>CM073572.1:183361642-188361642 GCA_037074715.1 Magnolia kwangsiensis | reverse complement strand
CCCAAACATGAAAACCCAAACCTAAACCCGATCCCGAACGCGAACCCAATTTTTTTAACCTAAACCTTAACCTATTCTCAATTCCCTAAACCTATAGCTTATAACCTAAACCTAAACCTTAACTTAAACCTTAACCTTAACCTAAACCAAAACCTATGACCTAAAACCTAAATGTATTTTCAAATCTCTAAACTTAAACCTATACCTAATCCTAATCTCAACTCCCTAACCTAAACCTAAACCTAAACTTGAAAACCCAAACCTAAACCCGATCCCGAACCCGAACCCGATTTCCTAAACCTAAACCTTAACCTATATTCAATTCCCTAAACTTATATATTATAACCTAAACCTAAACCTTAACCTAAACCTAAACCTAAACCTATAAACTTAGCCTAAACCAATACTTATGACCTAAAACCTTAACCTATAACCTATAACCTAACCTTAACCTAAATATAAAACCTAAACCTTAACCCATAACCTAAAACCTAAACCTAAACCTAAAACATAAATGTATTCTCAACTCCCTAAACATAAACCTATAACCTAACCTAAACCTAAACCTAGAACCTACACTTATTACCTAACCTTAACCTATAACCTAAACTTAAGCTTAAAACCTAAACCTATGACCTAAAACTTAAATGTATTCTCAAATCCCTAAACCTAAACCTACACCTAATCCTAATCTCAACTACCTAACCTAAACCTAAGCCTAAACTTGAAAACCCAAACCTAAACCCGATCCCGAACCTGAACCCGATTTCCTAAACCTAAACTTTAACCTATTTTCAATTCCCTAAACCTATAGCTTATAACCTAAACTTAAACCTTAACCTAAACCAAAACCTATGACCTAAAACCTTAACCTATAACGTATAAACTAACTTTAACCTAAACATAAAACCTAAACTTTAACCTATAACCTAAAAGCTAAACCTATACCTAAAACCTATTCTCAAATCCTTAAACCTAAACCTACATCTAATCCTAATCTCAACTCCCTAACCTAAACCTAAACTTGAGAACCCAAAACTAAGCCCGATCCTGAACGCGAACCTGATTTTTTAAACCCAAAACCTTAACCTATTCTCAATTCCCTAAACCTATAGCTTATAACCTAAACCTTAACCTAAACCTATAACCTTAACCTAAACCAAAACCTATGACCTAAAACCTAAATGTCTTCTCAAATCTCTAAACCTAAACTTACACCTAATCTCAATCTCAACTCCCTAACCTAAACCTAAACCTAAACTTGAAAACCCAAACCTAAACTCGATCTCGAACCCGAACCCAATTTCCTAAACCTAAACTTTAACATATTTTCAATTCCCTAAACTTATAGCTTATAACTTAAACCTAAACCTTAACCTAAACCTAAACCTAAACCTATAAACTTAACCTAAACCAAAACTTATGACCTAAAACCTTAACCTATAACATATAACCTAACCTTAACCTAAACATAAAACCTAAAGCTTAACCTATAACCTAAAACCTAAACCTAAACCTAAGACTTAAATGTATTCTCAACTCTCTAAACATAAACCTATAACCTAACCTAAACCTAAACGTAGAACCTTCACTTATAACCTAAACCTAAACCTAAGCTTAAAACCTAAACCTATGACTTAAAACCTAAATGTATTCTCAAATTCCTAAACCTAAACCTACACTTAATCCTAATCTCAACTCCCTAACCTAAACTTAAACCTAAACTTGAAAACCCAAACCTAAACCCAATCCCGAACCTGAACCCGATTTCCTAAACCTAAACCTTAACCTATTCTCAATTCTCTAAACCTATTGCTTATAACCAAAACCAAAACCTAAACCTAAACCTTAACCTATAACCTAAAACTAAACCTAAAACTTAAATGTATTCTCAAATTCCTAAACCTAAACCTACACCTAATCTTAATCTCAACTCCCTGACCTAAACCTAAACCTAAACCTAAACTCAAAAACCCAAACCTAAACCTGATCCCGAACCCGAACCTGATTTCCTACACCTAAACCTCAACCTATTCTCAATTCCCTAAACCTATAGCTTATAACTAAAACCTAAACCTAAACCTAAACCTAAACCTTAACCTGTAACCTAAACCTAAACCTAAAACCTAAATGTATTCTTAAATCCTTAAACCTAAACCTACACCTACACCTAATCCTAATCTCAACTCTCTAACCTAAACCTAAACCTAAACTTGAAAAGCCAAATCTAAACCCGATCCTGAACTCGAACCCGATTTCCTAAACCTAAACATTAACCTATTCTCAATTCCCTAAACCTATATCTTATAACTTAAACCTAAACCTAAACCTAAACCTATAAACTTAACCTAAACTAAAACCTATGACCTAAAACCTTAACCTATAACCTAACCTAAACCTAAACCTAAAACCTAAACCTTAACCTAAAACCTAAACCTAAACCTAAAACCTAAATGTATTCTCAACTCCCTAAACCTAAACCTACACCTAATCCTAATCTCAACTCCCTAACCTAAACCTAAACCTAAACTTGAAAACCCAGAACTAAACTCGATCCTAAACCTGAACCCGATTTTCCAAACCTAAACCCTAACCTATTCGCAATTTCCCAAACCTATAGCTTATAACCTAAACCTAAACCTATAACCTTAACCTAAACCAAAACCTATGACCTAACACCTAAATGTATTCTCAAATCTCTAAACCTAAACCTTCACCTAATCCTAATCTCAACTCCCTAACCTAGACCTAAACCTAAACTTGAAAACCCAAACCTAAAACCTGATCCCGAACTCGAACCCGATTTCTTAAACCTAAAACTTAAATGTATTCTCAAATCCTTAAACCTAGACCTACACCTAATCCTAATCTCAACTCCCTAACCTAAACCTAAACCTAAACTTGAAAACCCAAACCTAAACCTGATCCCGAACCTGAACCCGATTTCCTAAACCTAAACCTTAACATATTCTCAATTCCCTAAACCTTAACCTAACCTAAACCTATAATTTGCACTTATAACCTAAACCGAAGCTTAAAATCTAAACTTAAACCTAAAACCGAAATGTATTCTCAAATCCTTAAATCTATACCTACACCTAATCCTAATCTCAATTCCCTAACCTAAACTTAAACCTAAACTTGAAAACCCAAACCTAAACCCCATCCCGAACCCAAACCCGATTTCCTAAACCTAAACTTTAACCTATTCTCAATTCTCTAAAGCTATAACATATATACTATAACGTATAACCTAAAGCTAAACCTTAAACCTATAATCTTAACCTTAACGCATCGGCAAGAGCTGATAAGAGATGTTTTTCAAGCTGTGCAGGATCCTCAAAGAGGTTCTATAAACAAAGGGATGATTCGGTAAGTCTTTTTCTTTTCTATTTTTGTATGATCTTTAGTGTAAGTGTTTGAATTCAGTGTTTAAAATATACCCATGGTATTTGGCAGAGAACAACTGATTGCATTCAGGAAAGCAACGGAACAGACGTCTCATCGCATCATATTCTATAGGTAATTCTTCACCTTGGGAATCTCTATAAAGTATGAATATTATGATTTAGTTTTGATTTTTGTTAGATGAGAAACTGTTTGGTATTTTGACTCATGATTTAGAGTTTTGTAGGGTTGGTGTGAGCGTATTTATGCGTGGATGAATGTAATGTAGATAAGATTGTTTGTGTTTGGATGTAGTTTATGTTTGGATGAATGTAGTTTATGTTTGGATGGATTTATGTAGTTTGGGTTTAGATGGATGTGAATGTGAATTTGATGAAATATATTATATAACAGGTGTATATCAGGAAGAATATGATGTTGTAACAGATGTATATTAGGAAAAATATGATATGAACAGGTGTATATGGAAATACGAGACGGTTGAAGACCATCCTTTTAAAAGACGGTTCATGACCGTCCTTTTCAGGTTCATAAGAGATGGTCCTTGACCATCCTTTTTAGACTCATAAGAGACGGTTCATAAGTCCTTTTTAGGTTCATAACAGACGGTTCATGACCGTCCTTTTTAAACTCATAAGAGACGGTTCATGACCGTCCTTTTTCAGTTCATAAGAGACGGTCTATGACCGTCTTTTTACAGGTCATACGAGACATTTTATAACCGTCCTTTTTATTGACGGTCATGGGCCGTCCTTTTTATAGACGGTCATAAACTATCATTTTCAGTTATATAAGTCCACTAATTTATGTATCATTATAGACGGTCTATGACCGTCCTTCTTTAGAGACGGTCCATGACCGTCCTTTTTTAGAGACGGTTTATAGCCGTCCTTTAAAAAATACGACACATCAAAATTTGACGGCCGCTGTGACGGTCCAGGACCATCCTTTTTGGCCTTTTGAGATGGTTTTCGACCGTCCTTTTTCGCTGTTTTGGCGTAGTGCATCCTGAATGTCCCACTTAACCGAGTCTTCAGTACATTGATTTCAAACATATCATAATTGGTGATCTACATGTCATCAATTCCTGACTCACCATAAAGGAATCAAATCACTATCTAGGCGACAGGTCGAACCACGACCTCCGACAAAGTCCTTTCTTAGCCCCTTTAACTTCGAACCGCTCTGGTTCCTTCATGTAGATCTGCTCTTCTTTTTCCCTTACAAAAGCGCAGACTTCACATCCATCTTTCCAACTCAAGATCACATTGGCCAACCAACGCCAATCACGGATCTAATAGACACCTGTTATACCATCGAAGCGAATATCTCTAAGAAGTCGATCCTTTCTCTTTGAGCATAACCCTTCGCTACCAACCTCACCTTGTATCTATGCTGTATCCTCCTGAAGATCCGCCTACATCCAACCGCTCTCCGGCCCACTGGAAGCTCCACCCGCTCCCATATGTCTGTCTGGTACAATGAATCCATCACATCGCTCATAGTCACCTTTCACTTCTCAGCACCAGGCTTACCTAGAGCCATCTGAATAGAAGATGAATCCCTTGCGATATTGGAGTCGTCCATGTACCTCGCTGATATCCTACGATCATGTTGTGTGATTCTTCTCACAGGTGGCTGCTCCACCTGCTCTGTATCCCTGTCCGCACGTCTCAGCCTTCCTACCCTGCCTGCTCATGTGGCCATGCCCAGCATGCCACATACATGCAGAGGTGGAATCCGCTACATCCACTATAGCCTTACCTTTCGAAGTGCTCCTAATCAACCTGTACAAGTTATCGAGTCGTTGCGCTTTCATGATTACCCGTGCCCCCTTAGATACTTTAAGAGCACCATAAATACCTGTGTACTTGCATCCTTTTACCTCAAGTACACCAAGAAAAATCAGATTCTGCTTCAAATCAGGAACGTGCCTCACATCTGTCAAGGTACGCTTCACCCCATCAAACATCATTATGTGCACCGAACCAATAGCCACAACATTATAGGTAATGTCATTGCCCATAAATACCTGTCCACCATCGCACTCCCTATAGCTTGTGAACCAACTCCGATGAGGATTCATATGAAAAGATACCCCTTTGTCTAGCATCCACTCATCCTTACGATCATCGTATGACCATCTGAGCGAAGAAACAGATAAAACATCACCATCACATCCATTTGATGTGGCAGCGTTGGCCTCCCTGCATGAAGCCTCAGAATCTTCCCTCTTCGATTTAGGATTTTCACAATCCTTCTTCACATGTCCTTTCTTCCCACAATTTCAGCACTTTACCTTTCCTTTGCCCTTGCCCTTAGATTTGGATCTAGAACCTGAAGAACCTGTACCTTGTCCAGAATTCTTGCCCACTGTAAACAGTGCATTAGAAGATGTCCCTATGTCGCTGTTTAGTTGTCTCATAGCCTTCCCTTGAAGGGCTGAGATAACGGTGTCGACACTCAGGTTTTTATTCATGCTGCACATAGTGTCCTTGAATGACTCATAAGACGTTAGAAGAGAATTCAACAACATACATGCTTATTCTTTATCTTTCATTACTTCCTCCATATCCAGCAATTTACAAACTAATTTATTAAAGTTACTGATGTGAGCCTCCAGATCTCCACCCTCTGCCATCTTGAAGTTATACTACTGCCGCTTCAAGTGCAGGCAATTTTCAGAGAATTTTTTCGCATAAACTTCCTCTAACTTCACCCATAACTTAGCCGTAGTTTTCTCCCTCATGATGTTGTAGAGAACCTCATCTATGAGACATAGACGGATCGATGATAAAGTCTTCTTATCAAGAGTATTCCACTCAGCATCAGTCATAGTAGACTTCCGCTCCTCAAGAGCACATCTTCGCCCTGTTTGATTAAGGAACTCATCATCTTGATTTTCCATAACTCAAAATTATTTTTCCCTGAGTACTTCTCAATCTCTTACCTGGTGCTCGCCATTATTACTAATCCCTCAGATTCAGATCTGTG
This sequence comes from Magnolia kwangsiensis, assembly GCA_037074715.1. NCBI lineage: Eukaryota > Viridiplantae > Streptophyta > Magnoliopsida > Magnoliales > Magnoliaceae > Magnolia > Magnolia kwangsiensis. The sequence continues at coordinate 188,355,240 of CM073572.1, read as the reverse complement.
CCCTAACGATAGCTCTGATACCACTTGTTGGGGATTTTGACCAGCGGAATCACACAAATCTAGATCTAGGATAGCAATCCAATGACATCAAGCACATACAAGAGAACACAGATTTAACGTGGAAAACCCTTGCGGGAAAAAACCACGGCACAAAGCGACAGATCTCCACTATGAAAATAGAAATTACAAAGAGAGAGGATTTATCTGATTCGAACAACCTCGAATCTCACCCTTGCTACACCCTTTAGAAACCCTAAAATTCTTTTGGGAACCCTTGGAACCCCTTTAGAAAGCCTTGACATACCATCTCATGCATCCAATCCCGGATACACCCCTTTATATAAGAATAGAAAGAGATAGAATCCAAATAGGAAACAAAATCCGCAAAATCTACGTTTCCACATTCGCATCTGCGGAACTCTTCGATGATATCGAAGGTCTCTCGATAACAGTGTCGATATCATCTAAAGGTCTCTCGATCATATCGACAGGACCAAAAAACTGTCCAGCGACCAGTGGTGAAAATTCTGTGAATTATCGATGTCATTAAGCCATTCTCGATGACAGCCTCGATATCATCTAAAACCCTGTCGATATCATCGACAGACCACCAAATAGATTTAAGACATCCGTCCATAACAATGTGGGGTCTTCTTTCAAAGATGAGTTACTTTGTCTTTCATAATTTTTTTTTTTTAAAATACGAGTACAAATCAAACAAAAGAAATAGCTCACAATCGGTCATTAAGAGGGACTACAAGAACATTTTCTCGAAAGAACAGTTTGATATTGGATAAAGAACAAATTTAGCATATGAGCATATACTTGAATTATAATTAAATATTGTAGCCAAGAATTACTACTACTTGATTACGTTTTTTTTTTTTAAAAAGAAAGTTGTATATTCATCTCCAAAATGTACAAAACCCACAGGGAACTCCTAGGAATGAAAAGGTTCCAGGAGAACAAAAGAACCCTGTACAACAAAACAAAGAAAGAAAACCGACACTCAGATGGCTCTTAAGGATCCCATACCCATTGCATCTAATCTATATGGCCCTTTCACTTCCCAAGGGAACTGAGAGAAAGAGGTGTATGCCCCATTTTGTTGGGATAATGACGCAGTCTTAGCAATCCCGTCGGCAGGACCATTGCCCTCCCTTGGGACAAGGAAGATCAAAAAAGTGCCCCTGTTTTTTAGATCATTTATCCAGTGTCACGCCCCAAACTCGAAAATCGGGCTCACAAAATTCCTGATCGCTGAATCCGGTGCCGACAGCCTCCGTAGAACCCCATTCTCAGCACCTAGCGTCCATTTGCCAGGTTCCGATCCTGGGATGCTACGAGGAGGATTTTCAACGTCAGTTTGATTCGTAATAAGCATAACTAAAGACATAACCCACAAACAATAACAAAAAACTCCATTACATTTCCACTATGATCAAAAACTTTACAAGTACAATGAGCATAAAGGAAAATACAATGGTAAAGAACAAAAACTCCAAAACGATCTGCAACGTGCTCCTGCCTCAGCGCTGTTGCGAACTAACGCCACCTGCACGCAACAGTCGTGCATAAGCTTATAGAAAGCTTAGAGGGTGGTGAAAGTGTGTGCGAAAGGTAGTAATATGAACATGCAATGTCAGAGTAATGTGGAATATGTAGATGGATCCATAATATCATGAGCCGTACCAAGGCTATGCGATGTAAGGCATGAATGGTATCGGCCATCCCAAGGCCATGCGATGTGTAATGCAACTCAAGCATACAGATCCTCATCTATGTCCACACATCAATACAGCTTAAATATGAGATATCACCGGGGTCTAGTACACTCTAAACCAGATTGCCGCCACATCACGCGCAATAAGGTAAGTGGAAGAGACCTCACTATCCGTCTGCCAATATCGGGCACGACTCGTCGATAGCGGACCCATTCCTCGAGCTGGTCAGACTCAGCCTAGCATTACCCCCTACACTGGGGCGGATAAGGCCGCACCCCCTTCCAACTGACCACGACATAGTGGAGAGCGTAACCGTCTGGTAATTAGCACTCAACGCTCATCTACCCACTCGGTCTAGACGTTGGAGCAACCTCTTGGTACCATAAGGGTTTAAGAACTTTCACCCAAGGATATCTATAGCACCCCATGTAGAACAAGATTTTCAGTATCTAATCCTGCCAACCACGATGCGTCTGTGGAGGCTACGGCCCTGATGTCGCTAGGGCGTACAATAACCATATCACACAAATACGAAATGTATGATTCATGCGATCCAGTCATGCAACAAATCCTGCACATATCGTGCGCTCGTGTAGGGCAACACCACTTAATCGGGAACCCATAAACAACCTGTCCGAAGGCATATACTATGATCAGTCAATTTTCATATCAAGCATACATATGATGCATGTGATCATGAGTCACGGAACTACACTAAACATGTAATAATGAAATGAACTATCCTTACAATGCAGATGGGCCTGGACGGCCTATACACAATAAGTGCTGCCTAACAAAAAGGGGCTCTAGGGAGAGTCGTAATGTGGACATCCAACCAACATTACACTTGCAATGTGGACGTCAAACCAACATTGCTCTCAAGGTACGATCGTCACAAATATTGTTACATAATTAGCGTTAGGATCACACATTGCAATGGACCTCAGGTACATCCCATTGGTCTCAAATACATCAAATGGGCCATGTCATATGAGCCTTTTATTTATCAAATGGGTCACGTAAATGGACCACACCAATGGGCCTTATGTGCATTGCAATGGTCATAAACTGTGGGCCTTAGATTGCATCAAATGGGCCTAATCTTATGGGTCTTATACGTAACAAATGGGCCACACCAATTGGGCCCCATATGTACGTCAAATGAGCCTCAACCCATAGGCCATAGTACACCTCAATGGCCTTAACCCATGGGCCCCTAAAACATCCAATGGCCTAATCTCATAGGCTTTAGAGCCACATCAAAGTGGGCCCTAATGGACTACCACAAACACCTTAAGATGGGCCTCAAACATGCCAAGGTGGGGTCCACTTAGGCTATGGATCTGGCCCACTCCTTAACTCATTTCATAAAATGAGCTTTTAAAAATGGATGGACAGATTGGATGCAGCTCCTGCACCAAGGGTGGGGGCCCACATAAAGGCCCACCATCAAGCATGTAACATAAAATCTACAATTTTACATATATAATATATATACAGTATCATATATAATATAATATAACATTATATAATATAATATAATATAATATTGTATATAGTATATATAAATGTATATATATATATATATATATATATATATATATATATATATATATATATATATATATATATATATATATATATATTCATACACACGTTGCATGCACACACACTACACACACGCACGCTGCACGCACGCACACTGCATACACACTACACACACGCACGCTGCACACACACCTACGCACGGTGAGGGCCCCACCGTCAACGTGACGGTGGGAATAAAACCCATACATCACTGTGGGTCCCATGTGGGGCCCACCATCATATTTAAATTCCATCCAAACCGTTCATAAGGTCACTTGGACCTGGGTGAAGGGAAAACACAAATTTCATCATGATCCAAAATTTATGTGGGCCCAAAATGATTTTTAATGGTAAAAGTCCAATCCCGCTGTTTCGTGTGGTGTGGGCCACCTGAGTTTTGGACCCGGCTGAAACTTGGAGGAGGCCCACCTGATGAGGGGACACACCTCATGAACGGCATGGATTAACATATACATCATGGTGGGGCCCACGGCAGCAGCTGTGGGTGGCTGCTCACTCGCTCGCCCGCTAGAGGACGTGCAACACCTGCTGCAACGTCAGAGAGAGGCAGAGCCTCTTGGGTTGGGTTTTTTAAAAAAAAATGAAAAACCCATTTTTTGAGGTTTTTCACGTTTGGGGCCCACATCAAGTAAATCCACCTCGACCATTGGCTTCCCTGGCTCGAAACAAGCCCAATGAGTCCAGAGTTTGCGATTTTTGGGTGGATAGAAGACATCAAACGACCTTTCAATGGTAACCACCGCAGGTTCCTATACTATGGCCCACCAGATGATCAAGTCAGCCTCATTTTTTGGCTCAACGGTTCAAATGCTCTAGGGGATGAGGTGGACGGCATGGATTGAATACTAACATCAAGGTGGGGCCTACACCAATGGCCCACCCCAAAAAGCTTTGAAAAACAAGTTCATTAGAGGTGAGCCCCGCTTAGGTGGGCCACCTCATGGAGTATGGTGTGGATACAACACAATAACATGGGCCCCACTTATAGATAATTTGATTAGGGTATATGCCTCATGGTGGGGTCCATTCAAGTGGGCCACACAACCATATAAAGAAAAGAAAAGGAACATGAAAGAGAGAGAGAGAGATAGAGAGTGGGACCTGCTTGTGATGGAGGGACCCCGACATTATGGGCCCTCCCTTGCAATGAATCATACATCAAATAGGTCCTAAAGCATGTGGGACTACCAAAATCTACAATCAACGGTGGAGATCCTTTCTCCACCAAAATGGACGGTCTAGATGACCTTTTTAAGAAATAAGCATCATGATGGGGTCCATGGAAAATGGCCCCATCATGGGATGATCATGATGATCCTAGTGGGCCATCGGCCATACCTTAGGGTCCCAAGTGAGATCCACACCATGGATCGGTGGGCCTCACTTGGCCCATCATAAAAATAAGAAAAACTACCCTATAGAGGCACCCACCGTCCGATCTTCTTGCTCCTAGGGGTTCCTTAGCACCTTAGCTTCAACTTCAATGAATGAGATGAGGAATGGAGGGTTGAGATGGGAGATGATGGGGTAGGAAAGTGGGCCACATTTGGAGCTTAGGAATGCTTGGAGAATTCCATACGTATGGAGCTTGGGATTTTTTTTTTACAAATGAGAAAGAGAGGAGTTGTAAAGGGAGAGAGAGAGTGATGGATGGATGTGGTGAGTGATGGTAATGTAAGAAATCTTTGACTTTTGAGGCTTTTTGTGTAAGAGAGGTATGGGCTTTGTAAGAAAAGCTTGACTTTTGTGGCTTTTTGTGTAAGAGAGGCATGGATTTGGAAGACTTTTGTGGTTGCTTGGGAAAAGGGGTGAGAGTGATGTGTACTTGACATGTACTTGACATGTGGATAATTGATTGACGGGATTGATGTGATTGATGTGACACATCGTAGAGATTCTCTTGAGTTTCGCAACGCGCGGTGTTTTCCTCGCACCGAACGTTAGCCCACATCTCTTGACCAGGGTATCGCCTCGGCGCACGAGTCGCGACATTGGAACCGCAGCGACGGCGTGGTCGCTATGGTACAGAACTCAGGTCGAGTCGAAACAGGTTGACGTCATATAAATCAGGGTCCCGTGTCGATATCGGTTAAGGGTCGAAGGTTTCCTGAATTTGACCGGTAAGACCGCGGAAGTCTATGGAATGGTACGGACTAAGATACGGGTCTTACATCCGGGCCCACCAGTATCTCCATTTCCATGCCGGAGAGGATTTTCCAATGAACGCATCAACAATGCATTTGGAATTTGACTCCAGAAAAAATTGATCATAACCTCTTTTAATACAGATGTCCATCGCATCATAGAGGGCCCTAAGCTCCGCTCTGTTGTTAGTCCCGATGCCATACCTGTGGAAGAATGCAAATAGAAAAGAGCCGGAGGAATCCGTACCAATCCTGCCTCCACTAGAGGCACCAGGATTTCCCATCGCGGCACCGTCAATATTGACCTTTATCCAACCCTGTAACATCCCGTCTAACCAGCACCGCATCCTGGGGCATCCACGTAGGACTGGCCGCAGGACCGTTCGATCAAAGCCACTTGTGGTGGGTTACCATACCTAAAATGATCTAGGATTAATCCTACAGAGTAGTCTAGGCAGGTCATGATAGGACCTAACGCGGGAAACCAAGGCAGATGACCGTTTGTACTTAGCAACAGCCCGTGCGGGCCATACCGCGACGCAGAAATGTCAAAAAATTACAAAACTTTAGGAAAAACGAGATCTCACTGGGCTTGAGGTCCATCGCGGACTTCAGACCCTATAGACACCCAGAAATGGGATCTGGCACAGGCCGTATGCACCCCACCAATGCCAGAATTTAAATCTGACACTTGCAAATGAAATTGAGACTCCGGTCTTCCCAGCCGTCGAATTTCTTCTAAATTTTTGGTGAAAGTCTAATGTACGGGCCTACGCCCATCAACAAAACCTGGGCCCCGATCGTGGCACGATAGCCGTCGATCGAACGTCGGACCCGTACGATCAAACCAAATATCCGATCGACCCCAAAATTTGTAAGATCCTTCATCTAACCATGGACCACCCACCCTATAAATTTCATGGCCAGGGAACCACCAGAACTACCTTCAACGACCGAAACGGACCCTGCAGGGTCATTTCTAGATCGGGATCACCTATTCAGATCTCATATCCGTTCATCCGAATGCTTCCAAATTTTATATGGCTCCTCATTGGGCCATGAGGCATGTGCACACCAAATTTGGTGGTCATAGGAGTCTTGGGGCCACCACAACACCAATAGTTGATCTAAGAATCTATTTTGAGAAATTATAGAAACATAAGGCCAAGGGGCCCAACTCTAGGAAAATAAACCTAGCTCTTTCTCATAACTCCTTCATTCTTCCAACCACAACCCTCTCTCCCTCATAACCCTCTTCAATTCTCAACAAACCCCCTCTCTCCTTCATAACTTCCTTCAATCTTCCAAAATCAATCTCTCTTTCCTCATAACTTCCACCACCATCCTACAACAACCTTCTCTTCGTAGCTTCCATCTCTCTCCAATGATCAAGGATAGCTAAAGGTGGAGGTGAAGGTGGAGAAGTGCATGTGTGGACCCTAATCAAGGTGGGGCCAAGGGCGTTAACCCATCCCACTCTCAATTTCTCCTTCAAGGAGGAAATCTCCGCCTCAATCTTTCAAACCCGTCCATTGAGCATCTAGGTAACCACCTCTCCCATTTTTTCTTGAGATTCAAGCATTAAGGAGGGTTTGACATGAGATTTCTTACATGCAAGGTTTTAATTTTAGGAATCCCGGCTGGTCAACCCTCAAACCCCATTTCTAGGTCGCTTCCGAGCTTCCATCGAATTCAAGGTGCGGACTATTAATCCTATGTGGCCTAGCACCAATTATAACATGAGTTTAATGATTTTTCTTGTTTGGGTGAAGCATGTGTAAAATCTAGAGAGACCTTAAGATTTGAGTATTTGGTGAAAAAGTATAGAATTGCATGTTTGTTAGTTCTTCCTTTCTCATGATTGTATTTATGCTTCTCATATGTTTGATGATATAATCGATGCTCACATGCTCATATGTGGTGTGATTCCTTCATATGATGATGTCTATGACATGTATGATGTTTTTTCTTGCATATCTTATATTCCTAGGTGCGTAGGAGACGTTTCGTCTCCTCGCCCACTCGCACTCCTCACGTGCACTCTAATTACGGTATTATAACATGCTTGTTAGGAACATTGATGTGTATGATAGGATGAATGAATCATGATACTGTATGTTTGATAATAACCTTTATGTTAGTATGCTATGAATCATCATTAAACCGTAGATTAGTCAGAAACATGAGGTTAGACGGTAGTTTCGTTGGTTAAACTACCCTGGGTCTAAACCCGTGAATTGGGCGGATGCGTATGGGCTGCAGTAGTTTGACTACATGGGTCTATAGTACCCGATGTTGTTCATCCCGTATTCGTCTGACTTGTGCGGTTTAGCCTACACACTGGCAAATCCTGATTGTTAACCACAATTGCCCACACAAGTATGGAACCTGGAACACCCTGCTAAGATGTAGCCACTGATAACCACTTGACTTTCGATCCACTGTCTCCTGAGCCGGGCATGGTGGAATAGGAGACTGTATCCGAGCTGTCGACCTACGCTGGGGGGACTCGCCTCCCCGTAGTGGCCGCGGGCGATTCCAGTTCTCAGCACTCCCCATGTGCTTGAAGTCGGGGATGAGGAACCTGACGGGATCAAGGATCGCGGGGACTTGGCCTCACACATTGGGGGGTCATGGCCTCACAACTAGTTTATGGCAATTGATTTGTGGGGTGTACCAGATTCCCAAATCTGTTGGATGAATGGACCTAATTAACAACTCGGCTAACATGATCGCACTACAACCATTAGCTAGGGTGGCGACTCGGAAGTCGAGGTCACAATGAGGGAGTATTGACATATGCGATCGTTAGACGGAGTCGCTCGAGGGAGCGTTGTGGCGAGGGCATGCATCATATCATCTCGCATCCATGCATTTAATTAAGAGTTTATAGGAATTGATGAATGCCTGTATTTCATTAAATTCATATTATAATTATTGCATGTTGTAACTTGAGACTAATAATACCCACTGAGTTGATCACTCACTCCCAATCTGGGACGGTGTTTTAAAACACCAATCAAACTCTCTCGTAGATGCAGGGGATGCAGAGCAGGGAGAGCATGGCGATGCTACTATCGACGAGGAGGAGGAGCTGTCATACTTCCATCTGATGGATGATTCTTTGCCAGCTTGAGTGGCGGGTCTGGAATGCTAAGAGTGGACTCAGCCTCATATTCTTTTGGACCTATGTATTTTTTTTTTGTGATTTTGTTTGGGTGATGCCTTGTGCGATCCCCTTATTCTTTTAGACATGTATACATACGTATGTTGATCTCTTTATTTCAGTGGACTTGTGGTTGTGTTTCATGATTTCAAGAAATTTCACTTTGCGCTATTAAACCGGATTAAATGCTTAATAATGAAAACGGTTGTAAGTGACTCTCGGGAACTCGGGAGTTGAGCGTATGCGTGACCCCCGATTTCCAGGGCCTCACAAGTTGGTATCAGAGCAATAGTTTGGAATCCCTTGGGCCATGGGTCATGAACTCACTAACGCGTCTGCTGACTTGAGAGGTTACGCAATAAAAACTACAAATGCTAGGAACCAACCCAGACCCTGAACCAAAAATTTTACACGAAAGTTAGGACTTACAATGAGTTAGGGATGGGTAGCGATAGAAGAAAGGTCCGAGGATCCTAGGGTGCCTTGGCCCATTTTTGAACCAGGAGTTTGGGAAACGTGATGACAAGACTCGTTTGGACTAATTGGAAGATTTAGCTAGCCCAGGCCATCTAATCCCTAAGGACCCGTTAGCCAACCGCGTTAGGTGGGATTGAAAGAATGAAATTTGTACGAATGGCAGTGAATGCATGTATAGGGTATTGTCCATAGGTTGTCTTTATCTCGTGTTTTCAAATGTCAGGCTTGGGATGCATGCAACCAATGGAAATCGCGGGTTTTCCTTTCCTAAAACCATGAACTCCCCTCCCCACTCACTTCAGTCAGGTCATTTGCCAAATCTTGGGGTGGGGTTAGCATTACAACCCCATTTAGTGCAGCGCAGTGCCGTTAGCCAAGCCGGCCAAATGATCGAAAGTCCTTTCTCAATGTCCTCGTAATACTTTCGTGTGTCATCGTTCAATTTCATAACTTTCCAGTGCATCGATAGAAATGAACCGAAATTCGAAGGATGTGAAGGTCGGAGCTAACATATGCATACCAATGAGCTGAGACTGGGCTAAATACGGTGGTTTCGAACCACGTGGGGATAAAGACTTAAGGGTGAACGGAATTTCGTCGGGAATAGTGAAAACATAGAAAAATTAGGTTTTTGACCTCTAACCAGGGAGAATCTCATGAGATGGATAGTCTCATTACGTAGGACAGCTTCTCCTACTCCAAATTCATATGTGCCACTTCTCCGGGGGCCCTACAGGTGCTCGAAAAAGTGTAAAACTAGGATTCCAGAGGCAGTGCGTGGGCGTCCCAACGCCCGGGTGGGCGTCCCCACGCCCAACTGTCCAGGGGCTGGGCGTCCCCACGCCCGGACCCACAGAGTCTGGGCGTCCCCACGCCCGGACGGTCGTCCGCACGCCCGGCCCGGCGTCGCGACGCCCGGGCCCGAAATTTAGGTTTTTTTTTTTCCCTTCAAGAATTGTGTGGGGCCCATTTCCTAGTTCACTTAAGGGCCTTTGGAGTCCATTGTCCCTCACTCTCACCCCTCCACTCTCACTCACCCATTCTCCAAACCCATCCTCTAAACAACCCTTCTTCTCCTTCACCCATATTCATCTCCAAAAATCCACCTCTCTTCTATATTTCTCATTTCTTTTCCTCTCATAATCCTCATTCTCTCTCCTTACCTACATCACACCTTTCAAAACCCACAAAACTCATCTCCATTTCCAAACTCCCATTTCCTTAAACCCATTTCCTCATCCACCATTTCCTCAAACCCATTTCCTCATCCATCATCTCTCCCATTTCCAAACTCCCATTTCCTCATAAAACCCATCTCCATTTCCAAACTCCCATTTTCTTAAAACCATTTCCTCATCCACCATTTCCTCAAACCCATTTCCTCATCCATCATCTTTCCCATTTCCAAACTCCCATTTCCAAACTCCCATTTCCTCATAAAACCCCTTCCCATATCCAACAAACCCATGTCAAACTCATCCACCAAATCCAACCCCATTTCTCATAAGCCCACTCCAATCCCTACTCAAATCCCATACTTTCAACTCACTTTCTAATTCATCTTACTCAATATCACCTCAAAACTCATTCTCAAATTCCATCTCAAGATCCTTTCTTGAACCCCACTTCCTCACCACAATCTCTATCTCATCTCCTCTTCCTCATCTCCAAATTTCATTTCCAAAACCAAATCCATTTCTCACACCCAAGTCCATCTTAACCAAAGGAAGATGGCCTCCCTAACAACCATCATCTCTCTTTTCTCCATTTCGGCGATCCTTTCCCTCATGGGGAAGAAGAGACCGACTCCCACCGAGTCGGAACCGAGCCAAGAAAGACGAAGTAAGAGGAAAGCCGATCCGAAGGGGAAGGAAATAGCGGAAGCCCGACCCAAGGACAAAAATGGCTCTCAACGAGCTCTCGCGGTTCAAACATCCTGATCACTAGTGGAGGACAAGGAAAATTTTCTAGTGCGGCAAGTCACCTTCGAAGCTTCCGTTGATGTGCACCTGTTTAATGATGTTGCCCTACTCAGTCGGCTTAGAGAGTGGGGATGGGACCGAGTATTCCATGGGGACTTCTAGGCAGATGAAGGTCAAGCTAGGGCTTTCTACGTGCGGATTAGAAATCCTGAATTTGAGCCATTGGGCTTTGATCTAGTTGTGGGAGGCAAGAGGTTCCCGATGGGGGTGGAGATCATTGCTAGCGTATTAGGTATGCCACTAGGGGAGGTGCAGATCGACGAGAGTTATTTAGGTACGAGCCGAGCCCGTAAGGAGCGGACTCGTTTCTTGTGTGGACAGGTTGCTCAGTGGAAGCGAGCGAAACAAGAAGTCGATCTGAGCTCGGTCAAACTTCTCTCGGAGTATCGGGTTCTCCACCGCATTTTCACCCATAAGGTGTACCCGAGATTGGGGAACCGCTCCGAGTGCTCCAGCTATATGGTGGAGTTTCTATATCAAGTGGGCCAGGGGGCAGATGTATGTCTCCCTAGCGTGATACTTCACCAGATCGTGCGAGTCGCGAGGGCGACAAGGAAGAGCACCTGCCTCCCGTTCGATCGCTTGATTTTCCAACTGGCCCAGCAGTATGGCGTGGGAGGATCAGACGGGAACCTAGTGCCGATAGAGCGTTTGGGCGATGACGTCTTGAACAAGATGAAGATAGGCCCCAAACAGCGACATGCCCACATCGATCAATATGGGGAGCCTATCGAAGATGAAGTGGATAGTGACGGAAGCAATGAGGAGGAGGACGAAACCGAAGAAGAAGAAAGAATCGACGAAATTGAAGGAGTTGGCGGGGAGCCACAGGTCGCACCCGAAGTACTTGGGCGCTTGAAATCCCTGGACATTAGGATAGCCAGGATCGAGGAAAACCAAGCCAAGCAGGAGAAGTGGAATAAAAGGATGTACCGGGCCATTAAGGCCCTGATTTGCTGCAGCAAAGGGGAGGAAGCACCTCCTCTTTCGCCTGACTCGGACGAGTAGCACCACGAGTTTCCTATCGATCAGTAGTTTGCTTTGTGATACTTAGGTTTAAATTCCATGTATTGATGTAGTTAAGGCATTTGCTTACGTAGTTGCATTCTCTTTTAATTTTTCATATCCAATAGCGTTTGTAATCCATGTTGTAGCATGTAACTGGCCATGTTTGTGGCGTTTTGGAATCAATGATAATATATGGATCGGATTTAAATTCTTCTTGCTTGAAAGGTGCCTTATTTATGTTGTGATTATGATCATGAATTACAGGCTATGGGTCTAACTTGCCTAGTGTACAATGAATACTCTAAGAGACTAATACTCTAAGAATTTTTCAGGAGATGCCTCCACGACCAGACGGTTGATATGTCCGTCTACCCCATGGCGGCTTAGTTGAAGGGAACCATGTTCCTGAGGATGATCAAGGTCCCCAAGCAACGGCCCCAAATCCACCGTCGCCACAAGTCGCGGCTCCTGCACCACCCCCGGCACCGGCCATGGAACAAATGGGTCAAATGTTGTATTTTATGCAACAACAGCAACAAATGATGGCCGCTACCATGCAACAACAACAACAGATGATGACAACCATGATGGGGCCATGGCTTAAAACTTTGGTTTTCAACAACCGGACTCTCCCAACGTGGCTCCAAACTTTCGTTCCCCGCAATTAGAACCTCCTACCATGGCTGAGCAAGCGGCCAACACGAGCAACATGTTTAAGTAGTTTCAGAGGCATAAACTGCCTACCTTTGCTGGCACTCACCGCCTAGAGGATGCGGAATACTGGCTCAATCGAGTCGCCAAGCTGCTCCGACCTCTCCATTGTTCTGAGGCGGAAAATATTGAGCTCGTCTCCTACCTCTTTGAGAAAGAGGCGGACTTATGGTGGGAAAGTGTCCTCCGGTCCATTCCTCAGGGCCATGTATGGACATGGGAGGCGTTTGAGGCCCGCTTCAATGAGAAATATATCCCTCAGTCATACCAGCGTGAGAGGGAGAATGAATTCCTCCACCTCCAACAAGGGGGGATGAGCGTGGCGCAATACGAGAACCGGTTTACGTAACTATCTCGCTACGCATCTGAGATGATCGCCAATGAAGCCATCAAGATGAGGTGATTCACAGCGGGGCTGAGGAGCGGCATTCGCTCTAAGATGTGTTGTGCGAATATTAGGACATATTCCGAGCTTATTGAGATGTCGACTCGGGCAGAGCAGGACGAAGAGCGTGTCTCACGGGCCCGTTCATAGCTAGGGGTACGCAACAGGATAGAAGGACCGTTCTCTTCTTTTTCAGGCAAACGGCCACGCCCGAGCTCTCCGCCTAGGTCTGTGGTCGCACCGGCTCCCTCCACCCGACCTTCACAGACTTACAGCTATTGCAGGAAGCTTGGACACTCCGAGCCCTACTGCTTTACGAGGATGAGAGATCTCGGCTTCATGCCACCCCAGCGCAACTATAGGCCCCCGCAGTAGGCATTGCAGATTTTGCCTCTACGAACGATGGGGCCTAGCCAGCAGTTCCGTCGTCCCCCTCCATCACAGGTTAGACCGCCACAACGGCCTATGCAGCGACCAAACTTTTCACAGCAGGCCCAAGTACATGCCTTGGCGGCAGAGGGCTAGGATGCTACCATTCCCACTCCTACAGCTTTCGAGGTGACAGCCCACATAGAAGGTACCCCTATCTATTTGTTGATAGACATGGGATCCACCACTTCTCTCATAACCCATGCTACTGTCAAGCGTGTAGGAATGCATGCTACTCCTTTTGATGGGGTGAAAATTATCGCCGCCGCCGGTACTGTATCTGAAGAGACAAAGATATGTCGTGCTTGTCCCATTGATTTGGGATGCAAGGTGGCGCTGGTGGACCTGATTGTGACGAAAATTTTTCACTATGATGTCATTCTGGACATGGACTAGTTGAGCATGATGAAAGCGGAGCTTGACTGTGACTCTTTGACAGTGAAAATATTCGAGGATGACGGCACTTCCCTCACATTTTCAGTCCAGGTTAGCTACGACCGTAGGATCATGTGTTTTACTTCATTAGAGGATGGTTATGATGGGCCTTCTCACACATGCACTACCGTAGTCCGAGAGTTCGATGATGTGTTTAGAGCCATACCTGGACTACCTCCACGGCGTGAAATAGACTTCACTATCAATTTAACTCCGGATGCTAAACCCATCTCTTACCTACTTACCGCATGCCCCCATGTGAGACGGAGGAACTTCGGTCACATATTGATAGCTTGTTGAAGAAAGGCTTCATCCGACCTAGTGTCTCGCCTTGGGGTGCTCCAGTCCTATTTGTGAAGAAGAAGGATGGCTCACTACGTTTATGCGTAGATTACAGAAGATTGAACCAAGTGACTGTTCGGAATAAATATCCGTTGCCTAGAATTGACGATTTATTCGACCAGTTGAGGGGTGCTCAGTACTTCTCAAAGATCGATCTACAATCAGGGTACCATCAGCTGCGGGTCAGGGACGAGGATATACAGAAGACGGCCTTCAGAACCTGTTTCGGCCATTATGAGTTCCTAGTCATGTCGTTTGGGCTCACCAATGCCCAAGTGGTATTCATGGATCTCATGAACCGAATCTTCAGGCCATTCATATACAAATTCATCGTCGTGTTCATAGATGATATACTGATTTATTCTAAGAGCCGTGAGGAGCATGAAGAGCATCTAAGGGCGGTTCTTGGGACCCTTGAGAAAAATCGGTTATATGCACAGTTTAGGAAGTGAGCCTTCTGGAAGGAAGATGTCAAATTTTTAGGACATGTTGTGTCCAAGGAGGGTATATCTGTCGACCTTGCCAAGGTCGCAGCCGTGTAGGATTGGAAACAACTGAAGTCGATTACGGAAGTAAGGAGTTTTCTCGGGTTAGCAGGTTATTATCAGAGATTTATTAAAGATTTCTCAAAAATAGCTCGGCCCCTATCCCAGCTTACACGGAAGGACCTTAAGTTTGCCTGTAATGAGAAGGCGGAGGCAGCCTTCCAAGAATTGAAGGACAAACTGACGTCGGCACCCGTACTCGTGCTACCCGAGTAGGGAGTCAAGTATACCGTCTATACTGATGCCTCTCATGTGGGTCTGAGATATGTGCTTATGCAGAATGATAAGACAATTGCGTATGCGTCTCGACAACTAAGGAAGCATGAGGAGAATTATCCGACGCATGACCTCGAGCTTGCGGCAGTGGTTTTCGCATTAAAGATATGGAGACATTACCTTTATGGTGAAGAGTTTGAGCTCTTTTTTGATCATAAGAGCCTCAAATACATCTTCACCCAAAAGGACTTAAACATGAGACAACGCCGATGGATGAAAACGCTAAAAGACTTCAAGTTCGATGTCTCATACCACCCTGTCAAGGCCAATTTGGTGGTAGATGCCTTGATCCGTAAGAAGACAATTAAATTCGCAGCACCGCTAATGGTAAGAGAGTGGGACATGGTGAAATTTGTATAGGATTTCGACATGAAGCTAACCGTGGAGGAACCGTACGAGTTCATAGCCCACATACAGGCCCAACCATTTGTTGATAATAAAATTATTGAAGCCCATGAGGGTGATGAGCTACTAAATAAGATGAAGGGAAGAGCAAGGGATGACGGAAAGTTCGAGTGGAGAATCGACACTAACGGGGGATTGCGGTACCGAGGCCGCCTTTATGTCCCAAACCATCAAGGACTACGAGAAGAAGTCTTGAAGGCCGCCCACTACTCCAAGCTAGCAATGCACCCTGGTAGTAGCAAGATGTACCAGGATTTGAAGCGAACTTATTGGTGGGATAACATGAAGAAGGAGATAATGGAGTACGTGTCCCGATGCCTCACCTGTCAACAAGTCAAGGCCGAACGCCGACGACCACCGGGTCTTCTACAACTAATGCCCATAGCAGAATGGAAATGGGACTTCATATCCATGGTCTTCATCTCTGGCTTGCCCAAGACCAGGAAGGGGCATGACTCGATATGGGTGATCATGGATAGGCTAACCAAAACGGCCTATTTTCTGCCCATCAAAACTACTAGCTCCGCCGATGATTTGACCAAGCTGTATATCAAGGAAATCGTGCGGCTCCATGGCGTCCCGTTGAAGATTGTGTCAGACCGGGATACTCGGTTCACTTCGATCTTCTGGACTCGTATTCAAGAGGCCATGGGAGTGAAGTTGAAGTTTAGCACCGCCTTCCACCCACAGACAGATAGGCAAACCGAGCGGGTGAACCAAATATTGGAGGACATGTTGCGGGCCTGTGTCCTGAACTTTCAAGAGAGTTGGGATGATTGTCTTCCATATACCGAGTTCGCCTACAATAATAGCTTCCAGGCTAGCATCGGTATGGCGCCTTACGAGGCTCTATATGGGCATCCATGCCGAGCCCCACATTGTTGGGAGGAAATTGACGAGAAAAGCTTGCTAGGGTCGGATTTGGTGCGGATCACTACCGAGAAGATTGGAATTATTCGGCGCCACCTCTTGACTGCTCAAAGCAGATAGAAGAGTTATGCCGATACAAGGCGGCGAGACTTGGAATTTGAAGCTGGGGATCATGTATTTCTCAAGATCTCCCCAATGAAGGGCATTTTATGCTTCGGCAAGAAAGAAAAGCTCACACCACGATTCATTGGGCCCTTCCAGATATTGGATTGAGTAAGTGCGATTGCCTATCGCTTGGCCCTACCTACGCCGCTTGCTGGAGTGCATAATGTCTTCTATGTATCTATGTTGAAGAAATACGTCCCCGATCCTTCGCATATCATCAAGTGGGAGAATGTAGAACTTAACGAAAATGCCACATACGTTCTCCGACCCACTCGAATATTGGACAAGAAGGATCAGGTTCTACGCAATAAGGTCATCCCATTGGTTAAGGTTCTATAGACTCACCACGACGAAGAAGAGGCCACTTGGGAGACAAAAGCTGAAGTCCGCAAGCACTACCCAACCCTGCTTCAGCAATATGAGCAGGTACAAATTTCGAGAACGAAATTTATTTATAAGGGGGGTAGATTGTAACATCCCGTCTAACCATCACCGCGTCCTGGGGCGTCCACGTAGGACTGGCCGCAGGACCGTTCGATCAAAGTCACTTGTGGTGGGTTACCACACCTAAAATGATTTAGGATTAATCCTACAGAGTAGTCTAGGCAGGTCATGATAGGACCTAACGCGGGAAACCAAAGCAGATGACCGTTTATACTTAGCAACAGCCCGTGCGGGCCATACCGCGACGTAGGAATGTCAGAAAATTACAAAACTTTAGGGAACACGAGATCTCACTGGGCTTGAGGTCCATCACGGACCTCAGACCCTATAGACACCCAAAACTGGAATCTGACACAGGCCGTATGCACCCCACCAATGCCAGAATTTAAATCTGGCACTTGCAAATGAAATTGAGACTCCGGGCTTTCTAGCCGTCGAATTTCTTCTAAATTTTCGATGAAGGTCTAATATACGGGCCTACGCCCATCAACAAAACCTGGGCCCCTATCGTGGCACGATAACCGTCGATGGCATGTCGGACCCGTACGATCAAACCAAATATCCGATCGACCCCAAAATTTTTATCATCCTTCATCTAACCATGGACCACCTATCCTATAAATTTCATGACTAGGGGACCACCAGAACTACCCCCAACGACCGAAACGGACCCTGAAGAGTCATTTTCAGATCGGGATCACCTATTCAGATCTCATATCCGTTTATCCGAATGCTTCCAAATTTTATATGGCTCCTCATTGGACCATGAGGCACGTGCACACCAAATTTGGTGGTCATAGGAGTCTTAGGGCCACCACAACACCAATAGTAGCTCTAAGAGTCTATTTTGAAAAATTATAGAAATATAAGGCTAAGGGGCCCAACTCTAGGGAAATAAACCTAGCTCTTTCTCATAACTCCTTCATTCTTCCAACCACAACCCTCTATCCCTCATAACCCTCTTCAATTCTCAACAAACCCCCTCTCTCCTTCATAACTTCCTTCAATCTTCCAAAATCAATCTCTCTTTCCTCATAACTTCCACCACCATCCTACAACAACCTTCTCTTCGTAGCTTCCATCTCTCTCCAACGACCAAGGATAGCTAAAGGTGGAGGTGAAGGTGGAGAAGTGCATGTGTGGACCCTAATCAAGGTGGGGCCAAGGGCATTAACCCATCTCACTCTCAATTTCTCCTCCAAGGAGGAAATCTCCGCCTCAATCTTCCAAACTCGTCCGTTGAGCATCTAGGTAACCACCTCTCCCATTTCTTCTTGAGATTCAAGCATTAAGGAGGGTTTGACATGGAATTTCTTATATGCAAGGTTTTGATTTTAGGAATCCCGGCCGGTTAACCCTCAAACCCCATTTCTAGGTCGCTTCCGAGCTTCCATCAAATTTAAGGTGCGGACTATTAATCCTAGGTGGCCTAGCACCAATCATAACATGAGTTTAATGATTTTTCTTGTTTGGGTGAAGCATGTGTGAAATCTAAAGAGATCTTAAGATTTGAGTGTTTGGTGGAAAAGTATGGAATTGCATGTTTGTTAGTTCTTCCTTTTTCATGATTGTATTTATGCTTCTCATATGTTTGATGATATAATCGATGCTCACATGCTCATATGTGGTGTGATTCCTTCCTATGATGATGCCTATGACATGTATGATGTTTTTTCTTGCATATTTTATATTCCTAGGTGCGTAGGAGACGTTTCGTCTCCTCGTCCACTCACACTCCTCACGTGCACTCTAATTATGGTATTATAACATGCTTGTTAGGAACATTGATGTGTATGATAGGATGAATGCATCATAATACTGTATATTGGATAATAACCTTTATGTTAGTATGCTATGAATTATCATTAAACCGTAGATTAGTCAGGAACATGAGGTTAGACGGTAGTTTCGTTGGTTGAACTACCCTGGGTCTAAACCCGCGAATTGGGTGGATGCGTATGGGCGGTAGTAGTTTGACTACATGGATCTATAGTACCCGATGTTATTCATCCCATATTCGTCTGACTTGTGCGGTTTAGCCTACACACTGGTAAATCCTGATTGTTAACCACGTTTGCCCACACAAGTATGGAACCTGGAACGCCCTGCTACCGATGTAGCCACTGATAACCACTTGACTTTCGATCTACTGTCTCGTGAGCCGGGCATGGTGGAATGAGACACTGTGTCTGAGCTGTCGGCCTACGCTGGGGTGACGCGCCTCCCCATAGTGACCGCGAGCGATCCCAGTTCTCAGCACTCCCATGTACTTGAAGTCGGGGATGAGGAACCCGACGGGATCAAGGATCGCGGGGACTTGGCCTCACACGTTGGGGGGTCATGGCCTCGCAACTAGTTTAGGACAATTGATTTGTGGGGTGTACCAGATTCCCAAATTTGCTGGATGAATGGACCTAATTAATAACTCGGCTAACACGATCGCTGGCGACTCGGAAGTCGAGGTTGCAATGAGGGAGTGTTGACATATGCAATTGTTAGACGGAGTCGCTCGAGGGCGCGTTGTGGCGAGGGCATGCATCATATCATCTCGCATCCATGCATTTAATTAAGAGTTTATAAGAATTGATGAATGCCTGTATTTCATTAAATTCATATTATAATTGTTGCCTGTTGTAACTTGAGACTAATAGTACCCACTGAGTTGATCACTCACTCCCACTCTGGGACGGTGTTTTAAAACACCAACCAGACTCTCTCGTAGATGCAGGGGATGCAGAGCAGGAGGAGCATGGCGATGCTACTATCGATGAGGAGGAGGAGCTGTCATACTTCCAGCTGATGGATGATTCTTCACTAGCTTGAGTGGCGGGTTTGGAATGCTGAGAGTGGACTCAGCCTCATATTCTTTTGGACCTATGTATTTTTTTTTAATGATTTTGTTTGGGTGATGCCTTATGCGATCCCCTTATTCTTTTGGACATGTATATATACGTATGTTGATCTCTTCATTTCAGTGGACTTGTGGTTGTGTTTCATGATTTCAGGAAATTCCACTTTGCGCTATTAAACCGGATTAAATGCTTAATAATGAAAACGGTTGTAAGTGACTCTCGGGAACTCGGGAGTTGAGCGTATGCACGACCCCCGATTTCCAGGGCATCACAAACCCTCCTGTGGTCTGGACCACTTTACCACCTGACAGACTCTCTGGGCAGGGGAGCGAAGCCGAATGTTAAGCTGATCGAACGCTAAGAGGTCAGCTTTGGTGAAAGTTTTAGCTCCGGGGCATGAACAGCTGATCTTACCAAGCCACCAAAGGATTCAGTTTACGACATTAACTACCGCGGGGTGAGCATTATCGAAACGGGCCGCATTCCTTTCTTTCCAAAGCTCCCACAGTATGAGGCAGGGGATTGCACAATGAATACAAGAGGGGCTATTCCCAGAGGGCAGCACGCTCCACCATGAGAAAATTCTTTCAAAAATCGAAACTTGGTAGGGCAGGTGGAGTGAAAATATGCTGTTGAAAAACAACCACACTCGGTCAGGAAGAAAACCGCTGATGAAGAGATGATTGGTGGTCTCCATGGAAGGGCTAAAAGTAGACTGAGGAAGGTCACAACAGCAACACCTAGATGCAAGAGTGACGCCGCACCTCTGAATTTTATCGTCCGTCGGGATCGCGTCTTGGGTCAGACACCAAACGAACATCGAAACCTTTAAGGGAAGGAAAGGGTTCCAGATTTTATTGTGCCATTGCAAGATGTTATCATTAACCCTGCAAAGATCCCAGGCTGACTCAACGGTGAACACTCCCAAGCGATTGAGGGGCCAGAAAAGCTCATCCGGTCCAGGGGAAGTACAGAATCCGCTTTTTGATTATATGCTCCAAAACGTTTTGAGGCAGAAGAATTTCGATCAGCCTTGGAAAACGGGGCCCGTCATGATTGAGAAACTCCCTGACGAAAAGTTGAAGGAGATCCGTTGGGATGGGTTGAATGGTGAGATTGGCTAGGGGACCTAGACTAGTCTAATTGCAGTCTCAAAAACTGGTATCACCCTACCGGATGGCCCATTGAGAGACGCTCTTTGCTAGGTGGGTCATACTGACGACCTGTTTCCACAAAGGAGAAACGCGATGATGGAGATCAGAGGCAGGATCCATATGTAGAGGATGACCGTACTTAGAGATCGTGAAATCTGCCCAGATACTAGAGGCGGAAGAAGTTAACACCGTCCATGCCATCTTGAGTCTCAGGGCCTTAATCACCTCCTTAAGCCTGCGGATGCCCAACCCACCCTCATCTTTTGGGTGAGTAATTTTGCGCCAGCTCATCCAATGGAGCTTTCTTCTACCGTCCTGCCATCCCTAGAAAAAATCATCCATCTTCGCTTCCAATTTTTCCAGAACTAGAGAAGGAATCTGGGTTACCGCTATCGTATGGATCGGAATGCTACCAAGGATGTGGTTAATGAGTGTACTACGACCAGCCTGGGATAGGTAGCGTGCAGACCAACCGAGGATCCTGGATTCAATCTTAGCAATCAGTGGCTGAAAATGAGAGCTTTTATTCCTTCCCGGGAACAATGGGACCCCAAGATAGCAGAACGGAGAAGATGATCCTCTTATTCCAAGGATCCTCTCAATCTGTCTCTTCCTCCCAGACGGGAGAGAAAGGCCATGGTGGAAGCTGCTTTTAGCAAGATTAATTTTTTAGCTCGAGATAGACTGATAAGTGGTGAGAAGCAAGGCCGTTGCCATGATCGAAGATTGACCCCCATTAAGAAAGAGAATCGTATCATCAACGTAGAGTAGATGAGTCATTTGCTTGCACCCCCGCTTAAGCTTAAAAGGAACACACCCCCCACTAGAAACCAGATTTGAGAAACCTCTGCCAAGAAATTTTCGCTGCCAGAATGAAAAGAGCAGGGGACAAAGGGTCCCCCTGGCGCAGACCTCTGGAAGATTTGAAGAAACCCACACTTTCCCCGTTAATCAAAACGGAGAACCAAACGTTGCTCCAACATTTCTCCACCATTTCAATCCAAGAATCGCCGAAACCGAAGCGGACCAAAACCTGTTTAAGAAAACCCCACTCAATTCGGTCGTATGCCTTCTCCATGTCAAGTTTCAAAATAATGTTCCCTCCCCGTACTTTTCGACCAATATCACGATAGATTTCCTGGGCTAGAGCGATATATTCCGCAATCGACCGACCTTTGACAAAAGCCCCTTGTTGAAGAGAAATGAGTTTGGGGAGGAGAGTCACGAGCCGAGAGGCCGTAACCTTTGCAAAGATTTTGTAGACATAGTTGCACAGACTTATTGGTCGAAAGTCAGAGAAACACTTAGGGATCGCCACCTTTGGAATTAGGCATATGAGAGAAGAGGTGAACGCATGCGAGAGATAACCCCCTGGAAGAGATGAGTGACTGCCCTATGGACATTGTTGAGGGTCAAATATTGCATACTAGACCCCAGATATTGTCTGGATTTACGAATATAATGCTGTCTAATGGCTCGTTTTCTCATTCTTGTATTGCAAGGTGATTTTATGAGCATGGATCGAAAAAGGATGTTAAAAGTTGAGATTTAACGATCTGATGACACCAAAGGCAAGGGACACACTCCAGGGGACCAAGATTGACAGATATACATGGTCAGAAATTCGAGAAAACTAAGAAATTGAAGCTCAAGTGGCTTGAAACGCATTCAAAACGCAAGATCACGGGGTTTCCAATATCGGTTTGGCTCGAAACTTCATACGTGGCATGAGGACCATAAATTAATCGTACACGTCAAAAATCATCCATTGGATCATTGCAGAAGTGGTCTAATGGGCAGATCAGCCCATCAATCTTCAATTTGGGACCCACCCGCCAGCTGGATATGCTTGATAATTGTTCTCAACAGGTAAAATAATGTGAGGAACAGAATGGGCAGATTGAATTTCTGAAACACATTACAATGGGGCCCGTATACATGGTGTGTACATTACACATGTACGTGCATACGAGGTGCACCGGACCAACCGATCGGTCAGCGCGCATCATCTTTAAAAAAATGAAAAATTTCATTTTTCACGGTCGTGTAACCGACCGACGCTGGTTTTTGCGAACGGTTGTGGGCCCCACTCATGATATGTATGGATGATCCAAGCCGTCCACCGTGTAGACAACTGCGAGTACTACAAAACCATGTTTACACTTTTCATCCACGCAAGCACATGTGTGAGGTACAGGGGCCAAAAAAGGGCTACCCTGTAGCGTTTAAATCTGGTCTTTTTGTGATTTCTTCTCTGAGTAACGTCATTGGACGTTCAAAACCACCTATTCTTGACTGAAATTTCGTTCTGAATCTAATGGACGGGGTGAATTTTTCAAAAAATGCTTCTGTGGGGCCCACCGATCACAACAGCGAAATGGTGCGAAAGGTTTCGCACATCCGCGAAAACTGACTTTTTCAGGCAGTTTTGGCCCGGCATCTTTGATCATATGGCAGATCTGAACCGTCTATCATGTAGAGGGCCCAAGAAAGTTCTAAGGGACGGTGTTTCTTTGGAATTTAAGCGAGGAAAGTGGCGTGTTTCGAGGCACCGAACTTGGCTGCGAAAATTACACTCCGTGTCCTGCTACAACTCTGTCACTGACTCCAGCCTTCCAGCAGCTATAAAAGGAGGTTTTGGACGTGGGGAGCATTCATTCAGGTCTTGGGAGGAAGATTCAGGTCTAGGAAGGAAGAAAAAGAGAGACGTGGAGGCTGGGGCAGGGACGTGAAGCAGAAGAAAAAAAGAGTATTTTCTTTTTATTTTTTTTAGTTTATTTCAATTGTGGAGATTTAGCCATCCATGTCTGGCTAAACCTCTTAGCTAGGGCTAAGAGGTGAAGCTTGTAGTGAGATGGGAGATTTGATTTTATTTAAATTTTAATGCATGAATTGACGTTAATTTTAGTTAATTATTATGGGAATGTTTTAGGTTTTTAATGGTCTGTTGTGACTGAAATTACAATGGGTCTGTAATGGGTTTAAATATTTCCGTTCTCTTTAATGTTTATGATGTCAGGAAGCCCTGTTGTTCACCATAGTCTCCTGGGCATGGTAGGAAGCCCTGTTGTTCACCATAGTCTCCTGGGCATGGTTGGATGTCGGTACCCTTCCTAACTTGCATACGTGTGATTGGGTGGTAATTAGTTTGATTATGTTGTTTGCCATAAGCTTTAGGCATGGTTTGGTGATGGAATCCATTCTAATTCATCTTCCTTTCATCTCTTTGAAAACTAGATCAATGGCAGTTCAGTAATTTCCATAATTTTTGATGCAAGCATAAGTTCTCCCTGATCTCTACAAGTGGATCCTCTGAATCCCTAGTTTCCTTACCTCTGATTTCTCATATAAGTTTTAGATTAATAGTTTACAATTATTCCTCAATTTATAATTCAATTCAGATTTCATCTCATTCTAGTTATATTTTCAGTTAATTTTAGATAACGTACAAGTTTCAGTCCCTTGGGATTCGACCTCGGTCTTACCGAGTTATTAGACATCAAATCCCACAATGTCCCAACATCCTCTAAAGAAAGCAGCAGACATACCATCAGGTCCAGGGGCCCCATCGATAGGAATATCCATGACTGTGAGCTTAACCTCCTCCAAGGAGGGAAGTTGCATCAACATTGCGTTGTCAGCATCAGATAGCATTTTCAGAATGTTTATAAGGAGACTCGCATCATCGTGGGAAGGAACTTTCGACCGGAAAAGCTTTTCAAAAAATGCACTGCTGCCGACTTAATCTGGGTCGGGTTAGAAATGATGGAGCTAGAGTTGAGCTAAATTTCTGAGATAGAGGACCGTCTGCATCTCGCAGTGGCCTGAATATGGAAATACTTGGTATTTCGGTCCCCTTCAGATAACCAGTTGTTGCTAGATTTTTGCATCTAAAAAATTTCTTTCGCTAGTTCCATGTTAGCCAGATGTCATCTGGCATCCGCTATCGAGGATTAACTGATATCAGTTGAGGGAAGTTGCGCTTGGTTTTCCAATCTGACTAAATTCTGTTTGGCCTCTCTGAGATTTTGAAACACATCTCCATAAACTGCTCTATTCCATTCCTTTAATCTGTATTTTACTTTCCTGATCTTCAAAAGGAGGTTTGTCATGGGTTGGTCATGAAGATCAACCATCTAGGCATGCTAAATCACATGATTAAAATCTTGATGAAGCATCCACATTCTTTGGAATCGGAATGGTTTTGCAAAGGGAGGGGAGCTTTTGGGGCACCACAAGAGTAGAGGGGAGTGGTCGGAGTTCACCTGGGGCAGGTGCAGGACCAGGAACTGAGGGCAGCTCGTCAGCCAATCGCCATTGCAAAAGACTCTATCAAGACGTGCCCAAACCTGAGCATTACCTGCCTGATTGTTACACCAGGTAAAGTTATTCCCCGCAAATCCAGCACCCATGAGGGAAGCCCCGTTCATTGCTGCCGCAAATTCAGACGCACTTTCGTGATCAAAGACCCGACTGCCACGACGCTTAGCAGGGGAGAGAGCCGTGTTAAAGTCACCACCAATGGCCCACGGGCCCGAAATTCTGCTAGCCAAGGAGGAAATTTCTAGCCAGAGATTTCTACATTGTTGCTTAGAACATTTTACATAAACAATAGATATAACAAACTTTGACAGGGAATTATTAGTTTGTACAGCTAATGAGATCATCTGAGAAAAGGATTGAATGATTTGGACTGATAAATGGGAGTTGAAAAAGAACCAGATTTTACCTCCATCGTCTATGTTGGAAAGGGAGGAATGGAAACATAGAGTTATCCCCACAGCTACTCTTCTCTCCTCTCTCGCCATCGGTTCCAGAATTGCCATCCACCACGGGTTATGTATACGAGAGAATCTATGCGCAGACCGAAGGATTGCCGAGTTGGCCACACCTCTAGCGTTCCAAATAAATGCTTTATCCATCAGTCACATTACCAGATTTAAACGTCCTCTGTCGAATTCTCCGAAATCTCTCATTCCAGTTCATTACAACTCCAATTCTTCTGCCCTTGGATGATCGATACCCACCTGCTCCTTGCACAACTGAGACGGATTTCCAAGAAGCAGGAAGGGATCTGGTGTTTTGACACAAATCCATCGAAGAAGCTTTCTGCCCAAGCTGAAGTTCAGACTCATCCATTGAGAGAAAATCTCCGCTATCCCCCTGAGTTGAGGTTTCGTCCCCACTGTCTTCTTGTTCGATTGGAGGCACCTTACGAGCAAGAGGGTGATTTTCGGCACCATGATTACTTAATTACTTGATTACTGCTACTCTTAAGATAAGCTGAGATAAAGTAAGTTGATAGGTTTGTTTAGTTTAATTGGTGTAAGATTGTTATGTTTTTTCCTCTACTATTTATAAAGTTTTGTTGTAACTAATTCTTCCTCTAACTGACAAAAGAAGAACAATGGTCGATGTCATTTTTACCAACCATCTGATGACATATAATATCAATTCTTCTAAATGTTTCTCTCTTTAATATGCTATGACCGTTGAACCATTGCCATGTGGTCTTCCAGTTCCTTCTGCCTTTCTTGATACGCTTCCCTCTATCCATTCTGCTTATGAACGCCTCTTTGTCGCTTAGTTCACTTTTGTACATCTCTCATCCATTTGTTCTGCTTCCGTACATCTATCAGTTATTTAGTTCACTTTCGTACGCTTCTTAGCTGCTTGGTCTGCTTTTAGATATATCTCGATCGAGCCTCTTAGATGCCTCTTGACTACTTGGTTTACTTTTGAATACCTCTCAGCCACTATCTCTCTCTCTCTCTCTCTCTCTCTCTCTCTCTCTCTCTCTCTCTCTCTCTCTCTCTCTTATCATCCTATCAGCCGTGATTCGGTAAAAAGAAGTCCAAGTATTCTTAAAGATATTTAGCATGCTATATTATTCTTTTGATGTAATACATGCACTTTCCAAATGGATTTCCATAAAAAATAAGGTACAACATTTACTGGATAATTTTATTAGGGTTTGAGCTAAAAAATGAAGCACATCCAAAGTTCAAGTGGACCGCACCATAGGAGGCAGTGTGAATTGAACATCTACCATTATAAAATCACGAGGGCCATAATGTTACTAGATCAAGATGATATTTGTGTTTTTTTTCCCATCCATGTCTGTGTGATCTTATGAATAGGTTGGATGACAAATTTATAAACATCATCGTGGGCCATAGGAAGGTTTTAAGGATGGAAATCATTATTTTCACTATTTCCTATGGTGTGTATGTGTGATCTTATGAATAGGTTGGATGGTAAATAAATATCATCTGGCCTTAGGTAGTTTTCAACTATGGAAATTATTCTCTTTGGTTTTTATGGTATGGTCCACTTGAGCTTTGGATGTGTTTTAATTTTGGGGTCAACTCCAAAATAAGTTGGAAAAATGGATGGGTTGGAAGGATAAACCACATACATTTGCAGTGGACCCAATGGTATGCAATCCGAAGGAGGTCTCAAGCATATGGTGACAAAACTCATTCAATATGGTACTTTTTAATTTAAGACTTCTAAGGTTTTTCTTGTGATATTATTGTCAACGGAAATTTCACTTAAAATAAAATATTAAATAATATTTATTATATATTAATAAATAATTTTTAAAATTTAAATATGACGTAGGAATGGATGTGATGAGACCGATCATCATCTTCCTCAAAGATAACTACTCTGAATCCACGGAGCTGAATGGATGTGATGAGACCGATCATCATCTTCCTCAAAGATAACTACTCTGAATCCACGGAGCTTCTTTGGACTCCTCATAGATATTCTTTGAATCCATGAGAAAAAAAAAAAGGAAAAAAAAAATAAATTCTAATAAATTTCAAAATAAATTGATTAATAATTGTGTCCTCTTTATGTGTCCATATTACATCATTGATAAAGAAAAAAAATTAAATCAAATTTCGTAATAACCAAAAATAGTAAAATTCTAACTCTAATAAAAATCCTGATTCTAGTAAAACTTTCTAAAGTCTAATTTTAAAAAATAAAAATTTCAAATAAACTTTTGCTAGAAGATTTCTTTTATGATTAGAAGTTATTTCTAAAAAGGAAGAAAATCTAAAAGTTTAAAAATAAGAAATTATTAAAAATCAAAATTACTAAAAATAGTAATATTTTTTCTTAAAATTTCATTTTGAGTTGAAAGCACTTGTTTTCAAACAAAATGAACAGATGCAACCCACTATGTGTCGGTTCACTTCGGATGACCGGTTATAATGAAGATTGATAGGTTGTGCACCCATAATGATACCCAGATCAAAAGTTATAATCAATTTACAGTTCACCTTCTTTTAATCCAACTATTGCATATCCTACGTTGATTTTGTGGCTATAAAAGTTTTTTTTTTCATTAAAAAGTGTTAAATTCACAATAAAATCTTAAAAAAAAAAAAATGCCCACAACCACACACACGTACATTGCACACATGCATGAATAAAGGGGTGTTGAGCTGAAGAAAATCCACGGCATAAAGAGCTTTCGAAGTAGTAATTAAAGGGCGATGAGGGTGAATAAAAAGGTTTGGCGGCTCAAACGCACATTTACACGCAGCACATGTGCCAAACTATAAAACTATGTTCAACATGTAAGTCATTCATAGGGTAGACCCTATCATGAAGGTCATCGGATAAAAATATAACAGGCTAGTCCACTCATCTGATGGGCCACCCCATTTGAAAAGAATGGATGGTCTTTTAGCCGACGGTACACATTCAATGTACCCATCTGGCTATTATTACAAATGACCAGCAGTCTAGCACTAATTTTTATTTTTATTTTTTTACTGTATTTTTCTTCTAAGGTAGGGACCACCCTTATGCCACTACATTAAGGAGTGCAGATGGTCTGTGTTGAAAGCATAGGCAAATCTAGTGCTATCGATTCTCATTGGTTCAAGTCATTGGCCATGAACCCAGCTAATAAGATAAGCTAGACGTCTCTCTCAAATAGGTTGCTTGCTAACGACATGACTTTTAACTTGTGAAAGTTTTTAAAGCACCGCAGTAATTTATATTTTAGATATACACTGTTCATTATTTTAGAGCATGAGCTTAAAGATGAGGAACATTCAAAGCTCAAGTAGACCACATCACAGAAAGCAGAGATTGAACAACTACCGTCGAGCTTTGGATCCGCGTACTTTTTGTCTCATAGTTAAAAAAATATAAAAAATGGTATTGACAAATGGATAGGGTCCATGTCAACTCTTTCAGAATTTTTTTGCTTTAACCCGGCATGTGCTGCACCACTAGAGCCGAGTAGGTGAGACCCCACCCATGCCAGACCGTGCAGCCCTTACCGTGACGTCTGTATTATGTATCTACTCTGTTCATCTGTTTTAACATATCTTTTTATGGGATTATTAAAAAAATGAAGCCAATCTAATTATCAGGTGGACCATAATATGAGAAACAGTGATAATTGTCCATAACTGATGCAAATTATTTTTTAACAAGCTGATATTTGTTTTTTATATTGACCTGGCGTTATGTCAACTTATAAAAGCTATCGAAAAATTAAGGTACGCCATAAGAAGTTTATAATGATAGGACGTTCAATCACCACTTTTTCCTAAATTATAGTACCCTTGATAATTGGATCTTCTTAATTTTTGGCATCATTACTTTAAATGTACTTCCATTTTCGGTTAATATTATACGTTTATGATGTAAACATAACACAAATCAAATCATAATAATATACATCTAACACAAATTATGATGGAACCTAAAAGCCACGTGGAAATGACGATCCGCATCTTGTAAGCTGGAGCCATTGGATATGACGTGTACTAATGAGAAGCGACGGCATTAAAATTTCCTATGCGTAGCACCGACTATCCGAATTGGCCGCTACGATAACCTCTCAATTACTAGCTTAGTACGTGTGGTGCGTGTAAGGTCCGCATGTGCCAGCAAACCGACAACCTGCGACAAGGATGCCTTTACGCCGGATGGGGAGCGGACGCGGTTTGCCAAGTGACGCTGCCATCAGCCACGTGGCTAGTAATCGGTGCTATATGGACCCCACCATCATGTATGTGTTTTATCCATTCCGTCCATCCATTTTGAAATATAAATTTATATCTTGACCTTAAAAATGAGGTAGACGTAAATCTCAAGTAGACCACACCATGGGAAAACAGTTGCCATTGAATGTCCACCATTAAAACCTCTTGGGGCCCACTGTAATGGTTTCGACATCTAAACGGTTGATTAGGTTACACAGACTTGTATGAAAGGAATATATATATATATATATATATATATATATATATATATATATATATATATATCATCCGGATCGAAAACTTTTGTGGCCCTAAATAGTTTTTAACGGTGGAAGTTCAATCAACACTGTGCGGTCCACTTGAGATTTAGATCCATCTCGTTTTTGCGCTCTTACCTTAAAAATGATATGAGAGAATGGGTGGACGGTACGGATGAAACAAACACACGTTGGCTAGTGGCAGGGTAAGTAGCCGATACGTTTCCATGGGGAGCCGGATTTTGATCAAAAAGTGAGACCACGTGGCACTGCGCAATTACGCCACTTGGAACAGTCATCTTAAAGACAGAACCGCGGAGAAAGGACACGTGGCAGAACGCGTCTTTGCCACGCGACTTCTACCTCAAGTTTCTTTGTCAGAGACCCCCGCTTATAAAAGGGTTTGAATCAAGCTATCCTCTTGCGTAACTAATACCTGATTTCTTCCTCAGCTTCTTCTCTCTAAGTATGAATATTCTTTCCTTTCCTTCTTACAAGCTTCTTCCTCAGCCATTCCATTCAAACCTTTCCCCTATTCTTCCTTTCCGCCCTAAGAGATTGCGGATCAGAGCATCAGCTGCACGAAACAACGGCCACGATTGGGGTTTTGGAGGCCGATCAGTGGATGAGGACATGATCGTCCTGCGGCAGCGTATACATGAGATGAAGATGGAAGAGATGAATTACGAGCCGCCTCTCCATTGGATGGAGTGGGAGAAGAGATATTACACGTGTTACGATTCGGACGTGTGCGAGGCGGTCGGGCTATTGCAGACTCTGTTGATGAATACTAGGCCAAGCTTGGCTATTGGTACGGTGGTACTTGTTGCATTGAGTATCCCCGCATCAACGGTCATGATCATCTTTCATTTTATCGAGTTTGCCAAGAGCATTTGTTTTCACCTTTTATGAAAGTGTAGGTGACTGTACATAAATATAAAAATAGGTTGTCCATATTTTTGTATGGATGGAATATTAATACCTTATTATTTTAATTTGATGAATAAATTTTAATAATAATTGAGTTGAGATTTGGTACATGGATTCATTACTAGTTTATTTGATGTATGATTTGATTGGAAAGTAAAGTGTTAAATATTTTTAAGAGTAACCGTTAGTAGTTAAAGCCGCCATGTATTGCAGTAAAGGTAGGGCTATTCCCTAATAAACATTTTAAATTTGGATGTACTTTGCAAATTTTCTCTGCATGTGGGTTGAAAGTTAAGGAGTATATTGTTTTCTTATAGAATCTAATTGTTGCAAAAATATAAAAAATAAATTGTCCTACTCTGACAAAGATAATAATTCTTTTAAACTTATTCTAACAAGCATCCCTTTTCAAAATGGACGGAGTGAGCTGGAGCACAATATAAATTAGGGTGCAAATGTGCTGGATTGATTCACTTTGAGGGGTCCTAGATCTGACCCATTTAATAATCGGATGACAATTTTCCTACATTTATTTCAAGGGTCAAGAATCACTTCAGTTTATTAATTTCCAATTTAGTGTTCCAAGTATCTTATTGGTGTCAAGGTTTAAATCAAACGAGATTTCAAAAATAATAATTAGAGAAGATAAAAACAAGGAGATCTGGAAAATAAATTTTCTACTGTATTTTACTCAGTGTACAGAAAAAATCAAAGGAAGAAGATACAAGAGATAAAGGGAAAAATCAAAGTCTCCTACTAAGATTCAAAAGCATATAGTTTTTAGAAAGGAAGTTTCTATGTATAATATTCTTGGAAACTCAACCTAAGTCAAGATGGGTTATAGAACTGGACCTGTCTTTATGGGTTTTCCAATTTAGTATGGGTTTAGTAATGGCACTGCCTGTTTGGATTTTCAAACTTAGGATTGGTTTAGTACTATTGGCCCTGCCATTTTTAATTAATTTACAACTTTAAGGATGCGTTTGGGATTGGCCTATACCTTTTTTGAATTTCCAACTGATGATGGGTGTAGTAGCTAGTAGCTCTTTAGATCTTATGCAAGGGAATCATAATCTATATAACTTTGCCTTAGATAGTACTAATTAATTAACCAAGAGTCAATTAGCTACTCTTGGGTTTAGGTTAGGTCCAGCTTGGGTTTGGTCTGAGTCATTGAAAGAGTCTGGTTGATTTTGAGATCCCAAGATCCAAACCATTTACTATTTTGACTTGAACTTGTGACCCAAGACCTACTTAGTGTCGAACCTGGATTGCCTTAGAAAGTCTTTTGTAGAAACTTCCTGCTCTGATAAGTTAGGTGGAGCCTGTTGTGATGTATGTGAGAAATCTACTCGATTCATCCATTTTGTCACATCATTTTAAGACATGGGCCTACAAAATTAGATAAAGAAAAAACTCAAGTGGGCTGCATGACAGGAAACAATGAGGATTGAATGTCTAACATTTATGGAGTCATAAAGTCTTGGATCAGGCTAATATTTTATGTCTGTACTTCATGCAGTAGGAATGACTTTATGAATGGTATGAACGGTGTCATCATGGTGGTAGGATGTCATATAAACATCACGGTAGACCCTAAGGAGTTTTCAATAGGAGGCATTTATCTGTCCACTTTTTCTTGTCATGTGGCCCATTTAAGTTTCGAATATGTCTTTTTTGGTTTTTTTTTTTTCTCATGAATTTCTCATAAACATCACAATGGGTCCAACTAGCTTCCCATTGCAAGAAATTCATGCCCAAGGCTTTTGTAGGCAATTTGCCACCCTTCCTGTCAGGTTGGGTCCAATTACATGTTGGGTGGACCTACCAATTTGCATCCATAGGTATGAATCCTTCCTAAGGAAATATGCTGCGTTTATAGATATGGATCTCCCCAACCCATTATTCTTGCATTGCTAAGAAATAAAAGAATTTAGTACTCTTGGTAGAGTGAAATTGTAGATGATGAATACAAGTAACTGAAATTGAACCATCCAACTGGTGATCCCCACTTTAGATGGATCACGAACCCAACCAACACTCATTTGATTACTTAACTCCTCGACTTGAGGACATTTATCCAACTGTTCATATGAAAAACATCCGATGATCGGAATTCTTCTTTAAGATTATTGAATGGCCATTCAGCCCAATTAGTTAAAATATTTTAACACCTCGGATTTTTGCCAACCTGGGGTTAGGCGTCCTTAGGCGATGGGTCAACCATAACACCTTGGTAACCTCTCAGAATCCAATTCCAAAGCCAAAGAAATCACTTAGGATTAATTCCTTTAGAAATTAAGCGTAAGTTAGCTAGCGTTACGCTAGAGTAGCTGTGAAATTGTCCCTGAACACTTTAAATACGTTCTGCAAGACCCAAAACTTGTAAAATCAATGACGCTATAATACCCTGAAACCTATGATCAAACTCTAAACCCGTTTGCCCTCAGGAACCCTTTGAAACTGCGTATTGGATTTAGACCGCGCGTCGAAAGTCCGATATCCACAATCTTAGACCGTTACGACCGCTTAGCTGTACTTAACAATCGTTTCGAAAATTAAACTCAACTGACGTTCAGAGGCTATTTCATTGAGCCTGGAGTGAAGAGAGTGAGAAATGGGTTAAGATTTGAAATTTTAATTCAAATCTGACACGGGTCTTTGCGCTTTATTATTAAGCGTTCTGACCGTCAGAATTCAGCCAAATTTCACCCTCGGGTCAGGAAAAATTTCTCTTTCATATCATGAGACTTGTAGACCTGATTAAGGCACGATGACCGCTGAACTGAAACTGGACCACCATGTGCGATCTAGGAACTCTGCCGATCTGAAAACTTGATGTGTACTAAATCCAGTAATCATGAGCTTAAGTCCGACCGCGTTCGGCCAGGGGACCTCTCGAAATGTTCTTTTGGATCAAAACAGTCCCAATTTGGTTATAACTTAAGTATACTTTGTTCCCAAGTCTATTTAGGTTATGTTTTAGCCTATATAAGGGCTTTAAACCCTCTCACAACCCTTTCATCCGAATTTGCAACAAACCTTAGATAGAGAGAGAGAAAAAGTGAGAGATTTTGAGAGAGGTGGGAGAGATTTTTCTGCCACTTGCTATAGCTAGCACGTATCGAAGCACCGCACTCCAATCACTTTCTCGGCGATTCTAACGCACTCCTAGGTAAGAAAACCCTAACCTATCGCTGTTTTAGGGATTCATTTGACTCAATAGCGAAGTAGCTTATATATCTTGTGTATTAGGTCACCTTTACGCCGTTGACGAAGCGTATGCGTTCAAATCGAATCGATACACGTCTAGGGCAAAAGGTACGGATTTTAGACGCTTTGATTAACTAATTTCAAAGCTTTCAATGTCGTTTAATAGTAGATTATCGACGAGCAAGCTGTTTGACATGTACAACATGTTGTCCGTTTTCCGTTTCGTAAACGTACGGTAAATATGAGATTTAGGGTATTTTAGGCATTTATAGAAAATACTTTATATGTCCGTATTTTGCTGAAATTCTTGACATGTAAATTTATCGTGTTATGATATTATATATGCGTGTATAATCTGTTCGGCGAAGAGATTCGTCCTAATGCGTACTTTGGGTCGACATACGCTATGTAGACTAAAGTGTGTAGACTAAGTGTTTGTATAAATGTTTGTATTAGTATATATTGAGTAAATGGTGTTATAAATTGGTTTTGAGAATGAATTCTCAATCCACCTGATGTTGTATACGATTTCCTACATGTTTGCTATATGAATTGATTTCCTTATATGTATGGAATACATGTGTTGGTTGATTTACTTACTTTGTATGCTATAACATGTGTTAACATGCTTGTATTGTTGAACTTCAATTCTATTACTCTCATATGATCACTGGTATGGATTACACATGTTTGGGGCTATGCTTTAGTCGAGACAGTCGGTAATGGATTGAATTAGTGGTGGGCTTCTATTTGCTACAGTGGACACGTTAATGAATGCGAGTCGTGTTTTGAGTTGGCGGCAGTGGTTAGGCCACACGAAGTGATTTATGCACTTCATGTCGTTCAGCTTGAGATGCGCCCGTACTAGTCGAGCCCGTCAAGTAACCCGACTGGCCATTGTATGTTCACCCTGTATGAGTCATAACTGCTTAAACCCAGGGTACTGAACTTATCATTGGAAACCCTTTAACCATGGTACCTTGATCCATAAAGACTCATGTGTCACGCCCTAAATTCGGAAATCGGGCTCACAAAATTTTCGATCGCCTAATCCGGCGCCGACAGCCTCCGTAGAACCCCATTCTCGGCTCCTAGCTCCCATTCTCCAGGTTCCGATCCTGTGATACTACGAGGAGAATTTTCAACATCAGTTTGATTCGTAATAAGCATAACCAAAGGCATAATCCACAAACAACAACCAAACACTCCATTACATTTTCACTATGATCAAAAACTTTACAAGTACAATGAGCATAAAGGAAAATACAATGGAGTGCTTGGTTGTTGATTGTGGGTTATGCCTTTGGTTATGCTTATTACGAATCAAACTGATGTTGAAAATCTTTCTCGTAGCATCCCAGGATGGGAACCTGGCGAATGGGAGCTAGGAGCCGAGAATGGGGTTCTACGGAGGCTGTTGGTGCCGGATTCGGCGATCGAAAATTTTGTGAGCCCGGTTTTCGAGTTTGGGGCGTGACAGAAGTTGGTATCAGAGCATAACTTGGGAATAACCGAAAAGAACATTACATGTCTGCTATGAGTGAAGAATGACTAAGTTTCGAAGTTCAGATAGCTTCGCGACCTTCCAATTCAGACCGTTAACGTGCGTACCTTCGAGGGTTTTGAAGTTGATAGGCGTCTCGCTCTTTCCTGTAGGACATGGCACCTGGGAGGGTTACCCGATCGACTCCCGCACCACCACCAGAGGATTCTGCTTCACCGTCGGAGGCTCCAGCTTTACCCCTTGCATCTCCCGTTCCACCCTCAAAGATCCCTGTTTCTTTCCCTGAGGATGACATTCCTCCACCTGAGGCCGATGAGGAGCCGACTGTGACTGTTAGTGCCTCTCAGTTACAGCAGATGTTACAGGCTGTGACAGCCGCACTATAGGGACAGGGCAGACGCCCAGCTGTTTCACCAGCTTAGGCAGAGCAGGAGCGTGCAAGCGCCTTACTTCGAGAGTTCAGACGGCTTGATCCCCCACGTTTCTAGGGCGAGCCAGATCCTACTGCAGCAGAGAGATGACGCTCCGATGTGGAGAAGATCTTCGATACCATGTCATGTACGACCGAGCAGCGCGTCCGGTTAGCCGTATTTCTCTTCCAGGGTGAGGCCGAGCATTGGTGGACCTCTATTACCCGTGTTGCCGGACCCGATTATGTCTGGACATGGGAGGACTTTGTGGACCGATTCGAGGAGTAGTACTTCTCCGACTATATCCATCGTTAGCGAGCCTTAGAGTTCGAGACTCTGGTGCAGGGAGACATAACCGTGGCACAGTACGTGGCCCATTTTGTGGCTCTATCAAGATTCGCACCGTACATGGTTGATGACGAGGGGCGGAAGGCCCGCTGTTTTGAGCACGGCTTACGTTACGGCCTTCGAGGTCGTGTTATTGGCCATGAGCTCCCTACCTTTCAGGCAGTAGTGTGGAGAGCTCATATTTATGAGACTGAGTGGGCCGGTTCTCAGTCTGATCGCGGTCAGAGGAGAGACCGGAAGAGGTAGGCTTCTTCCAGTCCTTCCCAGTAGCGTCGACTACCGCAGCAGAGGCGCACAGGTCACCCAGCTTTTCGAGCACCATCAGCACCAGCAGCACCTCCACCACCCCCTCAGAGGCAGTTCACCGGCACTTGCTTCAGGTGCGGTGCGACGGGACACCGTTCATGGGAGTGTCCCAGCACCCAGCAGCAGCAGAGAGGCCCACAACAGCAGAGACCTCCAACGCAGCAGCAGAGACCCCCACAGCAGCAGCGACAACAGCCTCCACCACCGAGGCCACCTCAGTAGCAACATCAGCATCATCACCAGCCTCAGAGGCCACAGCAGTAGAGGCAGCAGTTTCGACCACCTCAGCAACCCCAGCAGCAGCAGCAGCACGTTCAGAGGGGACAGACACCTCCCCAGCCAGCTCAGGCTAGATTCTATGCGGCTCATCAGGATCCGCAGTCATCCGGAGGAGTCGTTGAGGGTATACTGCCAGTTTCTATATGCATTGCATGAGTGCTGTTTGATTCCGGTGCATCGCATTCTTTTATGGCCGAGAGTTTCTGTCGATCGGCTGGCTTACCGTTGGAGTCTGCTGATGAGAGCCTATCGGTATTGACTCCCTTGGGGAGGACTGCAGTGTTAGGACGATTTTGCTCGTCTTGCCCCGTTCTAGTTGGGGGTACCTTCCTGCCCGCTGATTTGTTTGTTTTGTCGATGTCCGAGTTCGACGTCATCCTAGGCATGGATTGACTCGCTGAGTATTATGCCATTTTGGATCGCGCAGCGAGGATCGTCACGTTCTGTATTCCCGGCGTGCCACAGTTTCAGTTCGTTGCAGAGGCCAGAGGAGAGCAGCTGTCTTGTTTGATGTCCTGCGCCATAGAGGAGCCTATTGCAGCCTGCATCGACCATTTGTCCATGGTTTGCAATTTTCCCGATGTGTTTCAGGAGATTCCGGGATTATCGCCTCGTCGACTCACCGAGTTTCAGATCGATCTCGTGCCCAGTACCGCGCCTATTTCGAAGGCCCCGTATCGTATGACACCGTTAGAGTTACTGGAACTGCAGAAGCAGTTAGACGAGTTGCTTGAGTTGGGCTTTATCCGTCCGAGCAGTTCTCCGTGGGGAGCGCCGGTACTCTTCGTGAAGAAGAAGGATAGCTCGTTGAGGCTCTGCGTTGACTATCGCGAGCTCAACAAAGTCACGATCAAGAATAAGTACCCGCTCCCTAAGATTGATGATTTGTTCGACCAGCTGTAGGGTGCACAGTTCTTTTCGAAGATTGACCTGTGTTCCGGTTATCATTAGATTCGGGTCCGAGATGAGGACATTCCGAAGACAGCATTAAGGACGCGTTACGGTCATTTTGAGTTTCAGGTCATGTCCTTCGGACTGACCAATGCACCCTCGGTCTTCATGCAGCTGATGAACGAGATTTTTCGTCTATATCTGGATCAGTTTGTTGTAGTCTTCATCGACGACATTCTGATCTACTCGAGGACGCGTGAGGAGCACGAGCAGCATTTAGAGATTACCTTGCAGACCCTCCGCGCACACCAGCTGTATGCGAAGCTGGAGAAGTGCGAGTTCTGGCAGGAGGAGGTGAAGTTCCTCAGTCACGTGGTGACGAGGGAGGGTGTCGCAGTGGACCCCTCGAAGGTCGAGGCAGTGCGTCAGTGGAGCCAGCCCACTACTGCGACAGAGATCCGTAGTTTCCTTGGCCTAGCGGGCTATTATCGACGTTTCATTGAGGGTTTCTCTCGTATTGCAGCCCCGCTGATCAGGTTGACTCGGAAGGGTGCAGATTTTATTTGGAGTGACGCCTGTGAGCGAGCATTTATGGAGTTGAAGGATCATCTGACGTCCGCTCCTGTCCTCACTCTTCCCTCTGGGAGTGACGAATTTATTGTATTCACTGATGCCTCGCATATCGGTTTGGGTGTTGTCCTGATGCAGCACAGGAGACTAGTGGCCTTTGCGTCTCGTCAGCTCAAGGTCCATGAGCTGAACTATCCTACGCATGACTTAGAGCTGGCTGTAGTTGTCTTCGCACTTAAGGTGTGGAGGCACTATCTTTATGGGATCAGGTTCGAGCTCTTCTCTGATCACAAGAGCTTGAAATACCTCTTCTCGCAGTCTGAGTTGAATATGAGATAGAGGCGCTGGATGGAGCTCCTGAAGGACTATGATTTCGACCTTCAGTACCACCCGGGCAGGGCGAACGTGGTGGCAGATGCCCTCAGCCGTCAGCCACGAGGCTTAGTGGCGCATGTGATGATTCAGGAGTGGCGGATGCTTGAGGATATTGATGCGTATGACTTTGAGTTCGGCCTGCAATCTTCCATTGTACAGTTATCGAGCTTATCGATTCAACCCTCTCTTGTCGATAGGGTGATCAAGGCTCAGCAGGCTGATCAGTCGTTGCAGAGTTATATGGTTGAGGCGGCATCTGAGGGTCAGGCTGATTGGCAGATCGGTACAGACGGTGGACTTCGCTTCAGAGGCCGATTATGTGTCCCGGATATTCCAGAGTTACGCAGAGATCTTATGACCGAGGCACATCGATCGCGATTTTCTATCCACCCGGGCTCGACGAAGATGTACCGTGACATAAGACGACAGTACTTTTGGGTGGGGATGAAGCGCCAGATCGCCAGTTTTGTGGCCGAGTGTGACACGTGCCAGCGTGTCAAGGCCGATCATCAGAGACCTCCTGGTCTATTGCAGCCGTTGAGCTTCCCGATGTGGAAGTGGGAGCACGTGTCGACTGATTTCAT
This sequence comes from Magnolia kwangsiensis, assembly GCA_037074715.1. NCBI lineage: Eukaryota > Viridiplantae > Streptophyta > Magnoliopsida > Magnoliales > Magnoliaceae > Magnolia > Magnolia kwangsiensis. The sequence continues at coordinate 188,315,431 of CM073572.1, read as the reverse complement.
TATGAGTTTATCGAGAACTCAGCGCAGTCATGACGCCATTTGGGTTGTTGTGGATCGTCTGACGAAGTCGGCATATTTCCTTGCGATGCGTGCGACTTGGTTTATGGACCGGCTTGCGAGACTATTCATCAAGGAGATTGTGAGACTGCATGACGTTCCAGTCTCGATCGTTTCTAACCGAGACTCGAGGTTCACGTCTCAGTTTTGGAGGAGCTTCCAACGAGCGATGGGGACTGATTTGCAGCTCAGCACTGCGTACCATCAGCAGACCAATGGCCAGACCTAGAGGGTCAATCAGATACTTGAGGATATGCTTCGGGCCTGCGCGATTGACTTCGGGGGTAGCTGGGATGAGCATCTGCGATTGGCTGAGTTCGCGTACAGCTATCAGGCGACCATCGACATGGCTCCTTTTGAGGCACTATATGGCAGACTATGCAGATCACCGAGTTATTAGACGGAGGTTGGAGAGCACCGTCTCCTAGGTCCCGAGCTTGTGCAGGAGACTTCAGAGGCTATTGACATCATCAGGCAGAGGATGCCCATAGCTCAGAGCCGACAGAAGAGTTCTGTTGATCATCGGCATCGTCCCTTGGAGTTTGATGTAGGGGACCATGTGTATTTCAAGGTCTCGCCCATGAAGGGCGTGGTTCGATTTGGAGCGAAGGGCAAGCTTGCCCCGAGATTCATAGGACCTTTTGAGATCACTGGGCGCGTTGACGCCGTGGCCTATCGGCTTGCCTTGCCATCACAGTTGTCTGGCGTCCACGACGTTTTTCACGTCTCCATGTTGAGGAAGTGTGGGTCAAACATAGTTCCCGTCATTGATTGGCAGCCGCTGGAGATTCGTGAGGACGCTTCTTACATTGAGCAGCTAGTTCGTATCCTTGATCGGAAGGAGCAGGTCCTCGGAACCAAGGTCATTCCGTTGGTGAAGGTGCAGTGGGGTCACCATTCTATAGAGGAGGCTTCGTGGGAGCGTGAGGTAGAGATTTGAGAGCGTTATCCTCATCTCTTTGATGGTTGATCATGTGATGTATTTTGTACGTTGTCCTTGATTATATATGATGACGTTATGTTTCTTATTCCTCGCGAGTTATGCCTAGTTGCGATGCTTGTGTAAATTTTGAGGATGAAATTTTTATAAGGAGGGGAGAGCTGTCAGACCCGTATCTTAGTCCGTACCTTTCCGTACACTTCCGCGGTCTTACCAGTCGAATTTCGGCAACCTTCGACCCTTAATCGATATCAACGCGCGATCCTGATTCATGTGCCGACAACCCGAGTCGACTCAGCCTGAGACCAATACCATAGCGACCGCGCCGTCGTTGCGGTTCCGATACCGTGACCCGCGCGCCAAGGCGATACCCTGGTCAAGAGATATGGGCCGACGTTTGGTGCGAGAAAACGCCGCGTGTTGCTAAAACTAAGGGAATCTCTATGATATGTCACATCAATCACATCAATCCCATCAATCAATCAGCCCATCAATCCATCACATGTCAAGTACACATCACTTTCATTCCTTTTCCCAAGCAACCACAAAAGTCTTTACCACCCATACCTCTCTTACACAAAAAGCCACAAAAGTCTTCACCACCCATACCTCTCTTACACAAAAGGCTCAAAAGTCAAACTTTTCTTACACAACCATCACTCGCCTATCCATCCATCACTCTCTCTCTCTCCCTTACATCACTCTCTCTCTTTCTCTCTTTCTCATTTCAAAAATCCCAAGCAACAAGAGCCCCCACATATGAAAATTTTCCAACTCTTCTAAGCTCCAAGTGGCCCACCTCTTCATCCCAAGATCTCCCATCTCAATACTCCATTCTTCATCTTAACCATTGAAGTTGAAGCTAAGGTGCCAAGGGACCCCTAGGAGCGAGAAGATCAGACGGTGGGTACTTCTATAGGGTAGATTTTCTTATTTTTATGGTGGACCAAGTGAGACCCACCGATCAATGGTGTGGATCTCACTTGGAACCCTAAAATGTGGTCGATGGACCACTTGGATCATCATGATCATTTCATGATGGGGCCATTCTCCATGGACCCCATCATGATGTTTATTTCATTACAAAAGGTCATCTAGGCCGTCCATATCGGTGGGGAATGGATCTCTACCGTTGATTTATATTTTGATGGTCCCATGTTCAACGGGATCCGTTTATTGTATGATTCATTACAAGGGAGGGCCCATAATGTCGGGGTCCCTCCATCACAAGGCGTGTCCCACTCTCCATGTCTCTCTCTCTCTTTTATTTCTTTTTATTTTATTTTATTTTATTTTATTTTGTGTTTATGCAATAGGATTGTGTGGCCCACTTGAATGGATCCCATCTTGATGTATTTATTTTATTCAAGTGGGGCCCACCTTAGACGTTATTCCCATGCCACTCATCAGTGGTGGTCCACTTCATCAGGGCTCACCTTTTATAAAAAAAATACTAATATAACTGTCCAGCGTCTGGGACGCTGGACGTTTTCAAAGGAAAGAATAAAAGGGAAAGAAGAAAGAAGGGCTTTTTGGTGGCCCACTTTTATAGGCCCCACCTTGATGTATTGCTCTAATCCAAGCCATCCATTCCTTTCACCATCTCATTTTAGGCGTTGAGCCAGAAAATGAGATTAAACGGAGCACTTGGTGGGCCATAGCGTCAAAGATCGCACCCTCACCATTCAAACTCTATTTTCTTATTTTATTTTACTTCCAAGCATCAAAAAAATTCAAACTCTGGACTCATTTGGACGGCCTCGAGCCGTTGATCGCAATGGCCTGGACGGATTTTGGCGCAGCGGGCCCCATGTGCAAAAAACCCCAGAAATTTGGATTTTTTCAAATTTTTGCAAGGGAGTTGCCCCCCTCCCTGACAACGTGCAGCGCTGCACGCTGCTGCATGCAGCCGTGCAGCGGCGGGCGGACGTCCAGCAGAGGCCCACGGCCCTGCGTATGGGCCCCACCATAATGTTTATTTGTGATCCAACTGGCTCATGAGGTGGGCCACCCCAGTGGTGGGCCCCCCTCCAAAGATCAGCCTGATCCAATACTCAGGTGGTCCACATCATAGGAAACAGTGTGAATGAACGTCTGCCATTGAAATTTTATTTGGGGCCCACAGAAGTTTTGAATCGAGCTGAAATTCATGTTTTCCCTTCATTCAGGCCCGGGGGACCTGATGAACGGGCTGGATGGCATCTGGGAAGTGTGGTGGGCCCCACATGGGACCCACATTGATGTTTGTGTCGACGGTGGCACCCACTTGATGTTTGTGTGGCCTCCACCGTCCAGCGGACGGTGGGGCCCTGGGTGATGTATGTGCCTTACCCGCGTTGTCCAGCGGTAATGGGACCCACTCATGATGCATGGGCTGCATCCAAACCGTCCATTCATTTTAAGAGTCCGTTTTATAACATTGGCTTAAAGAATGAGTTAGATCCTTAACTCATATGGACCCCACCTTGGCCTGTTTTGAGGACCATCCTTATGCAAATACAGTAGTTCATTGGGGCGTGACATCATGAGCCGGGCATGGTGGTATGGGACACCGTGGTCGAGCTGTCGTCTTACGCTGGGGCCACAAACCTCCCCGTAGTGACCAGTGAGCACCCTACTCTGAGCAGATTATGGTGGTATGAGACACTATATTCTTGCTGTCGACCTACACTGATCAGGTGACGAGCCCTTTGTAGTGACCTTGAGTTTATCCTGACACCCCATGGGGGCGACGAGTCCTGTTGCAGTCTTAAGGATATAACTAGGCCTGCATTGATAAGGTGATGGGGGAGAGGTGCAACGAGTGCGAGCAACAGCCCTGGCAGCCCTTGTAGCGACCTAGAAATATAACATCGTATGAGAATACTAGGAGTGACGACCCTAGATAGGATCTGTGTTGGGATTGATATAAGCAAGGTACCCTAATTTTTCAATCCTGCTGTATGAAAAGGACTAATAATAACTCAATAATCATTATCCATATCGCATTGCATGTGCCTGGAAGATGTGGAGCACTGAGGAACGCAAGCATGCCGTGGGCGTAAGATGATGCCGTATGAGGGAGTATGTCGGTGAAGGCATCCATCATTTCATTTCATGCATGCATTAACAACAGTATCTAGGAATGTTTGATTGTTTGCTTTACTATTAATGCGTGATTAATTTGATAACATGCTAATCTTTGCTCTCTTATCCCATTGAGTTGATCACTCACTCCCACGTTACGGGATGGTGTTTCGAACAGCCATCAGTCCCTATTTTAGTTGTAGGTGATGACACGGCTTGTGAAGTGGAGCTGGACTTATATGATGATGAGGAGAACTTCTCCTCCATGTTTTGATTGACGGGATTATAGGGAGGTTGATTAGACGCCTTGACACTTGTCATTTTATTTTTGGAGCACTCATGTATATTCTTTTCTTTCCATTTTTGGAGTATACATGTATTTAATGAACCTGGTAACATGGTCACACTTTGGAGACTTACAATCAATTATATATTTTATGTATTTATCACAGTCTTCCGCTTGCTAATTTAACTGTCTCTGGAGTATGATATGCTGTTTTGGCTTAGTCTCAATCTTGTTTAATGTCATTCTATAGATAACATGCATTTATCATTATCTATGTTGCATAAGTAACGTTCTGGAACTCGGGTGTTGGGTTTCTACCCGACCCCCGATTTTCGGGGTGTTACAGATGGTATCAGAGCATGATTTGGATTAAACCAGACCTGAGTTATGGACACGCGACGTACGCTGTCACCCCTTTGACTTAGGTGGGTGCGAGAAAAATCTAGAAACACTCGTAGGACTTCAGTTTCGCCAATAGGCGAAGTCTACTCAAATCGATCGTTTTGATCAAGTCCATAATGTATCTTTAGTCGCGTGAAGCGACCTACATCACCTCTAGGTTGTTAGTTGTCGGTTTTGAGACATTTCCAGAAGAATTCCAAACCCGAAAATGCATGTCCTTGGGTTGTGGGGCAACCACAACCCTTACACTCAATCTCAGGGCTTAAAAACCCCGTTTCATCCAATTCCTTCAGAATCTTCCTTTTCACAACTCTATTCTTCAACTCTTTCTAAGTCCTTTCTTACTACACATGAATCAAAATGTGTGAATGATAGTGAATAATACTTAAATAAAAATTTTACTATAAATAGTAAAAATATGTAAGAATTGGACTTCTGGCTATTCCAATTATGGAATCTCTTATAATAAATGGGTTATTTGGATGGATTAGCCTCTCCTACCCCAAAATCATATGCTACATGATATATAAACTCATTCTGGTTTACAGACTGGCCCCGAAACGCCCTAAACGGAGTCTTGGGCCTATCTAGGCCAATATGCAATGAACTAGGGTGGGACCCATGTACATTTGGGGCCTACAGGACAGGGGGAAACAGTCATGGGGGGTGCCTGTCGCCGGATTCCACTTTGGCCGGCGATGGCATCGCCGGTTCGGCGATACATCGCCATACGGTGGGCCTCACTCGGTCTAAAATTTGGGCCGACGCCCTTTTATGGTCAGGGCATCCCTCCCATAGGTGGGCCGCACCTCAAAACCCCCTAAAAGTCCTACCTCCTTCACAATCCAAGCCCCCAAGCTCTCCTTTCTTCACCTTCTTGCTGCCTCCCTCTCAAATCTCATCCCTAAACCACATCCGTTCTCATTCTCGGTCACAACCGACCCCACTCCATCGTCCACGGCAGTAGACAGTCCTCTCTCTCTTATATCTCGTCCGTGGAGGCTCTTACACCTCCATTTGTGGCTGAAAGTCGGGTGAGCTCCATTTCCACTTATGGTTCTCTTCTCTCTTTGAAAATCCAGCCTTTGGGAGCTTGATTCATCCCTTTACAATGCCTAGATTCGCTTCAGTCCATTTGGGCAGTCGTTTCTCCCCATTTCCCTCAATTTTCATAGCTCATTAGAGCTAGTTTTAGCCATCTTCTCGACCTCCAATCTACTACCAACGGGCGAGACCAAACGCAGTAGCTTAGTCCATAAACAACAACCATCTAATGCTAGAACATCTAGAGTGTTGGACCTAGAGTTAATATTCCTAGATTTGAAAGATCTGACGATATAGGAACCGTTAAACAATCTTGACCCTAAGCCATAGAACAATCCCTGTAGTAGAAATGGTATGAAACCATCTAACGTATAATTATAGGTTGTGGATTACAGCTAGTGAGTTACAGATTAGTCTACTAGTTACCTTAAGTAGTGTAAAGCCTGTATATGTTAAAGAATAGGTTAGATTTGGTTGGAGTAGAACCTCATTCCTTCGCTTGATCCCCTTAATACTTATAGACTTCTGTTATAACACTTAGGAAAATTATTTTAACTTAGAACCATTCACTCTCAGGGAAAACCTATAGATCCCTTAGATTGAACTTAGAATAAACCAGCACACCCCTTAGATTTTCCCTTAGAATTGCCCTTCCAAGGATTTATTGCAATCGGGAACACGGAGTAAAGGAATTGTATATTAGCGATGTATTCGCGGTTTGAATTGACTTTTCAATCCTGGTAGTTGCCAATAAATCCAATGCTCTAATCAAGCAGAAGATCAGCATCGTCTAGGATTAAGAACTGATACGGTAAATTTTCTGTTATAGGCAGAAAGTCTATGTATTCGGCTCAGACCCACTACATAACTTTTCTTCCATGTTGTCCCAACCACCTAGAGAATTAGACATCTTGTCGCAAGCTCACCCCTGCCCCTGAACTCAATCACAATAGAGATTAGGCTTCTTTCTACAACCATAGGTGCCAATGCCATATAACGCATCATTAGCAAAGGAAGACCAATGTAGCGAGAGGTTGGTTCCCATTTTATGTCAAGGATAGCCCCTAAGTTGCACCTCGTTCCGATATATGGAACGATACATAGATTCTTGAACCTTAAGTAGAATTAAGTTTTAAGGGGGGTAGAACATTTTGAGCCCCAATCTAGTTAGGTCAGCTAATGTAATCATTAGATCAGAGTAGCGCAGCGGAAGCGTAGTTAGCCTTTTCCCCACTGGCCCAGGATCGAAACAGTTGATTTAGGTTATACGTAAGGTTAGGTCACTAAACAAGATTTGAACCTTCCTTAGATTTCCAATACTAAAGTCTCTTTAGGGACTCATTACCCTTAGCCAATTTCGGAGACGAAATTTTATTTTAAGGGGGGTAGATTGTAACACCCTGAATTTTTTTCAACCTGGGGTTAGGCGTCCTTAGGCGATGGGTCAACCATAACACCTTGGTAACCTCTCAGAACCTAATTCCAAAGTCAAAGAAATCACTTAGGATTAATTCCTTTAGAAATTAAGCGTAAGTTAGCTAGCGCTATGCTAGAGTAGCTGTGAAATTGTCCCTGAACACTTTAAATACGTTCTGCAAGACCCAAAACTTGTAGAATCAATGACGCTATAATACCTTGAAACCTAGGATCAAACTCTAAACCTGTTTGCCCTCAGGAACCCTTTGAAACTCCGTATTGGATTTAGACAGCGTGTCGAAAGTCCGATATCCACAATCTTAGACCGTTACAACCGCTTAGTTGGACTTGACAATCGTTTCGAAAATCAAGCCCAACCGACGTTCAGAGGCTATTTCATTGAGCCTGGAGTGAAGAGAGTGAGAAATGGGTTAAGATTTGAAATTTTAATTCATATCTGGCATGGGTCTTTACGCGTTATTATTAAGCGTTCTAACCGTCAGAATTCAGCCAAATTTCACCCTCGGGTCAGGAAAAATTTCTCTTTATATCATGAGACTTGTAGACCTGATTAAGGCACGATGACCGCTGAACCGAAACTGGACCGCCATGTGCGATATAGGAACTCTGCCAGTCTGAAAACTTGATGTGTGCTAGATCCAGTAACCATGAGCTTAAGTCCGACTGCGTTCGGCTAGGGGACCTCCCGAAACGCTCTTTTGGATCGGAATAGTCCCAATTTGGTTATAACTTAAGTATACTTTGTTTCCAAGTCTATTCAGGTTATATTTTAGCCTATATAAAGGCTTTAAACCCTCTCACAACCCTCTCATCCGAATTTGCAACAAACCTTAGATAGAGAGAGAGAGAGAGAAAAAGTGAGAGATTTTGAGAGAGGTGGGAGAGATTTTCCTGCCACTTGCTATAGCTATTGCACGTATCGAAGCACCGCACTCCAATCACTTTTCCGGCGATTCCAACGCACTCCTAGGTAAGAAAACCCTAACCTATCGCTGTTTTAGGGATTCCTTTGATTCAATAGCAAAGTAGCTTATATATCTTGTGCATTAGGTCGCCTTTACGCCGTTGACGAAGCGTATGCGTTCAAATCGAATCGATACACGTCTAGGACAAAAGGTGTGGATTTTAGACGCTTTGATTGACTAATTTCAAAGCTTTCAATGTCGTTTAATAGTAGATTATCGACGAGCATGCCGTTTGACATGTAGAACATGCTGTCCGTTTTCCATTTCGTAAACGTACGGTAAATATGAGATTTAAGGTATTTTAGGCATTTATAGAAAATACTTTATATGTCCGTATTTTGCTGAAATGCTTGACATGTAAATTTATCGTGTTATGATATTATATATGCATGTATAATCTATTTGGTGAAGAGATTTGCCCTAATGCGCACTTTGGGTCGACATACGCTATGTAGACTAAAGTGTGCAGACTAAGTGTTTGTATAAATGTTTGTATTAGTATGTATTGAGTAAATGGTGTTATAAATTGGTTTTGAGAATGAATTCTCAATCCACCTGATGTTGTATACGATTTCCTACATGTTTGTTATATGAATTGATTTCCTTATATGTATGGATTACATGTGTTGGCTGATTTACTTACTTTGTATGCTATAACATGTGTTAACATGCTTGTATTGTTGAACTTCAATTCTATTACTCTCATATGATCACTGGTATGGATTACACATGTTTGGGGCTATGCTTTAGTCCAGGCAATCGGTAATGGATTGAATTAGTGGTGGGCTTCTATTTGCCATAGTGGACGCGTCGATGAACGTGAGTCGTGTTTTGAGTTGGCGGCAGTGGTTAGGCCACACGAAGTGTTTTATGCACTTCATGTCGTTCAGCTTGAGATGCACTCGTACTAGTTGTCATGCCCCAAACTCAGAAACCGGGTTCACAAAATTTCCGATCGACGAATTCGGCGCCTACAGCCTCCTTATAACCCCATTCTCGGCTCCTAGCGCCCATTCGCCAGGTTCCGATCCTGGGATGCTACGAGGAGGATTTTCAATGTCAGTTTGATTCGTAATAAGCATAACCAAAGGCATAACCCACAAACAACAACCAAAAACTCCATTACATTTCCACTATGATAAAAAACTTTACAAGTATAATGAGCATAAAGGGAAATACAATGATGATGAATCAAAATCTCCAAAGTGATCTGCAAAGTGCTCCTGCCTCAGCACTGCTGCGCCCCAACGTCACTTGCACGCAACGGTCGTGCATAAGCTTTTAGAAAGCTTAGAAGGTGGTGAAAGTGTGTGCGTAAGGTAGTAATAATAATGCAAAATCAGAGTAATGCGGAATATGCAGATGAATCCATAAATATCATGAGCCGTACCAAGGCTATGCGATGCAAGACATGAATGATATCGGTCATCCCAAGACCATGCGATGTGAAATACAACTCAAGCATACAAATCCTCATCTATGTCCACACATCAATACAGCTCAAATCTGGGATATCACCGGGGTCTAGTACACTCTAAACCAGATCGCCGCCACATCGCGCAATAAGATAAGTGAAAGATACCTCACTATCCGTCTGCCAATATCGGTCACGACTCATCGATAGTGGACCCATTCCTCGAGCTAGTTAAACTCAGCCTAGCATTGCCCCCTACACTTGGGCGGATAAGGCTGCATCCCCTTTCAACCGACCATGACATAGTGGAGAGCGCAGCCATCTGGTAATTGGCCCTCAAAGCTCATCTACCCACTCGGTTTAGACGTTGGAGCAACCTCTTGGTACCATAAGGGTTTAGGGACTTTCACCCAGGGATATCTATAGCACCCCATGTAGAATAAAATTTTCGGTATCCAATTCTGCTAACCACGATGCGTCTGTGGCGGCTACGACCCCGATGTCTCTAGGGCGTACAGTAACCATATCACACAATGCGAAATGCATGAATCATACTATCCAATCATGCAGCAAATCCTGTGCATATCGTGCACTCATGTAGGGCAACATCGCCTAACCGGGAGCCCATAAACAACCTGTCCGAAGGCATATGCTATGATCAGTCAATTCTCATGTTAAGCATACATATGATGCGTATGATCATGAGTCATGGAACTATACTAAACATGTTATAATGAAATGAACTATCCTTACAACGCAGATGGGCCTAGACGGTCTACACACAATAATTATGGCCTATCAATGGGCCCTAGGGAGAGTCATAATGTGGACATCCAACCAACATTATACTCACAATGTGGACATCAAACCAACATTGCTTCCAAGGCACGATCACCGTAAACATCGTTACATAATCCGTATTGGGATTACACATTACAATGGACTTTAGGTACGTCCCATTGGGCCTTAAATGCATCAAATGGGCCATATCATATGGGCCTTTTATTCATCAAATGAGCCACATAAATGAGCTGCACCAATGGGCCTTATGTGCATTGCAATGGGTCATAACCCGTGGGCCTTAGATTGCATTCAATGGGCCTAATCTCATGGGTCTTATATGCAACAAATGGCCACACCAATTGGACCCCATATGTACGTCAAAATGGGCCTTAACCCATAAGCCTTACATGTATATCTAAGTGGGCCTAAACCCCTAGGCCTTATATATATCAAATGGGCCTAACCCATAGGCCTTATATAATCAAATGGGCCTAACCCATAGGCCTTATACAAATCAAATGGGCCTACTTCCATGGGCTTTAAAATGCATCAAATGGGTCCAATCCCATGGGCCTAACAAAATGTTTATTTTTCATCCAAACTGGGCCCATCATGACGTTTATTTCCATCCAAACTGGGGCCCAACATGATGTTTATTTCCATCCAAAATGTTCATATGACTGCATGGGCCTAGGCCCACTCCAATATTTATTTGACATCCAGTCAGCGTGTGGGCCAGGGGGAGCCCACTGCAATATTTATTCGACATCCAGCCCGCATGTGGGCCAGGGGCGGATGGTGTGAATGAAACACATGCGTAAGGTGGGCTCCACCGTTCGCTGGACGGTGGATGTAAAACACAAATATCAGGGTGGGCTTCCACCGTCCGCTTGGACGGTGGATATAAGACAGATACATCACTGTGGGCTCCAAGTGGGGCCCACCACAGTGTATATTTTCCATCCAAACCGTTCAAAGGGTCACACGGACCCCAGGTGAAGGAAAAACACAAATTTCATCTTGATCTAAAACTTCTGTGGCCCAATAGAAAGGTTTTAATGGTAGATGTTCAATTTCACTGTTTCCTGTGGTGTGGGCTACCTGAGTTCTGGATCCGGCTGAAACTTGGAGGGGGCCCACCTGAGGAGGGGACCCACCTCATGAACAGCGTGGATCTAACATATATATCATGGTGGGGCCCATCCAAGTAGGCCACATAAACTTATTATCGTACAAAAAAAAATATATGAAAGAGAAAGAGAGACACGCGATGATAGAGGGACCCTGACACTATGGGCCCTCCATTTCAAGATCTACACCGTTCATCAAGTGGGTCCCATTGCTTGAGAACCCACCGATCAAAATCAACGGTGGAGATCCCTTCTCCATCAAGATTTAAGGTCTAGATGACCCTTTTTAATGCAATAAAATAAACACCATGATGGGGTCCATGGAGAATGGCCCCATCATGAAATGATCATGATGATCCAAGTAGGCCATTGGCCACACTTTAGGGTCCCAAGTGAGATCCAAACCATTGATCGGTTGGCCTCACTTGGCCCATCTCAAAAACAGAAAAAGCTATTCTCATCGAGCACCCACCGTCCGATCTTCTTGCTCCTAGGGGTTCCTTAGCACCTTAGCTTGGATTTTCATGGATGAGATGAGGAATGGATGGCTAGGATGGGAGATGATGGGGTAGGAAAGTGGAAAGGTGGGCCACACTTGTAGTTTGAGAGAAATGGGGAGAGGCTTGGACGTGTGATTTTTTTTCTTTAGCTTTGGAATGTGATTTGAAAATGGAAAAGAGAGAGAGTTGTAAAGGGAAAGAGAGATGGGTGATGGATGGATGTGATGAGTGATGGATGTGTAAGAAAATCTTGACTTTTGTGGCCTTTTGTGTAAGAGAAGTATGGGTGGTGTAAGAATTTCTTGACTTTTAAGTCATTTGTGTAAGAAAAGTATTGGCATGGAGGACTTTTGTGGCTTGCTTGGGAAATGGTGAAAGTAATGTGTACTTGATATGTACTTGACATGTGATGGATTGATGGATTGATTGATTGATAGGAATGATGCGATTGATGTGACACAGCGTAGAGATTCTTTTCGGTTTCGCAATGCACGGCGTTTTCTTCGCACCGAACGTTGGCCCACATCTCTTGACCAGGGTATCGCTTAGGCGCGCAAGTCGCGGCATCGAAACCGCAGCGATGGCGCGGTCACTATGATAGTAGTCTTGGGTTGAGTCGATACAGGTTGACAGAATATTAGTCAGGGTCGCGTGTAAATATCGGTTAAGGGTCGAAGGTTACCGAAATTCGACTGGTAAGACTGCGAAAGTCTACGGAATGGTATGGACTAAGATACGGGTCTTACACTAGTCGAGCCCGTCAAGTAACCCGACTGGCCATTGTATGTTCACCCTGTATGAGTCATAACTGCTTGAACCTAAGGTACTGAACTTACCATTAGAAACCCTGTTAACCATGGTACCTTGATCCATAAAGACTCATGAGCCAGGCATGGTGGTATGGGATACCGTGGTCGAGCTATCGGCCTACCCTGGGGCCACAAACCTCCCCGTAGTGACCAGTGAGCACCCTACTCTAAGCAGATTATGGTGGTATGGGACACTATATTCTTGTTGTCGGCCTACACTGATAAGGTGACGAGGACCTTGAGTTTATCCTAATATCGCATGGGGGCGACGAGTCCTGATGCAGTCTTAAGGATATAACTAGGCCTACATTGATAAGGTGATGGGAAAGAGGTGCAACGAGTGCAAGAAACAGCCCTGGCAGCCCTTGCAGCGACCTAGAAATATAACATCGTGTGACATTACTAGGAGTGACGACCCTAGACAGGATCTGTGTTGGGATTAATATAAGCAAGGTACCCTAGTTTCCCAATCCTGCTGTATGAAAAGGACTAATAACAACTCGGTAATCATTATCCATATCGCATTGCATGTGCCTGGAAGATGTAGAGCATTGAGGAATGCAAGCATGTCGCGGGCGTAAGATGGTGCCGTATGAGGGAGTATGTCGGTGAGGGCATCCATCATGTCATTTCATGCATACATTAATAACAATATATAGAAATGTTTGATTGTTTGCTTTACTATTAATGCGTGATTGATTTGATAACATGCTAATCTTTGCTCTCTTATCCCACTGAGTTGATCACTCACTCCCACGTTATGGGATGGTGTTTCAAACACCCACCAGTCCCTATTTTAGTTGCAGGTGATGACACTGCTTGTGAAGTGGAGCCGGACTTATATGATGATGAGGAGAACTTCTCCTCCATGTTTTGATCGACGGGATTACAGGGAGGTTGATTAGACGCGTTGACACTTGTCATTTTATTTTTTAAGCACTCATGTATATTCTTTTCTTTCCATTTTTGGAGTATACATGTATTTAATTAATCTGGTAACATGTTCACACTCTGGAGACTTACAATCAATTATATATTTTATGTATTTATCACAGTCTTTCGCTTGCTAATTTAACTATCTCTGGAGTTTGATATGGTGTTTTGGCTTAGTCTCAATCTTGTTTAATGCCATTCTACAGACAACATGCATTTATCATTATCTATGTTGCATAAGTGACGTTCTGGAACTAGGGTGTTGGGTTTCTACCCGACCCCCGATTTTTGGGGTGTTACAAATATTAACAATGGCCCAGCTCAATTTGGCCCATTTCCATCCTTAACCCTTGCCAAGCCTGTTAATAGGGTTTAGGCCATATTTCTGTCAATGAGTTGGCCCTAACCATATAAATTTTGAATTATAAACAGGCCCAAATTGACGGGCCAACCCATTCAAAACTCGGTGATTGATGTTGAGGGTCAAATATTACATATTAGACCCAAGTTATTGCTTAGATTTACGAACATGATACTGCTTAACTGTCTATTTTAATCATGTTTGTGATACAAGGTGAATCTAGGAGCATGGACTGCAAAAGATGCTAAAAGCATAGATTTAATACTTAGGCATCACCAAGGCATTGGATGAGATTTACATGCTAGATATTAGAGAAATTCCAGTCACTCACCTTAAACAGGCTTGAAAGACGTCCATAATACAAGATCACAGGGTTCCCACCATTTGATTGGCTCAAGACTTCATATACGGCTTGAGGACCATAAATTAACCATACACGTCAAATTTTAGTCATTGAATACTTACGGAAGTGGCCCAACGGATAGATCAGCCCCTAAAACCCTGAATTGTGCCCACCTAATATCTATATATGCCACAAAGTTGGTATGAACCCCTTAAATTCGATGGGGAAGCGAATGGATGAAGCAGATGTCTCACGAACATCTTTATGGGACTCACATGTACAGTGCATGTGCAAGATGTACATGTGCACCGGACGTGCACTGAAACTCCAAAAGTCGGTCAACATGTGTTGACCGACTCTCCTTCTTAAAAACGTAAATATGTCCAGCGTCCTTCGCTGGCTCTCCATTTTTTGAGTAGTGGGCTACCATCATCCCTCATCAGGGCAATCTGAACCATTCAAAGTGTCCATAGGAGGGGCATGACCTTCTCCTAGCTCTCCTTTTTGGCTCATGCACGTGTACGCACTTGAATCGTCAGTAAATCGCAGGATAGATGGCAGCGAGCAAAGTTCAGTGAACCGCATCTAAGTCAATCTAATCTTGCCATTCCTGGATGATTTTCCGTCATGAATCTAATGGACGGTGTGGATTTCTCCATCACTGAAAATCTGGGACCCACCAGCCATCACAACGCTGATCGCGCCATCATCGTGCGTCAACGGTTTGATCCAGACCGTCCAAGAGAGTCCTTCATTCCATCTCATTCACGCCTAGGTGACGGACTTGAAAAAGATAACGGTGATTGGTTTTCAACTGTTCAAATGCCAGGTAGACGGCACCAAGAAAGAGTCCGTGGGTCGCACCAAATCTGAGCCAAAATCAACATCTCTGATTGATTTTTCGAGCTGCATCCAATGGACAGAGTAGATTTTTCCATCGACTTCAATTATGGGCCCTATGAAGAACCAGCACACATATCTTTTACTACTGCGTAAAAACGTCCGCGTAAAGATCCCTCCACCGACAGTAGCAACGTCGATTCCTTCCAGCCAACTTCTCCAGGGTCCTTCACAACTATAAAAGAGAGAGCGAGAACGTGGGAGGGGGAGGGAATCCAAGGCTGGGAACGTTTGCACAAGAAAGAGAGACAATTCGAGTTTTATTTATTTATTTATTTCTTATGTTTTAAGAGATTTTAGTCTCTCCATGTCAGGCTAAATCTCTTAGCTAGGGTTAAGAGGTGAAACTTGTAACGTAATGGGAGACTTTACTTCATGCCTTCAATTTGATTTTAATTTATGAACTGAAATTGATATTAGTTTGATTAATGAGAATGTTTTTAGTTTTTAATGGTCTGTTGTGACTGAAATTACAATGGGTCTGCAATAGCTTTGAGTATGTTCATATTCTTTTTATGTTTATGACGTCAGGAAGCCCTATTTTTCACCATCGTTTCTTGGACATGGTCGGATGATGGTATCATTCCTAACCTTCATAGCATGTTAATTGGTTGGTAATTAGTTTAATTCTGTTGTTTGCTTTGTCTCCTGGGCATGGTTTGGTGATGGAATCCATTCTAATTCATACACCTTTCATCTCTTGAAAACTATATCAAGTAAGTTCATTTTAATGTCCATGATTCTTGAAGCAGGCGTAAGATCTCCCTTATCTCTACAAGTGGATCCTTTGAATCCCTAGTTTCTTACCTTTAAATTCCTTAAGTTTTAGATAATTATTCCACAATTATTCCTTAAATTCTATCTGATTTAGATTACATCTTAGTTTAGTTCTAGTTCTACTTAATTTCATATTACGTACAAGTTTCAGTCCCTTGGGATTCGACCTCGGTCCCACCGAGTTTATTACTACATCACAACCCTGCACTTGGGGAGTGAACAATTGACTATCCCGTCTCAAGTTGAGTTGGGACTCACCCAAGTTGTAAGTGAATTGGCCTGACTTAGTCGTGTCAAGCGCGACTCATAGCATTTGAATCGGCAGATCCTACTGAGTCGAGCCCAGGCCCCCCAATTGACATCATCTTGGACCATTCGGCCACATGTCCAGATAAAGATATGTGTGATTTAGATTAATCTTTGTCCTCATAAATCTTCATCTAAAGTAAATATTATTGTATTATGCCAACGTGTTTGGTACCATATTAGGCAAGGGAACATATTGGATAAGAGTGGAGGGGAGAATATATTACAGCTAGTCCCAAGATTCAAACATTTGACCTTCCGTTCCAATGTCAAACAAGTACTTCTCTAAAAGCTCGAGCTTTTAGAAGATGGCATATTAATGTATATGAAGGGACTTTAACATCAACCAACTAATGCATTAATCATATCAGATTACTATAAGTATATCAAAGCCCATTAAAAGAAAAAATAATAATAATAATAACATCTATGTTTTGGGTGCTCTCATGTGCTCACCCATTTTTTTTACAAATTGACCCAGAAGTCATTGTACTGGATGTAGGAATTTATGGTCTAAAATTTCACCGAAAGTAAGCAGATGGTTTAAGATATCCAAATGTTCCAATTTCACTATGTTTTCAATGGTAAAATTGAAGATATAATTGGTCAAGCGCACATGAGCTGATTTAATCAATTCTAATTCAATGAATTTGATTAATTAGTGTTTATATAGTGAATAGTGTGATTTGAAAATATAAATAAATGGTGTAGATATATTAACATATATATCATGATGGACCCACACAGTTTTGTTTTGAACAGAAGTAGAATTTTACCCATTCTTCTTTGAAGTGGAATTTGGTGTCTATTGAACAGGTGGCAGAAATCATCATTTTTACCATACATTATCACCATTTACCTCCACCCAAACAGCCTCTCCACTTTCAAAGCAACAAGCAAAGGGAGAAATTTTTAAATAAAGAAATTTGGGCCCCACACGTACATTTACAGGCAGCACGTGTGTCAATTTGCCAACTGTGTTACATTTTAGCCGTTTATAGGTAGACACTATCACGACATGATGAGCCTCCCCGTGTGAAAATAATGGATGGGCGGTTCCAAATTTTACGGACGGTCCAAATTCAACGTACCCATCTGGCCCTAACGACAAATGACCTTTGCTATGTTTTTTTTTATTTTTTATATATCTATCTTCCATGTAGGGACCACCACTAAGATAACTACTCAATTGCCAGTTTAGCATGTGTGGTGTTTGGTAGGTCAGCGCCTACGTTCGGAGGCAGATTCCCTGGACAGCGTTTGGCAGGAAGTTCCTGCGCTGGAAACCTACTTGGGTCTCAAAGTTTGTGAGAAATCCACTCCGATCATCCATTTTATGAGCCAATTTCAGGACTTGAGATCAAAATTGATCAAGACCCAAAACTCAAGCTGGCCTCACTAAAGAAGACAGTGGGTAGAGAAATTCCTACCATTGAAACTTTCCTGAGTCCACAGTGATATTTACATTGCATCCACACCTTTAGGGATGGTTTGTATGCATATTAAGACCTTAAAGTTGTAAAGGGATTACAGGAGTTGTTTGGATGTATGTATTTATCAGTAAGGGCTTGTTTGATTTTCCAAAATCCTGTTAAATCCAATAATTATTACTATTTCACTTGTTTAAAAATGAGTGAATAATTTTACCTACAAAGCTAGTTCAAAAATATTGACTTAAATCCATGGCCGCACCATAATATAAATAATATATATGTGTCATTCATCTATTTTATTAAAATATTTTAAGACATGATCTGAAAAAATTAGGAAGATCTAATGCTCAATTAGCTCACATAAAAGGAAATAATAGACTTAATTTATCCACTGTTGAAAGTTAATTTTTTAATTAGGCCCACATTAAGATTTATTCACCATTTAACTCGTTGGTAGGGTCACATAAACATGAATAAACAAAAAATATAAATATAAGCCTAATCTTAAACTTATAAGAGCCTCAACAAGTTTTTAATAGTGGTCATCCGATTCTCACAGATCATTCCTGCTGAGATAACCGAAGACATAAATCTTAACCTGATTCAAAGCTTCGGTGGCCCTACAAATATTTCAACTCTAACGTTAGATCCTCACATTTTAGGCCCATTTCGCCATTTAAAGAATGAATACATGAGTCTGAAAATGAGCTCATGAAACCGAATCTTCTCATACACATCACGGTGAGCCCCACGCAAGTTCCGCGGTGCTTTACTACGAAAGGCTTTGCGTGAAATTCACGCATCCACCGACCACTTGGGAAAAAGATTGCCTTCGCGCCGCATGGGTAGACTATTATACCGTAAAGGTGGTGCGCTCCTTGGGTGGGATCCCTTACAGTGGGCCCACCTTGATCTATGTGGCTTATATCCATGCCGTCTATACATTTTGAAAACTCATTTTATGTGATAGTCTAAAAAATAAGTAGATCACAATTCAGGTGGACCATGAAATAAGAAACAGTGGTAATAGATCATTAAAAACTTACTGTGGGCCTCGAAAGTTTTAGATCAAGCTGATATTTGTACAGTCTCTGCATCCAGCTCTTTGTGACCTTATCATCAGGTTCTGGGCCCATGAAGTTTCCAATGGCAAGGATTCAATTACGACTGTTTTCTGTGGTATGATCCACCGTAGATGCAAGGAACATACATTACGTGGCACTATCAAAAAGCGCCGCTGGAAACAGTAATCTTCAAACAGGTGAAACGATAATATTCGAACCGGTGAAACAGTAATAATCATCCATTTCCCGGGTATTTACCGTTTCCAGGGAAACGATAAAAATCAAAGAGGCCCATGAAGACAGAGAACCACTGAGAGAGGACACACGGCACAACGCGTTTTTGCCACGCGCCTTCTCTTTTAGGTTTATTTGCCAGAGACCCTCGCTCGTAAAAGGGAACTCAAATCAACCCATCTTCTTGCGTAACTTAATACCTGATATCTTCGTCAGTTTCATCTCTCTAATGATGAATACTCCTTCCTTTTCTTCTTATAAGCTTCTTCATCAGCTCTTCCATCCATACCTTCCTCCTATTCTTCCTTTCCGTCTTAAGAGATGATGCAGGGAAGGATGTGAGGTCGAGCACCGTCTTCCTCAAGATGATAAATATTCTGAATTCACGGAACTTTTCTGAACTCCTCACAGAGACTTCTCGAATCCATGAGAAAAGAAAGCAGGAAATAAAAATAATTTTTAATAAATTTGAAATTGATTAATGAATAATTGATAATTGTCTAATGTGTCTCCTTACACCATTAATAAAGAAAAAAAATTAACTAAAATTCATAATTACCAAAAATAGCAAAATTCTAACTCTAGTACAAATCCTAATTCTAATAAAACTCTTCTAAGGCATAACTTCTAAAAATAAAAATTGTAAATAAACTTTCTCTAAAAGAGTCCTAGTATAATTAAAAGTTATTTCTAAAGGGAAAGAAAATTTAAAACTCTAAAAATATTTTAAAAAATTGAAATTATTAAAAATAGTAAAAATTTTCTAAAAATTCATTTTTGAGCTGAAAGCGCGCATTTTCTGATAAAAGAAACAGATGCGACCCAATTTTGGGTCGGTTCACCTCAGATGGCCCGTTTCAGTAAAGATTAATAGGTTGTGTGCCCCATAATGATACCTGGATCAAAAGTTACGATCAATTTACAGTCCATCTCCTTTTGGCTCAACCATATTGGGAATATCTCTGTGACACGTTCTACATCAGATCCCTCTACTTGGAAAAAACTCGTCCTCGAGTTATTCAAAGGACTTGGCTCATGATTTTGAGATAATTTCTGACGCCGATGTTTATTAGCCCTTTTCTTGTACTTGGTATTAAGCTCTTTAGCTAATACAATACATATCCTCATGCTTTTCTTGACTTGACTAGTATCGATCAGTTCCTTCACATCTGCCTTCATGATCTCACATCTTTTCTGATAATGTGGGTAATTATGCGGACTTGCCCCTGAGACATGATCAACGTGATTTTGTATATCTCATATGGGAGGTAATTTATTAGGTAGTTCATCAAGTACAATCCCCTTGAACTCCTGCGATACTAGTTTCAAATCCTCTAGGATATTTAAAGGCTTTACATATTTTTTCTTTATAACTAATGGATATATGTCTCTCGTTTCTTTAGATTGTTTAACAAAGACTTGTTCAGTGATGAAATATTGTTCCTCCACTTTAGAAGTCTTGGGTTGGTTCTCTATTCCTATATAGGTCACATGTTAGTCACTGATGAATCCTGTGGTCTGTTGTAACTCCGTTTTGATGAAGTCATTTCTCGCGGACCAATAATAGAATTTTTCTGCATAACCTTTTACTGATCGACTATCCTGATAACAATTTTGATTTTGTTGGAATAATACCTGGTCGTAATCTCGATGGAGGAATCGCATACACAATAACTTCTTCATCCGCGACCACGTGCGAATTGGCGCCTTCATCTGTCTTGCCCGCTCGAGTTGAAGTTGTTCCCACCAATCTGAAGCTCTACCCATCAACTTGTAAGCCACGAGTTTAACTTTCTTTTCTTCTACGATGTTCATGTAGTCGAAGAAACATTCGACTTTAAGCAACCAATCGAGGAAGTCCTTGAAATAGAGTTGGCCATTAAAACTACGAAGATCGCCTTTCATCTTAAATTCTTGAACCATCTTGTGGTTCATTGATAGCATCACCGTATGATCAGTATAATTACGAATTCCATCAATTGGTGGTGGAGGATTACCACCAGGAAGATAGAGTTGCCATAGATTTTTTGCCAAGAGATTCGCTATGCGCTCCATAGAAGCCTGCAGCTCTTGCATGGCTTGTAGATTCTCTTGTATGGTTGCTTCGAAAACTGTCGTTGTTAAAGGTAAATTTCCTATGGCACCGCCCATGGGATTGTTTCCCGACCCGTCGTTAGAAGCCATTGATCCGAGGAGAAACCTCGCTCTGATACCAAACTGACGCAAGGAAGGACGTGAGGTCGAGCACCGTCTTCCTCAAGATGATAAATATTTTGAATCCATGGAACTTCTCTAAACTCCTCACAGAGACTTCTCGAATCAACGAAGAAAGAAAGCAGAAAATAAAAATAATTTCTAATAAATTCGAAATTGATTAATGAATAATTGATAAATGTCTAATGTGTCTCCTTACACCATTAATAAAGAAAAAAATTAACTAAAATTTGTAATTACCAAAAATAGCAAAATTCTAACTCTAATACAAATCCTAATTCTAATAAAACTCTTCTAAGGCCTAACTTCTAAAAATAAAAATTGCAAATAAACTTTTTCTAAAAGAGTCCTCGTATAACTAAAAGTTATTTCTAAAAGGAAAGGAAATCTAAAACTCTAAAAATATTTTAAAAAATCGAAATTACTAAAAATAGTAAATTTTTTCTAAAAATTCATTTTTGAACTGAAAGCGCGCGTTTTTTGACAAAAGAGACAGATGCGACCCACCTTGTGGGTCGGTTCACCTCGGATGGCCCATTTCAGTAAAGATTGATAGGTTGTGCGCCCCATAACGATACCTGGATCAAAAGTTATGATCAATTTACGGTCCACCTCCTTTTGGCTCAACCATGTTGGGAATATCTCTGTGACACGTTCTACATCAAGAGATTGCGGATCATAGCATCAGCTGCACCAAACAACGGCCACGATTGGGCTTTTGGAGGCCGGTGGATGGATGAGGACATGATCGTCCTGCGGCATCGTATATATGAGATGAAGATGGCAGAGATGAATAACGAGCCGCCTCTCCATTGGATGGAGTGGGAGAAGAGATATTACACATGCTACGATTCGTACGTGTGCGAGGCAGTCGGGCTATTACAGACACTGCTGATGATTACAAGGCCAAGCTTGGCTATTGGTACGGTGGCACTTGTTAAATTAAGTATCCCCACATCAACGGTCATGATCATGTTTCATTTTATTGAGTTTGCTAAGAGCATTTGTTTTCACCTTTCGTGAAAGTGTAAGTGACTGTACGTAAATACAAAAATAGGTTGTCCATATTTTTTTTGTATGGATGGAATATTGATAC
The DNA here is from genome assembly GCA_037074715.1 of Magnolia kwangsiensis. Lineage (NCBI taxonomy): Eukaryota > Viridiplantae > Streptophyta > Magnoliopsida > Magnoliales > Magnoliaceae > Magnolia > Magnolia kwangsiensis. The sequence goes on along the minus strand of CM073572.1, from coordinate 188,292,937 downwards.
CTTATTTTTTAATTGGATGAATAAGTTTCAATGATAATTTTTGAGTTGAAATTTGACTGTTGAACTTGTTATACTTGGTGAGTTTTAATTGGACGGCAGATTGGACCAGTATTCAAACGAAGTCACGAGATTTTTACTTGATGGCAAATTCTCTCTTCTCATGAATGAGATTTATCTTTTGCTAAATTTACGGAGGGTATAGGTTTCTCATTGGATCAACTGTTCTGGAAATATAAAAAAAAAGAATTCAAATCCTCTACTTACCATAAACAAAAAAACTCTTATTTGTTATAATCTAATTGGGCCACATCATCACGCACCTCATTTGATGTAGAGACGTTTATAATGTTAGTGATAGCATGGACCTATTAGGATGTAGGAAAATATGAGTGCCTTGTTTGTGGCAAGAGGATCAGGATTCAATCATAAAACATGGCCCAATCCAAGGAGATCAGTACATATCCTATTCTAACAAGCCTCCCTCTTCAAAATGGAAGGAGATAGCAGGAGCATGATATGGACGGGGTTGCAAATGTGTCAGAATGGGGGGTCTTAGATCATGGCCCATTTAATAATCAGGTCGCAAATAAGGAGCAACCCATTAAACTTTGGGTTGACTACAAATAAAAGAAGGAAAAAATAAAAAATAAATTCATTTATCTGATGGGTCAAGGTTCAGTTGAGTTTTTTAATTGGGAGTTTTAAATTAAATGAGATTTAATTAAGAGCCTATATATGGTTCTTTGAAAGGAAATTCCAAGTAATTTCCCGGAGACTCAACTTGCTTTCTTGAATTTCCTACATGAGATGGGTTTAGAACTGGCCCTGCCTTTTTTGGATTTGCCACTTACTATGGTTTTAGTAATGTCCTGCCTTTTTGGATTTCCAGCCTCGGTTGGGTCTAAGTCATCTATCTCTTTTGGTTTAGGTTAGGTCCAGTGTCGGCTGGGTCCAAGTCAGTTCCATTCTGGGATGGCCAAAACTGATGGAGTTGGGTTGATTTTGAGACCCCAGGATCCAAACTATTGATTATTTTGAGAGGACCTTGTAGGCCCAGACTCACTTCTTGTCGGATGTGGATTGCCCGAAAGCATTCCTACTCCTGGAAGCTAGGTTGGGTCTATTATGATATTTGTGAGAAATTCACCCCATCGGTCTATCCATTTTTTCCTGATCCTTTTAGGACAGGGCCCGAAAATAATGTCGATAAAAAACTCAAGTGAACTGCACAACAGGAAACGGTGAGTATTGAATGTCCACCGTTGAAACATTCATAAGGCAAAAGAAATTTTAGATCATGCTAATATTTTTGTATTTTCATTTCACCGATCCCAGTAGGAGTGACCTTGTGAATGGTATGGATGACATATAAATATCAGTGAGGTTTTGTGTGCGATCTACTTGAATTTTGGATCTGACTAATTTTTTGTCCATGTCCTAAATACACAGTGTATTTCTCACAAACATCACAAGTTCCTACAAAAGCCTTTGTCAGGCAATCCGCGTTACTCCAACCCACCCAATTTGCACCCATGGATATAAATCCTACGGAAAGTCAATAGGCAGGCATTTGTAGATATGGATCTCCCTAAGCCAATATGCTTCCATTACTTAGTGGGAAAAGAATTTAGTACTCTCAGTAGTGTGATGTTTGATACTCCATCACTAAGAAATTGTAGATGATGATCAATACAAGTAAAATTGAAACAGCCAAATGATGATCCCCACTTGAGATGGATCACAAACCCAACAAGCGCTAGGGTTATACACGAGCCAAGCTAGCTCGCTCAGCTCCGCTCGGTTTAGCTTGGCTTAAACGATGACTTGAGGTTAATCAAGCTTCATATAACCCATCTTGTTTTGAAAACGAGCCAAGTTCGAACATAGTGGATCTTGACTCGACTCGAACTTGACTCGACTCAAAGATCGAGCTTGAGCTTGAGCTTGGCTCGACTCGAATATATATTATATTATATTATATTTAAAATTAAAAAAGTTAAAACTTAAATCCTACCATACCTATCCATACCTTTCTTACAATTTTCCTTCCTTACCTAACTCGCTGTGCCCGAGCTCCACAACTTCTCTCTCTCTCTCTCTCTCTCTCTCTCTCTCTCTCTCTCTCTCTCTCTCTCTCTCTACACCAACAACAAGGTACCTTTATGACTTTATCTAATATTATATATATTATTAATTGAATATTTGATTTGGGAGTTGGGTCGGTTGTGGTTTTGGTTGGGTTGTTGGGTTGAGTCAGGTGCAAATTAGGTGCTGGGTTGGATCAGGTTGGGAGCTAGCTCGACTCGATTTGAGGTAAGCTTGCCTCAGCTAGATCCACTAGCTCACCTCAAGCTCGACTCAAAAATTTAGCAAACAAGCCAAGCTCCAATGGTAAGCTCAAGCTTGAGCTTGAGCTGGAGCTACAGTCCTAACCAACACTCCTTTGATTACTTAAGCTCCTCGAATGGAGGAAATTGATTAGACGGTTCATGTGAAAGACATCCAACGATCAGGATTCAACAGAAAAGCATTATCGAAATTGGAATTAAGATAATTCTATGGGCATTAAGCCCAATTAGTGATGTAGAGCGGGTCGCGGACACTTTCATGTTCAAGATGGATCAGAGAAGGCTCGATCAGAAGCAAAAGTCATCAAGACTGTTAGAACCTTAAAACAGGCACATCTCACAAATTGAAATGAGTTATTCGACGTACCATATATGATTTTGGGATAGGACGAGCTACTTTAGTCATGCCGAATTTTTGAGATTCCATCATATCGACAGCCAAATTTCATGTTTAGTTCCATTTTTACTATAAATAGTAAGTTTTAGTTTGATTATAACTCTTCATCCATTGGGCTTTAGGATTTGTGTCCAACATAAAAAGTGTTTAGAATAATTAGGAGAATAACGTGGTTAAGCCACATAGAACACTTACTATAAAAGTAAATTTACTATTTATCGTAAGTTATGAATTTTATGGAGTTTTAATTATAGTTTGTTTTTGATTTCTCTCTTATTTAAAGGGTTGTGAACACGTTTATTTCAATCAATCAATTATGAATTTATTAGAATTTATTTATATTTTCTTGCTTTCTTTCCTTATTGATTCGAGAAGTTTCTAGGAGGAGTTCAAAGAAGCTCCGTGGATTCGAAGTAGTTATCCTTCAGGAAGACAGTGGTCGACCTCATCATGTTCATCCCTGCGTCAATTAGTCAAAATGATGATGATGGATTGGGCTTAACTGTATAAAGTTTGAATTCTAAAGGGGCCCGAATTGATGGGCCTGGCCCAATCCATTCAAAACCCGTCCTCCGAGCGTCAGCGCTTGTCTTCACACAGCACGTACAAACACCAGCTAGATCGATGGTGTGTGGTAAAACAACCAATCTACTTCCGGCCCACTTGAGGTGTGAAATGTCGACATTTTTATTCCAAAGATCTAAACTGCACAGCTACCCTTAATGGAAAGATAAAATCTCACACACGCTATATTACGACACATGGGCCTACATGTGGGCATGTACGACACCCATTTTAGAGGATGGCATATTAATGTATATGAAAATAATAAAAAAAATAAAATTAAAACACAAGAACAATAACAATAACATTTATGTTTTTGGGCGTTCTTATGTGCTCATCCATTTTTTCAAACTGACAAACCAAGTCATACTACTCGATGTAGGAATTTATCGTCTAAAATTTCACCAAAAGCAAGCATATGGTTTAAGAAATCCAAATGTTCCAATTTTACTATGTTTTCAATGATAAAATTGAAGATATAATTGATCAAGGGCACATGAGCTGATTTTATCCATTTACAGGTATACACTATCGTGACCTACCCCATATGAAAATAATGGATGGGCGGTCCCAAATTCTGCCTACGGTCCAAACTCAACGTACCCATCTAGCCCTAACGACAAATGACCTGTGCTATTTTCTTTTTATTTATATATCTTATAAGTAGGGACCACCTTGCCAGCTTGGCATGTGTGGTGCTTGTAAGGTCAGCGCCTAAGTACGGTATATGCCGACCACTTGGGACGGAAGCGGATGGATTGGCTGGTGTACCACACACCACTGACACCAGCGATATAGCTGACGTGGGTACGTGTCGTGCAAAGACAAGCGCTAACCTTTGTACTAGCGGTTCAAAGGAGATCAAAGTTACATGGCCCCAAAATGATGTATTTATTATATCCACACCGTTCATCCATTTTTCTAGATCATTTTAGATCATGAGAAGGAAAAAAAAATAATCACATCCAAAATTCAACTGGACCACACCACAAATAGCGGTGGAGAGAATGATTTTCGGTGTTAAAACATTAGTAGGACCGATATAATGTCTATTTTCTATCTAATTTGTTCATGAGGTCAAAAAGATCTGGATGAAGAGGAAAAACAAATATCTTGTTGATCCAAAACTTTTGTGACCCCTAAAGGGTTTCAACGGTAGACTTTTAATCCCCCACTGCTTTTTGTAGTGTGGTCCACTTGATCTTTAAATCTATTTTATTTTTCTTCACAAGCCTTATGACTATCTCACCAAATGGATGGACGGTTTGGATATAACACACACCTTATTATGAGACCCACAGTACTTGTTGACGTCAATACACCAGTTGGATAGTTGGTGTGTGGTACATCAGCCAATCCACTTCCACTTGGGACAAAGAATACTTTGAAGAAAAAAATTAGCACAGTAGACTCTTTCCTTGTATGCTTTTTTTTTTTTCGACTCCCGAAAACTTATGTTAAAAAAGTGGATTTTTAGGATACAAAATGAGAATTTTGGACAAAAATACCCTTAGTTTTTGGGTAAAGTAGCTGAAAAAAATAGAGATATTTTTATCTTTATTAGTTTATTTATACGGGTGGAGGTTTAGTTTGATAAGGTAGGTTTTGTTTGAATCGAATAAAAAAATGTGGGCGGTACGTCGGGTCTATAGTAAAAAAAAATTACCCTACTTTGAAATCGGATTGCGTACTGAGTTACAATAAGCTCTTATTATACTAAGTAAACTCAGTTGGTCCCACCTTGAATGTATATGGACTATCCACATCATCCATCCGTTTTTATATCTAATTTAAGGGGTTGATCTCAAAATTGAAGCATTTCTAAAGAACAAACGGATCATACCATAGGAACAGTGGGTATAATGATTTCCACCATTGAAACTTTGCTAGGCCCCATAGTGATCTTTATTTTTCATCCAACTTGTTAATGAGATCATAAAGACATGGATGAATGGTAAACACAAATATAAGCTTAATCCAAAACTTCTATGGCTCTTAAGAAATTTTCAAAGGTAGATGTTCAAATCAACTGTTCTTATGGTGTGGTCCATTTGAATATTTTATATGATTCATTTTTAGGCTTAAGCACTAAAATTATCTGAGAAAATGGATGGACGGAGCGAATAAAATAAGTAAATCAAGGTGGACATCAAAGAGTCTCCCAAATACTTTGGTGCGACATTGGTATATTGAAAAGGTGGCGCGCTGCTTGGGTGGGATCCCTTACTGTGGGCCCACCTTAATCTATGTCGCTTATATCCATGCCGTCTATACATTTTGAGAACTTATTTCACTATAATTTTTTAAAAAATAAAATGAAGCAAATCACAATCTCAGGTGGACCATAATATAGAAAATAGTGGTAATTGATCGTTAAAAACTTGATATGGGCCACAAAAGTTTTAGATCAAGCTGATATTTATACAGTCTCTGCATCTAGGTCTTCGTGACCTTATCAACGGGTTCCAGGGAATGGCGGGGATTCAATCATGATCCATATGAGCTTTGGATCTGGTTGGAGACATCGAGAGAGAAAGCGGGTAGGTAGGATGAGAAAGAAGAGAAGGGAAGCTCCCCCAGACCCCTTCAGACATCGACACGCCAGGAAGCCTAGATCTCCTCAAGTACGTGGGATCCGGCCATTACGCCATCCAAGATCCCCTTCTATCTCCAGATGAGGGCATTTACGACATGTCACTGTCGACCAGAGATCGCGATCCCGAGGAAGCAGAGAACAACTTCACGAGAGGAAGCTCTCTCCGGGGTGGGAGACAGTTCGAAGAAAGCGAAAGCCTCCCAGTGCCAACGGTTTCTTCAGAGGTCCGTCCAGGTGCAATGCTAATCGTACTGAAGACAGGCCGAAGGGAGCGTACTCTGTCTTCATTGCTAATCTCTCTTTTGATTATACCCGTGAGGATATCTATTCCATCTTTTCTAGATATGGTAAGGTCATGGCAGTCTACCAACCCACATTCCTCAACTCCCTCAAACCCAGAGGTTTCGCTATCATTCGTTTCCTCTACAAAGACGAAGCTAAAGCAGCCATTGGGGTTCTGAACGGAAAATGGATAGATGGCAGAATGGTTACTGTCCAATTTGCAGCCCCTAAAGCTGATTCAGCCGGTCCCTTGCATTCTAATCTCCCTAATATTCCCGCCTCTAACCCCAAACCCCAATCTCCAAATCTCATTCCCCCAGCCAACCGTCCTGTAAGGCCCGTATCTCGGTCCATACCGTTTCGTAGGATTTCGCGATCTTCCCGGTCGAATTCCGATAACCTTCGACCCTTAACCGGTATTTGCCCGCGACCCTGATTCACACGCCGTCAACCCGAGTCGACTCAACCCAAGACTTGTATCCTAGCGACCGCGCTGTCACCGCGACTCACGCGCCAAGGCGATACCCAGGCCAGGAGATGTGGGCCCGCGTTCGGTTCGAGGAAACACTACGCAATTGCAAACCTAAGTCATTCTTTCAAATCAATCACATCACATCTCATCCCATCAATCACCTCATATGTCAAGTACAACACCCATCCCCAAGCAACCCTAAAGTCAAAGCAACCTTACATGTCAAGTACACCTATCACTCCACCTTTCACCTATCCCTCACCCATCACTCACACATCTCTCTCTCTCTCTCTCTCTCTCTCTCTCTCTCTCTCTCTCTCCAAGCAATCGTCCATGGCTTCCATGGAGAAGCCATGTGTGGCCCACCTTCCTATCACCTAATCCCAACTTCAAAAATCGATCTCAACCGTTGAATCTTGTTCCCTTGAAGCTCTACAACATATTGGTGGAAGAAGAAAGTTATGTGGGTGCTTTTCTCTCTCTCTTTCTCTTCTTTTTTTTTTCTGTCCCTCTCTTTTTCCCCGGTTTGATGGCCCACCATTGCTGATGCATGAGATATCTAACCACCCATCCAGTGGGATACCCACAACCCAGTAAGTAGGCCTATCTTGCTGCCCAAGATTGGGCCTGCGTGGCTGGTCAGACCATGCAGGCCTGGTTGAGGGAAATAACATACAAATATTAGCTTGATCCCTAGCTCAATGGGCCACCTATGTGGACCCTACTTTGATGTACGTATTTAATCCAGACAGTCCAGCAAGTGGACTATCTTGCTGGTTGTTGTGAGCATGTATGACCGGTTGGTCATGCAAGGCCGTTAGATGGAAAAATGCTAATACCTGGTTGATTGTGGGGTGTCCCACATGCGTGGACCCCACCTTGATGCATATGTGTTGAATACACACCGTCCATCCCCTGTTTACCCAAGAAATGGGCAGACGGGCCACCTTCTACTGGGAAGTCTGCTGTCAAGCAGTAGGCCCTGATGCAGAAACAAATATCAGTTTGATCTTGGGAAGCTGCAGGGTCCACCTGAGGTATGTTTCATCCACCACCGTCCAGTGGGAGGACGTGGGATCCACCTTGATATATATGTATTTTATTTGGATCGTCTAGACGATCCAGACTATCTAGACCGTCCAGATAGTCTAGATTGTCCAAACCGTCCAGACGGTGCAGACCCACCTGGTGCATGTACTTCATCTGCACCGTCCATCTATAGCTTGCAGGGATCCACCAAAATATGGGTATTGTCGAGTATGTGGACTCATCTGATGTATGTTCTGTATCCTGCATGTGGACTCCACCATATGGACTCCACTAGCTATGATCGGCCTCTCAACTCTGCATCTTCTCAGATCAACATCCCAGATCAGTCCGCATAACCCACTGATTAGATTGTGAGTGTTGTTCATCAAGCAGATCATGCTCACGGATCCAGATCAGACCAGAGCTTAGTCTCTGTTTCATGACCGTCCTTGTAGACAGTGAAGATCTGATCATCCAGTGATCAGACAACACTTCCTTCTTCTGCATCTTCACAGATCAAGGACATACTTACGAGAAGATCTGTTTATCAGATTGTAGAAGATTTAGACTTTAGATCAAAGGTGGATGATGCTTTCCCCTTGCATCATTTCAGCCTCCATGCCTTTACAACAGATCACACCTGCTTCTCTGCGGCTAACGTTGAAGCTGGCGGGCCATACTGACGTGGACCCCACCCATTAGGACTCCCCACCTGATGCATACGTTTTATCCCCATCAACCACCTGTTGTATGCAGCTAGGCCACCGTGATGTATTTTATCCGGGCCAGCAGGGCTGTCCATTTATAGACGCTGCTGGACTGACGCCTAGCAGCTACAGGGCCCACTGGGATGTACCTTATCCACACTGATGTGGATCCTGTTTTAATGTATGTGTTCTACATCCTCAGTCGTCCATTTGCACGGCCCATATCAGTTGTTTGTGGGCCGCACCAGCAGCAGTAGAACCGTGCAGACTGCTGAACGTCTGAACGGTAAGACAATCCAAATATCAGCTTGGTTCACAGTAGTGCCCCACGTGTACGTGGGACCCACATGCTGTATGTATTATATTCACATTGTTCGTCCATCAAAAGGGACCCACCATGCATATGAGTTTCACACCGTCCGTGGGACATATGGACAGATAGAGCCAGAACACTCAGCCAGTGGCCCACTGAAACGTATCTGATGGACCGTTCAAGCCCACTTGATGGGTGGATGTGTGGGGTGGCCCACTCACGTGGACCCCACCTTGGTTATGTGTTGTATCCACACCGTTCATCAGAGGGTGCTGCTGGACTGACGTCTAACAGCTGTGGAACCCACCATGATGTATACAGTACCCACACCGTCCAGCAGTAGGCCCAAACTCTGCTGGGCAGCAGTGTGTTGACGCCCAACATTGAAAGCTTTCTGGGCCCATTGTACTGTTTGTGGTGGCCCACATTTAGCAGGCCCACCTACTGTATGCAGGACCTATTAGCTGACGTACAAGGCCCATTTATGTTATGCAGTAGCCCACCATTCTGGCGAACCACCTGCAAGTGGGGCCCATCCTAGGTAAGTGTTTCATACATGCAGCCCACCTGTTTGCCTTCCAGCAAGGGCCTGAGCCTTGCTAGACCGACCGCCCAGTAGCTGGCCCACCTCAGTTGTATGCGTTGTATACCCCTGTTAGCCTTCCCGTGTGGACCCATTGGTGGCATGTAGGGCCCACCTTGCATATGTGTATGTCCAGATCGCCCATCCAATTTTCCATATCACTTAGGCCATGGGCCTGGAAATGAGGCAGATCCAAAGTTCAATGATCCACACCGTAATAAGTAGTGGGTTGGCGCCCACCATTGGAACCCCTTGAGGCCCACTTGCTGGGCCCACCTTGTTGTATATACGCGTCACCCATCCATTTAATCGAAACATGGGCTGACTTGTGAGGCCCACTACGATGTATAAATGGGTTGTCCATCCATTCTTTGGACCATGGGCTGCCCCATGAGGGCCTGTTATGATGTACGTGTTGCACATGTTGTGGCCCATTATGATATATTTCTGGCCCATACGATGAGGCCCATCAGATGTATGTGTGGCCCATGGGTGTGGCCCATTGTGAGATATTAGGCCCATTGATGCGGTCCAGTCGAGGTATATGAGGCCTATTGGTGCGGCCCATCGATACGGCTCACTTGATGTATATTGACCCATTTGATACGGCCCATGTAATGTACATTGGCCCATTAGTGCGGCCCATTGATGCAGCTCACCTGATGTGTATGAGGCTCACGTGTAAGGCCCACCTATTGTGTATTTGAAGCCCATGGGTTATGGCCCATTGTGATATACTCGAGACCCATGGGCGAGGCTCATTGTGATGTATTCAAGGCTCATGGGCATAGCCCATTGTGATTCATTTGAGGCCCTCGTATGAAGCCTAATGTGGTATATGAGAGGCCCATGAATGGGGTCCAACGTGATGTATGCGTGGCCGATACGTTGTGAATGAATCCCTGATGTGGGCAACTCCTTGGGAGCAATGTTGGTTAGATGTCCACATTGATGGGCAATGATGGTTTAATGTCCACATTGTGACCTCCCCTTAGGCCATTTATTGATCACCGATTCTGATTGTCGAGGCCGCTTATAGAGGATGATTTCGATTTGTCGAGGCCGCTTATTATGACCTATTACCGACTAGCGATCGAGGCCGTTTATCATAACCGATTACCAACTAGTGATTGAGGCCGTTTATCATGACCGATTACCGATTAGCGATCGAGGCCGATTATCCTGACCGATTGTCAATTAGCGATCGAGGCAAATTATCATGACCGATTACCGATTAGCGATCGAGGCCGATTATCTTGACCGATTGCCGATTAACGATCGAGGCCGATTATGATGGCCGATTGCCGATTATCGATCGAGGTCGATTACCGTTTCTGATGGCCGATTATCGATTCTGATTTGTCCTAGCCAATTGACGATTATCGATCGAGGCTGATTACCGATCTTGATTTGTCGTGGCCGATTGCTGATTTCGATTGTAGGGGCCTAATGTGGTGTACATACGACCCATATTTGAGGCCCATCGTGGTGTGTATTAAGCTCTTAAGTGAGGCCCATTGTGTTGTATATTAGGCCGTTGTGTGAGGTCGCGGGCCCATTATATGTTTGGATCTATGTGGGTCATTCCTTGGGGCAATATTAGTTAAATGTCCACATTGTCAAGGCCGATTGTTGATACTGACTATGAGTATATGACAAGATAGTATCATGATACATGTCCATACGCATCATCTGCATGTTTGTTATGAGATGTGATTGACCATTGCATATGTCATTGGGTAGGATGATATGAGATTCCCTGATAGACGGAGGTTATCTCCCATGAGCGCACGATATGCGGAGGATTGATGTATGACTGGATTGTATGACTCATGCATCTTGTATTGTGTGTTGTGATTACTATACGCCCTAGCGACATCAGGGTCGTAGCCTCCACAGGTATTTCGTGGATGGCCAGATGGGACACCAGAAAATCTGTTCTACATGGGGTAATATAGATATCCCTGGGTGAAAGTTCCTAAACCCTCTTGGTTCCAGAGGTTGCTCCAACGTCTAGACCGAGTGGGTAGATGAGCGTTGAGTGTCGATTACTAGATGGTTGCGCTCTCCACAGTGTCGTGGTCGATTGGAAGGCGGTGCGGCCTTACCTGACCGAGAGGAGGGGGCAATGCTAGGCTAAGTCTGACCAGCTCGAGGAATGGGTCCGCTATCGACGAGCCGAGTCCGATATTGGCGGGCAGATAGTGACGTCTCTTCCACTCACCTTGTTACGCGTGATGGGGTGGCAATCTGGTTTGGAGTGTAATAGACCCTGATAATTTCTCAGAGAGGAACGTACTGATATGTGGACTTATTGAGTAGGAGTTACATGCTCATTCATTCATTCATTATCCACTCGGGCTGGTGGTGCGCAACTAATTGTTGTGTACCTTCGTTATGGCAAGCATTTCGGTTGGGCGCGCGACTAACCTGAAATCAAGAGTTTACCACATTGAGTCTGACTATCCAAATTTAGGTATAGGACTAGTTTGGATAGAAGTCCATTATGGAGGACCCCGTAGCCTGCGATACTATGTACTATCATCCCGACTTCACACTCCAAGCATGGTCATTTCATTCTCATCACATATTGTATTACATCTGCAGGCATATGACATTTTGGGTTGCTATGTTTCTGCACTAATATGGCCTAAATAGACTTAACAAGATTTGTATATTGTATTGTATCCTCAGCATCTGATATTTAGCTCTTTTTTATTCTTTATTGCATAACTGTTCTATATTGCGTAACCTGATATTTATTGACTTATGGACTTCTCAATACTTCCGCTTACTCTGTTATCGTATGATTTATGATCTTGTCAGTATTTCTGCTTATTTCGATGATGTACGAATTATGAATTACCAGTATTTTTAGGTATTATATGATTATGACATTGTATTGAATACTTAGCACTTACTTTGTACACACACTTACACCACCCCCTAAGCTTTCTATAAGCTTATGTACGATAGATGCGTGCAGGTGATGTTAGGTTGCAGCAGTGTTGAGTTTGGAGCGTGCAGCGATTTTCTGGAGCTTGATTTTTAATTTATGTATTTTTCCTTCAACATTGTACTCAAATGATTATATTAGTGGATATGTGATGATGATGTTGCCTGCGTAAATTGGGTAATCTTGTGGTTATGCTTATTACGAGTTAAATGTATAAAAAAAAAAATCCTCCTTATAGGATCCCAGGATCGGAATCTAACGTATAGAAGCTAGGAGCCGAGAATATGGTACTACGGAGGCTGTCGGCACCGGATTCGGCGATCGAGATTCCTGTGAATCCGATTTCCGAATTTGGGGCGTGACACGTCCCCATGCTCCCCAAACTTGATCATTCAAGGACACCCTCCAATCCGCTCACACTCCCAAGCCATCCAACCTTTCTGAACCAGAGCATCCCTCGGTGACGGCGGACAGAGCTGTAGTTACTCACAGAAGGAACAAACTAGGCATGGCTCTCATCGGCTATGCGAATCACCCATCGATCTCGATCTCGATCATCCACCTCATTCAAACCCTAAGGAATTTTAGATTTATAGCCTCCACTGTTGATGTGACGAGGATCGCCCCTCAAGGTTTTCTCCTCCATTTCAGAAGTAAGGAAGATCTGAACGAGTTTGCTGCTGACTCCTCCCTTCACCAAGCCATGGGATTGGACAACATCAGACCATAACATCCGATTTGCTTGTACGACATTCCTTCTCATGCATGGATTGAATCAGTTATTGTCGATATCGGCCAACACTTCGACAGAGTAGTCGATATCTACTCATCCACCAGGTATGAAATTTTCCAAGTTTTTGCTAGAATCAAGATCCAAATTAATCCTGTGAGAGATTTGTTTAGGATAGTCGAGCTGAAGGCGGGTAGTGAATCATATCCCATCTACGCTGTGATCGAACACCCTACAGGGGCCACTCCCACAGTCTCCCATTTTCACAGTCCGAAAGACCTCTCACCAGTTAGAGAACAAGGCACCAAGCAGTGGGTGTTCTCATCCTTCTACCATTCCTCTGATGGTAATCAAGAATGCTAGTCTCCTGCTCGCCAAAATCCCTCAGTGAACCTCCCTGCTCGTCGAAATTCCTCATTGAACCTCCCTGATCTCCCGCTTCAAATTTGCTCAGCATCTGCTCGTGGAAATGCTGCTATGACCCAATTTGAGTATGACTCTACTCATCGCACTACATCCCAATTCACATCCATCAATCACCCCCTATTGTCAGTCCCTCGTTCCTCCACCTCATCCCTTAGAGGTTCTTTCATCCCAAACACGCCCTTCTCGCCTCCGCCTTTAGCCATTGCCTCCCCGACCAGTGTTTATCAGACTCCTCTTAGATACAGATACCATAACCATATCAGTCCACCCCATATTCAAGACCTCTCCCCAGGAAGCAACCAGCACTCCTCTTTGGCCCAAGAACCCTTGCACGCTGCTCATTCCAGGGACCAGCAAGCCTTTGAGGATTTATCCTCCCACTCTAAGTTCCAGGGTTCTCCCCTCAGCCAAGCCTATCAGAAACAAGCTCTAATCAGACCTCTTGAGCTCATCACATATCATAGGAGGGTTCTCTCCCGCTCAGATGGCACTGCTCCAGGGAACCATGATGCTTCCCTCCCTGACGCCTTCGAGAGGCCTGCTAGGGAGGAGATCGGGAACAGGGGAAAGCCTCTGAAAATTGAACACCTTCACGTGACCTGTCCCTATTCTTCACGAGGCCGCCAGATTGGTCCCCAAGAGGCCCGTCAAGTCAACCTCCTTTAGATTCTGATTCATATTTAGCAAAGTCTGATGAAGGCCCTTCCCAAAGAGATAGGGTCTCAAGCAGGGGGAGGAAAAAGAAGGAAAGTATTCCAGCTCTGATTGAACCCATCCTCAAGAGCTTTATCAGACCAAGGAGGGGCACTGGTAGTAGAAAGACCAGCAGGGCCATTATCTCTGGAAGCATTTCCGATGGATAGGATCCTTCTTTAGAACGTGAGGGGAATTGGGAATTCTCCCTCGATAAGACATGCAAAGAGACTCATCAATCTGTTCAAGCCTACGATGGTAATTTTATCAAAGTCGATACTTGAAGACTCTAAAAGAGTAGTTATTGGTCTCAAGTTAGGATTTCATTGCTCTCTGTCCAATACGGCCGCTGGCGAAAAATTTGGATCTTCCACCATCCATTCATTTCGTTGGACTCGTTATCTGCCTCAGATCAATTCCTTGCTCTCAGGGCTACTGTTCCACATATCCAGGTTCCTCTTCACATCACCACGGTTTATGCAAATTGTTATTACCTACGCAGGAGGGCCTTGTGGACAGATCTGGCTAGACTCGCGGCTACTATGGGGGGCCCGTGGCTTGTGTGTGGCAACTTTAATGCGGTTACTTCTCTCTCGGATTGGATTGGAGGGAATTCGTTGGCGGGGCCCAACACTTCAAAATTTTTTGAAGCTATCAACCAATCCAACCTAATAGACGCAGGCTTCTCTGGAAGTGCATTTACTTGGTGCAACAACCGTTCAAGAAATTCTAGAGAAGTGGGCAAGGTTGGATCGATTTCTCTACTCAGCAGCCTGGTTACACCTCTTCCCCTCATTCCATGTCAAACATTTGCCCCGACTTCACTCCGACCACTCCCCTCTCCTCCTATCCTTGTCAGTAGTCTCCCCTTTCACCCCTCGTCCTTTCAGATTTCAAAGGATGTGGGTGCTCCACGAGGGATTTAAGGCCATCGTCTCCAGCACCTGGGAGTCAGATGTGTTCATCAATCCGATGATCCACCTCCTGACGAAGATGAAGAAAACTAAGTCAGCTCTAAGGAGCTAGAACAAGGTGGAATTCGGGAATATTTTCAGCCAAATCAAGACAGCATCGGATCGCGTTGAATAGTTGGAGCAGGAACTGTCAACCAGGCCCTCTCCCCATATTTAATCCCAGTTGGAAGTGTAGAAAAAGGATCTCCTCCTCCTGAAAAGAATGGAAGAAGTTTTCTGGAAGCAAAAATCTAGGAACAGGTGGATCTCCTCCTCCTGACAGGAACTCTAAATTCTTTCATGCTTCTGCCAATTATAAGTTCAGGAATGCTCAAATCAGAGAAATCCAGCTCCCCTCTGGCGAAATAACTGGCGATCGAGACTGCATAAAAGAGGCAGCAACAGCCTTCTTCAAGAACCTCTATGCTTCCCAATCGGTTTCTCCATTCGACGACTTCAGCAGAGTGATTCCATCTCTTATTTCCCAGGCCAACAACGACTTTCTTATGGCCCTTCCCACCCTGGAGGAGGTCCACTCTGCGGTTTCAGCGTTGCCTCCTGATAGGACTCTGGACCCAGATGGTTTCTCAGGCGCCTTCTTTGCGACTTGTTGGGATATTGTGGGTGCTGATCTTCACCGTGCCATCAAATTTTTGTTCCAGGGAGGTCGATTCCTAGAGCTTTCTCTACCACTCTTATTTGTTTAATCCCTAAAAAAGAGGTGCCCAAGACTTTTACTAATTTTCGTCCGATAAGTTTATGTAATTTTGTATACAAGATTTTCTCCAAAGTGATTGCAGCTAGGTTGAAGTCCCTCCTTCCCAAGCTGATCTCTAAAGAGTAGATGGTCTTTGTCCAAGGGAGGTCCATTGCTGAAAGCATTTCCTTGGCGCAAGAACTCCTTCACGACATCGACAAGAAAGTCAGGGAAAGCAACATTATATTCAAGATTGATCTTGAAAAGGCGTACAATAGCATTAGCTGGTCCTTTCTTAAAGGGGTCCTCATTTGCTTCGATTTCAGTGAGGCTTGGATTGCGATGACGGAGAAATGTTGGGCGGGGCCTTAGTTCTCGGTTATGGTAAATGGTGAATCCTCGAGCTTCTTCAAATCAGAAAGGGGGCTTCGCCAGGGAGACCCTCTATGTAAGGCCCACCCCGACAGCATATGATATTGTCTGCTTTGCCCGGTGGGCTCACGGCTTTAAAACGCGTCATGTCTGTTAAGGGAGGAACCCAACATATAACCACCACAACTCCAGACAACTCTTCCGATGTGGGATAAGGTTTCGCCTTCACTGTATGCACAGTAGCCTGCCAGCCACACAGTAGCCTGTCAGCCTTCCTTGGGACCCGCCCACATGTGCGCTCGCCCACGTGTGCCCGTCCACATGTGGCCACAGTGACGGGGCGTCACACTCTATCTCCCAGCCTCTTCATTTTGGGCTTAAAAGTTCTTAGCAGGGGTTTGAAAGCTCTATTCCTTTCTAGTCCTGGGTTGCTCTATAAGACGAATTGCCATTATTTGAAGATTTCTCACCTGCTATATGTTGATGACACAACGATTTTCTCCAATGGGTCTTCTTCCTCCATTAGAATTCTCAAAGGATTTCTCCTCTCCTTCATGGAAGCTTTGGGTCTCAAAATCAATCCCACACAAAGCTGCTTCATAGTTTTCTCAAAGATGGCAACCAACAGGATTCGTCGTATTGAAAGGGAGTTGGGTTTTTTGAGATCTTCCATGCCGTTTATCTACCTCAGAGTCCCTTTATCCAAAGGGCGTATCCAAGCTTCAACTTTCCAACCGTTAGTTGAGAAAATTTTAGCCCGTATCTCCAGGTGGAAAGCGTGATTCCTCAATCAAGTTTCCAGGACCGTGCTTATCAAACACATCATCTCAAGCATTCTGATTCACTCCCTTGCGGCGGTTGACAACCCAAAGCAGACTTTTTCTTCCCTCGAGAAAGGATTCGCTGACTTCTTTTGGGGTTGGTCTGAAAGGAAGAAGAACCTACATTGGGTGAATTGGAAGACTATAGCGGTCCCCTCTAAAGAAGGAGGGCTGGGCATTAAAGGAGTTAGAGACATCTCATCAACCTTGAAGCTAAAAAGGACTTGGAAGATTTTCGTCGACCACCACAGAAGTTTATAGGCCAAATTCATGAGAGCTAAGTATGAGGTAATACTGCCATGGGGTCTGGTGCCTCAGTGCCATTCGGGCTCCCCGGCCTGGTCTTAGGTGTGGAAACTCATAGGCCTTCTTACTGCCAATTGTCCTCTGTTGCTGGGAGAAGGTAATAACAAGTTCTGAGAAGTGGACTAGACGGGGCTGGGCCCGCTAAAAGGCCTCCTGCCAAGCAACCTTTCTCCTCAGCCCCTGAATCTAAAGATAAATCAGATTGCGGGCTCTAAGGGGCTTCTCCATCATGCCCCTTTCCCTGCTTCCCTGCCAGATTCAGTTCGCCTCCACATTATTTTCAGAAGGTCTGTCGCTTAGTCAAGGGGACGATCGCCTCATCTGGACTAAGGAAAGATCGGGCTGTTTTTCTACCAATTCAGCCTGGGACATCATCAGACCACATCGTTGGCAAAGAGCGTGGGCTAGATGGACATGGCATCCCCATCTCCCTCCCAAAATTGCTATCTTCGCTTGGAAAACCCTCTACAAGGCTGTCCCGGTAGAGACTAGTGTGAAGAAGAAGGGCATTCATCTGGCTTCCTCTTGTGTTTGCTGCATGGGCAATAGCCGTAAGGCGGAGTCCCTCGACCATATCTTTGTTGACAGCGAGATCGTGTCTGCTCTGTGGTCTTATTTCTCGGCCACGCTCTCTTTTGATTTTCTCCCCAACCAATCTGTGGGAGGCAGAGTCTTGCAGTGGTGGGCTATAGCAAAGGAATCCGCCCCCCTGGGTATGCTCAGAGGGATCACTCCGGCCATCATTGTAATGCCCGAACTTTCCAATACCCGAGTATTGAAAGTTCTCGAGCATTACCAAGAAATTTACTAAATATGTCACCTGTACAATACCAATTCAACTATCTTAGCCTTAGATCCTCGCCTTAACACAAACCTAACCATTAGGAATGATCTTCATTCATAAATCAAGCCATCTGACTGTCAATTTCAAGGTAAAGCTCTTCATCATGTGATTTAACGTATATGTTTTCCTTTAAATGAATTGACAAATAACTCCATATCCATAATGATTTAGATATACACTCCTTTATAAAATTTTTTTAAAAATATGCCTAGAACCATGTGAAGCCATTAGATTTCACAAAACTCGCAGATCAGCAATAATTACGAAAATGCCATTGACCTATACCCAGAATTTCAATTCGCATGGTTTTCATGATCCGTTTTATATGAAATTTTATACCAAGCCTAATTATCATAAATTAACCATACACGTCAAATTTCAGCCCTTAGATCGTAGTAAATCAGCTACTTGACTTCTACATCCGTTCGTACACTCATTAAATCAAGATTCTGATCCGTTCATCTCGTTCACCCTATATGAATAGGCTTAACCAATCATTAGAATTACAATCTGAGGAACTCACACATGTGAACAACTCACTCGACTCAAACGGTATAAATGTCCTATCCATAATCACTCCAGAAACCCTCTTTATGTCCATCTTTTTACGAAACTAACCGTCCATACCCCTGCATACATGGTCAGAGAGCTAACCATCAAGTCTCCTTATTTTTAGCAAGTCATCTGACCATCCGTCATGTTTGGATCCGCCAAATGGGTCACACAAACATCACGGTAAACCGATTATCATGAAGATCTTAGAATACAGGTCCAAACTACCGAAAAAAACTACAGCTAGACAGATATAAACATCACATTAAAACCCTGGAATAGTATAGTCCATTGAAGTGGTATCTTAGTCATTCGTAACCAATCAAGGGCCAAACTCAGACATGAGAAAGAGCGCGAAAAATAAGAAACATTGGTGAACTTTCATCCCTGTTACGCGGTACAGTTATGAGATATTGACTTTGAAAGTTGTAATAAGAGAAAAGGACATAATTGTAATTATAAGAAAACTTAGTATCCAGCCATGTTGCAATCAGTTACCTAAGGTTTTTCACGGTATGAATCTCTAATAAGTTGTCTACTGGTGTGGCCCACCTAAGGATTAGATGTACTTCATATTTTGGTCTATGGCCTAACATGACCTGACCAAAACGGTGAATGGTGTGGATATTTTGGAAAATCATCACAAGTAGACCCCCACACATTTTTAACAAACAACGTAGAATAGAAACCCGTACGCATGCTGTAACAGAGGACGTCCGTCCATATGTGAGTTGTGGCCCATAAGGATAGCCATTCGTTCAATCCAAACTGTCCATTCGATTCCAAATGGTCGTTTATTAGGACCTAGGAGAATATCTTATAAAAGAAGCAATGAGGACTGTTTCTACACCTTCGAGCGTAAGTTGAACCGTGACAAGGAAGAAACTACGGGCCACCACGGAGTCAACCCAAACCATGACCTATAGGACCTAAATTCCCTCAGGAATCTGATGGAAGGTGTGGATTTCTCAAACGCCAGGGGATATGGGCCCCACAGGTGTCACTGCGATCGGTTACACACGGGCTGCGAACGTCCGCAAGATTCCGGCGAGCTATCAACAAGCAGGGACAAATATGGAGATTTGGATGATGTCAAGACCGTCCAGAAGATGGGGGAGGGAGATCCGACCATTCCCATGAAGTCAGATCGGTCGGATTGGTGGACCAATCGGCCCAAGCGTGAGTCCAGCGCAAACAGTTTTCGCCGCACCAAAACAGAGCTTTCGCAAAAATCAGTTCTGCGAAAGTTATTCGCTGGAATTCTCTGGAAAATACGCCGCACCCTATAAATAGGGTGCTGTCCAACGGCAGAAAGAAAAAAATAAAGGAAAAAAAAGAAGAAGAAACGGCAAGAGAGAGAGAGAAACAAGGAGAGAGAGATTGAGATCTGTCAGCCAGCAGCAACTCCAAACGCCAGGCTGCTGCCATTCAGCAGGGAAGAAAGAAGAGAAAGAGAAGGAGAAAGAAAGAAAGAAGAGAAGAAAAGGAGAAATAAAGAAAGGAAAGAAAGAAAAGAAAAGAAAGAAAATGAAAAAGAGAGAAAAAAAAAGACAGGGACAGATCCAAGTTGAGCCGAGTCGACTCACTGAGTTTGACTCGAGGCCATGTAGGTTACTGGTTTTGTTTTAATTATTCTCTTTCTTCTTTATTTTCCTCCTGTTCCAACAAGAGAGGTGGAAGAATGAACCTAGAAGAGGAAACTCAACAATGGAGGTGATTCGGATAATCCAAAAATCAAGTTCTTCCATAGGCATTAAACCTAGCTAAAGCTAACAAACTCCTAAACCAATTTAGGTCAGGCCAATTAAGACAAGATCTATTCCTAAAAGGGAGCCTTCGAATATCTGAATATCTGACCATAATTGGGACCAATCAAACAATTCAACTTTAGAGGTAAAAGTTTTATCCTTAAAGCTTACAATAATTTAAGTTGATTTAGTTATCCTGCCATATATATGCTTTCATGATCTTGATACTAGTTTATCTTGACTTCTATACATGCTTTCATGAATTTGATATTGCCTTTACATATATCACCTTTTATACATCAATTTGAATCTTCCATGTTATTATATGTTTCACCATCAATTATTGGTTTTTCGTGCCTCTTACGATATGACTTATCATGTATTCCATGTTTACATGTTCCTTGAAAATTTTCCTATCAATTGATTTATTGGTCCTTTTGGGATTATGACGTGATGTCAAATATAAGAGAATTTCTTTGAAATTATGTGAGGCGATGGGTACAAACCTTACCCTTGCCTTATCCATTATTGAGTTGGCTCTGCCACTCGTTTCTATATTTGAGTTAGTTATGCCACTCGTCTTTATAATTGAGTTGGCTCTGCCACTCTTTTTTTGTTGAGTTGACCATTGTCACTCTTCTCTTATTATGTTAGCCATTTCCACTTTTGCTGAGTTGACCATTGTCACTCTTCTCTTTATTATATTGGCCTTGTGCCGTTTATCTTTCAAGGCATGGGCATGTGTCTTGTTATTCCAGAACCTCCATGATTCAGTTTATATTCTTGATGATTTCAGCTATATTCTCTATAAGTACAAGTATTGTGTTATGAGGTATCACAACTAGTGAATCGATTATCTTATCATGAACGTAATGCATTACGGGTAGCGGCCCTCTTGGTCGGCACGCAATTCTGTGGGTTGGTTGGCATGGTGCGCAATCGATGTATGTAAATTGGCTTACGTGTTACATCAACTTTTCGGGATTGGATGTCGCAATTAGTCGCTTCATGACCACATCGTGTTACATAAATCTCCCAATCGTGTGTTGTGTTGCCTTGAGATGTTCTCATAAATCTACGTTAGCGTTGGCCATGCCGGTGAATATCCGTAGTTATAGGATACGGGTCGAGCTGGGTTTCCTATGAATTATATTCCACATTATGACGATCACTACGTATGATTAGCTACACACACTATGTTAGGCATGCATCTTATGTAGGTTGTTTGCGCATACTGATATCTCATGTATTAGTAGAGTACGAGACGTATCAGTACCCTTTACTTTATTTCTATGAATCTCTTGAATTATTGTTAATCTTGAAGGATAACATTCACTATGAGTAGGGCATTGACCCTCTCCCAACCGTACCGATAGTGCAGGTGACGTACAGATTGAAGACTTAGAGGACTTTCCCTATAGAAGATCATCTTGAAAGACAAAGACGACAATTTTATAATTTAGTTTTATACGTCTGCTGTAAACTCTGATGTTGTAATAAACCTCCCTTTACAAGGTCATTTGATTATTCTTTTATTCTGATGAAAAATATTCAATACAGTTGATTTTATTCTTGTGGATGTTACCTTCATGAATGTATCTGGATGTGAACAAAATAAAAAAAAATAAAAATGGTGCGGTTTTCTAAAGCATCCAATTTATACATCATTAATACCCGGTTTTCTCGGGCACGAGTATAAACTCTGGCCGTGAAAATT
Organism: Magnolia kwangsiensis; assembly: GCA_037074715.1. NCBI lineage: Eukaryota > Viridiplantae > Streptophyta > Magnoliopsida > Magnoliales > Magnoliaceae > Magnolia > Magnolia kwangsiensis. The sequence continues at coordinate 188,270,831 of CM073572.1, read as the reverse complement.
TGGGCTGTTACAATCATCCTTTGAGAGATCTGGAGAACGAGGAACAAGCAACGTTTCGACAACCGTCAGATCAGGATCCACCACTCCATCAACCAAGTAGAGTCTTGGCTATCACGTCTTTACATCGCTTTTCCTCTCTTGGCGTGTAAATCTCAGAGAGATTGTGACGTGTTAGTGGACCTCAACATTCCTAGGATGGTTATTCCCTGCCCCACCATGTCAGTGGTGAAATGGACTTGTCCTCCTAGGGGGTGGGTTAAGTTGAATGTCGATAGCTCTTCCAGGTGTAACCCGGGTCTGTCGGATAGTGGGGGAGTCTGTAAAAATGAGAAGGGTGAACTCCTCTTTGCTTTCACTACGGGATACGGGGTGGGGTCCAATTTCTTGGTGGAAGTTAAGGCAGTAGTAGATGGTTTGAAGCTATGCAAGAATTTTGGCTATTCTAACATTGAAGTGGAGAGTGATTCCTTAGCTGTGGTGGATCTTCTTTCTAATAAAGGGATTGTCCCTTGGATCGTTTTCTACTGGAAAAACCAGTTCGATTATTACCAGGGAGCTTTATCAATTGCCATTAAACATATTCCAAGGCAGTCGAATGCAGCGGCAGATAGTCTGGCCCGTTGGGGTAGTTTAAATCAGCGTTATAGATTGTTCCATTCATCTGCGGATCTCCCTGCAAAACCCATGGGGAGTTGGTTCTCGACAGAGTAGGCTTGGGGGCGATTCGATTCTCTTAGCCTCTGTTTCTTCTTCAATTTGTAGGCTTGCTGGTCTCTCGCTGGTTAAGCCTTTTTCTATAGGCGGGCCTAGTCATTTTTCTCTGGGCTTCCCCAAATTATAAATTCTCTTTTGGTTAATATATTCAGGGCCGCCATATGGCCTTCTTTTGATATATATATATAGGGAAAAGGTACTATGCGCTCAACCTCACGATAAGCTCCCGTGAGGTCGAGTTGTGTGGGCCCCACCGTGATGCGTGTCGACCATCAACACCGTGCATTTGATGGGTACCCTTTAAATTATGGGATAGCCCAAAAATCAGCTATATACGGAACTCAGGTGGGCCATACCATCTAAAATCATGTGAAACACCGTTAAAACATATAAAATCACTTGGTGGGGCCCACCTGAGTTTTGAATGCTACTGAAACTTGGTCTAAACCCTCATACAAGTGGGACACACATAATGGATGGGCTGGATTTACAAACCACATCTTTTGTGGGCCCCAAAAATGATTATGAATGTTTTAATGGTTCACGGCGCCTCTCCACTTTTGTATTTGGTGTGGCCCACACAAGTCACGGATTGACTTGATTTTTGAGACCTAGGATCACGATGGAATGTTGCATCTAACTGATGGGGTATATATATATATGATGGTTGCTATTATATTCTCATTGTAATTTTTTATACATGGCTTAGTAATTTGAACCTTTTCCCTATATTCTCATTATATATATATATATATATATATATATATATATATATATATATATATATATATATATATATATATATATGTGGTTCTTGTCCAAATATACCATGTCCTTGAAAATCAGGCATGAGCCTGGCCCTTGGCGGGCTAGGCTTGTAAGCTCGACGAGCATGCAGGCCCTTTGCCATCTTACCTTTTTTCCTGCAATTGGGGAACTTTTTCGGCCAACATTCTCTTTATCAGTTGAATGACATGCTACACTTATTTTCTTAGTTCAACATGAAAAAGATGATGCATGCAAACTAGTGACCTCCTCTTTCTAGTATTTAAAATACGTTTCTTTATCAATTTTTTCTTCCATTTGGCATAATTTGGATTTTTCGTTGATACCATCAATTCCAATACTTTGTTCTTTATGTTTTTGGAGCAGGGAATTTTATATAAGATCAATTTTTTGCAGCAAAAAATTTTTTTTAAAATTTTTTTACTACATGTTTTCTGTTTTACTGTTTTGCAGCCATTTTTCCTGGTATTTCAGCTGCGGAGCACACTTTGTTGTGTGATAGAACAAGAAGATGGATGGTGTGGACGATAAAACACATGCTTCTGGGTGGCTGGCCTGAAGGGAGTGCACTTTCACCTATAGCTACAGTTATAATCCGTAGAAAGTAGTACCGTAGCCATAAGTTTCGAAGATATGTTACATCTGCAGCTAAAACTAGAACTAGGGCTACGGCTACAATATAAATAGCTATGGCTAAAATTCGTAGCTACTTTCTATGTTAAAAATTTATATAATAGCAGTGCTTTTACCATTGCTAGTACATGACCTGATAGACCACACCCAACAGCAGAGAGGCATAGGACTCTAGAGATCTGTATAAATATGTGGTCAGACATGTTCACTGTGGAAACATAACAGTGACATATCCATACAATAACAAGATAACATTTATTGTAATATATTTCCTTTTAGATCCATAAAAGCAGGATGTAAAAAGATGAAAGCTGAAACAAGGCTATGATGGTGGAGATCACTGACTCCTTTTATAATAAAATTCAGATTGATCAAAGAAAATAAAAATGGGACTCATTTCTTCTTATGCCGCTGAATTCACTTTTCTAGGGCAAAATGCTTGTAAAAATGGGTTGTTGGTTAAGTTCGCCTTCAACTAGTTGTAGATAAAGTACAAATTTCAGCAAGCAACTTGAGTCACTCTGAGGGCCATTTTCTTGATCTTGTTCATAGCAGAGAATTTCTTCATGCGACTTAGAACTGCAGAATCAAGAGGCTTATCAGGAGCTATACCATCAACCTGAACCCATGGATGGCCTGCAAGAAAACCAACTATACATTAAGCATAGGCAGAAAAAAAGAAAAGGAACATCCAGTTTACTAGGAAGGATATGATTTCCAATCTACCCAAAATGACATAACTATCCATAATTTCTGTAAAAGGACGAGAGGCCACATGAATTTCCAGATAGAAATATTTCAAGGCAGTCAAATGGAAGCACGCATGGCCTATATATTTGCGAGTGTAGCTGCAAGATTGTAATGATGATTTTCTGTTTGCCTTGTTAAGGCATAATGACCAGTGCTTAGAAGTTATAAGGTCTCATTATCCTTAAATAGTGTGCCAACTAAAGGAAATTTCTGAAGACCACTGAATTTTCTAGATTATGGACAGTGAGAAGCATGTCCATCATTGGAAGATAACAAAACAGAATGAGAATTGAGAAGTATTTCTGCATTAATAAACAAAACCATAAATATTTCACCACTTTCAAGATCTCTAAATTATAAAACATGATATAGCAATAAATAAATAAAAAACGCTCACACAGAACTTGATGGGCGGTCAGCCGCTTTTTTGGGTCTCTGATAAGCATTCTCCATGCTAAATCTTGATACATAGCGATATATCATGATATCATGATAAAGATAGCTACCAGATTAATAAAGTAATTACTAAAAAAAGAAGAAGTAGAATTACAGCTTCTCATGGGAAAGTAGAACACCGAAAGAAGAAACAAGTCCAAAGGATGGGGGCTCTAGGACTCATGATCTAATGAGGTTACCATGAAACACATGAGGGAAAAAGGTACATCCTACTACACTACCTTGGATTGAATCTGCACATCCAACTATGGTACCGTAGATTGGTAGAATCCTTTCTACCATGGCCAAAATAAAAAATAAAAAAGCTGCACGTGTGACTTTTTCTGCCGATTGCAACAAAAAAAGTAAGCCTGTGGAAGACAGTTTTCCTTTACATGGTTTTACTCAAAAAAGGGCAATTTTGTTTCCTCCCAAAAATCTAATATCATGTTTTCCACTTTTCTTTCTTCCTTTTTTTTTTTTTTTTCCTTTTATTCTTTTTTTCTTTTTTGATTGAGAGAGAGATTGAGATTATACTCCCTTTTGACCATTGGACTTTCTGTTTTTCCATGGAAATCACATTTACTCTAATAAGAAACCTTTCTAGATTCTTTTCCATGAATTTCCTTACCACAGTTTTCCTCATATATGATGTTTTCCTTTTTCAAATCTATTTTTTGAATTCTACCAATCCAAATAGGACCTAAGTGATCCACAACAAAAATAAACCAATCGAATTGTGCATGGGCATCTTTTTCTTTTTTTCCCCAGATGTGGGGTTATCATATCTCACTAACCAAATAGGAGGAAAAAATCCAAATGAATAAACAATGAACTTTTTCATTGTCTTTCTAATGAAAGATGAACTTGTTAGATTAAACTCATTGGTTGCATGTAAGTCTGAACAAAAATTTCACGGCCACAAAAACCTTGAAAAAGATAAGGAGCATCATTAAGAGCATGGCTTACCAAACCCAAATTGTTGTTCAAGTCGGATCCCAATGAAAACCAGGCTAAACACATTTGCAAGTAGATGAACGACACCTGCATGTAACCAGATACATGTAATAAGCCTCCATCCTTGACCTCCATGGACCACTTGATCCCAAGCAAGGGATCCAAACTTCTGCAATCTGTATTGGAAGTATTCAAAAAAATAAATAAACAAAAAAAAAAAAGGAATCAATATCATCCACAAATCCTAAAATTGCCAAAAGAAAACCTTGACACACGGACAAACAATCTAAGTTTACACTTTTTGTTACTATTATCACTACATTTAATTTGGTATACAAAATATCTCTCCAACTTCATTTGGAGCTAATTTCCAAGGATGCACTGATCTTAGGAAGGTAGACCATAGCATAACAGCATGAACAAAACTTGATGATCTGGCCAAGATATCAGTGCAAGCATCTTTTCATTTGATGAAAGAAACCACAATCCAGCGATTCGAACCGTTTATCTAATGGATCATACTGTCAACAGAGCACGAGCAAAATAACCACATGAACGGAAAAGTCTGATCAGTTCTATTAGAGGACTTATGCAATTTCTTGGTCATTGATAAAAGAGAAAGAAATTTATTATAATCCAAGAATCAATTTACCAGATTTTGATTAACAAATGAGTTAAACGAAAGGGAAAAGGAGTCGCATGATGGTTTCTAGGACAAAGGAGTCACCAGATTTTTTTTCTAAAGCCTGACCACATGATTGCGGAATCACCAAAACATGTGTATTGTCATTGTTCAAACACTAGAAATATATCAAACACATGATCCAGAGCATATCAATTTAAAAATAAAAATAAAAAATCAACAACAACAAAGAAAATCCCAAAAAACAGAGGCCTTACCTGTAAGGCTCAATCCGAGGCAGCACAGTGTGGTGGTAGGGGTCTTACCTCTAATCTGAGGCTGCACAGCGTAGTGGTAGGGAATGGGGGAGAGAGAGGTGGAGGCGGCTGCGGCTGGTGGTACCGATTGAGGGAGAGAAGGAGGGAGAGAGAGGTGGAGGTGAACATTGCTGGTGGTGAGGATTGAGAGAAAGAGAGAGAGAGAGAGAGGGCTGCACGCGGACGTCGGTCGTGGCAGGGATTGAGGGAGAGAGAGGGCTGGAATTGAGTCCGATGGAGAGAAGGTTGCAGGGGTAGGAATGTAATTTTATCGGAACGACCAGTTTTCTTTGAAAAATCTCGTCTTCAATACGACGATTGATTTCAAAGTTAAGCATCCGATAGCCAGCGTTATGCCAGTGCTCGACCTTACGAAAGCCTATGATAAGGTCGAGCGTATAGTACCTTTTCCTACACACACACACACACACACACATATATATATATATATATATATATATATATATATATATATATATATATATATATATATATATATATGCGCTTTGGATCCCCTAAATCTTTGGCCCCACGGGATCCGGCGACATCGGAGGATCCGGGCGAAAAAGGTAAGCCACGTGGCACTGCGCAATTGCGCCGCTTGGAACAGTAACCATTAAGGACAGAACCGCGGAGAAAGGACAAGTGGCACAACGCGCCTTTGCCACGCGCCTTCTCTCTTAATTTTTTTGTTAGAGACCCTCGCCTATAAAAGAGAACTCAATCAACCCATCTTCTTGCGTAATCTCATACCTGATATCTTCCTCAGTTTCTCCTCTCTAACGATGAATACTGCTTCCTTTTCTTCTTATAAGCTTCTCCCTCAGCCCTTCCATCCATACCTTCCTCCTATTCTTCCTTTCCGTCCTAACAGATTGCGGATCAGAGCATCAGCTGCACCAAACAACGGCCACGATTGGGGTTTTGGAGGCCGATCGGTGGATGAGGACATGATCGTCCTGCGGCAGCGTATATATGAGATGAAGATGGCAGAGATGAATAACGAGCCGCCTCTCCATTGGCTGGAGTGGGAGAAGAGATATTACACACGCTACGATTCGGACGTGTGCGAGGCAGTCGGGCTATTACAGACACTGCTGATGAATACAAGACCATGCTTGGCTATTGTTACGGTGGCACTTGTTGCATTGAGTATCCCCACATCAACGGTCATGATCATGTTTCATTTTATTGAGTTTGCTAAGAGCATTTGTTTTCACCTTTCGCGAAAGTGTAGGTGGCTGTACGTAAATATAAAAATAGGTTATCCATATTTTTTGTATGGATGGAGTATTGATACCTTATTATTTTAATTGGATGAATAAGTCTTAATAATAATTTTTGAGTTGAAATTTGAGTTCCGAACTTATTATACGTGACAAGGTTTAATTGTACGGCAGGCTGGACCAATATTCAAACAACATCGTAAGATTTGTTTTACTTGATGGCAAATTCTCGCTTCACATGAAAGCGGTTATCTTTTGCTAAATTTATGGAAAGTATATGTTTCTCATTGGATCAACCCTTCTAAAAATATAAATAAAAAGAATTCAGATCCTCTACTTACCATAAACAAATAAATCTCTTATTTGTTAGAATCTAAGTGGGCCACATCATCAAGCACCTCATTTGTTGTAGAGATGTTGATAATGTTAGAGATAGCGTGGACCTATCAGGATGTAGTAAAATATGAGTGCCTTGTTTGTGGCAAGAGGATCTGGATTCAATCACAAAACATGGCCCATTAATCCAAGGAGATTAATACTTATCCTATTCTAGCAAGCCTCCCTCTTCAAAATGGAAGGAGCGAGCAGGATCATGATATGGATGGGGTTGCGAATGTGTCAGATTGGGGGGTCTTAGATCATGGCCCATTTAATAATCAGGTCACAAATAAGGAGCAACCCATTAAAATTTTGGGTTGGGTACAAATAAGTGCAGGAAAAAAGAAAAAATAAATTCATTTATTTGATGGGTCAAGGTTCAGTTGAGTTTATTAATTGGTAGGTTTTACATTAAATGGGATTTAATTAAGAGCCTATATATGGTTCTTTGAAAGGAAATTTCCAAGTAATTTCTCGGAAACTCAACTTGCTTTCTTGAATTTCCTACATGAGATGGGTTTAGAACTGGCCCTGCCTTTTTTGGATTTCCAACTTAATTAGGATGGGTTTAGTAATGTCCTGCAAGTTAGGATTTCCAGCATTGGTTGGTCTAAGTCATCTATCTCCTTTTGGGTTTAGGTTAGGTCCAGCGTCGGTTGGGTCCAAGTCAAGTCCATTCCAGAATGACCAAAATTGACTGAGTGGGGTTGATTTTGAGATCCCAAGATCCAAACAATTTACTATTTTGAGGCGAACTTGTGGGTCCAGACCCACTTCCTGTCGGGTGTGGATTGCCTGTGCGATAGCGTTCCTACTCCTGGAAGCTAGCTTGGGTCTATTATGATATTTATAAGAAATCTAACCCATCTATCTATTTTTCCAGATCCTTTTTAGGACGGCCTAAAAATGAGGCCAATAAAAAAACTCAAGTAAGCTGATCGACGAGAAATAGTGAGGATTGAATGTCCACCGTTGAAACGTTCATAGGGCAACATAAATTTTAAATCATCATAATATATTTTTTTGTATTTTCATTTCATACCAGTGAGAGTGACCTTAATTATAAACGGTATATATGGTATATAAACATCATGGTGGATTTCAGGGTGGTTTTCTGTGGGACTTACTTGGGTTTTGGATTTACTGAATTTTTTGCTTATGTCCTCAAATAATATGACAAAATAGATAGACAGTGTATTTCTCACAAAAATCCCAAGTTCCTACAAAACAACCCACCCAATTTGCACCCATGGATATAAATCCTACTGAAAGTCAATAGGACCCACATTTATAGATATGGATCTCCCTGAGCCAATATGCTTGCATCACTAAGAAATTATAGATGATGATCAATACAAGTAAAATCAAAACAACCAAATGATGATCCCCACTTTAGATGGACCACTAACCTAACCACTCATTTGATTACTCTAACTACTCAAATGGAGGAAATTTACTGAAATTGGAATTAAGATTATTCAATGGGCATTAAGCCCAATTAGTCAAAATGATGATGATGGGTTGGGCTTAACTGTCTAGAGTTTGAATTCTGAACTGGCCCAATCCATTCAAAACCCATGCTCCGAACGTCAGTGCCTGTCTTCACATGACACGTACATACACCAGCTAGATCGGTGGTATGTGGTACACCAACCAATCCGCTTCCGGCTCACCTGAGGCTGAGGTGTGAAACGGCTACATTTTTATTCCAGAGATGCAAACAGCGCAGCTACCCTTAATGGAAAGATCAAATCTCACACGCGCTATATTACGACGCATGGGCCCACATGTGGTCATGTACGGCACCCATTGTCGTGTCCAATTTGAAAATGAAAACCTGATAATCAGATCAGGTCACAAGCATACCCTGACAAAACTCGTTTTTGGCAATTTCTTGTTTTTATAATTTCAGGGAGTTCTTCAAGTTTGGAGATTCTTCTTCGAAGATGATGGGAAATTTTTCAATGGAAATAAAATATTAAATAAAATTTATTATAAATTAATAAAGAAATTTTAAATTTAATATATATGTGGGCTATATGTAGGCTAGCTATAGGTGTATAATGAGCCTTTTTGCTGGAAACGGATTGGCTAATCTGCTCTGCTCTGGGGCCATCATAATTTATTTGTTTCATCCATGCCGTCCATCTATTTTTCCTAGATCGGTATGAGACAAAAAAAATGAGGTATATGCCAATCTCAATTGGACCACATTACAGGAAACAATGTTGAATGAATGTGGATCATTAAAATCTTTTTGGGGCCATAAAAGTTTTGGATCAAGCTGGTCTTTATTTTTTAACTTTCATCTAGGTTGTATGACCTAATTGACAGATTGGATGTCAAATAAATAGTAAGGTGGGCCTTAGGAGGATTTTAACTGTGGATATTCAATCACTATTGATTTCCTGTGTTGTGGTCCACCCGAGATTTATATCTCTCTCATTTTTGTACTCAACCCGTAGAATGATCTGTAAAAATAGATTAACAGCATGGATGAAACACGTATATCATGGTGGGGTCCACAGAGAACCCACTATCAGCCACCGGGCTGGCGGCAGGGTGAGTAGCCAATCTGTTTAGATTATCTTTTTTGTAATCAATCCATAGATTATCTTTTTGCTTTACGGGCAAAGAGATGTTTTAAGGGGGCGCACTTCATCAATGACCAGATCTTTCACACGTGTGGAACCATAAGGATTTCAACTACCCTAGGGCGCGGTTTAGGTACTACCCCCGCCTGATCGGAGCTCGGGACAGGCGGAGGCTCTGAGGGCCACTGAGAGGCCAATGACTTTTATCCACGCCGTCCATCCATTGTTCCATATTATTTCAGAGTACCGTACAAAAATAAGGAAGATCCAAGTCTCAGGTGGACCACACCACAGGAAGCAGCTGTGCCAAGGACGTTCACCATTGAAACCTTCTTAGGGTCCACCGTTTCGTTTACTTTCCATCAAACATGTTGATGTGGTCATATACAACTGGATGAAGTGAAAAGACAAATAAAATCTTGATCCAAAACTTCCATATTCCATAAGAAATTTGCAACGGTCAGAATTTAAAATCCACCGTGTGGCCCATTTGAACTTTTAATCATAATTATCTTTAGAATAAAATTCTAGAATGATATGAAAAAATGTATGGACGGTTTGGATAGAATTCATACATCAAGGTGGGCCTTCAGTGGCCCTCGAAGCCTCCACCTGTCCCTAGCTCCGAACAGGCGGTATCCGCGCGCACCATTTAGAGGACTGGTAGGACCAGGTATTGGCTGGTATATTGACGCCAGCAAGTTCCGTGGGTCTCATCATGAGGTATGTGTTATATCCAAACTGTCCATCCATTTGGCGGGCTATCTTAATGTTTGAGACGAAAAATAAGACAGATCTAACTATCAAGTGGACCACACTACAAAAAGAATTAAGGGATTGAACGTCTACCATTAAAACCTTTTTAGAGGTCGTAAAGTTTTTTCCCTCTTCATCCAGGTCTTTGTGACCTTATAAGCAGATTAGATGGGAAATAAATGTTACGGTGGGCCCTACGAATTATTTAACGGTGAAGATCATTATCCCCGATGCTATATGTGGTGTGGTCCTGTTGATTTTTGGATATAATTCATTTTTGGATAATGCCTTAAAATTAGAGGTGGGCATCGGACCAAGTCGGATTCGATTAGGCCTAATTCGATCGGGTCCGAAATCTTAATAGGCTGACTCGAACTCAATCCTATCCGGGGTCGGATCCGGGGCATGCGATCCGATCAGATCCAATACCCTATTAACCTGACCCGAACAGATTCCGACTCGGCCAGGGAAACTGAGTTGGATCGGATTGAATGCGACTCGGATGAACTGTTTTTAACGGTGAAAATCATTATCCTCGTTAGTATTTTCCGTGTGGTCCATTTGAGCTTTAGATATGATTCATTTTTTTTTACCAATTAATCTAAAATGATCACGAAAAATCAATAAACGGTATGGATATAAACAATACATCATTGTGGGGCCCATGTAACATTGATATCATTTGAGCCGTTGGTGCAACTCGCAGCTCGAGTCGTTACAGCTGTGAATGTCACAGTCACAGCAGCTGTAACGTTGAAATGGCTTTCACGTTAGTATGTAATGTACGTTCGGTAATATATTTGCTATATCCAAACCGTCCATCCATTTGACAATCTCGTTTTAAGGCTTGAGATGAAAAATAAGATAGATCTGGCCATTAGGTGGATCACACCTGATAAAGCATTCTTAGCTGCTATTTGTGGTGTGGTCCATATGATCTTTGGATATGATTTATTTTTTGGATGGTACTCTATAATGATCTCTAAAACTATATGAACGGTGTAGATATAATAAATACATCAATGTGGGGCCATATAACTTTGATCACCTTTGAACCGTTCGTACAACTCAGAGCTCGAGGAGCGTCAGTGCTCGTCTTCGCACGACACGTGCCTACAGCAATAGGCTTAGGGACGCGAATTGCGTATTACCCCCGCCCGTCCCTATCTCCGAACAGGCAGTTCTTTAGGCGGGCCCACCATGATGGATCTATACATCCAAACTGTCTATCCCTTTTCTTGTATTATTATAAGCATCAAAATAAAAAATGAGGCAGATCCAACGATCAAATAGACCACACCAAAGATGACTCTAGCATTTAATTCAACTTACATTCAATGCTGTGTGCATTTTAATGCAACTAAGATTTAGATTATTATTTTGTGTGGTCCACTTGAGCGTTGGATATGCCTCATTTTTGTGCTTATACTTTAAAATAATCTGAGAAAAGGGATGGACGGTTTGGATGTGCAAATACATGACGGTGGGCCCACCCACAAAACTGCCTTTTCAGAGCTAGGGACTTACGTAGCTTCTTGAAGAAGCTTATTTATTGCTATTGCATCCCAAAGAAGCTTCAAGTACAGGCCCAGCTGTACACACTTTAGCCTTTAGGTTCTCATCGTAGGTAAACACTGTTGGGCCCACCGTGAACTTATGTGGTCTATCCACACCGTCCATTCATTTTTACATCTTATATTAGAGGTTGATACCAAAATTTAAGCATACCAAAAGATCAAGTGGACCATACCATTAGAAACAGTTGGAATAATGACTTCCACTGTTGAAACATTTCTAGGGCCCACTGTGATATTTATTTCTCATCCAACTTGTTTATAAGATCACACAGATATGGATGAAGGGAAAACACAAATGCAAGCTGGATCCAAAACTTCAGTGGCCCGTAAGAAATTTTCAACGGTATATGTTCAATTCATAATGTTTCCTATGGTATGGTCCAGTTGAGGTTTGGATATATTTAATTTTTAGGCTAAAGTCTTAAATTTATCTGTTAAATTGGATGGACGGAGTGGATAAAATACATAAATCACAATGGACCCCACAGAGTTTAATCAGTACGCTTAGCCTACTAAGTTACTCGGTACGCAATCCGTCGCAATCCACTTCCAGCTAACACCAGCTGTACTTGGCACGTGTCGCTGGAAGACGAGCACTGACCCTCCTCAATCTCTGAGTTGTACGAACGGTTTAAAGGAGATCAAAGTTACATGGGCCTTACAGATCTACACCGTTCATCTATTTTAAGAGATCATTTTAGAGCATTATTCAAAAAATGAATCATATCCAGAGATCATTTGGACCACATCATAAATAGAAGCAGAGATAATGATTTTTTTACCGTTAAAAAATTTGTAGGATCCACCGACTAATATGAGATGTAGAGAGGGATAAACTTATAATTTTATAATTACCACACTCAGTGCGGTTCGGATCAAATCGGATCGGATCCAAACGGATTGAATTTCGGGTTGGGTCGGTTGGATTCGCTACTTATCCGAATCCGATCTGACTGTTGTCCGGATCTGATCAATCCTACCCGAGCCTAACCGATCCAGGTCATCGGTTCTGTTTGAATCGGGGTAGATCGGGTTGGGTCGGGTCGGATCCGCCGGATCGAGTCCATTTTACCCACCTCTACTTAAAATGATCTCAAAAAATGAATGAACGGTGTGGATATAATAAATACATCACTGTATCGCCCATGTAACTTTGATCTCCTTTGAACCGTTCATACAACTCGGAGATCGAGGAGCGTATGTAAGCGCTCGTCTTCGCATGACACGTACCTACACCAGCTATATCTGGTGTGTGGTACACCAGCCAATCCCCTTCCGTAAGATAGTCACTCAATTGCCGTCTTGGCACGTGTGGTGCGTGTAAAGGTCCACATGTGCCAGCAAACCTAATATATTATGGGCCGACCACATGGGACAAGGTGCCGTTGCGTCGCGTTTCAAGGTTGTTAAATGTATTCGGCCAGAAAAAGATACCGCGGAAAAGTACTCCCAAGGGCAGAACCGCGTTAGAAATGACACGTGGCACAACACGTTCTTGCCACGATCCTTCTCTCTTAAGTTTCTTTATCAGACGCTAGATCCTTCTCTCTTAATTAGCTAATCCTTCTCTCTTAAGTTTCTTTATCAGACGCTAGATCCTTCTCTCTTAAGTTTCTTTATCAGACGCTACCCTTATAAAAGGGAACTCAATTAGCTAATCTTGCGAAATTTGATATCTGACACATCTTTCTCACTTTCTTCTTTTCTAATAATGAATACTTCTTTTTTTCATTCTGAGAAGCTTCTCCATCAGCCCTTCCTTCCACAGCTTCCTCCTATTCGGCCTTCCTGCTGCCCCAAGAGATTACGCATCATAGCATCAGCTGCACGAAAGAACGGTCACGATTGGGGCTTTGGAGGAAGATTGGTGGATGAGGACATGATCGTTCTGCGGAAGCGAATACACGAGATGAAGATGGCGGAGAAGAATAACGAGCCGCCTGTCCATTGGATGGAGTGGGAGAAGAGATATTACACGTGTTATGATTCGGATGTGTGCGAGGCAGTCGGGCTATTGCAGACACTGCTGATGAATACTAGGCCAAGCTTGGCTATTGGGATGGTGGCATTTGTTGGATTGAGTGTCCCCACATCGACGGTCATGATCATGTTTCATTTGATTGAGTTGGCCAAAAGCATTTGTTCACACATTTTATGAAATTGTTGATGAGTGTAGATAAATATATAAATAGCTAGGTTGGCCATTTTTTATACGGATGGGATATTGATATGTTACTATTTCTATTGGATGAATAAGTTTCAATAACAATCATACGTTGAGGTTTGGGACGTAGATTGGATATTGTCTGATGTGGAATTTGATTGGATGATTTTTTATTAATTAATTCTATCTCATGTAGAAACTTGCCGTCCCATTCAATCAAATCTCTTATATCATACCCGTATTGTTGGATGGTGATACAAGCTTAATAATATTAAATCTACATTTTGAGATTTATACTTGTTATAATCCATGCATGAGTTTGATGTTGGAACTTGTGGGCATACAGTTTTCACATCTTATTGGATGGACTGTTTGGGAAAACACGAAACATGACCCCAGTCCAAGGGCCATCATACATATCCTGCAATAATTCATTTGAAAGTACTTATTCTAGCAAGCCTCCCTCTTCAAAATCAACCAGTGAGCAAGAAAATGATATTAGTAGGGGTGCAAATGTGTTATATTGGGTCAGTTTGAGGGATCCTAGATATGTCCCATTTGATAATTGGGTCACCATTTTTGCACCAGAGCAACCCATTAAAATTTGGGTTTGTCTGAGTTGGGTCCCTAATAAGAAAAAAAAAAAAATCATTTATTTCTTGGGTCAAGATTTGAAGGAGTTTATTAATTATAAGTTTCATGTTCTATATATATATATATATATATATATATATATATATATATATATATATATATATATATATATTATTCTTATGAAGGTTTAAATTAAGTCAAATTTAAGAGCATTTTGTTGGACCTTGAATTCGGTGGCGCATAACATGTGCGAGGGTTGTGGGTGTGCCGGAATTGGATCCAATTCAAATTATGACCACCAACCCCTGGCAACAAGTTAGAGCTAGGTTCGGCTGTGGCTCGACCATTTGTCTATTCTGTTAATTGTCATGTGCTTATTATTCAAGCGATTTATAGAGGTTGGGGCCCTTCTTCCAAATGAGTTCTTTTTTTCTTAGAGATCTAAGGACTTGTAATGTGCAGTAGTTGTATAATCAGAATGAAAAGGAGAAAAGAAAGATAGAGTGAGAATGTGAGAATAGATTTCCACTATGGAAGGATTATCTACTTGGCTGAGAGCACCATGATGCTTTTGAGAGCTACATGCTAATAAGTGAAGTATAGGCAATGTTGAAAATTATAACTATACTTAGCGCAGCATAGGAGCGTAGGTGGATGGGTTTATGATCTACTATCTTCTTTCAGATTTGACACACAAGCGCAGGTGAAATATAATTACAACTACTAGCTAAGATTTAAGTCGGTTTAGCGCGTGTACAAATACAGACTAAACCTAATTCTACACCAAGGATGCATTGCTACTGAGTAGGGAGAGACTAGACCTATATACACAGCGTTGTACTGGATTGATAGTTGTGTTTTTTGGAGACTTTCTTTGTAGATTTTTCTCTAATATTTATAGGCTTTAGAAAGAAAGAATAATTGTCCATCCACGTGGCTTCATTATGTGTAACCATTTGGGAAAAGAGCAGTTACGCTTTATCGACCATAATTTCATCTGTGAGGATATGCTTTAAGGCTGACGTGCCTAGAATAACCATTCATCTTTATCCAAGAGAACTAAAATATCAAAAATGCCCAAAGACAAGCTAATCCCCTGAATTCATGTTATCTGTCTCTCGAATATCTTTTGTGCCACGTGGCAACATCAACACCATCTATCTAATCTGAATGAATTTTGGTACACACACACATGGTTCTTTGGAAGGAAGTTTCCAAGTGATTTTGTTGGAAACTCAAGTTGCCTTCTTGAGTTAACCAACTTGAGATGGGTTCCGCATTGGTCCTACCTTTTTTTAATTTCCAATTTAGGATGGGTTTAATAATGACCCTATTTCGAAACTTGGGATAGGTTGGGTATTGCCTTTCTTTTATTAATTTCTAACTTAAGACTGGTTTAGTATTGGCCCTTCGATCTCATCTAAGGGGTCATGATCTATATAGCTTACCTTAAATAGTATTAATTAATTAACCAATAGTTAGTTAACTACTTTTCCAAGGTTTAGGTTAGGTCTCAGTCTGGGTTGGGTCTAAGTCATGCCCATATTCTAGGATGGCACATCAAATGAGTCAGGTTGATTTTGAGATCATAAGATCCTAATCATCTATTAGTAAATTTGAGTTAGACTTGTGGCCCTAGAGCCGCTTCTTGTCTGGCTGGTTCCAATGACATGTTGGGTCAACCTAACCAATTTGCACCTATGGTTATGAATTCGTCTCAAGCCAAAACCCTGGCATTCATAGATATGGAGCTCCCCAAGCTAATATATATGCTTGCATTACCAAGCAAGAAAAGAATTTGTTACTCTTGGTTGAGATTGATTTTTTATACTCAATTACTAAAAAAATTCTAAATGATGAATACAAGCAATTGAAATTGAACCATTCAAATGGTGTTCCCCATTTTAGATGGACCCCAAAACACAACTTACACTAATTTGATTACTTAACCAGTCGACAAGAGGACATTTATTGGACGGTTCATATGAAAATCATCCAATGATCGAATTCAACATACGAGTGTTCCCGAAATTATAGGTTAAGATTATTCAATGGACTTATGCCCAATTACTTCAAAATGTTGGTAATGGTCCAAACCAATTTGGCCCATTGCTATCCTTGGCTCCTACTATCAATCTTGGCAAGCCTGTTCGAGATTTAGGCCACAAATTTGTCAACGAGTAGGCCCTGACCATTCTAAACATGCCAAATTTGACAAGCCTAGGCCAACCCATTGAAAACTCAGAGCTCCAACCGAGGACTTGTGATCATGGTTCAAAGATTCGGTGACTGACTCATCTAGTCTCATGTCAAGTTGGGATTCACCTGATTTGTAGGTGAATTGGCTTAACTCAGTCGTGTCAAGGAAACTCATAATGTTTAAATTGGTTATACCACTACAAGAAAATAAGCCTTTAGCCCCGATTTAAAAAACAAAAGCTAAATGTGTCTTTTAGCCTTAATTGGTAAGAAACCAAAGCTAAAAGTTTATTTTTTGCCTCGATTATTACGGAATACTAACAAAAAATCGAGTAAAGGCTACGGACAAAAGCCGTAGTCATAAACCTATGGCTACGGTTTTTGTCTGTAGCTTGACCGTTGCCATAGGTGCCATAACAATAGGTCTTGAACCTATGGCTATGGATTTAATCCGTAGCTATAGGTTGCAATAGCTACAGATATAATCCGTAGTAATTATTCTGTAGCGAAAACTTCAGACAACTACGGATATTATTTGTAGCTAAAAATCCGTTGCAATATGCCTAAATTGAAAAGACTACACCTGTCAGATTAATGGCTACAGATATCATTTGTAGCTAAAGTCCGTAGCGATATGCCTAAATTGAAAAGGCTAAACCTGTCAGATTCATGGCTACGGATATTATTTGTAGCTAAAAGTCTGTAGCAATATGTCTAAATTGAAAAGGCTACACCTGTCAGATTAATGGCTACGGTTAATATCCGTAGCTATTTTGTACATTACAAAATTATATATAATCATTTGTTCATTCAATTACCACCTATACAATCATTCATTCATTCAATTATAATCACTCATTTATTCATTCAATTACAATCAAATTATAATCCTTCATTCAATCAATTACAATTACAATCCAATTTATTTAATCAATTACAATTACAATTACAATAATGCTGAAAATACAAATCTTTGGCTTCATTAGAGAAATGTGCTCGACTTCACCTTGAAATTTCAACAGCTTCGTATATTCCACCATCCTACAAACAGTCATGTCATACATAAATTAGAATATTCATTGGGGAAAAGAAAGACGAAGTGAAAGAAGTGCATCATGTATAATAACTTTTTTTTTCTTAATGAATTTTTTTTAAAAAAAATCTCAAAGAGGAATGAAATTGACACAAAAGAAATAGTCTCACCATATGATAATAGGTTTTGGTTTAAGTTAAGGTTAGGCTATAGGTTATAATTAAGTTTAGGTTATAGGTTATAAGTTTTGGTTTAGGTTAAGGTTATAGGTTTAAGTTTAGGTTCTAAGTTATAGCTTTTAGGAACTTGATTATAGGTTAAGGTTTAGGTTTAGGAAATCGGGTTCAGGTTCGGGATCGGGTTTATATTTGGGTTTTCAAGATTAGGTTTAGGTTAAGGAGTTGAGATTAGGATTAGGTGTAGGTTTGAGTTTAAGGATTTGAGAATACATTTAGGTTTTAAGTTTAGGTTTAGGTTAAAGGTTTAGGGAAAGCTATAGGTTTAGGTTATAGGTTATTGGTTATAGTTTTAGGGAATTGAGAATGGGTTATGGTTTAGGTTTAGGAAATCGGGTTCAGGTTCGGGATTGGGTTTAAGTTTGGGTTTTTAAGTTTAGGTATAGGTTAGGGAGTTGAGATTAGGATTAGGTGTAGGTTTCGCTTTAGGGAATTGAGTTTTGGTTATAGGTTAAGGGAAAGGTTAGGTTTAGGTTATAGGTTTTGGGATTTGGGAATAGTTTTAGGTTATAAGTATAGGTTTAGGTTAGGTTATAGGTTAAGGTTTAGGGATAAGTTATAGGTTTTGTGATTTGAGAATGGGTTTGGGTTTAGGTTATAGGTTTTGGTTTTAGTTTTGGTTATAGGTTTTGAAATTTGAGAATGGGTTCGGGTTTAGGTTATACGTTTTGGTTATAGGTTTTTGGATTTGAGAATGGGTTATGGTTTAGATAGAGGAAATCGAGTTCAGGTTCAAGATTGGGTTTGAGTTTGGGTTTTCAAGTTTATGTTTAAGTTTAGGTTAGGGAGTTGAGATTAGGATTAGGTGTAGGCTTAGCTTTAGGGAATTGAGTTTAGGTTATAGGTTTTGGGATTTAGGAATAGTTTTAGGTTATAAGTATAGGTTTAGGTTAGGTTATAGGTTAAGGTTTAGGGAAAGGTTATAAGTTTTGGGATTTAAGAATGGGTTCGGGTTTATGTTATAGGTTTTGGTTTTGGTTTGGTTTTTGGATTTGAGAATGGGTTATGGTTTAGGTTTAGGAAATCGGGTTCAGGTTCAAGATTAGATTTGAGTTTGGGTTTTCAAGTTTAGGTTTAGGTTTAGGTTAGGGAGTTGAGATTAGGATTAGGTGTAGGTTTAACTTTAGGTAATTGAGTTTAGGTCATAGGTTTAGGGAAAGGTTAGGTTTAGGTTATAGGTTTTGGGATTTGGGAATAGTTTTAGGTTATAAGTATAGGTTTAGGTTAGGTTATAGGTTAAGGTTTAAGGATAGGTTATAGGTTTTGGGATATGAGAATGGGTTCGGGTTTAGGTCATAGGTTTTGGTATTAGTTTAGGTTATAGGTTTTGGAATTTGAGAATGGGTTCGGGTTTAGATTATAGGTTTTGGTTTTGGTTTAAGTTATAGATTTTGGTTTAGAATATAGGTTATAGGTTTAGGTTTAGGTTATAGGTTTTGGGATTTGAGAATGGGTTCGGGTTTAGGTTATAGGTTTTGGGATTTAAGAATGGGTTCGGGTTTAAGTTATAGGTTATGGTTTTAGTTTTGGATTAGGTTATAGGTTTTTGGATTTGAGAATAGGTTATGGTTTAAGTTTAGAAAATCGGATTCAAGTTCAGGATTGGGTTTAAGTTTGAGTTTTTAAGTTTAGGTTTAGGTTTAGGTTAGGGAGTTGAGATTAGGATTAGGTGTAGGTTTTGTTTTAGGGAATTGAGTTTAGGTTATAGGTTTAGGGAAAGGTTAGGTTTAGGTTATAGGTTTTGGGATTTGGGAATATTTTTAGGTTATAAGTATAAGTTTAGGTTAGGTTATAGGTTAAGGTTTAGGTATAGGTTATAGGTTTTGGTATTTGAGAATGGGTTCGGGTTTAGGTTATAGGTTTTGGTTTTGGTTTAGGTTATAGGTTTTGGTTTAGTTTATAGGTTATAGGTTTGGGATAAGGTTTAGGTTTAGGTTTAGGTTATAAGTTTTGGGATTTGAGAATAGGTTCGGGTTTAGGTTATAGGTTTTGGTTTTGGTTTCGGTTTAGGTTATAGGTTTTAGGATTTGAGAAGGGGTTCGAGTTTAGGTTATAGGTTTTGGTTTTGGTTTTGGTTTAGGTTATAGGTTTTTGGATTTGAGAATAGGTTATGGTTTAAGTTTAGGAAATCGGGTTCAGATTCAGATTGGGTTTAAGTTTGGGTTTTTAAGTGTAGGTTTAGGTTTAGGTTAGGGAGTTGAGATTAGGATTAGGTGTAGGTTTCACTTTAGGGAATTGAGTTTAGGTTATAGATTTTAGGAAAGGTTAGGTTTAGGTTATAGGTTTTGGGATTTGAGAATAGTTTTAGGTTATAAGTATAGGTTTAGGTTAGGTTATAGGTTAAGGTTTAAGGATAGGTTATAGGTTTTAAGATTTGAGAATGGGTTCGGGTTTAGGTTATAGGTTTTGGTTTTGATTTAGGTTATAGGATTTGGGATTTGAGAATGGGTTCGGGTTTAGATTATAGGTTTTGGTTTTGGTTTTGGTTTTGGTTATTGGTTTTTGGATTTGATAATGGGTTATAGTTTAGGTTTAGGAAATCGAGTTCAGGTTCGAGATTGGATTTGAGTTTGGGTTTTCAAGTTTAGGTTTAGGTTTATGTTAGGGAGTTGAGATTAGAATTAGGTGTAGGTTTAACTTTAGGGAATTGAGTTTAGGTTATAGGTTTAGGAAAAGGTTAGGTTTAGGTTATAGGTTTTGGGATTTGGGATTTGGGAATAGTTTTAGGTTATAAGTATAGGTTTAGGTTAGGTGATAGGTTAAGGTTTAGGGATAGGTTCTGGGTTTTGAAATTTGAGAATGGGTTCGGGTTTAGGTTATAGGTTTTGGTTTTGGTTTTGGTTTAGGTTATAGGTTTTGAGATTTGAGAATGGGTTCGGGTTTGGGTTATAGGTTTTGGTTTTGGTTTTGGCTTTGGTTATAGGTTTTTAGATTTGAGAATGGGTTATGGTTTAGGTTTAGGAAATCAGGTTCAGGTTCGGGATTGGGTTTGAGTTTGGGTTTTCAAGTTTAGGTTTAAGTTTAGGTTAGGGAGTTGAGATTAGGATTAGGTGTAGGTTTAGCTTTAGGGAATTGAGTTTAGGTTATAGGTTTAGGGAAATGTTAGGTTTAGGTTATAGGTTTTGGGATTTGAGAATAGTTTTAGGTTATAAGTATAGATTTAGGTTAGGTTATGGGTTAAGGTTTAGGGATAGGTTATAGGTTTTGAGATTTGAGAATGGGTTCGGGTTTAGGTTATAAGTTTTGGTTTTGGTTTAGGTTATAGGTTTTGGGATTTGAGAATGGGTTTAGGTTTAGGTTATAGGTTTTAATTTTGGTTTTGGTTTAGGTTATAGGTTTTTGTATTTGAGAATGGGTTATGGTTCAGGTTTAGGAAATCGGGTTCAAGTTCGAGATTGGGTTTGAGTTTAGGTTTTCAAGTTTAGGTTTAGGTTTATTTTAGGGAGTTAAGATTAAGATTAGGTGTAGGTTTAGCTTTAGGGAATTGAGTTTAGGTTATAGGTTTAGGGAAAGGTTAGGTTTAGGTTATAGGTTTTGGGATTTAGGAATAGTTTTAGGTTATAAGTATAGGTTTAGGTTAGGTTATAGGTTAAGGTTTAGGCATAGGTTATAGGTTTTGGGATTTGAGAATGGATTCGGGTTTAGGCTATAGGTTTTGGTTTCAGTTTAGGTTATAGGTTTTGGGATTTAAGAATGGGTTCGAGTTTAGGTTATAGGTTTTGGTTTTGGTTTTGGTTTTGGTTTAGGTTATAGGTTTTTGGATTTAAGAATGGGTTATGGTTTAGATTCAGAAAATCAGGTTCAGGTTCGAGATTGGGTTTGAGTTTGGGTTTTCATGTTTAGGTTTAGGTTTAGGTTAAGGAGTTGAGATTAGGATTAGGTGTAGGTTTCGCTTTAGGGAATTGAGTTTAGGTTATAGGTTTAGAAAAAGGTTAGGTTTAGGTTATAGGTTTTCGAATTTGGGAATAGTTTTAGGTTATAAGTATAGGTTTAGGTTAAGTTATAGGTTAAGGTTTAGGGATTTGAGTTTAGGTTATAGGTTTAGGTTTAGGTTTAGGTTTGGGTTTTTAGATTTGAGAATGTGTTCGAGTTTAGGTTATAGGTTTTGGTTTCGGTTTAGGTTATAGGTTTTGAGATTTGATAATGGGTTCAGGTTTAGGTTATAGGTTTTGATTTAAGTTATTGGTTAACGGTTTAGGTTTAGGTTATAGGTTTTTGGATTTGAGAATGGGTTCGGGTTTAAGCTATAGGTTTTGGTTTTGGTTTAGGTTACATGTTTTGGTTTAGGTTATAGGTTTTAGGTTTTGAGAATGGGTTCGGGTTTAGGTTATAGGTTTTGGTTTTGGTTTAGGTTATAGGTTTAGGTTTTGGTTTTGATTTAGGTTATAGGTTTAGGTTTAGGTCTAGGTCTAGGTTTAGGAATTGAGTTTAGGTTATAGGCTTAGGAAAATGTTAGGTTTAGGTTATAGGTTTTGGGATTTGAGAATAGTTTTAGGTTATAAGTATAGGTTTAGGTTAGGTTATATGTTAAGGTTTAGGGATTTGAGTTTAGGTTATAGGATTAGGTTTAGGTTTAGGGATTTGAGTTTAGGTTATAGGTTTAGGTTTAGGTTATAGGTTTAGGTTTAAGTCATAGGTTTAGGTTTAGGTTAGGTTTGGGTTTTGGGATTTGAGAATGGGTTCGGGTTTAGGTTATAGGTTTTGGTTTCGGTTTAGGTTATAGGTTTTGAGATTTGATAATGGGTTCGGGTTTAGGTTATAGTTTTTGGTTTTGGTTTAGGTTATAGGTTTTAATTTAAGTTATTGGTTAATAGTTTAGGTTAAGGTTTAGGTTTAGGTTATAGGTTTTTGGATTTGAGAATGGGTTCGGGTTTAAGCTATAGGTTTTGGTTTTGGTTTAGGTTTAGGTTATAGGTTTTAGGTTTTGAGAATGGGTTCGGGTTTAGGTTGTAGGTTTTAGGATTTGAGAATGGGTTCGGTTTTAGGTTATAGGTTTTGGTTTTGGTTTAGGTTATAGGTTTAGGTTTTGGTTTTGATTTAGGTTATAGGTTTAGGTTTTGGTTTTGATTTAGGTTATAGGTTTAGGTTTAGGTCTAGGTCTAGGTCTAGGTTTAGGGAATTGAGTTTAGGTTATAGGCTTAGGGAAAGGTTAGGTTTAGGTTATAGGTTTTAGGATTTGAGAATAGTTTTAAGTTATAAGTATAGGTTTAGGTTAGGTTATAAGTTAAGGTTTAGGGATTTGAGTTTAGGTTATAGGTTCAGGTTTAGGTCTAGTTTTAGGTTTAGGGAATTTGAGTTTAGGTTATAGGATTAGGTTTAGGTTTAAGTTTAGGGATTTGAGTTTAGGTTATAGGTTTAGGTTTAGGTTTTAAGTTTAGATTTAGGTTTAGGTTTGAGAATGGGTTCGGGTTTAGATTATAAGTTTTGGGATTTGAGAATGGGTTCGGGTTTAGGTTATAGGTTTTGGTTTTGGTTATAGGTTAACGGTTTAGGTTAAGGTTTAGGTTTAGGTTATAGGTTTTTGGATTTGAGAATGGGTTCGGGTTTAGCCTATAGGTTTTGGTTTTGGTTTGGGTTATAGGTTTTGGGATTTGAGAATGGGTTCGGATTTAGGTTATTGGTTTTGGTTTTGGTCTAAGTTATAAGTTATATGTTTAAGTTAAGGTTTAGCGATTTGGGTTCGGGTTTAAGTTCGGGTTTAGGTTATAGGTTTTGGTTTAGGTTATAGGTTATAAGTTTAGATTAAGGTTTAGGTCTAGGTTATGGGTGTGGTTTAAGTTAAGGGTGTGGTACCTGCAAATACAGATATAAACACGGCCTGTCCAAATGGCTAGGCCCCTCCAAAGTTGTCCATAGGAAATGGACAGTTTCATCATGGTCATAATAACGGTTCCCACCTTTTAGGGCCCCCACTCATCCGGATAGCTCCGACGTACATCCGGGTCTACTCCATTAATTTCGATCAAATACATAAACATGACCTATCCAAATGGCCAGGCCCCTCCAATGCTGTTCATAGGAAATAGACAGCTTCATTATGGTCATAACAGCGGTTCCCACCTTTTAGGGACCCCCGCTCATCCGGATAGCTCCGACGCATATCCGGGTCTACTCCATTAATTTCGAGTAAATACATAAACACGGCCTGTCCAAATGGCCAAGCCCCTCCAATGCTGTCCATAGGAAATGGACAACTTCATCATGATTCAAAGAAGAGAACTCAAGGGTTTTCCTTACCTTCCATTGTATGCTTCCAAGGTGGAAATGGCCCCTGAAACACACATACATCCTGAGAATCGCTTCTCAAAACCGCAGACTATTTTGTTTTGAAGCTCGTTCATCTCACTTGAAAACCTATCACATAATGAATCATTGTAACCACAATGATAACTATTGTGAATGCTGCCTTCTAATCCTACTTATTAACTAAGTTTCATAAAGCAGTTGAACCATTGGAGGAAGATGGAGATAGGTCTAATCCTAAAGAAATTGATGTTTGTATCAACTAGAATATGAAGCATTTCAACATCTAAATCTAAAGAGTGATCATTTCTTCATTTTCTGCATGGTATAAAGAAAATTCAGCATATACGGTCAGATTTGCATCTCCCATAAGATTTGGTTCCAAGTTACAGCCAAGTCATGCTATTAATCATCCAGTTGCATGCCAAAAGTCTAATAAAATCCTTACAATATGGGGACCACCTAAAGTGATGCCTAGCATGGAATGTTGAATGCTTGCAGCAAACAAAAACCTAAATAAAAAAATAAAAAAATTGAGAAACCAACCTTAATTGGATGTTGAGATAAATGTTTGTAGCTCTGACATTATCACCTCAGCACAATCTCTGGCATTCCTCTTCACTTGATATCTTCATATCTCTACAAATGAGAGATAAATTTTAGAAGAGATTAGATATATGTAGAGAGAGGTTCTTCCTTTCATCTAGCATGTAGATATATTCCAACATATTTATACATGGGCATGAAATTGTGTCCACTGCCAAAAGTTCATAGGCAAAGGAGTCAATGAAGCTTTCAAGTGAACTAAAACGGGAACTAAAAAAATGACAAAATGATTAAAAAAAAATAGAATACATTTGACTAAAACATTATAACATGGATTCATTCTTTCAGGCGATATATGGAAATAGATATATCAATATGTAGGGTGGGACGACTACAAATTTCTGAAATCTAAGACATGGATAAGGTTATATCTCATCCATGGGACAGTGTTCATGTTTAGTAATATGGTTTTTTCTAGAAAGAGTTCACACTAAACATAATGTGCCAGCCTATCGCGAGCCTAGGCAAAGAAGTAGGGTTAATGTAAGGCAAACAACTAGTTATGGAACTTTTGTCAAGCAATGTGAGAATTCCTATTTTGAGTATGATTGGAAAAACTGGATTCATCAAAATTAACACATAGAGCTGGAACAAGGATTTGGGACCCTATAATTCTTCAAACTTAACTGCATAAATTATGTCAAGTAATGGCAGATGGCACTCACCAACCATTCCTTATGACCTTGGTAACCTTCCTGGTTGAGCCTCTTCACAGCGATAACCATGCCAGTGCCAGATTTTGTTGTTGAAACCTTGCTGCTTGAACCACTTAGATCATTTCCAGCTCTGCTAACATACTTCGAATTAACCCCTACACAAACCAAGAACAGAAACATAAAGCATGATCAAAATCTCAACTTCAGTAACAATGAGTTAAAAAAGGTCACACTTGCGAGCGACCACAAGTTGCAATGAGCAGACCACATCAATTAGCTGACTCAACTGAGTCTTGTTGACCAGGGACCTAGTCACACACTTTTTTTTCTTTTTTCTTTTAAGATGACGATCTCATTAATAAACACTAAATACCAGAGCAGAAAGACAACTGTGGAAGGAACCTAATCACAAAATACTCATTACACTTTATCCATAAGATTTTTGTGGCACAAGAAACAAAGTACTCCTTACACTTTATCCACAGATGACTTCTTTTTAGGCCAAAAGTTCTAAACAATGTGGCCCACCTACTGAAAATCTCCCGACTATATTAACACATGTACCTGTAAATGCAATCATGTTTTCATTACAAACCTCACTTCTTACCTTACACTTCAATTTCCCTGAGTTCTTCCACTCTTTCCATAACTTAAATCTTTCATTTTTTTTATTTTTTATTTTTTTCATAAAGGTGGGAGCACACCACCTTTAACTTTGTTGAAAAAAAAAAGGTGTACAAACACTCAAGTAGGCTCCAAAACAAAAAAGGGGTCACCCTTGACCTATGAAACCTACAACTCACCGCATTGGCCTATGCAATAAAAAGTAAAACCAGTAAAATAGAAAATACAATAATCTCCAACCACAAAGAGACGCCCTACAGCTACGAAAAAGAGAAAATTCAACAACATTGGACAACCAACAACACTGAGACTTTCCCTCAGCAAGACCTCCACCATTGCAACAACCAACAAACCCAAATAAATGACAACAAGATGACATTGTGAGGTGCGAGTGAGTGTGTTAAAAAGAAAAGAAAAAAAAAACTATGCTTTCTTTTCCTCAAGTGTCTTGGAAATGAAGTTTTTCGAGAAAGATTATTTCGTTCCCATGCTTTTCACAAATTAAAACAGGCCCTTAAGTGAAACCTAAAATTCTCATGAGAAATTTGTAAATTTAAGAAATTTTGGAGAATGAGATTTGTCAGTAGCTAGTATACTTACAACTACATACCTTTCCGGCATAAATACGAGGTTCCGATAAACAAACCACTGCAAAACATAAAGCAAATGCGTCAATTACCAAGAACCGTTGAAGCAGGTGGGACTCATTTCAAATGCAATCATGGCCATGTAAATTATAAAGGTTTTGGTAGAGGTGGCCATGGTGAATATGGTGGTGGTTGTATACAAATCTGAATAGAGAAAAATCCGGTAGTAGACCCTCCCCACACATAAGAATGGATCAATGCAAAATAAGGAATTGATTTATTTTTAGCAACGAGATGAGCAGAATAAGCATGTTTAGATAATAGGCAAGGCAAGCTTCACGATCAAAGGAGACAATGGTGCTAAAATTATTAGAAAAAAAAAAGAAGCAAGAGAACATACGAACCGAAATGTATCCTAATCGGGCATGCAAATGATGCATATAATTTGGATTGTTCAACCCATACTCAGCCACATGAGTAGAAAATAACCGGTCTACATCCAACAGATATAATCCTCTAGCCTCATGTCCATCCCCAATTCTCTTCCTGATCTTCAAATCCTGAACCATAGAATGTAAAAAGAGGTGATTAAACAATTTAATTGTTTTATTAAAGTACTGAGAAAAATAAATAAATTTGATAGGAAGGTTGGGACATGAAGAACATAGGGCAACAAAAAGCTAAGCTGTTAGGATCCTTTACCACTTTGGAATAGGATCCATTAGCTGCTCTAATTCGGTGAGGAAAGGAAGAACAAATATAGAAGCATTGACATCTCAGGAACTCTATAATGAAGCTCATTAATGGCACCAGGCTTTACTGTGGCAAGCTCCCCCTCAACTATCTGTGTTAGCCCTAATGGATCATCTTAGTTCCGATAGGACTTGCTGCTAGATCAAGCATCAGCCACATCCCCAACATATTGCCACCTGAAACATCTTCCACAAAATAGAGACCTCTTGGAAAGGCCTCTCCCTCAACAAGCTATCACTCCACCAAGGGTCTCAAAGCACCCAATTCATATTAAAAAGCTTTAGGAAGTGACACCAATTTTTAGTAGCTATGGGCAAATGAATAAAGAGGTGATGAACTGATTCTGCTTCCCTTTTACACATTCTACATCTGGTAGGAATACTTAACCTTTGTATGGATAAGATGATCCTGGATTCAAATTTTTATCCACCATTGCAGTCTGCATGAAGATTTCAAACTCTCCCCAACCAGACAATGGGAGGAAGAAAGAGCAAGCAGCAAAAGAAGCCAATGGAATCCATGTTCACAAACCTTTGTCCTCTAATCCAAAATTTCACAACTTTCCACTAGGTGTAGACTTCCGCCAGAACACACAACTCCTCAAGAGGGTCCATTCCAAAATTCCAAAATTTCTATTTCAAAGGTATCCATAACTGAATTCATGAAGGTAAACAAAATCTAACAGCCTCGAAAAAAAGGACGCATGCCCCCAAGTCATAATGTTAAGTAACACTTATATTGCACCAAACCAGTCTCTAATGTTTTAAACCATAATAAATAATAGCATTTAATAATTGAGAGTTATAGCTGGTTAAAGATTTGGAACTGATCACCTAGAGGCAAGGTATCACAACTTGTGGTTACTATAACACCCTTCCTTTCAACATGCCACTTTTGTAGCACATTAGTACAATGAAAATGGAAGGTCGTGCCGTGGAGATTTACCTGGCACAAAATTCAGGTTGGTCCACTCATCAGGCAATGGAACAACCTCCAGTATGAATCAACGTGCACACCAACCCACCTAGTGAGCTTCTCTTCCTGATTTTGGAGAAAGGTCATCACCATGGTGGTGCCTATCATTTTCTCAGTACTGATTTCCTAAAAAAATGGCTGTAAGTGATTGGTTCTCAAAGATCTAATGGAAGAATGATAGAATTTGATACAACAAAACTATTTAAACATAAATATGAAATCCTAAAGTTTAACAAATGAGATTACAGCAAAAGTGCCACATATCACAAACTACCTTTGTTAGTATAAATGTGTCATGGTTTGAAGGGCAATTTTATGCTAAAAGGGGATGGTAGAAGCAACACTCAACACTATTATGTCAAAACTCACACTCAACACCATATTTGCAAGATATATGAAGTATCACCAATCAATCTAGAAAGGCATAACCCACCAGGCCAACACCTTAGGGTGCTCACCTGTGTGTCACATAAGAAATTGAAGACTCCTTAAAAGAACAAACTGCAAGATATATGAAGGATCACTTTCCAACTAAATAACATTTCAGTTAGGAATATTAAATAGTTCAACAGATGCACTACCTCGGTACCCCCACAAACGTTGAGCCTACCCACTTCACCCCCACTTCAATCCATCAACCACAACAAAGGTAACTATAGTCCCAGAAGTCTCCCCTGTTGATACCAATAACACAAAACAGCATAAGATGCAAGGAAGAATAAAGAAGCACAAAAGGAGTATGTATTCAACACGTGCCTTTTTGCTGAAAGTCTATGTCAGTTTTCATGAAACCAGCAACTAGTGCTCGAGGAAGGGCTTGAAGCCACTCTTCCCTATCAATTCCTTAAGGAATCGCACTCATAACATGATTCAACAAATTCTCTTTTAAGAATACAACAGCAAATACGCCATTGTGCCCATCAAAGATCTGCCAACCAATTCCAAGTTTAAAGAATTGAAGGGTATATATATGGGGCTAGTGTACAGTGGCCGGCCAAAATGCTAGCATTTTCATTCACTCTAGAAATTCGTACAAGTGAGGTTCATCTTCTAGTGATCCAGATCATTCACCTGAGGATGGGCAATGGACCAAAAATCTCTTCCATCAAAGAGTCCCAGCCGTCTGGTTGGAGTACATCTTGCCATTGAATTGTGACATTGGCTATATTTTCTTTGCAACTGCCCATGTCCAGGAAAATTATTGCACAGCTCAGATTGTACATGCATCTGAAGTTGAAATATCACAAGTCCCATCTCATCGAGGACCATCGCAAGGAAAACTACAATTCTTTGCCACATCAACCTTCCACGGTGAGTACCACCAGATGAACCAGCTGGATCACTGGAAGGCATGTGTAATTTTTAACAAATAGAAAAGTCCCTGATCCAACTTAAGCATTGTGTTTTTCCTCATATACAAGAGTACTCTAGATGATATGAATAACAGAGAGAAGTGAAAAGATTACCGTAAACACAGAAAATGATGCCACAGGGTTCCCAGGAATCCTCTGACAATCCGATTTTATTAGGAAATAGTCTTCCCCTTTCTTCGCAAGAGCGGCATGTCCGTACCTAACCAATGGCTTCTCAATCTTCTCATTCGATAAAGACTCTCTCTCTCTCTCTCTCTCTCTCTCTCTCTCTCTCTCTCAAATCACGTTTCTCCTTGCTTCGATTTTCAATCGAATGCAGAAATCGTGAGTTTCTACGATCTCATGTGCAGAATCACCGCAAACACGAACAGGGGCAGTGGCTGCGGACGTAGACTGTGGTCACAGGGGCTGCGGCTGGTGGATGAGCCGGGGCAGTGATGAGGGTTGGATGAAAGGGGTTTCGAAAACCCTAGCACGGAATGTGCTCACAGATCAATGGTGAGTTTGCGGCGACATGGGGATTTGAAAACCCTGGCGAGAGAGACAGAGAGGT
Organism: Magnolia kwangsiensis; assembly: GCA_037074715.1. Lineage (NCBI taxonomy): Eukaryota > Viridiplantae > Streptophyta > Magnoliopsida > Magnoliales > Magnoliaceae > Magnolia > Magnolia kwangsiensis. The sequence goes on along the minus strand of CM073572.1, from coordinate 188,240,490 downwards.
TGGGAAACAGAGAGAGGGAAATGAGACTAAATGACAGAGAGAGGATGAGGGAGTGCGAGAGATTGCGAGAGATGGCGAGAGGGAGAGGGCGAGGGAGAGAGTGAGTGTGTGAGAGAGAGAGAGAGAGACAGCGGGGGTTTTGGGAATTTGGGTGAGCGCGGGAGGAGCGCGGGTAATTTCGCGTTTTATGGGTGACGGACATCACCCTCTAGATTTAGTTTTGAATTTGTGGGGTCCACCATTATGTATTTTATCTATCCACTCCGTCCATTCATTTTAACAGCTCCTTTTTAGGGTTTATCCAAAAAATTAGTCAAAATGAGATGTATATAGACCACACCATATATTAACGGTATAAATATATTTTTCATTGTTTCTTATGGTGTGGTCCACTTAAACTTTTGATCTTTCTACTTTTTGGGCTCTTGAAATGAAATAATATTTTAAAATTTATGGACAGCTTAGATAAAACAAATATATTGCAATGGGCCCCATGGAGCTCCTTAAGCATCATTAGTCTCTAATGGGGAGGTATGCTTTAGCTACAAATTAAGTAGACTTTAGCTACGGATTAAATCCGTAGTAATATAGCTACGGATTAAATCCATAGCTAAAAACCTACATAGTCCGTAGCCTTAGCTCATTTTTTTGGTGGTGTAACTAATGTTAAAAGTCTACTATTTCGCCTTGATTAGTGAGAAATTTGGGTAAAATTTTACCATATTCACTTCAGTTATTAAAAAAATTGAGGTTAAAAGCCTACCATCTTGCCTTAGTTGGTAAGAAACCAAGGCTAAAATTCTACTATTTTACTTTGGTTAATAAGAAATCGATGTTAAAAGTTTACTTTTTAGACCGAGACTAATAGTCTACCTTTTCTTCTCGATTACTAAGGAACCGAGGCTAAAAGTCCGATATTTTGCCTCAGTTGGTGAAAAACTGAGGTTAAAAGTCTACAATTTCGCCTCAGTTGGTGAGAAACTGATACTAAAAGTCTATCATTTTGCCTTATTTAATAAGAAATTAAGACTAAAAGTTCACTATTTTGCCTCAATTAATAAGAAATTGATATTAAAAGTTCACTTTTTAACCTCAGTTGTTAAGAAACTGAGCCTAAAAGCCAACTTTTATTTCTTTAGTTACTAATAAACCCAAGCTAAAAGTTCTTTTTTTTTGCCTCAATTACTAAGAAATCGAGGTTTAAAATTTCACTTTTTAGCCTCAGTTGTTAAGAAACCAAGGCAAAAAGTCAGAATCGATGCTAAAAGTCTGTCATTTTGCATCGGTTGCATTGAATCGCGCGAGGTTAAAAGTCAGCCATTTCACTTCGATTGTTAAGCAACTGATGCTAAAAGTTTAACTTTTCGCCTCAATTGTTAAGGAATTAAGACTAAAAGTTTGTTATTTCGCTTCGGTTGCTAAGGAATTAAGGTTAAAAGTCTAACTTTTTACATTGGTTACTAAGGAACTGAGGTAAAAAGTTCTCTCTTTCACCTCGATTGTTAAGTAATTGAGGTTAAAAGTTTGTTATTTCGCCTCGATTGCTAAGGAACCGAGGCCAAAAGTGTCACGCCCTAAATCCGATTTCCAACACTCATTTGCCGTAAATTGAATCTGATGCTAACAACCTCTGTGACACTTCAATTTTGATTCCTAGCTTACGCCAAGTTTCGAAATCAGAATCTCACAAGGAGGATTTTTCATGGTTATTTTTTTTAAAAGGAGAAGCATAACCATGAATATACCATAAGCCAAACATCATCACATAAATCCATTATAAAAGGATTTGAGTACAATACTATAAAGGGAAATACAATAAATATATAAAAACTCCAAAAGGTCAGGCATGTGTTCTTGCCTCACTACTGCTGCTGTCTAACATAACTTGCACATAAACAACGTGCGTAAGCTTATAACGAAGCTTAGAGAGTGCATGTGTGTGTGCACAATAGGTATGACAAGTATAACGATATCAGAATATGTGAAAATGATGGAGAGCTATGCTGCCAAGTCATGAATGTTAACGGTCATACCAAGATTGTACAAAGTAAAAGGCCTATCGAGCCAAATGCCACATACAGTAATGCAATATAAAAATGCATGATGAAGGAACGAGTCGTAGTGCGTAATGTCGTATAGCGGTAGGGGCTTCGCACCCAGGGTTACAACACATGTTAGTTCCATACCTAACATGTAAAGTAATTTCAGGATGATAGACTCCTAATCCCAAATAGTCTCATGCCTATTGGGGATAAGGCCCATGATTGTATAACACTTAATTATATTTATACATCTACAATCTCGAGTGTTAAATGAATGTATAGTTACCATATGTCACCTGTCAATCCTGATGTCTAGTCCACATCTCATAATAGTTCACAATTAGATCATCACCAAGGTCTAGTACACTTCCGACATTGGTTGTCGTCCATCACGCACAAGACCAAGTAAGTACAAAAGACCTCACTATCCACCTCATCAGTGGTATATGAAAACACACTTGGCTCACCGATAGCGAACCCATTTCACGAGTTGTAAAACTCAACCTAGCATATAGCCCTCTTCACCCGGGCGGGTAAGGTTAAACCTCCTTCCAAACAACCACGACACAGTGAGAGGCGTGACCTACCAGTATCCAGCCCTCATGCACTCATGAATTCACTCGGTTCAGACATTGGATCATCCTACTAGTACCACAGGGTTTAAGGACTTTCACTCAGGGATGCCTGTGACGCCTTGTAAGCTCAATAGTTTTTAGTGTCCATACTCATATACACCAGCCATACCCCAACTGTAATACTATTTCCCTGGTGTCGCCAGGGAATAGATGTAAAGTATCATACATAATGCATTATGCATGAATCACACTTTCAAGTCATATGATGATTATGCAGGTGACCCTGTCTCATACAGGTCCTCTAAGTATATCAATCTAAAAAATGTATGCTATGATCAATCGGAATCCATAACAGGCATACAGATGATGCGTGTAGCATATGAATGAGGATGATATGCCTTATACTAAGCATATTATTAGTGTCAACCTTATCAGGGCTAGGTATAATAGCATGTCACCAAATTTTGGTACACACATATTCTCATTCATGGAGGTTGCACAATATATGTGATAATCAACATTAAATAGCTTAAGATAAAGACCGTGGACCAAAATGGTAGTCCTATTAGAATTTTAAATATTCATGTGACATGGCCCACTTAAGACTTGCATTGGCACCTACTTGGGTCTATGTGCATAAAGTGAGCTAGTAAAACAGATGTACGGTTTAGATAAAACATATACATCACAGTGGATTCCAGTGACCAATGGTCGTGTTTTGAATCAAGCTAACATTTGTGATTTTCTTTTATACCGGTCTCTCTAACCTTATCAACAGGTTTGGTTGCAAAGAAAATTACACGGTGGCCCCAAGAAACTTCCAATGGTGGACAATCATTCACCATTGTTTCTTCGAGTGGGTTCTACTAGAGCCTTAGATCTGCCCTAGATTCGGGGTTTGGTCATGTCCATACCTGGGTGACCTTGTCACCAGGTTGGATGATAATCAATCATCATGGTAAAGCCATGGGAAATTTTCAAAGGTGTACATCATTGTCCCCACGGTTTTCTGTGATGTGGTCCATCAAAGATCTGGTTCTATTCCAATTTCAGGGTTCAGTCTTATAATGATAGGGCAAAAGGGATGGACGGTGTGGATATTACACATGTTACATGAGTTCCACGGTTAACCAGTGTACACTAGAAATACATACACTGGTTGAGATGAGCTAATATACGTGATTTCCACTCATACAAGTCGATGTCACCTATTCAACAAGTTAGATGTCAAACCACACTACAGGCCCTGAGAATATTCAATGTAGCCATTTAATTGCCACTGATCTAAGGTGGAGCTCACAGGAGTATAGGATCAAGATGATATTTGTGTATTCCTTTCATACACAGGTCGCTTGTGCCTTCACACGTATGGGTTAGGCGAACAAGGTGGCCCTCTGGAAGGTTTCAACGTTGGACTTTCAATATCTTATTGTTCATGATGGTGTGGCCTATTGGGGATCTTGAGCCCAATACCTAAAACATTCGGTCCAGTAATGTAACACCCCGTACTTTTCAATACTTGGGTATTACCGTGTAACCTAACATGCTGGATATTAACATTCATTCGAGTCTAAGTTTGACTGTCGAAAGCAGTCCCCATCCATATATTAAGCCATCCATTCGTTGATATTCAAAATGAACCATCACATTATCAGCAAAACCCATCTTTTTAGGGCATTTGATCACCTTGTTAGACAAATAGAACCGTACCCCAACAATTTAGGACTTGAATCATAAAATCCACCATTCACCGAGTTTACAACTCCCGTTGGATGATCCATCCTTTGAAAACACGAATCTAATTATCTGGTCTCATATTCAACACTTCGATCACACCTAAACACTCTTTAGGACCCTTAGGACTGTTGAAAGAGGTTATCATCAATAAATCAAATAATCTATCCATTAATTTTAAAGATGGACCATCGCACCTTAGGAAAATCAATGACCAAACCTTAAAGGACCTAATTATGGGAATCTGATCATGACGAAATTTCACATAACTCTCTATTAGAACAATTGAACCATACATCCTTAGTTTCAGGGCCCACACCAACAAATTCACCGTTCATTGGGTCCATGACTCAATGTGGTATGATTTAATAGTTAAGTACGTGACTTAGCCATCATATTGTGAAAGAAGCTGTTAAAATCTATCCATATTATCTTGGGGACTTTAAAAGTGTTAATGATCAGATCGAGAGATGATTTAACCGTTGATTGTCGGTAATCTTCGGTGAAGTACATGAAATCAAATTGTAGGGTCCACCTAAGCACTGGATCTGCCTTAGTGCCAGTCAGGTGTCCTATCTAGGTGAGTAGAAGTAAGTGGACGGATTGGATAGCCTCAATCATCATAATGGACCCCAATTTTGAACAGTGAGTGTGCACAATGCCTATGCACCGAGGAACATCGAGCCTGGAGTTGTAGTCAAATAGGTGTTGACCCGTGTGTACTCGAAAAAGAGAGATCTTTCTCTCTTTCTCCTGCGATTTCTACCCTGATTGGACAATGTCTGTTTGGGATGATTTGTGGCCTGCCATCATGGACCCTTGCTATGATCCAAACCATCCATCTTGATAGGCTCTCAAAACGGACCAAAACCCAACTTTCACACCCATATCTATGCACCCGTGTGCACACGAGATTCAGCGCAAACTAAGTTGTGAGCATGTCTCATTTCTGAAAATGAAAATCTTTCACGGCTGCGAGGCTATCTAACTGCACGCGAGATTTTCTCTCAATTCCAACCCTCCATTACCACCAATCTCAGCCCACCATGCAGCCATGAAACAACTTTCTTTAGGGCATGTATAAAGGCGGAAGGAATCTCGCCTTGTTGCGAGTGGTGTGCTGGCACGATCTCAACCAATTGTTTTCCTTCTAAAAACCTCCCAAATGTGGACGCGGATTGTGTCCTACACCCGCCCGGACAGAAATCTATCCGGGCAGAGCTCTGCGGGGCCTATCGTGATGTATGTATTTTATCCACACCGTTAATCATTTTTATATGATCATTTTAAGATATGAACCAAAAATTGAGGTAGTTTCAGGGCTTAAGTGGACCACAAAGTGGGGATTGAACTTCCACCATTAAAAACTTCTTGGGAGCTAGAGAAGTGCCAAATCAAGCTAAAATTTATGTTTTCACTTCATCCAAGTCTAAATGACCTTATTAATAGGTTGGGTGCTAAAAACACATCATGGTGGCCCTTAGAAAGGTTTCAACGATGGGTGTCATTATCATTGCAGCTTCTTTTGATGTGTTCCACTGGAGCTGTATATCTACTTCAATTTTTGGCTCATACCTTAAAATGATCATATAAAAATGATTAACGGTGTGGATAAAATAATTACATAATGGTGGGCCCACAGAGCTCTGCCCAGACGGATTAACGTCCGGGCGGGGGTAGTACGCAATCCGCGTCCTCCTAAATGTATCCCAACCCTTAAACCTAAGGCTATCTGCATAGCCTCACTCGCAGCAGTTTGGAGATCTCGCATGAGATCTCCTAGTTGCAAGAAAACCACTTGTGGATGAGAAAAACTCAGAAACCACCAATTTTCGTGAGTGTCCTTCCAAAATATGGGTCCCATGGTGTTAAGTGCCCCAATCAAAATCGTTCATGTGTAGTACACCGCCAGTTTAGCCATCAAACAAAGATCTACCATTGGTGCCTGGATTGTCTTCTTTGTTAAGATGAAAAACCCATCTTCGTTGGGTGGACCCCATCGGTTGGTCTAAGACATTCATCATGTGGCCTATTGTGCCATAAGATCATCCATAGCCTCCGATTATAGCCACGTAAGCTAAGTTGGGAGATATTGTCATTAAAACTTGACGGATTACACCATTAAGAAATGCAACTAGTCTACCGATTAGTTTGAATGGAAGCATCTAGAGATAGGTTAGTATAGCCTTATAGAAGGCTGACTTTTAGAGCGACCCTTTCCCAAAAAGGAAAGACGGAAAGAGAGAGAACTCAAGTCGAAGGTTGTTGCACCGGCTGACTCAGTGAGTTTGAAGACCGAGCCTTGCTGAGTCTATTAATGGACATCTTCTAGTAGAGGAAAAGAAAGTAAAGAGAAGAACGGAAAGCAGAAGGAAGAAAAAGAAAGAAGAAGAAGAAGAGAAGTCGAGAGAGGAGTTTTCTTCATGTCACATGAGTCGACTGGGTCGTGCCGAATTCGTGAGTCGAGTCTGGCTCGAGTCAAAGGGAGCAGTTGGAGGCGTGGCTAAAGGAGAGAGGAAGTAAAGGAATGTGGAAAGAAGATAGAAGAGAAGGGTTGAAGAGTGTGAGTTGGAGCTATCGTTGCCATGCCGCACCGAATCTGGACCAAGTTCGATTCGAGTCAGGTGCGGATCTGGCTTTTGTCCAGGCCATGTTTAGGGATGGAGAGAGAGAGAGAGAGAGAGAGAGAGAGAGAGAGAGAGAGAGAGAGAAGAAAAAGGAAGAGAGAAGAGGAAGAAGAATGGGAGTTTAAGCATGTGTGGGCTGCTGAGTTTGGGAGCGTGACTCGCTGCCCAGTTGAGGCTCGCTAACTCGGCCGTCCTTCGTTGAGTTTAGATAAGTTGAGTTGGGCTAGGATCTAACGTCCATGGTTAGACTTCCAACAGAAAGAAAAGGGAAAGAAACCCGAGTGACTCATCTGAGTCGACTTACTGAGTCAACTAGGGATCGGGGCTGTGATCTGTTCGTTGCGATTTGCCTAGTAAGGGCTCCTACGTCCCAGTATGAATCTCTGTTCAAATCCATGGGCCAAGCTCGATTAGCACCAAGCTTAGCGAGTTATTGCGAATGACGGAACCATCAAGTTGCTGACTCAATAAGATGCAAACGTCTAAGGTTATAAATGATCTGAGTTAGTTCTTTGCTCTACTTTTATAGAATTGACACTTCATCTTAACTCATCAGGTGTTCTTTCCCCTATTTGAACTAGATCAATCTTGTTTTGTTTTGGGATAGTAATTTGTGTTAAATTAACTCAATAGAAGCACTGAATCTTAGTTGGTCCATCTTTGGCTTTTGAGAATTGCCTAGGGACTTACTATTAGATTGTTGAATCATCTATATATACTCGGCTATAACCAATAGTAAACCCGATTATGAGTTGAGTTAGCTAACTAGATTAACTCTCTTATGTATAGGAGTCACTAAATTAACTAAGTTCTTGATGTTAAGATAATATAGCAGATTAGCTGATAATAGCTTTTGATTCGACAATAATGGGTCCTGATAATGCAGGCTAATTTAGAATTGAATCAAATCGGCTCAAGTGGTACAACCAAGTGAATCAGCTCTCTATAAGCATTTTATCAGTGATTAAGTTAAATTTATTTGGGTTATTCATTACTTGGGTTGCGATCTAGTTGTATAAGTGGTTTAAAGTGTGGTGTCTTGGACTCAAGATCGGGTGTTTAGTGAGAAGTGAGAAGTATGTATAGTATGTATACACCAAAGGTGAGGATCACCCTTTAAACGTTTCTACATCTCGATAGTTAGCTTGTTTATTCATTTTTGTTCATTTATCTTTGATTTCTTAATGTGGTTCATTGATCTTATTGATTATGATTCCTTATAATTGATTGATGAATTGGATTTAAATTCATATATCTGAACATACTATCAATTACAAACATTTATATTATAGTTTAAGATAATGCCTTGAATGTGTAATTACTATCGATATTATTTGTGGCTTATTTTACTACTTGAAGTTACCTGATGATATTTTAGGAGATCCTCGAACTAGTGGCAAATTATGTAATAAACTAATTGAGATTATGTTGTGGACTTACCATGTAACACCCTGAAAATCGGGGGTCGTGTATAAACTCAACTCCCGAGTTTCAGACCGTCACTTATGCAACAAAAGTGATTATGATTCAATGTTGTCTGATTTAAAGCATTCACATGAGTAAAAGTATACCAAAACTGTAATTCATACCTCAGATCCAGTGATAAAAGCAAGCGGAAGACTGAACGATATATATATCACTATATGGAAAACAAAGTAAATCTCATCTGTCTCTAAGTATGAATACATCACTGAGTCTCATATACATATACATGAACAAAATTAAATGTCCAAAACAGTCCCACTGAAGTCCCATCGATCCAGGTCGCCTACGCGAAGCCATCGTGATACTGCATGTACGAGAACTCATCCTGGTCCTTGTCAAAGTCTGGCTCCACCTCCTGGATCTCAGCCTCACCTGCATCTACAACGGGGTCTGGTGAGTGTTGCAAACACCATCCCATAACGTGGGAGTGAGTGATCAACTCAGTGGAATCATAGATCAAAGATTAGCATGTTCACAATTCAATCATGCGATAATAGTAAAGCAGTAAATCAGACAATCCTAATACTGTTGTTAATGCAAGATGACATGACGTGATGTATGCCCTCACCAACGATCTCCCTCATACGGCAACATCTTACGACCGCGGCATGCAATCGACCCTCAAGTGCTCCACATCTTCCAGGCACATGCAATGGCATGGTGATATGATTTCCAAGTTGTTATTAGTCCATTCAAACAGCAGGATTGGGAAACTAAGGTACTTCCCTTGTATCAATCCCAATACAGATCCTGTCTAGGGTCGTCACTCCTAGTAATCTCATACGATGTATATTTCGTAGGTCACTACAAGGGCTGTCAGGGCTGTTGCTCGGACTCGTTGCACCGCTCCCCCATCACCTTATCAATATAGGCCTACTGTACTCTACTGCAACGGAAGGGTCGTCGCCTCCCGTGGACTCAGAATACGCTCGCGGTCACTACAAAGGACTCGTCACCTGATCAGTGTAGGCCGACAGCTAGAATATAGTGTCTCATACCACCATAATCTGCTCACGAGACTTGGTGCTCACTGGTCACTACAGGGAGGTTTGTGGCCCCAGCGTAGGCCGACAGCTCGACCACGGTGTCCCATACCACCATGCCTGGCTCATGAGTCTTCGTGGATCAAGGTACCATGGTTAACAGGGTTTACAATGGTAAGTTCAGTACCCTAGGTTCAAGCAGTTATGACTCATACAAGGTGAACATACATCGGCCAGTCGGGTTACTTGACGGGCTCGACTAGCGCGATCGCATCTCAAGTCGAACAACATGAAGTGCGTAAAACACTTCGCGTGGCCTAACCACTGCCGCCAACTCCAAACACGACTCGCGTTCATCGACGCGTCGCTCATGACTAAGACCAGTCAACCACGAATTCGCTCGGTTACCGACTGCCTGGACTACGTCTAGTCCTAAACACTTATGGAAACACATCAGTAAATTATGTAAGAGTATTGGAATTGAAATACAGTCATATGAGCATGTTAACATATGTTATAACATTCAACTTAAGTAAATCTTCAAGCACATATGTTTCATGCATGTAATGAAATCATGCATACAATCAACATGTAGGAAATCATTTAGGTCAATATATTAATTGAGAAATCAATCTCAAACTACCTCATAACATCATTTAATTCAATACATACTAATACAAGCATTTATACAACCACATACACTACACACTTAAGTCTACATATAGTATGTCGACCCGAAGTGCGCAATTAGGCGAATCTCTTCGCCAAACTAATTATGCACGTATTCCTAACTTCCTAATGCGACAACAAACCATGTCAATCACATCAGCAAAATATGAATGTAAACAGTACTTCCTACAAATGACTAAAATGCCATAAATCTCATATTCTTCGTTAGTTTACGAAACGGGAAACGGAGAGCATTTTGTACATGTCAAACGGCAATACCGTCAAGAATCTACTATTAAACGACATTAAAAGCGTTGGGAACCGTCAATCAAAGCGTCTAAAATCCTCACCTTATGTCTTGTAGACTCGTGAATTGAAACGGAGCGTATACGCTTCGTCTACGGCGAATAGGGAACCTAATACACGAGATCCATAAGCTACATCGCTATGGAAACAAAGGAAACTCAAATCAGCAACTATTTAGGGTATTTACTTACCTAGAATCGCGGTGAAATCGCCGGGAAAGTGGTAGAGGTGTGTTGCTTAAGCACGTGTAATACGTAGCACAAGTGGCAGGAAGAACTCTCCCACTCTCTCATAATCTCTCACCTTTTTCTCTCTCCCAAGTTAAGGTTTCTCTCAAATTCGGATGGGAGAGAGGAGTGAGGGTTTCAACCCCTTTTATAGCCTAAAACATGCCCAAAATAGGCTTGGGAACAATGTTTACTTGGTGCCTAACCAAATCGGGGCCGTTTCGATCCAAAAGAGTATTTCTGAAGGTCCCCAGGCCAAATGCGGTCGGACTTAAGCTCATGCATACTGGATCTAGCACACATCCAGTTTTCAGACCGGTAGGGTTCGCAGATCGCACGTGGCGGACCAGTTTCAGTTTAATGGTCATCGCACCAAGATCAGGCCTATAAGTCTCGTGATATGTAATAGATATTTTTCCTGATCCAAGGGTGTAATTTGGCTGTATTCTGACGATCAGAATGCTCAATACTGATGCGTCAAATCGTGTGCCAGATTTGAATTTCAAATTTCAATTCTAACCCTATTCTCACTCTCTTCGGTCCGGGCTCAATGAAATAGCCTGTGATTATCGGTTCGACTTGATTTTCGAAATGAGTGTCAAGTCCAGCTAGGCGGTTCTAACGGTCTAAGATAGGAGGTATCGGACTTTCGACGTGCGGTCTAGATCCAATACAAAGATTCAAAGTGGTCCAGAGAACAAACCTACTTAGAGTTTGGTCCGAGGTTTTAGAGCATTATAGCACCATTGGTTCCACTCTCTTTGGGCCTTGTAGAGCGTATTTAAAGTGATCAGGGACCATTTCCCAGCTATTCTAACGTTGCATTAGCTAACCTAGTCATATTTTCTAAAGAAATGAATTTTACGCAATTTCGGGTCAAGTTGGTACTCGAGCCCAAGTACGGATTTTTCACGGGCGTTACATACCATCTTGTTGATCACTTGGGCTTTTGTGGTTTTTGGAGAAAATCCCTTTTATTGTATCCTTGAATGGACTGTTTGTCGTCTATGGCTTTGATTGACTATTGGCCCTCCTGTGGCTTTACAGATTATCTTCGTATAACCCTGTAATGGTAAGCTTCACTTGTTGAACTGTAATTGGCCACTAATTGAGGGGTTACCTTTAAACATCTTATTTGTTAGTCTCATGAGCCAGGGATGGTGGTATGAGACACTACGCCCGAGCTGTGGACTTATGTTGGGCGATGAGCCGCCCATAGTGACCTTTGAGCTTTCTTAAAATGATTGTTTAAAATTGGAATAATGATGGTTGGGCTAATCATACATTTTCATGGCATGCGGACTTTACCGGGTGGTCGATGTAAGACACGGAATTTTCTTAGATCATTATGGGCTGTACCATAGAGTATTTTACCGAGTGATCCTAAATTATTATTTCATGCATTCGAACCACTATGGGTGTCCTTGTTGCATGGACTTTACCGGGTGTCTAGTCTTCCTTAGGGCGTACCTTTGAGTACTTTTTCGAGAGACTAGTTCACATTTGGTGTCCTCGTTGCATGGTCTTTTTCAGGTGGCTAGTTCTTCCTAGAGGTGTACATGAACCGATCTAGCTCGGTTAGCTCGATCGACTCGACTCGACTCGAAAAAGCTTGATTCGACTCGGTTAGAAGCTAAGTTCAAGATGATTTTTTGAGCTCAAAAATGAGTTCAAGCTGCCCCTGCTCGACTCGACTTAGATCGAATCCAACTCAGATAGAACTAGTTTTGTGACTCAATTACTTTGATGTTGATGTTACTCAGTAAGTGTTTGATGAAATGACTCAAAGAAGTGTGGCCGGTGGCAAGGAAGGTACGTATATGAAACCAACACCCTTTTTTCTTGATTTTTATGTTGCTTAGAAGGTGTTTGATAGAATATCTGTAAAATTTCTGTTGTCTCAAATACAGTAAGATTTTGAAGGTGCAGTCTAGGTGTTTGTGTTGAGAAAAGCCTTAAATCTGAAGTTTTTGAGGTCGTTCGACCGGTCGTGGGACAGCTTCGACTGGTTGTGGGAGGCGCTCGACCGGTCGTAGGTTCAAGCCCTGGCACGACTCAAAGTCCAGCGAGTTTTTGTTATTTTTCTCTGCGGCCTTCGACCAGTCATAGGTGAGCTTCAACCAGTTGAAGGAGACTAAGACTAGTCTTAGAATTTCCAAGACTAGTCGTAGGTTATGCAGTTTGTTCCGCGATTTTGCGCGAAACTGTGGATTTGAGTCCTTTCACAACCGGGATGCGAAAGGAAAGTTGCCTAAACTATAAATAGGTATTCCTAGGGCTTTTCTAGGATATGGGGAAAACTTTCTAAAGGGGTTCTAGAAAAATTAAAGGGTGTAGCAAGGGTGAGATTCGAGGTTGTTTGAATCGGGTAAGTCCTCTCTCTTTGTAATTTCTGTTTTCATAGTGGAGATCTATCGCTTTGTGCCATGGTTTTTTTCCGCAAGGGTTTTCCACGTTAAATCTGTGTGTTCTCTTGTGTGCTTAGTGTCATTAGATTGTTATCCTAGATCTAGTTTTGTGTGATTCCGCAAGGTAAAATTTCCAACAAGTGGTATCAGAGCGATCGTTGGGGCACAGATCTGAATCTGAGGGATAAGTAATAATGGCGAGTGCCAGGTATGAGTTTGAGAAGTACCCAGGAAAAAATAATTTTGAGTTATAGAAGGTTAAGATGATTAGCCTGTTAACCAAGCAAGGCGAGGATGGTGCTCTTGAGGGGCGAAAGTCTACCATGAAAGATGATGAATGGAATACTCTTGATAAGAAGACATTATCATCGATCCGTTTATATCTCACGGATGAGGTTCTCTACAACGTCATGAAGGAGAAAACTGTAGCTGGTTTGTGGGTAAATTTAGAGGATGTATATGCGAAGAAATCCTCAAAAAATCGCCTATACTTGAAGCAGCAGTGGTATAAATTTAAGATGGCAGAGGGTGGAGATCTGGAGGCTCACATTAGCAAATTTAATAAATTGGTTTGTAAATTGCTGGATATGAAGGAAGTGATGAAAGATGAAGCACAAGCATGTATGTTGCTGAATTCTCTCCCGGCGTCGTATGAGGCATTCAAGGACACTATGTGTAGCATGAATAAAACCCTGAGTGTCGACACAGTTATCTCAACCCTTCAAGGGAAGGCTATGAGACAACTAAACAGTGATATAGGGACGTCTTCTGATGTACTGTTTACAGTGGGTAGGAATTCTGGACAAGGTACAGGTTCTTCTGGTTCTAGATCCAAATCCAGGGACAAGGGTAAAGGAAAGATAAAGTGCTGAAATTGTAGGAAGGAAGGACATGTGAAGAGGGATTGTGAAAATCCTAAATCGAAGAGGGAAGATTCTAAGGCTTCATGCATGGAAGCCAATGTTGTCACGTCAGATGGATCGAGTGGATGTGATGGTGATGTTTTATCTGTGTCTTCGCTCAGACGGTCATATGATGATCGTAAGGATGAGTGAATGCTAGATACAGGGGCATCTTTTCACATGAATCCTCATCGGAGTTGGTTCACCAGCTACAGGGAGTGTGATGGTGGATAGATATTTATGGGTAATGACATTGCCTGTAATGTTGTGGCTGTTGGTTCTGTACGCATCAAGATGTTTGATGGGGTGGAGCGTACCTTGACAGATGTGAGGCACGTTCCTAATTTGAAGCGGAATCTGATTTTTCTTGGTGTGCTTGAGGCAAAAGGATGCAAGTACACAGGTATTGATGGTGCTTTTAAAGTATCCAAGGGGGCACGGGTAATCATAAAAGTGCAACGACTCGGTAACTTGTATAAGTTGATCGGGAGCACTTTAAAAGGTGGAGCTACGGTGGATGTAGCGGATTCCACCTCTGCACGTGTGTGACATATTGGGCATGGCCACATGAGCGGGTAGGGTAGGAAGGCTGAGACCCGCGAAAAGGGATACAGAGCAGGTGGAGCAGCCACCTGTGAGAAGAAACACATGGCATGATCGCCGGATATCGGTGAGGTACATAGACGACTCCAATATCACAGGAGTATTCATCTTCTATTCAGATGGCACTAGGTGAGCCTGGTGCTGAGAAGTGAAAGGTAACTATGGGCGATGTGATAGATTCGTTGTACCAGACCGACATATTGGAGAGCGGGTGAAGCTTCCAGTGGGCCAGAAAGCGGTTGGATGTAGGTGGATCTTCAGGAGGATACAACATTTATATAGAGCGAGGTTAGTGGCGATAAGTTATACTCAAGGAGAAGGGATTGACTTCTCAGAGATATTCGTGCCGACGGTATAGCAGGTGTCTATTAGATCAGTGATCGGCGCTGGTTGGCCATTGTGATCTTGAGCTGGAAGGAAGGATCTAGAGTCTACACTTCTGTAAGGAAAAGTGAAGAGCAGATCTACATGAAGCAACCAGGGCAGTTTGAAGTGAAAGGGGCTGAAAAAAGACTTTGTATGAGGTCGTTGTTTGGCCTGTCACCTAGGCAGTGGTTTGATTCCTTCATGGTGGGTCAGGTATTGTATGTTGATGACATGTGGATCGCCAATTGTGACATGTCTGAAATCAATGTACTGAAGACTCGGTCAATTGGAACATTGAGAATAAAAGATCGGGAGGTTACAAAGATGGTTCTCGGCGTTGAGACTGAAGGAGGAGTAGGCTTTGGTAATCACAGGAGGAATACCTTATGTGTAGGTATTAATCCAGGATGTGATGGATCAGGTAAAGCTGGAGAGCGTTCCCTATATTTCTCTCCTTAAGTTTTTCTCTGGATTTGTTCCAAAATAGATGAGGAAAAGCAGGATATCTCATGAGCCTTATTCGAATGCGCTGGACAGTGTATGTCATGGTCTGGATTAGACCGATTATTTCACAAGTTATCAGTGTTGTGAGCAAGTACCCCGGTAAGCAATACTGGGTAGCGGTGAGATGGTAAGAAGACTACGTCTTTCCTTTTGAGAAGACAGGAGCAAAGGTGGTTGGACATGTGGATTTAGATCCGGCAGACATGATCAACAAGAATGTTCCTGTACAGAAGTTCAAGTTTTGTGAAACTTCTCTGGGCTTGGCAATGGCGTAAAGGGAAGATGGAGTGTGCACGAGAAGTGTCACGCCCCAAATCCGAAAATCGGATTCACATGAATCCCGATTGCCGAATCCGGTGCCGACAGCCTCCGTAGTGCCCCATTCTCGGCTCCTGACAATCAAATGTCAGATTCCGATCCTGGGATCCTACAAGGAGAATTTTCAGAATGAATTTTTTTTTTGTAATGGACCATAACCACAGGCATAACCAAGTCACAAAACAACATCACCACATATCCACTATATCAAAACTTTAAGTACAATGCGGAAAGGGAAATACAAGGTGATCAAAAGCTTCAAAAGGTCCTGATATGCACTCCTATCTCAGCGCTGCTGCCGTCCAACGCTACCTGCACGCAACTATCGTGCATAAGCTTACAAAATCTTAGAGGGTGGTGTAAGTGTGTGCGTAAGGCAAACGCCAAGTGTACAGTATCATAACAATGCGGAAGTATATGGTAAGTCCATAGAATCAACCATGCCAAAGCTATGCGATGAGATATGAATGTCATCGGCCACACCGATACAATGCAAGGCCTATATAGCCGAATGTCATATGCGAAATGCAATCCAAGCAAGTCGGTACTCTTCAAGTAATTATATCAGTACAGTTCCTCTCTGGATATCACCAGGGTCTAATACACTTCGCAGAGCATGCCACCTCCCTAGCTGCACAGTCAAGCAAGCGGATAAGACCTCACTATCCGCCTGACCAGTAGTATGCCAATACCTACCTGGCTCATCGATAGTGGACTCATTTGCGAGCTAGTTAAACTCAGCCTAGCTTATAGCCGTCTCACTCAGGCAGATAAGGCCACACCCCCTTCCAACCGACCATGACACAGTGGGAGACACGGCCTACTGGTATTCGACACTCGGGCGCTCGTGTATCCACTCGGTCTAGACGCTGGAGCATCTCCTGGTACCAAAAAGGTTCTGGGACTTTCACCCAAGGACATCCTAAGTGCCCACAGTGCTAGAATAAGTATTTTCGGTATCCAATATAACCATCCACGATGTACCCGTGGAGCCACGGCCCTGATGTCACTAGGGCGTGCAGTGATCAAGTCATACGTATGCGAGATGCATGAATCACGCTGTCAAAACATGCAGCAATCCAGCGCGTACTGCGCGATCATGTGGGGCACTCAGTCACATAACGAGCCCCGTAAATGGTCTACCCAATGGCGTATGCTATGGTCAGTCATTACTCATATCAAGCATACATATGATGCGTATGGTCATGAGTCATGAGATTATTCTAAGCATGTTATAAAGCGATGAATAGTAACGAGTATGGGCCTATTAATGGGCCCTAAAGAGAGTTACAATGCGGACATTTAACCAACATCGTACATACAATGTGGACGTCAAACCAACATTGTTTCCCAGGCACGGCCTGCCATAAATATCTTTTCACGAACCATGAGAAACGTACATTGCAATGGACCCTAAGGACATCCGTTAGGCCTCGATCCCTGGGCCTTAGATATATCAAATGGGTCGTATTACATAGGCCCCACATTCACCAAATGGTTTGCATTAATGGGCCTCACCAATGAGCTTTATGTACATTGCAATGGTCCATGATCCGTGGGCCTTGAAATACATCAAAGTGGCCTCTCAACTTGGGCCTTAAATATGTTAGATGGGCCCATACACATAAATATATCAACTAGGCCACTCCATTTGTGCCCCATGCACATCAAATGGGCTTGTTCCCATAGGCTTTAATATGTATTTCATGGGCTTGAATCCCCTGGGCCTTATATAGAATAAGTGGGTCGGATCCCATGGGCATTGCATATGTCAAATGGGCCCAAACCCATGGGCATTACATATGCCAAATGGGCTTAATCCCGTGGCCTTAGGTGTGCACCAAGGTGGGCCTAGATGAATGGCCATAAATGAATCAGTATGGGCCCTATATACATACCAAAGTGGGCCCATTTGATCCATAGATCTGACTCATTTTTTTTTTTTTTTTTTTTTTTTTTAGCTCAAGGAATGAGTTTTTGAACTGAATAGACGGTGAGATGCAACGCATGCATCATGGTGGGGGGTCACATGAAGGCCCACCATCATAATCATATTTTAATATAATATATAATTTATATACAGTATATGTATATATAATACAATATTATATATACATATATATATATATATATATATATATATATATATATATATATATATATATATATATATGCACATACACACACACGCATACACACACACACACATGTGCACTCACACATGCATACCCACACACGCACGCACACACACGTGCACTCACAAACACGCATACACACACACACGTGTACAACATACATGCAGGGGGGGGCTCCACCGTCCGTGCAGACGGTGGAGTTAGGCACTGACATCGCTGTGGGTCCCATGTGGGACCCACTATAATGTGTATAATCCATCCAATCCATTTATAAGGTCACAGGGACCTGGGTGAATAGAAAAAAATAAATTTCGGCTTGATCAAAAATTTCTGTGGACCCCCCCCCCCCCCCCAAGGGATTTAAATGGTAGAATTTAATCACCACTGTTTCTTATGGTGTGGGCCGCCTGAGTCTTGGATGGGCCTCATTTTTGGGGAGGGCCCACCTCAGCATGTGGGCCACCCATTGGACGGCATGGATACAAAACATACATCATATGGGGCCCACGGCAGGGGGCCGTGGGCTGCTGTCGCCCGCCCGCTGCAAGGCCGCAGGCAGTGCCTGCGGCTCTGACGGCAGCAACAAAGCTGCTGCTTTGCCTATTTTTTTTTTTGAAAAAAAAAAATTTTCTGAGGTTTTTCATATGCGGGGCCCGCTTGAAGTGCATCCACTCCGTCCATTGTATTCCCAAGCACAAAATACACCCATCAAGACTAATATCGGCCATTTTTCAGCGTGTAGGAAGAGTTTTGGTAGAGTTCAATGGTGATGGTACCATTTTTAAAACTATGGCCCACCAAAAGCTCCGATCAACCCCATCTTTCATTTCAACGCTTAAAATGGAGCTCTAAATGGGATGGACGGCATGGATTGAATACATACATCAAGAGGGGGCCTATACAAGTGGTCTTTCCCAAAGGCTTAGAAATAAGCCAATATTTGTGTTTTCTTTTCTTTCCACGTCCAGCGTCCAGAGACGCTGGACGGTTTGTCCATGAGAGGTGGGCCTGCTCAGGTGGGCCACCATATGGATGTACGGTGTGGTACAACACACACTAGGCGGGCCCCATTCATAGATAAAAATGTGACTCCATGGTGGGGTCCATTCAAGTGGGTCACACAACAACATCAATACATAAGGAAAGAAAATAATAAAAAAGGAGAAGGAGAAAGAGATAGAAGGAGAGTGGGACACACGTGATGGAGGGACCTCGGCACTATAGACCCTCCGTTTCAACCATCCAATCATACATTAACGGGTCCCATTGCATATGGGCCTTCCAAATGAAAGATCAACTGTGGAGATCCGTTTCCACTCAAAATGAACGGTCTATATGACCTCTTAATGCAAGAAAGTAAACATCATGATGGGGTCCATGGAGAATGGCCCCATCATGGAATAGTTGTGATGATCAAGATGGGCCATTGGCCACATCTTAGGGTCCCAAGTGAGATCCAAACCATTGATCGGTTGGCCTCACTTGGCCCATCTTAAAAACATAAAAAGTAGTCTAAAGAAACACCCACCACTTGATCTTCTTGGTCCGTTGAGATGCCGGTCTCCTAAAGCTTCACTTTCATGGTGGAGATGAAAAATGGATGGCTAAGATGATGGGATTTGGAGATGGGAAGTGGGCCACCAAAATGCACATTTTCTCTCCATGGAAGGCTTGGACGTGGGAGAGCTTCCTTGCTTGAGATTTGGAGTGTTGAGAAATGAGAGGGAGAGAGAGAGTTGTAAGAGTGATGGAGTGATGGGTGAGGTGAGTGATGGGTGAGGTGAGTGATGGGTGAAGTGAGAGGTTAGTTGACTTAGGTGGTTGCTTGACTTGTGGAGAAAGGAAGCATGGGTGGGTGTACTTGACATGAGAGGTGATTGATGGGATTGATTGATGGGATTGATGAGACATATTATAGAGATTCCTTGGGATTTGCAACGCGCGGTGTTTTTGCTCGAACTGAACGTGGGTCCGTATCTCATCGTCTGGGTATCGGATCGGTGCGTGAGTTGCGGCGTTGGAACCGCGGCGACGATGCGGTCGCAACGATACAAGTCTCGGATTAAGCCGACTCAAATGAATAGGATACGACTTACGGTCGTGCGCAACGTCAACTATAAGTCGCGGATTGCCGGAATTTGACGAGAAGGATCGCGGGAATCAACGGAACAGTGCGAATTAGGATTCGGGTCTTACAAGAAGCTATGATGTGATGCAGAGATAAAAGAAGAGGTCAAGGTGCTACACGGTTAAAGATTGAAGACTTTGGTGGAGATTGTTGAGAAAAGTCTTAAATCTGAAGTTTTTGAGGTCGTTCGACCGGTCGTGGGATAGCTTCGACTAGTCGTGGGAGGCGCTCGACCGGTCGTAGGTTCGAGCCTTGGCACGACTCAAAGTCTAACGAGTTTTTATTAATTTTCTCTACGGCCTTCGACCAGTCGTAGGTGAGCTTCGACCAATCGAAGGAGGGCTTCGACCAATCGAAAGAGGCTAAGACCAATCCTAAAATTTTCAGGACTAGTCGTAGGTTACGCAGTTTGTTCCATGATTTTACGCAAAACTGCAGATTTGAGTCCTTTCGCAACCGAGATGCGAAAGGGAAGTTGCCTAAACTATAAATAGGTATTCCTAGGATTTTTCTAGGGTATGGGGAAAGATTTCTAAAGGGATTCCAGGGAAATTAAAGGGTGTAGCAAGGGTGAGATTTTAGGTTGTTCGAATAGGGTAAGTCCTCTCTCTTTGTAATTTCTGTTTTCATAGTGGAGATCTGTCACTTTGCCGTGATTTTTTCCCGCAAGGGTTTTCTATGTTAAATTTGTGTGCTCTCTTGTGTTCTTGGTGTCATTAGATTGCTATCCTAGATCTAGATCTATGTGATTCCGCAGGGCAAAATCCCCAACAGTGTGAAAATGCTGCAATGGCGAACTTGGCACAATCTTGGCTTGAACTCGGCTCGAACTGGCCCGAGCTGCTGATCGAATCGATCCGAGCTAGCCAGTCAGGATTGAGGACCGAGCCGAGCCAATTTCGAGCTGATGTCAGCAAGTGGTCGAGTCGAGTCAATCTATGGCCAACTCGACTCAATGTACACCCCTAGTTCTCCTTAGGGCATATCCTTAAGTACTTTTTCGCGTGGCTAGTTATCCTTGAGCGACCTTTTTGCTAGGTGTATGTGCATCCTCAGGTCTATGAGCATGTGCATGCATTCATGTATTTAAACAAGATTATCTTTGTGTAATTTATTTAACAAATGCGTATTTGATCAACCTTATTTGATTATTATGATAATCATTGTGAAATATTTGTTATACATTGTTCTTGATAATTATGCTTAATTATCTTTATGATACGATAAACCTTAAGGGTAATACCTCACTAGGATAGCCATTGACGCTATCAAACCGTAATCAGTGTGCAAGAGACGCAGAGGGTGCACATGCTGGTGTTAAGGTGGAAGAGGAGGAACTAGATGATCTAATGACTCCTTATTATTGATTTCATTTTCATTTAAGTTGTCCTGTCATATATTATTAAAACTTAAAACATCGGTTTGTATAAGTTTTTGGGTAGCCATTTGAATATTGGTTATATATATTTAGACTCCCTCTTATACTTGATTTTTTTTTATTTCACTAGTTTACCAACTCTGATAAAGGAAAAAAAAATGTACGTGAAATCTGAGCTACCATTAAAAATTAACACTCGGGTTTTTAGAAAACGAGTAGTGTACTCAGGTTTCAGGAACCGGGGTGTTTCAAGTAATGAATGAACGGTTTGGATAGAGCATATATATCATGATGGGGCCCACACCGGGTCCCACATCCCATTTTCATAGTTAAGGGATTGAACATCCCTCCCTGGACGCTGACATCTAAAGAGGACATTCTCTCTCTCTCCCTTTACTTTATGTAAAATAAAATATTATATCATATACCATACATATATATAATATGGAGAAAAAGATGGGCGGTGAGGATTAAATGCATACATTGAGGTGGGCACCACACGTGTGAACGGTGGTCATAGCTGTCACCAATTATTATTTTTTATAATGTGGTCCACCTGCGATCTGGATCTGCCTCAGAGTTTTTCTCCTAAACTTAAAGTTATCTAGTAAAAAGTACGGATGATATGGATCAAACGTATATATCCAGATAGATCCCATGAGTGGACCATCTATTGTTTGGGATGTCACTTTCAAGCCTACGTCATTTCATGAAAATGGCATGCCGCAATAAATGCCACAGTAGTTATTTTTCAATGGTCCACATCCTCGTCCTAACTAATTCCTACGGTGTTGCCCATCCAAGATCAGGGTCAGGCCTATCATTGGGGGCAAGGCCTAAAACGGTCAAGCAAAATCGATAGATGATTCGGATGCCACATATACAACAAGTGGGTCTTATGTGTGGGGTCACCTCTTTGGTTTTGTGTTTTCACTGCACACATAAACCTACTAGCATGGAAATAAATGCCATGGTACATCTCTAAAAAGGTTTCAACGGTGAGTGTCACCCTCACCATTGTTTCCTATGATGTGGTCCACTTGAGGTCTGAATCTACCTCATATTTGGTTTTCAACTATAAAACGATCCGGCAAAGAAGATGGACGGTTTGGATTAACCACATGCTTCAAGGTGTGGCTACGAGTGAAAAACTTCACTCACCTTATTGAGGACGTAGACACATTCTGCATGTCTTTGACAGCTACTATCCTATTTTATTTTATTTTAGATAAATAAATAGGTAGAGTCTGGGTAAGTGATCAACTCTGACTATAAGGTTGGCCAACTCATGGTTGACCTACTGAGCTTTGCATATCCATTAAAACCAAAGAACATATAAATAGAGAGGGAAAAGAAAATATGGAATTCTAGTCATTGAATGAACTTCCACCACTATGGAACCTATATATACGAATAATATGCACATCTTAGTAGACCATACGTTGGCCATGCTATGTAGCATGGACAGGTAAGTCCCACCTTATGGCAAAATAGAAAAATGACTTGAATATTAACAGATATGTCAAGATAGAGTCCTTTTGATAGGCCCGACATCAAGACATTGGGTAAATGACCCGTGCACTCACCTCAATGGTTGATTTGCACATCAGATGTATATGAACGGTTGAGATCGTTTTTCCTTCTTCCTAATCTCCTCTGATATCTCGTTTAACTATATATTTTCTTTCTCTGCATCGTTTCTTATTCTTTTTTTCGATTTCTTTCATGCAGTTGTTGAGATGAACAAGAGATGATTTTATACACGAGGACGGCATGATTATCGTTAAATATAGAGGCGATGAGACGTGAGATAGGCATAACGTGGTAAAGGTGAGGTGTAAATGTGTTAAATATTTTTTATTTGAAAGTGACTTTTTACTATTCCAGATATTTTACACTAAGTGGGCCCCACGTCACGTGTGTACACATATACGGTGCATGCCATGCATTGATTCTAATGGGGCATACATGTTTCGATTTAGCCGTCAAAATGGAACGTGCTGTACAGCGTTGGAATCACAGTGTCTGCGTGATCGCTAAGGTATAAATCTCGAGTCATTATGACACTAAAATATGGCATGCAATTGATCAGAACTCATGAATCTGGCCCATTCAAATGCATGCTGGCACCGAAAATCAAACTTGATGAAGGTTAATTAGGATATGAGTCTCACAAAAAGTCTATTATCCCACCTCAATTGCTAAAGAACCGAGGCCAAAAGTCTATTATCCCCCCTCGGTTGCTAGGGAATCGAGGTTAAAAGTATTCTATTTTGCCTTGATTTCTAAGGAACTAAGGCTAGAAGTCTTGAGTCCATAAATGAGACATATTAAAGCCTTGAGTGGACCATGTTATAGGAAATAGTGGGGATGGAGCTATTACGGTAGAAAACATACTGGGGCCACAGAATTGTTAGATCGAGCTAAAATCTATTTCTTTTCCCTTCATATAGGTTTGTCTAACCTTATGAGCAGGTTGTAGGGCAATCAACATCACAGTGGGCCATAGGAGGGTTTCAACGGTGGCATCATTGTCGCGGTTACTTCCACCGGTGTGGTCCACTCAAGCCTTCGATCTGCCTCCATTTTAAACTCGTGCTACAAAATGAACTATTAAAATGGATAGACGGCGTGTATAAAACACATGCATCACGGTGGGCTCCAAAAAGCCCTACCAGATCCAAAGCTCAAGTGGACCCCACCACAGAAAACAGTGGACGGTTGATACCTTCCCAGGGCATGCATGATGTTTAATTGAGATCTAACCGTTCATAAGTTCACGCAGACATTGAGATGGATATTGCAATCTTGTTAATTACCAACTCGTTCCTATGCCCTACTAATTGGCTCCCTCTTGGTCCGTACGTGAAGGAGACTTATTTCATACTCGGACAGACTGTGAGGGTATAATCAGGCGCTCCTAAATACGAAATTCAAATGAAATTGTCTAAATTGTAGAACCGACTCTTGATAAATAAACTCAATCCTAAAAAAATGGGCCCAAACGTGTGGTCGTGCTTGATCCTAGACCTTGAATAAAATATTATCAAACCTGGGTGAGCCCCACTCCGTTATCATCGATTGCTCTCGATTCCATCGACCGAGACTCCAATTCTCTACACGTGCCGACGTGTGTCTGTGATGTTGTTCATCACGATGGCCCACCCATTCCACGCCTCCCTATTCACACGTGCCAACATTGAATGGCTGTACTTTTCACTTTGCTCGTTTGCCCCACCTGAGGTTGCGAGCGTCGCGCACACGTAAACGCGTAGACGTATGACAGTAAATCCTCACGTGTAAACGGCGCCGATCAAGCACAATCGTGTAGGAGATTAGGCAGCGTGTCGGGCCCACTGTAATGTATGTAAAAAATCCAATCCGTCCATTATGTGTGCTCCCTCATGTTCTCCTTGGAACCCAAAAACGAGGATAATCCAAAGTTTAGGTGGGCCACACATGGGGAGCAGTTGCGATGGAGACACCCACCATCTTGATTGAATACTTTATACATGCCATCAAATCAGATGCGACCCCACCAGATTGAATTCAAAACTCAAAAATCAACCTCTTCTAGAAATCAGGTGGGGTAGACCATGTGATTTTAGAGGTTTAGACATGATTTTACATTGTGTGGCGCACATAACTATTAGATAAGCCTGGTTTTTGGCTGCCAAGGAGAACATAAGGTATCTCACATGATGAACGTCTTGGATTTCATGAACACTTCATGGTGGGCCCTATCAACCTATGAGTGGATCCACCCTAAAAACGAAAGAGAAGACATCGGCCTTTACATGTTGCACGAGTCTAACCTGGCTACCGTGTGGGAGATCCGAGCGGTTCTTATGGTGGCCCCAACTGGAAAAACGAGGATATACAATAATCAGTGGGGTCCACTATTCAGGTGGGCCACACTTGTATTTTGAATGTAGATTGCTGTTAAATTTTTTAAAACCGTCCATATTTTTGGCATCGAGGAGGCCCACTTAATGAGTTGACATCATCTAATCATAGTCAGAGCAGAGGCCATCCTTTCTATTGATCCGAGCCCACACACTTGCTAGGTTGGCGCGTGTGCTGCGTGGGGGATGGCAAACATCATTACTTGAAGACTGCGACGCGTCATGCGCATGCAATCAGCCGGCGTACACGTAACTAAAGTTACACCGTCAAAAACAGCCAAAATCCACTCAACACACGTCTGAAATAAAAAACTAAAATAAAATCAGCTCTATCAAATTATTACATTTCTGACTAAATGAGGTCGAAATTAATTTAATAAGAAAAACGGACGCCGATTCTATACTGAGCGCTTGCCACTGTTTACCGTTGCCTGAAGACTCTGTGGACCCATCGCGATGTACTCCAACATCAGCCTTAATTTTCACTTTTTTCTGCTAATACGATTCACTTGGGCTTTAGGTATACTTTAATTTTAGTCTAATACATTAAAATGAGCTGTAAAAAATTATATATGACATGGATATAATAAATACATGGTAGGCCCACCAGCTCTTCACATGATAGTAAACTTTTTTCCACCGAGATTTGCTCCACATGTACCCACTTTTTCGAAAAGCAGCTCCTATGACTTGTGAGATTGGTCTAACCCATTTGTTGTTAGGATCGTGAAACTTATCGTTGTTGGATAATATGTTGAATTAAATAGACTATAAAATCGAGAACCAAAAAAGAAAAATAAATTTAGAGAAAGAAAAAACTTATTGAATTGAGTCGAGGCGTGACTGAGTCACTCGGCTTGAAATTGAATTTGCTTCCCTTGGACAGCGTCCCAAGTGCAACAGGTTTCCAGAGCAATCGACCTCCAGGATACAACGACTATGACCCGGTCCCAGCGGTGCACTCACTGTACACGGGCTCGAACCACTTGCAGTTTAATCCGAAAGTGCTGAGTTGATTCAGTAATGAACTCAGTAACAATGGTAAAAACGTATCAGAGAGAGTTTTATAAGACAGAGTATTTTTATATTTTGAGAATGGAATCGGAAGTCTTTATATAGACTCCGAAATGGTGCATAAGCACCCTTTACAAAAGGTTAGGTCCGTTGGGTTTAAACCCAACAGGGGCGACCAACCGGAAGGGAAGCGTCTCTGTGGTTTAAAACGAAAAGGCGCACTTGCACCCGTGCCCGCGCCCAGCTCAGCCCGTCCCGTCCCGTCGCGTCGCGTCGCGCACGCGGACGCGGACTCGGATTCGGCTCGGCTCGGCTCGGCTCGACACGGTACGGCTCGGCTCGGCGCGCGCACGCGTGTGTGGTCAATGGCACAGATTAGAGCTATTGACATAACTCCCCCACAGGACCAAATTCACATGCCCCCTGAAAGGGGCTCAAGCCCTAGGCAAAAAGCCTATCATATAAACAAGAGAATTTCTCTTGTCAAATCCGATGTGGGACAAAACCAATACCTCAAAAATACCAAAATTTAAATGTGGAGGGAAAACACCGAAATTTATAAATTTAAATTTTTAATATTATTTTAAAACAAATACAACAATCGTTAGAGATATATTGTTCATGCAGCCATCATTTTCATGGGTCGAGCTGGTAGGAGGCAACACACCCTTACTTGGGAGGGTATAGTTGTCATGCCTTGAAATTCAGTGCCGAGTACGGAGACTTCGATCTCAAGTTTTCGATTATGAACCTAGCAAAAATGCATATAGGCGAGTTTTCACGTGACCGCATGATCCAGTTAACATTCACCCATAATCAATTATCAGAGTAGTTTTAAATTAGTGACATAAAAAAAAGATTAAAAATAACTAAACCTAGAAATATATAGCTAATGTTCAAAATGTACAAGTCCCAAAATGTACAAGTTCAAAAGTGATGTCCACCCTAATGAGGACTACACGAAGTATAATATACATTCAATAAAAATAACCTATGGAGTCCACCCATCTAGGAAGTCCAACATACATGTCCAAAAAGAATAAAGTGTAAAGTTTAAAATCTTAGCCCAATACTTCATATCATCACAACAATGAAATGAGTTGTGTTATGCCTGCCCATCTGAGAACTTGGTGGTACTTACATTAATAATATCGTTTGGTTTGTGTTTTAAAACACTGACCTAAGTGGCGGTGAGTGAAAAACTCAGTGATACTATTATCCAAAGTTGCACATGTTATCAACACATTTAGGCATAAGCAATGATAGTATTATAAAACAAGCAATTCCTATGTTAGTTCTTTGGATGCATGAATGATATGATATGCAAATATATGGATCGAGAACAATAACAATTGTAAACTTTTCATATCAACATTGTCACCAATGAAGATGTCAATCATATGGGCAATGGTTAGACTACAACATAACCTACTAATGTTTGCCATGACATGCATGATTACTTGAGTAATTATTATTCCCAGCTCAAACAACAGGTTAACAGAGCTAGGATAATGTCACCGTATTCGTTGCGGCACGACACGCCTTTCTATTGGTCTCTTAATCCATGTTAGGGTTCATCACCTAATAGTCCACATAACTCAATCGAATAATAGTAGAGCCTATCAACTAAGGACAATCAAAACTAGGATAAAAGACGTCACCCATGCATGCCCCAATTGCAGCGAAGGCTCGCCATCCAAATCTATCAACAACACAGTAGGCTTGCAGCTTTTATTAGTACTCAATGGTCACTATGAGAGGCTCGTCACCTAATGTTTAACTAATATGGATGGCTCGTCACCTAATGTTTTACCAATGTTGTTTGTATATCACCCTAGGGTAGGCCGACAGCTCGGACACAATTCCCATACCATAATATCTGACTCTTGAGTCTTGTTAGATTATAACACATTAACGGTTATGAATGGACCTCATTCACTAGTAACATGGTATCTCAGATCCTTTACTATGTCATAAAATCACCAAACATAAGAACGATCGAACTAGGCATTAGACTAATTTGATTGAATAAGGGGATGCCCTGAAAAAATTAACATTGGGTGAAAAGCATCCCATGCAGTTCTGACTATTATCGATCATCTATATTCCACCTATGTCGACCATATAAGTCGGGAATGGCCAACCACGGTGGCCATCCTTTACTTTAACAATTACTAAGGTTTGATCTCACACCATGTCAGTTTAATTAATACAATACACATCAATATAATATAACAATGTGCTATACCAACAAATATATTAACTTTAAGATAATACCAAAACAGTATAAACTTGAACCCACAAGTATTAATAGTCATTTCAATATCACAGGTGCATGAAACATGTCAACCCAATGTATATCACTAAATGCCAATTCGTGTCAACAATTATTATCGTTAGTCGTAACAAGGCTCAAACAAAGGAAACATTTTATTGAACAAGCATTTCATCAAACATGTTATTACTAACCTCATCAATATTAGGGTTATCATAGTAAAGTGATTTAGGCATGATTATCATATAAATTTCTACTTAATCAACAAAGATTCATGATCTATCACCCTCAAGGATTGATAAAAGAAAACATAAAAGAATAGTCCTCACCTTAAAAGGGTTTCATGTGATCTAATCGCGCTTAACGTTAGGGTTTTTAAGAGAAATCACAAATTTCAATATCCAAACTCAAGGGAACTAATTAGGAACAACGAATCTATGATTAGGTTGTTAATTCAATGGGTTGGATGAAATTCTTACCT
Organism: Magnolia kwangsiensis; assembly: GCA_037074715.1. Taxonomy (NCBI): domain Eukaryota; kingdom Viridiplantae; phylum Streptophyta; class Magnoliopsida; order Magnoliales; family Magnoliaceae; genus Magnolia; species Magnolia kwangsiensis. Next base: position 188,211,425 of record CM073572.1, on the reverse strand, counting down.
TCAATTACGAGTGGAGGTGAATTCAACGATGGAAACAACTACACTTAAGGTTTGTTGTACCAATCACAACACTTGAGAACAAGAATCAACAATCTGAGCTCCTTATCGCTCACCATCTCTCTTTCTTTCTCTCATTCTCTCATTCTCAAAACCATAGAAAATTCAGATTTAGGGGTGGAGAGCTCAATAGTGAGGTACTTATAGTGCTAGATGTGGTGCAATTGGCCCCAATTGCTAAGTGCTTGCTAATATGACCCCATGACAAACTATTTCTAATTGTTAGGATCCAGTAGGGGGTGTAGTCAATCTATGTCATAGGATAGTTGTCCCAAGTGGTGATCCACTTAGGTCTTCGATCGGCTCGTTATTCAAACATGACAGTCAATGGGTGTGATTAGAAGTCTAGTGGACGGTTACTGATCATTGATCGAAGTCGCAGCTATATAGATATTTGTAGGATAATAATTTAGGTTAGTGCCCTAAATTTGGTTGCGATTTAACTGTTTGAAAGCCACAACTTTGGAAAAGATCAAACATGGAAAAATAACTTAAGTTTCTACTTATTTTCAAATACATTCACACATCTCATGCACTTGACTTGTGAGTCCAAGTTGAACGATTCGAGATACGATCTTCATGGTTTGTTTTGTGATGGATATTAAGATGAACGTGTTATAGTAACGAGTTTAGTGGCTCATTAATAAGCAATTTAAAGTTTATTTGGATAATCATGATATTTTGGGAATGAATTGGGTAGCGAGATTTTTTGTGCGTGATAATTAGGGTTTGAATTAGCTAAGTTTACATAGTGGCCTATCCGTAATTAACAAAAATTGTGATTCAACCATAATCGCCCTAATTCTTTGATTCTTAGTGTTGAGGGTCAAATATTGCATATTAGACCCCAGTTATTACATGGATTTACGGACATGACACTGTTTAATGGATTATTTTAATCGTGTTTTTGTTGTAGGGTGTAATTAGGAGCGTTGACTGAAAAAGAGTATTAAAAGTATTGATTTGATGCCCCAGAGGCACCAGAGCAAGGGATGGACTCCAGAGGACTGAGATCAATGAATCTCCACGCCAAGGATCCGAGGAAATCAGGTCGTTCATATTAAAGATGGCCCGAAATTGGTCCAGAATGCAAAATCACAAGGTTTCTGCCCTCTGATTAACTTGAAACTTCATACACGTGATGGGGGCCATAAATTAACCGTACACGTCAAATTTCAGCCATTGGATCCATGTGGAAGTGGCCTAATAGAGAGATCAGAGGGTGTTAGCCATTAAAGCATATCTTGGCAATCGATAAGACATCAAGGCTCAAAATTAGGTGTTAGAAATAGCGCGAAAAATAACAACTCCTGGTGAAATTTTGTCTCATTTGAACGGTGAAATCAAGAGATACGGATGACAGAAGTTATAATAAACGAGAATGGTAAATTTGTAAATAGATGGCCATGTCATGCATCACGTGAAGTAAATTATGTGTTTAACGGTGAATATCATCCGTATAGCAGTTGGCTATGTGGCCCACCCTGAAGTCAGATCTACTTTAAACTTGGGACCATGGGCTATCATGATATGATGAAAATAGTGAAGGGAGTAGATTTTTTGAGAAAATACCATAATGGGCCCCACCTATTTTTTTGTACAAAACATCCAAATAGTACGAAAAAAGACGTCCAGTGACGGACGTTGCGTTACATTGGGTTTTGACTGTGGGCCACCATCATGGTCCATATGATGAATCTGGACCATTTATTAGAATCCCACGGCCCACTGAACCATCACCTAGGTGATGAAATTTCAAGGTACAGTGGAGATTGATTTTTAGCCGTCCAAACGTAGGACGAACAGTAGAAGTAAAGATTCAATGGGTCACACTAAATCTAAGAAAAAAAAACACCCATTTCTGGATGATTTTTTCGAGGACAACTCAATGGACGGCATGGATTTCGGAAAGAACAGTTGATGTAGACCCTACTGAATTCAGCGACAAAAAGAATCGGCGCCTTCTGCGGATCTCGCGTAAATAGCGTCCGCAGGGTGCGGAAGCTGATTCACATTGTGGGCCCCATACATTGTCCATATGTACAATCCAAACCGTCCATGAAATTCACGAGGCCCCTATCACTCATGCCTAGGTGGCAAATTTTCAAAAGTTATTGGAGATCCATTTTTTATTGTCCAAAAGCAAGATGGACGGCGAAAGAAAGATCTCATTGGCCACCACATTTTGAATCCAAAACTGTCCCTTTCCAAATGGTTTTTCGAGGAGATGTCAATAGACGACGTGGATCTTTCACCTGACACTAAGAAGTGGAGCCCACCAACATCCAGCGTAAGCACTGTTACGCATTTAAAAAGTTTCCGTAGCCACCGACTTCCTTACGCACTCCACCAATGTCGGTTCTCCCAGCCGACCTCTCCACCACCTTCAAAGCTATAAAGAGAAAGAGGAGAAGGAGAAATAGGGGATGATCCGAGGAGCAGTTGTTAAGACGTCTGGAGAGAGAGTTGGGAAGTGATTTCTTTATTTATTTTTTCCGTTTCCTTTTCTTATGATTTTTGTAAGAATTAGTCCAGTTATGCTGGGCTAAGCCTCTTAGCTAGGGCTAAGAGGTGAAGCTTGTAGCATGATGGGAGACTCTATTTTATAGCTTTGATTTTATCTGAACTGAAGTTAATTTTACTTTTATTAATGGAATGCTTTTTTTAGTCTTTAATGGTCTGTTGTGACTGAAATTATAATGGGTCTGCAATGGCTTTGAGCATGTCCTTTTTCCTTTATGTTTATGACGTCAGGGAGCTATGTTGTTCTCCATCGTCTCCTAGGCATGGTTGGATGTCGGTACCCTTCCTAACCTTCATACATGTGATTGGTTGGTAATTAGTTTAATTCTGTTTTTTGCTTTGTCACATGGGCATGGTTTGGTGATGGAATCCATTCTAATTGATATACCTTTCAACTTTTGAAAACTATATCAACAGCAGTTCAGTTAAATTCCATAATTCTTGAAGCAGGCGTAAGATCTCCCTGATCTCTACAAGTGGATCCTCTGAATCCTTAGTTTCTTTTCCTCTAATTTCTAAAAATTTTAGATTAATACCTCCACCATTATTCCTCAAATCATAATTAGTTTAGATTTCATCTTATTCTAGTTCTAATTCTACTTAATTTTAGATTACGTACAAGTTTCGGTCCCTTGGGATTCGACCTCGGTCTTATCGAGTTATTACTACATCACAACCCTGCACTTGGGGAGTGAACAAGTTTTTAGCGCTGTTGTCGGGGACTGACAACTACGTTTTTTTGAAATTAATTAGTTTTAGGATTAGTTTAAAATTATGATTTTTACTAACTTCAGTTTTAGGTTTAGATTTTCCTGATTTTTTTAGAACTAACTTGTCTTTCCTGTTTTGTAGGATTCTGAGATAGAAACTTCAAATTTGGTGATATCTTTCTAATTTCTTTATTTTTTCTATTTTTAGAATTAGGGTTTTATTTTTAGAGATTTTCTAATCCAAGACTTTCTCTTTTTAGAAACTAACTTATTTTGTTTTATTTTGCAGGATCTTCTTATAGGAATCTATAGTATGGTAACATCTTTCTAATTTCTCTTCCTCTTACTTTCCACATTGCTGTAGGATCTTTTCTTCTATTTTCTTAGGATTAAATTCATATTAAGGGTTTCATCATGTATATGCACGAGTGGCAACGTCAGTATGCTGAGAAGAATAACCTATTTTGGGATGATGATGAGATAAATCAACTTATGTCTCAAAACTTTTCTGAAACTATTATTGAGAACCGATCAGAATATAAAAATCCACCAGTTAAGAAGTCCTTACGTGATTATATGCAAGAGAATAATTACACCCCACGGATTAACAAAAAGTACGTGAGTGTTGGGGTTATCATAACTATGGTTGTGAGAATTATTATCACCCATCCGATAAAAAGAAAATAATGCGTGATTATATCATGAGTGATGATAAATATTACCAACCATCAAATTCTCCCACCTATGATCCGTATGACTACAATCAGTGGAAACATCAAAACTGGAAAAATGAACCAACAACATGTTATAATGATTATTCTCTTGGATACCCTACCTTTGAGAACCAACTAGAAATAATCCAGAAAAATTCAATTCAGCATAACATGGAGTGGTTTGTAGAATTCAGACAAGCAATGAAAGGACTCAATTCACGCCTCGATAGGATAGAGGAGGCTCGATCATCCCAGCCACGATTCATTCCAGAAATACAATGCGAGGAAAGTGATCTGCACTCATTTTTGAAAAAATTTGGAATTTGGAATGAAGAGTTGGATTCCATTAATGAGCATGTGGTTCAATTTTTCGAGGATTCGATCTCAATGACTGTTTGAAAGAATGGTGAAGATACATGGGTGTCTTTTAAATACATTGATGATGACACACCTTCCTTACATGACACACATGATTTCAATGATAAGGAGGTTAGTTTATTCGAACCTCAACTGAATTTAGGAATAGAATGTAAGGAAGGCGATCTCATCCCAACTTTGCACTGCAAGGAACTGGATGATGACGCAAATTGAAATGATGATCCTGAATGTGCAGCCATATTTCCCGTGGAATTCCTCTCAAGTTTGGTCTAGATCAATGATCAAGACGTATATGAAGTAGTCGGTCATAATGAGCTACTCCACTCATCTAATATGCCCGATTTAAATGTGGAGAATGAACCCCTTACAACCGACTCTTCAAACTCTTGTCAGACATATTTAGACCACTCCCCTGAATTGAATGATGATATGATTTGGGAGAAGGAGGAATTACCCACTACGACTCTGAAATTTGAAACCACTCAGTTGAGGCCACCATCTGAGCTGCACACATTTGACGATTCAACGCCTCAATTGAGTAATCTCAATGAACAGAGTGATCACATCAATACTTCACCTACTGATCTTCAATCTGTTTGTGTGGGACTGGAGCAAGAGAGCGTACCTCCATCAACTTTCAAGGATGATGGATTCTTTGCGCAGATCATCACGAGCCACAATAAGTCACACTCACCTGAACTTCCCAACTCTTGGGATTGCTTGACACACTTTGTAGTTTCAAACGATCCCATGTTAAGAGACAAAGCGGATGCCTTACAGGACAACATCTCAGTGAAACCCTCTCTTCCCCTGATCCTAAACGTATACCAGTAAAGGAAGATGAGCTAAATATTGAACCGAAGTTTGGAGCTTCGGAATGTGTTGAAACTACATGTAAAACCCGTATCCTAATCCGTACTGTTTCGTCGACTCTCGCGATCCATCCGGTCGAATTCCGGTGACCCACGACCAGTTATTGGCGTTTGCGCGCGATCACGAGTCATGTCTCATATATTAGAGTCAGCTCGACCTAAGACTTTTACTAGTGCGATCGTGGCGTCGCTGCAGTTCTGATGCCGCGTCTCATGGGCCGAGGAGGTACCCAGGCAGGAGATGTGGGCCCGAGTTCAATTTATAGAAAATGTTGCGCGTTGCGAGTATCGAGGGAATCTCTACGAAATGTCACATCAATCAATCTCATCCATCAGTCAATGTCAAGTACACCTCCCATCACAATCCATACCCTTCTCTCACCCAAGTCAACACAACCCATATTTCTCTCTCACCCAAGTCAACACAACCCATACCTAATCAAGTACATACATCACTCTCACCCATCACACCCATCCCTCTCCATACATCACTCTACCTCTCTCTCATTCTCTAATCCATTCCCCAAGCACCAAGAGAGGAGCAATCGTCCATGGCTTCCATGGAGAGCAAGTGTGGCCCACTTCCTATCTCCCATCCCCACCCTCCAAAAACCAATCTCGACCGTTGAAATCGTTCCTTTGGAGCTCTTGCATACATTGGCGGAAGAAGGAATAGGCGATCGATGTGGGTGCTTCTTTCTTTCTCTCTCTCTTTTCTTTTGTTGTTGTACGACCCACCTGATGCGTGTGATATATCCACGCCTTCCATCATGGTGGAGCCCACTTTGATGTATGTGGTGTATCTACCATCCAGCAACTTGGACGGTGAAGACCCACCGTGCTGTGTGCACTTCTTCCATCCGACAGTCCATTTGGACGTGGCCCACTGTGATGTGGGCTTCAGCCACGCCATGCACCCCATTTGCAGCAGCAGTAGCTGATGCTGCTGACGTCAGTGGACAGATGAGGCCCACCTCTTATGATATATGTGTTAGATCCAAAACCGTTCAGATGGTGGGACGCACCTGATGTATGCGTTGTATCCTGACCGTCCATACTGCTGGACCTCGCCTCTGATGTATGTAATATTTACACACCATACATCCAGTTTGGCTAGATCATGGGCCCACCTGATCTGATCCTGACCGTCCAAGTGATTGATGTCCAGCAGCAACTGCTGTTGGACCGTAGAAAGGAAAAAAAAAAAACAAACAAATAACAGTTTGATTCAAAACCTTGCTGGGCCACGCTGGCGTGGGACCCAGCAGACGAGAGCTTGATCCAGCCCATCCGTCCACGTGGGACGTTGGATGTGGGACCCACCGATTTCATCCAGGACGTCCAGTCCCTAGACTTGCTAGTGTACCCCAACATGAATTTTCATCCAGGCCGTCCAGGGCCTGGATGTTGTGGTTAATTATAATATAATATACGTATGTATATATATATATATATATATATATATATATATATATATATATATATAGCTGGTGGGCCCCATGTGGGACCCACCCTGATGTATTTATTCCATATCCTCACCGTCCATATACCAGGACGGTGGGACCGAACCCCTGTGATATGTGTTATCCACACCATCTATTCACGTGGGATCCACCACCATCCGTCCATTTCCTCTGGTGGACCACCATGATTTTATCTGTTGCATCCTACAGTCCATCCGGACGGTGGAAATCTTACAGCTGGGAGCTGCAGTGTACGTCAGCCAGCTTAGGACCAAACGTGATGTGTGTGTTCTGAGCACACCGTCCATCTGCTGGTGGGGCCCTGACCATGATGCATATGATATATCCTAACTGTCCATCTGTCTGGACGTGGGCCCCACCCTAGCCATATGGCTGCTGTATGATGTCAGTGGTCGGGTGGGCCCTGACCGTGATGTGTGTTGTATATCTAACCATTCACCCACGTGGGCACCACATGATGTGTACCTTGCACTCCACCGTCCATCTCTCTGGACGGTGGAATTCACTATGATGTTTATGTCGTTCATCGGTGTGTGACCCACGTGATGTGGAACCCACACATGATATAGTGTTTTATCCATGTTAGTTGTGGGGCCACCTCACATGTGTGACTCGTGTGAGGGTGGAGTCCACCCATATGTATGTATTTTATCCAGCATCGTCCACCTGGACGGTGCATGTGAAGACCCCACCGTGGTGTGCGTGCCTTACACTCCACCGTCCATTCACGACCCACCTTAATGTGTTGACGCCACCTAGTTATGTGGGCCACACCATGTTGTATTTGTTCCATCCACATCGTCCAAATGATCTGGACGGTGCTGGAGTGATTGGTCAGTGCATAGCTGCCACCGTGATGTATGTGGATAATCCACACTGTCCGTCAGGCAAGTGTACATGCTATGAACGTTAGCTGTAAGATTATATATAGATGGTATATTGATGTTAGCTGGGGTCTGATGATCCAGACCGTCCGTCCGTTTGAGGACGTGAGACCCCAACACCGTCCACTTCCTTCTGTCTTATGGGCAATCCCACACGCGTGGCATGTGTGGGATGGGACCCACTTTGATGTACGTGCATTCCATCCTAGGCGTCCATCCATTTGAAAACGATGGACCCTACAGATGTATGTATTTTATGCATTTCATCCATGCATTTGGGACGTGGGGCCACCTCACACGTCTGACGCATGTGGGTGGTACCCACCTTGATTTATATGTTTTTATCCGCACCGTCCATGGTAGGGATGTTGGGTCTCCACCGTGATGTATCTAGTCATCCAGGCCATGCGGCCATGCACCCCACCATGATGTATTTATCCATACCGTCTAGATGGTGCAGGACGGTGTTGGATGATGTTTAAACGGTGCTGATTTACATGAATAGTGGTTGGACAGTACTGATTTATATGGATAATGGTTGGATGGCACCGATTTACATGGATAATGTTTAGATGGTACCGGTTTACATGGACAATGTTTGGACAGTGCTGATCATCATACATGGGCTATGTGTGCAGTGATACACATGTTACACCTACAACCATTGAAATGATTTTTGGTGCGGCCCATATGATGAGGTCCACCTTGAAATATTTGTGACCATCCATGAGGCCCGCCTTGATGTATTTATGACTCATCCATGAGGCCCACCTTGATATATTAGTGCGACCCATTTGATGCAGCCCACTTGACCGTATATGAGGCCCATATGATGAGGCCCGCCTTGATGTACACGAGGCCCACTATGATGTGTATTAGGCCCGTATTGTGTGGCCCATTGTGTTGTATATTAGGCTCATGTGTAAGGCTTATCTGTGGTGTATATGAGGACCATAAGTCAGGCCATTGTGATGTGTTCAAGGTCCATGTGGTGCGGTGTTGAGGGTCAAATATTGCATATTAGACCCCAGATATTGTCTGGATTTACGAATATAATGCTGTCTAATGGCTCGTTTTCTCATTTTTGTGTGGCAAAGTGATTTTATGAGCATGGATGGAAAAAGGACGTTAAAAGTTGAGATTTAACGATCTGATGACGCCAAAGGAAAGGGACACACTCCAGGGGACCAAGATTGACAAATATACACGGTCAGAAATCCGAGAAAAGTTAGAAATTGAAGCTCAAGTGGCCTAAAGGACGTCCAGAATGCAAGATCACGAGGTTCCCACCATCCGTTCGGCTCAAAACTTCATACGTCGCCTGAGGACCATAAATTAACCGTACATATAAAATTTTAGCCATTGAAGATCTCAGGAAGTGCCCCAACTGACAGATCAGCCCATAAACCGTTGATTCTGGGCCCACCTGATATCTGGAACTGTCTCAAAATTATTATTGACGCCTTAAATGAGGAGTCAAAACAGATGGACAGTGCAGATTTCTCCAAAACGGTGCAATGGACCCCATATGGGATGAGTGTGTACAGTGCACATGTGCACTCGTCGTGCACCAAACGAGTTTTCTTAAAAAATAAAAAATAAAATAAAAATGAAATCGCACCGCGTAACGCAGGCCGCTGGCCGTTTTTGCGGACGTTTGTGGGTCTTACCCATTGACCATATGGAAAATCTGACCCGTTCACCGTGTAGAGGGGCTCGAATACTACAAAAACATGCTGACTTTTTGTACCCATGCGTGCACACGTGTGAGATACAGAGGCCACAAAAGGGCTGCTTGGTAGCGTTCAAAACTGATTCTTTTGTGATTTCTTCTCTGGGCCACGTCAATGGACGTTTAAAACCACCCATTCTTGACTGAAATTTCGTTCTGAATCCAATGGACAGGGTGAATTTTCCAGAAAATACTTCTGTGGGGCCCACCGATCACAACAGCGAAATGGTACGAAAGGTTTCGCACATCCGCGAAAACTGACTTTTCCGGACAGTTTTGGCCCACCATCTTTGATCATATGGCAGATCTGAACCGTCTATCATGTAGAGGACCCAAGAAAGTACTAAGGAACGGTGTTTCTTTAGAATTTGAGAGAAGAAAGTGGCGTGTTTCATGGTACCGAACTTGGCTGCGAAAATTACACTCCGTGTCCTGCTACAACTCTGTCACTGACTCCAGCCTTCCAGCAGCTATAAAAGGAGGTTTTTGGACGTGGGGAGCATTCATTCAGGTCTTGGGAGGAAGAACAGAGGGCTCGAGCTTGGGTTTCAACGTGAGCAGAGGAGAGAGAGAGGAGATTGGTTTTTTCTTTCCCTTTTCTTTTCCTTTTCTTTTTCTCTTTATTTATTTGGATTGAGCCCATCCATGTCTGGCTAAACCTCCTAGCTAGGGCTAGGAGGTGAAGCTTGTAGTGAGATGGGAGATTTGATTTTATTTAAATTTTAATGCATGAATTGACGTTGATTTTAGTTAATTAATATGGGAATGTTTTAGGTTTTTAATGGTCTGTTGTGACTGAAATTACAATGGGTCTGCAATGGCTTTGAATATTTTCATTCTCTTTAATGTTTATGATGTCAGGAAGCCCTGTTGTTCACCATAGTCTCCTGGGCATGGTCGGATGACGGTACCCTTCCTAACTTGCATACATGTGATTGGGTGATAATTAGTTTGATTCTGTTGTTTGCCATAGTCTTTGGGCATGGTTTGGTGATGGAATCCATTCTAATTCATACACCTTTCATCTCTTTGAAAACTAGATCAACGACAGTTCAGTAATTTCCATAATTTTTGATGCAAGCATAAGTTCTCCCTGATTTCTACAAGTGGATCCTCTGAATCCCTAGATTCCTTACCTCTGATTTCTATAAGTTTTAGATTAATAGTTTACAATTATTCCTCAATTTATAATTCAATTCAGATTTCATCTCATTCTAGTTATATTTCCAGTTAATTTTAGAAAACGTACAAGTTTCAGTCCCTTGGGATTCGACCTCGGCCTTACCGAGTTATTACTACATCACAACCCTGCACTTGGGGAGTGAACAAGTTTTTGGCACCGTTGCCGGGGACTGTCGGCTACGTTTTTCTGAAATTAATTAGTTTTAGGATTAGTTTAGGATTAGATTTTTTTTTTTTTTAGAAATTTTTTCTAGGTTTAGAAGCTTGATTATTTTCCTTATTAGAACTTTTTCCTAACTTAAGAAATTTGCTATTCTTCCTTCTATTTGATTTTTAGAACTAACTTAATTTTTCTGTTTTGTAGGAAACTTCTAATTTAGTAAGCTCTTTCTAATTTTTATTTTTATTTTTTTAGAATTTTTTTTCTTTTCTCTAGAAATTAGTTTACTTTTAATTAGAACTTTCTATTCTTAGAAACTAACTTATTTTATTTTGTTTTGCAGATTCTTAACCTAGGACTCCAACTTTGGTAACCTCTTTCCATCTTTCCCCTTTATTTTCTAGATTTATTCTTCCTTTTTTTTAGGTTTAAGTTAGAATTTGAGGGCTGAGTGTGTTTTATGCCCCATTGGGCATGCGACAACACTCGACGTCTCGTGACTGAAGGAGGATTAGTTGAGGGGTTGACTGTCCATCGCAGGACTAGACACCACTTGAATTCTCCTGAGTTTGAAGACGTTATGGCTGAAAATCAACCTCAAGCACTACCCCAACCAAGGGTTGAGGAAGTACATGATGAGAATGAGGTGCATCAGGCACCCCCGCCTCGTACTTTACGAGATTATTTACAACCGGCGAGGGTGAGTACGCCCTTATGCATGATTTTTCCTGAGAATACAGGACATATGGACATCAAGCCAGGGGTTATCCAACTCCTTCCTAAGTTCCATGGGCTTGAATCTGAAGAACCATATTTGCATCTGAAAGAGTTCGATGAAATCATAGGCACCTTATACTTTCCTAATGTATCTGAGGATACTCTTAGGCTGAAACTCTTTCCATTTTCCTTGAAAGAAAAAGCCAAGACGTGGTTACATTCACTGCGTCCTAGATCCATTGGCACATGGAATGATATACAGAGGGAATTTATAAAGAAAATTTTCCCACATCATAAGATAATTACCCTCAGGAGAGCAATCATGAACTTTGCCCAAAAGGAAGATGAAACATTCTTTCAATGTTGGGAAAGGTTCAAGGATCTAGTTAATGCATGCCCACAACATGGCTTTGAAATATGGCACATTACGAATTTTTTCTATGATGGGCTAACATCTTCCATGCGCCAAATGGTCGAGACAATGTGTAACGGAGATTTTATTAATAAAAATGTTGACGAGGTATGGGATTACCTCGATAGTCTCGCGAAAAAAATACAATCATGGGACTATTACCCAAGAACGAACACCACGTCTAGGCCGACTCATTCAAGGGAAAAAGGAGGAATATATCTCCTGAAAGAGGATAATGATCTTAACGCTAAGGTGGCCAATCTCACCAGAAAATTTGAGGCCATGGAAGGAAGGAAAAGGTTAATGAAAGTGTTTGCGGCATCTGTGATTGCAACATTCATACTACTGAAAATTGTCCTTCAATACCTACCTTTCGAGATGTATTGAATGAACAATCTAATGCCGTAAATAACTATCAAAGACCTTTCAATGGACCACCCTCTAATACTTACAATCCTGGCTGGAAAAATCACCCGAATTTTAGTTGGAGGAACGGACAAACTGCTACCCCTCAAGGTTTCTTCAATCAAAATCTAAATCAGGGGAAACCTCAAGAAGAATCGGTTCAAATTTTCATACAAGAGCTGGCGCGGACAATGCAAGGAATTTCAGATTTTATGCAAAAAATAGATTCACGTATGACGGCTATGGAAAAAGGGATGCTCCCTGCACAATCACTCCCTAATCCGAAACCGCAATACAAAACAGGTGATCCCAGCTCTTCAAATCAAATGGGGCACGCTAAATCCATCACCACTCTTAGGAGTGGGAATGTTATTGATAAAACCCTTCCGGTGAGGCCCGAAAAGCCTCAAGAACCAGAAGAGGACAACAATGATGGATCTAGTGGCGCCCCACAAAAATTTGAACCGGAACCTCTAGAAAAGCCAGTTGCTCCGTTTCCCCAACGGTTGGTTGAACCAAAACGTCTATCTAACTCTCAGGATATCCTAGAGGTGTTGAAACAAGTGAAAGTCAACATTCCTCTGCTTGACGTTGTAAAACAGATTCCTTCATATGCTAAATTTCTAAAGGATTTATGCACTACCAAACGACGGAAAAATGTTCAAAAGAAGATCTCCTTGACTGAGAAAGTGAGTGCCATCCTGAAACAAGATGTGCCGCAAAAATTTAAAGATCCCGATTGTCCAACTATATCATATGTAATCGGGAACTATCGAATTGATCACGCACTTCTTGACTTAGGAGCGAGCGTCAATCTGATTCCCTATTCGGTATACTAACAGTTAGGTTTGGGTGAATTAAAACCCACTCGAACCACACTACAACTTGCTGATCGTTCTGTTCGTATACCAAGAGAGATCATCGAGGATGTGTTGGTCCAGGTGGATAGATTCTACTACCCTGTTGATTTTATCATCTTGGACACCGAACCCATCAATGATACGAGCACTCAGATTCCCGTCATTCTTGGTCGCCCATTCCTGTCCACTTCAAATGCAATTATCAATTGCAGGAATGGTGTCATGACTATGTCCTTTGGAAATTTGACATTGGAATCGAATATCTTTTTCAATAATGGCAGTAACTCAGAGGATGATGACGATTTTCACGATGTTAACATGATTGATTCTTTTGTGGAAGATAGAACGCCTCTCACCTTATCATCTGATCTTCTAGAGACGTGCCTGGCCCACTCCCATGATCTTGATGATGATATAATTAGGGAGACGTGTGCCATGCTTGATACTGCACCGGTACTTGAAGTTAACCGGTGGAGGCCACACATTGAAGAATTGCCCCAAACTTATGTAGTACCTCTACCGTCTAACCTCAAGCCACCGAAGCTTGACCTAAAACCTTTGCCCTCTGATTTAAAATATGTCTATTTAGGTCAAGATGAGACATACCCGGTGGTGATCTCTACCCACCTGGAGAAAGAACAGGAGAGTATGCTGATATCTACTCTCATTGAGCATAAGGGAGCTCTTGGATGGACGATAGCGGACCTCAAGGGAATTAACCCATCGATTTGTACTCACCGTATATATCTTAAGGACAATGCAAAGGCTGTTCGGCAATCACAACGTAGACTAAATCCAAACATGAAGGAAGTGGTTAAGGCCGAGATTTTCAAACTATTGGAAGTGGGGATCATTTACCCCATATCCGATAGTCAATGGGTGAGTCCAACTCAGGTGGTTCCTAAGAAGTCCGGGATCACCATCGTAGCCAATGCCAATAATGAACTCGTGCCAACCAGAGTTACTACTGGTTGGAGAATGTGCATTGACTACAGAAAGCTGAATACCGTCACAAGGAAAGACCACTTTCCTTTGCCCTTCATTGATCAAATCATAGAAAGGCTAGCTGGTCATTCCTATTATTGTTTCCTTGACGGGTATTTAGGTTATAATCAGATTGAAATTACCCCTGAGGATCAGGAAAAGACCACATTTACATATCCCTATGGCACCTTTGCTTACAGAAGGATGCCATTCGGGCTATGTAATGCCCCTGCCACCTTTCAGCGATGCATGACGAGCATCTTTTCTGACATGGTGGGAAAATATCTAGAGGTCTTCATGGACAATTTCTCTGTTTTTGGTTCATCTTTTAGCGAATGCTTAGCAAGTCTTAAATGTGTGATGAAAAGATGTGAAGAAAAGAATTTGGTACTTAACTGGGAGAAGTGCCATTTTATGGTTCAAAAGGAAATTGTCCTTGGGCATATCATCTCGTCCAAAGGAATCGAGGTAGATAAGGTAAAAATCGATCTTATCTCTAACCTACCTCCACCCAAGAACATCAGAGATGTGCGATCCTTCTTAGGACACGCAGGCTTTTACAGACGATTCATAAAGGACTTTAGTCTCCTCTCTCGTCCTTTATGTAATCTTCTTCAAAAGGATACACCATACGAGTGGACTGAGCAGTGCCAAGAAGCTTTCACTAAGCTTAAGGGCATGTTAACCACTGCACCTATCATGCAGCCACCCGACTGGAGTCTTCCTTTTGAACTTATGTGCGACGCCTCTGATTATGCTCTTGGAGAGGTTCTAGGCCAGAGAAAAGATAAGCGGCCTTACGTTATTCACTATGCAAGTAGGACTCTAAATCCTGCCCAAGTGAACTACTCGACTACGGAAAGGGAACTCTTAGCCGTAGTGTTCGCTTTGGACAAATTTAAGTCCTACCTGATCGGATCCAAGATCATCATCTACACAGATCACGCGGCACTTAAGTATCTTCTTTCTAAGAATGATTCTAAGCCCCGCCTGATACGATGGATCCTTCTACTCCAAGAATTTGATTTGGAAATTAAAGATAAAAAGGGAGTAGAGAACGTAGTGGCCGATCATCTTTCTCGCCTTAATACCTCTGATTCCCTTGAGGTAACCCATATCAATGACATGTTCCCTGATGAACAACTGTTTAGAGTCTCCCATTCACCTTGGTTCGCAGATATTGCTAATTATCTTGCTACAGGTGCCATACCGACACACTGGACGTCACAAGATAAGAAGAAATTCTTTACCAAGCTGCGTAACTTTTTCTGAGATGATCCATATTTGTTTAAATATTGTCCAGACCAAATCTTAAGGAGATGCGTACCAGACGATGAGCATCAGAGTGTCATCTCCTTCTGTCACTCACAGGCCTGTGGTGGTCACTTTTCTGCTAAAAAGACCACGGCCAAGATTTTACAGTGTGGCTTCTACTGGCCCACTATGTTCAGGGACACTCATGAGTTTTGCAAGGCTTGTGAGCGTTGTCAGAAATTGGGAGCATTGTCCCGTCGAAATATGATGCCCTTGAATCCCATCCTTATTATAGAAGCATTTGATTGTTGGGGCATTGATTTCATGGGACCATTCCCCCAATCATTTGGAAATCTGTATATTTTGCTCGCCGTAGACTATGTCACTAAATGGGTCGAAGCAATTACGTGCCGCAAAAATGACCATCGCACGGTCATTAAATTTTTGAAAGAAAATATCCTGTCGCGGTTCGGAACACCTCGAGCCATCATTAGTGACAGGGGCTCACACTTCTGCAATAGACCATTTGAGAGCTTAATGAAGAAATACGGTATCTCTCATAAGGTGAGCATCCCATACCATCCACAGACAAGTGGACAAGCTGAGATTTCCAATAGGGAGATCAAACATATCCTAGAGAAAACGGTTAACCCTGATCGTAAGGACTGGTCAATCCGATTGACCGATGCCTTATCGGCGTACCGTACTGCTTTTAAAACTCCTATTGGAACATCTCCCTTTAGACTTGTCTATGGGAAAGCCTGTCACTTGCCTGTGGAATTGGAACATAAAGCATACTGGGCGATCAAAAATCTGAATTTCAATCTGGACAACGCTGGCTCGCTACGCAAACTTCAATTAAATGAACTTGAAGAAATCCGGAACGATGCATACGAAAACTCGAGAATTTACAAGGACAAGATGAAGGCGTTTCATGATCATCATATTCTACGAAAATCATTCACGCCAGGTCATAAAGTCCTCTTATATGACTCTCGACTACATCTCTTTCCGGGTAAGCTTCGATCTCGTTGGACCGGCCCTTACATTGTTGTCACTGCTTATCCTCATGGGGCCGTCGAGATAAGAGATCCCGACAATGGCAAGAAGTTTAAAGTAAATGGACATCGATTAAAGCCATTTGTCGAGGCATTTGATTCAGAGGACATGTCCATGCCTCTGATTGCTCCTGTTTACCAGGACTGATCTCCTAGTCTGATGGAGGTATAGGTAGGTATATCACTTTCATAGGTCTAGGATAGTTATTTTATTTGTCTGGCTGAAGACGGTAAATTTAGCGCTCCTGGGAGGCAACCCAGCTTTTTTATTCCTTTTCATTCTCTAGTTAGATGATTCAATGTTTGTGGGTAACATTACTGCAAACCCTCACGAGACTACAACTCGTCCACTATGGGTAACTTAGGGGTTTAAAGGCTTGTTGCATACGCTAGATGCAATCGAGAGCACCTGCGAAAGTGGTATAGGTAGGATTTTATTTTCATTATTTTTGTTCTGCTTTCTCTCTCATGCTGACAAGCTTCCATGCTGTGATCTATTGGAAACTCTCTTGATTCGTTATTCAGGTACTATCTTCCCATCACTTCTCATTTACTTTCGTTGTCCCATGTGCACTGCATGTTTATATCTTTTACATTGAGGACAATGTAGATTTTAGGTTGGGGGTGGGAAATTAGGTAACCTAATCAGTATTTTCTTGGTCTTGAGCAACAATTGTGAAAAATTTTGAATTTTTCTAAAAATTTTTATGAATTCGAAGTGATTTTGACAGATATCCCTAATTTAGATTTTCAAGGTACATAATGGTGGATTTATGACTCTTGGATTCCGTATCTGTTAGATTTCATAGTTAAGTGAATTATTAATCCATGATTAGAAGTTGTAAACATTGATTGAATCATGATTTCAGGACACGTCTTGCTTACACATTAAGACTTCAGTCTGATATTGAAGGGTTAATTTGGTAATCACTAAGCACGAAAGGAACCAGCCTGAAATATCTTGCCATCATGGTATAAAAATTAGAAAGGTTGGATAATTAATCTTCACCATAGGTTTTCTCCCTATAGGTGTGGAGTTAATTCCCCATGAATGATATCTAAAAAGAGTCAGGTGTACGATCTTCACCATAGGTTTGCTCCCTATAGGTGAGGATTTGATTCCCCTTCCTTGGCATTACTTTGAATAGAAAAATCAAAAGTTAATAGGCTAATCTATGAGGCAAGTTTTGGATTAGGTTTTAGTTATCATGAATTTTCTTGTTGGTTACCAATGATATCATGAAATTGACGATAGGATCTCTTAATGATGATAAACCGAGATTAGACTATACATCCATGGATCTCAATGTTTAAAATTTTTCTAATTGATGGATTAATACTTTACACTTGATTATAAAGTCTACCGTGCGCTTGAGCTCAGGAGAATACAATTTCTAACATTCATGAATATTAAATTTCTCGTATTTTGTTCAAAATCTCACTCGATTTCATAGAAAGTTCTCCTATAATTCTCAACTTATTTTTCGCATATTTTGCTCGGGACTAGCAAAATGCTGGTTGGAGGTTGTGTTGAGGGTCAAATATTGCATATTAGACCCCAGATATTGTCTGGATTTACGAATATAATGCTTTCTAATGGCTCGTTTTCTCATTTTTGTGTGGCAAAGTGATTTTATGAACATGGATGGAAAAAGGATGTTAAAAGTTGAGATTTAACGATCTGATGACGCCAAAGGCAAGGGACACACTCCAGGGGACCAAGATTGACAAATATACACGGTCAGAAATCCGAGAAAAGTTAGAAATTGAAGCTCAAATGGCCTGAAGGACGTCCAGAATGCAAGATCACGAGGTTCCCACTATCCGTTCGGCTCAAAACTTCATACGTCGCCTGAGGACCATAAATTAACCGTACATATAAAATTTCAGTCATTGAAGATCTCGGGAAGTGCCCCAACTGACAGATCAGCCCATAAACCGTTGATTCTGGGCTCACCTGATATCTGAAACTGTCTCAAAATTATTATTGACGCCTTAAATGAGGAGTCAAAACAGATGGACGGTGTAGATTTCTCCAAAACAGTGCAATGGACCCCATATGGGATGAGTGTGTACAATGCACATGTGCACTCGTCGTGCACCAAACGAGTTAAGTCGGTCAGCAAGACGCTGACCGACTTTCTTTTTAAAAAAATAAAAAATAAAAAAAAATAAAATCGCACCGCGTAACGCAGGCCGCTGGCCATTTTTGCGGACGTTTGTGGGCCCTACCCATTGACCATATGGAAAATCTGACCCATTCACCGTGTAGAGGGGCTCGAATACTACAAAAACATGCTGACTTTTTGTACCCATGCGTACACACGTGTGAGATACAGAGGCCACAAAAGGGCTGCTCGGTAGCGTTCAAAACTGATTCTTTTGTGATTTCTTCTCTGGGCTACGTCAATGGACGTTCAAAACCACCCATCCTTGACTGAAATTTCGTTCTGAATCCAATGGACGGGGTGGATTTTCCAGAAAATACTTCTGTGGGGCCCACCGATCACAACAGCGAAATGGTGCGAAAGGTTTCGCACATCTGTGAAAACCGAATTTTTCAGACAGTTTTGGCTCACCATCTTTGATCATATGGCAGATCTGAACCGTCTATCATGTAGAGGACCCAAGAAAGTACTAAGGGACGGTATTTCTTTGGAATTTGAGTGAGGAAAGTGGCGTGTTTCATGGTACCGAACTTGGCTGCGAAAATTGCACTCCGTGTCCTGCTACAACTCTGTCACTGACTCCAGCCTTCCAGCAGCTATAAAAGGAGGTTTTTGGACGTGGGGAGCATTCATTCAGGTCTTGGGAGGAAGAACAGAGGGCTCGAGCTTGGGTTTCAACGTGGGCAGAGGAGAGAGAGAGGAGCTTGGTTTTTTCTTTCCCTTTTCTTTTCCTTTTCTTTTTCTCTTTATTTATTTGGATTGAGCCCATCCATTTCTAGCTAAACCTCCTAGCTAGGGCTAGGAGGTGAAGCTTGTAGTGAGATGGGAGATTTGATTTTATTTAAATTTTAATGCATGAATTGACGTTAATTTTAGTTAATTAATATGGGAATGTTTTAGGTTGTTAATGGTCTGTTGTGACTGAAATTACAATGGGTCTGCAATGGCTTTGAATATTTCCGTTCTCTTTAATGTTTATGATGTCAGGAAGCCCTGTTGTTCACCATAGTCTCCTGAGCATGGTCGGATGACGGTACCCTTCCTAACTTGCATACATGTGATTGGGTGGTAATTAGTTTGATTCTGTTGTTTGCCATAGTCTTTGGGCATGGTTTGGTGATGGAATCCATTCTAATTCATACACCTTTCTTCTCTTTGAAAACTAGATCAACGGCAGTTCAGTAATTTCCATTATTTTTGATGCAAGTATAAGTTCTCCCTAATTTCTACAAGTGGATCCTCTGAATCCCTAGATTCCTTATCTCTGATTTCTATAAGTTTTAGATTAATAGTTTACAATTATTCCTCAATTTATAATTCAATTCAGATTTCATCTCATTCTAGTTCTATTTCCAGTTAATTTTAGATAACGTACAAGTTTCAGTCCCTTGGGATTCGACCTCGGTCTTACCGAGTTATTACTACATCACAACCCTGCACTTGGGGAGTGAACATGCGGCTCATTGGTGTGGCCCATTTGATATATATTAGGCCCTTGTGGAGGCCATGGGCCCACTATATGTTTGGCCCTATCTATGTAGGTCACTCGTTAGGAGCAATATTGATTAGATGTCCACATTGTGACATTCCCTTAGGCCTTGATTGACCGATTTTTGATTAGCGATCAAGGCCGATTATCTTGACCGATTGCCGATTAGCGATCGAGGCTGATTATCATGACCGATTACCGATTAGCGATCGAGGTCGATTATCATGACCGATTTTCGATTAGTGATCGAGGCCGATTATCATAACCGATTGCTGATTAGCGATCGAGGCCGATTATCATGACCGATTGCCGATTAGTGATCGAGGCCGATTATCATGATCGATTGCCGATTAGCGATCGAGGCCGATTATCATGACCGATTAACGATTAGCGATCGAGGTCGATTATCTGACCGATTACCGATTAGTGATCAAGGCCGATTATCATGAGCGATTGCCAATTAGTGATCGAGGTCGATTATCCTGACCGATTGCCGATTAGCGATCGAGGCCGTTTATCATGACTAATTACCGACTAACGATCGAGGCCGATTATCCTGACCGATTGTCGATTAGCGATCGAGGCCGTTTATCATGACCGATTACCGACTAGCGATCGAGGCTGATTATCCTGACCGATTGCAGATTAGCGATCGAGGCCGTTTATAATGACCGATTACTGACTAGCGATCGAGGCCGATTATCATGACCGATTACCGATTAGCGATCGAGGCCGATTATCCTGACTGATTGTCGATTAGCGATCGAGGCCGTTTATCATGACCGATTATCGATTATGATGGCCGATTACTGATTATCGATCGAGGTCGATTACCGATCTTGATTTGTCGTGGCCGATTGCTGATTTCGATTGTAGGGGCCCAATGTGATGTACATGCGACCCATATTTGAGGCCCGACGTGATGTGTATTCAGCCCGTGTCTAAGGCCCAATGTGATATATAGTGAGGCCTAGGTGATGAGGCCCATTGTGATGCATTTGAGGGCCAGGAGAAAGAGCCCATTGTGATGTATGCTAGGCCCATGAGCAGGGCCCACCTGTTGTATACATGTAACCCTTGAGTAAGGCCCATTATGTTGTATATTAGGCCGTTGTGTGAGGTCGCGGGCCCATTATATGTTTAGATTTATGTGTGTTATTCCTTGGGTCAATGTTGGTTAAATGTCCATATTGTCGAGGCCGATTGTTGATACTGACTATGAGTATGTGACAACATAGCATCATGATACATGCTCATACGCATCATCTGTATGTTTGTTATGAGATGTGATTGACCATTGCATATGTCATTGGGTAGGATGATATGAGACTCCCTGATAGACGGAGGTTATCTCGCATGAGCGCACGATATGCGCAGGATTGATGTATGACTGGATTGTATGACTCATGCATCTTGCATTGTGTTGTGATTACTATACGCCCTAGTGACATCAAGGTCGTAGCCTCCACAGGTATTTCATGGATGGCCAGATGGGACACCAAAAAATCTATTTTACATGGGGTGCTATAGATATCCCTGAGTGAAAGTCTCTAAACCCTCTTGGTTCCAGAGGTTGCTCCAACGTCTAGACCGAGTGGGTATATGAGCGTTGAGTGCCGATTACCAGATGACTGCGCTCTCCACTGTGTCATAGTCGGTTGGAAGGGGGTGCGGCCTTACCTGCCCGAGAGGAGGGGGCAATGCTAGGCTGAGTCTGACCAGCTCGAGGAATGGGTCCGCTATTGACGAACCGGGCCCGATATTGGTAGGCGGATAGTGAAGTCTCTTCCACTCACCTTGTTGCGCGCGATGGGGCGGCAATCTGGTTTGGAGTGCAATAGACCCCGGTGATTTTTCAGAGAGGAACCGACTGATATGTGGACTTATTGAGTACGAGTTGCATACTCATTCATTCATTCACTATCCACTCGGGCTGGTGGTGCGCAACTAATCGTTGTATACCTTCGTTATGACAAGGATTTCGGTTAGGCGCGCGACTAACCTGAGATCAGGAGTTTACCACGTTGAGTCTGACTATCCAAATTTAGGTATGATACTGGTTTGAATAGAAGTCCCTTGTGGTGGACCCCGTAGCCTGCAATAGTACGTACTATCATCCCGACTTTATACTCCAGCATGGTCATTTCATTCGCATAGCATATTACATTACATCCGCAGGCATATGGCATTTTGGGTTGCTAAATTTCTGCACTTATATGGCCTAGACAAACTTAATAGGATTTGCATATTGCATTGCATCCTCGACATCTGATATTTGGCTCTTCATGACTCATTGTTACATATTTGTTCTATATTGCGTATTCTGCTATTGATTTACTTATGTTCTTGTCCGTACTTCCGCTTACTCTGTTATCATATAGTTCATAATCTTGTCAGTATTTCTTCTTATTCAGATATTGTATGATTTATGGATGACCAGTAATTTCGGTATTGTATGATGATGGCATTGAATTGAACATTTGATACTTACCTTGTACATACACTTACACCACCCTCTAAGCTTTCTATAAGCTTATGCATGATAGATGCATGCAGGTGATGTTAGGTTGAAGCAGTGTTGAGCTTGGAGCGTGCAGTGGTCTTCTTGAGCTTGACTTTTATTTATGAATTTTCCTTCCAGTATTGTACTCAAATGATTATATTAGTCGATATGTGATGATGATGTTGCTTTTGTGATTTGGATAATCTTGTGGTAAAAAATCCTCCTTGTAGGATCCCAGGTTCAGAATTTGGCGTGTGAACGCTAGGAGTCGAGAATGAGATATTATAGAGGCTGTCGGCACTGGATTTGACAATCGGGATTCCTGTGAATCCGATTTTCGGGTTTGGGGCGTGACACTACATCACTTTTTAGGAAGTTTTCTGAACTTTATTTATTTGTAGTCTCTGATTCACCACCCGATACTAACGTTGAAACTTCTTTTGTCTTAGGTGAATTGTATAAATTATGGATACCTCAAGCAATTCAATGGAAGATTTCTTATGAGATACATAAGTCTCTCGCGAAAGTCATGTTCCAGGGCACCCAAGCCTATTGCAAAAAGGGCTTTTAGATGATCCTGTTGAGAAACTTACTGCGAAACTTATTAAGATATTGGCCAGAAGAGGAACCTTGCGGCATGATCGATTCAATGTTTATGGGTAATATTACTGCAAACCCTCACGAGACTATAACTCGTCTACTAAGGGTAACCTAGGGGTTTAAAGGCTTGTTGCATACGCTAAATGCAATTGAGAGCACCTGTGAAAGTGGTATAGGTAGGAATTTTTTTTTTTGTTATTTTTATTGGTTTCACTCTCATACTAACCTGTTCTCTCCCAGTGATCTCTTAAAAAATTCCTCTCGATTCATTATCCAGGTACTATCCTCCCATCACTTCTCATTTACTTTCGTTGTCCCATGTGTATTGCATGCTCACATATCTTTTACATTGAGGATAATGTAGATTTTAGGTTGGGGGTGGGAGATTAGGTTGTCTAATCAGTGTTTTTTTTTTGTCTGGAGCAAAAATTGTGAAAATTTTTAAAATTTTCTGAAAATTTTTGTGAATTCGAAGTGATTTTGACAACCATCTTAGATTTAGAATTTCAAAATAAGTGATGACTCTTGGATTCAGTATCTGTTAAATTTCACAGTTAAGTTGAATAGTTAATCCAGAATTAGAAGTTGTAAACATGATTGAATCATGATTTCACATGTCACATCTTGCTTACACATTAAGGTTTCAGTTTGATATTAAATGGTTAACTTGGTAATCACTAAGCATGAAAGGAACTAGCCTGAAAAATTTGCTCGCCATGATTTATGAAAAAAAAAAAAGAAAAAAAAGATACCTTTGGAAAGGGTTGGGTAAATAACCTTCACTGTAGGTTTGCTCCCTACAGGTGAAGGTTTGATTCCCCAAGGTTAACATTCAAAAATTATTGGGGGACTGGTCTTTACCATAGGTTTGCTCCCTACAGGTGAAGGTTTGATTCCCCAAGGTTAACATTCAAAAATTATTAGGGGACTGGTCTTTACCATAGGTTTGCTCCCTATAGGTAAGGATTCGATTCCCCTCCTTGGCATTACTTTTAAGAGAAAAATCAAAAGTTGAAATTTCTGAGGCAGGTTTGGTTCGGGTTTTGGTTATCATGAATTCTCGTATTGGTTACCAATGATATCCTAAAATAGATAAGTGAATTTTAATTTTGATAAAGCCGAGATTACATTATACACCCATTGAACTCAATGTTTAGAATGATGCTAATTGATGGATTAATACTTGAACTTGATGATGAAGTTTACTGTGCGCTTGATTCCAGGAGGAAGTAATGCCTAACATTCATACATATTTGAAGTCTCGTGTCTAGATTGCTTTTCAGAAATCACTTGCGTTCATAGAAATTGTCCGGTAATTCTCAACTTATTTTTCACATACTTTGCTCGGGACTAGAAAAATGCTGGTTGGGGGTTATGTTGAGGGTCAAATATTACATATTAGACCCCAGTTATGACATGGATTTACGGATATGACACTGCTTAATGGATTATTTTAATCGTGTTTTTGTTGCAGGGTGTAATTAGGAGCGTTGACTGAAAAAGAGTATTAAAAGTATTGATTTGATGCCCGAAAGGCACCAAAGCAAGGGATGGACTCCAAAGGACTGAGATCAATGAATTTACAAGCCAGAGATCCGAAAAAATCAGGCCGTTCACATTAAAGATGGCCCGAAATTGGTCCAGAATGCAAGATCACAAGGTTTCCGCCCTTTGATTGACTTGAACTTCATACACGTGATGGAGGCCATAAATTAACCGTACATGTCAAATTTCAGCCATTGGATTCATGTGGAAGTGGCCCAATAGATAGATCAGAGGGCATTATCCATTAAAGAACATCTTGGCAATCAATAAGCGATCAAGGCTCAAAATTAGGGGTTAGAAAGAGCGTGAAAAATAACAACTCCTGGTGAAATTTTATCTCATTTGAATGATGCAATCAAGAGATACGGACGACAAAAGTTATAACAAACGAGAATGACAAATTTGTAAATAGATGGTCATGCCATGCATCACGTGAAGTAAATTATGTGTTTAACGGTGAATATCATCCGTATAACAGTTGGTCGTGTGGCCCACCCTGAAGTCGGATCTACTTTAAACTTGGGACCATGGGCTATCATGATATGATGAAAATGGTGAAGGGAGCAGATTTTTCGAGAAAACGCCATAGTGGGCCTTACCTATTTTTTTTTGTACAAAACATCCAAATAGTGCAAAAAAAGACGTCCAGTGACAGACGTTGCATTACATTGGGTTTTGACTGTGGGCCACCATCATGGTCCATATGATGAATCTGGACCATTCATTAGAATCCCACGGCCCATTGTGCCATCACCTAGGTGACGAAATTTTAAGGTACAGCGGAGATTGATTTTTAGCCATCCAAACGTAGGACGAATAGTAGAAGTAAAGATTCAATGGGTCACACTAAATCTAAGAAAAAAACACCCATTTCTGGATGATTTTTTCGAGGACAACTCAATGGACGGCATGGATTTCGGAAAGAGCAGCTGATGTGGACCCTACCGAATTCAGCGACAAAAGAATCAGCGCCTTCTGCGAATCTCGAATATATATATATATATATATATATATATATATATATATATATATATATATATATATATATATATATATATATATATATATATATATATATATATATTCGAGAGAGAGAGAGAGAGAGAGAGAGAGAGAGAGAGAGAGAGAGAGAGAGAGAGAGAGAGAGAGAGAGAGAGAGAGAGAGAGAGAGAGAGAGAGCGAGTCGTTGTTGCACTGAGGGTTACATCTTTGTTTTTTTCCTTTGAGCATAGTAGATTAGTATGAATCCGTGGACACAACAAAAAAGAACCATGTAAATCTCTACATTGTAGTTTATCTTTTTTCTACTTTCTTTTAATGCCACTATTGTTGTGTGTGTGAACGAAAATGAATCTCTCTCAACATTTGTACCCTTAGATATAAGGGGTCAACTGAGGTTCCAAACTTAAAGCTTTGTGTTAGATTGGGCTTAGACTAAAAATCCTTAGCTTGACTCTTGATTAGGGTGAGCTTATGTCGAGGGCAGCTCTAACGAACCCAAAACTAACATTCTCTACAAAACACACATAAGAGTTATGCCCAATGCACTTGACATAAACTTAAAATCATAGTATGAAGGAAAATATGGCTCCTGATTGAAACAATCATTGCTCTGGGAGTGGATTAGCTGAGGCAATGCCTCACATAACAGCGTGCGATCCTAATAGTGGGGCCCACCTTGATGAATATGTAGTATATCCAAGCCATCCATCCATTTTTCCTACTCATTTTAGAGTACAAGCCCAAAAAATGAAGTAGACACAAATCTCAGGTGGACCACACCACTGGAAACGGGTGATTGAATGCTTACCATCAAAAACTTCTTCCAACGCACCATAATGTTTATTTGCCTTCCAGTTGAACAGAGCTGAATGAAAGAAAAAAGAAAAAAAAAAAAAAATAACTATTAGCTTCCATTCTTTCCAAAAGACAACGAATCTTTGGATCACCGTCCACAAGATTTTGATTCATACCTTCGTTGCTTGTCATTGGCCCGAGGGGAAACCTCGCTCTGATACCAAATTGACGCAAGGATGAACGTGATGAGGTTGATCACTGTCTTCCTCAAGGATAACTACTTCGAATCCATGGAGCTTATCTGGACTCCTCACAGAGACTTCTCGAATCTACGAGGAAAGAAAGCAGAAAAATAGAAATAAATTCTAATAAAATTTGAAATTAATTGATGAATAACTAAAAACGAGTGTACACCCCTTTAAATAAGAGAACCAAGCAATATGAAAGAAATCAGACTCAAACTACAACTAAAACTCCTAGAATCCGCAACTTATTATAAATAGTAAACTCACTATTTATAGACAGTCGTGACGTCTACTAGTGCGCAAGGTTTTCGGCCAAAAATAGTAAGTATCCTATTTGGCTTCATCAAACCGTTCTCCTAATTATCCTAAGAACTTTTCATGTTGAACACAACTCTTAAAACCCAACGGATGAAGAGCTATAAGCAAACTAAAACTTACTGTAAATAGTAAAAATGAAATTAAAAAGGGGAAACGACCGTCGATCAGGGGGTTTCTCACAAATTTGGGCTGCGCAACCCGGCATAGCGGGGTTGGTTGGCTAAAGTAGCTCGTTCTACTCCAAAATCATATATTTTGCGTCGGATAACTCATTCCGGATTGCGAGATACGCCCGATCTAAGGTCTGATGGTTCGGATCACTTCTGTCACCGACCGTGCCTTTTCTGATCCATCCTGGCCATGAAATTGTAAGTGACCCGCTCTACATCATAATGCCCAGATCTGGAAACACAGATGGACGGAGTAGATGCAGAATATGGAAGCGGCTTGTGTCCTATCGATGGTAATCAATTCAAAAAGAGGCTATGTGGGGTCCACTGTAATTTATTGGTTTGTCCATGTTGTTTATCCATTTTGACGGATCATTTTAAGCTGTAAGCCCAAAAATGAAGAAGAGTTAACCATTAAAACCTTCTTATGGCTCACCGTGACACTTATTTTTCATCCAACTTGTTAATAAAGTCATCTAAACCTAGATGAAGGGAAACAAACAACATCAGCTTCATCCAAAGCTTCTACAACTCCTGTGAAGTTTTTAATAGTGAGAATTTAATCTCAACAGTGTGATCCACTTGAGATTTAGATCTACCTCATCTTTTAGATCACATGCACCGTGAAATGATTTCCTAAATGGGTTGGTGACATGGATAAAATCCATACATCAAGTTGGGCTACACAAGCCCTGCCTCAATATGTTTATCTTGAGGCAGAGGTAGAAGGCCATCGCATCCATGACCCTGTACACTAAGGACCCCACCATCTTGGGTGAGGCTAGTCCTCATCTAACCCGTAAGATGATTAGGTGAGACCTAGCCTACTCAAGAGGGAATGGCCCTACCCAAGACACCCAGGACAAGGTGGCCTTATTGTGGGGCCACATTGATATATTGTGGGGCCACATTGATATATATATATATATATATATATATATATATATATATATATATAATTATAATGCATCCAATAGGCACCCATCTGCTTTTCCGTATCATTTTGGAGTACTATACAAAAAATGAAGCAGATCTATTTATCAGGTAAACCATACCAAACCATGAGAATCCGAAAACGGTATCATGTCATTCTGCACACTTTTTACCCAATCATGTACGGTAAGTCCCTTTAGTTTCGAGAACTCTTACCTACATATAAGGTACCACTACTTTGGTACCAACTATCTTTCCTGACAGAATTCCGGACATCAGTACCATTCAAGCGATTGATCCCATCACAAAGATCACCTAGATTAAAAATCAGGATAGTCCGCTCGTCAGGTGGGCCACACTTAGAATCAAAAGACAACCAATGGTTTGATCTAACATACAAGTTTGGCCCACCTAGCAAAGCGCATCAGCCTATCTTATAAAGATGAAAATCTTGGTGATGGGCCTAGCAATTTCATGCGACTGATTTCCTAAACAGCTGCATGGTAGCACCTTTGCCGGAATTCTGGCATGGGCCCACATGTTGTGGTACAATTGCACGTAGGCGATCAGTTGTGATGGTGAAATTGCACGCTCCCACTTGCAAGACGTTGCCTTTTCAACGACAATTGTCATGAATGACCTAGGCATGCGTCCTTGGTCCAAAATCGGGAATTAGATCTAAACCGTTCATCTGATGTCCTATCAGGCAGGGCTGGTAGCTTGAAAATTGCAAGGATGGGATGTTGCAAACCATCCAATTGCTGGAACCTTGCTCGCTAAAGCATGAAATGCTATTTCAAATTTTTGTCTTTTCATCTCCATTTGTAAATTACACGTGGATGGTTAGGATGTTTCATTATTGTATTGCTCCACAATTTGATCCTTTGCCACCTAGTAAATGAGTGGGTCACATCGTCCTTAGTCCAAAATTGGGAATGAGATCCAAACCGTTCATCTAGTGTCCTATTGAGCTGGGCTGGTAGCTTGAAAATCGCAACGATGCGATGTTGCAAATCGTCCCGTTGCTGGAACCTTGCTTGTTAAAGCATGAAATGCTATTTTAATTTTTTGTCATTTCATCTTCAATTGTAATTTACATGTGGATGGTTACGATCATCCGTTATCGTAGTACTCCATGATTTGATGCTTTGTCACCTAATAAATGAGTGCCTCCCATCGTCCTTGGTCCAAAATCAAGAATGAGATCCAAACCGTTCATCAGGTGTCCTATTAGGCAAGGCTGGTAGCTTGAAAATCGCAATGATGGAATGTTGCAAATCGTCCAGTTGTTGGAACATTGCCCGTTGATGCATGAAATGCTATTTTAATTTTTTATCATTTAATCTCCATTCTTAAATTACATGTGGATGGTGAGGATTGTCGGTTATCGTAATGCTCCATGATTTGATGCTTTGTCACCTAATAAATGAGTGCGCCCCATCGTCCTTGGTCCAAAATCGGGAATGAGATCCAAACTGTTCATCTGGTGTCCTATTGGGCAGGGCTGATGGCTTGAAAATCGCAATGATGGGATGTTGAAAACCATCTAATTGCTAGAACCTTGCCCGCTAAAGTATGTAATGCTATTTAATTTTTTTGTCATTTCATCTCCATTTGTAAATTACATGTGGATGGTTAGGATCGTCCGTTATTGTAGTGCACCATGATTTGATGCTTTGTCACCTAATAAATGAGTGGGTCCCAGCATCCTTGGTCCAAAAATAGGGAATGAGATGCAAATTATTCATCTAGTGTCTTATTGGGCGGGGCCGGTAGCTTGAAAATTACAATGATGGGATGTTGCAAACCGTCCAGTTGCTGGAACCTTGCTCGCTGAAGCATGAAATACTATTTTAATTTTTTGTCATTTCATCTCCATTTGTAAATTACATGTGGATGGTTAAGATCGTCTATTATTGTAGTACTCCATGATTTGATGCTTTGTCACCTAATAAATGAGTATGTTCCATCGTCCTTGGTCCAAAATCAGGAATGAGATCCAAACTGTTCATCAGGTGTCCTATTAGGCAGGGCTGGTAGCTTAAAAATTGCAATGATGGGATGTTGCAAACCATCCAGTTGCTGGAACGTTGCCCACCGAAGCATGAAATGCTATTTTAATTTTTTGTCATTTCATCTCCATTCGTAAATTACATGTGGATGGTTTGGATTGTCCGTTGTCATAGTGCTTTATGATTTGATGCTTTGTCACCTAATAAATGAGTGCATCCCATCGTCCTTAGTCCAAATCGGGAATGAGATCCAAACTGTTCTTCTGGTGTCTGATTGAGCAGGGCTGGTAGCTTGAAAATCACAATGATGGGATGTTCCAAACCATCTAGTTGTGGAACCTTGCCCGCTGAAGCATAAAATGCTATTTTAATTTTTTGTCATTTCATCTCCATTTGTAAATTACATGTGGATGGTTAGGATCATCCGTTATTATAGTGCTCCATTATTTGATGCTTTGTCACCTAATAAATGAGTGGGTCTCATCATCTTTGGTCCAAAATCGGTAATGAGATCCAAACCGTTCATCTAGTGTCCTATTGGGCAGGGTTGGTAGCTTAAAAATGGCAATGATGGGATGTTGCAAGCCATCTAGTTGTTGGAACCTTGCCCGTTGAAGCATGAAATGCTATTTTAATTTTTTATCATTTCATCTTCATTTATAAATTGCATGTGGATGGATACGATCGTCCGTTATTGTAGTGCCCATGATTTGATGCTTTGTCACCTAACAAATGAGTGGGTCCCATCGTGCTTGGTCAAAAATCGGGAATGAGATCCAAACTGTTCATCTAGTGTCCTATTGGGTAGGATTGGTAGCTTGAAAATCGCAATGATGGGATGTTGCAAACCGTCCAGTTGCTGGAACCTTGCTCACTGAAGCATGAAATGCTATTTTAATTTTTTGTTATTTCATCTCCATTTGTAAATTACATGTGGATGGTTAGGATCGTCCGTTATTGTAGTGCACCATGATTTGATGCTTTGTCACCTAATAAATGAGTGGGTCCCATCTAAATGTGGTACATGCATGGTTTTGGATTAAAGAGAAAAGTATGATGTTTCATGGCTTCATTTTCAATGAAAATCACTTCTTTATTTAAAAAGTTATTATTACTAGGATGATATATACGCCAGGAAGTTACTGTGCTGAGATGTTAGGTGGCAACCATGCACAGTGATGATGGTAAGAAATTGACCCCGTGCATCTGTTTTATAAGATTATTTTAAGACATGAGACTGAAAATGAGGTGGATCCAAACCCCAAATGGGACATGCGAGAGGGAGAACTGGGGAAAGAGTTTTCTACAGTTGAAACCTTCCCATGCTCCAACTTGATGTTTATATGCTATCCAAGCCCTTCCACTGGGATGACGTGAAAATAAGAAAAACCTAATTTCAAATGAAACTTTTGTGGCCATAAAAATATTTCAACGGTGGTTACTGAATCCTCACTTTCTCCTATCATGCAGCCCACTTAAGATTTTGATGCACCTCATTTTGGGCCGCATGTTCTAAAAGAATTTAGATTCTTTACTTGCCACAAGTAGGAAAATCCTGCTTTCCCATTAGTTATTGGTCCACATCATCACTGACATAGTCAATGTTGTTGCATTAAACACAGTGTATGATGATGTGGTCAAATTGGATTGCAACAAGCAGAGAATCTGAATTCGTCCTCAAATGAGCTCGCAAAAGGGATGGACTCATTAAATGCTTAAATAATGAACTGGCCTAGGTAACGGACTGACCTGATTTTTGAGGCATGGATCCAGCATGATAGAACAAGTCTTAATTATTTCCGTTGCCTGAATTTTTAGGCATGGAGCTAGCACCACGAGAACATGTGGTGTACGGCTTGGATAGTTTGCTCACCTTTGGAACAATTGGCCATTTGAAACAAATGATGATAGTTTGATCACCTTGGAATTAGATATTCTCCCTATCGACTCTAGTCAGCAATTTCATGCGAATGCGACAACAGAAGATGGCGTGCATCAATGAAACAAAAACAGTTATTTGATACTCCAGCTACACATAACGCTTGCTACACAGGCCCTTGAGAATGGTATACCTACATTACTCTAAATTAAACTGAGTAATTTGTGGAATGAACTGTCTTAAGTATACAACTCAGATTGGTTGAACAATCCTAACATCTGATTTGTGGATACTTAGTATTTTGAAGTTATTGGATATTTTTCAATTTTAACTGTCCAATCAAATATTCTGGTAACTAAATAAGATTATTTTTTTGTTAATGATACATCTAAACCCGTGCCCATAATTTAAATGGTTAATTTTAAATTATTTGTATGTCACATATGTTAATTGTGGCTAATTTCTAGCTGTATGAGTATCGTCCATCACAGTCTGTCAGACTATCAAAAGCATTTCTCATGAAACCGGCCAAATCATGTTTAGCACTTTGCTTTTGTCACATCTTCAGTTATTTTTCCCCGGGGTTTTTACCAAACACTATCCTTGAATCATGATATGTACAGACGTGTTTTAATCGAAATCCTAAAACGTTTTAGTAAGTGTGAAATAACGAAAAATGCCTGGTTGACCTTTCTATAAAGGAGGATGGACGGTAGGGCTGCCAACAGGTCAGGGTAGAGCCCTATAGTACCGTACCAGGATGACCGGTATCAGCTCTTGCCCTAGGTCTTTTTATGTCCGGTCTAGGTCTTGAATATCAGACCGGGAGCCGATCGAGTTTGATAAGTGCAATGTTTCATGATTGGGCCAACTCATTGGATGGATTAGATCACACATTGATGTGCCACTTTGACATATGTATGGTGTATAAATGGGCTTTTTAAAATGAGTGTGGTTTAGGAAAATCATACTAGGCATTATAGAAATGGTTGTAAAAAGTCGTAATAGTTGGTAAAAGGCCAAGAAATTTGTATTCATTTACTACTATTTTACCTGTTTTGATTTCACGGGTTAGAGACGTATTTTCAGGTCATATTACCACTCAATGGCATCAAAATGATCATAGCGCCTTGGCTTTATTGGTGGGTCCAATCATAGTGTTTATATAAAAGTCACCCGGATTACTAAGTAGGTTACGTTAGTTTAATCTTAGAGCCCAAAAATAAGCGCGGTGCATGATTTAGGTGGGCCATATGAAGGGAAAAGTTAAGAGAGTGATGCCCACCCTTATGTTTTTTCAAGGCCCACGGACTCTTTCCTCCCTCTCTAAAAGAAATCCATCATTTCTTCGACAAATGCTCCTCGATCTCCATGATATTTTTCCTCTCTTCTCCACGGTTGGATCATGATGACGATGACGATGGCCTATGATGTACCACACTTGTCCATATCATCTGAGATCTTTGATGTATTGACACTCTCTCTAACTTTCTGAGGCCGTCTCTCATTCGGGTCCTCATTATTGCTCCGGTGGTAGACTTTCAAGAGTTTCAATACCTGGTCAAGGGCTCGAGTACCCATAGGTGGTGAAATTCCACAACCATGTGAGTTTGTGCGTATATAAAAAAGGAAAAAAAAATGCTTTCAAAGCTCATTGTGATGATTATATAAAATCCACTTCAACTGGTGAATACAAAGCTAAAATGTTGGCTTTGAAACAACCTCATGATTCCTCATTAAAAATGAGTGACACACTTGATGATCAAGGTGGATTTTACCTATAGGTTCATGTTACTTAAGAATGACGTGCGTGTAAGTAGGCTGTGAAACTTTCATCAGTTGAGATATACTATTTGGATAACATAATAATTAGGCCATTTCATTTTCACTCCTTCGGCTTGCACAGCAAAAAAAAATAAAAAAATGGCCGACTAGAAAAAAAAATACTTTTAAGTGATGGCTCTCAAATAAAGGCAATACATTTATATATATGTACGACTTTTGTGAACCATGGACCAGCCAACACAACCTGTTCAAAGATTGGCTCAGCTTTAGTTCGTTAGGCTGTAAATCAAGTTCAGATATAAAATAGCTCAAGAATCATTTTCACTGATAGTGATGTTATATATACACAGGTAAGCAATGTTCAACCGCCATGCACGTGACTCACCAGTAGAACACAGTCATCAACCGATACTGGATCTGACCCAACCTCCTGCCGACCTTAGTCCAGACCCTCTTGGTCTGCCCAACTTTAGATTAATGGACCATTTAAAATGAATGAAAGATGGCCTCATGGCCCACAACTCGATGGGCCCATCACTCTCTTTTTGGTTTGTATCAATAGTAATTTAATACTCTGGCAATGTATAACGTTTGATATGCAGGCACTTAAAAAAGTATATATGCTCGCATATATTTATTTAAATTAAACTGGTTAACTCACTGCTAAGTCACCTTTGTGAAATGGGGTTAAATGGATATTTTTATGTTTTGCCATTAAATAAATGTCTAAATCAAATAAGCAGAATCTTCTTCTTCTTTGTGTTTTTTTTTTTTGGACACGAATCATTTATAACCAAGACTTATAAAAATGTTTGATAATTCTTCGCAGTCTAGTAAAAAAAAACATGTACATGTTGAAGGTGGGACCCGCAATGAAACGTAAAAATAGATTGAAATGAAACTCATGGTTAAAGGCATTTTACATCCTTTTAATTATGTCACATGTGCAATACCTAGGATCTAATTGATGTAGAGTGGGTCATGGATAATTTCATGGCTAAAATGGATCAGAAAAGACCCGGTCAACGATAGAAGTGATTTGGACCATCAGAACTTAAAATGGGCATATTTCACAAATCAAAATGAGGTATCAGACGTACCATATATGATTTTGGGGTAGGAATAGCTATTTTAGTCACCTAACTTGACATAACGCCGAATTTGCGAAATACCATTGATCAAGGGTCAAATTTATTTTTTAATTTTGTTTTTACTATTTAGAGTAAGTTTTAATTTGATTATAACTCTTCATCCGTCGGGCTTTAGGAGTTGCGCCCAACATGAAAAGTGCTTAGAATAATTAAGAGAACAACATGGTGAAGCCAAATATGACACTTACTATTTTTGGCCAAAAACCATGCGCACTAGTAGGAATCACAATCGTTTATAAATAGTAAGTTTACTATTTATATTAAGTCATGAATTCAAGGAGTTTTAGTTGTAGTTTAATTCCAAAACTTCTTCCATGGCTTAGTATCTCTATTTAAATGAGTGTAATCTTATTTTCATGATCAATTAAATTATTTCTAATTTCTTAGAATTATTTATATTTTCTTCTCTCGTGGATTTGAGGTTTCTTTATAAGGAGTCCAGGAAAGTTCTATGGATTCGGAACAATCATCCCCTTAAGGAAGATGGTACTCGACCTCACATCCTTTCCTGCGTCACTCATTTAGTACCTTGTATTATGAATTAGAATCTAAATTACAATTACAATAGATTTGATGTGAATTGGAGTCTTCAATTGTATTTAGTAACCTATAATTAAAAACCACTGGAATTCAAAAATTATGTTTGACAATTTATTTGGAATTCATTCAAAATTTATGATATATCAATAGGTAACTAAATTTAATTAAGTAAATCAACTTTAATAACTCAAATTAGTGTACACATGTCATTTGACAAAATAATTATAATAAGCTCATTAAAAATACATACTTAAGTAAAAAAGAGGAAATTTTGAGCTTTAAGTGGGCCACAAGAAATAAGAATCTCAAACGATGCAACTCGCCAACATTTTTTAACCATCCATTAGATGGCTAACGTTTGGATGATTTAGATATTTCTTG
This sequence comes from Magnolia kwangsiensis, assembly GCA_037074715.1. Taxonomy (NCBI): domain Eukaryota; kingdom Viridiplantae; phylum Streptophyta; class Magnoliopsida; order Magnoliales; family Magnoliaceae; genus Magnolia; species Magnolia kwangsiensis. The sequence continues at coordinate 188,175,524 of CM073572.1, read as the reverse complement.
TGTTGTTACTTTAGTCTTATGGTCAATAATTGAATTATTTTAAAGTATCATCAATGCATCGAGTGTACGACGGATCCATAATCTGGTCATTCCTTTGTTACTTAGTGCGACTTTCTCACCTTTAAAAAAAGGAGCCAACAGTAGTATTTCACACCAAATCTAATGGATTCACATGGAAATATATATATATATATATATATATATATATATATATATATATATATATATATATATATATATATATATATATATATATATATATGGAAAAAGGGTACTATACGCTTGACCGTATTATACCTTTCATGAGGTCAAGTGGTGGTGTCACGTCATTGGTCAGAGGAAATTTTATCAGGAAATTAAATAAACAAAACCGTGAGAAATTTAGTAGGAAACGGACGCCTGAAAGGTTGGGTGGCGGGACTTGCTACTGAAGTTATATAACCAAGTTTTGTGAGTTTTGTGGGCCTCATCATGATGTATATTATATATCCACTCCATCCATCCATTTGGAAAGATCATAATATGGTATTATCCAAAAAATGAGTCATATCAAAAGCTCAAGTGGACCACCACAGATAATAGTAGAGAGAGAGAGACGCCCACCATTAAAAACTTTTAATCATTACAAAAGTTTTAGATCAAGCTAATATCTGAGCTTTCTGTATTTCATGTCTGCGTTGACACATGAACAGGTTGGATCTCAAATACACATCATGATGGACCTTAGGAAGGTTTCAACGGTGGTTGTCACTATCCCCACTATTTTCTATGGTGGATCCACTCGAGCTTTGGATCTTCCTCATTCTTTGGATCATGCCCTAAAATGATCTATCCAAATGGATGGACCGTGTGGGTACAACATATGTATTGTGGTGGACCCACAAAATTCGATGACAGCGAGTTTGGCTACTCAAACCGTCAGCACCTAATTTGCGTCAGCAGGAAACCCGTTGTAATGCGGCCGCGGATTGGATACGGACAAGGTCAGTAGCCAAATCAGTCACAAGCTCTGTGGACCCCAGCATGATGCATGTGCTGTATCCATACCGTCCAACCATTTTTAGAGATCTCTTTATGGCATTACAAAGAGAATGAAATAGATCTAAATTTCAAGTGGACCCACCACAGAAAACCGTGGGAGCAGTCACACTCACCGTTGAAACATTTATAGGGCCCACCGTGATGTATTTTTGATATCCAGCCTATTAATAAGTTAACATAGAAATAAATGAAGTGAAAACAAAAATATCAACTTGATTGGAAACTACTGTGGCCCCTAAGAAGTTTTGAACGGTGGATGTCACTATCCCCACTATTTTCTATGGTGGGGTCCGCTTGAACTTTAGATCCATCTCATTCTAGTTGTAATGTCATAAAACGATCTCTAAAAATTGTTGGACGGTATGGATACAACACATGCATTATGGTGGGGTCCACATAGCTTGTGATGTCACTTTAGTAGTGATTTGGCTACTGGCCTTGTGAGTATCCAATCCGCGCATTCTCGAGACACGATCTGCTCTAGTTTTCATAGAAAGTTAGTGCGTGGGAAACTAAGGTGGGGCCCACCATAACGTTTAAGAAAAATCTATCTCATTCATCTGTTTTTTGAGCTCATTTAAGGACTTAGACCAAAAATAAGCTTGATACAATATTTGGTCGACCATGAGAGGTTGAGTAGCTGAAGTCGCGTCACCAAGTTCTGTGGTTCTCATCATGATGTATGTATTATATTCACACCGTTCATCTACTTTTAAAGATCATATTATAGCATTATTTAAAGAACGAGTCAGATCAAAAGCTCTAGTGGACCCCCACCACAAAAAAAAGTGTGGAGAGTAATGATGCTCACGCTTAAAATCATCCTGTACTGTTTATTTGACATCCAAATTACTGATTAAGTCATGCAGACCCATGTGAAGGAAAAAAACAAAGATCAACTTGATCCAAAACTTTTATGGCGCCCTAAAAAAATTTAATGGCCGACGCCCATTCAACACGGCTTCCTATAATGTGGTCTACTCGAGATTGGGATATACCCTATTTTTGGTATCATTACCATAAAATGATCTAGAAAAATATAAAGACAACATAGATGAAACATATACAGCATGGTGGGCCCCATATAGTACCGACCACCTGCCATTGGCGTTAACCGGTACGTTTTTGGATATCCTACTAAAAGTGAATATTCACAAAAGGATTCTGTGTGAGGCTCACTGTGATCTTTGTGTGAAATCCAATCTGTCCATTCATTTTTAGATATCATTTTAGGACATTATACCGAAAATGAGGAGGATCCAAAATTCAAGTAGGCCATACGATATGAAACACGACAAAAAGGAATGCTTACCGTTGAAACCTTCCTAGGCTCCACCTCGGTGTTTATATTCCATCCAAATTGTTTATAAGTTCATTTTCACTGATATGAAATGAAAACACCATAAACATAAACCAATACAAAATTTTTATAGCCATATGAATGTTTTAACGGTAGTCACTAAATGCCCATTGTTTCCTCTCATGTGTCCCATTTAATTTTTAGATCCTCCTCATTTTTGGTCGCATGTCATAAAATGATTTTGAAAAATGGATGGACGGGTTGAAATTGTCACAAACATTATAGTGGGCCCCATACAAAATTCTAGCACATGATCTTGCACATAAATTTCTCACGATTTTGTTTATTTAGTTTCCTTATAAAATTTCCTCACCTTCCGACGAATGAAGTGATGCCACTACTCGACCTTATGGAAGGTATAATACGGTTGAGCATATGGTACCTTTTCCCTATATATATATATATATATATATATATATATATATATATATATATATATATATATTCTAAAAACATAAGAAAGCAACCTTTCCTTTGCAGTCAATTATACAGTATTAAACGTGCAAAAATTATATTATTATCACCGATTACCACCAAATATGCATACGCTGCCAAACCACATCAAGTAATTTCGAAGTGACAGATTCTCCAAGGGTGATACAACATTCATCCCGCGTGAGTATTCATTTGTCTAATTGCGAGAAACGGAAGACAACAGCTGCGTGGGCCAACAATCAGAGAGATATGGCAGAGAATTTCAAAACTCATATTCTCTTTGGCTTTTGGAAATGAAGGCCACACACGTGCCAGAAAGTTACAGTTTTACTCCCTTTTTATTGGGATTTTTATTTATTTATTACCTAATAAAATCTTTTTGTGGTTAGAATTTAGTCCCTGTCCATCAAAAGATTTGGAGATTAAATCCTTTTTGGGGCCATTGTGATGAATAAATGAAATTCAAGCCGCCCACATCATGTAGTCCCACTAATGTTCTCCTTGTTTTCTGAAACTACGGTCGACCCAAAACTCAGGTGGACTACCCCGCTTTGGATGCGGGCGCCCACCATTACAAACCTTTCAAATTGTGAGTGGGGCCCACCATGCTTTGTTACATGCCATCTAATTCATTCAGAAGATTGGTCTCAAGAGGATGAATGGACAACCATAAAGTCTGGCATAGGGCATGCCGCACGCTTAGATTAACCAAGTTTCCGCATGCAGTGGAGAATACTAGTGGTGCCATTTAGAATATTAGGGCTCCTTTGGTAGCACGAAGTAAGTGTATTCGAGAACATTTAGAATCCTTAAGTCGCACGTTCAACACTAAGTTCATAGGTTCGAGTGCCTATTATCACGTGTGTAAAAAAAAATAAAAATTAATAAAGTCATTTTGTAGAGTGGAATTAAAGATATTTGGAATACACAATTTTAGTGTGTATTGCAATATTTTCTATGTGTTAGTGAATTAGATTGAATTGCCTTTCCTAGTTCATCTTTAAAGGTATGAGAGCTGAGATTTGTAGGTGTAACAAAAGTGTCCTTACAGTAGTAATCTACCGTGCATGTGGTATATTGATGATACCCAAAACTGTCAAATTATAGGCTGGACCACTAAACTTACATTAATAGAATGATTCAAAGACTCCAAACATTGGTATTTAAATCAATGGTTACAAAACATTGTGGAATTTTAGTTTTTTTGGTTAAAGTATATATTCCAACGAGCTTATTATAGTCATTTTGTCAAATATCACACATGTATAACAATTTAGGATATATAAGTTGATTTCGTAATTAAATTTAAATTCTTTAAAATATACTACAAAATTTCAATGTATTTGTATTTTTGGATTCTAATAGATTCTAATTATAAGCCGTTAAACACAATGATAATTCCTAATCATGTTGATTTGTGATGTGGATTCCAATGCATTCTTAATATAGACATAATGGATGGCTTGGATGTCATTTGTACATCACGATAGGTCGCAAAAAAGAAATTGTAGGCTAGGTTAAACCTACAAAGCTTTGTAGTTAAATGGTGGCAAAACAATGCAAAGATTATACTACAATCTAAAAACATGTATATAAAAGGCTATATGATCCAAATGTTTTGCTTTAATTGTCTTCTTCTAAAGTGCGATTTACTGTGCATTGTGGGCCATGCATGAAGTGCATGAATTTAATCCAAAACCCACCAAGATTAGGCAAATCAGAAATTAAGCCAGTACGATCATTATGTGAGCCACGCTATAAAATACATACTACCCATAAGCCCCCAAACTCATGTGAGGCCCACCTAATGAATTGAATTAGCCTGATTTTGTATTTGTCTAGTCATGTCTCATCCATGTCATAGATGCCATACTCGCATGCTGCGCCGCCCAATCCACTACTCTTTAAGGAAAATCCGAGGATTTGATTGGCACCGAGGATAACCTAGAATTTTTTTTTAAAAAGTAAAAAAGTAAAAAGGATGGTTGAATTAGTACCAAATCTCTCTTTTCTCATTACTTGCAACACCTTAGAATCAAGTAAAGATAAACATAATTATTTACAAGTAAATTTAATTCTGAACTCCTTTTACCTTCAAGGGCTAGAAATTAACACACGTGTGGGTATATGGCACATGCGTCTTAGATTTAAAAACAAAAAAAAAAACCACACAAGGCACATCCTACAAGTTTACATCTACAATTTCCTAAATTAGATGTCCGTCGTGTCCAAGATTGATGGGGACATCGTGCATATGCCCCCTCTACGCACGTATTCGAGGAGAAGGTGAGCCTCGCTTTTGATTTGAATTGATGATGACATATTTGGAGGGCCTCATAATTAGAGTTGGGCATGTCTGACTCGATCCGGTGGATCTGACTCGATTTGAATCGAACCGAAAGCCTGGATTGGTGCGGATCGAGTTGGGCCATTTAGATCCGAATGTTTTTGGAATCGACTTCAGATTGTGGTCAATTCGGACCGATCCGATCCGACCCGACCCGATCTAGAGTGGATAAACCACATGCATTCATGGTGGGCCCCAACAGAGTTTACTTGGTTGTCGGTATTGGAATCGGATCGGCTACTCCTAGTTTTGAAACTAAACATGAGAGAGAGAGAGAGAGATTTTAAAAGAGGAGAGAGAAAAACAGAGATAGAGATTTAGAGAGAGAGAAGGAGAGGAATGTCTTGGCGTTTGGTGTTGACACCAGCCAATGGCTAATGGTCAGTTCTCTGTGGGCCCTACCATGAAGTATGTGTTTCGTCCATGTCGTCCATCTATTTTTCTAGATCATTTTTTGGAATGAAATCAAAAATGAGGCATATCCCAATCTCAATTGGACCACATTATAGGAAACAGTGTTGAATGAACATTAACCATTAAAAAAATTTTGGGGTTCATAAAAGTTTTAGATCAAGATGATCTTTGTTTTTTCCCTTCACCTGGGTTTGTATGACCTAATCAACTGATTAGATGTTGAGTCGGCCTTAGGAGGAATTTAATGGAAGATATCCAATCATTGTTGCTTTCTTGTGGTGTGGTCCACCTGAGATTTTTATCCCTATAATATTTTATATTAAGCCTTAAAATGATCTGTAAGAATGGATGAATGGCATTGATGAAATACATACATCATGGTGGGGCCCATAGATCACCGAACACCAGCCATGAGGCTAGTGGCAGGGGTAGTAGCCAATTTGTTTATGTCAGTACCACACACCGACACCAGCTATATAGCTGCTGTAGCCTAGGTACGTGTCATGCGAAGATGAGTACTGACGCTCCTCAAGCTTCGAGTTGTACGAACGGTTTAAAGGAGATCAAAGTTATATGGGCCCCATAGTGACGTATTTATTATATCTACACCGTTCATATATTTTTAGAGATCATTATAAAGCATTATCCAAAAAATGAATAATATCCAAAGATCATCTGAACCACACCACAAATGGCGGCAGAGATAATGATTTTCACCGTTAAACAATTCGTGTGGTCCACTTGATCGTTAGATCTATCTTATTTTTTGTCTTAAGCCTTAAGATGAGCTTGCCAAATGGATGGACGGTTTGGATATATATAACACATACCCCATGATCAGACCTACAAAACTTGCTAACGTCAATACAACAATGCCAAAGCGCACGTCAACACAACTATAGCGTGCACTTTCGTGCTGTACACGTCAACACAGCCACATGCCTTGAGCTTTGAGTTGTACGAACTACTCAAATGAGATCAAAATTACATGGGCCCCACAATGATGTATTTATTATATCCATACCGTTTATCCATTTTTCGTGATCATTTAAGAGCATTTGGAAAAAAAATCGAATCATATCTAAAGCTCAAATGGACACACCACAAATAGCAACGAGGATCATGATTTTCACCGTTAAAAAATTCGATCCGAATCATACCCGACCCGATCCGACTCAGTTTCCCTGACCTAGTCGGACTCAGTTCGGGTCAGGGCAACCTCGCATTGGATCGGTTCGAGTTAGATGTCTCGGACTCGGTTCCGGATCAGATTGAGTTCGGATCAGCTTGTATAGATTTTGGACCGAATGAAGTTGAACCTAATCTGATCCGATGCCCAGCTCTACTCATAATTAGGGGGTTGCGTTATGGAGCATTGGAGTGGACCCGATCATCACATAGATTCTTCCATCGGATCTCATGATTGTGGCCCACTAGTTTAGATGATTTAAAATTTTGAGTTTTGACTATTTTTGTTATTAAACAATATCATGAATGACTTTGATTGTTTAGATTAGTTATTTTATTTGCTTTAGTTTTGGTATTAGTGTGTGCACATGGCGGAATGGTTGTCTTTTTAGGTTTTATGATTTTCTTATAAATATAACAATCTCATGTAGGTATTGCAATTTTATGAATAAAAATTCCTACGTTTCTTCCTCTCTCTCTCTCTCTCTCTCTCTCTCTCTCTCTCTCTCTCTTTGGGTTGAAGAATCGAATTGGGTGTGAAGCCCTTCATTCCTCGAAGGGCTAACTATCGTGGTGCGAAGCTACATCTGTTCCAAATCATCTCCACATTTTTACGCACTACGTCCATCACCCTCTATACCCATTCCACCTTCAGATTCATCCACTTTCATATCAAAGTTTTCTCATACAGCAGTGCACAAACAGATTTTCAGATTCTTACTCATCTGAGGGGCTGAAACTTCGGCGGAGTACTACGTACATACCTTACAACAGATCGATGTGAAACTTGGTATGGAGGAAACCCATCCTTGGCTGATCCCAGCTTAAAAGTCAGTTTCCGACTTTGTGGGCCCCACACTCTTGCGAATGACCTATCACGCACGTGCGTTTAGGCCCATCTAACGTCCAGTGCTCGTGGCTAATCTCAGCTTCTTTTTTTCCTCTATTTCATTCTCGTTTGACTAAAAAAATTCTTTAATTCATATCTTTAACCCTAAAGAGTCCCAAATCCCAATTATCTCTAATTTTCAAATCCTAGATTTTTTTCCAAATTGAAACTTAGTGAATCTCTTGAGTTGGGAACAATCCTTTGTAAGTATGAATGATTCTTACACTCCTTTGGACTTGCTTGACTTATAATTTTATTTGATTCAACCCTAAAGCTGTGTAAGCTTGGACCCCATAGATTCATCTTTTTGAATGTTTGATAAAATGTAAGATGTGAAAATTTGTGACTATTAAAAATTGGTATAATCAAAAGCTTGATATCTTGCATCCCATATTTAATTTCATGTCCAGCATCAAAGATCTAAGTCATTAATCAAAGACATGGATTGCTTATGACATGATATTGGTTGGAAGCCAAGTCGCCCACTGTGATATTTGTGAGAAATCCAATCTACTCATTTGCATATTAAGATATGAACCAAAAAAAGAAAAAAAAAAAAAGAAAAGAAAAAGAAAAGAGCAGTTCCAAAACCCAAGTGGGCCACATGACGGGAAAAAAGTGGAGATGGAAATGCTTACCACTGAAACCTTCCTGGGTCCACCGTCATCTTTATATTCAGACGATCCAAAACTTCTGTGGCCATGACAATGTTTCAATGGCAGGTGTTCAATCCCCACTTTTTCTTGTTGTATCGGCTACTTGTCTTAGAACTACCTCATATTTAGGCTCATGTCCATAGCTGATGTAGAGCGGGTCGCGGACAATTTCATGGCTAAGATGGATCAGAAAAGGCACGGTCGGCGACAGAAGTGATCCGGACCATCGGACCTTAGATCGGGCGTATCTCACAATCCGGAATGAGTTATCCAACGTAAAATATATGATTTTGGGGTAGAACGAGCTACTTTAGCCAACCAACCCAGCTACGCCGGGTTGCGCAGCCCGGATTTGCGAAAAACCCCCTGATCGACGATCGTTTCCTCGTTTTAATTTTGTTTTTACTATAAATAGTAAGTTTTAGTTTGAGTATAACTTTTCATCCGTTGGGCTTTAGGAGTTGTGTCCAACATGAAAAGTGCTTAGGATAATTAGGAGAACGGTTTGTTGAAGCCAAATAGGACACTTACTATTTTTGGCCGAAAACCTTGCGCACTAGTAGACATCGTGACCGTCTATAAATAGTAAGTTTACTATTTATAGTAAGTTGCGAATTCTAGGAGTTTTAGTTGTAGTGTGAGTCTGATTTCTTTCATGTTGCTTGGTTCCCTTATTTAAAGGGGTGTAAACTCGTTTTTAATAATTCATCAATCAATTTCGAATTTATTAGAATTATTTCTATTTTCCTGCTTCCTTTCCTCGTGGATTCGAGAAGTCTCTGTGAGGAGTCCAGAGAAGCTCCGTGGATTCGGAGTAGTTATCCTTGAGGAAGACGGTGATCGACCTCATCACGTTCATCCCTGCGTCAATAGCCTAGTCATTTCTTTGTTACTCACTGCGATTCTTCCACCTTTGAAAAAAGGAGCCAAGTATTTCAAACCAAATTGAATGATTTCGCATCGAAATAATTTTTTTATAACTTTGCCACCAATGATACAGTATTAAACGTGCAAATATTATATTATTATTATTGATTACCACCGAATAAACGTACACTGCCAAACTACAGGAAGTAAACTCGAAGTGACGGATTCTCCAAGTATGATACAATATCCATCCTACGTGAGAATTCATTTGTTTAATTGCGAGAAACTGCGTCTGGTTTTGCAGTCATTTCGAGACGCAAAATGCAAGCATTTTCCATGCAAAAAGACAACAACAGCTGCGTGCGCCAACAATAGAGAGATAGGGCAGATAATTTCAAAACTCAAATTCTCTTTGGCATGTTAAAAAAAAAAATTACCGAGCAAAATCTTTTTGTGGTTAGATTTTAGTCCCTATATATCTACCGCAAAGATTTGGAGATTAAATCCTTTTTGGGGGCCATTGCGATGAATAAATGAAATTCAAACCGTCCACCATGTATGCCTCCTAATATCCTTGCTTTCCGAAATTACGGTCGACCCAAAACTCAGGTGGACCATCCCACTTTGGATGCGGGCGCCCATCATTAAAAATCTTTTAGATTGTGAGTAAGGCCCACCATACTTTGTTACATGCCATGTAACTCGTTCACAAAATGTGTCTCAAGAGGATGAATGGACACCCGTAAAGTCAGGCCTAGGGCATGCCACACACTTTGGACCAACCAAGATTCAACGTGCCATGGAGAATATTAGGGCTCCTTTGGTAGCGTGGAGTAAGTGTATTTGAGAGCATTTAGAATCTAAAAGTCGTTCAACACTAAGTTCATAGGTCGAGTGCTCATTATCATGTGTTTGTAAAAAAAAAAAAAAAAAAAAAAAAACGAAAAGTCATTTGGTTGAGTGGAATTAGAGGTACTCGGAATACTGCAATTTCCATTTTGTTAGTGGCTTGGAGTGAATTGCCTTTCCTAATTCATTTTTAATAGCAGGAGAGTTGCATGTGTAACAAATGTATTCTTATAATTGTGGCATGCTGATGATATCCAAAACCATTAAATTATTAGTTGCATCACTAAAATTACATCAAAAAATTGATTATAGGAAACCAAACATTGGCATTTAAATGGATGGTTACAAAACATTGCCGAGTTGCTCACTTGAGGCTTAAAATGTTGCCATTATATATATATATATATATATATATATATATATATATATATATATATATATATATATATATATATATATATATATAATCAATGAGCTTATTATAGTCATTTTGTCAAATGTCACACATGTATAATAATTTGAGATATACAGATTAATTTAATGATTAAATTTAAATTCTTTTAAATATATTACAAAACTTCAATATATTTCTATTTTTAGATTTGAGTGCATTTTGATTATAAGGTGCCAAACACAATGACAGTTTAGAATCACCTTCATTCGTGATGTGGATTCCAATGCATTGTAAATATATATATACATGATGGACGGTTTGGATGTCATTGCACATTATGACAGGTCACACAAAAATATTTGTTAACTAGGTTTAACCTACAAAGCTTTGTAGTTGAATGGTGCCACAACAATGCAAGGACTATTTTAAAATCTAAAAACATGTTTAAAGAAGGACAAATGATCCAAATGTCTTGATTTAATTGTCTTTTTTTAAAGGGTAGTTGACTATGTGCCATGGGCCATGCATGAATTTAATTAAAAAATCATTGAGATTTGGTAAATCAAAAATCAAGTTAGTACAATCATTATGTGAGCTGCACAATACACACACACTACCCATAAGCTACCAAATTCATGTGTGGCACACTTATGCCTTGAATTAGCTTGATTTTCGGTTTGTATGATCATGCCATCCATGTCGTCACACGGGATGTGCCACCACTACTTTTTTAGGAATATCCAAAGATTTGCTTGTGACTTTGAGTACGCCAAAACAATAATAAAAAAGGTAAAAAAGAAGAAAGGATGCTTGAATAAAGTACCAAATCTCTATCTTCTCATTACTTGCAATTAGGACTGAAAGTTGGGCAGGTTTAACCCGATCGACCCGTGATCGACCCAACATTGGGTTGAGTTTGGGCAGAATATTTTGGATTCGATCTTAAGCTTGGGCCATAGAAACACCAACCTGATAAAACTTGAGTTGGGCTCGGGTTGCCTAACCCAACCCGAACCCGATCAATATATAAGTTACTTATAAATTATAATTAAGTGTGGATCATTTGTGTCGAAGGCACACTAGTGATGTTGAGTATCATTTGTCCACGTCATTTCCAAGGACTCAAGCTAACAAGATATGCCAGATTTCTCTCTCCCAAATAGACTTCATGCCATGCTAGATGACTTTTAAAGGAATAGTTGTCTTATATTTTAGCTTTTTTTTTAAAAGAAAAAATGAAGTTTTTTATAATGAATAATTACATATATAATTAATAAAATTATAGATAAAAAAAATAAGTCCAATATTAAAATATAATAAACTAATGTAATAACAAAAATATTAGCATGTAATACCCAACCAACCTGATCAACCTGACTGAGCCCGCTTGGGTTGGGCTTGGGTTGAGAATTCCCAACCCGAGATTGGGTTGGAATGGGTTAGGGTAGAGGTATAGGAACCTTGGGTTGGGTTAGGGTTGAGCACCAACCTGGCCCAACCCGTTCGACTTTCAGCCCTACTTGCAATGTCTTAAAATCAAGTAAAGAGAAACTTCATTATTTACAAGGAGATTAAATTCCAAACTCCTTTATCTTCGAGGGCTAGAAATTAATGCAAGTGTGGGTATATGGCACATGCATGTAGGATCTAAAAATTTAAAAAAGAACCCTCACAAGGGGCATCCTACGAGTTTACAACTTCGAATTTCCTAAGATGTTAGTCGTGTACAAGATCCAAGTCATTAATCAAGGACACAGATTGCCTGCGAAATAACAGTAGGAAGCTCCTGTGGTCAAGCTAGTGGGTTCATATCGTGATGTTTGTGAGAATTCCACTCACTTATATGCATGTTCGGATATAAGAAAAAAATAAAATAAAAATAGTAGATGCAAAAATCAAGTGGGCCACATGACTGGAAAAAGTGGAGAGGGAAATAATCACTGTTGAAACCTTCTTCGGTCCACGGTCATCTTTATATGCTATCCAAAGCACCCGTAAGTATCAGACCATCCAAAACTTCTGTGGCCGTGAGAATGTTTCAATGGCAGGCGTTCAATCCTCACCTTTTCCCGTTGTGTGGGCTACTTGAGTCTTGTAACTGCCTCATATTTAGGCTCATTTTCTAACATGAGCTGAAAAAATTAATGGACAGAGTGGATTGGAGACAAACATCACGATGGGTCCCAACAGGTGGCAGGCAATCTGCTTCCATTAATCAGCATGCACTGTGGACATTCCCTATACCAAGAAATAATATTGGTCCACTTATCAGATCATACTTTTACAAGAACCATCAGTGGTCCAAATTCAACATTTGGCAATTAGTTTTCATGATGCCGGGTCCATGTGGGCACTCGTGCTATCCAGCAAAATGCGAGTGCTGGGAATCGTAATGTGAAAATCATGTAGATCCTTGCCATTGATCACTTTAGGGCCCGCTTGGGAGCATGGATTTGGAACCCCCTAGATATGAAACCCCTGAATTTGAAATCCTTTTATTGTGTTTGGAACCCTGGATTTAGAATCAACTTTAATCCAAAAGTATCTATCCATAGTATATTTACTCGAGTTTGAATTTAATTAGTAAATCAACTTTAATATCTCTAGCTAATTAGTGAACGTATGTATTGTTTGACACAATGATTGTAATAAGGCTGCTGAAATATATACTTTGCTCAAAAATGATGAAAGTCCAGGTCTCGAATGGGCTATAAGCACAAGATCACGTCCGAGTGACTAACCAACTATTTTTATCCATTGATTTACATGGACAATGTTTGGATGAAGCTGATTATCATATTAAAGTAATTATAGTGATGCAATTGATAATCTAATTATTTTGGGATATCATTAGTGGGCCATGTATCCAATAAATAATGGTTTAGTGACACATATATTACACATGCAACTCTTGGAAGGATTTTAGCGGTAATCTAAGCTCTCACAGTGAATTTCAAACTCCCCTCAAATCTCTCCAAATCCATGTTGCCAAACGAGCCCTTACATTGGTCACCCAGGGTTCTTTGTAGATTCTAATCATGTTTCAAATACATAAATCCTAGGATTCAATTAAAAACTGAATTTACCTCTCATTTCAGGGTGAGGTAAGATATACCAACCAAATGTTCGAGTCAAACTCTGAATTTTCCTCTCATTCCAGGGTGAGGTAAGACATACAACCAAATGTTGGTTGTTCAATATCTCAGCTGCCCAATAAGTTAGACTAGCTGCTCATTTCTCTTTGATGGACCCCACATAGCCTATCTGCTCCTTTCTCCTTGATGGGCCCCACATAGCCTTTCTCCTTGGTAGGATTACGGGGATATGTATCTAGCCATAATAGGTTACTTCATGTCTAACATGGAGGAGAGCTTTGTTGGCCCACCATTTTTGTGGTAAGACGTCTACTCCAGTTTCATCTGGTGCAACTCCCAATACTTCGCCCTGTGAAAAGGTAAAATTCACAACAAAAGTGGGCCATAGAACATTGAACAATGGAGCTGGGACACCAACCATAAATTTGAGTTTGGGCCACCTGTGTTTTGTATACTTAATCAAATCCATTTATCAGGTGTGACTCATAAGGATGAAATAACTTCACAAAAATTAGCCTAACCTAAAGTCGGGTAGGCCATGGTGCATAATTTTATATTATTTCAATGGTGTGGCCCATATCAGATTTTTATCAAAAAAATAGCATTTTCTCATTTTTTGGATGGAGTGGATTTCGCATCTTGTCGAACTAATTGGTCGATCCATAAAACTGCTGGTTTTTGTAAATGATAAAAATACCCTTGCGACGGAATTTGCAATTTTATTTATTTATTTATTTTTTTTTTTAAAGTGAATGTGCAAAGTAACTTCTATACAGTTGATATGTAGGTGTGTGATTCACGTCTCCGACCTCCTTTACAGCTGAATCTGCTTGGGCATTTCTTTTATTTTTAACGTCGGATTAGATAATCAGGGAATTATGGGGTAGGGGAACTTTCTGTATATCCCTTATCCCCAGTGAAGTGAACGGCCAGTCGATGGTTTCGCCAAAGAGGGGAGTAAGACGCAAGTTGACAGGTTCTTCTCGATCTCTCTCCTCCCTCGCTTGATTAGGGGCTGTTTTCTTTTGGAGAAAACTGGCCTTGACTCTAATAGGAATCTCAAAAAATCTCTGATTGTATAGGATATGATAGGTAGGGCAACTAGGATATGATAGGTAGGGCAACTACCCCCCCCCCCTCCGAATTTAGCCTTAGTTTTAATTCCCTCTTATCTATGGAGCTGGTGGGCCCTCTTCTGGGCTGCACTTTCTTTAAAAAAAAACAAACAAAAAAACAAAAAACAAAACGTGTGATTAGATATAAGGTGGCACATGGGTAGATTGTATTATTAGATGATGGTGAAGATGCTAAGGTATTAGCTTATGAGAGATCTTAAGATCATTGGAACTAATGATACGCCAGTCCAAGATAGATGCCTTGGGATGAGATCTGGATCATTCATCAAGTGTGCCTATGATAGATGCTTCTTCACCAAAAATACGAATTATCATATATTAGCTCTATCCTTGGACTAGTGATAATCCAATCGCAATAATCCTTAATTATAACCCAATAGAAATAATATTTAGATGTAATCTAAGTCTATGAGTTTACGCTGGAGTATTTCCGTTTTCAATACAAGCGGTTATTCTTTTGGAAATGTACATTGCCGTTACTTCTTGTGATCGATCATAAGTATTTTCTTTTTGTATATTGTTTCCACTTATAAAAGTTTATTCATACGGAAAGCAATATACAATCTATCTTTGGAAGAAGAATCCCACCATCTGATGATCACTTAATTTTCTTATAACTATCTTACGAGTGAATGACTAGGCAACCGATCTTCTCATATCTCGGTCATATACGATCGCACTCGACGTATCTGTCTATCTTAATGCTTAGGTTAAGTTGTTCAGTTTGAATTGAGTCGTACGTATAATCAATTTGGACAAGCCTGCACACATCACACGTGACCAAATTAAATGAGGAGCATTACCTAAGTCTTTAAGTTTTTAATAAACATAGAGAAACCACACACATGACTTATAATCATGCATTAAAGATTGGACAGTTTTACAAGAAAGGTGAAGAAAATCCAACGCATGGATAATAGGGCTAAAAGTTGGGCGGGTTGAACCCGACCAACCCGTGATCGATTTAATATTGGGTTGGGCTTGGGCAGGATGTATTGAGTTTGATCTCGGGCTTGGGCTATACAAACACCAACCTGATAGAACTTGGGTCGGGCTCGGGTTGAAGTCTTAGGTTGCCCAACCCAACCCAACCCAACCCAACCCAACCCAACCCAACCCCCAAACCTGATTAATATATAAGTTACTTATAAATTATAATTAAGTTTGGATCGTATGTGTTGAAGACATAGGAAATTTCGGTGTTGTCGGGTCTCATTGGTCTACATCATTTCAAATGACTCAAGCTAACAAGAAATGCAGGATTTCTCTCTCCCAAACAGATTGTATGCTACACAATACGCCTTTTAAATGGGTAGTTATCCTATATTTTAGCTTATTTGTTTAGAAGAAATAAAATTTTTTAAAATAAATAACTGCATATATAATTAATAAAATTATAGATATAAAAAATAACGCGTGTATTAAAATATAATAAACTAATGTTATCATTAAAATATTAGCATGTATTCACTTCATCAATCTCACTAACCCGGTCAAACCCACTTGAGTTGGGCTTGGATTGAGAATTTTCAACCCGATGTTGAATTAGGTTGGGTTGGGATGGTATAGGGTTGAGGTACAAGAACCTTAGGCTAGGCTACGGTTGAGCACCTACCCGCCTGCTCAATCCAACCCAGCCTGCGCGACTTTCAGCCCTACTGGATAATTTGAATCTAAGCTGACGGTAAGCAAAGGGGAGAAGAACCTGAATCAGAGAGTTGACAGCCCCACACGCAAATCTACACGCAGTACATGTACCGACCTGGCAACTATGTTGAACATTGCAGCCGTTCATAGGGTAGATCCTATCGTGATCACATTTTAGCCGTTCATACGGTATACCCTATCGTGAAGGTTACCGTATGAAGAAATAACAGGCTAGTCCGCTCATCTAATCGGCCACTCCCATATGTAAATAATGGACGGTCCACATTCTACCTAACCATCCAGCCCGGTTGACAAATGACCAACGCTATTAATTATTATTATTGTTTTTTTTTTTCCTTAATATCAATCTTCAAGGTGGGGACCACCAGACGACGCTATGATAACCACTCAATTGCCAGCTTGGCACGTGTGGTGCTTGTAAAGGTTCGTGTGGTGACAGCAAACCTAAATACAATATCCGCCGACCACTTGGAACAGTAGATTAAAAGAGACTACGTGGCACTATCCAATCGCGCCACGTGGAACAGTAGCTTAAATACGGCTGCGGTTTCCTATGGGACCCACATCTATGTAAATTATATCTACTCCGTCCATCCATTTTCAAAAATCATTTTAGTGCATGATTTATAAAACGAGGCATATCGGTATCTCAGGTGGACCATGGTATAGGAAATAGTGGTAATAGAACTCGAAATACATTATTATTATATTTTTTTATTTCTTTTATTTTTTTTATTTTTTACACACACTCACGTCACACGCACACACATCCCCACACACGCACACTGTAGGATTTGACTACCTTGGGTACTTCAAACCTTGACCGGTGTTGAAACTCTAAGGAGTCTACCACCTGAGTAAGAGTAAGGACCCAACCTTGAAATACTTCTCATGGGCAATAAAAGTTTTGGATCAAGATTTCATTTGTGAGATCTCTTGATAAAGGTTTTTGTGATTTAATCTGGAAAATAAAATTTCTAATGGCCATGAGGTTTTAATGGTGGGAATTCAATCAAGACTTTTTCCTATGGTGTGGTCTACGTAATATTTGGATCAGCTTTGTTTTTAAAATAATGCCTTTCAATGAGATGTCAAAACGGATGGACGGTATGAATGTGAGGAAAATATATTAAAGTGGGCCCCATGTTTGGGATCTACCAACCTCAGTGGATCGAGGGATCCGCCGAAACTGCGCATCTGTGTTTTAGGGTCGTAGGATTTCCTGCGGAAGCCTCTAGGAGGAACTTCCTTCGGTGGGATGCAAGGTGGGTTCACTGTAATGCTTACTAGAAATCCAACTCGTAGGTCTATTTTTAGAACTCATTTTAAGACATGAGATAAAAAAGTTAAGAGTATTCAGAAACTCAACTAGGCCATGCAAGATGAAATAGTGAGAGAAAAAATTTCTATCGTCGAAACCTTCTTAGCTCCAATTTTACGTTTATATGTCATCCAAACCCTTTATAAGGACATTTTCACGTCAGCGGATTGGCTACTCTCCTGTTACCAGCCTGGTGGCTAGTGGTCGGTGCTCCATAGGCCCCACCATGACTCATGTGTTTCATCCATTTTTACATATCATTTTAGGGCTTCAACCAAAACATTAGAGGGGTCTAAATCTCAGGTAGACCACACTACAGGAAAACAATTATTTAGATATCCACAGTTAAAATCCTCCTAAGGCCCACTGCAATGCTTATTTGACATCCACTTTCTTGTTTAGGTCATACAAACTCAGATGAAGGCAAAAGACAAAGATCAGCTTGATCCAAAACTTTTATGCCCCGGGAAAGTTTTAGATGTTCATTCAACACTGTTTCCCGTGATCTGGTCTACTTGAGATTCGGATATACCGTATTTTTGGTTTTATACGCTAAAATGATATGTAAAAATAGATGTACCACGCCGATGAAACACATACATGATGGTGGGGATCACATTACACCGACCACCAGCCATTGCCTGGTGGCGGGAGTAGCCAATCCGTTTCCCATTTTCACTGGGATGAAGTAAAAACACACCGTAAACTTAGACCGATGCAAGACTTCTGTGCCTGTATAAACATTTCAACGGTGGTCGCTAAATTCCTACTGCTTCCTCTCGTGTGGCCCATATTAGTTTTGGATCCACATTAATTTTTTACAAACATCTTATAATGATCTCTAAAAACGGATGGACGGGTTCGATTTATCACAATCATCACAGTCAGCCCCAATCAGAATCCTTGCGCAGGAACTTCTTTAGTGGGAAATCCGCGTTCTAAAAACACCGCAGAAAGTACACGTGTCACAACATGGTTTTGCCAAGCGTTTTCCACTAAGTTTCTTTGTCAGAGACCCTCGCTTATTAAAGGGTTCTGAATCAAGCTATCTTCGTGCGTAACTAATACCTGATATCTTCCTCAGTTTCTTCTCTCAAAGAATGAATACTCCATCCTTTCCTTCTTATAAGCTTCTTCATCAGCCACTCCATCCATATCTTCCTCCTATTCTTCCTTGCCGTCCTAAGAGATTGCGGATCAGAGCATCAGCTGCACGAAACAACGGCCCCGATTGGGGTTTTGGAGGCCGATCGGTGGATGAGGACATGATCGTCCTGCGGATGCGTATACATGAGATGAAGATGGCGGAGATGAATTACGAGCCGCCTGTCCATTGGATGGAATGGGAGAAGAGATATTACACATGTTATGATTCGGACGTGTGCGAGGCAGTCGGGCTATTGCAGACTGTGTTGATGAATACTAGGCCAAGCTTGGCTATTGGCATGGTGGCATTTGTTGCATTGAGTGTCCCTACATCGACGGTCATGATCATGTTTCATTTGATTAAGTTGGCCAAAAGCATTTGTTCTCACATTTTATGAAATCGTTGATGAGTGTAGATAAATATAGAAATAGGTTGGCCATCTTTTGTTTTTTAGAGATGAATATTGATATGCTGTTGTTTTGATTGGATGAATAAGTAACCGTAGAATACTTTTGAGCTGAGATTGGATGACGATTAGATATTGTCTTGCCTTATATGGTTGGGTTTGATTGAATAGCAGACCATTGAGTTAGTCTCGTGTCCTACTTATACTACCTGCCATCGATGTATGCCATACCAATACTTAATCAACATCTTGAGATTTATATATGCTTGCATGTTTTCTCTCCACACGAATGAAGTTATCTTTTGCAAATCCATGCATGCCTGAAAAGTTGAAACTTGAAGAGCAAACTGTTTTTTAATTGGATAGATGGTTTCAGAAATATAAAACATGGCCCTGGTTTAAGGATGATAATAATTCGTTTGAACTTTTTCTATCAAAGCCTCCAGTTTTTAAAATGGATAGAGCGAGCAGGAGCACAATATGAATTGGGGTGCAAATGTGTTAGATTGGGTGGGCTTGAGGGGTCCTAGATCTGACCTATTTAATAATTGGAAAACAACTTTTGAACTGGAGCATCTCATTAAAATTTGGGTATCGAATTCAGATCCTCTGCTTGCCAAGGATAGAAAACTTCTATTTGTTACAATCTAATTGGGCCGCATCATCACACACTGTTGTTATTGATGTCTTAAATATGTCAATAACAGGGTATATCGATGCCATTGACAGACCACTCGATGTTATTGACAAATGCTCGATCTCATCGAAAAAATCTAGAATATCTATATTGGTTGCTAAAACATTTTAGTATTGCTACTCGATGATATCGAAGGAGTTTCATGCCATCGACAGAACCTCAATAAGGTGTCGATGCCATCGAAAGTCCTATAAAAAATGTGCAGAGAAGTGCATAAGTGCCGAATTTGTTTCTTATTCTGGTTGTGATAGTATATATATTGGGTGTGTAATCGGAATAAGGGTATAGAATCTACTGTATTAGGGCTTTCTAATTCATTCCTAAGTGCTCAAGGGCATATCTAGGGGTTATGAAGTAAATTTGACGCTTATTCGAATCGGTAACACTCTATCTCTTGTAATTCTGCTTTCATAGTGTATTATTCGTTGTGCCATGGTTTTTGCTTGCAATGGTTTTTCTGTGTAAAATTCGGATCGTTCATATTTGGATTTGATTGTGTGATTGCATGTACTTTGCTTGATTCGTCTTTATGTGCTTCCGTAGTTCCCCAACACACTACATTTAATGTGGCCGTGCAGATAACAGTAGTGATGGCGTGGACCAATTACGATGAAGGAAAAGAAGAGTTTTTTGTTTGTAACAAGTAGAGGATCCAGATTCGTTCCATATCAAGGTTTAAATTAAATGAGATTCATGAGCATTATGATTCTTAGAAAGGAAGTTTCTAAGTAATATTCTCATAAACTCAACCTGCCTTCTTGAATTTTAAACATAAGATGGGTTTAGTATTGATCTTGCCTTTTTGAATTTCCAACTTATGATGGGTTTACTAATGGCTCTACCTGTTTAGATTTTCAACTTAGGATTGGTGGGCAGTTTGTTGATTGGGCCTCATCTCTCTACTGTCCAGTCAAAGCTGCCACATCCTACCTGTACCGCCTTGGGTTACAGGCTAGGGAGTACCAAATCAATGTCTTGAAATTTGCATGTGCTTGTGAAGTTTCTCTTCACATGAATGAGGTTATCTTCTGTAAATC
Organism: Magnolia kwangsiensis; assembly: GCA_037074715.1. NCBI lineage: Eukaryota > Viridiplantae > Streptophyta > Magnoliopsida > Magnoliales > Magnoliaceae > Magnolia > Magnolia kwangsiensis. Next base: position 188,154,577 of record CM073572.1, on the reverse strand, counting down.
CATACATGCCTTGACGATGGAAATTGTGGGGCATATGCCAGTCCAAGGTCGATGATATGTATCTATAATAAGAATCTGGATCCTCTTGCTTGCCACAAACGGTAAAATCCTATTTGTTACAATTTAATTGGGCCACATTAGTCCAATAATGTAGACCAATCATGATATAGGAAAATAAATTTTTTCTGTTTGTGATGAACAAAAGATCAGGGTTCCTAGAATAATCCATTTAAGCTTATTCTATCAAGCCTCACTCTTTGTCATGCCCCAAACTCGGTAACCGGACTCACAGGGAACCCGATGGCGGGTTTTGGCTACAACAGCCTCCGTAGTACCCCATTCTCGGCTCTTGAGGCAGTTCCGACCATGGGATCCTACAAGGAAGATTTTCATAATAGTATAATCATTCTAGTACGAGCATACCCAAGATCACAACAAGTATATCTGAGAATAACAAAGACCGCATCACAAAATCCATTATGAATTTGAACTTTTACAAGTATCTATAAGGTCCAAAAGGACACATATCAGATAATATAAAAAGGAAAGGAAGGTCTGCAACACTGGGGTCCTCAAGCTCAACTTTGTTCCATGCTCTGCCGCTACAACGCCTGTCTAGAGTCTCCTACAAGCATCAATCGTGCATAAACTCATAGAAGCTTAGGGAGTGGTGAAAATGTGTGACAAGGGTGCACGGAAGAATAGAGGGAGGTACAAGAAGAGAAACATGCTCAATGACAATATCACTAGCCTTACTAAGGCTTATCACGAATACGATACAATGAGTATTAGGCGTCATACCAAGGCAATGCATGAAGGGGCTTGTGCAGCCAATGCTAATGCGATACAAGTAATGCTACTGCTCATATCCAAACCACATGTCAAGTACATTTCCAATCATAAGGAAATCATCGGGGTCCATTACACTACTAAATAATTATCGCTCTATAGACCCCGCACAGTCAAACAAGAGTAAGAGACTTCATTACCCACCTGTGGATAGCCAATCACCAGCAAAGCCTGGCGGTAGCAGACCCTCATACGAGCTGGTCAGACTCAACCTACCAATGCCTACTTACATCAGGCGAGTAAGGCCACAGCCCATTTCAACCGGCTACACGATAGTGAGAGTCGCAGCCTAAAGGTGTAAGGCCCTGGTGCGCTCTTATTTTCACTCGGTCACGACGTTGGAGCAGATCCTTGGTACCATGGAATAAAATTTCACCCATGGGCATCCTATACATCCTATATGCTCAGATAACATTTTCAATGTTCAATCATGGCCATCCACGATGAAACTGTGGAGGCTACAACATTGATGAAGCAAGGACAATAATTGTCCATATGCTATACAATGTCAGATGCATGAATCACACAATTAACCATGCATCAATTCCAAACATCCAACGTGCTCAAGAGGGAATGCTACGTCCCTCGGAGAAGGTAACATGCAATGCCCAATAACACAATATGACCACACACACAGTGTCAACCAAGCATACAATGACGTACATGAGTCATGAGGATGAATTTAATCACACTATATGGCGATATACAATGTATATTACATTCCATCTATTCAAGAAGGAACCAAGACTAGGTACTTAGACAATATCCTTAAGGAATCTAACTTCTAGTGGGGGCCCATTTACCTGGGGTACCTCATGAGACTAAGTATACAAGCTACTGGTCTAAGCAATATAGAAATGAGCCCAGCAAGAGTCTAAGATGAGTATCCAATCACCCTTAAATACAACCGGGCCTAGAGGGGTCCATAATGGGGCACATTTAACTATCATTCTCCAAAAAGGCATATCAACCATAAACTATATGGATAGAAGGCTCAAGGCTTACATTTAAGATAAAAATAAAGGTAACCACATACATATATTCCTCATAATAGGCCATAAAAAGATATAATACCACTTTTAATAACATGGGCTCCAAGAGGAGATTTAAGGCCCAAGGCTCAATTCCCAATGACCATAGAATCCATGCATTAAGTTGGAATTGGTGGGCAGCCCGCGTACACAATTTACGGTCCAAAAATAAGTTTAAGTTTGGAAGAAATGGGTCCCACTACATCAACTCAATAACTAGCAATTTAAGTGGGCAATCAATGGCCCAATACTATCCTTATCTCAACCCACAAGTCCATAAAAATGGTGGAAGCAAGCCCAATATATGGCTGGGCCAAGCTGGGACGTCCCAACCCACTCTGTGCCCATGAAATGCCTTAAAAATTTGATCTAAGATGGGGTTCTCATGTGATCACTAAAGGTGATCCAAAAGAATACACTAATTAAGCCCAAAGATTGTAAGAAAACATAAGCATGTAACGCGTACACAAGTCCTCAATATGGTGGGCCCCACAACTAAATAAAGTTTTAACCATAAAATTGTATATTTAAGGCCATTTGATAAACTTTTGGCCTGTTTGACTTCCTAGACTTGTTAAGGTTTAGAAATTAGTTAACTATGTGAAAAAAATCTCATGAAGGCTAACTATACTCATTGGGGAACCCCACCAGATGGAGAGTGTGTATATATCATAAAAAGATCAAGTGGGTCTACTACTGGATTGTGAGTTCAGCACCAACCCAAGGCAGAAAGTGCTCCCATGATCAGGCGATCCAAAGCTCGAATGGCGTGTACCAACAAATGTTGAGGTAGGCTTCATATACATCCATATTTAGCCTCAAATAAATGGCGTAGAGTCTATGGTGGGCCTTTAACCATCCATAGAGAAACCTATGGGCCTACCATATGATCACCCAGGAGGACATCCAATCTCAATTGGTTTCCAAGAGGTAGCCCGCCACTACTCGAGCATGAAATAAGGCCCAAGGCCTAAGCAAACCATGGCCCAGTGGGCCATACACTGAGCCCAATACTTAGGTAGCATGGTGTGCCCTTAAGCAAGGTTTGGGCCCAACCATAAGGGTCATAAATCCATTCATCGTGGTGGCCTAATGGGCAGCCAGTAGTTCAACCATATGAGCAAATTTCACACTTAATAAAGTGAGTTAGGCCTCTCATCTTAGCCCAAGTATAGGGTTAAATTGGTGGGCAACCAAAGGCCCAACTACTTGCATATTATGGCCCACAAATGGGCCCTAATTAAATCCAAAAATACTGAAGGAAAAATGTTAAAATAACAGATTAAATCTACCTCAAATCTTGTGGGTCATGCTATCCCAAAACAAACATTTATGGGCAATAACATTGGGCCTATTGCTGAATTTCCAGCCCACCCACTTTCTAGGTTGTTGGAGTTCAGCAATTTAATCAGTTTATGATATATTTATTTTCTGATGGCCCAAATACATCACTGTAGGTCCCACAAAATGAGAAGGGGATGCACAACACATATTAGAAGTGGGCCATGCTGTTGGAATACAAGCCCAACAACAGCCCAATGTAGGAGCGTCCCATGGTGGGTCCTACGAGCATGGGTATTAGGCCCAAAACTGACCAAAATTTACAGGCAGCACAACGATCAGTACAAGGACCCGCTATCCCTGAAAATTTGCAAGATGGTTCTTCAATGGGTGGACCACACCTCCAAAAAATTTTATGATTTTTGGATAGTAAGAAGTATTTTAATTAATTTGAATAAAATAAACTATCTAAAAAATCTAGTTAATCTGGATGTCCTAACGTGGTGGGCCAGTCCATCCCTTGCTACGGTATGCACAGAGGTCCGTTGACTCTAAAATTCGGTAGGTGGGTCCTAACATGGGTGAGCCACCTCTTTGTAAATTTTCATGATTTTTAAATACTTAAAAGTATTTTAGTTTATTTATGGAAGACAGTCTACCAAAAAATTCTGATCATCCTGAATGTCTCAACGTGGTGGGCCGGTCCAGCCCTTGCTACAGTGTGCATAGGGGTCCATTGGACCCAAAATTTTGAAGGTGAGTCTACCATGGGTGGGTCACCTTCCTGAAAAATTTTAAAATTTTTAGACTAGCAAAAGTATTTTATTTAATTCATGAAATTCATGGATAGCAAGGTTGCAGAAAATACAAGTTGCTACCCCCTTTTTAGATCACCCATGGAGTGGGCCCATGCCATAAAAATAAAAGAAAAGTGGTTGAGAGAGGTGCCTCTACTGCTGTACATTAAGGTGGGGTCCACATCAGTGGCCCACCATCCCAAAATATGGCCCACAAAGGGGCTTTCCAAGGCCATATACATGGCTGGACGGTCCCACATGTTGGACCGTCCAAGCCCCTTGGATGTCCCAAAGATGGGCTGCTAGGAGTGGTTTTTAGCATACATCAGGGGGGGGGGGGGGGTCCACATGCCAATGACCCACCCTCAAATCCTTCAAAAATAATTCAAACATGAGGGCCAAACACTTCCCGAAAATCAGCGACATAGGCCTGTAAAAAGATTATGGACAACAAGGTATATTGTTGCCTAGTGTAGTACACAAATAAAAGTCCAGAAAAAAAATCCTCAGATACATCAAGGTGGGGCCACCTAGATGGGCTACGCACATCTGAAACATGTCCAAATCAATCCGGACCTTGCATGTGAGAATGGACAGCAAGGCGGACGTACATATGTCCGTCAAATGGGACATAGGGACGTCCCATTAAGGGTGGACGGTTGGATGTGCCTTGCACATCAGGTGGGCCACCATGATCAGCAATATTAGAGTGGAAAGAAATAGAGAGAGAGAGAGAGAGAATAAAAGAGAGATTGGCTATTCAAGAGGGATTTCGCCATTATAAATTCCTTATGCACAAAGAAGAAACAACCATACAATGCCTATCTCATGGATCTATGCATACATGGATCTCCATAATAAGAATCTGAGGTGGAGATGCTATCCCCACCATAAAACAAAGGTCTAGATGACCTTGGACGAGCTGAGATTATGAAATACATCATGATGGGGTCCATGGAGGATGGCCCCATCATGGAATGACACATGCATGAAGGATGACCAATGGCCATCAAAAGGGTTAGATGGGATCCCCACCATGGATTGGTGGGTCCCACTTGTCCCATACATGAAGAAATAAAAGAAATAAGAGAGAGGAGAGAAATCAACACTAATAAAAGCACCCACCTCAGATTTTCAAGCTTCCAGTATCATTGGGATCTCAAGCTCCAAGGTTTAAGATTCAATGGTCAAGATGAGACTATGGTGACTAGATGATGGAGGAAGGGAAGGAGAAAATGCTGAAAAATGGGAGCAGGAGGGATGAACGTTAGAGAGGAAGAAGGAAAGAAGAGAAATGAGAAGGAAGATAGAGGGAAGTTGTAGGGAGGTGGCAATGATGGATTTGTAGGAAGGGTAATCATAGCTATGGGAGGAGATTACTATGCTCATAGGGTTATGTTAGGCTTGGATAGTATCTAAGGTGGGTAGTGTTTTATTCTATAAAATTGTAGTGTATGTGTGGGTGGTGTGCATGGAAAATTGTGCCATAGAAGTGGTCCATATGCTCTTATATAAAAAGTAGACCACATGATGAAATGCTCATAACTTTTGATCCATAAGTCGGATGGATGCACAAGACGTGTCGTTGGAATCGCAGCGACGATGCGAACAAGATGGCATATGTCTCGGGTCATTTCGAGTTGGGTTTACGTGACCGGACTCAATGATGACTGCAAACACAATCTGAGGGTTGCGGGTAGTCGGGATTCGACCGGTAAGACCGCGAGACCAAGATGAACGAGATGCATACTCTCACACATTCATGCACACATGCGAATTAGGGTCGGGTCTTACACTCTTCAAAATAAATAGAGTGAGTGAGAGCACGAAATAGATAGGGGTGCAAGTCTTATAGATTGCGTTGATTTGAAGGGGTCCTAAATCTAACATATATAAAGATCTTCAAGAATACTTGGAGTGTTTTGTACGAAATCATAGCTGAAAAAATGACAAGACATGGAGCAGTTGAGTTGAATTCAAAAGTAGACAAAGCTACTGATAGTCATATAGGAGTCAAACCAAACGGCTGATAATCATTCAGGAGGTCGATCAAGCGGCCGATAGTAATCCAGAAGGTCAATCAAGCGGTCAAGTGTTATCTAAGAGGCCGATTAAGTAGCCGATAGTCATCTAAGAACTTGGTTAAGCAAACAAGATTCATCCAAGAAGTCAACCGAGCGACCAAGTTGAATGCAGTTGAGTCAACAAGGAGGCTTGAAGCAGTTATTAGAGATGTGTGAAAAGTTTAGAAGGAAGTCTCTAGAAGTCTATATAGTGTTGAAATGGTTATAGCAACTGTTAGAACATGAGAAGCATCTAAAAGGTCATATAGTGCTGAAACAGTTATAGCAACTGCCTGGACATAGAAAACATCCAGATGGCTAGGTTAAGACTATAAATAGCAAATGAATTCAGCAAAGTAAATCATTTCATACCAACCCAATCAAACCTAATATATCTTTCAATTATCCTTTCATTGACTTGTCATTTATATTTCTTAGCATAATCACTTTACTTTTTTGCCAATCAGTTACATTTCCTAGTGTAATCCTTTACTTTTTGTCTGTGGTTTATATTCCATAGTGTAATTCGTAGTGTTAATTAAGTAGCTAATAATACTCCACCTTTGATTTTTGGACTATTGATTTAACATGAGGTGTTACAGCTCTTGGTTGGGTAATGTTACATAAAGACTGCGGTGGGGCCTTCCCAATCCACCTATCTATTTGCTCATGTAAAGGTGACAGAATGTAGTAGAATGATAATTATATCAAAAAACGAAGTAGTCTTTTAAAAAAACTTTTTGAAAAAAGTATCAAACCCTAAATTTCAAAATATATTAATTAAATAATTTTAGTAAATTTCTCATTAATTAATCAAGAGTTAATTAATTACTTTTCTTGAGTTTAGGTTAGGACCCAGCCTAGGTTGTGTCCAATTCATGTCCACTTTAGGATGGCAATAATCAAATGAGTCTGGTTGATTTCAAGATCCCAAGGTCTAAACCGTTCAGTATTTTAAGTTGAACTTGTGGCCCCAGACCCACTTTTGATTGGGTAATAACCTCAACATAACGTATGGTTTTTATCCACATGGTCCTTCCATTTTGCCATAATTTTAGGACACGAGAATATGGTATCTTTGTTTCCTTAGTTTGATATGGATGGTTCATCTTATGGGACCCACCATAGATGGACCACATGCTGAAGTTATTATCAATTGGCGAACTCTAACCCTTCAATTGGTGGACCCACAAATAAACGATTAAGAAAAAAGAAACAACAAAGTATATTGAAAAGGCCAGAGGTTGGGTGGCTTGGATGTTTCAATGGTGGACATTTTGGGCGGTGTGGGCCATCTGTAGTTAAGACCAATGGTATAGATCACTGAGTTAAGGTCTCCACGTTTACTGACTAGGAATATGAGGATGCTATACGCATATTGCGTGTACAACTGTATACTTCTACATGGGGGCACACCTGCAAATACTGTCAAATCCAAGCTTTTCTTCGTATGCTCAGATCTTTTAGTGGACCGTATTGTACAAAGTAAATTGATGGTTTGTTTGTTTTTTTTTTCCCATTTTATTTGCCATTCATTTGTTTCGGGTTGTGTCCCACTTGAGGTATGAAACCGCAAAATTTTTATTCGCGAAGATCTAAAAAGTTTAGATAGCTCAAATCTTACACATGTTAAATGGTTGGAATAACAAACATCCATCTCAATTATACTTTGGAAAGTCGTATAACCATTGAAGATCTTTGAAGTGACTAATTTCTAAAAATAGGAAGCCTTGAGGACAAGGAAATTTATTACTACACATGGGCTCACATGTGATATGTATGGCCCCCATTGGCGTATCCAATTTGAAAACCTAACAATCAAATAACACATTCCAAAGGGAAGCGTATTGCATGCTAAGTAACTGATCATTAGCCACCTCTCTGTCCATGCATTTTACAGTTGGTTGTTTGGTTTATTTTTAAATTATGTGGACATGCAAAAATTGATATAGTGGCTCGATAAAAAATGATCAACTTTGATCCCAAGCATCAAGATAAGCATATATGTCCAATATGAATGGCTATAATCAAATTCTGAGAAGATCATTTGTTTACTCAGTCATTTATAAAAGTTTATAATGATCATACTACAATTGAAATGTTGGGTCTTCGTCCAAAGATGGGTTACTTTATGCTTTCTACAAGAAAAGACTTTAAAAATACTAGTACAAATCAAATAAAAGAAAAAGGTTACAATCGAATTACCGATACTTGTGATATGAGCATAGACTTGAATTATAACTAAAGATTATAGCTAAGAATTACTGATACTTGATTACCGCTACTCTTAAGATAAGTTGAGATAAAGTAAATTGTTATATTTGTTTGGTTTGATTGGTGTTAGATTGTTATGCTTTTTTCTCTAATATTTATAAAGTTTTGTTGTAACTAATTTTTCCATATGATTCTTTTATTACTCTAAGCAGTTACACTAGTGGAAGGGTCTCTCTTTAAATCATTCTCTTGTTATGTTTTCCTTATGTGGTCGTTCTTCTTTTGTCAGTTAGCCTCTGCTTCAGTTACTACTCATTCATTGACCATACATCAGCCGCATCATTTTACCAATCGTCCAATATTAGTTCTTTTAGACGTTTCTTTATTTAATATGCCAATTATGGCAGTTGAACCATTGCCATGTGGTCTTTCGGATCCTTCTATCATTCTTGAAACATTTCCCTCTATCCATTCTACTTCTGAACGCCTCTTCACTTCTGTATATCTCTCGTCCATTTATTTTGTTTATGTACTCTCAATCGTTCAGTTCACTTTCATACACCTCTTAATTGCTCGGTCTACTTTTGGACACATGTTGATCGCGCCTCCTAGATGCCTCTCAACCATTTGATTTACTTTTAAATACATTTTAGCTGCTCCCTCTCTTATCATTCTACTAGCCGTGATTCAGTAAAAAGAAGTTTAAGTATTCTTAAAAATCTTTAATATGCTATATCTTTTCCTTAATGTAACACGTGCTTTCCAAATAGATTTTGCAAGAATAGTAAAAAAAATATGTTACAGTATTTACTAGATAATTTTATTAGGGCTTGAGCTAAAAAATTAATCATATCCAAAGTTCAAGTGGACTGCATCATAGGAGGCGGTGTGAATTGAACGTCTATTGTTAAAAAATCCTGGGGACCGCAGTGTTACTAAATCAAGATGATATTTGTGTTTTTTCATCCATGTCCGTGTGATCTTATGAACAGATTGGATGATAATTTTATAAACATCGTCGTGGGACATAGGAAGGTTTCAAGGGTGGAAATCATTATTTCCACTATTTCCTATGGCGTATATCTGTGATCTTATGAATAGGTTGGATGGTAAAGAAATATCACTTGGCCTTAGGTAGGTTTCAACTATGGAAATTATTATTCCCTCTGTTGTTTATGGTGTGGTCCACTTGAGCTTTGGATGTGCATTAATTTTGGTGTCAACCTCAAAAATAAGTTGGAAAAATGGATGAATTGCCGGGATAAAGCGCATACATTTGTAGTGGACCTAATGGTACACAGTCCAAAGGAGGTCTCAAGCATATGGTGACAAAACTCATTCAATATGGTACTTTTTAAAGAGATTATGAGGTTTTTCTTGTGATATTATTATCAACGTGCGGAGATTTATCCGAAAATAAAATATTAAATAATATTTATTATAAATTAATAAATAATTTTTAAAATTTAAATATGACGTAGGAATGGACGTGATGAGGCCGATCACCGTCTTCCTCAGGGATAACTACTCCGAATCCATAGAGCTTCTTTGGACTCCTCATAGATATTCTTCGAATCCATGAGAAAAAAATAAAATAAAATAATAGAAATAAATTCCAATAAATTGAATAATAATTGCCTTCCCTTTATGTGTTCATATTACATCACTGATAAAGAAGAAAAAAAAAACTAAAATTTGTAATAACTAAAATTAGTAAAATTATAACTATAATAAACATCATAATTTTAGTAAAACTTTCTAAAGCCTAATTATTTTTTTAAAAAAAAAATTTAAATAAACTTTTGCTAGAGGAGCCCTAGTATGATTACAAGTTATTTATAAAAAAAGAAGAAAATTTAAAAGTTTAAAAATAAGAAATTATTAAAAATCAAAATTACTAAAATAGTAATTTTTTCCTTAAAATTTCATTTTGAGCTGAAAGCACTTGTTTTCAAACGAAACGAAAAGACGCAACCCATTGTGGGTCAGTTCACCTCAAATGGCCCATTACAGTAAAGATTGATAGGTTGCACACCCCATAATGATACCCGAATCAAAAGTTATAATCAATTTATAGTTCACCTTTTTTTAATCTAACCATGTTGGAAATATATCCATTACACATCCGACATTGATTTTGTGACTATAGAAGTTTTTTTTTTTTTTTTTTTCCTCCTTAAAAAGTATTAAATTCACACTAAAATCCTAAAAATATTTTTTTAAAAAAAATGCTGACAACCACACACGTGCATTGCACACATGCATGAAAAAAGGGGTGTTGAGGTGAAGAAAATCCACGGCATAAAGAACTTTTGAAGTAGTAATCTGTCACACCCCAAACTCGGAAACCGGGCTCACAAAATTTTCAATCGCCAAATCTGGCGCCGACAGCCTCCGTAGAATCCCATTCTCAGCTCCCAGCTCCCATTCACCAGGTTCCGATCCTGAGATGCTACGAGGAGAATTTTCAAAATCAGTTTGAATCGTGATAAGCATAACCAAAGGCATAACCCACCAACAACAACCAAAAACTCCATTACATTTCCACTATGATAAAAAACTTTACAAGTACAATGAGCATAAAGGAAAATACAATGATGAAGAATAAAAACTCCAAAATGATCTGCAAAGTACTCCTGTCTCAGCGCTGCTGTGCCCCAACGTCACCTGCACGCAACGGTTGTGCATAAGCTTATAGAAATCTTAGAGGGTGGTGAAAGTATGTGAGCAAGGTAGTAATATGATCATACAATATCAGAGTAATGCGGAATATGCAGATGGATCCATAATATCATGAGTCATACCAAGGCTATGCGATACAAGATGCAAGTCAAGCATACAATCCTCATCTAACTCCACATATTAATACAGCTCAACTCTGGGATATCACCAGGGTCTAGTACACTCTAAACCAGATCGCCGCCTCATCGCGTGCAATAAGGTAAGTGGAAGAGACCTCACTATCAGTCTGCCAATATCAGGCTCGACTCGTCGATAGCGGACCCATTCCTCGAGCTGGTCAAACTCAGCCTAGCATTGCCCCCTACACTCGGGCGGATAAGGCCGCACCCCCTTCCAACCGACCACGACACAGTGGAAAGTGCAACCATCTGATAATCGACACTCAACGCTCATCTACCCACTCGGTTTAGATGTTGGAGTAACCTCTTGGTACCATAAGGGTTTAGGAACTTTCATCCAGGGATATCTATAGCACCCCATGTAGAACGAGATTTTTGATATCCAATCCTGTCAACCACGATCGGTCTGTGGAGGCTACGACCCCGATGTCGCTAGGGCGTACAGTAACCATATCACACAATGCGAGATGCATGAATCACGCTATCCAGTCATGCAATAAATCCTGCGCGTATCATGCGCTCATGTAAGGCAACACCGCCTAACCGGGAGCCCATAAACAACCTGCCCGCAGGCATATGCTATGATCAGTCACCTCTCATATCAAGCATACATATGATGCATATGATCATGAGTCATGGAACTATACTAAACATGTTAAATGAGATGAACTATCCTCACAATGTAGATGGGCCTGGACGGCCTATACACAATAAGTACGGGCCTAATAATGGGCCCTAAGGAGAGTCGTAATGTGGACATCCAACCAGCATTACACTCGCAATGTGGACGTCAAACCAACATTTGCTCCCAAGGCACGATTGTCGTAAACATCGTTACATAATCGGTGTTGGGGTCACACATTGCAATGGACCTTAGGTACTTCCCATTGGGTCTTAAATACATTAAATGGGACATGTCATATGGCCTTTTTATTCATCAAATGGACCACACCAATGGGCCTTAGGTATATTGCAATGGGTCATAACCCATGGGCCTCATAGTACATCATAATGGGTCAAATCACATGGGCCTTGTGTGTCTTAAATGGGCCTAATCCCATGGGTTTCATACATATCAAATGGGCCTTATCTATCAAGTGGGCCTACATCCATAGGCCTTATACATCAAATGGGCCTAAATCCATAGGCCTATATGAATCAAATGGGCCTAAAACCATAAGTTTTGGAATATATCAAATGTCCGAACCCAGGGGCCTTATAATACGCCAAATAGGCCTAATCCCATGGGCCTTGGAATATATCAAATGTCCAATTGCATAGGCCTTATAACATGCTAAGATGGGGTCCACACGGACTATGAATCTGGCCCATTCTTAAACTCATTTCACAAAATGAGCTGTTAAAATGGATGGGCAGATTGGATGCAGCACCTGCATCAAGGGTGGGGGCCCACATGAAGGCCCACCATCATGTATATTACATAATATAATATATATATGTATATAGTATATACAATAATATATATATATATATATACACACACACACACACACAACCCCACACATACACACACGCACCCACAAGCATGCACACGCACACACCCACCGTCCAGGGGACGGTGGGGTGACACGGATATCATAGTGGGCTCCACCGTCCAGGCGAACGGTGGGAGCAAAACACATGCATCATGGTGGGTTCCCATGTGGGGCCCACTGCAACATTTAAATGCCATCCAAACCGTTCATAAGGTCACTCTGACCTGGATAAAGAGCAAACAAAAATTTCATCTTGATCCAGAACTTTTGTGGCCCACATAAGGTTTTTAATGTCAGAGGTTCAATCTCACTGTTTTCTGCGGCGTGGACCACCTGAATGTTGGATCTAGCTGAAACTTGGAGGGGGCCCACTGCTGGGGGTGGCCCACCTCATGAACAGGTTGGATAACAAATAAACCTCATGGTGGGGCCCACGGCAGCAGCCGTGGGGCGCTGCCTGGCCGCCCGCCCAAACGTTGCACGTAGCAACGTGCAGCTGCTACCGCACGTCAAAGGCAGGGACCTCTGCATTTCAAAAAACTTGGAAAAAAACCAATTTTTGAGGTTTTTATCATGTGGGGCCCGCATCTAATGAATCGATTCTAGCCATTGGATTCTATGGCTCATAATGAATCCAATTAGTCCGCTAACGGCCCACTTTCGACGTGTAGAAGAAATCTAAATAGATTTTAATGGTAACAATGTTATTTTCAACACTATGGCCTACTAAATACTCCGATCAACCCCATCTTTTGGTTCAACGCCTAAAATGATCCAAGGAATAGGATGGACGGTATGGATTGGATACAAACATCAAGGTGGGTCCTATACAAGTGGCCTACCTCCAATGCTTAAAAAAGAGAAGCAAATATTTGTGTTTTTCACGGCTACGTCCAGAGACGCTGTCTCTGGACTGGTTCTTTTCTTCTTCTTTTTTTCTTTTTTTTTTTTGGGTCAAGGAACTAGGTTAAGGTGGGCCCCGCTTAGGTGGGCCATCACATGGCTACCCATATACATACAAGGTGGGCCCCATCTATAAATGGATTGGATCCAATACATGCATCCTAGTGGGGTCCATCCAAGTGGGCCACACAATCATATTGTAATCTCATAAAATAAATAATAAAAATAAAAAATGAAATAAAAGGGAGAGAGAGAGAGATGGAGAGTGAGACATGCGTGTGATGGAGGGCTCCGCCACTATGAGCCCTCTTTTGTAAGAGATCATACAATAAAATGGGGCCCTTTGCACATGTAACTAGCAAAAATTGAATTCAACGGTGGAGATCCTTTCTCCACCAATATAGACGGTCTAGATGACCTTTAAATGCAATGAAATAAACATCATGATGGGGTCCATGGAGAATGGCCCCATCATGGACGATCATGATGATCAAAGTGGGTCATCGGCCACATCTTAGGGTCCCAAGTGAGATCCAAACCATTGATCGGTTGGCCTCACTTGGCCCATCTCAAAAGCATGAAAAACTAGTATTAACTAGCACCCACCGTCCGATCTTCTTACTCCTATGGGTTCCTTAACACCTTAGTTTCGACCTCAATGGATGAGATGAGGAATGGATGGCTAGGATGGGAGATGATGGGGTAGGAAAGTGGGCCACCTTGGAGTTTTGGAAAGCTTAGAGTGCTCCTACGTATGAAATTTTTGTTGCTTGAGAAGAATGAGATGAGAAATGAGAAAGAGAGAGTTATAAGGGAGAGAGAGTGATGGGTGATGGAGTGATGGATGTGGTGGTGATGGGCGTGTAAGACCTTTTTGACTTTTGTGGCCCTTTTGTGTAAGAAAAGCATGGGCTTGTAAGAGATTCTTGACTTTTGAGGTTGCTTGGGTATGGGTGAAAGGTGATGTGTACTTGACATGTACTTGACATGTGATGGATTGATTGATGGGATTGATGTGACATCTCGTAAAGATTCTCTTGGTTTCGCAATGCGCGGCGTTTTCTTCACACCGAACGTTGGCCCACATCTCTTGACCAGGGTATCGCCTCGGCGCTCAAGTCATGGCATCGAAACCATAGCGATGACGCGGTCGCTATGGTAATGGTCTTGGGTTGAGTCGATGCAGGTTGACGGCATTCGAATCAGAGTCGCACGTAAATATCGATTAAGGGTCGAAGGTTGTCGAAATTCAACCGGTAAGACCGCGGAAGTCTACGAAACGGTACGATTTAGGATACGGGTCTTACATAATTAAAAGTAAACGTGAATAAAAAGGTTTGGCAGCTCACACGCACATTTACATGCAGCACATGTACTAACTTTAAAACTATGTTCAACATCTAGGTCATTCATAGGGTAGAACCTATCATAAAGGTCACCGAATTTTTATTTTTTATTTTTTTTAAAGGCTAGTCCATGTTATGGACAGATGTCTTAAATCTGTCTGATGGTCTGTCGATCATATCGACAGGGTTTCAGATGGGATCGAGGTTGTTATCGAGAGTGTCTCGATGACATCGATAATTCACAGAATTTTTACCATTGGTCGCTGGACAGTTTTCTTGGTTCTGTCGATATGATCGAGAGACCTTCAGATCATATCGACACTGTTATCGAGAGTCCTTCGATATCAGCGAAGAGTTCCGCAGATGCGATTGCGGAAATGCAGATTTTGTGGATCTTGAGTCCTTTCGCAACTGGGATGCGGAAGGGAAGTTGCCTAAACTATAAATAGGTGTTCCTAGGGCTTTTCTAGGGAGGTGAGATGATATGTCAAGGCTTTCTAAAAGGGTTCCAAGGGTATGCTAGGGTTTCTAAAGGGTGTACTAAGGGTGAGATTCGAGGTTGTTCGAATCGGGTAAGTCCTTTCTCTTTGTAATTTCTATTTTCATAGTGGAGATCTGTCGCTTTGTGCCATGGTTTTTTCCCGCAAGGGTTTTCCACGTTAAATTTGGGTGTTCTCTGTGTTCTCTTGTGTGCTTGGTTCCATTGGATTGTCATCCTAGATCTAGATCTATGTGATTTCGCAGGTCAAAATTCCCAACAAGTGGTATCAAAGCGATTGTTGGGGCACAGATCTGAATCTGAGGGACTAGTAATAATGGCGAGTGCTAAGTATGAGAGTGAGAAGTACTCAGAAAAAAATAATTTTGAGTTATGAAAGGTTAAGATGATTAGCCTCTTAACCAAGCAAGGCGAAGATGGTGCTCTTGAGGAGCGGAAGTCTACTATGAATGATGCTGATTGGAATACTCTTGATAAGAAAGCATTATCATCGATCCGTTTATGTCTCACGGATGAGGTTCTCTACAACGTCATGAGGGAGAAAACTGCGGCTGGTTTGTGGGTGAAGTTAGAGGATGTCTATGCGAAGAAATCCTCAGAAAATCGTCTACACTTGAAGCGGCAGTGGTATAACTTCAAGATGGTAAAGGGTGGAGATTTGGAGGCTCACATCAGCAACTTTAATAAATTGATTTGCAAATTACTGGATATGGAGGAAGGGATGAAAGATGAAGAACAAGCATGTATGTTGCTGAATTCTTTTTCGGCGTCCTATGAGGCATTCAAGGACACTGTGTGCAACATGAATAAAACCCTGAGTGTTGACACCGTTATCTCAGCCCTTCAAGGGAAGGCTATGAGACAACTGAACAGTGACATGGGGACGTCTTCTGATGCACTGTTTACAGTGGGTAGGAATTCTGGACAAGGTACAGGTTCTTCTGGTTCTAGATCCAAATCCAGGGGCAAGGGCAAAGGAAAGGTAAAGTGATGAAATTGTGGTAAGGAAGGACATGTGAAGAAGGATTGTGAAAATTCTAATTCAAAGAGGGAAGATTCAGAGGCTTCACGTAAGGAGGCCAATGTTACCACGTCAGATGGATCGAGTGGATGTGATGGTGATGTTTTATCTATGTTTTCGCTCAGACGGTCATACGATGATCGTAAGGATGAGTGGATGCTAGACACAGGGGCATCTTTTCACATGACTCCTCATCGGAGTTGGTTCACCAGCTATAGGGAGTGCGATGGTGGACAGGTATTTATGAGAAATGACATTGCCTTTAATGTTGTGGCTGTTGGTTCTTTACACATCAGGATGTTTGATGGGGTGGAGCGTACCTTGACGGATGTGAGGCACATTCCTGATTTGAAGCAGAATCTGATTTCTCTTACTGTGCTTAAGGTAAAAGGATGCAAGTACACAGGTATTGATGGTGTTCTTAATGTATCCAAGGGGGCACAGGTAATCATGAAAGTGCAACGACTCAGTAAGTTGTACAAGTTGATTGGGAGCACTTCAAAAGGTGGAGCTATGGTGGATGTAGCGGATTCCACCTCTATAAGTGTGTGGCATGTTGGGCATGGCCACATGAGCGGGCAGGGTAGGAAGGCTGAGACGCGCGGACAGGGATACAGATCAAGTGGAGCAGCCACTTGTGAGAAGAAACATACGGCATGATCGCGGGACATCGGCGAGGTACATGGACGACTCTAATATCGCAAGAGTATTCATCTTCTATTCAGATGGCTCTAGGTGAGCCTGGTGCTAAGAAGTGAAAGGTGACTATGGGAGATGTGATGGATTCGTTGTACCAGACCGACATATGGGAGCAGGCGGAACTTCCAGTGGACTAGAAAGCGGTTGGATGCAGGTGGATCTTCAAGAGGATACAGCATAGATACAGGGCGAGGTTGGTGGCGATGGGTTATGCTCAGGGAGAAGGGATCGGCTTCTCAGAGATATTCGCGCCGACGGTTTAGCAGGTGTCTATTAGATCAGTGGTTGGCACTGGTTGGCCAATGTGATCTTGAGCTGGAAGGAAGGATGTAGAGTCTGCACTTATGCAAGGAAAAGTGAAGAGCAGATCTACATGAAATAACCAGGGCGATTCGAAGTTAAAGGGACCGAGAAAAGACTTTGCAGGAGGTTGTTGTTCGGCCTGTCGCTTAGGCAGTGGTTTGATTCCTTCATGGTGGGTCAGGTATTGTATGTTGATGACATGTGGATCGCTAATTGTGACATGTCTGAATTCAATATACTGAAGACTCAGGACATCCAAGATGAAGGATTGGGGGGTCTGTAAAGATGGTTCTTGGCGTTGAGACTGAAGGAGGAGTAGACTTTGGTAATCACAGGAGGAATACCTTATGTGTAGGTATTGATCCAAGATGTGATGGGCCAGGTAAAGCCGGAGAGTGTTCCGTACGCATCTCTCCTCAAGTTTTCCTCAGGACATGTCCCAAAATAGATGAGAAAAAGCAGGATATCTCATGAGCTTTATTCGAATGCGTTGGGCAGTGTATGCCATGGTCTGGATTAGACCGGTTTATTTCACAGGCTATCAATGTTCTGATCAAGTACCCCGGCAAACAATATTGGACAATGGTGAGATGGTAAAAAGACTACGTCTTTCCTTTTTTGAGAAGACAGGAGCAAAGGTAGTTGAGCACGTGGATCTTTATCTGTGAAACTTCTCTGGGCTTGCCGATGGCGTAAAAGAAAGACGGAGTGTGCAATAGAAGCTATGATGTGATAAAGAGATAAGAGAAAAGGATAAGAAGCTACACGGATGAAGATTGAAGACATGGTGGAGATTATTATGGACGGATGTCTTAAATCTGTCTGGTGGTCTGTCGATCATATCGACAGGGTTTCAGATGGGATCGAGGTTGTTATCGAGAGTGTCTCGATGACATCGATAATTCACAGAATTTTCACCATTGGTCGCTGGACAGTTTTCTTGGTTCTGTCAATATGATCGAGAGATCTTCAGATCATATTGACGCTGTTATCGAGAGTCCTTCGATATCATCGAAGAGTTCCGCAGATGCGATTGCGGAAACGCAGATTTTACGGATCTTGAGTCCTTTCGCAACTGGGATGCGGAAGGGAAGTTACCTAAACTATAAATAAGTGTTCTTAGGGCTTTTCTAGGGAGGTGAGATGATATGCCAAGTCTTTCTAAAGGGGTTCCAAGGGTATGCTAGGATTTCTAAAGGGTGTAGCAAGGGTGAGATTCGAGGTTGTTCGAATCGGATAAGTCCTTTCTCTTTGTAATTTCTATTTTCATAGTGGAAATCTGTCGCTTTATGCCGTGGTTTTTTCCCACAAGGGTTTTTCACGTTAAATTTGGGTGTTCTCTATGTTCTCTTATGTGCTTGGTGTCATTGGATTGTCTAACTAGATCTAGATCTGTGTGATTCCGCAGGTCAAAATTCCCAACAGTCCACTCATCTAATGGGCCACCCCATATGAAAAGAATGGATGGTCTTTTAGTCGACGGTCCACTACCCACCTGACTATCATTACAAGTGACTAGCACTAGTTTTTTTTTTTTTTTCTTTTCTTTTGAATGTATTTATCTTCATGGTAGAGACCACCCTTTGCCACTACATTAAGGAGTGCAGATGGGTCTGTCTTGAAAGCATAGGCAAATCTAGTGCTATCGATTCTCATTGGTCCAAGTCATTATCCATGACTCCAGATAAGCTAGACGTCTCTCCCAACATGGTGGGGCCCACATAGCACCGACCACCAGCCATTGGCTAGTGGCACAGGGAGTAGCCAATCCGTTTCCGGAGTATGTTATACACATTGCGTGTACAGCAGTACACTTCCACGTGGGGACACACTTGCAAATACTCTCAATTCCAAGCCTTTCTTTATATGCTCAGTTCTTTTAGCGGACTATATTGTACAAAGTAAATTGACAGTTCTTTTTTTCTTTTTTTTTTGGTCCATTTTGTCTAGCCATTCATTTGTTTTGGGCTGTTGCCCACCTGTGGTATGAAATCGCAGCATTTTTATTCCCAAAGATCTAAAAAGTATAGATAGCTCAAATCTTACACATGTTGAATGGTTTTTTTTAAAAATTTTATAAACTGATATCATTTCATTTGGGGGATAATTACATTCGGGTTCCCCTCAAGCAAAAAAACACATGTTGATGGTTGGAACAACAAACATCCATCTTGTTCATACTTTGGAAACTCGTATAACTATTGAAGATAGTTGAAGTGAGTATTTTTAAATAATAGGAAGCGTTGAGGACAAAGAAATTATCACTACACATTGAAAGTTTTTTTTTTTTTTTTTTGGTCCATTTTATCTAGCCATTCATTTATTTTGGGCTGTTTCCCACCTGTGGTATGAAATCGGAGCATTTTTATTCCCGAAGATCTAAAAAGTATAGATAGCTCAAATCTTACACATGTTGAATGGTTTTTTTTTTTTTTTTTTTAAATAAAATAAAATAAATTTATAAATTGATATCATTTCATTTGGGGGATAATTACATTCGGGTTCCCCTCAAGCAAAAAAACACATGTTGGATGGTTGGAACAACAAACATCCATCTTGTTCATACTTTGGAAACTCGTAAAACTATTGAAGATAGTTGAAGTGAGTATTTTCAAATAATAAGAAGCGTTGAGGACAAAGAAATTATTACTACACATGGGCTCATATGTGGAATATATGGCCCCCATTGGCATGTCCAATTTGAAAACCTAACAATCAAATAACACATTCCAAAGGGAAGCATATTGCATGCTGAGTAATTGAAATGTGGGGTCTTCTTTCAAAGATGAGTTACTTTGTCTTCCATAAGAAAAGATTTTTAAAATACCAATAAAAATTAAACAAAAGAAAATGCTCACAATCGGTCATTAAGGGGGACTGCAAGAACATGTTTCTCGAAAGAACTGTTTGATATTGGATAAAGAACAAATCTAACATATGAGCATATACTTGAATTATAATTAAATATTATAGCTAAGAATTACTACTACTTGATTACTGCTACTCTTAAGATAAACTGAGATAAAGTAAGTTGATAGGTTTGCTTAGTTTGATTGGTGTGAGATTGTTATGTTTTTTCCTCTAATATTTATAAAGTTTTGTTGTAACTAATTCTTCCTCTAGCTGAAAAAAGAAGAACAATGGCCGATGTCATTTTTACCAACCGTCTGATGACATCTAATATCAATTCTTCTAAATGTTTCTCTCTTTAATATGCTAGTTATGATAGTTGAACCATTGTCATGTGGTCTTCCAGTTCCTTCTACCTTTCTTGATACGCTTTCCTCTATTCGTTCTACTTATGAACGCCTCTTTGTTGCTTAGTTCACTTTTGTACATCTCTCATCCATTTGTTCCGCTTCCGTACATCTCTCAACTATTTAGTTCACTTCCATACGCATCTTAGCTGCTTGGTCTGCTTTTAGATGCATCTCGATCGAGCTTCTTAGATGTCTCTCGACTACTTGGTTTACTTTTGAATACCTCTCAGCCACTATCTCCCTCTCTTTTATCATCTTATCAGCCGTAATTCTGTAAAAAGAAGTCCAAGTATTCTTAAAGATATTTAGCATGTCATATTATTCTTTTGATGTAACACATGCGCTTTTCAAATGGATTTCCATAAAAAATAAGGTACAACATTTACTGGATAATTTTATTAGGGTTTGAGCTAAAAAATGAAGCATATCCAAAGTTCAAGTGGACCGCACCATAGGAGGCGGTGTGAATTGAACGTCTAGCATTATAAAATCCCGGGGACCATAATGTTACTAGATCAAGATGATATTTGTGTTTTTTATTTTCCATCCATGTCTATGTGATCTTATGAATAGGTTGGATGACAAATTTATAAACATCATCGTGGGCCATATGAAGGTTTCAAGGATGGAAATCATTATTTTCACTGTTTCCTATGGTGTGTATGTGTGATCTTATGAATAGGTTGGATGGTAAATAAATATCATCTGGCCTTAGGTAGTTTTCAACTGTGGAAATTATTATTCTCTCTGTTTTTTATGGTGTGGTCCACTTGGGCTTTGGATGTGTTTTAATTTTGGGGTCAACCCCAAAATAAGTTGGAAAAACGGATGGGTTGGAAGGATAAACCACATACATTTGCAGTGGACCCAATGGTATGCAATCCAAAGGAGGTCTCAAGCATATGGTGACAAAACTCATTCAATATGGTACTTTTTAATTTAAGACTTCTAAGGTTTTTCTTGTGATATTATTGTCAATGGAAATTTTACTTAAAATAAAATATTAAATAATATTTATTATATATTAATAAGTAATTTTTAAAATTTAAATATGACGTAGGAATGGACGTGATGAGGCCGATCACCATCTTCCTCAGGGATAACTACTCTGAATCCACGAAGCTTCTTTGGACTCCTAAATATTCTTCGAATCCATGAGAAAAAAAAAAGGAAAATAAAAATAAATTTTAATAAATGTGAAAATAAATTGATTAATAATTGTGTCCTCTTTATGTGTCCATATTACATCATTGATAAAGAAAAAAAATAAAATCAAATTTCATAATAACCAAAAATAGTAAAATTCTAACTCTAATAAAAATCCTAATTCTACTAAAACTTTCTAAAGCGTAATTTTTAAAAATAAAAACTTCAAATAAACTTTTGCTAGAAGATTTCTAGTATGATTAGAAGTTACTTCTAAAATGGAAGAAAATCTAAAAGTTTAAAAATAAGAAATTATTAAAAATAAAAATTACTAAAAATGGTAATGAAGCACTTGTTTTCAAACGAAATGAACAGATGCAACCCACTATGTGTCGGTTCACCTCGGATGGCCAGTTACAGTAATGATTGATAGGTTGTGCGCCCATAATGACACCCGGATCAAAAGTTATAACCAACTTACAGTTCACCTTCTTTTAGTCTAACTATTGTATGTCCTACATCGATTTTGTGACTATAATTAAAGTTTTTTTTTTTTTTCATTAAAAAGTGTTAAATTCACAATAAAATCTTTTTTTAAAAAAATGCCCACAACCACACACATGCACGTTCATTGCACACATGCTGAGAGGTGTTGAGCTGAAGAAAATCCACGGCATAAAGAGCTTTCCAAGTAGTAATCAAAGGGTGATGAAGGTGGATAAAAAGGTCTGGTGGCTCACACGCACATTCACACGCAGCACATGTACCAACTTTAAAATTAACTATGTTCGACATCTAAGTCATTCATAGGGTAGAACCTATCATAAAGGTCACCGAATAAAAATATAACAGGCTAGTCCACTCATCTGATGGGCCACCCCATATGAAAAGAATGCATGGTTTTTTAGCTGACGGTCCACATTCAATGTACCCATCTGGCTATTATTATAAATGACCAGCAGTCTAGCACTATTATTTTATTTTTTTTACTGTATTTTTCTTCAAGGTAGGGACCACCCTTATGCCACTACATTAAGGAGTGCAGATGGTCTGTGTTGAAAACATAGGCAAATCTAGTGCTATCGATTCTTATTGGTCCAAGTCATGAATCCAGCTAATAAGATAAGCTAGACGTCTCTCTCGAATAGATTGCTTGCTACCAACATGGCTTTTAACATGTGAATTTTCTTTAAGCCCCACAATAATTTATATTTTAGTTTTACACTGCTCATTATTCTAGAGCATGAGCCTAAAAATGAGCAACATCTAAAACTCAAGTGGACACCATAGAAAGCAGTAGACATTGAACAACTACCGTTGAGCTTTGGATCTGTGTACCTTTTGTCTCCTTATTAAAAAAAAATTGGCATTGAGAAATGGATGGAGTGAATCTGGTACATATTGTTATTGGGTCCATGTCAACTCTTCCAGATTTTTTTGCTTTAACCTGGCATGTGCTGCACCTCTAGAGCCGAGTTGGTGAGACGCCACCCATGCCGGATGGTGCAGCCTTTACCGTGACGTCTGTATTATGTATCCACCCCGTCCATCTATTTTAACATATCATTTTATGAGATTATTAAAAAAATGAAGCCAATCCAATTATCAAGTGGATCATAACATGGGAAACAGTAATAATTGACCATTATTGATACAAATTTGGTTTTATCAAGCTTACATTTGTTTTTACATTCACCTGAGCTTATGACAACTCATAAAAGCTATCAAAAAATTAAGGTAAGCCATTAGAAGTTTTGAATGGTAGGACGTTCAATCACCACTTTTTCCTAAATTATAATCCCCTTAATAAATGGTCTTCTTAATTTTTGGCATCACCACTTTAGATGTACCTCCATTTCCAGTACGTGTAAATCTAACACAAATTATAATGACCTAGATATAACACAAATCATGATGAAACGTAGAAGTCAGGTGAAAATGACGATCCGCATCTTGTAAGCTGGAGCCATTAGATATGACGTGTACTACTGAGAAGTGAGAAGTGACGGCATTAAAATTTCCTATGCGCAGCACCGACTATCCGAATTCGCCGCTACGAGAACCTCCCAATTACTAGCTTAGTACGTGTGCTGCGTGTAAGGTCCACATGTGCCAGCAAACCGACCACCTGGGACAGGGATGCCTTTGCGCCGGATGGGGAGCGGACGCGGTTTGGCAAGTGACGCTGCCACTAGCCACGTGGCTAGTGATCGGTGCTATGTGGACCCCACCATGATGTATGTGTTTTATCCCTTCCGTCCATCCATTTTGAAATATAATTTTAGATCTTGATCTTAAAAATGAGGTAGATGTAAATCTCAAGTGGACCACATCATGCGAAAACAGTTGCCACTGAATGTCCACCATTAAAACCTCCTAAGCCCACTGTGTTATTCGACATCTAAACGGTTGATTAGATTACAAAGACATATATATATATATATATATATATATATATATATATATCATCCTGATCCAAAACCTTTGTGGCTCCAAAGAGTTTTTAACGGTGGACGTTCAATCAACGCTGTGCGGTCCACTAGAGATTTAGATCCATCTCGTTTTTGCGCACTTTTTAAGTGAAAGAATGGGTGGACGGTACGGATGAAATAAACACATGTAGCTAGTGGCAGGGTAAGTAGCCGATACGTTTCCATGGGGAGCGGGATTTTGCTCAAAAAGCGAGACCACGTGGCGCTGCGCAATTACGCCACTTGGAACAGTAATCTTAAAGACAGAGAACCGCGGAGAAAGGACACGTGGCAGAACGCGTCTTTGCCACGCGACTTCTACCTCAAGTTTCTTTGTCAGAGACCCTCGCTCATAAAAGGGTTTGAATCAACCTATCCTCTTGCGTAACTAATACCTGATTTCTTCCTCAGCTTCTTCTCTCTAAGAATGAATATTCTTTCCTTTCCTTCTTATAAGCTTCTTCCTCAGCCATTCCATTCAAACCTTTTCCCTATTCTTCCTTTCCGCCCTAAGAGATTGCGGATCAGAGCATCAGCTGCACGAAACAACGGCCACGATTGGGGTTTTGGAGGCCGATCAGTGGATGAGGACATGATCGTCCTGCGGCAGCGTATACATGAGATGAAGATGGAAGAGATGAATTACGAGCCGCCTCTCCATGGGATGGAGTGGGAGAAGAGATATTACACGTGTTACGATTCGGACGTGTGCGAGGCGGTCGGGCTATTGCAGACTCTGTTGATGAATACTAGGCCAAGCTTGGCTATTGGTACGGTGGTACTTGTTGCATTGAGTATCCCCACATCAACGGTCATGATCATCTTTCATTTTATTGAGTTTGCCAAGAGCATTTGTTTTCACCTTTTATGAAAGTGTAGGTGCCTGTACATAAATATAAAAATAGGTTGTCCATATTTTTGTATGGATGGAATATTAATACCTTATTATTTTAATTGGACGAATAAATTTTAATAATAATTTTGAGTTGAGATTTGGGACATGGATTGATTAGGACAGTAAGGTGTTAAATATTATTAAGAGTAACCGTTAGTAGTTAAAGCCGCCATATATTGCAGTATTGGTAGAGCTATTTCCTAATAAACATTTTAAATTTGTACGTACTTTGCAAATTTTCTCTTCATGTGGGTTGAAAGTTCAAGGAGTATAATGTTTTCTTATAGAATCTAATTGTTGCAAAAATATATATAAAAAAATAAGCTGCCCTAATCTGAGAAAGATAATAATTCTTTAGAACTTATTCTAACAAGCGTCCCTTTTCAAAATGGACGGAATGAGCTGGAGCACAATATAAATTGGGGTGCAAATGTGCTGGATTGAGTCACTTTGAGGGGTCCTAGATCTGACCCATTTAATAATCGGATGACAATTTTCCCACATTTATTTCATGGGTCAAGAATCACTTGAGCTTATTAATTTCCAATTTAGTGTTCCAAATATCTTATTTAAATCAAATGAGATTTCAAAAATAATAATTAGAGAAGGTAAAAACAAGGAGATTTGGTAAATAAATTTTCTACTGTATTTTACTCAGTGTACAGAAAAAATCAAAGGAAAGAAGATACAAGAGATAAAGGGAAAAATCAAAGTCTCCTACTAAGATTCAAAAGCATATAGTTTTTAGAAAATAAGTTTCTATGTAATATTCTTGGAAACTCAACCTAAGTCAAGATGGGTTATAGAACTGGACCTGCCTGTATGGGTTTTCCAATCTAGTATGGGTTTAGTAATGGCCCTGCCTGTTTGGATTTCCAAACTTAGGATTGGTTTAGTACTATTGGCCCTGCCTTTTTTTAATTAATTTACAACTTTAAGTATGCATTTGGGATTGGCCTATACCTTTTTTGAATTTCCAATAGGTTTAGTAGTAGCTCTTAGATCTCATGCAAGGGATTCATAATCTATTTAATTTTGCCTTAGATAGTACTAATTAATTAACCAAGAGTCAATTAGATACTCTTGGGTTTAGCTTAGGTCCAGCTTGGGTTTGGTTTGAGTCATTGAATGAGTCCTGTTGATTTTGAGATCCCAAGATCCAAACCATTTACTATTTTGTATAGAACTTGTGACCCAAGACCTACTTAGTGTCGAACCTGGATTGCCCTGGAAAGCTTTTTGTAGAAACTTCCTGCTCCTATAAGTTAGGTGGAGCCTATTGTGATGTATGCGAGTAATCTACTTGATTCATCCATTTTGTCACATCATTTTAAGACATGGGCCCACAAAATTAGATAAATAAAAAACCCAACCAACACTCATTTGATTACTTAACTCCTCGACTTGAGGACATTTATCCAACGGTTCATATGAAAAACATCCGATGATCCGAATTCATCGTTAAGATTATTGAATGGGCATTCAGCCCAATTAATTAAAATATTAACAATGACCCAGCTCAATTTGGCCCATATCCATCCCTAACCCTTGCCAAGCCTGTTAATAAGGTTTAGGCCATAATTCTGTCAATGAGTTGGCCCTAACCATATAAATTTTGAATTATAAACAGGCCCAAATTGACGGGCCAACCCATTCAAAACTCGGTGATTGGCCATCCGGTCTCAAGTTGAGTTGGGACTCACCCAAGTTGTAGGTGAATTGGCCTGACCCAGCTGTGTCAAGGGTGACTCATAGCATTTGAATCGGCAGATCCTAACCAGTCGAGTCCAGGCCCCACTGATTGACTTCATCTTGGACCCTTTGGCCACATGTCCAGATAAAGATGTGTGATTTAGATTAATCTTTGTCTTCATAAATCTTCATCCAAAGTAAATATTACTATACTGTACCATCGTGTCTAATATCATACTAGGCAAGGTAACATATTGGATAAGAGTGGAGGGGAGAATATATTACAGCTGGTCCCAAGATTCAAACACTTGACCTTCCGGTCTAATGTCAAACAATCACTTCTTTAAAAGCTCGAGCTTTTAGACGATGGCATATTAATGTATATGAAGGGACTTTAACAACAACCAACTAATGCATTAATCATAGCAGATTACTATAAGTATATCAAAACCCATTAAAAGAAAAAAATAAAAAATCAAATAACATCTGTGTTTTGGGTGCTTTTATGTGCTTACCCATTTTTTTTACAAATTGACCCAGAAGTCATTGTACTGATATACGAATTTATGGTATAAAATTTCACCGAAAGTAAGTAGATGGTTTAAGATATCCAAATGTTCCAATTTTACTATGTTTTCAATGGTAAAATTGAAGATATAATTGGTCAAGCGCACATGAGCTGATTTAAAAAATTCTAATTTGATGAATTTGATTAGTTAGTGTTTATATAAGGAATAGTGTGATTTGAAAATATAAATAAATGGTGTAGATACATTAACATATATATCATGATGGACCCACATAGTTTTGTTTTGAACAGAAGTAGAATTTTACCCATTCTTCTTTGAAGTGAAATTTGGTGTCTATTGAACAGGCGGCAGAAATCATCATTTTTACCATACATTATCACCATTTACCTCCACCAAACAGCCTCTCCACTTTCAAAGCAGCAAGCAAAGGGAGAAAATTTTAAATAAAGAAATTTGGGCCCCACAAGTACATTTACAGTCAGCACGTGTATCAATTTGCCAACTGTGTTGAACATTTTAGCCGCTTATAGGTAGACACTATCACGACGTGATGAGCTTCCCCGTATGAAAATAATGGATACGCGGTTCCAAATTTTACGGACGGTCCAAATTCAACATACCCATCTGGCCCTGACGACAAATGACCTGTGCTATTTTTTTTTTTCTTTTTTCTATATCTATCTTCCATGTAGGGACCACCACTAAGATAACTACTCAATTTCCAGTTTAGCATGTGTGGTGTTTGGTGGGTCAGCGCCTACGTTCGGAGGCATATGCCCTGAACAGCGTTTGGCAGGAAGTTCCTGCGCTGGAAACCTACTTGGGTCCCAAAGTGATGTTTGTGAGAAATCCACTCCGATCATCCATTTTATGAGCTCATTTTAGGACTTGAGATCAAAATTGATCAAGATCCAAAACTCAAGCCGGCCACACTAAAGGAAACAGTGCGTAGAGAAATTCCTACCATTGAAACTTCCCTGAGGCCACAGTGATATTTACATTGCATCCACGCCTCTAGGGATGGTTTGTATGCATATTAAGACCTTAAAGTTGTAAAGGGATTACAGGAGTTGTTTGGACGTATGTATTTATCAACAAGGCTTATTTGATTTTTCATGATCTTGTTAAATCCCGTAATTATTACTTTTCACTTGTTTGAAAATGAGTGAATAATTTTACCTAGAAAATGAGTTCAAAAATATTGACTTAAATCCATGGCCCCACCATAATGTAAATAATATATAGGTGTTGTCCATCTGTTTTATTAAAATATTTTAAGACATGATCCGAAAAAATTAGAAAAGCCTAATGTAAGACCCCTATCCTAAGTCGTACCGTTCCGTGGGCTTCCGCGGTTCTCCCGGTCAAATTTTGACAACCTGTGTTCGGTTATCGGGGTTTGCGTGCAACCCTGAGTTATGTCGCGTATTTCAGAGTTGGCTTTACCCAAGACTTGTACCTGTGCGACAGTGTCGTCGCCGCGGTTCCGATGCCGCGTCTCGCGTGCCGAGGCGATACCCAGGCCAGAAGAAGTGGGCCCGCGTTTAGTTCGAAAAAATGCCGCACATTTATAAAATTCCAAGGGAATCTCTACAACCTTTCAAATCAATCACATCAATCATGTCAAATGTCAAGTATACATCACACATTAATATCAAGTACAACCACCTCTCCTCTAAGTCAACTCTTTCTTACAACAAGTACACACCCTTCACCCATCACCATCCCTCTCCCCATCACTCACATCACCTCTCTCTCTCTCTTACAACAATCTCTCTCTCATCTCTCTCTCCCTCATTTTTTCCAAGCAACCCATGTCCATGGTTCCCATGGGAGAGAGTAGTGTGGCCCACCTTTCTACCACCCGATTCCACCATCCTAAGTCCATCTCAACCATTGAAATTGTCCCATTGGGGCCCTATCATGCATTGGCGGAAGAAGGAAAGAGAGATCTCGAGGTGGGTGCTTTTATCTATTGAATTTATGATTTGAGGGCCCACATATGTTGGACCCATCTTGATGTATGTATTATATAGGGAGGGCCCATAGTGGCGGGGTCCCTCCCCTCCTCACCGCTTCTCTCTCTCTCTTTATTTTGTGGACCCTGCTATGATGCACGTATTTGATCCACACCGTCCATCCATTTTGTTGTCTAAGTGGTGGGACGCACCATGACGTGTGTGTTGTATCTACGCCGCCATCCATCACCGTGGATCCCACCTTGTTATGTGTTTCATCCATCCATCCAGCCGGGATGGCGGAGCCCACCTACTGCATGTATTCGATCCAGCCGTCTAGCTGGGACAGTGGACCACACCACGTTGTACATGTTTCATCCACAACGGTCAGTGTTTGGACAGTGCTAGACACCTCCCTGGACGGTGTTATGAACTCCACCTGATGTATGTGTTCCGTCCACGGCTGTGGAACCCACATGATGTATATGTTTTATCCACGATGGCCTGGGCCCACTGTGATGTACGTGCTATCTGCACACACCAGTCCCTGGATGGTGGGACTCACTGACATCGGTGATTTATCCAGGCCGTCCAGCCCTGCACATAGGACCTACTATGATGTATGGTCCACCATCCAGCAAAGGACAGACCCTGACGAAGAAAACACAAATGTCAGCTTGGTGGGTCCCACACGTGTGGACCATCATGAGTTATGTATTGTAGCTGCAACGTCCAGCAGAAGGCGCTGCTGGAGATACAAATCATTTGAGATTGAGTGGGCCACGTATATGTGGACCCCACCTCAATGTTATGTTGTATCCTCACCGTCCACTAGCTGGACGGTGGGTCCCAACTGACTTTTGAGCAAATCCAACCGTCTATCTGCTGCATTATCATCAGTAGAGGGACTGATGATGAGGCATGCATGACATCCAACACCATCTACCCATTTGGAGGTGTGGGTCCACCCCACACGTGTGACACGTGTGAGAGTGGGACCCACTTTGATGTAAGTATTTTACATCCATGATGTATGTATTTCACTCCATCCATCTGCTTTCCATCTGCACCGTCCGTGGACCTCACCTTGATTTTGGTGCTGTACTTGCACCCTCCAATAGTGCGTGGGGCCCACCTGGATACATGTTTTATTTGCACTGTCTATATGATGGTGGGTCCCACTACATGGCACCAACCAGTTGAATCTAGACCGTCCATCAATGGACGTCAGGTAGAGACCTTCCATCAATGGACGGCCAAGGCTGCATGCTGGCAGTTATTGTTAAAATAAAATAAATAATGTATATTACATATATATATAATATACACATATATAGGTTATATATTATCTGGTGGGCCCCACGTGGGGACCCACCGGTTGTTGAAAGTGGATAGACTGTTGCGCCATCACCAAGTCCTGTGCGACCCACCTGACGTGTGTGGGTTTCATCCACATCCTCCGTTTATCTGGACAGGACCCTCTTGGTGCATGGGTGGGATCCAGACCTTCCATTTGTGGTCCTCACCAACGGCAGCAGCTGTTGTATATGTCAGCAAGTTCTGTGGGTCCCATCTGAACCGTGGACCCTACATAATTTATGTATTTTGTCCCAACTGTCCATCTGGACAGTGGGGACCTAGCTGTTGTATTAACATCAATAAGTTATGCGGGTCTGATCAGAGGTATGTGTTATGTCCTAACCATCCATCCAATTGGCAAGATCGTCTTAAGGCTTGAGACTGAATGAGGCAAATCCAGATCATTGGTGGGCCACGTGTGTGGACCCACCTTGGTGTATGTATTGTATACCCACTCCGTCCACCTGTCAGGACGGTGGTGTGGACCCCACTGTGATGTTTATGCCTTATATACACCGTCTGTCTGACAGGCCCACCTTGATTCATTTATTTTAACCATGCAGTTCAGTCCGCTAGACTTGTGGCCCACTTGATAGATGTATTGTACATCCATGTTATTTATTTGGAGAGCCCATTTGGAAGGTGTAGGCTCACCCAATGGTTGTGCAGAGCCCACCTACTACGAGGTCCGCATATGTGGCCTATTGGTGAGGACCATTGTAGTGTATTTTTGGCCCAGGTGTCGAGGCCCATTGTGAAACATATGTGGCCCATGGGTTGAGGCCCATTGTGGTGTATACCCGGACCATGTGTTGGGGCCCAATGTGATGTATTTATGGCCCATGTACTGAGGCCCATTGTGATGTATATGTGACCATGAGTGAGGCCCGTAGTGATGTGTATTAGGCCCTTGCATGAGGTAATAGGCCACTATATGGTTGGCTCTATTAGGCCAATCCTTGGGAAGTAATGTTGGTTGAATGTCCACGTTGATGGGCAATGATAGTTAAATGTCCACATTATGACCTTCCCTTAAGCCTTGTTAGGCCATTCACATCAATGTCGATTACCGATACCGACATCAAGGCTGATTATCGATCGATTTCAATTATCGTGGCCGATTGCCGATTAGCGATCGAGGCTGATTATCGTGACTGATTGTATAGTCTGATTCTGATTGTCGAAGCTAAGTATCGAGGCCGATACCGATTGTCGATTCTGATTGTCGTGACCAATTACTGATTTTGATGGCCGATTACCGATTTTAATTTTTCGTGGCCGATTGCTGATTATCGATCGAGGCCGATAACCGATTCTGATTTGTCATGGCCGATTGTCGATTATCGATCGAGGTCTATTACCGATTTTGATGGCCGATTACCGATTTTGATTTGTCGTGGCCGATTGCCGATATCGATCGAGGCCGATTACCGATTCTGATTTGTCGTGGCCGATTGTCGATTATCGATCGAAGTCGATTACCGATTTGATGGCCGAATACCGATTTTGATTTGTCATGGCCGATTGCCGATTACCGATTCTGATTTGTCGTGTCCGATTGTCGATTATCGATCGAAGTTGATTACCGATTTGATGGCTGAATACCGATTTTGATTTGTCGTGGCCGATTGTCGATTATCGATCGAGGCCGATTACCGATTCTGATTTGTTGTAACCGATTGTCGATTATCGATCGAAGTCGATTACTGATTTGATGGCTGAATACCGATTTTGATTTGCCATGGCCGATTACCGATTATCAATCGAGGCCGATTATCGATTATGATTTGTCATGGCCGATTGCTGATTATCAATCGAGGTCGATTACCGATTCTAATGGCAGATTATCGATTTTGATTTGTCGTGGCCGATTGCCGATTATCGATCGAGGGCCCAATGTGGTATACATGCGACCCGTATTTGAGGCTAGACGTGATGTGTATTCAGCCCATGTCTAAGGCCCAATGTGATGTATATTGAGGCCTAGGTGATGAGGCCCATTGTGATACATTTAGGGCCAGGCGAAGGAGCCCATTGTGATGTATGTTAGGCCCATGAGCAGGGCCCACCTGTTGTGTACATGTAACCCTTAAGTAAGGCCCACCGGGTTGTGTATTGGGCCTTTGTGTGAGGCCATGAGTCCACTATATGTTAGGTTCTATGTGGGTCATTCCTTGGGGGCAATACTGGTTAAATGTCCACATTGTCGAGTCGATTGTCGATGCTGATTGTCGGTGCCGATTGTTGATATCATTTATGAGTAAGTGACAACATAGCATCATGATACATGCTCATACGCATCATCTGCATGTGTTGTTATGAGATGTGGTTGACCATTGTATATGTCATAAGGTAGGTTATTCATGGGGCTCCCTGATAGGTAGAGTTGCCCCAGGTGAGCGCACGGTATGTGTAGGATTTATGCATGATTGCACTGTGTGACTCATGCATCTCGCATTTGTGTGACATGACCACTGTACGCCCTAGCGACATCAGGACTGTAGCCTCCACTGGCATATCGTGGATGGTCAGATTGGATACCGAAAATCTGTTCTACATGGAGTGCTATAGATATCCTTGGGTGAAAGTCCCAGAACCCTCTTGGTTCCAGAGGTTGCTCCAACGTCTAAACCAAGTGGGTAGATGAGCGCCGAGTGCCGATTACCAGATGGCTGCGCTCTCCACTGTGTCGTGGTCGGTTGGAAGGGGTGCGGCCTTACCTGCCTGAGAGGAGGGGGCAAAGCTAGGCTGAGTTTGACCAGCTCGAGGAATGGGTCCGCTATCGACGAGCCGAGCCCGATATTGGCAGGCAGATAGTGAGGTCTCTTCCACTCGCCTTTTTACGTGCGATGGGGCGGCAATTTGGTTTGGAGTGTAATAGACCCCGGTGATTTTTAATAGAGGAATTATACTGATATGTGGACTTATTGAGTAGGAGTGCATGTTCATTCATTCATTCAATCATTCACTATCCACTCGGGCTAGTGGTGCGCAACTAATTATCGTGTACCTTCGTTATGGCAAAGATTTCGGTTGGGGGCGCTACTAACCTCAGATCAGGGGTTTACCACGTTGAGTCTGACTATCTAAATTTAGGTATGAGACTGGTTTGGATAGAAGTCCCTTGTGGTGGACCCCGTAGCCTGCGATACTACATACTATCATTCCGACTTCACACTCCAACATGGTCATTTTATTCGCATCGCATATTGCATTACATTTGTAGGCATATGGCATTTTGGGTTGTTATGTTCCGGCACTTATATGGCTTAGACAGACTTAGCAGGATTTGTATATTGCATTACAAAATGCCATATCATTCGCATTGTATATTGCATTATATCTTCGGTATCTAATATTTGACTCTTTACGACTCCTTAGTGCATAGTTGTCCTATATTGCGTATTCTGATATTGATTGACTTATGGACTTGTCTGTACTTCCGCTTACTTTGTCATCGTATAATCCATGATCTTGTCAGGATTGTTGATTATTTCGATAATGTACGATTTATGGATTACCAGTAATTTCGGCATTGTATGATGATGGCATTATATTGAATACTTGACACTTACTTTTGGCACATACTTACACTACCCTCTAAGCTTTCCATAAGCTTATGCACGATAGATGCGTGCAGGTGATGATAGGTTGCAGCAGTGTTGAGCTTGGAGCGTGTAGTGGTCTTCTGGAGCTTGATTTTCTATTTATGTATTTTCCCTTCAGTGTTGTACTCAAATAATTATATTAGTGGATATATGATGATGATGTTGCCTTTGTGAATTGGGTAATCTTGTAGTTATGCTTATTACTAGTTAAATGTATAAAAAAAATCCTCCTTGTAGGATCCCAGGATCGAAATCTGGCATATGAATGCTAGGAACCGAGAATGAGGTTCTACGGAGGCTGTTGGCACCGGATTCAACGATCGAGATTCTTATGAATTTGATTTTCGAGTTTGGGGCGTGACACCTAATGCTCAATTGGCCCACATAAAAGGAAATAATGGACTTATTTTATCCACCGTTGAAAGTTAATTTTTTTATTGAGCCCACATTAAGGTTTATTCATCGTTTAACTCGTTTATAGGATCACATAGACATGAATAAGTGAAAAATATAAATATAAGCCTGGTCTAAAACTTATCAGAGCCTCAACAAGTTTTCAATGATAGTCATTCGGTTCTCGCGACTCATTCCTGCTGAGATAACTGAAGACATAAATCTTAACCTGATTCCAAGCTTCGGTGGCCCTACAAATATTTCAATTGTGAAAGTTAAATCCTCACATTTTAGGTCCATTCACCATTTGAAGATTGAATACATGAGTCCGAAAATGGGCTCATGAAATCAAAACTTCTCACAAACATAACGGCACAATGCTTTACTGCGAAAGGCTTTTACGTGAAATTCACGTATCCACCGATCACTTGGGAAAAAGAATGCCTTTGAGCCGCATGGTTAGACTAGACTGTCGAATACAGCACAATGAATACGAAATATTGATGGCAACAGAATCCACTGACAATACTTTACAGTCGGTTTAAAATTTTGATTAGAGTTTGTATTTGCACACATGAGATTTAACTCCTATTCACTCCAATCCAAACATGATAAACATCAAATCATAACTTCTAATATGATACAATGCATCCCAAAACGCGTATCCAAACAGGCCCTAAAGGTGGTGCGCTTCTTGGGTGGGATCCCTTACAGTGGGCCCACCTTGATCTATGTAGCTTATATCCATGCCGTCTATACATTTTGAAAACTCATTTTACTTGATAGACTGAAAAATAAGCAGATCACAATCTCAGGTGGACCATGATATAAGAAACAGTGGTAATAAAACATTAAAAACTTACTATGGGCCACGAAAGTTTTAGATCAAGCTAATATCTGTACAGTCTCTGCATCCAGCTCTTTGTGACCTTATCATGAGGTTCTGGGCCCATGAAGTTTCCAATGGTAAGGATTCAATCACGACTGTTTTCTGTGGTATGATCCACCGTAGATGCGAGGAACAAACATTACATGGCACTATCAAAAAGCGCCGCTTGAAACAGTAATCTTCAAACAGGTGAAACGATAATATTTAAACCGGTGAAACGGTAATAATCACCCATTTGCAGGGTATTTACCGTTTCCAGGGAAACGATAAAAATCAAACAGGCCCTTAAAGACAGAGAACCGCTGAGAAAGGACACGCGGCACAACGCGCTTTTGCCACGCGCCTTCTCTCTTAGGTTTCTTTGCCAGAGACCCTCGCTTATAAAAGGGCACTCAAATCAACCCATCTTCTTGCGTAACTTAAAACCTGATATCTTTCTCAGTTTCATCTCTCTAATGATGAATACTCCTTCCTTTTCTTCTTCTTCATCAGCCCTTCCATCCATACTTTCCTCCTATTCTTCCTTTCCGTCTTAAGAGATTGCGGATCACAGCATCAGCTGCACCAAACAACGGCCACGATTGGGGTTTTGGAGGCCGATCGGTGGATGAGGACATGATCGTCCTGCGGCAGCGTATATATGAGATGAAGATGGCAGAGATGAATAACGAGCCGCCTCTCCATTGGATGGAGTGGGAGAAGAGATATTACACACACTACGATACGGACGTGTGCGAGGCGGTCGGGCTATTACAGACACTGCTGATGAATACAAGACCAAGCTTGGCTATTGGTACGGTGGCACTTGTTGCATTGAGTATCCCCACATCAACGGTCATGATCATCTTTCATTTTATTGAGTTTGCTAAGAGCATTTGTTTTCACCTTTCGCGAAAGTGTAGGTGACTGTACGTAAATATAAAAATAGGTTGTCCATATTTTTTGTATGGATGGAATATTGATACCTTATTATTTTAATTGGATGACTAAGTTTCAATAATAATTTTTGAGTTGAAATTTGAGTACTGAACTTGTTATACGTGGCGAGATTTAATTGGACGGCAGACTCGACAGTATTCAAATAACGTTATGAGATTTTTACTTGATGGCAAATTCTCTCTTCTCATGAATGAGATTATCTTTAGCTAAATTTATGGAGGGTATAGGTTTCTCATTGGATCAACTGTTCTGGAAATTTAAATAAAAAGAATTCAGATTCTCTACTTACCATAAACAAAAACCTCTTATTTGTTCGAATCTAATTGGGCTACATCATCACGCACCTCATTTGATGTAGAGATGTTGATAATGTTAGTGATAGCATGGACCTATCAGGATGTAGGAAAATATGAGTGCCTTGTTTGTGGCAAGAGGATCCAGATTCAATCATAAAACATGGCCCAATCCAAGGAGATTAATACATATCCTATTCTATCAAGCCTCCCTCTTCAAAATGGAAGAAGCAAGCAGGAGCATGAGATGGATGGGGGTTGCAAATGTGTCAGAATGGGGGTCTTAGATCATGGCCCATTTAATAATCAGGTCACAGATAAGGAGCAACCCATTAAAATTTTGGTTGGGTACAAATAAGAGAAGGAAAAAATAAAAAATAAATTCATTTATCTGATGGGTCAAGGTTCAGTTGAGTTTATTAATTGGTAGTTTTAAATTAAATGAGATTTAATTAAGAGCCTATATATGGCTCTTTGAAAGGAAATTTCAAGTAATTTCTCAAAAACTCAACTTGCTTTCTTGAATTTCCTACATGAGATGGGTTTAGAACTGGCCCTGCCTTAATGTCCTGCCTTTTGGGATTTCCAGCCTCGGTTGGATCTAAGTCATCTGTCTCTTTCGGTTTAGGTTAGGTCCAGTCTCGGCTGGGTCCAAGTCATAAGTCATGTCCATTCTAGAATGGCCAAAATTGACAGAGGCAGGTTGATTTTGAGACCCCAAGATCCAAACCATTTATTATTTTGAGAGAACTTGTGGGCCCAGACCCACTTCTTGTCGGATGTGGATTGCCCGAAAGCATTCCTGCTCCCGGAAGCTAGGCTGGGTTTATTATGATATTTGTGAGAAATTCACCCCATCTATCCATTTTTTCCAGATCCTTTTAGGACATGGCCCAAAAATAATGTCAATAAAAAAACTCAAGTGAACTGCACAACCGGAAACGGTGAGGATTGAATGTCCACCATTGAAACATTCATAAGGCAAAATAAATTTTAGATCATGCTAATATTTTTGTATTTTCATTTCATCGATCCCAATAGGAGTGACCTTATGAATGGTATGGATGGCATATAAATATCAGTGAGGTTTTGTGTGCAATCTACTTGAATTTTGGATCTGACTAATTTTCTGTCCGTGTCCTAAAATACACAGACAGTGTATTTCTCACAAACTTCACAAGTTCCTACAAAAGCCTTTGTCAGGCAATCCGCGTTACTTCAAGCCACCTAATGTGCACCCATGGATATAAATCCTACAGAAAGTCAACAGGCAGGCATTTATAGATATGGATCTCCCTAAGCCAATATGTTTCCATTACTTAGTGGGAAAAGAATTTAGTACTCTTAGTAGTGTGATGTTTGATACTCCATCACTAAGAAATTGTAGATGATGATCAATACAAGTAAAATTGAAACAGCCAAATGATGATCCCCACTTTAGATGGATCACAAACCCAACAAATGCTAGGGTTGTACACGAGACAAGCTAGCTCGCTCAGCTCCGCTCGGTCTAGCTTGGCTTAAACGACGACTTGAGGTGAGTCAAGCTTCATACAGCCCATCTTGCTTTGAAAATGAGCCAAGTTCGAACATAGTGGATCTTGACTCGACTCGAACTTGGCTCAAGCTTGAGCTTGAGCTCGGATCGACTTGAATATATATTATATTTAAAAATAAAAAAGTAAAAACTTAAATCCTATTGTACCTATCTATACCTTT
The DNA here is from genome assembly GCA_037074715.1 of Magnolia kwangsiensis. Taxonomy (NCBI): domain Eukaryota; kingdom Viridiplantae; phylum Streptophyta; class Magnoliopsida; order Magnoliales; family Magnoliaceae; genus Magnolia; species Magnolia kwangsiensis. The sequence continues at coordinate 188,116,062 of CM073572.1, read as the reverse complement.
CTTACAATTTTCCTTTCTTACCCAACTCGCTGCGCCCGAGCTCTACAACCTCTCTCTCTCTCTCTCTCTCTCTCTCTCTCTCTCTCTCTCTCTCTCTCTCTCTCTCTGCACCAACAACAAGGTACTTCTGTGACTTTATCTAATATTATATATATTATTATTTGAATATTTGATTTGGGAGTTGGGTCGGTTGTTGGATTGAGTCAGGTGCAAATTAGGTGCAGGCTTGGGTCAAGGAGCAGGCTCGACTCAATTTGAGGTAAGCTCGCCTCGGCTTGATCCACTAACTTGCCTCAAGCTCGACTCGAAAAATTTAGCAAACAAGCCAAGCTCCAATGGGAAGCTCAAGCTTGAGCTTAAGCTCGAGCTATAGCCCTAACCAACACTCCTTTGATTACTAAAACTCCTTGAATGGAGGAAATTGATCAGATGGTTCATATGAAAGACATCCAATGATCAAGATTCAATAGACAAGCGTTACTGAAATTGGAATTAAGATAATTCGATGGGCATTAAGCCAAATTTGTGATCTAGAGTGGGTTGCGGACACTTTCATGTTCAAGATGGATCAGAGATGGCTCGATCAGAAACACAAGTCATCAAGACTATTAGAACCTTAAAGCAATCATATCTCATAAACTAGAATGAGTTACTCGACGTACCATATATGATTTTAGGGTAGGTCGAGCTACTTTAGTCGCGCCGAATTTTCAAGATTCCATCATATCGACGGCCAAATTTCATGTTTAGTTCCGTTTTTACTATAAATAATAAGTTTTAGTTTGATTATAACTCTTCATCCATTGGGCTTTAGGAGTTGTGTCTAACATAAAAAGTGTTTAGAATAATTAGGAGAATAACGTGGTTAAGTCACATAGGACACTTACTATAAAAGTAAATTTACTATTTATAGTAAGTTACGAATTTTATGGAGTTTTAGTTATAGTTTGTTTCTGATTTCTCTCGTATTTAAAGGGTTGTGAACTCGTTTATTTCAATCAATCAATTTTGAATTTATTAGAATTTATTTCTATTTTCCTGCTTTCTTTCCCCATTGATTCGAGAAGTCTTTGGGAGAAGTTCAAAGAAGCTCCATGGATTCGAAGTAGTTGTCCTTGAGGAAGACGGTAATCGAACTCATCATGTTCATCCCTACGTCAATTAGTCAAAATGATGATGATGGATTGGACTTAACTGTATAAAGTTTGAATTCTAAACGGGCCCAAATTGATGGGCCTGGCCCAATCCATTCAAAACTCGTGCTCTGAGCGTCAGTGCTTGTCTTCACACGACACATACATACACTAGCTAGATCGATGGTGTGTGGTACAACAACCAATCTACTTCCGGCCCACCGGAGGTGTGAAACGCGACATTTTTATTCCAAAGATCTAAAGTGCACAGCTATGTTGAGGGTCAAATATTACATATTAGACCCCAATTATTGTTTGGATTTACGAACATGATACCATTTAATGGCTCGCTTTAACCATATTTGTGATGTAGAGTGTATTTACGAGCATAGACTGAAAAAGAGAGCTTAAAGCATGGATTTAACGCTTTGACGACACCAAGGCAAGGGACAGACTCTAAGGAACCAAGATAAACAGAATTACATGTCAGGAATTTGTGAAAATCGAGAAACTGAAACTTAAGTGGCCCAAAATTGGTCCGGAATGCAAGATCATGGGGTTCTCATCATCCGTCTGGCTCGAAACTTCATACATGCTCTGAGGGACATAAATTAACCGTACACGTCGAATTTCAGCCATTGGATCTGTAGACACTGAAAAATCGGCGTCCACATTGATTTGTGATTTGTATGGTTAATTGGGGGTGATAAGCTGATTATGGATGTTGGAGTCGCCACTAGCCGAAAAAAATCTAGAAATCTCGCAGTCGGCTAGAACCACGAAGCATGCAAGGTGAGGAAAATTCGGAGACTTCCCTACCTTAGATTGACTCCTGGTCTGTGATCCGGGATTCCGGGCAAGGGACCTCGGTTACAAAGAGGGAAGGTGTTAGGCACCCTCTCTGCCCGTACGAATGTATGGTCTCTACTCAATATGGTAAAATAATCTCAAGGGATGATGGATGTTGTGGCCGAGATGAGATTAGGCACACACGTGAATTTTTGATGTGGCAAGATCCGAGATTTCGGCAAGCCACAGAGCATACGTCCAACGGCTTGTCTAGAAGGCAAATGTGATGATGCTCATGCAAAGAGGTAAGAAAAATGGACTAGATCACTAGAAATTTTTGATGTGACAGGATCCGATTGTACGGCAAGCCATAGAGCATACATTCACTAGAGATCTAGAGAAGCAGGGGGGTTAAGAAGGGAATAAATGTCATGATGGATGATTGTAGAATGAATGGATCTTTGGCTTGATCTCTTGAGTAGGCTAGGATATGGGTTGAACCATAATCAATTAGACTAGGTTGGGAGGTCAGGATGGCTAGGAAGGCAAGGAGTGGGCTAAGAAGATAGCTGAAAAATCTAGACTTAAAGGCTTTGGAGCACCTCCTCACCCTCACTCTCTTCCTCCCTCTCTCCCTCTTACTCTCTTTTTCACTTGAGCTTGGAAGTGAAGAGTTGTTGTTGGAAATGTGAAGAGGAGAGGGCTATTTATAGCCTTCTCTAAAGGCGTTATTGTTATTTCTGGGTTTAAGAGGGGTAAAAGCCTAGGTAGCAGGTTATGGTTGGTTATGGGGAGAGGAATGCCACATGACACTCTCTCATTAGCCATGAGGGGCGGTAAAACGGTAAATAGTGAAGTTCAGAGGGATAATTTTGAAGGAAAGTTGACTTTTGGACGCTGGAACAGCTGTCCGCACCCGGGCCGCGAGCGGTGGCACTTGAAGTACTGCAGGCGGTAGTCAGACTACCGCCCGCAGCAGTCAGACTATCGCTTGGGCTCAGTTCGGGCCGATTTCGCACGTGCAAGCTTTTTACATCGTGCGAGTTCACCCAGAAGTCTCCTTTCGGATTTTTCAGCTCAGAAAAGTGAGTTTCAGCTTGGGTAAAGGGGATCTGGGTCATGGCATAGGGTATAGGCGGGGTTGCATGTGCGCTGAATGGTTTGGATCATGGTTTTGGGTTGTGGATTGGGAACTGTTGGGTTAGGGTTCGGTTTATGTTGGGAATCTGGTTCAAGGTACGATCATGGTTTTTGGATGGTCTTAGCCTTCTCAAGATGTAGCTTGGGTGGGGTGTCTACAAATGCCCCTCTTTGACCGAGGTTACAAGCAACCGACGGTCAAAGCGAGTGGACACCCCACCCTTCTGGTTAGAAAAAGGGTAGTGACTCGAATCTGTTGCCTGTCATTGTATCATTGTCAGTCGACTGTCTGAAAAAAGGATGACTTGCACATATCATGAGGGTTGAGAAAAACGTTGTGATTGCCTCCTGTGCATTTGTCGCGGCTTTACGGATCACCAATCACAACCTTTTCACATCAGATTGTTAATAGTATTGGAGAATAAGTTTGAAAAGTAAGGGCCTCTGCACATTTCTCGCGGCTTTACGAGGATTCCCATACTATTTTGGTCTGTCATTCCTTTGATACGTAATCACCCTAGGAGTATTCGATTTGTTTGATTGTTAAAGTGGTTAGCTACCCTGTGCGTTGGTGCGGCCTTACGGGGAACTCACTACGCCAACTTGGACTCAATCAAATTTTTCGAACATCCCGGATTAGGTATGTGCAGGTAACCTATTGTCATGCAGTCTGCTGATTCTGATACTTTGGTAACAATTGATTGTTGTCACTTTGAATTTGATTATTCTTTCCAGATATAGATCCATTCATTTCTACTAGCATTCGTACGATTATCCAGATATAGAGATTGGGCCAATCATACTTGTATCATGTACGGATTCGATCATCCACTGGGGGAACTGGAAGAGATCAAATCTTATTTAGTTGTTTGCACTAGCCGCAACTGGAGAATATGGGAGATTCCTCAGTATACTGCACACCACATGCGTTTTTTAAAAAACCTTTTTGTTTGAAAATTATCCTCTTTGGAGCTAGACTCCCTGGGGATTTTGTTTTAAAATATATTTTTTGAATTTTTAAAAAAATATTCGTTCGATTTTGCGGGTGGGCGTCGTCGTTCGGTTTTTATTTGTGGAAAGTCAGATGGCCTCCACTAATAAATTAATGGGGCTAATGGTTTGGAATATTTTTTTAGAATTTTGAAAGATCCGCCCGATCTCACAAATGGTCGTGATCGTCCGGTTTTTATTATACGGTCTGGATCGAATAGCCAGATGGCCTCCACTAATAAATTAATGGGGCAATTGAGGAACATAAGCCTGATTTGAGCATGTGGGCCTAGGACCATGGGCCTCAAAATCGGGCTTGTGCAATGGGTCTTGCCTTGGATATGCGGGCTTAGGAAATGGGCTTGAAAACATGGGCTTTGAACCATGAGCCTTTGAACAATGGGCTTGGTGGACTTATAACATGTGGGCCTTATGGACTTTGAACTTGTGGGCCTTATGAGCTTTGAAATATGGGCCTCTGCGGTTTTGAACTGTAGGCCTTGTGAGCTTTAAAATATGGGCCTCTAAGGCTTTGAACCGTCGGCCTTGTGAGCTTTGAAATGTGGGCCTCTAGGGCTTTGAACTTGTAGGCCTTGTGGGCTTTGTGAGCTTTAAAATGTGGGCCTTTGGGGGCTTTTGAACTTGTGGGCCTTGTAGGTTTTGAAATGTGGGCCTCTGGGGCTTTGAAATGTGAGTCTTTGGAGCTTTGAAATGTGGGCCTTTTGGAGCTTTCTGAGCTTTGAAATGTGGGCCTTTGGGGGCTTTTGAACTTGTGGGCCTTGTAGGTTTTGAAATGTAGGCCTCTGGGGCTTTAAAATGTGGGTCTCTGTGGCTTTGAAATGTGGGCCTTTTAGAGCTTTGTGAGCTTTGAAATGTGGGCCTTTGGGGGCTTTTGAACTTATGGGCCTTATAGGTTTTGAAATGTGGGCCTCTAGGGCTTCAAAATGTGGGTCTTTAAGGCTTTAAAATGTGGGCCTTTTGGAGCTTTAACCTTGACTTTGTGCATCCCCAACTTTATTGCCTACTTGTCCTGTATATGCATGAATACTTTTTTTTTTTTTTTTTTGTAAAGAAAGGAAAGTAATGTATAAAAAGACTTTTTTGAAAGGAATGAAATTTTTGTTTGTACCAAATTTGTCGGTGTTTGCTTGTGTTTGGATTTGTGCTTTGGATGGTGGAATCAAAATATTAAACTTAGCCCACGTTGAATCCGGTATTTTGAGTTGTTTACTAGGGATCCCGATCTCCTGAGAGTGGCGCATACTAGGATTATGCCCCTTGAATTTGGGTAGAGTCTGACAGAATTCTGATCCGGGACTTATATTTTCTTTGTGCTTCTTCTCTTTGCTCGTTGCCTTGGCTTCTTTTGTACCTGCACTTTTTGTTTTCCTTTTTCTAGCCATTTTTTCCCGTAGCACCCTTTCAGGTTTTCACTACGTCCAGCTTTCTCGTCATTTTTGCCCATGGCGTCCTTTTAGATTTTCACCATGTCTCGAATTTTTGCTCTTGCCTGCCCCTTGGCAGCTATGATGTTTTTACCCTTGGTGCCTTTTCAGATTTTTACCAAGTCCGCTACATGCCCGTTGTTTTTACTCGAGGCCCCCTTTCGGGTTTTCGCCTCGCCCTTTTTTCTTAGGTATATTATTTCTCTTTTGATTTCTCTTTTTTTTGTACAAAGGTGGGAGGATAGAATCCATTTATTGTCGGCCGATTGGTGAGCTGCCTGACTTTGTCTTCAATCACGACCGTGAAGTTGTCGACATTAGGTTAAACTATCTTGAGGAGAAATGGGTTGGTGAATTGTGTTCTCACTCATTGGGTTCGACTCTTCTTTTCTTTTCTTTTTTTTTCTTTTTTTGGACTGCGCGCTTTATTTGTCCTTTTTTTTTCTTTTTTTTTGCCCTTTTTTTAACCCTTTATTTTTTTTGAAACACTTATTGGAGGGAAGGAAGATGATGTAATGTACCTCAGGATGCTAACCTTTTGTCGTTTGACTTTAGCTTTATGATTGTGGTTGTTGACATACTCAGGTAGGATTACCCATGTTGTCGACGTTGATGGGCTTTGGAAGATCTTTGCCCCTAATGATAGTGAGACGAAGGGCACCTCCCGGAAGAACCTCGCGGATGATCAATGGACCGTCTCAGGATGGCCTGGAGTTGCCCCCTGGATCTAGTAAGTGCAATGATAAGGTGTGCATGGGTACCATGTTGCTAACCTTTCTTTTAAACTTATTTGTTGTTGGTCCTGGTGATCGTTGTGTCCTTTATCTCTTCGAGATGTAGTTGGTTGCATCGAGCTTACCGTCAATCATTTTCCTTGGCTTCTTGCTTCATTCGAACCAATGATGTAGGATGTTATTGTCATCTACTTTTGTCTACCATGAGAATGCACTCCAACCATTGGATGCCTTCGGGCTCATTCTTTCGATGATGTCCTCACCCCATAATGAAGAAGGGCTAGTGTGTTGTCAGGTTATAAAGACTCGAAGCATGCACATGAATCCTTTATGCAAGCTTTGAATACTTGAAGCACTTCCTGACATGCTGCATTAACTTATCTTCATCGTTCATTAGTAAGACTCCATTGTAGACTTCAAACATGATCTTGACAGCTTTTCTTGATGGGCTTGACTTCAGGTTTCATAAAAGATGGCATATGACTAGCTCTTCATTCGATCTGGGTAAGGCTTCATAGGAGAACCCAAAGTTAGATAGCCCCGGGTGTCAGGAATTCTGTCAGTCTGCTTGCATTCAGGAGGTGAGGATCTCTTGATGCGTACTGTTCTAGGGAGCTCAAGGGATCCCAAGTTCACAATTTCAAAATCATCCGTGACAACATTGGCCTTTGCCTCAAACTTTCGGAGGGAATCCTCTAGCTCGAGAGTCAGATAATCATTTTTCACATTTTGGACTTCATTCAAACCCCTGAGTTTGAAGTCCAACTCCAGATTGAAATCTATGAGTCAGTTTTAAACTCTGATATTGTAACAGACACATATGGCACATTATTGCTTATGAGTTTTGAAAGATTTTCTATTGTTTTTGTGTTTTAATAAATTTCTGTTGTTTTTGGATTTTGGCAAGTATCTGAATTTTTTAGCTTTTCGAAAATATCTAATGTTTTTGGCTTTCGAAATTTTCTGATTTTATTTTTTTTTTTAATTTTGACAAGTATATGATTTTATTTTATTTATTTTTTTGGTGTTTTGGAAATATCCAGAGTTTTCGACTTTTTGAGAATTTTTTGTTTTTTTTTTTTTTGAGAAAGACAGCAATGTGAATCAGGGATTGCCTGATTCAGCTTTGAAGAGCCAAATATTGCTTTTATTGTGCTGTCTTGGGGACTGTGAACCAGCTATTTTCCCTGCACTCCCTCCCCTTAGGAGGCAGGGCCAGATGGATTAGTAGGTGGGCCCTCATTGTCGTTCCAAATGTCGTGATGAGTTTGGGATTGAGCTCTGAGTTGGTATTGGATGTCACTTTCCTCAGCTCATCCTCGATGCATTGTGAGTCTTTGCATTCTTCCTACTCAGGTGGGACCTAGACTGTGGTCCTGTCAATCAGAGCCAATTCTTGCCCCTTGCCTGAGTCATTTTCAAATAGCTCAGTTAGGCTCATTTGATCATCCACGGTGGATCTCGGCCTTCCAATTGGGTGGATGATCCCCTATCTGATGGATTTGATTGATGTGTGGATGAAGGGATTGTCCTCCTCTTGCCAACTTTGCCCTCCTTTGATCCATTTATGCTTTAGTACTTCACCTATAAGAGGCATATCTTTCAGTCCTCTCATGCCTGCATTATCTTGATATTCGAGCTGATAATAAAAATGTTGGTACTCGACTGGAGGGAAGATATAGTTTGATCCAATGGGACATGCAAGAGGCATACAATTCACAGTCTCGAACTCGACACTATGGTATGAGATATCCTCATCGGAGCATTGTATGTCTATGATCGGGATATCTTGCTCTTGATGGTTAACTGCTTCTATCGGAAAGATTTGTTCAGGATCATCTAAAATGGTCAGCGCCTTGTTTCCGAAAATGTATTTGGCCTTTTGATGAAGATTCGAAGAGAGAGCCTTGACTCTATGAATCCAAGACCGATCAGAGAGGAGATGAAATGAAGTTATGATGTCAAAGACCCGAAAAGTGATGGTTGATGTTTTGAGGCTAATCAAGATCTCGACATTAATCTCTTCCTCAACCTTTCTCCTAGAGGCGAGAACCACTCGTCCTAGACTCTTCTCTTGAAGGATGGAAGACTGAGCAGAACTAGGTAAATCCCTTTGAGTAGTAGAATGTTCTTCTTGGAAAGTTACCGCATGATTGAAGCTAGGCCTTGATTTTGATAGGGTATGCGGTATGTTGATCGGGGAAGGAGCATTTTCTTGGATCACGAGGGTTGAAATAGGGGCTAAATAGGAAAGTGGTGGCCCCTTGTGAAATAAAGGATGTATGGACTGGATTGATCGGTGGTGGCTCCTGTAGAGTTGGGGGCATGAAGATTGAACTGGATGGAGATTCCCCTTGCATATTTAAGAGTGAAGAGATTGGACTAGTAGGGTGTGCTCCTTGTAGACTTGGAGGCATGGAGACTAGATCGGCTGTAGATGCCCCTTGCATATTTGAAAGCGAAGAAATCGGACTGGCAAGGTGTGCCCCTTGTAGACTTGGGGGCATGGAGACTGAACATACTAGATATGCCCCTTGCATATTTGAGAACGAAGATATTGGACTAGCATGGTGTGCCCCTTGTAGACTTGAGGGTATTGTTGTTGTGCTGGCAGTGATTGAATGGATGCATTAGACTAGATTGACTGGGGGTGGCTCTCCTCGACTGATATTATTAGTAGGGGTTCCTGATGAACTAAGGCATACTTGATACGATGGCAGGGGATTCTGGAGGGTGTAATTGGTGATAGCGACAGCAAGAGAGGTAACTACAATCCTTTGATTATCAATCAGATCTTGGACCGCATGTTTCAGGGTGAAACAACGGTCCGTTGTGTGGCCTCGGGATTGGTGGTATGCACAGTACTCACTCTCATTATAATTTGGCGGCAAAGGGTTTGGTGGGGACCTAGGCAGTAGCAGAGTAAGTATTTGCCTTTGGACTAGTATGGTTAGTACTTCACTGTAAGTTTAGGCTATCGGTGTAAACTGCCTAAGTTCCTGGGTCATCCTCATCTGCTGACCATGATTGGGGTACTAAGAAATCTCCATTTTTTGTTGTTGTTGCCATTGTCCTTCTTGAGAAACGAATTGAGCACCTTGTGTAGAGTCGACAAGATTGTCTTCTTCTGTTGGATGGAGGTCATGAACACCTCGTATCCAGTAGGCATTCCTTCCCCTGTCCGCTGTACTAGGGAGGCCTGATGAGGCTACCAAGGGGAGATCGTCTCAGCCCTTATTCCGGCTTCGACTCGTTCCCCAGCATGGATGAGTTAGGTAAAATTGGCATATGGATTCGAGACGAGGTATCAAAAGATACTCGAGTTTGCCGAGTGGATTATCATGTAGATTTGCTCATCGTCATCAATGGGTGTTTTCATTCTAGCAGCCACTGCCCGCCACCGTCCAACGTAAGCTGACAATGACTCATCATTCCTCTGCCTTAAGGCAGCAAGATCCGTCCTTTTGGGTGCTACATTAAGATTGTACACAAAATGATCAATGAAAGCTTGGGAAAGTTGTTCCCAAGTTTTAATTCGATGGAAGTTTAATGATGTGTACCAATCTAGCGCATCACCTTTCAAGGATTTTTGAAACAAACGGATCAACACTCCATCATTACTTGCCATAGTATTAAGCTCTCCACAGAATGTTCTTAAATGGTCCATAGGACACCCCGTACCATCATACCTTTTGAATTTTGGTACCTCGAAGTCTTGAGGTACCATTGCATCAGGAAAGGGACAAAGATCCCTGAACTTGGTAGATGGGAGATCCACCCCCTGTTGCTGCCTTTGTAGTTTCCTCTGCACCTCTCGCAATTGCTCCCAGAGTTCTTCGATTTCGGAGAGACCGATCGAAGGGGGTTTTTCCCCCTGAAATTGATTGGATCTCCTATTAGGAGGAAGATGTTGGAACTGGCTGAGATTCCTGACTGTGGGAGATTGTATTTGATAGTGGTTCTCGTCAGTGAGAGACTATTAGAAAGGATTCTCAGTTGCGAAAAATTGGCCTTGAAGGTGACTCCCATTATGAAGAGGGTGCTAGAAAGTTGAGATGACTAGGGCACTAGGTGATGACACTTGCATGGTTTGGACAGTATCTTTTTGAACATATTGGGCAAGAAGGGCTTGTAAAGCCTTAAAATTTTGGGCTATTTCGTCCATGGTTGAGGTAAATGCGGTATTATCAGCCATGAATTCAGGCCATCCGTAGGTGCCTTTTAGGCGTAATGGTTTCTTTTTTTTGGTTTGCCATGATAACTTTGGATTGGATAAGTATGGGGTGAGTAAGAGCCTTGAATGGGTGTAAGCCAAAGATCGATCCTCATTTTTTTTAATACAAGGTATGAATGCAAATGTAGAATATCCCCTAAGATTATATTACCACACTATTTCAAGTCGGGTCTCATCTAGTACGAGCTAACAATTCCCCAGTGGAGTCACCATTCTGTAGACACTGAAAAATCGGCGTCCACGTTGATTTGTGATTTGTATGGTTGATTGGGGGTGATAGGCTGATTATGGATATTGGGTCCTCACTAGTCGAAAAAAATCTCAAAATCCTGCGGTTGGCTAGAACCACGAATACGCAATGTGAGAGAAATCTAGAGACTTCCCTACCTTAGATTGACTCTTGGTCTGCGATCCGGGATTTCATGCAAGGGACCTCGGTTACAAAGAGGGAAAGTGTTAGGCACCCACTCTGCCCGTACGAATGTACGATCTCTACTCAGTATGGTAAAACAATCTCAAGGGATGATGGATGTTGTGGTCGAGATAGGATTAGGTACACACGTGGATTTCTGATATGGCAAGATCCGAGATTTCGGCAAGCCACAGAGCATACGTCCAACGACGTGTCTAGAAGACGGATGTGATGATGCTTATGCAAAGAGGTAAGAAAATTAAACTAGATCACTAGGAATTTCTGATGTGACAGGATCCGATTGTACGACAAGCCACAAAACATACATTCACTAGAGATCTAGAGAAGCAGGGGGGTTGAGAAGGAAATAAATGTCATTATGGATGCTTGTAGAATGAATGGATGTTTGTCTTGATCTCTTGAGTAGGCTAGGATATGGGTTGAACCATGATCAATTAGACTAGGTTGGGAGGTCATGATGGCTAGGAAGGCAAAGAGTGGGCTAAGAAGATAGCTGAAAAATCTGGACTTAAAGGCTTTGGAGCACCACCTCACCCTCACTCTCTTCCTCCCTCTCTCCCTCTTAGTCTCTTTTTCACTTGAGCTTGGAAGTGAAGAGTTGTTGTTGGAAATGTGAAGAGGAGAGGGCTATTTATAGCCTTCTCCAATGGTGTTATTGTAATTTCTGGGTTTGAGAGGGGTAAAAGGGAGGTGGCAGGTTATGGTTGGTTATGAGGAGAGGAATGCCACATGACACTCTCTCGTTAGCCATGAGGGGCGGTAAAATGGTAAATAGTGAAGTTCGGAGGGATAATTTTGAAGGAAAGTTGACTTTTGAACGCTGGGACAGCTGTCCGCACGCGGGCCACGAGCGGTGGCACTTGAAGTACCGCAGGCGGTAGTCAGACTACCGCCCACGGCAGTCAGACTACCGCTTGGGCTCAGTTCGGGCCGATTTCGCACGTGCGAGCTTTTTACATTGTGTGAGTTCGCCCAGAAGTCTCCTTTCGAGTTTTTCGACTCAGAAAAGTGGGTTTCGGCTTGGGTAAAGGGGATCTGGGTCATGATATAGGGTATAAGCGGGGTCGTATGTGCGCTGAATGGTTTGGATCATGGTTTTGGGTTGCGGATTGGGAACTGTTAGGTTAGGGTTCGGTTTATGTTAGGATTCTGATTCAAGGTACGATCATGGTTCTTAGATGGTCTTAGCCTTCTCAAGGTTTAGCTTGAGTGGGGTGTCTACAAGATCCCAGTAAAAGTGGCCCAATGGACAGATCAGCCCATAAAATCTCAAATTGGGGCCCGCCTGAGATCTGGATAGGCTTCAAATTCGGTCTCAACCCCTTAAATGGGGTGACAAAACGATTGGACGGATCGTATGTCGGATATACATCATGATGGACCCCACTTAAGGGAGCGCACATGCACAGTGCATATGCTTCAGCCGTGCATCACGATTTTTTTCTCAAAAATTCTTCACGAACGCAACAGCATTCTTTCGCACGGCCGCCGGTTTCATACAGTGGGGTCCACCCATCATCATTTCACAAGATCTGAACCGTCCATTCATTCCGTAAGGGGGGCATAACCCTCACCAAGGTGGAATTTTTTCCTTATACACTCGACCACTCGACTTCCACCGTTCAAACTAGGATGGATGGCGGAGCAAATTATTTTGCAGGCCACACCAAACTCAATCTGAAATGGTCCCTTCCCGATCAGGTTTTCGACGTGATTACAATGGACGGGGTGGATTGCATCAAAAACATCACTATGGACCCTACCGATCATCACAGAGCGGATGCGGAACCTCTGTTTTCGCAACAGAGGTTGCGGGTGAGTGTTGTGGGCCCCACTCACCATCTGTATGGTTAATCAGCACCGTCCATCGTGTAGAAGGCCTCGATTTAGTCAAACCCATGTTGACCCTATGCATTCATGCACGTACACATGTTGGTTTCAACGGTCACGAACGGACAGCTCTGCGCTGATTGAAACGTGATTATTACCTTTGGCTGTGTCAATAACATTTCAAAACCACCCATCCCCGGTCAAAATTTCAAGGGGAAGCAAGTGAACGAAGTTGATCTCCCGTCTGAGCTCAAGAATGGGCCCCACCAGGAAATCAGCGTACGAGGACTATTCCTGCTGCATAAAAGCCATGCAAACCGACTCCAGCCAACATTTTCCATCCGACCGACCTCTATTGTTATAAAAGGAGAGAGAGAGGGTATGGAGAATTAATTCAATCTCTCAGCTTGAGGTTGGGACGTGGGAGCGGGAGACATGGAGGCATAGTTTAATCGAGTGAAGTTGTTTTCTTTTCTTTGTTTTAGTTTTTTTTTTTTATAAGAGGTCAACCTAATCATGTATTCTCTAGGCTAAACCTCTTAGCTAGGGCTAAGAGGTGAAGCTTGTGGCGTGATGGGAATGATTTTATAGCCTAAATTCATGTTATGAACCAATGTTGATACTAGTTTATTTAATGGAATGTTTTTAGTTTTTAATGGTCTGTTGTGACTGAAATTACAATGGGTCTGTGAGAACTTTGAGTATATTCCTATCCTTTTTATGTTTATGATGTCAGGAAGCCCTGTTGTTCACCATCGTCTCCTGGGCATGGTCGGATGACGGTACCCTTCCTAACCTTCATACATTGTGGATTGGTATGTAATTAGTTTAATTCTGTTGTTTGCTTTGTCTCCTGGACATGGTTTGGTGATGGAATCCATTCTAATTCATATACCTTTCATCTTAAGTTTTAGATTAATTATTCTATAATTATTCCTTAAATTCTAGTTGATTTAGATTTCATCTCATTCTAATTCTAGTTCTACTTAGTTTTAGATAACGTACAAGTTTCAATCCCTTGGAATTCGACCTTGATCTTACCGAGTTTATTACTACATCACAACCCTGCACTTGGGGAGTGAACAAGTTTTTGGTGCCGTTGCCAGGGACTGACGGCTACGATTCTCTGAAATTAATTAGTTTTAGAATTAGTTTTAAATTAGGATTTTACTAATTTTAGTTTTAGATTTTTCTTTCTTAGAACTAACTTTCATGTTTTGAAGAGTCGTTGATAAATCGTCTAAGTTGGTAACTTCGTCCGAATTTCTCTACTTTTTCTATTCTTTAGATTAGGTCGTATCTCTTAAATACTAACTGGTTTGTTTTATTTTGCAAGATCTTAACATAGGAACTTCTTATTTAGTAACACCTTTCTAACTTCACCTCTTACTTTCCATATTGATGTAGGATCCTTTCTTTTATTCTTCTAGGATTAGACTCAGAGTTAAGGTTCTACCATTGAAGTATGGGTACGTGCATATGCTGAGATGGATAGAAAATATTGGGGAATGCCTGAGGGTTGTGGAATTCAACGTATACCTCAAGATTTCTCTCCATCGAGAACCAATATTGAGAACCGACTAGAACGTTATGTTCCATCGGTTAATAAGGCCGTGTACGATCGTAATTATGGGAATGAGGATTATTATCAATCATCATATTCTCCCATGTATGATCAGCATAACTATAACTAGTGAAAACATCAAAATTGAAAAAATGAACCAACAACATGTTATAATGAGTATTCTCTTGGATATTCTACCTTTGAGACTCAATCAGAAACGATCCAAGAGGATTCATATTTTAGTCTAGAACAATTCAACCAGCATGTTGCGAAAGTGATGAAATCATTAGAAGCTATTGAATCGTGCCTCAATGAGAGGAACAAGGCTAGTTAACCCCAGCCGCAAACCAGTCCAGAAATACAATGCAATCCTAACTTACTTTTGGAGAATTCTGGGATTTGGAATGAAGAGTTGAATTGTGCTAATGAGCATATAGTTCACTTTCCCGATGAGTCGATCTCGATGACGGTTCAAAAGAATGGGAAAGAGACATAGGTGTCTTTTAAATATAATAATGATGACATACTTCACTCACAGGACACACTAGATTCCAATGATGAAGAAGAGGTTAGTTTATGCAAACCTCAACCCATTATAGGTGTAGAATGTGAGGAAAGTGGTCTCATCCCAAATGTGCATTGCACTAAACAAGAATATGATGAGTGTTGGGATGATGATCATGAACGTGCAACCCAAATGCCCCTAGATTCAATCTCAAGTTTTGTCCAGGTCAATGATCAAGGAGTACACGAAGAGAACGGTCTTAATGAGCTACTTCACTTACCGAACATGTCTGATCTAAAAGTGGATGAGCTTCTTACAACCGACCCTTCTATATCTTATGAGATATGTTTGGATCACTCCCCTGAATTTAATAATGATATGATTTGGCAGATGGATGAGTTACTCGATATGACTCTGGATTTTGAAACCACCCAGTTGAGGCCACCATTTGAACTATTGAATGTTGACGATTCAATGCCTCTTCTGAGTAGTCTTAATGAACAGAATTCGCACATCGATGCTTCATCTACTGACCCTCACTCTATCTGTGCAGGGCTGGAGCAAGAGAGCACACCTCCATTTACCTTTAAAGACAATGGATTCCTTGGACAGATCATCACAAGCTCCAATGTGAAAAATAAGTCATGCTCAGCTGAACTTCCTAACTCTTTGGATGATTGCTTGACACACTTTGCAGATTCAAATGATCCCATGATAAGAGACATAGTGAATGTCTTGCAAGACAACATCTCGATAGTCATCACTGACTGAGAAAACCCTTACTCTGAAGCCCCTTCTTCCACAGATCCTGAATGTTTGTCATTAGGGGAGGAGGAGCTGAAAATTGAACCGAAGTCTGCTACTTCGGAATGTGTTGAGACTACACCTCTTCCTGAAAATTTTTCTCAATTTGATTTACCTATAGTCTCTGATTCATCATGGGATACTAACTTTGAAACTTTTTCTTACATAGGTGAATCATTTATACTTTGGATACCTCAAGTGAATCAACGATAAATTTTTAATGAGGTACATAAGTTTCTCTGAAAAATCAAGCTCCAGGGCATCCAAGCCTATTGCAAAAAGGGCTTTTGGATGATCCTGTTGAGAAACTTATTGAGAAACTTATCAAGATATTAGCTGGAAGAGAAACCTTGCGGCATGATCGAGTAGTTTTTCCCTTCTTTTATAGGACTAGGGTAGTTTTCTTTATGATGTTCAAGGATAGACGGCTTTATGCCATTAGATTAGTTTGTTTCCTGCATTATTTTAAGATAGTTTGTTTTCATGTCTCCACTCTCGTGCTGATCGACTTTCATACTGCTATCTCTTGGAAAGCCTCTTTCTCGATTCGTTATCCAGGTACTATCTTCCCATCACTTTGCCTTTACTTTCGTTGTCCCATGTGCATTGCAAGCTCAATTCTTTTACATTGAGGACAATGTAGATTTTTGGTTGGGGGTGGGAGATTAGGTTGCCTAATCAGTGTTTTCTTGGTCTCGAGTAAAAATTGTGAAAATTTTTAAAATTTTCAGGAATTTCTTGTGAATTCGAAGTGATTTTGACGGCCATATAGGGCACTTAGAATTTCAAGATACGTGATGTTGGTAATTTATAACTCTTGGATTCAGTATCTGTCAGATTTCGCAGTTAAGATCGAGTTATTAATCCATGATTAGAAGTTGTAAACATTGACTGAGTCATGATTTCACATGGTCACATTTCGTTTTCACATTAAGGTTTCAGTTTGATATTGAAGGGTTAACTTGGTAATCACTAAGCATATAAGGAAGCAGCCTGAAAAATTTGCCTATCATGATCAATTGAAAAAAAAAAAAAATAGACGCCTTTAGAAAGGGTTGGGAGAATACCCTTCACCATAGGTTTGCTCCCTGTAAGTGTAGATTTAATTCCCTATGGACGATATATGAAAAAGGTTTGGGTATACAGTCTTCACCATAGGTTTACTCTTTATAGGTGAGGATTTGATTCCCCTTCTTAGTGTTACTTTTAATAGAAAAATCAAAAACTAGAAAGTTGAAAGACTGATCTGTGAGGCAACTTTTGGTTATCATGAATTCTCTTGTTGGTTATCAATGATATCCTGAAATAAAAAAGTGAATTTTAATGATGATAAGCCGAGATTAGACTATACACTCATGAAACTCAATATTTAGAATTGCTCTAATTGATGGATTAATACTTTGAACCTGATTAAGGAATTTACCGTGCGTTTGAGTTCAGGAGAAAGTAATACCAAACATTCATGAATCTTAAAATTTCAGGATCTAGATTGTTTTTCAAAAATCACTCAAATTCATAGAAATTGTCCTGTGAGTCTCAACTTATTTTTCGCATACTTTGCTTGGGACTAGAAAAATGCTAGTTGGGGGTTGTGTTGAGGGTCAAATATTGCATATTAAACTCTAAGTATTGTTTGGATTTACGAACATGATACCATTTAATAGCTCACTTTAACCATGTTTGTGATGTAGAGTGTATTTATGAGCATAGACTGAAAAAGGAAGCTTAAAGTATGGATTTAACGCTCTGATGACACCAAGGCAAGGAACGGACTCCAAGGAACCAAGATCGACAGAATTACATGTCAGGGATCTGCAAAAATTGAGAAACTGAAGCTTAAGTGGCCCAAAATTAGTCCGGAATGCAAGATCATGGGGTTCTCATCATCCGTTCGACTCGAAACTTCATACATGCTCTGAGGGACATAAATTAACCATACACGTCGAATTTCAGCCATTGGATCCCAGTAAAAGTGGCCCAATGGACAAATCAGTCCATAAAATCTCAAATTGGGGCCCGCCTGAGATCTGGATAGGCTTCAAATTTGGTATCAACCCCTTAAATGGGATGACAAAATGATTGGACGGATCGGATGTCGAATACACATCATGATGGACCCCACTTAAGGGAGCGCACATGCACAGTGCATATGCTTCAGCCGTGCACCACAATTGAAGAAATCGGTCAGTGGGCGCTGACCGATTTTTTTCTCAAAAATTCTTCACGAACGCAACAGCGTTCTTTCATACGGCCGCCGATTTCATACAATGGGGCCCACCCATCATCATTTCGCAAGATCTAAACCGTCCATTCATTCCGTAAGGGGGGCATAACCCTTGCCAAGGTGCAATTTTTTCCTTATACACTCAATTTCCACCGTTCAAACTAGGACAGATGGCAGAGCAAATTATTTTGCAGGCCACACCAAACTCAATCCAAAACGGTCCCTTCCCGACTAGGTTTTCGACGTGATTACAATGGACGGGGTGGATTGCATCAAAAACATCACTATGGACCCTACCGATCATCACAGAGCGGATGCAGAACCTCTGTTTTCGCAACAGAGGTTGCGGGTGAGCGCTGTGGGCCCCACTCACCATCTATATGGTTAATCAACACCGTCCATCGTGCAGAAGGCCTCGAGTTAGTTAAACCCATGTTGACCCTGTGCATTCATGCACGTACACGTGCTAGTTTCAAAGGTCACGAACGGACAGCCCTGCGCTGATTGAAGCGTGATTACTACCTTTGGCCGCGTCAATAACATTTCAAAACCATCCATCTCCGGTCAAAATTTCGAGGGGAAGCAAGTGAACGAAGTGGATCTCCCGTCTGAGCTCAAGAATGGGCCCCACCAGGAAATCAACGTACAAGGACTATTCCTGCTGCATAAAAGCCATGCAAACTGACTCCAGCCAACATTTTCCATCCGACCGACCTCTCTTGTTATAAAAGGAGAGAGAGAGAGGGTATGGGGAATTCATTCAATCCCTCGGCTTGAGGTTGGGATGTGGGAGCGGGAGACGTGGAGGCATAGTTTGATCAAGTGAAGTTGTTTTCTTTTCTTTGTTTTAGTTTTTTTCTTATAAGAGGTCAGCCTAATCATGTATTCTCTAGGCTAAACCTTTTAGATAGGGCTAAGAGGTGAAGCTTGTGGCGTGATGGGAATGATTTTATAGCATAAATTCATGTTATGAACCAATGTTGATACTAGTTTATTTAATGGAATGTTTTTAGTTTTTAATAGTCTGTTGTGACTGAAATTACAATGAGTCTGCGAGTGTTTTGAGCATGTTCCTATCCTTTTTATATTTATAACGTCAGGAAGCCCTGTTGTTCACCATCGTCTCCTGGGCATGGTCGGATGACGGTACCCTTCCTAACCTTCATACATTGTGGATTGATTTGTAATTAGTTTAATTCTGTTGTTTACTTTGTCTCCTGGACATGGTTTGGTGATGGAATCCATTCTAATGTATATATATTTCATCTCTTGAAAACTATGTCAACGGCAGTTCAGTTAATTTCTATGATTCTTGACGCAGGCGTAAGATCTCCCTAATCTCTACAAGTGGATCCTCTGAATCCCTAATTTCCTATCTCTAAATTTTCTTAAGTTTTAGATTAATTATTTCACAATTATTCCTTAAATTCTAGTTTATTTAGATTTTATCTCATTCTAATTTTAATTCTACTTAGTTTTAAATAATGTACAAGTTTCAGTCTCTTGGGATTCAACCTCGGTCTTACCGAGTTTATTACTACATCACAACCCTGCACTTGGGGAGTGAACAAGCTACCCTTAATAGAAAGATAAAATCTCACACACGCTATATTACGACACATGGGCCTACATGTGGGCATGTATGGCACCCATTTTAGAGGATGGCATATTAATGTATATGAAAGGACTTTAACAACAACCAACTTATGCATTAATCATAGTAGATTACTATGAGTCTATCAAAGCCCATATAAAAAAAATTAAAACACAAGAACAATAACAATAACATCTATGTTTTTGGGCGCTCTTATGTGCTCACCCATTTTTTCAATCTAACAAACCAAGTCATAGTACTCGATGTAGGAATTTATGGTCTAAAATTTCACCAAAAGCAAGCATATGGTTTAAGAAATCCAAATGTTCCAATTTTACTATGTTTTCAATGATAAAATTGAAGATATAGTTGATCAAGGGCACATGAGCTGATTTAATCAATTCTAATTGGTTGAATTTGATTGATTAGTGTTTATATAATGAATGGTGTGATTTGAAAATATAAATAAATGGCGTAGATATAACATATATATATCATAATGGGGCCTCAGAGTTTTGTTTTGAACAGAGGTAGAAATTTGCTCATTCCTCTTTGAAGTGAAATTTTGTGTCTATTGTACAGATGGCAGAAATCATCATTTTTACCATACATTATGACCATTTACCTCCACCCAAACGACCACTCGACTTTCAAAACAGCAAGCAAACGGAGAAAAATTAAATAAAAAGATTTGGGCCGCACAGGTAGATTTACAGGCAGCAAGTGTATTAATTTGCCCACTGATGTTGAACATTTTATCCATTTATAGGTATACACTATCGTGACCTGATGAGCCTTCCCATATGAAAATAATAGATGGGCGCTCCCAAATTCTGGGTACGGGACGGAAGCCGATTGGCTGGTGTACCACACACCACTGACACCAGCAATATAGCTGCTGTGGGTACGAGTCATGCAAAGACGAGCGCTAACATTTGTAGGAACCGTTCAAAGGAGATCAAGGTTACATGGCCCCAAAATTATGTATTTATTATATCCACACTGTTCATCCATTTTTCTAGATCATTTTAGATCATGAGAAGGAAAAAAGTGTATCACATCCAAAACTCAATTGGACCACACCACAAATAGCAATGGAGAGATTGATTTTGAGTGTTAAAACATTAGTAGGACCGTTATGATATCTATTTTCGATCTAATCTGTTCATGACGTCAAAAAGACCTCGATGAAAACCAAATATCTTATTGCTCCAAAACTTTTGTGACTCCGAAAAGGGTTTTAATGGTAGACTTTTAATACCTACTACTTTTTATAGTGTGGTCTACTTGATTTTTAAATCTATTTTATTTTTCTTCTCAAGCTTTATGACTATCTCACCAAATGGATGGACAATATGGATATAACACACGCGTTGTTATGGGACCCACAGAACTTGTTGACATCAATACACCAGCTAGATAGCTGGTGTGTGGTACATCAGCCAATCCGCTTCCACTTGGGACAAGGAATACTTCGAAGAAAAAACTAGTATCATAGACTCTTCCCTTGTATGCTTTCTTTTTTTGACGTCCGAAAATTTATGTTACGAAAGTAAATTTTTAGGATATGGAAAGAGAGTTTTTGACAAAAATACTCTTGATTTATGGATAAAATAGCTGGAAAAAGTATGAGTATTTTTATCTTTATTGGTTTATTTGTATGGGTGGAGGTTTAGTTTGATAAAGTAGGTTTTATTCGGATCGAAAAAAAAAAAAAAAAGTAAGTGATACGTCAGGTTTATAGTAAAAAATTATCCTACTTTGAAATCGAATTGCGTACTAAGTTAGGCGGTAGGATTACCCTACTTTGAAATCGGATTGCGTACTAAGTTACTCGGTAGGCTCTTATCATACTAAATAAACTCAATTGGTCCCACCTTGAATGTATATAGGCTATTCGCGTCATCCATCCATTTTTATATCTAATTTAAGGGGTTGATCTCAAAATTGAAGCATTTCCAAAGAACAAGCGGATCATACCACAGGAATAGTGGGTATAATGATTTCCACTATTGAAACCTTGCTAGACCCATAGTAATCTTTATTTGTCATCCAACTTGTTAATGAGATCATAAAGACATGGATGAACAGGAAACATAAATATAAACTTGATCCAAAACTTCTATGGCTCTCAAGAAAATTTCAAAAGTAGATGTTCAAATCAATTGTTCTTATGGTGTGGTCCATTTGAATATTTTATATAACTCATTGTTAGGCTTAAGCGCTAAAATTATTTGGAAAAATGGATGGACGGAGCGGATAAAATAAATAAATCAAGGACATCAAAGAGTCTTCTAAATACTTTCGCACGGCATTGGTAAACTTTATACGGAAAAGGTGGTGCGATGCTTGGGTGGGATCCCTTACTGTAGGCCCACCTTAATGTATATCGCTTATATCTAGACCGTCTATACATTTTGAAAACTAATTTTTAAAATAATAGCCCACCTTAATCTATGTCGCTTATATCCACGCTGTCTATACATTTTGAAAACTTATTTTTTAAAAATAAAATGAAAAAGATCACAATCTCAGGTGGACCATAATATAGAAAACGGTGGTAACTGATTGTTAAAAACTTAATATGGGCCACAAAAGTTTTAGATGAAGCTGATATTTGTACAGTCTCTGCATCCAGGTGTTCGTGACCTTATCAACGGGTTTCAGGCCACGAAGTTTCTAATGGCGGGGATTCAATCATGATCCATATAAGCTTTGGATCTGCTTCCGGGATAATGCCCTAAATCTGTGGCCCCACGGGATCCGGCGACATCGGTGAATCCGGGCGGAAAAAGTAAGCCACGTGGCACTACCCAATTGCGCCACTTGGAACAGTAACTTTCACGATAGAACCGCGGGGAAAGGACAAGTGGCACAACGCGTCTTTGCCACGCGCCTTCTCTCTCAAGTTTTTTGCCAGACCCTCGCTTATAAAAGAGAACTCAATCAACCCATTTTCTTGCATAATCTCAAACCTGATATCTTCCTCAGTTTCTTCTCTCTAACGATGAATATTCTTTCCTTTTCTTCTTATAAGCTTCTTCCTCAGCCCTTCCATCCATACCTTCCTCCTGTTCTTCCTTTCCGTCCTAAGAGATTGCGGATCAGAGCATCAGCTGCACCAAACAACGGCCACGATTGGGGTTTTGGAGGCCGATCGGTGGATGAGGACATGATCGTCCTGCGGCAGCGTATACATGAGATGAAGATGGTAGAGATGAATAACGAACCGCCTCTCCATTGGATGCAGTGGGAGAAGAGATATTACACATGTTATGATTCGGACGTGTGCGAGGCAGTCGGGCTATTGCAGACACTGCTGATGAACACAAGACCAAGCTTGGCTATTGGTACGGTGGCACTTGTTGCATTGAGTATCCCCACATCAACGGTCATGATCATGTTTTATTTTATTGAGTTTGCTAAGAGCATTTGTTTTCACCTTTCGTGAAAGTGTAGGTGGCTGTACGTAAATATAAAAATAGGTTATCCATATTTTTTGTATGGATGGAATATTGATACCTTATTATTTTAATTGGATGAATAAGTTTCGATGATAATTTTTGAGTTAAAATTTGAGTATTAAGCTTGTTATACGTGGCAAGGTTTAATTGGATGACAGGTTGGACCAATATTCAAACAACATCGTGAGATTTTTACTTGATGGCAAAATCTCTCTTCACACGAATGAGGTTATCTTTTGCTAAATTTATGGAGAGAATATGTTTCTCATTGGATCAACGTTTCCGAAAATATAAAATAAAAAGAATTCAGATCCTATACTTACCATAAACAAAAAAAGCTATTATTTGTTAGAATCTAATTGGGCCACATCCTCAAGCACCTCATTTGCTGTAGAGATGTTGATAATATTAGTGATAGCGTGGACCTATCACGATGTAGTAAAATATGAGTGCCTTGTTTGTGGCAAGAGGATCTGGATTCAATCACAAAACATGGCCCATTAATCCAAGGAGATTTATACATATCCTATTCTAGCAAGCCTCCCTCTTCAAAATGGAAGGAGGAGGAGCATATATGGATGGGGTTGCAAATGTGTCAGATTAGGGGGGTCTTAGATCATGGCCCATTTAATAATCAGGTCACAAATAAGGAGCAACCCATTAAAATTTGGGTTGGGTACAAATAAGAGTAGGAAAAAAGAAAAAATAAATTCATTTATTTGATGGGTCAAGGTTCAGTTGAGTTTATTAATTGGTAGGTTTTAAATTAAATGAAATTTAATTAAGAGCCTATATATGGTTCTTTGAAAGGAAATTTCCAAGTAATTTCTCGGAAACTCAATTTCCTTTCTTGAATTTCCTACATGAGATGGGTTAAGAATTGGCCCTGCATTTTTTGGATTTCCAACTTAATTACGATGCGTTTAGTAATGTCCTGCAAGCTAGGATTTCCAGCATTGGTTGATCTAAGTCATCTATCTCCTTTTGGGTTTAGGTTAGGTCCAGTGTCGGTTGGGTCCAAGTCAAGTCGGCTGGGTCCAAGTCAAGTCTATTCTAGGATGACCAAAATTGACTGAGTGGGGTTGATTTTGAGATCCCAAGATCCAAACAATTTACTATTTTGGGGCGTAGTTGTGGGTCCAGACCCACTTCCTGTCGGATGTGGATTGCCTGTGCGAAAGCGTTTCTACTCCTGGAAGCTAGCTTGGGTCTATTATGATATTTGTAAGAAATCCAACCCATCTATCCATTTTTCCAGATCCTTTTTAGGACATGGGCCTAAAAATGAGGCCAATAAAGAAACTCAAGTAAGCTGCACGGCAGGAAATAGTGAGGATTGAATGTCCACCGTTGAAACCTTCATAGGGCAACATAAATTTTAAATCATGATAATATTTTTTTTGGTATTTTCATTTCATCCCAGTGGGAGTGACCTTATATATAAACGGTATGTATAGTATATAAATTATGTATAGTATATAAATATCATGGTGGATTTCAGGGAGGTTATCTGTGGGACTTACTTGAGTTTTGGATATACCTAATTTTTTGCTTATGTCTTAAAATAATATGACGAAACAGATAGACAGTGTATATCTCAGAGACATCCCAGGTTCCTAGAAAACAACCCACCGAATATGCACCCATGGATATAAATCCTACTGAAAGTCAATAGCCCGGCATTTATAGATATGGATCTCCCTTGAGCCAATATGCTTGCATCACTAAGAAATTGTAGATGATGATCAATACAAGTAAAATCAAAACAACCAAATGATGATCCCCACTTTAGATGGACCACTAACCTAACCACTCATTTGATTACTCTAACTACTCAAATGGAGGAAATTTACTGAAATTGGAATTAAGATTATTCAATGGGCATTAAGCCCAATTAGTCAAAATGATGATGATGGGTTGGGCTTAACTGTATAGAGTTTGAATTCGCCCAAATTGATGGGCCTGGACCAATCCATTCAAAACCCATGCTCCAAGCGTCCGTGCTTTGTCTTCACATGACACGTACATACACCAGCTAGATCGGTGGTGTGTGGTACACCAACCAATCCGCTTCCGGCTCACCTGAGACTGAGGTGTGAAACGGCTACATTTTTATTCCAGAGATGCAAACAGCGCAGCTACCCTTAATGGAAAGATCAAATCTCACACGCGGTATATTACGACACATGGGCCCGCATGTGGTCATGTACGGCACCCATTGGCGTGTCCAATTTGAAAATGAAAACCTGATAATCAGATCAGGTCACAAGCATACCCTGACAAAACTCGTTTTTGGCAATTTCTTGTTTTTATAATTTCAGGGAGTTCTTCATGATTGGAGATTATTCTTCGAAGATGATGGAAAAATTTTCAATGGAAAAAAAATATTAAATAAAATTTATTATAAATTAATAAAGAAAATTTAAAATTTAATATATATGTGGGCTATATGTAGGCTAGCTATAGGTGTATAATGAGCCTTTTTGCTGGAAACGGATTGGCTACTCTGGTCTCTACTCTGGGGCCACCATAATTTATTTGTTTCATCCATGCCGTCCATCTATTTTTTCTAAATCGGTATGAGACAAAAAAAATGAGGTATATGCCAATCTCAATTGGACCACATTACAGGAAACAATGTTGTTTAACGGTGAAGATCATTATCCCCAATGCTATATGTGGTGTGGTCCTGTTGATTTTTGGATATAATTTATTTTTGGATAATGCCTTAAAATTAGAGGTGGGCATCGGACCAAGTCGGATTTGATTAGGCCTAATTCGATCGGGTCCGAAATCTTAATACGCTAACCCGAACTCAATCCTATCCGGGGTCGGATCCGGGGCATGCGATCCGATCAGATCCGATACCCTATTAGCCTGACCCGAACAGATTCCGACTCGCCCAGGGAAACTGAGTTGGATCGGATTGAATGCGACTCGGATGAACTGTTTTTAACGGTGAAAATCATTATCCTCGTTATTATTTTCCGTGTGGTCCATTTGAGCTTTAAATATGATTCATTTTTTTACCAATTGATCTAAAATGATCACGAAAAATCAATAAACGGTATGGATATAAACAATACATCATTGTGGGGCCCATGTAACATTGATATCATTTGAGCCGTTGGTGCAACTCGCAGCTCGAGTCGTTACAGCTGTGAACGTCACAGTCACAGCAGCTGTAACGTTGAAATGGCTTTCACGTTAGTATGTAATGTACGTTCGGTAATATATTTGCTATATCCAAACCGTCCATCCATTTGGCAATCTCGTTTTAAGGCTTGAGATGAAAAATAAGATAGATCTGGCCATTAGGTGGATCACACCTGACAAAGCATTCTTAGCTGCTATTTGTGGTGTGGTCCATATGATCTTTGGATATGATTTATTTTTTGGATGGTACTCTATAATGATCTCTAAAACTATATGAACGGTGTAGATATAATAAATACATCAATGTGGGGCCATGTAACTTTGATCTCCTTTGAACCGTTCGTACAACTCAGAGCTCGAGGAGCGTCAGTGCTCGTCTTCGCACGACACGTGCCTACAGCAGTAGGCTTAGGGACGCAGATTGCATACTACCCCCGCCCGTCCCTATCTCCTAACAGGCAGTTCTTTAGGCGGGCCCACCATGATGTATCTATACATCCAAACTGTCTATCCCTTTTCTTGTATTATTATAAGCATCAAAATAAAAAATGAGGCAGATCCAACGATCAAATAGACCACACCAAAGATGACTCTAGCATTTAATTCAACTTACATTCAATGCTGTGTGCATTTTAATGCAACCAAGATTTTAATTATTATTTTGTGTGGTCCACTTGAGCGTTGGATATGCCTCATTTTTGTGCTTATACTTTAAAATAATCTGAGAAAAGGGATGGACGGTTTGGATGTGCAGATACATGACGATGGGCCCACCCACAAAACTACCCTTTCAGAGCTAGGGACTTACGTAGCATCTTGAAGAAGCTTATTTATTGCTGTTGCATCCCAAAGAAGCTTCAAGTATAGGCCCGGCTGTATACACTTTAGCCTTTAGGTTCTCATCGTAGGTAAACACTGTTGGGCCCACCGTGAACTTATGTGGTTTATTCACACCGTCCATTCATTTTTACTTCTTATATTAGAGGTTGATACCAAAATTTAAGCATACTCAAAGATCAAGTGGACCATACCATTAGAAACAGTTGGAATAATGACTTCCACTGTTGAAACATTTCTAGGGCCCACTGTGATATTTATTTCTCATCCAACTTGTTTATAAGATCACACAGATATGGATGAAGGGAAAACACAAATGCAAGGTTAATCCAAAACTTCAGTGGCCCCTAGGAAATTTTCAACAGTATATGTTCAATTCACAATGTTTCATATGGTATGGTCCAGTTGAGGTTTGGATATATTTAATTTTTAGGCTAAAGTTCTAAATTTATCTGTTAAAATGGATGGACGGAGTGGATAAAATACATAAATCACAATGGACCCCACAGAGTTTAATCAGTACGCTTAGCCTACTAAGTTACTCAGTACGCAATCCGTTGCAATCCGCTTCCAGCTAACACCAGCTGTACTTGGCACGTGTCGCTGGAAGACGAGCACTGACCCTCCTCAATCTCTGAGTTGTACGAACAGTTTAAAGGAGATCAAAGTTACATGGGCCTTACAGATCTATACCGTTCATGTATTTTAAGAGATCATTTTAGAGCATTATCCAAAAAATGAATCATATCCAGAGATCATTTGGATCACACCATAAATAGAAGCAGAGATAATGATTTTTTTACCGTTAAAAAATTTGTAGGATCCACTGACTAATATGAGATGTAGAGAGGGATAAACTTATAATTTTATAGTTACCACACTCGGTGCGGTCCGGATCAAATCGGATCGGATCCAAACAGATTGAATTTCGGGTCGGGTCGGTTGGATTCGCTACTTATCCGAATCCGATCCGACTGTTGTCCGGATCTGATCAATCCTACCCGAGCCTAACCGATCCAGGTCATCGGTTCTGTTCGAATCGGGGCAGATCGGGTTGGGTCGGGTTGGATCCGCCGGATCAAGTTCATTTTGCCCACCTCTACTTAAAATGATCTCGAAAAATGGATGAACGCTGTGGATATAATAAATACACCACTGTATCGCCCATGTAACTTTGATCTCCTTTGAACCGTTCATACAACTCGGAGATCGAGGAGCATATGTAAGAGCTCGTCTTCGCATGACACGTACCTACACCAGCTATATCTGGTGTGTGGTACACCAGCCAATCCCCTTCCGTAAGATAGTCACTCAATTGCCGTCTTGGCACGTGTGGTGCGTGTAAAGGTCCACATGTGCCAGCAAACCTAATATATTATGGACTGACCAGATGGGACAAGGTGCCGTTGCGTCGCGTTTCAAGGTAGTTAAATGTATTCGGCCAGAAAAAGATTCCGCGGAAAAGTACTCCCAAGGGCAGAACCGCGTTAGAAATGACACGTGGCACAACACGTTCTTGCCACGATCCTTCTCTCTTAAGTTTCTTTATCAGACGCTAGATCCTTCTCTCTTAATTAGCTAATCCTTCTCTCTTAAGTTTCTTTATCAGACGCTAGATCCTTCTCTCTTAAGTTTCTTTATCAGACGCTACCCTTATAAAAGGGAACTCAATTAGCTAATCTTGCGAAATTTGATATCTGACACATCTTTCTCACTTTCTTCTTTTCTAATGATGAATACTTCTTTTTTTCATTCTGAGAAGCTTCTCCATCAGCCCTTCCTTCCACAGCTTCCTCCTATTCGGCCTTCCTGCTGCCCCAAGAGATTACGCATCATAGCATCAGCTGCACGAAAGAACGGTCACGATTGGGGCTTTGGAGGAAGATTGGTGGATGAGGACATGATCGTTCTGCGGAAGCGAATACACGAGATGAAGATGGCGGAGAAGAATAACGAGCCGCCTGTCCATTGGATGGAGTGGGAGAAGAGATATTACACGTGTTATGATTCGGATGTGTGCGAGGCAGTCGGGCTATTGCAGACACTGCTGATGAATACTAGGCCAAGCTTGGCTATTGGGATGGTGGCATTTGTTGGATTGAGTGTCCCCACATCGACGGTCATGATCATGTTTCATTTGATTGAGTTGGCCAAAAGCATTTGTTCACACATTTTATGAAATCGTTGATGAGTGTAGATAAATATATAAATAGCTAGGTTGGCCATTTTTTGTACGGATGGGATATTGATATGTTATTATTTCTATTGGATGAATAAGTTTCAATAACAATCATACGTTGAGGTTTGGGACGTAGATTGGATATTGTCTGATGTGGAATTTGATTGGATGATTTTTTATTAATTAATTCTATCTCATGTAGAAACTTGCCGTCCCATTCAATCAAATCTCTTATATCATACCCGTATTGTTGGATGGTGATACAAGCTTAATAATATTAAATCTACATTTTGAGATTTATACTTGTTATAATCCATGCATGAGTTTGATGTTGGAACTTGTGGGCATACAGTTTTCACATCTTATTGGATGGACCGTTTGGGAAAACACGAAACATGACCCCAGTCCAAGGGCCATCATACATATCCTGCAATAATTCATTTGAAAGTACTTATTCTAGCAAGCCTCCCTCTTCAAAATCAACCAGTGAGCAAGAAAATGATATTAGTAGGGGTGCAAATGTGTTATATTGGGTCAGTTTGAGGGATCCTAGATATGTCCCATTTGATAATTGGGTCACCATTTTTGCACCAGAGTAACCCATTAAAATTTGGGTTTGTCTGAGTTGGGTCCCTAATAAGAGAAAAAAAAAATCATTTATTTCTTGGGTCAAGATTTGAAGGAGTTTATTAATTATAAGTTTCATGTTCTATATATATATATATATATATATATATATATATATATATATATATATATATATATATATATATATATATATATTATTCTTATAAAGGTTTAAATTAAGTCAAATTTAAGAGCATTTTGTTGGACCTTGAATTCGGTGGCGCATAACATGTGCGAGGGTTGTGGGTGTGCCGGAATTGGATCCAATTCAAATCATGACCACCAACCCCTGGCATCAAGTTAGAGCAAGGTTCGGCTGTGGCTCGACCATTTGTCTATTCTGTTAATTGTCATGTGCTTATTATTCGAGCGATTTATAGAGGTTGGGGCCCTTCTTCCAAATGAGTTCTTTTTTTCTTAGAGATCTAAGGACTCGTAATGTGCAGTAGTTGTATAATCAGAATGAAAAGGAGAAAAGAAAGAGTGAGAATGTGAGAATAGATTTCCACTATGGAAGGATTATCTACTTGGCTGAGAGCACCATGATGCTTTTGAGAGCAACATGCTAATAAGTGAAGTATAGGCAATGTTGAAAATTATAACTATACTTAGCGCAGCATAGGAGCGTAGGTGGACGGGTTTATGATCTACTATCTTCCTTTAGATTTGACACACAAGCGCAGGTGAAATATAATTACAACTACTAGCTAAGATTTAAGTCGGTTTAGCGCGTGCACAAATGCAGACTAAACCTAATTCTATACTAAGGATGCATTGCTACTGAGTAGGGAGAGACTAAACCTATATACACAGCGTTGTACTGGATTGATAGTTGTGTTTTTTGGAGATTTTCTTTATAGATTTTTCTCTAATATTTATAGGCTTTAGAAAGAAAGACGGAAGAATAATTGTCCATCCGCGTGGCTTCATTATGTGTAACCATTTGGGAAAAGAGCGGTTACGCTTTATCGACCATAATTTCATCTATGAGGATATGCTTTAAGGCTGACGTGCCTAGAATAACCATTCATCTTTATCCAAGAGAACTAAAATATCAAAAATGCCCAAAGACAAGCTAATCCCCTGAATTCATGTTATCTGTCTCTCGAATATCTTTTGTGCCACGTGGCAACATCAACACCATCTATCTAATCTGCACGAATTTTGGTACACACACACACACATGGTTCTTTGGAAGGAAGTTTCCAAGTGATTTTGTTGGAAACTCAAGTTGCCTTCTTGAGTTACCAACTTAAGATGGGTTCCGCATTGGTCCTACCTTTTTTTAATTTCCAATTTAGGATGGGTTTAATAATGACCCTATTTCCAAACTTGGGATGGGTTGGGTATTGCCCTTCTTTTATTAATTTCTAACTTAAGACTGGTTTAGTATTGGCCCTTCGAACTCATCTAAGGGGTCATGATCTATATAGCTTACCTTAAATAGTATTAATTAATTAACCAATAGTTAGTTAACTACTTTTCCAAGGTTTAGGTTAGGTCTCAGTCTAGGTTGGGTCTAAGTCATGCCCATATTCTAGGATGGCACATCAAATGAGTCAGGTTGATTTTGAGATCATAAGATCCTAATCATCTATTAGTAAATTTGAGTTAGACTTGTGGCCCTAGAGCCGCTTCTTGTCTGGCTGGTTCCAATGACATGTTGGGTCAACCTAACCAATTTGCACCTATGGTTATGAATTCGTCTCAAGCCAAAACCCTGGCATTCATAGATATGGAGCTCCCCAAGCTAATATATGTGCTTGCATTACCAAGCAAGAAAAGAATTTGTTACTCTCGGTTGAGATTGATTTTTTATACTCAATTACTAAAAAAATTCTAAATGATGAATACAAGCAATTGAAATTGAACCATTCAAATGGTGTTCCCCATTTTAGATGGACCCCAAAACACAACTTACACTAATTTGATTACTTAACTAGTCGACAAGAGGACATTTATTGGACGGTTCATATGAAAATCATCCAATGATCGAATTCAACATACGAGTGTTCCCGAAATTATAGGTTAAGATTATTCAATGGACTTATGCCCAATTACTTCAAAATGTTGGTAATGGTCCAAACCAATTTGGCCCATTGCCATCCCTGGCTCCTACTATCAATCTTGGCAAGCCTGTTCTAGATTTAGGCCACAATTTTGTCAACGAGTAGCCCTGACCATTCTAAACATGCCTAATTTGACAAGCCTAGGCCAACCCATTGAAAACTTAGAGCTCCAACCGAGGACTTGTGATCATGGTTCAAAGATTCGGTGACTGACTCATCTATTCTCATGTCGAGTTGGGATTCACCTGATTTGTAGGTGAATTGGCTTAACTCAGTCGTGTCAAGGAAACTCATAATGTTTAAATTGGTTATACCACTACAAGAAAATAACCCTTTAGCCCCGAATTAAAAAACCAAAGCTAAATGTGTCTTTTAGCCTTAATTGGTAAGAAACCAAAGCTAAAAGTTTATTTTTCGCCTCGATTATTAAGGAACACTAACAAAAAATCGAGCAAAGGCTACAGACAAAAACCGTAGTCATAGACCTATTGCTACGGTTTTTGTCTGTAGCTTGACCGTTGCCATAGGTGTCATAACAATAGGTCTTGAACCTATGGCTATGGATTTAATCCGTAGCTATAGGTTGCAATAGCTACAGATATAATCCGTAGTAATTATTTTATAGCGAAACTTCAGACAACTACGGATATTATTTGTTGCTAAAAATCCGTTGCAATATGCCTAAATTGAAAAGACTACACCTATCAGATTAATGGCTACGGATATCATTTGTAGCTAAAGTCCGTAGCGATATACCTAAATTGAAAAGGCTAAACCTGTCAGATTCATGGCTACGGATATTATTTGTAGCTAAAAGTCTGTAGTAATATGTCTAAATTGAAAAGGTTACACCTGTCAGATTAATGGCTACGGTCAATATCCGCAGCTATTTTGTATATTACAAAATTATATATAATCATTTGTTTATTCAATTACCACCTATACAATCATTCATTCATTCAATTACAATCACTCATTTATTCATTCAATTACATTCACTCATTTATTCATTCAATTACAATCAAATTACAATCCTTCATTCAATCAATTACAATTACAATCCAATTCATTTAATCAATTACAATTACAATAATGCTGAAAATACAAATCTTTGGCTTCATTAGAGAAATGTGCTCGACTTCACCTTGAAATTTCAACAGCTTCGTATATTCCACCATCCTACAAACAGTCATGTCATACATAAATTAGAATATTCATTGGGGAAAAGAAAGACAAAGTGAAAGAAGTGCATCATGTATAACAACTTTTTTTTTCTTAATGAATTTAAAAAAAAAAAAATCTCAAAGAGGAATGAAATTGACACAAAAGAAATGGTCTCACCATATGATAATAGGTTTTAGTTTAAGT
Organism: Magnolia kwangsiensis; assembly: GCA_037074715.1. Lineage (NCBI taxonomy): Eukaryota > Viridiplantae > Streptophyta > Magnoliopsida > Magnoliales > Magnoliaceae > Magnolia > Magnolia kwangsiensis. The sequence goes on along the minus strand of CM073572.1, from coordinate 188,082,943 downwards.
TAAGGTTAGGCTATAGGTTATAATTAAGTTTAGGTTATAGGTTATAAGTTTTGGTTTAGGTTAAGGTTATAGGTTTAAGTTTAGGTTTTAAGTTATAGCTTTTAGGAACTTGATTATAGGTTAAGGTTTAGGTTTAGAAAATCGGGTTTAGGTTCGGGATCGGGTTTAGACTTGAGTTTTCAAGATTAGGTTTAGGTTAAGGAGTTGAGATTAGGATTAGGTGTAGGTTTGAGTTTAAGAATTTGAGAATACATTTAGGTTTTAAGTTTAGGTTTAGGTTAAAGGTTTAGGGAAAGCTATAGGTTTAGGTTATAGGTTATTGGTTATAGCTTTAGGGAATTAAGAATGGGTTATGGTTTAGGTTTAGGAAATTGGGTTCAGGTTCGGGATTGGGTTTAAGTTTGGATTTTTAAGTTTAGGTATAGGTTAGGGAGTTGAGATTAGGATTAGGTGTAGGTTTCGCTTTAGGGAATTGAGTTTAGGTTATAGGTTTAGGGAAAGGTTAGGTTTAGGTTATAGGTTTTGAGATTTAGGAATAGTTTTAGGTTATAAGTATAGGTCTAGGTTAGGTTATAGGTTAAGGTTTAGGGATAAGTTATAGGTTTTGGGATTTGAGAATGGGTTCGAGTTTAGGTTATAGGTTTTGGTTTTAGTTTTGGTTATAGGTTTTGAAATTTGAGAATGGGTTTGGGTTTAGGTTATAGGTTTTGGTTATAGGTTTTTAGATTTGAGAATAGGTTATGGTTTAGATTTAAGAAATCGAGTTCAGGTTCAAGATTGGGTTTGAGTTTGGGTTTTCAAGTTTATGTTTAAGTTTAGGTTAGGGAGTTGAGATTAGGATTAGGTGTAGGTTTAGCTTTAGGGAATTAAGTTTAGGTTATAGGTTTTGGGATTTAGGAATAGTTTTAGGTTATAAGTATAGGTTTAGGTTAGGTTATAGGTTAAGGTTTAGGGAAAGGTTATAAGTTTTGGGATTTAAGAATGGGTTCGGGTTTATGTTATAGGTTTTGGTTTTGGTTTTGGTTTTGGTTTTGGTTAGGTTTTTAGATTTGAGAATGGGTTATGGTTTAGGTTTAGGAAATCGGGTTCAGGTTCAAGATTAGATTTGAGTTTGGGTTTTCAAGTTTAGGTTTAGGTTAGGGAGTTGAGATTTGGATTAGGTATAGGTTTCACTTTAGGGAATTGAGTTTAGGTTATAGGTTTAGGGAAAGGTTAGGTTTAGGTTATAGGTTTTGGGATTTGGGAATAGTTTTAGGTTATAAGTATAGGTTTAGGTTAGGTTATAGGTTAAGGTTTAAGGATAGGTTATAGGTTTTGGGATTTGAGAATGGGTTCGGGTTTAGGTCATAGGTTTTGGTATTGGTTTAGGTTATAGGTTTTGGGATTTGAGAATGGGTTCGGGTTTAGATTATAGGTTTTGGTTTTGGTTTAAGTTATAGGTTTTGGTTTAGGACATAGGTTATAGGTTTAGGTTTAGGTTATATGTTTTGGGATTTGAGAATGGGTTCGGGTTTAGGTTATAGGTTTTGGGATTTAAGAATGGGTTCGGTTTTAGGTTATAGGTTATGGTTTTAGTTTTGGAACAGGTTATAGGTTTTTGGATTTGAGAATAGGTTATGGTTTAAGTTTAGGAAATCGGGTTCAAGTTCAGGATTGGGTTTAAGTTTGAGTTTTTAAGTTTAGGTTTAGGTTTAGGTTAGGGAGTTGAGATTAGGATTAAGTGTAGGTTTTGTTTTAGGGAATTGAGTTTAAGTTATAGGTTTAGGGAAAGGTTAGGTTTAGGTTATAGGTTTTGGGATTTGGAAATAGTTTTAGGTTATAAGTATAAGTTTAGGTTAGGTTATAGGTTAAGGTTTAGGGATAGGTTATAGGTTTTGGTATTCGAGAATGGGTTCGGGTTTAGGTTATAGGTTTTGGTTTTGGTTTAGGTTATAGGTTTTGGTTTAGTTTATAGGTTATAGGTTTAGGATAAGGTTTAGGTTATAAGTTTTGGGATTTGAGAATAGGTTCGGGTTTAGGTTATAGGTTTTGGTTTTGGTTTCGGTTTAGGTTATAGGTTTTAGGATTTGAGAAGGGGTTCGAGTTTAGGTTATAGGTTTTGGTTTTGGTTTTGGTTTAGGTTATAGGTTTTTGGATTTGAGAATAGGTTATGGTTTAAGTTTAGAAAATCGGGTTCAGATTCGGATTGGGTTTAAGTTTGGGTTTTTAAGTGTAGGTTTAGGTTTAGGTTAGGGAGTTGAGATTAGGATTAGGTATAGGTTTCACTTTAGGGAATTGAGTTTAGGTTATAGATTTTGGGAAAGGTTAGGTTTAGGTTATAGGTTTTGGGATTTGGGAATAGTTTTAGGTTATAAGTATAGGTTTAGGTTAGGTTATAGGTTAAGGTTTAAGGATAAGTTATAGGTTTTAAGATTTGAGAATGGGTTCGGGTTTAGGTTATAGGTTTTGGTTTTGATTTAGGTTATAGGATTTGGGATTTGAGAATGGGTTCGGGTTTAGGTTATAGGTTTTGGTTTTGGTTTTAGTTTTGGTTATAGGTTTTTGGATTTGAGAATGGGTTATAGTTTAGGTTTAGGAAATCGAGTTCAGGTTCGAGATTGGATTTGAGTTTGGGTTTTCAAGTTTAGGTTTAGGTTTATGTTAGGGAGTTGAGATTAGGATTAGGTGTAGGTTTAACTTTAGGGAATTGAGTTTAGGTTATAGGTTTAGGAAAAGGTTAGGTTTAGGTTATAGGTTTTGGGATTTGGGATTTGGGAATAGTTTTAGGTTACAAGTATAGGTTTAGGTTAGGTGATAGGTTAAGGTTTAGGGATAGGTTCTGGGTTTTGGGATTTGAGAATGGGTTCGGGTTTAGGTTATAGGTTTTGGTTTTGGTTTTGGTTTAGGTTATAGGTTTTGAGATTTGAGAATGGGTTCGGGTTTAGGTTATAGGTTTTGGTTTTGGTTTTGGTTTTGGTTATAGGTTTTTAGATTTGAGAATGGGTTATGGTTTAGGTTTAGAAAATCAGGTTCAGGTTCGAGATTGGGTTTGAGTTTGGGTTTTCAAGTTTAGGTTTAGGTTTAGGTTAGGGAGTTGAGATTAGGATTAGGTGTAGGTTTAGCTTTAGGGAATTGAGTTTAGGTTATAGGTTTAGGGAAATGTTAGGTTTAGGTTATACGTTTTGGGATTTGAGAATAGTTTTAGGTTATAAGTATAGATTTAGGTTAGGTTATAGGTTAAGGTTTAGGGATAGGTTATAGGTTTTGGGATTTGAGAATGGGTTCGGGTTTAGGTTATAAGTTTTGGTTTTGGTTTAGGTTATAGGTTTTGGGATTTGAGAATGGGTTTAGGTTTAGGTTATAGGTTTTAGTTTTGGTTTTGGTTTAGGTTATAGGTTTTTGTATTTAAGAATGGGTTATGGTTTACGTTTAGGAAATCGGGTTCAAGTTCGAGATTGGGTTTGAGTTTGTGTTTTCAAGTTTAGGTTTAGGTTTATGTTAGGGAGTTAAGATTAAGATTAGGTGTAGGTTTAGCTTTAGGGAATTGAGTTTAGGTTATAGGTTTAGGAAAAGGTTAGGTTTAGGTTATAGGTTTTGGGATTTAGGAATAGTTTTAGGTTATAAGTATAGGTTTAGGTTAGGTTATAGGTTAAGGTTTAGGCATAAGTTATAGGTTTTGGGATTTGAGAATGGATTCGAGTTTAGGCTATAGGTTTTGGTTTCAGTTTAGGTTATAGGTTTTGGGATTTGAGAATGGGTTCGAGTTTAGGTTATAGGTTTTGGTTTTGGTTTTGGTTTAGGTTATAGGTTTTTGGATTTGAGAATGGGTTATGGTTTAGGTTCAGAAAATCGGGTTCAGGTTCGAGATTGGGTTTGAGTTTGGGTTTTCATGTTTAGGTTTAGGTTTAGGTTAGGAAGTTGAGATTAGGATTAGGTGTAGGTTTCGCTTTAGGGAATTGAGTTTAGGTTATAGGTTTAGGAAAAGGTTAGGTTTAGGTTATAGGTTTTGGGATTTGGGAATAGTTTTAGGTTATAAGTATAGGTTTAGGTTAAGGTTTAGGGATTTGAGTTTAGGTTATAGGTTTACGTTTAGGTTTAGGTTTGGGTTTTTGGATTTGAGAATGGGTTCGAGTTTAGGTTATAGGTTTTGGTTTCGATTTAGGTTATAGGTTTTGAGATTTGATAATGGGTTCAGGTTTAGGTTATAGGTTTTGATTTAAGTTATTGGTTAACGGTTTAGGTTAAGGTTTAGGTTTAGGTTTAGGTTATAGGTTTTTGGATTTGAGAATGGGTTCGGGTTTAAGCTATAAGTTTTGGTTTTGGTTTAGGTTACAGGTTTTGGTTTAGGTTATAGGTTTTAGGTTTTGAGAATGGGTTCGGGTTTAGGTTATAGGTTTTGGTTTTGGTTTAGGTTATAGGTTTAGGTTTTGGTTTTGATTTAGGTTATAGGTTTAGGTTTAGGTCTAGGTCTAGGTTTAGGAATTGAGTTTAGGTTATAGGCTTAGGAAAAGGTTAGGTTTAGGTTATAGGTTTTGGGATTTGAGAATAGTTTTAGGTTATAAGTATAGGTTTAGGTTAGGTTATATGTTAAGGTTTAGGGATTTGAGTTTAGGTTATAGGATTAGGTTTAGGTTTAGGGATTTGAGTTTAGGCTATAGGTTTAGGTTTAGGTTATAGGTTTAGGTTTAAGTTATAGGTTTAGGTTTAGGTTTAGGTTTGGGTTTTGGGATTTGAGAATGGGTTCGGGTTTAGGTTATAGGTTTTGGTTTCGGTTTAGGTTATAGGTTTTGAGATTTGATAATGGGTTCGGGTTTAGGTTATAGTTTTTGGTTTTGGTTTAGGTTATAGGTTTTAATTTAAGTTATTGGTTAACAGTTTAGGTTAAGGTTTAGGTTTAGGTTATAGGTTTTTGGATTTGAGAATGGGTTCAGGTTTAGGCTATAGTTTTTGGTTTTGGTTTAGGTTACAGGTTTTGGTTTAGGTTATAGGTTTTAGGTTTTGAGAATGGGTTCGGGTTTAGGTTATAGGTTATAGGATTTGAGAATGGGTTCGGTTTTAGGTTATAGGTTTTAGTTTTGGTTTAGGTTATAGGTTTAGGTTTTGGTTTTGATTTAGGTTATAGGTTTAGGTTTAGGTCTAGGTCTAGGTTTAAGGAATTGAGTTTAGGTTATAGGCTTAGGGAAAGGTTAGGTTTAGGTTATAGGTTTTAGGATTTGAGAATAGTTTTAAGTTATAAGTATAGGTTTAGGTTAGGTTATAGGTTAAGGTTTAGGAATTTGAGTTTAGGTTATAGGTCCAGGTTTAGGTCTAGTTTTAAGTTTAGGGAATTTGAGTTTAGGTTATAGGATTAGGTTTAGGTTTAAGTTTAGGGATTTGAGTTTAGGTTATAGGTTTAGGTTTAGGTTTTAAGTTTAGGTTTAGGTTTAGGTTTGAGAATGGGTTCGGGTTTAGATTATAAGTTTTGGGATTTGAGAATGGGTTCGGGTTTAGGTTATAGGTTTTGGTTTTGGTTATAGGCTAACGGTTTAGGTTAAGGTTTAGGTTTAGGTTATAGGTTTTTGGATTTGAGAATAGGTTCGGGTTTAGCCTATAGGTTTTGGTTTTAGTTTGGGTTATAGGTTTTGGGATTTGAGAATGGGTTCGGATTTAGGTTATTGGTTTTAGTTTTGGTCTGGGTTATAAGTTATATGTTTACGTTAAGGTTTCGCGATTTGGGTTCGGGTTTAAGTTCGTGTTTAGGTTATAGGTTTTGGTTTAGGTTATAGGTTTTAAGTTTAGATTAAGGTTTAGGTCTAGGTTATGGGTGTGGTTTAAGTTAAGGGTGTGGTACCAGTAAATACAGATATAAACACGGCCTGTCCAAATGGCTAGGCCCCTGATGAGGGTCAAATATTGCATATCAGACAATGATTATTACTAAATTTTACTTACAAGATAATATTTAATGCCATATTTTAATTATATTTTCATTGCAAGATGAAATCAGGAGCATTGACTGAAAAAGGGATATTAAAAGCATGAATTTGATGATCCGAGGTCACCAAGGTGAGGGACGGATTTCAGAGGACCAATATTGAAGAATTTACATGCCAGGGACTCGAGAAAATCAAGCTGTTCACGTTAAAGAGGCCCGAAAACCAGCCAAAATGCAAGATCATATGGTTCCCGCCATCCGATTGGCTCGAAACTTCATACATGGCCTGGGGGATACAAATTAACCGTACATATTAAATTTCAACCATTGGATCACTAAGGAAGTGTCCCAACAGTTAGATCAGCCCCTTAATTCATTAAGTGGGGCCCACATGATACTTGGAGCTATCTCAAATTTGGAGTCAACGCCTTAAATGAGGCGAACAAACAGATGGACGGTACAAATTTCTCACAAACATCATAGTGGACCCCATTTATGCGTGAGTGTGCATAGTGCACCATTTCAGTCGCCGTGCACGGCACCGTGACCGATTTTTTAAAAACAGAGAAACGAGCCTCTGTTTCTCGTTACGCAGGGCCGATCGCAGGTGGTGTGGATGGCCTACCATCTCGGTCCAGATGATCGATCTGAACCGTCCATATTGTAGAGGGCCTCAAAAGGATTGAATCCATGCTGATTTTTTATGACCATGCACAGGAACGAGCTCGCTACAGAGGTAACAAAAAAAGCTGCCCTACGACGTCCAGAATGATTGTAGCTTGATTGAATCTCTGAGCCACGTCAGTGGACATTCAAAACTGACTTTTCTTGGTCGAAATTTTGAGAGGAATGTAATAGATGGTATGGATTTCCAAAAAAGACTTTGATCATGGACCCACCAACTCCCGTTCAAAAATGGGAAACTTCCGTTTCCAGCGTTCGCACAACAGAGCATCGGTTCGCACTTGTGGGCCCCATCTATGATCCCAATTGATAATCGAAACCGTCCACCAGAATCCGAGTATCGCTATTGCTAACGTGTAGGTGACCGAATTTCAAAATAAAGTGTTTATGGAAATCTATCCGTTCAAAAGTAGGTTGAACAGTAGAGAAAGATAACATGTGGGCCTCATAAAAAGAAGGTACAAATCGTGCATTCCTGACCGAAATCTCGTCCTCCATCTAATGGACGGAGTGGATTTCTCAGAAAAATAAGGGAATGGGTTCCACCAGCGTCACAGCGGAAGAGATCCGTGATTTCTGTTTTCGCGTCCGGAAACTGTCCGATTTTGGGGCAGTGGCACAATCAGATCGAGGATCAGATAGCTGATCCAAGCCGTCCATCGTGTAGACAAGTCAAAACCGTCTAGAAAGACATTCTTCTTCAGCTTTTCTTTGGATGCCAAAAATACTAGCGCGAGCAGAAAATCTGCCTCTTGAGTGTAGCTGCGCATATTTTACTGCGTACAGAAATTACGCACATTCCCCACCGACTCCAGTCAGAGTCATCTGACCGACTTCCAGTTCTCCACCGCCCTAGCAGGCTATAAAGGGACATACACAGAAGAAAGAAAGGGGGAGGAAGAGAAGAAAGAAAGAGAGAGAGTTGGAGAGCAGACAAAAAGAAGAAAGAGGTTTAAAAAAAAGAAAGAGAAGAAAGAGAGAGGAAGGAAGAAGGGATTTTTTTTTATGCTTCAATCTTATTTTTCTTTCTTTCTCATTAACATTATGAATTGCTAATCACCTAACTAGGGCTGAGATGAAGCCCCTAATTTGAATAATGCTTGTTATGTGTTGATTTTATTTGGTTTAGATTGATTTGTTTCTTTCGCTAGTGTGCTTAACTGTAATTTTCATATTCATCCATTCTATGAGCTCGACCAAAGTCTAGACATGGATGTTGTTTGGAATCGTAACTAGGTGCTTGTGTCTGACCATGAACAGGTTTCCTATAGAGGAAGAAACAGGATTTACATCTCTTCATGCCTGACCATGGATGGAAAGATGTGATCCATATGCTTTAAATGATTATACATTCTGCGTGCCCGACCAAGGACATAGGATGTGCTTTGTTTATTAAATTTATATCAATCTGAATTAGGGTGGATCAATAGGAAAAACAAGGGTTAGGATAATTAGGGGTGGATTCGAAAGTCCTAGTCTTCTCCTAGATTGAATTTTTCTCATAGTTCTCAGTTATTTTTTATATATTTGTGTTAGTTTACTTATTAGTTTGCTAAAATATTTGTTGGATTAGTTAAGAAGAGTCTTAAATTTTGAATTGCGACAACCAGTCCTCGTGGGAACGATCTCGTAATACGTACCATATTTACATCTGATTCGTATACTTGCGAGTTAAAATCATTTAAATCAAATTAGTTTAAATTAAAACATCAGCCCCTCCAAAGTTGTCCATAGGAAATGGACAGCTTCATCATGGTCATAACAACGGTTCCCACCTTCTAGGGCCCCCACTCATCCGGATAGCTCCGACGTACATCCGAGTCTGCTCCATTAATTTCGAGCAAATACATAAACATGACCTATCCAAATAGTCAGGCCCCTCCAATGCTGTTCATAGGAAATAAACAGCTTCATTATGGTCAAAACAGCGGTTCCCACCTTTTAGGGACCCCCGCTCATCCGGATAGCTCCGACGCATATTCGGGTCTGCTCCATTAATTTCGAGTAAATACATAAACACGGCCTGTCCAAATGGCTAAGCCCCTCCAATGCTGTCCATAGGAAATGGACAGCTTCATCATGATTCAAAGAAGAGAACTCGAGGGTTTTCCTTACCTTTCATTGTATGCTTCCAAGGTGGAAATGGCCCCTGAAACACACATACATCCTGAGAATCGCTTCTCAAAACCGCAGACTATTTTGTTTTGAAGCTCGTTCATCTCACCTAAAAACCTGTCACATAATGAATAATTGTAACCACAATGATAACTATTGTGAATGCTGCCTTCTAATCCTACTCTATTAACTAAGTTTCATAAATCAGTTGAACCATTGGAGGAAGATGGAGACAGGTCTAATCCTAAAGAAATTGATGTTTGTATCAACTAGAATATGAAGCATTTCAACATCTAAATCTAAAGAGTGATCATTTCTTCATTTTCTGCATGGTATAAAGAAAATTCAGCATATACGGTCAGATTTGCATCTCCCATAAGATTTGGTTCCAAGTTACAGCCAAGTCATGATATTAATCATCCAGTTGCATGCCAAAAGTCTAATAAAATCCTTACAATATGGGGACCACCTAAAGTGATGCCTAGCATGGAATGTTGAATGCTTGCAGGAAACAAAAACCTAAATAAAAAAATAAAAAAATTGAGAAACCAACCTTAATTGGATGTTGGGATAAATGTTTGTAGCTCTGGCATTATCGCCTCAGCACAATCTCTGGCATTCCTCTTCACGTGATATCTTCATATCCCTACAAATGAGAAATAGATTTTAGAAGAGATTAGATATATGTAGAGAGAGGTTCTTCCTTTCATCTAGCATGTAGATATATTCCAACATATTTATACATGGGCATGAAATTGTGTCCACTGCCAAAAGTTCATAGGCAAAGGAGTCAATGAAGCTATCAGGCGAACTAAAACGGGAACTAAAAAAATGACAAAATGATTAAAAAAAAATAGAATACATTTAACTAAAACATTATAACATGGATTCATTCTTTCAGGCGATATATGGAAATAGATATATCAATATGTAGGGTGGGATGACTACAAATTTCTGAAATCTAAGACATGGATAAGGTTATATCTCATCCATGGGACAGTGTTCATGTTTAGTAATATGGTTTTTTCTAGAAAGAGTTCACACTAAGCATAATGTGCCAGCCTGTCGCGAGCCTAGGCAAAGAAGTAGGGTTAATGTAAGGCAAACAACTAGTTATGATTGGAAAAACTGGATTCATCAAAATTAACACATAGAGCTGGAACAAGGATTTGGGACCCTATAATTCTTCAAACTTAACTGCATAAATTATGTCAAGTAATGGCAAATGGCACTCACCAACCATTCCTTATGACCCTAGTAACCTTCCTGGTTGAGCCTCTTCACAGCGATAACCATGCCAGTGCCAGATTTTGTTGTTGAAACCTTGCCGCTTGAACCACTTAGATCATTTCCAGCTCTGCTAACATACTTCGAATTAACCCCTACACAAACCAAGAACAGAAACATAAAGCATGATCAAAATCTCAACTTCAGTAAGAATGAGTTAAAAAAGGTCACACTTGCGAGTGACCACAAGTTGCAATGAGCAGACCACATCAATTAGCTGACTCAACTGAGTCTTGTTGACCAGGGACCTAGTCACACACTTTTTTTTCTTTTTTCTTTTAAGATGACGATCTCATTAATAAACACCAAATACCAGAGCAGAAAGACAACTGTGGAAGGAACCTAATCACAAAATACTCATTACACTTTATCCACAAGATTTTTGTGGCACAAGAAACAAAGTACTCCTTACACTTTATCCACAGATGACTTCTTTTTAGGCCAAAAGTTCTAAACAATGTGGCCCACCTACTGAAAATCTCCCAACTATATTGACACATGTACCTGTAAATGCAATCATGTTTTCATTACAAACCTCACTTCTTACCTTACACTTCAATTTCCCTGAGTTCTTCCACTCTTTCCATAACTTAAATCTTTCATTTTTTTTATTTTTTATTTTTTGCATAAAGGTGGGAGCACACCACCTGTAACTTTGTTGAAAAAAAAAAAGAAGGTATACAAACACTCAAGTAAGCTCCAAAACAAAAAAGGGGTCACCCTTGACCTATGAAACCTACAACTCACCGCATTAGCCTATGCAATAAAAAGTAAAACCAGTAAAACAGAAAATACAATAATCTCCAACCACAAAGAGACGCCCCTACAGCTACCAAAAAGAGAAAATTCAACAACATTAGACAACCAACAACACTGAGACTTTCCCTCAGCAAGACCTCCACCATTGCAACAACCAACAAACCCAAATAAATGACAACAGGATGACATTTTGAGGTGCGAGTGAGTGTGTTAAAAAGAAAAGAAAAAAAAAACTAAGCTTTCTTTTCCTCAAGTGTCTTGGAAATGAAGTTTTCCGAGAAAGATTATTTCTTTCCCATGCTTTTCACAAATTAAAACAGGCCCTTAAGTGAAACCTAAAATTCTCATGAGAAATTTGTAAATTTAAGAAATTTTGGAGAATGAGATTTGTCAGTAGCTAGTATACTGACAACTACGTACCTTTCCGGTGTATATACAAGGTTCCGATAAACAAACCACTGCAAAACATAAAGCAAATGCGTCAATTACCAAGAACCGTTGAAGCAGGTGGGACTCATTTCAAATGCAATCATGGCCATGTAAATTATAAAGGTTTTGGTAGAGGTGGCCATGGTGAATATGGTGGTGGTTGTATACAAATCTGAATAGAGAAAAATCCGGTAGTAGACCCTCCCCACACATAAGAATGGATCAATGCAAAATAAGGAATTGATTTATTTTTAGCAACGAGATGAGCAGAACAAGCGTGTTTAGATAATAGGCAAGGCAAGCTTCACGATCAAAGGAGACAATGGTGCTAAAATTATTAGAAAAAAAAAGAAGCAAGAGAACGTACGAACCGAAATGTATCCTAATCGGGCATGCAAATGATGCATATAATTTGGATTGTTCAACCCATACTCAGCCACATGAGTAGAAAATAACCAGTCTACATCCAACAGATATAATCCTCTAGCCTCATGTCCATCCCCAATTCTCTTCCTGATCTTCAAATCCTGAACCACGAAATGTAAAAAGAGGTGATTAAACAATTTAATTGTTTTATTAAAGTACTGAGAAAAATAAATAAATTTGATAGGAAGGTTGGGACATGAAGAACATAGGGCAACAAAAAGCTAAGCTGTTTAGATCCTTTACCACTTTGGAATAGGATCCATTAGCTGCTCTAATTCGGTGAGGAAAGGAAGAACAAATATAGAAGCATTGACATCTCAGGAACTCTATAACGAAGCTCATTAATGGCACCAGGCTTTACTGTGGCAAGCTCCCCCTCAACTATCTGTGTTAGCCCTAATGGATCATCTTAGTTCCGATAGGACTTGCTGCTAGATCAAGCATCAGCCACATCCCCAACATATTGCCACCTGAAACATCTTCCACAGAATAGAGACCTCTTGGAAAGGCCTCTCCCTCAAGTAGCTATCACTCCACCAAGGGTCTCAAAGCACCCAATTCATATTAAAAAGCTTTAGGAAGTGACACCAATTTTTAGTAGCTATGGGCAAATGAATAAAGAGGTGATGAACTGATTCTTCTTCCCTTTTACACATTCTGCATTTGGTAGGAATACTTAACCTTTGTATGGATAAGATGATCCTGGATTCAAATTTTTATCCACCATTGCAGTCTGCATGAAGATTTCAAACTCTCCCCAACCAAACAATGGGAGGAAGAAAGAGCATGCAGTAAAAGAAGCCAACGGAATCCATGTTCACAAACCTTTGTCCTCTAATCCAAAATTTCACAACTTGCCACTGGGTGTAGACTTCCGCCAGAACACACAACTCCTCAAGAGGGTCCATTCCAAAATTCCAAAATTTCTATTTCAAAGATATCCATAACTGAATTCATGAAGATAAAAAAAATCTAACAACCTCGAAAAAAAGGACGCATGCCCCCAAGTCATAATGTCAAGTAACACTTATATTGCACCAAACCAGTCTGTAATGTTTTAAACCATAATAAATAATAGCATTTAATAATTGAGAGTTATAGCTGGTTAAAGATTTGGAACTGATCACCTACAGGCAAGGTACCACAACTTGTGGTTACTATAACACGCTTCCTTTCAACATGCCACTTTTGTAGCACATTAGTACAATGAAAATGGAAGGTCGTGCCGTGGAGATTTTCCTGGCACAAAATTCAGGTCGATCCACTCATCAGGCAATGGAACAACCTCCAGTATGAATCAACGTGCACACCAGCCCACCTAGTGAGCTTCTCTTCCTGATTTTGGAGAAAGGTCATCACCATGGTGGTGCCTATCATTTTCTCAGTACTGATTTCCTAAAAAAATGGCTGTAAGTGATTGGTTCTCAAAGATCTAATGGAAGAATGATAGAATTTGATACAACAAAACTATTTAAACATAAATATGAAATCCTAAAGTTTAACAAATGAGATTACAGCAAAAGTGCCACATATCACAAACTACCTTTGTTAGTACAAATGTGTCATGGTTTGAAGGGAAATTTTATGCTAAAAGGGGATGGTAGAAGCAACACTCAACACTATTATGTCATAACTCACACTCAACACCATATTTGCAAGATATATGAAGTATCACCAATCAATCTAGAAAGGCATAACCCACCAGGCCAACACCTTAGGGTGCCCACCTGTGTGTCACATAAGAAATTGAAGACTCCTTAAAAGAACAAACTGCAAGATATATGAAGGATCACTTTCCAACTAAATAACATTTCAGTTAGGAATATTAAATAGTTCAATAGATGCACTACCTCTGTACCCCCACAAACGTTGAGCCTACCCACTTCACCCCCACTTCAATCCATCAACCACAACAAAGGTAACTATAGTCCCAGAAGTCTCCCCTGTTGATACCAATAACACAAAACAGCATAAGATGCAAGGAAGAATAAAGAAGCACAAAAGGAGTATGTATTCAACACGTGCCTTTTTGCTGAAAGTCTATGTCAGTTTTCATGAATCCAGCAACTAGTGCTCGAGGAAGGGCTTGAAGCCACTCTTCCCTATCAATTCCTTGAGGAATCGCACTCATAACATGATTCAACAAATTCTCTTTTAAGAATACAACAACAGATACGCCATTGTGCCCATCAAAGATCTGCCAACCAATTCCAAGTTTAAAGAATTGAAGGGTATATATATGGGGCTAGTGTACAGTGGCCGGCCAAAATGCTAGCATTTTCATTCACTCTAGAAATTCGTACAAGTGAGGTTCATCTTCTAGTGATCCAGATCATTCACCGAAGGATGGGCAATGGACCAAAAATCTCTTCCATCAAAGAGTCCCAGCCATCTGGTTGGAGTACATCTTGCCATTGCATTGTGACATTGGCTATATTTTCTTTGCAATTGCCCATGTCCAGGAAAATTATTGCACAGCTAAGATTGTACATGCATCTGAAGTTGAAATATCATAAGTCCCGTCTCATCGAGGACCATCGCAAGGAAAACTACAATTCTTTGCCACATCAACCTTCCACGGTGAGTACCACCAGATAAACCAGCTGGATCACTAAAAGGCATGTGTAATTTTTAACAAATAGAAAAGTCCCTGATCCAACTTAAGCATTGTGTTTTTCCTCATATACAAGAGTACTCTGGATGATATGAATAACAGAAAGAAGTGAAGAGATTACCGTAAACACAGAAAATGATGCCACAGGGTTCCCAGGAATCCTCTGACAATTCGATTTTATCAGGAAATAGTCTTCCCCTTTCTTCGCAAGAGCGGCATGTCCGTACCTGACCAATGGCTTCTCAATCTTCTAATTCAATAAAAACTCTCTCTCTCTCTCTCTCTCTCTCTCTCTCTCTCTCTCTCTCTCTCTCTCTCTCTCTCTCTCTCAAATTGCGTTTCTCCTTGCTTCGATTTTCAATCGAATGCAGAAATTGTGAGTTTCTACGATCTCATGTGCAGAATCACCGTAAACACGAACAGGGGCGGTGGCTGCGGACGTAGACTGTGGTCACAGGGGCTGCGGCTGGTGGATGAGCCGGGGCAGTGACGAGGGTTGGATGAAAGGGGTTTCGAAAACCCTAGCACGGAATGTGCTCATAGATCAATGGTGAGTTTGCGGCGACATGGGGTTTTGAAAACCCTGGCGAGAGAGACAGAGAGGTTGGGAAATAGAGAGAGGGAAATGAGACTAAGTGACAGAGAGAGGATGAGGGAGTGCGAGAGATTGCGAGAGATGGCGAGAGGGAGAGGGCGAGGGCGAGGGAGAGGGTGAGTGTGTGTGAGAGAGAGAGAGAGACAGCGGGGGTTTTGGGAATTTGGGTGAGCGCGGGAGGAGCGCGGGTAGTTTCGCATTTTATGGGTGACAGACATCACCCTCTAGATTTAGTTTCGAATTTGTGGGGTCCACCATTATGTATTTTATCTATCCACTCCGTCCATTCATTTAACAGCACCTTTTTAGGGTTTATCCAAAAAATTAGTCAAAATGAGATGTATATAGACCACACCATATATTAACGGTATAAATATATTTTTCGTTTCTTATGGTGTGGTCCACTTAAACTTTTGATCTTTCTACTTTTTGGGCTCTTGAACTGAAATAATATTTTAAAATTTATGGACGGCTTAGATAAAACAAATATATTGCAATGGGCCCCATGGAGCTCCTTAAGCATCATTAGTCTCTAATGGGGAGGTATGCTTTAGCTACAAATTAAGTAGACTTTAGCTACGGATTAAATCCGTAGTAATATAGCTACGGATTAAATCCATAGCTAAAAACCTACATAGTCCGTAGCCTTAGCTCATTTTTTTGGTGTAACTAATGTTAAAAGTCTACTATTTTGCCTTGATTAGTGAGAAATTTGGGTAAAAGTCTACCATATTCACTTCAGTTAGTAAAAAAATCGAGGTTAAAAGCCTACCATCTTGCCTTAGTTGGTAAGAAACCAAGGCTAAAATTCTACTATTTTACTTTGGTTAATAAGAAATCGATGTTAAAAGTTTACTTTTTAGACCGAGACTAATAGTCTACCTTTTCTTCTTGGTTACTAAGGAACCGAGGCTAAAAGTCCGATATTTTGCCTCAGTTGGTGAAAAATTGAGGTTAAAAGTCTACAATTTTGCCTCAGTTGGTGAGAAACTGATACTAAAAGTCAATCATTTTGCCTTATTTAATAAGAAATTAAGACTAAAAGTCCACTATTTTGCCTCAATTAATAAGAAATTGATATTAAAAGTTCACTTTTTAACCTCAGTTTTTAAGAAACTGAGCCTAAAAGCCAACTTTTATTTCTTTAGTTACTAATAAACCCAAGCTAAAAGTTCCTTTTTTTGCCTCAATTACTAAGAAATCGAGGTTTAAAATTTCACTTTTTAGCCTCAGTTGTTAAGAAACCAAGGCAAAAAGTCAGAATCGATGCTAAAAGTCTATCATTTCGCATCGGTTACATCAAATCGCGCGAGGTTAAAAGTTAGCCATTTCACTTTGATTGTTAAGCAACTGATGCTAAAAGTTTAACTTTTCGCCTCAATTGTTAAGGAACTAAGACTAAAAGTCTGTTATTTCACTTTGGTTGCTAAGGAATTAAGGTTAAAAGTCTAACTTTTTACATTGGTTACTAAGGAACTGAGGTAAAAAGTTCTCTCTTTCACCTCGATTGTTAAGTAATTGAGGTTAAAAGTTTGTTATTTCGCCTCGATTGCTAAGGAACCGAGGCCAAAAGTGTCACGCCCTAAATCCGATTTCCAACACTCATTTGCCGTAAATTGAATCTGATGCTAACAACCTCTGTGACACTTCAATTTTGATTCCTAGCTTACGCTAAGTTTCGAAATCAGAATCTCACAAGGAGGATTTTTCATGGTTATTTTTTTTAAAAGGAGAAGCATAACCATGAATATACCATAAGCCAAACATCATCACATAAATCCATTATAAAAGGATTTGAGTACTATACTATAAAGTGAAATACAATAAATATATAAAAACTCCAAAAGGTCAGGCATGTGTTCTTGCCTCACTACTGCTGCTGTCTAACATAACTTGCACATAAACAACGTGTGTAAGCTTATAACGAAGCTTAGAGAGTGCATGTGTGCGTGCACAATAGGTATGACAAGTATAACGATATCAGAGTATGCGAAAATGATGGAGAGCTATGCTACCAAGTCATGAATGTTAACGGTCATACCAAGATTGTACAAAGTAAAAGGCCTATCGAGCCAAATGCCACATACAGTAATGCAATACAAAAATGCATGATGAAGGAACGAGTCGTTGTGCGTAATGTCATATAGCGCTAGGGGCTTCGCACCCAGGGTTACAACACTTGTTAGTTCCATACTTAACATGTAAAGTAATTTCAGGATGATAGACTCCTAATCCCAAATAGTCTCATACCTATTGGGGATAAGGCCCATGATTGTATAACACTTAATTATATTTACGCATCTACAATCTCGAGTGTTAAATGAATGTATAGTTACCATATGTCACCTGTCAATCCTGATGTCTAGTCCACATCTCATAATAGTTCATAATTGGATCATCACCGAGGTCTAGTACACTTCCGACATTGGTTGTCGTCCATCGCGCACAAGACCAAGCAAGTACAAAAGACCTCACTATCCACCTCGTCAGTAGTATATGAAAACACACTTGGCACACCAATAGCGAACTCATTTCACGAGTTGTAAAACTCAACCTAGCATATAGCCCTCTTCATCCGGGCGGGTAAGGTCAAACCTCATTCCAAACGACCACGACATAGTGGGAGGCGTGACCTACCAGTATCCAACCCTCATGCGCTCATGAATCACTCGGTTCAGACATTGGATCATCCTACTAGTACCACAGGGTTTAAGGACTTTCACTCAGGGACACCTGTGACGCCTTGTAAGCTCAATAGTTTTTAGTGTCCATACTCATATACACCAGCCATACCCCAACTGTAATACTATTTCCCTGGTGTCGCCAGGGAATAGATGTAAAGTATCATACATAATGCATTATGCATGAATCACACTTTCAAGTCATATGATGATTATGCAGGTGACCCTGTCTCATACAGATCCTCTAAGTATATCAATCTAAAAAATGTATGCTATGATCAATCGGAATCCATAACAGGCATACAGATGATGCGTGTAGCACATGAATGAGGATGATATGCCTTATACTAAGCATATTATTAGTGTCAACCTTATCAGGGCTAGGTATAATAGTATGTCACCAAATTTTGGTACACACATATTCTCATTCATGGAGGTTGCACAATATATGTGATAATCAACATTAAATAGGTTAAGATAAAGACCGTGGACCAAAATGGTAGTCCTATTAGAATTTTAAATATTCATGTGACATGGCCCACTTAAGACTTGCATTGGCACCTACTTGGGTCTGTGTGCATAAAGTGAGCTAGTAAAACAGATGTACGGTTTAGATAAAACATATACATCATAGTGGATTCCAGTGACCAATGGTCGTGTTTTGAATCAAGCTAACATTTGTGATTTTCTTTTATACCGGTCTCTCTAACCTTATCAACAGGTTTGGTTGCAAAGAAAATTACACGGTGGCCCCAAGAAACTTCCAATGGTGGACAATCATTCACCATTGTTTCTTTGAGTGGGTTCTACTAGAGCCTTAGATCTGCCCTAGATTCAGGGTTTGGTCATGCCCATACCTGGGTGACCTTGTCACCAGGTTGGATGATAATCAATCATCATGGTAAAGCCATGGGAAATTTTCAAAGGTGTACATCATTGTCCCCACGGTTTTCTGTGATGTGGTCCATCAGAGATCTGGTTCTATTCCAATTTCAGGGTTCAGTCTTATAATGATAGGGCAAAAGGGATGGACGGTGTGGATATTACACATGTTACATGAGTTCCACGGTTAACCAGTGTACACTAGAAATACATACACTGGTTGAGATGAGCTAATATACATGATTTCCACTCATACAAGTCGATGTCACCTATTCAACAGGTTAGATGTCAAACCACACTACAGGCCCTGAGAATATTCAATGTAGCCATTTAATTGCCACTGATCTAAGGTGGGGCTCACAGGAGTATAGGATCAAGATGATATTTGTGTATTCCTTTCATACACAGGTCGCTTGTGCCTTCACACGTATGGGTTAGGCGAACAAGGTGGCCCTCTGGAAGGTTTCAACGTTGGACTTTTAATATCTTATTGTTCATGCTGGTGTGGCCTATTGGGGATCTTGAGCCCAATACCTAAAACATTCGGTCCAGTAATGTAACACCCCGTACTTTTCAATACTTGGGTGTTACTGTGTAACCTAATATGCTTGGATATTAACATTCATTCGAGTCTAAGTTTGACTGTCGAAAGCAGTCCCCATCCATATATTAAGCCATCCATTCGTTGATATTCAAAATGAACCATCACATTATCAGCAAAACCCGTCTTTTTAGGGCATTTGATCACCTTGTTAGACAAATAGAACTATACCCCAACAATTTAGGACTTGAATCATAAAATCCACCATTCACCGAGTTTACAACTCCCGTTGGATGATCCATCCTTTGAAAACACGAATCTAATTATCTGGTCTCATATTCAACACTTCGATCACACCTAAACACTCTTTAGGACCCTTAGGACTGTTAAAAGAGGTTATCATCAATAAATCAAATAATCTATCCATTAATTTTAAAGATGGACCATTGCACCTTAGGGAAATCAATGACCAAACATTAAAGGACCTAATTATGGGAATCTGATCATGACAAAATTTCACATGACTCTCTATTAGAACAATTGAACCATACATCGTTAGTTTCAGGGCCCACACCAACAAATTCACCGTTCATTGGGTCCATGACTCAATGTGGTATGATTTAATAGTTAAGTACGTGACTTAGCCATCATATTGTGAAAGAAGCTGTTAAAATCTATCCATATTATCTTGGGGACTTTAAAAGTGTTAATGATCAGATCGAGAGATGATCTAACCGTTGATTGTCGGTAATCTACGGTGAAGTACATGAAATCAAATTGTAGGGTCCACCTGAGCACTGGATCTGCCTTAGTGCCAGTCAGGTGTCCTATCTAGGTGAGTAGAAGTAAGTGGACGGATTGGATAGCCTCAATCATCATAATCGACCCCAATTTTGAATAGTAAGTGTGCACAATGCCTGTGCACCGAGGAACATCGAGCCTGGAGTTGTAGTCAAATAGGTGTTGACCCGTGTGTACCCGAAAAAGAGAGATCTTTCTCTCTTTCTCCTGCGATTTCTACCCTGATCGGACAATGTCTGTTTGGGATGATTTGTGGCCTGCCATCATGGACCCTTGCTATGATCCAAACCGTCCATCTTGACAAGCTCTCAAAACGGACCAAAACCCAACTTTCACACCCATATCTATGCACCCGTGTGCACACGAGATTCAGCGCAAATTGAGTTGTGAGCATGTCTCATTTCTGAAAATGAAAACCTTTCATGGATGCGAGGCTATCTAACCGCACATGAGATTTTCTCTCAATTCCAACCCTCCATTACCACCAATCTCAGCCCACCATGCAGCCATGAAACAACTTTCTTTAGGGCATGTATAAAGGCGGAAGGAATCTCACCTTGTTGCAAGTGGTGTGCTGGCACGATCTCAGCCAATTGTTTTCCTTCTAAAAACCTCCCAAATGTGGACGCGGATTGCGTCCTACACCCGCCCGGACAGAAAGCTGTCCGGGCAGAGCTCTGCGGGGCCTATCGTGATGTATGTATTTTATCCACACCGTTAATCATTTTTATATGATCATTTTAAGATATGAACCAAAAATTGAGGTAGTTTCAGGCCTTAAATGGACCACAAAGTGGGGATTGAACTTCCACCATTAAAAACTTCTTGGGAGCTAGAGAAGTGCCAAATCAAGCTAAAATTTATGTTTTCACTTCATCCAAGTCTAAATGACCTTATTAATAGGTTGGGTGCTAAAAACACATCACGTTGGCCCTTAGAAAGGTTTCAACGATGGGTGTCATTATCATTGCAGCTTCTTTTGATGTGTTCCACTGGAGCTGTATATCTACTTCAATTTTTAGCTCATACCTTGAAATGATCATTAAAAAATGATTAACGGTGTGGATAAAATAATTACATAATGGTGGACCCACAGAGCTCTGTCCAGACGGATTAACGTCCGGGCGGGGGTAGTACGCAATCCGCGTCCTCCCAAATGTATCCCAACCCTTAAACCTAAGGCTATCTGCATAGCCTCACTCGCAGCGGTTTGGAGATCTCGCACGAGATCTCCTAGTTGCAAGAAAACCACCTGTGGATGAGAAAAACTCAGAAACCACCAATTTTCGTGAGTGTCCGTCCAAAATATGGGTCTCATGGTGTTAAGTGCCCCAATCAAAATCGTTCATGTGCAGTACACCACCAGTTTAGCCATCAAACAAAGATCTACCATTGGTGCCTGGATTGTCTTCTTTGTTAAGATGAAAAACCCATCTTCGTTGGGTGGACCCCATCGGTTGGTCTAAGACATTCATCATGTGGCCTATTGTGCCATAAGATCATCCATAGCCTCCGATTATAGCCACGTAAGCTAAATTGGGAGATATTGTCATTAAAACTTGACGGATTACACCATTAAAAAATGCAACTAGTCTACCGATTAGTTTGAATGGAAGCATCTAGAGATAGGTTAATATAGCCTTATAGAAGGCTGACTTTTAGAGCGACCCTTTCCCAGAAAGGAAAGACGGAAAGAGAGAGAACTCAAGTCGAAGGTTGCTGCACCGGCTGACTCAGTGAGTTTGAAGACCGAGCCTTGCTGAGTCTATTAATGGACATCTTCTAGTAGAGGAAAAGAAAGGAAAGAGAAGAACGGAAAGCAGAAGGAAGAAAAAGAAAGAAGAAGAAGAAGAGAAGTCGAGAGAGGAGTTGTCTTCGTGTCACATGAGTCGACTGGGTCGTGCCGAATTCGTGAGTCGAGTCTGGCTCGAGTCAAAGGGAGCAGTTGGAGGCGTGGCTGAAGGAGAGAGGAAGTAAAGGAATGTGGAAAGAAGATAGAAGAGAAGGGTTGAAGAGTGTGAGTTGGAGCTATCGTTGCCATGCCGCACCGAATCTGGACCAAGTTCGATTCGAGTCAGGTGCGGATCTGGCTTTTGTCCAGGCCATGTTTAGGGATGGAGAGAGAGAGAGAGAGAGAGAGAGAGAGAGAGAGAGAGAGAGAGAGAAGAAAAAGGAAGAGAGAAGAGGAAGAAGAATGGGAGTTTAAGCATGTGTGGGCTGCTGAGTTTGGGATCGTGACTCGCTGCCCAGTTGAGGCTCGCTAACTCGGCCGTCCTTCGTTGAGTTTAGCTAAGTTGAGTTGGGTTAGGATCTAACGTCCATGGTTAGACTTCCAACAGAAAGAAAAGGGAAAGAAACCCGAGTGACTCATCTGAGTCGACTTACTGAGTTAACTAGGGATCGGGGCTGTGATCTGTTCGTTGTGATTTGCCTAGTAAGGGCTCCTACGTCCCGGTATGAATCTCTGTTCAAATCCATGGGCCAAGCTCGGTTAGCACCAAGCTTACCGAGTTATTGTGAATGACAGAACCATCAAGTTGCTGACTCAATAAGATGCAAACGTCTAAGGTTATAAATGAACTGAGTTAGTTCTTTGCTCTACTTTTATAGAATTGACACTTCAGCTTAACTCATCAGGTGTTCTTTCCCCTATTTGAACTAGATCAATCTTGTTTTGTTTTGGGATAGTAATTTGTGTTAAATTAACTCAATAGAAGCACTGAATCTTAGTTGGTCCATCTTTGGCTTTTGAGAATTGCCTAGGGACTTACTATTAGATTGTTGAATCATCTATATATACTCGGCTATAACCAATAGTAAACTCGATTATGAGTTGAGTTAGCTAACTAGATTAACTCTCTTATGTATAGGAGTCACTAAATTAACTAAGTTCTTGATGTTAAGATAATATAGTAGATTAGCTGATAATAGCTTTTGATTCGACAATAATGGGTCCTGATAATGCAGGCTAATTTTGAATTGAATCAAATCGGCTCAAGTGGTACAACCAAGTGAATCAGCTCTCTATAAGCATTTTATCAGTGATTAAGTTAAATTTATTTGGGTTATTGATTACTTGTGTTGCAATCTAGTTGTATAAGTGGTTTAAAGTGTGGTGTCTTGGACTCGAGATCGGGTGTTTAGTGAGAAGTGAGAAGTATGTATAGTATGTATACACCAAAGGTGAGGATCACCCTTTAAACGTTTCTACATCTCGATAGTTAGCTTGTTTATTCAATTTTGTTCATTTATCTTTTTGATTTCTTAATGTGGTTCATTGATCTTATTGATTATGATTCCTTATAATTGATTGATGAATTGGATTTAAATTCATATATCTGAACATGCTATCAATTACAAACATTTATATTATAGTTTAAAATAATTGCCTTGAATGTGTAATTACTATCGATATTATTTGTGGCTTATTTTACCACTTGAAGTTACCTGATGATATTTTAGGAGATCCTCGAACTAGTGGCAAATTATGTAATAAACTAATTGAGATTATGTTGTGGACTTACCATCTTGGTGATCGCTTGGGCTTTTGTGGTTTTTGGAGAAAATCCCTTTGATTGTATCCTTGAATGGATTGTTTGTCATCTATGGCTTTGATTGACTATTGGCCCTTCTGTGGGTTTACAGATTATCTTCGTATAACCCTGTAATGGTAAGCTTCACTTGTTGAACTGTAATTGACCACTAGTTGAGGGGTTACCTTTAAACATCTTATTTGTTAATCTCATGAGCCAGGGATGGTGGTATGAGACACTACGCCTGAGCTGTGGGCTTATGTTAGGCGATGAGCCGTCCATAGTGACCTTTGAGCTTTCTTAAAATGATTGTTTAAAATTGGAATAATGATGGTTGGGCTAATCATACATTTTCATGGCATGCGGACTTTACCGGGTAGTCGATGTAAGACACGGGATTTTCTTAGATCATTATGGGCTGTACCATAGAGTATTTTACCGAGTGATCCTAAATTATTATTTCATGCATTCGAACCACTATAGGTGTCCTTATTGCATGGACTTTACCGGGTGTCTAGTATTCCTTAGGGCGTACCTTTGAGTACTTTTTCGAGAGACTAGTTCACATTTGGTGTCCTCGTTGCATGGTCTTTTTCAGGTGGCTAGTTCTTCCTAGAGGTGTACATGAACCGATCTAGGTCGGTTAGCTCGATCGACTCGACTCGACTTGAAAAAGCTTGATTCGACTCGGTTCGAAGCTAAGTTCAAGATGATTTTTTGAGCTCAAAAATGAGTTCGAGTTGCCCCTGCTCGACTCGACTTAGATCGAATCCAACTCAGATAGAACTCGTTTGGTGACTCAGTTACTTTGATGTTGATGTTACTCAGCAAGTGTTTGATGAAATGACTCAAAGAAGTGTGGCCGGTGGCAAGGAAGGTAGATATATGAAACCAACACCCTTTTTTCTTAATTTTTATGTTGCTTAGAAGGTGTTTGATAGAATATCTGTAAAATTGTTGTTGTCTCAAATACAGTAAGATTTTGAAGGTGCAGTCTAGGTGTTTGTGTTGAGAAAAGCCTTAAATCTGAAGTTTTTGAGGTCGTTCGACCGGTCGTGGGACAACTTTGACTGGTCGTGGGAGGCGCTCGACCGGTCGTAGGTTCAAGCCCTAGCACGACTCAAAGTCGAGCGAGTTTTTGTTGTTTTTCTCCGCGGCATTCGACCAGTCATAGGTGAGCTTCAACCAGTTGAAGGAGGCTAAGACCAGTCTTAGAATTTCCAAGACTAGTCGTAGGTTATACAGTTTGTTCCGCGATTTTGCGCGAAACTGTGGATTTGAGTCCTTTCGCAACCGGGATGCGAAAGGGAAGTTGCCTAAACTATAAACAGGTATTCCTAGGGCTTTTCTAGGATATGGGGAAAACTTTCTAAAGGGGTTCCAGGAAAATTAAATGGTGTAGCAAGGGTGAGATTCGAGGTTATTTGAATCGGGTAAGTCCTCTCTCTTTGTAATTTCTGTTTTCATAGTGGAGATCTGTTGCTTTGTGCCATGGTTTTTTCCCGCAAGGGTTTTCCATGTTAAATCTGTGTATTCTCTTGTGTGCTTAGTGTCATTAGATTGTTATCCTAGATCTAGTTTTGTGTGATTCTGCAAGGCAAAATCCCCAACAAGTGGTATCAGAGTTATCGTTGGGGCACAGATCTGAATCTGAAGGATAAGTAATAATGGCGAGTGCCAGGTATGAGTTTGAGAAGTACCCAGGGAAAAATAATTTTGAGTTATGGAAGGTTAAGATGATTAGCCTGTTAACCAAGCAAGGCGAGGATGGTGCTCTTGAGGAGCGGAAGTCTACCATGAAAGATGATGAATGGAATACTCTTGATAAGAAGACATTATCATCGATCACTCGGTAAAGTGAGCGGGCAGGGTAGATGTAGCAGATTCCACCTCTGTAGGTGCCC
This sequence comes from Magnolia kwangsiensis, assembly GCA_037074715.1. Lineage (NCBI taxonomy): Eukaryota > Viridiplantae > Streptophyta > Magnoliopsida > Magnoliales > Magnoliaceae > Magnolia > Magnolia kwangsiensis. The sequence goes on along the minus strand of CM073572.1, from coordinate 188,057,799 downwards.
AACATGCCACACACGTGTAAAGGTAGATGTATCAGATTCCACCTCTGCACGTGTGTGGCATGTTGGGCATGGCCACATGAGCGGGCAGGGTAGGAAGGTTGAGACGCGCAGAAAGGGATACAAAGCAGGTGGAGCAGCCACCTGTGAAAAGAAACACATGGCATGATCGCCGGATATCGGCGAGGTACATAGACGACTCTAATATTACAGGAGTATTCATCTTCTATTCAGATGGCTCTAGGTGAGCCTGGTGCTGAGAAGTGAAAGGTAACTATGGGCGATGTGATGGATTCGTTGTACCAGATCGACATATTGGAGAGTGGGTGAAGCTTCCAGTGGGCCAGAAAGCGGTTGGATGTAAGTGGATCTTCAGGAGGATACAACATATATATAGAGCGAGGTTAGTGGCGATAAGTTATACTCAGGGAGAAGGGATTGGCTTCTCAGAGATATTTGTGCCAACAGTATAGCAGGTGTCTATTAGATCAGTGATCGGCGCTGGTTGGCCATTGTGATCTTGAGCTGGAAAGAAGGATGTAGAGTCTGCACTTTTGTAAGGAAAAGTGAAGAGCAGATCTACATGAAGCAACAAGGGCAGTTTGAAGTGAAAGGGGCTGAGAAAAGACTTTGCAGGAGTTCATTGTTTGGCCTGTCGCCTAGGCAGTGGTTTGATTCTTTCATGGTGGGTCAGGTATTGTATGTTGATGACATGTGGATCGCCAATTGTGACATGTCTGAAATCAATGTACTGAAGACTCGGTCAATTGGAACATTGAGAATAAAGGATCGGGAGGTTATAAAGATGGTTCTCGGCGTTGAGACTGAAGGAGGAGTAGGCTTTGGTAATCACAGGAGGAATACCTTGTGTGTAAGTATTGATCTAGGATGTGATGGGCCAGGTAAAGCTGGAGAGTGTTTCCTATATTTCTCTCCTCAAGTTTTCCTCTGGATTTGTTCCAAAATAGATGAGGAAAAGCAGGATATCTCATGAGCCTTATTCGAATGCGCTGGGCAGTATATGTCATGGTCTGAATTAGACCAGTTATTTCACAAGTTATCAGTGTTGTGAGCAAGTACCCCGGTAAGCAATACTGGGTAGCGGTGAGATGGTAAGAAGACTACGTCTTTCCTTTTGAGAAGACAGGAGCAAAGGTGGTTGGACATGTGGATTTAGATCCGGCAGACATGATCAACAAGATTATTCCTGTAGAGAAGTTCAAGTTTTGTGAAACTTCTCTGGGCTTGGCAATGGCGTAAAGGGAAGATGGAGAGTGCACGAGAAGCTATGATGTGATGCAGAGATAAGAGAAGAGGTCAAGGTGCTACATGGTTAAAGATTGAAGACTTTAGTGGAGATTGTTGAGAAAAGTCTTAAATCTGAAGTTTTTGAGATCGTTCGACCGGTCGTGGGATAGCTTCGACTAGTCGTGGGAGGCGCTCGACCGGTCGTAGGTTCGAGCCCTGGCACAACTCAAAGTCTAACGAGTTTTTGTTATTTTTCTCCGCGACCTTCGACCAGTCGTAGGTGAGCTTCGACCAATCGTAGGTGGGCTTCGACCAATCGAAGGAGGCTAAGACCAATCCTAGAATTTTCAGGACTAGTCGTAGGTTACGCAGTTTGTTCCACGATTTTGTGCGAAACTGTAGATTTGAGTCCTTTCGCAACCGGGATGCGAAAGGGAAGTTGCCTAAGCTATAAATAGGTATTCCTAGGATTTTTTAAGGGTATGGGGAAAGATTTCTAAAGGGATTCTAGGAAAATTAAAGGGTGTAGCAAGGGTGAGATTTAAGGTTGTTCGAATAGGGTAAGTCCTCTCTCTTTGTAATTTCTGTTTTCATAGTGGAGATTTGTCACTTTGTGCCGTGGTTTTTTTCCGCAAGGGTTTTCTATGTTAAATTTGTGTGTTCTCTTGTGTGCTTGGTGTCATTAGATTGCTATCCTAGATCTAGATCTGTGTGATTCCGCAGGGCAAAATCCCCAACAATGTGAAAATGCTGCAATGGCGAACTTGGCACAATCTTGGCTTGAACTCAGCTCAAACTGGCCCGAGCTGCTGACCGAATCAATCCGAGCTAGCCAGTCAGGCTTGAGGACCAAGCCGAGCCAATTTCGAGCTGATGTCAGCAAGTGGTCGAGCCGAGTCAATCTATGGCCAATTCGACTCAATGTACACCCCTAGTTCTCCTTAGGGCATATCCTTAAGTACTTTTTCGGGTGGCTAGTTATCCTTGAGCGACCTTTTTGCTAGCTGTATGTGCATCCCCAGGTCTATGAGCATGTGCATGCATTCATGTATTTAAACAAGATTATCTTTGTACAATTTATTTAACAAATACGTATCTGATAAACCTTATTTGATTACTATGATAATCATTGTGAAATATTTGTTATACATTGTTCTTGATAATTATGCTTAATTATCTTGATGATACGATAAACCTTAAGGGTAATACCTCACTAGGATAGCCATTGACGCTATCAAACCGTAATCAGTGTGCAAGAGACGCAGAGGGTGCACATGCTGGTGTTCAGGTGGAAGAGGAGGAACTAGATGATCTTATGACTCCTTATTATTGATTTCATTTTCATTTAAGTTGTCCTGTCATATATTATTAAAAATTAAAACATCGGTTTGTATAAGTTTTTGGGTAGCCATTTGAATATTGGTTATATATATTTAGACTCCCTCTTATACTTGATTTGTTTTTATTTCACTAGTTTACCAACTGTGATAAAGGAAAAAAAAATGTACGTGAAATCTGAGCTACCATTAAAAATTAACACTTGGATTTTTAGAAAACGAGTAGTGTACTCAGGTTTCGGGAATCGGGATGTTATAAGTAATGAATGAACGGTTTGGATAGAGCATATATATCATGATGGGGCCCACACCGGGTCCCACATCCCATTTGCATAGTTAAGGGATTGAACATCCCTCCCTGGACGCTGACATCTAAGGAGGACATTCTCTCTCTCTCTCCCTTTACTTTATGTAAAATAAAATATTATATCATATACCATACATATATATAATACGGAGAAATATATGGGTGGTGAGGATTAAATGCATACATTGATGTGGGCACCACACGTGTGAACGGTGGTCATAGCTGTCACCAATTATTATTTTTTATAATGTGGTCCACCTGCGATCTGGATCTGCATCAGAGTTTTGCTCCTAAACCTAAAGTTATCTAGTAAAAAGTACGGATGATATGGATCAAACGTATATATCCAGATAGATCCCATGAGTGGACCATCTATTGTTTGGGATGTCACTTTCAAGCCTACGTCATTTCATGAAAATGGCATGCCGCAATAAATGCCACAGTAGTTAGTTTTCAATGGTCCACATCCTCGTCCTAACTAATTCCTACGATGTCGCCCATCCAAGATCAGGGTCAGGCCTATCATTGGGGGCAAGGCCTAAAACGGTCAAGCAAAATCGATAGATGGTTCAGATGCCACATTTACAACAAGTGGGTCTTATGTGTGGGGTCACCTCTTTGGTTTTGTGTTTTCACTGCACACATAAACCTGCTAGCATGGAAATAAATGCCATGGTACATCTCTAAGAAGGTTTCAACGGTGAGTGTCACCCTCACCATTGTTTCCTACGATGTGGCCCACTTGAGGTCTGAATCTACCTCATATTTGGTTTCAACCATAAACGATCCGGCAAAGAAGATGGACGGTTTGGATTAACCACATGCTTCAAGGTGTGGCTACGAGTGAAAAACTTCACTCACCTTATTGAGGACGTAGACACATTTTGCATGTCTTTGACAGCGACTATCCTATTTTATTTTATTTTAGATAAATAAATAGGTAGAGTCTAGGTAAGTGATCAACTCTGACTATAAGGTTGGCCAGCTCATGGTTGACCTACTGAGCTTTGCATATCCATTAAAACCCAAGAACATATAAATAGAGAGGGAAAAGAAAACATGGAATTCTAGTCATTGAATGAACTTCCACCACTATGGAACCTATATATACGAATAATATGCACATGTAAGTGGACCATACGTTGGCCATGCTAGGTAGCATGGACAGGTAAGTCCCACCTTATGGAAAAATAGAAAAATGACTTGAATATTAACAGATATGTCAAGATAGAGTCCTTTTGATGGGCCCGACATCAAGACAATGGGTAAATGACCCGTGCACTCACCTCAACGGTTGATTTGCATATCAGATGTATATGAACGGTTGAGATCATTTTTCCTTCTTCCTAATCTCCTCTGATATCTCGTTTAACTATATATTTTCTTTCTCTGCATTGTTTCTTCTTCTTTTTTTTTGATTTCTTTCATGCAGTTGTTGAGATGAACAGGAGATGATTTTATACACGAGGACGGCATGATCATCGTTATATATAGAGGCGATGAGACGTGAGATAGGCATGACGTGGTAAAGGTGAGGTGTAAATGCGTTAGATATATTTTATTTGAAAGTGACTTTTTACTATTCCAGATATTTTATACTAAGTGGGCCCCACGTCACCCGTGTACACATATACGGTGCATGCCATGCATTGATTCTAATGGGGCATACATGTTTCGATTTAGCCGTCAAAATGGAACGTGCCGTACAGCGTTGGAATCACAGTGTCTGCGTGATCGCTAAGGTATAAATCTCGAGTCATTATGACACTAAAATATGGCATGCAATTGATCAGAACTCATGAATCTGGCCAATTCAAATGCATGCTGGCACCGAAAATCAAGCTTGATGAAGGTTAATTAGGATACGAGTCTCACAAAAATTCTATTATCCCGCCTCAATTGCTAAAGAACCGAGGCCAAAAGTCTATTATCCCGCCTCGGTTGCTAGGGAATCGAGGTTAAAAGTATTCTATTTTGCCTTGATTTCTAAGGAACTAAGGCTAGAAGTCTTGAGTCCATAAATGAGACATATTAAAGCCTTGAGTGGACCATGTTATAGGAAATAGTGCGGATGGAGCTATTACGGTAGAAAACATATTGGGGCCACAGAATTGTTAGATCAAACTAAAATTTATTTCTTTTCCCTTCATTTAGGTTTGTCTAACCTTATGAGCAGGTTGTATGGCAATCAACATCACAGTGGGCCATAGGAGGGTTTCAACGGTGGCATCATTGTCGCTGTTACTTCCACCGGTGTGGTCCACTCAAGCCATCGATCTGCCTCCATTTTAAACTCGTGCTACAAAATGAACTATTAAAATGGATAGACGGCGTGTATAAAACACATGCATCACGGTGGGCCCCAAAAAGCCCTACCAGATCCAAAGCTCAAGTGGACCCCACCACAGAAAACAGTGGACGGTTGATACCTTCCCAGGGCATGCATGATGTTTAATTGAAATCTAACCGTTCATAAGTTCACGCAGACATTGAGATGGATATTGCAATCTTGTTAATTACCAACTCGTTCCTATGCCCTACTAATTGGCTCCCTCTTGGTCCGTACGTGAAGGAGACTTATTTCATACTCGGACAGACTGTGAGGGTATAATCAGGCGCTCCTAAATACGAAATTCAAATGAAATTGTCTAAATTGTAGAACCGACTCTTGATAAATAAACTCAATCCTAAAAAAATGGGCCCAAACGTGTGGTCGTGCTTGATCCTAGACCTTGAATAAAATATTATCAAACCTGGGTGAGCCCCAGTCCGTTATCATCGATTGCTCTCGATTCCATCGACCGAGACTCCAATTCTCTACACGTCCCAACGTGTGTCTGTGATGTTGTTCATCACGATGGCCCACCCATTCCACGCCTCCCTATTCACACGTGCCAACATTGAATGGCTGTACTTTTCACTTTGCTCGTTTGCCCCACCTGAGGTTGCGAGCATTGCGCACACGTAAACGCGTAGACGTATGACAGCAAATCCTCACGTGTAAACGGCGCCGATCAAGCACAATCGTGTGGGAGATTAGGCAGTGTGTCGGGCCCACTGTAATGTATGTAAAAAATCCAATCCGTCCATTGTCTGTGTTCCCTCATGTTCTCCTTGAAACCCAAAAACCAGGATAATCCAAAGTTTAGGTGGGCCACACATGAGGAGCAGTTGCAATGGAGACACCCACCATCTTGATTGAATACTTTATACATGCCATCAAATCAGATGCAACCCCACCAGATTGAATTCAAAACTCAAAAATCAACCTCTTCTAGAAATCAGGTGGGGTAGACCATGTGATTTTAGAGGTTTAGACATGATTTTACATTGTGTGGCGCACATGACTACTAGATAAGCGTGGTTTTTGGCTGCCAAGGAGAACATACGGTATCTCACATGATGAAGTTCTTGGATTTCTTACGCAGGGAAGGTCGTGAGGTTGAGCACCATCTTCCTCAAGATGATAAATATTCCGAATCTACGGAACTTCTCTGAACTTCTCACAGAGACTTCTCGAATCCATAAGGAAAGAAAACAGAAAATTAAAATAATTTCTAATAAATTTGGAATTGATTAATGAATCATTGATAATTCTCTAATGTGTCTCCTTGCACCGTTAATATAGAAAAAAATAAACTAAAATTCATAATTACCAAAAATAACAAAATTCTAACTCTAACACAAATCCTAATTCTAATAAAATTCTTCTAATGCCTAATTTTTAAAAATAAAAATTATAAATAAACTTTCTCTAGAAGAGTCCTAGTATAACTAAAAGTTATTTTTAAAAGGAAAGAAAATCTAAAACTCTAAAAATATTAAAAAATCGGAATTACTAAAAATAGTAAAAAAATTTTAAAAATTTATTTTTGAGCTGAAAGCGCGCGTTTTCTGATGAAACGGATAGTTGCGACCCACTTTGTGGATCGGTTCACCTCAGATGGCCCGTTTCAGTAAAGATTGATAGGTTGTACGCCCCGTAACGATACCCGGATCAAAAGTTATAGTCAATTCACAGTCCATCTCCTTGTGGCTCAACCATGTTGGGAATATCTCTGTGACATGTTCTACATCAGACCCCTCCACTTGAAAAAAACCCGTCCTCGAGTTACGTAAGAAACTTGGCACATGAGTCTGAGATAACTTCTGACGCCGATGCTCATTAGCCCTTTTTTCGTACTTGACATTAAGCTCTTGAGCTGACACAATACATGTACTCATGCTTTCCTTTCCTTGACTAATATTGATCAGTACCTTCACATTTGACACAATACATATACTCATGCTTTTCTTGATTTGACTAATATTGGTCAGTTCCTTCACATCTGTCTTTAAGATCTCATATTTTTTCTGATAATGTGGGCAATTAGGCGGACTTGCACCTGAGACGGGATCAACGTGATTTTGTATATCTCGTATGGGAGGCAATTTATTGGGGGGTTCATCGAGCACAATCTCTTTGGACTCCTACAACATTGACTTTAAATCTTCTGGGATATTCACAGACTCTATATATTCTTTCTTTTCAACTGATGGATATACATCTCTTGTTTCCTCATATGGTTTAACAAAAGCCTTTGTTTTATTGATCTTCTTAATCCATCCAATCATGTATGGAGATGGGTGTCTTTCTATTTTCAGTTGTAGCTTTTCCACCATTATTTTTGACACAAAATTCTTATCGCTCATGATATCGATGATCACATTGCAGACTTTTTTGTATGCAGTGCACCTTGTTCGAAAGATGTTGTCTCTCTATAATTCTATCTCTACCTTTGGCATGTATAACGATTTTTTCATAATCGAAGTGGTAGCCTGTGATTTACCATCATCTGATGGTGCTTGGTAGAAATTGGAGTTGTGTCGTAAAGCGGCCATAGGCGGTTGAGTATCACTTTGAGCTCGAGGCAAAATTAGTGCATTCGCAATACGGTTGAGGGTTGCCTGCAGCCCTTGCATAGTCAACTGACTCTCCCAGTGGAAAGCTTCCATTCTTTAGAAAAGATAACGAATCCATGGATCACTGTCCACAGGATTTTGATTCATACCTTCATTATTTGTCATCGGACCGAAGGGAAACCTCGCTCTGATACCAAACTAATGCAGGGAAGGACGTGAGGTCGAGCGTCGTCTTCCTCAAGATGATAAATATTCCGAATCCACGGAACTTTTCTGGACTCCTCACAGAGACTTCTCGAATCCACAAGGAAAGAAGGCAGAAAATAAAAATAATTTCTAATAAATTCGAAATTGATTAATGAATCATTGATAATTCTCTAATGTGTCTCCTTACACCATTAATATAAAAAAAAAAATAAACTAAAATTTATAATTACTAAAAATAGCAAAATTCTAACTCTAACACAAATCCTAATTCTAATAAAACTCTTCTAAGGCCTAATTTCTAAAAATAAAAATTACAAATAAACTTTCTCTAGAAGAGTCCTAGTATAACTAAAAGTTATTTCTAAAAGGAAAGAAAATCTAAAACTCTAAAAATATTAAAAAAATCAAAATTACTAAAAATAGTAAAAAAATTTCAAAAATTCATTTTTGAGCTAAAAGTGCGCGTTTTCTGATGAAACGGACAGATGCGACCCACCTCGTGGGTCGGTTCACATCAGATGGCCCGTTTCAGTAAAGATTGGTAGGTTGTACGCCCCGTAACGATACCCGGATCAAAAGTTATAGTCAATTCCCGGTCCATCTCCTTGTAGCTCAACCATGCTGGGAATATTTCTGTTACATGTTCTACATCAATTTCATGAACACATCATGGTGGGCCTTATACATCCAGTTGTAGTTTAGGATCAACCTACGAGTGGATCCGCCCTATAAAAGAAAGGGAAAACATTGGCCTTTACATGTTACACGAGTCTAACCTGGCTACCGTGTGGGAGATCCGAGCGGTTCTTATGGTGGCCCCAACTGGAAAAATGAGGATAGGCAATAATCAGTGGGGTCTAGTAATCAGGTGGGCCACACTTGTATTTTGAATGTAGACTGCTGTTAAGTTTTTTAAAACCGTCCATATTTTTGGCATGGAGGAGGCCCACTTAATGAGTTGACATCATCTGATCATATTCAGAGCAGAGGCCATCTTGTCTATTGATCCGGGCCCACACACTTGCTAGGTTGGCGCGTGTGCTACGTGCACTCAGCCGGCATACACGTAACTAAAGTTACACTGTCAAAAACAGCCAAAATCCACTTAACAAACATCTGAAATAAAATTAAAAAATAATAATAAAAAAAAAAAAAAAAAAAAAAAAAAAAATCAGCTCTATCAAATTATTACATCTCTGACTAACAGAGGTCGAAATTTAATAAGAAAAGGGTCGCCGATTCTATAGACTCGCCACTGTTTACCGTTGCCTGAAGACTCTGTGGACCCATCGTGATGTATTTCAACAACAGCCTTAATTTTCACTTTTTTCTACTAATATGATTCACTTGAGCTTTAGGTATACTTTAATTTTAGTCTAATACATTAAAATAAGCCGTAAAAAATTATATATAATATGGATATAATAAATACATCTAGGCCCACCAAATCATCACATGATAGTATAGGATGGTGAAGGCCTCACTACACAATCAACAGGGACATCCTTAGGATCGTGAGCTTTAGCAAGGTAATACGCTAATGCACAAGCCATCACGCATTCGATATCCAATTTGGATTTTGTGTTTCATGAATGAGGTTTGTTCACTGGTCAAGTGGGCCACAAATTAACAACAAATGTATAGTTGTGAAAACATTCAAAAAAGTTTTCTAAAGAGGATGGGTTTAGTATCAGCCATTGAATCTCATCCAAAAGGTTCCTAACCTCCACGTGCCATGAATAGTGTTAATTAATTAATTAATCAAGTATTTGAAGTTCCCTATACTTTTTTGGATATAACTTAAATCTTGGGCCAATAATCGAGTTAATTTTTGGATAGCTCATATCTCACGGGGTAAAAAGTAGCTCAAGTTGGATTGGAGAGGTTCCATGATTGACCGATCTTATAGCTACTGAGTGAACTTTTTCCACTAAGACTTGCTCCACATGTACCCACTTTTTCGAAAAGCAGGTCCAATGACTTGTAAGATTGGTCTAACCCATTTGTTGTTAGGATCTGTACCAAGCTTGATCATCATAGATGTATTGCTCATCCAGCCATCATTTCCATGGGTCGAGCTTGTAGGAGGCAGCACACCCTTAGTTGGGAGTCCAGGAGTATATTTGTCAAGACTCCGATCCCAAGTTTCTAGTTATGAACCTAGTAAAAATGCATATAAGTAAGTTTTCACGTATCCGCATAATCCAGTTAACATTCACTCATGATCAATCATCAGAGTAGCTTTAAATTAGTGACATAAAAAAAAAAAGTAGAAATAACTAAACCTAAAAATATATGGCTAGTGTTCAAAATGTACAAGTCCAAAAGTAGTGTCCGCCCTAATGAGGACTACACAAGACATAATATACATTCAATAAAAACAACCTACGGAGTCCACCCATCTAGGAAATCCAACATACATGTCCAAAAAGAATAAAGTTTAAAGTTTAAAATATTAACCCAATACTCCATCTCATCACAACAATGAAATGACCTATGTTATGCCTGCCCATTTGAGAACTTGGTGGTACTTACATTAATAATATTGTTTGGTTTGTGTTTTAAAACACCAACCTAAGTGGTGGTGAGTGAAAAACTCAGTGGTACTATTATCCAAAGTTACACATGTTATCAACACATTTAGGCATAGGCAATGATAGTATTACAAAACAAGCAATTCTTATGTTAGTTCTTTGGATGCATGAATGACATGATATGCACATGTATGGATCGAGAACAACAACAATTGTAAACTTTCCATATCAACATTGTCACTAGCGAAGACGTCAATCATATGCGCAATAGTTAGCCCACAGCATAACCCACTAATATTTTCCCTGACATGCATGATTACTTACGTAATTATTATTCCCAGTTCAAACAGTGGGTTAGCAGAGATAGGATATCGTCACTGTATTCATTACGACACAGACACCTTTTTACCAGTGTCTTTTAATCCATGTTAGGGTTCATCACCTAATAGTCAACATAACTCAATCAAATAATAGTAGGGCCTGTCAACCAAGGACAATTAAAACTATGATAAAAGACGTCACACATGCCCCAATTGCAACGATGGCTCGCCATCCAAATCTATCAACAACACAGTAGGCTTGTGGCCTTCATTAGTGCTCAATGGTCACTATGGGAGGCTCGTCACCTAATGTTTAACCAACATGGATGGCTCGGCACCTAATATTTTACTAATGTGGCATGCACGTCACCCTAGTGTAGGCCAACAGCTCGGACACAGTGTCTCATACCATAATGCTTGACTCTTGAGTCTTGTCAGATTATAACACATTAACGGTTATGAATGAACCTCATTCACTAGTAACATAGTATCTTAGATCCTTTAGTATGTCATAAAATCACCAAATATAAGAACGATCAAACTAGGCATTATACTGATCTGATTAACTAAGAGGAAGCCCTGTAAAAATTGACATTGGGTGCAAAGCATCCCATATAGTTCTAACTACTATCGATCATTTGTATTCCACCTATGTCGACCATATAAGTCGGGAATGGCCAACCACGGCGGCCATCCTTTACTCTAACAATTACTAAGGTTTGATCTCACACCATGTCAATTTAATTAATACAATACACATCAATATAATATAATAATGTACTACACCAACAAATATATTAACTTTAAGATAATGGAAAAATAGTATAATCCAGGGTATGTCAACTCGAACCCACAAGTATCTATAGTCATATCAATAGCGCAGGTGCATGAAACATGTCAACCCAATGTATATCACTAAATTCCAATTGACATCAACAATTATTATCGTTAATTGTAACAAGGCTCGAACAAAGGAAACATCTTATTGAACAAGCATTTCATCAAACATGTTATTACTAACATCATCAATATTAGGGCTATCATAGTAAAGTGATTTAGGCATGATTATCATATGGATTTCTACTTAATCAACTAAGATTCATGATTTATCACCCTCAAGGATTGATAAAAGAAAACATAAAAGAATAGTCCTCACCTTAGAAGGGTTTCATGTGATCTAATCGTGCTTAAGGTTAGGGTTTTTAGGAGAAATCTCAAATTTTGATATCCAAACTCAAGGGAACTCATTAGGAACAATGAATCTATGATTAGGTTGCTAATTCAATGGGTTGAATGAAATTCATACCTTCAAATACAAGTAGAGGTGAATTCAATGGAGGAAACAACTACACTTAAGGTTTGTTACAGCAATCACAACACTCGAGAACAAGAATCAACAATCTGAGCTCCCAATTACTCACCCTCGCTCTTTTTTTCTCTCATTCTCTCATTCTCAAAACCCTAGAAAATTCAGATTTAGGGGTGGAGAGCTCAATAGTGAGGTACTTATAATGCCGGATGTGGTGTAATTGGCCCCAATTGCAAAGTGCTTGCTAATATGACCCCATGACAAACTATTTCTATTTGTTAGCGTCCACTAGGGGGTTAGTCAATCTATGTCATAAGATAATTGTCCCAAGTGATGATCCACTTAGGTCTTCGATCAGCTCGTTATTCAAACATGACGATCAATGGGTGTGATTAGAAGTCTATTTGACGGTTACTGATCATCGATCGAAGTCGCGGCTATACGGATATTTGTAGGATAATAATTTAGGTTAGTACCCTAAATTTGGTTGTGATTTAACTGTTTGAAAGCCACCACTTTGGAAAAGATCAAACATGGACAAATAACTTGAGCTTTTACTTATTTTCAGATACATTCACACACATGCACTTGACTTGTGAGCTCAAGTTCAACGATTTGAGATATGATCTTCATGGTTTATTTTGTGATGGATGTTAAGCCTGTTAAGATGAACCTATTATAGTTTCGAGTTTAGTGGCTCATTAATAAGCAATCTAAAGCTTGTTTGGATAATCATGACATTTTTTGAATGAATTGGGTAGCGAGATTTCTTATTCATAATAATTAAGGTTTAAATTAGCTAATTTACATAGTAGCTTATCCGTAATTAAAAAAAAAATTGTGATTCAGTCATAATCCTTAATTCTTCAATTCTTAGGTAAAAAAGATAATTTGATCAATTTGATTTATGTACACAGGATAATCAAAATCTGATCCACATTTATTTTGATTTTAGGTAGATCTTCATTATGCTAAGGTTACTTTTAATTTATCAACGGTAGGTCACCTACATCTGAACCCTAGTGATCGCAAGGTTAAGCTTAAAAATTTGGTGATCAGATAAATTTATTAGCTTCATATAGTTAATTAATTGAATTTATGTAGTTCTTTACTAGTAACACGTACGTATAGGTAGAACTGGGCATCGGACCGAGTCGGATCGGATTGGGTCAAACCCGATTCGATCTGAAATCTACATGGGTTGACCCAAACTTGATTCGATTAGGGACCAAGTCCGGAACATCTGACTCAAGCCTATTGGATGCACGGTTGGCCTAACCCGAACCGAGTCCAACTCAGTCAAGGAAACTGTCACGCCCCAAACCCAGAAATTAGATTCACAGGAATCTCGATCGCCGAATCCGGTGCCGACAGCCTCCATAGTACCCCATTCTTGGCTCCCAGCACAACATACGCTAGATTCCGATCCTGGGATCCTACAAGGAGGATTTTTCGAACGTACATTTGTCTTGTAATAAGCATAACCACAAGTTTACCCAAATTATAAAGGAAACATCATCATCACATATCCACTAATATAATCACTTGAATACAATACTGAAAGGAAAATACATATATCAAAATCAGAGCTCCTGAAAACCGTTGCATGCTCCAAGCTCAACGCTGCTCCAACCTAACGCCACCTGCACGCATCTATCGTGCATAAGCTTACAAAAGCTTAGAGGGTGGTGTAAGTGTGTGTAAGGTAAGTGTCAGGTATATAATAAAGCTCATAATCATATATCATCGGGATAAGCAGAAATTCTGACAAGATCAAGAATCATACGATATCAGAGTGATGCGAAAATATGCGGTAAGTCCATGAATTCAATCAGATGTACCAAAGCTATGTGAAGCAAGGCATGAATGTTATTGGTCATACCATGGCCATATAATGCAAAACTTAATAAGACAATAACAGATGCTAAAGATACAATGCAATATGCAAATCCAGACAAGCCATAAATACCATCAACCTCATCTAGGCTATACAAGTGTAAAACATCGTAACCCAAAATACCAAGTACGGTGGATGCAATGTAATATGCGGTGTGAATGAAATGACTATGCTGGAATGTAAAGTCGGGATGACGGTACGAAGTATCATAGGCTATGGGGTTCATCACAAGGGACTTCTATCCAAACCAGTCCCATACCTAAATTTGGATAGTCAGACACAATGTGGTAAACTCCTGATCTCAGGTTAGTCGCGCGCTCCAACCGAAATCCTTGTCATAACGAAGGTACATAATAATTAGTTGTGCACCACCAGCCCGAGTGGATAGTGAATGAATGAATGAATGAGTATGCAACTCCTACTCAATAAGTCCACATATCAGTACATTTCATCTCTGGAATCATCACCGGGGTCTATTACACTTTACGCCAGCTTGCCGCCCCTATCCAAGCTCACAACTGGGTAAGTGGAAGAGACCTCACTATCCGCCTGCCAATATCAGGCCCATCTCGTCGATAGCAGACCCATTCCTCAAGCTGATCAAACTTAACCTAGACATTGCCCCCTCACTCAGGCGGGTAAGGTCACACCCCTTTCCGACCGACCACGATACAGTGGGAGACGCGGCCTCCTGGTATTCAGCCCTCGTGCGCTCATATATCCACTCGGTCTCGACGTTGGAGTCATCTCCTGGCCACGGAGATTTAGGAATTTTCACCCAGGGACATTTATGGCGCCCGTATGCTAGAACCAAACATTTTCGGTGTCCCGTCTGGCCATCCACGATATGCCTGTGGAGGCTACGACCCTGATGTCGCTAGGGCGTATAACACACAATGCAAGATACATGAGTCATACAATCCAGTCATGCATCAATCCTGCGCATGTCGTGCACTCATGTGAGATAACCTCTGCCTATCAGGGAGTCTCATATCATCCTATCCAATGACATATGCAATGGTCAATCACATCTCATAACAAACATGCAGATGATGCGTATGGGCATGTATCATGATGTTATGTTGTCACATACTCATAGTCGGTATCAACAATCGGCCTCAACAATGTGGACATTTAACCAACATTGCCCCAAGGAATAGTCCACATAGATCTAAACATATAATGGGCCCACGACCTTACACAAAGGCCTAATATACGACACATTGGACATTACTCAAGGGTCATATATACACAATAGGTGGGCCATGCTCATGGGCCTCAAATATATCAAATAGGCTATGCATCATGGGCCTAATATACATCATAATGGGCCTTGCCCACGGGCCACGAATACATCACAATGGGCCTCAATCAAGGGCCTCATATACAACAGGTGAGCTGCATCAATAAGCCGTACTAATGGGCCTCATACACCTTAAGTGAATCGCATCAATGGGGCGCACTAATGGGCCACAAGTATATCAAAGTGGACCTTATCACCTAAGCCTCACATGTACCACATTAGTCCTCACATAAGGCCATATGTAACATTATAATGGTCCCCATATACGGGCCGCATGTACAGTATAATGGACCATATCCATAGGCCCCAAACACATCGTAATGGGCCACATCCCTTAGGTCTCTCATACATAACATCAGGTCTTGCCATCTGGGCTGAAAATACATCACAATCCATGAGCCCCAATACTTAATGGGTGGGACCTACACATGAGCCTAATATACGTCACAGGTGGGCCCTGCACATGGGCCTCATATACAAAGAGTTAGGCCTATCAGTAGGCCCTAGGGAGAGTAACAATGCGAACATTTAACTAACATTAATCTTACAATGTGGACGTCAAACCATCATTGCTCCTAAGGCTCGGTTCGCCTTAAATATCATTAAATAAATCATGGCGGAATCACACATTGCAATGTACCTTAGGGACATCCCATTGGGCCTCAAATACATCAAGTGGGCCATATCTCATGGGCCTTATATTCATCAAGTGGGCCACCTCGATGAGCCTCACCAATGGACCTTAGGTACTTTGCAATGGGCCATCACCCATGGGCCTTAGAATGCATTAAAATGAGCTCAATCACATAAGTTTTATGTGCATCAAATGGGCCTAATCACATAGGCCTTATATATACCAAAGTGGGCCTCAACATTGGGCCACAAATACATCAAATGGGCCTACACACATGGGCCCATATATAACAAAGTGGGCCTTACTGGGCGGGCCACAAATACATTAAGATGGGCCTCAACGATGTCCTTAAAATGATCTCAAAATGGTTAGACGGTTTGGATGAAACTCATGCATCATGGTAGACTCCCATGTGGGCCCACTATAACATTTATTTTCCATCCAATCCTGAGCCCACTGAAATGCTTATTTGCCACCCAACCTATTGTTAAGGCCGTGTGGCAAGGGGCCCACCAAAATGTTTATTTTACATCCCACCTGTTGATAAGGCCATGTAGCAAGGGGCCCACCAAAATATTTATTTTTCATTCAAACTTGTTGATAAGGTCATATAGACCCAGGGCCCACCGTAATGTATATTTTCTACCCAACCTGGGTCCACTGTACTATTTATTTGCATCCAAACTGTTCATAGAATCACATGGCCTAGGGCCCACTGTAATGTTTATTACCATCCAAACCTGTTCATAACGTCACGTGGCCAGGGGCCCACGTGATGGACGGCGTGGACACAATACATACATCTGAGTGGGGGTCACCGTCCACTACCGTGGACGGACGGCGTGAGTGAAACACTTGCATCATAGTGGGTGTCACCACCCACTGTTGTGGACGGTGTGGTAAGCCACACATACCACAGTGGGTCACTAAAGTGTTTATTTGCAATCCAACCCGTCCATTACGTGTGTCCCACCTGTTTGAGGGTTCACACCAAATTTCAGCCACATTCAAAATTCAGGTAGGCCCCACCAAGTGTTTTTATATGATTTAGGCATGTCTTCACATGATTTGGATGGTATGGCCCACCTGAGTTCAGTTTGTGGATGATTTTTGGAGTCAATATACCATTCAAGGGGACCTATTAAATGAACGGTATAGATATAAAACATACATCATGGTGGAGTCTACAAGTGGGCCAATGCGACCACCCTTTTTAACGTGGACGTCTCTGGACGTCATGGCACAAAGTCATGCCAAAAAATTTTATTTTATTTTATTTTTATCCTAGGTGGGACCCACATTAACCAAGTCTACCCCATCCATTGCATGTGTCCCACAAAAATAGGGGTCCAAAACAAGTTTCAGGTAGGTCCAAGTTTCTGGTGGACCCCAGCAATCATTTTTCCAAGTTTTAAAGGAAAATACTAGCATTCTTAATACCACGGCCTGCCAGATGATTGGATCAGTCTCATTTTTCGGCTTAATGCCTAAAATGATCCCGAGAATAGAATGGATGGCTTGGATCAAATATAAACATCAAGGTGGGGCCATGTTGGAGGGCCCACCATTTTCCTTCCTTCTTTTTTTTTTTTTGAAAAGTGCAGTGTGTTAACGCTGCCAATCCAGCGTCCAGAGACGCTGGACGGCATGCTTTAAACAGATACAACACGGTGGGTCCCACAGGGACATGGTCCACGTTCACCAAGGTGGGTCCCACACGATCGTGGCCCACCTTGCATGTACATATATATATATATATATATATATATATATATATATATATATATATATATATATATATATATATATCATTTATCTAAGATGTAGTGGGCCACACCATTTGATGGATGGAGTAGATTTATCATAAATCGGTGGGGCCCACTTCATTTTAGGGGAAGGATAAGGAGAGAGAAAGAGAGAGAGAGAGAAAGAGAGGACAAGAGACGGTGATGGTGGGGCCCCGCCACTATGGGCCCCACATAATACAAATCATACATAAAAAATAGGTCCCACAAACTAGTGAACCCTAAAAATAATTTAACGTTAGATCACCCACCTCTAAGCCTTCTTGTCACGCCCCAAACCTGGAAATCGGATTCATAAAAATCCCGATTACCGAATCTGGTGCCGACAACCTCCGTAGTACCCCATTCTCGGCTCCTACCATTCATATGCCAGATTTCGATCCTGGGATCCTACAAGGAGGATTTTTTTTGTACATATAACTAGTAATAAGCATAACCACAAGATTACCCAATTCACAAAGGCAACATCATCATCACATATCCACTAATATAATCGTTTGAGTACAATACTGAAAGGGAAATACATAAATAAAAATCAAGCTTCTAGAAGACCACTGCACGCTCCAAGCTCAACACTGCTGCAACCTAACATCACCTGCACGCATTTATCGTGCATAAGCTTATGGAAAGCTTAGAGGGTGGTGTAAGTGTGTGCACAAGGTAAGTGCTAAGTATTCAATACAATGTTATAATCATACAATACCAAAAAATTGGTAATCTATAAACCATACAATGTCTGAATAAGCAGAAATACTGACAAGAGCAGGAATTATCAGAGTAAGCAAAAATATGAACGGGTCTATGAGTCAATCAATATCAGAATACGCAATATATAATAGTTATGCAATGAGGAGTCATAAAGGGCTAAATACCAAATGCCGAGGATGCAACGTGATATGCGATGCGAATGAAATGACCATGCTGGAGTGTGAAGTCAGGATAATAGTACGTAGTATCGCAGGCTCTGGGATCCACCACAAGGGACTTCTATCCAAACCAGTCCCATACCTAAATTTGGATAGTCAGACTCAACGTGGTAAACTCCTGATCTTAGGTTAGTCACGCGCCTAACCAAAATCCATGCCATAACGAAGGTACACAACAATTAGTTGCGCACCACCAGCCCGAGTGGATAGTGAATGGATGAATGAATGAGCATGCATCTCCTACTCAATAAGTCCACATATCAGTACGGTTCCTCTCTGGAAAATCACCGGGGTCTATTACACTCCAAACCAGATTGTCGCCCCATCGCGCGCAACAAGGCGAGTGAAAGAGACCTCACTATCCGCCTGCCAATATCGGGCCCGGCTCGTCGATAGCGGACCCATTCCTCGAGCTGGTCAAACTCAGCCTAGCTTTGCCCCCTCCTCTTAGGCAGGTAAGGCCGCACCCCCTTCTAACCGACTACGACACAGTGGAGAGCGTAGCCATCTGGTAATTGGCACTCGACGCTCATCTACCTACTCGGTTTAGACGTTGGAGCAACCTCTGGAATCAAAAGGGTTTAGGGACTTTCACCCAGGGATATCTATGACACCCCATGTAGAACAGATTCCGATATCCCATCTAGCCATCCACGATATGCCTGTGGAGACTACGACCCTGATGTCGCTAGGGTATATAATAATCACAACACACAATGCGAGATGCATGAGTCATACAATCCAATCATGCATCAATCCTACGCATACCGTGCGTTCATGTGAGACAAGCACCGCCTATCAGGGAGTCTCATAACAACCAGCACTATGACATATGCAATGGTCAATCATATCTCATAACAGACATGCAGATGATGCGTATGGCCATGTATCATGATGCTATGCAGTCACATACTCATAATCAGTATCAATAACCGACATTGACAATCGACATCGACCATGTGGACATTCAACCAACATTGTCCCCCAAGGAATGGCTCACACAGAGCCAAACATATAATGGGCCCACGGCCTCACACAAAGGCCTAATATACAACACAAGGGGTCTTACTCAAGCGCCACATATACACAACGGGTGGATCCTTCTCATGGGCCTGATACATATCACAATGGGCCTTACCCATAGGCCATGAATACATCAGTATAAGCCTCGCCCATGGGCCATGAATACATCATAATGGGCCTCAACTACGAGTCGCATGTACATCGTATAGGTCTCGATAGTCGGTCTTGGTAATCGAAATCGACCTTGACCATCGAGGTCGGCCTCAACAGTCAGAAATTGACATTCGGAATTGGCCTCGATACTCGGCATCGATAATCGGAATCGGTCTATATAATCGGCCTCGACAGATCGGAATTGGAATCAACAATCGGTATCATTATTCAGAATCGCCAAATCGACTAAGTCAATCAGACTCGGCAATCGGTCAGTAATCAGAATCGGTAAATCAGTCATGTCAATCAGAATCGATAATCAGCATCGATAATAAGCACCGATATTCAGGGATAACAATCGGCGTCGACCTCAACAATCGACACCAATAATCAGCAGATAAACAAAGCGGGGTCCATAAATGATCAACCAATCAACCATAGTATAAAGATCGGCACTCGACCGTGGTTATATCAAATCTGATAGCATGGAGCCATCCGTCTATGGTGAATGGGGCCCGCTTATTTGGATTAATTTCAAGAAGATAATGGCCCTAACAAGGACTAAGAGAAGGTCACAATGAGAACATCTAACCATCATTGCCCATCAATGTGGACATCTAACCAACATTGCTTCCAAGGAGTGGCCCACATAGGGCCGAACATACAGTGGGCCCACGGTCTCATACAAGGGTCTAATATACATCATAAGGGGCTGAATACACGGGCCTGATATACATCACCATGGGCCACGACTCATGGTCCTCAAATACATCATAATGGGCTACGATTCATGGGCCTCAATTTACATTAAGTGGATCGCGTTAATGAGTCTCATATACACAATAGGTGGGCCCTGCGCATGGGCCTTAAACACACAGCATGCGGGCCCTACACATGGGTCTTGAATACATCAAATGGGCCATGCATCATGGGCCTAATACGTGTCATACTGGGACACACCCATTGGGCCCCATATGTATATCAAATGGGCCTCAACCCATAGGCCCCAATACATCCCAATGGGCCCTAACCCATGGGCCTTATGTGTATCAAATGGAGGGTGTCACGAGTCCCACCAATGGGCCTAGAAAAGTGGATGAACCATGTGCATGCAACACACACATCATGGTAGGCTGCACGAATGAATGACAAAATGTACAATACACGCATCAACAGTAGGCCTCACGTGGCACTGTCCAAAGTTGACGTTGTAAATATAGAATACGTATGCACCCATGATTTAAAAGATTTGGAGAAACACATACATTGCATGTGTCCCACCGTCCCTACCTGGATGGTGAACTGCATGGATGAACACATGCATCCTGATAGGGCCCACCGCCGAGATCATGGTGGGCCATGTCCATAAGAAAGAGAAATAGATGGACAGCTTGGAATGAAACACATATATCATGGTAGGCCTCTCATACATCAAATGGGTTGCACTAATGGGCCTCAAACACATCAAGAGGGCCGCATGACATGGACAGCCCGGATTAAGCACGTACATCACGAAGGGGCCACATGAATGGATGATGTGGATATATAACACATATATTACGGTGGGTCTAACATCCTGATGGATGGGGTAAGCTTGGATTACATCAAAAATCATTTCAATAGTGCCAGGTGCAAGATACGTATCAATGTATACTATCCTAGGAGTACATGGCTCACTAATGTGAACAGCACTGCCCACACATTGACCATGTACATCAGCACTGTCCAAACCTCGCCCAGCACCGTCCAACACAATCTGGACGGTTGAATGGAACAAATACATCACTATGAGGCATCCACTGTCCAGTCAATGGACGATGTGGAATATCACATAAATCATGGTGGTCTGCACCGTCCATATGAGGACGGTGTGGATATTAAAATACATACATCACAGGTGGGTACCCACCAGATATTTGAATCTACCTCTATTCAGGTGAGGTGAGTCCCACGTGGGACCCACATAATATAATATTATATTATACAATAATATATAATATACATACATATATATATATATATTATAAAATCGGGGGGGGGGGGGGGGGGGGGGGGGGGGGGGGGGCGGGGGTGGTACGTCTAGCGTCTGATGATGGACAGTGGGGATGTGTCACACACATCACAGTGGTCCACGTCCTGGTGATGGACGGACCAGATAAAATACATACAGCATGATGGGTCTACGCAGTGGACGGAGTAGATAAAACCCATGCAGCATGGTGGGCTTCCACATGCTGGACAGTCTGCATGTACAACACATACATCTAAGGAGGGCCGCACAGATAGGCGGTGTGGATCAAACTCACACGTTGCACACAGCAGCAGGGACCCATCGTCTAAATGGACGGTGGGGATATGCAACAAATACATTAAGGTGGCCCTGCATGCTGCAGGCGGGCCACGCACCGCCCAAACTGTTCCAGCACCGTCCATACTGTCTGGACGGTGTGGATGAAGCATATACATCATGTGGGACCCGCGGGACTTACTGACATCGGTCAGCAGATGGGCCCCACCAAATGAGAGGCGTAGACAGCCCCACCCATCCACCGACGTCAGCAGCTACTGCTGCTGCAGTGGCAAGGAACGCACGACAAGTGGTAGGGACCCACCGTTTCAAACGAATGGATGGTTGGGATGGAAGGTGGGTCCCATGTGGGGCCCACCACAATGCTTATTTGAAATCCAACCCGTTCATAAGGTCACTCAGACCTGGATGAAGTGAGAACACAAATTTCGGATTGATCTGAAATTTTAGTGGGCCCAAAAATGGGTTTCAATGGTAGAGGTTCAATCCCACTGTATCCTGTAGTGTGGGCCACTCGAGTCTTGGATCGAGTTGGAACTTGGAGGGGGCCCACTTGAGGAGGGGGCCCACCTCATGAACGGCTTAGATGGCATATAAAATCAAGGTGGGGCCCACGGCTGGAGGCCGTGGGTCCCTGACGTCCGCCTGCCCAAGACGCTGGACGCTAGGGCGTCCTCTCTCTCTCTCTGACAGCAGCAGCAGTAACCATGCTGCTGTTTATTTTTATTTTTTTAAAATCAAGATTTTTCATGGTTTTTCAGATGTAGGGCTAACATCAACTGAATCCAGCCCGCCCACCACGTTCTGTGGCTCAAAACGAGCCCAATGAGTCCAAGGTTGGACATTTTTCAGTATGTAGAACAATTATGGGGAACTTTAGATGGTGGAAGTCACTATTTACTGATTTATGGCCCACCAGATGCTCCGTTCAATCCCATTTTCTGGCTCAACGCCTAAAATGAGTTTGAAAATGAAATGGATGGCTCGGATTGAAAACATACGTCAAGGTGAGGCCTACACAAACCGCCCACTCCAAAGCTTGGTAAACCAAGCTATTATTTGTGTTTTCTTTCCACGTCCAGCGTCCCTGGACGCTGGACAGTCTTGGCATACACATGCATAAGGTGGGCCTTGCTCCGGTGGGCCACCAAATGGGTGAATGGTATGGATAAATCATACATTAAGGTGGGGTCCATCCAAGTGGGCCACACATCACACAAAAAAAATGAGAAGGAAAGGGAGAGAAGCACCCACATTTGATCTTCTTGGATTTCTTCTTCCATGAATGCCTTTTAAAGCTCCAATGGTTGAGATTTAACGATCGAGATGGATCATGGATGGTGGAGATGGGAGTTAGGAAGTGGACCATACATGGCCTCTCATGGAGGCTTGGACGATTCTTGCATGGAGAATGAGAGAGAAATGAGAGTGATGGGAGAGAAGTAATGGTGAGTGATGTAAGCATGTACTTTGTTGTAAGAAAATGTTAACTTTTTGAGAGGGGTGGTTGTACTTGGCATTAATTGGTGATGTGTACTTTGATTGATAGGATTGATGGGATGTTTCGTAAAGATTCCCTTGATTCTTGCAACGCGCGGTGTTTTTCTCGAACTGAACACGGGCTGGGTATCGCCTCGGCGCGTGAGACGCTTCATCGGAACCGCGGCGACGACACGGTCGCTAGGGTACAAGTCTCGGGTTGAGTATACTCGGGTTAACGGCGTGTGAATCAGGGTCGCGCACAAATACCGGTTAAGGGTCGAGGTTGCTGAGATTCGACCAGGAAGACCGCGGAAGTCTACCGAACGATACGGTCTAGGATACGGGTCTTACACTCCTCCTTGCTCCCCTAGCCTCCTTAGCTCCTTTGCTTGACTTTTAATGGTAGTAGATGATAGATCAACGGTTGAGATGAGAGATGAGAGAGTAGGGAAGATGAGAAGGTGGGCCACACTTGGGATTTGGGAGAAGCTTTGACGTGTGGATTTTTTCTGCTTGGGAGAGATTTTGAGAATGAATGAGAGAGAGAGGGGAGTGATGGGTGAAAAAGGGTGATGGAGTGATGTGGTGTGATGGGTGATGGGTGGAGTGGTGTGTTGTAAGAAAAGATGGGTGGAGAGAGAGGTGAAGTGATGTGAGGGTTGACCTTGGGCTTGCTTATGTAAGAGAAAGGTATGGGTTATTGTACTTGGGTATGGAGTGACTTGACTTGTACTTGACATGAGTGATTGATTGATTGATGGGACGTCTCGTAGAGATTCCCTCGTAATCCGCAACATGCGGTGTTTCTTCGAATTGAACGCGAGCTTATATCTTTTACCCAGGGTATCGGGTCGGTGCGCGAGTCGCGACGTTAGAACCGTGGCGATGGCGCGGTCGCTAAGGTATAAGTTTCGGGTCGAGTCAACTCTGATATGCGGGATTTGACTTAGGTTCGAGCGTAAACGTTGAATACAGGTCGAAGATTGCCGGAATTCGACCGGAAGGATCGCGAAAGTCAACGGAACGGTACGGTCTAGGATACGGGTCTTACAGAAACCGAGTCGGATCGGGTTGGGTACTGTCCGAATCGGGTTGGGTCTGTGGGTCAAACTATGAGGTATGTGTTATATCAAAACCGTCCATCCATTGGGAGAGTTCGTCTTAAGGCTTGAGCCGAAAAATAAGACAGATCTAAAGATCAATTGGACCACACTACAATAAACAGTAGGGGATTGAATGTTTACCATTGAAACCTTTTTGGAGATCACAGAAGTTTTGGATTAATATGAAATTTGCTTTTCTTCTTCATCCATGTATTTTTAACCTTATTAACAGATTAGACGGAAAATAAGCGTTATGGTGGGCCCTACGAATTTTTTAACGGTGAAAATCATTATCATCGCTGCTATTTTCGATGTGATTCATTTGAGCTTTAGATATAATTTGTTTTTAAATGTTCTAAAATGATCACAAAAAATGGATAAATGGTATGGATATAATAAATACATCATTGCGGGGCCCATGTAATTTTGATCTCATTTGAGCCGTTCATATAACTCAGAGCTCGAGGCGCGTCTCCGCTCATCCTTGCACGACACGTATCTACACCAGCAGTGTTGACATGTACAACACAAAAGGAGGCGGATTAGATAGTGACGTGCACAGCACGAGAATTTGAGACTTTGAGGGAGACGGATTGGGGCTAGTGGTCGATGCTCTATGGGCCCCACCATGATGTATTTGTTTCATCCATTCCGTTCATCCATTTTTACATATCATTTTAGGGATTGATAAAAAAAAGGATAAGGACATAAATCTCAAGTGGACCACACCACAGGAAAACAATATTGATTGGATATCCACCATTAAAATCTTCCTAAGGCCCACTGTACTGTTTATTTGACATCCAATCTGTTGATTAGGTCATAAAGATCCAGATGAAGGGAAACAATAAACATCAGCTTGATCCAAAACTTTTATGGCCCCCAAAACGTTTTTAATGGTCAACGTTCATTCAACACTGTTTCCTGTAATGTGGTCCACTTGAGATTTCGATATACCTCAATTTTTCTCTCATAATATAAAATGATCTATAAAAATAGATGGACAGCATGGATGAAACACATACATCATGGTGGAGCCCATACAGCACCGACCACCAGCCATTGGCTGGTGGCAGGGGGAGTAGCCAATCCGTTTCTGACTTTGAGTAGTGAGACTTGCTACTGAAGTCACGTCACCAAGTTCTGTGGACCCCACTATGATGTATGTGTTGTATCCACAATGTCCATCCATTTGGAGATATCATTTGAAGGTATGAGCCAAAGAAGGAGGTAGATCCAAAGCTTTAGTGGACCCCACCATAAAAAATAGCGGGAAGATTGATGCCCACCATTGAAACTTTCCTAAGGTCCACCATGATGTTTTTTTGAAATCCAACCTGTTCAAAAGTTAACGAAGACATTAAAGAATGGAAAACACAAATATCAGCTTAATGGAAAACTTTTGTGGCCTTTAAAAGATTTTAACGATGTCGTCACTCTCCCCATTGTTTTCTATGGTGGGGTCCACTGGAGCTTTGGATGTGACTCATTCTTTGGATCTTACCCTAAAATGATCTCTCTATATGGATGGACGGCGTGGATACAAAACATGCATCATGGTGGGGCCCACAGAACTTGGTGACATCACTTCAGTAACATTCTCGCTACTTAACCCGTCAGTAGAGTTATGCATTTAAAATATCATTTCCCACTATAAAAATCTTTCTAGCCTACACCAATTGCGAGAAGTGTTGCACCAGTACGAGAAAGATGACACTCAGAATGGCCATCCTAACATCAGTCCAGGGCCGTCCGATCGGGATCAGGAGCCCAACTCCCGGCTGGCGGATCGCCATGGTTGTGAGGAAGAAAGAGAATAACTGAATGGGAAGTGGAGCAGAGTGGCTGGGTTCTTCCCTTTGTTTGGTTCCGACTCCCGAGGCTGTAGCTAGAGTTTCATGGATAGGGCGTGACTATATGTGATAAATATTCATAAGAATTACTCTGAATCGAATTGGATCGGTCCAAATCAGATCCATTCGATTTGGATTTCGATTCAAATCGGTTTGGATTGACCACGATCTGAACTCGATTCGATGAACGATCGGATCTGATTGACCCTACTTGAATCACACTGATCCAAGCCATTGGTTTGGTTTGGTTCAGGTCGGGTCAAATCCATTGGATCGGGTAAAAAATGCTCAGCACTACGTATAGGCTAAGAATGAGTTTTATATGCTAGTAAGTGACAAAACAAGCTAATTCCAATAAAAAATTTTGAGAATTTTTAAAATCGAAATTGGGAAAAATTCAGGACGTTCCAATAGCCCCCAGCCCGGAAGGCAATTTTATAATTTCACATGAAATTAATTCATTTGCGATAATGTATATTTTTTCGTTAGAGAGAGAGGGAGTCATTGTTGTATCGAGGGTTGCATCTTTGTTTTTCGCCTTCGAGCATAATAGATTAGCGTGAATCCATGGACACAACAAAAAAGAACCACATAAATCTCTATGTTGTAGTTTATCTTTTTTCTACTTTCTTTTAATATCAATATCATTGTGTGTGTGAACGAAAATGAATCTCTCTCAACATTTGTACCCTTAGATATAAGGGGTCAACTGAGGTACCAAACTTAAAACTTCGTGTTAGATTGGGCTTAGCCTAAAAATCCTTAGCTTGACTCTTGATTAGGGTGAGCTTATGTCGAGGGCAGCTCTAATGAACCCAAAACTAACATTCTCTAAAAAAACACACACAAGAGTTATGCCTAATGCACTTGATATAAACTTAAAATCATAGTCTGAATGAAAATATGGCTCCTGATTGAAACAATCATTGCTCTGGGAGTGGATTATGTGAGGCATTGCCTCACCTAACAGCGCGCGATCCTAATAGTGGAGCCCACCTTGATGAATATGTAGTATATCCAAGCCATCCGTCCATTTTTCCTGCTCATTTTAGAGTAAAAGCCCAAAAAATGAAGTAGACACAAATCTCAGGTGGACCACACCACTGGAAACGGGTGATTGAATGCTCACCATCAAAAACTTCCTCCAACGCACCATAATGTTTATTTGCCTTCCAGTTGAACAGAGCTGAATGAAAGAAAAAAGGAAAAAAAAAAAAAAAAAACAACTATTAGCTTGATTCAAAACTTTTGCCCAAACAAAAAAGTTTTATAGGTCATTCACCACTCATCCTCTAATGTGGTCAACCTGAGAACTGCATTTGCATCATTTTCGAGCTCAAGCCCTAAAATGAGCCAGAAAAAATGGATGGACGGCATCGATATGCTACACATATGTCAAGGTGGGCCTTACGGTCAGGGCCACCCCTAATCCTCTCTCCATTGCTTTAGACAGCATTCTATACAGACCCGGATGAAAAAAAAAAAGAAAAAAAAAACAACGACAACAATAACAACTATCAGCCTGATCCAAAACCTTTATGACCCATGAAAAGTTTAATGGTCAATCACCACTCATCCAATAATGTGGCCACCAGAGAATTGTATTGACTTTATTTTTGGGCTCATAACTTATTATGAGCTTAAAAAATAGATGGACAACGTCGATATACTATACATACATCAAGGTGAGCCTTGGAGTTAGGCCCGAGTGCTTCAATTCTTTTTAATGTTTTGTTTTTTTTAAAAAAAAAAAACAAAATTTACACACGCGGATACACCCCCC
Organism: Magnolia kwangsiensis; assembly: GCA_037074715.1. NCBI lineage: Eukaryota > Viridiplantae > Streptophyta > Magnoliopsida > Magnoliales > Magnoliaceae > Magnolia > Magnolia kwangsiensis. The sequence goes on along the minus strand of CM073572.1, from coordinate 188,029,368 downwards.
TCACACTCACGCTGTAGTGGAATTTCACTACCTACGGATACTCAACCCCTTGACTAGGTGTTGAAACTTTGAGAGTCCACCACGGGAACAAGGGCAAGGATCCTTTTCAATGGTTTCTCTAAAGCATTAGTGAGTTATTTATTTATTTTTATTTTGATGAGAGGTGATGTATTAGGTCACTGGTTTTAGGCGCTAACCCCATCTAACATGACTTGGGCTGAGGTTGAGAATTCAATTCCTTGGGTTATGCTTGATTGTGTGAGGTTGGGTTGTGTTTTGGTTGACCCAAGACCAGACCTGGCCCAGCCCACTTGGAGGTTTACGGGGTGGTTGCACCAACACAACTGATATTCCTGAAGACCGGACTCTGTGGGGCCCACCGTGATGAATGTATTTTATCTATACTGTTCATCCGTTTTTTCAGCACATTTTAGGGCACGATCCCAATATTGAAGCATATCCAAATCTCAAGTGGACCACACCATAGGAAACAGTGGGATAGTGACATCCACGGTTGAAATCTTCTCAGGCCCACCGTGATGTTTATTTTCTATACAACCAGTTTTTAAGGTCAAACAAACTTGGATGAAGGGAAACAACAAATGTGAGCTTGATTCAAAAACTTCTGTGGCCCCCAAGAAGTATTCAACGGTAGGCGTTTAATCGCCACTGTCTCCTTTGATGTGGTCCACTTGAATTTTGAAGATGCCTTTATATTCTAAAATCATCTGGAAAAATGGATGGACGGTGTAGATAAATCGCATAAATCACTGTGGGCGCTACAGAGTCCACCCAATCCGCTTTGGCTCGAGTTGCATCAGTACCCAGGCGGAGTACTTAAATTCCTCTTTCTCAAAAGGTGGATAGGCCTCTCTCTCTCTCTCTCTCTCTTTCTCTCTCCGGAGATGACAAAGTTCTCGGTAGAAGGCGAGGGCGAAGAAGGGCCGAGCAGCCCCAACAAGCGGAAGCGAGTCTTCGATGGCGAGGATGATGACAAGGAAGATGGGCCCACCATCTCCATCAGCATCGACACCGACGTTCTTGATTGCACCATCTGCATGGAACCCTTGATCCCACCCGTCTATCAGGTCTTCTCCTTTCGTAACCTAATCCTTCTCTCTCCATACATCCATAAAATTCTCGAGAAATTCGAGTTAGGTTTTCGTTCGCTAGGGTGTAGCCTTGGAAAAATGCTGCGGCAGATCTAAGAGGTGATCGGAGGGACACGTGCCAACGTGCCACACGATTGCGAGATCCGGGCCGCACATCGGGTCGGTCTCACCGGAAACATGCTTTGGCTCGTTAATCGAGCCCGCCTGCTCATTAGGTGGATGACGCTTGTGCATTGGATACATGCCGTCCGTAAATTTTTTCTCTCATAAAGGTGGGACCCACCTGATGAGTGGCCTGGATGTCGCACGTATGTTCCTCATCAGCACATTTGCCAATAATCCGTTTTCAATCTCCACTCATGAATTGCCGGAGTTTTCTCTGTCTTGGGCGGGAATTCCCGTAACAATGTTTGAATGATCAGTTGAACTGAATTGCAATGATTTTGTTTAAATATAGAGGAAATGAACAAAATGGAGGTGGGATAGTTTTAATTTGCAGTGATGACCAAAACCCAATTCAAATTCTATGCATTCAATGTTGGACTTGAGAGCTGTTATTTGATGGCTACGGGCACTATGATTTATGAATGGTGTGTGTGGCCCTACTTTTATCATTTACACTTCTTTTGAGGTGGACATTTGCAATTCAGTTCGTTCTAGCATCTACCCACTCTTGAAAATCAGTTGTGGTGTAGGGTTTCTTTATTTTTGTAAGAGTATGGATGCTATGAGCTTTGCTGTAGGTTGTCGTGGAGTAAATGCCCAAATGTGGTGTTGGTTCTAATATATAGAGATATAACAGAAAATCCGAAAAATAAAAACTAGAAATAATAATAGAAGAATCTGGAGAGCCGGGGCATGTTACAGTCATTGTCTTCTCAACAGGAAGATGACCCCTGATGCACTGGGTTTTAGCAAGTTTGCCCACGGGATACAACAACTCTCATACAAGATGAACAACTTTGATCAGGTGCACTCACGATCTCGGCCACGTGAATCCAAGAAAGCTCAAATTGATTTGCCTAGAAGTTGCAGAAAGAGCCTAGAGAAAAACCAGGGAGGAGAGATTTTGTTTTGATGATTTTGCGAAGGAGATGAGATGTCTTTATAAAGAAAAAGTAGATAACTGTTGGGGGTCAAGGCACATGCGAGCGACATAATAAATGCATGTCGGCATATGCCGACTCATTATTTATAAGGTAGATGCAAGATGATTCTGTCTTCATGTCCATGAGTAGGACAAAACATTCGTGGAGAAAACCAAAGTGCCGATCAAAGACACCACACCACATTGCACAACACCTCACCACGACCACGAATGCGGCCGCTGCCCGTGAGCGCGCATGTGCGAGGTTGCTCCCATGACATGCCCTTGTTTTTCAATACAAATGATTAGTGAATTGTTTTAATATAAATGCTTAGTTTTCCTAACAACTTTTTAATGTGGGACAGATAAATACAATTAAGGCAAGTTGGTTAACAAAGGCAAAAAATCAATTTTCCTAGACTTCTCAAAATTTTCTTTTTTAGACCTTTTTAATCTAACAATCTCTCACAATTTGAAAATTCAAGAAAACGAATAGAAAACCATTTAGGCAAACCAGCGAAACGAAGTGCTTCAGCAAAGGTATTTAAAAGATTTGAACCTTGCTTAGTGTAAACCTGTCTAGTTTGTTGTGAGGAAGTAATATAAAGTTTTGAACTAACTCCCCTAATAACAATTCAAACACATCACATGCACAACATTTCAAAGCATCTTGAGTTTTTAAAGCCAGCATATTATGGCCATGTGCTATATCCTTGTTTCATGAGTGCTTTATAGAATGTCCCGATTCTCATAAGAAGTGGCCCTACTTACACACTCATATAGATGAGTCCATTAGGGGTATACCTGCAGCTAGACACTCCACTGTATCACAACTATGGAACTCATTAAGGACCTAGTCCAAGCTTCCTTGCTATAGGTCATGGCACTGCCACACCATAGGAATGGAGTTCTCAATTTTTATATGCAGTGTCGATGCCAAATCACTCAAGGCAACTTGTTATTACCCATTGAACCTAGTTCTTGAGATCTCTAGTCATATAGGTTGGATTCCCTTTATTGGTGATTTATCTAAATGGGACTCAATTACATTCCTCTTTGATGCAGGACACATGATTTAATGCTAGCATGCAACATGGGGATTATGAAAGAGTCAATAAAGTAATTCAATTAACAAAATATGCTAACCTACCAAGTAATTAAGAATAAACAATAGGAAATAAAATCTAATTTAACTTAAATTACATTCTCGCATACTAAGAAATCATATAAATTAATTAAAACTAGGACCGATGGAAGGATAGAACTTCCAATTTAGCATAGGTACGTTTCACACTCAAGGGAATGACTGGTAGGTTTTATGATTAGGGTTAGGAAGGGAAAAATTTGAAATATGGAGAATTAGGGTTCATGGGAATTGGGGATTTTGGAATTAAGGTTTTTAAAAATTGAAAAAAATAAGAATTGAAGATGTAGGATTTAAAAGGTTGTAATGGAAGGGCAAAGAGGAAGACAAAAGAAGAAGAAAATACCTTTCGAAGAAGAAGAAGAGGAATGATGTACCTTGGAATCCACCACTAAACAAGCTTCTACCCTTCCACAATTTAATTGAACGAAATGGTTTTTTTTTTTTTTAATTAAAAAAAGCTAGAAAATAAGGAGGAAAATTCCTTCACATAAGAGAGCTCTACTCTTTTTTTTTTCTTTTTTTTTCTTCTTCTTCTCAATAACACCACTAGGGTTGGAACTCCATCTACCCTGTGCTTTTATAATTAAAAATTCAAAATTAAAATCCAGCATAATTACAATTATGTCACTCACTTAAGTAAAGTGACCCATAATCCAAAATAAGAAAACTAAAACATATATTATCAAACTCAACCATAAAATAACTCTTAAAAATAACAAAAATTATAAAGAAAGCAAGATCATGGTCCAAGGGGCCCAGATCTAAAAGATTTGGTGGCCTGATGGTTTGATCGACAAGATCCAACGGTCGGATCGACGCGACATAAAAATCCTATGACTAAAATGATCTCTTAAGCAACCCACATGCATCATCCCAAGGTGGGGTCTTCTTGATGCACGTCTAATGCATGTGGGGTCTTCAAAATGGCATGGCGGGTCACATCTGGAACTTATCTTCCATCCATAAAGAAAGTTATGCTAATGTGAGTGGTCGTCTCCGTCTCTGGTACATCCGAGTAGGTCCTCTGATGTCCCCATCACTCTCAATGTATTCATCACTAACTCTTTGGCTAGCGCTTTAGTTAGTGGATCAGTTAGATTCTTCTTAGACCTTATAAAATCAATTACAATGATCCCATCTTGAATCAATTGCTTGATTAAGTTATGTCTTAAACGTTGATCTCTAGACTTCCTATTATAAGTCCTATTATTTGCCTTATCTATTGCAACTTGGCTATCACAATGCAACACAATTATTGCCATTGGTTTACCCTACATGAGTATATTTGAAAGTAGCTTTTTTAATCATGCAGCCTCTTCACCCGCAGTTGCAAGAGAAATGAACTCGGACTACAAGTCTGCTTCTTAGACTTCTAAGATAATATGACATTTTTAAGAATAAACACATAGCCACTAGTGGGCTTGGATTTAATTGTATTTGATATCCAATTTGCATCAATGTACCCCTCTAGTACTGCCGTACATCTGGTATACCTGAGACCATAACTGCAAGTCTGTTTCATGTACTTACTAATTTATTAATGGTATTCCAGTGATCTTTTCTAGGATTACTGGTGTATCAACCCAGCTTACCAATTGCATATGTAATACAGCTCTAGTATAGTTCAATAGATACATTAAATGCCCAATAACCCTAGAATACTCAAGTTGTGATACACTATCATCTTTATTTTGACTCAATTTCACATGTGGATCAAAGGGAGTGCTTACAAGTGTATAATATAGAAGATTATATTTTCTCAAGATTTTCTCTACATAGTCTGATTGAGATAAGGGCCTGTTTGGCCGGGCAGATACCATGGTATTAGGAGGGATGGGATCAATTTTAAGGTAATGATGGTAGTGTCAGTGGATTGTCTTAAGATCCATGGGATTGCTTATATCCCGGGGACAAGTTCACCGGGTCTGTTTGGCACGCCCCCCATATCCCGGGATTTTACCTACCAATCCATTCAACCAAGGGATAGGATTAATTTTAAGGTAATGATGGTGATGTCAGTGGATTGTCTTAAGATCCATGGGATGGCTTATATCCCAGGACAAGTTCACCGGACCTGTTTGGCTCATTATCCCTATCCAAGGATATTGACGATCCCATCCCTCCTAATACCGTGGGATCTGCCAGACCCTAAAGTGATTCCATTGGAGTCTTTCACATTTTTTTATTCCAAGGATCGCATCTGCCTCTCCCAAATCCTTCATGTAAAATTGTGAACTAAGGGCTTAGTTTCATTCACTACATCAATGTTAGAACCAAAGATAAATATGTCATTCACATACAAACATATGATAATGCATGCATTTTCATATAGCTTGTTGTACACACATTTATCCAATTCATTAATTTGAAACCGTTCGACAAAAACACTTTATTAAATTTCTCATGCCATTGTTTTGGAGCTTACTTGAGCTCATAGAGAGACTTATTAATTTACATACCTTATTCACATTACCTTTTATCACAAACTCCTCAGGTTGGTCCATGTAGATCTCTTCCTCTAATTCTCTATTTAAGAAGGCAATTTTCAAATCCATTTGGTGAATCACCGGATTGTGATGGAAGCAATAGTTATCAATACTCGTATGGTTGTGATCTTGGTGATTGGTGAATATGTGCTAAAGAAGTCAATACCTGCCTTTTGCTTGTACTCCTTAGTTACAAGCCTAGCATTGAATTTCTCAATAGGCCCATCTGGTCTTAGCTTAGTCTTAAAAACCCATTTGCAACCTATGGGTTTGCTACCTGGAGATAGGTCTACCAATTCTCAAGTATTATTGTGCAATATAAAGTCAATTTCACTATTAATGGCTTCCTTCCAAAAGACTACATTATAAGAGCTCATGGCTTCAAGATATGAGGATGGGTCATCTTCTACAAGGAATGTGTAAAAGTCAAGTCTAAAGTTAGTCTTAATTCCAGCCCTCTTACTTCTTGTAGGTTCTAAAAGCTCTTCGATTGTGTCATTCTCTACATCAATCTATATAGCTGAATCTAATTTTTCCACGAAAAAGTGGCCTTAGATTTAGTTGGAAATCTATTTTGAAAGCAATCAATATATAAGGATTCAATGATGGAATCAGTATCAATATGATTATGAGACTTCAAAATCAAGAATCTACAAGCCTTGCAATTTTGCGCATAGCGTATAAATGCATAATCATGGGTTTTATCCCTTAATTTTGTTTTCTTGGATAAAGGTAGCCCTACCTTGGCTAGGCACCCTCACACTTTAAGATATCTCAAGTTTTAAGGTTTGTTTTTCCACAATTCATAAGAGGTTTTATCAAAATGCTTATAAGGTACGCGATTTAGAATACAACTTGCAGTAAGGAGGGCTTCTTCCCATACATTAAATGGTAAACCAATACTAGAACGAACAGTATTTACCATGTTCTTTAGAGTTTTATTGTTCTTTTCAGCTATTCTATTATACTGAGGTGAATATGGTGCAGTTACCTCATGAATAATCCCTTTTGATTCACAGTAAGATGCAAAGTCATGAGAAAGATATTCTCCAGCTTGATTAGATGTAAAGAACTTTCACCTTTCTTTCTAATTAATTTTCTACCTCATTCACAAAGGTTATGAATATATCTTTTGCTTAATCTTTATTTTTGATCAGATATACCTTTGCATATATAGAGTAATCATTTATGAAGGTTATACAATATTTCTTTTCCCCACAAGTCATAATATTTTTAAGGTTGCATATATCACTGTGAATCAAATATAGGACTTGGTTGTTCCTTTCAACTATTTTGAATGGTTTTCTGGAATGCTTAAATTGTACACATATTTCACATTTATGTTGGTTTTCCCTTTCCACTGTAGGAATGAGCCCCATAGAAATCATGCTTTCAAGAGAATGATAATTCACATGTCCTAGTCTAGCATGCAACAAATTAATAGACTCAATCAAGGAAGTAGAAGAACTAGCACCATTATCATTCATAACACTCAGTTTAAACAATTCATTAGTTACATAGCATTTTCCAACAAAAGTACCATTCTTAATGATAAAACATTTTCTGGATTCAAAAACTAACTTAAACCCGTTCTTGTTAAGATTAGAGCGAAAGACAAGATTCTTCCTAAGGTCCGATACATGTAACACGTCTAGAAGAGTGGAATGGCGGATCTAGATTTGTAAACTCAAGCCATTAGTTGGATGAGGCTTAGATGATGATGAAGACGATGGCAGATACATCAAGGACTAGTCATAAGTGACAACTTATAAGTACAATCATCTGTAAATATTGGCAATCTCTGAGATCCTTGTTAAATCTTGATAGTTACTATGTTCTGAGGTTTAATGTTACTTACCTTGTTGTGCTGCTTAACTTCTAAAGTAACTCCAATCTTCTTGCTTTTAAGATTTTTCTTTTTCCATCCAATGTGCTTGGAAAAAAAAAAAAAAGTAGAAGATGCCATCATTCCCAAAAAAAAAAAGAAAAGAAAAGAAACGAGAGAGAGTTGAAGATACTGATGCACATGACTGTCATCATATTTTATTGCTTTTACACTTCCTCTTCAAACTCATTAGATAATCTTTCCTCTTCAGAATGCCTACTAGATGTTCAATTGCAGTTTGTGTCCACCCCTCTAAAAGAGTACGCAATGACAAGGGATGGATTCGACTCCTTGTCATTGCATTCTCATTTGGGGCCTATTTTACAAGCAACAACAGGTATTGCATCCTGCCATCCACATCCACTTCCGCAAAATGGGAACGTCCAGGCAACATTATACTCCTAAATTTCCCATGACATTTTAGGGTACGCAAAAGAGCCTAAATCTCACATTAATTACTCAAGACATTCTACTCCTAAATGTTAGATTAAAAAGGTTTTAAAAAGAAAGATTTAAAAAATCTAGAAAAATTGGATTTTTTTCTTTTGTTAACCAACTTGTCTTAATTATGTTTAGTATTGTCGCACATTAGAAAGTTATTAGGAAAACTAAGCATTTATATTAAAACCTCTTACTAATCCTTCGTATTGGAAAACAAGGGTACGCCATGGGAGCAACCATGTACATGCGTGCAAGTGGGAGCCGCAGCCGTGGTCATGGCATGACGAGGCGAGGTGAGGCGCGGAGTGTCTTTGATCGACTCTTTTATTTTCTCCACAGATATTTTGTCCTACTCATGGACGTGAAGACAAAGAGTCATCTTGCACCTACCTTATAATTAATGAGTCGGCATATGTCGACATGCATTTATTACGCTGCTCGCATGCGCCTCTTGCCCCAACGACTATCTACTTTTTCTTTATAAAGACATCTAATCTCCTTTGCAAAATCATCCGAAAAATCTCTCTTCTTTTGTCTTTCTCTAGGCTCTTTTTACAACTTTTGAGTAAATCAGTTCAAGCTTTCTTGGGTTTGTGTGGTTGAGATCGTGAGTGCTCCTGATCAAAGCCGATCTTGAAGGAGAGCTGTTATATCCTGGGGATAGACTTGTTAGGACCCAATGCATTAGGGATCATCTTCCTGTGGGGGCATATCTATCTTTAAGACAACGACTATAACGTGCCTCAACTCTCAAGATTCTTCTGTTATTATTTCTGATTTATTAGTTTTTAGATTTTTTTACCATATCTCTATATATTAGAACCATCAATTTAAAGATAGATTTCTCCTCAAAGTCTTGATTATTATGGCAACGGTCTCTGAGAACTTTCGAGTCGAGATCTTTGATGGGAAGAATTTTAAGAGATGGCAGCAAAAAATGGAGTTTAATCTCACAACTCTCAAGCTGATATACGTAATCAAGGATCCTACCCCATCCCTCGAGGCTAATGACCCAGCAGCATCATCCATTGAAAAATCTGGTTGGAAGAATGATGACTATCTGTGATAGAACTACATTTTTAATGCTATGACTAGTGACAATTATGATATCTATTGTCATTTCTCTATAGCCAAGGAGTTGTGGGAACATCTCGAGAAGAAATTCAAAACAGAGGATGCTGGAATAAAGAAGTATGTAGTAAGTTGTTATATTGATTTTAAGATGCCTGATGATAAGTCTGTAATAGATCAGGTGCTTGATTTATAGAAAATAGCCCATGAAGTCTCTTTTGAAGGTATGGTAATTGATGAGACTTTCCAATCTGTTGTTATGATCGAAAAACTTCCTCCATATTGGAAGGAATTTAAAAATTCTCTGAAGCATAAGAGAAAGGATATGAGCTTGGATGACCCCATCCTTCGCATATGGATCGAAGAAGAGGCAAGGAACCATGATAAACATTCTTTGGAATTAGAATATGTGAGTAAGGCCACCACCTTGTTGAGAATAACCGAAAAAGTCAAAAGAACCGAGGGTCTAGACGAAAAAGCACCCACGTGGCCAAAGAAACAAGAAAATTGATTTATTAATTTTATTTTATTTATTTATTTTTATTTTTAAAAAAAAAAAAAAACAATTAGAATCCTGCTCCTGCTTCTGCTCCATAGCCATTTATACTTTATAACATCCTCAAACTAATGCTTCCCCACACCCGAATATGTTGCTGTTTTGCGTCATGCTTTGTGCAACTTTAGATGTGGGAGCTATTTCAGAAGTTAAAGAGTCATGTTAGAGAAATTGTTGGGGTTTACAGGCATTTTAGTGAAATTTTCCATATTTATTTCCCAAATAATATCACAAGTTGGCTTTGTAACTGAAATGGTTCTAGTTTGCTCAAAATTCTGAATAATTAATTGGTCCAAAGCTCAAAAACTAGGGAGTCAAAGATAATTACTTGCATGGTTTTCTTTTTCATGTGAAGAAGGGGATAAGTAATTTCTTGTTATTATTAAAATAAGTTCCAATTTTTTTTTAAAAAAAAAAATTGTTGCTCATTGCGATTTACATGTGGACTAAATTCTTTTCTTTGTGGAGTGAATTGGATTTTCCTTGAGTTCGTTTATAAGTGTTTCATCCTGCGAGAGTTGCTGTCAAAAGCTCCTATGCTTGAAATATTCTAGGAGCCTGCCTTCCAACATGTCGTTTGGGCTGTGTGGAGAGAGAGGAATTCTACAGTGGGATCCACAATTTGGATAGTCTGGGTTGGTTACATGCATGCCATGTGCATGGCAGATAAGTCAACACCATTTAGGAAGTGGTGGAAATTGAACATAGTAAGCCTAACCCTTCCAAAATGGTGAGGAGGCAGGTTATGCTTATCTATGTTATTAATACAACAGCACATGCTCTCTGAATGCCAGTATACTTGATAAAGGAACAAAGTTCCCTGAACTCTTTGACTATGTATAGGCCAATATGCTTGATAAAGTTAACTATATTCTTCTTCTTCTTCTTCTTCTTCTCTTCTTCTTTCAAAAAAACGTTAACTATATTAGTACAAAGAAAAGGTATTAAACTCATGACTTCAATCCTCACATGCACAAGGAGAGTGGCCGTGTTTAAAGAATTAAGCTGTGTTTGGATCATGGTGTGCCGTAAAGGCTGTTATGTAAAGGTAACGGTGGCAACTATTACACGTTATGGGGTTGTAACAGCTGTAACAGCTGTTATGGAAAAAAATGACCTGTAATTCCCATTAACAGCACACTACATCCCCTATAAAGGCCATGATAGCCCCGTAATGGTTTATTACGGGACATACATAAGTTTTTCATACTTTTTAATCAACATTACGGGGCAAAGATAGGTTTTTCGGAGGTTTTTTCAATAAATAAAAAAATAAAAAAGAGAGACTGTAACGGCCGTTACGGGGCCGTAACAGTTGTTATGCCCCGTATCGTAAAGGTAACGGTGGTGGCCGTTACAGCCGCCGTTACCGTTACGGAACACCTTGGTTTGGATGCACCACTAATGGATTGAATGGCAGTATTTAGTTCTCACAAAATGGAAATGACCTTTTTGTAACTGCCTTCCACCCTGCATTAGATTTAATTAAATCTTTTAATGATTTGTTACATTTTCTATTTTCAATAACCATTAATTAATATTTCAAAATTTTTAGCAAAATAATATTAACAGTATTAAATCAGTTCCATCGCTATTTCTTTATCTTTATTCTTATTCTTTGCCCTTTTTTTCCTTTCATGATATTTGGTGCAACCTTAGTTAAAAATCTAAAAGCACTACGTACGTTATGCCTCACCCATCAGAGGGGTGAACACTATGCTACATGCTTTTGGCTACTTAAAACACTTTGATCCAGTGCATTTTTACAGTTGCCTACCATAACAGTTGAATTTCAGAGTTGAGGAATACTAATATGCAGCTTGCATCACAAAAAGTTGTGCAACTCCCTGCATGTTGAACTGACTGTTGATCTGATGGGTCATCACATGGATAGACCATATACAAAAAATCAGGGGGTTGGCTGTTGCAACAATCCTATCATTGGCCTGCAAATGGGATGGTTAGTGAACTTGTCTGCATTCAACCATAGAAAAAAAAAAAAAAACTCGCAGTCACTGGATGGTTATAGCTGTCCAATCACTTCTTTCTTCTTCTTCTTCTTCTTTTTTTGGTCTATATCCCATCTACATGGTGGTGCACCGGTTCAACAGTCCCAGTCACTATCTGTTTTTGCCACGTGTGCCATAAGGATATATTTGTGTTCTCATTTGGTTTGCACATCTTGTTCACCTTAATTTGATCATGCATTTCAAGACATCCTCATGAACGGGTCTGATCTTTGCATGTTATAATTCAGTGTGATAATGGACACATTGCATGCTCGTCATGCTGCACCAAACTCGAGAACAAATGTCACTCCTGTTCTTGGCCCATAGGCTACAGCCGCTGTCTGGCCATCGAGAAAGTCATTGAATCCATTAAAGTCACTTGCCACAATGCCCGCTATGGGTGCAAAGAAAGAGTAAGCTACAGCAACAAAGTCACTCATGAAGAGTCATGTGTCTACATGCCGTGCGCTTGCCCCATTCCTGACTGCGCCTTCCTTGGTTCTGCTGATCAGTTGTCTTTCCACTTCGGCAGCAACCACTGGGCTGCCTCCTCCATTCGTTTCCGATACAACTGTCCCTTTCCAGTTTCTTTGGATAAAAACGGGCCGTTCATCATTCTCCATGGGGAGGATGGCCGTCTCTTCATCCTCAACAACAGCACCGAGCATTTGGGGAATGCTGTTGCTGTCACTTGCATTGGGCCCAATTCTTCGATGGGGGGTTTCTCGTATGACCTTATAACAAGGAAAGGGGGAAGGTCCCTCCGATTACAGTCCTTCACAAGGAGTATTAAACGGCGGACAGACGCTTCGGTTTCTTCCATGGATTTTCTTCTAGTTCCTCATGATTTCCACAGTTGTGTTGAGCAGCTCAAGTTGGAGGTTTGTATTTGGAGTACTAGAGAGTTGGAATGAGTAAATGGAGGAATTGCAGTATCCTTAATCAGAAGCTTTTCTCAGTATACTCGGGTTTTCAGCTCTGACAAGTGGGCGCTCATGGCTATGGCTTTGTAATCCAGATCAATGTTTTAAACCCTGACCAGACCTTTACCTGTAATTGTTAGTCGTTCGGCCTAATAAGACTGCCCCAGGTTTTAAAACACTGATCCAGATTGATTCCCACCATGTGAACCTTTTTTTTGTATGCCACAAAATTGAAAGGTTAGAGTTATCCTGTCCAGGTGATCTACAGCACGTAGTACATCCATGATGGGGCCTATCCAACCAGTGGTCTAGATCACCCAACCATGGGCTCACTTACCAGAAATGAAAACCCGATTGTACTATGCAGAGCCTTGGATCAAGGATCCTATAATTCCTCATGAGAGTGATGACGTGCCCACATCGAGAAGGCGGTGGTATGCTGTCTTTGATTTGATGTTGTGAAAATCTAGAATGTTTTACTTTTTTCCCCCCTAAACTTATCAGCAACTGGCTTTTCGTGCACATGGCAAACATGTATGATATCCGAAATGATCATCAGGTGGGACCTACCTCTCATGGGCCACATCACAAAATTCTCACATCATGCCCCTGAGAGAAGTTTTTTTTTTAATTTTTAGGTGAAAAGTGGTAGGTCAAAGGAACTTTGGTTGACTTTCTCTGTAACCAAGTATGTTGTTTCCGTTGAGGCCAATCGAATGGTTGGGATTGTAGATTTTCTTTTTCAGGTATGGCCCCACATGGTGATTAGTTTGGATGTCATGCTCGTTTGACGGGTGTATGGAAAGCAAGTCACCTGATGAGTTTAGTTGTAGAATATGACAAACACCAATGTAGCAACTGTTTGTAAGTTTTTTGTAAATAAATTGTATGTGACAGACCTTGTTCCTCTGTAATCAATGTTGTGAATTTGTATGAATTTAGCATCATTTGTTGTGAAGTAATCAACTAGGTTGGCCCCATGCATCTGAGTATAGCAATTGGCACCTTTTTCTCAGACTCATGGGGTGAGCCTTCTTAATGTTGGGTCCCTTGATCAGAATGGTTGTGATTTTGCCCACCCACTTGATCAACTATTCATTGTTTGATGATCCAGAATGGCATTATCGATCCATCGTAGGATTTTTGGCTCATTGAATGTGGATTTTTGGTCCATCTTTTGTTTGAGTGTCCACTTGCAGTTGCAGCCAACCGGTTCGGATGCTAGGACCATCCTGTGAAAGAGATTTGGGCTGCGGCCAATCCCGTGGGTTCACCTGGTGTAGGAGGTGGTTAGGGTTCTAATGGTATCATTCTCCAACCAGTGTTATTTATTTGCTTATTTAACCACTCAAAACCCGTTGTATTTCATGGTTGACTCTAATGTTCGTATAGGTTTCTTGAGGCTACATGCGTGGAGCCCGACCCACTCGCAAGCAGACACATGATGGTATGGCAGACCTGTGCAAGATTCTGATATTTCCACCAGGTGGGCCACACTTATTTATCTTCTGGGTAAAAAATCAGGCCATTTCAGTCCTCAGTGCCACGGTGTGGAGAACAATGTTTTGGAACAATTCGAATTGTTTGTCAGAACGGCCCACTTGAGGAATAAACCTGCCTGATTTTGGGCCAGAAGATCTAAACAGTTTAGCCAGAATTCACTCCTTAGGTGCATGGTGCTTGGCATTTTTTAAAACAAGCAGACGCCTACAACAGAATTTTATATGCTTTGGCTTGCTTAATCAGTGTCATGGCACGATTTTTAGGCCTCTAATCAATGTGGCCCACCCAAGGGAAATATGGGATCTTACACAAACATGCTATATTGGCACCTGTTCTTGCATGTATGTTTAGCAGCACTCTGTAAGTTTGTGGACTTAAACCACACATCCAATTGATGGACCGGGAGACCATGGGCCTCATTGGCCCCACTTCATCTCATCAGCTCCCCCAACTCTTAAAAAGATGTGGAGGCTCACAAGCCGGAGTGGATCACCTGGATCACCCCAAGCAGACCTCATCAACCAGACTGGGACCCACTTCTAGATCCCATGGAAAAAAGATCTAGTATTGAGGGTTGTCAATGGCCTGGCCCGGCCTAGGGTCTGCCGGTTCAGCATCCTTTCATGGGCTAAAACATGAAAATCACCTTATCTTTGACACTTTTTAAGTATGGATGTTTTTGTCATGCGTGGTCTGTGCGGGCGTGCATGCGGCTTGATTCTTATTTGCATGAAATCGGATTTCGTGCTTGATTCTTATTTGCATGAAATTGGATTGCGTACTGAGTAGTACGCTCTTATCGTACTGAGTAAACTCAGTTGAGCCCACTGTAAATTTATGTAGTTTATCCACACCTTTCATCTGTTTTTCCATCTAATTTTAGGCGTTGAGTCCAAAATTGAAGCTTATAAAAATCTCAAGTGGACCATACCACAGGAAACAGTGGAAATAATGATTTCCACCGTTGAAACCTTTCTAGGCCCCATAGTAATGTTTATTTTTCATCCAAACTCTTAATAAAATCAAAACAACATGGATGAAGGGAAAAAACAAATATAATCTTGATCCAAAACTTCCGTGGCCTCCAAGAAACGGTATAAATTCAATTCACACTGTTTCCTGTGGTGTGGTCCATTTTAGGCTTGTATATGCTTCGATTTTGAGCTAAGGCTCTAAAATTATCTTGTAAAATAAATGGACAGACTAGATAAAATACATAAATCATAATGGAAGATAAAATACATAAATCACGGTGGACCCCACAAAGTTCACTTAGTAAGCTTAGTATACTAAGTTACTCAGTAGGCAGTCCGCTTCCTATTGGCACATGATGATTGTGACTATATATGACTGAGTTCTATGCAGATCGGTCACCTATTCAGTCACTCACAAATTATTTTATAAAGTAATTACGTGATATTTGGAGGGTGGGGTGAGTTTATCATATGAAAATGAGTTTGACTTTGCTTTTCGTACAAATGGAGTTAGTTTAACTTTGCTTTTCGTACAAATGGATTTCTTGGTACTGGTCGTCAAAAGAAAAGGAAATTCTCACGGTGAGTTGATCTAGGAGTTTTTCTGAATGAAAAATTATTTGTATTGAGATAAAAGTTCAGAATGGATTGAAATTATAGTTAATCAATTATGACCACTTTTATGAAACAGTTAAGTCATAATAAGAAAAGATAAATTATAGAATAATTGAAAGATAATTTGATTGATTTGTTTGATTGATATGAGATAATTTATTCTGTTAATCTATCTTTCTATTTTTAAGAGTTTTTGTTATTCGGATACTCTACACCTATTTCTATATTTTATTTCAACGGTTACAATAAGTAAATCGTTGTCACGTAAGTCAGATTATCTTTTTGTATTCTTCTAACAGTTCTTCTTCTCTTGGCCACTTTTTGTCCCTTTAGTTTCTCTGCATTAGCTGTCTCTATAAAAAGCACAAAGATATTTTCGTATGCTATTTCTTCTCTGTGCAACAACACATGTCACTGATTGATTGATTGATTAATTCAGGAATGACTACAAATAGGGTACGACACCTTCGACGAGAATCCAATCCGGCCATCAGTTAAGTTAGCCTTGTTTTCTATAGCCATACGTTTTCCTAGTCACGGATGGAATAGTTAGGAATCTTTAGAAATCGTGATTCTATAAAATCATAAGCAATCAATGGCAAGGCCCAAAAGGAATAGATGGCCTCAATTGTTAGTCAATCCTATTTTTTGTAAATATTCTTGACCGTCCATTTTTTAAGCTAACGGTTGGATGGCTAGAATCCATCCATCGGGATGATTTTTACATGGTAGCCCTTGAAACGTATGCTGTAACTGATAGGCAACCCAAATGAGCCAGTTGGACCAAATATCCAAGATGCATCTAGAAGCACTGTAACCTGTATTTCTCTTGTATTTCTCTAAGAGCACTGATCATTTCGATTTATCATTGCAAATATTGAGCCAAGCGGAGCAATGACTCCGTCTAGTCTAGACCTGGTCCAGCTGGCAGTTTTTGGTGTTCTGAAATTTGGACTGTGATCTGTGGGCCACTTCTAGATGGGTCCCACCATTGGTACTGAAAATGTTTTTTAAAATATTTATTTTCTTGGCCGGACTGGGCCCATAAATAATATATGCATCAAAAGCTATTGAATAAGTCAGCAATAATTAGTTTGTCATGTGGCTTATTGTTCTAGTCAATAGGAGTTCGTTATGTTTACCTATTCATTAGGAATTAAATTTGTAGATTCTGCGGTATATAAATTAGTTCTTATTTTCTTGTTTATTAATTGGTGTAATGTCTATTTAAAGTCTTAATAGCTTTCAAAAGTTAAAAAGCTATTGTTGAGAAAGAACCAAGATGTTCAATTCAAGTGTTGCGGACTGATCGCGAAGGTGAATATGAGGAGCTTATTGACAATGGGTGAAATTTCAAAGAAGTTTTGGCCAGAAGTTGTCAACTGGAGTGTTTACATTTTAAATAGAAGTCCAACTCTTGCAGTCCAAAATATGACACTTGAGAAGGCTTGGAGTACTAGAAGACCAAATGTTAGCTACTTCAAAATATTTGGGTGCATAGCCTACGCTTTCTTAGGCCAAAGGAGTATTGGCAAGTTATTTCTGATGGCATACCAGAACCAGCAATGGGTACAGCAGTGTCAGACACACAAAAAGCAGAAATAAAATCAGCAAAGTTGAAAGATCGCAAAGTCAAGAATTATTTGTTCCAAGCCATTGACCGTTCAATTTTAGAGACAATATATGTAAAGATACGTCCAAGCACATTTGAGATTTCATAAAGAAAAAGTATCAAGGCTCAGCAAGATTAAAGAGGTAGTAGCTTCAAGCACTTCGTACGAAGTTTGAAACACTTTGAATGAAGTCCGGTGAATTAGTCACAGACTATTTTTCACGAGTCATGACAATTGTCAACAAAATACGGATTCACAGCGACAAGTCAGAGGATGTTACAATTGTGGAGAAAATATTGCGATCCATGACTTTGAAATTTAATTTTTTTGTATGTTCTATAGAGAAATCTAAGGATATTGATGAACTTTTACTTGATGAATTGCAGAGTTCTTTATTGATCCATGAACAGAAACTCAATCAGCAAGACAAGGATGAACAAGCATTACAAGCATCCATCAACAGTCAGTCTTTGGCTTCAAATAAGACTGATAGAACAGAATCAAGGATCAACCGATTGTAAAAAGCAGCAGCAACAGCAATCAGACTATCAGTCTTTTGATTCACAAGGAAGAGAAAGAGGAAGGGGAAGAGGATGAGGTAGAGGTGGATCTCATTCAGCTACTCGTAAACCAAGTTCAAGAGACAAGTCTAACATAGAATGTTATCAGTGTCACAGGTATGGACATTACAAATCTGAATGTCGTACTAACTTGTCTAAAAACCATGGAGAAAAATCACATTTTGTAGAAAATGAAGAAGAAGTCTCTTTTTTGATGGTTTGTCATGCGAAAGAAGAAACGGGCAAGAACATGTGGTACTTAGACACAGGCTGCAGCAATCACATGTGTGGTGATAAGTCACTCTTCTCCACTTTAGACGAATCTATCCGAGACAATGTGAAATTTGGGGACAACTCCAAAGTCCCTGTCATGGGCAAAGAAGAAGTAATTATCCAAACTAAAGGAGGTGCCTCTCAAACTATTTCCAATGTTCTTTATGTTTCAGATCTAAAGACCAACTTATTGAGTATCGGTCAGTTGTAAGAGAAGGGTTATGAGGTTTCTATCAATGATGGAGTGTGCCAAATTCAAGATGCCAAATTGAGCTTAATTGCTCAAGTTACGGTAACTGCAAATCGGATGTTTCCTCTCTATCTCGACAATGTTAATCAAACATGTTTTTCAGCAAAATTAAAAGACATGGCTTGGCTATGACACTTTCGCTATGGTCATCTTAATTTTGCTGGTCTAAGAACACTTCAACAAAAAAACATGATTGCTGGCCTTTCAAAATTCTCAAGCACCTCAAATGCTTGTGCAAAATGCATTGTTAGCAAACAATATCGAGAGCCATTTTCAAAAGGAAAAACTCAGAGAGCAAGGCAGTTATTGGAAATTGTCCACTCCGACATTTGCGAACCTATCAATCCTGTATCTAATGGAGGTAAACGATATGTTATCACTTTCATTGATGATTTAAGCAGAAAAACTTAGGTTTACTTCTTACAAGATAAATCTGAAGCCTTAATAGCTTTCAAAAGCTACAATGGCATAGTTGAGAAAGAAGTAGGATATTCAATTCAAGTGTTGCGGACCGATCGTGGAGGTGAATATAATTCGTACAAATTTACAAACTTTTGTGAAGAGCATGGCATCAAAAGGCAACTCACCACCCCCCACTCTACAACAAAATGGAGTGTGCGAAAGAAAGAACCGCACAATCATGAACATGGTGAGGAGCTTATTGACGAAGGGTGAAATTCCAAAGAAGTTTTGACTAGAAGTTGTCAACTGGAGTGTTCACATTTTGAATAGAAGTCCAACTCTTGCAGTCCAAAATATGACACCCGAGGAGGCTTGGAGTGGTAGAACACCAAATGTTAGCTACTTCAAAATAGTTGGGTGCATATCCTACGCTCATATTCCAGACAAGAAAAGGAAAAAGTTAGATGACAAGGGAGAAAAGTGTGTCCTTCTTGGTGTTAGTGATTGTTCAAAAGCTTATAAATTATATAATCTTAACACTAAGAAGATTATTATCAGCCGTGACGTAATCTTTGACGAAGACAATTTTTGGCAATGGAATACATATAGGGCTGCACATCATATTCATACAGATTTTGATGGAGAAAAAGATGAAGAAGAACAACATCTTGTAGAGAATCAGCAACAATCTACCATTATTCAAGCAGATGGCTGCAAGAGAACCAAGCTCACCACGACTCAGAAGGAGGCCAGCATGGATGCGTGACTATGAGGTAACAAGGATTGATCAGTCTGAGGATCCACTCATACACTTTGCTCTCTTTGCAGATCGTAATCCTATAACTTATGAAGAGGCTATTCAGCAATCAAAATGGAGAAAAGCCATGGATGATAAAATTGCAGCTATAGAAAGGAATGACACTTGGGAGTTGATGGAACTTCCAAAAGGACTGAAAACCATTGATGTAACATGGGTGTATAAGACGAAATTGAAGGAAAATGGTGAAGTTGATAAATACAAGTTGCGTTTATTTGTGAGAGGATACAAGCAAGAATTCGGCATCGATTACAAAGAAGTGTTTGCTCCCGTCGTACGGCTCAACACAATCAGATTGATAATTGCATTGACAGCTCAAAATTCATGGTCTATTTTCTAATTAGATGTCAAGTCAGCTTTCTTGCATGAAGAATTAAAGGAGCAAGTATTTGTTAATCAACCTCCTGATTATGTTAAAATTGGAGAGGATTTCAAAGTTTATAAGTTAAAAAGGCTTTATACGTACTAAAACAAGCCCCACGTGCTTGGTATAGTCGTATTGAATCATATTTTTTGAAGGGAGGTTTTCACAAATGTCCTTATGAACATTCACTTTTCATCAAATCAAAAAATATTGGAAAAATCCTCATAGTCAGTTTATATGTTAATGATTTAATCTATACTGAAAATGATAAGGTCATGTTTGACAAATTTAAGAAGTCCATGATGGCTGCATTTGATACGTCTGATTTGGAAATGATGCATTACTTCCTTGGTATAGAGGTAGTTCAATCTGTTGTAGGTATCTTTATTTCTTAGAAAAAGTATATATAAGACATGCTTAACAAGTTTCAGATGAAAGATTGCAATCCCAGTTGTACACTAGCAGAAACGAGGTTGAAGCTTACTAAAGATTCCTAAGAAAAAAAGGGTTAATGATACACTTTACAAGTAAATGGTGGGAAGCTTAATGTATTTAACTGCAATGAGACCAGACATAATGTATGCCGTAAGTCACATCAGAAGATTCATGGATTGTCCAAAGGAGATGCATCTCTTAGCTGCAAAACGGATATTCAGATATTTGCAGGGACCAGTTGATTATGGGATCCTGTATAAGAAAGAAGAAAAATCAGAGTTGTTTGGCTTTACGGATAGCAATTATGCTGGAAATCTAGATAGAAAAAGCACATCTGGTTATGTCTTCATGATGGGGTCAGGAGCAATATCATGGTCATCAAAGAAGCAATCAATCATCACTTTATCAACAACTAAAGCCGAATTCGTAACTGCGAGTTCGTGTGTTTATTGCGGGAGATTCTTGCAGCACTTCACTTTAAACAAAAGGGAACTACAACCATTTTTTGTGACAGCAATTCAGCAATTAAATTGTCCAAAAACCTAGTTCTTCATGGGAGAAGCAAACACATTGATGTACGGTACCATTTCTTGAGAGATCTTACAAGAAATGAAACAATTGATCTTGTGTACTGCCGAAGTAAGGATCAAGTTGTTGATATATTCACAAAGGCCCTCAAACCAAGTGCATTTCAGAAGCTTAGGGAGCTACTTAGCGTTTATTCAAAGAATTCAGTTTAATTCTTTTTTATATTTAAACTAATATTTAATCATTAGTTTAAGGGAGGGTTTGTTGAATAAGTCAGTAGTAATTAGTTTATTATATGGTTTATTGTTCTAGTTAATAGGAGTTTGTTATGTGTACCTATTCTTTAGGAATTAAATCTGCAGATTCTGTAGTATATAAGTCAAGGCTCAGTAAGAACAAAGAGGCAGCAGCTTCAAGCATTTCGTACGGAGTTTGAAACACTTCGAATGAAGTCTGGTGAATCAGTCACAGACTATTTTTCATGAGTCATGACAATTGTCAACAAAATGCGAATTCACGACGACAAGTCAGAGGATATTATAATTGTGGAGAAAATATTGTGATCCATGATTCCGAAATTTAATTTTGTTGTATGTTCTATAGAGGAATCTAAGGATATTGATAAACTTTTACTTGATGAATTGCAGAGTTCTTTGCTGATCCATGAACAGAAACTCAATCAACAAGATGAACAATAAGCCACATGACAAACTAATTACTGCTAACTTATTCAACAAACCCTCCCTTAAACTAATGATTAAATATTAGTTTAAATACAAAAAAAAAACTTTGAATTAAACTGAATTCTTTGAACAAATGCCCAGCAGCTCCCTAAGCTTTTGAAATACGCTTGGTTTGAGGGCCTTTGTGAATATATCAGCAACTTGATCGTCACTTATACAGTACATAAGATCGATTGTTTCATTTCTTGTAAGATCTCTCAAGAAATGGTACCGTATATCAATGTGTTTGTTTCTCCCATGAAGAACTAGGTTTTTGGACAATTTAATTGTTGAATTGCTGTTACAAAAAATAGTTGTAGTTCCCTTTTGTTTAAAGTGAAGTACTGCAAGAATCTTCCGCAACCAAACAGCTTGACAAGCATATGAACTTGCAGCTACAAATTCGACTTCAGTTGTTGATAAAGTGACAATTGATTGCTTCTTTGATGACCATGATACTACTCCTGACCCCATCATGAAGACATAACCAAATGTGCTTTTTCTATCATCTGGATCTCCAGCATAATCGCTATCCGTAAAGCCAAATAACTCTAATTTTTCTCATTTCTTATACAGGATCCCATAATCAACTATTCCCTGCAAATATCTGAATATCCGTTTTGCAGCTAAGAGATGCATCTCCTTTGGACAATCCATGAATCTGCCGATGTTACTTTCGGCATGCATTATGTCTAGTCTCGTTGTAGTTAAATATATTAAGCTTCCCACCATGTGCTTGTAAAGTGTATTATCAACCATTTTTCCTTGGAAATCTTTAGTAAGCTTCAACCCCATTTCTGCTGGTGTACAACTGGGATTGCAATCTTTCATCTGAAACTTGTTAAGCGTCTCTTCGACATACATTTTCTAAGAAATAAAGATACCTACAATAGATTGAGGTACCTCTATACTAAGGAAGTAATGCATCATTCCCAAATCAAACATATTAAATGCAGTCATCATGGACTTCTTAAATTTATCAAACATGACCTTATCATTTTCAGTATAGATTAAATCATCAACATATAAACTGACTATGAGGATTTTCCTAACATTTTCTGATTTGATGAAAAGTGAATGTTCATAAGGACATTTGTGAAAACCTCTCTTCAAAAAATATGCTTCAATATGACTATAGCAAGCACGTGGGGCTTATTTTAGTCCGTATAAAGCCTTTTCTAACTTATAAACTTTGGACTCCTCTCCAATTTTAATATAACCAGGAGGTTGATTAACAAATACCTGCTCCTTTAATTCTCCATGCAAGAAAGCCAACTTGACATCTAATTGAAAAATAGGCCATGAATTTTGAGCTGCCAATGCAATTATCAATATGATTGTGTCGAGCTGTGTGACAAGAGCAAACACTTCTTTATAATTGCTGCCGAATTCTTGCTTGTATCCTTTTTGACTAAACGCGCCTTATATTTATCAACTTCACCATTCTCCTTCAATTTCGTCTTATACACCCATTTCACATCAATGGTTTTCAGTCCTTTTGGAAGTTCCGTCAACTCCCAAATGTCATTCCTTTCTATAGCTGCAATTTCATCATCCATGGCTTTCTTCCATTTTGATTGTTGAATAGCCTCTTCATAAGTTACAGGATTTTTGCAAAGAGAGCAAAGTGTATGAGTGGATTCTCAGATTGATCAATCCCTGTTACCTCATAGTCACGCATCCATGCTGGCCTAGTTCTGAGTTATGGTGAGCTTGGTTTTCTTACAGCCACAAATGAATCATGTACTTGAATAATGGTGGATTGCTGTTGATTCCCCACAAGATGTTGTTCTTTTTCATCTTTTTCTCCGTCAAAATCTGTAGGAATATGATGTGCAGCCCTATTTGCATTCCATTGCCAAAAATTGTCTTCGTCAAAGATTACGTCACAGATGATAATAATCTTCTTAATGTTAGGATTATATAATTTATAAGCTTTTGAACATTCACTAACACCAAGAAAGACACTTTTCTCCCTTGTCATCTAACTATTTCCTTTTCTTGTATGGAATATGAGCATAGGCTATGCACTCAAATATTTTGAAGTAGCTAACATTTGGTCTTCTACTACTCCAAGCCTCCTCGGGTGTCATATTTTGAACTATAAGAGTTGGACTTCTATTCAAAATGTGAACACTCCAGTTGATAGCTTCTGGCCAAAACTTCTTTGGAATTTCACCCTTCGTCAATAAGCTCCTCACCATGTTCATAATTATGCGGTTCTTTCTTTCGCACACTCCATTTTGTTGTAGAGTGTAGGGGGTGGTGAGTTGCCTTTTGATGCTCTTCACAGAAGTTTGTAAATTTGTACGAATTATATTCACCTCCATAATCGGTCCGCAACACTTGAATTGAACATCCTGCTTCTTTCTCAACCATGGCTTTGTAGCTTTTGAAAGCTATTAAGGCTTCAGATTTATCCTGTAAGAAGTAAACCCAAGTTTTTCTGCTTAAATCATCAATGAAAGTAATAACATATCGTTTACCTCCATTAGATACAGGATTGATAGGTCCGCAAATGTCGAAGAGGACAATTTTCAATAACTGCCTTGCTCTCTGAGTTTTTCCTTTTGGAAATGGCTCTCGATGTTGTTTGCTAACAATGCATTCTACACAAGCATTTGAGGTGCTTGAGAATTTTGGAAGGCCAGCAATCATGTTTTTTTGTTGAAGTGTTCTTAGACCAGCAAAATTGAGATGACCATAGCTAAAGTGCCATAGCCAAGCCATGTCTTTTAATTTTGCTGAAAAACATGTTTGATTAACATTGTCGAGATAGAGAGGAAAGATCCGATTTGTAGTCTCATAACTTGAGCAATTAAGCCTGATTTGACATCTTGAATTCGGCACACTCCATCATTGATAGAAACCTCATAACCCTTCTCTTGCAACTGACCGATACTCAATAAGTTGGTCTTTAGATCTGCAACAAAAAGGACATTAGAAATGGTTTGAGCGGCACCTCCTTTAGTCTGGATAATTACTTCTCCTTTACCCATGACAGAAACTTTAGAGTTATCTCCAAATTTTCCATTGTCTCAGATAGATTCGTCTAAGGTGGAGAAGAGCGACTTATCACCACACATGTGATTGCTGCAGCCTGTGTCTAAGTACCACATGTTCTTACCCGTTTCTTCTTTCGCATGACAAACCATCAAAAAAGAGATTTCCTCTTCTTTTTCTGCAAAATGTGATTTTTCTCCATGGTTTATTCAATAATAATTAGTTTGTCATGTGGCATATTATTCTAGTTAATAGGAGTTTGTTATGTTTACCTATTCTTTAGAAATTAAATCTGCAGATTCTGCAGTATATAAGTTAGTTCCTATTTTCTTATTTATTAGTTGGTGTAATGCCTATTTAAAGGCTGATTGCTTAATGAATAAGCAATGCAAAGATTTTCTCCATTCTTCTCATTTTGCGTTCTGTTGCCTATTACTACAACAGTGGTATCAGAGCCAGGTTTTCCAAAAATACAGCAGTAGTTTCCTCTTCCCATAACCAGCTTTCTTGCAATGGCATCTGAAACTTTTGTACAACCTGTTATACCTCGCTTTGATGGTCATTATGATCATTGCAGCATGTTGATGGAGAATTTTCTTAAGTCAAAGGAGTATTGGCAAGTTG
Organism: Magnolia kwangsiensis; assembly: GCA_037074715.1. NCBI lineage: Eukaryota > Viridiplantae > Streptophyta > Magnoliopsida > Magnoliales > Magnoliaceae > Magnolia > Magnolia kwangsiensis. The sequence goes on along the minus strand of CM073572.1, from coordinate 188,003,968 downwards.
TTTCTGATGGCATACCAGAACCAGCAATGGGCACAGCAGTGTCAGACGCATAAAAAACAGAAATAGAAGCAGCAAAGTTGAAAGATATCAAAGTTAAGAATTATTTGTTCCAAGCCATTGACCGTTTAATTTTGGAGACAATTCTATATAAGGATACGTCCAAGCACATTTAGGATTCTATGAAGAAAAAGTATCAAGGCTCAACAAGAGCAAAGAGGCAGCTGCTTCAAGCACTTCATACGAAGTTTGAAACACTTCGAATGAAGTCCGGTGAATCAGTCACGACTATTTTTCACGAGTAATGACAATTGTCAACAAAATGTGGATTCACGGCGACAAGTCAGAGGATGTTACAATTGTAGAGAAAATATTGCGATCCATGACTCCGAAATTTAATTTTGTTGTATGTTCTATAGAAGAATCTAAGAATATTGATGAACTTTCACTTGATGAATTGTAGAGTTCTTTACTGATCCATGAACAAAAACTCAATCAGCAAAACAAGGATGAACAAGCATTACAAGCCTCCATCAACAGTTAGTCATTGGCCTCAAATAAGACCGATAGAAAACAGAATCAAGGATCAACTAATTGCAAAAAGTAGCAGCAACAGCATTCAGACTATCAGTCTTTTGATTCACAAGGAAGAGAAAGAGGAAGGGGAAGAGGACGAGGTAGAGGTGGATCTCATTCAGCTACTCGTAAACCAAGTTCAAGAGACAAGTCTAACATAGAATGTTATCGGTGCCACAAGTATGGACATTACAAATCTGAATGTCGTACTAACTTGTCTAAAAACCATGGAGAAAAATCACATTTTGCAGAAAATGAAGAGGAAGTCTCTCTTTTGATGGTTTGTCATGCGAAAGAAGAAACAGGCAAGAACATGTGGTACTTAGACACAGGCTGCAGCAATCACATGTATGGTGATAAGTCGCTCTTCTCTACCTTAGACGAATCTATCCAAGACAATGTGAAATTTGGGGACAACTCCAAAGTCTCTGTCATGGGCAAAGAAGAAGTAATTATCCAGATTAAAGGAGGTGCCGCTCAAACCATTTCCAATGTATTTTTTGTTCCAGATCTAAAGACCAACTTATTGAGTATCGGTCAGTTGTAAGAGAAGGGTTATGAGGTTTCTATCAAGGATGGAGTGTGCCGAATTCAAGATGTCAAATTGGGCTTAATCGCTCAAGTTACGATGACTGCAAATCGGATGTTTCCTCTCTATCTCGACAATGTTAATCAAACATATTTTTCAGTAAAATTAAAAGACATGGCTTGGCTATGACACTTTCACTATAATCATCTCAATTTTGTTGGTCTAAGAACACTTCAATAGAAAAACATGGTTGCTGGCCTTCCAAAATTCTCAAGCACCTCAAATGCTTGTGCAGAATGCATTGTTAGCAAACAACATCAAGAGCCATTTCCAAAAGGAAAAACTCAGAGAGCAAGGCAATTATTGGAAATTGTCTACTCCGACATTTGCGAACCTATCAATCTTGTATCTAATGGAGGTAAACGATATGTTATCACTTTCATTGATGATTTAAGCAGAAAAACTTGGGTTTACTTCTTACAAGATAAATCTGAAGCCTTAATAGCTTTCAAAAGCTGCAAAGCCATGATTGAGAAAGAAGCAGGATGTTCAATTCAAGTGTTGCGGACCGATCGTGGAGGTGAATATAATTCGTACAAATTTACAAACTTTTGTGAAGAGCATGACATCAAAAGGTAACTCACCACCCCCTACACTCCACAACAAAATGGAGTGTGCGAAAGAAAGAACCGCACAATCATGAACATAGTGAAGAGCTTATTGACGAAGGGTGAAATTCCAAAGAAGTTTTGTCCAGAAGCTGTCAACTGGAGTGTTCACATTTTGAATAGAAGTCCAACTCTTGCAGTCCAAAATATGACACCCGAGGAGGCTTGGAGTGGTATCAGAACCAAGTTTTCCAAAAGTACAGCAGTAGTTTCCTCTTCCCATAACTAACTTTCTTGCAATGGCATCTGAAACTTTTCTACAACCTGTTATACCTCGATTTGATGGTCATTATGATCATTGCAGCATGTTGATGGAGAATTTTCTTAGGTCAATGGAGTATTGGCAAGTTGTTTCTGATGGCATACCAGAACCAGCAATGGGCACAGCAGTGTCAGACGCATAAAAAACAGAAATAGAAGCAGCAAATTTGAAAGATCTCAAAGACAAGAATTATTTGTTCTAAGCCATTGACCTTTCAATTTTAGAGACAATTCTATATAAGGATACGTACAAGCACATTTGGAATTCCATGAAAAAAAAAAAAAGTATCAAGGCTTAGTAAGATCAAAGAGGCAGCAGCTTCAAGCACTTCGTATGGAGTTTGAAACACTTCGAATGAAGTCCGGTGAATCAGTCACAGACTATTTTTCACGAGTCATAACAATTGTCAACAAAATGCGGATTCACGGCGACAAGTCAGAGGATGTTACAATTGTGGAGAAAATATTGCGATCCATGATTCCGAAATTTAATTTTGTTGTATGTTTTATAGAGGAATCTTAGGATATTGATGAACTTTCACCTGATGAAGTACAGAGATTTTCTCCATTCTTCCCATTTTGTGTTCCGCAACCGTATGAATTTAGATTTGCATAATTTCTCTAATATTCGTGCCATCCATAAAGTGGGTCACTACTGTTGAATAGTAATTAATGAGAACAGTCCACTGCTGTTAAGATGTAGACAGTTGATGAGTGGACCGGCCTGCTTTTGGGCCATGGAATCTGCATTTATAGCCCATCTTATGGACGGTTCAGGGTGCTTCACATGCGCCACTGTGATGTGGTGGGCTATACACACGTGTCGCTAACCATCCATTTCTTTTGTACACTGAGGCCCAACTGATGAGTGGACCTGATTGATTTTTGTGCTGGAGAATCTAAACGGTCGGCCCACTTGATGGATAGCTATCGAGCCCATATCTTTCATCTGGCCACTTGTGCCGACATGTACTGGGGCTGGACCATGTTTATGCATGATTGTTGCATTTTTCCTGCCTTTAGTCTTTGATGAGTTGGATGGGTTGCACTGGGACCACCACGTTGGGAATGGACGATTGACATTAGATATTTCATGGCGATTTGCGTGAAGAGAGGATTCACAGATACGTGCCAACGTGGTGAGCCTGTATGATATCAGGATGATCAATTAGGTGGGGCCCACCGTGAACATACTATGGTTGAGAAATCAAGATGCACGGTCCCTTTTATCACATAAGCCAGACGTGCGTGTCGACTATTGAATCTGGGCCGCACGTTCTTTTTAAAAAATAAAAAATAAAAAAAAATTCTTAGATTTCTATTCTTTCTCGTTCACGTGGCCCACCTGACAAGTCTACTATTCTGGTTTTTTTGGATGATGACGTATTTATATCGGGACCAGCTCGATCAACGGCACACATCTCGCACACGAGTTGCTTATTGGCACTTGTTGAATGATTCAACTGTTCAACCACCCGCCCGAATCACCTTTTTAGCATTTCTCCACCAAAAGTTGCAATGAAACAAACACCACATGGTCAAACGACGTTAGGGAATGGGTCCCACCGCCTGACACCATCATCATGCATGGAGGTATAAGATGATGGGCCCCACTCCTCATCACTGTTTGATCTTGGTCTAACACGTCTATAGCGGACGCGGATTGCGTCCTACCCCCGCCCGGAGGGTAATCCTTCCTGCCAGGGCTTTGTGAGGCCCACCGTGTTGTAAGTGTTTTATCCACGCCGTTCATCGTTTTTCTAACATCATTTTAAGATATTAGACAAAACAATTCGGTAGGTACAGGGATTAAGTGGACCACAAAGTGGGGATTGAATGTCCACCATTAAAAACTTTTTGGGAGCTGGAGAAGTTTCGGATCAAGCTGATATTTGTTTTTTCCCTTCATCCACGTCTACATAACCTTATGAATAGGTTGGATGGTAAAAATACATCACGATGGCCTTTAGAAAGGTTTCAACGGGTGGGTGTCATTATGACTGCAGCTTCCTTTGGTGTGGTCCACTGGAGATGTGGACCTACTTCGTTTTTACCATCATACCTTAAAATGATACAAGAAAAGTGATGAACGGCATGAATAAAACACTTACATCATGGTGGGCCCCACAGAACCCCGTCCGGATGGATTACCGTCCTGGGTGGTGGGAGGACGCAATCCGCATCCGTCTACAGCAGGGTGCCTTTCCTCATTACCAACGATTTGCTTGTTTTGAGACAGGAAAAGACATCCCTTACATCATGCATGCATAGACCCACATGCATAGCTTGCATAGACAAAATTGCAACCGTTCATTCAATGGATGCAATGTAAGACTCCTATCGTGTGGGCCATATATGATTATTCTTTTACATCTGATTGTTGAATTATTTACATTGAGCTATTCATTATATTTAAGTTGAGGGCAGGATACTCGAACCACACTTTCTGCCCTATCAATCTTTTCAATAAATATATGTCTCGATCTCATTTTTGATATATGATTTTCAATAAATCATAACGATCGCAATATCTTCCCAATTAAATATATTATCTTCCTAGTTAGATATGCTTTTAAGATTAAATCATAAAAAATTTTACTATTGATACATAAAAGATTTAATTATTTAACAACATACACATCACATCCAATAATTGATTTGGACATTTCAAGCCCACAATATGTGGTGGACACATGGACCCTCAAAAAAGGACAAAAAACGTGCAGGTGGGGGGATGGTTGAGAAATCATAAAATCTTTTAGCCAGTGGTCAAGATACATATGGTTTGGATCATCATACACGTATGACACGTGTATAAAAGCCGTTGTCTTACCGTGTCATGTCAAAGGACCAATGATTGTGGGACACAGTAATAGTCATCAACGTTCTAGAAAAAACGAAGCAAACCCACATGCAGAAGCTAACTCGGTTTCGTATATCTTCCAGGATTCAATCATTGTAACCATGTATGGCCATTCACGTAATGAGCAGTGTACACGTGGCGTCATCCTGAGCGCACACGTAACAGACTTGATATATGATCAAGACCACCCAAATGTTCATACACGTGTTGATCTGATGTTTATAGATGGAATTCGAATCTCTGCTTGTTGTAAATATTGTGATGGTCCTGTGATGATGTGGCCCAATCACATTGTAGAAGAAAATTTCTATTGGCGACAATTCAAAAGATGTGACAGTTGGTTGGATGTGCCCAGTAGCACATATGGGAGTCATGATTTGTTGATCCAGACCGTTGATATGGTGGATTCGAATATTCTTATAGATTGAAAGATTTTATCTGCCCAATCTCTAGCCTCTTATGGACTGCTATGGCAATCTTTTCTTAACCGTCTATTTGTGGGCCTTGGTTAAATATTGGGATCTACCAAATTGGTAGATTTTGATACGTCTCCATCCAACGTGAGGCCCACCTATGAACAATCATACCTATGATTTTTCGTATTACAGAGCTGCAAATGAGTTGTACCAAAAAGATGTTGACTGTAAGTCTACCAAACACCAACAACTCGACTTAACTGGTAGAAAATCCAAAAAGAGTCAATTGAAAATGGACGGCTAAAGGTAATTGGCATGACACTGCACCTGAGAAATCTTTGCATGTTCACGCATGTCTGTATATGAGTCGAGGTTTGCTGAACCCTCTAAATCCCTGCAGTGCCAGTGTGGCACATGTGTGGAAGATCCAAGTCGTCCGTCAGATGGACCCAACATGTAGATGCCCTTGCCTAAGAGCTAGGTAGCTCCTGTCATTAAATTGGAAATTGTACAAGACGAGTGGAAAATTAAAAATCAATATATATATATATAGAGAGAGAGAGAGAGAGAGAGAGAGAGACGCGAACCACTTCGTATGTACCATACAATTTTTTATGAGAACTCATCATATCTGATGAGTCTCGCAAATCTGAACGGTCCACATGAAGCAGAACCTCATGAAACCTCTTGATACGAATTTTCACTTTGATCCAAAACTTTAGTGGGCCATGAAAAATGCAAATATTTTCTTCCTTTGATTTGAATTTCTCCTTGATATGTCCCACCAGAATCTTAGATCAGGGTCAAAATTCACTCCCTAAGGTTTCATGGGATTCCGCATCTTATAAACCATTCGGATTCGACACCTATGACACATGTGCAAAGGTGCACACGTGCCTAGGTGCCTAGTTGAGCATGCCTCTTATATATATATATATATATATATATATATATATATATATATATATATATATATATTCTTGGTCAATGCGTTGGTTCATAAGCATGGACTCGTCATTTCCATTTGTGGCCACTCAAATCAAACCGTCCAAATTGTCGAAGCCATCATAACCCAAAAATCAGATTTAATGAATGATTTTAACCTTTGATTGGACATTTATTGAACATGGACCATTGACTATATATATATATATATATATATATATATATATATATATATATATATATATATATATATATATATATATATATATATATATATTCCATTTTAACCATCCATTGTAATGGACAATTGATGACCCATCTAAAGTGAGACCTACCATTTGGACGGTTCGATTTGAGTTATTTTACTATACGTGTATAATGTTTGAGTGCATGCATGTAGGTGTGGCAATGGGTCGGGCTCAGGTCAGAATGGCTCGACCCATTACCCCATGGCCCGGTCTGGCTTGACCACACTCGGGGTAATGCTGTGGCCCTGTCCAATTAGTGCATGCATACATCATGTGTACGTATCCATGCTCTTGTCTATCATTTATTTTGGGTTTTGGTTTGGTTAGGTCTGTTCATTTGGCCTGGCCCACCGTGACAAATATTGTCGAGATTTTGTAAATCTTGTGATATTATTTAGAAAAGTTGATCAAATGATATATTCTAAGATTTTGATTGCCAGTTTAATTTTTCACTATTTTCTTGCAAAATTTATTTTAAAATGTATCATTTTATACCAATATTTTCTAAATTCTAAAATCATCTATTACTTTATAATAACATTTTTAATATTTAATTTTATAATTTCAGTAGAAAAAAAAAATTATTTTTTTTAATGATATCTTGAAAATATGCAGAGAATTGCCAACAATGAGATTTGTCACTCTGGCCTGGCCCTTGATAAGCTTATATGTTCCTGGCAGGTTTTTAGGGTTAAACCTAACACCTGAAGACCATTTATTTTAACAGGTGGCATTTTCTAACCCAATCTCAAATCATTACATTTAACCTGGCTCAAACCCAGCTTGGAAGCAAGTCTGAACAGTTGACCTGCGTTCAACCATGGCCATCATGGGTCAACGAATATGCATGTCTATGCTATATTTAATGTGGGCAGTTGAGGATGATTTTATGGTCCTTAATTAATTTTTTATGGACAAAAAAATTGAATATTCAAAGGATGTAGCAAGGCATTTTATATGAAGGTAGGAGTATTTTGGGAATGAAAAATAACAAGAAGATTTTACATTTACTCAATATTATCTTAGCAATTAAGAGTAAGTTTTTTTTTTTCAATGCATCTTCCTACTTTCAAATTCTTATTGTAAGTAGCAGGTATTACATATCTTTCTCTTTATATGTAGCCTGCATGATACATATTTATTTAAAATTTTATGAAATGTAAGCTGTATGGGGTTCACCTTGACGGCTATACGACATCCACTTTATATATATGTTGTACCTACTTATGTTAAGAAACCAACTAAAAAAGATGAAAATCTTCAGCTCAAGTCAGTGGTCATGAGTTCAATAGAAGTTCGTGGGTTCGAGTGCCTATTGCGGTGAAATCTCACTGTGTGAGTGCATGTGGGATGTGAGTGGATGTGTAAAAAAAAATTTAAAAAATAGTTGGTAGAATTGAAAAAATTTAGGATGGAATGTCTACCATCAAAACCTTTTCTCTATGCATCACATATTGAGAATTGGATGCTTCAAATCTATGCTAAAATAGGTGTCATTGATCAATCAATAATCTGGTCAACATGTTAGAGGATATAAAAAATATTTAATTTTTTAACAAAATCCACTAGACATTTTTTGAAGTTTTTGACATGTCAAAAACTCTAGTTGATAAGTTGACTCGATCAATCGACACGTTTCGATTGGTTGAATTGACAGGTCGATGAACTATGCAATTTGCACAGTTTTGCATGATTTAATTATATCTATTTCCATTTTTGCTTATATTTATCGATGTAATTGGGATTAGGGTAGAGGGCTAGAGGTGCTTAAGGGTTTGAGAGTATTTTGAAGAAAGAAAAAGCTAAGGTTTTTCTCTTCGGACTTTGGCCAGTAAGGTTTCGTATGTTATTACTTTCTTATTTATAATGCATTATCACTTTGTGTTGTGATTTTTTCCTACAAAGACTTTTCAATATAAATTTGGAGTGTTTTCTACTAGATTTACTTGTGCACTGTGACTACCTTATTTGATTATTCTGTGTGCTACCGCGAGTCGTAAAATCACACGCTTGAGTGCAAGGCACAGGATTTCCTTTGTCTTGCTCTTTTCTTCTCTCTCTTTCCCTAGAGAGTTCTTTACCTTCCACTCTCACGTCCACCTGCCATGCGCCCATGTACTAATTATGCAACTCTCAGTAGATGTGAATTTCATTAATGCTGAGAAGAAGACGTTCAAAAGTGTTCATTTTCATGGCATATTCGCGTCTATGTCATTTGAGACCAATCACTAATGTAATGAGAGAGACAGTACATAAGGAGGGGGAGAGAGAGAGCTTCTACAAGGCTCTTCAAGCAAATCTGTTGAAGGCCATCTAGTGATCTGGATCCTTAGTCTTGTGGAAAAACAACTAAAAAAAATTCCACCTTTGATTCTTGGAAAGCTAAAGATAGTTAAGAAAGAGAAATAACAGCAACGGCTTAGATCAGTGAACCATTGTCCTCACTTGCATCTAAAAGTAAGTCCGAGTATACCATTTTGTTATGTCAACACGCGTGTAGAAAGCACCCATCTACGCCATCACACGTGCCATCACAGAGCATACAAGATCGAAGCCTTTCTTCATGTGATTCCTAATGTGAGCATGCCTTATCCTAAAATTCAGGCTAATCCACTGTTCAGGTCGGCTACTGTTAATGAAACAAATGAATGGCTGAAAATAACGTAGCGAATATTGTAGAGAAGAATAGAAAAGGGTTTGTTTTTCTTTCTTTCTTTTTTGGGTGGAATCATCTACATGGTTAGACCCATTTTATGAACGGCTTAGATCTTCCTAAAGTGCCACACCGGAATATGTATAGGCTGGAATGTGTAAATGTGTTTGGGCTAAGCAAGCCTCAAAGTTTAAACTTCTTTTAAACCCCTTTCCCTCCAAAAAAAAATAAAATCTATAGTTTAGAGGGATAAACGATGGGTCGTTTCTACCTACTCGTGCTTACCAATACAAACTATCAATAATGCAAGGGTTGATGGGCCCACCACATTTACTAGGGTGCCTTATAACTAAGAAAATAGACTGTCCCCATCTGTACAGCAATGACAGGCATACATCATTGAAAGATAACCACTCAAAAGGAAGGAGAGAGAGAGAGAGAGAGAGAGAGAGAGAGAGAGAGAGTCTGATATTAAACATTACTTAACAATGAAAGTGGGATGCCCTAAAAATTAAGGCATTTAACCATCAATGCGGACCACCAAGTGGACTTGGAAATATTTTTTTTCACAAACACCCACACCACACACTCACCCACCTACCTACCCACGCACAACACATGAGCACTCGGTCCATGATCTCAATACTTAAACGAAGTCTGTCTACTATCGAGCCCATTACGCCATGGAGACAAACTAAAGTAAAGAATTTTTTTTTTTATGGTTATACATCACTTTCTATGTTATGGCCCATCTGATATTTTATAGGTGTGATCTTTTGGAAATCACACCATCATTGTGGAGATCACTTGAAGCTAAGGTTGTGCTACACAAAAATAACATGGTGAGCCATATCATACATGACAATCGACACCCTCCTAAGAACATTCAGCTGGTGGCCCATATATATATATATATATATATATATATATATATATATATATATATATATATATATATATGCACACACACCCACACACACTCACGCCGTGGTGGGATTTCACCATTTATGGGTACTCGAACCCTTGATCAGGTGTTCAAACTCCTGAGAGTTTACCACCTGAGCAAGAGTAAGCGCCCGGCGGATATGATAGTTGGATTAACCTGGCATCGAATTTCATGGGAGCCATTTTGGACAGGGTTCAGATGCAATGAAAACATCATGATGACCCCCCTCCAAGAGCTGTAGAGTGAGCTTACTGTACAAAAGCTGTAGAGGATTAGGGCTCAGGATCTCTAGTAATTGAGCTTATATCATTAAGGGATATGAATTCCCATGTGGGCTAGATAGGGCTAACCTATGATCAACAGAGACCATTGGATAGGAGGAATGCACCATGGGTTGCACACGACTCAATAGCAAACAAGATTAATTGGATGATCACAGCCACGAAACTCACGATCGGTAAAATGGACTGTCTGGTCTTGCCATTGATTTTTCAAATCCTTGAACGTTTGAGATGATCCAATCATAGTGGCAGATGGTTAGGATTGCTTGTCGATTTTGAATTTCTGAACGGTTTGGATTGATGTACAGGCATTTCTATGTTACAATGGTTGCATGTACGCGTATGACACACCATACTCTGGCAGTGTAATGTACACATGCGCTTAAAAAAAAAATCGGACAAAACACAATCATTTTAAGCAGACAAAAACCTCTTTGCCGCTAATAATCCTGAGGCACCGAAGTTTTTTTATTAGTTTTATTAATGTTATCAATTATTTAATAGGAACTGATATATGCACCCTTCAACTTTACTGCACATTCCTTTTTTCTACTTTTTGTAATGGAATAGCATAAAAAAGGTGTTAATCCAGTATCAAAAGTTGACACCCAGATCCACAACTCAAGTGGTAGACTGAGTGAAAGATTCCTCGTTTCTACATTGAGGTCTTGGTATCAATCCCTGGTGGGGGTGGCTAACAGTGACGTGTCAACTGATGATGTGTACCAACAAGCTTACAAAAAGTTGAAAAACACTTGTAGTTGTGAAAAATTTAGTGGCTTAAATTTCATTTCTTAAAAAAATTAAACTTGGGTCTCAATGCATGACTTTGTTGTAGACGTTGTGTGTTTAAAATTGAAGTACATGTTCGTGTGGGGGCGTGTATGGATGGATGGTCATGTGGTAAAATAAAATAAAAATAAAATAAAGATAAAAAGGAAATTTTAATCCTGAACCATTAATATGGGTCTCATTTTGAAAATTTCTATATGATTCTCAACATTTCCATAGGATTACATTTCACATGATTTTGCTGCATTTTATTTCACATTGATTTAAATACAACCATTTACCATCAGCTAGACCAATCTTTTTGCCTATGCGCATCCATTAACCATCAACCAAAGGACCCCTTAGTGGTCCACCCATATGGAAAAAAAAAAAAAAAGGACCGTTTTGAAAAAAAATCTCAGTAACGGTTTGCATCCCACGTACATGCATGGACTGGACAAGTATGATTTTTGTGCCAGGCATCTTCACAAGGAGGGCCTACTGATAGACGGTTAAGATATTCCAAACACATGTCAGTTTCGCGCGTGCATGGTTAGCATCCTTCCCTGTTCACAGAGATTTGATGATTCACTACTGCGTACGTTTGTCCCAAAAAGTTTTCAACGGTAGGTGTTCGGTCCCACTATATCCTGCCCTAAAATCATATGAAAAGATGAATGGATGGTATGGATAAAATACATACATCACGGTGGGCCCCACAGAGTCGGGTGACCGGATCTCCAGGAAATCCACGTACCGAAATTCAGGGCACCGCACTGGTCAAGGGGACCCACCCTTATATGGAAAGAGCACTACTTAAAAGCATTTACCAATGGTCTAGATTCACTTTACAAGCATGGCCCACCTGATAAGTGAACCAGCCTGGCTGTTTTATATGCCGATGATCGTGATAGTGGGAGCAGCTAGATGTCTCGTATACTTTCGGCCGCCGCTTCGGTGTATCCCTCCCTGACTGTGGGGCCCACCGTGATGTATTAGTCTTATATCCACACCGTCCATCCATATCACCAGCTCATTTTAAGGCTGTAGATCTAAATCTCAGGTGGACCACAAGAAACAGTAGTGATTGAATGCCTATCATTAAAAACTTCTTTTTTTTCCTTTTTTTTTTGGCTTTTTTTAACACGCCCACACACTCACACTGTAGGGAATTCCACCACCACCTATGGATACTCAACCCTGTGAAATTCCACCACCACCTATGGATACTCAACCCTGTGTTGAAACTTCTGAGAGTCTAGCACCAGAGCAAGCGTAAGGATCCTATCATTAAAAACTTCTTTGGCCACAAAAGTTATAGAACAAGCTGATATTTGTGCAATCCGTTCATCCAGGTCTTTGTGACCTTATCAACAGTAAAGGCTGAAAACAAGCGTTACGGTAGCCCCCGGGAAGTTTTTAACGGTGATCATTCAATCACCAGTGTTTCCTGAGGTGTGTGGTACACATAAGTTTTGAATCTCCTTCATTTTTCGCATCATTCCTAAAATCAGCTGTAAAAAACGGATGAACGGCGTGGATATAAAGCTAAGGTCGGTGAATTCCCGGATCCACCGAAGCCGCGTTCTATACTTTCCAGGCTGGCACGTGTGATGCGTGTAGAGGTTCGCGTGGAAAAGGGTGCTTGTGGGGTTGGCAAACCTCAAAAAAACAGTAGTATACGTAAAAACGGTATGTGTATATATATATATATATATATATATATATATATATATATATATATATATATATACTGCCACAATCCATCTCTCTCTACAACTCTCTTTCTCTCTCTTTCTCTCTCTCTCTCTCTCTCTCAAAAGAGAAGATGGGTGTTCTAGATCACCTTTCAGAAATTTGCACTGTGGACGACAAAAGCATAAGAAACAAACGCAGAACATGGCAGGTTCTCTCTTTCTTCTTCTTTGCATGAAAGAGAACTCTTCTTCTTCTTCTTCTTCTTCTTCTTTCTTGGGGTTTCTCATATCTCTTTTATATTAGAAATCTCTCCTCATTTCCTTTGTTTTTACTCCTCAGACTGTGGAAGTGAAGGTGAAAATGGATTGTGATGGCTGTGAAAGGAGAGTCCGACATGCAGTTTGCTCCATGAAAGGTTTCATCTCTCTCTCATACATGTGCTAATGTAGAAAATAAGGCTCACTTCAGAAAGCAGGGCTTACCGTGGAAAGTCCATGAATAGTCCTCTTTTTTCTTTAAAAATGATCCTAACCATTCAAAAAATGCACTTGGATGGAAGCTGTTGACCACTCTATGATTGTATCTGTACATAGATAAGTGGACAGGATTATTTCTTCCAATAATCCTTATACTTAACTTTTTTATGGGAATAAATCACCATTGAACGGTTCTGATCTTCTGTAATCATGGTCCGACAAGCTAATTATGAATTTAAATTAGTATGTCCCGCGGACTACAGTGTCGTTTTCTTATTAAAAAGACAAAACAGAAGTCCGCATTTATAAAAAGGACAAAAATAAATAGAGGAGCGCTGAGAGTCTACATAACCGGACGCGGATTTCCTGCGAAAGCCTTTTGCAGGAAGTTCCTGCGCTTGAAACTTAGGTGGGGTCCACCGAGATGTTTTTCAGAAATCCACTCTGTCCATCTGTTTTTTGAGTTCATTTTAGTAGATGAAATCAAAATTGAGAAGGATGCAATACTCAATTTGGCCCACTTGAACTGAAAACACAAATAATCGCATGATTCAAACTTTTTTGTACCCACGAATCTTTTAACTGTGAACGTTTAATTATCACGTTTTCAGCCCACTTGAGCATTGGATACAGTTTATTTTTGGCCTCATATCCTGAAATTAACTCAAAAAACGGATGGACGGAGAGGATTTCTCACAAATATGACAGTGGCCCCACCTGGTTCCCAGCGCGGGAGCCTTTCGTAGGAAATCCGTGTCCTAACCTGTCTGATGTGATATTTACACCCTTCATTTTTTATATATTCATCCTTTTTTCTACTTTAGTAAGGGTTATACACCTTTGTACGCTGTAGATAAAAATTCTCTTCTGATTTAATTTATTTAAATAAATACGTTTATTTATTTCTACGTAAGCCGCACAGGGAAAGGAAAATCATATTACAGGGTTCCCGTTCATCATTTCCGTTTGATGATATCCAGGATAACGTGCTCCAAGGGACATCTTTCTATGATCCAAACCATTAACTTGGTGGACCTCATCTTGAATGGTATCACCCAAAAAATACCCAAGCTAGAATATTTCAGTCTCTGATCAATGGGCTATTTTCTTCTGAATTTTCAACTCTTCCCAGCAATGTGTTTTTATGGGAGATTGATCAAAATAGAGGTGCCCTTTTTCAGTTGGGCATCTAATCATGTCAACGGTTTGGATCATTGAACCCTCAATCTGAATGTAAGGAATCATGGACGTCAGCAATTTTGTACGTTTGATGATGGGAAGTCCCTACCGTCGTAAAGATCAAGAGGTTTTGATTGCCTACCCCTGACACGTTTGCAGGACATCTGAGTGGTGTTTCAGGTGGGACCCACCTTGTAAAAAAAGATCAGACCGCTCATCTATATGGCAGGCCTCCAGTTTCTTTTGTCGATTGCTGTATGATGGTTGAGCGGCCTGTTTTTTTGGGCTAGATGATCATTACAGTAAGTTCACCGACTACACGGCTCAGATGTTCTACACGTGCATTGAGAGGTGAGGATGAGACCAACAAAACCTCTAAAATCAATGATTCAGTCCAACATGAGTCCGTGATCGGAATGGCTCTTCAACGGGCCCTAGTTGTACAAACTGAAAGCGCGCAAGTGGGGCCCCATGCTTTTATAATCTATACCATTCATCTTTTGTTCATCAACATGGATGGAGTATTCCTCAAATGTATTCCAGATTGGAAGATCCCAGCACCCAATATTAGGACTCGCTTTCCTCATTTCTCTGATTAACCGTCTATCTGCATGCCATGTATCATCGAAAGGTTCAAATGCTCCCGTCAGAGAGAGACTTGACTTATAATCCATCTACAGTGGGATACAGTGTATCAATGGTCCAGATTAACTAAAGATGGGTCCTACCCCTAAGAATTAAAAACCCTCTTGTACACCGTTCAAGAATGCGGGCCATGTATCGAAGAATCTATCAGTGGGAGGTAGGTTGGATTTGTTGTCATTAATCAAATGCACGACCCACAGTGTACGCGGGCTTTCGATTCTTAGAAATGGAGCCATGGTTCAGTGATCTAGACCACTGGTCTGCTCCGTGG
Source organism: Magnolia kwangsiensis (assembly GCA_037074715.1). Lineage (NCBI taxonomy): Eukaryota > Viridiplantae > Streptophyta > Magnoliopsida > Magnoliales > Magnoliaceae > Magnolia > Magnolia kwangsiensis. Next base: position 187,988,545 of record CM073572.1, on the reverse strand, counting down.
TATGGTGGATGGTCTACTTCCGAAAACATCTTTAATAGGAAGATCTTCTCCTTTCAATTTGTGACCTGAAGGTTAAGAAGCGATCCACATTGAACTGAAAAGATGTCTAAATATTCGTAGACGCGATCTTCCAATACGCTAGATTATGAAACTCAGTACATCTACGGTCTGATAAAACAAACCAATGGTCTGGATTATCGATCTATGGACCCCACCTACGGGGATTGAGAACTTCATCTTATAAATTCTCTTCAATAGAACATCGGGCATTTATAATAGGTGGTGAAATTCCACCAGCGTGAGTGTGTGGGGTGTGTGTGCGCGTAAAATAAAATTAAAAATTAAAAAAATTAAAAAAACATCGGGCATTTATAATAGTCCTAGAGCTTTGGTTACACCGGATCTCTCGTACACGCGCACATCTACATGCAACCACATGCGTGCCAACCTGGCGCATCTCTACAACATCTGAACGGTTCATCAAGTGGACCCACCAGGCAGATGATTTCCCAAAAACTCAGGTGGTCTAACTACTAGATCCCTCCATATTGTTCACAGTGCGAAAACCCCACCAATTGGACACTCCATCCTACCTCTCTGTGGCCCACAGATGCATACTTAAGGGACATCCAACGATCACCAACCCATTAATTGGACGATCACGATTTCCCAACTGCTGATCATACACCTTCCACTGTGTGGCCCACCAGATGAACCATTTAGATCACAAAGGTCGGCCCACTTCATCATATAGCCGAATCCGCGAACTACAATTAAGGGTAGTCCCACAGACCACTCAAATAACTATTTCCCATATTCCGAAACTGAAATAGGATTTTCCATTTTCTCATTCTGAAATTTTCGTTTGTGAAAAATCCCAGGTGCAAGAACGGTGGATGTGAACAGAAAACAAAGCAAGGTAACGGTCACGGGATATGTGGACCAAAAGAAGGTGATAAAGAGCATAAAAGAAGTGGGGAAAAAGGCAGAGCCATGGCCGTATGTAGAATACAAACTGGTTACGTATCCCTACGTATATCAGGCGTATGACAAGAAAGCTCCGTCTGGATACGTGAGGAATGTAGTGCAAGCGCTGCCCAGCCCCAACAATCCTGTGGAGAAATACACCTACCTCTTTAATGATGAAAATCCACATGCTTGTACAATCATGTGAGTTACAAAAGGGTCTCAAATTTCGGAAATGCATGCGTATGTTTGAGTGTATATTTCGAATGTTTGTTTGGGCGTGTGTGTGTGGTAGGAATGAGAAAGAGTGAGAATGATGAGTTGCTTGCTGTATTATCGAATGGTTTTGGCTATCCAGGTTATCACGAAAGAAGAGGAGATCACCTTTTCCTTTTAAAATAGCTCTTCAATTTACTAGGATAGAATAAATAAATAAATGAAAGAAAAAATAATATTATTGAATGAAGTATTTCTTACTCTTATTTGTCATATGATAGTACTATATAAGCTATAAAAAAATAATAATAATAGTAAATTTTAAAAAAAAAATCGTTAGACATTATTTGATTCAAAATAAATAATAGAAAGTAATAAAAATAATAAATACATGTATAAACTTATTAAAATTGTAAAGAAATCACGTTTTCTTCTCAAAATGTGATGTGGAGTGGTCGTGGACAGTTACATGGCTAAGATGGATCAGAAAAGGCCCGATCGACTATAAAAGTAATCCAAACCAATATCGAACCTTAAATCGAGTGTATTTCGCAATTCGAAATGAGTTATCTGACATAAAATATATGATTTTGGGGTAGAACAAGCTACTTTAGAAAACTAACCCCGCTATGCCGGGTTGCCCAAGCTGGATTTGCAAAATATCCCCAGATTGACGGTCATTTCCCTATTTTAATTTCATTTTTAATATAAATAGTAAGTTTTAGTTTGATCATAACTCTTCATCCGTTGGGTTTTAGGACTTGCATCCAACGTGAAAAGAGCTTAGAAAAATTAGGAGAACAGTTTGGTGAAGCCAAATGGGACACTTACTATTTATGGATGAACATCTTGCACACTGGTATACATCCCGATCGTCTATAAATCATAAGTTTACTATTTATAATAAATTGCAAATTCTAGGAATTTTAGTTGTAGTTTGATTCTGATTTCTTTCTCATTACTTGGTATCCCTATTTAAAGGGTTGTGAACTTATTTTTATTCATTCATTAATCAATTTTAAATTTATTAGAATTTATTTCTATTTCCTACTTTCTTTCCTCGTGGATTCGAGAAGTCTCTGTGAAGAGTCTAAAGAAGTTCCGTAGATTTGAAATAGTTATCCTCTTGAGGAAGACGGTGCTCGACGTCACGTCCTCATTTACGTCAAAATGGCTCTTAAACTCATAAGATCAAATAAATTTTTTTAAAGAGAGAGAGAGAGGGAGTGAATATTATTGGATGAAGTAATGGTTACCACCTATTTCATTGCATTATATAAGTAAAAAAAAAAAAAAAAAACTTACACCATAGTATGACTTTAAATGGATCATTTTATCAAAGTAGTAAAAAATTTAAAATAATAAAAAGATGTATAAACCCACCAAAACTCTTAAAAGACCTTTTGAGGTAAAACCATTAAAAAAAAAGGGAGCTATTGACATGTAATAGATTTTAACTTAATGCCCTAATTTAACTCCTAAAATGGCTGAAGTTTAAGAAGCTATTTAGGTGCCATTGAACTTTGGATCGCTGGCCATGGCGTAGAGCTTATTGGCACTTTTTAAATGGTATATTGTATGCGAGCTAGTGCAATGTCGTAGTCATAAAGAGTTATATTGTGTGCTAGATTTTATTTCCTTCGATCTTAGTTGTTTATGTGATTTTCCTTGAACTTTTTTTATATCGGTCTCATGGAAGATATTCCCTCCATTCTTTATTTTATTTTTTAGTCTCAAAAAAATAATAATAATAATGGGTTATTATATCCTTTTTTTTCACCATAATTAATTACACAATATAAGCCGATGATGTGCACATAAAGTCTAAACCATGAATTGATTTATACTTTTATTTCCACCCAACTTCCACAAGATAAGCTTGATCAAGAGTGTGGTATGCACCAAAGGGAGCAACATACAATCATGCCTGAAATTCTTATATTTGTATGGCTTGGCCCACTTGTGTTTTTTAATGGGTACTTTAGGCTTAACCCTTCATCTTGGTGTTGGATGATATACACACATCATGGTGGACCCCAAATTCCAATTGAAAGTTTCTATAAGTGGTGTTAACTTTCCTAATGTACCCTGTTGCTCCCACCCACTTGAGGTATGATTGAAGCAAGCAGAGTTTTAAAATATCACGGGAAGAGTTTATCTAATCAGCAAGTTGGATAGCACTCATACATCAAAGAAAGGCCCACACATTGATCATTCCTCTTTGGCAATTCACTTCCTCTCTCCATGTGTGTGTGTCTATATATATATATATATATATATATATATATATATATATATATATATATATATATATATATATATATATATATATATATATATCTTTGTGTGTGTGTGTGAGAGAGCGGGCCCACACATTGATAATTCCTCTACGCAGGTTCAATATTTATCAGTGGCAAGTTGTCACCCTAGACAGCTTGCGTTAAACACAGCTATATTTACGTCCAAACGTCCCCTGAAATTTCATGTAGTATTGCATGCGTTTAGACCTACCCATCTACGCTAGAATACCTAATTAATGTAGCCTACCTGATATCTGATGGAAGTATCTGATTCCACGCACCTTTGCCTTATTGGCACACGTCCTTACTCTAGAATAGTAAGAATCTCCATGTACGAGGGCTAAGCGAACCTCTCTAAAAGGGACATGGACTTTACCCTAGTACAAATCTCAATACCTAGAGCATCCTAGCTGCTGTTGATCGAAAGACTTTCTTCAGAAATAGATGGACGGTCACAAAAAGTCCAACCAGTGGTCGAAATTTGGTAAAAGGTCCTTGAGTTGGTAGATAAGATCATCTGTATGGCATGATTTGGAGGGATGGCTTATCCATGGCAGGGACCAAGAAACTAACGATTCAGAGTTCAAACATTTGTGCTCCATGCATAGACCCATGGTGCCTTGATGTCGGACAACTATCCTGAAATCTTATTCCGATCCTACTCATCTATCAAACTGAAAAATTCAAACGAAATTTCTGTAATCTTTAACGTGATTTAATGAAAAATATTTATGTGCGCACGTTAAGTGTGAGACTCATAAATTATTTTAATAATTACTCAATACAACATTCATCTAACATGCATACATCAATACAACATTCATCTAACATACATACATGGCTCATTTTTATTAAGCCATATAAGATAATTACAATAATGGTTAATTCAAAACCCTATCAAATAGCTTGGCAATGTGGGGCTAAAAACGACCATGTCTAAATGCAAGCTTGAACAAGCATCCACAATTCAGTGCCTGAGCTTCAAGCAATTTGATTTTTGGTTTGATAGCACCACATTGGGTTCTATAATCTTCTCAACTCAGTTTGAGATAAGGTGTGCCATGTGTTGAATTTTTTTGTGCTTGAATATCAAGTGCTATATTTTACTAGATTATCAAGTAACTTCCAAACTGAAGAACTTAACTTTACCTGAACCCAACTTGGTTACAGCCAACCCAGCATGTACAGATTATTGTGTTTTTGAAAGTTCATTGTATTTTGAAGATAATTTATAGATTTTATTTGTTTGCACTTGTTGAAATTATTAAAAAATGGACAGCAAATCTGTTTTGAAAAATTAGCTATTCAATTCAAGCCTTTAATTTATTGTTTCATTATATTTTTCATTTATCCCTTTTGTATTCTAGATTATTATATTTCTAATACATACTCGGGGCACCAGTACCCAAATCCAACCTGATTAGCAGTTTGTATTCCTGTATACACCATGAGTGTTACTTTTATTAAAATATAGATTAAAATAAAATATAAAGATTCAATTGGGGATGAAGGGAATGAGAAAAATATTCTTTAGAGAGGTTGGCTCTCATACATCCTTTCATATTATTATACAACACATCGGGATTATATCAATGGGATCTAGGTCTTATTTAGTGATCTAAACCGTTTATAAGATCAGCTTCCATGTAGATGGGGGACATCTAATAAAGGAACTGCCAGGTTGAAATGCCTAACCACTTTTATTATTTAACTTGGACGGTTACCTTTTTCACTGTTACTCTCTGAGCCATTGATTCGAAAGTCTAATATATTTCAATTTTGGAAATTTTTTACGCAGCTACCTTCAGAATTCTACTCATTAGATCAACGGCTTGGATCACCAACAGGGCCCCAGATCCAGCTGATATACTCCTGACATATAGCTTGCAATATACCTCGGATGTAATCAAGCAAAAAGAGTTGATTTTCATCCGCGATTTAATAAGGGAGTTGTTTACATTTAATTCCTCCGTGATTTTGGGATAGTGTTCTCGTACCTAATTCAAATTGGACGCGGATTTAATGCGAAATCCTTTGGCTGCATGTTCCTACGCATGTTAGGTGGGGCCATCACGATGTTTGTGGGAAATCCACTCCGTCCATCAGTTTTTTGAGCTTATTTTAGGGGATATTCTAGAAGAAGAAGAAAAAAAAATGCGTATCAAGAACTCAAGGGGCCACACGAGTGGGAAAATTGCATAAAGAAATTCCCACCGTTGAAACTTTCCTAGGCTCCACCTTCATGTTTATATGCTATCTAAACTGTTTATAAGGTCACTAGCAATGAGATGAAGTGAACACCAAAAACTTATACTGATACAAAACTTCTGTGGTCATACGAATGCTTCAACGGTGATCATTGAATCCCCACCGTTTCATCTCGTATAGCTCATTCGAGTTTTCGATCAGCTTCATTTCTGTTTGCATACCCTTAAACGATCTCACAAACGGATGGACAGGATCGATTTTGCCAAAAAAAATATAACAGTGGTCCCACCTAGCATCCCAGCCCAGCAACTTCGTGCCAAAGACTTTGGGAGGGAATCCGTGCCCTTTCAAATCATACCTAACATCAGGAGAATTACATGATCCTCGACCCATATGATATTCTTCACAATTACTCGGGTTGTCAATTTATAGCATTGATTGATGATTCAGACCATTGGTTGGTGGTCATTATATCCTAACCTTCCAATGGGCGGTGGACTACAAATCGATGGTTGACAAGAGAAGTACACTAGCTGTACGCATTCAACCTCAGAAGGATAGATCTTAAATATTTCAATCTGAGATATTTTTGGGTCTTCGTCCATTCACGTTCTGTCAATCGATCAACGGTCAGGATCACTAATAAATGGGTCTTACTTGTAGAAGCCGAGAACCCCATTACAGTAAACTAATCCTCGACCGAGGATCATATGATTTCTCAAAAAATATCAAATAAGTGCGGTTGGAAAGTTTTATAAAACTTTAGTAGCGCCGCTAACACCGACAAGAGAAATAAGAGTGGTTAGCTAATTCCACGCGTGTGGGAGCCTGCCCATCCGCACCAAGGCACACGTGCCAGTATGGAGCCGGTGTATTTGATCTGTTCTTTCCAGCAGGTGGTCTGGATTATTTAGACCCTTTTGGGCTAAAAAACAATCTATTTCATTCCTCTGTTGGGTCACAACACACAAAGTACTTGGACGGCTAGACAATTTTTATCTTAACCATCCCTTAACTTTGTACATTATGGCCCACCTAAGGGGTGAAAATACATGATAGTTTAGGCTAGAGGTCTAAGCATTTTCTCCAACCATATGGAAGGGGTCTGTTCTCACACACGTGTTTCATATTGGCATGTGTGAATGCATGTGGATGAGAAGGGCCATGCATTTTTTAAACCTACATAGATAAATACATGGAGTGTACCGCCAAACATTATACACAGTTAGTTTGAAAAATTAAGAAGTGAGAATGACTAATGAAATTGCGTTTGTTGCAATTTCCGTATTTTGTGGTGTTGTGCCTTGATACGTGGCACTTTCCACCATGGTCATAGAATAAGATGATGAAATGATATGGCCCCGTTAAATGGTGGTGACTCTCCATTGAACATGTAGTATGCATGTAACTAAAATCCAGACCGGTGAATATGGACTGCCGTTGATTTTCTTTTATACGTGTGGACAATATGAGTCAATCTTGACCGTTCGAATTTCCACGAAATTAACAATGATAAGATAATATAAGTCCATTTATTCATCCATTCGATGGCCATCGAATAAACGGTAACAATTATCCAACCTGGACGGTCAAAAAATGCGGCATGCAGATAAGTCAATCCAGATCATTCACTTCACGATCACATCTATAAATGCATGCCACGTGTACGGTGGATGAGTAACCATCATTTAAGAAGTGGCGAATAGCACACATAAATGTTGGAATGATAGTGTCTTTGAGTGCTGAAGCTTCTAAGAAAAGCTAACCAACACTCAATCAAAGATGCATTATTAAATCAAAAGCTACAATAGGGGTCGTCCAATAAAGATCCTGCTTTTATGTCCCAAAGCACCCTTTATATTAGTCTAACGAAAATCAAACTAAGTAATTCAAATAAATGGGTTGGGATAAGCTTCATGTTCTTTTCACCGTTAGATATGGTCCATGGGGCGCCATCATTAGGTTTGGATAAGCTCCATGCTCTTTTCACCATTAGATACCGTCCATGGGCCATTGCGTGTTCACGTGGACTGGGGCAAAGAATACCATTTAATAAGGAGAATTATATTTACACCTTGCTTTTATTTTATTCAATGCACATTTTTCTTTAGTTCGGTCTTTAAATATTACACCCCTAGCACCTACTCTAGTTTGGGTCGGTGGGATTAGAAGGGATGAGGTGGGATGGGATTAAAAAACATAATTATTACCCATGCCAGGGATTGTTCCCTGTTGCCATGGGATAAGATTAATGTCATGCTTTGTTGGTAATATGTTGGTATATTGAATGGATATATTTATCATCATTTGAAATTACTAAGAATAACACACATATATTAGATCTAAACCGTTCATTTGTTTTGTAATCTCATTTTATGGCATAGGCCTAAAATTAAGGTACATCCAAAACTTATGTGGCCCTAAAGAAGTTCTCAACAGTAAGTATTCAATACCTTTTGCTTTCTATGGTGGGGTCCACTTGAGCTTTAGATTTACCTGATTTTTTGGCCCATGCTCTACAATAATCTCAAAAAATGGGTGGATGGTGTGGATATAGCCCACACATCATGGTGAGACCTACACAACTTGCTAACATTGAATGAAATTAGAAGAGACCAATGCAATTCCATCAAATCTAATTCCAAGTTGTTTCATTCTTCCCAAACATGGAGTGGAATTGGCACAAGACCGGATGAATCTCATCCCACCTAATCCCTTCTAATCTCACTGCCCAAACACGCCCTAAGGTCTCCTTTGGCACCAAGGTTTTGACCTTGAGTTAAAATCAATTACAATGAAATACCTTAGATTTGGAATTATTTGGTTGTGTTTGACACGTATGTAATGTTTAACACACTCCAGTATTGTGTGTTCAATTGGACTAGGGGAAAGAATACCATTTAATAAGGATAATTATATTTACACCTTGCTTCTAATTTATTCTATGCTCATTTTTCTTTAGTTTGGTCTTTAAATATTACACTCCTAGCACCTACTCTAAGGTCTCCTTTGGCACCAAGGTTTTGAAATACCCTAAGTTAAAAATCATTTGCACTTGAAATACCTTAGATTTGGAATTATTTGGTTGTGTTTGGCATGTATGCAATGTTTAACACAATGGTTGTAATAAGCTCATTGAAATATATATGTTAGTAGAAAATGATGAAAATTCACATCTCAGATGATCCACAAGCATAAGATCACAATAAAGTGACTAACCAATAATTTCTAATCATCGATTTACATATACAATGTTTGGATAGAATAGATCATCCTATTAAAGTAATTTTAGTGATGCAATGGATAATCTAATTATTTTGGGATGTCATTAGTAGGCTAATGACACATGTTACACATGCAACTCTTGAAAGGATTTTAGATGTAATCTTATCTTTCGCCTTGGATTTCAAACCCTCTTTTTGAATGGATTTGTCCTTTGTGGTGATAAATATACTAAGGAATTGGAAATCCCCTTAAATTAATGTTGTCCGATGACCCTTGGCACTAAGTTAGAAAAATTGGCTCATTTCATCATAAGTTAGAATATTTATAAAAGTATGGGAAAAGTCTTCAGTGTTAATGATCTTTCACTGTTTCTACTATGGTGACAAATATCACTCTTATGGAAAGATCCGAGCCCCTAAGAGATCCGGGAGTAAGCCCCAAGTTAATTTGACTAAGTGTACGGGTATCCAAGGCTCATGCTCGTCCAACTTGGAGTAAGCGTCCCCGAAAGAGCCGTGCAATGGGAAAGTTCTTTCGCTTCAGGGTTGTGGGTCGGACGATTCCTACAGTCCGATCGGAAGTCATAAGCTCGGCTCGGATTAAGAAAGCGTCCCCGTTTGACAAAGTTAATAAGTAAAGGCTGGTTAGCCTCACGACCACTAATTGAGCCGAGTCGACATATGAAGGCGAGTACTCCTGTCAAATTGAGAAACTGTCATAACCCAATGTGGCCGGTTACTTCGCTCGCAGATATGCAATATCCGCTTGATACGCTACACGATTCATAGATTACGCACAATATCTCCACGATCTGAGTATCCCGCTGATTGAGTAAATTGTGCTGACAATAACAGACTTAGACCGTCCGACAGCCAAGTATAAATACATCGAGACCCCACTGTTACAATTACGCAACATCTTGCACTCTCCCCTACTCTCCACTTAGACCTAGGTTTTTTTTACCTAACTTATGTATCGGAGGGTCCCCCGGCTTAGCCAGGGTCACCTTTGCCCATCTTGATTGTGCAAGTTCAAAACGTCAAAGGGTACCAGAGTTCAAGAGACGAGAGGGGAGGGTCGACCAGATTTCAACCTCAACAATCACCGTATTATAAAAATCTTAACAAATTTTTGTAAGAAAGCAACTCAATAATATTATTAGGATGACATCATGAGATTTTCAATATATTATGTTTCATTCTTTTTCACAATTTTATTCAATTATTAATATAAATTTTATTAAAAATTAAACTAATTCACTATGTGACTATATATTTGAATATTTAACATTATTTATTAATTTTAATAAGTATTTTTAATTTTTTATCATTAGTTCCCACTAATATTCTCAGAACGACATTATAATTTAAAAATCTACCAGGAAATTCCTAAGAAATTGATTCTTCACTATGGCTTCTATACCGAGAAATGCCGGGTGCCACACGTGGAGACATGTCACATATGGCATATAACATTACGTGGGCCAAACATGTTCAATGTATTTGAACATTTGGCCAATTAATCTTAACCGTTCACTTGTTCTCCGTATGTGTGGCCCAGTGGATGAAAATGCATTTTTTAGTTGTTTTTATACCTTTCGCCTCCATTATAGTGATGATCTATTGAGTGGCTCATATATCTTTTACGTATGCCTCGTTTGCACGTATGAGGTGAATGCACACGAACGAATCCTCTATCAGTCTCTCCCCTCTCTCCACCTAACCACGTGGCATTCTACAAGTGTTTCGTGTGTGGCTCAAATGTGTGTATGGTCATCCCATCCATCTAGCAGGATTTCCTCACCGTGAATGTGAGATGCCCAAAATCTGGCCGATCCAACCATGACGTGATGGCCCACGTGAATTTGAAGCTTTTGTATGGCTGTCTGTTGTTTTCTACCGTGGGTCCACTGTGTTATGTATATATTCCATCCAAACTGTGCATTATGTGAGCCCTGCCATGATGATGGGATATCCCAAAAATCAGGATGATAAAGTCATTAGGTGGGCCACACCATTAGAAAATGTAAAAACATCCAAAAACCTCGAAATTTTCATGGTGGTCCAGGATGGTTGGATTGGTGCCAGATTGTTGCGGCGTCCAACTTTCATAAATGGATAGGATGGATGCCATATACATACAGGGTGGCCCACCCACAGGACATGCATTTCAACGCAATCAAATATCTCTTTGTACGGACAAGTATTTTGCACCCCTTTGTCGAGTAGAAATCTTTTGTCCACTGCTCTTAGAATAGAATATCTCAAAACCGAGAAAACCTGACATTCATTATGGGGGACCTATCTAGAGACGGACTCCATGGGGCCCACCGTGATTTGTATCTCTTATCCATGCCGTGCATCTATTTTGATATATTATTTTAGTGTATGAGCCCAAAAAGAAGGAAGATTGAAGGCCCAAGTGGACCACACCACGGGAAACGGTGGTATTGTACTCCTATTGTTGAAAACTTCCTAGGGCCCACCGTGATGTTTATTTGACATCCGATCTTTACGTAAGGTCATATAGACTTGGATGAAGGGAAAATATAAATATCAGCTTCATCTAAAACTTCTGTGGCCCTAACAAATTTTCAACGGTAGACGTTCAATCTCCACTGCTTCCTGTGATGTGGTTCGTTTGAGCCTTCAATGTAACTATTATTTTCGCCTAACACCTTAAAATGATCTGTCAAAATGAATGGACGGCGTGGATAAAATATATACTTCACGGTTGGCCCTACAGAGTCCCTAACAGGACTGTCCGTCTCTGGCCAGGCACACTCAATCCACGTCCCATTTCGGGGGAGCGTTTGGCTTTTATTTCATGAGTGGATTCAATCATGAAACAAAAAATGAACATGTAGGGGCATGAAGGGACCGTCGGAAGATATTCTTAGAAAGCAAAGGGCATTTTGGTCAGTTACTAAAATAGTTTTAAAAGTAGATCAGATCCGTTGGATTATTGGGTAGAACGATTCCTTAGAGGCGTGACTGAAGAGCATAGAGATTCGAACTCGTGACGTCACGAGGCAATGTAGTTGACAAATACACGCTCCTTTGTTAATTGATTGGCCCTTTTTCTTCTATTTTGGGACTTAAAATAAATAAAGATTTACCCTACTGTATTGCCGAACTTTGCGCTCTAGGTAGATAACTTCGTCCAGTCGTTTAGATAAAAGAAGAAAACTTTGATACTCGAGCATAGTGTGATACATGATAGGTGGGTATTGAGAAAGGAAACGGACTGCGTACAGAGATACCGAGTAAGCGCAGTGAGTATGGCCGTTGTGACCATCTGTTTTACCGGTTGTTTTTAGTACACGAGCATGAAATTGAAACATATCCAAAGTTCAAGTGGATCACACGACAAGAAATAATGTGAATTGAATGCCTACAGTTTAAAAACTTCTTTGGAGCTCTGTAAGTTTTAAACTAAGAGGATATTTGTTTTTTTTTTTCATCTATTTTTGTTTGACATTATAAAAAGGTTGGATGACAAATAAACACAGTTGTGGCTCATGGGAAAGTTTCAATGGTGGACATTATTATTACCATTATTTCTTGTGGTTTCGTACACTTCCAAATACAAACAGGCATCACTTGCATCAACTTACAAGTGTATCATTAATATGCAAATAAGATATCCTATTTAACTAGATTTAGATAGATAATTCTATAATATAAAGTATATCAATTTTACAATATACACAGATTCAAGTCATATTTTAAAACATGCATAGAGTTAAATGAAAATAGATCATTCATGTAAACTAAATATAACTAATAAGTCTAATATAAAAGACAAATAAAATTAAAGTAATCTAATTATTACAATGAAGGAAAGCTTTAAAGGTGATCCTCACCTCTCAAGTGCAAATTTTCTTCACTCATGATTAGGAGGCAAATTTAAATAGTAGAATTGAAATCCTAACCTCATGACTTGACTTGATTTCCCAACTTGAACTCAACTCGCCTCTTGAATGAAATTACACAAGAAAACCTGGATGCATAACTTGCTAAACTCAACTCCGTAACAATTCGTTGCAATGAACTCCGTGAACTGATATGAACTCAAACTCCAAAAGTAAATGCGGTGTTGATGAACTATATGAACTAAATTCTAATCAAACCGAATGAACCCGATTAAACCAAATGCACCAACTCTCCCCAATGTCTTCTACCTTCTGCCTCTCCTTTTCTTTTTGTTATCTTCTCTTATCTTAAAAGACCCAGTAACGAGCTGAATAAGCACCGGACCTAAGAATTGACGTAGATCTCTTATTAAGTTTCATTAGCGAGTCACGAACTTGGCAGCTCTCCGATCCGCATCTCTTTCCTCTTCTTTCCTTCTTTCATTTCCTTCTATTTCTCTTTCTTTCTACTAAAACATCCAACCTTATATTTGGACCCAAATTCAAATCAAACAACATGACTTGAAGGAAAATCGTTATTCTCTCTCTCTCTCTCTCTCTCTCTCTCTCTCTCTCTCTCTCTCTCTCTCTCTCTCTCTCTCTCTCTCTCTCTCTTCTGCACCTGCTTATACCGAAGATCTCGCATGTTATTTGCAATTGGTGGTAGTTTACAACTCACTAGTGTATCTTAGTCGGATTTCATGGTTTGTATGTTGATCATTGGGCCTACTTGAAGGATGTTTCAAATCTAAAACTTATGGCTAATAGAAAATCAGCAATTGAGGCAGTTCGTCGAGGAAGATGGTCGAGCTCCAATAATGGATTTGTGATGGGGCTTTGTTTCTTTAAGACGCTTGCACTAGAGGGTCTGGATCTGCTATAAGAAGGTTGTGGAACAAAGATTTTGAAGGGTTTAGGTGGTTTTGGAAGTGGTTTTGGAGGTGAAAGCTTCTGGATGGGTTTTCTCTTGTATTTGCAAAAAACAAAGAAGAATTCTAATGTGATCGACGCCTCTTTCCTTTATAGTTTATTCCAATGCTTCTAGATCGTTGGATGAAATAGATAAATGGCGTAGATTAATCGAATGGAGTTAGGACTCTCTAAGTTAATCAAATTACTCTTTAACGGTTGATTTGATAGTCAAATAATTTTAGTCTCTGGATGGGCCATGAAATGTGGATTTAGGATTTTATCTGTTTATCCCAAAGAATCCAATGGTTGGATTGCCTCAAACTTGTTCAATAACAGTTGAAAAGATCATTAGGCTAGTCTAAGTAAACTTTAATGCTAAATTTTAATCTTGGATTGTCCTATTAGTATAATCATACGGTGTATCAATTGATAAGACATTGTAAGCCTAATGAGCGGTGTATCTCGTGATTTAGATTTATTTAATAAGGATATTGAAATCCTAAAAATAAGTTTTTCTGATGATGTGATTGTCCATCTTAACAATCAACGGATGAATTGATTAGTCTATGGATGAAGATTACTCCTAACGACTAGATTTAGGCTAGAATGAAGGTGAATATTCAAATAAACTAGATTTGAATATGTATTAAGTTAGGTCCTCATGGTAACACTTGACTACTGAAAAATACGAGGTGTTACACTACTTGAGCATAGTTGGTAATCTTATGTATGTCATAATTTGTATTAGACCAAATATTTCACATGTAGTGGGTATTGTGAGTAAATATATGTCAAATCCCGACCAGCAAAATTGAAAAGCAATGAAATTGTTACTTCGTTACATACGAGTATGATTGACTATGTCTTGACATTCAGAAATTCTAAAGAGAAACTTGTAGGTTATGTGGATATAGATTATGCATAGAATGTGAACAAAAGAAGGTCGACTTTCAGTTACTCATCTATATTAGCCGGTGGAGTTATCAGTTAAATGTCAAAGCTTAATCATGTGGTTGCTCTTTCCATAATAGAAGCTAAATATATGGCAATGACGAAAGCATTTAAAGAAACTGCTTAGCTGAAAGAGATGATCGTCACTTTGTGCCGTGACTTTTCCATGCAAGGATTTTTCACATAAAAATCTGTGTTTTTGTGTTTATTTTTTTATTTTTTATTTTTTATTATATGTTTGATTCATTCTGAGGTTGCTTTCTCACTCATTATATGGGGTTTCAGCACCCAACACTATAAACATTACCAATGAAACTCAAATTAGTGTTGGGTTGAAGAATATTATCAACAGCAAGAATCTTCCAAAAGTAATCAAGAAGGATATTTTTTATTTGTAAATTTGATTCCTTTGTAGTATTCACTATTATATTACTATTAAACAAGAAAGATACTGATTTTTTTTTATCACAACAAAATGAGATTATTATTTACTTAATGCAATAAATCCTCCATGCTATCCTCCAAAAGCCAGTTTCATATAACTTAACTTACTGAGTGATGGGACTCAAATTAGTGCTTGGTTGAGGAATTTTATTAAGAGCAAGAATCTTCTTAAAGTAATCAAGGAGGACACTCTTGATTCTAGCTTGGGGGTGATTATGATCTTTCATGCTCCAAATTAAGTTACTTTTTGACAGGCTTTACAAAAGAATAAAAATTACAATTAAAATTGCAGTCATTGGGTTGCATGTCTTTTTTTAAAAAGAAAATTAAGAGACTCTTGACTTAAAAAAGAAGAAGAGAGAATTGCAATATTTCAAGTTGAAAGATAACTTTCCGGCTTTTTAATTGTTGTCGTGACTCAAGATAATAAGATGCTCTTTAGTAGCTCTTTCCATTTCTATGCACGTGATGGTTTGAAGGGTCCGCTTGAATAATTGGTTTGATTTTTAATTTCTAGGCAAGTTTGGAATTTGAGATTAGGGTATACAATTACATTTGATCTTATACAAATTTCATCAAGAGTTTGAAAACAACTGAAAGAATTGAATTAATCCAGGCTTCATATCATCTAGTCACAATAATGGATACAGAATAATTTCAAATGGATTTTGAAATCTACTACATCTATGGGCACTAACTTAAAATGTGTTTATTCACGCTGTCTATCCACATGTGTCCTTTACACATGACATTCGAGTTGGATATGCATATAAGTAACCAACATCAGTTTTAAAATTCGATCCTTCAATTATAATTCTATGGTCAAGGGTGTACATTGAGTCAAACCGAGTCGAGCTGGCCTCAACTCGACTCGGCTCGGCCACTGGCTGACCACAACTTGAACTCAGCTCGGCTCGATCCGCGAGCCTGACTAGCTAGCTCGACTCGGTTCAGTCAGCAACTCAACCCAACTCGGGCTGAGTTCGAGCAAAGATCGAGCTGAGTTCGCCTGTAAGACCCGTATCCTAGACTGTACTGTTCCGTAAACTTCCGCGATTCTCCCTATCGAATTTTAGGAAACCCCAACCTGTAACCAGCATTTGCTCGCGACCCTAAATTGCATCTTGTAGATTTATGTCAACTCGACTCAAAACTTATACACTAGCGACCACGCTGTCGCCGCGTCTCTCGTGCCGATGCGATACCCAAGGCAGGAGTTGTGGGCTCACGTATTTTTTGAAGAAATGTCACGTGTTACGAATTTCAAGAGAAACTCTACAACCCATCACATCAATCAATCAATCACAAGTCAAGTACTCAATCCATCCCTCTCTCACTAATAAGGCATAGCCCCTATCTCTCTCTCATTCCCAAAGTTAACCCTTTCTTATAGCACCCATCCCTCTCTCTCATACATCACTCTATCCCATCCCATTCTCCACCAAATCCCTAGCAACCATGAGAGAAAAATCCTAAGGAGAGGAGAAGCTAGGTGTGGCCTACTCCCTACCACCCAATCCCTCATATCAACCTTTCAACCATCATCATCTACCGTTAAAGAAGGAGCTAAGGAGCTTAGCTTACCATAGATCTAAGAAGAAGAGTAAATGGTGGGTGATCTACCGTTGATTTTGATTTAGGGCCCACTTATGATGGGACCCACCTTAATGTATGTGTTGTGATCTAAGAGGGGCCTATAGTGGCAGGGTCCCTCAACTACACCATCTCTCTCTCTCTCTCTCTCTCTCTCTCTCTCTCTCTCTCTCTCTCTCTCTCTCTTCTTCCTTTGCATGGTGATGATAATGAAGAGGTGTGTGGCCCACCTGGTGTGTGTGTGTGGCCCATCATAAAGTATGTATTATATCCATGCCATTAGGGCTGTTCACGAGTCAATCTAGCTCGAATAACTTGCTCAACTCAGATCGAATCAGCTCAGATTGACTCGGCTTGAATGGCCGACTTGGGCCGAGTCAAGCTATTTTTTTGTAGCTCGAGTTGAGTTCAAGCCGAGTTCGACCAAGGGGCATTTTAAGTCGACTCGACTCAAAGCTCGAACTCGAGCTCGACTCGGATCGATTAGTAATAATTTAAATATTATATATATAATATATATTATATTTATTTTAAATATATTATATATAATATTTTTAAAATTACCAAACCTTACGGCCAGCCCTACCCACACGCCCTTTCCCTTTCTTCTCTTTCTCTACCCCACCTAGCCGCTACCCGCCACACGCCCGTTCGACTAGCAATCCTCCGGACCACCACCACCTCCAGGACCAGCACGTTACCCGCACGGCCAGCACTCCACTGGACCACCACCACCCGATCTCGCCGAGCGTACCAGAGCGGCCGCACCCAATCCCGATAGGGTGAGTGCCCAGATCTGTTTCTTCTTCTTCCTCTTCTTCTTCTTCTACTGAATTGGGCAGATAAGCTTACTTTTTGAGAAGGGTTATTTTCATGTTGGGGGCCACCGTTTTCATGGTGCTAATTTCTATACAAGTGGGGTGTTGGTGTGAAAGATTGTACGATGCCACATGGTGTGGTACCGTTGCCTGTATATGATCAAGAAACATAATATGGTAGAGCCAGAAGAAGTGGAATATGGTGGAGCTGTCTCTCCACTGTGCGTGTGGTAGCCTGGTAGGTTGAAAGTATCAATCAGATCTGGTCATCTGGTTAAACCCGTGAAGGATGGCTTATGTTTGAAGAAATCACACCACAAGCTCGAGCTCGACTCGATGTAAACTCGACTCAACTCGAACCACTAGCTCGACTTGACAGCTTTAGCAAACAAGCCAAGCTTTGATGTTGAGCTTAAGCTCGAGCTCGAACTTGAATACAGCATGGACGAGCCGAGCTGAGCTTGGCCCACCTTGACTCGACTCAGCTCGATGCCCACCTCTACATGCCATCCTTATGTCGGGCCCACCTTGTTGGACCGTCTAACAGCAAGCCCACTGGCCTGTTCGTCTGGATAGGCCTAAGTGAAGAGGCAACACAGATATCAGCTTAACCAGAGATAGTGGGCCACACGTGTGGCCCACCTTGATGATGAGATGATCCACACCGTCCATCCAGGCAAGACAGTGGGTCGTAGCAGCACCAAGCTATTGTATTGACGCAACAAGTTCGGTGGTCCCACCATGACGTATGGTCCATCCGATTAGGGGTGTGGACCCCACTATAATTTATTTATTTATATACCCCATTCATCTGTTGAGAGCGTGGGCCCACCCCACACATGTGACACGTGTAGGGGTAGGACCCACCTTAATGTAAGTGTTTTATATCCACACCGTTCGTATTTGGACGATAGTAGGTGCAGCCCACCGTGATGTTTTTCAAGCCATCCATCTATCCAGGTGTGGGACCCACCCACACGTGCCACACATGTGGGGTGGGACCCACCTTGATGTATATATTCTATATTCACACCGTCCATCTGGATAGTGTGATGTGTGGGCCATACTATGATGTATGTGTTTTATTCCAACCATCCAGATGACTAGACGGTGGACCACCGTGATATATATATTTCATCAATGTTGTCCATCTATTTTATATCAACGCCATCCATCTATTTTATATTAACGTCATTCATCTATTTTATAATCCACGTTGTGCATCTGTTTTATACCCACACCATCCATCCATTTTTCATTTGGACCATCTATCTATGTGGGCCCTATCGTGGTGTATGTATTTTATAAGCACCATCCAGCTGGGATGGGACCCATCTGAGGAATGCTTTGTATGCACGCCGTTCATGGGCTGCGGTCCACCATGATGTATTTTATCTACACCATCCAGGGCAAGCAGCCCATTGTGATGTATGTGTTGTATATCCATGTTGTCCATCTGGTGGGGTCCATCTGACTCTGCAGGGCCACCTGTTATATGTGCAGGGCCCACTTGGTGTACATGAGGCCATGTGTGAGGCCCAATGTGATGTACATGAGGCCCATGGGACGAGGCCCACTATAATTCATTTGAGGCCCACTGTTGTGGCCCATTGCGATGTATATAAGGCCCTAAAATGTGGCCTATTGTAATGTATATACGGCCCATATTTAAGGCTCATTAGGCCCATGTGATACAGCCCACGTGTCGTATATTAAGTCCATGTGATGTCGCCTATTGTGATGCATTTGAGGCCCATGGATGTAGCCCATTGTAATGTATATGAAGCCCTTACGTTGAGGCCGAATATGATGTATATATGGCCCATACAATGAGGCCCATTATGATGTATGAGAGGCCCTTGTATGAGGCCCATTATGTTGTATGTGAGGCCTTGTGTGAGGCCATGGGCCCCACTATACGTCAGGCTCTATGTGGGTCATTCTTTGGGAGCAATGTTGGTTAAATGTCCATATTGATGGGCAATGATGGTTGAATGTCAACATTGTGACCTTCTCTTAGGCCTTGTTAAGCCCATTTTTGTCGAGATTGATTATCGATGCTGATTATCGGTGCCGATTATTAATGTTATATCGGTGCCGATTATTGATTTTGATTATTGGTGTCGATTATCGATGATCGAGGCTTATTATCGATACTAATTATCGAGGCTGATGCTAATCAACGATGACGATTATCGAGGTCAATTATTGATGTTAATTATCAGTGCTGATTATCGATACCGCTGAGTATGTGACAGCATAGCATCATGATACATGCCCATACGCATCATCTACATGTTGTTATGAGATGTGGTTGACTATTGCATATGTCATGGGGTAGATTGTTCATAAGACTTCCTGATAGGGGGAGTCGTCCCACATGAGTGTACGGTATGCGTAAAATTGATTCATAATTGGATCGTGTGACTCATACATCTTACATTTTATGATACGACTACTGTACGCCCTAGCGATATCAGGGTCGTAGCCTCCAAGGTATATCATGAATGGTCAAATGGAACACCAAAAATATTTGATTCTAACACTATGGGCACATAAGATGTCCTTGGGTGAGTCTCTGAATCCTCTGGTACCGGGGGAAACTCCAACGTCTAGACCGAATGAATACATGAGTGCCTGAGTAAGTAAACGGCGTCTTCCACTGTGTCGTGGTGGATTGAAAGGGGGTGTGGCCTTATCCGCCCAAGTGAAGGGACTGTAAGCTAGGCTGAGTTTGACCAGCTCTCAAATAAGTCTGATATCGACAAGCTAGGTAAGCATTGGTATATTGCTGGTAGGCGGATAATGTGGTCTCTTCCACTCGTTGGGATGTGCGGCTAGAGAGGCGATAGTCAGCGTGGAGTATACTAGACCTCGGTGATATCCCAGAGATGATTTATACTAATACGTGGACTTATTGAGCAGGAATTACATACTTAGCATTTTACCCATTCATTCATTCATTCACTATCCACTCGGGCTAGTGGTGCGCAACTAATTGTTATGTATACCTTCGCAACAACTAGGATTTCAGTTGGGGCGTATGACTAACTTGAGATTATGAGTTTACCACAGTGAGTCTGACTATCCAAATTTATGTATGAGACTGGTTTGAATAGAAATCTCTTATGATGGACCCCATAGGCTGCGATACTACGTACTATCATCATGAGTTCACACTCCATCATAGTTCTTTCGCACTACATATTTCACTACATCTGTGGCATATGGCATTTTGGGTTGTTATATTTTTACATTTATTTGACCTAAACGAGGTTGACGGTACTCGTGGACTCGTAAGGATTTGCATATTGCATTGCTTCCTCAGTATATAATATTAACTTATTATATTTTTACATCGCATAGCCTGGATAAGGCTGATGAAATTTATGGACTTGTTAGCATATTTTCGCATTACTCTAATATTGCATACTCCGATATTATATGACTCTTGAACTTGTTAGTATTTTTGATATTATATGATTTATAGAGTTGTATTGTATACTTGGCACTTACCTTGCACACACACTTACACCACCCTCTAAGCTTTCTATAAGCTTATGCACGATAGATGTGTGTAGGTGGCGTTAGGTCGCAGCAGAGTTAAGCTTGGATCGTGCAGCTGTATACAGAGCTTTGATTTTCAATATATGAATTTTTCTTTCATCACTGTATTCAACTGTTTATATTAGTGGATATATGATGATGATGTTGTCTTTATGATTTAGGTAAACTTGTGATTATGATTCTTATGAGATAAATGTACGTTGAAAATCCTCCTTCTAGGATCTCAGGATCGGAATCTAGTGTATGGGGATTGAAAGCTGAGAATGGGATACTACGGAGGCTGTCAGCACCAGATTCGGCGATCCAAAATTTTGTAAGCCCGGTTTCTGAGTTTAAGGCCATTGAGGCATTTCCACAAACTCCTAAACTGCAACTTCAGAATCCCACAGTTTTACATGGACTATCTTCTTCCATCAGCAGCAGTTGTGACTTTCTCAAGAGGTGCTTCACCACATATAAGTGCCCACGACTACAAGCCACATAGAGCATGCTCTAGTTCTCACTGTTGAGCTTATAAGTTGCCTGAGGATCAGCAGACAACAGCCAGTAATAGCATCAACATCTCAACATGCCCTTCACGACATGCGACGTGTAGGTGCAGTGGAGTCTCTCCAGCGTCGTTCCATCTGAGGCAGTAATCTGATCATTTTCGCTGCTAATTTGACATGCCCACACCTCGATACAATGGAAAAGTAACCGAGTCACTAAACTGGTTCAATCCAAGTTCGATTCGAGCTGGATTCGATCCGAGTCAAGTCGAGCTAGCGCTTGCTCAAACTCGGCTCGAACTCATTTTCGAGCTCAAAAATTCAGCTCAACTCGACTCAAACTCAACTTCGAACCGAGTTGAATCAAGCTTTTTCAAGTCGAGTCGAGAAAGCTAACCGAGCTAGCTCGGTTCGTGTACACCCCTATCCATGGTCCACTAAACACTAGTTTTACATAACATAGTGTTCTTCTTAAAGGAAGAATTTGTTCCCAAAGATGGGATTGGACCATCAAAATATCATGGTATTTCAAACATGCAATCATTATATAATAATGCTATTAATTTCATCCAATGTAATTCCATACTATTTAATCCCAAAGAGACCTAAAGTGGGACGCAGATTGCGACCTACCCCTGCCCGGACAATAATTCGTTCGAGCAGGGCTATGTGGGGCCCAACATGATGTAAGTGTTTTATCCATGCCGTTCATCATTTTTCTCATATCATCTTAAAGTATGATCCAAAAAATATGTTAGGTTCAAGTCTAAATTGAACCACAAAGTAGGGATTAAACTTCCACCATTCAAAAGTTCTTGGGAGCTGGAGAAGTTTGGGAGCTTATATTTGTGTTTTCACTTCATCCACACCTACATGACCTTATTAATAGGTTGGATGGTGAAAAAACATCACAGTGGCCCTTAGAAAGGTTTCAACGGTGGTTGTCATTATCACTGCAACTTTCTTTGGTGTGGTCCACTGGATCTATGAACCTGCCTCATTTTTATAATCACATCATAAAATGGTATGATAAAAGTGATTAACGGCGTGGATAAAACACTTACATCACCGTGGCCCCACAGAATGGGTAGACGGAATCCGCGTCCCCTAAAGTGTAACCTTGCATATGTAATTGGAGAATTTAAATTAGGTTTCTTTTTTAACCCTTTTGTAAGGGCATTTGAGGGGGTATGCCACAACTTCTCGGTGCCTATATCAAGCATTATGCCCTGCTCATGTATGTGTGAAAAAGGAATAAAAAGCTGTATATGCTTTTTCCATACCTGTGAATGTTCTTTTCTCCTTTTATTGGGAAGCTACTAACGAAACATTTTCTGCTTTGGAGGTTTGGTAGCTACATATGCTAGCGTGTATCATCTACATGCCACCATATGTACCATTCATCAGGTGGGACTTACCCTGTTGGTATTCTCACACAAAATATTCGATTGCTACACTCATAAGGTGGGTCTTGATGCTAGAAACAGGCTGACAATATAAAATAGTTCCATTGAAATTTTCAATGGTCGTCCGTTTCTGAAATTGTAGTTATGCAGCCCACCTGATTGGTGAAAGGATCTGATTCTTTGGAATTGATGTCAAAAAAGTGTCACTCTCATGATAGATGGTTTAGATCTCGTGCTCATGTGCCATGCAGGCAAATGTGGCGGCGTGTGCTTGACCTACTCGTACACGCGCATGAACTTACGGAAGCTGATCTTCTTTTGGCTGACAGAGGTAACTCTGGCTGCATGTGATGCTTGATACGCATGCGCTTCGGTATCGGACACGACTCATTAACTCAAATAAAACTCACTAAACAATGGAAAGCACTGTTTATAAGTTAAGAGTCCCGAAATCAGATTGGTGTGGACCATTATTTATTGAAATATAGCCACTAGATTTTTTTCAGTTTTAACCGTTCATTAAATGTTTAATAATCTGATAGTAGCTTGATCAGTTGAATTAATTATTGGATCATTACACATCGAAATTATGAGCTACAATTGAAAAGTTTATTGGAATTATTTGTATATTAGTGATGCAATTTCTAATTAATTTATTAGTGCCATGTGTCATCCATCACATTCACATTCAAAAAATCATTTGTATCCTGGAGGAATTAGCGGACCCAGTTTTGTATACTATCTGTAGTTTAAAATTGCCTTGGTTTTAATCAAAATGTATCTTTTAATGAATTTATTACAATCATTATGTAACATGTTATGTATATATGATCCAAAATCAGATTGGTGGAACAATCCTGACCTCTGATTCATGGACCATTATTTATCGAAATATAGCCACTCCAGTTTTTCAGTTTTAACCGTTCATTAAATGTTTAATAATTTGATCATGCTTGATCAGCTGAATTAATTATTGGGTCATGACACATGGAAATTATGAGCCACAATTTGAAAAGTTCATTGGAATTATTTTTATATTAATGATACGATTTCTAATTAATTTAATAGTGTTATGTGTCATCCATCACATTATATTATGAAAAAATTAGTAGACCCACTTTTGTAGACTTTGTGGTTTAAAATTGCCTTGGTTTTAATCAAAATGTATCTTTTAATGAATTTATTATAATCGTTATGTAACATGTCATACACACACACGCACATCATTTTAGGCTAGCTTATTTTTTCAATTTTAATATTCTGTTAATATTAGAAGAATTCTCTAAAGCTAATATCCATGCTACCAAATATAATCTTTAAATTGCAAAATACTTCAACTACAAGCAGTCAAATACCACTGAAGATTCAAAATCACTTTGGGCTCGTTTGGATACCACCAAATAAGTTATTTTTTTTACTTACAACAATAGATAAGTAACTTATTTTAGATAAGTAAATTTGATTTATGATTAATGATAAGTAACTTTTTTACTTAAAAAGTATTTAATCACTTTAGTTATTTTTTTAGCTTTTCTATTTTTCATAAGCTATTGAAAAGAGGCATTAAGGGAGACGAAAGAGATGAGAAGTTGATAAATATGCAATT
This sequence comes from Magnolia kwangsiensis, assembly GCA_037074715.1. Lineage (NCBI taxonomy): Eukaryota > Viridiplantae > Streptophyta > Magnoliopsida > Magnoliales > Magnoliaceae > Magnolia > Magnolia kwangsiensis. The sequence goes on along the minus strand of CM073572.1, from coordinate 187,963,932 downwards.
TGCCAAACATACTTATGTTTTTAATAAGTAGAAATTAAGATAAGCTACTTGTGAAATAAGTAGCTTATCCTAAGCAACTTAGGATCTAAACACCCATTTTAATTCCCATGTAGTTGCGATCTGGATTCCATTATATTAAATACAAGATGTTAAATGATAGTGTATAATGGGTTATTCTAATGACATTTCAAAATTCAAATTTTCAAAAAGTAGAAATACTTTGATACTCTAGCGGAATTTAATAGATGATACACATTCAGTTAGAAATTATTGAGAAATTGTACAATTGACATATAAGTAATTTAATTAATTTATACATATTATGGAAACCAGTTGATATGTATTATGACCCTTTTTTCTTTTTCTTTTTTTATTGGTTATCTAAGTATTAGATCTGGACATTCATTGAATGGTTAAAAAGAAAAAATTGATAGAATATTATTAAAAATACAAGTGTCCACAAACTAGTGGATAAGACTATTCAACCAATGTGAACTAGTTGAAGATGGGTTTTGCATATTTAGTTAGTTTGATTTGAGTTAATATTTTCCATACATAGCATTTCAAAGTATATATCTGTGCATCAAGCATCATACATAGCCCGAGTATCAAATAACCCTCCATAATTTTTTAGTATTATTATTTTTTAAACATTTCATATGACTGTGGATGTCAATGGACCACCCCCCCCCCCCCCCCCCCCCCCCCCCCCCAAGTTCATTAGGCATTTAGGCCCGGCCTGTTTTCAGCTGGGTTGGTTAGCTCAATCAGGCCTGAGGTCTGAACCAGGGCTTTGATATCAACCCAGATATTAATTGAACTGGCTTCAAGCTGTAGTTCAAAGCTGTACACCTGACCCAATCATAAGTTTTTAGGATTTATGAGTGGAGGCCCATCAAATCAATGGTTTCGATTACATCCAGATGGCCCATCAAATTGATGATTTATGAGTGTCGTACTTAGGCCTAACATGGCTCTGTTCATTATTGTCCTAGGTTAAACCTCTCAGACCGAGCTTGGACAAACACTGGCATGGTCCATTAAAAGATTTAAGGGCCTGTGTGGCTGGGCAGATTGAATGGGATTGGATGGTATTAGAGTGAATTGCATAGATTTCAAGGTAATGATAGCTGCGTCAGTGGATTGAATGGGATTGGATGGTATTAGAGTGAATTGCATAGATTTCAAGGTAATGATAGCTGCATCAGTGGATTGAATGGGATTGGATGGTATTAGAGTGAATTGCATAGATTTCAAGGTAATGATAGCTGCGTCAGTAGATTGGTACAAGATCTATGAGATTGTTATATTTCAGAATTGCTATATCCAGTCTGTTTGGCATGCCTGACCAATCTCTGGATAAAACCTTCCAATACCTTGAACCAAACACGTCCCAATCAATTTTGAAGGGATTAGGGCGGATTGGATGGGATTTAAAGGTAATGATGGTGATGTAAGTGGATTGTCTCAAGATTCATGGGATTGCTATATCACGGGATTAGGAATCCCGTGTCTGTTTGGCATGCTTGGCCAGTCCCAGGATTTATCTTCCAATCCCATCCAATCTGCCCGGCCAAACAGGCCCTAAAAATCTCAGGCCCACCTAGCTGACACCATAAGACCCGAGCCCATCTAGCCTGTAAAAATTGGTTGGACTCGGGCCCAATCTCGCCTAGCTCAAAAATTGATCAAATCTCCATTTCTGCCGGTGAATGATCCCAATCCATCCGTTGATCCGGTGGAATCTCTATCTCTGACGGTGAATGTTCACAATCCATCTGTTGATCAGGTAGGTTGCACATGCACAATAAGTAAAAATTTAATAAAAATGAAAACTAAGTTCTACATACAAATGTCGCCTCACTGGTGATATATGTATTCTATATCTACGCCGTCCATCCATTTTTTTTAGATTATATTAAGGCATGGTAGGAACTTCAATCACATGATTTTTGGATTTGCTTCATTTTTGGGCTCATTCTCTAACATGATCTGGAAACTGGATGGACAGCATGGATTTAGAATATACATATTAAGGTAATCCCCACGGCAAGGTCTGCACCTAATCCACTCACTACTGTGAGAGAGGGTGGTACATGGGGATTACGGTTTCTTCTTAATCATGTATTTGCATATCAACAATTGAATAATTAGAGTTTGTTTGATTGAAGAGATCCATTGAGCATCATGACTACGGGGGCAATGGATGTTAGGTTAAGCTTGTGACCGAACATGGTTGTACCAAAATCTGACAGAATCATATCAATGATGTAAATGGAGCCACGTGGTATATTTGTTACCTTTAATGTATGTGTTAAATATATGAAGGATACTCGTTGGTTAAGCTATTTTTAGATAAGGACAAGTAACCGTGGTTAAGCTATTTCTAGATAAGGGCCAGTAACTGCTAAGGCAATGTCAACATTGGAATATATTCTGAAAAATATTCTGTACCCTCAATGAAATCAAAATCATGATCAAGAAGAAGAAATCACTCTTTTCTACTTAGTTACACAAGAAGGCGCCATGTGGACAAGTGGTTAGTTTTGCACTTCTTTGAGATAAAGTAATAAATAGCATAGACAAATACAAAGAGAAAGATCCATCAATCCAACACACAATCATCCCCAAAATTAATCAATCAACCAGTGCAACATTGTTTATCTTAGTTTAGCTTACCATTTCTACCACTTATCAGCCGAGGGATGCTACTCTCTCTGAGTAGTTTAGTTCAAGTCTGTCTTGCAATCATATTGAACCAAAATCCAACTGTAACTAGTAGTTGTAATTCTCTTCCATCTACGCATGCATGTCAAATTTAGAAGAAGACCTTAGCTTTATAAATTGTCCGCTTATGCTCATTTGCTAGGTTGACCATAGCTATAATTTTTAGTATTGCTTTCCCCTCAGTCATCAGCACGTCGCTCTGCAAAACGCCTTGTAACTTTCAGGTTAGTTGGTGATCCCATTAGTAGTATATATTACTCATTTCCACATTCATTTTTAATCTATTCCATTTGACTATATAATTGTTGTATCTTAAAGTTCTTGATTCCCAAGGTAAAAATGGAGTTTATAGGAGTAAAAGCCCTAACCTCCAACTAATCACCTAAAATTCCGGGCACTCGATAATTGATTGAGTAGACGTACAATTGAACCACAATCGAACACCACTCTCTCTCGACACTAGGAATCAGTGGTCACAATTTGAATCGGACCTAATTAATTTTGCCATGCCCACAAACTTCACACATGTACCATGTGTCTGATTTTCAAACCAACAGGACCCTTAAGATTTAGCCCTAGCCCTAAGTTAAAAAGGCCTTATTCATGCCCTATAGGATGGGCAAGGCTAGGGCCAATCTTGTAAAGAAAGGAATTAAGTGACCAAAAGATTGAAGTGAATCCAATTTATTTATTTATTATTATTTTTTTATTTTTTTTTGGGCATCCACTGTCCACATTGAGTCCCACAAACAAACGTTTTGGATCATTGAAACATAACCATATAGATATAGTTTCCGTCTCATTTGCCACCCTTAATCTTCCCATAAGGAGTGAATACTACATAGTGAGAAATTCATAAGGCCTACAATTCGTTAATCCAAACTGTTGATTTGATGGCCCCTATCATGGATGGTGGCTGCCCCAAAAGCCTCTCTAAGCGCATAGATCCTCACCCTTCAATCGAATAATAGATCTCAGAACAGGTCAAAATATTGACTAGCCAGGATAATAGATCCTCATCCATTGTAAGGTAAGGCCCATGACCTCAATAACCTGAATCAACCAAAATATGGGCCCCCTTTTATGGACAACACCTAAAAAACCAACATAATTTCCAACCACATCACAAACAAACTGAAAACACTCCATCTTTAGCCATTCATTCTCCAACATGTAGGTAGGGAGTTTTCCAACATAACACTAACATAACTAAGATCAAGAAGAGGAAGAAGAAGCCGAGAGCAGGCCACGCCGGCTCTTAATGCTTTGTCGGATGGAGCATTTCTCTGAACCAGTACGCCGACATCTTTGGGTACCTCTTGAGGTTATGGTAGTCGACATAGACCAGACCGAACCTCGACGTGTACCCAGACAGCCATTCGAAGTTGTCGAGCAGCGACCACGCAAAGTAGCCAATCACATTTGCTCCATCATCGATCGCCTTCTTGAGTTCGGTCAGATAGCTGTTGTAAAAATGGATTCTTGTGGTGTCATGCAATCCTACTGAAAGTGTGACATTGCCAGGGTCATCCATGCCTGTCACCAATTTGAAAAACATGTTCAAAAACTCCTCAGTAAGTTCCATGTTAGACGACTATATAGTTAGCCAGAGTAGCCTCGCCCATTTTTTTTTGGACCAGAAAATTCAGTGCGAGGCCCGTAGGTTATGGACATCTACAGGCTTACACCAGGCTCAGATCAGCTAGGTTTGAACATATGATTCTGGCCCAACTAATGACCAAAAGGAGATAATTCTGTAGAGAATGTATTGTCATGCCAAGATCATCGTAATGGACGGTTCGTATCTGATGTAGAGTGGGTCACGGACACTTTCATGTCCATGATGGACTAGAGAAGGCCCGATCGAAGGTGGAAGGGATTAGGACCGACAGAGTTGTGTCCAACATGAAAAAGGCTTAGAAAAATTAGGAGAATAACATGGTTAAGACAAATAGGACACTATTTTTTGCCAAAAACCATGAAGTCTAGTAGTAATCATGACCTGCTATAAATAGTAAGTTTACTATTTATAGTAAGTCATGAATTTAGCGAATTTGAGTTGGAGTCTGATTCTGAAACGTCGTCCTATGTTTGGTATCACTATTTCAAGGGTTGTAGATTCGTTTTTATCATCAATCAATTTTTGAATTTCTTAGAATTTATTTCTATTTTTTAAAAAAATTTCCTTGTGGATTCGAGGAATCTTTATGAGGAGTCTAGAGAAGCTCCAGGAATTCGGAGTAGTTATCCGCTTGACGAAGATAGTGATCAACCTCATCATGTCCATCCCTGCGCCAAGGTCACTCACAAGTAGCATGAATTGGCGTGGGTAAGGATGGGAATATGAACACAAGGCTTCCATCTGATTTTATTTTTCTTTTTTGGGAAAACACGGAGGGAGCTATTTTTAGTCCAACTCCAGCCAAGCAAAGGACCACATGTCTGGGAAAAAAAATGAAAACTAGGTGGCACCCAAACAGACCCTAGAACTGAAACCAAGCCCATTAGGCCCAGTAGTTTGATGGGCAATACAAGCCCATCAATAGCCTTAAATTTTAGTATTATATGCAAGGGAGTGTTTGGCTGCACCAAATTCATGAAATATGATATTTGCTTCAACTAAAAATGCAGCCAAAACAAAAACTCATGGTCGGTAACACAAAAATAGAAAAATCGTACCATTTTCTGATAGAATGACAGTGGGGTTTCCATAGTGTTCTTTTATGTAGGTCACAGCTTTGTACATGCCCCATGGGACCATATACAGCCAAGAAGAGTGGGCCTGCAAATGTTCAAACATCTCAACCATGTAAAATGAAGGGTCCATTTCACTACAAGAAGAGCACCACATCATAACAAAAGAAAGCAAAACTTGAGTTAATGTCAAAACTCTCAGTTTGAATCCACCAAAAAAAAAAAAAAGGTATTAAATGATGTTGAATAGGATTTTTTTTACAAGTGGGACCCACTTTTGGGGTAACTCGAGCCATTGATTTGGTGGACCCCATCAGGGAATGGGACACACCCCAAGATCTCCTCTATTATAAGAAGCCAGCCATATGATTGGTCTAATGGGTAATGATCACATACGTACATTTAAACACATGGTAATGACTAGTGTTTGAAACATCGGCATCGCGTTACGTATTGCATCCAAGGGATGTAGACATATATCAGTTATCGCACGGGATATATCGCTTGTATCAGGTAATTTATAGCACTTTTTGGGAAACATGGAAAAACATTGGGAAAATGGTTGAATTTTTCAATGAAACTTCAGGAATTGTTTAAAAAGACATTAATATACACTCCTAAATCATAACATCTCAAAAAAGAAGTGCACATAATGGTGTGGCCATCTTGAGTTATGGATCGCAGATCATGGTGGACTCCACACGGAACAATTACCAGACATTCAACATATGTGATCATTCCCCTCGGATTCATGGAAATGGAGAATTACAGCCAATGGGGAGGAGATTCTTGTGTATCCTCCATGGATGATGAGGCCCACAAATAAACAGTTTGGGATAAAAGGTGGCCCACAAAGATAAACTTTTGTTAGGTGAAACAAATTACTCAATCCAGCATTGTATGTTCCTTAATTTATAAACCCATAGAACTGATTGAAAGGTATAGAAAATCAAAATTCTGATTCCAATCACTTCATTCATCAAGCTAATATAGCATAAAAGATTTTAAAAAATCGATGGCTAGGATAAGATCGATTACCCTTGGTCCAATGGGCACGCCGTGACGTTCAACTGCAAGAAACAACAACATATTTCAGCAACACAGAAGCTACAAAAGTTCTAGTATGACAGAGAAATTGTGAAATGATATCTCACAAGCGAATCCAACATTCCAGTCATTCTGATAGCCTGGGACCTTCGGCATCGCCTGATGAGGATCGAACATGTAGTAAGCTGTATATTGGTTAATCCCCACATAATCAATGGAGCCTTTGACCATCTTCACTTCTTCGATGCTGAATTTTGGAAGTCTTTCTTGCACAATCTCCTGCATCGATTTCGGGTACTCTCCATATACAATGGGGTGAAGGAACCTGCAAAACAAAGATGGATCAGTCGATCGGCATTATGGTACGTCCAGGCCCGTGCATGAAGTGGGCCGCACCGAGTGGATGACTTGACCCAAATCAGTCTGGTCTGACTCATCAGGCTGGACACACATGCACCAAGGAAATGGAAGTTCAGAAGATATTGCTAACAATTGAAGTTTAATGAATGGACCACCCTGATTTTTGGGCCAGTTCACCTTCAGTGGGACCCACCTGATGTGCAAATGTGATGATGTAGAAGCCTAAGTGAACTTAACAACTCTTATTTGGTGAAAAATGATTGTTGTTACCATCCAACATGGAAATCCCTTGCCCTTTGAGCTGCTAGCTGGTCTAGCTTGGAGTTCGTGAGTGGTTCATACCAAACGAAATCCAACAGAATCCCAATTCTCCCTTTCTGTTTTTCCTGCAAATCACACAATTTCATCAGGACATACGCATCAATTACTCTGCATCATGCTTTGAAATTGGATCAAAATCAATAATCAAAGATCTCTACTCACCTGATACTTCTCACGGTATCTTTGAACTGCAGCCGCATGAGATAAAATCAGATGATGGGCCACGATGTAAGGCTCCGTACCAGAATTTCCCTCTGTGCAGTTTCCATATGGTTTGGAACACCTTCCTGGTGCGAAAATCCCATTATCATATCCAAGAGCAGCCACCACCCTCGGCTCATTGAACGTCATCCAATTTTTCACTCTATCGCCGTATGTCTTGAAACAAAAATCCGCGAAATCCGCGTATGCTTTTCTGCATTACACGAACGAATTGTCATATTATTACCCAATTGTAGTAGGCTTTCTGGAGTTAAAAGTTTTGAATTGAAATTTGACGTGGGATCGAATTGTAAATGGACAGTTAACTGTAAAGTTCCACAGTAATCTGCATTTTTATCCGATTTAGGTGTATGAATTTCAGGTTAAGCTACTAATACCCACTTCAAATTTGTAACCATAACCAATAATTTCTACATGGTGAAGGAAATTTCATTGCTTTTGACAAAAGATTTGGACTGATTGATAGTATGCAATGCATGGTTTTAAGATGACCTGTGTGACTAGTGTGAGTTGACTTGAACTTGGTCGGACTCGATACATTTTCGCACTGCAAGTCGACCAAATGATTCACCCCTGACTTAGGCAAGCCCTTTTTGGAGGGCCGTTGCACATAACCTTAGAATCTACCCTCCCAAAAACACCAGAATTATGGGATAATAAAACAATAAAATAAATCAAAGCACAAACCACACGATACAAGAGATTTTTACGTGGAAAACCTTCAAAAAGGTAAAAACCACGGGACCTCGTTCAGAGCAACAATTCACTATGAAATAGAACATTACAACCGATCATAAGCACACACCGCTTGGATCAAACCTTCTTTACTCATGCAAGAGTGGATGAACAATAAGAGAATAATGAAAACAGGTGAGATCTCGCTGATCACGAGGACGTAGAAGCGCTGAGACATCGACTGCAAAATATATCACCTCTATGAGCCAAATCTCCCTTCCACAAGCTTCCTCTCTCTCTTTTTTCTTTCTCTCACCATTGATAGCCCTTTAACAAACTCTTGCAAAGCTTTAGGAAACTCTCTTGCATTGCACTAGAATAACCATAAGACTCCTATTTACAGTTTAGGCAACTCCCTTTCGCACTTCTTGCGAAACCGCCTCAAATTTACGCAATCCGCACCAAATCCGGACTGAATCTGTGTAACCTCGACCGGTCGAGCCTGACCCTCGACTGGTCGAGCATCATGGGATTCCAAAACCAAAAACTCGATAGACTTTGAGTCGGGCACCACTCGACCGGTCGAGCAGTTCAAACTATGGAGGAAAAATCTCATCAAATCTCCCCCTTTCCGACTCAGGAGGAATTCACCTTTTTCAAGACAGTCAGGTTTCTACAAACCTCAAACTTTTCCTTGAGCAAAGCCTTGGTCATCATGTCTGACCCATTATCATCTATGTGGACATTCTTAAGTTGTAACACCTTTTTGTTCTAAAGTATCTCTGATCCAGTGATACCGAATCTTTATATGCTTCGACTTGAAGTGCTGACTTGGATTCTTGCTCAAGTGTATAGCACTTTAACTATCGCAATAAACCACGTGCTGCTCTTGCTTCATGCTAAATTCCTGTAAAAACCTCTTTCTCAAAAGCATCTCTTTACATGCCTCTATGACCCCAATGTACTCGGCCTCTGTCGTCGATAATGTTATGACCTTCTTTAGCTTGCTCTGCCAAGAGACCGTTCCCCCTGCAAACGTGAACATGAACCCCGATGTAGACTTCTTAGAGTCTATGTCACCTATCATATCTGCATCTGTGTAGCCTTCTAACACAGGTCTTCCATCACCATAGCATAGTCTCACTCTGGATGAGCCTCTTAGATACTGCAGTATCCATTTCACCACTGTCCAATGTTCTTTGCCAGGATTAACAAAATACCGGCTGACAACACCAACCGCATATGCTATGTCTGGGCACGTACACACCATAGCATACATCAAACTTCCTACCACTGATGCGTAAAGTATCTTCTTCATCTCATCCACTTCTGTCTTCGTCTTAGGACACTGCTTGTCGCTCAATTTGAAGTGACCATCCAGTAAAGTATTGATCAACTTCACTGCATTTATATTGAATCGCTATAGAATTTTCTCAAAATACCGCTCTTGTGACAACCAAAGTTTTCTGTTGTTTCTATCATGAGTTGTCTCCATTCTTAGGATCTGTTTAGCCAGGCCCAAGTCTTTCATCACAAACAACTTGCCCAACTTCTATCTCAGCCTGTTGATCTTCTTGATGTCTCTACCCATGATGAGCATGCCATCAACTTATAACAGCAAAACTAAGAAATCATCATCGGAGAATTTGCGTGTGAACACACAGTGATTCGACTCCATTCTGTTATATCCATGCTTTAACATGAATGAGTCGAACTTCTTGTACCATTGTCTTGGAGATTGTTTCAGCCCATACAAGTTCTTCCTTTGCCTACACACCATATGCTCCTTACCCTTGACTTCGAACCCTTCTGGTTGGTACATGTACATCTCTTCTTCCAGTTCACCATGGAGAAAAGCAGTTTTAACATCTAACTACTTTATCTCCAGATCCATGTTAGCCGCCAACTCAAGCAACACTTGTATGGATGTCGTCTTCACCACTGGTGAGAATATCTCCTCAAAATCTATACCTTTTCTCTCACTAAACCCTTTCACCACAAGTTTAGCCTTAAACCTCGTATATGAATTCTTCTGCTCAACCTTCTTTCTGAACACCCACTTGTTGCTAAAAGCTTTCTTGCCCTTAGGCAAATTCACCATATCATAGATGTAATTCTTATACAAGAATTCCATCTCCTCTTGCATAACTTTCAACCACTCCCCCTTATGCTCGCCAGCTAGGACCTCAGAATAGGCTTCTGGCTCTCCCTCATTAGTAAGCATAATGTACTCATGCGACAAGTACCTCTTAGATGGCTATCTGTTCCTAGATGTCATCCTCACCTATGACTCAATAGGTGGATCAGGTAGGGGCTACTCCCCCGTCGTCAGGCATCACGGGAGGAATAACCGAATTCATGTCCTCTAGATCACCTAAACTATTCTGTAACTTCTCTAGCTTACAAATGTCTTCTGTACACTGATCTTAAAAGAAAACCACATCTCTTCTCCTAACAAACTTCTTAGTCGAATCTCACAATCTGTAACCAAATTTTTCATCGTCGTACCTCAAGAACACACATCGTCTGATATTCATATCGAGCTTGGACCTCTTGTCCTTTAGTACGTGAACGGATGTCTTACATTCAAATACCCTGAGATGACTTTACAATGGATCTTGTCTAATCCACACCTTCTCAAGTACTTCTCCATTCAACGGGGTTGATAAAGACCTGTTTATCAAATACACTGCCATGTGCATTTCTTCTCTCCAAAACATCTTAGGCAAAACATGCATTTGATTCTCTCTACAATGGTGAGATTCATTCGCTTAACCACACCATTATGCTAGGCGGTCTTGGGAACTGTCTGTTCATGTCGTATACCCCGGAACTTACAATACTCATGAAAGTTATTGATGTATTCACCACCATTATCAGTGCAGATGCACTTCAATGAACTACTTATCTCTCTCTCGACCATAGCATGAAATATTTAAACACACTAAAGACCTCGTCCTTGGATTTCAAAGCATAAGCTCAAATCCTCCTAAATGTATCATCTATAAAAGTGACAAAATACAATGCCCCACCCAAGGTTTTTGTCCTCATAGGACTATAAACATCAGAATAAACCAAATCTAATGCATGCACTTTATTAACATAAGAAGCAGATTTAACGAATGAAACTCTATGTTGTTTCCCTGATAAACAGTCAATACAGGTTTTAAGAGGTATACATGTCACGTCTAGAAGGAGCCGCTTTTTTTCTAGTAGCTGAAGCCTTTTTTTTTTTCACTCATGTGGCCTAGACGCCTATGCCACTTGTTAATAGTTGAATCTTCCGCTGCGTTCAACCTACCTTTGCACACAATGACACTTGCCTTGTAAAGGGTGCGACACTTCTTTCCTCTGGCCGCAATCAATGAACCCTTGATGAGCTTCCAGCGCTCACCAACAAATCGGCTTTCATAACCATCATCACCAACCTTCCCATCGACATCAAGTTAAGGCGAAGGTCTAGAATATGCCTCACATCCCTGAGAACTAATGTGCAGCCCACATCGATCTTCACACAAATATCACCCACCCCTACAATATTCGATATACCAGAATTTTCCATCTTCACGGTCCCATAGTCACTTGACTTATATCTTGTGAAGAAATCCCTGCGTAGAGTCGCATGAAACAAGACTCCTGAATCTATCACCCAGTCGATGTCCTGACCAGTAGTCATCAGACAAACATCATGATCTACTAAAAGAATAACTACAATGTCACCATCTGAAGCAACCGCAGTGGAGTCTGATTTATCTTCCTTATTTCCTTTTTCTTTCTTGTCATTCTTCTTCTGATGATATTCATGCTTGTAGTGGCCCTTCTTGCCACAATTCCAGCATTTAACATCCTTCCTGGTACTGTACTTGCCTCTTAATTTATCTCGGGTCTTCCGGCCTTTTCTGTTCTTTCCTCTCCCCCGTTCTTGTGTCAAAAGAGCTTCATGTTGAGTAAACCCCTGAGACTTCCTCCTTGACTCCTCATTGAAGAAACGGCTAGTTACATGTTCCATGAACACCTTTCCGTCTGGCGTGGAGTCACTCAGAGGCACCACTAATGTCTCCCAACTATCAGGCAATGATCTAAGCAATATCAAAGCCTATAATTCATCATATAGGACCATCTTCATATAGAAGAGCCGGTTCAATATATTGCTAACTTCATTCATATGCTCAGCCACAGAACCATCATCTTTGAACTTGAGATTCACAAGTCGTCTTATCAGAAAAATCTTATTGCCGGTTGTCTTCCTCTCATACAACCCTTGCAATTTCAGTCATAAGCTAGCGGCTGAGGTCTTCGTAGACACATGGTGAAATATGGAATCGTCTAGCCATTGTCTAATAAACCCCACCGCCTTCCGGTCTTACTTTTTCCAATCATCATCTGTCATATCCTTTGTCTTTGCGGATATGCTTAAAATTGGATCATACAAATCCTTGCAATAAAGCAAGTCCTCCATCTTTTTTTCTTTTTTTTGAAAGCTTTTTTCTTTTAAAGTTTTTTTTTTAAAAAAAGTTTTTTTTGTAAATCTAATTTGTATTCATTGATAAAAGTGTACAACTGCTTTACATTCGGGCTAGATAGGAAAACTACCTATCCAAAGCCTATTGTAGAAACGAAAAAAGACTGCCGATCAGAAAAATGAAAATATGGCGATAGATCATGTCCTAAGAACGCCCAGACCCATCCTGTCTAGAAAAATCCTCCCCTTCACTTCTCTCGAGAGATCGTTGACGTGAGCGAATGTGATAGAGGATTGCAGGCCGTCAACCTCCTTTCCTGAAAATGTGTTTGAATTTTACTTTGCCCAACTCCTACATTCTCTTGATTCGAGCCAACCAGTACCTCTATTTCCAGTTGGATTGAGAATTCTGGGAAAGGAAGGAGATCACTAGCAACGACTCTTACTCAACAATGACTTTAGAGAAGCCCCTACAGAAGCAGTGAAAGATGCCATCATGGATGGCCTGACCCGTGACTGGTCGAGCATCATGGGATTCCAAAACCAAAAATTCGCTTGACTTTGAGTCGAGCAGCTTGGACTGAGGAGGAAAAATCCCATCAGCCCTAACTCGACTCGAGACAGAACGAGCCGATCCGACTTGCTGAGTCTTTTAACCATGATGGAATGTAAGAAAAGCAACCCGCAAATTCTCATATGGTGGCAAATGGATATTCTATATTTGTAACAAAAGACATGTGGCTAGCTGTATATATGTATCAATTCTCATATGGAGGCAAAGAATTTTTAGTGATTGATATGGAACGGCTATTTTCCGTATGTATGAATGAGGAAAAAATCCATTAACTCTCATATGACAAAAAAAAAAAAAAAAAAAAACTTTGGTCTTGGAAAATGTGGGGGTCTGTATATGTATGTATACAAATGTATAATGCATACATGATAATTGCATTCGTAGTGGTTCGGAAAATCTGGGCAGATGTTTCATGTCAATGGATTGGATGCACATACACAACATCATCCCCTCTCAATTGTTCCCGCTCGTGCGGCCCATGTGAATAGTGGATTGGCCTGATTTTTGGGCTATGGCCAAACAAGGCATGGCATGCAAGATGGTCAAAGTGGATGTCATCAACACATCACAATGGACCCCACGCAACTCTTTTGCACTAATGTATACACTAGATAATATCCTGTGTATTTATGTATACGTTTATGTTTATATATAAAGCATAGGTCATAAAACTGAAATAGTGGTGAACAAAATACAAAATGTCAATACAATGTACTTACACTACTTTTCTGTTTAACAAGCCTTTGTATTGCTTCTCAAGTGCTTCAGGAAGATCATAATGATATAGATTGGCATAAGGTGTAATGCCTGTAATTATAACGAAAACCATACAAATTGTAATTTGAATCGATTAAACATCCAAACGTGTAGCAAAAGTGATTTTTTTTCACTTTCTAAACACTTGAATTTTACCTTTTTGTATCAAATAATCAATCAACCTATTGTAATAAGCAACCCCTTTCCAATTTACCTTTCCCACTCCATCTGCATATGAAAAACAGGCACATTTATTAATTTCATTTGTATAATTAACTAAAAAAATACATTGATTAAAATCAAATTAGGCCTGAAATTTCGTTTACTTGGGAAAATCCTGGACCATGAGATTGAGAATCGATACGCGTCGAAGTTGAGTTTGGACATGATATCCACATCTTCCTGCACCAGAAAAAATTCGATATCCGAAAGAAAATTAAGGATCGATGGAAAAATTCCAACCATCGGATCGGTTGTGTCGACCCGTTGGGACCATAGTTTTTAAAATTGTCCGCTCGAGTCAAAATTCAGCCGAGTCAATTTGATTTGACAAGATTTCCAGCTGAGTCAGTAGGAAACACACTGATAACTGTAACTCTATTATGAATCACTACGACTCACTGAGTCAACTCGAGTCAGTCAGGTGAAGAATTGAATATTTTTAGTTCAATTATTAAATACCAAGTCGAGTCAAGTGAAGAGCTGACCCAGTCATTGAGTCGGCGAGTCAACCCCACTCAGGTGGAGGTCGAATCGAGTTGATTTTTCAGGTTTCGGAACCATCTCCATGGGCATTGTAGAGGGCCCACAAGCCCATTGAGCTCTCAAGACTAGCTGGTCAATGGCTTGATTGGTAAGCCCCTCGGGCTAGAGCATCGGCCCAATTACCAAACCTAAGCCTTGTTGGAACATTTTTACCATTGAGGTTGAGCGGCCCACTTTCATCTGATCATGCATGAATTTTAGGTTGATCGATATGTGGGCCCAAGAGCGATAATGATGTAGAGCGGGTCGCGGGCAGTTTCATGGCAAAGATGGACTAGAGAATGCCCAATTAGAGGTGGACGTGATTAGGACTGTTAGAACCTTAAATCAGTAGTATCTCGCAAATTAGAATGAGTTTTTTAACATATCGCATGTGATTTTGGGGTTGGAGAAGCTGTTTTATTAGCTAACCAACTGAATTTGCAAGATTCCATCAAATCGAGAGTCAAAAGTCTCTTTTAATTTTGTTTTTACTATAAATAATAAGTTTTAGGTTATGTATGATTTTGATCCTTTGAATTGTAGAAGTTGTGCCCAACATGAAAAGTGCTTAGAAAAGTTTGGGAAACAAAGTAGTTAGACTAAAGTGGACACTTACTATTTTTAGCCGAAAACCATGAAGTCTAGTAGCAATGGTGACCATTTATAAATGGTAAGATTACTATTTATAGTAAGTCACATTTTTAGAGAGTTTGAGTTGGAGTTTGAGTCTAAAACTCTTTCCTAAGTTTGAACTCATTATTTAAAGGACTGTAATTTTGTTTTTATTATTGATCAATTTATTTTTTAATATATTAGAAATTATTTCTATTTTATCCCTTGGGGATTCGAGAAAACTTTATGAGGAATCTAAACAGCTCCGTGGATTCAGAGTAGTTATCCCTAAGGAAAATGGTGATTGACCTCATCACGTCCTTCCCTGCGTCAGTTAAGGCCCATTTACATGTGATGGACATTGGATAATGAATCACTATGAATGGTTGTTGTTGACCTGGGCTTAAGGCCTGTTTAGTAAATGGGTCGAGCCCGATTGCTTTGAGACCCAGTTAATAGATGGGCTGGGCCTGGAAGAGGCCTCATCAATAGCAGACAAGGCTTAGAACCACCATTCGGTTTGTCCTCTATTTACAGAATCGCCACCGCTTTGACTCGTACTAACGAGTGTCGGTGCTTTTTCAAGCAGAGGTTCGTTAATTCCACACGCCTCTGCGCATCCCCTCTAGGGCTACACACGCTGCCACGTGCCAACATGACACCCACGTGCGAGACTAAAGCAATCGTGGGGGCCCAGCTCGAAAATGATCTTGACCGAGATTTAATCCCGTCCGGTCATCAGGTGGACCATAGTGAACAAAACAATTGGATGGCTAGAAACAAAATGCTTGGCCATGTTTTCCTTAGCCGTTCATTTGTTCCTGTACACTGGGGTCCACCTGAATAGTGGACCGCCCTGGTTCTTAAGATAGGAATACTATCTACTAGTAGACCCACCTGATGGACGGATCAAATCTTCCACACGTGTGCCATCTGAACATGCACGTGTAACTAGCAAGCTGCAATCCTCAAGTATGCGTTTCTCAATTTACCTAAAAAAACAATGAAAATTCTAGGAGCAGATTGGGCGTCACGCGGGTAACACCCTCGTGGGTGTTACCCATACAGTGAGGCCCACCTTGATGATGTGTTGTATATCCACGCCGTCCATCCATTTCTCCAGCCCATTTAACAACGTAGTTCACAAAATTAATAATATCCAAATCTCAGGTGGACCACACCACAGGAAACATTTTTTATTAAACGTCCACCATTAAAAACTTCCCAGGGCCAACTGTAAGCAGATCCGTAATAATTACTTTACATACAACCCATTGATAAGGTGAAACAGAAATGAACGAAGGTAAAATAAAAATATCAGCTTTATCCAAAACTTTTGTGGCCCACAAAAAATCTTTTAATGATCATTCACCATTTTTTTCCAATGGTGTGGTCCACCAGATATTTGGATCTTCTTAATTTTATTGTAATATAATGAAATAAACCGAAAAAAAGAATAGACGGTGTGGATGTACAACATTATAACGAATGTGGGCCCTACACGGTAAGCGTAACACACACTAAGGTGTTACCCGGGTAACACAAAATCCGCTCCTGAAATTTCTTCCCGTGATTCGCATGGATAGAATATCCTATCCTTAAAAAATGCCATTACGCCATGATAATCACCTCATCCAAAAATCAGGCCGATCCACTCATTGGGTGGGCCACACCAACACAACAAGTCATACCAATGGCCGTTTTTTATTTGGATCGGCCTGATTTTCATATCATCCAATCAGCTCAATGTGGACCATCTTTTGTACGGATAAGACTTCTGCATATTTGTACGGATACAGCCGTTGTATCCGATCATTTCTGAGAACCTTATCACCATCCAATCAAGACCTGGGCCCCATTTCCCATCCCCATCTATCTGACACCGAGTTGACTCGGACGAGTCGCGACCCGAGTCAAAAAAAAAAAAAAACGAAACAGAATCTTACTTTGTAACGGTGATACTCATCCACCGAAACATCTCCCGTAGCGTTGTTCGCAACAATACCTATATTTCGCAAATTAAAAATAAATAAATGAGAAAAAATAAAAAAACATAGGTGCAGTAATTGTAATTTCTTCAAAATACCAGGTTTTGTAATAAAGGCGTCCCAGATGCTGGGCCCCCTTCCATCTTTCTTCGCCATTCCTTCCACCTGATAAGCTGACGTGGCAGTGCCGAAGATGAATCCTTTCGGAAAACTCGATCTGCTGAGTTTGCCCCTGTCGACTCGGGCCGATTTCTGCCCGTCGGATTCTCCATGGACTAGACATTGCTGTAAGATGAGGAGAGAAGGGATGAGAAGAGAAAGGAAGAGAGTCTTCTCCATTGCTGTGAAGAAGACGGAATCTCTGGCTATGAAAAATCTCTACTTCGTATTGTTCAGCGACTGAATTTAAACGGGTGAGAGGGAGAGTTATGGTGGGCCATGCCCTGCAATGTACAGAAAGAAGATTGGAAATGACCAAATTACCCTTGTCATGCCAAGACGTGCTTCACTGATGTTACGTACCTGACACGTGCGACCTGACTTTCGGTGGAAATTGTACGGGTTTTGTTTGATAATGAACAAACATCAGACCACCGAACGCGGATTAACGGGGAGACACCAACTTCGGTGTGGCCTTGATTTTGGGGCCACCTTGATGTATGTGTTGTGAATCCACGCCGTCCATCCGTTTTTACAGATCATTTTTGGGTATGGTATCAAAAATGAATAAGATTCGACTATCAAATGGACCACACCACAGGAAACTGTATTTATTAAACGGTCACCATTAAAGACTTTCTAGGGCCCACCGTAATTTTAATTTTTCATCTAACCTGTTGATAAGGTTACATGTACCTGGATGAAGGGAAAACACAAACATCAGCTTTCAGGTTGATCCAAAACTTTTGTGGTCTACCACCATTCAACTACCATTGTTTTCTTCGGGTGGCCCACCTGAGAATTGAATTTAGTTTATTTTTAGGCCCAATTTCTAAAATGAGTTGAAAAAACGGATGGACGGCGTGGATAAACGAAAAATACATCTATGGGGGCTTCATGGTCAGAGCCTCACCAAAATCGGCCTTCCAAATAACCATTTATTTAAAATCCTGCCCGTCCATCAGCTGAGTTTCGCCTAATTATCTGGTTTGATGAAGGATACACACCATCGTGACCCCACACGCCATTGTTCCATTTGGTGTGGACCATCTGATTAGTTGATCTAGCTGATTCTTTGCCGTAGGTCTTAAGATCAATGATAGAACCTGATAGACGGAGTTGATTTACATATCAACATGGTGGGCCCCAAAGATCTGGGTGTTTTACGCACCAAGTAAAACATGTTTGTTGAGGATTTCTGTGCACTTAGCTGTCTGGTTCCGCTTTTAACGCGCAACCTGACGAGGAAACGGCTTGAAGATAAGTATGCTCGCACGTGCACTCAAGGTTAACTCACGCTAAGGTGGACAATCCCACATAGGTTTCGTGGAGCCAGAATCTAACCGTACATCTAACTGACACATATTGTAGACGGCTAATGGTTCAAAATACACATGGATTAAATGATTCTAGCCATCTTATCGATGGTAAAAACACAAAATGGTTAATCAAATATTCAATGGTAAAAAGTGAATAGAATAATGAAAATAACCAGTCAACGCTTGTGATTT
Source organism: Magnolia kwangsiensis (assembly GCA_037074715.1). Taxonomy (NCBI): domain Eukaryota; kingdom Viridiplantae; phylum Streptophyta; class Magnoliopsida; order Magnoliales; family Magnoliaceae; genus Magnolia; species Magnolia kwangsiensis. Next base: position 187,945,077 of record CM073572.1, on the reverse strand, counting down.
TTTAAAATAAAACTAGTGTGCTCAATTTTTCAGGATTGGATTAGGGCCAATAAAGAAATGATACATAGCATTACACAAATGGTGAGAAATATATGAGAAGATTTCCCTATGAGATATAAGACTATTTTTATAGAATCAAAGCTGTCATTGATTTGACGCTACATCTTGACTGAAAATAAGATATAATCAACAATGTATGGTGGTCGGCAAGTTATACTGGAATCCGAGAGAAGAGAATTATTTGAAAGAAGAACATCCATGGAAGAATGATTTAAATAGTGACTCTTCAGCTGCTATAAATGAAATATTAGAAAGATAAGCATAAGGAGAATAGTTGTATTAGGGATTTTAAAAGAAAAAAATCAAATCAAATTCAACATATAATTTAAACAAAATAAATTTATCTTTTATCTCGATTTATCCTGAGACTAGCGATAATTTATAATTTTTAATAATGGTTCTTAGTTGTAATCCAAGTATACGCTCATACGTTGGAATTAATCCTTATTCAATATTAAGTAGTTCTTTTAAGAGACGCATTCTTGCAGTCGCTCATATTAATCGATCGTGAGTTTTTTCTTTTATTTGATTGTAATGGTATATTAAAAAAGTTATTTTTTATGTAAGACTAAGCGCAACCCACTTTCAGAAAAAGTACCCCACCTTTCGATTATTGCTTTATCATTATAAATTTCTGCAAGTGACTAAGTAGGCGAGCGATCTTTTCAAATTCTAGTCATATAAGTTCATATTGGATGTATCTACTCATTTCAATGCTTAAGGTCAAAGTTGATTGATTTGAATTGAGTCGTTATATCAATTATAACACTCTTGCACACACCACACATGATAGAAAATAAATTGAGTGCCAATAAAAATATCCATGATAGGACCCACTAAACGGATTAATCCAATTGATGCATTAATTAGTTATAGATACGCCTGAAGTATACCAAAAGGAGTTACGAAATCGCAAGGCTCCAAAACAAAGCAATACATGTTTGCTAATTTCTTGTCCATATAGATTGCATCCTACACATAAAGACACACATGCCAATTCACATCGAAGAGACATGGGTGGTCTACTTATATGACGAGGTGAATTTTGTGTGTGTTTAATTAAGAGTAAAATCAAAACATTTTGAAATTAACTTTGTTTTTTCTTAACAGTGTGAAAAATATCTCAAAGATTTTGAAATATCATGACATATTACCATAAATACATTAGGCAGTGATTTGTTATGTACATAAGTATTTACATATTAAATATATTTAATTATTAAAATAAATATTTTTATTTTGGTGAGGTTTTTCGATAATACCTTGATAAATTTTTCAAAATTCGAAAATCTCTGCAAAAATTTTTATGCTGAGAAATTGCTGACAATGGCATTTGTCCACTTTAGCTAGAGAAGGTATTTTTCCAAATAACCTTGCGATATGACATGGGCGTGCCGTTAGCCTCTTTTTTTTTAACTCGAGTTTTTTTTTTAAACATTTTAGGGCACTTTTTTATTTTTGTGTGGATGAAAATGCCCCTCTACTAAAGATGCTCTTAATATAGCATTAGCTTGTCTTGAAAGGAAAAATATTTTTTTGAAAAAGTAGTGTAGGCCCTACCAAAAACAAGGATTTGGCTCACCCCTCAGCTAATTTGATCCATTCATTTTAATCAGATAACCACGAACATAATTTTTCTAGTTTTTTGTTTGAAACTCTCTTTGGCCCACAACTACATTAATGTTATGCGTTAATTATGAGTCATTTCCTTCGGTAAGGTCCATTTGTAATGAATTTTTATTCTCTTCCTTCTTATTTCTTATTTCTTCTTCTTTCATTCTTCCTTTCTTAGTTCCAATTATAATAGTTTTTTAAATTTTTTTCAATATGAATGGTAGAAGTTTGTGAAAGAGAGGAAGGTGTAGTGGTTGTTTTTATAGTTATTTTTTTTAGTATGAATGGTGAGAGTTTTTAAAAAGGGGAAGGGTGTAGAAGAATGATTAATGGATGAATTTTTATAATAAAAGAATATTGTAATAAATGAATTTTGTAATATAAGAATGTTGTATTGGATTAATGTAATGAATATTAAAATTGATGAATGTTGTATTTAATAAAATTTTGTAATAGAAGTATATTATAACAAATAAATATTGTAATGGATAAATGTTTTATGATGAATCGTTGATAGTCGGTATGAATTGTCGATATTCAACGCGGACCGCTTATATTCACAATGGGCCATAGTATTAACAGTGGGCCACTAATATTTACTATGGATCGTTGATATTAACAATAAACCACCAATATTCATAGTAAACCACTGATATTAACAGTGGACCGTTGATATTAAAGTGGACTGCTGATATTTAGTGGGGAATCATTAATATTAATTGCATATCACCGATACTTTCACCATGGATCACTAATAATTATTGTAGGTCATCAATCCTACGAAAATGACCATAACTCCCTTGTTAAATGTTCGATTTTGATAATTTTATGCTTGTTGGAAAGATAGTTCAATTAACTTTCAAATAAATTTATAATAATCTCATTTGGACATCATTTTATTGTCTAAAATTGGGCCCAAAACTCATCATTTAATGTGGGCCGCGGATATTCACTATGAGTTACCGATCCCATGAAAATGGCCAAAACTCTCTTGTTATATGTTCAATTTAGGTGATCTTTTACTCGTTGAAAAGATAATTTGATGAACTTTCAAATGGATATAAAATAATCTCATTTTAACACAATTTTATTACTTAAAAGTGGTCTTAAAATTCATCATTTACTATGAATCACAGATATTTGAAAGTTCATAGTAAACAATAAACTTTTGGATAATCAAATGGTGTCAAAATGAGATGTTTATATATCCATTTTAAGGTTCATTAAATTATATTGCCAACGAGTACAAGATCACTTAAATCAGACATGTAATTAGGGAGTTACAACTATTTTCGTGGGATTAATGACCCACATATAGTGAATATCTATGGTATACAATGAATGATTAACTTTGGGGCCACTTTTTAGGCATTCAAATTATCTTCAAATGGTGATTCTAAAGTCATTTAAAATCTTATCAAATTATCTTTACAAAAAGCATGAGATCATCCAAATTGGACATGTAACGAGGAAGTTATAGTCGTTTTCATAAAATCAATAACCCAGAGTAAATATTAGTGATCCACAATGAAAATTTCAGTGATCCGAAGTTAATATCATCAGTACACGGTGAATAGCACCAGCCCACCATAACATCAGCGATCCACAATGAATATCAGTTGTCCACTATTAATATCATCGATCTACAGTAAATATCAATGGTCTACAATGAATATTAATGGTTCACTCTTAATATTAGTAGGCCCTAGTGAATATCAGTAGTCCACTGTTAAGACCAACGGTCCACAATGAATATTAGCGATCCACTGTTAATATCATTAGTCCATAGTAAATATCAGCGATCTACAGTGAATATCAACGGCCCACTATTAATATTAGTCGTCTACAATGAATATCAATGGTTTACCGTGAATATCATCATTCCACTATGAATATCATATATCAGCGGTCCACGGTGAATATCAGTGATCCATTATTAATATTAGCGATATACAGTAAATATCAGCAGTATATAATGAATATTATTCCACAATGAATATCAGTGATTCATAATAAATATCAATGGTCCACGATGAATATAAGTGGTTTATTATTAATATTAGTTGTTTACAGTGAATATCAACGGTCCACTGTCAATATTAACAGTTTACAGTGAATATCAATGGTCCATTATTAATATCAACGATCCACAGTGAATATTAGTAGTCCACTATTAACATTAGTGGTCTATGCTAAATATCGACAGTCCACTATAAAATATACTTCCATCTTCCATTATAAAAATTCATCAATTACAACATTTATTAATTTCAACATTCATTTATTGTAACATTTTATCATTATAAAATCCATCAATTACAATATTATTCCATTATAAAAATCCATCCATTACAATATTCTTCCACATCATTTTCCTTTCACAAACTCCCACTATTGATACTTAAATAAAAAATAAAAAAAACAATAAAGGGAACTGCCATACCCTCCCGTCGTTTACAAATTCTCACCATTTATACCTAACAAAAAAATAAAAACAAAAATAAGACAAAAAATAAATAATAAATAATAAATAAAATAACAACTATAAAGTGAACTAATAAATGAAGTAAGAAGTAGGAAGGAAACTAAAAAACACTGTACTGCCTCTCACACCCTCATCTCATTGTGAAAAAAAAATCAAGAAAAGAATAAGGAAATAACTAAGTTGTTGTTGTGCGACAAGAGCCCCACATTTTGAACCCATCTACAATTTATGTGGAGCCTATTGAGTTATCGTGAAGTAACTTCATCCCATTTACATGTGAGGGATTTTAATTGCATGTCATCTACCTAAGTTTGAAGGTAAAATTTATTATAAATAGACCTACAACATTTGTATAGTTGCAAGCTACATAGAGCTTTAAAGAAACAAAAAAAAATTAAAAATCCTTTTGTAGGTCCATGATTGTCCAATTAAAATAAACAGATTATATCAAACCAAAGGTGAGCTAAGTCTGTTATTGATGGGAACCACATCCTTTTTTTTCCAAAAAACCTCTCCTTCCTAAACAAGCTAAGAGAGCCATTTTCGTCCTCACATATAAAAAAAAAAAAGTACTCCAAATGTCTTTTAAAAAAATATCTTGAGCTAGAAAATAAGAAGCTAATGACATCTTCATGTCATCCTATAAGATTATTTGGACCAAAAACCTAGATCGACACAGACGGTCCGGTTAGGGGATCCCTACCCGTGCCATGTATGCGTTTTATACACGGAGGTCCATTCATTTTGAAAAATCTGTGATGAGTTCAAAATTGAGGCAGATCCAACGGTCAATGGTAACGCACTCAGGTGCATTAAATGCAAGAGTCATTTCTGGTGTGGCCCACTTGAGCTTCCCATGTTTTAGATCATGCCTTGAACCGTCCGAGAGAAGGGATGAATGGCGTGGATGGAAAGATACATCACGATGGCCACCACACAGATCTGACCGTTCCTTGCTAGAAACCAGCGGGGCCGGACGTAATCCGCTTCTGTTTTGGCTGAGACTACAGCCAATGAGCGTGTGCATTTCTATTGTATCCAGTAACATTGGCGAATGTGCTTATCGAAAACTTCTGTGGCCCCTTGAAGTTTTTAATGGTAGGCATTCAATCTCTACTGCTTTTTCTGTGGTGTGGTCCACTCGAGATTTGGATCTAACTAATTCTTTGGCTCATTCCCTAAAATGATATCACCAAATGGATGGACAGTGTGGATATAATACACGCATTATGGTGGAGCCCACATAACATGGTGACGTCACTTCAGTAGCGAGTCCCGTCCATACAAACCGACCAAATGGTGGGCCAGCTCATGGATGGACCAACCAATGAAGTTTAGGGTTTTGGGTTTTAATGCCCATCGCTTTAAATCGCCACTATTTTTGGGTTTTGGATCATCCAAGCGGTTGTCCACTAAGTAGACGGTTCAGATCCATTCCCAATCGTTCTAACTACAGAGGTTTTCTCGAGTACATCTCGACTTATTAACATATGATGCGGTGGAACTTAGCCGTTGGATTTGGAATCTTTCCAATGTTCTAAACCGTTTATGTGACAGGCGTTCCCTTGGATAGGAGATGGCCCGAAATACCCGCGGATTGAAATTTTCAGACATTTGATTATTCAACGTTCATTTCAACGGTCCACATTCCAAGCAAAATATCCAAATTATCGCCGTTTGAAATGTTTAAATTAAGAGCTTCTATTTGTCATCTATCCACCGTATAATGTGAAACTTTATTATAAACGGTTGGATCGTCAGAAGACATCACAGGCTAAAGTCCAGACGTATCATATTTTAATACATCAGCATGTATTCGAGCAAACCTTTTTTTTTTTTTTTAATCAAAGACGTCCAACTCAGGCTAATTCTACACGCGTGTGAAGATCTGCCATCCACGCAGGAACACGTGCGAAGATGGAACGAGGCGCGGCATCTACCTTACAGGGAATTACCATATAACCAAAAGACGTGGGGCCACTGCGATGTGCGTGTGACATCCAGTCCGTCCATCAGTTTGACCACTCATGTTAGAGCCGATCCAAAACTCAAGTGGGTCACACCACGGTAGAAAGTTGGATATGGAAATGCCCACCATCGAAACCTTTCAAGGGCCCACCATGATATTTATACCGAAACAGTGGACCATTTATAAATTTCTGGGACCACCCTTAAGCGTCGGCACTGCGGTCCAGATTGAAATGTTGAAATTGTTGGAGAGTGTGTTTCTCAGTACATAGACTGGAAAAAGGAGTTGGATTGACTGATGTGACCGCGGGCACTGAGATATTCCTGCGCTCGGGGCTGTGGGGGGCCCACAGAGATATCCATGATAAATCCATTCCGTCCATCTGTTTTGCAGGACCACAATAGGACGTAGCTTAAAAATAAGGCAGATCCTAAACTCATGTGGACCATACCATACAAAATAGTGGGGATTGAACGCTTGGGAGCGACAGAAGTCTTTTATCAGAATGATATTTGTAACTACAGTTTATCTGAGTGATAATAACCCTTTGAACAGTTTGGATGGAATATAAACATCATGGTCAGCTCCAGGAAAGTTTCAACGGTGCATGTTTCCGTTCCCACTTTTCATTTGGTGTGGCCCACCAGATTTTTGGATCTCCCTGATTTTTAGAATCATCTCCTATTTTGGTCCTTCAAAACAGATGAACGGAGTTTCTTTGTCAGGGACATCTATGTGGGTCCCACACATCCCAGGGCAGGGATATATCTCTGTGCCCGGCGTCACAGACTCACAGGCAATCCGCTTCCCGTGAGAAAGGATATGGTCCTGGCCATTCTATATCTAGTAAACGAAAGGACCTGCGATTTGAGAAATTTACAATACGACCCCCCAAATAAGGATGTAATATGCAATCAATACCTGCAGATACAATACACTACGATGACTGGTTTTCTAAGTAAATACCATTACTACCGGGGTTAAAAAAGGAAAAAAAAAAAAAGGCTTTTGTGTCCATATACGGAAAATAGGGACAGATCTGCCTTTGCCTACGTTTGTCTAAGCACGTGATGACCAGATTCTTCCGAATTCGAATCCGAATGTGACAGAAAAAAACGTGTCCTCATGCAAATCTTACACGTGGAACGCAGACGAGATCTGGACCGTTCATAAGGAGTTCCTACCGTGAAGGGTCCATATGTCAGTGATAGGGTTGATTGGGCCGTCCATCATGACTAGACTGCTGTGATAGTTCATGACCATTTTAAAAGTGGTGGTGACTCTTCCACCATACATGGGACATAGTTGTGCGGAAATCTAGACCGTTGAAAACTGACCCATTCGTAGATTTCACATCACCCACTGGTCAGATGATAGCAAACAACTATCAAGGGAATTTGGACCACCCTAGTTTACTTCTAACGGTCCATTTTTTTAGCCACCTATCCGATGGGTAGGACTGTTGGGTGGGTGGGATTTTCGAGAATGTGCCCTACGAAAACAAAACGCGCTGTGTGGCCCACCATGATGTGTCCGTTATGTCCATCACTTCTGCAGCTTATGATAGGATGTCAGCTGAAAAGCAGTCCGATTCAAAACTCAAGTGGGCCACGCTGGGCGCTGCTTCGGTATATCCGTATTTTCATTACATCCACGCCGTCTATCCGTTTTGACAGCTCATTTTTAAGGGTGATGCAAAAAACGAAACAGATCCAAATCTCAGGTGGACCACACCACAGGAAACAATGGTGATTGAATACTCACCGTTAAAAACTTCTTAGGGGCCAACGGAATGTTTGCTTCCGTGCCAATGGTTAGGATCGCCGAATTGATTAGATTTTTCAGCTGTCGGCCGTCTAAAATGGGCCCAACCGACTACCGGTAGTGGATCTGTCCACGTGTACCCTTTTCGTATCAAGACAACTCTCTTGCTTTGAGTAGTCGGTACTCTTTTATATCGTACACGTAATGCATTTGCAAATGCTTGTGATTTGTAAATGGGTTTTGATAGGATAGGATAGGATATTGCAATATGCCAATATCCACACCCGGGCCCGCTTTAAAGTGTTAATCGGGTAAAAGATTCTGTATCCGAATCCGAATTTATGGGGTCTAATTATGTTGCCTAATCGGGTAAATGGGTATCATTACTAGCCCCAGACGCACCATATACTGATGAATCATTTTAAGACACGTGGCTCAGCGATCTAGACTGTTGACATGATGGGCCTCACTTTAAATTAGAAAAAGGGGAAAAAGGGCCAAAGCTTTTCAGGGCTGGATGTTTCCGTTCATTCCTTGTACCACTATTAATGTTTAATAATTTAATTAAAAAATTATTAACTGAATAAATCAAGAAATTACTTTTGGATAATTGGATGATATCTGAGATGAGGGGTCAACAATTTTTTAATTGGGTAAAAAATAGAGGCAGATCCAAATCTCAAGTGGGCCACATCACAGTGAAAACAACTTAATGAACGGTTTGGATGACTTATAAACATCACGATGTGCTCTAGGAAGGTTGCAACGGTGGGTATTTTCATTCTCACTATTTCCTGTTGTGAGGCCCACCTGAGTTTTTGATGTACTTATATTTTTTTTTAGCTACTGTTCTGTTGTGAGTTGATGCAATTGATGGACAAAATGATTTCTCGTTAACATTGAGGTGGGCCCCACGTGGCTTCTCCTTACGGGAACTTACCATAGCGGGTACCAAATGCCCATAATCTAGTCAGTTTAATTTGAGTTAGTGTATGCCAGCATATCAAGTATCGCACGAAACCCGAGTAGAAATTCTAATCACGGAAAGGACGGGAAGGTTTTGCAGGTGTGGACAGATCAGGACCGTCATCGTCTGCCACGCACATGCATTGTCTTGCTTGCCTCTTTACGGAAATATCTCCCATTGGATTGTCATTTTCCGTAGAGGGGTTATACAATGGTTCCCCGAATATTCGTCCACTGCATTTCAGGCTTAAAGTTAATTCGGTAATCCAAACCGTTGAAATTGTGGACCTACTGTGGATGGCCTATGCATCTGAAATCACCCATATCTATTAGCATTCTGACCCTTTGGGAGGTGACCAATAACTTAAAATAGAGCAGGGATTGCAGCTATCTTACTGTACGGGAGAATTTTCTAGTACGAGCCATCCATAGTGAGGTCTATCGTATCAACGGTTCAGATCGTTAAACCATGGGCCGGGACCCACTTGGATACACTTGTAAACCATAGCACAGGAACTCTCTGCCCAGCCATTAGATATGCCCCCTTTCCTCTTTCACTCATTTTCATCAGGTTTTTAAGATACATGATACGTTCAACGTACAAGTGACATGCATCCAAAGAAATCAAGATCATTCAAATCGTGGGCCCCACCATGGATTGGAAATTAACACAAGTTAAACTGATCTAGACAATCCCATCGGACCAGTGTTAATCAAAATGGACGGATGAAAGGAAGAATTGCAGAGATCCAACTTGCATGGCAAGTGATCCGATCCGTAGGATTGACCAATAGTGATTTTATTTTTTTTGGACCACTTGCCATCCATCATGGATGGACCACTTAAGTGGTGCATTTTAATGGTGCCAATGGCAAATGATAAGCTTGTGGGCCGTACAATCGCACTGCCCACCTGGGTGACTTTAATCTGGACCGCACACTTGTACGGTCCATCTCTCTTCTCTGGCATCGTGACTTCCTTCTTAGAAAATTTGACACTAATAGACATAGTTTTTAAAATCTTTATGATTTAAGATTAAGCAAAATGATTTGAATCCCACCTTGAATCTCTTTTTGGATGAATTCTATGATTCGATGATTTAAATCTTACTATTTACAATTCGTATTCGAATCTACTTTTCAAATTATACTTGTTTTCTTCTATTTTAAGCTTTACTAAAGTTGATTATTTTATTTTGTTCTTTATGAGAAATTAAATGATAAACATTCCCTTTACCATTAAATTGTGCTGTATTTTCTTATGATTTCTTACATCTTCATCGGTTGCAACACCAGATTAACTAACTTGAAACCGAAACATTTTTATGTATGGTTGCGATCATGTTGACTTGTATGTATTGTGGTAATGATGGTTAGAAATAAAAATATCTTTTTTCCATAAATCTACACAATCAAATGCTGCTTTTTCCAACATGATTCTACATACAAGAAAGGTAAAAAGAATACAAATTACCGAAGGATTCATGTATGTTTTTTAAGGTAAATTTCTTGAAAGATGAAAAATAAAAATCCATTAACACTCATTACTTGGTGCATTTTGATGGGAAATGGATGGTTAATGAGTTTTTTTTTTCTTGCTTTATTTATATTTTTAAATTATTATTTTTATACAAATTTTTAAGAAAATCATTTTTAAAATAATCTTATGATTTAAGATGGGTTTACAATGCGATATGACACTACGATTTATGATACAATAACAATTTTGACAACATTGAGATTTACGATGAGATATGACATGCGATTTATGATACGATAACAATTTTGACAACATTGTACTACAGTGCATCCGTTAATATGTAATAAGTGAGGGCAAATTTTATATTTTACCTGAAGTGATGTAAAAGTAAAGGGCATCCAATCCTAATCCCTTTTCTCTTTTTCCTTTTTCTCCCTGACTTGTTTCCTCTCTTATATCTAAAACTATGCATTTTTTTAAGGGCTGCGTCACTGATTCTCTGATGCAACTAGGGGATAAGGCACATGCATCGCACGTGGTGGGAGAAAGGGAGAGATGCAAGAAATTTTGGAATGGGGTTTTGCTAAGGTTTGGTGGCCCAATCCGATTGCATTTTAACTGGTGACCTGAACCATTCATGATCTAAATTCCATGCTACACAAGCCATGGTAAGAAATATTTGAGGAACAGGAGATTGTGAATAAAGATGAATATTCAGTGGCTTGTATTCAAATCCAAGATTCAATTATCAGAATAATCAATGAAGCATGATTATATGATTATAGCTTCTATAAGTTGGAATTGAGAACATGAACAGTTCTAATCAATCAAGGATGCAATCTGGGTCTGTAAACCAGACACCATACCATATTATGCTATGTGACCACCGTAACAAAGCAAACCCTAGGCTTTTTGCGGAAAAACCGAAGCCTGCTACTCGCTTTTACAGGATAAATCTGAGCGGTTCATGGAACAATAGCCATGTTTTCCAATTCTCAAAATGCACCTACTATCTTTTGAAATGTTTTCCTAATAGGTCTTTTGAATAATTCAAAAGTTCTTGGCTTCAAGAAAACTAATTGCAGGGGTACAAATGCCCCAAAGCTTCTCGCTTTATATATAGTATAGATTTATCAAAAAAATCTGGATTTAAAAAAATAATGATTGCCTAAAACTGATCATAAGTTAGCTTAAGCTACAGACCATGGCATGCACCAAAAATGTCAAGCGGACGTGATATCCAAGACATCCAGAAGGCAGGCTGAGTCATGAAGAGCATGAAAATCAAGTTGGTCCAACCATTGGGCAGGTCACCATCTAATGCTCTGTAAGACGGTTCAAATCAGACCTACCGAAGGCCTGATTCAACTACGTGGGTCGCCAAACTGACAATTGGACCCACCAAATTTTCATGCCGGGTGATCATGGTGGGGCCTACTTTTGTACAGCTCGGATCTTGTAAACACTTTTAGCATGTGATGATTGGTTGTAGCTTTAGCTAACCTACAACCAGTTATAAGTGATCATTCCTTGGGGGGAAAAAAATACCAGCGAGGTACATTAGCAAACATTGTAGGAAATGGGAATTTATATATATATATATATATATATATATATATATATATATATATATATATATATATATATATATAAGAAAAGAAAAACATACCTCAACAATTTCTATGGCTATTTTCATCTCAACCCATCAAATGAAGCACACCCTATCTGTTCATCTCAAACACTGTGTGATGAAAAATATAAATAGATCAAAACAACTAAGACAAGAAATAAACAACACAAGCACCCAATGACTTCCCCCTTTTTAATAAACTTGAAACAAAAACACTGCATGCATATCAAACCGCTTATTTTTTGAACAAAACCCCATTGCGGTGTTGTGGTCAGCTACACTACTGTGGCGTTACTCTCCAAACACGCACGCACGCATCCTCCCCTGAACTCACAATGATTCTCTTATCACAAAATGCCAATCCATAGACCCCACCCAAGTGGGCCCCTTTTATAGTTATTCGGTTTGATGGTGGCCTGCCGATTTCATATATGATGACACATGTGTCAAGCGACCCAGTGGCAACCATGCTGTTATCAGGGGACCAAGCCAGGCAGTTTATGCGGGCCGTGTGGTACAACATATTCTTAAGCTTAACCTGCAAAACAATAGTCAATCAAAAGCAGCATACATAAGATACTCTTGACATTTAATTCGTTGTAAGGAAGATTTTCTGTCATTTTGAGAAGAATCAAGATTATTTACATATTTAACACGTAGGGGCTAGAGAAAAATTTCTAAACCTGAAAACATAAACTAGATTCAATGTCCAGCTGCATCGGGTTCGCTCGTGGACCGACTCAGTATTTATTTATTATTATTTTATTTTTTAAGTTACTCTATGGAATTTCATGGATCAAATTCTGCTTGGTAGGCCAACCAGTCCCCAGTCTGGGTAAAAGAGCAGGCTGATATCAGGTAGGCAGGCAGACATTGAACTTCTGCCAAGCAATCTTGTGAATGATTCTTAAATAGCTAGAACAATTCTATGATGATGATGATGTAAATCATGACTCAAGAAAAAAATAAACATTGAATTACAAGACCACATCAACACACACAAAAAATTACCACCTTTATTAAAATCCGAAACAAACCTTTATCTATAACATCATCATCTAAGCCTTATCCAAACTAATTGTGGGGCAAAGAATAAAATGAAAAAGGGCTCCAAGCCTTTTCTTTCCAGCATGGACCAAAATGATACCGGCTATCTGATTTTTTCAGGATATATATATATATATATATATATATATATTACAATGTATTTTTCATAATGGTAAATCAAACTGCCCCTTAATTGATTTAAATGTAGAAAAAGGCCTAACTGAAACTATGGCCCTTGATAGAGTGGAATGGTGGAAAAGGATTCATGTGAAAAGGCACTCAAACACAAATTATGGATGGTGTAGCGGGTTTCTCTGATTTTGTTGGGATATGTTTCTATTAATGTCCTTCTCTACACCGAAACCAAACTGCTCATAAACCAAGTCTTAGTGATGACTGGACTCCAAACTTGACCAGGTGGAGATGACTTAGCTAGTTTAAGTAGTATGGTCTAGGATCTTGAACTTTCCAGACCCTAACTTGCACTTCTGAAAAAATTATTGTGATCTCCAAAAAAGAATTAGTGTAATGCATCAACTTTTATCATAACAAATCATGGGTTGGTTGTAACATAGGGCCAAGGATACTATACACATCCTCGGCTCAAGGATGATATAATTTCTCTTGAAAATTCATGTGATTTGATTTTCTATAGTTTAACTGGGGATTCGGTCCTTAATAGAGTAGAATGGCGGAGCATGATTCACACAGCCGACCTATTAATTGGGATATGACTTAGATGATGATGATGTTATAATTTAGAGGATGTCACCAGGTCATCGGTCAGGTAGTAAAACCAACATATCGAAAGCAATCATCATAGAATTGAAATTGGTTTCAATTTAATACCACCAAACCAGCAAAACTGCATAAAGAATAGTGACTTGATCATAACATGCTATCATTCCTGGATTCTTCAAATCCCTCGGAGTAATGTCAAATATGACATCACATAGGTATGGATTATGGGATCCATGTTTGTTCTAACTAAACTATAATTGAATATTTTAGATTTAAAAATGCGCATTGCTATTGGCAGCAGTCTGAATGCTCAAGAAACCAATCTTTCCAGTTTCGGCTATACACTTATACAAATTTAATGTTGTTGTACAACCAAAAGAAGAAAGGATGACCATATTTAGGAATTAGAGTGGGTGTCTAAAGTGGCACCCTAAAAATAACAAGAAACTCTCAAAGAATATCTTAAAAGTTAATAGAATATGTTAAATTTGAGAAAAGTTGTGGTCAAAGGGTGACAACGGCTGCCAACCTAATGCAGCCTTCCTCCTTTTTCTGGGCTTGGGACCGGCAACGAGAGTAGAAAACTTCCATTGGAAGGATTATAAATGAATGTAGAGGGCACTTAGGAGTAACACCAATTGGTAATAAGATGACGGAAAGTAGATTTTGGTGGTTTGGCCATGTGCAATGTAGACCAAGAACTGCACTGTTAGAAGTGCTTTGGTTCAAGTTGAAGGCTCCAAAGGGAAAGAGGAAAGCCCAAAGGACATGGATGGTGGTACTAAGAAAAGATTTGGTGACCCATGGTTTTACCGAGGATATGGTCCTTGATAGAGTGGAATGGCAGAACAAGATTTATGTAGCAATCCCAATTAGTTGAGATAAGGCTTAGATGATGGTGATGATGATGAATTAAATACATTAAATTTATACAAGGGCACGTTTGGTTGCACCAAATATCATGATATTTCATGACTAATTAATCAAAATTGGTGCAAAATATCATGAAAGTTCATGATATTTGGTGCAACAAACTCACTGTCAACAATAAAATAAAACATACTACAATAGTAAATACGGTCATGTCATTGAGCCCTTACATTTTAGGATCACGCAAATCCGACACCTGGCCCCAATACCCTTACTTGATAGTACATCCATAAGTAACGTGGAAGATTGAGCAAAATAACACCAGATAATCTAAAAAGGAATGAATATTTGTGCTCACTGAGTTCGATACATGCACCCACTATCACATATTCAGCAACAGAACAGTACAACTCAGTGACACTACATTAACGTAAGTAGAAAAGACAGGTGAAGGTAATAAAAAAAATGTGGGTGCAAAAAAAATATGAATATTGGATGCAAATATCAATTCCCAACCAAAAAAAGGTATTATGCTGCAAGAAATAGAATAGAGTTTTTTCTTTTCCCTTTGCATTACCTCTCGAGAGACACGGTCCCAAACAACGGCTTCTCGATTGACATCCCCTGAGGCAAACATGGAAGCATCTGGGGAGTAACATATAACCGTAAGAGCACCCCTGTGCTTCTCAAGGACTGACTCCTCTGTAAGCGTGTCACCTGAGATAGAATATATGTGCAACTTACCATCTTGCCCACCCACAATGGCCTCACTTCCATCAGGAGCAATTGCAGATGCTGTCACAGCATACCCAAGGTTGATGGTTGACACTACTTTTGATCCCCGAAGCATAACAACTCCTGTATCAGTTGAAATCAAAGCAAGTTCGGGAGAATGAAGCGTAAGATTTAAGTCCTTGGGTTGAGTGCCAATGTCAATGGTTTCTACATCCCCACATTGATCCCCTTGCAAAGGAATTCTCCTAACCTGAGCATTTGTTGGAGACAAAAAAGGATGTGTTATATATAAATAGAATTATACAAATAACACAATTTGGAGATTATGGCGTATGAAAACCAGTGAAAAACACACATTCAGAGAAGTTTTTTTTAAAAATGGTACGAAAAATGTCAGATTCTGGCAAATGGAATCAGTTTGATTAGATCTGCAAACATAACATAGAAGGTTTGCTAATCTTACTCGTGTCCCTTATTCTCACACCTTGCAGCATGATGCAAGATCTAAGCCACTCATCAAGAGAGCCCTACCATGAATGCCACCATGTCCAAATGGGGCTGGACTTGAGGGTAAAGATGGGAGGTCAAAAATGGTTGTAATTTTTGTATCCATTCATCCTATTCCTCAAGAGAAATGCAAGTATCAGCCCATATAATGATTCTATGCCTCTTGCTCCGCACGGTACATGTGGCAAACATGTGTGGAGACTGGAATTGTTCATCAGATGGCTGCCATTTGTATCAGTCCAAGTGATTGGACAACTCTGACATCCAATTGTGAGTTTCGCCAGTTGAATGTGGACTGGTTGGATTTCATCAGATGGGTTGCCATTTGTATCGTCCGAGTGATTGGACATCCAGTTGTGAGTTTCGCCTGTTGAATGTGGACTGCTAATCCAACCAGTCCTTTTGGATGGCTACCATAGTCAATCATCAAGTTTTGGGTTATGGCCTATCAACGTAGTGGCCCACCAGATTTACAGTTGTGACCACCACAAGTACTTGCCGTGTATACCCTGGAGAGGAAGCTGTCAAGCTGCATATTAGCATTTCTCTTTCCTCTTTCCTCAGATATCATCTCACCCAGGATTATTCCACTAGCATGATTTTTGGAAGTGATGACATTCATGGTTTGGCCTTTCTAACGAGTAGTTGGGTATTTGTGAGATATGTGTCCAACAGCAGCTAGCTAGCCATGTACTATGATTAACTATAATTAGCAGAATAAGAAGAAAAGGAACACATCAAAGAATGAAAAGGCCAGGAAATCAGCAAATCACAAAAAACATGCCAGAAGTATCAACTTAGAACAACCGCAGATAACCACTCACCTTATTGTCAAATGCATATGTAACAAGCTCTTCTTCGACTGCAGCGAAGGATTTAATTTGAGAACTATCTTTCCTCTCTAGCTTGCCGCTGTATCCAACACCCTGTATCCATCTCACGATCAAGCCATCATAGCTGCTGGACAAGATGCTTTTCTGGCCACTCTGGGAAAGTACGGCTAATGCACTAACACTCTTCATGTGCCCCGAAAAAGCTACCGGTGCTTTATCAGGATCACTTGCAGAGAATAAAGTAATCATGCCACCAAGAGAAACAGTAACAAGATGGTCGTTCTGCCAAAGACAGCCGACAAGCATGTCATCCACTCCGCCAGAGCCAGGGCATGACAATGTTTTCCTCACCTTCCCATTTCCATCCTCAGAAATCTCCCATATCTTTGCTGTCTTGTCGGCAGAAACTGTCAGAACCTAAAAAAGAAGACTTCTGATTTATATCAGTATACACTTATCCTGATAAAAGTCCAATAAGGAAACATAGAGACAAAACAGACACTGCTAATAATAAATGATAATAACAGTAAACAATAATAGAACAGCATAATAGTAATGATAATGATGACGGCAACAACGACAATGATACGAAGATCAAACATAAAAAGACTGGGGAAAGAGTCTGAAGTTCATAGCATCAAGCCAAAGTCAAAAGGCTAAGTTGTTTCAGACTAGAGAGTCTTTTGTAAAAGAAAGTAGCTTAGGCCCAAAGATATCAAAAAAAGGTAGCATATGCTCTGCATCTGCAATTGAGGGGCACATTTTATGCTTTTCTCATCAATAGTTAAGGCGATGCCCACCTTTTGGTAATCTTGACTAAAAGAGGAAGGCCTCGTCTATAAACTAAAAATTAGTGCAATTTGGTTATCAAATCAATGAATCTCAACACCCGGATCACAAAGAAATGGACCAAAGTACACCCACAAGAATATTTAAGTAGAGAGGGAGAGCTTTATTGATATCAGACTTCCTATCTTACAATACTCAGAAAAACTCACACTTAGAAAATATTGGAATACTTACCTCCTACACCACCACCCCTTTTGTAAAACCTAAATGAATCTTTAATGAGAATCTCCCAGCTAAGAGATCGATCCACCTAAAAGATAGAAAAAGCCTAATAATGATAAAAGCAAATCTAGAAAATAATCCTCAACATCTTCAATCACATCTATAAATCAAACCCCATATCATCAATCACATGACGACGTCCCCACATATCTCCCACAAATAGTAAATTGTAGCTCTTAATATTTATTTAGGACCCAAATTTATAAATAACCAGTTCAAAATCTGGGATCTAAGTGGGCAATGGGCCTACATTAGTCCGCCCAAGTTGGAAAGACTCGATTTTGGTAAGTTAGATGCTTCATACAAGTAATAAAGGCTCGGATCCAATCTTTTTAATTCGTTGTCCAAGATCTATATGCATCTGGAATAGGGCTTGTTCTTTTAGCACCAAGTATTGCTTGTATTGGCCCTATCGAGTGTCAATAGTCATCCTTTTCAACACTTGTTTAACTTCTTCCCTTTTCTTTGAGCTTTTTTATGTCGGACCATTCAATCAGCAGGAGTTCAGCTTGTTCGGCTGAACTCATTCGATAATGAACAAGATTTAACATATTTAAAGCTAGCAAGTCAACATGATGCAAAATGCTCATCATGGGAGGAAATCCAACTGGGAATTCTTCGAGCACCAAGTCTTAATATTCACAAAGGAGCTTTGCATAGGGGACAGAACATCTGGTTGTTTGGCTTCTTCTTTAGCAACCAAAACATAAGTGATTCTGGTGCCTTTTTTTTCAAACTTTTCTATTGAAGGATTTTTGGCCCTCTTTATCAGATTTCGGTGTCGGAAGATGTTTCATTGGATACAATGTGATTTTAACACCATCCTTGGTAAAAGAATAAGTGTTAGCCCAAGTCAAATGCACCATATCTCGGTCCCACAACTACGGTCTCCCTAACAAAATTTGACATACATCCATGGGGACCATATCACACCACACATCATCCTTATACTTAAAATCCAATAGAAAATGAAACTAAGCACCTGAAAATTAAAGAAACTTCTCCCCCCTAATTGAACCAATGAATCATATATGGGTGTGGATGCTTATGTTCTTTGAGTTTTAATTTATCCTCTAGTTCTTATGAGACAATGTTCTCACTACACCCCCCATCTACTAAAATCATACAATCTTCCCACTAGAAGTGCAAGTGGTGCAGAAGATAGTGTCACAACCATCATCCCTCATCAATCACCCAAGGTGTTGATGGCATAATAGTTCATTGGATAATCAATGACTCACCCTTATTACTATATGCAACTGCTACATTTTTCCCAATATGTACCAAATCCTCATATGCATGTTCTTCATATCTTGTGTCATTGGGAGCTTTCATTTGCATGCAGTCCAGAATTTCTTCAACATATTCTCCTTCCTCGGCCAAATTCACTTTAATTGTGGACTAATGTTCAAGACAGTGAAAGAATAATGTCCCGGTTGTCTACACTTAAAGCACATGAAAGGAGTATTGTTTTGCCTCGTCTTGAGCACACTAGTCCCTGGTCCATAACCACCTCTCCCGGTTTAGGATTTGGCTTCATTATTGAACGTTGGCCCATCGTCCCTCGTGGGAAGTTAGCATGTTGCCCTATCATTGATGATGGTCCGTGTGAGGCACCAAATCATCTCCCAAGTCCCCAATTAATTATCTCTTCTCAACTTTTAATGCAAATGTGTATATATCAAACATCTTACATACATCTTTAAAATCCAATTCATTTCTTATGTCCAAGTTAAGACCGTCAACATATCTTGAAATCTTTTTATCTTCATACTCACAAAACACTACCCGTGATATCAATGTATAGAACTTCTCCGTGTATTCATTTACCAATTTTTTCCCTTGACATAGATTGTGACATCTTTGATAGAGGTCACGAGCGTAAATTGTAGGTAGGAAATTTCTTTTTAATTTATTTTTCATCTTTTTTCAAGAATTTACTTTCTCCTTACTTTGATGGATTCGTTCGGCTTGAAAATCTTCCCACAATGCTAAAACGTGACTGGGAAACTTCATAGCTACTAACTTAACCTTCCAATTGTTTGCAATTTCCCTGCACTCGAATATCTTTTCCACCTTGCTTAGCCAATCAATGAAATTGTCAACACGTAACCGACCAAGAAATTTCAGAATTTCTACCTTAATTCTGAACTCTCTGTCACATTTCAAGAATTAAAGGATTCGATCATTGATGTCTTCACAAACTGGGGTTGCCTATTGTTGGTTAGGACTGGGAACTTCCCTTATATGTCCACATGCTCCAACTTCGGTATCTAACTTCCCTCCATACCGAAGCTCTCCCACTTGATTAGTGAGATTGCCTACCGTATGCATGAGTTAACCTACTCACTCCGTAAGTGCATTTATCAATTTATCTACTTGCACATATTTTTCCTTTGTCATCCCTTCAATGCCATTAGGAGATGATGTAGACCTAAAAAACCCCGAATATGGCCCGCTTTAACATTAAAATGGTGCAACCTGGTTATCGAGTCAATGAGATCTCGACACCTAGATCGCAAAGAAATTGGCAAGGTTTATTGATATCAAACTTCCTATCTTACAATACTTACGAAAAACTCGTACTTAAAGTATTGGAATACTTACCTCCTACACCACCATCACTTTTGTAGACTAAAAGAATCTTTAATAGGAATTCCTCCAATTAAGAGATTGAAATCAAATCAATCATAGTTGTTTACGAATCAATCTAATCTACTTAAGATAGTAAAAGCCTAATAATAACAAAACCAAATCTGGGGAATAATCCTCAAAATCTTCAATCACATCTTGAAATCAGCCCCCATAGCATCAATCACATCCCCCCATATCTCCCACAAATAGTAAATTGTAGCTCTTGATATTTTGGCCCCAAATCTATAATGAAACGGTCCAAAATCAGCATATGTTGGGCCTGCATCAAAAATCAATCTAAGAGAGTGACTATAAGGCTTAACTCTCTGGTTAGGTCTTCAAAAAAACAATTCGAACCATCCACGTTTGTCCAAAGAAGAGGGTAGAAAACTATCTTACTTGTTGTGTATGTTTTGACATTGTCATCACTGGAGATGTTGTGTGCGTGTGTGTGTATTCAAGTTTTATTTTTTATTTTAAAAAAGATTTGGTATAATTACATTACTTCCCGGGCAAAGTTACGTGATCAAGTAATGGGGTTTTCATTCTCAAGTATGCATTAGATGGGATCTTCAAAAAGAGACGGGATGAATCTCAATTGAACCTACAGACTCGCCTATTGAAGCAAAGACCAAGCTTTATTATTGTAGAGAATGGAGACAATGGATGCACATGTTTCTGTGTTTGGGTATGGATGTGCACAAGGTATTCTGTATCCGTTACGATATGCTCGTAAAGGCCGATACGTATAGGTAATGGCCATGACCGTTACACGATATGGGGGTGAAACGGGGCTGTTTTTTGGGATCGTATCAGCCGTTACAGTGGCCGTAAAGGCTGTTACGGGGCATAACGACTGTTACCCTCGTAATGGTCGAAAAATGGCCACTTTTTTCTATTTAAATCCATTCCCCCCCTTTTGTTTCTTTTTTTAAAAAAAAACTTTTCTCATTCCAAAAACTCTCCTATATAATTTTACAATAGATTTTGACCACTCTTACTATAGTTTTTAATATTAAAATTGTAGACTGAAGTGATTTGAGCGAATAGAAGCTTTGACGGCCTTTTTTTTCAAAAATTGAAAAAGTTGTATGTATGCCTTTTTTCTTATTTCTAGGTTTAATGCTTGATTGTGATGTCTAAACATTAGATACATATAATCATGTTCAAAAACTCTCACCAAAGAGTGGACTGTTACACTACCATAAACATGTTCGAAACAAAAAATGAAGACATATTTGGAATATTTACATTATTCTTGATTTTCTAAATATTTTTTTCAGAATTTTCCAGGCAAAGGAAAATTTTCAGCCATTATGGTGGTCGTAACAGTCGCATATCGGCTGTTACAGCTAATACCCGTATTGGTAATGGTGGTGACTATTACAGCCACCATTACCAATACGGAATACCTTGGATGTGCATGTAAAGAACATATTTTATGGGAATGCATACGTAATTATTTGGTGCTCCCTCAAGACACCATTCCTTTATGTTGTTATAAAACATAATGAAGGGGTAAGAAGATTGAGTATTTTCTACAAAACTTCTTCACAAAAAAAAATAAATAAATAAAATAAATCTCTTCTTCTCCTCTCATTCTCCACCATGTAATCACTTACAAATAGTAAAGATCTAGATACTCCTCTTTCCTGTCCCCTTCTTTCCTTTCTTTTTGCTTCGTTTCCCTTTACCCTTCCCCTTCGGCAAACCTGTGGCACTAGCCAATGCGTTAGCCAGCGCCCCTACGAGCACAACAACTGGCACCAATGTTTTAAATAGTGGCAGCATGATGCGTAGCGCTCAACCCTCTATAGCGTGTAGCGTAAATACGTAGCATGTAGCGTAAGCTACACGATATTTCTATTTTTTAATTTAAAAATAGGACAAATATAATAAACAATGAAAAAAAAAGGAAAATTTATTAAAATGCCTAAAAGATGATTCATTTTATCAATTATAAGCATGTTAAAAAAAATTTATTAGTTATCATTTATCAAAAGTTAATCCACATATATAAGCCAAATCAAATAATTATCACATTAACAACTTTCTAAGCAAACTACTTTAATTAATAATGTCTAATTGAAACCACAAGTCACAATTACGAAAAGAAATAAAAATCCCATAGGTTAAAAGTATCAAGTACAATACAAGTGTCACATTCCTCAACATTAGAAATAAATAAAACGTGAAAAAATAATAAAAAACTAAAATAGTTATAAAAAAAATACATTGTAGCTTATGCTACAGACGCCACACGCTACATTGCTGTAGCATACGCTACGACCCTTGTAGTGTACGCTACAGGGGATTTACGCTATTTGAGACGCTAAGTCGCGCTACGGCCACGCTACGGCCACTATTCAAAACACTGACTGGCACTCAGTCAGCCATCAGGTTGACCTGTTGTCCTATCTTCCTTAGTGGCACACTGTATAGTGATCCATTGTCTTCATGCATCTCACTTGAAGATCGCAATGTGTGTATCCTGAGTTAGAAGATATGAAACTTGATTAAATGAAATAGTTTCTTGTTTTTCTTCATTCATCACATTATAGGTGCACATTGGTGTTTTTGGAGATCTCACGAGTTCAAAAAGTAAGAAATCTAGGCTGGTTATGGGTCCCACATAACCATATCACCATCCAAGATTGATTATTAGCACCACGACGCTCAATGGCAACAGCTATCTCAAATATCCTCAATTTTCCAAGATGTTGGTTGGTAGGAAGAGGAAATTAGGTATATTCATAGTAACAAGGAACTAGCCGCAGATGATCCATCCCACGATGATTTGGAAAGTGACAATCTGACGGTTATGTCCTGGCTTCTTCATTCTACGGATCCCAGTATTAGCCGTGGTTTGATGCTTCTTAAAGCGAGCAAAGAAGTACAGGCCAAAGTTGTCCGGACATAATTTCAACAAGATGATTCGGCTCAGTCTAAGAGTTACATCAAGAGATCACAAGTATGTAGCCAAAATGAATCTTTAGTGGAGGAATATATTGCAGCACTTATGCAGAAGTAGGAAGAGCTTGATCACCGTCAATCAGCAAGCTCCACTCTTGAAGAGCTTAAGAATCAAATGGAACAATGACATATGTCACGAGTATTTGGGTGGCCACAATTATGTCAGGGGAGAAGCTCATCGCAGAGCTTCTTTAGGTATGTAGTACTCACTCATTCCTAAACATCTGCCCCTGCAGGAGGTTCTAAGACGTTACATGATGGGGACATCATGTGCACACACACCCGCACACCACCAACCCTACGCACGTACGTACGCAGAAGGAGGACCCCATCATCGATCTGGCTCGATGACGACGTCCAGGGAGGGCCTCCTAGGTAGAAGACAAGTTTTGGTTCAAAAAAGTGAGCCTGATAGTCAAAAAAAACCCATCATGGGATCTCATGATCGTGGCCCACTCGTCGGATTGATTTCATATTTTAGATTTTGCTTATTGTTATTATTTAGAACATTGTGAATGCTTTACATTTCTCAGTTTGGTTTTTATTTTAGTTTACTTCATTGCCAAGTAATAGATTGCGCACATGGTGCGAGTTTTGGAGTATAGGATTTTTCCTATAAATAAACACCCCTTGTAGTTCTTTTAAATGATTGAAGTTAATAAAAAAATTCCTACTTTATTTTTCTGCTCTCTTCGTGAGTTGTGCAAGATTTCAAAAGTGGGTGCGAAGCCCTCCCTTTTCGAAGGGCTAACTACCGTGGTGCGAAGCCACATCGACCCCGATTCGCCCCCATCCTCCATCATCTTCTTTTCCATCTTCCACCACCATCCATACTTCGAATTCGTCCCTTTTGTTGCATCAGATTTCTTCATTACAGCAAATTTTCAGATTTCGGCCCGCAGGCGAACTGAAACTTCGGCGGAGTACCACGCACAAACCGTACATTAGATTGAACTGAGATTAGGGGATTTTGGAGTCCATCCCTGGCCGACCAGGGCCAAGGTGGCCATTTTCTGAATAGTGGGCCCCACACACGTGCGGCCGTGATCACATGCACGTGCATCTGGGCCATTGTTGTTGTCCGCGCACTGAAAGTGTCTTTCGGTTCAAGTTTTCTTCTTATTTTACCCTCTCGTACCAGTTTTTCATAAGCCCTAACCCTAGATCGCATTATCCTTAATTTATTTGCCTCTTTTCTCACCCTAGGGTTCCTTGAATTAGAATTTATGAATCCCTTGAATTAGGGACTGATTACTATGCATGTGTGGATGATTATTTCTTATCTTTGAGTGTCGTTTGGTTTACAATTTTTATTGATCCAGCCCTATCATGTGTAGGCCTGGACCCGCATAGATTCTTCTTAATTGAATGTTTGGACTTTCGTGTGGGATATGAAATTTGTGTAATTGGTTGTGAACTAACGTGATCTTAAGCCTGAAATCTCGCATATCATATTTAATTTTCATATCCTGCATCATCACATGGTAAACCTTCTCGAAGAGGATAGTCTCAATCTTTCTAGCAGCATAGTGACCAAAACGGAAACAAACTTGTTTCCACATACTGTGGTCGCCATAGACATGTGAGTGAACAGTGCTATGACCGTCATCCTCATTTTCAACTGAAGCCCAAGAGAGCAGCCAAGAATGCTGCAGTTAAGGGAGAGTAAACTTTATATGATGTTTCAAACTCCGAGGTGCTTTTTGTAAGACCCATGACTTTCATCAGGAGTTGGCCGTGTTTGGTACTTCTCTTGGCTGGGCTGGTATATCTAGCAGACAACCAGGTACATCCGCTCATTTCTTTCAGTGCCAATTTCATCCTTCTGCATCTTGGATAATTGACTCAGGTCTCACCGATGATATGACCAATACAGAAGGTAATTTCTCTCATATCTTAGTTCCTTAGTTGCATCAAATTTGCTGCTTCCCGACAATGAGCTTATCAGCTCTCATCATCCTTAGTGTTGCCTGCTGTTCTTTATTCTCCTGCTTTTCATTCCAACTTAATGGTTAACAAAACAGTGGAATTGTAGTGTCACATTCTTTCCTTCCTAGTGCTATATAGGATCTCTAGATCAGGAAGAAGATTGGTGGTGGATATGACAATCATGTGCTATATTCATTCGATGCCGGTGCTATCTCTTTTGCTTTCGTTTCAAAGTCACGTCTTTAAAATAAATACTATGTCCAGCTTTGGTGCGCTCACTTGGGTAATTTGTCTACTACAGGTCTTAGCCTATAATTTTGCAATAAATTCCAGTATGGTGTTGAATTGAATTGAGACATTTGTTAATCGTCAAAACACTTTGTACAACACATGTTCCAAGCACTTGTAAGAGTTTGGAACCTTTTAACTTCGTTCACTGTGATGTGTGGGGCTCTACCCTTGTCATTTATGCTTTTAGATATAAATATTTTATCTCATCCATTGATGATTTTTCTCAATTCATGTGGGTTTATTTGACAAAAACTAGGAGTGAAGTATCATTTATTGTTGAAGTTTTTCAGAAAATGGTTCTCACGCAGTTTGAGAAGAAAATAAATGTCTTTTGATCAGACAATGCTAAGGAATATCTTTATCATGATCATTCTCAAAATTTTAAAATAATAATAAAAAAATAAAAAAATAAAAAAATAAAAAAATCTTTATCATGATCGTCAAGGTTATCTAGGTAACTATGCAATTAAGATCCAAACATCATATCCTCATATTCCTCAACAAAGCATAGTTGCAGAACCAAAAAGTCCTCACCTTCTAGAGGTAACTAGATCCATATGAACTGAGATGAATGTTCTAAGGATATATTGTGATAAAGTAGTTCACTAGTTCTTACTACCAATGTTGTCGAATAGCATATGCGATCACACAATCGCATATGCCATGGCATATTCTTTTTAAATAATAAAAATTGAAAAAATTCTTTTAAAAAAATAGGAAAAACTTGCCTAAGTAGTACATATGATTGGATTGGGTTATTTTACTTATTTCATTATAGTTTGAGTGTTTCATTATGTTATATATTTAATTACTTATAATATATTATATAAATTTTAACAAAACAATGAACAAGCAACATTAAAAGAGAATTAATTATTAAAAATTTCGAACAAAGAAATTTTACTAATAATGTATAACTTAAAACAACTTACAAGTTATAACTTACAACTTAATTTACAAAAAAGTAAGCACAATATATAAAATACAAAAAATAAACATACTTGAAATAATTGTAGAGAGATTAAAGTAAGAGAGAAAGAGTAAGAGATTTAGAGCTTTGGAGTAAAGCATAGTGAAAATGAAGAGGATAGCAACAATTCTCCAAATTGCAAAATAAAAAAATTTAAAAATTTAAAAAAAAAAAAAAAAAACAAAAAAATCTTCCACTCTGGCTAATGGGAAATATGCGATCACATATGCAGTATGCAATTGCATATGTGATCTTATATTGGTTGCATATAAAAGTATGTCATGGCATACTTGCCAGGATCGCATATGCCGTCATGGGATATGCGATTCGATCCACAGTATGCGCATACGCGATTGTATATGAGCATATGCGATCGCATTTGACAACAATGCTTATTACAACCTGTATGCAAGGTATTTTGTAACAATAATGGTGGTCGTAACGGTCAACACCATTCTTTTATGTTGTTTAGGGTTTTATAAAACATAATGAAGGTCTAAGAGATTTGAGTATTCTCTACACAACCTTTTTCCCAAAGCTTCTTCTCCTCTTCTCATTCTCCACTTTGTGATTACTATAATTAAAATGCTAGTGAACGTCTCGAGGAAGTGGGAAGGTACCGATGTTTGGTGAGAAGCTAATCTTTCTCATATTACCATAAAAGAGATGAAGCAACCAAAATGTCATACAAGCTAGCTGATGAAAGATCCAACCTATCCAATTGTCCATATTGTCTTGATTGATGAAATGGACTAGATGCATGATCGGATGATAAATCTGATAAGGTCAATAGTCAAATTACACTATGGGGCCTATGTGATCAATTGACTGGTCCACAAATTCATAGGATTCATATATTTTAACTAATTGCTAGGGCTAGAAAATCATGATTGGTTCACGCCACTCTTATACCAATTTACAAGAAACATATACGATTGTTATAGGATTCAACGGTAATGTGATTATTTTATGTTAGGGCTTTTTTCTTTACTTGCACAAGGTTTATAAAAAGACCTCTTTGCTTATAATAGCCCATTATGCCAATTTTGAATAAATTTTCAAATAAGGAGTTTCCTTTGGTTTAGCATCCGTTGCGTCCCTTTTGGCATCTACCTACCTGTGGTAGAAAAGAGAGGTGTGTGATCACTAATTATAGATTGGTTGGCTGTTGGTAAACCTTCCAGATCTACACGAAATGCAGTGTTAGTTTTATCTCTTGTTGGTGATTTTATAACACTTAACATATCCAGATCTACACGAAACGCAGCCCATATCGGCCCGTTGACAACCTGTTGTGTCAAGAGATCATGCAAGAAGTTAGTTCAGTAAGTAAAATATACCACCCGAGTTCCTCAAGTGAAGTTCTGAATTGAATTTTGAAATATTTGAAATCTTCTCGAGAGAGCACTTCAATGTCGAGAAAGATGATGTAACTAC
The DNA here is from genome assembly GCA_037074715.1 of Magnolia kwangsiensis. Classification (NCBI taxonomy): domain Eukaryota; kingdom Viridiplantae; phylum Streptophyta; class Magnoliopsida; order Magnoliales; family Magnoliaceae; genus Magnolia; species Magnolia kwangsiensis. Next base: position 187,917,072 of record CM073572.1, on the reverse strand, counting down.
CTTAGTATTTCCGATGCATATGCAGCCCGAGTTCCTCACATGGAAGTTCTGAATTGAATTTTAATATATTTGAAATCTTCTTCTCAAGAGAGCACTTCAATATCAAGAAAGATGTATATCTAAGGATCTCTAATGTAGATTCCAATAAATCATCCAAACACCATTGGCCTACAATAAGTTACTGTATGAGCAATGATGCGTAAAAGGAAATCATGCTGAATGAAAGAATAGAAAAAAAAATGTTGTTGCTTGGTTTTGCACAAAAGCAGAATCTCAGTCTATGATTTCTACAGATTGAGAATTCTTTGGTTTAAGGAAGTACTTAAAATTTCAACCAACTTCCTGCGAAAGTGCATCATGATAATTGTATAGAAATTAGCAAACAAGTGTGTGCATGTGTATATATTTCAGCCGTATGGTGGACTACGGAATATATTTTAGTCTTGACAAAAGTGAGGAGAGGGGGGGCTCCCAACAGTAACACTCGTTTTTTTCTCTTCTTCCATTCTTTCTTCTTCTTTTCTCCTCTTTCACTATGTAAATCCTCTACAATCATCAAGCATAACTTCATTTGTCTTCGAATCCCGTCTTCCATGAGCATATAAAGCACAATAAAGTAGATCGTCACTTCATCAGAAATATGGTGAGTAGTGACATCAAAAACCATATCCACACATCATGTGAGTACTAATCAACTAGACTATGTACTCGTGAAGGAACCAAGCTGTGAAAGGATCTATCATCCAATACATTATGGAAAAGTTTGTAATCTCAAGTATCTGTGCAGCAACTTTGAGGGGGAGTTTCCATAGTATGATGGCTAGCTCAAAACACAAGAGTGCAAACATTTACCTGTTTACTATCAGGGCTCCAACTAACAGCATAGATACTGCCTTTGTGGCCATCTTCCATGGACAACTCTCCTATCTTTTCTGCAGTCTTTCCATCATATAATATGCCCTTCTTGTCTGAGCTCACAGTGATAAATTTACTGCCATCGGGAGAAAACCTTACACAGTTGACAAAATTTGAATGCTCCCTGCATTTCCCAAAAACAAAGAAAAAAGAAAAATGGAGATCTTGTGAATGCAAGAAGTCATGGAATCATGCAATAAAATCATTCTGCAATATCATCAGGCAAATCATTCTGCAATATCATCAGGCCATTAATTGAAGGTGTTTTAAATAATCCAAAAAAAAAAAAAAAAAAAATCCGAAAACATAAAGCTATGGTGATAAAATATGAAAATGAGGCAGCAAAAAATCATACAGATGTAAAAGATAGTCCCCCATAAAAATTCTTTAATGTTCAGCTGTCCAATTTAAGATATATGTAACTAAGAACCCGTTTATAATAAACGAGGCTTATCAATCTATAATAAATAAATAACCTGCATAAAACTACATCAAACTGCACATAGCAATAGGATGCATTTCTTAGATGGAATTGAGGATTCTTATCGAATTAAATCCGTCATCAGTGTAAAAGATATCTCCGTGACAAACCTTTGAGACAGCTTGAATTTGAACGGTGGTCCTTCATAGAAGTTTACCAAGAAATCTTCCCCACATGTGACGATGCGAAATGGCCTCGTTGGCTTAAATGCACAGCTCAATACCCGCCTTGAATGGCCATCGAACTCCCCAACATTACTGCCTGAATCCCACCTGCAAAAAAAGCATATCGTCTAAGAGCCAATTAAGCATGAATTAAACTAAAATGCATGAATTGAAAAGAAAAGAGAACTGAATTGAAAAGAAGCAGTTAAGCCCTGAATTGTTCAATTCAAATGAATGAATAAAAGTAAAAGCCATCTAATGGGCCAACAAGAATTAGCTTTTTCTTGTGAAAATTTTAAGGTGAATGCCTTAACAAAAGATCAACTTAAACAACATGAAGTTTGGATGAATATTCAACTATGATGATGAATTAATCGAAACAAAAATAAAATCGTCAAAATCTTACTTGAACCAACAATCTGTATTAGGTATTAATAAAGAATTTCTTCAAATCAGCCATACACTGTCATGCCTCATGGGAAAGCGGTTAGTGGATAGGGATGGGCAAGTAGCTAGAGAAATGGTAGTGAGGATGCATCGGGTGCGAATAGTGTCCAGACACATCAGTACGTACAAGTGGGTCCATAGATGAGTGATCTGGATTTTTCATCCACTGTGGATCATTTCAGGTCAATGGCCTGCATCTATGAACCATGGGGCCCATTTGCATGGATTGGACACATAAGGACGCCATTCACATCCTGATACATCAGGACCTTTGCACATAGCAATAGAATAAATATCCCCACCAAATCCTAAGGACAAATATCAAACTGGCAACTAAAGAAGTCAATTTTTTTCCATTTATTTAAATTTTGAGAAAGGCAACATGTGCATTATACCAAAAATAAATAATGGGTGCTAAGCCAAGAAGCAAAAATGCATCATAGAGAACTGCTAGGCCCTCAAAAATATGGCAAAAGTAAGATAAGTCAAGGAAATGAATCAGTTGGTCATGCCCACTCAAGAAGTTCAGAGATCAAGACATGTGAAATGAATCAGTTAACTCCAAAAGCTTGCTACCTACAATCATAATGCCACAGCTAAAGATATCTAGATTTTGGCTTTTAGCTTGATCCATGAGGCCATGACCCTCTACCCAAAACAAGCAAGGTAAGAACGTATTAATGGCTAGAACAATTGCATGGAGATGCCAATAAGTGAATAAAATTGCTTATCAAGAGAGCAAATGCTCTGTTGTACTAGAGTTAATCTACGTAAACTAATAATCTATGAGCTTATGTAGATTACTTGTTAGTACAACAAAGCATCCGCTCTCTTCCAAGAGAGATGATGGAGAAATATAGGAAGAGGAGTAATTATGTCCACATGGTCTTCTATTGACTTAGAGAAAGATTACATGGGTCCCTAGAGAAATAATTTGGTGGGTGTTGGGAAAGAGAGGAGTCTTAAGAGGTTATATTGGCATGATTAAGGATGCCTACAAGAGACTGCTAACAAATGTGTGGACCACTAGCTGAGAGACAAGTGAGTTTCCAAGTTCTATAGGCCTACAGCAAGGGTCAGCATTGAGCCTGTACCTTTTTAGATTGGTTATGGACGAGTTAACAAGGCATTCCATGATGTATGCTGTTTGCAAAGGAGGAGGTTCTGTGATGTATGTTGTTTGAAGATGACATAGTTTTAATTGACAAGACAAGAGAGGGGGTAAATGCAAAGCTAGAACTATGAAGGGATGCTTTAGAATTAAACAAACTCAAATAGAATATATGGAAGGCAACTTTTGTAACAACAGGAGTGGAACAAGGAATTAGTTTAGGTTGTTGACCAAGAAGTACACCAAAATGACCATTTTTAATATCTTGGGTTGATAAATCATGAGATCAGGAGGGTTAAGAAGGATGTTGCTCATAGAATTAGAGGTGGTTGGATGAAGTGGACATATGCGTTTTTAGAGCTTCATGAAATCATCTCATACCAATTAAATTTAGGGAGAGACTTTATAGGATAGTTATAAGACCAGCCATGCTTTATGTGGTAGAATGTTGGGCAATCAAGAAACAACATGTTTATAGGATGCGCGTAGTTGAAATACGGATGTTGAGATGGATGAGTGGCATGGAAAAAAAAAATGATATAATTAGAAATGAATGCATTCAAGGGATCTTGTGAGTAGCACGAATAGATAAAAATATGAGAGGAAGTAGACCTAGATGGTATGGCCATGAGCAATAGAGACCAAGAACTTCACCAATTTGAGGAGTAACGTGGTTTAAGTTGAAGCCTCTAAAAGGGGAAGGGGAAGGCCTAAAAGAATGTGGGTGGAGGTACTAAGAAAAGATTTTATGGCCTATAACTTAATTGAGGATATGATCCTTCATAGAGTAGAATGGTAGAACTAGATTTATGTAACCAACTCCAATTAATTGGAAAAAGGCTTAGATGATGGTGATGATGATTTAGTTGCAAGCCAATGTACCCTTTTTTTCCTTGAGCCATGTATCACATTTACATCCTATTTGTATGGGTATGAATCATGACCTTTTCATATTCTTCAATGGATTTGAATCCTTAAAATTAGTTGCTTGGTTTATGCAAACGCCCAGACGAGCTTAGCTGCAGGATCCTTCTAACAAGGTATCTCTCCCTCTTCAAATCGTACTTCGGACTCTCACACCCCCTAACGCTTTCTCACCTACTTGTTTACATTTTAAAACAGACACTTCCCCGCTCCCATACCCAAATCTGTTCCCACTTCACTTCATGGTTCATGCAACAAGGGATCAAGAATGTTTTATAGGATAGCTATGAGACCAACCATACTTTATGTGGTAGAATGTTGGGCAATCAAGAAACAACATGTTCATAGGATGTGCGTAGTTGAAATAAGGATGTTGAGATGGATGAGTGGCATGGCAAAAAAATGATATTATTAGAAATGAACACAGTCAGGGGATCCACGCATAGATAAAAATATGAGAGGAAGTAGACCTAGATGGTTTGGCCATAAGCAACAGAAACCAAGAACTTCACCAATTTGAGAAGTAACGTGGTTTAAGTTGAAGCCTCTAAAAGGGGAAGGGGAAGGCCTAAAACAATGTGGGTGGAGGTACTAAGAAAAGATTTGATGGCCTATAAGTTAACTGAGGATATGATCCTTCATAGAGTAGAATGGTAAAACAAGATTCATGTAACCAACTCCAATTATTTGGAAAAAGGCTTAGATGATAGTGGTGATGATTTAGTTGCAAGCCAATGTATCCTTTTTTTTTCCTTGAGCCATGTATCACATTTACATCCTATTTGTATGGGTATGAATCATGACCTTTTCAGATTCTTCGATGGATTTGAATCCTTAAAATTAGTTGCTTGGTTTATGCAAATGCCCAGACGAGCTTAGCTGCAGGATCCTTCTAACAAGGTATCTGCAGGATCCTTCAAACAAGGTATCTCTCCCTCTTCAAATAGTGCTTCAGACTCTCACACCCCCTAACACTTTCTTACCTACTTGTTTACATTTTAAAACAGACACTTCCCCGCTCCCATACCCAAATCTGTTCGCGCTTCACTTCATGGTTCATGCAACTCTAGAAAGGAGCAGAGAAAGCATTTAATGAGCCACTTTCTTCAAAACCTTTCCCTTCGTGTCAGGAGATTGTCATTTTGCGGAAGGCTCCACTCAAAACGGGATATACTGGAGAAGACATCTTGCCAATTCTCCGATTAATCTGATATTGCAGTGTACTCTCTGTAATGTGATGAAGAACGTCAGATAGAGTGGGGCCAGTTCTCCCCAAAAACATGTCTAGAAATACTAACCAAACAAGGCCTGATATATGCATGTGAGTGCAAAGAGAAGAAATCCCCAAGTGGTCAATGTGAGATGGATCAAGGTATTCTTTAATGGTAATGGTCACAGTAACGGCCTCCACTGTTACCTTTATGATATAGGCTGTAATGGCTGTTATGGTCTTTTTTTTTTTATTGAAAAAAAAAAAAAAAAAAAGCGAAAAACCTCTATCACCCATTATGGGACCGTTACAAAGGGCGTAACAAGCCGTTACGGGTCATTTTTTATGTAACGGCCTTTATTAAGACCCCATAACGTGTAACAGTTTCCACCATTAACTTTATGCAACAGTTTATAGCCCTGTGGCGGCTGTTACGGCCACCTTGGATGGGATGGTTTCATGAGAGTAGGATACGGGACTCGAGAGTTCTACTCCAACTTATGCCTATTAGCCGTGACATGTCTGACAGGCCCCATAGTGAATGTGGCTGAAAATTCAGGCTGGTCATCAGGGGGACCACACATGTATGGAAAAATGAACAGTTAGAAATCTGCCGAACGGAGTAACAATCTATAGTCACCATATGTGCAAGATCCATGCAATGATCAAACTGGTCTTTTACCAAGCAGAGCTCAGTCATTGTTCATAATCAATCCTACATGTGGGTGCCACCGTGACGAGAAGGCATCATGGAGCTCCATAATGAGTGCAGAAAAAGCATCATGGCACTTATTTACATTGATAAAGACCATTGATTAAGTGGGACACCCCATAGATTGACAATATTCCAAATGGCAAATAGATTGGATTGTGGTAGCCATCCGATCAGTGCACCCTGGAAAAAGGAACAGTCAGCTCAAAACAAAGCAATGGCCCACATTTGGATAATCAGATTCGTCCAATCACACAAGGTGGCATGCCATATCGAAAGTCCTGAATGTATCACCAAAACATGTTTTCCATGTATGTATTGAGGTCCCAACAGCATACAAATTCCTAGCCTATAGCAGCATAATAGCATTTCTTTGCTTAAAGCATTTAAACCATAAACACTTATATAAGAAACTCGAACAACCAATCTAGCAAGACATGATCCAGCGCTACGAGTTGCATTTGGACAAATCTGGACCGTCCACTTGATTCACCCCACGCTTCTTAGGACAATTATAAAAAAAAAAACCTTACTGATTGGATAATCCTAACCATCCAATCAATAGCCCACAAGACCAAGAGTGAAATTGAGAGTGAATGCAGAAAGCACAGGAAACAATCGATTCACACCATCCATTTGATGGATCCCAGACGTTAAGATGGATGCAATCAACCGTCATTCTTCCACAGTGACCCAGAAGTTTGGGTTGGGCCAAACCGACGATCCAGATCAACCAACCAAGCTGCGAAAACACCAAATTACAACTCGAAGCAACACAAACAGAGCACTAGATCATCATTCCTCAAACTCAAAAAAACCAGAATCAAGAAATGGCATTGCATAAAATACAACGACAATTCATCAGAACTACAATCAAGCCACCCACTCACATGAAAGCACGGACGAAAGATTTTCCCTTCCCGTCGCCGGACGCTACGATCCGTAGGCCATCAGGAGACCACTGAAGATCGTCGATGCGGCCGGAGAGGACGCGGAACTCGTTCTTGAGAACGTGATCGTTGTGGACCCCCCAGATGCGGACGGTGCCGGAGACGTCGGCGGAGGCGATCCACTCGCCGTTGGGGGAGAATCGGGCGATGGTGGTGGGGTAGGCATGGTCGGCGTAGATGGAGGCTTGGAGGGGGCGATCGAGATGGCGGATAATTACGGATCTGCCATTTGTGTAGAGGATGGCGTTCGATTTCGGGTCCCCCGATATGAGGATGCCCCGGCCCCGCTCCGTTGATGGTACGCAGGCGTACGTTTCTACGAGCTCCGCCATGGCACTGAGAGAGAGAGAGAGAGAAAGAGAGAGAGGGGGGGAGAGGAATCGGCAAGTAAAGGAGAATTTGAACGCGGGAGGAAGACAGGAAATGAGAGAAAAAAAGCTTTGATACTCTGGCAGAGTGTGATGGATGATACGCAGGCATTTTAAAAATTACTTAGAAATTTCCCATGTGGAATACAGATTAATTCAAATAATGTCAATTCAAATAAAACTGTCTAAATTTACAATTTAGATGTAAAATTTTTGCTTATTTGATTATCCGTCCATCAAATTGGTGGACATTTATTGGACGGTTGAAATGTAAAATATCTAATGGATCACGAATCAAAGGTTAGGATCTTTCAAACAATCTGATTTTGGAACTGTAACTTAGTTGACGGTTTGTTACACAATTTAGTCGATTTGATTTGAGTTCATGTATGCCACGTATCCAATTTCTGTGCCGGCGTATCAAGAGTCATACGCTGCCTGTGTATCATGTAAATCCGAAATGAGGAAAGAGCAGACATGCAGAGAAAGTGATGCACACGTGCCATGACACGTGTGGGAGACCGGTGCATCACCTAGTGCACCTAGCTACTGGCCAACTGCTTATCTGTGCCTACGTGTCATGTTCGTATGACATCTAACCCGTCCAAAAGTTTGGACCCACAATATGTAAACAATGCTAAACCGTTGATCTGATACAAAGTATGTGTGGCCCACCTGATGAGTGGATCGGACTAATTTTTGTCATAGGTGATAATCATGGTGGGACCAACTTCTTGGAGGAGTTGGATGTCATACGTACGATGGCATGTTGCAAAAACTCATGCTAGTTGGACAATAGTTTATAGGTCCAACTCCTTGTATGTAGAAAATTAGGGAGAAATTGGCCATTGTAAATGCCACCTTTTACCCAGCGTCTTTCCAAGAACTCCCAAATTTATTTTACCAGTCTAAAGCCTTTCACGTACGGACAGATTAATTGAGGACGAAATACCACTTCTTTTCTTGAAAAGCACTAGTATTTCGTCCTCAATTAATCTGTCCGTACGTGAGAGATTTAGACTGGGAATGTAAGCTTAAGATGATTTAGAAAAGACGCGGGTAAAAGGTTGCATTCACAGTGGTCAATTTCTCAAAATTAGGGGATTTATATTATACGTCGGACGCATGTTTGCATGGTATGCACTGGTTTGTCAACTCTGAGAAGTGGTGACCACGATTTGTTAATCCAGACCGTTGGAGTCTACCGTAATGCATCATGCCTCTATGATTGTCTTTGGAATATCCAGCGACCAATATTAGGACCTTCTTCAGTTGAATCTTAACCGTTGTTTTATCTCTCTTCTTACACGTCTATATGGAGACCACAAATGGGAAGGTACTATAGACCTTTCCACGAGATTTTTGAGACATCATCTACTGTGGGACACAACAGATCTCCGTGGAGATGTATAATTCACCAGACAGCCTGACTGGTCCACTCATCTAGTGGGCCCCGCGCGTAGGTTGAATATGAACCATTAGTTCTATCTAACCGTCCACTAGCCACGCATGATTGTAGCCTAAGTCCCCAAACAAAGATTGAGTTTTCTTAGTTCATGGATGCAGTATGTTCTTGGTCGGACCCTCTAACGATTGGCACGGATCTCGCCCACATATCCAAGGTCCACCACGGCTGTAGGTTTGTAGGAGTGCAGCCATAGTCCAGTGATCTGGACCGTTGGTATGATGGAAAAGCATAGTGGATGGGCTATTTCCCAAAAGTTTTAACCGTAGGATGTATTAACTTTGGATTGGTCGCCTTCAAATGGAAGGTTGCGAAGAGAATCGTGGAATAATATTCCCGGAAGATGGTTTAGTAGACAAGGTTTTCAGGTTTGGTAGGCGTTCTTGGAATGGCCTTCAACATTATGGCCCATCATATCAACGGTATGGATCGTACCTGAGGCCCACGGGTAAAAATGAAAGCTCACGGAGTACATTATTCGGGCAACGGATAAGATGATTCCTTACGGGTGTAAAGTGAAGAGCTTTTTTCTATCGTACGACTCACTTATGGTCCACAGACCTTTTTCAAACCCTTTTATTTTTTGCTTTCAAGAATAAGCCCCGGGTGTACAGATAACTTTTCACCAATCGAAAATGCTACTACTTTATTAACTTCACTTCATTTACTCCCTTACCCTCAAATACAAGTCTGAACTCATCTCTGTCATCCATATTCCTTCTTTTCACCTATTTTCTTTATTAAATCTCCATAAAATTTCCATCCTACAACACATTACATCTCTATGTTCCATTCTACTCAAGGTTACCTGCATTCATTTTCTGAGAGGACGTAAATGCATTGATAAATGTGAAATATTGTAGGCTTTTCTTCGATGCACTCTTATTCTTTTTCTTGAACACGGATTTTACTGATATGACAACTGTGGGAGGTAAGGACGTTTAAATTCTTAAAAAATTACCTAGAAGTTTGTAGTCAATTTCATGCAGTGCTAAGTCAATTTTATGCGGTTATCCAATAAACTTCAAGAAGTTTACGGTCAATTTGACGAAGTTTCGTGGTCAATTTCACTTAGTTCCTGGTCAATTTACCGAATTGATTGGTCAACTTCATGCATTACTTGATCAATTTCACGCATTTTACTGTTAAATTGTAGTGCTTTTTTGTAATATGATTGTGAATTTGTAGTACATTTTTTGTAATACGACTATGAATGTTATATATTGAATACATTTATTATTTTCTTCAAAATTATGAATTTTTTACCACTACGATTCAAATTTTCAGTAAGACATTCATTTCACAGTCAATTCCATGCATTTCACAGTCAATTCCCTTCACTTCACAGTCAATTCCATGCATTTCACGGTTAATTCCATGCAATTCCCCTTCACTTCACGGTCAATTCAATTCATTTCGTAGTCAATTCTCTTCACTTCACGGTCAATTCCGTGCATTTCACGGTCATTTTCCTTCACTTTACGGTCAATTCCGTCAATTCCCCTTCACTTTACAGTCAATCCCCTTCACTTCACGCTCAATTCCATGCATTTCACAATTAATTCCCTTTACTTCTCATGGTCAATTCCGTTGTTTTCCCTTCACTTTACGGTCAATTCAATTCCCTTAAGTTCACTCACTTTGCAGTCATTTTCGATCACTTCAGGATCGAAAAGTGAGTGAAATTCATTGCGAAGTGAGTGAAAATCATCGCGAACTGAGTGACATAGATCCTTGCAATTGAGAACTTTAAAATTTTGACCAATAAGTCAGTCATATTTGAGCTAGTACAACGGTGGATTTCTTACTACTTGGTCAAATCCACCTTATACATTTTAATACTAAATGAGTTATATCATTGTGTTTGTTTTTAGAAAATAGCTTCAATAATGATCTTATGCTCATATGGTGGGGAGTTAGTAAGCGAAAACAATCAATACACATACAAGGGTGGATACTCGAAAAATACTGTTGTGGGTGCTGACACTACATATGATGAGCTTCTATCGAAAATGTACAGGATTGCGAAGAGTAGACTTGAGGATTATGATATTAGGTTGAAAGCATTGTATCCTTGCACAAACGAATTAGTCCCTTCGATTGTAATTGAAGATGTGAGAATGTTCTTGGCGATACAGTTGAAGCATCCGGATCACTGCATCCCTTTATTCATTGAGACAATGCAGTGCGTTAATGAGGCAATACTCGAAGACCCGGTGGCTTACAGTGATTTCAAACATGACACCCTAGCGGTATGAAGTTTGGGTGAGGAACATATCTTGAAATATGAATATATGACATCACCTTCACAGGTTCCTTTAAGCAATACTCCAGTACCCAAGCCGGCTCAAACATCAAACTTCATGATAAGTTAAGTGAGGGCGTCGGCTGACGTGAAGCTCATAAGTGAATATACGACATCACCTTCATTTACAAGAGTAGATTTGTCATCAACATCCAACACCAGAAACGTAAGTGGAAGCGACATTCCATTGTCTGAGTAGGCTCAAACATCAAACTTCACCACCGGCCTTCCTATTGTGCCTTTCAAAGATGCTGGTTTCACCAATGCAAACCTGTCATTGTATTCATATCCACTTGATGACCTGATTGATATAGCCATTGGCCAAACGTTTAAAGACAAGAGCTGGTGTAAGTATGTTTTGAGCCAATTTGTAATTCACAACAACTTTCAATATAAGGTCTTGTATTCCACATCCAAGAATTTCACCGTGACATGTATGGAAGATAAGTGTAATTAGAGGGTACATGCATGTAGGGTGAATGATGCAAGGATTTTCAAGATTAAGACTTACACGTCCATACATACATGTGGAATGTCATGGATGAAGAATGATCATTGACAAGCAAGCAGTAAGCTAGCCAGTGAACTAGCTGTCAATCACATTAAGCAATGGCTGTGATTAAGGTCGAAGAACATTATATTGGCAATGCAAGAGAAGTTTAATATTCTTATTAGTTATAAGAAGGTATGACGTGCTAAAGAAATTGTAATCAATCGCGTAATGTGGTCTTATGAAGACTCCTATAAAGAACTATCGATGTACTTGCATGAGTTGAGGATGGCGAACCCGGGGACAATGACCGTGACAATCATATCTTTCTAGTCGGTTTTGATGTTGGAGAATCAGAAAATAGCAGCAGTTGAAACTGGTTTCTTACCTACCTCAGTGGTTCATTAGGAGATCTACCTGGTCTTGTGATCATATCAGACCGGCATAAAGGTCTAATGAAAGAAGTTCCTCAAGTCTTCGAAGCAGCAATTCATGGCTACTGCGTCTACCATATATACCAAAACTTAATGGACACGTTCAAAGACAAAACGTTAGAAATCTACTACTGGCAAGCTGTAAAGACTTGTAGGAGGGCTGAGTTTGAAAAGTTAATACATGATATCGAAGTTACCAACCCCCTAGTACATGCATGGCTGAGGGAAATAGGGTATGAAAAATGGGCATCATCGTACTTCTTACGAAAAATATTCAATTTAATCACTACAAACATAGCTGGGTGTGTTAATACTCTATTCAAAGAAGCACGATAATATCCCGTGACTATGCTAATAGAGACTGTCAGAATGAAAATTCAAGAGATGTTCAATAAGAGAAAAGAATCAACATTATCATTCATTGAACCGTTGACATCGTGGACGGAGAAATAATTAAAGGATCTCATACCAAAGGCACGAGATGTTCGTTGCCATGAAATTTCTCGAGATGAATACTATATTATGGGAGAGTACAATGATACTGTCAAGCTCAGATTTACTCATCTTTTCCTATTTAGAGGAAAACTCAGATGATATTCTTAAAGAAACTAAAGAAAAATTTAGGAGATTGGAGAAAAGGACAGCAAATACGATTTACCAGCTAAAAGGAAATCTAGGATTTTGATTGATTGAACAACAAATATGATTTACCAACCTTAAAAGCTCAGGAAATGGCTCGAATGTACCTCCACCAGCTTCTGGGAGTGGATGTGTCACTGAAAAAGAAGGAAATGAAGTGAATGAAGTGAAGTGGACGCGTCGTGTTATAAATTGTCACGCCCCAAACCCGAAAATCGGATTCACAGGAATCCCGATCGTCGAATCCGGTGCCGACAGCCTCCGTAGTACCCCATTCTCAGCTTCCGACGTCCATACGCCAGATTCCGATCCTGGAATCCTACAAGGAGGATTTTTTTTAACGTACATTTGTTTCATAATAAGCATAACCACAAGATTACCCAATTTACAACGGTAACATCGTCATCACATATCCACTAATATAATCATTTGAGTACAATACTGAAAGGAAAATACATAAATAGAGAATCAAGCTTTAGAAGCAGAAATACTGACAAGAGCAGGAATTATCAGAGTAAGCAGAAATACTGACAAGATCATAAACCATACGATAACAGAGTAAGCGGAAGTATGAACAAGTCCATAAGTCAATTAATATCAAAATACGCAATATAGAACAGTTATGCGATGAGAAGTCATAAAGAGCCAAATATCAGATGTCGAGGATGTAGTGCAATATCCAAATCCTGCTAAGTCTGTCTAGGCCATATAAGTGCAGAAACATAGCAACCCAAAATACCATATGCATATAGATGTAATGTAATATGCGATGCGAATGATATGACCATGCTAGAGTGTGAAGTCAGGATGATAGTACATAGTATCGCAGGCTACGAAGTCCACCACAAGGGACTTCTATCCAAACCAGTCCCATACCTAAATTTGGATAGTCAGACTCAACGTGGTAAACTCCTGATCTCAAGTTAGTCGCGCGCCCAACCGAAATCATTGCCATAATGAAGGTACACAACAATTAGTTGCGCACCACCAGCCCGAGTGGATAGTGAATGAATGAATGAATGAGCATGCAACTCCTACTCAATAAGTCCACATATCAGTACGGTTCCTCTCTGGGATCATCACCGGGGTTTATTACACTCCAAATGGCACTGTCGCTTTCCCTAGCCGTATAGTCCAAGTGAGCGTAAGAAACATCACTATCCGCCTGGCCAATAGTCTGTCAATACTTATTCGGCACGTCGATAGCGGACTCATTCCTCGAGCTGGTCAGACTCAGCCTAGTAATGCCCCCTGCGCTCGGGCGGGTAAGGCCACGCCCCCTCCCAATCGACCACGATACAGTGGGAGATGCGGCCTCCTAGTATTCGACACTCGGGCGCTCATGTATCCACTCGGTCTCGACGTTGGGGCATCCTCTGATACCAAGAGTGTGTTTATGAATTTTCACCAAGGGCCGTCTATGGTAGCCCGATGCTTGAACAGATTTTCGGTGTCCCATCTGACCATCCATGATATGCTTGTGGAGGCCACGGCCCTGATGTCACTAGGGCGTACAGTAATCACAACACATAATGTAAGATGCATGAGTTATACAATCCAGTCATGCATCAATCCTGCGCATGTCGTGTGCTCATGTGAGATAACCTTCACCTATCAGGGAGCCTCATAACAATATACTCAATGACGTATGCAATGGTCAACCACATCTCATAACAAACATACAGATGATGCGTATGGGCATGTATCATGATGTTATGCAGTCACATACTCATAATTGGTATCAACAATTGGCCTCGACAATATAGACATCTAACCAACATTGCCCCAAGGAGTGACCCTCACAAATCCAAACATATAATGGGCCCACGGCCTCACACAAGGGCCTAATATATAACACAATGGGCCTTACTCAAGGGTTACATGTACACAACAGGTGGGCCCTGCTCATGGGCCTAACATACATCACAATGGGCTCCTTTGCCTGACCCTCAAATGTATCACAATGGGTTGCATGTTCATCACAGTGGGCCTCGACAATCAGAGTCAGAAATAGGCCATGACAAATTCAAAATCAGTAATCGGCCTCGATCGATAATCAGCAATCGACCACGACAAATCAGAATCGGTAATCGGCCTCGATCGATAATCGACAATCGGCCACGACAAATTAGAATCAGAAATCAGCTTCGATCGATAATCAGCAATCGGCCATGACAAATCATAATTGGTAATTGGCTTTGATCGATAATCAGCCTCGATCGATAATTGGCAATCGACCATCAGAATCGGCAAATCGATCACGACAATTGGAATCGGTCGATAATAAGAATCAGCAATCAGTCATGACAATCGAAATCGGTAATCGGTCATGATAATCGGCCTCGATAATCGGAATCAATGAGAATGGGCCTAACAAGGCCTAATGGAATGTCACAATGTAGACATTTAACCAACATTGATCCTAATGAGTGTCCTACATAAGGAATTCATAACAATGTAACGGCCACACCTATACATTACATTGGGTCTCGCACATGGACCTCACATACATCGCATCGGGTCTTGAATACACAATAGGCGGGCCTCGCACCTAGGCCTCAAATACATCTTAATGGATCTCAATCCATGGGCCTTAAATACATTTTAATGGGCCTCGACCCATGGGCCCCAAATACATCTCAATGGCGTTACCAACTGGGCCAGAAATACACTACAATTGGCCTCTTCACACGGGCCGAAAATATATCACAATTGGCTGCTCAATGGGCCGCACCAATAGTCTTCACATACAACAAGTCGGGTCGCATCATGTAGGCCTCAAATACATCATAAAGGATCTCTCAAATGGGCCCAATACACATCATATCAAGGTGGGCTCACACATTAATTAAAGGTCATTTTAGAGCATTACCAAAGAATAAATTCCATAGAAAGATCATCTGGGCTATACCACAATAAGAGTGGAGATAATGATTTCATCATTTAAATTTGTGGGGCCCACCATATTATTTTCCGTCTAACCAGATCATACGATCACAAAGACCTGAGTTGAATAGAAAAATAAATATCATATTGATCCAAAACTTCTGTGACCCAAAAAGGGTTAATGGTGGACGTTCGATTTCCACTGATTTCAGTGGTGTGGTCCACCTGTTAGATGGTTGGAATAAAACTCATACATCACGCTGGTCCACCTGATGGACGGTGTGGACGTGAAATAGATGAATGGCGGGAATAAAATATACATATTACGGTGTAGGTATAAAACATATAAATAGAAGGTGGGTCCCACGTGGGGTCCACCATAATATATTATATTCTAATGTAATATAATATATTATGTACTTAAATATGATATAATATATTATATATATGAGAGGGAGTGGCTGTCTAGATCCACCGTCTATATCCATCTGGACGATGCTGACTCGCATGGGTCCCACATGGGAGCGGCTCACCCAACATACATTTTTAATATAATATAATATATTGTATAATATTATATATATATATATATATATATATATATATATATATATATATATATATATATACATATATATAATACATTACACCACCGTCCAGACCCATCTGGACGGTGCAGTTCGCATGGGTTAAAGGTGGGTTCCAGATGAACGGCTGGGATATAACATAAACACTTGCATCACGCATGGGCTCCACACATGTGGATACACCACATACATCATAGTGGAGTACACTGCACTGTCCAGCAGGTAAAGCACATACATCATGGGGGATTTCCACCATCCAGAGACTCTGGACGGTGTGAATCAAATATATACATCTGGTGGGTCCCACTGTCCTATTCATCAGGATGGTGTGGATTTCTCATGCTAGAGGGCTCCACCGTCCACTTGTGGGTGGCAGGGATGAAAGACATCAGGTGGGTTACCACCGTCCACCTGGATGGATTGTGGACGGTCCATGCATCCAACAGGATGATGGATGGAGTGGATGAAACACGTGCATCATGGGGGTCCACGTGCTGCTCTCAACACGTCACAAAGGTGGGCACGTCCCCTGCATGGATGGAGTGGATAAAATAAATACTTCAAGGTGGTGTCTAGCAGATGGACAAACGGTGTGGATCAAACCCCATAGCTAAGGTGGGACCCACGGAACCTACTGACGTCAGTCCAGCAGCTATATTGCTGCTGGACGGAACGATGATGGTAAACACATATATCACGGTAGGGCCTCACCAGCACCTGTTCGGACGGATGGTGGATATAGAACTCGTACGGCATGGTGGGCCCCACCCCCATGGCAAAACAGAGGGACGGCGTGAATGAAACACATATCTCACGGTGGAATCCAGGCTGGACGGTGTGGATTACCACATACATCAGGTGGGCCACTGCACGGATGATGCACGCATCACATGTACCATGGTGGGGCCGTATATGGCACCGTCCAAATGGACGGTGTAGATGAAGCACATACAAATATGGTGGGTCCCACCAAATAGATGGACGGTGAGGATTTCCTCAACAGCTGCAACGCTACTGTGCAGGGGCCAACCAAGGTGGGTGAGTCCCACGTGGTGCCTACCACCATTACACATGTATACGCATATATATTATATTAATTTATTTACATATATTATTATTATTATTATTTTAATACTACACTGCATCCAGTGTCCCTGTCCATGCCTGGACGGACGGCTCGATGTACACGCACGTTATGGTGGGCCCCACACGCTGCCATGGTGGGGTCCATGCCCAAGGAATGAATGGTGTGGATCTCTTACATCAGTTAGTGGGCCACAGGATTCACTGGCGCATGTCAGTAGCAGCTAGGTAGCTGCGTGGTACACCAGCCAAACTGCATCCAGCGTCCATGGATTGGACGGACGGCTGGATGTACACTTACATCACGATGGGCCACATATCAAAGATAGAAATAGGGAGAGAGATAGAGAGAGAGAGAGAGAGAGAGAGAGAGAGAGAGAGACGGCCTAGAGGGGACGAGCAATGGAGGGGCTCCGCCACTATGAGCCCCTCTATGAACATGCGTGCATACATCAAGATGGGTCCCACCAAATATGGGCCTTCAATTCATCAAATCCAAATCAAAAATTACCTACCTTAGGATCTTCCTCTTCATTCTTCCACCAACGCGTTGTAGAGCTTCAAGGGAACAAGATTCAACGGTTGAGATCGATTTTAGAGATTGGGATTGGGTGATAGGAAGGTGGGCCACACATGGTTTCTCCACGAAAGCCATGGCCAATTCTTCTCTTGGGGTTGCTTGGGAGAATGAGAAAGAGAATGAGAGAGAGAGAGAGATGATGGGAGAGGAGTGATGGGAGAGAGGGATGGTGAGTAATGGGTAGGTATACTTGGTTATAAGAGAGTGTTGACTTTAGGGGAGGGGTGATTGTACTTGGGGATGAGGTGTGAGGTGATGGGAGTACTTGATTGATTGATGGATTGATGTGACATTTCGTAGAGATTCCCTTGATACTTGTAACGCGCTGTGTTTTTCTCAAACTACACGCGGGCCCACATCTCCTCGCCTGGGTATCACCTCGGCGCGTGAGACGCGGCATCGGAACCACGGCGACGGCGCCATCGCACTGGTACAAGTCTCGGGTCGAGCCAATTCTAATATATGGAACACGACTTAAGATCGCGCGCAAACGCCGATAATAAATCACGGGTCGTCGAAATTTGACCAAGAGGACCGCGAAGGCATACAGAACGGTACAGGTTAGGTTACGGGTCTTACATAAATACACACGTTTCTTCGATATATCGAAGGTCACTCGATATATCGAAGGGAGTCCAATGGTCGGGACAAAAGATTTAATAGTTTTTCAAGGTATTTGTGATTGAGTAAACTTCGAGTGATATCGAACTGTCCTTTGATATATCGAAGGTCACTCGATATCATCAAAAATTCGTTTTAAATGAACACGAGGTTTCTGGACAATTTTGGGTCTATTTCGATATATGGAATGACATTCGATATATCGGAGAATATTATATCGAAGAGGCTTTGATATATCGTAAAATGCAGTGAATGGTTTAGTACAATAACATCGAATTGACTTCGATGTTATCAATAACTTAAGCTCGATATCATCGAGTAGTCTTCGATAACATCGAAGAGCACTTGATAATTTTACCTTTGCCATCATTAATAAATTCAAGGTCTTTGTAATCGAGTAAACTTTGATTGATATCGAACTGTCCTTCGATACATCGAAGGTCACTCGATATCATTAAAAATTCGTTTAAATGAATACGAAGTCTCTGGATAGTTTTAGGTCTCTTCCAATAATATTGAATGACGTTCGATATATCGAATAATATGATATCCAAGAAGCTTCAATATATCATGAAAGGCAGTGAGTGGTTTAGTTACGATAACATCGAATAGGTTTCGATGTTATCAATAACTTAAGTTCGATAACATCGAGTAGTCTTCGATAGCAACGATAATTCATTTTAAATGAACATAAACTCTCTAGACAGTTTTGGGTCTTTCTAGATATATCAAAGAATATCATATCGAAGCAGATTCGATATATCGTAAAATTTGGTTACAAAAACATTCAGTATTTAATTAAGAGACTCATTGACGATAACATCGAGTAGTTTTCAATGACATCGAAGAGCCCTTCAAAATTGTAGCTTTTGTTTTGTCGAAATTCAAGGTCCATGTAATCAACTGACATTCGATGATATTAAATTGTAATCGAGAATTCATTTGTACTAAACACAAGGTCTCTGGATAGTTTTTTCACTTATTTGATCATATAGAATTACGTTCGATATAGCGAAGAATCGTATATCGAAGCTTCTTCGATATGTAGTGAAATTCATTAACTTCAAAATGAATTGGCCGCAAAGTGAATGAAATTGACTGCGAAATGTGTGAAATGAATGGAATTGATGGTGAAGTGAAGGGAACTGATAATTATATATGCAGAATAATCCAATGCTTAAAAACATAGTAAATTATAGAGAGTTGAGTTGCATTCGGGCACTTGGACAGTCCACTTGCTCAATATAGACTTTCAATTTGATCCAACATTCATGGGTCAACGTTAAATTAATGTCAATCAAACGGTCTGATACATACATAGGTCGACATGTTATAGATAGGATTGTTAGGATTGATTGAGTGATTCTTTGGAACCATATTGGATCTATAATTGGCCCCGATAAGTTGATTTCTCAAATTGACTGGGAAATGCATGGAATTGATTGTGAAATGAGTGAATTGACCATGAAATGCATGAAAATGACAGTGAAGTGAAGGGAATTGACCATGAAGTGAAGAAAATTGACCGTGAAATGCATGGAAATGACCGTGAAGTGAAGGGAATTGACTGTGTAGTAAAGGAAATTAACTGTAAAATGCATGAAAATGCGGTGAAGTGAAGGGAATTGATCATGAAATGCATTGAATTGACAGTGAAGTGAAGGAAATTGACTGTGAAATGCATGGAAATGACCGTGAACTGAAGGAAATTGACCGTGAAATGCATTGAATTGACCATGAAGTGAATGAAATTGACCATGAAATGATGAAAATAATTGTGAAGTGAAGGGAATTGACCGTGAAATGCATTGAATTGACTGTGAAGTGATGGTAATTGACTGTGAAATACATGAAATTGTTCGTGAAGTGAAATGACCGTGAAATGCATTGTATTGACTGTGAAGTGAAGGAAATTGACCGTGAAATGCATGGAAATGACCATGAAGTGAAGGGAATTGACCGTGAAATGCATTGAATTGATCGTGAAGGGAATTGACCGTGAAGTGAAGGGCATTGGCCGTTAAATGCATTAAATTGACCGTGAAGTGAAGAAATTGACCGTGAAATGCATGGAAATGACAGTGAAGTGAAGCGAATTGACCGTGAAATGCATGACCGTGAAATGAATGGAAATGACCGTGAAGTGCATGGAATTGACCGCGAAGTGAAGCAAATTGACCGCGGAGTAAATGAAATTATTTAATACACAAAAAATCACAATTTATAATGAAATCACAATTAAGAAGACATCATTTACTACAAAATTATGACAAAATATATAAGACATCATTTTCATCATTTCACCCTGAATGTTTTACAAGACATCATTTACAACAATTTACAATATTTCATAAAATTTCCTGATTCCTCTCATGCATAAGACAAATATATCATATTTTGTGGTCATTCAGGCAATCATAGGTTACTGAGTTCATAAAGTTAGGAGTGAATTTCTACAAGTCTCTCCCTGACAAAATTTGATCGCTGAACAAAACTTCGATATATTTTATGACAAAAATGTCACAATCATATCCGTTCGTCTACTTTGGTATAGAAGTCTTTTCTCTGACTGTCCAAGCCTTCCCATCTAACGCAGATATATCTCCTACAGTATGGAATAATATAGGCAAGCCTTCCTTCATCAGCTCGATATGTTTCCTACATCGACTGAGTGTCTTCGAATATTAACTGTATAATGATTTCTTGGTCTCGAGGGTGGATGACCATCGGATACCAATGACTGTTGGCGTGGGTGACTGGTACATATGCCTGTCCATGTTTGACAAGATAAGATATCATTATAAACATTATAGAAATGGGTACATATAGAGTTGATAACTTGTAACAACATCATTACCTGTTCATACTGCCACATGGGCTTCTGCCCTTCACGATGTTTAACAATGCTATGAACAGTGAGTTTCTCCACTTCTAATAATGAACACGCTTCGTTGCTGCCAATATCTCGGTACATTCTCAATACTAGGGGTGCACATTTAACCGTTGGATCCGTGGAACCGGACCGGAACCGTTGGATCGGTCCAGTTTGGTCCGGTTACAGGGTGCTAACGGTTCAGTTCCGGTTCTCAAATTTTCTGAACTGTTGATTATGGATCGGTTCCGGTTTAGGGTCACGTAAAATCGAACCAAACCGTTGATCCGAACTGTTGATCTGAACATGACAGAAACCGTGGTCCGTGGATCTGAACCGTTCGATCTCACTTAGTTTAAAACAAAAAAATAAAATAAAAAATACCCTGTTTGAGGCCCGCCCAATTTCAGCTCGCCCTACCCCTGCTCTATTTGATCGCCTTACGGCTGCTCTCTCTCTCTTGCCGCCCTCTGCTCTCTCTCTCTCTCTCTCTCTCTCTCACCGTCCCGGACTCCCAGTCCCAGTGCCCTCCCTCTCTGTATCTCTCTCTCTGTCGCCGTCCAGGTCCCAGTGCGGCAGCGCCCTCTCTCTCTCTCTTGCCGTATCTGGGTGCTGATGCGGCACCTACCACCTATTGTGGCACCCGCCACCTGCTGCGGCACCTGCCACCTGCAAACCCCATGCACACGGCGGACAACCATCGCATTTCCTTCAATGGCGGCTGAGGTACGATTATTAGGTTTTTTTTTCCTTTTTCTGTTGAAATGGAAAATAGGTTTTCATTTTATTTTTTTTCCTTTTTTTGTTGAAATGGCAAATGGGTTTTCATTTTTATTGGTTTTTTTTTTCATTTTTTTATTCATTTGCGCCGGTTCCAGTTTCGGTTCCGGTTCCATTCCATTTTCACGGTTCGGTTCTGGTTCTAATTCTAGGGTGCTGATGGTTTGGTTCCGGTTCCAAAAATTGTAGAACCGTTAGGAACGGTTCGGTTCCGGTTTCACCCCAGAACCGGACCAAACCGACCCGTGTACACCCCTACTCAATACCGATATTTGCATGTTGATACATGACTATTACCGACAACATACCAAATTAGAACATATATCATATAATGAAATAACATAATAACCATAATTCAATTCATACAGTTACCAGAAAAAATGTGGGGTAGAACTTACTATCATTTGTATATAAAGTAGGAAATGAATTGTGCCTTCTCTCCAATAATTCAACGTACTTGTCAATAGCCTAATCAATAAAGATGACGAATTAAGCTCTAGTCTAATATAAGTGTTGAATAACCATAGATGTATATGTGTGAATTACTTACTATGCTATCAACCTATGCAATTTTCTCCCATATGGTCCTGAACCAAACAAATTCTGCCGAATCTTTGTTTGCGTTGGCCCAACTATCCAATTCATGCAGTTTGTTGTAACGCCCTAGAAAAATTCGTACTTGGACTCGAGTACCAACTCAACCAGAAATCGCGTAGGATTAATTCCTTTAGAAAATAAGTGTAAGTTAGCTAGCGCAACGCTAGAGTAGCTGGGAAATAGTCCCTGATCACTTTAAATATGTTCTACAAGACCTCCAGCGAGTAGAACCAATGACACTATAATACTCTAAAACCTCGGATCAAACTCTAAACCAGTTTGTTCTCTGGACCTCTTTGAAACTTTATATTGGATCTACACCGCGCGTCGAAAGTCCGATACCTACAATCTTAGACCGTTATAACCGCTTAGCTGGACTTGATAATCATTTCGAAAATCAAGTCCAACCGACATTCACAGGCTATTTCATTGAGCCTGGATTGAAGAGAGTGAGAATAGGGTTAGATTTGGAATTTAAAATTCAAATCTGGCACACGACTTGACGTGTCAATATTAAGCGTTCTGACCGTCAGAATTCAGCCAAATTACACCCTTGGATCAGGAAAAATTTCTATTTCATATCATGAGACTTGTAGGCCTGATCTACGTGCGGTGATCGCTGAACTGAAACTGGACCGCCACGTGAGATTTACGAACACTGCTGGTCTGAAAATGGGATGTGAGTAACATCTGACAAGTATGAACTTAAGTCCGATCGCGTTCGGCCAGGGGACCACCAGAAATGCCTTTTTGGACCGAAACAGCCCCGATTTGGTTAGGTATCAAGTAAATATTGTTCCCGAGCCTGTTTCGGGCAAGATTTAGGTTATAAAAGGAGCTTAAACCCTCACTCCTCTCACCCATCCGAATTTGCTAGAAACCCTAGCAAGAGTGAGCGAGAAAGTGAGAGTTTGTGAGAGAGAGTGGGAGAGTATTTCCTGTTACTTGTGCTACCTGTTGCACGTGCCTAAGCAACACACCTCAATCACTTTCCCGGTGATTTCACCGCGTTTCTAGGTAAGAAAACACCCCTAACACTTGCTGATTTGTTGTTCACTCATTTTCATAACATGTTAGCTGATGCACCTTGTAAATTAGGTTGCCTATTCGCCGTAGACGAAGCGTATACACTCCGTTCGAATTGATACGCTTTTAGGAGAAAAGGTGCGGATTTTAGACGCTTTGATTAACTGTTTCCAACGCTTTCAATGTTTTTCAATAGTAGATTATCGACGGTAACGCCGTTTGACATGTACAACATGCTGTCCGTTTCCTGTTTCGTAAGTAGACGAAGAATATGAGATTTATGACATTTTAGTCATTTGTAGGAAATACTGTTTTCATTCATAATTTGCTGATGTGATTGACATGGCTTCTTGTCGTATTAGGATATTAGGAATGCATGCATAATTAGTTTGACAAAGAGATTCGCCTAAATACGCACTTTGAGTCGACATACTATATGTAGAGTTAAGTGTGTAGTTTAAGTGTTTGTATAAATGCTTGTATTAGTATGTATTGAATTAAATGGCGTTATGAATTAGTTTGAGATTGATTTCTCAATTAATATGCTGATGTAAATGATTTCCTACATGTTAGCTATATGCATGATTTCATTATATGTATGAAATGCATGTGCTTGATGATTTACTTTAGTTGTATGTTATAACATGTGTTAACATGCTCATATTGTTGTATTTCATTTCCAATACTCTTACATGATTGCTGATGTGGATTCATAATTGTTTGGGACTATACCTAGTCCAGGTAGTCGGCAACCGAGCAAGTTCGTGGTTGGCTTATTTTTGCCACGAACGACGCGTCGATGAACGCGAGCCGTGTTTTGGAGTTGGCGGCAGTGGTTAGGCCACACGAGGTGTTTTACGCACTTCATGTCGTTCGACTTGAGATGCGCTCGTGCTAGTCGAGCCAGTCAAGTAACCCGACTGCCCATTGTATGTTCACCCTGTATGAGTCATAACTGCGTGAACCTAGGGTACTGAACTTACTATTGTAAACCCTGTCAACCATAGTACCTTGATCTATAAAGACTCATGAGCCGGGCATGGTGGTATGGGACACCGTGGTCGAGCTGTCGGCCTACGCTGGGGCCACAAACCTCCCCATAGTGACCAGTAAGCACCTATGACTCGTGAGCAGATTATGGTGGTATGGGACACTATATTCTTGCTGTCGGCCTACACTGATCAGGCGATGAGTCCTTTGTAGTGACCGCGAGCGTATTCTGAGTCTACGGGAGGCGACGACCCTTCCGTAGTAGTGAGAGTACAGTAGGCCTGTATTGATAAGGTGATGGGGGAGCGGTGCAACGAGTGCGAGAAACAGCCCTGACAGCCCTTGCAGTGACCTACAAAATATACATCGTATGAGATTACTAGGAGTGACGACCCTAGACAGGATCTGTGTTGGGATTAATATAAGGGAAGTACCTTAGTTTCTCAATATTACTGCATGAAAAGGACTAATAATAACTCGGTAATCATATCACCATCACATTGCATGTGCCTGGAAGATGTAGAGCACTGTGGGATGATTGCATGCCGCAGGCGTAAGATGGTACCGTATGAGGGAGATTGTCGGTGAGGGCATCCATCACGTCATGTCATATTGCATTAACAACAGTATTAAGATTGTTTGATTTACTGCTTTACTATTATCGCATGATTGATTTGAGAACATGTTAATCCTTGCTCTATTATTCCATTGAGTTAGCTATTCACTCCCACGTTACGGGATGGTGTTTGCAACACCCACCAGACCTTGTCTTAGATGCAGGTGAGGCGGCGATTCAGGAGGCAGAGCCGGACTATGATGAGGACCAGGACGAGTTCTCATATATGCAGTACCACGACGGCTTTGCTTAGGTGGCCTGGATTGACGGAACTTTTCAGTGGGACTCTTTTTGGACATTTGATTTTGTTTATTTACATGTATATGAGACTCAGAGATGTATTCATACTTTAGAGACAGTCGAGATCTACTTTATTTTCCTTACAGTGATATATATATATATATATATATTCTTTAGTCTTTCGCTTGCTTTTATCACTGGATCTGGAGTATGAATTGCAGTTTTGGTATACTTTTACTCATGTGAATGCTTTAACTCAGACAACATTGAATCATAATCATTTTTGTTGCATAAGTGACGGTCTGGAACTTGGGAGTTGAGTTTATACACGACCCCCGATTTTCAGGGTGTTACATTTGTCCTGTGATATTGTCCTAAATGGATAAATCTTGGCCTAAAAGGGTATCGAAGTAGTACACAATTCTCTCATTTTCTTAGTATCGGCAGCGTTGCTTGAAGTTGTTTTGATGACAGAGATGAAAGTGAATGGAGAACGCTTGTAGACAAACGACTTCACCAGCCTCTTACTTCTCCTCTTATACACTGGAATGCAATGCAATGATTTCTCACATATATCAACATCTAACGCATCCAAGTGTTGAACATCCACCTCTTTGTTCCCCTGGTCCCTACCTTTCAATTCCTCATCCTCCTTCTCAAACTCTTCATTCTCCTTCTCTAACTCCTTCCAAAACTGCATCTTCTCTATAAGAAATACCTCCATTTGCTTCTTCAACTTCACCTTATCCTCCTCCAACTCTTCATTCTCCTTCTTCAATATCTCATTTTTATCTTTAGTTCTTCATTCTCCCTCATTAGCATTTCCCTCTTCATCTTTAAAACCGCCATCTCATTCAATTCTTCCTTCTAGCTCTAACCTCAAGGCTTCTTTCACTTTTAGCATTAGTTCCACCTCCTTGAGTACTACTTCTCTCTCCCTCTCCATCAATTCTTTTCTCTCTTTTAGCATGCGTTCCTTTAACTTCAATTCTTCCTTATCTCTCTCCAATTGAATCATCTCTACCTCCAGCTCCTCCCTATCCTCCCTCGATTCCCCAGTCAATTACAATCTTGCTCCCTCTCCCTCTCCCTCTCCCTCGACACCACTCTCTTCCTCTCTCCCTTCTTCTCCCTCTCCCCATCCTGATCTCTCTTCCACATCTTCATCATATTCATCTTTAATGCCCTACAAAATGAAGTAATGTATGTATCAATTATATAACATGTCAAAGTAAATATAAAATATCAACATAAAAGAAGACTTTTGTGACATCTTATGTCAAATCTATCATGAACCAAACGAATGGCCTTTGTCTCCTGCTCCTCAATTGTAGGCTCTAAGATAAGAAGTATCTCAGTCTACAAGAGAACATCTTCATTTTCATGTAAAGAAATATATATATATATATATATATATATATATATATATATATATATATATATATATATATATATATATATATATATATATATATATATATATTAGTTCAATGAGTAACCACTTAGCGTCATAAAAATTGACTTACATCTTCACTCTCTAGTATTTGATGAATCTTCTTATACCTCCAACCCTTTCATCCCCGATATTGTATGAATCTTAAAATTTGGGAGGGAATGTATGAAATGATATATTCTCGGAGAGCTGGTATTCTCTCAAGGGCCCATATCTGTTCAATGAAATGACCAGATGATCTTAAATAAATAGAGTTTCATATAAACTACAAATTACAATAGATAAGGAAAGAATCCTTACTTGTAGGGAAAATATGCAACCGATGAAATTGTAATGAAGCCAATGCGATGCCATCAAGGTACATCGATCCCTTCAGTCATCATCTAGAAGGCCAAACTACCCCAAGGGTATATATTAAAGTCTTCTAACGAGTCCACAAGGTCGATAAAGTCTGTATAACATATAATATTCGTGTCAGTTCCCCTAACAAACCACTCTACACATAATATTAGGGCTACCTTCACGACATCTTCGTGCTTATTGCTATCAACTATCCTATTGAACACCTCTTGTACATATTTATTTAGGATAAGATATTCATTGAAATATTTCTCTCTTATTGACTTCTTCGAACAATGGATATTGGATATGGAAAGGTCACCAGTCTTCAGCCCTGTTATTAGGGTGAAGTCTATCTCAAAAAATTTTACATGGTTCACATATATCTCGAATACAAGATTGCCTATATATCTCTCAATAAGTGAGTGAAACAATGCTCTTATAAACCTAAATGATGGAACATGTCATAAAAATAAGAATGAGGTCTACCTAAATATATTTAATCTACTGTTATTCTTCTCCAAACCACTCTTCATGCTATAAAACCACCATGTCAAAGAACATTTGCATGATAGGGTGAGGTCCGACTCGCCAAAGCCCTTATGCAAGGGTTTGTCATCTGCAAGGATGAATTGAAAATTATATCCATGATAACATTTAATATTTAACGAAGCATAATGTGAAAGTTGACTTGTTGTGGTGAAAAATCATAAAGTATATGTGAGTTAACCAAGTCGGCGGTCAGTTTTTGGTGAATTCCAAATGAAAGTACAAGACTTATAAGTGAATTTTCACAAGTTTTGGGCCGGTCTCACTCATTTATCTGTCAATTTCATGAAGTTGTCAGTAAATTTATACAAGGTTGTCGGTCAAAAAGATATTAATATCAAGCAGTTATCGGTCATCTTGACGAATTCCATGTTAAAGTGGTCGACTCATAGGTGACATTCAACAAGTCTGCGACCAATTTCATTAAGTTATCAGTCAATTTTCTGAGTTATATGTTGCATTTTAACCCGAGAATATCGTGAAATTAACCGTGAGTGAATTTGACTGAGGATTGAAAATGACTGTTAAGCGAAGAGAATTAACCGTGAAATGCCTGGAATTGATTGTGAAGTGAATGGAATTGTCCGTGAAATGAGTGGAATTGACCGTGACATGAAGGGGATTGTTCATGAACTGCATGGAATTGACCATGAAGTGAAGGAAAATCGCCGAAAATGACCGTGAAATGCATGGAATTGACCGGGAAGTGAAGGTAAATGACCATGAAATGAATGGAAATGTCCGTGAAGTGAAGCGAATTGACTGTCAAATGCATGGAAATGACCATGAAGTGAAGGGGATTGACAGTGAAGTGAAGGGGATTGACAGTGAAGTGAAGGGGATTGACCGTGAAATGAAGGAGAATCGCCAAAATTGACTGTGAAATGCATGAAATTAACCGTGAAGTGAAGGGAATTGATTGTGAAATGAATGGAAATGACCGTGAAGTGAAGCGAATTGACCGTGAAATGCATGAAAATGACCGTGAAGTGAAGGGGATTGACCGTGAAATGCATGGAATTGACCGTGAAATGAAGGGGAATCGTCGGAATTGACCGTGAAATGCATCGAATTAACCATGAAGTGAAGGGAATTGACCATGAAATGTATGGAATTGACCGTGAAATGAAGGGAATTGATCGTGAAATTAATGAAAACGACCGTGAAGTGAAGGGAATTGTTCGTGAAGTGAGTTATATGTTTCTTGCAGTTGTGAGTCAAATTTCACTTAGTCCTCAGTCAATTTTATTCACTTTGCAGTCATTTTAAGTCAGTTCACGGTCATTTTAAGTCAGTTCATGGTCATTTTAAGTCGGTTCACGATCATTTTAACTCAATTCACGGTCATTTTAACTCAGTTCACGAACCTCATCAATAACTCAGTGGGTCCTATGTCTATTAACTTAGTCGGTGCTCGATCTTCATTTAGTTTCAAATCTCATTTCGTTCTTTATTTCAAAAACCCTCAATGTGGGCCATTTGAGCATTGAATTTGCTCATTTATCAGGACATGCCATACCATACAATGTTAAAAAAAAATGAAAATGGATTATGGACCGTGCGCATATATAGTATAATATACAGTGGGGTCCACAAAAAGAAAGTGGAGATTTGAATATACCTGCCGTTCGAAGCTTCTTAGATGAGGGACCATTTTCATCCTATCTTTGGTTCACAAAAGTCAAAAATGACGTGTGTGAGGTGTGTATTCTCGACCAGATAAAGGGGAAAAAAGAAAGCAGTAAAGGGAGGGTTTTACTGCTAGGGTGGATAGTCACAGAGGAGGAGAAGTAATCAGAAAATGAGATTCTTCGGCTAGGATGAAGGATCAGGGAGAGGAAAGAAGAAAAAACTAAATTTTAGAAGGAGATGTAGCTGGCAGCGTTGAAAGGTGTGTCTGGTATAAGCAGAGGCATTTTCGACTTGTGAAAAGTTGTCCTTGTAACTGGGGCTTATTCTTGGGAGCTAAAAATAAGTAGGCTTTAAAAGGTTCTTGGACCATAAATGGGTCGTACAGTAGGAAATTTCTCTAAAGTGAATGCGCGCCTTACGGCACCGCAACCGCAACGTGGCGAAGTTATCATATGTCAGAGATCAGATCTAATTATCCATGAAGACCATTAGTTCACTGATAGTGAATCTGGGTTCCATGCACTTTTCCCTCATGGGTGGACAATTACGTGTAGCGATCGAGACTGTTGATCCGATGGGCCATTCTTTGCATAGAATATAGAACAAAGATGGATGCAATTGGATGGCTCTGATGATCTAGTTCCTGTGGATTTTGGAGGTTGAATGTTAACCACCTATCTCTGACTATTATGTTTTATGAGTCATTGATATGATCTCTACCATAGTCAATCCACGTGGTGGCCCATCAGAATAATGGTCCAGATCACCAATCGTATTTTCCACTGTGTAACACAAGGTGGGCTACATGTTTCCAAGAAATGGACAATTAAAGAAACCAATAGATGGGACGTGTGACTCATAAGATGAGTGATCTGGTCTTATATGTTGGGAAAGGAATTTTCTGGCGGGGCTAGCCTGATGAGATTTGTTCGGCATTGTGATTTGAAGATCGTACCGTCCATATGGTGTCCACGAAATTTGACCAGTGATCCAAATTCAACAATAAAATCAAAGGGCTGAGATCATCATATTAGTCTGAAATTGCGGTGAAGACCACTTGAGTTGAAGTAGGAATATGTCAATATGTCCTAGAGGGGGGTGAATAGGACTTTTTAAAGATTTATAAGTTATATTTTAATCCTATCACACTAATTCTATCACAGAGTACAGATTAAGATTACTCAAAAATTAGCTCTACTGGCTTCCAAGCCTGATAGAGGATCCAATCACAATCTATTTAAAAGACAAATAATATACAGATGAGACTGTGATGGATATGACTGTGTGTGCATAGGATGTGATCATATATAAAGACATGCAAGACAATCATATAAATGAAAGACATTATCAATCACAAACACAGTCATTTTATAGTAGTTCGACGACTTGTCTACTCCACTCCCGGCTTCCACACTCGATCCTTGAGTGACCGGATTTCACTAAGGAGGTTTCTCATGGTTCACCTCAAACCTAAGGTTTTAAATCAGGTTCACCTTCAACCTTTACAGAGGTTTCTACTCGGTTCACTGTAAATCCTAAAGTTTTACTGGCGTACTCTTAACCAGATGTTTATGCCCACACAGGACAAGGGTCCACACAACGCACCCTGAGATTTCTACTCGGTTCACCTCTAACCCTGAAGTTTTGCTGGCATACTCCTAACTAGATATTTATGCTCTCCACAGAGAAAGGGTCCACACAACGCACCCCGCACGTACACTCCCGTCGGAGGCCTCCTTCGAAGACTTCAAATGGTGAGCAACACTTAAAACCCAATCCTAAAAAGGAATGATCGCAAGTGTCCTCTGGACTCTTAGTACTTACTAATAAGTTGATGAGTCCCTTTCAGCACAGTGATGAAGACCTTCTACTTGTTGATGAAGAGTCTTCCGCTCCCTTGATCCACAACACAAAGATGTATATATGCTAGGCTTAGGTTGGGTCAAAGTTATGATGGAATACCATTCTAAGGATTTTCCTATAAGGAGAATAGAGTGGTTCCCATCATTCATGCATTCAAGGCATCCCAGCTTAATGATGTGTCATTAAGGCAGTAGCTGAAGGATCCTTGAATGCGAAAGTTCATTCTCCAATCCATTCTATGAGATATCAATGATGAGGGTGGATTGGAGGATGAACTTCCTGAGAGAAAGGGCTTAAGGTAAATGATAGGAAGGTTAAAACTCTCAAAAGTACTCTCTACTTTCTCTGTCAGCAATGAAGACTACTCTCTCTATTTATAGGCAAAAGGTTCCAACGGATATAAACGGTCATATTTATGATAGAGTTCGATATCATCGAGCAGTCGTCGATATGATCGAGCATATACTCTATTGTATCGGTCGACCTCTCGATGATAAGAACTCAATTGTCATTTCACTTTTGGAAACCTTCCGCCAACTGGTCGATGGGATCAAGACACACATCGATGTTATCAGATTTCGAACTCTAATTCCATCGAGTGATGGTTCGATCTATCGACAAGTGAAAAATAAGAGAGAAGCCTTGAAGAATTTCAGGATCACAGATATGATCGGGAAAACAGTCGATGTCATCGAAATTTGTACATCGATCATATCGGAGACCTTGTCGATGGGATCGATAAATCCTATAGATTTACATCTAAGCTTGTTGGACGATTTATGTCCCGACTCGATCCAATCAACAAAGTCTCGATATGATCGATATAAGAATATCGATTAATCGACTGGCACCCCGATTAACATTAAAAGCAACATGAAATTCTTCCTGAAGAGAACATGCGCCCCACAGTCGATATGATCGACTAACTCCCGATATGATCGATATTTGAGTTCAGATTGAATCGGACAGTCATTGATATATCGAAGCATATGTTAGTTTTCTTTAGAAAAATAGGGGCACCGGAAAGCAGTCTGTCGATTATATCGATCCACTTCAGATATGATCGATATTCGAATATCGATGATATTGACACTTAAGTCGATATATCGATAAATCGTCCAGAAGATTGTTTTGATTGCTGGACGCATTCTGTCCTCACTCGATTGTATCGATTGAGATGCCGAGGATATCGACAAAGCTGACCGATCATATCGAAGGGATAATCGATATAATCGACAGTGTAAGAAAAACTTTACTGATTTTTCTTTTTGATAAAAAGCTTTCTTACACAAAAACCCTAAGATGTTCTAGTTCTTTTTAAGGGTTTAATCACCTGGTGTTTTGGGACATGGGATGTGAGGCTATGATTTACCTTTTAGCGAGCTTCTACACATCCAGATGAGGTAGACGGTTGACTTGATCTTCTTGTTAAGTGTTGTCGTTCGACTGACTCAACTTACAACGTAATTGACAAATCAGGGCACATAATAGGTGCACTCTCAATCTCCCCCTTTGTCAATTACGTGACAAAATTTCCAAAACACCATAGGAACATATCTAGATAGATATATCCTAAATTGTGTGTACATGTATTAATACAATTTTACAAATTCTAAACACCCATGTACACAACAAACAAATTCTCCCCCTTAATTCAAAAACTCCCCCTTTCTTGTTGCGGCTGCTCCCCCTAGCACCTGCAACAAAGATATACAATTTTCGCTCGGGGTGTTTTGAATTGTTCTCCCCCTTTTTGTCAGTCATTGGCAAAGGTATAAGACGTGATATTGACTGAAGATTAAAGCATATGGGAGAACTACAGATGAATAGATGTATAAATGAAGACATTAATGAAGACAGTGAAAAAGCATACATCAATGAAGCAGTCAGTATGAAGTTAATAGATAAGCATTCAAACCATAACCTTAAAACTGCAATAATCCAGGGAGAAATTTAAATGACAGAAGTAAATGAATTAGATTAAGCCATATATAAGCTGCCTAAGATTGGTAGAAAATATTCAATCCTGCCCCAGACGGCAGCAATATAAACCAACAATAAAAAGTATTTTAGCCCAACCGTGGGCAAACTCATCCAAACAAAATTCAGAAAAGAAGAAAAAGAAACTAGTCATGCACCATTGAAAGCGTAGAACATCCAAAAAGATACTGATGTTCATACGCAAAAATAAGAGTAAGGGTGCATGAAAGCTTGTATGAAATCGGTATCAGGGAGCAGAGTGAGATGACATCGTGTCATCCCGTCGGCACGTTAGTAAATCCACCAACTGTTGGACCGTGATCTGAACTCCTTGAACCATTCGTTCTAAAATAGTGAGGCGCTCCTTCACTGAGTGCACGTCCTTCTGTATGGCCCCAATCCTGTCCAGTTTAAGCCTTTTGCCATACCCAACGGTTGATGTGGACGGCGCAACATCTGGTCCAAGAGGTGCATCATCAGCCATTGCATCTCCTTCCATGGGATCTCCACCTTCTCCTCCTTCCGCTTCGGCATGAATTTCTTCCTCAGTTTTCTCCTTGTATTCATGAAACGTCAGATCCATTTTTTGAAGATTTTTCTTGTTGAAAACTTTGAGGGGAAAAACTGGATCAGTTGTAGAAGGAAAGTCAATGCTTTGACAGATTCTACTAATGATCCAGGAATATGACAGATGTAAATCTCTGTACGTGTATATCGCATTGACAAACTGATTTACAATTAAGGTTAGAAGGCAGATATTCATCCCGGTCGCGACGGAGTAGATTATCATCACCATAAGGCTTGTTAGATCCGATCGTTAGTGCTTCTCGGGTACAGATTGGTGGTGAAGATTCCATGCATGACTCTGAACTGGGACTCCATATACCTAGCTTTCAGGGCATTCCCTTGATGCCATGAGATATCTCGATTATTGCATAGGTATTTGGTTATCTTGGAGCGCACATCTGGAAAGTCAAGATCCCAGTTTGGAAGGCCTCTTAAAACCATTTATAGATTGAGAATCTGTGCTATGGTAGCAGAAGTGATGAATATATCATCACCATCCATGGAAACCATGAAGGAAGGAGGATCAGCCACCGGGGAATGACATGCAGCAAAGAAGTTGTGTGTTCTTTTCAGTTGGCATGGTCCACTAAAATCCAGGATGGGCAGCCAACCAATTGCAGCAAACAGAGGTTCTAAGTTGTAAGACGTTAAACAATCTCTGTCTACTTTTCTCTCAAAGATTAACTTCCAATTGATATATTTTGGTGGCCATTGGACAGTAGGAGAAGGAGGCACTGGTTGAGTCGATTCAGGAATTTTGGGTTGGGACCCACCACGTCGTGATCTTTGCCGTGTGGGGGTCCCTCTGTCCGGGATCCTTGCTCTCTCCCTTGAGGCAAGGACCTTTTGTCGAGTACCTCTTGATGATTCACCTGGACCGGATGACAAGTTTTTGTCCTTTCCCATGTGGAAGAAAAAGCTATTTAAAATATTGAGAAAATGACAAAAAGGAATCCCGACAAACCAAGAGAAGGAGATTCTGATGATGGAAGAATATTACCTGGTTTGGGGTGAGATTTGGCTGGTCCTACATGGCTTAGGATGATTGGTCGAGAGGATCGGACAGGAAGACAGTCGAATCGCCCTTTGAGAAAACCCTTTTTCTGTTTTGCTTCACTTTTATCGGGCGTCATTTGTCGATCATATCAATCAACCCATCGATTGTATCGAGAAGTTGTCGATCGATTCTATCGAGACTACCCTCGATGTTATCAAAGGACACGACTTTTCACATTCTGAACAGCTGTCGATTATATCGATCATCATTCGATAAAATTGAAGAAGACCGTTACTTGCTTTGAAAGTATGTGCTAATCAGAATTTTCTTAATTTTGACATGCTATTGTATAAAAAACAGTTCTATACAAATATAAGCATGATAATGTTTATATACAAAAATTAGAGGTCTCCAACCTTGGATGTAACATTGAGGATTTAGCAAAAGTTGCATCATTTCACAAATTATCCAGATTTCGATGCAAAATCTGAACATGTTCTTATATGCTCAGGAATTCAGAGTATATAGTTCAGTTTTTCCTTCACTCTCCACCTTAAGACAGAAGTTTTTGTTGTGGTGACTTTTGTTATCTTACCAACTTGATCTAGTGGTTTCTTCGTTCTGTCTTCCATTCTGGGTGATAAAAGGATATTTTTCATTACTCTGGTCCAATTAAATTTATCAGTGTCATTTTGACCAGAGTTACATGAAGTTGTTTTTAAGCATTCAAACTTGTAATGTCCCATATCACCACACAAATGACAAACTAGAGACGTTCTTGTATTGCTACCTGAAGCAACAGATTTTTTCAGTTTTCATTTTGATTTTCTCATACCCTAGGCCACTCTTATCTTTTCCAGGCCTTCTTATCCCTAACATTCTTTCAAGTTTTTCACCACTCTGAGAAAACTTATAGTTTATCTCGAAATTTTTTTTGGATTTTTCTAAATCAATGCAAAGTGAGTGGTTCTCATTTTTGAGTTTTGCATTATCATCTTTTAGCAGTTCAGCTTTGTTCACAAGTTTTGATAATTCTTCTTTTAGGGATAGGTTTTCTTTTTTCAATTGATCATTATTTGTAAGATATTGTTGCAAATCATTAAACAAATGTATGTTTATTTCTAAGGTTTTGTCCAAGTCTTTCTGCAACAATCTCTTCTTGTTTTCAGTCATGCCAATTTTCTTAAGGATGTGGATGCTATGATTGTATAGGTGATTATAAGCATCTTGTAATTCATTCTGTTCTTTATCTTCTTCTTTTTCAATTTCCTCATTGTCAGATGAAAATGATTCAGTGGCTTGTTGTTCTTCTTCTCTTTCAAATTCCATGAGAATAATTGGAGTGGTGGAGATCATAAGAATTTTTAAATATTTCTGATCTCCATCACTTCCTGAGTCATTATTTTCTGAATTTGACTCCTCCGTATCATCCTATGTGATGGCCATCGCCTTGCCCTTAGTTTTTCTGTTTGGGCATTCGGTAGATAGGTGTCCATACTCATGACAGGCATAACATTGTGGTTCTCTATTTCTTTTCTCAAATTTACCTGTTAAAAGTTTGTCATCCACCTTTCTACCTTTAGAGGGGCGGCCGTGATTCCTTTGAAAGAATCTTTTGAATCTTTGTGCTAGCAGAGCCACTTCCTCATCTTCATCTTCCTTTTCACTCTGTCCTCATGTTTTGGTTTCTTGGAGGTTTTTAGGACAGTGTTTTTGGATTTTTGAGATTGTGTGAAGTGTAGTTCGAAAGTTTGTAGGGAACCTACTAGTTCTTCTACTTTCATCTCATAAATATTCCTACACTCCTCAATTGTTGTTACCTTGGGATTGAAGCGTTCCGGCAAGGATCTTAAGACTTTTCTACATATTTTAAGTGCCGGAATCTTCTTTCCCAAACCACCCATGGAGTTACAAATAATGTTTAATTTGGTGTAAAACTCCATAAATGTCTCATTCCATCCTGAGATTTTCAAACTGTGAAGTTAAGAGTTGTAGTTTAGATCTCTTCACAGTGCTTGTGCCTTCAAGAGTTGTTTTCAGTAAATCCCATGCTTCCTTGGATGTCCCACACATACTTATTTGATTGAAAATATCTTGGGACACGGCACAGTAGATGGCGTTCATTGCTTTTGCTTAAGAATTTCGCTGTTCTTTGTCGAACGTCGTCCACTTCTCATTAGGTTTGGGTTTAGTGATTGTGGTTTCATCTTCAAGTATAATTTGTTCGGATGGTACCACGTATCCTTTTTCAACTGCATCCCAAACTTCATGATTCAAAGATCTCAGGAAGTAGTGCATTCTAGCCTTCCAGTATGCATAATTTGATCCATCAAATACTGGAGGTCTAGTGACAGATGAGCCCTCTACTTTGGCCATATTTCTACTTCAGTCAAGATCACTTTGTAGGCGGTGAAGCCCTTAAAGAGAGACCCACTCTGATACTAATTGAAATTGCGGTGAAGACCGCTTGAGTTGAAGTAGGAATATGTCAATATGTCCCAGAGGGGGGTGACTAGAACTTTTTAAAGATTTATAAGTTATATTTCAATCCTATCACACTAATCCTATCATAGAGTACAAATTAAGATTACTTAAAAATTAACTCTACTGGCTTCCAAGCCTGATAGAGGATCCAATCACAATCTATTTAAAAGACAAACAATATACAGATGAGACTGTGATGGATATGACTGTGTGTGCATAGGATGTAATCATATATAAAGACATGCAAGGCAATCACATAAATGAAAGACATTATCAATCACAAACACAGTCATTTTATAGTGGTTCGACGACTTGTCTACTCCACTCCCGACTTCCACACTCAACTCTTGAGTGATCGAATTTCACTAAGGAGGTTTCCCATGGTTCACCTCAAACCCAAGGTTTTAAATCAGGTTCACCTTCAACCTTTACAGAGGTTTTTAATCGGTTCACTTCAAACCCTAGAGTTTTACTGGCGTACTCCTAACCATATATTTATGCCCACACAGGACAAGGGTCCACACAACGCACTCTGAGGTTTCTACTCGGTTCACCTCTAACCCTAAAGTTTTGCTGGCGTACTCTTAACCAGATGTTTATGCTCTCCACAGAGCAAGGGTCCACACAACGTACCCTGCACGTACACTCCCGTCGGAGGCCTCCTTCGAGGACTTCAAATGGTGGGCAACACTTAAAACCCAATCCTAAAAAGGAATGATCGCAAGTGTTCTCCGGACTCTTAATACTTATAGATAAGTTGATGAGTCTCTTTCAGCACAGTGATGAAGACCTTCTACTTATTGATGAAGAGTCTTCTGCTCCCTTGATCCGCAACACAAAGATGTATATATGCTAGGCTTAGGTTGGGTCAAGGTTATGATAGAATACCATTCTAAGGATTTTCTTATAAGGAGAATAGAGTGGTTCCCATCATTCATGCATTCAAGGCATCCCAACTTAATGATGTATCATTAAGGCAGTAGCTGAAGGATCCTTGAATGCGGAAGTTCATTCCCCAATCCATTCTATGAGATATCAATGATGAAGGTGGATTGGAGGATGAACTTCCTGAGAGAAAGGGCTTAAGGTAAATGATAGGAAGGTTAAAACTCTCAAAAACACTCTCTACTTTCTCTGTCAGCAATAAAGACTACTCTCTCTATTTATAGGCAAAAGGTTCCAACGGATATAAACAGTCATATTTATGACAGAGTTCGATATGATCGAGCAGTCGTCGATATGATCGAGCATATACTCTCGATTGTATCGGCCGACCTCTCGATGATAAGAACTCAATTGTCATTTCGCTTTTGGAAACCTTCTGCCAACTAGTCGATGGGATCGAGACACACATCGATGTTATCGGATTTCAAACTCCGATTCCATCGAGTGATAGTTCGATCTATCGACAGGTGAAAAATAAGAGAGAAGCCTTGAAGAATTTCAGGATCACAAATATGATCAGAGAAACAGTCGATGTCATCGAAATTTGTACATCGATCATATCGGAGACCTTGTCGATGGGATCGATAAATCGTATAGATTTACATCTAAGCTTGCTGGACGATTTACGTCTTGACTCGATCCAATCAACAAAGTCTCGATATGATCGATATAAGAATATCGATTAATCGACTGGCACCCTGATCAACATTAAAAGCAACCTGAAATTTTTGCTGGAGAGAACATGCGCACCACAGTCGATATGATCGACTGACTCCCGATATGATCGATATTTGAGTTTAGATTGAATCGGACAGTCATCGATATATCGAAGCATATGTTAGTTTTCTTTAGAAAAATAGGGGTGTCGAAAAGCAGTCTGTCGATTATATCGATCCACTTCAGATATGATCGATATTCGAATATCGATGATATCAACACTTAAGTCGATATATCGATAAATCGTCCAGAAGATTGTTTTGATTGCTAGACGCATTCTGTCCTTACTCGATTGTATCGATTGAGATGCCGAGGATATCGACAGAGCTGGCCGATCATATCGAAGGGGTAATCGATATAATCGACAGTATAAGAAAATTTTTACTGATTTTCCTTTTTGATAAAAAGCTTTCTTACACAGAAACCCTAAGATGTTCTAGTTCTTTTTAAGGGTTTAATCACCTGGTGTTTTGGGACATGGGATGTGAGGCTATGATTTACCTTTTGGCGAGCTTCCACACATCCAGATGAGGCAGACGCTTGACTTGATCTTCTTGTTAAGTGCTGTCGTCCGACTGACTCAACTTACAACGTAATTGACAAACTAGGGCACATAATAGGTGCACTTTCATAGTCTGGTTCGTGGGTTATGATCCATTGCATAATCGGCTCCCTGATTCTGATGGGTCTGCGAGTTTAATCGACCTGGGGGCTACTCGACTTCTTTCGGGTCATCAATGTCTTCCAAGCTACTTATGTCAAGCTGATGTATTCGAGACATTTATTATAACATCAGTTATAATACATGTCGATTTTGTATGCTGGCTACTTCGAGGTTTTGAACTCCTCCATGGCTGCTACTCAAGTTGTCGGGATGGATGCCTTGACCTCGACCAACTTTGTTGCCAAGCTAACCTTTAACTCGGCTAGTTCGGCCTATAGCTTTGCGGCCATAACCTCTACCTTGTTAAGGTGTGATCGCATCACCTTTAGCTTGGCCTTCGCGGACTTTCCCTTTCTGGGCCTCCTCCATCTAGATCTTTAGAGTTGTTTGCTCCTCTCCAAATTTATCTAAGGCAAGTCAAAACTGGTCAGCCTCGACAGTCTTGACTTAAAGCTTTGCATCTACTTCTTCTCATTCCTTGACGTATATCATTGATTGACGAGCAGATAAAATAACAGGGACGAACTGAAGAGAAAAATGAAGACGTACATCAGATAGCGTCAAATTACAAAAGCAAGTATAATATAAGGAAAAAGCTCTAACTTATAAAAAGTTGTAGCGACCTCGTCTAGAAAAGGTGACCAAATAAATCCTTATCAAGGCCATAATGTCGGCCTCAAGAACGTGTCGAGCCACCCAAGGGCGAGAATCCACATATAGTACCCCTGTGGAAAAGGGCCC
This sequence comes from Magnolia kwangsiensis, assembly GCA_037074715.1. NCBI lineage: Eukaryota > Viridiplantae > Streptophyta > Magnoliopsida > Magnoliales > Magnoliaceae > Magnolia > Magnolia kwangsiensis. Next base: position 187,876,648 of record CM073572.1, on the reverse strand, counting down.
TCCTGAGCTTCGCTCGCCTTCTGACTAGACGAGCTACCCTCCTGAACCTGGGTCGTGAGGGGCTTAGACTCGGTGGTAGGAGTGACCTCCTGAGCCGGGGAGGGTTCTAAATCCACCACCTCTGGAGCTACCGGAAGATTTATGATGGTAGGAGTGCCCTGAGCACCCCCTTCAATGGCAGCTAAGCTCGACTGCTCTACACAGGCTGACTAGTGCCCGATTTCAACGTCCTCCCACAGCCGTGGAAGAACTCATCCTCTTAGCGGAAGGTATGACCACCCTCCTCTTCACGATTGATTTTTTCTGAGCCATCTCGGCTTTAGAAAGGATGCGAGCCATTTTGCTAGGGTGAGGGAGGTCAGTCATTCCTACACGACAACAAATGTTGATCAAAAAATAAAATAAAAGGGCTACATGAGTTTAGAATAAGTCATCTAATATATTTACCTCCCGATATGGATGGAGTGAGGTCAGACTGGTGAAGGAGTTTTGGAGTGATCAACTGCTTCCAAGATCTCTTAAAAGCCTCCACCAACCTCGCGCAGTCAATTTGACAACACTCTGACTTAGATATCAGAGTAGGCTTCTTGGGCAGAACTGCAAAACAATACTTCTACCATTAGCAAGCAAAAGAGTAGAATGCAAAGTTATGAGGTCTACAATTAGGATATATCTGACCTAGGTTGGCAAACTGGGTGGGGACTCGAGGTCGAAGACTAGCCATGTCAGCTGTCGGGGCTTCCCAATCTCCAGATGCCCAAAACCACATGTCCTTCCAATTTTTGTTGAAGGACAGGTTATCTATAATAAGGGCCTAACCCTTGCTCAGCCAGGTCGAGAAATAATACCAACCCGTATGCTTAGGGTTGGTTTTCAATTGGTAGAGGTGGAGGAACTTGTTGATGGTCCGTTTGGTATTCCTGAGTTGAAACCATAATATAAAGGCCCCCATTAGAGCCCTCCAAGCATTCAGGATTATCTAGCCAGAGGTCAGCCTCAAGCGAGATGTGACCTACCTTGCAATGCAGTGAATGGGGAGTCTGAGGCTACATTGCAAGGCGACCAGATATACAACCACTTCACCCTCGAGAGGGTCTCCTTGAATCTCCCCAAATCCAGGAGCTTGGAAAACCACAGAATCAGGAATGTGGTACTCTGACCTGATCTGAACTAGTCTGAACAGGCTTATCTTTGCGAGCTGCTCTATGGAAGATTGAGTTGTTGCTCTCTCCGCCAAGACGGATTCGACCTCAGCATCTACCGGCCGCTCCACGGAGGATTGGTCCATTACCCTCTCTATCGGGGTAGACATGGTCTTGTTGTCGTGCTGCAGCAAAATCGGAGACGGTGGATCAAAGGGGGTCCCCCAGCCAACAATCTGAATTTTTTGGTCCTAAATCACCATGGAAAGTTACGGGTTCATCCCATTCGTCCAACATATCCGACATTTCTGACCGAAAAGTGGTCGAGAAGTAGAAACATAAAAGGAAAAATGAAAAAAGGAGGAAAAATAAAAAATATTTGAAGAAACAAAGCCCGTCGGAGAAAAGATTTTTTGACTTACTGGAAATCGCCAAGTCCGGGAAGTTTAGGAGAGGCGGTAGGAGTAAATGGCTAGAACTGCTAGCGTTTCCCCCTTTTTATAGGGAACCTCGGCCGCAAGCAATTAATGCCTGCATTTAATACCACAATTGAGGAGACGCCACCTTGCGCAAATTCTGCCACATGGCGACTTCTTATTCGATGAACGACCTGACTTCCAAAGTGGCGCTACATGTCCGTGCCCCATGGGTCAAAAACTGAAAAGACACCTCACCAGCGCACGTCACCTCGAGCACATCATCATTATCTTTGCAAATCCCCCTTGATCTTCACACTAGCCTTCTCTCTTCATAATAATGATAAGTTAGCTCGATATCCCATGCGCAAAAATATCATGGATCTGACCATATTATATTGACTTACTTCCTGAGCTTAAGCAATAAGCTTGGAAGTAAAGGGCTACTATTATGGGTAAAAATGAACTAACCAGAGAGATGAGGTTGGCTGGGATATTTGTGCATGTCGTGTGGTCGGCTAGAGTCGATCTTGACCAAGGATGTAACGTCCTAGATTTTTGTTATTTTGGATTAAAAAAAAAACCCTTAAATTTTTTCATTATAATTAACTTATTCTATCACTTATTGACCATTAACACTTGATGTTAGCCTATACGCGAGTGGTACCAATCAAGAACTGCACAATTGATCAATCAACCATAGGAAGCCAACAAATCCAGCCCGATCACTTAAGTATCAAGTTTAACTTCATGATTGGTTCACATAGGGCCCGAATCTAGCCGACCTATCATTGAATAATCAAGACAATCGTAACTAAATAAAGATCTACCCAAAGCCGAGACAAGTATGGGTCAGATCTTAATTAACAAACCAAATCAATCTAGTTAGTCCTTTAGCCTAAAAATTGACGGTTTAGGGTTATTAAGACCGAATCACCATTTTCATTAATTATAAGTACGCCACATTAGGAACTTAGCTAATCTAAACCCTTATGATTGTCCACGAGAAATCTCGGTACCCAATTCATTACATAAATGCCTTGATTATCTAAACAAGCTCTAAGTCGCTCGTTAGTGACACACTAAACCTGAAAGTATAGAATAATGTCTGTCTTGCTGGGCTTGACGTCCATCGCAGGTAGAGAATCAAGATAGTACTCAGAACCGCGCAACTTGGGCCAGAGGTCGAGTGCTTGAAATGCACAAATACCCTAGACTGAACTTGAAACTTAAGTGAAATAGACTTTTCGCTCTTTCTCGAAGCTGTGGATCTCTGACCGTTAGATCGTGATCAAACTCGAGGTATGAGTTAAGAGTATTTCTCTGTTCATATCCGTATAACTACGGTCCTGATCGACTATCGGTGATCATTGAACAGACTTCTAATCATATCTGTCGATCGACGCATCCAAACGGCGGGCTGATCATTTCGATACGTAGATCATCATTAGGGATAAATATCCTACGGTGTATATTGGCATGTACACCCCATAATAGGCCCTAGAGGTTAGAAAAAATCCTCCTATAAGGCTGGTATAGTAAAAACCAGCCCTTGGGGCCATTTATACCAAATCTGGTACTATATAACGGCTTCATTCGAGCACCCCCTCTCCCCATACGAATTTATATTTTTTAAAGGAGAGAGAGAGAGAGAGAAAGAGGAAGAGAGAAGAAGAGAAGAAGAGAGAGCAGGACCGAGGGAGGCTTTAGTGCTTCCCTTCATCGGTTTCCTCCAATTAAAGCCCTAACATCGATCATTTTTTTCCACCGAATCCGCCCCATTCGCGATTGGAAGGTAAGAAACAAATCCTACTTCCTAACCTAGGTTTTCATAGTATGAATTGTATGAATCTTACCTAATTGCTTCTAAATTGGTATAAGAATCATTTTCTCTAATTTTCTAATCCTAGGAGTGCCGCGAATCAAGCGGATCATCACAAGGTGTGCACCATTATGCCTAGGTTTCCATTTATCGACCCTTGAGGGTCTCAGTTAATAATTTATTGTGGTAAATGATTTGTAAATAGCTACCATGTTCATATTTCTTGTTTGATTGTAATATGTGTCATTGCTTGTCTATGCATGCTTACATGATTGATCGAATGTATTTATTTTTTGATGCTCATGTGTTTGATTAAGTGCTCCAATGAATGTATTACTCTATTGTTGTTCACATGTTTGATAAAATGTCTAAGTGATTGAATCCATTATTTTATTGGTGCTCACATGTTTGATGAAATGCCTAAGTGAATGTATTGCTCTATTGATGCTTACATATTCGATGGAATGCCTAGGTCGTTGCGTGGTAGTATGTATGTTATAATTGCATGATGCGGTGTTTAGTTCATAGCGATGCTTATGATTTCTACGATGTTGGGTCAGTCGGTAAATCACCTAAACTAACGGGTGACTCAAGTTAGGGCGGCTACCGTAAGCTTGTTTGATCGACCCGGGTGAACACGGATAACTGATAGTGGCTGGACTACACGGGATGCTTGCACCCAATGTCGGTTACACCGAGGTCGATCAAATTAGTCCATTAGCCAACTGATCATGAATGTTCATAATATATGATAAGATCAAATTGAATTCAGGATATCATGTTTTCAATGGATGATCCACTCATAACCGTTAGTGCGATACAATCCCCTAAGACTCATAAGCCGGACAGGGTGGTATGGGACATCGTGTCCGAGTTGTCGGCCTACGCTGGGGTGATGAGCCTCCCCATAGTGACTAGTGAGCACTATTAGAGGTGATATACCATTGTTCGAACGACCTCCGTCTAATTACTCGGCCGATGATTACGTGCCAGAGTACCGTTCAAATGACTCGGGCGTGAATGGAATTGGGTGATGAGCCCTTTCTTTATGTATTTTTCATTTTATGTGACAAGCCCACACCTCGAAACTGAGTGATCATACTCAGTTTGAGTGACGATCCATACCGAGATGATCCTCATACATTTAGGTATTATACCGTACCTTTAGAAATGCTAATTTGTCAGATAAACAGGTGACACCTAAATTTAGATCACGGGACAGTGGTAAGGAGTCGCTACGTGCGATAATGAGTCACGTGATTTAGATAAGGACTCGTGACATAACGCCAGTATCCTAGCTTCGCTAATATGCTTGATGAATTGAACTTAATAATTACTTGGTTAACATAATCATTCATCGCATCGTATTATATTAGAATGTGGTGAAATAAGCATTAAAGTCACACATTTGAAGGAGTGTTGTCATTTGCGAACCAGGTGGTCGGAGTCGTGTGTGAGGGAGTGTTGTTTGGAAAGGGCATACATAATGTCATATATTCATATGCACATTTAACAAGAGTATTTATGAATTGTTTGATTTCTTGTTTATCATTAACTGCACTGATTGTGTCTACAACATGTGTAATTTAGAACTAATTAAACCACTGAGTTAACTACTCACTCTCCCCTGAGACTGTGTTTTAAAACACCAACTAGACATATCATTGATGCAGGTACTAGTGAGACTTCAGACAGGTAGGCTTATATCGAGTTGTGCCAACGTCGTTATGTTTTGGAGAATTGGGTTGTGCCAACGCCGTTATATCGGGTTGTGCCAACGCCGTTATGGTGTAAAGACACTTTAACCGTCTTGGGTATGTATATTGTGGATTATGGTTTGTATAATTTCATTTTGGATGATCATTATAATTAGAACTGTATTTTTAATTCTTAACCCTATATTTTTGAATCTATTGTTATCTCTACTTCGCTTTAAATCCGCTAATTTGAATTGCGCTACTTTGATTATCTGTGTGTGAAATGCATTTGAATATGAATGAGAACACATATGCACTCTTATTAGGTTAATACCCGGGAACTCGAGATCGGAGTCTTTGTACTCAGGTGCCGATTTTCGGAGCATTACAAAGGAGCTACTCAACGGCTAGATAGTACTAGTGATCCACTGCGGAGAGATTTGCCTGCCTGATGGCCATGTCCACTAAGACAAGGAAGTTCCTCTGCCTCCTCTAAGAAAGGATAAAGCCAAGCCCTTCCACAGTCCCATCCATTTCTTTGCTCCTGCTGAGATCTTATGAGGGCCATCCGAGTCCTAATCCCGCATAAGGCTAAACATGAGGCTGCGCGGCTTGAAGCTTACAAGGGAGTCTTTACACCATATGATAAGATGAAGATGGTGGTCATCCTTTATGCCTTCAAGACACCATTAAGGTCTCAAAAGAATGCAGTCTGGCTCTGCTACTCGGACAGTTGGCCATTACCCAAGAGTTCGACAGGAGGCCGGAGATATATTGAAAGAAGAACCGACCACAGCCTACTGAGCATCCAGTTCGGGGAGGTCATCGTCAAAACGACCATAGGTTTAAATCCTAAGGTCGGCTCAGATGGTTGACCTCGGCTACCAACCTCATATGTTTTCAGATCTCGACCATTCGGACTTATCATCACTGAGAATCTTAGGAACCAGCTGGGAAATGGCCACTAAATGCACGCCTATGATTTAGGGAGTATTTCTATCTATGTGAGTGACTCTTGGCTTGTAAATAAAGGACCAATGTACGCTGAAAGGTCTGCACCAGTTACCTCATAAGTAACTAGATCCAAATTCTTCAAGAATTCTGACATAGGCCGCTGAGGGTCCCCTGCCACAGCATGGTCTCCTTTGTCATTTTTTATGTGACAAGTTCTCGGTGGTCTCGTTTGGGTTAACCAAATTTATACATTAACAGTTCCAAACTCCACTCAGTTTGGACCCGGACCCAAATCATGGGTCCATTTTTCCGGGCCTTATGCATTAATTACTGGGCTTTGGAAGTTACGTCCAGGACCAGAAATGGCAGTTCAGGATCTAACAGCCCAAATAGGGCCAACCGCGCCGGGTGTGGGGCGATCGGGCTACCCGGGCCCACTTGTCTGGGCCTCCCTGTAGTCATTTGAGTGAAGATGGCTGGTCCTTATCTAGCTTAAGGCTATTTTAGTAATTTTACAGTTCGAACAGGGGCAAACCTGTCCGACCTCCAAAATAAGATCCATTATCTCCTCCTCCCGCAGCATTATCAAGAAAAACTTGGAGGGAAAAGTCGAAACGCTCTCTCTCTCATGGCGCTCCATCACTGCTGTCTGTTCAAACCCAGGGGAGCAATGGTGGGCCATCGATTGCGACCGTCCATCTCCAGAAGTTTCCACTCTCGTCAACTCCGTATTTCATGCTCGCGTATTCCTCATCCTCAGGTCCGTTCAACTTTCACACCACACGCTTTTCCTCTTTCCTTCTTGCAGTCATAACGTGCGGGGTTTCTAACGTGTCTCGTCATGTGGCCCAGTTTAGCAGGCTGTACACGTGCGTAATGATAGTTCCTACGGGCGTAGGCGCTTCCATCGGTGGATATGCAGGCGACTCTCTGCCCGTGGCTCGAACCCTCGCCTCTCTCGTGGATTGCCTCATTTCTCACCCCAATGTACGTCTCCCTCACTCTCTCTCTCATCGAAATGACCGAAATCGCCTTTTATTTTGCTTATACCATCTGTGACTTTCGTCTTTTGTCTAAATAGTTGATAGTCACATGGTTAAAAGGGCATTTTGGTCACGATGAATAGTTTCGTAGGCGCGGAATAGAAAAACTTTCATACTCTGGCAGTGCGATGGATGATACGCAGGCGCTTAGATATTATTTTAAATTGTATAATTAATTCATTTTAAACCGTCCAAATTGTGTGCTTGAGTCTAGATTTACAGTGAACCAAAATTACTCTCATCTAAATATTAGATTGGTGGCATTCGTTAGATACCTATCGTTTTTAGATTGGGACCCCCCACATCATGAACGGTTCAGATCTTGTGCGTGTCTCACATGATAGGTATCCTTTCTCCTCCTAAAATGTAGGTGCTGAACGCAGCAATGCTTTATTGGCCAATGCCGAATGCTCTGTACGTCGAAGGTTATGCACTTGATCGGTTCGCAGAAGGGTCTTGGGCCCTCCAGCCCGTACACCAAAACAAGGTAAGCTTCTTTGTCCATTGCAGGCCTAACGGATGGACGGTCCTGATGCATGGATCATGCATCCGCGTTAGGCAGTGATGTGTGATCATGACGCAGGATGGACGTGAAGAGGTGGATCACCGTCTTCCTGAAGGGGATAATCTAGTGAGCTTCTCACGGAGATTCCTCGAATCATGAGGGAAAATAATAAAATAGAAATAAATTCTAATAAATTCGAAAAACGATAGTGTTCTAATAAATTCCAAAAACAATAATGATACCAAACATAGGAAGATGAAGTTTCAGAAGTTTCAGAATCAAACTCCACTCAAACTTCATAGAATTCATGACTTGTTGGTCATGATTTCCTGAATTTTCAAAGCCATTTTCATGTTGGGCATAACTCCTAAAGCTCAAAGGATGAAGAGTTACGAGCTAAAACTTACTAGAAATAGTAAAAATGAAATTAGAAAGGTTTTTTGACTGTTGATCTGATGGAATCTCGTAAATCCGGTGTGGGCAACCTAGCGTAGTGGTTTGGGTGGCTAAAGTAGCTTCTCCTATCCAAAATCATATATGACACGTCGAATAACTGATTCTGGTTTGCCAGATATGCTTGTTTTAGGGTTCCGACGGCCCTGATCACTTCCGCCTCCAATTGGGCCTTCTCTAGTCCATCTTGGACATGAAAGTGTTTGTGACCGGCTCTACAGCAGATCAACTCACGAAGAGTTGTGAGTTGATCACAGTCACAGGAATGATCCGGTGTCCAACACCAGTAGTGAATTTCTGGGCTGAATTTTATCCAATAAACCACATCTATTGGGGTGCGTTTGGCTGCACCAAATATAATAAAATTTCATGATATTTTTATGATTAGCAAGTCCAATTGGGTGCAACCAAAGCACCCTAACAAGATGAACAATTTTGATCCCCAAGTATGTGGAATGCAGAACCAGATCAACGGCCAGGATCGCTGATCCATGGGCCCACATGCATGTTTCACTATACCTCAACAAACTATAATGCATCCTCATCTACAAGTCACTGAGATCATGGGGCCCAACCAAATTGAAAATCAATTAGATTGTGGGGTCCAGTTGTCTTATTGGAGAGGAGAGATGATGGGGTCCACTCCTGGCTGTAGTGGGGCCTACCCTTGGGTTGTAATTCTTGTTGTAGTTGTGTTTGTTACAGTGGGCCCGTGATCTGAAAACAGGTGGGACTCGTTCTTGATGCTGGAATCGAAGAGGAACTTCGGACTAGACATTTGCAGGTTGCTGATGCCACAAGAGCTTCCCTTGGTTTGCCTGTCGTAGAGTATATTGTCACAGACACTCCTTTAGAGGTATCAATACACCACATACAACCTAGGGACAGCTGGACGATCCCATTGATCAATCCAGACTGTTCATTAGGTCCATCACACTTTTCATTGCCTGCCATGCAAAAATCACACCAACCGAGTGATCAGATGCATCCATAAGTTGGCCTTGGTCTTTAAAGCCATCCATTTTCCAGCCAATGGATGGGATGTGGCCCATGAAATCTTTCTGGACCTAATGGACTGCCAGGATAAAAACCTGGGGCTGGCCTGATTCCCGGATGCAACTAGGAGACCATAAGCTACAGTGATTTTCTTACTTTTGTCCACTTTTGTATGAAATTTGAGGCTTAAGACAGCCTACTACAGTAGAGCTGTACAGGGACCGAACTGAGTCAAGCTTGGCCCAGCTTGGCTCGGCTCGGCCCGGCCAACAGCTCCAGCTAGTTTGAGTTGAGCTTGAGTTCGAATTTGAGCCTATGAGCTGAGTTTGAATTTAGGTTTTAATGTTTTTAATATATATATAATGTATAATATATAATTTATTTAAATATATAAATATTTACAAAATATTAATATTAAGTGAACTCAATTCGAGTCGAATTAATTCCAAACGAGTCAAGTTCCGAGCTGAGTTGAGTCGAGTACAGTCTAGCTTAGACTCGGCTTGAAATTTTTCGAGCTAAATAAATGAGCTCAACTTGAGTTGAGCAAGTTAAACTGAGTTAACTCGGTTCGTGTACAGCTCTAACTACATGTTCCCACATGTGGTGTCCTGACACATGGGTGTGAGATCTAAGCCATCCATCAGTTGGGTCTGACCATTTAGACGGCGCAAACCAAAAATCAGGCTGGTGGACTATTAGATGGCTTAGAAAAACTTGGAAAGTGTATTTTGGCCATCAATATGTTTATTAATCCTGGACCAAATGATGAGTCGGTTGAGACTTCCATGCAGCAGGACATGTCTGATGGATGGTTTGGATCTCTCACTAAGTTGCAACATTGGTACGGGTTTGGCAAGTGAAGAGCTTCCTTATACACGCTTGTGGAATTAGCAAAGACAAGGCAAAAAAGGACAGGAAGTCCATGGGACCACCCTAAATTATAGTATGCAAGGCAGCAACAATGCTCTGTGTAGCTGAAATTTTCAGCCTTTTCTATAGGTTGAGAAGTGGGTTGATCCAAAATGTGGACAATCAACCGGGCGGATTAGGCATCCTGATTCACTATTAAGAGCAGTCCACTCTCTCATCCATCGATCGCAAGTAAACGCCGTTGCAGTTGTGGGTCGCTTTCCAGATGATGACATTGAAGAAATTGAAGATTATAGACTTGGGAAGGTATAATTTGTTTGTTTGGTAGTGCATAATAGCTAGTGACATAAGCTAGGGATGGCAATACATTGGTCAGGGCTTGAGCTCCTAAACTTGGCTCAAGGATCCATTGGCATGGTCCAATCATCAAGTGGGTCATGGTTATACAAAAGGAATGAATGATTTAAAGATACTTGAAATCGATCTGTCTGATCATCAGTGAAAGTCAGTGGGCCATGCCAAATACTATTGTAGGTCCCACTATTACAGTCCTATAAATTTTTGGCCTGCAGGGAATAGATTTGTTAGCAGGAGTGGAAGCAGTCATAAGCCATTTAGTAGTGAAGGAGTTCCAGATCCCTTGTGCTCATGCACCTGCATTGGCACCTCTTCCTCTAAGCTCATCCTTATGCCCAAGATCTGCTGCTGAAGAGGTCTGTAGATCTTTCATTTCAATATATCGGAAATGAGAAAGGAGTCTTTTTTGCTTAGGTTACCATGGTCATGTTTGGATGTTTGGATTCACTATTCAATTGAATTGGAATATGAAAATAACCAAACAGTGATTACCTTCCTTGGTATTCATATTGATAGACTAGGCTCCAAACTTTGATTTTTTTACTTCCAAGTTAGACTTGAAACGTGCCTAACTGCAGTTTGAGGGCTAGTTTTCTCTCCTTAGTACTATCACAATCCAGTTCAGTAGTGCAGCCAACTGCAATGTAGCCAAACTAAGTATCTACGAGCTAATTTAGTTGCGTTTGGATGTCCCCAATTCAGAGTGGGTGGATTGATTTTCCTTCCAAATCAATATCCAAAACAATTTGGGTCTCACTTGAAGTGTTTCGCTTATTGAGTTGTGGCAGATAAGTTGGGAAAAAAAAGGCATCCCACAGATTGCAATTCCATTGCAGGGGCTGCCTCAGATGCAGTGGAGTGGCATACTACCAAAATATCCAGCCTACTTGCAGTTTGACGTTCATCCAAACGCATCTAAAGTATAATAATATTTCTTTGTGGAAGACAAAGCATAATCAACAGAAAGATAAATTGGATTTTTTCTGATATTCATTGCTGATACGCCCGTCTAGGAACTCTCTTTTGTATGCATGTGCATGACATCAATTTCTTCATATTAGCTACATAGGTCATTTTGGAGAAATGCAGATCTTGTTCAGTGAGGTTTCATGTTTGGATGCTCAGTTGGACTTAATTGTGATAATCCATTTCAGTTAACAGGAAATGACCAAAATGGAGGTAGGCCCATTTTAGCTCATGACAATGATCAACCTCTACTTGCAATTCCATGCTTTTCAAGTCAAATTCCGATTTGGGGGATGTCTATTTCATTATTTCATTACCCACATATACCATTTCTGCTTTATTTAATTGAAATATTGCAATTCAATTCGATCAATCATCTAAGCACAGCCTAAAAACATGTGTTTTTTCTTTCTATCTTTCATGAATTTTGAATTCTGTGTAACAGATAGGATACACATTCTTACCATGTGTTCTTGCTGGGCTGAGCTGTGCTCCCCAGTACAAAGTGAGGAAGTTTGGATTGTCAGATCATGGCTGCATATTGGCAAGCGATGTTGACAGTGTAATTCTTCCTATTGATGCTTGCGGAGGGGATGGCACTCTTGCTTTTGCAAGAAGTTCTAATAAGGTAAAACACATTTTAGTCCAGTTTGTATTTTTTGGCATCAAACCATTCATCTAAAAAAAAGAAAAACTTCAAGATTCCAAATCTTGGTTCCAAAGTGTGACTTGCCTCTTGTACCAACATACTTATGATTTGATCGACTCGGTCCGTTGTCCAGTGAAAACCGACTGGACTCGGTTTCGTTGAAACCTCGAAGGAGTCGAGATAACAGCTCGGCTCATTCAGTTATTTGCACACCTCAAACTCTTTGAAGTTTAAAGGTCTCTCTCAATAAATGTGTAGCTTGCTGAGGTGCCGGAATCCGTACGGTGGGGTCCATGGTTCAGTGATCCCCACTGTTGATATGGTGGGCACCACCATTGATGGTATTATACAAAAGCTCCCAGATTGAAGATTGTAAACCCCAAATTCAGTGACCTAGAACTAGATTATTGAGAGAATATGCCGGTGTTTCACATTCGCTGAAAAGTAGGCCGAAGATTCCCAAGGCAGCCCCATCTAATTTTGGGTCCTCTTCATCAGCAATCTGGATCACTGATTCATGGACCCCACTTGTACAGAATCCTGCACAGCTGAGCAAGTAGTTCAGATCATGCTTTGTAAAGTAGGACGAATTTGGTATGAGAAAAATAACAGTGCGATTTATGTCCAGCCTCTGATAATTGCCGTTGAGGAGAATGAAACTGTGCTTGAAGATACTCCTGATAAGCTCGGAATTGAAGCGGTATGCATTCCATCATTCCCCTATCTGTTTCTTTCCAATGGTAGATGTTTTGGGGGAGAATAGACACGAGGAAGTGATTCACGCCACACATGTACTGGCCTATTCATAGGTGGGGGCCGTCGCAAATATGCATTGAGCCAAAAAAGAAGAAGAAGAGAAGCTGGTCCACATATCAAGTGGGTATGCTCATGAAATAAATGGATGGTTAGGAAAAAGACGACCAACGGTCTATTATGTTCAACATAAATGCTCGAGGCCCAACTGTTGTGTGGACCTTGTTGATGCATGGCCCTCACCAAATGCCCATGGATTACTCATGTTTATATGGTACAGATATTTTGGATTCTATAATGTCTTTTACTCACAAGCATTTGGGTGTTGAGAACAATGCAAAATGTCATTTGCAGGTTAAGGTCTTGAATTACTGGGAAGCTTTGGGTGTGATTGCAGCTCATAAAGCAGGGATTGACCCAAAATCTCTTAGAAGAAATGGAATCAGTCACATCAAATGCTCTTCTGCTGGCATTCCATCCTCTAATGGTTCTGTAGCTTCCACTCTCAATCCATTGCTTGACCCAAGATAACTGATTTTTTTTCCTATACAAATGAAATTCAGGCTGTTGGTCAGGTGGGCCGTGCCTTGCATACACCAGTCTTATCATCAAGTGACTCTGGTCATCAGGTGGGCCATTTAAAAACAGAACAATGGTCCACATTCGGTGCTGCGCACCTGATGACAAAGGGCCATGGCACATACTAAGTGGGGCCGACATGATTAAAGGCCCATTTTGGCATATGGCGAGAGAGGGATTGAGCTCCATATTTCTTCACAAGCATGTTGTATTGCTTGGATCAGCATTGTCATCTAATCTATGAGTTCTCATGGACTATCAGTGCAAGGAACTCGCAGCTGGTTTTTCGAAGACTTTAGTATAATCAAACTGCTGAAATCTCAAGATTTCTTGGATTTTGTTGAAATCGTTATCATTTGAGAAGTCGTTTCCTTCTTGTCACTGCACTTCTTTCCATTTGTATTTGGGTGTGTTTGGATGCCCAATCAAACTGAATTACAATTCATTAAGTTCACTGCCTTGGTGGGGTTGGCATCATTTTAATTCACAATGACCACCCACCCCTCATTCCAGTTCCGTGCATTTCAAGTTAGACTTGAAACAATGGTAATTCTGGGGGGAGGGTCATCCATCTATATAAATAGAATGGGGGCGGGTCCCACATTGATCATTTAGTCTTTGTTGAATCTGAGTTATTGCAATTCAATTTAGATTCCACATCCAAACACAGCACAATGCTAAAGCAGGATATGAGCTGTTGATTGGGTGGAATGGTAAATGAGAAAGTATGTGGTCCTCGAGTAAATATGCATAGTATACTCGATCCTTGAGTTGGGAAAGTGGGCCCCATGGATTGGTCATCCTGACCGTTCATATGATAGGCCATGCCTTGAAAATATCCGAGATTGTAAAGTTGCATATGTTCAGTCATTGGTTTTCTGTTTTGTTATTTCTGTTGAATGTGAACGGTTGCTGTGTTCTTTCTTAACTCTTTATTTGTGAACCAATGGCATTGGGAGGTTTTTTTCTTTCTCAACTCTTTATTTGTGAACCAATGGTATTGGGAGGATTTGTATTTTTTTTTTTTTTTACGGACCCAATCGACGGTGGGCCTCATTAGGAGAACAGTCTAGGGGCCCTGTCATTTAAAAGGGGGCACATCATAATTATCAAACAGGTAATAACACCTTTGAAATCAATGAACGGTTTTTATGGTCTGACTTAATGTATGATTGTGACCCCATCTAATAAGTGGAATGGTCCAATTTTTGTTGTATATCTTTATGGTGTGCCCCTGCATTTTGGACGGATCGGATGTTCTATACAAATGACATGTTGAGTGGTAGAAGAAACAGTGGCATGTGAAACATTTCGCCGAGTACCAACCAGTCCATATGGTAGAAACTGACCATCTAGGTGGTCTGATTGGTCACCCCGACTTTCCTCGGTGTTAGCTTGGGGAATCATGATACTTCTGCCAAACACGTGGCAAGGCCAGTACACGAGCCAAGCTAGCTGGAAAAGCTTGCTCGACTTTACTGTATCTAGCTTGGCTTGACCCGGGTTAAACGATGACTCGAGGGACGTTTCATATGATTCATCTTATTTTGAAATGACCCAAGGTCGTACATAGTGGAACGTTTCGTATGATTCATCTTATTTTGAAATGACCCAAGGTCGTACAGACTCGGATATATATACGGAAAAAGGTACTGTACGACTCGACTTCACGGGTCCGTCCCATGAGGTCGAACTGTGTGAGCCCCACCGTGATGTGTTTAAAACATCTATCCCATCAGTTAGATGCACCATTTCATCATGGGTCTAAGTTTCAAAAATTAAGTCAATTCGTGACTTGTGTGGGCCACACCACATACAGAAGTGGAGAGGAGCCGTGTACCATTAAAACATTCATAATTAATTTTTGGTCCTACCAAGATGTGGTTTGCAAATCTAGCCCATCCATTATGTGTGTCCCACTTGGATGAGGGTTCAGACAAAGTTTCAGACACATGCAAATTTCAGGTAAGGCCCACCAAGTGCTTTTATATGTTTTAATGGTGTCTTCACATGATTTTAGATGATATGGCCCACCTGAGTTCCGTATACGGTTGATTTTTGGGATATCCCATAATTTAAAGGGGACCCATTAAATGCACAGCGTTGATGATCGACATGCATCACGGTGGGGCCCACACAGCTCAACCTCACGGGAGCTTATCGTGAGGTCAGGCGCATACTACCTTTTTCCATATATATATATATATATATATATATATATATATATATATATATATATATATATATATATATATATATATATATATTGCTTAGATGCACATCTTGAACTTGTGTGAACTTTTTTGAGAACTCATCGTATATGACGTGACTCCAAAATCTCTATGGTCCGCGCAAACGTCTCATGAAACCCTCAAGGTCCAATTTTTATTTTAATTCAAAACTTTAGTTGGTCATGAAAAATGAAAATAGTTTTTTCCCTTGATTTGCATTTTTCTTTGCCATGGCCTATTAAAATTTTAGAACTGTGTGAAATTTTATACCTCGGAGTTTCATGGGAATCCAAACATGCAAGGGCCTACACGTAAATAAGTGCACAGGTGAGCATAACCATATAATAATAATAATAATAATAGTTAAAGACTTAAAATCCCATCTTACCCATCTGTCCATGTTTAAGCTCTTCTCTCTCTATTCTGCCCGTACAGTCAATCAATTTCCTTCTCTCTCTCTCCCTTATCACTTGGCCACTCGCCTATATACGCCAAGCTCCAATGATAAACTTAAAGAGAGCATGTACGAGTCAAG
Source organism: Magnolia kwangsiensis (assembly GCA_037074715.1). Lineage (NCBI taxonomy): Eukaryota > Viridiplantae > Streptophyta > Magnoliopsida > Magnoliales > Magnoliaceae > Magnolia > Magnolia kwangsiensis. The sequence goes on along the minus strand of CM073572.1, from coordinate 187,860,677 downwards.
CCATGCTTGGCCAACTTTGACTCCACTCGGCTCAATGAACAACCCTACACATGGTCGACCAAGGTTGATATGGATTGTCCACCTAGTGGGCCGTACTGTCAAGAGCAAAGGTGGACGGTTCAGATTGTGGATTGGATAACGTGTCTAATATACTTAAGAGTTGTACCAAAATATGTTGCAAATTGCAAGGATCATTTCTGTATATTACCCTCCAATGGTAACGCCCATCCAGTAAACATTGCCCTGGTTGGGACCCACATGCATAGATGGTCAGATGACTGGAAGCATCCGTCTACTCCGAGCTACTGTTGATTGTCCGTGATCTGAAAATCACATGGACGGGGTACTCATGACCATCAATTGATGGATTTAAACATGGACCTTTGCAATTTTTTTCCTTTTTAATTTTCAACAGTCTCCGTTAAACTCCAATGAGTATTCTGGACCTTTCATTTAGAATAGTCGTCGCAAGTCACCCATCTATGGCATCTCCTAGCAGACTTGCCGGGCATGAAACCATCTTATATTTTTGGCCCAATGCCATACACTAAACGCCCTACACCTTTGCAAATCTAATTTGTGGAAAGCAGTGTTTTAAATAGCAAATACCGTGTAGTGTAAGGTGTAAGCTACATATGCAACCTACTAATTCTTAAATTTTAATTAAGGTTGCGTTTGGTTTTACCAAATATCATGATATTTAGTGACTAATGAAATTTCAATTTATTAAAATCATTGAAAGAAGTAATTAATTTTTATTTTAGTAAAAAATTATTTTCATATAACTTAGGTTATACATTACTTAAGCTATTATCATTACTTAGGTCCGGTGATTGAAAAGGAGCTGATTAAATACTCTTAGCTGGGTATGATGTTTGATATGCAGGCACTCAAAAAACATAAATATGTAACATAAATTAACTCAAATTAGACTGACTATGTTATTGTACCTGCAGCCACTGAGTTCCATTGCCAAAAATCAGATTTGGGTGGATGATTGTAACGGCTAATTCATGGCTACTAGTTGAAATATGACTATCAAATTTTTCATTTTAACCGTTTGAAAAATTTTCATGGCCCATTATTCAGATGATCAAATATTTGCTCGTGATTTAGATAATTTAGTTTGATTTTTTGTTTGAATTGCTTGTATGCACGTGTCCAATTTCAAAGACCTGCGTATCATCCTTCAAACTGCCGGCGTATCAAAGTTTTTTCCCTTGAAATAAAATGGAGGAATTATATTATCCTCGGCTGGAGGATATGAGTAACATCCTCCGGCGCATGGTTTATATTTCTTACAAGTGGAGACGGATTGGCTACTGACCTGCCACTAGCAGTGGTCGGTGCTTTGTGGGCCCCACCATGATGTATATATTTCATCCATACCGTCCACCCATTCTTCCAGATCATTTTATGGTATGAGCTAAAAAATGAGGTGGATCCAAATCTCAAGTGGTCCGCATAGTGTTGATCGAATGCTCACCATTAAAAACTTATTAGGGCCACAAAAGTTTTGGATAAAGCTGATATATTTTTTTTCCCTTCATCAAAGTCTATATGACCTAATCAACAGGTTATATGTCAAATAACCATTACAATGGACCATAGGAGGTTTTTAATGGTGGAAATTCCATAACTATTGGTTTTCTGTGTATCCACGTGGGATTTTGATCTACCTCATTTTTGGAATCAAGCCCTAAAATTATCTTTCAAAATAGATGGGCAGCCCCTATAAAACATATACATTATGGTAGGGTCTACATAACACTGACCACTAGCCACCTGGTTGGTGGCAGCGTCGTTAGCCAAACCTTCATCTAGAGGCAGTTTGGCTAGTGACCCTACACCAGACAGCTAGCCAGTGTTAAAGGTCTGTGGGCCCGTGTTTTATCTGCTTCGTCTATCCAATTTCCAGCTTATTGTAGTGCATGAGTCCAAAATGAGATAAATACAAATCTTAGGTGGACCACACTATTTGAAACAGTGCAGATTGAATGCATATTGTTGGAAATTTTTTGAAGGCAACGGAAGTTTTGGATAAAGCTGATATTCATGTTTTCTCTTCACCCATGTCTTTGTGACCTTATCAACAGGTTGGATGGAAAATAAATATTACAATGCGCCTTAGGAAGTTTTTAATGGTGGTCATTCAATCAACACTCTTTTCCTATGGTGTGGTCCACCTAAGATTTGGATATGCTTCATTTTTAAGACTCACGCCTTAAAACGAGCTGAAAAAAATGGATGAACAGCATGGATAAACTACATACTTTATGGGCGAGCTTTGACACTAGCTAGCTTGGCTGGTGTTGGGGTCACTAGCCAAATCGCGTCCCAAAAGCATCTCGACGAGAAAGTCCTAACGCTTGAATTTTTAGGGCCTGTTTGGATTCGCATATAGGATCGTATTGCATTGTTATACAATATGGCAGATGTACATCGTCGGATGTACACTGTATCAAGTGCCCTTTTCAAGTTCGATCAAATTGTTTGGGAAGGACTGCCTTTGCATACGTATTCAGGGAATGTATGCATATTCAATGTTTGTTGAAGGATCGATCTATGTGGACCTCGTTTTCACCACATACACTCATTACACCATCGAGCACCAGATCCTGTCTATGTGGGCCCCATCACGGTTTATGGATTTCATCTAAACCGTCCATCATTCTGTATACATTAACATACAGAATGAGTCAATCCATCTTCTAGAATATCACGAGAGAAATGGTGGCACCCCAGTTCTACACTATTATACACGATAACAGTATGATTTACATATTACGTATTGCTTGTTTCAACTATCAGCCAATCTACTGTCCAGAGTTCGTCACATAATGATCTCCAAAATAGGGCCAACGTTTTTAACGGCTCAGATGCAATTAAAACATGACAGAAATCTAAACCTGTAAAGTGGACAGTAGATTCGCATGCATCAATGGTCGATTGGGAACGATAATAAAATAAACAAATCCGTTTATCAGATGAAGTAAAGAAAACACCGTTATACAGGTAACACTATACATACAATACCATAAGCATGACTCAAATCATAAAAAGAAAAGAAAGACAGTCTCAAAAAGATAATGACGAAATAGCTCCTTAGCTTTCTCCACACATCAGAAACTTGAAATAAACTATGCAACTATTGCATATATAAGCATGACTCCAATCATAATTTTGATGATGACATTCATAATCCCTTCGTCATCAGTATGTCGAATCATGTTCGAATTCAAGACACCCGGGCCCTGCACTGTATTTCAATCTTCGTCAGTGCCTGGCGGGGGCTGAACGGAAGCGGAACCATCTTCAATTCTTGTCGACTGTCTTATTGTCATGTTTGATGACGCCCCATTACGTAAACCACTGGTGTTGCTCGACCCATGCTGCTGCAGAGTGGCTTACTGACATATAATTAATTTACTATTACACATAAGATACAATGGATGAATCTGAAAATGAACAATAATTCTTAAACTTGTTTTCAAAATTTTCCGTTTGCAATTTAAGTTCATACCTTGAATGTGGTCCACTCTCTAACAGCCTCACCGTGCGTTCTGAACGATTGGTGTCTGGACCCGCTGAATCTTTCAACCAGTGCCCGAGCATCATCTCAGTTGTCATATATTCCTGACACTCTACCCACAACTACGACATAGTATTTACTCATTTCAACTTACAAACAAAACACGTCGTCAAAATTGAAGTGCATTGTGTGCTCATGGATTTATCAGAGTTCTTTAATAGAAGGAAGAATATCACTTATGGTCATGCAGTATCCTTGATTTTCTCACCTGAAAAAGTAATTCAGGTTAATTACAAACCCCTCTAAAAAATACCTTCTATATTCAAACCAGGCTCTTGATTTAAGGAGTGAAGCATACAGTGGACAATATATCAATCCAACAGAAGTGAACAAATCTGCTTTGCAAGTCTGTTACAGACATCACAACACATTCCTGCAATTTATTTATAACCTACACTGTACATCATATCAATGAATGAGAAGTGAAAAAATATGCTCTGCAATTCTGAGGCAGACATCACAACATATTCCTGCAATATGTTTATAATATATATTGCGTAATATGTCATTTCGAGTGAACTCCAAAAATCTGGTCTTATTATCTGAAGCACACTTCACAGAAGGTTGTTGCAAAGTCTTTATAAAAACCTACAGGAGATGATATATTAAATGAAGAAAACTGAATATATCTACTCTGATAATGTGATGCAGACATCCTAACAGGTTGCTCAGAATGTAAAATAAAAGGATGATCACAATTAGCAAATTTAAATGAAAAGAACTATTGGGAAGGTCCGACCATCAACAGTTACAAAGTCCAAAATTATCTGTCAGAATAATAGCGCAGTCTAGATTAAATCCCACAACATCCAAACTCATCCAACCATAATAGTTATATAGGTAATTTAAGAAAGACAAGTTTAAAAACAAACAACAAAGAGTGAAACAGTTTCAACAACAACCCATAACCAAAGTAGCCAATGGAATATTTTCTTAAACTAGACCACTGCGTTTAAGCAGATTTTGCACCCACTCCTTATGCCTCTCGTGGCCCATATTTATGAAAAATTCGACAGTGACAACGTCCCCCTGCATTGTTCGTGTAGCACACAGTTGATCCTCAGGCACCTTTTTAAGTATGCTTAGAATTTTCTGGACTCGGGTCATTTTCTTACCTTATGACATTGTAATAGTGAGGGACTTCACGACATCAACCACTTCACCTATTCAATCGCCGATTACATCACTTGGTTTCTCCCTTTTTGGACGGGACAAGCCAGTAGCGGTAGAATGGATGTTCTTGGACCCGCTTGAGCTATCCAAGTTTGCGGCATTTACCCTATTCAACCGATTAGATGCATCACTGTAATGCCCTAAAAATCGTGGGTCGCGCATACGCTCGACTCCCGTGTTTTCGAGTGTCACTTATAACCGATTTCGTTAATATGCGTTTAATCTGGTTTAGTTACGTCAATATGGAAATTCCGGGAGCATGAAGCATTATCACACAAGTCTACTGAAATGAAAGTAAACAACATGTATATACACAGATCCAAAAGAATGTAAACGGGTCGCTTAAGGCGTCGCCTAACCAAATCACAAAAAGAATGATATGTCCAAAAGAATAAGGTTTAGTCCAAACTTAGCGATCCAATCCTGCCTCTCAAGCTGACGGAGAGCCGTCCCTCAACTGGAAATAGGACAGCTCGTCCTCCTCCTCGAAGCTCACCTCACCATGCTCCTTATGCTCCGAGTCACCTACATATACGAACGGGTCTGGTTGGTATTTTAAAACACCGTCCCAGAGTGAGAGTGAGTGATCAACTCAGTGGGTGCTATTGGTCTCAAGTTATAACAGGCATCAATTATAATATGAACTTAATGAAACGCAGCCAATCATCATCACCTAGTAACTCTTAGTAAAATGTATGCATGCGGGATGATATGATGCTTACCCTCGCTACAACGCTCCATCGAGTGACTCCATCTAATGATCGCGTATGTCTGCACTCTCTCAGAGTGACCTCGACTTTCGAACCACCCTAACTAGTGCGATACAATGCGATTGTGTTAGCCGAGTAATTAGTTAAGTTCATTCATCCAGCAGGTTGGAGAATCTCATACACCCCATGTATCAATGCCCTAAATTGGTTGCGAGGCTAAGGCCCCCCAACGCGTAAGGCCGAGATCCCGCGGTCTATGATCCCGTTGGGTTCCTCATCTCTAACTTTAAGCACATGAGGAGTGCCGAGAGAAAGAAGTCGCTTGCGATCAGTACGGGGAGGCGCGACACCCCAGCGTAAGCCAACAACTCGAACACAGTGTCCCATTCCACCATGCCCGGCTCTTGAGGCTATAGACCAGTTGCAATAGGTTATTAGTGGGCCACTACGTTTAAAGGGTGTTCCAAGTTCTATACATGTGTGAGAAAATAGGGTTAACAATCAAGGTTGGTTAGATAGTGGGTTAGACCGCACGAGTCAGACGAGTGTGAGACGAGTGACATTGGGCACAAGGGACTCATGTAGTCGAACTACAGCCACTCGAACACACCCGCCTAAACTCATGAGTCTAGCCCTAGCATAGTCCTACCGGTGGGACTACTGTCTCTCCTCATGTTCCTGACCAACCCAAGAGTGTGAAGGTGATTTCTAACATGCCAACTATCCAGATTATCAACTAACATAATAATATCATGTTCTCATGCATCTCAACCATACAAACGAATACTCTTACCGAGCAAGTAAACATTATCAAGAAACAAGGTGCATGTGAGTGCGTGGGTTTGTGAGGAAGTTAAGCACTTTCTCCAACTTAAGAAATCATAAGCACAATGGTAATAAATCATTCACTCAATAAAGCACCACATATGAGGGAAAAGAATCAACAAACATGAGTAAACTATCATCCATACATAATATCATGTGAGAGGCAAGATCAACACCAATTTGAGAGCTAAGCATGCAAATCCATACAATTCTAACAAATATACAACTCCTAAGGTTTCTCTAGACTTTTCAAATATAGCATCCAAGCAATCAAAATCATTAAACTCTTATTAAAATTGGTGCTAGGCCACCTAAGAACAATAGTTCGCACCTTCGGATTGTTGAAGGCTTGGAAGATAACCTAGAAATGAGGGTTTTGGTGTTGACCAGCTGAAATCCCTAAAACAAGCTCTTGCATGTTAGAATTCTAAGTCAATCTTATTTCAATACATGGGTTTCAAGGAAAGATGGGTGAAGGATTTGACCTAGACGACCCACGAACGATTGTTGAGGTTGTGGTAGAGAGTTTCCTCTTGTAGGAGAGGTAGAGAGTTGAAAGGGTTGATTCCCTAGGGTCTCACCTCGATCTAAGGTTTACGTTGGATCTCTTTCACATGCTCTCTCTCCTGGCTCTCTCTTTACTCTCTTGGGGTGGTAGTTGTGGTGGGAGTTATGAGATAAGAGAGGTTGGTTGTTAGTGGATGGTGGGAGTTTATGAGGGAGATTTGTTGTTGGAGAATGGAGGAGGATATGAGGGAGAGGAATTTGTTATTGTTGAGGAATGGTGGGAGATATGAAGGAAAGAGCTAGGGTTTATTTCCTAGAGTTGGGCTCTTTGACCCTAAGTTTCCACAATTTCTCCAAATAGCCTCCTAGGACTCCATTGGTGTTGGGGTGGCCCTAACACTCCTTTGGATACTAAATTGGGTGTATAGGTGTCTCATGGCCCAACAAGGGTTCATGCAAAGTTTTGGATCAAATGGATAAATGAATATGGAGTTTGACCATACGGTCCTGATCTTTAAATGGCCCTGTACGGTCCATTCCCGTTGTTGGGGCAGTTCCGGTGGCCCCCTGTCCATGAAACTCATAGGATAGGTGGTCCATGGCCCGATGAAGGGCCATACAAAATTTGAGAACGATAGGATATGGGGTTTGGTCGCACGGGTCTGATTTGCAATTGACGGTCACCGTACCATGATCGGGTCCCAGATTTTGTGGACGGGCGAAGGACACTACATTAGACCTTCATAAAAAATTTAGAAGAAATTCAACGGCTGAAAGGCTCAGAATCTTAGTTTCATTTATCAGTGCCAGATTTCAACTCTGGCCTTAGGTGAGTTGACATGTGTTGTTAGAATTGCTCGAATAATTAATTTCTGGGTGTCTAATGAGTCTGTGGTCCATGATGGACTACAAGTCCAGTGAGATTTATGGTTTCCTAAAATTTTAAAATTTTCTGACATTCCTGCGTCGCGGTATAGCCCGTAGGGGTTGATCTAAGTGTAAACGATCATCTGGCTTGGCGGCCCGTACTTTGTCCTATCATGACCTGTCTGGTATACTCTAATGGGCTAATCCTAGGTTAATTAACTTGTGGCACCCCACTACGAGTGATTTAAACGAATGGTCCTGCAGGAAATCCTACGTGGACGCCTTAGGACACTACGTTGGTTGGACGGGACATTACAATCTACTCCCCTTTCAAATAAATTTCATCCTTGAAATTTGTACCTGTTCGTATTGCCAAAGCAGGTTTGGATAATGCTTGTGGACTTCTACTTCTGTCTCCCAAGTTGCCTTCTTTTCATCTTGATGGGCCCATAATACCTTGACCAATGAGATGACCTTGTTACGCAGAACCTGCTCCTTCCTATACAGTATTCGAATGGGTCGGAGAATGTATGTGTCATTTTTATTGAGTTCCACATGTTCCCACTTGATGATATGCGAAGGATCGGGGACGTACTTCTTCAACATTGATACGTGAAAAATGTTATGTACTCTGACGAGAGGCGTGCATAGGGCCAAGTGATAGGCAACTGCACCTACATTGTCTATAATCTGGAAGGGCCCAATAAATTGTGGCACAATCTTCCCCTTCTTGCTGAAGCACAGAACACCCTTCATTGGGGAGATCTTGAGAAATATGTAATCCCCAGCTTCAAATTCCAAGTCCCTCCGCCTAATATCGGCATAGCGCTTCTATCTGCATTGAGCCGTTAAGAGGTAACGCCGGATAATCCCAATCTTCTCGGTCGTGATCCGTACTAAATTCGGTCCTAGCAAGCTTTTCTCACCAATTTCTTTCCAATAGTGCGGGGCTCGGCATGGAAGCCCATATAAAGCTCGTAGGGTGCCATACTAATGCTAACCTGGAAGCTATAGTTATAGGCGAACTCGACAAATGGGAGACAATCGTTTTAACTCTCCTGAAAGTCCAGAACACAAGCCCGCAACATGTCCTCCAATATTTGGTTCACCTGCTCAGTTTGTCCATCTGTTTGTGGGTGGAAGGCGGTGCTAAACTTCAACTTCACTCCCATGGCTTCTTGGATGCGCGTCCAAAAGATTGACGTGAATCGGGTATCCCGGTCTGACATAATTTCCGATGAGATGCCATAGAGCCGAACAATCTCCTCGATAGAGCTCGACCAAAACATCGTCGGAGCCAGAAGTCTTGATCGACAAGAAGTGGGCTGATTTAGTTAGCCTGTCCACGATCACCCATATCGAATCATGCCCCTTTCTAGTCTTGGGCAAGCCAAAAATGAAGTCCCACTTCCATTCTGTTATGGGCATGGGTTGCAAAAGGCCCGACGGTCGGCGGTGTTTGGCCTTGACTTGTTGACAGGTGAGGCATCGGGACACATACTCCGCTATTTTTTTCTTCATGTTGTCCCACCAATAATTTCACTTCAGATCCTGGTACATTTTGGTACTACTAGGATGCATTGTAAGCTTGGATTTGTAAGCGACATTTAAGACTTCTTCTCGTAGTCCTTGAAGGGTTGGGACACAAAGGCGGCCTTGGTACCACAATCCCTCGTCGGTGCCGACTCTTCACTCGGACTTCCCATTATTCTTTGCTTTTTCCCTCATCTTCTTCAATAGCTCATCGCCCTCCTGAGCTTCAATGATTTTTCTGTTAATCAGTGGCTGGGCCTGAATGTGGGCTATGACTTCATACGTTTCCTCCACGTTTAGCTTCATGTCAAAGTCTCGAATAAATTTCACCATGTCCCACTCTCTCACCATTAGTGGGGCTGCAAATTCGATCATCTTTTTGTGACTCAAGGTGTCTGCCACCAAATTGGTCTTGTCAGGGTGATATGAGACATCGAACTTGAAGTCCTTCAACGTTTTCATCCAATGACGCTATCTCATGTTTAGGTCCCTCTGGGTGAAGATGTATTTGAGGCTATTATGATCAGAAAAGAGCTCAAACTCCTTACCATAAAGATAGTGCCTCCATATCTTCAATATGAAAACTATCACCGCAAGCTCGAGGTCATGTGTGGGGTAGTTCTCCTCATGTTTCCTTAACTTCCAAGATGCATAAGCAATTGCCCTGTCCTTTTGCATGAGCATGCAACCCAAACCTACTCGAGAGGTGTCTGTATAGACTGTGTACTTGACCCCTTGCTCCGGTAGCACCGGCACAGGTGTCGATGTCATTTTGTCTTTTAACTCTTGGAAGGCCGCTTCCGCCTTCTCATTCCATGTAAATTTGAGGTCCTTTCGAGTCAGTTGGGATAACAGCCGAGCTATTTTTAAAAAGTCTTTAATGAATCTTCGATAATATTCGGCGAGACCAAGAAAGCTTTTCACTTCCGTGACCGACTTTGGTTACTTCCAATCTTGCACGGCAGCTACCTTGGCAAGATCTATAGATATGCCCTCCTTGGACACCACATGTCCCAAAAATTTAACCTCTTCCTTCCAAAAGGGGCATTTCCTAAATTGTGCAAACAACCAATTTTTCTCAAGGGTTTCAAGCACTGCCCTTAGATGCTTTTCACGGCTCTTTGAATAAATCAAAATGTCGTCGATGAACATGATGACGAATCTGTATAAAAATGACCTAAAGATTCTGTTCATGAGGTCCATGAATACTGCCGGGGCATTGGTGAGACCGAATGACATAACTAGGAACTCATAATGGCCAAAACAGGTTCTGAAGGCCGTCTTCGATATATCCTCATCCCTGACTCTCAGTTGATGATATCTCGATTGCAGATCGATATTTGAGAAGTATTGAGCACCCCTCAACTGGTCGAATAAATCGTCAATTCTGAGCAACAGGTATTTGTTCTGAACTGTCACTTGGTTCAATCTTCTGTAATCCACGCATAGTGGTAAAGAGCCATCCTTCTTCTTCACAAATAAGATTGGGGCTCCCGGTGGTGATACGCTAGGTCGAATAAAGCCCTTCTCTAACAATTTGTCAATTTGAGACCTGAGTTCTTCCATCTCACATGAGGGCATGCGGTAAGTAGGCAAGGAGATGGACTTGGCACTCGGAGTCAAATCAATCGTGAAGTCTATTTCATGACGAGGCAGAAGTCCAGGTATAGCTTTAAAGATGTCCTAAAAGTCTTAGACTATGGGTGTGCATGTTATCAAGAGTCCATCATAACTATCCTCCAATGAAACATAACACAAAATTCTTTGTTGGTGGCTGACCTAGAATGAAAACGTGAAGGGAACATCGTCGCCCTCGTATATCTTCGTTGTCCTTATTTCACAATTGATTTCCGCCTTCATCGGTGTCAGCTAGTCCATTCCTAAGATGACGTTGTAATGGAAAAGCTTAGTTACAATCAGATCGACGAGCACCACCTTGCCCCCCAATTCTATGAGGCAGTCACAACACATCCTCGTCGCATCAGAAAAATTTCTGGCGGCGGCAATAATTTTCACTCCTATGATAGGAGTGAGGCATAACCCTAGGCGCTTGACGGTTGCATGCGATATGAGTTAAACAGTAGACCCAGTATCCACTAGCAGAAATATGGGAGTACCTTATACGTGGGCCGTTACCTCGAAGGCCATAAAATTAGGGATGTCTGCATCTTAGCCCTCGGCTGCTAAAGTGTGTACCCGAGCCTACTGTGAAAAGTTTGGTCACTGCATAAGTCGTTGTGGCCACCTAGTTAGAGGTACAAGAGGACAACGGAACTACTGGCTAGGCCCCATCGTCCATAGGGGGGAATTTGCAATGCCTGCTGTGGGGACTTGTTGTTGCGTTGAGGCGGAGTAAAGCCGAAGTCCCTCATCCTCGTGAAACAGTAAGGCTCAGAGTGACCTACCCTCTTACAGTAGCTACATATTTGGGTAGGTTGTGCAGAAGGTGCCGGTGGGATAGCCAGTCTGGGTGGAGAGTTCGGGTGCAGCGTTTTCCTGACAAAAGAAGAGGATGGTCCCTCCATCCTGGTTCGGGGCCCTAATTATGAACGGGTCCGTGAGACTCGCTCCTCATCCTGTTCCGACTGTATGGACATCTCGACGAGCTCGGCATAGGTCTGGATGCTCATACAACACATCTTAGAGTGGATGCCGCTCCTCAGCCCCACCATGAATCGCCTCATTTTAATCACCTCGTTAGCGATCATCTTGGATACGTAGCACGATAACTCCGTAAACCAGTTCTCATATTGCGCCACAATTATTCTCCCTTGTTGGAGGCGGAGGAACTCGTTCTCCCTCTCATGTTAGTACGTCTGAGGGAGGTATTTCTCGTTGAAATGGCTCTCAAACACCTCCCACGTCCACACATGATTTTCGGGGATAGAGCAGAGAATGCTTTTCCACTACAAGTCTGCCTCCTTCTCGAAGAGGTAAGAAAAGAGTTCAACATTCTCTGCCTCGGTACAATGGAGAGGCTTAAGCAGTTTGGTAACTCGATTGAGCCAGTACTCCACTTCCTCAGGGCGGTGGGTGCCAACAAACGTAGGTGGCTTATACCGCTGGAACCGCTCAAACAAAGTGCTTATGTTAGTCATGGGTGTGGCTAAGCCGGGTGCTTTCGGTTGCGGAATGTCCAAATTCTGGGCCAAGGCTCCCATCACAGTGGTCATCATTTGCTGTTGTTGTTGCATGTTTGAGGCCATCATTTGCTGTTATTGTTGCATGAGAAGTAATATCTGGCCCATTTGATCCATGACCTATGGCGGAGGAGGTACGGGTGTTATAGCTTGCGATGGCGGTGTATTCGGGGCAGCCTCTTGGGAGCCTTGATGCTTATCAGGGATCGGGTCCTTATCGACTAGGTCGCCGTGAGGTAGGCGGACATATCGACCCTCTGCTCACGGAGACATTTCCTGGAAAGAAGATTCCTTAGAGTGTTGGTCACTAGAGCATCGGGTACACCAGGCATACGAGTCCTATAACTTATTAGTTCATGACTATAACTACCGCACAAGCAAGATACACATAGGCAAAGAAAGCTTCAAGTCAATCCATACATTCACATTGACTTCAAAATGCCATTAACATGGCCAGTTACATGTTATAGCATGGGTTACAAGCATTACTAGATATGCTAAACGAAAAGAAATTGCAAGCTAAGTAAGCGAAAGTCCTACGCATTCGTCAGTACATGAGATTAGACCTAAATAACTTAAAGCAAACTACTAATCATCAGTCAGGTGGTGCTGCTACTCGTTTGAGTTAGGCGAAAGTGGAGGCGCTTCTTCCCCCTTGCTACAGCAGATCAGGGCCTTTATGGCTCGGTACATCTTCTTGTTCCACTTCTCCTGTTCCGCATGGTGTCTTTCTTGGGTTTCCTCCATTCTAGTCAGTCTAGCATCGAGCGCCTCCCTCCCAGTGCTCGTGCATGTCTGAAGCGACAAGTGGATCCCTGCCAACCTCCTAGATCTCCTCAGTTTGCTCAGCCCTTTCAACATTTTCAGCTCCTTCCTCCCCCTCATCGCTCTCATCGTCTTCATCGTCTTCGCCGCCTTCATCTTCCCCCTCATCGACATACCCAAACTCCTCGATGTAAGCCTGTTTTTGTCTGGGTCCCACTCCTATAGAGTTTAACAGCTTGTCCCCCAGGATTTTCGTTGGTATGGGGTTCTCGTCCGATCCACCTATCCCATACTGACTGGTGATATGGCAGGTTAGGTGGCCAAATGAGAGAGCTATGTCCTTCCATACCACCCTTGCGGTCTTCACAATTTGGTGGAGCACTATACTAGGGGCGCACACATTTGCTCCTTGGTCCACTTGATACAAGAACTCTACCATGTAGAGGGTGCACTTGGTACGGTTCTTCAACCTCGGGTATATATTGTGAGTGGCAATGCGGTGGAGCACTCGATATTTGGGGATCATGGCTGTTGCGTACAGGCTAACATCCTGATTCCAAGGGAAAGCTTGGCTACATAGGAAATGAGTCCGTTAATGTAAGACTCGTATCCTAGTCGGTACTATTCCGTCGACTCCTGCGATCCTCCCGGTCGAATTCTGACAATCTGCGACCTGTAATCGACGTTGCGTACGACCGTAAGTTGTATCCTATACATTTGAGTCGGCTTAATTCGAGACTTATATCATTGCGACCGCACCGTCGCCGCGGTTCTAATGCCGCAACTCACGCACCGATCTGATACCCAGACGAGGTGATGTGGACTCACGTTCAGTTCGAATAAAAATACCGCACGTTGTAAATTCCAAGAAAATCTCTACAACATGTCCCATCTATCCCATCAATCAATCCCATCAATCACCTCTCATGTCAAGTACAAAGCACCCATGCTTTCTTTCTCCATAAGTCAAGCAAACCCAAAAGTCAACCAAGCTCTCACCTCACCCATCACTCACATCACACATCACTCACCTCACCCTTTCACCCATCACCCATCCCTCTTTCCTTACAACTCTCTCTCTCTCTCTCTCTCTCTCTCTCATTTCTCATCTCAAAATCTCAAGCAAGAGAGCATCACACATCCAAGCTCCTCCAAGTGAGAAAATGTGATTTTTGGTGGCCCACTTTTCCATCCTAAAACCTCCATCCTAGCCATCCAAATCTCATCATCCACCATAAAAAAGAAGCACAAGGAGATAGGCTATCCAACGGACCAAGGAGATCGCTATGTGGGTGCTTCTATAGGTGTAGATTTTTTGTTTTGATGATGGGCCAAGTGAGGCCTACCGATCAATGGTATGGATCTCATTTTGGACCCTAAATGTGGCCAATGACCCACTTCGATTTCAAGATCAATCCATGATGAGGCCATTCTCCATGGATCCCATTATGATGTTTAATTTCTTTGCATAAATGGTCTTGTAGACTGTCCATTTCGGTGGAGAAAGGATCTCCACCGTTGATTTTGATCGGTGGGCCCAAATGAAATGGGACTCGCTTAATGTATGTTGTAGATCATGCAACGGAGGGCCCATAGTGTCGGGGTCCCTCCATCACACGCGTGTCCCACTCTATCTCTCTCTCCCTCTCTTCTCATTTATTTATTTATTTTGTTGGATGAAATGCCCTTATGGCCCACTTGGATGGACCCCACAATGGAGCATGTATTGGATCCAAACCATCTAAAGGTGGGGCCCACTTTATATGTATTGTACCCACACCATCCTCCATTTGATGGCCCACCTAAATAGGGCCCACCTCGAATAAATTGTTAAGTTCAAAAACGTCCAGCGTCTGAACGTTACTGGACATAGAGCACAAATATGAGCTTGATTTCAAGACTATGGGATGGACCACTTGCATAGGCCCCACCTTGATGAATGTATTCAATCCACGCCGTCCATCCCTTTCCTCATAATATTTTAGGCGTTGAGCCAAAATATGGGGCTGATCCAATCTTCTGGCGAGCCATACTTCAGGAAATAGTGATTTTCACAGTTGAAATCTTCCCTGATTTTTCTATGCACCAAAAGAATACCTAACATTGGACTCGTTGGATTTCTCACGAGCTGTGGGATCCAATGGCTGGATTGGATTGACTTGAAGTGGGCCATACAAAGGAAAAATCACGGAAAAACCACTTTTTCAAAAAAAAAAAATAGAATGGAAAGCAGCAGGGCTGCTGCTGCCAGAGGTGCAGGCAGCGCCTGCGCTATGAGCGGGCGTACGGGCAGGGCCCCACGGCTCCAGCCTTGGGCCTCACCTTGATGTTTACTTTTCATCCAATCCACTTATATGGTGGGTCCTCAGCGCAGTGGGCCACCCTCCAAAAATCAGGCCCATCCAATGCCCAGGTGGCCCACGTGAGAGGAAACAGTGTGAATTGAACTCTACCATTGAAACCCTCTTTGGGCCCACAGAGGTTCTGGATCAAGCTTAAATTTGTTTTTCCCTTCAATCTAGGCCTTTGTGACCTTACCAACAGGTTGGGTGGTAAGTAAACATTAGGGTGGGCCCTCACGTGGAGCCCACAGTGATGTACGTGTTCCATCCCACCGTCTAGGCGGACGATGGGGACCTACTATAATGTATGTGTTTTACCATGCCATCCAGCGGCTGGCGGACAGACGGAGGCAGACCCACGGCTCCAGCCGTGGGCCCCACGCTGATGTTTATTTCCATCTAAACCATTCATATGGTGGGTCCCCTTCTCAGGTGGGTCCCCTCCAAGTTTCAGCCACGTCTGAGACTCAGGTGGCCCACACCATTTGAAACAGTGTGATTGAAGGTCTACCCTTGAAAACCTTTTTAGGGCCCACAGAAGTTTTGGATCAAGCTAAAATTTGTTTTTCCTCCTCAAACAGGTCTATGTGACCTTATCAACGGTTTGGATGGCTTAAAAACATTATGGTGGGCCCCACTTGGGACCCACAGTAAAGTATGAGTTCTATTCACACCTTTAGTGGACGGTGGAGCCCACCTAGATGCATGGTTCTGTCCACACCGTTCACCCTTTGGACGGGCCTAATCCCATCCAGTCTGCCTGGACAAACGGGCCCTTAATGATGTATGTGTTTTACTCACACTGTCCACTGTTTAGACAGTGGGACCCACCATGATGCATGTGTTGCATCCAATCTGTTCAACCATTTGGCAAGCTTACCTTAGTAGGCTTGAGACTAAAAATAAGATAGATCTATAATTCAAGTGGGCCCACCTTAGCATATATAAGGCCCATGGGATTAAGCCCATTTTGATATATTCCAAGGCCCATGGGTTAAGGCTCATTGTGAGATATTAGGGCCCATGGATTAAGGCCCATTTTGATTTAATTGTGGCCATCCATTGAGGCCCACCTTAGTATGTGTATGAGGTCCATTTTGATTTATTTGGGGCCGTTGTTGAGGCCCACCTTTGGTGTGTTGATGGCCCATGGGTTGAGGACCATTGTAATGAATTTAGGGCCATGGGTTGAGGCCCATTGTGATGTATTAGGGCCCATGGGTTAAGGCCCATTGTGATGTATGAAGGCCCGTGGGTTGAGGCCCCCTTTGTGATGTATTAGGGCTCATGAGTTAAGGCCCATTGTGATGTATTATAACCTATGGGTTAAGGCCCATTGTGATGCATTCTAAGGCCCATGGGTTATGGCCCATTACAATGTATATAAGCCTATTGGTGTAGCCCATTGATGTGGCCCACCTTGATATATATGAGACCCATGTTATGAGGCCCATTTGATGTATTGGAGGCCCATGGGTCGAGGCCCAATGGGATGTACATAAGGCCCATTGCAATGTGATTCCACCGTGGTTTATGTGTTGACATTTATGGCGAGCCATGCCTTGGGAGTAATGTTGGTTTGACGTCTACATTGTAAGAATAATGTTGGTTAAATGTCGGCATTATAACTCTCCCTAGGGCCCATTGATAGGCCCATACTAGTTGTGTGTAGATCATCCAGGCCCATCTGCATTGTAAAGATAGTTCATCACTTTATAACATACCTAGTATAACTCCATGATTCATGACCATACGCATCATATGTATGCTTGATATGAGTAGTGACTAATTATAGCATATGCCATTAGGCATACCATTTGCGGGACTCGTTATGAGACGGAGTGCCCCACATCATCACGCTGTACGTGCTAGATTGCTGCATGATTTGATGGTGTGATTCATGCATCTCGCATTTGTGTATCATGATCACTGCACGCCCTAGCGACATCAGGGCTATGACCTCCACAGGCATATCGTGGATGACCAGATGGGACACCGAAAATATTTGGTTCTAGCACTATGGGGCACTTAGGATTCCTTGGGTGAAAATTCCAGAACCTCCAAGGCTAGGAGTAGCCCCAACGTCTAGACCGAGTGGAACATGAGCACCCGAGTACCGAATACCAGTAGGCCGCATCTCCCACTGTGTCGTGGTCAGTTGGGAGGGGGTGTGGCCTTATCCACCCGAGTGAGGGGGCTATAAGCTAGGCAGAGTTTGACCAGCTCGCAAATGAGTCCGTTATCGTCGAGCCGGGTAGGTATTGACAGACTACTGGTCAGGCGGATAGTGTGGTCTATTCCACTTACTTGGCTGTGCAGCTAGGGAGGAGGCAGTCAGAGTAACGTGTATTAGACCCCGGTGATTTCCCTAGAGAGTAACCGTACTGATATGTGGACTTATTGAGCAGAAATTACACATCCATTCATTCATTCATACACTATCCACTCGGGCTGGTGGTGTGTAACTATTTGTTATGTGTAACTTCGCATGGCCAAGATTTTGGTTGGGCGCGCCACTAACCTGAGATCAGGAGTTTACCACATTATGTCTGACTATCCAAATTTAGGTATGAGACTGGTTTGGATAGAAGTCCCTTGTGATGGACCCCGTAGCCTGTGATACTTCGTACTATCATCCCGACTTCACATTCCAGTATAGTCATTTCATTCGTACCTCATATTTTGGGTTGCGATGTTTTGTACTTATATGGCCTAGATGAGATTGATGGTATTTATGGCTCGTCTGAATTTGTATATTGCATTGCATTCTCAGCATCTGTTATTATCGTATTAAGTTTTGCATTGCATGGCCTTGGTATGGCCAATAGCATTCATGCCTTGCATCACATTTCTTTGGTACAGCTGATTGTATTCATGGACTTACCGCTTATTTCCGCATCACTCTGATATTGTATGATTCATGATCTTGTCAGTATTTCTGCTTATCCCGATGATGTATGATTTATGAGCTTTATTGTATATCTGACACTTACCTTACACACACTTACACAACCCTCTAAGCTTTTGTAAGCTTATGCACGATAGATGCATGCATGTGGCATTAGGTTCCAGCAGCGTTGAACTTGGAGCGTGCAGCAGTTTTCAGGAGCTCTGATTTTGATATATGTATTTTTCTTTCAGTATTGTATTCAAGTGATTATATTAGTGGATATGTGATGATGATGTTGCCTTTATGATTTGGATAAACTTGTGGTTATGCTTATTACAAGACAAATGTACATTGAAAAATTCTCCTTGTAGGATCCCAGGATCGAAAATCTGGCGTATGCTGTGCTGGGAGCCGAGAATGGGGTACTACGGAGGTTGTCGGCACCAGATTCGATAATTGGGATTCCTGTGAATCTGATTTCCAGGTTTGGGGCGTGATAGTTCATCACGGGCTTCTCTTGATTCGAGGTTCATTTCATCAATCTGCACCTCCCCTAGTGGTACTCCCAGTATTTCGGCGAAGTCCTCCACACCCAAGTGGATTTCCTCACCTCGCACTATAATATCAAATCCAAGGGGCTCGAATTGAGGATTTCTAATCCGGGTGTAAAACATTCTAGCCTGCCCCACATCGGCCTGCTTGCTTACATAAAACACGGGATCCAATTCTTCTCCATAAGTCGGTTGAGCAGAGAGTTATTACCTAGCAGATTTTCTTCCACTGAGGCCTCGAAAGCGACTTGACGCACGCTAAAATTTTTCAAATCTTCAACGAGTGCTTCATCCCTTTGGGAATCATTCCGCCTCTTGGATCGGACCTCTGAGCTCGCCTTTCTCTTAAGATTGGCCTTCTTCTTACTCCGTCGCTCTTGGCTTACCCCGCTTCTTAAAGAGTTGCTCTTTTCTTTCCCATAAGGGAAAGGACCATCGGGATAGTGAAGAATGAGGCAATGGTGGCGAAGAATGCCATCGTTCTTGGTTGAAAGGGAATGGGTCTTTAGAATAGGTTGTAGCTTGGGTTTTGAGAATGGGTTTGTGAATGGAGGAAAGAATGGGTCTAAAATCTCATTCTTTCTCAGCTTCCCTAATTTTAACAAATTTTCGTCTACGTCGGACTAATTATCCCCGAATGGCTTTGATTTATCATGTTCGACCCGATATTAGCTCATCTGGACTTGGACGAGGGCTCTGACTATCCAATCACTCCATTTCGGTTTGCTCCTATCAGAGCCCCGAGAAAATTAAAGGACAGAGTGAGGGTACGTGAAGGTTTTAAGGGAATTGGATGGGGAGATGAATTTGGCCTCAGACTAGTTTGGCCAGTGATGTGACGCTATAATAAGCGAGGTTACAATGCCAATCCCCGCTCAAGGTGGAGAATGACATGTCTGGAATCTTGTGTTAAGAGCTTAACTTCATCTCACAGGCTTTGCTGAATGAGCCTTGCGTTGGATGGTGAAATATGGGGTTTCCACGCACTAGAATGATGAATTTTTACGTATGATTAGGAAGGAAGACCCGAGATTTGTCCTTCTCTAAGGTTACTATTCTCTCCCTAGCTACCCATTCCTAACTCCTTGGGAAGTCCTACCCTTCGTCTACGATTGTTGGTTCAGGGTCTAAGGAGGTTCTTAGCGTTCTAAGTCTCTGTTGTGTTATCTAATATGTACCCTCTCAAGTCAGCGGACGCGTAGTGAGTTTATGACCCATGACCCAATTAATTCCAAACCATGCTTTGATACCAACTTATAACACCCTGAAAATCGGGGGTTGTGCATACACTCGACCCTCGTGTTACCGAGTGTCACTTATAACCGATTTCATTAATATGCATTTAATCCTGTTTAGTTGCGTCAATCTGAAAATTCTTGGAGCATGAAGCATCATCACACAAGTCTACTGAAATGAAAGTAAACAACAAGTATATTTATAGATCCAAAAGAATGTAAACGGGTCGCCCAAGGTGTCTCCCAACCAAATCACAAAAAGAATGATATGTCCAAAAGAATAAGGCTGAGTCCAAACTCAACGATCCAATCCTGCCTCTCAAGTTGACGGAGAGCAGTCCATCAACTGGAAGTAGGATAGCTCGTCCTCCTCCTCGAAGCTCACCTCACTAGGCTCCTCATGTCCCGAGTCACCTGCATCTACGAACGGGTCTGGTTGATGTTTTAAAACACCATCCTAAAGTTGGAGTGAGTGATCAACTCAGTGGGTGCTATTAGTCTCAAGTTATAACAGGCATCAATTATAATATGAACTTAATGAAACACAGCCAATTATCAACACCTAACAACTCTTATTAAAATACATGTATGCAGGATGATATGATGCATGCCCTCGTCACAATGCTCCCTTGAGCGACTCCATCTAATGATCGCGTATGTCTGCACTCCCTCAGAACAACCTCGACTTTCGAGTCACCACCTTAACTAGTGAGATACAATGCGCTTGTGTTAGCCGAGTTATTAGTAAAGTCCATTCATCCAGCAGGTTGGAGAATCTGATACACCCCACGTATTAATTTCCTAAACTGTTTGCGAGGCAAAGACCCCCCAATGCTCGAGGCCGAGATCCCACGGTCTGTGATCTCGTTGGATTCCTCATCCCTGACTTCAAGCACATGAGGAGTGCCGAGAGAAAGGGATTGTAAGCCCCGTATCCTAGACCGTACAATTTCGTGGACTTCCGTGGTCTTATCGATCGAATTCTGACAACCTTCGACCCTTAACCGATATTTACGTGCGACCCTGATTCATACGCTGTCAACCTGTATCGACTCAACCCAAGACCATTACCACAGTGACCGCGCCGTCGCTGAGGTTCTGATGTCGCGACTTGCGTGCCGAGACGGTACCCTGATCAAGAGATGCGGGCCAACGTTCGGTGAGAGGAAAACGCTGCGCGTTGCGAAACCCAAGAGAATCTCTACGATGTGTCACATCAATCCCATCAATCCCATTAATCAATCAATCCATCAATCCATTACATGTCAAGTACATGTCAAGTACACATCACTTTCACCCTTTCCCAAGCAAGCTACAAAAGTCTTCCATACCCATTCCTTTCTTACACAAATGCCTCAAAAGTCTTCCAATACCATGCCTTTCTTACACAAAGGCCACCTAAGTCAACAAAGGTGTCTTACACACCCATCACCACATCCATCCATCACTCACTCTCTCTCCCTTTACAACTCTCTCTCTCTCTCTTTCTCATTTTCAAACTCAAGAAATCCAAAGGAGAGAACCCTCCATACGTATGAACTCTCTAAGCTTTCCCAAACATCAAATGTGGCTCACTTTCCTACCCCATCATCTCCCATCCTAGCCATCCATTCCTCTTCTCATCCATTGAAGTTGAAGCTAAGGTGTTAAGGAGCTCATAGGAGCAAGAAGATCGGACGGTGGGTGCTAGATATTAGTAGTTTTTCATGTTTTTGGGATGGGCCAAGTGAGGCCAACCGATCAATGGTTTGGATCTCACTTGGGACCCTAAGATGTGGCCGATGACCCACTAGGATCATCATGATCATTCCATGATGGGGCCATTCTCCATGGACCTCATCATGATGTTTATTTCTTTAGAAAGGTTGTCAGCCCACATTTTATCTGCGATGTCATCCCTTTTTTTTTGTCCACTCTTCTCTAGTTTTATCTGCCACGCAAGATAACGTCCGATTTTCTTTGATCATACTTACGTCCACAGGAGATGACAATATATCAACAGCACTGTCAGTAATTTCCTCAACTGTTTCTGTAAATCCGTCTTCACCACATACACGGAGGAAGTTGTGTATTACACAACACGCAATAACAATCTTTACTTGAGTTCTGAAATTGAACTGTGGTGCTACACGGAGTATAGGGAAACGACATTTCAACAGTCTAAAACAACGTTCAATGACATTTTGCAGTTGTGTATGACGATAATTGAATAGTTCTTTCTTATTTGCAGGCTTTCGTCCGGTATGAAAATCATTCAAATGATATTTGACACCTCAGTAAGATGTCATAAAGCCAAGGGAATGCACATAACCCGCATCAATGACATAGTACTTCCCTATACAAACCAACGTATAGGTATTACAAATTTGTACATTTGACTCTCTACAATTTTTTTTTGTTACGAAATCACATTTATATTTAGTTACCATGAGGTATAAACAAACAATCTGGTTGACGAGTTAACACATCATTCAAAACACGAGCATCAGATGCCCAACTATCCCAACCCGCAAGCACATAGACAAATTTCATATCAAATATACAAGCTGCCAGTACATTTTGAGACAGATAACCTTTTCGATTTCGAAATGTGCCACTTTATTCTTTGAGCAAATGTGCAGGTATATGAGTCTCATCGAGTGCCTCAATACAATCCTACAAAAACGATGTTATGAATTTTAGGTTCTTATTTATAAATTAGTATATAGTTAATTCATTTGGAATATGTAAATCACTGCTAATTTTACCTGAAAATATAATGACCATATAAGATTATCAGATATCTCTTTCGGTGTATGTAAACCTGAAAACTTGACATATTTAGGATAAAGACCAATCACAGTATTAAGAACCCTTCGGAAATGGCGACTAACGGTATCACTAGACCTAGAAAAACGGTGACCAATGACCCGATTTCTTACATTGTGGCCTATTGTATGGAGGAATAATACCACTTGTTCCTCCAGACTACACCTTGAATCCAAAAGTAAATTTTAATCTTTTAGTAGAGAGCATAATTCGAAGAACTTATCCCGACCCATCCTTAACTGTGCTAAACAGTCAATATCATTCTTTTAATGATTTCATTTATGAATCTATTTCTCTTAATATTACCATCTGTAGGCCTTGCCTTCATACAATATTGCTGGTAATATTCAATAGCTCCAATGTCACACGTAAACGCTGCGATAACGGTTAATGTAGCAGTTATTTTCTCTTCATTCCATTTGCTACTGGAAGACTGATCTCCGCTGTTTTTCCCAAAATGAGATCCCATTTTGTCAAATGGGGGTTTCGCCTGTTATTATTTTCAGTTATTTTGAATTTTTAATGCATACGACATAACTTGAGTATATGTACAACAATGAATACAAGTGTACTTAAAAGAAAAAAGAAAACCCAACATATGATTTCTTAACAGGAAAAGCACATATGAGATATTTGTAAATTTGGGCATAAAAAAATGCAAGTAGTCTTTTAAATCTTGCATGATACAATTGAACGAAATGAGTTAGTGATTAGGGAAATGTTAACAATTGGCCGACAAAAAATTACATATATCAAGAAGTAGATGATAGACTCATACACATGTGTTGAATTTAGCATGATCAGACAGAGTATAGATGCGCACCTCTGTTCTTTGTTAATAAACCGATTAGTATGACGATCTGTACGTATGCAAACAGTGGATTCTGCATCAATGGTCGTTAGAAAAATCCGTAAACTAATCTGAATTCGATAAGCAATATCATAGTAGA
The DNA here is from genome assembly GCA_037074715.1 of Magnolia kwangsiensis. Lineage (NCBI taxonomy): Eukaryota > Viridiplantae > Streptophyta > Magnoliopsida > Magnoliales > Magnoliaceae > Magnolia > Magnolia kwangsiensis. Next base: position 187,836,789 of record CM073572.1, on the reverse strand, counting down.
TCGGGAATGATATTTTGTCCAAAATGTAAAAATTGGCTAATAAAAGAGTTGAAATCTGTTGTTGTAGCCTTTCAGACAGATGTATCATGAACGATGAATTGTTCATAGCATTATGGACAATAATATTTATCTACAGTAGGTTTCGATTTGCTGTATTGAGACATTGTAACATATTGAGGTTGGAGTATTACCTTCTATATTTAACGTAGCATTACAGGAAATAAACCGTTAGAAAAGAGTATAGAGAAGTGGTTTTTGGGTGCAAGGAATTGGGCGAGGGAAGCATCTGATATAGGTAGAAACTTGAAACAGAGTAAGCATCGGTAGATTGATATCATAAATATTTGACCAATGTAAGACATGCAGTGGTCATGTCCTACAAGTCATGAGGTGAATCCATCAATAATATTCAGTTCAGATAAGATTTCACCTCATGTAGATCTAGACATGGCAGAAAATTGGATTGAAATCTTTCGCCTGCTAGACCCTCTGCATAGGGTAGAGGAGAGAGGTATATACGAAAATACTCATCTCCTCTTGTAGAAGAGGGTACATGAGAGAAATGATATTCATGAATGAAAGGAGGGGTACGATCCATTTAGAAGAAGGATCAGCTGTTGTCCTAGAATGTTACATATGTTCAGTCATTGGTTTTCTGTTTTGTTATTTCTGTTGAATGTAAATAGTTGCTGTGTTCTTTCTTAACTCTTTATTTGTGAACCAGTGGTATTTTGAGGCTTTTTTCTTTCTTAATTTTTTATTTGTGAACCAATGGTATTGGGAGGTTTATTTTTTATTTTTTTTACGGACCCTATCGATGGTGGGCCTCATTAGGACAACAGTCTAGGGGCCCTGTCCCTACTATTCCAATCTCTTCCATTTAAAAGGGGGCCACATCATAATTATCAAACAGGCAATAACACCTTTGAAATCAATGAACGGTTTTTTTGGTCTGACTTAATGTATGGTTGTGACCCATCTAATAAGTGGAATGGTCCGATTTTAGACGTATATCTTTATGGTGTGGCCCTGCATTTTGGACGGCTCGGATGTTCTATACAAATGACATGTTGGCTGGTAGAAGAAACAGTGGCATGTGAAACATTTCTCCAAGTACCAACCAGTCCATATGGTAGAAACTGACCATCTAGCTGGCCTAATTGATCACCCCGGCTTTCCTCGGTGTTAGCTTGGGGAATCATGATACTTCTGCGATATAGATGGCAAGGCTAATACACGAGCCAAGCTAGCTGGAAAAGCTTGCTTGTCTTTACTGTATCTAACTTGGCTTGACCCGGATTAAACAATGACTCGAGGGAGATTTCATATGATTCATCTTATTTTGAAATGACCCAAGGTCGTACATAACGGAACGTTTCATATGATCCATCTTATTTTGAAATGACCCAAGGCCGTACATAGTGGAACCTGATTTAGCTTGACTTGCATATATATATATATATATATATATATATATATATATATATAGGAAAAGGTGCTATGCACTCAGCCTCATGATAATCCCATGAGGTCAAGTTGTGTGGGCTCCTTCGTGATGCGTGTTGATCATCTACACCGTACATTTGATGGGTCCCCTTTAAATTATGAAATATCTCAAAAAATTAGCTGTATATGGAACTCAGGTGGGCTATATCATCTAAAATCATGTAAAGACATGTCAAAAACATATAAAAACACTTGATGGGGCCGACTTGAAATTTGCACGCATTTGAAACTTGGTTTGAACCCTCATCCAAATGGGACACACATAATGGATGGGCTGCATTTGCAAACCACATCTCGGTGGGCCCAAAAAATGATTATGAATATTTTAGTGGTGCACGGCCCCTCTCAACTTTTGTATATGGTGTGGCCCACACAAGTCACAGATTGATTTGATTTTTGAGACTTAAGCCCACGATGGAATGGTGCATCTGACTGATGGGGTAGATGTTTAAAACACACACGGTGGGGCCCACACAGCTTGACCTCATGGTACATTCCCATTCGCTTGAGCGTATAGTACCTTTTCCATATATATATATATATATATATATATATATATATATATATATATATATATATATATATATATATATGCTTAGCTCCACATCAATAAACTTGTGTGAACTTTTTTTAAAACTTATCATACGTGATGTGACTCCAAAATCTGCACGGTCCACGCAAAGTAACACCTCATGAAACCCTTAAGGTTCAATTTTTACTTTAATCTAAAACTTTAGTATGCCATGAAAAATGAAAATAGTTTTCTCCTTTAATTTGTATTTTTCTTTGCTATGCCCTACTAGAATTTTAGATCAGAGTGAAATTTTGTACCTTAGAGTTTCTTGAGAATCCATATCACATGGACTGTTCAGATTAGACGGCCATGACACGCATGCAAAGGCCAACACACAGGTGAGCATGACAATATTAAAATAATAATAATAATAATAGTTAAAGACTTAAAATCCTATCTTATCCATGTGTCCATTTCTTTTCTTTCATTACCCAACCCACCATGTTTACGCTCCTCTCTCTATTTTTCCCAAGCTCTACAACCAATCAATTTCTCTCTCTCTCATCACTTAGCACTGGCCCAATATAAGTCAAGCTCCCATGGTATGCCTAAGGAGAGCATGTACGAGTCAAGCCAAGCTTGGCCTACCTTGACTCCACTCGGCTCAATGTACAACCCTACACGTGGTCGACCAAGGTTGATATGGATTGTCCACCTAGTGGGCCGTGCTGTCAAGAGCAAAGGTGGACGGTTCAGATTGTGGATTGGATCATGTGTCTAATATACTTAAGAGTTGTACCAAAATATGTTGCAAATTGCAAGGATCATTTCTGCATATTACCTTCCAATGGTCAATGCCCATCCAGTAAACATTGCCCTGCTTGGGACCCACATGTATAGATGGTCAGATGACTCGAAGCATCCGTCTAGTCTGAGCTACTGTTGATTGTCCGTGATCTGAAAATCACATGGTCGGGGTACTCATGACCATCAATTGATGGATTTGAACATGGACCTTTGCAATTTTTTTCCTTTTTAATTTTCAACTGTCTCCATTAAACTCCAATCAGTAATCTGGACCTTTCATTCAGAATAGTTGACGCAAGTCACCCATCAATGGCATCTCCTAGCAGACTTGCCGGGCATGAAACCATCTTATATTTTGGCCCAATGCCGTACACCAAACGCCCTCCACCTTTGCAAATATAATTCGTGGAAAGCAGTGTTTTAAGTAGCAAATACCGTGTAGTGTAAGGTGTAAGCTACGTATGCAACCCACTAATTCTTAAATTTTAATTAAGGTTGCGTTTGATTTTACCAAATATCATGATATTTAGTGACTAATGAAATTTCAATTTATTAAAATCATTGAAAGAAGTAATTAATTTTTATTTTAGTAAAAACTTATTTTCATATAACTTAGGTTATACATTACTTAAGCTATTATCATTACTTACGTCCGGTGATTGAAAAGGAGCTGATTAAATACTCTTAGCCGGGTATGATGTTTGATATGCAGGCACTCAAAAAACATAAATGTGTAACATACATTAACTCAAATTAGACTGACTATGTTGTTGTACCTGCAGCCACTGAGTTCCATTGCCAAAAATCAGATTTGGGTGGATGATTGTAACGGCTAATTCATGGCTACTAGTTGATATATGACTATCATATATTTCATTTTAACCGTTTGAAAAATTTTCATGGCCCATTATTCAGATGATCAAATATTGGCTCGTGATTTAGACAATTTAGTTTGATTTTTTGTTGAATTGCTTGTATGCACGTGTCCAATTTCAAAGACCTGCGTATCATCCTCGACACTGCCAGAGTATCAAAGTTTTTTCCCTTGAAATAAAATGGAGGAATTATATTATCCTCGGCTGAGGATATGAGTAACATCTTCCGGCGCATAGTTTATATTTCTTACAAGCGAAGACGGATTGGCTACTGACCTGCCACTATCAATGGTCGGTGCTCTGTGGGCCCCACCATGATGTATATATTTCATCCATGCCATCCACCCATTCTTCCAGATCATTTTATGGCATGAGATAAAAAATGAGGTGGATCCAAATCTCAAGTGGACCGCACCGTGTTGATTGAATGGTCACCATTAAAAACTTCTCAGAGCCACAAAAGTTTTGGATCAAGGTGATATATATATATTTTCCCTTCATCAAAGCCTATATGACCAAATCAACAGGTTATATGTCAAATAACCATTACAATGGGCCTTAAGAGGTTTTTAATGGTGAAAATTTCATAACTATTGGTTTTCCGTGTATCCACGGGAGATTTAGATCTACCTCAATTTTGGAATCAAGCCCTAAAATTATCTTTCAGAATAGATGGGCAGCGACTATAAAACATATACATTATGGTAGGGTCTACATAACACTGACCACTAGCCACCTGGTTGGTGGCAGCGTCGTCAGCCAAACCTTCGTCTAGAGGCAGTTTGGCTAGTGACCCTTACACCAGACAGCTGGCCAGTGTTAAAGTTCTGTGGTCTCCGTGTTTTATCTGCTACGTCTATCCAATTTTCCAATTCATTTTAGTGCATGAGTCCAAAATGAGATAGATACAACTCTTAGGTGGACCAAACTATTGGAAACAGCAGAGATTGAATGCATATTGTTGGAAATTTTCTCTAGGACACGGAAGTTTTGGATAAAGATGATATTCATGTTTTCCCTTCACACATGTCTGTGTGACCTTATCAACAGGTTGGATGGAAAATAAATATTACAATGTGCTTTAGGAAGTTTTTAATGGTGGTCATTCAATCAACACTCTTTTCCTATTGTGTGGTCCACCTAAGATTTGGATATCCTTCATTTGTTGGACTCATGCCTTAAAATGAGCTGAAAAAAATAGATGAACAGCATGGATAAACTACATACTTTATGGGCGAGCTTTGACACTAGCTAACTTGGCTGGTGTTGGGGTCACTAGCCAAATCGCGTCCCAAAAGCATCTCGACGAGAAAGTCTTAACGCTTGAATTCTTAGGGCCTGTTTGGATTCGCGTATAGGATTGTATTGCATTGTTATACAATATGACATATGTACATCATCGGATGTACACTGTATCGAGTGCCATTTTCAAGTTCGATCAAATTGTTTGGGAAGGACTGCCTTTGCATACGTATTCAGGGAATGTATGCATATTCAATGTTTGTTGAAGGATCGATCTATGTGGACCTCGTTTTCACCACATACACTCATTACACCATCGAGCACCAGATCCTATCTATGTGGGCCCCATCATGGTTTATGGATTTCATCTAAACCGTCCATCATTCTGTATACATTAACATACAGAATGAGTCAATCCATCTTCTAGATTATCACGAGAGAAATGGTGGCACCCCAGTTCTACACTATCAACCACAATAATAGTCTGATTTACAAATTACGTATGACTTGTTTCGACTATCAGCCAATACATCGTCTAGAGTTCGTCACATAATGATCTCTAAAATAGGGCCAATGTTTTCAACGGCTTAGATGCAATTAAAATATGACAGAAATTTAAATCTGCAAAGTGGACAATAGCTTCGCACGCATCAATGGTTGATTGGAAACGATAGCAAAATAAACAAATCCGTTTACCAGATGAAGCAAAGAAAATACAGTTATACAAGTAACGCTACACATATAATACGATAAGCACGACTCCAATTATAAAAAGAAAAGAAAGACGGTCTCAAAAATATAACGATAAAGCAGGTCCTCAGCTTTCTTCACACATCAGAAACTTGAAATAAACTATATAACTACTGCATATATAAGCACGACTCCAATCATAATTTTGATGATGACATTCATAATCCCTTCATCATCAGTAAGTCGAATCATATCCGAATTCGAGACACTCGAGCCATGCACTTAATTTCGATCTTTGTCAGTGCCTAGCGAGGGCTGAATGGAAGCGGAACCATCTTCAATTCTTCCTGACAGTCTTACTATCATGTTTGATGACGCCCTATTATGTACACCACTGGTGTTGCCCGACCCATGTTACTGCAGAGTGGCTTACTAACATATAATTAACTTACTATTATACCTCAGATACAACGGATGAATCTGACAACGAACAATAATTCTTAAACTCTTTAAAATTTTCCGTTTGTAATTTAGGTTCATACCTTGAATGTGGTCCACTCTCTGACAGCCTTACCGTGCGTTTTGAACAATCGGTGTCTGGACCCGCTGAATCTTTCAACCTGTTCCCGAGCATCATCCGAGTTGTCATATATTTCTGGTACTCTACCCACAAATACGACATAGTCTTTACTCATTTTAATCTACAAACAAAACATGTCGTCAGAATTGAAGTGCATTGTGTGCTCATAGATTTATCAGGGTTCTTATATAGAAATAAGAATATTACTTCTAGTCATGCAGTATCCTCGATTTTCTCACCTGAAAAAGTAATTCAGGTTAATTACAAACCCCTCTCAAAAATACCTTCTATATTCAAACCAGGTTCTTGATTTAAGGACTGAAGCATACAGTGGACAATATATCAATCCAACAGAAGTGAACAAATCTGCTCTGCAAGTCTGTTGTGGACATCACAGCACGTTCCTGCAATTTATTTATAACCTACACTGTACATCATATTAATGAATGAGAAGTGAAAAAATCTGCTCTACAATTCTGAGGTAGACATCACAACATATTCCTGCAATATATTTATAATATATAGTGCGTAATATGTCATTTCGAGTGAACTCCAAAAATCTGGTCTTATTGTTTGAAACACACTTCACAGTAGGTTGTTGAAAAGTCTTTACAAAAATCTACAGGAGATGATATATTAAATGAAGAGAACTAAATATATCTGCTTTGATATTCTGATGCAGACATCCCAATAGGTTGCTTAGAATATAAAATAAAAGGATGATCACAATTAGCAGATTTAAATGAAAAGAATTATTGGGAAGGTCCAACCATTAACAGTTACAAAGTCCAAAATTATTTGTCAGAATAACAACGCAGGCTAGAGTAAATCCCAGAGCATCCAAACTCATCCAACCATAACAGTTATACAGGTAATTTAAGAAAGACAATTTTAAAAATAAACAACAAAGAGTGAAACAGTTTCAACAACAACCCATAACCAAAGTAGCAAATGAAATGTTTTCTTAAATAGGACCACTGCGTTCAAGCAGTTTTGCACCACTCCTTACGCCTCTTATGGCCCATCTTTATGAAATATTCGGCAGTGACAACGTCCCCCTGCATCGTCCGTGCAGCACGCAGTTGATCCGTAGGACTGAGTCGCTCTACCTCTTCAAGTATGCTCAGAATTTTTTGGACTCGGGTCATTTTCTTACCTTGTGACATTATAATAGTGATGAACTTTACGGCATCAGCCACTTCACCCATTCAGTTGCCGATTACATCACTCGATTTTTTCCTTTTTGGACGGAATAAGCCGGTAGCGGTAGAATGAGTGTTCTTGGACCCCCTTGAGCTATCCAAGTTTGCTGCATTTAACCTATTCAACCGATTAGATGCATCACTGACGTGAGGGGCTGAACCACTATCGTGGGCCTTGCTCGAGTTTGAAGAGAGGAAAACTATGTCAGTCCCATATTTGTCTGTATCAGAGTCAGAATTCAACTCATTTCTACTTCGTCGGCGACCCGAACGTGATGATGAGTAAGCTGTGATCGCAAATGAGCCATGAGTAATGTCATTCTCAAACATGAATGACAAATCGTAGTATCTGTCAATATGTTTGCCACGCACCTTTTCTGCGAATGAGTGAGATTGTAAAAAGTGAAATAAAATGTTACAAACCCATTATAGCGAATAAAACTGAATATAGGAGAAGACAACATTTTTGAAAATTACTTACAGCTATGTATCCATGATGTTTTAATTTAAACCAATTTGATTTAAATAATTTTTAACTCGTAAGTATACGAATCAGATGTAGATATGGTACGTATTACGAGATCATTCGCACGAGGACTGGTTGTCACAATTTGAATGTTACGATTCTTCTTAACTAATTCAACAAAGAGTTTAGGTAATGATTAAGAAAATTAAACAAAAATTAATAAAAAAGTAACTGAGAGTAGTGAGTAAAATCCAATCGATGAAAAGACTAGGACTTTTGAATTCACCTCTAATTATCCTAACCCTTATTTTACCTGTTGATTCACCCTAATTTAGATTAATATAAATTTAATAAACAAAGCACATCCTATGTCCTTGGTCGGGCACACAGAATGTATAATCCTTTAAAGCATTTAGATCACATTTTTCCATCCATGGTCAGGCATGGAGAGATGTAAATCCTGTTTCTTCCTCTATAGGAGACCTATTCATGGTCAGACACAAGCACCTAGAATAATATTCCAAACAACATTCATATCTAGACTTTGGTCGAGCTCATAGAATGGAGAAGTATAGAAATCTCAGGAAAGCACACTAGCGAAAGAAACAATTCAATCAAATTAAAATTCAACAGTAAACAAAAGTTATTCAAATTAGGGGCTTCATCTCAGCCCTAGCTAAGAAGTTTAGCAATCCATAAACTTAATTAGGCAAAAGGAAATAAAAAGTAAAAACATTAAAAACATCTCCCTTATCTCTTTTCTTCCTTCTTCTCTCTCTCCTCCTTGGCTCTGGATCTTCCTCCACAGGTCTAAATAATTGCTCCCCACGTCCAAAACCTCCTTATATATCTGTTAGAGTAGTGAAAATCGAACTTAGAATCGGATTTGGAAAGCTATCGCATGTGCAGTGAAAGTCTTTTCGTAGCCAAGTTCAGTGCCTCGAAACACGCCACTTTTCTCGCTTAATTTTCAAAGGAACACCGTCTCTTAGGACGTTTTTGGATCTTCTACATGATAGACGGTTCAGATCTACCATATGATCAAAGATGGTGGGCCACAACCGCCTGAAAAAGTCAGTTTTTGCGGATGTGCGAAACCTTTCGCACCATTTTACTGTTGTGATCGGTGGGCCCCACATAAGCATTTTTTGGAAAATCCACCCCATCCATTGGATTCAGGATGAAATTTCAGTCAAGAATGGGTAGTTTTGAACGTCCTTTGATGCGTCCCAGAGAAGAAATCACTAAAAGATCAGATTTGAACGTTGCAGGGTAGCCTTTTTGTGGCCTCTGTACCGTACACGTGTGCTTGTATGGATAAAAAGTGTGAACATGGCTTTGTAGTGCTCATGCCGCTCTTCACGGTGGACGGTATAGATCAGATGTACATGCGAAGGGTGGGGCCCACAATCAACCGTAAGTCGGACGCAGTTCGTCCGCTCGCTGACGTGAAACGGCTATTGCCGTTTTGGAGAAGCAGTCGCTGTTTTGGAAGGTGCGCTGACCGCGTCAGCGGTCCTGTGCACATCACATGCATGTACATGTGTAATGTACACACCATGCATATAGGCCCCATTGCAATGTGTTTCAGAAATCTAATCCATCCATCCCTTTTTTTAAACTAATTTAACTGTCCAAACCAAAGTTGAGGCAGCTCCAGATATCAGGTGGGCCCAGAATCAATGGTTTGTGGGCTGATTTGTCAGTTAGGGCACTTCTATAGTGATCCAATGGCTGAAATTTTACGTGTACGGTTAATTTATGACCCTCATCCCATATATGAAGTTTCAGGACAATCGGATGCTGAAAAACCTGTGATCTTGTATTTTGGACCAATTTCAAGCCTCTTTAACGTGAACAGCTTAACTTCCTCAGATCCCTGGCATGTAAATTCTTTGATATCGGTCCTTTAGAGTCCGTTCCTTGCTCTTCGGAGCGTCAAATCCAAGCTTTTAATACACTTTTTCAATCAACGCTCTTTATTTCATCCTGCAACAAAACACAATTAAACTATGACACTAAGCATTATCATGTTGGTAAAATCTGGTAATAGTCGGGGTCTAATATGCAATATTTAACCCTCATCAATCCATCCCAGACTTCGTCTGTCGCTGTCAGCATTTTGTTTTCACTGTCCCATCCAAATCAGGAGGCATTCAACATGTCTTGCATAGCTCAAAAGAATCTTTTCAACGTGCGCAATCGGTTAAAAATATGTTTGTTCTTAAGATCAATACCACATCTATCAAAAATTTCTGTTATAATGGCCTTATAAGCCTCCAGTTTGAATCCCATATCACTTTTCCTCCCGAAGTTTACTTATTCCATTAGTGCATCAACTAATGCATCATTCATATGTTCTGTCCATTGAATTCGTCCAATTTTCCTACCAACTGAATGTTTACTTTTCTGCCTGTTGTCAGATTTTTCCTACTAGGGCTACTAATAAGCCTACTTGGTGATGCTGTGTTTTTTTTGGGAGAGCATGTCTCATGTCCCGAGGAACCCGTTTCACGTAAACACCCTTTTCCCTTATACGTACTTCTTAAGAAATTCATATTACCTACGCATTAGTGATAGTTAATGAGAATAGAAATAAGTAGTATAATAACTTAATTGCAGTTTAAAGGAAACCATGTAAAGTGCAGATTAAGGCATCTTCATATATAATAGGACAGTTACTGTTAACCCGGCATGCAATCAATATTACATTTAGTGTCATATAAAATATCTATGCATGATAAAGTACCTATCAGAACCAGAAAAAAGAAGAAAAATCCAGTTCATACCCCCACCAAACAAACACACTATTTAAAAGAAGACAATTTGCTGTTACACATACAACATAATACATGAAACAGAAGCAAGGCCAAGTCAATGACGTTGTCGGGTCCGAGGCTGACTGTCAGCCCACATTCTATCTGCGATGTCATCCCTTTTTTTCGTCCACTCTTCTCTAGCTTTATCTGCCACGCAAGATAATGTCCGATTTTCTTCGATCGTACTTACGTCCATAGGAGATGACGATATGTCATCAGCACTGTCAGTAATTTTCTCAACTATTTCTGTAAATCCGTCTTCATCACATACACGGAGGAAGTTGTGAATTACACAACATGTTATAATAATCTTTACTTGAATTATAAAATTGAACTGTGGTGCTATACGGAGTATAGAGAAACAACGTTTCAACATTCCAAAACAACGTTCAATGACATTTCGCAGCTGTGCAAGATGATAATTAAATAGTTCTTTTTTATTTGTAGGCTTTCATCCGGTATGAAACTCATTCAAATGATATCTGACACCTCGATAAGGTGTCATAAAGTCAGGGAAATGCATATAACCCACATCAACGACATAGTACTTCCCTACACAAACCAACGTATGGGTATTACAAATTCGTACATTTGACCTTTTACAAATTTTTTTGTTACAAAATTACATTTGTATTTAGTTACCATGAGGTATAAGAAAACAATTTGGTTGACGAGTTAATGCATCATTCAAAACACGAGCATCAGATGCCGAACCATCCCAACTCACAAGCACATAGATAAGTTTCATATCAAATGTACAAGCTGCCAGTACATTTTGAGACAAATAACCTTTCCGATTTTGAAATGTGGCACTTAATTCCTTGGACAAATGTACAGGTATATAAGTCGCATCAAGTGCTCCAATACAATCCTACAAAAATGTTGTTATGACTTTTAAGTTCTTATTTATAAATTAGTATATAGTTAATTCATTTGGAATATGTAAATCACTACTAATTTTATCTGAAAATATGATGACCACATACGATTATTAGATATCTCTTTTGGTGTATGTAAACCTGAAAACTTGAAATATTCAGCATAAAGACCAATCATAGCATCAAGAAGCCTTCGGAAATGACGACTAACGGTCTCACCAGACCTAAAAAAGCGGTGACCAATGACCCGATTTCTTACATTGTGGCCTATTGTATGGAGGAACAATACCACTTGTTCCTTCAGACTACACCTCATTGAATCCGAAAGTAAATTTCGATTTCTTAGTAGAGAGCATAATTCGAAGAACTTATTCCAACCCATCTTTAACTGTGCTAAACAGTCAACATCACTCTTTTTAATGATTTCATTTATGAATCTATTTCTCTCAATATCACCATCTCTAGGCCTTGCCTTCATACAATATCAGTGGTAATATTCAGCAGCTTCAATGACACACATATACGCTGTGATAACGGTTAATGCAACAACTATTTCCTCTTCATTCGATTCGCTACTGGAAGACTGATCTCCGCTATTTTCCTCAGAATGAGACCCCATTTTGTTAAATGGGGGCTTCGCCTGTTATTATTTTCAGTTATTTTGTAATTTTTAATGTATACGACATAACTTGAATATATGTACAACAATAAATACAAGTGTACTTAAAAGAAAAAATGAAACTCAGTATACGATTTCTTAATAAGAAAGACACATATGAGATATATGTAAATTTGGGCATAAGAAAATGCAAGCAGTCTTTGAAATCTCGCATGATACAATGGAAAGAAATGAGTCAGTGATTAGGAAAATGTTAACAGTCGGTCGACAAGAAATTACATATATCAGGAAGTAGATGATGGCCTCATACACATGTGTTGAATTTAGGCATGATCAGATAGAGTATAGATAGTTAATGAACCTATTAGTATGACGATCTGTATGTATGTAAACAGTGGATTCTGCATCAATGGTCGTCAGAAAAATCTGTAAACTAATCTAAATTCAACAATCAATATCATAGTAGATTGGGAACGATATTCCATCCAAAATGTGAAAATTGGCTACTAAAAGGGTTGAAATCTGTTGTTGTAGCCTTTCAGATAGATGTATCATGAACGATGAATTGTTCATAGCATTATGGACAACAATATCTACCTACAGTAGGTTTCGATTTGCCGTATTGAGACATTGTAACATATTGAAGTTGGAGTATTACCTTTTACATTCAACGCGACACTACAGGAAAGAAACCGTTGGAAAAGAGTATAGAGCAGTGGTTTTTGGGTGGAAGGAATTGGGCGAGGAAAGCATCTGATATAGGCAGAAACTTGAAACAGAGTAAGCATCGACAGATGGATACCATAAATATTCGACCAATGTAAGACATGTAGTGGTCATGTCCCACAAGTCATGAATGAATCCATCAACATTATTCAGTTCAGATACGATTTCACCTCATGTAGATCTAGACATGTCAGAAAATCGGATTGAAATCTTTCGCCGGCTAGACCCTCTGCGTAGGGTATAAGAGAGGTGTATACGGTAGTACTCATCTCCTCTTGTAGAAGAGGGTACACAAGAGAAATGGTATCTATGAATGAAAGGAGGGGTACGATTCATTTAGAAGAAGGATCAGCTGTTGTCCCAGAATGTATATTGGGAAGAGAAAACTATACCTTCTTTCACTTCTGCCCTTACGATATGAAATTTTGGGCGTAACAGAAACCATGTTTATGCAATGATGGCCATAAGAGGAGGATATTTCATCTTCAACGTAGGCGAAGAAGACGAAGCAAGCAACTACGTCTACGTGCTAGATGTGGCCGTAAACTCATCCATTATTTTTACAACAGGGTTGAAAACGATGGAGAAGAAGAAGGATGGCGAAGGAAGATGAGATGGACGCGCGGAGCACGCAGTGGTTTGAGAGATTTCTCTGTTGTGAGAGGCGGTGCAGTGCAATGACTCGCTGTACTGTTTGATGTCCTTCTGATGTACTATCAAACCGCGTGTCCACGCGCTTCTGATTCGGTGATGTATTCGTATGCCACGTACTGTCACGGATTTCAAATCCATTTTAAACGCAGTATATCGTATTTATTCAACTTAAAACAATGTAGTACGTCGGCTCCAGGCGATCCAAATAGACCCTTACATAACAACTGAGGAATAGACTTGCAGGGTGTGAATAATGATACCTAGGCACTTACAAATTACTTAAAAATTGCATATTTAAAATATAAATAATTAAATTAAATGTTCCAAATTATATGAGCCAGTTTAGATATATCATAAACTAAAAAATTACTCTCATTTGCTTATCGTGCTATCAGATTGTTGGACATTTACTGGACGGTTAATATGAAAAAAATCCAACGGGCCAATTTCAGCAAATAAGTGTCCACGAATCAGAGGTAATGATCACTCAAACAATCTGATTTTGGTACTGTGACTTAAGAGACAATGGGTTCTACAGTTCATCCGATTTTATTTTAGTTAATATATGACGCCCTTATAATTTTGGAGTGCATGCATATCAAGTGTCATAAGCTACCAGAGCATCAAATAACTATCCCAACTTTTTCGAGACACGTGGGATTATTCTCTCGGGCGCGGATTAGTTGAGGCAGGGCCAACAGGTTAGTGGTTGAGTCCCTCACCGTGGGGCCCACATTGATATATGTGTTGTATATCCATACTGTCCATCTGTTTTTCCAGATCATTTTAGGGCATGGATCCAAAAATGAGGTAGATTGAAATCTCAGGTGTACCACACCACAGGAAAACAACGGTGACTGAATGCCTCATTAAAGACTTCCTAGGCCCACTGTAATGTTTAGATATACAAGAAAAATATCAAGGTGGGCCCAGTTTGAACATGCACTGGCCACATCAATCAGCTAAGTACATCTCGAATTTTTTCCAACCGTCAATTTGTTGAATTGCTACTGGCCATAGAATGACTCCATATCCAACTACCAACCAAACAGCCAAAGGTCAGCCTTTACCAATAACAGTGTATTGGTGACGTTGGTGCACGTGAGAACGATCCACTTCAGGAAGTGGGCCCCACCATGCAGACTAATGTAAGGTCCACTTCAGGAAGTGGGCCCCACCATGGATAGGCCAGCCAAAGTCCCCATTTTCCATAGGGATGATCCTAACCATTTCAACCATAGTTTTAAGGATGCGGTTTGGCTATTGAGGTTGCCAGTAGCCACTCGGTGCTTTGTGGCCGGTTTCATCCACGCCGTCCATTTATTTTTTCAGAACATTTTATAAGATGAGCCCAAAAATGAGATAGATCCGAATCTCAAGTCGAGCACGTCACGGGAACATTGTTGATTGAACACCCACCATTAAAACCTTCTCGGGCCACAAAAGTCTTGGATGAAGCTTATATTTTGTTTTTTTCCTTTTCATTCAGTTTTATATGACCTAATCAACAGATTGAATGTAAAATAAACATTACAGTGACCCTAAGAGGTTTTTAATGTTGGATATTCAATCAACTATTATTTTTCTCGTGGTATGGTCCACTTGAAATTTAGAATTGCATCATTTTTTTTCTCAACACAAATGATCTGAAAAATGGATAGATGGTGTGAATAAAACACATGCATTATGATGGGGGCCATAGAGCACTGACCAGTGGGTGGCTATTGGCACCTTCACTATATCTGGAAAAATGAGTGAAAGGCACTGGGGATAAAATACATACATCATGGTGGGGCTTACAGAGCTCTGACCAGTCGGTGGCTATTGGCATTGTCATTATCTGGAAATATGGATGGATTGCACAAAACACATACATCATGGTTGGGCCCACAGAGTACCAACTCCACCGTCCCCATAAAAAGAAGAAAGATCGAAAAATAAAAATAAAAATCATGGAGACCAAAACTCTGCTCCCGGGCGAATTCCTCGTGAATGATGCCTCTACCAGCCGAGATAGTATTCAAATGCTCTTCCAGTGGAGAAACTGCCATATCGGTAATCATATATTTT
Source organism: Magnolia kwangsiensis (assembly GCA_037074715.1). Classification (NCBI taxonomy): domain Eukaryota; kingdom Viridiplantae; phylum Streptophyta; class Magnoliopsida; order Magnoliales; family Magnoliaceae; genus Magnolia; species Magnolia kwangsiensis. The sequence continues at coordinate 187,821,141 of CM073572.1, read as the reverse complement.
TCCCATAGAAATTGATAAATTAGAGAATTGTAGGACCCATGTTACTTGTATGATATCCAAGCCATCCAATAGATATAACCTATCATGATGTTAATAATAATAAAAAATTTTCATATATTTAAATATAAAGCTAGCCACACCATAAAATAAATATACACCACTTGAAAATATTAAATTTCATGTGCTACAACACATTTGATGATTCAATTAGAAAGATTTTTGGTTTATAATTTGGTTATTATGGATGGAGGTATATGTTTGATAGATTAGATATGATACACATATCATATGGGACTAAAATATTTTAGTTTATTACCTTTTAAAGAATAAGAATACATGAGATTACTTTAGTAACTTCCCTTCTTGAAAAAGCACTACATTCGTAGAATAATTGTTTGGTAACGTGAATTGCATGAGGATTTTTTATTTTTTATTGGTAAAAATTCATTATTTACAGTCTCTAGCATGCGTACCGCATAGAAAGTAAAATAAATAAAAAATATGTATATATTCTAAGACATTTATGAGCTAGAGAGTTGTTATACACAGTTATATATCCAGCCTTGAATTTCAACAATATTCTAAGTTAGATAAAAAGGTAACGATGAGGTGTTTAGGTGGTGTGAATATCTTCACCATCTTCTGGATAAGCCGAATCATCTTTCAAGCATTTAATCATTTCATCATGTAGATGGGGAGCCGCGAACATGGATTTCTTATTTTAAAATGAATTTAATAAAGAAAGATTAACAAATTATGAAAAATTGATATGTGGGTTTAAATTGTGGATCGCCGACAATATATGAGTTTGGTATGTTCTTAATTTCTTTGATTGAACCTCCATGTGTCCTTTGAACATTCTAACCGTGGTAGGTATTCAATTTTGAAGAAGAATCAAATTGCAATACTTGCACTTAGAAGAAGAAGAAGAAGAAGAAGAAGAAGTGGCATGCACGTGCATGTGTCTACCTGAATTACATATATCTATGGACCATGTCATCAAGAGCGTATTAAACCATTAATTTCCTCATACATATTAGCTTTCTGGTTTGGGTTAGGTTAAGACCCTAAACCATATATCTTAAGAGGGTTGATCCTCTGGGAGTGGATTAACTGTTACTTACCCACTTAACACATGTGGGGCCTATCTTCTTCTTCTTCTTCTTCTTCTTCTTCTTTTTTTCTTTTTCTTTTTTTTTTTTTTTTTGCATATTCATGCAATTAATCTGTTTTTTCATCTCATTTTAGATGCGATCCTAAACCTTAAGAAGATACGTATCTTGGACCACACCACTAGAAAGAGTGATAATGACCATTAAAAACTTTTTTTGTGGGTGATAAAAGTTTTGGATCAAGCTGATCATTGTATTTTCGCATCATCCAGGTCTTCTTGACATTATTAATAGGTTGCATGGTAAATAAACATTATGAAAACCTTACGGTGAACCCTTTAGAATTTTTAATGGTGTGGTCCACTTGAGATTTGAATTTACTTAATTTTTGGAAAAACGTCCTAAAATACGCTGCAGAAATGGATGGACAGTATGAATGTACAACAAATCATCAAGTGGACCTCACAGTAGTGGGTGTTACCCGTGTAACACCTAATCTGCTGCTTATCCTCGGCCATATCAATAAAGTTACAGGAAGTTGCTCCCATCCTTCCTCCTGGGACTCCGTTTGGCCAATCACACACACCAATACCAGCCAGGTAGCTGATGTCAAAGCTTTGTGAGCCTCACCATGATATATATGTTTTATCGACCACGTTGATACATTTATTAACTCATTTTAGGGCATGAATACAAAGATGAGGCAGATCCAAATCTAAGGCAGACCCACCACAGGTAAATACATTTATTAACTCATTTTAGGGCATGAATACAAAGATGAGGCAGATCCAAATCTAGGGCAGACCCACCACAGGTAAATAGTGGGAATTGAATGCTTCCAGGTTAAAACTTTCCGAGGCCAGGGAAGTTTTGGATTGAGCTTGTTTGGTATTTTCTTTCGTCCAAGTCTGCCTAACCTCATCAATAGGTTAGATGGCAAATAAAAATTACAGTGGGCTGTAGGAAGTTTTTAATGGTGGATGTTTAATCAATATTATTTTTCTGTGACGTGGGCCACTTGAGATTTGAATCTGCCTCATTTTAAACTCATGGATTAAAATGAGGTGACAAAATTAATGGATGGTGTGGATAAAACACATCCGTCATGGTGGAGCCATCAGAGCTGTGACATCAGCTAGCTGACTGGTGCTGGGGTCACTAGCCAAACCGCATCCCACCACCTACCCTGACAAAATAGGTAAAAATAAAAGAGAGAAAAAATAGAGAGGGTTATTCTCTCCACTTTCCTTTTTAATTATTTATTTTAATAAATGCACCACTTCCCTTGAATGGTAGTAATCTGTCTAACCATCGTGTAGGCCACCACTTGAATCAGAGATTTTTGTTGGTGGTACCTTATTTTCTAGTGTGTGGCCAGCCATGTCATGTTATTTTTATATGATCTAATCTGTGCATCAAGTGACCTCCTCCATGATGACGACATTTCTAAAAAATTAGTTCACTAAGATCATCAGGTGGGCCACACCAATGAAATCAAGGGACAACCGCCCAAGCAAATCCAAATTCTTGCAGTGGCGGACATTATGATTGGGTTGGACTGATTTCTGAGGCATCCGACTTTAAATGGCTGGGGGACACTTCTGAATGGTTTTGATGCCATCCATACACCTTTGTGAGCCCCACCTGCAACAATCTATAAAATAAGCTTACTCTAAAAAAAAAAAAAAAACAAAAAAAAAAGGTAGCTCAACACCATGAGGCCAGTTCTCTACTCGTCACCAGACTGCGTTATTCTGCAAGCGTGTGGTGGGGACCACTGAATTGCATGTAATCTAACTTGTTCATCGGGTAAGCGTGAGTGTGTGGTGGTGTGTTATTAAAAAAAAAAAAAAAAAAGTAGGCCCACCATGAAACTTACACCTTAAAACCATGACTCATACCTAACCCACAACTCACACCAAACACTCTCATCTGTCCCCCTCTGGTCTGGAAATCTCTCTCTATTGCGCCATACACCGATCGAAGATCAAGATGGTTTTTTTTTTTTTTTGGGGTCTTTCATCTAAGGTGAGGTCCCATCATATTAACGGTATGGATGACAGAAATCAGTTTTTTTTCCTGGCATCATCCATCCATTATTTGGGCCCATGAAATTAACGGTCCGGATCTTTGAATGGGTTCATATTGTTTAGATCAAGACCGTTCATCCATTGGTCATGATCGGGCCATCCGTCCGTTAATTTTTATTGATTGTGGGTCCCACTGACAATAACAAACACTGACAGCTGATCTTATTAACCATTTGGATAAGATGGGGGGTGGCTAACACGGAGTATGTACTGACATGGGTGTGTACTCACAAGCTAACCCAAAAAAAATAAAAATAAAAAAAATTTACTAAAAAAACCATTTGGATAAGATGGTTAAAATCAATGGACTGGATGATCTTACTTATGGCTAGGATTGACAAGGGTAATGATGGCTACGGTCTTATATAATCTGTAAGTTTTTCTGAATTTCCACCGTGGATTGTAAAGCTCATCTGAATTTCCAACCCTGCAAAAAGGGAGTGCCACGTGGACACTGGCCCAAAATGCAAAAACAAATGGTACAGGTCAACGATCTGGATATTGTGCAACTAAATCCGTACGTTGCCAGATGTACAGTGATCCACATGTGAACGAATGGTAAAGATAATGGTCTAATACATACAGTGCAACATGCACAGTAGGCCCACATGCATGATCAGATGGCCGAACAGTGCCACGTGTACGGTGGGCTCCATGTGCACGATTAGGTGATAAAAGTCAATTGCCTAGTGCCACATGCACAATGAATGGTGTGGATCATGTGCGTTCAAGTCCGTACAGTGCCACTTGTACACTGGCCCCACATGATAGTTGGATAAACTGCATTTGGTGGACCATGGTATTGTAATCAACGCGTCAGATTTCACAACTGATACTAGTTATATATAATTTAAATGTCATGTATAAAGGATACATATGGATGAATGGCATGGATAGGCATGCTCATTAATATAGGCTGCTATGGGTGTACATTGAGTCAAACCAAATTGGCCTTAGCTCAGTTCGGCTTAGCCACTAGTTGATCTCAATTTGAACTCAGTCCAGCTTAGTCCTTGAGCTTGATAGGGCAACTCGACTTTGTTCAATCAACAACTTAGGCTTGTTCGAGTCAAGTTCGAGCCAAGAACGAGCCAAGTTCACTTGTGCAACATTTTTACAAATATTTGGATTGAACCTTCAAAATTTCATTGTTTATAAAATGGTGATAATTGTTTTACAGATATTTTATCAAACATATTCTAAGCAATATAAAAATCAAGAAAAAATAAGTATTTGTTTCATGTACATACCTTTCTTGCCACCCGCTATACATCATTGGGTTATTTCATCAAACACTTGGTGAGCAACATTAATATCAAATGGAGGAAGACTAAGGTGAGCACTTAAGAGAGGAAGGAAAACCAGAAGAGGAGTTAGAGATTAAGGTGTTGGGCAAGAGAAATGGATTAGGGTTTAGGGGCATGGGCAGTGCAGTTGAGAGAAAAGGAATGGTAGAGAATTATATATATATATATATATATATATATATATATATATATATATATATATATATATATATATATATATATATATATATATATTTATTTTAAGGGTATATATATACCCTTACATTGAGTCGAGTCGAGCTGGGGCAAGCTTGAACTAGGCTCAAACTCGTTTTCAACCTCCAAAAATCAGCTCAACTTAGTTCGAATTCAAGTTCAAATCGAGTCAAGTTGAGCAAGCCAACCGAGCTAGCTCGGTTCATGTACACCCCTATAGGCCACCCACAAATATAATGAACTATTATTGCAAATCATGAAATTGTAATCAACGCATCATATTTCGCAACTGATAATGGTTACATAATTTAAATGGCAGGTGTAAAGGATACGCATGGATGAATGTCTTGGATAGGCATGCTCATTAATATAAGCCTCTACAAATATAATGAATTTCAAAATCCATCACAAATCTCACGGTCTCTATCACTGCGATCCTATGAATCATAGTATATATCTTTGAAATGATCACTTCAAGTACGGCTTCAATAAAACTGAAAAACTGTACTAATTAATTAGTTTGACTTGAGCCCAATCTCATGGAAATTCATTGGTGGCATGACTTAGTCGAGCTCGACAAAATCAGTCAATGATGGGATTTTGTTTTAAAATTTTAAAAATGCTTAACATATGAATTTAAGAGCCTACCTCGTCCTCAAACCAAGAAGATGTTGCCATCACTCCACAATGAACATTTGTACTAAGTTTTTGAATTACTTTATTAGGCTCCGGTGACTTTTAATGCAGTTAATAATAAAAAGTTATATAATATTAAAATACTGAATTAAGTCAGTTAAAGACTCATTTGAGCCTTTGGATTGACCCATCCAGTTGAGTTTTTGAGTTCTTCAACTATGATAAGCCATTAAGCTGCATTCACTAACCCTCTCCGAGCTCGTTTGAATAGTAAATAAGTTGTTTTTTTCTATTTACGACAATACATAAGTAAGTTAATTATTTGAAGCAAGTAAATTTGGTTTATGATATTCTTTATGTATAGATTTTTTATTATTTTTTAAAATTACTTAATCACTTTAGTTTAATAAGTAAAAGTCAAGATAAGCTCCTTAAGACAAAAATAACTTATTTGAAATAACTTATGATCTAAACACTCCCTTATTATTGTTGGGAGAGTGGTTATTGCAACACATGCAGGGAGAGAAAAATGTAAGGAAATGTTGTAGTGTGCCACTTGGGCATATAAAGGCAGGTAGTGATGGGGTTTTTTGACCCGTCGTCGATTGATCGTGAGCCCTATACGATCGGTCGTGGGCTTGTGTTCAACCAGTCATAGGTTCGAGTCGTAACACGACTCAAAATTCAGCGAGTTTGGGTGATATTTCTCTGGAGTGCTCGACTGGTCGTAGGTGGCACTCGACCGGTCGTGGGTGGCGCACGACCAGTCGTGATTACATAGATTCGTTCCGCGATTTTGTGCGGATTTCGTGTCGCAAGTCCTTTCGCAACTGGAATGCATAAGGGAGTTTCTTAAAACTATAAAAAGGGATCCGTAGAATTTTTCTAGGGTATTATGTGTATGAGAAAAACACAAGAAGGGTTTCCTAAAAGCTTGACAAGGGTTTGCTAAAGGGTTTAGGGTGAGAGAGTGAGTGAAAAGAGAGAGAAGAAGCTTGTGGAAGGGAGTCGTCGTCTCAGCGCTTCTACGTCCTTGTGATCGGTGAGATCTCTCTATTTTTTTTTTATTCTCTTATTGTTTATCTGCTCCTACGAGAGTGAAGAAGGTTGTAACATTCTGTTTTATAGTGGATTGTTGATCTGGACGAGGTCCCGTGGTTTTTACCTCTTTGAGGGTTTTCCACGTAAAAATCTCTTATGTGGTGTGTGATTGATGCTTTGATTTATTTCATTGCATTATTATCCAAAATTCTGGTTTGTTCTAGAGGGCTAGATCCTAAGGTTTTATACAAGGCCCCCAACAAAGTGGTATCAGAGATAAGTTCATTGAATGAGTAGGATCAATTTGGAATTACGGAAGGTGGCTCATCAAGGATGATCAGCCTCAATGGTTCTAACTGGACCATATGGAAGGTTAAGATGGAGGACTTGCTTTATTGTAAGGACCTATATTCTTGAATTTTAGGCATATCAACAAAATTCAAGGATATGTCTGATGATGATTGGAAGAAGATGGACCGCAAGGCGGTGAAGTTTATTAGACAATGACTGGATTATACTGTGTTCCACCATGTGTCTACGGAAACCGCTGCCACTAACCTATAGTTGAAACTAGAAGGGCTGTATGAGAGGAAGACAGTCGGTAATAAATTTTTTTTGATAATGCGACTTGTGAATCTCAAGTTCAAGGATGGTGGTTTTATGGCTGAGCACATGAATGAAGTCAGTAATATAGTGAACCAACTCTCCTCTATGAAGATGATCCTAAATGATGAATTATAGGCTTTACTTTTGCTTAGTTTATTGCCTGACAGTTGGAAGATATTGGTGGTGTCTCTAACTAATTTCGCGTTAGACGGAAAGATATCCATGAAATATGTTACTAGTTGTCTCTTCAATGAGGAGAGAAGGAGGAAGTCTCAGGGGTCTACTCAGCAAGAGGCTCTTGTGACACAGGAACGGGGGAGAGGAAAGAACAGGAAGGGCGGGAAGGCCCGAGATAAATCAAGAGACAAGTCGAGTAACAAAAAAGATGTTGAATGATAGAATTGTGGCAAGAAGAGCCACTATAAGCATGAATGTCGTAAGGCTAAGAATGACAAGAAAGGAAAAGGAAAGGAGAAAGAAGATAAATCAGATTCCACTGCGGTCGTTTCAGATGGCAACATTGTAGTTATTCTTTCTTTAGATCATAATGTATGTCTCACGGGTACAAGTCAGGACACCGATTGGGTGATTGACTCAGGAACTTCTTTTCATGCGACTCTACGCAAGGATTTCTTCACAAGCTACAAGTCAGGTGACTATGGACCGTGAAGATGGAAAACTCTGGCGTATCGAAGATTGTAGGGGTTGGTGATATTTATGTGAAAACTAATGTGAGCTGCACATTGGTTCTCAGGGATGTGAGGCATATCCCAAACCTTCACCTCAACTTAATGTCGACAGGAAGGTTGGAAGATGATGGCTATGAAAGTCGATTTGCTGGTGGGCACTGGAAGCTCATCAAGGGTTCGTTGATCACAGCCAGAGTAAAGAAGTGTTGTACCCTTTATAAGGCGTGTCTCAGTGTATGCAAGGGTGAGTTGAACGCAGGGGAAGATTCAGCTATTGACATGTGGCACAGGCGTCTAGGCTAGATGAGTAAAAAAGAGCTTCAACTACTAGCGAGGAAACGGCTCATTCCAGACGTGACAGGTATGCCTCTCAAAACCTGTCTTGATTGTTTATCAGAGAAACAACATAGAGTTTTGTTTGTTAAAATTACTTCTCATGTTAATAAAGTGCATGCATTAGATTTGGTTTATTCTGATGTTTGTGGTTTTATGAGGATAAAAATCTTAAGTGGGGCATTGTATTTTGTTACTTTTATAGATGATGCATCTAGGAGGGTTTGGGTTTATGCATTGAAATCTAAGGACGAGGTCTTTGGTGTATTTAAATTATTTCATGTTGTGGTCGAGAGAGAGACAAGTAGATTATTGAAGTGCATCCGCACTGACAATGGTGGTGAATACGTTAGCGACTTTCTTGAGTACTGCAAGTCCCTAGGTATACGGCATGAACAGACGATTTCCAAGACCCCCCAGCATAATGGTGTAGCTGAGCGAATGAATCGCACCATTGTTGAGAGAATCAGATGCATGTTATCCCATGCGAAGTTGCCCAAGGCGTTCTGGGGAGAAGCAATGCACACGGCGGTGTATCTGATAAACAGGTCTCCACCAACCCCATTGAATGGAGAAGTACCTGAGAAGGTGTGGACTTGATAGGATCCATCGTACAATTATCTCAAGGTGTTTGGATGCAGGGCATCAGTTCACGTACTAAAGGATGGGAGGTCCAAGTTCGATATGAAGATGTCACGCCCCGAACTCAGAAACCGGGCTCACAAAATTTCCGATCGCCGAATCCAGCACCGACAGCCTCCATAGTACCCTATTCTTGGCTCCCGGCACCCATTTATCAGGTTCCGATCCTAGGATACTACAAGGGGGATTTCTAATATCCATTTGATTCGTAATGAATATAACATAAGCATAATCCATGAACAATAACCACAAGAGCACTATCACAAAATCTACTATGATCAAAAACTTTTGAGTACAATGCGCCTGAAGGGAAATACAAGATAATGTAAATAACGGAAACTTCAAAAGCTTGACTGTACGCTCCTGTTGCTACTATGCTACGGCTGCGTCCTGGCGTCACCTACACGCATCAATCGTGCATAAGCTTATAGAAAGCTTAGAGGGCGGTGTAAGTGTGTGCGCAATATGAGCGTGCTCAGAATGCAAGGTCAGAGCAATGCAGAATAATGCTGATGAGTACATGAATGCAAATCAGCCGTACCAAGGCTATGCAGTGTAGGATATGAATGCTATCGGTCATATCAGGACCACGTGATGCGAGATGCAACTCAAGCATGTCAATTCAAATCCACATGTCAATACAGTTCTCATTCTCGATAATCACCGGGGTCAAGTATACTCTACGCTAGCTTGCCGCCCCTATCCGAATGCACAATTGGGAGAACGGAAGAGACCTCACTATCCACCTGCCAATATCGGGCCCGACTCATCGATAGTGGACCTATTCTTCAAGCTGGTCAAACTTAACCTAGAGATTGCCCCCTCACTCAGGTGGGTAAGGTCACACCCCTTTCCAACTGACCACGACACAGTGAGAGACGCGGCCTACTGGTATACGACCATCGTGCACTCGTGTATCCACTCGGTCCCGATGTTGGAGTCATCCTCTGGTACCATCGGGTTTAGAAATTTTTACCCAAAGACATCTATGGCGCCCGTATGCTAGGATCAAACATTTTTTGTATCCAATCCAGCCACCCAGATGCGTCTGTGGAGGCTTTGGCCCTGATGTCGCTAGGGCATACAATAATCACAATCACACAAATGCAAGTGTATGAACCACCCTACCAGACATGCAACAATCCTGGGCGTACCACACGCTCATGTAGGGCAACTCTGTCTATCATGGAGCCAATAAACAATCCGTCCGAAGGCATATGGTGTGATCAGTCACTCCTCATATCAGGCATACATATGATGCGTATGATCATGAATCATAGATCTATACTTAACATGTTATATGATAATGGGCTCTGTTTATAAGGAAGATGGGCCTGGACGACCTACACACTACAAGTATGGGCCTACCAATGGGCCTCAGGGAGAGTGACAATGCATACATTTAACTGACATCATCCTTACAATGTGGGCATCTAACCATCATTGTTCCCAAGGCACGTCTCATTATAAACATCCTTATATATACCACGGAGAAATCACACATTACAATGGACCTAAATTCATCTCACTGGGCCTTAAGTACATCAAATGGGTCGTATCACATGGGCATTATATTTATCAAGTGGGCCGTATCAATGGTCTTAAAATAATCTCAAAATGGTTGGGCGGTTGGGATGAAACTCATGCATCATGGTAGGTCCCATAGGGATGGAAGACAGATAAATCACATACTCCATGCTGGAGGTCCATACTGATGAAAGGTGTGGACACAATACATACATAAGTGGGTCCTAAGTAGGACCCACCAAAATGTTTATTTTCCACCCAACCTAGGGCCTAACATAATGTTTATTTTCCCTCCAAACTGTTCATAGGGCCACATGGGCTTAGGGCCCACTGTAATATTTATTTGCAATCCAATCTATTCATAAGGTCACGTGGACCTTGGGCCCACCGTAATATTTATTTATCATCCAACCTGTACATAAGGTCATGTGGACCAGGGGGTCCACAGTGATGTTTATTTGCCATACAACCTATTCATATGGTCACGCGGCTAGGGGGCCCACTGTGATGTTTGTTTGCCATGTAACCTATTCATAAGGTCACGTGGTCAGGGGCTTACTGTAATGTTTATTTTTCACCCAAACCTGTTGATTGGGTCAGGGAGCCCACAGTGATGTGGTCCACAAATCCAGTCCACCCATTATGTGTGTCCCACCTGGCTGAGGGTTCAGACCAAGTTTCAGCCACATCCAAATTTCAGGTAGGCCCCACCAAGTGATTTTATATATTTTAGGCATGTCTTCACATGATTTTAGATGGTATGGCCCACTTGAGTTCCGCATACGACTGATTTTTGGTAGGAGGGCCACTGCCCTATGGGCCCACCCAATGCATAGTGTTGATGTTCGAATCGCATTATGGTGGGGCCCACAGCTAGGGCCGTGAGGCCCAGCCAGTCCGTCCGCTCGCCCTTTGACAGCGGCAGCAGCAGATGCTGCTGTTGCTTCTATTTTTTCTTTTAAAAACCAGAAATCTAGTGGTTTTTGATAGGTGGGGCCCGCATCTGAAAAATTCGGTCTGACCATTGGTTTCTATGGCCCCCGATCAACCCAATGAGACCAATATGCGACATATTTTTGACGAATAGAATAATCAATGTGGATTTTAATAGTAATACTACTATTTCCTATGGTGTGGCCCTTTTGATTATCAGATCAGCCTCATCTTTTGGCTCAACTCCTAAAATGAGCTGAGAAGTGAAATGAACGGCGTGGATTATATACATACATAATGGTGGGGCCTGCATGAGCAGCCCACCCTAAACCTTTTTTTTTGTTAGCTGCTAGTACACGCCCATGTTAGTATACGCACTCCAGGTTAGCCACGTCCGTCCAGGGTTATACGTCCAACGTCCCTGGACATTGGATAATGTTGCTACAACACATGCACCATGGTGGGTCCCACATGTACGTGGCCTACCACTATGCATAAATATATATATTAGTATAGTATTAATATAAAATAAATATAATATATTATATAGCATGTTGGACTTCCCACCATCCCAAAATGGACGATGGATTTCGCCTAAAATGTGGTGGGCCACACCATTGATGAATGGAGTGGATTTAACATGATTTGGTGGGGCCCACTTCATTCTATGGAGAGGAGAGAGAAAGAGAGAGAGATACGGTGATAGAGAGGAGAGACCCCGCCACTATGGGCCCTCCATCGATACAACACATACATCAAGTGGGTCCCACAACAAGTGGGCCCTTAAAGTTGAAATAACCAATGGATCACCCACCTCTAGGCCTCCTTCTTGCTCCCTAAGCCTTCTATGCTCCTTGCCTTTGCTCTTAACGGTGGTTGATGGAGTTTTGATGGTGTGGATGAGAGATGAGGGGTTGGGCCACACTTGGGGTTTGGGAGAGAGAAAGCTTGGACGTGAGATGTTGCTTGGGAGAGATTGTTTGAGAATGAATGAGAAAGAGAGGGAAGTGATGGGTGAAAAGGTGATGGAGTGATGGGTTGAGTGATGGATGAAGTGATGTGAGGGTTGACTATGGGTAGCTTGTGTAAGAGAGAGGTAAGGATAGGGTATGGGTTGTTGTACTTGACTTGTTCTTAACATTGATTGATTGATTGATTGATGAGATAGGTCGTAGAGATTCTCTCAGAATTCACACGCGCGGTGTTTTCCTCGAAATGAACGCGTGCCTACATCTTCTACCCTGGGTACCGGTTTGGTGTGCGAGTAGCGGCATTGGAACGACGGCAATGGCGCGGTCGCTAGGGTACAGGTTTCGGTTCGAGCCGACTTTGGCATACAGGTCTCGGCTTAGGATCGTGCGTAAACTCGGATACGGGTCAAGGATTGTCGGATTTCGATCGGAAGGACCGCGGAGGCCAGAAAAATGGTATGGACTAGGACAAGGGTCTTACAGAAGATCAGGCAATGTGTGTTCTTGGGGTACGGTGATGAAAAGTTCAGTTACAGATTGTGGGATCTGATCGAGAGGAAGCTCGTCAGGAGCAGAGATGTGGTTTTCTTTGAAGATTAGTGTATAGAAGACATTGGTAAGCCAAAAAAGAACCAACCTAGTTCAGGTGAGCTAGAGGACATGGATCCAATTATTCCTCCCGTGGTGCCTGATGATGGGAGAGTATAACAAGGTATAGAGGACGGTGGAGTTCCTACAGAAGATGGACCGCGGGAGCAACCCCCACCTGATATACCTGTTGAGCCACAGGTGAAGAGGTCATCTAGGGACAGGTAGTCATCCAAGAGTTACTCGCCGCATGAGTACATTATGCTGACTAATGGGGGAGAGCCAGAAGATTATTCCGAGGCCCTAGCTAACGAGCATAAGGGAGAGTGGTTGAAAGCTATGCAAGAGGAGATGAAATTCTTGCATAAGAACACACATATGACATGATGAAACTGTCTAAGGCAAGAAAGCTTTAAGCAATAAGTGGGTGTTCAAAAAGAAAGTTAAGCAGAAGAATTCACAGACGAAGTTCAAGGCCAGACTTGTGGTGAAAGGGTTTGGTCAGAGGAAAGGTATAGACTTCGAGGAGATATTTTCACCAGTGGTGAAGATGACATCTATACGGATGTTGCTTGGGTTAGCAGCTAGCATTAGGGTTGAAACTTGGGCGGGTTCAACCCGACCGACCCGTGACCGACCCGACATTGGGTTGGGCTCGGGCAGGATATATTGGGTCCGATCTCGAGCTTGGGCTATACAAACACCAACCCGATAAAACTTGGGTTGGGCTCGGGTTGAGGTCACGGGTTGCCCGACCCAACCTGAACCCAATCAATATATAAGTTACTTATAAATTATAATTGAGTGTAGATCATTTTTGTGGAAGGCACACTCGTGATGTCTGGTCTCATTTGTCCACATCATTTCCAAGGATTCAAGCTAACAAGATATGCCAGATTTCTCTCTCTTAAATAGATTGCGTGCTATGCCAGCTTTTTTTTTTTAAAGAAAAAAATGAAGTTCTTTATGATGAATAATCACATATATAATTAATAAAATTATAGATACAAAAAATAGGTCTTATATTGAAATATAATAAACCAATATAATAACGAAAATAGTAGCATGTATACACCCGACCAACCGACCAACCCGACCGAGCCCGCTTGGGTTGGGCTTGGGTTGAGAATTCCCAACTCGAGATTGGGTTGGGTTGGGTTAGGGTTGAGGTATAGGAACCTTGGGTTGGGTTAGGGTTGAGCACCAACCCGCCTGACTTTCAGCCTTAGCTAGCATGGATCTGGAGATAGAGCAGTTGGACATTAAAACTGCTTTCCTCCATGGTGACCTGGAAGAAGAGATCTACATACATTAACCAGAGAGGTTCGAAGTCAATGACAAAAAGCATATGGTGTGTAGGCTGAAGAAGAGCTTGTATGGGCTGAAACAAGCTTCACGACAATGGTATAAGAAGTTCGATTCGTTCATGTTACAGCATGGGTATGAAAGAACGGAGTCGGATCACTGTGTATTCACGCGCAAGTTCTCAGATGGTGATTTCTTAGTTTTACTGTTATACGTTGATGACATTCTCATCATGGGTAAAGACATTAAGAAGATCAACAGGCTGAAACAGGAGTTGGACAAGTCTTTTGCGATGAAAGACTTGTGCCTGGTTAAATAGATCTTAGGAATGGAGATAACCCGTGACAAAAGCAGTAGGAAGCTTTGGCTGTCACAAGAGCGGTATATTGAGAAAGTCTTAGAGCGGTTCAATATAAATGCAGCGAAGCTGGTCAGTATTCCACTGGATGGTCACTTCAGATTGAGCAACAGACAGTGTTCCAAGACGAAGGCAGAGGTGGAAGAGATGCAAAAAATACCCTACGTGTCAACCGTAAGAAGTTTGATGTATGCTATGATGTGTACATGCCCAGACATAGCGTATGCGGTTGGTGTTGTCAGCCAGTATCTTGCCAATCCTGACAAAGAACATTGGGCAGCGGTGAAGTGGATACTGCGGTATCTAAGAGGCTCATACAGGTTGAACCTATGCTATGGTAACGGTAAACCTGTGCTAGAGAGCTACACAGATGTAGATATAGCAGACGACATAAACTTTAGGAAGTCTACACATGTTCAAGTTTGCAGGGGGAGAGATTTCTTGGCAGAGCAGGCAACAGAGGGTCGTAGCATTGTCAACGAAAAAGGCCGAGTACATTACAGTCACAGAGGCATGTAAAGAGATACTTTGGATGAAGAGGTTCCTACAGGAACTTAGCCTAAAGCAGGAGGAGCACGTGGTCTATTGCGATAGTTAGAGTGCTATACACTTGAGTAAGAATTCAAGTCAGCATTCCTAGTCGAAGCACATAGAGATTCGGTATCACTGGATCAGGGATACTTTGGAACAGAAGGTGTTACAGCTTGAGAAGGTCCACATAGACGATAATGGGTCAGACATGATGACAAAGGCTCTGCTCAAGGGCAAGTTTGAAGTTTGTAGAAACCAGGCTGGCTTGAAGAAGGTGATCCCTCCCGGGTCAAAAAGGGTGAGATTTGATGGGTTTTTTGACCCGTCGTCAACCGGTTGTGAGCCCTGTACGACTGGTCTGGGCTGGTGTTTGACCAGTCATAGGTTCGAGTCGTGATACGACTCAAAGTCCAAGGAGTTTGGGCAATATTTCTCTGGCGTGCTCGACCGGTCGTAGATGGCACTTAACCGGTCGTGGGTGGCACACGACTAGTCGTGGTTACGTAGATTCGTTCCGTATTTTATACGGATTTCATGTCGCAAGTCCTTTCGCAACTGGGATGCGGAAGGGAGTTTCCTAAAACTATAAAAAGGGATCTCTAAGGTTTTTCTAGGGTATTATGTGTATGAGAAAAACATAAGAAGCGTTTTCAAAAAGCTTAGCAAGGGTTTGCTAAAGGGTTTAAGGTGAGAGAGTCAGAGAAAAGAGAGAGAGGAAGCTTGTGGAAGGGAGTCGTCGTCTCAACGCTTCTACGTCCTCGTGATTGGTGAGATCTCATTCTCTTATTATTTATGCACTCATGCGAGAGTGAAGAAGGTTGTAACGTTCTGCTTTATAGTGGATTGTTGATCTCGACGAGGTCTTGTGGTTTTTATCTCTTTGAGGGTTTTTCACGTAAAAATCTCTTGTGTGGTGTGTGATTGATGCTTTGATTTATTTTATTGCATTATTATCCATAATTCTGGTTTCTTCTGGAGGGCTAGATCCTAAGGTTTTGTGCAAGGCCCCCAACAGGGAGGAGTGGGTAAACTCAAGCTGTTTGCTTTACATGGATTATTCAATTAATGGGCACGTAGTTTTTCAAGGTTTTGTCAATGCTTGTACCTATCCTAAAAATTTCATTTAATCTTCCATAGAATCTCAAGAAATATAACTCTCCTCGAATTAGTTGGATGGTCTGCTAATAATGCTATACACAATACAAATTAATATAGAATATGTTATTTAACGAAGATCTCAAGTTCAAATGATTAGACCAAAGGTAATGGTTCAACCAAAAGAGAACATCTAACTTCCAACCCATTGATCAATATATTGGCTCAACCATGAATAATACTTTATAAAAAAAAATATAACCCTATCCACTCATCAAGTGAACCATAATTGTAATTTGCTATTCATTTGCGTTTATATACTATATTTATATGAAGTGGCTCATTTGATAAGTTGATATGCTGATTTTTGCATTGAATGATCCTCATGAAGGGGCTGTTTTGTTTTTTTTTTTTCACATGCACCCACACATACCGTAGTGGGATTTCACCACCCAAGACCTCGTGTTGAAACTCCTCAGAGTCTACCACTGAGGTAAGGACTCGAACCCAATCCTCACGGCGAGGCTAACACATTCTAATGTTGGATGTCACAACCCTTTTAGGGTTGGGAGTTATTTACAGGGTGGACTGTAAACCCATGGTCCAACTAGTTGGACGTGATCAGACCCTAGAGATCCTGTTATTTATAGGTTTTATACAACACCTATTTCGAGGTGGGTCACACGTTCAAAACCTCACCCACCTGGCTGTTAGCCCTGCCTCACCTAAACTGTGTGCAGGTATTTTCTTACTGGGTGGGGCCTTGACCCTGAGCCCACCTCGATGTATGTGTCATATATCTATGCTGTACATCTGTT
Source organism: Magnolia kwangsiensis (assembly GCA_037074715.1). Lineage (NCBI taxonomy): Eukaryota > Viridiplantae > Streptophyta > Magnoliopsida > Magnoliales > Magnoliaceae > Magnolia > Magnolia kwangsiensis. The sequence goes on along the minus strand of CM073572.1, from coordinate 187,804,364 downwards.
TTGACAGGTTAATTTATGGCATGGTCCAACAAATTAGGGAGATCCATGTCCCAGGTGGACCACACAGTAGGGATTGGATTCCTTTTCAACACCTGTTGCCAACACTACGTGCAACACACATGTGGACCCATCGTCTTGTGCGTGTGAAATCCATTCCGTTCATCAGGTTCGGCTCTATATGTTAAGCCCTTAGACAAAAAAATCAGCCTGATCTACGACCTATATGGGCCACACTACATGGAGAAGTGGATAGGATGACATGACAACTTGGACGCCCATCATTCATTATTTGTGCAGCCCACAGTCTTCTCAACGTGCCATCTAACCCGTTACTCCGGTGCAATCCATCACGATGACAAGAAATGACTGAAATTAACCTGATACAAAACTCAAGTGGGCCACACGACGTTGATTTTGAGGTTTTACCCGTGATTGTATATTATTACTCGGATTGCCTGCAGCCGGTTGCCCTGATTGGGCACACCATGATGTTTGTGTTAGACCATTCCGAACATCCTTTTCCTCAGCTCAATTTAGAACATGAGCCCAAATAAGGCAGATGAAAAGCTTAAGTGGACCAAATCCCAGGAAACGGTGTGGATTGAACGCCCAAACATGAAAATCTCTCGCGCTCCATAGAATTTTTGGATCAAGCGGATATTTGTGTTTTCCCTTCATCCAGGTCGGAGTCACCTTATGAACGGATTGGATGGCAAATAAACATCACGGTGAGCATTAGGAGGTTTTCAACGGTGGACGTTTTATTACTACTATTTCATGCTGTGTGGTCCACTTAAGCTTTGGATTTGCCTTATGTAGGGTGACATGCCTTAAAATAAGCGGATGAAACGGGTGAACAGAGTGGATATGGTACATTCATCAGGGTGGGCCCCACATACTTAGGACTGTCCATTTCCTACGAGGTTACCCACCTTAGTCTTGAATCTGATTGGTTCTTGGGATGCGCGTTGAAATGACGTTGGGCACCTGAGAGACGGAGTGGATGTTACGCAAACGGCATGCGGAGCTTGGTTGTTGCACGTGCTGCGGACGACTAGTGTCGTAGTGAATTCTGGAAGAGTGGGATAAATGCAGGTCAATCCAGACCGTCCAAATAGTACGGCATAGCGTGGGTGAAGATGGCCTGAAAATCACTAAACTCGAAGAATCCCAACCATCCATTTGATGGGTAAAATGCTAAACAATCCAGATTCAAGGATCGCAGTCAAAGGTCTAGATCTCACAGCCGAGCTCGGGCTACGCTCCATCCACAATGGGGCTAACGTGTTGGACGGCCTAGATTGACATGCATAAATGCCACGTATAAGGTAGTTGAGAGACCACCTAAAAATCGGTACGTGGATAATGGTTGTAGCTTCTGTCCAGCGCCGGATGGAAAATAACATAAGCTATCGGTTAACGCAGAAGCATGTGACGCGCAACCTTCGTTTCGAGAAGGAAAGGAGTTCGTTTTTACTGTGTCCTGACTCAGAATCCAGAATATATCGCCACCCGCTGGATCCCACAAGCTGAGATGGTCCGTTATTTTGAGCCATCCACGTTATTGTTAGTGTCATAAGTAATCTACTACCCCATAATCAGATTTCAGTGATAATTCTGATATTTTATATTTACAGTTGAATGTGATCCATTGATAAGTTGTTTCTATTCTTCTCAGTTTATATATATATATATAGAGAGAGAGAGAGAGAGAGAGAGAGAGAGAGAGAGAGAGAGAGAGAGAGAGAGAGAGAGAGAGAGAGAGAGAGAGAGAGAGAGAGAGAGAGAGAGAGGGGGGGAAAAGGTTCTATGCGCTCGACCTCACGAGTCCGTCCCATTAGGTTGAGCTGTGTGGGCCCCACCGTGATGCGTTTCGAGCATCTACCCCATCATTCAGATGCAGAATTCCATCGTGGGCCTAGGTCTTAAAATCAAGTCAATCCGTGACTTTTATGGGCCACACCACATACAGAAGTGGAGAGGGTCCGTGCACCATTAAAACATTCATAATCATTTTTTGGATCCACCGAGACGTGGTTTGCAAATCCAGCCCATCCATTATGTGTGTCCCACTTGGATGAGGGTTTAAACCAAGTTTCAAATGCATGAAAATTTCATGTGGGCCCCAAAAAGTGCTTTTATATATTTTAATGGTGTCTTCATATGATTTTAGATGGTATGGCCCACCTGAGTTCTATACGGTTGATTTTTGGATATACCATAATTTAAAGGGGACCCATCAAATTCACGGTGTTGATGGTCGACACGCATCACGGTGGGGCCCACACAGCTCGACCTCATGGGTGCTTGTCGTGAGCTCGAGCGCATAGTAACTTTTCCTATATATATATATATATATATATATATATATACATATATATATATATATATATGGATATGAAAAATAATTATTTCTTGATAATATTAATAATTTGTTTTATAATTTATAGGATACAATAAATGGACGGTTCAGATCACTGTAAAAATCATCATGTGGACCCCAAAAGGCTGTGACATACGTTATTTATTAATCGCGACAGAGGCAAAAGAAAACACGAACGAAGAGGAGGAAACGTATTATACGGCAATGAGCATGTTTTAAATGTATACGTGGTTTTTAGTTATTACAAGTGGGATCCATTGGTCAGTAATCCAGTCCATTAATTTATTGTATCCTAGAGGGGATGGACATTAAAGTATATCATGATTAAAGAATCTATACACCATAGTTGGAAAAGTTTTAATTGAATATGCACCGTTGCTTTAATTTTCTTCTGAACCGTCTATTTGTAAGACACAAATCGAAAGGGTACATGAACCCCATTAGGAGGATGTTTTGATGAGGTCCAAAGAAGACGAGTTGCAGCGTATCAATGGTTTAGATTACCTAAACATGGGCCCCACTTGGAAGAGTAAGAAAAATTCAGAGGTAATGTTGAATGCAGTCGCAAGTGAATAGTGGAAGAGAAGCCAAGAAAAGGACAGGTACTTAACGGCAACTAACTTACCATCCAAGCTCACACTCGCGAACCACCGGTCAAATTCAACTCTTTCTATACAAGCTTCGAAACCCTATTTATCTCCTAATCCTTTCTTTCTCTCGTTTGTGCTCTAAGGGTGCTGTCTCTCTCTCTTCCCTGCTCTTCTCTACTCCTCTTTTGTTCTCTTCTCTTCTCTCTCTCTGTCTATTGGTGTTGTTAGAATGAGAAAACCTTGCTGTGATAAGCAAGACAAGAACAAAGGAGCATGGTCTAAACAAGAAGATCAGAAGCTTATTGATTACATCCGAGCCCATGGGGAAGGTTGCTGGAGATCTATCCCCCAGGCTGCAGGTTCCTCTCTCTCTCTCTCTCTCTCTCTCTCTCTCTCTCTCTCTCTCTCCCTCCCTCCCCCCCCCCCCCCCCCCCCCCCCCCTCTCTCTCTCTCTCTCTCTCTCTCTCCCCCTCCCTCCCCCCCCCCTCTGTGTGTGTGTGTGTGTGTGTGTGTGTGTTTTTTTTGAGTTTGTTAAGCCTGCACGCCATATACAAGTCAGCTAATGCAGACGCCACCACATATGCTATCATGGCACACAGTTGAAAGATCCAAGCCATCCATTATAGGGGTCCCACTATGTAAATTCCACCACTCAGGTGGCGTGTGCGTCAGCCAACACAAAGCTCCATACATTTTAAAACACCGAATAATAAATGAACGGAGATATCATAATATTCAACAACATACACGTGTATGTTTGTACGTACGTACTTAAGCAATGATTCTGTAGAACCCAAAAAAAAGAAAAAAAAAAAAAAGGAAAGAAAAAAGATAGAGATTCTGTAGAACCGATATTCACTGATACATGGGAATGTGATATATGCACGTTATGTGTATGCATGTATGTGATCAATGCTTCTGTAAAACTCATGTGCACTTGATATATATATACAGTCTCCCACAACGGTCTAGTACCTGGAAATTGTCCCTTTGTGACATTATTTTGCTTGCTTGTTAGCTAGGTTAGAGCTGATCCAATCATCAAATGGGCCACACCATAGAAAACAATAGACAACTTCCTGATGACCTCCTAAATCAAGTGTAGCCCACCTATTGAATTGATTCGTGTAATTTCTGAGACTGTTGTAACGTGGGGCAACCATGATGGACGGGTTTGATGCGATATATATAGACATAACTGTTGGGCCCAAATACAATTTGGAAGATATGGGGTGGTTGTGTATTAGTTTCTATGGTGTGCTCACCTGATGATTGGATTGTCCTAATTTTTGGGGCCTTCCATCATCATAGTCATGTGCACATATTAGACATAATGAATATTGTCACACACGCTCCACTCGAGCCCCCACATGACTAAACTCCATGATAAAATGAATTTTAATGACATGTTATGAATTGAGAAAGTTCATTAGCAAGAACATTAGTTCATAAATGTTCAGTGAAAGCTGAAACATAAACCCTAATGCCGATTTTTTGTTGTGGTTAGGATTGCTTCGTTGTGGTAAAAGCTGCAGGCTGAGATGGATAAACTATCTGAGGCCAGACCTCAAGAGAGGCAACTTCGCCGAGGATGAAGAAGATCTCATAATCAAGCTCCATGCCCTCCTTGGCAACCGGTTAGATATCGATATATATCCTCTCCAATATTCTCAAGTGAATAGATTAACGGCTCCACATGCACGTGTGGTCCCAGCTTCGATCAAGACAGGCTGCTGGATCCAAAGGGGTCCATACGTGTGTTGCACCTTGCCTGAACAGACGCTGATCAGTAGGTGGACCACTATTGGATTGAGGCGATCTTCTGACAAGGTGCAACACATGGGTTATATGAGACCTAGCTGTGATTATTCTCAGCTCACCATAACTCAAGTGGATCATGAAGAGGAATGATCAAGTGCATTCCAACGCATGGAAATCACCATATGTACGATTTGTGTGAGGCCCTTCCATGATGTCTATATGAGATCCAACTTGTTAATTGCCTCCTCATCCGCACCGTACATCACAAGACTCATCCTTATCAAAACCTCAGGTGGGACACACCAAGGACCAAATGTACTATCATGCCTAAAACCTTTATAGTCACTTGTTTTTGCCCACCTAAAATTTGGAATGGCTTGATTTCCTGTAAGTCCCTTTATCCTTGCAGTCACACCAGATTACTTGGATGGATCACACACATAGGTGATGGACCCCCATATTCCATACGGAAGTCGCCCTATTCCCAGCTTCTTAGGGCCAAGAAGAGGCCGGAGCCTTAAATGTGCTTTTCTTTTCTTCTTCTTCTTCTTCTTCTTCTTTTTTTTTTCCTCCAAAAAGTAGGAGCTCGAAAAAGCTATACAATCATTTAGGACATTTTACTTATGCATTCATGTATGTATATACACACACAGATACATGTACGGCCTTGAGAAATGACACTCAAATATCATTACTATTATGTATTAAACATGTATTGACATGTACATTATATGTTTGATTGATGGTTCCAGATGGTCGTTGATCGCTGGGAGGTTGCCGGGCCGCACAGACAATGAGGTTAAAAACTACTGGAATTCCCATTTGAGGAGAAAGCTTATAAACATGGGAATTGATCCCAATAATCACCGATTGGGCCGGCGCACCCCTTCACACCAACAGCATAAATGTGTCTCTAACAATTCGACTTCGTCCGGTTCGAAGAGCCAAGTATGCCAACCACAGCAATGGCTGAGATCTCACAGGGACAATGATCAAGCGTCTGACATGGCCAGTTGCCTCGACGATCATACCGGCACAGTGCCTGATCTGAACCTTGATCTGACCACAGGTATAGCTTCTTGTTCTTTCACACCAGAGGCGCAGCAACATGAGGAACCCGACGTGCTAAGAAGCCTGGAACACAAATCATCTCCAACACTTCTTCTCTTTAGATGATCGAATAACTAGATATGGGAAGGCTACACATTTAGGTGGGCCCCACCATGTACGTAAGGTCGTCTGAAAATACGTCAGTTTGATCATCCGGTGGACCCCACACGTGAGAAAAGAGGGCCAGTTAAACGGAATTCACTTATTTAGCGAAGCTAGTGTTTGTACGTGACATGTCTGATTTTACAGAACGGGCGGGGTGGGACCCAGCTACAAAGAGATGAATGGACGGATAAGAAATGGGTGAGACTAACTGTTATATCCGAACTCATGACGTCTCATGCAACTCGCATGAGGGTTTGAACCCAGTTCAGCAGGACTCTTTTGCATTTGCGAGCTCAAGCCTTGAAAAATAGAAAGTGGATCAGATAAAACCCAGGTGAAGGAATTGGGAAGGTGCATGCCAAATTAATTTAACTCATTTTCACTATTGGGTTTGATTCTATATTGTATGTGGTGTCCTTTTGTCGCTTAAAATGGAATGCCCACAAGTAATTTGAGAGAGTTGGACCATTGAATTTTGGTGTACTAGTTTTAATAAGAGATTATTTGAATTTTTATAGTTTTGATATGTAAGAATATATTAAGGTTTATGGGGTATTTTTCTTTTTAATTAATGTGTATATATGTCGATATCTTTTTAAATTTCTAAATATCTCCTATTCTTCTATATATCTTTGTTGTTATCAGGGAATTAAATGAGTTATAGTTTTCACAATGTAGTTTCTTGTGATTTATGATGGTCCACAATATTATATTTGATACCAACCAAACAACACTTACAACAATACATATTAACATACTACATTTTTATTTTCTGCTTATATATTTGACGCAAGGATGAACTTGATGAGGTTGATCACCATCTTCCTTAAGGATAACTACTCCAAATCCACGGATCTTCTCTGGACTCCTCACAGAGACTTCTCGAATCCACGAGGAAAGAAAAACAAGAACAATAGAAATAAATTCTAATAAATTCATAATTTGATTGATCAATAAAATAAACGAGTTCACAACTCTTTAAATAGGGATACCAAGCAACGGGAGAGAAATCAGAAGCAAACTACAACTAAAACTCTTAGAATTCGCAACTTACTATAAATAGTAAACCTACTATTTATAGATGGTCGTGATGTCTACTAGTGTGCAAGGTTTTCGGCCAAAAATAGTAAGTGTCCTATTTGGCTTCACCAAACCATTCTCCTAATTATTCTAAGCTCTTTTTACATTGGGCACAACTCCTAAAGCCCAACTGATGAAGAGTTATAATCAAACTAAAACTTACTATTTATAGAAAAAATGGAATTAAAATAGGGAAACGACCGTTAATTCGAGGGTATTTCGCAAATCCAGCTTACACAACCTGGCATAGCGGGTTGGGTGGCTAATGTAGCCCGTTCTACCCCAAATCACATATTTTACGCTCGATGACTCAATCTGGATTGCGAGATACGCCCGATCTAAGGTCTGATGATCTGGATCACTTCTGTCGTCAACTGGGCCTTTTCTTATCCATCTTAGCCATGAAACTGTTCGTGACCCACTCTACATCAGTATTACTTCATAGGAAGATCCAAGTCATGATAAGGGTGGACAATGCCATGAAGATTACCTCGAGTAATTCTTAACAATCCACTCATCAGGTGGGTCACATTTTTTATTTTTATTTATTATTATTATTATTTTTAAAGATCTGTATCCATTTCATTCATAAAAATGTTCTATACATTCGGGCACCCTAAGGAAAAAAACAAGTGCCTATCTGAGAAACTAACTGCACACAGAAAGCATAACCTTTACAAGGACTTAATCGAACCGAGACCAACCTTATCGAGAAAAATAAAGCCTCTGAATTAATGGGGAAGATCAGCATACGTGTCGAAATAAGAAAAGGATTGGGAACCACTCCCATGTCGGGCCATGAGATCAGCCGGAGAGTTTCCTTCCCTCAGAATAGGTCGAGTAAGCTATGTGAATTGATTTTGAAGGTGTAGCCCACCTTATGAATAGGCCATGTTGTTTTCATCCTAGGAGATCTTTGTGATGGGGTCCAGCTTTTAATGGCTCGGGTGTGATGTGTCAATGGAAAAGAGTGGACTATTAAGTTCAAGCAGGACTATTAGGTGAGACTGATGGTTATAACTAAACTTCTGAGGTCTTGAGCAACTGATCAAGGATTTGAACTTAGTCCACTAAGGACATTTTGTATTTGCGACTTCGTGCCTCGAAACATAGAAAGATCGCAATTTGGAAGGTGTCATGTGGAGCACATCATTTCTATCTCTAAATCTCTCTCTCTCTCTCTCTCTCTCTCTCTCTCCCTATATATATATATATATATATATATATATATATATATATATATATATATATATATATTCTTTTTTTTTTCCTAAAAGGTGGGAGCACACCACTCGTAAATTTGTTGATATGGAAAACTGGTCGTACAAAATTTTGAAGGGCACCACAAAATAGCCGGCCCTTGCCAACTGTGTAGCTCCTATATACAACACAAAGCAGAGAAATGCATAAACAAACTAAAACCAAAAGATACACACGAAGGGCATCCCAACTATACTGCAAAACAAGCAGGGAGCCAACAGAGAACCAAGTTGTAATCACAACATACCTTTAAATCCTAAACAACTGCAAGGAGCAAAAGCCAACTAGGCCCATCCAATTAACCATGAATTCTAGAAAGATGGCCAGAACAGAATGCAAGCCCACAACAAAGCATATTCTGATGTAACAACTAAAAGACAATTGACTTCTAACTTGATTAGTAATACCCTTTACAAAATGCTTCCTAATTAAGCATAATGATTTCAAAACTATATCTGAAACTCTCAAGCCACCTCGAACAAAAACCACATTTGCTATAAACGAAGCAAAGGCAGGCAATAAGACACCACAACTTCCATAACAGGGCAGCAACTTAGTTCATTGTAGTAGACTCAGTGGTTTATTGAACTTCTGTAGGAGATGCCTCTAGCTTCTCAAGATCACTAGAAATAAAAGACCACAAAACTATATGTAAGTGCTATAATGTGTAAAGCACACCTTGTTTGTCAAATTTCGTTTAGACAAAACAGCTTATGAAATGGCCTTCTAGTGTGGGTCAAGATGGAAAGTTCAAGCTCTACTAAAGCTTAAGTCAAGTAGAAAATCAAGATGGAAAGTTCAAGTTCTACTAAGATTAAGATGAAAAGTTCAAGTTAAATTCAAGTTCTACTAAAGTTCTAGTAGAAGATCAATCTCCATCTAGAAATTCAAGCTCTATTGAAGAATCTAGTAAAAGAATAAAGTTCAAGCATCCAATCTACTTCAAAGTTCAGTCATTTCAAGTATTATAAATCCTAGAAAAACCTTAGGTTTAGGAACTTTCAAAATATATTTTAAATAGATTTTTATGCTTATATTTGGCTAGTGTTTGACTAACCTAAGTTGTGGCTCGACTAGTCTAAGAATTTTTCTACTAGTCCTAGTTCAAATCAAAGTGAAACAGATTTTCTGTTACACCTTCGACCAGTCGAGGAGGCTGCTCGACTAGTCGAAGGTGGGCCATCAACCAGTCGAGGGTTACTCGATTCGAAGTCGAGCAACTCAATCATTTCAGATTTTTTACACCTTCAACCAGTCGAAGACCATGCTTGACCAGTTGAATAAGGCCCTCGACCAGTCGAGCAGGGCTTTTGACCAATCAAAGATTTGTTACAACTTTTCATCCTCAAATTTGAAAATTTTTTGGAACTAAATCTGGTTCTTAGATGATTCGAAGCAACAACTTCTTTACCTACAAATTGAGGCTTTCTCTCAATCCGAAAATACAATTCAAGTCTGTCAAATCCTTTTACAAGAGATTGAGAAGCCCCTGATATATTCAAGTTATTGCACAGTATTTATAAAATATTTTTAATAGCTTTTTGTTTAATTCATTGATATCTTATTCTGTCAATTTTATTTTATAAAGAGAATAAATACTCTTCTTTTTGAGATCTTAAATGAATTCAAACAAGTAGCTATTAGTTTGAACCTATTTAAAATCAATTTAGAACCTTGAATCCTTGTCTATATGACTGAACATTGAACGATCTACATTCAAGAGAAGTGGTTCTATGGCTACATTGACAGAAATGTTTTCAAAGATGAAGATAAGTATATAATTCTTTTGTATTTTGGTTTTAATGAGATAACCAGAAAATCTCACTGTTAGTTTTTCTAAGATAGCTATAAAATCTCAAGGAGTGATTTTTTTGTTTGTGATGGCCTGCTAAAATCACAATTGTATTAGGTTTTAAGGTGTTCCTGTCAAAACCTTATAGTGAAAGCCATGTAGAGAGTGATTATTGAGAGTGGAGTAGGTGTAGCTATTTAAGAACAGTTGTTGACACACTGAACCACTATAATTCTTGGTGTTGTGGTAAATGCCCTTATTATTTATGTGGTGAATGGTTGTAATCTCTTTAAGTTAAAGTGGTGAATGCTTGTAATAGTGTAACTTTTATTTACTCTTGTTTAGTTTGTAATTTTGATTCTTACAAGTTTCGTGAAATAAAGTTGTCCTACCTAAACTTATTTGGGTAAAAGTTATCCTACAAATCAGTTTGAATCAACGTTTCAATACTAGTGCAATTGAGACATCTAATTTATTTATTATTTTTACACTTTATTTAATTATTTAACATAGTCCTATTCACCCCCTATAGGGCTGTTTAAGCTCTCATTTTCACTATAACATAAGCAATATTGCCAAAAGCATATTTGAAACTCCCACAAAGGCCAACCATCATCTAGTAGCCTAATTTACAGCATAGTTGCACCAACAACTCAAACCTTCACACCAATTAATGCCCAAACAATACACCTGCAGAGGGTTCCACTTAGCAAGATAAAGGACCAAGATACTGCAGAAAAATACATTGGTACACAACAAGAACTTATAAACATCCCGTTGCTCCTACAATTCTCTACAACCATCTGCCCTCAACAATTCACAACTCCCCATCCATCTATTGCATCCTAGGCCGAACACAGTCCATGTGGATATGAAAACCAATAATTCCTCCGCAACAAGCAATCCCAACTTTGAAGAGACAACCACACCATGAGAGGATACAAAGACTATGACAAGCATCGAAACTGGAGATCAGCACACCGTGGATACATTGAAAATAGTGATGATAATAAGAAGCTCCAATCCTATCTCTAGATGTTCCCAATATGCCAACAATCCAAACCTCACTTCCTTCTTAATTGTAGCAGATGCACATGAAAATCAGACAGAACGCCCCTGCAATGATCTATCAATGCTACCTTACACTATCACCTCTACTTTTACTCTAAAAGTTGACTACATTCAAAGGGAAAATCTGCCCCTCCAGAGGACTGACAAACCCTCCTTATATGCAACTTTTCATTTCTCTCTAATGTTGCTCAGCCCCTAGGCATCCCAAGTGAGCCAATCTCTGGATTCATGAGGGAGTTCATCTCTTCTAGTGTAAATTTTATCTTTAAGGCTATTACTTCCTATTTAAGCAAGCTATTTGCAACAGAGTTATTCTCTCGATAAACGTGAGAAAAATATATGGTGATGTTGGATGAATATTCTTCTTTAATCAATCCCATAATAGTGGTGAAAAGAAAAAATAAATTTACTTTTGTGATAAATTTACTTTTGTGATCTCTACATACGCCACCTTCGCCTATTCCCGAGTTCTTTTTAAAGGATCCATCCATATTCAGCTTGACCTACCTTGATGGAGGTTCAAGCCATTTGGTGAGGGTCACTTTCGTAAGATTCTCTTCTTCTGAGAAGATGTTAAGAGCTTGCAATCCCACTTTTTTTTAGAAAAGAGCCCGAGGACACACCTTGCATTTGACTTGTGGCTTCCTTTGTCCATCTTAACACATTTGAGATCACCTCATCTGCCTCAACCTTCTTATCTTCAAACTTGTGCACATTTTGAGCTAACCATAACTCCCATAATATGAAGGAAGGAGTTAGGCCCTTAAGGATCTTGAATGTGGAAAAAAAAAATTTAACAAGGCTTACACCATAATTTGTATTTAATGTGAATGTTGAGTATGTTTTTAACTCTTATACCAAAGAAGTTCCATACTGCAGAGGCCAGTTCCCCTTTACATAAGAGGTGACTCAGATCCTTAGTAGCACATAAAAGAGTGTTTATAGTTGAGGCAAAAGGGGTGACGGCCCCTGAGGAGGGGTATAACATCCTGAATTTTTTTCAACTTGAAGTTAGATGTCCTTAGGTAATGAGTCGATCATAATGCCTTACTGACTTCTCAGAACTCAATCTTAAAGTCTAAAATTCTTTTTCAACTCATTTCCTTCAAAATCTCACATTTCATCACCTTATTCTTCAAATTTTTCTAAGTAATTTCATATTAGACACTAATCCTAAAGTTTAAGTGATGAAGAACAATACTTTAATTAAAATTTACTATAAATAGTAAGTAAATAAATAAAATAAATTTTTGACCATTAATCTTATGGAATCTGACAAAGTAAATCGGTTATTTGGATAAATCAGCTTCTCCTACCCCAAATCATATTTGCATATCGAATAACTCATTCCGGTTTGCAAGATATGCTCATTTCAAAAATCACATGGCAGAATCACCAGCAGATGGTCCAGTGGCGCAATGGATCACGGTCGGGTCCAGCGGGCCGCGGTGGGCTCGCGGCCTCGTTATACCTCCGATTTAGGTGATTTAAAAGCCATATTTAAGCTTGATAAGTCTAGTTTCATATAAAAAAATTTTAAAAATATAATAAAATTTTTAATATAGTTAAATCGAGGTTGATGTGACAACTATCTAAAAATTATTAGCTTGGACAACTGCTACTTCCAGAATTTTTAGAATTTTTCTACAACATGAAATCTAATGAAATTTGGTAGAGATAAAGTAAACTTGATGATGAACTATTAAAAAATAATTAAAATAATATAGTAACTAAAAGTGTTAAAAAGGGACAGAACTACCTTAGGACCTTATTCTATCGTAATTATGGTAAAATTTAGTTAAGTACTAAACTAAACAATCGATGGATTTAGCTTGAACTACTTTCTATACAAACTACAAGGCCTAAAACCATTAAAATCACTAACTCAATATTTCTTAAGAACCTAGGAATAATCTCAAAATCCAGTTGCTCTCGGGAGCACACTGAAACTCCATATTGGACTTGGACCGCGCATCGAAAGTCCGATTACCATGAAACTATGAGGTTATGACCGCGTTATTGGGCTTAATAATCATCATGAAAATTAAGCCCAAATAGTATCCAGAAACTCACAACTTGAGTCTTGAGCAAAGTGTGTGAGAAACGCGAATATCTTTAGAAAGTGAACCAGAACTTAAGTGAATTGGACCATTCACTTGCGAGCGAAATTGAAGACTTTAGACCATCAGATTCTGACTAAACTTCACCCATGGATCAGGAAAATTTTCATGCACCAATCGATATACTTGTGGCCTTAATCGAGTATGTATGATCGTTGAACTGATAGAGGTCCTCCACGGTCGATCTGCTAATCCGATTGGACCAAAATCGTATCCTAGCCTAAATCCATTGTCAGGAAACTTACTCTGTGACATAGACAAGTAATGGACCTCCAGATGAGTCCTGTTAGCCCAAAACAGATGCCTTTTGGCTATAACCTAAGTATACCATGGTCCTGGGGCCATTTACACCAATTCTGGACCTATATAAAGCTCTTAAACCACCCCTTCTCTCTCTCATACGAATTTTCTAAAAACCCTAGGAGAGAGAGAGAGAGAGAGAGAGAGAGAGAAAAGGAGAGAAGAGTGGAAGGAAGGAAGAAGGATTCTTGAAAATAGTTGCTGGGATCTTTTCCCACAACTCCTCACACCAAGTCACCTCTCTACTGCGCTACTCAACCTGTTTCAATTCTGATTTAGGTAAGAAATCTTATCCCTAATTTCATTTTAAGAATCTAACTAGAGGAATCGACGAAATAACTAACCTATTTCATGATTTAGGTAGCCGTTGTTCTGTATACTGAGACGTAAGATTCGAACCGAGTTCGAAATGAGGAATCCGACGAAAGGTGTGGACTATAAACGTTTAGGTTATGGTTTTTAAGGCTTTCAATGTCAACTAATGATTTATGTCTGACTTTATTGCTGTCATATGATTTTAGTTATGATGTTTTCGATATATCATATATGTGTAAACTAGGTTGTATACAAAATGCATTCCATGTGTTTGTTAAAATGTTTGAATGAATATGAAATCACGATTTGAGCTTGCCATCACTATTAACCTAGGATTCATGTTTGTTATATATATGACAACTCCCTTATGACAGGACTTGCCATAATGTATGTCGTAACTAATTTAGTTTATGTATAATACAAAATGCATTCCATGTGTTTGTTGAAATGTTTGACTGAACATGAAATGGTGAATTGTGTTTGTCATGATTTCTAATCTAAGATCCGTGTTTGTTATATGCGTTATAGCCTATGTTGTGTAGGAAATTGCTATAGTTCATGTCATAACTAATCTAGTCTATGTATTTGGTAATGTGTAGGCTAAGTATTTGATAAAATGTCTAAATGAGATATTGTTTGATGAACTGTATTTAATAAGGGTGTTGAGATAGAATTCTCAATTACTTTATCTATATGTATAATTTTCTTCACGTAATCATAATTTTAACTATGTAATTTATGAATGAATTGAAATGTTCGGTAACATGTTCAATATGTTGATAAAATGCTCAAATGAGTGTTGTACTTAGATTATTTGTTAAATGCCTACATGATTATCACATGTCTCTACATGCTGCATTTGAGTATGATTGGGACTACTACATAGTCCAGGCAATCGGTAACAATTCCTGTTTGAGTGGCCGAATTAGTCTTGCTACATTTGATGCGTTCGGTGAATCTGAGTCATACGATGATCATCGACAATGATACCATGTCGATTAATTCAGCATACGCTTGTACCAGTTGAACTTGTTTAATAAACTGATTAGCCTATTATGTGTTTACCATGTATGGATGTCACTGCTTGAATCTAAGGTACCACTTACCAATATAAAAGTTTATTTCAACCATGGTACCATGATCCTTTAACAATCATGAGCTAGGCATGGTGGTATGGGACACCGTGGTCGAGTCGTTGGCCTACGCTGGGGTGATGAGCCTCCCCATAGTGACCAGTGAGCAACCCAAAACTCATGAGCAGAATACGGTGGTATGGGATACTGTATTTGAGCTGTCGTCCTACCTCAGTGTAGCCTTGCTGTGGTCCCAGCGTGAGTTAGGGTGAACCGTCTAATCTGAACCCCCTTCGAAAATAGCGCTCCAGTTGGTAGGGCGTTGGTGGAGTAACCTCGAGTATAAACTCATGAGCTTGCCTATCTACTACTTTTCAAATCAGGGGTGATGTTGCCCTATAACTTACCTATCATATGTGATTAACTAGGATTGACGACCCTACATGGATCATTGTTTTGGATAATGATAAAAAAGGAGGTACCTTAGCTTTCCAAATCTGTTGTATGAATAAGTCTAATCAAGAACTCGGTTAACACGTGCATGCACCGCATTGCATGTACCTTTGGCAAGGAAGAGCACAGTGGGAGTAGCATGTGCGACCCTAAGATGGTGTTGCTGAGGGAGTGCAGGCGATGCTATGCATCATTATAGAATATCATTCCTGCATTAACAAGAGTACTTAGGACATGAGTGTTATACTGCTTTATCATTACTGCTTGACTGAATTGATAACATGTTAACTTTTGCTTTATAGTTCCACTGAATTAGCTACTATTCCTACCTGGGATGGTGTTTTAAAATACTAATCAAATTCTATTGTAGATGCAGGTAATGACAGAGTCTATGCAGCTGAAATGGACTTCATGAATGAGGAGAAAGAATTCTCCTATGTTTAGCTATCAGGCGGGTCTTCGTAGACTTTGTTCTAATTCGACGAGATTACAGGGATTATATGAATTAGTTGGACATTTACATTTTTTATATTTTGTATATTGTGAATCAACACATGTATATAGTTACCCTGGTAACATACTCATACTCTGGGGATTGAGAAATACTCTTATACATTATATACTTATTTCAGTCTTCCTCTTGCTTAATTTAATTATCTCTGGAATATGATAGGTTGTTTTAGTATAATCCCACTCATGTTTAATGCACTAATATGGACAACATTTAAACATCATTATCTATATTACATAAGTGATGCGTGGGAACTCGGGAGTTGAGTTTCTGCTCGACCCCCGATTTTCAGGGCGTTACAAGGGGATATCGGGGGAGGAGCTTTGTTGGTCATCTTGGACATTCCTAAGGATAGTGGAGTCGACATAACTAGGAGAGTTCTAGTAGCATCAGAAGCAGATTGACGCCAAATGCACTCCTTTACATTAGACTATTGACTTGACTGGGACCGCTAAGTTCAAAACATTCCATGTAAACAAACAATCTTTGGGGCGATGAGATTCTGTCAACACCATTTTGCCCAAAATTGAGATTCATGTCTCTGCCTCATAAAATTTCATGCTGACTTTGTAGAAAACTTGCCTAATGAAGTTGCGGTCCACACTAAAGGGTCATCCCTGTCTTGCAGTGTCATCCCCATACCTCTGATATGTGCCTATTGAGAGCTTAGAATAATGAACTGAAGCATCAATGATTTCCACGTTTCTTCCGCAATCAATAAATTAGATATTGTCGTTGATCTAAGAGTAGGAGGGACACTGACAACTTCATCATCAATTAGAGCTCTCGAGCCTAACCAGTTATGAGTCCATAGGTTGATGTTTCCCCTTCCTAACAACCACCTAGTGTTGCACAAGACCAGAAGCAAAACATAACAATGTTTTGTCATGATTGTCCCTGAGTCTAGATACCGCTGTAAATTTCTCTTGTATTTATTATAATATTTATATTTCATGAGCTTTGCCTATATAGATTTTCCTTGAATGAGGTTCCAAGCCACCTTCATTCTTTAACATTTCATGACCTCTATCACTCTTTTGACATCCAGGCCACCTTCGGACTGTGGGATGCGTGACTTGGACCATCGGACCTAATAATTCTTCTTTCTTCCCTTCATATTCTCCTAGACGAAGTCAGAAAATAACAATTCTATCTTCCTGCAAATAGTTAATTAAAGGGACTTCAACTGTGGATATCGTGTCAATTGGAAGGCTAGTAAGGACATGTTTTATCATCGTGAATCTTCCTGGTGGAGTGAGAAGCTTGGACTTTTAGCCTTCAACCTTGCAAGTCATCATTTTCACTAGATGGTGAAACATAGTTGATCTGACCCGACCTTTATTGGTGGGAATGCCTAAGTAAGTCATCAGGAGAGAGGCATATTTATATCCTGACACTTGGGAAATCATGTGGATGCGATTCATCCGCTATCTATCATTCGTAATGAGGCAGTTTTTTCTATAATTGACTTTTTGCCCTGATGTTTTAATTGATGGAATGCTATAAGTCCTTCCACTAAAGATTTTCTGTCATTCAAGAAAATTATAGTGTCATCGGTGAATATTAAATGCGAGATGATAGGGCAAGGATGTAAGGCCCGTACCTGGTACCGTACCATTCCACCAACTCTCGCGATCCTCTTCGTCGAACTCCTGTAACTCGCAACCTATAGACAATGATTGTGTCTGACCTTAAGTCGCATCCTGAAGACCTGAGTCGACTCAACTCAAAACTTATACCCTTGCGACCGCACTATCGCCACAGTTCTAACGCCACGTCTTTTGCACCAATATGATAACCAGGTTAGGAGTAGTGAGCTTGTGTATATTTCGAGGAAACACTAGGCGTTGCGAATCCCGATAGAGAAATCTCTACCCATCCTTTCACGTCAACTAGTTAAGTATAGCCCATGACTAGTCCATGCCTTTCTTCCCACCAAGACAAGCAACCGATTCCTAAAGTCAACTCTCATGTCACTCCTCTTACACCACCATACCTTCCATCCCATCCTTTCTTACACACTCATCCCTCTCTCCTTACATCTCCCATTTTTCACTCATTTCATTCTCTTCCATTCCCAAGTAACCAAGAGAAGAAAATTTTTAATGGGAGAAAAAGAAGCTAAGTGTCAGATCTATTTTTCTACCCCAAATCTCACCATCCAACCATCCAAACTTCATCATCCACCATTAAAAAGAGAGCTTAGGAGCTAAGGATTTCAAAGAGCTAAAAAGATAAGCTATAAGTGGGTGTTTATAGGATTCGATTGTAATTTTTAGTGATGGGCCAAGTGGGGCCTACCGGTTAATGGTATGAATTCTATTTGGGACCTAAGGTGTGGTCAATGGCCCACCATGATTCATAGATGTAAATCCATGATGGGGCCATTCTCCATGGACCCCACCATGATGTTTATTTGATAATCAATATAAAGAGATCATCTAGACCTTGAGTTTATGGGGGTGGTGATGGTATCCCCATCATGATTTCTTTATTTGAGGGCCCACATGTTTTAGGGACCCATCTTGATGTATGTAATATAGTTTAAGGGAGCTCATAATGGCAGAGCTCCCTTCCACCACGTGCCCCTCTCTCTATCTCTCTCTTTCCCTATAGATGGCCCACCTCAATGCATGAGTTTCATCCACGTCGTCCACCCAAGTGGGACCGCATCGCTGTCCACTTTAGGCTTACATGATTGGCCGATCACACAGGCCCAAGTGGATAGGAAAACATAAATATCGGCTTGATCGTTGAGTGGGATGGCCCACTCACGTGGACCCCACCTTGATATGTGTGATGTATCCATGTTGTCCCATTCGTGGGACCCCCTTGCCGTCCAACAGCAGGGCCCGCCTTGCTGGACTGATCGTCTAGCGGCCCACCTGGTTGTCCGTTTGGACAGGCCTGTATGAAGGGAAAACACCAATATCAGCCTGATCAGACCGCTAGTGGGCCACAAACACGTGGACCCACCTTGATGTATGCATTTTATCCTCTCCGTCCATTGGTTGGACACTCGAACTGGGTCAGTGGCCGAAATGCCTCACCATCCAGTGAGCAGGCAGGCCCACCTGTTGACTGCAATGGGCTGACACCCATCGCGGAAACCTTTTGGACCTCACTGTGATGTTTGTGGGAGGCCTAAAATTCAACCCACTTCCTATGCGGCCCACATCCAGTGGTACCCACCATGATGTGTATTTTATCCACACCATCCAGCTGGGCTAACATGCTGCTGGACAATAGTGGCTGACGCCCACCGTTGAAACCTTCTTAGGACCTATGTGCCACTTGTGGGAGGCCCAGCGGCCTAGCATACTCCTGGGTGGCTCACTAGATGGCCCACATCCAGTGGGACCCATCATATATGTGTGTTTTATCCAGGCCGTCCATTGGCCAAATAATCTAGCCAGCCAAGATATTGCTAGGTTAACCGTTGGTGGGTTGGCCGTCCACCAGCTGGCCCAACTGATGGTGGGCTGGCCATCCACCAGCTAGCCCACCCGATGTATGTATTCTATATCTACACTATCCATGTGATGTATGTAGGCCCACCATGATGTATGAGTTATACGCCTAATAAGGGGTTGCCTTGAGAGGCCCACCATGATGTGTGTGTTATATGCACACTAACCATTCATTTATATGGACCATGGGCCGCCTTATGCAGGCCCACCATGATGTATGAATTATACGCCCAATAAGGGGCTACCTTAAGAGGCCCACCATGATGTGTGTGTAGTACACGCACTATCCATCTATTTCTAGAGATTTTAAGGGCCAAGGGCCCCTCTATGATTCCGATTTCAACCCCAAATGGACCTCACCATAAGACAATGGTCGTTAAATGTCCACCGCTATAAATCTCCCTAGGGCCCATTATTAAGCCTCACCCTTACCTTCTTGGGCTAACTCAAACCGTTGGGTCCTCACTTATGTTAGTGATACCCATTGGGCTAACCCAAACCTTTGGACCCCCATTGATGATGGTGCTTTCCACCATGCCTTATAGGAATTATCCAAACCTTGGAGCCCACCTTGTATTCATATCAAGCCCCATAGGAAGACCTAGTTTCTTGCATGATAAAGGGTGAGAAAGCCCATTTGTTCTACATAGTTTTACCCTCTCAACTTACCTTGTTGAATAGCCATTAGACTAACCCATGAGGCTCATTCTTGATGTAAGTATGATGCCTAGGCTATCCACTATTTAGTACATCATCACCCCTTGCCGTACATGGAAGAATATGTAGTATCAGGTTTGTATATCTACTGTTTAGTACATCATAACCCCTTGTCATAGATAGAAAAATATGTAGTATCAGGTTTGTATATCAACTGTTTAGTACAACATCAGCCCTTGCCGTAGATGGAAGAATATGTGGTATCAGGTTTATATATCCATTGTTTAGTACATTATCACCCCTTACCATAGATGGAAGAATATGTGGTATCAAGTTTGTATATCCACTATTTAGAGCCTATCTAGATACTTGGGCTAGATCTGCCGTTCCTCTGTGGACCCCACCATGTATTTAAGCCAATTATTATTTGTATCTGATAATCATGCTAGTGTACTTAGTCTAGTAGGACACACTGAGAACATGTTTAGTATTACATTATGATACATGCCCATACGCATCATTTGTATGTCTATTGTAAGGAATGATTGATCATAGCTTTTGCCATTAGGTTGAGTTATTTAGGGGACTCCTTGTGAGACGAAGTTGCCCCACATGATCATGCGGTATGCGCAGGTTTAATGCATAACTCATGCATCCTGCATTTTGTGTAACATGATCACTTGGTACCTTAACGATATCATGGTTGTGGCCTTCACAGGCATATAGTGGATGGTTGGATTGAATATCGAAAATATTTAATTTTAACATTGTGGGCACTTAAGATGTCCTTGGGTGAAAGTCCCAGAACTCTTTTGTTACCAAGAGATACTCCAACGTCTAAACCAAGTGAATACATGAGTGCATGAATGTCGAATACCAGTAGATCGCGTCTTTCATTATGTCATGGTCAGTTGTGAAGGGGATGTGGCCTTATCCGCCTAAGTAAGGAAGCTGTAAGCTAGGCTGAGTCTGACAAGCTCGTAAATGGGTCCACTATCGACGAGTCGAGAATGGGGTACTAAGGAGGCTATCGGTGCCAGATTCGAAGATTATAAATTTTGTGAGCCCGGTTTCTGAGTTTGGGGTGTGACAAAGGAAGGGACAAAGAGAATTGTGGACACCCCCCTTTGTATAAGTGATTTAATACCCCTGCTTAATACTTCTGTCGCAATGATGTTACAGTTTTCACAATGTAATTTCTTGTTGTTATCGATGAAATAAATATTTTGCAGTTTTCACAATGTAGTTTGTTGTTCTTTAATATGGTTCGCAATGTTGTATTTGGTACTGACTATTCAACACTTCCTTTGTCACGCTAGTGGGATTTCACCGCACTCACCCCCACACACTCACGCTGATGGGATTTCACCACCTATGGGTAATCGAACCCTTGACCAGGTGTTGAAACTCCTGAGAGTCTACCAATGGTGCAAGAGTAAGGACACCTCGGTGAACTTGCTCGACTTGACTCAAAAAAGCTTGATTCAACTTGGTTCGAAGCTTAGTTCAAGCCAAGTCGAGATGATTTTTAAGCTCGAAAAATGAGTTTGAGCCGAGTTCGAGTATGCCCTAGCTCGACTCAACTCGAATCGAATCCAACTAGAATCGAACCAGTTTGCTGACTTACTAACTTTGCCATTGATGTTGCTCACCAACTGTTTGATAAAATGACTCAACGAAATGTGGTTGGTGGCAAGGTTTGGCCAGTGGCAAGCAAGGTATGTACATTAAATAAATACCTTCTCTCTCTCTCTCTCTCTCTCTCTCTCTTTGTTTATGTTACTTAGAAGGTGTTTGATAAAACACCCGTAAAACCATTACCTTTGTTTGTAGTGGGTTTTTGAAGTTGAAGTTTAGGTGTTTGTGGAAATGCCTTAATGGCGAACTCAGCTCAATCTTGGCTCGAATCGACCCGAGCTGGCCTGAGCTGTTGACCAAGCCAAGCCGAGCTGGCCAGTCAAGCTCGAGGACCTCGAGGACCGAGCCAAGCCGAGTTTGAGCTGAGGTCAGCTAGTGTTCAAGCTGAGGCCAGCTCGACTCGGTTCGATTTGATGTACACCCCTAGCCACTGGCCAAACGAAGCATAAAATCTACGACCGGCTAGGAACCGTAGAATCACTTAGGAGTTAAAAGAATCTCATAATTTTTCAACTCAAGTGACTCCCGCGGTTAATCTGTGGGCCTTGGTAACAGAAAAAGAACGAAGGGTTTAAGCACCTTTTTTTGCCCGCATAATGTGCAGTCTCTACTTCACAAGATTTATGATTTTTAGAAAATTAATAAAATTTTGACATTTTATACTTGGCCATGATTCGCATAACCTAGGTGGGCCGAGCAGGCAAAGATAAGAAAAAAAGTTATCTAGCCTTACATCACAGAGCCAAGTGACCCTGAGTAGGCAAATAAAGTAAAAGCAGTGAATAAGATAAAATGTTAACTAACCCTACTTCACAGGATTTAAGATCCTAGGCAGGCAAATAATGTGAAAAATGAAAGATGGAAAATAATGCAGAATAAAATGTGAAAGTAATTAATGTAATTGAAATGTGTGGAATGGAATGCAAATTAAATAAAAATAGATAAATTCTTAGCTTTTTTTACTCCTTTGATGGCCATTTTTATCTCCTGTATTGGGCAACATGTCGGCATATTAGAAATCTTTAAGGTACTTTGGGTAGCACCTCTAGAAAAACTCCAACCCTCATACCCTCTCTGTATTTTTCTCTCTTTCTACTCTCTATTTTCTCTCTTTCACTCTCTGTTTCT
Source organism: Magnolia kwangsiensis (assembly GCA_037074715.1). Classification (NCBI taxonomy): domain Eukaryota; kingdom Viridiplantae; phylum Streptophyta; class Magnoliopsida; order Magnoliales; family Magnoliaceae; genus Magnolia; species Magnolia kwangsiensis. The sequence goes on along the minus strand of CM073572.1, from coordinate 187,781,547 downwards.
GTCTTCTTAAATTCTTTGCCTTAGTTTCTCTCTCTATCTCTCCCTATCTATGTGACCCACAATGCCTTATATATCATTAACATTTGTTACGGACAACCCAATATATCAGGCCATGCTGTGGGCGCCCACCTTCGGGCGTTTAAAATGTAATGTATTATATATATTATATAAAAGTAATTATTATAAAGATATATAATATTTTATATATATATATATATATATATATATATATATATATATTACGTATATATAGAAAAAGTAATTATTACTTTTTATTTTTTTCTTCCAAATGTTCAAACGCTCATATTTTCTTTGTTACTTGTCCTTTTTTGTAATCTTTATCTTGTTAGAAAGATAATGAGATAAGCTTTCTAACAAGACTAGAATCACTTCAATCGGACCTCATTTGTTGCGTCGAAAATACGTCCTTACAATATATGAAATTATTTATTTATGATTTGACCGATGGTATATTTTTTATGATCTTAGAATTATTGGAAACGTCACCTGATAAACTTTTCATCGTAACTGAAATCATCTTAATCGGATCCCGTTTGACTAGTTTAAAGCGCAACCAAAGTTTTTTCGATTTTAGTTAATTGATAATACATGATTTTAATAAACGGGTCGGATCTTCCTCACCATGACTCAGATTAGAGGAAACTTAGGTTTATTAGAAAGATCATTTGACCACCTTTCCAATGAATCATAAATCACCCTAATCGGTCAGAATTTATCTCAAATAATATCATGGTTATTTTATAAATCAAGACGACTGTACTTTTTCCTAATTTTGAAGATACGACCTCTTACGCCTTAACACAACCTATTCGGAAAGACTAAATGATACAGAGAGTGATCCATGGGTAGAGAGTATTTGTTTTATTCATTTTTGCATGTTGGTTGCATCATATAGAGAGTTTCAGGGGTTTCGGCTGTAAATCACTGCTGGATTTGTGTTAATTGATCGGGTCCGTTGGTTGTCTCTGGCACGTGCCGAGTATGCTCTCAATTTGATCCATTTAGATTTTCAATGATTTTCAAGTCAATGGGAGACAATTTATTAAAGTCAAGTTAAAGCTCAAAGTGACATGTCCTTGTTTTAGGTGGGGTGTCTACAGATGCCCCTCTTTGGCAGATGTTGTGGACAACCGAATGCCAAAGTAAGTGGACACCCCACCTTCTGGATTAGACGTAAACGTGGTTTAGTCTATTCCCACTGTGATTGTAATAGCCTTTTCCCATGACTTGAAGTACAGTTACGCTAACTTGAATATATTCAATTCGTATTCCGAGACGATCGGAGTGACATTAAAAGTTCAGTCCGGCCGTCTTATATTCCACTTTGATTTTAGAGAAAATCGAATATTCGGATAAAACTAAAATCAATTATTGTTGTTGCGTTGGTAGCCACAAGAAAGTATGGAAGACTTCCAGTGCCTTGGATACCATGCATGTCATGTTTTTGATTTTTTTTTAAAAGATTTTTTTCAGGCCATTTATTTTGAAAAGATCCGCTTAATATCACAGGGAGGAGTTGTCGAGTGGTTTTTATTTTGACCTCCTCTTTTTTTTTGTTTTTTCCCGAATAAGTCTGGCTGGCCATTTCTACTGGGGATTTCAACGGTCATAATCGAAGTCGGCTTTTATTGAACCACATTCTCTTCTCGATGTCTAACTTTAAATATGCTTGCATGCATTTAACACCACAACTTTATAACTCAAGGTAGAGTAATTGTTGAGGGAGCTTTAATTCCTGTAAACAAAAAGAAAAAAAGAAAAAAAAAAAAAGAAGAAGAGAGAGAGATATATCTTAATAGAATGATCGAAGAGTTTGGTGCTAAGGGAGCGAGACTAACCTGAGTAACAAGCAGAGGTTGTTGTCGGGCCGAATGTTTTGAAGAAGCGACCATAAATGCAACCTGCAAGAGTTTTTTTTTTAAAAATAATGTATGTAAATAAAGAAGATGATAAAAATGGAAACTCTCTTTTTTTATGGCCAGACTCGACTTATGAGCATGGTTTATGTTTTGGTGTTTTGGACGACAGGGATTAGACACTTAACTTTTCCATTGTTTATCCTATATGACTTCTGAATTGATTTTTGAAATTATCCTCAGGAGTACGCAGTGGGAATCAATGTCTCTTGGCTTGGGCTACATTTGATAATTCTTGAAGCATCATAATTTTCACGTCTTTGACTTAAGATACAAATTTGTTGTCGTAATTGAAGTGTCTTGTTGTTGTTTTCTTCTCTCTTTTTTTTGCTTTTCTTTTCTTGTCATTCTTACCCATAAAGCTCTTGCGAGTTTTCGTTACGTCTAACTTAACCGGTCATTTTTTACAGTGGCACCCTTTTGGATTTTCATCACGTCCCAGGTATTTACTCTTGGCTGCCCCTTGGTAGCTATGCCTTTTTGCCCCTGATGCCCTTGCAGGTTTTCATCAGGTCTATTGTGTATCTGTTATTTTTACTTGAGGTGCTCTTGGATGTTTTCACCTCATCCATCTTGCTTAGACACACTCTTTTTCTTTTTCTTTTCTTTTCTTTTCTTTTTTATCTGAAAACTTTCTTTTTGTTGGTCGATGATGATTTGTAGGTCAACGAGAGGCTTCGGAATACCTTCTAAGATCAATTTTTTCTTGAAAATAGGGGTTAAGGCTGATGGGTGTGTACCCTTTATTTTCTATTTGGGTCTTCATTCCTCTCTTTTTTAATTCTTTTTTTTTTGGATTTTGAAAATTTTGAATCGTCATATGTATATACGTCTTTTTTGTGTGTCCTATTTTGTTACTAAGGGTAATTGGGTAGTGAATTGTAAGATTCATTCGTAGGAAATCATTCCTTAGCTACTTGTTATCCATAGTGTATTTTGACAAGATCGGCATTGATGGACTCAGCTAGATTTTCTCCCTCCATATTAGTGAGGCGAAGTGCACCTCCAAGGAGCACTTCTCATACAATGAACGAGCCTTCTCAATTGGGTTTGAATTTTTCCCTTGGGTCAGGTAGATGATGAGGTAGAATCTTCTTCATTACTACATCTCCTATTCTAAATATTTTTGTACGAACCTGCTTGTTATAAACTCGTGCAATCCTTCTTTGATAGGCTTGGGAATAACATAAAGCTCGCATGCACTTTTCATCTGTCAGGTATAGTTGATCATAACAATCTTGTAACTACTCTCTCTCTTCCACTTCACTTTCTAACAGAATACATAATGAGGGAATTTTGACTTTAACCGGTAAAATAGCCTCCATTCCATATGTGAGTTCATATGGAGTGGTGTCCGTTGTTGTGCGTATGGGAGAATTTCTGACCAGTCGTGATATATTTTCACCATTTTTTTGAGGATACGAACGAGTGTTTTGTTAACTACCTCCACTCCATTCATTTATGGCGGGCTGGATCGATGCCTTTTGACTTTAAATTGCTCAAGGAAGTTGGCCACCTTTCGGTTCACAAAAGGCGTCCCGTTGTCTATGATGATGGCGTGTGGGATTCCATATTGGTTGATGATATTATTCTTTAAGAACTGTACCATATAAGAGGCATTGACGGTGGTAAAAGATACCGTTTCCACCCACTTGGTGAAATAGTCGACTGCTACCAAAATATATTTGTGGCCATTGGATGCTTTGGGGTTAATTTTGCCGATGATGTCGATGCCCGACATAAAAAACAGCCAGGGTGTGGTTAGGTTGTGTAACTCAAAAGCAGGTGCATTGATTCGATTTGCATGTTCTTGGCATTTAAAACACGTCCTAACGTGTTAGCAACAGTCGGTCTCCATAGGTAGCTAGTAGTATCCCAATCGAAAGATCTTCTTGGCTATCATGTGTCTGTTCATGTGTGGGCCACAAATTCTGTCGTGGACCTCAAATATAATTTTTATAGCTTCTGCCTCATCCACACATCGCAACAAGATTTGGTTGAAGGATCGTTTATATAAGATACCACTGTTAATAATAAACTGTGTGGCTAATCGTTAGATCGTAAAACGGTCCGTTGGCATGGCGCTTTCCGGGTATACCCAATCTTCCAGTTATTTCTTGATATCGGTATACCAAGGGTGCTTGTCAAGTGGTGTTTCAGCTTCTTCAATCTGTAGGCAGAATGCTGGATCTTCTTGTAGTTCAACTATGAGTTCCCATTGTGTTGCTCCCTTGGGAATGTCTAACATAGATGCCAATGTGGCCAAGGCATCAACAAATTGATTCTTGGCACGTGGCATGTATGTAAAAGTGACTTTATGGAATTCGTTGATGAGATTCTCGAGGTAAACATGGTACGAAATCAACTTCTCATCCTTTGTCTTCTGGTCACTGTTCGTTTAATTGATGATGAGTTGAGAGTCACCAAAGACCCTTAGCTTTTTCACCCCCAAAATGATTGCTTCCTTTAAGCCTTTTATACATGCCTCGTACTCAACTATGTTGTTCGTTCGTGCACCCGAAGGATAGCCTTCTCGAAACAAGGATGGAGATGTCATTTGAAGAGTAAAGAATTACCCATATTTTGCTTCCTTTAGCGTTAGCTGCACCTTCAAAATATAAGATCCATTCATCTGCCTCTAGTCCTTCTCCCTCAAGGAATAAGATATTCACATCAAGGAAGAAAGTCTTCAGTGGCTAATAGTCAGGTAGGGAGTGTGTTACGAGATGGTCGGCCAAAGCTTGCCTCTTGATTGCTTTCTAAGTGACATAAGTGATGTTAAACTCGAAAAGTAACAATTGTCATTTTGTGATTCTTTCCATTAGAGCTGGTTTCTCGAATAGGTACTTCAATAGATCCATTCGTACGAGTAGGAGGTTTGGATAAACGATCATGTATTGACGAAGGCGTTGGGTGGCCCAAATAAGGGCGAGGCATGTCTTTTCGATTAACGAGTATTGGGATTCATAATCAGTGAATCGACGGCTAAGATAGTAGATCGGTTGCTCCTTTCTTCCTGTGTCATTGTGTTGGCCAAGGACTCTCCCGATGGTGTCTGCAGTGACTGAGATATAGAGTAGAAAGGGTCGTCCGGGCATCGATGGGACTAGAACTGGTGGATCTAGCAAATACTTCTTGATTCTGTTGAAGACTTCTTGACAATCTTCCTTCCATTCTTTTAGTGTGTTCTTGCGGAGTAGTTTGAATATGGGCTCATATATGGGCGTGAGTTAGACAATGAAGCATCTTATATACTGGACTTTGCCTAAGAATTCCTGATTTTTTTTCATTTTTTTTGGAGGTGGCATCTTAAGAATTACTTTTTCTTTAATTCGTCAACTCGGATGCCATCTTCACTGACAATGAAACCGAGCAACTTGCCACTATTTACCTTGAAGACACACTTCTGCAGATTAAGGTAGAACTTGAACTTTTTCAATCGGCTGAAGAGTTTTTCAAGGTCCTTGAAATGCTCATCGATGCTTTGAGACTTGACAATCATGTCATCCACATAGACTTTTAGCTCTTTGTTCATCATGTCATGGAATAGTGTCATCATGGCTCGATGGTACGTTGTTCCAGAATTTTTCAACCCGAATGGCATGACTTGGTAGCAAAAGGCTCCCAACAGCTTGATGAATGATGTCTTTTCACGGTCTTCTATGGCCATTTTAATTTGGTTGTAGCCAGAGAAACCGTCCATGAAAGAGAAGATTTTGTAACACGTCGTATTATTGACCAGAGTGTCGATGTGGGGTAGTGGGAAGTCGTCCTTCAGACTAGCTTTATTAAGGTCGCAGAAGTCAATGCACATCCGAACCTTGCCATCTTTCTTGGGAATGGGAATGATGTTGGCCAGCCATTCCGGATAGTTAGATACTACCAGGAAACTGACGTTGTATTGCTTGATTACTTCCTCTCGTATTTTCAGGATCCACTCTAGTCGCATTCTCCTTAACTTCTCCTTGACTGGCTTGATTTTGGGCTTTGTGGGTAGACGATGTACTACCAGATCTTCATCGAGTCCAGGCATATTTTCGTATGAGAAAGCAAAGTTTGATGACTGTGGTTTCAAAAACTCAATCGTCCTCTTCCTGTCGCTCAGAGATAAAGATTTTCCAATGCGTACTTCCCCAGGATTCTCGGGGGTTCCGAGATTAACCACATCGAAATCGTCAAGTGCAACATTAGCTTTTGAATCGAACTTATTGAGGAGATCCTCAAGTTTGGGAGTCGGATCATCATTTTCCTTATCCTTGACCTCTTCTAAATCCATGAGTTCGAAGTTTAGCTCCATGTCAAAGTCATAGATGTTAACTTCGGCTTCATGCAGTTCTTCAAATGAGTCTGGTACTTTATTACTTGTGGTTTTTGAATAGTTTTTAATTTTTTGGTATTTTGAATTTTTTTTTTAATGTTTTTGGTTTTTGTAAATTTTCTTCTGTTTTTGGGTTTTGTGGATTTTCTTTTTTTCTTTTTTGCTTATGAGGGTTTTCTATTATTTTTGGATTTTGAGGGTTTTCTATTATTTTTGGTTTTTGAGGATTTTCTATTATTTTTAGTTTTTGTAGGTTTTTCAAATTATTTTTTTTGGTGTTTTAATTTTATCAAACACCGAGCAAGCAGACGTTTCGAACCAGTGTCTATCCTGGTCTTACCCGGAGTGCAAATGTCTATTTACAGGGATGTTTTTTTTCAAACTGGCACTCTACGGAGAGTGACCAACTGATTCAAGTGTCATGGGGGTGGTGAACCAGGTGGAGCCCTGCGCTCTCTCCCCTCGAGAGGCAGGGTTTTGGGATGTAGTGGGCTAATTTTCTCTATTGTGCTCAATCATCATGATGTAGTAAGGGCTAGGTTTTGACTCGATGTCAGATTCATCAGACCTCCTTCATTCCCTATGTCATGGAGCTCTTCAGGTTGTTGTAGCTCTAGTGGGACCATCGTTGTAGTCCAATCAAGAGAGGGTAGCTCCTGCCCCTTGCCCAGTTGTTGCTTGGGCAACTTAGTGAGGGTGAGATTATTGTTGTAAATTGGTGGATCGAAATCTGGATTTTGACTTAGATGGATGTCTCCGATGCTAACGAATTGAATTGGTGTAAAATGGGAAGGATGGCTCATCTCTTGGCCCTTCCGCCTCCTCTCGGTATCTGCCTCCTTTGGTTTTTCTGGTGGAGGAGACTCATATCTCAATCCTGCCTTTCCTACTCTTTCTTGAACCTCAATTACCTTGGCAATATATTGGTGTTCAAGGCGGTAGTTTAGGATTTGACGCTCGGCTGGAGTGAAAATATAGTTTGATTTTAAAGGACATACTGATGGGATGTGATCCACTACTTCAAATTGGAAGTTGTAATATGGTTTGTCTTTGTTTGGTTTTCAAGTGTCAATAACTGGGATGTTAGGCTCCCCATGAAGATTTGTTTCAGTGGGAAAAAGTGGTTCAGGATTTGCCTGAATGCAGAGCACGTTATTCCCATTGATGTACTTGACCTTCTGGTGGAGAGTTGACGGTACAACCCCAACTTTGTGAAGCCAAGGTCGACTAAGGAGAAGATTGAACGATGAAGGGATATCTAACACCTAAAAAGAGATGGTGGATGTATCCGAGCCAATTTGTAGTTCAAGATTAACCTCTCCTTGTGCTTGTCTTCATGAATTGTCGAATGCTCTCACATTCATATTGCTTAGCCTGAACATAGATGGATCTAGTCCCAAATACAAGGCAGTCCGAAGTGGGCAAACATTCAAACTTGAACCGTTATCAATCAATACTAGTGGGATGTTATTGTCCTTATGATGGACAATTACATTTAATGATCTTACATGGTCACAGCCTTCTGGTGGCAACTCATCATCTGAGAAAGTTATAGCTTGGGGCGTAAGGAGTTGTCCTATCATGTGTGAAACCATTTTAGGTACAACTTCTTTGAAGATATGCGCATCGTTCAAAGTTTTAACAAAAATCTGCCGATGTGCTTGTGATGTAAAATGGAGTTCCCAAATGGATATTTGGGCCAAGATGGTTTTCAGTTGAGCCGCTATATCATATGCGGTGTCGGCCTTGTGTGTTGTTCCGGCTAAAGGTCTCTTGGGATCTCCTCTGAGTCCTTCTTTTAGTAAGCATCTCCCTTTAGGATGCATGTTTCCCACCTCAAAGCATTCTAGATAATGCCAGGGGATTACCTTGTTGTTTAAGACTAGTTACATCCTTCCTTGAAGAGTTAGAGGAGGTGAAGATTCTAGAGAAGATAAAGGTAACAGATGTGTGTTTTAATGGCGAAGCCAATGGTGCTCCTAAGAGTACTAGGGGTTGTGATGGAGGGCCTTCCTGGATTGTCCGGCCAAATCTAGGTCTTTGGTGTGGCATGTAGAACGAGAGAGGATGTTGTTCTTGTGCATCAATGGGTGGATGGTATGGGACATGACTAGACATGGGAGATGGAGCCTTCCCCATAAGGACGACTAGCTGGTGGACTCCTGACTGGTGGGGGTTGTTGGCTTGTATTAACGTAGGGGTTCTTCCTTGTAGGACGATCCCATATTTGTTCCACATGATGAGGAGGACTGGTATGAGGTTCAGGGGCCTTCCCTTGAAGGACCAATGGAGGATATGGCAAAATGAGTGGAGGAATCTTCATGTCATAGCATTCTGGATAATGTCAGGCGACTGCCTTGTTGTCTGAGACCAGCACCATCCTTCCTTGAAGAGCCAAAGGAGGTGAAGATTCTAGAGAAGATAAAGGGTTAGCGATAACAGATGTGTGTTTTAATGGCGAAGCCAACGGTGCCCTTAGGAGTACTAGGGGTTGTGATGGAGAGCCTTCTTGGATTATCCAGTTGGATCTAGCTAGTTGGTGTGGCATGTTGAACGGGAGAGGACATCGGTCTTGTGCTTCAATGGGTAGATGGTATGGGACATGACTGGACATGGGCGATGGGGCCTTCCCCATAAGGACGACTGGTTGGTGGACTCTTTTTTTTTTTTACACACCACCACACACTCACGCCATAGTGGGATTTCACCACCTATGGGTACTCAAACCTCAACCAGGTGTTGAAACTCATGAGAGTCTACCACTGGAGTAAGAGCAAGGACCCAGCTGGAGGACTCCTAACTGGTGGGGGTTGTTGGCTTGTGTTAACGTAAGGGCTCTTCCTTATAGGACCAATAGTTGATCCCATATTTGTTCCACATGATGAGGAGGACTGGGATGAGGTTCAGTGGTCTTCTCTTGAAGGACTAATGGAGGATATGGTAATGTCCCTTGCAGAATGAGTGGAGGAATCTTCATGTCATAGCTTTTGGCTAAGAATGCTTGGAAAACATGAGGGGAATATTCTCCCTGGATGGCATTGACGGTGGGAGTGCTGGAAGTGTTAGGGCATGCTTGATGTTGTGGTAGAGGATTTTGGAGTATATTATTGATGTTAGCAGTAGCTGTTTTAGGGGGCGTGACCGTGATTTGGTTCTGATCGATTAAATTTTGGATTGTATGTTTCAAGGAGAAACAACATTCTGTGGTATGACCCCACCCTTGATGGAATGCACAATACTTATTTTATTTGTAATTTGGAGGCAATGGGTTTGGCAGTGGTTTAGGTTGGAGAGGTGTCAAAAGCTGCCTTTGGATGAATGAGGCCAGAACATCTGTGTATGATTGGGCCAATGGTGTAAATTACCTAGACATCTGTGCTACACCCGTTTACCTGTTTTGGTTTGTGTATCGTGGATTCCATATAGGTTGCTGCTGCTGAGGTTGGTATTGTTGTTCCAGTAGAGGATTTCTTGGCATTCCTTGTGCGGAAGCAATGACATTGTTAGTTTCCGCTGGATGAGGAGCGGTCATATCTCTATTTCTTACTCCATATTTACCTATCTTTTCTTCAAGTTTGCTTTTTATACCACGGTAAACTGGTGGGGCTATGGTGCAATTGTGTTGGTTCTTATTCTGGCCTCTACCTGTTCCCCCGCATGGATTAGCTGAGTAAAATTGGCATACGGATATCAAATCAAATATCCTGATATATTTAGATTGGTTGAATGGACAATCATAGAGATCTGCTCTTCTTCATCAATTGATGTTTTCATTCGTGCGGACATGTCTCTCCATCGCCCCACGTATGCAGACAATGTCTCGTCTCTCCTTTGCCTAAGGCTGTCAAGTCTGACATTCGAGGTACTGCATTTATATTGTACGCGAAGTGATCTACAAAGGCTTCGGACAATTGTTCCCATGTTCTAATCTTGTGATAGTCCAAAGACGTGTACCAATCTAATGCATCACCCCTTAAGGGATTTTTGGAACAGATGGATCAATAGTCTATCATCTTCTACCATGGCATCAAGTTCACCATAGAAAGCCTTTAAATGTTCATTTGGGCATCCCGTGTCATCGTATCGTTGAAACTTGAGTACCTCAAAGTTTGCAGGAATCCTAGCATCGGGGAATGGGCAAAGATCCCTGAATTTTGTGGACAAGAGTTCTACCCCATGTTGTTTTTGAAGTTAATTTCGCATGGCCCTTAGCTGGTTCTCGAAGTGTTTCCGAAGTCGATCAAATTCATTTGGTTAGGACAAAGGAAGTCGTGATCCTTCTGGCATTCGGTTAGCCTGTTCTTCATAATGGTCGATTTCTTCGATGTTCCTATGTTCCTCGGTCAGAGGGATTGAGTGCATGGTGTGGTGATGGAATTGGGATACAGTCCCGTCGAGAGGGCGAGCTTTGATGGATGGATATCCATAAACAGTAGGTATTTGATGTGGTTAACTAGGTGAAAATTGAAATAAATTACCACTGGGAGAAGGTTGCTGGAATTGACCAGACTACAATTAACTAGAATGTGTTGGTTGACTCTCATCAGGAGGAAGATGTGCTGGAGTTTGAATTGTTGTGACTGGTGAGTTTTGAAAGTGAACTTGATTTCCATTAAGGGGAATGGGTTGAAATTTATTGACAGTTGGGTTTGATAGACCTACATAGATGCTTGGTGGACGCGTGTTATGAATGAGTGGTGTCATTTCTACATGAATGCAGTTCACAATATTCTCTAACCTGTTTAAGCCGCAGGCGAGATTGGTTGTCGAGGGAGTGGATGCAACCGATTGAGAGGCTTATGGTCTTGATGATTCGAGAGGAGTTGGAGGATTGTCACATTGAGCTGACATTGCTACTTGTGCATGGGTTCGGATGATGCTTTAGTAGGTACATGATGATTGTGTAGGGCGACGAACACGCAATTGATTTCTGGGCACAATGGTTGCAGAATGGCCCGTTACTTCCTCGCAATGGGTATACCTTGTGATCACTTTTTGGTATTTTCTCTCTCTTTTTTTATCTTTTTTTTCTTATTTTTTTGTTCTTTTCTTTTCTTTTTATAAAAGGCAAACGTTCAACATAACGTAAATGTCAAGAAAATACAAGAGGACCAGTGCACACTGGATTAACAGAAAGGTAAATGGACCAGTGAGAACTAGATTGCAGGAAAATAAAAGGGACCAGTGGCAACTGGAATGCTTAAGGCAAGCAGGAAAGTAAAGTGGACCAGTATAAACTGGAATGCAGTATGCTTGTGAAAATGTAAAAGAAACCAGTATAGACTAGAATGCGGGATGTAAGCAGGAAAGTAAAGTGGACCAGTATAGAGTGGAATGCAGGATGTAGGCAGGAAAGTAAAGTGAACAAGTATAGACTGGAATGTAGGATGCGGGTAGGAAAGTAAATGGACTAGTAAACACTGGACAGTTAGCGAATTAGTGTGTTAGTAGGAGACCAATATTTATTGGAATGTTAGAAAGCATGATACAGAAAATAAATAAGACCAGTATTCACTAGAGTGCAGGAAAGTAAATATGTCAAATTTATCAAATCCCCATAAATTGAAAAGTCATGTGTTTCAAGTTGGGCCTGGGTTAGTAACTAGCAAAATCTCTAGTGGAGTCGTCATTCTGTGACCCCCCCCCCCCCCCCCCCCCCCCCCCCAACGCGAGCACGAGCGTGGTGGTGCCCTCGCTTTGTTGGCTTTCATATTGATTTTTTATTACTATGTGCGACGTGTGTTATTGACTCTTGTGTAAAAATGCATTTGATTTAGAGTTGCCACTAGCCAAATGAAGCATAAAATCTACGGTCGGCTAGGAACCGTATAATCACTTAGGAGTTAAGGAATCTCACGATTTCCTAACTCAAGTGACTCCCGCGTTTGGTCCGCGGTCGTAGATTTCGAATAAGGGCCTCGATAATAGAAAATGAATGGTTTAAGCACTCTTTTTCGCTTGCACGATGTGCAGTCTCTACTTCACAAGATTTACAAATTTTAGATATTTAATGGAATTTCAGTATTTTATACTTGGTCATGCTTCGCATAACTTAGGTAGGCCGGGCAAGATAAGATAAGAAAAAAAGTTATTTAGCCTTACATTATAGAGCCAAGTAGCCCTGGGTAGGCAAATAACATAAAAGCAGTAAATAAAATAAAATACTAATTAGCCTTACTTCATAGGATTTAAGATCCTCGGCAAGCAAATAAAGTAAAAAATGGAAGATGAGGAATAATGCAGAATAAAATATAAAAGCAATTAATGCAATTGGAATGTATGGAGTGAAATAAAAATTAAATAGAAATGGATAAATTCTTAACTTTTTTTACTCCTTTGATGGCCATTTTTATCTTCTATGTTGGGCAGCATGTCAACACGTTGAAAATTTTTAAAGTATTTTAGGTAGCACCTCCAAGTAAACTCTAACCCTCAGACCCTCTCTGTATTTTTCTATCTCTCTTTCTACTCTCTATTTTCTCTCTTTCACTCTCTGTTTCTCTGTCTGCTTAAATTCTCTGCCTTAGCTTCTCTCTCTCCCTGTCCGTGTGATCCAGGGTGCCTTATATATCATTAGCATCCATTACGAATGACTCACTATATCAAGTCATGTTGTGGGCGCCCGCCCTGGATAGTGGGTGCCCACCTTCAAACGTTTAAAATGTAATTACATATATATATATAGAAAAAGTAATTATTACTTTTTTTCTTTTTCTTTCAAATGTTCAAATGTTCATATCTTCTTTATTACTTATCTTTTTTATGTAATCTTTATCTTGTTGGAAAGATAATGAGATAAGCTTTCTAACAAGACTAGAATCACTTCAATCGAACCTCGTATGTTGTGCTGAAAATACGTCTATACAATATATGAAATCATTTATTTACGATTTGATCAATGGTCTGCTTTTAATAATCTTAGGATTATTGGAAATGTCACCTGATAAGCTTTTCATCGTAACTGAAATCATCTCAATCAAATCCCGTTTGACTAGTTTAAAGTGCTGCCAAAATTTTCTCAATTTTGGTCAATCGACAATACATAGTTTTGATAAACGAGTCGGATCTTCCTCACCATGACTCAGATTGGAGGAAACTTAAATTTGTTAGGAAGATTATTTGACCACCTTTTAATTAATCATAAATCATCTTAATCAGTCAGGATTTATCTTAAATAATACCATGACAATTTTATATATCAAGACGGCTGTACTTTTCTTTGATTTTGAAGATATGACCTCTCACACCTTAACACAACGCTATTAGGGAGATCTAAATGATACAGAGAGTGATCTATGGGTAGAGAGTATTTGTTTTATCCATTTTTGCATGTTGGTTGTGTCATACAGAGAGTTTGAGGGGTTTCGGCCGTAAATTGCTACTGGATTTGGGGTTAGCTAATCGGGCCCATTGGTTGTCTCCGGCATGTGCCGAATATGTTCCCAGTTTGATTCGTTTGGATTTTCAATGATTTCCAAATCAGTGGGAGACAATTCTTTGAAGTTAAGTTGAAACTCAGAGTGATATGTCCTTATTTTAGGTGAGGTGTTTATAACCGCATGCATGGAATTTCCTATTTTAGTAAATACTTGCCTTGCACATTTGAGTGGTGCCGGGACTTAATTTTTGGCAGGGCTCAGCGTAATACATATGTGATATCCACTATGACCATTAGATGCCTAATCACATTTTAAGCCTAAAGCCAAAATAAAAAAATAATATAATAAAAAAAATCAGGCTAACTTGTAATTCAGGGCTAAACTAAAGTAATAATTCTAAGAAATGTCCATGATCCTTGATTTTTACAAGCCCACCAGGATGATTATATGAAATCCATTTTAACAATTAGATAATATACAAAAATTTATGCACACGGCTTGAAAATAAAGCCCATACATGATTCAAGTGGGTCATACCAAAGGAAATAGCTTGGTGAGCAATTGCTGCTTGTACATTATTTCTAATCATATGAACCACTAGAATCATAAATGAGGATAGTATTTGATCCCTTAACATAACACAAGGTGACGCCGGTGGCAGTTAGGATGGATTTTACATTGCGGATGCTAGCCAAGCAGTTGACCCATTTGCTCCCACCCCATCCGGTACTTAAAAATATGTAACAGAACGTAGTGGAAATTATTATCATTCCACTACCTTCTGTTGCATGTTTTCAAGTATCGGTTGGGCCACGAGCAAATAGGCCGGCTGCTTGGATGGGCTATATCATATAAAATCCAACCGGTAGCACCTGTTGTCACGCCTTTGTGGTAGAATTTATAGAGTTTCATCATAAGGTCATGGAGTTAAGCACCTCCTATAGTACGAGTGCATCAGAGTATTTGAGAGTACGTGGGAGTGGGTGTTTAAAAAATCAATGAGGTAGCTTTTGAGAAAACTCTTTGAAATAGGTGGACAGTGTGATGACAATAACATTAGCTAATGAGGTTGCTTTTGGAAGAAAAAAAGTGGACAGCTAATTCTTTGTGAAAAAAAAATGTAAAAGCCCCGTAGAGCCCACATTGATGGCTACACCGTTCATCTATTTTTTCCAGATCATTTCAACACATTATAAAAAATAATAATAATAATAATAAATAAAAATAAAAAAAAGTGAAGCAGATCAAATGATCAAATGGACCACACCATAGAAAACAGTGGTGATGGATTATTAATGGGTTACAAAAGCTTTAAGCTGGTATTTAATTTTTACCTTTATCCACGCTCAGGTGACTTTATCCATAGATTGAATGGCAAATAAACACCGCGTAAACATTAAGTTGCAACGTAAGAAGTTTTTAACCGTGGGGCATTCAATCACCACTGTTTCCTATGGTATTGTCCCCGCATCATTATGAAATGATGCCCTTAAATGATATGGAAAAACGGGTGGACGGTGCGGATACAAAATACATTCATGAAGGTGGGCCCTACGGTAAAGGGGCATTAGATGTCTTAACCTACTCGCCTTCCGAGAATAAAAAATAAAATCAAAGCAGTTATTAGTGCTCTTTTGTAAAGCAAGAAAGCAAAGAAGAAAAAGTTCTATTCGCAGAGCAGTGGCAACGGCAGCAAAGGTCATTCAACAACCACAATTCAACACCTCAACTTCTGACTTTGATGACGGAAAACGGCAATTGTTAAAGCCCTCTGATACAGCGGAGATCAGATGGTCTATCTTTACTGAAATCACGAACAGAGTATTGTGGTGAAACTAGGAATCGCTTTAGATGGTATGATCTTCTAGACCTTTGATTTCTCAGAGTTTTTCTTTTTTCTTTTCTTCTTGTTTCTCAACTGATTCCCAAAACCCCCTTTTTTATAGCAACTGGTCCACCAATCTAGCCGCCGGATCTTCAATGCCCCAAAAAAAAAAAAAAAAAAAGGCTTTTAGTTTTTGGGAAAACACTCATACATATTAAATCTTTGATTTAAATGGTCAAGAACCGATTTTGAGAATTAATGTTTGTAATAATTCAGTATTCAAAACGGTTTTAAAGATCTTAATAAGAAAACCATTGTGAGAATTTCCTAGCAGTTGACAGAATGGAGCTAAACCCACACTGTAGTCTAGGGCTTTAGAGTTTTGGTTATAACCTCCTTCCCTTTATACAGGCGAGATAAAGGGAAAAACAAGAGAAAAGATCAGTGTTGTGATTTGCATACAACGCAGACGGACCGAGATGCCTGAGTTCTGTGTAACGGGTGGGACTGGATTCATAGGAGCCTACCTAGTGAAGGCCTTGCTTGAAAAGGGCTACCATGTTCGGACCACGGTGCGGGACCCAGGTGCGTGTTTTACGTTTATCTGGTCTTGAGATTGATATGATGTACTGGTGCTAGTTTGTTGCGACTTGGAACTGTAGATATAGTACACCGTAGGTGAATCCAGACCGTTCATCTGGTTGGTCGTAGTGGGAGGGGCCTACGTTAAGAAAATTGCTCTGGTTGGTTGATTTTCTCCTTTTGAAGATGGACCGTTGACTGTGCTGGCAGTTCGAAGGAATGGACTGCTTGAATTCCATGATTGGTTTGGTTTCTTTCCTGTTGTAGACCACGATGGTGGGGCCTACCAGATGGACAGTGTT
Organism: Magnolia kwangsiensis; assembly: GCA_037074715.1. Taxonomy (NCBI): domain Eukaryota; kingdom Viridiplantae; phylum Streptophyta; class Magnoliopsida; order Magnoliales; family Magnoliaceae; genus Magnolia; species Magnolia kwangsiensis. The sequence goes on along the minus strand of CM073572.1, from coordinate 187,765,204 downwards.
GATTCATAGTTAGGAGAAATGTTAATGTTATTCTTGCAAGGAAAGATCGAAGAAAGGACCTGGTGGGCGCATGCCAGCATGACAGATGCCTTGGGATCCCAGCCATTCATCACTCATCAGGAGTTGCCCACCGTGAACATGCCTGGTCCTAAAATCAAATATGTCCTTTCTTTAGTGTGATAAAAATGAACGGTTAAAGAGGAAGATGACCGATTGTGGCCCACCTGATTGGTGGGCTACCTTGATTTAAGGACAAGGCATGTTCACTGTAGGCCGATCAGTGGCCTAACTCTTTTTTTAAAGCCCTCAAATGGTAATTAATGATTTTTTTAGATTGAGTAATTAATGACTCGAGGCCACTAATCTCTCTCTTGACTTTTTTTTTTTTTTACAGATGATGAACGGAAGGTTAGTTTCCTTTGGAACATGAGTGGGGCCCAGGATAGGCTAAAAGTTTTGAAAGCTGATCTAATGGTGGATGGGAGCTTTGATGACGCGGTGGACGGTGTGGATGGTGTGTTCCACACAGCATCTCCTGCTAATATGGCTCATGATGACAATGTTCAGGCAAGCAAAACAAACAAAAGAAAAGACACCATGGTGTGAGTCATGAACCTAATCGTACACCAATGCATTGGTGGGCACTTGCCTGGCCTGAGTTGAGTCAAGATTCGGCTGAGTTGGAATTCACTCGGTCGAGTCAGGCCAGTTCTCAGTTGGAGTTCACTCGGTCAAGTCAAGCTAGTTCTGAGTTGAGTCGAGACTCAGATGAGTTGGAGTTCACTCAGTCCAGTCAGGATGATCACCCTCTATTCTCAATTTTTACAATGCCTAACTGGATTGAATTCAACTGAGTTTGAGTTAACTCAGATGAGTCACATCTGACTCAGACAAGTTGTCGATACTTGCTCAAGACCCATCATTTAGATCCATTCTAGAGTGTTGGGCTTGGTGGTTAATTTGGTTGGATATGAACTTGAATCTGTCTAAATGCCTAATAATTAGGCCACCCCAACCCAGCTTATTTCACATTGGTGGACTGAGATGCTCAGCCCAAACTCCTTTTCTCATAGGACTGGGCTGGGCTAGGACTTAGGTCTGGAGCTCATGCAGTGAACTTGGTCGTACTTCCACAAACGGGCATGTCCAGGCCGGAACCTAGTGGTACTGTCCGGTCTAGCTCTATAAGCACATAAAAATAATCCATACATCAAAATTAATTGTGGAAATTCACTAGATAATGTTGATGTGGACATCAGTGGTGCACCCTTTAGAGTATGCCAGAGGAAGAGGCGTCGCCGACAGAGTACTAGAGTGGAAGAGTTGATGTGGATGGACATCGGGTCCATCGGATCCATTTTCTGATGCGCTACGAGTGCAGGAGTTGCATGACCGCACCCTGACCATAGATCCATGGGTCGGATTTCACACCCTACCACATGGGTGTCTTAGTTTTGGTCGTTTTTATTCTTTTTTTCTTGTTTCAGGTGCTTTATTGCACTTTCACATGTCCTTGCATCAAATGTCCTCTTGCAGGTAACTTTGATTGAACCATGTATAAAAGGCACGACGAATGTGATGAGATCCTGCGCGAAAGTGAAATCTGTGAAGCGGGTCGTGCTTACATCTTCATGTTCTACAATCAGGTACCGTGATGATGCGACACAAATCTCCCCTCTCAATGAGTCACATTGGAGTGATATTGAGTACTGCAAGCGTTACAAGGTAAGATGCAGAGTCTTTAGAGAAAATGTTAGGACATGAAGGTCATTTTTCATGCACCCAATTGCATAGGAAGCTGATTCATGCATGTGATTACATGCAGTTGTGGTATGCTTATGCGAAAACAATAGGAGAAAGAGAGGCTTGGCGATTAGCGAAGGAGAGTGGGATTGATCTTGTAGCGGTGAATCCATCTTATGTGGTGGGCCCCTTGATTGCACCAGAGCCCACCAGCACCCTCCGCAAGGTCCTCAACATCATAAAAGGTCAGAAATACCTTCAACTTTACGTGTGAAGCACTGGGCTTTGGATGTGATTGACATGCTAAAGCCTTTTGCAGGAAGTTCTGATGGGAAGCTGGGTGGGGCCCATTGTAATGTTTGTGAGAAATCCACCCTAACCATCTGTTTTGCCAGATCATGTTAGGACATGGGCCCAAAATTGAGGCAGATCCAAAACTCAAGTAGACCACTATAATGTTTATTTGCCATGCAACCTGTTGGTAAGGACACACAGACATGGACGAAGGGAAAACACAAATAGCAGCTTGATCCAAACCTTGTGGCCCTGAAGAAGTTTTTAAAGGTGGGGATTCAATTCCTACTGCTTGGTCCACCTGAGCTAGATGTGGGTGGTCAGCCTCTCATTTTTTGAACCATGTCCTAAAATGTTCTGGCAAAGTATGGCATGGATATACAACACATACATTGAGGTGGCCCCCACAGTCAGGGCCTCACCCACTACGATGTTACCCTGCCTCACCTAATCCACCACATCAATCATATGAGTTCAATGGCCAGATACCGAAATGTTGATAGTTGCAGCCAATTGGTAAGTAGCCTATATCTCCCACACACTCCATTTGCACGCACATGTGCTCATTTGGAACACGCCTGCAAGATAGAGACCGTTCATCAATTGAGCACAACCATCAACATTTCCTGGCTCAATCACTGGTCCACTTGAACTCATCGGACCAGCTATTCATGTAAGACCAAAATGGATATATGGTCAGTGGAATGACAGACGGTTTGTATTCAACATGCATGTGTGATCCACTTGATGAACAGGTGTGAGAGGAAATAGCAGGACATTGCTTCATGGGTCCCACATTATGACCAGTTATACATTGTGGTACTATCTGAATGGCCAGTGAAGATCATAAACAGCAACTTCATTCCCTTGAAACTGAAAATTCCAAGTGGTTACAGTGGAGCCTCTCTCTTTCTTATTTTCTTCGCCTTCTCTAGATCGTCGGATCGATATCGTACTTGCAGACACACATCACAGTTTTTGCATACATTCAAAAATCAAAATAGCATCCACATTACTGTACATGTTCAAACATGATTTGAATGCCATATTTTGTGTAGGAGAGAGCAGTTTCTATCCAAACATAACCATTGGGTTTGTCCACATCGACGATGTGATCACAGCCCACATACTGGCCATGGAGGAGACTAGAGCCAAAGGCAGGCTCATATGTTCGAGCTCAGTCGCTCATTGGTCGGAGATCGTCGAGATGCTCAAGGCCAAATATACATCCTACCCAATCCCAAACAAGTGAGACTATTCATCTTATACATTTTCTCCCTGAGGTTTGTTAATTGGACATGGAACTTGCACAAGATCCAGCCATCCATCATGAGGGTCCCACCATTTATATGCCATCGCCCAAGAATTGGATTGGTTGATTCATCAAGTGGACAACAATGGAAAAAAACTACATCCAACTTGCCACTCAATGAGTCAACTGATCTGAACTTGGGCCAGGGAATATAAATGGAGGGCCCCAACTGATGTACAGCACAGATTTCCCACACGTGCCAGCTTTGGAATTTACAGATATCTCTTCTTGAAGAGTGCTTTCTCCTCTAAGATTTGGGTTAGTTTGGATAAAGAAGGATTGAAGTGGAATGTTTTGTAGGTGTGGTGAACAAGAAGGAGACAACAACCCACATAGCATGGACACAAGCAAGATCAAGCAGTTGGGATTCCCCACCTTCAAGACACTCCCTCAGATGTTTGATGATTGCATCAAAACCTTCCAGGAGAAGGGATTTCTGTGAAATCATTGATGATGGTCCAACTTACACTTTCACTTGATACATGGCCCACTGATTTCTCAATACAAAGGTTCCCCACCTGTAGTTTACTGTTATAGAGATCTTTATCAATTTCCTTTTCCCATTGAAACAAGGAGGCTATGTTACATGAATTCTTGTTAAGTAGGAGATGGCACACTTCAGAAAAAAAATCCCATATGGGCAACATTCCAAAGGATAGATGCATGTACATGCCTATGGTACATGCGGCACTACATCCATGGTATGCAAGTAGGCACTGATCTTAACCTTTCAATTCATGGCCATGCATAGCAAGAATCAGGATAGAATGCTTATTTTCAAAACTAATTAAAATATACAATGCCGGATCCACTACAATATTTGTAGAAGAAGCTTTTTCAACCACTCCACTTGTGGGGCATGCTATGGTTTGTGCATGTAATCCAACCCATCCAGAAGACTTGCCCTGTCGATAAAGTGGGACACCCAAAAATAAGGCTGACCCACCATCACGTGGTCCACCACGTGAATTTTGAATCGATTGGGTAGATGTCTATTATTTTATATCGTGTGGCCCGCCTAAAGACTATATATACCTGACATCCCATCATCATGGTGGGACTAGTTAATGCACAAGTTGATACACAACACGGTGGACCCCACACACAGTTAAATAGCATTCACAGGTTGGTGAAAGGAAGCTCAAGCATAATGAGAAAAAGATACAGACATTTTTGTTAGGTTATTATGTCCAGATATGGATGCGCCAACACAGATTGATAGGGTTTGGGATACTGCTACACATACCCGAAACCAAGGACATGAAGGTGGATAATGTGTAGGTGTATCCGGTCTTGTACATGATGGGATTGCCAGGAGTTACAGATGATAGTGGACATTTCCAATTTAGCAGTTTTGACGCAAGTGAATTAAATTGCGACTGTTAAGGTCCGTCGAGATTCTGGCAGAGATTAATGCTATTTCCTAGTATTCAATGATGAGGATGTAGTCCTTAATATCTTTCAAGTCCAGCTTGAAAGCGACCAAATGAGATTTGAAATGCAGACCATCCATGTGAATGCAAAGGGAATTGCAATTTGGTGATTCCACTTTGTTAGACTAGTAATTGCTATTTCAATTTGAGAGTGCATCCAAACAGGGGAAATGATCACATGCATTCAAACATATGGTAATTACCATACCTTTGAGCTGTGTGCAACCTATTACCATTCATTCATTCGAGCTATGCGAGGCCAACTGTGATGTGTGAGTACCTTGCAACCTATGCACTAGGTGCAACCCCTCTTGTTAGGCCTACACCCCAAAATCTAGATGGTTGTGTATATGTAATCCAACCCAATCATTGAGTTTCTCAAATCTGTCTTTTTTGACGATCTTTTTTTAAATTTAAATCGTTTATTGTATCGGGGTCATTGAATAAAGTCAAGGTATATAATTTTCTTGGTGATTCGAAATTTACAATGCCTTACTTGAAAATTCTCATACTGGATATCGAAACGGACTTGATCTCAATTAACGGTCAATGTTTAATTATCATGACCCAATTTTGACAAAAAAAAATGTGTGGTTAAGATAGGCAAACTTTTGGACAAATTTTGGTGATTGACCAATAATGGAAAAGACCTAAATTTGAAATTTCACGAGTCTCATTTAAAAAATAAAAAGTAAAAAATAAATAGAAATTGGCTTTTGCATGGCAGGATGAAGGGACCAAGTTGAAACCACTCCAGAAACTTTATATTGTTTTACTAGTGTGCCCTAATCTAATATGACATGCATATACATAAACAAGAATCTCTAATTTCAATAATAAGAACTATATAAGATAAAGAAGTAGAATCCACTTAGTTAGTCTAAGAAGAAAATGCTAATCAAACTTGCTAAAGAGCCTATTTTACTATCAGTGGACCCCACGTGCTTGGACAATTATTGTGTTAACATTGCTTGAATGTTTGATCCACTTCCTCCATCTCATGCTTCTAAATCAAATGGTCACTCCAATTTTCACGAATCAAAAATCCAAATTCAAGTGACAAAGTCATGAGCCATTGAAATTTTATAGAGAAAGGGGCCTGTAAAGGAGCCCAACGTGATATTGGGGCTTGGCTGATGGACTTGATTTTAAGCCTGGATTGTAATTCTTAGTGAAGTTGGTCTTGAGTTACCACAGGCCTATCTCTAGGCCTAACTCAACCATGGGCCTAAGTTTGAGCTTGGACTGATGGTGGATTGGGACTTGCTTCTGAACTTGAGCTTGATTGAGGGAAAATTTTAAAATTTTTCAAGAAGGCAAAAGGTAAAGGGATTTGATTTTTACCACAAAATTCCTGAGGAATATATATTTTATTAAATAATGCTTGAATGATAATAACTCACTGTAAGTGCTTTTTAAGGGATGAAATTACAAAAATGCCCTCTTTTGATTTCTTTAAAAAGTAATGAAATTCAAGATTTGTGGGGCCTCATGGTTTGTGTACCACATCCAAGCAGTCCAACATATATAGCTCATCATTGTGATAACACAAACAAAACATCAGGTTTACCGTATCATCAAATAGGCTACACTTGAATTAGGATATTTTGAATGATGTATATTATTTTCTTTGGATTAGTTGATTTTATGATTGGATCTGCTGTATTTTTAATTCATTTAATAATAACGTTTGTGTGTTTGTTGGATAAGTTGGATGTAAGACACATACCACGTATACCTAAAATTTTTAATTCTCTACTTTGTTGGAAAGAAAAAAGAAAGTGGAATGACTACTGAGTGACTCAATATTATATGGGTCCACTGATTATGTATTTTATCCACCCCCTCCATCCATTTTACTAGATAATTTTACAGCCTGAGTCCAAAATTGAAGTATATACAAAGCTCAAGTGGACCACCAAGAAAGGGTATGCATTGAGTGTAGAGTGTACACGAACCGAGCTAGCTCGGTTAGCTTGCTCGACTCGACTCAAAAAAGCTTGATTCAACTCGATTCGAAGTTCAGTTCGAGCCAAGTAGAGTTGATTTTTCGAGCTCGAAAATAAGTTCGAGCTGGCCCCAGCTTGACTTGACTCGGATCAAACCTAGCTCGAATCGAACTTGGATCGAACCAGTTCGGTGACTCAGTTACTTTGATATTGATGTTGCTCACCAAGTGTTTGATGAAATGACTCAAAGAAGTGTGGCTGGTGACAACGAAGGTATGTCTATGAAACCAACATCCTTTTTTTTCTTGATTTTTATGTTGCTCAGTAGGTGTTTGATAAAATGCCTATAAAACCATTGTTGTTGTCTCAAATAGAGTGAGATTTTGAAGGTGCAATCAAGATGTTTGTGAAAATGCTGCAATGGTGAACTCGGCTCGATTTTGACTCAAACTCAGCTCGAACTAGCCCGAGCTGCTGATCGAACCGAGCCGAGCTAGCTAGTCAGGCTTGAGGACCGAGCTGAGCCGAGTTCGAGCTAAGGTCAGCTAGTGGCCTAGCCGAGTCGAGCTGAGGCCAGGTCGACTCGATTGGACTCAATGTACACCCCTAATTGAGTGTTTATTATTGAAAAATTCTTGGGGCCACAAGTTTTGGGTCAAGCTTAAAACTATTTTTTTTCCTTCATTCATGTCTATGTGATCCTATGAATAAGGTTTATGACAAATAAACATCATGATGGACCCTAAATTATTATTCATATTGTTTCCTGTGGGGTGGTCCACTTGAGCTTTGGATATGCTTCAGTTTTGGGCTCAACCCCTAAAATGAGCTGAAAAAATGAATGGATGACTTGGACAAATGACATACATTCACAATGAGCCCGACACAATTTACTCAATATGATAAAAAGCTTGAATTTAGAGAGTTAGATGATAGATGGTATTAAAGAGACCTTTTATCTTAAGATTTTCTCTAGTCACATCTATACTTTAATAATAAAACAAAACTTACTTTTTAGAACAGGATGAAGGGACAAAAGTGGACGATATAAGATTGAAAGATCCAAACCTTCCTTTTCAGAGTGGAAACAGACATGATACATGTAAGAAAAGATTCATGATCCAGTCTTTTGGCACAGATACAACCTCGATATCAGGAATTCAGTGCCATTTTCAGATCCTCCAGTGCAAAGCTAGCAGCATTCTCATCAAATAGAGATTGATATGTTATCCATGGGGTTCAATGTGCTTTGAAACCCTCCTCATTGCCAACGGCACCTTCGGACCACTTGCGACATCCTCAGGCTGAGAGCACTTCATCATTGAAGGAGCCTACTTTACTACTATCAAGCCTACCAATCTGAAGCTGGTCCCATTGGTACTGCCTACCCAAGTAAAAGCTTCAGTCTGTTAGTTCACGTAAATCGGAAGAAGTTATCACGGACAAGCCACATGTAGGGAAATTTGCATGTGTGGTTCTGGCCGGGCCTTAGGTACTAGACACGGTTCAACTAGGAGTGCGGATCCTCTGCCTCCTGGAGGCAGGAACTCCCTGCCTCCAGCGTTTTCATTGGTCAACGTCACTATAAGTGCCATGTCATCATATTTTTTAAATATATTAAAAAAATACATTTAATAAGAAGTATAACGGAGACCTTAAACAGAAGCGGTTTGCATGCTGAGTAAATCAGTATGGTAAGCGTACTGAGTAAAGTCTGTAGAGCCCACCGTCATTCATGCATTGTATCAACTCCATCCATCTCTTTTATCATCTAATTCTAGGGTTTTACAACAAAAATTAATCATTTCCAAAGATCAAGTGGACCACACCACCTGAAACAGTGTGAATTGAATTCTACCATTGAAAAGTTGTTGGGGGCCCCACAGAAGTTTTATATCAAGATGATATTTGTTTTTTTCCATTCATCCATGTCTTTGTGATCTTATGAACAGTTTGGATGAAAAATAAACATCATTGGGGGCTTAGAAACATTTCAATGGTGAAAATCAATACATCCACTGTTTCATTTAGTATGGTCTACTTGAGCTTTTGATATACTTCAGTTTTGGGCTCAACCCCTAAAATGATATGAAAAAACGGATGTACAGCGTGGATAAACCACATGAATTCACAGTGGGCCCAACATAGTTTACTGAGTACGATAAGACTTAGTACGCAATCCGATTTCACGTGTCTAATGGGGACACGGATTTCCTGCCAAAGCCTTTTACAGTAAGATCTTGCGCAATGATTCCGGATGGGCCCACTGTGACGTTTGTGAGAAATCCAACCCGTTCATCCAATTTTAGATATCATTTTAGGACATAATACCAAAACTAAGGTGTATATAAAACTCAAATAGGCCACACGAGATGAAACAGTGGGGATTTAGTGTCCACCGTTGAAATATTTATATGGCCACAAAAGTTTTTCTTCGGTCTAATATTTGGTGTTTTCACTTCATCCTAGTAAAATGACCTTATAAACAGTTTAGATGGCATATAAACATCAAGACGCCTACGAAGGTTTCAACTGTAGGAATTTCTTTCTCCACAGTTTCATCTTGTATGGCTCAGTTGAGTTTTTGATCATCCTAATTTTTTGTTACATTTCTTAAAATGAGCTCTAAAAATGGATGAATGGATTGAAATTCTTATAAACATCATGGTGGACCCCACCATACATCCCAACGCTGGAACTTCATGCAAAAGGTTTTCCTTGGTGAATCCGCGTCCATGGTTTCCATTGGAAACGAACTGGCTACTCCCCTACCACTCGGTGTTATGTGGGCTACAGCAACCTTATCACTTTGTCTACTGAACCCCGTCAATTTGTCTATTAAACCCCGTCACTTTGTATTGCAACATCATTACTTTGTCTACGAAAATTATATGTAAAAATAGATTAACGGAATGGATGAAACATATATATTATGGTAGGGCCCACAGACTATCGACCAACACCACCACCAGGCTAGTGCTAGGAGAGTAGCAAATCCTTTTTTTATTTTCATTTGGGATTCAGTGCCACATTGATCAGTGAGACTCGTTACTGAAGTGATGTCACCTATTTATATGGGTCCCACTATGATATAGGTTTTGTATCCACACCGTCCATCCATTTGGAGAGATCATTTTAGGGCATGAGCTAAAGACTGAATTAGATCCAAAACTCGAGTGGACCCCACCACAGAAAACAGTGTAGAGAGTCACGCCCACCATTTATTACGACTGAATCCAATCCAAACCTCATCATTTTATCTACTGAACCTCGTCACTTTGTACTACAACCACGTCACTTTATTTACTGAACCATGTCACTTTGTACTGCAGCCTCGTCACTTTGACGAGGTTGCAGTACAAAGTGACGGAGTTCAGTAGACAAAGTAACGAGGTGGTAGTACAAAGTAACGGGGTACAGTAGACAAAGTGACGAGGTTACAGCACAAATCGACAGGGTATAGTAGACAAAGTTATGGGGTTTCAGCACAAAGTGACGAGGTAGAGTAGATAAAGTGATGATGTTGTAGTATAAAGCGATGGGGTTCAATAGACAAAATGACGGGATTGCAGTACAAAGTGATGAGGTTCAGTAGACAAAGTGACGGGGTTGTAGTACAAAGTGACGGGGTTCACTAGACAAAGTGACGAGGTTGCAGTACAAAGTGACAGGGTTTAGTAGATAAAGTGACGGGGTTACAGTATAAAGTGACGAGGTTTGGATTGGATTCAGTCGTAATAAATGGTGGGTGTGACCCTCTCCACTATTTTCTGTGGTAGGGTCCACTCGAGTTTTGGATCTAATTCATTCCTTGGCTCATGCCCTAAAATGATCTCTCTCAATAGATGGACAGTGTGGATACAAAACATACATCATATTGGGACTCATATAAATAGGTGACATTACTTCAGTAGCGAGTCTCATTGATCAATGTGGCACTAAATCTCAAATGAAAATGAAAGCGGATTGGCTACTCCCCCTACCACCAGCCCGATGGTGGTGGTGGTCGGTACTTTGTGGGCCCCACCATGATGTATATGCTTCATCCATTCCGTTAATCTATTTTTACATATAATTTTAGTAGACAAAGTGAATATGTTGCAGTACAAAGTGACGGGGTTCAATAGACAAAGTGACGGGGTTGGAGTACAAAGTGACGGGGTTTAGTAGACAAAGTGACAGGGTTGCAGTACAAAGTGACGGGGTTGGAGTACAAAGTGACGGGGTTTAGTAGACAAAGTGACAGGGTTGCAGTACAAAGTGACGGGGTTCATTAGACAAAGTGATGAGGTTGCAATACAAAGTGACGGGATAAAGTAGACAAAGTGACGAGATTATAGCACAAAGTGATGGGGTATAATAGACAAAGTGACAGGGTTACAGTACAAAGTGACGGGGTATAATAGACAAAGTGACAGGGTTACAGTACAAAGTGACGGGATTCACTAGACAAAGTGACGAGGTTGGAGCACAAAGTGACGGGGTACAGTAGACAAAGTGACGACGTTGCAGTACAAAGTGACGGAGTTCAGTAGACAAAGTAACGGGGTTGCAGTACAAAGTGACGAGGTTCAGTAAACAAAGTGACGGGGTTGTAGTACAAAATGACGAGGTTCACTAGACAAAGTGACGAGGTTGCAACACAAAGTGACAGGGTTCAGTAGATAAAGTGACGGGGTTGCAGCACAAAGTGACGAGGTTCAGCAGACAAAGTGATGAGGTTTGGATTGGATTCAGTCGTAATAAATGGTGGGCGTGCTCTCTCCACTAATTTTTGTGGTGGGGTCTACTCGAGTTTTGGATCTGATTCATTCTTTGGCTCATGCCCTAAAATGATCTCTCCAAATGGATGGACGATGTGGATACAAAACATACATTATAGTGGGACCCTTATAAATAGGTGACATCACTTCAATAGCGAGTCACACTGCTCAATGTGGCACTGAATCCCAAGTGGAAATGAAAGCAGATTGGCTACTCCCCCACCACCAGCCCGGTGGTGGTAGTGGTCGGTACTCTGTGGGGCCCACCATGATGTATGTGTTTCATCCATTCCGTTAATCTATTTTTACATATAATTTTAGGGGTTGATCCCAAAAATGAGAGGGATATAAATCTCATATGGACCACACCATAGGAAAACAGTGGTGATCGGATATCCATCATTAAAGTCCTCCTAAGGCCCACCGTACTATTTATTTGACATCCAATCTGTTGGTTTGGTCATAAAGACCCAGATGAAGGGGAAAAACAAAGATCAGCTTGATCTAAAACTTTTATGGCCCCCAAAAAGTTTTTAATGGTCAACGTTCATTCAGCACTGTTTCATGTAATGTGGTCCACTTGAGATTGGTTATACCTCATTTTTGGTCTCAGACCATAAAATGATCTAGAAAAATAAATGGACGGCATGGATGAAACACATACATCATGGTGGGCCCACATAACACCGAGTAGCAGGGGAGTTGCCAGTCCGTTTCCAATGGAAACCGTGGACGCGAATTCACCGAGGAAAGCCTTTTGCATGAAGTTCTAGCGTTGGGATGTATAGTGGGGTCCACCATAATGTTTATAAGAATTCCAATCCATTCATCCATTTTTAGAGCTCATTTTAAGAGATGTAGCCAAAAATTATGATGATCAGAAACTCAACTAAGCCATACAAGATGAAACAGTAGAGAAAGAAATTCCTACAGTTGAAACCTTCCTAGGCGTCTTGATGTTTATATGCCATCCAAACTATTTATAAGGTCATTTTTACTAGGATGAAGTGAAAACACCAAAATATTAGACCGAAGCAAAACTTTTATGGCCATATAAATATTTTAACGATGGACACTAAATCCCCACTGTTTCCTCTCGTGTGGCCTATTTGAGTTTTGTATACGCCTTAGTTTTGGTATTATGTCCTAAAATGATATCTAAAAATGGATGAACGAGTTGGATTATCACAAACGCCACAGTGGGCCCATCCAGAATCCTTGCGCAGGATCTTACTGCAAAAGGCTTTGGCAGGAAATCCGCGTCCCTATTAGACATGTGAAATTGGATTGTGTACCGAGTCTTATTGTACTGAGTAAACTCTGTTGGGCCCACTGTGAATTCTTGTGGTTTATCCACGCCGTCCATCCATTTTTTCAGATCATTTTAGGGGTTGAGCCCAAAACTGAAGTATATAAAAAGCTCAAGTAAACCATTCCAAAGGAAACAATGGAAGTATTGATTTTCACCGTTGAAATGTTTCTAAGCCCCCAATGATGTTTATTTTTCATCCTAACTGTTCATAAGATCACAAAGACATGGATGAATGAAAAAAATAAATATCATCTTGATATAAAACTTTTGTGGGCCCCCAACAACTTTTCAACAGTAAAATTCAATTCACACTGTTTCAGGTGGTGTGGTCCACTTGATCTTTGGATATGATTAATTTTTGTTGATAAAAGATGATAAAAGAGATGGATGGAATTGATACAATGCATGGATGATGGTGGGTGTAACACCCCGAATTTTTGCCAACCTGGGATTAGACGTCCTTAGGCAATGGGTCAACCAAAACACCTTGGTAACCGCTCAGAACCCAATTCCATAGCCAAAGAAATCACTTAGGATTAATTCCTTTAGAAACTAAGTGTAAGTTAGCTAGCGCTACATTGGAGTAGCTGTGAAATTGTCCCCGATCACTTTAAATACGTTCTACAAGACCCAAAACTTGTAGAATCAATGGTGCTATAATACCCTGAAACCTAGGATCAAACTCTAAACCGGTTTATTCTCAGGAACCCTTTGAAACTTTGTATTAGATCTAGACCGCGCGTCGAAAGTCCGATATCTATCATCTTAGACCGTTATAACCGCTTGGCTGGACTTGACAATCATTTCGAAAATCAAGGCCAACCGACGTTCAGAGGCTATTTCATTAAGCCTGGAGTGAAGAGAGTTAGAAAAGGGTTAGAGTTGGAAATTTTAATTCAAATCTGGCACGTGACTTAGCGCGTTATTATTAAGCATTCTGACTGTCAGAATTTAACCAAATTATACCCTCGGATCATGAAAAATTTCTCTTTCATATCACGAGACTTGTAGACCTGATCTAGGTGCGATGACCGCTGAACTGAAACTGGACCGCCACGTGCGATCTGCGAACTCTGCCGGACTGAAAACTGGGTGTGAGTAGGATCCAGTATCCATGAGCTTAAGTCTGACCGCATTCGGCCAGGGAACCTCCATAAGTGCTTCTTTGGACCAGAACAGACCCGATTTGGTTATACCTCAAGTAGACCTTGTTCCCAAGCCTAATTTGGGAAGGTTTTAGGCTATAAAAGGGCTTTAAACCCTCACATATCTCACTCATCCGAATTTCCTAGAAACCCTAGCTAGAGAGAGAGAAAAAGTGAGAGTTTGTGAGAGAGTGTGGGAGTGATCTTCCTGCCACCTGCACTAGCTGTTGCACGTGCTTAAGCAACGTATCCCAATCACTTTGCCGGTGATTCTAACGCATTTTTAGGTAAAAAAAATCCTAAACACTTGCTGATTTAGCATTCCGTCGATTCAAATAGCAAAGTAGCTTATACAACTTGTGTATTAGGTCACCTGTAGGCCGTTGACGAAGCGTATACGCTCCGTTTGAAACGATACACATCTAAAGTGAAAGGTGAGGATTTTAGACGCTTTGATTGACTGATTTCAAAGCTTTCAATGTCGTTTAATAGTAGATCATCGATGGCAATGCCGTTTGACATGTACAACATGTTGTCCATTTTTCGTTTCGTAAACGTACGGTAAATATGAGATTTAGGATATTTTAGTCATTTGTAGGAAATACTGCTTACATCCATATTTTGATAAAAATTTTGTCATGGCTATTTATCGTATTAGAATATTAGGAATGCGTGCATGATTAGTTTAGCGAAGAGATTCGCCCTTAAGCACACTTTGAGTCGACATACGCTATGTATACTAAAGTGTGTAGTCTAAGTGTTTGTATAAATGTTTGTATTAATATGTATTGAGTAAATGGTGTTATGTAGGAGTTTTGAGATTGAATTCTCAAGTAATATGCTGATGTAAATGATTTCCATCATATTGGCTATATGTATTGATTTCATTATATACATGAAATGCATGTGTGGGATGATTTAATTAAGTGGTATGTTATAACATGTGTCAACATGCTTACAATGTTGTACTTCATTTCTGTTACTCACCTATGCTTATTGATGTTGATGTACTAATGCTTGGGGCTATGACCTAGTCCAGGCAGTCGATAATGGATTGAATTCGTGGTTGGTTTTTAGGTACCACAAAGGACGCGTCGATGAACGCGAATCGTGTTTTGGGTTTGCGGCAGTGGTTAGGCCACACGAGGTGTTTCATGCACTTCATGTCGTTCAGCTTGAGATGCGCTCATGCTAGTCGAGCCCGTCACGTAACCCGACTGGCCATTGTATGTTCACCATGTATGAGTCATAACTGCTTGAACCTAGGGTACTGAACTTACCATTGAAAACCCTGTTAACCATGGTACCTTGATCCAATAAGACTCATGAGCCGGGCATGGTGGTATGGGACACCGTGGTCGATCTGTCAGCCTACGCTGGGGCCACAAACCTCCCCGTAGTGACCAGCGAGCACCCTACTCTGAGCAGATTATGGTGGTATGGGACACTATATTCTTGCTGTCGGCCTACACTGATTGGTGATGAGCCATTTGTAGTGACCTCGAGTTTATCCTGACACAGCATGGGGGCGACGAGTCTTGATGCAGTCTTAAGGATAATTAGGCTTGTATTGATAAGGTGATGGGGGAGCGGTGCAATGAGTGCGATCAACAGCCTTGGCAGCCCTTGCAGCGACCTACAAATATAACATCGTATGAGATTTCTAGGAGTGACGACCCTAGACAGGATCTGTGTTGGGATTGATATAAGGGAAGTACCTTAGTTTCCCAATACAGCTGTATGAAAAGGACTAATAACAACTTGGTAATCATATCCACATCGCATTGCATGTGCCTGAAAGATGTGGAGCACTGAGCGCTACGCAAGCATGCCGCGGACGCAGATGGTGCCGTATGAGGGAGAATGTCGGTGAGGGCATCCATCATGTCATCTCATGCATACATTACCAACAGTATCTAGAAATGTTTGATTGTTTGCTTTACTATTAACGCGTGATTGATTTGATAACATGCTAATATTTTCTCTATGATTCCAATGAGTTAATTACTCACTCCCATGTTACGGGATGGTGTTGCGCACACCAAACATTTCCTATTTTAATTGCAGATGATGGCGATGCTTGTGAAGCAGAGCCGGACTTAATGATGATGAGGAGGATCCCTCCTATATGCAGGTTCTGATTGACGGGGTTACAGGTTTACTGATTAGATGCCAATATACTTGGTATTTTGCCTTTTCTTATACACCCATGTATATTCTTTTTATCATTTTTGGAGTATACATGTATATGTTTAACCTGGTAACATGTTTACACTCTGGAGACCCACAACAGTTCATATACTTTATATATCTATTACATTCTTCTGCTTGCTAATTTAACTGTCTCTGGAGTATGATATGCTGTTTTGGTCTAATCCCACTCATATTTTCTGCACTAATATGAACAACATTCATCCATCATTGAAAATGTTGCATAAATTATGTTCTGGAACTCGGGAGTGGAGTTTTTGTCGACCCCCGATTTTCGGAATGTTACAGTGGGCTCCACGAATTTTACCGGTACGCTTACCATAATGATTTACTTAGCACGCAAACAGCTTTCGTTTAACGTCTTTGTTATACTTCTTATTAAATGTCTTTTTTTAATATATTTTAAAAAATCTGATGATGTGGCACTTATAGTGACGTTGACCAATGAAAACGCTGGAGGCAGGGAGTTCCTGCCTGCGGGAGGCAGAGGATCCACACTCTTCAACTAGGGAAGACTATTGAAACATCTTGTCAGAGGTCCCCAAGTGAAAAGAGGGCAATAATGTAATTTCTCCTCTATATAATAATAAATATGAAAAAAAAAAGAGCACTATTTAGTAAAATCTAAATTGGAGAGGAATTTTGCACTAAAAATCCAAAAATAATAATAATAATTGTTGGCTTTACATAGCCTCAGGAGATAATTCAAACACCTACACAAGAAGGGAATAAAAAACTCTTGTATTGAAAATAGCTTTCTAGCTTGATTTTTGCTTACATTGAACATGAGCACCACACCTCTTTATATAGTGACTTGCTACTATGTGAAATACCTAATATGCCCTCATTCTAGAATAATCTATACCATTAACTACATTTAATCGATCAGTTGCTAACGTATGGAAATCCACCAGCCACAACATGTGGAAATTCCAATAGCCATAACGTGTGGCTTTTCAGATGCCATGAAAACTTCCAGAGGTTGCTAGAGCATCTGAACTGTCCATTTGGTTTGGATGTTCCAACACTCCTCTTCAAACCAAAACCGGTTTCATTTCAAGCATTGACCTTAGTCGTCTGAATGTATCAGTCGGTAATGCCTTGGTGAATATGTCAACGACCTATTCAGTGGTGTGACAGTACTCTAATTTCACCACTTTTTGCTTCAGTAGATCTCTGAGAAAATGGTATCCAGTATCGATGTGCTTGCTCCTTCCATGGTGCATCGGATTTTTAGAGAGCTCGATTGCCAACTTGTTATCCACATATATAACTGTGGATCCTTCTTGTGGATGCTTCAGCTCCTTTAGCAGGTTTCTCAACTAAATTTTCTCACAGACCGTGGACGATGCTGCCACGTACTCTACTTCACATGTGGACAAAGCAACAATACTTTGCTTCTTTGAGTTCCATGTGAAAGTAGTCGATCCAAGATAGAAAACATATCCCATGGTGTTTTTCCTTTCATCTTGGTCACCTCCCCAATTACTGTCTGAGTATTCATATAGTATTGTTTCATCTTCGTATGGATAGAAAAGACCAAATTCTATTGTTCCTTTGACGTACCTGAGGATTCTTTTTGCGACTAGCCTGCGTGATTCTTTTGGCGCCTCCATGTACCTGCTTAGAAGTCCAACACTGTAGACGATATCTGGCCTTGTGATTGTGAGATACCTTAGGCTTCCAATCAGACTCTTGAATAGAGTCGAGTCCATGCTTCTTCCTTCTCCCTCTTTTGTCAGTTTCAGGCCCGTTGCTACAGGCGTGTTCACGGCATTGTAGTCTGTCATCTTGAACTTTTCAAGCAACTCCTTGGCATACTTTTTCTGAGATATATGGATGCCTACATTTTGTTGCTTCACTTCGATGCCTAGAAAGAAAGACATAAGTCCATCATCGGTCATCTCGAACTCCTTAAACATGGCCTTCTTGAATTCATCAAACATCAACTGGTTGTTCCTTGTGAACAGCAAATGATCAATATACAAGCATGCTATAAGTATATCGCATTAAGTATTCATCTTAACATAGACTGCATGCTCATACGGACATTAGACGAAACCATTCTCTTGCAGATAGTTGTCAATGCGTACATTCCAAGCACGAGGAGCCTGTTTCAACCCATAAAGGGCTTTCTTCAGTCGATACACTTTGTGTTCCTCTCCTTGAACAACAAAACCTTCAGGCTGGTCAACGTAGACCTCTTCTTCTAGAATTCCATTCAGGAATGCAGATTTCACATCCAGTTGGTAGATCATTCAACTGTGATGGGCTGCAAGGGAGATAATCATCCTCATAGTATTAAGGCGAGCAACAGGAGCGAAGACTTCTTCATAATCCACCTCGTATTTGTAAGACCCGTATCCTAGACCATACCGTTCCTTAGGCCTTCGTGGTCCTTCCGGTCAAATTTCGGCGACCCTTGACCCGTATCCAACATTTACGCGCGATCCTAAGTCGAGTCCTGCATGTCTGAGTCATCTCGACCCGAGAGTTGTACCAGTGCGACTGCGCTGTCGTCACGGTTTCGATGCCGCATCTCACACGCCGATGCGATACCCTGGCTAGGAGATATGAGCCCACGTTCAGTTCAAGGAAAATGTTGCGCGTTGTAAAACCCAAGAGAAACCATCACATCAATCCCACCAAACCCATCAATCAAGTACACATCACTCTCCCATCACTCACCCATCCCCAAGTACAACTACCCATCCCCAAAGTCAACTCTCCCCATCACCCATCACTCACTCACCATCTCTCTCCCATCACTTCTCTTACATCACACTCTCTCTCATCTCTCTCATCTCTCTCATTCTACAAGCAAGAATCGTCCAAGCTTCCATGAGAGGCCTTGTGTGGCCCACTTCCTAACTCTCATCTCCACCATCCATGATCCATCTCGACTATTGAATCTCAACCGTTAGAGCCTTAAAATGCGTTTATGGAAGAAGAGATCCAAGAAGATCAAAGGTAGGTGCTTCTCTCTCTCATTCTCTCTCCTTTTCCTTTTCTTGGTGATGATGTGGCTGTGTGGCTCACTGGGATGGACCCCACCATGAGGTATGTATTTGATCCAATCCATTTTATAAGTGGGGCCCACCTTATATTTGTATTGTATCCACACCATCTGAGCATTTGGTGGCCCACCTGAGCAAGGCCCACTTTAAATGCATGTATTATGGCCAGCAGACGCTGGACGAGAAATGCAATCCAAAAATATATATATAGGCTTGGTTAAAGCCTTGGAGTGAGTCACTCATGCAGGCCCTACCTTGACATATTTTTTCAAATCCAAGCCGCCCATCACTTTCCTCAGCATATTTTAGGCGTTGAGCCAAAATATGGTGCTGATATTTCTATGCATCACAAAAAATACTCAATATTGGACTCGTTGAATTTCTTATGAGCTGTGGAATCCAATGGCTGGATTAGATTCACTTGGAGCGGGCCCCACACACGAAAAACCTCAAAAATCAGGTTTTAAAAAAAAAGAAGAAGAAAGAAGGAAAGGAAGCAGCAGGCCTGCGCAGGCAGCGCCTGCGGCCTTGTAGCGGGCGGACGCCAGGGTGCCCACGGCCCTGTACGTGGACCCCACCATGATGCTTATTTTGTATCCACATCGTTCATGAGGTGGACCACCCCCTGAGGTGGGTCCGCTTCAAAAATCAGGCCTATCCAGATCTCAGGTGGCCCACACCACAAGAAACAGCGGTGATTGAACTCTACCATTGAAACCCTTTTGGGGCCCACGGAAGTTTTGAATCAATCTGATATTTGTTTTTCCTCTTCATTCCAGGTCCGTACGACCTTACCAACGGGTTGGATGGAAAGAAAATGTTATGGTGGGCCCCACATGGGACCCACAATGATTTATGTGTTTTATTTCCACCGTCCAGGTGGATGGTGGAGCCCACAGTGATATTTGTGCCTCATTCACGCAATCCAGGCGGACGGTGGAACCCACCTTAAATATATGTGTTCTATCCACCGTCTACTGTCTGGATGGTGGGGCCCCTAGTGATGTATTTGTTTTATATCCACGTTGCCTGTCAAGTGGACCACACAGCAGGATCAACGGGGATTTAACGTCTACCGTAGAAACCTCCTGGTCCAGAGGTTTTGGATCATTATGAAGCTTGTTTTTCCTCTTCATCCGGTCTATGTGACCCAATCAACAGTTGGATGTCAAATAAATATTATGGTGGCCCCACGTAGGACCCACCAAGGATATATGTGTCTCATCCTCACCATCCACTGTTTGGACAGTGGGACCCACCATGATGCATGTGTTGCATCCAAACCGTCAATCCATTTTGCAGCTCATTTTGGGCATGAGCTAAAGAATGAATCAGATCCATGGTCCATGTGGACCCCCCACCATGATGCATGTGTTGCATATAAGTCATCTAACCACTTGTAAGCATATTTTAAAGCTTGAGTTCAAAAAATGAGACAGATCTAGGAATAGATGGACCACATTATAGGAAGTAGTGGGTTTGAATGTCCACCATTAAGACACTTGGGCTACTAGGTTTGGGACCAAATATGATATTGGTCTTTCCTTTTAAATTCAGGTATGTGAGGCCTTATAATCAGATTAGATGGGAAATAAATATTATGGTGGGCCTTAGGAATTTTAATGGTGGAAATTATTACCACCACTTGTATTCAGGTGTGGCCCATTGGCGTGGCCCATTGTTGTGACCCACTTGATATACATAAGGCCCATGTAAGGTGGGCCCATCTTAATGTCTTTGTGGTCCGATTGTCGAGGCCCACCCTGATGTACATAAGGCCCATGTGATTAGGCCCATTCGATGTATTTGTGGCCCGTTGTCAAGGGCCACCTTGATGTATATAAGGCCCATGTCATGCGACCCATTGTGACGTATTCAAAGGCCCAGGGGTTATGGCCCATTGCAATATACATAAGGCCCATTGATGTGGCCCACTTGATTTATAAAAGGCCCATATGATGCGGCCCATTTGATGTCTCCAAGGCCCATGGGTCAAGGCCCAACAGGGTGTCCTTAGGGTTCATTGCAGTGTGTGATTTCCCCATGGTTTGTGTGTTGATATTATGGCGGGTCATGCCTTGGGAGCAATGTTGGTTTGACGTCCACATTGTAAGTACAATGTTAGTTAAATGTCCGCATTGTCACTCTCCTTAGGGCCCATTGATAGGCCCAACTCGTTGTGTATAAGGCCCATGTGTAGGGCCTACCTGTTATATATATTAGGCCCATGTGTAGGGCCCACCTATTGTGTGTTTGAAGCCCATGGGTTGTGGCCTACTATATGATGTGTTCGAGGCCCATGGGCGAGGCCCTTGTGATAGGACCCACCTACCTTATATTCCGAGGCCCATGTGTTGGGCCCACCTGTTGAGTGTTAGGCCCAGCATGATGTAGGTGTTATGTACACACCGTTTACCATTTTTTTTAGCCATGGGCTGCCCCTATGAGGCCCATTATGATGTATGTATTGCACACGTGGCCCACTCATTATTTTAGGGCCATGGGCCCTTTGTCATGAGGGGCCCACCTTGATGTATTTTATGACCCATTCGTCAGGCCCATTTTGATATACTTGTGACCATCTACGAGGCCCACATAGATGTATGTATTCGTTATATCCACGACGTCCATCACGATAAGCCCATGTACTGTTTTAACTAGTTGTCGGGCCACCTAATGGGTGATATGTGGATCAGCCCACCTCTCGGATGGTCCACTATGTGGTTGTTTTGAATCTAGACCGTCTGTCCAAATTTTGATACCAATTTGGAACATGGGCTCGAGGATGAGGCAGATCCAAGCTCAGTTGATCCACACTGCAGGAAGCATTGGGCTGGACGTCCAGCCAGTTTCCACCTGTTGTATGTGATACCTATACACGCCATCCATCCACTTTCGGGAGCATGTGGACTGTCCTATAAGGCCCAGGTATGAGGCCCACTTAATTGTATTAGGCCTTGTTCGGCCGATTCCGATTGTTGACGCCGACTCCGATTGTCGAGGCCATTGTTGAGGCCCATGTGATACGACTCACTTGGTGTATATTGAGGCCTATGGGTTACGACCCATTTGATGTATTTGGGGCCCATTTGATGAGGCCCGATGTAATGTATTTGGGGCCCATGGGTTGAGGCCCATTGTGATATATTAGGGCCCGTAGGTTGAGGCTCATTGTGATGTACTTGGAGCTCATGGGTAGAGGCCCATTGTGATATATTTGAGGCTAATGGGACATGGCCCATTGTGATATATTCCCTTCCCATTTGACAAGGCCCATTGTGATATATTCTTGACCCATATGAAGAGGCCCATTGTGATATATTCACGTCCCATTTGGCAAGGCCCATTATGATGTATTCCTGACCCATATGAAGAGGCCTATTGTGATATATTTCCGTCCCATTTAGCAAGGTCCATTGTGATGTATCCGTGGCCTATGGGCAAGGCCCATTGTGATATGTATTAGGCCCATGATGCATGACCCATTTGAGGTAGTCGAGACCCATGTGTAGGGCCCGCATGTCATGTATTTGAGGATCACCTGTTGTGTATATATGGCCCTTGAGTAAGGCCCACTAGACCTTTGTGTGAGGTCGCTGGCCCATTATATGTTTGGCTCTACGTGGGCCATTCCTTGGGGGCAATGTTGGTTAAATGTCCACATTGTCGAGGCTGAACGTTGATATCGATTATGAGTATGTGACAGCATAGCATCATGATACATGCCCATACGCATCATCTGCATGTTTGTTATGAGATGTGGTTGATCATTGCATATGTCATTAAGCGTATTGTTATGAGACTCCTTGATAGGCGGAGGTTATCTCACATGAGCGCACGGTATGCGCAGGATTGATGCATGACAGGATTGTATGACTTATGCATCTTGCATTATGTGTTGTGATTATTGTATGCCCTAATGATATCAGGTTGTAGCCTCCACAGGCATATCGTAAATGGCCAGAGGGGACATCGAAAATGTTTGGTTCTAGCATACGGGTGTCATAGATGTCCCTGGGTGAAAATTCATAAACCTCCGTGGCCAGGAGACACCCCAACATCGAGACCGAGTAGATATATGAGCGCATGAGGGCCGTATACCAGCAGGCCGCGTCTCCCACTGTGTCGTGGTCGGTTGGGAGGGGGTGTTACCTTACCCGCCTGAGTGAGGGGGCAATGTCTAGGTTGAGTTTGACCAGCTTGAGGAATGAGTCTGCTATCGACGAGCCGGGCCCGATATTGGAAGGCGGATAGTGAGGTCTCTTCCACTTACCCAGTTGTGCGCTTGAATAGGGGCGGCAAGCTGGCGTAAAGTGTAATAGACCCCGATGATGATCCCAGAGGATAACCGTACTGATATGTCGACTTATTGAGCAGGAATTGCATATCCATTCATTCATTCATTCACTATCCACTCAGGCTGGTGGTGTGTAGCTATTGTTACATGTACCTTCGTGTAAGATGTTGAGGGTCAAATATTGCATATTAGACCCCAGATATTATCTGAATTTATGAATATAATGCTATCTAATGACTTGTTTTCTCATTCTTATGTTGCAAGGTGATTTTATGAGCATGGATGGAAAAAGGACGTTAAAAGTTGAGATTTAACGATCTGATGACGCCAAAGGCAAGGGAGACACTCCAAGGGACCAAGATTGACAAATATACACGGTCAGAAATCTGAGAAAAGTTAGAAATTGAAGCTCAAGTGGCCTGAAGGACGTCCAGAATGCAAGATCACGAGGTTCCCACCATCCGTTCGGCTCGAAACTTCATACGTCGCCTGAGGACCATAAATTAACCGTACATATAAAATTTCAACCATTGAAGATCTCAGAAAGTGCCCCAACTGACAGATCAGCCCATAAATCATTGATTCTGGACCCACTTGATATCTGGAACTGCCTCAAAATTATTATTGACGGTTTAAATGAGATGAGAAATAATTTAGACGGTGAAGATTTCTGAAAATCATCACAGTGGACCCCACATGAATAAAGTGTGCATAGTGCACAAGTGCACTACACGTGCATGAGAAACGGCAGAGACGGTTGACCGTCTCTGACCGAAGAAAAAAAAAAAACGGCTGCGTAACAGAAGGCCGGCGTCTGTTTTGCGGACGGTAGTGGGCCCCACCCATTGCTCGTATGGCCGATCTGATCCGTCCACCGTGTATAGGGCTTTGAAAACTACAAAATCATGCTGACCTTTTGCACCCATGTGTGCACACGTGTGAGATACAGAGGCCACAAAAGGGCTGCTCGGTAATGTTCAAAACTGATTCTTCTGTGATTTCTTCTCTGGGCCACGTCAATGAACATTCAAAACCACCCATTCTTGACTGAAATTTTGTTCTAAATCCAATGGATGGGGTGGATTTTCCAGAAAATGCTTCTGTAGGGCCCACCGACCACAACAGCGAAATGGTGTGAAAGGTTTTGCACATCCGCGAAAATTGACTTCTCCAGGCGATTTTGGCCCACCATCTTTGATCATATGGCAGATCTGAACCATCTATCATGTAGAGGACCCAATAAAATCCTAAGGGACAGTGTTTATTTGGAATTTGAGCGAGAAAAGTGGCGTGTTTTGAGGCACCAAACTTGGCTGCGAAAAAGCTTTCACTAGGCATGCATGGCTTTCTAAATTCGATTCAAATCTGATTTTCACCACTCCAGCAGCTATATAAGGAGGTTTTGGACGTGGGGAGCATTCATTCAGGGTCTTGGGAGGAAGAACAGAGGGCTCGAGCTTGGGTTTCAACGTGGGCAGAGGAGAGAGAGAGGAGCTTGGTTTTTTCTTTCCCTTTTCTTTTCCTTTTCTTTTTCTCTTTATTTATTTGGATTGAGCCCATCCATGGCAGGCTAAATCCTCCTAGCTGGGGCTAAGAGGTGAAGCTTGTAGTGAGATAGGAGATTTAATTTTATTTTAATTTTAATTCATGAATTGACGTTGATTTTAGTTAATTATTATGGGAATGTTTTAGGTTTTTAATGGTCTGTTGTGACTGAAATTACAATGGGTCTGCAATGGCTTTGAATATTTTCATTCTCTTTAATGTTTATGATGTCAGGAAGCCCTGTTGTTCACCATAGTCTCCTGGGCATGGTTGGATGTCGGTACCCTTCCTAACTTTCATACATGTGATTGGGTGGTAATTAGTTTGATTTTGTTGTTTGCCATAGTCTTTGGGCATGGTTTGGTGATGAAATCCATTCTAATTCATACACCTTTCATCTCTTTGAAAACTAGATCAACGGCAGTTCAGTAATTTCCATAATTTTTTATGCAAGCATAAGTTCTCCCTGATCTCTACAAGTGGATCCTCTGAATCTCTAGTTTCCTATCTCTGATTTGTTTTCTAAGTTTTAGATTAATTATTCTACAAGTATTCCACCATTGCTAATTGATTTAGAATTCATCTTAGCCTAGTTCTAGTTCTAGATAATTTTAGATAACGTACAAGTTTCAATCCCTTGGGATTCGACCTCGGTCTTACCGAGTTATTACTACATCACAACCCTGCACTTGGGGAGTGAACATAAGACCCGTATCCTAATTCATACTATTCCGTCGACTGCTACGATCCTTCCCGTCGAATTCTAGCAATCCGTGACCTGTAATCGACATTTGTGCAGGACCGTAAGTCGTATCCTATACATTCGAGTTGGCTTAATCCGAGACTTGTACCATTGCGACCGCACACTCGCCGCAGTTCCAACGCCGCAACTCACACACTGATCCGATACCCAATCGAAGAGATGTGGGCCCGCGTTCCTTGCGAGGAAAAATGTCACGCGTTGGCAATCCCAAGAGAATCTCTACAACATGTCCCATCAATCCCATCAATCACCTCTCATGTCAAGTACAAAGCACCCATGCTTTCTTTCTTCACAAGTCAAGCAAACTCAAAGTCAACTAATACATCACTTCATCCATCACTCACATCCATCACCCATCTCCCATTACTTCTCCTTACATCTCTCTCTCTCCCACTTTTCTCACACCATTTCCAAGCAAGGAGAGAGTTCACACGTCCAAGCTCTCTTCCATGTGAGAGAGTGCATGTTGGTGGCCCACTTCCCATCCCAAATCTCTCATCCTAGCCATCCATCTTCTATCTTCCACCATCAAAGTGAAGCTCAAGGAGATAGGTTATCCAACGGACCGAGAAGATCGATAGGTGGGTGCTTCTATAGGATAGTTTTCTTATTTTTAAGATGGGCCAAGTGAGGCCTACCGATCAATGGTATGGATCTCACTTTAGACCCTAAGAGGTTAC
The DNA here is from genome assembly GCA_037074715.1 of Magnolia kwangsiensis. Classification (NCBI taxonomy): domain Eukaryota; kingdom Viridiplantae; phylum Streptophyta; class Magnoliopsida; order Magnoliales; family Magnoliaceae; genus Magnolia; species Magnolia kwangsiensis. Next base: position 187,738,740 of record CM073572.1, on the reverse strand, counting down.
CGATGGCCCATCTTAATCATCAATATCATTCCATGATGGAGCCATTCTCCATGTACCCCATCATGATGTTTACCTTCCTAGCTTGTATATGGGTCATCTAGACCGTCTAATTTCTTGGAGAAAGGATCTCCACCATTGGATTTTAATTTTTTTGGGCCCACATGTGATGGGACCCACTTGATTTATGATGTAGTTCATGGAAGGGAGGGCCCATCGTGTCGGGGTCCCTCCATCACGCATGTCTCACTCTTTTACTCTCTCCCTCTCCTTTTTATTTATTTTCTTTGTATGTTGATGTGGTCATGTGGCCCACTTGAATGAGCCCCACCATGAAATATGTATTTTATCCAAGTCGTCCATGAGTGGGGCCCATCTTAGATGTATCATCCATCTTGTGGTGGCCCACCTAAACAGAAAAAAAAGAAAAGAAAAGAAAAGAAACATCCAGCATCTGGACGCTGGACGTGGAAGGAAAACACAAATATTGGCTTCTTTCAAAGCCTTTGGAAAGGGGCCGCTTGCATAGGCCCCGTCTTGATGTATGTTTCTAATCCAAACCATCAACCTCACCCCCTGACTCATTTTAGGCGTTGAGCTGAAAAATGAGGATGATCCGAGTATCTGGTGGACCATAGTGTTGAAAACAATATCATTACCGTTGAAATCCACCCAGGTCTCTCTTACACGCTGAAAAAGGCCCAATATTGGTCTTGATAGACTTGTTATGGGCTATGGAATCCAATGAATGGAGTGGATTCATCAGATGTGGGCCCCACACCCGATAAACCTTGGAAAAATGGGTTTCCAAAAAAAAAAAAACACAAAAGAAGCATCAGAGGCTGCTGCCTCTGGACGTCAGGACGCGCAGGCGTCCTGCGCTCCACGGATGGGCGGACGGTGGGCAAGGACCCAAGGCCCTGTGCGTGGGCCCCACCTTGATGTTTATGTTCCATCTAAACCGTTCATGAGGTGGGCCACTCCCCGAAGTGGGCCCCCTCCAAATCCTGGCCGCATCCATATCTTAGGTGGCCCACACCATAAGAAACAGCGGTGATTGAGCTCTACCATTGAAACCCCTTTTGGGCCCACAGAAGTTTTGGATTAAGTTAAAAATTGTGTTTCCCCTTCATCGAGGTCGGTAGGACCTTACCAACGTGTTGGATGGAAAATAAATGTTATGGTGGGCCCCACGTGGGGAGCCCACAGTGATGAATGTGTTGTACTCCCACCGTCCAAGCGTACGGTGGAGTCCACAGTGAAGTATGTGTTGTATTCCCACCGTCCAGCGGATGGTGAAGCCCACTGTGATGTACACGTGTCCTCACTGTCCGCTGTTTGGACAGTGGGACCCACCATGATCTATGTGTTCTATTCACTCTTTCACACTATGTGTGTGTGATGTGTGTGTGTATATATATATATATATATATATATATATATATATATATATATATATATATATAAAATATTGTATATATTATATATATTATTTATACATATATGTATGATGGTGGGCCTTTATGTGGACCCCCACCATGATGCATGGTAAACTCACGTTATGGCTTGAGTTAAAAATGAGTTATATCTATGGTTCAAGTGGGCTCACCTTGGTATGTGTATAAGGCCCATGTTAACTTATTTGTGGTCATTCATTGAGGCCCACCTTGGTGTACATATATAAGGCCCATGGGATTAAGCCCATTTGACATATATAAGGCCCATGGGATTAGGCCCATTTGACATATATAACGTCCGTGGGATTAGGCCCATTTGACATATATAACGCCCATGAGACTAGGCCCATTTTGATGTATTCTAAGGCCGTGGGTTATGTAAGCCCCGTATCCTAGACTGTACCATTCCATAGACATTTACAGTCTTTCCGGTCAAATTTTGGCAACCTTCGACCCTTAACCGATATTTACGCGCGACCCTGATTCGTATGCCATCAACCCGTATCGACTCAACCCGAGACTTGTACCTTAGCGACCGCGCCGTCACCGCGGTTCCGATGCCGCAACTTACACGTCGAGACAATACCCTGGTCAGGAGATGTAGGCCATCGTTCGGTGCGAAAAAAAACGTCACGCGTTACGAAACCCAAGAAAATCTCTACGACTTGTCACATCAATCCATCAATCAATCAATCTCAACGTGTCAAGTACACATCAACTTTCACCATTTCCCAAGCAAGCCCCAAAAGTCAAAGTCTCTTATACACATGCCTTTCTTACACAAAAAGTCACAAAAGTCAAAAAGTTCTAACACTCATCACCACCACATCCATCACTCCATCACCCATCACTTGTCTCCCTTTACAAGTCTCTCTCTCTCTCTTTTCCAAGCTCAATTCCAAGCAAGAAAAACCTCCATACGTATGAGCCTCTCCAAGCTCTTCCAAGCTCCAAGTGTGGCCCACCTTTCCTACCCCTTCATCTCTCATCTCAACCATCCAAACCTCATCTCCTCCGTTAGAATCAAAGCTAAGGAGCTAAGGAAGCCTATGGTGCAAGAAGAAGCTGGTGGGTGATCTTAGATCTTTATTTTTCATCCAGTTTGTTTAATTAAGGGTCCATATATGTAGGACTCACCTTGATGTATATTTGTATGCAAGAGGGGCCCATAGTGGCGGGGCCCCTCCATCCTCACCGATCTCTCTCTCCCCCCTTTCCTTTGTATATGATGCTTGTGGCCCACTTGATGTATGTATCTCATCCATACCATTCAAATAGTGGGCCACCTTGACTTTTGTTTTTAGTATGGGCCATCCAAATAGTGGGCTTCCCAGATGAAAGAGAAACACAAATATTAGTCGAATTTAAAACAGGTTGGGCCATGTGGGACCCACCTTGAGGTAGTGTGCATCCAGACCGTCCGTCCAGGGATGCTGGACGTTCCTGCCAGTGGGGTGGCTAACATGGGTGGGTGTTAACCTGGTGGGTGTATTGATATGGGTATGTACTGACATGGAGAGTGCACTGACAGTGGGTATGGCCTGGCGTGGGGTCCATGGGACCCATCCACGCTGTTCATCCATTTCTATGGGCCACACCATCACGTGTGGTGTCCACCGTCACTGGACGGTGGGACCCACCCCCTCGTGTGGGGCCCTCCTTGCACGCCAGAGCCGTAGCTCAACTGGCAGTCTGAGTGGAGATACCTCCTTTCAACGCTAAGGTCATGGGTACATGGGACCCATCCATGACCGTCCGTCTAGTTTGGTGGGCCACACCATGATGTATGTGCCTTATCCAAACCGTCCACCATTCTCGACGGTGGACCATGACCCTGTGGGGCCCACTTCTACACTCTAATCCATTGCTCACTGACGAACCGAGTGGAGGTCCCTGGCTTCAACGGTGGGCTCCAGCTCATGTGGTGGACGGAGTGAAAACACTGAGGTCATGGCATTGATCCCTAGTGGCGGTGGCTAGCAGAGCAGTGTGCTGGCAGTTGGCGTCCGTGGGACCCACCATATTCCAGGCCGTCCACCATCTTTGGACGGTGGGACCCACCCCACGTGAGGGGGCAACACCGTGATGTATGTCTCTGTCCAGGCCGTCTAAGGCCTGGATGGTACATATGTGACAGCCTGGACGGTACATATGTATAATATATATTATATTATATTATATTATATTATATATTATATCATATTATATAAGATATATATATATTGTATATTTATGCTACTGTGGTGGGCCCTACGTGGGACCCACCTCTGTTTACTTTAGAAAAAAAAAAAAAAGTAAGGTGCAGCCACTCTCTCTCTCTCTCTCTCTCTCTCTCTCTCTCTCTCTCTCTCTCTCTCTCTCTCTCTCTCTCTCTCCTCCCTCCCTGTAACGTAAGTGGGATGTATGCCCCACATGATCTATGTGTTTTGGCACATGTTGTGCATCTGTTTTGATGGTGAGACCCACTGCCATCTCACCACAGCATGTTCTGTGGGTCTCACTCCTAAGGCATCATATGTATTATAGATAATATATTATAGTATATATTATATTTTATATTTTATATGTTATATATCATATATTATATAGTATATACTTGGTGGTGGGCCCAATGTAGGATCTACCTTTATCTTCCTAGGTGCATCCAGCTACCTGTGCAGCAGTCATTTAACTGCTCCTTTGTTGGCGGCAAGCCCCTCATTGATGTGTGACGACACCATCGACTATTTTGAACGGTGGGGCCCACCATGATGCAAGTGTTGTATCCATGCCGTCCAACCGTTTGTGAGATCATTCTTACGGCATGGGAAGATAGTGGTGAATCATATCTAAAGTTCAAGTGGACCCCACTATTTAAATAGTAGACAGTGACATCCACCGTTCAAATTTCTAAAGGCCATGACAGTTTTTAATTAAGATGATATTGTTTTCACTGCATTTATCCCTATGTTAACTTATGAATAGATCGGATCTCAAATATACATGAGGGTGGGCCCGATTCGATATAAATGAGGCCCATTGGTGTAGCCTATTTGATATACCTAAAGTCCATGGGTGTGGCCCATATAAATGCGGCCCATGTAATGTGGCCGCTTGACATAAGAGGCCTATTGTGATATATTTGAGGCTCAGGTGCGAGGCCCACCTGTTGTGTGTATTCGAGGCCGGATGTGATGTATGTTGGCCCGTGTGACGAGGCCTATGTGACGTAAATGAGGCCCATCATGATTGTACGCGAGGCCATGGGCCCACTATATGTCTAGCCGATGTAGGCCACTCCTAGGGAGCAATGTTGGTTTGACGTCCACATTGACGAGCAATGATGGTTAGATGTCCTCATTGTGACCTTCCCTTAGGCCTTGTAGGCCATTCTTTTCATGGGTTAACCCAAATAAGTGGGCCCCATTCGCTGTAGACGAATGACTTCATAACCACGGCCGATGTTGATTATCGACCCTGATTATCGGTGCCGATTACAGATGCTAATTATCGGTGTCGATTGTCGAGGCCGACGCCGATTATCGACTCTGATTATCGGTGCTGGTTACCGATGCTGATTATCGGTGCCAATTGTCATGGCCGATTGCCGATTTACGATCGGGACCGATTGTCGTGACCAATTGTCGATTTTCGATCGACGTGACCGATTTGTCTATACCGATTATTAATCAATTCTGATTATCGTGACCGATTTGCCATTTTCGATTATAATGGTCGATTGTCGATTCCAATTGACATGACGATTACCAATTCTAGTGGCTGATTACTGACTCTGATTTGTTGTGGCTGATTGCTGATTATCGATCGAGGCCGATTACTGATTCTGATGGCCGATTGTCGATTACCGATTCTGATGGCCGATTGCCGATTATCTATCGAGGCTGATTATCGATTAAGGCCGATTACTGATTCTAATTTGTCGTGGCCGATTGTCGATTATTGATCGAGGCCGATTACCGATTTTGATTCATCGTGGTCGATTGTTGATTCCGATTACCGAGGCCAATTATCGTGGTCGACTATCGATTCCGATTATCATGGTCGATTGCTGATTACCGATTGTCGAGGCCCAATATGATGTACATGCAGCGCATATTTGAGGCCCATTGTGATGTACATTCAGCTCGTGTTTAAGGCCCAATGTGATGTGTGTGAGGCCTATGTGATGAGGCTCATTGTGATGCCTTGAGGGTCAGGCGATGGAGTCCATTGTAATGTATGTTAGACCCATGTGAGAGGCCCATTATGATGTATATTAAACTCTTGAGTGAGGCTCATTGTGTTGTATATTAGCCCCTCGTGTGAGGCTGTGGGCCCATTATATGTTTGATTCTATGTGGGCCATTCCTTGGGGGCAATATTGGTTAAATGTACATATTGTCAATGCCGATCGTTAATACCAATTATGAGTATGTGATAACATAACATCATGATACATGCCCATACGCATCATCTACATGTTTGTTATGAGATGTGGTTGACCATTGCATATGCCATTGGGCATGTTGTTATGAGCCTCCCTAATAGGTGGAGATTGTCTCACATGAGTACACGATATGGGCAGGATTGGTACATGACTGGATTGTATAACTCATGCATCTTACATTATGTGTTGTGATTACTGTACGCCCTAGCGACATCAAGGCCGTAGCCTCCACAGGCATATCGTGGATGGCCAGATGGGACACCGAAAATATTTGGTTCGAGCATTGGGCTGCTATAGATGGCCCTGGGTGAAAATCCCTAAAACCCTCTTGGTTTCAGAGGACGCCCCAACGTCGAGACCGAGTGGATACACATGAGCACCCGAGTGTCGAATACCAGGAGGCCGTGTCTCCCACTGTGCGATGGTCGGTTGGGAGGGGGTGCGACCTTACCCGCTTAAGGGAGTAGGCATAGCTAGGTTGAGTTTGACCAGCTCAAGGAATGGATCCGCTATCAACGAGCCGGGTAGGTATTGGCAGACTACTGGCCAGGCGGATAGTGAGGTCTCTTCCACTTACCCAGTTGTGCACTTGATTGGGGTGGCAGGTGACGTGGAGTGTAATAGACCCCGGTGATGATTTCAGAAAGGAACCGTACTGATATGTGGACTTATCGAGCAAGAATTGCATATCCATTCATTCATTCATTCACTATTCATTCGGGCTGGTGGTGCGTAACTGTTTATTACGTGTACCTTCGCATGGCCAGGATTTCGGTTGGGCGCACGACTAACCTGAGATCAGGAGTTTACCACATCGAGTCTGACTATCTAAATTTAGGTATGGGACTGGTTTAGATAGAAGTCCCTTGTGATGGACCCCATAGCCTGCGATACTATGTACTATCATCCCGACTTCACACTCCAGCATGGTCATTCCATTCACACCGCATATTGCATTACATTCGCAGCATATAGCATTTTGGGTTACTGTGTTCCTTCATTTATATGGTCTAGATACGGCTGATGGTATTCGTGAACTCATCAGGAATTACGTACTGCATTGCATCTTCGGCATCTGACATTTGGCTCTTTATGACTCCTCATTCGCATAGCTATTCTATAATGTGTATTCTGATATTGATTAACTTCTAACCTAGTCTGTATTTTCGCTTACTCTGTTATCATATAATTTATGATCTTGTCAATATTCTGTTTACTATGATAATTCATGCTCTTGTCAGTATTTCTGCTTATTCCGACATTATACCATTTATAGATTACCAGTATTTTCGGTATTGTATGATTATGGTTTTGTATTGAATACTTGACACTTACCTTGTGCACACACTTACACCACCCTCTAAGCTTTTTATAAGCTTATGCACGATAGATGCGTGCAGGTAACGTTATGTTGCAGCAACATTAAGCTTGGAGCGTGCAACTGTTTTCTGGAGCTTTGATTTTGACATATGTATTTCCCTTTCAGCATTGTATTCAAATGATTATATTAGTGGATATGTGATGATGATGTTGCCTTTATGATTTGGGTAAACTTGTGGTTATGCTTCTTATGAGATAAATGTACATTGAAAAATCCTCCTTGTAGGATCCCAGGATCGAAATTTGGCGTATGGACGCTGGGAGCCGAGAATGGGGTACTACGGAGGTTGTCGGCACAGGATTCTGCGATCGGGATTCCTGTGAGCCCGATCTCTGGATTTGGGGGGTGACAGGTTGAAGCCCATTGTGATGTACTCTAAGGCCCGCAGGTTATAGCCCATTGCAATGTACATTAGGCTCATTAATGTGGCCCATTTGATGATTGAAAGGCCCATGTGATACGACCCATTATGATGTATCCAAAGTCTCATGGGTTATGACCCATTGCAATGTACATAAGGCCTATTGATGTGGCCCACTTAATTTATATAAGGCCCATACGAGGCGGCCCATTTGATGTATTCAAGGCCTATGGGCCGAGGCCCAATGGGACGTCCTTAGGGTCCATTGCAATGTGTGATCCCTCCATGCTTTGTGTAATGAGGTTTTATGACGGGCCATGCCTTGGGAGCAATGTTGGTTTGAAGTTCACATTGTAAGAGTAATGTCGGTTAGATGTCCGCATTATAACTCTCCCTAAGGCCCATTGATAGGCCCATTCTTGATACTAATTCATCACTTTATAACATGCTTAGTATAGCCCCATGATTCATGCTCATACGCATCATATGTATGCTTGATATGAGGAATGTTTTATCATAGCATAAGCCGTTGGGCTGAGACACTTATGGGACTCCTTATGAGATGGAGTGCCCCACATGATCACGCAGTATGCGCTGGATTGGTGCATGATTTGACGGTGTGATTCATGCATCTCGCATATGTGTGACTTGATCACTGCACGCCCTAGCGACATCAAGGTCGTGGCTCCACAGGTACATCATGGATGGCTATATCGGATATCGAAAATACTTGGTTCTAGCACTGTGGGCACTTAAGATGTCCTTGGGTGAAAGTCTCAGAACCTTTTTGGTACCAGGAGATGCTCCAACGTATAGACCGAGTGGATACATGAGAGCCCGAGTGCCGAATACCAGTAGGCCGCGTCTCCCACTATGTCATAATCGGTTGGAAGGGGGTGTAACCTTAGCCGCCTGAGTGAGGGGGCTATAAGCTAGGCTAAGTTTGACCAGCTCACAAATAAGCCCACTATCAACGAACCGGGTAGGTAATGGCAGACTACTGGTCAGGCAGATAGTGAGGTTTATTCCGCTTGCTTGGCTGTGCAGCTAGGGAGGAAGCAGTCAGTGTGAGTGTATTAGACCCCGGTGATATCCAGAGAGGAACTGTACTGATATGTGTACTTGATGAGTACCGACTTGTTTGGATTGCATTTCACAAATGACATTCGGCTATGTAGGCCTTGCATTGCATCGGTATGGCCGATGGCATTCATATCTCGCATCGCATGGCCTTGGTATGGCCGATAGCATTCATGCCTTGCATTACATAGCCTTGGTATAGTTGATTGTATTCATGGACTTACCACATACTTTCGCATTACTCTGATATTGTACACTTGGCATTTGCCTTGCGCACACACTTACACCACCATCTAAGCTTTTGTAAGCTTATGCACGACAGTTGCGTGCAGGTAGCGTAGGACAGCAGCAGCACTGAGGAGTGCGCATCTGGCTATTTTGAAATTTTTGATCACCTTGTATTTCTCTTTCCGCATTGTACTTAAAGTTTTTGATATAGTGGATATGTGGTGATGTTGTTTTGTGACTTGGTTATGCATGTGGTTATGCTCCATTACAAAAAAAATCATTCTTAAAATCCTCCTTGTAGGATCCCAGGATCGAAATCTGGCATATGATTGTCAGGAGCCGAGAATGGGACATTATGGAGGCTGTCGGCACCGGATTCTGCAATCGGGATTCATGTGAATCCGATTTTTGAATTTGGGACGTGACAGAAGTTGGTATCAGAGCATAACTTGGGAATACTTGAGGATCACATCACATATCTATTATAAATAGGTTCCGAGTCCGAATGACCTTGCGATTTTCTGACATAAACCGTTAACGTTTATGCCTTCAAGAATTCTCAAGGCTAATAGGCCATTGTTCCTTCCTGTAGGGCACTATGGCTAGAAGAGCGACCTGAGCGAATCCCGCTCCACCACCTGCGACTCCCGCACAACCGCCTGTGGCTCCCGCTTTACCACCTACTACTCCTACTCCACCACCAGATATTCCTGCCTTCCAGTCTGAGGATGTCATTTCTTTACCTGAGACTGGTGCGGATCCGACCGTACATGTGAGTGCTACTCAGCTGCAGCAGATGTTACAGGCGATGACCGCCATTCTTTAGGGGCAGAGCAGGGGTCCCACTGTTACACCAGCCGAGGCTGAGCAGGAGCGTGCAAGTGCTCTTCTTAAGGATTTTCGACAGCACGATCCTCCGCGTTTCCGGGGTGAGTCAGGCCCTACTGCTGCAGAGATATGGTGCTCCGAGGTGGAGAAGATATTCGACACCATGAGATTACGACCCAACAGCGAGTTTCATTAGCTGTATTCCTTCTCCAGGGTGAGGCTCAGTATTGGTGGGCATCGGTGGCCCGATCAGTAGCAGCTAATTTTAAGTGGACCTGGGAGGACTTTGTAAACCGGATTGACCGGAAGTTCTTTCCCGAGCATGTGCGACAGCAGCGCGCACTAGAGTTTGAGACTCTAGTTTAGGGGGACATGACCGTGTCCCAGTACGAGGTACTTTTCATCGCACTATCAAGATTTACGACGTATCTTGTTGATGATGAGGGGCGAAAGGCTCACCGTTTTGAGAACGGTTTGCATCCTGCCCTTAGGAGTCATGTGATCGGACACATGCTTCCGACGTTTGAGCAGATCGTAGAGAGGGCACAAATTTATGAGTCAGATTGGGCCAGTTTGCAGAGAGCCCGTGACCAGAGAGGAGATCAGAAGAGGAAGGAGCCCTCCAGTAGCTCCCAGCCATAGCAGCATCATCTACAGTAACGACACACGACCAGCCCAGCATTCCGAGCATCAGTGGCATCCCCAGCACCACCTTCTGGACCGTTCACTGGTACCTACTTTGGATGCGGCAGGATGTCCTTGGGTGAAAGTCTCAGAACCTTTTTGGTACCAGGAGATGCTCCAACGTCTAGACTGAGTGGATACATGAGCGCCAGAGTGTCGAATACCAGTAGGCCGTGTCTCCCACTGTGTCGTGATAGGTTGGAAGGGAATGTGGCCTTATCCGCCTGAGTGAGGGGGCTATAAGCTAGGATGAGTTTGACCAGCTCACAAATGAGCTCGCTATCAACGAGCCGGGTAGGTATTGACAGACTACTGGTCAGGCGGATAGTGAGGTCTATCCCGCTTGCTTGGCTGTGCAGCTAGGGAGGAGGCAGTCAGTGTGAGTGTATTAAACCCTGGTGATATCCAGAGATGAACTGTACTGATATGTGTACTTGATGAGTACCGATTTGTTTGGATTGCATTGTGCATATGACATTCGGCTATGTAGGCCTTGCATTGCATCGGTGTGGCCGATGGTATTCATATCTCGTATCGCATGGCCTTGGTATGGCCGATAGCATTCATGCATTGCATTACATAACCTTGGTATGATTGATTGTATTCATGGACTTACCGCATACTTTCGCATTACTCTGATATTGTACACTTGGCGTTTGGCTTGCACACACACTTACACCATCCTCTAAGCTTTTGTAAGTTTATGCACGATAGTTGCGTGCAGGTAGCGTTGGACAGCAGCAGTGCTGAGGTAGGAGTGCGCATCTAGCTATTTTGGAATTTTTGATCATCTTGTATTTCCCTTTCCGCATTGTACTTAAAGTTTTTGATATAGTGGATATGTGGTGATGTTATTTTGTGACTTAGTTATACTTGTAGTTATGCTCCATTACAAAAAAAAAATCATTCTAAAAATTCTCCTTGTAAGATCCCAAGATCGGAATCTGGCATATGATTGTCAGGAGCCGAGAATGGGGCACTACGGAGGTTTTCGGCAATCGGGATTCATGTGAATCCGATTTTTGGCTTTGGGGCCTGACACTTCGCATGGCCAAGATTTCGGTTGGGCGCGTGACTAACCTAAGATCAGGAGTTTACCACATTGTGTCTGACTATCTAAATTTAAGTATGCGACTGGTTTAGATAGAAGTCCCTTGTGATGGACCCCATAGCCTGTGATACTTCATACTATCATCCCGACTTCACATTCCAGTATGGTCATTCCATTCGCACCGCATATCATATTGCATCCGCAGTACTTAGCATTTTGGGTTACTATGTTTTTACATTTATATGGCCTAGATGAGATTGATGGTATTCGTAGCTCGTCAGGATTTTCATATTGCATTGCATCCTCAGCATCTGTTATTGTCTTATTATGTTTTGCATCGCATAGCCTTGGTACGGCTGATAGCACTCATGGACTTACCAGTATATTTCTGCTTACCCTGATATCGTATAATTTATGATCTTACCAGTATTTCTGATATTGTACTCTGACATTGTATAATTTATGGGCTTATCAGTATTTTCCGCTTACTCTGATATTGCTTACTTGGTACTTACCTTGTGCACACACTTTCACCACCCACTAAGTTTTCTATAAGCTCATGCACGATAGATGTGTGCAGATGGCGTTAGGTTGCAGCAACGTTGAGCATGGAGCGAGCAACGATTATTTGGAGCTTTGATTTTTTTGACATATGTATTTCGCTTTCAGCATTGTATTCAAATGTTTATATTAGTGGATATGTGATGATAATGTTACCTTTATGATTTGGGTATACTTGTGGTTATGCTTATTATGAGTTAAATGAACATTTAAAAATCCTCCTTGTAAGATCTCAGGATCTTACTCTGGCATATGGACGCTAGGAGCCGAGAATGGGATACTACGGAAGCTGTCGGCACTGGATTCGGCGATCGGGATTCCTGTGAATCCGATTTTCAAATTTGGGGCGTGACAGTATTTCCGTTTGTAACTCTTTGCTACGAGCCTCAACTTGTAGCGATCAATCTCACCATCAGCATTTCGTTTGATCTTGTACATCCATTTAACGCCAATAGTTCCTTGGCCTTGAGGAAGTAAAGTCAGATCTCATACATTGTTCTTCTCAATGGCCTAGATCTCCTCTTCCATAGCCGTCCTCCAACATTCTTCTTTTACAGCCTCCTTAAATGTAAGAGGCTCGTGGTCCGCATACAAGCAGAACAAATTTACTTCCTCAGTTTCGGCGTAGATATCGTTGAGGCTCCTCATTTTGATAGGAGCCAAGGGTAAAGGATAACTGGATGAAGAGGTGTTGGCTGAATTTTGATTTGATGGAATACTTCCAGAGGAGATGGAAAGTATCGCTGGACTTCTGCATGTAGACGGTTCGGCGAAAGAGGGTGTTGCAGGTGTCTGATCTTAGTTCTCATACTTCTCTTCTTCATGTTCTTCAACCTCGACTTGATTTTCTTTGGTCAAATCTTCCTCATTACATTTTCAGGCTTCTTCCTTACAGAATACTACATCTCTACTCACCACCACTTTATTGGTTAGTGGGTTGTAGAGTTTGTATGCTTTTAACTCTTCACTATAGCCGATGAAGATGCACTTCTCACCATAATCATCAAGTTTCTTTCTTCTTACTTCTTGAACTTGAGCGTAGGCAACACACCCAAAGATCCTTAAGTGCATCATGCTCGGTTTGTAACCACTCCATGCCTCTTAAGGTGTCATGTTTCTAACGTTCTTAGTAAGACATTGATTAAGCAAGTAGGTAGTACATGCAACCACCTCTGCCCAGAAGCTTTTTAACAGGCCTTTTTCTTTTAGAATAGTTCTTGTCATGTAGAGGATGGTGCAGTTTTTCTGTTTCGCAATGCCATTGTTCTGTGGCATGTAGGTTGCAGTGTGCTACTGCTTGATGCCCTGTTCCTTGCAATAATGTAAGACCCGTATCCTAATCTGTACTATTCCATCGCTTCTCGCGATCCTTCTCGACAAATTTCGGTAACCCGCGACCTGTAGTCGACATTGCGCACGACTGTCAGACGTATCATATACATTTGAGTCGACTTAATCTGAGACTTGTATCCTTACGACTGCACCGTCGCCGCGGTTCCAACGCCGCAACTCACGCACCGATCCGATACCCAGACGATGAGATGCGGACCCGCATTCAGTTCGAGAAAAAATACCACGCGTTGCAAATTCCAAGAGAATCTCTACAAAGTGTCAAATCAATCGCATCAATCAATCCCGTCAATCACCTCTCAAGTCAAGTACAAGCACCCATGCTTCCTTTCTCCACAAGCCAAGCAACCACCAAATCAACCAAGCTCTCACCTCACCCATCACTCACATCACACATCACTCACCCTTTCACCCATCACACCCATCCATCACCTCTCTTTCAACCATCCCATTTCTCTCATTTCTCAACATTTTCCAAGCATTTTCCAAGCAACCAAGAAGCCCACACGTCCATGCATTTCTAAGAGAGAAAAATGACCTTGTGTGGCCCACCTTTCCCATCCCAAAAACTTTAATCCTAGCCATCCATTTCCCATCTCCACCATCAAAGTGAAGCTCAAGGGGACCAGCATTCCGACGGACCAAGAAGATCAAGTGGTGGATGTTTCCATAAGCTAGATTTTCATATTTCTATGATGGGTCAAGTGAGGCCCACCGATCAATGGTGTGGATATCATTTTGAGACCCTAAATGTGGCCAAGGGCCCGCTTTGATTTCAAGATCAATCCATGATGGGGCCATTCTCCATGGACCCCATCATGATGTTTAATTTCCTTGCATAAATGGTCATTTAGACCGTCCATTTCGGTGGAGAAAGGATCTCCACCATTGATTTTGATTGTTGGGCCCATATGAAATGGGACCCACTTAATGTATGTTGTACATCATGCAACGGAGGGCCTATAATGCCGGAGTCCCTCCCTTACACGTGTCCCTCTCATTCTCTCTCTCCCTCTTTATTTTACTTTCTTTTCTTTTCTTTTCTTTTCCTGTGATAATATGGCCATGTGGGTGGACCTCACCATGAGGCATGATTTTTATCCAAACCATTTACAAGTGGAGCTCACCTTATATGTGTTGCACCCACGCCATTCATCAATTGGTGGGCCCACCTTATTTACTCGGTGCCAAAACCGTCCAGCATCCAGGGACGCTGGACGTCAAAAGAAAAACACAAATATGACTTTATTTTTTTTATGCTTTTTGGGTGGGCTGCTCATGCAGGCCCCACCTTGATGTATGTATTTACTCCACGCCGTTTATTTTGTTCTACAGCTCATTTTATGCGTTGAGCCGAAAAATGAGGATAATCTGACTCTCAGGTGGGCCATAGCATAGCAAACAGTGTGTTTGCCATTGAAATTCACCCTGATAGTTTGATACGCCAAAAAAAACATGCAATATCGGACTCGTTTGGCTTGTCTCGAGTCATAGAGGCCATTGAGCGGGGTGAATCCATCATAAGCGGGCCTCACATGTGAAAAACCGCGGAAAAACCGCTTTTCAAAAAAAAAAAAAAAAAAAAACGTGCAAGCAGCAGGGCTGCTGCTGCAAGCAGCGCCTGCTGCCTACAGCGGGCGGGCGGACAGCATCCCACGGCCCCTGCCGTGGGCCCCACCTTGATGTTTATTTGTCATCCAATCCATCCAGATGGTGGGCCTCTACCTGAAGAAGGCTCCACCCAAAAATCAAGTCCATTCAAGGCTCAAGTGGCCCACATCATAGGAAACAGTATTGATTGAGTGCCTACCATTGAAACTTTTTGGTGGCCACAGAAGTTTTGGATCACGATGATATTTGTTTTTCCATTCATCTAGGCCTTTGTGACCTTACCAACAGGTTGGATGGTTAGTAAACAATATGGTGGGCCCCACGTGGGACCACAGTGATGTATGTATGTGACTCGTACCGTCCACGGACGATGGCAGTCACCATGATGTATATGTTTTGTAAAGGCTGTCCAGCGACTGGACGGCCAGTAGGGCCCCACCCTTGATGTTAGATGGTGGGCCTTCATGTGGACCCCGCCACTATGCATGTGTTGCATCCAACCTGCCCAGCCACTTTTGAAGGCTAATTTTCATATGGTGATCTAAAGAATGAGCAAATTCATAGTTCTGTGGACCCCCACCATGATGCATGGGTTGTATCCAAACCTTCCAACCATTTTTAGCTATTAATTTATGTATTGAGACCAAGACTGAGTCAGATCCATAGTTCACGTGGGACCCACCCTTGATGCATGTGTTGCATCAAAACTGTCCATCTAATTTTGAAAGTCTATTTTATTGCATGAGCTAAAGAATGTGGCAGATCTATGGTTCAAATGGGCCCACCTTGGTATGTGTTTCGGGCCCATGATTGACTTAATTGTGGCCATCCATTCAGGCCACTTTGGTATATATCAAAAGCCCAAATGATTAGGCCCACCTTGGGGTACATCTAAGACCATGGGATTAAGCCCATTTGGCATATGTAATGCCCGTGGGTTTCAGCCCATTTGACATATATAAGGCCCATGGGAATTAGGCCCATTTGATAAGGCCATAAGATTAAGCCCATTTGATACATATACGGCCCAAGTTGTGAGGCCCACTTTGATGTATTTCAAGGCCCATGGATCATGGACCATTGCAATGTACATAAGGCTCATTGGTGAGGCCCATTAACGCAACACATTTGATGTATCTAAGGCCCAACGGGATGACCTTAGGGTCCATTGCAATGTGTGACTTCCCATGTTCATGTAATGATATATATGGCGGACCGTGCCTAGGGAACAATGTTGGTTTGACGTCCATATTATATGTACAATGTTGGTTAAATGTCCGCATTGTAACTCCCCTTAGGGCCCATTGTTAGGCCCATGCTCGTTGTTATTCATCGCCTTATAACATGCTTAGTATAATCCCATGACTCATTCCCATACGCATCATATGTATGCTTGATTTGAGTAGTGACTGATCATAGCATATGCCATTAGGCAGACCACTTATGGGACCCATTATGAGACGGAGTGCCCCACATGATCGCCCAGTACGCGCTGGATTTCTGCATGATTTGACGTGTGATTCATGCATCTCGCATATGTGTGACTTGATCACTGCACACCCTAGCGACATCAGGGCTGTGGCTCCACAGGTACATTGTGGATGGCTGTATCGGATACCGAAAATACTTAGTTCTAGCACTGTGGGCACTTAGGATGTCCTTGAGTGAAAGTCCTAGAACCTTTTTGGTACCAGGAGATGCTCCAACGTCTAGACCGAGTGGATACACGAGCGCCCTAGTGCCGAATACCAGTAGGCAGCGTCTCCCACTGTGTCGTGGTCGGTTGGAAGGGGGTGTGGCCTTATCCGCCTGAGTGAGGGGGCTATAAGCTAGGCTGAGTTTGACCAGCTCGCAAATGAGTCCGCTATCGACGAGCAGGGTAGGTATTGGCAGACTACTGGTCAGGCGGATAGTGAGGTCTATTCCCCTTGCTTGACTGTGCAGCTAGGGAGGTGGCAGTCACTGTGAAGTATATTACACCCCGGTGATATCCAAAGAGGAACTGTACTGATATATGTACTTGAGAGTACTTACTTGCTTGGATTGCATTTCGCATATGACATTCGGCTATATAGGCCTTGTATTATATCGGTGTGGCCAATGACATTCATATCTCATCGCATAGCTTTGGCATGGTTGAATTTATGGACTTACCACATACTTTCGCATTGTTCTGATACTGTACACTTGGCGTTTGCCATACGCACACACGTACACCACCCTCTAAGCTTTTGTAAGCTTATGCACTATAGTTGCGTGCAGGTAGCATTGGACAGCAGCAGCGCTGAGGCAGGAGTGCATATCAGGACCTTTTGAAGATTTTTAATCACCTTGTATTTCCCTTTCCGCATTGTACTTAAAATTTTTGATATAGTGGATATGTGGTGATGTTGTTTTATGACTTGGTTATGCTTGTGGTTATGCTCCATTACAAAAAAAAAAATTCATTCTGAAAATCCTCCTTGTAAGATCGCAGGATCGGAATTTGGCATTTGATTGTCAGGAGCCGAGAATGGGGCACTACGGAGGCTGTCGGCATCGGATTCGGCAATCGGGATTCATGTGAATCCGATTTTCGGGTTTAGGGCGTGACAAATAATCTCAAAATGCACTTGAGGTGTACTCTCCACCTCTGTCAGATCTAAGTACTTTAATTTTGTGACCACTTTCAACTTGAACACAAGCTTTGAAAATTTTAAAAATAGTGAAAGCAGAAGATTTTTCTTTGATGCAATTTCCCAAAGTCTTCTATTGAAATCATCAATGAAGGTAATAAAGTATTTATTACCTTCAAGAGAGGGTATTTCAAGTGGTCCACAAATATCAGTATGAACCAATTGAAGTGGTTCATTTGCTCTTCTGGAAACTCCACTTGGAAAGGAGTTCCTTTGTTGCTTGCCAAGTGCGCACGCCCTAACACATGTTTTGGACCTTTAATAGTAGGCAAGCCCTGTACCATGCTTGATGAAGACAATAGCTTTAAGCCGCTGAAATGGATATGCCCAAAGCGAAGACGTCATCTCCATGAATCATTCTTCACGATTCCATAGAGACACTTTTCAACTTTTGTGTTGATTTGAAGCGGAAACATACGATATATTCTTCTCCATTTGGACTTGAGTCACAAGTTTCCAGTGTGCATATCTTATAGAGAGATAGAATAGTTTTTCATATGTATGACATATCCCTTCTCAAGGAGTTGGCCGATATTGAGGATGTTATTTTTCATGTTTGGTACGTAATACACATTGGAGATAAAATTCGGCACACCATTCTTCTGATAGATTTTAAATTTTCTTTTACCTTTCATAGGAACTTTTGATGAGTTTCATATACTCACATTGCCATAAGCACATTCTGCCAGTTCCATAAATAGCTCATTCTTTACACACGTGGTTACTCGCACCAGAGTTGAAATACCACACGTAATGTTGATAACATGCTGCTTCTTGTGCAAAAAGAAGTGTGGAGTCTTGTTTTTCATGATTTGATACTTCTGCATAATTAGAATGCTCATCTTGATCTATTGGTTTGCTCCAGCAGTCTGAAGCATAATTGTCGAACTTGTTGTAATTATAACATTGAATATTTTTTGTATTTCCATGTCCACATGGATCGACCTCTACCATTTCCTCTTCCATAGAAATTAGTAATCTTTTGTTGATTTTGTTTTTGACTTAGATAATATCCACGCCTTCTATCTCTTATACGATTACTAATGACACAGACCCCTCGTTGTGTATGACCATTCTTTAGAGTCAACTTAGACTTTATACAATATTCAAGCATTGAACTCGCACTCTTTTACATTCGTTGCTCATGTACTTGCAACGATCCCATCAATTCTTTAATGGACAGATTTTTCAAGTCCTTTGATTCTTCCATGGCAACAACCACATGCTTAAATTTGGTTGTGAGAGATCGAAGTACTTTTTTAACAACCCGTACATCTTCGATCTTTTCACCATTTCTTTTCGAGTTGTTAACAATAACAAGTAACCTTGAAAAAAATCAGAAATGGTCTCACCTTCCTTCATGTGTGAGGTCTCGAATTCAGCTTTAAAAGTTTGGAGACGAACCTTCTTCACACGATCAACTCCTAAGAATCTCTCATGCTTGCTTGCATGTCATTGCTTCAGCGATCCATTCAAAGGTGGACTCATCCAACCCTTGATAGACAAGAAACAGAGCGCCTTGTTGTCCTTCTTTCTTTAATCTTTGAGGACTGCCCTTTGATCAATGGTGTAGATAGCTTCTTCTTCCGTTGTGGGTTCTACATACCCATCGGTAACAATCTCCCATAGATCTTGCGACCTAAACAGTGCTTTCATTTGGATGCACCAATTCTCATAGTTGTCCTTAGACAATTTTGGAATTTGTGGCTGGATCGAGTTGTCCATTTAATCAGGGACTTGTAGCAAACAAACAGAAATAATGTTTACTTACTAGATGAAGAACAATCTGGCCATTACACTATTGCTGAACTGGGGTTGTAAATCTGCTGAACCTGGTGCTCTGATACCAGTTTGTTGGGTTTACGAAGCCTCAAGAGATAATTCAAACACCTACACAAGAAGGGAATAGCTTTTTAGCTTGATTTTTGCTTACATTAAACGTGCAACACGACACCTCTTTATATAGTGACTTGCTACTATGTGAAATACCTAATATGCCCTCATTCTAGAATAATCTATACCATTAACTACATTTAATCTATCAATTTCTAACGTATGAAAATCTACTAGCCACAACATGTGGAAATTCCAATAGCCATAACGTGTGGTTTTTCAGATACTATGAAAACTTCCAAAGGTTTGGACGTTCCAATAATAATAACAATAAGAGATTCACGGGAGTGGTCAGAAGATGCCTTGTGTTGGGGACCTTGCACAAAATCTTAGGATCTAGCCCTCCAGAACAAACTAAAATTATGGGATAATAAAAGCAATGAAGTAAATTAAAGTATCAATCACACAACACCAGGAATTTTTATGTGGAAAACTCTCAAAGAGGTAAAAACCACGGGACCTCGTCCAAATCAACAATCCACTATAAAGCAAAACGTTACAACCGATCACAAGTACACACCGCTTGGATCAAATCGTCATCACTCACACAGGAGCGGATAAACAGTAAGAGAACAAAAGAAAAATGAAAAGATCTCACCAATTACGAGGATGTGGAAGCGGTGAGATATGGTAGATCACCTCTACTAGCATAGCCTCTCTTCCACAAGCTTCCTCTCTCTCTTTCTCTCTCTCACACACTTTTTGCAAACCCTTGCAAAACTTTAGGAAACCCTAGAATACCCTGGAATACACTCCAATCTCGGATACACTCCTTTATAAAAGAATAAAAAGAGGTAAAACCCAAATAGGAAACAAAATTCGCAGAATCTGCGTTTCCGCAATCGCATCTGTGGAACTTTTCGATAATATCGAAGGTCTCTCAATAACAGCGTCAATATCATCTGAAGATCTCTCAATAATATCGAGACAAAACTAAAACTGTCCAGCAACCAGGATTAAAAATTGTAAGACCCGTATCTTAATCCATACCGTTTCGTAGGATTTCGCAGTCTTTTCGGTCGAATTTCAACAACTTTTGACCCTTAACTGGTATTTGCGCCCGACCCTGAGTCACACATCGAAGATTTGTACCCTAGCGACCGCGTCGTCGCTGTGGTTCCGATGCTACATCTCGCGCACCGAGGCGATACCCAGGCCAGGAGATGTGGGCCCGCGTTCAGTTCGAGAAAAACACCACGCGTTGCAAAACCTAAGAGAACATCACATCAAATCCCATCAATCTCATCAATCAATTACACATCACCTCACATGTCAAAGTACAACCCCATCTCCAAGCAACCCCAAAGTCAAACTCTTTCTTGCACAAAGTATACCCACCACATCATTCACCCATCTCTCTCTCTCTCTCTCTCTCTCTCTCTCTCTCTCTCTCTCTCTCTCTCCAAGCAACCGTCCATGGCTTCGATGGGAGAAAAACTAGTATGGCCCACCTTCCTACCTTCCATCTCCACCATCAAAATTCGATCTCAACCATTGAAGTCCATCTATTTGAGCAACCGTCCATAGCTTCCATGGGAGAGAAACTAGTATGGCCCACCTTCCTACCTTTCATCTCCACCATCAAAGTCCGATCTCAACTGTTGAAGTCCATCCATTTAAGCTCTAGCTTGCATTGGCGGAAGAATGAAAAAGAGATCTAAAGGTGGGTGCTTCTTTGTTTCTTTATCTCTCTCTTTTTCTTTTGTTTCGTAGGTGATTTTTGTTTGTATTTGTTGATTAGAGGGCCCACATATGTGAGACCCATCTTGATGTATTATACTCACCGTCTGATCTTGAGGCCTACCATGTTGCTGCCCATTTTGGGATAGATCTGACGAAGGAAAAATATAAATATTGGTCTGATCCAAAGTTGGTGGGCCCTGCTGCCATGGACCCCACCTTGATGCATGGTGTATCCATGCCGTCCTGCTGTGAGGACCCACCATAATATGTGTTATATCTGGACCATCATGGGGCCCACATATGACGTACGTGTCTTATCCATGACACCCCAGCAGACGGTGGGCCCTACCCAGATTTACGTGTCTCATATCTAGCCGTCCATCCGTGGCAGCATCACGGTGATATATGTATTTTATCAATGCTGCACAGCAGCCGTGGGGCCCACTTGATGGACGTGTGTATCCACACCGTCCATCAAATGAACAGATTCAAATCTACGGTGGAAACTACCTTGATGTATATGTTTTATCCACGTCCGTCCATCCATTTTGCTGGTGGGTTCCACACGTGTGAACCCTCCTGCCACGTGTGGACCACCCCCTCTGGCGTACGTAATCCAGACCGTCCACGGACGGACATCCAACCCCACCTTGGATGGACTATATATAATATTATATTATATATATATATATATATATATATATATATATATATATATGATATGATATATATTTATACGATATATATAATATATTATAAGATATATTATATATTATGTCTGATGGGCCCCACGTGGGACCCACCTTTGATAGTGTGAACGTCCAGGCTAATAAAGCATATTCACATATCAGGTGGACAGCCGTCCATACGTGGACCCACCATGATTTATATTTAAATCCACACCGTCTATATATCTGGACGGTGGAAATCCCATGTGGGCCTCCACCATGAGTCATTGTTATATCCAAACCGTCCATCAATGATGGTGGGACCCATTGGCGTGGATGTTTTATCCACCGTCCATTCATATGAACGGTGGAGCCCCTCTAATGTATGTGTTTTATCCACCGTCCATCATCCGGACGGTGGAGCTTCCTATGATGTACGGGGTTTGCATACACTGTTCATCTGGTGGGAATCTCCTAGTGTATGGGTCTTACCTGCACCGTCCAGTAGGTCTGGACGGTGGGTACCCATCATGAGATATGTGTTTTATCTCAGCCGTACATTGTCTGGATGGTGGGTGTCCATCGTGATGTATGTTTCATCCACACCGTCCACTATTTGAACGGTGGAGATCCACATAATGCACGGGTTTTATCCTCACTATTCGTCCACTTGCTGGGACATGGGACGCAGCTGCTGACATGCTGCATCCAGCACGTGGGGACAACATGATGTATGTTTTATTCACACCATTCGCGGGATAGTGTGACCCACTATAATATATGTATTTTAAACGTTGCGTAATACAGTGATGTACGTGTTATATAACCAGAGTCACTTGTTATATACCCAGAGTCCATCCATGGGACCACCGTAATGTATGCATTGTATATCCAGTTGGTGAGGCCCGTTCTGTGATGCTTAAAGCCACCTTGATGTGTGTATTGGAAGCACACGGTCCATAGGGCTGACCCATGTGGCCCACCATGATATATGTGTATTACACGTATTGTTCATTTATTTTTGGGCCGTAGGCCTCATTACCCAGAGAGGCCCATGGAAGTGGCCCATTATAATGTATTCATGGCCTATGGGCAAGGCCCATTATAATATGTATTAGGCCCATGTGTAGTGGCCCAATCTGATGTGTATGAGGCCCAGGTGCAGGGCCCACCTGTTATTTATATTAGGCCATGTGCAGGGCCCACCTGTTGTATATTTATAATCCTTTCTGGCGTAGCCCATTGAGTTGTATATCAAGCCCAATGTGATGTTTTCGTAATTCATTTAGTGTGACCCATCGTGATGTATATTAAGCCTTTGTGTGAGGCCATGGGCCCACTATATGTTTGGCTTTGGCTCTAAGTAAGTCATTCCTTGTGAGCAATGGTGGTTAAATGTCCACATTGATGGGCAATGATGGTTAAATGTCCTCATTGTGATCTTCCCTTATGCCTTGTTAGGCCCATTCTCTTCATGGGATAACTCAATTAAGTAGGCCCCATTTGTCATAGACGGATGGCTCCGTGTTATTAGATTTGATATAACCACGGGCAGTGTTGATCTTTATACTATAGTTGATCGGTTGATCATCTATAGACCCCATTTTGTTTATCTGTTGATTATCGGTGCAATTGATGTGACCGATTTACCGATTCTGATTATCGATCTATTCCGATTATCACGAATGATTGTCGTTTTCGATTGACGTGATCGATTTGCTGACTCTGATTACCGATTGATTTCGATTAACGTGACCGATTGTTAATTCCAATTATCGTGACCGATTGTCGATTCCGATTGTCATGACAGATTACCGTTTCGATTGACGTGACCGGTTTGTCGATTCTGATTATCGATCGATTCCGATTATCACGACTGATTGCCGATTCCAATTGACGTGATTGATTTGCTGACTCTAATTACCAATTGATTCCGATTGACGTGACCGATTGTTGATTCCGATTATCGTGACCGATTACCGATTCCAATTGTCATGACCGATTACCGTTCTGATTGACGTGACCGGTTTACCGATTCTGATTATTGATCGATTTCGATTATCACGACCGATTGTCGATTCCGATCGACATGATCGATTTGCCGACTCTGATTATCGATCGATTCCGATTGACGTGATCGATTGCTGATTCTGATTATTATGACCGATTGTCGATTCCGATTGACGTGACTGATTTGCTGATTCTTATTACCGATTGATTCCAATTATCATGACCGATTGTCGATTCCGATTATCGAGGCCAATTATCGATCGATTCCGATTGTCATGGCCGATTGCCGACTCTGATTATAGTGGCCGATTGATCAATTAGCGATCGAGGCCGATTATCGTGACCGACTGCCGATTCCGAGTATTAAGGCCGATTATCGATCAATTTTGATTGTCGTGGCCGATTGACGATTCTAATTATCATGACCGATTCCGATTACTGAGGCCTACTCCGATTCTGATTTCGATTCTTGAAGTTGATTTCGATTGTCAAGGCCGATTGTCGAGACCTATACGATGTATATGCGACCCATATTTGAGGCCCATTATGATGTGCATTCGGCCCATGTTTGAAGCCCAATGTGATGTATATGCGACCGATGTGATGAGGCCCATTATGATGCATTTGAGGGCCAGGCGATGAAGTCCATTGTGATATATGTTAGGCCCATCTGAAAATCTCATCGTGATGTGTATTAAGCTCTTGAGTCAAGCCCATGGTATTGTATATCAGGCCCTTCGTGAGGCCATGGGTCCACTATATGTTTGACACTATGTGGGTCACCCCTTGGGGGCAATGTTGGTTAAATGTCCACATTGTCGAGGCCGAACGTCGATGCCGATTATTGAGGCCAAATATTGATACCGATTATGAGTACGTGACATCATAGCATCATAATACATGCCCATACGCATCATTTGTATGTTTGTTATGAGATGTGATTGACTATTGCATATGTCATAAGGCAGGTTATTCATGGGACTCCCTGATAGCAGAGTTGCCCCACTCGAGCGCACGGTATGCGTAGAAATTATGCATGATTGCACTGTGTGACTCATGTGTCTCACATTTGTGTGACATGACCACCGTACGCCCTATCGACATCAGGGTTGTAGCCTCCACAGGTATATCGTGGATGGCCAGAAGGGATACCGAAAATATGTTCTACATGAGGTGTTATAGATATCCCTGGGTGAAAGTTCTTAAACCCTATTGGTTTCAGAGGTTACTCCAACGTTTAGACCGAGTGGATGTATGAGCGCATGAGGGCCGTATACCATTAGGCCGCGTCTCCCACTGTGTCGTAGTCGATTTGAAGGAGGTGTGGCCTTACCTGTCTGAGAGGAGGGGGCAAAGCTAGGCTGAGTTTGACTAGCTCGAGGAATGGGTCCATTATAGACGAGCCGGGCCCGATATTGGCAAGCGGATAGTGAGGTCTCTTCCACTCGCCTTATTGCGCGCGATGGGGCGGCAATCTGGTTTGGAGTGTAATAGACCTCGGTGATTTCCCAAAGAGGAACTATACTGATATATGGACGTATTAAGTAAGAGTTGCCTGCTCATTCATTCACTATCCACTTGGGCTGATGGTGTGCAACTAATTGTTGTGTACCTTCATTATGACAAGGATTTTGGTTGGGCGCACGACTAACCTGAGATCAGGAGTTTACCATGTTGAGTCTGACTATCCAAATTTAGGTATGGGACTGGTTTGGATAGAAGTCCCTTGTGGTAGACCCTGCGATACTACGTACTATCATCCCGACTTCACACTCCAGCATAGTCATTTCATTCGCATCGCATATTGCATTACATCCACAGGCATATGGCATTTTGGGTTGTTATGTTTCTTCACT
Source organism: Magnolia kwangsiensis (assembly GCA_037074715.1). Taxonomy (NCBI): domain Eukaryota; kingdom Viridiplantae; phylum Streptophyta; class Magnoliopsida; order Magnoliales; family Magnoliaceae; genus Magnolia; species Magnolia kwangsiensis. The sequence continues at coordinate 187,712,940 of CM073572.1, read as the reverse complement.
TATATGGTCTAGGCAGACTTAGCAGGATTTGTATATTGCATCCTCGACATCTGATATTTAGCTCTTTATAACTCCTTATTGCATAGCTGTTCTATATTGCGTATTCTTATATTGATTGACTTATGGACTTGTCCATACTTCCGCTTACTCTATTATCGTATAATTCATGATCTTGTCAGTATTTCTGCTTATTCTGATGTCGTTTGATGTAACATCCCGAAAATCGGGGGGTCGAGCAAAAACCCAACTCCCGAGTTCCAAAATGTTATTTATGCAACATGGATATGTATGATTGAATGTTGTCTGTGATAATGTATTAAACATGAGTGAGATTAAGCCAGAACAGTATATCATACTTCAGAGACAGTTAAATTTGCAAGCGGAAGACTGTAATAGTATGTATAACGTATATAAACTGTTGTATGTCTCCAGAGTGTGAATACATTACCAGGTTATACACATACATGTATACTTCAAAAGTAAACAAAATGAATATACATGAGGGCACTAAAAATATAAAATGACAAACGTCAAAGTATCTAATCAACCTCCCTGCAATCCCGTCAATCAGAACACGCATAAAGGAGGAATCCTCCTCCTCATCATCAAGTCCAGCTCCGCCTCACAGGCCGCGCCATCATCTGCAATCACAAAAGGGACTGGTGGGTGTCCGGAAACACCATCCCGTAACGTGGGAGTGAGTGATCAACTCAGTGGGATAAGAGAGCAGAGATTAGCATGTTCACAATTCAATCACGCGATAATAGTAAAGCAGTAAATCAGACAATCCTAATACTGTTGTTAATGCAGGATGACATGACGTGATGTATGCCCTCACCGACGATCTCCCTCATGCGGCAACATCTTACGACCGCGGCATGCCACACTCCCTAGAGTGCTCCACATCTTCCAGGCACATGCAATGCTATGGTGATATGATTTCCAAGTTGTTATTAAGTCCATTCAAACAGCAGGATTGGGAAACTAAGGTACTTCCCTTGTATCAATCCCAACACGGATCCTGTCTAGGGTCGTCACTCCTAGTAATCTCATACGATGTACATTTCGTAGGTCACTGCAAGGGCTGCCAGGGCTGTTGCTCGCACTCGTTGCACCGCTCCCCCATCACCTTATCAATACAGGCCTACTGTACTCTACTGCACGGAAGGGTCGTCGCCTCCCGTGAACTCAGAATACGCTCGCGGTCACTACAAAGGGCTCGTCGCCTGATCAGTGTAGGCCGACAGCTAGAATATAGTGTCTCATACCACCATAATCTGCTCACGAGTTTAGGTGCTCACTGGTCACTACGGGGAGGTTTGTGGCCCCAGCGTAGGCCGACAGCTCGACCACGGTGTCCCATACCACCATGCCCGGCTCATGAGTCTTCGTGGATCAAGGTACCACGGTTAATAGGGTTTACAATGGTAAGTTCAGTACCCTAGGTTCAAGCAGTTATGTTACATACAAGGTGAACAAACATCGGCCAGTCGGGTTACTTGACGGGCTCGACTAGCGCGATCGCATCTCGAATTGAACGACATGAAGTGCGTAAAACACTTCGCGTGGCCTAACCACTGCCGCCAACTCTCAACACGAATCACATTCATCGACGCGTCGTTCGTGGCTATGACCAGTCAGCCACGAATTCATTCGGTTACCGACTGCCTGGACTAAGTCAAGTCCCACACATCTATTGAATTACATTACGCTATATACCACGGTATTGGAATTGAAACACATCATGTGAGCATGTTAGCACATGTTATAACATTCAACTAAGGCAAATCTTCAAGGCATACTTTCCATGCATATTCAACTTAGGCAAATCTTCAAGGCATCATTTCTATGCATGTGATGCAATCATGCATAAGGTCAACATATAGGAAATCATTTAGGTCAGCATTTTAAATCATGAAATCAATCTCAAACTACTACATAACATCATTCAATACAATACATACTAATACAAGCATTTATACAGACACATACACTACACACTTAAGTCCACATATAGTATGTCGACCCAAAGTGCGCAACTTGGCGAATCTCTTCGCCAAACTGATTATGCAAGCATTCCTAACTCACTAATACGGCGACAAACCATGTCAATCACGTCAGCAAAATATGCATGTAGACCGTACTTCCTACATATGACTAAAATGCCCTAAATCTCATATTCTTCGATAATTTACGAAATAGGAAACAGAGAGCACGTTGTACATGTCAAACGGCGATGCCGTCGATAATCTACTATTAAACGACATTGAAAGCGTTGTAAACCGTCAATCAAAGCGTCTAAAATCCTCACCTAGTCTCTTACGGTCGCGGGATTTTGAACGGAGCGTGTACGCTTCGTCTACGGCAGTAGGAGGACCTGATTTATGGAATACATTAGCTAACATGCCATGAATCTGAGTAAACCCTAAATCAGCAAGTTCTAGGGTTATTTTATACCTGAAAAAGGAGAGAAATCACCAGCCAGGTGATTGGGAAGAGGTGTTGAAGCAGCAGCAATCGGCGGCTCGGATGCGGGGAAAATCTCCTCTTCCCTTTCTCTCAAACTCTCTCTCTCTTTTCTAGGGTTTGTGAATTTCGTATGCAAGGAAGGAATGAGGGTTTCAACCCCTTTTATAAGCTTGGAAACGCCGAATATAGGCTCCGGGACGAAGTTTACTTATTGCCTATCCATTTCGGGGCTGTTTCGGTCCAAAAACTGATTTCTGGTGGTCCCCTGGTCGATTGCGATCAGACTTAAGCTCATGGGTACCAGATGTACCTCGTATTAAGTTTTCAGTCTGGCAGGGTTCGCAGATCGCACGTATCGGACCAGTTTCAGTTCAGCGGTCACCGCACATAGATCAGGGCTGAAAGTCCCATGATAATAAATAGAAATTTTTCCTGATCCGAGGGTGTAATCTGGATGAATTCTGACGGTCAGAACGCTTAATACTGACGCGTCAAGTCGTGTGCCAGATTTGAATTTGAAATTCCAAATTCGTCCCTATTCGCGGTCGCTTCAGTCCGGGTTCAACGAAATACTCTGTGATTATCGGATTGACTTGATTTTCGAGATGATTGTCAAGTCCAGCTGGGCGGTTCTAACGGTCTAAGATAGGAGGTATCGGACCTTCGAAGCGCGGTCTAAATCCAATACAAAAATTCAATGTGGTCCAGAGGACAAACCCGCTTAGAGTTTGATCCGAGGTTATAGAGTATTGTAGAGTTGTTTGTTCTACTCGATTTGGTTCTTGTAGAACGTATTTTAAAGTGATCAGGGACTGTTTCCCAACCACTCCAACGTTGCGCTAGCTAACTTATGCTTAGTTTCTAAAGAAATTTATCCTAAGTGGTTTCTTTGGCTATGGAATTGGGTTCTGAACGATTTTTCAGGTGTTTTAATTGACCCATTGCCTAAGGACGTTTAATCCCAGATTAGCCAAAATCCGGGGTGTTACAATCTACCCCCCTTAAAACACAATGTCGTCCCCGACATTGGCGAAGGGCAAGGAGTACTTTCTCTAAGGAAGGTTCAAATCCTATTTAATAACCTAATCGTACATATAACCTAAATCAAATGTTTCGATCCTGGGCCAGTGGGAAAGAGGCCAACCACTCTTCCGCTGCGCCACACTGATCGAACGACAGTGTTGACTAATCCTAACTGGATTGGACTTAATACGTTCTACCCCCCTTAAAACTTGGTTTTTCTTAAATTCAAGAATCTATGCATCGCTCTATATATCGGAACAAGGTGCAACTTAGGGGCGATCTTTGACATGAATTAGGGAACAACCTCTCATTACAGTGGCTTTCCCTGATAATGATGCGTTCTATGGCATTGGTATCTATGGCGATAGAGATGAGCCTAAGCTCTATTGTGGATATGTTCAGGTATGAGTTGGTGGCAAGATGCCTAATTCTCTACTGGCTTTAAGTCCTCGCCATTTCCCAAAGACACTATGATCCTGTTTAGTTGTAGATGGTCGAGCCAACACGGAAGAAAGGTTGTGTAATGGGTCTGAGCCGGATACATAGACTTTCTGTCTAGCTAGGACAGAAGATTTATTGTATCAATTCTTAATCCGAGTCGATTCCGATCTTCTGCTTGATCAGAGCATTGGATTTATTGGTAACCACTAGGATTAAGAAGTCGATTCAGACCGCGAATACATCGCTTACATGTAGTTCCTTTATTCCGCATTCTCGAATGCAATAAGCCCTTGGGGAAGGCAATTCTAGGGGGCGTGCTAGTACATTCTAAGTTCAATCTGAGGGAGTTATAAATGTTCCCTGAGAGTGTATGGTTCCTTTCTATGGGCAACAACAGAAATCTATTAGTCATAAAGAAATCTAACCTACTATCCCTTAGCATATATAGGCCTTACACTGCCTAAGTCAACTAGTAACCTAGTCTGTAACTCAGTACTTATAATCCAAAGCCTAAGTTTATACGTTAAATGGTTCCATACCATTTCTACTATAGGGAATTGTTCTATCACTCAGGGTCAAGATTATCTAAATAGAATTGGGTTTCCTATATCGTCAGATCCTTCAAATCTAGCAGTGCTAACTCTAGGACCAAAACGCCAAGGGCCTATGTGGCCAGTAGCATTCAGTTGTATTAAATAGAACCGCATTCTTAGTCCCATAGTGGGATCGGAAGTGGCATGCTTGGTAGGAGGGTGGGGTGGGATAAAAAACTAATTTGTAGGCCGGATCTCAGGGAGTTATAATACTCCCAATCTAGAAACAATATCTTATAACGAAATGAAACAACATGCATTCCATTCAACAAATTTTGGCTATATTAAGCCCAAACCACAACACAAACACATTTTTCTACCTAAAAACAAAACAACCTAGAAATTTCAAATAGTAATCAAACAAGCAAAAGGGCAACGACATAAATGCCTAATTCTACCAAAGGACTTCTACCAGGGTCCCAACTGACCTTCTTGAATACTATCAAGTTCAGTACTGTCTGTTGCCCATTCGAGCTCTATCGGCCAAGTAGTTTCACTACTTCTCACACGGAGAAAGTTGAGAAATGGGATTTGAGGTTAGCACGATTCTAAGACCCAAAAAGAGGGTAAAGTCTCAAATAAAAGGGACATGAGAAGGAGGATGGTGGAAAAGGAGAAAAAGGCTAAAATAGCTTAACAATAGCAATGGAAAATGGGAGAAATGCAAGGAAATGGCTAACCAAAATAGAAAAGGGAGATCTAGGCGTTGTAGAGGGATGCTTCAAGCTCCCCTAGGATGTATTTTCAGAAAGAAATGAAAACGAAAAAGGAGAATGGAGCACCTCACGAATTCGGCTCGATTTGGGGGTTTTAGGAGCTCCAACGGACGAAACCTTCAAGAGGGATGGCTGCCAACTTCAAAGGAATGATGGAGGGTGGTCTTTTTTGGCCAAAGATGGATCTAGGGGTGGTTTGGAACCACAATTTTTGGTTAGGGCAGCAAGAAAACGAAAATGGGGCTAGGGAAGGGGACTTTTGTGAAGGAAGTACATCTTTTAGGGAGTTTCAAGGTACGGACCGCATACCAGGGGACTACCCTAGCCCCCAAACTCATCCAGCCCAAAGATCAAGCCCATCCGATAAGTTTGACCGGCGATGCATCGCCGAACCGGCGATGGCATCGCCGATGAAGTTGCAAATTGGCCATTGAGGCCATATGGGATGGATTCCCCTTGGCCTAGGGATTCCAAAAAGGTATGGTGCACACTCTGGTTCATTGTAGATTGCCCTAGGGAGGCCAATACATTTTTAACATCCATTCGAGGCTTTTCGGGTCCAATATTCAATCCCGAATACAAAACCCTATCATGCAGCATATGATTTTGGGGTAGAAGGATCTATTACATCCATCTAGACCATTATTTGCTAAAGAAAGTGAAGTTAGAATGGCCTTATGGCCATTTTTCATGAAATTTTACTATTCACTGTAAAATTTGGTGAATGTACTAATTTGTGTTATTTTCATATTAGGTTTGATGCCTAACATGAAATGGATAAGAAAAAACTGAAGGTTGAAGTGTTTAGAGGAGGAATTTTGAGAATTTTTGGCAAAACGGGGTTTTTAAGCCCTGACGATTGATTACTGGAGTCGTGGTCATTCCACGGCCCAAGGATTTACTTTTGCGGTTTAAAACCGCTCATAGGACATCTCAACCTAACTTCCTATAGCTTAGCAGCGATTCGGGTGGCCTTACGCGACCCAAGATGCGTTACAGAGTCGATCTTGCGATCGATTCTAATAGACTTCGCCTGTCGGCGAATCTGCGATCCTGGACGTGTTTCTAGACCCTTCTCGCACCCACCTATGTCAAAGGAAGCGACAGCGTGCGTCGCGTGACCATAACCCAGGCCCGGTTTAATCCAAATCATGCTCTGATACCATCTGTAACATCCCGAAAATCGGGGGGTCGAGCAAAAACCCAACTCCCGAGTTTCAAAATGTTATTTATGCAACATGGATATGTATGATTGAATGTTGTCTGTGATAATGTATTAAACATGAGTGAGATTAAGCCAGAACAGTATATCATACTTCAGAGACAGTTAAATTTGCAAGCGGAAGACTGTAATAGTATGTATAACGTATATAAACTGTTGTATGTCTCCAGAGTGTGAATACATTACCAGGTTATACACATACATGTATACTTCAAAAGTAAACAAAATGAATATACATGAGGGCACTAAAAATATAAAATGACAAACGTCAAAGTATCTAATCAACCTCCCTGCAATCCCGTCAATCAGAACACGCATAAAGGAGGAATCCTCCTCCTCATCATCAAGTCCAACTCCGCCTCACAGGCCGCGCCATCATCTGCAATCACAAAAGGGACTGGTGGGTGTCCGGAAACACCATCCCGTAACGTGGGAGTGAGTGATCAACTCAGTGGGATAAGAGAGCAGAGATTAGCATGTTCACAATTCAATCACGCGATAATAGTAAAGCGGTAAATCAGACAATCCTAATACTGTTGTTAATGCAGGATGACATGACGTGATGTATGCCCTCACCGACGATCTCCCTCATGCGGCAACATCTTACGACCGCGGCATGCCACACTCCCTAGAGTGCTCCACATCTTCCAGGCACATGCAATGCTATGGTGATATGATTTCCAAGTTGTTATTAAGTCCATTCAAACAGCAGGATTGGGAAACTAAGGTACTTCCCTTGTATCAATCCCAACACGGATCCTGTCTAGGGTCGTCACTCCTAGTAATCTCATACGATGTACATTTCGTAGGTCACTGCAAGGGCTGCCAGGGCTGTTGCTCGCACTCGTTGCACCGCTCCCCCATCACCTTATCAATACAGGCCTACTGTACTCTACTGCACGGAAGGGTCGTCGCCTCCCGTGAACTCAGAATACGCTCGCGGTCACTACAAAGGGCTCGTCGCCTGATCAGTGTAGGCCGACAGCTAGAATATAGTGTCTCATACCACCATAATCTGCTCACGAGTTTAGGTGCTCACTGGTCACTACGGGGAGGTTTGTGGCCCCAGCGTAGGCCGACAGCTCGACCACGGTGTCCCATACCACCATGCCCGGCTCATGAGTCTTCGTGGATCAAGGTACCACGGTTAATAGGGTTTACAATGGTAAGTTCAGTACCCTAGGTTCAAGCAGTTATGTTACATACAAGGTGAACAAACATCGGCCAGTCGGGTTACTTGACGGGCTCGACTAGCGCGATCGCATCTCGAATTGAACGACATGAAGTGCGTAAAACACTTCGCGTGGCCTAACCACTGCCGCCAACTCTCAACACGAATCACATTCATCGACGCGTCGTTCGTGGCTATGACCAGTCAGCCACGAATTCGTTCGGTTACCGACTGCCTGGACTAAGTCAAGTCCCACACATCTATTGAATTACATTACGCTATATACCACGGTATTGGAATTGAAACACATCATGTGAGCATGTTAGCACATGTTATAACATTCAACTAAGGCAAATCTTCAAGGCATACTTTCCATGCATATTCAACTTAGGCAAATCTTCAAGGCATCATTTCTATGCATGTGATGCAATCATGCATAAGGTCAACATATAGGAAATCATTTAGGTCAGCATTTTAAATCATGAAATCAATCTCAAACTACTACATAACATCATTCAATACAATACATACTAATACAAGCATTTATACAGACACATACACTACACACTTAAGTCCACATATAGTATGTCGACCCAAAGTGCGCAACTTGGCGAATCTCTTCGCCAAACTGATTATGCAAGCATTCCTAACTCACTAATACGGCGACAAACCATGTCAATCACGTCAGCAAAATATGCATGTAGACCGTACTTCCTACATATGACTAAAATGCCCTAAATCTCATATTCTTCGATAATTTACGAAATAGGAAACAGAGAGCACGTTGTACATGTCAAACGGCGATGCCGTCGATAATCTACTATTAAACGACATTGAAAGCGTTGTAAACCGTCAATCAAAGCGTCTAAAATCCTCACCTAGTCTCTTACGGTCGCGGGATTTTGAACGGAGCGTGTACGCTTCGTCTACGGCAGTAGGAGGACCTGATTTATGGAATACATTAGCTAACATGCCATGAATCTGAGTAAACCCTAAATCAGCAAGTTCTAGGGTTATTTTATACCTGAAAAAGGAGAGAAATCACCAGCCAGGTGATTGGGAAGAGGTGTTGAAGCAGCAGCAATCGGCGGCTCGGATGCGGGGAAAATCTCCTCTTCCCTTTCTCTCAAACTCTCTCTCTCTTTTCTAGGGTTTGTGAATTTCGTATGCAAGGAAGGAATGAGGGTTTCAACCCCTTTTATAAGCTTGGAAACGCCGAATATAGGCTCCGGGACGAAGTTTACTTATTGCCTATCCATTTCGGGGCTGTTTCGGTCCAAAAACTGATTTCTGGTGGTCCCCTGGTCGATTGCGATCAGACTTAAGCTCATGGGTACCAGATGTACCTCGTATTAAGTTTTCAGTCTGGCAGGGTTCGCAGATCGCACGTATCGGACCAGTTTCAGTTCAGCGGTCACCGCACATAGATCAGGGCTGAAAGTCCCATGATAATAAATAGAAATTTTTCCTGATCCGAGGGTGTAATCTGGATGAATTCTGACGGTCAGAACGCTTAATACTGACGCGTCAAGTCGTGTGCCAGATTTGAATTTGAAATTCCAAATTCGTCCCTATTCGCGGTCGCTTCAGTCCGGGTTCAACGAAATACTCTGTGATTATCGGATTGACTTGATTTTCGAGATGATTGTCAAGTCCAGCTGGGCGGTTCTAACGGTCTAAGATAGGAGGTATCGGACCTTCGAAGCGCGGTCTAAATCCAATACAAAAATTCAATGTGGTCCAGAGGACAAACCCGCTTAGAGTTTGATCCGAGGTTATAGAGTATTGTAGAGTTGTTTGTTCTACTCGATTTGGTTCTTGTAGAACGTATTTTAAAGTGATCAGGGACTGTTTCCCAACCACTCCAACGTTGCGCTAGCTAACTTATGCTTAGTTTCTAAAGAAATTTATCCTAAGTGGTTTCTTTGGCTATGGAATTGGGTTCTGAACGATTTTTCAGGTGTTTTAATTGACCCATTGCCTAAGGACGTTTAATCCCAGATTAGCCAAAATTCGGGGTGTTACATTTGATTTATGGATTACCAGTATTTTCGATATTGTATGATTATGACATTGTATTGAATACTTTGCACTTACCTTGTGCACACGCTTACACCACCCTCTAAGCTTTCTACAAGCTTATGCACGATAGATGCGTGCAGGTGAGGTTAGGTTGCATCGGAGTTGAGCATGGAGCATGCAACTGTCTTCTGGAGCTTTGATTTTATTTTGACATATGTATTTTCCTTTCAGCATCATATTCAAAGTTTATATTAGTGGATATGTGATGATAATGATGTTGCCTTTGTGAATTGAGTAATCTTGTGGTTATGCTTATTACGAGTTAAATATACCTTAAAAAAAAAATTCTCCTTATAGGATCCCAGGATAGGGGCCTGGGGTATGGACGCTAGGAGCTGAGAATGGGGTACTACGGAGGCTGTCGACACCAAATTCGGCGATCGAGATTCCTGTAAATCCGATTTTCGTGTTTGGGGCGTGACAGAAATTCCAACAATTATCGATGTCATCAAGTCACTCTCAATGACAGCCTCGACATCATCTGAAAGTCTCTTGATGATATCAACAGGACAAAAAAACTATCCAGCAACCAGCATTGAAAAATCCTGCAATTATCGATAATATCAAAACTGATTCGATTTCATCGATGCCACCAATGAAGAGAAAATCCCCATTACCTTGACCCTACTTGCCTTTTGAGATTATTTTAAAAAGAAAAAAAACGATCAAGAAGAAATTTCAAAACAATCATCACTGCTCTTTTGTAAATTAAGAAGAAAGCTGCGAGAAAAAATTCTTCGTGTAAAAATAGCAATAGTGGTTCAACATCGTGCTATGATCTTCTACACCATTGATTTCTTAGAGTTCTTCTATTGTTTTCTTGTTGTTTCTCAATTGGTTACCAAAACTGCTTTTTTTATAGCATCTAATTCACCAACCTAACGGTCGGATCTTCAATCCCCCCAAAAAGAGAAACACTACTACATATAAATCTTTGATTTGAATGGTTAAGAACTTATTTTAAAAAATTAATATTTATAATAATATTAGTATTGAAAATAGTTTTAAAGGGCTTAATTAGAAAACCATTGTAAGGACAGGATGAAGATTGAAGAGGGCCTGGTAGCCCCCTTAATCCAACACACTCAACATACAAGTGTGGCCCACTTAGCTAGCATATTAGCCTATTTTGGAAGGAGAAGGGGGTGGTCTTCATAGTTTGGTCTATTTGATCTCCTTCACAGTTGGATGAGGCTATCATGTTGTGTATGAAAAATCGTTCTATCATCTATCATCGAATTCCTTCTTTGATCTTTGGCCCTCGACCAAAAATCATCTAGATTCATAATTTAGATGGGTCATGCCATAATAAATGACAGGGACAGATGTTAGGGGATTGACGAAGCAAACAGAGATAAATTTATGATAGCAATCCAATAGCACCAAGTAAACACAAAGAGAACATAGGGATTTTAACATAGAAAAATTCTTTTGGAAAAAAACCACGGCACAAAGCGACAGATTATCAATATGAAAGCAGAAATTACAAAGTGCGAAAGCTTATCCAATTCGAACAACCTCGAATCTCACTCTGCTACACCCCTTTGAAACCCTAGGATGATTTAGAAATCCTTAGAATTACCTCTCAATCCCGTTTACACCCATATATATATATATATATATTGAAAAGAATCTCAAACGAAATTAGAAATAAATCCCGCAAATTCACAGTTTTGCAAAAAATCTGCGCAGAATCTTTTGATGACATTGAAACTAATTTGTCAATGCTATTGAACACTCATAGATGGCATCAAACTAACACCTTAATTGTCCAAAGATAAAATATGATTTTTCAAAAATTCTCGATGGCATCACTCATCGATGACATTGAAAAAGTGTCTTGTTAGTCCAGCAACCAACTAAAGAAAATCCAGAAGACATCGATGAGATCAAGAACTGTTCGATGCCATCGAATGTGACATTGAACAGATTGTCGATGATATCGACAGACCCTATATCTGACTCGATTTAAGACATTAAATACAACAATAGATACAAAAATCAAACAATTGGTGGTATTCTAAGCCGCCTTATAACATTCATCTATCCTCGTAATATCATTGCTTTTATTCGCTTTAAATTGTAATTGAGTCAGAGAGATCTACCTCTCCTTATTAGCATTCTAATAAATCTTATGTATGGTTAAGGGTTCGTTAATTGTTTCTTCCTTACTCACGATAACAAATTTTTCACAAAATCGAAAATGACTGGGAATATAACAAAAATTGCCTGAAAATCTAATAAGCTTATGAAAAACCATTACACCCTAAAGCCTGAATGTGGGAGTCATTATAGTATGTCTTTTATTAAACATGTTAATCAAATCTAACTCACTTGCCGGAAAGATACCAAAATTGAGGAGATTTACAAACTCATGTGGCCCACAAAATAGAAGGCTAGAGGTTTTATGAAAAATTTTACATTGTTCACATTGATATCACCTATCATAGTTTTTATTTTATTTTATTAGGAGATTGATCTTTTGTGAGGTTTACCATTGGATGAAAAATGTACAACATAGTCGTGTTGCTCAAATTTAATTGGGTTGATTAAACTCCCGAGTCTGAGTTAGATTGAGTTGAGTTGAGTTGAGTTGAGTCGAGTCGAGTCGAGTCGAGTCCAGTTGAGTTTTTAAATAGAGCAGATGTTTTCATGCAACCCAAGATCAGCAGATTTTGATTATATGGTCAGCACTTACGTCAGGTATAATTACTTTCACATGGAGCTTCGGATGTATAACCATTCCGGATGAGACATATTCATGCAAGGGCCAAACACGATTCTTTTGGCTAGCAATATCAGATCTCAGCCTTTAATTCATTCACACCAATTTGCACTATTTTTTAAGCTACATCGTGCTGGCATTTATTCCTAAAAATGCCCCACAAGTCATGTGACTCACCAAACGCTAAAACTGATTAGATAAAGACAAAAGCTTTTGATACTCTGGAAGAGTATGATATATGATACTCAGGCACTCAAATTAAACTGTCCAGAACATGGGTCGAAGCTTAGATGTACCACGATCCAAAAACTAATATTATTCGATCATTTGACTATTGGCTTTGTAGACATTGTTAGACGGTTAAAAATAAAAAATATCCAATGGTCCTACTTCATCAAACAAGTCTTCAGAAATCAGAGGTTGGGATTGTTCAGAAAATCTGCTTTTAGGACTGAATTCAAGAAGGCCGTTTAATTTAAGTTAATTTTTTGTTTAATCTAATTTAATATATTCCACATACACAGCGCCTGCGTATCAATAGTCATTCGCTGCCAGAGTAAATAATAACTTCCCTTAAATAAAAGGTCTAAACGGTACTTTTCGCGATCTGGAATCCATTAAATTGTAGCAACTCACCTACCACATACTTGTCACACATCCAAACCAATCAGGAACGTCTAAACCATAGGTCCCATAAGTGGTCGGTGCACAGAACAAAGATTGGAACAATCCAAACATCTAACCGTTGAAATGTTTTTTTTTAGATAAGATCCATCCACAATATGGCCCCCAATGTAGACGGCTCCATTAGTGCAGATATGCCACATAAAAGGGTAGATAAAGTTGCCACACAATTGCCAGAATGGGGCTAAACGCACACTGTAGTCTACCACTTCAGAGGCTTGGTTCTAACCTCTTTGCCTTCATATGGGGGAGATAGGGGACCAAAACGTACCCAAGTGAGAAGGAGAGAAAGCAGGAGGTGTTGTGATTTACATACAACGCAGCATACCAAGATGCCAGAGTTCTGTGTAACAGGTGGGACTGGATTCATAGGAGCCTACCTAGTGAAGGCCTTGCTTGAAAAGGGCTACCATGTTCGGACCACGGTACGGGACCCAGGTGCGTGTTTTACGCTTATTTGGTCTTGAGGTTGATACGATGTACTGTTGCTAGTTCGTTGCGACTTGAAATTGTAGACATGGTACACCGTAGGTGAATCCAGACCGTCTATCTGGTTGGTGGTAATGTAAGGTTTCCATGGTACGAAAATTGTGCTGGTTGGTTGACTTTTTTTGAAGATGGACCGTTGACTGTGCTGGCCGTTCGAAAGAATGGACCACTTGAATTCCCTGATTGGTTTGGTTTCTTTCCTACTGTAGATCACCATGGTGGGTCCAACCAAATGGATGGTCTTGATTCACAAAGGAGAGAAATGCTATGGACATGATCCGGACGACATTCAGTTAAGACCATCCCTCCTTATGTGCCACGTGTATGGAGATATAGAGATTGATGACGTGTACCCCATTACTCTCTCTCGCTCTCTCATCTAATTTTAGATAGAGAAATTAATAACCTGTAGACCACTATTCTCGATCTTGTTCTCTCCCTCTTTTATCTTTTTCAGATGATGTCCAAAAGGTTAGTTTCCTTTGGAGCATGAGTGGGGCCCAGAACAGACTAAAAGTTTTAAGAGCTGATCTGATGGTGAATGGGAGCTTTGACGATGCAGTGGACGGTGTGGATGGCGTATTCCACACGGCATCTCCTGTTCTTGTTCCTTACGACAACAACATTCAAGTAAGATAAACAAAAGGCAAAAGGGGGTTCTCTCTCGTGCCTTATGTAGTGGTAAATTTACAAAACTTTCAAAAGAGGTCACAGGGTTGGAGTACCCATGATGAACGTGATGAAATCCCCTGCAGGCAACTTTGATCGATCCATGCATAAAAGGCACGATGAACGTGATGAAATCCTGCACGAAAGCGAAATCCGTGAAGCGAGTCGTGCTCACTTCTTCATGTTCTTCGATCAGATACCGTGATGATGTCACACAAATCTCCCCTCTCAACGAATCACATTGGAGCGATACAGAGTACTGCAAGCGAAACAACGTAAGAACTTGCACCATACATAAAGGTGGTTTTTCATGCACCCAATTGCACTGGAATCTTATTCAGGCATGTGAATGTCATTGCATGCAGTTATGGTATGCATATGCGAAAACAATAGGAGAAAGAGAGGCTTGGCGATTAGCTAAGGAGAGTGGGATTGATCTTGTGGTGGTGAATCCGTCTTATGTGGTGGGCCCCTTGATTGCACCAGAGCCCACCAGCACCCTACGTATGGTACTCAACATCGTAAAAGGTCAGAAATACCCCACTCTTGGACCCCACCATGATATATGTGTTTTATCCACGCCTTCCATTCATTTTTAAAGATCATTTTAATGCTCGATGCTAAAAATGAGGCAGATCTAAAGCTCATGTGAACCACACCACCGGAAAACAGTAGTTATTGAATGTCCACCATTAAAAACCTCTTAGGGCCCACTGTAATGTTTATTTGAAATCCAACCTGTTGATTAGGTCGTACAGACCTGGTTGAAGGGAAAAAAAAAAAAAGAAACATCAGATTGATCCAATACTTTTGTGGCCCGCAATAAGTTTTTAATGGTGAGCGTTCAATCAACATTGTGTGGTCCACTTAAAATTTGGATCTATCTCATTGTTGGGCTCATGCCATAAAATGATCTGCAAAAATGGACGGATGGCATGGATGAAACACATACATCATGATGGGTCCCACATGGCACCTCAATGTCGCTAGCTAATCCGTTTCCGAAATACCCAAATCCCTGCAATTTCTTTCCCGCCCTGTAAACGTGCCACTTGTGTATAACATCCAAGCCGTTCAAAAAAGTGGTATGCATCATAAAGGTCGCTTGTTGGGGTGACCATATTTTCATCAGGTGGGCTATAGCATTAAAATCAATGGACAGACAATGGTTTGATTCCATATACATGTGTGGCCCACTAAATGAGTGGATTGTTCTGGTTTTCTCACCAGATGATCTTTATTGTATGGACGACCTTTTTCACGTATCAGATGTTCCAGCAATACTGACGTGGAAGCCATCCGTTCCATTCTTTCGTTTTGGATAACGTCCGTCTGTTTCACACATCCACCAGGTGGGCCACTCATGCACATCAAATACAAACCATTTACCAAATTCCCACTAACTAACCATCTATTCCGGCTTTTACATGTTATCTATCACATAAGACTTCAACGGTCAGATACGGAACTATTGATAGTTGCCGCCAATTGCTGAGTCTCCTATCTCTCTCACACACGGTATCGTTTGCACACGTGCTGATTTGCAACACGAGTGCAAGATAGAGACCATTCATCAATTAGGCACAATCATAAATACTACAATGGATGGTCATTGGAACGGAAGCGGATTGCGTAGCGAGTCGCTCACTAGGATTAGCGTACTGAGTAAATTCTGTGAGGTCCACCATGATTTATCTATTTTATCCGACCGTCCATCTATTTTATCAGATAATTTTAGTGCTAAATCCCAAAATTGAAGCATATACAATGTTTAAATGGACCACACCATAGGAAACAGTTGAATTGAACGTCTACAATTGAAAAACTCCTGAGGGCCACGGAAGTTTTGGATGAAGCTTATATTTCTGTCTTCGCTTCATCCATGTCTGTATGATATTATGAACAGGTTGGATGATAAATAAACATCGCTGTGGGGCCTATCAAGGTTTCAACGGTGGAAATCATTATCCCCACTCTTTCCTGTGGTATGATCCACTTGATGTTTGGATATACTTAAATTTTGGGCTCAACCCCTTAAATTAGATGGAAAAACGGATGGACGGCGTGGATTGACCACATACATTCAAGGTGGGCCCAACTGAGTCTACTCGGTACGATAAGAGCGTACTAACTCAGTACGCAATCCGATTTCCAATGGAACGACAGACGGTTTGTATTCAACATGCATGTTCGGTCCACTTAATGAACAGACGTGTGTAAGAGGAAATGGTAGGACATCGATTCATGGGCCCCACATTATGAAACTGCAAATTCCAAGTGATTACAGTGGACCGTTCTTTATCATTTTCTTCGCCTTCTCCTGACCGTCCAATCGAAATCGTTCTTGCATAAACACATTGCAGTTTTTGCATACATTCAAAAATCAAAATAGCATGCACGTGATTGTACATGTTCAAACATGATTTGGGTGTCTCATTTTCTGTAGGAGAGAGCACTGTCTATCCAAACACGACCATTGGATTTGTCCACATCGACGATGTGATCACGGCCCACATACTAGCCATGAAGGAGACTAGAGCCACAGGGAGGCTCATATGTTCGAGCTCAGTCGTTCATTGGTCTGAGATTGTCGAGATGCTCAAGGCCAAATATCCATCCTATCCAATTGCAAACAAGTGAGATTCTAGGATATCTTCTACGTTCAAGATCCAGCCATCCATTATGTGGGTCCCACCATTTATATGCCATCGCCCAACAATAGGCGAAGAATGGACAAAACCACATCCAACTTGCATCGTCGACCGTTCAACAAGTCAACTGGCCTGAACTTTGAGCCTGGGCATATAAATGCGGAAACGGATTGGCTAGTCTCCCTGCTACCAGCCCGGTGGCTGGTGGTCGGTGCTCTGTGGGCCCCACCATGATGTATGTGTTTCATCCATTCCGTTCATCCATTTTTACAGATCATTTTAGGGGTTGATCCTAAAAATGAGAAGGATATAAATCTCTGGTGGACCACACCACAGGAAAACAATAGCAATTGGATATCCACCATTAAAATCCTCCTAAGGCCCACTGTACTGTTTATTTGACATCCAATCTGTTGATTAGGTCATACAGACCCAGATGAAAGGAAAAAAACAAAGATCAGCTTGATCCGAAACTTTTATGGCCCCCAAAAAGTTTTTAATGGTCGACAATCATTCAACACTGTTTCCTATAATGTGGTCCACTTGAGATTGGGATATACCTCATTTTTAGTCTCGTACGATAAAACGATCTAGAAAAATAGATGGACAGCATGGATGAAATACATACATCATGGTGGGGCCCACAGATCACCGACCACCAGCCACTGGCCGGCGGCGGGGGGAGTTGCCAATCCGTTTCCTATAAATGCAGGGCCCCAACTGATGTACAGCTCAGATGTCCCACACGTGCCAACTTTGGAATTTACAGATATCTCTTCTCGAAGAGTGCTTTCTCCTTTAGATTGGGTTAGTTTGGATAAAGTAGGATTGAAGTGGAATGTTTTGTAGGTGTGGAGAACAACAAGGAGACAACAACCCACATAGCATGGACACAAGCAAGATCAAGCAGTTGGGATTCACCACCTTCAAGACTCTCCCTCAGATGTTTGATGATTGCATCAAAACCTTCCAGGAGAAGGGATTTCTGTGAGATCATTGATGATGGTCCATTTCCACCAGCTTCTACTAGTTTGATTTTGATACATGGCCCAATACAAATGTTCCTCACCTGTAGGCTAGTGTTATAGAGATCTTTGGCAATTTCCTTAATTGAAATAAGGCTATGTTACATGAATTATTTTAAGCAGCAGATGCATCAGTAGTGAAAAAATCTGAAATGGGTAGCATTCCAAAAGATAGATGCATGTACCCACACGTATGGTACATGGGGCGGCACGTGCATGGTATGTAGGTGGGCCCTGATCTTAACCTTTCAATTCATGGCTATGCATAACAAGACTCAGGATAGAATGTTTATTTTCAAAACTAGTTAAAATTTTAGGAGACAGGATCTACTACAATATTTGTAGAAAAAGCTTTTCCCACAACTTTGCTTGTATCGCATGCTATGCTTTGTGTGTAATCCAATGCATCCAAAAATAAGGCTGACCCACCATCATGTGGGCCACCACATGAATTTAGAAGTGATTGGGTAGATGTCCATTTTTTCATACGGTGTGGCCTACCTAAAGATTGTATAGAACTGATTTTTGAAGCATCCCATCATCATACAGTTGATAACACTAATAAGTTCCATGCATGTTAATAACCTTAACATAATTTACCAGCACAAGATCCATGAATCCTGCACTTGGGGTTAGAAAAACCGACATTTAAGTACTGAAATCCGACTCCAATATTTGTATCCATGACCATGTAAAAAGATAAGAAAAGAGAAATGGGATTCTTGTGAACAAGAAAAAAGCAAAATGTTAGAGATACGATGGGTGGCAAGATCGTCATGTGGTAATAGTAACATCATAGGTAAGTTGGATGACGGTGTGGTGTTCGACTTTGACTGAACATGTGATATTTAGGAGAGTGGTGGGTAGCGCATGCATTACAGGAAATGTAAGAGGAAAGGGGTAGGTAGCACATGCATTGCAGGAAATGTAAAATGGCAAGTTGGAGAAGGAAGAAACTCTAGCATAATGGGAAAACCATACAGAAACATCTTTGTCAGGTTATGATGTCCCAGATACAATGCAAACACAGATTTATAGAGTTTGGGATACAGCCTCACATATCCGAAACTAAGGACATGAAAACCAATAATGGGTACATGTATCGGGTCTCACACCTGCATGCCATGAGGCGATTGCCAAGAGTTCTGATGGGGACATCTCGCGCACATGCGCAAGCTCGCCGCCCCACCTATGCACGTACACACGGAGTAGGAGGGCCCCACCGTCGATCTGGCTCGATGACGATGTCCAAGGAGGGCCTCCTAGTTAGAAAACGAACTTTGGTTCAAAAAAGTAGATCCGATAGTCAAGAAAAACTCATCATGGGATCTCATGATCATAGCCTACTCGTCGGATTGATGTCATATTTTAAGTTTTGCTTATTGTTATTATTTAGAACATCGTGAACGCTTTGAATTTCTTTGTTTGGTTTTTATTTTAGTTTACTTCATCGCCAAGTAAAAGGTTACGCACATGGCGTGAGTTTTGGGTATAAGGTTTTCTTATAAATAGACACCCCTTGTAGCTTTTTTCATTAATTGAAGATTAATAAGTATTCTGCGTTTTCCTACTTTATGAGTTGTGAAGCCTAAGTGGGTGCGAAGCCCTCCCTTTTCGAATGGCTAATTACCGTAGTGGGAAGCCACATCGATCCCGATTCACCCTCATCCTCCATCATCTTTTTTTTTCATCTTCCCCCACCATCCGTACCTCGACTTTGTCCCTTTTATTGCATCAGATTTCGTCATTACAGCAAGTTTTCAGATTTTGGCCCGCAGGCAAGCTGAAACTTCGGCAGAGCAGTACGCACAAACCGTGCATCAGATCGAGTTGAGATTTAGGGGTTTGGAAGTCCATCCCTGGCCGACCAGGGCCAAGGTGACCTTTTTTCTAAATAGTGGGCCCAACACACGTGTAGCCGTGATCACACGCACATGCGTCTTTGCCATTATTGTTGTCCGCGCATGGGAACTGTCTTTCGGTTTAAATTTTCTTCTTATTTTACCCTCTCATACCAATTTTTCATAAACTCTAACTCTATATTGCATTATCGTTAATTTATTTGCCCCTTTTTTCACTCTAGGGTTCCTTGAATTGAGATTAGGGAATCCCTTGGATTAGGAACTAATTCTTATGCATGTGTGGTTGATTTTTATTTTTCTTTAAGTATTATTCGGTTCATAATTTTCATTAACCCAGCCCTAACGTGTGTAGGTCTGAATCCGCATAGATTCCCCTTTAATTGAATGTTTGGATTTTCCTGTGGAATGTGGAATTTGTGTGATTGTTTCTGAATTGGTGTGATCTAAGCCTGAAATCTTACATATCATACTTAAATTCACATCCTGCATCAAATTTGGTATCAAAGCCTAGGGTTCTTATAGGGGAATTCACCACATATTTAGGGTTTAGTTTGTTTGAGTCCTTCATGCATTCAGTCCATCACATATAGATGAATTTTAGTAACAGTGTGTAGTCTCTTTCATATAGAGTCTCGTAGGGTCATTTAGTTTTTATATGCATATATTCGTCATAGAAAGTCCTTAAGTTGAGTTAGTCAGTGTATGCCCACACATACGGGTCATAGTTTTGGCTTGCACCCTACACTAAACATGGACCAACTGCTAGAGTCATTGCACAAGTTATCCCAGCAGATCGAGTATTTGGGTAAGCGATATGAACAATATGTAGACCAACGCTTTAATCAATTTGATGTGCGCATTACCCAACTAAAGGCCTCCGCCGGGACAAATCCCAGCATTGGGGTAGATGTCTAATCTCAAGCAGGTGGCCTGGAGAATAGACCAATGAATGGAGGTAGCTAAGGAATCAGTCATAGGCGTGCACCCATACCCACACCCCATGAGGGACATCAAGACCATTATTTTGAAAGGTACGACATGTGCGGCCTCGTGGCTAGAGAGAGTTCACCAGAGGCTAGTGTAGAGTTATCCACTGAGACCATTCCGATAATGGATGAGTTTTGTGGTGTCATTCCTGATGATCTACCGAATGAGTCTCTCCCTATGAGGTATATAAAGCACACCAGAACATGGGACATCATAATACCTAAAGCCGAGTTTACATTTAATAGTTCTGTCAATAGGTCCACAGGTCTTAGTCCTTATGAAGTCGTTACTGATTATAAACAAAGGAAACCTATTGATCTTGTCCCTATGTCACTATCCCATATGCCGTCAGAGCCTGCAGAGTATTTTGCGCATCACATTCATTCATAGCATCAAGAAATCAGGCAGAAGATTATGACTAGTAATGAACATTACTCACTTTCTACAGACCAACATAAATGTTTCAATGAATTTAATGTAAGGGACTCTGTCATGATCCGCATCAGGCCAAAGTGATATCCTCAGGGAGCCGTTCGAAAATTACATGTGTATAACGCTGGACCATTCAAAATTATAAAACGAAACGGTCTCAATGCATATGTGGCAAATCTTCTACCATCCATGGGAATTAGTTCCACATTTAATGTGGAAAATCTAGTTGCATTTCAAGGGGTCATTGATGCATTGTCCAGCCTTTCGCCTAACCATCCTGATTCCCCAAACCTTTTCTTTGATCCATGGCCTCCTCCAGACCTATTTTCTCAGCTTCTACGTCTCATTCCTACCCGTTCCGACCCATTTTTCTAGCCTCTACCTCCCATACCCACCCATCCCGACCCATTTTTCCAGCCTCTACCTCTCATACCCACCCCTCCTAACCCGTTTTTCCAGCCTCTACATCTCATACCTACCCGTCCCGACCTATTTTCCCAACTTCTACCTCTCATACCTACTCTTCCCGACCTTTCTTTCCAGCCTTTACCTCTCATACCTAACCTTCACACACCCAGAGAGGAATTAAAAGATATCGTGGACCATCAGATAGTTTCAACATCGGACCGCGGATTTCAGAAGTACTTGGTTAAATGAAAGTCACGCCCAGCTTCAAACAGCATGTGGCTCACTGCGGAAGAGCCTCAGATATTTGATCCTGACATCCCGAAGTGGTTCAAGAGTTTTATTTCGCCAGTAACGAAATCTTCGCAGCTAAGGAGAATTAATGGGGACATCTCATGCACATGTGCATGCACGCTGCCCCACCTATGCACGTACGCACGGAGTAGGAGGGCCCCACCGTCAATCTAACTCGATGACGACATCCAAAGAGGGTCTCCTAGTTAGAAGACGAAATTTGGTTCAAAAGAGTAGGTCCGATAGTCAAGAAAAACCCATCATGGGATCTCATGATCGTAGCCCACTTATCGGATTGATGTCATATTTTAAGTTTTGCTTATTGTTATTATTTAGAACATCGTGAACGCTTTGAATTTCTTTGTTTAGTTTTTACTTTAGTTTACTTCATCGCCAAGTAATAGGTTGCGCACATGGCGCGAGTTTTGGAGTATACGGTTTTCTTATAAATACACACCACTTGTAGTTTTTTTCATTAATTGAAAATTAATAAAAATTTCGTATTTTCCTACTCTCTGAGTTGTGAAGCCTAAGTGGGTGCGAAGCCCTCCATTTTCGAAGGGCTAACTACCGTGGTGCGAAGCCATATCGATCCCAATTCACTTCCATCTTCCATCATCTTTTTTTTATCTTCCCCTACCATCCATACTTCGAATTTGTCCCTTTTGTTGCATTAGATTCAAGTTTCCATATTTCAGTCCACAGGCGATCTGAAACTTCGGCGGAGCACCACGTACAAACCGTGCATCAGATCGAGTTGAGATTTGGGGGTTTGGGAGTGCATCCCTAGCCGACCAGGGCCAAGGTGGCATTTTTCTGAATAGTGGGCCCCACACACGTGCGGCCGTGATCACACGCATGTGCGTCTGGGCCATTGTTATTGTCCGAACGCGGGAACTGTCTTCCGGTTCAGGTTTTCTTCTTATTTTACCCTCTCATATCAGTTTTTCGTAAACCCTAACTCTAGTTGCATTATCCTTAATTTATTTGCCTCTTTTTTTCACTCTAGGGTTCCTTGAATTGAGATTAGAGAATCCTTTGGATTAGGGACTGATTCTTATGCATGTGTGATTGATTTCTATTTCCCTTTGAGTATTGTTTGGTTCATAATTTTTATTGACCCAACTCTAACGTGGGCAGGTCTGGATCCGCATAGATTCCTCTTTAATTGAATGTTTGGATTGTCACGTAGGACGTGGAATTTGTGTGATTGTTTCTGAATTAGTGTGATCTAAGCCTAAAATCTTGCATATCATACTTAAATTCACGTCCTGCATCAAGTTCAGATGATAGCGGACCTTTCCACAATTTAGCAGTTCTGACACTGTTTGGATGTACAAGTGAATAAAATTGTGAACATTAAGCTCCATCGAGATTCTGGCAAAGATTAATGATGCTCCCGAGGATTCACGATGAGGACAGCCCTCGATATCTTTCAAGGCCAGCTTGAAAGCAACTGCGTGTGATTGGGAATGCAGACCATCAATGTGAATTCAAAGCAACTTGCAGTTTGGTTATTTACACTTCGTTAGGCTAGTAATTGCAATTTCAATTTGAGAGTGCATCCAAACATGGTGAATGATCACATGCATTTGAGCTGTGTGGGGTCCACCATGATGTGTGAGTGCCATCCAACCCGTCCACTAGGTGCATTCCCTCATGTTAGGCACACACCCAAAAAATCCAGCCTGATCCATATGAGAGGCATTAAGGGAAGTCTCACCATAGAAACTTCCATGAAGAATGTGGGTCCGCCAAGCTGTGTATATGTGGTCCAACCCAGTCATCAGGTGCACACCCTAGTAGGATGAAGGGCCACACCTAAGTACAAGCCACTCCAAAAACTTAGGTGGGACACAACAAGTGAATATATAGATTTTAGGTGCAATAGTGCATTGCTCTTAGTGGTGTGCCCCATCCAAGTTTTGGATCAGGATGATTATAGGGAGGTTATGGTGAACATGAGCGTGGCACAACCCACACAGCTTATGGTCATTACCATGCATTCAGATGTGTGTGATCATCCCCTCCAAACACACAGGAAGTTTTTTTTTTCCTTGCGACATTCAAAAAAATGTTCATGGGTGGTGGGCATACGAACAAATTCCGCATTTAAAACTATACTATGCTATCTTCATTCCAAAGTGGTGATAGAAATATCCAACCAGACTTCGAATGAAAGGTAAACCTCTATCATACTCAAACTACACAATGACCAACAAGGACATACTAAGTATACGCATCTGGCAGATGAAAGTCTGAAAGAAACAAGCTGTCTCTGATCATTCTACCTGTCTTGGGCATAGCTTCCCAGTGGAGAACAAGTCCAATTTTCTTACCACGGAGGTTGCTTCCCTGGAGAATCCCAACAACAATGGTTATGATGATTGATGATTAAGGCTACTTTTGTGAGTACCTGGTTTCCAAGGTCAACACCATTTGCTAGCAGGAAAACGCAGGTGCCATGAGTTCAAATCCTTGTACATAAAACAGAAATGGGGGTGAACAGGGCAGCAAAGAGATGCCTGCCCCAGATGCAAATACAATTGTAGTTCAGAAACTCACTGACTTGAAGCTTGGTTGACTCAACTTGACCGGCAAGCTTTCGAGACAAGTCTCTGGATAAGTTGGTACTGGGCTTGGACTCAGAGAGACTCATTGAGTCAACTTGATGGCTCGGTCAACTCATAACGATAATGTTGTTGCTTTGAGTTACGTTTGACATTACTTACCCAATATCAAACTATATCAAATATCTATTAACATTTGTATAGTTTCATTTTATATTAATTAAATATTGAGCCGAGTCGGTTAGGATCTTCAAGTCAGCCTGACCCAGCTGAACATCGAGTCAAGTGAGTTTTCGGTTTTCGGACTATGTATTTGACCTTGTTGGCTTAGCGCTTTCCCATTTTTCCAGTCCCAAATCACAAATGAGATAAGAATTAGAGAGGTCCTGCTTTTATCTCAATCAAAATTTGGCGGTAGCAAACCCCGTTGGAATTGGGAACCAGGGATACTGCAATGTACTGTAAGTGCATTAAAGAAATAAAGGAGTTTCAAAAGGCCCACCTGATCGATCAAGGGATACATGTTTGTGATCTGGGTTTGGAACTTTGCATGGTCTTTGTCAGGGATTATGTGATCCCACAATGAAATCTGGAGGAGAGGAAAATTTGACAGAAATAACATCAACATGCGATCTAAAAAAGTTGCAGTTCAAAACAAGTTGCTATAAATTCTAGAAGTGGTTTTTCTTTTTCTTTTTCTTTTTCCTGAAAGGCTACAAATTCTAGAACTGTTGAAACCTGATTAATCAATGGCACATTTGGTGGTACTACATTATCATTATTTGAGACTGTAATTCCGATCTTATTCAAACAAAGCAGCAGCTGTGGTTTTCATAGGTTTTGTTGCACACCATGCCTGCAGTACATCAGGTATGTCACCATATCCAATTACATGAGCAGTTGGATAATCCTAATCTTTTGATTTGAGGAAAAAGATGGACAGTTAAAAATACTCGGACCCCTCCGTTTAATCATCAACACTTGCCTCTGAAATCCAGCAGTTAGGATCGTCCTATCAATATCATTGTTGGATATGGTAAAATCCATTTGGGGGGTAGGGGCGCTCCTGATGAGCACTTCAGATCTCACACAGAAATGCCGCGGTTAAGACATGAAAGAAAATGGGGGTGATTGAGATTAGCAAAACTCGAATTTTATTTTTTTTATTTTTATTTTTTGAAAGGTAACACTACCAGGGATTGAACCCTGGATCACTCACACACACTCCCTCAGCATGCAACTAAAAGAAATCTAGGTGTTGTCAAGAATCGAGTTTTACTTTCTACCAGATGGATGTTTAGAAGCTTCTTTCTTTCTTTCTTTTCACTATCAGTTTGCGATTTTTGGCATAGAACAGATCCAGCCTCTTAAAAAAAATTCCAACAAGGAGTTGTTTGGAAGTGAGTTCCACAGGGCCTAGAGTTCTTAAGTGAAGATCCAAATGTAGGAACCTAACTTAAGAGTTCCCTGCATCCAAATGACTCTATGTCATAATAAAGGTACCTATCAGCGGATAGAAGATCCAGTTAACTCTTGTGCGGTACAAAATCGAGAAGATTAAAACACTTACCCAAAAATGAACAACTTTTTATTGTATAGATAAATATTTAACCAAAATATAAAAAGGTTATTGATGGATGAGAACAAAGAATTGATATGAATTTGATGGGCAGAATATGAAGTAGATCTTTGTGAATGAAGGTTTGAAAAGCAAAAATCTTAAGCAAATGAAAGATTCATACATGGTTAGTCCTCAACGGACAGCCCAAGTAACAAAACAAGTCCGATAAGTATCCCGTGATTGCATACAGAAGGAAAAAAAAACGATATTAGGAATAGCCATGAGAAGGTGATGAAAGGCAGACCTGGTTCAAGGAATTCTTGGCAGTTTCATACTCTGCTGCTATAAACACAAAAACCTGCAGCCAAAAATTGTAGTTATTACAAGATAGCGTGGACTTGGGACGCATTTGGATGCACAATCTATCGAATTGAAATTATTAAGGAAGAGGAATTGACCAATATCTTTCCATAGCAATCATATTGCTAGTTTGGGCCGCAAATTGAAATTGTGTTACTTCCTAGTTAGACTAGACTAGAAAAAAAAAAAAAAAATTGTAGGCTACATCCTCATTTGAACACTAGGAAATATCAGCAATTTTTTGGCATTCCCTCTTGATTAAAGAGAATGTTTGCAATACAATTGACTTCTACATCGAAACACAGAGTGCAAGTGTAAGTTGATAATGTATGGTTGCAGAACCGAACAAAGGAATGTGGAATGCATCAAATGAAAAGAAAAGGAGAAAAAAAAATGAAGAAGAAAGGTATGTAGAACCCTGTAAGATGAGCTGAGTGAGAACATAAAATCTTACCATGTTATGAAAACAATGCAGATAGATAGTTTAAGAACTCTAAACTATCTATCCGCATTGTTATGATTTAAAAGTGTGCATTAAGGTTTTTTTAACATTCTCTAAAGTTTCATTGAAAAATTCAACCATTTTCCCAATGTTTTCCCATGTTTCCCAAAAAGGGCGATAAATTACCTGATACAAATGATGTATCCCGTTTGATAACAGATACAGATCTGTATGCCAATGATACAATACGTAACGCGATACTGATATTTTAAACATTGCCTAATAAATAAAGTTGGACACGAACCGAGCTATATCAATTAACTCACTCGACTCGGTTCGAAAGTTGGGTTCGGACAGAGCCAAGCTGTTTAATTGAGCTTGAAAAAATTTTGGGCCGAGCTCAAGCTAGCCCAAGCTCAGCTCGGCTCAATTTATATACCCTAGTTTATATATATATATATATATGGGAAAACGTACTATGCGCTCGAGCTCACAATAAGCTTATCGTGAGGTCGAGCTGTGTGGGCCCCACCGTGATGCATGTCGACCATCGACACCGTGCATTTGATGGTTACCCTTTAAATAATGGGATATGCCAAAAATCAGCCGTATACGGAACTCAGGTGGGCCATACCATCTAAAATCATGTGAAGACACCATTAAAACATATAAAAGCACTTGGTGAGGCCCACCTGAGTCTTGAATGCTACTGAAACTTGGTACGACCCCTAATCCTAGTGGGACACACATAATGGATGGGCTGGATTTGCAAACCACATCTTGGTGGGAAAAAATGATTATGAATGTTTTAATGGTGTACGGCCCCCTCTCCACTACTGTATGTGGTGTGGCCCACAAAAGTCACGGATTGACTTAATTTTTGAGACCTAGGTCCACGATGGAATGGTGCATCTGACTGATCGAGTAGATGTTTGAAATGCATCACGGTGGGGCACACACAGCTTGACCGCATGGGACGGAGCCGTGAGCTGGAGCGCATAGTACCTTTTCCCTATATATATATGTGTGTGCGTGTGTGTGTGTGTGCCTTCTTTTTATTTTATTTTTTTAAAAAAAAAAAAAAAACAATGCTCCCTTTTACCTTTAAAGAGAAAAAACAGGCCAAACTCGAACTCGAACTCGAACTCGAACTTGACTCGAAAGCTTGAACTCGAACTCGGTGGGCCGAGCTGGCGAGTACGGCTAGAGGAACAAGCCGAGACGAATTTGAGCCAAGGTAAGCTGCAGGCCAAACCGAGTCGAGCTTGGCACAACTCGCTCGGATCGGCTCAGTCTCCAGCTCTTCTTACAAGAGCATGAAAGAAAGGAAAATTAGTAAAAATATAGACTATATCTAGCACACCCACTAAAACTGTAATGAAATTTTGATGCACTAACAGCTAGCTCAAGACGCAAAAATTGTGATCTCTACGAAGTCCTTCCATCATAAGTATCTCTATGGAACTGATGGCTATGAAAGTTTATCCATGGCCATGAGAAATGGTGCTCTCCTCATCCCATGAAAGGTGGCTCTGAATGTGGATTAACTTTGGACCATCAGTAGGGTTTGTTTGCTTGGAATAAAGAAATCAAGGAAAGACTAAACCATGATTAAGTTATCACCCAGATCTAATCAGACTAGAACTTATCAAGATGGTGACTAGGGCAGAAGATGTGCCTCTTTCCTTTCTTTTCTTTGTTTTTAAGATTCACAAGATGAGTTTTCATGATACAAATCTGAAAAGCACCTGCCCCAAACACTATGCTGAACAGATGCATATCCAAAACACGATGGATACCGTATTCAATGGTGAAAGGGGCACACTCCAGTGGTACTGGTACAGTCATAAACTACAGTATAAAGTGTTAAGAAGCAGAAGCGGGGCCCACGTGAATGTATTCACGATATCCAACCTGTCCATCAGATGTGTTACCTCAATGTTAACCACAGAAGCCAAAAATCAGCCCAGACGGAAAGTCAATTAGGCCACAGAACAGGGAACAAGTTGAGAGGGGAAACCCACCTTGATTTGCATGGGGAGCCCACCATGTCGTGTATACAGAATCCACACTGTCAGGACCTTTCATCTGTGATGTATGGAGGGTCGGGGAAAAAATCAGGCTGCTCTGCAACTCAGTTGGGATCCAGTGAAAATCAAGGGTGGGCGTTCTCTCCCACCTTGTTTCCTGTGACGCAGCCCACCAGAGTTTTGGATTGTGCTGATTTTCTAGCTCTAAGAGTAACCTGAGGAGACATATCTAATGGACGGGTTGGATGTGATACATATACCACATGGACCCCACTTCTGCCCCATACCACCGCAACCTTATGGCAATACTGGTACCACTAGAGTGCTCCAATGGTGAAATGGGTAAATCCAATCACTAACTTAACAATGATATCACTGCTAACAAGCCTAGTGGTTTTTCAGTAATATCATAAACAGTTAACTGAGAGATGAAACATTGATAATAATAATAATAAATTATTAATAAATAAAACAAGAATAGAAACCACTATAATGAAAGTGTACCACACCTGCTTTGTGTTCCATGTAAATGTTGATTGGAAGTCCATGGATATGTTCAAGGTCAAGGTAACCTGTAAAACAAGAACATGTTGAAGAAACTCAACTCATGAATCATGCATGTACGCAACTGATGTGTGATAGATAAGGTCATGTTTGGGTGTAACAGGAAGTGCACACGGGCAGATTTAGTTTCTGCCTGAAATAACAGTCAGCTTGCTTCAAGTCCTACCAAGCTGCACCAAACATGGGTACAGATCAAACAGGGTGGCCTCACCCCCCATACATGCCCAAATCTTGATTTGTGATGTACACCCAAACACACCAATTAATAGAGAATTCTGGCAGCTTTTTTTAAAAAAATCCAAAATCAAGGGCAAGGCCTAGGTCATAGTTACAACATCAGACCACAGAGAATGAAACACAGTCTACAACATTGCATTACCTCATCGTTCCCGTTCAGCTGCTTCCGAAACCGATTTACTTCGAGTACCTGAAAACAAAATATTGATTGTGAAACACCCAAGATTAAGAAATTATCTGGTTCATAATCTCCCACTGAGCCCGTTTTGTAATTTCATAAGAATCCACAAAGTACAGATCGAGAGGCAACAGATATCCAAAACACAGGGCAATCAAGAGACATCTAGCAAACATGCAATAGAAGACAAAAGAGAAGGAACAAAATACATATTTGCATATGTATATCATCTGTTATGCACCTGTATAGGCACCCACGCCGGCATGCATGCACACACATGAATAGACCTCTAAAATTTGAAAGATTCCTAACAAACCATCTTAAGATTTCCATCTTATTTGACCCATTCAATTTCTTGTTCTGTCCACTTGTTCAAGGAAATTTTGAAAGTAAACTGTAAAAGCTAATTCTCAAAACCATGGCATTGTGGTTAGAATTATACAGCTCGAATTGAGTGAGAGAAAGTACGGATTGACTTGCCTGCCTAAACCACATATATATGTGGCAGAAATCATAAAGAGGATTAAAACGCAAGCTGGGTCTTTACTCTTACCCGGGTGGTAGACTCCTTAGGGTTTCAACACCGGGTTAAGGGTTCGAGTACCCATGGTGGTGAAATCCCACGGTGTGCGTGTGTGGGGTGTGTGTGTGCGTGTGGCTTGAGTGTGTGGGGATGTGTGTGCGTGTGTAAAATAAATAAATAAATAAATAAAAACGCAAGCTGGATACTGCACACAGTAAAGGACATTTAGCTTTGCTAGCTCTATACGCACCTCAACACATGACTAGTGGCCACACATGCAAAACCTGGCTTTGTGTATGAAATCCAAGCCATGTATGATGCGGGACCCATGTATAGATCATCTGGCCAAACATTAAGGCCAATCAAGTATAAGGTACGCATGGTGAATAAAAACAACGGATGGTCCAAGACACATTTTCCAAGGTGGAACCCAGTTGATAGTTGACTAGTGTGTTTTTGGTTGGGTGACGCGCAACAGTTCCAACCTGATCCACGGCTTGGAGGTTATGCGCATGTGCCAGGTTGGCAGTTTTAGCATGGTCTAGACATGCATGTGGGGCTAAGAAACTTCATCAAATCTACTTAAATGTGATGAGCTAAAAGGTGCACATCAAGGTACAAACAAATTGATAAATGAGATGCTTCCCAAGTGTTTCAAGGTGCAAGTTTTCAACATAAACACTACCATCATACTTTTAGTACCCAATCATACAAATTAGCTTCATAATAGATCATTCAAGGGCATGGTTTAAAAAAGGAAAAGGAAAAAAGATGTTATAGCAGCCAATATGTTAGTTGTTATAACTCTACAGCCCCATAAGAACTCCATTAGGTAGAAGTAAACAAATATGACTAACATTTTGAGCTCTTTTTCACTGTATGTTCTGAACAATCCTGAGGATCTAATGCAACCAGGCCACACATCACCATCAAATCGCTCCTAGATAGATACCAAAAAATGGCCAATTGAAGATCTGAAAGATTTCTTTTGAGAGGCAGGGCCCAAACACCCGCCTCATTTTCTCATGAAAAACAATCAACTATGGAAAAATCTTTCACAGAGCTAAGGAAAGCTAAAGCCGGAAAGGAGGATCTGAGAGGGGACAAACCACATCAAAGGTGGTCCCAAAATCTAATTCTCATTCTGTCCCCTAAAGCAAACCTAAGATTTGAGAAGACTTTCAGAGCTAACTTCACAATCCCTTTCTAGAAAAAAGAGGGTCAATATAGAGAGGAGGGCTTTGTCCGCCACTCAAAGGGAGCCAAACCCATATTTATCCACCAATATTGATCTCCAAAGACGACGATGACTCCACTCCAAACCTCCACCCATTTCCCCAAAAGAGCCCCGTTAACCAAATTGAGACGCCTAATACCTACCCCTCCCTCAGCATAAGGGGTACAAACCTCTTTCCTATTTAAGAGGGAAAATATTATGGACCCCTTGCCACAAAATCTCTTTGCGAAGCCCATCGATCCAAACAATTACCGAGTTCAGGCAGTGAAAGAGGTACAAATAATACTGGGGCAGGTTGGAGATAGTCCTTGATTAAGGTCATTTTGCCTCCCAATGAGAGCAACTTAAGTCTTCCAAAGGGGCACCTTTCTCTCCATACACTCAAGAATTTTATCCCATAAATACAGAGTAGGTTTTCCCACATAAAGAGAGAGACTCAAAAGTGGAAAAGAAAAATAGTTAATGTTCAACATCAAGTGTTGGAGAGGAAAGATAAGGGGTTGTTTGGATGTTTGTAAAATTTGAAGTCGTAAGCACCTTACACCTGAAACTGTTTACATGCTATTTTGTTTGGCTTTTAAGTGGTTATCTATTTATAGGTAAACAAATTGTGTTTAGTTAATTTGTAGAGTGTTTACAATGTAAAAAGTAGGTATTCACACCACAAAGAGCTTGGGGTGGTAAACCTCGCCAAAATTGGCAAATCACATAAAAAGGACTTGATTTTTTTAGGGTCCTAGGAAAGCTTAAAGCATGCATGCAGGACAATTGGATGTCCTCCACCCATCATAGTGAGTCCCAAATACAATATAAAGTTTTTAAAGGTGGACATCCCATCCTTCTCATGTGGTCCATTTGACGATCAATCAAGTTGTTTTTTGTCTTTTTTAGTTTGTTGGCCATAAAGAGCATTAAAGGAAGCACATGATGGACAGATTAGATGTATTGTACACATTACAGTGAGACCCACACATCATGAATGTGTATTAACCATTGTGTTCTATTATGTATAATGTCTTTTTAGATGTAGAGACTTTATCTATAATTTGAAACATAGTTTTTTCTCAGGTTCCATATTAAAACTAAAAGTGGTAACGTTTCTATAGCTACACATCACGAGTGTGTATCAATGTATAATGTCTTTTTAGTTGTAAAAACTTTCGAAATATGGTTTTTTTCCCAGGTTTCAAATTACAGATAAAAGTTGTAATGTTTTTACAACCTACAAAAGTCTTTACAAGCAAATGCACGTATCAAAACAGCCCCTGCAATCTGATTACCTAGTCCCTTTACAACTTAAAGATTTTACAAGCAAGTCATGTCGTTGGTCCTCTGATAAGTCTGGTTTTCGAAATATCATCCATCCATAAAGAGACTCGGTATTTGAACTATTCAGATTGATGTATAACCAGCCATATGTAACGTAGAGAGGTGACTCTACCATATACCATTCATTCCAGCTACACCATATCATCTCCCTCCTCAGATGAGGCAAAATGAATTTACAGTTTCCTTGCACACAAAGAAATGTGCAGGCCGGCCTTCCAATGATCCAGACCATTCATCTACCCCCCCCCCCCGCCCCCCCGCCCAAGAAAATCATTGAAGCATCTCTTGTAATTCTATATAAACCCATCTTTGGGTCAATCCGAAAATCACAATTCCAACCATCTCCTCTCCATCTTCTTCTTCTTCTCCATTTTCGGTTTCAGAGTCTTTTTTTGAAAAATTACAGTTTTCAGGCACTAAATTGCAAATAGTTTTTCAGGCAGTAAATTGCAAACAGTTTTCAAGGGGTAAATTATAACAGCACAGAAGTCAGGGTGTACGCTGTAAAAGTGTGTTCGGGGTGCAATTTTTTGGTTCTGTAGGCCGAAACCCACATTTCTCCGGTCTTGGAGAAGAGGCTTATTATATCCTAGGGGAAGATTAGCTGTAACCCTCTTGCAAATTAGTTTAATCACCATTAGGGTGCAAATATAGCCTTAAAGAGAGTTACATCATAACGCACCTTAAGCCTATATTCAGGTGATTAATTTTCAATCTTTCCTCCTCAACCCTAACACCTAATGGACCTAAAATCAATAATAGGACTTCTCCCCGGTGGACTATCAAATGCTATCTATCTATTCGCAGACTCAGATCGGTTCCCCAGGATTTTCCACATGGGGGAGCTTCTTGCACCGTCAACCGTCCATGGTGTGACACACCAGATGAACGGTCTACCATAATGTGGGCCGCATTCCACAAGTGGACCCTCTCCCGTTGCATATGGGCCATTAGCAATTCGTAAATTGAGAGTGGGAAATCAGGCTGTCGGAGCCTAATTCACAGTGTGGCCCACCAGATGAACGGTCCAGATCACAAGTTAGGCCCCACCTCCATTAGCAGTAAAAAAGAAGTATGATTTACTCTCCAATCACGGACTAAAAACCAGAAGAGCTTCCGAACAATGAAGTAGAAATTAAATCAGAAGAAAGAAGAGCTTTTTAGTTACCTGGACGTTCGCATGTACGGAAGGGGTGTTAAGGTTATCGGAAAGGGAGGCGAGGGCGCACAATAGCGCCAGCAATACCGCTGCGATTTGAAAGACACAGTTCAAACGATGCCCGAGCGAATGCATATTTCGCGTATTGGAAATTGTGGAGCCCACGGCCGCTGGGAGATTTATTATATGTGGCGACTCGGGAGGGATTTTAGATGGGGCCCACTGTGATGTTTGTTATAAATCCAACCCTTCCATCCGTTTTTTGAGCTCATTTTAGCCCTTCAGACCGAAAATTATTAGGATCCAAAACTCAAGTGGGCTATACTAGATGAAACAGTGGGGAAAGGAATTTCTACCGTTGAAACCTTCCAAGGATCCACCTTGATGTTTATATTCCATTCAAACCGTTTATAAGGTCATCTTCACCTTCACTGAGATGAATTGAAAAGGCTAAAAAATTAAATCGATACAAAACTTTTGTAGTCATATAAATGTTTCAACGGTGGTCACTAAATCCCCACTGTTTCCTCTGGTATGGCCCACTTAAGTTTTCGATCTTATTCATTTTCAGTCTCATGTTCTAAGATGAACTCAAAAAACGGATGGATGGGTTGAATTTCTAACGGACATCATAGTGGGCCCCATCTAGAGTCGTTGCGCAGGAACTTCCTGCGAATTCGCAGGAAATCCGCGTCCACTCGGGAGGGAAGCGGATTGGCTGGTGTGTAGGTACGTGTCGTGCGGAAACGGATTGGCTACTCGCTCTGACACCAGCCCGGTGGCTGGTGGTCGGTGATCCGTGGGCTCAACTTAATGTATTTGTTTCATTCGTGTTGTTTATACATTTTTAAAGATCATTTTAGAAATTGAATAAAAAAATGAAAGGAATATAAATATCAGCTCAACAACACCAACGTAAAATAATAATGATTGGATATCCACTATTAAAATCCTCCTAAGGCCACTGTGCTGTTTACTTGATATCCAATCTGTTGTTTAGGCCATAGAGACCTAGATGAAGTGAAAAGGTAAAAACCGTCTTGATCCAAAACTTACATAGGCCTTAAAAAGTTTTTAATGGTCAGCAATTCATTCAACACTGTTTACTGTAATGGGTTCCATTTGAAATTGGTATATAGTCCATTTATAGTCTCATAAACTAAAATATTCAATAAAAATATATGGACAGCATACATGAAAAATATATACAATAATAGGCCGACAGAGCACCGACCACCGGCCATTGGCTGGTTGAGGGGAGTAGCAAATCCGTTCCCGTGTCGTGCGAGCACTGACGTGACGCTCCTGGATGCGGATTGCGTGCTACCCCGCCCGTTCTTAGCTCCTAACAGGCAATCTTGTGGGCTGGCCCATCGTGATGTATCTGTAAATCTAAACTTTGTATTCTTTTTCTCATATTATTTTAAGTGCCAGCTCAAAAATGAAGTATATAAAATGTTTAACTAGACCACACCGAATAATAAATTTGATTGCATTAAAATGTATAAAGAATTAAATGTAAGTTGCATTAAATGCAAGTCATTTATAGTGTAATACTTTTGATCATTGGATTTGACTTATTTTTGTGTTCATGCTTCAAAATAATATGAGAAAAGAGATATACGGCTTAGATTTACAGATACATCATGGTGGGACCGTCCACAGTACTGCCCATTCAGAGCTAGGGACGGGCGGGGGTAGTACGCAATCCGCGTCCGACGATCCTCGAGGGAGACGGATTCGGTATGATGCGGAAGCTCCTACACAAGGATTATGGGTGGGGTCAACTACGTTGTTTGTAAGAAATCTAACCCGTATATCCGTTTTTCAATCTCATTTTAGAATATGATGGTCAAAATAAGGTGGATCCAAAGCTCAAATGGGACACATGAGAGGAAACTGTGGAAATTTTGTGATCACCGTTGAAATATTTATACAGCCACAGAAGTTTTATATAGGCCTAAGCTTTTGGTTTTTTCATTTCATCCCACTAAAAATGACCTTCTAAACGGTTTGGATGGCATATAAAGGTTAAGAGGGAGTTTAGGAGGGTTTCAACGGTGAGAATTCCTTTCCCCACTGTTTCATCTCGAATGTCCCTGTTGAGTTTTGTATTCTCGTAATTTTTAGTCACAAGTCCTACAATGATCTCAAAAATAGATGAACGGTTTGGATTTCCCGTAAACATTAAAGTGGATCCCACTTTTCTACAAGAACTTCCTTCCACATGAGAATAGGCAACTAAAAAAAATTAGGCAGATCCGTTATAACACATTATAGGAAATTGTAGTGAATGAATGCCTACCATTGAAAACTTCATTGTGACCACAAACACTTTGGCGTAAGTTAATATTTGTGTTTTCCGTTTATCTGGACCAGTGACATCTAATAACAGGTTAAATGGCAAATAAACGTTACCTGAGCCCTAGGAAGTTTTTTAATGTGTAATCACCGCTATTTTTGTGGCGTAGTCCACCTGAGTGACTTTTTTTAGCCTAATGACTTAAAATAAGCTGAAAAAACAGTTGGAGGGCGTACCTACATCTCCGTAGGCCAATGAATTTTTCCAGCACCAACGTCCGTAACGGAGGACAGGAGGAGTCACCGCCGAATCTGAGTCGCGTGATTCCATGGGACGCGGATTGCGTCCTACCCCTGCCCGTCTCCAGCCACGAACAGGAAGCTCTGCGGGCGGCCCACCGTGATGTATCTGTTTATCCATGCCGTTTATCCCTTTTATCATATAATTTTAAGACATGAATACAAAAAAGAGGCAGATCCGAGAATTAAGTGGACCACACCAAATAATAAGCTTGGTTGCATTAAATGCACAGAATGCATGACTCATACGACTCATTTGTGTTATGGTCCACTTGAGCGTTGAATCTGCCTATTTTTGTAAGTATTCTTTAAAATGATACGGAAGAAAAATAAATGGACGGCATGGATAAACAGATACATTGGCTTGCTCACCTGTTCGTGGCTACAGACGGGTGGGGGTTGGACGCAATCGTGTCCGATTCCATGAACACTGGCTTAAACCGTCTAATGTTCCGTATTGAGAAAGCTACTCCTCGAGCCATCATCTACGATAGAGAAAGTGTAATGCATCAATCATAATCGTCCATCCGTTGTCTAAGTACCTTGGATGGACTTTTCCTTAAAAACAAAGAACATCGAAGAATGTATCCAATCAGATTTCTTCTTTTTGGAGGAGAGAACGTCGATGATTAAATTTTCTGTTTCCTGCCGTCCCTTTGGTTACTATGGATTGCATGGATGGAATCATTCCGTCTATGTTTAGGGTCAACTGATGTGCGGTACCAATGATATTTCACCTCGTGACGTGTACTGTGAAGAGATGGCCAGGCTACTGAAGTGACGTAATCAGTTAGAGGCCGACGGATCTATACCATTAATGCTCTTTCCGATGGAGTTATATTAGACTTCTATCTCCGTTTGGCAGTGCACGCAATCAACCACAAAAAGATAGATGGTCTTTCCGCTGGACCATGATGTATGTACTGTATTCACACTGCAAATTTATTTTATGAGATCATTTTAAGGCATAATCTAAAGAGTGAGAAAGATCCAAATTTCAAGTGCACCACACAGTAAAAAAATAATGGAGATTAAATGCTTTCGATTATGCCCTAAAATGATCTCACGAAATGGATGGGCGGTGTGGAGCGGATTAGATACATTATGGTGCACCCCGAAGAGTGGTGACGTCACTTTAATGGGGGGAGCCAATCAAAGAAATGACTTGAAAATGGAGTGAGACGTTTAACGAACTCTAACGAAAAGAGCATTAACTGTAAGGCAACAGACTCTTTACGTTCGACCAATTCTATTTCACCATGTCACTTCAGTAGCCTCTTGGCTATTGAAGTGTGCAGTATTTAATCCACTTCCATGAGGAAGCAGCTTCGCACGTGTTATTAGGCACATATGCCATAAATGCATGGGTTGCGACGGTTGGCCACTACGAGTTCCAGGGAGAGGTGACATATAAGTAACTTTAGGCCCGTTTGGCCACCTGCATTAAGTGGGATTAAAGTGGATGTAATTGAAAAAGTAAAAATTAATGCATGTGTAAAATATTGTCTGTGAATTTAGTTTATCCCATGCTTTTTGTTGTCATGTTTGGAAGATATGGGAGTACCTTTTATTTCACAGGATTGGAGTAAAGTCATGTTTGGAAAGATACCGTAGGATTACAAAAGTCATTATACAAATACACTTAGGATTGTTAAATTCATGTTTGGAAGTAGACTCGAGATTGCAAAAGTTACCTCTCATTTCTCATTGTTCATGTTTGGAAATAAACTCGGGATTGGATGGGATTGTATACGACCCGCTCCTGTTATTCATATGTGGTACACCATTGTCTCACTTCGGCAATCACTTTATATTAACACCCAATTAATGAAGGAGAATTGATGAAAAATTGCACCCCATCACAGGATAGATCATGGATTGCAGACATACTAAACTTGAACACAAACATGTAACATGAGAGAAAGTACTGCCGCCCAAGTTAAAAGTTGCGATAGATAACAACGTCCATTTGAAAAAGGTCAGTGAAGTTCCTATAGTTTGATCGTAACATACAATGCAAAAAACAGAACTAGGATCAAAACAGAAGTCATCCCAACGGTTGGATTTAAGTCATTAGTGGATGTACCCTCTAAAATCGTTGTTGGCGTCCCGAATGTCATATTTAAGTCTTCCGTTGATGTACCTTGTGTAACCGTTGTTGACATCCGACGTTAAGGTTGGGTTGAGATGTCTGAGTTATCCGAATATTTACATAGGACTATATATCGGCAAGGGGAGACATCTCCATCGTTAGTCTCTGGCCTGATCTAATTGATGTATGGGAGCTCAAAAAATTCTCCCATTCTTTCATCGCATCCTTCAAATGTGTGAACGAGCGATGATTATTACTATTAAATCCTACGACCTGCAGTCATGCTTCTTCTCATGAAGTTTATATGCCAGCTTGACAACCAACATATACAACATAATACTTTTCCTTCAGCATCTGCATTAACAATTAAAATATACAATATTGCTAATACAAGGATATACGCTATGTCATACCTAGAGCTGGCATTTCAAATCCGATCTGGTGGATCCGACCCGATTTGAATCGAACTGACGGGCTGGATCAGTGATGATCGGGTAGCTCCATCCGGATCCAAATTCTTTTCAGCTAGGATTCGAATTAGGCCTAATCTAACCAGATCCAGTCCGGTATCCGATCCGATTCGAGATCCGATCGGAACCTTCCAACAATCAATCTCTACGTCTGCCACCTTCCAACAATCAAATTCCAAAACAATATCCAAAAATAAAATAAAAATTCATCTTAGCAATCAATCTCTCGCACCCAAATCACATTTATTCAGAGCAGAATTTTAAAAAAAAAAAAAATCCAAATCAAATATCAAAAGAACCCAAACAGCAACTACAACGAAACGATACTCCCATCAATCTACAACAATAGCTGAGAGAGAGAAAGAGAGAACGTCGTACTGATGGAGCATCGATAGCTCGACTGACGATTCCTAAGCTAGGGTTTCCTTTCTCCATTTTGGGCGGAAAGCAGAAGAGAAAAAGACCCTGGAAAGGAGGAGGAGGAGAGAGAGAGAGAGAAAGAGAGAGAGAGAGAGAGAGATTGAAAACAAAGCTTGCTTTTCTTGCCTTTATAGCTTTTTTTGTATGGTACTCCTGCTCCGTATGACACTTGATGCACAGCCACTCCAATAGTACACACGTGATGCGTAATAACTCACATCTGGACCGATCCGAACCTAGCCCAATCGGAAAACTGAGTCGGGCACGAATCGGATCAAACAATTCACCTTTTGGATTGGTCCGACTCAGGTGGTCCAAACTCGGTAACGGATCGGTTCAAATTCGAGTCAGACCAATGTGCTTTCGGATCAGATCGGGTTGGCCCGAATCCGATCCGAACAGGACCGATGCCCAGTTCTAGTCATACCAATGAGCATTCAATTAGTTTAAGTAAACAGATAGTTTTTAAATTTAAAAAAAAAAATAGTAAAATGATATAGAAAGTCATACGAGTCCAAAAACTCTACACATCATATCTACCACAACGATAATTAAAAATATTACATGTCTACCTATACTAATACCATATCCAAATATCTGGTGTACCATTTAAACAAATCCTAAATAAGTCCTTTACTCAAACACATAGAAACTAAACTTGAACATGCAAATTGTCTTATACAATATAGAGAAAATGGAGCATTTCAATCATGAGATAAGTGATGTGTGAACTTAAGGCGGATTATTTCCACCAAGTGGGCCCCATACATTCTGGGCAACTTTTTTTAGCCACTCATAGTGATATTGTCCTCGTAGGTTAACGAACATGGCAGCAAGTTGCTCATTCCTAAAGAATAATCCATTGACATTGAATAGGTCGATTTGTGTCAGTACTTCTACATCTTCTAAGGCACTTAACACTCTAGTCATTCGATTGGCTTCCTTACTGTCACCATGCGAATGTCAAATTCACGCATTGCATTCACAACATTATCTATTGCTGCACCGAGTACCTCATAGGAACGAATGGGTCGTGTCCTTTTCTTAGAAGAGTTATCGCTACGAGTAGTGTTAGAAACTAAAGGTGGGGTTGGACTATTGTAAAATGATCAATTAATGATAAAATGGCGACTGTCGATTGAGTCGGATAAATCTTGTCCAGAATCACCCAAATTATCCGAGATAGATCAATATTATCATTCATCATGTCATCAGTGTCCGACTAAGCCTCGTTTAAATCTCGTTATACTCGAGATGACGAGGCACCCAAATTCCTACTTCCTTTCACATATCTTCCAGTGGCTTGATTATTCCTAATGATTACAGCTAAATCGTCCAAGCGATTTATCCTCTTGCCCTGCAAATGTTTCGCACGTGGATGAGACTATGAAAAAAATGGATTAATGATCAAAAAACAAATGACTATTATATAATATCATAATATGTGAAATTCATATAATGCAATGTGTGGTGACTAAGATGTTACCCTTAGCCATCCTTCCCAAAAATTGTCTGGGGCCGTCATAACCATTCACTTACAGTCTCATCCAAAATCGCTTGCAAAAAGCATTTATTTCACATCACTATATTCACGCTTGTGATACCTCATCCGATTTGAGACATTCGTCCATGCGACACTTACATTTGTGTGTTTTGTAATTTCAGTTGTTACAACTCTGTATACCGACTTTTTGAACTCATTGTCAGACTTATGTCCTAATACAATTTGCTCAAGTAAAGTAGAGAATAACACTTCGTCCATTCCTCTACCGTGTTTTTTATATATCATTCACAAAGTAAATTCTAAACGGATGAAGTGAAAACTTATAAATTATCATAATTTAGGTCTTCTATGGGCGCTAGAGATGGGCATCGGACCGAGTTGGACCGGATTGGGTCCTACTCGATCGAAATCTGGAGGGCCGAACCCGAAAATGATCCGATCCGAAGCTGGGTCCGGGTCATCTAACCCGAACAGATCCTAATCCCTCTTGGCCTGAGCCGATCCGAGTCCGTCTTGATCAGGACAACCGAGTCGGATCGGATTGGGCAAGGGTCGGATTGTCATTTTTTTCAACGGTGTAAAAATCATTATTCACACTGTTTCTTATGGTGTGATCTACTTGATTATTAGATATATTTAAAATTTAGCATCAATCCATAAAATCATCTGAAAAAACCGATGGACGGTTTGGATAAACCAAAAAAATTCAAGATAGGCCCACACAGTTTACTCAGCTAACTCAATACGAAATCAACTTTTAATTCTACAAGTACTTGTATATAGGCTATAGCTCTTGCTGTCTTATAGGCTATAGTTCCTACCAACTATGCAGCTGCTCTATGTACGAGTGCGAACGGATTGGCTACTCCGGTCGGTGATCTGTGGGCCCCACCATGATGTATGTGTTTCATCCATGCCGTTCATCAATTTTTACAGATCATTTTAGGGCTTGGTACAAAAAATGATAGGGATATAAATCTTAAGTGGGCCACACCATAGGACAAAAATAATGGATGGATATTCACAATTAAAATCCTCCTAAGGCCCACTGTATTGTTTATTTGAAATCCAATCTGTTGATTTGGTCATAAAGACCCAAATGAAGGGAAAAAATAAATATCAGATTGATCCAGAACTTTTATGGCCCCAAAAACGTTTTTAACGGTCAAAATTCATTCAACACCGTTTCCTGTAATGTGGTCCACTTGAGATTGAGATATAATTCATTTTTTTTATCATATCATAAAATGATATATAAAAATAGATGGACGACACGGATGATACACATACATCATGGTGGGCCCCACAAAGCACCGACCATCAACCCATGGTTGGTGTCAGGGGGAGTAGCCAATCCGTATAGGCTATAGCTCCTACCAACTGTACAACTGCTCTGTACGTGTTGTGCGAAGACGAGCCCTGACGCTCCTCGAGCTCCGAGTTGTACGAACGATTCAAAGGAGATCAAAGTTACGTGGCCACACAGTGATGTATTTAGTAAATCTATATCATTCATCTATTTTTAGAGTTCATTTTAGAGCATTAGCCAAAAAAAATGAATCATATCCGAAGATCATCTGGACCACACCATAAATAGAAGCGGAGATAATGATTTTCACCGTTGAACAATTTGTATGGCCCACCATAGCGTTTATTTTCATCCAATCTGTTCGTAAGGTCACAAAGACCTCAGTGAAGAGGAAAAACAAATTTCATATTGATCCAAAACTTATGTGAACCCAAGAAGGGTTTTAATGGTAGACGTTCAATCCCCCGCTACTTTCTGTAGTGTGGTCCACTTAATGGTTAGATATGTCTTAATTTTGGTCTCAAGCGTTAATACAATATTTCCAAATGGATAGACGGTTTGGATATAACACATACCTTGTAATCAGACCCATAGAGCTTGCTAACATTACACCCGCAAATCCACTTCGTACACTAGCCAATACGCTTCCGTCAACCAGCAGGTAAATAGTTGTATGCCAACCATGCCTGCTACGACTCTCTCTCTCTGTATTTCCCTCTCAGACATAGAAATCGAGCTCCAAAACCCAACGGCTCTCCATGTATATTTCTCTTCACCAGAGAAATCTCATAAAAGCTCCAAAACCCACCACAAGACATTTAGCTAGCCTTCTTCTTACCTTCTTCTTCAACAAAGAGGGAGAGACAAATACAGAGAGAGATAGATATAAAGAGAGATAAAGAAATAGAGTTGGGGCTCAGGTGTACATGGGGCTGGATTTTTTAGCGTCAAACGAAAAGCCAAAGATGCTTGGAGAAAGAATTTTGCAAAAACGAGGGATACTTATATCCTGGGTCTGGTTGGTTCGGACCCTTTTGGTCCAGGTTTTCAGATCGGTTCTGTTCGGATACACCCCTATCTGAATCCGACCCGAAAACGATCGGATCTCGATGGACAGATTCGATCAGGGCCGATCTAGGCCGTCGGTTCTGTTTGGAACGGTACCGAGTCAGGTCGGATCCACCAGATTGGGTCCAACTTGTCCACCTCTGTTTGTGGCCCTACGTATGTCTTAACAGTGAATATTCAATCATTTGTTGTGTGGCCCATATGAGAATTGAATTTCCATAATTTCTGGATCTATGTCCTAACATATTGTTGAA
This sequence comes from Magnolia kwangsiensis, assembly GCA_037074715.1. Classification (NCBI taxonomy): domain Eukaryota; kingdom Viridiplantae; phylum Streptophyta; class Magnoliopsida; order Magnoliales; family Magnoliaceae; genus Magnolia; species Magnolia kwangsiensis. Next base: position 187,669,092 of record CM073572.1, on the reverse strand, counting down.
AAACTGATGAACGTGATGAATTTTCCATAAACATCACAATGGGCCCCATTCAGCTTTCCTTTGCACGATGTTTTTACAAAAGGCTTTCGCAGAAAATCCAAGTTATTTTGATATGTGTTGGGAAATTTACTTCAAGTGTGGACCGCGAACGACATGCAGACGTTGTATGATGATCACAATGACATACAAACCATAAATTCACACCTCCTAACCCTTTTCAAAGGTTGACTACACCACAGTGCGGTCACATGATTGAACGATAACAATTAAAAACTCCATGGACTCCAACTGACTACTATATTTTTTATGTGGGGACATAAAAACCTAATATAATTTGAGTGGATGGAGTAGATGTAATCACATACATCATATAGGGCCTACAGTCAAGCATCACACCCAAGTCGCTTGATTCAGGCGGATGTCACTCAATCCACTCAGTTGGGATAATCCAACAAGATACAAAACACTATAATAGTATCATTCACGTTCATGCGGCGCCGTGATGCTTGGGGGCCTATCATGAACTTTATGAAAGATCTAAACCGTCCTTTCGTTTGTACAGATAATTTTAGGTATCTCCAAAAGTTTTATCTCCCTTACAATTCAGAATACGTAGTGGGAGCATTTCCTACCATTGAAACATTTATTAGCCCACCAAGTTGATTCTCAAGTAGTTTTTCAAGCTTTTATATGAAAATGGTGAGGACAATCCCTTGGAGGGGGTAGATTTTTTCAAACATCTTTCGATGCGTCCCAATAAGCATCAAAGCGCACGTACATCTAATCCACATGCATTCTATCATGATAGTTGGGGAAGTAGAAGCAGATTACCCTATGGGGAAGTGCAAGCGGGTTGCGTCGAACTCATGTAAGAACATAAATATGGACATAGATTGATCTCGGTGTTGCCCCTTATGATTTAAGTAAAAAATATCCACGTTGTTCATCCATTTCCAGCTTGTTTATTTTACAGCATGATCCCAAAAAATGAGGCAGGTTCCAGATCCATCAGACCACACTAGAGGATGCAGTGATTCTACTTCATTCCTGGTTATGGTCCATTCCATTTCCTACTCGACTTCATTTTCTAGTTCATGCTCTGAAATGACCCGAACATAATTTTGGATGGCATGGATTCTGCCATTTACATCATGGTAGGCCCCACAGAGCCGGGCCTTTTCACTCGCCAACATAGGATGCAAACCATGCATTTTTTGGGGTGAATAATTGCCGGATTTTGCCAATCCAAGAAGGATTGTCAAATCCTTCCCCTCGACCTGCGGTTTGGACAAGAGACCCAAAGACACTTATCCCGGGTTTGAAAATTAGGCTCAAAACATACTCCTGTGGTGGATTAGATGGGACAACGAATGCAATCCCATCTAATCTCACTTAATGCAAGTGGCCAAATAGGCCCTTAATAAATAAACGTATAAACAATTGTCTATACGTTTTTAGATTCCAACTGACATTTCCAATTGTAATCTTAAAGGATGAGGACATTTTTAGCGTTATCATTGAAAGTAGATTTTGATCCTCACAACCTTAGATTCTTAGGAAAATCATTTAATGAAATTTAGAATTTTGAGTCTATATGAATGAGAAGGTCAATACATGTATTTATTGAAAATATAGTCGGAAAAGTTTACCCATCATATTTAGGTTTTTCACACACACACACACACATATCTTAATAACCATGTATGGGGATTAGGTTTAAGCATCTTCTCCCAAACCTATATATAATAATCACAATTATAAAAGGGGTCACTGAATCAATCAATCTAAATAATCTCACAATCATATCAAAATTGATCCCATATATACTAATCTTTTAATATTAATTAGTGACCAACTTTATAGCATATACTGTATTAATTTGCATTTGTAAATAATTGCACTAAAATATATCCATTAGGAGTTTGTGGACATATTAGTTAAATTGATTTCAGAATAGACTATAATTATATTATTATTCACTTTTAACAAACCATTACTGAAAGCATATACAATTCTTCTTTTAATGGCTTGATGTCTTTTAAAAGAAATGGTTATCATTATAACCCACTTTCACTTAGATTTTTCATCAGATTGTAGTTAATTTCCACCGCAAGGACCTATAAAATATTTTTCTAAATCGTATTTTCTTTTCTTAATCGCTTTTCATTATTGACCAGATGTTACTATGTGTGCACTATACCCTCTGAGTATCTCTTTCTCCTAAATGAACTAAGATATTAGTTCGTTCAATATTGATTTTTTTTCTTTGAGGTTATAACTAAATTAAAATTGATTAAACTATGGAGATAGATAGTTTAGAACTAAAAAAAACTAGGAGTTCATGCTCAATCTTTATACCCAGTATGTGAATTTTAATAACCACATCGGACAATTCAGTAATGTACTCCTTGATATTTACCTGACCATTTTAGGTGATTCAAATCAGCTTATGTAAAAGCGAACTTAGACGAGCTTTATCCGACTTCTATAATTAATTCCTTATTTTGGTAGATAACTCTCTGGCTTTTTCAGTGTCAAACATGACACCCTGCATAGTCATAGATATTAAGTTATGCGTGATCTTAAGACACATCTTATCTAACTTGGTTTAAGCCTGCCTATTATGCGCTTTATCTTATTCCTGACTAGAGGGAGGTTCTACTTCCTGCAGGGCAAGATCAGAGTCCATGCAAAATAGGACTATTTTGATAGATGACTTTCATTAACGATAATTAGACATAGTAACCAAATGTATAATGTTGTATTGGGTTGGAAAGTTAGAAATTTCATGCATAGACAAAGCATGACACTTACATCAAGGAATAAACAAGTCTTTTTTTAACACCACATGAATATAAACCTCAAACATCATGTATGTACTCACATTTGATCGATTGGGACCTTCAATCAAATGACCAGTAAAAATGATGGGTCATAATCATCAAATTTTGACAAGAGTCCGGTGTATCATCACAATTCCTACTTCGGAAGAAATTGCAACATACGGGAGATTGTACTAAACATGAAGCTGACCAATGATGGTGAAATAAATCTAAGACGTCCATCACCTTTAGGTGATACGAATCTCTCAAACTTATATCACAATTACCAATAATTTCACCCCCTCATATCCTACTAAGAGACGACACCTCTCTGTTTTGACCATGCCCGTAGTGAATACAAATGTAACTTAATGCAATCTTATAATGAAGAGTCACTGAATTCCATATATAGGAGTCTAAAAGACTAAAACACAAAGATTTTCGTCAATTGAGGTCACTTTGGTAACTAACACAACCAACTCCAATCCGTGCACCTAGACTCAAGGATTGTAACATGGTCCTGACCTCAACGGACCATACTGCAAGAGTTTTGATTTGGCCCAAAAAACGGTTTATGTTGACCACTAATAAGCTAAAACATTTTTAACTAAATGATAGTTGGATTTTCACTTAATAGCCTAACCTAAATATCAACATGGAATAATATGTAATGGCCCTATTTTGAGCCAGATCATTACTCAATAATCTCCATACCATATATATTGTATTAGTTGGTTTGTCTAACAAGTGGAACCCACCAACCATCAATACATTTAGGTTTTACTCGTACTAAAATGGTCCAAGTATAATGGATTTAAATGGTAAGATCATCATCTTGGACAATATGCCCAAGAATCCAAAGTGGGGCCCTGAAAGTCCAAAAGAAGAAAGTAGTACTAGATCTAAAGTCAAGCCTAGATGACTTGAACATCGTCAATGGACAATGGGCCCAAAATATCTAAAGAGGGCCCTAAAGGTTTAAAGATGAATGAGACATCAAGCCCCAAAGATGGGCTTTAAATGGGCATCAAACAAGCCTATATTAGAGCCCAAATATGACCTGGATAATGGCCTTTAAAATGGATGAGAAATAAGCTCAAAACTTAGTCTATACACAGTCATTCAAGGAGGCCCATCACAAGGCCTCCAATGGACAACAAACACACCATAAGATTTCGGGCCTACAGTTAGCATGAAACGGTCCCAAGAACCAGCCTGCTTGGAAGATCTAGCCTATTTAACATTGAAAAAAGAGGCTAAGACTTGCGACAATGAGCCTATGTCAAGTCCAAAAGGGAAATAAACAGAACAGTAAGCTTTTCTCTCTTGTCTAAAATGCTAAAAACCCTGACCCTCTTTAATAAAAACAACCCTTTTTAATCCACAACCCCTAGTCGTCATCACCATTCTCCTGACACCAACACTACTCACTTCGTTGTTGTGTAATTCGGCCATAGCACAATGACCCCTATTAACCCATACTATGTATTCTCATCCAGCAATAACAAAGAATGAAGACGAACATAGGTCATTGGACGCTTTTAATTGTTGGCAATAATGATAACTTATATCTCTTTGAGTTTTAGGGTTTGTATAATCCTTTTTCATATTTCATGTCTTCCACAATTCTAGCACCTCGACTTCCCTTTACCCCTTCAACTTGGACCTTGATCGCAACCTACTCTTCTCTCGTTCAGATGATCCTCCCCTTATAATCGGTGCTCCTGTGGAAGTACATTCCCCATCGTTGTTCTTTTTCTACTATTTCAACCAAAGGGCAGAGATAACAACATCGAGGTCCAAGGTATCTTTGCTATAGGAAGGAGTATCCATAAGAATATGTAATGGACATCAATAGCATCAGGGCTTTGTCTTCTTCATCGATCTTCACATCCACGCTTGTCAATTTACAATTGTCTCTTCGGATCTAGGCGATTAGAAGCGACTTCGTCATGTAGAGGCCCTCCAACATTGTCCATAAGCATGCGATAGTCGTTTGAAAAATAACATTACGAAGGATATCATTGGCAAAGCACAATTGAATTGCGCTAATAACCCTCTGATATAGGTCATCTTAACCCTCTTCTTTCATCGTTTCAGGACGTCTCGCTTTACCAATGAGAGCATGTGACATCCCTTGCTGACTTATGAGGGCTTTCATCTTTAACATCTATAATTTGAAGTTATTTTTACATGTAAACTTTCTCGTTTCAAACTTCACATTCGCACCCATGTCTCATATTTGATCTAAACAACCTAACACAAAGTCTATGCTCTGATACCACTTGTTGTGCACAGTTAGGCGTAGAAGCAACCTTATAGAATAAATCAAACACGCAATAGAGAAACGAAAATTCGAGCAATTATAGATAACACAACGATTTTACGTGGAAAAAAAAAATCACGACACTAAGCCACAAACAATCCATTATGAAAAGAGAATTATAAGATATGAACAATTTACATATTTGAAATCCTCATCTCTAAAGACGATTTCCCCACTCTCAAAACACTAGTTCTCTCTAGCACAACGTTAGAATCCCATAATCCTGCATAAATCAAGGTAATTTATATCACTCAGTTCCATAATAAATAACAAATTTATGCACTTACGGAGAAGTTGCGCGCACCTTCAATTGATCGACACCACATGTTCGGGAGTTTCTTAATCAATTGACCAGGCTGTCAATCAATCGAAGGCTCTGAATTTCACCAAATTGAAGGCACCTTGATCAACATCAACCACATGGCATATGGTGAATAGGAGTCACTCTCGATGGACAATTTTGAGGACTTCAGTGTGGGCTTGTTTGAATTTGTGAAAATGGTAAGAAGGGAATTGTATTTCCCAGGAAATCTTATTACCATAAAAAGTGTGAGAATGGAAATTATATATCTAATTTTTGTTCATTAATAATATATATAGAGAAAATTGAGATATGTTTTCAATTCATATATTTGGATAGGCCCACTTAGATGGAATATATAGTATCTACATATCAACCTATTTTCATCCTGTCCACGTAGTTTCTTGTGGATAGGCCCACTTAAGTTTTTGATTGGACTAACCTTTTGTCCCATTGCCTAGCGTTGAGGGACGATCTTGATGGATGGAGTGGACTTGACATAGAGAACATGATGGGGTTATGCAAAGCTCACTTAATGAAAGTTGCTTGGTCCGGGAGCGGATTATGCGTAACCCCAACCTCACCCAAGATGGTGAGGCCTTTACAGTGGAGCCCACCTTGATGTTATTCCATATGGACGCTCTCTATTTGTCTTTAGTATCATTGCAAGGCATGATATCAAACATGAAACATATCCAAATCTCAGGTGGACCACACAATAGGAAACAGTGGTGACTGATCATTAAGAGCTTCCTGTGGATCATGGTAACATTTGTTTTTTATCTTCATAAAAAATTATTTGATCTTGTCAACAATTTGGATGGAAAATAAATATTATGGTGTGCCTAGGAAGTTTTTAATAGTGGGCCATTCAATCACCGCAGTTTTTAATAATATGGTCCACTTGAGATTTTGATATGCTTCATTTTTGGGTTTGCGCACTAAAATGATATAAAGAAATAGATGGAGGACATGGATATAGGATACATACATCTATGTAAGCCCATGGTAAGGGCTACACCATCCCGTCGATGCCAGGATCATGCTTTCTTAAGGGTTTGGATGGGAAAATAAAAGAACAATTTTAAAGGAAATTTGGTTGTATGGGAAATTGAATTTCCCTCCATTTCCTATGACTATAGTCTTTATAAACAAAGAGAAAATAATTTCTTGAGATACGTTGTTTCCTTTCTCACCATTTCACTTAATCCAAATAGGCACTAAAGTAGTCACCAGAGAAACTGCTAAGAAAGAAAATACAAAATTAGCTTTTCCATTTAGAAATGTAAAGGTTTTAGCACATGGACCATCAGCGAGGTCCTCCGCAACAACGTTTTCAATCAATAGACCATGGGCCTCACTAATAGAAAATGAAAACCCAACCACAGTGCAGCTTTGGCCGGATCACTAAAACCATTCCTTTCCTCAAACAAGTCAAATATGTGGAAAATCCTATACTTGAAGAGTGTGGGCCACACCATCATGATCTTCTAATACAAAGATCAGGCGGACTTACTCATTACATAGACTTCACCAAGCACTATGTAATATCCAATGATTTTTGATGCTTTGCACCTACTGTGAAGGGGAAGAAATTATTCTGCATAAATGGGGAACGTCATGGACTCATGGGGTGGCTCCTATTTTCCTAGACCCAATATTTCAAAATTTTGACCATTTGCCACAAAAGTAATGGCCATATTGAAAGTTCACATACAGCTCATGTATGTGATATTTCTCTTTTTTATACTTTGGGTGAGGGTGATAGATTCTAAGTAGGAATTTATAAATTAGGTTAGAGCTTATATTTGAAATGTATTGGATTACAAATCACAAATCAAGCTGATTCTAAATCCTCTTGCGTATGGCTGCTTGTATTCCATGTGCACTCAAGTGAAATTTTGTAGTATATGAACAAGAATTTGAAATTATCATTGAATCGAATTCAATAACCCCGTGCATCATGTATATATTAAATATGAAAAAGAAAATATCCATTTGCCTTAATTCACCAAACAAGTCTCTGCGAATGAGACGTCAGGAATATTTAACCAAGCTGATTTTTGGATTCTGCCTTGAGTAAACTCCATGGGGCCCACTTATTATGTATTTTATATACACTCCAGCCATTCATTTTGGCAGATAATTATATAGTTTGAGCTTAAAAATGAAATATATAAAAATCTCGAGTAGGCAACACAACTAAATAGTGTGAAACCATTGAAAATATTTGGAGGTTACAGAAGTTTTGGATCAACCAGATATTTGTTCTTTCCTTTCATCTATGTCCGTGTAATCTTATAAAAAGGTTGGATGACAAATAAATATTACTGTAGGCTTTAGTAAGGTTTCAACCGTAGAGATCGTTATTCCCATTGTTTCGCGTGGTGCGGTCCTCTTGAGCTATGGATATGCTTCAATTTTGGGCTCAACCTCCTAAAGTAAGCGGGAAAAACGGATGGACGCCGTGGATAAATTACATACATTGACGGGTGGGCCCGGCAGAGTTTAGTCACTACGATAAAAGCGTTCTGAGTAACTCAGCAGGCAGTCCGATTTCGTGGTTTTCATCTGAGGCAATATATCACACGTTTACCATTTCTAATCGCTGCTTATCAAGAGACGGGCTCGCGTGCCGCCGGAATCCGAGCCTCCGTTTCCAATGCAAGATGGTTACCACCGTCGCCACTTCTCTACACCGTCCTCCGCCGCTCCCGTCGAATGTAAACGCGTCACTCCTCCTCCCCTCTCGAAACGTAGTCGCAAGCGCTCGCGTATCTCCGCAGAAGTTCCCGCAACCCAAACCTCAGTTGATCCGCGAAAACGCAAGCGAAAGCGTGGGAATCGGGATGGAGGGCAAAAGAGGAAGAAAAAAGCGAGAAACGAAGAAGATGGGAACCGCAGATGGGTTTTCTCTCCACGAGATTGCTCCGGTTACAAAGGTAATTATTATTGCCCTCTTTCAAGGTCTAAAAACAATCGTATCTATGTTGCGTTTGGATGCTTGATTGAACTGCATTGCAATCTTTCAATTTTGGGTAAATTAAAATGACCAAATTTCTGCTTTCATAGTGATATCTGTCGCTTTGTGACGTGGTTTTTTTTTTTTTTTTTTTTTCTTTTTTCTAAAAGGGTTTTTCCACGTTAAATTTGGAGTCTTTGTGATTCGGCTGGGTTTTGCGATTGGAATACTTTGCTTGATTCATCTCTGTGTGCTTCTGCGGTCCCCCAACACAATAAATTAAAGATATTTCAAAATATAGTAAAATTATGTATTTCAAACCAATTCTAAATTACTCCGAAGCACAATGAATTTAGGATTCCGAATGCAGTCAAACACACTCAAGTCCATACTGCCAAACACCAAAGCATATAAGCAATTTAAATTGAGTAGTCCAATTTATGGATATAGATTGGTGACATTCACTGAATGGTTGAAAATGAAAATATCCATTTGCCTTATTTCAGCAAACAAGTGTCCACGAGTTAAAAGTCAGGAATATTTAACCAATTTATTCTTGGACTCCAACAACTTTGTGAAAGCGGGCTCTACAATTCAGTGGGTTTTGGAAGTGGATTGCACAGTGAGTATCTCAATGTATCGAGTAAACTCCGTGGGGCTGACCTAGATTTATGTATCTTATATGCACTCCGTCGACTCACTTTACCATATAAGTATATGCCTTGAGCCCAGAAATGAAACATAAAAATATCAAGTGTACCCCACCACAAGAAAGTGTAAATTGAATATTTATCATTGAAAAATTCTTGGGGCTACAGAAGTTTTGGATGACAAATAAACATCACTGTGGGCCCTAGTAAGGTTTCAATGGTGGGAATTATTATTCATACTGTTTCCCGTGGTGTGGTCCACTTGAGCTTTGGATATGCTTCAATTTTGGGCTTAGCCTCCTAAAATGAGCTGGAAAAGAGGATGGACGCCGTGGATAAACTACATACATTCACTGCGGGCCCAATAGAATTTACTCAGTACAATGAAAGCTTACTTAGTAACTCAGTAGGCAATCTGATTTCGCGGGTTTCATTTGAGTTAATATATCCCACGTGTACCATTTCTAATCGTTGCTTATGAAGAGTATAAATAGCCGAAGAGACAGGCTCGCGTGCCACCAGATTCTCGACCGTCTGTTTCCAATGCAAGAGGGTCACCACCGTCGCCACTTCTCTGCACTGACCTCCTCCGCTCCCGTCGAATGTAAACTCATCACTCCTCCTCCTCCCCTCTCGAACCGTAGTCACAAGCGCTCACGAATCTCCGCAGAAGTTCCCGCAACCCAAACCTCAGTTGATCCGCGCAAGCGCAAGCGCAAGCGTGGGAATCGGGATGGAGGGCAAAAGAGGAAGAAAAAAGGGAGAAGTGAGGGAGATAGGAACCGTAGATGGGTTTTCTCTCCACGAGATTGCTCCGGTTACAAAGGTAATTATTGCCCTCTTTCAAGGTCTAAAAACAATCATATCTATGTTGCGTTTGGATGCGCAATTGCACTGCATTGTAATCTTTCAATTTTGGGTAAAGTCAGTGTTTGAAATATCAGTTTCGCGTTACGTATCACACCATTGGGATGCAAATATGTATCGGGTATCGCATGAGATATATCGTTTGTATCGTACTTTTGGGGAATATTGGGAAAATGGTTGAATTTTTCAATGAAACTTCAGAGATTGTTAAAAAAGACCTTAATATACACTTTTAAATCATAACGTCTAAAAAAAAGAAATGCACATCATAGGTTTCCTTTATATAGGGTCCTAAGCTATGCATTGTCTGACTGAACTAATGCAACTTATTCAAATTGAATGGATAACATTTAAAGTGTATGTGATGATCATTTCATCAAACTCTCCTAAATACATAGAAATTAGTCTCAATTGACAACTGGTTGAAGGGAAATTGAAAAAAATAAATAAATTAATATTTTAATATTTTGTATTAATTTTTAATTAAAAAATAATTTGTATGTTCTGAAAATTGACAAGGATTTAACAAGTCAGTAGATCAGCCCGCATACATTCTTGATTTCATGTTTGGAGTGCAACATTGCAAGCAATATGGGAGAAATTGAGGAAATTTCGAATTTTCCAAATTTTTTTCTAAATCGGACCACCTACACTTAAGTTTTGAAATTAGAGTGTATGTGATGATCATTTCATCAAATACTCCTAAATACTTTGAAATTAGTCTTAATTGAAATTGGTTGAAAGAAAATTTTGAAACATAGAGAACATGAAGAACCAATGGATATCGAAATCAAAGCTCCAACTCCATGATTTTTTTACGCAAAACATGAAGAACCAATGGATTTTTAACCATTTGATACTGATTTAACATAATTTCAACAAAAAAGGGATCGGAAATTGAAAACGCTCACCAATTCGAACACGTGGGATATATCAGCACTACCTATGTGTTTCGTATTGCATAGGTGGGATGCAAGATAATCGTGGGATATATCGGTCGATATCGTCGATATTTAAAACAATGGGCAAAGTTAAAATGACCAAATTGGGCTTACCTCGAGGTGAAATTGCTATTCTACATCGTTTTGGGTTTGGTTTAAAAACAAAAAACACAAGTGGGTGTTTGAAAGTTAGCCCGAATGGGTGGGCCCGCATGATTCAACTGCTACACGATCTTGGGACCTTTGCAAAAGCCGAAGATGGACGGTTAATGGCCAGTGGTCTGCCTAACCACTATGGGAGTAGAGGGGAACTTATCATCCCTTTGATTCTACAGTTAAGATGGCCCCAGGATTACGATCAATGCCTTTGATCGTCTATAAGGCGGGCCAGATGGATGATGGATTTATAATCTCTCATTTCTTATTTTCTCTCTGGGAATATATCATAGCACAAAGGATCCCTTGCCTTTTTCTAAGGGAAGGATCGAGAACTTTGGATGAGGCGGGGTTGATCCCATCTCATCCAATCTCATCCTCTTCCATCCGAATTTAAATTTGAGTTTTAACTACTAATTGGAAAATTAAATTCAAACCTTGGAAGGAATTTGAAAGATAGCTCGGGGAGAAAAATGTGTGAGACCCTCACACTCGTGTCGACCACAAATGGGCCCCACGCCGATAGTGACGGTTCCGGAGGACGAATGGATGTACGTGCTCGAGGTCTCTCCTATCCATGTATCCATAGAAGATTGCAAAGCTAGAGACTTGTTGCTGGTTTGCGATCAAGGCACAATATATGCCTGCTTCTGCTGCTACATATCATGTTTCGGTGCCGCGGGGGATGAGGTGGGCAAAGGATTCTCTAGTTAAAGTGGGAAGGATGCTTGGCGTCACCTTTGGAGACCGCGAAGAGGATTACGTGGCAATTTGCGAGACCATATGTGATTGAGGAGTTCAGAAGGAGAAAAAAGTAGCATTAGTAGGGCAATTGTTATCCCCCAAAGGCATTAGGGAACTAAAGAGCCTTCAATGCTCAGTGAATATGAAGCTCCTCAGGCTCTTAAAGGGGGAGACAAGGGAAGAAGGGGTAGGAAAGAGTCTCAATGAAATTCATGAGTTGGAATGTTAGGGGGTTGGGCTGCCCCCCAAAAAAGACCCCAGATAAGGGATATGTGCAAAAGACATGAAGTTCAAATTCTGGCCATTCAAGAGACTAAGATGGCTTCTATTGCATAGAATATCGTTAACGATCTTTGGCGGCGGCAGGCTAAGGCGTGGATCGCTAAACAGGTTATCGGTATAGTTGGAGGGATCCTAATTATCTAGGACTCTTCAGTGTGGTTGAAGGAAGATCAATGGGAAGGAGATTTCTCCTTGAATGTCTTGCTTCGGGACAAAGCTTCTAATTTCAGGTGCATTTTTTTTTATGTCTACAGGCCTAATTCTCCAAGGACTAGATTAGCGATGTGAAAGGAACTGGATATGGTGGGAGGAAAATGGAATCTTCCGTGGTGTGTGGGAGGTGATTTCAATGTCACCCGCTTTTCTTTCGAAAAATCATCTAGCTCAAATATTACACGTAGCATGGAAAAATTCTCTGGATGGGTTAGAAGGCATGATCTGGTTGATCTCACTATGGGTGGAGCAAGATTCACTTGGTCGAATGGTCAGCTGCCCCTTGTTCGATCGAAGTTGGAATGTTTCTTGGTGTTAGCGCCTTGGATTGACAAGTTTCCCTTGGCTAGACAACAAGCTCTTCCTAGGCCAATTTCAGACCACTACCTCATCCTGCTTGAGGTTGATATGGATAGTTGGGGTTGCCGCCCATTTAGATTTGAATTATCCTTGCTTCTGATTGATGGCTTCAGAGAAATGGTTAAATGTTGGTGGGGTTCTTTTCCTTCTCAGGGCAGACCGGGCATCTCCCTTTTCCAGAAACTTCGTGCCTTGAAACTATATCTTTCTATGTGGAAAAAGGACGTTTTCCTAGCGCGTGATACGGAGATGGCCTCTCTTTTGTTAGATATTCAGGATCTGGATGTAAAGGAGGAAAGCAATAACCTTTTGGAAGTTGAATTGGCTAGAAGGGATGAACTTAAGGGGATGTATGGTAGACTTATCAAAGAAGAGGAAGTTAAACGAAGACAAAGATCACGAGCCACATGGTTGACGGAAGGGGATAACAACACAAAGTATTTCCATGCTATCACGAGCGCAAGGGCTCAGATCAACGGAATAAACAACGTGGTAGTCAACGACTCTAGGTTGCATGAAAAGCAGGACGTTTGCAATGTAGTGGTGGATTTGTATAAAAATATGCTTCCTGGCCCCTCCATCTCCAGACCCAAGTTTGATAATTTGGAGTTCGATATGTTGTCAGAGTTAAGAGTCAGAATTGCTAGAGAAGCCTATTTCGGAAGTGGAAGAAGAGTGGAAAGCAATATTAGATTTGGCTGGAGACAAAGCTCCTGGACCGATGGCTTCCTTGTAGCTTTCTATCAGGTCTTTTGGGCACAGTTCAAGGGAGACGTCATGAATTTTATATCAAACTTCTGGTCTAGTTCATGAATTTTATATTGAACTTCTGGTCTAGTGGAAAGCTTGCGGCGGAATTGGGGGAAACATTCATTGTTTTGATCCCGAAAAAAGAAGGTGCTGATTGCTTGAAAGATTATCACCCGATCATCTTGATTGGAGCAATGTTTGAACTATCGGTATCGCGTTATGTATCGCATCTGTGGGATACAAATACATATCGGTTATCGCACGGGATATAACGTTTGTATTGGGTTATTTATCTCACTTTTTGGGAAACATGGAGAAACATTCGGAAAATGGTTGAATTTTTCAATGAAAGCTTCAAAGATTGTTAAAAAAGATTTCAATACACACTTTTAAATTGTAACATCTCAAAAAAGAAGTGCACACAATAGGTTTCCTTTGTATAGGGTCCTAAGCTATGTGTTGTCTAACTGAGCTAATGTAACTATATTCAAATCGAATGCACAACATTTAGAGTGTATGTGATGATCATTTCATCAAACACTCCTAAATATTTCGAAATTAGTCTCAATTGGCAGCCGTTTGAAGGGAAATTTTGATTTTTTTTAAAAATTAATTTTTAATTAAAAATGATATTTATTTTTCAAAAGTCGACAAGGAGTCAACAAATCAGTAGATCAACCCTCATACATGTTTGATTTCATGTTTGGAATGCAACATTGCAAGCAATTTGGGAGAAATTGGGAAATTTTGATTTTTTTTTTTCAATTTTTTCCAAATCGAACCACCTACACTCAAAATTTGAAATTAGAGTGTATGTGATGATCATTTCATCAAATACTCCTAAATACTTCAGAATTAGTCTCAATTGACAGTTGGTTGAAGGAAACTTTTGAAAAAAAAAACATGGAGAACATGAACATATGGATTGCGAAATCAAAGCTCAAATTCCACGATTTTTCATGCAAAACATGAAGAACCAATGGATTTTTAACCATTTGACATTAATTTTAACAAAAAAGGGAATAAAAAATTGAAAATGCTCATTGGATCGAACATGTGGGATATATCGGCATTACCTGTGCGTTTCGTATCACACAAATGGGATAAAAGATATATCGGCCGATATCATCGATATTTAAAACATTGGATTGGAGGCCTTTACAAGATTCTATCTAAAGCGCTTGTCGCGAGATTCAGACTAGTGATGGGAAATGTTATTTGCCCATAGCAAGGAGCTTTTGTGGAATGCAGACAGTCGTTAGACAACTCTCTTAGTGCGCACGAAGTAGTGAATTCCACTCATCGAGCGGGGCTAGCTAGGGTAGTATGCAAACTCGATCTCGAGAAGGCGTATGATCATGTGGAGTCGCCATTTAGCGACTACATGTTGCAAAGGATCGGGTGTGGAGTGAAGTGAAGAAGATGGATCTCCAAATGTGTCAGCTCAACTAAATATTCTATCCTAGTGAATGACTTTGCGAAAGGCTTCTTCAAAGCCATAAGAGGCATCCGACAGGGTGATCCTCTTTCTCCTGTCTTGTTTGTAGTGTTAGAGGCTTTAAGATGCATGCTTTCCAGAGGTGTGTCTTTGGGCCACTTCAGCTGGCTGAAAGTGGTGGGAGATGGAAATATTCGGATGTCTCATCTCCAGTTTGTGGATGACATGATCCTCTTTTGCGAGGCAGATAGGCAGCAAGTTGACAACCTTTGGAAGGCTGTTGCATGCTACGAAGCTGTATCGGGTCTTCATGTTAATGAAAGAAAATCTGAACTCTTGGGTATAAATCTCCTTCTCGAAGAAATCAGCGCTCTAGAAACAACATTCAGAAGTTAGGTGGGGTCTTTTCCTACTAAATACTTGGGTGTTGGGTCTCCTTCTGTGTGTAGGAAAGATTGGCAAGAAGATGTGGGATCCCATTATCGAAAGATTTGATCACAAGCTTTCATTTTGGAAAAAACAGATGCATGTCTATAGGAGGAAGAATCACGATGATCAAGGCAGTCTTGTCAAGCCTCCCACTGTAGGTTTGGGCGAATGGTCTTCACCATAGGTTTGCTCCCTATTGGTGAGGGTTTGATTCCCCTCTTTGGCTTTACCCGATACACGTGGTTGTGGGTGATTGCGTGTATCCGCAAGGATTAATCTCACTTCAAAAAAAGAGGTGGGGACACCCCGTGTCTTCAAAAAAAAAAAAAACAGATGCATGTCTGTCGGAGGAAGAGTCACAATGATCAAAGCAGTCTTGTCAAACCTCCCACTGTATTTCATGTTCCTGTTTAGATGCTTGAAGAGTGTTATAGAAAAATTGGAGAAGCTGGGGGGTGGGGTGGGGGTGGAATTTCGTCTAATGAAGTGGGAAACCATGTGCAAGCCTAAGGAGGCAGGGGGGTTAGGTGTGAGAGATCTTGAATTCATGAATAGGGCGCTGCTGGGCAAATGGTTGTAGCGATTCGTAACTGAAGAAGGGTCCTTATGGCGGACAGTCATTAGTAGTAAGTATGGTATCAACAATGAAGGTTGGTGGCCTAGGAACTCTTCAATATACAGAGCTTCGGGAGTATGGAGGGAGATCATGAAGATGAAAAATCATATTATTCAGGGGGTCACATTTATGGTTGATTTGGGATCGAGAATCAAATTCTGGAAGGATAAATGGCCGAGAGAGAGTTGCTTGCAAGATCGCTTCCCAAACTTATTTTGAGTAGCACAGAACTTGGATAGCTCGGTCGAAGAATGTTTCGTTAGGCATCATTCTCCTGCTCATTGGCTCCCTTTGCTCCGGAGGATCAAATTCTGGAAGGATAAATGGCTGGGAGAGAGCTGCTTGCAGGATTGCTTCTCAAACTTAGTACGAGTAGCACAGAACTTGGATAGCTCGGTTGAAGAATGTTTCGTTAGGCACCATTCTCCTGCTCATTGGCTCCCTTTGCTCCGGAGGATCAAATTCTGGAAGGATAAATGGCTGGGAGAGAACTGTTTGCAGGATCACTTCCCAAACTTAGTTCGAGTAGCACAGAACTTGGATAGCTCGGTCGAAGAATGTTTCGTTAGGCACCATTCTCCTACTCATTGGTGCCTTTACTCTTGAGGAATTTATTGGATACTGAAGAAGAGTTGCTGTCCCTGCTCTCGTTTCTTGCCTCGGTGCATATTTCGGACGAATTGGACTCGGTTCGTCGAAACTTCAGCAAGTCAGGCATTTTCTCCGTATCTTCCTTTTTCAGTTTCCTTTCTTCTTCAGAGACTGGAGTTTCTGATCTGTGTTGGATGGCTTTTTGTTCCTACGGGCCCCCCTTCTAAGATTTCAACGTTTACTTGGTTTGGGGTCCAATGGGAAGAATTCTGACCTGTGATAATCTGAGGAAAAGGGGCCCAGTGATCGTCAATGCTTGTCCCCTATGCTTAAGAAATGAAGAATCAGTGAATCACCTTCTGTTGCAGTGCCTGTTTGCCAGTGAAGTCTGCTGTAGCTTTTTGGCTTCGTTTAGGGTCCAATGGGTATATCCTTCTTCAGTTGACTATCTCCTAGTCCAGTGGCATGGAGGTAGTTTTGGGAAGAAGGGTCGTCTGATATGGAGATTAGGGCTGTTAGCGGGACTTTGGTGCATTTGGTTAGAAAGGAACAACAAATGTTTTAAAGATTCTTCCAGGGATGGAAAGTTGGTATTTTGTATGGCTCGGTCTCTTATTTCGGGGTGGGCAGCTGTGTCCGACAAACTTAGAGATTGTTCCATTTCTAGTTTGGATTGGTTGTCTGATTTTTTGTTTTCTGTGTATTCTTTTGCTGCTTGCCTCCCTCTTAATAAAATTTTTGTTACCTTAAAAAAAATAAAAAAAAGTAATGACATTTAATGGCAACGTTTGGGTGGCTGGCGTTGGCCTCCTGTTGTATAGTTCTTGTGCTTTTTGGCGCGTTGTTTATAGAATTTTTGTTACCTCTACCTAAAAAAAAATTGTAGATTCATAGTTGCATGAAATGTGAAGTGAGGCGGCAACGGATTCGGGTGTTGGGGTAGAGAAGCGTTTGTTTTAAAATGTTAGCAAGTATAAACAGCTGGGAATTGGGAGCAGGTTCTTAAGTCCAGATATCAATTGAATGTGGGAGCGGCACCTGGTTAGAAGGATCATGCAACTAAGGGTAGACTAAATATTCCTTTAGCATTAGCATGTTATTATATGGTGTATTAACTATCAACTTATAATATTGTAATTCAATTCAATTAAGCATCCAAACACTGCCTTGAACTCGATGCAAATGATCTGTAGTCAGTATCTTTACTTCATATAATTTTTAGACTGCTAATTATAACATCTTTCGTACTGACAAAACAATATTGTTTTGCAGATAGGTTTGTAATTGTTTCATACAATATATTAGGTGTCGGGAATGCCTCAAAGCATGTTGACCTATACAATCGAGTCCCACCTCAAAATTTGAATTGGGACTGCCGGAAGAAGCTTATATGCAAGGAGCTCAATCTTTACATGCCTGGCATTTTATGTTTCCAGGCAAGTTTCGTAATTTTCAGTTAGCTTTTTCATGTACTTATTGATTTACTTAGGAAAGAAAATGTTAGACATGATTGGGTTGGCGTTGGACCAATGAAATTTTTTCATGTACTTAATGATTTACTTAGGAAAGAAAATGTTAGACATGATTGGGTTGGCGTTGAACCAATGAAATAAAACTCGGTGCCAGAGTGTGACTCATCCTGGGACAGAAAACAGTACAGTTTTGTACTACTCGGTGAAAACCGTGTCAACTTGGTTCATTCCCCCATGAAACTGAGGCAACTTGGCTGAGTTAACTTGGTTTTGGCAAGCTTTGACTCCATGTTTTGACCTTCATTCTTCCAGGCAAGTGTGATAGTCCTTGCCTCGTCAAGTATTCTACTCGTATAACTTTCGTGTTTCAGTATGAACTGTATGCCGTATCCAACCTGACTTGCCCGAAGTTCTTCATTATGCACATGAGACATCCAGTACTTGTTTCCTTTTTGGGTATTTTGTATAAGGTCTGTCTCATCAACAAGCATACATTTGGTTTGGTGATCCAATCTGTTGATTTGACGGGCCCCCCTCTTAACATGGATTCCCCAGATATCTCCCAGATTAGGAACACTTTGCCATCAAGTCATTCGTCTTTTTTAGCTTTTCGTTTTCTAATGCATGTGGACCATTTCTGTGCTCACTTAATTTTTTATTTGTTGGTTGCCAATGGAAGAGTTGGGATTGTCCAATATGGATTTCTTGGTGACCCCTCATCCATAGTTAGGGCCATCAGCTCAATGTTTTGGATAACCAAACCATGGCCCCTATACGTATGGAATCCTGTGCGACACTAAAGGTTTTCTGATGAGCAGGAGCCTGTTTTCTGAGAAATAACTTTGGTTTTATTACTAGGAAAAAGCAATGAAAGAAGGGCAGATTTATCCTCTAAGCCTGTTTTCGATAGCATGCTAGAAGAAATTCATTCTCTTGATGTCATTGAAGAGGAGGGAGGTTTGTCATCAGCAGAAAAAGAAAGAAGGGCAGATTTATCCTCTTAAGTACGAAAAGCAGGCAAAAGAAGAGGAACTTAAGCGGCGGCAAAGATCAAGAGCTGTCTGGTTTAAAGAAGGGGACAAAAATACTCGATTCTTTCATAATATGGCTAGCACTCGGGCTTGCGCTAACAGGATCTCCAATCTAAATGTAGAAGGGACGCGGACAACAGATAAGAACAAAATCTGTGATGCTATAGTTCAATATTATAAGAATTTTCTTTCAGGAGATAAGCGGGAAAGGCTGTGTTTGCACAATCTTCAGTTTTAGACTTTTTAAGAAGAGGATGCCTTGATGCTAGAAGCAGAATTCGGGGAAGAAGAAGTGAAAGCTGCTGTAGATTCAATGTGTGGGGACAAGGTGCTGGGCCTGGACGGCTTCCCAATGCTCTTCTTTCAAAAAATTTGGAATTTTTTAAAAAAGATATCATGGACTTTTTCTCTGAATTTTTCGAGTGGGGATGTCTATCGATCAATCTCGGGCTGACATTCGTTTTTCTTATTCCTAAAGTGGAGGGGGCAGAGCATTTTAAAGATTTTAGATTGATCAGTCTGATAGGGGGACCATACAAGATTTTGGCTAAAGTTTGTCTTTGAGGTTTAAAAATGTGCTCGGTAATGTTATATTGGAGAATTAGGGTGCCTTTATTTTCTGTAGACGGATTCTAGAAACTACTCTCATCGCTCATAAGTGCATCGATTCAAGGCATAAGGAGGGAAAGTCAGGCATTATGTGCAAGTTAGATATTGAGAAGGCTTACGACCATGTTGACTGGAGCTTCCTGGACTACATGTTGGATAGGTTGGGATGTGGCAAAAAATGGAGAGGTTGGCTGCGGGCTTGTGTGCAATCTGCCTTTTTTCTCTATTTTGATCAATGGGTCCCCAAAAGGCCTTTTCAAAGCGTCTAGGGGGTTAAGGCAGGGAGACCCTTTGTCTCCGTATCTTTTTGTGGTAGTTGGGGAAACTCTAAGCAGGATGCTCAACAAGGTTGAAATTAATGGTCTCATTATGGGGTTCAAAGTGGCTAACAATAGTCTTTCGGTTTCGCATCTCCAACATGCAGATGATACCCTACTTCTTTGTGATGCGAACTTTACTTCGGTGGACAATCTTTGAAAAATTACAGTTTGCTTTGAGGTAGTTTCAGGTCTGAAAATTAACGTGGCTAAGTCGGAATTGTTAGGAATCCATATCTGTGGCCAGGATCTTGTGTCTTATGCTAGCCTTTTTGGATGTAGGACTGTTGAATTCTCGACAACATATTTAGGTCTCCCGTTGTGCATTCGTAAACCTGCTATTCATCTCTGGGCCAAGGTTATTGAAAGAATAGAGAGGAAGCTTGCGGCTTGGCAGACTCGCTAGTTGTCCTAGGGAGGTCGGTTGACTCTGATCAAGACAACATTTGCAAATATGCTAATATATTTTTGCTCTTCAAATGCCTGAAAGCGGTCTTGCACAGGTTGGAAAAGATGAGGAGAGATTTCTTTTGGAATGGCTCTATGGAGGGATAGAAGTTTCGCCTCCTTAAATGGGAGGAGATGTATAGACCTGTTGAATTGGGAGGTGCGGACATCAAAAGTTTGGAGTACATGAATACATCTCTTCTTGGCAAATGGATTTGGAGGTTTGGTTTGGAGTAGGCGAGGATGTGGAGGGAGATCATTGCAAATAAGTACTGGACAAAGTAGTGCGGGTGGTTCATTTGGCGATCCTCCTTATATAGAGCTCATCTATCTAGAAGGAAGTTGCGGTAATGGAGCACTTAGTGCAAAGAGGGGTGGCTTTCTCATGGAAATCGGAGTCATATTAGATTCTAGGTGGATATTTGGTGTGGGGAGAGAGCGTTTCAAGAGCTTTTCCCATGGCTGACTCGCATTTCTTCAGATCGATTTGTTTCAGTTGCAGATTGTGTCTTGATTTGTGGGGGTTCCTTTGTTTGGAATCCGTCTTGCCATAGGAATTTGACGGATGCAGAAACAGAAATACTGGTCAGTTTGTTTGAGTGCCTAAAATATGTCACCTTCCCTGCAAGATTCTGATGCCATGGTTTGGAAGCTTCACCGATAGGGCAAGTTTTCTGTTTCATCTCTTTACAATTTAAGTGCCTCAACCGCCTCTAATGGTGACCTGCCTCATCCTTTTCACCACTGGTTTTATGGTGCCGCTCGTGTTCCAGTTTTTGTTTGGCTAGTAGTGAGAAGGATTCTTACCATCGACAACCTTCAAAGAAGATCCCTCATCTTGCCGAATATATGCTTGATGTGTATAAAAGATGCGGAATCGATCGATCATCTCTCATTCATTGTCTGTATGTGAAGAAGATCTGCAACTTGATTTTTGGTTTGTTTCGCACTTCGTGGGTGATGCCGAATTCAGTGGAAGATCTCCTTTGGGCTTGGGACGGGGGAGAAAAGGTGCAATCTGAAAAAGCGAGTTGGAGGCTCCATATTATGGCTCTCACGTGGGTTGTTTGGGGGGCAAAGAATGCTTTTTGTTTTCGAAATGAATGTTTGTTGGTTGAAGGGGCTTTCAATAGGATCAAAGGCTTTGCCTCCGAGTGGGCAGCCTTTGTTTTCTCAGCCTAGGCTGGGTTGGTTTTTTTTTTTTTTTTTTTCCTTTTTTCCCCTGTATTCTTTGTCGCCTTTCGGTGCCCTTTCAATAAAAGTTACTATTACTTCTAAAAAAGAAAAAAGAAAAGAAGAAGAAGAAGCAATGAAGCAAGAAACAAAAACTGCATCCTAGGAATGGATGATGAGGAACCATTGGTCCCAATGCAACATGGATTCAACTCATATAGTATCCAAAAGACCTGAAGGAAATCTTGCAAAGACACACAAAGGCTTGCCATCCAACCACGTTCATCTTAGCCTTAAGAAAAAATCTCTTCTGATGAGCAGGAGCTTATAGTACTTCTTTTTCTGATCTGTCAACTGCATGAAGGAAGACCATAAAGGAGAAACATATAAAATCAGGAGCTCTTTGCAACACACTCAATGTGTTTCAAATGAGGTAACTGTTTGCATGAACTTGTGATCTTAATGGTTCCACGAGTAGAAGCCAATGTACTATGAAGATGAGGAATTTTCAGGTTTTGATGCATTAGAATGTAAAGTGTTTTGATGCACCTGTCTGTACAAATGTGTCCATGTTTCAGTTATTCAAACTAATATGACCCCTATCTTGAATGGGGATGCCCCAAAAACTGCCTAACCATTTGATCAATGACCTACAAATAGATGGTTAAGAGAAAAATACAAGAAATGTCCAGAAGAAAGGCCAAAGATTGGACAGCTGGCACCTCACCATGTATAAGAGTTTTGGATCATTCCTCATTTGTTATGGGTCCCATCAGATCATCGGTCTGGATCAAGAAACCATGGGCCCTGCCTGTGTGGGCTGGGTGCATTATGAAGCCATTCATGTTTTGATGTGCTCCGACTCCAATTCCTTCAAGGGGTTGTTTGGATGTGTGGAAAGCTCCACTCAAACATGGATGTCACGTCTAAGGGAGTTTTCTACCTTTTGGAGTTGGCTATGACTTAAGACAGAGGTGTCCCTTGGACATGGCTGTCGACAAAAATGATATATTATGGTCTCCATTTGGGAGGCTGGGGTGCAACTGTCCGTGGACAAAGGAGCCCACAAAAAATTCTCTCTACTTGACATTCCTCCTGCAACCATACTCCAGGACCCTCATCCCAACTCTACATGGCCCAGATTTTGGGAGAAACCTTGCTCACATTTTAGGACCCACTTATCAGAAGGCTCGGATCTTGTGCATGTTTACCATGTTGGTAAATGTGCCATAGCAAACGTCTTCAATTAATGCTTCTAGGGTACCCTTTTGGAAAAAGATGTTCAAAAGGTGTCATCCGAACACAAAAAAACATATGTGGACACCCTTTTGCAACATATGTGGACACCCCCATCCATGCATCCAAAAAAACATCTCAAATTTCATTAAAGTCCCTGTACAGTATTTAAAGATCCATGGACATTCTACCAACTACTCAAAGTGGTCCTGGAGGCCACCCTACTACTACCAGTGACGATAAGGTCGTCGGCAGTAGCATAGGCCTCACAGCGACAGCCAGGTAAACTCGTTCCGCAGCCATCCACACTAGACTTCCCCTTGCACACCCTTGCCCATGCAACCGAATGACCTCTAAGGTAAAACATTAGAGATTTTTACAGATCATATACCTTGTGATGTTACATTTGGTTACTTCAACCAGACCTTTTTGTTCTTTTGTAAAATTTCTAATTTGTCTTCTATAAGACTTGGGAAATCAGAAACTTATGTTGCAAACGAGCAACAAGAAAATAATCAAATATTGCGCCTGCTGCATAAATGCTTTTTACTGTGTTCTCATTTTCAAATGCTCTATGTCCACAGGAGGTTGACCGTTTTGACGACTTAGCTGATCTTCTGCATGAAGATGGTTTTAAAGGCGTTTATAAGGTATTAAGGTATTTGCGGATGCTTCTATTTATGTGGCCTTTATCAGAAGAACTATGCCACTTATAAATGAATTCTTTTTTGGGAGATACTTATAAATTAGTTATGATGTTTGAATTTTTAAATATCACTGATTCCAGGGCCGCACGGGAGAAGCTCGCGATGGGTGTGCTATATTTTGGAGGGAAGAACTGTAAGGTTCTTCATTCTTCTGATGAAATTTGTTGTGGCTATTCGTAATTTTCTTTAAAAATACAATTACGAATTATATTTGTTATGATTCATGAATTTACTTTAGATAGTCACAAAAAGATGGTTAGCTATTAATTTTTGTTATTATTATTATTTGCATGGTTCAAAATACCAGCTGTGTGTATGAATATTTTTGGACAGCTGATATGATGCGTTTCTTGTATATTTTGTCAACATGGGATGAAGCATTAAAAAATCACGCTGCTGTGGTTGATATGTAGTGCGTATCGGTCTATATGACTATGCCTCCAATAAGGATTGATTTTGCTGTCAGTCACTACATGCTCTGGTACTGATATTTGTAACTTTTTTTTTTTGGTCTAAAGCAATGAGTCAAAAAAATAAGAGTTGGCATGACAATTCTCCCATCTGGACTTGAGAGTCAAGGCTTAGGAGTAAAACGATGCTCAGAATTTCTTCTAAATGCTTTAAAGTAATGAGAAATGGGGAAAGATTGATGAAAATTGAAAAATGGATAAAGAAAGGAAAACAACTAAGGTTCCTTATGGCAATGACAAGGTTTTAGAGTTGGATGAAGTGGTGTTTGAGAGGAGGGTGCTCCTCCTCTTTGCCAGAATTGCTCAGTGAACTTGGGAGTGGTGTTAGAACTAGAAGTGGGAGGGCTGTCTTTTGACTCTTCTGATCTTTTGCACAAATGGAATCCCCTCCTTGGATTTCCACAGGGCTGGGGCTTCCCTGACAATAGGGTCTTTTAGAGCGATATAGGGTTGACCCATTGGATCATGTGGCCGATAAGCTTCCTTCATCTCTAGTCGGTCATTTTCTGGTGGTGCTTGCTGTTAGATTTATGGCCACATTATGAAAACTTTAGTACATCGTAGTCATTGATAATGACTCATGTATATATACAAGAGAGAATGTATCTTATAAGATCTTAGGAGAAACTAAGATTTAATGTAATCTGATCTTGGAGATATTCTATTCTAGGAGTACTCCAAATTTAATGTAATCTGATCTTGGAGATAATCTAGAGTCTCTTTAAGAGATAATACTAATCTACTCTAGCACATGCAACTCAGAAGAGTGGGGAAGATAACTCATGTTGCAACCTCCTGCCTTATGTGCTAGATGGCAAAAATGGGATTCGTCAGGGGCAATGGTGAGTCATAAACATGTCAGTCCCCGAACTTCTCTCAAATCTGGAATTTATTCAGGCTACAATCGATTCATATCTGGCCAGTTCAGCACTGGTAGTGGCAACAACTATCACTGGCCAGTTGTCTCTTCATGGGCACGTGTCAATGGATCTTACATCAGTGGAGTCTTCTGAGGGTGATGAGAATGATAGGATTGAAGACGTTTCCCACCTCAGGAGGGATATTTCTAATGCTATGCAACAAGGTATACATGATGGTAGGTCCCTCAACTTTCCTGTCTTCATCCCATCTTGAATCCACAGGGGAAAAATCAGATGATGGAGTATGTCAGTGCTTCCGTCCATCCTCCTCCGATGCTTATTAGCATCTCTAGGATGCATATTGTCCCAGCTGGTTGCTTGTTGATGGAGAAAGCCCACAAATACTGGATGAAACTGCAAATGCCTCTGCCTATCCTCACTCCTGTTTGGAGATTGTACATCAGAGAAAGAATCAAGTGAATCCAGTAGGTCAGAGGAATGGGGCAAGCCCGTCACCTCAAAGAGGGCAATTGAGAACAGGGGAAGGTTATCGTCCTTGTCTGAGCTGGCAGAAGTAGACAGTAGCCTCACGGCAAGGCAGTCAGAAATTTATAAAGTTATAAAGAGCAACAAGTTTGGGATCATGATGATCCAGGAAATCAAGAAAGAGTCCATTTTGATTGAAGTTCAGAGCAATCAGCCGAGAGAACAAGTGTGACTGGAAGTGTATTAATTTGTATGTGGATTGGGCAGCATTCTGGTAATCTGGGATTTAAATTCCTGCTCATACGTTGATTTGGTGAAAGGCTCATTCTACCAAGATATTCTCTTCAACAGTTCCGTTAGTGGGATTTACTGGGCCTTATCGTCTGTTTATGGTCCGAATGATCCCAATCTCAGACCTGCCTTCTGGGAAGAACTAAGTTCAACTCCAAGCTGATGGGCTGCCCCCTTGTGTTTGGGGGTAGATGTTGATGTGATTCGGTTCACTCATGAGAAGAAGGGTGTTACTGTAACATCTGCATGTGGGGATTTTCCAACTTTGTGGAGAAATGAGAAATGATTTATCTGCTCCTCATAGGTGCTAAATACACTTGGTCAAACAAGCAAGAGAATGCAACCATGTCATGGTTAGAAAAGTTCCTCGTTACTGCCAGCTGGGAGAACATGTTACCTGATGTGAATCAAGTGCTTTGTTTAAGGCTTTCTCAGAGCACTTGCCTATTCTGCTCTCCTCCAGTGTCGAATCTTGGGGCCCGAAGCCATTCCAATTTCGAAACATGTGGCTTGAACACCCTGGTTTTTTCAAATGTATCTGCAGGTGGTAATCTTGCTTGATAGAAGCAAAACAGCGAAAAGATTCATGGTCTAAATCAGCGAAAAGATTCATGGCCTAACTCAAGCTCCTTAGAGAAAAGTTTAAGGTATTGAATAAAGGAAGTTTTTGGTATAATAAGGCTGCAAAAGAATTGATCCTTGCCAAAACTGACTCCTTGGATAGGTTAGATGAATACAATAATCTCGCTAGTGAGGATCGTGCTAAGAGGGGAGCTACACTAAAGTTGGAAGTGACTCTAATGCAGGCAAAATGAGTTGGAAGCAGAAGTCTTGCATGAAGCGCTTAAAAGAGACTGAAACTCGGCTTTCTTCCACAAAGTTCCCAGCGCAAGAATAACAAATTTTATCTCACACATTGAAGTCGTAATGCGATAATTTCTTAGAAGAGAGCAATCATTAACCAACCTCAATATTTTTACAAAGATGAGGATATTCAGTGTCTGATTTGCATTGGGCTGGATTTAGAGATGCTTCCAGAAGTCAATGCAAGATTGCTGGAGAATTTACATAGCATTGAGGAGGTAAAAGAGATTATTACTTTTTAAAGCAAAAGGGGACAGTTCGCCGACCCCAAATGGATTGCCAATGTTATTATTCCATTTTAGTGGTACATTATTCAAGGAACCTCCTGTTTGTGTTCGAGGAAATTTGTGAAGTGCAGTTTCAAGTAGAGATATGAATGCACCCTTCATTTCTCTTTTTCCAAAAATTGGGTTCCAGAAGAAGTGATGGATTTCAGGTCAATAAGTCCAGTGGGAGTTTGTATAAAATCATTGCTGAAGTGTTGGCTGAAAGAATGAAGAAGTCGAATGGAAAGATCATCTCCCTGATGCAAATTGCTTTCATTGTGGGCAAAAACATCCAAGATGGCCCTGTTGTTGCTCATGAGCTTGTGGAAAAATTCACTGAGAAGCAAGATTGCAAATTCAAATTGGATTTGATTGTAAATGGTGGAGGTGGATAAAAGCTTGTGTGGAATCGGTTTCATTTTCGGTTCTAATCAATAGCATCCTTGAAGGTTTTTTCCAAGTGAATAGGGGAATTCATCAGGGTCATCCTTTATCAACCCTTCGTATTAACCGTCGTGGCATACTATATGTGTAGAATGTTTTCTATAGCTGTGGTTCTAGGATATTCAGATTGGTGAGGCTGATGGTGGGAGTAGGATTGTGCAGTATGCAGATGATATTACTCTATTTGGAGACAACTCAATTCAGGATGCTCTTGCTTTCAAAAATATTCTTTGTTGTTCCAAAAACATCTGTCCAATGGCGAAAAGTAGTATTATTTGGGCGGCATCTACAGACAGGGACAGTTGAAAGATTTGCTCATGTGATTGGTTGCAGGGTTTCCAGTCTTCCATTGAAGCACTTGGGCATTCCTCTGTGTTTCTGGAAGTGTAGGAATGCTTGGGATGAATTAATTGAAAATTTTGAAAGAAGATTAGCCTTGTGGAAAGGAAAGCTTTTCTGTCACTTGCGGGGAGGATTACGTTGTTGAAACCGGTGTTTGCTAATTTCCCAGGGTTTGTTCTTATAGTTGTTAAATGTTCGTCAAATGTGGCAAATAGAATTTAATCATAATCATCCAAGCCTTATCCCAACTAATTGGGGTTGTCTACATGAATCCTGTTCCACCATGCCACTCTATCAAGGGCTATAATTTCAGTTAGACCATTGGTCACCGGGTCTTTTCTTACTACCTCCACGGACGTCCTTTTTGGCATTCCCGTTGCCCTTTTTCGAACCTTCAATGGTGGATAGAATTTTATTGAATTAAAAGATAAATTCTTTGGAGAACAAAGAGAAGCATAGGTATCAGGGGGGGTTTAGGCATCAGAGGAGTCATGCAAATGACGTGTTTAAGAGGAGGAATCAGGGGGGGTTTAGGCATCAGAGGAGTTATGCAAATGAAGTTAGCATTGTTGAGTAAATGGTGGAGGCTTGGGAGAGACATTCAGCTAGCTGGATGAACGTTATTATTGCTAAATATGGTAGATCAGATCATGACTGGTAATCCCAGATCAGCAGGAATTGGAGGCATTTCTAGGAATCATGAGGGGATTTGCGTTGTATGTTTTTCCAGTCCCTTAGGCATTGCTACTTCAGACTTTGCTGAGGCAGAATCGATGCTTCAAGGGGTAAAGACGGCTACTAGTCGTGGCCTCTCTCTCCATTGATCATTGAGGGCAATTCGGGTAACAATATTAACTGGGGATCCTTGGGGTGTGTGGCATTGGAGGTGCGAAATCATGGATGAAATGTGGGAGGTTTGTTCTGGAGTAAGTAACTATTGGATTCTCACATATTCTCCATGAGGCGAATCAAGAAGTAGAAGTCTTGGCTAGAGCTGTACACGAGCAAAGTTAGCTTGGTTACTCGCTCGACTCGACTCGGAAATACTCGACTCGAAATGAGTTCGAGCTGAGCACGAGCTGATTTTTGGTGCTCGAATTGATTTCGAGCCGAGCATGAGCTTGACCCTGCTCGACTCGGCTCGACTTGAATGGTACTCGAAATCGACTCGACTCAGCTCGACTCGGTACTCGACCAGGGGTATATATATACCCGAAAACTAAAAACCCTAAGCTACAGGTGAATTCGCTAGGACATAAAGAGGAAGAAATGTTGGCGAAAGCTCCTCTAAAATTGCAGGAATCCCCGAAATATTTCAAGAAAGAGAGACTCCTCTTCGCTAGCGAGTGAATGAGATGCCCCAAATCAGCGTCTTTTTCTGTCAGGGCTGTTTACACTTGGAAACCCACTGGAACTCCCGCTGCTTATTAGCTGATTGACGATGACATCGGTGACAAATTCATTGTCTAGGGCGGCGCCGATGATGCTCCTGATTCTCCCATTCCTCCCTAAAAGGTCCTTTCGTGGAAGCCTGATAATGCCTGTTCCCGCCAACACGTAGAGAAGAAGGGTAACATGCAAGGAACTCGAATGGGAGGTATGCTTTCTTTAATTTGGTTTTCTTTTCTTGATTTTGTTATAGGGAAATAGTGATTAGGATTGAATTATGTATTTTTATTTTAGAACTGAATAAAGTGGAGATCTTTTCATGGCACCCAAATCGCTGGATGAACTCTTGCTTCATCCATTCCACTAAGCAGTTGGGTGCTGTGGAAATATTCGGGATTTCTTTCCACACCAATTCTAATGTTATCTCTTGTGAAAATTGGTTCTTCGCCAAGAACAGCTTCTGTAGACTTTGGAAATCCCCCAACAATGACAGATTCTTATCTTCGAACTCTGCTCGAACTTGGCTCGATATCTGCTCGAACTCGGTTTAAACTCGGATGAGCCGAGCATGAGCTGGGCATCCGAGCTCGAAGGCCGAGCCGAGCCGTGTATGAGCTGGGACTCAGGCAGTGCGAGCTGAGTGCGAGCTGGGGAATACTCGGCTTGGCTCGACTCATGTACAACTCTAGTCCTGGCTAAAGTAGGAGTTGCAAGGACTGCTCTGATAGGAGGCTTGCTAAGGGGGATTTGATCGTCGGTTCTGTTTTTCCATCTTGGTATTGGTTTCAAAGTTCGTTTCTTTGGCCCTTCCTCTTCCTTTCAACGAAGTTTGAAGTTATCCATTAAAAAAATCTAAGGCAAAAGAATCTAAGGAAATCAATTAAATGATGATGATGATGAAGAAGAACAGGAAGAATCACCTTTTTTAAAGAAAAAAACATGTAGCGGCCCCATTACAGGCCGTAACAGCCGTTAAGGGCCAGTTTCTCCGTAACAGCCATGGCCCCATAATGCATAACAGTTCCCATTGCTACTGTTATGTAATGCTCATTAACCATTTTTGAAAACCTTGGTTTTACATGGCCTTCCCATTGTGGGACAACATCCTCAATTGTGTCTCAATGCATATTCCATTTGTGACCGTATTCTTGCAAAAGCAACTTTTGTCCCTTCCAACAAACCATTTGTGTTCTGAATAGCTCGTTTGATATTTAGGGTGTTTTTGGATTGGGCGAAAACAAAACAAAGTAAAAAAAAATGTTGATGCCATAAGCGAGTGTAAAGTTGACATAAGTACGGAGGAAAGGAGATACCTTCCATCAATTTGTTTTGCTAGAGAAATTGTGAAAGAAAGTGCTTTCCTTTCCATTTTTCAGTTTTTGGTTTGCAATTTTCAGAGGGAAACCCTTTTTCTCTCCAATTTTGCCATTTAAAATGTCACATCAGAAGGAAACCTCATCCCATCAATTGAGTTTTTGGGAAAGGAAAAAGGTCTTACTGCCTTGGCGAGGAAAGGAAATCAATTTCCTTCTCTTTTTATGTTTTTCAAACAGAGAAATTTCACATCGAAGGAAAACAGTTTCTTTTCCTTGGTTTTCATTCATTTACCCCCATCTGAACACCCTATTAGGAGCGTTCTCATCAATTTTTCTTTCAAACACGTGCTATTCTTATGGCTTATAAGCTAGCTACAAATATATGTTTTCCTTGAATCTTTGTTAGAATTGGTTATAGCAAAATATCAACTGACATGAATCTGAAAATTGGCTGAGAGTTATAAGGTTTCTTCTATGCTAGTTGGACAATTTTCATTTCCTACAAACATGATAGACTAACTATAAATTAATGTTCAAAAAAAGAAAAAAGAAAAAATAAAAAAAAAGAAAAAAAAGAAAAAAAGGAAAAGAAGATAGACTAGCTATAAATCTACCATGTGTTTTTTTAGCATATTTGTTGCAATCGGTTTGATCTTCAATTCAGTGTTGTTGTATGTCAGTGTGGCTTTTACCTCTTTTCAGCCTGTAAAAGTTAGCTAATTATATTTTGAACACAGATTTACTCTTTTACATCAAGAGGACTTAGAGTTCCGGAAATTTGGGCTTCGGGACAATGTTGCCCAGCTTTGTGTTCTAAAGGTACAGTGGATGTTGCTTTTCCTGGTGACTAATTGGTCCTGGTTTTGAAGCTAAACATGTGTTTGATGTATTAATCAAGACTTTTGACCTTACAGAAGTCTCTATTTTTATTATCAATGTAGGGTTCTGTTCTAAGGTATATGCTGTGAATTATGATTGAGTTGATAGTTTTCTTTTTATTAGATAGGCATTGTGTAGAGTTTTTTTTTTTTTTTTTTTCTCCTCGGGTTTGTCACTGGGCTTTTCCTTGAATTGAATGTGGAGTGGAGTAACATAGGTCACGGCAGTATTCCAGCATGTTTGTTCAGGTCTTTCCATGCATGACATACAAATTTACATGTATACATACTTAAAAGGGAATGATCATGTAGAGTTGATTCCACCACGAACTATCGGTTCAAGTTCAATTGGGAGGCTTGGACAGCCCATCGATCAATCTGTACGGTCCATTAGATTGCATCTTCATTTCATGAACTTCCATGGAAAAATCACACCAATTGGATCATTCTAACTGTCCAATAAATAGCCTAAAAAGGTGTATCAGGATAATTTATTTATCTTAATGGCTATGGATGTGGGCTATACAACTGTATGGCCCACCCAGATGAATGAAATAAGGGGCTGTACAGTGATTGTGGTACAGCCCACCTAGTCTTGAGTTGAGTCCCTGTTTCTCTTTATTTGGTCAATCGGCTACACTTAATATTACGTCATATTTTAAGTGAGGGGTAGTATTGGGGATTTTTGTTTTTCGTTTTTTTGACGTAATATAGAAGAGAGAGAGTAGGGGCTTGGAACAGTAATTCATTTTCCATCAACAATTTGATACATTTATTTGTTGAGGCCCATTATGGATTGCTCATGGTTCTAAAGCATCACATTCATGATGTCCTTCCAACCATCCCATCAATGGCAGGAAAAATGAATGGCGTTAGAAAGATGCCCATGTTATTGATGGTTTTGATCATCTGATCACAGTTATTTTTCATAATAGCCCACGATATGTATGTTGGACCTAGTGGACAATCCAGATTCGACAGATGGGACTGTCCAAGTGTCCTGGTTGAACTTGACTCCACCCACAACTGTCGTGGAGTTTTGACTCCATGTGATCATTCTCCATACTTCAATATGCACATAGAAGTTAAAAATATGCAGTTCGAGGCACATTTTCACTTTTCACCTCATAGGACTGAATTTAGTGGTGGCATGTTGGGCCTTATAGGTTCTCAGGTCCGATAAAAACATCTCAGGTCCAATGTTGGAATTGCTACTGCTGGGTCTATTGGGCCAGGCTTATTCAAAAGTTAGCCTTCTTTAGAGGATTTATGTTGAGAAAGCCTATCATAGAAATCAATGGGGCTTTCATTTCTCAAAGCAACTCCTCAGAAGTTGCCGTGAAAATCACCTTGGGAACGTTTTCACTAAAGTGATGAAAGTGGCAAAAAGCATGAGGAAATTGGAATTTTTGAGGATATACGGGGTCGTTTGGCAGCTTGTATTTGGTATGAATTGGAATCCTAATCACAATTATTATGGAATCTGTGTGAATTGGGATCCTCAGTTGTGTTTGGAACCATGTATATGGAATCTAATAGAATAAAAAAAAATTTGTGTTTGGCAAATGGGGTGAAACCATGTCATTTTTTAATCAGGCATCAGATGGATTCTACGAATTCTCACATGGGGCCACTATGATGTTTATATGAAATCCACCCTAATCACCAGGCGCGTCACCTCATGTTAGGCCTAGGGCAAAAAATTCAGCCACATCCGTGATTCTGGTGGACCACACAATTGGAAAAATCGGTAATGCTCACCCTCAAAACTGTTTCCCTTGGTATGGCTCACCTGAATTACTTTTGGGCCTAATCTTTTGTCCCTGAGCATAAATTTTAGCTTGACATCTAATGGTTGGAGTAGATTTCATATAATCATCATGGTGGGCCTTGAAAAAGATCAAGGGTGGACGTCTCTCTCCCAACTGCTTTGGTGTGGCCCATCGGAATACTGGTTAGCCTGAGTTTTTTGCCCTAAACTTAACTTGAGATGACTATCTAATGGTCGGATTGGATTTGACGCAAACATTATAGTGGGCTATGTAAAAATCAAGGGTGGGCGTCTAATGCAGGGACATTTTCACACCGGGCTCGAGTGGGGTAGCCCGTGGGATGCAAGGACACACTAGGGGTGGGCGGCCTGTATGAGGTGGGTGGCTCGTGAGAAGCGGGCCCCACTTGTGATTCGGGTGGCTTGTGTGAGGCGGTACCCATGTAATTTGGGGCCCATGAGGGGGGGTTCGGTTGAAGTCCTAATCCATGAGATGTGGGGCCTGGGCTATGAGATAAAGGGATTGATTCGCCATGCTCTAACAGTTTGAGCTTTTAGAGCAAGTGGTTAATTATCCTGTGTCAAATTAGTATCAGAGCGGGAGGTCTCGGATTCGAGACTCCTCATCGGGGTTGATTAATGTAGGAGTATTTTTACACTGGGCTCGAGTGGGGTAACCTGTGAGATGCGGGGACACACTCAGGGTGGGCGGCCTGTGTGAGGCGGGTGGCTCGTGAGAAGCGGGCTCCACTCGTGTGATTCGGGTGGCTCATGTGAGGCGGTACCCATGTGATTTGGGGCCTACGAGGGGGGTTCGACATAATTCCTAACCCATGAGATATGGGACCTAGGCTTTGAGAGAAAGGGATAGATTCGCCATGCTCTAACAGTTCGAGCTTTTAGAGCAAGTGGTTAATTGTCTTACATCAGCGTCCCTCTGCCAATTGTTTCCTTGGAGTAGTCCACTTGAATCATGTAATGTGCTAGTTTTGGGGCCATGGGCCTAACATGGGTGATGTGGTCCTGGTGGTCGGGGTGGATTTCACATAAACATCATAGTGGGTCTTACTAATTCTTGAACTTGAAACGACTGATTATCATGAGAAACCGATGTCAAATGTCAAGATGTCAACCACATGTAGAGCTCAAAAAATTTCACACATGTGAAACGTCTCGTTTAAATCCACCCGACCATGTTAGGCCCATGATCCAAAATTTAATCATATTTGTGATTTATGTGGACCACAAGATTGAAAATAGTATACGGGGCAATGCTCACCCTCCAAACCATTTCCCTTCTTGTGGCCTACCTAAATCATGAATGGGCCTTATTTTTTTGTCCCAAGGCTTAAATTTTCGTGTTGCATCTAAAAATTTCGTATAATCATCACATTGACCCTTGAAAAAATCAAGGGGCATCCCTTTGCTAATTGTTTCCCTTGGCGTGGCACTTGAATCAGGCAATGGGATAATTTTTGAGCCATGAGCCTAACATGGGGTGATGAATTTGGTAGTCGGGATGGATTCCACAAAAACATCATGGTGGAGGTCCGCCCTAACCATCGCCTAACATTGATTGTCTGTAGCTATACCCTCCTTTCAACGGTAAGATTTTTGACCGTTGGTGGAATTCGTGGTAATTGGCATTGAATTCTCGCCTTGATGCAGTGATTTCAAAATACACGAATTAGTGCTAAATGGAATCCGTTTACTACTGAATACACGCTGTCAAACGCATTAACTTTTTTTTTTTTTTAAAAATCATTCACACCGATTACCATCAAATATTGCCAAATGACCCCTAAAGGATTCCAAGGACAACATGTTTAAGATGGGGAGTCAAATCCCGAGGTTGACGATTATTTATGGCGAAAAACAAAATGAAATTGCAAAGCACTAGCAATGAAAAGTGTGTAGATGATGATGATGATGATGTATTGAAGCCAATCCAGGGAGTCGGAAGGAGAGAACGGGGCAGAAAGGTGCTGGAAAGGGAGAAGGCGAACGAAAGGGGGCTACTAGAAAGAGCATGAATCAATGTGTCATACTCGCATCTTTAGCACCTAGAAAGGGTGATCATTTGGTTTGCCTAAGTGATGTGGGATGTGTCATAGATGCATTCTTTGTACGCCTAGATCAATAGAAGCCCAAATAAAAGCGGAAGTAATCTATCAGAATTGGACCTAGTCCTATGTAAAGCATGACGTGGCTAGATCCCAAGCATGCCTGGTTCGAAGAAATTCATTTCGGACGTTTCTTTTTTTGTCAAATTAGGCGTTAAAATATTTTTTCTATTTCGGGTAACTTTAAACAAATTAGGAAATTAGGCTTTAGAAGAGTTTTACTATTTGGAGTAACTTCTAAACGAATTAGGAAATTAGGCTTTAGTAGAGTTTTGCTATTTTAGGTAATTTCGAATTAGGGTTGGGCTTTCTTTATTAGTGGTGTAATCAAGAAATCATACATACATTATTCAATAAAATACCTAAATTTTTTCTCTTATTTTCCTGTGGACTCAAGAACTTCCTTGTGGATACAAGGATTTAATCACTTGAGGAGGACAGTGATCTTTCTCTTATTATTTCATGCTCTTCCTTCCGTGTATCAGCGAGGCTTTTCCTTGGTTCGATGACATCTAACAATGGTTCGAGCAATAACCTCATGGATGGTGCTCCGAGGAACAATCCTATGATAGTGGGGATGGTGTTCGAAGCTTTCTAGAGGGAGAATCTGTGAGCTATGCAAAGATTGCAGGCGGCAATTGATCGTTTGACGGGAGCTTTAGGATAGACCTGTGTTCGTAATGATGAACAACATGAGATTGGCGATGGAGTTTGCAGTCATCATGTTCGTGGTGCGACACCGGTGATGAATTATTGGCCACCACCTGATAATGGTGAATCGTAGGTCACTACTCTGATCGTGAGGAAGTTGTTGTACACGTTAAAGGAGGAGATAGATCCATAATGATACAACATCTTTTGAATGAAGTGCACCGTGAACCAAAAGATTTGTGATCTGATTATAGATGGCGGGAGTAGTGAGAATATCATATCGAAGACCGTGATAGAAAATTTGCAACTGAAGATAGAGAAGTACCCGTCTCTATACACAATTGGATGGATCAAGAAAGTCAACAAAACAAAGGTAACTGAAAATATCATATTCCTTTCTTTATTGGTAAATATTATAAGGACGAAGTAATGTGTGACGTGGTTGATATGAAGGCTTGTCACATGCTACTTTTTTTTTTGTTAGCTTGTTAGTACACCCATTGTTAGTTCACACTTCATTGTTAGCCACCCCCTTCTAGGGAATTGATACCAAGACCTCTGTGTTGAAACGGGGTATCTTTCACTCAGTCTACCACTTGAGCTATGGAGCAGGGTGTTTGTCACATGCTACTTGGTTGACTATGGCAGTACAATATTGATGCCATGCATAGAGAGGCCAGGATAATATATTTGTTTTGTTTTTTGTTTTTTGTTTTTTTGTTTTTTTTTTTTTTAATTTTATAAAGATGGTAGAAAGATTATTCTTACCCTTATGAGAAGAATGGAGAACTAATCTAAGACTTCTAAAGTGGAGGATAGTCTCTTGTAACTGTACATGATTTTGTCAAAGAATATGAGGAGACAGAGAATATCAATGCATTAGGTGTAAAGGGAAATGAAATAGAACCCACGAACATTCCAGAAAAGTTGAAACTAGTGTTGTAGGAGTTCAGAGGAATTATGCCCCATGAACTTCCCAACGAGTTGCCCCCCATGCATATTTTCTAGCACCACATTCATGTTGTCCCAGGGATAAGTTTGCTTAATTGCTCGCATTATCGGATGAGTCCGAAAAAATGCGAGATCTTGTAGGGACAAGTGGAGGAACTAATCTATTAAGGGTTTAGTGAAGGAGAGCACGAGTCCGTGTGCTATATTAGCCTCTAATGCCAAGTATAAGGAAGATGCTGATAAACATCGGTGCTAGAAGGTGTTTGAAATAGGTGGTAACGTGTCAGTTCACTTGTGCAAGGAGAGGTTTCCGACTGAGACATATAACAAGCTGAGGAATGAGAACATAAGTCTTGTTCCGATATTCAAGAAAATTAGTGATAATGCCTTTGTTGATGATCTTACTGCGGACATGGAGATCTTATAGACTTTCAACGTAACAGACCTTTATGAGTATTATGAGCCAAATCCATTGAATAAATAGAGGATGAGTTCTTTCCAAGTGGAGGGGACTAATGCAGAACATGTCACAGATGCATTCTTTGTATGACTAGACTAAAAGAAGCCCAAATGAAAATGGAAGTAATATGTCATAGCAAGATTCAGTCTCATGTAGGGCGTGGTGTAACTGGGTCCCAGGCATGTACGGTTTGAATAAATTCATTTTGGAAATGGAAAAATTGTTGTTCGAAGTTTGGATTGTAAAAGAGCCATTACTTTTAATCCAAACATTGTCACGAAATGCACAACCCATCAATCTTTATGTAACAATGGTTCTGGGGTCAATTGACCTGCATAACAAGTCACACACCTCC
This sequence comes from Magnolia kwangsiensis, assembly GCA_037074715.1. Classification (NCBI taxonomy): domain Eukaryota; kingdom Viridiplantae; phylum Streptophyta; class Magnoliopsida; order Magnoliales; family Magnoliaceae; genus Magnolia; species Magnolia kwangsiensis. Next base: position 187,631,735 of record CM073572.1, on the reverse strand, counting down.
GTTACGGGGGGAAATGCATGCTTCCAGTTCAAAATTGTGATTTTAGAAAAAATTACTATTTTTGTTGCATCTCCTTATTTTTAGAGTTTTAGGATTTTCATCTTTCTTAGAAATTGCTTCTAATAATGCTAGGAATGCTCTGGTAAAGGTTTATTTGGACGTTTCTATTTTTTGGCAAATTAGGCTTTAAAAGAGTTTTGTTATTTCAAGCAACTTCTAAACAAATTACGAAATTAGGCTTTAGAAGAGTTTTGATATTTTGGGTAATTTCGAATCAGGGTTGGGTTTTCTTTGTTAGTGGCGTAATCGAGAAATCATATAGACATTATCCAATAAAATACCCAAATTTTCTCTTTTTTTTTCTTGTGGACTCAAGAACTCTCCTTGTGGATTCAAGGTTTTAATCACTTGAGGAGGACAATGATCATTCTTTTATTGTTTCACTCTCATCCGTGTCACTAGGTGAATAGTGGGAGTCGAGTTTTCTTTTTTCAATTGTTACTTGGGAGAATCATGTATCTCCATGTGCATCACAATTTTCTCCTTTTAGTATGGTATAGGACTGTTAGCCAATAATTCAAGGGGAAGTGTAGGGAACTAAAGTGGGCAATTAGGAGTAGTGTAGGCAATTGATGTATGTGTTGGAATTTTCTTTATTATTTGAATTGCATGTTATTCCAGATTCTACATCAATTTGGCATTGATTGACCTTTCGAAAAAAGAAGAAGAAGCATTGTTTGGGTGCGGAAGAATGTCATTCCTTATGTTGGCAGATTATGTCAAAATATGTGCATGTTGGTTTTTCTCAAGAATTGTCTAATTTCCACTTAACATGATGTTTCCTTTTCTTTCTTATTCTTTTTATTTTTTTCCCAGATGAATCTTAATCATTCAAAATCTTCAAGAAGTAATGGCACAAACCCTCAAAAGGCTCGGTGAGTTTAAGTGAACTCCTTGTAATATTAAAATGAGGAATTCTATGATGTGAAGCTCACATATCTGCATAGGGTACATGGTTTTTCAATTTTGGAAATTGGAACCCGGGGTTTGATAGTCCAGACCAGTGGTCTGTTGAGTCCCACTGTAGATGGAAAAATGCCCCAAAAAATCTCCCAAATTGGGAGATCCCAGCAAACAATGTTTGGATCTTCAGTTTAATGTGGACTGTATTTCTCTTCTTTACTGTCTATCTGTAGGCAATAAATCAAAAGGTTGTGTTTGTCCTGTCAAGGAGATTCTTGGGGCATAGTCCATCCCTGGTGGGACATGATAGATCAATGGTCTGGATTACCGAACCATGGGTCCCACTTGTCAGAATTGAGAACCTGTGTATACTGTCAAAGACATGGGCATGTAGCATGTGCTTCCTCTCCAGAAATTGCACATTGCTGCAACAAGTACACCTTCGTGGAGAATACAATATAATGTAGGGACAAATTCTCTTGCATATAACCATGCATGTATTTTTTCTTGTGCATTGATGTATGCGCATCTGTGCACAGGCTGTGATTTTTTTTGTGGCACCTAATTTCTCCTCAGGCATTGTGAGGAATTTTCTTTCACGTAAATTGCTCGTGCATCATCAAGAACTCTCTCTCTCTCTCTCTCTCTCAAATTTCATGGCTAATGTAAATTCCACAAATTTAGGACTACACCCAGTCGCAGTATCCTTGTTGGAAACATACATGTTCTGTTCAATCCAAATCGTGGAGATATCAAGCTAGGCCAGGTAAAAGGGTTTCTAATCTCTCCACAGTAGAAATAAGTTCACCACCACAAGCATTCCACCATTAATTTATCACTTCCACTTTGCAACTTCTTTTTTAAAGGTAGTATTGTAACTGCAGATAGTTCTTAGCCAGCTATGGAATTAAGGATTCTGAAATCTAAGATTGTTTGATACCAACATGAGATCCTTGCTATCGTTATATACTTATTCATCTATCTGCACAAAATTAAGTTGTTGATGGCATGTACATTGTGCATCCTGAGTGGTTTTGATATGGTTTCTGGTAGTTGTGTTTGGTAGTAGGGTAGCTTTTTGGCATCTATTTCTACTATTTTATGGCTAGTAATTTCATAGAAAGGGAGTCTTCAAAAGCTGTCCGATAAGCAAAAAAGAACTGATCACCTATTACTGGCTGTACACTACAGCCCTTTTTATTTTTATTTTTATTTTTATTTTTTATAGCTGCAGAATTTCTCTTCCACTTGGAAAGATCATATATCTCTTTATATTTTCAACAGAAAAATGCCTGTAAAGATGGATTGTAGGTTATATTAACAAACAGCTGGTTGCAGGTGTTCAGTCCTCCAAGTAAAAAAAAAAAAAAACGACCGACTCTTAAGAAGTAAACATTCATCTAAATGGCAGAACCTTCACTTCCGGTTTGGAGTGTGGGAAATTACTATTTAGTTGCAGTAGCAAGCCATTGTCAAACGGGAGTTCTCAGGTCCTGATGAACCAGTACGTGAACAGTGTCATGATGTGCCAAGTTTGTAAGGTGGGGCCGTGGTTTTGTGATCCAGACCATCAATTTGATAGGCCTACCATGAATGGGGGTGTGCCCAAATATCCGAGATCAGAAGATCCAAACCAACGGTTTGCTGACTTGAATCTTTAGTCTGAAAGAGCTCAGGGCATCTCCCATTGACTGGGAGCCTTGGATCACTAAAACAGGGGCTCCACTCGTATGTAATGGGAGCATTTGGACACTAAATATTAGAGCTGTACACGAACTGAGTTAGCTCGGTTAACTCGTTCGACTCGACTCGAAAATGCTCGATTCGACTCGGTTCGAAACTGAGTTCGAGCTGATTTTTGGATCGAACCAGTTCAGTGACTCGGTTATTTTGATATTGATGTTGCTCACCAAGTGTTTGATAAAATGACTCAACGAAGTGTTGGCTGGTGGCAATGAAGGTATGGATATGAAACAAATACCTTTGTATCTTGATTTTGATGTTGCCTACTGAGTGTTTGATGAAATACATGTAAATTGCTGTTGCTGTTTTACATACTGTGGGAAATTGAAGGTGAACTCCATGTGTTTGAGAAAATGCCGCACATGCTCGAACTGGCCCGAGCTGCTGACCGAACCGAGCCGAGCAGGCCAGTCAGGCTCGAGGACCGAGCTGAGCTGAGTTCGAGCTGGGGTCAGCTAGTGGCCGAGCTGATGTACAGCTCTTACTAAATATCTTGATACACGAGGACCTAATAATTCACCTTGTCAGATTGTTTTCTTTGCATCATATGATTATTTTAGAAAACATGCCTTTGATTTTATTTTATTTTATTTATTTATTATTATTATTTTTTTCTTTTCAATAATTTGTGCTCATTGAATCTTTGTTCTTGTTACCACGTCGGTGTATTATTGGGTCTTTTCTTTCCTACTGCAGACTTCAATATCGTGATTTATGTATTTATTTATTTTTTTGTACTCATTGAAACTTAATTCTTGTTACCTTGTCGGTGTATTATTGGGTCTATCTTTCCTACTGCAGACTTCAATATCATGACAGTGTAAACTGATAGTGCCAAAATGTTTCTCATTACTCTGGTCGTTATTTTTGTTCTCTGTCAAACTGATATTTTTGTTCCCTTGTTTCTAAAGATAAAAAATAAATCATTGTTGTTTTGGTCGTTTAATATGGCCAAATCTCCCTTTCTGTAGATTCGACTGTTTCTTGAGACAGCCCACAGATTATCGCAGGAGTGGGGCAACATCCCTGTCATAATTGCTGGAGATCTTAATAGCATGCCTCAGGTGGGATCTTGCAATGTCGTTTTCCATGCAGAGGTTTAAGATTAATTGTATTCTGTGGGAAAAGCTTCTCATCTTCTCTTTTTAATCGGAGCTATGGTTTCATCTTCATGTCTCAGAGTGCCATATATCAGTTTCTAGCTTCATCCGAGGTGTGTAATTTGTTTGCTAGGAATTGCAATCTGCTCATTGAGGATATCTTTTGGAAGGGTTATGATTCTGATGTGTTGGTCACAAAGTATTACATTGCATTTAATCCAGGTAGCAAGGGGCGATGAAGAGCATTCTTCACTAGGAATACTGACTTAACTAAAACCCATCATCATCTGGCGGCCAAAAAGCCATGTTGCTCCTATCTAGCCTATATAGTAATGGTGCGCTCATGTTTTTTGTCTGGTTTTGCTGACCACTGATTGGACTGGGTTGTAGGGGAATGATTTGGATGGCCTGTATTGGGGAATGGAGGATAATCAAGAAAGAAATTGGGGGCTGCGGTATGAGAATCAGTCAGGGGTTCATAGGGGATTCAATAAGTTAGTATTTTAATGTGGGTGGGTGGAGTGCTCTCTCCATGAGGGAAGGGCAAGCCTCTAGATTGATCAAGTACGACTGGGATGGGTGAGAAGCAGAATGGGAGATGGGATAGTTGAAAAGCACTGTTTGGAGGGCGGAATCTTCATCCGTGGAAAGGGAGCCCATGCAAGTAAAGGGTTTGGTTTGACCCACTCCCTACGAGAAAGGTAGGTGGAACCCGCAAAGGAACTGAAGAATGGAGTACCATCCATTTATGGGAAGGGAAGGAATAACTACCATATGATTCTTCACATGGCGGGACCTTAGATTCTTTCTTTTCATTTCACACGGGAACAGGGGAGCTGGCTAAATCCTAGTACCATAAAAAAAGATAGCTTAAACTTTCTTATGGGGGAAAACCACACATTTGAATGAGGTTAATGGGCATGTATCCTAAGAAGCATCGATTCACTAGACACAATTCCCTCTACAACATTGAAACTGTGTATGTATTACAAGTGCGATGGATGGCGTTTCACTTGACTAAGATAAAAGAAACTCAAGCTGAAGTGTTCACTAAGTGAGGAACTTTTCTCTGCAGAAATTCCTTTTCCTCTGATCAGGCTCTTGAGGTCACTAGTCTTGAATTGATCCTCCCCCCCAAAGATAAGTTTTTTAGCGCCCTAACCATTCAAATGGTGGCCGTTGAATGGGCTGCTAGAAAGAAAATGCACCACTTTCCATGTTCACTGAGTGAAATCAGATGGTTAAGATTGTCCAATCAGAGGATTTAGGCTATGAATGGGGCCCACAATTTTGATGATCTGGATTAGCATGCATATGGTTAAGTTGCCACAATAGTACTTTACTGGCAGGCACAAATCAGAGTCTTAACTCTTTTCTATCTAAATCTAAAACATGAAATAATTCTTGTAATATATGCAGTTGGATATTCTAATGTACGACCGCAGAAAGATGTCTGGCCAGATTGAATTTCCATCAAGCTTGAAACCCATCAGCAATCCGAGTGCGACCACAACGAGGTCTTTGTCATGGCATAAAACTTCCACTAATCAATGTCTTATTACTAAAAGATTTTCCATATCATACTTTTCTAGTTCAAATGCAGCAAAAGCCATGTAGTGCATGTGTAACCTTTTCTAGTATGATAATTTGGTGTATGTGGGTGCTTGTGGTAATGGCTTCAGGTCTTTGTTATGCATCTCAAATCCAATGAGATATAGGTGGAGTGAGGAAGAGATACGACTTACAGCTGGCTGTAGAGGATGTACCCATCTCCGGCACCACCTAAAACTCCACAGTGCATACATAGGAGTCCCTGTAAGTTTCCATATGGGCCCTGCTCATTCCTTTCTTTGTGCGCACGTTAAGTTCGTTCATTTATATGAGTATTGTCAGAGGTCGACTAATAATCTGGAGATGATTTATTGGATCCTGATAGGGGTGGCAACGGGCCGGGCCTGGCTAGGCCCGATGCTGTAGGGACCATGGCCCGAGCCTGGCTCATCTGACAACTTAGGAACCATGCCCCGAGCTGACGGGGGGTAGTATGGGCTGGGCCAATTGTTTAGGAATCCAGACCACAGATCTTTGATCAGTAGTCCAAGCATCCCCATCAACTGTTGGGTCCTAATCAATGGTCTGGATCAACCCATCCAGTCTGTACACACCAGAAAACTTTGCACTGCCCGATCTGTCAGGACCTGATCGTTTGTGGATATTAAGATCCAAAGTTTTCTTGCCAATCTCAGTCAGTGCATTATATTTTTTTCACATTACATTCACTTTTGACAGGGAGATTGCCACACTAGAGACAATGATGGAGAACCTTTGGCAACGTCATATCATTCAAAGTTTATGGGAACTGTTGATTATATCTGGTGCAAATCTTGAAAGAAAATCTTTTGATGCATGGCATTTGGAGGTTTTGTTTTTGTCTAAACCTTCTTTCATTACTCATATAGGCACTCTGAGGACCTTGTTCCTGTAGCAGTTGTTGAAACCTTACCCATCAACATCTTAAGAAAAACGGGAGGTCTCCCAAGTGAGGTAAGCCTTTGCTCTCAACTTTGTATGTGCCACTTTTTCATTGAGAGGGTATTGCTTCATTTGAATGGTTGTTGTTGATGTTGAACTTCAGATACACCAAAAAGTCTGTTTGAATATTTGATGAGGCCAAGTTCCCTGTTAGTTCCCAGCAGGGAACTTCCCTGTTCGGATCTTAGATTGTAGACATGGGGCCCATGGTTGGTCTATCCAAGCCATCTATCTGACCGCCCCATCTCCTCCAATTTGGGCATCAAGCATTTGGTCTTCACTCCATTGAATTTGAATGTTCTTTTTTCATGCATTTCTTTTAGAGTTGACGAATTGAGGAGATATTATGGGAATGGTTCATCTATGATGGGCACTGTCAGATCAATGGCTTGGATAGACCAACAATGGGCCCCACGTCTACAAAATAAGTTCCGAGCAAGGGAGTTACTTGTTCGGAACAAGTAGGGAACTCAGCCTCATATTTAATATAAATGGTTTTAATGTTAAGCATTATTTCTAAAAAAATGTATATTGTATTTATTTTTATGTAAAACAATATTTAAACTAACCAACAATAATAAACCTAACAATCAATTATTTAAATGTAAAAAAAAAGAAGATGTTTATATTTGAATGTCCGGAAGTGTTGGATGCACAGACATGGACACACACCAAGATTTTGCTATTCTGAAAAAGTGCCTTGTCCTTATTACAACCCATTCAATGCATGCTTCAGCCACCCCTGTAATTGCCCCATCCATAGAGTGGACCTATGTGGGATGGTGGCATGCACAGGGGTGCAAGTACATTGAATCACAACTTAAGGCTGTGTATGGAAGCACCCTCAAGACTCGAGGTATTATACATTTGGTCGCTCCAAGAGTTTCTGCAGTACACTTGCGTTTTCAGTTTGTAAAAATGGGGCTATGGCTTCATGATCTGAACTGTTGATATGCTTGCCTGTGCTCCAGATGTTCCCCGCACCAAAAAATCTCAGATGGTAAAAATCCTAAACCTTCAATTGGTTGCAGAAGATTACATGAATAGGATATTTCAATCTGGGGAATACTTTGTGCTTGACCATCTAATACGTGATCTATCATATCATATCGACGGTTGAGATGTTTTGAGCTGGGCCCCACTGGTTCATACTGAAAACCCTCAAACAATATTTCTGGTTAAAGAGTTCTGTAAAAATACCTTCACCCTTAAATGACATTTCTAGCTGAAGTGTTGAAAAGATGTGTAATTTATGGAAAAGTGCACCCATTGAGAGGGAAGTCAGTTCTCCATGAGCTTGGCGTTTGGAAGAGCGTGTTTTACTCAGCAGCAGCAGAAGAAGAAGAGCATGTTTTGGATTGAATATTGGAAGTAGATATTACTTGAATGGGCTCACTCAACGATCTATACTTTTGGCTGGAAAATGTCTTTGAGGTGAAATGGGATTCGGTTAACTTGGTTGCTTTTGGCAAATTTGCCATTGCATATTTTCCAGTCAAAATCGAACAAGATTGTACCTTATGTTGGCTTCCATTTTCTAGATAGTGGTGCCTCATCCACCTTGGTCAAAATGGAACAGGATTATAGCTCGTGTTCAGTTCCATTTTCTAGATGGAAAAATGGAAGTGAACATATTTTGGGGCCCATTAATACACCGGGTTGTGTTAGGTTGATTGGACACATTGGATATATTCATTGATGTAATTTAGGCTTGTGCTACATTTAATTCTTCATCATGTTAAAATTTTGGTATGGTTGCTTCGCAGAAGTGGGGCAGCGATCATCTAGCGCTTGTATGTGAACTGGCCTTTGCAGACAACGTCAGTGACTTGACTAGCACAACTCAAGTGCTTTCTTCTAACAAACAAGGTGTGGCCTAATGAGTTCTTGGGCTGGTATCAGCTCTTTGAATTGAGGTATGTTGGTGGCAGTGGCAGTGATGCTCCTCAATACACTTTTCCATCCAATTAGATTTTTTATCTTTTAGTTTTAAGTCATAAAGGGAAAGAAAAACTTAACTTAGGTTTTTTTTTTTTTTGGTGGTTTAAAGACAAATGCTTGTGTAACTTACATAGTTAATTGCTCTTTCTCTGAAATTATTTGAGTTGGCCATATTTACATATCAGGAAATAGGTAAATATGATGTCCAATATTTTTGTGAAAAGATTATCAGTACAAATTCTTGGTACCATGTGGTGATGCAAATTATAGAATGCCTTGGTTAATACGTAGGCATTGAGAAATTGCACACTTCTCATACAAGTGACTCAAATTAAGCTGTTCAAAATGTGGGCCCTGATTTTGGTGGGTTTTATAGTGAAACGCTCACTGATCAAATATTTGAGTAGCTGATTGATGGAATTTAGTGGGCAGTTGAAAAATATTCAGTTAAAAAATAAAAAATAAAAAATTCGCTTGGGGTCATTCAATCTAATCTTATTTGGGATGATAAACTATCTATAGTGGGTTCTGCAGTCTGGACACAAATACCCGTGTGCCTTGCATGGTGTTGACTCTATTGTATAATTCTCCACACACAGACATAGGGTTTTGTGAACATCTGCACCTTCAAGGAAATGTTAGCACTGTCCCCAAACCTTTTAAATGACACGTGGAACACCAAACGGCCCTACCTTCATGAGCTTTGCTACACTGGCCTTCTTTTCACAAGGGCTGCATGCAACCCACAAGAGTCTCTGCTCGCTCTCCAGTCCCAAAGCCAGCTCAGTCGACTGCTCAAGCGAGAGGATCCCACCACTCCCGAAAGAAACATCTTCTGCCTAAAAGATAATGCTACAGGTATCAATGTTCAATCATGCCTAAAACCTATATATTCACTTGTGACCCACCTAAGTTTTGGAATGGATTGAGCTTCGATGCATCTGTTCATGCCAGTGGGGCACATCTGATTGCTCGGTTGGATGACATATACACTACAGGGTGGACCCACATTTCATCTTGAAGATTCTATGGTGTTTGTCCCATCATTTTGGAAAAGACTGAATTCGGGATCTAGGCCTAACATGGGGAGCACATACTGATGGATGGGTTGGATGGCACTAACACATCACCACATGCTAACATATCAAAATGATTGATGTGTATTATTGTAAAGGATAATTGGAAGTGTTTTCTGAACTTGAAGCATCAGTAAAGTCTTGTTGTTGTAAATTCATTTTCGTAAAGAAATTGCTTGGTGGTGGGTATTAGGGTGTTGTGAAACTATGAACAGCATACATACTGAAAAATGTGTTATTATAAATCCATTTGTCCTGGGCCTGTTTGGTAGCTTGAAAAGTATTTGGATGGAAAATACTTACCAAGAAAATGACTTTTTTCCATGATTGGGAGTTCACTTTTTAGTGGAAAAGTCCTTAAAACCCCAGCCCACACCCTTTTAAATATTATTATTATCCTCTCCAAATGCCTCCTTGGAAAATAACTTTCAGAAAATATCACTTTCTTCCCTTTTGTTTTCCAAGCTCCCATACTTAAAAGTACTTGGGTGGAAAATACTTTCCAAGAACATTGACATTTTCCCTTGATTGGGAGTTCACATTTTGGTGGAAAATATTTTCCCAGAACGGTTTTCAACACACACACTCTCTCTCTCTCTCTCTCTCTCTCTCTCTCTCTCTCTCTCTCTTCCCCAAACACTTTCTTTAAGAAATAGAAAAAATATCATTTTTTTTCAAGCCCCCGGACAGGGCACTTGCGTCAATGGAGTACTTAGGGAAAGGGTGCATTTTAGTTGCCCCGAATATCATGAAATTTCGCGGTATTTCATGATTTATCAGTCTACTCGGCTGTACTGTCAGCACTGAAACCAATATGTATCCAGCAAAAAAATGTGTGGACGAACCTTACAAGGTTACTAAAACCAAAGGTATTTCAATGATTTCATACAATTCGTTCCTCCCTAATACCAACAACATAAATAGTAAATCATTAAACTCCAAAAATGCGTGAGGTATTCATGTACCAAATGTCTTGGATCGGTTTTTGTTTGAAACTTAAGCAAGCATATCATCTTACCATACATACAAATAATCGGTCATTGATGATATACACCCAATAGGCAGATTTTAACCCTTGAGAATGCGCGTAAAAGATAGCTGGTGTTCCTGTTGATAAAACTTCTGCGCTCTGCTTTCTAGAAGTTTTGATGGCTGGGAATTAAGGCTCAGATGATGACTACAATGATAAATACCTCGATATTAATGGCCAAATATTGCGTGAGAACATATTTCCTTGTTATATATAGAACTCTAATGGACGGTTAAGATTTTTTAAGGCTTGTTTTTGTAATGCATAAATTGAAATTGCGTGAAATATGATACCATGATTATGTATGCGAAAGTATATAGAAGTTATCGAATAATGATTATGTCCTAAAAGGGGGTGGTTAGAACTAAATAAAATTTTATCCAGTTAAAACATAATTGTCTAATTTAAATTAATATGTAAATTAAATTAAGTAAAACAATTAACTCTAAGGTTTTCAAGTCCATAAATGGTCTGATCGCATAGACAACAAAAGATGTGACAATTAAACAACTAGTTTATAAACAAAATAGTGTACATGTGTGTGTGTGAAATGTGCTACCTATTTAATACTAGCATTCATCTAATCTTGCATCTACATAATTCATCAATTCATCACATAAGTATAATTAAACAAGTGCTTAAAGACAATCTCAAACACACGCATGTATAGTAGTTCGGTTTCAATACTCCACTCTCGGCGGACACACTCAACTTATGAGTATACCGGATTTCACTATCGAAGATTTTAAATCAGATTTACTTCTAACATTTATAATTCTACATAAGGACCGATTCCTTCGGAGACTTACATGCTTTCTTATAGGCTCACTATGAACCTCGGTCCTAATATAAGGACATATATTTACTCCCGCCGAAGGCTTTCGCGGATACCAACATGTATACACCCGTGTCCGGTGACCTACACAAGTATTTGATTTAGGTCATACATAAAAACTTGGTTGAGTTTGGCAATCAAACTCTTATATTGAATTCTACACAAGGAAGAAGTGTACATGGACTTACTCAATGACACCTGCTTGTCGAATTGAGCCCCGTCGATGCACTGTCTTGGGTTGCTTGATCGATGCTCTCTCTTGTGCTTCAATCAATTCCTGTTTGCTCCCCCAATTATGATGTTGATGATTTGTCAATGCTTCAGCTGCAAGATCAAACATGGTGTTCCTCTAAGGTGACTAAGATGACGAGGGGCTGAGTAGAATTTCTTACAACTAATGAAAAGTTGAATTTCTAAAGGATTTTACTTAATGGACACTCTAAATTGATAAATACTAAAATTTGTAAATAGAATTGGTGTCTAAACTCTAAAGAAGGTTTGAGATCACAATCTTCTAGTAGAAGAGCATGTAATGCTCATTAGAGTGAAGAATCAATAAGAAGAATGTATAAATCTCATTGGGATAGAGCCTATGAAATTTGGTAGAGCTTTGAATATACTAGGCTTGTTGGATATTTTTAGCCATGTTCGGTTGATTGAGCTTTACTCGAGCACACTACCAAGATTGCTTGTTTGGACAGTTTAGATTTAGATTTCAAGCGGCTTAAGAACATCTATAACATATCTTATCATGTCTCAAAAGGGCTCTTAAAGCTAATGGATGATCACGCAGCACGTAAGATTTGCCTGTTAAGGTTATGATCATTTATAGGTTCAAGGGTTATTTTGAGTCAATGATAAGGTCACTAACGTACTTCATTTACTTATTCTTTGATTCTTAATGTTCATGTCCTCTCATATCTCTGCTCTTCCACCTTCAAGAGCTCAATTGAGTATATGGCATACAAACTTACGTAATTAATAAACAAAATGTACAAATCAATGTACTGATGCAGATCGCTTGCTTTGCTTTTCCCACCTCCACATAAGAGTTAAAGCTTTTTATTTATTTATAATTATTATTATTATTTACCCAAAAAGTCAAATGGTGGGAAAGAGTAACCTTTGCTGTTACGTGTTACATTACAAAACTGAAGAAAAAGCAAAACAAGAAAAGCAACCGTTTTGCTCCATCCTTTCTTAATCTGCTTGTGTCACACTTTTCCTTTCCCACTGGTTTACCAACCAATTCAAATCTAGTTCCCGATAATTTAGTTGCATTTGAAATTCTCCGATATTGGAGGTTTTTTCTTGAGATATTTTCTATTTTTTTAATAAAAAAATTTATATTAATAAATAGCTATAAAAACTTTAAATATATAAGTACTAATGGGTTACTTAAAATTATAAATAATTTTGGCCTTGAAAAGGGATATTGTCACACCATAAAATCGTGAAAAATTAAGTGCAGCGATTTTGGAAATCCTTAATATTAATGTGGTAATATCATTTAGTTTTTTAATTAATTAATTAATTAATTTATTGTGTGTGAAAGTGTCTCGAGATTTTCAAAATAAATGTGTCTTATGTTTGCAGGGGCCATCATGGAAGATTTATTGGTTGTAAATAGTATTTTATTTTATTTTATTGGGCAATCCTGACCATCCCATCCTCGGCTTGAAAAAAACAGATGGCCAAGAAGTCTAATATAGTTTGGACTGGATCATCCCATTATTTTTGCATGCCAGCCATGTAATATGTGATGGACGTAATGTACAGTGGAGCGATTGATCAGACTCCCAAGGGTCCCCATGCAACCAGAACCATGACTTGAGAATGCGCCTACTCAATACTTTGTACGGTAAACTCCGTGTGTCTTATCCACGCCGTTCATCTGTTTTACCAGCTCTTTTTAGTGCATGCGCCCAAAATTGAAGCATTTCTAAAGCTCAGGTGGAATACACCACAGGAAACGGTGGAGATAATGACATCCACTGTTGAAACCTTCCTAGGTGCTACAGTGATATTTATGTCATCCAACCAGTTTTTAAGGTCACAAAGACATGAGGGAATCTGAGGGGCCTACTGTGATTCATCTATTTTTTTAGTTTTTATTTTTCAAATCATTTAATGTATGAGGCAAAAAATGAGGCAGATACAAGGCTCAAGTAAACCACACCACAGGAAGCAGAGATGATAATAACACCGTCCAAAACTTTCTAAGATCCATGTTTATGTTTATTTGTCATCCAGCCTGCTCATAAGATGAAAGGGAAGAGAAAACATAAATATCAGCTTGATCAAAACTTGTACATATCCCAATAAGTTTTTAATTGTAGCATTCAATCCCCCTTTAGCGGTCAACTTAGCCTTAAACTGCCTCATTTTTTAGACTCTGCCCTAAAATGATCAGGCAGAACGGATGGACGGCATGTATAAAACCCATACATCATGGTGGGCCTCCACATAGCCCCTGTCATGACCATTTTTCCTCGTCATTTTAGGATATGAGCTCAAAAATAAGGCAAATTTAAGGCTTAAGTGAACCACACCACAGGAAGCATCCGTTATAATAACACTTACCATTGAAACCTTCCTAAGGCTCACTGTGATGTTTATTGCTCACCCAACCTGTTCATAATGTTAGAACTGCGCACGAGGCAAACTGGATCGAATTTGACCCAAGTCTGGTTTGACTTGTTTATGTGACACCCTCTGTCCTAGCTTTACATGAGCCAAGCTTCAAGCCCATTTCTACGGTTTGAGCTTGTTTGGTTTAGATTACATGAGCTTGAACTTGGTTTGGTTTAGTCCAAATATTCAAGCCGTGCCGAGCTGAGCGAAGCCTAACCAAGCCATTACAACTTTCCTAGAGTCCATTGTGATGTTTATTCACAGTTCAAGCTGCCGATAATGTTACACAGATGTGGATAAAGGTGATTGAGCATGAAATACTTTGTGTGGGCCACAAAAGCTTTAGATCAAGTTGATATTGACATTATGATGATTTCAATGGTAGTCGTTCAATGATCAATATTTCATGTTGTATGACCCACCCGATGTTTAGATCTATTTCATTTTTGGTTTATGCCATAAAATGAGTTGGAAAAATGTATAGGATGTGTGGATATGCATCATATACATTGAGGTGGACCCCATCACAGGAAAACAGTATTGATCCGAAACTTCTATGCCCTAAGAAGTTTGAATCCTATGTTGTTGATGTAGAGCGGGTCACGGACAGTTTCATGGCCAAGATGGATCAAAAAAGGGGCGGTTGACGACAGAAGTGATCCGGACCGTCGGACCTTAAATTGGGCGTATCTCACAATTCGAAATGAGTTATCAGGCGTAAAATATATGATTTTGAGGTAGAAGGAGCTACTTTAGCCAACCAACCCCGTTATACCGGGTTGCGTAAGCCGAATTTGCAAAATACCCCTGGATCGACTGCTGTTTCCCTATTTTAATTTCGTTTTTACTATAAATAGTAAGCTTTAGTTTGATTATAACTCTTCATCCGTCGGGTTTTAGGATTTGCGTCCAACATGAAAAGAGCTTAGGATAATTAGAAGAACAGTTTGGTGAAGCCAAATAGGACACTTACTATTTTTGGCTGAAAACCTTGCGCACTAGTAGACATCATGGCCATCTATAAATAGTAAGTCGCGAATTTTAGGAGTTTTAGTTGTAGTTTGCTTCTGATTTCTCTCCCATTGCTTGATATCCCTATTTAAAGGGTTGTGAACTCGTTTATTGGAATTAATTAATCAATTTTGAATTTATTAGAATTTATTTGTATTTTCTGCTTTCTTTCCTCGTGGATTCGAGAAGTCTTTATGAGGAGTCTAGAGAAGCTCCGTCGATTCGGACTAATTATCCTCTTGAGGAAGACAGTGATCGATCTCATTACGTTCATCCTTGCATCAGTTGTATTCTACTGGAGGTTTGTATCTTCCTTATTTTTTGTCTCATACCATAAAATGATTTAGAAAATTCAATGGATGGTTGGATAAAGCACATATATCATGGTGCGGCCCACATATCTTTGACACTGGGTATGTGGCGGATGTTGAGGTCACCGGCCAATTCGAATCCCATTTTAGTATACCGAGTAAACTTTGTAGGCCCATGTATATATATTATCCACACCATCCATCCATTTTTGCATATCATTTTAAGACCTGATCCAAAATTGAATCATATCCAAAGCTCAAGTGGACTAAATCAAAGGAAACAATGTACATTCATGTATATGTATTATGTATAATCCACGTAGTACTACATGTATATGTATTATCCATGCTGTCCATCCGTTTTTATGTATCATTTTAGGACATGATCCTAAAATTGAATCATATCCAAAGCTCAAGTGGATCACACCACAAGAAACAGTTTGCATGTAATCAACGAGTGGAATTAAGCTGAGTTGAGCCGGTATACTATCCTGATTTTTGCTTGGTTTGTTTTTTTAAAGGAGCTTGACTCCAATGCTTGATTTGATTTGAACTTCTATTCAAATCAATCTTCGCCGAGCTTTTTTAAACGAATTTAGACCTAGCTTTTGAGCTAGCTTGGTTTGTGTTCAGCTCTACATAAGGTCAGGTAAATATAGATGATCAGAAATATCAAGCATCGGTCGGTGTTTGAATTATCGGTATCGCTACAAGTTTCACTAGCCAGAGATACGAAAACAATATCGATATTGCCGATAATATCGCTGATAATTGGAAATGTGGGGAAACATGGGACAAACGATGGAATTTTCAGGTAAACTTTAGGAGATGTTAAAATATACATATTTGCATATTTAGAAAATTAAAAAAAAATATAAAAAGAATGAATACATAACAAGTTTCCATTTAATGGGGCCTTCAAAGCATGTGTATTTATAAAAAATTAGTCTAACCATCCCATCCAACCTATTTAACTATCCAACCTTCCATCCAAATATTCATCGATATTGCAAAATATCAACACATGATATTTCACCAAGAAATCGTCAACAATTGTAAAGGAAACGAAAGATTGTGGTCTCAATATCGCGCATGTTGCGATATCGAAAATATCGAGATATTATCAATGACAAATTGACCATTACATACAACCATGTGCCTATGAAAAAATGTTGAAATAAATTTTTTTCTAATAAACAAAATTTTGATGATATTAATACGTTGGTGATATTATTGAAATATCGTCAATACACTTACAATACAAGCATTACCTAGAATTTACATAGTCGAAAATATTGGCAATACATTGGCAATATTGATGCATTGGCAAGACAAGCGACACCTAAAATTTGCATAGTTGAAAATATTGGCGATTACATTAGTGATATTGATACGTTAGCGATACTTAGCGATACATTGCTAATATCTGAAATTTCTGATATTACAAACGTTATCAATATCGTTGAGGTAGAGATAAAGATAATATCAAAGATAATTCGAATATTGGTATCAACTTGATCAAAACTTATGCCGATCCTGGGGAGTTTTTAATAGTGGGCTTTCAATCTCAATTTTGTGGTCTACCCAGCCTTAGAGCTGCCTCATTTTTGAGCTCATGCCCTAAAATGATCTGTAAAATGGATGGATGGAGTGGATAAAACCCATATATTATAGTGGGCCATATGAAGCCCCTCCTTAGACTAAGTATTATTATGCTTGGATGGACTTGGTTGAGCATGGGCCCACTGTAATATATAAGTTTTATCTATAGTTTTTCATATCATTTTCAAATATGAGATAAAAAATGAGGTAGATCCATAACTTAAGTGAACCAAATTATATGAAGTAGATGTTACCCACAGTTGAAACCTTCATGGAGCCCACGGTGTTGTTTGTTTCTCATCCAACCTATTCTTAAGGCCATATACACAATGTTGTTTATTTCTCATTAGAGCGGTTCATAAGGCCACATACACCTAGATGAAGGGTGTTGTACCCTATTTCTAATAATTCTGAGAAAGTTAATAGAAAAGTGGCATGTGGCATTGTATGAGAAATAAGAAGTGGATAAAAAGATCTTTAAAGATTTGGAGTGCCTTTGTGGGTTTATAGTTAACATAGGTTTAATTTTATACGTCAATGAATGGTTGACCGAGTGTTGCAGTCTATATATAAGTTGTTGTGGTTGATATACAAGAAGCACAGTCGAATTCTTTAAGATATAAAAAGCGACTGAGGGCAACTAAAACAAAACCTTGGCTGATAAAATTAAAGTAGCTAAGAGACGTTCAAAAGTGTAACCATGTAAAGAAAAACATATTAAAAGAAGAATCTAGAAAGAGTTTTAAACTATTGTAATTATTGCAATAATGAAAAAGGAATTTAGAAGAATAAACTACAACAAAAATCTATAAATAATAGATGAATCTCACAAGAAATGACAGTGTCACACCAATCAAACCAAATAAACAAATCTGTCAATTTACTATATCTTAACTTATTTTAAGAGCACTGGTAATCAAGTAATGATAATTATTAGCTATAATATTTAGTTATAATCAAAGTCTACACTCATACACTCTTTGTGATCATTTGTGAGTTTTTTCTTTTATTTGATTTGTACTAGTATTATGAGACTTTTTTCTTGTGAAATGTACAAAATAACTCAGTTTATGAGGAAGAACTCCACACTCTAATAATCATCTGGTTGTTGTCAAATTTAATTTACCATTAGCTAAGTAAGCAATTGGTCTTTTCAGAATATATATATATATATATATATATATATTGTACATATTTGTTTATTTTAGTGCTTGGGTCAAAGTTAATTAATTTGGATTGGGCAGCCAACAAAGGGAGAACGCTTACCTGCTTGATCAAAACTTACGCCTATCTCAAGAAATTTTTAATGGTGGGCGTTCGATCCCTAATGTGCTGTCCACTTAGCAATGAATCTACCTCATTTTCGGGCTCGTGCCCTAAAATGATCTGAAAAAAATAGATGGATGGTGTGGATATGCTACAGTAGTGGCCCCACGTAGCCCCTGCCTCGACCGAGTCCGTCTAGTTGGGGCAGGACACAGTCCGCTTCCGGAAGTTACACACGCATCCTAAACCGGGGCGCCTCGCTCGTTCGGAAGCTGGAGACGGATGGACGGAGTAGATCAACATAACGGTGGACCCCAGGAACTTCTTGTGGTAGGCCGGGGGGCTCGCAGGGACGCAACACACCATGCTGAGTAAACTTTGTGGGGCCCACCATGATGTACTTGTCTTATCCACACCATCCATCAATTGTATCAGCTCATTTTAAGACAAGAGACAGAAATTGTAGCATGCCTAAAGCTTAAGTGAACCACACCACAGGAAATAGTGGAATATTGACATCCACCTTTGAAAACTTCCTAGGGCCCACACTGACGTTTATTTGTCATCTAACCTGTTCCAAGGCCACAGCGACATCGATGAAGGGAAAACAAATACCCAAAACTTCTGTGGCTCTCGAGAAGTTTTCAACGGAAGGAATGGTGAGCCCCACAGAGATTACTCTACACGCAATCCGGGTCCCTTTCCTTCAACGGCGCGGAGGCGGATTGGCTGGTGTACCTCACACCAGCTATATAGCTGCTGTATTGACGTCAGTAAGTCATGTGGGCTGATCATGAGGTATGTGTCATATCCAAACCGTCCATACATTTGATTAACTTGTCATAAGGCTTGAAACAAAAAACAGGATAGATATAACTATCAAGTAGACCACACTGAAAAATCCAGTGGGAGATTGAACGTCTACCATTGAAACCTTTTTTGGGGTCATGGAAGTTTCGGATCGATATGAAATTTGTACTGCCTCTTCATTCAGGTACACGTGACATCATGAAGGATTGGATGTAAAGAAAGCTTTATGATGGCCGTACAAATTTTTTAAAAGTGAAAATCTTTCTCCTATGTTATTTATGGTGTGGTCTAGATAATCTTTTGATATGATTTATTTTTTTGATAATGCTTTAAAATGATCTCTAAAAATAGATAAACGGTATAGATATAATAAATAAATCACTGTGGGCTATGTAACTTTGACCTCCTTTGAACCGTTCGTACAACTCGGAGCTCGATGAGCGTCAGTGCTCGTCTTCGCACGACACGTACCTACAGCAGCTATATAGCTGGTGTGTGGTACACCAGCCAATCCGCTTCCCAACGTCGCGGGCTTCGATGTTATCAAAAAGCTTCTACAGCAACGATCAGATATTGCAACTACATCCATCGGTGAAATACAGCCATCGATTTCTGACATGCATTTCCTATTTATGTATCTAGTTATTCAAAAAGGTGGATCATATCAAGATAATTAAATAAAAAGAAAATTAGGCTCATCCACTCATCCATCAATACACAACATTAAGATCAATGGATAGCCAATCGTATGAGTCAACATATCCAAGTGTCTCCATACAATAAAATTTTAGATTGATTTGTATATAAAGTGATAATCATGAAGCGACTCACCTTTTTAACGGATTGGATTTTATACTCATGAGAGGAAAATGGCTGCATCACAACCAGTGTACTAGATATGTTTCTTGCATGGGCTAAGGTAGAAGTCAGTTTACCAACTCCTGACTATTACCTGATGGCCCGATGACGGGCTACCGAAGTTAGAAATTTGAATGGATAATTATTGTAACCACCTCCCTCTTGGGTTTGAGTTATTGCAATTACCTCCTCGACGTGGGAAGCGGATTGCGTATTGAGTAACTCAGTACGGTAAGCGTACTGAGTAATCTTTGTGGCCTCCGCTGTCATTAACGAATTGTATCTACTCCGTCCATATCTTTTAACACATAATTTTAAGGGTTTAT
Source organism: Magnolia kwangsiensis (assembly GCA_037074715.1). Classification (NCBI taxonomy): domain Eukaryota; kingdom Viridiplantae; phylum Streptophyta; class Magnoliopsida; order Magnoliales; family Magnoliaceae; genus Magnolia; species Magnolia kwangsiensis. Next base: position 187,611,697 of record CM073572.1, on the reverse strand, counting down.
ATCAAAAATGGAGTATATCCAAACCTCAAATGGACCACACTATAGAAAACAGTGTGAATTGATCATATACTGTTGAAGAATTCTTGGGGGCAAGACAAGTTTTAGATTAAGCTGATATTTGTGTTTTTCCTTCGCCCATGTTTTTCTGATCTTATGAACAGGTTGAATGATAAATAAACAGCACTGAGGCTTTATAAAGTTTTCAATAATTGAAATCAATACTTACACTCTTTCCAGTGGTATGGTCCACTTGAGCTTTGTACATGCATCAATTTTAAGTTGACCTATAAAATAATCTGAAAAAAATGAATGGACGGCGTGAATAAACCACATACCTTCGTGGTGGGCCCAATTGAGTTTACTCAACACGATTAGAGCGTACTTAGCAATCCGATTTTTAGGAATCTGCAACAAATGGACCAAAACTATACTACGGACGTCCTATTTCGGGTTATTGGTTGGGTCGGTTGGTCGGAGGGTGGGTTTAAGCCATCCGACTAGAGCTCCTGTGGGGCCCACCGTGATGATCCACGCCGTTCATCTATTTTCTTATATCATTTTAAGGTGTGAAAAAAAAAATAAACCAGATCCAACGCTCAAGTTGACCACACCAAATAGTGAACTTGGTTGCATTAAATGCAAGAGTAACCTCTAGTGCGGTCTACTTGAGCGTTGGATCTGCTTCATTTTAGGACTGCTACCTGAAAATGACATGAGAAAATGGATGGACGGTATGGATAAAGTGAGGCCCACAGGAGCTCTGATCGGACGGCTTATTGTCCAACCGGGTTCGGACGCAATCCGCATCCGTTTACAACTCCCCCATATAAGAATAATCGGATCGTTCCGATTGATAACCGGCCGGCCGACCACTTTTCTCGTGGAATGACTTTCTTAGTAGCCCGCGGACTACCATTTTAATTTTTTTTTTTATTTAAAATTTTAGTATCATTTAGACGTGGGACATGACTATATTAATTTATTATGATATATTGTAATGATAACCAGTCCCCTATACGCAACGACACCACAGCTTCTAGTCACCGTCCACGACATCCATGCCAGGTGGGCCCCACATGAAAATCATGCATCTCGAGAATCAGGGTGATCCACCTGTACGTTGAATCAAGACCGTTGGTTTCCCTTTGATTCCATCAGTATGGTCCATCTGATACGTGGACTAACCTGATTTTGTACCATCTGATCTTCACAGCGAGCTTATGAGAACGTGATACATATTGCAAGATAGATCAAAGCCATTCATCAAGTAGGGCTCACGAAGATCATGGCCCAAATATCAAGCCAGCTAATATAACACATGGGCCAAAGGTCTACGTGTGTCAAATATAGATAACCGTTCATGTTTCTTATGTATACATGCGTCCCACTCAATGACATGAACAACCTAATTCCTAATCACGGGACTGCGTGATGAATGGTGTAGATCATGCACACGTGCAGCACGTGTGGCACCACTGGCATCTTAGTCTTACCATTTCCAATGTAGAATTATAAATAAGTCTTTCCATGGGCTCCATGAAGCTCCTCATTGTTTGGGACTTTGTTAGTAATATCTCATCTTCCACACCTTGTTTTCCTCTTTATCATCATCTTCATTTTCTTTGAAGTCCAATAAATATGTTGGCGATTTTCAGCGGTGCCATCATAAGAGCTCCTGAAGAGCTAATCCAAGCCGGTAATCGAACTCCCACGCCGAAAAAATCAGCCTCCAATCTCATTGATTCTTTCCTCCAACACTCCCCTTCAAGTGTAACGATCAACGTGGGCCCAACCATGTCTATGTGCTACAATTATGATAATCAAACTTCATTACAACCAAGGTATCATAATTGTTATTATGAAATATTTATACCATCATTATTATTATGAAATATTTATATTATCATCATCATCGTTGTCATTGTTATCATTATTTTGTTTGAATTTCTATAGGTCATTTGCAGTGAAGGATGAGATATTTTGCTTGTTCAAGGGGACTTTGGAGAACTTAGCGAGGCTAAAACAACAATATGGTCTAGGGAAGAGCGCGAACGAGGTTGTTTTGGTGATGGAAGCATACAAGGCTCTTAGAGACCGGGCTCCTTACTCGGCTAACCACATGGTGGCCCACCTAGCTGGCCAGTTCGCATTTATCATCTTCGACAAGACCACCTCCACCATCTTCGTCGCATCTGTGAGTGTGTTACCATAAGCGATCGTTAAAATATATACACATATACATATATACATATCTATATATATTTATATAAATGCATATGTAGTTTAGTTAGCATATGCACCTTGATTTATTTTCATGGACTCATTTTCCATTTTGAATTGCAATTTAACACTCGAAATGGAAAACGGGTGTAAGAAAGCAAAAGAGGATAGGGTGGATGGTGGCTTCATATACACATACGAAATTGATAAGGTTTGAAATGGGCTTCGCATGATGCATGTGGAACGTCCACTCCGACCATCGTGCAAACCCTTCCTTGTTTAACTATGTCCCCAAAAATCAAGTTGAAGGACCACACAAGCAGGAAGAGTTGAGAAGGGAACACCATCATTGGTATTCACTAGGCCCCATTCAAGATTCAGAATACTATTATTTTTGTTGCATCCTTAGATATGATACAGATGTTTCAAATGAATGGATTGGATTGCATATATACAACAGGTGGGCCCTCCATGAAATCAAGGGATCATCCTTTCTCAACTGTCTCTTAAGTTGTGGCCCACCTGAATCATGGGTTGGTGTCATTATTGGGCCATGGCCAAACAAGGTAGGGATTGCACAATTTTAGGGGTGAATGTGTCTTACATGCATCACATGGGGCCCACCACACATACATATGCATGCATGCATGTATGTACGTATGTATGTCTATGTGTATGTATGAATGCTATTGGTATCGATGATGATGATGTTTACACGCACATATATGTTGAATAGGATCAAGATGGCAAGGTTCCATTATTCTGGGGAATAACTGCTGATGGGTATCTTGCTTTCTCCGGTGATGTCGATGTACTCAAAGGGGCTTGTGGAAAATCACTAGCATCATTTCCTCCAGGTGATTTTGCCTCTCTCTCTCTCTCTCTCTCTCTCTCTCTCTCTCTATATATATATATATATATATATATATATATATATATATATATATATCAAACGGAATAAATATGGATTATTTGGATGTGAATGGTTACATTCACAAAAGGATATGTGCATATAAATCATATTAATTTATTCATTATTTTAAATAAATTTAGGGTGTTTTTTCTCATCGGCAATGGAGCTTAGAAGCTATGAACATCCAAAGAACAAGGTGACAGCCGAGCCTGCTACCGACGAGGAGATATGTGGTGCAACCTTTAAGGTATTACACTCAGGCCATGATGGTATTTTTATTTTATATATGGAAATGCTAATGACCTTGCCTTACCAATGTATCTAAGGCTCCTAACTGACACGTGGATGGCCGATTACTCATCTAGACAAGCCATGGTGGAAAAGAGCACTCTTATTGGATTATCCTGACCCATTGAACTCTGGAGATTTTGCTACAACCATCCATTTTTTAAACTAGTTATGGATTGGATGGTTAGCAACATCAAACTAAAGTGCTTCTTTGAAATCACAAGCAGTCCATGGTGGGCCTATTCAAATATGAATAACAGTATGTATGTATGCATGCATGTGCATCATGGGGTTATTATTTTAGTATTCTCAAATTCATTGGTGGGTGTTTTTTTACTTCAATGTTTTCTCAGATTGAGAGGCCAAAGCTTAAAAATGAGATTTTCTGAAATCCCATTTGAGATAGAGGCCCATGTATGTGTATACAGATGTATGTATGCACACATGTATGTATGTGGATTTATTCAGTATACAACAGAGAAAAAAATTTCATTGATGTGTATTGTATGTACATGCTTTGTGTTCTTTTCAGGTTGAGGGGCCCCATGTATGCGCAACCATGGAATGAAACTGACCTTTTCTCTTCTGATGTTGTAAGCATTGTAATTTTAGTGGGTCTCTCTCTCTCTCTCTCTCTCTCTCTCTCTCTCTCTCTCATGTTTGGTGTTTGTTGGATGAATCTGTAAGATATGATAAATTAGAAAGCACGGTTTCTGTGATGGTTTGGTTTGTAGAAAGGTATGAAAGGTGAATGGGCCTTTTCAAAGGCTCTCCGTCAATCACGGGAATCACTGTCTTGTTTGCATCATTCATATATTTGAAAATGGGCCGGATCTGATATGGCCCAGTCCAATTTGGACCGGGTCCTGTATGAGCCGAGTGATGGACCCGCGGTTTTCAAAAGAGGTGCCCATGATATTTTAATCTGCACCGTTGGTGTCGTGCACACGACTGTGGATGGATCATGCACTGACAATGTCCAATTTCAGACATCGTTGTATTTCTCTGTACAGGACACACATTCAACGGTTAAGATTTTCCCGTTGAGGATATGTCCGAGGAATAGTCCATCCAAGGTATGACGCACTAGATCAATGGTTTCAAGTGCATGTGGGACCATCTCTCTCATTTTTTTATTTTTATTTTTTTATCTCTCCTTGTTTTTATCATAGTGGCATACTCATGGAAAACGACATTTTAGTTGCATCATTAGCATTGTAAGTTCCACTATCTTTGCAAATCGCACTTAAAAAAATGGGTGGGGTGGATTATGCACTTTGATTATTTACTATAATACTAGCTCTCGCTCTCTCTGTCTCTCTCTCTCTCTCTCTCTCTCTCTCTCTCTCTCTCTCTTTGCATGGTACACGCAAGTTTAATCTAGATCGTTGGTCTGTTGGGTCCCATGGTGATGGACTTCGTGCGAAGATTATTAAAATTTCAATTTGTGGCCTATAGCTAGATGCTCAAGAAGAGAAATACAGCAATGACCAAATGCAACTGAAAAGAAAAATCCCCTGGATTGGTTGGTTGGAACTTGCAATCGGAGAGTTTTTTTTTTTTTTTTAGGGGGGGGGGGGGGGGGGGGGGGGGGGGGGGGGGGGTGTGGGGGCGCACGGTTCATATATGATATGATGCAAAACCAATGGTCTGGATTACCTAATGATTGACTCTGTTTGTAAGAATAAAATGGCATGTGTACAGTCCAAAGGTGCGAATCAGAGTATCTCCTCCCGATATAATCTAAGTTTGGGGTCACTGTCTAATAAAATTTCTTCTCAACTTTCAACCACACGGCAGTGGGTTTGGTGACTTTGGACTTTGAAGAAAGGTTGCCTTGCCAACCTTCAACTTTGAGAGTGATTGTTTTAGAAAATCATCTGATGGAAGGGTCTACTGCCTTTGATCTGTGTCTTACAAACCCATGATTTGGATTTATGGTAAGAAAAAGGTTAGATTTTCAATCTAATCATCCATTTGATGGACCTTAGAGTAGTTTAATTCAGGGACTGTTTAGACCTTGATTAGTTAGTTCAGGACATGCTTCCTAACCAGGTTTTATCTATTCTTTATGTCCACATAAACAAACGAGAGAAAAAACAAGTCATCTACTTTATTAATATTTTATTTTATACAATTGTAAGGACTTAAAATCTTCTTTAAAGAAAGTTAAGAATTGCTTGTCATATGATATCTACCAGACTAGTCCTTGTTGGGAAACTCCAGAAGCACATATAGTTGAATTAAACAAAGCACTTACAATCGCATAACTAAATTTTATATAGAAGTACTCTTATCGAAAAAGCCCATGGCATTAAGTGATGGGTATGTACTATGAAAGTAGAAATTACAAGAGATGGAGAGTTACCGATTCAAACAAGCCTTTAATCTACCTCACAAGCCAAAGCTATGTCCTTGAAACCTTTAATAAGAAATTAGAAATTTTAGAACTCATCTTCTTACTCCAAAATTACAATTACACTATATATATATATATATATATATATATATATATATATATATATATATATATATATATATATATATATATATATATATTATTGCATCTGGAATAAGAAACAATTCCAGTACTTACTCAACTCTGTACATGCGCTCAATGAGACTTTGATGGCATAGACAGACTTATTAAAAACCTTGATAGCGTCGAACTTACTTTGATGATATCGAGTAGCAAAAACAAAACATTCCAACAATCAACGTGAATTTTTCAAAACTGTTTTATGCAATTGAGTGGCCTATCAATGGCATCAACAACTCTTATTACTTACGGAGGTAAAACATCAACAACATTCCCTTACATCCACATGCACCATATATGCTCATGTGCCACAAATGTGGCTATATGTTTTAGAGCTACAAACGTGACTTGTTCAACGTTCAAATACCCTTTATCACATCTCACATATGCGAAGTTGTACAAAAAGGTATTAGCCATTCATGTCAAAGTATTTCATTACACTTTTCACATGTGTTATATATATATCTGTCGTTGCTGTACATATTCAAGCACCCTTTATGTAATATTGTATATTCTCGAGTGATACACATGCAGCGCATGGACACTAAGTTTTCAATCTATACTACACAAGCAGCATAAATACCGAGTTTTCAATCTACACTTGTACCATCATATGCCCATCATATGCCTAATAATCCTAATGCATTTTGCGTGCTTCACGAACAACTTAAAAAATAATAAATTTGGTTCCACCTTATCTAAATTTATAAGAGCTGGACATGCTGTCAAAGACTTGTTATCATAACCTTTCAATCCATGGCATGAAAAATGAGCATTAAGAAAGGCTAACTTTTAAATGGTTAAAATCATGCAATAGCTGTAATTATTGCAGGACCCTGAATAAGTTTAGACCTAACACAAGGTTTAGAACATGAATACTGATGGCACACATGTTCAAATGCCAGAGCACTAAAAGCTCCCAGTGGGTCAAGTCAATGGGCTCATTTCTCATCCATCATGCAGAGTGGTTTGGTTAAGGAGAGCCAACAGAGTTCGGTAGCCCCAGCCACATCACTTGCACACACATTTACATGCAGTGCCACACGTGTATTTCTGTGGGCCCTACCAAAGATGACCATGAATAAAAAAATCCACCTCCTTCACCCAGCACATTAAATATATGGAAAATAAACATTATGGTGTGCCCTGCGAATGTTTTTTCGGTGAGAATCATTGTCCCACTACTATTTTTGGTGTGGTCCACTTAAGCTTTGGATATGATTCATTTTTGGGTTCGTGCTTTAAAATGATCTAGCCAAATGGATGAACGGTGTGGATATAATAAATACATAATTGTGACACCTATATAACTTTGATCTCCTTTGAACCGTTCAAATAACTCGGAGATTGGAGCATTAGCACTCGGCTTCGCATCACATGTACCTACACCAGTCAGGTCGATGGTGTCTGGTTTACCAGCCAATCTACTTTCAAAAAAAGGGAGCTCGAGCTCGACTGGCTATTTTTACTTTATAAAAAGAAGGTAGGTGTGTATATATAATTAACTAGTGAGCCGAGTCGAACTCTGTTATCGAGTGAAATTTTTTTGAGCTCAATTAAGCCGCTTAGCTCAAGCAAGCTGACTCAAGCGAGTTATACGAGCTAGCTCGTGTCCAGCTCTTAAACCATCCATTGTTTTCTCTATGGTTTTCTTAAAAGGTGGGCATCTAAGGATTGGATCGGCCTGATCTTTAGCCCAATGATATTTTATGATGGGTCCCACCATTTTCACAGCTGTGATGTCATTCACACTTGGAAAGTTGTCACGTGATATGGGTGGTTGATTAAGCCAAATTACAAATGATTGTACATGACCATTGATCTTTTTATCTTATATTAATTCCTTTTTGACCATCGATATCTTACCATATGGCAATTCAAATCATCAATGATTCCAAGGTAGATGGGCCATCATCGGACGGTCAGGATCATCTAAATTTTTTGCGTTATGATATAGAGGCATGTGAAAAATCAAGATTGGAATTTCTTACTCATCAATCTTGGGTCCTTTACAGTTAAAAGCATGCTACTATTTTATCCTTTTCTCAATAGCCATTTTCAGGCCATAATTTAACGGTTTAGATTGTGTCATTATCCATAGAAACTTGGACCAAATCAAACCAATGTTCTGATCATTACACCTTTGGCCCCACAAGTCTACTGTGCATTGTCTTGGAGGATCATACCAATACCTACCTACTGAGGTGCCACGTAGTGTATGCAAGGTATCAAACCCGTCCAACGAGTGTGTCCCATCATAATTAGTACATTACACAAATATCAGACTGATCCATCCATTGGTTGGGTTACACCATAAAAAATATAAAATGACCCATTAAACCTCCAAATTCAAGTGTCGGGTCCATCTAACAGTTCAGTCTGACGGGTCGGGCCGGGCTTGGTCTCAGTAGATTTTACCTGTACTGGGTTGAGCATTGGGCCAGAATCACTAGCCTATTTAACAAACGGTTCGGGTCAAGATGAACCTGGCTTGGTGGGCGGCTCTGGTCTACTTCATTCTCTCTTCCACCTTATATATTACGTCTAGTCCGTTGATCTGGTGGAATGTGGCCCACCTGATGACTGGACCATCCTTGTGGTTTGGGAAGAAATATGGATGGACCATGAGTTCAGCTACATTCTTCTTTCAAAATGGTAGGCTCCCTACCCAAGGCCAGACCTGACTCATTTTATCATCAGGCATCAAAACTCATGACCTTTCTCCTTTGCCCAGATCCGGCCAAATGTGGGCTGGGCCCAGGCCCGCTTATGGATGTTTTAAGTCCTTTCATGTCGAAGGCCCGATCCAATGGACAAGCGAACCTGACTATATGTGTTGTGGGGACCACCGTGGAGTGGTATTTGATAAACATCCTGCTGATTGACATATCCTAACTGTTCAATTGGGGGCCGAATAGATGATTACTGAATGGAATCCAAACCGTGCATCAGGTGTCCCACCCAACGTTCACCAAACGGACCACAGGGAAAAAATTGAAAATCACACCTATAATCTTTAAATTTATGTGGTGTGGCCCACCTGAATTGGATGCCCTTGTGTGACGCAGCTGATGAATGGATCGGATGGATGGAATGTACACAGCATGTTGGGCCCCACAGACAATCTGGAAGTTTGTACGGTGGGCATCCCCTCCCATTGCTCCCAGTTGCCCCTATGGGCCAGCCCATTTAAGTTTTAGGTTAGGATGGGCCTGACACGCTGGGACACGTCTGATGGACGGTTTGTATGTCGCTGAAACAATGGATTAGCTTGTGGAGCTGCCGGTTTCCCGGTTATATTGGGCCTGGCCTGGGCCTATTTTCAGACAAAAAATGATGGGTTGGGCCCATTTTAATATAAATTACTTTCGCCCACCTTAATCCCAAATATGCGCCCAGTTAGCTTGCCATCCTTTGGGCTTGGACCTAACTTTGAGGTGTGTGGCCCATATCCAAAAATGTAATTTGGGCTCTGAATTACATGGATATAGTGGGCCACGGTAAGGCCCAAACATTTAAGACTCAGACAAGACCGAGTCAACTCGGATTTGGATTAGTTTTGATTAGAGCAGTGCAGGATCTAACCCAAATAGATGGATCCGAAAGCCGGGATCGGGTTGGATCGAGTAGACTCACTTAGATCCGACTGCACATCGAGTCGAGTTCGGGTAATAGCCAATCCGATTCGGTCGAGTAGTATAAATAATTTTTTTTTTATAAAACTTTTATTTTTATCCCTCTTTTACCCGAATGGCAAACCCTAACCCATCCCTACCAGAGTGACGTCGCATGAGGTCCTTCTTTCTCTCCTCCCTTCTCTCCCGATTTCCCTCTTCTCCTTCTTTCTCTCCTCATTTCTTTCCCTCTCTCCCAATTTCCCTCCTGTTTCCTTCTTAGGATGAGAATTTCCGGTTCGGCTTGACTCAGCCCAGTCTAAATCGATTGGATAGACTCGACTCGATCTGACTCGGTTTCCCCGTCGGACTTGGTTCGAGTTGGGCCAGCAAGGATTCAAATTGGATCGAGTCAGCTCTGCTGGACTTGGTCCCGAATCGGATTGAGTTCGGGTCAAGTTCTTGGAAAAATCAGATCGAGTCGAGTTGGACCCAATCTGGTCCGACTCGACTCGATGCCTACCTCTAGTTTGGGCTCAGAATTACATGGATGTACTGGGCCACGGTCAGGCCCAAACATTTAAGACTCAGACGAGACCGAGTCAACTCAGATTCGGATTAGCTTTGATGCCACGATTCAAACCCTGACTCAACCCAACTTGCCATTTCAAACCCAACTCTACTGAATCCTGACTCAACTCAGTGCTGAGTGAGTTTGTCCGAGTTGCTGAGTCTTGTAGCCACTGTCGTGAATGAGGCCCGACGCATTGCAAAGATTTGTATGTAATGCTTAACGTAGAGCGCGTGTGTGTAGCCATAGTGATGTGTGCATAGCATCTAGTCCGTCCATTATGTGTGGGCCTTCTTATTCTCCTTAGAGCCCAAACATCAGGACCGATCCAAATCTCAGTCGGGCTACTCCATATAAAATCATGCCTAAAATCTCTAAAATCGCATGGTGGCCCACCTTAGTTTTAGAATGGCCTGATGTACGGGGTTTCCATACATCCTGGTTGGTTCCGTCTTCTAAATGATTGGATGCCATATATAAAAAATGTGGGCCCCACACAAAATATGGAAGGTTTTAAATGGTTGGCTATCCAATTCCATCCGTTTCGTGTTGTGGGCCCGCCTGAGTTTTGGATGGCTGAGTTTTGGGCTCGAGGAGAACCTGAGGAGGCTCACATGATGAACGGATTGGATGCTCTACATACATTGCAGTGGGCCCACAAAATCCTTTGTAAGCTAATCTTAACTTATAAAACTTCGGAGTGGACCCGGCCTCTCATACGAATATCTACACTTAGAAATTGTACGTGTGGCATGCTAATGCAAATGAAACTGGCCAGATAATGGAGCCCAGATGAAGGCGCCAATCCGCACGTGGTCACGGATGAAGAAGTTATTGTGCATGCGATTCCTCCCTCGAGATTATGATAAGGTATTATTCCAACAAAATCAAAATTATTATCAGGATAGTCGATCAGTAAAAGGTTATGCAGAAAAATTCTATTATTGGTCCGCGAGAAACGACTTCATCAAAACGGAGTTGCAACAGACCACAGGATTCATCAGTGGCGAACATGTGACCTCTATAGGAATGGAGAGCCAACCCAAGACTTCTAATGTGGAGGAACAATATCTCATCACTGAACAAGCCTTTGTTAAACAATCTGAAGAAACGAGAGACATATATCCATTAGTTGAAAAGAAAAAATATGTAGAACCTGTGAATATCCTAGAGGATTTGGAATCAGTATCGCAGGAGTTCAAGGGGGTTGTACTTGATGAACTACCTAATAAATTACCTCCCATACGAGATATACAAAATCACGTTGATCCCGTCTCAGGGGCAAGTCCACCTAATTGCCCACATTATCAGAAAAAATATGAGATCTTAAAGACGGATGTGAAGGAACTGACCGATATTAGTCAAATCAAGGAAAGCATGAGTATATGTATTGTGTCAAATGTGAAGGAACTGATCAATATTAGTCAAGTCAAGGAAAGCATGAGTACATGTATTGTGACAGCTCAAGAGCTTAATGTCAAGTACGAAAAAAGGACTAATGAGCATCGGCATCAGAAGTTATCTCAGACTCATGTGCCAAGTCTCTTGCGTAACTCGATGACGAGTTTTTTTCAAGTGGAGGAGTCTGATGTAGAACGTGTCACAGAGATATTCCTAGCATGGTTAGGCCAAAAGAAGATGGACCATGAATTGACCATAACTTTTGATCCAAGTATCGTTACGGGGCATACAACCTATCAATCTTTACTGAAACGGGCCATCCGAGGTGAACTGACCCACAAAGTGGGTCACATCTGTCCGTTTCATCAGAAAACGCGCGCTTTCAGCTCAAAAATGAATTTTTAGAAAATTTTTACTATTTTTAGTAATTCTAATTTTTTAATATTTTTAGAGTTTTAGATTTTCTTTCCTTTTAGAAATAACTTTTAGTTATACTAGGACTCTTTTAGAGAAAGTTTATTTGTAATTTTTATTTTTAAAAATTAGGCCTTAGAAGAATTTTATTAGAATTAGAATTTGTGTTAGAGTTAGAATTTTGCTATTTTTGATAATTATGAATTTTAGTTTATTTTATTTTTCTATATTAATGGTGTAAGGAGACACATTAGAGAATAATCAATAATTCATTCATCAATTAATTTTGAATTTATTAGAATTTATTTCTATTTTCCTGCTTTCTTTCCTCGTGGATTCGAGAAGTCTCTGTGAGGAGTCCAGAGAAGCTCCATGGATTCGTAGAAGTTATCCTTGAGGAAGACGATGATCAACCTCATCACGTTCATCCCTGCGTCAATTTGGTATCAGAGCGAGGATTCTCCTCGGACCGATGGGAATCCTCGCTCTGATACCAAGAACCTGTGAATATCCTAGAGGATTTGGAACCAGTATCGCAGGAGTTCAACGGGGTTGTACTTGATGAACTACCTAATAAATTATCTCCCATACGAGATATACAAAATCACGTTGATCCCGTCTCAAGGGTAAGTCCACCTAATTACCCACATTATCAGAAAGGATGTGAGATCTTGAAGGCAGATGTGAAGGAACTGATCGATGCTAGTCAAGTCAAGAAAAGCTTGAGGACATGTACTGTATAGCTAAAGAACCTAATGCCAAGTACAAGAAAAGGGCTAATAAACATCGGCATCAGAAGTTATCTCAAAAGTTATCTCAGAATCATGAGTCAAGTCCTTTGAATAACTCGAGGACGAGTTTTTTTCAAGTGGAGGGGTCTGATGTAGAACGTGTCACAGAGATATTCCCAACATGGTTGAGCCAAAAGGAGGTGGACCGTAAATTGACTGTAACTTTTGATCCAGGTATCGTTATGGGGTGCATAACCAATCAATCTTTACTGAAACGGGCCATCCGGGGTGAACCGACCCACAAAGTAGGTTGCATCTGTCCGTTTCGTCAGAAAACGCGCGCTTTCAGCTCAAAAATGAATTTTTAGAAAAAATTTACTATTTTTAGTAATTCCATTTTTTAAAAAATATTTTTAGAGTTTTAGATTTTCTTTCCTTTTAGAGATAACTTTTAGTTATACTAGGACTCTTTTAGAAATAGTTTATTTATAATTTTTATTTTTAGAAATTAGGCCTTAGAAGAGTTTTATTAGAATTAGGATTTGTGTTAGAGTTAGAATTTTCTATTTTTGGTAATTATGAATTTTAGTTTATTTATATTTCTATATTAATGGTGTAAGGAGACACATTAGACAATTATCAATTATTCATCAATTAATTTTGAATTTATTAAAATTTATTTCTATTTTCCTGCTATCTTTACTCGTGGATTCGAGAAATCACTGTGAGGAGTCCAGAGAAGCTCCGTGGATTCGAAGTAGTTATCCTTGAGGAAGACGGTGATCGACCTCATTACGTTCATCCCTGCGTCAATTTGGTATTAGAGCGAGGTTTCTCCTCGGATCGATAGCTTCTAACGATGGGTTGGACAACAATCTCATGGGTGGTGCTCAAGGAAATTTACCTTTAACGGCGGCAGCTTTTGAAGCAGCGCAACAAGAGAATCGGCAAGCCATACAAGGGCTGCAGGCTTTCATGGATCGCATAGCGAATCTCTTGACGAAAAATCTAGGGAAACTACGTGTTCCTGGGGTTAATCCTCCATCGCCAATTACTGAAATTCGTAATTATGCTGATCGTAGGGTGATACTATCAATGAACCACAGGATGGTTCAAGAATTCATGATGAAAGTCGATCTTCCTAGTTTTAATGGCCAACTCTACTTCAAGAACTTCCTCGATTGGTTGCTTGAAGTTGAACGTTTCTTCGACTACATGAACTTCGTAGAAGAAAAAAAAGTTAAACTCGTGGCATATAAGTTGACGGGCAGAGCTTTGGATTGGTGGGAACAACTTCAACTCGAGCGGACGAGACAGATGAAGGCGCCAATCCACATATGGTCGCGGATGAAGAAGTTATTGTGCATGCGATTCCTCCCTCGAGATTACGATCAGGTATTATTCCAACAAAACCAAAATTATTATCAGGACAATTGATCAGTAAAAAGTTATGAAGAAAAATCTTATTATTGGTCCGCGAGAAACGACTTCATCAAAATGGAGTTGCAACAGACCACAGGATTCATCAATGGCGAACATGTGACCTCTATAGGAATGGAGAGCCAACCCAAGACTTCTAAAGTGGAGGGACAATATCTCATCACTGAACAAGCCTTTGTTAAACAATCTGAAGAAACGAGAGACATATATCCATTAGTTGAAAAGAAAAAATATGTAGAGCCTGTGAATATCCTAGAGGATTTGGAACCAGTATCGCAGGAGTTCAAGGGGGTTGTAATTGATGAACTACCTAATAAATTACCTCTCATACGAGATATACAAAATCACGTTGATCCCGTCTCATGGGCAAGTCCTCCTAATTACCCACATTATCAGAAAGGATGTGAGATCTTGAAGGCAGATGTGAAGGAACTGATCGATACTAGTCAAGTCAAGAAAAGCTTGAGGACATGTACTGTATTAACTAAAGAGCCTAATGTCAAGTACAAGAAAAAAGGCTAATAAACATCGGCCTCAGAAGTTATCTCAGAATCAAGAGTCAAGTCCTTTGAATAACTCGAGGACGAGTTTTTTTCAAGTGGAGGGGTCTGATGTAGAACGTGTCACAGAGATATTCCCAACATGGTTGAGCCGAAAGGAGGTGGACCGTAAATTGACCGTAACTTTTGATCCGGGTATCGTTATGGGACGCATAACCAATCAATCTTTACTAAAACGGGCCATTCGGGGTGAACCGACCCACAAAGTGGGTTTGTGGGTCGCATCTGTCCGTTTCGTCAGAAAACGCGCGCTTTTAACTCAAAAATGAATTTTTAGAAAAAATTTACTATTTTTAGTAATTCTGATTTTTTTTAATATTTTTTAGAGTTTTAGATTTTCTTTCCTTTTAGAGATAACTTTTAGTTATACTAGGATTCTTTTAGAGAAAGTTTATTTGCAATTTTTATTTTTAGAAATTAGGCCTTAGAAGAGTTTTATTAGAATTAGAATTTGTGTTAGAGTTAGAATTTTGCTATTTTCGGTAATTACAAATTTTAGTTTATTTATTTTTTTATATTAATGGTGTAAGGAGACACATTAGACAATTATCAATTATTCATCAATTAATTTCGATTTTATTAGAATTTATTTCTATTTTCCTTCTTTCTATCCTCGTGGATTCGAGAAGTCACTGTGAGGAGTCTAGAGAAGCTTCGTGGATTCGAAGTAGTTATCCTTGAGGAAGACGGTGATCGACCTCATCACGTTCATCCCTGCGTCAATTTGGTATCAGAGCGAGGTTTCTCCTTGGATCGATAGCTTCTAACGACGGGTTGGGCAACAATCCCATGGGCGGTGCTCCAAGGAATTTACCTTTAACGGCGACAGCTTTCGAGGCAGCGCAACAAGAGAATCGGCAAGCCATGCAAGGGATGCAGGCTTCCATGGATCGCATAGTGAATCTCTTGACGGAAAACCTAGGGAAACTATGTGTTCCTGGTGGTAATCCTCCACCGCCAATGACTGGAATTCGTAATTATACTGATCGTACGACGATGCTATCAATGAACCATAGGATGGTTCAAGAATTCAAGATGAAAGTCGATCTTCCTAGTTTTAATGGCCAACTCTACTTCAAGAACTTCCTCGATTGGTTGCTTGAAGTTGAACGTTTCTTCGACTACATGAACATCGTAGAAGAAAAGAATGTTAAACTCGTGACATATAAGTTGACGGGCAGAGCTTTGGATTGGTGGGAACAACTTCAACTCGAGCGGACGAGACAGATGAAGGCGTCAATCCGTACATGGTCACGGATGAAGAAGTTATTGTGCATTCGATTCCTCCCTCGAGATTACGATCAGGTATTATTCCAACAAAATCAAAATTATTATCAGGACAGTCGATCAGTAAAAGGTTATGAAGAAAAATCTTATTATTGGTCCGCGAGAAACGACTTCATCAAAACGGAGTTGCAACGGACCACAGGATTCATCAGTGGCGAACATGTGACCTCTATAGGAATGGAGAGCCAACCCAAGACTTCTAAAGTGGAGGGACAATATCTCATTACTGAACAAGCCTTTGTTAAACAATCTGAAGAAACGAGAGACATATATCCATTAGTTGAAAAGAAAAAATATGTAGAGCCTATGAATATCCTAGAGGATTTGGAACCAGTATCGCAGGAGTTCAACGGAGTTGTACTTGATGAACTACCTGATAAATTATCTCCCATACGAGATATACAAAATCACGTTGATCCCGTCTCAGGGGCAAGTCCACCTAATTACCCACATTATCAGAAAGGATGTGAGATCTTGAAGGCAGATGTGAAGGAACTGATCGATACTAGTCAAGTCAAGAAAAGCTCGAGGACATGTACTGTATTAGCTAAAGAGCCTAATGCCAAGTACAAGAAAAGGGTTAATAAACATCGGCATCAGAAGTTATCTCAGAATCATGAGTCAAGTCCTTTGAATAACTCGAGGACGAGTTTTTTTCAAGTGGAGGGGTCTGATGTAGAACGTGTCAAAGAGATATTCCCAACATGGTTGAGCCAAAAGGAGGTGGATCGTAAATTGACCGTAACTTTTGATCCGGGTATCGTTATGGGGTGCATAACCAATCAATCTTTACTGAAACGGGCCATCTGGGGTGAACCGACCCACGAAGTGGGTCGCATCTGGGGTGAACCGACCCACGAAGTGGGTCACATCTGTCCGTTTCGTCAGAAAACGCGCGCTTTCAGCTCAAAAATGAATTTTTAGAAAAAATTTACTATTTTTAGTAATTTCATTTTTTTTAAAATATTTTTAGAGTTTTAGATTTTCTTTCCTTTTAGAGATAACTTTTAATTATATTAGGATTCTTTTAGAAAAAGTTTATTTGTAATTTTTATTTTTAGAAATTAGGCCTTAGAAGAGTTTTATTAGAATTAGGATTTGTGTTAGAGTTAGAATTTTGCTATTTTTTGTAATTACGAATTTTAGTTTATTTATTTTTCTATATTAATGGTGTAAGGAGACACATTAGACAATTATCAATTATTCATCAATTAATTTCAAATTTATTAGAATTTATTTCTATTTTTCTGCTTTCTTTCCTCGTGGATTCGAGAAGTCTCTGTGAGGAGTCCAGAGAAGCTCCGTGAATTCGAAGTAGTTATCCTTGAGGAAGACGGTGATCGACCTCATCACGTTCATTCCTGGTATTAGAAATTGACGCAGGGCATAAAATAATCTGGATAGCCCCTGCCACCAACCAATGGCTGGTGGTCGGTGCTCTGTGGCCCCCACCATGATGTATGTGTTTCATCCATGCCATAAATCTATTTTTCCAGATGATTTTATGATATGAAACTAAACATAAGGTATATAACAATCTCAAGTGTACCACATTACATGAAACAGTGTTGAATGAGCGTTAACCATTAAAAACTTTTTGGGGACCATATAAGTTTTGGATCAAGCTGATATTTGTTTTTTGCCTTCATCTAGGTCTGTATGACCTAATCAACAGATTGGATGTCAAACAAACAGTACATTGGGCCTTAGGAGGATTTTAATGGTGGATATCCAATCATTATTGTTTTCCTGTGGTGTGGTCCACTGAGATTTATATCCCTCTCATTTTCGGGATCAAGCCATAAAATAATCTGTAAAAATGAATGAATGTCATGGATGAAACACAAACATCATGGTGGGGCCCACAAGCACCGACCATCGGCCACCTGGCTAGTGGCAGGGGGAGTAGCCAATCCGATTCCCACTGGATCCGGTCCAGTCAGACGTTCTAGTGGGCAAAATATTCATGGAATTTCTATTCTTGGTCCTACGTCGGTTGTGTTGACTTACGTCCCACGTATGAGAAAAGACAGTTACCTACCATTGAAGCTAGTGGCCCACGAAACTCATGCTTTCCAGAATACTAAAAAATTAGCTGAATACGCACGATAATCATGCACGTGGGATGAAGGTAGGCCTTTGAAACATACGTGCAAGACTCTGATCCGGGCCCTTTACTAGCTGGGGGCTTTCATATCAAATGCACGGTTCTAAGGATCTAAGGATCTATGCTGTAGACGTTATGCTTATATAGGTTTGTGATTGGAACCATCCATGTGATAAAATAGGTTGATGGTTAGAATTGACTTGGACCTACAGCTTGAGTCTTGTTATTTATTTCTTTAATTTTATTTATCTATATAAGTTGTGATTATATATCTTTTTTATTTATTTATTCTTTTTGTGGTAGTACGTACATGCATTGTTTATGGGAGTTATTAAAAAATTAATGTTTATTTCTATATTATTTTATTAGTTACAGGTGTTAACCGACATGATTCAAAATGCTCAAGGTCAAGGCCTAGCTACTCTTATGGTAGTGTTGATCGTCAACCTAACTTGACCCCACACGTTCAGGTGCTCGAAATTTCTTGAGAGATTTTGATGTAGAGTGGGTCGTGGGCAGTTTCATGGCTAAGATGGATTAGAAAAGGCCGATTGACAACAAAAGTGATTTAGACCATTAGACCTTAGATAGGGTGTATCTTGCAATTCAAAATATCCCTAGATCAACTGCATGTTTTTACCATAAATAGTAAGTTTTAGTTTGATTATAACTCTTCATTTGTTAGACTTTAAAAGTTACTCTCAATTAAAAAAAAAACTTAAAATAATTAAGAGAACAACTTGGTGAAGCGAAATAAGACAATTACTATTTTTACAAAAAACCTTGCGCACTAGTAGACATAAGGACAATTTATAAATATTAAGTTTACCTTTCTTCTCTTGGATACAGGAAATGTCAACCCACGTCCTTCCTTGCATTAGGTTTTTAAATTTTGAAGCCTTTCCGGAAATATTATCATTGAAAAGTTCTTGCTGAAAATATGTAAAAATATTTATTCTAAATTACTAAATAAAATTAAATTTTAAATATATATTTAGATAATGAATTTCTTAATATTTTTACTATTTTTTGGATAATATAATGATAAAAATGGAGAAATTTAAATCTACCCATGTTTTGAAAATGTTTCCAAATATATAGTGATGCGATCGTGAGATTTTCAAAATCTAGGAGATATTTGCAACAGATCTTATATCTGATGTTTAGGAGAACGGTAGGCACATACACGCACGTGTGATGATTGGTTCCAAAGCAAAACTGCCAACCTTAATCTCACACGTACATAAGCCCATGTCCTCGTTATTGCGTTGCATGGAGTCCAGGCACAAGGGAATATGGTACACCCAACTACAAGCATGGCACGTGGCCAGGTGTGCATGTGACCTTAGCTAGACTTCTCACGTGGGCATGCGGATCATGTGATCTGACCCAGAGCCACTTCCATGCACAGCTACTCACACGTATCCTGGTCCCATAAACACAAGTTCCAATGAAAACTTGACACGTGTCACCGACAAGTAGCTAATCCCGTACGGCCCATGTGTTCCAAAGCAGCCCATGTGTGGCCTTCTCTTCAAGATTCAAATAATAATAATAAAAGAAAATTCCAATACATGCATGAAACCAACAGCATTATCGTATTAAACAATGATAGAAATCCATATTTTTTTATTTTCTATTAGAAAAACTCTGATACTCTGGCGGGTATGGACGTAGACAGTGTGCCCAAGGATCGCGCTTGGTCTGATTTCAGGCTTACAAATAAGTAGGCTGGGTAGGGCCCAGTCCAAGTTTAATACTTTTCTATTGGGACTATGCCCAGTCAAGTTATTTTGGGATTAGGCTTGATTTTAAGGCCCACTAGCCAAGTTTCTACTTGAGACAAGCTATCCTTCAATCTCATCCATAGATGGAAATGATTATATCAAACTCCCAATTTGTTGTTATTGAATTTTTACAAGTGGTGGTGTGATCATGTTGGTCCCCCAACAAGTGGTATCAGAGAGGGAGGTCTTGTGTTTAAGAGTTATTTTTCTACTGGGCTCGAGCAGAATGACATGTGGGATACAACGGCACACTTTGGGCGGGCAGCTTGCAAAACTGATGGATTTGAGAGCCATTGGAAATGGGTGGCACATATGAGGCAGAACCCATATGATTTGGGGCTCTTAAGGGGGGCAGAACCCATAAATTTGGAGCTCACGATGAGGGTTCGACCGAAGACCTAATCCATGAAAATAGGGCCTAAGCTATAAGACAAATTTTAGAGCAAGTGATTAATTGTACTGCAACAATACAAGTTGGTGCAACTTAGATTGAAGGTGGCAATTCAAGAGGGGCCCAATTCTTAATACCATTCAAACTCTATCATACAGCCCACTATCGCCAAACTCAACCTCTCCATATAGAGAAAGTGTCCTAATATGGGGTCCTCCCATCGTTTCATATATGCTAATAGATGAGGAAACCGATGGCAGTGGGCCCAAAGTATAAGAAATCTGAAGTGATAGGGAAAACAGAAGAATACAAATAATTCAAATTCTAATATTTACCAATCAGAAGAACCAAGTTTCTTATACGCTCCTGTAGGGCCCATATTTTGGCTGGCCAGGCTGTTGGTCTGACAGGCCTAAGTTTGGATGGGATATGCACCAAAAAAAAAGAAAAAAAAAAGGAGAGACCTTGGATTCGAAGATCGCAGCTGTTCAATCAAGGTGGAATCAATAAGATCAATATCTGGCCTACCAAATCATGGGCTCCAGATGATCGAATCCGGTGGCGAAAAAGTAATTCCTACTCTTACGGAGGTTCAGCTGGTAAATAGCTGTCAATAGATACCATGTGCGCACAGAGGGTCGGTGAACACCTATCTCCCACCTTCCAAAGAGGGTGGTGGGTGAGAATCCAAGACGCTAGTAGTTAGGATTTTCAAAATGGGATTTTGGAATCCCACCTAAAAATGTTAGAAATACTCTTTGCATTGATTTTGTCCTGATGCGTGCGCACGTGAAAAGTGGGCCCAATCTGTTGGATGATCAGACCTTGAACCTAAATGGGCCCACCTTGAAAGCGGATGCCCCTTGAAAAATAAAATGTAAAATTTTTTATTTTTATTTTTAAAAAAAAAACAAAAAAAACCTCCGGTCAATCGAGTATCTTGTCTTTTTCTCTGAACCGTTGCAGACATGCAGAATCTTTCGCAGCCGTCTATTTTTAGGCACTTGATCAAGCAGTTATCAACTTCCAACTCGAAAACTTTTGGAGCATCGCACATCCACAATGGGATCCAGCTGATCAACGGTCTGGAATTGGATTTTCTAGCTTGTTGTGGGCCTTACGACAAATATTTTCAGTATATGAAATTCCTTAATAGTAAAATAAAGATAGAATCGTACGTTTATAAGTCCATCTTTATATCTCTGCCACATGTGACGGTAGTAGCCAACGGCAAATTTTCACACACTCAGAGAATCCTATGCTTTTGGCCGGCATAGCAACCAGCGGTTGGGATTTACCCCCTTAGCCCCATCGCTAGTGGAATTTTAAATAGGGATTTTTACAAAACACTACCTTATTATTTTGGAATTTACATCCTGTAAAAAGTTTTTAATTACCATACCTAATTAGTGGGATCATTTGGTTATGAGTAAATGGATATAAATGACATTCATGTATGGTTGAATAGAGTTAATGTAAGTAAATGAAATAAAATGGAAATAAATAACATTATAAATGAAATTCTCTTTTTAATAGATGATTGACGAGTAAACCGCGTGAAATGCCTTTTTGAATTCCCTTGAGAACTCACACTAGTAAACAAAAGTCTCCACGGCATACGTGGCATGATCATATTTAAAAATAATTTAATTATTGGCTACATTATGAAAATTATACTAATATAATAGTCTAAATCATTTAAAGGTTGATAATCTAAATGAATGGTTAAAAAATATTAACAAGTTGCTTGTTTGTAATCCTTACACTTGTGCCCCACTTGAGATTTAGATTTTTTTTTTTCATTTTTTGTTAATGTATTAATTTTAATAGGGTTATTATAATCATTCCATTAAATATCAAATATGTACCCTAATTCAAGTATTAAAGCTAATTTAGGATATCATATATTTTCATATATATATTTTTAAAATTTTCAATGCATTCTAATTCATCTCATTTATTCTCGTGAAAGTGAAATATTTTGATTTCAAATGCATTTTATTTACTCCCATTTAAACATAATTGAGTAACCCATTTACTCCCAATTTATTTTTCATTTACCGCCATTTCAATATGGTTTGTTTTTCTAAACTGCAATTAGAGTTTGTACCTTAGTTTTATGAATGATGAAATTGTCCTTTTATCATTTGGACAGTTGGCAATAAGAAACATCTCAAGTATTTAAGTTGGTGTGGCTCACCTGATTCATGGATGGGCTTGATTTTTGAGCTCTAATATTATATTTTTGTGTGACATTTAATGGGCCTCATGGATTTCACATAATCATCATGATGGGCTCCAAAAAAATCAAGGGTGGACGTCTCTCCTCCAACTATTTCCTTTGGTATGGCCCACCTAAATCACATTTCAACATGATTTCTTTGCCTAGATCTAATTTGGAATCCCACGTCTAATTCTCCAAGTAGTTTTCTCTTATATAATTTAGTGGCCCATGTGTAAATCAAGGGTAGGATCTCTTTCCTAATTGTTTCCCTTCTGTCTGGCTCACCTGAATCATAAACTAAGCTTATATTTGATCCCTATTGTTAAGATGGATAACACATCTGGTGATCAAGGTGAATTCCAATTAAACATCATTAAAGGCTCACTTTAGCACTTGCATATCTTAAGATGGTAAATAACATCTCCTGCACATGGTAGCTCAGTTTCTATTTATTAATGGTTGTCCAGTAATCACATGCTCCTCAGCCTAGAAGCCAATTGAGTACTGAGTAAACTCTACAGGGCCCACCATGATTTATATATTTTATCTACAGATCTATCCATCCATTATACTTTATATTTTACCGCTTGAGCCTAAAGCTGAAAAGCCCAAATGAACCACACCACAGGAAAGAATATGAATTGAACATCTATCATTAAAATTTTCCTAAGTGCCTTGTTTTGAATCAAGCTGATATTTGTGATTTTCTTTTATCTCTGTGTAATCTTATAAACAAGTTGGATGACAAACAAACAAACATATTAGTAGTTTCCTTTCATTATTTGGTGTGTTCCAATTGAGCTTTGGATAAGCCTCGATTTTAAGCTCAACTCCTAAGATTATCTTTAAAAATGAATGGATGGCAGGGATAAACCTCATAAATCCTATGTGGTCCCAGTAGAGTCCACTTACTCATGATAAAAGCCAACTGACTCAAAAGGCAATCCGATTTCCCTCAGCCTGTCAAAATTGGGATACGGTCAGATTCTGAGCATGTACCAACAGGGTTCAGTTTGCATTGATCTAAGCAGTTTAACAGGCAGTATGGCAAGTGGATTCCAGAGACTTCCAGGCAGAAATCAAGCTGTCCATCGCTTTCAACCTTGTCTCACCAAATAAGAGAATTGGCCCAAAATTTTAAATAATAGAGGTTACAATTTACTTCATAATTAAAATTTTAAATATAAAAAGATATTTTAAATGAAGTCGAGGAAACTTTTAATAATTTAAAAAATAGTTGCTAACCTACGCATGACTAGGATTTTTCCCCCACTTGAATCTCAACTGCAAAAAATGTCATGCATACATCTCCCTTACACCTGCAACAAACCTTTTTCCATTCTCTATCTTTGTCCACGTCAGTTGCACATGCCATGCCCTACTCTTTTTGTAAACAATGAATAGTATTAGCTTTTCTTTGTTTTAGTTAGAGTCTAGTATTCTTTTCCTAATGTACTAGAAAATTCAAAAACCATGCAAAGCATGTTTCCTTGTCCAAACCTAACTTCTTCCTTCCAAGCGTGGAAGCTTCTACTCCTCTTATTAAAATTTAATGGATTTTTATATATTACTATGTCATGATTTTGGTATTTATAATC
Organism: Magnolia kwangsiensis; assembly: GCA_037074715.1. Taxonomy (NCBI): domain Eukaryota; kingdom Viridiplantae; phylum Streptophyta; class Magnoliopsida; order Magnoliales; family Magnoliaceae; genus Magnolia; species Magnolia kwangsiensis. Next base: position 187,587,612 of record CM073572.1, on the reverse strand, counting down.
TAGTACCTAATTAAATAAGATTTTGGTTAAGCTATCTTGTTAATTAATTGTATTTTCAGAAATGACAAAAATATCCCTGTACATTTGTGTATGCCATAATCCCATAAATCACGCATTTCCAGCTATTGTGTGGGCCATTGCGTGCTTTGGAAGCTTTTTGGGTGGTTGTCCATGTTTTTCAGCCCTGTGGTCCACTTGATGATTGGATAGGCATGGACTGTTGGGGGCGGTGGCTTACTTTATGCACAGATTGGCTGGCACACACATGATGAGGTGGGTCCCACATGCAACATGTGGTTGTAGAATAACCTTCATTCTGCAACACTGGCCTATCATGTTTGTTCTGGGCTCTTTGCCAGTGGGCTCCGTATTTTGCAGAGTGTGAAAATAAGCCTAGTTCGTTCATCAAGTGGGCCACGGGCGTATGGAAAAAGTGGAGCCGTTGGATCTTTCTAAATGGCCAGAAGATGTAATCAAATGGGGCAGGGGTGGCTATGATGCATCCCTTTTCGAAATTCATTTTAAGATACGTGCAAAACAATGAGGCAGATCCAACGCTCAAGTGGACCACACCAAATAATAAGCTTGGGTTGCATTAAATGGAAGAGTCATCTGTGGTGTGGTCCACTTAACCGTTGGATCTGCCTTATTTTTGTGCTCATACCTTAAAATAATTTGAGAAAAGGGTTGAACGCCATGGATAAACAGATAAATCATGGTGGGCTGCCACGAAACTGCCCATTTGTGGTTAGAGACAGCGAGGGTAGGAGGCAATCCGCCTCCGGTGAGGCCCTGACTGTGGGGCCCACCTAGATTTATGTGGTGTACATCCACGCGGTTCATCTATTTTTCAGGATCATTTTAGAACATACTTCCAAAGATGAGTAAGCTTCCAAAGATGACTAAGACCCAAATCTCCCCCCCCTCCGTTAAAAACTTCCTGTGGCTACGAAAAAGTTTTGGATTAAGCTGCTGTTCATTTTATCCCTTCAACCAGGTTTGTGTGACCTTATCAACAGTTTGGATGGCAAAGAAATATTACAGTGGGCGTTAGAAAGTTTTTAATGATAGGCCTTCAATCATCACAGTTTTCTTGGGCTGTGATCCACCTTCTATTTTGATCTGCCTCTTTTTTAGACTATAACTTAAAATGAGCTGCCAAAATAAATGGACGGCATAGATATGAAATGCATACATCAAGGTGGGGCCCACATTCAGAGCCTCACCCACTGAGCTGCGTTACCATGCCTCATCTAATCAACCCCCCATCCAGGGGTGTACACCAACTGAGCTAGCTCGGTTAGCTTGCCCAACTCAACTCGAAAAAGCTCGATTCAACTTGGTTTGAAGTTGAGTTCGAGCCAAATTGAATTGATTTTTTAAGCTTGAAAATGAGTTCAAGCTGAGTTTGAGCAGCCCTAGGTCGACTCGACTTGGATCGAATCCAGCTCGTTAGGTGACTCAATTACTTCGCCATTGATGTTACTCACCAACTATTTGATAAAATGTTTAAACGAAATGTACCTAATGGCAAGGAAAGTTTGGCAGGTGGCAAAGAAGGTATGTATATGAAGCAAATATCTTATTTTTTTTTTTTTTAGTTTTTGTGTTATCTAGAAGGTGTTTGAAAAAATACTACTGCCCCTATTTGTAAAACATTGAGATTTTAAAGTTACAAGTGTCTGTGAAAATGCCTCAATGGTGAACTAGTCTCTAACTTGGCCGGAGTTGGCCCGAGCTACCAACCGAACCGGCCCAAGTTAACCAGTCAGGCCCAAGAACCGAGCCAGGTCGAGCTGAAGCCAGCTTGACTCGGTTGGACTCGATGCATACCGCCCCATCATATGCTATAAATGTTATTTATTATTATTATTATTATTTATATAAACTTGCCATTCACGAGCAGCAACGCACCTTACATAAGCGAGATCCCAGCCATTCGTCATCCTACTCCTATCATCTAAGACTTTTCAACCTTACTTATTTACGTGGACACTTATGTAAAAAAGAAATTCAAATTGCTGACCGTCCAAATTTAATAAACACGTGCAGCCTAATTTATTTTCGGCAAGGTCACGTTCCTGGTGGACCAAAACAGATAAATGTCGCATCATGAACATGTCCCATGGTGGCACATTTTTTACTGTAAAATCCTCCATCTCATGTGAGTGAGTAGTTTTCGTAATACTGTCAAGAGAGGAGATCTAGATCCTGACCTTTCATCTGTCGGCCGTACCTACCGATCAGAAATCAATTGACGATTACAAACAAACAGTTTGAGAAATTTCCAACCAACGGTCAATGTTTAAGAAAAATTACCAATGGTGTGGATCACCTAAACGGAGCGCCACTTGTCTGAATACCATTTAATTCTTAACCATTCGATCATACTACTATTTTTGTTTTTCGGTTTTGGTTTTCATATTTTCTTCTTCATCCCAGTGGGAGTTATCTTCAAAACGGTTTGGATGACATATGTGGACCCCGGGAAGGTTTCAACGGTAGGTATTTTTCTCTTCACTTTCTCCCGTCGTGTGGTCCATTTGAAATTTGCATCTGCCTCATTTTTGGGTTGGCATATTAACATGAGCTGGAAAAACGGATGGACGGGGTGGATTTCTCACAAACATCACGATGGGCCCCACCTAGCTTCTTACCGTGTGAACTTCCTGTAGTTGGGTTCGCAAGAAATCCGCGTCGTAGAATAGTAACCACCGTTCGTTGGGAAAGAAAGGGATTAACTGCTGTGGAAAACGACACCTCCTTCTGTGACACGTGTCTTTCATCTTTATCTCATTTGATGACCATCTCATGACATGCATGCTACGGAGAGCGGATTGGGTGCGTACCCAGCGGGCGCGGATTAGATACTGACAAGGTCAGTAGCCAAATCGCTACTGAAGTGACGTCACCAAGCTCTGTGGACCCCACCATGATGCGTGTATTGTATCCATACCGTCCAAAAATTTTTAGAGATCGTTTTATGGCATTGGAAAAAGAATGAGATAGATCTAAAGTTCAAGTGGACCCACCATTGAAAACCGTAGGATCAGTCACACCCACCGTTGAAAAATTTATAGGGCCCACCAAAATTTATTTTTTAGATCCAACCGATTCATAAGTTAACATAGAGATAGATGAAGTGAAAACAAAAATATAAGCTTGATCTGAAACTTCTGTGGCCCTAAGAAGTTTTGAACGGTGGATGTCACTGTCCCCACTTTTTTCTACGGTGGGGTTCACTTGAACATTAGATCTACCTCATTATTTTTTCATGCTATAAAACGATCTCTCTAAATGGATGGACGGTATGGATACAACACATGCAACATGGCGGGGTCCACATAGCTTGGTGACGTCACTTCAGTGGCGATTTGGCTACTGACCTCATCAGTATCTAATCCGCCCCCGTACCCAGCCTCACCCAGCACGGTGCGGCACTGACCGTGGAGCCTTGTTGATCTATGTATTGAAAATCCACCATCCATCAGTTGATAAGGTCACACAGTCCTGGATGAAGGAAAAAAAAAAAATATGAGCTTGATCCAAAACTATTATGGCCCACGAGAAGTTTTTAATTGTAAATCATGACGGTTTCATGCGGTGTGGTTCAACCGAAAATTAGATCTGATTAATTTTTACTTAACAAACTAAAATAATCTGAAAAAACTGATGGACGGTGTGGATATATAATACATACATCAAGGTGGGCCACAGGGTCGCAACTACTCCGCTCCATTATGTATACGCATCCGACGCATTAGACGAAAGGACATGGCGAGTAGAAGATATACACCCTTACGAATAATGCTTCCAAAGCAGTTGGTTTTCCTAGAAAAGATGTACTCGAGGGAACCTCTTGATGGAGATGGGACCCACTTGTTATTTTTATGGCCCCACCAGATACTCTTTAAAACTCGTGGGGCCCACCAGTGTGTACAAGTCAAGTTATTCTATTAAAGGATAACACGTGGGGCCCACCAGTGTGTGTGACATCTAGCCAATCCAACCCTCAGCCACCACGTGTTTTTCTTGATTATTAGGTGGCCGGTTGTATATCGCTTCCTGTGGTGTGGCCTATCTAATGATTATCTAGGTTTGATTTACGGGGCTCACGTAATAAAGGAGGTGGATGGGATAGAAACAGAAGAGTGGGGCCCATGCAAGGAAACAACGGATATGGACATCCTTGTCAGGGTTAAGCAGAAAGGGACCACACAAATGGACAGACCAACCATCCACCGCCAGGAAGTAATGCTTTCATCTTTTAAGGTCGGTCACTGATGTAACTTCAAAACTCTACTGTAATCTGAACCGTTATTCACGTGGGCCTTAAGTTCTAGTCATGCTCTAAGTGGGGCCTGTCTCCAGGTCGGCACAGGCAGGGGCTCTGAGAAGCCACCGTCCTTTTAATTTTCCATATTATTTTAGGGTTGAAGTTCAAAATTGAGACGGATCCAACGCTCAAGATTAAATTATTACCATTGAAAACTAATTACTGGGACCACATAAGTTTTATTTCAAGCCCATATTTTTATTTTCCCTTCATCCAAGTCTATGAAAAGGTTGGATGGAAAATAACCAGGTGGCCTCTAGGAAGGTTTCAACGGTGGGACGCTGTTGGGCTGGTGACCCAAACACTAGCCCGCAAGGTGGTGTCACAGCTCTGTGGGTGGTGTCAAAGCTCTGTGGGCCCCACCATGATGTAGGTGTCTTAAAAGGCCATCTATCCATTTTGCCAGCCCAATTTATAGCATGGGCTAAAAAATAGGTAGATCCAAAGTGGACCAAACCTGTGAAAGGAGTGGGAATTGAACGCTTACCGTTGAAAACTTACGGTGGGGACCACGGTTTTGGATAAAGCTTCTTTTTCTTCTTCTACTTCTTCTTTTTCCTTCGAACCGGTTGGATGACAAACAACATAACCGTCGGCTCTAGAAAGGTTTTATGGTGAACACATTTCTCTCCATTTTTTCTTGTGGTGTGGTGTAGGTGAGTTTTGGATTTGAATAATTTTTTTTCTTTGCTCATGCCTTAAAATGAACTGTCAAAACAGATGTGCGGTGTAGATGAAACAATACATTATGGTGGGCCCATGGAATTTTAACATGAGCTAGCTGGATGATGCTGGGTCACCAGCCAAACGGCGTCCTCAACTAGGGTTTCTTTATAACTGTTGCTTTTTGTGGTGTGGTCTTCTTGAGCTTTGAATTTGACTATTTTTTATTTTATATTCTAAAGTGATTTAAAAAATAATAATAATAATAAGAAAAAGAAAAAGGAAAAAGAAGAAGATGAAAAAAGGGTAGAAAAATTACATATAAGTTGTTGGTCACCTTAGATCCCCTGCTAGAGCCAAGCTCAGGTCAGCACAATTGGCAGGAACCATGTCTGTGGAGCCTACTGTTATGGGTAAATTCAAAAAGAGCCATATCAGGTTAACTTCGACATTGATGAATAAATTATCGGGTGGGTAACGTTCAGGCCGAGAAAAGTGTCCGACCCGAGGGCTCTAGTAGAACTATGACGCTGACCTAATCTTCTCATAATCTCGTAAGGATCACCCTGAAGCAGCAACATTAATATGTCTGAGCCGATCCGTTCATCTCCTCTGTTCAACTCGATCTTCTACTTAAACATGTCATCAATTCACTTACCCGTGGGCTTGACTCATATCGCCGAGAAGGATTCGAGCAGGGAGGTCGGGTCAGACGGGAGCTTGATCAGTGATGTTAATGTATAACTCCGGTAACGCACAACTGGAGATATGTCTAGCACACAATATCCAAGTAACTGTCAAATACCGCCCTCGTGTAATCATCGCGTGATGGCTATATGACTGTGCTAAGATTGTCGGACACGTTCACTGCGACCCTCAAGTATAAATACAGGTCATTTATACAATATTAGGTACGCAATATCTTGCACCCTACTCTACTCTACTTTCATTAGACCCAGTTTTCTTAGCCTAATTTTGGCATTGGAGGGTCCTCTGCTTGAGCTAGGGCCTCCTTTGTTTGCTGTTTTGTGCAAGACCAAGGTTCGCTCCGAGTGCGCAGAGCTCGACGGAGGTTGACCCAGATTTTTACATCAACACCTACTATGATGGACGTGTTTTATCCATTGCGCCTTATCTATTCCATATCATTTTAAGATATGAAAGAAAAAAAAAAAAAAAAAAAGAAGTTTCACCCAAAACTAAAGTGGACCACACTACGATAATAACACCCAACCATCATTGAAACCCTTCTAAGGAGCTAGGGTGATGTTTACTTGCCATCCAATCTAGTCATAAGGTCATAGAGACCTGAAATGAATAGAAAACACATCAATTTCATCCAAAACTTATATGACTTTCAAGAATATTTTAAAGGGTGTGTGTTCAATATCTAATAAATAGCGCACTTGAGAAGTAAGATCTGAAAAATGGCCTGAATAAAATCTATACATTATGGTGGAACTTATAGAAGCCTTCGTGGACAAGGGCAGGACTCAATCTGCTGGAAGCGGATTGGCTGGTGTACCACACACCAGCTATATAGCGGGATGTAGATACGTGTCGCGATAAGACAACCGCAGACGCTCCTCGAGCTCCAAGTAGTGCGAACGGTTCAAAGAAGATCAAGTTACATGTGCCCCACAATGATGTATTTATTATATCCACACCGTTCATCCCTTTTTAGAGATCATTTTAGAGCATTAGACAAAAAAATGAACCATATCCAAAGCTTAAATGGACCACACCAAAAATAGTAGCGAGGATAATGATTTTTATGGTTAAAAATTCGTAGTGCCTACTATAACGATTATTTTTCATACAGTGTTAATAAGGTCACAAATACATGGATGAAGAAGAAAAACAAATTTCATATTGATTTGAAGCTTCCGTGACCCCAAAAGAGTTTCAAAGGGTAGACATTAAATCTCCCACTGCTTTTTTCAGTGTGGTCCACTTGATATTTATATTTGTTTTATTTTTCGACTAAAGTATTAAGACAAGCTCACTAAATGGATGGAGGGTTTGAATATAACACATACCTCATGATGGGACCCATAGAACTTCCTAACGTCAATACATCAGCAATATAGCTGGTATGTGGTACACCAGCCAATCCGCTTCCTAATCTGCTGCATGTGAAGGCGACGAGCGTTGATGCTCGTCGAGCTCCTGGTTGTACAAATGGTTCAAAAAAGATCAAAGTTATATGGGCTCCATAATGATGTATTTATTTTATCTATACCATATATCCATATTTAGAGATCATTTTAAGTCATTATCAAAAAAATGAATCATATCTAAAGATCAACTGGACCACATCACAAATAGCAACTGAGATAATAATTTTCACTATTAAAAATTTGATAGGGCCCACCATAATGTTTATTTTCCATCCAATCTGCTCATAAGGTCACAGAAACCTAGATGAAGAATTAAAACAAATTTCATATTGATCCAAAAATTTTATAACCCTCAAAAGAGTTTCAATGATAAACGCTAAACTCCTACTACTTTTTTTCAGTGTGGTTCACTTGATCTTTAGATATGTCTTATTTTTCTGTCTCAAGCCTTACTACGAGCTCCTAAAATGAATGGAAAGTTTAGGTATAATACATGCTGGTGTGTGGTACCCCAGCCAATCCGCTTCCCAATCTGCTACCCTTCTTGTCAGAATTCCGATTCCGTTAATAACTCCAATCAATGAGCATACCGGCTGAGGTGTCATTGCGATAGAAATCGGTGAGGGAAGCACTCATTGGCTATGAAGTGACGTTGTGAGGTTGTCTTGGCTCATTATAACATGTGTTATATCCACGCGAAGTTATTAGGCTCCGTTGGACCGTTATAGCGCATGTGTTGTATGCACACACCGTGCATCCATTTGGAGAGATCATTTTAAGGCATGTGCTGATGTTAAAACCTTGCTTATATCCCCTGTGATGTTTATTTGAAATCTAATTTATTTATATATTAACACAAATTTAAAAGAAGTGAAAATACAAATATCAGCTTCATCAGACACTTTCGTGGCCCTTAGAAGTTTTGAATATAACTTATGTCTTAAAATGATTGCTTCAAATGAATAGATGATTTATATAAAACATGCAGTATGATGGGGCCAAGAGAAGTAAAGACCCTTCGTTAACAAGTCTTGCTGCTCAAAATCTCGCAGTAGCATTAAATCGTCCATACATTTTGAGAGCTCATCAACCATTAAAAAATTAATACGTGCCTTACATTACACTGTATATCTATTATAAAAGCCCATTTTAATTTTAACAGCTCATTTTAAAGCATTATCCAATCAACGAAGCACATCCAAATCTCAAGTAAACCATATCACATGAAAAATGAGTGAATGAATAACCACAACTAAAACTTTTTAGTCACCAGATTTCTTATTTTTCATCCAATCGAATCACAAGGTCACGACCTAGATGAAGGAACCACACAAATATTGGCTTGATTAAAACTTGTGGCCCAAAAGTTCTTATAAAATTTTAACGACCAATTACCACTGTTTCCCATGTCACGGTCTACTTGAAATTTTGATCTGCTTCATTTTCTGGATCATTCCTAAATTGAGATGTCAAAACGGACAAACGGCTTGGATGTAAGGTACATACGTTACGATGGGCCTCGACCACAGATCTAGATCCACCGAAGCCGACTCATGAAGTTGAAAATAAAAAGGATGGACGGCCTGGATAAAACACATGCGTCACGGTAGCCCCAGGGAGTCCGTCCTGCAAAGGGGTCGAAGCAGGGGTATGACGTAATCCGCGTCCAATCTTAACCGTCCAGAGTGGCGAGAAAAAATCCATAACAACCCAACGGCAGGCCCGCCCATGGTAACCACCATACACGCATCCATACAGAGGCAGACCGTCCGTTAACGTGGTCAAGCAGCTGCATAAAATGGCCAAACTGTGTGGCCCACCATGTTCATTTGTAAATCCACACCGTCCATCCGGAGATCTATTATTTAAACCACAGATACAAAGTTTCAACCCTACCAAAAAATAGTGGGATGGCCCACACCGATGGAAACAATGAAAAAAACTGCAGCTTAAACCTCTCAAGTTCACACACGTATTGGACGGATCAGGTTGATTTTTGTATTTTGCACTTTATTTGGGTGAGTTGCACCTGATTTAGGGGTTTTGATAAAAGATACATGGTGGTGGTCCACACAAAAATCCATGATTGGCTACTCAATCCCCATGGTGCAGCACACCAGAGCTGGGCCCCACAAAAGTCTAGAATCGACAATGAACCTGATTGAGGTACACCTAAGGGAGGCGCATGTGATCCGCACATGACACGCTGACGTTCTCCATCGAACCCCACCGACACTTTCTCGTCATTATCTCTCGCTAGAAGAATAAAACCCGATTATCTCGGCTCTATTTATCGCCATTAATATATTGACGTTTTCTCGTGAGATTTTCAAGGACTAAACCCAAAGGGCCTCCTTCAGCTTATTACAACAAATGGGGGCAATGGTTCTGTTATCAGAACCGTTGATACGATGGCCCAGCAATGGATGAGTCGAGAACCGAAAGAATCGGGCCCAAACCGGATAGAGATTCTGAAGATTCCAGCCAACAGATTTTAACGTTATGTTGGTTAAAGGTGGACCGTTAATTATTTATTTTCTCATGGTGGGACCGAATGGATCCATCATACCATCGTGGTTTACGGGCCCCACAAGGTGCAGGATTAGGTGCAACCAATGCGCACCGAGATTTGGTGCGCATCCAGTCCTGGCCTTTTGAAAATTCAAAATTTTGAAGGGTCTGACTGATTCCCGCAACCGTCTGAAAATGTTGTCATACAAGGGTGCGTACCAACACAGTGTTCCTTGGACGTATCGAGATAGAGTGCGCCCATACTCCCAGTGCGCACGTTGTTTTTCTATCATTCGGGCAAAAAATCGAATGACTGAAATACCCCTTCACAAAATCAACAAAGTACGCTGCCGGATCGAATCGGCAGGATGAATCGTAAAGACGTTTCTAGGGCATTTTGGTGATAATAAATTAATTAAAAAAATAAAAGAAACGATTTTGATCTGACGGTGATGATTTCATTCTACCTTTTTTTCTTTTTTTTTCAGTTTCTGTTCTTTTCCTTTACAAACTCATATAAACAGTCAAAACCGGCACCGAAAGGTCGTATCGGCCGATACTTTCTACAGGGCCGGCAACGATTCGGGCCTCCACGATAACTCCGAAAAATCAGACGGCCCAGATACAACGTCCGGATAATCAAAAAGACCACCGTAGAAAACAGGCTCGTCCTCGTTCTTCTCTCCCTCCGCACAAATCCCGAATCCCAACGCATCATAACTCGGGATCTCATCCTCGAATCCCCAAATCTGACCGAATTCAGCGGTCTCTGTTTCGCCACGTATGACATCAACGGACTCCTTGTCATTCTCCGCGCTGGAGGACGTGGGAGGAAGGCCTAGTTCGTCGTCCGAGGCTTCAAGGAGGTAACCCAGATCGGGTTGCGACTCGGACGAGTCCGACTCGGACAACGGAAACTCTGGTGGGGCTGTCAGGGACAAGGATATCTCTTCCTCAAGGCTCTTCATGACCGTCGCAAGATCTTCGATGGCCGGATCCCGATCGCCGGAGGCGTCAACGTCGTCGAGAATATCGAGGATGTCTGCCCGGAAGCGCTTCGCTTCGGATGAGTCAGGCGACTCGGTGTGTGACTCGTCCGAGTCGACTCGGACTCGCTTGTTGGAATGGGTTTCTGCCATTAGAAAAAGGAAATAAAAGATGGGTTTTTTCGCTGAGATGAGAAGGAAAGATGGGTTGAATTCGAAAGGGAATGAGAGGGAGAAAAAGAAGACGTACAGAGAGGATATAGATGGAAGTACGGTGTATGCGAGCTGAGAATGCAAGGGATTGGATTTTATAGGGAGGAAGGGATGAGGATTTTAATATTGGTGTGTAGGCGCGTGTTGGTCGGATGCTTCGGCCATCACGGACGTCTTGCTTTTCCTTTTTTCTGCTCCGCATTTAACTCCTTTGAATTCGAGGTTTGGAATCCGGGCCCACCGACAGAATCGTGGCTCGGCTTTTGACTCGGCTCGGCTTGGATAGAAGTCCGTAGAAGTTCTTTGCGTCTTTTTTTGGATTTGGTGGGGTCCATGCTTATTAGGAGGTTCATCCAATTTACCAGAATACCCCTGAGGTTTTTGCTCATTTACACTACGACTTTTCGCCTGATTGATGTGGACAGGGGGGATAAAACGGGAATTTTTCTTCCTTTTTTAAAACGTCTCTAGTGCAATCGGTTGGACCGCAATTTACGGTCCACCGATCGGATAACTTTAAAACGTACTGAAAACATCCAATCCGTCTAATAGGTTGGCCTCATCATGAGGATTTCCTTATACTAGAATCAGTATACTCTCATTGAGTGGACCACTCTTGTAGTTTACTATTTAAGTGGATAAAAATTGTTTTCTATGATGTGGTCCAGATGATAAGTAGATGGGCTTGATTTTTGAATCATATGGCCTTTATTGGGGGACCAACCTATTAAGAGGTCTGGATTTAGCATTAACTTCGTAGGTTGGATGATATCGGTTGAGTGGACCATAACTTGTGGTCCAACCAGTTGAGCTTGAAACGTTGTCATTTTCGGTGATCCAAACCGTCCGGTAAGCTCTAGTGCATCCCGACGTATTGAAATACAGCACCTCGGGACCTTAGCCTTTAAACCTGAGTCATCTTCCAACCATCCAAAGTTGTTTGTATGACGAGTCGTACTTTGAATAGATTATTTCTACCCTTTCTCAATTTAGCCCTTTTGCTTTGAACGAACGGTCACCACAACCTTTGTATTATCTATGAGTTGAAATATTCAATTTGAAAGCTGTTATGTTCAGTACCTATACGAGGAGTGCTTTATTAAATAAATCAACGGTTTGTGTTATTGTAAAAGGCCCAGATCCAACAGCTAGAATTCCCACGTACGTTATTGTAACAGTACATCCGGATGTATACCACTTAGTATATACTCATCTCTTCCAACGTCAATCAAAGGGTCAGGATCTTTCAATCTTGAATATTTTCACGACAGCTACCATTAGTTGTGTTTCTCACCGGATCAACGGTTTGGATCACGGAAATATGGCCCCACATGTACAGAATCCTGTCTGCTTTTGCTGATGAGCTGGGCCCTGTGATTCCCCTGTAAAGAAAATGATCCATGAGTCTGCTACTTCCCTAGGATAGGTGGGGTTTGTTATAGATTGCACATGGCCCACTTAATAATGATGACTGGCTAATCACAAGCGTTAGTGTAACGGCATGAAGAATGGACGGTGGGAGTTAAAATGGTCTTATTGTTCATTTTGCATGCTTATTTGAATGATTGTGATCGTTCAATCAGATTGAATTGGGGCCATGTGTAATCCGTGGCGTGCCCCTACTATACAACGGTCCACATGAACAAAGGTGGATCCGTCTGGGCATGGACATGGAATTTCTCAGATGGACCACTGTTTTAAAATCCAGAAAATAAACTTGCTGGACCCCACTAAGGGTGGACCACATCCCAGAATCTCCCAGTCTGGAAGATCCTAGGCACTAATCTTGGGTTACTTTTCAGTTGAATTTGGACCGTTGTAGTTTTCTTCTTGAGTGAAGATATTTAAGGCGTGCAGGATCCATCAAAGGAGTGGTCAAAGTAAATAATGGTTTGGATCACTGAACCATGGGCCCCAGTTTAGATGTATATATCATGGAAATGGGGTGAAGGTATTGATCTGGGCCATCAATTTTATTGAATTTTGAATGGATTGTTGGATTAACGGTAATTCTTAAGAAGCTATGAGAATTGAAATCTTGCGTGGTCCATCTAAGATGGACGGTGCTCAACAAATTGAAAATCTCTTTCTTAGGAACTTGCTCATGATTTACTCTCGGATGACTAGATTGCGTGGTTTTATAAAATCTCACCAAAAAAATAAAAATAAAAATTATTTATGTCAAAATCTGGATCACCCTCTATCGAGCCTCGAGTGCTCAGAGCAAACCATAGTCCTCCGTAAAGCAACAAGCAAAGGATACTTTAGCTCAAGCAGAGGACCCTCCGATGCCTAAGTCAGGCTAGGAAAAAAGGGTCTAAGTGGTGTAGAATAGTGAGGGTGCAAGATCTTGCGTACCTATATCAGTAGAAATGATTCATATTTATACCTGAGGATTGCAACGAACGTGTCCGATAATCTCGGCACGGTCATCGCCACTACGCGAGGGCTATACGCGCGTAGTCGTCGGCGTTTACTTGGAGATCATGCTATAAGCATTACTCCAGTCATGCATTACTAGGGTTGTGCATTAATGTTGTCCTTGACCAGGTTCCCATCCAAGCCGACCTCATGGCTCGGATCTTACTCGACGACCCAAGCCTATGGATAAGTGAATTATTAATACACTAAGTAGAGAGGATTAGATCGGTCGAGGGTTACGGACAAATTAGCTCAGACGTATTGTTACTGCTTTGAGGTCGGCGTCGTAGTTTTACAAGAGCTCTCCGGTCAAACGTTCGCCTTGCCTCGGATGCTAATTAGTTCGAGGCCTTGCTCATTGGTGTTAGAATTAACCTCAATGTAGCTTGGTTTGAATTTAACCATAACAAAAATATTTCTTAAGATTTTTTACCTCAAAAATTAGAATTACAAATAGTGTCTTCTCTAGTGGCTGAAGAGAAATTATATTTACCATATGCTTTTACCACATGATAGAAAATCAAAAGTTGTGGGGGCCACTTGATATGTGTCTCATATCTAATTTATCCCACATATGCAAACCAATATTATTATCTGAAGAAACCAAAAATATAATAGATCTCGTCATAAAATGAGCTTATTTATAATATATAATGTACACCATTTAAAATATCCTAAGTAAGTATAGCCCATATAATGATTATATTGACCTGATGTTTTATTTGTGTTAGGGTCATGGTGTGGTGCATATGCTTAAAAGGTTGAATGTCATACACATAGTGCCTCCTCTAGTGGCTGAAGAGAAATTATGTTTACCATATTCTTTTACCACATGATAGAAAATCAAAAATTGTGGGGGCCACTTGATATGTATCTCATATCTAATTTATCCCACATATGCAAACCAATATTATTATGTGAAGAAACCAATCATAAAATGAGCTTATTTATAAAATATAATGTACATCATTTAAAATATCCTAAGTATAACCCATATAATGATTATATTGACCTGATGTTTTATTTGTGTTAGAGTCATAGTGTGGTGCATATGCTTAAAAGGTTGAATGTCATACACACACTACATGGACTTCATAAATGTTGAGCCTCACTATTTCTTAGAGAAAAATAATGAAATCATTTATGTAATTTACTAACTCATTATGCACAAAATGTCTAAACGTACAAGCATTATTTGGTAAAATATAGGCTCCTTAGGTAATTTATTATAAAAATCCCTATCTATTATACAGGCAATTTTTACTATAAAACTTCTCAAAAATTAGGATATTATGGTACAATGCCTCTTTGATTAGAAATTTGAAAATTAGAATTACCATAATGGAAAGGTTGAGATTTGTTGGGCCATATGATATTTGTATAATGTCCAATCTGTCCTATAAATATAATTCACCATGACGTTCAAAATGACAAAAAATTTAGTCTATGTAAGTATAAGGTGGGCCAAACTTTTAAAATCAATATACATTATTTAAAAACATTAAAATGAACCCATCCACTGATTTCATAAAAAAAAGTTCTAATTTGTGTTATTATCATTGGTAGGCACCTACGTTTGATAGGATGGATTTTATACATATATCACGTGAGCTCTAAAATTTTCAACTTTATTTACTCTCTTAAGAGAAACAACATATAAGATTACTTTGGTAACTTATTTTTCAAAAAGCACTACTCATTAGGGGTGCACATTTAACCGGTAGAACCGTGGAACCGGACCGGAACCGACCAAACGGTTCAATTTGGTCCGGTTTTAGAGTGCACCGGTTCTGGTTCCGGTTCCAAAAATCAAATAACCGTTAACATCGGTTTGGTTCTCGGTTTAGGAGTATGTAGAACCGAACCGAACCGTGAACCGATCCGTAGAACCGAACCGTGGATCCGATCTGTACAACCGAACCTGGAACCGAACTTGGAACCGAACCAAGAATCCTTTTATTGTTTCCATATTTGACTCATGATTTATGGTTTATAATGCACCATTTTATTATTTTCATAAATGTATTTTTGCACATCTTATACAATATTTAAACCATTTATCAAATGGACCACAACATGAATCGACATCGGCTAGATAATAAAATTAAACATGTAATTGGGCTGGATTATAAAAAGCCCAGAACCGTGTAACCGATCCAGAACCGAACCGATTTTAACGGTTCTGTTCTAGGGTGCCAACGGTCCGGTTCCGGTTCCAAATTTTTCAAAACCGTTAGGAACAATTCGGTTCCGATTTCACCCCAAAATCGGTCCAAATCAAACCGTGTGCACCCCTACTACCCTTGCATTTTGATTGGTTATAATACTTATTATGAATTAATAATTAATTAAAAATTTTAACATGTAATTATAATTTTAAACCATATACCATGATCAATGTCACGAACAACTTCCAAGCTGTTAAGCATGTATGAAAACCAGCCCTTTCAGTAGGTTAGCCCTACCATGAGGATCACAGGTCCAAAAAACAGTCTATCTAATTATCAGTTGGGCCACACCATGAGAATAATGTCTAGTCATTGATAAAATACAAAATACAAATGTGGCCAACTTGATGAGTGGATACTCCAATGTTTTATCCTCATGATGGGGTGAACCTATTAGATCAATCGAACGTTGCACGTTGGAAATTGTCGAATGTGTGGGATTGGTGGACCATAGCTTACAGTTCAAGTATTTGGACTCAAGACCTTCTCTAGTTAAATATATAAATATAATTTCACGCCAAAATTCAAAATTATTGATATTTTGAGAATTACCACCATAGAATCAATAATGTGATATTTTGCAAAATCTAAGTTATGTTTTTTCTCACTTATGCAAAATAATGCTTGTACCTTTTATAATTAAGGTGCATCATCAATTTTGTTAGCCACTATTGAAAAGTAGAGGTTGTCCAATCTGAGGTATTATTTGAGAGGCATGGACAATTTAAGGTGGGCCACATGGTGGGGATTCACAAATTTGATTTTGGATCTTTTCCATTGCAATGGATAATAACATTAATTCAATCAGTTAATGATCGATGGATGAGATCACCCGAAGGATTACAATGAATATCTAAATGGCTTGTTCACATACATTATTTGATTTTTTATTACAATAACTGATCTGTACTTGTTTTATTTCTCATCAATTGAATGGTTAGTATTATCTTTTATGGAAGTGGTTTCAAGATGTGCAATGTAAGGTGAGGATCACATGGTGGATGGCCTAAATTGATGTTTGGACCATTTTGATTATAATGTACCTGGATTGTCCATTTTTCTGTCCATCAATCAAATGTCTGTATCACCAATCGAAGTGACTTTTGAGGGATATCTACGATCTTAGGTTGGCCTGTGGGATGAGTGGTCCAGATTGATTATTTGACCACTTTGTTATAAGTGATTTGGATGTACATTTCACTAACTAGGATTTTCTAATTAAAATGATTCTTGGGAGACATGGACAATTTGAAGTGGGCCGACCATTCTTTATAACTCACTTATAATAACTGCACCTCTTGAAATTCTCGAAAGATATGAGCAATCAATATGGGACCTGGCATGATGGATGGACCAAATTAATTACGTGGCTTTTTCGTGTTTGATCTAGACCATGGATTTGAGTGGTCATCTATCTTATAGTATTTATGATCCTTGGATCAAGTGATCATCAAGAGGGATTTACAATTAAGTTGGCTCTAAGTAATGGATGGTTTAAATCCATCATTGGACCTTTTATATCGTAATTTATTTATCTTCAGTTATAGATGGCCATTGCTCATGACAATTCACATTTTGGGCCTCATTTACATCCCGGTGGCATAAAAATTACACTGCTTGATGATCATAATCATTTCATTTCTATAGATTCAATTTTCTTTCCTACAATTAATTATCCAATGCATGTGGTTTGTGGGTGATTACATGCGGTAAATTCTCTTACATTAAAATAAGATAAGAACACCTACTCTCTCTCTCTCTCTCTCTATATATATATATATATATATATATATATATATATAAAAGAAAAGAAAAAGAGAGTAAATGTCAGGATTTGATAGGTTACAGAAAAGGGAGTGATTTAGTAGAAAATGACTTCACAACCACTCAAGTGGACTATAAAATAGCCAAAATCTTGGTGCAACCTACCATAAGGACTAGATGAATGGTTCGAACAGCCAAGATTATACATAGACAACACGAGGGGCCCGCACGCTAGTTAACATTGGCAGTTTCCTTTCATTATGTTCCATGTGTGGTCACTCATTTGAGTTTTGGATCCATCTTTGTATGTTTCACATGTTGTCATTCATTTGAGTTTTGCATTGAGCTGATTTTTGGAATGTCGAGGATTTTTGAGGTGATTCATCTTATGGAGGGGTTGGATCCACCTGCATGCTATGATTATAAAGTTATCCGAGCGCTCTTGAGCTATATGATAATCTAAATTAATTTCTTGTGAAGGGCCCACCATAACAACTTGTGGGGCCATGCATTGCACTATAAAATGAGTCTATTGCACCCTTCTAAGAGAATAAAAAAGAATTAAAAAATAAAAATTATAATTCAATTAATAAGTGTGTCAAAAGATACCTTTGAAATATATGTGAGCCTTTTGAAAACTTCGGCAACTTAGCTGAATACATATAGATATAGATAGTGATACATTGTTATGAAATTTTGGAAAATCACAATTGCCACGGATCTTGAAATGCCAATGTTAAACTGGCAAGAAACTTCACCAAAGGGAATTATTAGAAAAGCCAAGATGAAATGACAAGGAACTTTATAAAAGAGAAGCATTACCAGGCAATTTCCCTTGTGGGATACCATATATTCGAGCTGCGTGGGGCCCACCCAGGATGTTTACGTGGAATCCAAACCATGCATCTAGTATGCATTGTGTTTACCGTGCATCCCAATAATAATTCTTATAAATAAAACTAAGGTGGGAAACACCACATGGAGCAATCTACATTCTCTCCTAAAACTTATATATGTGGAAAACCTTAGTTTACGAAAGGGCCTGAGTTTTGGTGTGTCCCTTCATACTGGTGGGATGCATCAGGTGAATGGATTGGATGGCGTACACACAATACATTGGACTTCACATTCCATCTGGAAGTTTCCACGGTGGGTGTCAACCTTCTAGATGTTCCCAACCCTTCCCTTTTGTATGACCCATGGAGCTATGGATCAGTGTGGAATTTTTTTTATCAAGGCCTAATATAGGGGACACATCTAACGAACCGTTTGGGTGTGGGCCCCACTAATCCATGATCACCATAAGTTGGAAATCATACGTTCATTTCCCCTAATTAGAGGTGGGCATATCGGATCTGATCTGGTAGATCCGACCCGATTAGGCCCGATTCGACCCGTTCAGAGTCGAATTGACGGTTTGGATCGGTGCGAATCGAGTTCGTCCATCTAGATCCGATTGCATTCGGGTCGGGTTTGGATAGTGGTCTATTCGGACCAATCCGATCCGAATACCTAAAAAAAAATGGGCCCTAACATAGATTTATGTACACTGTCTAGAAATGAGTGAGGCTGGGAGCACAACCGATTCGAACCTGCCTAAATCCAATCCGACTCGATTTTCTTGACTGACTCTGACTCAGATCGGTTCAAACCAACGTGTGTTAGGATTGCATCGAGTCAGAAGATACGGACTCGGTTCCGGATCAGACCGTGCTCCGGTCAGGCCCTGCAAAACTCAGATTAAGTCGGGTTCACATCTATCCGATTAAACTCGGTCGATGCCCAGCTCTACCCCTAATATGTTTAGGAAATTTCTAGGAAGGTAGGTAAAATATACGACTGTTATATCTTGTGAGACAAAAGGTAAACGCGACGAATGGAATTTCCAACCTAGAAATGGACCGAAATTTCCAGGAAAGTTGGCAGAGGATTCTTCAAATGAGACTGCATTAGAAGGGCACGGATTAAGTTCTGAGTAAACTCTATCAGGTCTACTGTGATGTATGTGTCATTATCCATGCCGTCTATCCATTTTACTAGCTCATTTTAGTTAATTTCCTTAGAATCAAAGTATATATAAATCTCAATGGACCACACCAATGGAAACAGTGGGGATATTGACGTCCACCGATTGAAACATTCCTAGGGCTCACAGGGATGTTTATTTGTCATCCAACCTGTTTATAAGGTCCACAGACATGGATGAAGGGAAAAACCATATATCAGATTGACCCAAAACTTTCGTGGCCCACCTGAGAATTTTTCAATGATAGACGTTCAATTTCTACTTTTTCCCGTAATGTGGTTTACTTGACTTCGGATATGATTCAATTCTGGATTCATATACTAACATGATCTTAAAAAAAAGGATGAACGGCGTTGATAAGTCACATACATCGCGGTGGTCCCTGTTCGTGTTTGAAGAATATATAGGTAAGAGTATATAGGTTGGGTAATAGGGGTCCCCAGCTAGGAATGGACAGGGCTTTGATAGGCCATCGTGATGCATGAGTTTTATCCACACCGTCCATCCATTTTTTTCATATTATTCTAATGTACTTGACAAAAAATATGATAGATCCAATGCTCAAGTTGGACACATCAAAGGAAGAAGTGATAAAGACGTCCACCGTTGAAACCTTTCTTAGACCCACCATGACGGTTAATTGCTACCTAATCTGTTCATGAAGTAAAATAGACGCGGATAAAGTGAAAAGACAAATATCAACTTGATCAAAATCGTCTGTGACCCCTAAAAAGATTTTAACGGATACTGTTTAATCTGCACTGTATGGTCCACTTGAGATTTGGAACTGTCTCATTTTTGGAATCGTGGGCTAAAATGACATTAAAGAATGGATGGACGGTGTGGATAAAATCCATACATCAAAGTGGCCCCTCAAAGCCCATGTACGTTCCTAGCTATGGACTGGTGGGGCTAGTGCCCAATCGAAGAGGACTTACGTGAACCTTCCACCCGAAGAAATGCGATGTGCACGGGTTTTCTGTCTGTGCACGGGGGACTTGCAGTTAGGTGATCTGGACCGTTGATCATTAACATTGCCGTGGATGGACCCAAAAGGCTAAACTGGATGGATATCCTGGTTAGAAATCTTGGGACATTTTTCAGTTGAATGAAGACGGTTGATGCATTTCTATTCATATCTCGTAACTACCATTTAGTTACAGAAAGTGATTTTAGATGTTTGGATTATTTTTATTGACGAGATTTTAGGAGGATGGTCAATCAATTGGGGGACCCAATAAATCAATGGTTTAGATCACTGAACCATCTGCCCACTTGTGCAATCTCAAAATACTATAGTTTGCATATGGTTTGTATCACTAGCAGACGGTGCAAATTTGCTGTGATAGTTTACCACCATTCTAAATATTGCAGTGACTCTTCAACAGTACCATGGCAGTTTTAGACCGTTAAAATTGTTAAAATATTTTATAATTTGGAAATTGAAAAAACCAATAAAATAATAATTTGATACACAATCAGGTTAAGAAAGTATTGATATGCGGTTATTAAAAAAAAGTAGGTAACAAACCTTCCATTCATGAACATTGCATGCATAGGCCACGGTCCAGTTTTATCTTCTTCTCTTTTCACCTTTTCCAAGTAATGTGTGGTAAAAGAAAAATGATTTTCACTACAACATTACTTAAGTAGCTCATTGGAAATTAATTTTGTAAAAAGTGGTCATAGAATAGATAGTAAGAATAAAATCAAAGAAAGCCAAGTAGTACTAAACAATTATAAAAACGATTAAAATATGAGAAGAATCTATATAGCCAAATAAGACTACAAATAATAGAGAAATTTAACTAAAAAA
Source organism: Magnolia kwangsiensis (assembly GCA_037074715.1). Classification (NCBI taxonomy): domain Eukaryota; kingdom Viridiplantae; phylum Streptophyta; class Magnoliopsida; order Magnoliales; family Magnoliaceae; genus Magnolia; species Magnolia kwangsiensis. The sequence continues at coordinate 187,566,528 of CM073572.1, read as the reverse complement.
ATTGTTCCATATCATTTTAACCAAACCCAAACATATCTTTTAATTATCCATTCAATTGCTCATTATTTTACATTTTTTAGTATAATCATTATATTTTTCTACAAGTAAATTACATTTTGTATTATAATCATTTACTTTTCATATATTATTTATATTCAATTGTGTAATCCATAACATTAATCAGGTAACTAGTAATCTTAACTATAGCTTGTATTTAATTCCACATCTAAAAAAGTGCTTCGTAGCCGTTTTCTGTGACCAATGGTAAGGATTTATTTTTCATTTCTTTTTTATTTATAATTAAAAATATCAATAATATAAAATGCAATTAGGTAACCTATCATTAGAGGATGAGCCGTTTTATCTGAATGTTGCCTACTCATATTTATACATTAAGTGAGTAATTAAATAGTAAGACATCATTCAATCTCTATCTTTTTTATTTATAATTAAAAATATCAATAATATAAAATGCAATTAAGTAACCTATCATTAGAGGATGAGCCGTTTTATCTGAATGTTGCCTACTCATATTTATACATTAAGTGAGTAATTAAATAGTAAGACATCATTCAACCTCTATCATATGCTACCTGTTTGCCTATATTGGTGCTTGGGAGGTCATAGCTAGTCAGAGCTAAAAATTCAATCTAAATATGCCCGCTCTTATCACATCACTAAATTGTAAAAAACAACCAGGAGCATAGACTATTTTGAAAACCTTTGTTTTAAAAATAATATTTCATATTTTATTTTATCAAAATAAAGTACAATACAAATCAATTGCACAAAAACGGCAGTATACCCCAAATTTACCCAATGATAGGACCCTCTGATTTTATCCTTGGAATTTATATATTTTTATTTTTTAATGGCCGTCGTTGAAATTGTTTCGATTGCTTGGTCGGTGTGTTTTTCGGCTAATGAACTACACAATCTTAAGTTAGAACGGTAGTAAACTATCATAGAAATTTTCGATAAGTACTTTCCAACCATTATTAAAACGGTGGTAAACTGACACAGGTGCGTCTAGGCAATGACTATGTGGCGGAGCATGGATACAACTCCAGAGCATGTAGAAGGTATATACGCATAGAAAACATTTTATATATATATATATATATATATATATATATATATATATATATATATATATATATATATATACACACCTCAATCCAAGCCGTTCAAATTGTGGGTCCCACTATATCTGAGCCACTACTAGAAAGTAAAAGAAAGAGTGGTCCTAGCTGTCTGCCAGTGGACATCTAATAAAACATTAAAAACGATAGTTATTGTTTGAAATTTGATAGAGAACCGTCCAGATGAGGATGGCTCTAGAAATAAATAATCAATTAGTTGGACCATCAGACGGACCTGATTTACGGCTGTGATCCATCCACGGCGGAAACAATAAGTTTGGCTTTCAATTTAGACCAGTGGGACCCATATTTCAGATATCTGTGCCGTTGAAATGATGGGACCTACTTTGCTTGGCCACATGTATGAAAATCACCTTAGATTTTAAAAACTCTTGAACTCTTCACTAAGGAGTGCAGCAAAGAGACGAGAACAATATAACAATGGATGACCGTCAATCAAGGAAATGTCCAAATATTCGTGGATTATGATTATCCATTCAGAAGTATTTTTATGGTGGCCATCCATGATGATGGACATAATTTCAACCGGTTGGATCACTTGATCATACCCCTATTTCCAGTGAAACTCGTAGGGCACGGCACAAAAGTTTCGCCTGGCTGACCTATTTCGTTAGATTAGAAGGTCTAAGTACAACTGGTTGGACCACAAGTTAGGTCCAACAAAAGATAAAATCATATTTTTTAAGTTCTTTTGAAATCTAAAACTTCCAATAGATTGCATCCATCATGAGGTTCAAATATTAAAAGAATCATCCTTATATACTTATAAAGTGGACCACACCATAGAAAATAATATCTAGCATTGATAAATTAAAAATACAAGTTTGACATATTATATGAATGGATACAGTTAAGTTTTTCATAGTTCTGTCCTCATTGAGGGTCCTACCGAGTTTATGGGTTGGATATTAGATTCAGTTAATATAGTGGTAGTAATTTAGTAGGTGAACCGTAACTTGAAGACCAACCCGTTGGACTTGGATCTCTTTTTATGTAAGAAGTAATATGATACTCCGGCAGCCTATGAGTCTCGATATTCCGGCACTATGGATACACGTGGCATAAATTAACTCAACTAAAACCAACCAAATTGAGGAAAAATCCTAACCTCTGATTCACTGAACTTTTTGAATAGTTTTCATTTTTAACCGTCCACCAATATCCAATGGTCAAATAATCACATAAGCGTAATTTTTGGTTTGTCATACATCTAAACTGGGACCCCTCAATGGATAGCTGACTTTCTATGACATGGATGCAACTTTTAAGTAATTTCTAGCTGCCTGCATATCGTACATCACCCACTGCCGGAGTATCAAAGTTATTGTCTATGGAATATGGCACCGTGACAAATATCTCCGATATTTAGCCATCGCGCGATTTTTCCCGGAATTAAATACCGCGATAAAAACGAGATATTGCAAAATATCAAATGTTCTCTTTTCGCGATAAAATCGTGATTTTAACGAAACTAATATTTTAGAAATCTAAACTAATTTATTTCCCCATATTTTAAATTATTAAAATTATTTTTAAATTTATAATAATATCGTTTATTTGTAATGTCCAGCAAGATTTCGCAAAAATACACAACGAAACATCAACATCTGAATATCTCCCGAGAAATTAACATGCCAAGAAATTGCCGACAACGAGATTTGTCACTAGGTATTACGGCTCACGAGTAATCCGTCGGCCTTCTGAAAAGAGATCCTCCTCGCTGGAGCCGAGCTGAGCTGAACCGGTCATACTAAAGCCGAGCCAATCTAAAGCGGTGCAGATTTGCCGCAGGCGCTTTATAGAAATACGCCACGTGTACAATACGCCACCTCACGGCCCTTATCTGCCTCGGAATCGCCGCCCCGACTCATCCGCCACAGCTAGCCGTCGTGTCCTAGAGAAGCGGCTCCTCGCCGATTTACTTGCAGCGGCGTTCATCTGAGCGCCACGTCATACCACCTATCTTTAAAAAGCCAGTTTGGGTTCGGTCCTGCTTCAACTGCTTGATCCGGTAAGCGGCGTGGCTCCCACGTCTCTACAAATGCCACGTGTCGGTGACACTGACAGACGTGAAAGAAACTTTGATACTCTGGAAGAGTATGATAGATGATACCCAACCACTTAGAAATTACGTAAAGCTCATATACATTTAAAATAATTAATACAAAATAAACGGTCTACATTACGTGTACTAGTTTAGATATATTATGAACCGGAAAATTAATAGATTGGTGGACATTTACTGGACGGTTGGTATTTTTCGGAAAACAAGTGTACATGAATACGTTTTGATTATCCGAATAATCTAATTTCATGATTGTAAGTTAGATATATCCGAAATTTAAAGGCTGAATATGAGTTAATAGTTTCAACGTGCACAGTTCCTATGTGCGTGTGTATTAAGCGTCATGGTCAGCCAGAGTATCAAATACGAGAGAGGTAGCCCGTCACGTGATGATGATGGTGTTGGGCTTTTGCACGTCTTTGTGTCGTGGTTTCCGGACGGAGGTTGCCTTTAAGCTACTCGCGGAAGTAGCAAACATTAACCTACTCTCTGACGATACATGTATGGCACGTACATGAGATCGGCTCCATTCATTAGGCAGGACACATCATGAAATCCAATTACACTAGTTCTTTCACTCGTGTGAAGCGTGTTATTACCTTCACAGACATTCCTTATCTTATCATCGTACACGTTTCATACAATATCTATATCCACCGTTATCGGATTACCTACACACAAGCGAGGATAAAGAGATGAACGGTATAGATCTCGAGACACGTGATAAATAGTACGTGGGAGGAGAGTAATATTTAGATTGCTAGTCCTGCGAGTATCAATCATATTCCAGTTCCCGCCGGAGGGCGATCTGACCGGTCGTTTAATCCTTGGATGATGGGCTGAGTCGTACGTGAGAGGTTGTCCTTTTTCTTTGTATTTCTTTAATTAGTTATTTAATTTTCTATTTTTATTATATATTTATATTAATTGGAAACGGAAAAGAGGGTGCGAGTTGAAAGCGTCTAGCTTGCATTTGTTCGCCTCTTTTGTAGATATGCTGTGAGATCCATGCGCGGAAGCGGATTGGCTGGTCTACCACACACCACCGACCTGGCTCGGGCGAAGATGAGCTTACATGGGCCACACAATGATGTATTTATTATATCTACACCGTTCATCCATTTGGAAAGATAATTTTAGGTGAAAATAGCGGTAGGCCAATGATCCTCACCATTAAAATATTCTTAGGGCCCACCGCAACGTTTATTTTCCATCCAATCTATTTATAATGTCAGATAAAGAAGAAAAATAAATATTTTATCATCCAAAACTTCTGTGACTTCAAAAAGGCTTCAATGGTGGTAGATGTTCAATAGTCAACTATTTTTTACCGTGTGGTTCATTTAATATCCGGATCTGTCTTATTTTTTGATTAGAGCCTAATGACGATCTGGCCAAATGAACGAGCAGTTTGGATATAAAAGATAATGCGTAATGTAACCTACGAAACTTGGTGACGTCAACACACCAGCTAAGTAGGTGGTGTGTGATACACCAGCCAATCCGCTTCGGCGGCGATAACTGCCGCTCGGACGCGGATTGCGTCCAAACCCCGCCCGTATTTATCCACGAACGAGCAGATCTGTGGGCGGGCCGACTGTGATCTATCGGTTTATCCACGCGTCTATCTCTCCTCTCGGATTATTTTAACGCATAAGTACAAAAATTAGGTAGATCCAACGCTCAAATATAATGCGACCCTAGCTAATTATTTGGTGTGGTCCACTTGAGCGTTGGATCTGCTTCATTTTTGTGCAAAGACCTTAAAATAATCTGAGAGGAGGGAAGGACGGCGTGGATAAACCGATCGATCAAACTGCTCATTCGGGGCGCAATCCGTGTCCCTGCCGTTCGGGTTGGCTGGTGTGCCACGTACCCCCGACCTGGCAGATGTGTTTACGTCACCAATGATGAGGTATGTGTTATATCCAAACCGTCCGTCCAGTTGGAGAGCTCGTCACAAGTCTTGGGATTAAAAATAAATCAGATCCAAGGATAAGGTGAACCACAATGTAAAAAGAGGTGGGGGATTGAGCATCTACCATTGAAATCCTTTTGAAGTCACGGAAGTTTTGAATTGATATAATATTCATTTTCCCTCTTAATCCAAGTCTGTGTAATTTCATGAACAGATTGGATGTAAAATAAGCTTTATGGTTGTCTCTATAAATGTTTTAACGGTGACAATCATTGTCCCACTACTATTTCTGGTGTGGTCAACTTAAGCTTTCTATATGAATTTTTTTTGGGTTCGTCCTATAAAATGATCTCACCAAATGGATGAACGGTGTGGATATAGTAAATAAATCATTGTGGGGCCATGTAACTTTGATATACTCGGAGTTCGAGGAGCGTCATCCACACCAGCCGATCCGCTTCCCAAAAACGCTCTTTGAGAAATCGGCATAGAAAAGTATATCGAAAACAGCAGCTGTACGTAAACTTTCAGAACATGCATCTATTTCTCGCTACCGTATAACATTTTTAGAAAATCTAACCCGTACAATGGATGAGGACACTCTGTAGTAATCTATTCTTATGAAAGTAGGGCCGACACAATATTGTGGAAGATAGGACATTTAAAACGTACGTACCCAATAATACAAATAAATGTACTATTGTTGGGCTGAGAATAGTTGGATCGACTAGATTTTGAAACCCTAAGATATTGATGGTTTGAGACAGATTTTACACGGTTCAGATTGGCTATAGATATTATCGATAGTGGAAAATATAATAGATGAATGTGATCATTTCTCACGTAAATCGATAAAAATAAATAGTAAAAAATTCAAATGAATAAAAAATCCTTTTTCTGGACGAAATGACTGAGAGACGTTGAACTGCTCGAAATTCCGAAAGTCGAAACCTCGATTGACCAAGTCCTGTGGCAATAGAAAACTCTGACGTGGCTTGCGTACGTACTCGCGCACCAAGCCTGTGACGGGAATGACTTTACGTGCACGTGATCCACCCCGTCCATCAGCTACAACAACTCTTGTCTAGGCTCAACCGCAAAAATCAGGGTAATATAATACTCAGGTGGCCCCACTTACAATGTATGGCCAGCACGATTTTTTGTGGACTTTCATCCTGATGAGACAAGTTATATGAGTGGATTGGATGAAATATAGATATCACAGTGGGCCCTTAAAAAATTAACGGTCACTGTTACATTCCAAATGTTTACATGGTGTGGCCCACCTGAGTAGTGGATCATCATGTTTTTTTTTTCTTTAAAAATCAGGTGTGAAAGGTAGGCAGCGTGCCTGATGAACGAGTTAGAACTCGTGAAAGTTAGACCCACGCGGCGGTAGGTGCGGCCAGAGCGGGTTCGGTGGGAATGATGGAGCTGGTGGGGAGCTACTTTTTTTTTGAAAATTCTTGCGTACCTGGCGAAGGTATTTTAGCAGGAATAACTTTCTCTAATCTGGAAAAAACAATTCAACGTTAGCGAAATCCGCACCGTCCATCAGGTGCATCGCTACTTTTTCGGCTTTGATTTTAAAATAAGACTGATGCAACCGTTGAGAGTTTAAATTATAAATAAATAAAAACTCTGAATTCTGATAGTATGGTCATGTAGGTAGGTGTAGGTTTTTGAATGCTGTAATTTTTTGTTAATATTTTCATCCTAACGTGGTACATCAGATGAATAGATTGGATGTAATATGAACACTATGATGGGCCCTATAAAAGCTAACAGTAGAAGTCCCATCCCAACTGTTTCCTGCGATGTGGTCTACCTAATAATTTTCTCATTATTATTTTTAGTTGTCGAGATGGAAAGTACGCAGAGTACCTGATGGACGGAGTGGATCTCATGAAAGTTTCATCCACGTGGCGGTCAGCTAGTGGTAGTTACCTACGCCAGGTTAGCGTCAGGACCACACGTCGGATATCGCGGTTTTTCTTTTCCTTAGAGAGATTGACCACTGTACACGCTACCTTTTACCCGGTGTCTTTTGAGGACACTCCCAACTTTCCTTTTCCAAAGGAAGCCAATCTGTACGGACACGACGTTTGCCAACCGACATACCCTTGGGTACCTATTGCTACGGATTATAACCGTAGCTATAGGTCTATAGCCACTGCGAATAGGCTGTTCGTAGAGAATGGTTTACTTTGGAGAAGTAAGGTTTGAGAGCGCTATGACAAGACGCCCGGTAAAAGGTAGCGTCTACAGTGGTCAATTTCTCTTTTCCCTCAATCCGCGGTTTGGGTGGATCCCTCACTGTGGGGCCACTGTGATGTATGTGCCTTACATCTACGCCGTCCATCCACTTTGCTATATCATTTTAGAGCATGACCATAAAAAGGAACTAGATCGAAATCTTAGGTGGACCATACCACAGGAAACAGTTTTGATTGAATCCCCACCATTAACACCTTCATTAAGTCCACCGGCAATTTTATTTGCCATCCAATCACAGAGACCCGTACGAAAATACCTAAAAAAAATATCAGCTTCCTCCGTAACTTTTGTGGCCGACGAGAATATTTTAATGGTCGAATACTACTCTTTCTGGTATTATGGTCCACCTGAGTCTGGGTCTGCATCATTTTGCAGATCATACCCTAAAATGAGTTATCAAAACGGATGAATGAGGCACATTCACGAATGTGGCCCCAACCCATCTCCGTGGATCCGGTGATCCACCAAAGCCACGTCGATGGAACTTTTGATACATTAACAGAAGATTTTTACAGCCAAGGTATTTTAGAAATTTACTGTTTACTTTAGATTCGGATATGCTTCCTTTTTTACCATGCCCTAAAATAAGAGGGTAAATGGATAAACTAAGGGGTCGTTGGGGACCATTGATTTGAGGAGATCTTAGGGGTTTCAAATTCTCTAGCTGTTTGGCAGAATAAAGTAACCATGGGTTTCAAATTCCCTAAGAGTGTGTTTGATTTTCAATGGCTGTGTAAATATCCGTGAAATAAGTAATTATTACCATTTCACCTGTTTGAAAATCATTCGAAAATCTACTGTAATTTTTGCTTGAGAAACAGGTTTAAAAGAATCATTTTAATTTTTTGAACCTCAAGGTGATGTATATGATAAATCCATTCCGTCTAGTCCTTTTAACATAATATTTTAAATCATGAACCGAAAAATGAGGCAGATTGAACACTCAAATGACCCACACCAAAAGAAACAATGGATCTAAGAGGTTTTTAATGGTAAGTATTTAATTCCCTTTTTCTAGTGGCGTGGTCCACAAGAGCTTTTGATATACCTTGATTTTTAGCTCATGCCATAAAATCATCAAGCATAATATATTAACAGTGTAGATAAGCGATATGCATCACAGTGAGACTCACAAATATTTTGTGGTGTTTTCAATTTTCATGTCAAAAATGCATGTCATCAAATCAAACATGAAAAAAAAGTGAGATAAATGCAGGGAAAATAATTATTATATATTTTTACGGTATTTCTCTATGAATTGAAAATTCAAACAAGCCCAAATAAGAAAACAGATTGGCTACTCCTCCGCCACCAGCCCCGTGGCTGGTGGTCGGTGTTATGTGGGCCCCATATGATGTATGTGTTTCATCCACGCCGTTCATCCATTTTTACAGATCATTTTATGGCAATATCCCAAAAATTAGAGGGATATAAACTCAAGTGGACCACACCACAGGAAAACAATAGTGATTGGATATCTACCATTAAAATCCTCTTAAGGCACACTGTACTGTTTATTTGACATACAATGGGTTGATTAGGTCATAAAGACCTATATGAAGCAAAAAAATAAATATCAGTTTGATCCAAAACTTTTATGGCCCCGAAAGGTTTTTAATGGTCGACACTCATTCAACATTGTTTGTGTAATGTGGTGCACTTGAGATTGGGATATATCTCATTTTTGGTTTTATACCTTAAAATGATTTAGAAAAATAAATGGATGGCATGAATGAAACACGTACATCATGGTGGGGCCCACAGAGCACCGACCATCAGCCATTGGCAAGTGGCAGGGGAGTAGCCAATCCGTTTCCCTTAAAGAGGGGGTTTGAAATCCATGGTAAGAGGTTGGATTGGGCGCGGATTAGGTACTTCTCCTGCTCCTACAGTGCTCAAGACGAGCTATACATGTACTCCATTAATTGGTGGAGAGCGGTTATGTTAGAAGGCAGAGGACACGTAAGCAAGCAAAGGCGTTAGCCCGTACGTCTCCTCTTTTTTCATTTTTTTACCTTTTTTTTCCGATGCAGATTTCTCGTGAAAGCCTTTCACCTGGGAACCCAGGTGGGACCCACTGTGATGTTTGTGAGAAATCCTTCTCGTCCATCAGTTTTGTGATTTCATTTTAGGATATGATGCAAAAAATGAATCGTATCCAATGCTCAAGTAGACCGAAAATGTGATAATTGAACGTACACAGTTAAAATATTCATGGGGTCATGGAAGTTTTGAATCATGCTAATATTTTTGTTTGCAGTTCATCCAGTTGTAATTACGTTATTAACGGTATAGACGACACATAAACATCCCTGTCAAACCCAAGGAGGTTTCAACGGTAGAAATTTCCCTAACCATCTTTTTACTTTATTATGGCCCACTTGAGCATTGGATATGGTTCATTTTTTACATCATGTCCTAAAATGAAATAAAAAAAATGGATGGATGGGGATGATTTCTAAAAAACATCACAGTGGGCCCCACCTGGGTTCCTAGCACAGGAGCTTCCTGTGAAAGGCTTTGGGAGGAAATTGGCATCCTTTTTCTCGGACGTGAATTGGATACTGACAAGTTGAGTAGTGAGACTCACCACCGAAGTGATGTCGCCAAGTTCTATGAGCCCCACCATGATGTATGTGTTGAATCCACACCGTTCATGCATTTGGAGGGATCATTTTAGGGCATGATCCAAAGAATAAGGTCGACCCAAGGCTGGAGTGGACCCCACCACATAAAACAGTGGGGAGAGAGACGCCCACTGTTGAAACCTTCCAAAAATCCACCATGATGTTTATTTGAGATCCAATAGTTCATGTATTAACTTAGACATGAAAGAAGGGAAAACACAAATATCAACTTGATGGAAAACTTTTGTTGCCCTTTGAACTTTTTACTGGTGAGCGTACTCTCCCCACTGTTTTTTGTGGTGGTGTCTACTTGAGATTTGGATCTAACTCATTGTTTGAATGATGCCCTAATATGATCTCTCCAAATCGATGGACAGTGTGGATACAAAACATACAGCATGGTGGGGACCATAGAATTGGGTTACATCACTTCATCTACCGAATCCGCTCACTAAATAGATAATGTTCATTCCAAGAAATCCAAATACAAGTAAGTGGATGGATACGATTCACTCACAAAATTGTGCACAGTGGTTACAATTTCTCAAAAAATAATAAAATGTTCAAGCTGTGGGACCAATGTTAAAGGGTGATAATCCGACAGCTTAAGTTGCGTCCGATTATGGATGGAACATATTTCTAGATTTATAATGATGAAACAATTCTGACCATCAATTTAGTTGGTAGAAAATAGATGGTTAAAAGCAAAATAGTGAGTGGTCAAAAATTGGACAGTAAACATAACATGGGTATCACTATCATCTCAATATATATTTTTTTAAAAATAAATAAATTATACTCTATGAAAAGTTAGCTCAACAATTTGGACGGTCTAGATTTAAATGGGGTTAAACTATTGAAAAAGTCTAACACCATTCAGCTCAACAATTTGGATGGTCTGGAAGTACCTAATCGACGCCCTTCCTGTGAATGCCTTTCACATGAAGTTCCTGTGTTGGGAACCCAGGTGGGGCCCACTGTGATGTTTTTGAGAAATCATCCCCGTCCATCCATTTTTTAATTTCATTTTAGGACGTGATGTAAAAAATGAACCGTATCCAATGCTTAAGTGGGCTGTAATAAAGGAAAAGATGGTTAGGGAAATTCTTACCGTTGAAATCTCCCTGAGTTTGATAGTGATGTTTATATGCCTTCTATATCGTTAATAACATAATTACAACTGGATGAACTGAAAACAAAAATATTAGCATGATTCAAAACTTCCTTGACCCTATGAATATTTCAACTGTGAACGTTCAATTATCATGTTTTCAGTCTACTTGAGCATTGGATACAATTCATTTTTGGCATCATGTCCTAAAATGAAATCACAAAATTGATGGACAGGAAGGCTTTCTCACAAACATTATAGTGGGTCCAACTTGGGTTCCCAAGCGAAAGGCTTTTGCAAGAAATCCGCGTTGAAAAAAAAGGTTAAAAAATGGAAAAAGAGGAGATGTACGGGCTAATGCCTCCGTTTGCTTACGTGTCCTTCGCCTTCTTAAGTAACTGTTCTCCACTAATTAATGGGGTACATGTATAGCCCATCTCAACCTCTGCACGGGCAGGGGAAGTACCTGATCTGCGCCCGGTTGGATTACACCTAAAATCATTTCAATTGTTGCAAGTGTAACATTTGTCACTGTACTATTATTCTATTGGGCACATGGCCCACTAATGATATCAAAAAAATAATTAGATTATCAATTGCATCAGCATTAATTACTTTAATACGATGATCAGCACCGTCCAAACATTGTTTATGTAAATCAACGGTAAAAATCGTTGGTTAGTCACTCAAACATGACCTTTTTCTTGTGGCCAATCCGAGACCTAGAGTTTCATCATTTTCAGGCAAAACATATATTTCAGCGGGCTTATTACAACCATTGTGTCAAACACTATATACATTAATAATTAGAGCTATTAAAGTCGATTTAGTAATTAAATTCAAAACCCCATAAATATATATACAATGCATTGGCTACTTTTGGATTAAAGTTGATTCTCAATCTAGGGTGCCAAACACAATAGGAGGATTTCAAATACAAGGGATTCTGAATTGAGGGTTCCAAATCAAGGCTCCCAAACAGACACATGAGTAGGCCCCACGGTCAAAATGGTACTCACCTTGTTGGATCTTGGTCCTAGAGATGTGTTGATGGGTTGGGCGCTTTAGGACAAGTCCCAATATGACTTGTTTGAAATCTATGATGTCTATTTGTTTTCCAGCTCATTTTAGGGTATGAACCAAAAGTAGGTGAAAGCTCAGGTGGACCACACCATAGGTAGTGGGATGATAAAATCATATGTTGTAACCTTTCTAGGGCCCACAATAATGCTTCTTTGTCATTTAATTGTTAATAAGGTGACTATGACTAAGACATGGGTGAAGGCAAAATACAAATATCAGCTTGATCCAAAGTATTTGAAGCCAAAAGTCTGCTGCTTTCTATGGTGTGGTTCATTTAAGCTCTGGATATGCTTCTTTTTACGTTGATGTCTTAAAATGAGGGGCAAAATGGTGTAAATATAAATTCATCAACTTAATTAAATTCATCGGCTATGTAGAAACCCACATTAGGCTGACAAGCTAATTGAATTGGATCGACTTAATTCAATTAAATTCATCGGCTAAGTGCTAATCCAATCAAACCTAGTCTAACCCAATTAGACACAACTCAGTTCAACTAGTTACACTCAATCAAAGTCCAGCAATACATGGTCCTACCTTAAGTCAACTCATTGAGTTCACTTGCCAAGTCAACTCACCAAATCAATTCACCTAGTCAATCTATCCAACCAATTCACCCAGTTAACCCATTGAGTTAAACCAAACCTAAAGCCCATAAAAGAACCGGAGCTTCAATAATGTAACCCCAAAGGAGCAGGAGCCACCACACGTGTAAAGGTGCTCCCCTGCAAGCAGAGGGTGTGGAGTGGCTTGGGCAGTACACGATATATTGCCTGCCACGTGACACACTTCCTACTTTGGTAGGAGGCGTGCAATGCATGTGGAGTTACTCGTGACTCAGGGTATAAGCATGTGGACCTGTGAAAGACTCTAGTACCCATCTTTTGAGCTAAAATTATCTTTTTAGCAATCCATCTGGTCATCAAGATCTCACCACATGGCAATTTTGAATCCTAGTCATCTAATCCTTTTTAAACCCTAAACGGTGAAAGAATTATAGAAAAATCAAACTTGAGGCTATAAATAATTCCATCCCCTTCTCATTTTAAGCATCCAGAAAAACTATCTTTTTAATAGATCTAGCGGCATCTAGAAAATTCAATAGATTATGTAGTCATCTAAAACACCTTAGAGAGTCCAATCTTTCTCCATTCCTTCCTTACCCATTCCATCCCTCTATTAAGGAAAGGAAAGAGAAATAAGATAAGAGAGTGTAGTCCAGATCAGCCTAGTCTAACCCCAAACCAATCTCAACTACCTGAGCAACCAAAGCCGTGATCACTTGATCTATTCCTTGTAACACAACCATCCACCCAGCCACTCAACCCTCAATTAGCTTCATATGTATTGGCATTGTGCAAACATTTATCCATTAACATTGCATTGCATTACTTACATAATTGACTTCAACGTATGCTCTGCGTCTTGCTAATATATTTAGATCATACCAATCAGAAACTTTAGTTGATTAGTTTATCCATGACAAGTGGGAGAGTCAAGGCGAATTTATCCAACATAGGCTACACTGAATTTATCCAACTTTGTTGTATTGCATTGAATATATATCACTCAACACCCAACATGTTCAGATGTATGCTCTATGGCTTGCCCATTTAATTGAATTTTTCCCATCAGAAATAGAGCTGGGCATTTCAGATCTGATCCGGTGAATCCGACCCGAAACCCAATCCGACCTGATTCAAACAGAACTGACGATCTGGATCGGTCATGGTTGGGTAGCCCCATCCAGATCCAAAATATTTTCAGGTCGAGTTCGTATAGGACCTGTTCCGACCCGATCCAATCCGATCCGATTGGATCCGATTTGGACTGATCCGATCTGAACTGGATTTATTAGGCTACACACACATTTACCCGGCCTATTTTTTTACCCTACCTTACCCGCACCCGAAGAACGCTAGTCGCCGCGCTGAACCCTAAATACCCAAATCATCCCTTCTTTACCCTACCCTATCCACACCAGAAGATCTCGAACCCTAGTACCCGGCCTGTTTTTACCCTACCTTGTCCCTACTCACACTCGAAGAATGCTAGCCGTGCTGGATCCAGAATCCCTAAATTGTCTCAATTATTTTCCAGGGTTCTACTGGAAACTTATCACGGTATTAAATGACTTATTACTATACATTCTCTCTGTATATTCATTGCTTATTTGTATATTATCTTCATTATTGTAAGCCCCGTATCCTAGACCATACCGTTCCGTAAACTTCCGCGGTTTTACCGGTCAAATTTCGGCAACCTTCGACCCTTAACCGGTATTTGTGCGCGACCTTGATTCGTAAGCCGTCATCCCGAGTCGACTCAACCCAAGACCTTTACCATAGCGACAGCGTCGTCGTCGCAGTTCCGATGCCATGACTCGCGCGCCGAGGCGATACCCTGGTCAGGAGATGTGGGCCAACGTTCGGTGCAAGGAAAACGTCGCGCATTGCGAAACACAAGAGAATCTTTATGAGTTGTCACATCAATCCATCAATCCATCAATCTCAACATGTCAAGTACATATCAACTTTCACCCATTCTCAAGTAAGCCTCAAAGTCAAAAAGTTCTTACAAAGCCCATGCCTTTCTTATACAAATGACCACAAAAGTCAAAAAGTATCTTACACACCCATCACCACTGCATCTATCACTCCATCACCCAAACTCTCTCTCTCCCTTCATTTTTTTAAAAAAATCACTTCCCAAGCTAAAGAAAACCTCCATACATATGAGCCTCTCTCTCTCTCCTTCAAAGCTCCAAGTGTGGCCCACCTTTCCATCCCAAGATCTTCCATCCTAGCCATCCATTTCTCATCTTCTCCGTTGAAGTCGAAGCTAAGGAGCTAAGGAACCCATAGGAGCAAGAAGATCGAACGGTGGGTGCTTGAGAAGCGTAGGTTTTTTCATATTTTTAAGATGGGCCAAGTGAGGTCAACCGATCAATGGTTTGGATCTCACTTGGGACCCTAAGATGTAGCCAATGGCCTACTAGGATCATCATGATCATTCCATGATGTGGCCATTCTCCATGGACCCCATCATGATGTTTATTTTATTGCATTAAAAGGGTCATCTAGACCATCCATATTGATGGGGAAAGGATCACCACCGTTGATTTCGATTTCGGTGGTCCCATGTGTAAAGGGATCCATTTGATGTATGATTTCTTACAAGGGAGGGCTCATAGTGGCGGAGCCCTCCATCTCAAGCGTGTCCCACTCTCTATCTCTCTCCCTCTCCCTCTCTATTTCATTTTCCCTTTTGGAGATCATAATATGGTTGTGTGACCCACTTGAATGGACCCCACCATAAGGCATGTATGCTATCTAAACCATCTTCATTTGGTGGCCCACCTAAGTAAAACCCACCTCAATGCTTTATACCGTGACCAAACCGTCCAGCGTCTGGAACGCTGGACGTGAGTTAAACATAAATATAAGCTTGGTTCAAAGCCTTTGGGGTGGACCATTGGTGTAGGCCCCACCTTGTTGTATGTATTCAATCCACGCTGTTCATTCCTTTCCTGAGTTCATTTTAGGCGTTGAACCAAAAGATGGGGCCAATCCGACTTGCGGGCGGGCCATAGCATAACTAACAGCGGGTCTACCGTTGAAATATTCCCCTGTCGTTTGTATGCCCCAAAATATATGGAATATTGGGCTTGTTTGGCTTATCTCGAGCCCTGGCAACCAATGGTTACATCAGATTCACTTGATGTGTGCCCCACATGTGAAAAACTGTGAGAACACCACAATTTTAAAAAAAAATCAAACAAGAGGCAGCGCCTGCTGCCACTGACGCAGCAGTAGGGCTGCAGAGTTTTGACGGGCGGGCGTCCCAGCAGGGAACCCACGGCCCAGCCATGAGCCCCACCATGATGTGTATTTTCCATCCAACCCATTCATGAGGTAGACCCCCTCCTGAGGTAGGTCCCCTCCAAATCTCAGAGCCATCTGATGCTCAGATGGCCCGCATCGGAGGAAACAGTGGGATAGAATGTCTGCCCTTAAAACTCTTTTATGGGCCACAGAAGTTTTGGATCAAGATGAAATTTTTTTTTCCTCCTCATCCAGGTCCGTGCGGCCTTGTCAACGGATTGGATGACATACTAGCATGATGGTGGGCCCCACCTGGAGCCCACAGTGGTGTATGTGTTTTATCTCCACCGTCCAGCGAACGGTGCAGCCCTCAGTGTTGTATGTGTTTTATTCCCCCGTCCAGCGGACGGCGGAGCCCACCTCGATGCATGTGTTCTATTGGTGGACGGTGGAATCCACCCTGGTGTATGTGTTTTCACCACACCGTCCCGGGGCTGGACGGTGGGACCCCATTGAGGTATGTGTTCTCTCCATGTCGTTCATCTATATGTCGGCCCCCACCATGATGCATGGGTTGCATCCAATCCATCCAACCATTTTGAAAGCCCATTTTAGGGCTTGAGGCAGAGAATGAGTTAGATCCTTAGCTCATGTGGGCCCCACCGTGATACATGTGTTGAATCCAAACCGTCTATCCATTTTAAAAGCTCATAAAATGAGCTAAAGATGAGCCAAATCCATAGTCCAAGTGGACCCCACCTTGGCATGTTTTGAAGTCCATCTCAGTGTATTCGTTGTAATTCATTAGGGCCCACTTTGATGTGGATGTAAGGCCCGTGGAATTAGGCCATTTGATGTATTCTAAGGCCTATGGGATTAGACCCATTTTGATGTATTCTAAGGCCCATGGGATTAGGCCCATTTGATGTTTTAGGGGCCCATGGGTTAAGGCCCATTGAGATGTACTAGGGCCTATGGGTTGAGGCCCATTTGATGTGCATATGGGGTCCAATTGGTGTGGCCCATTTGTTACATATAAGACCCATGAGATTAGGCCCATTTTGATGCATTCTAAGGCCCACGGGTTATGGCCCATTGCAATGCACATAAGGCCCATTAGTGCGGCCCATTGATGTGGCCCACTTGACGAATATAAGGCCCATATGATATAGCCCATTTGACGTATTTAAAGCCCAATGGGATGTACCTAAGGTCCATTGCAATGTGTGATCCCAACACGGATTATGTAATAATATTTATGACGGTCGTGCCTTGGGAGCAATGTTGGTTTGACGTCCACATTACAAGTATAGTGTTGGTTAAATGTCCGCATTATGACTCTCCCTAGGGCCCATTGATAGACCGTACTTGTTGTGTGTCGGCCGTTTAGGCCACCTGCGTTGTAAGGAAAGTGCATTACTTTATAACATGTTTAGTATAGTTCCATGACTCACGATCATATGCATCATATGTATGCTTGATATTAGAAGTGATTGATCATAGCATATGCCTTCGGACAGATTTTTTATGGGACCCCGATTGGGCGGTGTTGCCCTACATGAGCGCACGATATGCGCAGGATTGTTGCATGATTGGATAGTGTGATTCATGCATTTCGCATTGTGTGATATGGTTACTGTACGCCTTAGTGACATCGAGGTCGTAGCCTCCACAAACGTATCGTGGTTGGTAGGATTGGATACCGAAAATCTTGTTCTACATGGGGTGTTATAGATATCTGTGGGTGAAAGTCCCTAAACCCTTATGGTACCAAGAGGTTGCTCCAACGTCTAGACTGAGTGGGTACAGGGGTGCCGAGTGCCGATTACCAGACGATCGCACTTTTCACTATGTCGTAGTCGGTTGGAAGGGGGTGTAGCCTTACCCGCCCGAAAGTAGGGGGCAAAGCTAGGCTGAGTTTGACCAGCTCGAGGAATGGGTCCACTATCGACGAGTAGAGCCCGATATTGGCAGACGGATAGTGAGGTCTCTTCCACTTACCTTATTGCACGTAATGGGGCGGCGATCTGGTTTAGAGTGTACTAGACCCCGGTGATATCCCAGAGTTGAGCTGTTTTGATATGTGGACTTAGATGAGGATTGTATGCTTGACTTACATCTTGCATCGCATAGCCTTGGTATGGCCGACATCATTCATGCTTTGCACTGCATGGCCTTGATACGTCCAATAGTATTCATGGATCCATCAGCACATTTCGCATTAATCTGATATTGCATGATCATATTACTACCTTGCGTACACACTTTCACCACCATCTAAGCTTTCCATAAGATTATGCACGACCATTGCGTGCAGGTGACGTTGGGGCATAGCAGCGCTGAGGCAGGAGCACTTTGCAGATCATTTTGAAGATTTTAGCCTATCATCATTGTATTTCCCTTTATGCTCATTGTACTTGTAAAGTTTTTGATTATAGTGAAAATGTAATGGAGTTTTTGATTATTGTTTGTGGGTGATACTTATTACGAATCAAACTGTCATTGAAAATTCTCCTCGTAGCATCCAATGATCGGAACCTAGTGAATGGGCGCTGGGAGTCGAGAATGGAGTTGTACGGAGGCTGTCAATGCCAGATTCGACGATCGAAAATTTTGTGAGCCCGGTTTTCGAGTTTAGGATGTGACAGAAGTTGGTATTAAACAATAACTTGAGAATAACGAAGAATAACATTACATATCTTCTATGAGTGTAAAATGACTAAATCTCAAAGTTCGGATAGCTTAGCGACCTTTCGTTATAGGCCTTTAACGTGCGTGCTTTCGAGAGTTTTCAAGTTGATAGGCGCCTTCGCTCTTTCCTATAGGACATGACGCGTGGGAGAGTGACCCGATCGACGCCCGCAGCACCTCTTGAGACTTCTGCTCCACCACCCGCGGCTCCCGCCCTACCACCTACGATGCCCATTCTACCACCAGAGATTTCTACTGCCCATCCTGAGTATGCTGCTCCTCCACCAGAGACCGGTGCGGACCCAACCGTATCTGTGAGTGCCTCCCAGTTGCAGCAGATGTTACAGGCTGTGACGGTCGCACTTCAGGAACAAGGCAGGCACCCAGTCGTTTCGTCAGCTCAGGCAGAGTAGGAGTGCGCGCACGCCCTCCTTTATGAGTTTCGATTGCTAGATCCCACGCGTTTTCAGGGTGAGCCAGACCCGATGGTAGTTGAGAGATGACGCGCTGATATGGAGAAGATATTCGAGACGATGGGATGTATGACTGAGTGGCGAGTTCGCTTAGTAGTATTTCTTCTCCATGGTGAGGTTGAGCATTGGTGGACATCAGTCTCTCGAGCAGCAGGTGCTGACTTTGTGTGAACCTGGGAGGATTTTGTGGATCAGTTTGACCGACAGTATTTCCCAAATCATATCCGACGACAGCAAGCATTGGAGTTTGAGGCCCTGGTGCAGGGTGATATGACAGTGGCTCAGTATGCTTTGTCGCACTGTCCAGGTTTGCACCATACCTTGTAGACGATGAGGAGCGGAGAGCCCGCCGCTTCAAGGATGACTTACGTTACGGTCTTCGCGGCCATGTTATTAGGCATGAGCTCTTAACTTTCGAGGGATTGGTATGGAAGACCCAGATTTTTGAGGCTAAGTGGGCCGGTTCTCAGTCTGATCGTGGTCAGAGGAGAGACCGGAAGAGGCAGGCTCCTTCAAGTGATTCCCAGCAGCATCGACCACAGTAGAGGCGCACAGGTCGCCTAGCCTTTCGAGTGTCGGTAGCACCTCCAACACCACTTTCGAGGCAGTTCACCGACACTTATTTTAGGTGTGATTTGACGGGACACCGTATGTGAGAGTGTCCCATCCCCCAGCAGCAGCAGAGAGGTCCACAGCAGCAGAGGGCTCGATAACAGCCTCAACCTCAGCCGCAGTAGAGACCCCCACAGCAGCAGTAACAGTAGCCCCCACCACCGAGGCCACCTCAACATCAGCATAAGCATCAGCCTCAGATGCCGCAGTAGCAGAGGCAGCAGTTTCGACCACCTCAGTGACCCCAGCATCAGCAGCACACTCAGAGGGGACAGGCACCTCCCCAGCCGGCTCAGGCTAGGTTGTATATGAATCAGCATGATCCGCAGTCATTTGAAGGAGTTGTTGAGGGTATACTTCCAGTCTCTGCATGCATCGCTTGAGTTTTATTTGATTCCGGTGCTTCGCACTCGTTTATGTCTGAGGGATTCTGTCGTTCGACTGGATTACCGACAGATTCTGCTCGAGAGGGGTTGACCATATCGACGTCCTTGGGGAAGACTACAGTATTAGGCCACTTTTGTCCGTCTTATCCTGTTTTAGTAGGAGAGACTTTCTTCCCCGCTGACTTATATGTACTGCCGATGTCAGATTTTAACGTTATCCTAGGCATGGATTGGCTTGCTGAGTACTATGCCATATTGGACTGCTCTACGAGGACAGTCACGTTTTGTATACCTGGCATGCCACAGTTTCAGTTCATTGCAGAGCCTAGAGGAGAGCCGTTGTCTTGTTTGATTTCCTGCGCCGTTGAGGAGCCTATTGCCGCTTGTATCGACCATTTGCCCATGGTTTGCAATTTTTTTGATGTGTTCCAGGAGATTATGGGATTACCGCCTCGTCGATTCACCGAGTTTTAGATTGATCTTGTGCCCAGTACCGCTCCTATTTCGAAGGTCCCGTATCGCATGGCACCGTTGGAGTTGAGGGAACTGCAGAAGCATTTAGATGAGTTGCCCGAGTTAGGCTTTATCCGTCCGAGCAGTTCGCCTTGGGGAGCGGCGGTACTCTTCGTGAAGAAGAATGATGGTTCGTTGAGGCTCTGCGTGGATTACCGTGAGCTCAACAAAGTCATGATCAAGAACAGGTACTCACTCCCGAGGATTGATGATTTATTCGATCAGCTGCAGGATGTATAGTTCTTTTCGAAGATCGACCAACGTTCCGGTTATCATCAGATTCGGGTCCGAGATGAGGACATTCTGAAGACAGCATTCAGGACGCGTTACGGTCATTTCGAGTTTTAGGTCATGTCCTTCAGGCTGACCAATGCACCCGTGGTCTTCATGCAATTGATGAACGAGGTCTTCCGCTCATATCTAGATCAGTTTGTTGTAGTTTTCATCGAAGACATTCTGATCTATTCGAGGACCCGTGAGGAGCACGAGCAGCATTTGGAGATCACCTTACAAACCCTCCGCGCACACCAGTTGTATGCGAAGCTGGAGAAGTGCGAGTTCTGGTAGGAGGAGGTGAAATTTCTCGGTCACGTGGTGACGAGGGAGGGTGTCGCAGTGGACCCCTCGAAGGTTGAGGTAGTGCGTCAGTGGGACCAGCCCACGACTGCGACAGAGATCCGTAATTTTCTTAGTTTGACGGGCTATTATCGGTGTTTCATTGAGGGCTTCTCCCGTATTGCGGCCCCGCTGACCACGTTGACTCGGAAGGGTGTAGAGTTTATTTGGATTGACGTCTGTGAGCGAGCATTTATGGAGTTGAATTACCGTCTGATGTCCGCTACTGTCCTCACTCTTCCCTCTGGGAGTGACGAATTTATTGTATTCACTGATGCCTCGCATATTAGTTTGGGTACTGTCCTGATGCAGTACGGGAGACCAGTGGCCTTCGCGTCTCGTCAGCTCAAGGTCCATGAGCTGAACTATCCCACGCATGATTTAGAGCTGGCTGCAGTTGTCTTCGCACTAAAGGTGTGAAGATACTATCATTATGGGGTTAGGTTCGAGCTTTTCTCTGACCACAAGAGCTTGAAGTACCTCTTCTCGCAGTCTGAGTTGAATATGAGACAGTGGCACTGGATGGAGCTCCTGAAAGACTATGATTTCGATCTACAGTACCACCCGGGCAAGGTGAACGTGGTGGCAGATGCCTTCAGCCGTCCGCCACGAGGCCTAGTAGCGCATATGATGATTCAGGAGTGGTGGATGCTTAAGGATCTCGCAGAGTATGATTTTGAGTTCGGCCTGCAGTCTTCTATTATGCAGTTATCGAGCCTGTCGATTCAACCCACTCTTGTCGCAAGGGTGATCGAGGCTCAGCAGGTTGACGAGTCGTTGTAGAGTTATATGGCTGAGGCTGCATCTGAGAGTCAGGCAGATTGACAGATTGGTGCAGACGGTGGACTTCGCTTCAGGGGCCGATTATGTGTCCTAGATACTCTAGAGTTGCGCAGAGATCTTATGACTGAGGCACATCGATCGTAATTTTCTATCCACTCGAGCTCGACGAAGATGTACCGTGACATGAGGTGACAGTATTTTTGGACGGGGATGAAGCGCCAGATCATTAGTTTTGTGGCTGAGTGTGATACATGCCTGCGTGTCAAGGCCGATCATCAGAGACCCCCTGGTCTATTGCAGCCGTTGAGCATCCCGATGTGGAAGTGGGAGCACGTGTCGACAGATTTCATTATGGGCCTACCGAGGACTCAGCGCGGTCATGATGCCATTTGGATTGTTATGGATCGTTTGACGAAGTCGACACATTTTCTCGTGATACGTGCGACTTGGTCTATGGACCGGCTTGCGAGGTTATTTATTGAGGAGGTTATGAGACTGCATGGTGTTCCAGTCTCAACCATTTCTGACCGAGACTCGAGGTTCACGTCTTAGTTTTGGGGGAGCTTCCAGAGAGAGATGGAGACTGATTTACAGCTTGGCACCGCGTACCATCCACAGACCGATGGCCAGACCGAAAGGGTCAACCAGATCCTTGAGGATATGCTTTGGGATTGCGCGATTAATTTTGGAGGTAGCTAGGATGAGCATCTGTGATTGGCTGAGTTCGCATACAATAACAGCTATCAGGCGACCATCGTCATGGTTCCTTTTGAGGCACTATATGGCAGACCACGCAGATCACTGAGTTGTTGGACCGAGGTTGGAGAGCACCTTCTCCTAGTGTAACACCCCGGATTTTGGCCAATCTGGGATTTGACGTCCTTAGGCAATGGGTCAATTAAAACACCTGAAAATTCGCTTAGAACCCAATTCCATAGCCAAAGGAATCACTTAGGATTAATTCCTTTAGAAAATACGACTAGGTTAGCTAGTGCAACGTTAGAATAGCTGGGAAATGGTCCCTGATCGCTTTAAATACGTTCTACAAGGCCCAAAGCGAGTGGAACCAAGGGTGCTATAATGCTCTAAAGCCTCGGATCAAACTCTAAGCCGGTTTGTCCTCGGGACCTCCTTGAAACTTTGTATTGGATCTAGACCGCGCGTCGAAAGTCCGATACCTCCTATCTTAGACCGTTAGAACCGTCTAGCTGGACTTGACACTCATTCCGAAAATCAAGTCAAACCGATAATCACAGGCTATTTCATTGAGCCCGGACTGAAGAGAGTGTGAATAGGGACATAGTTGGAATTTCAAATTCAAATCTGGCACACAAATTTGACGCATCAGTATTAAGCATTCTGACCGTCAGAATACAGCCAAATTACACCCTTGGATCAGGAAAAATATCTATTATATATCACGAGACTTATAGGCCTGATCTTGGTGCGGTGACCGTTAAACTGAAACTGGGCCGCCACGTGCGATCTGGGAACCCAACCGGTCTGAAAACTGGATGTGTGCTAGATCCAGTATGCATGAGCTTAAGTCCGACCGCATTTGGCCTGGGGACCTTCAGAAATGCCCTTTTGGACCGAAACGGCCCCGATTTGGTTAGGCACCAAGTAAACATTGTTCCCAAGCCTATTTTGGGCATGTTTTAGGCTATAAAAGGGGTTGAAACCCTCACTCCTCTCTTCCATCCGAATTTGAGAGAAGCCCTAGCTTGGGAGAGAGAAAAAGGTGGGAGATTGTGAGAGTGTGGGAGAGTTCTTCCTGCCACTTGTACTACGCATTGCACGTGCTTAAGCAACACACCTCTACCGCTTTCCCGGCGATTCCACCGCGATCCTAGGTAAGTAAAAACCCTAAATAGTTGTTGATTTGAGTTTCCCTTGTTTCCATAGCGATGTAGCGTATGAATCTTGTGTATTAGGTTCCTTATTCGCCGTAGACGAAGCGTATACGCTCCGTTTCAATTTCCGACTCTACAAGACATAAGGTGCGGATATTAGACGCTTTGATTGACTGTTTCCAAAGCTTTCAATGTCGTTTAATAGTAGATTCTTGACGGCAACGCCGTTTGACATGTACAAAATGCTCTCCGTTTCCTGTTTCGTAAATTAACGAAGAATATGAGATTTAGGGTATTTTAGTCATTTGTAGGAAGTACAGTTTACATTCATATTTTGCTGATGTGATTGACATGGTTTGTTGTCGCATTAGGAAGTTAGGAATGCGTGCATAATTATTTTGGCGAAGAGATTCGCCTAAATGCGCACGTCGGATCGACATACTATATGTAGACTTAAGTGTGTAGTGTAAGTGTTTGTATAAATGCTTGTATTAGTATGTATTGGCTTAAATGGTGTTATGGATTAGTTTGAGATTGATTTCTCAATGAATATGTTGATGTGAATGATTTCCTACATGTTAGCCATATGTACGATTTCATTATATGTATGAAATGCATGTGCTTAATGATTCATTTAAGTGGTGTGTTATAACATGTGCTAGATGATTTTCTTATGACTTAGTTAGAGATTGAATTCTCAATTAATACGCTGATGGTGATGATTTCCTATATGTTGGCGATATGTATAATTTCATTATATGTATGAAAGGCATGTGTTTGAAGACTTGCTTAAGTTGTATGTAATGACATGTGTTAACATGCTCACATGGTTCCATTTCATTTCCATTACCCTTACACAACTACTGATGTGATTCTATGATTGTTTGGGACTATGCCTAGTCCAGGCAGTCGGTAACCGAAAGAATTCGTGGTTAGCTTATCTTGGCCACGAAGGACGTGTCGATGAACGCGAGTCGTGTTGGAGTTGACGGCAGTGGTTAGGCCACGCGAAGTGTTTTACGCACTTCATGTCGTTCGACTTGCGATGCGCTCGTGCCAGTCGAGCTCGTCAAGTAACCCGACTGGCCGTTGTATGTTCACCTTGTATGAGTCATAACTGCTTGAACCTAGGGTACTGAACTTACCATTGTAAACCCTGTTAACCATGGTACCTTGATCCATAAAGACTCATGAGCCGGGCATGGTGGTATGGGACACCGTGGTCGAGCTGTCGGCCTACGCTGGGGCCACAAACCTCCCCGTAGTGACCAGTGAGCACCTATGACTCGTGAGCAGATTATGGTGGTATGGGACACTATATTCTTGCTGTCGGCCTACACTGATAAGGTGATGGGGGAGCGGTGCAACGAGTGCGAGCAACAGCCCTGGCAGCCCTTTGTAGTGACCGCGAGCGTATTCTGAGTCTACGGGAGGCGACGACCCTTCCGTAGCAGTAGAGTACAGTAGGCCTGTATTGATAAGGTGATGGGGGAGCGGAGCAACGAGTGCGTGCAACAGCCCTGGCAGCCCTTGCAGCGACCTACGAAATATACATCGTATGAGATTACTAGGAGTGACGACCCTAGACAGGATCTGTGTTGGGATTGATACAAGGGAAGTACCTTAGTTTCCCAATCCTGCTGTTTGAATGGACTAATAACAACCTGGAATTCATATCACCATAGCATTGCATGTGCCTGGAAGATGTGGAGCACTCTAGGGAGTGTGGCATGCCGCGGTCGTAAGATGTTGCCGTATGAGGGTGATCGTCGGTGAGGGCATACATCACGTCATATCATAATTGCATTAACAACAGTATTAGGATTGTTTGATTTACTGCGTTACTATTATCGCATGATTGATTTGATAACATGTTAATCTTTGCTCTATTATTCCACTGAGTTAGCTACTCACTCCCACGTTACGGGACGGTGTTCCGGACACCCACCAGACCTTTTTGTGATTGCAGATGATGGCGCGGCCTATGAGGCGGAGCTGGACTTGATGATGATGAGGAGGATCCCTCCTTTATGCGTGTTCTGATTGACGGGATTACAGGGAGGTTGCTTAAATACCTTGACACTTGTCATTTTATATTTTTAGAGCACTCATGTATATTCTTTTGGTTACTTTTGAAGTATACATGTATGTATATAACCTGGTAGCATGTTCACACTCTGGAGACATACAATGGTTTATATATGTTATACATACTATTACAGTCTTCCGCTTGCAAATTTAACTATCTCTGGAGTATGATATGCTGTTCTGGCTTAATCTCACTCATGTTTAATACATTATCACAGACAACATTCAATCATACATTTCTATGTTGCATAAATAACATTTTGGAACTCGGGAGTTGGGTTTTTGCTCGACCCCCGATTTTCGGGATGTTACAGATGGTATCAGAGCATGATTTGGATTAAACTGGGCCTGGGTTATGGTCTTGCGACGTACGCTGTCGCTTCCTTTGACTTAGGTGGGTGCGAGAAGGGTCTAGAAACACTTTTAGGATCACAGATTCGCCGATAGGCGAAGTCTATAAGGATCGATCGCAAGATCGAGTCTGTAACGCATCTCGGGTCGCGTAAAGCGACCCGAATCACTTTTAAGCTGTAGGAAGTCGGGTGGAGACGTCATATGAGTGGTTTTAAACCGCAAAAGTGAATCTTGGGCCGTGGAATGACCACGACTCCAGTAATCAATCGCCAGGGCTTAAAAACCCCGTCTTGCCAAAAATTCTCAAAATTCCTCCTCTAAACACTCCAATCTTCATTTCTTTCTTATCCATTTCATATTAGGCATCAAACCTAATAAGAAAATAACACAAATTAGTACTTTCACAAAATTTTACAGTGAATAGTAAAATTTCATGAAAAATGACCATAAGGCCATTCTAACTTCACTTTCTTTAGTAACTAAGGATCTAAATAGATGTACTGGCTCCTTCTACCCCAAATTCATATGCTGCATCATATAATTTGGTATTCGGGATTGCGAGGTGGACCCGGAGAGGCCCGAACACATATTTGGGCCCATACAGATCAAAGTACAATGAACCAGGGGGTGGGCCATATATTTTTGGACCCCTGGGATCATGGGGGACCAGACCCATGTGGTCCCACCGGCCAACTTGGAAGTTGGCCGGCGATGCCATCGTCGGTCGGGCGATGCATCGCCGACCGGTGGGGCCCACTTGCAGTGATTTTTGGGCGCACGCCCTATTTTGGGTCGTGTACCCCTCCCATGTAGGTCCCGTCCATAGAAAACCCCAAATAGGGGTACTTCCTTAACAAACAGCCCCTCCCCTAGCCCCATTTTCGTTTTCAGCTGCCCTATCCCAAAAATTCATGATTCCAAACCACCCTAGATCCATTCCCTGCCAAAAACGACCACCCTCCGTCATTCCTTTGAAGTTGGCAGCCCTCCCTCTTGAAGATTTCATCCGTTGGAGCTCCTAAAACCCCAAAATCGAGCTGAAATCGTGAGGTGCTCCATTCCCCTTTTTCATTTTCATTTCTTTCTGAAAATACATCCTAGGGAAGCTTGAAGCATCCCTCTACAACGCCTAGATTTCATTCTGTCCCTTTGGGCGACCATTTCTTCGCATTTCCTCCATTTTCCATGGCTATTGTTAAGGCTGTTTCAGCCTTTTTCCTCCCTTTCCATCGTTCTCTCTCTCATGTCCCTTTTATTTGAGCCTTTACCCTCTTTTTGGGTCTCAGAATCATGCTAACCTCAAATCCCATTTCTCAACTTTCTCCGTTTGAGAAGTATTGAAAACACATGGCCGATAGAGCTCTAATGGGCAACTGACAGTATTGAACTTGATAGTATTCAAGAAGGTCAGTCGGGACCCTGGTAGAAGTCCTTTGGTAGAATTAGGCATCTATGTCGTTGCCCTTTAGCTTGTTTGACTACTGTTGAAATTTCTGTGTTGTTTTGTTGTTAGGTAGAAAAATGTGTTTGTGTTGTGGTTTGGGCTTAATATAGCCAAAATTTGTTGAATGGAATGCATGTTGTTTCATTTCGTTATAAGATATTGTTTCTAGAATGGGAGTATTATAACTCCCTGAGATCCGGCCTACAAATTAGTTTTTATCCCACCCCACCCTCCTACCAAGCATGCCACTTCCGATCCCACTATGGGACTAAGAATGCGGTTCTATTTAATACAACTGAATGCTACTGGCCACATAGGCCCTTGGCGTTTTGGTCCTAGAGTTAGTACTTCTAGAGTTGAAGAGTCTGACGACATAAGGAATCCAATTCCATTTAGACAATCTTGACCCTAAGCGATAGAACAACTCTCTGTAGTAGAAATGGTATGGAAAGCCATTTACCGTATAATCTTAAGCTATAGATTATAGCTACTGGGTTACAGACTAGCGTACTAGCTACCTAGAGTAGGGTAAAGTCTGTATATGTTAAGGAATGATAGATTAGATTTGATTGGAATGAGACTCCCTTCCTTGGATAGATCCCCTTATGACTTATAGACTCCTGTTGTTGCCCGTAGGAAGGAACCATACACTCTCAGGGAACATTTATAACTCCCTCAGATTGAACTTAGAATGTACTAGCACGCCCCCTAGAATTGCCTTCCCCAAGGGCTTATTGCATTCGAGAATGCGGAATAAAGGAACTACATGTAAGCGATGTATTCGCGGTCTGAATCGACTTCTTAATCCTAGTGGTTACCAATAAATCCAATGCTCTGATCAAGCAGAAGATCGGAATCGACTCGGATTAAGAATTGATACAATAAATCTTCTGTCCTAGCTAGACAGAAAGTCTATGTATCCGGCTCAGACCCATTACACAACCTTTCTTCCGTGTTGGCTCGACCATCTACTACTAAACAGGATCATAGTGTCTTTGGGAAATGGCGAGGACTTAAAACCAGTAGGGAATTAGGCGTCTTGCCACCAACTCATACCTGCCCCTGAACCTATCCACAATAGAGCTTAGGCTCATCTCTATCGCCATAGATACCAATGCCATAGAACGCATCATTAGCATGGAAAGCCACTGTAATGAGAGGTTGTTCCCTAATTCATGTCAAAGATAGCCCCTAAGTTGCACCTTGTTCCGATATATAGAGCGATGCATAGATTCTTGAATTTAAGAAAAACCAAGTTTTAAGGGGGGTAGAACGAATTTAGTCCAATCCAGATAGGTTAGTCAACGCTACCGTTCGATCAGAGTGGCGTAGCGGAAGCGTGGTTAGGCTTTTCCCCACTGGCCCAAGATCGAAACCTTTGATTTAGGTTATGCGTAAAGGTTAGGTCGCTAAATAAGATTTGAACCTTCCTTAGAATGTCAATACTAAAGTCTCTCTAGGTACTCCTTGCCCTTTGCCAATGTCGGGGACGACATTGTGTTTTAAGGGGGGTAGATTGTAACACCCCGGATTTTGGCCAATCTGGGATTTGACGTCCTTAGGCAATGGGTCAATTAAAACACCTGAAAATTCGCTTAGAACCCAATTCCATAGCCAAAGGAATCACTTAGGATTAATTCCTTTAGAAAATACGACTAGGTTAGCTAGTGCAACGTTAGAATAGCTGGGAAATGGTCCCTGATCGCTTTAAATACGTTCTACAAGGCCCAAAGCGAGTGGAACCAAGGGTGCTATAATGCTCTAAAGCCTCGGATCAAACTCTAAGCCGGTTTGTCCTCGGGACCTCCTTGAAACTTTGTATTGGATCTAGACCGCGCGTCGAAAGTCCGATACCTCCTATCTTAGACCGTTAGAACCGTCTAGCTGGACTTGACACTCATTCCGAAAATCAAGTCAAACCGATAATCACAGGCTATTTCATTGAGCCCGGACTGAAGAGAGTGTGAATAGGGACATAGTTGGAATTTCAAATTCAAATCTGGCACACAAATTTGACGCATCAGTATTAAGCATTCTGACCGTCAGAATACAGCCAAATTACACCCTTGGATCAGGAAAAATATCTATTATATATCACGAGACTTATAGGCCTGATCTTGGTGCGGTGACCGTTAAACTGAAACTGGGCCGCCACGTGCGATCTGGGAACCCAACCGGTCTGAAAACTGGATGTGTGCTAGATCCAGTATGCATGAGCTTAAGTCCGACCGCATTTGGCCTGGGGACCTTCAGAAATGCCCTTTTGGACCGAAACGGCCCCGATTTGGTTAGGCACCAAGTAAACATTGTTCCCAAGCCTATTTTGGGCATGTTTTAGGCTATAAAAGGGGTTGAAACCCTCACTCCTCTCTTCCATCCGAATTTGAGAGAAGCCCTAGCTTGGGAGAGAGAAAAAGGTGGGAGATTGTGAGAGTGTGGGAGAGTTCTTCCTGCCACTTGTACTACGCATTGCACGTGCTTAAGCAACACACCTCTACCGCTTTCCCGGCGATTCCACCGCGATCCTAGGTAAGTAAAAACCCTAAATAGTTGTTGATTTGAGTTTCCCTTGTTTCCATAGCGATGTAGCGTATGAATCTTGTGTATTAGGTTCCTTATTCGCCGTAGACGAAGCGTATACGCTCCGTTTCAATTTCCGACTCTACAAGACATAAGGTGCGGATATTAGACGCTTTGATTGACTGTTTCCAAAGCTTTCAATGTCGTTTAATAGTAGATTCTTGACGGCAACGCCGTTTGACATGTACAAAATGCTCTCCGTTTCCTGTTTCGTAAATTAACGAAGAATATGAGATTTAGGGTATTTTAGTCATTTGTAGGAAGTACAGTTTACATTCATATTTTGCTGATGTGATTGACATGGTTTGTTGTCGCATTAGGAAGTTAGGAATGCGTGCATAATTATTTTGGCGAAGAGATTCGCCTAAATGCGCACGTCGGATCGACATACTATATGTAGACTTAAGTGTGTAGTGTAAGTGTTTGTATAAATGCTTGTATTAGTATGTATTGGCTTAAATGGTGTTATGGATTAGTTTGAGATTGATTTCTCAATGAATATGTTGATGTGAATGATTTCCTACATGTTAGCCATATGTACGATTTCATTATATGTATGAAATGCATGTGCTTAATGATTCATTTAAGTGGTGTGTTATAACATGTGCTAGATGATTTTCTTATGACTTAGTTAGAGATTGAATTCTCAATTAATACGCTGATGGTGATGATTTCCTATATGTTGGCGATATGTATAATTTCATTATATGTATGAAAGGCATGTGTTTGAAGACTTGCTTAAGTTGTATGTAATGACATGTGTTAACATGCTCACATGGTTCCATTTCATTTCCATTACCCTTACACAACTACTGATGTGATTCTATGATTGTTTGGGACTATGCCTAGTCCAGGCAGTCGGTAACCGAAAGAATTCGTGGTTAGCTTATCTTGGCCACGAAGGACGTGTCGATGAACGCGAGTCGTGTTGGAGTTGACGGCAGTGGTTAGGCCACGCGAAGTGTTTTACGCACTTCATGTCGTTCGACTTGCGATGCGCTCGTGCCAGTCGAGCTCGTCAAGTAACCCGACTGGCCGTTGTATGTTCACCTTGTATGAGTCATAACTGCTTGAACCTAGGGTACTGAACTTACCATTGTAAACCCTGTTAACCATGGTACCTTGATCCATAAAGACTCATGAGCCGGGCATGGTGGTATGGGACACCGTGGTCGAGCTGTCGGCCTACGCTGGGGCCACAAACCTCCCCGTAGTGACCAGTGAGCACCTATGACTCGTGAGCAGATTATGGTGGTATGGGACACTATATTCTTGCTGTCGGCCTACACTGATAAGGTGATGGGGGAGCGGTGCAACGAGTGCGAGCAACAGCCCTGGCAGCCCTTTGTAGTGACCGCGAGCGTATTCTGAGTCTACGGGAGGCGACGACCCTTCCGTAGCAGTAGAGTACAGTAGGCCTGTATTGATAAGGTGATGGGGGAGCGGAGCAACGAGTGCGTGCAACAGCCCTGGCAGCCCTTGCAGCGACCTACGAAATATACATCGTATGAGATTACTAGGAGTGACGACCCTAGACAGGATCTGTGTTGGGATTGATACAAGGGAAGTACCTTAGTTTCCCAATCCTGCTGTTTGAATGGACTAATAACAACCTGGAATTCATATCACCATAGCATTGCATGTGCCTGGAAGATGTGGAGCACTCTAGGGAGTGTGGCATGCCGCGGTCGTAAGATGTTGCCGTATGAGGGTGATCGTCGGTGAGGGCATACATCACGTCATATCATAATTGCATTAACAACAGTATTAGGATTGTTTGATTTACTGCGTTACTATTATCGCATGATTGATTTGATAACATGTTAATCTTTGCTCTATTATTCCACTGAGTTAGCTACTCACTCCCACGTTACGGGACGGTGTTCCGGACACCCACCAGACCTTTTTGTGATTGCAGATGATGGCGCGGCCTATGAGGCGGAGCTGGACTTGATGATGATGAGGAGGATCCCTCCTTTATGCGTGTTCTGATTGACGGGATTACAGGGAGGTTGCTTAAATACCTTGACACTTGTCATTTTATATTTTTAGAGCACTCATGTATATTCTTTTGGTTACTTTTGAAGTATACATGTATGTATATAACCTGGTAGCATGTTCACACTCTGGAGACATACAATGGTTTATATATGTTATACATACTATTACAGTCTTCCGCTTGCAAATTTAACTATCTCTGGAGTATGATATGCTGTTCTGGCTTAATCTCACTCATGTTTAATACATTATCACAGACAACATTCAATCATACATTTCTATGTTGCATAAATAACATTTTGGAACTCGGGAGTTGGGTTTTTGCTCGACCCCCGATTTTCGGGATGTTACACCTAGGTCCCGAGCTTGTATAGGAGATGTCAGAGGCTATTGATATCATCAGGCAGAGGATGCGCACAGCTCAGAGCCAACAGAAGAGTTTTACTGATCGTCGGCGTCGTCCCTTGGAGTTTAACGTAAGGGACCATGTGTATCTCAAGGTCTCACCCATGAAGGGCGTAGTTCGATTTGGAGCAAAAGGCAAGCTTGCCCTGAGATTCATATGACCTTTTGAAATCACTGGGCGTATTGACGTCATGACTTATCAGCTTACCTTTCCATCTCAGTTGTCTGGCTTCCACAACATTTTTCATGTCTCTATGTTAAGGAAGTGTGGGTCAAACATAGTTTTCGTTATTGATTAGCAGCCGCTGGAGGTTCGTGAGGACGCTTCTTACATCGAGCAGCCAGTTCGTATCTTTGATAGGAAGGAGCAGGTCCTCCGGACCAAGGTCATTCCGTTGGTAAAGGTTCAGTGGGGTCACCATTCCGCAGAGGAGGCTTCTTAGGAGCGCGGGGCCGAGATTCAAGAGCTTTATCCCAATCTCTTTGATGATTGATCATGTGATGTATTTTGTATGTTATCTCTGGATTTATATAATGATATTATGTTTCTTATTCCTAGCGAATTATGCCTAGTTGCGATAATTATGTAAATTTTGAGGATGAAATTTTATTAGGAGGGGAGAGTTGTAAGCCCCATATCCTAAACCGTACCGTTCCGTAAACTTTTACAATTTTACTTGTTGAATTTCGACAACCTTCGATCCTTAACCGGTAATTGTAAACGACCCTAATTCATACGCCGTCAACTCGAGTCGACTAAACTCAAGACCTTTACCATAGCGATCACACCGTCGCCGCGGTTCCGATGCCGCGACTCACGCGCCGAGGCGATACCCTGATCAAGAGATGTGGGCCAACATTCGGTGCGGGAAAAAAGTCGCGTGTTACGAAACCTAAGAGAATCTCTATGAGTTGTCACATCAATCCATCAATCTCAACATGTCAAGTACACATTAACTTTCACCCATTCCCAAGCAAGCCTCAAAGTTAAAAAGTTCTTACAAAGCCCATGCCTTTCTTACACAAATGGCCACAAAAGTCAAAAAGTATCTTACACACCCATCACCACCACATCTATCACTCCATCACTCATCACTCTCTCTCCCTTTACAACTCTCTTTCCCTTCATTTTTTTTTGAAAATCACTTCCCAAGCTAAAGAAAACCTCCATACGTATGAGGCTCTCTCTCTCCTTCAAAGCTCCAAGTGTGGCCCACCTTTCCATCCCAAGATCTCCCATCCTAGCCATCCATTTCTCATCTCCTCCATTGATATTGAAGCTAAGGAGCTAAGGAACTCATATGAGCAAGAAGATTGAATGGTGGGTGCTTGATAAGCGTAGTTATTTTTCATATTTTTAAGATGGACCAAGTGAGGCCAATCGATCAATGGTTTGGATCTCACTTGGGACCTTAAGATGTGGCCGATGGCCCACTAGGATCATCATGATCATTTCATGATGGGGCCATTCTCCATGGACCCCATCATGATGTTTATTTTATTGCATTAAAAGGGTCATCTAGACCGTCCATATTAGTAGGGAAAGGATCTCCACTGTTGATTTCGATTTCGGTAGTCACATGTGTAAAGGGATCCATTTGATGTATGATTTCTTACAAGGGAGGGCTCATAGTGGCGGAGCCCTCCATCTCAAGCGTTTCCCACTCTCTATCTCTCTCTCTCTTCCTCTCTATTTCATTTTCCCTTTTTAAGATCATAATATGGTTGTGTGGCCCACTTGAATGGACCCCACCATGAGGCATGTATTCTATTTAAACCATTTTCATTTGGTGGCCCACCTAAGTAAAACCCACCTCAATGCTTTGTGCCGTGACCAAACCGTCCAGCGTCTGGAACGTTGGACGCGAGTTAAACACAAATATAAGCTTGGTTCAAAGCCTTGGGGGTGGACCATTAGTGTAGGCCCTACCTTGTTATATGTATTCAATCCACGCCGTTCATTCCTTTCTTGAGTTCATTTTAGGCGTTGAGCCAAAAGATGGGGCCAATCCGACTTACGGGCGGGCCATAGCATAACTAACAGTGGGTCTACCATTGAAATATTCTCCTGTCGTTTCTATGCCCCAAAATATATGGAATATTGGGCTCGTTTGGCTTTTCTTGAGCCCTGACGACCGATGGTTGCATCAGATTCACTTGATGTGTGCCCCACATGTGAAAAACTGTGAGAACACCACAATAAAAAAAAAATCAAACAAGAGGCAGCGCCTGCTGCCACTGACGCAGCAGCAGGGCTGCAGCGTTTTGACGGGCAGGCGTCCCAGCAGGGAACCCACGACCCAGCCATGGGCCCCACCATGATGTGTATTTTCCATCCAACCTATTCATGAGGTAGACCCCCTCCTGAGGTAGGTCCCCTCCAAATCTCAGAGCCATCTGAGCGGTCCCCTCCAAATCTCAGAGCCATCTGATGCTCAGATGGCCCGCATCGGAGGAAACAGTGGGATAAAATGTCTTCCCTTAAAACTCTTTTATGGGCCACAGAAGTTTTGGATCAAGTTGAAATTTGTTTTTCCTCCTCATCTAGGTTCGTGCAGCCTTGTCAACGGATTGGATGGCATACTAGCATGATGGTGGGCCCCACCTGTAACCCACAGTGGTGTATGTGTTTTATCTCCACCATCCGCTGGTGTTGTATGTGTTTTATTCCCCCATCCACCATGGACGGTGGAATCCACCCTGGTGTATGTGTTTTCACCACACCGTCCCGGGGCTGGACGGTGGGACCCCATTGAGGTATGTGTTCTCTCCATGCCGTTCATCTATATGTGGGCCCCCACCATGATGCATGGGTTGCATCCAATCCATCTAACCATTTTGAAAGCCCATTTTAGGGCTTGAGGCAGAGAATGAGTTAGATCCTTAGCTCATGTGGACCCCACCGTGATACATGTGTTGAATCCAAACCATCTATCCATTTTAAAAGCTCATAAAATGAGCTAAAGATGAGCCAAATCCATAGTCCAAGTGGACCCCACCTTGACGTGTTTTGAGGTCCATCTTAGTGTATTCGTGGTAATTCATTAGGGTCCACTTTGATGTGGATGTAAGGCCAATGAAATTAGGCCATTTGATGTATTCTAAGGCCCATGGAATTAGACCCATTTTGATGTATTTTAAGGCCCATGGGATTAGGCCCATTTGATGTTTTAGGGGCCCACGGGTTAAGGCCCATTGAGATGTACTACGACCTATGGGTTGAGGCCCATTTAATGTGTATATGGGGTCCAATTGGTGTGACCCATTTGTTACATATAAGACCCATGAGATTAGGCCCATTTTGATGCATTCTAAGGCCCACTGGTTATGGCCCCATTGCAATGCACATAAGGCCCATTGGTGCGGCCCATTGATATGGCTCACTTAACGAATATAAGGCCCATATGATATGACCCATTTGATGTATTTAAAGCCCAATGGAATGTACCTAAGGTCCATTGTAATGTATGATCCCAGCACGGATTATGTAATAATGTTTATGACGGTCGTGCCTTGGGAGCAATGTTGGTTTGACGTCCACATTACAAGTATAGTGTTGGTTAAATGTCCGCATTATGACTCTCCCTAGGGCCCATTGATAGATCGTACTTGTTGTGTGTCGGCCGTCTAGGTCACCTGCATTGTAAGGATAGTACAATACTTTATAACATGTTTAGTATAGTTCCATGACTCACGATCATACGCATCATATGTATGCTTGATATGTTAAGTGATTGATCATAGCATATGCCTTCAGGCAGTTGTTTATGGGACCTCGATTGGGCGGTGTTACCCTATATGAGCGCACGATATGCGTAGAATTGCTGCATGATTAGATAGTATGATTCATGCATTTCGCATTGTGTGATATGGTTACTGTACGCCCTAGCGACATCGGGACCGTAGCCTCCACAGACGTATTGTGGTTGGCAGGATTGGATACCGAAAATCTTGTTCTACATGGGGTGATATAGATATCCTTGGATGAAAGTTCCTAAACCCTTATGGTACCAAGAGGTTGCTCCAATGTCTAGACCGAGTGGGTACAGGGGTGTTGAGTGCCGATTACCAAACGGTCACACTTTTCACTGTGTCGTAATCGGTTGGAAGGGGGTGCGGCCTTACCCGTCCGAAAGTAGGGGGCAAAGCTAGGCTGAGTTTGACCAGCTCGAGGAATGGGTCCACTATCGACGAGTCGAGCCCGATATTGACAGACGGATAGTGAGGTCTCTTCCACTTATCTTATTGTGCTCGATGGGGCGGCGATCTGGTTTAAAGTGTACTACCGGTGATATCCCAGTGTTGAACTGTTTTGATATGTGGACTTAGATAAGGATTGTATGCTTGACTTGCATCTTGCATCGCATAGCCTTAGTATATTCGACATTATTCATGCTTTGCACCGCATGGCCTTGATACGACCAATAGTATTCATGGATCCATTAGTAAATTCCGCATTATTCTGATATTGCATGATCATATTACTACCTTGGGCACACACTTTCACCACCCTCTAAGCTTTTCATAAGCTTATGCACGACCGTTACGTGCAGGTGACGTTGGGGCGCAGCAGCGCTGTGGCAGGATCGCTTTGCAGATCATTTTGAAGATTTTGACCTATCATCATTGTATTTCCCTTTATGTTCATTGTACTTGTAAAGTTTTTGATCATAGTGAAAATGTAATGGAGTTTTTAGTTGTTGTTTGTGGGTTATGCCTTTGTTTATGCTTATTATGAATCAAACTGTCATTGAAAATTCTCCTCGTAGCATCCTAGATTGGAACCTAGCGAATGGGCATTGGGAGTCGAGAATAGGGTTCGTTGGAGGCTGTCGGCGCGAAATTCGGTGATCGAAAATTTTGCGAGCCCGATTTTGGATTTTAGGGTGTGACAATTATTCATTTCTCAGTTCACCTGCTTTATTGTCTATTTCTTTCCTGTTTATCGTTGTCTTGTTGAATTTGCAAGAAATCAGTTTATTCTCTTTTAATAAATTCGTTTGCAGCATAACGGATGGATGGTGTGGATAATCCACATACATCACGGTGGGCCCCACATATATTTGGCAGCATCTTCGGTTTTAATGTTGAAAAAAGCAAGAGTCAAATCAATCCTCGAAAATGATGCGGTAATTACCCATGTAAATAATTATTATCTATTTACAATGTAATTACATTTACTTTAGAAAATCAAATAGACCGTAAGCATCGATAGTTAGTAAGATTCCGTGAATTAGAAACCATACATCTGTGTAGGTAGAGTGGATTCCTAACACCTTCCCTCTCTTTAATCGTGGTCTCTTACTCAAAATCTTCTGTTGCAGATAAATGAATCATTTTAAGGCCGATAACCTTCAGAATCTCATCCTAACATTTCTATAGAGTTTTACCCACTATGGAATCGAAGTAATTGCTAGTTTCAACTCCAATTAAATATAACACCTCACTTACATTAACGAAAAGCCTCACCATGTGAGTGAGATCCAATCCGCCTCAAGATTCATCGTCCATAAAATGACGACTCTACTGGGACTTGCTCATCTCTTTGGTCGCGATCCGACTTACATGATCTCGCAAATTCTTGAGGATCAACAATTTTCATGCGTTTGTATATGCATCTAGCATTCATTCTAAATCCCAACAAAACTAAAAAGAAGAAAATTCAAAAACCTAAAACCATTGTGCCCATTTGAGCCAGACGCACTCAAACCAAAACTTTATTCCACGACTCTTTTCCGTACCCAATTTGAAATATTTATATCAAACCATGAAGAAGGAACTCTCCCATTTTCCGCTCTCAATATGATAGAAGCTCTACCCCCATAGACACATCCAGTAGCATCAATGACAGTCTCTTACATTCAAGAGTTGGCCCAAAATACAAACATGTAACGTCCCAAATTTTTTCCAACTTGGCGATGGACATCCTTAGGCATTGGGTTGATCATAACACCTTATTGAATTATCCGAACTTAATCCCAAAGTCTTAAATCCCCTATCAACCCATTTCCATCAAAATCTCACCTTTTGCCAACTTGTTCTTCAAATTTTTCTAAGTACTTTTACATTAGACACTAATCCTAAAGTTTAAATGATGAAGAACAATACTTAAACTAAAATTTACTATAAATAAAATAAGTTTTTTACTGTTAAAATTATGGAATATCACAAAATAAAAAAGTTATTTGGATATATCAGCTTCTCCTACCCCAAAATCATATATGGCACGTCGCGTAACTCATTCTGGACTGGAAGATTTACCCGTTTCAAGAAAACGAGTGGCAGAACCACCACCAGGCGAGCGCGATGCCATCACACCCACCTCGAGGCCTCACGGTTGGGTCCAGAAGACAGCGATGCCATCGCACCGACCGCGAGGCATCGTCGGTGCACCAAAAATTTGGTGGACTCTCGCTATAGTTTTCTACAATTTTTGACTGACTTTAAAAAGTCATATCTCCCTTGTTATAACTCCAAGTTAGGTGATTCAAAAGCCAGATTGAAGCTTGATAAGTTTAGTTTTATATAAAAATAAATTAAAAATATAATAAAAATTTTAATATAATTGAATATAAGTTGATATGACAACTATCCAAAAATTATTAATCTGGACAGCTACTACTTCTAGAATTTTTAGAATTTTTCTACAATATGAAATCTAATGAAATTTGGTAGAGATAAAGTAGACTTGATGATAAAATATTAAAAAATAATTAAAATAATATACTAACTAAAAGTGTCAAAAAGG
Organism: Magnolia kwangsiensis; assembly: GCA_037074715.1. Classification (NCBI taxonomy): domain Eukaryota; kingdom Viridiplantae; phylum Streptophyta; class Magnoliopsida; order Magnoliales; family Magnoliaceae; genus Magnolia; species Magnolia kwangsiensis. The sequence goes on along the minus strand of CM073572.1, from coordinate 187,526,917 downwards.
ATCATAGAACTACCCTAGGACCTTATTATATCATAATTAGGGTAGAATTTAGCTAAGTACTAAATAATTGCTGGATTTAACTTGAACCACTATCTATACAAATGAAAAGACCAACAATTATTAATACCATTGAATCAACATCCCTTACAAACCTAGGAGAAATCTCAAAACCCAGTTGCTCTCGGGAGTACATTGAAACTCCGTTTCGGACCTGAACCGCGCGTCAAAAGTCTGATTATCGCAAAACTATAAGGTTATGACCACCTTATTGGGCTTGATAACTATCATGAGAATTGAGCCTAAATAGTATCTAGAAATGTACAACTTGAGCCTTAAGCGAAGTGTGTGAGAAACGCGAATATCTTTAAAAAGTGAACCAGAACTTAAGTGAATTGGACCGTTCGCTTGCGAGGAAAATTGAAGACATCAGACCGTCAGATTCTGACCAAACTTCACCCATGGATCAAAAAAAATTCTGATCTTAATTACTTGTGGCCTTGATCGAGTGATAATGACCGTTGATCTGATACCGGTCCTCCACGGTCGATCCGTAACCCGGTCGCACTGAAATTATAACCCGGCCTAGATCCATGGTCAGAAAACTTATCCTATGCCGCAAATAAGTAATAGACCACCAGATGAGGCCCGTTTGCTCGAAATTGACGCCCTTTGGATACAAACCAGGTATATCATGGCCCTGAGGTCATTTGCATCGCTTTTGAGCGTATATAAGGCCCTTAAACCGACCTTTCTCCCTCCCATACGAATTTCTCCAAACCTTAGGAGAGAGAAGAGAGAAAAGGAGAGAAAAGAGTGAGGAGAAGTGAGTGAGATTGGGAGATCGTTGCTAGGATTCACTCTCGCTACTCCACGCACTAAATCACCTCCCCGCCATCGCTACACGAACCATTCCAACTTCGATTTGAGTAAGAAATCCTAACCCTAATCTTGATTTAGGAATCCAAATAGAGTAATCGACGTAATAACTAACCTATTTTGTGATTTAAGTAGCCGTTGTTCTGTATATGGGAGCATAGGATTCGAAACGAGCAATCTGACGAAAGGTGCGTACTATAAACGTTTAAGTTATGGTTTTCAAGGCTTTCAATGTCAGCTAATGATTTATGTCTGACTTGATTGCTGTCATCTGATCTAGTTACGATGTTTTCTATATACTATACATGTATGAACTATGTTGGACAAATATGCATTCTATGTGTTTGTTGAAATGCTTGAATGAACTTGAAATCATGATTTGTGCTTGCCCTGACTATCAACATAGAATTCATGTTTGTTGTATGTATCACAATCTCATTCTGAAAGAAATTTTCATAATATATGTCGTAACCAATTTAGTCTATGTATGTAGTAATGTGTAGTTAAGTGTTTGATAAAATGTCTGAATGAGAAACTATCTGATGAATTGTATTTATTAAGGGCATTGAGATAAGATTCTCAACTACCTTATCTAGATGTATAATTTCCTTCATGTAGTCTTAATTTCAACTATGTGATTTATGTATAAAATGCATATATATATAATAACATGTTATATGTGTTTGATAAAATATCCGAATGAGATATTGTTTAATGAATTGTATTTAATAAAGGTGTTGAGATAGAATTCTCAATTACCTTATCTATATGTATAATTTTCTTCATGTAATCTAAATTTTAACTATGCAATTTATAGATGAATCGAAATGTTCGGTAGTATGTTCAATATGTTGATAAAATGCTCCAATGAGTGTTGTACTTGAATTTTTTATTAAATGCCTATATGATTATCACATGTATCCACATGCTGCATTTGAGTATGATTGGGACTACTACATAGTCCAGGCAAACGGTAATAATTCCTATTTGAGTGGTCGAATTAATCTCATCACATTTGATGTGTTCAGTAAATCCAAGTCATGCGATGATTGTTGACAGTGGTTAGGCCACGTGGAGTGCTTATGCACTCCATATTGATTAATTCAGCGTATGCTCGTACCAATTAAACTTATCTAAAAACTGATTGGTCTATTGTGTGTTTACCATGTATGGACGTTACTGCTTAAATCTAAGGTATCACATACCAATGTAAAAGCCTGTCTCAACTATGGTACCATGATCCACTAAGACTCATGAGCCGAGTATGGTGGTATGGACATCGTGGTCGAGCTGTTGTCCTACGCTGGGGTGACGAGCCTCCCCATAATGACCAGTGAGTAACCCAAACTCGTGAGCCGAATACGGTGGTATGAGATACTTTATTCGAGCTATTGGCCTACACCGGCGTAGCCCGACTTCAGTCTCAGTGTGGGTTAGGGTGATCCGTCTAATCCGAACCCCCTTCAAAAATAGCGCTTCAGTTGGTAGGGCATTGGTGGAGTGACCTCGAGTATAAACTCATGAACTTGCCTATCCACTGTTTTAATCGGGAGTGATGACCTCACAACTTTCCTATCATATGCGATTAACTAGGATTGATGAACCTAGATGGATCATTTGTTTGAGTAAATGATATAAAGGGAGGTACCTTAGCTTTCCGAATTTACTGTATGAATAAGCTTATCTAAGCACTTGGTTAACACTATCATGCATTGCACTGCATGTGCTTTGGCAAGGAAGTGTACAGTGGGAGTTGTCATGCGCAACCGTGAGATGGTGTCGTTGAGGGAGTGCAAGCGAGGGCATGCATCATTATAGCATATCATTCCTGCATTAATAACAGTACTTAGAAAATGATTGTTGTATTATTTTATCATTACTTCTTAACTGAATTGATAACATGTTAACCTTTGCTTTATAGTTCCATTAAATTAGCTACTCATTCCCACCTAGGATGGTATTTTAAAACACCAACTAGACTTTGATTTAGATGCAGGTTCTGGCAAGGCTTACGCTACGGAGCCAGATTTCATATACGATGAGGAGGAGTTCTCCCACGTTCAGCTATCAGGCGGGTCTATGTAGACCATGTACTGATCGATGGGATTACAGGGACTATAAGGATTAGTTGGACATTTATATTTTTGTATTTTATAAATTTTGGATCAACACATGTATATGTTCAGTCTGGTAACATACTCATACTCTGGGAATTGGGAAACACTTCTATACATCATATTCCTATCTCAGTCTTCTGCTTGCTTAACTTAATTATCTCTCGAGTAAGATATGCTGTTTTAATATAATCCCGCTTATATTTAATGCACTAATATGGATAATATTTAAACATCATTATCTATGTTGTATAAGTAATGCGTTGGAACTCGGGAGTTGAGCTTCTGCTCGACCCCTGATTTTCAGAGTATTAGAAGTTGGTATTAGAGCATGATTTGGATTAAACTAGACCTAGGTTATGGTAATACGATTACACTGACGTACTTTGACTTAAGAGGGGGAGATAAAATATAGAAATAATCGTAGGATCCGAAGTTTCACCGATGGTCGAGATTGACAGTCGAAATGTAACCCGTACGCGTCCAAAATCCTGTGAAATGATCTCGATTCCTTCTTAAGCCGTCAATCGACGGGTTTAAACTATTAGCCAGCAAATTTCAAACTTAAAACACGCCAAAAGGCATGAATACGTACGAAATGGGATGAGAAAACACATCTCATGGGTGTTAAAGCAAGCACGAGCGTCGAGCGAGAGCAAAGGACGAAGCGAGATCTCAATTCCCAAATTTCGCTCGAAAGATCTGTACCGCCAGGCATCGGTCTCGGTAAGTTTCACGGTCGTAAAGTCATAGTTGAAGCGCATGTTGATGAAAGGCTATTTAGGTTGTATCCAATGATGGACCTCCTGTTGGAATCCAGGTGGGGTCCCATATTTGAAGGCAAGTCTCATGCGTTTGAAACAACTGTCCGAGCCTTCTATGCCCACATGCGGGATCCACTACTGGAGCCTCTACAGTTCACTATTCCCATGGGAAGGTGGGAAGCAATAGTTAATGTAGATGTGATGGCTCGAATTATGAGAATTACACATGGTGAAGTATATGCTAATGTATCTCTTCTTAAGAGTGTGCGAGAAAGAGATTTTCGCACATGTTTCTTTGTGGCTGATTGGTTCACTGGAAGCGAGGCAATTGCCTCCCATCGACCAAGATGATGACAGACCTCTGCTTACTCCATCACATATTCACGTACAATGTGTATCCTAGGTGGAGCAACCGTACCAAGTGCACTTGTTTGATAGTGGACTTCCTATACAGAGCTAGGCAGGGAGACAAGTTGTGTCTACCTACGTTCCTGTAACACCCTGAAAATCGGGGGTCGTGTATAAACTCAACTCCCGAGTTCCAGACCGTCACTTATGCAACAAAAATGGTTATGATTCGATGTTGTCAGATTTAAAGCATTCACATGAGTAAAAGTATACCAAAACTGCAATTCATACTTCAGATCCAGTGATAAAAGCAAGCGGAAGACTAAACAAGATATATATCACTGTATGGAAAAACAAAGTAATCTCAACTGTCTCCAAAGTATGACTACATCTCTGAGTCTCATATACATGTACATAACAAAAGAATAATGTTCAAAAAGAAAAGTCCCACTGATGTCCCCTCGATCCAGGTCGCCTACGGGAAGCCGTCATGATACTGCATATACGAGAACTCATCCTGGTCCTCGTCATCATCTAGCTCCACCTCCTGGATCTCGTCGTCACCTGCAACTACAACAGGGTCTGGTGGGTGTTGCAAACACCATCCCGTAACGTGGGAATGAGTGATCAACTCAGTGGAATCATAGAGCAAAGATTAGCATGTTCACAATTCAATCACGCGATAATAGTAAAGCAGTAAATCAGACAAGTCCTAATACTGTTGTTAATGCAAGATGATATGACGTGATGTATGCCCTCACCGACGATCACCCTCATACGGCAACATCTTACGACCGCGGCATGCCACACTCCCTAGAGTGCTCCACATCTTCCAGGCACATGCAATGCTATGGTGATATGATTACCAAGTTGTTATTAGTCCATTCAAACAGCAGGATTGGGAAACTAAGGTACCTCCCTTGTATCAATCCCAACACGGATCCTGTCTAGGGTCGTCACTCCTAGTAATCTCATACGATGTACATTTCATAGGTCACTGCAAGGGCTGCCAGGGCTGTTGCTCGCACTCGTTACACCGCTCCCCCATCACCTTATCAATACAGGCCTACTGTACTCTACTGCACGGAAGGGTCGTCGCCTCCCGTGAACTCAGAATACGCTCGCGGTCACTACAAAGGGCTCGTCGCCTGATCAGTGTAGGCCGACAGCTAGAATATAGTGTCCTATACCACCATAATCTGCTCACGAGTCAAGGTGCTCACTGGTCACTACGGGGAGGTTTGTGGCCCCAGCGTAGGCCGACAGCTCGACCACGGTGTCCCATACCACCATGCCCGGCTCATGAGTCTTCGTGGATCAAGGTACCACGGTTAATAGGGTTTACAATGGTAAGTTCAGTACCCTAGGTTCAAGCAGTTATGATACATACAAGGTGAACAAACATCGGCCAGTCGGGTTACTTGACGGGCTCGACTAGCGCGATCGCATCTCGAATTGAACGACATGAAGTGCGTAAAACACTTCGCGTGGCCTAACCACTGCCGCCAACTCTCAACATGAATCACATTCATCGACGCGTCGTTCGTGGCTATGACCAGTCAGCCACGAATTCGCTCGGTTACCGACTGCCTGGACTAAGTCAAGTCCCACACATCTATGGAATTACATTAACACTATAAGAAGGTATTGGAATTGAAATACATCATGTGAGCATGTTAGCACATGTTATGACATTCAACTTAAGCAAATCTTCAAGGCATACTTCCCATGCATATTCAACTTAAGCAAATCCTCAAGCACACACATTCCATGCATGTAATGAAATCATGCATTTTGTCAACATGTAGAAAATCATTTAGGTCGGCATAATAATTGAAAAATCAATCACAAAGTATCAAATAACATCATTTAATTCAATACATACTAATACAAGCATTTATACAAACACATACACTACACACTTAGGTCTACATATAGCATGTCGACCCAAAGTGTGCAACTAGGCGAATCTCTTCGCCAAACTAATTATGCACGCATTCCTAACTTCCTAATGCGACAACAAACCATGTCAACCACATCAGCAAAATATGAATGCAAACAGTATTTCCTACAAATGACTAAAATACCCTAAATCTCATATTCTTCGTTAGCTTACGAAATGGGAAACGGAGAGCATTTTGTACATGTCAAACGGCGATGCCGTCAAGAATCTACTATTAAACGACATTGAAAGCATTGGGAACCGTCAATCCAAGCGTCTAAAATCCTCACCTAGTGTCTTGTAGACTCGGGAATTGAAGCGGAGTGTATATGCTTCGTCTACGGCGAGTAAGGAGCCTAATACATAAGATCCATAAGCTACATCGCTATGGAAATAAGGAAAACTCAAATCAACAACTATTTAGGATTTTTACTTACCTAGGATTGCGGTGGAATCGCCGGAAAAGCGGTAGAGGAGTGTTGCTTAAGCATGTGCAACACGTAGCACAAGTGGCGGGAAGAACTCTCCCACTCTCTCACAATCTCTCACTCTTTTTCTCTCTCCCAAGCTAGGGCTTCTCTCAAATTCGGATGGGAGAGAGGAGTGAGGGTTTCAACCCCTTTTATAGCCTAAAACATTCCCAAAATAGGCTTGGGAACAATGTTTACTTGGTGCCTAACCAAATCGGGGCCGTTTCGGTCCAAAAGGGCATTTCTGGAGGTCCCCAGGCCAGATGCGGTCGGACTTAAGCTCATGCATACTAGATCTAGCATACATCCAGTTTTCAGACCGGTTGGGTTCCCAGATCGCACGTGGCGGCCCAGTTTCAGTTTAACGGTCACCGCACCAAGATCAGGCCTATAAGTCTCGTGATATATAATAGATATTTTTCCTGATCCAAGGGTGTAATTTGGCTGTATTCTGACGGTCAGAATGCTTAATACTGATGCGTCAAATTTGTGTGCCAGATTTGAATTTGAAATTCCAACTATGTCCCTATTCACACTCTCTTCGGTCCGGGCTCAATGAAATAGCCTGTGATCATCGGTTTGACTTGATTTTTGGAATGAGTGTCAAGTCCAGCTAGACGGTTCTAACGGTCTAAGATAGGAGGTATCGGACTTTCGACGCGCGGTCTAGATCCAATACAAAGTTTCAAGGAGGTCCCGAGAACAAACCGGCTTAGAGTTTGATCCGAGGCTATAGAGCATTATAGCACCCTTGGTTCCACTCGCTTCGGGCCTCGTAGAACGTATTTAAAGTGATCAGGGACCATTTCCCAGCTATTCCAACGTTCACTAGCTAACCTAGTCACATTTTCTAAAGGAATGAATTCTACGCAATTTCGGGTCGAGTTGGTACTCGAACCCAAGTATGGATTTTTCACGGGCGTTACAATCTACCCCCCTTAACAAATAATTTCGTCCTCGAAATTTTGTACCTTTTCGTACTCCTCGAGAAGCTGTGGGTAGTTCTTTCTGATCTCGGCTTCTGTCTCCCAAGTAGCCTCCTCCTCAGTATGATGCGTCCATAGTACCTTCACAAGGGGAATCACCTTGCTACGCAGTACCTGCTCCTTCCGGTCTAAGATGCGTGTCGGTCGCAGGATATAAGTAACATCCTCTCCTAACTGCACCTGCTCCCATCTGATGATATGAGAAGGATCAGCAACGTACTTCTTCAGCATAGAAACATGAAATACGTTGTGGACGCTCGCGAGGGGCGTGGGTAAAGCCAATCGGTAAGCCACTGCTCCCACACGATCGAGGATCTGAAATGGACCAATGAATCGCGGTGCCAGCTTCCCCTTCTTCCCGAACCGAAGGGCTCCCTTCATAGGGGAAACTCGCAAAAACACATGATCCCCGACTGTGAACTCTAGTGGTCTCCGTCTCGTATCGGCGTAGCTCTTCTGTCTGCTCTGCGCTGTAAGAAGCCGACGTCGAATAATATCGATCTTCTCTGACGTCGCCTGCACCAACTCTGGGCCAATCAAGCTGCGCTCACCGACCTCTAACCAGCAATGCGGTGCGCGACAAGGTCGCCCATACAGCGCCTCATAAGGTGCCATGCCGATACTCGCCTGGAAGCTATTGTTGTACGCAAACTCCGCATATGCAAGACAGTCATCCCAACTGTCCTTGAAGTCCAATGTGCAAGCTCGCAACATGTCCTCCAGGATCTGGTTCACTCGCTCCGTCTGTCCGTCCGTCTGTGGGTGGAAGGCAGTACTGAACTTCAACTTCACACCCATAGCCTCCTGAATGCGAGTCCAGAAAATAGAAGTGAACCGCGTGTCTCTGTCCGACACGATCTCCAACGGAACTCCATGCAGACGCACGATCTCTCTAATATACAATCTAGCCAGCTCGTCTGCAGAGTTCGTAACTCTGATCGGTAGGAAGTGCGCCGACTTCGTCAATCGGTCGACGATCACCCAAATGGAATCATGCCCCTTCCTCGTCCTCGGCAACCCAGAAATGAAGTCCATGGAAATGAAATCCCATTTCCACTCTGCAATCGGCATAGGCTGCAAAAGTCCAGGTGGTCGGCGATGCTCTGCCTTCACCTGCTGACAAGTGAGACAACGGGACACGAACTCAGCAATGTGGGTCTTCATACCTTCCCACCAGTATGTCCTCTTCACGTCACGATACATCTTCGTGCTGCCAGGATGCATCGCGAGTCTAGTAGAATGCGCAGCCTCGAGAATCTCTCGTCTCAAGTCAGGGACATCAGGAACGCATAGGCGGCCACGGTAACGTAAGCCCCCATCCATGCCAACTCGCCAGTCGGCGTCAGCATCATCACTGGCCTGCTCTCGAAGCTCAGTAAGATGCGCGTCGTCCCTCTGCGCCTCGATGACACGGTCATCGATCTGGGATCGCACCTGAACATGTGCGATGAACTCAAATGGCTCCTCTACGGTGAGTTTCTGCTCAAAGTCTCGCAAAAACTCAACCATATCCCACTCGGCAACCATCAGCGGAGCCGCAAACTCTATCGCCTTCTTGCGGCTCAACGCATCAGCCACAAGGTTCGCCTTCCCAGGATGGTAAGAGACTTCAAACTTGAAGTCCTTCAGCGTCTCCATCCATCGCCGCTGCCTCATATTCAAGTCCCGCTGCGTGAATATGTACTTGAGGCTCTTGTGGTCGCAAAAGAGCTCGAACTCCTCTCCATAGAGGTAATGTCTCCAGAGTCTCAGTGCGAATATCACGGCTGCCAACTCCAGGTCGTGTGTAGGGTAATTCTCCTCGTGCTTCCTTAATTGTCTCGAGGCATACGAAATTACCCTGTCCCTCTGCATAAGGACACAACCCAAACCAACGCTAGACGCGTCAGTGTATATAGTGTATTTAACCCCTTGCTCTAGCAATACTAGCACAGGGGCGGACGTAAGTCTGTCCTTCAGCTCCTGAAAAGCTGACTCCGCCTTATCATTCCAGGCGAACTTCACGTCCTTCCGTGTCAACTGAGATAAGGGTCTCGCGATCTTCGAGAAATCCTGAATGAAGCGCCGATAGTAGCCAGCGAGACCCAAGAAACTCCTCACCTCAGTGACAGAACCAGGCTGCTCCCAGTCCTGCACCGCAGCTACCTTAGACAGGTCAACTGCCATGCCATCCTTGGACACCACGTGTCCCAGAAACTTCACCTCCTGCTTCCAGAAGTCGCACTTCTTGTACTGTGCGAACAACTGATGCTGTCTGAGCGTATCAAGGACCAAACGCAAGTGCTCCTCATGCTCCTCTCGACTCCTAGAGTATACCAAAATGTCGTCGATGAAGACAACGACGAATCGATAGAGGAAGGGCCGCAATACCCTGTTCATCAGATCCATGAACACGGCCGGTGCGTTCGTGAGACCGAACGACATCACGAGGAACTCGTAGTGACCAAAACTGGTCCTGAACGCTGTCTTCTGCACGTCCTCATCTCTGACGCGCAGCTGATGATATCCTGACTGAAGGTCAATCTTCGAGAAGTACTGCGCTCCTCTCAACTGATCAAACAAGTCATCGATCCTGGGCAAAGGGTACTTGTTCTTCACTGTGAGTTGGTTCAGCCTGCGATAATCAATACACAATCGCAGTGAACCATCCTTCTTCTTCACGAACAAGACCGGTGCTCCCCAAGGAGACACGCTAGGCCGTATAAAGCCAAGCTCTAGCAGGCCATCAATCTGCGTCCTCAACTCCTCCATCTCACATGGTGTCATGCGATACGTCGGCAGTGAGACGGGTGTAGAACCAGGAATCAGATCGATAGTGAAATCGATCTCACGTCGGGGCGGCAAACCAGGGATCTTCCTGAACAGATCCCCGAACTCAGATACAACTGGTGTCTGCTCAAGTACCTGGGCACCAGCGTCGCGCAATAGAGTGGCGTAGCTAAGAATGCGGAAAGGAAGATTTACCCGCACTGAAAATGTGAAAGGCGTGCCCTCAGGCTCGTACACCGTCACCACACGAGCCTCGCAGTCAATCTCGGCTCTCGCTGCAGTCAACCAGTCCATGCCAAGAATGACGTCGAGGTAAACGAGCGAGGGATCGACGACCAGATCAAGAGTCATCGTCCTGCCTCCCAGATCAACTAAACAACCCTCACACATCTGGGTGACATCCGAATAATCTCCATGAGCTGCAAGGACTCGCACGCTATCCATAGTGATAGTCTGCAACCCAAGACGTCTGACTACGGCACGCGATATCAAAGAAATCGTGGAACCAGTGTCCACCATGACAAGAATGGGAGTACCTCCGATATGGCCCGTGACCTCGAAGGCTGAATGCTGAAAAGTCGGCGTCGTAGCTGCCTCAGCGGTCAGTGCATGAACTCGAGCCTGCTGTGGCCGGTTTGGCCGCTGTGTCAAGGGCCGTGGGGGCTGTCGAATCTGCGATACTGTGGGTCTGAAAGAGGACTGCGCAGGAGCTGACCGTATAGACGGTGCTGATATCGCCTGTGGACGTACACGATCAATCTTCTGCGGCGGCGAGAACCCACTGTCCCGCATCCTCGAAAAGTAACTCTGCGCTAGGTGGCCCGTCCTCCCACAGTATGTGCACGATAGATCAGGGCACCGAAACGGTCCTACTGGCGCCGTGGTCCTGGTAGGAGGATCAATGCGAGGCCTCTTGCCCGCGAAGGGCCTATCTGGCAACTCCGGTCGCGGCCTGGAAGTAGTCGGGCCTCGTGATCGCGCAAGTCGATCCACGTCCTGCTCTGCCCGCATGGACATGTGAACCAACTCCGCATAGGAGGGGAAACTGATACAGCACATCTTCGACCGAATATCCGGTCGCAAGCCCTCCAAAAAGCGCCGTATGCGCATCTGCTCATCAGCTAGAATCGTCGGGACGTACCTGCCCAAATCTGTGAACCGATGCTCATACTCGGTAACCGTCATCGCTGCCTGCCTGAGACGTAGAAACTCATTCTCCCTCTCGTGCCTGTAGGTCTGAGGATAATACTTCTCATGGAAGTGAAACTCGAATGCTGCCCATGTCCATACGAAGTCTGCGGTAACAGTCCGCAATACACTATCCCACCACATACTGGCCTCTCTCTCAAACTGGAAGGTAGCCAGCTCTACCTGCTCTGCCTCAGTACAGTGCAACATGCGCAGAATCTTCGACACTCGGTCGAGCCAAAACTCAGCCTCCTCGGGTCTGTGAGAACCCGTGAAAGTAGGAGGCCGCAAGCGCTAAAATCGCTCCAGAAGGCCCCGTGTGTCGGCAGGGTTCCCCGCAGGGAAAGCAGGCTGCGCAGGAAGTGCTATGCCCTCATCCTGGGCGTAAGCATAGGCATCCTCAGCTGGATGCGCAGGTGGTGCAGGCGGAGTAGATGTAGTCGCACCCCCACCCTGGGCTAAAGTCCCGACTATAGTAGTCAATAGCTGCTGCTGCTGTAGCATCATAGCCATCATCTGCTCGAATCTATCAGGTGGTGGAGCAGGCTGTGGCGGATGAGGTGCGGAAGTAGATGCGCGCTGTGGCTCTCTAACTGATGGTGTAAATGGCGGTGGTCCATCTGTAGGACCAACGGCAGGCTGAGACGACCGAACCGTCTCAGGAATCGGGCCCACAGCAGGGTCCGGACGAGTGCCAGACTGAGAAGGAGCCTGATCCATCTGCTCTGACAATGAAAACCGAACCGCGCTCCTCGTAGTCTTAGGTGGCATTCCCTATATTCAAAATAGGGCGCAACCTTGTCAGTCTCAATTGCTCAAATACACCACAATCATTCACTAAAGAGTCAAAGGCATTCCATGCATTTCAATTAATCAAAATTGTCACAATACAAGGGATATATCCTTACAAGCATCATGACTAGAATGACATGAAAATTAAGACAGTTAAGCAACAGCAACATAAGCAAAGCACTAGCCCTAATAGGCTTTACACACATAAAACAGAAAATGGCTAACTACTCATAACAACATCAAAGATCGCATCGCAAGTCGGAATCTGGTGACGGAGGAGGAGCACCCTTATCCTGTAAGCAACACAGGATTACCTTCAAGGTGCGAGTCACCTTGCCAAACTTCTTCTTCGTAACGGCCTTGGCATCAGCGACCTCTGCTCGAAGTTCTTGGACTTCCCTTCGCAAAGCGGTCTGGCTCTCCTCCATCCGAGCAATGCGATCGTCGATAGTAGCCTGCGCAGAAGGAGGAGGGCTCTCATCAGTATCCTGAGCCTCCTCTTCTGCTTCTTCCTGAGTCTCTTCCTGAACCTCTGCACTAGGTTCTTCTTCGCTTTGATCTTCCTCTTCATCAAAGTCGTCCCCACTATCCCTTTCGAGTTGATTTTCACGGTATTGCGACCCAATCTTCATCTTAACCATCGTCGACTCATCGATGGTGTGAATCGATACCGGCAATTCGGGTCCAAGTCTATAGGCAAACTCAAGCGCAATCTTGTAAATGAGTCGGCCAAAGGGAAGGGATTCGGATGTTCTCCTCGACCTGGCTATGAGAACTATCTGCCGTAAGATGAAAGTGGCCATACATACGTTCTCTCCCTGGGCCACCAGAAATAAGAAATCGACCATAAGACGTGTACATTCAATGCGGTTCGTCGACCTAGGATAAACATTGAACGTGCAGATGTGATGCAGCAGACGCAAATCCTCAGACATGTACGTCGCCTTGAGGCTATTATTAGGCTGCCATGGAACCAACTTACCGCACAGAAACCTGGTGCGGCGATCTCGTTCACGTCTAGTCCTCAAATTCTTCTCACTTGGATGTACATCACCTAGAGGCACGTTGAGAAGTCTCGCAACCAACCGGACGTCGATCGTAGCCATCCGATCTCTGCCAAAAGGGATTTTGAACTGTAAGGGCTCCAAGGTAGGACTCTGGATGCTAGCATAGAAGGCACGAACGGTGCTCACATTAGCACGAGCGCGAGCTTCAAAGATCGGTCCCCAGTGCGCAGCTTCAATGCGTTCGAACAACAGATATTCGCCGAACAATCGCCCATCTATGTCCGCCTCAAATAACACTCTACGATCAGTGTATTCACCATGAGGCATCTCTGATAGGATGGTTCGTCCAAGATGTGCATGGGGATCCAAATCCCGCTTTGTACGGCACTCCAGGACTGCAGCTGGACCTGCGGCGGCGCTTGAACTTGCGGCACCACCCCGCGGTCTTCTCAATCGAGCAGGGCGGCTCGGCCCAGCCTTGTCTGACGCAGTTTTCCTCTTACCCATCAAAGATATGATGGATGAGAGCGACAAAAGACCCAAAATGGCTTCCACGAAGGCCATGGAAAACGCCGAAAATGCGGAGAAATGGCTGCCCAATCTGACAAAAGGAAATCTAGGCGTCGTAGAGGGATGCTTCAAGCTTCCCAAGGCTGTACTTTCAGGAAAAAATAAGAACAAAAAGATGGAATGAACCTGCTCACGATTTCAGCACTATTTGGAGGATTTTGGAGCTCCAAATGGGGAAATCTTCAAGGAAAGGGGCTGCCAACACCCAATAATCGATGGGTGGTGGTCGGTTTTGGCCAAGGAAGGGTTTAGGAGGGGTTTGGGTCGCCGGGGTTTGGAATGGAGTGCTGAAAATCAAATCTAGGGTATGCAAGGGGGCTGTTTGTGAAGGAGAGGGGGGTTTTAGGGGTTTTCGTGGGATGGGAGGTAGCTAGGGGTGATGTGGGGGGTATTTAAGTGGGTGCGCCCAAAGGGCAGCACCAACAGAGGTGGCCGGCCGGCGATGCATCGCCCGGCCGGCGATGGCATCGCCGGCCAACCTTCAGGTTGGCCAGCGGGACCCTATGGGTCTGGTCCCCCATGGTCCCAGGGCCCCAAAAAGTCAGGTCCCACCCCTTGGTTCATTATATTTTGGTCCCTATGAGCCCAAACATGTGTTCGGGGCTTTCCGGGTCCACATCGCAATCCCGAATACCAAACCATATGATGCAGCATATGAATTTGGGGTAGAAGGATTCAGTACATCTTTTTAGCTCCTTACTTGCTAAAGAAAGTGAAGTTAGAATGGCCTTATGGCCATTTTTCATGAAATTTTACTATTCACTGTAAAATTTGGTGAATGTACTAATTTGTGTTATTTTCATATTAGGTTTGATGCCTAACATGAAATGGATAAGAAAGAACTGAAGGTTGAAGTGTTTAGAGAAGGAATTTTGAGAATTTTTGGCAAAACGGGGTTTTTAAGCCCTGGCGATTGATTACTGGAGTCGTGGTCATTCCACGGCCCAAAGATTCACTTTTGCGGTTTAAAACCGCTCATAGGACGTCTCCACCCGACTTCCTGCAGCTTAGAAGTGATTCGGGTCGCTTTACGCGACCCGAAATGCGTTACAGACTCGATCTTGCGATCGATCCTTATAGACTTCGCCTATCGGCGAATCTGTGATCCTAGAAGTGTTTCTAGACCCTTCTCGCACCCACCTAAGTCAAAGGAAGCGACAGCGTACGTCGCAAGACCATAACCCAGGCCCAGTATACTCTCATTCATGCTCTGATACCAACTTGTAACACCCTGAAAATCGGGGGTCGTGTATAAACTCAACTCCCGAGTTCCAGACCGTCACTTATGCAACAAAAATGGTTATGATTCGATGTTGTCAGATTTAAAGCATTCACATGAGTAAAAGTATACCAAAACTGCAATTCATACTTCAGATCCAGTGATAAAAGCAAGCGGAAGACTAAACAAGATATATATCACTGTATGGAAAAACAAAGTAATCTCAACTGTCTCCAAAGTATGACTACATCTCTGAGTCTCATATACATGTACATAACAAAAGAATAATGTTCAAAAAGAAAAGTCCCACTGATGTCCCCTCGATCCAGGTCGCCTACGGGAAGCCGTCATGATACTGCATATACGAGAACTCATCCTGGTCCTCGTCATCATCTAGCTCCACCTCCTGGATCTCGTCGTCACCTGCAACTACAACAGGGTCTGGTGGGTGTTGCAAACACCATCCCGTAACGTGGGAATGAGTGATCAACTCAGTGGAATCATAGAGCAAAGATTAGCATGTTCACAATTCAATCACGCGATAATAGTAAAGCAGTAAATCAGACAAGTCCTAATACTGTTGTTAATGCAAGATGATATGACGTGATGTATGCCCTCACCGACGATCACCCTCATACGGCAACATCTTACGACCGCGGCATGCCACACTCCCTAGAGTGCTCCACATCTTCCAGGCACATGCAATGCTATGGTGATATGATTACCAAGTTGTTATTAGTCCATTCAAACAGCAGGATTGGGAAACTAAGGTACCTCCCTTGTATCAATCCCAACACGGATCCTGTCTAGGGTCGTCACTCCTAGTAATCTCATACGATGTACATTTCATAGGTCACTGCAAGGGCTGCCAGGGCTGTTGCTCGCACTCGTTACACCGCTCCCCCATCACCTTATCAATACAGGCCTACTGTACTCTACTGCACGGAAGGGTCGTCGCCTCCCGTGAACTCAGAATACGCTCGCGGTCACTACAAAGGGCTCGTCGCCTGATCAGTGTAGGCCGACAGCTAGAATATAGTGTCCTATACCACCATAATCTGCTCACGAGTCAAGGTGCTCACTGGTCACTACGGGGAGGTTTGTGGCCCCAGCGTAGGCCGACAGCTCGACCACGGTGTCCCATACCACCATGCCCGGCTCATGAGTCTTCGTGGATCAAGGTACCACGGTTAATAGGGTTTACAATGGTAAGTTCAGTACCCTAGGTTCAAGCAGTTATGATACATACAAGGTGAACAAACATCGGCCAGTCGGGTTACTTGACGGGCTCGACTAGCGCGATCGCATCTCGAATTGAACGACATGAAGTGCGTAAAACACTTCGCGTGGCCTAACCACTGCCGCCAACTCTCAACATGAATCACATTCATCGACGCGTCGTTCGTGGCTATGACCAGTCAGCCACGAATTCGCTCGGTTACCGACTGCCTGGACTAAGTCAAGTCCCACACATCTATGGAATTACATTAACACTATAAGAAGGTATTGGAATTGAAATACATCATGTGAGCATGTTAGCACATGTTATGACATTCAACTTAAGCAAATCTTCAAGGCATACTTCCCATGCATATTCAACTTAAGCAAATCCTCAAGCACACACATTCCATGCATGTAATGAAATCATGCATTTTGTCAACATGTAGAAAATCATTTAGGTCGGCATAATAATTGAAAAATCAATCACAAAGTATCAAATAACATCATTTAATTCAATACATACTAATACAAGCATTTATACAAACACATACACTACACACTTAGGTCTACATATAGCATGTCGACCCAAAGTGTGCAACTAGGCGAATCTCTTCGCCAAACTAATTATGCACGCATTCCTAACTTCCTAATGCGACAAC
This sequence comes from Magnolia kwangsiensis, assembly GCA_037074715.1. NCBI lineage: Eukaryota > Viridiplantae > Streptophyta > Magnoliopsida > Magnoliales > Magnoliaceae > Magnolia > Magnolia kwangsiensis. Next base: position 187,509,992 of record CM073572.1, on the reverse strand, counting down.
AAACCATGTCAACCACATCAGCAAAATATGAATGCAAACAGTATTTCCTACAAATGACTAAAATACCCTAAATCTCATATTCTTCGTTAGCTTACGAAATGGGAAACGGAGAGCATTTTGTACATGTCAAACGGCGATGCCGTCAAGAATCTACTATTAAACGACATTGAAAGCATTGGGAACCGTCAATCCAAGCGTCTAAAATCCTCACCTAGTGTCTTGTAGACTCGGGAATTGAAGCGGAGTGTATATGCTTCGTCTACGGCGAGTAAGGAGCCTAATACATAAGATCCATAAGCTACATCGCTATGGAAATAAGGAAAACTCAAATCAACAACTATTTAGGATTTTTACTTACCTAGGATTGCGGTGGAATCGCCGGAAAAGCGGTAGAGGAGTGTTGCTTAAGCATGTGCAACACGTAGCACAAGTGGCGGGAAGAACTCTCCCACTCTCTCACAATCTCTCACTCTTTTTCTCTCTCCCAAGCTAGGGCTTCTCTCAAATTCGGATGGGAGAGAGGAGTGAGGGTTTCAACCCCTTTTATAGCCTAAAACATTCCCAAAATAGGCTTGGGAACAATGTTTACTTGGTGCCTAACCAAATCGGGGCCGTTTCGGTCCAAAAGGGCATTTCTGGAGGTCCCCAGGCCAGATGCGGTCGGACTTAAGCTCATGCATACTAGATCTAGCATACATCCAGTTTTCAGACCGGTTGGGTTCCCAGATCGCACGTGGCGGCCCAGTTTCAGTTTAACGGTCACCGCACCAAGATCAGGCCTATAAGTCTCGTGATATATAATAGATATTTTTCCTGATCCAAGGGTGTAATTTGGCTGTATTCTGACGGTCAGAATGCTTAATACTGATGCGTCAAATTTGTGTGCCAGATTTGAATTTGAAATTCCAACTATGTCCCTATTCACACTCTCTTCGGTCCGGGCTCAATGAAATAGCCTGTGATCATCGGTTTGACTTGATTTTTGGAATGAGTGTCAAGTCCAGCTAGACGGTTCTAACGGTCTAAGATAGGAGGTATCGGACTTTCGACGCGCGGTCTAGATCCAATACAAAGTTTCAAGGAGGTCCCGAGAACAAACCGGCTTAGAGTTTGATCCGAGGCTTTAGAGCATTATAGCACCCTTGGTTCCACTCGCTTCGGGCCTCGTAGAACGTATTTAAAGTGATCAGGGACCATTTCCCAGCTATTCCAACGTTGCACTAGCTAACCTAGTCACATTTTCTAAAGGAATGAATTCTACGCAATTTCGGGTCGAGTTGGTACTCGAACCCAAGTATGGATTTTTCACGGGCGTTACAGTTCCCCCTTTTACAAATAATCCAGACCGTACGCTCTATCAAGGGAGATACTTCACTCCCATTCGGCCGACTTATATGCGATATTTTTCGAGAGTTCGGCTGTAGACTTAACATGGATGAGCTTGCGCCGATCCACTTCATTAATGACACTACACTCAACAACATGGGAATTAACCTTCGACAACGTCAAGCTCGACTCGATGAGTATGGGGGCGAGACATAAAGTGAAAAAGAAGAAAGAAATGAAGAAGAGTAAGAAAATGAAATAGAAGAAGGAAGTAAGGAAGAAGAGGAGGAAGTCCAAGATTCTGATGGGGGACCTCCTACTACTACACATGAGCACCACCATGATCAGACTGCCTTAGAAGCTCGTATGACCAAGATAGAAGAAAACTAGGCCGAGTTGAAGCAAAATCTCGAAGAGAATCAGGGTTATCTAAAATAGAAATTTAAGAAGATGTCTCACACTCTGAAGGCCCTCCTGTGTTGTATTCAGGATAAGGGAGCACCTCCGCCCTCACCAAAGTTAGCGGACTAGTCATATGTAGTAGTCGCCTATTATTTTACTTTGTTTCTCACTTTTCTATGTAACAAACCTTGTTAGTTTAGTTAAGTGTTAGAATAGTTTGTGTTAAAACTTTTTCTAAATTAGCTCACATGCATCTTCTGTCATGATTTCGGTAATGTCACATCATATGTATTGTGAGAATTTTAGTTAAATGAAATGCATGAAACTTCTTTTGAATTGAGACATGTAGAATGGTTGGAGAAGTATGTGTTGTTATTCTAAATCTTACACACGTGCACCCTATGTTGTATATATGGAATGCCTCTAAAAACCACTCGGAGTACGACACGTCTTGCACTTGACGGATCGATTGATAGGGCATCTCCCCTGAACAATAGCCATACGAACCCTAGTTTGGGCCCCGATAGTGAGACTATGTTGGATTCACAGCCGGCCACTGACCCCACCAATTGGCCAACACCTTATGCACCACCGGTTCTCAATCAGAACCGTGCGTCCACATCCATGCCACACATGCCTCAGGTGGGTCCTCCCATTGATAGGTTGGAGCAGATAATGCTCCTAATGCAGCAGTAGCAGCAACTTTGGGCCACTATTGCGGGGTACATTGCCCAAAACCTGAATATGGTCCCGCCTACACCACCTGTGCAGCTTGTTGGGGATATGAATACCAGCGGCCTTTTTTAGCGCTTTCAGTGTTTCTATCCTCCCACTTTTGTAGGTACTCATAGACCCAAGGATGCTGAGTACTAGCTAGATCGCATCTCTAAGATGTTGAAACCGCTGCACTACACTGAAGCAGAGCAAGTTGAGTTAGTCACCTATATGTTCGAGAAAGAGGATAGTTTATTGTCACGCCCCAAACTCAGAAATTGGTCTCACAAAATTTTCAATCGATGAATCTGGCACCGACAGCCTTCGTAGAACCCCATTCTCGGCTCCCAACGCCCATTCGTCAGGTTCCGATCCTGGGATGCTATGAGGAGAATTTTCAACATCAGTTTGATTCGTAACAAGCATAACCAAAGGCATAACCCACAAACAACAACCAAAAACTCCGTTATATTTCTAATATGATCAAAAACTTTACAAGTACAATGAGCATAAAGGGAAATACAATGATGATAGGCCAAAAGCTCCAAAGTAATCTGCCACGCACTCAAGCCTCAGCGCTGTTACGATCGAACGTCACCTGCACGTAACGGTCGTGAATAAGCTTATAGAAAGTTTAGAGGGTGGTGAAAGTGTGTGTGCAAGGTAGTAATATAATCATGCAATATCAGAGTAATGCGAAATATGCTGATGGATCCATGAATACTATTGGTCGTACCAAGGCCATGCGGTGTAAAGCATGAATGATGTCGGCCATACCAAGGCCATGCTATGCAAAATACAACTCAAGCATACAGTCCTCATCAAAGTCTACATATCGATACAGTTCAAATCTGGGATATCACCGGGGTCTAATACACTCTAAATCAGATCGCTGTCCCATCGCGTACAATAAGATAAGTGGATGAGACCTCACTATCCGCCTTCCAATATCGGGCTTGACTCGTCAATAGCGGACCCATTCCTCGAGCTGGTCAGACTCAGCCTAGCTTTGCCCCTTACTCTCAGGCGGGTAAAGCCACACCCCCTTCCAACCGACCACGACACAGTGAAAAGCGCGACCGTCTGGTAATCGGCACTCGGCGCTCCTGTACCCACTCAGTTTAGACTTTGGAGCAACCTCTTGGTACCATAAGGGTTTAGAAACTTTTACCTAGGGATATCTATAGCACCCCATGCAAAATAAGATTTTTAGTTTCCAATCCTGTCAACCACGATATACCTGTGGAGGCTACGGTCCTGATGTCGCTAGGGCGTATAGTAACCATATCACACAATACAAAATGCATGAATCACGCTATCCAGTCATGCAGCAAATACTGCGCGTATCGTGCGCTCATATAGGGCAACATCGCCTAACCGGGAGCCCATAAATAACCTATCCGAAGGCATGTGCTATGATCAGTCACCTCTCATATCAAGCATACATATGATGTGTATGATCATGAGTCATCAAACTATACTAAACATGTTATAAAGTAATGCACTATCCTTACAACGCAGGTGGGCCTAGATGACCTATACACAACAAGTACGGGCCTAACAATGGGCCCTAAGGAGGTCGTAATGTGGACATCCAACCAACATTACACTCGCAATGTGGACGTCAAACCAACATTGCTCCCAAGGCGTAGTCCGTATTGAATATCCTTACATAAACCAGGTTGGGATCACACATTGCAATGGACCTTAGGTATATCCCATTGGGCCTTAAATACATCAAATGGGCCATATCATATGGGCCTTTTATTCATCAAGTGGGCCACGTCAATGGGCCGCACCAATAGGTCTTCTGTGCATTGCAATAGATCATAACCCGTGGGCCTTAGATTGCATCAAATGGGCCTAATCTCATGGGTCTTATATGTAACAAATGGGCCACAACAATTTGGGCCCCATATGTACATCAAATGGGCCTCAACCCATAGGCCCTATTACATCTCAATGGGCCTTAACCCATAGGCCCCTAAAATGCCAAATGGGCCTTAGAATACATCAAATGGGTCTAATCCCATGGGCCTTAGGATACATCAAATGGCCCCATGACATGGGCCTTACATCCACATCAAAGTGGGCCCCAATGAACTACTACAACCACATTAAGATGGGCCTCAAAACATGCCAAGGTGGGGTCCACTTGGACTATGGATCAGGCTCATCCTCTAGCTCATACAACCAAAATGAGCTTGTGAAATGGATAGATGGTTTGGATTCAACACACGTATCATGGTGGGGGTCCACATGAGTTAAGAATCTGACTCATTCATTAGCTCATATATGAGCTTTCAAAATAGGTGGACGGATAAGGTGCAATGTATGCATCACGGTGGGCCCCACTGTCATTGGACAGTGTGAATCAAACACATGCATCAGGGGTCCACTGTCCAGGCGGACAGTGTGAATAAAACCCATATATTGTGGTGGGTTGCCAGTGGACGGTGTGAATAAAAATACATGCATCATTGTGGGTTCCCATGTGGGGCCCACTGTAATGTTTACTTACCGTCCAGACCGTTCATAAGGTCACAGGCGTCTGGATGAGGAGGAAAAACAAATTTCATATTGATTCAAAACTTCTGTGGACCCAAATCTAGGTTATAATGGTAGAGGTTCAATCCCACTATTTCCTATGTTGCGGGCCACCTGAGTCTTAGATCAGGCTGGTTTTTGGAGTGGGACCACTTCACGCAGGGGCCCACCCAATGAACCGGTTGGATGACAAATGAACATCATGGTGGGGCCCACGGCTGGGGCCGTGGGACTCTGATCGTCCGCCCGCCCAAGACGTTGCAGCGTCCTACTGCTGCGTCAGTGCCTGCTGCCTCTTGCATATATATATTTTTAAAATATTGTGATCCTGTGGTTTTTCACAGGTGGGGCCCTCATCAAGTAATCCAACCCATTCATTACCTTCTATGGCCCGAGACAAGCCCAATGAGTCCAATATTGAATACATTTCGGCCTGTAGCAAGATTAAAATGAATTTAAACGATAAGAATTACTGATTTGGAAGGTATGGTCCACCTAGTGAACGGATTAGCTTCACATTTTGGCTCAACGCCTAAAAAGAGTCGTGGAAGGGGATGGATTGCTTGGATTAACAACATACATTAAGGTGGGGCCTACATGTACAACCCTTCTAAGAAATTAATTTTTTTTTGTCCTGTTGCGTCAGTACACCCACTGGCAGCTCACACTCCACTTATTGGCAGCGTCCAGCGTCCCAGGGACACCGGACGGTTTTATATAACACATGTATTTAAGGTGGGCCCCACCCTCATACATACTACCAGGATGGGCCACCAAATGATTGGATGATGTGCATGAGACCCACATCAAGGTAAGGCCCCATTGATGAACGGTTTAGACATTTCACAACTTATTAAGCGGGTCACAAAATAGGGAAGGAGACAAAGAGAGAGAAGGAGAAAGATCGAGTGATGGAGGGTCCCCGCCACTATGGGCCCTCCCTTGCATGATTTGAAACATACATCAAGTGGGTCCCATTACACATGGGCCAATTTAAATCAAAATCCAACGGTGGAGATCCCTTCTCCGCTAGAATAGATGGTCTAGATGAACCTAGATATATAAGAAAATAAACATCATGATGGGGTCCATGGAGAATAGTCCTATCATGGAATGATCATGATGATCCTAGTGGACCATCGGCTACATCTTAGGGTCCAAAGTGAGATTCAAACCATTGATCGGTTGGCTTCACTTGGCCCATCTTAAAAACATAAAAAACCACTATTATCAAGCACCCACCGTTCGATCTTCTTGCTCCTATGGGTTGCTTAGCTCCTTAGCTTCGATTTCAATGGATGAGATAAGGTTTGGATAGTTGAGATAGGAGATGAAGGGGTAGGAAAGGTGGGCCACACTTGGAGTTTTGAAAGGGAGGGAGAGGCTTGGACGTATGGAGTTTCTCTTGCTTGGATTTGAGTTTAAAAATGAGAGAGAGAGTTGTAAAGAGAGAGGTAGATAGATGGGTGATGGAGTGATGGATGTGGTGGTGATGGGTGTAAGAACTTTTTGAGTTTTGTAGCCTTTTGTGTAAGAAAGGCATGGGCTTTGTAAGAACTTTTTGATTTTTGAGGCTTGATTGGGAATGGGTGAAAGTTGATGTGTACTTGACATGTACTTGACATGTTGAGATTGATGGATTGATGGATTGATGGATTGATGTGACAACTCGTAGAGATTCTCTTAGGTTTCGCAATGCTCGGTATTTTTCTCGCACCGAATGTTGGCCCACATCTCCTGGCCAGGGTATCACCTTGGCACGCGAGTCACAACATCAGAACTGCAGCGACGGTGCGGTCGCTATGGTAAAGGTCTTGGGTTGAGTCGATACGGGTTGATGGCATACGAATCAGGGTCATGCGCAAATATCGGTTAAGAGTCGAAGGTTGTCGAAATTCGACCGGTAAGACCGCGGAAGTCTATGGAACGATACGGTCTAGGATATGGGGCTTACATTTATGGTGGGATAACATCCTACGAATAGTTTCTCCAGGACACGTGTGGACCCGTGATGCATTTGAGACATGCTTCCATGGAAAGTACTTCCCCCTCACCGTAATGAAAAGGAGGGTGAGTTTCTCCGCCTTTGACAGGGAGGAATGACCGTGTCAGAGTAAGAGAATAAATTTATGGAGCTAGTCAGATACACTCCTTTGATACTAGTAGATGAACCGATGAAAATGCGACATTTTTCAAATGGGCTACGGTCTAATATCCGCATTAAGATGTGATGCGATAGCATTCTCAATTACGCCAAGCCAGTCAACACGTCTTTACAAGCCAAACAAGATAAAGACAGAGTTTCTCAAACATGTATACTAATGGGCCTGAGGCCTCAACCCGAATTACAGCACCGACCCGTCCTAGGTAAGAGGCCATATATAGACTCGCCTCCCAGACTCGTGACTTCGCCAACCCAACAGAGATGAACAGACCATTGGTGTACATATTATAATGAAGGGGGACACACTGACCCCTTCTAATTTTTCAAGATGAAAGACAACGGTTTCACACTACCTCATAAGATCGACCGTCAGCCACCACGTAATATAGCGACTCCACCTCTACGATCTGCACTACCAGTGCAACCATTTTACCAACCACCTGCACACCAAAATAGGCAGCCTCAACGACCTATGGCAACACAACCAAATTATCCTCAACAAGCCCGTGTGCATGCACTTGCAGCTGATGTACCTGAGTCAGCAACTGCTGTGCCTTTGGCCTTTGAGGTCACTGCCGACATTTAAGGTACACCTGTATTCCTATTGGTAGACACTAGGTCTATTAAACCAATTCATATGAAAGAATAGGACTAACAATGTATTACTATAAAAATTATAAAAATAATATAGTAACTAGAGGTGATAAATATGTTATAAATAATAGAAGGGTTAAAACGAAAAAATTTTACAACTTTGAGTTGCCCATAACCCCCTAGTCGTATGATCGAAATAGTGACATATAAATATAATTTTAGGAGATTGAAAACCCTTCTAGTATAGTCTTTTGACTATGAGCACTATGGAAGAACTTATTATCCACCAAGTTAAACATAGGTTAAACAAGAAGTCTCATTGAACAAGACCCAAAGGACAACCTTATAAACGTGAGGCTTGAACCCCCTAATGAATTATAGTACTCCTTAAATACTTAGGATAATCAGATTTCATAATTTTAAAACCATATTCCTATGAGGCATTCGCGGCTTAACTCAAATTCTCAATCCTAGGTGATTACCAAAGGATCACTGCTTTAACCGAGTAGAAGACCAGAATCCGTCAAGATTAGGAAGGGATACAACGAGTTGTTTGCCCTAATCAGGCGGGCAATCAACGTATCAGATTTGAGCCTACCATAACTGTCTTTCCGTATTAGTCCAATCATAAAAAGTAGATTATATCACCCTTAGGTAAACTTTATCATCATACACTTAGCACGATAATAATGATTTGAATATTTATTTTCAAACTTCAAAGGTAGAAACTTTTAAGGGGGGTAGACCATTATGAGCTAAGCTAGTGTAATTATTATATACCCTAACACGTATATAAACATGAAACTAATAGAACTAAACAAATGAAATAATAAAACCTTTACTTATTACCCTTAGACAATTTCAGAGATAAAATTATTTTTAAGGGGAGTAGATTGTAACGTCCCGAATTTTTCCCAACTTGGCGATAGATGTCCTTAGGCAATGGGTCAATAATAACTCTTTATTAAATTCTCGGAACTTAATCTCAAAGTCTTAAATTTTCTTTCAACCCATTTACTTCAAAATCTCACCTTTCACCACCTTGTTCTTCAAATTTTTCTAAGTACTTTCACATTAGACACTAATCCTAAAGTTTAAATAATGAAGAACAATACTTAAACTAAAATTTACTATAAATAGTAAATATATAAATAAAATAGGTATTTTACCATTAACTTTAGGGAATATCATAAAACAAATAGATTATTTGGATAGATCAGCTTCTCTTACCCCAAAATCATATATAACACGTCACGTAACTCATTATGGAGTGGAAGATACGCCCGTTTTAAGAAAATGAGTGGCAGAACCACCACTAGGCAAGTGCGATGCCATTGCCCCTACCGCGAAGCCTTGCTGTCGGGTCCAGCGGACCGTGATGCCATCGCGCCGACCGCGAGGCATCACCGGTGCAAAGAAAGTTCGGTGGACCCTCGCTACAGTTTTTGACCGACTTCAAAAAGTTATGTCTCCCTCGTTATAACTTTAATTTAGGTGATTCAAAAGCCCGATTAAATCTTGATAAGTCTAGTTTTATATAAAAATAAGTAAAAATATAATAAAATTTTTAATATAATTGAATATAGGTTGATGTGATGATTGTCCAAAAATTATTAATCCGAACAATTGCTACTTCTAGAATTTTTAAAATTTTTTTACAATACGAAATCTAATAAAATTTGGTAAAGATAAAGTAAACTTGATGGTGAACTATAAAAAAATAATTAAAATAATATAGTAACTAAAAGTTCTAAAAAGGGGCATAGAACTATCCTAGGACCTATTTTATCGTAATTAGGGCAGAATTTAGCTAAGTATTAAACTAAATGATTACTGGATTTAACTTAAACCATTATCTATACAAATGAAAAAATAAAAAATTATTAATACCATTGAATCAATGTCTCTTGCAAACCTAAGAGAAATCTTAAAACCTAGTTGCTCTGGGGAGCACATTGAAACTCCGTATCAGACCTGGACTGCGCGTTGAAAGTTCGATTACCGTAAAACTATAAGGTTATGAGCACCTTATTGGGCTTGACAACCATTGTAGGATTTGATCCCAAATAGTATCCAAAAATGCACAACTTGACCCTTGAGGGAAGTGTGTGAGAAATGCAAATATCTTTAGAAAGTGAACTGGAACTTAAGTGAATTGGACCGTTCGCTTGTGAGTGAAATTGAAGACTTCAGACCATTAGATTCTAAGTAAACTTCACCCATGGATCAGAGAAATTTTCTTGCCCTTATCCATATGCTTGTGGCCCTGATCGAGTGATAATGACTGTTGATCTGATACAGGTCTTCCACGGTCGATCCGCTAACCCGATCGCACTAAAATCATAACCTGGCCTAGATCTATGGTCAGGGAACTTATCCTACGGCGCAAATGAGTAATAGACCACCAGATCAGCCCCATTTTCCCAAAACAGGCATCCTTTGAATACAAACTAGGTATATCATGGCCCTAGGGCCATTTGCATCGCTTTTGAGCCTATATAAGGCCCTTAAACCCACCTCTCTCTCTCTCTCTCCCATACGAATTTCTCCAAACCTTAGGAGAGAGAAGAGAGGAAAGGAGAGAAAAGAGTGAGATTGGGAGATCATTGTTGGGATTCACTCCCACTACTCCACACACTGAATTGCCTCCCCACCATCGCTACGTGAACCATTCCAACTTCAATTTAAGTAAGAAATCTTAACCCTAATCTTGATTTAGGATTCCAAATAGAGTAATCGACATAATAGCTAACTTATTTTATGATTTAGGTAGCCGTTGTTCTGTATACAATAGTGTAGGATTCGAACCGAATTCGAAACGAGAAATCCGATGAAAGGTGTGGACTATAAACATTTAGGTTATGGTTTTCAAGGCTTTCAATGTTAGCTAATGATTTATGTCTGACTTGATTACTGCCATATGATCTTTGTAATGCCCTGAAAATTGGGAGATCACGCATACACTCGACTCTCGAGTTCCTGAGTGTCACTTATAACCGATTTCATTAATATGCATTTAATCCGGTTTAATTACGCCGCCTGAAATTTTCTGGAACATGAAGCATAATCACACAAGTCTATTAAACGGAAAGAGACCAAATACAAATATATATTCATGTTTAAAAGAATAAAGGGGTCGCACATGGTGTCACCCAACAAAATCACAAAAGAATAGTATGTCCAAAAAGAATAGAACTGAGCCCACTGCTCAGCGATCCAATGACCCATCTACTGATCCGATGAGGTCCCACTCATCAATTGGGAGTAAGAGAACTCATCTCCCTCCTTAAGGCTCATATCGATAGGCTCCATGTAATCTGCATCACCTGCATCTACGGGCGAGTCTGGTTGGTGTTTTAAAAAACTGTTCCAAAGTGAGGGTGAGTGATCAACTTAATGGGTGATATTAATCTCAAGTTATAACAGGCATCAATTCTAATACGAACTTAATGAAAAGTAGTCAATCATAAACACCTAACTATTTTTATTAATACGCATGCATGATGGATGATATGATGCATACCCTCGCCACAATGCTCCCTCGAACGATTCAATCTAACGATTGCATATGAAAATACTCCCTCAGAGGGACCTCGACTACCGAGTAGCCACCCTAGCTAGTGTGATGAAATGCAATAGTGTTAGTCGAGTTCTTAGTTAAGTCCGTTTATCCAGAAGGTTGGAAAATCTAATACACCCCACTTATCAATGCCTTAAGCTGGTTGCGAGGCTAAGGCCCCCCAACGCGTGAGGCTGAGACCTTACGGTCTGTGATCCCGTCGGGTTCCTCATCCCTGACTTCAAGCGCATGAGGAGTGCTGAGAGAAATGGATCACTCGTGGTCACTACGGGGAGGCGCAGCACCCCGGTGTAGACCGACAGCTCGAACACAGTGTCCCATTCCACCATACCCGGCTTACGAGGTTGTGGACTAGTTTTATTTGGTTATTGGTGGGCTACAATAATTATAGGGTGTTTTAGGTTTCATACATGTGTGAGCAAATAGGGTTAATAATCAAGGTTGGTCCGACAATAGGCTAGACCGCACGAGTCAGACGAGCGTGAGATGAGTAACATCGGGCACAAGGGACCCATGTAGTCGAACTACAGCCACTCGAATACATCCGCCCAAACTCACGGGTCTAGCCATAGCATAGTCCTACCAATGAGACTACCGCCTCTCCTCAGGTTCCTGAACAACCCAAGAGTGTGAGGGTGATCTATAACATACCAACTCCAGGTTATCAACTAGTATAACAATAACATGTTCTTATGCATTTCAATTATACAATATGGATACTCGTAAAAGCAAGCAACATTATCAAGAAACAAAGTGCGTGTGAGTGTGTGGGTTTGTGAGGATGTTAAGCACTTCTTCCATCTTAAGAAATCATATGCACAAGGGCAATAAATCATATACACAATGAAACACCACATGTGAGGAAAAAGGATCAAGTAAACATGAGCATACAATCATCCATATATAATATCATGTAAGAAGCAAGATCAACATCGATTTGAGAATTAACATGTAAGCCTATACAATTCCAACAAATATATAATTCCTACGGTTTTGCTAGATTCTTCAAACATAGTATCCAATCAATCAAAATCATTAAATTCATACTAAAACTGGTGCTAGGCCACCTAAGAATAATAGTCTGCACCTATGGGTCGCTGGAGATTCGGTAAATGACCTACGAATGAGGGCTTTGGGGTCGATCGGCCAGAATCCCCAAAATAAGCTCTTGCATGTTAGAATCCTAAGTAAATTCTTTCTCAACACATGGGTTTTCAAGAGAATGGATGGAGGATCTTACCTAGAAAATCAACAGACTATTGTTGAAGTCGAGGAGGGGAGTTTTCTTCTTGGAGGAGAGGTAAGGAGACACAAGATTTGATTTTCTTGGGCCCCACCTCGATCTAGAGTCCACCTTAGCTCTCCCTCACCCTCTCTTTCTTCTCTCTTTACTCCCTTTCTCTCTCTCTACTCCCTTGGTAATGGTGGTTGTGTGGAGAGTTATGAGATAAGGGTTAGGGCTTTATTTCTTAGAGTAAGGCTAATTAGCCTTAAGTTTCCTCAAATGCCACAATAGCCCTCTAGGACTCCATGTTGGCTTAAAGGTGGCCCTACCATCCCTTAAGCTACTAAATTTGGTGTGTAGGTGTCTCATGGCCTGATGAGAGGCCATACAAAATTTGAGATCAAACGGATGAACGAATATGGGGTTCGATCATTGGGTCCCGATCTTTAATGACCCTGTGTGGATCATTTTAGTAATGGGAGCAGTTCTGCTGGCCCCCTGGCCATGAAAATTATAAGTTAGGTGGTCCATGGCCCAATGAAGGGCCATGTAAAATTTGAGAATAATCAGATATGGGGTTGGGTCGCACGGGTCCAATTTGTGATCGGCGGTTACCGTGCCACGATCAGGTCCTAGATTTTGTGGACAGGCATAAGACACTACATTAGACCTTAATTTACTGTAAATTTAGAAGAAATCCGACGGCTAAAAGCCTGGAGTCTCATTCTCATTTTTCAGTGCCAGATTTCAACTCTGGCTTTGGGCGAGTTGACATGTGCTGTTGGAACTGCTCGTACAATTAACTTTTGGGTGTCCAATGAGTCCATGGTCCACGATGGACCACAAACCCAGTAAGATTTATGGTTCCCTAGAGTTTTAAAATTATTTGACCCCATACGGGTTGATGCTAAGTGTAAACGGCCATCTGGCTTGACAGCCCGCACTAAGTCCTATCATGAACTATCTGGTCTATTCTAATAGGCTAATCCTATGTTAGATAACTTGTGGTACTCCATCACGAGTGGTTAAACGAATGGTCGTGTGACAAATCCAACGTAGACACCTCAGGACATTGTACTGGTTGGACGAGACGTTACAATCTTAGTTACGATATTTTTCATATACAATACATGTATGAACTATGTTGGATAAATATGCATTTTATGTGTTTGTTAAAATGTTTGAATGAACTTGAAATCATGATTTGTGCTTGCCTTGATTATTAACATAGAATTCATGTTTGTTGTGTGTATGATAATCTCCTTATGAAAGGATTTTCCCTAATATATGTCATAACTAATTTAGTCTATGTATATAATAATATATAGTCTAAGTGTTTAAAAAAATGTCTGAATGAGAAATTGTTTGATGAATTATATTTATTAAGGGCGTTCAAATAAAATTCTCAACTACCTTATCTAGATGTATAATTTTCTTCTTGTAGTCTTAATTTCAACTATGTGATTTATGTATAAAATGCATATGTATAATAACATGTTATATGTGTTTAATAAAATGTCTGAATGAGATATTATTTGATGAATTGTATTTAATAAGGGTGTTGAGATAGAATTCTCAATTACCTTATCTATATGTATAATTTCCTTCATGTAATTTAAATTTCAACTATACGATTTATGGATGAATCAAAATGTTCGGTAGTATGTTCAATATGTTGATAAAATACTCAAATGAGTGTTGTACTTAAATTTTTTATTAAATGCCTATATGATTATCACATGTCTCCATATGCTGCATTTGAGTATGATTGGGACTACTACGTAGTCCAGAAAATTAGTAACAATTCCTATTTGAGCGATCGAATTAGTCTCGCCACATTTGATACGTTTAGTGAATTCGATTCGTACGATGATTGTTGACAATGGTTAGGCCACGTGGAGTGCTTATGCGCTCTATGTTGATTAATTCGGCGTACACTCGTTCCAGTCGAACTTGTCTAAAAACTGATTGGCTTATTGTGTGTTTACCATGTATGGACGTTTCTGCTTAAATCTAAGGTACCACTTACTAATGTAAAAGCTTGTCTCAAATATGATACCACGATTCGCTAAGACTTATGAGCCGGGCATGGTGGTATGAGACACTGTGGTCGAACTGTCGGCCTACGGTGGGGTGACGAGCCTCCCCGTAGTGACCAGTGAGTAACTCAAACTCGTGAGCTGAATACGGTGGTATGAGACACTGTATTCGAACTGTCAGCCTATAGTGACATAACCTATTTGCGATCCCAGCGTGGGTTTAGGTGATCCGCCTAATCCAGACCCCCTTCGAAAATAGCACTCCAGTTGATAGGGCGTTGGTAGAGTGACCTCGAGTATAAACTCATGAACTTACCTATCTACTATTTTAACTGGGAGTGATGACTCCACAACTTGCTTATTGTATGCGATTAACTAGGATTGATGACCCTAGATGGATCATTTGTTTGGGTAAATGATATAAAGGGAGGTACCTTAGCTTCCTGAATCTGCTGTATGAATAAGCCTAACTAAGCACTTGGCTAACACTATCATGCATCACACTGCATGTGCTTTGGCGAGGAAGTGCACAGTGGAAGTTGTGATGCTCGACTGTGAGATGGTGTCACTGAGGGAGTGCAGGTGAGGGCATGCATCATTATAGCATATCATTCCTACATTAATAAGAGTACTTAAGAAATGATTACTATTTTGCTTTATCATTACTGCTTGACTGAATTGATAACATATTAACCTTTGCTTTATAATTTCATTGAATTACCTGGGTGGTGTTTTAAAATACCAACCAGACTCTGATTTAGATGCAGGTTCTGGCGAGGCTTACGTGACGGAGCTAGATTTCATAGACGATGAAGAGGAGTTCTCCCACATTCAGCTATCAGGCGAGTCTATGTAGACCATGTACTGATCGATGGGATTACAGGGACTATAAGGAAAGTTGGACATTTACATTTTTATATTTTGTGAATTTTGGATCAACACATGTATATGCTCAGCCTAGTAACATACTCATACTCTGGGAATTGAGAAACATTTCTATACATCATATTCCTATCTCAGTCTTCTGCTTGCTTAACTTAATTATCTCTAGAGTATGATTTACTATTTTAGTATAATTCCACTCATGTTTAATGCACTAATATGGACAACATTTAAATATCATTATCTATGTTGCATAAGTGATGTGTTGGAACTCAAGAGTTGAGCTTTTGCTCAACTCCTGATTTTCAGGGCGTTACAAGTTGGTATCAGAGTATGATTTAGATTAAACTAGACCTGGGTTATGGAAACACGACGCATACTGACGTACTTTGACTTAGGAGGAGGTGATAAAATGTAGAAATGATCGTAAGATCCTAAGTTTCACCGATGGGCGAGATTGACACTCGAAATGTAACCCGTACGTGTCCGAGATCCTATGAAATGATCTCGATTCCTTCTTAGGCCATCAATCGATGGGTTTAAACTATTAGCTGGCAAATCTCAAACTTAAAACACACCAAAAGGTGTGAATACGTGTGAAATGGGATGAGAAAACACATCTCATGGGTGCCGAAGCAAGCACGAGCGTCGAGCGGGAGCAAAGGACGAAGTGAGATCTCGATTTCCAAATTTCGCTCGAAAGATCTCTACCGCTGGGCATCGGTCTTGGTAAGTTTCGCAGCCATAAAGTCGTAGTTAAAGCGCATGTTGATGAAAGGCTATTTGGGCTTATCCAGTGATGGACCTCCTGTTGAAATCCGGGTGGGGCCCCATATTTGAAGGCAAGTCTCATGCATTTGAAACAACTGTCCGAGCCTTCTATGCCCACATGCGGGATCCACTATTGGAGCCTCTACAGTTCACTATTCCCATGGAAAGGTGGGAAGCAATAGTTAATGTAGATGTGATGGTTCGAATTATGGGAATTGCACGTGGTGAAGTGTATGCTAATGTATCTCTTCTGAAGAGTGTGCGAGAAAGAGATTGCCGCACGTGTTTTTTTGTGGCCGATTGGTTCACTGGAAGCGAGGCACCCATCGACCAAGATGATGGTAGACTTCCGCTTACTCTATCACATATTCATGTACAATGTGTATTCTAGGTGGAGCAACTGTACTGAGTGTACTCATTTGACGGTGGACTTCTTGTATGAAGATAGGAAGGGAGACAAGCTGTGTCTGCCTACGTTCGTCCTATCATAAATAATCCAGACCGCACACTCTATCAGGGGAGATACTTCACTCCCATTCGGCCGACTTATATGCAAGATTGCTCGAGAGTTCGACTATAGACTTAATATGGATGAGCTTGTGTCGATCCACTTCATTAATAACACTACGCTCAACAACATGAGAATTAACCCTCGACAACGTCAAGCTCGACTCGATGTGTATGGGGGTGAGACATAAAGTGAAGAGGAAGAAAGTAATGGAGAAGAGGAAGAAAATGAAATAGAAAAAGGAAGTGAGGAAGAGGAGGAGGAAGCCCAAGATTCTGATGGGGGACCTCCTACTACTACACATGAGCACCGCCGTGATCAAGTTGCCTTAGAAGGCCGTATAACCAAGATAGAAGAAAATCGGGCCAAGTTGAAGCAAAAGCTCGAAGAGAATCAAGCTTATCTGAAACAGAAATTTAAGAAGATGTCTCGCACTCTGAAAACCCTCATGTGCTATATGCAGGATAAGAGAGCACCTCTGCCCTCACCAGAGTCAGCGGACTAGTCATATGTAGCAGTCACTTGTTGTTTTGCTTTGTTTCTCGCTTTTCTATGTAATAGCCCTTGTTGGTTTACTTGTGTGTTAGAATAGTTTGTGTTAAAACTTTTCCTAAATTAGCTCACATGCATCTTCTGTCATGATTTCGGTAATGCCACATCATATGTATCGTGATAATTTTGGTTAAATGAAATGCATGAAGCTTTTTTTGAATTAAGGTGTGTATAATGTTTGGAGAAGTGTGTGTTGTTATTCTAAATTTTACACATGTGCACCTTATGTTGTATATAGGGAATGCCTCCAAAAACCACTTGGAGTACGACACATCTTGCACTTGACAGATCGATTAACGTGGTATTTTCCTTAAACGATAGCCATACGGACCCTAATTTGGGCCTGGATAGTGAGACTATGCTAGATTCACAGCCAGTCACTGGCCCCAACAATTGGCCAACACCTTATGAACCACATGTTCTCGATCAGAACCATGCATCCACATCGATGCCACACATGCCTCAGGTGGCTCCTCCCCCTGACAGGTTAGAGCAGATGATACTCTGGGAATTGAGAAACACTTCTATACATCATATTCCTATCTTAGTCTTCCGCTTGCTTAACTTAATTATCTCCAGAGTATGATATGCTGTTTTAGTATAATCTCACTCATGTTTAATGCACCAATATGGACAACATTTAAACATCATTATCTATGTTGTATAAGTGATGCGTAGAAACTCGGGAGTTGAGCTTCTGCTTGACCAATGATTTTCAAGGTGTTACAAAAGATCATGCAAAAAATGCTCCTACAACTCACGTAAGATAGAGGTGCATAAGTCCCAATAGCCAACATCCATGTTAAACTAGCACAACCTTAAACTTCTAGGAATTTCTTTTTGGAGAACCATAGAAACACCCAGAGAAATCAAGCAAAGTACACACAATCGCACAACCAAGTCTAAATAAGAACAATCCAAATTTTATGTGAAAAATCCCTTGCAGAAAAAAAAAATCATGGCACAAAGCGACAAGTAATGCACTATAAAAGCATAAAGTATAACATATAGAGTGTTACCAATTTCAACAAGCCTCGAATTCACTTTACAAGCCCTAGCTATGTGACGTAGGGAAGGATGTGTTGGGTTCGATCACCATCTTCCTCAAGGATAACTACTTCGAATCCACAGAGCTTCTCTAGACTCCTCACAGAGATTCCTCGAATCTACGAGGAGAGATAGAAAATAGAAATAAATTTTGAAATTTTGAAATTTGATTGATTAATAATTGTCTAATTAATGTGTCCCCGTTATACCATTAATATATATAAAAAAAAAATCAAAATTCATAATTACAAAAATAACAAAATTTTAACTCTAATAAAAATCATAATTATAATAAAACTCTTCTAAAGCCTAATTTCTAAAAATAAAAATTTCAAATAAACTTTTCTTAGAAGAATCCTATCATGATTAAAAGTTATTTCTAAAAAAGAAGAAAATCTAAACTGTAAAAATAAAAATATTAAAAATTCAGAAATACTAAAAATAGTAATTTTTTCTTAAAAATTCCTCTTCGAGCTAAAAGTGCGTGTTTTTTGACGAAACGGACAGAAGAGAATTACTTTTTAGATTAGTTCACCTTGGATGACCTGTTTTAGTAAAGATTGATAGGTTATACACCTCATAACAATGCCAAGATTAAAAGTTGTGATCAATTTACGATCCACCTTCTTTTGATCCAACCATGCTAGGAATGTATATGTGTTATGTTCTACATTGGACCCCTTCACTTGGAAAAAAACTCATCCTTAAGTTACTCAGGGGACTTCTCTTATGGTACTCAATTAATTTCTAATGCCGATATTTTTTTAGCCTTTTCCCTATACTTTGCATTAGGCTCTTGAGTTGATACAATAGATGTATGCAGCATGTTCTCTTTAACTTGGCCAGTAGGATCAGTTCCTTATGCTTGCAAAATCTCGCATCCCTTTTGATAATGTGGACAATTAGGTAGACTTTCTCTTAAGACAAGATTAATGTGGTCTCATACGGGAGGCAATTTATTAGGGAGTTCATCGAACACAATTACCATGTAACAGTGGTTTTAGTTTTTCAGGGATGATGGTGGGCTTGAGTTCCTTTCCCTTTACAATTAATGGATAGGCCTGCCTTGTTTCTTTAAATTCCTACATGAAGTCTTGTATAGTCAAGAGAGAATAACCCTCTACTTTAGAAGTTTCAGGTGGCTCCTCTGGATCCATAGGGGCTAATGTAGTTTTTCGGTCATCTTTGACAAAAATATACACATTATCTCGTATTTTATGAATGACATCATGATCGGATTGCCAAGGTCAGCCGAGTAGCATGTGACATGCTTTCATGTCAACTATATCACATACTACTTCGTCATTATAATGCTTATTGTTATGTGGAAATATAATCCGACCGTCCTCAGGGTTAGCTTAAGCTGACGAGCATACAAACCTTCACCACCTCATCCAGAGAAGGAAGACTTCGCACCCCCAAGCTTAATCCTCCATGGTGTATGTTCCCGAGCTCACCACTATGTATCTCATAAGAATTGTCCTGAGGTCCTCTACCAGGACAAGCCCAATGGATTGATTGGCTCGATGAGGTTGAGGAAGAGCTCGTTGAGAATAGACGAGACCGATGTGAAGATACGTCCAACCCTCAGCTCGGCTAAATAAAAAAGACCAGACGACCAATGCAAAACTTCTGAGCTTCTCATAACAACCCCTGACTGGTTAGTTGATGGAATCAGCTCGGCTCAATTCAGGTCGTCTTCATCCGGCCAATCGGTTGGTCCAGCTCAGTTCTGACATAAGCAAATGAAGGTTCAACTCGAATCTTTATAATGTCCAATTTCTATAGCCTTTAACTTCTTCATGAGTCCTGATAGTCTCCTCGGATTACTCATATACAGATCCACCTCAGACAAGATAAGGAATCTATACCATGCTAACCTATGAAGTCTCGACTAAAATTGTGCTGACCTACCTCCTCGGCTGAGCGGATGATCTTCCTCGGCTATGCATGATTCAAAGGTAATTGTTAAAGCCCATCACTTTTGCGTAACAGTCCACTGCGCGATTCCAGGGTAACTGTTGACCTTCACCACTCACGCACATCTCGCCTAACGGCTAAGATCACGCCTAAGATTACGGACTATCCCATCCTATGAACACTATAAATAAGGGGTCCATCTACATGAAAATGTACGCAAATCTCTCCCCATATACCCTTCTACACAACTAAACCCAGATTCCTTACTTGACTTTGGCATTGGAGGGTCCTCTGCTCTAGCCAGGGTATCCTTTGTTCTTCTCTTGTGTAGGTGCTCGGAGGTTTGAGGAGGGCGGTTCAAATTCTTGCATCAACACTTATCAATTGAAAAAGATATAGTGCATTATTTGGTTACCTTTGTCTTGTTGATTTTCTTAATCCAACCGATCTTGTATGGGGAGGGGTGATGCTACATCTTTAATTACAACTTTTTCACCATGACCTTAGAGACGATGTTCTTGCTGCTCCCGCTGTTGATGATCATATTACAAAATTTTCAAAGCACCGTATACCTAGTTCAGAAGATGTTATTTCGTTCTGGGTATACTTCTTTCCTTAGTGCATATAATAGTCGCCTCATAAAAATCGATTCACCACAATCCTGCAGAACCCATTTTGCCTTAGCAGCTACTTCCTCAGTGGTTCATTAATCTTCATAAGATCCAAAATCTTCTTTTGCTATATCACCTTCAGCGCCTCCTTTGTTGATAGTCAAGTGGGCTGCGGGGTGTTGAGGTCAGATATTTGATAAGTGGCCTGGTTGGTTAAAGCAAAAACAATTGTTTGGCCTTAACCGACTATAAGGGTTTGGAATCCTGCTCGGACTTACAGTTGTGGGTGCTACACGTTGAGGCCTAGATGGGTCGATCCCCGTGTCAAGGTTTGCAGTCGTAGAAGGTTGAGGATGTCCTCCTTTAGACTCTTTTCCTTGTGTCAGTACCGATTCTTATGTGGAAACTGCCATGCGGGGACTAAGTTGAAGGATAAGGCTAAATGGAGACTCTTGCAAGTTGGTTATACACAAGACGATCTATTTCTCACCAATTTGTAAAGAAACATTTCTTTCATAGATGTAGAGAAGTTTTACAATGGTAAAAAATGGACAAAAAACTATCAAAATCGATGTCATCGATTGGTCTTCGGTTGCATCAAAGTTTCCATTCGATGTCATCAAAAAAATTAAGATTTTATTCAATACGTTGCTGGACAGTTTTTCGATGCCATTAAGCGACCTTTGATGTCATCGTAGTTCAATTCACAAACCTTGATCCTCAAGGTGAATAAGTTTCCCTTGCTGGCTGACCCGAATTCACTCCCCACTTCGAATGCGGGACTATGGCAATTCAATTCCTTGAGAGGAAATAAGCGGGGGGGGGGGGGGGGGGGGGGGGGGGGGGTGTGTGGACTTCTTTACTATTAATACGGTTGCCTTTACTCAATTCCTCATTGGATTCGAAATTGCGGATGGGTAGAACTCCTATGCTTGCTATGGTCACTATGGTCCATCTGTTCACTGGCAACAAGCCATGTATGTGTATGTTATTGAGTGAACAACTACAAAAAGTTTGGGCTAAAATACTTGATGTAGTAAAATATTGATTTTAATAAAAATATTTTAATAATAAAATATATGAAAAGTTGTTTTTTGAAAAAACTTTTTGGGGCTTTGGGAATAGTCCCACATGGGAAAGAGAAGAGAAAGAAAAATGGTTTAAATGATAATAGTGGAGTACTATAATATTTGCTTACCTAGTCCGTGGACCATGGGACTTGCGTGTTCCAGTGCGAAGCACTGGAACACCGCGCACGCGCATGCGCTCGGGCTCGTTCTCGGTCTCGGTCTTGGTCATGGGCTCGGTGCGAGGGCGTGGGCATGTGAGGTAGTGTGGCTGTAGAGGCGCTAGTGGCGTACTTTACACTTCGCACGTGCGCATCGTGTCGCAGAGGGTCGCTCCCTTCGCGAGACGTGTGCGAGTCGCGGTGCAACTAGTGGCTAAGGCAGATGGTTGGTTGGACGAAAATCTAAAGGACTGAATGAGAATCCCTCAGAATATATAGAGGGCTGGAAAAGAGCTGTTGTAGAAAATCTGTAACAGCTGTGCAATAAGTGCAGGGTCCAGCTGAAACTGCTATATGGCTAGCCCCAACAGGTATAAAATGGCTAGCTGCTGTCTCACAATAGTTAGCATGCAGCAGCTTTGGCCCATGCACAATAGTCAGAAAACGGCCATAAAACGGCTAGTTTTCTCAACAGCCAAAAAACGGTCATGAAATTTATTTTCCTGGACCATAACCCCCAGCCATCATAGCCTATAAAAGGAGGGCCTGGATGGGTTTCAAAAAAATCTCAACTCACTCCAGCAACTCCATACGAATTATAAAAAAACAGCCTCTCCACTCATATATTCTAAGTGTTATCCAGCAACATAGCAAGGTGCCAACCTTAGCTTGAAGGACAGACCAGCGGTGTGGTCTAAGATGGTTCAACCGAACCAGCGGCTGAAGATTAGAACTTAATTGAGCAGAATTCTAAACCACTTTTCTATTTTCTTCTTTTCTTATTTTAGAATTTTTCCTTTATATTGTAATACTGCTAGAAATAGTGAAATTGAGTTCCATTTGGTGGACCTTCGTGTTTGCTGAACGCAGACCCACACCAGGCTCGTCGTATCCTAGAAGCAATTTGCCTGTAACCTATCAGCATACTCAATTTACTTGAGTTGGGACAAATAACGCTTTAAGGACAGCGTTTTCAGCCTGTCCATATTATTTTCGGTTTCCATATTATACAGAAACTACATTAATTTGTATAAATTTCTCAATACTTGATATATGAACCGGCAATCAGACTGTATATGGATAGAACTTATAACAGTGTCTCGAAAAATAAGTAATTTCTACCGGGCATGTATATGTTTTTTTAAGTTCATTAGGATTCTTATTGGTTGGAACTACCAGTTATCTTGGTAGAAATCTGATATCCTTATTTCCCTCGTAGCAAATCAATTTTCCCCAAGGGCTTTTATAAGGAAGTCTGCACTCGGTCTATACCACCCTTGGTAGGCGATGGACAGGGGATTCCTTCACTTGACTTTCTCTTTCAGGATACTCTTACCAAGTTGAGTCATCGTACATGACTAGAAAACAGTGCTAGATTAGGGACCTGAGAGATCATAGATTTGCCATCATCTAGGACAACTTACTCCTCAAAATAGCGAGGAGGAGCGGGGAGAGATCCATCAAAACTTGACTATGAACAAGAGGTATGGCCTTTCAAAGGAATCAAATTTGAAGTCCCATCAGGCAATTCGGAATTCCACTAGAAATTGAGTAATGGCGGACCATCTAATAGCAGAAGACCTCCACTTCGAGTACCGCGTTCCCTCCGCTTGCTGCCTGGAATATAGTCCGCCCTTACTCAATTCCTCGTCGAATTCAGGAGTTGAATTTAACTTGAACACCACTTTACCATGCATAGAGAGATCCAATAGTCAAAAATCAATAGAAAGGAAATCACTCCGAGTCCGGATTTTACAATTCAGTGTAGAATAAGCTTCTTCTACACCATAGCGTATCGGGTCCACCGTGATGCAGGGCACACATCCAGCCAGTCCATAAAGCGAGCCCTTCCAGTTCACCTCGTATGCTGAAAGTCTGCCCCGTCAAACACAGGTGGGTTACACGAGAGGAAACAGTCAGATGAGAACCTAAACCGTTAATACCTTAAAGATTGTCTGTATGTCCCACTGTATTTTGTATATGCCATCTAATCCATTCAAGAAGACATCCCAGGACTCAGGTGGGCCATACCATCTGATTTTAGAGGTTTCAGGTATAAATTTACATGGTATGGCCCACCTAAGTTCTGGATGGGCCTGATTTAAGGGATTCAAGAATAAGATGAGAGGGTGCACATGATGAAGGGTTGGACGTCATCCACACATCAGATTGGCCCCCACACTCTACTTTGTAGAATAAACATTATAAAAGAACCAGTCTTGTATAATGTATGCCAAGTGTACAAAAAGATATCGAGACTGTCCATACGCATCACGTGGGCCCACCACAAGTCAACATAGAGAAACGTTTGATGTTCTCCCCTCATGTGATGCAGCCAAACACGGCAGTTGACTAACATATTATAATTGCATTTCTGGTCTATTCCTTGCCTATACCTTTCGCCGTTCTAATGTTTCACTGGTGAAGGGTGCATGTGGGTTTTGCAACTCATACACACGCAGGCATATGTATCAACAAAGAATACATGTGTAAGATCTGGGCTTTTAAACTTCTTGAGAATAGCGGTTAGATCTTCTATCTGAAAAATTAGACAGTTTCACTACTCAGGGAGGCTACACAGGCACATTGTAGACTGACTGTGAAAAATCATCTTTTCCAGCCGTCCATTTGTTTCCGGTGCTGTGGCCCACATGAATAGTGAACGGATTGATTTTATTTTAGGCCAGAATATCCAAAAACTTGATATACCACCCAACTGCCATTATTGACACGTGTGCCTGGGTGCAGACTGGCAGGTCTCGCACGACGTGTGGAGTTACCGTACTTCAGGGTGCATATGACTCGTTCAAAGTTCTATTCACGGGAGAAAATCAAAGATACTCACATCATGACATAGCCTACCACTGCGATTCGCAAAAAGACTGTAAACGAAGGGAGATTTGTAGCACATACGACTACAAGTTGAACATGAAAATCATCCATGACATTCATCATGTGGGGCCCAACGTTAAATTCTATTGAAAAAAAAATGAAGCAGATCCACTCAAAATATGTGGACAGTTAAACAAAAGAAACTGGTTATTTATATTCAATAAATAAGATTAGCCAACTAATGAGTGGACCACCATAATTTTCACAGAAAGAAAATTAAACAGTGGGCCACCCCAGATAAATGGACTTGATGAAACGTGCTATTTCACCAAGCGTGCAACCAATCAATGTTTCTGGCCCTTAGGCATTTATCTAGCTTGATTCCCTTCTTTCTCTTTCTTTTCCCGCTTTTTTTTTTTTTTTTTTTTAAGGCGACTTCTCTTTATCTCGTAAAATATCTGACTCTCTACCACTTATTTTGATACTGGAGTAGATATGAAAAGCAGCCCATGTTTGCCGCTTTCACATTTTTTGTGTGATTTGCTTAGCTTTCAAGGAATCATATCACACTTTGGATGGTTGTGATGGTGTGGGTGGTGGGCCATCCACCTCCCTTCCAAATTCCAATATACAATCAAACCATCATTTCTTTTTCTGATGGCTTCCTATTTTACACCCACTTGCTATATTTCTCTCCTTTCCCCCTATGAGAAGTTGACAAGAAACTACCGTGATTCGGTGGAGTTTGATGAGGCAAGGTAGTCATGTGAATGGATGGTATCATGTTATGTCTCCACCTTCCATTTTCTGATGTCTGTTTTGTGATTATGGATGGATGGTACGTATGTGGGCCCCACAATAATTAAAGGTAACGTGTCCTCGGCTGACACATAGAAGACCGTTTCGTGGGTGAGTGGTGATAAGGGCCCTTATCGAGAATTGTAGTTGTGATATGAGATCGGGACGTTCATTTGATGGGGCCCACAAAGGAGGAATGGGAAGTCATATCCTGAGTGACGTGATCAACGGTGGTTGAAGTCAAGATAATGTTCGAGTAGCGTCTGGTCATACTATCATTCTTTTAAGTCACATAAGTATGGTGTGATAGTTTCCAAAGCCGGCGGCCCGTGGCTTCCTTAGTCAGCCCTGCGAGCCTGGTGGCCAAGTCAGTGAAATTAGGCAGACCCTAGTTCAGTGCGAGTCGACTAGGTTCCAACTCGGAACTCAGTTGACTCAGCCTAATTTCAACGGGTCAACCAAGTTGGGCAAAAAAAAATTTAGTAATTTAAAGGCATTTTTTTATAGTAATTTTAAAAAGAAGTTTGAAATGCATTGAAATCCAAATTACAAATCAAAGTGATTAGAGTAATTAAGTTGGAATGCACTGAAATCTTAAAATGGGAATGCATTTAAATTCTATAGCACATTTACTAGTGTTGTACTTGTGTCAAACCAAGTCCAACTTGGCACAACCCGGCTTGGCCAGCAGCCATCCTAGTTTGAACTTGGCACAACTCGGCTAGGCCAGCAGCCATCCCAGTTTGAACTTGGCTCAACTTAATCCTCGGCCCGACTGTCCAACTTGGTTCAATTTAGTCAACAGCTCGAGCTTTCAAAGGAAGGGGAGAGAGTGAGAGAGAGGGCTTGAGCTCAGAGTTCAAAACTTCAGACCTACCAGCCGGGCACTGGAGAGAGAGGAGAAAGGGGGGGGGGGGCGGCTTGGAACCAACCGACCGAGTATTTATACTCGGGCCAATGAGTCGAACCCAATCCAAGTTAAACTGAGTCAGGTTTGAGTCGAGCTCGTTCTAGCTTAGATTCGGCTCAATTTTTTTCAAGCATTAAAAAATTAGCTTGACTAAGCTTGAACCCAGTTTCAAGCCGAGTCGAGTCAAGCTTTATCGAATTGAGCTGAGTGAGTTAGCTAACTCGGTCATGTACAATTCTAATATTTATTGAAGTTGAATTTGATTACTAAATTGGAGCCTAGGTGGGCCACAAATATAAGGATAGCAAATGAACAACTCACTAATGTTTTTTAACTGTCGATTTATATGACTGGGTCAGGGTCCATTCATGTGACTGTCTATTTCCTGCAGAGCGAAACTTAGATTGGATTGAATTGTATTCAATGGGTCTTTAGATCCAGTTGGGCTTGGATAAATAAGTGTTTACATGATTGAGCCCATCCAATGGAACTATTAAATATTATATGCATGTGTCACTTTGACATGTGCATGGTGTATGAATGGGTTTTCTTATGCGCGTGGCTCAGAAACCTTATTTCTTTTACTGAAATAATTTATATTATATTAAATATATATAATTTTATAACTAAAACTAACTAGACCTAGCCTAACCTTAACTGGTTCCAACACATGGATTATGGATCTGATGTGAACCCAAATAGACCTGATTTTTCATTGGGGTGAGATCCAAACTGGACCTGTGAAAATCTGGTCAGATTCATTGAGTACCTGCAGGTTGAGTTCAGGTCCGAACTTAATTGACTCAACCCTGAGTTCGGGTCGCGTTGTCAAGTTCCTTTAGGGCCTGTTTGGGAGCAAGGATTGGGAACCCCTGGATTTGAAATTCTCTTAATTGTGTTTGGCACCTTGGATTGGGAATCAACTTTAATCCAAAACCAACTATGCATGATATTTTTGCTGGATTTGAATTTAATTACTAAATCAACTTTAATATTTTTAATTAATTAGTGACGTATGTAATGTTTTACACAATGGTTGTAAGAAGCCTATTGAAATATGTGCTTTGCTCAAAAATGATGAAATTCCAAATCTCAGATGGGCCACAAGCATGAGATCATGTTCGAGTGACTAACTAACGATTTTTAACTATTAATTTACGTGGACAATGTTTGGCTGGTACTGATCATTATATTAAAATAATTATAGTGATGCAATTGATAATCTAATTGTTTTTGGATATCATTAATGCTCCATGTGCCCAATAAAATAATAGTCCTGTGACACACATGTTACACATGCAACTATAGAAAAGATTTTAGGTATAATTCAAGTTTTTACTGTGAATTTCAAACATTCGGATTTCAAACTCTCGGTTACTTTATGTTGCCAAGCAAACGTGGGATTGAAATCCCCTCAAATCCCCCAAATCCATGGTGCCAAATGACCATTTAGTTACGAGTTAATAAACATAGATCCTCTACGCCTAAGATATTATTATTATCATCATTATTTTATAAGGCAATAGAACCAAAGAAAACAAGGGATCGAACTCCGGATCACGCACGCAAACTGCAACGATAGTGGAAAAAAACCTATAATACAATTTTGTGTGTGTGGGCCCAGCCGAATGTATGGACCACTTCCACTCCCGCCATAAGGCCCATCCCTTCAAGTTAACCTGGATCCCAAAACTCAGGCAGAACAAGAACACATGTGGGTCACACCACAAGGAGCACTTGGTATGAGACGCCCACCAATAAAACCTTCCAGACAGTGAGTAGAGTCCACCATGTTTTATGTGCCATCTAATCCATTAAGAATATGGAGGCCCACCAAAATGAATGGTCATCCCATAATCAGGCCATTCAAAATTTCAGGTGGTGGAGACTTCGTTATTTTATAGGTATTAGGCATGATTTCACATCGTGTGGCTTACTTAAGTTTTGGGTCGGCCTGTTTTTTGTGCTGCAATGAGAGGGAACAAACATGATTGATGGTGTATGGATGTCATGCACACATCACACTGGGACCCACATACAAAATTATGGAAATAAGCTTACCATATACATACTCTCAAAGAATAAACTTTTTATAATTTTGATTTATTTTTAATTTTTTAAAGATTGGCCAACAAAGGAAAATATTATTCTATTTATATAAGTTGATGCCGTAGCCCACATGGTTGAAAATCAAATCCGAACCTTAGATTAGTCCAATACGTTTGGGATCAACTTTAAGTAGATTCCACCACAATGGTCTAAGAATAGAAAAAGAAAAAAGAAAAAAGGAAAAAGAAAAAAGATGATTATTTGGAAGGATAAGCTTAGGCTAACATGAACACATCAAAGGAAAGAGACGTGTGGCCCACCACATATATCATCACATGGGGACAGCTTGAACCGTCCAAAAGGGGAATATCAACAAACTACGACCCTGCCTTTCTTTGTCGATTGCGTTCCTTCTTACATACTCTGGCTTCTAAGTTTCAGCCGAGTTTGGGAGAGTTATACATGCGTGGTATCCTCTGGTTTGTTGTTCGTTCTAGCGGGAGGAATTTTTCAATGATCCAAGCCGTTGATATACCGTATCTCCATGGATGGACCAACCCCAAAAGATATCTTCTCGATAGGGCCGTTGTGGAGAGAAGAAATAAAGAGATTGTCTACGTTAAACTGAAAAACGACCAAAGTTTGAATGGCTACGATCGATCTTTTGGATCATGGTTTATCCACGGTGGAACCCATAACATCAACCATTGGATCACTGAACCTTGGGCCCCATATGTACGAAAGGGAAACAAGAGGATACTGTGGATATCCTTGGTACACTTAACACTGGTCACAATGAAGTCATAGGTAGCTTAGCTTATTTTGATTATTATTATTATTATTATTTCCAAAGATTAGGAGCATCTTTGATTTTCTTATTGTAGGGCTGAGAAATTTTTAAGAAGGCCGGATGCACCGGTAAGCTTAACCTACATTCCGATGTGTGGGGCCCACCATGGTGTATGCATTAAATCCAATTAGTCTATCGTATATACCCGATCATGATCTCCTTGGAGGCCAAAGTCAAGGACGATTCAAAACTCAGGTGGACCACAACACAAGAACAATTGAGATGGGATGCCCACCAATAAAAACTTTCCAGATTTTGTGTGGGGCCAGATGAGTATTTATATCCCATCCAATCCATTCAGAAGATGTGCCGGATCAGGATGAATAGCCACCCAAAATATCAGGCCATTCCAGAACACAGGTTGATAAGACCACTTGATCTTATAGGTTTTAGGTATAATTTTATTAGGTGTGGCCCACATGAGTTCTTTATCATCCTTATTTTTTACCACCAAAAATAAAATAAGTGGGCACACATGATAAAAGGATTGGATGTCATGCACACATCACGGAGGGCCCCATACATCATTTGTAGGTTAAGCTTAACCTAAAGCTTTTTAGTGGATCCGGCCTCATAAGTAAATCTGTTAGATCTTGATTAACGTCCCGTGGTTAGAAAAGGATGCAACGGGGACATTACGTGGTCGCATAATACACATATATAGAGAGAGATTTCGCATGCAACTAGTTGGCCAGTATGCTAGGTACACCCAGCTCATAAGCTTCCAACGTGTCATGGGCACAAGATGTCTAACTCTTCCCAAAGGTGGGCCCCACTAAGAATATCACTTACGGGAAAAATTAGGCCGATCCCTTTATCAAATCAGCCCCAAGTGTACTTTAAATCAGATCTGTGGCTCTATGTTGTTCTGAACGGTGTGGCCAATATGATTAATGATCAATTTATTTTTTCATCAAATACTTATCACAGTATGGAAAATATTTTGGACGGTTTGGATGGTATGTACAGATGACTTTTTGACACTTACGCGCCAGTTGGATGGTCCACATACATGATTTCTGTGCGTGTACACATCCCACTCGATGAATCGATGGACGGTTGAGCGAATTGACAGATGAATATCGCGCATCGACATATCTTTTCTGATGATTGTATATTTCTTAAATAAGGGGTCCACCAATATAATCAAGATATGAACCTCTACAAATCAATCTAAACCAATTTCATGTTTTCCATGTCCCAATGGCTCGGTTGACTGACCATCCACATCTAGCTGTTCGGTTCTTGTTGACCGTCCATCTAATGGATGAGAAAAAAATGATGGAGAGTTGTTTTCTAGACACTAATGTACATCTGATCTTAGGCCTATTGATCAGGCCCAGATATGAATTTAGGCCCAGTTCATAAATGGGCCTTTCGGCCTAGTTGTTCCAACCGTTTGTGTTGGAGTCTGGATATACCCCGCCCTTTCCTAGGCAGGGGCCCTGAGGGCCCACCGTGATGTCTGGGTTTTATCTGCATCGTGAATCCATATTTCCATATTATTTCTTGATATAAGCCCAAAAATATTAAGATGGAAAGCTCAAGTGGGCCACACCAGAAGAAGCAACAATGTTAATGACACCCACCGGTGAAACTCCCATACGGCTACTGTGATGGTTAATTGCCATCCAACCTGCCGATAAGGTTGCATAGACTCGTATAAAGGAAAACACAAATATCAGCTCGATCTAAAGCTCATGTGTTATGTAGAGCGGGTCACATGCCCTTTCTCGGCAAAAATGGACCAAAGATGGCCTCATCAGAAGTGGAAACAATCCAGACCATCAGAATCTTAAATCAATTCTGACAAGCTTTTGAACATATTATATATGATTTTGGGGTAGGACTTAAGCCAACCAGCCCTACTGTGCTGAGCTGCCCATGCCGGATTTGAAAGATTTCATTAGATAGATGGTCAATAGTCCTATTTTTATTATAACAGGTAAGTTTTAATTCAAGTATAACTTTTAATCCTTTAAATTGTGAATTCATGCACGACAAAAACCACCAAGTCTGGGAGTAATAAAGGTAGTCTATTAAGCATTCCAATGAGTCGTACTTTCAAATTACTTTTACTTTTATTCCTTGTAGGTTCGAGATATATATATATATATATATATATATATATATATATATATATATATATATATATATATATAGAGTACACACTTATGTCAGTATACACACTTCATGTTAGCTAACCCCGTTGGGGATCGGTACCAAGGCCCCAAGCGTTGAAACGACTTATCTCCACCCAAGAAGATATATGAATTGCGCTAATAGGCCCCGGTAAGATTTCAATGGCAGGTGTTTAATCCTCATTGGAATTTGTAACTAGTGCAGTTTTTCATGAAATTATTCTTTAAACAATAATATTTTATTTTGAAGATAATTTGACATTAAAGTAGAATTATTATTATTAAGATTTTATCATTGACAAAAAAACAAATTGTAAAGTAATTGTAATTATTACGCATTTCCTTTATTTACCACAGTGATGATGATCAGACAAGAGTTCAAACCTGGGTCAGACCCAATCCAGTTCCACACTAGTCACCCACCAACCGGACCGAGTCACATTCTAACTCTAGATTGAACAAGTGGGTCCCAGCCACTGAGACTCTTTACTTCACGTTGGGCTCTGATCTGGCCCACTCATTTCAATTTGATCATAAGGCTCATTGCCACCCAAGAGGTCAATATTGGTACGTACAGTTCTGCTATGGCAACAAGGGTGCACGTGCAAACCTTGAATATGTGTGCAATATCTAACACTCTATCAAGTGGGCCCCACTAAGAACATGTTCTGGCCATAACTCATCACGCTGGCCACTCATCTATTTAAAAATAAAAATAAAAAAGGTTGGCAGCAGTCCACATTCGACCTGCACTTATGGCCCACCCATGAGAGGACTGCAATGATGTTGCAAGCAAGTGACCGCGCGTGCGGACACATGTAGGGTTGGGTGTGGCCATAGAAATCTCAAAAACAAAAAAAAAAAAAAGAAAAAAAAAAAAAGAAAAAAAGTAGTATGACCTTGGTGGGAGCATTGCTCGACACACGTGCTAACATGACAACGTGTAGTCTATCTCACACACAGAAAAATCAATCTGATACACTCCTCAGTCCATCCATCCTTTTACAGTACTTGTGGATGGTCCACACACAATGTGGCCCACCTAATGAATGGACGAGACTGACTTTTGGGTCAGGTAATCTCGACGGTGGGGCCCACTTTATGCAAGAGCAGACTTGCTGTAAAAGCCAAAAGGTAACCAACTTTGAGAAAGCATGTAGTAGTGTAAGAAGAAGAAACCTAAAAGTAGAAGGATTCTTTATTTGAATGACATGATAGATATTTGAGTGGGAATACATGAAGACTTATGTACCCAAAGGATGAGATTCTAATCAAAGCAACATGGACCTTTGCATCTTAATCTTTGGATGATTTTCAAGAAAGGTAGATTTTTATTTTTTTGAGTGGTGGGCATCAACAAGGAAATTCCCTGGGCACATACAAGTCCTTTTCTTGACTTATATTTTTCTAATGAACAGTTCAGATTGATGATTTGACCACTAGCTGTCATCCAACCCTTAGAACATTAAAAGCAAAAAAAAAAAAGGTGTGATCTGCATGACCGGGGAGAGAGCAATGAAAAGATGGGAGCCACCTTAGTGGGGGTGTTACCCATACTGTGGGGCCCACCTTGATGATGTGTTACATATCCATGCCATCCATCTGTTTTTTTAGGTCATTTTATACGTGGCCTCAAAAAATTAAGCAGATCTAACTCTCAAGTGGACCATACCATGGAAAACAGTGGTGATTGAAAAATATCCTAGGGCCCACCATAAGCAGATCCTAATGTTTATTTCTCATCCAACCCGATAATAAAGTCAAACGGACCTGGATGAAGGAATAATACAAAGGTCAGCTTGATCCAAAACTTTTATGACTTACAAAAAGTTTTTAACGGTGATTCACCACTTTTTCCAGTGGTGTGACCCACGTTGAGATTTTGATCAGAACATGCTAAAATGATCTGAAATAACAGATGGACGGTGTGGATATACAATACATTCATCAAGGTGGCCCCCACACAATAAGGGTCACACCTAATCCACTCGGGTGAAATGGGAGAAATTTTTCTTAACGTAACACCTATCCATTAACAAAATGTTTGCTTCCCCACATATAAGGAATGCATAGCTTCTCTAATAGTAGTTGGTCATCCAATATATTTGATTAGTATTAAAAAATTGAAAAGATTTGATTTTTTTCCTCAATAAGTTGGTCGTTATGGACCTTAGCACAACAACTTAGAATATTTGATTTTCCTAGTGTATATTTCTTTACTGTCTAATTAATTAGATTGTGATTTAATTAGATTAGTTTATATTCATTGCAATTTTCCTAGATTGATTGTAATTTTTCTAAATTAAGCCTCCTCATGCATTCTCTATATATTCAGAGTATTATATTTAATGAAATTAACGGAAAAAAATTCCAAATCATTCTCTTAAAATTAATAATTATCAATTAGTTAGACATGTATTTAATTGTTATGCATAGATATAGATATCTTATTCCAGTTAATAATACGTAATTTTTATACTAGACTTCTATTATTATGGGTCCTAGTCTCTGATATTACTAGTATATGTGACCATGTTGGCCTCTTGGTACCAAATCAAATGGTGTGAAGATCATCATCACTTAATATTAGAGACTTCAATAGATTAGATTTGAATACTCCGTCTACATTTCTAATAGTTGTAATCTTAAACTCATATATGTGTGTGTGTGTGTGCACGCGCGCGCGCGCTCAAGTTTGATAATAGTTTTAGTTAATAATCAACTTATATTATTCAATAAACTAAAAAATAAGCTCTAAAAATAAATTAAAGTATTGAATTATAATTTTAAAGATATTTTAATCAAAAGTGAATAGAAATTTTAATGAATGACCACTTTGGCCTTCAACCTTCAACAATAAAGATTCATATTTTCAGTGAAAATTAATTTAAGCATTTAATACATTAAATTTACTAAACAATTTAAATAAGAAAAATAACTAAAAACATTAAATTTCAATGAAAAGTGCTGAAATTAAGTTTTATCAAATGAACCTTAAGGTCTCTCTAACATGAAATAATTTTGTAAATTATTTATTAGTAGGGAGGTTGTAAGATTTTATTCCATAGCTTGGGCTAGTTTTGGGCTCAACATGAGGCTTGACTTTTTAGACCCAATTTGAGAAGGCTGTGCTTTTGCTTCGATGTTCCCAAGTGCATTAGGTTCAACACCTCAGCCCATGAGCCTGTATTCGGATATTTAGCTCATGGAAAAGGCCCAGATATTCTTCAACCCACTGAAAGCTTAAAAGTCCACAAGGAGATCTATTTCTGTATTTTTGTACACTTGGATGGAAAGAAATCTCATTGTTCATTTAGGCCAAGGCCATTTGATTCGGCCTAAGGTCCACATGATGGGATTGGGTTGAGGCCCACTAGAATGGTTGGGTGGGCAGGAACCCCAACTTTGCCTTTTGGTCCAATAGCCCACCAGTGATGTAGGCAACGGTTCATATTGGCTCTACAAAAAATAGACGTTAAAAATATAAAGATCACGATCTTCTATTTTGAAGATTTTGGGGCAAGCCATCTACGGTGGGGCCCATCAGATCTCGATCTTCTATTTTATTTTTATTTTTTAATAATGGATTTGGCACAAGCTAGGTCGGGCTCAGGTTTAAAAATGTTACCCGTTTAAGTAAATGGGTCGGGCCTGGGTTGAGCCCTATTGTATGTAACCAAACCCTGTTGTATAAATATGCTAGGTCAGATGGTCTGACTTTATCATGGGCCGAGGGTTGCAATTTGGGTTCGGGTCAATTATGTTGTACCTTATTTTTGTCTATTTCCACAAGAGCCAATAAAAAGAGGAACGTATGTAATTTTATAAGAGTTGCGTTGCGGTGATACTCGAAAAAGATTTTGTGGTGATACAATTGGTGTATATCGAGCAAAGCCACGTCATCAGCAAAACAAGAGTGCCTGATCGAAACATAGTTGAGTCGATAAGGAAGCTTGTTGTAGTTATAGGACAGGTGGCAAACATAGAAGGACGGCTCCGAAAGATTAGATAGTGCTGAACGGTTATAGTAATCGTCAGAATGTGGGAAGCCTCTACATGATTGATTTAAAACTATAAATAACAAGGGAATTCAATAAAAGAATTGTCACATAGCAACTAAATCAAATCAAATTTATCTTTAAATTAACTTATTCTCCTAAGTAAGATTAGTCATTTATATTTTTTAGTGTAATCGGTAACAATAATCAAGTAACTGCTAACTTTAGTCGTAATTCAAGTCTACAGTATGCGCTAAATTCTGTCCAAGTATCAAGCAAATTATCCATTTAGAAAGGTGCTTTGCATTGTTCTTCACAGCCGATGGTAAGAATTTCCTTTTCGTTTTATTTATATTAAAAAAGTCCTTTTATACATAAAGCAAAGGTGCAACCCATCTTCAAATAACAAACTCCACCATCTAATAGTCGCCTGATCATATTAAACAATGCTATGCAAGTGGTTGTATAAGTGACCAATCTTATTCAATTCCAGTCACATTCAATTCCAACATGCCCACATCAACCATGTGACTGAATTTGAAACCAAAAGGCAGCAAACCTAAACTGTAATGACCAAACCGGAGGATTGGGTTAGGTTGGGTTGGGTTGGATTGAGTTGGGTCAGGTTCGGTTGCCAAGGCCCTTAGGCCAGGTTGGAATTCAAGACGGGTTGAGTCCTCTTGAGGTCAATTTTGATCCTCAAGCCAACCCAAGTGGGGCTAGCCCCTTGTTCCATTTTAAAACTAGAACATGGTCGTTCTGGCCAAGTCAGGTTTGATGAATTTTGAGCATAGGCTTTAAGACTGGAACACTTGTATTCGGTAGCACCCAATCCCATTCAACGCCATGAATCGCCCCTGACTCGGGCTGAGTCCTGAACGAGTCAGTTTCAGTTGCAGTCTTTTAACCGTGATTTTAAGAGGATGAGGTCCAACCATATGGTAACAAGTGGCGGGTCAGGTTTGGGCTAGAATTATTGGCCCATTAAAATGAGTGGGCCTTGAGCTAACCCCAATAGCATTGCATTTAATGAACCATTCCAAAAAATCTCCCCATCTTAAAGATCCTGTACATCCAACCTCTGGCCTTTTTTCAGTTGAATGTGGACAGTTGATGTATTGTATCATGGAGACCTTTCAGCCATAGTCCATCCACATAGATGCCCATCAAAGCAAGGGCGTGGATCAATGGACCTTCAACCCTAATACCACATATTCACGGTCCAGGATCATACAGTCCATGGTTCCTCTCATGATCGGTGGACTGGACAGTGTTTACTTTAGAAACCTACTCAAATTCAATGCCCCACTTCCAAGTGAGAACTGATCATCACCAATGGGAAAAAAAACCACAATTTGTGGTAATACATAAATCATTACCATGAAAGTGCTAGGTCCCACCATGAAGATCATCTGGGTAAAAAACAAGGACACTTCGATCATTAAGTGGGCCACACCATTGTTCTCAGTGAACAGTCAATAGCTCAACTCAACAAACAGGTGTGGCCCCACCATGGTATGGTATCACAAGTTGTGGTGGCAATTGGCATGTACTCTTTCCTCCATTCCGAACCAAACATGTTCAAGCGCCAATTACGAGCGCCCCACACGCTTCTTTGTAGCAAGCATGTGTGGGATCTGAGACATTTGTCCAACTGTGCCCTAATTGCATGTCCTATCATGAAAATCACACCAGGGACCCAGATCGAGCTACCCAACTCAAGCCCAACATTAGGCATTGAATGCTCAGCCCTCATGTCACATGGGTTGAGAGAGAGAGAGAGAGAGAGAGAGAGAGAGAGATTGAACTCTTCTTCCTCTATAAATAATATCAAAAATAGTGAATGGTTTATTTGCAAAGCAATCATATACTTTATATGGTCCTAAATTCCTAAGTTTTTTGAAATAGTAAACTTACTATAAAATGGTAAATGGCTTTTAAGTTGATTTAAGCTCTTTCATGTGATTCAAATAAGAACTTCAAGTACAAGTGGACTCATTTAAAGTCTAAAATACACTAAATATAATATAACCAATAACTTGCTAAGAAGAGTAAATTTTGACTTAACACTTGGATTTTACTTTCAAAGCAATATTATTTTTGAAAAACCATTCAAGGGCTAATTACCTTTGGCATTTGCTAGGATGTAGAGGTCCTTCGTAACTTTTTAATAATATATTACGGGTGCGAAATGGATGATCAGTCACAAAGTTATTGTCGTCATAAGTTATAGTGCGTATTAGGCCCTTGGATAAAACCGCCTACTCTAATTTCTTTTGATTTTGGCAGCCCACGAGGGGTCGCTTGGCAAAAGTGAATTAGTGTGCATTAAAAAGTGAGGTTATTTAGTTGATATGTATTGGTGTAAAATAGAATTAATGGTAAATAAATAGTTGTTTCTTGGTTGGTTTTGAAATAAATCTATTTTGTTGTGATTTAGTTGAGAAAGAAAAGATGCCTTGTCTTTCTTTTTAAAAGGAAGAGAGCCGCACCAATCCATCATACACATGACATGCTAATGATACTTCCTAACAATCCAATTATTGGTTACTTTTATGACCTATTTAAGACTTAGAATCTCCTCATTTTTAGCCAAAGTGTATATTTTAATGAGATTAGTACAATCATTCTAACACACACTTCGTTCTAACACACACTGACACAGGGATGAATGTGATGAGGTCCATCACCGTCTTCCTCAAGGATAACTACTTCGAATCCATAAAGTTTCTCTGGACTCCTCATAGAGACTTCTCAAATTCACGAGGAAAGAAAGCAAGAAGAATAGAAATAAATTTTAATAAATTCATAATTTGATTGATAAATGAAATAAACGAGTTCACAACCCTTTAAATATGGATACTAAGCAATGGGAAAGAAATTAGAAGCAAACTACAACTAAAACTCTTAGAATTCACAAGTTCACTATAAATAGTAAACTTACTATTTATAGACGGTCGTGATGTTTACTAGTGTGCAAGGTTTTCGGCCAAAAATAGTAAGTGTCCTATTTGGCTTTACCAAACCGTTCTCCTAATTATTCTAAGCTCTTTTCACGCTGAGCGCAACTCCTAAAGCTCAACGGATGAAGAGTTATAATCAAACTAAAACTTATTATTTATAGTAAAAACGGAATTAAAATAGGAGGGTATTTTGCAAATTTGGCTTGCGCAACTCGGCGTATCATGGTTGGGTGTCTAAAGCGGCCCGTTGTATCCCAAAATCATATATTTTACGCCCGATGACTAATTCTGGATTGCGAGATACGCCGATCTAAGGTCTGACAGTCTAGATCACTTCTGTCGTCAACCGGGCCTTTTCTGATCCATCTTGGCCTTGAAATTGTTTGTGTCCCGCTCTACAAACACACACACACATAGAGTACTACAAGGTTGACCTCATGGGAACATGGACAAACATCAACATTGCATTTCATGGGTCCCCTTTAAGTTATGGGATATCCCAAAAATCACACGTATACAGAAGTTAGGTGGGCCATACCATTTAAAATCATGTGAAGACATGACTAAAACATATAAAGGCACTTAGTGGGGCCCACCTGAGTTTTGCATGTGGCTGAAACTTGATCCGGCCCCTCGTCCAAGTAGGACACACAATGGATGGGCTGGATTTGTGAACCACATCTCAGTGGGCCCAATAAATGATTATGAATGTTTTAATGGGAAGGTAACCCCTCTCAGCTATTGTATGTGGTGTGGCCCACCCAAGTCATGGATTGACTTGATTTTTAAGGTCGTGGCCTACCATGAAATGGTGCATCTGGTTGATGGGGTATATGTTCAACACACATCACGGTGGGGCCCACACAGCTTGACCTCATAGTACCATTTCCATATACATATATAGCTCGATTCGACTTGGTTCGAAACTCGAGCTGATTTTTTGAGCTCGAAAAAAATTTTAAGCCGAGGTCGAGCTTGGTTGAGCTTGACTCGACTCGAATCGAACCTCAACTCGAATCGACTTGATGACTTAGTTATTTTGATATTGATGTTGCTCGCCTAGTGTTTGATGAAATGACTTAAAGAAGTGTTGTTTTTGGTGCATACATTCTCCACAGGATTAGCTAGTGGCGGGGAAGGAATAGATGCGAAACAAATCACTACAGGAAAAAAAAAAAAAAAAACCTTCACACTATAAAATTGCCCTCAAATCATGATTTTGATTTTGCCCGCCTGTTTGATGAAATACATGTATATTGTTACTGTTTTGCATTCTATGAAAAAATGAAGACGTGCTCTGTGTTTAAGAAAATATCACATAGGCTTGAACGCAGCTCATACTAGCTCAAGTTGCCGATGGAATCGAGCCAAGCTGACTAGTTAGGCTCAAGGACTGAGCTGAGCCGAGTGTAGCTACTGGCCACGTCAAGATGAGCTGTGCCAGGCTCAACTCGGTTCGACTCATGTACAACTCTAGTTCTAATTCACATAGATTTCACAATAATTGTGATTTGGATTTTAATTCACACTTGCCGAGCAATCCCTTAAAATGTATATATACTAAGAAGTTTAGGATAATATTCATGAATTATGATATTTTTGTCAAAGTTATGGTGTGTACTAGTTAGGATCTCTCCAAATC
This sequence comes from Magnolia kwangsiensis, assembly GCA_037074715.1. Lineage (NCBI taxonomy): Eukaryota > Viridiplantae > Streptophyta > Magnoliopsida > Magnoliales > Magnoliaceae > Magnolia > Magnolia kwangsiensis. Next base: position 187,469,699 of record CM073572.1, on the reverse strand, counting down.
ACTTCCTGATCTATTATCTATATTCAGTTGTTATTAGGAAAATAATACAAGATTTTCCACAATTTAATTCCCCCAGTCGAACATGCCCATTAATAGATATTGTTGTCCAAGTGCTATGGTCATGAAATAAATACCACCAGCGATAAATTGTATATTTTGTTTAAAGATGAGCTAACTCAATGAACCATGCTAAGTCAGAACTGAGTCGACCAGGTGGTTATCATTCATGTGAAGTAGTCCATCCACACCAGCAAAAAACTCAGGTTGCTGTGCCATCCCATCTTCAGATACGTTTTTTCAGGTAATAGTCATATAACCTGCTCTCCCTACACAGGTGGAGCTTACTGATTTCTTAAACCGAAGTAACCAAAACATCAAAAAGAAATGCCATAAAAGAAAATTCAAAAACATTTAAAAGAAGGAAAAGCATAGAGCAGCAATGAAGATCCATCCGCTGTTCATTTTTTATCCAACGGATGAGATTCATGGCCCACGACTCCTCAACTAAAACTACATTGATCAAACTAATAAAAAAAAAACAACACCTATCTCACCCTTTGATCCCCATCTTCCATGACATTGCAAAATTCTTGCCTAGAGACAATTCCAGCCCTCCAATCACTACCATCATACCCCTCTTTTGATTATTACCCTCTAACTTCTCTACATGACTTAGTGTATTTTCAATGAATGTAGCACTTGTGTCCTTAAGTGGGACCCCATCAACCTCAATTTGAAGGCCCACCCCATTTCCCCCCAAACCCAAAACAATCACTTTCTCAATCTCCAGCCCTTTATTCAATGCAAACTTCCCCTCCTCAACTTGTGACCACACCTTCACCATCTTGTTGGTTAGGCTGGCATAGAACTCGACATAAGTCGATTGGCCGTCCTCCATTTTCATATCTAGCCGTTCATCATCGTCCACGAACACCTTCCCCTTCGCCTCCCCATTCGTGGCCCCTGATGGGAATGTGACGACGAGTGTGAAAGGTGTCATTCTCGCTTCCTGTGATGTCATGCCCCCGCGTTGCATTGGCAGTATCGTGTTTTGGTACACATGTACATTGATCTCGTGCAGTGGCGCATTGAGAGAGAGGTAGTGGCCTTGCTTTGATACGACGGTCTTTGTCATGTCGAAAAGGTTGTACCATGTTCCAGGTGGGAAGAGTGCCTTAACACTCGTCGCACCCATTGTAAGCACAGGTGACACCATCACACTACTCCCCAACAAGAACTGAGTGCTCAAACCATATGCTTCAGTCAGATTCGGGAACGAGAAGAAAATGGGCCGTGCAATCGGTGCACCACAAATGTGGGCCTCATAGTTCAAGGTGTAGAGGTAAGGAAGGAGCTTGTATCGCATGCCCAAGGCATTTCGGGCTGACTTTGCAACTGAGTCCCACACATAGAGCTCTTGCCTGGGTGAGGCAAAGTTTGCATGGTCTCTCGAGAAGGGGTAGAATGCGCCAAGCTCAATCCAACGGTTACAAAGCTCCTCGGTAGGCTGAGGATAGAATCCGCATATATCCGAGCCAACCATCGGCATTCCAAAGATACCGAAATTGAGCATGGTCGATATTGAGTACTTCAGGTTCTGCCAAGTTCCCTGGTTATCGCCGGTCCAGTGGGCCGCATACGCACCTGATCCAACAAATGTTGACCGTGATAGCACAAATGGGCGCTTGCCTATGAGCCCTTGAAGGGCATTGTGAGTGGCAATTGCCTGAGAGAAACCATAGAGACTGTGAGCATCGTACTCCAAGACGCCATTGTAGTGGACCGCACTCGTGGCTATGGTTTTGTAGCCAAGTGGAACGTGGGTCCCGGAGGCATTGATCTTGTACGGTGGCTCATCCCACCGGGTCTTCGTTATGTTCTTGCAATCCAAGCAGCATACCCACGGATCACCTTTACCAGTCGGGCATGGATGGTCCTTTGGGAGTTCACATAGCCCAGTGCAGAAATTTGAAACCTCATTCATGTCGATCCATAGGCCATCTACGGGCACCAGTTCACGAAACCGCCGGATTTCATCAGTCCACCAAGAAACGGTTTTTGGGTTCAAGTAGTCTGGGAAGTACACAGGCCCGGGCCAGACCTGGGCCAGGTACGGTTTCCCTTCATACTTGATGAACACATCATTGGCCATTCCTCGAATAAATGTCCCATAGGTGGAATTGGTTGCGATGCCTGGATCGATCAGGACGATGTATTTCATGCCTCTGGAATGGATCTTGCTAACGAATGCTTGTAGTTTCTCACGGGGGAAGTTGATGGGGTCCAGTGTGAAGTCCTTGGCTCCGTCCATATGATCATCATCGGTCCACATTACATCGAGAGGGATTTTGGCCTTCTTGTATCCTTCCACGACCCCTTCTATTTCCGACACATTGTGATAACCCCATCTGCATTGATGGAATCCTGTAAAAATAAAAAGGCAGGAAACAGTAGGATTAATATATAGGTGTCCTGATAATGTTAGTATAAAATTCATATAAAAGTGGTACGAGGATGATAATGGCACAGACATGAGCCTGGAAGAAAGAATTTCTCTAGAAAAATGTAGGGAATGATCACATGCAACCATAGCATGTTGAGCTTACCATGCTGCACCATTTTTCCCATCAATGTATCACATGCATAGGGCATCCATATCAAGAAGTTGGGCCCCACTGAAGATCATCAAGTGTGAGAAGCCTGCATGTCGTCCATTGGGTCATCATCGACCATCCATTGATTTTGATGGTGGGGCCCATCTGATGAACATATGGGCCAAGTGATCTATATGATGGGGCCCACCTTTCACATATATAGTATGCACATGACATGTTGGAAGGATAAATGGAGTGACATGGAAAGCTTAGGATGCTTTGGTTGTACATGATTATTCCTAGTAAAAAATAATATCTAGATATGCCTTGTTTTTATACATACATTGATATTGCTGGATTAGTATATCCCACTAATGAGGAGTTTTTCAACAGATGCACATGGGAGATGCTTAGAATAATGTCATTAATACCTTTCAATATGAAGGAATTAGGGGACCCTGGGCCTCAAATAATTGTATTGTTTGCTTAGGTTCCAATTCTGACCATTGATCTGATGGACCTCATCTTGGATGGGCATGTTCCCGATCAGATCATCCTAACCCTTCAATCTTTAGACCTTCTTTCAGTTGAATGTGGACCATTATTTTATTATTTGTGCATTTGAAGGCCGCTGATTGAAGGGTCGTTAGGATCTTCTAATCTGGGAGTCTTTGGGGCATGTTCCATCCACAGCCACATGCATGAGTAGGCCTTCTCCAGAGTGGACCATATCCCAAGAATTATACAAATCATGTCACCAAACCATCCAAGCAATGAAATTTCTCGATGATCGGTAAGCATACATAAAAGACTCCAATGCAAGTATCCATCAGACGGTTAGGATCGTTTATGATATTGAAAAGGAGCAAGTGGACCATTGATTGGAACCTCCAGGATCCTAAGGGCATGCAAACATAATCAAGACAGATCAATGCTCTGTTTCGAATATTTTGATGCACATAGGTAGTATAGTAGCAAGAGCAGAAAAAACGGGTGAATGCATTAAAAAAAGGGATGTAAATGTCATTTCTCTTAATAAAAGGAAAGACATTTCTCCTTGTAAACAGAGAAAATGGTGTGGCCTTTAGGGGACCAACCCTATGAAAATGAAAGGTTTTGGGTATCCCACATGTTTAGGTAAGGCAGGGGCAATTTTGGCCTTTTAATAAGGTTAGAAACTTGGAATCTTAGAATATCAGTCAAGATATAAATAAAATGAGGCGTTGATTAGTGAGTTCTATTTTTATATTTGTATGAAGGGTAGAAGAGGTTGCCTGAATACATCCCAATGTCTTGAAATATGATACTTCGGGACTTTAAGCCATTGAAATTGGGGTTTTTCCAATGACCCAAACCGCTTATGCGATAGGGCTACACATGGATGGGGGATGCCCCAAAAATCTCTCAGATTGAATGTTTTAACCTTTTGAATATGCAAAGTTGTGGTGACCATCCATTTCCAAAGCAAAACGAGCCAAATATCAAACCATTGATATAAAAGATTCTGAGAGATTTTATTTGTTGTTTATGGAGACACATTGTATAAATGGTTTGGATCATTGAAAGATGGCCCACATTCAAAGGCTAAAGTCACCAATGTATCACATTGCAATACATCGGTATGTATTCAAGCAAACCTCAAGGTAGAATATCTGAGTATTAAAAAGGAGATGTGAATCAGACACCAACATAGAAAAACAGGTATAGATCCAAACCAAATCAAACCCATAAAAGTAATCTGACAAGAATGTAAATAAATAATATCTCACTATCATGATAAAATATTCTCCAAAATCAAATAGACAACTATTATTTTTCATGGGAAACATGACTCACCTTAGAAAATTTCACCTGAAGAACCATCTGCCATAAGAAAAAATGATCCCCAACGTTTGAAAACCAGTCACTCAAATAGACAACAATGTATTCATGGAAACCATAAACGTTATTACAAAAACTAACAAAATTAAAATGCAATTACAACAAATATAAATAACAGTGAAAAGATGAAATCCAAGGATCCACGTTATCAGCAACTTCTAATAACAAAATCCCTTAGACTCGGACAGTCGAACAGATCGATCCAAACCATTCATTAAATCTAGAACAAATTTCTAGGGCTACGATGTAAAAATAAGACTGATTGGATTATCAAATCCATCTAGATTCGTCCTTATTTCTATTAGCCGTCCTTTTTCCAACTCATGGATGGGATTGTTAGGATTGCCTAACAGAAGTGATTCTTAAGAATCATAAGCAATCCATGATGGGAGCTATAAAAAACATGGATCGAATTGTTGGTTAGTCCTATTTTTGTACAAATGATCTTGAGGCCTTTGATTAGATGGTAGAGATCATCATATTGGTGTGGTATTTGCACTATAGCTCATGAAATTTGCATTGGACCTAATGGACAGTCATGATCAACTGATTGGACTGTTTAGATGTCCCACAGCAACTAGGAACACTAAAACTTCTAATGCAATGAGAGCACTGGAGCATCTCTCCAAAAAGATAGAGAAAATCAAAAGGCCAATGACCCCAGACACACAAAAAAAAAAAGAACAAGCCCCAAGATCCAAATAACCATGACCACTTTATAAACATGGCCCACTTGATAAAATCAACACCCCAACAACTTAGATCCAAAAGAAGAGAAATAACATATGGGTCACAAAGAGAGCATACCTAGAGCCCAGTAAGGCATGGGTGCAGGCCTCCCAACAAATGCAGTGTATTGATCAACCACAGCCAGTGGTGTTGGTCCACCAAAGAAGTAAAAATCAAACACCCCTCCTATCACCTTGTATGTTAAAGAGCTTCCCCTATAGAACACATCCATTCCATTACTATTCAGCAACAGAACACCATGGGCATTAGCCTCTCCCCCCTCATTCCTCAAATCCATATAAACAGGGTGGGACCCATACAGATCCATATTGAGATTGATGGCAGAAATATCAGTGGTGTAGATGGTGTAAGGATCGTTTGGCTGCAATCTAATCCCATTTGGCTGGGTGTTCTCCCCAAGCCCATAGATTGCAGCACTTGAAGGCAGCTTTGTAGATATCTCAAGATACTGGTCCTTAAACACCAGGTTCCCATAAGGATCTGACTCATCTGAGCTTGTGTTGAAAAGAGTCTGACCATTTGATTTCCTTCTAACTGAGAATGAAAATGGGTCTGACGTATAGCTGAAAATGAGCTCATTTCCTGTATACTCAGAGGCTGTGAAGAGCTCCCCTTTGCTTTTCCCTAGAGATTTCTTCAAAGGGGGAGGCTGTTCTCTTGCAAGTAAGTTGTAAGGAACTTCCCACCTCTTCTTATCCGCATCAGTTATATGTACCCTCAATCTGTCTTGGGTCTCGTGCCTACAAAATCAAAGATCTTATATTTATTAATCTAATCCCATGTTTTTATAAACTAATCGAAAAACCAATTTGAAACCATTGATTTCAAAGCAACTTGCTTATGTTTAATCAAATCCCATTAGCAAAACATGTTTTTTTTTCTTTTTTCTTTTTTTTCTTTTTAAATCTCTACAAATGCAATAAATCTGCCCAAAACAGAACAAAAGAAAACATGGGAATTTTCCTATCCTTTTCAATGCAATGCATTTAAAGTAGTTAAACATAAAAACCCATTTAGAAAAATGGGTTTTTTACTTTTCTTTTCTTTTCTTTTTTTTTGCTAAAAATCATATGAAAAATCTCCTACTTCCCATGCAAGCAGCATATATTTACTTCTTTAGCCAAAACCCCCATTTGCAAAACATGATTTTTCTTTTTCTAAGAATGCAATAAATCTGCCCAAAATACATCAAAAGAAAACACGGGCTTTTGGCTACCAATCAAATATCAAAGTCCTTTTCAATGCATTCCTCTTCAAGGTAGTAAAAAAGAAACATTTACAAAACACGGGTCTTTGGCTAAAAATCATATTGAAATCTCCTACCTCCCATTCAACTTGCATCTATTTACTTATTTAGCCAAAACCCATTGACAAAACATAGATCTTTTTTCTCCACAACTACAATAAATCTACCCAAAACACACCAAAAGTAAAAACATGGGGTTTTTGCCTACAAATCCAAGATCACATCTTTGTTAATGCAATGCAATTAAAATAATCAAAAGACCCAATTACAAAATATGGGTTTTCTCTAAAATGCAGTAAATCCATCCAAAGTTCATCAATATAAAACATGGGTTTTTGCCTACTAATCAAAGGCAACATTATGAAGCACAATGTATACAAATCCAAATGGAATTTTTATGTTTTAAACGAGAACAGTACTCTTTCTTCTATGCTTTTCTCCTCATTAGTTTGATAGATACAGAAATAAAAAACAAACAAATCAAAAAAGAGAGGATAGAAAGAGAAAGGGAGAGAGCTTTTATACTTGACAAAAAGCTGCAAATAAGGAATATCAGGCCCATATGTATAGGTTTTTTGCTTCACTTGCAAGAGGCCAATGAGACCTCCATGAGGAGACTCTTCTACGGAGATCAAACGGTAGCCCTGGCCTATTTTGGTGGTGGAAACTGCATTGGACAGCTGAAAAGAGAATAGGAGAAGAAAGATAGAGATGGAGAGAAAGGTAGAAGGAGAAAGCATTTTTTTGGAGATGGAGGAAAGTGGCCAAGTCGAACTGAGGACTATGGGAATGATATAAAGCCAAACAGGGGTCATCAGATACATGTGAAAGATGGAGGTAGTCCTCAGCATGTGATGGTGTCAGTGGGTCCACTCCTGTTGTTTTTCTCTGGGAGCTAAGATTATTCTAATCCGTTGATTACAACAAGAGCAGCTGAGTAACACTAGCTGGAAGAGTGTACTTGATCATACACATCCATCCATCCTATCTACTTATACTATTCATGGGCCTTGTAAGGGTGATGTCGCAGGCCCACATTGGATGGAGATAAATCCGGATTCGGATTAATAAATAATTTTCTAGTTGAATTTGCCTGTTGTAGATTTTTATTTCTAACCATTCACTTGATTATTATTAATTAGGTGGTTCAGGATGTTCAATTAGCCTGCGATTCCTATATTATATGTTGTCTATATTAGAGCTCATTATTCTATTATTTTGATTGAAGTACATATATTCCATGTGAGCCATCACATGAGTTTGATCATACAATAGCCCGCCAAAGTATGGTGTCATTCCTCTCTCATGTACTCTTTTCTTATAATAATTATACAACTGCAGGCATATTGCACGCCTGGCCACATCATGTGTACACATGGCATGCATGTACTTAATCCAAACGATAGAAACTGCAGGCCCAGAGTGGATGAGATCTAACTCAAAAATCAAACTGAAAAGATGATCTCAACCATGTATTTAACAGCTATCAATTTAACGGTTATAAGGAGAGATAATAAAGAGTTGGAATCCAGCAGGTAGATACACATTAAATCCGATGGTTAGGATTGACCAATCAATGCAATTTACGGGTTTGTATAGTTTATAATACCCCCATTCACACGGGATCTATGATTTAGACCTTTGAATGAGTTGCGTGCATGCACCCCGTACAACACGCGTGTTGCAAGTGTAAGATATTTCGAACTGAGAAATTGACCACTGTATATGCCACCTTTTACCCGGCGTCTTTTCGAAACTCTCCCAAACTTATTTTTCCAGTCTAAACCTTTCGAGTTTGAAGTACGGAAGACTAATTTGATGACGAAAATACCCCTGCTTTTCAAAGCTAAGCGGGGGTGTTTTCGTCCACAAATTAGTCTGTTCCTAGTGAGAGCAGGGGTATTTTGGGAGAGTAAGTTTGTCCTAGACTGTTCCTAGCTAAGCAGGGGTATTTTCGTCCACAAATTAGTCTGTTCCTAGACTGGGAATGTAAGTTTGAGATTTTCTAGAAAAGATTCTGTTGAAAAGGTGAAGTTCATAACGGTCAATTTTTCATCTCGAACTCCGGCAGAGCAAAGTATGAATGTCGTCCCACTACTTAAATGCCACACATTAGGGCACATGGTGCGAATGAACGGTGGCTATTCACTTGGCAGGCATATGCCTAAATCGAAACCGTCCAAATCGTGGTCCCTACAGTGGATAAGGTGTAACAGGAAACTGGCAATCTAACGACTGTCATAACGGTCTAATTAATAGATATATGATTGGTCAATTTCAACCACTCATGCTGCTCTTCTTAACTGTCCAAATAGTGATTCATCCACAATACAACATTAGCATTTCCAAATTTGGTCCCAACCCGGAAGCTAATTGTTTGATCTTGACCGTTCATTTCAAAATTCATGAAATGGATGGTTGTGAACTATTTTTCCATGCAATAGCAACGATGGGTGTAGATGTTTGTAACTGTAAACAAATGCATACACCACCATTTTAGAAAGTGATAAACCAAATCTAGAGATTTATGAGACCGGATTTGGTGCGGCCCATTTTAGAAAGTGATAAACCAATTCCAAAGGTTCATAGGACCGGATTAGGTGCGGCTGAGACTTACCCTAGATAGCACGGCATAGGCACGGAGCTCACCTTGATGCATGTATTTTATATCCACTCTGCCCATAAGTTAATTTTATCCCATCAGTTAAGAAGATTAAAATCTTTAGTGGATCATACTATAAAAAAAATGGTGATCGAATGGTCTACCATTAAAAAATTTTCTAGTCCGTATAATGTTTCCGTAATGTTTATTTTCCATCGAACCTGTTGATAAGTTCATGTATACTTGGATGAAGGAAAATAAATAAATATCAGCTTGATCTAAAACTTTATTAGGCCATTAATGAACAATCAACACTATTTCTCACGGTATGGTGCACAGAAGAATTAGATCTTGTTAAATTTTTGGATTACATGCTAAAATTATCTATAAAAACGGATGGACGGTGTGGATATCAAATATATGTATCAACATGGGCCCTATGGTAAGGGATGCACTGTCATGGGTGTGACTGGACGCACTTAATTTGCCCCTGCTGATACAGGTAGTATATTCATGCGGGTGGAATGGTATCTGGCAGAGGGATATTTGGTCAAAATCATCTGAATCACCTGTTTTTGGCAGCGGGTAAAACTCTCAAACTTGCAGAGCCTACTATGTCTTATAATTCAAATCCACTCCGTCCATCAGTTACTATCATCAATTCTAGGACATTTTGAAAAGAATCAGAGGGATTCACAATTCAAATGGGCCACACCACATGGAACAATGTGGATGGAATTCTAATCATAGGTTTGTATATGGTGGTACTATGGGATGTGTATGTGTCTGTTATCAAAACCGTTAATCAGTCGTAAATCATGAAGATGAAGTTCAAATACAAAAATTAGCCTCATCCGGACCACACCATGTAAAGTTAGGAGTTTTTAGAAGCATGTTTACATTCTCACTAGTATGGCCCAAAACTTTTTATCAGTATTATATTTTTTATATATGCAGTTAAAATAGTGATTATCACACCATTAATGGATTGGATTTACATATAAAACATGGTGGGACCCACAGGGCATGGAGCCTTGCGTTTAAACAGTTGCTGATGAGGAATCCAACCCAATATCTGAGATGAGGTGAGTATAGGTTTGCTAAATCCACGTGCTGTTGGGAGCCCTATCCATCCACACGAAGAAACCTGTGCCAATAGCACATGTTTTTTATCGGATCTTTTTATCATGTTGGGCATACTTTCTAAAATCTTTTCTCAAAAAAAAAAAAAAAAAACGATGTACTGCACAACTAAAGTGGTCTACACCATAAAAATAAATATCGATGGTTAGAAAAAATTATAAGAAAATCAGTTTACATTGTCAATCATACGAGGAGAAAAATGACTGCTTCTTTTTAATCAGAAGATATAAACATTACTTCCAACCGGATGAAAAGATAAGATCTCATAAAAGTTTTTTAATTGACACGTGTGGATAGTGTGGAATTAAAAATAAAATTAAAAATAAAAAAAAATTACGATGACTGAGGGGAGCATTTTCAAATGGTGATATGCATGATGACATTGATGGATAACGCCCCCTACCATTTGAATCTTTTTTCCCCACAATTGAAAAGCGGACTCGGTTTAGCTACTGAGCGGGACGGTACTCGCTACTAAAGTGATGTAATTACATTATGTAAGCTCCACCATGATGTATATATTGTATCCACACTGTCCATTCATTTTGAGAGATAATTTTAAAGCATGATACAAAGAAAGAGGCATATCTAAATCTTAAGTGGACTCCACCAGAGAAAACAGTGTGGATTGAACACTTACCCTTGAAAACATCTTGAGGCCAAAGAAGTTTTTGGTCAAGCTAATATTTGTTTTTTTTCCTAATTCCATGTCTGTTTAAACTTATAAACAGTTTGGATCCGAAATAAACATTATAGTGACCCCTATGAAGGTTTCAACGGTGGTGGGCATCATTGTCCCACTGTTTTCTGTGGTGGGGTCCACTTGAGCTTTGGATCTACCTCATTCTTTGTCTCATGCCCTAAAATGATATCTAAAAATGGATGAACGGTGTAGATATAAAACATACATCATGGTGGGTCCTATGGAACTTAGTGACGTCACTTCATTAGAGTCTCGCCGCTCAACCTGTCAGTAGCTAATCCGTTACCCTTTTTGTAGTGGGTTACCCTCAGTCTCTAGCTTTCGAAAAAAGTGGCAGTCATTACTCATAGATGTTATGGCACGTGAGATTGTATTTATGGTCATGTGACGAGAACTGAACTTAGTAACTTAGCTTGTTGCTAGTTTACCACCCGACACCTGCCGACATGGTAGATCCAAACCGTTCGACAGGTGGGGTCGACTGTGTAGATTGGGTGAGGTAAAATGATTTGGGTATTATCATCTGGTCTATCATTCAATCGGCCTTTCATTTTTGTATACTTGGGGACCGTCTGATGAGCTGCATTGGACCTTTATGTTGGCACATGGGGTGTGGGGTGCCTGAGAGTTTGATACTCTATTATTGAGACGGTTGAACATAGACCTGACCCAGCACTAAAGACCCAAGGGCTGAGCCCAACATGAATTATAGCACAGGAGGTCCAAAGCCTGACCCCAAAAATTAATAAATTCAAAATTTCTTCTTGAATTTTTTTTTTTTTAATCTATGTACTTATTGAGGCAAGAATGAGTTTGATGAAATTGATCACCATCTTCCTCCTCGAGGGGGTAATTACTCTGAATCTATGGAGCTTTTATAGACTCCCCACAAAGATTCCTCGAATCCACAAGGAAAGATAGAAAACAAAAATAAATTCTAATAAAATTAAATAAATTGTTTGATAGGTAAAAATAAATTTACAATCATTTAAATAGTAATACCAAATTTAGGAAGAAGTTTCAAAATTAAACTCCAACTCAAACTCCCTACAAACCCGACTTATTATAAATAGTAAACTTATTATATACGGTCATAATTTCCACTGGACTTCTTAGTTTTTGGCCAAATTAGTGTCCCATTTGGCTCAACCACGCTATTCTCCTAAATTTTCCAAGTCTTTTTAATGTTGGACACAACTCCTAATGCTCAATGGATCAAAAGTAATGAACTACTAAAACCTACTATGATTAGTAAAAATAGAAATAAAATGGATTTACAATTGTTGATTTGATGAAATCTTACAAATCCGGCATAGCAACCCATCATAGCAGGTTGGTCAGCTAAAGTAGATTTTTCTACCCCAAAACAATATACGGTAAGTCAAATAACTCATTCTAGTTTGCTAGATATGTCAATTTTAAGGTTCTAATGGTTCAGATCACCTTTGCCTCCGATCAGGCTTCTTTTAGTCCATCTTGACCATGAAATTATCTGCGACCCACTCTACATCACTTATTAGGTGAGTCACACTTGTAAAACACACACACACACCAACATTATAGAAGAATGAAACCATCATTCCATATTTAAGATAAATGTCTACTTAAGAAAGATTTAGAATGAGAAGTAAAAATAAAAATAAAAATAAAGATGGGTTAAACTAAAATGACAAAATTGATCATGCCATGCATGTGAAGCCCAAGACTAACCCATTGGCCAAGCGAGTAAGTTACACAGACCAGTGAACCCATTGCCATGCTTAGTTGACATGCACCGGGAAATTTTACAGGCCTATCATCATTTTAGGTATGACCATTAGCTATATTTTATTTGAACTGTCCAATAATTATTTTTTATAATTGGCCAGTTATGTACATTAGTACAACCTGTCTAAACTATGATCACTAGTTGAACAGGTTACGTTAAACCTCAAAGTATTATTTATATAATTTCTTAGCACTTGTATCAACCATGATTCTCTTCCAGAGTGTCCACGTGTTTCTCATTTTGCATCAAAGTAGAGTTTCCCATTGAAGAATTAAGTTATTACTAAAGAAAGATAAATTATGATTATAAAATATAAGATGAAATTAAATCAAAAGTGCTATTTATTTATCATTATTGTTATGGGGGAAATAGATCAACCTGCCATCAACAAATCAAGTCAGCAATTTAAGAACTGACTGATACGGTCTAGTGACTAGACCCCCGTCTACTTGACCAAGTATGGAAAAAGGTCGAGCTCGACCCCCTCAACCAAATACGGAGAAAGGTCGAACTCGATCTCCTCAATCAAGCATGGAGGAAGGCCGAGCTCGACCTCTAAGCGCAAGGTCAGAACATTTACTAATCAACGGAAATACAAGATGAGCTCATCCCAGGATGGTGAGACCCATCCGTAGGTGAACATAGCATCGGCTTCGATCGTGACCTAGCCCGGACTACTACAGCATAGCTGAACCTGCCCTCTATGAGGACCGACCTGGCCTCGATTAGGTCGATCCGCACCCCGACCGAAGATCACGAAAACTGACTTCCACGTGGACCACCTCGAGATTCTAGCCAAGTATATAAAAAGATCCGCCGCATAAGGAGTCTGAATCCTATTATAGTCAGTTCCTACTAAATAGAGTTACGTGCTTTCTATAACACCGCCTCTCCTCACCTATAAATAAGAAGGCCCCCAATGGTGAGAAGTACGCACAATTTCTAGCCTTAAACCCTCGACATTCAACTAGACCCAAATTCCTAACTCAGGCATCAGAGGGCTCCCAACACAAGCCAGGGTATTCTTTGTTCATTCTTTTGTGCAGGTTCGTGAGACTGGGAGGGCTAAACAGATTTATGCACCAACAGTTTGGTGCCATCTGTGGGAAGGAGCATTGAAAGCTGTTCTCATCCCACCATAATATCTTAACAATGGCGAAAGGGGAGAAGAAGGTCCCTACCTCCTCTATTGCGCCCGATCTTGCACCATCCAACCAGATTTCTGCATCAACAATTATAGAAACAAGATATAAGTGGTCTAAATTGAAACTATGGATGCCTTGCAGCTTTTATCTATCTAGCCTAGAAATACACTAAAGGCTTGCATGGTATGCAAAATTACCTAGGTGATCAACATCAGTTGTTGAGTGAATGTCTTCAATTTATATAGAATTAAGGGACATCAATTGATCGACAACCATGCTCAATTGATCGAACCTCTCTAAATTTAAACAAATTGCTCATTAGATAGTTTTGGTCCATGCTTGATCGATCAAACTTGCGGGGTGATTAATTGGTAGTAATTCGAATAACTCATTTTTACTCTCTGGACAATTTTAGACTAGTTTGATCGAGCTTTAGTCTACTCAATAAATGTCAATCGATCGACATTGAGATCAACTGTGTACGCGGAACTACTATGTACACAATTTATTTCCTACTCCATGGTACTATGATGTCGACTTCATGGGAACTTCCCATGAGTCGAGCTATGTGGGCCCCACCGTGATGTGTGGAACATCTACTCCATTAGTTAGATACACCATTCCATGTTGGCCCATTAGCTTAAAAATCAAGTCAATCCATGACTTCGGTGAGCCAAGCCACATATAACAGTTGAAAGGGTTACCCACCCATAAAAAATTGCATGATTGTTTATTGGGCCCAAGAGATATTGTTTACAAATCCATCCCATCCATTGTGTGCGTCCCACTTGGATAAGGTGCCAAATCAAGTTTCAGCTGCATCCAAATCTCAAATTGGCCCCACCAAGTACTTTTATATGTTTTATACATGCCTTCTCATGGTTTTATATGGTATGGCCCACCTGAGTTCTGCATACAACTGATTTATGGGATATCCTATAACCGAAAGGGGACCCATCAAATGCACGGTATTGATGTTCATCATACATCACAGTGGGGCCCACACGGCTCAATCTAATGGGAAGTTCCCATGAGGTCGACGTCATAGTACCATTTTCCATATATATATATATATATATATATATATATATATATATATATATATATATATATATATATTAGAGAGAGAGAGAGATTAGTGTAATTTTAAGAGGTTATTGAGGGTTCTAGAGAAAAAAGTAGAGTTTTGGAAGATTCTGTTGGAGTTTTTATCATTATAAGTGTAGCATCTCTTATAATATCGTTTCACGGGGGATTAATGTTTGTCGTTTTATGCCATTAGTTTTTTTTTTTCATGAAGATTTTTCCACAGAGAACTCATGTATTCTCTGCTTGTTTGGTTTGCGTTTTATTTCACCTTATTTGATTGAATTCGAATATGCTTTCACCCGATCCTCACATCAATTGTAAAATCTAATCTATTAAATACAATTCATGTGTCCATCAAACGCCACCTATATTTTTATACACTATATATATGGGTCAAAAGTCTGGACATGTGGGCCATGCTTTAGTAAGCTAAATAATGATGAACGATGTGCAGAAAGTCCCCTTCACATGAAATTCATAAAGTTTTGAGGATTAAGTCCCCTTCACATGAAATTCATAAAGTTTTGAGGATTGGCCTACAAATGGATGGTTAGGAATAGAATTACAGTGGTCCATGTTCAACAGAAAAGGCACCAATGTCGGTAGATAAGTTCTTTCCCATCCCAGGTGTTTATTGTGATAGGTGCATTGCAGGTGGATACAACATACCAATGTTCTGGATGACCAAAACAAGGCCCCACTTTTTTCAGATTTAAAACCCTAGCAATGGACGCGGTTTGGCTAGGGGCCCTGCCCCTGGCCAATGGCTAGTGATCCATGCTCCCTGGTCCCCACCATGATGTATGTGTGTTTTATTCAAGCCATCCATCTAATTTTCCAGGTCATTTATAGTATGATCCTAAAAATGAGATAGATCCAAATCTCAAGTAGACCACATCACATGAAACAGTTTTGATTGAACACCTACCATTAAAAACTTTTTGGGGACACAGGTTTTTGACCAAGATGATATTTGGTTTTACCCTTCATCCAGGTCTGTTTAAGCTAAGCAACAGGTTGGATGTCAATAAACATTACAGTGGAGCCTAGGAGGTTTTAAACTGTGGACATTCAATCACTACGGTCTTCCTGTGGTTTGGTCCACCTGAGATTTAGATACCCCTTATTTTTTACAGATTAAGACTTAAAATGATCTGAAAAAAAAGAATGAACAGCATGGATGAAACACATACAACATGATGGGCCCAAAGAGCACCGGCCAACAGCTACCTGCCAGTGGCACACACCAAGGTGCAGTCGTGTATACTATAATTCACCTTATGGATCTACACCCTCCATGCAGAGGACCATCTATACAAGCCGCAAACCAAAGCTCAAGCGGATAAGAAGTTCAAAACTATATGGTACAGGCCCATCTGACCTTATAATATATATATATATATATATATATATATATATATAGGGAAAAGGTACTATGCGCTCGACCTCACAATAAGCTCCCATGTGGTCGAGCTGTGTGGGCCCCACCGTGATGTGTGTCGACCATCAACATTGTGAATTTGATGGGTAACCTTTAAATATCCCAAAAATCAGCTGTATACGGAGCTCAGGTGGGCCATACCATCTAAAATCATGTGAAGCACCGTTAAAACATATAAAAGCACTTGGTGGGACCCACCTGAGTTTTTGAATGCTGCTTAAACTTGGTCTGAACAGTCATAAAAGTGGGAAACACATAATGGATGGGCTGGATTTTCAAACCACATCTTTTGTGGGCCCCAAAAATGATTATGAATGTTTTAATGATTCACGGCCCCTCTCCGCTTCTGTATGTGGTGTGGTCCAAAAAGTCACGAATTGACTTGATTTTTGAGATCTAGGCCCACGATGGAATGGTGCATCTGACAGATGGGGTAGATGTTAGAAACGCATCACGGTGGGGCCCACACAGCTCGACCTCATGGGACGGACTCGTGAGGTCGAGCGCATAGTACCTTTCCCCCCACCCCCCACCCCCCCCCCCCCCCCCCCCACACACACACACACATATATATATATATAGCAGAACGCTCACCTGCGAACCGGTTCGTACGTACTACGTACGAACTTTTTTAAAAACCCATCAGAGGTGATGTGGATCCTAAATGTGAACCGTTCATGTGAAGCAGCACCTCGTGAAACCCTCCAGGCTGAAGTTTTATTTTCGAAAACGCTAGTGGGCCATAGCAAAGAGAAATGCAAATAAAGGGAGGAAACTGTTTTCATATTTCATGGCCCATCAAGTTTTGGATCAAATTAAAACTTCAGCCAGCGAGGTTTTACGGGGTGCTGCTTCACATGAACGGTTCAGATTTAGGATCCACATCACCTATGATGGGTTCTCAAAGTTCGCGGGTGAGCGTTCCTCTATATATATATATATATAACGAACGGTTGAAAATAGCCAATGTCGATACTGAAATCTGTTCGTCCTGTTCAACTCGTCAAGTACCTGCAATCACCAATTGATAATTGGGACCCGGATTATGGGAGGGGATCCTCCTATACTTAAGTATATTTAAGTTAGAATCAGAAATTTAAGTTAAGTTGAATTAGTTAAGTTAAATTAAGGTTATAGTGCATATCTCTCATCGTAGCGAGGTCTCTATTTCAATTTCCAATAACGTATATGGAAAGCTTTTTCATTTGACCGGTATGTATCATAGAAAGGATCTCCTGCGTAGCTTATTACCCTTGACATTTAAAGATAAGGGCCTGTTTGGCCAGGCAGATCCCACGGTATTAGGAGGGATGGGTTCGGCAGTATCCTTGGGTAGGCATGACGAGCCAAATAGGTCCGGTGAACTTGTCCCGGGATATAAGCCATCCCATGGATCTTAAGACAATCCACTGACATCACCATCATTACCTTAAAATTGATCCTATCCCTTGGTTGAATAGATTGGAAGGTAAAATCCCGGGATATGGGGGGCGTGCCAAACAGACCCAGTGAACTTGTCCCAAGATATAAGCAATTCCATGGATCATAAGACAATCCACTGACACCACCATCATTACCTTAAAATTGATCTCATCCCTCGTAATACCCGGCCAAACAGGCCCTTATCTTTCTCAGATCCCAAGCAAGGATTTTGGAGAGATTTCAATGTGGCTTCACAAGTGGGATGTGTTGGGGATTTTGCCCTGTGGAATCACATAGATCTAGATATGTGTGATTCCGCAGGGCAAAATCCACAACAAGTGGTGTCAGAGCTAAAGTTGGGGCACAGATCTGAATCTGAGGGATCAGTAATAATGGCAAGTGTCAGGTATGAGTTTGAGAAGTATTCAGGAAAAAATAATTTTGAGTTATGGAAGGTTAAGATGATTAGCCTGTTAACCAAGCAAGGCGAAGATGGTGCTCTTGAGGAGCGGAAGTCTACTATGAAAGATGATGAATGGAATACTCTTGATAAGAAGGCTTTATCATCGATCCATTTATGTCTCATGGATGAGGTTCTCTACAACGTCATGAGGGAGAAAACTGCTGCTGGTTTGTGAGCGAAGTTAGAGGATGTCTATGCGAAGAAATCCTCGAAAAATCGCCTACACTTGAAGCGGCAGTGGTATAACTTCAAGATGGCAGAGGGTGAAGATCTGGAGGCTCACATCAGCAACTTTAATAAATTGGTTTGCAAATTACTGGATATAGAGGAAGTGATGAAAGATGAAGAACAAGCATGTATGTTGCTGAATTCTCTCCCGGCGTCCTATAAGACATTCATGGACACTATGGTAGCATGAATAAAACCCTGAGTGTCGATACTGTTATCTCAGCCCTTCAAGGGAAGGCTATGAGACAACTGAATATTGACATGGGGACGTCTTCTGATGCACTGTTTACAGTGGGTAGAAATTCTGGACAAGGTACAGGTTCTTCTGGTTCTAGATCCAAATCTAGGGGCAAAGGCAAAGGAAAAGTAAAGTGCTGAAATTGTGGAAAAGAAGGACATGTGAAGAGAGATTGTGAAAATCCTAAATCGAAGAGGGAAGATTCTGAGGCTTCATACAGGGAGGCCAATGTTACCACGTCAGATGGATCGAGTGGATGTGATGGTGATGTTTTATCTGTGTTTTCGCTCAGACGGTCATACGATGATCATAAGGATGAGTGGATGCTAGACACAGGGGCATCTTTTCACATGACTCCTCATCGAAGTTGGGTCACCAGCTACAGGGAGTGTGATGGTGGACAGGTATTTATGGGCAATGATATTGCTTGTAATGTTGTAGCTGTTGGTTCTGTGCGCATCAGGATGTTTGATGGGGTGGAGCGTACCTTGACAGATATGAGGCATGTTCCTGATTTGAAGCAGAATCTGATTTCTCTTAGTGTGCTTGAGGCAAAAGGATGCAAGTGCACAGGTATTGATGGTGCTCTTAAAGTATTCAAGGGGGCACGGGTAATCATAAAAGCGCAACGACTCAGTAACTTGTACAAGTTGATCGAGAGCACTTCAAAAGGTGGAGCTACGGTGGATGTAGCGGATTTCACCTCTGCACGTGTGTGGCATGTTGGACATGGCCATATGAGCAGGCAGGGCAGGAAGGCTGAGATGCGTGGACAGGGATACAGAGTAGGTGGAGCAGCCACCTGTGAGAAGAAACACACGGTATGATCGCGGGATATCGGTGAGGTACATGGAAGACTCTAATATCGTAGGAGTATTCATCTTCTATTCAGATGGCTCTAGGTGAGCCTGGTGCTGAGAAGTGAAAGGTGACTATAGGCGATGTGATGGATTCGTTGTACCAGACCGACATCTGGGAGCGAGTGGAGCTTCTAGTGGACCAGAGAGCGGTTGGATGCAGGTGGATATTCAGGAGGATATGGCATAGATACAGGGCGAGGTTGGTACGAAGGGTTATGCTCAGAGAGAAGAGATCGGCTTCTCAGAGATATTCGCACCGACGGTATAACAGGTATCTATTAGATCCTTGATTGGCGCTGATTGGCTAATGTGATCTTAAGCTATGATGAGATGCAGAAATAAGAGAAGATGTCAAAAAGCTACACGGTTGAAGATTGAAGACATGGTGGAGATTGTTGTGAGATGTCTTAAATCTGAGTCCTTTCGCAACTAGGATGCGAAAGGGTCCTTTCGCAATTGGGATGCGAAAGGGTCCTTTCGCGTCCTTTCGTAAGTAGGATGCGAAAAGGAAGTTTCCTAAACTATAAATAGGTGTTCCTAGAATTTTTCTAGGGTATGAAAAAGCTTTCTAAAGAGGTCCTAGGGAAATTAAAGGGTGTAGCAAGGGTGAGATTCGAGGTTATTCGAATTGGGAAAGTCTTCTCTCTTTGTAATTTCTATTTTCATAGTGGAGATCTGTCGCTTTGTGCCTTAGTTTTTTCCCGCAAGGGTTTTCCACGTTAAATTTGGGTGTTCTCTATGTTCTCTTGTGTGTTTGGTGCCATTGGATTGCTATCCTAGATCTAGATCTGTGTGATTCCGCAGGGTAAAAGGTAAAATCCCCAACAGGATGGTCGAGGCCAGTGGTCAGTATTTGATGACCAAGGTTAACCTCTATGTCAAGTCGGTTGAAGTCTTGTCGAACAAACAAAATCTATAATTGTGGTCGAGATCTACCTTTAGTGTTGTGTTGGCATATAGTTGTTGATTTTTATCACCCGTCGCGATTAGCTCTTGGGCTTATCGCAAAAGTAATGCTCGAGAGCAGAGACCGAGCTGATTTCCTTCCATGCTTAACATTTCTATTCCTACCATGTATATTGAGAAATTTGCGATTGTACGACCCATTTATGGCCCATTTACGAGACGAGGCCCACATTATTTTCCCTTGCAAAAATAAGCCCCAGCTGTACGGACGCTTTCCCAAAGGTCAAAAATGCCCCTGCTTTTTCCTTCAAGCGGATCGGCCGTTGCTCGAAGACGAGCGTCGAGCGCTGACGCTCCTCCAACTCCGACTTTTACGAACGGTTCAAAAGAGATCAACATTACATGGGCCCCACAGTTATGTATTTATTATATCCATAACGTTCATCCATACTTCAAGATAATTTCCGACCGTTATCCAAAAAAAAAAAATCATATCCAAAGATCAACTGGACCACACCACAAAGAGCAGCGGAAAATTGATTTTCACCGTTGAAACATTTGTAGGGCCCACCATAACATTTATTTTCATAAGGTCACAAAGACCTGGATGAAGAGGAAAAACAAATTTCGTAATGATCCAAAACTTCTGTGACCCCTAAAAGGGTTTCAATGGTGGACGTTCAATCCTCCACCGCTTTTACAGTGGGGTCCACTTGATAGTTAAATTTGTCTTATTTTTCTTCTCAAGACTTATAACGAGTTCACCAAATAGATGGATGGTTTAGATATAACACATAACTCATAAAAGGACCCACAAAGTCGGTGGGGATTACAACGAGGAAAAATAAAAGCCTGGAATCTATAGCTACGGAGATAATCCGTAGCCATAACCGTAGCCTATGCTTTTCCTATACGTCCTTTGCTATGTATCGAAGGTCTTTTGATTAATCGAAAAAGGTCTAGAACTGTCCAGCGACTTTGCATAAAAAATCCTGCAATTTTCGATACATATCGAAGTGTACTTGATATTATCGAAGATATAGCTACGGATTATATCCGTAGCCATAACTGCAGTCCATAAAAGTCTATGTAATTTTTTTAAAATTTTTAAATTTTTAATATTTTAATTTTTATTTTTTACATGGAGAACTTTATTCTACTTACAATTTTCTCTGATACATATTTATACAAATATGTATATATAAGCATATAAAAAAAAATTTCTCTTTTTTTTTCATTTCTTTTTTTATTCATTTAACAAGAATATCTTCTAAACCAAAATTAGTTACTTGATGTACCCTATATGATTTTGGGGTAGGAGAAGCTACTTTAGCCAACTAACCTAGTTATTTTCCAAGATTCCATTAGGTCGATGGTCGAAAATCCATTTCATATTCACTTTGCGGTCAATTTCAATCAGTTCGCGGTCAATTTCATTCATTTCATTTACTTTATGGTCATTTTCGTGCATATCACGGTCATGCCCCTTCACTTCATGGTCATTTGCATCCATTTTACGGGCAATTTGCAACAATTCATGATCACTTCCATGCATTTTCACGGTCATCCGAAACAATTCCATGTTGATTCATGATCAATTTGAGGCATTTCACGGTCAAACCCCTTCACTTCACGGTCATTTGCATGCATTTCACGGTCAATTCACTTCAATTCATGATCACTTCCATGCATTTCACGGTCATCCCAAATAATTTTGTGTTCATTCACGGTCATTTCAAGGCATTTCACGGTCAAACTCCTTCACTTCATGGTCATTTGCATGCATTTCACGGTCAATTCGCTGCAATTCATGATCACTTCCATGCGTTTCACGGTCATTCGAAACAATTTCGTGTTTATTCACGGTCATTTTAAGGCATTTTATGGTCAAACTCTTTCGCTCCACAGTCATTTGCATGCATTTCACAGTCAATTCACGACAATTCATGATCACTTCCATGCATTTCATGGTCATTCGAAACAATTCCGTGTTGATTCACGATCATTTTGAGGCATTTCACAATCAAACTCCATTTCACGGTCATTTGCATACATTTCACGATCAATTCACGGCAATTCATGATTACTTCCATGCATTTCAAGGTCATCCGAAACAATTCCATGTTGATTCACGGTCATTTCGATGCATTTCATGGTTAAACTCCTTCACTTCACGGTCATTTGCATGCATTTCACGGTCATTTCGCTTCAATTCATCATCACATTCATCCATTTCACGGTCATCCAAAACAATTCCATGTTGATTCACGGTCATTTCGAGGCATTTCACAGTCAAACTCCTTCGCTTCACAGTCATTTGCATGCATTTCACAGTCAATTCGCAGCAATTCATGATCACTTCCATGCATTTCACTGTCATCCAACATAATTCCATGTTGATTCATGGTCATTTCGATGCATTTCATGGTCAAACTCCTTCACTTCACGGTCATTTGCATACATTTCATGATCATTTCACTTCAATTCATCATCACTTCAATGCATTTCACGGTCATTCCAAACAATTCTGTGTTGATTCATGGTCATTTCAAGGCACTTCACGGTCAAACTCCTTCACTTCACGGTCATTTGCATGCATTTCACAGTCAATTCGCGGCAATTCATGATCACTTCCATGCATTTCATGGTCATCCGAAACAATTCCGTGTTGATTCACGGTCATTTCGATGCATTTCATGGTCAAACTCCTTCACTTCACGGTCATTTGCATGCATTTTACGGTCATTTCGCTTTAATTCATCATCACTTCCATACATTTCACGGTCATCCGAAATAATTTCGTGTTGATTCACGATCATTTCGGGGCATTTCACGGTCAAACTCCTTCACTTCGCGGTCATTTGCATGCATTTCACGGTCAATTCGTGGCTATTCATGATCACTTCCATGCATTTCACGGTCATCCGAAATAATTCCTTGTTGATTCATGGTCATTTTGATGCATTTCACAGTCAAACTCCTTCACTTCACGGTCATTTCGCTTCAATTCATCATCACTTCCATGCATTTCACGATCATCCCAAACAATTCTGTGTTGATTCATGGTCATTTCGAGACATTTCACGATCAAACTCCTTCACTTCACAGTCATTTACATGCATTTCACGGTCAATTCACTTCAATTCATGATCACTTCCATGCATTTCACGGTCATCCAAAACAATTCCATGTTGATTCACGGTCATTTCTGTCACGCCCCAAACTCAGAAATTGATTCACAGGAATTTCAATCACCGAATCCGGTGCCGACAGCCTCCGTAGTACCCCATTCTCGACTCCTAGCATTCATATGCCATATTCCGATTCTGGGATCCTACAAGGAGGATTTTTTTTTTTGTGTACATTTAACTCGTAATAAGTATAACCACAAGATTACCCAATTCACAAAGGTAACATCATCATCACATATCCACTAATATAATCATTTGAGTATAATACTGAAAGGGAAATACATATATCAAAATCAAGCTTCGGAAGACCACTGCACGCTCCAAGATCGACGCTGCTGCAACCTAACTTTACCTGCACGCATCTATCGTGCATAAGCTTATAGAAAGCTTAGAGGGTGGTGTAAGTGTGTGCATAAGGTAAGTGTCAAGTATTCAATACAGTGCCTTAATCATACAATACCGGAAACATTGGTAATCCATAAATCGTACAATGTCGGAATAAGCAGAAATACTGACAAGAGCAGAAATTATCAGAGTAACCGAAATACTGACAAGATCATAAATCATACGATAATAGAGTAAACGAAAATACAGACAAGTTCATGAGTCAATCAATATCAGAATACGCAATATAGGAAAGTCATGCAAATGATGAGTCATAAATAATCAAATATTGGATGACAAGGATATAATGCAATATATAATTCGAAAGAGCTAACGAATATCATCACTCTCATCCAAGCCACAGGAATACAGAAACATAGCAACCCAAAATGCCATATGCCGAGGATGTAATGCAATATGCAATATGTGGTACTAATGGAAGACCATGCTAGAGTGTGAAGTCGGGATGATAGTACGTAGTATCGCAGGCTAGGGGATCCACCACAAGGGATTCTATCCAAACCAGTCTCATACCTAAATTTGGATAGTCAGACTCAATGTGGTAAACTCCTAATCTCAGGTTAGTGTCGCGCCCAACTGGAATTCTTGCCATAACGAAGGTACACAACAATTAGTTGCGCACCATCAGCCCGAGTGGATAGTGAATGAATGAATGAATGAGTATCTAACTCCTACTCAATAAGTCCACATATCAGTACAGTTCATCTCTGGGATCATCACCGAAGTTTAGTACACTCCAAATGGCACTGCCGCTCTCCTAACTATACAATCCAAGTGAGCGTAAGAAACCTCACTATCTGCCTAGCCAATAGTCTGTCAATACCTATCGGTACGTCGATAGCGGACCCATTCAGGAGCTGGTCAAACTCAGCCTAGTATTACCTCCTACCATCGGGTGAGTAAGGCCACACCCCTTTCCAACCGACCACGACACAGTGGGAGACGTGGCCTTCTGGTATTCGGCCCTCGTACGCTCATATATCCACTCGGTCTCGACGTTGGAGTCATCTCCTGGCCACAGAGATTTAGAGATTTTCATTCAGGGACATCTATGGCGCCCGTATGCTAGAACTAAACATTTTGGTGTCCCATCTAGCCGTCTACGATATGCTTGTGGAGGCTACGATCCTGATATCGCTAGGGCGTATAGTAGTCATATCACAAAATGTATGATGCATTAGTCATACAATCCAATCATACATCAATCCTGCGCATGCCGTGCACTCATGTGAGATAACCTCCGCCTATCAGGGAGTCTCATATCATCCTACCAAATGACATATGCAATGGTCAATCACATCTCATAACAAATATGCAGATGATGCGTATGGGCATGTATCATGATGCTATGTTGTTATATACTCATAATCAGTATCAACAATCGGCCTTGACAATGTGGACATTTAACCAACATTGCCCCAAGGAGTGGCCCACATAGATACAAACATATAATGGGCCCACGACCTCACATAACAGCCTAATATACAACATAATGGGCCTTACTCAAGGGTTACATGTATACAACAGGTGAGTCCTGCTCATGGGCCTCAAATACATGACATGTGCGTCCTACACATGGGTCTCGAATACATCAAATTGATCATGCATCATGGGCCTAATATATATCACAATGGGCCTTGTCCATAGGCCACAAATACATCACAATGGGAGCCATGAATACATCACAATAGGCCATACCCATGTGCCTCAAATACATCACAATGGGCCTTGCCTATGGGCCTCAAATATGTCACAATGGGCCTCAACTACGGGTCGCATATACATCATAATATACGTCTCATCAATCGGCCTTGGTAATCAAAATTGGCCTCGACAATCGAAATCGGCATATACCAACGGCCTCGACAATCGGAATCGGCCTCGAAAAATCAGAATCAGTCTTGATACTTGGCCTCGACAATCGAAATCGATAGATAATTGGAATCGATAAATCGGTCACGTCAATCAAAATTGGCAATCGGTCATGATAATCATAATCGAAAATCGGTCATGATAATCGGAATCAGTAATCGGTCATGATAATCGGCCTCGATCGCAAATCGACAATCAGTCATGATAATTGGCCTTGATCGATGATCGGAATCGGCAATCGGCCACGACAATCAGAATCGATCGATAATCGGAATAGGCCTCAACGACCGGCCTAAGGGAAGGCCACAATGAGGACATTTAACCAGCATTGCCCATCAATGTGGACATTTTAACCAACATTGCTCCCAAGGAGTAGTCCTCATAGGACCAAACATATAGTGGGCCCATGACCTCCCACAATGGCCCAATATATACCACTATGGGCCTCTCTCAAGGGCCTAATATACACAACAAGTGGGTCTTGCACATGGGCCATAGATACATCACATGGGCCTCATTCCAGGGCCACATATACAACTTAGTGGGACACACATATGGGCTGAAAATACTTCACAATGGGTCACAATACATGGATCTCATATACACCAAATGGGTGCCATATCAATGGGCCACATCAATGATCTTAATATACATCGCAATGGGCCTCTGACACGGGCCCCAAATATATCAC
Source organism: Magnolia kwangsiensis (assembly GCA_037074715.1). NCBI lineage: Eukaryota > Viridiplantae > Streptophyta > Magnoliopsida > Magnoliales > Magnoliaceae > Magnolia > Magnolia kwangsiensis. The sequence continues at coordinate 187,443,061 of CM073572.1, read as the reverse complement.
AACGGGCCTCTACCCATGGGCCCTAAATGCATCACAATGGGTCTCAACCCATGGGCCATAATACATCTCAATGGGCCTTAATCCATGGGCCCCAAATACACTACATCGGGCCTTGCCCATGGGCCTTAGATTCAAGTAGCTGGGCCTCATCATATGGGCATGAAATACAAGGTAGGTGGGCTCCATGGATGGGCCGCACCAATGGGCCCATGTACAACAAGTGGGCCCTATCATTGGGTTGCACTAATGGACCACAAGTATATAAAAGTGGGCCTCATCACATAAGCCTCACATGCATCACATTAGTCCTCCCACAAGGCCATATGTAATATCATAATGGTCCCCATATATGGGCCGCATGTACATTATAATGGACCATATCCCATGGGCCCTGAACACATCGTAATGGGCCACATCCCATGGGCCTCTCATACATAATATCGAGCCTTGCCATCTGGGCTGAAAATATATCATAATGGGCCACAACCCGTGGGCCCTAATACTCAATGGGTGGGCCCTACACATGGACCTAATATACATCACAGGTGGGCCCTGCACATGGGCCTCATACACAACGAATTGGGCCTATCAATGGGCCCTAAGAAGAGTGACAATGCGGACATTTAACCAACATTATACTTACAATGTGGACGTCAAACCAACATTGCTCCCAAGGTATGGCCCGCCATAATATCAACACACAAACCATGGGGAAATCACACATTGCAATAGACCCTAAGGACACCCTGTTGGGCCTCGACCCATGGGCCTTGGATACATCAAATGGGCCGCATCATATGGGCCTTATATAAATCAAGTGGGCCACATCAATGGGCCTTATGTACATTGCTATGGGCCATGACCCCTGGGCCTTTGAATATGTCACAATGGGTCGCATGACCTGGACCTTATATACATCAAAGTGGGCTTCGACAACGGGCCACAATTTCATCGAATGGGCCTAATCACATGGGCCTTATGTACATCAGGGTGGGCCTCGACAATGGGCCACACCCGAACACAAGGGGTGATAATGATTTCCACCATTAAAATTCCTAAGGCCCACCATAACGTATATTTCCCATCCAACCTGTTTCTAAATGAACATAGGGATAGATGAAGTGGAACAAATATCAGTCTTAATAGGAAACTACTATGGCTCCTTAGAAGTTTTTGAACGGTGGACGTCTTTGTCCATTACCTTAGATGGTGGGGTCCACTTGAACTTTAGATCTGACTTATTTTTAGTCTCAAGCCTTAAGACGAGCTTTCAAATGGTTGAATGGCTTGGATGCAACACATGCATCATGGTGGGTCCCATGGATGGATCGGACTCATTCTTTAGCTCATGCCCAAAAATGAGCTTTCAAAATGGATGGACGGTTTGGATGCAGCTCATGCATCATGGTGGGAGTCCACATGAAGGCCCACCATCCTACATATTATATATAATTTATATATAGTATATACAATATTATATATAGTATAATTATACACACACACACACACACACACACACACACACACACACACACACGAGCGCGCACACACACACCCACACACACATACCCACCGTCCAGCACATAAATCACCATGGGCTCCACCACATATATCATTGTGGGTCCCACATGGGGCCCACCATAAAGTTTACTTTTCGTCTAACCTGTTAATAAGTTCACACGGACCCGGAATGAAGGGGAAAAAACAAATTTGATTTTGATCCAAAGCTTCTGTGGACCCAAAATGGGTTTTAATGGTATACGTTCAATTCACACTGTTTCCTATGATGTGGGCTACCTGACCTTTGGATGTAGCCGATTTTTTAGAGGGGGCCCACTTAAAGTAGGGGCTCACCTAATGAACCGTTTGGATGACATACACACATCATGGTGGGGCCTGAACTGAGGCCCACTGATCCTGCCGTTGTAAGCAGCACGCTGCTTGCTGCAGCGTCCTCTGGACGCTGACAGCAAGTGGTGTCCTGTCTCTTTCTCTTCTTTTTTTTTTTTAATTTTTTGTTTTGCTAAGGTTTTTCATAGGCGGGGCCCACTTTAGGATGAGCCAATCCATTGGCTGGGTTCTATGATTCGTGACGGTTCTAATAAGCCCAATATCAGGTGGTTTTAGTGTGTGGAAACATCATAGCGGGCATTAACTGTTTAAATTACCAAAAAAAAATATTGTTTCTACATTAGAGCTCACCAGAGATTCGGATTGGATTCATTCTTTGGCTCAACGCCTAAAATGAGGTAAGAAAGGGGATGGACGGCTTGGATTGAAAATATATATCAAGGTGGGGCCTACACAAGTGGCCCATCCAAATCTCTTTTTTTTAAAAAAAAAAAACGGGCATTATTGCGTCCACTGTCAACCCACACTTTTCTGTAAAGCCCGTCCAGCGTCTAGACGCTGGACGGCTGCATATAGCACATTTAAGGTGGGCCTCACATGCTGCATATGACACATTTAAGGTGGGCCCCACCCATAGACGTGCTGCTAGGGTGGGCCACCAAATATTTAAATGGTGTGCATAAGACACACATCAAGGTGTTGTCCATTTGATGAATGGTTAGGACATCTCACAACTCATTAAGTGGGCCACACAATCACGTCTTCACACACGAAACAAATGAAAAAGAGAGTGGGAGAGAGAGAGAAGCACCCACCTTTGATTTATTCTTCCTTCTTCCGCCAACACGATCTAGAGCACCAAGGAGACGATTTCAACGGTCAAGATGTTCTTTGGATGGTGGAGATGAGAGGTACGAAGTGGGCCACACAAGGTTCTCTAATGGAGCTCTCATGGACATGGGTTGCTTGAGAGGAAAATGAGAGAAAGACAATGAAAGAGAGAGAGATGATGGGAAAGGAGTGGTGGGGTGATGGGTGTACTTGTGTAAGGGAGAGAGTTGACTTTAAGGGGGGTGGTTGTACTTAGGGATGGGTGAGTGATGTGTACTTTGATTGATGAGATTGATGTGATGGATTCTCTCAAGATCACAATGCACGGCATTTTTCTCGAACTAAACGCGGATCCACATTTCCTGGCCTGGGTACAGGCTCACCGCGTATTGCGGACCCACATTTCCTGGCCTGGGTACCGGCTCGCCGCGTAATACGCGGCATCAGAACCGCGGCGACAGTGCAGTCGTAATGATATAAGTCTCGGGTCGAGCAGACTCAGATCGACAGGATTCGTCTCAGGATCGCGCGCAGACGCTGATTACAGATTACGAGTCGCCGGAATTCGACCAAGAGGATCGCGAAGGCATATGAAATGATACAAGCTAGGATATGGGTCTTACAATTTTGAGGCATTTCACGGTCATTTGCATGCATTTCACGGTCAATTCGCTTCAATTCATGATCATTTCCATGCATTTCACGGTCATTCTAAACAATTTTGTGTTGATTCACGGTCATTTTCAGGCATTTCACGGTCATGCCCCTTCAAATAGTGTAATAGCAAAAGGCCAATGGTGATCCATTTCCATGGAGGATTGCAGATACAACTGACGAGGTCATTGACCTGTGCAATCATCACTCCACCTCACTTGCTCTTATCCCTGGAGAAGTGAATGAGGAGGCTTATGAAACGGCTAAGTTGAGTGCTCTCTACAATGGTATGAATATTTATAATAGGTAATTAAGTTTCCATGGTGAGGGTTGGTTGGGCATTTTGCTAGCCTGCGGAATTCGACCGTGAAGATATCCTTCTCTGTTGGCTCCATCATTAGATATTTGGGCCAGCTTTACGAATCTTGCTACTCAGCGCCAAGATTGCTGCTTGAAAAATAAAATAACCATATCTTGTTACGTAGCTCTTGATCCATCAGACTTTTCTCAGAATGTTATGTATGGGTGGCAAAAAAGATGATATCTATAGCTCAACTTGCTGGAGATAAGCTATGGGCATTCGAGTTTCATCCTGTGGACTATATTGTAAAGGATTTCAAGATAGGGAGGGAGATCAAAAGAGGAAAGAAGTGTGGGCATCTCTACAGCCTTACAATGAGCGCTTCTGATTAACTGCTAAAGATTTTGAAATGTTTACACTAATATTTGAGAAAAAAGAGATTATGGCTTAACATAATATATACATGTACAGGTTGGAGATGCATCAGGGGTCAAACATGCTGACAATCGGGTATGTAACCAAAAATGGTTTCATAATAGAGGTTCACTGCAGTGGTCACCTTCAGAGGGAGGTGTTTTGGATCAGCCCATTCCAACACTTCAGTTCCTCCACCAGATGATGAAACTGGCCATTCTCTATTTATAAAAATGATGTCTCCAAATTGGCATGGAAATAAGAAGCTCAAGTGTGCCACATGATAGAAAACAATGGAGATTGAATGCATCACGGTTGACCATTAAATTCATGGTCATTTCGAGGCATTTTAACGGTCAAACTCCTTCACGGTCATTTGCATGCATTTCATGGTCAATTCGCGACAATTCATGATCACTTCCATGTATTTCGCGGTCATCCAAAACAATTCCGTGTTGATTCACAATCATTTCGAGGCATTTCACGGTTAAACTCCTTCACTTCACGGTCATTTTCATGCATTTCACGGTCATTTCGCGGCATGATCACTTCCATGCATTTCACGATCATCCGAAACAATTCCCTCATACCAACTCAAGCCATAAGATGCTCTACATGTTATGGGGATAAAGGATCATACAAAGTTGCTCTACATGTAAGATTTGAGGTCATTAGTTGAAGGTTGGTTAGTTCAGAACATTATTCTACAAATTTAGAGAATGAACAGAACTAGAATTAAATAACCTGCTGAAAGGAATAGGTCCTAGAACTTTGTAATGACCACAGCTAGTAGTCATGCTAAATAATGATGTCACTTCCAAGGGCAATTAGTTCTAGAAGATCATATTCATGCTGCAACTCAAGCCAGACAAAGAAATTAATCCCAGCGTGAGGCGTCAATGTAATAAAACTTCTTTTTGTCACCTGACTATCAACCAACCAAATCAGAATGTTGTCTATGTAATGAAGGACGATTGGAATGTTGTCTAAACCCTTGATGTTGCTAAACCCTGTCTCCCCCAAAAACCCTAACCTTAAACCTCTCAAATTGTAACACCATATTATTGCCAAGTCCCCAACATTTCTCCATCCTCCAATCCACAATCCCAAACCTTAAATTGACAAAAGTTTCAATTGAGTTCTCTTTTGATTCTAAATCACTACTGTCTCCTCTCCCTTCATGCAAATAGAGATTCTCAGTTGGAAGATAGTGGCTGGCCTTCTCCACTTTAGATCCTCCACCAGGGTGGTGCATAAACTAGACTAAAACCCTCGACAACTAGTGACACCATCTCCCAATCCGATGAAGTTCCTCACGTCATCATGAAAAAATGATTGTCTTACGAGAAGGCATCCACTGCATTGCAATGACAGATAAACGCAATTCATCTACTAAATTCATCTACTAAAAACAGGGGACTAATGCAATTGAGAATGTAATGGAGGATTTAACTGAAATTTTTGTTAGTTTGTTTTCTATAGGGATTTATCTAGTAACTTGCTATATGGAGATATTCCGTCCTCGACATCTACGCTCAAACAGCTTGCTATATGGAGATATTCCAGTAACTTACTAAGTAGGACCTTGAAATAAAACCCACCTTTGTTTCTAAGTTTGTCAAGGCTATTGCCATATTATTCCTGGTAATCTCAAAATTTAGAGACATTATCAAACACCTAACACAGCAGAACATCTATCACTAAAGAAAAATATCAATCAAAATGCATCAAGAGCCATGCATTATTTATGAATACCCATCAAGAGCAAGCAATAGTCGATTCAAACTCTTCCGTTCAAACTATGCAGCCTCTTGCAACATGCATGCACAACTTACAAACTGTGAAAAAGGCAATTGGTTTACAAATTTCTGAACCATAGCTACGTGAACATCAGGTTGTACCAAATTTAGAAACAATCTTTCACAAATTTGAATCTTTCCTATTGCACTGCTTTCAATTATGCTTGTCTCATCTTAGAGATTCATTTACTTTTGCTGCCTCATTCAACATGGAATTGTTTGGAATGACTGTGAAAAGCATGGAAATGATCATGAATTGAAGCAAAATGACCGTAAAATGCATGCAAATGACAGTGAAGTGAAGGAGTTTGACCGTGAAATGCCGAAATGACAGTGAATCAACACGAAATTGTTTGGAATGACCGTGAAAAGCATGGAAGTGATCATGAATTGGAGTGAATTGACCGTGAAATGCATGCAAATGACCGTGAAGTGAAGGAGTTTGACCGTGAAATGCCTCGAAATGACCGTGAATCAACATGGAATTGTTTGGAATGACCGTGAAAAGCATGGAAGTGATCATAAATTAGAGTGAATTGACCGTGAAATGCATGCAAATGACCGTGAAGTGAAGGAGTTTGACCGTGAAATGCCTCGAAATGATCGTGCATCACCACGGAATTGTTTCGAATGACCGTGAAATGCATGGAAGTGATCATGAATTGGAGTGAATTGACTGTGAAATGCCTCCAAATGACCATGAAGTGAAGGAGTTCTATTGCATTGACGCCTCACACTGGTATTAGTTTCTTGCTTTAGCTTGAGTTGCAGCATGAATATGATCTTCTAGAACTAGTTTCATTTATTTTTAGTCCATGAATGCAAAACAAATTTGATCTTAAAAGCACTGAATGCAATTGCAACTTAAGAGACTAGAAGAAGCACACTATGAACCCAACTTGGGTAACATGGAGTGTGTATCGACATGGGTGTGTACTAACAAGCTAACCTAAAAAAGAAAAAAAAAAAAACAGCAATGAAATTTTAAGGAAAAAACATAACTACCTTTCAATATTATCGAAATCTAATTGATTAGATCTGTCATAAGTTGTCAATTATATCGAATGTTAGTTGATATAATTGTCTTAAGTCAGGCTCAATATATTGACTTAAGTTCAATATATCGAAAATGATCAGAAAATGTCCAGAGGCAAAATACTTTTTTAAAGGAATTATCGATAATATCGACCACATTTCAATATATCTAAGGCACGATATATCGACTAAATATCGATATATCGAAAATGGTCACCAAATGTCTAGAGACAAAATGGTTTTTTAAAGGAATTATCGATAATATCGACTAAATTTCGATATAACTATAGCACGATATATCAACGGCAATTCGATATATCGAAAATGGTTTGCAAATGTCCAGAGACAAAATGCCTTTTTAAAGGAATTATCGATAATATCGATTAAATTTTGATATATGAAACGATATATCGACGCCATTTCGATATATCGAAAATGGGCAGAAAATGTCCAGAGACAATTCCTTTTAAATGGATTTATCAATCATATCGACTACAGTTTGATATATCGAAAATGTTCCTCGGTAGTCCAGAAACGCATAGCTCTTCTGAAACGATTTATCTATAATATTGATACTCCTTCGATATATCGAGTAGCTTGTCAATATGTATCGAAGTGGTCTTGATTGAGAAAAGATTTGAAAAGCCATAAACCCTTTGCTCGACCGTTGCGCTTCTTTGTAGATAAATCAATTAATATTCGATATATTAAACGTGTGCGTGTATTTAAAATACGCCGCCTGCATTCCATTTTATTCCTTCCATTTTCTCCTTCCTCTGTGATGGATCCTCTCTAGGTACTGGGATTATCCTAACAGAAGCAGCTTGCATGTTCCTCTCACAGCATTCCCTGTGAAGCTCCTTGAATATGACCCAACCTATTATGTCACAAAACTCTAGCTTCCAACCATTCTCACCAGTCCACATCATGACATGTGTGTAACGATTGACTGTGCTAAGTCTCATTTCTTGAGCCTTGTGCAAGTACCTTGTCAAGCCTCGAATTTTCACAGCAAGCATCCATTCCTTGGAACATGATTATTCCAACATGATCTCAGCCCCATTTTCTCTCCAGCACCTATCAGGTTCAATAACCAAAATGTTTGCACTACAACATACTGAATTTATATTCTGCTTCAGATCTACCAAGGCTAATTTCAATTCCTTGATATTCTCACTGGGAATATTTCTCAACTTCTTCTGCCCCTGTTTAGCTAATGAATTGAAGCGAAATGACCGTGAAATGCATGTGAATGACCGTGAAGCGAAGGAGTTTGATTGTGAAATGCCTCGAAATGACCATGAATCAACACGGAATTGTTTCGGATGACCGTGAAATGCATGGAAGTGATCATGAATTGAAGCGAAATGACCATGAAATGCATGCAAATGACCGTGAAGTGAAGGAGTTTGACCGTGAAATGCCTCGAAATGACCATGAATCAACACGGAATTGTTTCGGATGACCATTAAATGCATGGAAGTCATCATGAAATGAAGCGAAATGACCGTGAAATGCATGCAAATAACTGTGAAGTAAAGGAGTTTGACCGTGAAGTGCCTCGAAATGACCGTGAACTAACACGGAATTGTTTGGGATGACCGTGAAATGCATGGAAGTGATGATTAATAGAAGAGAAATGACTGTGAAATACATGTAAATGACCGCGAAGTGAAGGAATTTGACCGTAAAATGAATCGAAATGACTGTGAATCAACACGGAGTTGTTTCAGATGACCATGAAATGCAAGGAAGTGATCATGAATTGCCACGAAATGACCGTGAAATGCATGCAAATGACCGTGAAGTGAAGGAGTTTGACTGTGAAATGCCTCGAAATGACCGTGAATCAACACGGAATTGTTTCGGATGACCGTGAAATGCATGGAAGTGATGATGAATTGAAGCGAAATGACCGTGAAATGCATGCAAATGACCGTGAAGTGAAGGAGTTTGACCGTTGAATCGAAATGACCGTGAATCAACACGGAATTGTTTCGGATGACCGTGAAATGCATGGAAGTGATCATGAATTGCCACGAATTGATTGTGAAATGCATGCAAATGACCGTGAAGTGAAAGAGTTTGACCGTGAAATGCCTCAAATGACCATGAATTAACACGAAATTGTTTTAGATGACCATGAAATGCATGGAAGTGATGAAGAATTGAAGCGAAATGACTGTGAAATGTATGCAAATGACCGTGAAGTGAGGAGTTTGACAGTGGAATGCATCGAAATGACCGTGAATCAACACGGAATTGTTTCGGATGACCGTGAAATGCATGGAAGTGATCATGAATTGCCACGAATTGATCGTGAAATGCTTGCAAATGACCATGAAGTGAAGGACTTTGACCATGAAATGCCTCAAAATGACCGTAAATCAACACGGAATTGTTTTGAATGACTGTGAAATGGATAGAAGTGATGATGAATTGAAGCGAAATGACCGTGAAATGCATGCAAATGACCGTGAAGTGAAGGAGTTTGACCGTGAAATGCATCGAAATGACCGTGAATCAACACGAAATTGTTTCGGATGACCGTGAAATGCATGAAAGTGATCATGAATTGTCGCAAATTGATCGTGAAATGCATGCAAATGACCGTGAAGTGAAGGAGTTTGACCGTGAAATGCATCGAAATGACCGTGAATCAACACGAAATTTTTTCGGATGACCGTGAAATGCATGAAAGTGATCATGAATTGCCGCAAATTGACCGTGAAATGCATGCAAATGACTGTGAAGTGAAGGAGTTTGACCGTGAAATGCCTCGAAATGATCGTGAATCAACACGGAATTGTTTCGAATGACCGTGAAATGCATGGAAGTGATCATGAATTACCGCAATTTGACCGTGAAATGCATGCAAATGATCGTGAAGTGAAAGAGTTTGACTATGAAATGTCTCGAAATGACCGTGAATCAACACAGAATTGTTTCAGATGACCGTGAAATGCATAGAAGTGATCATTAATTGTAGCGAATTGATCGTGAAATGCATGCAAATGACCGTGAAGTGAAGGAGTTTGACCTTGAAATGCCTCGAAATGACCGTGAATTAACACGGAATTGTTCGAGATGACCATGAAATGCATGGAAGTGATCATAAATTGAAGTGAATTGACCGTGAAATGCATGTAAATGACCGTGAAGTGAAGGGGTTTGACCGTAAAATGCCTCAAAATGACCGTGAATCAACACGGAATTGTTTCGGATGACCGTGAAATGCATGGAAGTGATCATGAATTGCTGTGAATTACCCGTGAAATGCATGCAAATGACTGTGAAGTGAAGGGGCCTGACCATGAAATACGCCGAAAGAACCATGAATCAACATGGAATAGGCGGGAATGACCATGATATGCATGAAAATGAACATGAAGTAAATAAAATTGATCGTGAACTGATTGAAATTGACCGCAAAGTGAATATGAAATGGATTTTCGATCATCGACCTGATAGAATCTTGGAAAATAACTAGGTTAGTTGGCTAAAGTAGCTTCTCCTACCCCAAAATCATATAGGGTACATCAAGTAACTAATTTTGGTTTAGAAGATATTCTTGTTAAATGAATAAAGAAAGAAATGAAAAAAAAGAGAGAAATTTTTTTTTTATATGCTTATATATACATATTTATATAAATATGTACTAGAGAAAATTGTCGGTAGAATAAAATTCTCCATGTAAAAAATAAAAAATAAAATATTAAATATTAAAAAATTAAAAAAAAATTGCATAGAGTTTTATGGACGGCAGTTATGGCTATGGTTATAATCAGTAGCTCTATCTTCGATAATATCGAGTACACTTCGATATATATCGAAAATTGCAGGATTTTTTATGTAATGTCGCTGGACAGTTATAGACATTTTTCGATTAATCGAAAGACCTTCGATACCTAGCAAAAGGTATATCAAAAAGTATGGGCTGCAATTATGGCTACGGATTATAGTTTCCAAGCTTTTTTTTTTTTTTTTTCCAGTTGTAATCCCCATAGCCTTTGTGGGTCCTTTTATGAGGTATGTGCTATATCCAAACCGTCCATCTATTTGGTGAACTCGTTATAAGTCCTGAAAAGAAAAATAAGACAAATTTAACTATCAAGTCGACCACACTGTAAAAGGCGGTGGAGGATTGAACGTCTACCGTTGAAACCCTTTTAGGGGTCACAGAAGTTTTGGATCATTACGAAATTTGTTTTTCCTCTTCATCCAGGTCTCTGGGACCTTATGAATAGATTGGATGGAAAATAAATGTTATGGTGGGTTCTACAAAAGTTTCAACGGTGAAAATCAATTTTCTACTGCTCTTTGTGGCGGGGTCCAGTTGATCTTTGGAGATGATCTTTTTTTGGATAACGGTCGGAAATGATCTTGAAATATGGATGAACGTTGTGGATATAATAAATACATAACTGTGGGGCCCATGTAACCTTGATCTCTTTTGAACCGTTCGTAAAACTCGGAGTTGGAGGAGCGTCAGCGCTCGACGCTCGTCTTCGAGCAGCGGCCGATCCGGCTGAAGGAAAAAGCAGGGGCATTTTCGACCTTTGGGAAGGCGTCCGTACAGATGGGGCTTATTCTTGGAAGGGAAAATAAGGTGGGCTTCATCTCGTAAATGGGTCGTACAGTCGCAAATTTCTCATGTATGTTGGTCGATGCTCGACTCAGATAGCAGTACAGTCGGTGGGAGGGGCAGACCTCTTACACAATTTTCACGGCACCACGCTATGCACTCTCTTACTTTGCATATTCTGGTCAGCCCATCTTTACCCATAACAGCCCATGGCTTGAACTTTTAATCTTAGCTTATCAATAAGATCTTTTTCCAATTGGACGGTCTGGATTCACCCAAGTATTCGCCGATATCGTCAGTTATAAGATCGATGACATTGACTAAATAGCAATGGAAGCACACTGGATCCTGTCCCTCGAGTAAAAGAGCACATCCGCGCAAAGAAATGCCGTCTCGGACCATCGGACCCGATCCGGTTCGACACCATGAGTCACCCGCAAAGCCAGTCGGCCGATTCAACTCAGGACTCGACTCGAAACTTAGATGAGTCGGCACGAGTATGTTTTTTAAATCCATGATCTGGTCCCACTTCCAGGGTTGATACATCTGGCACTTTCTTACTCTGCCGTGTTAGATCAACTCATCGGGACCATCCAAATGTGGGCCGAGGTCTGAATGTGTTGTGCCCCAAGAAATGGACCGTCTTGATTGTCTTATTCGTACACTTCTTGCCCATCGAATGTGGACCATAGTCCGTTCTTCTTTTCCACCTGTCGTTTTGCAATTTACAAGTAGTTAGACTAATCCGACAAGTTCCACTTTCGGTGCTATGGTTTATCTCTGATGGGACCAAAAATCTTACTATCCTTACACACGTGGCCACTTTGTACGGTGGAGATGCGCTCGACTATCAACATAATGATACACTCGAGTATGCTACATTCGTTCAATGTAAAGATGAAATTAGTAGCCATGCACGCATTTAAATGCAGCAAATGCTCTAGCTTGGGACACTTGAACCGTACCTAAGATGGGACCCACCGCAGAGATGATCATATGCAAAAATCAGGCTGATCCGTTCACTAGCTACGCCACCGCTGTGTGAGAAAGAATGGACGGCTTAAAATACTTGAGAGAGTCCACATTAAACAACCGTGTCGCGAACCTGATTTTCGTGAATGGTCATACTCAAGGTGGGCCCACCTTATTCACATGTCCCACCACTTGCCAGGTTGGCACGCGTGATGTGCGTAGAGGTGCATGTGTTACTAGCAAACCTCATTAACGCGTCCTACTTCGGTGCCAGTTCATTACCTTTTAAATCTTCAACAGTAAGCATGGCATAGTTTTATGGCAGTCCAGACCGTCCAAATAGTTGATCCAGTCGTGGATGTATCATAACCCAAATTTTACACTGATATAATGACTGCAGCCATTCGATTTTATCTTAAGCCATCTCCATCGGTTGGACGGCTAGGATTACTAATCAGGGTAATCCCTATGATATGCCCCATTAGGGGTGTACACCGAATCGAACCGAGTGACCTAGCCTCAGCTTGACTCGGCTCGGCCACCAGCTGACCCTAGCTTGAGCCTAGCAGGCCAGCTCAACTCGGCTCAGCTCGGCCACTAGCTGACCCTAGCTTGAGCCTAACAGGCCAGCTCAGCTCGGCTCGGCTTGGTAAGCAGCTCGGGTCACTTTGAGCTGAGTTTGAGTCAAACTCGAGCCTCTGCGGCATTTTTACAAACACATGCATTGTACTTTCAATTTTTCATTGTATGTACTTATTTACAAGTATTTCACCAAATATCTTATTGGCAACATCAAAATCAAGAAAAAAAATGATATTTGTTTCATATACATACCTTTATTGCCACTAGCCATCACTTTGTTGAGTCATTTCATTGAACACTTGGTGAGCAACATCAATATCAAAGTAACCAACTCACCGAACTAGTTCGATTGGATTTGGGGTTCGATCCAAGTCAAGTCGAGCTCGAACAAGCAAAAACTCTTAAAAAATCAGCTCAACTCGGCTGAAACTCAACTTCAAACCGAGTTGAATCAAGCGGGCTAACCGATCTAACTCGGTTGGTGTACACCCCTATGCCTAGGGCAGTTCACGAGTCGAGCTAGCTCGAATAACTCGCTCGAGTCAGCTTGGATTCACTCGGCTTGAATGGCTAACTCAGGTCGAGTCAAGCTTACGTTTTATAGCTCGAGTTGAGTTCGACCAAGGGACATTTCAACTCAACTCGACTCGAAGCTCGAACGCGAGCTCGAGCTCGACTCGGCTCAATTAGTAATAATATTTTATATATATATATATATAAAAGCTATAAGTTTTAACTTTAAAAAAAAAAAAAAAAAGAGAAGAAACCTTAGCTACTCTACTTGACCGCACGTAACACACCCTCCTTTCCCTTTCTTCTCTTTCTCTACCCGCTGCCAGCCATATGCCTGCCCGGACCACCACCACCCACCACCAGTCTTCTCCACTCTCTAGCAAGACTAGCACGCAGTACGCTACCCGCGTGCACCCCCTTTCCCTTTCCGTTTCTTCTCTTTCTCTACTAGCTGCCAATCGCATGCCCTCCCGGACCACCACCACCCACCACCAGTCTTCTCCACTCTCCAGCAAGACTATCACGCAGCGCGCTGCTCGCACGCACCCCCTTTCCCTTTCTTCTCTTTCTCTGCCCACCGCACACCCACCCACCTGCTCGACGCACGACCAACAGCAATCCACCGGACCACCACCACCGGCGCACGACCAGCACGCTGCCTGCCTGATCGATCTCGCTGAGCGAAGAAGACCATTTATTTTCGTCAATCTCGACTCGGTTAACACTCACCCCCTTTTTTTATTCATTGATTTTCGTCGATCTCGACTCGATTAGTATGTACCACAAGCATCAATCCTCAATTCAACTATCCATATTCAAGATGTATCCAGTGGGTATATTTTTGGGCCCAATTGATGGAAAGATTTCAAGCACAAATAAATGCCCGATCTAACCCAGGATATCTTACTAGCCCCACTTATTGTAAGATCACAAATAAATGCCCAATTTAAGTGTCCATTGTTATTTTTTTACTTAATCAAATCCACGGTCATGATTTCATAAATAGGATTGTGAAACTTATAAAATGTCTTTCTTAAATATGAATTGAGGTACCATCAATAATGTTTTTCTTAGATCTAAATGAGGTAATGATATCATTGATATTTTACAAACTTAATTATATAGAAAGATTAGTAATGATATCATTGATATTTTACTGACTGATTTTATAGAAAGATCACTAGCACAAACAACTAATGTAACTGTCCTCTTCAAGAAGTGGCTACTGGATAGTCTATTGGCTTCTTTGATGAAAAGATCAAAATCTCAAATGGTTAACATATGAAAAAGCTCGAGCTCGACTCGACTCAAACCACTAGGTCAACTTGAGAGCTTTGGCAAGCAAGTCAAACTTTAATATTGAGCTCGAGCTCAAACTCAAGTACATCATAGACAAACCGAGCCGAGCTTGGCCCATCTTGACTCGACTCAGCTAGATGCTCACCCCTACGTATGACCCATCCTTGGGCAAGCGATGGGACACCGTTTGGCTAGTTACCCGAACAATTAGCCAGCTAGCTGGAATCAAAACTCCAAGGGTCGATGTATGTGCTTTATTATGCCGTCCATTCATTTTTTCTTCTTATTTTAGGGCATTAGCCCAAAAATGAGGCAGACCCAAATCTGACCACCCTACAGGAAATAGTGGTGATTAAATGCTTAACGTTGAAAACTTTCCCGTAGTGTGGTCCACCTGATATTTGGTTCTACCTCATTTTTAGGCTCATAGTTTAAAATTAGATGAAAAAAATGAATGGACGGTGTGGATAAAACACATACATCATGGTGGGGCAATACAGCTTAGACTTCAGCTAGTTGGCTGATGTTGGGGTCACTAGCCAAACCGCGTCCTAAACGAGGAGCATTAGTCACCACCATTTTCGAAAATGGTTGTGGGCTTAGGATTCGTGCACTCTACTCCTTGTCCTCATGTTTCCCTTCCTTGTCAATCGTTTTACTTGTCAGCTTCAATCCCATGACGTGTCTCTCTCTAATCGATTCTACAACCAGCGTCGTCGATCATCACAAGCCAACATGTACAAAATCAACGGCATTTCTCTCGCTTTCTCTCTCACAAGTCACACCCTTCTGTCAATGGATGCTAACAAGTCAATGGAGATTTAGAACCATCTCTTTTCTGGCCACGGATTGGACAATCAAGACCATACATCCAATGCAGTTGGATCATGCCCCATAATCATCTATTTTCCTGTCCATGGATTGAATAACCAGGACCTTTCATCCAGTGTAAT
Source organism: Magnolia kwangsiensis (assembly GCA_037074715.1). Taxonomy (NCBI): domain Eukaryota; kingdom Viridiplantae; phylum Streptophyta; class Magnoliopsida; order Magnoliales; family Magnoliaceae; genus Magnolia; species Magnolia kwangsiensis. The sequence goes on along the minus strand of CM073572.1, from coordinate 187,427,272 downwards.
TTTTTAATCATGCCCCATCCATGAAGGGCCCACGACTTGAATGGCACAGCTTGAGGTACATATATGCAACTTCTGTAGTGGCTAACTAATGCCTACGGATGGTAATACGCCTCCAGCATATCAGAGGACATGAATACTCTGGCGAGTGTGATGACTGATACACAGGCACTAAGAAATTACATCAAAATTATACACGTTTAGTATAATTAATTCAAAGTAGACCGTACGAATTATGTGGACTAATTTAGATGTATTATAAACCAAAAATTACGTATATTTAACTATCTGGTCATTGGATTAGTTTGATTTATTGGATGGTTAATGTTAAGTATCTAATGGTCTTATTTCCACGAACAAGCGTCTACGAATCAAACGCTAGGGTTGTTCAACCAGAGTTTTCTCGGGTTGTTTATAAGAATGACCCTAAGGTATGAAGAAATTAAGATTTTGGCTTATTTTTCAGTAACCATTAATTTTTTGACCCTAGGGTATTTTTGAAGGTTTTAAGACAAAATGCACTTATGTCAATTGCTTGAACGTACGACAGTGGCTTATTTCGATATTGAAAAGCTATTTTTTTTAGAGAAGGAATTGTGGGTCCTACTAAATTGTAATTGGGCTCACTCCTTAGGAGAGCCTATCCGCTCATTTTATTTTGCGATATCTTAAGACCTCAGAAGACGTGATGTTATCTTCATTCGAGACCTCTGTGGCCTCAAAATGGAGATGACAATGGCTCTTATTTCTAAATTGTTTCCTCTTCCGTGGTCAACTCTTGACGTCTTCTACTTCCCTTATTCTTAGGGCCATGTCCTAAAATTAAATTCCTGAACTAATTGTCAGAGTAGATTTCAGTAGATAGGCACGATGGGCCCCACAAAATCAGTCGAAAAACCAACATGTGGGACCAACACTAAACCTTGGACGTCATTTGTGCCTCTTCTGGATTTTTTTTTCGAGGGAGGAGATGACCACCGCAAAAGGCCGTTAGACCATTATTGCCACCTTCGGGGAGCCTCCTCCGACATGTTGGCGTGAGTTGTCAATTAGGTGTTGGCGTGAGTTGTCAATTAGGAGATTAAAGGGAGAAAAATCAAATTAAAGATATTCTAGTCCTGAAAATCTGTATAGCGTAATCTGTACAGCTAAGAATAGCGTAGCAAATCTCTCTATAAATGTATACAATACCTTTGTAAATCATGAATTAGAAATACACTGAAAGGCAATTCTGACATGGTATCAGAGCCAGTCACGATCTGGACCGTGTTCACACTCATCCATTACTAGCATCCAAACTTCCTTTCACCCACCACCCTCTCCTATGGCATCTAACGTAACACCAACCCAGACGGATGAATCTTCCACCGACCAGATTTTTTCTGAATTATTCACCTCCAAGATGGTCGAAGTTCTGTCCAAAGCTCAGGCCCCAACTGTGACCTCTGAACCCGTGGTTCTACCGATTGGCATCAAGTTGGATGGTTCCAAGTATGGCTTATGGTCCTAAGTTGTCGAGATGTACATCTCCGGCAAAGACAAGTTAGGCTACATCAATGGCGAACTGACCCCGCCATCTCCTACCGATCCGTCCTTCCATAAATGGTGCACTGACAACGCCATTGTCAAAGGATGGCTAATCAATTCCATGGATCCGACTTTAATCGTAAATTTTATTCGGTTTCCCATGGCTAAACAGGTATGGGACTCTGCTGCCACCACCTATTTTGATGGTTGTGATACATCCCAGGTTTATGATCTCCGACGCCATGTCTCACGTCTCCGCCAAGCAGGTGGATCCCTGGAAAAATACTACGCTGACTTGCAAGGTCTTTGGCCTGAGATTGATTTTCGACGTCCAAATCCAATGGAGTGTCCTACTGACATTCAAAGATATAATAATCTCCTCCAAGAAGATCGAGTGTATATCTTCTTGGATGGCCTTGACGACAAGCTGGACAACATCTGCAGTGACGTATTGCAGCTACACCCGTTTTCCACCGTGGAGCAAGCTTATGCTCATATCCGTAGAGAGGCCCTTCGCCAGGTGGTGATGAACGCAGGTGATCATGAACCTCCAGGAACTGTTCTTGCTTTGAGAGGCCTTAAGCTTGGGTTCTCTGGATCGACTCCTCAGCATCATGGAAAATCTGTCTCTAAAGGTCGATCCTCATTTGACAATCTCAAATGTTTCACTGTGGCAATATGAAGCACACTCGTGACAACTGTTTCCAGTTGCATGGATACCCCGATTGGTGGCACGAACTCCAAGCTAAGAAAAAATGGGATACTGTTGGTATGGCTGAAGGCACGGGCAAGGCTGCTGTAGCGGCAACCGAACCTTATCTCTCTCTAATCCCACCCACTGTCTCCTCCCAACAGGACTTCTCCCTTGTGAATCAAGGTATTCTCTGTCTCGCCTTGCTTACTCATCGCTAAGATGTTGACCGTGGTGATTGGCTTCTCAACTCTAGAGTCACGGACCATATGACTTTTGATCCAGCAAATCTCTCTCACCACTCATCTCCACGGTGTGCTAGCATTGCAAATGCCAATGGGGTGATCTCACCGGTCACAGGGGCTGGATCCGTGACCCTATCATCCTCTCTTCATTTATCTCATACTTTACTTGTTCCCTCCTTGTCCCACAAGTTATTGTCTGTTAGCCAACTTACTACAGAGCTACATTGTGTGGTGTTAATATTTTTCAATTTTTGTCTTATTCAGAATATTCTCACCAAGGAGATAATTGGGCGTGGTACTAAGAAGGGGGGATTATACTACATGGAAGATTTCAGTTCGGGTCGAGCACATCACGTATCTTCTTCGCCTGGCTCCAAGACTCGACAGTTTGGTTGTGGCATCGTGTTGAGGGTCAAATATTGCATATTAGACCCCGGTTATTTCTTGAATTTACGCATAAGATACTGTTTAATAGCTCGATTTAATCGTGTTTATGCTGCAAGTTGAATTTAGGAGCTTAAGTTGAAAAAGGATGCTAAAAGCTTGGATTTAACGCTCTGATGATCACCAAGGCAAGGGATGGACCCAAGGGGACCAAGATCGACGAATTTATATGCCAGAGATCAGAGAACTTCCAGCCACTCAACTTAAACGGGCCTGAAAGTCAGCCAAAATGTAAGATCACAGGATTTCCACCATCCATTCGACTCGAAACTTCATACATGTGATGGGGGTCATAAATAAACCGTACATATAAAATTTGATCCATTGGATATCTCGGAAAGTATCCCAATGGACAGATCAGACCATTAATCTTCATTTTGGGGCCCGCCTAATATCTGGATATGCTTCAAGGTTGGTCCCAACGGTTTAAATGAAATAAGAGAAAGAATGGACGGATCAGATTTCATAAATCTATCTTCATAGATCTCACACCATGCTGCATGAACATGGAGTACAAGTACATTCGACGTGCACTGAACCAAGACCCTCGGTCCAAGTCGGTTTGACCGACTCAATTCAAAAATGGCAAGTGCTGTTTCTGGCGTCCACAAACAGAGGGCTCGAGCATTCTTTGTGGGCCACCATCACGGCCTAGAAAACTAATTCAAACCGTTTAAAGGAGTCCTTAGGTCCCTATCATCCTCACCTAGGTAGATATTTTTCAAGAATCTGCGTGTACCAAGTTTCAACCGTCCAAACATGGAACGGACGACAGTATGACTGATCAGGTGGGCCGCACTAAACACAATTCAAAAAACAGTTATCTCCGACTAGAATCCTGCTACGAATCTGATGGAAGGAGTGGATTTCTCAAAAATGAAATGAAGTGGGTCCCACCGAGCATCAGCTAGCTCCCTTGCGTATGTTTTACGCAAGAACAGTGCACGTCCAGGGGAAAAATAGACATTCCGTCCGTTGTACTTCACGAAGACGATTGGACTAACGATCTGGACCGTCCAAATTTGTCCCAAGGATGGGCCGACCAAGTTCAAGAGACCTGAATGGCTCAGATCTTGCATCAGTTGAAGATTTCAGCTGAAATTCTCACACTTCCTTGGCTGTGTAAACAGATTTCGCAGCTGCTATACCTTCCACCGCCTCCAGCCTTCCGACTTTGCTGCGAAAGCTCTTCCATTCGACCGTCCCCAACATGCTATAAAAAGAGAAAGAGAGCATGAGGAAATCTATCCACGGCTAGAGCTTCGACGCAGAGGCAGAGAGAGAGAGAGAGTAGAGTAGCTTTAGTTATTTTTCCTTTCTGTCTTTTATTTTCTTCTTAGTTTTTCTTTTAAGATGCTTAGCTTCACTATCATGTGTTGCTAAACCTCTTAGATAGGGCTAAGAGGTGAAGCTTGTAGTGAGATGGGAGAGTTTATTTTATGATTTTTGTTTAATTTATGAACTGAATTAATGTTGATATTAATTTAATTAATGAGAATGTTGTAAGACCCGTAACCTAACCCGTACCGTTCTGTATGCCTTCGCGGTCCTCTTGGTCGAATTTCAGCGACTCGTGATCTATTATCGGCGTTGCGCGCGAACCTGAGACATGTTCCGTATATTAGAATCGGCTCGACCCGAGACTTGTGCCAGTACGACCGCGCCGTCACCGCGATTCCGATGCCGCGTCTCGCGCGCCAAGGCGATTACCCAGGCCAGGAGATGTAGGCCCGCGTTAAGTTCGAGGAAAACACCGCGCGTTGCAATCCCAAGAGAATGTCCCATCAATCCCATCAAGTGTCAAGTACTCCATGCTATCATGTCAAGTACAAACACCCATCCCCAACCTACCCCTAAAGTCAACAAACTCTTACACCACCCATCCCTCTCCCTCCCATCCATCACTCCTCTCCCATCATCTCTCTCTCTCTCTCTCTCTCTCTCTCATTCTCTCTCTTTCATTCTCCAAGCAAGAAACCATACATGGCTTCCATGGAGAAGCTAGATGTGACCCACCTTCCTACCATCAAATCCAACCCTTAGATCATCATCTCAACCATTAAAAATGTCCTCTTGGATGCTCTAAAGTGCATAGGCGGAAGAAGGAATAGGCGATTAAAGGTGGGTGCTTCCTTCTTTCTTTCTTTCTCTCTTTTCTTTTGCCTTGTGGGTGATTTTTGTTGTTGTTTGCATTTATTGATTAGAGGGCCCACATATGTGAGACCCATCTTAATATATTATCCTCACCGTCAGATCGTGAGGCCCACCATGTTGCTGCCCATTCTGGGACAGATCTGATGAAGGAAAAGAAAAAAAAAATACAAATATCAATCTGATCCAACCCACGGTGGGCCGTTACACGGGACCCACTTGACGCGTGCGTTGTATCCATGCCATCCGTCTCTGGCCAGACATGGGCTCACCTTGATGATGCCTTCCATCCAGACCGTCCGTCCTCTGGTTGTCCAGGACGTCTGGATGGAGTGGAAATATAAATATCATCTTGATAAATATCAGGGCCACATGTGTGAGACCTACCTGATATATAAGTTCCATCCACACGTGTGGGACCCACTGCTGTATTTACGTCAGCAGCTTTGTGGGCCTAATCACCATGAAGTATGTGTTCATCCGCACTGTCCAACAGGTCTGCAAGGTGGGACCACCTTGATACATGTTTTGATCCACGCCGTCCGTACATGAGACGTGTGGACCCACCTTGATTTTTCCCATGTGTGACTCCACCGTCCAGCAGCAAGACGTTGGGTCACACATGGTATTCGTGTACCTCCACCGTTCATCCTATTCCCTGGCCGATGAGCAGATTCAAATCTCAGGTGGAGTGCATCGTCCATCACGTGGGACCACCTGACATAGGTGTTATACCCACCGTCCACACGTGTGGACCCACCAAATGATGTGTTGTACATCTAGGCCCATCCCATCCTAGCCGTCCAGATCATGGGCTAGCCATGATATATGTGTTTTATCAAGGCTATACATCCAACAGCAGATAGCTGCTGGATTGACGGTGAGGATCCACCTAATGTGGCACGTGCTGGCAGCACGTGGCCCACCATACCATAGGTGTTTCATCTATGCCCCACCTACCACGTGTGGGCCAGCCGTGATGTATGAGTTATCCACATCGTCCACTCATCTGTGAGGACCCCACCGTGATATATTTTTTTGTAATCAACGCTATCCACCTGTTGTGGGGGTCCAGATCATGAGGTATGTGCTGTATGTCTCACCGTCCAACCATCTGACGGTGGACTACACTATGATGTATGGGTCTCATCCCCACCGTCCATATGGTTGGACGGTGGGATCCACCCGTGATGTGTTTATTCTATATCCATGATGTCTATCATGTGGACCACATAGCAGGAAAACAGTGGAGATGATGATGTGCACGGTTGAACCTTTTTGCAGGTACCACGCTAATGTACGTGTTTTGTATACTCTGTCCATCTGTTGGACGAGCAGCAGAGAGGTGCTGTAGATGTCAGCGAATCTGGGGCCCACCATACTGTATTTGTTTCATCCACACCGTCCAGCAACGGACGGTGCTGGATGCACTTGATTGGCTCGTGTGGGGCCAGATATGATGTATGTGTTTTATCCCACCGTCCAGTGGGTGGGACGGTGGTGATCCAGGCCGTTCAGTGATGTCGTGGGCCATACCTTGAAGTATTTTTGTATTCACATCATCCACCCAGCATCCATGTGGGCCCACCCACATGTGTTGCACGTGTGGGATGGGGCCCACCTTGAAACATGTATTACCTCCCTGCCTTCCGTCCATTTTTGGACGGTGGGCCTCCCTGCTGAAGACGTCAACAAGTTCCATGGGTCTGACCATGGAGCTTGTGTTGTATTCACATCGGCATTTTCGTGTGGGACCCACACGTGAGTATGAGTTATCCACACCGTCCAATGATCTCGACAGTGGGGACCACCTGGACATATGGATCCACGTCGTCCACCTATTTAGCATTCATGTCGTCCATCTGTTTTATATCCAGCTGTCCAATCAGGTGGGACATCGTTGTATGTGTTTCATCCTTACCATTTATAAACAGGGCAGTGGGACCCATGTGATGTATGTTTTGATCCATACCGCCCATTTGTGTGGGCTTAACCATGATATACGTGTTTTGTCTGCACTGTCCAGTAGTTGAACAGGTGCTGACGGTGCTGGACAATGCTTGGACAGCACTGATTTACATGGAAAATGCTTTACTGGTGCTGAATTGTTTGGGTGGTGCCGATCATCGTTAGAGTGTCATGTGCCCCATGAAAGGGTAGTGTACGTTGATGCACTTGTTACACTTACAAATATTGAAATGATTTCTGGTGTGATCTAAGCCCACCTGAGGCCCATTGGTGCGGCCCATCCATGAGGCCCATCATGATGTATATTCGAGTCCCATGTGATAGGACCCACTTGCCTTATATTTAAGGCCCATATGATGGGGCCCACCTGCTTGAACCTGAGGCCCATGGGCAAGGCCCATTTGATGTATTCGAGGCCCAGATATGTGGCCCATTTGATGTATATGAGACCCATGTGTAGGGCCCACCTATTGTGTGTTTGAAGCCCATGGGTTATGACCCATTGTAATGTACTCGGGGCCCATGGGACGTGGCCCATCTGATGTATTCGTGGTCCATGTGACTCGACCCATAGTGATATGTATCAGGCCCTTGCATGAGGCTATGGGCCTACTATATGTTTAGCTCTATATAGGCCACTCCTTGGGAGCAATGTTGGTTAGATGTCCACATTGATGGGCAATGATGGTTGGATGTCCACATTGTGACCTTCCCTTAGGCCTTGTTAGACCCATTCTCATCATTCCCTCACTGGGTTAACCCAAATAAGTGGGCCCCATTCGCCGTAGATGGATGACTCTGTGCTATCAGATTTGATATAACCGCGGCCGAGTGCCGACCTTTATACTATGGTTGATCGACTGATCATCTATGGACCCCGTTTGTTTGTTTATCTACTGATTATCGGTGTTGATTATTGAGGTTGACGCCGATTATCGACCCTGATTATCGTGACCGATTACCGATCGTGGCCGATTGTCGATTGACGTGGCCGATTGCGGATTCTGTTTGTCGTGGTCGATTGACCGATTACTGATCGAGGTTGATTTTCGTGATCGATTATTGATCGTAGCCGATTATCGATTGACGTGGTCGATTGCCGACTCTGTTTATCGTGGCCAATTGACCGATTACCGATTGTCGAGGCCGATTATCGTGACTGATTACCGATCGTGGCCGATTGTCGATTGATGTGGCCGATTGTGAATTCTGTTTGTCGTGACCGATTGTCGATTCCGATCGACGTGATCGATTTTTGGATCCTGATTATCGATCGATTCCGATTGTCATGATCGATTGCTGATTCCAATTGACGTGACCGATTTGCCGAGTTTGATTATTGATTGATTTTTATTGTCGTGACCGATTGCTGATTGACGTGACTGATTTGTCGATTCTGACTATCGATCGATCCCGATTATCATGACCGATTGTTGATTCTGAGTGACATGACCGATTTGTCAATTCTGAGTATCGATCGATTTTGGTTGTCGTGATAGATTTCGATTACTAAGGCCTACTCTGATTCTGATTTCGATTGCCAAGGCCAATTGTCGAGACCTATATGATGTACATGTGACCTGTAGTTGAGGCTCATTGTGACTCGTATTAGGCCCATGATGCATGGTCCATTTGATGTATTCAAGACCCATGTGTAGGGCCCACATGTCATGTATTTGGGGCCCATGGGCAAGGCCCATTGTGATGTATTCATGGCCCATGGGTAAGGCCCATTATGATGTATTCATGGCCTATGGGTAAGGCCCATTGTGATCTATGTTAGGCCCATGCGAAAGGCCAATCGTGATGTGTATTAAACCCTTGAGTAAGGCCCATCGTGTTGTATATTAGGCCTTTGTATGAGACCGTGGGCCCATTATGTGTTTGGCTCTATGTGGGCCATCCCTTGGGGCAATGTTGGTTAGATGTCTACATTGTCGAGGCCGATTGTGATACCGATTATGAGTATGTGAATGCACAGCATCATGGTACATGCCCATAAGCATCATCTGCATGTTTGTTATGAGATGTGATTGATCATTGCATAAGTCATTGGGCAGGATGATATGAGACTCCTTGATAGGCGGAGGTTCTCCCACATGAGCGCACGGCATGCGCAGGATTGATGTATGATTGGATTGTATGACTCTTGCATCTTGCATTGTGTTGTGATTACTGTACGCCCTAGTGACATCAGGGTCGTAGCCTCCACAAGCATATCGTGGATGGCCAGATGGGACACCGAAAATCTGTTCGAGCATTAGGCTACTATAGATGGCCCTGGGTGAAAATCCCTAAACACCCTCTTGGTACCAGAGGATGCTCCAACGTCTAGACCGAGTGGGTAAATGAGCGTTGAGTGCCGATTTCAGATGGTCGCACTCTCCACTGTGTGGTGGTCGATTGGAAGGGGGTGCGGCCTTACCCTCCCGAGCGCAGGGGGCAAAGCTAGGCTGAGTTTGACCGGCTCGCGGAATGAGTCCGCTATCGACGTGCTGGATAGGTATTGGCAGACTATTGGCCAGGCGGATAGTAAGGTTTCTTACACTCACTTGGATTGTGCGGCTAGGGAGAGTGGCAGTTCCATTTGGAGTGTAATAGACCCCGGTGATTTCCCAGAGAGGAACCGTACTGATATGTGGACTTATCGAGTAGGAGTTGCATGCTCATTCATTCATTCATTCACTATCCACTCGGGCTGGTAGTGCGCAACTAATTGTTGTGTACCTTTGTTATGGTAAGGATTTTGGTTGGACGCGCGACCAACCTGAGATTAGGAGTTTACCACATTGAGTCTGACTATCCAAATTTAGGTATGGGACTAGTTTGGATAGAAGTCCATTGTGGCGGACCCCGTAGCCTGCGATACTACGTACTATCATCCTGACTTCACACTCCAAACATGGTCATTTCATTCGTATTTGTATATTGCATTACATCCTCGACATTTGATATTTAGCTCTTTATGATTCTTTATTGCGTATCCTGATATTTATTGACTTATGGACTTGTCCATACTTCCGCTTACTCTGTTATCGTATGATTTATGATCTTGTCAGCATTTCTTCTTATTCCGATGATATACGAATTATGAATTACCAGTATTTTCGGTATTGTACGATTATGACATTGTATTGAATACTTGACACTTACCTTGTGCATACACTTACACTACCCTCTAAGCTTTCTATAAGCTTATGCACGATAGATGCATGCAGGTGATGTTAGGTTGTAGCAGTGTGGAGCCTGGAGCATGTAGCTGACTTCTGGAGCTTTATTTTTTTTACATATGTATTTCCCTTTCAGCATTATATTCAAACGTTTATATTAGTGGATATGTGATGATGATGTTGCCTTTATGATTTGGGTATACTTGTGGTTATGCTTATTACTAGTTAAATGTACAAAAAAAATTTCTCCTTGTAAGATCCCAGGATTGGAATTTGGCGTATGAACGTTAGGAGCCGAGAATGGGGTACTACGGAGGCTGTCGGCACCGGATTCGGCGATCGTGATTCCTATGAATCCGATCTCCCGGTTTGGGGCATGACAGAAGTTTTTAGTTTTTAATGGTCTGTTGTGACTGAAATTACAATGGGTCTGCAATGGCTTTGAGCATGTCCTTTTTTCTTTATGTTTATGACGTCAGGTAGCCCTGTTGTTCACTATAGTCTCCTGGGCATGGTCGGATGAAGGTACCCTTTCTAACCTTCATACATTATTGATTGGTTGGTAATTAGTTTAATTCTGTTGTTTGCCATAGTCTCTTGGGCATGGTTTGGTGATGAAATCCATTCTAATTCATATACCTTTCATCTTTTGAAAACTATCTCAATGACAGTTTAGTTTAAATTCTATGATTCTTGATGCAGGCATAAGATCTCCCTGATCCCTACAAGTGGATCATCTGAATCCTTAGTTTCCTTCCTTTGAATTCTCTTAAGTGTTAGATAATTATTCCACAATTCTTCATTAAATTCTAGTTAATTTAGATTTCATCTCATTCTAGTTTTAATTTTATTTAGTTTTAGATAACGTACAAGTTTCAGTCCCTTGGGATTCGACCTCGGTCTTACCGAGTTATTACTACATCACAACCCTGCACTTGGGGAGAGAACACATCGTCGTTTGGGACACCCATCATTCGGGTATCTACGACATCTGTTTCCTGATTTATTTTCAAATGTTGAGACCTCTGAATATACTTGTGATACTAGGATTTTAGCCAAGAGTCATAGGGTTACTTATCTGTTAAGCATGAATAAAAGTGATACCCCTTTTGCTTTATCCATTCGGATGTACGGGGACCATCTCCCTTATATATTGTCTCTTGTATACGCTGGTTTGTGATATTTGTTGATGACTGCACCCGCATGACCTGGATATACTTGTTGAAACATAAGGATGAAGTTCTCCAGATCTTTTAGTCTTTTCATGCTATGATTAAGACCCAATTTTCCGCTCAGATCCGGATTCTCCGTTCTGACAATAGTGGTGAATATGTTAATCACCACTTTCATGCCTATTTCAGCATCATAGCCTTATCCACGAGACCTCATGTCCTCAAACCCCACAATAGAATGGGGTCACTGAGCGAAAAAATCGTCATATCCTTGAAACTGCCCGGGCTCTCCTCCTCGACGCATCTGTCCCCACACGACATTGGCCCAATGCTGTTACTACTGCTGTCCATTTGATCAACCGCCTTTCCATAAAAATCTTAAATTTTCGAACTCCATTATAGTCCTTGGCATCCTCGGTCCCTCTACCTACAACCATAATGCTCCCTCCTCGTATATTTGGTTGTGTGGCTTATGTACACCTTCCTAAGAACCAGCGCACCAAACTTGACCCATGTGCTCTTCGGTGCCTCTTCTTGGGCTATGTTGCGTATCAAAAAGGCTACTGCTACTATGACCCTACTACTCAGCGTACCTATATGACTATGAATGTCACTTTTCTAGAATCTGCATCATTCTACCCTTCCTCGGCCTCCACTTCAGGGGGAGATGAAGAGTTAAAGTGGCTAACCTTTGACTGGCTTGAAGATCAGAATGACACATCAATAATTGGTGAGGAATCAACGGATACATCTTCAGGGCTAGACATATCCTCTGAATATAGAGGACCTCCGGAAACTAAGACTACACCATCAGGAGAAGCACCAAAATCCTCCTGTCTCGTAGTACCTACAGGTCCATCTCCTGAGAATATTCCTGAGGTAAGTAATATTGGAACACCCTCATCCTTCTATAACATAGATACTTCCGTTGGATATAACTTACCTTTCAGGCATAACTGGGGCAAGCCACCAAATAAATACTCTCCAGACATTGAGGAAAGAAAGGCGAGATATCCAATTGCCAACTATGTTTCCACTGAAAAGTTACCAGAGCCTCTAAAGACATTCTCACATGAGCTTTCCGCATGTCATATTCCCACTATAGTTCAGGAAGCATTAATGGATCCTTAGTGGACCAAAGCAATGGAGGAAGAAATGGGGGCACTACTAAAAAATCAAACATGGACCTTGGTTTCACTACCCCAAGGGAAGAAGACAGTCGGGTGCAGGTGGGTCTTCTCTGTTAAACACAAAGCAGATGGATCTATAGAACGATACAAGGCGAGGCTAGTTGCAAAAGGATACACTCAGACATATGGTGTAGATTATCAAGAAACCTTTTCACCGGTAGCTAAACTAAATACAGTCAGGGTTCTGTTATCTCTTGCAGCCAACCTGGATTGGCCATTGCATCAGCTTAATGTAAAGAACGCATTTTTTCATGGTGACATTGAAGAGGAAGTCTACATGGATACTCCTCCAGGCTACACAGCATCCTCAAAAACTGAAGTGGTGTGCAAATTGCAGCGTGCACTGTATGGACTGAAACAATCACCTCGAGCATGGTTTGGGCAGTTTAGTCAAGTAATGAAGAAGTATGGCTTCTGTCAAAGTAATTCAGATTATATATTATTTCTGAAGCACCAACAGGGCAAGGTAACGACTTTAATCGTATATATCGATGATATGATCATCACAGGGGATGATACAGAGGAAATCGTTAAGCTTCAGAAACAATTGGCAACTGAATTTGAGATGAAAAATTTGGAAGGACTTAAATATTTTCTGGGAATAAAGGTAGCTAGATCAAAGCAAGGTATATTTCTTTTCCAACAAAAATATATATTGGATTTACTATGCGATGTTGGAATGTTAGATTGTAAGCTAGCAGACACTCCAATTGTTCAGAATCACAAGCTCAGAGAATATCCAAGCCAAATGCCAACAGACAAAGGAAGATACCAAAGGTTAGTTGGGAAACTTATTTACCTCTCACATACCCACCCTGATATTGCTTATGCAGCAAGTGTTGTAAGTCAATTTATGCACTAGCCTAGTAAGGATCATATGGAAGCAGTAGTATGAATTTTACGATACTTAAAATCATCCCCAGGAAAAGGGCTTATGTTTTCAAAAAATAACCATCTCAGAGTTAATGGTTATACAGATGCAGATTGGGCGGAGAACACTACAGACAGAAGATCCACTTCCGGCTATTTCATGTTTGTTGGGGGGAATCTTGTTACATGGAGGAGTAAAAAGCAAAAGGTGGTGGCATTATCAACTGCGGAAGCAGAGTTCCGTGGAATGGCTAAAGGACTCTGTGAACTTCTATGGCTTAAAAGACTTCTAACGGAAATTGGATTTACTCCTACGTCTGAGATGGACCTTTTTTGCGATAATAAGGCAGCTATCACAATTGCTCACAATCCTATCCAGCATGATCGCACTAAACACGTGGAGATTGACAAACATTTTATTAAAGAAAATCTCGAAGCTAAAATAATTCGATTTCCATTCGTGAAGTCCGAAGATCAATTGGCAAATATTCTTACAAAGGCCGTATTAAGCAAAGAGTTTTACCACTCACTAGACAAGTTGCGCATCAAAGATTTGGATGCTTCCACTTGAGGGGGAGTGTTGGCGTGAGTTGTCAATTAGGTATTGGCGTGAGTTGTCAATTAGGAGATTATAGGGAAAAAAAAATCAAATCAAAGATATTCTAGTCCTGAAAATCTGTATAGCGTAATCTATATAGCTAAGAATAGCGTAGAAAATCTGTCTATAAATGTATACAATACCTTTGTAAATCATGAATTAGAAATACACTGAAAGGCAATTCTGACACGACATACATCCGGTGTTACTCCTTCAATTCTATTGAGTTTCCAGTGACTTCTTCAACTTCTTTTCCAAAAGAGAGGGGCCACTCTCTGATGATAATCATCCATTTTGAGGCGATAGCTTATTAAGAGAATCCAGGGTGGGTGTAACATGTATTTTATATTTTTCTGATTTATAAAGACAGATATCTTATAACAATATCCTTGTCCATTCTAATGATGATCATGTTGGAAATGCATAATGGAGTTCATTGTATTAAACTCAATAGTGATCTTGTTGGAAATGTACAAGTGAGATCCTTAGATTAAGCTCAACGATGATACTCTTGAAAATGCACAATGGAGATCCTTAAACTAAGTTTAACGGTGATCCTATTAAAAATACATAATGAAGATCCTTGGACCACAATCAATGGAGATCTTATTGGAAATGCACAACGGGCATCCTTAGACTAAGCTAAATTAGGAAAATGTTGGAAATGCACAATGAAAATCCTTGTACCAAGTTCAATGGAGATTTTATTGGAAATAAACAACGAAGACCCTTAGACCAAGCTCAATAAGGATCCTGTTGGAAATGCACAACAGATATCCTTGAAAATGACAACAAAGATCTATTTAAGATTGTTATACTTTTTTCTACGTCTAATAGCTCTAATATTTTCCTTTTACGTATAACAATATTTGAACATTATAACTCTTAGGCGCATATGTTGCCATTATGATGGAGAGCTAGTATATGAATAAGAAAGATGGTTGTATAAGGGTAGCAATCTTAAGTTTGTTCTTATGAGAAGCTTGTATATAAAATGCACAAGTTTGTCCTCAGACTAAGCTCAATGGTGATTTTGCTAAAAATGCATAACAGAGATTCTTGAACTAGCCCTCAACTTTTTCCTTTTAGGTACAAAAATGTTTGAATATATGAGGTATATGTTATATCCAAACTGTCCATCCATTTGGTGAACTCCTTCTAAGGCTTAAGCTAAAAAATAAGACAGATCTAAAGATCAAGTGGACCACTCTGCAAAAAGCAATGGGGGAATGAACGTCTACCATTGAAATTCTTTTAGGGTCACAAAAGTTTTGGATCAATATGATATTTGTTTTTCCTCTTCATCCAGGTCTTTTTGACCTTATGAACAAATTGGATGGAAAATAAACATTATGGTGGGACTTATAAATGTTTTAATGGTGAGAATCATTATCTCCACTAATATTTCTAGTGTGGTCCATTGGAGCTTTGGATATGATTCATTTTTTTTTTTTGCTCGTGCTCTAAAATGATATTTACAAATGGATGAACAGTGTGGATATAATAAATAAGTTATTGTGGGGCTCATTTAACTTTGATATCCTTTAAACCGTTCGTACAACTCAGAAATTGACTGAGAACTTCATGAAATTGATTAAGAACTTCGTGAAATCGATTGAGATCTTGTATAATTTAATGAGAACTTCATAAAATTGACTGAGAACCAAGCGAAATTGAATGAGAACTTCATGAAATTGACCGAGAACTGTGTGAAAATGACTGAGAACTGAGTGAACGTGACAGACAACTGAGTGAAATTGAATGATATTGCGTGAAATTGATCAAGGACTTTGTGAAATTGAAAGATAACTTTATGGAATCATCGAGAAGTTAATAAAATTAACCGAGAACTTTATGAAATTGACCAAGAACTTGCGAAAATTGACCAACAACTGAGTGGAAATCACCAAGAACTTGATGAAATCAACTGAGAATTTCATGAAATTGCCCCAGAACTTCGAGAAATTGACCCAGAACTGACTGAAATAGGCCAAGAACATCATGAAATTGATCGAGAACTTGATAAAATTGACTGAGAACTTCATGGAATTAACTAAGAACTGAGTGAAATTAATCAATAACCTCATGAAATTGACGGAGAACTGAATGAAATTGATCGAAAACTTCATGGAATTCACTAAGAACTTAATAAAATTAACTGAGAACTTCATAAAATTGACCGAGAATTGCTTAAATTGACAAAGAACTAGCCAAAATTAACAGAAAACGTGCAGAAATTGACCGAGAACATAGTGGAAATCACTAAGAACTTAATCAAATTAACTATGAACTTCATGAAATTGATCGAGAACTTCAAGAAATTGACCGAAAACTTCAGAAAATTAACTGAAAACTAAGTGAAATTAACCGAGAACCCCGTGAAATCGATCAAGAACTTCACAAAATTGAGAACTTCATGGAATTGACCGAGAACTGAGTGAAATTAATTGAGAAACTTGTGAAATTGACCAATAACTTAATGAAATTGACCTACAACTTCGTGGGATTGACCAAAAACTTCATGAAATTGATCGGGAACTTGGTGAAATTGATCGAGAACTTTCTAAAAATGATCAAGAACTGAGTGAAAATGACCGAGAACTGAGTAAAATTAATTGAGAACTGAGTAAAAATGACCGAAAACTTCATAAAATTGACCGTGAACTTCATGAAATTAACTAAAAACTTTATGAAATTGATCGAGAACTAAGTGAAATAAACCGAGAAATTCATGAAATTGACCAAGAACTTTATGAAATTAATCGAGAACTCGATGAAATTGACCCAGAACGTCATGAAAATGATTGAGAACATTATGAAATTGCCTTAGAACTTCATTGACTTGAGCGAGAACTTTATGAAATTGTCCGAAGTTTTCATGTAATTTACTGAGAACTTCATGAAATTTCATCAAGTTCTCAGTCAATTTCACTCAGTTCTCGGCCAATTTCATAAAGTTCTTGGCCAATTTCATCAAGTTCTCGGTCAATTTAATTGAGAAATCAGTAAAATCATAACAATTTACAAACAAATCACTAATCACAAAGAAATCATCATCCACAGTTAATTTATTTTACAATTTACGAACAAATCTTCATTCAACATGAATTTTATATAAATACAACATTTCACAAAAAATTTTTCTTTTTCCCGTAAGTAGCTTCTTTAATTGATGCACCATTCTCATCTTTTCTTGGAAAAAGAAAATGAAGAAAAATAAGAAAAAGAGTATTTTGAAGTGAAACATGAATTAGGGAGAAAGCCCATCAAGATTCTTCGTTTATCAATGTATCCCGTTTGAGGGAATAAACATAACTTTGAGTAAGATGGGAGATTGCGTATGTAGAAAGATATTATATGAAGATTCAACCTAGTTTTTGGGAACAAAATGGGTAAAAAGAAGATGAGTTTATTTTTTTATTTTTTATTTAGGAACAAAATGGGTGAAAGGAATACAACCCATGAAGAAGAGGTATTTTCATCCGCAAATGATGTATCCCAGCAGCAGTATATCAGTTTAAAGTTAGGGTCAGCACAAAAAAGGAACGTGGGTAAAAAGTGGAATGGGATATACAGTCGGAGATAACTCAGAAGAAGAACACCGCAACGGCTCATATTCAAGCTAAAAAGAGATGGCCACGCGCGTATATCAGTCAGTGCGTTTGGGTTTTCATCCATACAAGTGGGCTCCTTGATCAATGATCCAAACCATTGGTGCATTATCTTTACTATGGATGGCCGATACCCCGAAGTCCCCAAGATTGGAAGATCTTAGATGTGTAACATTTATCCTGTTGGGTTAATGTGTGAGGTCGTTGTATTTTCTTTTTAAGCTTTTATTTGTCAGGCCACCTATTGAAGAGAAATGATTTTCAATTGGGAGATTTTTGGGTTAATATGGACAATCCAAAATAAGGCCCTTCGTATCAACGGTTTGGATCCACTTGTACAGACTGAAAGTCTCACCTGTAAAATCCAAACACTGAGCCCGAGAAATATTGCATATTTCCTGGGGTAGAGGGTTGGGTACTACCCACTATGAACTAGCAAGAGTTGGACGGTCCTTGTAGGGGCTCTGTGGGGCCCAAAGTGATGTATGCCGTCCATCAATCTTGAAATATAATTTTAGGACATAAACCTAAAAATTAGGTACATTGAATGTTCAAGTGGACTACACTATAGGAAGAAGCGTGGATTTAACACTTGCAGTTCAAAACTTCTTGGGAGCCACGGAAGTTTTCAACCAAGATAATATGTATGATTTGCTTCATCCAGGTGTATTAGACCTTATGAACAGGTTGGATGGAAAATAATCATCAAGATGGGCCCTAGGAAGGATTCAACGGTGGGCATCATTTTCACCCCTGCTTTATGTAGTGGTCCATTAGAGATTTATATCTTTCTCCATTTTTTTTTAATGGCTTAAAATGATATTTAAATTTGGATGGACGGTGTTGATAAAATAAATACGTCACAGTGAGTCCCAAAAATCCCCTACTAGGACCGTCCATCTCAGACTAGGTCTGGTGGGCGTAGTCCTCAAGCCGCCTTCAATTTCAGGAGCCTTAGACTACAATGATAGTTTAGCACCATTTTCAAAATGGTGGCGGCTCATCTTCCTCAAATGTGGCCCTGATTTACAGCCATCCAGACCATCCAAATTATTAATCTGATTGTCAATGGAGTATGTATTTAAAATCATATGATAAAATTTATTAAGAAAATTTTTAATGGTGGGCATTCAATGACTACTGTTTCCTATAGTGTAGTCCACTTTAGATTTCAATCTACATCATGATTTGGAGCATGCTCTAAAATGAGCTGGAAAATTGATGGACGGCGTGGATATTCAACACTTAGATCAAGGTGGGCCCCACGTCCATGGCCTAGTTCACTAAGCTGTTACCAGGGCCACACTAATTCCGCTCAGGCGCTTCCTACATCAAGATGCTACTTTTAAGTTACGAAAAGAAAAGGGTCCTTACTCTTGCCCGGGTGGTAGATTCTTGGAGTTTTAACTCCCGGTCAAGGGTTCGAGTGCCCATAGGTGGTGAAATTCCACCAGCGTGAGTGTGTGGGAGTGTGTATGTGCGTGTGTGTAAAAAAGTTACGGAAAGAAACAAAAATAATAAAAAAAAAAAAAAATGAAAAAGTGCCGACGTATCATGTCCTGATTAGTATCCGATGCACGAAGAGGTGCATTCATATGGTGACCCATGGGTGGTTGTACCGAAATTCTGTGGGCTCCACGTTAACTTTAAATCAAATCCACTCTGTTCATTAGATTCACCGTCCAATTTTAAATGATATCACCAAAACATAGCCTGAATAGAAACTCAGGTGGGCCACATTTACAAAGAGGATGAACAACCAATAAAAATATTTCCCACTGTTTCCAGACTCAGCGTATTGTGTATACGCCATCTAATCCATTCACACGTTTCCAATTAGGATTAAGGAACCAAAAAAATCCAAGCCTATTCCACAATCCATGTGCACCACAACACGTGGTGCTAGGCATGATCATACATTGTTCTCTGCGCTGTGGTCAACATAAGTTTTGGATCTACCTGATTTTTGTTTTTTACTGTTATCACGAGGAGGACATGACGATGAGCGGAATGGATTGGATGTACAGATAAAGTGGGAGCCAAAGCAGACGGCTACCAAAAGTTGTGGTGGTACCTGTACCAGATGAACACACCACTAAATAGAATGGAGTCCATGGTTCAGACATCCAGACCACTGGTCAGTCGAGATTCCTCAAAAAGTTCCCAGAGTGGATTCTAGGTTCCTTCCCTTTCGTTCAGTGACCCACGGACAGTGAGGTCATTATATATAAAAAAAAAAAACCAAGGATCCAGCTTCAAGGCACAGTTGTGTTTCGATGCTGAGCGGATGTTTGATTTTTCGTTTTCGCTGTAAACGCCTAACAAATAACGCAGTATTATCATTTGCTGGTGTTTGGAAGTATGTGAGTGTTGCTGCCTCGAAAACCGATTCGAGAAAGGCCGACTTTAATTTGTGGCCCACACCGCGCATGTGATGAATGTCACGTATCCACACTGTATATCCATTTTACCCTAACATTTTAGGACATTAACCCAACATGCAATGAGAATCCAAATCAAGTGGCACACACCATAGAGAAAAAAAAAAAAGTAGCTGTAAAATATCTATCATTGAAAGATTTTATTTTTTATTTTTTATCTTTTTTTATTCTTAGAGCCCACGGGCTTGTTTATTTGTCGTCTAACTTGTTTATAAGATTATATACACGTGGATAAATAAAAAAAAACCAAATATCAGCTTAATCCAAAACTAATGGGACCTTCGCGAAGTTCGTAACAGTAGGTGTTTAATTTGTACCATTTTCCTACGGCGCGGTCCACCCGAGCTTTGGTTCTGTCTCAATTTTGGACTCATGCCTTAAAATTAGCGTACCCAGGGACAATATTGATAAGCCACATATATCACAATGAGCCACACATAAAATTCACACTCCTCAATTTTAACATTCAAAAAGTAATCCATTAACACCTACATTGAAAATAGTGTAGGAGTTACATTGATAATTAATTAGTACCTATTTACATAAAATAGCCCCTAAGATCATGGGATCGAGTACCCTTATGGTGTGGGTGGGCATGTAAAAACAATAAGAAAAGAAGGAAAAAATAACCAAGTGTCTACAACTCGTGAACTCGAATTGTGGACTATACCATAGTAAATAGTGGGGATTGAATGCCTACCATTTAAAGGTACTTTGGGGGAGCCGATTCCTTATAAGGAAGCCCATCCCACCGAGGGAGCTCCTGAGCATGTTCTGGATTCAGATCGGGAAGCGATGGAGCATGCGCTCACGGCCTATCTGAGTTAACATCACGAGGACCCAGGCTATGGGCCTTGGGTTATTTCATGCCTATCCCACTGTGGAAGTGAGCGGATCAGAGAGAACAACACTTGAATCTCTAGGCTAGGGTCATGAGAGGCAGGAGGAAATCTTCTCTCTCTCTTAGTTCTGATTCGATCAAATGAGAAGAAGCCTTAAAACAAAAGCAGGGAGAAGCGCTTCAAAATGACTATAAATTCAGGCGCTAGCGCATTTTACTAAGAAGCTTTGAACCAAGAATCCAAATCAAAATTGTGGAGGCTTTTTCATTCCATTAGTGAGATGAACCAAAATACGGACTAGCTGGTCCCAAGTCTTCTCAAGTCTTTGAATCGTCTTTCACTTTACCTCCTCTGATTAACACCACAGGATGTTCCTGCGAATTATGACCTTCACCCGCCCCCGCTCCTCCACTCCTTCCGGTTGATCGAGTCTATCCCTTGCCTTTGACTGTTCTGCTGTTAAGATGTTCCCGCCTTTCGTCAACAAAGAATCTAATAGATGCCATCATAGGTACTCAAGATATTGTGTCTGGAGAGGTAGATAGATAGGATTACTAGTTGCTCGATCAGGACCCTAGCTTTATTGCAAGCTAAAAATCTCACCTCCAATATTGCCGGAGGACAGACAAATTATACTCTAGCTGGAATGAAGGCACTAGCCGACGGCCGAGGGGTTTGGGGGATTTGCATCTTTTGGGGCAACGTAAGGTGTGTCAATGGGATGCCCATCAACCGCACTGACTTCCAGGTTCCCATAAGGACACGGGGATGTCGGTCCTTTCGAAGACAATGGAAATTGGCGCCGGCATGTGGGATTGAGAAGATAGGGCATTTGGGCCTTTACGAGATGGGGGTGGGAGATGCAGCTGGCGAGACAAAAGTGGATGGAAAAAGAAAATTTTCATTTGAATATGTTGACTTCCCGTTTCTCTTGGCCCTTCAATAACATTAGTGAGTTGCCCACCCCATTCCTTATTTTAGGATTCTCTATGGCCTACTTCCTTAATGACATATCCGAGTAGGCCCAGGCTTCTCTCTTGTAGGGGATTCAGCATTCTCTCCTTTTGGGAGTCAGCAAAAGCCTTGCCACTTCTTCCTCGGATGATTTTCCCATCGTCTATACCTTTGATTTTCTTGCTTAGGATAGGTCTTCGCCTGACTCGTTCGCGTATACCTATTTCTAACTCGTGTGTACAATCTGACTACAATATAGTTTTGACACAAGAAGTAGGAATTTGCAGATCCTCTGAAACTGATGTTTTTTTTTTTCGACGGCTCCCTTGAAAATTTTCATTATGATGATTGGGGGCCACCTTTACCTTTAGAGAAAACGTCATATAGCTTTAGTGTTTGCAACTCAGAAGTTACGTCACTATATTATATGTTCTATGTTGGCCCATGCAATCAAACTCGTCCAATTCCTATAGAACTTATCACTTACTAGCTTGGGTCATTATTGCCGACACAACGGTCTACTTCTTCACATCCATCGCTATTTCAGAATTGATTTTTTTAAGGTGAAGGGCATAAGAATCCTTGAAGTGGGAGAGGAGAGCTTCACGAAGCAAGCCAACAAAGTCTCGTGTAGGAGTGCTCACATTTTTCAGCTGTTAACGCCACCTACGTCATAGGTTCTCTATTCTAGTGTTGTTTACGAGATCATCCCACACATATCGAACCCATTCTGGGTCATACTTGATATCTTCCTGACTCCTAAAATCAAAACTTATCTAGTCTTATCCTGTTGTTATATCAATGAAAAAGATTATTGGGAGCGAGGTCCCGGCTCCTACCTCGCCCGCGAGGGGAAATGGAAGAAACTAGCATAACAGACAATCTAGCGAAATCTAGGAAGGGATAGGGGAATGCAAAATCTGAAGCAAATGAACGAGAAAGAGGCATGCCACGTCTGGTCATCAACTACAAACTTCTTAACGAGGCCCTCCAGTGGATCGCCCAGAGTTTGACCTTCTCCGGTCCTGGAAGGAAACCCTACTTTCCTTCCTTCCCCCAGCAGGCAACGACACTAGGAGGAAGACGATTAGGATCTCATGTGTGGCAACTGTTGGAAGCTCCTCCCACCCAATGAATCCACTCTTATCCAATACTCAAAATTCGGCGGTGGATATGAGATGTTTTACAGATATCGACCCGGGCGTGAGCTATTGAACAGGTATTGCATCTCGATCTTCAGATAGGAGATATTCAAAGAGTATTGAAGATGGAAGGGATATAATGAAGAAACAACGAGAGTGTGGATTTATATATATATAAGATCTACTAAACTTTGAAATTCACAATCTGGCGAACTCCGAGCTAATATGAAGTACATGAATACAAGTTATGCCTTGGAATGAAAGACAATTCGCGAACCGTGCGGAGCCCACTTGAGTTCGTTGCCTTACGACCATCACAACTGAAGAAGCTTAAGACTAGAAGCAACTTTTCAAGTCTACGAAGCTTTGCCAGAAGCTTTGTGCTTCAAAACTACAGCGCACTAGCGCGTAACGGTTTTTCAGCCGGGAAGCACTGCGCTATGAGCTAAAGCCACGTGCTCAAGCTGTGACTCCTCTATAATAGATTTAGATGGGCGGGGGGGTTAACCAGAACTGATGTAATTGGGTCAGCGGACCCAATGGTGTAACTAGACTCGACCCATTTGTTAAATGGTATGGGTTTGGGTCTAAGAACAAATCCAATTGCTAAATGGATTTAGATTTGGTTTCCTTCATATTAGGCCCAATCCGAAGCTATTTAGTAAATAGGCGGGTTTGGTTTATGTTGAAAGGGACCCATCTAGATACAGATCTATCTTGACCTAATTTTAAACCCGATAAAAATGTTTGCATACCTTGACAAGTAACTCACACGAAGGAGAGTTCATGGAGACTATACACCATGGCCAAAATGAAGCAACTGACCAAGTAAAGATAATCATCTTTATCATTCCGATTTTTATTTGTGTCCGTATTTACATTTTTGTTATTACGAGAAATTGCTAAATTTAACTAGACCCATCTAGTCTAGATATCACTTAACTAGATCCATTATACCTGACCCATTTATAAATTGGCCTAGGTGGATCTCTCTCTATTAGACTGCAACGTCTCGAAAAAATCTGTACAAAGACCCGAGTACCACCTCAGACAGAAACCACTAAGGACTGAATCCTTTAGAAATTTGATGAAATTAATTAAGTACTAAACTGAATTGAATAGAAAATTAGCTTGAATTGCTTTCTATACAAACTGCAAGACCAAAACCAGTAGAATCGCTGACGCTACAATGCCTAAAAACCTAAGATCTATCTTAAAACCCAGTTGCTCTCGGGAGCATTACGAAACTCCGCATCAGACCTTGATGATGGTCGAATATTGCATATCAGACCCCGATTACTGCCTTATTTTACGTATATGATAAAGCTTTATGGAGTATTTTAATTGTGTTTTTGTTGCAGGATGTAGTAAGGAGTTTGGACTGAAAAAGAGTATTAAAAGCATGGATTTGATGCTTCGAAGTTACTAGAGTAAGGGACGGACTCCAGAGGGCCAAGACTAATGGATTTACATGCCAAGGAACTGAGAAAATCAAGTCGTTTGCATTAAACGGGCCCAAAAACCAGCCAGAATGCAAGATCATAGGGTTCCCGCCATCCGATTGGCCCAAAACTTTATACATGACCTAGAGGCCATAAATTAACCGTACATATTCAATTTCAGCCTTTAGATATCTCGAGAAGTGGCCCAACGGCCAGATCAACCCATAAGCCATTGATTTTGGGCCCACCTGACATCCGGAACTGCCTCAACTTGGTATTGACAGTTTAAATAATATGAGAAAAAGGATGGACAGTGCAGATTTCTCTTAAACATCAAGGTGGGCCCTGTATGTGGTGCGTGTACATCATGTACACTACACGCCAGCGCCACACCAAATAAACTTAAGGCGGTCAGCGTTGCA
Source organism: Magnolia kwangsiensis (assembly GCA_037074715.1). Taxonomy (NCBI): domain Eukaryota; kingdom Viridiplantae; phylum Streptophyta; class Magnoliopsida; order Magnoliales; family Magnoliaceae; genus Magnolia; species Magnolia kwangsiensis. The sequence continues at coordinate 187,402,395 of CM073572.1, read as the reverse complement.
CCCGCGACCGACTTTTGAAAAAAAGAAATTTCTTTTTTTTTCGCTGGCTGCGTAACCAACAAGCGGCCAATTTTACGGACGTTGGTGGGCCACCTACATCACTCGTACAGCCGATCCAATCCGTCCATCTTGTAGAGGGGGAAAAACCATTCAACCCATGCTGATTTTTTGTTTCCATGCAAGCACACATGTGATATATAGAGTCTACAAGTGGACTGCCTTGGGACGTGCAAAATTGATTTTATCATAATTTCTTTTTTGGGCCGTGCCAATGGACATTCAAAACTATCCATCTTTGATCGAAATTTTACCTTGGATCTAATGGACTGGGTGGATTTCCCCGAAAACACTTATGTGGGGCCCACTGATCATGTCAGTGAAAGACGTACGTAGGCTTACGCACGTCCCTGAGAAACGGCTTTTGCGACTGTTGTGGCCCACCATCTTTGATCAGATGGAAGATTTGATCCGTCCATCGTATAGACTAGCCAAAAACGTCCCAGGAGATGTTGATTTTAGGGATAAAGTGTCAAGAACAAGGGACTTATGAAGCCCAGAAGGTGGCCATGGAAAAGGTGATGCGAATTCTGCTGCGACAGCTGCACAACCGACTCCAGCCTTCCACCGCCTCCAACAGCTATGAAAGAGGGTTTAGACGTGGGGAGACTAGAGCTAGAGCCAAGGAGAGAGAGAGAGAGGAAAGAGAAGAAAGAGAAGAAAGAGGAGAGAGAGAGAGAGAGGTAGAAAGAAGGGAGATCTTTATGTTTTTCTTTTCTCTATCTTATTTGTTCTTCTTTCTAGTTACATTTATGGATTGCTAATCTATTAGCAAGGGCTGAAATGAAACTCCTAATTTGAATAACTCTTGTCTATGTTGAATTTATTTTAATCTGATTGATTTGTTTCTTTCTCTAGTGTGCTTAACTGTAATTTTCATGCTTCTCTATTCTATGAGCTTAACCAAAGTCTAGATATGGATGTTGTTTGGAATCTTAACTAGGTGCTCGTGTCTGACCATGAACAGGTTTCCTATAGAAGAAGAAATAAGAATCTACGTCTCTCCATGCCCGACCATAGATGGAAAGATATGATCCATATGCTTTAAAGGATTATACATTCTGTGTGCCCGACCAAGAACATAAAATGTGATTTATTTATTTTTATCAATCTGAATTAGGGTGAATCAATAGGAAAAACAATGGTCAGGACAATTAGGTGTGGATTCGAAAGTCCTAGTCTTCTTTTTTATTGAATTTTACTCGTTGCTCTCGATTATTCTCCATAAATTTGTGTTAGTTTACTTAATAATTCACTACATTATCAATTGGATTAGTTAAGAAGAGTCTTAAATTTTGAATTGCAATAACCAGTCCTCATGGGAATGATCTCGTAATACGTACCATATCTACATCTGATTCGTATACTTGCGAGTTTAAAAATCATTTAAATCATATTGGTTTAAATTAAAACATCAGACCTTGACCGTAAGTCGAAAGTCTGATTAATACGAAACTATACGATTATGACCGCTTTACTGGGCTTGACTGCCATCTCAAAAATCAAGTCCTAATAGTATCCAGAAACGCACAACTTAAGCCCGAAGCGAAGTGTGTGAGAAACGCGAATACCTTTAGAAAATGAACTGAAACTTAAGTGAATTGAGCCATTCGCTTGCGGGCCAAATTTAAGGTTTCAAACCATCTGATTCTGACCTAACTACACCCTCAGATCAGTAAAAATTTTCAACACATATCAGTATACTTGTGGCCCTGATCGAGTACCGGTGACCGTTGAATTGAAACTGGTCCTCCGCATTCGATCCATTGATCCGATCGGACTGAAAACTTAACATGACCTAAATCCAATGTCAAGATACTTTTTTCAGACTGTATGCAGAAAATAAGTCTCCGGATGAGCCCTGTTGGACCGAATTAGCCACTATAAGCTAAGTATACCATGGCCTCGGGGCCATTTTCATTAGTTCTGGACCTATATAAGGACCTTTACCCACCCCTCTCTCATTCTATATGAAATTCTTAAACCTTAGGAGAGAGAAGAGAGAAAAGAGGATAAAAAGGTGAGGAAAAGTGAGGGAAAGAGAGAGATCGTTGTTAGGATTCGATCCCACCATTCCACGAACTGAATCGCCTCTCCCGTGTCACCACACCGGCAATTCTGATTCCATTTTGGGTAAGAAATCCTAACCCTAATTTGATTTAGGAATCCAAATAGTAGAATCGGTGAAATATGTAACCTATTTTGTGATTCAGGTAGTCGTTGTGCTGTAGGCGAAGACTTAGTGTGCAAGCTGAATTCGATACGAGTATATCGACGAAAAGTGTAGACTATAAATATTTAGGTTATGGTTTTCATGACTTTTAATGTCAGTAACGATTTATAACTGACTTGATTGTCTTCATATGTGCTCAGATACAATGATTTTCATATATTATATAAATATGTGAACTATGTTAAATATAATGCATTCCATGTGTTTATTGAAATGATTGATTGAATATGAAATTATGATTAGTGCTTGTTATGATTGATGTTTGAGAATACATGATTGTAGTACGTGTGACAACTCCTAGGTGGGAGGATTTTCTTTAATATGTGTTTTAACTAATTTATTACATATCTGTGATATGTGTAGTTTAAGTGTTTGATAAAATGCCTGAAGGAGAAAATGCTTGTTGTAATGTATTTAATGAGGGTGTTGAGATGAGATTCTCAATTCCTTTATCTATAGTTATAGTTTTCTTTATGTAACCTATCTTACTAATGTGCGATTTACGGATGGAATTCCTATGTATGATAACATGTGTACTATGTGTTTGTTGAAATGCTTAAATGAGATTGATACTAGAATTGGTTGTCACATGCTGTCTTTCACTATCACATGCAAATGCTATTGTTTAGAGTGTGATTGAGGCTATGATGTAGTCCAGGCAATCGATAATAGATTACGATCGGTGGCCGAACTGTTTCACCACACAAGACATGTTCGAGGAATCCGCGTTATACGCTACTTATCGACAGTGGTTAGGCCATGTAGAATGCTTACGCTCTCTATGTCGATTAATTCAACGTGTGCTTGTACTAGTCGAGCTTGTCAAGTAACCCGATTGGCCCATTATATGTTCACTATATATGAACGCTACTACTTGAACCTAAGATACCAACCTACCAGTGAAAAGCCCATTTAACATTAGTACCATGATCCGCTAAGACTCATGAGCCGGGTATGGCGGTGTATGGGACATCGTGGTTGAGCTGTTGGCCTATGTCGGGGCGACGAGCCTCCCCGTAGTGACCAGTGAGCAATCCAAACTCATGAGTCAAATATGGTGGTGTATGGGACACTGTATTCGAGCTGTTGGCCTATATTAAGGTGACGAGCCTTTCTCTTACTGATCTCGAGTATAAACTAAGGTCTACGTAGAGGTGACAAGCCTCTTCGTAGTGACCTGAACTTGCCTGTCCACTGCTTTTAAATCAGGGGTGACGTTGTCCTATAACTTGCCTATCGTATGTGATTAACTAGGATTGACGACCTTAGATGGATCATTGTTTGGGTAAATGAGATAAAGGGAGGTACCTTAGCTTCTCAATCTTGCTGTATGAATAAGTCTAATTTAGAACTTGACTAATCATGCACATGCACGGCATTGCATGTGCCTTTGGCATATGAGTTGAGCACAGAGGAAGGGGTGCATGCGCGATCGTGAGATGATGTCGTAGAGGGAGTGCAGGTGAGGGAATGCATCATTAACACATATCATCCTTGCATTAACCAGAGTACCTACGAATGTTTGTTGTATTGCTTTATCATTGCTGCTTGACTGGTTTGATAACATATTAACCTTTGCCTTATAGCTCTACTGAATTGATCACTCACTCCCTCTCTGGGACGGTGTTTTAAAACACCAATCAGACTCTGTTGTAGTTTCAGGTAATGATGAGGCTTACGAGATGGAGCCTATCTTCCATGATGACGAGGAGGAGTTCTCCTACATGTAACTCTCTGACGGGTCTATGTAGACATGGAGTTATGTATCGGGGCTACAGGGATATGATTAGATGACATGACACTTTACTATTATGCATATTTTGAAATTTTACGTGTAATTATTTAACCTAGCGACGTTCATACTCTGGAGACTTACAATCACTTACATGTTTTATATATTTATCACAGTCTTCCACTTGCGTAATTTAATTGTCTCTAGAATATGATATGTTGATTTAGTGTAATCTCATTCAAATTTAATGTAAGACCCATATCATAAACTGTACCGTTCCGTATGCTTCTGCAGTCCTCCCGATCAAATTCTGGCAACTCTCGACCTGTATCTGATATTTACACGCGATCCTAAGCTGAGACCTGCATACTAAAGTTAGCTCAACCTGAAACTTATATCTTAGCGACCGCGCCGTCGTCGAGGTTCCAACGTCGTGACTCTCACACCGAACCGATACCCAGGTCAGAAGATGTGGGCCCGCGTTCATTTTGAAGAAACGCTGCGCATTGTAAATTTTGAGAGAATCTCTACAACATGTCCTATCAATCAATCAATTAATCAATGTCAAGTATAAGACATACCCCAAGTACATCACCCATCCCTCCTCTTTTCACAAGTCAATTCTCTCTCTCCCCTACCCATCCCTCTTTTACAAAATTTCATCCCAACCCATACCTCCCCATCCCATTCCTTACAACACTCATCCATATCATCCCATTACCTGTCTCTCTCTCATTTCTCAAACCTCCCAAGTAAAGTAACACCACACGTCCAAGCCCCCTCTCTCCTAAAGCCAAGTGTGGCCCACTTTCCCTACCCTCTCATCTCTCATCTCCACCATCAAAAACTCCATCATCCATCGTTAAGAGTTAAGCATAGGAGCAATGAGGCTAAGGGAGCAAGAAGGAGGCCAATAGGTGGGTGATCCACGTTGATTTTGATTTCTAAGGGCCCACTTATTATGAGACCCACTTGATGTATGCATCGTATTTGGGAGGGCCTAATAGTGGTAGGGTCCCTCCCCTTCACGTGTATTTCTCTCTTTCTCTCTCTCCCGTAGAATGAAGTGCTCCACCGATATGTTAAATCTACTCCATCCATCAGATGGTGTGGCCCACCACATCCCGGGGAGATCCATATTGTCCACTCTAGGGATGGTGGGAAGTTCCACACACTAGATTGATGATATATAATATATTATATTTATATTGTATTAATATTATATTAATATATATATACATGCATGGTGGGCCACGTCCAAGTGGGACCCACCATGATGCTTGCATCTATCCATGCCAACATCTAGGGTCTGGCTAGCATGGAGAGCGTGTATTAGCATGGGTGTGTACTAACAAAAAAAATATAATATAATAATTATATTTAAACTCTTGGGGTGGGCTGCTTATGCAGGCCCAACCTTGATGTATGAACCCAATCCACGTTGTCCATTCCATTCCCCAGCTTTTTTGGCGTTGATCCAAAAAATGAGGTCAATCCGACTACCTGGCAGGCCATAGCATAGAAAATAATATTTATACCGTTGAAATACACCTTGATGTTTCCATTCGCTAAAACATACTACATATTAGGCTTGATTGGTCTGTCTTGAGCCATGAGATGCAATGGTTAGAGTGGATCCATCTAATGTGGGCCCCACCTAGGAAAATATGTATAAAAATAGATAAAAATTAAAGCATATATGCAGTCGGACGCTGCTGCTGCCTGAGGATACGCAGGCAACATCCTACATTGCTTGATGTGAATGGCCAGGCGATCGTGGGTCCTAGTTGTGGGCCTCACTGTGATGTGCACCGTACGTCCACACCATGCATTAGGTGGGCCCCCTCCTATTAGCCGTATACAACTCAAGTGGCCCACATCATAGGGAAAAGTGAAGATTGAACATCTGCCATTGAAACCCTTTTGGGTTGCAGAAGTTTTGAATCATTATGAAATTTGTATTCCTCTTCATCTAGGTCCACGTGTCCTTATCAACAGATTGGGTGAAAAATAAACATTATGGTGAGCCCCACATGGGACCCATTGATGTACGTAGTGTATCCACACCTTTCATCAATGTGGACCCCCACCATGAGTTATGTGAATTATCTATGCCGTCCATTCCTATGGGACCCACCATGATGCATGTGTTGCATCCAAACCCTCCAACCATTTTAAAAGATAATTTTAAGGCTTGAGACTAAAAATAAGGCAGATCTGATATCAAGTGGACCATCCTACAAAAAATAGATGTGTTGAACACCCACCCTTGAAATCCCTTTGGGTTACAGAAGTTTGATTTAATACAATAATTTTTTTCCTTCCCTGTTCAGATCCTAGTGACCTTATGAATAGTATGGATGGAAAATAAATACTATGATGGGTTCACTAGAAACTTAACTATGGAAATCATTACCACCACTGTCATTTGTGGTATGGTCTAGATGATTCTTTGGATATGATTCATTTTTATATGCTCTATAATAATCATGGATGAATGGTGTATTGGACTTGTTCTAGTTGATTCAGCACATTGTTTCGGCCCATTTGATTAGGCTTAATGTGATATATGAGACCCGATGTTAAGGCCCACCTGGATATATATGAGGCCCATGTGATGAGGCCCATGTGATGCGGCCCATTTGATGTAATTGGTGCCCTTGGGTCGAGGCCCAACGGGATGTACATAAGGCCCATTGCAATGTGTGACTCCACCATGGTCTATGTAATGATGTTCAAGGCAGGTTGTTCCTTAGGAGCAATGATGGTTTAATGCCCATATTGTAAGGATGATGTTGGTTAAATATCTGTATTGTCACTCTCCCTAGGGCCCATTAATAAGCTCATACTTGTAGTGTGTAAGCCATCTAGGCCCATCTTCGTTATGAACAGAGTTCATCATCTTGTAACATGTTTACTATAGATCTATGATTCTTGCTCATACGCATCATATGTATGCTTGATATGAGGAGTGACTGATCATAGCATATGTCTTCGGGCGGATTGTTTATGGGCTCCCTGATAGGTGGAGTTTCCCTTTATGAGCTCGCAATTCGTGCATGATTGTTGCATGTCTGGTAGAGTGATTCATGTACTTACATTTGTGTAATTATGATTGTTGTATGCCCTAGCGACATTAGGGCTATAGCCTCCATTGACACATCATGGATGACTGGATTGGATACCGAAAATACTGTTTTTAGCATTGGGGCCCCATAGATGTCCCTGGATGAAAATTTTTAAACTCGATGGTACCAAAGGATGACTCCAACATCGAGACTGAGTGGATATATGAGCGTGTGAGGGCCATATACTCGTAGGCCGCATCTCCCACTGTGTCGTGGTCCGTTGGAAAGGTGTGTGACCTTACCTGCCTGAGTGAGGGTGTAATTTATAGGTTAAGTTTGACCAGCTTGAAGAATATGTCCACTATCGATGAGCCGGGCCCAATATTGGTAGGCGGATAGTGAGGTCTTTTTCACTCTCCCAGTTGTGCGTTCAGATAGGGACGGTTAGTTGGTGTACGGTGTACTAAACCCCGGTGATTATCCAAAATGAGAACTGTGCTGATATTTGATATTGTGGATGAGGATTGGCATGCTTGAGTTGCATCTCGCATTACATGGTCTTGAAATGGCCGATAACATTCATATCTTGCACCGCATAGCCTTGGTACGACTAATTGCATTCAAGTACCCATCAGCATGATTCCGTATTATTCTGACATTGCATTCTAAGAACGTGCACATTACTCACATACTTACACTACCCTCTAAGCTTTCTATAAGCTTTTATACGATAGATGCGTGCAGGTAACGATAGGACGCAGTCGAGCTGGGGCAGGAACGTGCGGCAGAGCGTCTAGAGATTTTATTATATGCATGTATTTCCTTTTTAGTATTGTACTCAAATGATTATATTAGTAGATATGTGATGATGAAGTTATTCTTATGATTTGGGTATACTTGTGGTTATGCTTCTTATAAAATAAATTCATATTAAAAATCCTCCTTGTAAGATCTCGAGATCGAAATCTGGCATATGAGCACTAAGAGCCGAGAATGGGATACTATGGAGGCTGTCTGCACAGGAATCTGTGATAAAAAATTTTGTGATCTCAGTTTTTGAGTTTGGGACGTAACATTTAATGTGCTAATACAGACAACATTTAATCATCATTGTCTATGTTGCATAAGTGATGTGTTAGAACTCGGGAGTTCTGCTCCTGCTCGACCCCCAATTTTTACGGTGTTATAAGTTGGTATCAGAGCATGATTTGGATTAAACTGGACCTGGGTTATGGTCACACTACGTACACTATGTACTTTGACTTAGGAAGGTGCGATAAAATGTAGAAACAGTCCTAAGACTCCCAATTTCGCCCATCGATGAAATTGATCGAAGTTGAGCATTAAAATTTGACTTGTATGCATTAGCGATCATGTGGAATGATCCCAAATCCCTTCTAGACCGTCAATCGATGTGTTTAGACGACGAACAGGTGCATCCCACGCTCAAAGGATCCGAAGAGCGTGGTTATACACGAAATGGGACTTGAAAATGACTCAAACGGACTCGGGAGCCCAAACGAAGCAAATTGGGGGGATACGAAGTGGGTCCCTTGCATATTCGGCACCCCGAGGGGGATAACAACCCCCTTGGGGTGAGCCATTACCCCAATGACCAGCGGTCAGTGATGCATTGTCGCCCACAGGCAGCGGGCCTATCGAGCCGCACTGTGCCGATTGGGCCGATGCATGTGTAGGGTAGTGGGGCCCACGAAATCGTGTGGGGACCCCTTTTCCTTCTCATTTGCACTCTTTTATACATTTTCACCCCTCGAAGCTTTCCAAATCCCTAAAAATTTTATTTTTCTCTCTCAAATCTCTTCTCCATTCTCATATCTTCTTCTTCTTCTTCATTACATACACCCCTCCACCATTTTCATCAAAACCCATCTCCTATCTCCCTTATTTCCTCCCATTTGAGTACACAAAATGATATTTTTGTCTCATACATCTTCAAATCCACCAACCCATTCCACCTCTCAAGCTCCCTTGACTTCCATGGCTCTTTTTGAGCTTGTGGCTACGATCTTCTCTCTTTCCACACTTCTTTCCCTCATGGGAAAGAAGAGGGCTTCCACAAATGAAGCTGGGCCTAGCCGCCCAACTCGTCCAAGGAAAAAATCAGGCGTTGAGGCAAGTACAAGCACCGCTCGAGAGTGGAGGACATAGCGGGATCTCGATCCCCAACTTCCTCTCGAAAGAGCTCTACCAGCAGACTTTACACATGGAAGATTTCAAGGCCGTAGGATTTTTTTCGAAGCACATGTAGACGAGAAGATGTTTAGGCTATATCCATTAATGGAATGCCTGTCGGATACCGAATGGGGTCCTATATTCGAGGGCAAGGCACGTGCGACTAAGAATGCAGTTCGAGCCTTCTACGCCCACATTAGGGATCCATCGCTGGAGCCTCTACAGTTCAAGATCCCCATGGGGAGGCGGGAAGCTATTGTCGATGTCGGTCTGATAGCCTGAGTCATAAGGATGCTGCCTGGGGAGTCACATGCCAGTGAGAAGAATCTCAGGAGTGCGCGTGAAAGAGATTGCCGCACACGATTTCTTTACGGTCGACTGGTCCATTGGAATCGAGGCAATTGCCTCCCAACGACCAAGATGACTCCTGATTTCTACCTACTCTATCACATATTCACATACAATGTGTATCCCAGGTGGAGCAATCGCACTGAATGCACGCACTTGATGGTGGACCTCTTGTTCAATGCTGCGCAGGGGGACAATTTGTGACTACCTACCTTTGTCCTACGTCGGATAGTCCTCACCACCCGTTCTGCAAGGGTGGCTAATTCACTCTCATTTGGCTGACTCATATGCAAGCTTGCTCACGAGTTCGGCTACAGACTTAGCCCTGATGGGGTGGTGCCGATTCACTTTATCAATGACACCACGCCTACCAACATGAAGATTGGGCCACGACAACAACGTGATGGATCTGAGGACGAGGAAGAAAGTGATGAGGATGAGGGGAGTGAAGATGAAGAAGGTGATGAAGGTAGTAATGAAGAGGAAGAGTAAGAAGAGGAAGAAGAGGAGGCTCAATACACTGATGAGGGCTCTCCTCCTACTACTCATGAGCCCTACCGCGATCGGGCAGCTTTAGAAGCCCACTTGGCTCGACTTGAGGAGGGCCAGGTCGCCTTGCGACAACAGCTTGAAGAGAACAAGGCCTTCATGAAACCAAAATTCAAGAAGGTGTCTCGCACCTTGAGGGCATTCCTGTGTTGTCTGTAGGACAAGGGTGCTCCTTCACCATCAATCTTATGTGTAGTCATCCCTGAGTTTTTTTTACTTTCCTGTTTTCTATGTTTTAGCCTTGATGGGCTTAGTAGTAGAGTAAGTTGGTGGTGTGTTTGTATTTAAGGCTTTAATTAGATTAGCTCACATGTGTTTCCTGTCATGATTCATGTAAAACTATATCTCATGTATTGTGATAAATTTTGTTAAATGAAATGCATGTAGCTCTTTTTACTAAGAAATGTGTAGAATACTTAACAAATTGAGAATTCTTATGCTAAATCTTACACGGGTTGCATCCTATGTTGTATATAGGGAATGCCACCTAAGAGCACGCGGAGTACGACACGTCTCACACTGGGTGACTTGATTGACGGGGAACCTCCCCTAAGCGATAGCCATACGAACCCCAGTTTGGGCCTGATTCACGAGACTATGCTGGATTTTCGACTGGCCACTGGCCCCACTAATGGGCCCACACCTATTGCACCACCGGTTCCTGAGCAGAACCACGCATCTACCTCGACGCCACACGTGTCTCAGTTGGTTCCTCCTTCAGATAGGTTGGAGCAGATGATGCTCTTGATGCAGCAGTAACAACAACAACAGCTACAGCAGCAGCAATAGTTTTTGGCCACCATTGTGGGGGCCATTGCTCAGAACATACACACGGTCCTGCTTGCACCACCATTGCAGCCTGTTGAAAATATAAGTGCCAACGGCTTATTCAAGCTATTCCAGTGCTTCCGACCTCCTATTTTTATGGGTACTCACAAACCCGAGGAGGCCGAGTATTGGCTTGATCGCATCTCTAAGATGCTGAAGCCGCTGCACTGCACTAAGGCAGAGCAGGTTGAGTGGTCACGTACATGTTCCAGAAGGAAGCCAGTCTCTGGTGGGACAGCGTCCTTCGGACCGTGGCTACTAGCTATGTGTGGACATGGGAAGCTTTTGAGATACGCTTCCATGAGAAGTATTTTCCCCTCACGTATCGTAATGAGAAGGAGAGTAAATTTCTTCACCTCCATCAGGGAGGGATTACACTGGAAAAGTATGAGAATAGGTTCATGAAGCTGGCTAGATATGCTCCTCTGATATTAGCAGACCGGCCGATGCGAATGTGACAATTTTCTGAGGGTCTGCAACCCGAAATACGCTCAAAAATGTGTTGCACTAGCATATCCAACTATGCTGAGCTAGTGGGCATGTCTTTGCGAACTAAGTAGGATGGAGACAGGTTGTCCCGTACATGTGTGCCTATGGTTCCTAGGCCTCAACTAGATTTCCTGAGCAGACCGTTTCTTGGCAAGAGGCCCCATGCAGACTCACCTCCCAGACTTACGGCTCCACCAACCCCGATGAGGCGATCAGACTTGTGGTGTACGTACTGCAAGAGGTCGGGCCACACTGACACGTACTGCTTCACCAAGATGAGGGACAACGGTTTTGTGCCTCCTCAGCAGATCAATCATCAGCTTCCCCAAGCCATATCAGCTCCACCTCTGCATTCTATATTACCTGTACAACCTTCTTACAAGCCACCTGCACCTCGATTTAGGCCACCTCAACGGCCTATGGCACCATAGCTGAATCATTCTTAGTAGGCACGAGTACATGCACTTGCAGCTGAAGCGTCTGATTCAGCAGCTACAGTGCCTTTAGCCTTTGAGGTCACTACCCACATCCAAGGTACACTAGCCTTCTTATTGGTGGACATCGGGTCCACTATCTCTATTATATCATACGCAGTAGTCAAGTGACTAGTGTCAAATATAGCTCTTACGAAGGGAGTGAGAATAGTTACTGCCACAGGGACCTTTTCAGACGTTACAAAGATTTGTAAGGATTGCTTGATAGACTTAGGAAGTAAGGTAGTACTCGTCAACCTGATTGTCGCGCCACTATGTCGTAATATGGCATTACGACATTATCCTTGATATGGATGGGCTCACCGAGATGAAGACAGAGATTGATTGTGATACCAGAGTGGTGACAGCTCATACACCTAAGGGCACGACATTTACTTTTCCAGTTCAGGTCAATTGGCCTTGCCGTGTTAGTTTTTATGGTACCTTGCTAGAGAATGTAGATGGTCTGGCACTGAAAAACACGCTAATAGTTCAGGATTTCGAAGACATGTTTAGAAAGATACTTAGATTGCCTCCTCAGCACGAGATTGATTTTACCATCGATCTAGTGCCTGGTGTGACACATATATCTCTTCCGACTTATCGCATACCTCTATGTGAGATGGAGGAACTGAGGAAACAAATTGATGATCTGTTGGATGCGGGCTTTATACGATCGAGTGTATCTCCTTGGAGAGCACCTGTGTTGTTTGTGAAGAAGAAGGATGGATCACTGCGATTGTGTATTGATTATCGCAAATTGAACCAAGTTACTATGAAGAACTAATATCCTTTGTCCAGGATAGATGATCTATTCGATCAGTTGAAAGGGATGCAGTATTTCTCGAAGATTGACTTACAGTCAGGGTATCACCATTTGCGCGTTAGGGATGAGGACATGTAGAAGATAGCTTTCAGGATCAGTTTTTGGTACTACGAGTTTCTTGTGATGTCGTTTGGACTCACAAATGTACCGACCATGTTCATGGATCTGATGAGTAGGGTGTTTCAGCCGTAACTATTCTAATTAGTCATCATGTTTATAAATGACATCCTGATATACTCCAAGAGTTGGGCAGATCACGAGGAGCACCTGTAAGTAGTCTTTGATACTCTTAGGAAGAACTAGTTATTTGCATAGTACAAGAAGTGCGACTTCTGGAAAGAAGAAGTTAAGTTCCTAGGACATGTGTTGTCCAAGGAAGGAATAGTTGTGGACCTCGTTAAGGTGACCATAGTTTAGGACTGGGAGTAGTCTGGTTCGGTTACTGAAGTGAGGAGTTTTCTTAGCCTGACAGGTTACTACCGTCGATTCATTAGAGACTTCTCCAAGATAGCCAAGCCATTATCTCAGCTGACTCGAAAAGATCTCAAGTTTTCCTGAAATGAGAAGGCAGAAGCAGCTTTTCAGGAACTGAAGGACAAGTTAACGTCCTCCCCTGTGTTAGTATTGTCAGAGCAAGGGGCTAGGTATACGATATACACCAATGCGTCTCGTGTTAGTTTGGGTTGTGTTCTGATGCAGAAGGACAGGGTTATTGCTTATGCATCGTGACAGTTGAGGAAACACGAGCAAAACTATCCTATACATGACCTAGAGTTAGCGGCTGTTATCCTTGCATTAAATTAATCTCTTGAGACATTACCTCTATGGAGAGGAGTTCGAACTCTTTTACGACCACAAGAGCCTCAGATATATATTCACACAGAGGGACTTGAATATGAGGCAACGACAATGGATGGAAATCTTGAAGGATTTCAAGTTTGAGCTCTCTTACCATCCTGACAAGGCTAACCCTGTGGCAGACGCGTTGAGCCACAAAAGACTAGCATTTGCAGCTCTGTTGATGATAGCTGAGTGGAACATGGTAGATTTTGTTCGAGACTTCGAGTAAAATGTTACAGTAGATGAGCCGTTTGAGAGCATCGCACATGTTCGTGTGCAACCACTTTTCGATGACCGAATCATAGTGGCTCAGGAGAAGATAAATGGTTGGTGAAGATGAGGAAACGAGCTAGTGACGAGGAAGACTCTGAATGGAGAATTGGTTCGGATGGGGGTTTGCGTTATCGAGGCTGCCTATACGTTCCTAGTCTTCATGACTTGAGAAGGGAAGTTTACGAAGCCGCTCACAACTCAAGGATGGCGATGCATCCTGGTAGTACGAAGATGTACCAAGACATGAAGCATTCGTATTGGTGGGACAACATGAAGGCCCACATAGCAGATTTTGTGTCCTGTTGTCTCACGTGCCAGTAAGTCAAGGCTGAACATCGCCAACCTCCTGGACTGCTTCAGCTCATGCCCATAACTGAATGGAAATGAGATTTCATCTCTATGAATTTCATTTCAGGGCTATCGAAGAGAGGAAGGAACATGACTCCATTTGGGTGATCGTGGACCGATTGATGAAATTAGCTCATTTTTTCCCTATCAGAGTCTCAAACTTAGTAGATGATTTGGCCAGGTTGTACATCAAGGAGATTGTACGTCTGCATGGAGTTCTTATAGAGATCATGTCGGATAGAGATACTCGATTCGCATCTATCTTCTGAATATCCAGGAAGCAATGGGTGTAAAACTGAAGTTTAGTACCGCATTCCACCCATAGACTGATGGACAGACGGAACGGGTAAATTAGGTGTTGGAAGATATGATGCGGGATTGTGTGCTTGATTTCAAGGACAGTTGGGATGACTATCTTCTTTATGCTGAGTTCTCCTATAATAACAGCTTTCAGTCGAGTAATGGCATGGCTCCCTATGAGGCATTGTATGGGTGTCCCTGTCGAGCATCGCATTGCTGGGTAGAGGTTGGTGAGAAGAGTTTGATTGGCCCAAAGTTAGTACAGGTGACTTTAGAGAAGATCGACATTATCAGGCGTCGACTTTTGGCAGTACAGAGGAAACAGAAGGGCTACATCGATACGAGGTGATGACAGCTGGAGTTCGAGGTTGGGGACCATGTATTCCTGAAAGTTTCCCCAATGAAGGGAGTCCTTCAGTTTAAAAAGAAAGGGAAGCTCATACCGAGATTCATTGGCCTAATCCAGATACTAGATTAAGTGGGTGTGGTAGCGTACCGCCTTGCTTTAACCACACCACTCGTAGGCGTGCACAATGTATCTCATGTGTCGATGTTGAAGAAATATGTTCCTGACCCTTCCCACATTATCAGATGGGAGCAGGTACATTTGAGTGAAGATGCTACTTATGTACTACGACCGACGTGGATTCTAGATAGGAAGGAGTAGGTTTTGCGTAGTAAATTTATTCCACTTGTGAAGGTACTGTGGACGCACCACACCGAAGAGGATGCTACTTGGGAAACAGAGGTCGAGGTCCGCAAAAACTACCCTCAGATTCTTAAGGAGTACAAAAAGGTACTAATTTTGAGGATAAAATTTTTCTTTAAGGGGGTAGATTGTAACGTCTTGAAAAAATATGTACAAAGACCTGAGTATCACCTCAGGTAGAAATCACTAAGGACTAAATCCTTTAGAAATTAAACAAAAATTAATTAAGCTCTAAACTGAATTGAATAGCATATTAGCTTGAACTGCTTTTTATACAAACTGCAAGACCCAAAACCAGTAGAATCATTAACGCTA
Organism: Magnolia kwangsiensis; assembly: GCA_037074715.1. Taxonomy (NCBI): domain Eukaryota; kingdom Viridiplantae; phylum Streptophyta; class Magnoliopsida; order Magnoliales; family Magnoliaceae; genus Magnolia; species Magnolia kwangsiensis. Next base: position 187,386,814 of record CM073572.1, on the reverse strand, counting down.
TAACGCCTAAAAACCTAGGATCCATCTCAAAACCCAGTTGCTCTTGGGAGTATCACAAAACTCCGTATCGAACTTGGACCATGAGTCGAAAGTCTGATTAATATAAAAATTATACGATTATGACCGCCTTACTAGGCTTGATTGCCATCTCGAAAATCAAGTCCTAATATTATCTAGAAACGCACAACTTGAGCCTAGAGCGAAGTATGTGAGAAACGCGAATACCTTTAGGAAATGAACTAAAACTTAAGAGAATTGAGCCGTTCGCTTGTGGGCTTAATTTTAGGTTTTAGATCATCAAATTCTGACCTAACTACACACTCGGATCAAGAAATTTTTTTAACACATGTTAGTGTAATTGTAGCCCTGATCGAGTATCGGTGACCGTTGAATTGAAACTGGTCCTCCACGGTCGATCCACTAATCTGATCAGACCAAAAACTTAACCTGACCTAGATCTAATGTCAGAAAACTTTTCCCATACCGTATACAGAAAATGAGCCTCCAGATGAGCCCCATTGGACTGAATGAGCTACTCTTTGGCTATAAGCTAAGTATACCATGGCCCTGGGGCCATTTTCATCAGTTCTGGACCTATATAAGGACCTTTACCCACTCCTCTCTCATTCCATACGAAATTTCTAAATCCTAGGAGAGAGAAGAGAGAAAAGAGGAGAAAAAGGTGAGGAGAAGTGAGGAAAAGTGAGAGATCATTGCTAAGATTCAATCCCACCATTCCACGAACTGAATCGCCTCTCCCATGTCGCCACACTAGCGATTTTGATTCCATTTTTGGATAAGAAATCCTAACCGTAATTTAATTTAAGAATTCAAATAGTAGAATCGGCGAAATAGGTAACCTATTTCGTGATTCAGGTAGCCGTTGTGCCGTAGGCGAAGACTTAGTATACAAGTTGAGTTCGATACGAGTATATAAATGAAAGGTGCGGACTATAAATGTTTAGGTTATGGTTTTCAAGGCTTTCAATGTCAGTAACGATTTATGACTGACTTGATTGAGGTTATATGCAGTGTTCGAGTTGTCGGTCTCGCTACAAGGCTAGCCGAAGATAAAGATAATATCGTTATCGCCGATAATATCGCGGATAACCGAAAATGCAGGGAAAAAGAGAAAAATATGGGAAAAATGGTGGAATTTTTCAGGAAAACTTCAGGACATGCCTAAATACACATATTTACATATTCAGGAATAAAAATTTTACAAAAAGAATATATTAAATTAGAAGTTTTCATTTAATGGGGGCAAAAAAGTATGCATTGTTGTAAGAAATCACTCAAATAGTAATCAAAATTAGTTTATATAATACAAATGCAAGCTTTTACAACAATTAAGACTGCAAAAGTCCCAATGAATTGAAAAAAATACACATTTCTAGCCATGTTTCATCCGCACATAGAGTGACGAGGTGGCTCGTAATCATTGTCCGTATCCCGTGGCAGTTGAGAGTAGTACTGCTGCTCAATATATTGGTAGTACTGTTCTCAGGTCATCCTTTGCTCGTACCAATTGAGGAACTCTCTTATATACCTCTGATAGTCATCCTCCCCAAACTGTATGAGTGCGCCTAGATGTGAAAATTGCGTGACATATATCGACGGCATTTCTTGAGCAGGATACTAAGGGAACAGATCAAGTTCAATCCCGACTCCTTGATAGTATTGTTGCCAGTCATACGGGTATCCCGAATATCCTCCTGTCAAAGGGTCATAACTTGAAGAACTATCTTCCAGCTGCATGTACCCATGGGTAGATGAGCGTGACTGAATGTCAGAGCTGTCATGGCCATACCCATGATATCCCCTATGAGCATAAGGTGGGACAGAGGTGGAGCTCCCCTGATCTGAACTTATGTCTATAGATGACTAGCTGCGTGTGAGAGCATTAGCCGCGGCGCGTCCAGTTTTCTTCTTCGAACGATGCTCGAACATATACCTGGGCTCTGCTGCTCTCGCCCTAGATGGTGGACGAGATCCATGATCCTCGTCTTGAGTGGCATGGTCAAAGCTCTGCTCCTCAGTGAACTGGCTAACGGATCATTGGCTCTAAGTCATCGTGTACCCCTCACCACTGCCATTGCCACCCCCACCCCACTAGTACCACCTATACTAGTGTTGGTGCCTCCATTCTCTCCCTCATCACCATCGTCATCCTCGTCATCGTCGTCGTCATCCTCATCCCCAGGACCAGTGTCAAGTGGGGGTTGAGTCTCATCATCATCATCACTCACTATAATTTGATGAGGAGGGGGCCGGGAAGATGCTTCCTCACCCTTATTGGAACGTGCTGAACTCCTCATCAAAGGATCAAAGGAGTCTGTATCCGCCTTCTGTTCCTCTACTACCTGATCGACATCGATACCCAAAGTCGCTGCTCCCTCGACTACTTGTGGAGCAGGGCCTCCCTCCGCATCATCTAAATCAGCTGATTTGACCCACTCATAAAGTGGGTCCTCATCATCATCACCTATCTGTGCCATGTTACCTACAGATAACAGGTCTAAAGGGTCTTGATTTTCCTCCATGTCTTGGTCTACCCGCAACTGCCTTTCTCTTAACTTCATATTGTAACGGCAGTAAATGAGCTTTTGCAGCTTCTCATATGCTAGTCTGTTCCTCTTGTTGGTGTGTATGAGTGACCATGTGCTCCAATTCCTCTCACACGATGAGGAGGATACAGTCTGTGTGAGAACACGGACTGCCAATAACTGCAGTGCAGGCGTGTCGACTCCATACATCGCCCACCACTCACCTATATATCCATGAGAAACTTATGTTAGTTTGAAGTTTAAACGAAAAATGCAATTACTTAATTATGTTACCATACTCACAAGGCATCATCATTTCAGTCGATGCTTTTGCTAGTGCGGATGAGAATGTACCCCTCGCATCCCTAAACTGCAACAACTGTAAACACGGATTCACAGGTCATTATTTTTAATCGTCCATATTTCTAGAGGTTATAAGGAATAAATTTTATTGCATTACCTGGTTACAGAAATCTGCTTGCACTGTTGATTCTGGGAATAATCGTTCGAGCGCCTCGTGGACGGCCATCGTCAAATGTTGATTCTCATGGAGCCGATGTTTATAATGAAATTTAGGATTCAGGTAGTATACTGAAATTCAAATATTAGTTACTCATTTGTATTAACATGCAAACAGAAGTGATGCTTAAAGTACTCAGTTGTATTAACAAACTTACCAGTTTGGTGGAGTGGATGCTCGAGAGTCCCAGTCCATCAACGATCAATGATATTGATCACCCACTGATATGAAGTGGGGATTGTAGTCATTATCCCCTGTCTCATGATTCTCATAAGCTCATACATTGACCCCATCGAAGGCTACATCTCATTATCTACAGCTCGTAGGACCTTGTACATAGGATGCAGGAAGGAAACGACATGGTGAACTTTATCCCAGAAGGTATCGAAAAGTACTATATTTGAACAGGTCTTTGCACCCTCAGTCTTCCTCTGATTCCACTCCATGTATCTCTCGGATCTGAACAAATTTCTGAGACCCACGCGGTGCCTGTATAAGCTATCGAGCGCAATGAAGTTGTGACGAATCGTGTCGCGCCTTGTCTAACGATGTCCCCTCTACAACACTCATGCATTGCAGCTAACAACCATGAGTGATTATATATAAAGTTTGTCACTTTTCTCGCATCCTAGATGGTTTTCCTGATAGAATCCTTCTGGCCTATCTCCTCGAGCATTAAATCAATGCAGTGTACCGCACACGGGGTCTAATAGAGATTGAACTTTTTCATTAATTTCTTTCCCGCCCTAACGAACGCACTGCCATTGTCCGTCATAACTTAGACAACATTCTGGGACCAAACATCTCTAATTACTCTTTTCAGGAGAGCATATATGTATTCGTGATCTTTTTATTCTGGCCGATGCATCAATAGATTTGAGAAAAAACTGGTTATCCTCTACAGTACACCATGAAATTGATAATGGATAATTTCATGGGTCCTGTCCACCCATCACACATGATTGTTATCCCATACTGCTTCCAGTTCGGCTGGAGTCCACGTACCCAAGCCTGCATCTCCTCGTTCTCCCAATCGAGGTAGACGCCAAGAATCTCCTGTGGTGTGGGAGGCTTCACGCCGGGCCTAGCACGCTGTACCTCCTCAATCATATTTTTAAAGTGAACACTGGCTGCTGCATTTGCTGGTACATGGCTCGAGATGAACCACATAGATATAGCGCCACCCACTTTCTCTCTGAGCCCCTTACTCCACACACTTTTTAATCTTTTTTAATTAACACCTGCGATGGGTGCATCTGGGACATGAGTGCTTTGCGTGCGTTGTAGGCCATGCCTATTGCCTCCCTCAAATCGTCTACTGCTCCCACCAGCCTCATGTCGGGACGTCCCAAACGATGGCCTACTCTCATCAATTCGTTTTCGTTACTCCCCCTCCCACTCTAAAGTTCGAGACTCACGAATCACTTGTCTAAAATCACTCCTTTCTCGAGATGCAATACAGTCATCGGGGTACACGATCCCCTCATCATCGTCATCATCGTGCTCATTGATAGCACCTAGGCCCCGTCCAGTGCCTCGTAGCTCCTCCCTCATATCCCTCTCCCAATCCTGTTGCTGCAGCTTGCGTGACTTCGCTTCAGTCAGCACTCTTCTCATCTCCTCTCTCACTGGTCTTGTTACACTTGGACAGTCTTTCACATTCTTATATCCCCCTGCCAAATGTTCATTTAGCCTAGACACTCTTCCACTACGTATCACTTAGCCACAATAGTTGCATATGACCCCATATTTATTTCCTTCCACTGGTCGTCCATGTTTCCACCCAATGTCCCTTGCTCCTCCTTTTCCTGATCCAGACGACATTTTGCTCCCTAGTAGTATACAAATTTGCAATAATCGATAAAAAAAGGTGCATTGGTTCGTATTCAGTGTAATAAGCCCAAATCATTTCAAGGGTTAAGATGTTAGATCAAATCAAAATTTCATATAAATTACACTTGAGGAAAGAGTTTACAAATTACATACTAAGTAAACTTTATGGGGCTTATTGTGATTTATACATACAACATAATGAATACTGGAAAAAAATGAAACAGATAGTCTCAGGTGGACAATGCAAAAGGAAACAGTTGTGATTGTACGGTCCACCATTAAACACTTATTAGGACCCACCATAATGTGTACATAATGTTTATTTTCCATCCAACCCATTGAAAAGGTTACATAAATCTAGGAGAAGTGAAAAAAATAAATATCAGCTTTATACAAAACTTTTGTGGCCTGTAATAAAGTTCAAGTGGACCCCACCATAGAAAATAGGGACAATGATTGGATATCCACCATTAAAATCCTCCTAAGGATGGCTATACTGTTTACTTGACATCCAATCTATTGATTAGGTCATACACATCCAGATGAAGGGAAAGAACAAAGATAAGCTTGACCAAAACTTTTATGGCCCTCGGATTGTTTTTAATGGTTGAAGTTTATTCAACACTATTTCCAATAATGTGGTCCACTTGAGACTGTTATATACCTTAGTTTTGGTCTCATTCTATCAAATGATGTAGGAAAATAGTTGGACGACATAGATGAAACACATTCATCATGGTGGGGCCCACAAAGCACCGACTACCATCCATGGCTGGTGGTAGGGGCATATCCAATCTGTTTGCTTTAGCTACAGCTTTTATCTGTAGCCAATGCACCCAAAATCGGATTACTTACTTAGTACGCTCTTATTGTACTGAGTAAACTCAGTTGGGCCCATTGTGAATTTATGTGGTTTATCCACACCTTCCATACGTTTTTCCATCTCATTTTAAGTGTTGAGCCCAAAATTGAAGCTTATACAAGTCTTAAGTAGACCATACCACAGGAAACAGTGAAAATAATGATTTCCACCGTTGAAACTTTTCTATGCCCGACAATGATGTTTATTTTTCATCCAAACTATTCATAAGATCAAAAAAACATGGATGAAAGGAAAAAACAAATATAATCTTGTTCCAAAACTTCTATGGCCCCCAAGAATTTTTCAACGGTATAACTTCAATTCACACTGTTTCTTATGGTGTGGTCCATTTTAGCCTTGTATATCCTTCTGTTTTGATATAAGGCCCTAAAATTATCTTGTAAAATGGATGGACAGACAGGATAAAATACATAAATCACGGTGGACCCCACAGAGTTTACTCAGTACGCTTAGGGTCAATTTGGGCGGTCGAATTAGACGGGATTCGGTGGGATAGGATTCAAAAAACATCACTGATACACATGGCAGGGATTGTCCCCTATTGCCATGAGATTAAATTAATGCCATGCTTTGTTGATAGTACGGTGGTATATTGAATGGATATACCCACCATCATTTAAAATTATTGAGAATAACACACATGTGTTATATCTAAACCGTTCATTTGTTTTGTAACCTCATTTTATGGCATGGGCCTAAAAATGAGGTAGATCCAAAACTTATGTAGCCCCAAAGAATTTTTCAACGGTAAGTATTCAATCCCTGTTACTTTCTATGGTGGAGTCCACTTGAGCTTTAGATTTACCTAATTTTTTGGCCCATGCTCTAAAATAATCTCAATAAATGGGTGGACGGTGTGGATATAGCCCACACATCATGTCGGGACCTAAAGAATTTCCCAAACATTGAGTGAAATTGCCACGAGAATTAATGCAATTCCATTTAATGTAATTCAAAGCTTTTCCATTCATTCCAAACATGGAATGGAATGGCACAGGTTCAGATGAATCCCATCCCACCTAATCCCTTCTAATTCCACTGCCAAACTGACCCTAGCGTGCTGCGTACGCAAACAGCCAGAGCCATCCACGCCCCTTTCAACAGTAGCACAGGACTTGGATTTCCTTCCTGCGCTGCAAGCTTAGTTGGGACCCACTGTGATATTTGTGAAAAATCCTCCCCGTCCATCCATTTTGTGAGTTCATTTTAGGACATGATGCAAAAAATGAACCGTATCTGAAGCTCAAGTGAGCCTAAAACGTGATGATTAAATGTCCACAGTTGAAATATTCGTGGGGCCATAGAAGTTTTGATTCAGCTAATATTTTTATTTTGAGTTCATCTCAAAAGTAATGACATTATTAACGGTACTGATGGCATCTAAACATCACTGTTGAACCCCATGAAGGTTTTAATGGTAGGAATTTTCCTAGCCACATTTTTCTAATAATACGGCTCACTGGAGCTTTGGAAATGGACTGGCTACTCCCCTGCCATGCTCTGTGGACCCGAACTACGCAGGGCAAAAACTCTCACCGCAAGAAGGATTTTCGCTCAGCGAAATCTGATTTCCTGGTGCGAGAGCGATTTTCGCTCGGTGTGAAATCTGATTTAAGAGATTTTCGGAAAGAAATCCAAAAAACGAGAAGCTCTGTCAAGAAAAGAAGGGAGATGGAGAGAAAAGAGCATACACATACCAGCTCTGTCGATCGAGAAGGTCCTCTTCCAGATCCGCTTTCGACTTTCGATTAACCAGGTCGAAAATCACCCTGAAATTTTTTTTCCCCGATATCCCCGATATTTATAAAAAAAAGGGGGTAGGTGGCTACAGTTTTCATGTGGGGTTGGTGGCTACAGTGTAGATTATGATAATATCGGTGATTTTTCACCAACAACTGGCAGAGAAACGAATTTTAGGGGTTTCGGTGTCGTAAAGCTGGCAACACCGATATTATCGTCGATATTATCGACAATTCGCCGATAACGCGAACACTGGTCACATGTGCTCAGATGCAATGATTTTCGCATATTACATAAATATGTGAACTATGTTAAATATAACGCATTCCATGTGTGTAATGCCTTGGAAAAATTCGTACTTAGACTTGAGTACCAACTCGACCAGAAATCACGTAGGATTAATTCCTTTAGAAATTAAGCATTAGTTAGCTAGCGCAACGCTAGAGTAGCTGTGAAATTGACCCTAAACACTTTAAATACGTTCTAGAAGACCCAAAACTTGTAGAATCAATGGTGCTATAATACGCTGAAACCTTGGATCAAACTCTAAACCCGTTTGCTCTTAGGAACCCTTTGAAACTTTGTATTGGATCTAGACCGCGCGTCGAAAGTCCGATACCTACAATCTTAGACCGTTATGACCGCTTAGCTGGACTTAACAATCAGTTTGAAAATCAAGCCCAACCAACATTCAGAGGCTATTTCATTGAGCATGGAGTGAAGAGAGTGAGAAAAGGGCTAGATTTGGAAATTTAAATCCAAATCTGACATGTGACTTGGCACATTATTATTAAGCGTTCTGACCGTTAGAATTCAACCAAATTACACCCACGGATCAGGAAAAATTTCTCTTTCATATCATGAGACTTGTAAACCTGATCTAGGTGCGATGACCGTTGAACTGAAACTGGACCGCCACATGCGATCTATGAACTCTGCCGGACTGAAAACTGGGTGTGAACAACATCCAGTGACCATGAGCTTAAGTCCAACCGCATTCGACCAAGGGACCTCCCGAAGTGCCCTTTTGGATCGAAACAGCTCTGATTTGGTTATACCTCAAGTGAACCTTATTCTCAAGCCTAATTTGGAAAGGATTTAGCTTATAAAAGGGCTTAAAACCCTCACTTATCTCACCCATCCGAATTTGCTAGAAACCCTAGCTAGAGAGAGAAAAAGTGAGAGATTGTGAGAGAGTGTGGGAGAGATCTTCCTGCCACCTGCAGTAGCTATTGCACGTACTTAAACAACGCATCTCAATCACTTTCCCGGTGATTTCGCCGCATTTCTAGGTAAGAAAAAACCCTAAACACTTTCTGGTTTGGAGTTTCCTTCTATTCATTAGCGATGTAGCTTATGTAGCTTGTGTATTAGGTCGCCTGTTCGCCGTAAACGAAGCGTATACGCTCCGTTTGAAACGATACACATCTAGGGTAAAAGGTGAGGAATTTAGACGCTTTGATTGGCTGATTTCAACGCTTTCAATGTCGTTTAATAGTAGATTATCGACGGTAACGCCGTTTGACATGTACAACATGCTGTCCGTTTTCTGTTTCGTAAACGTACGGAAAATATGAGATTTAGGGCATTTTAGTCATTTGTAGGAAATACAGTTTGCATCCATATTTTGTTGAATTATTTGTCATGACTATTTGTCGCATTAGGATATTAGGAATGAGTGTATAATTGGTTTGGCGAAGAGATTCGCCCAAAGGCGCACTTTGAGTCGACATACACTATGTAGACTTAAGTGTGTAGACTAAGTGTTTGTATAAATGTTTGTATTAGTATGTATTGAGTATATGGTGTTGTGAAATAGTTTTGAGATTGAATTCTCAAGAAATATGCTGATGTAAATGACTTCCATCATGTTGGCAATATGTATGGATTACATTGTATGTATGAAATGCATGTGTTGAATGAATTGCTTAAGTTGTATGTTATAACATGTGATAACATGCTTGTATTGTTGTATTACATTTTCATTACTCTCACATGATTATTGATGCTGATTTACAAATGTTTGGGACTATGCTTAGTCCAGGCAGTCGGTAACAGAGTAAATTCGTGGTTGGCTTCTATTTGGCACGAAGGAAGCGTCGACGAACGCGAGTTATGTTTGGAGTTGGCGGCAGTGGTTAGGCCACATGAAGTGTTTTACGCACTTCATGTCGTTCGACTTGCGATGCGCTCGTATTAGTCGAGCCCATCAAGTAACCCGACTGGCCGTTGATTGTTCACCTTGTATGAGTCACAACTGCTTGAACCTAGGGTACTGAACTTACCATTGTAAACCCTGTTAACCATGGTACCTTGATTCATAAAGACTCATGAGCTGGGCATGGTGGTATGGGACACCGTGGTCGAGCTGTCGGCCTACGCTGAGGCCACAAACCTCCCCGTAGTGACCAGTGAGCACCTATGACTCGTGAGCAGATTATGGTGGTATGGGCCACTATATTCTTGCTGTCGGCCTACACTGATCAGGTGATGAGCTCTTTGTAGTGACCGCGAGCATATTCTGAGTATAAGGGAGGTGACGACCCTTCCGTAGCAATGAGAGTACATTAGGCCTGTATTGATAAGGTGATGGGGGAGCAGTGCAACGAGTGCTAGCAACAGCCCTGACAGCCCTTGCAGTGACCTACAAATGTAACATCGTATTTGATTTCTAGGAGTGACGACCCTAGACAGGATCTGTGTTGGGATTGATATAAGGGAAGTACCTTAGTTTCCCAATACTGCTGTATGAAAAGGAATAATAACAACTTTGTAATCATATCCACATCACATTGCATGTGCCTGAAAGATGTGGAGCACTGAGCGGACGCAAGCATACCGCGGACACAGATGGTGCCGTATGAGGGAGAATGTCGGTGAGGGCATCCATCATGTCATGTCATATTGCATTAACAATGGTATTTAGGAATGTTTGATTTATTGCTTTGCTATTATCGCATGATTGATTTGAGAACATGTTAATCTCTGTTCTATTATTCCACTGAGTTGATCACTCACTCCCACGTTACGGGATGGTGTTTGCAACACCCACAAGATCCTGTCTTAGATGCAGATGAGGCGGCATTCAGGAGGCAGAGCCGGATTACGATGAGGACCAGGACGAGTTCTCATATATGCAGTTTCACGATGGCTTTGCATAGGTGACCTGGATTGGAGGGACATACTAGTTGGACCTCAAACATTTTGATTTTTATTTTATTACATGTATATGAGACTCAGAGATGTATTCATACTTTGGAGACAGTTGAGATGTATTTTGTTTTCCATACAGTGATATATATAGTCTTTAGTCTTCCGCTTGCATTTTATCACTGAATCTGGAGTATGAATTACAATTTTGGTATAATCTTACTCATGTGAATGCTCTAACTCAGTCAACTTTAAATCATATTCATTCTTATTGCATAAGTAATGGTCTGGAAGTCGGCAGTCGGGTTTATACACGACCCTCGATTTTTAGGGTGTTACAAGTTGGTATCAGAGCATGAATAAGATTAAACCGGACCTGGGTTATGGACATGCGACATACGTTGTCGCTCCTTTGACTTAGGTGGGTGCGAGAAGAACCTAGAAACACTCGTAGGATCGTAGTTTCGCCAATAGGCTAAGTCTACTCGTATCGATCGTTTGATCGAGTCCGTAACGCATCTAGGGTCGCGTGAAGCGACCTAAGTAGCTCCTAGGTTGTAAGTAGGTAGGTTTGAGATGATCCTATGAAAATTTTAAATCCAAAAATGTGAGTCCTTGGGTCGTGGGGCAACCCCAACCCTTACACTCAATTGTTCGGGCTTAAAAGCCCCGTTTCACCTAATTCCTTCAGAATCCTCCCTCTCACCACCCCATTCTTTAATTCTTTTTCAGTATTTTCATGTTAGGAATTAATCCTAATGTAAAAATCATATAAAATCATACTTCGACAAACTTTTACAATGAATAGTAAAATTATGTGAAAATTGGCCTTTTGGCCATTCCAGTTATGAAATCTTTCATATCAGATGGGTTAATTAGATAGATTAGCTCATCCTACACCAAAATCATATGTTACATGTCATATAAATTCATTCTGATCTACAGATTAGCCCCGAAACACCCTGAATGAAGTTTTGGGCCTCCCTAGGCCAATCTACAATGATCTGGGGTGGGGCCCATATATATTTGGGGTCCCTAGGGTAGGAGGGACCCAACCCACCAGGCCTGACCGGCCAGATTGGTGGTCGGCCAGCGATGCCATCGCCGATCTGGCGATGGATCAACGTATAAAGGGCCCCACGTGGTCTGAAATTTGGGCGCATGCCCTTTTTGGGGTAGGGCACCCCTCCCATATAGGGTTCGTCCATTAAAACTCTTCCAAAACACCACTTCCTTCACAACAGCCCCCCTCCAAGCCTCCATTTTTTATTTTTCTTGCTGCCACATCTCAAAACGCAGCTCCAAACCTCTCCCAATCTCATTTCCTGCTAAAAATGATCCCATTTCATCCCTCCATTGCTGTTTGCAACCCCTTCCCTTTCAAATCTCATCCGTGGGAGCTCCCATAACCCCCAAACACGGCTGAATCGTGTGGAGTTCCATTCTCTTTTAGTCATCTCTTTTCTTTTTAAAAATTCAGCCCTTGGAAGCTTGAAGCATCCCTTTACAACACCTAGATCCACTTCAGTCCGTTTGGACAGCGGTTTCTCTCCATTTCACTCATTTTTCATGGCTTTTTTTGGAGCCATTTTGGCCTTTTTCTCTTTCTCCACCATCCTCTCTTTGATGGGAAAGAGAAAGACTGCCATAGATGAAGCCGGACCTAGTCGCCCTTCGCAATCAAGAAGGCCGAGAGGTGGCGCTGCTAGCTCAAGCGCCGCCGCAGGTCCAAGCACAGCTCGTGAGTTTCATACAAAGCGGGATTTGGATCCCCATGCTCAAATAGGGCGAGTGCTATTAGCAGAGATGCCTCATGATGATTATATTGACCGTAGGATACTGTTTGAAGCCCACGTGGATGAGTGGCTCTTCGGTAAATTTCTGTTGTTTGAGCGTATTGAAGCTGCACACTGGGGTCCGCTCTTTGAAGCACAGTCTCGAGCAAACATGAGCACCATTCGTGCCTTTTATGCTCGTATCCGGGATCCTACGTTGGAGCCATTACAGTTCAAGATTCCCTTTGATAGAGACCGGATAGCTACGATCGATGTTCGGTTGATAGCTCGCATTCTGAAGGTGCCTCTTGGTGAAGTTCATCCCAGTGCTAAGAATCTGAAGAGTAAGCGTGAGTGAGATCACCGTACTTGATTCTTATGTGGTAGTTTGATTCTGTGGTAGCCTAACAATAGCCTCTTGGCGTCTCATATGTCAGATGATCTGCGTCTGCTGCATCACATTTACACGTTCAACGTGTATCCTAGGTCGACCAACCGCAGTAAATGTACATGCCTCATGGTTGATTTCTTGTATCGAGTGGGCCAGGGAGAGAATGTGTGTATGACCACCTTTGTGTTGCAGCCGATAGTCCTCATAAAGAAATCAAGAAGAACGTTTGAGTCGCTTCCTTTTGGCCGGCTCATATGCAAGATCGTGCTTGAGTTTGCATACAGACTTGGGCCGGAGTTGCCAGTACCGATTCACCACGTTGACGAGTCTACCATAAACAGAATGAAGATAAGGCCTCGGCAGCGTGAGGCTTAGCTTGATCATGATAGCGAGGGCGATTATGATAGTGAAGCGGATGTCGGTGAAGTAGAAGCTGGGGCAGAAATCGAGGAAGAAGCCCAGGAAGAAGAAGAAGAGGAGGCTCATGATACTGATGAGAGTCCTCCTACTGCGACTCGGGCTACTAGAGATGCTCACATTGCCCGACTCGAGAAGAATCAGGTCGCCTTGCGACTGAAAGTCCAGGAACTTCGGGCCGAAGTTGAGGATACTAAGGCCGTCATGAAGAAAAAATTTAGCAAGGTGACTCGCACCTTGAAGGCGAACATGTGTTGCTTGTAGGATAAGGGTGCTCCTCCTCCATCGCCTGACTCGGATTAGCGATGAAATTCCAGATGTTTGTTGATTGTAGTTGGTTTATTTTCTACTTTCTGTGTGTAAGCCTGATAAGGCTAGTAGTTTGCTTATGTTGCTGTAGTAGTTTACTGGTTTAGTTTCCATGTGTTTCTGGTCATGATGCATGTAAGGATATATCCCTTGTATTGTGACAATTTTAATTAAATGAAATGCATGGAATTCTGCGGTTTAGTATGTGTATGATTGCGGTGTGTTTGTGCTATTGTTGAAACTAACAAGGTTGCACCCTATTTTGAATATAGGGAATGCCGCTTAAGGCCACGCGGAGCACAGCTCGACTTACATTGGGAGAGCCTATGGATCGGGTTCCTCTCCAGTCTGATGCTCATACGGACACTGCTTGGGCCCGATTCCTGAGACAGCACATGAGTCTCAGCCTCCTACAGGTCCTGCAGTTGGACCGCTGCCTTTCACACCTCCTATCAGAGAGTAGTATCGCGCGTCTTCCTCAACGCAGTACATGCCGCAGCCCGCTCCACCTCCTGATAAGTTTAAGCAAATGATGGCCATGATGCAGCAGCAACAGCAGCTCTTGACTACTATAGTACGGGCTCTAGCCTAGGGTGGGAGTGCGACTCCACTTGCACCACCGGTGCATTCAGCTGAGGATGCCGGTACTTATGCTCAGGATGAGGGCATGACTCATCCTGCATCACCTGCTTACCCTGTGGGGAATGCTGCGGATACACGGGGCCTACTCGAGCGATTCCAGCGCTTACGACCTCCTACATTTACGGATTCTCACAGACCCGAGGAGGCCGAGTATTGGCTCGACCGTGTGTCGAAGATACTACGGATGCTGCATTGCTCAGATCCTGAGCAGGTAGAGTTGGCTACATTCTTATTTGAGCGAGAGGCCAGCTTGTGGTGGGATAGTGTGTTGCACACCGTTGCAGTCGATTACATCTGGACTTGGGCAGCGTCCGAGTTCCGTTTTCATGAGAAATACTATCCCTAGACATACCGGCATGAGCGGGAGAATGAGTTCCTATGCCTCAGATAGAGAGGAATGACAGTCACAGAGTATGAGCATCGATTCACCGAGTTGGGCAGATACGTCCCGACTATACTTGTAGAAGAGCAGATGCGCATACGGCGCTTTTCGAAGGGCTTACGACCGGATATTCGATTGAAGATGTGTTGCGTTAGCATTCCCTCCTACGCAGAGCTGATTCATATGTCCATGCGGGCAGAGCAGGATGTGGATCGACTTAGTGATCTCGTGGCCCTATGGTTCCTAGGCCACGACCAGAGTTGCAGGACAGGCTCTTTGCGGGCAAGAGGCCTCGCGTCGACCCTCCTCCTAGGGCTACAACGCCAGTGTTACCGATGAGGCACCCTGATCTATCATGTACTTACTGTGGGAGAGCGGGTCACGCAGTGCAGAGCTGTTTCGCTCAGATGAGAGACAGTGAGTTCTCACCACCGCAGAAGATCGACCGTCCACGCCCACAGGCTATATCGGCACCGCCTTTATGGTTGGTTCCTGCGCACCCTTCCTTCAGACCTCTCACATCTCGGTTCAGGCCGCCTCTATAGCCTATGATACCGCGGATGAACCGGCCACAGCAGGCTCAGGTTCATGCTTTGACACTTGAGGCAGCCGAGACAGACAGTACTCAGCCTTTGGCCTTTGAGGTCGCCGCCCACATCGGAGGTACTCATATACTTGTGATGGTGGATACTTGGTCCATGCTTTCTTTGATATCGCGTTCCATAGTCAGGCGTCTTGGACTACCGACTATTCGTATGGATGGAGTGCGAGTCCTTTCAGCTCAAGGGAATTTTTCTGATGCCACCCTGATGTGTGAGGGTTGCTTGATGGATTTAGGAGGCAGGACCATGTCTATTGATCTTGTCGTCGACCCTTCTCTCGTTCATCTCGACGTCATTCTTGGCATGGATTGACTGACTGTAGCGAGGGCCGAGATTGACTGCGAGACTCGTATGGTGACGATATACGAGCCAGATGGCACACCTCTTACATTTTCAGTGCGGGTAAATCTTCCCTTCCGCATACTCAGCTACGCTACTTTACTACAGGACGTTGGTGCTCAGACGCTTGAGCATACGCCAGTCGTCTGTGATTTTGGGGATCTATTTAGGAAGATCCCTGGTTTGCCTCCTCAGTGAGAGATTGATTTTACTATCGATCTGGTACCTACTTCCATGCCCGTCTCACTGCTGACGTATCGCATGGCACCATGTGAGATGGAGGAGTTGAGGATGTAGATTGATGATCTGTTGGAGCTTGGTCTTATTCGACCCAGTGTGTCTCCTTGGGGAGCACCAGTTCTAATTGTGAAGAAGGATGGTTCGATGCGATTGTGTATTGATTATCACAGGCTGAACCAGATCACGGTGAAGAATAAGTACCCTTTACCCAGGATCGATGACTTATTTAATCAGTTGAGAGGGGCGTAGTACTTCTCGAATATTGATCTTCAGTCAGGATATCATCAGTTGCGTGTCAGATATGAGGACGTGCAGAAGACAGCATTCAGGACCAGCTTTGGCCACTACGAGTTCCTTGTGATGTCGTTCGGTCTCACGAACGCACCAGCCGTGTTCATGGATCCGATGAACAGGGTATTTCGCCCTTTCCTCTATCGATTCGTCGTGGTGTTCATTGATGACATTTTGGTATACTCCAGGAGTCGAGAGGAGCATGAGGAGCACTTGCGCTTGGTCCTGGATACACTGAGACAACATTAGTTGTTCGCACAGTACAAGAAGTGCGATTTTTAGAAGCAGGAAGTGAAGTTTCTGGGACACGTGGTGTCCAAGGATGGCATGGCAGTTGACCTGTCTAAGGTAGCTGCAGTTCAACACTAGGAGCAGCCTGGTTCTATCATTGAGGTGAGGAGTTTCTTGGGTCTTGTTGGCTACTATCAATGCTTCATTCAGAATTTTTTGAAGATCGCCAGACCTCTATCTCAGTTGACATGAAAGGATGTGAAGTTCGCCTGGAATGACAAGTCGGAGTTAGCTTTTCAGGAGCTGAAGGATAGGCTCACATCTGCCCCTGTGCTAATATTGTCAGAGCAAGAGGTTAGATACACTATATATACCGATGCATCTAGCGTTGGTTTGGGTTGTGTCCTTATACAGAGGGACGGGGTAATTTCGTATGCCTCGAGACAATTAAGGAAGCACGAGGAGAATTACCCTACATACGACCTTGAGTTAACAGCCGTCATATTCGCACTGAGACTCTAGAGACATTACCTCTATAGAGAGGAGTTCGAGCTCTTTTGTGACCACAAGAGCCTCAAGTACATATTCACGCAGCGGGACTTGAATATGAGGCAGCGGCGATGGATGGAGACTTTGAAAGACTTCAACTTTGAAGTTTCCTACCATCCTAGTAAGGCGAACCTTGTGGCTGACATGTTGAGCCGCAAGAAGGCGATAGGGTTTGCGGCTCCGTTGATGGTTGCTGAGTGGGACATGGTTGAGTTTTTGCGAGACTTTGAGTAGAAACTCACTGTGGAGGAGCCCTATGAGTTTATCGCACATGTGCAGGTGCGATCTTAGATCGATGACAGAGTCATCGAGGTACAGCGGGATGATGCGCATCTTACTGAGCTTCGAGATCAGGCTAGTGATGATGCATACGGCAAGTGACGAGTTAACACGGATGGGGGCTCACGTTATCGTGGCCGCCTGTGCATCCCAGATATTCCTGACTTGAGACGAGATATTCTCGAGGCTGCGAACTGTACCAGACTTGCAATGCATCTGGGCAGCACCAAGATGTATCGCGACGTGAGGAGGACTTATTGGTGGGAAGGTATGAAAATCCACATCGCAGAGTTCGTGTCCCGTTGTCTCACTTGCCAGAAGGTGAAGGCAGAGCATCGCCGACCTCCTGGTCTCCTTCAGCCTATACCGATCGCTGAGTGGAAGTGGGACTTCATTTCCATGGATTTCATCTCAGGGTTGTCGAAGACAAAGAAGGGACATGATTCTATTTGGGTGATCGTCGACCGTCTGACGAAGTCGGCGCACTTCCTACCGATCAGAGTTGCGAGCTCTGTAGACAAGTTAGCCAGACTGTATATCAGAGAGGTCATGCGTCTGCATGGAGTTCCGTTGGAGATCGTGTCGAACAGAGACATGCGTTTCACTTCTATTTTCTGGACTCGCATTCAGGAGGCTATGGGTGTGAAGTTGAAGTTCAGTACTGCCTTCTACCCACAGACTGACGGACAGACAGAGCGAGTGAACCAGATCTTAAAGGACATGTTGCGGGCTTGCGCATTGGACTTCAAGGATAGTTGGGATGATTGTCTTGCATATGCGGAGTTCGCGTACAATAACAGTTACCAGGCGAGTATCTGTATGGCACCTTACAAGGCGTTGTATGGGCGACCTTGTTGAGTACCGCATTGCAAGGCAGAGGTTGGTGAGCGTAGATTGATCGGCCCAGAGTTAGTGCAGGCGACGTCGGAGAAGATTGATATTATTAGACGCCGGATTCTCACAGCGCAGAGTAGACAGAAGAGTTATGCCGATATGAGACGGCCCCCGGTAGAGTTCACGGTTGGGGATCATATATTTTTGTGAGTTTTCCCTATGAAGGGAGTCCTTCGGTTCGGGAAGAAGGGGAAGCTGGCACCGCGATTCATTGGTCCATTCTAAATCCTCGATCGCGTAGGTATAGTGGCTTATCGTCTGGCTTTACCTATGCCTCTCGCGAGCGTTCACAACGTATTTCATATTTCTATGCTGAAGAAATACGTTTCTGATCCTTCCCATATCATCAGATGGGAGTAGGTGCAGTTAGGAGAAGATGTTACATATATCCTGCGACCGACGCGTATCCTAGACAGGAAGGAGCAGGTACTGCGTAGCAAGGTCATCCCCCTTGTGTAGGTATTGTGGACGCATCACTCTGAGGAAGAGGCTACTAGGAGACAGAAACTGAGATTAGAAAGAACTACCCATAACTTCTTGAGGAGTACAAAAAGGTACAAATTTCGAGGATGAAATTTTTTTTTAAGGGGGGTAGATTGTAATGCCTTGAAAAAATCCGTACTTAGACTCGAGTACCAACTCGACCAGAAATCACATAGGATTAATTCCTTTAGAAATTAAGCATTAGTTAGCTAGCGCAACGCTATAGTAGTTGTGAAATTGTCCCTAAACACTTTAAATACGTTATACAAGACCCAAAACTTGTAGAATCAATGGTGCTATAATACCCTGAAACCTTGGATCAAACTCTAAACCTGCTTGCTCTCAGGAACCCTTTGAAACTTTGTATTAGATCTAGACCGCGCGTCGAAAGTCCGATACGTACAATCTTAGACCGTTATAACCGCTTAGCTGGACTTGACAATCATTTCGAAAATCAAGCCTAACCGACATTCAGAGGCTATTTCATTGAGCATGGAGTGAAGAGAGTGAGAAAAGGGCTAGATTTGAAAATTTAAATCCAAATCTGCCACGTGACTTGGCGCATTATTATTAAGTGTTCTGACCGTCAGAATTCAGTCAAATTGCACTCTCGGATCAGGAAAAATTTCTCTTTCATATCATGAGACTTGTAGACCTGATCTAGGTGCGATGACCACTGAACTGAAACTAGACCGCCATGTGCGATATATGAACTCTGCCGAACTGAAAATTGGGTGTGAGCAACATCCAGTGACCATGACCTTAAGTCCGACCGCATTTGACCATGGGACCTCCCGAAGTACCCTTTTGGATCGAAACAGCTCCGATTTGGTTATACCTCAAGTGAACCTTGTTCCCAAGCCTAATTTGGGAAGGATTTAGCTTATAAAAGGGCTTAAAACCCTCACTTATCTCACCCATCCGAATTTGCTAGAAACCCTAGCTAGAGAGAGAAAAAAAGTGAGAGATTGTGAGAGAGTGTGGGAGAGATCTTCCTGCCACCTGCATTAGCTGTTGCACGTGCTTAAACAACGCATCTCAATCACTTTTTTGGTGATTTCGTCACATTTCTAGGTAAGAAAAAACCCTAAACACTTACTGATTTGGAGTTTCCTTCGATTCATTAGCGATGTAGCTTATGTAGCCTGTGTATTAGGTCGCCTGTTCACCGTAGACGAAGCGTATACGCTCCGTTTGAAACGATACACATCTAGGGTAAAAGGTGAGGATTTTAGACACTTTGATTGGCTGATTTCAATGCTTTCAATGTCGTTTAATAGTAGATTATCGACGGCAACGCCGTTTGACATGTACAACATGCTGTCCGTTTTCTATTTCGTAAACGTACGGGAAATATGAGATTTAGGGCATTTTAGTCATTTGTAGGAAATGCAGTTTGCATCCATATTTTACTGAATTGTTTTTCATGGCTATTTGTCGCATTAGGATATTAGGAATGAGTGCATAATTGGTTTGGCGAAGAGATTTGCCCAAAGGCACACTTTGAGTCGACATACACTATGTAGACTTAAGTGTGTAGACTAAGTGTTTGTATAAATGTTTGTATTAGTATGTATTGAGTATATGGTGTTGTGAAATAGTTTTGAGATTGAATTCTCAAGAAATATGCTGATGTAAATGACTTCCATCGTGTTGGCAATATGTATGGATTACATTGTATGTATGAAATGCATGTGTTGAATGAATTGCTTAAGTTGTATGTTATAGCATGTGATAACATGCTTATATTGTTGTATTGCATTTCAATTACTCTCACATGATTATTGATGCTGATTTACAAATGTTTGGGACTATGCTTAGTACAGGCAGTCAGTAACAGAGTAAATTCGTGGTTGGCTTCTATTTGGCACGAAGGAAGCGTCGACAAACGAAAGTCGTGTTTGGAGTTGGAGGCAGTGGTTAGGCCACACGAAGTGTTTTACGTGCTTCATGTCGTTCGACTTGCGATGCGCTCGTACTAGTCGAGCCCGTCAAGTAACCCGACTGGCCGTTGATTGTTCACCATGTATGAGTCACAACTGCTTGAACCTAGGGTACTGAACTTACCATTGTAAACCCTGTTAACCATGGTACCTTGATTCATAAAGACTCATGAGCCGAGCATAGTGGTATGGGACACCGTGGTCGAGCTGTCGGCCTACGCTGGGGCCATAAACCTCCTCGTAGTGACCAGTGAGCACCTATGACTCGTGAACAGATTATGGTGGTATGAGACACTATATTCTTGCTGTCGGCGTACACTGATCAGGTGACGAGCCCTTTGTAGTGACCGCGGGCATATTCTGAGTCTACGGGAGGCGACGACCCTTCCGTAGCAATGAGAGTACATTAGGCCTGTATCGATAAGGTGATGGGGGAGCGGTGCAACGAGTGCTAGCAACAGCCCTGGTAGCCCTTGCAGCGACCTACAAATGTAATATCGTATGTGATTTCTAGGAGTGACGACCCTAGACAGGATCTGTGTTGGGATTAATATAAGGGAAGTACCTTAGTTTTCCAATACTGCTGTATGAAAAGGAATAATAACAACTTAGTAATCATATCCACATCACATTGCATGTGCCTGGAAGATGTGGAGCACTGAGCGGTACGCAAGCATGCCGCGGACGCGGATGGTGCCGTATGAGGGAGAATGTCGGTGAGGGCATCCATCATGTCATGTCATATTGCATTAACAACAGTATTTAGGAATGTTTGATTTATTACTTTGCTATTATCGCATGATTGATTTGAGAACATGTTAATCTCTGCTCTATTATTCCACTGAGTTGATCACTCACTCCCACGTTACGGGATGGTGTTTGCAACACCCACTAGACCCTGTCTTAGATGCAGGTGAGGCGGCGATTCAGGAGGCAGAGCCGGATTATGATGAGGACCAGGACGAGTTCTCATATATGCAGTTTTACGATGGCTTTGCATAGGTGGCCTGGATTGGCGGGACATACTAGTTGGACCTCAAAAATTTTAATTTTTATTTTATTACATGTATATGAGACTCAGAGATGTATTCATACTTTGGAGACAGTTGAGATGTATTTTGTTTTCCATACAGTGATATATATAGTCTTTAGTCTTCCGCTTGCGTTTTATCACTGAATCTGGAGTATGAATTGCAGTTTTGGTATAATCTTACTCATGCGAATGCTCTAACTCAGTCAACTTTAAATCATATTCATTCTTATTGCATAAGTGATGGTCTGGAACTCGGGAGTCAGGTTTATACACGACCCCCGATTTTCAGGGTGTTAAAATGTGTTTGTTGAAATGATTGATTGAATATGGAATTATGATTAGTGCTTATTATGATTGATACTTGAGAATACATGATTTTAGTACATGTGGCAACTCCTAAGTGGGAAGATTTGCTTTAATATGTGTTTTAACTAATTTATTACATATATGTGATATGTGTTGTCTAAGTGTTTGATAAAATGTCAGAAGGAAAAAATGCTTGTTGTAATGTATTTAATGAGGGTGTTGAGATAAGATTCTCAATTTCCTTATATATAGTTACAGTTTCCTTTATGTAACCTATCTTACTATTGTGCGATTTATGAATGGAATGCCTATGTATGATAACATATGTACTACGTGTTTGTCGAAATGCTTAAATGAGATTGATACTGAAATTGGTTGTCAGATGCTACCTTTGACTATCACATGTGAATGCTATTGTTTGGAGTGTGATTGGAGCTACGATGTAGTCAAGAAAATTGGCAATAGATTACGATCGGTGGCCGAACCGTTTCGCCACACAAGACATGTTTGAGGAATCCGAGTTGTACGCTACTTGTCGACGGTAGTTAGGCCACGCAGAATGCTTATGCACTCCATGTCGATCAATTTAACATGCGCTCGTACCAGTTGAGCTTGCCAAATAACCCGATTGGCCCATTGTATGTTCACCATATATGGACGCTACTGCTTACACCTAAGATACCAACCTAACAGTGAAAAGCCTGTTTAACCTTGGTACCACGATCCGCTAAGACTTATGAGCTGGGTATAGTAGTATATGAGACAACATGGTTGAGCTGTCGGCCTACGCTAGGGCGACGAGCCTCCCCGTAGTGACCAGTGAGCAACCCAAACTCATGAGCCGAATATGGTGGTGTGTGAGACATTACATTCAAGTTGTCGGCCTACGCTAAGGTGACGAGCCTTTCACGTAGTGACCTCGAGTATAAACTAAGGCCTATGCGGAGGTGACGTGCCTCTTCGTAGTGACCTAAACTTGCCTATCCACTGCTTTTAAATCAGGGGTGACGTTGTCGTATGTGATTAAATAGGATTGATGACCGTAGATGGATCATTGTTTGGGTAAATGAGATAAAGGGAGGTACCTTAGCTTCCCAATCATACTGTATGAATAAGTCTAATTAAGAACTTGGCTAATCACACACATGCATCGCATTGCATGTGCCTTTGGCATAGAAATTGAGTACAGAGGAAGGGGTGCATATGCGATCGTAAGATGATGTCGCAGAGAGAGTGCAGGTAAGGGCATGCATCATTAACATATATCATCCTTGCATTAACCAGAGTACCTATGAATGTTTGTTGTATTACTTTATCGTTACTACTTGACTGATTTGATAACATGTTAACTTTTGCCTTATAGCTCCACTGAGTTGATCACTCACTCCCACTCTGGGACGGTGTTTTAAAACACCAACCAGACTCTATTGTAGTTTCAGGTGATGACGAGGCTTACGAGATGGAGCTTGTCTTCTATGATGATGAGGAGGAGTTTTCCTACATGCAAATCTCTGGCGGATCTACGCAAACCTAGAGTTGCGTATCGGGGCTACAGGGATATGATTAGATGACATGACACTTTACCATTTTACATATTTTAAAATTTTACATGTAAATATTTAACCTGGTGACGTTCATACTCTGGAGACTTACAATCACTTATATGATTTATATATTTATCATAGTCTTCCGCTTGCGTAATTTAATTATCTCTAGAGTATGATATGTTGATTTAGTGTAATCTCATTTATGTTTAATGTGCTAATACAAACAACATTTAATCATCATTAACTATGTTGCATAAGTGATGCGTTGGAACTCGGGAGTTAAGCTCCTGCTCAACCCTCAATTTTCAGGGCATTACATAGACTCATACCCATTTATTAATGGGTATGATGAGGTTGACTCAGACTAGACATTGACTTTAAATTTTAGACCCAAACCTTTTTAGTAAATGGGCAGGTCTGGGTCTAAAATTCGGATCCAGTACATCCCATTTAGTAAATGGACGGGTCTAGTTTTAGTTAAACCTGACCATTTACAACCTTACAAGGGAGAGAGGGTTGTTTTCCCTTTGTTCATATATGTGTGACCTTTTGAACATGTTGGATGGCAAATAAACATCATGGTGGACCCTAAAAAGGTTGCAACAGTGGTCGTAATTATCCCTAATGCTTTTTGTGGTGTGGTCCACTTAAACTTGGGATTTGCTTCATTTTTTGGGCCCATTTTTGAAAATAATTTGGCAAAATGAATTGATGGTGTGGACAAAATGCATCCATCATGGTGGGCTTACATAGTTTTGCAAAGTATACACTATATCAATGTATCGATGTTGGAGTTGTGTTCTAGACCATGCAATCTAAGTCTCATAAGAATGGATGTGGATTGCTTACAACATACTTTTGTCGGAATTTCCTAATGTGGGAATCCAAGTGGGGCCCACCATGTGTTTGTGACAAATCTAACCATGCCCATCCATTTTATTAGATTATATTAGGACATGGGCCCAAAAATTAGGCAGATCTAAAACTCAAGTGGGTCACATGAAAGGAAACAATGAGGATTAAACGCCCACAATTGAAACATTCACGGGGCCACTAAAATTTTGGATCTAGCTACTATTTTTGTGTTTTCAAATGATCAGTAGGAATTGAATTATAAATGTTATGGATGGCATATAAACATCACGGTGGACCCAAGGAGGTTTCTACCATAGGCATTTTTACCTACCCACCTTTTCCTATCGTGCAATCCAATCAAAGTTCTTTATCTTCTAATTTTTGGGCTCAACCTACATGATCTGAAAAAATAGACGGACAAGGTGGATGTCTTACAAACATCATGGTGGCCCTCATCTAGCTTCCCGTTGCAGGTAGTTCCTGCGAAAGGGTTTCTTAGGTAATCCGTGTCCATCATAACAACGTTCATTTTAGATTAATGACTTCATATGTGAGGATAGATAATGTACCTTTAAGAAAGTAGGGCATGCCCTACAATCTAGGAGTTTACAAAATAAATAAAATATACTACTACTACTAACAACAACAATAACGTTGATGATGATGATGATGATAATAATAATTTTTGTTGAGAAATGTCACTATAAGTTATGGTGCTCATAATTGCATTGGTTCATTTTGGAATTTAAGTTCCAAACACATTTCAAGCTCACTCAAAGCACAGTTCAAGTGCACTTATGTAAAAATTGCACCGCTGAAATGCTACAATCCATCCTTGATTTGGCCTTTTCTCTCATAGCCCACTCTCTTCCCAAGCCCTGTACGGCAAGGTTACAATTGCCGAATAAAAGTGATCTTTAAAATCATAAGAAATCGATGATGGGCCATGGTAAAATAGATGGATTGAACTACTGATTGAACCTATTTAGTGTCAAAGATCTTGACCATCCATTTTAAAGGCCATTGATCAAATGGTTAATATTTTTCAGTGTATGATATTTGTTGGTAGTCCATGAAACTTATTTTGGACATAATGAACAATCCAGATTAATAGATTAGAATGTTTAATTAAGTGTCCCAGTACAACTAGAGCACTATAACTTGGGGTCTATTTTGATATTTGAAGAAGAAAATTAGAGAAACCAAAATGACAATGAATTTGATGATGATTTTCTTTAGATTTTCATGATATCTGGAGTCCACAATGGAGGCTTGTTTGGATAGGAAGTGAAAAATCTGATAAAACTCAGACATTGGTTACCTCATATCTTATATATGATAATTTGGCCATGTTATTTGGGTAATGATTGCTTTTTTACTATTTAAATATTGTGAGATATCTTAGTCATAGAAATGTCAACCATTATTTTTTCTTTTCTTTTCTTATACACTATTCAAAAGGGCATTTATAGGGCTATACACCTTTCTTCTTCTTCTTCTTCTTTTTAAAACCTTTGGGAATGTGTTAATACAAAAACTATAACCAGTCTAATAAACATATAAGATGTTCGTATCATGTGTATGATAATAATGAGTTTTGTTAAGGCCATTGGCCACCTTGGGTATAAGACATCTCAATTACACGGCTATGATCTTCCTCATCTATCAGATGGGTTCCCATCATTTTGAACACTTTGTAAATAAAATAAAATAAAATAAAAAGGAAAAAAAAAATATTAGACTCGTTAACTCAATAGGTGGGCCATTGTTCACAACCCCAAGTGTAAGGTCATGATGTAGTAATAACTCAGTGAGATCGAGGTCTAATCTACAGGGACTAAACGTGTACGTATTTTGAAAGTAACTAAAAGTAGAAGTAAAATAAGATTTAAACCTAAATCTGGAATAAAAAGAGTAATTGTGAAGGATTTATCAAATATCAAATGGGAAACTAGGGTGCCAATGATCCATTTGTAGCTATCATGATGCTACCTTATTTGATTTAAAGAATACAATTAGAATTGGAGTCCTATCCTATTCAATTAGAAGATAAAGAAATTTAAATAAAATATAAACTTTTCATTGACCTAATTCTCAATGGAAGAGAATTATATTGATTGGAAGGGATTTCATCACCCTACCATGCCTAGGAGACAATGGTGAACAACATGATTTACCAATCTCACAATCTCAAAACAAGAAAAGAAGATATTCAAAGCTATCGCAACATCTATTGTAATTTGAGTCGCAATAAATCATAAAAAAACTAAAAATATTCCTTAAAATCAAATTAGAATTCAACGAAGTTCAATATAAACAAGAATCAAAGAAAAATAAACATCTCATCACGCTACAAGCTTTACCTCTTAACCCTAACTAAGAGGTTTAGTTAACCATAGACATGATTGAATTAAAAACTCCTAAACAAAACATGAAAATAAACTAATGAAGAAGAAGAAAAACTCTTAGGAGGCTTCTTCACCCTTTAGCTCCACTCCTTAAACCCTAAAAGATGGTTTGGGATGTTTTAGGGTGTAACATCCTGGTTTTTAGAACCCGAGTATATGACTCGTTCTCCAAAAATTCAGGTGTTAGCCTATAAAATTAAGTGTAAAATTGAACCACTTATCATTAATTAGAGTTAGCAGTAACGAAGCTAGAGTAAACCATGCATTGAATAAAAATATTCTAATTATCATAAAATTTCAAATGTAGCGCCCATATAGGACTTATACAATCCCAAATAACAAATTTCATATAAGTAAAAACAGGAATCTATCAACTAGCGGGGGAGCTCAATATGGGTCGTAGGGGCCTTGCTTAGCTCCTCAGCTACCCAATCTACTTTAGTGACCCTGTGAACACCATCGGTCTGCTCTACACCTGCATCAACTGTTAAGTTTGATAGCATCAATGGCTATCGTAGTGAGGAGCACCCTGTAAGATTGCACACTCATCATTCATAATCAATATAGAACACAAGTTATGAATTTAGATTTATTAAACAGGGCATTTCTCAATCATACTCATATACTTAAAAATTTAAACCAAACAATAGAATCTCATCATAAGAAAAATTTAATAACATTCATAATATAAGGGAACATGTTCAGATAATCAAATAATCACACATATGACTTTCTATTGCACCCGAAATTGCATTGTACGTGGACTTCGCTAGATGGTTAGAAAATCGATAAACGAACTTTAGCTCCATTCAGAAATCATAACGAACTCCGCATAATGACTCATAAATCAACAAGATGTGTAAATATAACCACTTAAGCCACAAAGCCACGAAGGTAGGTTCCATTCAATTCGTCATTTAAGCATAAGTGGTAGCAGAAAATTATTTATTACAGGTACAATAAAAGATAGCATCAAATCATTTATGCGTGTTACGATTAAAGAGAGATGTCTATCATCTAACACATGGATTAATTGTACAACAAGTTAGCATATACAATAGTAAGGTACGTAACTTAGTTAGGGGAATCATGCCATCATCCATATCCAGATTGATGAAATTAAGTGGGAAGCTCAAAGGGTGAGTCCTCACCTTAGGATGTAAGTCCACTTCTTCATAGGGTTTGAAAGTTTGAAGTAGCTTAAATCAATTTATAAATTTCTAATCTAAGTAGTTACCTTGAACTTCTTTCATTTGACCGATTTATCTAGTCTCGATTACTCGTCTTGACTTGAACCAACTTAACCTGAGCTTGGTTTGGAACTCGACTTAGATAGCCCGACTCACGCCTAAATCAAATTTAGCCTGACCGAGTGATCGAATCTCCTTAACTTGGCAACGAGTCAACCCACTCCCTCTCTCTCTCCTTTCTCTACCCTCTTTCACTCTCTTTCTCCCTTCATTTCTTTCTTTCTTTTCTTCTTCCTAGCACTCTCATTCTTCAACCCTACCTTTTTTTTAATTGCTAGAACTTACAACAAGCACCTGGACCGAGTCAACTCGGAAGCCACAACTTGGCTACAAGTTGACTCGACCCCCAACTCTCTCTCTCTACTCTTCCTTACTCTCTATCTTATCCATTTTTTTCTCTACTGGATTCCCAGCTAACTTAGATTAGATCCACACATAGCTCAGCCAAGTCAAACCTGATCCTAACCAAGTCGACTTGATTCTAACTGGATAGCAACTCGAAGTTGCCCTCTCTACCTCTTTTCTTCCCCTTTTTTTCCCGTTCTTCCTTCTACCTCCCTTTCTTTCCTTCTTGCTAGGACGTCCAGCAATGCCTGGACGGACCGACCCGATCACCAGCTCACACCAGTGAATCAATGGGTCGTAGCTCAGGCAACGGCCTTATGTGGCACCACTCCACCTTGCCTTCTCTTTGGTGAGACTCAGACAGAGCTAGAGCTTAGCTCGAGTGCCATTCACAAAACCCAAAACTCTAAGTGGGTAATGTTAGCAGTGGAGAAGAGGTTGTGCTCTCGGGGAAGAAGCTTTGGCTTCAATGGCAGTCTTCCCTCGGAGGCTATTTTCTTTGAATCGATGATGCTGAGCATCTAGTTCTTCCACACGACGCTTGTGGAAGAGGAAAAATGACGCTCTAGGTTGGTTTCAATGGTGGGTTCAAACGGTGAGGAAAATGGTTGAGTTTTTGGAGGTGTGGCTGCAAATGAGTGAGGTCATGGCCTAGTGCTTAGGTTTTCCTTCCTTTATTGTATGCCCTAGATCTCCTAGAGTTGTTAGATCGAAGATATACGATCTGAATTTGTTCTAGCTAAATCTGTTTCAAATATCATGGGTAGGGGAAAACCAGTCATGGTTTTGTTTACAATGCCTAAGCCACTCGCATTGGGTAGAGGAGATCCTCTTAAACGGACGGCTAAGATCAACTGAAGACCCCTCACATGGATCGTGGCAACTAGTCTCCAAGGACGATTTCCACTTTTGGAAAGTTTGGTTGCACAAAACTTCACTTTGCCAATGTTTTTGTGCACAGAAAGTCATATCTACAAGCGGGACCCACTAGGATTTGGTTGGCAGAAAAGTCCACACCAGATGGATGTTTTAGATCATGAAAATAGGTAGTGGAGGTGGGTCACTGATCAAATCTACAGATGCGCGTACGTCTGCTGTTGAAACCGAAAGAAAGGGAGAGAGTGTTTCTCTTTTAAAAGAAAAAGTGGGTCAAGCCAGTTTGACCATGCTAAGTTGACCAGTGTACTGTGGGTGCTTTTGTAACATCCTGAAAATCGGTAATGCATACATTTATACAAACACTTAGACTACTCAACTCCAACGTACTTGACGTATGTTGATTCCAACATACAATATATCAAGGAGTTGTCTAATACACAACAATCATGTTCTTACATTCAAAACATATGGCAGGCATAAATCATATTGACTTAGGCATTTCAACAAACACTTAGTCTACACACATTAGTCTACATAGCATATGTCGACCAATATGTGCATTAGGGCGAATCTCTTCGCCAAACAGATCATACACGTATAATTAGTATAGGTATGCGGTAAATACTCATGGCAATCCTACCAGCAAAATACGTACGTATACCATATTTCCTACAAATACCCAAAATACCCTAAATCTCATATTCTTCGTACGTATTCGAAATGAAAAATGGACAGCATGTTCTACATGTCAAACAGCATCCTTATCAGCAATCTACCATTAAACGACATTGAAAGCTTAGATCCGCACCTTAAAGCAGAAATTGCAAACGGAGTTGATTCAGATGATAAGTCTTCGTCAACGGCGCAACGACAACCTATACCATGAAATAGGTTAGCTACATCCTCACTTATGCTATTTAGAACTCTAGAACAGGTTAGGGTTATGATTTCTTATCTAAGAACGACGTTGGAATCGCAGGAAAAGTGATGCAGGTGGATGGCTTTGGCACTTTGAGCAACGACAACCTATGCTATTTGGAGTGCATGATTGACCCATTGCCTACGGACGTCTAATTCCAGGTTGGCAAAAATTTGGAGTGTTACAGCTTTAGCACCGGTGCACATGCACTCTAATGCAGGGCCCATGGTGATGTTTGTGGGAAATCCACTCCGTCCATTTCACTTGATGGACCCTAATATGGACTTTAATCGAAGATTAGGTCGGTACAAAGCTAGGGTGAGCTATACTCTAAATTTTCTGTTTCTAATGGTGGATTTCCATTAGTTTGGTGGTCGGATGATTCCGAACTTGAATGTCAGCGATTAAAAGGGTCCTAGGGATTGCTTGTATGTCTAAGTACACCATCATATGTCGCTATTCAAAAAACACATTAATTTTAATTCTTATTATTATTACATGTAATACACACACACACACACACACACACACACACACACACACACACACATATGTATATCATGGTCATGTTGTTTATTAGGGCCATCCATCTCAAACTTTTATATTATTAGTTATTTAATTATCATTATTATGTTTATGTTATTTTTATAAGTGCATACATAGATATTGTATCTATTTATTATTTATTATTTATTAATAATATTATTATTATCTTGTATGACTTGCCTTTGATTAGGGTCGTTAATGGGTTGTATCGTGTCCTAGTGGGCCATGTGTCCAATCCTAGACACCTCTACTACTGAATCAGTCTTACAGTCAATTTTACAGTCCAATGGTCAAATTAGGGAAATCGGACATTGGATTGATCAACAAACATTGTGATTGATATAATTATTTAAGGAGTCCTAATGCAAATGTATGGTCCGTCTTGAGGATCAATCTAGTGAAAAGCTCGATTTATAGGTGAATTCCACTCCCAATGGTCATATGACTCGATATATGAATGAAGATCATCCTAATCGGTCCAAATGAATACATTGGGGACCACTGGATGCTGATGTGTAAGGTGAGTCACACATGACCCCACGCATGTGTGGTTAATTCGTTTCAAGGTAACACCCGAGTATTAGAAAGTACAGGGTGTTACATAGGGACTCCTATTTATAGTTGTGAAACACTATCTTTCACATTGCCTTGGAATTTTCGCAATCTGACCTTGAAACTGCCTCAAATTTATGCAGCCGCGTTACGCATCGGTTGGACCGAAGTCACCTTCGATCGGACTGAAGTTAAGTTCGAATCATGACAAGATTTTGTTTCAGCAGTTACTCGATTTCGGTCACACCAGCTTGTGTTCGGTCAGGCCGAATTAATACTCGGTCGAGCCGAATTAATTCCAAAATTTATCATCCTTCGTTGGAGCTTTTTGTGCACTTTCGGTTGCACTGAATCCTTCCTTCGGTTAGACCGAACTTGGTTTTGGTCAGACCGAATTATCTGTTGGTTGAACCGAATTAGCTCTGAATTTCATCGTTTGGTTGCTGGACTGTTTTGTGCGATTTCGATCAGACCGAACCTGTCTGCTTTCTACTTTGAATTCTAAAATCTTTCGAGTCCTTTCTTCATCTTTTGTACTTGGTTTCCTTGGGTTTTTAGCATGTGAATTCTTCATCCTTGATCTCCTAAGATCCCTTCTTTGCCTTGATGATTCTTGAGCATTAAATATATGCTTTTAGCATTCTTTTCAATGCAAGCTCTTAGCTTCATCTTACGATACAAACATGTATAAAATGTATTATTAAGCATTATCATGTCCATAAAACCAAGAGGTAAACAAGGGAAAATATACAATATTTGACACTCAACAGCCATAATTCACAAAAGAAATAGATACATAGAAAAACATTGTATAAGTGTTTTAAGTCATTTACCTATTTCTAATATTTTGGCCTATGGATTGGCTTCAAGACAGATGATCTATGTAGTGGAACCCTTATGATGGAAAGTTCGGTGTGGTTCCCATGGGCCTTGCTAGCAGATATGGTGGTATTTACATGAATTTCCTTGCACACAATGTAAGCTTAGCAAACCTTATAATAAAGATAAACAAATTATAGGGTTGTTGATGGTCCCAAAACCATGGTGATATAGTACAAGTCTAGACGACTTCATGAAGCGTCATGATTAAAAGAAATCAAGGCTAGAGGGATCGATCTAGGAAAAAATTACCTAATGCACATGCTATAATATCTAACTCTATAACTTTGCAACTAGTTATCAAATCACATGTATAATGTGTCATTAGAAAGCTATTAATGAGCCTTACAATGTGTCAATGATAGAGAGTTAGTTGACCTTGACTAATTTCTTAAAAAGAGTTTTATTTTTATTTATTTTTACAGTCAAATTTCCTTTTGAATTCAAACTTTATTATTTTTAATAAGTCTTAAATTGTTATTTTATTTGTTTTAGAATTTTAAGAGACTTCTTTTATGTCAAATTTATTATTTATAGGTAGAAAGTTACGAATTTTAGGAAGTTTTAGTTGTAGTTTAATTCTGAAACTTCTTACAATGCTTGGTATCCCTATTTAAAGGATTGTTGACTCGTTTATTTCATTTATCAATTATCAACAAATTTATTTCTAGAATTATTTCTAATTTCTATCTTTCCTCATGGATTCGAGAAGTCTCTGTGAGAAGTTCAAAAAAATTTTGTGGATTCGAAGTAGTTATCCTTGAGGAAGACGACGATCGACCCCATCTTGTCCATCCCTGCATCACCTAGGCACATAATTGGAATTTGATAGATTACTTTGGCTCCCAATGTGTGAACCTCTTAGGTGTATCATGATGAGTTGGGTAATTGATAATGTTCTCATGGGGATTCGGATTCTAGGTAAATGATCTATGGCCCTTATGGATTTAGTTTAGGAGAAGAGCCTTAATGGTTACTTTAAGGCCCTCTCCATTTAATGCTTCTCTCTCACACTCACTTTTATTTATTCTCACACACTCTCTCTCTTATAAATATCATTTTATAAGTAGAGAAGAATTAATTGATGGGATTTTCCTCTTCAGTTCAAAGGAGAGATTGGGTAGCGTGGTGTAATTCAGATGTATTTTATCATGCTGCTCGATCGGTCGAGGGTAGTGCTCGACCAGTCGAGTGGCGCTCCACTTAAAGTCCAATGAACAATTGGTTTTGGAACTTCGTGGTGCTTGACAAGTCAAGTGAGGTGCTCGACCGGTCGAGGACCCTGCTCTACCAGTCAGGGTTACGCAGATTCATGTCCAGATTTTGTACGAACTACATAAATTTGAGGCAGTTTTCACAGAGGTGCGAAAGGGAGTTGTTTAAACTATTAATAGGGGTCCCTAGAATTTTTCTAGTGAATGTTAGGGTGTTTCTTAAAGCTTTTCAAGGGTTTGTGAAAGGGTTTAGGGCTATCAAAGGTGTGTGTGAGAGAGAGAGGAAGCTTGTGGAAGGGAGGTTCTGCTCGTAAAGGTGATTTACTGTGCACTCGACATCTTAGAGCTTCCACGTCCTCATATCGGTGAGATCTCTCTATTTTTATTTATTTTCTTATTATTTATCTACTCCTGCATGAGTGAAGAAGGTTTGATCTAAGCAATATGTTCTTATGATCGGTTGTAATGTTCTACTTTATAGTGGATTGTTGATCCGGACGAGGTCCCATGGTTTTTACCTCTTTGAGAGTTTTTCAGGTAAAAATCTCTTATGTCGTGTGGTTTGTGCTTTGATTTATTTCATTACTTTATTATCCCATAATTCTGGTGTATTGAGGGGCGAGATCCTAAGGTTTTGTGCAATGGCTCCCAATAAAGTGGTATCAAACCGTCAAAGTTTATTGAACGGAGTGAGATCAGTTTTGAATTATATAAGGTGGCTCATCAAGGATAATCAGTCTCAGTGGTTCTAACTGGACCATATGGAAGGTTAAGATGGAGGACTTGCTTTATTGTAAGGACTTGTATGCTCCAATCTTAGGCATATCAACAAAAATAAAGGATATGACAGATGATGATTGGAAGAAATTGGACCGAAAGGCGGTGGGGTTTATTAGACAATGGTTGGACGATTTTGTATTCCACCATGTGTCTATGTAGACCTCAACCATTAGCCTATGGCTGAAACTGCAAGGGCTGTATGAGAGAAAGACAGCCGACAACAAGATATTTCTAATAAGATGACTTGTGATCTCAAGTTCAAATATGGTGGTTCTATAGCTGAGCACATGAATGAAGTGAGCAATATATTGAACTAGCTCTCCGGTATGAAGATGGTCCTAGACGATGAATTACATGCCTTGCTATTACTTAGCTTATTGCCTGATATTTGGGAGACATTGGTGGTGTCTCTGAGTAACTTCACGCCAAACAGAAAGGTGTCCATGAAATAGGTAACTAGTTGTTTCTTTTTGAGAAGACAAGGAGGAAGTCTCAGGGGTCTACTCAATAAGAGTCCCTTCCGACACAAGAACGGGGGAGAGGAAAGAACAGAAAAGGCGAAAAGTCTTGAGATAAATTAAGAGGCAAGTTGAGTACAAGGAAGGATATTTAATGCTGAAATTCTGACAAGAAGGGGTACTATAGGCATGAATATCGTAAAAATAAGAACGACAATAAAGGAAAAGGAAATGAGAAGGAAGATGAATCAGATTCCACTGCGGTCACTTCATATGACGACATTTTAGGTATTCTTTCAGCAGATCACGTTGTTTGTCTCACGGCTATGAGTCAGGACACCGACTGGGTGATAGACTTGAGAGCCTCGTTTCATGTGACTTTACGCAGAAATTTTTTCACAAGCTACAAGTCAGGTGACTATGAGACTGTGAAGATGGATAATTCTGGCATATCGAAGATTGTAGGGTTCAGTGATATTTGTGTGAAGACCGATCTGGGCCGCACATTGGTTCTCAAGAATGTAAGACATATCCCAGACCTTCGCTCTACTTGATGTCAACAGGAAGGTTGGATGATGATGGCTACGAAAGCTGATTTGTTGGTGGGTGCTAGAAGCTCATCAAGGGTTCATTGATCGCAGCTAGAAGAAAGAAGTGTTGCACCCTTTATAATACAAGTGTTAGTGTATGCAAGGGTGGGTTGAGCGCAGCGAAAGATTCATCTATTGACATGTGGCACAGGCGTCTAAGCCACATGAGTGAAAAAGGGCTTCACGTACTAACAAAAAAGTGGATCCTTCCAGACGTGATGGGTATACTTCTCAAAACCTGTATTGATTGTTTATCAAGGAAACAATATAGGGTTTCATTTATTAAATCTATTTCTTATGTTGATAAAGTGCATGCATTAGATTTGGTTTATTCTGGTGTTTGTGGTCCTATAAGGATAAAAAACTTGGTGGGACATTGTATTTTGTCACTTTTATAGATGACGTATCTAGGAGGGTTTGGTTTTATGCTTTGAAATCCAAGGACGAGGTCTTTGGTGTATTTAAATTGTTTCATGTAATGGTTAAGAGAGAGACAAGTAGATCATTGAAGTGCATTCACATTAACAATGGTGGTGAATACATCGGTGACTTTCATAAGTTTTGGAAGTCCCTGGGTATACGACATGAACAGATGGTTCCCAAGACCCCCTAGCATAATGGTGTGGCTGAGCGAATGAATTGCACCATTGTATAGAGAATCAGATGCATGTTGTAACACCCTGTAACTTTCAGTACTTGGGTGTTACTATGGAGACCTAACCTAGTGTAAGCATAGATCCAGCCTACTTAAACATTAACATCTAATCTAGCCTAAGTGTGACCACTGTGAGTAATCTCCACTCATAGATCAAGCTTCTATCCAACCGTTAATAGATTGATGACTGAAAGTTAAGACCCATGTATCATGGCCCACTAACAAAATAAAATGATCCGATCCTTCTAATTAAAGCCTGATAGGGGCCGGTTGAATGAATAAATGGCATTGATTGGAGTAAGACCCACGAAAATAACCTAGAGAAAAATAAAATAATAATAATTATTATTATATATAGATCTAAATATAAAAGAGTAATTTAGTTTTAAAAAACCTGTAGAACATCCCTAGAGGAGAGAACCATCAAATTTAAATATAAGTAATTAGTGATTAAAAATGTAATAATAATTTTAATAATAACCAGGATATTAAAAATAATGTAAAAATGATATTAAATATTATGAATATGTATTAGGCCATCTAATCTATATTCTGGCCATTGAATTATTGCTAGGAGTTCCCTAGGACCCTTTAAGGTCAGGTTTAGTCACCCTTATTGGAAATCCAACCGTTAAACCTTTCAAAATGACCACTTAAAACCGAGTCTGGGATTGTGGGTTTGAATCTCGACGAACCCGGAGCTAGCGCATCACGTCCAATCCTTCCAACCCCCAAAGAACAATCTCTGACAGGTGATTCCATCTGTTTTCCCCTGCCATTATCAGATTCCACCCACCAGTCATCTGGTTTCACTGTCAACTCACTCGGTTGCGAGTTAAGTGACTCAACCCCATTTCCAGCACTACTCCATGGTGCAAAACCCGATCTGTCACCATGATAGTGATCAGTTTTCCCCCTGGAGTAGGGACTGGCACTGCGAGCCATGCACTGGTTCGCCGGTTGTAGAAGGTTACAATGTCATTTGCCTGGTGGCTCTATCGAGTCAGTGACTCTGGGTCGTTTCATGATCTGGGGGCTTGATTCAGCTGGGGCCAGGAAGTAACTCAGCTAGCTGAACCTGGAGCCAGCTAAGGACGTTCCAGATCTACCTAGTTTGGAACTGTCCCGACCTTTTCTGCTGAGTCAACTCAATAACCATAACCGGGCTGACTCGGTCGGTTTCCAGCTAAGTATAACTGACTTCCATCGGTTGTGTATGACTCGGTTGGGTTTAACGAGCCTTCAATCTAACCCCAAGGCTAACCAGACCCTTGAATCAGGCTCGACATAATGGGTAGTTGAAAACTCATCCGAGTCAACTCAGCCGTGACTCACTGGATCTTTGTAACTCCCATCCAGGACTGTCTACAAGTCTAAAACCTTATAGAATACTCACCTCCTGTTGACTTCAAATCAACTAAATAATGATGATTTCAAGTAACACTTAGCCATTATAGGAATAGTATCTGAAGCTCAATTGCTTGGATAAGGAAGTCCTAAACTCCCATTACAGGGAGAATCAAATCAGGTGGAACGCTCATTCAAGGTGAGGAGCATCCCCTATAGCTTCTTTCTTTCACTAATTTCCATGTGGATTAAATCTCTAATGTATAGAATTTTAGAAGATTATTAATTCCTAGCTATCTTGAATGTCATGAAATAATTGTTTTAATGTCATATTTCCTTATGATTGTGGGTATGATGTATTGTCTTGCAAACTCCATGTCACATTTATAATTATTTTCTTATGTTGAGAAAGGGAGACTTTCATGTTAAATCATCTGTGAATTGTGAGACATTTCCTTCATGACTGTCTATATTCTCTAATCTTTAATTTAGTTGGCCCTACCATGTGGATAGTTCTTAAAATATGAAAAATATGATTGTGTTTACATATAGTGTACAAGAGGGATGATTGGGATTCTATCTTTCATAATTATTGCTGTTGCTATGAGACAAAATTCCTCTTGTTATCTTGATATCATGAACATGACTCTAATGTGATTGACTTGAGCTCCACATGACTCTTGGTGAGCCCTCCTTTGAATGCAAAGAAATTATGGAAGTCATTATGGAATGCATAGTTGGATATTTCCTATTGAAAATTGATGATTTTTCCTATTCTATCAAAAGTAATGTACATATGTGTCATGGTGCATAACATCCACGCATGGCATGTGAGATTTTCTGAGTGTGCATCGTAAGTCACATCTTGATGGGTTGTGTCAGGTTCCATTAGCTAAGTCCAACCGTCAAGTTTGTGCACATATACACTTTGGGACACTCTTTCTTTACATAAGGCTTTTTTGAGATTTTATACCTCCTCAGGCATACCCCGAGTATTTTTTCATGAGGTCATCCTTGGGCGCACTTACTTTCATGGCCTTTTCTAGGTAGTTAATCTACCACGGGCAGTCTATATGGTCTTTTCCAAGTAGTCTACTACCACGAGCGACCCTTTATTTTGATAGCTGGATGTGCATCCCCAGATCTGTGACTTGAGCATACATTCATACATTTATGCAAACGCATTGTTAGTGTATTGCCATATGAATTATATATGAATTGTTAACCCATATTAGAATGATGTGTCATGGTTAAATCTATGAGGGAAATTTTCACTGAGTTTTCACTCACCCATCGTGCGGTTACACCAAATAGATGCAGGACTGATGACAGGTGAAGACCCTTATGACAGGATTTTAGGAACAGCTGCGGTGGATTATGGCGAGGAAGAGTTCTATGTGATTGTTGTTAAGCCATTGAAGCTCAATGATTTACTTGCTTTCTTAATTAGGACTTAAAGTTTTTTATTTGAGTTGTAATAATAATTTCCCCTACTGAGGGATTCCATTTTGCTTCCCTTTACCTGTATTAAACTTCTTCTTTGTTATTATGGATATTCTAGTTTACGTGGTAATTGTCTTGAGGTTTGCCCCTAATTAAATGTAATGTAGTCCACTTCATAGCGTAACCCTCGAGTTCTCGTACTCGAGCGACTATCCTCGGGTTTCAAGAACCAGGGTGTTACACATGTTATTCCATGTGAAGTTATCCAAGATATTTTGGGGAGAAGCAATACACATGACAGTGTATTTGATAAACAGGTCTCCATCAGCCCTGTTGAATGGAGAAGTACCTGAGAAGGTGTGGACTAGATAAGATCCATCATACAGTTATCTCAGGGTGTTTGAATGTAAGACATCCGTTCACGTACCAAGGGATGAGAGGTCCAAGCTCGATATGAAGATCGAGTAGTATGTATTCTTAGGGTATGGTGATGAAAAGTTCGGTTACAGATTGTGGGATCCGACCGAGAAGAAGCTCGTCAGGAGTAGAAATGTGGTTTTCTTTAAAGATCAGTGTATAGAAGACATTGGTAAGCCAGAGAAGAACCAACCTAGTTCAGGTGAGCTAAAAGACATGGATCCAGTTATTCCTCCTGTGGTACCTGATAACGGGGGAGTACAATAAGGTGTAGAGGACAAGGGAGTATTCAAAGAAGATGGACCAGGAGAGTAGCTTTCACGCCCCAAATTCGAAAATCGGGCTCACAAAATTCCTAATCGTCGAATCCGGCGCCGACAGCCTCCATAGAATCCCATTCTCGACTCCTAGCTCCCATTCGCCAGGTTCCGATCCTGGGATGCTACGAGGAGGATTTTCAACGTTAGTTTGATTCGTAATAAGCATAACCAATGGCATAACCCACAAACAACAACCAAGAACTCCATTACATTTCTATTATGATAAAAAACTTTACAAGTACAATGAGCATAAAGGGAAATGCAATGGTGAAGGACAAAAACTCCAAAACGATCTGCAACGTGCTCCTGCCTCAGCACTGCTGCGAACCAACGTCACCTGCACGCAACAGTCGTGCATAAGCTTATAGAAAGCTTAAAGAGTGGTGAAAGTGTGTGCGCAAGGTAGTAATATGAACATGTAATGTCAGAGTAATGCGGAATATGCAAATGGATCCATAATATCATGAGCCGTACCAAGGCTTATGTGATGCAAGACATGAATGGTATCGGCCATCCCAAGGCCAATGTGCAATGCAACTCAAGCATACAGATCCTCATATATGTCCACACATCAATACAGCTCAAATATGGGATATCACTGGGGTCTAGTACACTCTAAATCAGATTGCCGTCACATCGCGCGCAATAAGGTAAGTGGAAGAGACCACACTATCCGTCTGTCAATATCGGGCGCCACTCGTCGATAGCGGACTCATTCCTCGAGCTGGTTAGACTCAGCCTAGCATTACCCCCTAGTCTCGGGCGGGTAAGGCCACACCCCCTTTCAACCGACCATGATACAGTGGAGAGTGTAACCGTATGGTAATCGGCACTCAACGCTCATCTACCCACTACCTCTTAGTACCATAAGGGTTTAGGGACTTTCACCCAGGGATATCTATAGCACCCCATGTAGAATAAGATTTTCGGTATCCAATCCTGCCAACCACGATGCGTCTATGGAGGCTACGGCCCTGATGTCGCTAGGGCGTACAATAACCATGTCACACAAATGCGAAATGCATGATTCACGCTATCCAGTCATGCAACAAATCTTGCGCATATCGTGCGCTCATGTAGGGCAACACCGCCTAACCAGGAGCTCATAAATAACCTGTCCGAAGGCATATGTTATGATCAGTCAATCCTCATATCAAGCATACATATGATGCGTATGATCATGAGTCATGAAGCTATACTAAACATGAAAATGAGTGATGAACCATTCTTACAACGCGGATGGGCCTAGACGGCCTATACACAGCAAGTACGGCCCAGTAATAGGCCCTAAGGAGGGTCGTAATGTGGACATCTAACCAACATTACACTTGCAATGTGGACGTTAAACCAACATTGCCCCCAAGGCACGATCGCCGTAAACATTACCACATAATCTGTATTGGGATCACACATTGCAATGGACCTTAGGTACATCCCATTGGACCTTAAATACATCTAATGGGCCATGATATATGGGCCTTGTATTTGTCAAACGGGCCACATAAATGGACCACACCAATGGGCCTTAGGTATATTGCAATGGGTCATAACCCGTGGGCCTTAGATTGCATCAATTGGACCTTAGTCACATGAGTCTAATATATATCAAACGGCCCACACTAATTGGACCTAGTCACATGAGTCTAATATGTATCAAATGGGCCACACCAATTGGACCTAGTCATATGAGTCTAATATGTATTAAATGGGCCACACCAATTGGGCCCCCATATGCACATCAAATGGGCCTCAACCCATAGGCCTTATATGAGCCAAATGGGCCTAAGCCCCTAGGCCTTATGGTACATCAAATGAGCCTAAACCCGTAGGCCTTGTATAACCAGATGGGCCTAAACCCATAGGCCTTGTATAAATCAGATGGGCCTAAACCCCTAGGCCTTAAATAAATTAAATGGGTCTAACCCATAAGCCTTTAAATAGATTAAATGGGCCTTTCCCAACATAGGTGGTCCACCCAATCATCACTCACCTAAAATGATTTTACCAAGTGGATGGACGGTCTGGATGCATCACATGCATCATGGTGGGTCCCACTGTCCAGTGGACAGTGCGGATAGAGCACATACATTCACAAAGGGCCCCACCGTCCACTGGACGGTGGAGGCAACACATACGCAAGGTGGGTGCCACCGTGGTGGGCGCCACCGTCCACCTGGACGGTGGTTTTAAAACACATACATCATTGTGGGTCCCATGTGGGGCCCACTGTAATGCTTAGATGCCATCCAACCCGTTCATAAGGTCACTCGGACCTGGATGAAGGGAAAACGTAAATTTCAGCTTGATTCAAAACTTCCAAGGCCAAAAAAAATGGCTTCAAGGGTAGGCCTTTAACCACCAATGTT
Organism: Magnolia kwangsiensis; assembly: GCA_037074715.1. Taxonomy (NCBI): domain Eukaryota; kingdom Viridiplantae; phylum Streptophyta; class Magnoliopsida; order Magnoliales; family Magnoliaceae; genus Magnolia; species Magnolia kwangsiensis. The sequence continues at coordinate 187,345,266 of CM073572.1, read as the reverse complement.
TCCTCTGGTGTGGTCCACCTGAGCCTTGGATGAGCCTGAATTTTGGCAGGGGCCCACTTCAGGAGGTGGCCCACCACATGAGCAGATTGGATCGCAAATAAACATCACTGTGGGGCCCACGTGCAGGGCCGTGGGTGGCAAGCGTCCGCCCGTCCCAGACGCTGCACGCAGCAGCGTGCAGCCACTACTGCTGCATGTCAGACGGCAGAGGCTCTGCCTCTTAAATTTTTTGGGAAAAACCCGATTTTCCAGGGTTTTTCGCATGTGGGGCCCGCTTTATAAAAATCCACCCCGGCCATTGCGTTTAGTGACTCGCAACAGGCGAAATGAGTCCGAAGTTTAAATTTTTTTTTATTAGAAAATGAAATAAAATCAGAAAAGGATTCTTGAATGGTAATGATGCATTCTTCGATGCTATGGCCCACCAGGTCTTCCAATCAGCCCCAAACTTCTACCCAACGGCTAAAATCCTGTAGGTAAGAGGATGGACGGCCTGGATTGTTTAATCACATCACGGTGGGGCCTAAGCAAGTGGACCACCTAAAGGCCCTTCTTTTCTTCTTTTTCTTTTTTCTTCTTTTTTTTGGAACGTCCAGCGTCCCAGACGCTGGACGGTTTGTTTCTTTTAGAAATACAATGTGGTGGGCCCTGATGAAGTGGGCCACCACTGATGTTTGACGTGGGTACAACACATAAGGTGGGCCCCACTTGAATAAAACTTGAACAAAATAAATGTCTCAAGGTAGGGTCCATTCAAGTGGGCCACACAACCCCATTGCATAAAATAAAATAAAAGAAACAAAAAGGGAGAGAGACATGGAGAGTGGGACATGCTTTGAGATGGAGGGACCCTGACATTATGGGCCCTCCCTTAAAACCCAATCATACAATCAAAAGGGTCCCTCAACACATGGGACCACCAAGATCGAGAATCAACGGTGGAGATCCTCTCTCCACCAAAATGGACGGTCTAGATGACCTTTTGCAATGAAATAAACATCATGATGGCCCCATCATGGAATGATCATGATGATCCAAGTGGGCCATCAGCCTTATCTTAGGGTCCCAAGCGAGATCCACACCATTGCTCGGTGGGTCTCACTTGGCCCATCATAAAAATAAGAAAAAAACTACCCTATAGATGCACCCACCGTCCGATCTTCTTGCTCCTAGGGGTTCCTTGGCACCTTAGCTTCAACTTCAATGGGTGAGATGAGGAATAGAGGGTTGAGATGGGAGATGGTGGGGTAGGAAAGTGGGCCACTTGGAGCTTAAGAGTGTTTGGAGAATTCCATACGTGGGATTTTCTTTTGCTTGGAGATTTTTACAAATGAGAAAGAGAGGAGTTGTAAAGGGAGAGAGAGAGTGATGGATGGATGTGGTGAGTGATGGTTGTGTAAGAAATCTTTGAATTTTGTGCCCTTTTATGTAAGAGAGGTATGGGAGGTGAAGACTTTTGTGCCCTTTTGTGTAAGAGAGGTATGGGTTTGAGAGACTTTTGTGGTTGCTTGGAAAAATGGGTGAAAGTGATGTGTACTTGACATGTAATGGGTTGATGGATTGATTGATTGATGGGATTGATGTGATTGATGTGACACATCGTAGAGATTCTCTTGGGTTTCACAACGCGCGGCGTTTTTCTCGCACCGAACGTTGGCCCACATCTCCTGACCAGGGTATCTCCTCGACGCGCAAATCACGGCATTGGAACCGCAGCGACGGTGCGGTCGCTATGGTAGTGGTCTTGGGCTGAGTCGACTCGGGTTGTCAGCATATGAATCAGGATCGCGCGTCGATATCGGTTAAGGGTCAAAGGTTGTCAGAATTCGACCGGTAAGACCGCGGAAGCCTATGGAAAGGTACGGACCAAGATACGGGTCTTACAGTAGCCCCCACTTGATCCACCTATTAAGCCACAGGTGAGGGGGTCATCTAGGGACATAGATGTGTATGCTAAGGAAGAGCTTGTATGGGCTGAAAAAAGTTCTAAGGTAATGGTATAAGAAGTTTGACTCGTTCATGTTAAAGCATGGGTATGACAGAACGGATTCAGACCACTGTGTGTTAACACGCAAGTTCTCATATGGTGATTTCTTAGTTCTATTGTTATACGTTGATAACATGCTCATCATGAGAAAAGACATCAAGAAGATTAACAGGTTGAAATAGGAGTTGGGCAAATCGTTCACGATGAAACACTTGGACCCAGCTAAGCAGATCCTAAGAATGGAGATAACTTGTGACAGAAGCAACGATAAGCTTTGACTGTCACAAGAACGGTATATTGAGAAAGTCCTAGAGCGGTTCAATATGAACGCAGAAAAACTAGTCAGTACTCTACTGGATGGTCACTTCAATTAAGCGACAAGCAATGTCCTAAGACGAAGGCAGAGGTGATGAGATGTAGAAGATACCCTATGCGTCGGTGGTAAGAAGTTTGATGTATGCTATGGTGTGTACGTGCCTAGACATAGCATATGTGATTGATGTTTTCAACTGGTATCTTGTTAATCCTGGTAAAGAACATTGGGCAGTGGTAAAATGGATACTGCGGTATCTAAGAGGCTTATCTAGGTTGAGCCTATGCTATAGTGATGAAAAACCTATGTTAGAGGGCTACACATATGTAGATATGGCATGTGACATAAACTGTAGGAAGTCTACATCGAGGTTCATGTTCACGTTTACAGGGAGAGCGGTCTCTTAGTAGAGAAAGTTACAGAAGGTCGTAGCATTGTCAACTACAGAGGTTGAGTACATTGTAGTCACATAGGCATGTCAAGAGATGCTTTGGATGAAGAGGTTCCTACAGAATCTTAGTTTGAAGCAGGAGCAGCACGTGATTTACTACGATAGTCAAAGTGCTATACACTTGAGCAATAATCCAAGCCAGCACTCCTAGTCGAAATACATAAAGATTTGGTATCACTGGATCAGCGATACTTTAGAACAGAAGGTGTTACAACTTGAGAAGGTCCACATGGATGATAACGGGTCAGACACGTTAACCAAAGCTGTAATGCCCCGAAATTTTTGATACTCAAGCATCAAAAGTCCTCGAGCATTACCAAGAAGTTAGTATCATCTGTACACCCGTACAATACAAATCCCACCATCCTTACTTTACACCTATACCCTGACATGGATTTAACCATTGGAAATAACTCCCGTTCATAAATCAAGTCATCCGACCGTTGATCACATGGATTCGTACATGTACACTCCCTTGAGCTTAATCAACATGTGATCCTTCACTCATAAGGATTTAGATATAGGTCCTTTCATAAGAAACACTTCAAAACGTGCCTGTAACCGCCTAGATTTGTTAGATTTCATAAAACTCTTGGATTCACAATAAATTATGAAAATGCCACTAACTAGGGCCCTTAAATTCAAAGATCACATGATTACCACGATCCTATGAAACCTGGTATGAAGCCTAAGTATCAATATCAACCGTATACATTTAAAATTGCAACCATCAAATCATGATAAAAGTGGGCCAGATAGAGATCAGCCATTAAAACATCACTTTGGGGCCCACTTGATCTTTAGATATGCTTCCATTTTGGGATCAACCCCTTAAATTAGATGAGAAAATGGATGGACAATGTAGATCTCACAGATGGCAGACTAGTGGACCCCACCTGGGAATGCATGTGCATGTCGTACACATGCACTGGATGCGCATTGAACCGGGGCACCCAGTCAAAGCGCGTAGACCTGACGCGGTTCGAGTCTAAGAGGGACTCTCTCTCCTCTCTCTTACGCCCGTGCAGACAATCATCCGCTGGGATGATTGATGGGCCACCACCATGATCAAAATGGAGATCTGCATCGTCCAATGGTTCTGGGTGATGAACTCGACCAAAACCATGCTAATCATGTGGATCCATGTACACGTACAAGCTCATAGAGACGTGTCAAGGTAAGCCACGTTGATGAGCATTGTAGGCCACCCCAAAACCCGGATTCGATTCGAATTTTGTCTCACGACTTAACTCGATCCTAATAAGAAGATGGACGAATCTGCTCCCTCGAAAGAGCATCGTAAGTGGGCCCCATTGACATCAGCGAAGGAGCCGGAAACGGATCCTTTCGCAGCTAACGCACGACGAAATATGGTAGGCCACCACGATCGATCCGCATGGAGATCTAAACTGTTTCATTTGTCTCCCACCCAAAACCTACCCAAGCTATGTGAGCCTTACGAGTTGACGTACATGTGTGCGTGTGCAAGTAAAACCGCAACCCCATTCTCTTTCTCGGTTACGCAAACAATTGTTACGTAAGGAGATCCTGTGAATCCCTTGCTGTGTAAATCGACTAACGCAAGGGAGCTCGCAGATTCAGACAACTATAAAAAGACCTCCATATGATCGTGAGGAGAAGACACATGAGGGAGAGAGAGAGAGAGAGAGAGAGAGAGAGAGAGAGAAGACGTGCAGATTTCGGTCCATCCGGACCTCTGTCTAATCCACTGAGAAAGAAAGAAGAGAAAAGAAAGAGAAAAAGAAAAGAAAGGAAAGAAAAGAAAAGAAAAGGAAGAAAGAAAGAAAGAAAGAAAGAAAGAGAGGAAGAAGACTGAGTTGACTCACCGAGTTTGAGTCGAGGCCAGAATCAGGTGAGTTATGTATTTACATAGCATCTTGATTCAAGTTTCGCCTAAATAGTTAATTAGTTAAGCCCTAACACTAGATTTAATCCTAACCTTGTAAATCCTGTGATAAAATTGAAATCGAAGGAGTGTGTATGAGCATCTAGCATCGGATGAGGACAATCCGATATCAGAAGTGAGGGTTTTATCCTTTAAGCTTACAATACTTTAAGTTGATTTATTTATACTGCCTTTTACCCGTGTTCTTATTATTTCATCTGGCCTCTTTCATGCCTTTCACGATATGAATTATCCTATCTTTTCTATGTCTTCAATGATGTGAATTATCATGTCTTTTATGATTACATGTTTTCTGGGAGTTATCCTATCAATTGATTTAGTTAATATTATTACAACTGTTAGGCCTTTTGGGATTATGACATGATGTCAAATACGAATGAATTTTTCTGAATTTATGTGAGGCTATGGATACAAGTCTTGCCTCTGCCTTATCAATTATTGAGTTGGCCCCGCCACTCGTCTCTTTATTTGAGTTGGCTCTGCCACTCGTCTCTATAATTGAGTTGGCTCTGCCACTAGTGTTTTTATTTGAGTTGGCTCTGTCACTCTCTTTTTGTTAAGTTGACCATTGTCACTCTTCTCTTGTTATGTTGGCCATTGCCACTTTTACTGAGTTGACCATTGTCATTCTTCTTTTATTATATTGGCCTTGTGTCGTCTATCTTTAAAGGCATGGTCATGTGTTTTGTTATTCCAGAACCTCCATAATTCATTTTATATTCTTTATAATTCAGTTATATTCTTTATAAGTGTAAGTGATATGTTATGAGATATCACAACTAGTGAATCGAATATCTTATCATGGACATAATGCGTTACGGATAGCGGCCCTCTTGGTCAGCACGTAATTTCGTGGGTTGGTTGGCTGGCGTGGTACACAATCGATATATGTAAATCGGCATATGTGTTACATCAACTTTTCAAGATTGGATGTTGCAAATAGTCGCTCTATAACACATCATTTTACTTAAATCCTCCAACCGCATGTTGTGTTGCCTTGAGATGTTCGCATAAATATACGTTAGCGTTGGCCATGCCGAAAAATATCCGTAGTTATGGGATGTGGGTCGAGCCAGGTTTCCTATGAATTACATTCCACGTTGTAATGATCACTACGTATGATAAGCCACACACACTATGCTAGGCATACATCTTATGTAGGTTGTTGTATATACTGATATCTCATGTATTAATGGAGTATGAGACGTATTAGTACCCTTACTTTATTTTTTATGAATCTCTTGAATTATTGTTAATCTTAAAGGATAACCATCACTATAAGTAGGGCATTGACCCTATCCCAACCGTACAGATAATGCAAGTGACGTACAGATTAAAGGCTTAGAGGACTACTTCCCTATAGAAGATCATCTTGAAAGACAAATAAGACAATTTTATTATTTAGTTTTATACTTTCGATATGAACTCTGATGTTGTAATAAACCTCACATTATGATGCCATTTGATTATCCTTTTACTTTGATGAAATATAATCAATACAGTTGATTTTATTCTCATGTATGATTACCTTTTTGAATGTATCTGGATGTAATTAAACCAACGAAAAAAAAAAAAAGGTGTGATTTTACTAAAGCATTCCAATTTATACATCATTAACACCTAGTTTCTTCGGGTACGAGTACAAAAATTTGAAAAGTTACAAAAGTATTGCTCAAGGGCAAGTTTGAGGTTTGTAGAAACCATACTAGCTTGAAGAAGATAAATTCCTCCTGAGTTGGAAAGGCAGAGATTTGATAGGGTTTTCCTCCTCAGTTCAGAAGAGAAATTGGGCAGCATGGTGTAATTCAGATTTATTTTACCATGCTGCTCGACCGGCCGAGTGGTCTACTCGACCAGTCGAGTGGCGCTCGACTCAAAGTCTAACAAGCAATTGGTTTTGGAACTCCGCGGTGCTCGACTAGTCGAGGGAGGTGCTCGACCGGTTGAGTGGGGTGCTCGACCGGTCGAGGACCCTGCTCGACCAGTCGAAGTTACACAGATTTATGTCCGAATTTTGTGTGGACTGCGTGGTTTTCAAAGAGGTACGAAAGGGAGTAGGGGTCCCTACGGCTTTTTTAGTGAATGTAAGGGTGTTTTCTAAAGCTTTGCAAGGGTTTACTAAAGGTTTATACTATCAAAAGTGTGAGAGAGAGAGAGAGACAGAGAGAGAAGAAGCTTGTGAAAGGAAGGTTCTACTCGTAAAGGTGATTTACTGTGCACTCAATATCTCAGCGTTTCTACATCCTTGTGATCAGTGAGATCTCTTCGTTTTTCTCATTATCTTATTATTTATCCACTCATGCGTGAGTGAAGAATGTTTGATCCAAGCGGTGTGTGCTTGTGATCAGTTGTAACGTTCTACTTCATAATGAATTGTTGATCTAGATGAATTTCCGTGATTTTTACCTCTTTGAGGGTTTTTCACATAAAAATTTCTTGTGTTATGTGGTTTGTGCTTTGATTTATTTTATTGCTTTATTATCCCATGATTCTGATGTATTGAGGGGGCGAGATCCTAAGGTTTTGTGCAACGGCTCTCAACATTAAGAATGATTTTTTTATTTTTTATTTATTTTTATTTCTTTTGATAATATGTGAGACTGAATGAATCTTTTTTGTATTTGAGTAAGTCAACTCCCAAGTCATTTATAGTGTATTATTATCTCTATTTTCAATATAGCAATCATTTCCTTTTTCTTCTCTCTACTACTTGCTTAAGCATTTTTTTCCTCACTCATTAAATATGTATTTTATTAGACTAATTAAATAAATAAATAATGGTTACAAAACAGTACAAGTCAATAAATACCTGAATGCAGTCGGCCTGAATTGCCTCGCAAAGTTCCATGCCTAAGAAAAACTTCCCTGACGCAAGGAGTCGAAGCTCCATGATAGCTGATTGGAGAGAGAGAGACAGAGAGAGAGTGAGAGAGAGAGAGGATAGTTTTCATTCCCCATGAAAGATATATCCTATATTTGTATTAATTCATGCTTATCTAGAATTATATCTGATTTGATTTACTTCATTTTCACTATTGTCAAGAGCAATATCTTTCATATATGTTTTTATTATTTTTGAAACTTTTCTCTTTTAAAAAAATTTATGAGCTTAGGTTAGGCATAGTTTTTACAAAATTTTAAATTATTTATCTGCGTCCCCTAATCAAAATTTTGATTTTAGATGTTCAGCCTAGCACATTGATAATTCTAATAAGTCCATGATGTTTTTCTTATATAATTATATCATGTTGTGTGGAGGAGGCAATCCATTCAATGCTATCAATTTATATTCCTTTTAAAGTCAGCCCTATAGCATACTATCTAAATTTTGTGGGGCCCACTGTGATGTATTTGTCTTATCCACGCCGACAATTTGTTTTTAATTCTCATTTTAGTGCATGAACCCAAGTTTGAAGCTTGTCCAAATCTCAAGATGACCACACCACTTGAAAAATGTGGGGATAATGACATCCACCATTGAAACCTTCCTGCCCTATTTATGTTTATTTTTCATCCAAAATATTAATAATAGGTCACAAAGACATGGATGAAGGAAAAAAGAAAAAAAAATACAAATATCAGCTTGATCCACAACTTCCGTAGCCTTTAACAGTTTTCAACGGTAGGTTTTCAACTTCAACAGTTTCTTATGGTGTGATCCACTTGAGTTTTGGATATTCCTAAATGTTGGGCTCATGCCCTAAAATGAGCCTAAAATACATATAGACGGCGTGGATAATACTCATACATCACATAGGCCCCACAGTTTATCAAGGCCCTTATATAGCTGAGTTACTCAGTACGCAATCCACGTCGGTGAAGCCGGGATTCCCTGTTCAATCCATCGTGACGTGAATTCCAAGCAATATCTGAATCGTTTTTGCGCGTCCTGCGTATATCTTTTCCTAGATTTCCTAAACTCACACGCGCGAACAGCCATGCTCATGTACACGTGCCAAAATAACACGAGTACAAGATCCGACCCTTCTATAAGATAGAGAATCATCTAATCCAAACATTTGGATGGTTTATTCCACTGATAGCCAAGTAGAGTATGTGAAAAAAAAATAGAAAGTCAAAATGATTTTTTATCTAACTGTTTATTTGTTTTGTAAACCACAGCCCACATTGAGAGTAAACCAGCCTGATTTCTCGGCCAGGTAATCTGAAAGGTGTGGCATACATCATGGAAAGCTCGGATATTTCACACATGTGCCAACATGGCACACACGAGCAGTGTAGTGTACACGCGTGTGGGGTCGAGATATCTCGCTTTTCCACACCAACACGTTAGATTGTAGTTTTCCATGTGATTTGTTTGGACTTCTGTTCGGTTGTTTTGAAATGATTCAACAAAATACCAAACAAGGTGCGGAGCAGATTCCGGAAAGAAGATAAGAGGAGTTTGTCGCTATAGGAGTTATTTGGTACGCTGCTAGAGTAGCACAATTCATACACATGCACATAGCCATTGGTATATTTCGTAGAAATTTAACTCAATCCAAACCGTTAAAATAGATGATCTCCACTGTTATATTGTTAAACATGAAATGAATGTCTCAAATGATACATTTTCTACAGGTCAAATTTATACGTAATGGATAGTCATCCAATTAAGATAAATATGGGAATATATTGGTTTGGATTATAGTTTTAGATATCAACTGTGCACCAGTTATGTGCACGTGTATGAATAGGCACACTTCACCAGAGCATCCATACTTTGATCTTTGAAATTTGGATCCTTAGTATGTGAGAACATCACCCAACACCTTCCCAGAAATTTCAGGCATCTGTCTAATTGTCTAAGACCGAAGGTCAGCGTCGCACCCACCTGGCTGGATCCGGGTCGCATACGCCTTCATGATACTCAGCCAGCGTATGACGCCCAATACACGGGCACTTATATTGTACACGTGGCATATATTAAATCAAATTAGGACTAAATTGATGAACCCTCTTTCTCTAAGTGACACTCCCAGATCAGATTAGATAAACAATCCTAACCTCTGATTCGTGGACACTTGTATGTTGAAATAGGACCCTAGACTTTTGATTTATTATTATTATGATTATTATTTTTTCATTTCTAATCGTCCAGTAAATGTCCACAAATCGGATAGCCATATGATAAGTTAAGAGTAATTATTGGTTCATGATGCATCTGAACTGAGAAGTATAACTTGGACGGTTTAACAACTTTAATTTGATTTGGTTATTAGTAATTTCTAATTACCTGTGTATCATCTATCAGACTCTACCAGAGTATCAAAGTTTTTCTGAGAACCAACGGTCACGAGTCAGAGCAGGTCCCAAATTGTCCTTTTCGATATGTATTTACGTGCTGTTCTGCGGGAGCACAGATAGCGTGAATTCTTGCTTATTTGAGTATGTGGGGCCCATGCATGAGGTTGGGGAGATAAGGGTTGGAGAACGTGACTAGGAAGTCCTTAAAGACGGTTTGTCTTTTTGGATGGACGGTGGGTGAGTGCCTCTTATCTCCTTATTTCTCCACCGTTGAAATTGATATGGATAGAAAGCCCATACACGTGTATAAGGCATCTGAATTTCTGATCTATATGCAACCACATGCGCTAGAATGGCACAAGTGGTTGAGATCCAAGCCAAACATCAAGTGGGCCACACTCAATTCGATGCTCAGCCAGAAAGATCAGGGCTGTTTGCTGTACAGGTGGGCCACAATTTAGGGAGGAATCGACAGATGAAGAACTTCGTGCAATCCAGCTACGTGGATTCCTGAATCCAGCTATGTGGATTCTCAGGAAAGAAATTAGAATATGGTTGTCCCTTAATTGAAATAAAATTGCAATCCAGCTAGACAGTGCATCCAAACGCGCACTTCCTAGCTTAAAAATTTTGAAAAAATTAGCACCATAGGTGAGTCCGTACAACACCCTTATTTTGATCGCCGCCCACGAACTTATCTGACCAAAGGCGGCTGTTAGGGTACAGACCTTATTTTTTGACGAAAATACTCCTTTCTTTTAAGATAAAATAGCTGAAAATAGTAAAGTAATTTCATCTTTTCTCCCGTTCAACTATAGTCTACTTTGATAATTAAAATTAATTTTATGTGCGTCTAATAAAAAAAACATGGATAATACATTGGGTTTATACAACCCAAAATCCCTAAAATTTTTGAAAGAGTCACACAAGTTATTTCTAATTTTGGCGGATGTACGTTAGGCTTATCCTACAAAGCTTTGCAGTAGATCCACCATTGTAGCCCGCATCTTTGTGCAATATGGGCCGTCGATGTTCAATTTGAACATCCAAATTCATAGTTTGATAAACTAGATTGTTGCTCTCTCAGCTTACCAAAGATAGATATGAAGAAAAATCGTTGATGGGATAATCACAGGCCTTACAATTTCAGTTGAGCTCATGGATAGACAGTTAAAAGGAGAAAGAACACCGTTAGAGTTACACTTAGGATGCAAATTGCCTACAAAAGTCTTTTGTAGAAACTTCTTTCACGGGAAACTTGGTAGTTCCCACTTTTATGTTTATAAGATATTCATCCATTGATCTATTTTGTCAAATCATTTTAAGTCATGAGCTCAAAAATTAAGTAGCTTCAAAAACTCAAGTAAGCCGCACAATAGGAAAAGTAAATAGGCAAATGCTCACCATTGAAACCTCCTTTGATCATACCTATTGAGGTGAATTGGAAATAGAAAACTATTAACCTCACCCAAAACTTTTGTGCCTCTGAATGCTTCAATGTTGGACGTTTGAGGTTGAGAAGATGTGATAAAGTAGAGAGGAAGAACATTGTCTCCTCTACATGATGTGAACTTTGAATCCACAAGATATAATGGATCTCAACTCCACGTGAGATAAGGAAATTTGAATTATTTTGTTAAAGTCTGTCTATAAAATGATATTATAATGCTTTAAATAATAAAATCTAACCTTAATTAAGACTCTTAATGTGAATAAATTGAAACTTTTTTAAAATAGTAAAACTTATAAAAAGTCATAATCTAATTACACAGTATGATTTTTGGTATGATGATAAGAAAATTTTAAAAATATACAAAATATAAAAACTCTAAGATGAAAAAGAATATATATAATCTAAAACTTATTAAAATAATAAATTTTTCACAAAACAAAAATTTTGAATAGAAAGAAATCATTTTCTCATGAAACAAAGCAACACGACCTGCTTATGAGGATCAACTAGCCCTGAATCGGCCATTCCAGTTAAAATTCATAGGTCATGCATCCCCATGACTCATTCCAAATCAAAAGTTGTGGCTGATTTACGGTTTGCACTTTGAATATCAATTTTTCTCAAATCAGAATGAATTACTTCGATTCGGATGCACCTAGGATCTAATTACATCATGACTTATATAGGATGGAGCCCGGATCTAATAGAATATTTATGCTTTCGTTTAGACTTCTTTTGGTATAATCGTGCTAAGAGTGGACTTATGTCATGTCCTACGTCAACCTTCAATACTCACTTCTCTCATGCAGCCCTTGAGTTTTGAGCTTGTCTCATTTTTGGGCCATGTTCTTGTCTGACAGCCAGATGGATGGGGTGGACATCTCATAAAAATCACAGCCACCCTACTTACCTTCCCCTTGCAGAAAATTCTTGCAAAAGCCTTTTGCAGGGAATCCAAGCGTGCATTCAACTGAAATTTCCCCTCGGAGAATGATACAGTACAATTTGTTATGTTATAGTGTGGCATGTATTCAATGAGGAATGGACAACTGACATGTGAAGTCGTTTTCCAAAAATTTTGTTGCGTTTTGGCCTAAAAGTGCTTTTAAGATATCAAAAAGCATACTATGATTTGATATATACTACAACATGGTATAGCAGGTTGTATTATATCATTTTCTTATCTTCTAAATTTAAAAACTTAAGAGGTAAATATTTCTAAAGAAAGAAGAAGAGAAAAAAATTCCAAAAATAATTTTTTAGGAGGTTTTCAATACCTTTTTTAAGGGCTGTGTTGGGATGCACTGGTATACTTAATTTAGAACTGCCATTTTATGCAATAGGGAACTAAAAGTAAAAAACAAACCAATGATGTTTCCTGGCTTAGCTTCGATGGTGGGTGCTACAGGAGTTTGGCTGGTAACCCCAACACTGGCCAGCTAGCTGCTGTTAAACCTTTATATACCTACCATGATGTATTTATTTTATCCATGCCACCCATCTATTTTTATAGCTCATTTTAGGTTATGATTTAAAAAAATAGGATCCAAGCCACAGGTGAAACACACCAAAGGAAATAGTGGGGACTGAACTCTTTCTGTTGAAAACTTTTAGGAGGCTACAGAAGTTTTGGATCAAGCTGATTTTTTGTTTTTTTCCTCTTCATCCATATTAGTTCTAGGGTCACTAGGAAGCCCACATCTTTTTGTGAAGCATAGGTGGGCCGGACCCAATGGTAATGCTCCGTGTAGGAGAGATTCTAAAATGCCGCGGGTAATAAACTAGAGTCACATTAAGGTAGGGCCCAATCAATGAAGGATAGGTGGGCCATCGCAATGGCAATGCATTGTATGGATGGATGTGATGGTCCACTGGCACATTGACACATAGTGTTGTACATGAGTTGAACTTGGCACTGTTATGCTTGGCTTGGCTTGGCTAGTAGCTAACCCCAGCTCGAACTCAACTCGGCCCAGTCCTCGAGCTTGTCTTGCTAGCTCGGCTCGGCTTGGTCAGCAACTCGGGCCCGTTTGAGTTGAGTTTGATACTGTGCGGCATTTTCTTAAATAAGTAGAATGCATCTCCAATTTCTTACAGAATGCAAAACAGTGACAATATTTCGTAGGTATTTCATCAAATACCTAGAGAGCAGCATCAAAATCAAACACCCAAGCGAATGGCGTCAAAATCAAACACCCGACATATCCATTCCTTCCTCCCCAACACTTCGTTGAGCGATTTCATCAAACACTCGGTAAGCATCATTCATATCAAAATAACCGAGTCACCAACCTGATTTGATCCGAGTCGGTTCGAGTTGATGTTCGATTCGAGTCAAATCGAGCTCGAGCAAGCTTGAACTCAACTTGAAATTTTTTCCAGCTCCAAAAACCTGCTTGACTCAGTCCGAATCCAATTTTGAACCGAGGCGAGTCGAATCGAGCAAGCTCACCATGCTAACTCGACTCGTGTATAGCTCTATTGACACAAGGAGGGATGTGATGATGTCGATCACCATCTTCCTCGGGGGATATCTACTCCGAATCTATGGAGCTCTTTGGAATCATTACAGAGCTTCCTCAAATTTACGAGGGATAAAATCATAAATAATATCCAATAAATTCAAAATAAATTAATTAATCCTAAAAATGAAATTACAATCCTTCAAATAATGAGCTCCAACCTATGATGGAATTTTAGGCTAAAACTCCAATTCAAACACCCTAAAAATGTGAATTAATGTAAATAGTAAACTTAGTATTTATAGACGGCCTCCATTGCTACTAAATTTCATGGTTTCTGACAAAAAATAGTGTCCAATTTTGCCCACCTATGTTATTCTCCCAACTTTTCTAAGCCCTTTTCATGTTGGGCACGACTTATAGAACTCAAATGATCAGAAGTTATTATTTATTGTAAAAACAAAAATAAATTAGACTTTTGACTATCAATCTAATGAAATCTCACAAATCCAGCATGGGCAACCCATTGTAGCGGGGTTGGTTGGTTAAAGTAGCTTCTCATACCCCAAAATAGTATACAATACGTCGAAAAACTAATTCTGGTTTGCATGATCCTACTGTTTTAAGGTTCAGACAGTCCAGATTGTTTCCACCTCTGATCAGGCTTTCTCTGGTCCATCTTTGCCATGAAAGTGTCTACAACCCCCTCTACATCACACACCCTCTCCTATCAATTTTCAGAGAATTCTAAAATATAGTTTTAATGTCCATTAATTTTCTTTTTCATTCAAGATGGGCAACATGAGAATATTTGTAGCAATAACGAATACGCGCTTTCTTAGGTGTAGCAATGAATGTACAGATGAGTTTCTTTTCCCATACATGCGACTGTGCTTCGCATTTTATTTCATTAAATTTCATTTCTTTTCCTTTCTCTCTTGTTTTTTTTTTTTTTTTTTTTTTTTTTTTTGACAGTATCTTCCACGAAGTACAAGATAATTACTCTGTAAACCAACCCATAGGATGCGACAACTACTTTTTCAGACAGAGTACTTAATATGAAGGTGGTAGTTGCTCTAAAAGAAAGAGAGGCCCACCACTGACCTTGACCTTTCAATATCAAGATGTTGCTTAATGCATATAAGTCACATGGGGCCATTTCCACAACGTTGTAGAATAAGCTTTTTTTATAAAACACCTGTTCCACTGCGAGTAAACGTTAATCAACGGTATAGAAAAGCATATCCATGTGCGTATAAAAGTTATTGAAGTGCTTGTGTGGGGCCCAGTGTATTTTCTACATGCCAACCAACTTGAGAATCAAGTGTGCTCAAACATTATTATGGGATGCTCACAAAAATCAGGCCCATCTACTTGTTTGGTGGGCCAAATCTTAGAATGGAAAACCACCTTATGTTGTTGATGTTTTAAATCCATTAGTAATAGGGGTCTGTTGATGGGTCTATTGAGACAATAGACGGGTCTATTGAGACAATAGACCCATCCACAGACCACTTGAAGTCATTGATCAAATGTCAATGCCATTGTAGATTCTCAATTTTATAGACAATAATTTTGAAAAAAATCATGTGGATTGCTGGTACATTTTGGTGTTGCTACTTAATGGGACAGATCCTCAATGGGTATCGACACCATCGAAAGTCAAGATGCGTGTAAAATTGCATAAGTGCATAAGTTGTTTCCTATTCTAATTGTGATAGTATATGTATTAGGTGTAATCGGAATTAGGGCACTGTGTGATTTATTATGACTTTCTAAATTGTTTATAAAGGTTCAAGGTGATAGATAGAGTTTGAAAAAGGAGATTTAAGGCTTGTTTAAATTAATAAAACTCTATCTCTTATAATTTTTATTTTTATAGTGCATTACTGGTAGCTTTGTGCTATGTTTTTTCGCACAAAGATTTTTTCACTTAAAATTCGAATTGTTATTGTTTGGGTTTGATTGTGTGATATTGTGTATACTTTGCTTGATTCATCTTCATGTGCTTCCACGGTTCCCCAACACCTTAAACTTCTAAATTCTGATTCTAACCCATATGATTGTTGGATTAGCCTGATTTTTGAGTCACCTAACTTGCATGGTGCACAATGTAGCTGGAGGTGTGGATGCCGTGAGCACACCATAGTGGGCCCACACAAGTGTCTCAAAATAATAAGCATCCTATAAACTTGATTATAGATTGGCCTCTAATGCTAAAATATCAAAAGAGCCAAAGTTGTGTTTTAAGGCGTGAGAGAACAATCAAAGGAAAATGGCCGAGGAAGCCTAAGAAGAATGAAGTTGATAATGGGGCTTAAAAGAGACAAATTCTACTCTGAACTACAACCGTACACTCCGGCTCAAACATAGTTGCACCGTATACAAGACTACGTGCCGCAAGAGAAATGAACTCTATTGTCTCCATCATCAATTCAAAGGAAATGGCCCACTCTATATCTTTAGTTATAAGAAAATATCAATGTAATTTCCAAAGCGATCGAATGAGATAATTGAACAAAATTAGAGTGAGAAAGAAGGGCCAGGTTGGTAGACGTCTAAAAATGAGTTCCTTCCATTTTAGTTAGTTGTAGTTTTGCATTAGAGAAAATCTCTCTTTTAAGTAGAGCACTATAAGTTATAATGCTTCTAGTTGCATGTCACATGGACAGTCTAATCCATCCATTTGAAATGTTTATCATGTACCCAAAGCATTTTTGATCCAATTCATCCCTTATTTGTCCTTATTTTTGTACCCATCCTTTTCCAAAGCCATTGACAGGATGGTTAAGATTGCTGAGAAAGTGAACTATTTAGAAGCAAAAGCAATCCATGATGGTCTCCAACAAATAGATTAATCAAATGGTTGATTGGACCTATTTTGTGTAATGATCTCGGCCATCCAAATAGATAGGTAAGATTGTGGTATTAGTGTGATATTTGCATGGTAGCCCATAAAATCTGTGTTGGACCTAATGTAAAGTCTAGATCAAGCAATTGGATTATGTGTCCTAATGCAACTAAGAGTACCATAACTTTTAGCGCTACGAGTTCTTTTTGGTGAGGATTAAAATCAATCTTTATAACCAATAATTATTATCTATAGTATATAATTATGATTAGCCAAAATAAGATGAACTACAGTTCTAATAAAACTTGCTGACTTGACTCAAAAATCATCCCAGCAAGTCTCTTGTAAACTTGGTTTGGGTCTGACACGTACGGTTCCAACTTAAGAAGTCTCACCGAGTCAACTCAACCACTCAGTCAACTTGACTCCGGTGATTTAAGCGAGTCACTTGCTGAGTCAATGTTATTGTTAAATAAAAAGTTATGGGGTGGGCCCACAATCTCACACATCTAAAAAGACATGCTTAACTAGTACATGAACTAGTGGTTCGATGCAAATATTTTAATTTTACTATAACTTGTTGCCAAATCAAAATTTTCATGTATCTACAAGCGTAGCTAATACCTTTAATTATAATTTATTATAATTAATTAATTATTTATTTATTTTAAATATTGAGTCTACTTGAGCCAACTCACTGAATATCGAGTCGAATCGAATTTTTGGGTTTCCAAACTATGAGGACTCAATATTAAGAGTCTACCAAACTGGCCCTAATTCTCATACTTACTGAAAACATGAATTTATGGAATTTTGTAGTATGGAATGACCAAACCAAGTAATTTAGACTATGGTGTAGGGCCAAAAAAGTCATTTTGAGTCTATATCTTAAAATGGGGTGGGTCCTCACATCTTTGGAGACCTTGAGCAGGTCCCACAAGGACTCCAAATGAGGAATTATGGGGTGCATGATGCATGGATGATGACCAAAATTCTTCTTGATAGGACAATGGTCGGTGGTTTGATCAAATACATGGTGAAATATACACACACACACACAATAACACTTCATGGGCCTAGTAAAGGTATTCTCAGGCTTAGATTGTTTTTGGGCTTCTCAGGCGGTTTTTCATCTTCATTCTAAAATAGGATTGTTGTAAGTTGTGGGGCCCACTCTATGAAGTCCATGGACAACACAATTGATGAATACCATCCATTTAATGGGGTGGCCCATATCTGGGCTCGTGCCCATTTTCCCCTTTTATGGCTTTAGTGATTTTTGTGACATTGATAGTTTGCCGAATTAGTGTAAACATGTAAGTATTATTATCCGCTATCCATGGCCATCTAGACAAAGCACGTGGCCTCACATTTTTTTTTAATAGAAGTAAGGGGCTTGAATCCTTACATTTCCCATGATCATGTATAAAACTATGGTCCATTTCTTAAACTGTTCATTTCTTTCATAGATGTGTGGCTGACCTTGTGATCATATTGGCTTACCTAGGGTTTGCATGATGAGCGGCTCCAATCCTTTTATTTTTTAACCTTTCTGGTGCCAATGATTTTGAAGCCAAGGTAATTGTCTCCCTTACTAAAAACCATTCCTTTGATTTATAGAGATCTATACATCTAGATAGATGGAAGGATTGAACAATTGGTTAGATCTATCAACAAGGTCAAACTAACAGGGAAGAGAGATTGAGAGGTTGTGAGACTTGACCCAAGTTTGTATGTGTGCATGTGTGTGTGTGAGTATGCATTTCGTTTATTTTGGTCCCGCAGTCCTACCGGTCAAATTTCGGCGACCGGAAATGTACGACCCTCGGATAGAGTTTACGGTCGTCCCTGAGTTCGGTCACATAGACCCGACTCAGATTGACCCAAGACCTATGTCATTGCGACCGCATCGTCGCCGTGGTTCCAACGTCGCGCCTCATGCGTAAATCCAACGTGTCCATCAAAAGTTGTAGGCCGCGCATTATTTGGCCTATTGATTACATTTTAGTGGGACCCACCTTGGCTTGCACATCCTATACAAGCCACTCCTAGGCTAGCAATGATGGTTTCTCTTTTCAAAAAAACATCATGAGATTTATTTTCTCTAGGTAATCATGACTCACCCTATCGTATGAGCAATGAGTAGTTTCTCTTCTCAAAATTCATCTTTTCCTAAAAACTAATCATAATATTCCTACAACCCTTCCATATCTCTCTCTTCCTTCATTTTCTCTTCTTCCCCTTGCAAGAACACCCAAACCTCTCACCTTGCTAGAATTTTCAGCAACTTCCCTTACATCTCCTTCCTCATCTAACCCTCTACTTTCAATCTTGACCCTTCATCCATAATCCTTGGAGCCTAAGGAGTCCAATGCAACAAGAATCTTGAAGATCCATGTAAGGTGGGTGCTCTTAGACTCTCTTTCATCTCATCCTTAAGAGCTTGTGGGACCCATTAAGTGATGATGGAGGTCTCTCATGTCTCCATGATTGAGGCCAATGACCCATTTCTTTGTATACATGATCCATGGATGGGGTCATTTTACATGTACCCCATCATTGCATTTTCTTTTGATGCATATCTTGTAGGGGTCATCGAGACCATATATATTGATGGGAGAAGGCATTCCCACCGTATGATTGATTCTTAACTGCATACCTATCCTAGATCTAGTTTGTATGTGATCTAATGGATGATATGAGTGTGTGGTGATGAAGGGAAGGCCTC
This sequence comes from Magnolia kwangsiensis, assembly GCA_037074715.1. Taxonomy (NCBI): domain Eukaryota; kingdom Viridiplantae; phylum Streptophyta; class Magnoliopsida; order Magnoliales; family Magnoliaceae; genus Magnolia; species Magnolia kwangsiensis. Next base: position 187,325,847 of record CM073572.1, on the reverse strand, counting down.
AATAGTGGCAGAGACCCTCTCTTGTGGCCGGATTTTATTTTTTCATTATTTTATTTTTGATTCCTGATGTGTGTGGCCCACTTAGTGGCCCTGTAATATCCAAATCATCCAAGCAAGGTGGACGCCTCTTGCTGTCCATTCTATGGACGTTGGCATCCCATATGCTCCATTTTGAATACATAGAATGTGTTTTATGAAGGGGGTATGTCCTGGTTGTTTGTGGGGCCCACTAAGTTGGACCACAACACAAATTTTGTGGGGTATTTCCCCTTTATTCAGTGGTTATGTTCAATTATTTTCATACATACATTGCTGTCCAAAAAAATTCTGAACTGTTTTTTGGTTGTTTTTTGCATGGATTATGGACTGATTTGAGGGATGTTTTGCCCCCATTATTAGATTATTTCTAGAGCTATGGACCCCCCTTAGAAGTACATGATGAATTTCACATTCATCCGTCCCTGTTTAATCACCCAAAAGAGTGGGCCAAGGAGGGTTGATAGTCCATATTTTCTGGATTGTCTAGCCACTCTGCTTGTTGTACAAATATAATTATCAGTTTGTTTCTGAAATGGTGGGTCACCCTTGTGGACCATGCCTTATAGTGTACTTGTACAGGGATGTTGGCCTTCTATTTTTTCAAATTTTGACAGATCTGGGCCCACTCAAATGGGGTGCGTAAGTCAGGGGCGGCAACATTGTTTCCGCAAGAATTATTTCTAGACCTTACTGTCTATAAATTATATGAGTTAAATAAAATACTTTTACTATCTCAAAAATCCTAAAATTTTGCAAAGAGGTGTCGCACCTATGGTAGGACCTACCTGCAGAATTTTAGAGCCAATGGATCCCATTTGGGCATCCAAAAGGGTGGGCCAACACAGTGGTTTGTCAAAACAATTTCTATTGTGCAGTCCAGCAGTATAGTTCCCATAAAAATAAAAATTTAAAAATATTTTCTCAAAAGTTGGGTCATATTTTTGGGTCCCACCTTGTTGCAGGCTTGATAAGGGACCTTGGGTCCAAATTTTAAAAATTTTGGAGCCCAGAACCCACCCATTTGAATAACCCAAATTCAAGATGGTTATATTTTTAGCAATATTTCATCCTGGACAGATTGTAATTCTGAAATTTATTAAAATACTTTTGAGTATTCAAAACTTATGAAAATTTAAAGTAAGGTGGCCCACCCATGGTAGGACCCAGCTACAAATTTTTGGGGCCAATGGACCCCTGTGCGCACCGTGGCAAAGGCTGGACTGGCCCACTACGTTGGGATGTCCAGGTCAGTCCGATTTTCTAAATAAACTGTTTTATTTAAATTAATTAAAATATTTTTAGGTGTTAAAAAATTCTGAAATTTTGTGGGGGTATGACCCACCCATGGAAGTGTCATTCTGCAAAATTTCAGATCCAATAGACATTTGAGCTGACCGTGGTGCGACCGGGAGTGGCCCACCAGGCAAGGATGTCCAGGATGGGGCGTCCAGCCTACTTCGTGGGCCCACCTTGATGTGTTGTATATCCCACCATCCATCCATGTGGGGTACTTAGGGGATTGATCATCCTTCCATTTTTTTTATTCAATTAGGGCTCATTGGGTGGATTTTTAGGCCAAATATACCGAGCCCATAGAGCTGCCTACACATGGGACATCCCTGCCTTAGGTTACTGCTGGGCCTGCATTCCAACTGTCTGACCCACTTGATATATGTGTTTAATGTCCTCTCTCATATGGTGGGGCCTACAATGGTATGTGTGAGCCAATCAGAAATTTGGGTGGGCTGAAATTTGGCATTGAGTCAAATAATTGTTGCCTATAAATGTTCTTTTGGGGCAGTATGACCTACTAGATTTGAGGAGGATTTAAGTTAATTATCTTACCATCTTAATTTTATTTTTTTGAGCTTAATTAGTGCATGATTAAAGGCCCATTCCAATTGAATTCTTTTTGGGGTAATCTTCTAATTAATTATGAGCCTTATAACCTTGGTTGGGCTGAAACTTTTAATAGGCCCATTAGACCCTTGGGTCCTATATTTACCATGTCATTGTGATGAGTATTATGGGCCAAATACTCAAGTAATTGGGTCCTTACTTGCCCACTATAATAAATTCATACTTAGGCCGAGATGTGAGGCCCAACTTACTTGTGTTAAATATAAGGATTTCTCATATGTTGGGATAATGAGTTGCCCATTAGACTCACTATAATGAGCGAACCCATGACCCTTATGGTTGGGCCCTAACCTTACTTAAAGGCCCACCAGGTTGCCTATGTATTGAACTTAGTGTATGGCCCATTAGGCCATGGATTGATTGTGCCTTGGACCTTTCTTTACATACGTAGCAGGCTACCTTTTGGGAACCAGTTGAGGTTGGATGTCCTCTTTGGTGGCCCTAAGGTAGGCCCATAGAGGCCCTTATAGGTGGTTGAAGGCCCACCATGGGCTTGGCTAGGACCATTCTTATTTAAAATTATGACTCTCTTAGCTTGTGGGCCAGCCTAAAGTACTGGGCCCCCACTAGAGGATTCTTCTTCTTCTCCTTAGGACTCCTATCTATGTGCCTAGACATTAACCCTCCTTAAGATGGAGGATTCCATATTTCACAAGTAGCGCACTTATATTTTTGTGACCTATATGCAGCATCTGTATGAATTGATTGCATTGTGTGGTGGTAATTAAGGGATGGAGTTTCTCCCCTCATGTACATTGTGTGCCTGCAGCTAGTGCATGATCTGTATGTAGAGGTGGGCATCGAGTCAAGTCAAGTTGAGGTGGGCCAAGCTCGGCTCGGCTTATCCATAATGTACTCGAGTTAGAGCTCGAGCTCGAGCTTAGCCTCGAGCTCAACATTGAAGCTTAGCTTGTTTGCCAAAGCTGTCGAGTCGAGTTCGAATCAAGCTAGTGGTTCGAGTCGAGTCGAGTTTACCTCGAGTCGAGCTCGAGCTTGTTGGGTGAGAGCGTTATGGATTATGTTCTTGATCCTCCTCCATTGATGAAAAATTTAAAAATCTTAAGAGAATCAAAGCAAAACTCGATGAAAAAACTAAACAAAACTTCGAATCGGATGAGGAAACCTGTAAGAACCAATTTGTTCTTGATCTTCTTCCACCAGCAAAATTCCAAGTACTAGAAAAGAAACAGAGTAGAACACAGATCAGAAATCCAACTAAAGAACTCTAGCAATCAAATCATTAGATTTCCTTGAAGCTCTAACAAATTTGAGAAAAACCCATTTTGGATTTCTTGGGTTTCTTGCCTAAAAAGTAGATCTCAAGAGATTGTAATCATACTATTATGGAGCTCAAATGAAAACTAGTGGTGGTAGTTCAGGCGGGCGTGCAGCTGGCAATGGGTAGAGAAAGAGAAGAAAGGGAAAAAGAAAAGGGGTGCGTGCAGTCGAGTAGAGACTCTAGGGTTTTTTTTTTAAATAAAGTTTAAAATTAAAACTTATATATATATATATATATATATATATATATATATATATATATATAAAATATTTATTAATCGAGCCGAGTTGAGCTCGAGTTCGAGCTTCGAGTTGAGTCAAGTTCGAGTCGAGTCGAGTTGAAATGCCCCCCGTCGAACTTGGCTTGAACTCAACTCGAGTAATAATTAGCTTAGCTCGGATTGAATTGACCATTCAAGCCGAGTCAATGCGAGTTTACTCGAGTCGAGTCGAGCGAGTTTTCGAGCTAGCTCGACTCATGAACAGCCCTATCTATATGTGTGACTTATGCATTGGCATCGCATTTCATGATGATACCACCCTTACTTCATCAGGACCTTGCTTCCACAGGGACATTCATAAATGGCCGTATATGTAGATACCGAAAATATTACTTAAGCATACCGGGTGCATTGGATGCTCATGGATGAAATTTTTAAAACTTTCATGGTACCAAAGATCTGCTCCAACGTCGTGACCGAGTGAAAATTATGAGCACACGAGGGCCTTATACCGTTAGGCCACGACTCTCAATGTCGTATAGTCGGTTGGATAAGGGTATGGCCTTACCTGCCTGGTGTGAGGAGGCGTTGCTAGGCTGAGTTTAACTAGCTCGTAAATGGGTTCACTGCCATCAGGCCTTGCTAGTGATTAGCAGCTGTTCATAGGAGGATAGTGAGGTCTCTTACGCTCGTTTGACTGTACGGGGTCTGTAGAGTGACAGTCGTTCAGTACTGTAATGGACTTCGGTGATTTCCTTATGCTTGGAAATGTACTTGACATATGGTTTGGATGTGAGCACTGGCAGTACTTGCATCGCATTAGCATTGGCTATGTAAGCCCCTTCATGCACTACTTTGGTATGACGTCCAGTACTCATTGCATCGTACTCATGATAAGCCTTAGTAAGGCTAGTGATATTCTCATTGAGCATGTTTCCTTCCATGTACCTCCTGCTATTCTTCTGTGCACCATTATCGCACACTTACACCACCCTCTAAGCTTTTATAAGCATATGCACGATTGATGCGTACAGAAGAACGTAGGCAGGCGTCGTAGGGACAGAGCGTGGAGTAGAGTTGAGCTTGAGGACTCTAGTGTTGTTGATTTCTCTTTCTTTTCCTATTATCTTATGTATGCCCTTTTAAACCTGATGTAAGCTTGTAAAAGTTTAAATTCTTAGTGAATTTTGTGATGTGTGCCCCTTATTATTCTCAGATGTACTTGTTGTAATCTTAGGTTTGCTCGTATTGGAATGATTATACTGCTATGGAACTCCTCCTTATAGGATCCTAAGATCGGAACCTGTCTCAATGGGGTACTACGGGCGGTCAGAACTGGCCATCAGGTTACTTGTGAGTCCGGTTACAGAGTCTGGGACGTGACAGAGGTTGATGTGCGTAGGTGCATGAAACAATAAGAGCAAGATCACCATCTTTCGTGAATAAACAAAACCTTGAATTCATAAGATGAATTCTTGTGTCTACAAAAAAATATGAGAATTTTTTTTAAGTATTTGATTGAATAAATTAATTTGAAATGCATGATTACATCACTTATATGGAAGACTAGAGCCCTAATAAAAGTCCTAATTCAAATAAAATAAAAATGATTCAAAATAGAAAAATATTCTTAAAATAGAAATTCTAATTTAAAGAGAATAGAATTAACAAAATATTCTCAACTTAATTACGAGCAACTTCTGAAAAAGATGAAAACTCTTAAACTACAAAAATAAGGAGATATGATTAAAATTAAAAGTTTCTAAAAAATATATTTTTTTTCAAAAATTGCAGTGTTGACCTGTCGGACTGCATTTTTTGCCGAAACAGATGAATTCAGCCGGCATGATAGGCTGGTGTTTTTTGTTTTATTTTATTTTTTTTACACACACACCCGGCACACACCCACGCACATGCGTAGTAGGCTGGTTGACCCCAAAGGCATCCTTACATAAAGAACGATATGTCATGTATTTTATGAAGATGCCCGGATCAAAAGTTACAATTTATTTATAATATACACCTCAAACAACAATTTCTCCCTAGCCGGAGTAAGCTTCTTCAATCCGAGCATGCCTAGGCCCAATTACATCGTGCCCTACGATAGGACTGAGCCTGGATTTGATGAATTACTTTCACTTCCGATTGAGCTTCTTTTCGTCCAGCTGTGCCAAGAATGTGTCTGCGGCCTACTTTACGTCAGTGGTGACCCACTTGACGGAATTTGATACTTGTTATTCGAGCTTCTTTGTCGGGGATTTACTGCATTAAATCATGATTTTATTGATTAGATTACTAAAATCATTGGGCACCTTGAGGGCCCAGCTTTGACTCTTGAGCAACTGATACCGAGTGCCAGCCAGCCCTTTGATCCATGGGTTTAAGACTCAGCCACTCCAGACTGACTTGTTCATGGCGACTCATCCAATCTGGGTCTATTTTCAATACTTACTCCTGGTGCTGAACTGGAAATAGAAGTCACGGCCACTAGGTCTGACTTGGTCGCTCCAAGCCAGGGGTGACTAACTCTGCCAAATCAGGTCTATTCTCACCACTGACTCATGGCCCCAAATTCCATTGAATTTTGACCGATTCCAAGTCAGACTCCTTCTGATTCGGCCTGACCCAACCTACCTCTAACATGAGCCCAAGGCACTGATTACTCACCCCTAGTCCGAGCCCAACCTGAGATCCATTACCTCAAAAATACTTCTCATATGTAATTACAGATGTAGTGTTATTATACACATAGGGTTGAGATCTCGTTGGGTTGGATTACCTAAAGGCGTCAACTCAAGCCCAACCTGACTCAGGTTGGGTTAAGGATTTCCAGCCCAAACCCAAACTAACCCAACCCGACCCAGCCCAACCTAAAGGTTGGGTTGGACAAATCAGGTTTGGGTTGAGCCTGTCGAAGTTGTAAAATGTATAGAAAAAATAAAGGTGCAAAATGTAGGTAGTTTAAATTAGGAGATGGATTTTTTGGATTATCCAAACATGACCCATTTAACAGATTATGAGATAGATTGGATGTAGTTGGCTTAGAGGGTTTCAGACCCAATCATTTTAGTAAAAAGGGCAGCATTGATCACGACACAACTCCATGGTTCCAAATTCAAAGATGGACCGGTTTATTTATTGAGCTGCGTCTACTGGACCATAAGGTCAGCTTGAACCATTTACACCCCTTGTTTTATAGCTTTTAGTGTGTTGGTTGGGCCAAGATTCAATGAGCCTAATGGTCTATGTTTAGTCTAAATTTCAAGGCTAGTCCTGACCCATGGTAGTATAATGGGCTTGAGCTAGAACTTTTTAAAGGCATCACCTTGATATAGTCAGACCTAGTTTTGGGCCCAGAACAATTTATTGTCCCGCTTATAAAATGGACCATGATCAGCAAATGTACTCAAATTGAGACCTAGACCCAATTCAAGAAAGAAAAGGAATGGTAAGAAGAAGAAAAAAAGACAGATGAGTACAGGATGCCGAACCAGGATAAGGTATTACAGAACATATGCATGTGAAGGCCTACATGATGCTTGTTATGTTGGGAAATAAAGCCACATTTATAAATAATGGGTCCAACCATTCGGCGCGTACAGTTATATGAGGCTGGATCCCCTGCAACTGTTGTAAATTAGGCTTAAGTTACAAAATTATTCATATGCATGCAAAACATATTCATACATATATAGAACTTAATAAACATAAAACTTTATGATGTGCCTCTGAAGCTTGTATGTTATGGATGGTTGTCCATTGTTATTTATCTAGTGGCCCACCTAATAATTAGATTGGCTTATTTAGGAGTTGTTTGAAATTATTTTACAAAATAATATTGAAAACCGAAAGACAAAAAAGAAATTAACACCCGGTTGAATTACGTATGTAATACAGTGTCTTTAAAGCTTAATTAGCTCATTTCTCTTGTTGAATTGAGATTGTTGGGGTTATAGGTGAATTGCTTTCTATATAAGATAAGCCTTCCATAAGGTCCTGCGTGCAGCTATCACGAAAGGACATATACAGGTCTTGGTTAATGCAGTTCGTTTATCCAGGAGATTTGTTGAGTGCTTGAACTCAGTGACTCAAATAAGATTCGAGCCACTTGAGTAGTTATTAGCATCTCTCTCTCCATTTCCCCACGTAAAAATGCTCAACACTTAATAGCTTATAAATAAAAAAAATTTCTCATACCCTATCCAATGCATGAGTAAAGAAAATTTCTCCTCCTTTTTTTTTTTTCAAAATTGTTTTGGAGGGGAATGAATTTTCAAACTTTTATTTATTATTTATATATATATATATATATATATATAAACTCTATTGCATCCCACTTTTGGAGACCCTCTTGTATATGTTGGATGCTATCATTCCCACCAACTATCTTCACATGCAGTTAATTGCATAAAATTCTCTTCTGCAATAGTTGCAGTGTAACATGGCTCTTCTTAAATACTCTAATTAGCTGAAGAGAAGGGCCCATGTTTGTCGTGTAAACCAAAACATTTAAATCGCTCAAGTAAATACTTGAAATATTAAAAAAATAAGAAATTCTCAAAAGTAATAAAAGTTATTCCCTAAAAAAAAGTCTCTCTAAATTTATAACTTTGTACATTAATTCTTAAATTATGAGCTCTTTGGTTTTGCCAAATCCAAAATCCGAGGCAAATTCATGATTTTGAGAAGTTCTTGAAATTCCAAATTCATATTTTCATTTCCTTGTCCCAAAGAAAAACTTGATGCTAATGCCATATTTTGCAAATGAAGACCCCCTGCCAAAAAAATGTAACCTTATAATTTGAAGCTTCTATCTTTGAAAGCCCTATTTAATATAGCATTTGGATGACTCATTTATCATAATAATACCACAAGCATAATCCCATATTATCATATGTTGGGCCATTATGTTAAGAACCTAAGAAATACACCAAAAAGGCCATTATGTTAAGAACCTAAGAAATACACCAAAAACACCAAGGTGATGAAATGTGTTAAGTTAGGCTCTTTAAATTCTTAGGATCATAACATTCCACCACACTTTGAAACCGATGCCTACGATGGTTCACTCTGTGGTAGCACTTAGTTTTATCTCTTTCTCAAATAGCCTAATAATCCTTTTTACTTAGTGGTTGCACGTTGGCTGTCTAAATAACCCTTTACACTTGCAGCTTTCACTCTGGTCTAAGTTATCTCTTCCATATGTCATCTCTTTTAGAACTTGAATATACGATGTGGTGTTGGCTCTAATACTAATTATTAAGAACCTCATCAACAAACCGAAAGTTTTTTGGATCATAACACATTGGCTTGTTTGGCCTATCTATTTTTTTATATATAAATAAATAAAAACATTGCGATTGGATATTAAAACTTTTCTATAACAGTAAGGCCAGATATTTGAAATTCAGAAAAGATGTCCCCATAAGGTAGATTTTATCATTTTTAAACCGTCTAACAAAGATTGGAGGGGTTTGAACGAGGGTTTTTTTTTTTTTTTTTTAATAGGTGTTGACAATCTGCCATAGCCATAAGTATGCCTAAAAAAATCATTAGTGGGCCCAACATGTTCCAACAAAATCCAGCCCATAGATACTCATTGATGAAAAATCGAAAATAACTCCCAACTCCTTTATACGATATCAATTTGCATGATGAAATGCCACAAATTAAGCTCAAATACCAAAAGTAAAAAGTGGTGGATTACACTACTTTGCTGACAACCTAAGATCTTCCACCTACAATAAAATAAAAATCTCCACCTACAATCCATCTGACAATAGATCTCATGATTGGCGGTCAGGATTCTCCTGATTAAGATATTTCCATTCATGGTCCCATCTTTGCCGGTGGACACAATGTATCCCTCTTGTGCCTTGAAATTCAAGCCATTTGATTGCTCACGTGTGCTACAGTGCTGTGCGTCCACCGTTGCCTATCAGAGTGAAATATGGCCCACCTGATGGAAAGCTTGGATTAGGGCTGTACACAACCGAGTTAGCTCAGTTAGCTCACTTGACTTGATTCAAAAAAGTTTAATTTGTCTCGGTTCATAACTAAGTTCAAGTTGAGCTGAGCTGATTTTTTATCTTAGAAAAATTTTGATCTGAGTTTGTACTTGTCCGAGCTAAATTAAACTCAAATCAAATCCCAACTCAAATCTAACTCGAATAAGACTCAGTTATTTTAAAATTGATGTTACTCACCGAGTGTTTGATGAAATGACTCAATGAGGTGTCAGCTAATGGTAAGGCAGGCATGTATATAAAATAAATTTCGTATTTTTATTAATTTTGATATTGCATACCAAGTGTTTAATAAAATAGCATATGGTAGGAAAATGAAAGTACACTTCAAATGTTTGTGAAAATGCCACGCAGTCTTGAACTTGGCTCGTACTTGCTAGGGCAGCTAAACGAACTGAGCCAAGCCAACTACCCGTGTACACCTCTAGGCCCTTGATATCTCACACGTGTCACGTATTGACTAGTGTGCTTGCACGTGTATTAGCGGAGTTCTACACACGTGTGGGATTGGCAGACCTCGTATAACATGTGGAAATGCTGTGGTGAAAAGCTATATATGATAGGCGAATGTCACATCCTCTAAGCTCCCATCACATGCTTCACGTGTGCCAACTAAAATATGAGAAATGATGTTTGCTCAATACGTTCGGATGTATCGTAACTTTAGCCCTTAAATCTAGGCCAACTCCCGATGATCTAAACCGTTCATATGTCGAGTCTCACTTTGTACGGGAGAAAATCTACGGATAAAAACTCTCAACTGGATTATTTCGGAGCCTTATCAGATAAACCGTTTGGATCATTGTGAAAAACTCAAATCCAAACTGCCAAAGTCCCGACGTATCCTAACGCACTCGAGCAAACAAGATGAGAAATACCTAGTGTGGGTAGAGAGAGGGTTGCGTACTAACTTCTGAATAAACTCAATGGGGCCCACAAGTGATGTATGTGTCTTATCCATACCGTCCATGCGTTTTACCAGATCTTTTATTGTATGATTATAAAATTGAAGCATATCAAAAGCTCAAGGGAAACACACTACAGGAAACAGTGGGGATAGTGATGTCCATAGTTGAAAACTTCCTATGGCCCATGTGATATTTATCTGTCATCAAACCTGTTAATAAGGTCACAGAGACAGAGATTAAGGGAAAAAACAAATATCATCTTGATCCGAAACTTCTGTAGCCCCAAGAATATTTCGACGGTAAATGTTCATTTCCCACTGTTTCCTGTGATGTGGTCCACTTGACCTTTGGAAATGATTCAATTTTCTTTTAGTCATAAAAAAAGATGTTTTAAAAAAGATGGACGGATTGGATAAGATATATACATGACAGAGGACCCCACAGAGTATACTCAGTACGCTATAAGGTACTGAATTGCTCAGTACGCAATCCGCTCCGCTATAGATATCCGTTACACGGGAATGCACTCCTGACCTCATACAACCGTCCGCAAGATCCGGTTATCATCAGTTCAGCCACAGCGAATTATCTTTGTGTTTGTTTGCAAGAGTGTGAGGGCAGATGCTCCGGCACTAAGAAAGTGTATACGTCACATCTAGTAAATCAAATCTAACCGTCCAAATTCTGAGACCCAATCGAGATGGATTAAAACCAAAAAATTACACTTATTTTATTTTCTAAATAGTAGATTGGTTGGGATTTATTGGACGAATAAATGCGAAGTACTTGATGGGCCTAATTAATTAACAAATATCTATTAATCAGAGGTTAAGATCACTTGATTGAATCCGATTTTGAGCTACTGACCTAATCATTTATGTTTCACAGTTTTGACGATTGAATTTAAGTTAAAGAGCGCCATGTCTACTATTAATAAATCCCTGCGTATCAACTATCATACCGCGCCAGAGTATAAAATAACATCGTTGACAAAAATCCCCACTTGCCTTGCCGCATCAGCGCCCTGAATTCAAAGGTGGTTATGGTCCATTACAGCCCAATGACAGCTTAAAGCTCTTTGGGTTTTGCTACAATATATCCCTATTTATTGCTATTTTTATGAGGGATTATAGCTGTTGGATCTAGGTCATTTTTAAATGGTCCAAACCATGTTGTTGGTTGGTGATAACGAGAGGAATATTCAAGATTAGAAGGTTCTCTTAATGGCCCACGAACTAACATTTCAAAGAGACGGTCTATACTAAAAAACAAAGAGTCAAATAATCAAAGGGTTAGAAATATTCCAATCTGATATTTTCTTTTCTGGTATCCTTCATCTACGGTGAAGACCATGATACAAAAGGTTTAGATCATAGAAACATGGCCCTGATCCTACGGTTGCAATCGTGATGTAAAAATTTCAGTACGTGGGGTTGTAATGTATCAAACCCCAAGGCTTTTGGTTGGGGAGCAGATTAGGTGCGGCCCCGGACATACCCAACACGGTACGGCCATGACCTTGAGACCCATCTTGATGTGTATGTATTATATCCAATCCGTCCATACAGTGTTTCATATCATTTTAAGGCCAAGATTCAAAAAAATGAAGTAGATCCAGATCTCTTCTGGATCATACTTTAGGAAAAGGAGTTAATTGACCATTAAAAAAATTTGATGGATAAAAATATTTGGATCAAGTAAATATTTATTTATTTTTATCTTCATCAAGTTCTTTTTGACCTTATCAATAGGTTGGATGATGATATCAAAATAAATAAATAAATAATACCGGTGGGTTTTAGAAGGTTGTTAATGGTGGACGTTCAATAACCACTGTTTCCTGAAGTATGGTCCACCTGAGAGCTGTATATGCTTCAGTTTTTGGATTCAACGCCTCAAAAGAGCTGTCAGAACGGATGGACGATGTGGATATACTACGTATGTGAATATGGGCCCCCGGTCGGGACCGTACTGTCTTTGATGATGCCGAGGCCGCACCTAACCTGCTCCCCAGCAGCTGTGAGGCGACTTTTCCAGCTGTGAAAGTGCGAATGCGACTCGCGCGATTACGATTAAGATGCCACGCGCAAGCAACGCGTAAGTATGGATGATTATCATTTATTCACAACAATACACTACCGTCGTCGGGCACGTGACTCTCTTTGTGGGCCGCGGATTCGGTGGTTCCTGGAAACCACCGAGCTCGGTGGATCCGCGACTATGGGGCCCACCTTGATATATGTCTTTATATCGACACCGTCTATCCATTTTTCTAGTTCATTTTAAGGCATGAGGCTAAAAATGAGCGAAGCAGATCAAAATCTCAGGTTGACCACACCACAAGGAAATAGTGGTAAATGAACGCCCACTATTAAAAAATTTATGTGGTCCACTGTAATGTTTATTTTCCATCCAACCTTTTGATAAGTTCACACAGATCTGGATGAAGAGAAAACATAAATACAGCTTGATCCAAAACTTTTGTTGCCCATAAGAAGTTTTTAATGATGGCCGTTCAATCAACACTGTTTCTTTTGGTATGGTCCACAAGATATTTAGATCTACTACATTTTTGGGTTCATGCCATAAAATGAACGGTTGAAACAGATGGACGGCGTGGATGTAAAATGCATGCATCACAGTGGGACCCACGGTCACGGATCCACCGAATCTGGGTCCTCTTTTGTAGGTCTCCTCGACGTACGCGTGGCATGTACTTCAAGTCTGGAACGTCCAAAGTATGGGTCCCACTGTAGATTGATATTGTACCCAACTTCAGATTAATTTAGACAATCCCGACCGTCGATCATTCAACACTTGTTTCTTAAATTTGGACCATTCACTGCCTTTTCCATTTTCTGCGGCAAGGTTCATGCCTTCTCCGTAAGTTTTTTGGTTTCGCAACTACAGTGGGTCCCACAATTTGTGCGGTTCGAACATGAGCTACGTATCTCATTTACAGTAAAGGGGGACGCGGATTGCGTCCTACCCTTGTTAGGCCGGACTGGGTCCTGCCAGGGGATATGCGGGCCCACCGTGATGTATGTATTTTATCCACGCCGTCCATCCATTTTAAAAGATCATTTTTAAGGCATGACCCCAAAAAATAGTCAGATCCAAGGATCATTTGGGTCACACCACAGGAAACAGCGGGGAATTAAACACCTACCGTTGAAAATTTTCCGGGGGCCACAGAGGTTTTCGATCAGGAATATATTTTTGTTTTCCCTTCATCCAGGTCTATTTGTCATTAGGCATATGTTGGATGGAAAATATACATCACGGTGGACCCTAGGAAGGTTTCAACGTTGGCATCGTTATCACCACTTATTCTTATAGTGTGACCCACTCGAGATTTGAATCTGGCTAATTTTTGGATGAATGCCTTAAAATGATATTTTAAAATGGATGAACGGCGTGGATAAAACACATACATTACAATGGGCCCCACATAACCCATGCCAGGACCGAGTCCGTCCTGGCTGTGTAGGACGCAATCTGTGGGGTGTGGGGTTATATTCGGTCCATTAACTGGAACGTGGAAGGAGGATCGGTGAATCCAGACGGTTCATCTAGTGATTTTTGTAATCGACGGCCCTGTTTTAAAATTCAAAGTAAATATACGAGCTTTCTTAAATTGGATAAAACAAGTGAAATCAATGGCTGTAATAATTTATTTTCGACTCACCTGCACAAGCAAACAGCACAATAGATGAACGGATCAGATCCACTGTATGATCTCAATGTGTCAGGATGCCTTACTGATGATCCCGCGCCACAGTTCAGGATAGCCGTCCAACCACCAAATTCATCATCCACCGCTTCTACTACAACAACAGAGGAATCGCAGCCGTTGGATCTTGAGTTATGGACGAATGATTAGAACCATTTATATAGTGGGCCACAAATGTGGATGTGAATATCAAATATCTAATTCTCAAGCTGGAATCATGCGTATAGGATGCAAAAACACTTGGTGCATGTCATGTAATTTCTGTCCACATGACGCCCCGACAATCCTTTTTTGCGTCTGGATTCGTGGGACCATGTGATTTCTCTTTTGCCCTTTGTATGGAATCTCAATAAAAGCGGTTTGCTGGCCCAATGGCCCACCAAAGCACTTTTGCATGCGTCACACGTGAGCTGGCGAATGAATAGGACATCTGAACGGTTGTGCATAAGGGGATCCCACCTTGAAGATGAGCACATGCAAAAATCAGGACGTCCAGTCATCAACGGACCCACATATGAATGTGAACAGTATCAAGCTATTCTAACCGTCCGTTCATTTCTATAAATGTGTCATATCTGATAAGTGGACCAGCCTGATTTTTCAGTGGTCTCGCACTTGAAGCCTTAACCTATTCACTGCCTGGATGTCCCACACACTTGCCAATGAGGCACGTGTGCAGCGTGTATAGGTTTGTGTGGAGAGAGGGCATGGTGGGCGCGGCTTGCCAGTGCCCCGGCTATAAGAAGTTACCGTGGTCAGAGCCTATGTGGGCCCATAGAGATACCCATGACAAATCCAGTCCGTCCATATCCAAAACTCAAGAAGATCCAAAACTAAGATAAGCAACACTCAAGCCAAACAGATAGAACGGAAACGTCCACCGTTTAAACCTTTCTGGAGCGGACCACGATTTTTAGATGCCATCCAAACCGTTCATAGGATTAATACCACTCAGATAAACTGTAGGTACAAAAATCAACTTGATAATAACTTCTGTGGCCCCCACAAAGTTTCCATTGGTAGGAATTCAATCCCCACTTTTTTCTGTGGTGTGGCCCACCTGAGCATTTATCTGGCTGATTTTTGACATCTACCGCTATCGTGGTTTTGCGAAACTGATGCACGGAGTAGATTTATCACGGACATCTCTGTGGGCCCCACATAGCTTCCAACCACAGGAACTTCGGGTGCGGTGGTGGGCCTTACATATTTTGTGCATACGACTGTGTGAAAATCGATTCCGGACGCACTTCGGATGGGGCGATTGTGTGAGATCTGGCCATTCATCAAGCAGGTCCCTCCATAAATAAGACCAAGCACCAAAATCAGATCGGTGCACTCATCAAGTGGGCCACGAGTGACTGACAAAAATGGATGGTTGGATTGAAGACCAAGGTCTATATTCATTGTCAACATCCAGTCCAGTTGATGAGTGGACCAACATCATTTTTGGATCAGGCCAATTTTCGTGATTTCTGTTTATATGGCTAGTGTAAAAAAATAAATAAATAAATAACACCTGATAGAGTGAGGATCATGCAATTCATAATTTTATTAGTGGTGAACCATCACTGTTATCAATGGCGCAAAAACCTAAAACAGAAAGTGACATGGTCGGGTGGGGATCATGCAATTCCAAATTTAATAAATGGTGGTAAACCATCACTATTGTAGATTGCACCAAAACCATCCAACCTTGATCAGTGAATCGTCGCTGTTGGCCTAGCATGGTACTTTTCTCCGCGATTATCACATTGCTTCTACCATGCTACCATTCTAGTAGGAGAATTTTAATAGTGGTCACGGGTTTGCAAGATGCATGCCGTTGGTTAGGTAGGTCCTATCGTAATCACACCCCCTACGCATCACAAGGGGCACTCGAATTCGTATATTTACGTACCCCCTCACGCATCACAATGGACACTTAAATCCATACCCTCAATGTTTAAACTCAAGAAATCTACCATTGAGCCATGAATATGAACTTTATAATAATAAATTGGTTGAAATATATACATTGACAAAATAATAATGAAAATTCCAACCCTCTAATGGCCCACAAGCGTAAAATCATAATTATGGATCTAACAAGCATTTTTTAACCGTTGATTTATGTAGTCAATGTTTGGATTGCTTAGTTCATTTTGTTGATGTAATTTTAGTGATGCAATTGATAATCTAATTGTTTTGGAATATCGCCAATAGGCCACGTGTTTGATAAATTAATAGCCTGATATGTAACGTCTGTAATTTAGGGATTAACTATGTGATCCATCCCTAGTATTCCAAATATTACTTTTAATGTAGAAGCATAGTTTATTAGTATATATACATGACAACATGTTTATTTTAATAGAAATAGATTAATTATATGTATTAAGTTTAGAATTAAAAAAGTACAAACAACAGAATATCAAATTTAACCATTACAGTTATCCAAATTCACA
Organism: Magnolia kwangsiensis; assembly: GCA_037074715.1. NCBI lineage: Eukaryota > Viridiplantae > Streptophyta > Magnoliopsida > Magnoliales > Magnoliaceae > Magnolia > Magnolia kwangsiensis. Next base: position 187,309,275 of record CM073572.1, on the reverse strand, counting down.
AATAAGAGTTCACTCAATTGAGAACTCAAAATATATAGCCATATTTTGTTTTATTGTTCAAATGTTTTAACTAACTATTCCAAAGCAAGGAGTGACAGATAATAAGCTAAGGTTATGCTTGCCCAGCCTGCAAATGGAAGTATGGCACTACCTCTATTGAATTTACATTAGCCTTGGATAAGACTACGGCCTTAACAGTTCTTGCATCAAATATATCTGGGTTGGTGTTTTGGAACACCATCTCAGGTGGGAGTGAGTGGTCGGCTCAGTGTTACCATTCTCCTACGTTACTCACAATATTAACACAATTAAGTACAGGCAACGATGACCCATCATAACAAACAATTTTCTAATGTATTTAATTAAATGTATGTATGTCATGATATGTAAAACATGTCTTGAGAGTGAAATAATGGTTATTCGAATAATACTATGTTCTTTAACAATCAACCATGCACCTAATAATGCACAGGATCATTCGAACAGTACTATGACCTTTAATAGTCAGCCAGACACTCGATTATGCCCATGCAATAATGAGGGTTGTTCGAATAGTAGTCTTACCTTTAACAATCAGCTAGACACCCTAATAACGACCTATATAGTGTAAGTATGTTTAACCTAGACTTTATTAATCTATTTACGTACGGTCATATTGGTGAAGCTACGACTTTACCATTGTATCATAAGTCAAATCAATCGGATCACGTGGCTTGTCCCCAATGTCCCTTAATCCAAATTAAGGGACGCTCAAACCATAAATAGGTCGGGCTTGATTTCCCAGTCCCTAGGCCGGACTTAATTTTCCTAATCCCCGTGGGAGAATAATATATTAGCGAGGCATATTTGCTGCTCTTGAGATTCGAACATATGCTTTTCCTCTCTGATACCATGTCAAACAATCATTTACTCTAAAAGCTCAAGCTAAGCATGGTATATCAATGTATATCAAGGAACTTTATTACTTCAACATAAGGTCCGTCGCTCAAATATTTAATACAAATAATTATTTCAAATGGCTCATCACCTAAAGATAAAATCCACAAGGTAAGGGCTTGTCATTCAATATCAAATATGAATAATCAATCCAAAGGTACATAACTTGTCGTCCAAAGATTTAATTAACACACTAAGAGTCGTCACCCAAAATCAATAAGAGAATGGTAAGCTCGCCACCTCCATTAATGCTTATTAGTCACTATAGGGGGCTCGTCACTCAGCATAGGTTGACAGCTCAGACATAATGTCTCATATCACCATGCTCGACCCATGAGACTTTGTTTACAAGATCATATAACACTAATGGTTATAATTGAGACTTCATTTCAATGGAAATCAAAGTATCCCATATTCAATAAGGTGTTATATAACAATCCAATACATGGATGGTTAACTTTGAATTAGACTTATCCAATGGAACAAAGGAAACTCTGGTGAAATCGATATTGGGTGTAAAACAACCCATATAGCCCTAACTACGATTAGTTGACCGTGTTCTGCCTTGGTCAACTGAACAAGCCTAAGATAGTCAACCAAAGGTAGGTACTCCACTATTTAAACACTTTTCAGAGCACGATTTATAGCGATTCAGATACATAATATCATGAACATGCCTACAAGAACATGACAGTATAATACAATATTATAATGAATCACTTGGGATTAAACTCAAATACTTGATCAACAATCCAAGCAATTCTACATGCTCATAACATATCAAATAACATAGATAATTTTTAACATTATGAGTCTACACAACTCAGGCATTTTATCAAACATGTTATCTTCTTAGTAGCAAACATCATAAGGATTATAGCGATAGAGTAATTCTGACATTTATAATCTAGACAATTTTAACATAACAAGAAATCACTAATTGAGACTATCAATGACTGATAAATGGGAACTTAAAAGGGATAATCCTCACCTTCCTAGAAGATTACTCAGTCCAATCGCACCAAAGGTTAAGGATTTTAGGTAAGACCTAAACTCCCTAATCCATTTTTTTTTAAAAAAAATCGAATAAGAATAAGGAATTACAATTTTAAATACCTAATTACATGATGGAATGTAAATCTATCTCTAATTATATGTAGAAGCCACTTAGATAATGGATTGAGTAACTCCTTATGAAGAATTTTAATGAAACCTTCTTCCAATACAAAATCCTCATTTTCAATTCTCTCTCTCTCTCTCTCTCTCTCTCTCTCTCTCTCTCTCTCTCTCTCTCTCCCAACTAGGGTAAATTCGTATGGGAGGAGGGGCTGCCTAAAAGGGGGTATAACTTCATTTTGGTGTTTAATAGTCGTAAAAGCAAAACTAAGGGTTAGTTAACCCTATGACAGTTTGATTTTAGCTTTTGGAGCCCACCATGGAGTACATAGGTTGATCAATGCCATGGAATGGTTGTCCTGATTGTTGATCTACACAAGGCTATGACTGCCTTGCGATTTGGACATAGCGATCGACAGATATGTTTAGGAGATCAGTTTGACGGTTGCCAATTGTCAATTAGGGTCGCTGCTATAGAAATGTTTGTAGAATGGTAATTAAGATTAGTGCCCTTAACTTACTTTTTGTTAAATGCCTCAACATCGGAGAAGTTCGAATGGGTGCAATTAACTTACTTTTTTAAAAAATAAAATTCTAGAAAGCTTCACATTTCTCATGTGCTTACCTGCGGCTCCAAGTTAAATGATTCGGTGCACGGTCTCAGTTGTTTGTTCCACGTGGAATGTCAAACCCGCTTAGACGAACACTTTTTTATAGCCTCTAGGTTAACGGTGTACTAATGGGCAGTCTAGAGCCTATTTGGTTAATCCGATAAATTTTAAGATGATTTGTATATTGAAATTTCTTGTGTATGATGGGTAGTGTCTCGATTATCTGGGTTCATCATTTGACCATGTTGAGATTAGTGAAAATGGTGATTTGGCCTTGATTACCATAAACCATCAATTCTTAGGTCATAAGGGCAATTTGGTCAATTCAATTTAACCATCAATTCTTAGGTCATAAGGGCAATTTGGTCAATTCAATTTATGTACATGGGATAATCGAGGTCTAATCCATTAATCATGTTGATTTTAGATGTATGTTCATTAAACTATAGTTATTTTGATTAATCATAAGTGGCTCGCTTAGATCTTAGTCCTGGATAGAAAGATCACAAGATTAGGCTCAAGATTTAAGTGATCGAGCATATTCTTTAGCTTTTTACAGGTATCTAATCGAATTTATACAATTTTTTTTAATGGTTAAACTTGTGTATTTGTTAGAAACGAGTATTAAAGATCATTAAGTGACAAATAAAATAATTCTAGTGAAATTTTTTTCGATATTTTTTTAAAAAAATCTAAGTTGGCCAAAAAACCTAGGCATTACATAGTGGCATATGTTGCACATATGCGACTCTATTTCCTTAAAAAATGAACGAAAGAAAAAAGAGTAAAGGATTTGTAATACAAGGAAAAATGAGGAATTGCAAAACTCACCAAAAGTGAGGATTTAAAACCCTATGGATTCAAAATACATTATAATCCACCCATGCCAAATGACTGATGGATTCAAAATGCCCTCAAATTCCCCCAAATATGTGGTACCAAATGACCCCTTAACGTTTAAACAACCGATGGGTCAAACTATTTGAAAGTGAATAGTTTTTCTGTATCCACCATCCATGTTATGGCCCATCATATAAATGGCCAAGGTAATTGAAAATGACCTAAATTCCTTGTGTATCATATCATAATAATTTATATGAATTTTAGTAAAGTTATTGCTAGCCCATGAGGTTTGTTGTAATATATCGGTGTTATTTAATAAGTTCTAAAAAATAATTTAAATAGTGAATTATAATTTTGAAATAATTTTAAGAATATCTAGTTAATAATGAAAAGAAATTTTAATGCACTACCACTTTTAACATTCAACCTTTAGCATTAACTGAAGGGAGTGGAGTTAGAAAAATAAAAAAAGACTCATATTTTCAGTGAAAATTAATGTAAACACTTAATAAGTTGAATTTGTCAAATGACATGAATTAGTGAAATTTATTGAAAATAAAAAATTTTAATGATGAGTATTGAAAATAAGTTTTGTTAAACGACCTTTAGATCTGAGATCACTTTTTAGTGAGCAAAACCATTTATGTGATAGACCTCATTGTGAATGTGTAGACCAATAAATAAATAAATAAAAGAATCTTATCACTGGCCCACAAAGATAATTGTAAGACCCGTATCTTGGTCCATACCTTTCTGTAGACTTCCACGGTCTTACCGGTCGAATTCCGGCGACCTTCGACCCTTAACCGAAATCGACACGCGACTCTGATTCATATGCCGACAACCTGAGTCGACTCAGCCCGAGACCAATACCATAGCAACCGCGCCGTCGTTGCGGTTCCGATGCCGCGACTCGCGCGCCAAGGCGATACCCTGGTCAAGAGATATGGACCAACGTTCGGTGCGAGAAAACGCCGCGCGTTGCGATACCCAAGAGAATCTCTACGATGTGTCACATCAATCACATTAATCCCATCAATCAATTAATCCATCAAGCAATCACATGTCAAGTACACATCACTTTATTCCATTTTACCAAGCAACCACAAAAGTCTTCATCTCCCATACCTCTCTTACACAAAAAGCCACAAAAGTCTTCATCTTCCATACCTCTCTTACACAAAAGCCTCAAAAGTTAAGCTTTTCTTACACAACCATCACTCACCCATCCATCCATCACTCTCTCTCTCCCTTACATCACTCTCTCTCTTTCTCTGTTTCTCATTTCAAACCTCCAAGCAACTTCCAAGCTCCATACGTATGGAGTTTCTCAAACCCTCTTAAGCTCCAAGTGGCCCACCTTCCTACCCCAAAATCTCTCATCTCAACCCTCCATTCTTCATCTTAACCATTGAAGTTGAAGCTAAGGTGCCAAGGAACCCCTAGGAGCAAGAAGATCGGACGATGGGTGCCTCTATAGGGTAGTTTTTCTTGTTTTTATGGTGGACCAAGTGAGGCCCACCGATCAATGGTGTGGATCTCACTTGGGACCCTTATTTGTGGCTGATGGACCACTTGGATCATCATGATCATTCCATGATGGGGCCATTCTCCATAGACCCCATCATGATGTTTATTTCTTTAAGAAAGGTCATCTAGACCATCCATTTTGGTGGAGAGAGGATCTCCACCGTTGATTCTCGATCTTGGTGGTCCCATGTGTTGAGGGACCCTTTTTTTGTATCATTTTCTTTTAAAGGAGGGCCCATAATGTCGGGGTCCCTCCATCACAAGCCGTGTCCGACTCTCCATGTCTCTCTCTCTCTTTTATTGCTTTTATTTTATTTTATTTTATTTTTATGTTATAGGATTGTGGCCCACTTGAATGGATCCCACCTTGATGTAATTATTTTATTCAAGTGGGGCCCACCTTAAATGTTAAACCCATGTCACCCATCATGTGGTGGCCCACTTCATCAGGGCCCACCATTTTCAAAAAAAAAATAAAAAATCAAAACCATCCAGCGTTTGGGACGCTGGACGTTTCAATGAAAGAAGAAAAAGGAAAGAAGAAAAGAAGGTGGACTTGGGTGGTCCACTTGCCTAGGCCCCACCTTGATGTATTGCTTTAATCCAAGCCGTCCATTCCTTTCACCATCTCATTTTAGGCGTTGAGCCAGAAAATGAGATTGAACGGAGCACCTGGTGGGCCATAGCGTCAAAGATCGCACCCTCACCATTCAAACATCATTTTCTTAATTTATTTCATTTCCTTTCATCAAAAAAATTTGAACTCTAGACTCATTTCGACTGTTGCGGGCCACTGAACGTAATGGCCGGAGCGGATTTCATTTTAGCGGGCCCCACATGTGAAAAACCACGGGAAAATAGTTTTTTTCCAAAATTCAAAAATTCATAAGGCAGAGGGCTCTGCCTCCTGTGTCAGCGGGCAGCGCCTGCACGCAGGCGCGTGCAACCCTTGTAACGGACGGACGTAGGGGGGGTCACGGCCCTGCGTGTGGGCCCCACCATAATGTTTATTTGTCTTCCAACTTGCTCATGAGGTGGGCCACCCCAGTGGTGGGCCCCCCTCCAAAAATGAAACAGATCCAAAACTCAGGTGGCCCACACCACGTGATACAGCGTGAATTGAATTTTTACCATTGAAAAGTTTTGGGCCCACAGAAGTATTGGATCAAGCTGAAATTTGTGTTTTCCCTTCATCCAGGTCCAAGTGACCTCGTGAATGGGTTAGATTTCAAATGAACATTTCATGTGGGCCCCACAGAGGACCCACAATGGTGTATGTATTGCTCCACCGTCCGCTGGACGGTGGAGTTCATTTGATGCATGTGTTATATGCACGCCACCACCAGCGGCGTGCGTGTGTGCGTGCTGTGTGGGTGTGCATACGTGTGTGGGTGTGTGCATGTATATATATACATATATACTTATATATACTATATGTATTATATGTACATATTATTACTGTTGTAATAAATATGATGGTAGGCCCTCATGTGGGCCCCACCCTTGATGCATGTGATGCATCCATACCGTCCATCCATTGATTTGTAACAGGTCTATGGGCTAGGTCCATTTGATTTATGAAATGCTTATGGGCTAGGCCCATTTGATTCATTTAGGCCTAAGAACTTAGGCCCACTTGATATGTTGCAAGCCCATGGGTTTAGGCCCATTTGATGTACTCCAAGGCCCATGAAATTGGACCCTTTTGATGAAATTTAAAGCCATGAAAGTAGGCCATTTGATATATGTAAGGCCTAGGGGTTAGGCCCACTTTGATATGCATGCAAAGCCTAAGAGGTCAGGGCCCATTTGACATACATATAGGGTCCAATTGTCCAATTGGTGTGGCCCATTGGTCATATATAAGACCCATGAGACTAAGCTCATTTGATGTAATCCAAGACCCACGGGTTTGACCCATTGCAATGTACATAAGACCCATTGGTGTGGCCCATTTATGTGGCCCATCTGATGAATAAAAGGCCCATAGGATATGGCCCATTTGATATATATGTAAGGTTCAATGGGAACAACCTATGGTCCATTGCAATGTGTAAATCCATTGCAGACTAAGTACTGATGTTTACAAAGATCGTGACTTGGGAGCAATGTTGGTTTGACGTCCACATTGCGAGTGTAATGTTGGTTGGAAGTCCACATTACGACTCTCCTTGGGGCCCATTACTAGGCCGTACTTATCGTGCTTAGGCCATCCAGGTCCATCTGCATTGTAAAATAGTTCATTTTATTATAACAGTTTAGTACAGTTTCATGACTCATGATCATACGCATCATATGTATGCTTGACGTGAGAATTGTCTGATCATAGCATTTGCCTTCGGGCAGGTTGTTTATAGGCTCCCGGTTAGGCGGTGTTGCCCTACATGAGCGCACGATATGCGCAGGATTTGTTGCATGATTGGATAGCGTGAATCATGCATTTTGCATTTGTGTGACATGGTTATTATACGCCCTAGCGACATCAGGGCCGTAGCCTCCACAGACGCATCGTGGTTGGTAGGATTGGATACCGAAAATCTTGTTCTACATGGGGTACTATAGATATCCCTGGATGAAAGTCCCTAAACCCTTATGGTACCAAGAGGTTACTCCAACATCTACACCGAGTGGGTAGATGAGCGCTGAGTGTCGAATACTAGTTGGCTGTGCTCTCCACTGTGTCGTGGTCGGTTGGAAGGGGGTGCGACCTTACCCGCCCGAGAGTAGGGGGCAAAGCTAGGCTGAGTTTGATCAGCTCGAGGAATGGGTCCGCTATCGACGAGTCGCGCCCGATATTAGCAGATGGATAGTGTGGTCTCTTCCGCTTACCTTATTGCGCGCGATGTGGCGGCAATCTAGTTTAGAGTGTACTAGACCCCGGTGATATTTCATATTTTGAGCTATATTGATGTGTGGATATAGATGAGGATCTGTATGCTTGAGTTGCATTGCACATTGCATGGCCTTGGGATGGCCGATACCATTTATGTCTCGCATTGCATAGCCTTGGTACAGCTCATGGTATTATGGTTCTATCTGCATATTCCTCTTTACTCTGACATTGCTTGTTCATATTACTACCTTGCGCACACACTTTCACCACCCTCTAAGCTTTCTGTAAGCTTATGCACGACCGTTGTGTGCAGGTGACGTTGGTTCGCAGCAGCGCTGAGGCTGGAGCACATTGCAGAGCATTTTAGAGTTTTTTGTTCTTTACCATTGTATTTTCTTTTATGCTCATTGTACTTGTAAAGTTTTTTATCATAGTGGAAATGTAATGGAGTTCTTGGTTGTTGTTTGTGGGTTATGCCTTTGGTTATGCTTATTACGAATTAAACTGATGTTGAAAATCCTCCTCGTAGCATCCCAGGATCGGAACCTGACGAATGAGGGCTAGGAGCCGAGAATGGGGTTCTACGGAGGCTGTCGGCACCGGATTCGGCGATCGAGAATTTTGTGAGCCCGGTTTCCGAGTTTGGGACGTGACAATAATGGTTAAAGCAAGGTGTCATCATGAACCATCTGACCCAACCCAAGTTTAGGTTGGGTTTTCAGGGTCCTTGGATTGGGTTTAGGTTGAGCAAATTCAGGTTATGTTAGGTTGGGTAAGGACTAATCATATGTATTTAGGTCAGGTTGGTCGAGTCAAGTCAGGTTGGATTGATTATAAAGGACTTCGGGTTGGGTTCAGGTGAGGCACCTCAAGTTGTCAAGTTGGGTTGATGGTTGGGTCCTCTCAAGGTTGGATTCAACTGGGGTTGACCTTAAACCAACCCAACATACTTGAGTTACATCCGTTAAAAAGGACTATCCATATTTTATTTTTTTTAAAATGATGACCGACAAAAACATTAAAAAATTCCAATCCTACAGTTCTTCTGTAGATACCTCATCCACGGTGTGTCCATTGTATTAAAAGTTTTGGGTCATTAAAAGATTACCTTATATCCAAAGGTGTATTTTAAATGCTTAAAAAGCAAAATGTGTCCTAATATACTCGAATTATATAATAAATCACACAATTCTAAGTTTGTAATTTGTATAAGGACCATACACATTTCGAACGTCCTGCAAATGTGATAGTTTGGCATGTGTATGTGCATATGTTTATGTGTGTGAACACATAAAAATTTGAGAAAATAACCACTTATATATTGTTGAAATTTATTTTTAATCTTATATCACATTATATTAGGCCATGTGTAATTGAGACCAAACTTTAAATGGATTTATCACTGGGTGATCAATACCCAATCTCATTCTTTGAAGTATATTGTGACCGGCATATTGTCTAAACCTAATTGTCAATTGAAGCAAACTCACTAACACTTTCTGTCAACAAACAACAACACCATGAATCCTTTACAACAAAATAAAAAAAATAAATTAGAAGATAAATACATAAATTGTTGTGGAAAAATACTCACACACAATCAATAGAAACAAAGTAAAATCACAAAAGAAAAGAGTCAAACCAAAACTCAAAACTTAAAAAGAAAAACAAGATAAAAGAGGCATAAATATTTATGTGATTCAACAATATGTCTGCTTTAAGACACGATAATACATGATTTTTTCATTGAAATAAGAGAAATCAATAGAATACAGCTTACCTCTTTCTCACTCTTCTCATGTACAAAAAATCTCTTACCCATGAATCATATAAAAAATACCATATCTCTCTAAAAGTGTTTCATTTTTATAAACATCACACTAAAGAGAGAGTTGCCTAAAGCCTAAGAAACTAGGTATTACACATACATGCTAAAAAGATGATAGAGCTATTAGGAAACACATACACATTTTTCATACAAATAAGCCGATGCTTCAACAAAACACACTACAATAATGTACGAGAGATAAGATTTGCATAGTTCATCGCATTATAACTATAATATGGGAAGCACATAGAGATAAATTAAGTGAAGTAATCTAATCGCACCAATCAAGCACAATCATAAGATACCGAATTTAACGTAGAAAAACCCTTTTGGAAAAAAAACAACAGTACAAAGCGACAGTAAGTACCATGAAAGTAGAAAATTACAAGAGAAAAGAGATTACCTAATCCAAACAACCTTAAATCAATCCCTAAGGTATACCCTTGAAACCCTTAGAACAGATTTGAAAGCCCTAAATACCTCTCAATCCCGATTACACCAAAATATATAGCCTTCGAATTTGAAAAGAAATCCTGCAAATTTGCAACTCTACATAATTATGCGATAAGCTCGATGACACCTTTGATGGGACTTCGATATTATCGAACTTAACATTCGATTCGATGTCATCGAAATAACACCAAAACAGTCCAAAGATAAAACATGAAAATTGGATTTTCTTCAATTGCATCGAGCCATTTTTGATAACATTGAACTTATCCTTCGATGTCATCGGATACTCTTCGATGACATCGAAATATCACCCAGTTAGTCCAGCAACCAACTGGAGAAAATCTGAAATTTCTCAATGGAATCAAGCAGCTATTTGATGACATCAAACAAAGCTCGATGACATCAGATGGTCTGTTGATGTCATCGATAGATCCTATTTCTGAATGATTTAAGACATCCAAAAATAACATGGCTTACATGATGGGTGGTCCACATCAAAGGTGGGCTCCACATGATGGGCAATGGTCGTGGAAGTATGACCCTCATGATGGATGGCCCACATCAGGGTGAGCCCCACATGATGGACACTTCACATCAAAGGTCGACCGTTAATGATGAATGATCTACATCCAAGGCGAGCCCCGCTGTAACACCCTGTACCTCTGGTACATGAGTGTTACCTTATCTCAAAACCTACATCGATCAAGGTTTAATTACTAGGTAACTTGAACTTCGACATGTGCAAGTGGGACTTCCAGTCAACATCGAAGCCATCCCTCAGGGTCGGTAGGAGCCAAGTAGACCTAACACCAGTCAGAAAGGTAAGACTCAACAAACACCTATAGTTAATAAAGCTCATAGATAAATTAATCAAGTCATAGTGGAACAATTCACCCACTAGCGGCTCTCAAAGATGAAGGAATGTTCAACCAAACAAGTAGTATACTCTAAAACCCCAGTTAACTGTTAAAACTGAACGTTAAGCCAATCCAACCATTGGGTTGGCTGTTGAGGGTCAAATATTGCATATCAGACCCCAGTTATTGCCTGGATTTACGAACATGGTATTGTTTAATGGCCCGATTTAATCATATTTGTGATGCAGGGTGTATTTACAAGCTTGGATCGAAATATGGTGCTAAAAGCTGAGATTTAATGCTCAGAATTCACCAGAGCATGGGACGGACCCCAGGGGACCAAGATCGATGGATTTACACACCAAAGATCCGAGAAAATCGAGAAACTGAAGCTCAAGTGGCCCGAAATTGGTCCAGAATACAAGATCACAGGGTTCCCACTATCTTCTCGGCTCAAAACTTCATACATGGCCTAAAGACCATAAATTAACCGTACATGTAGAATTACAGCCGTTGGATCCCTCTGAAAGTAGCTCAATGGACAAATCAACCCATAAATCAATGATTTGGGGGCCCACCTGATATCTGGATATGCCTCAATTTTAGTTCCAACACCTTAAATGAGGTGTCAAAATGGATGGATGGAGCATATTTTACACACGCATCACGATGGACCCCAAATGCTCACGTATGTGTACATAGCACATACACACGCGAGCCACACCGGACATGGGATCTGGTCAAAGAGAGGGATGGCCGATGGTTTTATAAAAAATCTCAAAATCGGCCAGCGTCTTCCACACCGACCGTCGTTTTCTAGTAGTGGGCCCCACCCATTGTCCATATAGACAATCCAAACCATTCATTCATTCCATAAGGGGGGAAATACCCTCGCCTAGGTGACCTTTTGGTCCCATGCATGTGTAAGCACGTGAATCGACAGAAAATGTAGGATGAATGGTGGAAGCAAAAAAATAGTGGACTGCATCAAAACTCAACAAAAATCAGTCCATTCCGACCGAAATTTCGAGAGGAATCTGATGGACGAAGTGAATTTCATCAAAAACATCACTTCAGGGTCCACCAAACACGTCAGCACGTCCGCATAGGCTTTACGCGCGTCCGGGAAATCCAGAAATTCTAGGCAATTGTGGGCCACTGTCTGTGATCGGATCATTGATCCAAACCGTCCATTTGATCAGGCAAGGGGTTCTTACCCTCACCACACTGGTTGATTTCAAAGAGGGGAAGATTCCTCCTCTCAAACTCATTCTAAACCCAGTCTTGCGCAGAAACAGAGTTTCGTAAGGAGTCTGCTACGAATGATTTTCACATTCCAGGAAGGTTGATTCTCCAAACTGACTCCAAGCTCTTCACCGTCCTTACCTCTATAAAAGGAGGAGAAAGAGAGAGAGAAAGACATTCAATCTTGAGCTGGTGGTGGACGGGAGAGCAAGGTAAACTTTATTTTTGATTTCTTATTTTTGTTTTATTTTTTTTTAGTTCTTTTCTTTTAAAAGATTATATCTCCATCATGTTGAGCTAAACCTCTTAGCTAGGGCTAAGAGATGAAGCTTGTAGCGTGATGGGGAGACTTGACTTATGCATTTTGTTTATACTAAACTGATGTTGATTTTCGTTTAATTAAGGAAATATTTTTAGTTTTTAATGGTCTGTTGTGACTGAAATTACAATGGGTCTGCGATAGCTTTGAGCATGTTCTTATTCCTTTTATGTTATGACGTCAGGAAGCCCTATTGTTCACCATTGTCTCCTCAGCATGGTCGGATGACGGTACTCTTCCTAACCTTCATAGTATGTTAATTGGTTGGTAATTAGTTTAATTCTATTGTTTACTTTATCTCTTGGGCATGGTTTGGTGATGAAATCCATTCTAATTCATATACCTTCATCTCTTGAAAACTATATTGTAACATCTGAATTTTTACTGTTTTGAATTTTCAAAAATCATTGAATTTTTTTTAAATTAATTAACTTATAATATCACTTAATGATCATTAGTATTCAATGTTAATTTATACAAGGGTGAAACTAGTAAAGGACCACACAAGTTAAATTAATCAACCGTAGGAAGCCAACGTAATCGTCTGATCACTTGAACATCAGGTGTAGCCCCATGATTCACTCACATAGGACCCAAATCTAACCGACTCATCGCTAACTAATCAAGAAAATCATGACTCAATTAAAGATCTAACCGAAGCTGAACTACATAAGGTCCAGATCTTGACTAATAGACCAAATCAACCCCGTTACTTTTTTAGTGTAAAATCGACGGTTTAGAGTGATTATGACTAAATCTCCACTTTCACTAGTTATACATAGGTCATACTATGAACATAGTTAATTCAAACCCTAATCATCGCCCACGAGAAATCTCAATACCTAATTGATTCCAGAAATGCACCGATTTTTCGAACAAGCTCTAGTTCACTCATTGGTGGGACACTAGTTACAAAATTATAGAGTAATGTCTGTCTTACTGGGCTTGTTGTCCACGGACTCAGTGGATGCCCATAAATTAATTATCCGCACCGTTCCAGTGGCACTTGCCAAATGCAACCCACCCAAGGTCAGGATTGAAATCTGGCACGTGTAAATGAAACTGAGATATAAGACATTTCAGCCGTCGGATTACTTCTAAATTTACGGTGGAGGCCTAATATATTTTTCTATGCCCGCCCACAAAATCTGGGACCCGATTGTGGAATGGTGATCGTTGATCACAAATTAGACTTGTACGACCAAACTCCATATCCGATCGTTTTTGAATTTTGCATGACCCTTCATTGGGCTATGGAGCACCTATCATACTGTGTATATCAATATGTACACCCCATAGTGGGCCCTAGTCTTAGAAAGACCCTCTCATAGATCTAGTATAGTGAAAACCTAGCCCTTGGGGCCATTTATACCAGAGGGCCTCATTTGGGCACCCCCTCTCCTCATACGATTTTTTCCTAAAGAAGGAAAGAGAGAAGAGAGAAAAGGGAGAAAGAAGAAAGGAAAGAGAGAGGAAGAAGAGAGTGAAGGAGGGTGTTGGTGGTGGTGGGGCCCAAGGAAGCTCAACCTTATAACTCCCTACCCCTTTTCCAATGGAAGCCCTTCACCACAATCGCAAGAATCGTTCCATTAATCGTTTAGGTAAATCTCTCACCCCTTTTTCTTGAAACCCTTGTGTTGAGAATGGATTGTCATGGATTCCTAACACGAAATTGTTTGCTTTAGGTATTCCGGTCGATCAACCCCAAATCCACACTCTTAGGTCATTTTCCAAGTCTTCAACGATTCATAGGTGCAGACTATTATTCTTAAGTGGCCTAACACCAATTTTAGTATGAGTTTAATGATTTTTTTTGCTTAGATGATGCATTTGAAGAATCTAGACAAGCGTAAGGAAGACCCTACCCTTGATCCTATAGATTCACATGGAATGGTTATGAAATATTGTTGTCTTTCGTATGATTTGGTTTAAATGGATGATTGCATGTACTTGTCTTGTTTGGTTCTCATATGATGTTGCCTCATAGCATGTATGATCCATTAATTCTTATGTAATTTGGTTCTATTAGGTATAGGAAGTGCTTAGCTTCCTCACTAACCCACACAAAACAGATGCACTCTTGTTTCATGACATTGGTAGCTTTGTTTGATAGGAAAATCTAAATTGTATGTTGAGAAAATATGAAACATGATATTTTTATGCTAGATGATGCATTGATAGTTGACATGTTATGAGTTACCTCCCAAACCCTTGGGTTGGCCAGTAATTCGAGGAGAGCGAAGGTGGCCCCGTTGGTAGGACCACCTTGAAGCTAAACCCATGGATGTAGGCGAGTGCATGTGGGCAACAGTCGTTAGACTACATGGGGCACTTACATCCAATGTCATTCCGCCATGTACTTACTTGGACTTGTGCGGTCTAGTCTACTGTCTGACCAACCTTGTTTGTTAACCTTATTTGCTCACACCTGTATGGAACCTGGAATACCCTGCAACCATTGTAACCCACCAATAACTAATTGAATTTAGTCCACAACCTCGTGAGCTGGGTATGGTGGAATGGGACATTGTGTCCGAGCTGTTGGCCTACGTTGGGGTGTCACACCTCCCCGTAGTGACCGCAAGCGATCCCTTTCTCTCGGCACTCCCCATGTACTTGAAGTCGGGGATGGGGAACCCGACGGGATCAAGGACCGCGGGGTCTCGGCCTCACACATTAGGGGGTCTTGGTCTCGCAACCAGCTCAGGGCATTGATACGTGGGGTGTATAAGATTCTTCAACCTACTGGATGAATGAACTTAACTAATAACTTGGTTAACATGATCGCATTGCATCGCATTAGTTAGGGTGGCGACTCGAAAGTTGAGGTCACTCTGAGGGAGTGTTGACATACGCGATCGTTAGACGGAGTAGCTCGAGGGAGCGTTGTGGAGAGGGCATACATCATATCATCCAGCATGCATGCACATTAATAAGATTAGTTAGATGTTAATGATTGACTTCTTTTCATTAATTTTATATTATAATTGATGCCTGTGATAACTTAAGATTAATAGCACCTACTGAGTTGATCACTCACTCCCACTCTGGGACGGTGTTTTAAAACACCACCCAGACCCTTCAGTAGCTGCAAATAGTACTAAGTTCGACGAGCCATACGGTGCAAGCTTAGACGAGGAGGACGAGTTGTCCTACTTTCAGTTGATGGATGGCTTTCTAGTGGGGTGATAGGCGGGATTGGGATGACTGAGTAGTGGACTCAGTTCTACTCTTTTGGATATGATATTTTTTATAATTTTGTTGGGCAACGCCTTGTGCGCCCCCTTTATATTCTTTTGGACCTATATATATTGATCTCTTTTTTTTCAGTAGACTAGTTGTGGTTGAGTTTCATGCTCCAAGTAATTTCAGGTTGCGCATTTAAACCTGATTAAACGCATAGTAATGAAAATCGGTTATAAATGACACTCAGGAACTCGGGAGTCGAATCTATGCACGACCCTCAATTTTCGGGGGCATTACATATATCAAAGGAAGTTTAGTTTAATTTTCATGGTTACACCCTTCAACTGGATGAAGATGAGACTCTAAGTCCAGTTGGGTTCTTGGAACAGGCATAAGATCTTCCTGATCTCTACAAGTGGATCCTCTGAATCCCTAGTTTCCTTTCCCTGAATTCTTTAAGTTTTAGATAATTATTCCACCATTATTCTCTTAAATTCCTTTGATTTAGATTTCATCTTAGTCTAGTTCTAATTCTACTTAGTTTCAGATAACGTACGGGTTTCAGTCCCTTGGGATTCGACCTCGGTATTATCGATTTTTATTACTACATCACAACCTTGCACTTGGAGAGTGAACAGTGACCTACACTGGCCAAATAAACCCTCAGATGTGTGATACGGCCCGTCTGGGCCTCACCATCGACCCAAAATGGGTCAGGGTCCCTGTGTAGTGTTCCCTAATGCAAATGGATGGAGTAGCTTATAATAATAACGTCACAGTGAGCCCCTACTCGATGCATGTGCACTGAGAGTGCTTGTGAACGAGGTGCACTGAAACTGCTGGCTCGGTCAAACTATCTTTGACCAAGCACCTCTCAAAAATTGGATTATGGCATTCTCCCACCTTCCTCTATGTTTAAACCGACTTACTTCGAGCCCCTAAATGACCCACCATGATCACTTTCCGAGTCATCCAGTCCGTTTAAACTCTTTGTGGGGCCCATATGATCAAAACCATATAGGCATTTGGAGCCTTGTAAATAAACGAAAGTGATGGGTTGCAACCGTCCAACTCTCATCTAAGGTGGTTCTTGTTTCTTCCCAAAACCGGTCAAGCAACGGCCTGTACGTAGAAAATGGAGGAGAAACTTTCCTCTTTAGGAAAGACGGTGGCGGGTGAGATCTCGGCCGTCCATGGTAAGAGAAATCACAGTCGTTTCTCCCTCTCTCCCTCTATATAAAGGGCATTGTGGACAGGAAGATTCAGACCAAGAGAGGAAGAAAGTGGAAAGAAAGAAGAGATAGAAGTAGGGAAAACTAATCCCTTATTTTAACATAGGTAATAAAGGCAGCAACTGCCCAAGAGAAATGTTTTGTTTTGTTCTTCTGTTCTTTCTTCTTCTCTCTTGTATAGCTTCGGGTGATACCTCCTGGACTGAAACCAGGCCAAGCAATGACTGAGTTCGGTTCGGCCGCAGTGATGTGAGGGCAAGCCAAACAATGGCCCGCTTCAGACCACATTTCAGAATCCATTTGAGCCTTGCTTATGAGCCTTCTATTGGACTGAGGTTGAGTCGATCAATGGTTCTATCTCAGACTAAAAATGGTCCTAAACCATGGCCAGATATAAGTTGGAAACAACCAACTAATGGTTGTTTTTCAAACTGAACATAGACCAAACAATGCCTTCATTAATGGGACGAGTTCATACTAGAAAATGGCAGGATTTTGTGTGGAAGCCGGGCCAAACAATGGCCATACCCCAGGCCCAAAATCTGTGAAAACGGAGGCCCTGTTTCGATGTGTGAAGGATTGAATCCAAGGCCATTAACAGACCATGGTTAGTGTTTGGAACGGGCCAAGAAATGGTTGTGCTTTCAGATATATCAGTCCAACAACAGCAGGTGTTGTTGGGTCGAAATCAGCCAGGAACAGGGGCTGATATCAGTCCAAAGATGGAGGCGAAAATGACCCTGTTTCGGGTCATTCCTTGATAGTGAGAGTGACAGCCACCGTGCCTTAGAAGTGGGTGGAAAAACGGCTAGGGGTGGGCCGTGTTAGAGCTAAAAGGCATGGCCGAAAACAGCTTCAGCAACATGTAGCAGATGGTGTTGTTTTCACGTCTGAGGTTGGTGGGCTGTCTGCCGACCTAGGCCCTGCGAAAATCTCAGGTGGGCCTCACCCAACGTTAGTGGGCTGCACTGACAGTGGGCCCCACCAACAAGCTGGTGGGTTGCACTGACAATGGGCCACCATGGGCCACCTGCGTTGAACGGTCCATCAGGGACAATACACCTAGATAGGGTCCCTGGGCTGGACGTTAATGGCTATCAGCAGATTTGATTTTATAATAAAATATTGCTATATATGGATATACATGTATATATGTAAATACCATAAGCAGTAGGCCCCATGTGGGTACCCACTTTGATTTATGCTTCTACCTCCAGCTATCCATATGGACGGTTCTGGTGGTGATTACATGTATGGGTTCTAGATAGGCCACGCCACAAATATCGGGCCTGTTGATCCAAACTGTCCATCCATTTAGTTGATGGGCCAACGTGCCACTATAGCAGCAGCAGTTGCTGCATCCACGTCAGCAACTCTGTGGGTCCCACCCACTGTATGTGGTTCACCTATGCCATCTAAAGGGTGGGCTACACCCTACTGACTTCAGACGGTCTGAGCTTGTGGGCCGCACTTGGATGTGATGCCAAGTAGGCCTCACATTGTATTTTTTAGATTACGATGATTTCAAATGGTCTACACCACATGACCAAACCAAGTGGACCTCACCCCACTTCAATAACAAAATGGGCCACACCAAGGTTATGGGCTGATGCACAGCAGGCCCCGCGCTAGCCCCTATGGGTTGTGTATGCAGCAGGGACTGACATGCTCAGGCCAAACTGGGCCCACCATAGCTAGTTTTAGGGCTGATTAGGCATAGCAGAAGTGGGCCCCGATTGGGCCCAGTTTACATTAAAATGGGGGGGCCACATGTTGGTAGGTTCAATCGCCCTTGATTTCAGCCCAAACAAACCTTGGTTTGGGAACTTTTAACTCTTTACCTTTCCTCATATATTAAAACTTGCGACTCATTGTCTGTTATAAACGAATTTGTACAAGGAGTTACGCGAGTAGTGTGAATTCACCATCTTCTCAAAGAAACTTATCTCTAGGAGCACTCTACGCCTTGCCTGGTGATGATTTTCTTTCCCTTAAGCTTTCCATCCCTAACTAGATTAGAAATAGTAGCTTTATCAGCATAAATGACTAGTTAGATTAATAATAAAATGTGTGAAGCAGACTGCATTAATGATGATGATCATGCTTGCTATTATCTAGATTCTTGATTTCTCTGGACTACGTAAGTAAATAATCTAAGTCATTCATGATATGTACCTTACGTTATTTCGGTTAGTGTGTATTGATTAAAACATATGTGTTGTTCCTCATTCCTTTTTCATATTATGATCCATAATTAATATAACACACATTTTATTGAATCTCTCCATGAGAAGTCTTAACAAAGGAGAGTCCGTGCCTGGGGTGTAATTAGACTAGTCATAACATAAGTAGGCCCCCGACATGGAGGTTTTGGTCGTGGTGTTTGACCATGGGGTTTACCATTCATGTATGGTCTCGTCAAATTAACTTGGGATGAACTTCATAACCCTTCTAAATACCATTGTTTATTCGTCTTGGACCATTCATATCGACATGTTTTAATTGTCACTTTGGTAATTTTAACATTTCATCCCTAGTCAGCATTGGTGGTGGCCTTATTTACGTTGAATTGATTGATCACATGTTAATGGGTTCTACACATACCCTAAGACGGTAACCTCATGGGTCGGGGATGGTAGTCATGAGATAATATGCCCGAGCCGTCGGCCTATGCTGGGCCATGCGCTCCTCGCAGTGATCGTGAGCTTACTTAAACCGGCTAGTTACAATTGGACTAATAATGGGCTAATAAATCATACATACATGATATATTACGATGGCTTGGATCATTACGCTCATGTGATTACGCTGAATGTTGCGTTTATGATCTGTTATTCGATTGTGATAGTGACTCGGATTATCATGCTCATGCAATTATGCTGAATGTTACGTTGATGACCAGTCTTATCCCTAGGTGACGACCCCAATGTCCGTCCGGATGTTTTACCCGGGACATAGGCCGTCTAGATGTTTTACCCGGGTCAACGATTGCATTCATATATCCATGTATTTAATAGGACATCTACTGTGTTTTGAATTATTTGTATGTTTTTATACTATTCCTTGTTTATGGTAGCGGTGTGTAATCTTGAGGAGAGATCATACTGAATTAGCCGCTCATTCATCAATATTCAACTTTATAAATGATACAGGGTTAGATGGACTTGCGGCGGAGCCATAGGTAACTGAAATTGAGGAGGAGCTTTACAATGAGGAGCCGTACTAGGAGGCGGCTACTTATTTTGGATTAAATCAGTAGACTATTTATTTATTATTATTTAAGTTTATTTTGAGATTTGAGGTTTTGTATGGGGGCCCCAGCTGAGTGGCCCAAGATATTGTTACTATTTAAGCTTCATTTATACTACACTTGTACTGTTAATCGCACTTTGATTAGGTTTGATTATCCTTTTGCTTACCAATTAACACTCGGATTTTCAAGAAATGAGTGGTATACTCGGGTCTTAAAAATCAGGGCGTACACCCGCATTATGGGTGACCCACATTGAAATGGGGGCCTCATATGATAGATGGTCCATATCAAAGGTGGGCTTCATAGGCTGGGCAATTGATAATGAAGGCGAACCCCACATGATGAATGGTCCATATCAAAGGTCAGCCATAACGATGGGTAGACCACATCCAAGGCAGCCCCACATGATGGATGACACACGTTGGAGCTGAGGCCCACATGATGGACAATCCTCAAGATAGGCGGTGGATATCGAAGGTGAGCCCCACTTGATGGACAATAAAATTGATATTGGGTTCCACATGATGGATGGCCAACATTAAAGGTGGGACCTACATAATGGATGGTGCACATTAAAGGTCAGGCTCCCAATGATGAATAACTCACATCCATGGTGGGCCTGGCATGATGGACAACCCACATCAAAAGTGTGGCCTACATAATGAACAATCTACATAAAAGGTTAACCCCACAAAATCGATGAATATGAAAGTGGACTAAACAAACTTGAGGAATAAATATTTACACGATGTTGGAAACAAAATATATATTTTTACTTTTTAGTCAATGAATATGTTGGTATCAAATAAGGTTATCCACATCAACTAAGTAGATAAGAAAATTAGCTACTTAAGGGATAGGTAACTTATCTAAATGAACTTATCATTTAAACACCCCTTCATATATGTCCAATAAGTGGCCCAAACAATGAATGATCTCAGTAGGAGACTACATTTGACTAGTAAAACTTGCAACATACTAGGCAAAGTTATGATTTTTGGACTATAACTTATCCACATAGTGGACCACTTGAACGGTCCTGATTATAGTACCTATTTACAAGTTGAGGTGAGATAAGCATGTGACTTAAATGCAAACACCTGAACATTCAGCATGAATCATTTGTGAGTTATTTGATACTCTAGGCATGGATGACTCCTAATATGTTGCTACTGTGAAATTGTATGTGTGAAAAATATCAACTCAAATTGAACGACTAAATTGTAGAGCCTATTATAATTAATCACTGTTTTAATATCAGATTGGTTGAATAATTCTAACCTTGTATGGAAATTATTCAATTTTTACTTAATTTCTAAGTGCATGTCTGTCAACCACCATCCTTAGCCAGAGTATCAAAGTTTTAAAGAAAGAAGAAAATCACACTCTAAAGGAGTGTGATCGATGATACACATATACTTAGAAATTACAAATATAGACTACAAATTTTTTAAATTAAACCATCATTTAGAACTCAATTTAGATGTATCATAAGCTAAAAATATGTTAGACTCAGCTTAGTTATATCTGATTCGTGGACGTTTATTGAACTGTTAAAACTACACAATATCTAATAGTCTTATTTCAATTAAGTGCATGCCAATTGGATTGGTCCACCAATATGATTTTAGGAAACTTTCAAATTTTAGTCAATTTAATTTCAGTCAACGTATTTCATGGGTACAATTTCTTATTATCTGTGCATCAAGCGTCCTGCTCTGGTAGAGTATCTAATAACTCCTCTCTATTGATAGGAAGTGTATAAGAGTCTGACATTGACAAGTCATGTAGCGTACCAGTGGTGGGGGTGTAAGTTATGTCTATACAATTTGTAATGAAACCCTTAATTTGGTAGGCCCTATTATTGATGATCCATGTGAGGACAGACCAAATATGCAGTCCTGGTTGTCCATTTTTAGCCTTTTAAACAGGCTATGAAAATGAGAAAGTGCCAGTTATCTAAACTTGAAATGGAAAAGTTGATTGATCAATCGTATGTGGCTATTAGTCAATCAAGGTGGTTTTTGTACTTTTGGTCACTCATAGAAGGGCCCACCAATTGAGAGGAATTGAATTCATGCACTATATGACTACATGTACCAAAGCTGGGCACATATCAGGGGAGTTCGAGATAACAACTTAGTGGGTGAATTCCTAACCGTAGGG
Organism: Magnolia kwangsiensis; assembly: GCA_037074715.1. Taxonomy (NCBI): domain Eukaryota; kingdom Viridiplantae; phylum Streptophyta; class Magnoliopsida; order Magnoliales; family Magnoliaceae; genus Magnolia; species Magnolia kwangsiensis. The sequence goes on along the minus strand of CM073572.1, from coordinate 187,286,867 downwards.
CTCACCTCAATCTATGTGTTGTATATCCATGTTGTCCATCCATTTTTCTAGCTCAATTTAGTTCATGGGCCTAAAAATGAAACGGATCTAAATCTAAGGTGGACTACACTAAAGGAAACTGTGGTGATTGACCATTAAAAACTTTTCGTGGGCAACAAAAGTTTTGGATTAAGCTGATATTTGTGTTTTCCCTTAATCTAGGTATGTGTGACCTTATTAACGGGTTTGATGACAAATAAACCTTACGATGAACACTAAGAACTTTTTAATGGTGGGCATTCAAAGACCATTATTTCTTATGGTTTGGTTCACCTGAGATTTGTATTTGCTTCATTTATTTTTATTTTTATTTTTTGGATTAAGCTCTAATACAAGATGAAAAAATAGATGGACAACATGGATATATAACACATATCTATGTGGGCCCCACGGTCAGGGACTCACCCACTATGCTGGTACCATAGACTCACCTAATCCCTGAGAAATGAGAAATGTACTAGACGTGTGCACTTACCTCACACATGGAACTAGGAAATATGTGTATGAGATTGGATCCGTTCATCAAGAGATCTCCACTAGGTTGATAGATGCTATGTATAACAAAGAAAATATAACCAATCTAATAAGCATATGGGCCACACACTTACATAAAATAAAGACTGTTGGTGAGTTTCTCTTAGCTTTTTCTATTTTGTATATGTATGGCTAGTATTATTATAAAATAGTCTAGTTTTGGACATATACCATATATCCGGTGTGGAACTCCTAGAGCTATACATGAACCAAGTTAACTCAGTTAGCTCGCTCGACTCGACTTGAAAAAGCTCAATTCGACTCGGTTCGAAAATGAGTTCAAGCCGAGTTAAGCTGAATTTTCGAGCTCAAAAAAATTTTGAACTGAGTTCGAGCTTCCTCGAGCTCGACTTGACTCGGATCAAACCCCAACTCAAATCGAACTCGGATCGAACTAGTTCGACGACTCGGTTATTTTGATATTGATGTTGCACACCAAGTGTTTGATGAAATGACTCAACGAAGTGTCGACTGGTGGTGAGAAATGTATGGATATGAAACAAATACCCTTGTATCTTGATTTTGATGTTGCCTATTGACTGTTTGATGAAATACCAGGAAACTGCTACTTTTGTTTTACATACCATGAAAAATTGAAGGTGCACTTCATGTGTTTGTGAAAATGCCGCACAGGAAAACTCGACTCGATCTTAGCTCAAACTCCGCTCGAACTGGCCCGAGCTGCTGACCAAACTGAGCCGAGCTAGCCAGTCAAGCTCAAGGATCGAGCCGAGCTGAGTTCGAGCTTGGGTCAGCTAGTGGCCGAGCCGAGTTGAGTTGTGCCTAGCTTGACTGAGTTCGACTCGTGTACACCTCTAGGAACTCCTGATGAATAGGTTTGATCTCACATTAAATTCCTCATTTGTGTGTGTGAGTTATCCGACTCAACAGTTGCATCATTGTTTAGTGTAAAAAGAAGAAGAAAGAAAAAAAATGAAAGAGAAACTTTGATACTCTAGCAAAGTATGATTGATGATCGCAAGCAGATAAAAAATGTGTATGTGGAATGTAATTAAATCTTAATGAACTTTTTAAATTTTGTGTTCCAAGTTAGATATACCTTGAAATCTCAATTAAGTTTATTTGATTATTTGATTATTGAATTGGTGGACACTTATTGAACAAAAAATAAAAATTTCATTGGTACTATTTCAACAAACAAGTATCAATGAATCATAAGTTATAATTCTTTAAGAAATCTGATTTTAGTTTTGTAACTTAGAGACGATGGGTTGTACATTTCAATCGTTTTAAATTGAGTTAATGTACAAAACCTGTGGAATATCTAGATGCCTGTGTATAAAGTGTCATTCCCTGTCTGAGTATTATCACTGCTCAAAACGAATGGAAGGAAAATACCTTTAAAAAATATTACTCAAATCTAAAAAAAAATGGAATAAATTAACAATGAAAGGAAAACTAGAATCTAAAGCCATAAGATCATCCATCTCTGCATGCTCCATAACAATGTTAACTTGCCCATCATTTACGTATCATGCACCACCTGAATAAGTTTTGATAACGTTATAGCTATCATAGTGAGGTATACCCCTCAAGATTATCAAAGCGTTACAATAGTTAAGAGTAATATTCAAATTAAACTCAAAAAAATACAATATTCAATATACACTTCATAAGTAGAATACTAGAATGTACAATTTATACTTCATAAGTAAAATATAAAAAGATATGACCTGCACACAGCAAGAAGACAAAATCCACACTTTACAAGTAGAACACAAGAAACTATAATACCTAAATTGCAATTCACAATTCACAAGTACAACACAAATAACCATACATCCATCCTATAATTCAAATTATAACACAAGGAGATACAATCCACTCACAAATATAACACAAATAACTATAATATTCAATCATCAATTTAATCTTGATTAATACATGGTTTTATAAATGCAATTAGCCTAGGGATGCATATCCAATTGAATAAATGAATGTATATTTAAATAGTCGGCCCGTTCATGTAAGAGAATTGGTCTTTCAAGTAGTCGACCCATTTCAAATGAAATAAGGGTCATTCGAACAACACACTTGTCTTTCAAACAATCAAACATGAACTTGATAGCGCCCACATGATATGTATGCATGAGTAACCCAACCTTATGAATCCAATTTACAAACATCATATCAAAAATTTTAAATGTTACTATAGGGGTCGTCACCCAACATAAGTCAGCGACTTGGGTATAGTGTCCCATACCACTATCTCGGCTCATAAGATTTTAACAAGTAGAATTAAAATACAATGGAATATTACAAGTAGTGATTATTAAAAATTCACATGTGGTATAATGGTATTACCACGGTTGTGTTGTGGAAGCTATATGAGGCTATGAAATGAAGGTTATGTCCTGAGGAGGGGGGCTGTGATTAAGACCAAATAATTTTTTTTTTAATCTTTTAAATCCCCATTGTCTACTTAAGCAAACATACAAATTAAGCTAAGAAAGATAATTAACTCTAAGGCTTTCAAGCTAATAGAGGGTCCAATCATATAGATTATAAATGATATGCTAATTAAGCAACTAGTTTATAAATATAAAGTGTACATGTGTGTGTGAGATATACTAACTATCAACTCCTAGCATTCATTTAATCATGCATGTATATAATTAAACATTCACTATATAAGTATAATTAAACACGTGCTCAAATATAATCTCAAACACAAGCACATATAGTGGTTTGGTTTCCCTACTCCACTCCCGGCGGATGCACTCAATCCATGAGTGTATCAGATTCCACTATCGAAGGTTTTAAATTAAGTGCACCTTTAATCTTTACAATCTTACACAAACACTGGCTCCTGCAAGAGAGTTTTCATAGTTTTCTATAAGCTCACTACGAACATCGGTCTAATACAAGAGCCTACTGATGTACATTCCCACTAGAGGCTCCTACAAGATACTTTAGTTGGTATTCTATCAGCCAACCAAAAAGCTTGGTTATAATCTAAGGACTTATGTTTACTCTTGCCGAAGGCTCACATGAAGACTAACATGTACGCATCCATGTCTGGTGGATTAGCCCTACATAAGAGCCTAAGATTTAGGTCCTACATAAGAATCAAGGTCCTACACAAAAATCTAATTGAGTTTAACAATTTAAACTTTACACTCAATTATATAAAAGGAATGAGTGTACCTAGACTCTTATAATTGATAACTTACTTAGCTTGAGCACCTTTTGTAACATCATCTTGAGTTGCTCGATCGATGCTCTCTTATACTTCAATCAGTTCCCCTTTACTCTCCTAATCGTGATGTCGATGCTTTGTCATGAATTTAGCTTAAAATTCAAATACCTTGCATGTAGTACTCTTTTGAGGTGACCAAGCTGATAGGAGGTTGGTTGAATCTCTCATAACTGATGAGAGTCGAATATTACATATCAGACCCTATTTTTACCTAATTTTACGTACATGATAATGTTTAATGTCATATTTTAATTATTTTTTTGTTGTAGGGAGTAATTAGGAGCGTGGACTGAAAAAGAGTACCACAAGCATGAAATTAATGTTCTGAAGTCACCAAAGTAAGGGACGGATTCCAGAGGACCAAAATTGATGGATTTACATGATAGAGATCCGAGGAAATCAAGCCGTTCACGTTAAAGAGGCCCAAAAGTTATCTAAGATTCAAGATCACATGGTTCCAACCATCCATTCGGCCCGAAACTTCATACATAGCCTAGGGGCCATAAATTAATAGCACACGTCGAATTTCAGCTCTCGGATCCTTATGACAGTGACCCAATGGATAGATCTGACACCACATTCCTGATTTGGGGCCCACCTAATATCTATAAATGCTTCAACGTTGGTCTCAACCGCTTAAACTCGATGATACAGCAGATGGATAGTGTAGATTTCTCAGAAACATCGCAGTGGACCCCACACCGCGACGTGTGCACACTACACATATATACACAGCAGCTGCACCAGAATTAAGAGAGGGGTTAGCGTTACGCTGACCCGCGTCTTCTTCTCAAAAAGAAAACTGTCATTTCCTGTTATGTAACGGATGGACGAGTGTCCGTTTTGTGGAAGTCAGTGGGCCACCTCTGTCATCTATACGGATGATCCAAGCCGTCCATCTTGTAGAGGGGTTCGCGAACATCAAAATTATGCTGACCTTTGACACCCATGCATACACAAGTGCGTGATATAGAGGCCACAAATAGGCTACCCTACGACGTTCAAAAAGATCTCAGCGTGATTGCTTCTCTGGGCCACATCAATGGACATTAAAAACTAACTACTCCTAACCGAAATTTTGAGAGGAATGCAATGGATGGGGTGAATTTTCCCAAAAACACTACTGTGGGGCCCACCGATCCTATTAGCGCAGACACGTGCATAAGCTTACGTACGTCCATGAATAGTGGATTTTCAGGCGGTTGTGGCCCACCATCTTTGATCAGATGGAAGATCTGATCCGTTCATCATGTAGCTCAGTCAAAAATGTCCTAGGAGATGTTGATTTTACGGACATAATGTAAGGAACATGGGACGTGGGAGGTCGATTTTTATTGCTTAAGAGTTATACACGAGTCCGATTTTTATTGTACGAAAGTTCCACCGACTCCAGCAGCTATACAAAGAGCTAAAAAGCTTGGAGAGAGGGGGATCCGGGGGAGAGCAGATCCAGAGCCAAGGAGAGGAAAAAGAAGAAAGAGAAGAGAGAGAAGAGAGAGAGGGAAGAAGAAAGAAGGGAGAGAATGATCTTTTTCGTTTATCAATCTTATTTTTCTCTCTTTTTAGTTGATTTTATGAGTTGCTAATTGCTTAGCTAGAGCTAAGATGAAGCCCCTAATTTGAATGACTCTTGTTTATTGTTGATTTCATTTGAATTGATTGATTTGTTTCCATCTCTAGTGTGCTTACATGAAAACTCCATGCTACTCTATTTTATGAGCTTAACCAAAGTCTAGATGTGAATATTGTTTGGAATCTTATTCTAGGTGCTTGTGTCTGACCATGAACAAGTTTCTTATAGAGAAAGAAATAGGAATTACATCTCTTCATGCCTGACCATGGATGGAAGGATGTGATCCTTATGCTTTAAGAGATTATACATTCTGTGTGCCCGACTAAGGACATAGAGTGTGTTTTATTTATTAAATTTATATCAATCTGAATCAGGGTGAATCAACAGGTAAAACAAGGGTCAAGACAATTAGGGGTGGATTCAAAAGTCCTAATATTCTCCTTAATTAAAATTTTCTTATTGCTCTCAGTTATTTTTCATAGATTTGTGTTAGTAGTTTGCTAAACTATTTGTTGGATTAGTTAAGAAGAATCGTAAATTTCGAATTGTGATAACCAGTCCTCGTGGGAACGATCTCGTAATATGTACCATATCTACATTTGATTTGTATACTTGCGATTTTAAATCATTTAAATCAGGTTGGTTTAAATAAAACATCAATAACTAATGAGAACTTGTAATTCCTATTAGATTCACTTAGATGAGGTCTTGTAGAGGATTTAAACAATGATATGCCTATAACGGTTAAGTCTAATCTCTAAAAAGTATTGAAGCTCAAGCTCATCTTCAACGTAGAGGTTGGAATATTTATTTAAGTATTAATTTCAAGGAAGATGACTTAAAACTCATTGGTTTATAGGCTTGGGATGAGAGATATAATCATGGAATCACCTAAGCTTCTATTGTACCAAAAATTCATTAAAATGCCTAAGAATCGAGTGCCATTTATCAGAAGTTCGAGTTCCAACAGTAAAAAAAAAAGGACAGATAACGACTCTTTCGATGGCATCGAGTAGGGCTTCAATGACATCGATGGTATTCTTCGATGTCATCAAAGGTTCCTCGATTTCATCAAGAAACTCAGATAACTTGCTGAACACATTTGAATTACCTACTCAATTCCATTGAGTGGTCTTTAATACCATCGAAGACCCCTCGAGGTTTGCTTGATGGGATCGAGCAGCACTCGAAATATGTTATTTTGGATATATGATTTCACAGCAGCTTCATACCTCTTTAACCTTATTAATAATGTTCTAATTAGGTTTCTAAGGCTAAGGGATGATCCACAAGGTTTACCTATTAAGTCAAGATTATTTAGATGTTTTAAGAGTTTTTTTGGGTTAAGGGTTAGGGTCACCAATGCACCTCATTTACCTGTTCTTTACTTCTTGATGCTCTTATCCTCTTATATTTTCGATCTTTAGCTTTCAAAGGATTAACTAACTACATGACACATGGGCTCATGTGATTGACAAATAAGGTACATAAATCAGTATACTGATAATTATAATATAATAGATTCATGATATTTCACTTATATAAACCTCTAAAATTAGTGACCATTCATGATTTAACTCGTTGACATTATCGTCACAAGTTCATGTATACTTTTAATAAGAAGAATCCTCTCAACAAGACATATTAGTATCAAGTCCATCCTAAGACACAATAAAAGATTACAAACTACAAGTCATAAGACACAAATAATCCATGAGATGGTAAGTTTACAACCAAATATATTTAATCCAATCACAAATGGCTACTAGTTCAAAAAATTTTCAATAATATCATTTAATAATCTCCAAGTGGCAAAATAAATTGTAATTGTCTAAATGCATAAATCACCATAAGTAGACTAAATTAAATAATTATACATCCAATTAGATAATAACACTATAAAATCTAAAATATTAATATCTACAAATCCATAAACATACTCATATGACTTCTAAACATAAGAGAAAGTGCATATATAAGTATGAATCAACTTAAAGCTAAGATTAGCAATTTATAACACAACTAACTATTTAATCATGCATATAAATATAATTATAAACATTAAGTTAGGTAAATAAATCAAAAGGAAACTAAACTAACTATTATAATAAAGAAAAACTTGAAGGGCGATCCTTACCTTTGGTGTTGACACACTTCTTACTTCTTGCTAAACACCCAATCTCAAATCTAAGACACTTCAAATCTAATCCACCCCAAATTGATTTTAATTAATTTCATACAAAAATATCTATACTTAGAAGATTTAAATTCTACACTTAAATATGAATTTAAGGATTAAATAAACTGAATTTAAAATTGCATAATAAAATTAAGTTAACTCACCTAGCCCAATTGAGCTAGCTCGACTAGATCTACATTCTTTGACTCGACTCGATTTTAGAGCTGTCCAAACAAAGAAAAATCTAATTATTGAATAATTTAAATTCCACACTGATACACATAATCAATATCTATAATTCTACTAAAATCTCAAAACATAACTATAGAATGAACTCACTAGAATTTCTTGGATCAACTTGGTTGTGATTTGACTTGACGGGAACTCACCTCCTACTCGAACCAAAACTCAATGTACTACCTTGTTAGGATCCCTTAACAAAGTTGAAACTTAATTAAGCCAAAACAGGCCCAACTTAGTGAGTTGACTCAATGAGTTTTTAAGCTTATTAAAGGAAACAGAAAAATCCTAATTTCATTGGAATACACTTACATGAAATATTATACCTGTGAAAGTCGCTAACCTAACTGAACTCGACCTGACTTGATTGAAACCAATGGGTTGACTTAGGGCCTGTTTGTTTTTTCAAAGAAATGGTAAATACACGGTAAACAGTAATTCCCCCTGTTTCACGTGTTTGAAAATTCATAGGGATTCGTGTCTTTGAAATTGGTTCAAAAGAGGTAACTTTAATTTTTGAACAGCATGATAATGCATATGATATATCCATTCCGTCCATCTGTTTTACTATAATATTTTGAAGCATGACACAAAAAATAAAATAGATCCAATACTCAAGTGGTCCACGCCAAAAGAAACAGTGGCCCCACAAAATTTTTAACGGTCAGTATTCAATTTCCTTTTTCGTATGACGTGGTCCACTTGAGTTTTGGATATGCCTCATTTTTTTACTCATGTTATAAATTCAACTGGAATAATGGATGAATGGTGTGGATAAGCAAAATGCATCACAGTGGGACCCATGGATATTTTGCAAGATTCTTGATATTTGTGTCAAAAAATAAGTAGTCAAATCAAGTATGATATAAATGCACAGGGAAATAATCATTATTTTTTTACACGGTATTTACCATTTCACCTGAAATCAAACATGCCCTTAGTGAGTTAACTCAGTGGACGAATCATCTCCTTCTTCTTCTCTCATTCTCTCTCTTTTTTTTTTTTCCTTTTCTTTCTCTTAATTTTCTTTCCCTTTCTTCCCTCCTTTTTTAGAATGTTCAGCCGGGGTGCTGAACTCCACAAAACTTGAGAAGGCCTTGTAATGTGATGAAACATCATGTGGAAACCATCTTCTACTTGTAATTTTTTGTTAATCACTGGTTGTAGCATATGCTGTTGTTGTTTAGTTGGTTTGCATATATTGAATGGCCTACCTAATGAACGTTTCAGTTTTGCAATCAGTGGCTGAAAGAAGGTCAATAGCTAGTGTTATTTGATGAGGAAGATGAGCTCCTCCAATTGTGTTTTTTAAATGATGGAATATCTCTCCAAGACGATCCTTTTAAATGACTCTGATTGACCAAAGGAAACATAGGGAAGAAGATTTTCGAAACTTCATGGAACTTTTCTTAGTGGGTTTGTTGATGGAAGGTTTTTTCTAATTTCTAAAGTTTCTAAAAGAGATGAAGAAGAGGTATACTATTCGATATCTCTCCCTTCTCTCTCCCTTCTTATAACATATTCTAAGCACTCCTAGAATCGTTGGATTGGTAATTTGGATTAATTACATGGAGCTAGGGTTTCTAACGGTGCCCACTTTCTCTTTTGAGTTCTATCCATGTGAACTTGATTCAATAACTGAGATTCATTAGAACCAACGATTTGGATAAGGGGAGAACAATCCTCTTGGATTGCTAGCTCATTGAGTTAAGAATAGAATTAGAACAAAAAAGAAACAATTTTCATTTTTGAAAGTTGTCCCATGCACCGACCAGTTACGTTAGGATTTGTACTCTCACATGTGTATGCCTTCATGCGCCACAACCTAGGTTTTGATTAGAAACTCATCCCTTACGTGATGGACGGGTTGGATCATTGAGATGATCAGAGATGGTGGCCCATGGTTTAACTAGATCAAACGACGTCCGTTAAAATTGCAACTGAGCGGGAAAAAGAAGAGGTAAGCCTTATTCGCTTGGAAACATCGGGTCAACCCAGTGTTGGCTGGTTTTTAAGGTCTAGTGCACCGCATGTGCACATAATTCAAAAGTGGGGTCCACATTGATGCTTTGTGAAATCCATTTTATATATGAAATCCACTCCATCTATTTGGTTCTATGGATCCCATTAGAACATCATTTAAAAGATAATTTCCATGGTAACGCCCGAGTATGGAAAGTATGGGGTGTTATATACTAAGTTTCCATCTTTGCTCGTATTGGTTCCTCTTGAACCTCATCTAGAGTGTGCAAAATGTCATACTCGTTTAAAAGGCATCTCATAGCGCGTGATCAATTTTTATAGTTATTGCTATCAAACTGTTGACTATTAAGTTATTTTTCAATCGATGTCTGGGTGGGCATCTCTACATTGATTAAAGCATCACTACTTAGCTATAATCTAAGACATTGGTACCTAATCATCAACATTTCTACCTATTATATAAATTTTTAAATAACACAAGTAACTTATCCATCGTAGATGTGATATGAAAGTTTAAATGATCGAATGGGTGATGCAGATCAATCAAGTTCCATAGGGTAAGATAAATAAGATGCTTTCATAAAAATTTATTTGTATAACGTACAACCTTCCATTACGGGTGCATGTATCATTTGGTGGAAGAGATGACCCCCCACTCATGTTATGCACAACCTTTAATTAAAGAAGATTATTATAATACTAAGTTTTTAAATTTTCTAATGATAAAAGGGAGTGTTGATCTAAACACATCAAGCCTAATTATAACACATAATAACTTTATCATAAGAATTAATGAAAATAAATGCTAACATGAATAAAGTATCTAATCATCACCATTGATAGTTTTCAATCGTGATGGATCCAATTATTAATGTTAATGATCATCAATGATGATGGATCCTTTTGTCAACATTGATCATCACATTTAATGATGGCCTGATTACTAGCAAACTCATAATCAATAGTGATTTTACATATATTAAAGAGGGATCTACATTCCCATGTGCACACATGTGTATTAATGCAAGCACACGTATACCTGATAATAAACAAACACATGGGTTTACATATTTTGATGTGCGCATATGCAACTCGAATGTTACGTGTAACAAACACATATTGATGAGCAACGTGGATAAAATAGAAGCATCAATGTGGGGCCCACAAATATAACAGATTTAAAAATCTGTCAGAAATCTCATAGTATCTACTTTTAAGACTAGATATTGTGATACCTGGATTAATCAAATCTTTCCCATTGTTTCCAAATGCTGGATGAAATTTGCATGGGACCAAATGCAATTTCATACCACCTAATCTCACGTAATCCCATATTCCAAATAGGATTTTGTGTAGCCTAATTTAGTCTAGCCCCTTTTGCACATCATTGCAACAAGTTAAAATTGATTAGTTTCATCCACGATCTCTAACCGTTGGTCCCCAAATCTCTAACTTCTCACTTAATGATTTCTCCAAGCCACATCCTACTAGCTAAACTACGACCGTATCACAACTCTCTAGGTTTTGAATGATCATCCCTAACCATCTAGGTCTAGAGGATTGTTCACCTTCAATGGTCGCTTCGCCTGCTTAAATCATCGTCATTTAATTTTCTTAGCTTTATTTACTTATTTATTGATTATATTACATTCTTATTTAGTTTAATAAAATTAGTACTTAGCTTTATATTTCTTACTTTCTTTTAAGCATTCACTTTGTTGTTAAAATACTATAAAGTTATCATTATGTTAAAAAAAGTCCTCACATCCAAGAGAGAAAAAAATAAAATAAAATCTAAATGACCAAGCCTCTCTTTCACAAATGGCCTGATTCTTTGTCAATCGCTAGCCGAGTTTAGCCAAGTTGTTATGCCAAATTTCTTAAATTTAATCCTAATTTGATTATTTTGGCACCTAAGGTCACGAGGTATTCAGCCAAGTACCCCTCGTATACGTGCAATTAAAATAGAGCCATCTAGTTACACGCATAGCCAAGTGTCCAAATTGAAACCCAGCAACCCTAAAAATTGGAAAACCAAACGGTCGTAGACTACTTTTAGTTGCAGCTAATTAATCCTCCATCGACCTTTAGAGGGTTTTTATTTCACGATAAAAGAAATGCTGATAATTGAAAAGTAATGCCGACGTAGTGCTTATCAATGTGCGCTTGAGATCGTAGTGCTGTTCCATCTCAAGTAATCAGTAGCTCTGTTTGAATTGAGTAGTCGGGTGGGACGACGTGGACTCATTTCAGATTAAGTTAGGTTGGGCTGAACCGGACCCCACGCATTTGCACCATCAGCTACATCAGTGCGTGGTGGAGGGTGACATTCCCCTTGTTAGCATTGACCAAGACTATCCAGCTGAGCGGCTTAAAAGCGCCACTTCAATCATGGAATTTTTAAAAGCGCGTTGAAATCTCCCGCGTCTGGAATCTGGGCCAGGACACACCCACACGTTGAATTCTCCATGGGGAATCGTCTCCCACGTGCGGGTAAATGCAACACGTGTTATGCCTTCAACAATGGAAATGATTCTCCGTGCATGAAATCCACACCTTACATCAGGTACACTACCTTTTGTTGGGACTTGATGCCAAGAATCAGGCTGATTCAACCCTTCAGTGGGCCACCCCAAAATCTTATACACAGATTCTCTAATTAAAATGGTATGGCTCTGATTTTTGGGTAATTATTTCATCCTCATCAAATCATATGAATGGATTGGATGGCATATAAACATCACGGTGGGTCCTGTACAAAACTAATGGTTGAAATTCCATGTTAATTGTTTTATTTGGTGTTACTTACCTGATTTGCAGATGATCATGATGTTTGGATCCAATGGTTAACACGAAACATGCTGCCTAATGGATGGGTCAGATCTGATGAAAATTACATCCATGGGGCTCTTGGTCTGCAGTGGAGTCAGCCCCTGTAGCTCTTCGACAAACACCGTTCCTCGTCTGATGATTGAAACGGACGCGGATTCAGTGGTCCAGAGAACCACCGATCTTGATTCCGGAACTAGGTCCCTTGTGATGTATATGTTTTTATCCATACCGTCCATCCATCTTTTCAGCTAATTTTAGTGTATAAGCCTAAAAATGAAGCAGACCCAAATCTAAAATGGACCACTATATTTATTTGCCATCCAATCAGTCTGGATGAACCTTTTAAGGGTCACCACTGTTTTCTGTGGCGTGGTTCATCTAAACTTTGGATCTACGACCCTAAAATAAACCGGAAAAACTGATTAACAGCTTAGATATAAAACAAATACATCACGGTTGGCCCCACATTTCGGAAACCAATCGGCGGTCCCCAGATCCACCGAAGCCACGTCCGATTGAAACTGTGCATGGTTTATATTTTCACACGCGTGACCGACGATCCACGTACGGGCAAATCCCTCGTACAGATTCAGATCTCAGATACGTGTGTGACGGAACTACGCACGTGTACCTACCGAGACTGCAACCCTACTCGCCCGAGTATCTCAGGGTTTTGCTTTTTCGGGAGGCACACAGCCAGCGTGATTAATTAAAATATTTAAAAAACATTTATTTTAGGGTTCCACGCCTTTGCCCGCTTCCTTCTTATCCAATGCGCAACGATTCTTCTCTCTCTATAAATCCGCCTAAAGGCCTTTTTCTTTTTCTCCTTCTCTCAATCTTACCCTCGCTAGCCCACTCGTCATTTTTCTCTATTCCCGTTCTACCCTCACAAGGGTAGCTCAGGTAATATTCGCATGTATTACCCATACTCTTTAACTTCTCTTCCTCCTCGGGTCTCTGTTCTATCTGTGTGAATAATTGATGATTTTCGTCTTGTTTTTCTCTCTTTATCCTTTAGGGGTAGATAAGGCATTTTTTTTTTTTTAGCCCTTTTCTATTCTCCTTATCTTTCCTTCCTCCTTTCTTTCTATAATTTTTTTTTTTTCGACCCTCTCGGATAGATTAGGTAAATTATTTTTTCACTTTCTGATGATTTTTTCCCTTTTTATTTTTAATGGTCTATTCCTTTTTTTTTTTAATAAATTTTTTCATTTTTTTCCTTTAATTTTAGTTATCCTTTGCAGAAATCTGGGCTTGATTTTCGAAAGATTTGATTTTTTATGTCCCGATCTGTAATATTAGCCTTTCTTTTTTCCTAGAAATTTACAGAGAAAGCCCTTCTCTTTTTATCATCTACGAAATTAGGCAGAGATCCTTTCTTTTCTTGAAATTTACAGAGAAAGCACTTAAAAAAAAAACCATCTACGAAATTAGGAAGAGATCCGTCCATTTCTTAGAAGATTCCTCTCTTTTACTTGTATAGAAATCTGGGAATTTTATTTTCTTCTGAAATTTCTCGATCTTTTTCTATTTATAGTTTTTTTTTTTCTTTCTGAAATTTCCTGTAATCTCTGTTTTTCCTATTTTGTTTATCTTATGATTTTTTATTTTTTTATTTTCTTGTTTACAGGCGTTTCTCTGCAGATCTCTAGCTGTAAGTAAGATGAATCATTGTATGGTATCGCAGAACGTCTTTGCTGCCTGTGAGGAGATGAGGAGTACCGTTTCGGTGTCTGAACGGAAAGATTCGGTGGTCTGCCCTAAACCCCGGCGACTCGGCCTTTCTGTCAACGACCCGGTCCGGCCTATGAGGTGGCATTTTAGGTAATTTTATGTTGTTTCTCGCCTTGTCTTTTATAAAAGAAGGGGTTTCTGTCAAGACGTCTGAAAGATCTAAGCGTATTTCTTTAAAAAATCTCAGTTATCAGGCGGAGCTGTCGGATGCAAGAGCTGGTACAGAACTGCTGGATATCATTCTCACAAAGGTATGATTTTGGCTCCTTCGTGTTAGATCTGATGTCATCTTGCCCTTTTTATTATCTTCAAACGTATCTGATCGAACCTTGTAAATTAGACGTGCCTGATTATTAGGATAAACGTGTGTGCGCGCAATAGCTTTTTTTTATTTTTTATTTTTTTCCTTCCGATTTCTTAACTGGGCTTGTTTAGGAGTTAGATCAGACGATTCTGTCTCGAGATGGGTAGGTAGGTAGATCCGTTCTTTTGCCAGTTTGGTTTCAACGGTCGGATGAGCGCACCTGCTATTTTTAAGATTGGATGCGGCTGCCTGAAGCTGGATAGACTAGAGAACAAAATCGACTTGCTAGATCTAGGTTTGCCGTCTTATGTTGTTTTTCTGAGCAGATGCGTCTGGCTGGAATTTGTGTTTAGGAACATCTATAGATAAATCTTGGGGTTTTTATGGCTCGTTTGGCAGCAGTGGATCGGATAGATTTGAGGGGATTTAATGGTTTTTTTAGTCCCAAAAGAGATCCTTTTCAACTTCCACCTCAGAAAAATCCACTCAATTCAGCATGGATTAAAATCACCCGATTCCACAGAATTTCTCATCCACGGTGCCAAACGGGCCTAGGTGTGTTTTTCTGGGAATTTCCTCCCACTGTGTGTAGGGAGACCTTGCAACTGAAGTTTGTGTGGTCTGTGATGCGTATGAGACACCCACTGTTTGTAACCTGCGCTAGCTCATGTTAGGACTGGACCCCAATAATCAGGCCCGTTCAAAACTCAAGTGGGCCATACCCCAGGAATCAGTGGGGTTGCAGATGCCCACAAACCTTCTTGGGACGCTGAAGGTGCTTATGTGGCACCCAACTCCTTCAAAAGGTTAGTCCCATTAAAAAAACCAACTATCAGGCTGATCCAAAACTTCTGTGGCCCCATCCATTCGACTCCCTGTGGCAGGGATACTGAGTATTGGGCCCGCCTGATCATGCCGATGAAGTCACACACACACACACACAGCATTTTATTGCCCCAACTAGGTTGAGTGTCTGAGAAGAGCATATCGGATGGAAACCAGGGATTGATTTGGCAAGGCAGGTTCTTTTTAATGTTAGACGCTTCTAACTGGAAGGCCTTACAATCAGACTCCATTAGTGGAATTGAATTGGGATGCTGGATGCATATCATATAGTCCTCATTAACCTATTAATTGAATTTGGTTAACATGCTCATTGATCTGGACTGTCCATCCAATGAATTGCGAGCTCATGTGATCACATGATTATATTAATACTGAAAATAGCCCAAAAATGGCACTAATCATTGCTGTAGTGATTAATTGGCGTACCACTATAGATGATCTTAACCATTTAAATTACATATCCTGGTTATTGGGCCATGATTCCTTACCATGTCAAAGAAATTTATTTATCATTGTATGGGTTTCTGTTTTGACAGGGTCCTGATCAAGTGCCAAGTCTGGTGTCCTCCTCCCCACCTTATTTCAGCGGCTCACCACCCAGCCGGTCGGCTAACCCCTTGGTCCATGATGCCCGCTTCGGCGAGGTGAAACTAGCACCCACCACATCCCCGCAGCTGACACCGTTGGGCCTTTCATCTCCCCCATCAACATCAGCATCTGCCCGGAAAGGGTGTGCCCGCACCAAGTTCGGGCTCAAACCTGCCGCAGTGAGAGTTGAGGGTTTTGATTGCCTCGACAGGGATAGGCAGAATCGCAGTATCCCGGCCATGGCCTAAAAGATTTTCGAAAAAAACCCAACACAACAAAAAACTAAAACCAAGAGAGTACAATTGAGGAAATTTGGAGGGAGAAGGATAGAGAGAGAGAGAGATAGGAGAAAGGTTTTTCTGTCATTTGTGTATATAAATCCCCCATCTTACTAAGTGACTATGTATGTATATTTTGAAATAAAGGAGAGGAGGTAAACCTTCTTTTCTTATTAATTAGGGAATTGATATTTCCACCCCATAAAATTGCTAGTTCCATCCACCAGAAAGGTAGTTTGGTCATTATACAGCAAGAAGCTTCCATGGGAGGTAGAGCATATTATGACCAAATTGCCCCATTCTGGGGCTGGAATGCCAATTTTACGGGGCTAGAAATGCAATTCTGCTTGATTGTTGTTGCTAGGTTTTGGGAGAGTTGGGGTCTGTTCTGTGTACGATTGAGGGTAGGAGTCTTTTTTCTTTTCTTGTTTAAATGATTCCTTTTTGGTGGAATTGGCTCTGCGGCCAATATCTGTATAAAGAATTGTTCAGTTTTTTTCCCTTTTTTTTTTTTTTTTTTTTTTAAAAATAAAATTTTCTCTGAGTCAGGAAGAGTGTCATGTTTATGTAAATATTATATGCTCTGCCTCTGGCATCTCCGGATATGCGGCTTTGTTGGCATCTTGTTTTTGCCGTTGTGGCTCCTGTGTGAATATATTTTATCAGTTCCTACAGCGAATGTGTTTCTTCCCTTCTTTTATTATTATTATTATTATTATTATTATTATTATTATTATTATTATTATTTTGTTTGAACCTGTGTAGAATGCATGTGGTATGATCTCACCAAACGTATCTATTGGTGGGTACTGGTACTCTGTTGATTGATGATTAATGGAGATTGACGATTAATACGCATGCACTCAGAAATTATAGATATATATTATGGGGACTTACCATGGATGGGTTATAAGCAATAAAAAATCAGATCGAATGGGCCAACCTATAGCTCTTGATCAATCAACATTTGTCTGTTGAATTTAGTCTGTTGGCCACTTTCTACCAAAACCGTCGATCACATGTCCATAAAGCGAGCAGTTAGTCTCAAGCTAGTCAAAAGTGTTTTTAACATTTATGATGAATGATGGGACGAGCCATTTGAATGGTTTAATTTGAGTTACAATTTCTGAGTGCCTGTGTATCAACCATACACAGCAGAGCATCAGCAGATTTTATTTTATTTTATTTTATTTTAAATCAAAATTAATATGGTCGGTTTTGGTTGGATTGTTCCGATTTGTCATTTTTGTGAATTGGTCTATTTGAGGCGGCTGTGGGTATTGACCCAGCTGGTCGTGACTTGGATCGATATGGACTGTTTGAATGTTTATCTGGGTGGGGTCCTTTGTGGATGTAGACCCTACACCATTCAGTTGATGCGCCAACCGTTTCCTGTTTTCACACCATGCTGTCGTGTGAAGACAGCTAGAACCGTCTCTAGATGAGAGCGGATTCGGGCCTCACGGGCGGGATGCGCTGTGTCCCTCCAATGGATCCGTGACTGTGGGGCCCACCGTGATGTATATGCCTTACATCTACTCTGTCTATCCGTATTGAAACCTCATTGGTATTATACCAAAAATGAAACAGATACAAATCTTAGGTGGACCACACCACAAACAGTAGAGATTAAATACTTATCATTAAGAAGTTCTTGGGTGCCACCGGAGTGTTTATTTGCCATCCAAACTGTTGATTAGGTCACAAAGATCTGGATGAAGGGACCAGACGAATATCAGTTTGATCCGAAACTTGTGGCCCACAAAGTTTTTAATGGTCAATCAGGGAAGTGGATTGCTTAGTTAACTCACTTTTTATAATCTATGTATTTTATCCGCTCCGTCCATGTTACCATATGATTTCAGGGCTTGTGACAAAAAATGAAGCATCGTCAAATGTACAACACCACAGGAAACAGTTAAATTGAACGTTTACCGTGGAAATTTTTTTGTGAGCCACAGAAGTTTTCGATCAAGCTTATATTTGTTTTTTCCCTTCAAATAAACATCACTGTGGGGCCTAGAAAGGTTTCAACGGTGGAAATCATTATCCCCACTGTTTCCAGTGGTATGATACACTTTGATCTTTGGATATGCTTCAAATTTGGGCTCAACCCCTTAAATTATATGGAAAAATGGATGGACGGTGTGGATAGACCACATACATTCAAGGTGGGCCCAACTGAGTTTACTCAGTACGACAAGAGCGTACTGACGCAATCCGATTTCGTCAATCACCACTGTTTCTTCTCGCGTGGTCCACTTGGGATTTGGATCTGCTTTATTTTGGACTTATACTATAAAATAAGCTGTCAAAACGGATGGACGGCGTGGATGTAAGGTAAATGCATCATGGTGGACCCTACAGTAAGGGATCCACCGAAGCTACACCCGTACAGACGGCAACGAATCAACGGCTCAGATTGGTATCCGTGGAAATCGGATCTTGTTGCGTGTAATTAAAGCGATGTGTTTGAGGGGATTGACCAACTAGCGGAAGGTGCGCCGGCTGTCCTTCATTGGATGGATTTTCTCAGCTGTGGGGCAGTATTATATAATCGGTCAATCCATGTGCAGGCCATCATTTTAAAAATTTTTTAATTAATGAGAGGAGATCCGGTCTACGACGGTTCATGTCGCATGTGCCATGTCTTTATGGGACCCAGTTTAGGTGGATCCCTGGATCCCACCAAGGTCGGTGGATCCCTAACTGTAGGGGCCACTGCGATGTATGTGCCTTACATCTACATAGTCCATCCGTTTGACAGCTCATTTTAGGGCATGATCCCGAAAAATGAACTAGATCCAAATCTTCGGTGGGCCATACCACGGGAAACAATTGTGATTGAATCCCCACCATTAAGAACTTCATAGGAGCTACCGGAATGTTTATTTAGCATCCAACCTGTTGATAAGGTCACAAAGACCTGAATGAAGATACCAAACAAATATCAGCTTGATCGAAAACTTTTGTAGCCCACGAGAATATTTTAATGGTTGATTATCACTGTTCCATGTATTATGGTCCAGATTTAGATCAGCTTGAATTTTGGTATCATGCTCTAAAATGAGCTTTCAAAATGGATGGACGGTGTGGATACAAGGAAAATACATCAGGGTGGCCCAACGGTCAAGGATCCCACCCACCTTGGTGATCCACCGAAGCCGCGCCCCATCTTTACCAGGGATTTAAGACTCGGACGAGTGCCGTTCGACTCAATTGAGTCGACTCGGACTGGGCTGATTCGAGTCCAGCTTGGCACTGGAGACCAGAATGGCAAATAAGAGGTGAGTTGAACGACTGTTTAATTATATTAATATATTTACTAGTCTTCTAATTAAAAGTATACACCAAACTTTTAAATATGAGAGATGCTCAAGTGCTGTCACTTGTCAGAACACTTATAAACTTATAAATTATAGTGCTCCCAGTTGCATTCGGGTAATCAGACACTATAATAGATTGATCTAGACTGTTCACTAGGTTCATCGCACATTTTATGGGCTACTATGGAAAATCTCACACCGATCTGACAAAAAATGAACCATTTGATCTATGATATTCATTATTAGCGGTCAAGATTGTTTATACAAGGGACATAATAACTTAATACTGAGATCATGATTCAAGTGCTAATGTAGCAAAGGGATTGAAGAGGGAGAATGCCATCAACCTCTAGTATGCAAAATCTTGAATCTATAAAGTTATTCTTAGATCTACTTGATAAAAAGGAAGATTCAAAATTTTATTAATCAATAATGCGCAAACTTCTAAATTATGTTACTTAAAAAATTCAAAATATTAATTAAAAGTCCTAAGTCAACTAAACTAGAATTTACCAAAAATAATAAATTTTATTAAAAATAGAAAGTCTTAATTTAATTGTATTGGATGATTCATAGTGTGATAAAAAACAATTCATAAAAAGACTGCATATACTGAAACCTTAAAATGGAGGAGTTATATTTGAATTAAAACTTACTAAAAATAATAAGTTTTTCTTAAAACTGCAAATTTGAATTGAAAGGAAATGCTTTATCACAAAATGGATGATGTGATCTGCTTTTGGGGTCAGTTGACCCTGGGTGGTATGTTATGGTAAAAATTCATAGTTGATGCATATTGTAACACTATTCAGATCAAAAGTTACCACTAATTTATAGTTTACACTTCGAACGACAAATTCTCTCTATTTGAAATGAATTTCTTTAATCCGGATGCATCCAGGGCATAGTTACATCATACCGTATATAAGATTGGGGCCAAATCTGACTATGTCCGTTTCCATTTGGGCTTCTTTCAGTCCAACTATACCAAGAATAAATCTATAGCTCGCTTAAGATTCTAATGATTCACTTTTGTAAGACAATTGTAACCCATCCCATTCATGGCTTCGCGAACAGAATGTTGTAGAAAATAAGGCCTGTGTGGAATATGGTTGCGTGCAGGTAAGAATATCCTAATTTTATTTGCAGCTTTACATTCTGGCTTGAAAATGACAATGTATGGTCATTCATGTGCGCCAAATCAATACGAGCTTGCAAGATCTAGTTTTAAACTGGTACTGGCCAAATAGACTGAATAGGTTGTTGTCAATTTTCAATCTGATATCCTTCTGAATTTTTTCCTAATAGCCCACGATACGTCTTGATATAGGAGACACGTACGATTATGAGCTTATGTACCAAATGGAACAATTTGATAAGTATGTAACATCGATGATACTGATTCATAAATCATCTTTGTCACTGATTTTATGTCCAACACTCCTAACTTCAAAGGAAGTGAGTATTCCAATAGATGAGATGAGATAAAAAAGATTTTCATTAATAGAGTTCCAAAGGATTCATATCGGCTTCTCTTAATTTCATTTAATCTCTACTATATATAGCATCAGGAGCCAAGGGCATTTTGCCTGAGCAATTAGTTTTAGGAGAGTTGTGGCCTTTGTGATTCTAAAAGACATCAAATAAAATTTTCACTTTTGTAAAATGGAGCACTATTTTTTTTGAAAATTTGAAAATTTGCATGTTTATAAATGAATGGCTTGGATTTTACATGGCTTGCTTGTAGTCTGGATGACTAGTCCATCCAACAAAGGCTATGTGGGTCTCACTACCATGACTGAGTAACACTCACCTATGCAGTATGTTGTGCTGCCTCATGTTAGGGCATTAGCCCAAACAAATGGAAGATCTAAAACTTGAGTGAGCCACAAAACAAGCGTAAGTATAGATGGTCATCCATAGTTGACGACCTTCTTCCCTGCAGTTGCATCCTCCCTCTCTTTTCTTCTTCTTCTTTTTTAGGTCTCTCCCCGTCTGTAATATCTTTCTCCCATCCTCTTTCCGCATGTGTTCGTGCCAATTCCCCAAATATTTTAGATGGGAGTTGGAAAGTGGCCATTAAATGGCGGGCGTACCACTAAAGTGACTTTATCAAAGTTAGGCAACCCATGGATAGTAAAGTGAATACCCAAGATCTGATACATGGATCTCTAAATTCTTGAATATTCTGAGAAAAGTAGGAACAAGATTTATTATAACTAACCTTATGTCCTGCTCTTCACAATATTTTTTAAACAATAAAATGGCTGTTCCAACACTCTGGGATAGTCACTTTGGAGAATAAGAGAACATTGTCCGCGAAGAGGAGCTGCGAGATGTTCGATCATCTAAGTGGGTCAAAAAGCCTGATGTTAGCTACGTTTTGTATGTAAGTTGACAAGGCCTTCTCACACTAAGAAAATAGATATGGAGACAAAGGGTGAACTTGTTTAAGGCCTTTGGATTGCTGAATCAATCCATCAGACATGTCGATGAGAGACGCATTCCATAATCATGAAAATCCATCTTCGGCGATAATCAAATTTCAACAGGACCACTTCCAGAAACGCCCATTCCAGCCACCTAGTGACTTCTTCAATGTTCAACTTAAGATGTTCTGTCTTACCCTTTCTTCTGGACATTGAGTTCAATGGTTCATGAGATATCAGGATGTTACTGTGGATAAGTCCAGATGGAATAAAAGCTACTTGGAATGGTGAAATCAGCTTGTGGAAGAGAGTTCTAAGCATATTTGCTAATCAGTATAGAAATCAGCTCGGAACTCAGGATACGCTTGTGAATGTTGCCCATGGCATTCTTGTTCTATCACAATAGTTTTTTTTTTTTTTTTTTAAATTTAATTATTTTTTTGACACATGCACATACACACCACACACTCACGCCGTAGTGGGATTACACCACCTATGGGTACTCGAACCCTTGACCCGGTGTTGAAACTCTTGTGAGTCTACCATTGGGGCAAGAGTAAGAACCCGAAGAGCTTCCAACAGAAATGGGCATTTGATGGATGGGGAATTATGTTCAGTGTTAAGATAAAGGGGGGAGCGATCCGATGAGGTTCGAGGAAGGTGAGTGGTGGTAGTATTTCAAATACTAGTTCTCAGGTGAGTGGTGGTGGTATTTCAAATACTAGTTCTCTATTTAAGGCTGGCGAGGCTTTGGTTGAGTCTTTCTGTGATGATGGCTTGTTCCATTCTTTGGTTACTCTAATGTAAAAGAATTACCAATAAAGCCTAGATCTATAAGAGAACATTGATCAATGAAAGGTTGCATTTGTATTTGGGAGTAGAGATTCTTCCTATTCTTTTTGATTGGTGGATGATGATGGAGTTAGTCTTTGATAAGGCACCAAGATAACTAGTGCTATCAATAGCTACGCTCGTTGGGCTTTCAGGTTTGGCCTGCTTTTGGTTGAGCTTCTGCCTGTGGGTTGGGTCTAGGTCCTGTTTATTAATTAGGCCGGGTTTGGGCTGTGTTTATGAGCCTGTCAGCCTGGCCATAGTCAATCAGACCCATCCTCTTTAAGGTTTCAAGGGCTTTTTTTGTTTTTGTTTTGGACATCATGCATGATTGAGCACACCTAATGAACTTTCCAGTTATTTCACGAAAAAGGATGGTCAAACTCAGGCATGTGCCATGCAGGTTAATGAAAGTCTTCATTAAGAGCTCTGATTAGGGTCCACCTAGGGGGTGAAGTAGGAAAATTAACCACTTGCTCTAAAAGCTCGAACTGATAGAGCGTGGTGAATTAATCCCTTTATCTCATAGCCTAGGCCTCACATCGCATGGGTTAGGACCTTGGCCGACCCCTCTTGTGGGCCCCATATCACATGGGTACTGCCTCACATGAGCCACCCACCTCATACGGGCCGCACACCCCGAGTGTCTCCCCGCATCCCACAAGCTACCCCACTTGAGCCCGGTGTGAAAATGCCCCTGCATTAGGGGGGAGAGATTTGGAAGGAAAGGGTAGGGATACATGCAGAGAGAAAAAATAGAGTGCGCAACAAGCAGGAGAAGGTGGGTGTGAGATACACGAACGGAAAGGGGAGAACGTATGTTCTACTGGCATGAAAAAAAATCTCTCCATGGATTTACCCAAGCTGCTCATTGATAAGCACTCAAACTTTGAAAATTCCCTAAATTCAATTGACTTATGCTAGAAATCCCTTTTTTTTTTTTTTCTTTTTTTTTTTTGTTAGCTGGTTAGCACACCCCACAGTCAGTTCACACTTCACTGTTAGCCACCCCCACTAGGGATTGATGCCAAGACCTCAATGTTGAAACGAGGTATCTTTCACTCAGTCTACCACTTGAGCTATGGATCAGGGTGTTAGAAATCCCTTCTAATGCCTATAAAGTCTCATTTACAACTCTCCTAAAACTAACTGCATTAGCAAATCCATTAGTTACTCGTGAGAGATGTTATTACAGTTATTGTGATCTTCCTTCATTTCCCCAAGCAAGATGAACAATTTTTCAAAGGGGCTTAACACAGAATTTCATTGACACGTGAAGATATTAGGAGAGAATCTAGTAGCATTTCAAATTCTGAATTACAAAATAAAGAATGGAATCATAAAAATTCTCAATAATGAAGAACTACAAGAGGATCCTTCAAGCATAGACAAGTAGTCAGAAATCTAATTTACCTATGACAAGATCCGGTATACATAGCGCATGCCATTGGTATTGTTTTAGAGTTCAGGCGAAAACCTCATTGGAATATGGGGTTTAAGATTGCCATTGACAATTTATCCATGGCATATGACATGAACACTGTGCACACAATTTTTTACATTTTCTATGTGTATGGGTGCAGATGAGAAAGAGTTTTATTGCATTTTTCTCCCAGCAAGTGCTAGCAATCAGAAGCATACCAATGACCCGATTTGAACTTAATAATTTGGCCAAGTTAGGTGTCTGACAGGGTTGAAATTTCAGCACCATGGGTCTTCCATGATCACAATTTTAACAAATGATTCGTATTTTCAAATGTATGGCACATATGAACATGCCCGAGAGATCGTCAATCCCTAACTTGCTAACCTCATTTTGTGGAAAAAAAAAAAACGAGGGACGGCAGCTCTTGCGATAAATGCCAGTCTCTAGCAGATTTTATGAGAAATGAAAAAAGGGTGGCATATAAAAAACACACCCTTAGAAAATGTAAGGTTGATAAAGTTTCTATAATGAAATTTGTGAGAGCGGTGCCCCGCAACCTTGTGACAAATAATGAGAAATGTGGTGATAGAAACAGGTGGGAGCTTTGAGGCTACCAAGACGCGTTATGTGCTAACGTGCACTAGTACAAGGTGGGCCTAAAAATGCCTGTGACCATCATTTAGTGTAATAGAAAGTATCTGTGTGGCAGTTCTTTGAATTATCCACATGGATGATGTAGAATGGCTTGGTGATTTTAGTGGTTCATGTAAGCTTGATTGGGCACATTTCATGAATGGATGATGATCTTCAATATCTTGTGGCCACAAAATTCACTCAAGTCTAACAGAAAATGAGTTCATGTATTTTTTTCTCACCACAAACCCAACCAAAGCCATTACTTTCTCCTAGGGCTTCATGTTTGATTTTTGTTGTTCATTTCTCTAATTTAGGCGGAGTTTGGAAAAGGGTGTAAATCACAATTGCAACTGATTTAAATGGATGCTGCTTAAATATAAAACACTGCAAAAATCCCATTAGTGGAATTGAGGGAATCTTCCAAACTGGTTCCAAAGTCCAAAGTCCAAACGAGCTCAACGACCATTTGGGCCAACGGCAATTCCACTTAATGAGAATGTAGTAGTGTCCAAAAGCATCCTCAGCTTGTAGTTGTGGAATATTGAACAGAATGTGATTGAATATAATTTGAAAGGGGGAAATTGAAATATAAGAACATTTTCACGTACCCATTTTGTTTAGGCTTCTCATATTTAGTGTAATTAGAGTATATGAATTCAGATTGTATATGGTTTTCAGTTTAATTGTTAGAGCATCTCCGTTGCGATTACCAAAATGCTTGAAGTTTGGCCCGTCTCGTGAATTCAAGTTGTGCAAGCTATGGATTAATTTGCAAAATTAGATGAAGGAATTCCAAACCAATGAGTGTTATGGATATGTCGATTAGATTCGCCATATTCAAAGAAAAATCAATTTGCAGAAAAAGAACTGATTTGTAATGTCTGAAAATGGGAAATTTGATAAATGCACCAACTAGGGGTGGCAATGGGCTAACCGTCCCAAGCCAACCCAAGCTTATAGGGGCACATTCGGGCGTCTAAACTTGGCCCGGGCTTAACATCTACAAATGGTGTTCAGCCCAAGCTGGGCTCGTGTCAATGATGAATGGCTTCGCTGGCTTGTTGGCTCAGTCCAATCATCAAATTGGCCACAGTTATATATATATCTAAAAAAATGGATAGTATAAAGATACTTATGAGCGATTTTCATTCGATTTTGTAGTTTAAAGACCCCTATTTGATATAGGTTATATTTCAATGATCCAAACTACTTATCTGATTTGGACTCGTCATGATAAAAGGATACTAAAAGAAATTCTTATTCAAGCCGTTCATTCGGCCTTGTAGGGGAAGGGGAGGGGAAGGGCCAGGGCCTTTTCAATCTGGTTATGACCATGTCCAGGGCCAGGAGGATTAAGGCCCTGCCCCTAAGTGCCAACTAGATATGGCCCAAAATCCCATGGTCCTTATGGTTGCTGCCATCATCATCATTGAAGTTAACATATCACAAGGCATGACACAAGTTCATGTGACTAGAAACAAATTCCATTTTCATAAATCACCCAAACAAGCAAGGTTGAAAGTAGAATGGAAAGCCCACAAACCCTAAACATATATCATTATTAAAAATGTGACGATATGCAGCCGGAGCTTTGATGTCCATCATCACAAGGAAGACTCGATGTCCAATCTCATCTGTTGGATAGTGGGAAAAGAAAGGCAAAAAACAAAATGGAAACTAAATTTGAAAGTCCTGAAACTGGAGACAATCAAGACCATTGACCCACACAGATCTTGAATGATCATGGGCTTGATTTAAGCACCAGGGGGCTTGTAGGAAAGGAAACTGATGCACTGGACTTGGCGCTTGTTGTCGAAGCCGATGATCCGGTTGAAGTAGGTGGGGTACGCTTTCTTGCATTCCTCGACCTCCTTGAGGACCTGGCTGGAATCAGTGCACCCATACATGGGGAGCTTCCACATGGTCCAGTAGCGGCCATCGTAGTACCCAGGGGATCTGTGGTACTCACGGTACACGTATCCGACCTGTGTATACATACATATCAAGATTATCACTATATGTAAACATGAAGAACAGATGGTAAAGAAGGGTGGCCCACTGTTACTCTAGGCCTGGCATTTGAACTTGTTGGGCTACGCCTTCGAAAAATCTATCTTTTTTTTTAAAAATAAAAATAAAAATTGGCCCATTTACATCCTCAGTAGTGGTATGAATTAAGAGTAAGACTGTCAATGGTTTGGGTTTGATTTTTGGCCAAATAAATAAGTGGGCTAGAACTGGGTCTAGATATTATAACTAAGTCTATCAACTCCTAGAATAAACTCAAGGACCTGTGTAGGGATGTTATGGGAATGGGCTTAATCTCATAGCAATAGTACGATTTGGCTTAAATTAGTGATTTCATTCAAATTATATTTCGAATGAAACAATGATTTGATCTTTTATCTTCTTATTTGGTCAAAATGACTTGAACTCCATTGTAGTGTTCATCTGGAATTGAGAAGATTTAAAATTAGAGCTTTGAGGTGGAAGTTCAAAAAGAGCTATTTTTGTAGGATTTAGTATCCTCTCAAATCCAAATCCCTTCAATTCCTAGCTACCAAATGCTTTTAACCAAAAAAAAAAGAAGTAAATTCCACAAATCCCTCCAATTTTGCACTACCAAACGACCCCTTGATGGAGAAGATTTTTATACAATTTAATCTACCAACAAGGCAACAACGATCTAGGCCTAAGTTTGAGAGAGAGAGAGACAGAGAGAGAGAGAGAGAGTCATACATCAGAGAACTCTATGCAAGGAATCCACCCCTTACGGATGAGGTAGTCGATTTCCCTGGCCAAATCCTCCTGGGAGAGCGGCGGGAGGTAAGAGAGAGTCTCGAACTTCTTGAGCCCCTCTGGCGGCCACACCTACACCAGACATTTTGTAAACATTAGTAACGTTCAATAAACTAACTTTCATAAACCAATAATAAAAAAATTTCTTTCCTTGCTTCCGCTGCTGCATTTTTGACTTCTTTCTACTTTATCTATAAAACAAATTACAAATTACTTATGCATCTATACTTCTCTTGTTTATTTCACGTCTTATATTCGTTTTACCAGCATGCATTGCACTCTTCCACCATTGCTAGGGAGGGAGGACATGTCATTAGTAAGCTTGTGTGTGCCGGGGAACGCTGAAGTCGACTTGAGGCCGGTGAATGGTGCGACCATGGTAGCTTGAGCCGGCGTGACCCGGTTCATCGCCGTGGTCGAGGCGATGGCGGCTGTAGAGACCATCATTGAGGAAGCCATTACACTCTCCTTTGATCTTCTCCTTGTGGTATGGCCCAAATGCACACCTTCAATGTCTGAGGAGAGCTTCTCTCCTTCCCTATATATAGTCACACCCTTGTGTAGCCATTACCAGTTGTTGATCCAACGGCTGATATGTATTTTTGTTTATTTTTGAGCCCATCTTGACCGTTGGTCTCCCGTAGGTGACATTACACTTCGACGTCCACACATGGAGAGGGAAATCGGATTAGACCCTTATCGTCAGGCACCCCTCTCGGTGTGCCACGTGTCGACACCTGGTTCATCTTATCTCATCCAATGACGTGAATGTCTGATGGTGATTCTCAGCCCTTCGTTTAATGTCACCCACATGTATATGGGCTGTGGACCACAATCTGATGGAGATATTTTTCCGTTGCGCTGAATCGTATGGTCCAGCTCCTCTGGAATGGTACGGATCCCATCACTGTTGGATTTTGTGCATGTGGTATCCATTCATTGATGATCGAAACCGTTCGTACGATTGGTTGTAGTATGTATGTGAATGTCAAGAAATTTCTCAGATCCTAAACTTTATTTGAATTTTTTTGCATCATGTATTAACCGTTGTTTTAAGTTCTAATAACCGTCATTTTATTCGACTTCAATTGAGAGTTTAGAAATTTTCAGGATGAAAATGCCCTTTTTTTTTATACCGTTCATCAAAAGCTAGTCCCGTCGTATCAACCGTTTGGATTACTGGAAGGTGGCCCCACATTTACCGAATCCCAGCGGTTGGCTAACAGAGCTTTTACTGAGGAGCAGGACCCTATAATTCGTCGCAGACTCATAGTCATAGATTACAGTAAAATTACGAAAACGCCCATATTGGATATTTCAAATGAAAAAGAGGGTGACCCGTGAGAGCATGAAACTGTGACCTATCCCAATCGCCGAGCTAAATCGTTCCATGCTCGATGGCAAGATCAATCATCCAGTGGGTCCCAAGTGGCAGGATCAATCATCCAGTGGGCCCCAAGTCAGGAATGGGCTCGACTATTAAAAATGGGACAGAACCGGACATGTGTAAAAACCAGACTGGTGGCTGCTACCCCCATGATTTTAACAAGTTGGTCATTGTGATGAGGTCCATTAATTGATTGTCATGATTAGGGATGAGCCTTGATAGGGTCAAGCTGTATGGTTTAAGGCTCAGGCTAGAAATATGATCCATTTAAGTAAATGGGTTGGGCTTGGGATTGACACTACCGAACCTGATCTGCCTGGGTCCTAGCTCTTACCCGGGTGGTAGACTCCCTGGAGTTTCTAACACCAGGTCAAGGGGTCGAGTACCCATGGTGGTGAAATCCCACTGCGTGTGTGCGTGTGGCGGTAATGTATGGGGGTGTGTGTGCGTGTAATAAATAAATAAAAATAAAAAAATTGATCTGCCGATATAGATTATCAATTGGTTGGGCACATGATTAAATCGAACCAGGCACAACTCAAAACCTAAAACAAAATAAAGAAGAAAGTACAGGTGGTATACTTGTTGGTACTTGGTTTGTTTTTTATCATGTGTGGTGTGCCGGTGTGTCAGAATTGAGATAGTGGCTTAATTCAAACCAATTAACTTTGACCAAAGTGCTAAAATAGGCAAATATATTACACTTGACGGTATATAACCAAGGAGATCAATTGCCTACTTAGCCACTCATGGAATATTTGAAACGATTAAGCGATAATCAGAAAGTGAGGTTCTTCCTTACACTTTACTTTTCACCATAAATGACTTTTCAATAAACTAGTGCAATAAAAAAAAAAACTCCTGATCGATCATTAGGAGCGAATGTAAGAATGCATCTTTTGAAAGAATTGTTGAGAGTGGATAAGGACCGAGTTCAGTATATGACCATAAATTTGGATTACAACTAAGAAATTACTTCTATTGGATTATCACTATTCCTAAGGCCTGTTTGGTTTTCCAATTACCACGGTAGTTGGCTGTAAAGAGGTCATAATTACTTTTTACATGTATTAGCAATGATTGGAGCAAAACTAGATGACTGCTCTCCCACGATTGTTTTTTGGAATTTCTCCGGTGTAATAGACGGTAATTCACTACTCGTGTGTTTGGGTAGATGGTGTAGTAGTCATGTAAATCCGGTTTTGCTCTTATGGTGTCTAGCATCTCTGCTCTATAACAACTACAATTAGCTGTTTGATTTCAACATCAAACCTGTTTCGATTGGAGGTGTTGTAGAAACGTCCTATGACCACCGGCCAGACTTTCTCTGAAGCCGTATACTGTAAACCATGGAAATAGAGAAGAAACACGGAGTAAGTGAAGGAATTTTCGATAACCACTCGTCTATGAGAAGAAGTATAATCACTAATCCCTAATCTAAGAGAATGCAAGATACCGATTGTCATCGTCTTACCTTATTGGAGTGACAATTCTAGAAAACCTGGTTCGGTTCCTCCATGTTGAAGACGACTGAGATAACATCTGTTTTAAAGGCACTACAAGAAATTGGCTTTTTACCGACGAATAAATTTCATCGGTAAATAGGACTTTGGAATATGTTCCCGCCACCATTTACAACAATGGCCTGAAAACTTTTCCCGACGAAATTATTTATCGTAGGTAAAAACTATTTTCTCGACGATTCTTTTGTCAGTAAATGTAATTTTTCTCAACGAACCAAATAGTTCATTAGTAAATGAGATTTTTTCGATGAAAATAATCGTTGGTAAAGGTGTTTGGAATTTTTTTGATAAAAAATAAAATTTGATAAAATTTTATTATCGACGAAACTAATCATCGGTAAAGGTGTTTTTTACTGACGGACATAAACCGTCGACAAAAATAATCATTGGTCAAACTGCAAACCGGTGATGCCGACCACATGGGGCGTGGTCTCCCTGTCCCAAAAATATGTGGGGTCCACCTTGGATCATTGTGGATTAGCGTGGGTGGGCCCACGACTCCGTTCGAGGAGTTTCGGGGCCATTTTGCAAACCGGAATGAATTTCTGCGGCATATAGCATATGATTTTAGGGTAGGAGACGTTAATCTATCCAACTAACCTATCTATTTTGTTAGATTCCAAAAGGTTAAGGGTCGAAACCCATTTTACCAATTTATTTACTATTCACGGTAATTTTTAGCTTCGGTATTGTTCTTCATCGTTAATACCCTAAGATTGGTGTTCTTTACTATTTAAACTTGAGGAGTCATATTTAATATGAAAGTACTTGGAGAAATTTGAAGAATGAGGTGGTGAAAGGTGAGTTTTGAAGGAAATGGGTTGAAAAGTGATTTCTTTGGTTTTGGGATTGAGCTCTGAAAATGATAAGGTTGACCCATTTTCTAAGGACGTCTAACCCCAGGTTGGCAAAAATCCGGGGTGTTACACTTCAAGTGTGAGAAACACCTTAAATCCAATCCTACAAAGGAATTATCAAAGGGTCCTTTGGATTCTCGATACTTATAGATAAGTTGATGAGTCTCATTCAGCATAGTGACGAATATCTCCTCCTTGTTGAAGAAGAGTCTTCAGCTCCCTTAATCCGTAACAGATGATGTACCAATATAAGGCAACGGGTTGGGTCAAGGTTATGATGGAATCCTACTCTCTACAGGTTTTCCTATTAGGAAGATAGAGTAATTCCAATTATCTATGCATTCAAAGCATCCCAGCTTAATGATTTGCCATTAAGGTAGTAGCTGGAGGATCCTTGAATGCAGAAGTTCATTTCTCAATCCACTCTATTAAATATCAATGATGAGGGTGGATTAGAGGATGAACTCCCTTGAGAGAAAGGGCTTTGGGTATATGATCTAAGGTTAAACACACAAAAGCACTCTCTTCTTTCTCTTTCAACGACTAAAAAGAAGTTCTTTATAAATAGGCAAAAGGTTCCAACGAATATAAAACGGTCACATTTATGACAGAGTTCGATATCATCGAGCAGGTTCGATATCATCGAGCGTATACTCTCGATCGTATCGATGGTCCGCTCGATGACACAAACCCAATGTCATACACTTTTGAAGACCTTTTGCTAGCTGATCGAGGGAATTAAGATCGTGTTGATGCCATCAGATTTCAAACTTCGATATTATCGAAACAAGGATCGAGTCCTCGATATTTGAAAAATGAGAGAAACTTGCAAGAAATTTTTCAGGACTTTAGATATGATCGGGGGATACTTGATATCACAGAATTTGAATGTCGATGATATCGGGAGTTGTGTCGATGCATTGATAAATCCAAAGATTTTATTGGTGAGCTTGCTAGATAGTTTTATCCATTCTCGATACAATCGATCCGGCTCCGATAACATCGATATTTAGAATATCGATTCTATCGCGTGACCCCCGATTAGAGATAAAAAACCACCTAAAAAATGTTGCTGGAGAACTTCGCACCTATGATCGATATCATCTAGAGCCTACCGATATCATTAAGATTTGAACTTCGATGGTATCGAGGAGGGCTCCGATATATCGAAGCATATATGATTTTTTTGAGTAAAAACAGGGGCGCCGGATCTACCTGTTGATATTATCGAGCCATCTTCGATGGGCTCGAGATTCAAATATCGATGATATCGATACATGTATCGATACATCGATAATTCTGTCTGTATTTGGTTGCTGGACACATTATGTCCTCATTCGATTTTATCGATTGGTCTTCTGAGGACATCAACAACGTAGGTCGATCATATCGAGATATGTTTCGATATAATCGACAGAGCAAGAAAACTTAGAGATTTTCTGATTCTTTGAAAAGGTTTTCTCACCTTAAACCTTAATATGTTCAAACTTGTTTTAAGAGTTTTATTTACCTTGTGTTTTGAGACAAAGGATGTGAGGCTTAGATTTACCTATGGCGATCTTCCACACATCCAGTTGGGCAGACGCTTATATAGATCTTCTTGTGAGGCTCTGCAGTCTGACTGACTCAACACACACGTTAATTGATAAATCAGGGCACTAGCAAGGGCACTTTCACGCCTAAAAAGGGTTATTTCTCTCTCTTTCTCTCTCCATTCCCTAATCCTCTCTCTCCCTCCCGATCTCTGCTCCATCTCCCTCATTCTCCTCCCTCTCTCTCTAATGCATCAGCCGTGAAGAAACACATATCGTGAATCTCCTCTTCTATCTCTCTCCATTGCAGCAGCCGTGAAACTCTTACCCAAAGAAACACATGCCGTGAAGCTCCTCTCCATAGGTTTGATATTTTCTTCTCTTTATCTGTCTTTCAGATTTGATACATTGTAACTGTTTGATGAAATGGCCTGCTATCTGTTTGTTGAAATGGCTAGATGAAATGGCATGCTATCTGTTTGATGAAATGACATGCTATATGTCCCTGGAGAGGTGGGCCACATCGACGCTCTTAAGATTATGAAGAAAAAAGAGGATTAGGCTTTTGTTGGGTTGAGTTGAAAGGCTCGATCATGGCTCATACAAGGGTGTGGTTCAGGCGGCAACAGGCTTGCCTTGGCCAAGTCATGGTCAAGTCCAGACCATGGCTTGAGTGCAGGCCTAGCCAAGCCCGGTCAGGCAGGGTCCACCACTATGGCAATGGGTCTAGTTTGGGTCAGGTCTCTGCCAGTCTCAGCCCAATCGGTTTCCTATATTTCCCAATAATTCTAGCCCAAACCTAATCTGAGATTTAAACCCAATTGCCTAACTAGACCCACTTAAAAGCTTTATACATCATGTGTATATATCTATATTTATCATCTATTAATTTATTTTGGGTTTTAGGTTGAGTATACTACTTAAATGGGCCACACTTTCTAACCCACTGCCCATTAACTTGGACAAAACCCACCTCAAAAGTGGGTCAGGGAAGTTGAGCTGTTGGCCAACCTAATCCAATGCCATCCCTATAATCAGAACCTTTAAAGGAGTTGGTTGGTGTTAGGTCTAGTTGTTGGGATTGCAAATGGACAAAGCCAATGCAATTATCAGGCCTGAATGCAAGACTAATCTAACCCATAGGCTTCATGACTCGACCCAAATGGGCTAGAGTTGAGAGATGTTTCATAACCATTCATTCTCAATTTTGTTTATGTTATCAAGCCTGGAGATGGGCCCATTAAAGCCATTAAAGACTTTACCAAAATGGGCTGGACTTGAGAGATTATTTTTTTCCCCTTTTCCTTGTGTATTCTGAGTTCATTAATCCCTGAATGAAGCAAAAAAAGAAGGTGAGAAGCTGACGTGGGTACTTTGATCCATGAATGAAGAAAAAAAAAAGAAAAAAAAGAAAGAGAAGAAGTTGCTGCATTTATGTGTTTTAATTGGTTGAGCCACTACAATGATTCTTCGAACTTGCAAGCCATGCTCTTGTTTATGACTAGACTCCCCCTCGTCTAGTGGATCAAGTTAGCTCTAAATGTGCAGGTCAAGGTCATTGGTCATTAGGGTTGGTCAGTAGTGTATTTGAGCTGTATGTATGTTTTACATATAGTGAACATACATATAGAAGTTACATTATCAGGCTCAACTCAGGCTAGATGATTTTTCATGAATCTTTTGATTTTTAATAGCATATTAGATCAAAGAAGAGAAAAGACTTAAAAGTGAAGGACGAAGAGGGTTCCCACCCTTCCTTTGGATTGATGCATTACCAACTTTGATTCTTTGTCTACATAAGTTCAGTGGTAGGAGCCATGGATATTTAAACTCTGTTTTGGAATTTTTATTTTTTGGTTTTCCATTGAGTTCAATACAGGTCATTCTGTGTACATTTCTGGTGATTGGGACTTGATAATAATGCTTCAGAAAATAGTAGTCACGTCTTTCATTTTCCTAGCATGAGGCTTCTAGTGGCAACCTGTGCATCATTTTAAGTGGCTATTGGATTTATTGCCTGATTGTAGTCGGTGGGGCTTCCTAAATGTACTTAATAGCGGCCACATCTTTCATTTTAGCTTGTTGCAGTTGTTCACACAGTAATCATTCTCAAATGTCCATGCAGGCCACATATTGGAAGAGGATATAGTTTAACAATCTTCATCAGTAAGCTTCTCAAACATACTGCTTTGTATCTATGAATTGAAGGAAGATCGTAATTTGTAGTTTTGTAAAGTATTCAATTATTATTATTATTATTATTTTATATAGAAATTTGTGCACTAATTGTTTAAACAAATGACTCAACCAAGACCCTTTTAGGATGAAACCATGCTAGAGGTCCTCCAGTTTAACACACATAGGTCATCGTACGATAGGAAGAAATCACTATATCAGCCATCTAGTTCACTTGACTCTTCTTTGATGGACCATTGTATAAATTCACAATGATTTGACAACTTTATTTGTTAGATTAATGACTATTCTGTAAGTGCTATGGTTCCTACCTCCTATTATTATCAAATTTTGTAGTGCCAAAACCTCTTAGAATCTGTGTCTTGTGTAGCACTTCTACAAATTCAAAACAATGCATCTCATGTACAAGGACAAAGGTCTTTACTTCAAGAAGAACTTCAAATGCAAGATTACATGTTCAAGTTCAAGTATAATACCAAGTGTGATCTCAATCTTTCAAGCTTCATAGTTCAAGTTTTCAAAGCTTCGTCCAAGTCAAGACAAAGTTCCTATACTTTGAACTCCAAGCTCAAGCTTCAATGTTAGTAATATTCAAGTCTCAAAAGTCTCAAGCTCAAGATTCATTATATGAAAAGATACCAAGCTTTGTGAACTTCAAAGAATAACTATAAGCTGAAGCAAATGAAGTTTCAATGTTCATACATCCTGTGTAAGGTATGAATGACCCTAGATTGACCATAGGGTAGGTCATTTTGAATACATAATTTAAATTGAGTCACTTTATAAGTGCATAGACTATTTCTCGACTAGTCTTGGACTAAGTTGGACTAGTCCTAGCACTGGCTTGACCAGTCCAAGAATTCCTCGACTAATCCTAAATTTGTTACTGATTTTTGAGAATTTTTGTTAACGCCTCGACCAGTCCTGAAGACTGCTCGATCGGTCCTATGAACAGTGCTCGACCTGTGCTCGACCAATCCTACGGGCTCGACTCAAAGTCCAACAACTAAATTGGGTTCCACACGACCAGTCGTGGACAGGACTGGACCGGTCGTAGAGGCTACTAGACCAGTCGAGCAGGCCCTACGACCAGTCATGAAACGGCCTTATCTTATTGCACCCAAACTTTTAAAAGTTTGTTGGTCCTACGACCAGTCGTGCCGACCTCAGGACCAGTCAAGAGTGTGATTTTTACAATTATAAATAGAGTACGAATTTCAGAGTTTTATATTCAGTTCAAGCTAAATCAATACACCACTCTGAGAGTAAGTTAGTGATATTCTTAAGTTATTTAGTGCTCATTTTATATTATCTTTAATTAGCTTTTTCCATTTGATTTTGTATTCTACATTCTAATTTTATTTGAGAAAGGGATTAAAGTATCCCCATTTCTTGAAATCAAAATCAAATCAAGCTAGCCCAAGGTTGAAAGTGCACCTACTAGTGCCCTGGTTTGTCAATTATGGTGTAAGTTGAGTCAGTCAAACTACAACGCCTAACAGGAAGATCAAGTCAAGTGTATGCCTCAACTGGATGCGTGGAAGCTCGCCATAGGTAAATCATAGCCTCACATCCCATGTCTCAAAACACCAGGTGATTAAAACCCTTAAAAATAAGTAGAATATCTTAGGATTTTTGTGTAAGAAAACTTTTTACCAAATAGTAAAATCTTCATGTTTTTCTTACACTGTCGATTATATCGGTTCATATCTCGATATGATCGACCTGCTCTGTCGATGTCCTCGACATCTCAATCGATACAATCGAGTAAGGACAAAAAGCGTCCAGCAATCAAACATTCATCTGGACGATTTATCGATATATCGACGGTTCAATCGATATAATCGATATTCTAATATCGATCCTATCGAAAGTGGATCGATAATATCGACAGACAGTTTTTCCGGTGCCCCTGTTTTTCTAAAGAAAACCACTATGAGCTTCGATATATCGATGACTGTCCGATTCAATCTGCACTCAAATATCGATCATATCGATAGTTAGTCGATCACATCGATAGTGGGCGCATGTTTCCTCCAGCATTTTTTTCAGGATGTTTTAATCAGTGATCGGGGTGCCAGTCGAGAAATCGATATTCATATGTCGATCTTATCGAGACCTGGTCAATTGGATCGAGATGGGACACAAACCATCCAGCAAGCTTATAGGTAAATCTATACGATTTATCGATCCCATCGACACGGTCTCCAATACCATCGATATACAAATTTCAATGACATCGACTGTTCCCCGATCATTTCTTTAGAACCTGAAAATCTTCAAGGCTTGTCTCTCTTATTTTCACCTGTCGATAGATCGATTCATCAATCGATGGAATCAGAGTTCGAAATTCGATAACATCGATGTGTGTCTCAATCTCATCGACCAGTTGACAAAAGGTTTCCAAAAGCGTAAATGACATTTGAGTTTGTATCATCGAGCAGATCATCGATACAATCGAGAGTATACGCTCGATCATATCGACACTTGCTCGATGATATCGAACTCTGTCATAAATATGACCGTTTTATATCCGTTAGAACGTTTTGCCTATATATAGAGATGCTTGCCTTTATTGCTGGTAGAGAAAGAAGAGAGTGCTTTTGAGTGTTTTAACCTTCCTATCATTTACCTTAAGCCCTTTCTCTCAGGGAGTTCATCCTCCAATCCACCCTCATCATTGATATTCAATAGAGTGGATTGGAGAATGAACTTCCGCATTCAAGGATCCTCCAACTACTACCTTAATGACAAATTATTAAGTTGGGATGCCTTGAATGCATAGATGATCGAAATCACTATATCTTCCTAATAGGAAAATCCTTAGAGAGTGGAATTCCATCACAACCTTGACCCAACCTAAGCCTAGAATAGGTATATCTTTTGTGTTGCGAATCAAGGGAGCTGAAGACTCTTCATCAACAAGAAGGAGATCTTCAACATTGTGCTGAAAGGGACTCATCAACTTATTTGTAAGTATTTAGAGTCCAGAGGATACTTGTGATCATTCCTTTCTAGGATTGGGTCTTAAGTGTTACTCACCCTTTGAAGTCCTCAAAGGAGGCCTGGGATGCGTTGTATGGACCCTTACTCTGTGGAGAGCATAAACATCCGAGTGCGTTGTGTGGACCCTTGCTCTGTGTGGGCATAAACATCTGGTTAGGAGTGCGCCAGCAAAACTCTAGGGTTTGAGGTGAACCGAGTAGAAACCTCTGTAAAGGTTGAAGGTGAACCTGTTTTAAAATCTTAGGTTTGAGGTGAACCATGGAAAACCTCCTTAGTGAAATTCGGTCACTCAAGGGTTGAGTGTAGAAGCCGGTAGTGGAGTAGACAAGTAGTCGAACCATTATAAAATGACTGTGTTTGAGATTGATTCTTGTGTTTGATCTTTTGTGTGATTATATTAACTGCATTTATACTTGCTCACACTTCACACACAGTCACATTCATCATAGACTATAATTGCACCATGATTATCATTTAAATAGCTCTATGATTGGATCCTCTACCAGGCTTGGAAGCCAGTAGAGTTAATTTTAAGTAATCCTAATCTATACTCTGTGAAAAGATTAGTGTGATAGGATTTTTAATATTTCATAAAAACTTTAAAAAAGTCCTATTCACCCCCCTCTAGGACATATTGGCATATTCCAACTTCAACTCAAGTAGTCTTCACCGCTATTTCAATTGGTATCAAAGTGGGTCTCTCTTTAAGGGCTTCACCGCCTAGAGAGTGATCTTGACTGAAGTTGAAATATGGCCAAAGGAGAGGGCTCATCCGTTACTAGACCTCCAGTATTTGATGGTTCAAATTATGCTTACTGGAAGGCTAGAATGCATTACTTCCTGAGATCCTTGGATCATGAAGTTTGAGATGTAGTTGAAAAAGGATATGTGGTACCATCTGAACAAATTATACTTGAAAATGAAACCACAATCACTAAACCCAAACCCAATGAAAAGTGGACGGCGTTTGACAAAGAACAATGAGACGCTGAAGCAAAAGCAATGAACGCTATCTACTGTGCCTTGTCCCAAGATATTTTCAATCAGATAAATATGTGTGAGACCTTTAAAGAAGCATGTGACCTATTGAAAATAACTCATGAAGGCACAAGCACTATGAAGAGATCTAAACTACAACTTTTAACTTTACAGTTCGAAAATCTCATGATGGAAGAGCATGAGACATTTATGGAGTTTTTCACCAAATTAAATATCATTTGTAACTCCATGGGTGGATTGGGAGAGAAGGTTCCGGTACCTAAAATATGTAGGAAAATCTTAAGATCCCTACCGGAACGGTTTAATCCTAAAGTAACAATAATTGAAGAGTGTAGGAATATTGATGGGATGAAAGTAGAAGAACTAGTAGGTTCCTTACAAACTTTTGAACTACACTTCACACAACTCCAAAAATCTAAAAACACTCCTAAGAGTGTCAAAGAAAACAAAACATGAGGACAATGAGAGTGAAAAGGAAGATGAAGATGAGGAAGTGGCCTTACTGGTACAAAGATTCAGAAGATTCTTTCAAAGGAATCGCGACCGCCCTTCCAGAGGTAGAAAGGTGGATTACAAACCTCCTACAGGCAAATTTGGAAAAAGAACCATAATGTTATGCCTGTCATGAGTACGGACACTTATCTACTGAATGCCCAAACAGAAAAACCAAGGGCAAGGCAATGGCCGCCACATGGGATGATACCGAAGAGTCAAACACAGAAAACAGTGACTCAGAAAGTAATGGAGATCAGAAATCATTGAAAATACTTATGATCTCCACTATCAATCATTCTAACTGAATCTGAGAAAGAACAATAAGCCACTGAATCATTTCCATTTGACAATGAGGAATTGGCGTCTGAGGAAGAAGAAAAGGAAGAAATTGAAAAGCATAAATTGCAAGATGTTTATAATCAACTATACATTCATAGCATCCATATGCTTAAAAAACTCGGCATGTCTGAAAATAAGAAGAAATTGTTGCAGAAAGACTTGGATAAAACCTTAGAAATAAACATACATTTAGCCAATGATTTACAACAATATCACATAGACAATGATAAATTAGAAAGAGAAAACCTATCCCTGAAAGCAGAATTATCAAAACGTATGAACCAAGCTTAATTGCTAAGAGATGATAATGCACAACTCAAAAATGAGAACCACTCACTTTGTATTAACTTAGAAAAACTATAAATTTGTCGAGATAAACTATAAATTTTCTCAGAGTGGTGAGAAATTGGAAAAATTGTTAGGGATGAGAAGACTAGGAAGAGACAGAAGTGGATTAGGATATGAAAAAAGTAAAAAGAAAAGTGGAAATAAAGACCAAACACTGACAGCTTCAAGTAGCATTATGAGAATTTCTCCGGTCTGTAATTTATGTGGTGATATTGGACATTATAAATTTGAATGTTTAACACCTAGAAGGACTCTATATAACTTTGATCAAAATCACATTGAAAAATTCAAACCAATCAGAGAAACTCAGAATGTTAAAAGTCCATCTAGGAGAAGCACTGATCCATCACCACATAAAGAAAAGAATAGAATGAAGAAATCTGTCTCAAAAATGGGTAGTTAAAGGAAAACTAAACTGTCTGATGATTAAATCCCACATACCCTTATATATCAAGCAGAAAAAGGAACAAATTCATATTATGCATCTAGATCTGGATATTTTCTGAAATGATGCAATTTTGTTGAGCCTTCAATAAAACATCTAAAGTTGAAGACCTTGAATTTTTGTATATAAACATTATCATGTGGTATAGAACTGGTACAAATTTTGTGGCATATACTGATCAAGCCAAGAAATATTTGATGGTGTGTTGAAATTGTGAAAATTCTGAATATTATCTACCTTCGATACGAGTGTCGACTTCTTTTCGATTTCATCGACTGAAGATTGATACAATCGACGGCTCTTCAGAATATGAAAAGCCGTATGACCGTGGATAACATCGTGGGCAGTCTCGATAGCATCGATTGACAACTTATCGATACAATCGATACGTTGGCCGATATGATCGACAGATGGCGCCCGATAAAAGTCAGTAGGACAAAAAAAAGGAGTTTTCTTCAAAAGGCGTTTCGGTTGTCTTCTCTGTCCGATCCTCTCGACCAATCATCAGAAGCCAAGTTGGAGTAGCCAAAATCCCTCCAAAAATCAGGTAATATTCTTCCAATATCGTCAGAACCTTCTTTTCTTGGTTTGTTAGGCATTTTTATCATTTTTCTCAAATACTTCAAACAGCCTTTTTTCTTCCACATGGGAAAAGATAAAAACGTAGCATCCGGTCCGGGAGAGTCTTCGAGAGGTACCCGACAAAAAGTCCTTGCCTCAAGGGAAAGAGTAAGGATCCCGGACAGTGGGACCCCCACACGGCAAAGATCACGACGCAGTGGGTCCCAAACC
This sequence comes from Magnolia kwangsiensis, assembly GCA_037074715.1. Lineage (NCBI taxonomy): Eukaryota > Viridiplantae > Streptophyta > Magnoliopsida > Magnoliales > Magnoliaceae > Magnolia > Magnolia kwangsiensis. The sequence goes on along the minus strand of CM073572.1, from coordinate 187,245,148 downwards.
AAAGTCCCTAAACCGTCTCAACCAGCGCCTCCTCCTCTGGCTGTCCAACGACCACCAAAATACGCCAATAGGAAGTTGATTTTTTGAGAGAAAAGTAGACAGGGAGTGTTTAACACCCTACAAATTAGAACCCCTATTTGCTACAATTGGTTGGCATCCCATCCTGAATTTTGGTGGACCATGCCAATTGGAAAGGACACGCAACTTTCTTGCTGCATGTCATTCCCCGGTGGCTGACCCTCCTTCCTTCATGGTATCCTTGGATGGTGATGATGCATTTATCACCCCCGCCACTGTAGCCGACATTCTCAATCTACAGTTGGCTCCAAAAGGCCTTCCAAACTGGGATCTCGATCTTTTAGACGTGCGATCAAAGATAACCAAATACCTATGTAATGACAGAGATATTCCATGGCATCAAGGGAATGCCTTAAAATCTAGGTATATGGAGCCCTGATTTAGAGTCATGCATGAAATCTTTACCACTAATTTGTACCCAAGAAGTACAAACCAATCAGATCTCACAAGTCTGATGGTTATGATAGTCTACTCCGTTGCAACCGGGACAAATATCTGCCTTCCAACCTTGATTGTCAATCAGTGTGTCAATGCCATACATACTTCCAAAGATTTGCATCTGCCATATCCCTGGATTATTAGTAGAATCTGTCAAAGCATTGGCTTTCCTTCTACAACTGATCCAGTTTTCCCGCTCAAAGTTTTCAATAAAAAGAATATTCAGAAAATGGATCTGATATTTCACAAGTACAAGGAGGAAACTGAGGAAGACATTCATACAGAAGGGGAAGGAGGAGAAGGTGGTGATCACATGGAAGGAGATGCAATGGCTGACGATGCACCTCATGGACCTGATGTCGCTCCGTCTACGTCAACCGCTGGGTATGGCAAAAGGCTCAAATTGGACAAGATTGAGGCCATTCAGAAGGACATGCACTCTGTAAAGGAAAGGCTTGCCGTAATGGAAAGGATGGTTCAAGGAGTATAGAGCACGGTCCAACAATTGGTGGATCTACTGACATGCCAACGGGACAACACAATGCCATCTCATTCTACTCCATGAAGCTAAGTTCATACATGATATCATATACACCATACTCTTATCTTGCGAATGAACATCAGTATCTTTTTAGATGTTCTGCGCTCTCATGGGTGTGTATGACAGCCTATTAACCATAGATAGTTTTTTTTTGGTTGAATATGCCCACAGTTGGGGTGAAATACTGATTTTAAAATTTGGGTGCCCTCAAATGGGCTTTATTTTTTATTTTTTACTTCACTGCTGCTGTATGGGGCAGTATTAGATATTTCGGCCAATCTTGGGCAGTTTATTTTATGGCTGAATCTAATTCTTATCTTCCTGCCATCTGAATTTATGTCTCCTTGGTTTAATGAAGTTTTGGAATTATGGATTGCATGTTTATCTTATGCCTTAAGTGCTTTATTAAATCCATACTGTCTGCTCATGATGTATGCTTTACACTGTTTTTTATTTATATACATCTATCTGACTGTGATTCTCCCATATGCTTAAATTCTTTCGTCAATATCACTTACTATATCTTTGTCAATGACTAACAAAAAGGGAGAGAAAAATTACAAACACCCCTGTGGAAAATTGGATATTTGTGCTCTATTTGTTACAGGTGTTAGGGGGAGCAGCTGCAATAAAAAAGGAGGAGTTTTTGACGTGAGGGGGAGAACTTACTGGGTGTGTACATTGGTGATTAGAATTTATAAAATTATGTTAATGCATGTACACACAGTTTAGGATGTATCTGTCTAGATATTTTCTTAGGGTGTTTGGGGTATTTTGTCACGTAATTGAAAAAGGGAGAGATTGAAAGTGCACCTACTAGTGCCCTGGTTTGTCAATTATGGTGTAAGTTGAGTCAGTCGAACAACAGCGCCTAACAGGAAGATCAAGTCAAGTGTCTACCTCAACTGGATGTGTGAAAGCTGGTCATAGGTAAATTATAGCCTCACATCCCATGTCCCAAAACACCAGGTAATTAAAACCCTTAAAAATAAGTAGAACATCTTAGGATTTTTGTGTAAGAAAACTTTTTACCAAATAGATTCATATCTCGATATGATCGACCTGCTATGTCGATGTCCTCAGCATCTCAATCGATACAATCGAGTGACGACAAAAAGCGTCCAGCAATCAAACATTCATTTGGACGATTTATCGATATATCGACGGTTCAGTCGATATCATTGATATTCGAATATTGATCCTATCGAAAGTGGATCGATAATATCGACAGGCAGTTCTTTCGGCGCCCCTATTTTTTTAAAGAAAATCACTATGAGCTTCGATATATCGATGACTGTCCGATTCAATCTGAACTCAAATTTCGATCATATCGGTAGTCAGTCGATCACATCGATAGTAGGCGCATGTTTCCTCCAGTATGATTTTTATGATGTTTTAATCAGTGATCGGGGTGCCAGTCGAGAAATCAATATTCATATGTCGATCTTATCGAGACCTGGTCGATTGGATCGAGATGGGACACAAACCGTCCAGCAAGCTTATAGGTAAATCTATACGATTTATCTATCCCATCGACACGGTCTCTAATACCATCGAAATACAAATTCTAATGACATCGACTGTTCCCCGATCATTTCTTTAGAACCTGAAAATCTTGTTTCTCTTATTTTCACCTGTCGATAGATCGATTCATCAATCGATGGAATCGGAGTTTAAAATTTGATAACATCGATGTGTGTCTCGATCTCATCGACCAGTTGGCAAAAGGTTTTCAAAAGCGTAAATAACATTTGAGTTTGTATCATTAAGCGTATCATCAATACAATCGAGAGTATATACTTGATCATATCGACACTTGCTTGATGATATCGAACTCTGTCATAAATATGACCGTTTTATATCCGTTGGAACCTTTTGCCTATATATAGAGATGCTTGCCTTTATTGCCGGTAGAGAAAGAAGAGAGTGCTTTTGAGTGTTTTAACCTTCCTATCATTTACCTTAAGCCTCTTCTCTCAGGGAGTTCATCCTCCAATCCACCCTCATCATTGATATTCAATAGAGTGGATTGGAGAATAAACTTCCACATTCAAGGATACTCCAACTACTACCTTAATGACAAATCATTAAGCTGGGATGCCTTGAATGCATAGATGATGGGATTCACTCTATCTTCCTAATAGAAAAATTCTTAGAGAGTGGAATTCTATCACAACCTTGACACCCAACCTAAGCCTAGAATAGGTATATTTTTTGTGTTACGAATCAAGGGAGCTGAAGACTCTTCATCAACAAGAAGGAGATCTTCAACATTGCGCTAAAAGGGGCTCATCAACTTATTTGTAAGTATCTAGAGTCCAGAGGATACTTGTGATCATTCTTTTTAGGATTGGGTCTTAAGTGTTGCTCACCCTTTGAAGTCCTCAAAGGAGGCCTCCGATGGGAGTGTACATGCGGGGTATGTAGTGTGGACCCTTGATCTGTGGAGAGCATAAACATCCGAGTGCGTTGTGTAGACCCTTGCTCTGTGTGGGCATAAACATCTGGTTAGGAGTGCACCAGCAAAACTTTAGGGTTTGAGGTGAACCGAGTAGAAACCTCTGTAAAGGTTGAAGGTGAACCTGTTTTAAAACCTTAGGTTTGAGGTGAATCATGAAAAACCTCCTTAGTGAAATTCGGTCACTCAAGGGTTGAGTGTGGAAGCCGGTAGTGGTGTAGACAAGTAGTCGAACCACTATAAAATGACTGTGTTTGAGATTGATTCTTGTGTTTGATTTTTTGTGTAATTATATTAACTGCATTTATACTTGCTCACACTTCACACACAGTCACATTCATCATAGACTATAATTGCACCATGATTATACTTTTAAATAACTCTGTGATTGGATCCTCTACCAGGCTTGGAAGCCAATCGAGTTAATTTTGAGTAATCCTAATCTATACTCTGTGATATGATTAGTGTGATAGGATTTTTAATATTTCATAAAAACTTTAAAAAAGTCCTATTCACCCCCCTCTAGGACATCTTAGCATATTCTAACTTCAACTAAAGCGGTCTTCACCGCTATTTCAAAACTAATTAAATTTAAAATCAATTTAGAACCTAGAACCATTTCATAAGTGAGTGTGGACATTAAAATTCTATTCCGAATTGGTTCTTCCAAGCTGCATCAAAAGGAGAATACCCAGCAAAGTATTTTACTGCTTTATAAATTTCTATTTTGGTTTTTGAGATTATTCCAGAAAAATCTCTATTTTGGTTTATCTGAGGTGATCCAGAAAAGATGATGCTGATCATCATATGAACAATATCTAATTGTGTAAGCCCACTTGAAAGATACAATTGTGGGGGTTTTAAGTGAACCTTGAAAAATCTATTTTCATAGTGAACGCTAATATCCACTGAGTGAGGATATTAGGAGTGGAGTAATTGTGTGGCTGTTTTCCTAAACAGTTGCTGTACACATAAATGAACCACTATAATTTTTGGTCCTGTGGTTGATTGATTATTTCTTTTTGTGGATGTTTGTAATTTTTCTTTTTGCATTTGTGGAGACTGTTGTAATTTTTTTATGCAAGTGTGGGAATATTATAATCGCTTAGTTATTTCCTTTGCTATTTATTTCTTTATTCCTCTATATAAGTTTGAGTTTTTAATACACAGGTCGTTCTAGGAATCAGGTTGTCCTACCAGAAACCCTTGATTTTTGGTGTAAGGTTGTCCTTAAGACAACATCTGTATCAACCTCTCAATACTTGTACTCTTGAGGTTGTTTTACATTTCTGTATTGTGGGATTGTTTATTACTATCAATATTTATATTTGTTAAAATTTCGCTATTAATTTTTTAATTTGGCATAGTCCTATTCACCCACCCAAGGACTTAATAGCTTGACCTTTTCATATTCCTTGTTATATGTGGATTGTAGGCCATTTTTTGTTTGAAGGACATTGTTCATATGATGATCAGCATCATCTTTTCAGATTGATTTTTGAATAGTAGTCATTTACAATAAGCTTGCTAAGACGATGGTCCATTCGTCATCTCAGGACCATCAAATGTGTAACATCTAATCTTGGCATTCCTTCTAATAAATGGCATGATGGTCCATTCACCAAGGAACATTCTAGCAAAATTGTATCCAATGCAAGCTTTTAGGTCATATTATATTAAAGAGGCCACCTCCCACAGGGTCAGTATGCAATCCTCAAATAAAGAGGCCACCTCTTATGTTTGCTTTGGAGAGGCGTTTGGTTCAAAATAATGTGATATTGGCTGCTAGCTCATGCTTTGTTTATAGGAAGCTTTTCAATCTTGTAATTTGATCTTTTCAAGAAACTATTATACTTTACAGATTGTGGGTGTTGTATTTGATCTTTTTTCATTATTTCAAGAAACTATTATACTTTCACTTAGTGATGCTTAATATGTATTACATTTTTTATAATTATTATTGTGACTTGTTATGTTATAGTTGTGACTTGTGATTGTGATTTGTAAGTTAAATAATTAGTTACCCGTTTGAGGATTTCTATGTGGCCATAAATAGATATGGTGTGCTTTTCGTGGCATAAAAATCATTCAAATTGTCCCATTTTAGACGGTTCAAGGTTAGATGGATAGTATGCTTTCATATAATCTATTTAAATGTTCATGCCTGATCTGCGGTCCATCTCCTCGTTTATCTTTGGATATCCAATGCCAAATATCTTTACATTGCTTTAAATATTTTACATCGGAATCTAACGCAAGATCAACTTATCTGGAGAGACATCGGAAGATGTTATTGAATTTTTGGCGTGGACGTTTAAATGAGAATATGAAAGTATTACAATCTATCTAACCTTAGATGAGTAACTAATCTAGGATTTAATTGAGCGGTGGTCCTGGAAGGTGGGAACCGCTATTATGACCATGACGAAACTGTCCATTTCCTATGAACAGTAATTTGGGTGGCCTAACCATTTGGATAGGCTCGTGTTTATGTATTAGCTCGAAATTGATGGAGCAAACCTGGATGTGCGTCGAAGCTATCCGGATGTAAAGCAAGGGTCCCTGGAAGGTGAAAACCGCTAATATTTATTTTTTCCCTTCATCACTGTCTGTGTGATCTTGTGAACAGGTTGGATGATAAATAAACATCACTATAGGCCCTAGAAAGGTTTCAATGATGGAAATCATTATACCTATTGTTTCTTGTGGTATGGTCCACCTAAGTTTTGGATATGATTCAATTTTAGATTCAATCCCTTAAATGATCTGTAAAAGCAGATGGATGGTGTAGATAAACTATATATATTTACAGTGGGTATAGTGATTTCCTAACCCTAAACCTAAACCTAAACCCGAACCCGAACCCAAACCCGAACTCGAATTCCTAAACCTATTCTCAAATCCCTAAACCTATAACCTATATGTAACATCCCAGATTTTTTCTATTTTGAGATTTGCCAAAAATCCTTTAAAGATATTTTTTAATAACTAGCCACATCATCACTTACGGACCATTGACGCTCGAGGAGAGTTTATACGCGACTGGTACCGATAAAGAACCATACAAATGAGATTGATCAACCGTATAAAACCAATGAACCCAATCGATCACTTAAACATCAAGTTTATCCCCATGATATGTTCACATATGGCCCAAATCCAACCGACCTAACACTGATTAATCAAGCTAATTGTAACTAAATTAAAAGATCTACCCAAAGCTGAGTTAGATAAGGCCCAGATCTAGACCAATGGACCAAGTCAACCTCGTTACTCTTTTAGTGCAAAACTGACGGTTTACAGTAATCATGACCAAATCTCCACTTTTACTAATTTTGAATAGATTATACTATGAACTTAGTTAATCATATCTCAACAACTACACCCAAGAAATCCTCCTACCCAATTTATTCCAGAAATACTCCGATTACTCGAATAAGCTCTAGACCGCTCGTTAGTGGGCCACTAGTTTCGAAATTGTAAAGTAATGCCCGTCTCACTGGGCTCATAGTCTATCACGGACTACGGACTCAAACGACGCCTATAAACAGATAAATTCATGTCATCCAGTTAGCACTTGCCCAATGCAACTCGCCCTGGCCTTGGCCTAAGGCTTAAAATTTTAAATCAATAACCCTTACTTAGAACATGAAATCAAAGCATTTCAGCCATTGGATCTCTTCCAAATTTACATCGAAGGCTGAACATAATTCTTTACACCCATCTGCCAAATCTATTCCCTGATCGAGTAACGGTGACCGTTGATCGCAAATCAGGCCATCACGATAAAACCCCGCATCCGTTTGCTGTTAAACTTTGTACAACTCTTCATCAAGCCATAGACTATGTATCCTATAAATTTCATGGCAAGGGGGCCATCAAGGCAGCCTCAACAGCCAAAAAGGGGGTCCCACTGGGCCATTGGATCCTAAATTGGGCCATTATGATAAAACTCCGCATCCGTTTGCCGTCAAAATTTGTACAACCCTTCATTGGGCTATGAAACCTATCCTATAAATTTCATGGCCAGGGCGCCATCAGGGCAGCCTCAGCAACCAAAAAGAGAGGGTCCCACAGGGCCATTGGATCGCAAATCGGACCATTGTGGTAAAACCCTGCATCGTTTGCTCTCAAACTTTACCCAGCCCTTCATCGGGCCAAGATGTACCTGTTTCATAAATTAGATGGGCCAGGAGCCCATCAAAGTGACCCCAATAGCTAAAAATGAGCCCCACGGGGCCATTAAAGGCACTTTATGAAACTTAGGGCCAAAGGATTTAACTTTTAGATATTTAATGTCCAAACCCCTCTCATTTTCACCATTTTCAGCAGCTGAAATTCTGAGAGAGAGAAAGAGAGAGCGTGAGTGAGAAGTGAGGGTAAAGGATTGCACCTTGGTGCTTGAAGATCACAACTCCCCGTACCCACGTCCTTGTGATTTCAGAAATTCTAATCTTAACGTCGTAGAACCAAGTCACGCCCAATCTAAGGTGAGATTCTGACTTCAAACCATCTCCCCTATCAAATCAGCCACATGCATGTGCCTTATCGTCATGTTCATACAATACAGGTGTAAGACCCGTATCTTAGTCCGTACCGTTCCGTAGACTTCCGCGGTCTTACCGGTCGAATTCCGGCAACCTTCGACCCTTAACCGATACTTACGCACGACCTTGATTTGTATGCCGTCAACCCGAGTCAACTCAACCTAAGACCATTATTATAGCGACCGCGCCATCGCTGAGGTTCCGATGCCGCGACTTGCGCGCCGAGGCGATACCCTGGTCAAGAGATGTGGGCCAACGTTCGGTGCGAGAAAAACATCGCGCGTTGCGAAATCCAAGAGAATCTCTACGATGTGTCACATCAATCCCATCAATCCCATCAATCAATCAATCCATCAATCCATCACATGTCAAGTACACATCACTTTCATCCTTTTCCAAGCAAGCCACAAAAGTCCTCCATGCCCATACTTTTCTTACACAAATGCCTCAAAAGTCTTCCAATGCCATGCCTTTCTTACAAAAATGCCACCAAAGTCAACAAAGGTGTCTTACACACCCATCACCACATCCATCCATCACACTCTCTCTCCCTTTACAACTCCTCTCTTTCTCATTTTCAAAAAAAAAATTCCAAGAGAGAAACACCCCCATACGTATAGAATTCTCCCTCTCCTTCCAAAACTCCAAGTGTGTCCCACCTCTCCATCCCAAGATCTCTCATCCTAGCCATCCATTCCTCATCTTATCCATTGAAGTTGAAACTAAGGTGCTAAGGAGCCCATAGGAGCAAGAAGATCGGACGGTGGGTGCTAGATATTAGTAGTTTTTCATATTTTTGGGATGGGCCAAGTGAGGCCAACCGATCAATGGTTTGGATCTCACTTGGGACCTTAAGATGTGGCCGATGGCCCACTAGGATCATCATGATCTTTTCATGATGGGGCCATTCTCCATGGACCCCATCATGATGTTTATTTCTTTAGAAAGGTCATCTAGACCATCCATATTGGTGGGGAAAGGATCCCCACCATTGATTTTAAATTTTGATGGTCCCATGTGCTAAAGGACCCATTTGATTGTATGATTCATTGCAAGGGAGGGCCCATAGTATCGGAGTCCCTCCATCACAAGCGTGACCCACTTTCCATCTCTCTCTCTCCCTTCTCATTTCATTTTTTTATTTTATTTTATGTCATTATTTATGGTTGTGTGGCCCACTTGGATAGACCCCACTAGGATGCATGTATTAGATCCATTCCATTTTTAGATGGGGCCCACCTTGTATGTGTATGGGTAGCCGTGTGATGGCCCACCTAAACAGGGCCCACCTCCACGTGCAACGGCCAAACTGTCCAGCGTCTGGGACGCTGGACGTCCCTGTATAAAGGAAAACACAAATATAAGCTTTGTTCAAGCTTTGGGTGTGACCTACTGATATAGGCCCCACCTTGATGTTTTGGTACAATCCAAGCCGCCCATCCTCTTTCCCTTATCATTTTAGGCGTTGAGCCAAAGAATGAGTTCAATCCGATAATCAGGCGGGCCATACCATAGAAAATGATATTCTTACCCTTCAAATGCTATTAGGACCCACCTTGCTGTACCTGCATACTAAAAATACCGAACATTAGACTCGTTTTGTGTGTTTCGGGTCCTAGAAACTAATGGACGGAGTGGATTCTCAAGTTACGGACCCCACACGTGAAAAACCCCAGAAAAATGGGTTTTTCCTAATTTTTGCAAGAGGCAGCGCCTCTGCCTCTGACAAAGTGCAGCAGCTGCACGCTGCTGCGTGCAGCTTTAGGCAGGCGGGCGGTCAGCCAGCCACCCACGGCTACTGCCGTGGGCCCCACCATGACGTATATGTTAGATCCACGCCGTTCATGAAGTGGGTCCCCTCCTCAGGTGGGCCCCCTCTAAAGATCAGCCTGATCCAACGCTCTAGTGGCCCACATCATAGGAAACAGTGTGAATGAACATCTACCATTGAAACTCATTCTGGGGTCCACAGAAGTTTTGGATCAAGATAAAATTTATGTTTTCCCTTCATCTAGGTCTGAGTGACCTTATGAACGCCTGGATGGCCAATAAACATTTTGGTGGGCCCCACATGGGACCTATAGTGATGCACATGTTTTCATCCACCGTCCAGGCAGACGGTGGTACTCACCATGATATATTTGTTTCATCCACCGTCCAGCGGATGGTGGGGCCCTATGTGATGCATGTGTTCTGTCCGCACCGTCCACCCGTGGACAGTGGGACCCACCATGAGTATGTGTTATATCTGTACTGTCCACCCTGGACGGTGGGACCAGCCCCACCCCCCTTGGCCCACGTAACTTTATCAATAGGTTGAATGGTAAATAAACATTGTGGTGGGTCTCCCCCTGGTTGGGTGGCCAACAAATATTATAGTGGGCCTCCCTTAGCCTGCATGCTGGATGGCAAAATAAACAATACAGTGGGCCTCTAGGCCCATGGAATTGGGCTCACTTGATATGTTCCAAGGCCCATGGGACTAGGCCCATTTGATGTATTTTAAAGCTCATGGGACTAAACCCATTTGATTTGTATGAGGCCTATGGGTTTAGGCCCATTTAATTTATACAAGGCCTATGGGTTTAGGCCCATTTGATTTATATGAGGCCTATGGGTTTAGGCCCATTTGATTTATATCAGGCCTATAGGATTAGACCCATTTGATATGTATTAAGTCCATGGGATTAGGCTCATTTAAGACACTTGAGGCCCATGGGTTATGACCCATTGCAATGTACCTAAGGCCATTGGTGAAGCCCAGTAATGCGGCCCATTTGATGAACGTAAGGCCCACTAATGTACCCCATTTGATGTAATGAACGCCCCATTTGGATGTGCCTAAGGTCCATTGCAATGTGTGAACCCAATATGGGTTGTGGAATAATGTTTATTACGAGTTATGGCTTGGGAGTAATGTTAGTTTGACGTTCACATTGCGAGTGTAATGCTGGTTAGATGTCCACATTACGACTCTCCTTAGGGCCCATTATTAGGCCCGTACTTATTGTGTATAGGCCGTCTAGGCCCATCAGCATTGTAAGGATAGTCCATTTCATTATACCATGTTTAGTATAGTTCCATAACTCATGATCATACGCACCATATGTATGCTTGATATGAGAGGTGACTGATCATAGCATATGCCTTCGGGCAAGTTGTTTATGGGCTCCCGATTAGGCGGTGTTGCCCTAACTGAGCGCATGATATGCGTAGAATTTGTTGCATGACTGGATAGCATGATTCATGCATTTTGTATTGTGTGATATGGTTACTGTACGCCCTAGCGACATAGGGGCCATAGCCTACACAGACAGATCGTGGTTGGCAGGATTGGATACCGAAAATCTTGTTCTACATGGGGTGCTATAGATATTCCTGGGTGAAAGTCCCTAAACCCTTATGGTACCAAGAGGTTGCTCCAACTTCTAGACCGAGTGGGTAGAGCGTTGAGGGTCGATTACCAGATGGCTGCGCTCTCCACTGTGTCGTGGTCGGTTGGAAGGGGGTGCGGCCTTACCCTCCCGAGTGTAGGGGGCAATGCTAGGTTGAGTCTGACCAGCTTGAGGAATGGGTCCGCTATCGACGAGTCGTGCCCGATATTGGCAGACGGATAGTGAGGTCTTTTCCACTTACCTTATTGCGCGCGATGAGGCGGCGATCTGGTTTAGAGTGTACTAGACCCTAGTGATATTCCAGAGATGAGATGTATTGATATGTGAACTTAGATGAGGATTGTATGCTTGACTTGCATCTTGCATCGCATAGCCTTGGTACGGCTCATTATATTTATGGATCCATCTGCATATTTCGTATTATTCTGATATTGCATGATCATATTACTAACTTGTGCACACACTTTCACCACCTTTAAGCTTTCTATAAGCTTATGCATGACCGTTGCGTGCAGGTGACGTTGGGGCGCAGCGGCGCTGAGGCTAGAGCACTTGCAGATCATTTTTAGAGTTTTTGTTCCTTACCATTGTATTTTCCTTTATGCTCATTGTACTTGTAAAGTTTTTGATCATAGTGAAAATGTAATGGAGTTCTTGGTTGTTGTTTGTGGGTTATGCCTTTGGTTATGCTTATTACGAATCAAACTGATGTTGAAAATCCTCCTCGTAGCATCCCAGGATCGGAACCTGGCGAATGAGCGCTAGGAGCCCTACGGAGGCTGTCGGCACCGGATTCGGTGATTGGGAATTTTGTGAGCCCGGTTTCTGAGTTTGGGGAGTGACAACAGGGCCTTGACACGTCGAGTTTGAGGACCCGATAACATTAGGTTGATCTCAGCAACTTCAGGTCAACAATAGGTGTAGACCATCATCTCTAGGTTATCATTTATTAACCCTTGAGGGTCTCAGTTAATGATTTGTTGTGGTGAATAATTTATAAATAGCTAGCATGTTTATATTTCGTGTTTGATTATAATATGCGTCATTGCTTGTCTATGTATGCTCATATATTTGATAAAATGCCTAAGTGATTAAACGTGTTATTCTAATGATGCGCACATGATTGATTGAATGCGTTGATTTATTGATGCTCACGTGTTTGATTATATGCTCCAATGAATGTATTACTCTATTGTCACTCTCATGTTTGATGAAATGCCTAAGTGAATGTATTGCTCTATTGATGCTTAAATGTTTGATGAAATGCATAGGTTGTTGCATAGTGGTATGTATGTTATAAATTGTATGATATAGTGTTTAGTTCATAGTGATACTTATGATTTCTATGATGTTGAGTTAGTCGGTGTAAATCGCCTAAATTAATGGGTGGCTCGAGTTAAGGCGGCCACCCTAGGCTTGTTCGATCGACCTGGGTTAAACACGGATGATCAACAGTAGCTGGGCTACACAGGCTGCTTGCACCCAATACTGGTTGTGTCGTGGTTCTCCCAGGTCAATTTAATTAGTCCACTAGCCGACTAATCATGTATATTCACAATGTATGACACGACTAAATAGAATCTAGGATACCCCGTTCCTAATGGATCTGTTCATTCATTACCATTAGTACGATACGATCTCACTAAGACTCATGAGCCGGACATGGTGGTATGGGACACCGTGTTTGAGCTGTCGGCCTACGCTGGGGTGACGAGCCTCCCCGTAGTGACCAGTGAGTAACTAAGACTCATGAGCCAGACATGACGGTATGGGACATCATGTCCAAGCTTTTGGCCTATGCTGGGGTGACGAGCCTCCCAATAGTGACCAGTGAGAACTAATGGAGGTGATATATCATTGTTCGAACGGCCCCGTCAAATTACCCAACAGATGGTTACGTGCTAAAGTACCATTCGAATGACTCAGGCGTGAATGGAATTGGGTGACGAGCCATTTTCTTTGTGTTTTGGTTTTATATGACAAGCCCACACCTCAGAACTGAGTGATCATAATCGGTTTGGGTGACAACCCATACTAGGTTTATCCTTATACATTTACGTATCATACCATACCTTTGAAATTGTTGATTTATGTGATAAATGGATGATACTTAAATTTGGATCAAGGGACTTTGGTAAGGATTCGCTACATGTAGAAACGAGCCACGTGATCCAGATAAAGACTCGTGATATAACATTGGTATCTTAGCTTCGTCAATATGCTGGATGAATTCAACTTAATAATTACGTGGCTAACATGATCATTCACTAAATTGCATTAGATTAAGATGTGGCGAACATGCGTGGTTGTCGTGTGATGAGAAAGTATTGTCATTTACGAAACAGGTGGTCGGAGTCACGTGTGAGGGAGTGTTGTTTGAAAAGAGCATGCATCATGTCATATCTTCATATACACATTTAACAAGAGTATTTAGAAATTATTTATTTCTTGTTTATCATTAACTATACTAATTGTATCGATAACATATGTAACTTAGAACTAATGGAACCACTGAGTTAGCTACTCACTTCCACCTGGGACGATGTTTTAAAATACCAACTAGGCGTATCATTAATGCAGGTACTAGTGAGACATCAGACAGGTAGGCTCATATCGGGTTGTGCCAACGTTGTTATGTTTTGAAGAATTGAGTGTAAACTGAAGGCTTTACACTTTAACCATCTTAGGTATGTATATTGTGCATTGTGGTTTGTATAATCTCATTTTTGGCAATCATCACAATTGAAATTATACTTTTAACTCTTAGCCCTATATTTCTGAATCTATTGTTATCTCTACCTTGCTTTGGATCCGCTAATTCGAATAGTGCTATTCTGATTATCCGTGTGTGAAATGAATTTGAATCTGAATGAGGACACACATGCATTCTCATTAGGTTAACAACTGGAAACTCGGGATCGAAGTCTTTGTACTCGAGTGTCGATTTTCGAGGCGTTACATTATAACCTAAACCTAAACCTAAACCTAAACCTATAACCTATAACCTATAACCTATAACCTAAACCTAAACATATAACCTATAACCTTAACCTAAACCTAAATCTATACCCTAAACTTATAACTTATAACCTAAACCTATAACCTATAACCTTAACCTAAACCTAAACTTATAACCTATAACTTAAACCTATAACTTAAACTAACCTAAACCTATAACATATAACCTATAACCTACACCTAAACCTAAACCTATAACCTAAACCACCTATAACCTAAACCTATGTGACTACTACTGACAAAATATTTCTTTGGTAATAATAGGTTGAAAACTTATACCGATGAAATATTTTGTAGGTAAAAATTAATACAAAAATTTATACCAATGAAATATGTCGTTGGTAGGTTGAAATCTTATACCAACAAAATATTTCGTAGGTAGAAATTAATACAAATACTTGTACCAACGATCTATATATGAGATATACCGACTAAATTATTCATCGATAATAGTAGTCTTATGCCGACACACATATTTCGTAGGTAATAATTTATACCGACGAAATATTTCGTAAGTAAAAGTTTATACCAACAAAATATTTCGTAGGTAAAAGTTTATACCAATGAAATATTTCATAGGTAAAAGTTTATACCGAAGAAATATGTCGTAGGTAAAAGTTTAATCCACAGTTTATACCGATAAAATATTTCATAGGTAAAAGTTTATACTGATGAAATATTTCGCAAGTAAAAGTTTAATACACAGCTTATACTGCTGAAATATTTCGTCGGTAAAAGTTTCATCCACAGTTTTACCAACGAAATATTTCATCGGTATAAGCTGTGTTTACTGACAAAATATATTATTTTTCCTACCAAAAGTAACATGTTTTGTCGACGATTTTTTTCGTCGGAAAAAGTTTTACCATTGCCAACGAAGTAATATTTCGTCGGGAAAAGCCTTTAGCCACAGTCTTATCGCGGCGATTTTTTCGACGACATATTTCGTCGGTAATAATCATTACCAACGAAAAAAGAAAAAATAACAACGAATTGTTTCAATGGTAAAAGAGCAATTTCCTGTAGTGAGGGCCTCTGTTGTGCACGATCGTGCTCTAATGCTCCAACGGACCACGACTTCATCCGGTTGACAGGTCTGCTGCAGATATAATTCATATCAATTACCTGCAGTGAGTTAACGTTTCGCGCGACTACTTTACATCGAAATACCACCATTTCATACGCATGTATTTACATTGAAAACCAAACACATGTTAGAAGTCATGATGACTTTTTTACATCCCAAAGCCGGTATTTCGGAAAACCAAATAGGCCATAAGATAGATTGAGCTAAGATAAATTGATGATTTGATTTGTTTGTTGGATTTGATTATTGTTTTCTCTGCTAATCTTCCTATTATTTATAAATTTCTTATATAGCTATTCTTTCTACCGTGAGACATCCCCCTTTCTCCAAAACTCATGTATGTACATACATAGGTACGTATGTTGTATTCACGTGGGTTAAAGTTAATTTCTACCATTTTTGGATTCATATTCTCTACATGGGGTGTTGTCTATATATTGGGACAATAGTTAGGGAGAGTCACTCCCATTCTATGGTATTAATCTTTTAGTGTTTTACGTAGTTTGTGACGCAGTGGTGGGTGTGATGAGGTCGATGACAATATTCAATGAATGATAAGTACCTTAGGGCCTGTTTAGATGCTCGTAAGTTTTTTAAAGTTGTAAGTCACTTACTTGTAAGTCTCTTAAAGGTGAAAGTTACTTACAGGTAACTTGTTTGAATGTAAGTTGTAAGTCACTTACAACTAAGTTTTTCTATTTGGGTAACCTGTAAGTTGTTTACAAATAAAAAGTCATATATTCACACCGAGCAGAGTTTGAATTAGAGAATTATTTCAAAATATTATGATTAAAAAAGCATGGTATCAAATATGTCATTTTGTTAAGCCCATCAAGATGAATATTTGATCTAATTCTTAGGCCAAACTAATAATCAAGTTGGCCATAAAAGTGGGCCCACAAATTCAAAATATCTATAGTATAGAACAATAACTCAATTTAAGCATTAGGAATAAACTTAAAAATATTAATAACAAATATAATAATAAAAATACATTAACAATGTCTTCTTTAACTATAAAAAGTATATTTAAAACTTTTCACTTGAGAATCATCCTCTCTGGTCATTCATTCCTTTGGATAGGACTTACATTATCAAGGAACATAGAAGTAAAATGTGGTCTTTCTGCAAGGAATGTGTAGGCCCTATATATCATGTTAGAATCAATGATTGTCATATTCTCTAATTCATCCCACCATCTCCCTACGGTTTTAGTTTGAAATGAAATATATTCATCCATTGTTTCATGAATGCTTTCGAACTTTTCAATAACAATTGATGCGAGATAGACATTCTTCTTCTTCTTCTTTGGTGCCCTTTGAGCGGAGGTTTCCACATGCGTTACATTCGATTGACCATTTCTTCCATCATATTGATATGGAAGTTGTGTTTCGTTGGAATCTGCATCATCGGGTGGTGCAAATGGTGTATATGATCTAGAGAGGTCTGTGGATAATGTGATGTCATCCATGTAATGGGATGAATGAATGACTTCTTCCTCAAGATCAATTATAGTTAGTGTTGCATTCCCTGTCGCAAAATCATCCCCGCATATTATATCATACTGAGCTAACAGTGAGAATGACTTGTTTCTGATATAAACAACTTTAGGTTTTGCCTATAAAAGAAAAGTAATTTAGTGAAAGAAAAGTAATTTAGTTACTTTTCACTGTATATGAATGACTTGAAGTTTTGAATGAACTTCACCTTAATGAATTCATCCCAAATGTCTAACTTAGCAATAACACATTTTCTTTCTTCATTTTAACTGAAGTTACTTTTGCTAAGTGCAAGCTTTGTCAAATTAAATTTCTTTTTAAGCATTCGTAACTGATTTCTGCACTTTTCGCCATCCAATTGCACAAAAAATGTCACCACCACTATTTTTGCTACTTTATTCATACTACATTTTCTAAAAGCGTTGTCATTTTTTTTCTTAATGATACTTCCTCAAGTAAGATGTTTTCCATACATTTATCTATGTATGAAGTCTAATTAACTTGGGCATTTTGGCCGTTGCTGCTTGCCTTCATATTTTGCGATATACCTTAAAACATTGTATATTTAAACATGATAAATTTGTAAAAGCTAAGCCACATAAAATATCTTAGAAGTGCAAATAGATGTAAACATATTATCTAAATTGCAATAATAAAATATTACATTTCTATGTTAAGCAACAATCTTTTTATCAACATCTACATTCTCAAGTCGCATAGCTGACGCAGTCGATATTTTGTTCTGACTTATATGGTTCCCACATTGTTGATGCAAGTCCAAGTTGAAATTTCCTCCATATTTATTTTTCCCTCCTAGCAGCCGCAAATAGGGGTGTACATGGAATCGGTAAACTGGACCGGTACTGACCAAACCGCACAATTTGGTCCGGTTCTGAAGTGCATCGGTTCTAAAAATCAAAGAACCGATTAGTTCGGTTTAGTTCTCGATTTGGGGTTATGTAGAACCGATCTAAACCATGAATTGAACCATGAACAAAACCGTAGAACCAAACTTGGAACTGAACTTAGAATTGGACCATCCCAAGTAATAAATATTTTTTTTTAAAAAAAAACATAATCTCTTCATTCTCTTCACACCGACCATGTTGTCCCCATTCCATTCTTATCTCTCTCTCTCTCTCTCTCTCTCTCTCTCTCTCTCTCTCTCAACACAACCACTGGCCGCCGGCTGCTCGAAACTCCACCTCACCCAGCCGGCAGTCGGGAATCCCGTGTTTTTATTGTTTCTCATGGTCTCTCTTGGATTCCAAGTTGGATTTGAAAACCTTCTTGGTGTGAAATGAATGGTTTAGATCTTTTTTAGAGTCGATATAAACCGATAACACTAGATGATGTTTCTCACGAAATCTCTTGCTAAATTTGGATCATGCACACTAACCGGTTCAGATTCCAGCCGAAGGAGGGTTCACATTTGATAATCTCCTTCTGGATTTGCAAAAAAGAAAAAAAAAATCATATTTGATTTTGGGATCGGGAGAAGACAAAAATGGAAGTTTTCAATTCGAACCCAACTCGCTCATGCACTGCTGGGTCCATCCATGGATTCAACGGATATTGTACCAGCCTGATCTTGTGGGGTCCAACGTAGTGTTTGTTGTGAAGAGATCCACTTCATTCATCTAGTTTGTCATGCCACATTAGGATGTGGACTTGAAAATGAGGTAAATCCGCCAATCAAGTGGGCCATGCATAGAGAACGAGGATTGGTGAAACCCATCATTCAATCATGACTAAAATTACATTTAAACCATTATTTACAGTTCTACCCTTTATATAATCATGACTTTTGCCATATATCATTCTCAACTTCATCGTTCAAATGTGATGAAATTTGACGGGCATTCATTATTTTTCATGTTCTTTCCAATGCCCCTATTTGGGCCTTGATCTCTCAAGGATAACCAATATGCTTTTTTAATGGCTAACACACTCTGTGATTCAAAATAACATTTATACACATCTAATTGAAATTTTACCCGATAGTTTAGAATATACCCTAAGGTCTTCATATTAATCAGTTTATCCCAATATTCGGATGGCCCGTTTAACAAATCCAAATATGATGGATGGTCAGATGATATGTTAAAAATAAAGAAACTGGATAGTCAGTATCCTGATCATGTATCTAGGAAATTGTATGATCAGTTTCATAAACGGATCATAGAAACAATTCTTTTTATTATTAAGACATCTCTTAATGTATTTAAGTGAGAAAATGAATAATTTCTACATAATAATTCAGACTTTTCCAAGCCCGAGTATGGGAAATTTAAGTTATTACACTAAAATCCATAAGATCAAATTTGTTCTAATCAATCGACCCGACTCGTCAATCGATCAAATTGAGCCAAAAGTGTCCAACAGGTTTTTCATCAAAAATTAAATTTCCATTAATTGACTGATCAATTAATCGATCCGACCGATCAATCGATCGATCAATTTGATTGGTTAACTTGATTGACCATGAACGATCAAAATATGCTGACTTTTGTTGATTTTCTTCTTAAATTTCTTTTGGTCCATTTATGATATGCATGTACTTGCTTCACGTCCTGTATCAGTGTGGGATTCAAAAGCTCCGTCTTGTTGCCTTGTAGTATAGGCATACTACCAAATCACGTAAATTCATATGACTCTTGTCTTTTACCTTTTGTTTAGTTATTTTCTTTTACATACCAGCCTCACTTGTATTTATCATGTGTGTGTTTTTGTGCAACATTACGCGCATCCAACGAAAAATGAATGAGAAAACTTAAAGGTGCATTTTGTTAACAAGAAAATTACAATTTTGCCAATATTTTCATTTAAAACATGGGGTTTTGATATTTGTGTTGGAAATTATATATACAAAATTAAAACTTCCTTTAAAAAAAAAAAAAAAAAAAAAAAAAAAAAAAAAAAAAACCTAAGAAAAATGAAACTATTTATCTTTATAATTTACAAAATCACCTCCTCACCATCCCATCAAAGTGATCTATTGTAAGGGATGGGTAGTCAAAGTCGGCCTTGACAAAAGTATCAAACATGGGCGATTGCTATGGTTCTCGTTTATAGAAAACTTGGGAAAAGAGATGGGTGCTCTCGGAGGTTTTGGGATTGTAATGGAAGCGAATTTTATGGTGTGCCACAGACTACTTATGTCGGTGGTGTGTTGATGTCACCAAGTTCTGTGGGTCCTAGCATATCCACACCGTCCATCTATCTTGCAATATCTCTTCAGGGCATGAGCCTAAAAATAAGGCAGATCCAATTGCTGATGGTTCTCGTTTATAGAAAACTTGGGAAAAGAGATTGGTGCTCTCAAAGGTTAAGGATTGTAATGGAAGAAGATTTTTTGGTGTGCCACAGACTACCGATGTTGGTGGTGTGTTGACGTCACGAAGTTCTGTGGGCCCTAGCATGATGTATATGTTATATCCACATGGTCCATCTATCTTGCGATCTCTCTTCAGGCGATGAGCCCAAAAATGAGGCAGATCCAAAGTTTTTAAGTAAACCAGGCCATAGAAAGTAGTGGGGATTGAACATTTACCATTGAAATTTCTTGGACGCCATAGAAGTTTTGAATCAAGCTGATATTAGTATTTTCCCTTCATCCAGGTCCATGTGACCTTATGAATAGGTTGGATGGCAAATAAACATCATGGTGGGCCTTAGGTAGGTTTCAACGATGGTTGTCATTGTCCCTTCTGCTTTCTACGGTGTGGTCAACTTGAGATTTGGATCTACATCAATTTTTGGTTCATGCCTTAAAATGTTCTTCCCAAATGGATGGATGGTGTGGATATAACATGTATTTTATGATGGCCCCACAGAACTTGGTGACGTCAACACATCACCAAGGTCGGTGGTGTGTGGCACACCACGCAATCCGCTTCTGGAGGTAGGAGAACATTTCAGAATGCGACAAACGTACCTGATCTGCAGGTGGCGTCGGGTTGAGAAGGGTTTTTTTCGGGCAGTGGGTGGAAGATAGGTCGCCAAAAAAGACGGTTGCAGATGGTGGTGTTGGCTACTGGCAGAAACAGGTGGGTACAGAAATCTTGCCAAAATGTTGAGTGGTTCAGATTTGATGTCAACAGAGACCGCAGGAGACAGTCGTGCGACTAATAGAACGGGGATGCATCGGCCGGCGGATCCTCTGCCTCCCAGAGGCAGGAACTCACTGCCTCCAGCATTTTCATTGGTCAACATCACTATAAGTGCCACGTCATTAGATTTTTTAAATATATTAAAAAAATACATTTAATAAGAATTATAACGGAGACGTTAAACGGAAGTGGTTTGCGTGCTGAGTAAATCAGTATGGTAAGCGTATTGAGTAAAGTCTGTGGAGCCCACCGTCATTCGTGCATTGTATCAACTCCATCCATCTCTTTTATCATCCAATTCTAGGGTTTTACAATAAAAATTAATCATATCCAAAGATCAAGTAGACCACACCACCTGAAACAGTGTGAATTGAACCGTTGAAAAGTTACTGGGGGCCCACAGAAGTTTTATATCAAGATGATATTTGTTTTTTCCATTCATCCATGTCTTTGTGATATTATGAACAGTTTGGATAAAAAATAAACATCACTGGGGGCTTAGAAAGATTTCAATGGTGAAAATCAATACTTCCACTGTTTCCTTTGGTATGGCCTACTTGAGCTTTTGATATACTTCAATTTTAGGCTTAACCCCTAAAATGATATGAAAAAATGGATGGACAGCGTGGATAAACCACATGAATTCACAGTGAGCCGAACAAAGTTTGCTCAGTATGATAAGACTCGGTATGCAATCCGATTTCACGTGTCTAACGGGGACGTGGATTTCCTGCCAAAGCCTTTTACAATAAGACCCTATGCAAGGATTCTGGATGGGCCGACTGCGATGTTTGTGATAAATCCAAGCCGTTCATCCATTTTTAGATATCATTTTAGGACATAATACTAAAACTAAGGTGTATACAAAACTCAAATGGGCCACACGAGAGGAAACAATGGGGATTTAGTGTCCACCGTTGAAATATTTATATGGCTACAAAAGTTTTGCATCGGTCTAATATTTTGGTGTTTCACTTCATCCTAGTAAAAATGACCTTATAAAGAGTTTGGATGGCATATAAACATCAAGACGCCTAGGAAGGTTTCAACTGTAGGAATTTCTTTCTCCACTGTTTCATCTTGTATGGCCCAGTTAAGTTTTTGATCATTCTAATTTTTGGTTACATTTCTTAAAATGAGCTCTAAAAATGAATGAATGGATTGGAATTCTTATAAACATCATGGTGGACCCCACCATACATCACAACGCTGGAACTTCATGCAAAAGGCTTTCCCTGGTGAATCCGCGTCCATGGTTTCCATTGGAAAAGGACTGGCTACTCCCCTGCCACTCGGTGCTATGTGGGTCCACCATGATGTATGTGTTTCATCCATGCCATCCATTTATTTTTCTAGATCATTTTATGGTCTCAAACCAAAAATGAGGTATAACCTAATCTCAAGTGGACCACATTACATGAAACAGTGTTGAATGAACGTTGACCATTAAAAACTTTTTAGGGGCCATAAAAGTTTTGGATCAAGCTGATCTTTGTTTTTTCCCTTCATCTGGGTCTTTATGACCAAACCAACATATTGGATGTCAAATAAACAGTACGGTGGGCCTTAGGAGGACTTTAATGATGGATATCCAATAACCATTGTTTTCTTGTGGTGTGGTTCATATGAGATTTATATCCCTCTCATTTTTGGGATCAACTCCTAAAATTATACGTAAAAATAGATTAACGGAATGGATGAAACACATACATCATGGTGGGGCCCATAGAGTACTGACCACCACCATCACCAGGCTGGTGGGGGGGGGGGGGGGGGGGGGGGGGGGGGGAGTAGCTAATCCGCTTTCATTTCCATTTGGGATTCGGTGCCACATTGAGCAGTGTGACTCGCTACTGAAGTGATGTCACCTATTTATATGGGTCTCACTATGATGTATGTGTAACATCCTGAATTTTCACTGTTTTGAATTTCTAAAAAAATCCTTAAATTTTTTATATTAATTAATCTATAATATCACTTAATGACCGTCAGCACTCAATGTTAATATATACAGGAGTGAAACCAGTAAAGAACAGGTAACTTCCCGTCCAACCAACACAGTGTCCTGGGGCATCCACCTAGGATTTGTCGCAGGACCATTTGTTTAGACTACTCGTGGTAAGGTACCACAAGTTAATTAACTTAGGATTGGCCCATTAGAGTAGACCAGACATGTTATGATAGGACCTAGTGCGGCCCGCCAAGCCAGATGACCGTTTGTACTTAGCAACAGCCCGTGCGAGCCACACAGCGAGGCAGGAAGGTCAGAAAATTACAAAACTTTAGGAAACACTAGATCTCACTGGGCTTGAGGTCCAACGTGGACCTCAGACCCAGTGGACACCCAGAATTGGGATCTAGCACTTGCCAAATGCACCCCACCAATGCCAGAATTGGAATCTGGCACTTGCAAATGAAATCGAGACTTTAGGCTTTTTAGCCGTCGGATTTCTTCTAAATTTACAGTGAAGGTCTAATGTATTTTCCTACGCCCGTCCACAAAATCTGGAATCCCATCATGGCACGGTAACCGTTGATCACAAATCGGACCTGTACGATCAAACCAAATATCCGATCGTCCCCAAATTTTGCATGACCCTTCATCGGGCCATGGTCCACCTATCTTATAAGTTTCATGGCCAGGGGACCACCAAAACCTCTCCAATCACTGAAATAGACCCCATAGGGCCATTTAAAGATCGGAACCGTATGATCAAACCCCATATTCGTTCATACATTTGCTCCCAAACTTTACATGACCCCTCATCAAGCCATAGAGCACCTGTCCTATAAATTTTATGACCAGGACCCATCAGAGAAACTCCATTACTCTTTTAGCCTAAAATCGACGGTTTAGAGTAAGCACGACCAAATCTTCACTTTCACTAGTTATAAATAGGCCACACCATGAACATAGTTAATCCAAACCCTAATCATCACCCACAAGAAATCTCACTACCTAATTCATTCTAGAAATGTCCCAATTTTTTGATCAAGCGTTAGACCGCTCGTTGGCGGGTCACTAGTTCCAAAACTATAGAAGAATGTCCGTCTCTCTGGGCTCGACGTCCATCTCGGAAGTCAGACCTGAGTAATATCTAGAACCGCTCAACTTGAACTAAAGGACGAGTGCATGAGAAGTGCAAATACCCTAAAAGAATGAACTGAAACTTAAGTGAATTGGGTCGTCCACTCTTATGCTAAGTTAAGGATTTTGGACCATCGGTTTGTGACCAAACTTCACACATGGATTAAGGATATTTCTCTGCCCATATCCGTATAACCGCGGCCCTGATCGACTATCGGTGACCTTTGAACAGACTTCTCATCATTCCATCGATCGGCGCATCCAAATGGTGGGCCGATCATATCCATACGTAAATTGTCACTAGGGCTAACTATCCTACAGTGTGCATCGACGTGTACACCCCATAGTGGGCCCTAGGGGCTAGAAAAACCCTCCCATAGGGTTAGTTTGGTAAAAACCCAACACTTGGGGCCATTGACACCAAATCTGACACTATATAAGGGTTTCTTTTGGGCACCCCTCTCCCCATACGATTTTTGCCCTAGGGAAAGAAAGAAAGAAAGAAAAAGAGAGAGAAAGAGAGAAAGAGAAAGAGAGGAAGAAGGAGTGAAAGAGAGAGAAAGGAGAGTTAGAAAGTAAGGAGAGAAGAAAGAGAGAAGGAAAGGAAGGAAGAGAGTGAAGGTGGGCCTAAGAGAAGTCGATCCTTGCATCTTCCTCCCTCTTCCTCAAAAGATCCCACACCCACTACTCCAAGCTCGAATTCGAACCGATTGAAGAGGTAAGCACCCATCCTTTTTGTAATCTTTTGTGTTGAGATAGGATTTGTAGGAAATCCTAACATGTAAATGCTTTGCCTTAGGGATTCCGGCCAATCGACCCCAAATCCGAGCTCTCCTAGGTCATTTCTCAAGAACTCAACAAATCCATAGATGTGGACTATTGCTCTTAGGTGGCCTAGCACCAATTCTATTATAAGTTTAATGATTTTGATTGCTTGGATGCTATGATTGGAGAATCTAGAGAAACCTTAGGAATTGTATGTCGGTATAGAATTATATGATTGACTCTCTCATGATGTGTTCTTGCCTGTAACATGATTTTGTATATGATTGATTACATACTCATGCCTTTTTCATTTTTTTCATATGTTGTTGCTTCATGGTATGTATGATTCACTACTCTGTGCATATGATTTCCTATGATGGAGGAAGTGCTTAACTTCCTCACCAAACCAGACACTCACATACACTTTGTTTCATGATAGCGGTAGCTTGATTATTAGGGATATTTGATTCGTGTGATTGAGTTGCATGCAATTATAAGGATGATATGCTAGTTGATAACTTTAATAGTTGGCATGTTATGGATCCTCATAATACCATTGGGTTGGTCAGGAACATGAGGAGAGCGAAGGTGGTCCCGTTAGTAGAACCGCCTCGAGACTAAACCTATGGATTTGGGCGGGTGTGTTCGGGTGGCTGTAGTTCGACTACATGGGTCTCTTGTGCCCGATGTCACTCGTCTCACGCTCGTCTGACTCTTGCGGTTTAGTCTAGTGTCTGACCAACCCTTTTTGTTAACCCTGTATGCTCACATATGTATGGAACCTGAACCACCCTACAACCGTTGCAGCCCATTAATAACTCACTTGAAATTGGTCCACAGCCTCGTGAGCCGGGCATGGTGGAACGAGACACTGTGTCCGAGCTGTCGGCCTATGCTGGGGTGCCGTACCTCCCCGTAGTGACCATGAGTAATCCCTTTCTCTTGGCACTCCTCATGTTCTTAAAGTCGGGGATGAGGAACCCGACGGGATCATGGACCGCGAGGTCTCAGCCTCACGCATTGGGGGGTCTTGGCCTCGCAACCGGCTTAGGGCATTGATACGTGGAGTGCATCAGATTCTCAAACCTGCTGGATGAATGGATTAAATAATAACTCGGCTAACACAATCTCATTGCATCGCATTAGTTAGGGTGGCAAATCGGAAGTCGAGGTTGCAATGAGAGAGTGCTGACATACGCGATCGTTAGATGGAGTCGCTCGAGAGAGTGTTGTGGCGAGGGCATGCATCATATCATTCTGCATGCATGCATTTTAAATAAGAGTTGCTAGATATTGTTGGTTATCTGCTTTTTATTAAATTCATATTATAATTGATGCCTGTTAAAACTTAAGATTAATAGCACCCACTGAGTTGATCACTTACTCCCACTCTGGGACGGTGTTTTAAAACACCACCCAGACTCTTCAGTAGCTGTAGGTTGTGCTGAGTTCGACGAGCCTGGCGGCACGAGCTTAAGCAAGGAGGACGAATCCTCCTATTTCCAGTTGATGGGCGGTTCTCCATCGGCTTAGAAGACTGGATTCTGGGGTGTTGAGTCATGGCCTCAGCGCACCATTCTTTTGGACATATGATTCTCTTTGTGATTTTTATTGGGCAACGCCTTGGGCGACCCCTTTATATTCTTTTGGATTTGTACATATATATATATATATATATATATATCTCTTTCACTTCAGTAGACTAGTTGTGGTTGCATTTCATGCTCCAAGTAATTCCAGGCTGCGCGTTTAAACTTGATTAATCATAAAACCATAAAATTAATGATAAGTGACACTCGAAAACTCGGGAGTTGAGCGTATGTACGACCTCCAATTTTCCGGGGCGTTACAGTTGGTATCAGAGCAATAGTTTGGAATCCCTTGGGCCATGGGTCATGAACTCACTAACGCGTCCGCTGACGTGAGAGGATACGTATTAGGTAACGTAATAGGGACTTAGAACGCTAGGAATCTCCCTAGACCCTGAACCAACGATCGTAGATGAATAGTAGGACTTCCAAATGTTGGAATTGGGTAGTGAGAATAAGTAGTGATGCTAGGAAATAGTTCTGAGAGTCTTACAAAGGCCTTAGACTGAGAGGAGAGAGCTCAACAATATTAGAATTCGACCTAGGAGCCTTGTGACCCGTTTCAGCCCATTTCCAGGCAAGAATTTTGAAACTTAGCGGTAAGACCGATCCGACCAACTAGGAAATTTTGGTAGTCCAATCCACCTAATTCCTAAGGGATTGTTGGGCCAACTAAGATTGGTGAGGTTAGGGTAATTGGAGCTGTGAGAGTAACAGTAAATGCATGTGTAAGGTGTTGTCCCTAGGACAAGTACATCCCATGTTTTACAATATCCCATTTAGGATGTATTCAATTAATGGTAAATCCTGGAATTTTCTTTCAAATTACACTTAGAAATTCATTACCATGGGATTTGAAAATCTCATACCACACCTTCCAACGCAAGGCTCATTTTTCAAAGCCTATGAAATTAATTTTAATCCCATCCCACACTTAATCCAAACATGTCATCCCCAATCCCGAGGTGGGATTAGCAATACGATCCCATTAAATATAACTTAATATCACTGGCCAAATAAGTCCTTAGACTGCGCAAAGTGATTCAAATCACTTCTAATTGGAAGATTGGACGACATGAGTCGGCCCGACCTAAATGCGATAGGCTTAAGCTGCTGAAGTAGCTTGTGCGATCCCAAATTCTAATGTATTATGGCCCGACGAATAGGTGGGGCCCTCCCACACGTGGGGACCCCCTTCTGGCCTCTCCAAGCTCCTTAAAGGCCCTACGGGCTTCTCCTTATGATCCTTTCGAGCCAATCCTACCCCTTTCACCCCTCAATCATCACCCTATTTTTTTCAAACTATCAAAACTTAACTCGTAAGTCTCAATTCCTCCTTTCAACCCATTTTTTTAAAAAAGGATCTCACTTTCCACCACCTTATTCTTCTAATTTCTCTATGTACTTTCAAATTGGATATAACTACAATGTTTAAAGGATGAAAAGCTATAATCAAACAAAAATTTACTATAAATAGTAAAAATATAAATAAAATATTTTACCATTAACTTGATAGAATATTGTAAAATGACTAGGTCCATTATGTAGAGTAGCTTCTCCTACCCCAAATTCATATATGGCACGTCGTGTAACTCATTCTGGTTTGCTAGATATGGACAATATAAGGTCCACCAGTCCAGAGGCTCGGTGCGGCCAGTGCCACACCGCACAGGCCCAGTGCCACAGTGACCAGGGTCCAGAAGCCCAGTGCCGCAACGCCCAGGCCCGGCGCCACCAACGCCTAACCGTCCGGCCCGTTTTCGGCCCGTTTTCTTTTATTTTCAGCCCAACTTTAAAAATTCATATCTCCTTCGTTACAACTCCAATTTAGGTGATTCAAAAGTCAAATTGAAGCTTAACAAGTCTAGTTTCATATAAAAATAAAATAAAAATTATAATATAGTTATATTTAGAGTTAATTGACAACTGTCCAAAAATCATTAGTTTTAAACGGTTGTTACTTTTAGGATTTTTATAATTTCTTTGTAACTCTAAATGATATAAAATTTGGTGGGATAACTTAAAACTTAATGGTAAATCATCATAAAAAATTTAAAAATAATTTAATTACTAAAAGTATAAGAAATGTTACAAGATAAGTCCCCTCCTCCCTTTCAATGTACACATGAGTGGGGCCATTTCCCTTGCTAATTAGGACTATCTAAAGTTCATAAAACCTATCTCTACTACTACCATTACCCTATACCATCCCTTCTAAACCCTAAAAAAAACTCTCCCACTCCCAAATCTTAAAACCCAATTCCCAAACCCACCATCTTCTTCTTCAACTAACCCATCTCAATCCTCATTCTTTCAAACCATTTCTTAACCATTTTTTTTTTTCTCGATCTCATTCTCAAGTTCACCCACAAAACCTATTCCAAACATATCTTCTTATCCTTTACAAAACCATCCCATCTCAACAACCACATTCAAAATCCCACTCCATTCACTCATTCACTTCCACTTCCATTCACAAAACCTATTCTCTAAGCTTTCTAAGGAAAACCCTCTCCTTCTCAAAACCCCACCTCTCAACTCTTATTCCTTCACACAAAACTCATTTCAAAATATATTTCCAAGATCCATCCCTAAATCCATTTCAACCACTCATTCTCTAAACCATCTTCCTAAACCCCTCCTTAATCATTTGCTCTCTTTTTTTTCTCCACTCTCCTCATATCCACAACCCACTTTCAACTCTTTCTAAACTCATTCTAAAACCCCCTCTCACATCCATCTCAACCTCAAAGCCCCTCCAACAACACCCCCACCCCTCCTTCTCATAATCAATCCAAACCCATTTCCAACATACATTCTTCAATCCTCTTCAACTTCCATCTCTGAAGCCCATCAAACTCATTCCATTCTCATTTCCAAAACCCATTCACCAAAACTCATTCATAAAATCCAACATCAACCTTCTTTCTCAAATCTCATTATCAAATCCATTCCTACACCCATCCTTCCACATTCATTTTCAACCCATTTCCCCGCGACCCTTCCTTAACAAACCTTCCTCAAATACATTTATAGACTCATTCCCTAGTCTTCTCAAAATCACTCCTAAAAATCTTTCCTCTAACGACCCACCTACATTTCTCATAGTCGATCCATCCTAGCCGAGGGATATGCTATTTCTGGCAACCGTGGTCTCTTTCTTCTCCATTCCGGTGATCCTTTTCCTCAAGGGGAAAAAGTACCCTCGTCCGCGTCCGACCCAGAGAAATAGTAGCTTAACTTAACGGACAATTAGTAGTTTGTTTGAGTTAGTTATAATTATTTTCATATGTTGAAGGATAGTTGTAACCTTTTCTGCTTTGACTAGGCTGTATTTTCCTTAAGTTGCGGTATCTAGTGATACATGTAAATCTATACTGTAGTATGTAACTGGCCATGCCAATGGTACTTTGGAATTCAACGTGAATGTATGGATTGAAATTCTCTCATCACTTTGTGAATGCTTGCATGTATTGTTGCCAATAGACTAGTCATGTCTTTTCATATTAAAGTTTAACATTGGGTGTCTATTTAGAAATTATTTATAATCGTGCTAGAAATCATCTCATGATTAAGTTTGATTATATATATATATATATGTATGTATATATTCGTTTAAGTTGTTTTGATGCAATTAAGTTAGGACCTTTAAGTAAGTTTGAGTTCCATAGTTTAACACTCTGTAAGTTCATGTTAGAGGTGGACTACAGTAAAATATATTGAGTTTTCTCATTCTCTTATGGACCCAAGGTTCCAACAATATTGAGAAGATATTCTTCATCTTTCCTTTCATATATCCTTATTAGCGTATAAGCACTTCGAACCACTAGAATATCTTAAAACTTTTGACTATTCATTCCTTCTTGAAATTTATGAAACTGAAGTGTAGTTTGCTCATAACCCCTTAGCCTTAAGATTGAAATGGTAGTTCATATAAAATTTTGTGCCTTTAGAAACTCTTTAGGATGATCTTTGACCATAGGCATATCGAGAGATTTATTAACTCCTGATTTGGACATAAATTGAACCAAGGACTCTCTTAGACTAAGACCCAAAGGGCAACCTTATATATAGGATATTTAAACTTTTCAATGATGGTCATTCCTTAAACATTTAGATTGATCGGACTACGTAATTACAGAAGCATATTCCTGCGAAACATTCGCGGCTTGACCTAATTCTCAATCATGGGTGACTACCAATGGACTCACTACTTTAACCGAGCAGAAGACCAGGATCCACCAGGGCGAAGAAGGGATACGATGAGCCTTCTACCCTGGTCAGGTAGATGATCGACGTATCGGGTTCAAGCCCACTACAACTGTCTCTCCGTATTGGTCTAATAATGAAAATAAATATTTTCACTCTAGATAGAGGGAAATCGTCGTTATGAATCTAAATATTTAAAAATAAATAGATAATTAAATAAATTGTAATAAAACATCACGGTGAAAAAGTTTTAAAGGGGGTAGACTAAAATGAGCCAAACTAGTATACATAATATACACCCTACCATGCATATAAACTTGAAATCAATAAAAACTTAGGCAAATAAACTAATAATACCTTTACTTAATACCCTTAGGCAATTTCGGGGACGAAATTGTTTTTAAGGGGGGCAGATTGTAACATCCTGAATTTTTACTATTTTAAATTTTTAAAAAAATCTTTAATTTTTTTTTAATTAATTAATCTATAATATCACTTAATGACCGTCAGCACTCAATGTTAATATATACAGGAGTGAAACCAGTAAAGAATCGGTAACGTCTCGTCCAACCAACAAAGTGTCATGGGGCATTCACGTATGATTTGTCGTAGGACCATTCGTTTAGACTACTCATGGTGAGGTACCACAAGTTAATTAACTTAAGATTAGCCCATTAGAGTAGACCAGACGTGTTATGATAGGACCTAGTGCGTACCGTCAAGCCAGATGACCGTTTGTACTTAGCAACAGCCCGTGTGGGCCACACAGCGACGCAGGAAGGTCAAAAAATTACAAAACTTTAGGGAACACTAGATCTCACTGGGCTTGAGGTCCATCGCGGACCTCAGACCCAGTGGACACCCAGAATTGGAATCTGGTACTTGCCAAATGCACCCCACCAATGCCAGAAATGGAATATGGAACTTACAAACGAAACTGAAACTCTGAGTTTTTCAGCAGTCGGATTTCTTCCAAATTTACAGCGAAGGTCTAATGTATTTTCCTACGCCCTTCTACAAAATCTGGAACCCGATCATGGCACGGTAACCGTTGATCGCAAATCGGACCCGTACGATCAAACCAAATATCCGATCGTTCCCAAATTTTGCATGGCCCTTCATTGGGCCATGGTCCTCCTATCTTATAAGTTTCATGGCCATGGGACCACCAGAACCTCTCCAATCACTAGAATAGACCCCGTAGGGCCATTTAAAGATCGGAACCGTATGATCAAACCCCATATTCGTTCATCCATTTGCTCCTAAACTTTGCATGACCCCTCATCAGGCCATGGAGCACCTGTCCTATAAATTTTGTGACCAGGGACCCATCAGAGCAACTCCGTTACTCTTTTAGCCTAAAACCGACGGTTTAGAGTAAGCACGACTAAATCTCCACTTTCACTAGTTATAAATAGGCCACACCATGAACATAGTTAATCCAAACCCTAATCATCGCCCACGAGAAATCTCACTACCTAATTCATTACAGAAATGTCCCGATTTTCTGAACAAACGTTAGACCGCTCGTTGGCGGGCCACTAGTTCTAAAACTATAGAAGAATGTCCGTCTCTCTGGGTTCGACGTCCATCGCGGAAGTCAGACCTGGGTGTTATCTAGAACCGCTCAACTTGAACTAAAGGACGAGTGCATGAGAAGTGTAAATACCCTAAAAGAATGAACTGAAACTTAAGTGAATTGTGTCATCCACTCTTATGCTAAGTTGAGGATTTCGGACCGTCGGTTTGCGACTAAACTTCACACGTGGAGTAAGGATATTTCTCTGCCCATATCCGTATAGCCGTGGCCCCGATCGACTATCGGTGAATGTTGAACAGACTTCTCATCATATCCATCGATCGGCGCATCCAAATGGCGGGCCGATCATATCCATACGTAGATCGTCATTAGGACTAACTATCCTACGGTGTGCATCGACGTGTACACCCCATAGTGGGCCCTAGGGGTTAAAAAACCCTCCCATAGGGTTAGTTTGGTAAAAACCCAACACTTGGGGCCATTGACACCAAATCTGGCACTATATAAGGGTTTCTTTTGGGCACCCCTCTCCCCATACGATTTTTTTCCTAGGGAAAGAAAGAAAGAAAGAAAAAGAGAGAGGAAGAAGGAGTGAAAGAGAGAGAAGGGAGAGCTAGAAAGCAAGGAGAGAAGAAAGAGAGAAGGAGAGGAAGGAAGAGAGTGAAGGTGGGCCTAAGAGAAGTCGATCCTTGCATCTTCCTCCCTCTTCCTCAAAAGATCCCACACCCACTACTCCAAGCTCGAATTCCAACCGATTGAAGAGGTAAGCACCCATCCTTTTTGTAATCTTTTATGTTGAGATAGGATTTGTAGGAAATCCTAACATGTAAATGCTTTGCCTTAGGGATTCCGGCCAATCGACCCCAAATCCGAGCTCTCCTAGGTCGTTTATCAAGAACTCAACAAATCCATAGGTGCGGACTATTGCTCTTAGGTGGCCTAACACAAATTCTATTATAAGTTTAATGATTTTGATTGCTTGGATGCTATGATTGGAGAATCTAAAGAAACCTTAAGAATTGTATGTCGGTATGGAATTGTATGATTGACTCTCTCATGATGTGTTCTTGCCTCTAACATAATTTTGTGTATGATTGATTACATGCTCATGCCTTGTTCATTTTTTCCATATGTTATTGCTTCATGGTATGTATGATTCACTACTCTGTGCATATGATTTCTTATGATGGAGGAAGTGCTTAACTTCCTCACCAAACCACACACTCACATACACTTTGTTTCATGATAGCGGTAACTGCTTGTTAGGGATATTTGATTCGTGTGATTGAGTTGCATGAAATTATGAGGATGATATGCTAGTTGATAACTTGAATAGTTGGCATGTTATGCATCATCATAATACCATTGGGTTAGTCAGGAACATGAGGAGAGCGAAGGTGGTCCCGTTGGTAGAACCGCCTCGAGACTAAACCTATGGATTTGGGCGGGTGTGTTCGGGTGGCTGTAGTTCGACTACATGGGTCTCTTGTGCCCGATGTCACTCGTCTCACGCTCGTCTGACTCTTACGGTTTAGTCTAGTGTCTGACCAACCCTGTTTGTTAACCCTGTATGCTCACATATGTATGGAACCTGAACCACCCTACAACTGTTGTATCCCATTAATAACTCACTTGAAATTGGTCCACAGCCTCGTGAGCCGGGCATGGTGGAATGAGACACTATGTCCGAGCTGTCGGCCTATGCTGGGGTGTCGCGCCTCCCCGTAGTGACCACGAGCGTTCCCTTTCTCTTGAAACTCCTCATGTGCTTGAAGTCGAGGATGAGGAACCTGACGGGATCACGAACCGCGAGGTCTCGGCCTCATGCATTGGGGGTCCTTGGTCTCGCAACCGGCTTAGAGCATTGATACGTGGGGTGCATCAGATTTTTAAACCTGCTGGATGAATGGATTAACTAATAACTCCGCTAACACAATCTCATTGCACCACATTAGTTAGGGTGACGACTCAGAAGTCGAGGTCGCAATGAGGGAGTGCTGACATACGCGATCGTTAGATGGAGTCGATCGAGGGAGTGTTGTGGCGAGGGCATGCATCATATCATTCTGTATGCATGCATTTTAAATAAGAGTTCCTAGGTATTGTTGATTATCTGATTTTCATTAAATTCATATTATAATTTATACCTGTTAAAACTTAAGATTAATAGCACCCACTGAGTTGATCACTCACTCCCACTCTAGGACGGTGTTTTAAAACACCACCCAGACTCTTCAGTAGCTGCAGGTTGTGCTGAGTTCGACGAGCCTAGCGGCACGAGCTTAGGCGAGGAGGACGAGTCCTCCTACTTCCAGCTGATGGGCGGTTCTCCATCGGCTTAGAAGACTGGATTCTGGGGTGTTGAGTCGTGGGCTCAGCGCACCATTCTTTTGGATATATGATTCTCTTTATGATTTTTGTTGGGCAACGCCTTGGGCGACCCCTTTATATTCTTTTGGACTTATATATATATATATATATATATATATATATATATATATATATATATATATATATATATATATATATATATATATATATATATATCTTTCACTTCAGTAGACTAGTTGTGGTTGCATTTCATGCTCTAAGTAATTTCAGGCTGCGCGCTTAAACTTGATTAATCATAAAATCATAAAATTGATGATAAGTGACACTCGGAAACTCGGGAGTCGAGCGTATGCACGAACCCCTATTTTCCAAGGCGTTATAGTATGTTTTGTATCTACACCATCCATCCATTTGGAGAGATCATTTTAGGGCATGAGCAAAAGAATGAATTAGATCCAAAACTCGAGTGGACCCCACCACAGAAAATAGTGAAGAGAGTCACGCCAACTATTTATTACGACTGAATCCAATCCAAACCTCGTCCCTTTGTCTAGTGAACTCCGTCACTTTGTACTGCAACCCCGTCACTTTATCTACTGAACCCTGTCACTTTATGTTGCAACCTCGTCACTTTGTCTATTGAACCTCATTACTTTGTACTGCAACCTCCTCACTTTGTCTACTGAACCCCGTCACTTTGTACTGTAACCCCGTTACTTTGTCTATTGAACTCCGTCACTTTGTACTACAACATCGTCATTTTGTCTACTGTACCCCGTCACTTTGTGCTACAACCTCGTCACTTTGTCTACTGTACCCCATCACTTTGTGTTCCAACCTCGTCACTTTGTCTAGTGAACCCCGTCACTTTGTCTATTGTACCCCATCACTTTGTGCTACAACCTCGTAACTTTGTCTACTGTACTCCGTCACTTCGTGCTGTAACTTCGTCACTTTGTCTACTGAACCCCATTACTTTGTACTTCAACCCCGTCACTTTGTCTACTAAACCCCATTACTTTGTACTGTAACCCCGTCACTTTGTCTATTGAACCCCGTCACTTTTTACTGCAACGTCATCACTTTGTCTACTAAAATTATATGTAAAAATAGATTAACGGAATGGATGAAACATATACATCATGATGGGGCCCACAGAGTACCGACCACCACCACCACCGGGCTAGTGGTAGGGGGAGTAGCCAATCTGCTTTTATTTCCATTTGGGATTCAGTGCCATATTGATCACTGAGACTCGCTACTAAAGTGATGTCACTTATTTATATGGGTCCCATTATAATGTATGTTTTGTATCCACATCGTCCATCCATTTGGAGAGATCATTTTAGGGCATGAGCCAAAGAATGAATCCAATCTAAAACTCGAGTGGACCCCATCACAGAAAATAGTGGAGAGAGTCACACCCATCATTTATTACGACTAAATCCAATCCAAACATTGTTACTTTGTCTACTGAACCCCGTCACTTTGTACTGCAACCCCGTCACTTTATCTACTGAACCTTGTTACTTTGTACTGCAACCTCGTTACTTTGTTCAGTGAACCCCGTCATTTTGTACTGCAACCTCGTCCCTTTGTCTACTGAACCTCGTCAATTTGTACTGCAACCCCGTCACTTTGTCTACCGAACCCCGTCACTTTGTACTGCAACATCATCACTTTATCTACTGAACCTCGTCACTTTGTACTGCAACCCCGTCACTTTGTCTACCGAACCCCGTCACTTTGTACTGCAACATCATCACTTTGTTTACTCATCACTTTTTGCTACAACCCCATCACTTTGTCTACTGTATCCCATCACTTTATGCTGCAACCTCGTCACTTTGTCTACTGTACCCCGTCACTTTGTACTGTAACCTCGTCACTTTGTCTACTAAACCCTGTCACTTTGTACTACAACCTCGTCATGACGAGGTTGTAGTACAAAGTGACAGGGTTCAGTAGATAAAATGACAGAGTTGTAGTATAAAGTGACGATGTTTGGATTAGATTCAGTCGTAATAAATGGTAGGTGTGACCCTCTCCACTGTTTTCTGTGGTGGGCTCCAATCGAGTTTTGGATCAGATTCAGTCTTTGGCTCATGCCCTAAAATGATCTCTCCAAATGGATGGACGGTGTGGATACAAAACATACATCATAGTGGGACCCATATAAATAGGTGACATCACTTCAGTAGCGAGTCTCACTGATCAATATGGCACCGAATCCCAAATGAAAATGAAAATGGATTGGCTACTCTCCTACCACCAACCCGGTGGTGGTGGTGGTCGGTACTCTGTGGGCCCCACCATGATGTATATGTTTCATCCATTCTATTAATCTATTTTTACATATAATTTTAGTAGACAAAGTGATGATGTTGCAGTACAAAGTGACGGGGTTCAGTAGACAAATAACGAGGTTGTAGTACAAAGTGACAGGGTTCAGTAGACAAAGTAATAGGGTTATAGTATAAAGTGACGAGGTACAGTAGACAAAGTGATGGGGTTACAGTATAAAGTGATGGGGTTCAGTAAACAAAGTGATGGGGTTCACTAGACAAAGTGACGAGGTTGGAGCACAAAGTGACGGGGTACAATAGACAAAGTGATGAGGTTGTAGCACAAAGTGACGGGGTACAGTAGACAAAGTGACGACGTTGCAGTACAAAGTGACGGAATTCAGTAGACAAAGTAACAAAGTTACAGTACAAAGTGACGGGGTTCAGTAGATAAAGTGACGGGGTTGCAGTATAAAGTGACGAGGTTCACTAGACAAAGTGATGATGTTGCAACACAAAGTGACAGGGTTCAGTAGATAAAGTGACGGGATTGCAATACAAAGTGACGAGGTTTGGATTGGATTTAGTTGTAATAAATGGTGAGCGTCACTCTCTCCACTATTTTATGTGGTGGGGTCCACTCTATTTTTGGATCTGATTCATTCTTTGGCTCATGCCCTAAAATGATCTCTCCGAATGGATGGACGGTGTGCATACAAAACATACATCATAGTGGGACCCATATAAATAGGTGACACCACTTCAGTAGCGAGTCACACTGCTCAATGTGGCATTGAATCCTAAATGAAAATGAAAGCGGATTGGCTACTCCCCACCACCAGCCCGGTGGTGGTGGTGGTCGGTACTTTGTGGGCCCCACCATGATGTATGTGTTTCATCCATTCCGTTAATCTATTTTTACATATAATTTTAGGGGTTGATCCCAAAAATGAAAGGGATATAAATCTCATATGGACCACACCACTGAAAAATAATGGTGATTGGATATCCATCATTAAAGTCCTCCTAAGGCCCACTGTACTGTTTATTTGACATCCAATTTGTTGGTTTGGTCATAAAGACCCAGATGAAGGGAAAAAACAAAGATCAACTTGATCCAAAACTTTTATGGCCCCTAAAAAGTTTTTAATGGTCAATGTTCATTCAACACTGTTTCATGTAATGTGGTCCACTTGAGATTGGGTTATACCTCATTTTTGGTCTCAAACCATAAAATGATCTAGAAAAATAAATGGACGGCATGGATGAAACACATACATCATGGTAGGCCCACATAGCACCAAGTGGCAGGGGAGTAACCAGTCCGTTTCCAATGGAAACCGTGGACGCGAATTCACCGGAGAAAGCCTTTTGCATGAAGTTCCAACGTTGGGATGTACGGTGGAGTCCACTATGATGTTTATAAGAATTTCAATCCATTCATCCATTTTTAGAGCTCATTTTAAGAAATGTAACCAAAAATTAGGATGATCAAAGACTCAACTGGGCCATATAAGATAAAACAGTGGAGAAAGAAATTCCTACAGTTGAAACCTTCCTAGGCGTCTTGATGTTTATATGCCATCCAAACTATTTATAAGGTCATTTTTACTAGGATGAAGTGAAAACAGGAAAATATTAGACTGATGCAAAACTTTTGTGGCCATATAAATATTTCAACGGTGGACACTAAATCCCCATTGTTTCCTCTCGTGTGGCCCATTTGAGTTTTGTATACACCTTAGTTTTGGTATTATGTTCTAAAATGATATCTAAAAATGGATGCACAGGTTGGCTTTATCACAAACGTCGCAGTGGGCCCATTCGGAATCCTTGCGTAGGATCTTACTGCAAAAGGCTTGGGCAGGAAATCCGCGTCCCCGTTAGACACGTGAAATCGGATTGCGTACTGAGTCTTATCGTACTAAGTAAACTTTGTTAGGCCCACTGTGAATTCATGTGGTTTATCCACGCCGTCCATCTATTTTTTCATATCATTTTAGGGGTTGAGCGCAAAACTTAAGTATATCAAAAGCTCATGTAGACCATACTAAAGGAAACAATGGAAGTATTGATTTTCACTATTGAAATGTTTCTAAGCCCCCAATGATGTTTATTTTTCATTCAAACTGTTCATAAGATCACAAAGACATGAATGAATGGAAAAAACAAATATCATCTTGATATAAAACTTCTGTGGCCCCCAACAACTTTTCAACGGTAGAATTCAATTCACATTGTTTCAGGTGGTTTGGTCCACTTGATCTTTGGATATGATTAATTTTTGTTGTAAAACCCTAAAATTAGATGATAAAAAAGATGGATGGAGTTGATATAATGCACGAATGACGATGGGCTCCATAGACTTTACCAGTAAGCTTATCATAATGATTTACTCAGCACGCAAACCGCTTCCGTTTAACGTCTCCGTCTCTATTATACTTCTTATTAAATGTATTTTTTAATATATTTAAAAAATCTGAAGACGTGGCACTTATAGTGACGTTGACCAATGAAAATGCTGGAGGCCGGGAGTTCCTGTCTCTGGGAGGCAAAGGATCCGCACTCAATTAATATAGGACGTCCATTTTGTTTTAGCTAAACTAGTGACGTGTGTTATGCCACGCATTCTATTAACATCCTAATAAGACGTGGAGATTCTAGATCACTCTTGAACGGGGCCAACCTTGAAATGTATGGATAGCCCAAAGTCCAGGCTAGTCCCACATTTAGGGGCCATCCATGCACAAGAAAAGTGGATGATTGAGAGACTGGTAGAGGTGGGCATTGGACAACTCGATTTGACTAACTTGGCTCGTCTGACTCAATCTGAACCAAATAGGTGAGTCGGTTCGAACTGAGTAGGCTTCACCCAATCCCAACTCAAATGGAGTCGAGTTCAAGTTACCTAGTAACTTGACTCGACTCGACCCAAAACTCGATCCAGTTAGACCTACGTCAATCTGAAACTCGACTCGATTCGAAACCCAACTCTCTAATCCTACCCGCCGCACCCTACCCCGACCCTATCCTGAAATACCTTTCTCCCTCTCTCATCCTCCTCATCTTCCAAGCCTACCAACCACCCACCACCACCATCCTCCTCCTCCTCCTCTTTATCCTCTCCATTCTCTCGATCTCTTTCTCCGTCATCTCTCAATCCGACTTGGTACCAACTCAACCCGACTCAATACTTTTTGACCAAATTGGACTCGGATCGGATCAGTCCAAGCCAGATCAAACTCAGATCGAATTGAGTCTGCCCTAACTCGGTCCAACTCGACTTAATGCCCAACTCTAAAAACCAGTAGTCTATATTCAAGGTACGCGTGGCTCCATATGCGTGGGCACGTTCCATAGGATGCGAATTAGCTACTGAAACACTTAGTTTTGTGGGCCCCACCATAATGTAAGTATTGTATCCATACCGTCCATCCATTTGAAGAGGTAATTTTTGGGCATGATCCAAAGAATGAAACAAATCCAAAGCTCAGGTGGATCACAACATAGAAAAAAGTGGGACACTGACACCTACTGTTGAAACTTTTCTAAAGACTACCATGGTGTTTATTTGAGATCCAACTTGTTCAGTAGTTAACAAAGACACGGAATAAGGGAAAACACAAATATCAACTTGATCAAAAACTTCTGTAACCCCCGAAATGTTTTTTATGGTATGCGTTCAATTTCCACGATTTTATGTGGTGTGGTCCACTCGAGCTTTGGATATGCTCCAAATGCCCTAAAATGATCTCTACAAATGGATGAACGGTTTGAATACAACACATACATCATATACACCCAAATCCATAGCTCAACTGGCAGACTGAGTGGAGATACCTCGTTTCAACACTTGAGGTCATGGTATCGATCCCTAGTGGGGGTGGCTAACATATAGTGTGTACTTACAAGCTAACCCCCCCCCTATGTGTGTACTTACAAGCTAACCCCCCCCCCCCCCCCCCCCCCCCCCCCCAATAAGAAAAAAAAAAAAAAAAAAAAAAAAAAAAAAAAAAAAAAAAAAAAAAAAAACACATACATCATATGCTCTACTACTCAAAAACCATGGCTGGGTGTGTTACCAGCCCAACAATGCAAGGCCCAATGCGCATACCAAATGGCCCTAACACAAAAGGCCCAATAAAAAGCCCAAAATTTTCAAATCCACATTCCCAAAGGTGAATGCTCTAATCCATCTGTTGGTTAGGTGGGCCGCATGTGAATATAGCAATATATATTTGAAGAAACGAAAATCAATGGTTTAAATGCAATGGGTTAGATATTTGTAGGATAGAACAAATGTACATGTAAGTCAGTTTATTTGTGTTGAGTCAAGGTGGGTCGTGTTAAATCGACTGGAGCCCAAGGCCTGCCTGAAAATCGAACGGTTCATACATGCCAGACCCATGGGTCAAGCTAATATGATGTAGAGTGGGTCGTGGACAATTTCATGGACAAGATAGACTAGAGAAGGCCCGTTTGAAAGAGGCAGAAGTGATCCAGACCGTTAAAACCTTAAAACAGAAATATCTCACAAATTGAAATGAGTTATCCAATCATACCATATATGATTTTGCGTAAGAGAAGCTACTTTAGCCAATGAACCCTGCTATGCAGGGTTTCCCACGCTGAATTTGTGAGATACCAACAAATTGATGGTAAAAAATTCATTTTATTTCCGTTTTTACCATCAATGGTAAATTTCAGTTTGATCATAACTTTTGATTAATTTAGTTTTTGAGTCGTGCCCTACGTGAAAAGGGAATAGAAAAATTAAGGAAAAAACATGGTTAGGTCAAATTGGGCACTTACTATTTTTGGCCAAAAACCATGAAGTCTCATGATCGTTTATAAATAATTAGTTTATTATTTATAGTGAGTCACAATTTTAGGGAGTTTGAATTGGAGTTTAATTCTGAAGCTTTTTCTTAAGTTTGATATCACCATTTAAAGGATTGTAAACTCATTTTTATCATGAGTAAGTTATTTTCAATTTTATAAGAATTTATACCTTTTTCTCGTGGATTCGAAGAACTTCTGTAAGAAGTTTAGAGAAACTCCATGGATTAATAGTTATCTTTGAGGAAGATGGCAATGAACCTCATCATGTCCTTCCCTGCATCATAGCAGGAGTTTGGTAAAGACCTGGATGGGCATCCCTACCAGGTGCAACTCCTAGAAGACATTTATGAAGTGGAGCTCACACTCGCCTCTTGGGCTCACATGTTACATCCAAGCAATACGTTTGGTGGGCCCCCCATCAGGTTGCCCTCTCTTGTACGCCATTATGAAATAGACAATGATCCACAACAATCCACATTCTATGTAAACGTGTGGCCCACCTTATCATAAGAGGAACATCTTGATATTTGGTCACGTCCATGTACACCGTG
Organism: Magnolia kwangsiensis; assembly: GCA_037074715.1. NCBI lineage: Eukaryota > Viridiplantae > Streptophyta > Magnoliopsida > Magnoliales > Magnoliaceae > Magnolia > Magnolia kwangsiensis. Next base: position 187,202,775 of record CM073572.1, on the reverse strand, counting down.
GGGGACCACCTGACAGCTCGGATATCCACCAGTTAAATGGTCCACACAATCAGAGCCTGGACTAGAGCTGGTACTAGGGCTCATGGGCCCAGAAAGCCTGAGGCCCAGTGATTGATCATCGTTGATTTTTGAAATTGAGGGGAGTATGAGCTTGCATTACTGAAAGGCTCGGAGCAGTCACGGATTGCCTGAGTTATTTAGCATTGTTGGGATTAGTATTTGGATGGTAGGCATGACCTGCTCCGAGATTTGGGCTAGGGTGGACATTCTTCATCCCGGAACGGCACATTTCCAATCCTCATCAAACCCAGCCTCAAGCCCTGAAGTTTATATGGCAAGAAGCACTGATGTGCAACCTACTTTTTTTTTCTTTGTTTTTGATGTGTAACCACTTGTATATAGAGCTGGACATGGGACGAGTTTATTCAGTATACTCAACTCGGGTCAACTCAACTCATTCGGACCTGACTTGACCCAAACCAAGTGGGTGAGTTGATTCGAATCAAGTAGGCTTCGTACAATCCAAACTCAAACCGAGTCAAATTCCGGTCACCCACTAACTCAACTCGATCTAAAATCTGACTCGGTATTGATTGGAGTCAATCCGAAAGCCAACTCATAAAATAATTTTTTTTTCTTTAAAAAAAAAACCTAAATCTAGTGGTTTGTGTAATGCAGGGTTCATAGAAGCAGTTGTTACTCGAGATGAATTCTGCAAGGGAATATGACAGATGTGGGGATGGATAGACGGAAAGATGCGAATACGGGAGGAATGGTGGTAAATGGGTTCTATAGCCGGCCCAGAGAAGATGTGGCCGATGGTTGCAAAATAGTTGGGCTCAAAGAAGATGATTGTGCCTTGATCAAAATATTTTTTTTCTTGCACAGAACATAGATGAAACTGATGGTTGCAGATTCATATGGGCGATTGGGTCCTCCAAATGTTGATGCTGAGGCAGTAGGTTGTGGCAAGACATATACCCAAATTCGACATTTGAGATGCCATACAACTAATGAAAATGCCGCAAATCCGGCAGGTGCACCTAGCTTCTGAGATATGATTTCAGATCGCGGATACCCGCTACACCTTATCTGACTCAATGCTGACTTGACCTGACTTGTTAACTGTGACTGGGTCAGACTCGTCCAGTTTAGTCCAGGCCAGGCTTGGCCTCAAATCAGGTTAGGCATACTGGACTCCGTACCGAGACAGGTCGAATTCGCATCATATCTATTTGTAAACCGAATCAAGTTGGGTCAACCCTAACTCAGTCTAACTCCTCGATGCCCAGCTCCAGTAATCAGCCTTCCGGCCCAATGACAAGTTTGTGGGCCTGGGCCTGAGTGTCCCTTTGGGTAAATCATCCCATAGCGGCTGCCCATTACCCTATTTCCTGGCACAAATTATCAATGGCTCCACATTTTGGAGAGAAACGGGTCATTTATTCACAAAACTCACTAAATTCATGTCTATGACAGGTCACATGTCTCAATTTAGAAAAGCACTAAAACCCATTACTTCCTAACAGGATCTCTCGTAAATTCAGTTAGTTTGAATCAGAGACCAGTCAATCCCATGGCCCATTCCTTGTGTTGATGTTCAGAGCATTAGCACATGATAGCTTTTTTTTTTTTTCGGTCTTTTTCTTTTACATATACTCAGGATTGATTCATCCAAAGTATTTTTGCAATGCACATGATATAGATGGACCATGCCCCAGTGACAGATCAAAAGGCCGATGCCATTGTCAAAGTTCAAACACCAATATGTGCGCGTTCTACTGTAACTTTTCAAGTGCATAACATGTGCCACATATGCCAATGTACTTGCATCTTAACAACCCCCTAAACCTCACGTACTCAACTTGAAACTCAGCCAAATCAACTAAAATCAAGGGGATCTGGCGTGGTCTCTTGGTTCACTATCTGTCAATGCGAATCAACACTGCATTTGTATGCTTGCTCTAATACAACTGATTCTCTGAGAGGAGTTTACATTGAGGTCATATTTGATCCATGGGATTGAATTGTATTAGATGGGATTAACATTGTTTTTACACAATGATTGTGTTGGGAAAAAATATGTCAAGTCCGGAGACTCGAATTCTAAGTAGGTCGGCTCTACTGACGTTGTCCGAAGAGTCCGAGACAACGGTCAGAGCCGAGAGAATAAGGGATAGGCCTAGGGGCATAAGCAAAAGACGATTAAAGTCGCTCTGTCGGAGTGATAACCTCGTCTGCATAAGCCTACTGAAGGCTGAGCATGTTATAAGCCACCCGACCGATAGAATAAAACCAACCTAACGAATCGGTTCTGTCGGCCATGGCGTAAGGAAGGATAACGGATAAAACCGAGACTATTCCGTCCGTGGAAAGGCAAAAAACTTATGCTCGATAGCCGACCGAGACTCCCCTTGAGTCGGTAGCGACTGAGCCGAAACAAGAGAATGCGTTATGAATGCAAATACCGCTTCGAAAATTCAGGAATATGGGTATCCGATCCCGAGATTCTCGTGATCAGGAGCAATCAGTGAAATCTCCGGATAATCAGGAGAAGAATCCTCGTACGATGAGGATTCCTAAGATCTATAAATATCGAAGCTTTCTACAGAGAAAGGTACGAGATACAAAACTGAGAAAACCCTTTGCTATTGAGAAAAACGACTGACTTAAGCATCGGAGGCTCCCCGGCTCTAGCCAGCGTCCCCTTGATAGTGTTGATTGTGCAGGTGGAAGAAGATCCGATCCAGAGGAGCCGTTCCATAAAAATACACCAATAGTTTGGCGCCATCTGTGGGAATTGGACAAAAAGCCATTTTCTGCAATTCATTGAATGGCAAGAATTAGGAGGACGGATCCAGACGAAGCGGGGAAGGCCGCTGCTAGCACAGCTCAGGGAGCTCCCCCAACAGCACCGCCTGCGACTACCAGCCAGCCTAGCCGAGGGAACGCGCACTTGGATTGGGAAGTCCAAAAGATGCGTTCCGAGATGGCAGTTATGAAACACATGCTGGAACAACTGTGTAATCAGCAGATGCAGCAGCGTCACGAGTTGGTACAGGTTCTCCCGCCAACATCTGTAACACAGCCTGCTGCTCCACAGTCGCTTCGACAGCCGAATCAACCCCAGGGACCGAGTCAGCATCAAGGACCGAGTCAGCATCAAGGACCGAGTCAACCAACGCCGGCTCGCTCTACAACCGCCGTTCTGCCTCCCTCTGATCTGCGACATAAAATAGATCAGAGGAGGCGAAGTCGGCTCCCTGTAGAAGAAACGGCGAAAAGTACGGAACCCTGAAAAGCCGATATGCAAGATTTCAAGAACGAGGTCCGTGAAAAGATGAAAAAAGAGATGGCGGGCATGAAGCACGGTGGGAACTCAAACCCGACCAAATCCGAGAAAAAGGCTTCTCCGTTTGTGGACGAGGTGATGCAGGCGCGGTTGCCAGAAAGGTTCCTTCTACCTCAAATAACTCCCTTTTTTGAAAAAATCGATCCGACGGAGCATCTTGAATGCTTAAGAACCTATATGGAGTTGCACGATGCCTCGGACGCTGTTATGTGTCAGGCCTTCTCTCTTACCCTGACTGATGTGGCCCGACTTTGGTTTAAGCAATTAAAACCGAGGTCAGTCAAGTCGTTCGTTGAGCTCAGTGACGCCTTCCTCAATAATTTTATCGGCGGAAAGAAGAAGCTAAAGCCACCCGCACACCTGAACAACATAGTTCAGAAGGAAGGAGAGCTGTTGAAGGACTATATCAAGCGCTTCAACTTCAAATCTCTGCAGCTTCGAAAGCATTCTGAGAAAACAGCTCTTAACGCTCTCATGTAAGGTGTGAAAGATAAACCCTTTTTGGCGTTATTAGACAAGAATCCGCCCGAGACCCTGGGCGAATTCATGGTTCGGTCGGACAAATATGCCGACGCTGAAGAGACCCGACTCCTACGAGAGAAGGTCCAGAATGCGAAACCCTTGGCTAAAGAGCTAGCCAAGAAAGAAGCTGACTCAGCCGAGGGGAAAAAGCGAAAAGATGACAGGACACGAGACAACGGTAGGTCGGGAAAGCGACCTAACATGAGATTTTCCACATACACCCCCCTGAACAAATCTCAGGAATAAGTGTTGATGGAAATCAAGAACGAAGGTTTCGTCAACTGGCCCGGAAAGCTCCGAGGGAACCCGAATCGACGGAACAAGAACAAATACTGCCACTATCATCGTGATCACGGTCACAATACGAGTGACTATTACCATTTGAAGGATGAGATCGAGCGGCTAATTAAAGAAGGCCGACTCAGAGAACATACAGAAGGATCTGGTGTTCCAGCAGGACCAAGTGAAGATCGTCCCACGAAAGAAATCAGAACAATCATTGGAGGGCATCAAGGCAGCGGAGATTCAAATAACGCCAGAAAAAATCATGCCAGAAGCATCGATCGCCCGGAGTCTGAGATTCTTCTGCTGTCCCGACCTTCCAAGGAGTAGAAGAGAGAACGATATTGTATCTCATTCACTGAGGATGATGCCCGAGGCATTCATCATCCCCATAATGATGCACTTGTCGTTGCTCTCACCATCGCCAACAGAAAGGTGTTCCGAATACTAATAGACACTGGCTCATCGGCGGATGTACTGTTCATCCAAGCGTTCGAAAAAATGGACATCGGACGATCGACCTTACGGCCGGTCCGAACCCCACTGATAGGATTCTTGGGTGGACAGGTACTTCCCAAGGGAATCGCCTCACTACCACTCACTGTCAGGACTGCACCTCATCAGAAAACTACAATGGTTGACTTCCTGGTTGTGAACTAACCATCGGTGTATAATGCTATACTCGGTCGACCTTCCCTAAGCCTTGTTCAAGCCGTGGTATCCACTTATCACCTTTCCATGAAATTTCTGACTGAGTCGGGAGTAGGAATTATGAAAGGAGATCAACAAGATTCTCGAAGATGCTATCCCACCGCAGTCAAAGCCCCGACGGAAGTATCGATGATCAAATCGCTGGACCCTCGAATCGAATCTCATGAACGAGGGCAACCGATGGAAGAACTCGTCTCAGAACCGTTAACCGAGACAGACACGTCGAAAGTAGTGCAAATCGGCTTGTCTCTAAGTCCACCTCTTAGGGAACGAGTGATCGCCTTGCTTCGGCGGTACGCCGATATATTTGCTTAGAGCCACGAAGATATGCCCGGGATCGATCCTTCAGTCATTACGCACCGACTCAACATCGACCCGACTTACAAGCCCGTCCGACAGAAGCGTCGCCCTCTCGGCCCGAAAAGGTACGCTGTCATTGAAGAGGAAGTCGGTAAGCTCCTTAAAGTCAAATTTGTCGAGGAGATATACTATCCAGAGTGGATAGCCAATGTTGTACTCGTGAAAAAAGCCAATGGGAAGTGGCGAGTCTGTATAGATTATACAAATTTGAATAAAGCCTGCCCTAAGGACAACTTCGCTCTTCCTCGCATTGATCAGCTGGTAGACAGTACTGCTGGCCATGAATTGCTTAGTTTTATGGATGCTTACTCAGGCTACAATCAAATTGTAATGCACGAAAATGATAAATCAAAAACTACCTTTATCACCGACAAAGGCCTTTACTGTTACCGAGTGATGCCATTCGGTTTAAAGAACGCCGGGGCAACCTATCAAAGGTTAGTGAATAAAATGTTCGCTCGAAAAATTTGCCAAACGATGGAAGTATATATCGATGATATGCTCGTCAAAAGTGTACAAGCAGCCGACCATGTGGCAGACCTGGAAGAAATGTTCCTGACTTTACGTAAGTATAGAATGAAGTTGAATCCAAGCAAGTGTGCTTTTGGAGTAAGCTCAAAAAAATTTCTCAGTTTCCTCGTTAGCCATCGAGGAATTGAAGCGAATCCCGAGAAAATCAAAGCTTTACTTGATATGGAGTCTCCGAAAATAATCAAAGACATCCAAAGGTTGACAGGGAGAGTAGCCGCACTTAACCGCTTCCTCTCCTGAGCCACAAACAAATGTCTCTCGTTCTTCAAGTAATTAAAGGGACGACAGACGATGGAGTGGACGGACGAATGTGAAAAAGCGTTCCTAGAACTAAAGACTTACCTCGGGTCCCCACCATTGTTGTCTAAGCCCGAGCCAAGAGAAGCTTTATTATTATATCTGGCTGTATCCGATGTAGCAGTCAGCTCGGCCTTAATACGAGAGAACAAAAGGAGGCAACTGTCAGTGTACTATGTCAGCAAAGCTTTACTACCGGCAGAGACGAGGTATCCTCAGCTCGAGAAAGTAGCATTAACTCTGGTTGTATCTTCGCGGCGACTCCGGCCATATTTTCAAGCTCACACCATCATTATTATGACCGACTTACCACTGCGCCAGATTCTTCAAAAGCCAGAAGCTTCCGGCTGACTTACAAAGTGGACTGTCGAATTGAGTGAATTTTACATACAGTACAGGGCAAGAATGGCCATAAAAGGACAAGCTGTTGTTGATTTTCTTGTTGAAGTAACCTCCAACCATAACACAGCACATGATTCTGAGAAGGTTACTGAACCAGTGGCTTCTTCATCTCTCGACCCCTTGCCTGACTTGGCACCCTAGAAGCTATTCATCAACGGTTCATCCAACTCCAAAGCAATTAGGGCTGGGGTGGTATTAGAGACTTCCTATCAAACTTGTATGTAGTATGCTTTGCGACTTAGATTTCAAGCGTCGAACAATACAGCAGAGTACGAGGCCTTATTACTCGGCCTTAGACTCGCCGCGAGCTTAGGCGCCACTCATCTCAATGTTTTCACTGACTCGCAGTTGGTCGTTAACCAAGTTTTCGGCGTTTATCAAACTCGAAAAGAACAACTGAATGCGTACATGGAAAAAGCCAAGGAATTAATCAGTAAGTTCCAGGAATGCAAAGTTATTCGGATACCCAGGGCCGACAATGCCAAAGCTGACTTGTTAGCCAAGCTCGCTTCGGCCGACGAAGACACCATACATCGGTCGGTTCCGATCGAGTTTATAGCAAAACTGAGTATAAATGAGCCGGCAGACTTGGCTACAGACTCGGCCATACTTCTTATCATGTCAGAACCCACTTGGTTTGATCCAATCGTTCGTTATCTCAATGATGGAGAACTACCAGAGGATCGCGCCAAGGCACGGCGTCTAAAGGTACGAGCGTCGCGTTATACCATCTTGAATGGTGTACTGTACAAGAAAGGGTTTCACGCTCCCCTATTAAGATGTGTGGATTCTCATGAAGCCGACTATGTCTTACGGGAGATACACGAAGGAATATGTGGAAATCACTCAAGCGGACGTTCGCTCGCAAGCAAAGTTTTACAGCAAGGGTATTACTAGCTGACGATACAACGTGATTCTAAGAGGTTCGTCCAAAAGTGCGATAAATGTCAGCGATTTGCGGTTGTCCCGATACAACCCCCCGAGGAACTCACTCCGATTTCCGGACCGTGGCCCTTCGCACAGTGGGGGATCGACATCATTGGGCCCTTCCCTCTGGGGAAGGGTCAGACCAAATTCGTTGTTGTTGGAGTAGATTATTTTACGAAGTGAGCCGAGGCTGAGCCATTAGCGAAGATTACCGAGCAAAGGATCACTAGCTTTGTTTGGAAAAATATCCTCTGTCGGTTCGGAATACCTCGGACTATCATTACTGACAATGGGAGGCAGTTCGATAATAAGCAATTTCACGAGATGTGCAGCAATCTCGGGATCCGAAACGTGTACGTCTCGCCTCATCATCCTCAGACAAATGGACAGGTCGAGGCCATTAACAAAATTATAAAGAAGCATCTCTGAACGAAGCTCGATGAAGCAAAAGGAGCATGGGCCGAGGAACTCCCGAATATATTGTGGGCCTATCGAACTACAGCTTGAACTGCCACGAGAGAAACTCCCTTCTCCCTTTGTTTTGGCTCAGAAGTTGTGGCCCCAGTTGAGATCGATATTAATTCGGCCCGAGTCAATACATTCGGCGAAAAAGAAAATGATGAACTTCTATCAGTCGGGCTCGATCTGTTGGAAGAGAGAAGAGAAGAGCTCGATTATGAATGATGGCTCGATAGAGGCAAGTGTTTCGGTTTTACATCAGACGAGTCAAGGTTAGACGATTCCGAGCTGGTGATATGGTCCTCCGAAAGACATTCCCAAACAAGAAGGAAGTTGGGGCGGGCATATTGGGACCCAATTGGGAAGGTCCCTATGTCGTCTCCAGCACTATTCACCCTGGAACGTATCGCCTGGCAGACCTAAATGGGCAACTGTTGCCTCACCCGTGGAATGCCGAACATCTCAAGGTCTATTGCCCGTGAAACAGAATAGAAAGCGCTAAAGAATAATGGAAGAGAGATATAATTAAAGTCAATTCAATAAAAATAAAGAAATTTCATTTTTTCCTAAAATGTTTAGCGTCGGGTTACAGATTAGGTTAAAGATACATGAAAAATGGACAACGTAACTGCCAATAGAGAGAGTTATCTCCCTCGGTCAAGGACCGTTCTTCACGCAGTCCGGAAAGGGTCGGCCCCGTCAGCAGCAGCAGGGGCTCCCCCGTCAGTGGTGTCATCGCCAGTAGCCTCGGCCTCAGGACTGTCGGCATCGAAAGCAGATAGATCAAGGTCGGGGAAGGCAGCCTTGATCTCCAAAACGCAAGCCCTGTAACCGCCTTGGTAAAGGCGGTCCCTTTCTTCTGCAAGCTCTGGTGACTGAAGGAAGGCGTCTACGGCGTGCTCTTCTGCCTCCTTGGTTCGGCGGGTTTCTTCCTGCGCTTCATAGATGAGGGTCGTGGCCTCAGCCTTAGCCCGGGCGAGAGTACCCTCGCAGGCGTTGTGAACTAGGAGAAGATGCTGATGTTTTTCATCAGCCTCCTTTAGAAGCGAGGTCAAGTGGTCGTTGTCAGCTTTGGCTCCTTCAAGAACCATCATGGCATCTTCTGCCACCTTCCGAGCGATTGACAGATCGGCGGTCATGATGCCGATGCGACCCTCGGCAATCTCTCTGCTACCCTCCGCCTCGGCCGCAATCCTCCTTGTAGTCTCTGTCTCGGCCGTAAGTTTTTGAGCAGCAGTTAGCTCCGAGCAGGCTTTAACAAGGCAAGGAGCTAGCTGCGGGCAGAAGACTGTAAGTTATGAACAAGGACGTAGTCAAAATTTATTGAAAAGTAGAGAGAAAGGATTTTACCTCAAAGATCAACCTCGTCGTATGCTCAAGAGTCTGCACAGCCGGGGCATTATAGTAGCTGGCGAAGTCTTTCTCGCCCCCATGTGTGAGAGCCCAAGGAATCATCCCCGAGATGACTTTGGCTAAGGGAGACTCCTGTTGAGTCGTCTCTCCTCTCGAGGACTCTGCGCAAGGTACCTCTCTCGGCCTCGATGCCTCTTCTACCACGGGTCCTGGCTCGGGAACAGACTGAGAGATCGGAAGGCTCGGCTTCGCTTCCTCCATCCTCTCATCGGGGTCAGAAAGCACGACCAGTTGTGGGGCAATAGAGACCGGAGCAGGCAAGGCAGTTGGCTCCTTAACTTTTGCAGCAGTCTTCTGCTGCTTCGAGGGCCGAGGCCCTGACAAAAGAGCCAACATCGGAGGGGCCCTCACTTTGAAGATTGGCTTTAGGGACGGATGAGATCCGGCCATGCTATCAGAAGAAGGAGCCGACCTGAGAAATGGACGAGCCTTGGAAAGGTCTGTAAAAAAGAATGAAAAGTTGGACAGGAAATCGAAAGGACGAAGCAGAGCGGGACGAGTTACCTGAGACGAATGAGTCTAGACCCACGAGATGGAGGCGCTCGGGTTGCAGCAGCAACTTCCAAGACCGTTCCTCTGCGCTCAGCTTCTTCAGCTCTCTTATCCGAGTTAGAGCTCCGGACTCGAGTTTCCCCCTCTTCTTCAAAATATCTGCAAGACATTATGAGGTCAGATCAGCTATTTTAAAAAAAAGGAGAGAGATTATCGGGACGAGTCACCGAATCACCTGCTCTCCGGAACATGCGAGAGACTTGAGGCTCGTACGGCTACGTATCGGCCGACTCCCACTGACCGCAAGCCTAAAACCATCTCTCCTTACAATACTTGTTAGAAGTGGGTGGGTCGGTTATCAAAGACCCCCCTTTGCCTCTCCACTGACCGCAAGTCCAAAACCGCCTCTCCTTTCAGTACTTGTTAGAGGCCAGAGAAGTTTGGATTTGGTCTGACTTGGTAGAGGTAGAGAAACTCGTCGACTGTTAGCGGAGGCTGTTCTAACTCGGCCCACAGCACGGCACACCCGAACAAACTCTTCCACGCGTTCGGGACAATTTGACCGGGAGCTATTTTGACTCGGGACAAGAAATCACGAGCAATGGGCTGAAGTGGCAAGCGCAAGCCACATTACATCGCGACTTGAAAAATTGCAACCATCCCCGCAGGAGGATGGTCGGGAAAATCTCCCGAATGAGGGAGACGGAGTACAACCTAGTCAGTGACATGATATCCAGTCCTGATCCGGTTTAGGTCGGATTCGGTTAAAATTGAGCCGATGAGGCCACTCGGCTCGTCTTCACCTTCTTCCCCCTTCGAAGAGGATTCAGAGGCTTCCACAGTTTGGTTCACGGGGTCTGGAACAGCCACCCCTTCGCCTATAACAATGTCGTCTACTTCTTCTTCCTCCTGCTGATCCATCCTGAGGTTAGGTCTCCCTAGACAGGTTACCAGAGACACTCCACCACTAGACGGACCGGCCTGAGCGTGGCATTCAGCCGATGAGTCATTGGCCTCCCTTACAAGCCGGAATGTGGCATCAGCGCCGACGACAAACTCCGTCAGTAGGGAGGGCGGTTCCGCAACGTCCCAAAGATGTTGGGACACACCCTCATCGCAGGAAATCCCCTCCCAGGGGCTCTGAGAGCCACGCGTAGCCATTAAAGTTTAAAGAGATGGGAGGAAAGAACTCACCGAAAAAAATGACAACGAACGCAAAGGGAGTTGACGAAGCAAGAAACGACAACGGAAGAAAGAAGGAAGAAGACAAAGAAGACTCGGAAGCGAATATGAGCGGGAGGGAGGAACGCAAAAATAAAATTTGCAGTCCTCCCACCCGGCCTTTTTATAGCTGTGCCACATGGCACGACTTTTAATGAAAAAGCGAATCGTCGTTCATCTTGGCTCCCCTACTCGACACGTGGCGCACGCTGACTGACAACGGTAAAGTCTTCGCCACGCGTCCAAATCTCATACGCGGACGGAACGACCTGACGGCTGGCCGCATGTGCGGCCTCGGGGAATGCAATGTCATACGTTAGATACAACTCAAGGAGCATTAAACGCCTCATCATAACCTCGGACTATAATACGAACCGACCTAAAAACTCGTTACCCCTTGATGTCGCGAACGACACAAGTAGTAAGGGGGCTTACTGTTGGGGAAAAATATGTCAAGTCCGGAGACTCGGATTCTAAGTAGGTCGGCTCTGCTGATGCTGCCCGAAGAGTCCAAGAAAATGGTAAGAGCCGAGAGAATAAGGGATAGGCCTAGAGGCATAAGCAGAAGACGATTAAAGTCGCTCTGTCAGAGTGATAACCTCATCTGCATAAGCCTACTGAAGGCTGAGCATGTTATAAACCACCCGACCGATAGAATAAAACCGACCTAACGAATCAGTTCTGTCGGCCACGGCATAAGGAAGGATAACAGGTAAAACCGAGACTATTCCGTCCGTGGAAAGGCAGAAAACTTATGCTCGATAGCCGGCCGAGACTCCCCTTGAGTCGGTAGCGACTGAGCCGACATAAGAGAAAGCGATATGAATGCAAATACCGCTCCGAAAATCCAGGAATACGGATATCCGATCCCGAGATTCTTGGGATCAGGAGCAATCAGTGAAATCTTCAGATAATCAGGAGAAGAATCCTCGTACGATGAGGATTCCTAAGATCTATAAATATCGAAGCTTTCTACAGAGAAAGGTACGAGATACAAAACTGAGAAAACCCTTTGCTATCGAGAAAAACGACTGACTTAAGCATCGGAGGCTCCCCGGCTCTAGCCAGGGTCCCCTTGATAGTGTTGATTGTGCAGGTGGAAGAAGATCCGATCCAGAGGAGCCGTTCCATAAAAATACACCAATAGATGTTTGAAAATTCTACGGTATTTTGGCCATCCAATCCTCATGTTTGAGATAAGATTCTTACTATGGGAAAAACACTCAATTAAGCAAAACACCATTTTGTGGACCATGAAATTATATTTAACAAACTAATTTTACAACAGATGTCGGTCACTTATATATGTGTACATAACTAGAATGTGATGTGTGAAGAGCTGATATGATGGATGATGTGGATAAAATACCTGCATTAATGTACAGCCCACATGTTTAGTGGATTCTAGAATTCACTGAAAGTTCCACGTAGGACTAAATGCAATTCCATCCCAGGTAATCCCAACCATTCCTGTCCTCTCAAAACTTGACCTAATTTTTGTTACTTGGATGTAACCATTTAACTATTTATGATTGAATTTTAAAATATCTTTCACATATATTATAATTAAATATTAAAAAGCATCAGTCAAAACAGAAGTTATCTTTGATTTGACCTGCTCAGGCTGAACATTGGGAGCAATTGATTTGACTCTCCCTGCCAAAGGTGTGTGTTATCAATAGGCAATCATATATGTCACCCGCAATCATATATGTCACCCCCGTTAATTCAAAAATAGGCCCATAATGATTGGAAAGGATGCCTACCTTCCTAAGTATTTGGGTTGATGTGGCCCACTTGAATAACGAATATGCCTTCTTTTCTTTTTTTTTAAAAAGCTTCAAACTTGGAGTGAATTTTACATTAAACATTACGCGGGCTCTATAAAATCCAAAGGGTGGGTGGCTAGAGTATATTAAAAAATAATTTCAGAAATTATAAGAGTCAAATTCTAAGCCTCCAAAATACAATTTCTTGAATCCAAGAATTCCCAAATCTATAATGCTAAACACAATTGAAAATTTTAGATTACAAATCTAAGATTTGAAATCCAAAAAGGAGCCCTAAAATAAGGTGCGATGGAGCGAGAATGATCTAGTTTTTTTCTTTTTTTTTTGTTAGCTTGTCAATACACTCTACTGTCAGTTGACACTTCACTGTTAGCCACCCCCGCCAGGGACTGATGTCAAGCCTCAGTGATGAAGCGAGGTATCTTTCGCTCAGCCTACCACTTGAGCTATGGATCAAGGTGTGAACCATTGGGCTATGCATAAATAAATGACACTTACAGCTAGTTGCATGTGAGATCTACTCTACCTTATAAACCTTCTAGTACATTGGGACGTGCAATTAGTACCGAAAGAAAGATTCATGAGAGAGTGAAGGAGAAGCTTCTTTTTGGTAGGCTAGATTCATGTACCAGTTCTAATGGTAGAGAGACATATCCTTGTTTGATGTTGCACTCATATGTCATGTGGCCTGCCGAGGCAGAGAGGGGCCTTGACATGCGACTTCAACTTAGTTACCTAAATGATCCTTTCTTTTAATTAAAATCCTTGGACATGGGACTTTTAGCGCCATTTGGATACTACCAAATAAGTTATTTTTTTCTACTGTAAGTAGTAGATAAGTTTGGATTGAGATCCATTATAAGTAAAAAAAAATTACTTAAAGTTTCTTAATCACTTCGACTTAATGAATAAAAATCAAGATAAGCTACTTGACGCATAAGTAGCTTGAGTAACTTACGATCCAAACACACTCTTAGGGCCAATATATATGGATACCACCAAATAATTTATTTTTTCTACTTATAGTAATAGATTAGTTACTTATTTGAGATAAATAAGTTTAGTTTAGAATTAATTATAAGTAACTTTTTAACTTACAATTACTTAGGAGCCATTTGGATCATAAGTTACTTAAGATAAGTTACTCGTCCCTAAAGTAGTTTATCGTGATTTTTACTCATTAAATTAAAGTGATTAAGTAACTTTAAAAATAAATGAAAAAATATTACTTATAATTGATCATAAATCAAACTTACTTAATAAGTTGCTACTGTTGTACGTAAAAAAAGCAACTTATATGGTGGTATCCAAACGGGCTCTTAAACACTTCAGCTTAATAAGAAACTATGGTAAGCTACTTAAGGTATAAGTAGCTTATCTTAAGTAATTTAAGACCCAAATACCCTCTTATAATGCATATTTTAATAATTTTCAAAAACCATGCAAAGCATCACCCCTAATAACTCAGGCGGCCAATAGGCCAGGTTGACCCATTAGGCTTTCATCTCAGCTCACTTCAGACAGGCTTGATATAAATGCAAGGCCCGAGGGCGAGACTCGGGCTTAGGTTTAAGCCTCTTTACTAATTGGGCAAGGCCCGGGTTATGTATAAGAACCCTCCAGCCCAGCCTGGCCCATTTATGGTTTGGCGGTAATTTTGTCAATATCATACATGATTAGGCACACCCAAGGAATAGTCTAGATCTTGCAAAAAGAGAGTGGTTATTATTATTATTATTATTATTATTTATTTTATTTTTTAAAATTTCATGAGCAATTCATCATTAGGCTTTGCTTAGCCCAGCCTGGCCACTAGGCTATTCATCATTGGCCCTGGCCCATCACACTCTAGCCCGATCTAAGGCTTAGTTTAGAGGCCAAGCCCTGGCTTTAAATGGCTGGACAGCTTGGCCCATTTTCACTCCTATAACGACGACAACATAATACAGATGCTCAATCAATCCTGACACGATTACCAGCCTTGAATTACTGGCCATTGCATGCACGCGTTGTGGGACCGCTCATTCATTTACTAGTTTTCGGGCAATGACCCATCATAGGTGGGCCAATACCATCATCTTCTTGCGTACTCCTCACAGACATTGATTGCATTAATATATGTGGTTTATCCACACCGTCCATCCGTTTTTTCAGCTAATTTAAGGGGTTGAGTCCAAAATTGAAGCATATCCAAAAATCAAGTAGATCATACAACACAAAACAATGGGAATATTGATTTTCACCGTTGAAAACTTTCTATGTCCCATAGTGATGTTTATTTGTCATTCAACCTGTTCGTAAGATCATACAAATATGGATGAAGGGAAAACACAAATATAAGTTTGATCCAAAACTTCCGTGACCCTAAGAATTTTTCAACGGTGAATGTTCAATTCACACTCTTTCCTTTGGTGTGGTCCATTTAATATTTAGATATGCTTCATTTTTAGATTCAAGCCCTAAAATTATCTGATAAAATGGATGGACGGAGTGGATAAAATATAATCATCTTTAACTTTATAGAGTTTACTCAGTACGGTAAGCGTAGTGAGTAATTCGGTACGCAATCTCTTCGGCGTGTGATATACTTCATTTTCACCCATCACCACAACCTGACGGACTCCATTTACACTGTTTCAACGGTCAAAAAGGCAAAACGTCAACTACAATCCCAGTCATGAATGTAGTCATAAAGAAGGAGCGGATGGTAAGCCTAGAAAAGGAGGCCATGACAAGGTGTATAGTGAGTTAGTAACTGTCCATTCGAGCTGTGTGGACCCTGCCTGATATTTACGTGCAATCCAAACCATACATCTAATGTGCCTCCTCGTGTTCACCTACTTCCTAAGAACTATCATCGTTGAAAACTCAGGTGGGCAACCGAGCAATGTACAATCACTCCTAAGGGCCATATATTTAAAATGATCCGTTTGTTGGTTTGTCCCTTCATCCTCTGCGAGAACTCAGGTGGGCCACACCATCAGGAGCAACTTACAATCACACCTAAGACCTATATATTAAGGTTGTGTGGCTCACATGAGTTTTAAAATGACCTGCTCTTTTTCTCTGCCCCTTCATCATGGTGAGATTTGTTGGGTTGTCGGTTGGATCCTGGTCGACAGCTCATATAGGGGTGTGGATGAATTTTAAAATGATACTCTTTTCTGTCCCTTCATTCTAGTGGGGTTTGTTGGTTTGTCCCTTCAACCGTGGTTTGAGGAGTCAGGTGGGGCAGTCCACGTGGAGGGGCTCACATGATTTTTAAATGGGTGGTGGAGTTTGTTGGACGCGGATTCGCTACTGACTACTGACATTGTTAGTACCGAGTTCTGCTACTGAAAGCGACGTAACCAAGTTTCGTCACTCACCATGATGTAAGCATTGTATCTACACCGTCTATCCATTTAAAGAGATTATTTTAATTAGTGAGCCAAATAATGAGGCAGATCCAAAGTTCAAGTGAACCCCACCAAACAAAAAAAACAAGTGAGGATTGAATGACTCGCATTTAAATTTTCTTTGGGACTGCTAGAGTTTTCAATTAAGCTGGCATTTGTGGTTTCTCTCTATGTACGTTTGTATTAATTTTTTAACATGTTAGATCTTAAATAAACATTATGGTGGGCCTTAGGAAGGTATAACTGTCCCCGCTATTTTTTGTGGTGAGGTCTATTTAAGATTTGGATCTGCCTTCTCTCGTGCCCTAAAATGCTCTCCAAAACAGGGCTGAAAGTCGGGCGGCTTGGGCTGGGTTGGTGCTCAACCCTAACCCAACCCAAGCTTCCTATACCTTAGCCCTAACTCAATCCAACCTAATCTCGGGTTAGGAATTCTCAACCAAGCCCAACCCAAGCGGGCTTGGTCAGGTTAATCGGGTTGATCGGGTGTATGTGTGCTAATATTTTCATTATTACATTAGTTTATTATATTTCAATATAGTACCTATTTTTTGTATCTATAATTTTATTAATTATATATGTAATTATTCATCATAAAGAAAACAAGCTAAAATATAGGACAACTACTCATTTAAAAGTCATGTAGTATAGCACACAATCTATTTGGGAGAGAGAAATCAGGCATATCTTGTTAGCTTGAGTCCTTGGAAATCACGTGGACAAATGAGACCCGAACAAATGAGACCCGACATCACTAGTGTGCCGTTGACACAAACGATCCACACTCAATTATAATTTATAAGTAACTTATTTAATGATTGGGTTCAGGTTGAGTCGGGCAACCCGAGCTCAACCCAAGTTTTATTGGGTTGGTTTTTGTATAGCCCAAGCTTGAGATCAGACTGGATATATCCTACCTGAGCTTAACCCAATGTCAAGTCGGTCACGGGTCGGTCAGGTTGAACCCGACCAACTTTCAGCCCTACTCCAAATGGATGGACGGTGTGGATACTACACATATATTATAGTGGGGCCACGGAAATTGTTGACATCACTTCACTAGCCAAACTAGCTACTCAACCCGTCAGTAGCTAATCTGCCTCCGGGTTTGTTGGTTTGTCCCTTCATCCTGGTCGAGAACTCAGGTGGGACACTCCCACAGGAAGCAACGTACAGTCACACTAAAAACCCATATAATAACATCGTGTGGCTGAGATGAGTTTTAAAATGACCTGCTCTTTTAGTTATCCCTTCATTCTAGTGGGGCCCACCTGCTGATGGGATTGGATGGCTCAATTTTTTTGCATGTGTGCTATTCAGCCCCTCTAAATGATGATCCTGTTCTCTGATCTTTGATTTTTAGAGTTGAATGTAAGCCATTGATAGTAATGGTGAGATCCACTTAACTGAATGGCACCAGGTAAATGGACGGTTCCAATCATCACATCATCTCATCATGTGGCCCGACTGATGCAACCCATGCATCAATCTTGAGTGGCATGTGTGAATTAATTGTGCAAAGATGAGCATCCATACGATAAATGAAGAAGAATTAGTCCACCCTCAAAAAGAGCGGTTCCATATGGGTGAAAAACTACCCTTCTTTAAAAAAGGAAAGCAGTATTCCTTTGACTATTTCTCATCAGCTTTCAACCGAAAAGAGAATTATCTCACCTTTTTTCCTTTACTTTGCAACTAAAAAGGACGTTAGAGATGCATTAATTTTCCTTTTTTTTCCTCTGCCTTGAAAATTAGAGAATCTTAGTAGAAACCATTATATTGGAATTTTAATTGAGAGAATCGCTTCTCATCTTTTCTCAATCTTTCCACCACAAGAGAACGATTTTAGAGTCTCAAGACAAAAGCATCTCTCCTACCTTTGGCATTTTTGTTCAATTTCATTGAGAGGAGATGCTCTGCTACTTTTCCCTTAAATATCTCTACCTCACAGAATGGACAAACAACATCATTTGTGTAAAACTGTCCAATGGACAATTTGAGCCATCCATTTGTTTGGGCCCATCATGGATCACTCATGGTCCTTTAATTTTTCATGCTAACCATGTTATCAATGACTTAAAAAATGGATAGTTGTAAAAAATAAGGTGAATTTCATATTAGATCCTCTTATGGATGTGATTTTTGCCTGTTGGCTAGGAGCAACAACGGGCCGAGTTTGGATAGTCTAGTTGGACACTATAAGGGCCTGTTTGGCCAAGCAGATCCCACGGTATTAGGAGGGATGGGATCGGCAATATCCTTGAATAGGCATGACGAGCCAAACAGGTCCAGTGAACTTGTCCCGGGATGTAAGCCATCCCATGGATCTTAAGATAATCGACTGACATCACCATCATTACCTTAAAATTGATCCCATCCCTTGGTTGAATGGATTGGAATGTAAAATCCCAGGATATGGGGGGCATGCCAAACAGACCCAGTAAATGTCTCCCGAGATATAAGCAATCCCATGGATCTCAAGACAATCCACTGACACCACCATCATTACCTTAAAATTGATCCCATCCCTCCTAATACCATGGGATTTGCCCAGCCAAACAGGCCCTAAGGCTCAAGACCTGAGCATAACATGAGCCTAGGCCACGAGCCACCCATCTCACACAGGCCTGACAATTAACCACTTGCTCTAAAAGCTCGAACTAATAGAGCATAGCGAATCAATCCCTTTATCTCATAGCCCAGGCCCCACATCTCATGCGTTAGGACATCGGTTGAATCCCCACGTGGGCGCATCATCACATGGGTACCACCTCATACAAGCCACTCACCTTACACGGGTGGAGCCCACCTCACATAAGCCACCCACCCCGAGTGTGCCCCTAAATCTCACAAGCAACCCCACTTGAGCCCGGTGTGAAACCGCCCCTACATTAATGCGTTTCCTATCCAAAGATTGAAATGGCATATTTGTAGGATAGAACACATGTACATATGAAATATGACTGAGCTGGCTTAAGTTAAGCTAACATCATGAGCCTTAGCGCCACCCAAAGATTGATTGTGCCATACATGTGAGACTCGAACCAAGTCCATGTGCCAAACAAATGGATCCAAGTCCAGGCCAAAACCTAGCCGGGCCGGTGCATTGCCACCCTTAACAGCCCTGTAGCTAGCAAATATGGATGTTCCCCACATTTTATAGAAGACAGGAAAAACACTTCTTTTTGGTTAAACTGAATGGAGAGAATACATTTTATTTAAAAAAAGCTTTTAAAGGGCAACTTCAAACCTGAGAATGGGTGTTACAGCACCATATGGCGTAACATCTCCCAACATTGCTGTTACACAACAGCTGTTTCTTGTAGTTACATAACCATTTTTTTATACCATGATTTGTATGCCACGTGTGCAATTTCTAAGTGTTTGGGCATCATCATAACAATTTGTGACGGTATTAAATTTTTTCTCTAAAAGAGAATTCCTTTCAATAAGAAGTCGTTTGTAGCTTGTAAGATGGGCACAACCTATATGTTTAGCTTCAAGCTTTACTAAGATGGGCTTAACCTAATGATTCAGTGTTTGTATAGCTTGTAAATGATTTATATCACGTACTTGGGTATTCACACCTAAGGTAGTTTAGAGAAGTAATTCCTTAAAAAACATTCAAACGGTGTATGAGAGTGACTTTTAAAGAGAAAATTGCGTTAAGAGCATCTCACTAAAACTTACGGTTGAACCACAGAAAACCAAGTATTAGGTGGCCCATAAAAGTAGGCCCACGAACTCAGAACATTAGGTGAGCCATATCAATATCTGTTGCCGTTGAAGGAGGGGAAGGAAGAGAGAGAGAGAGAGAGAGAGAGAGAGAGAGAGAGAGAGAGAGAGAGAGAGAGAGCCATTGGTGTTATCAGAGACAAATAAGAGGCAGGTGTCTCTCCTTTATAGAAATGAATTAAGAAAAAATAAAATAGGAAGAGCCATTGGACTCTGATAGGCTGTAAATGATTTACCAGTATATGAAATCTTTAGTTTTTGTCTATAAATGAAGGATGCGGATTGCATGATACCCAGGCCCGTCTCTATCCATGAAGGGCAGCCCACTGTGATGTATTTGTATATCCATGCCGTCCATCCCTTCTCTCACATCATTTTAAGATATGTGCACAAAATTGAGGCAGATCAAATGCTCAAGTGAACCACACAAACGATGATTGTTGCATTTAATGCTTTGGGCATTTAATGTGACCCAAGCTTAGTATTGGTGTGGTCCACTTGAGCGTTGGATAGACAGCTTGGATATACAGATACATAACGGTGGGCCTACCTACTGAACTGCCCGTTAAATCATTTATGGCCGCTAAAACCAGTCATCCAAAAGCAAGTTGTAAATGACTCCTAAATGCTCTCCTTTTGCATTAAATGCTCTTCACATCCTTGAATTTATAGCTTGCTCCTTCCATTTTCTCGAGTCCAATAACGCTCGAAATATATCATAAACTTTTTATAAAAATTTTTAAAAAAAATTACAGACAAAATTTAAAAGAGGAAAAAAGAATGAGATTACTTACACACTAGTATATATATTCTTATGCACTAATAATTAAAAAGGAATGAATAAATAAAAGCCCATTGTAGATGTCATTTTCCAAACATATTTAATGCAGCATCATGTGAGAGATGATACTTAGTCAATTAAAAGCCACACAGAGGTTGTATGCTTGGCATGGTATTAAAAAACGGTTTGTAACAGCCATAGCAGTAACGGTGTATGGTAAGAGTGTCGGTTATGTTACACCGAGACATAGTTCATGATTTTTTATTTATTATTATAAAAGGCCCATTAACAACCCAATAATAGACCGATACAAATGCCCAATAACAAACCCATGATAGACCGATACAAGCCCATAACCGGGCTGGCACACTTTTTTTTCTCTTTTTTTTTTTTCTTCTTTTTTTACCATAACACATTCTCTTTAAAAATAAAAATTAACCATTACAATTTCTCATTAAAAAATAATAATAATCATTACACTATCATAATAGCTATTACGGCTCATATGATGAAGGCCATAAAACTCACTTATATATCACAACAACCGTTACGGAGGGTGTAATGGCCGTTACATCGCATACAGTAAAGGTGGGTAACAATGGTGGCCATCACGGCCACCGTTACCATTACGGAATACCTTAATAATGGCTATTACCGCTCATGTCATTAAGGACATAAAACTGACCTACATGGCCACTACTACTATTATTGAATACTTGTATACAAATAATTCTAATTAAGCAGTTCAAATTTTGGTTCTTGCTGACATTTATCTTAAACCCAAAAAAAGAAAATCAACACTTATCTGGTTTTTTTTAATTACTACGTTGGTGGACATTTATGCGACAGTTAAAAATGAAAAATAAAAATAAAAATCAAATGGTCCTAATTCGAGAAACAAGTATTCACAAATCTGAGGAAATGATTGCTCAAACAAGCTGATACGGGCACTTTGACTTATTAACCGCGGGTTCCAAGTTTAATCGGTTGAATTTGCAGAAAAAAAAAAAAAAAAAAGTCGGGATCCTCTGTTATCAGGTCCCAAGCTGTTATTTATTTATTTTTATTTTTAGTGAGTGATGACGAATGAGGATTAGGGTATTAGGAATGATATGTTGACCTGATAACAGAGGATCCGGACTCAAAAAAAAGAAGATGCCGCATTTACATTCTGCATACCTGAGTATCAAGTGTCATCCTCTGCCAGAGTATAAAATAACTCGGAAGTACAACTATTCTTTGAAGGCACATCGAAAGAAAAACATAAAAAAAGCTATTACATCGCAATCGAATAAATGTCGCCGTAGAAATTTGAAAAAAAAAAAAAAGAAAAAAAAAAGGAAACCCTTTATTTGAATAATCTAATCCTGATTGGGGAATGCGATCCGTTGATTACAAAGTGAGATGGAGGCTTTAAGCGACACGTACCAAATTAAGGCACGTGCGCCAGATACAGGCCTTTCGTCAGATACCACCGGCCGGCGACACTCGCTCAACGAAGAAACAAACACGGCCCCACACGTACTATGTACGGTCGTGAGCGTACGGATGTTAATGGCGGGTCCCACCTGATCTAAATCTCAGATCAAAAATACCTACGCATCCCAAATCGTCTGCCGTGGGAGCACCTCCAACCTCACACGAACCCGTTACGGAAGCATTCCCTCACCAACATGCGTACTTTAACCGTCACCGGCTAAAATGCGCATCGTGCTCTGGTTCCGGCTCGGCGTTCAGATCCAAGCACGCCAAAACCGCATTTTCCTCCATCCTTTCTTCTTCTTCTTCCGTCTTCCTCTCCGTTTTACCCTTTCGTCTAATCGTTCCGCCGTCGCCGTCAGATTTAACGCCGTTAGGCCCCTCAAAATCCTCCCACTCGAAAGCCGGCCTCCACATCGCCCCCTTCTCCTTTGGTCTGCCGCTGTTACCGCTGCCGTTGCCGAAATACTTCGCCGCAGCATGCATCCGACGGAGAATCGCGAAGAATTCCTCCACCTCGTCCTCCGTCTCCGTACGGCCTCCGTCGTCCTCCCTCAGTCTCGTTCTCCTTCCGTTATCACCACCGTTCCCTGACCGTTTCCTCGCCTCCGTCGCCATGTGGTATGGTCCGACGGAACGTAACGCCCGCTAACGGCGTTTCCTTTTTCGTTTGTTTTTTCTTTTATTCTTTTCCCCAACTGACGTCTCTGTCTCTCTCGATCTTTCTCGATCTCTCTCTGGAATGGGGAGTGCTACTGCTGGTTTCTCCACCTGTTATAGGACTTTGGAGGAGAGGTATGGTGGACCGCGCGTGCACCCGAAATTGCGCCTCGCATGATTTCCTCCAGACACTCGTGCCGGATCCGAATGAAAGCGGATTGCGTACTGAGTGAACTCTGTGGAGCCCACCGTAATTCATGCATTGTATCAACTCCGTCCATCCGTTTTATCATATAGTTTTAGGGCTTTAAACCAAAAATTAATCATAATCAAAATCTCAAGTGGACCACATCACCTGAAACAGTGTGAATTGAAGCCTACCGTTGAAAGGTTCTTGGGGCCAAAGAAGTTTTAGATCAAGATAATTTTTTTTCCCCTTCAGCCATGTCTGTCTGATCTTATGAACAGTTTAGATGACAAATAAATATCGCTGAGCCTTAGAAAGGTTTCAACGGTGGAAAACAATAATTTCACTGTTTCCTTTGGTAGGGTGTGCCTGAGCTTTTGATATACTTCAGTTTTTGTCTCAACTCATAACATGATTCGTAAAAACGGATGAACGGTGTGGATAAACCACATATATTTGCAGTAAGGCTCTATAAAGTTTACTCAGTAGGATGAGAGCGTAGTGAGTAACCCAAGACGCAATCCGATAACGGATTGGTTGGTGTACCACACATCAGCTATCTATCTGATGTATTGACGTCAGCAAATTCTGCGGGTCTTATATGTATCCAAGCCGTCTGTCCATTTGGTGAGCTCGTAGTAAGACTTGAGCCTAAAAATAAGACAAATCTAACAAAAAGCAGCAAGGGATTGGGCTTTTACCATTGAAATCCTTCAAGGTGACGGAAGTTTTGAGCGAATATAATATTTGTTTTTCTTATTTGTCTAGGTTCTTGTGACTTTATTAACCAATCGGAGAAAATAAATATTACGGTGGGCCTACGAAATGAATGTTTTAACAGTGAAAATTATTATCCTGGTGCTATCTGTGATTTTGTTCATATGAGCTTTGGATATAATTATTTTTTAAATCTGGCCCTAAAATAATTAAAAAAATTGGATTAACGGTGTGGATATAATAATAAATACATTATTTTGAAGCCCATTAAGCTTTGATATCCGGTGAACCGTTGGTACAACCCAGAGACGGAGGTGCGTCAGCGCCTGTATTTGTACAACACGTATACACACTAGCTACATCGGTGGTGTGTGGTACACCAGCCAATCCAATCCGCTACCGAACATATGCAACCGTGGCAAGGGAAACGGATTGGCTACTCCCCCTGCCGCATGGCTGATGGTCGGTGCTCTATGGGCCACCATGATGTATGTGTTTCATCCAAGTTGTCCATCTATTTTTCTAAATCATTTTATAAAATGCGACCAAAAATGAGCATATCCCCATCACAAATGGACCACATTACAGGAAACAGGGCTGAATGAACGTTGATCATTAAAAAAATTTTGGGGCCATAAAAGTTTTGGATCAAGCTGATCTTTATTTTTTCCCTTAATCTAGGTCTGTATGACCTAATCAACTGATTGAATCTCAAATAAACAGTATAGTGGCACTTAAGAGGATTTTAATGGTGGATATCTAATCACTATTGTTTTCCTGTGGTGTGGTCCACCTGAAATATATATCCCTCTCATTTTTTGATTCAAGCCTGAAGTGATACGTACAAATGGATTAACGGCATGGATGAAACACATATATCAAGGTGGGGCCCACAGACTACCGGCCACAAGCCACCAGGCAGGGGGAGTAGCCAATCCGTTTCCCGTGACAAGATCCGGGCCATGTACCCAGTGGGACTGAAAGGAACATGCCATGAACCAAAAGCCATTTCATGTGGAAAGCACGTGTGCATTGAATATGGGCGGTTGATTTTATTTCCACCCGTCCATCATCCACATGCAAATGAGGCCCGCCTAATAAGTGTATTAGCCTGATTTAATAGTTAGGGTACGTACACCGCTGGAACCGCCTGCTGAGTGGTCTGGATCTTGCACAAGTATAACACGTCAGCACATGTGTCATGATTATGAAATGGTCCAACTTACGATGGCGGATATATCTACTAAGAGCACGGCACGTGCAACACACGGGAACAAGGGAGATAGAAATTGGGACTAAGATTTCAAGTCTTTGTCCGGGACAAATATAATTTTTATACAAAAGTATGACTCCTCCAGCTGAGCACCAATGGCTAGCTCTGATCCTGGTAAATCTGGACAAGAAAAGGACAAAGGGGACCTGGTTAGAGTGAGAGACCCACCGATGCTAAAATTAGGCCAGGAATATGTGTCTATGTAGTGTAGCCGTGGGTTTAGAGTGCCAAATATTACGTACCTATTCCAATGGATACATCTCCTATTTATACATGTGGATCAAAAGGGACATGGCCTTCAATCTCGGCACGATCTCTTCCATCAAGCGAGCACTGGGCATGCACTAATGTTGGCTGTTATCATTAGATCGTGTACCACGCAACTCTCCAACGTACCCTTATTGGGGTTGTTTCTTTAGCATGATCCTCGGCCACATGTGCATCCGAGTCGATTTTAGCCCACGGCCCTCCGAGCCCATGAGCGAGTTAGTCTTAGTCGAATCTCAGATGACTCATATCAGCACCAAGTAGTAGTTCTCCGACTCCTGCCTACGAGTCAAACATATAGCACCATATTCGCATCTGACCCGGGCCTCGCTTACGATCCTTCAAGCCATTGATTGAAGTCGACAGGTCGATCATATTTTGGTTTCTTTCATGTTCCACGTCGGTGTCAAAACTCAAACACACAATTCAGGGCCATAGTTCTTCGGATGAGAGTTCCAAACGTTGGTGTGGCCCAATCTTCCTCTCTTCTAGACCCTAGTTTTGGAATCGTAGTTCAAAAGCGTAGTCTGTTCGGACGTAGTGTTATTACGCCGACGCTCTGCTCATCGATTTCTCCAAGTCGACCTTTATTGGGTTTAGTTCAGATTTTTCCATAATAAAAACCTCCTACTCTCCGAGTCCGAGCTCGGACTCAAGGAGTAAATATCTGAAAACATGAACCGCCTCCTTACTCATGATGACGAGTCAGCTAAGTTGAAACGAATCATCATGATGATTACGCTTTGAGATCCGCATGCTGTACGACAATTGCAGCTTTTCGAGTTATGGTCGTTGGATGGCGAACGCATGGTGTCGGTTGAGGATTCGATTCGATAGAATGAGTAGGATGCCACTGCATGTCCATCGGCAAGCGAGGGGCTGCTTATGCAATAAATGCTGCTCAGTACTGACGCTGTTCGGCTCGGAGAGTATCGGCCTAGACGAATTGCCTACTTCCATGTGTTCCATCAGAGCTTTTCGAGTTCTGGCGGCTGGATGGCAAACGCGTGGTGTCGGTTGATGATTCGAATCAGCAGGATGAGTAGGATGTCGTTGCATGTCCATCGGGAGGCGAGGGGCTGCCTATGCAATAAATGCTGCTTAGTACTAACGACATTCGACTCGGAGAGTATCGGCCTAGACGAATTGCCTGCTTTCATGTGTTCGATAAGGTCCAGGATCGAGCCGTTTCAGCTTCAGAGATAGTTGTCTGTCATGATTGTGCCTGGCTGGCTATGTCTATATAAACCCCTCCTGGTCTTCATTTGAGCTTTCCTACCTCTTCATTTGCATTCCTTGTGCTCCATTTTCTCTTAGAGTTTGTATAGCGAAAAGCTTTCCGGAGGGCTTTTTTTGTGAGTTTTCCTTCCCAAACTTCTTTTCCATTTCTTTTTAGAACACTATGTCGAACTACTCGGATGACGTCCAAGATGTCCGAGCAATGAATGAGGACTCCGAGCCGAAGACCACAAACTCGGAGCACGCGAACTCCGAAGATCCTTTAGAAGCAGTACCATTCAATCCTTCGATCAAGAAAACTATGGGCCCGAGGGCTAAAAGCCGAGGCACGGGATCAAAAAGGATACCTCGGGATCCAGTGGGAAAGGCTAAAGTCGGGCCTTCGGGCAGCAGATCCGAAGCAATAGTTACCGGGGGCTTGGTTCTGATTGAGTCTCAGATTGCTAAACTCCATACTGAGTACCATATTCCTAACTCGGGGCATATCCGAACTCCTTCTCCCCTTGACGCTCCAGGTATCCCTGCCAATGAGGACATCGTAATATTTGTCTGTGCCCTTCAGTGCGGGCTTCAATTTCTCATCCATCCGTTTGTGTGCTTGGTGACCGCACGTCTGAAGAACCAGCACTTGACGTCGGACGAGTTCCTGGCTATGTACCAGGCCAAACACGACAAATCCAAGCCGTACTGGTATTATTTCTCGGCTAAGCTAGTGTACCACGGGCCTGACAACTAGACTCCTTACGTCTAATAAAGATTGAAAAGACAAGTGGTTTTAGGCCTCAGGGGAGTGAGAGGTGACTGCTGCTGAACTCGGGAACCTAAAGGTTCGAGTTCCCATCAAATTCTCCAATCCAGGTCGAGTCATTTTTTATTTGTATTGTATTTCACGCCTTTGGCTCGTCCACCATTCTGACCTATTTTTTGCTTGCAGTTTACCTGAAAGGGATTCTTGACCTTACTTCCTTCCTTCGAGCCCAGATCGCTAGGGCTCGGGTGCTCAAGGAGGACCAGTGCATCTGGCCTGACATCATCAATTCAAATAATCTCTTATTGTCTGAATTTTGTAGATTCAAACCTCACCCCATCGCTTTGGGTAAGTATCATGGCTCTTCACTCAATGATCCTTCTTGTAGTTGTTTATAAGCCAATCTCTTCTTGGACAGGTATGATTGAGGCATCGGGCTCCAAGAGAAAAAGGTTGATGGTGCCGCATCCTCCTATGGACGTGGTGATGGCCGCCGAACCGAGGGTAAAGATTACAGCCAAAAAGAGAAAAACCACTCCCGCCGTGGAGACTGTCTCAGTTGCGGCCGAGCCCACAATAACTCTGGCCTCAGCCCCCGAGTCCCTGCCAGCTGGTCTATCTCATCCCCTGGGATCAAGAAGGAAGTAGTCAGAGAGACGGCCGACGTGGGCCTTTCCTAGGGTAGGGAAGCTTCTGGCGAACCTATCCACGTCAACATCAACCTCAAGACTGCTGAGGTTGATTTCCTAACCGGTAGGACGGACTCCCTCGGGATCAGAGGCGTTCCTGCCCAGTTACCACATGTCGCATCTGACCGAGTGGGCGGGTAAACATGCAACCAAGGCGTCCATGGTCAACACCCTTTCTTGACTACCCGAGTCGTTTGTCAATGAGTAGGCCTTAATCTGCTACATGGTAAGCCCTCAAGGAGACCCGTTGGTTTTGATCGTTGCTTGTTATTTTCTAACTCTTCCTTACTCTAGGCGCTATCGATGTTTATTGTGGTCCGGGATAGGCTGAGGGAGATGACTTGGCTTGAGAAGGAGAAGGCTGAGATTAAAGGGCTTTTGAAGGCCTCAACTGACGAGCAGGAGAAGTTGAAAGGCCTCGTGGGGGAGGGCCAGCTAAGGGAGCTAATGCTTCAGGGTGAGGTCAATGAGATCCAAACTTGCTTGGACGTTGCCGAGTCCGAGCTGGCGTGCATGAAGGCTCTTGTCGAGCACGTTGAGGCGGGCAATGCACGCCTCTTAGCTGAGGTCGGGGTGGCGAGGCGTGAGGCTGCCGAGGAGCTGGCCAAGCAACGGGCCATACTTGAAGCCT
Source organism: Magnolia kwangsiensis (assembly GCA_037074715.1). Lineage (NCBI taxonomy): Eukaryota > Viridiplantae > Streptophyta > Magnoliopsida > Magnoliales > Magnoliaceae > Magnolia > Magnolia kwangsiensis. The sequence continues at coordinate 187,174,212 of CM073572.1, read as the reverse complement.
CAGCTGCATCGCAGGCTGCTGCGGCTGTTGAAGAATTCAATACATCATCGAAGAGATCCGAGGAGCTAGATAGGGTATAGTACTATGCCTACAACACATGCCTAAACGATGTTCGGGGACTCCCTAGCCACGGATGACGTCGAGGAAGCTCCTGCTGCTAAGGCCGAAGAGGCTCCAGCTACCACCGAGGTCGAGGAGGCCCTCAATGCTCAACCCTCGAGCTCAGCAGCTAGCCCCTCTTCTCGAAGGTTAAAGTCGACCCCTCTTCTCGTAGGGAATGATATGTTTCCTTTTTTTTTTGTCAAGACAATGGATGCTTTTATAATTTTTAACTTTTAATATCTGAATGATTATTTCATTGGATGATTATGGTGGATTGCTTTTGTTGAATTTGTCAAATTATCGAATAATGAGCTGACCTCTTCTTTAAGGGGCCAGTTCGTCGAAGGACTTCATTTTTGTACGTGAGAAATGATCCTTTGTAGCATACTCAGATGGCGAGGCGATCATTTAGTAGACATTCTAAAGTAGAAAATAGGCAATTTTTATTAAGAGCTAAAATGACAAGTAGATCCGATCCATACATGGCTTTCCCTTTCAAAGGTAGTAGACCTTCAAGTGCTCGGCATTCCGAGGGTGGGGTAGCGGACGTCCATAGTGGTATGATCCTGGCTTAGCCGAGCCAGCTACCCGATAGGGTCCCTCCCAGTTCGGACCTAGGGACCCTACCCCGGGTTCTGTAATGTTCTGGAATACACGGCGAAAGAGCAGATCTCCTCATCGGAACTGCCTCATCCTGACTCTGGAGTTGTAGAAACAGGAGACTTGCTGTTCACACCCCAAGTATAGGGTTATGATGTAGTAATAAACTCGGTAAGACCGAGGTCGAATCTATAGGGACTGTACCTTGTACGTAATCTAAAAGTAACTCGAACTAGAACTAGGCAAAAATGTAATCTAAATCAAGTAAAATTTAGGGAATAATTGTGAATTTAATTAACTAAAACTTATAATATTTAGAGGTGGAAAACTAGGGTGCTAAGGATCTACTTGTAAAGATCAAGGAGATCTATGCTTTATTCAAGAACACACCTGGACTCAGAGTCCTATCTTCATCCAGATGGAAGATATAATATTAAAAATCCACTATGAACTTCATTTGATTCAGTTTTTAAGGGATGAGAGGTATGAGAATTAGACTTGATTCCATCACAAGACCATGCCTAGGAGACAAAGTAAACAACAGAATTTAACTAATTCACATCCAATCTGAGAGAGTTATGAACTTAGGGAAGGATTTCATCATCCATCCATGCCCATGAGATGATGGTGAATAACAGGGGTCTTATGATCATGACCTCTACATATGCATAGAAAATACCTATAGATATCGCAGATCCATTATAATTTAAGTCACAACAAACCATTAAAAACTAAAGGCATTCTATATAATCAAACTAAAATCAAAATCAGTTCAAGTTAAACATCAATCAAAAACATAAAGGAAAGTCTCTCATCTCACTACAAGCTTAACCTCTTAGCCCTAGCTAAGAGGCTTAGCCAAACGTAGACATAATTAAGCTAAGTAAAGAAAAAAAATCAAAACTAAAAGAATAAAAAGGAGAAGGAAAAACTCTGATTGTCAGCCTATTCCACGCCTCCACGGTTGCCAAGGCCTGAAAGATGAATTCTTTCTCTTCTCCTCTCCTTTATATAGGCATCAGGGGGATCGGTTTATGGCTGAAGTCGGTGGGAAGACCTCCTTTATGCAACAATGTGCATACACAACAACAAACTCAAATCACCTTATGTTTGGAGTGAGATTTCGACCGGTGGACATTCTAAGAACTGTTTTTAGCTTCTTAGTTGGGGCAAAGACCCCCCCTCTAAAGATTTTAGACGATTCAGATCATCCAACCGACCACAAACGGTGGCCCACAACACCCCGCAACATCTGAAAAAATCGGATGTGCTAATGGTGCAAATTTTATTACACTGACGTGTTCGATGGGCCCCACAGTGATATTTTTAAAAAAATTCACCCTGCTTATTAGATTCTTAGCGAAATTTCAGTCGGAAAGGAGTAGTTTTGATCGAGTTTTGGTGCAGTCCACTGTATTAAATCAAATCAACATCCATCCTGCATTTTTCGACAATCCACATGTGCATATGTGCATGGGGCCAAAAGGCCACCATGGCTAAGGTCTTCCCTACCCCAGGGATGCAATGAACGTCCCGATCGTGGAACAGACCCGCGATGGGGGCCCACAACATTCAACAGGTCGGATCAGCGTCTCTCGCTAGATGTCCTGCGTAAGGAGGTCAGGTCAGACTTTTTTGACCGAACCTGGCAATCTGGTGTGGTGCGGACGCGTGTACCCTATGTACAAATGTTATACATGTGGGGTTCACGGTGATGTATACGCAAAATCCGCTCCATCCATTCGTTTTGTTGCCCCTTTTAAGGGGTTGAGACAAAAATTAAAGCATATCCCGATATCAGGTGGACCCCAAATCAGAATTTTAGGGGCTGATCTATTTGTTGGGCTACTTTCACAAGAATCTAAGCACATCTACGATTAATTTATGGTCCTCAGGTCATATATAAAGTTTTGAGCCGAACGGATGGTGGGAACCCTTTGATCTTGCATTCTTAATAATTTTCAGACCCGTTTAACATGAGTGGACTGATTTTCTCGAATATTTAGCATATAATTTCTTCAATCTCGGTCCCCTGAGATCCATCCCTTTGCTTTGTGACTTCAGAGCGTTAAATCCATGCTTTTAATACCATTTTTTAGTCCAGGCTCTTAAATATACCTTGCATAACAAACACGATTAAAATAGGCCGTTAAACAGTATCATATTCATAAAATCAGGTAATAACTAGGGTCTAATATGCAATATTTGAACCTCAACACAATCTCTAACCAGTATTTTACTAGTCCCTAACAAAGTATGCAAAAAATAATTTTAGAATTACGGGACAATTTCTATAAACCCAAGTGATTTTGAAAAACAATCCAGTCAATAGAATTTTAAGATTCATAAATGTTGGGCATTACTTTCTCCTAGACTCAAGCACACGGTAAACTTCATAGTCAAGTTTAGAGCATTAATCCATCCATTAGAAAAGGTCTAAACATTTAGTTTCATGGGTGTATAGTGCAACCTTGACTTATCACAATTAAAGGTCCAATCATCAATTTTCCTGATAACATTGATAAGCAAAAGGAACACTTCGGATAACTGAACCTAAACCAAAACTTACCTTATAGTTCAATCCTTTTTTATCGGTGACTTTCACACTATGTTAACCTTGGGAAATCGAATCCTCACCTATAGGGAGCAAACCTATGGTGAAGATCGTTCGCCCACAACCACATGTATCGGGTAGAGCCAAGGGGGGAAATCGAACCCTCACATATAGGGAGCAAACCTATGGTGAAAGACCATTCGCCCAACCCTTTCTAAAGACAACTCTTTAAAAAAAACAAAAAAAAAAAAACATGATGGACAAATTCCCTAAGTTGGCTCCTTCCATGCCCAGTGACTACCATGTTAACAATTCAATATCGAACTGAAGCTTTAACGTGTAAGCTAGGTGTAATATGTGAAATCATGACTCAATCAATGTTAAAATTTTCTAACCATGAATTAACAATTCAAACTTAATAGTGAAGTCTACAAATGACTGAATCCAAGAGTCATAAATTACTAACATTACGTATCTTAAACTTCTATGACTGTCAAAATCACTTTGAATTCACAAGAATTTCTAAACAAATTAAAAAAAATTTATAATTTTTGCTCAAGACCAAGAAAATACTGACTAGGTAATCTAATCTCCCATCCCCTACCTAAAATTTACATTGTCCTCAATATAAAAGATATAAGCATGTAATGCACGTGAGACAACGAAATTGAAGGAGAATAGATGGAAAGATAGTACCTGATGGCAGAGTTAAGAGACTTCTTTCAAAGAGATCTCAGCGTGAAGGCGGCTCGGCATAAGAGTTAAGCAACAAAAGCAAACTATCCTAAAATAACGGGAAAAAAACTAACCTAATGGCATAAAACCAACTAACTTAGAACGACATCAAGAAAATTATCCTAGTCCTATGAAAGCAGGGGGAAAACTACTCAGTCATGTTGTAAGGTTCCTCTTACAGCCACTATCTTGATAAATTTATCAGTAGGTTTCTCAATAAGATCATCCAAAAGCCCTTTTTGCAATAGGCTTGGATACCCTAGAGCATGAATTTTCAGAGAAATTTATAGACCTAAGCACAAAATTGTCGTTGAATCACTTGAGGTATCCAAAGTATATAAGATTCACCTGTGACTGAAAAAGTTTCAATGTTACTACTCCATGGTGAATCCGAGACTACAGGTATATAAAATTTAGAAAAAATTTCAGGAAGTGATGTATTCTCAACACATTCCGAAGTTCCAGACTTCAGTTCCATTGTCAGCTCCTCTGCCTTTAATGGTAAACATTCAAAATCTGGGGAAGGAGGGGCTTCAGAATAAGGGTTTTCTCAGTCCATAACAACTATCGAGATATTGTCTTGCAAGGCATTCGCTATGTCTTTTATCATGGGATCGTTTAAATCTGCAAAGTATGTCAAGCAATCATCCAAAGAGGTGAAAAATTCAGCTGAGAGTGACTTATTGTCCACATTAAAGCCCGTGATGATTTGCCCAAGGATTTCATCGTCTTTGAAAGTGGATGGATGCCTGTTCTCTTGCTCTTGTCCTGCACGGACAGATTGAAAAACATTAGGGGAAGCATTGATGTGAACGCCATGTTCATTGAAACTACTCAGTCGAGACATTGAATCGTCAAGCGTGTACAATTTAAATGATGACCTCAACTGGGTGATTTCAAATTCTAGAGTCGTATCGAACAACTCGTCCCTCTCCCTAATTATATCATCATTCAATTTAAGGGAGTAGTCCAAACATGTCTCCCAAGAGTTAGAAGGGTCGGTTGTAAGGGGCTCATCCTCCATATTTAAATCAGGCATGTCAGAAGAGTGGAGTAGATCCTTATGACAGATCACTTTGTATACTTCTTGATCACTGACTTAGACCATACTTAAGATTGATTCCAGGAAAATTTGGGTTGAACATTTATGATCGTTATCCCAATACGTATCATCGTCTAATTTCGTGTAGTGCACACTTGGGATGGGATCGCTTTCCCCATGTTCTATTTCTAAATTAGGTTAAGGTTCGAATAAACTAACCTCTCCCTCATTATTGAAATCATGTGTGTCATGTGAGTGAAGTGTGTCACTATCATTATATTTGAAAGACACCCACGTCTCTTGATCATTCCTTTGGACCATCATCAAGATCGACTCTTTGGGAAATTGAACTGTATGATCATTATCACAATCCAAATTTTCATTTTCAATAGCAGTATTTTCCATAATCGCATCACATGAACCCAATTGTTGTATATCTTTTATAAGTTCTTGAAATCTTTGAAGCGTATTTTGTTGGATGAGCTCTAGATTTTGTATTGAATTTGGAAGTAAATTCTCTTGGATCTCAGAGGTATAGGACCCAAGAGAATTGTCACTATGATGCATTATTGATTCAACTTTCCAATCTTAATATTTCCACAGATCATAAGTAAGGAGTTAAGAATGAAGAATTAGATTGGGTTAAGGCTGGGGTGAATTAGCCTCCATTAACCTATCAAGGCATGACTCAAGCTCTTATAGTAATTTTCTCATGTCCGTAGAAGAGTCTGTCTCATTTTGAAGTGACTTCTCTTGGATCGATTCTGGTTGGATTTCAAAGGTAGAGGACCCAAGAGAATCGTCACTATGATGTATTGCTGATTCGTCTTCCCAATATTGATGTTTCCACTGGTTATAGTCATGTGGATCATAGGTGGGAGAATTTGATGGTTGTCGATACATATTATCACTTATAATATAATCACACATTATTTTCTTCTTATCTGATAGGTGATAATAGTCCTCACTCCCATAATTATGATTGCGTAAGGACTTATTAACCGATGGAGCATGATATTCCAGTTAGTTCTCGATGATGGTTTTAGAAAAATCTTAAGATATAGGTTGAATTATATCATAAGCATTATACGTTCCTCCCCAATATCTCTTATTTATCTCAGAATAATGACGTACCCACTCTTTCATGGTGAAAACCTAACTCTAAATCTAATCTTAAAAGAAAAAGAAAATAAAAGAAAAATCTTACAGCAATATGGAAAGTAAGTAGAGGAGAAGTTAGAAGGAAGTTACTAGATTGAAGTTCTATGTTAAGGTCCTGCACAAGAAAACAAAAGAAATTAGTTTCTAAAAATATAAATCCTAAAGTCAGAAAGTTCAAAAAAATTAGAAAGATGAGTTAGTTTCTAGAAAGAAGACCTAGAATTAAAAAGTTTCTAAAATAGAAAATCTAAACCTAAAATCAAAAAGTTTCTAAAAACAAAATAGTTCCTAAAAAGGAAAGTTTCTAAACCCTAAAAATAGAAAATAATGTTAGTTTCTAAAATTTAAAGAAATTCTATAATAAATTAAAAAAATTCTAAAAATAGAAAATAAAATCATAATCCTAAAAATAAAAAAAAAAATTAAAAAATCATAATCTTAACCTAATTCTAAAACCAGTTAATTTCAGAAAAACATAACCGTCAGTCCCCAACAACGGCGCCAAAAACTTGTTCACACCCTAAGTATAGGGTTGCAATGTAGTAATAAACTCGATAAGACCGAGGTCGAATCCACAGAGACTGTACCTTATACGTAATCTGAAAGTAACTCAAATAGAACTAGGCAGAGATGTAATCTAAATCAGGTAAAATTTAGGGAATAATTATGAATTTAATTAACTAAAATTTGTAATATTTAAAGGTGGGAAACTAAGTTGCCAAGGATCTACTTGTAGAGATTAAGGAGATCTATGCTTTATTCAAGAACACATCGGGACTCAAAGTCTTATCTTCATCCAGATGGAAGATATAATATTAGAAATTCACTATGAACTTCCTTTGATCCAATTTTCAAGGGATGAGAGGTATGAGAATTAGACTTGATTTCATCACAAGACCATGCCCAAGAGACAAAGTAAACAACAGAATTTAAGTAATCCACATCCAATCTGAGAGAGTTATGAACATAGGGAAGGATTACATCATCCATCCATGCCCATGAGACATTGGTGAACAACAGGGATCTTACGATCATGACCTCCACATATGCATAACAAATACCTAAAAATATTGCAGATCTATTGTAATTTAAGTCATAACAAACCATTAAAAACTAAAGCCATTCCATATAATCAAACTAGAATGAAAATCCGTTCAAGTTAAACATCAATCAAAAGCATAAAGGAAAGTCTCTCATCTCATTACAAGCTTCACCTCTGTAAAACCCGTATCCTAGACCATACAATTCTGTAGGTTTCTGTGATCTTTCTGGTCAAATTTTAGTAACCTTCAACCTTTAACCGACATTTGCGCGCGACCCTGATTCATACACCGTCAACCCGAGACTTGTACCCTAGTGACCACGCCGTCGCTGCGGTTCTGATGCCGTGTCTCGCGCACTGTAAGACCCATATCTTAGTCTGTGCCGTTCCTTAGACTTCCGCGGTCTTACCAGTCAAATTTCGGTAACCTTCGACCCTTAATCGATATTCATGCGCGACCCTGATTCATATGTCATCAACCTGCATCGACTCAACCCAATACCATTACCATAGCGACCGCGCCATCGCTGCGGTTCCGATGTCGCGACTTGCACGCCGAGGTGATATCCTGGTCAAGAGATGTGGGCTAACATTCTGTGCGAGAAAAATGCCACGCGTTGTGAAACTCAAGAGAATCTCTACAAGATGTCACATCAATCCCATCAATCAATCCATCACATGTCAAGTACACATCACCTTTCACCCATACCCAAGAAACCTCAAAAGTCAAAAATACTCTTACAAACCCATACCTTTCTTACACAAAAGGCCACAAAAGTCAAAAAGTTCTTACACACATCTATACTCCATCCATCCATCACCCATCTGTCTCTCCCTTTACAACTCTCTCTCTCTTTCTCATTTTCAAAATCCACTCCAAGCAACCAAAAACTCTCCATACGTATGAGCCTCTCCCTCCCTTTCAAAACTCCAAGTGTGGCCCACCTCTCCATCCCAAGATCTTCAATCCTAGCCATCCATTCCTCATCTCACCCATTGAAATCAAAGCTAAGGTGCTAAGGAACCCATAGGAGCAAGAAGATCGGACGGTGGGTGTTTGATGTTAGTAGTTTTTCATGTTTTTAAGATGGGCCAAGTGAGGCCAACCGATCAATGGTTTAGATCTCACTTGGGACCCTAAGTTGTGGCATATGGACCACTTTGATCATCATGATATTTATTTCATTACATCTAAAGGTCATCTAGACCATCCATATTGGTGAAGAAAGGATCTCCACCGTTGAATCCAATTTTAGTTAGTTCCATGTGTAGAGGAACCCATTTCATTGTATGATCTCTTACAAGGGAGGGCTCATAGTGGCGGAGCCCTCCATCACAAGCGTGTCCCACCCTCTATCTCTCTCTCTCTCTCTCTACTTCATTTTCTTTTTTTATCATATTGTGTTTGTGTGTCCCACTTGAATGGACCCCACCTTGAAGAATATTTATTTTGTTCAAGCTTTCTTCAAGTGGGGCCCACCTTATATGTTGTACCCACATCATCCATCAGTGGTGGCCCACCTAATCAGGGCCCACCACAATGTAATTTCTTCAAGGACCAAACAGTCCAGCGTCTGGGACGCTGGACGTCCCTGTAAAAAAAAAGAGAAGAAATGGAGCTTTTGGGGTGAGCCACCTGCATAGGCCCCACCTTGATGTATGGAAACAATCCAAACCGTCCACCTCATTCCCTGAGACATTTTCACCATTGAGCCGAAGAATAAGGCTGACGTGATCAACTGGTGGGCCATAACATAAGAAACCTTGGTGGTTACCATTAAAAGTATTTCCTGATGATTCTATGCACCCAAAAATCCCAAACTTTGAACTTATTTTGCTTGTTAGGAGCCGTAGAATCTCATGGCTGGGACAGATTTCTTGGATAAAAATCCTCAGATCAGCGATTTTTCAAAATAAAAATAAAAGCAATGCAGAGGCATTGCCTCTGCCTCTGACAGCGTGCAGCAGCCGCACGCACTGCGTACAGCGGGCGGCCGGGTAGCCACCCACGGCCCTGCCGTGGGCCCCACCATGATGTTTATGTCTTATCCAAGCCGTTCATGAGGTGGGCCCCCTCCAAGTTTCAACCGTTACCAAAACTCAGGTGGCCCACACCACATGATTGAACCTCTACCATTAAAATCATTTTTTTTGGGCCATGGGAGTTTTGGATTAAGATGAAATTTGTGTTTTACCTTCACACAGGTCCGTGTGACCTTGTCAATGGGTTGGATGGCATGTAAGCATCGAGGTGGGCCCCACATGGGACCCAGAGTGGTGTACGTGTTCTACATCCACCGTCCAGGCGGACGGTGGTACCCAGCGTGATATATGTATTTCAGCTCCACTGGACGATGGAGCCCATTTGGGTGTGTGTGTACGTGTACATGTGTGTGGGTGTGTGTGTGCGTGTGGGGTTGTGCATGTGTATATACTATATGTATATTATATTATATATAATATTATATATATTCTATATATATAATATATGGTTTATATATTATTTTATATATAATAGACATGATGGTGGGCCTTCATGTGGGCCCCACCATTGATGCAGGTGCTGCATCTAATCCGTCCATCCATTTTAAAGATCATTTTATGGAATGAGTCAAAGAATGAGCCAGATCCACGGTCCAAGCGGACCCCATTTTGGCATGATTTAAGGTCCATCTTAATTATTTGTGACAGTTTATTGGGGCCCACTTTGATGTGGATGTAAGGCCCATGGGATTGGACCATTTGATATATCCCAAGGCCTGTGGGACCAGACCCATTTGATTTATATAAGGCCTATGGATTTAGGCCCATTTGACATATAAGGCCTATGATTTAGGCCCATTTGATTTATATAAGGCCTATGGGTTTAGGCCCACTTGATCTATATAAGGCCTACAGGATTAGGCCCATTTGATATGTATAAGGCTCATGAGATTGGGCCCATTTGATGCAATCTAAGGCCCACGGGTTATGACCCATTGCAATACACATAAGGCCCATTGGTGCAGCCCATTTATGTGGCTCATTTGATGAATAAACGGCCCATATGATATGGCCCATCTGATATATATGTAAAGTCCAATGGGATGAACCTAAGGTCCATTGCAATGTGTAAACCCAACTCGGATTATGTAACGATGTTTACGACGATCGTGTCTTGGGGGCAATGTTGGTTTGATGTCCACATTGCGAGTATAATACTGGTTGGATGTCACGCCCCAAACTAGGAAACCGGACTCACAAAATTTTCGATCGTCGAATCCGGCGCCGACAGCCTCCGTAGAATCCCATTCTCGGCTCCTAGCTCCCATTCGTCAGGTTCCGATCCTGAGATGCTACGAGGAGGATTTTCAATGTCAGTTTGATTCATAATAAGCATAACCAAAGGCATAACCCACAAACAACAACCAAGCACTCCATTACATTTCCACTATGATCAAAAACTTTACAAGTACAATGAGCATAAAGGGAAATACAATGGTAAAGAACAAAAACTCAGAAACGATCAGCAACGTGCTCCTGCCTCAGCGTTGCTACGATCCAACGTCACCTGCACGCAACGGTCGTGCATAAGCTTACAGAAAGCTTAGAGGGTAGTGAAAGTGTGTGCGTAAGGTAGTAATATGTACATGCAATGTCAGAGTGATGCGGAATGTGTAAATGGAACAATGATATCATGAGCCGTACCAAGGCTATACAATGCCAGATATGAATGTATCGGCCATCCCAAGGCCATGCGATGTACAATGCAACTCAAGCATATAGGTCCTCATCTATGTCCATACATCAATACAGCTCAAAATATGGAATATCACCGGGGTCTAGTACACTCTAAACCAGATTACCGCCACATCGCGTGCAATCAGGTAAGTGGAAAAGACCACACTATCCATCTGCCAATATCGGGCGCGACTCGTCGATAGCGGACCCATTCCTCGAGCTAGTCAAACTCAGCCTAGTATTGCCCTCTACACTCGGGCGGGTAAGGCCGCACCCCCTTCCAACCGACCACGACACAGTGGAGAGCGTAACCGTCTGGTAATCGGCACTCAACGCTCATCTACCCACTCGGTCTAGACGTTGGAGCAACCTCTTGGTACCATAAGGGTTTAGGGACTTTCACCCAGGGATATCTATAGTATCCCATGTAGAACAAGATTTTCAGTATCTAATCCTGCCAACCACGATCTGTCTGTGGAGGCTACAGCCCCGATGTCGCTAGGGCGTACAATAACCATGTCACACAAATGCAAAATGCATGATTCACACTGTCCAGTCATGCAACAAATCCTGCGCATATCGTGCGCTTATGTAGGGCAACACCGCCTAACCAGGAGCCCATAAATAACCTGCCCGAAGCCGTATGCTATGATCAGTCAATCCTCATATCAAGCACACATATGATGCGTATGATCATGAGTCATGAAACTATACTAAACATGTAAGTGAGTGATGAACCATTCTTACAACGCAGATGAGCCTAGACGGCTTATACACAGCAAGTACGGCCCAATATTGGACCCTAAGGAGAGTTGTAATGTGGACATCCAACCAACATTACACTTGCAATGTGGACGTCAAACCAACATTGCTTCCAAGGCACGATCTTTGTAAGCATCGCTACTTAGTCTGTGTAGGGATCACACATTACAATGGACCTTAGGTACATCCCATTGGGCCTTAAATACATCAAATGAGCCATGTTATATGGGCCCTTTTATCCATCAAATGGGCCACATAAATGGACTACCACATACAAATCAAGATGGGCCTCATCATATGGGCTGATCAAATGTGCCTCAGGTATAACAAATCGGGCCCATCCTCATATATATAAATATATATTTGATAATTTAAGATCCAACCTATTCACTAGTTATTATAGAGTTAGATGAAATGAAAACAAATGTCCACGAAGTTGGAATCTACTGTTGCCCCTTGGAAGTTGAACGGTGGATGATACGGTCCACTATTTAAATGGTGGGGTCCATTTGATTTTCAGATCTGAATCACTCATTTTCCTTGTCTTAAAATGATCTTATAAATAGTTGGACAGTATAGATGCAACACATGCATCATAGTGGGCCCACCATCCAAACCGTGGACGGCGTAGAAATGACACATTCATCATGTGAGCTTGTGGGCTTGCTGCCAACGAAGAACCGTAAGATGGCCGCTGAACAGGCAGCTTGTTGCTCAGGAAAAGGCAGAGGTGGGCCCTACCTAGGGCCCACCACCATATATATATATAAATATACAACATAAAATGTATAATATATAACATATAATATATATATATATATATATATATATATATATATATATATATATATATATATACATATATATGAAATGGTGGGACCCACAGAGCTCGCTGGCGACAGATGACAGTGGACCCCACCATCAAAACAGATGGACGGCATGGCCCGGAACACACATGATGTGGGGCCCACGGCCTACTATCGCTAGAGAGAGAGAGACAGAGAGAGATATAGATGGAGAGAGAGAGATATAGAGAGAGGAGGGCACGTGGCCCTTGCCCTTTTTTTTTTTTTACTTTTTCTTTTCTTTTCTTTCTCTTCTCTGACCAAACAAAGGTGGGTCCCACATAGGGCCCACCGTGATGTTTATTTGAAATCCAACCCGTTCATAAGGTAACTCAGACCTGTATGAAAGGAAAACATAAATTTCAGCTTGATTCGAAACTTCTGTGGGCCCCAGGAAGAGTTTCAATGGTAGATGTTTATTCACACTGTTTCCTATGGTGTGGGCCACCTGAGTTTTGGATCGACCTGAAATTCGGAGGGGGGCCCACCTAAGAAGGGGACCCACCTAATGGACGGTGTAGATAAAACATATACATCATGTGGGGCCCACGGCAGCAGCCGTGGGTGGCTGCACGGCAGCCCGCCCGCCGTTCCACGGCTGCACGCAGCAGCATGCAGCGCTGCTCTCTGCCAAAAAAATGCAGAGGCTCTGCCTCTTAGAAATTTTGGAAAAATTAGTTTTCCCCGAGTTTTTCGCGTGTGGGGCCCGCTAAAGTGAAATCCGCCCCAGCTATTGCGTTCAGTGGCTCGACGCCGTCCAAATGAGTCTAGAGTTGAAATTTTTTTGATGAAAGAAAATGAAATAAAATAAATTAAATGTATTTGTAAGGTGAGGATGAAATTTATGACACTATGGCCCACCAGGTGATTGGATCAGTTCCAAAATTCTACCCAACGGCTAAAATACCGTGGGTAAGAGGATGGACGGCTTGGATCAAATATAAACCTCAGGGTGGGGCCTATGCAAGGGGACCACCCAAGTCCCTTACATCTTCTTTTCCTTTTTCTCATTTCCTTTGAGACGTCCAGCGTCCCAGACGCTGGACGGTCTTGGTCCATAATTGCAGTGTGGTGGGCCCTGATGGAGTGGGCCACCACGGATGAATGATATGGGTACAATGTATATGGTGGGCCCCATTTGAAAAAAATCAAGGTGGGATCCATTCAAGTGGGCCACACAATCATATAGCATAAAATTAAACTAAAATAAAATAAGATAAAACAAGAGAAATAAAAGAGAGAGAGAGATAGAGAGTGGGACACGGCTTGTGATGGAGGGACCCCGTCATTGTGGGCCCTCCCTTGCAATAAATCATAAAACATACGGATCCCGTTAAACATGGGACCATTGAAAATGTAAATCAACGGTGGAGATCCATTCTCCACCGATATGGACGGTCTAGATGACCTTTCTAAATGAAAATAAACATCATGATGGGGTCCATGGAGAATGGCCCCATCATGGAACGATCATGATGATCCAAATGGTCCATTGGCCACATTTTAGGGTCCCAAGTGAGATCCACACCATTGATCGATGGGCCTCACTTGGTCCACCATAAAAATAAGAAAAACTACTCTAAAGAGGCACCCACAGTCCGATCTTCTCGCTCCTAGGGGTTCCTTGGCACCTTGTCTTCAACTTCAATGGTTAAGATGAAGAATGAAATGTTGAGATGGAAGATTTTGGGGTAGGAAGGTGGGCCACTTGGAGCTTAGGGATTTTTACAAAATTCCATACGTATGGACTCTTGTTGCTTGGAATTTTTGAAATGGGAAAGAGAGAAAGAGAGAGAGTGATGTAAAGGGAAAGAGAGAGAGTGATGGATGGATGGGTGAGTGATGGTTGTGTAAGAAAAGCTTGACTTTTGAGGCTTTTGTGTAAGAGAGGTATGGGTGGTGAAGACTTTTGTGACTTTTTGTGTAAGAGAGGTATGGGTGGTGAAGACTTTTATGGTTGCTTGGAAAAAGGGATGAAAGTGATGTGTACTTGACATGTGATGGATTGATGGGTGATTGATTGATGGGATTGATGTGATTGATGTGACACATCGTAGAGATTCCCTTAGTTTTCGCAACACGCGGCATTTTCTCGCATCAAACGTTAGCCCATAACTCTTGACCAGAGTATCGCCTCGGTGCGCGAGTCGCGGTATCGGAACCGCAACGACGGCGCGATCGCTATGGTATTGGTCTCTGGTTGAGTCGACTCGGGTTGTCGGCACATGAATCAGGGTCGCGTGTCGATATCGTTTAAGGGTCGAAGGTCGCCGAAATTCAATTAGTAAGACCGCGGGAGTGTACGGAAAGGTACGGACCAAGATACGGATCTTATAGCTCTCCCCTCCTTATAAAAATTTCATCCTCGAAATTTATGCAAGCATCACAATTAAGCATTACTCATGAAGAAGAAGCGACATAACATCATCATATAGATTTGGAGATAGCATACAAAATACATCACATGATCAACTATCAAAAAGATGAGGATAACGCTCTCGAATCTCAGCCTCACGCTCCCACGAAGCCTCCTCTACAGAATGGTGACCCCACTGCACCTTCACCAACGGAATGACCTTGGTTCTGAGGACCTGCTCCTTCCGATCAAGGATACGGACTGGATGCTCAATGTAAGAAGCGTCCTCACGAACCTCCAACGGCTGCCAATCAATAACGGGAACTATGTCTGACCCACACTTCCTCAACATGGAGACGTGAAAAACGTCGTGGACACCAGACAACTGTGATGGCAAGGCAAGCCGATAGGCCACGGTGCCAACACACCCAGTGATCTCAAAAGGTCCAATGAATCTCGGGGCAAGCTTGTCCTTCGCTCCAAATCGAACTACGCCCTTCATGGGCGAGACCTTGAGATACACATGGTCCCCTACATCAAACTGCAAGGGACGACGCCGACGATCAGCAGAACTCTTCTGTCGGCTCTGAGCTGTGTGCATCCTCTGCCTGATGATGTCAATAGCATTAGAAGTCTCCTGCACAAGCTCGGGACCTAGGAGACGGCGCTCTCCAATCTCGGTCCAACAACTCGGTGATCTGCATGGTTTGTCATATAGTGCCTCAAAAGGAGTCATGCCGATGGTCGCCTGATAGCTATTATTGTACGCGAACTCAGTCAATCGCAGATGCTCATCCCAGCTACCCCCGAAGTCAATCGCGCAGGCCCGAAGCATATCCTCAAGTATCTGATTGACCCTCTAGGTCTGGCCATCGGTCTGCGGATGGTACGCGGTACTGAGCTGCAAATCAGTCCCCATCGCTCGCTGGAAGCTCCCCCAAAACTGAGACGTGAACCTCGAGTCTCGGTTAGAAACGATCGAGACTGGAAAGCCATGCAGTCTCATAATCTCCTCGATGAATAGTCTCGCAAGCCGGTCCATAGACCAAGTCACACGCATCGCAAGGAAATGTGCCGACTTCGTCAGACGATCCACAACAACCCAAATGGCGTCATGACCGCGCTGAGTCCTCGACAAGCCCATAATGAAATCAGTCGACACGTGCTCCCACTTCCACATCGGGACGCTCAACGGCTGCAATAGACCAGGAGGTCTCTGATGATCGGCCTTGACATACTGGCACGTGTCACACTCGGCCACAAAATTGGCGATCTGGCGCTTCATCCCCGCCCAAAAATACTGTCGCCTCATGTCGCGGTACATCTTTGTCGAGCCCGGGTGGATAGAAAACCTCGATCGATGTGCCTCGGTCATAAGATCTCTGCGTAACTCTGGAATATCCGGGACACATAATCGGCCTCTGAAGCGAAGTCCACCGTCTATACCGATCTGCCAGTCAGCCTGACTCTCAGAAGTAGCCTCAACCATTTAACTCTGCAACGACTCATCAGCCTGCTGAGCCTCGATCACCCTAGCGACAAGAGAGGGTTGAATCGACAGGCTCGATAACTGTACAATGGAAGACTGCAAGCCGAACTCAAAGTCATACACAGCAACATCCTCAAGCATCCGCCACTCCTGAATCATCATGTGCGCCACTAAGCCTCGTGGCTGACGGCTGAGGGCATCTGCCACCACGTTCGTCTTGCCTGGGTGGTACTGGAGGTCGAAATTATAATCTTTCAGGAGCTCTATCCAGCGCCTCTGTCTCATATTCAACTCAGACTGCTAGAAGAAGTACTTCAAGCTCTTGTGATCAGAGAAGAGCTCGAACCTAACCCCGTAAAGATAGTGCCTCCACACCTTCAGTGCGAAGACAACTGCAGCCAGCTCCAGATCATGCGTAGGATAGTTCAGCTCATGGACCTTGAGCTGACGAGACGCAAAGGCCACTGGTCTCCCGTGCTGCATCAGGACAGCACTCAAATCAATATGCGAGGCATCAGTGAACACAATAAAGTCGTCACTCCCAGAGGGAAGAGTGAGGACAGGAGCGGACGTCAGACGGTCCTTCAACTCCGTAAATGCTCGCTCACAGGCGTCACTCCAAATAAACTCAGCGCCCTTCCGAGTCAACCTAGTCAGCGGGGCTGCAATACGAGAGAAACTCTCAATGAAACGCCGGTAGTAGCCCGCCAAACCAAGAAAACTACGGATCTCTATCGCAGTCGTGGGCTGGCCCCACTGACGCACTGCCTCGACCTTCGAGGGGTCCACTGCGACACCCTCCCTCGTCACCACGTGACCGAGGAACTTCACCTCCTCCTGCCAGAACTCGCACTTCTCCAGCTTCGCATATAGCTGGTGTGCGCGGAGGGTCTGTAAGGTAATCTCCAAGTGCTGCTCATGCTCCTCATGGGTCCTCGAGTAGATCAGAATGTCGTCGATGAAGACTACAACAAACTGATCCAGATATGGGCGAAAAACCTAGTTCATCAGCTGCATGAAGACCGCGGGTGCATTGGTCAGTCCGAAGGACATGACCTGAAACTCAAAATGACCGTAACGCGTCCTGAATGCCGTCTTCGGAATGTCCTCATCTCGGACCCGAATCTGATGATAACCGGAACGCAGGTCAAACTTTGAAAAGAACTGTGCACCCTGCAGCTGGTCGAACAAATCATCAATCCTAGGGAGCGGGTACTTTTTCTTGATCGTGACTTTGTTGAGCTTGCGATAGTCAACACAGAGCCTCAATGAGCCATCCTTCTTCTTCACGAAGAGTACCGGTGCTCCCCACGGAGAACTGCTCGGACGGATAAAGCCCAACTCACGTAACTCGTCCAACTGCTTCTGCAGTTCCCGTAATTCTAACGGTACCATACGATACGGGGCCTTTGAAATAGGCGCTGTACTAGACACGAGATCGATCTGAAACTCGGTGAGTCGACGAGACGGCAATCCCGGAATCTCCTAGAACACATCGAAAAAATTGCATACGATGGGCAAGTGGTCGATGCAAACGGCAACAGGCTCCTCTATGGCGCAAGACATCAAATAGGACAACCGCTCTCCTCTAGCCTCTGCAATGAACTGAAACTGTGGCACGCTGGGTATACAGAACGTGATGGTCCTCGCGGTGCAGTCCAAAATGGCATAATACTCAGCGAGCCAATCCATGCCCAAGATGATGTCGAACTCGAACATCTGCAAAACAAACAAATCTGCGGGCAAGAAGGTATCCCTAACTAGAACGGGGCAAGACGAGCAAAATCATCCTAATACTGCAGTCTTCCCCAAGGGAGTCGATACAGATAAGCTCTCATCAGTAGACTCCAATGGTAAGCCAGCCGATCGACAGAAGCTCTCGGCCACAAAGGAGTGTGATGCACCGGAGTCAAACAACACTCGTGCAATGCATGCAGAAACTGAAAGTATACCCTCAACAACTCCTCCGGATGACTACGGATCCTGCTGAGCCGCATAGAATCTAGCCTGAGCTGGCTGGGGAGGTGCATGTCTCCTCTGAACGTGCTGCTGCTGCTGTTGGGGTCGCTGAGGTGGTCGAAACTGCTGCCTCTGCTGCTGTGGCCTCTGAGGCTAGTGATGATGCTGATGCTGCTGCTGAGGTGGCCTCGGTGGTGAAGGCTGCTGTCGCTGATGTTGTGGGGGTCTCTGCTACTGCGGTGGAGGACTCTACTGTTGTGGACCTCTCTTCTGCTGCTTGGGGCTGGGACACTCCCATGAACGGTGTCCCGTAGCACCGTACCTGAAGCAAGTGCCGGTGAACTGCCTCTGAGGTGGTGGTGGAGGTGCTGCTGGTGCTGATGGTGCTCGAAAAGCTGGGCGACCTGTGCACCTCTGCTGCAGTGGTCGACGCTGCTGGGAAGGACTGGAAGAAGCCTGCCTCTTCCTGTCTCCCCTCTGACCACGCTCAGACTGAGTACCGGCCCACTCAGTCTCGTAAATCTGAGCTCTTCGCACTACTGCCTGGAAAGTAGGGAGCTCATGCCCGATAACACGACCTCGAAGGCCGTAACGTAAGCCGTGCTCGAAGCGGTGGGCCTTCCACCCCTCGTCATCAACCATGTATGGTACAAATCTAGATAGCGCCACAAAACGGGCCGCGTACTGCGCCACAGTCATATCTCCCTGCACCAGAGTCTCGAACTCTAAAGCTCGCTGACGGCGGATATGGTCAGGGAAGTACTGCTCCTCGAATCGGTCAACAAAATCCTCCCATGTCCAGACATAATCAGGTCCAGCAACATGGGTAATAAAGGTCCACCAATGCTCGGTCTCACCCTGGAAGAGAAATACAGCTAGCCGGACGCGCTGCTCGGTCGTACATGACATGGTATCGAAGATCTTCTCCACATCGAAGCGCCATCTCTCTGCTGTGGTCGGATCTAGCTCGCCCTGGAAACGTGGAGGATCAAGTCGTCTGAACTCACGTAGTAAGGCGCTCGCGCGCTCCTGCTCTGCCTGAGCTAGTGAAACAACTGGGCGTCTACCCTGTCCGTAGAGTGCGACTGTCACAGCCTGTAACATCTGCTGTAACTGAGAGGCACTAACGGTCACAGTCGGCTCCTCATCGGCCTCAGGTGGAGGAATGTCATCCTCATGAGAGGAAGCAGGGATCTCTGAGGGTGGAACGGTGGAGGTAAAGCTGGAGCCTCCAATGGTGAAGCAGAATCCTCAGGTGGTGGTGCGAGAGTCGATCGAGTAACCCTCCCAGGCACCACGTCTCCTACAGGAAAGAGCGAGACGTCTATCAACTTCAAAACTCTCGAATGTACACACGTTAACGGTCTGTATAGGAGGGTCGCGAAGCTTTCTGAACTTCGGAACTTAGCCATTCTACACTCATAGCAGACATGTAATGTTGTTCTCGGTCATTCCCAAGTTATGCTCTGATACCAACTTCTGTCACGCCCCAAACTAGGAAACCGGGCTCACAAAATTCTCGATCGCCGAATCCGGCGCCGACAGCCTCCGTAGAACCCCATTCTCGGGTCCTATCTCCCATTCGCCAGGTTCCGATCCTGAGATGCTACGAGGAGGATTTTCAATGTCAGTTTGATTCATAATAAGCATAACCAAAGGCATAACCCACAAACAACAACCAAGCACTCCATTACATTTTCACTATGATAAAAAACTTTACAAGTACAATGAGCATAAAGGAAAATACAATGGTAAAGAACAAAAATCAGAAATGATCAGCAACGTGCTCCTGCCTCAGCGCTGCTGCGATCCAACGTCACCTACACGCAACGGTCGTGCATAAGCTTACAGAAAGCTTAGAGGGTGGTAAAAGTGTGTGCGCAAGGTAGTAATATGTACATGCAATGTCAGAGTGATGCGGAATGTGCAAATGGAACCATGATATCATGAGCTGTACCAAGGCTATACAATGCCAGACATGAATGTATCGGTCATCCCAAGGCCATGCGATGTACAATGCAACTCAAGCGTATAGGTCCTCATCTATGTCCATACATCAATACAGATCAAAATATGGAATATCACCGGGGTCTAGTACACTCTAAACCAGATTTCCGCCACATCGCGCGAAATCAGGTACGTGGAAAAGACCACACTATCCGTCTGCCAATATCGGGCGCGACTCGTCGATAGCGGACCCATTCCTCGAGCTGGTCAAACTCAGCCTAGTATTGCCCCCTACACTCGGGCGAGTAAGGCCACACCCCCTTCCAACAGACCACGACACAGTGGAGAGCGTAACCGTCTGGTAATCGGCACTCAACGCTCATCTACCCACTCGGTCTATACGTTGGAGCAACCTCTTGGTACCATAAGGGTTTAAGGACTTTCACCCAGGGATATCTATAGTTCTCCATGTAGAATAAAATTTTCGGTATCTAATCCTGCTAACCACGATCTGTCTGTGGAGGCTACGGCCCCGATGTCGCTAGGGCGTACAATAACCATGTCACACAAATGTGAAATGCATGATTCACGCTGTCCAGTCATGCAACAAATTCTGCGCATATCGTGCGCTTATGTAGGGCAACACCGCCTAACCAGGAGCTCATAAATAACCTGTCCGAAGGCGTATGCTATGATCAGTCAATCCTCATATCAAGCACACATATGATGCGTATGATCATGAGTCATGAAACTATACTAAACATGTGAGTGATGAACCATTCTTACAACGCAGATGAGCCTAGACGGCATATACACAGCAAGTACGGCCCAATATTGGGCCCTAAGGAGAGTTGTAATGTGGACATCCAACCAACATTACACTTGCAATGTGGACGTCAAACCAACATTGCTTCTAAGGCACGATCTTTGTAAGCATCGCTACTTAGTCTGTGTAGGGATCACACATTATAATGGACCTTAGGTACATCCCATTGGGCCTTAAATACATCAACTGAGCCATGTTATATGGGCCCTTTTATCCATCAAATGGGCCACATAAATGGACTACCACATACAAATCAAGATGGGCCTCATCATATGGGCTGATCAAATGTGCCTCAGGTATAACAAATCGGGCCCATCCTCATATATATAAATATATATTTGATAATTTAAGATCCAACCTATTCACTAATTATTATAGAGTTAGATGAAATGAAAACAAATGTCCACGAAGTTGGAATCTACTGTTGCCCCTTGGAAGTTGAACGGTGGATGATACGGTCCACTATTTAAATGGTGGGGTCCATTTGATTTTCAGATCTGAATCACTCATTTTCCTTGTCTTAAAATGATCTTATAAATAGTTGGACAGTATAGATGCAACACATGCATCATAGTGGGCCCACCATCCAAACCGTGGACGGCGTAGATATGACACATTCATCATGTGAGCTTGTGGGCTTGCTGCTAACTAAGAACCGTAAGATGGCCGCTGAACAGGCAGCTTGTTGCTCACGAAAGGGCAGAGGTGGGCCCTACCTAGGGCCCACCACCATATATATATATAAATATACAACATAAAATGTATAATATATAATATATAATATAATATATATATATATATACATATATATGAAATGGTGGGACCCACAGAGCTCGCTGACGACAGATGACAGTGGACCCCACCATCAAAACAGATGGACGGCATGGCCCGGAACACATATGATGTGGGGCCCACGGCCTACTATCGCTAGAGAGAGAGAGACAGAGAGAGATATAGAGGGAGAGAGAGAGATATAGAGAGAGGAGGGCACGTGGCCCTTGCCCTTTTTTTTTTTTTTACTTTTTCTTTTCTTTTCTTTCTCTTCTCTGACCAAACAAAGGTGGGTCCCATGTAGGGCCCACCGTGATGTTTATTTGAAATCCAACCCGTTCATAAGGTAACTCAGACCTGTATGAACGGAAAACATAAATTTTAGCTTGATTCGAAACTTCTGTGGGCCCCAGGAAGAGTTTCAATGGTAGATGTTTATTCACACTGTTTCCTATGGTGTGGGCCACCTGAGTTTTGGATCGACCTGAAATTCGGAGGGGGGCCCACCTGAGAAGGGGACCCACCTAATAGACGGTGTAGATAAAACATATACATCATGTGGGGCCCACGGCAGCAGCCGTGTGTAGCTACATGGCAGCCCGCCCGCCCGCCGTTCCACGGCTGCACGCAGCAGCGTGCAGCGCTGCTCTCTGCCAAAAAAATACAGAGGCTCTGCCTCTTAGAAATTTTAGAAAAATTAGTTTTCCCGGAGTTTTTCGCGTGTGGGGCCCGCTAAAGTGAAATCCGCCCCAGCCATTGCGTTCAGTGGCTCGACGCCATCCAAATGAGTCTAGAGTTGAAATTTTTTTGATGAAAGAAAATGAAATAAAATAAATTAAATATATTTGTAAGGTGAGGATGGAATTTATGACACTATGGCCCACCAGGTGATTGGATCAGTTCCAAAATTCTACTCAACGGCTAAAATACCATGGGTAAGAGGATGGACGGCTTGGATCGAATATAAACCTCAGGGTGGGGCCTATGCAAGGGGACTACCCAAGTCCCTTACATCTTCTTTTCCTTTTTCTCATTTCCTTTGAGACGTCCAGCGTCCCAGACGCTGGACGGTCTTGGTCCATAATTGCAGTGTGGTGGGCCCTGATGGAGTGGGCCACCACGGATGAATGATATGGGTACAATGTATATGGTGGGCCCCATTTAAAAAAAATCAAGGTGGGATCCATTCAAGTGGGCCACACAATCATATAGCATAAAATTAAACTAAAATAAAATAAGTTAAAACAAGAGAAATAAAAGAGAGAGAGAGAGAGATATAGAGTGGGACACGGCTTGTGATGGAGGGACCCCGTCATTATGGGCCCTCCCTTGCAATAAATCATAAAACATACGGATCCCGTTAAACATGGGACCATTGAAAATGTAAATCAACGGTGGAGATCCATTCTCCACCGATATGAACGGTCTAGATGACCTTTCTAAATGAAAATAAACATCATGATGGGGTCCATGGAGAATGGCCCCATCATGGAATGATCATGATGATCCAAATGGTCCATTGGCCACATTTTAGGGTCCCAAGTGAGATCCACACCATTGATCGGTGGGCCTCACTTGGTCCACCATAAAAATAAGAAAAACTACTCTAAAGAGGCACTCACCGTCCGATCTTCTCGCTCCTAGGGGTTCCTTGGCACCTTGTCTTCAACTTCAATGGTTAAGATGAAGAATGGAGGGTTGAGATGGAAGATTTTGGGGTAGGAAGGTGGGCCACTTGGAGCTTAGGGATTTTTACAAAATTCCATACGTATGGACTCTTGTTGCTTGGAATTTTTGAAATGGGAAAGAGAGAAAGAGAGAGAGTGATGTAAAGGGAGAGAGAGAGAGTGATGGATGGATGGGTGAGTGATGGTTGTGTAAGAAAAGCTTGACTTTTGAGGATTTTGTGTAAGAGAGGTATGGGTGGTGAAGACTTTTGTGGCTTTTTGTGTAAGAGAGGTATAGGTGGTGAAGACTTTTGTGGTTGCTTGGGAAAAGGGATGGAAGTGATGTGTACTTGACATGTGATGGATTGATGGGTGATTGATTGATGGGATTGATGTGATTGATGTGACACATCGTAGAGATTCCCGTAGTTTTCACAACGCGCGGCGTTTTCTCGCACCGAACGTTGGCCCATAACTCTTGACCAGAGTATCGCCTCGGCGCGTGAGTCGCGGTATCGAAACCGCAACGACGGCGCGGTCGCTATGGTATTGGTCTCGGGTTGAGTCGACTCGGGTTGTCGGCACATGAATCAGGGTCGCGCGTTGATATCGTTTAAGGGTCGAAGGTCGCCGGAATTCGACCGGTAAGACCACGGGAGTGTACGGAAAGGTACGGACCAAGATACGGGTCTTACATTGGATGTCCCCATTACGACTCTCCTTAGGGCCCATTATTAGGCCCGTACTTATTGTGTATAGGTTGTCCAGGCCCATCTGCATTGTAAGGATAGTTCATCTCATTATAACATATTTAGTATAATTTCATGACTCATGATCATACGCATCATATGTATGCTTGATATGAGAAGTGACTTATTATAGTATATGCCTTCGGGCAGGTTGTTTATGTGCTTCTAATTAGGTGGTGCTGCCCTACATGAGCGCACGATATGCGCAAGATTTATTGCATGACTAGATAGCGTGATTCATGCATTTCACATTTGTGTGACATGGTTATTATACGCCCTAGCGACATCGGGGTCGTAGCCTCCACAGACGCATCGTGGTTGGTAGGATTGGATATCGAAAATCTTATTTTACATGGGGTGATATAGATATTCCTGGGTAAAAGTTCCTAAACCCTTATGGTACCAAGAGGCTGCTCCAACGTCAAGACCGAGTGGGTAGAAGAGCGTTGAGTGCCGATTACCAGACGGTTGTACTCTCCACTGTGTCGTGGTTGGTTGGAAGGGTGTGCAGCCTTACCCGCCCGAGTGTAGGGGGCAATGCTAGGCTGAGTTTGACCAGCTCGAGGAATGGGTCCGCTATCGACGAGTCGAGCCCGATATTGGCAGACGGATAGTGAGGTCTCTTCCACTTACCTTATTACGTGCGATTAGGCGGTGATCTGGTTTAGAGTGTACTAGACCCCGGTGATATCCCAGAGCTGAGCTGTATTGATATGTGGACTTAGATGAGGATTGTATGCTTGACTTGCATCTTGTATCGCATAGCCTTGGTATGGCCTACATCATTCATGCTTTGCATCGCATAGTCTTGGTAAGGCTTATGGTTTTCATGGATCCATCAGTATATTCCGCATTACTTTGATATTGCATATTCATATTACAACCTTGTGCACACACTTTCACCACCCTCTAAGCTTTCTATAAGCTTATACAAGACCGTTGCGTGTAGGTGACGTTGGATCGCAGCAGCGCTGAGGAAGGAGCACTTTGCAGATCATTTTGGAGTTTTTATTCTTTACCATTGTAATTTCCCTTTATGCTCATTGTACTTGTAAAGTTTTTTTATTATAGTGAAAATGTAATGGAGTTCTTGGTTGTTGTTTGTGGGTTATGCTTATTACGAATCAAACTGACGTTGAAAATCCTCCTCGTAGTATCCCAGGATCGGAACCTAGCGAATGGAAGCTGGGAACCGAGAATGGGGTTCTACGGAGGCTGTCGGCGTGGGATTCGGCGATCGAAAATTTTGTGAACCCGGTTTCCAAGTTTGGGCCGTGACACGCACCGAGGCTATACCCGAGCCAGGAGATGTGGGCCCACAATTAGTTCGAGAAAACACCGTGCATTTTCAAACCAAAGAAAGATTTCAAATCATGTCCCATCAATCACACTTCATGTCAAGTACACATCACCCCATCCCCAAGCAACCCCTAAAGTCAACACTCTCTTACACAAAGTACACCCATCATTCACCTTTTCACCCATCACACCCATCTCTCTCTCTCTTACACCTCTCTCTCATCTCTCTCTCTTTTTACCAAGCAACCCCATGAGGGTCCATCATCCAAGCTCCATGAAAGAAGCTTGGCATGGCCCACTCCCTACCACCCAATCCAACCCTTAGATCATCATCTCAACCGTCGAAATTGTCCCCTTGGAGCTCTAGACCGCATGGGCGGAAGGAGGAGGAGATCAAAGGTGGGTGCTTCTCTCTCTCATTTTTTTGTGTGATGTGTGGCCCACTCGGATGGACCCCACCTTGATGTATGTTTTATCCAATCATCCAAGTTATGTGGACCCTACCTCATGGTGGTGGAAAACACAAATATCAGATTGATCAGGTGGGCCACGTACATGTGGGACCCACCATGTTGCTGCGTGGTATCCAAACTATCCGGCGTGTAAGGACGCTGGACGTGGCCCCATGGTGAAGTGTGAACTGACATGGTGTGGCTAACAGTGATGTGTGGACTGCTCGTGCAGGCCCCACCATGATGTATAGACTAAATCCACACCGTCCACTTTATTTCTCAGCCCATTTTAGGCGTTGAGCCAAAAAATGAGGCTAATCTGAAACTCTAGTAGGCCACACTGTCTAAATAATTATTTTAATAGTGAGAAATTGATAGGGCCCACTACGATGTTTCTATACATCAAACCTACCCAATATCAGGCTTGCCAGGCCCGTCTTGAGCTAAGGAATCCAGTCGACGGACTAAATTCCCTTGATGTGGACCCCACCTATAAAAATCTTTTTTTTTAAAAAAAATAAATAAATAAAAATAGCAGACGCTGCTGCTGTCAGCGTCCAGAGGACGCTGCAGCAAGCAGCGTCCGCAGCTCGGATTGGCACAGGGACAGTGGGCCCCACCTCAGGCCCTACCATGATGTGAGTTGAACATCAACACTGTGCATTTGATGGTTCCCTTTTAAATGGTGGGTCCCTCCAAAACTTAGCCGCGTATGTGACTCAGGTGGCCCACGTCACAGGAAATAGTGTATTGAATGTCTACCATTGAAACCCCTTCTGGGTTGCAGAAGTTCTGGACCGGTATGAAATTTGTTTTTCCTCCTTCCTCTGGTCTTCGTGACCATATGAACATATTGGGATGGAAAATAAACGTCATGGTGGGCCCCACGCAGGACCCACCTGCTGTAGTGGATTGGCCGGTCCACCACGCACCAACTATATAGCTAATTGGCGTCAGCAAGTTCCGTGGAGTCCACCGACCCTACCCTGATATATGTGCTCTCTCCTACCGTGGGGCCAACCGTGACGTATTTGTCGTCCAATTTGTTCATCCATTTTGTCCAGGTCGTGGGACCCACTCCACACATGTGGAGGTGGGGCCACCTTGATGCATCCATTCTATATTCACACCATCCAACAACTACTGGACGGTAGGGCCCTCCTTGTTATATGTTTAATATGTGTTGTATAAGCATACCGTCCATATGCAGTGTGGGCCAGCATGATCTATTTATTTATCCACGCTGCCCAATCTCTAGACGTGGGATGTGGAGCCCGTGTGATGTATTTATTTCATTCCATGCCGTCAATCTATATAAGGCCCACCTTGATGTATCCATTGTACACATGGATCCCACATGATGTATATGTTTTATATCCATACTGTCCAACTATTTGGATGGGATCCACCATGATGTATTTTTATCCACGCCGACCAGGGCAGGCAGCCCATTGTGATATATTTCAGGGCCCATGGGTTGAGGCCCATTGAAATGTATTTGGAGCCCATGAGCAGGGCCCACCTCATATGTTTCATTCTAACCGTCCAGATCATATAGGGCATGCCTCGATGTATGTTTTATCCACACCATACATGGGACGTGTGACCCACTAGATGTATGCATTTTATGTCCACACTAACCATTTGGTGGGGCCCATCTGCTGCATGTGCAGGGCTCACCTATTGTGCATTGGTACGGCTCACGTGATGTGGCCCACTTGATGTATATGGGACCCATTATGATATGTTTGGGGCCCATGATTGTGGCCCGTTATGATGTATTCAAGGCCCATAGTTGAAGCTCAATGCAATGTATGTATGACCCGTTACATTGTGTATGAATCCCTTCTATGGGCCACTCCTTGGGAGCAATGATGGTTAGAAGTTCACATTGTGACCTTCCCTTAAGCCTTGTTAGGCCATTCTCATCATTCTCTTAGTGGGTTAACCCAAATAAGTGGGCCCCATTCATCGTAGATGGATGGCTCCGTGCTATCGGATTCGATATAACCATGGCCGATTACCAATTCCGATTGTCATGACCGATTTACCGATTCCGATTATTGATCGACTTCGATTGACGTGACCGACTTGCCGACTCTGATTATCGATCGATCCCGATTGTCGTGGCCGATTACCGATTTCGATTGACGTGACCGATTTGCCGATTCTGATTATCGATCGATCCCGATTGTCGTGGCCGATTGTCAATTTTGATTGACGTGACCGACTGCTGACTCTAATTATCGATCAATCCCAATTATAGTGACCGATTTGCCGATTTTGATTATCGATCGATCTCGATTGTCGTGGCTGATTGTTGATTCTGACTCCGATTGTTGAGGCTGATTGTGCCGATTTCAATTATCAATCGATTCCAATTGTCATGACCGATTTACCGATTTCGATTGTCTTGGCCGATTGCTGATTCCGATTTACTTGGCCGATTTGCCGATTCCGATTGACGATTGTCGAGGCCAATTATCGATATCGACGCCGATTGTTAATTTCGACTCCAATTGTTAAGGCTAATTATCGAGGTCGATTCTAATTCTAATTTTTCGAGACCGACGCTGATTATCATCCCTGAGTATCGGTGTTTATTATTAATGCTGATTATCGATTCCGATTGATATGACCGATTTGCTGATTCCGATTGTCGTGGTCTGTTGACGAATCTTATTGACGTGACCGATTTGTCGAGACTTATATGATGTACATGTGACCCATAGTTGAGGCTCATTGTGACACGTATTAGGCTCATGATGCATAGTCCATGGGTAAGGTCCATTATGGTGTATTCATGGCCCATGGGTAAGGGCCATTGTAATGTACTCATGGCCTATGGACAAGCCCATTGTGATGTATGTTAGGCCCATGTGAAAGACCCATCGTGGTGTGTATTAAGCTCTTGAGTGGGACCCATGGTGTTGTATATTAGGCCCTTGTGTGAGGCCATAGGTCCACTATATGTTAGGCTCTATGTGGGCCACTCCTTGGGGGTAATGTTGGTTAAATGTCCACATTATCGAGCCGATTGTCGATGCCGATTATCGGTGCCGGTTATTGATACCAGTTATGAGTATGTAACAACATAGCATCATGATACATGCCCATACGCATCATCTACATGTTTGTTATGAGATGTGGTTGACCATTGCATGTGTCATTGGGCATGTTGTTATGAACCTCCCTGATAGGAAGAGATTGTCTCACATGAGTACACGATATGCACAGGATTGATGCATGACTGGATTGTATGACATATGCATCTTGCATTATTTATTGTGATTACTATACGCCCTAGTGACATTAGGGTCGTAGCCTCCATAGGTATTTCGTAGATGGCCAGATGGGACACCAAAAATCTATTCTACATGGGATGCTATAGATATCCCTGGATGAAAGTCTTTAAACCCTCTTGGTTCCAGAGGTTGCTCCAATGTCTAGACCAAGTGGATGCATGAGCGCATGAGGGCTGTATACCATTAGGCCGCATCTCCCTTTATGTCGTGGTCGGTTGTAAGAGGGTGTGGCCTTACCTGTCCAAGAGGAGGGGACAATGTTAGTCTGAGTTTGACTAGCTCGAGAAATGAGTCCGCTATCGACGAGCCGAGCCCAATATTATGAGGCGGATACTGAGGACTCTTCCATTCACCTTGTTGCCGATGGGGTGACAATTTGGTTTGGAGTGTAATAGACCCTGCTGATTTTTCAGAGAGGAACCATACTGATATGTGGACTTATTGAGTAGGAGTATGCTTATTCATTCATTCATTTACTATCCACTCAGGCTGGTGATGCGTAACTAATTGTTGTGTACGTTCATTATGGCAAGGATTTCGATTGAGGCGCGCGACTAACCTGAGATCAAGAGTTTACCATATCGAGTTTGACTATCTAAATTTAAGTATGGGACTGGTTTGGATAGAATCTACTTGTGATGGACCCCATAGCTTGCGATACTATGTACTATCATCCCGACTTCACACTCCAGCATGGTCATTCCATTCGCACTGCATGTTGCATTACATCCGCGGTATATGGTATGACTGATGCTGTTTGTGTTACTCATCAGGAATATATATTGCATTGTATCCTCTGCATCTGATATATGGCTCTCTATAACTCCTCATTTGCATAGTTAATTTCTATTGCGTATTTTAATGTTGAATGACTCACGCACTTGTCAGTATTTCCGCTTACTCTGTTATCGTATGATTTATGACCTTGTTAGTATTTCTGTTTACTCTGATAATTCTTGATCTTGTCAGTATTTCTGTTTACTCTGATAATTCATGATCTTATCAGTATTTTTGCTTATTCAGACATTGTACGATTTATGGATTACCAGTATTTTTGGTATTATATGATTATAGCATTGTATTGAATACTTGGCACTTACCTTGTGCGCATACTTATACCACCCTCTAAGATTTCTATAAGCTTATGCACGATAGATGTGTGCAGGTGATGTTAGGTTGTAGAAGTGTTGAGCTTGGAGCGTGCAGCAATCTTTTGGAGCTTTGATTTCGATATATGTATTTTTTCCTTTCAGGATTGTATTCAAATGATTATATTAGTGGATATGTGATGATGATGTTGCCTTTATGATTTGGGTATACTTGTGGTTATGCTTCTTATGAGACAAATGTACGTTGAAAAATCCTCCTTATAGGATCCCAGGATCGGAACCTGGCGGGTGGACGCTGGGAGCCGAGAATGGGGTACTACGGAGGCTATCGGCACCAGATTTGACAATCAAGATTCCTGGGAATCCAATTTCGGGATTTGGGGCATGACAACCTCTTAGCCCTAGGGAAGAGGCTTAGCCAGACATAAACATGATCAAGCTAAGTAAAGAAAAAAAAATCAAAACTAAAAGAATAAAAAGGAGAAGGAAAAACTCTGATTGTCAGCCTGCTCCACACCTCCACGGCTACTAAGGCCTGAAAGATAAATTCTTTCTCTTCTCCTCTCCTTTATATGGGCACCAGGGGGATCGGTTTGTGGCTATAGTCAGTGGGAAGACCTTACGCAACAACATGCGTACGCAGCAAGAAACGTAAATCACCTTGCATTTGGAGGGAGATTTCGGCCAGTGAACATTCCAAGAACTGTTTTTGGCTTCATGGATGGCGTAAAGACCCCCCTTTGAAGATTCTAGATGGTTCAAATCATCCAACCGACCACAAACGGTTGTCCACAACACCCTGCAATGTCTGAAAAAATTGGACGTGCTAATGGTGTGAATTTTATTATGCTGACGTGTTTGGTGGGCCCCACAGTGATGTTTTCTGAAAAATCCACCATGCTCATTAGATTCCTGGTGAAATTTCAGTCGAAAAGGAGTAGTTTTGGTCGAGTTTTGGTGCGATCCACTATATCAAATCAACTCATCGTCCATGTTACATTTTTCGATGATCCACATGTACATGTATGTATGGGGCCAAAAGGCCACCATGGGCTAGGGTCGTCCTTACCCCATGGACGGAATGGACAGTCCCAATCTTGCAATGGACCCATGATGGGGGCCCATAACATTCAACCGGCCGAACCAGTGTCTCTCGCTGGACGTTCTGCGTAAGGAGGTTGGGTCAGACCTGTTTGGCCGGACCTGACAGTCCGGTGCGGTGCGAACGCGTTACCCTATGTACATGCATTGTACATGTGGGGTCCACGATGATGTATATGTAAAATTCTCTCCGTCCATTCATTTTTTGTCGCCCCCCTTTTACAGGTTGAGATAAAAATTGAAGCATATCACGATATCAGGTGGGCCCCAAATTAGGATTTTAAGGGTTGATCTATCCGTTGGGCCACTTTCACAAGGATCCAATGTTGAAATTTATGTGTACGGTTAATTTATGGTGCTCAGGCCATATATGAAGTTTCGAGCCGAACGGATGGTAGGAACCCTGTGATCTTGCATTCTAGATGATTTTTAGGCTCGTTTAACGTAAGTGGCCTAATCTGAATCTCTGACGTGTAATTTCTTCAATCTTGGTCCCCAGGGGTCCATCCCTTGCCTTGGTGACTTCAGAGTTTTAAATCCATGCTTTTAGTACCCTTTTTCAGTCCATGCTCCTAAATACACCTTGTATAACAAACACAATTAAAATAGGCCATTAAACAGTATCATGTTCATAACATCAGGTAATAACTGGGGTCTAATATGTAATATTTGACCCTCAACACTTGTTGATGTCGAGCTGCGACTCGAAGTTTGGCGATATCTCGTATCTCTTCAAGTAGATCAAGGTTTGCCACGATCTGCTCGGCATTCTGTTCTTCCTGATAGTTCCTCACTCCCGCAATGGGGAGCCCTATCTTGACTGGGATGACTGCCTCCCAGCCATAAGATAGAGAGAAGGGAGTTTCCCCCATGGATGACTGAGCCGTGGTCTTGTAGGCCCAGACAAACGGGAGCTCGTCGGCCCAGTTGCCTTTAGCTTTCTCCTGCGTTGTTTTGAGATGATGTTTGATTACTTTATTCATAGCTTTCACTTGTCCATTGGACTGTGGGTGACGAGGCAACGAGTATGCATTGATAATGCCGAGCCCCTGACACATGATTTGGAACCTATCGTTATTGAACTGCTTCCCATTATCACACATGTTGGTGCATGGGATTCTGAACCGACATATGATGTTTTTCCACACAAAGTCCATCACCTTCTTCTTGGTGATCTTCGCCACTAGCTCGGCTTTAGCCCATTTGGTGAAGTAGTCCACTACCACAATTATGAATTTGGTCTGCCCCTTCCCATGAGGTACATGCCCGATGATGTCGATCCCCCACTGGGCGAATGGCCATGGTCTGCTCATTGGGTTCAGCTCTTCTACTGGCTGCCTCGGGATAGCAGCGAATCTCTAGCATTTTTCTCACCTCTATACAATGCTTTTGTAATCTTCCCGAATCGTTGGCCAGAAATACCCTTAGCGAAGTACTTTATGAGCCAAGACAGGACCCTCGGAATGGATTCCGCAGATTCCTTCATGGATTTCTCGGAGCACATACTCTGCTTCGTTCAGTCGGAGACATCGAAGGTAGGGCTGAGAGTATCCTTTTTTGTATAATGTGTCATTCAGGATCACGTACCATGCTGCCCTAACCTTCAGATGCCGAGTCTCTAACTCGTCTTGAGGGACCTCACCGGCGGTGAGGTATCTAACAATAAGATCCATCCAATTTGTAGTTGTTTGCACGGGAATGATCATTTCTTGATCGGCTCGATCCATACTCGGACTATCAAGGAACTCCACTAGAACGATCCTCAGGATCTTCCCCTCAGTTGCTGAGGCAAGCTTTGTGAGGGCGTTTGCCCAAGAGTTCTCAGCCCTCGGTATTTGTTCACGACGCAATCCCTGAATCTCTCTGAAAACTTCCGAACTTCAGCCAAGTAAGCTATCATCCTTGCTTTCTTGGCCTCGTACTCAGTTGATATTTAGTTCATCACAAGTTGGGAATTGTATTGCACATCAAGGAGCTTGAGTCTCAGGCTAGTGGCTAATCTAAGTCCGGCCAATAGAGCTTCATACTCTGCCTTGTTATTAGATGCCTTGAAACCGAGTCTGATCACGTACTGAATGGTGGTCGCATCGGGCGCAACCAAGACGATCCCTACTCCTGCTCATTTTGAATTGGATGACTCGTCTATGAATAGAGTCCATCTATCACCTCCCACCTCTGCCTTGATGCTCTTGAGGAGAGGAAGGGCTGGGGGAATAATAGAGATCTCCTCCAAACTTGGCAATGCCTCAGGACTGGTGTCTCTGATCCCAGAATTCGGAGCAGTGAATTTAACTATGAAGTCGGCCACATCTTGGCCTTTAATTGCAGTCCTCAGTTGATATTGAATATTGAATTCTCTGAGTTCCATCGCCCACTTGGTCAGACGTTCGGACACTTCTGACTTCTGGAGTACCTGTCGGAGAGGTGAATATATGACGACAATGATGGAATGTGTTTGAAAGTATGGGCGCAACCTATGAGCAGAGATGACCAGACTCAAGGCCAGTTTCTCCATACTTGGGTATCTAGTCTCGACTAGAACCATAGCCTTGAGCTGACAGCTAAGGCGAAAACTGCTAAGTAGAGAAACAAGGGTTCCCCCTTTTCGGGCTTGGACAGCAACGGCGGTGACCCCAGGTATTACTTCAACCACTGAAAGGCATCCGACGTCCATTCTGCCTCCTTAGGGCCCTTCAGCTACTGGAAGAAGGGGAAACACTTATCAGTGGCTCTGAATATGAATCGACCGAGTGCGGCGACTCTTCCAATGAGGCACTGGATTTTTTCATCGTCCGAGGCGAGCTCATGTCAATCAGAGCTCTAATTTTATCGAGATTTACCTCAATACCCCTCTAATTGACCTAAAAACTAAGAAATTTTCATGATCCCACACCAAAGGCACACTTGACTGGGTTTAGCTTCATACGATACTCTCGCAAGATTGAGAAGGTCTCTCCGAGGTCTATAATGTGGTCGGATGCTTTGACACTCTTTACGAGCATGTCGTCGACATAGACCTCTATAGTTCGAACGATTTTTTAGGCAAACATCTGGTTGACCAGCCTATGATACATTGCACTAGCATTCTTCAGGCTGAAGGGCATGAACCGATAATAATAGAGCCCCATGTCAGTGATAAAGGTCGTCTTTTGTCTGTCCGGAGGATACATTGCTATCTGGTTGTAACCAGAGTATGCGTCCATGAAAGTGAGAAGCTCGTGTCCGGCCGTGTTGTCGACCAATTGGTCGATCCGAGGTAGGGGAAGATGTCCTTGGGGCATGCCTTCTTCAGATCTGAGTAATCCACGTAAACCTGCAATTTTTCCTTGGCCTTCTTTAAAAAGACCACGTTCGTGATCCAGTCCGGGTAATGGACTTCTTCGATGAAACCCGCGCCGAGGAGTTTTGAAACCTCCTTAGCTATTATTGTGTACCTTTTAGGCTCAAAAGCTCTCCTTTTCTGCTTGACTGGCTTGTGGTCTGGGTCCACATTTAGCTTGTGGACCATGACCTTTGGAGAGATATCCGACGTGTCTTGGTGGGACCATGTGAAGACGTCTTTATGCTGTCACAGGAAAGTCAACATCCTGGCTCAGTGCTCAGAATTCAGTGACGATCCGAGTTGAACTACTCTACTCAGATCGGCGTCCTCGAGCAAGATAGTCACAAGATCTTCAGTGAGGGAGCCCTCCACAAAAGTGTCTCCTATGGGGTCGAGTATGTTTATTGTAAGGGCCTGCTTCCCGAAGCCCTTTCTCACTGCTATTGAATAACACCTTTGTGCCTCTGTTGATCTCCTTGGACATAGCTGACTCCCCCATCGGCAAGAAACTTCATCAAGTGGTTCGTGGACACAATCGCCCTCTGGCGTTAAGGGACGGTCACCTTATAATGGCATTTTGAGTTGATGGTACATTTGCCACTAGGAAGTCCACCAACAGAGTCACCTGATTCTATCATTCTCCTGCTGTGACTGGGAGAGAAATCGCACCCTCGGAGATCACTTTATCACCCGCTAATCCATGCAGCGGAGTCTTCACAGGTCGAAAGCGTGACCTATCTATCCCCATCTTATCGAATGCATCTGAGTACAATATATCAGCTGAGCTTCCGGTGTTGACAAGACGCGATAGACCTTGTGGTTGGCTATCATCATCGTGACCACCAAGGCATTGTCACGGGGACCCGTGCGTTGTCCTCTATAAATGTAAGGTTGCATGGGCTTACTCGGAGTTTGTTCCTCGACCTGTCGGCTGAGTAGATGTAGTACTCGGGGTCGGTGCTCCGAGAATGGGCTTTACAAGCTCGATTCGAATCACCGCCACCGGACGGACCGCCATAGATTGTTTGGATCATCGTAGCCTCGTTCGCAGCTCTACCTGGCCGGTCATCCTTTCGGGCTTATTTCTCTTCCTTCACATATTGATACAGATGACCCTTATGAACGAGGGTCTCGATTTCTTCTTTTAAGTCAACGCAATCGCTGGTGTTATAACCATGGTCACGATGGAATCGGCAATACTCGTGTTTATCCCGCTGGCCGGCCTTCGTCTTCATGTAACTCGGCTAATGCAGTAGCCTCTGGTCTCGTATATCCAGCAAGATTTGCTCTGTAGATGTGTTAAGAGGAGTGTACGAGTTGAACTTGCTCTCGGGCCTCCTACTTAGCCTCTGGTCTCGGGAGGCATTGTCGTCCGACTTCCTTTTGTTTGCTTGTTGCAACACTTCATCCTTCCACCTCTTTTCTTTAAACAAGTGCTCTAAGGTTTGGTTTCTCTTGTGTGAGCTAAAGAACTCTTCAATATTTATATATTTCTATGCACGATTGATGAGCTCGCTAAGAGTAGTCGGTGGGTTATTCCCTATCGAGAAGAGGAATCTCCCTTCCTTGAACCCTCTAATCATTGCAAACAGTGTCATCCTATCATAGTAGTTGTAAGACCCGTATCCTAGTTCGTACTGTTCCGTCAACTCCCGCGATCATTCCCGTCGAAGTCCTACAATCTGTGACATATAATCGATTTTGTGCGCGACCCTACGTCGTATCCTATGGATTTGATTCAGCTTAATTCAAAAATTGTACCATTGCGACCGCACCGTCGCCGCGGTTCCAACGTTGTGTATTACACACCGATCTGATACCCTGACTAGAAGATGCGGGCCGACATTTATTTGGAGAAAATACCGCGCTTTTGTGATCCCAAGAGAATCTCTACAACACGTCAAATCAATCCTATCAATCATCTCATGTCAAGCACAAAGCAACCCATACTTCCTTTCTCTACAAGTTAAGCAAACCCAAAAGTCAACCAATCCATCACCTCACCCATCACTCACATCCATCACCCATCTCCCATCACTTCTCTTACAACCACTCCTCTCCCTCTCTTTCTCTTTACATTTTTCAAGCACCAAATGAGCTCACGTCCAAGCTCTTCCCATGGAGAGAAAAGTGCATGTGTGAGGCCCACTTTTTCATCCCAAGATCTCTCATCCTAGCCATTCAACTTTCATCTTCCACCATCAAAGTGAGACACAAGGAGATCGGCTTTTCAACGGACTAAGAAGATCAAAGGTGGGTGCTTCTATAGGCTTAGATTGTATTTTTTTATGAAGGGCCAAGTGAGGCCTACCGATCGATGGTATGGATCTCACTTTGGACCCTTGATGTGGTCAATGGACCACCTTGATGCTCAGGATCATTCCATGATGGGGTTATTCTCCATGGACTCCATTATGATGTTCATTTTCCTTGTATGGATAGGGTCATCTAGACCTTACATTTGGTGGAGAAAGGATCCTCACCGTTGATTTTCAGTTTGATGGGCCCACGTGTAATGGGACCCACTTGATGTATGATTGAATATAAGGGAGGGCCTATAGTGTCGAGGTCCCTCCATCACACGTGTCTCGATCTCTCTCTCTCTCTCTCCCTTTTTTTTTCTTTTTTATGTGATGAAATGGCCATGTGGCCCACCCGGATGGACCCCACCATGAAGCATGTATTGGATCCAATCCATTTGTAGGTAGGGCCCACTTTATATGTATGTATGTTCCACACCATCCACAGTGTAGTGGCCCACCTAAACAGGGCCACCTTGAATATTTTGTTGAGCCAAGAACAGTCCAGCGTCACCTGGACATGAGATGGAAATAGTCCAGTGTCTCTGGACGTGGACATGAAAACACATATATTAGCTTGGTGTTTTTATGCTTTTTAGGTGGGCCACTCATGCAGGCCTCACCTTGCTGTATGTGCTTAATCTACACCGTCCATTCCATTCTCCAGGTCATTTTAGGCGTTAGGACGAAAAATGAAGATGATCTGAATTTCTGGTGGGCCATGGCATGGTAAACGATGTTTTCTACCGTTAAAATTCACCTGAGGTTTTCCACACACCAAAACACATTCAATATTGGACTCATTTGGTTGGTCTCAAGTCGTAGAATCCCATGGCCAGGGTGGATCCACTTGATGCAGGTCCCACACACGAAAAACCTTGAGAAAGCAAGTTTTCAAAAAAAAATAAAATAATAAGAGGCAGCCTACTGCTGCGTGTATAGGCGGGTGGATAAGCCCCACCAGGATGCATGTTATATATTCACACCGTTCATTCAGTGGGCCCTTTCCTAAAGTGGGACCCCTCCAAAGATCTGCCCGATCTGAGGTTCTGGTGGCCCACATTTTAGGGAAATAGTGGCAATTAAATGGCTGTCATTGAACCCGTTTTGGGTGTCACAGAAGTTTTGTATCAATTTGAAATTTATTTTTCCATTTCATCCAGGTCCGTGAGACCTTATCAAGAGTTTGGATGGCATACAAACATTACGGTGGGCCCCACGTGGGACCCACAGTGATGTATATGATTTACACCACCGTCCACCCCTTGGACAGTGGAACCCACAGAGATGTATATGTCTTACACCACCGTCCACCCCTGGACGGTGGAACCCATGGTAATGTATGTGTTTCATTGGCACCATCATCCACACCATTGGACAGTGGGACCTATTATGATATATGTGTTTTATCTGTGCCATTCAGCCATCTTGGTTGGGCCGCTGGACGACAAGGGACCCCATGATGTATGTGTTCTCTCCACACTGTCCATTCTTATGGGACCCACCATGATGCATGGGTTGTATCCAAACCTTCCAACCATTTTCAGCTATTATTTTATGGCTTGAGACTAAGACTGAGTCAGATCCATAGTTCACGTGGAACCCACCCTTGATGCATGTGCTGCATCCAAACCGTCCTTCCATTCTAAAAGCTCATTTTTATGGCATGAGCTAAAGAATGGGGTAGATCTAAAGTTCGAGTGGACCCCACCATTTTAAGTAGTGGTCAATGACGCCCACCATTCAAAAATCCCTAAGGGCCATAGTAGCTTCCCATCAAGTTGATATTTGTTTCCCACTTCATCTATCACTATGTTAATTTATGAATGGGTTGGATGGGAAACATATTTTATGGTGGGCCTTAGGAATTTTAAATGGTGGAAATTATTATCACCACTTATCTTGTGTATGGCCCATTTGGTATGCATGGGGCCCAACTAGTGTGGCCCATTTAATATATATAAGGCCATGGGATTAGGTCCATTTGATGTTCATAAGGCCAATGTGATTAGGCCCATCTTGATGTAATTATGGCTCATGTTACGAGGCCCATTGTGACGTATTCAAAGGACAGGGGCTATGGCCCATTGCAATGTACATAAGGCTTATTGATGTGGCCCACTGGATTTATATAAGGCCCATATGATGCGGCCCATTTGATGTATCTAAGGCCCATGGATCGAGGCTCAATGGGATGTCCTTAGGGTCCATTGCAATGTGTGATGCCTCCTTGGGTTGTGTAATGATGTTTTATGACAGGCCATGCCTTGGGAGCAATGTTAGTTTGACGTCCACATTGTGAGGTAATGTTGGTTAAACGTCCGCATTACGACTCTCCCTAGGGCCCACTGATAGGCCTATACTTGTTGTGTGTAGGCCATCTAGGTTCATCTGCATTATAAGGATAGTTCATTACTTTATAACATGTCTAGTATAACTCCATGAGTCATGACCATACGCATTATATGTATGCTTGATATGAGTGGTGACTGATCATATCATATGTCATTGGGCAAACCATTTATGGAACTCCTTATGGGACGGAGTGCCCCATAGTATCACGCTATACGCACATGATTGCTGCATGACTGTACAGTGTGACTCATGCATCTCGCATATGTATGACTTGATCACTGCACCCCCTACCGACATCAGGGTTGTGGCTTCACAGGTACATCGTGAATGGCCGTATCGGATACCAAAAATACTTGGTTCTAGCACTGTGGGCACTTAGGATGTCCTTGGGTGAAAGTTTCAGAACCTTTTTGGTACCAGGAGATGCTTCAACGTCTAGACCGAGTGGACACATGAGCACCCGAGTGTTGAATACCAGTAGGCCACATCTCCCACTGTTTCGTGGTCGGTTGGAAGGGGGTGTGGCCTTATTCTCCTGAGTGAGGGGGCTGTAAGCTAGGCTGAGTTTGACCAGCTCATAAATGAGTCCGCTATCGACGAACCAGGTAGGTATTGGCAGACTACTGGTCAGGTGGATAGTGAGGTCTATTCCGCTCGCTGGGTTGTGCAGCTAGGGAGGAGGCAGTCAGTGTGAGATGTATTAGACCCCTGTGATATCCAGAGAGAAACTGTATTGATATGTATACTTGATGAGTACCGGCTTTCTTGAATTGCATTTCGCATATGACATTCGGCTATGTAAGCCTCGCATTGCATCGGTGTGGCCGATAGCATTCATGTCTCTCATCGCATGACCTTGGTATGGCCGATAGCATTTATGTCTTGCATCATATAGCCTTGGTACATCTGATTGTATTCATGGACTTACCGTATTTTTCTATATTTCTCTGATATTGTACACTTGGCGCTTGCCTTGCACACATACTTACACCACCCTCTAAGCTTTTGTAAGCTTATGCACGACCATTGCGTGCAGGTGGCATTGGATCGCAGAAGCGCTGAGGCAGGAGTGCGCATTTGTCTATTTTGGAGCTTTTTGTTCATCTTGTATTTCCCTTCCCGCATTGTACTTAAAGTTTTTGATATAGTGGATATGTGGTGATGTTGTTTTGTGACTTGGTTATGTTTGTGGTTATGCTCCATTATATAAAAAAAAATCATTCTAAAAATCCTTCTTGTAGGATCCCAGGATCGAAATCTGGCATATGATTGTCAGGAGCCGAGAATGGGGCACTACGGAGGCTGTTGACACCGGATTCGGTGATCGGGATTCCTGTGAATCCGATTTTTGGGTTTGGGGTGTGACAGTAGTCATCCACCTGCAAAGCCTCCTCGTTGAAGCAAGAGATGTAGTTTTTCAACGACTCTCCGCTCTTTTGCTTGAGGGTAAGCAAGTGGGTTGATGGCTTCCAATGATGAATTGTGTCAGGAATGATCTACTGAGCTCGGCGAAGGTGCTGATCGACCTTGGTTTTAGCTGTCGATACTAATTCCTGGCGGCCCCGGTGAGGGTTATCGAGAAAGCTCTGCATGTCATCGCCTCTAATGCTGACTAAATCTTCATACACGAGCGGTAAGATTCCACGCGCTCTGTTCGGTCCCCGGACCCCGAATACTGAATGATAGGGGGCATCCTGAACCTCGAAGGCAGTGTCACGCTCATAATATTACTGGTGAAGGGAAGTTCAGTTTCTTCCATCATCGCTTCTATCGTGATCAGAGCAGGGATCTGCTGGTTCCATTGCAGAGTCTTGATCTGGTTCTAGAGTTCGTCAAGATGGACTTCCTATAGATCTCGATTTTCAGCAACAGTTTCTCGAGGAGCCTCGACCTCGAGCGTTTTGCCCCTTCTCTTACTCGCAAATTCATATCGAAGGTCAGTTGGGGCTAACGTCGAGGTGATAGATACATAAGTTGGGGCTTGAGTCATTGCATTTCGTACAGGGTTCAGAGCTTGAGCAAACAAGTTTTGAGATGCTCCGACCTACGAGCTTACGAGCGTCAGCTCTTTCGCTTTTGCTAGGGCGACGTCTTCCTAGTGGAGAGGTGGTTGCTGCCCCTGCTGTTGCTTCATCCGATTGATCTCGTCCATTAATACTTGCACCCGGTTCTGCAAGCCCCTACATTTGCCTCATTGGCTTCGGGACCGTTGGGACAGCCTCGTCGGAGCCGACTTGGCATGGAGTAATGAAAACGAGCGTGGTTGCCCGTTTGGCTCAAGTTCCATAGTTGCTAATGGGAGTGCTTTCTTCTTTCCTCTGACCATATTTTTGTAGAGCTATTAAATCTTTTAGTTACAAAATTCCACAGACGATGCCAAAATGTTAATACAAAAATCTGGCTACTCCAACCGAGCACCAGTGGCTAGCTCCGAGCCTAGTGAACCTGCACAAGAGAAGGACAAAGGAGACCCTGACTAGAGCAGGGGACCCTCCGATGCCAAAGTCAAGATAGGAATCTGGGTCTAAGTAGTGTAACTGAGGGTTTAGAGTAACAAATGTTGCATACCTGTTCCAATGAATTCATCTCTTATTTATACCTGTGAATCAAAGGGGCCGTAGCCATCAATCTCG
The DNA here is from genome assembly GCA_037074715.1 of Magnolia kwangsiensis. Lineage (NCBI taxonomy): Eukaryota > Viridiplantae > Streptophyta > Magnoliopsida > Magnoliales > Magnoliaceae > Magnolia > Magnolia kwangsiensis. Next base: position 187,132,009 of record CM073572.1, on the reverse strand, counting down.
GCACGATCTCTTCCATCAAGTGGGCGCTGCGTGTTCGCTGATGTCAGCTGTTATCCTTAGATCGTGCACCGAGCAACTCTCTAACATGCCTTATTGGGGTTATTTCTTTAGCGTGATCCTCGGCCACGTGTGCATCCAAGTTGATCTTAGCTCACAGCCTTCCGAGCCCATGAGCGAGTTAGTCTTGGTCAGATTTAAGATGATTCATATCAACACCGAGTACTAGTTCTCTGACTCCTGCCTATGAGTCGAACATATAGCACCATATTCTCATCTGACCCAAGCCTCACTTACGATCCTTTGAGCCACTGATTGGAGTCGACGGGTTACGCGCATTCTGGTTTCTTCCTGATTTCAGGCCGGTGTAAAAGCTTAGACACGGGATCTAGAGCCGTAGTTCTTCAGATGAGAATTCCCGACGTTGGTGTGGCCCAATATTTCTCTCTTCCAACCTTAGTTTTGGAATCGTAGTTTAAAAGCACTGTCAGTTTGGATGTAGTGTTACTTCACTAAGGCTCTACTCACCGATTTCTCCAATTCAGCTTTTGTTGAATTCCGCTTAGATTTTTCCATAACAGGCCACTTCTTCACATATTACATTTAATTTGGTGTTATCAATTATTAACTATATTAATAATGATGTGAACCAATTGCAATGTATGATAACAGAAAATGGTGTAGGCGGGGAGACCGTGTCTGCCAGAGGATAAAGTGAGTAAATTTTCAACAGCCAATCAGCTTTGTACGAAGAGAATCTTAGCCGTACGCTGTCAAGCAACCAAACCCACGCCTACCAAAATAATGATGCGAACCAATTGCAGTGTGATAGCAGAAAACGGTACAGGCAGTAAGGGGAGGAGGGTAAAGTGAGTAAACTTTCAACAGACAATCGACCTTGTACGAAGAGAATCTCAGGCGTACGCTGCCAAACAACCAAACCCACACCTACTAAAATATTGGAAACGAATTGGCTACTCCCCCTGCAACTCACGGTAGTTGACGGTCGGTCCTCTCAGGGCCATCATGATATATGTATTTCATCTATGGTTCATTCAGTTTTATATATATTATTATAAGGTTTTATCCCAAAAATGAGAGGATATAAATCTCAGGTGGACCACATCACAGGAAACAAAAGTAATTGAATATCTATCGTTAAAATCCTCCTAAGGCCAATTGTATTGTTTATTTAACATCCAATTTGTTGATTATGTCATACAGACTTAGATGAAGGAAAAAAACAAAAATAAGTTGGATCCAAAACTTTTATAGCCCCTAAAATATTTTTAATGATCGACGTTTATTCAACACTGTTTCCTTTAATGTGGCCCACTTGAGATTGGGATATACCTCAGTTTTGGTCTCATATCCTAAAATGATCTAAAAACATAGATGAACAGCATGGTTGAAATATATATATCATGATAGGGTCCGCAGAGCATCAACCACCAGCCCTTGGCTGGTGAGAGGGGGAGTAGCCGGTTTCCCTAAATATCATCCACCGAACTTTTTCATATCTCTTGAATGCGTGCAATTCTATGTAAAGTTGTCCTATGCTATTAACAGGGCGTACAACACACCACCAATGTGCCCGGTGTGTTATCGCCACCAAGTTTTGTGGTCCCATCATTAGGTATGAGTTATACCCAAACTGTTTGTCCACTTGGTGAGCTTGTAGTAAGGCTTGATATGAAAAATAAGACAAATTGAAAAATCAAGTGAACCATGGAAAAAGCCACGGAGGATTGAACGCATGCCATTGAGACCCTTTTGGGGGTCACATGAATTTTGGACCAATCAGAAACTTGTTTTTTTTCTCTTCATAAATATATGAGTGACCTTATGAACATATCGGATGGAAATTAAACATTGTAGTGGGCACTATGAATGTTTTAACAATGTGAATCATTGTCCCCTCTTGTTATTTGCTATATGTGGTGTGGTCCACTTGAGCTTTGAAAATTACTCATTTTTGCATCAAGATCTAAGACGATCTTGCCAAATGAATGATTGGTGTAGATATGATAAATACATCATTTTAGGGGCCATGTAACTTTGATCTTCTTTGATCTCTTCATACAAGGCAGAGCTCGCGAACGTTGGTACTCATCTTCTTCACACGACACGTTCCCACACTAGCTAAGTTGGTGGTGTATGGTATACCAGCCAATCCGCTTCCTACTTACATTTACATGGAATGGATGATGCTAATGTATCAGTAGTTGACATGAAATGGGATCGATGGAATGAAGAAAATTGATGGTTGAGATTCAACGAACAAATGTCCATCAATCACAGGTCCGAGTGGTCCTATCAATATGCAATGTCCATCAATCGAAGGTCTGAGTGGTCCAATCAATTTGCTTTCCTTCACTCTATCTATCAACATCACGATTGGGACAATTCAATTTGAGCTATGGTTTACACCATATGTGCAATTGTTAAGTGTATTAGTTTAAAGCCTCGTTTGTTTCACTAACTACCCACTGATGCGAAGGAAATGTGGTTACAATGATTTTGTCACCGTCAAACCAAATATTATGGTCATATGGGTCATGGGAATACGTATTTAATAGACATATAAAACTTTTATTCATTGTAATTTTCATTTAATTAAAAATCTTCTATCTAAATTACAATATTAAATTATTTTGATAATGATTTAATAATAATATAAAAGTATTGTTATTATAATTTTACCACATATGAACCAACCAGAATGAGAGACATAATGCATCTATGAGATATAAAGTAATTTGTAATTATTACCCATTTTCTTTGTAGTAGTTTGCTGGCTCAAAGAGTATAACGTGTGTTAGGTTCAATTTGAATGGTTTAATTTGAACTAAAATCTTTAATCCAACTCATGTTAGGTTAAGCTTGTGTTAAGGCGTGTACAACTAAACTAACATGGTATGCACATGGATGAATTATGACTAAATATATGACTCTTACATCATACACCCGGGTCTTACTCACCCGGGTCCTTACTCTTGCCAGGGTGGTAGACTCCTTGGAGTTTCAACACCAGCTCAAGGGTTCGAGTACCCATAGTGGTGAAATCCCAGTGTGCATGTGTGGGGCGTGTGTGCGTGTGGCGTGAGTGTGTGGGGGTGTGTTAAAAAAGAAAAAAGAAAAAAAGAGCATTGACTAGATATATGATGTAAATGTAAAATTATGGGTTCCGTGGAAATAGTGTTCATGATTTGAACCATTCACCCATATTGTGAAGTCTATGCTGTCTGGGATCTATAATCAAAGTTGTTTGTGTACGAAAAATAGAGTTTTGATTGGAACTACCCTGGGGCCCACATGCGGAATAGCTATATTATAGCAAGATTTAAATGTTGTTTGATATTGGTAGGTATCACCAAATACAAATTGGTTTCATCCTTGGATTAAAAGGACTTGATAGAGAGTGACACTAAGCCATCATGATGTAGTTTCACATGGTAACCAATTTGGTAACTAGAATTTTAAAGACTTAATTATATGAGTGGTGAATAAGTTTTTATGGAAGGGGTGGAATTTATTTGCAACTGTTGCATTTTAATGAAGCAATATGGTACACACATTTCATTTATCATAAAGAGAGCTTTAGTAGGAAGTAGCATAAAATCAAAGAGTTGTATTAGCTCTTGGAAAAACAACCATTTTAATAAAAAGACAAACTAGCCTTGCTCTTTAGTTAATGAAGGTAACTAATATGGTAGCTAGAACTGAATTAGAAACCTTAATTGTATGAGTGGTGAATAGTGAATATAGATTTTATTTTGATATTATTATTTCAATTGTTATATTTGTTAATTTAATGGCGTTATTTGATAGTTAAAGAAATAATTTTATGCATTAGTTTACTCATAACAAGTCTTAACTCAACCTAACTTAACCCAACTCGAATTGAGTTAGACTTGAGTTTTTGATACTTAAAATGGGCCATGGTTGGAGACTAGAGGTGTATTGTTCATCTACTCAAAACTTTTGCTTGTCGACCTCTATGTTGAAGTTACTAGAGGTCGCAGGGGGGCCCACGCCCTCTTGCTGGGGGTCGAGGTGTAACAACCTATTTTTTTGTGGGAACCAACTCCACCATTCGCTTGCGTGTGGCCCACCTGAGTTTTGGATCAACCTCATTTTTGGCTTCATGTCCTCTTATGGCTAGGCTAAGATGATGAACAGAGTGGATTTATAATATCATTAGTGGGACCCACCACGTCAAAAAAAAAAAAAAAGAATCATCGCTAGTGACATGCGAAAGCACATCACCGCTAGCCAATCCACTCTCTCCCTTCTTCCTTCTTTTTCGTATGGTAATGGGCACCGAACCTTCCCACCAATTGAAACTGTCCATATTCCCCACTCTTCCATTTCATTATTCATCTCCTTAAAAAAAAAAAAAAATTTTAAAAAAAACAATCGAATCAGAGAGAGAGAGAGAGAGAGAGAGAGAGAGAGGGGTATTGGAGCATGTTCGAATCATAAGATTTTTGTAAAGGTAGATGATCTTAACTTGAAGTTTAACATTTCTAGTTAATTATTATGTTAATTTATTTCAAAATTTTAATGCTAATTAATTATTATGTGATTGATCTTTTTATTTAAAATTTATTTAATTATTTAGTTTAATTGTTAAAATTTTGAAATATGCCTAGAAACAATTGTTAAATTTAATCGGTTTGATTCATAGTTAAATTTTAATTTAATATTTAATATATATATATATCTTAATTATATTAGATTAATTAATAAATTATTGAAAGTATAATTTGATTTAAAAAATCTAATTTTAATTCTAAACTTTTAGAAATGAATAATTTAAATAAAATTTGTTATTAATTAAAATAATTAAATTCATCAACTTTGGAATTTATTTAATAAATTAGATTATAATTTGAATGATTTAAATCTAAAGTTAAATTTAAATATAAATTAATTCTTAAATTATAAAAATACTTTATTTGTATAATTTATTAAAATTTAATTTAATATCAGAACAATATATATATATATATATATATATATATATTTATTTATTTATTTGTTTATTTATGTATGTATTTGTTAAGTTTATGTGATAATTAAAATAAAATTTAAAATTTAGAATTTAGTGAATAAAAATAATAAATATTTTTATACTAATATTTAATATTATTTAAGTAAAAAATTTCTAATTCAATTAAAGTTATAATTTAAAATAAAATTTATTATACATTATTAAATCAGTAATTTCTAAATTTAATAATAGTAAAAAATAATATTTTATTTAAATGTTTTGGTTATTAAAGTTTTAACAAATTTATATATATTTATTAATTAGAAATAAAAATTTATATTGTTGATATTTTCGATTGCGAAACAATGATTCATCTTACATGCATGGCTAACATTTATTAAGCAACGATTTTAGTATGTTGGATGTAACGTCAACAAATAGGGCGATCGTGTCCCTTGGGTGTAAGACCTTGAAGCTAGTAGGGCGATTGTGTTCCTTGGGTGAAAGATCCTAGAATGCACTGGATCCTTTGGAGTCTCCTTTGTGTACGACGTATGAGTACAATTGTGTGTGTGGACATACATCAGAAGTACAACTGGAGCAGTAATCTGACCAGCTAATGTCTAAATGGGTCCATCACCACGAGATACCGGTGTGTGTGCGTTATTGCAACATGGCCATTTACTTGGGTATGGTGTTGTATGAGATGATATATATTGTTTATGAGAATTCATGAAAAGTAACACATGCATCACAGTTTTACAATTTTATTGCTTAAACTCATGTTCTTTTATTATTTGTACTATATTTTTCTCCATTATTTATAAAAATTTGATATAATCTGAACATGTTAAATTTTTGGTAAGAAATGACTCTACTGGGCTGTTATGCTCACTCTACTATAAAAATGCACAGGTGCAGAGCTGGAATACTATGAGGAAGCGGGCCTCTACTATTAGTTTATTTTTTAGAAAATTATGCTTAGTTTAAATTCAATTCAATTTTCATTATTTAGGTTTAGTTTATATTCCAAATTTCGATGTACAAAAAAAAAGGAAAAAAAAAACTATTAAGAGAGTCGAATTTAATAAACATTTCAGCAGTATTTTCTTTTTAGATGACATTGAATATCTATTAAATTTGATTGAATCATGTGGATTGTAATAATATCAATATATTAAAACTCACGAACCTGGGATTTGGGTCCCGAATACCCTCTTCAGGTACCCAAATGTCGGGGCATGATACGAGGGGCGTACCCCTAGTCTAGAAGGCAATTTTGTAATTTCAAATAGAGTTTTATGTAAACCGTTGTTCGTTTAAGAGAGAGAGAGAGAGAGAGAGAGAGAGAGAGAGAGAGAGACAGAGAGACGTCATTATATTGAGATTTCACTACCTATGGATAGTCGAACCCTCATACTTAAACCCTTGACTAGGTGTTGAAACTCTTGAGAGTCTACCACTGGCGTAAGAGTATGGTTCCAACCTTTGAGGATAGTGGATTAGTGTGAATTCATGGACATACTGAAATGGAACCAATAAATTTGTGTTGTGGTTTGCATCTTTTTTGCTTTCTTTTTATTTCAACATTGTTATGTGGTTGGTTAAGAAGGGGCCTTTCTCCCAACAATCAATTCACTTTCAACGATTGCTGACTGATGTGCAATTAATAATAAGATATATGCCTATAAAGTTTTATGCAATTTCTATTAGTGGTGGGGGAAGATGGAAATCCTAAGGGAAGCCAGATACCTCCACATGTGGTGAGAGAGGGGAAATGCATGGAGAAAAGAGGTAGTGAAGCTCCCTTATATAACCTTTCCCTCTCTCTCATGCTCCCTCTATCATGAAAAAACAACCAATGCAGGCAAATAAAAACTATGAAGAAAAAGAGTCATAATAAAACTTAAGGTACAAAGAAAAATAAAACGTTAGTATAGAGATTTACGTGGTTTGAAAATATGCCTATATCCATAGGATAACAACATGAAACTTTTTTCTTCATTAAATAGGATAACAACATGAAGTGTACACTCCTAACGGAGGCCTACACAAGGACTTATCAAGCGTGCACTCCCACCAGAGGCCTATAAAAAGACTTACCCACGTACTTGTTGGGATTTCCTCCTCATGGCTCGACTGGTCGAGGGTGCTGGTCGACTAGACGAGGACTGGCCTGACTCAAACTCCCGCGAGCTTGGTTAGAATTTTTTCATGGTGCTCGACCAGTCGAGTGGGCCGCTCGACCGGTCGAGGACCCTACTCAACCAGTCGAGCTTACGTAGATTTAGTCCGGATTTTGTGCGGACAACAAAAATTTGAGGCGGTTTTCGCCATAGTGCGAAAGGGAGTTACCTAAATTATAAATAGGGGTTCCTAAGGATTTTCTAGATAATGCAAGAGAGTTTCCTAAAACTTTACAAGGGTTTGCTAAAGGGTTTAGGGCTATCAAAGGTGAGAGAGAGAGAGGAAGTTTATGGAAGGGAGGTTCTGCTCGTAGAGGAAATCTACTGTGCACTCGACATCTCAGCGCTTCTATGTCCTCATAATCGATTAGATCTCTCCATTTTTCTTTACTCTTATTGTTTATCCACTCTTGGGTAAGTAAAGAAGGTTCGATCCAAACGGTGTGTGCTTGTGATCGGTTGTAGCGTTCTACTTCATAGTGGATTGTTGATTTGGACGAGGTCCCGTAGTTTTTACCTCTTAGAGGGTTTTCCATGTAAAAATACCTTATGCCGTATGGTTTGTGCTTTGATTTATTTCATTGTTTTATTATCCCATAATTCTGATGTTTTTAGGAGGCTATATCCTAAGGTTTTGTGTAAAGGCCTCCAACAAAGTGGTATCAAAGCATTCAGGTTGGTTGAATAGGGTGGGATCGGTTCTAAATTATGGAAGGTGGCTCATCAAGGATGATCAGTCTCAATGGTTCTAACTGGACCATATGAAAGGCTAAGATGGAGGACTTACTTTATTACAAGGACTTGTATTCTCTAATTCAAGGTATATCAACAAAGTCAAAGGATATGACAGATGATGATTAGAAGAAATTGGACCGAAAGGCGATGAAGTTTATTAGATAATGGTTAGACGATTCCGTATTCCACCATGTGTCTAAGGAGACCTTAGCCACTAGCCTATAGCTGAAATTGCAAGGGTTGTATGAGAGAAAGATAACCGTCAATAAGATTTTTCTGATAAGACAACTTGAGAATCTTAACTTCAAAGATGATGGTTCTGTGGCTGAGCACATGAATGAGGTCAACAATATATTGAACTAGCTCTCCACTATAAAAAGGTCATGAACGATGGATTACAGCCTTTACTATTGCTTAGCTCATTATCTGATAGTTGGGAGACATTGGTGGTGTCTCTGAGTAACTCCGTGCCAAATGGAAAGGTGTCTATGTAACAAGTAACTAGTTGTCTCTTCAATGAGAAGACCAGGAGGAAGTTTCAAGGTTCTACTCAACAAGAGGTCCTTATGACACAAGAACGGGGGAGAAGAAAGAACAGAAAGGACGGGAAGACCCAAGATAAATCGAAAAGCAAGTCGAATACCAGGAAAGATGTTGAATGCTGGAATTATGGCAAGAAGGGTCAATGTAAGCATGAATGTCATAAGAATAAGAACGATAAGTAAGGAAAAAGAAAAGAGAAAGAAGATGAATCAGATTCCACTGCGGTCACTTCATATGGTGACGTTATAGTTATTCTTTCTATAGATCATGATGTTTGTCTCACGATTACGAGTCAGGACACCGATTGGGTGATAGACTTGGGAGCCTCGTTTCATGTGACTACAAGCAGTGACTTCTTCACAAGCAGGTGACTTTGGGACCGTGAAGATTGAAAATTCTAACGTATCGAAGATTGTAGGGGTCGGTGATATTTGTGTGAAAACTGATGTAGGTTGTACATTGGTTCTCAGGGATATGAGGCATATCCCATACATTCTCCTTAACTTGATGTCGACGGGAAGGCTGGATAATGATGGCTATGAAAAGCGATTTGTTGGTGGGCGTTGGAAACTCATCAAGGGTTCATTAATTGTTGCCCAAGGAAAGAAGTGTTACACCCTTTACAAGGCAAGTATTAGCGTGTGTAAGGGTGAGTTGAACGCAGTGAAAGATTCAGCTATTGATATGTGGCATAGGTGTTTAGGCCACATGAGTGAAAAATGGCTTTATGTACTAGCGAGGGAGCGGCTCCTTCTAGACGTAACAGGTATACCTCTCAAAACTTGTATTAATTGTTTATCAGAGAAACAATATAGAGTTTCATTTGTTAAATCTTCTTCTCATGTTAATAAAGTGCATGCATTAGATTTGGTTTATTCTAATGTTTGTGGTCATATGAGGATAAAAACTTTGGGTGAGGCATTGTATTTTGTTACTTTTATAGGTGATGCATCTAGGAGGGTTTGAGTTTATGCTTTGAAATTCAAGGAGGAGATCTTTAGTGTGCTTAAATTGTTTCATGTTATGGTCGAGAGAGAGACATGTAGACCATTAAAGTGCGTCTACACTGACAATGGTGGTGAATACATCGATGACTTTCATTAGTATTGTAAGTCATTGGGTATACAACATGAACAGACAGTTCCCAAGACCCCCCCCCTAACATATTGGTGTACCTGAGTGAATGAATCGCACCATTATAGAGAGAATCAGATGCATGTTATCCCATGCAAAGTTGCTCAAGACGTTCTGGGGAGAAGTAATGCACACGGCAGTGCATTTGATAAACAGGTCTCCATCAGCCCTGTCAAATAAAGAAGTACCTGAGAAGGTTTGGACTGGACAAGAACCATCATACAATTATCTGAGAGTGTTTGGATGCTGGACATCTGTTCACGTACCAAAGGACAAGAGTTCCAAGCTCAATATGAAGATCAGACAATGTGTGTTCTTGGAGTACGGTAATGAAAAATTCAGCTACAGATTATGAGATCCAACTGAGAAGAAGCTCGTCAGGAGCATAGATGTGATTTTCTTTAAAGATCAGTATATAGAAGACATTGCTAAGCTAGAGAAGAACCAGCCAGTTCAAGTGGGCTAGAGGACATGGATTCGGTTATTCCTCACGTGGTGCCTAATGACGGAAAAATACAACAAGGTATAGAGGACGAGGGAGTTCTTAAAGAAGATGAACTAGGAGAGTAGCCCCCACTTGATCCGCTTGTTGAGCCACAGGTGAAGAGGTCATTTAGGGATAGACAACCGTCCAAGAGGCGCTCGCTACATGAGTACATTATGCTTACTAATGGAAAAAAGCCAGAAGATTATTCTGAAGCTCTAGCCGACGAGCATAAGGGGGAGTGGTTAAAAGCTATGTAAGAGGAGATAAAATTCTTACATAAGAATCACACCTATGATATAGTAAAATTATGCAAGGGCAAGAAAGATTTGAGCAACAAGTGGGTGTTTAGAGAGAAGATTGAGCAGAAAAATTTACAAACAAGGTTCAAGGCCAGACTTGTAGTGAAAGGGTTCGGTCAAAGGAAAGGCATATACTTCGAGAAGATATTCTCACCAGTGGTAAAGATGACATCCATACGGGTGTTGCTTGGGTTGGTGGATAGCATGGATCTAAAGATAGAGCAGTTATATGTTAAAACTACCTTTCTCCATAGTGACTTGGAAGAAGAGGTCTACATGCATTAACTAAAGGGGTTCGAAGTCAAAGGCAATAAGCATATGATGTGTAGGTTGAGAAAGAGCTTGTATGAGCTGAAACAAGCTCCAAAGTAATGGTACAAGAAGTTTGACTCGTTCATGTTAAAGCATGGGTATGACATAATGGAGTTGAACCACTGTATGTTCACGCGCAAGTTCTCAGATGGTGAATTTCTCTTGAGTAAAAAAGGAAGAGATTTATTGGGATTTTCTCCTCATGGCTCGACCAGTCGAGTGCCCTGCTCAACCGATCAAGGGTGCCGGTCAACCAGTCGAGGACTGGCTCGACTCAAACTCTAGCAAGCTTAGTTAGAATTTTTCGGTGGAGGGATGTGCTCGACCAGTCGAGGACCCTGCTCAACCAGTCGAGCTTACGCAAATTCAGTCAGGATTTTGTGTGGACTATGGAAATTTGAGGCAATTTTTGCTATAGTGCGAAAGAGAGTTGCCTAAACTATAAATAGGGGTTCCTATGGCTGTTTTAGGTAATGCAAGGGAGTTTCCTAAAGCTTTACAAGGGTTTGTTAAAGAGTTTAGGGCTATCAAAGGTGTGAGAGAGAGAGAGAGAGGAAGAGAGAGAGGAAGCTTGTGGAATGAAAGTTTTACTCGTAGAGGTGATCCACTGTGCACTCGACATCTTAGCGTTTCTACATCCTCGTAATTGATTAGATCTCTTCATTTTTATTTATTTTCTTATTGTTTATCCACTCCGGCGTAAGTAAAGAAGGTTTGATCTGAGCGGTGTGTACTTGTGATCAGTTGTAATGTTCCATTTCATAATAGATTGTTAATCTGGACGAGGTCTTGTAATTTTAACCTCTTTAAGGGTTTTTCACGTAAAAATCTCTTGTGTCATATGGTTTGTGCTTTGATTTATTTCATTACTTTATTATCCCATAATTCTAGTATTTTTGGATGGCTAGATCCTAAGATTTTGTGCAAAGGCCCCCAACAGTACTCAGCTATGTCATTGGCCCACACAAGGACTTACCACGTACATACCCATATTAGTGGCCTACATAAGGACTTACATACTCACTCATGTTTGTGGTGTTATGGTTATACATAAGAACCTATGCGGGTTTCAGTTACAAACTCTACACTCAATCCTACGAAAGGAAAGAGTATGAATGACTTTTACAATTGGCAACTTACTTTATGGATTGAGCCCCTTTTGTAGCGTCATGCTTGATTCGCTTCTTCGAACCTCTTCCGTGCTTGAATTCGCTCCTCAATTGCTCCCATGATCGTTGATGTCAATGCTTACCAATGCTTTAACTCCTACGGTCATTTGCCTTACATATGATATACCAATGAGGTAACCAAGGCAAGGGAGGTTAGGTGAATCTCCTATAACACATAGGAATGTTGTAATTCCTAGGGGATTTACCTAGAAGGGTCTTCTAGTGTTTAATATTTAAAAAGGTGAGAGTTCACCTATATCTTCAAACAAGAGCATGGAAAGATTATTAAAGTAAAGAATCACAAGAAGATTAGGATGAAACTCTTTGGATTGAGGTATAAGATGTGTGGTTGTGAGTGAAAAAACACATAGCCTCTATTTGCACCAAAAACCCCTCAAAAAACCCAAATATCAAATGTTGTATATATGGGAACAAAGTTCCAATGATAAAAAAAAAATTGACAAAAATTAGTCAGTTCAATTGATTAATTCGAGTCTTCAATCGATCAAACTACCTATTCAATCGATCAGGAGATGCATCGATTGATCGTTATAATTTCATCATTTTTTCAAAAGCTTATTGGATGATTTAGGGCACCTTCGATCGATTGAACTGGTCTATCGATCAATTGACCGGAATGATTCCCAAATAGAAACTTGCTACAAAATTTCGATTATGGTTAATCGATCGGGTATGTCCATTGATCGATCATGTCATTGATAGATCAGAGGTTCAATCAACAGCTTCAAAAGTCTGCTATTTTGGGCAATTTGGTTTACAACTATTTTTCACCTCTTTTAGTCTTACTTATCATGTTCCAATTAGACTCTTAAGGTTAAGGATGATCAAACAAGTTTTACCTATAAAGGTTAGGATCATCTAGCTGCTAAGGGTTATTTTGAGTCAACAATTAGGATTACTAAGGCACCTCATATACTTGTTCTTTACTCCTTGATGCTCTAGTCTTCATGTGTCTTTGGTCTTCAACTTCTAAGGACTCAACCGACTCCTTGACACATTGACACATGTGATTGATAAATAAGGTGCATAAATAAATACACTAATATTATGTAGATCACACCATGAGAGAGAGAGAGAACCTGTGTAGAAGCCTAAACAAACTAGGTTCCCTACATATACATGCACACTTATACAGAGAGAATTAAAGGACATTTTTATTTAAAAATGCCACATGTTTATGTTGTAGAGGATAACTGCCTTAGTGTAATGAGGCACCACCTCAACACTCTCAAATCTCTCTTCCCTTTAATGTTTACGCACTTTGGACTATGTAAACATGCCTCCACCTTGGGCCCACATCCAACCTTTAGACTATGCAATACACACATCCACCTTGGGCCCCTCCCTTGAACCACACAATGCATGCTTCACCTTGGACTTGTTGCTCCTCTTAATTCACGTACTTGTGCCTTATCTAAAGGACCACACACTCACTCCTTCGTATTCTGTTTGATAGGTTGCATACTCGTGCTTTCATTTGGACTTCTGGTTTACCACTGTTTTACCAAGAGGTGGGAGAGAAATAAGAGATGTGACATGTAATATAAATGTTGGGTCCCTAGCATACAAACACAATAGAATATGGTACAATACAATTTGATTATGGGACCCATACCAAGAATCCTTGTTTGCAATAGTATTAAATTTCTCAATATAATAATATATATTAACGATTGAGATTATACCTGCACATGATGTGCATGAAAGAAATGTTTGTGAGGCCAATCTGTTAATGTTGTTCTCCTAAACTAAGGAGTTTCTCTCTGATCTATCCCAGTACTGGAAAGTCAAAATAGCTCAATGTCTAATCCTATGGTAGGTGATGAGGAAGACACATATCATCCACATAAGTGGACCACAGATGAAGATGATAGAAAATGATGGAGTGTTTCTCTACTCTCTCCCAGACTTTATCTCTCTTTTTTCTCACACTACTCACATGTCTCATGGGGTGGTCACATCTAGGGCTAGCTCTACCTCTCATTTGGGATAGGATCATATAAATAAGGATGGGTTAGGCTTTTAAGGATGCACCTAGTATGGTGCTCAACCACCCCACAAACTTTGATGTAACTTACGATTAATGAAGCTCGTTAATCCACCTCATTCATGCATATACTCATGATTCAACCCTCCACTATCATGGCATATCCACTAATGGTCATTTCTCATGCCAATCAGAGTGGACTTTCAGATTTGGGCCATCAGGTTATCATTGTAACGACCCGTAAAATTTTATACACATCCCGTACACATGTGTAAGTGTAATGCCCCAGATTTTGAGTGTTGAGCAAAGCTCAACTCCCGAGATCCAATGCATCACTTATACAACATGGATAATGGTGGTTAAATGTTGTCCATATTAACGTCTTAAACATGAGTGAGATTATACTAAAACAACATATCATACTCCAGATGTAATTAAATTTAAGCAGTTGAAGACTGAAATATACAATCTCCAGAGTATGATGATGTAACAGGGTTTAATATATACAATGGTTGTTTCAAAATACACAAAATGCCAAAATGTAAAGTGTTTGACTAATTTATATATCCCTACAATCCCGTCGAATCAGCACGAGGTCTATATAGACCCGCCTAATAGCTGAACGTAGGAGAATTCCTCCTCCTCGTCTACGAAGTCCAGATCAGCTGCATAGACTCCGACATCACCTGCATCTAAACCAGCATCTGGTTGGTGTTTTAAAACACCATCCCAGAGTGGGAGTGAGTGATCAACTCAGTGGTATTAAAGGCAAAGGTTAACATGTTATCAATTCAATCAAGCAGTAATGATAAAACAATACAACAATCATTCCCTAACTACTCTTGTTAATGCAGGGATAGTATGTAGTAATGATGTATGCCCTCGCACAAAGCTCCCTAAAGTGACTTCATCAACCATTCACGCATGACAAACTCCCTAAACATGTACTTCCTTGTCAAAACACATGCAATGCGGTGCATGGTCATGTTAGCCAAGTACTTAATTAGGCTTATTCATACAACATATTTGGGAAGCTAAGGTACCTCCCTTTATATCATTTATCCAAACCGAAGGATCCATCTAGAGTCATCAATCCTAGTTAACCACATACGATAGATAAGTTGTAGGGCATCACCCCTAATGAAAAAAAATGGATAAACAAATTTAAGAGTTTATATTCGAAGTCACTACAGGGAGGCTCGTCACCTTAGTGCAGGCCGATAGCTCGAATACAATGTCTCATACCACCGTATTTGGTTCACGAGTTTGGGTTGCTTACTGGTCACTACGGGGAAGCTCGTCACCACAACGTAGGCCGACAGCTCTACCACGGTGTCCCATACCACCATGCCCGGCTCATGAGTCTTAGCGGATCGTGGTATCATGGTTGAAATGGGTCTGTACATTGGTAAGTGGTACCTTAGATTCAAACGGTGATGTCCATACATGGTAAACATACAATAGGCCCATCGGTTTATTTGACAAATTCAATTTGTACAGGCGCACACCGAATTAATCGACATAGAGCACATAAGCACTCCATGTGGCCTAACCACTTTCGACAATCGTCATACAACCCAGATTCATCGAATGTATCCAATGTGACGAGGCTAATTCCACCACTCAAATGGGAATTGTCACCGATTGCTAGGGCCAAGTTATGGCCCCAACCTTACTCAAGTGCAATAGGTAGACACATGTGATAATCATAACAACATTAAACAAATAATTCAAATACGATTCTCATTCGCGCATTTTGTCAAACACATTGAACATGTTATCAAATATTTGCATTTCATCCATAAATTGCGTAATCGAAATTATGAATATATGAAGGAAGCTATACATATAAATAAGGTAATTGAGAATCCCATCTCAATAATCTTATTAAATACAAACCATCAACCATTTCTCATTCAGATATTTTATCAAACACTTAGACTACACAGTACTAAATACATAGACTAGATTAGTTATGACATGAACTATGGCAATTCATTACACAACATCAGTTATAAAGCATATAACAAACATGGATCTTAGATTAGAAAGCATGACAAGCAGAAATCACAATTTCATATTCATTCAAATATTTCAACAAACACATGAAATGCATCATATATTCAACATAGTTCACACATGTATAATTCATCGAAAATATCGTAACTAAGATCATATGGCAGTAATCAAATCAGTTATAAATCATTGCTGACATTGAAAGCCTTGCAAATCATAACTTAAACGTTTATAGTCCGAACCTTTCGTCGAAATACTCGTTTCGAATCCTACGTTCCCGAATACAGAACAACGGGTACCTAAACATTGAAATATGTTAGCTATTTCGTCGATTAATCTATTTGGAGCCCTAAATCAATATTAGGGTTAGGATTTCTTACCCAAATCGCAGTTGAAATAGGTCGCGTAGCGATGTAGAAAGGCGATCTAGTGCGTGTAGTCGTGGAAGAGAAACACTACCACGATCTGCTAAACTTTCTCCTCTCCTCACTTTTTTCTCTTCTTTTCTCTCTTCTCTCTCCTAAGGTTTGGAGAAAATTCGTATGAGAGAGCGGTGTGGTGGTTTAAGGGCTTTAAATAGGTCTAAAACTAATATCAATGGTCCTAGGGCCACGGTATACTTAAGTTATAACCAAAGGGTGTCTGTTTTTAACAAACAGGGCCCTTAGGAAGATTCATTACTCACCTACGGCATAGAACAAGTTTCCTGACCATGGATCTAAGCCAAGTTATGATTTCAGCACGATTGGATAGGCCGATCGACCGTGAAGGACCTGTATCAAATCGATGGTCATTGTCACTCGATCAGGGCCACAAGTATACAGATATGTGCAGAGAAATTTTCCTAATCTATGGGTGAAGTTTGGTCAGAAACTGATGGTTTGAAATCTTCAATTTCTCCCACAAGCAAAAGGCCCAATTTACTTAAGTTTCGTTACGTTTTCTAAAGATATTCACGTTTCTCACACACTTCGCTCAGGGCTCAAGTTATGCGATTCTGGATAATATTTGGGCTCGATTCCCGCGATGGCTGTCAAGCCCAATAAGACGGTCATAACCCTATAGTTTCACGGTCATCGGACTTTCGACGTGCGGTCCAAATCCGATACAGAGTTTCAATGTGCTCCCGAGAGCAACTGGCTTTTAAGATTCCGCCTAAGTTTTTAAGTAGCGTTGAGTTAATAATTCTGACGATTTCAAGTCTTACCATTTATATAGATAGTGGTTCAAGCTAAATCCACGGATTATTTAGTTTAGTACTTAACTAAATTTTCATCTAATTTCTACAGGAAACGTTCCTTAAGGATTTCTGCCTGAGGTGATACTGGGGTCTTTGTATGGATTTTTATGAGACGTTAAAGTAATCTAGGGTAAAATTTTCTTTTTCTTTTCTTTTCCCTTTAATATAGAGAAAGTGCTCATAGATGCATACACTTACTCTCAGATACATACTACAATAAGCTTTGAAATCTCTTATATATTTTAGTATTCTCGACCATTACCCAAACATAAGCCTAACTTACCATTGGATTCAAGAAACAACAACCTTATTCTCTAGTATACATACATACAACCCTCTTATACATCCCAAGCTTACATATCTTTACACACTCCACTTATCGTTGATTTAAACCGTTGATAACACTTTTTAAGGACCTGTTAAGTTATCTAACCATCCAATTTCAATCAATGGACTGCCCTGTTACTCGACCATCCTTGCACTCTACAAAACAATCATATCATCAAAATGATTTATTATCTAACTATTCAACTAGCTCGTTGGATCCCAACAATACATCGTCCATTTTCTACTCAATCCATTGATCAAAACGTTCGTTCATTCGATAGAATATCTAACCTACACATTAGCTATCTCAAGATATTTGACTATTCAAATTGGAGGGATCCACCTGGCTGATCTTAGCCTTTCATCGACGAACAATGATGATTTTAACGATAGAAGTATTCTGACAGTTTCAATTTACATGGTCCACATGGGTTTTGGATCCATCTCAATTTTGGCCCCAAGTCGTAATGTAATCTAATGAATTAGATGGATGACTTGGATGTCTCACAGACATCACAAGTGAGGCCAAACTATGTGAAAAAAGAAAGAAAAAAAAGAAACTGTCAACGTCGTCAACTAAAATTCGACCATAAGTCATTAACTCCTTTATCTTCCTTTTTCCTTGGTTTGAACCAAACCAGCAAACCCATCACTAATGTGAAGTTTCCATCATAGTAGAACCCATTGGATGATCCAAATCGATCATTAGATTAGGCTAAAAGAAAGTTTTAATGGTAGGCATGTTCTTGCCCAATTTACGAACCATGTGGCCCACCTAGACCTTAAAACTGCCTCATTTTCAAGTTGTTGTTTAAACATGGTTTGGAGAATCTAAAGGATAGAGTGGATTTCTCAAGACATTATGGTGTAACCCACCTTGCCCACCATTTCGATTTAATTCAACCTGAATTTAAGTCATGTTATAGGCCATCCATTTTCCTTCGAAAGTTTTACACCAAGATCTTTTCCTCTGAAATCCTTGATTCTAAAACAATCTAGGCCATCCATTTTCAAAGCATACTATGCAAGAAATTGAATTTGACACAATCTCTCCATATTTCACGTGTCTGAGAGTTGAAAATGGTTGGAACTTTCTAAAAACCAATGTGCAGGTCTGGAATGTGCCTCACACCCTGAAAACCAATGTGCAGCTTACATCGGTCTTCACACAAATATCACTGACCCTTACAATCTTCGATATGCAAGAATTTTTCATCTTTATGGTCTCATAGTCACCTGACTTGTAACTTGTGAAGAAATCCTTGCGTGGAGTCGCATGAAACGAGGCTCTCGAGTCTATCACCCAGTCGGTGTTCTGACTCATAGCCGTGAGACACACATCGTGATCTGCTGAAAGAATAACTACAATGTCACCATCTGAAGTGACCACAGTGGAGTCTGATTCATCTTCCTTTTCATTTCCTTTTCCTTTCTTATCGTTCTTCTTATTACGACATTCATGCTTGTAGTGGTCATTCTTGTCATAATGTCAGTATTTAACCTCTTTCCTTGTACTAGACTTGTCTCTTGATTTATCTCGGGCATTCTCGCTCTTCCTATTCTTTCATATCTCCCGTTTCTGTGTTACAAGGGTCTCTTGTTGAGTAGACCCATGAGACTTCCTCCTTGTTTTCCCATTGAAGAGACAGCTAGTTATTTGTTTCATGGATATCTTTCCATCTGGCTCAGAGTTACTTAGAGACACCATCAATGTCTCTTAATTGTCAGGCAATGAATTAAGCAATGACAAAGCCTGCAATTCATCATCCAGGACCATCTTCATAGCCGAGAGCTGGTTCATTGTATTGTTGACCTCATTCATGTGCTCGACTACAAAACCACCATCTTTGAATTTGAGATTACAAGTCATCTTATCAGGAAGATTTTCTTACCAGCTGTCTTCCTCTCACACAACCCTTCCAATTTTAGGCATAGACTAGCGGTTGAGGTCTCCGTAGACACATGGTGAAACACAGAATCATCTAGCCATTATCTAATAAACCCCACTGCCTTCCAGTCCAACCTCTTCCAATCACCATCAGACATATCCTTGGATTTTGCTTATATGCCTAAAATTAGAGAATATAAGTCATTGCAATAAAGCAAGTCTTCCATCCTAGCCTTCCATATGGTCCAGTTAGAACCATTAAGGCTGATCATCCTTTATGAGCCACCTTCCATAATTCAAAACTGATCTTACCCATTCAATGAACTTAGCCCTGATACCACTTTGTTGGGGGCATTACACAAAACTTTAAGATCTAGCCTCCCAAATCAAACAAGAATTATTTGATAATAAAGCAATGAAATAAATCAAAGCATAAACCACACCACACAAGAAATTTTTATGTGGAAAACTCTTAAAGAGGTAAAAACCACGGGACCTCGTTCAGATCAACAATCCATTATGAAATAGAATGTTACAACCTTCTTCACTCACGTAGGAGTGGATAAACATAAGAAATAAAAGAAAAACAGAAAGATCTCACCAATCACGAGGATGTAGAAGCGCTGAGACATCAACTCCCTTTTACAAGTTTTCTCTCTCTCTTTTATCTCACTCTCTCACCTTTGATAACCCTAAACCCTTTAGCAAACTTTTACAAAGTTTTATGAAACCCTCTTGTATTACCTAGAAAAGCCCTAGGCACCCCGATTTATAGTTTAAAAAACTTCCTTCTGCACCTTGTTGCGAAAGGAATCAGATTTCCGCAATCCGCACAAAATTGCGGAACAAATCTGCGTAAGTTCGACTGGTTGAGTGAGTCCTCGACCGGTAGAACACCTCTCTCGATTGGTTGAGTATCTCGGAAAAAAACATTAGATGGTCGCTAAACTTTGAGTCGAGCCTCACTCGACCGGTCGAGCGCTACTCATGACCGGTCGAGTGGCTCACTCGACCGGTCGAGCAGCGTAGTAAACTATTCTGATTTTCTAATCTGCTCCCCCATGTCTCTTCTGAACTGAGGAGGAAAACCCCATCATGCACTTGTGACAACATGTGGGGTGGTGTTCTTGCTGGAGTGCAACAAGTGCATGTATGTGAAGGTGAGAGATCAGGGTAACGGATGGGCCACTCACCCTGCCACTAGCCAATGGCTAGTGGTCTGTGGACCTCACTGTAATGTATGTGTTTCTTCCATGCTGTCCAACCATTCTTCCAGATCATTTTATGCTATGAAATCGAAATGAGGTTAATCCAAATCTCAAGTGGACCGCACATCGTTGATCGAACGCCCACCATTAAAAACTTTTTGGACAACAAAAGTTTTGGATATATATATATATATATATATTCATCCAAAACTTCCATGGCCCCCAAAGTTTTCAACGGCAAGAGTTTAACACCCATTGTGTAGTCTACTTGAGACTCGGATCCCCCTCATTTTTGGGCTCATACCCTAAAATGATAGAAGAAATGGATGAACGGTGTGGATAATACCCGTACATTACGGTGGCCACTCAGGGCTCCCAACCATTCCGCGCTTGAGACGGAGGGGTAGGACGAAATCCGCGTCCACTAAAAGCAGCAGGGTCCGTACCCAACTAGAAAAAATAAAATAAAAAAATCAAAGCAATTAAATAGTCCAAAGACCAAATGTCTGATGAAAATAATCAAATGGCCATATAGCAGGAAGCGTATTGGCTGGTGTACCACACACCGCGGATCTGACTGGTGTGCTGACGTCACCAAGTTCTTTGGCCCCCATCATGAGGTATGTATTATATCCCAACCGTTCTTCCATTTAGTGACCTAGTCTTAATGCTTGATCCAAAAAACTAAAATAGAACCAGGATCAAGTGGACCACATTGCAAAAAGAAGTTGGGGATTGAGGGCCTGTTTGGCCAGGCAGATCCCACGGTATTAGGAGGGATGGGATCGGCCATATCCTTGGATAGGCATGACGAGCCAAACAGGTCCAGTGAACTTGTCCCGGGATATAAGCCACATCTCATGGATCTAAAGACAATCCACTGACATCACCATCGTTATCTTAAAATTGATCTTATCCTTTGGTTGAATGGATTGGAAAGTAAAATCCGGCGTGCCAAACGGACCAATAAGCTTGTCCCGGGATATAAGCAATCCCATGGATCTTAGGACAATCCATTGACACCACCATCATTACTTTAAAATTGATCCCATTCCTTCTGATACCATGGGATCTGTCCGGCCAAACAGGCCTTGAATGTCTATCATTGAAATCCTTTGGATCAATACGACATGTATTTTTCTTCTTCAACACGGCCAATCAATTTGATTTTATAAACAAATTAAATAAAAAATAAATATTTTGACTAAGTTTACAAATGTTTTAATGTGAGAATCATTACCTCCACTCCTATTTGAGGTGTGTTACACTTAAGCCTTGGATATAAATTAATTTTGGCTTCGTGCTCTCGCAAAATGAATGAAGAACGTGGATATAATAAATTCATAATCACCTTCAACCGTTCGTATAATTCGCACCTCGAGAAGCAGCAGCGCTCGTCTTTGCACAACACGTATCCATACCTGCGAGACCGGTGGCTTGTGGTTAACCAGCCAATCCGCTCCCGATATGGCATGTATCCTGCAGGCAATAAATCAACGGTTAGATCATGGAAGCATGGTCTCGGCACGTACGAATCATTCACCTCTGCAAACTGCACATTTGCGGACGTGCGTCACAGGGAATCCGCGACCTTTTGATGACGACCAGCCCCAATAATTCCTGGCAAACGCTATGACCCGATATCCGTAGCGACGTCATGTGGGCCCCACAACGCAATAGGGTTGGGTAGGATTATTTAAATTGCACCCACCACCCTTTCCAAGATTTCAAAGGAAAGTGATTGGATTTGGGAATCGCATCGGAGGTTGTAGGACTGACGTCATCAAAAGACGTCAGCTGTACACTTCGAATCGGCATCTTGACGTTTGCCCGGTGACCTCCACATCATCACAACCATACGTGGGCCCACCCCCACCTGCTATTATAGTGCAGACAGGATACCGCTGCAACCACTGTTTACGCAGTGTGGAAAAAACCCAAGTCTCTGGGGCCATCTGTCATGTTCAAAATGTCAAATCTAATCCGTTCGCCAGGTTCTGCCCGCCATTTTAGACCTGAAATAAAATAAATTGTCCAGATCTACAAATCATATTGGTCACACCACATGTAAAAGCAGGAATGGGATGCTGTCCGTAGTTTTTTTGTATATGAAAAACATGCAGTTTATCTTTCATCAAACTCTTTATTCAGGTCTAACTCACCAGAAAAGGGAATATATAAGAAATAAGCCTGATAAAATTCAAGCGCGATACATGATGTGAACTTAACGGTTCTAAAGTAATTTTACATTTTTGCTATTAGTGTGGGATATAATAGTGATAAATAATTTATTTGATTTTTATGGTTAAAATAATGTTCTTAGTATGAGGTACAGAGTGGATTATATATATAAAATATGGTGGACCCCACTGAGCTTGCGTGTTTTACGCGCTGGGTAGAACAGGTGTTGTAGACGGACGCGGATTTCCTGCGAAGGCTTTCGCAGGAAGTTCCTGCGCAAGGAATCTGGGTGGGGCCACCACCATTGTTTTTGGGAAATATACTCCGTTCATCCTTTTTGCAAGATAATTTTAAGACAAGCTACAAAAAATGAGTTGGATCCAAACTCAAATGGGCCACACGAGAGGAAACAGTAGGGATTCAGTTAGAACCGTTGAAACATTCTTTTGACCATAAGCTTTGTTTCAGGCTAATTTTTTTGTATTTTCACTTATCCTTGTGTTAATAACCTTATAAACGGTTTGGATGACATATAAACATTAAGGTGGAGCCAGGAAGGTTTCAATGGTAGGTATTTCTTTCCCCAATTTTCCCTCTCGTGTGGCCCACTTTAGTTTTGGATCCACTTCGTTTTTAGTCGATTTTCCTAAAATGAGCTCACCAAACGGATGAACGGAGTACATTTCTTAAAAACATGGTGGTGGACCCCACACAGCAGTCTTGCGCAGGAACTTTCTGCGAAAGGTTTTCACATGAAATCCGCGCCAGTTGTTTCCGGTCAGCAGAGTGCTCGGTGTTCCTCCGTCGTTGCTTGCTGCGGACTCAAGTGGAATCGTACAGAGTTTATTATGCCTCTGTCGCCACTGAGAATCCAATGCGTGTCGCCACTTCCTGGGGGCCACATGATGACTCTGATGATCTGAACCGTCCATTTCATTGTTAATACTATAAATAAGATGATAGAATGTAACCGTACGTCATCGCTGATTTTTCGTTTGATATTATAGCTGAATTTGAGCCGTTGAAAATTTTCTTTAAATTGTTTTAAATCATTTACAAATATCCACGATTAAAATCAACCTTTAAGCATAAATTTCATGCGGAATTTCTTAATCTAAAAGGTCAACAAGATGGACGGTCCCCGTAGGACCAATCAGCATGTGGGCCCCATTGGACGGCGATACATACGGGATCTTAACTCGAGTAAGAGGAAACGAACTCGAGCAGATATTTTACAGAGAAATTTATGACTGTGGACCCCACCTTTTATCCGGTGGTTTTTTCGTAACAAAACAAACCTTATTAGCGAACTTAGACCTGCATGTACGCACAAAAAATTTGAAGATGAAAATACCTCTGCTTTTTAAAGTACAGCAAGCTGCTCTACATAAATTTGGATACAGTTATGGTTACAGTTATAATTCATTTATAATATTTTTAAAAACTAGCTGAAAAATTCAAGACTTTTTTAATAATATCAAAAGTAGTGAGGGACATCTACAGTTATGCCTATGATTATAATCCATAGCTATAGGGTCCCACTGAACCTAATTCATTGATTTTTTGTTCTTTTTTTTTCATTGTAATTCCCATAGCATTTCGTGGGTCTTATTATGAGGTATGTGTTATATTTAAATTATTTATCTATTTGGCGAGCTCGTGTTAAGGATTGAGATGAAAAATAAGATAGATCGAGCTATCAAGTGAACCACACTGTAAAAAGCAATGGAGGATTGAACGTCTACTATTGAAACCCTTTTAGAGGTTATAGAAGTTTTGAATCATTATGAAATTTATTTTTCCTCTTCATCCAGGTCTTTGTGACCTTATGAATAGGTTGGATGGAAAATATATGTTATGGTGGGCCTTACAAAACTTTTAACGATGAAATTGATGACTCATTTTAAGGCATGCTTAAAAAAATGAAGTAGATCCAAACTTTAGGTGGACTACGCTATAGGAAACAGTGGTGATTGAATACCCACCATTAAAAACATCTTGTGGGCTACTAAAATTTTTATTTGCAATTCATCCTATTAATAAGATCAGAAAGAAATTGAGTGGGGCAAATATGAAATTAAGCGGAGTAAACTGGAAATTGAGCAGGAGAAATTAAAAAATGAGCGGGGCAAACATAAAATTCAGCGGGACAAACTAGAAAATGATCAGGACAAACATGAAATTGAGTGGGGAAAACTGAAAATTGAGAGGGCAAAACTAGAAATTGAACGGGACAAACATAAAATACCCCTGCTCTTCAAAACACATACCTTTCTCACCCCATTTCAAATAAAAACACTCATAAGCACATTTTTCTTCCCATTTTTCCTACTAAAATCTCTGCTTATTATCTACACTCATAAGCACACTAAAATTTATGTTTGCCCTGTTCAATTTCATATTTGTCTTATTGAATTTCATGTTTACCTCGCTGAATTTCATGTTTGCTCGGTTCAATTTTTAGTTTGCCCCACTTAATTTTATGTTTTTCCCACTCAATTTCATGTTTACCCCACTTAATTTCTAGTCTGCCTCGCTCAATTTCATGTTTGCCTCACTTAATTTTTAGTTTGCCCTGCTCAATTTCATGTTTACCTCACTCAATTTCTAGTTTGATCGCGAAGTGATTGAAATTGACTACAAAGTGAATGAAATGGATTTTCAACCATCGACCCGATGGAATCTTGGAAAATAACTTAGTTGACTAAATTAGCTTCTCCTACCCCAAAATCATATGTTGTACATTAAATAATTCATTTTAGTTTAGGAGCTATGCTTGTTAAAGAAATAGATAAAGAAATGAATTAAAAGATAAAAAAATATTTTTATATACTTACCTATACATATTTATATAATTATGAATTAGAGAAAACTGTAAGGTAAAAATATTCTCCTTGTTAAAAAAATAATAAAAAAATATAAAAAAATTCTGCCAGGCTATGGTGGCACTGCCACCTGGCCATTTGTCTTTTTTTTTTTTTTTTTTTGCTTTGTGTGTACTTTTGTGGGTCCCATTATGAGGGCTATGTTATATCCAAACCATCCATCTATTTGGCGAGCTCATATTAAGGCTTGAGACGAAAAATAAGACAGATCTAACTATTAAGTGGACCACACTGTAAAAGGTAGTGGGGAATTGAACGTTTACCATTGAAACCCTTTTAAGGGTTATAGAAGTTTTGGATCATTATGAAATTTATTTTTCCTATTCATCTAGGCCTTTGTTACCTTATGAATAGATTGGATGGAAAATAAATGTTATGGTGGGCCCTACAAAACTTTTAACGGTGAAAATCAATTTTCCTGCTATTCTTTATGGTGCGGTTCGGTTGATCTTTTGGATATGATTTTTTTTTTTGGATGATGTTCTGAAATAATCTCGAAATATGGATGAACGTTATGGATATAATAAATACATAGCTGTGGGGCATATAACTTTGATGTCTTTTGAGCTGTTCGTATGAGGAGCGTCAGTGCTCGTCTTCGAAAGGAAGGGAGAGGTATTTTCGTCTTTAAATTTGCTGTCCATATGAGAAGGTCTAATTTTGCAAGTTAAGTTTGTATTGTTTTCAAAAAATCCTTTGGATTAAAGGTGGGGTCCATAGTCATAAATTTCTCTATTTTAGAAAGTCATTGTCTAAGAGAGTTATTAGATGCTCTGGCAGTACATGACGCTTGATGCCTAGTCACTCAAATAATGTACACGCAGGCATGTACCAACTCAAATTTAAACCGACTAAACTGTGGAATTTAATGCCCTTATGACATACCCACGAAATCAGGTCTGCTGAATAATTCCTATCTTGGCTTCGTGGACACTTCTTCGCTGAAATAAGACCATTGGATATTTCTCATT
Source organism: Magnolia kwangsiensis (assembly GCA_037074715.1). Taxonomy (NCBI): domain Eukaryota; kingdom Viridiplantae; phylum Streptophyta; class Magnoliopsida; order Magnoliales; family Magnoliaceae; genus Magnolia; species Magnolia kwangsiensis. The sequence continues at coordinate 187,105,427 of CM073572.1, read as the reverse complement.
TTAACAGTCCAAAAAATGTACACCAATCCGACAATTAGATAATAAAACAACATTAAATTTATGGGGGCCGATTAGATACTACATGATAAATAACCGAATAGCTACTGAAGTGACATGACCAACCTCTGTGGACCCCACCATGATGCATGTGTTGTATCCATACTGTCCATCCATTTGGAGAGATTGTTTTATGTCCTGAGAAAAATAACCAGATAGATCTAAAGTTCAAGTGGACCCCATCATAAAAAGCAGTGGGGGACAATGACATCCACTGTTCAAAATTTCTTTGGGGCCATGGAAGTTTTTGATCAAGCTTAAATTTTTATTTTCACTTTATTTATCTCTATATTAAAAGTTTTTGTTTTCACTTCATTTATCTCTATGTTAACTTATGAATAGGTTGGATCTAAAAAATACATCATAGTGGGCCCTATAAATATTTTAACATTGGGTGTGACTTATCCCACAGTTTTTTGTTGCGGTCCACTTAAATTTTAGATCTATCTCATTCTTTTTCTCATGTCATAAAAAGTTCTCTGCAAATGATTATACGGATACAATACATGTATTATGGTGGGGTCCACAGAGCTTAGTGACGTCACTTCGATAGTGATTTAGCTACTGACCTTGTTAGTATCTAATCCGCACCCTAAATTTAATTAATAGTATACCTAAAGTAGGACCCACAGTTTGGGCGCTTTAACTTAAATGACTGATGTGGCACATATGCAGTATCTAAGTGCCTGCGTATCATTTACCTACTCTGGCTGAGTACAAAAAATTTTCTCGTTGTTTAATACTCATGCCTTGTCCAGTCGCGCGTCTGTTTTTCTTGTACTCTTCAATCACACGTGCAAAATTTATGTACGTGTGTACGATCAAAGCCATTAATCGGGAATTACAAAAGATTTAAATATTCTGAGAGATGTATCATATTGTTTTATTCATTCTGTGGACCACATGTTAAAAAAAATAAATGGACATGAGTAGTCGTTCGAAATTAATGACTTCTGTTACCTGCAGTCTGCGGATTATCTACTGACAGGTTGAGTAGCCAGACTGGCTATGATGTAACGCCACCAAAGTTAGGTAGGTCCTACCATAATGTATTTGTTGTGTCTGCACCATATATTCATTTGGGGAGAGCATTTGTGTATGTGCCAAAGAATGAGTTAGAAAAAGCTCTAATGGACTCACCACAGAAAAAAGAGGAGAGAGTGACGTCCACCATTAAAATATTTTAAAGTCTATAAAAGTTTTCAATCAATGTGATACTTGTTTTTTTTCTTTTTTTAATGTCTTTGTTAACTTATAAAGAGGTATCTCAAATAAATATTAGGAAGGTTTCAACGGTGGATGCCACTCTCTCCACTCTTTTCTGTAATGGTATCCACTACAGCTTTTGATATGCATCATTTTTTGACTCGTGCCCTAAAGTAATCTCTCCAAATGTATGGCCCGTGTGGATACAATACATACATCATGGTGGGTCCTACAGAACTTGGCGACGCCACTTCAGTAGCAGTCTCGCTACTCAACCTGTCAGTAGCTAATCCACGTCCGTTTTCCATTTCCGTTGTACCAGTTGCCACGTGTCACAAATTGATCCGTCCATCTGGTTCTCTCCACTCCCATCAGACGTCCATTGATTTTGACACTGTGGTCCACCCAATGAATTGGACGTGGCTGATCTACTCGAGTTGGTCTATACGATGTTCATTGATTTTCACGTTGTGGACCAACTAATGAGTGGACTTGACACGCGCGTAGCTCTTTGAAGTCATGAAAAAGATAGGCATTGGGGCTCACCATCAGATTTCCATTGATGTCGACATGTTACAGACCCGATGAGCGAACCAGCCTGATTTTCCACATCATATGGTCTGGCTCACCTTCGGCGTGCTAGAATGCCCCACGCGCATTACACCACAGGAAAGCTCACATGCATTCCGCGCAGGCGGGACAGAAGGAGAACGGATTGGCTACTCCCCTGCCATCAGCCCCGTAGCTGATGGTCAGTGCTCTGTGGGCTCCACTATGATGTATTTGTTTCATCCATTCCGTTCATCCATTTTTTATATCATCTTAGGTCTTCGTACCAAAAATGAGAGGAATATAAATCTTAGGTGGACCACACCACAGGAAAACAATAATGATTGGATATCCATCATTAAAATCCTCCTAAGGCCCAATGTACTTTTTATTTGACATCCAATCTAGTGATTAAGTCATACAGATCCAGATGAAGGGAAATAACAAAGATCAACTTGATCCAAAACACTCTCAAAATTTTTTTAATGGTCGACATTCATTCAACATTGTTTCCTGTAATGTGGCCCGCTTAATATTGGTATATACTAATTTTTGGCCTCATACCATAAAATGATCTATAAAAGTAGATGAACCGCTTGGATGAAACGCATACATCATGGTCGGGCCCACACAGCACTGACCACCAGCGATTGGCTGGTGGCAGTGGGAGTAGCCAATCCGTTTCCGGAAAGAAGGGGTTGACGTCAGCAGTGGGGTCCACAACAACTAATACTTCTGAACTAAGGATTCGTTTGGTCGGTGTTGGAAGAAGCTCTGTGATCCCCACCATGATGTGTGTTATTCATTAACATGGGCCTCAATAAAGTAAGATTTAAGTCTCAGCTGACTGCATAGTACGAAATTACGGTGATTAAACGCCAAAACTTCTTTGGCCCACAGAAATTTCCGATCAAACAGGTATTTGTATTTTCCTTTCATCCAAGTTTGTATGACCTAATTAATGCGCAATAAACATTACAATGAGCTTTAGAAAGCTTTTAGCTATGGTATTCAATCACTACTATTTTTTTTTAAATGTTTTTTTAATGACGTGATCCACTTGAAAATTATACACATACCTTATTATTGGGCCAATGCCTGAAATGAAGCTAGCAAAATAGACAAACCGCATTGATAAGATACATACATCCCGGTGGGACCCATAGAGTTTTTCAAGTACCGAGTTGGTACTGTAGGGGTTGCTAATGAAGCCAAGTCTAACTCGGTAAAAGAGTTTTTGATACGTGCCTCAGTTTTTTCTCTATACCAAATAACCCGTCTCGTTATTTATTGTTAAATTACCTTTTTCTTTTTCTTTTTTTTATTGGAAATTATAAAATATTTTGAAATTAATTTTTATTAGAGATCATTAGCCATTAATTTTGATTGTTGATAAAATGAAATAATACATTTATCTTTAATTTTAGAGAGAAAAAATAAATAAAATCTCATCTTACACCTATGCAAATTAGATTTAGACCAATGATTTAGATTGCATGGCATGTACTACCTGCCATTGGGTGATCTAGATCATTTCTCCTTGCCGGGGTCTACATTTCAACTATTGGGATCTTACGAAGAATTATATAACCTTTTCATGTTCGCATAGGAGAAAAATAGTAATTTTCCCTAATTCTATAAAGTTGGGGTAAAAGCATTATTGAATGTGGTAGCTTGTTAAATATAACGTCAATAATCCCATTAATGGTCAACTGTGATGACGTTATAGCCCTGTAATATTTTATGACCATTTTTAATGGTTGGTAATTCTGTTAATGGACAACTGGGATAAAATTAACCTTGGGGTATTTTATGAACATTTTGTGTAAGGCTATCAATGGGTTAGACCTCGGGTTGGATAGTTTTTATGAGCTAGTTCTATTTAAAATTTTGATTTTGCACAGTCCGGCCATGTCCCGTTAACCACCCTGGTTCTAAAGGAATGAGGAGTTATCTGACAATACTTGGGAGGGAGTTATTTGATGTATGGTAAAGAGGGAGGGTGAAATTTGTAAAAATATCAAGATAAAATAATCAGATATTTCACTAATTAATCGCCTAAAAGAATAGCACCTGAACTACTTGCAGTTGGATGTAGGTAACACCACATCATAATCGATATCTAATTTTTTAACAACTACTGGGAAATCTTGACCCTTTATATTCTATTCTGATGATGAATTAGATAATCATCAAAAAGAAAATAGGAGGAAACCCAAAAAGAAAATTTGGTTATTACAAGACTTTATTTATTTATTTATTTTTAAAAAAAGAAACTAAAGGCTACCTTGCATCTTGTGCTACATGTTGGACCATTTTCTCATGGAGCAGATGTTCTACATGTGTCTATGCGTTACAAGTGCTACTGTCCATCTTCAAGGGTTACGGATATCCCTTTTCAACTTTTTGTGCTCAATGTACTTCATGTTGCTACGTGTGCTTTGTTGTACATGTAGTGCATATGCCACAAGTGCCAACCTCCATCCAGAGCTTCACATATAACACGTGTATTTGTATATCTAAGCACCTTCACGTGTCCCACCTATGCTCATTGTAAATTTTCAATTTCATGCACACATACGTTCCATGTGTGCTAAATAATCCTTATTTTAAGTGGCGATAAACCATGTGAGTCTAACCAGCTTAGGACAACATGACTAGGGCACATGTTGTGCATAATGCTTGCATTCTGCCTATTGACTGCCGGTGCAGTTCAGTGAGAAATTTGAGGGTTGATCGAACGAAGTTGTGCTGTTCCTTGTCAATCAAGTACTATTTTGGTCGACTGAGAGTGTCTGTTGAAAGCTTAGTTGACGGAACGTGTGACCAATGATTCGAACATTTTTATGTAAGTAAAATGTATTTAAGCTTAGTTCTGAATTAATTAAGGTTTATACCCTACGAATGTTTTCTTTATAAGTACAAGTTTTGTGAGGTGAGAGAGTTTTAGACGTTTGTAAGAGCTTGGAAAGGGCTTTTCATAGTAATGCGTAGCAGTGTGAGATTGAGCGATACCATAATCAAAGAAGATAAATGGTGTACTCTAAGATTTTGATTATCTTTGAGATATTTTTCATTTTGTACTGTGATTTTTTTCCCACAAGGGTTTTCTACGTAAAATATCGTGTATTATTTTGTTGATTACTTTTGATTTGGTTATTTGATTTATTGTAATTGTTTTACATTCGTTTATTGTACTTCCACAAAAAATAGATTAACAGTGATGATAGATCCGAATCTTTAGTAGTTTGATTCGAGTTTGTTTTGGCTTGGTTTTATGATGTAGAGTGGTCGCGGATAATTTCATAGCCAAGATGAACCAGAAAAGGCCTGATCGGAGACGAAGATGATCTGGACCGTCAGAACTTAAAACGGAGGTATCTTGCAAACCGAAATGAATTATCAGACATAAAATATATGATTTAGGGTAGGACAAGCTACTTTAGCCACCCAACCGACTATGCCGGGTTGCACAAGCTAGATTTGCAAAATACATCAAATCGATAGTCGTTTCTCTATTTTAATTCTATGTTTACTGTAAATAGTAAGTTTTAGTTTGATTATAACTCTTCATCCATTGGGCTTTAGGAGTTGTGCCCAACGTAAAAAATGCTTAAAATAATTAGGAAAACAGCGTGGTGAAGCCAAATAAGACACTATTTTTGGTTAAAAACCTTGCGCACTAGTAGACATCATGACCGTCTATAAATAATAACTTTACTATTTATAGTAAGTTGCGAATTCTAGGAGTTTTTAGTTGTAGTTTGATTCTAAAATTTCTTCATTTGCATGGTATCCCTATTTAAAGGGTTGTAAACTCATTTATTTCATTCATTAATCGATTTCGAATTTTATAGAATTTATTTTCTATTTTCTTGTTCTTTTCCTCGTGGATTTGAGAAGTTTATGTGAGGAGTCCAGAGAAGTTTCGTGGATTCAGATTAGTTATCCCCTTGAGGAAGATGGTGCTCGACCTCACGTCCTTTTCTGCGTCAGTTTACATAATTGTGGTGTGAAAATGAGCCAATTTACTCTAACAGTACATAATATGAAGATAAGCCTAAGGTAAACTACTTATTCGAGACTAAACTTTTGTTGTAGCCTATTACATATGTTTTGATAATTATAAGACATTTGATTATTTAAGAAAGGACTGTGTATTGACATGCCACAGGTCATGTAAGTCACCATTTATATCAAGGTTTGATAACTATAGATTGGATTGCAAGATTTTCATCATTCCAACTTGTAGGATTAGTAAAAAAACACAATCACCAAGTTACCTTCCATTTCAATCTATTAAGTAATTATATACATTATGATTATTGATAAGTTCGTTCATATCAAGATTGTAGGATGAGTGACCTTCATATCATGCTTGTACGCTCATTTCCACGCATGAGGGCAATCTCATAAAGTAAAACTTATTTGGAAAATATTAACAACTTCAAGAAATGGTTCTTACATTAATATCTCATGAGTGTGCCAATAGCTAATGGGTCCATCAAGCTTTGGATTGATTATGCCATCCATAGGGGCATATTTAATCTCAATAGTCATTTCATTAGACAATAAATAAGTTCTAGTTGGATAGTTTTCTTTGAGTAGAGGTGTTGGGGATTTTGGACCTGCAGAATCACACGGATCTAGATCTAGGATAGCAATCCAATGGCACCAAGCACACAAGAGAACACAAAGAACATCCAGATTTAACATGGAAAACCCTTTCGGAAAAAAAATCACGGCACAAAGCGACGGATCTCCACTATGAAAGCATCAATTACAAAGAGAGAGGACTTACCTGATTCGAACAACCTCGAATCTCACCCTTGCTACACCCTTTAAAAACCCTAGAACCCCTTTAGAAAATTTTTGTCATACCCAGAAAAGCCCTAGGAACACCTATTTATAGTTTAGGCAACTTCCCTTTCGCATCCTGGTTGCGAAAGGACTCAAATCCGCAGTTTCGCGCAAAATTGAGGAACAAACTGCGTAACCTACGACCGGTCCTAGGAGAGCTACGACCGGTCATACTACGACTGGTCTTACAGTCCCTACGACCAGTCCTAGGCCCTGAAAAAAAATAGCACAACTCGCTGGACTTCGAGTCGTGCCAGGGCTCGAACTTACGACAGGTCGAGCACCTCCCACGACCGGTCGAGCAACATGAAAACTTGAAGATTGAAGGCTTCTCCTCAACGATCTCCACCAAGTCTTCATTCTTCAACCGTGTAGCTCTTTGACCTCTTCTCTTATTTCTGCATCTCATCATAGCTCAAGATCACATTGGCCAATCAGCGCCAATCAAGAATCTAATAGATACCTGCTATACCGTTGGTGCGAATATCTCTGAGAAGTCAATCCCTTCTCTCTGAGCATAACCCATCGCCACCAACCTCGCTCTGTATCTATACTGTATCCTCCTGAAGATCCACCTGCATCCAACCGCTTTCCGGTCCACTGGAAGCTCCACCCGCTCCCAGATGTCGGTCTGGTACAACGAATCCATCACATCACCCACAGTCACCTTTCACTTTTCAGCAACAGGCTCACCTAGAGCCATCTGAATAGAAGATAAATATCCTACAATATTGGAGTCGTCCATGTACCTCGCCGATGTCCTGCGCGCGATCATACCGTGTGATTCTTCACACAGGTGGCTGCTCCACCTGCTCTGTATCCTTGTCCGCGCGTCTCAGCCTTTCTGCCCTGCTCGCTCATGTGGCCATGTCCAACATGCCAGACATGTGTAGAGGTGAAATCCGCTACATCCACCGTAGCTCTACCTTTTGAAGTGCTCCCGATCAACTTGTACAAGTTACCGAGTCGTTGCGCCTTCATGACTACCCGTGCGCCCTTAGATACATTAAGAGTACCATGAATACCTGTGTACTTGCATCCTTTTGCCTCAAGCACATCAAGAGAAATCAGATTCTGCTTCAAATCAGGAACGTGCCTCACATCTGTCAAGGTACGCTCCACCCCATCAAATATCCTGATGCTCACAGAACCAACCGCCACAACATTACAGGCAATGTCATTGCCCATAAATACTTGTCCACCATCGCAATTTCTGTAGCTAGTGAACCAACTCCGATGAGGAGTCATGTGAAAAGATGTCCCTATGTCTAGCATCCACTCATCCTTACGATTATCGTATGACCGTTTGAGCGAAAACGTAGATAAAACTTCACCATCACATCCACTCGATCCATCTGACGTGGCAACATTGGCCTCCCTACATGAAGCCTCAGAATCTTCCCTCTTCGATTTAGGATTTTTACAATCCCTCTTCACATGTCCTTCTTTTCCATAATTCCATCACTTTACCTTTCCTTTTTCCTTGCCCCTGGATTTAGATATAGAACCAGAAGAACCTGTACCTTGTCTAGAATTCTTACCCACTGTAAACAGTGCATCAGAAGACGTCCCCATGTCATTATTCAGTTGTCTCATAGCCTTCCCTTGAAGGGCTGAGATAACAGTATCGACACTCAGGGTTTTATTCATGCTGCACATAGTGTCCTTGAATGCCTCATAGGACGCCGGGAGAGAATTCAGCAACATACATGCTTGCTCTTCATCTTTCATCACTTCCTCCATATCTAGCAATTTGCAAACCAATTTATTAAAGTTGCTAATGTGAGCCTCCAGATCTCCACCCTCTGCTATCTTGAAGTTATACCACTGCCGCTTCAGGTGTAGGCAATTTTCTGAGGATTTCTTAGCATAGACATCCTCTAACTTCGCCTACAAACCAGCCGCAGTTTTCTCCCTCATGACATTATAGAGAACCTCATACGTGAGACATAAACGGATCGATGATAAAGCCTTCTTATCAAGAGTATTCCATTCATTATCTTTCATAGTAGACTTCCACTCCTCAAGAGCACCATCCTCGTCTTGCTTGGTTAACAGGCTAATCATCTTAACCTTTTATAACTCAAAATTATTTTTTCCTAAATACTTCTCAAACTCATACCTGGCACTCACCATTATTACTAATCCCTCAGATTCAGATCTGTGCCCCAACTTTAGCTCTGATACCAGTTGTTGGGGATTTTGGACCTGCGGAATCACACGAATCTAGATCTAGGATAGCAATCCAATGACACCAAGCACACAAGAGAACACAGAGAATACCCAGATTTAACGTGGAAAATCCTTTAGGGAAAAAAACCACGGCACAAAACGACAGATCTCCACTATGAAAGCATCAATTACAAAGAGAGAGGACTTACCCGATTCGAACAACCTCGAATCTCACCCTTGCTACACCCTTTAGAAACCCTAAAACCCCTTTAGAAAGGATTTTTCATACCTAGAAAAGCCCTAGGAACACCTATTTATAGTTTAGGCAACTTCTTTTTCGCATCCCGGTTGCGAAAGGACTCAAATTCGCAGTTTCGCGCAAAATCGCGGAACAAAATGCGTAACCTACGACCGGTCCTAGGAGAGCTACGACCGGTCGTACTACGAGCGGTCTTATAGTCCATACGACCAGTCCTAGGCCATGGAAAAAAATAGCATAACTCGTTGGACTTAGAGTTGTGCCAGGGCTCGAACTTACGACCGGTCGAGCACCTCCCACGACTGGTCGAGCAACATGAAAACTTGAAGATTGAAGACTTCTCCTCAACAAGAGGCACCATTGATAGTATGTCAACTACCATTATTAGGATAGTGGCACAAATTTCAATAAAATAAAGAAAGGTTTGTATGAGAAAAAGTGTTGTTGATAGATGTCTTAAATCTATAATATTAACAATTTGTCGATGACAGGTTCGATATCATCAAGTAAGCTTCGATGCCATCGAGTATTTTCCGAATCTCCTTTGTTGGTTGCTAGACATATTGGTGTCATTTTTCAATGATATCGAGGAGTACTCGATGACATCAAAGATGTGTTTGATGCCATCGAAGTTGGGTCGAGCAATATAAGATTTTCAGAAAATCCATGTTTTCTCGCCGGACAGTTTTGACAGCTATTCGATGTCATCAAAGGGTGTTTGATGTCATCAAAGGTTTAAGTGTTGATGACATCGAACTGTTTCGTGTAGATTTTGCAGATCCATTGGATCTGTGAAATTTGTTTTCAAATTTGTTTGAGATTCTCCCATACGCTCTGTGTGTGTGTGCGTTTAAACGAGATTAAGAGGTATTCCAAGGAATTCTGAGGGTATCAAAGGGGTATAACAAAGGTGATATTCGAGGTTGTTCGAATCGGATAAGCTCTTTTCTTTTTGTGATTTCTGCTTTCATAGTGATCATTTGTCGCTTTGTGCCGTGATTTTTTCCTTAAAGGGTTTTCCACATTAAAATCCCTATGTTCTCTTTGCGTTTGTTTGGTGCTATTAGATTGTTACCCTAGATTCATGTTTTTGTGCTTGTGCAGTTCCCCCAACAAAAAGGTCATTATCTTTTTCATGGTAATGTGCATGGAAAGTTAGTTTTAATCTACTTTCATAAAATACATGAATGACTAGCTATTTTTCATGACATGCATGGCATGTACAACATAAGTTAGATATATGCATATGCCATAAGTGAGACCACCCATCTTCAAAAACCCCATACATAACACGTCTAACTTCCACCCTAAGAATAAGAGAGGAAAGATGAGTAAAGTATGAAGGATTAAGATTTTTATAAATCTTTCTTGAAATGTAGAGAGAGGGAAGCCGGAATATGGCTAGGTAGCAATGACTAATTATAGACTATAAATTCTTGATTAGGACACATCACAGGGCATGTCCGCTCTCCAAACATTTGAGGAAGTACTGTTCTTGTTTTCTTCTTCAGATATCTAAATCAAAGACCCCCTCCATTGGCACTACCATCACATCATAGAGAAGTATTTCATTTTGCTAGTTACATTTTCCCCTTCTTATACTTATTTGGTTGTATACTCATGAATGTTCACATGCACATTTCTCTATCCACTTGTATATTTGTTTTCCCTTCTCATGCATTGTGGATTTTTATGTAAAGTTTTAATGTTAAAATTATTAATCCGGTAAAGTAGAGACCGTACATATATCCGGCATATGAGTGTTTAAAATCTTCCCCCTTAATAACCCAAGCCCTTGAAACTCCAGATAACTAGACCAGTGCATGGAGTCATACATTTCAACTTATATCATTGAGCCTTAACACTTGGGTTGCATGGCTCTATGGGTACTAATCCCATATGGATATGAGATTTTTCAGCTAGTGACGATACCTCAACCATCATCGTTTTTGCCGTGGTGCTTGTAGTGTGATCCATATGATTTGTTTCTATTAACAATGAACCTTTTATATTATAACCACACTAAAACAATCTCAATAATCTCTCTCTCCCTTCCACTTCCTTTGAATGATTGAATTTTGAATTTCAAACATTTACTGTAACTTTTTATTTTTATTTTATCTTGTAAGTCTATTTATAGTAGATGGTCTATAAGGTCCAATCAATGAAAATCTCAATCCTATTTGTAATATTTTCATAGTATTAAAGGATTTTTCAATTAGACTTAAACCTTGAATTTTTGGAGGAAATTTAGTTATGTATTTCTTCCAAAATCTTCAAATGGTTACCTATATCTTTATCCATCTAAATTCTAACATATAACCAAACTATGTCCTAACAAATACCCTTGCTTTGATAGTGTACAAGTTTGCTAGTTCCATACATTTGTCCATCCACACGTGATGACACATTCCCTTGTGGAACCTATGTCAGAGCTGTGAGATTTCCATTTAGCTTGTTTGGATCTATTGTTGAAAAAATCAGACCATTTCACTCAGGTGGGATATTGATATAGAGCGGGTCACGGACAGTTTCATGGCCAAGATGGATCAGAAAAGGCCCGGTCGAAGAGAGAAGTGATTCAAATCATCAGACCTTAAATTGAACGTATCTTGCAATCTGGAATGAGTTATTGGACATAAAATATATGATTTTGGGGTAAGACAAGCTACTGTAGCCACTTAGCTCACTATGCTGGGTTGCACAAGCCAGATATGCGAAATACCATCCGATTGACGGTCGTTTCCCTATTTTAATTTCATTTTTACTATAAATAATAAGTTTTAGTTTGATTATAACTCTTCATCCACTAGGCTTTAGGAGTTGTGCCCAATGTGAAAAGTGCTTAGAATAACGAGGAGAATAGCTTGGTGAAGTCAAATAAGACACTATTTTTGGCCAAAAATCTTGCACACTAGTAGACATCATGATTCTCTATAAATAATAAGTTTACTATTTATAGTAAGTTGCGAATTTCAGGAGTTTTAGTTGTAGTTTGATTCTGATTTCTCTCCAATTGCTTAGTATCCCTATTTAAAGGGTTGTGAAGTCATTTATTTCATTCCTTATTCAAATTATGAATTTCATAGAATTTATTTCTATTTTGCTTGCTTTCTTTCTTGTGGATTCAAGAAGTCTCAATGGGGAGTCCAGAGAAGTTTCATAGATTTAGAATAGTTATCCCTTTGAGGAAGATGGTGCTCGACCTCACGTCCTTCTCTGCGTTACATATAATGTACAAAGTAAACTAATGGTTAAAATAAATTTCTCAAATAGGCCCTTCATATTGTATGTTGCTCCCTATCTGAGGTGTGAAATAACTTATTAGGTTGATGGATAGATGTACGCCCTGTGTTTTCAGGACCCGAGTACATGATCTGTTTTTCAAAAACTCGAGTATTAATCTTAAAGGATGGTCAAATTTGAGTATATATATATTTTTTCAACTATTAGAGTAAGCAGATGAGCGTAACATGGACAAATCAAACATAAAGAAAAGTTTATATTATCATTTAAATATACAAGAGCTGCTCATAATGACTTATACAAACCAATGTCCCCATTCTTACAAATACAAAATGAAATAACATTACATGTGAAACAAGGTAAACTGCAACAATTTTGAACTGTGAAATCCTGTAGCAGCCCTTAGCAAATAGAATCATGCACCCTTGTCAACTATAGGCTGCTCCTCACCAACATGAATGTGAATATCATCTGAGCCGCCTGTACTACTTGTACGGTTATATATTTGATGAATGAGTGACCAACTCAGTTTGAAGTTTCCTTAAGATTACACATTGCCGCCTTAGTTAAGCATAATTAAAATGATAAGGTAATCAAAACAATATATGATGCAGTCTTTTTATATGCATTGATGTATGAATGCACATCGACCTGGGGATGAACATTTAGTTGAACTTGAGCTCGTCACCCATGCAATCATCGACCTAAGAATGATCATCCAGTCGGAACAAAAGTTCGATAGTCGGTGGTCTAGGAGCTAGCGAAATAATATCCTAACAACTCTAGGGCACGTGCTACAACATCCAGAATTAGCCACCCGTTATCGCCAATATGCTATGAATGCATGATTAGCCAACCGTTATCAATCCAGTTATAATTAGCCAATTTAAGTAACCCAATGGTCACTACGGGGGGCTCGTCACCTAGCGTAGGCTGACAGCTCGAGCATAGTGTCTCATGACCACCATCCCTGGCTCATGAGATTCCCCCACCTTAGGATGCTTAATGAAACCCATCGATCAGTGGCTACTAAAATTCAATAAGTAGGGATTACCATCGCATGATATAGGCCATCAAGGAACGTAAGAAAATCATCAAAGCATAGGACAAATGTTAAATAGCAGCAGTAAAAGAGTGCTTGGTACATTAAATCGAATTGGAAAAGGGTCAAGTAAGATTAAATCAGAGCGGTTAGAGAAGTCATTTCAAGTCATTCAAGCCGTATAACATATGGATGGTAAATCTCACATTAATATTCCATGTCCCACATAACCTCTAATCGAGGGTCCATTCCATTCCACACTCCATCATGTTACACCCTAAGTATGGGTTCGCATACATAAGAGGGCTTACCCACTAATAAGTGTAGTGAATATAGGTCCATAGTGACTTACAACAATTCATGTGAAAATATATAGTTATAACATGACAGGTATATGTTAAGCGTAATAATCACAATAAGTCATGGTGTGAACTATAAATTAAAATGAGAGTTATCATGTAAGTAACCATCACATGTAATCATGTTTCATAATTGTCAACCGTAAAACAAATATAAATCATGTAAGAGATTGCATGCTATGAATTAACAATTTTAATATTTCATAAAGACTATAACTTAAACCAATTTAAAAATGGAAAGCTTAAGGGGAAGAATCATCACTTGACTAGTTGAATCGCCAATGCCAACTAAGGCCGATAGGAAATGCGTGCACCATTATAATCGGATCTTATCATGAATTGTGAAGTTGCACATGAGATCAATGTTCTACAAAGTATCCACGGTCAAGGTTAATATAACCTAGGGTTTGGATTACTTATTTTTAGCGTTTTGATGTAGACTTAGGGTTTTATCCTAGGGTTTAGTCCTAAACTTAAGCCCTAGGATTTAAATGCTAATCACTGTACTACGATGTATGCGTGGGTCAACACAATGTAAGGCTAATTAATATTTGCGACCCTGGTGATAATGAGCATTACAATGGTAATGAAATAGTATAATTTATTATTTAAAGATAATATTTTCAAGTAGTGGATACCATGTTAATATCATTAATGGTAGTTTCATTTATAGTGACTATCATTAGCGTGATGTCCTTAATATTATGGTCTACTATTTATGTTAATATTTAAGAGTGACCAAAAATGCAATGGTATTTAATAATGATATTATTTTATACGTGATGACTAATATTAATGCAGGTAAGTTAATAGCGGCCATATATTCATATTATTAGCGATCCTATTAACAATAGGAATGAAAATTAAAATACTACTATTTAATAGTTGTAATTATGTTTATAATGTTTACCATAAGTATAAATAGTCTACCAATGGCTGATCATGTTTAATTTATCGAACCAATCACCGTAGTAACAATTTATGGTAAATTAAATAATCTAATTTAGGGAGAAAAGTTTACTTACATTAGTCGACTTGGTAGCTCGACTCGACGTAACTGAGTTGTCTCAACTCGACCTTAGCATCTGGACGAGGCCCAAGCATAGCCCATCATTAGCAAAGCCCAAACCAGGCCCAAGCATGTTTCGGCCCATCTGGATTCAGTCCCAACTAAATTTGACTCGGTTTCAGCCGAGTTGACTCAGCTCAACTCTTCTTCTCCTCTTCTTTCTTCGTCTTTCTTTCCTTCTCCCTTTTCTTTCTCCTTTCTTCCTTTCTCTTTTCTTCCCTCTTCTCCTACTGCTGAAAAATCCCAGCAAGGGGACCGACCGATTCAAGTTGGGATGCAAACCGAGTCGAGTCCAATTGACTCGGCAACCAACCCCACTAAATCCCCCGTCTTTTTTCTTCTTCTTCTCTCCCTATCTCTTTCTCTCTCCCTTACTTCTTATCTCCACCAACCAACCTAATTTGCCTGTCCCAAAACCTACGACAGCACTCACACCAGCAACTCAGGCTCGACAGCGAGTCGTGGTGTAGCCCACGCTCGCACCCACTCTCCCATTCTTCTTCTTCTTCCCTTTCTCCTCTCTATCCTTCCTTTTCCTTCTTTCCGTTCCCTTATTTTTGTTTTTCTGTTACTGGCACACCAGCGCGGCCCTGAACCAGATCCAATTCGGATTGCGTTTCGATCGAGTCGTGCTGGTTCGCACAGCAGCAACAGCAGTCCCTTGCTCTGATTCTCTTCTCCTTCCTCCATTTCTTCTTTCTTTTCTTTTCCTTCTTTAGCTTTCTTCCTTCCTGTTTGGGAGCTCCAGAGGGTCTGAACGAACCCGGGTTCGAATGGATTCGGTGTGGCGTGGCGTGATAGCAGACGAGGAAGAAGATCGGCCTTCCATGGTGGATCGGAAACGGGAGCTTCTTCTTCCGATCCAGAGATATTAGGTGGTTTGGTCCGGCTCAAGGGAGCTCGTGGAGGCTGTAGAACGAAGTTTCAATGGAGCTTGGGTGGTGGATTTAAGGGAAGGAGGAAACGGCTGCTCTTGCTCTGTTTTCTTCCTTTCATTCTCCCTTTTCGTTTTCTTTTATTCACAGCTGGATTAGCTGGCATTAGACAACCAGGATCCCCTTCCCATGGACGGCTGAGATCAGCCAAAGACCCTTCAAATGGATCGTGCCAGCTTCCTGCCAAAACAAATTCCATTTTTGAAATATTGTGTTTACAGGGCCTGTTTGCACCCAGAACTGTGTACAGATGCCATCATTCCTACATGTGAGGTCTACTAGGTTTTGGTCATCTCAACCAGCTTGATCGGATGGACGTCTCTGATCGTCTTGATGGTTCCTCATGGTGGGCCACAGTGCAAGCAAAACGAACGTCCTCCGTTTAAAATCTTGCTGGCGGGAGAAAAGCGGAAGTGGCTTTTACCTCTCTCAGCCAGGCACAGGTCAGACCCGATTTGATCACCCCTGCCATTCGGTACATAGCGAGGGCTCCTACACTGTGTACACATGCAACCTAATATGGGGTCCATAAGTGGATTTTGACGAAATCCACACCGTCCATTCTCTTTAAGGGGCCCAAATCAGAGCCTATGACCACATATTTGGCAGATCCCAAAGCTTAGGCAGGCCCTATGCCTTGATTTGCGTGATGAGGTGATACTTTCTAACAACCTAGTGGCTACAATTTTTCTGATCTTAATTCATACTTATCCGAAAGGCCCTAGGGTCCGGAGGCTACCCATTTAGTGATTAGTTGTGGGATTTAAGTCTCATACTTATCCGAAAGGCCCTAGGGTCCGGAGGCTACCCATTTAGTGATTAGTTGTGGGATTTAAGTCCCACGTAGTAAGGTCTTATAATTTTTGCTCGTGTGTCATTCATAGCTTGATTTTGAAGTTAATGGACAATGTATTTGGCAATTTAAACCTCACAAATAATGCTTGTCTTAGGCCCACGTTGTCCAGGATGTTCTATGGGTTCAAATGGAAGATTTGGCAAAGGTGAGGTGGGCCCAAGGCTTAGGTAGGCCATACTACTAGTCAACGTGGGGATCAAGTTCACCATTGAGCTAAACCAATATGGAAAGTTAGTTACGTGTAATGTGTAATGCACGTGATTTCATGTGCTTCTTGGCTCCATGAATGGTTGGGGTGAAGGTGTGGTCCAGTATGATGTTTGGTGGGAAATCCTCTCCTTTCATTAGCTTCCTCATGTTAAGTTGGCCCAAGAGGTTAAATATGAAGCTGATTTGAGTTCCAGGTGGGCCACATGATCGGTCGACGTGGGAAAAATTGTTTATTGTTGGAAAAAAGTCTACGTTGGGTATTTGAAAATAGGTGGGGAGGACTCCACACTAGTTGGAGTGATCTTAAGTAGAGGAAAAACGTGATTTCCTAGTTTGAGCGTGATTAACTTTGGTAAGGTTTCCTCTTGCAGATGTGACACATATGAGAGGCTAAGTAGGGTCCACTATGATGCATTTTTGGAAAATACATTCCACTCATCACTCTAGTCACGCCGTGTTGGCCCATGAACCCAAATATGAAGTAGATTGGAGTCTTGGATGAGCTAATCTTAGGAATTCTCCTAGCAGGTGTTAAAAAGGACTTGTTCTTAATTGACGGTCCATGTTCAATAATCAGTGCCCAATTTTGACAAAAGTGTGTAGTCAAGATAGGCGAATGGTTGGACGAAACTTGGTAGTTCATCGATGGTGGGAAAAGGCTAGATCTGAAATATCACCTTTTACGTCAAAAGGAAGAAACTGGCTTCAGCGTTCAATGGTGTAGGATCATAGATCGGGGTCCAAATTTTGTATGACGTCATAGTCATGTGAGGCCAAGGTGTGTTCCAAATTTGAGTTGCGATGGACGGCCGAAAGTGGCTAGATCTGAAGATCTAGATTTATATAGAGTTGATAAGCCTTGAAAGGATAACTTCGCGCCTAAAGAAAGCCTACCAGAGTGGGTCTTCATATTTCATTCTTATTACATATGATGAGCAATCCAAGTTGTTCATATGAAGGGAAATATCCAACTACGACTACCCACAAGGTTTCTTCACTTGATGGACACCAAAATCGACAATTAAGGGGCTGATCTGTCAATTGAGCTATTTTTACAATGAGCTAAGGGCTAAAATTTAACATGTATGGTTAATTTATGAAAAATAGGCGTGATATAAAATTTCTCATCAAACAGATCATGGGAACCATGTGATCTAGAATTCAGGGGTCTAGATTAATGGCATTTTCATAATTATTGCTGATCTAAGAGTTTTGTGAAATATAATAGTTCTACTTAATTCTATGTCCATTTCTAAATAATTCTTACAAAATAACTTTCATCTAAGTCATTATGAATAAGGAGTTATTCACCAATTCCTTCAAGAGAGGGTACATATGTCAAATCACAAGATGGATGGTCTTGTCTCAAAATCAACAGTCAGATTGCTAGATCTATGAATGGAGATCATTCCTAATGGTTCAATTCTTATTAGGGTATGAATGTGGGGTTAGGATAGCTAGGTTGGTGTCGCATACATGTAGATATTATGTTACTTTTCATGATAACGCTCGAGGACTTTCAATACTCGGTATTGAGGAGTTTGGGGTGTTATAAAAGATTTGATCAAGCACATGTGTTTTATTTGGATTTTGTGCATAACATGGTCCACTTGCGTGCAGATTAAGAAAACCTCTTGATAGAATATTTCTTGTCTATGAGGTTTTTTTCTCTTTCTTTTCTTACTTCTATCATGCCCCAAACTCGGAAACCAGACTCACAAAATTCAAGATCGCTGAATTTGGTACTGACAGCCTCCGTAGTACCCCATTCTTGACTTTCAGTGCTTATACATCAGATTTTCGATCCTGGGATCCTACAAAGAGAATTTTTAACATGAATTTCTTTGTAGATAAGCATAACCACAAGTTTACCCAAATCACAAATGTAACATAATCATCACATATCCACTAAAATAAAAAACTTAAGTACAATACATGGAGGGAAAATACAAGATAAATACCAAAAGCTTCGCAAGCTTTGCCACACGCTCCTACCTTAGCCTGACTGTGTCTTATCGTCACCTGCACGCATCAATCGTGCATACGCTTATAGAAAGCTCAGAGGGTGGTGTACGTGTGTGTACAAGATAAGTGCCAAGCACATAAATATCAGTGTAAGAGGAATACTGGTAAAGCTATAAGTTATTCAATATCAGAGTATACAATACAGATTATAGTGAGTCAAATATCAGATACCGAAGATATAATACAATATGTAATTATGAAGAGCTATGAAATTCCATCAACATCATCTAGGCCATATAAATGTAAAAACATAGCAACCCAAATGCCATATGCCACGGATATAATCCAATATGCAGATCTTGGAGAGTCCATAATACCACCAACCTTATTCAGGCTATAGAAAATAGAAGCATAGTAAACCAAATGCTATGTGCTGAGTATGCAATGCAATATGCGGTGTGAATGAAATGACCAAGCCGGAGTGTGAAGTCAGGATAATAGTACGTAGTATTACAGGGTATGAGGTACATCACAAGGAAATTCTATCCAAACCAGTCCCATGCCTAAATTTGGATAATCAGACTTAATGTAGTAAACTCTTAATTTTAGGTTGGTCGTACGTCCCAACTGAAATCTTGGCTATTGCGAAGGTACACATAATAAATTAATTGTGCACCACTAGCCCGAGTGGATAGTGAATGAATGAAATGCTGAGTATGCAACTCCTGCTCAATAAGTCCGCATATCAGTACCATACATCTCTGGGATAATCACCGCGGTCTAGTACACTCTACGCTAGCTTGTCGCCCCATCAAGCGCACAACTGGGTAAGTGGAAGAGACTTCACTATCCGCCTACCAATATCGACACGGCTCGTTGATATCGGACCCATTTATGAGCTGGTCAGACTCAGCCTAATATTGTCTACCCTCTCAGGTGAGTAAGGCTACACCCCCTCCCAACCAACCAGGATATAGTGAGAGACAGGGCTTACTAGTATACGGCCCTCAAGTGCTCATATATATTCACTCGATATAGATGTTGGGGTGTCCCTTGGCCTAGGGGTTTAGGAATTTTCACCCACGAACATTTATTACGCCCGTATGCTAGAACCAAACAATTTTGATGTCCCATCTGGCCATTCACGACATGCTTGTGGAGGCCACGACCTTGATGTCGATAAAGTGTACGGTGGTCATATCATAAAATGTGAGATGCATGAGTCATAGCATCCAATCATGCATTAAACTTGCATGTACAGTGCGCTCATGTGGGGTAACTTCTCTCTCTGGGAGTCCCATAAACAATCAGCCTAATGGCACATGCTATGCTCAATCACTCCTCATAACAAGTATGCAAATGATGCGTACGGGCATGTGCCATGAAGTATACCAAGCATGATTATAATCACATACATCATAGTGGGTCGATATAAGACGACCCATGGCCCATATAGGTGAATGGGTGGTGTGCAATAATCACTTACACAGTGGGCCTCACACATATAATGGTCCTCACACATATGATGGGCCTCTTACATCACAATTGGGTCTCATACAATCACAATGGACCTCATGCAATAACACAATGGGCCTCGTATAATCACAATAAGCCTCACATGGTCACAATGGGCCTCATACAATCTTAATGGCTTGTATTATGATGTTATACTAGCACGTACTCATAGTCAACATCAATAATCGGCATATACAAAAGGTGGGTCCATAGATGGACAACAGATCTATAACATGAGGGTTAATTCTCAATTGGGGATACACCAAATCTGATAGCACATATCCTTCCGTATACGGTAAAGATGAACTCTCCTCATATCAAGATTGGGCTTAGGTGGCCTACCTATGGTCCTAAGAATCCGGAACGGGCTTCCTTCACGATACTATCATATGACCCACTAGATGCCCTAGGGGGCCCAAATAAGTCCTAGATGGACTTCAAGATTAAAAACAACCCTACTAGTAATTAATGGGGGCCAACGTTTTGGGTTAGCCCAATAAGAATAGATGGATCATGCAATTATCAACGGGGCCCATTGATTAGGGTCAACCCACTCAGAGAAAGATGAGAATGGACCTAACAAAGGCTTAAAGGAAGGTCATAAAGTCGACATTTAACCATCACTGTCCATCAATGTGGATATTTAACCAACATTGCTCCCAAGGAGTGGCTCACATAGAGGCAAATGTATAGTGGGGCCCATAACCTCACTTAAGGGCCTAATATACATCATATTGAGCCTCATCATATGGACGACATATACATCATAATGGGCCTCACTCACGGGCCACATATACATCACATTGGGCCTCATCATATGGGTCTCATATACAACACATCGGGCTTCATCATATGGGCCTCATATACAACTCATTGGGCCTCATCATATGGGCCAAATATACATTACAATGGGCCTCGCTCATGGGCTACATATACATCACATTGGGTCTTGTTAAATAAATGACGTAGATATACAATACATACATCACGGTGGGCCGCACAAATGGACGGATGACTCAGATCAAACATGCACTCATCAAGGTAGCTAGCTGGATTGAGAAGATAAATACATCATGGTGGACCTGCTGGACTTGGACGACTTGGATAAAATATTATGATGGGCTCTACAGGATTTGGACTGTATGGATTAGACACGTCATCAAGGTGGCCCCAAGGACGGATGGCGTTTATAAAACACTTATGTCAAGGTGCCCCAGCACCTTCCTTTGTTAGACTGTGTGGGAGCAACATATACATCAGTGGGTGGGTCCCACAGATGAACGATGTAGATGGAATGCATGGATCATGGTGGTCCCATGTCCAGTGGGCCACACGTGTCATCAAGATGGCCTTGCATGCTATGCACGGGCGTCGTGCATGTAAAACATATATATTAAGGTGGACCTCATTGTCCAGCCCATCTGGACGGTGGATATAAATTACGTACATTAAAGGTGGGGTCCACATCCTAGCTGGACGGTGGGGACCCCACATGTGCAGTTAGGTCCCATTGTCCAACAAATGGACGGACGATTGGGGTATAACACCTACCTCATGGTCAAACCCTTAGATGGATGGTCTGGATATAACACAAACCTCATGATCAGGATATAACATAGACCTCATGATCAGGCCCTTAGATGGACGGTTTGGATATAACACAGACCTCATGATCAGGCCCTCAAATAGGCGGTCTGGATATTCAACACATACATAAGGTGGGTAACACCGTCCAGAGTGCTGGACGGTGTGGATCAGACCCGTACATCATGGTGCGTTCCACATAGCACCGTCTAGATTTGGACGGTGTGAAGTACAACACATCATCAAGGTAGAGGCCCACCCCACATGTGTAACACGTTTGGGTGGGTCCCACGTTCGAAAAAAAGGATGGACAGCTTGGGATATAACACATACCTCATGTGAGACCCAGAACATGCTAATGTCACATACAACAGCTACATAGCTGGTGTGAGGTACGCCAGCCAATCAGCTTGGTGGGTCCCATGTGTGGCCCACCAGCTGGCTAGTCCAGCTGATATATGTGTGCTCAAGATCGTCCAGGCCTGCTGAACGTTCAGCGGGCAGATGACTTGGATGAAAACACAACATCAAGGTGGCCTCACATTCAAGATCTGGACGAACAGCCTGGATAAAACACTGCATCTGGTGGGTCCCATGTTGAGGGTCAAATATTGCATATTAAACCCCAGTTATTACCTAATTTTAAGAACATGATAATGCTTAACGTCCGATTTTAATTGTGTTTGTGCTGCAAAGTGACTTTAGGATCCTAGACTGGAAAATGGTACTAAAAGCATGGATTTAATGCACATAAATCACCATGGCAAGGGACAAACTCCAGGGGACCGAGATCGAAGAATTTACACGCCCAGGATTCGAAAAAATCCAGTATGTCACATTAAAGAAGCTTGAAATTTGTCCAAAATACAAGATCATAGGGTTCTCACCATCCGTTCGGCTCAAAACTTTATATCTGGCCTAATGACCCTAAATTAACCGTATACGTCGAAATTCAGCCCTTGGATCCCTCTGAAAGTGGCTCAATGGATAGATCATCCCACATATCAGCGATTTGGAGCCTACCTGATCTCTGGATATGCTTTAACTTTGGTCTCAACCCCTTAAATTAGATGAAAAACATAATGATCAGAGTCGATTTCTCGCAAGTATCAAAAGTGGGCCCCACTTGTAGTGCACACACACCATTCACATGCATCAGATGTGCACTAGACCAAATAGAGTCGGTCAGCGTACGTTGACCCGACTCTGTTTGGATTCAAACAGCCCGCTCAAACAAGGGACTGCGGATGGTGTAGATGGCCTACCATCTCAGTATAAATGATTGATCTAGACGGTCCATTGAATTCTAATCGTCCATCTTACTAAGGCCTAGGTGACAAAATTTCAAAAGACAGCAAAGATGGGTTCCCAGCCGTTCAAACGTAGGACAAATGATGGAATAAAAGATTCACTGGGCCGCACCAAAACTCGATCAAAACCACTCCTTCCCGACTGGTTTTTCGCCAAGAATCCAATGAATGGGGTGGATTCATCTGAAAACGTCACTATGGGGCCTGCCAAACACGTCTGCGCAACCTGCCTAAGATTTATGCACGCCTATGAAATTCGATCGCTGTGGGCCATTCTGTGATCTTGATTGTGTCTGGTTTGTCAATCCAAACCATCCACAAGCTCCAAAGGGTAGCCACGACCACCACCATGGAGTCAGAATGTTTAGTTCAACACTCTTTATCCTACAAGATCCATCCAAATGCAAACCGAGTTTCGATTTTCACTGCACACCTAACCACATAACAGAGGCAGTGCTAGGAAATTCTCAGCTGACTTGCTGGCTGCACACCGACCTCCTTGCTGGCTATAAAAGGAGAAGAAAGGGAGAGAGAAGAAAATCATCCAAGGAGCAGGACGTGGAGCAGAGTGAGAGAGAGCTGAACGTGGAGCAGTTTTTTTCTAAACAGAGTTTTTTTTCTCTCCTTTGTTTTTTATTTATGTTTTTTTAGAGATTAGTTAATCATGGTTATGATTTGCTAAACCTCTTAGCTAGGGCTAAGAGGTGAAGCTTGTGGTGTAATGAGTAGTACTATACGGCTTTGATTTATGTTATGAACTGATTGGATTCTAGTTTGATTAAGAATGCTTCTAGTTTTTAATGGTTTGTCGTGACTGAAATTACAATAAATCTGTGGTGGCTTTGAGTATTTCTTTTTCATTGTTTTAATTGTGAAGTAAGGAGGCCATGTTGTTCACCATTGCCCCTTGGACATGGTTGGATGATGGAATCCTTCCTAACATTCATACATCTTTCAGATTGATTGTGGATTAGTTTAATTCTGTTGTTTACTTTGTCTCATGGGCATGGTTTTGTGATGAAATCAACTATAATTTTCATACCTTTCATCTCTTTGAAAACTAGATCAAAAGAAGTTCAGATTAAGTTTTAGTGTTATATCTTCCAACTGGATGAAGATGGGACTCGAAGTCTAGTTGAGTTCATGAATCAAGTGTAGATCTCCCTAATATCTACAAGTGGATCCTCTGAATCTCTAGTATCCCACCTTTAAATTCTACAAGTTTTAGAGTAATATTTCACCATTATTCGCTCATATTCACTTGATTTAGAATTCATCTTCTTTTAGTTCTAGTTGTGGTTGCTTTCAGATTACGTACAAGGTTCAGTCCCTGTGGATTTGACCTCGGTCTTACTGAAATTATTACTACATCACAAACTTATACTAGGGGTGTGAACATCCTACATGTACGTGGCCTACCAGGATTGGATCAAGCTGATTTTCATGTTTTCCCTTCCAACAGGGCCTGCCTAAACAGGCAGTAATGGTGGACAGTAAAGTGGGCCTCGGTTGGACAGCGGGTGCGTCCCACTTGGTGGACGGCATAGATAAAATACGTACATCATAGGTGGGCCATACAATCAGGGGGGAGAGAGAGAGAGAGAGAGAGAGAGAGAGAGAGAGAGAGAGAGGGCTCCGTCACTATGAGCACTCCCTTCCATGCATCACAAAACATACATCAAGTGGGTCCCATTATGTGTGGGCCCACTAAGTAAAATCAATGGTGAATATCCCTTTTTTCACCAAAATGCAAGGTCTAGATGACCTTTAAATAATATGAAAATAAACATCATAATGGGGTCCATGGAGAATGGCCCCATCATGGGATGAATATATGGATCATGGTGGGCTATTGGCCATACCTAGGGTCCAAAGTGAGATCCATACCATCAATTGCTAGGCCCCACTTGGCCCATTATCAAAATTACAAATCTAGTCCTATAAACACCCACCTATGGTCCTCTTCTTTTGCTCCTTGAGATCCTTCGCTCCTACGCTCTCTTTGATGAAAGATGATGAAGATTGAAGGGCTAAGATGAGAGATGTGGGGGGTAGGAAGTGGGCCACACTTGGCTTCTTCTTCTTAGAACTTTTCTCTCACGAATACTTGGGAAATGGTGGAGAAAGAGATGGGATAGAGTGATGGATGGGAGAGAGGGATGATGTTGTAAGAAGGATGGGATGAGAGGGATGGGTGGTGCTGACTTTTGGATGGGAAAGGGATGAGTGTCATGCCTTGTTGGTAAGAGAGGGATGGGTTAGGTATGGGTTATGATGGGATATAGACTTGATTGATTGATGTGATGTTTGGATAGAGATTCTCTCGAGATTCACAATGCACAGCATTTTCTTCAAAATATGCATATGCTTACAACTCCTAGCCTGGGTATCACATTGATGCACAAGTCGCAGCGTTGGAATCATGGCGACGGCGCAGTCGCAATAGTATAAGTATCGGATAGAGTCAATTCAGGTTAACAGGGTGCTACTCAGGGTCGTGCGCAAATGCTAACTACAGGTCGCGGGTTCCCAAAATTTGACGAGGAGGATCGTAGAAGCCTAGGGAATGGTACAGATTAAGATACGGGCCTTACATTTTATCTTTTTCATTTTTAACCATTATTGTAATTTTGTATCCTTAAAGTAAGCAAAATGGCCTATTACATCCTATACCTTCATTAGGTAACACTTCACATGTGCTGCTGGTTGCATTGCACATGACCATACCTAACCAGAGGAATTGTATACCACACCCACGTATTTGCACATTGCACATGAGTTAACAACTTTGACAAGTGGGGCCCATGGTTTGGAATTCCAAATTATTGGTTTGTCGGATGACTATTGGACATTTTTGGTTGGATGTGGACCACTGATGTATTTCTCTTCTTAATCATCTATCTGTAAGTAAAGGAATCTAATGGTTAAGATTGTCCCACTAGGGAGATTTTTAAGACACAATCCATTCATTTTGTTAGGTCACCAGATTAAAATTGGAGAGGTCCAAAGTAATTTTGAAACAACTTCCTGTGGCCCTACATGTACCTATATTGTCTATAGAAGATGCTGGAATCAGCCTAAATCAGGCTTATATAAATCTATAGGAGGTGATACGGGCTGCATCGATGGTGAATAATACAATACTAAATACAACGATTTGAAATCCTACAGAGTCAATGAATAACAACTCAAGATAGAAGGCATGAGTGGTTTTATATGATACATGACCTGCATCTTTGCTAGTTTGTATGAATTTTTAGTTAACTTATGATAAGCAGAGACCATCTGTAGACACCTCATGTAAGGTAGAGTCATGTTTCATTTAATATTGATCATGACTAAAAAATTAACTTTGACAACACTTAAATCTCATATTTAAGTCCGTCTTAAGACAGCCTACCACCCATGTGACACCGAGGAAGGCCAAAAAAACAAAATAGGGCTAGCATAAATTCAATTTCCACAACATTGATGAGCCAATTAATTTAGAAGTTGCCACATGGCACCCTAGGTAGCAAAATGATCAATAAGCATCGAGAATCGAGCTGGGCCCGTCAGTAAAAATCTGATTAATTTCTCCTGGTATAAGCCTAACCCAAATGCCAATGTTCTTGGTAAAGAAGACCCCTGGAGTTTGAATTGAGCCACTTAAGCAACTGGTAGAATTCTTGACTCCTCTACATAAATGAATTACCTCCATTGGTAAAAGGGAGTGATGTAGCATAGGAGATGGACCCCAATGGTTAACTTGGGCCCTTCCCTGTTTAATGCTCATTTCTCTTCCACCCATCCACATTTACTCTCTCTCTCTCTCTCTCTCTCTCTCTCTCTCTCTCCCTCATTCTTTCTATAAATATCATTTTGTAAGTAGAGAAGAATCGTTAATATTTTTTTTATAGATATTTTAATTATCTTTGAAAGGGTGTGAGTCATCTTCTATTTGGGTGAGTGAATCCTTAAGCCATTGTCCATATATTGTTTATCACTATTTTCAATCAAAGAAAACTTTTCATTTTTTTTTCTCTATTTCATGCATGTATCCTTATTTTCCTTTAATTTCTTGTGTGTTATATCGACATCATTTGGTATTCAAGTATATTTGAGTCTTGGACTGGGATTGATTTCTTATGGCAGAAGAAGATGATTTTTGGTTAATGTTCAATTTAAAATGTTCACATTTGTGAAGAAATTGAAGAATTGAGGTATGCCAATAACCATGTATGACATATTATGGATGAGGCTTTGCAAAGACTTCTCGCATAAGCCTCCACAAGTATTTTGATTTATGATAAAGATGTCCATGAAGTGTTTGATAAAATGACTAGACCAAATGAATATGAAGTGAATGAAGACCACATGAAATTTGATGATGATGAGATGATTTATGAGGAAAATTCCTAAGAAGTTCTTGATGAAATGATCGAATCGAATGAAGGTGAAAGTCTTGTTATTCGCAAAGTTTTGGTCGCTCTTCGAGCACTCAAAGATGATTGGTTACAGAATAGTATCTTCCATACATGGTAGACATGTGGTAGGAAAGTATGCAATGTTATCATAAATAATGATAGTATTGAAAATTAGATCTTCAAAAGAGATGGTGAATAAGCTTCACTTGAGAGTGGATGAGCACCATAAGCCTTAAAAGATATCATGGTTCAAAAAGGGCAATATAGTAAGCATGTCTAACTGATGTCTCATTTTTCTTATTATTAGAAGAACATATAAAGATAAAGTATGGTGTGATGGGTGAAATTACGTGGATTGTCTACCACAACATGTATGAAAACTTGGTGGAGCTTAGAATTATAGCTAAGTCTTAAAAAATAGGTGAAAAAGACCACTAAATATTTTTTTAATTAAAAACTAATTGCCTAATTAAATCAATATAACAATTTAAACAAATAAAACAATTAACATTTAGGCTTCTAATCCAAGTGAGTCCAATCAAATAGATTATAATAGATGTGACATTATAAGTAACTAGTTTATAAAAGAGATAGTGATCTTATGTGTAAATGTTTAAAACTCTTCATGAATCCCAAGTATAGGATTACGAAGTAGTAATAGCTCAGTGAGACAGAGGTCGAATTCACAGGGAATGAGGAACACGTCATATAACTAATATAAGTCTAATTGTTTGTTTAGGTTTTAATCTAACGAAATAAAAATATTTTAAAACAATCAAGATAAAAGACTAAGGATCCAAGAATTCACTTATAGTAATAACAATATCAATTTACTGATTTAATGTATATCGTAATTGGAATTAAAGTTATATCTTATACAATCGAAGGATAATTTGATTAAACCATTCATAAATATTTATAAGAATATAATTTCAATTGGTTGATTTTCTCATGAAACAATTAAACATCAATTGCGGGGAATTAAAAGCTTCTAAAGCACCCATAAGAGACATTATATCAATTAATTATATAGATTAAATCCTTATTAATTTAGGCCAAACAATTGTTAAATCAAAACATTCATTGTACCCGAAGTGCACAATGAATCCAGATATAAACAACTCAAAGACTTAAAGTAAATTCAAACAAAATCAATATAATATTATCATTCAAATTAATGTCATTGAATCTAATAAACCAAATATTGAAATTAACTATAAGCTTCATCCCTTAGACTTATCTAAAATATTAGCCTACAAAGACTAATACCTTAGAAGAAAAACTAAAAACAAAGATCTACTAGAACTCGTGAAAAAATCGAAGTGGAAGAATGTTATAGGCACTCCATCCAACGTATTTATAGTTTTACATCTCCAACTTTCACAATATTTTAGAAGATTTGTAAACTGACCTTAAATTTACGTAGCCATCGCAGCTTCGATGACACCTTCGATAACATCAAGCTCCCATCGAAGAGTCCGAGCGAAATTGGAAAACTGTCGAGCAATGAACTTATTACGATGGCATCGAACTTGGTTTGATGGGATCTAACTTGGTTTTGATGGCATCGAACACTCTTTCAATGACATCGAAGGGTGTTTAAATGTGTCTAGTGAGAAAATCAATTTTTCTAGATTTTTACGATGAGATCGAAGTGGCTTTAATGTCATTGAACCCTTATTTCGATGACATCAAAAGTGTCATCGATGGCATCGAACAATCGATTTCACTTTGATTTCTTCCGTTTTCTTCATTTTTCACCTGGTTTCCTTGGATCTAGACTCTTGAAATTTTCAATCTTAACCTCCAAATATTTAAATCTTCACTTAGTAATTCTTTGAGCATTAATTTCATGGTTTAGCATCCTTTTCTCCTTAGCTCTCAAAATCACTTCGTATGAGAAAACATGTGTAATTAGATCAATTAAGCACATTTATGTTTCTAAAACCAGTGTATAATTAGGTGAAAATATGAAATATTTCACACTAAAAAAATATTTATAGTAGTCAATATATATAAGAAAAATAAACAAATAAACAAACAAAAGAAAAAAAAATATAAAACATGTACTTAAGAATCACTCTCCTACAGAAGCACACTGGAAGCATGTTGTTGTGTGGCCAGTGATGCTAAGAAGTTCAACTCTTTTTTTTGTCGAATTGTGACTCACTATTGCAGTCAAGTCCATGATCATCAATCCATACCATCCATACTTTGTCCTAATCTATATCTACATCACAATCTAGGCCTTATATCAAGCGTAGACTATGAATATCTAATCAATGTGAAATCCATGCAATCAAAATGCCCCTATGCAAGATTAAAAACCCCACCCGTTGGCCCTGAAATGACCATCTTATGATATCCATTCAGAAATCCAAACCATCCATCGTGTGGCCCAATTGAACATACATATGATGAATGACTCTCAATGCTAAAAATCACTCACACGTGACTAGGACGTTGGGTCGGATTTCACGGGATGATGCTCATTGCATGGGGAGGGTGAGAACCTTCCAGTGTTCAAAGATAGGGGTTCCTTTTACAATTAGGAGATAGTTGAGGGGGAAGCGTGAAAGCAACCCCGAGTTATAATTAAACCAAGCATAAACAAAACATAAGGTTTTACATGGAAAGACCCTCATGGGAAAAAAAAAAACCTATGGAATAAAGAGACAATGAATGTAATATAAAATCAATGTTATAAGATATAAAAGAGCTTACCGGTCGATAAGACACCCCGAATACACAAAAAACCTTAGCTTTGAACTCCCTTTGTTATCTAAAATCCCTAAGCAAGTTCTTCTCTCCCTAAGCCCTTATTACAAACCCTTTGATAGGTTAAAAACTTAAATAAGAAACAAAATCTACAATTCCGCAAAACTACGCAAGTCGGTGGATGAGAGTTTTGATCATATTGAATGTCATTGATGTCCCATTAATAAGATCGAAGCCACATTTGATCATATTGATTTGGACCTAAAAACCGCCCAGCGAGAAAAGAAAAAAAATTGAGATTTTCTCGATGGGATCTAGTGGGCTCTCGATGGGATCGACAACTGCTCGATGGGATCGAGTGGTCTGTCTATGCCATTGACATATCCGGTTACATATATATTTAGGACATCATGCCACATTCTCTACCATGTCTTCAATTTTCATAAACTATAGCTCTAAGCTCTATCTCTAATTACCTCCATCATAACTACACATTTGTCATCGCTTCTTGTGCACACTCTTCCTTCGTCAAGTCTTTACCAAGCTTAAAGAAGTCATAAGAACTTGAAATTCTTTGCTTCTATTCCCTCCACTGGTGGATCGACGAGTCAACTAGCATATGGATATGTATATTTGACTTCGATGGTTTGCCACTTTAAAAGTGCTCGCTATAGAGGCTACAAACCTTACAACGGGCTAAACGCTTTGTTGGAATGGATTCTGATCGAGGTAGTGTATGGGATGCATATCAATCTGCGTATGGAACCACAACTTCTACTGCTAGCTTGTGAGAACCACCTTTGTAAGCATGTCCGCTAGATTTATGCTTGTGTGGATCTTCTCAAGAGTCACTATGCCTTCCTTAAGCACCTGTCGGATAAAATGATGATGAACATCAATATGTTTAGTACGAGAGTGATGAACAAAGTTCTTTGCTAAATTAATCATATTTTTGATGTCACATAGAACTGGCACGACCTACTACTGAGGTCCAAGCTGATTTATCATCCCTCTCAACCAATTACCTTTTCTGAACACTTTCATCATAGCCATATACTAGCTTCACTTGTGTAAAGAGTCATCACAAATTTAATGACTCGATTAAGGCCTCTTTGACACTAACCTGGCTTGACTCGAAACATGAAAATTTTGAAATTTTCTTCAGGAATCCTAGTACTACTACATTTACACCATAATATATTACATTATGATAATTTACATTTTAGTAATTTAATTGCTACACTTTTATCTTTAAAATTATTTATTTATTTATTGAACACTTTTGCTTTTAGTACTTTTTATTTATTTCCTTTTGCTAGGAGCCCTTGCACTACTGACATTCGTGTCACGAGTGGCGCTTGACATGTTGGAACTTACTTAGGCTTGCAGCGGATTTCTCTTTGATCTTGTTGTTAAGAAGGTTCCTCCAAGGGCACGACCCAAGTACATACAAAATATCAATATATCTAGACTAGGAAGTATATCTCTTAGGGACGACAATACTGTTGAATGTTGATGATGGGTTTCCGGCGATATGCAGTGGAGTTTGGGGATGGAGGTGATGTGGTGGCCAACAACAATACGGAAGGGAAAGATTATGGGTTTTCAACATGTAGTAGTGTAAAGGGATGTAAACAGGGGTGCCTATTTTGGATGGATTAGTTGAGATTGTGTTCAAAGGAGCGCACTGAATGGTAGGTGGTGAATGCAAAAAAATGTGGCGACCATGACCACACAAAAATGAAGGACTTACTTATGGTGGCATTTGCTATTGCGGCTGGGGCTATACACAAACCGAGTTAGCTTGTTTAGCTTGCTTGACTTGACTCGAAAAAGCTTGATTTGACTCAGTTCGAAATCGAGTTCGAGCTTTTTTTTTAGCTTGAAAAAATTTCGAACCAAGTTCTAGCATGTCCGAGCTCGACTCGACTCGAATCGAACCCCAACTCGAATCAAACTCGGATCGATCTAGTTCAGTGACTCGGTTACTTTGATATTGATGCTGCTCATTAAATTTTTGATGAAATGACTCAACGAAGTGTTGGCTGGTAGCAAGGAATGTATGTATATGAAATAAATATTATTTTTTTCTTGATTTTGATGTTGCATACAAAGTGTTTGGTAAAATACTCGTAAACATCTACCATTGTTTTACATACATTAAGAAATTGAAAATGTACTATATGTGTTTGTTAAAATGTTGCACATGCTTGGTCTTGGCTCAAACTCGGCTCGAATTGGCCTGAGCTTTTAATCGAATTAAGTCGAGTTGGCCAGTTAGGCTCAAGGATCGAGCTGAGCCGAGTTCAAGTTGGGGTCAGCTAGTGGCCGAGCCGTGTCGAGCTGTGTTAAGATTGACTTGGTTCAACTCGTGCACACCTCTAATTGCAGCCAACGATGCTAGAGGTAGAATGAGAAAAAAGTGGATAGGGTCATACAAACTCTATATCTGATGCCATAGTAAACTAAAACTGTAACTTATTTATTTCATCCAATAACATAAATATATAGAAAAACATGGAGATATATACAGATATATAAAAAGATCTTATCCAATCTTCCATGGGATCCTTGATACGGTGTCAGAACTCTTGTGAGCCTACCACAGGGGCAAGAGTAAGGACACACTCTTCCACGCCGTAGGATCCGCTTTAATTATCTACCATTCAGGCTGCTTTTCATCATGTGACTTCTTGGCAGGTCCGCCTACAACTATAGTTCACGTGGACCATTCCCCTCCACTCGTAGCTAAAACTCGGTCCATCACTTTCAAAAGTTAGTGCCGCGTCTTCTGCTAATTGCAACTAGCTAGAAACCTACTGATGTGCATATCTGCTAACTTGATAGAAGTGTTGCTGAATTAATGGTACACATCGGTGGTCCACACTATTTTTTAGCCCGGACGTAAAATAAAAAAATATAAAAAATCAGGAGTATGATCGAGTCGGCCACACACTCCGACCATCTACCCAGGTCAGGCCCGGCGTGTTGACAGCCCTAGACATGGGTGCCATTCAGGCCTGTATATTTGACACTCGATCTGTCCTAGGCACGGCTTCAGTGGATCCATCGAGGTGGGTGGGATTCTTGACCGTGGGTCCCACCTTAATGTATGTGCATGATATCCACATGGTACAATGGTGGTTCTAAAAACTCATTTCAAGACATGAACTCAAAAATGAAGCAATCCAAATCCAAATTTCAAGTGGACCAAAAATACAAGAATCAACTATTAAAAAATTCTCATGGACAAGAATCAAGTTTTTAGATGAAGCTGATATTTGTGTGGTTTATCCATTGAGGTCTTTGTGGCATTATCAACTGCTTGGATGGTAAATAAATTTCCAGTGGCCTCATGAAAATTTTAATAATAAGATTCACACATGGCTGTTCCTTATGGTAGGGCTCACTTAAGGCTTATTTGGGAGTGTGGATTTGAAACCCCTGGATTCGCAACCCTAAGATTGAAAACCCTTATTGATTCGCAATTTTCTGTGTGTTTGGCACCTTGGAGTGTGAGCCAACTTTAATTCAAAATTATCTATACATGGTATATTTAGGAGTTTGAATTTAATTACTAAATTAACTTTAATATCCTTAATTAGTGAGACATAATTTTTGACACGATAGTTGTGGTAAGCCTGCTGAAACATATGATTTGTCTGAAAATGATGAAATTCCAAGTCTAGGATGGATTGCAAGTATAAGATCATGTCTAAGTGACTAACTAACAATTTTTAATCATTGATTAATATAGACAATGTTTGAATGGTGCTGATCTACATAGACAATGTTTGGATGGTACGGATCATCATTAGTGGCCCATGTGCCCGATATAATGATAGTGTACAGTGACATACATTTACAACTAAAACTATTGAAATGATTTTAAGAGTAATCCGAGCTCTCACCCCGGATGATAAACGCCCTCAAGGATGGGACTGGAAACCGCCTGCATTGGCAATCCCAGTCGATTTATGCTGCTAGAGGATTTGAAGCCCGCTTCCAATCCCCTCCAATCCGTGGTGTCAAGCAATCCCTTAAGATTTGGATTTGCATTTTTTTTTGTCATGCCATGAAATGAGTTTTCAAAACAGACGGACGCCCTGAATATAACCCACATGCATCAAAGTGGGCCCACAGCCAGGGATCCACCTAGGTAGTTTTTAACAGTGGGACATTCAATCAGCACTGTTTCCTACGGTATTGTCCACCTGAGATCCGTATCTTCTTGATTTTTAGGCTCATGGCTTAATATAATCTTCCTAAACAGATGAACGGAATGGATATAGAATACATACATCAAGGTGGGCCCAACGGTAAGGGTCGTACCGTCTTGGGTGAGGCCAGGGCCGCACCTAAATCGGCTCCGGTGAGTACCATAACACGTGTGGCCATTCATCAGGAAGTGCGACCATGGACATTTCGTGTGCAAATCAGACTAGTACACTCACCGTTCTTTTGTTCATGAGATTGTACGTGCCAGTGTACGGTCAGGCTCACCATCAAAAGCCCAAAGAATAGCTGGACTGGGCTGGGCCGGAGCCCAGCTTAGGTCCGTGAGCACTTCGTATTTGCCTCACTTGCCGCCTGATGAGATGGTCGGCTTGATTTGCTGGCCCACCCACATGGACGGTATATATTAACGTGTGCCATCAGTGGGTTGGGTGTCAGAATCTTCGTGGAATCAGGACCACATGTTCTGATTGCCTTCTCTTCATTTTCGTACGTCATCTGAGAGCGTGTTAATCATGGCATGTATTATCATCATCCATGTGATTTGCAGACTCTTCGCTTTTTGTTCTAGGTTTATTTATTTTTTTATTATTTATATTTATTTCTAATTTAATTTGGCTTTATTCAAGTGTGTCAGACCCCGTACGGATCCTAAAGCATTTATTTTCGGAGCTAAAGCGCCGTACGCGACTCAGCTGCGCCGTGGAACGAGCGATGTAATGGTACCTATAAGTATCCGTTGTATATGTACGCTGTCCATTTTTCAACGCATTTCATTGCATTAGCCCAAAAATAACCAGGATATAAATCTCATAAAATATTGGGGAATGACCTTTTATTTTTATTTTTTTATTTTTTATTTTTTATATTTTTTAAAGGCTACAAAAGTTATATATCAAATTTATATTTGTGTTTTTTCTTCATCCAAGTCAGTGTGGCTCAAAAAAATGCTCTTAACCATCCTTCAACCCTATTTCCTTTGATGCGGTCTATCTTACATATTTATATGCTTTATTTTTCAGCTTATACCGTTAAATGAAAAATGAGTTGGAGTAAGTGATGAATGCCCCACGATCAGGGTACAATCAGGCGTTGGCTCAAGGTGGCCACTAAGCCCTACTATTTATGGGGCACATCATGGATATATGTTCCTTATCTACACTGTCCATATATTTTTTTATAATCTCTAAAATGAGGCATATCCAAAGCCCAAGTGGACCATATTACATGAAACCGTAGGGATGATTATGTCCTCAGTCAAAACCTTCCTAGGACTTAGGCTGATATTTATTTCTCATCCAACCTGTGACATTTGATATTTACTTCTCATCTAACTTGATCACAATGGTCATACAAACATAAATGAAAGAAAAACACATATATCAATTTGATCCGGAACTTTCGTAGCCTACAATAAGTTTTGAACAGTGAGCATTAATTCTCAAGTTTCAACAGTGAGAACTCAATTTCTCCGCACCAATCTGCTTCCATTGTGACGCAACTAAGCTGTGACTGGAATCAGCCATGTGGGTGGTAACTTGGCCGTGGAGCCCATTTAGACGCATGCATTGTGCATCTAATCGGTCCACCCGTGTTTTCCAACTTATTTTATGACATGAGCCGAAAAATGAAACATATACAAATGTAACGTAGACCACAACATAGAAAACAGTGATAAATGACTATTAAAAGGCACATACATCGTAACATGGAGTATTGAGTTACCCAATATGTCCCATAACCATAAATTTAAAATGGATACTTAGGCCCATTTGGATACCACCAAATAAGTTATTTTTTCTACTTACAGCTGTAGATAAGTAACTTATTTCATATAAGTTTGTTTTATGATTAATTATAAGTAATTTTTATTTAAAATTACTTAATTATTTCAATAATTTTTTTTTTTAACTTTTCTACTTTTTATAAATTGTTGAGGAGAGGTATAGGAGAGACTAAAGAGATGATGAAGCTGAAGTTTACCAAACATACTTATCTTCGCAATAAGTAAAAACTAAAATACATTACTTGTAGCATAAGTAACTTGTCTTAAGCTACTTAGGGGTGTTTGGGGGATGGGTTTTAAGGAGATTAGGTGGGAGTGGGTTTTAATATCCCATGGATCATCTCAACGTCGTGTTTTTGGTTCTGGGTTGTGAAGCCTCTTCTTGAAATCCATGCCTGGGTAGGAGATTTTTGCATTCCTACTTTGGTTGGTGTTATGTAGACCCCACCATAATGTATGTGTTTTATTTACACCGTCCATTCATTTTGAAATATAACTTTAGGACTTGATCTCAAAAATGAGGTAGACATAAATCTCATGTGGACCACACCATGAGAAAACAGTAGTGATTGAATTCCACCATTAAAAACCTCTTAGGCTAACTGTAATGATTGTAGCAGGACACGGAGTGCAATTTTCTCAGCCAAGTTCGGTACCTCGAAACACGCCACTTTTCTCGCTCAAATTCCAAAGAAACACCGTCCCTTAGTACTTTCTTGGGTTCTCTACATGATAGACGGTTCAGATCTTCCATATGATCAAAGATGGTGAGCCAAAACTGCCTGGGAAAGTCAGTTTTCACAGATGTGCGAAACCTTTCGCACCATTTCGCTGTTATGATCGGTGGGCCCCACAAAAGCATTTTCTGGAAAATCCACCCTGTCCATTGGCTTCAGAATGAAATTTCAGTTAAGAATAGGTGGTTTTGAACGTCCATTGACGTGGCCCAGAGAAGAAATCACAAAAGAATCAGTTTTGAACGTTGCAGGGCAGCCCTTTTGTGGCCTCTGTATCTCACACGTGTGCACGCATGAGTGAAAAGTGACAATATGGTTTTGAAGTATTCAATGCTGTCTATACGGTGGACGGTTCGGATTGAGCTTACAGGGCACGTATAGGGCCCACTAGCTTCCGCAAAACGGCCAGCGGCCGTGCATTACGCGAACGCGAAAACGGAAGCTTCTTCCGCTGTGATGATCGGTGGGGTCCACTTAGCTTTAATTTGAAAAATCCACACCGTCCATTGGCTTCAGGATGAAAAACCGTCCAGAAAGGGATGTTTTTGGAGCATTTTCGGTGTGGCCCACAGAATCTGTAACCCAGCCGTCCATTCTGCGTTTTCCATCCATCTACGTCCGTACCTGTGCATGAGATCAAAAGGACAGCTAGGTGAGGGTTTCCCCCCCCTATCGAGAGTATGGACAGTTCAGATCATCTGAAAAGATGATGTGTGGGTTCCACTACACAAAACCGGCGGACGCACCGCGTCCTCTGTGAGAATTTTTTTTTTTTTTTTGTTTTTTTGAAGAAGAATCGGTCAGCACAACGCTGACCGATTTAGCTGGTACAATGCACATCCAGCGTGTGGGTGCATGGTGTACACGCACCTCAAGTGCGGAGTCCGTTGTGATGCTTATGTGAAATCTGTTCCGTCCACCTAATGTTTCAATCATTTAAAAGCGTTGATACCAAAATTGACGCATATCCAGATCTCAAGCGGGCCCCAGATGGACGATTTGTGGGCTGATCTAGCCATTGGGACACTTCCACAGGGATCGAACGACTGAAATTTGACGTGTACGGTTAATTTATGGTCATCAGGCCATGTATGAAGTTTCGAACCGATCAGATGTCGGGAACCATGTGATCTTACATTCTGGATGCGTTTCAAGCCACTTGAGCTTCAGTTTCTTAGTTTTTTCGGATTTCTGACCGTGTATATCCGTCAATCTTGGTCCTCCGAAGTTCGTCCCATGCCCTAGTGATCATCAGAACGTTAAATCCAAGCTTTTGGCATCCTTTTTCAGTCAACTCTCCTAATCACACCCTGCAACAAAACACGATTAAAACTGGGCATTAAACAATATTATGCTCGTAAATCCAAGTAATAAATGGGGTCTAATATGCACTATTTGACCCTCAACAGCGACCCAAGTTTTGTCGGGTGTGTTTGTATAGCCCAAGTCCAAGACCGAACCCGATATATCCTGCCTGAGCCCAACTCAATGTTGGGTCAGTCGTGGGTCGGTCAGGTTGAACTCGCCCAACTTTCAGCCCTCGACGACACTCATCTATTATTTGTACATATGGATATGGATATGATCCTTGAAATACCATCTATGACATACGTGTATTTGAACAATACACAATGCCTAACTTGTCTATCTTGCGATGGATGCCTATCATGTACATCGTATTCATACTCTTCACAGGGGATTTGTTTTTTTACATGTATGGATCTTACTCAGCATTTACATTTCCATACACGTATCATTGTCGTCAACTACAAATGGCCACCATCTACCTCATTTGATTATGTAGCTAGGTGTTAAACAACTATGCTTCTTTGTGGTGTAGTTTGTCGAAATATTTAATATGATTCAATTTTTCCTTCGATTTTGCAAGATTCGTTGGTTTGGCAAATGGACAAAATGGATATAAAATCCATACATGGAGTTATGCCCACCTCTAACAGCTCCCATTTACATTGTTGCTCCCAAATTTGCAATCGTCTCTTTTCTCTATCAGGACCATCGATAAATAGTGATTGGTGAATAGTAAAATGGTCATGAATAATAGAAAAGAAAATGAGAAAATGGTTGAACTATTGTTTAACATTTCTTCACATTCTCCAAATGCAAAGAGACATGGATGGGCGTTGTTTATACATATTTTTGGCACACCTATGTGGGCCAATGAGATGTTGCCATGTATCGACACTATGAGCTAAATGATGGGTGAAATCCTATTTGTAAGGCCCATATCCTAAACCGTACCGTTCCGTAAGCTTCCGCGGTCCTCCCGGTCGAATTCCGGCAACTCAGGATCTGTAATCGACATTTACGTGTAACCCTAAGTCATATCTTGTATTCCAGAGTCAGGTCAACCCGAGACTTATATCCCTGCGACTGCGCCGTCAATGTAGTTCCAACATCGCGTCTCACACACCAATTCGTTACCCGGGCCAAGAGTTGTGGGCCCGCACGTTTTCCAATGAAACGCTGCAGGTTGGGGATTCCGATAGAATCTCTACAACTCATCACATTAATTCATCAAGTACAACCCATATCCTACACATCTCTCTCTCACCTAAAGTCAACAACACCCTTACTCATCCCATTCCTTTCTTACCAACAAGTCAACAAGCACCATACCTCCCATGTCACACACATCACTTCTCTCTCTCTCTCTCTCTCTCTCTCTCTCTCTCTCTCTCTCTCATTTCACACTCCATTTTCAAGCAACTCCCAAGGGTGGACGTCCAAGCTTTCCAAGAGGAGAGCTAGGTGTGGCCCACTTCCCTACCCCAATCTCCACCATCCAATCTTCATCTACCTCCATCAAAGTTGAAGCCAAGGGGCTTAGCTTGCCATTGATCCAAGAAGAAATCTAAGGTAGGCGTTTATAACATTAAAATTTTTAATTTTGATGATTTGAGGACCCACATATGGTAGGACCCATTTGATGTATGGTTTGTATTGCCTAGAGGGGCGCATAGTGGTGAGGCCCCTCTATCACACCGTTCTCTCTCTCTCTCTGTTTTTTTCCTCTCTCTCTCTCTCTCTCTCTCTCTCTCTCTTTCTTTTTCCTTGAATGATGGCCCACCTTGTGGTGTATATTTTACCCACGTTGTCCATCCAATGGACCATCCATGCTGTCCATCAAGTGGGCCCACATAGGTGGTGAAATCCCACTACAGCGTGAGTGTGGTAGACACTGCTGCCAGCGTCTAGAGAACGCTGCATCAAGTAGCATCCAACTTGTTATAGTAGAGAGGGGCTGTGCGATCACAGCAGGCCGCCTTCCTTAATGTATATATCTGATCCACACCATCCACCCTATTTTCCAGCTCATTTTAGGCGTTGAGCCAAAAAAATGAAGCCAATCAGAATCTTTGGCGAGCCTTATTGTAGAAAATAGTAGTTTGAGTGATATAAATTGTTAGGGACGCTATGATGTTTCTGTGCATCAGAACATGTCCAATATTAGACTCATTTGAACTGTCCCGAGCCCAGGAATCCAATTGATGGATTGAATTGTCCTAATGTAGGCCCCACCTATGAAAAATCACAATAAAATTAAAAAAATATATATAATAGCTAATGTTGTTGCTACCAGCATCCGCTGCTTAATCAGACGCAGGGACCGTGGGCCCTACCACCGGTCCCACCATGATGTATGTCCAACATCTATACCGTGCATTTGATGGTTCCCTTTTAGAAATGGGGATACCCTAAAAATTAGCTGTACACGGAACTTAGACGGTCCACATTTCAAGTAGTAGGGGGTTGAATGTCAACCATTAAAACCCTTTTTGAGGCACAGAAGTTTTAGATCGATATGAAATTTGCCTTTCCCATTAATTCAGGTCTTTGTGACCTTATGATCGGATTGGATGGAGAATAAACGTTATGGTAGGCCCCAGGTGGGACCCACCTCTGTGAAGGGGATTGGCTGGAGTACCGTACAACAACTATATGGCTGTTGTGCTAACGCCAGCAAGTTCAGTGGGTCTGAACATTAGGTACGTGTTATATCCAAACTGTCCCTGGGTGTGGCCCACATTGATATGTGTTTTATCCATGTGTCCAAACACGTGGACCCCACCCTTTTGAGATATGGTTGGTATCTCCACTGTCCAGTTGCTGGATGGTGGGATCCACCTTAATGTATGTATTGCATCTATGCCGTCCATCATCTGGATGGTGGGAATCCCACCCTGATATATGTATTTTTTATCCACCATCCATCTGTGGACGGTGGAACCCACCGTGATATATGAGCTTTATCTTCACCGTCCACACCATAGGATAGTGGGACCCACTTAGATGTATGTGTTTCATCTTGCGGTGTGGGTTCTGTAACACCCCGTATTTTTCAGTACTTGAGTGTTACCATGTAATTTAATACAAGCCTAGCTTAAGCAAACGTTCACGTACATTCTAACCTAAATTCAACCGTTGAATTATTTGGATCATGAGGATATTGAAAGTAATAAGTGGACGTTCACTTAGTGTCACTTATTTACCAGTTAAAAATTAATCGAAGGATGAAGTACATAACTGGAAGCAATCTACTCACCTGGAGGAATAGTTCTAACTAGAGGTAGGCCGTACAAATTTAATTTATAATAATAATAATGATGATGATAATAATAATTTTTATAATAGTAAATGATAATATTAAATGTAGTATAACATAATATTTAATGTTATAAAATTATAACAGGCCATATATTCATAACCTGACCATTGGGTCTTAGCTTAAATAGTCCCTTGTACTATTTTAACCGTTGACATTCAATTTCGGGCTGATCCGACCAACAAATGTAAGACCCGTATCTTAGTCCGTACCATTCCATAGACTTCCGCAGTTTTACCGGTCGAATTCCGGCAACCTTCGACCCTTAACCGATATTGACGCGCGACCCTGATTCATATACCGACAACCCGAGTCGACTCAACCCGAGACCAATACCATATCGACCGCGCCGTCGTTGTGGTTCCGATGCCGCGACTCCCGCGCCAAGGCGATGCCCTGGTCGAGAGATGTGGGCCAACGTTCAGTGCGAGAAAACGCCGCGCGTTACGAAACTCAAGGGAATCTCTACGATGTGTCACATCAATCACATTAATCCCATCAATCAATCAATCCATCAAGCCATCACATGTCAAGTACACATCACTTTATTCCATTTTTCCAAGCAACCACAAAAGTCTCCCAAAACTATACCTCTCTTACATAAAAAGCCACAAAAGTCAAGCTTTTCTTACACCACCCATACCTCTCTTACACAAAAGCCTCAAAAGTCAAGCCTTTCCTTACACAACCATCATTCATCCATCCATCCATCTCTCTCTACATCACTCTCTCTCTTTCTCTCTTTCTCATTTCAAAAAAATCTTCAAGCAAAAGAGCCCACGTATGGAATTCTCCCCCTCTTCCTAAACTCCAAATGTGGCCCACCTCTTCATCCTAAAATCTCCCATCTCAACCTTCCATTCCTCATCTTAACCGTTGAAAACCAAGCTAAGGTGGCAAGGAACTCCTAGGAGCAAGAAGATCGGACGGTGGGTGCTAGATCATTTTAGTTTTTCTTATTTTTATGATGTGCCAAGTGAGGCCCACCGATCAATGGTGTGGATCTCACTTGGGACCGTAAAATGTGGCCGATGGCCCATTTGGATCATCATGATCACTCCATGATGGGGTCATTCTCCATGGACCCCATCATGATGTTTATTCCATTACAAAAAGGTCATCTAGACCATCCATATTGGTGGGGAAAGGATCCCCACCGTTGATTTTAAGTTTGATGGTCCCTCATACTTTAAGGCCCACTTGATGTATGATTCGTTGTAAGGGAGGGCCCATAATGTCGGGGTCCCTCCATCACAAGGCGTGTCCCACTCTCCATGTCTCTCACTCTCTCTTTTATTTCTTTTATTTTATTTTATTTTATTTTATTTTATTTTTATGCAAAAGGATTGTGTGGCCCACTTGAATGGATCCCACCTTGACCTTATTTTTCTTCAAGATTTATTCAAGTGGGGCCCACCATATGCGTTGTACACCCATCAGTGGTGGCCCACTTCATCAGGGCCCACCACAATCTATTTTTTTTAAAGAAAGCAAGCTGTCCAGCGTCTGGGACGCTGGACGTTTCAAAGGAAAAAAAAAAGAGAAAAGGGAAAGAAGAATATAAGCCTTTGGTGGCCCACTTGCTTAGGCCCCATCATAACGTATTTGAACAATCCAAGCCGTCCATCCTCTTACCTACAATATTTTAGCCGTTGGGTAGAAGTTTGGGGCTGATTGGAAGACCTGGTGGGCCATAGCATCAAAGAATGTACCACTACCATTTAAGGATCTATTTTCTTATTTTATTCATTTTCTGTCATCAAAAAAATTCAAACTTCAGACTCATTTCGACTGTTGCGGGCCGCTGAATGCGATGGCCGGGGCGGATTTCATTTTAGTGGGCCCCATGTGCGAAAAACCATCAAAAAATGAATTTTTTCGTTTTTTTGAATGAGGCATACCCTTTGCCTCCTGACACTGCTGCCGCTGCACGCTGCTGCGTGCAGCATGAGGGCGGGCGGTGGCGTTCAGCAAGGGACCCACGGCTCCAGCCGTGGGCCCCACCTTGATGTTTATATGCCATTTAAACCGTTCATCGGATGGGCCACCCTCTAAAGTGGCCCCCCTCCAAAAATGAGACAGATCCAAAACTCAGGTGGCCCACACCACGTGAAACAGTGTGAATTGCATTCTGCCATTGAAAAGTGTTTGGGGCCCACAGATGTATTGGATCAAGCTGAAATTTATGTTTTCCCTTCATCCAGGTCCGAGTGACCTAATGAATGGGTTGGATGGCATCTGGGGGGTGCAGTGGGGCCCACATGGGACCCACATATGAAGTATGTGTTAAGTCCACCGTCCAGGCGGACGGTGGCACCCACCACGGTGGCGCCCACCTCCTGTATGCGTTGCCTCCACTGTCCAGC
The DNA here is from genome assembly GCA_037074715.1 of Magnolia kwangsiensis. Lineage (NCBI taxonomy): Eukaryota > Viridiplantae > Streptophyta > Magnoliopsida > Magnoliales > Magnoliaceae > Magnolia > Magnolia kwangsiensis. The sequence goes on along the minus strand of CM073572.1, from coordinate 187,061,360 downwards.
GGACGGTGGGGCCCTTATGATGTATGTGCTCTATCCGCACTGTCCACTGGACAGTGGGACCCGCCATGATGAAATCAGATCATCCATTCACTTGATAAGAGCATTTTAGGCCTATGGGTTAGGCCCATTTGGATTACAAAAGGCCTATGGGCTAGGCCCATTTGATTCATTTAAGGCCTAAGAACTTGGGCCCACTTGATATGTAAAGCTTATGGGCTTAGGCTCACTTGATATTTAAGGCCTACGGGTTTAGGCCCACTTGATATGTTTCAAGTCCATGGGACTAGGCCCATTTGATGTACTTCAAGGCCCATAAAATTGGACCCATTTGTTGCATTCTTAAAGCCCATGGAAGTAAACCCATTTGATATATTGTAAGGCCCATGGGACTAAACCCATTTGATTATAAAAAGGGTCCATGGGATTAGGCCCATTGGATTTATTTGAGACCCATGAGTTAGGCCCATTTTATTTGATTAAGGCCTAGGAGTTTAGGCCCATTTAACTCATGTTAGGTCTAGGGGTTGAGGCCCACTTGATCTACATGTGGGACCCAATTGGTGTGGCCCATTGGTCACATAGTAGACTCATGAGACTAAGCTCATTTGATGCAATCCAAGGCCCACGGGTTTTGACCCATTGCAATGCACATAAGACCCATTGGTGTGGCCCATTTATGTGGCCCATCTGATGAATAGAAGGCCCATAAGATATGACCCAGTTGATATATATGTAAGGTCCAATGGGAAGAACCTATGGTCCATTGCAATGTGTGAATCCATTACAGACTAAGTACCGATGTTTACAAAGATCGTGCCTTGGGAGCAATGTTGGTTTGACGTCCACATTGCGAGTGTAATGATTGGTTGGATGTCCACATTACGACTCTCCTTAGGGCCCATTACTGGGCCGTACTTATCGTGTATAAGCCGTCTAGGTCCATCTGCATTGTAAGATAGTTCATTTTATTATAACATGTTTAGTACAGTTCATGACTCATGATCATACGCATCATATGTATGCTTGACGTGACAATTGTCTGAGCATAGCATTTGCCTTCGGACAGATTATTTATGGGCTCCTGGTTAGGCAGTATTGCCCTACATGAGCGCATGATATGCGCATGAATTGTTGTATGACTGGATAGCGTGAATCATGCATTTCGCACTTGTGTGACATGGTTATTGTACGCCCTAGAGACATTAGGGCCGTAGCTTCCACAAACGAATCGTGGTTGGCAGGATTGGATACCGAAAATCTTATTCTACATGGGGTGCTATTGATATCCCTGGGTGAAAGTCCCTAAACCCTTATGGTACCAAGAGGTTGCTCCAACGTCTAAACTGAGTGGGTAGATGAGCGCTGAGTGCCGAATACCAGTTGGCTGTGCTCTTCACTGTGTCGTGGTTGGTTGGAAGGGGGTGCGGCCTTACCCGCCAGAGAGTAGGGGGCAATGCTAGGCTGAGTTTGACCAGCTCGAGGAATGGGTCCGCTATCGACGAGTCACGCCCGATATTGGCAGACAGATAGTGAGGTCTTTTTCACTACCTTATTGCGCACGATGTGGCGGCAATCTGGTTTAGAGTGTACTAGACCCCAGTGATATCCCACATTTTGAGCTGTATTGATGTATGGACATATATGAGGATCTGTATGCTTGAGTTGCATTGTACATCGCATGGCCTTGGGGTGGCCGATACTATTCATGTCTTGCATCGTATAAGCCTTGGTACGACTCATGATATTATGGTTCCATCTGCATATTCCGCATTACTCTGTCATTGCATGTTCATATTACTACCTTGCGCACACACTTTCACCACCCTCTAAGCTTTCTGTAAGCTTATGCACGACCGTTGCATGCAGGTGACTTTGGTTCGCAGCAGCGCTGAGGCAGGAGCACGTTGCAGAGCATTTTGGAGTTTTTGTTCTTTACCATTGTAGTTCCTGGTTGTTTTTTGTGGGTTATGCCTTTGGTTATGCTTATTACTAATCAAACTGATATTGAAAATCCTCCTCGTAGCATCCCAGGATCGGAACCTGGTGAATGAGAGCTAGGAGCCGAGAATGGGGTTCTACAGAGGCTGTCGGCGCCGGATTCGACGATCGGGAATTTTGTGAGCCCGATTTCTGAGTTTGGGGCGTGACAGAAGTTGGTATCAGAGCATAACTTGGGAATAACCGAGAACAACATTACATGTCTGCTATGAGTGAAGAATGGCTAAGTCCCGAAGTTCGAATAGCTTCGCGACCTTTCAATACAGACTGTTAACGTGTGTACCTTCGAGATTTTTGAAGTTGATAGGCGCCTTCGCTCTTTCCCGTAGGACATGACGCCTGGGAGAGTTACCCGATCGACTCCCTCACCACCACCTGAGGATTCTGCTTCACCATCGGAGGCTCCAGCTTTACCACTTGCGTCTCCCGTTCCACCCTCAGAGATCCCTGCTTCTTCCCCTGAGGATGACATTCCTCCACCTGAGGCCGATGAGGAGCCGACCGTGACTGTGAGTGCCTCTCAGTTACAGCAGATGTTACAGGCTGTGACAGCCGCACTCCAGGGACAGGGCAGACGCCCAGTTGTTTCACCAGCTCAGGCATAGCAGGAGCGCTCGAGCGCCTTACTTCGTGAGTTCAGACAACTTGATCCTCCACTTTTCCAGGGTGAGCCAGATCCGACTGCAGTAGAGAGATGGTGCTCCGATGTGGAGAAGATCTTCGATACCATGTCATGTACGACCGAGCAGCGCATCCGGTTAGCTGTATTTCTCTTCCATGGTGAGGCCGAGCATTGGTGGACATCTGTTACCCGTGTTGCCGGACCTGAGTATGTCTGGACATGGGAGGACTTTGTTGACTGATTCAAGAAGCAGTACTTCCCCGACCATATCCGCCATCAGCGAGCGTTAGAGTTCGAGACTCTGGTGCAGGGAGACATGACTGTGGCACAGTACGCGGTCCTTTTTGTGGCGCTATCTAGATTTGCACCGTATATGATTGATGATGAGGGACGGAAGGCCCGCCGCTTCGAGCACGGCTTACGTTACGGCCTTCGAGGTCGTGTTATTGGCCATGAGCTCCCTACCTTTCAGGCAGTGGTGCGGAGAGCTCAGATTTACGAGACTGAGTGGGCCGGTTCTCAGTCTGATTGTGGTCAGAGGAGAGACCGAAAGAGGCAGGCTTCTTCCAGTGATTCCCAACAGCGTCGACCATAACAGCAGAGGCACACAGGTCGCCCAGCCTTCCGAGCACCGTCAGCACCAACAGCACCACCACCACCTTAGAGGCAGTTCACCGGCACTTGTTTCAGGTGCGGTGCGACGGGACACCGTTCATGGGAGTGTCCCAGCCCCCATCAGCAGCAGAGAGGCTCACAGCAGCAGAGACCTCCACCGTAGCAGCAGAGACCCCCACAGCAGCAGCGACAACAGCCTCCACCACCGAGGCCACCTCAGCAGCAGCATCAGCATCATCACCAGCCTCAGAGGCCGCAGCAGCAGAGGTAGCAGTTTCGACCGCCTCAGCGACCCCATCAGTAGCAGCAGCACGCTCAGAGGGGACAGACACCTCCCCAGCCGGCTCAGGCTAGGTTTTATGCAGCTCAGCCGGACCCTCAGTCTTCTGGAGGAGTTGTTGAGGGTATACTGCCAGTTTCTGCATGCATTGCACGTGTACTTTTTGATTCCGGTGCATCGCACTCTTTTGTGGCCGAGAGCTTCTGTCGATCGGCTGTCTTACCATTGGAGTCTGCTGGTGAGAGCCTATCAGTATCGACTCCCTTGGGGAGGACTGCAGTGTTAGGACGATTTTGCTCGTCATGCCCCGTTCTAGTTGGGGATACCTTTCTGCCTGCCGATCTGTTCGTTTTACCGATGTCTGAGTTTGACATCATCCTAGGCATGGATTGGCTCGCTGAGTATTATGCCATTTTGTACTGCGCCGCGAGGACCGTCACGCTCTGTATACCCAGCGTGCCATAGTTTTAGTTCGTTGCAGAGGCCAGAGGAGAACAGTTGTCTTGTTTGATGTCTTGTGCTATAGAGGAGCCTATTGACGCTTGCATCGACCATCTGCCTGTGGTTTGCGATTTTCCCGATGTGTTCCACGAGATTCCGAGATTACCGCCTCGTCGACTCACCGAGTTCCAGATTGATCTCGTGCCCGGTACCGCACCTATTTCGAAGGCCCGTATCGTATGGCACCGTTGGAGTTACGGGAACTATAGAAGCAGTTGGACGAGTTGCGAGAGTTGGGTTTCATCCGTCCTAGCAGTTCGCCGTGGGGAGCGCTGGTACTCTTCGTGAAAAAGAAGGATGGCTCGTTGAGGCTCTACGTTGACTATCGCGAGCTCAACAAAGTCACGATCAAGAACAAGTACCTACTCCCTAGGATTGATGATTTGTTTGACCAGTTGCAGGGTGCACAGTTCTTTTCGAAGATCGACCTGCGTTCCGGTTATCATCAAATTCGGGTCTGAGATGAGGACATTCCGAAAACAGCATTCAGGACGCGTTACGGTCATTTTGAGTTTCAGGTCATGTCCTTTGAACTGACCAATGCACCTGTGGTCTTCATGTAGCTGATGAACGAAGTTTTTCGATTATATCTAGATCAGTTTGTTGTGGTCTTCATCGACGACATTCTGATCTACTCGAGAACCCTTGAGGAGCATGAGCAGCACTTGGAGATTACTTTGCAGACCCTCCGCGCACACCAGCTATATGCGAAGCTGGAGAAGTACGAGTTCTGGCAGGAGGAGGTGAAGTTCCTCGGTCACGTGGTGACGAGGGAGGGTGTCGCAGTGGACCCCTCAAAGGTCGAGGCAGTGCGTCAGTGGGGACAGCCCACGACTGCGACTGAGATCCGTAGTTTCCTTGGTTTGACAGGCTATTACCGACGTTTCATCGAGAGTTTTTCTCGTATTGCAGCCCCACTGACCAGGTTGACTCGGAAGGGCGCAGAGTTTATTTGGAGTGACGCCTGCGAGTGAGCATTTATGGAATTGAAGGACCGTCTGACGTCCGCTCCTGTCCTCACTCTTCCCTCTGGGAGTGACGGCTTTATTGTATTCACTGATGCCTCGCATATCGGTTTGCGTGCTGTCCTGATGCAGCACGGGAGACCAGTGGCCTTTGCGTCTCGTCAGCTCAAGGTACATGAGCTGAACTACCCTACACATGATCTGGAGCTGGCTGCAGTTGTCTTCGCACTGAAGGTGTGGAGGCACTATATTTATGGGGTCAGGTTCGAGCTCTTCTCTGATCACAAGAGCTTGAAGTACCTCTTCTCGCAGTCTGAGTTGAATATGAGACAGGCGCTGGATGGAGCTCCTGGAAGACTATGATTTTGATCTCTAGTACCACCAGGGTAAGGCAAACGTTGTGGCAGATGCCCTCAGCCATCAGCCATGAGGCCTAGTGGCGCATATGATGATTCAGGCGTGACGGATGCTTGAGGATATCGCAGCGTATGATTTTGAGTTCGGCCCGCAGTCTTCCATTGTACAGTTATCGAGCCTGTCGATTCAACCCTCTCTTGTCGCTAGGGTGATCGAGGCTCAGCAGGCTGATGAGTCGTTGCAGAGTTATATGGCTGAGGCGGCATCTGAGGGTCAGGCTGATTGGCAGATCGGTACAGACGGTGGACTTCGCTTCAGAGGCCGATTATGTGTCCCGGATATTCAAGAGTTGCACAGAGATCTTATGACCGAGACACATCGATCGCGATTTTCTATCCACCCGGGCTCGACGAAGATGTACCGTGATATGAGGCGACAGTATTTTTGGGTGGGGATGAAGCGCCAGATCGTCAGTTTTGTAGCCGAGTGTGACACGTGCCAGCGTGTCAAGGCCGATCATCAGAGACCTCCTGGTCCATTGCAGCCGCTGAGCGTCTCGATGTGGAAGTGGGAGCACGTGTCGAATGATTTCATTATGGGCTTGCCGAGGACTCAGTGCGGTCATGACGCCATTTGAGTTGTTGTGGATCGTCTGACGAAGTCGGCACATTTCCTTGCGATGCGTGCGTCTTGGTCTATGGACCGGCTTGCGAGATTATTTATCGAGGAGATTGTGAGACTGCATGGCATTCTAGTTTCGATCGTTTCTGACCGAGACTCGAGGTTCACGTCTCAGTTTTGGAGGAGCTTCCAGCATGCGATGGGGATTAATCTGCAGCTCAGCACCGCGTACCATCCGCAGACCAATGGCCAGACCGAGAGGGTCAACCATATCCTTGAGGATATGCTTCGGGCTTGTGCGATTGATTTCGGGGGTAGCTGGGATGAGCATCTGCGATTGGCTGAGTTCGTGTACAATAACAGCTATTAGGCGACCATCGGCATGACTCCTTTTGATGCACTATATGGCAGACCATGCAGATCACCGAGTTGTTGGACCGAGGTTTGAGAGCGCCGTCTCCTAGGTCCCGAGCTTGTGCAGGAGACTTCAGAGGCTATTGACATCATTAGGTAGAGGATGCGCACAGCTCAGAGCCGACAGAAGAGTTTTGCTGATCTTCTGCGTCGTCCCTTGGAGTTTGATGTAGGGGACCATGTGTATCTCAAGGTCTTGCCCATGAAGGGCGTAGTTCGATTTGGAGCGAAGGGCAAGCTTACCCCGAGATTCATAGGACCTTTCGAGATCACTGGGAGCGTCGGCGCCGTGGCCTATCGGCTTGTCTTGCCATCTCAGTTGTCTGGCGTCCACAACGTGTTTCACGTCTCCATGTTGAGGAAGTGTGGGTCAGACATAGTTCCCGTCATTGATTGGCAGCCACTGGAGGTTCGTGAGGACGTTTCTTACATTGAGCAGTCAGTCCGTATCCTGGATCGGAAGGAACAGGTCCTCAGAACCAAGGTCATTCCATTGGTGAAGGTGCAGTGGGGTCACCATTCTGTAGAGGAGGCTTCGTGAGAGCGTGAGGCTGAGATTCGAGAGCGTTATCCTCATCTCTTTGATGGTTGATCATGTGATGTATTTTGTATGCTATCTCCGATTCTATATAATGATATTATGACGTTTCTTTTCATGAGTAATGCTTAGTTGCGATGCTTGTATAAATTTCGAGGATGAAATTTTATAAGGAGGGGAGAGCTGTAAGACCAGTATCTTGGTCTGTACCATTCCATAGACTTCCGCGGTCTTACCGGTCGAATTCCGGCAACCTTCGACCCTTAACCGATATCGACGCGCGATCCTGATTCATATACCGACAACCCGAGTCGACTCAACCAGAGACCAATACCATAGCGACCGTGCCGTCGTTGCGGTTTCGATGCCGTGACTCGCGCGCCAAGGCGATACCCTGGTCGAGAGATGTGGGCCAACGTTTGGTGTGAGAAAACGCCGCGCGTTACGAAACCCAAGGGAATCTCTACGATGTGTCACATCAATCACATCAATCCCATCAATCAATCAATCCATCAAGCCATCACATGTCAAGTACACATCACTTTATTCCATTTTCCCAAGCAACCACAAAAGTCTCCCAAAACCATACCTCTTACACAAAAAGCCACAAAAGTTAAGCTTTTCTTACACCACCCATACCTCTCTTACACAAAAGCCTCAAAAGTCAAGCCTTTCCTTACACAACCATCATTCATCCATCCATCCATCTCTCTCTACATCACTCTCTCTCTTTCTCTCTTTCTCATTTCAAAAAATCTTCAAGCAAAAGAGCCCATGTATGGAATTCTCCCCCTCTTCCTAAACTCCAAATGTGGCCCACCTCTTCATCCCAAAATCTCCCATCTCAACCCTCCATTCCTCATCTTAACCATTGAAAACCAAGCTAAGGTGCCAAGGAACTCATAGGAGCAAGAAGATAGGACGGTGGGTGCTAGATCATTCTAGTTTTTCTTATTTTTATGATGTGCCAAATGAGGCCCACCGATCAATGGTGTGGATCTCACTTGGGACCGTAAAATGTGGCCGATGGCCCATTTGGATCATCATGATCACTCCATGATGGGGCCACTCTCCATGGACCCCATCATGATGTTTATTCCATTACAAAAAGGTCATCTAGACCATCCATATTGGTGGGAAAAGGATCCCCACCGTTGATTTTAATTTTGATGGTCCCTCATGCTTTAAGGCCCACTTGATGTATGATTCGTTGTAAGGGAGGGCCCATAATGTCGGGGTCCCTCCATAACAAGCGTGTCCCACTCTCCATGTCTCTCTCTCTCTTATTTATTTTATTTTATTTTATTTTATTTTTATGCAAAAGGATTGTGTGGCCCACTTGAATGGATCCCACCTTAGCATTATTTTTCTTCAAGATTTATTCAAGTGGGGCCCACCATATGCGTTGTACACCCATTAGTGGTGGCCCACTTCATCAGGGTCCACCACAATCTATTTTTTTAAAGAAAGCAAGCCGTCCAGCGTCTGGGACGCTGGACGTTTCAAAGGAAAAAAAAAAGAGAAAAGGGAAAGATGAATAGAAGCCTTTGGTGGCCCACTTGTTTAGGCCCCATCATGATGTATTTGAACAATCCAAGCCGTCCATCCTCTTACCTACAATATTTTAGCCGTTGGGTAGAAGTTTGGGGCTGATTGGAAGACCTGGTGGGCCATAACATCAAAGAATGTACCACTACCTTTTAAGGATCTATTTTCTTATTTTATTCATTTTCTATCATCAAAAAATTCAAACTTCGGACTCATTTCGACTGTTGCGGGCCGCTGAATGCAATGGCCGGGGCGGATTTCATTTTAGTGGGCCCCATGTGCGAAAAACCATCAAAAAATGAAAATTTCCATTTTTTTGAATGAGGCATACCCTCTGCCTGGCGTCCAGCAAGGGACCCACGGCTCCAGCTGTGGGCCCCACCTTGATGTTTATATGCCATTTAAACCGTTCATCGGATGGGCCACCCTCTAAAGTGGCCCCCCTCCAAAAATGAGACAGATCCAAAACTCAGGTGGCCCACACCACGTGAAACAGTGTGAATTACATTCTGCCATTGAAAAGTTTTTGGGGCCCACAGATGTATTGGATCAAGCTGAAATTTATGTTTTCCCTTCATCCAGGTCCGAGTGACCTAATGAATGGGTTGGATGGCATCTGGGGGGTGCAGTGGGGCCCACATGGGACCCACATATGAAGTATGTGTTAAGTCCACCGTCCAGGCGGACGGTGGCACCCACCACGGTGGCGCCCACCTCCTGTATGCGTTGCCTCCACCGTCCAGCGGACGGTGGGGCCCTTATGATGTATGTGCTCTATCCGCACTGTCCACTGGACAGTGGGACCCGCCATGATGAAATCAGATCGTCCATTCACTTGATAAGAGCATTTTAGGCCTATGGGTTAGGCCCATTTGGATTACAAAAGGCCTATGGGCTAGGCCCATTTGATTCATTTAAGGCCTAAGAACTTGGGCCCACTTGATATGTAAAGCTTATGGGCTTAGGCTCACTTGATATTTAAGGCCTACGGGTTTAGGCCCACTTGATATGTTTCAAGTCCATGGGACTAGGCCCATTTGATGTACTTCAAGCCCATAAAATTGGACCCATTTGTTGCATTCTTAAAGCCCATGGAAGTAAACCCATTTGATATATTGTAAGGCCCATGGGACTAAACCCATTTGATTATAAAAAGGGTTCATGGGATTAGGCCCATTGGATTTATTTGAGACCCATGAGTTAGGCCCATTTTATTTGATTAAAGCCTAGGAGTTTAGGCCCATTTAACTCATGTTAGGTCTATGAGTTGAGACCCACTTGATCTACATGTGGGACCCAATTGGTGTGGTCCATTGGTCACATATTAGACTCATGAGACTAAGCTCATTTGATGCAATCCAAGGCCCACGGGTTTTGACCCATTGCAATGCACATAAGACCCATTGGTGTGGCCCATTGTTGAGGGTCAAATATTGCATATTAGACCCCAGATATTGTCTGGATTTACGAATATAATGCTGTCTAATGGCTCGTTTTCTCATTCTTGTATTGCAAGGTGATTTTATGAGCATGGATGGAAAAAGGATGTTAAAAGTTGAGATTTAACGATCTGATGACACTAAAGGCAAGGGATGGACTTCAGAGGACCAAGATTGACGGATATACACGGTCAGAAATCTGAGAAAATTGAGAAACTGAGGCTCAAGTGGCCCGAAATTGGCTCAGAATGCAAGATCACAAGGTTCTCACCATCCGATCAGCTTGAAACTTCATTCATGGCCTGAGGACCATAAATGAACCGTACACGTCAAATTTCAGCTATTAAAGATCTCTGAAAGTGGGCCAACGGACTGATCAGCCTCTTAATTCATTAAGTGGGGCCCACCTGATATCTGAAACTGCCTCAAAATTGTTCTCGACGGTTAAAATAATATGAGAAAGAGAATGAACGGTGTAGACTTCTCAAAAACATCACAGCAGACCCCACACGAACAGAGTGCGTGTACACCATGTGCATGCATGCGCCGTGTACAAGGTCCCATGACCACCTTCCAAAACCAGCGCCCGCATCTCCAGCACGAAAACGGCAGTTGCCGTTTTCAGCCGCGCAAGTCCGTTCGCTGACCCATTTTTGCGATCGACTGTGGGCCCCACCTATGGACCGTATGATTCATCTGATCCGTCCATCTTATAGAGGACTTCGAGAGCTACAAAACCATGCTGACCTTTTTTACCCATGCGTGTACACGTGTGAGATACAGAGGCCACAAAAGGGCTGCCCTGCAACGTTCAAAACTGATTCTTTTGTGATTTCTTCTCTGGGCCACGTCAATGGACGTTCAAAACCTCCCATTCTTGACTGAAATTTCATTCTGAATCCAATGGATGGGGTGGATTTTTCAGAAAATGCTTCTGTGGGGCCCACCGATTACAACAGTGAAATGGTGCGAAAGGTTTCGCACACTCGCGAAAATCGACTTTTTCAGGCGGTTTTCAGGCAGGAGTACGTTGCAGAGCATTTTGGAGTTTTTATTCTTTACCATTGTATTTTCCTTTATGCTCATTGTACTTGTAAAGTTTTGATCATAGTGGAAATGTAATGGAGTTCCTGGTTGTTATTTGTGGGTTATGCCTTTGGTTATGCTTATTACGAATCAAACTAATATTGAAAATCCTCCTCGTAGCATCCCAGGATCGGAACCTGGCGAATGGGAGCTAGGAGCCGAGAATGGGGTTCTACGGAGGCTGTCGGTGCCGGATTCGGCGATCAAAAATTTTGTGAGCCCGGTTTCCGAGTTTAGGGCGTGACAACAAATTAGCAAGAAATCCATAAATAAGACCTGAATCAAGTCATGGGGCCCACCTTGGCCTCACATGTGCCCCAAAATGGGCCAGGGTCCCTATGAAGGATCCGCCAATGCAAATTAACGGATCAGATTGTGGAAATAACGTTATAGTGCGCCCCTACGCGATGCGTGTGCACTGAGAGAACTCGTGCATGAGGTGCACTGAAACCAGTTGCTCGGTCAGACCGGCTATCACCGAGCACCTTTCAAATACCCAGATTTTTGCACTCTCCCGCCCTCCTCTCCGTTTAAACCGACCTACTTGGAACCCCTAAGTAACCCGCCACGATCACTTTCCGGACCATCCGGTCCGTTCAAACTCTTTGTGGGGCCCATACAATCAAAACCATATAGCCGTTTGACTCCTTGTAAGCGGAGGAAGGAGATTGAATGCTACCGTCCAATTCATGCCAAAAGCAACCCGACCCGAGCCTGTGAAAGCAAAACCGCCATTCCTCTTTAGGAAGGACGAATCTCAACCATCCAAGAGGGAAAGTAATCTCAGCCGTCCTCACTCTCCCCCTCTATCTATAAAATGGGTCCTGTAGCCCTAGGAAAAATGACATGAAGAGAAGGAAGAAAGAGAGTAAAAGAGAGAGAAAAGTAGGGAGTGTTTCTTCCTGTTGTAGCTCAAGAACTGGGACTGATATTCACCCATTCCAGGTGACCGTCTCCTTCCATTTCCTTCTTTCTATTTTAGCTAGAATAAGGCCTCGGGGATGTCTGTATCAGGCCGAAAGCTAGCCAAGCAATGACCATGCTTTCGGATGAGAAAAGGACCCCCTGAACCACTGTGTTAATAAAACTTGTCGAGCCTCTGTTTTAGACTGGGACCGACCAAACGATGGTCGGATCTCAGGAAAACATCAGGCCTGAAGGTTAACTATAGATGGGCTGGAAGCTAGCCAAATGATGGCTGCGTTCTCACCTAAATCGAGTATTCGCATGGGTCCCTGTTTTGCAATGGAACGAGCCAAAGCAATGGCCGTTTCAGACACCCATTTCAGACCTCATTTGAAGACGTGTTGAGCTCTCAGTAGAGCTTCAAGCCAGCTCAGACAATCAGCCAATCCACGGCTGTCGTTCCAACTGAAAGACCAGCCATAGTTGGGTCCCTGTTCTAGACTGGAACGAAGCCAGTCCATGGCGCTGTTTTGGGCTGAAAATTGACCCAACTAAAGCCCTGTTTTAAAGCTAAATATGGGCCAAAGCAATGGTCATGCATCAGGCCACGTTTTCTTGTTGAAATCCAACGCCAACAGGGCCCTGAGTTGAGCTCTCGGTAAAGTCTCGAATCGGGCTCCTTCAGGCCACCATCGGATGTGGGTCAGGGCCTGCTTCAGCCCTCCACCTGGCCGGAAGTAGGCCATAAATGTGTCCCAGATGGGACCTCAAACCGCTGCAATGTGTGCTGGGAGCAGTTCCAGCGGCATGCAGAGGAAGAAAGCATTCTACGCACTTGGTGGCGGGCTGTTTGGTAGTGGGCCCTGCGAAAATTGCAGTTGAGCCTCACCCAACGTTACCAGGCTACACATTACATCGGTTCAGTGTAGTTTGTTGGTCTGATTTTTTTTTCAGACCAGGTGGACCACACCGTATAAAGCATTGGTCCAGCGTCATTGCTGGTGGGCTGACCTGGGCCCTGCAAGACGCAGGTGGGCTTTACTCAAATCCTAGGTGGGCCGCATGCTTGGACCGCCCAAAGTCGGCTGCTTGGACCACCCTGCTGCATATCCACACCATCCACCATCTTCCTCTTGAAATTGCGACCATGAATGGAGGGTTTTGATCATCTGATGATGTGGCCCACCTGTGAAGTAAATAATCAGTGCATGTATGCACCAGGGCGTTGTACAGAGGACGTTGAATGCTCGCCTACCAATCAGTTCACGTAAAATGATTGCAAAAAGTCGAGATCTCATCATACCAAATGAGTCTGGAAGATCTGAATGGTTCACATGGTGCAAGACCTCATGAAACCCCCTAGTTCCAATTCTTGCTTTGAAACAAACTTCGCTGGGCCCTGAAAAACACAAATAGTTTCTTCCCTTGATTTAAAGTTATCTTTGTTATGGCACACCAGAATCTTGGATCAGGGTGAAAATTTAACCTCTAAGGTTTCTCAAGATTTCACATCTCATGAACCGTTCAGATTCTACACCCACAACATGTATACACACATGCCTTGGTGCATATGTAGGCATGCCTCACATATTATGCATGGTGAGTCCTACATGTGTGGAATCGACTTTTGTGCGCGCTGGATGTAGACCGTCCAGGGTCTGAATGTGGTGTGCCTGGACACGCATCCACTCCATCCACCACGAGCTCGTGTGAAGTAGGTATAAATGTATACATATACATACACACCGTATGTTGCAAATATAATACACATGCATTGTACATAGATATACTACATAATATATATCTATTATATACATAGTGTATGCATATAAACCATATAATGCAAATGTAATATACGTGATGTATACATGGGTACACTGTATGATGTATGTAAATGTAGTATGTTAGCTCATCCATATGGTGGCAGGCCATGTATGGGGGTCCCACCATGATGTAAAAGCTTATCTAGACGGATCATGGACCCCACAAACTTAATTGAAGCAGGACCACAGGTTGGTGGGCTAAGTCGCCCTCGGTTATAGCCCAAACAACTTGGTTAAGGGCCTTTCAACCCTCATGTATTAAAACTCATGGCCCATTGTCTAGTGTAAATAAATGTGTACAGGGAATTACGTAAGTGGTATAAATTCACCATCTTCTCAAAGGAACCTGCTTCTAGGAGCTCTCTATGCCCTGACTGGTGATGATTCTTCCCCCTGAGCTTTCCATCTTCTCATTAGCTTAAGTTATAGTTTTTATTTAAATTCACAATTAATATCTCCCTTCATAATCACATGTGCTAGCTAGTAAAAATTGAATTGCTGTATTACATGCTTTATGATTATCCTGTATAATTGTTCATGCTTGTGGATTATTTGTGTATTTCTTATGGACTTTAAACTGGTGCATTAGTGGAAAACCCCTACCTATAAATGTACACCCATACTTGGGATGTAACCTAACTGGTTGTGATTAAAATGGAGCTTCGACTTAGTGGTTCTTGAGCGGTGGTCTAAACGGATCATTGATATGGGCCTACCATTTAGGGTTGTTGTGACCAATGGTTTTCAAGGATGGTCTTTTATCGTATGGTTTTGATACTCGCCCTATGTGGCTTATTCTGATATTTGCCTTATGTGGCTTGCTTTGATATCGCCTTATGTGCCTTTGTCCTGGTATTTTTCCTATATGGGTTCGATATTTTTATCGTACAACCATGTGTGGTAAGCCCCATGTATTGTAATATGACTAGCTACTAGTCGATGAGTTTCCATTAAATATCCTAAGATAGTAGCCTCATGGGCCGGGGATGGTGGTATGGGACACTATGCCCGAGCTGTCGGCTTATGCTGGGTCATGTGCTAGCTTCCCGTAGTGACCTTGAGCTTACCTAAATTGGTTAATTGTAATCGGACTAATAATGGCTTAGCTAATCATACATGCATGACATAGACCAGCATCTATTGCTGTTGTACGTGACCTATGGATTTTCCTGTCTAGATGTGTTGCCTGGGGCACAAACCATCATCCATTGTCACCGTACTCAATTGCCTGTCTAGATGTGTTATCCGGGGCATAGACCGTCTGGAAGTATTTTTCTGAGTCGACATTTTTGCCTATTTGGATGTGTTACCCGGGGCGCGGTCCATCTGGATGTGTTACCCGGGACCATGATTGCATTCATGCATCCATGCATCTAATAAGACTGCATTTACTCTGTTTTAGTTGTCTAGATATTTTATACTATTTCTTACCTAATACGGCGGTGTGTAATCTTGAGGAAAATTCACACTGAGTTAGTCACTCATCCATCAAAAATATAACCGTACAGGTAGCATAGGTGGCTTAAGTGGCATGTAGGTTCAGACTGATGAGGAGCCATTATAGTGGTTAAGGACATGTGATTGTACCTATCAAGGAAGCTGCGTGATTGTTCACTCCTCAAGTGCAGGGTTGTGATGTAGTAATAACTCGGTAAGACCGAGGTCGAATCCCACAGGACTGAAACTTGTACGTTGGTTGAAACTAAATAGAACTAGAACTAGTATGAGATGCAATCTAAATCAAATAGAAGTTTAGAAAAGAATGATGGAATGATTATCTAAAACTTAAGAAATCAATGGTAAGGAAACTAGGGATTCAGAGGATCCACTTATAGAGATCAGGGAGATTTTATGCCCGTTTTATAGAAATCATGTAATTTAAACTGAATTGTCATTGATCTAGTTTTCAAAGAGATGAAATGTGTATGAATTAGAATGGATTCCATCACCAAACCATGCCCAAGAGACTATGGAAAACAACAGAATTAAACTAATTACCAACCAATCACATGTATGAAGGTTAGGAAGGGTACCGACATCCGACTATGCCCAGGAGACGATGGTGAACAACAGGGCTTCCTGACGTCATAAACATTAAAAGGAAAAGAAAATATTCAAAGCCATCTCAGACCCATTGTAATTTCAGTCACAACAGACCATTAAAGACTAGAAATATTCTCTTAATTAAACTATAATCAATCATCAGTTAATTTAGACAAAAGGCACAAGCATGGAGCTCTCCCATCACACTACAAGCTTCACCTCTTAGCCCTAGCTAAGAGGATTAGCCGCACATGAGTGGGCTAGATCTTTAAAAATAAAATAAAATAAAAGAAACAAACTCAACTCTCTCTCTCTCTCTCTTTCTTCTCACGTTCTTGCCAAGCTCTCCAAGCCCCAAGCTCTTCACCTCCCTGGCCTCCCTTTAGCTGTACGTCCAAAGCTCCCTTTTATAACACTCATAGGTCGGTGGAAGAAACATCACGTGCGCAGTTGAAACTGGTCGCAGCTCTCCTTACGTAGCCAAAAAGATGAGCCAAACACAGCCCACTTCCCCTTGCTTCTCTCTGAAAAATCAATGTCCCTTGGCGTATTTTTGGACGAGGTACACAATGGATGGTTCAGATCATCCGTCCGATCATCGGTGATGGGCCACAACTGCCCGAAAAATCTGACCTTTTCGGTCGTGCGTAATCTTACGCACGACAGTTGCGTTGATGCGTGGGAGGACCCGTGATTGAAGTCGGTGTAGAAATCCACTCCGACCACCGAATTCCTCTCGAAAATTTGACCAGAAACGCATGTTTTTAGATCGCCCTCATGCGTCCCACTGAATCCTTGCTTCCGCCGTCTATTCTCTGATTGAACGGATGGATTTTTCTCCTCACGATATTTTGAAATTCTTCCACCTAGGCCGTGATTATTGGGCCCCTTCAAGCCTGATGGATGATCTTGATCCTCTTATTGGATCGTGATGATGGCCCACAGCGGAAAATCGTGGCTCCCTGTTTGCGAAACGAGGCTCTCGTAACAGAGCCTGGGCTGATTGATTGGAGGGACCCATTACTGAATTTAAGGGAAAAATCCACTCCGTCCATTGGAGTCAGGACGAAAAACCATTCGGGTAGGTCGAGACCAAGTTGATTTCGGTGTGGCCCACAATCGAAAAATAACTCACCGTTTATCATACGTTTTAACGGCTGAAATCAAATATCCACTGTCTTCCGAGATTCCGCCACCTAGGCGATGGTTACGTCTCCACTCTGGAGTGAATGGACGGTCCGGATCATTATTTTGAACGATGCATGGGGCCCACTAAGCAGAACCGACGCCCTGCGTAAAGATGCTGGCCGGTTTTGATATTTTTTATAAAAATTACGGGTCAAAGACCCCCTTGACCGAGAGTGTTATTCGGTGCACGGCGGGTGCTCATGTGCTGTGCACATGCACTCATCTCAGTGGGTCCCACCTTGCTGTATATGAGAGATCCATTCCATTCATCTTCTTTGCCACCCCTTTTAAGGGGTTGATGCCAAAAAGAAAGTATTTCTAGATGCCAGGAGGGCCGCAAATTGACAATTTCTAGGCTGATCCATCTGTTAGGCCACTTCCACCGGGATCTAATGGCTCAAATTTTACGTGTACGGTTAATTTATAGTCCTCATTCCATGTATGAAGTCTCGTGTCAATCAGATGGCGATAACCCTGTGGTCTTGCATTCTGGACCAATTTCGGCCATTTGAACTTCAGTATCTCGATTTTCTCGGGTTTCTGACGTGTAAATTTATCGATCATGCTCCCCTTGGGTCCGTCCCTTGCCTTGGTGATCATCAGAGCGTTAAATCCAAACTTTTTACATCCTTTTCCAACTTAAGCTCCTAAATTCAACCTGCAGTATAAACACGATTAAATCGGCCTTTAAACAGTATCTTATACGTAAATTCTGGAAATAACCGGGGTCTAATATGCAATATTTGACCCTCAACAGTGATCTTACGGCTTTAGTTTACGTTTCATATGCTTTTAAATTTCTCATGTATGTAATCTTGTACTTGTTAAATTTAAAGACATTGGTTTGTATAAATCATTATGGGCAATTTCTTGTATATTTGAATTATAATGAAATTTTTCTTTATGTCGATTTGTCCACACTACGCTCATTTGCTTACTCTGATAAAAGAAAAATATTATATCTGACCATCCTTTAAGATTAACACTCGAGTTTTTGGGAAATGAGTCATATACTCGGGTCCTGAAAACTCGGAGCGTTATAGGTCCCCCTTTAATGTATGTATTTATTCTACTCACCGTCCATGTGGACAGTGCATGCGAGGTCCATCTTGAGGTATGTGTTGTATATCTACACCAAGCCATGGGGCCATACAATGTATGTGTTTTATCCTTGTTGGCCATTAGCGATGGAGCCCACCATGATATATGCATTATATATCCTAGTTTTCTATCTGGTGAGGCCTATATGGATTGTGCAGGCCCACCTGCTACTTGTTCAGGGCCCACCTTAATGTGTACGTTGTGCATGGCTGCTCACCTATCTTGGTTGAACCATGGGCTGCCTCATGAGGCCCATTGTTGCGGCCCACTTGATGTGTATAAGGCCCATTGGTACATCCCGTTGATGTGGCCCACTTGATGTATATGAGGCTCATTGGTATGGCCCGTTGATGCGACCCATTTGATGTTTATGAGCCCCATTGGTGTAGCTCGTTGATGTGGCCCACTAGATGTATGTGAGGCCCATTGGTGCGGCCTATGGATGTGGCCCGTTTATGTATTTGAGGCCTACTTAGAATGTGTAGGGCCCACCTTAATATGATGTAATTGTGACCCATTTAGCGGGACCTAATTGTGAGTGATCATTGTATGTATTGTATCTACGCCGTCCATCTAGTGAGGTCCATCTAACTTGTATAGGCCCGCCTGTTGTGTATTTGAAGCCCATGTGGTAAGGTCTAACGTGATATATTTGAGGCCCATGGGTTGTGGGCTATTGTGATGTATTAAGGCCCATGAGTTTTGCCCATTGTGACGTATTCGAGGCCCCAGGTGGTGTGGCCCATTGTGATGTATTCAAGGCCCATGGGACATAACCCATTGTGATACATTTTTGTCCCATATGATGAGGCCCGACTTGATGTATATGTGGCCCGTGTGAGCGGCCAATTGCGATGTATATTAGACTCTTGTGTGAGGTCATGAGCCCACTATATGTTTGGTCCTATGAAAGCCATTCCTTGAGAGTAATGTTAGTTAAATGTCCACATTGATGGGCGATGATGGTTAAATGTCTACATTGTGACCTTCACTTAGGCCCTTTGTTAGGCCGATTGTCGAGGCCGATTCTGATTATTGAGGCCGATTCTGATTGTTGAGGTCGATTCTGATTATTGAGGCTGATTATTGAGGATGATTCCGATTGTCGAGGTCGATTCTGATTATTGAGGTCAATTCTGATTATCGAGATCGATTCCGATTGTCGAGGTTGATTCTGATTATCGAAGCCGATTCCGATTGTCGAGGCCAATTCTGATTATCGGTCAATTCTGATTGTCAAAGCTGATTCCGATTGTTGAGGCCTATTTCGATTGTTGAGGCTGATTATCAAGGCCGATTATCGAGGCCGATTCCGATTGTCAAGGCTAATTCCGATTGGCGATGCCGATTCCAATTGTTGAGGTCGATTATCGAGGTCAGTTGTCAAGGCCAATTATTGATACCAATTATGAGTATATCATCCGATACTACTTATGAGTATATGATAGCATAACATCATGAAACATGCCCATACGCATCGTCTGCATGTTCGTCATGAGATGTGGTTGACCATTGCATATGTCATTGGACAGGTTGTTATGAGACTCCCTGATAGGCGAAGATTGTCTCACATGAGCGCACGATATGCGCAAGTTTGATACATGACTGGATTGTATAATTCATACATCTTTCATTGTGTGTTTTGATTACTGTACGCCCTAGCGACATTAGGGCTGTATCCTCCACAGTCATGTCGTGGATGGCCAGATGAGACACCAAAAATTTATTACTAGCATCGGGCCACTATAGATGGCCCTGAGTGAAAATTTCTAAACCCACTTGGTACCAGAGGACGCCCCAACGTCTAGACCGAGTGGATACATGAGTACCCGAGTGCCGCCACTATGTCGTAGTCGGTTGGGAGGGGATGTGGTCTTATCTTCCCAATTCGTAGTGGGTAAAACTAGGATGAGTTTAATCAGCTCATAAATAGGTCCACTATCGATGTGCCGAGTAGGTATTGACTGACTACTAGTAAGGCGGATAGTGAGGTCTCTTCCACTCACCTGGTTGTACGCGATGGGGCGATAATCTAGTTTGGAGTGTACTAGACCCCGGTGATGATCCTAGAGATGTACGGTACTGATTTGTGAACTTATTAAACAAGAGTTGCATACTCATTCATTCACTATCCACTCGGACTGATGGTGCACAACTAACTATTATATACCTTCGTAATAGTAAGGATTTTGGTTGGGGCGCGTGACTAACCTGAAATTAGGGATTTACCACATTGAGTGTGACGCCCCGGTCACTGCTTCATGTGGGCGGGCACACATGTGGGCGGGCCCCAAGCTGGCTGGCAAGCTACTGTGTGGCTAGCAGGCTACTGTGCTGAGCGAGCTACTGTTGTAGTTGACTGTAGCGTAACTAGTCCCACATCGGAAGAGTTGTCTGGAGTTATGGTGGTTATATGTTGGGTTCCTCCCTTAACAGACATGACGCGTTTTAAAGCCGTGAGCCCACCGGGTAAAGCGAACAATATCATGTATTGTGGGGGTGGGCCTTACAAATGGTATCAGAGCCAAGGACGACTCTGCCCTCGGTGGGGGATAATGTGACGCCCCGGTCACTGCTTTATGTGGGTGGGCCCCAAGTTGGCTGGCAGGCTACTGTGCTAAGCGAGCTACTGTTGCAGTTGATTATAGCGTAACTTATCCCACATCGGAAGAGTTGTCTGGAGTTGTGGTGGTTATATGTTGGGTTCCTCCCTTAACAGACATGACGCATTTTAAAGCCGTGAGCCCACTGGGTAAAGCGGACAATATCATGTGTTATGGGGGTGGGCCTTACATTGAGTATGACTATCCAAATTTAGGTATGAGACTTGTTTAAATAGAAGTCCCTTGTGATGGACCCCATAGCCTGCGATACCACGTACTATGATCCCAACTTCACTACAGCTTAGTCATTTCATTTGCACCGTATATTGCATTGTATTCACAACATTTAACATTTTTGGGTTACTATGTTTCTGCATTTATATAACTAGATGAGGTTGATAATATTTGTGGCTCGTCAGGATTCACATATTGTATGACATCCTCGGCATATGATATTTGGTTCATTATGATCTGCATTCTGTACTCTGATACTATATGACTTATGGGCTTACTAGTATGTTTCAACATACTCTGATATCTTATGATTCATGATCTTGCTAGTATTTTTGACATTATATCATTATGGCGTTGTATTTGTGTACTTGACACTTATCTTGCGCACACACTTTTACCACCCTCTAAGCTTTCTATAAGCTTATGCACGATAGATGCATGTACGTGGCATTAAGTTGCAGCAGCGTTGAGCTTGGATCGCACAACGATCTTCTGAAGCTTTGATTTCGATATATATATTTCGCTTTCAGCACTATATTCAAATGTTTATATTAGTGGATATGTGATGATGATGTTGCCTTTGTGATTTAGGTAAACTTGTGGTTATGCTTCTTATGAGATAAATGTACGTTGAAAAATCCTCATTGTAGGATCCTAGGATTGGAATCTGGCATATGGGTGTTGGGAGATGAGAATAGGGTACTACGGAAGCTGTCGATACCGGATTAAACAATTGAAAATTTTGTGAGCCCGATTTCCGGGTTTGAAGCGTGACAGTACTAGTGAACCGAGAGAAATTTTTGCACACGATGTGGTGCACCCAGATTAAACGGTTCAAGAGATGCCACATGTGGTGTAGATAACTTCAAAGATAGATAAGATATGTGCATATGATAGAGCATTAAATGATAGATTTTTATCAAAAGGTAAATTTTTTTAATCAAAAGCACTTTTCGTCCCCCCTGGGTTTGGGGCGTGACACTACTAGTGAACTAAGAGAAATTTTTGAACATGATGTGGCGCACCCAGATTAAACGGTCTAGGAAATGCCACATGTGGTGTAGATAACTTTAAAGAGAGGTAAGATATGTGCATATGATAGAGCATTAAATAGTAGATTTTTATCAAAAGGTAGATTTTTTTATCAAAAGTACTCTTCGTCATCCCCCCCCCCACAAGAAGATCTCTATGTAGCATAAATGTTAGAGCCTTGCCAAAAAGCAAATCTATACAGATTGCAAAGCCAAGTGACATAAGAATTCTAACGACTTTCTATTATGAGAGTCCAGAGATGCAAGGATTCCGATCAACGCATAAATCGAAGCGAGAGTCTCTCTTGTACACATGGCCATACACGATAGGTTATTCTAATGTGGAAGAATCAATGAGATCTACACTTCTAAACGTTCAGATCTTTCACACTACTAAAGACTATGAAATGAAATCACCTCTTAGAACCTCACGTCATTATAACAAAACCTATCTTTACTTTCTTATCTATCATGATCATTTATCTTTTTAGTTTAGTTTAGCCCCATCTTTGATCACAGCATGATTCCTGATTCCATCATCCGTCTTGCCATGAAGTCTGGCCCACACTAGATGACAAATAGATAGTTAATCCATGATTGTCTCGCCATGTGCTTGACTCCAATCAAGACCATGAATAAGTTGTCACCTCATCATCTATTTCGTCACAAAGAATGGTTCCGATTGAGTAACGAATAAATTATCAAAGATCTTCCCTCCATCAGTTGTTTCGTCACGATGCCCGGTTTCGATCGAGCGACGAACATACGTCCATCCCGTACATCACGAATATCACACTATGAAACCTAAACTTGATTGGGCAACAAACGGATTGTCATCTTCCAAGCTGATCATGAGTGTCATTATTGTAAAAATAATTAATAAAAAACACTTTTGACTTATATTTCCTGTTTCCATTATTTTTTACCATTGAGCTTCGATAGTGAATCACACTAAAAGAAAAAGTCCTTAAGGCCGTAAACTCATGTTTGTTGTTACAGGGAAAAAAGAGCTATTCGGAAGTATTAACCTCCTACCCTTTCAATAATTGCACACAAAAATCCAATCCAGGCTCTCACTTACATATGTATCCAACTTGATTGAATTGAGCCCAAAAAATCCAAAAAATCTGTGTCTATAAGGTACAGATAACAAATAAAGTCTCTTAAATTTGATTATTTCAAACATTTGATGACCAGTGTAATCTTTGTGTAATCAAAGAGTTGAAATATTAAATCTGATAAATCTTTAGGGAATCCTCCATTTACGGAAGTACTATCATATCAACGGATCGGATGATTGATTAAAAAATAATTTAATCCAACAAAGGATATCCGGATCATATATTAATAATGCACTATGTGGGAATGTATTGAATCAAACCCCTGTCGCTAAGAAAATACTTACAAATTAAGTAAACATAAGCCTATTGCTCGGTGGGCCCCCACCATGATCCTGATTCTGATGTAACATCACTAGCGCTTCATTCCAAGAAGCAAGCAGTTCTAAGCTTTAGTGGCCCACAGCAAAGGACACTGGATTTGGTAACGCCCACCATTGAATCCTTCTTGGCCAATTAACCTTTATGTTTATATGCCATCCAACACGTTCATTAGGTGAGTCCTGCCCAAATGAAGAGAAAAACAAACTATCAGCTATAGGCATCCAATTCTCACTTTTTCATGTGGTGTGGCCCATTTTATCTTCCAATCAGCCTAGTTTTAAGCATGAAATCATAGGTTTATCTGGTGAAAATGATGGACGGTGTGGATTTTACACACACACATCACTTGGGGCGCTGCCGAGGTTTTCCGTGACAGACTCCCTAACGACCTAATACATAGACGTCTGAGAAGTCATGCCCACACGCAACTGAATGATTGCCGGCTACTCGCATCCACAATTTTAAATGACTGAAGCAGCCGGCGGATTTCAATCCGATGGAAAGTAAGGGCTTTGTAGGGTTATATCTTTTATTTTATTTTTTATGTCCAAACGCTTACACTGGATCAGACCTCTTTCTTGAAAAGAGGACTTGATGCTCTGGTAGCATATGGTTCTTGGTACACAGAAATTGTATATGGCATGCGTTAACTCAAATTGAATAGACTAAATTGTGGAAAACACGGTTGCCAACTCATAATGGTAAATTGATTTTTTACTTTTATTTTTATTTATTATTATTTTTTTTACCATATTAAAATAAAAAATTTTGATATTTTTACTTCTACCCGTCAAATAAATGTCCACCAATCCAATAGTTAAATAATTAAATACGATAAAGTTTTCGTAAATAATATATCTAAAATGAGACATAATTTAGAAAGCTTAACATGAAATTTGTATGCCATATGCAATTTTTAGTTGATTAATGGGTGCTTATGTGTTACTCTTCACACTCTCCCACGCAATCAAGGTCTTTTTTTTTTTTTCTTTTTTTCTTTTTTTTCTTTTAAATATTTACTTTTCTAAAGTTGTCCATATTCCATGTCTTGGGTGGATCGTTCCATCACAGAGTGTTGTCATGATGTCGTCTTACAGCTTCCCAGGTTATATGAGTAGATTATAAGTCAGGCCAATCTGGTATCTTTTCATTTGCTTGTCAGACATAGTCGAGACCCGATCCAACAACCTTTTAAAAGTTAGTAGGAGCTCTCTTTCCAATCATCTAATCCACTAATGAAATGGCGCCATGTCATAACCTGATATGAAACTTGTGTTAAAAGGCCTGACCGAATCCACTTCCACGAACATGCACCATAAATTCTCAAATTTTAAGTTTGTACAGGTGGGCCCATGGTTTAGTGTTCCAGTCCATCGATACCTCTTGAGCCCTTAAGATGGGTGTGGCCCATGGAAATGATAAATTGAGAGAATTGTTCCTACTCTTGAGCTTTTCTTCAGGTTAGAAGTGGATTGTTGTTGTATCTCTCTTGTCAATGGTCCATTTCATGTTAGTGAATTGAAAGGTTAGGATTGTCCTTTGTGGCACACGTGCACTATAACTCACTCTACATAGACTTTTAACACCCTACGCACACAAAGCTCCCTACACGCTTTTGTGGCACACGTGCATGATATCCATGCTACTCATCATGGACATTGGGTTCTTAGTTTGCCTTGTAGCCCATGGTTTAGTGATCCATGTGAGCCTTTTTAGTCTTTCCTTGAATACATACTTACAGAACACCAACCAGGTGGGGCCAATGGCTCGGTTGGACCCGCAGGTTAACTGGCAAGCGACCTGCTTTCAGTTTGGTTTTGGGCAAGTTAAATAACTAGTCAGGCTTGTGTTAGAAAATATAGCTGCTTGAGTACTAAATGAGACGAGCTTGGGTTCAACCCTGTCCAATTCAACCTGCCCATATAGGCTAGATGACATGACCTAAATCATGAAACAGATTAATGGATGATAGGAATAGATACGTATACTTGATGCAGGTATATCTGTGCACTGCTTAATTAAAACACCCAAGTGTGTGAGCACCTAATCATCAGGTTTTATACTTGATTTTAGATCTTTAGCTAAAAGAAATCATTTATATGCACAAACTCATACGGGCCATGCTACATGGAATGGTCAGGGACGCCAACCATACGTTTGTGTTTGGGCTATCATGTGGTGTATCTTGTTGGTGAAATAATGATTCTATAATGCGGAATTATTCACTTAATTAGAATCAAAACTGAAAACTGAAATGCACAGGAAAAATACCTCCAGCCATTGATGTTTATTCAGTGTTTCTTCAATGCTTCTCTCTCTCTCGGTTTGGCACTTCCAAACTCTACTTACTTTATTTAATGGTGTAAAATTGAAGGGGATTAAGTTAGTGAGTTTGGGGACCAAACGGTGTGTATTTATAGCCAAAGCTTCCATTAAGCTTTGATGGCTACATGTCCCACAACTTTAGATATCATGGGCAGTTGCTTATGTGTCCCATAACTGTAGATATCATGGGGTAGTTACAACTTCAGATATCATGAGGTAGTTATAACTTCAGATATCATGGGTAGTTACAACTTCGGATATCATGGGTAGTTACAACTTTCTACAAACATGATTAAGATTCGGAGTGGACCACTTTATGAGCTCCTAAAATTAAGGAGAGCTGGAGACTTGTTTATACAGACGGTCTCCGTGAGAAATGAACAACATTCTCCCACTTGGTCCACACTTTTAATTTTATGTCTCATCTTAAACCCATCGATAATCTATATTAAGTAATAAGTACATGAATCATGGCGATAAGTCCTCTAATGACGAGTATTTTCTTCCATGTATTACTATGTATTTATTTCTTAAATTTAATAATTTATGTGGTAACAATTTCTTAATAAATAAACCCTATGTTTATTCTTGATCAAACACAGATGAATTTTCTCAAAATTAAATAAAGGTGCACATCAATATGAGAAAAACATCAAAATAATCAAGAATTTCAATAAAATAACATTGTCAATACAATGAAAAATTACATAATGGAACCAAGTCCCATATTTGCTACATGATCCTTGAATTTCAACTGTGGCATGCCCTTATTCAAAGGATCAGCGATCATTAGCTCAGTGCTGACGTGCTCAATGACCACTTTCTTTTCTTTAACATGTTCTCTTATAGTTAAATACTTAATATCGATGTGTTTACTTCGACTCCCACTTTTGTTGTTCTTAGCCATAAAAACAGCAGCTGAATTATCGCAATACATTTTCAATGGCCTAGAAATAGAATCCATAATTCTATACTCAGAAATGAAACTCTTAAGCCATACACTATATGAAGTAGCCTCAAAACAAGAGATGAACTCGGCTTCCATAGTGGAAGTGGCAGTCAAAGTCTGCTTGGCACTCCTCCATGATATAGCTCCACCGGCCATCAAAAAAATGTATCCTGATGTTGATTTATGTGAATCAATACAGCTAGCAAAGTCAGAATCTGAGTAGCCAATTACTTTCAGATTGTCTGTCCGTCTATATATAAGCATGTAGTCTTTAGTTCCTTGTAGGTACCTCATTACTTTCTTTGCATCTCTCCAGTGGTCTAAACCTAGATTACTCTGATATCGTCCTAACATTCCTACAACAAATGCAATGTCAGGTCTTGTGCAGACCTGAGCATACATTAGACTTCCGACAACAGAAGCATATGTAATGTTTTTCATTTGTTCCCTTTCAAGGTCGTTCTTTGGGCATTGGTTCAAATTGAATCTATCACCCTTCACAATGGGGGCTACACTTGGTGAACAATCCTTCATACGAAATCTCTCTAAAACTTTATTAATATAGGTTTCCTGAGACAGACCCAAGATACCTCGAAACCTATCTCTATGTATCTTAATGCGAATGACATAAGATGCCTCACCCATATCTTTCATATCGAAATTTTTAGAGGGGAATTGTTTCACCTCATACAACAAACCCTTATCATTAGTTGCTAGCAAAATGTCATCCACATATAAAACAAGAAAATGAATTTTACTCCCACTGACCTTCTGACATATACATTGATCCATAATGTTTTCTACAAAACCGAATGAAGAAATTACATTATGAAATTTCAAATACCATTGGCGGGATGCTTGTTTTAAACCATATATGGATTTCTTGAGCTTGCAAACCAATTGCTCACCATCACTAGAGGAGAATCCTTCAAGTTGTTTCATGTAAACCTCCTCATCTAGATTTCCATTGAGAAATGCCGTTTTCACATCCATTTGTTGCAATTCCAAGTCAAAATGGGCTACTAATGCCAAAATAACTCATAAGGAGTCTTTCTTAGATACAGGAGAAAAAGTCTCCGTGTAATCGATTCCTTCTTTTTGAGTGAATCCCTTAGCAACAAGTCGTGCCTTGTATCTCTAAATGTTGTCCAATGAGTCTTTCTTTGTTTTAAAGACTCATTTACATCCAATGGTTTTTACACCATTAGACAACTCAATAAGATCCCAGACTTCGTTACTCTTCATAAAATTCATCTCTTCCTTCATGGCATTGTACCATAATTCTGATTCTTTGCAACTCATGGCTTGTGAAAAGGACTCGGGATCATTTTCGGCTCCAATGTTGTAGTCAGATTCTTGTAGATACACAACATAATCATCAGGAATTACTGATCTCTTTGATCTAGTAGATTTTCTTAATGTCGTGCCAACATCTTCCTGAGAAGTATGCGGTTCAACTCGTTGTTCAAAAGTTCTTGGCAACTCATGAACTATCTGATCTACTGGAATGTCATCAGCAGGTTGTGGAACTTTAACGATTGGTTGTTCAACACCAGTTTGAACTTGGGGGGTGCTATAAACAATAACTAATCTATCACTTGAAGTGGAAGGTTGAGATTCTGAATGATCTTTTTCAAAAACTATGTTCCTGGAGTGATCACTCCTACTGATCAAGTCATTTTCAAGAAACTTTACATTTCTTGATTCCACAATCCTAGTGCTGTGAGATGGACAGTAAAATTTATAACCTTTAGACCTTTCAGCATATCCAATGAAATACCCACTAATGGTCCTTGGGTCCAACTTCTTCTCTTGTGGATTATAAATTCTCACTTCAGATGGGCATCCCCAAACGCGCATATGTCGCAAACTCAGTTTTCAACCTTTCCATAATTCAAATGGTGTTTTAGGAACAACCTTGGTTGGAACTCGGTTTAATATATACACTGCCGTCTTAAGTGCTTCAGCCCATAAGGATTTTGAAAGATTGGAGCTGTTAAGCATACTCCGCACCATGTCCAATAATGTACGGTTTCTTCTTTCTGCTACACTATTCTGGTCCGGTGAACTAGGCATAGTGTATTGGGCAACAATCCCATGCTCTTGAAGAAACTTTGCAAATGGCCCAGGTGCTTGTCCATCCTTTGTGTATCTACCATAATATTCTCCACCTCTATCTGATCTCACGATCGTAATTTGTTTACCGCATTGTATCTCTACTTCAGCTTTAAAGATTTTAAAGACATCTAATGCTTCGTTCTTGTTATAAAGCATGTAGAGATACATATATCGTGAGTAATCATCTATAAAAGAAATGAAGTATTTTTGACCATGTGAGTCCATGTCTAGACTACATATATCAGTATGTATGATCTCTAATATGTCACAACTCCTTGTGGTACCTTTCTTTGACTTGTTGGTCTGCTTTCCCTTTATGCAGTCCACACAAGTCTCAAAATCAGTAAAATCTAGAGTATTTAGTACCCCTTCATTTACTAATCTTTTAATTCTTTCTATGGAGATATGACCCAATCTCCGGTGCCATAATTTTGAGGAATCCTTATTAACAAAACATCTCTTAGTGCCAGTGTGAACATGCATTGAATTATAGGTGGCATTATTTTCTAAATTAATGCAGTAAAGACCATCAGATAAAATACCATTCCCAACATAATCAGATTTATAAAATAAACTGAATGATGAATCTGAAAAATGAAAGGAATATCCAAAAGGTATAAGCTTTGAAACTGAAATCAAGTTTCTATAAAAACTTGGAACATAAAAGGTCTTTTCTAACTTTAAAATAAAACCACTACTTAAAATTAAATTGCAAGTTCCTATAGCTTTCACATGCGAGCCCATTTTGTTTCCTGATAAGATGTTTTACTCAATTCCCACTGGCTTCCTTAGGTTTTGCAAACCTTGTAAGGAATTCGAAATGTGGATTGTTGATACAGAATCAATCCACCATGTGTTAATGTTAACTTTAACTATATTAGATTCATAACATACAAATGAGGTTGGATTACCTTTGTCCACAAGCCATTTCTGAAATTTGGCGCATTCCTTCTTCATGTGTCCCTTCTTTTTACAAAGAAACACTTGAAATCTTTCTTGATACCAGCTTGGGGAGGTATTTTACCTTTTCCTTTCTTATTGGCTTGAGATTTGTCCTTTCCATGCGTTGCAAGCATTGCACTTTCTCCCTGTTCCATCATCAGTCTCCCTTCCTCTTGAACACACATGGTCATAAATTCATTAATTGACCATTTATCCTTATGTGTGTTGTATGAGATTTTGAAGGGTCCATATTGGTGCGGAAGAGTGTTCAGAATGTGGTGCACCAGGAAAGACTCCGACATTTCAACCTCGAGTTTCTTCAATTGAGCCACATTGTCCCTCATTTACATGATGTGCTCGTGCACACCTCTCACACTAGTGAGACTTAGAGATGAGAACTTCATGATTAGGGTACTTGCTAGTGCCTTGTCTGAAGTAACAAATTGTTCATCAATGGCTTTCAGAAAGTCTCGAACCTTTTCATGCTTATCGACAGAACCACGAATACCAGCGGAAATTCTAGTCTTAATGAACATCATGCTGAGGCGATTAGATCGCTCCCATCGCTCATAAAGCGTGATGTCCGCTGCAGTGCTAGTATCAGTGAGTGTTGGTGGTTCATCTTTCCTAATAGCATAGTCTTAATGAACATCAGAGAAATTTGCAGGTTGTATAACTGCAAAAGAAAAAATTATACATTGCATACTTGTGTTAAAACTGAGGACTAAAAACTTGAATCTAATGACATAAATCATGTTTTACCAATGTAAATCATGCTTAAAGATTGAATCTAATGACATAAAAAATTTCCTGTGGGCTAAATTTTTAATCCAAGCAGATTCAAGTATTCTTTATGATAGAATTTATCAAATTATTTACTTAATACATAATTCTAAAAGGTAAATTATGATTATAATTTGCTATATATTTTATCTTAGGTTAAACCTTATGATAAAACTATCAAATTATTTAATTAATTCATAATTCTTGTGGGTAAGTTATGAATAATTTGAGATTTTATCCTAATTAATCATATAAATATAATAAAAATTTCTGTGGGATAAAATTTATCATATTAAGTATGATTAATTACAATTAATGTCTAAATATCATTTATGTGATCCGAATTAACCATAATACATAAATTTTATTTAATTAAAGATGCTGTGGCTATTCTCTAATTAACAAAAATCATATGGATCACTAGACATTATACTAGTTTGAAAGGGTGTGGGTTCAAATCTCATACTGTAGACCACCACGCCATGTGGAAATGATTTAAAAGTTTTCAGCCAAAATAGAGACAAACAAAGCATCTCAATAAATACCAAGGCAAAGATAAAACAGAGCTCTGATACCAAATGTTGGTGAAATAATAATTCTATAATGCGGAATTATTCACTTAATTAGAATCAAAACTGAAAACCGAAATGCACAGGAAAAATACCTTCAGCCATTGATGCTTATTCAGTGCTTCTTCACTGCTTCTTCACTGCTTCTCTCTCTCTCTCGGTTTGGCACTTCCAAACTCTACTTACTCTATTTGATGGTGTAAAACTGAAGGGGATTAAGTTAGTGAGTTTGGGGACCAAACGGTATGTATTTATAGCCAAAGCTTCCATCAAGCTTTGATGGCTACATGTCCCACAACTTTAGATATCATGGGTAGTTACTTATGTGTCCTATAACTGTAGATATCATGGGGTAGTTATAACTTCAGATATCATGGGTAGTTACAACTTCAGATATCATGGGTAGTTACAACTTTCTACAAACATGATCAAGATTCGGAGTGGACCACTTTATGAACTCTTAAAATTAAGAGGAGCTGGAGACTTGTTTCTACAGACGGCCTCCGTGAGAAACGGTCAACATATCTTTCATCAAACTCGTTAATCAGTTCTGGTTCACCATAGTGAAGAGAAGAACAAAAATCAGACTGTTGAAAAAATTTCGGTGAGCCACACCGTGTACTCTTATTGGTTTTGAGAGGAATATACCGTTCGATTAGCATGGTCCTCTTGAGTTTTTAAATGGGTTGATTTTTTATTTTCATTCTTTGTATTTAAGGTTCAAATATTAATGCTCCTCACTGATGGACGACATGGATTTCACATGTATAATATGGTGGACCAGATAGAGCATCACACAGTCTCTCTTCTTTCAAGCTACATGTGGAGAAGAGGAGAAGTCAACATGGGCCACCCATATTAAAAGAAGTGAAGGAAGCTAATTTAATCCAAGTAGTCTATTTTTGCAGTAAAATTTCAACCATTCATTAACAATTGACTATATTTTTATGATAAAATTGCCCTTACTTAATCAATGCTATCAAGACTGGGGGCTAGGAAGTTTAATTACATCTGGCCTCTTTGATTTAATAAATTTGGTGGTGTGCTCCCACCTATTCCAAAAAAAAAAAAGAAGAAGAAGCCAATACTATCAAGACTAATTGCAGCCATCAAGACTAGTTGCAGGGGCAAAAATACCTAATTATATGTGGTAAGGATACTCTGGCACCACATGACACTTGATACGCATGCATTTACATCATGTGGAATCAAATGTGGCCAACTTAAGTGTAACCAGCTGACCCATGAAACCTAGTGTTACAAAATCACAGTCCAAAAAATAGGTAGATGGAACGATCCATTCTTCTGATATTGTGTGCTGATTGGTAAAAAAAATCAGATGGAAATCTGCTTTTTACACATCTGAACCATTAATAGGGTGATCCACCCTTGAAAATGATAAGAGCCTTCACATCTCGTCTCCTGTCCACCAGTAAGGTGGGCCAGATGTTGTAAGGAAAACTCAGACATTACAATCAATAATGAGTAATTTTGTCATTTGAAAAAGGTACGTGATAGACAGCTTGACTGGATATATAAAAGGTAGTAAAATAAAGTCATATCTAAAAACTTGGGCACCGAACTTTTCAAGTTTTATAATTTGATGGTTTGTGTAGTTCGGCCAAAACATGGGCGGATTTCGTAAACAGAAATGATCCGTTTCTTCCAAAGCAATATAACTTATAGCACTCGCAGTTGTATCAGTCCACTTGGACAGTCCAACTCAATCGAATTCATCAAACCAAATTATTCATTAGGACTAACCCATGTTTCATGGGCCACCATGCAAACAATGCACCAATCCAATCAATATTAATCATTATTAATCAACGGTCGTTAGTATGGATGGTTAAGATTGTTTCAAAAAAAAATAAAAAGGTCTAATCAACAATCTGTATGGGAGGACCACGGAAGCATACAAAATTGAATCAAGCAAAGTATTTTAATCTCACAATCACAAAAACTCCAAATTTAACGTGGAAAATTTTTTATGAAAAAAAATCACAGTACAAAGTGACATATATTACTATGAAAGCTAAAATTATAAGAAATAGATGGAATACCCAACTTAAAATATTAATCAACAATATGATCTATTCATTTCTTAGGGTCCATCATGGATTATTTATGATTATGAAGAATCACGTTTGTTAGGTGATTATAGTTATTCAATCCATATCTTGGAAAAATGATCCCTATAAAAAATAGGGCCAAATCAAAGATTGATTAGCTCATTTTATCAATAAAAATTTTGTATAGTTTTCCATGAAATGTGTTCTAGACTTAACCGATAGTTTAAATTGATAGATTAAACTATACTCAAATGTACTGATTCTACAAAGAGCACTATAAATGAACTATAGCTTTTTCTTTCATAGAAATCCACATTTTAATTAACCCCACCTCACTAGTTCAGAGCCCGAGCCTAAGCCCGAGCCAACCCAAGGCCCGTGCGTTGGCAGCCCTACTTTTAGATAGAATAAGATGTTTCAAACAATTGACCTTTGAACGGTATTGAATTCCATTAAAATTATAATGATTATATATGGACAATGGCTTGGAACGCTATAAATTTTATTGAAAGAGAATGGACTAATATTGAAGTTTAGGTCATAAGAAGGAAAATTTAATTTCGAGGAATTTCTAATATGGAATTATACATCGTAAGGGCCTAAACCTTGGATGTAAGGCTGAGAAGAGTAAGTAGTGACGGACTTTGGATGTATAAGTTGAATTTCTGAAAGGTGGTTTTATTTAATAAACATCCTTTCTTGTTTGTTATGTGCTTTTTTTATATATAGTTGAACACATGTTGGGAACATATGTATATATAGTTTTCTAATAGAGATTATGTCAAAACTTGTTAAAGTTACCTAAGGTTTGACATGAGACATAAAGACATTTTAATAGATACGGATTTTGAAAGACTTCCACCCAAATCTCAGCAACGTAGGAAGCTTGGTTCTTAGGGTTGTGTCAGTGTATCACAACTGCATGAGAAAAATTGAAAAGAAATCCAAAAATCCAAACATATAAAATGCGAAGCTTTTGTATATGTCATAGTACCTATTTAAGGGAGCACAACGTATTACAACCATGAATGGTAGCAGTGATGCAGGGCTCGGCATTCTTTCAAAACCAAATAGAAGAATTAGATCATCCATCCGTTGATTTGCCAAGATTTATTGATTGGACATGATCGTCCCCTTAGGAATGTGCCCAGGTGAACAATTCTCTATACAAAGATTACCCACATGAGTAGCATTAGATATTGTTTTTTTTTAAAAAAATAAAAATAAAAATTTAATTTAATATTTTTTATAAAAAAATATTTCAAAAATTAAAAAAATAATAATAATTTTAAAAAGTAAATATATTTAATATCTATGAAAAAGTTTTTTTTAAAAAAATATTAATTAGATTAGTGACAAGCGGAAGGTTTTTTGCTATTGAACTAGGACTCAAGTTTGCTCAAGGTTCATACTATTTGCGCAAATGAGAGTTAGGGCTCAATTCTTCCCAAGGTTTGTGGTGTTCGTGCAATTGGGAGTGAACTAGGGTCAATTCAAAGGATGTGCAACTCAAACCCTCCTTAGCCACGGCGCATGTGAAAATGAATTAGAGACGAGTCCAAAGTTTAACCTACCGGTGCCTAAGGTTTCAAGTTTAGTATTGTTTGAGAGTGATTGTGACACAATTGCACAAGTGACACCTGTACATACCATGGGTCACACATTTGGCAACATTTATGATGATTAGGACCATGTTTACCCGTGGCATAAATTTTATATCATTACATAATTATTTCTCTCCAGAAATGACTCTGCATCCTTTATATATATATATATATCTTGGACATTATAGTCTAAAGGACATGCTCCCTATTTATAGTTTAGACAACTTCCCTTTTGCACCTCTTGCGAAACCATCTCAAAAATCCGTAGTCAGTGCAAAATTCAGAAATGAATTTGCGTAACTTCGACTGGTCGAGCAGGCTGCTCAATTGGTCGAGCGGACCCATAACTGGTCGAGCAAGGGCCTCAACCAATCGAGCACTACAGACCAAAAAAATCATAACTCGCTGGACTTTAAGTCAAGCTAACTCTTGACCGGTCGAGTGGGCCCCTCGATCGGTCGAGTGATTGCTTGCCTCCAAGTGTAGAGGTTTATAAGTAATATCCCGTGAATACAGGGTCGATCCCACATGGAGATGAATTGTGAGAAGGAGAAAATCAAATGCAAAACTAACTAAGTAATAAAAACTAAATCGATGATTTGATTTTGAGATTTTTGAATGGATGTAATTCAATTGAATTAAAACAACACCCAAGCTTCAAAGTTTCACACATAGGTTAATGTTCAAAAATTATAATAACTTAGATAACACAACTAAGATCTGAGCACTATAGTCAGCCTAATTGAAAAATAAAATAGTTTAAATATTTTAATAAATGATATAAAATATTAAAAAATCATGGATTTGTACCATTGATATATATTCTTAAGCGTTAGTGATTTTAAGAATTTAATATCAATGAGATAATAAAAATCAAAGAAATATAGCGGGTTGAAAACCTCCCCTATCTAGGAAATCTGATTGATATAGAGTAAGCCTATCCATCAATATGGATCTCATATGATAGAAACATAGGGATCTCACGAGAGAATAAAAAATAAAACCTAAATAATAGATAACATGTATGTATCATTCTTCTCATCATTAAAATAATCAATCATCATAACTTAAAGAATTATTAAACTCATGTGCTTCCCTTATACCTTGGGCTAGAAGGAACTTAGAAAAATATAATTATAATAGAAAAATAAAGCAACAAGAAAGAAATAAATGTAAATATAAAATATCAATAAAAAAAATAACTTATAAAACTGAAAACCCTTTAAAACACCTAAATATTGCTCTTGAATGCTTTTAATGATGCCTAGGAAGCCCTATTTATAAGTGGGGAACTCCAATTTTCGTACAAAGTTGGAAAACTCTAGGAACCACCTCAAATTTAAGCAGTTTTTCAAAATAGACTTCTCGCTGCACAGTTTGTTTAAAATAGATTTTTCGCTGTACAGTTTTTCAAAATAAACTTCAGAGCTTTAGAATATACTTTTTAAGGACGATTTCAGGATTCTTCCCTTCAAATCTTTAATTCTTTTCATTCCTTAGTTTTTTTAGATCTTTGGAATGTGAATTCTTTAATCTTGGTCTCCTAAGATCCATCCCTTACCTTAGTGATTCTTGAGCATCAAATCCATGCTTTTTAGCACCCTTTTTCAATCAAAACTTTTAAATTCACCTTATAACACATACATGAGTAAAATAGAATATTAAGCTGATTCATGTTCATAAAACCAAAATATAAATGGAGAAAATTATTTAATATTTGAGTCTCAACATCGAGCAGCCCACTCGACTGGTTGAGTGGCGCTGCCTAGATGTGACTCCACATCTCAACAATCTCTCACTTGGAGACACATTACTGTAAACCTTCGTCTTCTACATTTGGAGTACACCACCTCCCCGTCTTCAAGCCTGAAGAACAATCGAAGCTGAAGAGAGCTTCGTCTTCTCCCGTGTGACCGCCTTGGTCAGTATATCCATAGGATTCTCACTTGTATGAATCTTCTCTACAGCAATTGATTCATGTTCCAGTAACGAACGTATGAAGTGATATCTGATGTTAATATGCTTAGTCCTTAAATGAAAAATTGAATTCTTAGCTAAGTGTATTGCACTTTGATTTTCACTGTACAGCCTGCAATCTGCTTGCTTTTTATCCAAATCTTCCATGAAACCTTGCATCCACACCATCTCCTTACACGCTTCTTTAGCTGCAACATATTCTGCTTCTGTCGTGTTGATAGATACTATCTTCTATAACTGAGAAACTCAATTGACTGCAATACTACTTAGAGGAAAGACATAACTTGTAGTGCTTCTTCTGTAGTTGATATCTTCTGCCAAATCTGAATCTACGTATCCTTGTAGCTTGATTTTCAATCCACCATAACACAACCCTATATCCACAGTATCTACCAGGTATTTAAGGATCCACTTCACAACTTCGCAATGTTCATTTCTGGGGTTGTTCATAAACCTGCTAATAACTCCCATTGCTTAAGCAATGTCTGGCCTCATACTCATCATAACATAAATGAGACTCTCAATAGCTAACGCGTATAGGACTTTAGATATGTAGTCTCATTCCTCTTGTGTCTTTTCACCTCGCTCCTTAGAAAGCTTAAAGTGGTTGGCTAATGGAGTGCTAACCGGCTTAGAACCTCCTATATTGAATCGATTAAGTACCTTAGTTATGTACTCTACTTGTGACAAAACCAGTTTCTTGTTTTCCTTGTCACGCTTTATCGTCATGCCTTGGATTTGTATTGCAGCTCGTTAATCCTTCATGAAAAATTCTTTAGATAGTTGTCTTTTGAGATATGAGATGTCCTTCATGCTTAAACCGGCCACAAGCATATCATTATCGTAAAGAAGAAGGATAATGCACGACGTATCAAACTTCTTTAAATAGCAACAATGGTTTGCATGACATTTCCTAAAACTGTTTCCCGACATGAAACTATTGAACTTCTTATACCACTGCCTCAGGGCCTGCTTCAGGTCATATAAACTGTAACGCCCTGGAAAAATCCGTACTTGGACTCGAGTACCAACTCGACCAAAAATCGCGTAAGATTAATTCTTTTGAAAAATAAGTGTAAGTTAGCTAGCGCAACGCTAGAGTAGCTGGAAAATAGTCCCTGATCACTTTAAATACGTTCTGCAAGACCCAAAGCGAGTAGAACCAATGACGCTATAATACTCTAAAACCTCGGATCAAACTCTAAACCGGTTTGTTCTCAGGACCTCTTTGAAACTTTGTATTGGATCTACACTGCGCGTCGAAAGTCCGATACCTACAATCTTAGACCGTTATAACCGCCTAGCTGGACTTGACAATCATTTCGAAAATCAAGTCCAACCGACATTCAGAGGCTATTTCATTGAGCCTAGAGTAAAGAGGGTGAGAATAGGATAGATTTGAAATTTTAAAATTTAAATCTGGCACACGATTTGGCGCGTTATTATTAAGCGTTCTGACTGTTAGAATTCATCCAAATTACACCCTTGGATCAGGAAAAATTTCTATTTCATATCACGAGACTTGTAGACCTGATCTAGGTGCGATGACCGCTGAACTGAAACTGGACCGCCACGTGTGATCTACGAACACTACTGGTCTGAAAATGGGATGTGAGCGACATCCGACGTGCATGAACTTAAGTCCGATCGCGTTCGGCCAGAGGACCTCCCGAAATGTCTTTTTGGACCGAAACAGCCCCGATTTGGTTAGGCATCAAGTAAATATTGTTCCTAAGCCTGTTTTGGGCATGTTTTAGGTTATAAAAGGACCTTAAACCCTCACTTCTCTCACCCATCCGAATTTGCTAGAAACCCTAGCTGGTGTGAGAGAAAAGGTGAGAGATTGTGAGAGAGAGTGGGAGAGAACTTCCTGCTGCTTGCACTACCTGTTGCACGTGCTTAAGCAACGCACCTCAATCACTTTCTCGGTGATTTCGCTGCATTTCTAGGTAAGAAAAGACCCTAAACACTTGCTGATTTAAGGTTCCGTCGGTTCCTTAGCATGGTACCTTATACATCTTGTGAAATGGGTTGCCTGTTCGCCGTAGACGAAGCATATACGCTCCGTTCGAATCAATACACATCTAGGATAAAAGGTGCAGATTCTAGACGCTTTGATTGACTGATTTCAACGCTTTCAATGTCATTTAATAGTAGATTATCGGCGGCAACGCCGTTTGACATGTACAACATGCTGTCCGTTTCCTGTTTCGTAAGCAGACGAAAAATATGAGATTTAGGGCATTTTAGTCATTTGTAGGAAATACTGTTTTCATCCATATTTTACTGATATGATTGACATGGCTTCTTGTCGCACTAGGATATTAGGAATGCGTGCATAATCAGTTTGGTAAAGAGATTCGCCCAAATGCGCACTTTGAGTCGACATACTATATGTAGACTTAAGTGTGTAGACTAAGTGTCTGTATAAATGTTTGTATTAGTATGTATTGAATTAAATGGTGTTATGAATTAGTTTGAGATTGAATCCTCAAATAATATGCTGATGTAAATGATTTCCTACATGTTGGCTATATGCATGATTTCATTATATGTATGAAATGCATGTGTTAGATGATTTACTTAAGTTGTATGTTATAACATGTGTTAATTTGCTCACATTGTTGTATTTCATTTCCATTACTCTTATGTGATTGCTGATGTGAATTCATAAATGTTTGGGACTATACCTAGTCCAGGCAGTCGGTAACCGAGTAAATTCGTAGTTGGCTTATCTTTGCCACAAACGACGCGTCGATGAACACGAGTCGTGTTTTGGAGTTGGCGGCAGTGGTTAGGTCACACGAGGTGTTTTATGCACTTCATGTCGTTCGACTTGAGATGCGCTTATGCTAGTCGAGCCCGTCAAGTAACCTGACTGGCCATTGTATGTTCACCTTATATGAGTCATAACTGCTTGAACCTAGGGTACTGAACTTACCATTGTAAACCCTATTAACCATGGTACCTTGATCCATAAAGACTCATGAGCCGGGCATAGTGGTATGGGACACCGTGGTTGAGCTGTCGGCCTACGCTGGGGCCACAAACCTCCCCGTAGTGACCAGTAAGCACCTATGACTCGTGAGCAGATTATGGTGGTATGAAACACTATATTCTTCCTGTCGGCCTACACTGATCAGGCGACGAGCCCTTTATAGTGATCGCGAGCGTATTCTAAGTCTACGGGAGGCGACGACCCTCCCATAGCAATGAGAGTACAGTAGGCCTGTATTGATAAGGTGATGGGGGAGGGGTACAACAAGTGCGAGCAACAGCCCTGACAGCCCTTGCAGCGACCTACAAAATATACATCGTATGAGATTACTAGGAGTGACGACCCTAGACAGGATCTGTGTTGGGATTGATATAAGGGAAGTACCT
The DNA here is from genome assembly GCA_037074715.1 of Magnolia kwangsiensis. Taxonomy (NCBI): domain Eukaryota; kingdom Viridiplantae; phylum Streptophyta; class Magnoliopsida; order Magnoliales; family Magnoliaceae; genus Magnolia; species Magnolia kwangsiensis. The sequence goes on along the minus strand of CM073572.1, from coordinate 187,021,282 downwards.
TAGTTTCCCAATCCTGCTATATGAATAGACTAATAATAACTCGGTAATCATATCACCATCACATTGCATGTGCCTGAAAAATGTGGAGCACTGTGGGAAGAAAGCATGCCGCGGGCGTAAGATGGTGCCGTATGAGGGAGATCGTCGGTGAGGGCATCCATCATGTCACGTCATATTGCATTAACAACAGTATTAGGAATGTTTGATTTACTGCTTTACTATTATCAAATGATTGATTTGAGAACATGCTAATCTTTGCTCTATTATTTCACTAAGTTAGCTACTCACTCCCACGTTACGGGATGGTGTTTGCAACACCCACCAGACCCTGTCTTACATGCAGGTGAGACAGCGATTCAGGATGCAGAGCTGGATTATGATGAGGACCAGGACGAGTTCTCATATATGCAGTACCACGACGGCTTTACTTAGGTGGCATGGATTGACGGGACTTCTCAGTGGGACTATTTTTGACATTTGATTTCTATTTATTTACTTGTATATGAGACTCAGAGATGTATTCATACTTTGGAGACAGTTGAGATCTATTTTATTTTTCATACAGTGATATGTATATCCTTTAGTCTTCGCTTGCTTTTATCACTGAATCTGGAGTATGAATTGCAGTTTTGGTATACTTTTACTCATGTGAATGCTTTAACTCAGACAACATTGAATCATAATCATTTTTGTTGCATAAGTGACGGTCTGGAACATCTTGATTTTCAGGGTGTTACAAGTTGGTATCAGAGCATGAATGAGATTATACTAGGCCTGGGTTATGGTCACTCGACGTACGCTGTCACTTCCTTTGACTTAGGTGGGTGCAAGAAAGGTCTAGAAACACTTATAGGATCGCAGTTTCGCTAATAGGTGAAGTCTACTCGTATCGATCGCTTGATCGAGTCCGTAACGCATCTAGGGTCGCGTGAAGTGACCTAAGTAGCTCCTTGGTGGTAAGTAGGCGGGTTTGAGACATTCTATGAAAGGTTCTAAACTCGTAAATATGAATCCTTGGGCTGTGGGGCAACCAAAGCCCTTACTTTCAATCGCTAGTGCTTGAAAACCCCGTTTCACCTAATTCCTTCAAAATCCTTCCTCTCACCACTCCATTCTTCCATTGTTTCTCTGAATTTTCATGTTAGGCATTGATCCTAATGTAAAAATGATATAAAATCATACTTCGATAAAATTTTACAGTGAATAGTAAAATTTTATGAAAACTGGCCATTTGGCCATTCTAAATTTATAATATTTAGTAACTAATGGTCTAGATGGATGTATAAGCTTCTACTACCCCAAAATCATATGATACATGATAGGAAAATGTATTCAGGTTTATAGATTGGCCCTGGAACACCCCCGAATGGAGTTTTGGGCCTCCCTAGGCCAATCTACAATAAACTAAGGTGGGTCCCATACATATTTGAGGTCCCTAGGGTAGGGGGGACCCAACCCATGTGGTCCCACTGGCTGGATTGGTGACTGGCCGGCGATGCATCGCCGATCAGTGGACCCCACGTGGGCTGAAATTTTAGCGCGTGTGGTTTTTGGGGTCAGGCATCCCTCCCATACAGTGCCCGTCCGTCAAAAACCCCTAAAAGGGGTACCTCCTTCACAAAAAATGCCCCAACGCCCTCCCTTTCATATTTTTCTTGCTGCCCATCTCAAATCGCTGCCCCAAATCCCTCCCAATCCCATTTCTTACTGAAACCGAACCCATTCCATCCCTTCATTATGGTTTTCTACTCCTCCTCTTTCAAAACTCGTCCTTGGGAGCTCCTACAACCCCCAAATGTGGCTGAAATCGTGTGAAGTTCTAAACCCCTCTAGCATTCTCTTTTTCCTTTGAGATTTCAGCTCTTGGAAGCTTGATTTATCCCTCAACAACACCAAGATTTTCTTCTGTCCACTTGGGCAGCCATTTCTCACATTTTTCATGGCTTTTGTTGAAGCCATTTTGGGTTTTTTCTCTTTCTCCACCATTCTCTCTTTGATGGGAAAGAGAAAGACCGCAGTGGATGAGGCTGGGCCTAGTCACCCAGCACAATCAAGAAGGCAGAGGGGTGGCGCCGCTAGCTCAAGCGCCGCCGCAAGTCCAAGCACAGCCCGGGAGTTTCATATAAAGTGGGATTTGGATCCCCATGCTCAAATTGGGCGAGTGCTATTAGCAGAGATGCCTCACGGCGATTATACTGACCGTAAGGTGTTGTTTGAGGCGGACGTAGAAGGGCGACTCTTTGGTGAATTTTTATTATTTGAGCGCATTAAAGCTGCACATTGGGGTCCGCTCTTTGAAGCCCATTCTCTTGCTAATGTGAGCACCGTTCGTACCTTCTACGCTCGTATCCAGAATCCTACATTGGAGCCATTGCAGTTTCAGATTTCCTTTGGTAGAGACCGGATGGCTACGATCGATGTTCGGTTGATAGCACGACTTCTGAACGTACCCCTTAGCGATGTTCATCCTAGTGCAAAGAATTTGAGGAGTAGGCGTGAGCGAGATCGCCGTAACAGGTTCCTATGCGGTAGTCTGGTTCCATGGCAGCCTAACAATAGCCTCAAGGCGTCTCATATGTCTGATGATTTGTGCCTGTTGCACCACATTTGCACGTTTAACGTGTATCCCAGGTCGACAAATCGCATTGAATGTATGCGTCTTATGGTTGATTTCTTGTATCAGGTGGCCCAGAGAGAAAATGTGTGTATGGCCACTTTCGTGTTACGACAGATTATCCTCATAACGAAATCAAGGAGAACGTTTGAGTCACTTCCTTTTGGCCGGCTTATATGCATGATCGCGCTTGAGTTTGCTTACAGACTTGGGTCGGAGTTGCCAGTTCCGATTCACTGCATTGATGAGTCTACCATGGTCAAGATGAAGATCGGGTCTCAGTATCGTGAGACTCAGCTTGATGAGGATAGCGAGGGCGATTTTGATGACGAAGAGTATCCAAGTGAAGGAGAACCTGGAGCAGAAGTAGAGGAAGAAGTAGAAGAGGAGGCTCAGGATACTGATGAGAGCCCTCCTCCTTCTACTCAGGCTACTAGTGATGCTCACATTGACCGAATTGAGGAGAGCCAGGTCGCCTCACGAAGAAAAGTTCAGGAACTTCGGGCTGAGGTCGAGGATACCAAGGCCGTTATGAAGAGGAAATTCGGCAAGGTGACTCACACCTTGAAGGCGATTCTGTGCTGTTTGCAGGATAAGGGTGCTCCTCCTCCATCACCCGACTCAGACTAGCGATGAGATTTTAGATGTTGTTGGTAGTAGTTAGTTGTTTCCTGCTTTATGTTGTGTAAGCCTGTTAAGGCTAGTAGTTTACTTATGTTGCTGTTGTAGTTTTAACTGTTTTAGTTTCTATGTACTTCTTGTCATGATGCCTATAAGAAGATATCTCTTGTATTGTGACAATTTTGATTAAATGAAATGCATGGAATGCCTTTGACTCTTTATATGAATGATTGCGGTGTGTTTGTGCTATTGAGACTGATAAGGTTGCGCCCTATTTTGAATATAGGGAATGCCGCCTAAGGCTACACGGCGCACAACTTGGCTTACATTGGGCGAGCCTATGGATCAGGTTCCCCTCCGGTCTGATGCTCATACGGACCCTGCTGTGGGCCCGATTCCTAAGACAATACATGAGTCTCAGCCTCCTACTAGTCCTGCAGTTGGACCACCGTCTTTCACACCACCCGTCAGAGAGCAGTACTGTGCGTCTTCTTCGACGCAGTATATGCCACAGCCTGATCCACCTCCAGATAGATTTGAGCAGATGATGGCCATGATGCAGCAGCAGCAGCAACTCTTGACTACTATAGTGGGGGCTCTAGCCCAGGGTGGGAGTGTGACTCCACCTGCGCATCCAGCTGAGGATGCCGATACATATGCTCAGGATGAGGGCATGACTCATCCTGCACCACCTACTTACCCTGCGGGAAATGCCGCAGACACACGGGGCTTACTAGAGCGATTCTAACGCTTACGGCCTCCCACTTTTACGGGTTCTCATAGACCCGAAGAGGCCAAGTACTGGCTCGACTGTGTGTTGAAGGTATTACGGATGCTGCATTTCTTAGAGCCCGAGCAGGTTGAGTTGGCTACGTTCTTATTCGAGCGGGAGGCCAGCTTATGGTGGGATAATGTGTTGCGGACCATTGCCGCTGATTACATCTGGACCTGGGCAGCGTTCGAGTTCCGCTTTCATGAGAAATACTATCCCCAGACATATAGGCATGAGAGGGAGAATGAGTTTCTGCGCCTCAGACAGGGAGGCATGACGGTGACTGAGTATGAGCATCGGTTCACTGAGTTGGGCAGATACGTCCCGACTATACTGGCAGATGAGCAGATGTGCATATGGAGCTTTTCTGAGGGTTTACGACCGGATATTCAGTCGAAGATGTGTTGCGTGAGCATTCCCTTCTAGGCAAAGCTGATTCACATGTCCATGCAGGCAGAGCAGGATGTGGATCGACTTACGCGATCTCGTGGCCCTATTGCTCCTAGGCCACGACCAGAGTTGCAGGACAGGCCCTTTTCGGGCAAAAGGCCTCGCGTCGACTCTCCTCCTAGGGCTATAGCGCCAGTACCCCCGATGCGGCGCCCCGATTTATCATGTACTTATTGTGGGAGATCGGGCCATTTAGCACAGAGTTGTTTCGCTCAGATGCGGGACAGTGGGTTCTCGCCGCCTCAGAAGATCGACCGTACACGCCCATAAGCTATAGCAGCACCGCCTTTACGGTTGGCTCCTGCGCACCCTTCCTTCAGACCTCCCGTATCTCAGTACAGGCCGCGTCTACGGCCCATGGTACAGCGGCCGAACCGGCCACAGCAGGCGCTGGTACATGCCTTGACAGCTGAGGCAGCCGAGATAAAGACTTCTCAGCATTCGGCCTTTGAGGTCACTGCCCACATCGGAGGTATTCCTATTCTCGTGATGGTAGATACTGGATCCACACTTTCTTTGATATCGCATTCCATAGTCAGGTGTCTTGGACTGCCGACCATTCGTATGAATGGAGTGCGAGTCCTTTCAGCTCATGGAGATTTTTCTAATGCCACCCTGATGTGTGAGGGTTGCTTGGTGGATCTGGGAGGCAGGACGATGACTCTTGATCTTATCGTCGACCCCTCTCTTGTTTATCTCGACGTCATTCTTAGCATGGACTGGTTGACTGCTGGGAGGGCCGAGATTGACTGCGAGACTCGTATGGTGACAGTGTACGAGCCAAAGGGCACGCCTTTTACATTTTCAGTTTGGATAAATCTCCCCTTCCGCATACTTAGCTTCGCTTCTTTACTTCGGGAAGCTGATGCCCCGATACTTGAGCATACGCCAGTCGTTTGTGATTTTGAAGATCTGTTTAGGAAGATCCCTGGTTTGTCACCTCGATGAGAGATTGATTTCACTATCGATCTGGTGCCTGGTTCCGCGCCCGTCTCACTGCCGACTTATCGCATGGCACCGTGTGAGATGGAGGAGTTGAGGACGCAGATTGATGGTCTATTGGAGCTTGGCCTTATTCGACCCAGTGTGTCTCCTTGGGGAGCACCAGTCCTGTTTGTAAGGAAGAAAGATGGTTCGATGCGATTGTGTATTGATTATCGCAGACTGAACCAGATCACGGTGAAGAACAAGTACCCTTTACTCAGGATCGATGACTTGTTTGATCAGTTGAGAGGAGCGCAGTATTTCTCGAAGATTGATCTTCAGTCAGGATATCATCAGTTGCGCGTCAGGAATGAGGACGTGTAGAAGACAGCATTCAGGACCAGTTTTGGCCACTAAGAGTTCCTTGTGATGTCGTTCGGTCTCACGAACGCACAAGCCATGTTCGTGGATCTGATGAACCAGGTATTTCGGCCTTTCCTCTATCGATTCGTCGTTGTGTTCATTGACGACATTTTGGTATACTTCAGGAGTCGAGAGGAGCATGAGGAGCACTTGTGCTTGGTCCTGGATACACTCAAACAGCATCAGTTGTTTGCACAGTACAAGAAGTGTGACTTCTGGAAGTAGGAAGTGAAGTTCCTGGGACACGTGGTGTCCAAGGATGGGATGAAAGTTGACCTGGCGAAGGTAGCTGTAGTTCAGGACTGGGAGCAGCCTGGTTCTGTCACTGAGGTGAGGAGTTTCTTGGGTCTCGCTGGCTATTATCGACGCTTCATTCGGGATTTCTCGAAGATCGCGAGACCTTTATCTCAGTTGACATGGAAGGACGTGAAGTTCGCCTGGAATGACAAGGCGGAGTCAGCTTTTCAGGAGCTGAAGGACAGACTTACGTCCGCCCTTGTGCTAGTATTGCCAAAGCAAGGGGTTAAATACACTATATACACTGACGCGTCTAGTGTTGGTCTGGGTTGTGTCCTTATGCAGAAGGACAGGATAATTTCGTATGCCTCGAGACAATTAAGGAAGCATGAGGAGAATTACGCTACACACGACCTGGAGTTGGCAGCCGTCATATTTGCACTGAGACTCTGGAGACATTACCTCTATGGAGAGGAGTTCGAGCTCTTTTGCGACCACAAGAGCCTCAAGTACATATTCACGCAGCGAGACTTGAATATGAGGCAGCGGCGATGGATGGAGACTTTGAAGGACTTCAAGTTCGAAGTCTCTTACCATCCTGGGAAGGCGAACCTTGTGGCTGACGCGTTGAGCCGTAAGAAGGCGATAGAGTTTGCGGCTCCGCTGATGGTTGCTGAGTGGGATATGGTTGAGTTTTTGTGAGCCTTTGAGCAGAAACTCACGGTAGAGGAGCCGTATGAGTTCATCGCACATGTGCAGGTGCGATCTCAGATCAATGACCGGGTCATCGAAGCGCAGAGGGATGATGCGCGTCTGACTGAGCTTCGAGAGCAGGTCAGTGATGATGCAGACACCGAGTGGCTAGTTGGCACAGATGGGGGCTTACGTTATCGTGGCCGCCTATGCGTCTCAGATGTCCCTGACTTGAGACGAGAGATTCTCGAGGCTGCGCATTGTATCAGACTCGCGATGCATTTAGGCAGTCGAAGATGTATCGCGACGTGAGGAGGACCTATTGGTGGGAAGGTATGAAGACCCACATAGCAGAGTTCGTGTCCCGTTGTCTTACTTGCCAGCAGGTGAAGGCAGAGCATCGCCGACCACCTGAACTTCTTCAGCCTATGCCGATCGCAGAGTGGAAGTGAGACTTCATTTACATGGATTTCGTTTCAGGGCTGCCGAAGATGAGGAAGGGACATGATTCCATATGGGTGATCGTTGACCGTTTGACGAAGTCAGCGCACTTCCTACCGATCAGAGTCACGAACTCTGCAGACGAGCTGGCTAGACTATATATCAGAGAGATCGTGCGTCTGCATGGAGTTCCGTTGGAGATCGTGTCGGACAGAGATAAGCAGTTCACTTTTATTTTCTGGACTCGCATTCAGGAGGCTATGGGTGTGAAGTTGAAGTTCAGTGCTGCCTTCCACACACAGACAGAGCGGGTGAACCAGATCTTAGAAGACATGTTGCGAGCTTGCGCATTTGACTTCAAGGACAGTTGGGATGACTGTCTTGCATATGCGGAGTTCGCATACAACAATAGTTTCCAGGCAAGTATCGGTATGGCACCTTATGAGGCGTTGTATGGGCGACCTTGTCGAGCACCGCATTGCTGGACAGAGGTCGGTGAGCACAGATTGATTGGCCCAGAGTAAGTGCAGGCGACATCGAAGAAGATTGATATTATTAGATGTCGGCTTCTCACAGCGCAGAGCAGACAGAAGAGTTATGCCGATACGAGACGGCGACCGCTAGAGTTCACGGTTGGGGATCATGTATTTTTGTGAGTTTCCCATATGAAGGGAGTCTTTCGGTTCGGGAAGAAGGAGAAGCTGGAACCGCGATTCATTGGTCCATTCCAGATCCTCGATCGTGTGGGAGCAGTAGCATACTATTTGGCTTTACCCACGTCTCTCGCGAGCGTTCACAACATATTTTATGTTTCTATGCTGAAGAAATACGTTTCTGATCCTTCCCATATCATCAGATGGGAGCAGGTACAGTTAGGAGAGGATGTTACACATATCCTGCGACCGACGCGTATCCTAGACAGGAAGGAGCAGGTACTGCGTAGCAAGGTGATTCCCCTTGAGAAGGTATTGTGGACGCATCACTCTGAGAAAGAGGCTACCTGGGAGACAGAAGCCGAGATCAGAAAGAACTACCCACAGCTTCTCGAGGAGTACGAAAAGGTATAAATTTCGAGGATGAAATTTTTTGTTAAGGGGGGTAGATTGTAACGCCCTGAAAAAATTCGTACTTGGACTCGAGTACCAACTCGACCAGAAATCGCATAGGATTAATTCCTTTGGAAAATAAGTGTAAGTTTGCTAGCGCAACGCTAGTGTAGCTGGGAAATAGCCCCTAAGCACTTTAAATACGTTCTACAAGACCCAAAGCAAGTAGAACCAATGACGCTATAATACTCTAAAACCTCGGATCAAACTCTAAACCGGTTTATTCTCAGGACCTCTTTGAAACTTTGTATTGGATCTAGACCACGCGTTGAAAGTCCGATACCTACAATCTTAGACCGTTATAACCGCCTAGCTGGACTTGACAATCATTTCAAAAATCAAGTCCAACCGACATTCAGAGGCTATTTCATTGAGCCTGGAGTGAAGAGGGTGAGAATAGGATAGATTTGGAATTTTAAAATTCAAATCTGGCACACGATTTGGCGCGTTATTATTAAGCGTTCTGACCGTCAGAATTCAGCCAAATTACACCCTTGGATTAGGAAAATTTTTTATTTCATATCACGAGACTTGTAGACCTGATCTAGGTGCGATGACCGCTGAACTGAAACTGGACCGCCACGTGCGATCTACGAACACTACTGGTCTGAAAATGGGATGTGAGCGACATCCGACGTGCATGAACTTAAGTCCGATCGCGTTCGGCCAGGGGACCTCCCGAAATGTCTTTTTGGACCGAAACAGCCCCGATTTGGTTAGGCATCAAGTAAACATTGTTCCTAAGCCTGTTTTGGGCATGTTTTAGGTTATAAAAGGACCTTAAACCCCCACTTCTCTCACCCATACGAATTTGCTAGAAACCCTAGCTGGTGTGAGAGAAAAGGTGAGAGATTGTGAGAGAGAGTGGGAGAGAACTTCCTGCTGCTTGCACTACCTGTTGCACGTGCTTAAGCAACCCACCTCAATCACTTTCTCGGCGATTTCACCGCATTTCTAGGTAAGAAAAGACCCTAAACACTTGCTGATTTAAGGTTCCGTCGGTTCCTTTGCATGTTAGCTTATACATCTTGTGAAATGGGTTGCCTGTTCGCCGTAGACGAAGCGTATACGCTCCGTTCGAATCAATACACATCTAGGATAAATGGTGTAGATTCTAGACGCTTTGATTGGCTGATTTCAACGCTTTCAATGTCATTTAATAGTAGATTATCGACGGCAACGCCGTTTGACATGTACAACATGCTGTCCGTTTCCTGTTTCGTAAGCAGACGAAAAATATGAGATTTAGGGCATTTTAGTCATTTGTAGGAAATACTGTTTTCATCCATATTTTACTGATATGATTGACATGGCTTCTTGTCGCATTAGGATATTAGGAATGTGTGCATAATCAGTTTGGTAAAGAGATTCGCCCAAATGCGCACTTTGAGTCAACATACTATATGTAGACTTAAGTGTGTAGACTAAGTGTTTGTATAAATGTTTGTATTAGTATGTATTGAATTAAATGGTGTTATGAATTAGTTTGAGATTGAATCCTCAAATAATATGCTGATGTAAATGATTTCTTACATGTTGGCTATATGCATGATTTCATTATATGTATGAATGCATGTGTTAGATGATTTACTTAAGTTGTACGTTATAACATGTGTTAACATGCTCACATTGTTGTATTTCATTCCCATTACTCTTATGTGATTGCTGATGTGAATTCATAAATGTTTCAGACTATACCTAGTTCAGGCAGTCGGTAATCGAGTAAATTCGTGGTTGGCTTATTTTTGCCACGAACGACGCATCGATGAACGCGAGTCGTGTTTTGGAGTTGGCGGCAATGGTTAGGCCACACGAGGTGTTTTATGTACTTCATGTCGTTCGACTTGAGATGCGCTCGTGCTAGTCGAGCCCGTTAAGTAACCCGACTGGCCATTGTATGTTCACCTTGTATGAGTCATAACTGCTTGAACCTAGGGTACTGAACTTATCATTGTAAACCCTATTAACCATGGTACCTTGATCCATAAAAACTCATGAGCCGAGCATGGTGGTATGGGACACCGTGGTCAAGTTGTCGGCTTACGCTGGGGCCATAAACCTCCCCATGTGACCAGTGAGCACTTATGACTCGTGAGCAGATTATGGTAGTATGAGATACTATATTCTTGCTGTTGGCTTACACTGATCAGGCGACGAGCCCTTTGTAGTGACCGCGAGCATATTCTGATTCTACGGGAGGTGACGACCCTCCCGTAGCAATGAGAGTATAGTAGGCATGTATTGATAAGGTGATGGGGGAGCGGTGCAACGAGTGCGAGCAACAGCCCTGACAGCCCTTGCAGCGACCTACAAAATATACATCGTATGAGATTACTAGGAGTGATGACCCTAGACAGGATCTGTGTTGGGATTGATATAAGGGAAGTACCTTAGTTTCCCAATCCTGCTGTATGAATGGACTAATAATAACTCGGTAATCATATCACCATCACATTACATGTGCCTAGAAGATGTGGAGCACTGTGAGAAGAAAGCATGCCGCGGGCGTAAGATGGTGCCGTATGAGGGAGATCGTCGGTGAGGGCATCCATCATGTCACGTCATATTGCATTAACAACAGTATTAGGAATGTTTGATTTACTGCTTTACTATTATCGCATGATTGATTTGAGAATATGCTAATCTTTGCTCTATTATTCCACTGAGTTAGCTACTCACTCCCATGTTACGGGATGGTGTTTGCAACACCCACCAGACCATGTCTTACATGCAGGTGAGGCAGCGATTTAGGGCGCAGAGCCGGATTATGATGAGGACCAGGACGAGTTCTCATATATGCAGTACCACGACGGCTTTGATTAGGTGGCATGGATTGACGGGACTTCTCAGTGAGAATATTTTTGACATTTGATTTCTGTTTATTTACATGTATATGAGACTCAGAGATGTATTCATACTTTGGAGACAGTTGAGATATATTTTATTTTCCATACAGTGATATGTATATCCTTTAGTCTTCCGCTTGCTTTTATCACTGAATCTGGAGTATGAATTGCAGTTTTGGTATACTTTTACTCATGTGAATGCTTTAACTCAGACAACATTGAATCATAATCATTTTTGTTACATAAATGATGGTCTGGAACTTGGGAGTCGGGTTTATACACAACCCCCGATTTTCAGGGTGTTATATAAACTCTTCTTTAGTTTATACACCTTATTCTCCTTTCTTGGTGCCACGTATCCTGTTGGTTGATGCATATATATATATATATATATATATATATATATATATATATATATATATATATATATATATATATATATATATATATCTTTTTCAAGGTCCCCATGAAGAAAGGTTGTCATAACATCTAGCTACTCTATATGTAAATCCTCTATAGTCACTATACTCAAGACCATACGAATCGTAGACATTTTTTTCACTGGTGAAGATATTTCGGTGAAGTCGATACCTACCTTTTATTGGAACCCTTTCACAACCAATTTAGCCTTATATTGTTTTGAACCATCTGCTCCTCCTTCAGTATGTAAACTCACTTGTTATGAAGAGCCTTTTTACCTTTAGGTAGAGTGACTAGTTCCTATGTACGATTTGACTCAAGAAAGTCCATATCATCTTCCATGGTATGCTCCCACTTAACTTGTGTATCTAACTGTAATGCTTCCTTGAAACACTCTGTTTCACCACTATCTATCAGCAATAGATAATGTAAGGAGGGTGAGTATTGGACAATGGGTCTCCTCTCTCGATTAGACCTCACAACCGGTGTCTGTGGCTCTGCCTTATAATGCTCATGTGCATGATCATCCTGTGGCGCTGTAACACCCGTGTATGATAACTCTTCTAACTCTATGAATTCTTTTTCCTCGACTTTATTTCGCTGCATACTATTAGTATGCATTACTTTTTCATTGAAAACTACATCTTTACTTCTGATGATTTTTCTGTTTTCTGTATCCCAAAATCTATAACCAAAATCATGCTGTCCGTAGCATATAAACGTGCATCTCTTGGACTTCGTGTACAGCTTGTTTCTGTGCTCTTCATTAATGTGAACATATGAAGTGCAACTGAACACTCTGAAATGTGTAAGATTCAATTCTTTCCCAATCCACGTTTATTCTAGTAGCCCACCATCTAATAGTATTGAGGGACTTTTATTGAAGAGATATGCAGCAGTATTTACAGCATCTGTCCAAAACATCTTGGGCAACCCTACATGTAACCTCATGCTCCTGACGCGCTCAAGGATAATCCTTTTAATACTCTCAGTCACACCGTTCTGCTGCGGTGTCCCTGGAATCATTTTCTAATGTTTGATTCCATTCATTGTACAATACTCCTCAAATCTCTTATCACAGTATTCTCCCCCATTATCTGATTTGAGACATTTTACTGTTACCGATCTTATTTTCTACCATTATTTTTCACTTCTTAAATACATCAAATACATCAGATTTATGCTATAAGAAGTAGACCTACAGTTTTCTACTAGCATCATCAATAAAAGAAACAAAATAACATGAGCCACCAAGACATAATACCTGTGCTGGTCCCCACACATCAATGTGTACAAGCTTCAATAGATGTGTCTTTAGAGCGCGTCCTATTTTTTAAAAACTTACCCTCTTTTGCTTGACATACACATAGTCCTCACAGAATTCCCAGTCAAAAGACTTCAGCCTTGGTAGCTTGCCTTTTGACAATAACATTTTCATTCATTTCTCACTCATATGTCACAACCTCTGATGCCATAACTACCTATTCACTCCAGTTGATGCAACTGCGAGTGAACTATACGATCTTGAAGTCATGTACAAAGTTCCCTCCTTCTTACCTCAAGATATCACCAAGGTACCTTTTGTGATCTTTCAGGAATCATCAGTGAAATGTCGTCACATATCTAGTATCGTCCAACTACCCCATTGAGATCAAATTTCGTTTCAAACTCGGTACATGTCTAACATCCTTTAATTTTAAAACCGTTCCATTTTTTTGATTTATATGAACATCTCTTTTTCCAACAATACTGCATGACTCATCATCGTCCAGGTAGACTCTCTCGAAGTCACCTGACACATAATCACGCATAACTTCCTTACACGAACTGGCATAAAACGAAGCACTCGAGTCTATGAATCAAGACTTGTTTCTCGCATTAAGAGACAAGATTAACGCTTATGTGTCACTCTCCCCAAATAGATTCACTGAATCCTTCTAGCCTTGAGAGTTTTCTTCTTGTTTCTTAAGCGCCCTGCAATCATGTTTCATGTGCCCCTTCCTCCCGTAATGCCAACACCCATTTTTATCTTTCGGTCTCTTGGACTTCTTCCTCAACTTAAAACGTCCGTATTTATTGCCTCATTTGTTCAATGATCTTCCTCTTCCTTTAATGTTTTAAGCATTTTCTGAATCTCCTGAAACTCCCGATATCTTTCTTTTAGATTGTTTGCTGAGAATTAGAACGACCACATCATCAATTTTTAGCTTTATCAACTCTGAAAAATTGCTCACAAAAATCACTAAACTATTTTAACTGTCTAACAAACTGGACAAGATCAATAACACCGTGACCTCATCCTTAAAAATAATGTTAACAGATTCCAAATGGCTTGTGACTGTATTGAATTGGTTTAGATGTTCAGCCACGCTCCCACCATCTGATATCTTCATGTTGAATATTTATTTCATAAGATGAACCTTATTAGATGCTGAGGGTTTTTCATACATCGTAGCTAGCGCTTCCATTAATTCCTTTATGGTCTTTAACTTGGATATATTGAAGGCGACACTCTTAGATAAAGAAAGTCGGATCGTTCCTAAAGTCTTTTGATCCAATAAAGACCATTCATCATATGTCATCTTTTCTTGTTTCTTTTCTTTTCTTCCTATAGGAATATAAAGGTCCTTCTGATACAGATAATCCTCCATCTGTATTTTTCAAAAGTTAAAGTTTGAACTATTAAACTTCTCAATTTTAGTCTTCCCTTCTTCCGTTATCGCTCTCAATAGAACTAAAACAATAGTTCTGATACCAGTTGTTGCGCAGCATGCCAACAACGCTAATGAACCGAGATCCAATGTCCGATCTCACCCACAAACGATAAACAGAAAGAAATATAATTTAGAAGAAAAATCAAAGCATTCCAAACAAACCACAAGACAAGATATACGTGAAAAAATCCCAACAAGGGTAAAAAAGCATGGTGCAAAACTTTTACTATGAAGAAAAACGAAGATTATAAGCAATTTACTAACCTTTTCCCTTTAGATGTATAGAGAAAGCCCTTTGCCCACACTTTAAAATACTTCTTATAACCTTGGAAACATCCTAGGGACCCCTATTTATAGTTTAGGTAATTTTCCTTTCGCACTTCTTGCAAAAACGTTTCAAAAATCCGCGCTCTGTGCAAAATCTGAAAACGAATCTGCGTAACCTCGACTGGTCGAGCAAAGGCCTCGATCGTTCGAGCACCACGGACCTAAAAAATCATAGCTCGTTGGACTTTAAGTTGAGCAAACCCTCGACAGGTCGAGTGGGCCTCTCGAGCAGTCGAACAACCCACTCGACTGGTCGAGTGGCGCTGCCCAGATGTGACTCCACATCTCAATAGTTCTTAAATATGCCCTGTTTTCTTAGAATGTTTTAGAGACATTAGTATTAAAATTAGAGATCTATTCAATATTTAAAGGTGTAAATTTTTTATGTCAAATTTTGGATATATATGTGAGTTCGTTGTATACTGAGGACAATTTGTCACACATATATATATATATATATATATATATATATATATATATATATATATATATATATATATATATATATATATATATATATATATATACACACACTATTACTAAGATCTTTAAAAAAGACAACAATTTTTTCTTGAAATGTTGACTATTCAAGTCGGGCTTTAAACCTGCTAGTGGGATTTCACCACCTACGGGTTCGAGTCCTTACCTTAGTGGTAGACTTTTGAGGAGTTTCAACACGAGGTCTTGGGTTTGATACCCATAGGTGGTGAAATCCCACCACGGCGTGCATGGGTGTGTGTGTCAGGGGCTCGTGTAATTAAAAAAAAAAAAAAAAACCGTTAGTAAGATACGACAGTTTTGTCATCAAAGTCTTCTCCTTTGTTGTCCACTACATTACATTTTTCCAACAGATACGGGAGTACACATGCAAATGTCAGCTATCACGCATGTGCAGGATCTAGCATATTCATCATTCAAGGCCCACCACAAATGCAGCTCAATCCAAGAATCAGGTTAGTCACTAATCAAGTAAGATAATAGTTATCAAAACTCCATTTTAAACTGTTTCTTTTTGAAAATAGAAACTCATATAATTCAGTAAAACATTTACAACTTAATATAATTTAGAAGATAGGCTAAAGTACCCTCCATCGGGCAAACTGAAATCATCATCGTATAAGCCTTGTTCTAATTATTTAAGGTCAGCTACATGAATCTGACAATGCCATTTCACTATCTTAAGGTCTAGATATTCAGTTAGACCATAAGTTACGGAGTATATTCTTATTACCTTTGTTTACATTCTTTCGTGCCTTTCCCTTGCTTTCTTAATATGAATTAAACACATTTTATTGAAAAAAAATTCTACAAAAGTTCTTTTAAAAAAATAAAAATTAATGGTCGCCACCCCTTGATAAAATTGAGTGCATTAAAGCTTTTAGTACAAGAAAATTGATTTACATGGAGATTTTTTTCCCACACACTCACATGAACACCACATGGGTTCCAATCCATGGCTCACTTCCTTGAAAAGGATGAATTTTTAAGAAGCAAAGAACAACATTCAATTATTTATATATATTATTGTTCACACTTATAAAAATTATAGTTATTTTAATTAAAATTTATTATTTTAACCTCTCTCTCTCTCTCTCTCTCTCTCTCTCTCTCTCTCACACACACACACACACACACATAAAGTGCCTTCTTTTTTAACCTATAAAATCCGAACTTCTCATGTAAAAAAAAAAAAAAAAAAAAAAAAATTGTTTCTTTTTTTACTGAATATTTTAGCATATTTTTAATGACCAAGAACAAAACAAAGTGGAAGATTTCCTGTACCATTTAATGCTATGTGTCATTTTACTAAATATGACATTGTTAGGTCAATTCATCCCAATTTTCATTTGGCCAACCCATTTAGTGGACGTGCCTAACTATTGACTTGCTTACTCCACACGGTCTATGTGACTCCCAATATGAAATGTAAACTCATCTATGCGAGTGAGTTCATTTGTGCCATGCCAAGCCGAGCCAAGTCATGTTTTTGTGATTTGGGAAGCGGAGTGTGGACTGCACACACCTATATGATAATCCATCCAGGCATAAGCTCTATGGGTCCACCATGATTTATGGGTTTTATTCACGCCATCCATCGATTTTTCCAAATAAAAAATGAAGTACATCAAAAGCTCAAGTGGACTACACCACAGGAAGCAATGACAATAATGACACCTGTTTTGGGAAAATTTGAGTCGAATCCAATTGAGGTAAGCTTGACTCGGCTAGTTAAGTGGCCTCGCCAAGGTAGGATAAATGACAGAGCTAGAAAAGCCGACCGTGGCACAGTATTAGCTCATCTACTCTAAGGCCCAATGATTAGTATCTAGCTACTAAGCTCTTTTGTAGAGCTTTCACATCAGCTTGAAACTCAGAAGAGGCCATTACACACCCCATTTGTTGGCTTTGACCAAACTGACGTTGATAAGCGACCATGCTCGGCCCACTAATAGGCTTGGACTATCATAGACAAGACCAAGACTATAGGGTCAACTTGAACGAAGATGTGACCTACAAACACGCTCAAAGATCAACTCTAGTAATGCATGTATGTAATAACATTTGGCACACGATCTCAGGATAACTGCCATCATCAGTGTTGGCATTGTTTGCGCCTAATGGCAGATATCATGCCGAGAATGACAGACATGTTTAATTCAATCAGAAGGTATAAATAGGAGATTCATCTATAGGAATAGGTACGCAAAATCTCTCACTTGAAACTCATCTACAATACTTAGACCCAGATTCTTAGCCTGACTTTGACATCGAAGGATCTCCTGCTCTAATTAGGGTTTCCTTTGTCCATCTCCTGTGCAGGCTTATAAGGCTTGCCGCGAGTGCATGGAGCTCGGAGAAGGTGAACCAAATTTGTGCATCAACAATACCCACTGTTGAAACCTTCCTAAGGTCTGTTATGATGTTTATTTACCATCCAATCTATTCATAAGGTTATATAAATCTAAACAAAGGGAAAATATGAATTACAACTTGATCCAAAACTTCTGGGGTTCAACTTTATAGACATGGATGAAGGGTGTTTTCAGCTTGATCCAAAACTTCTGGATCCTAAGAAGTTTTCAATGGTGAGCATTCAATCTCCCATTGTGCGGTCCACTGAAACCTTAAATTTACCTCATTTCTATGTTGATATCTTAAAAATGATTTGAAAAAATGGATGAATGGTGCATATAAAACTAATACATCATGGTGGCCCCACAGAGCCGAGCCTGCTTGGACATAATATAGTCCAAGCATGGGCAGGACGAAGTCTATTTAGCCATAAAAGATAACCCATTTCAAAAATAATAATAAAAGAAAGAAAGAAAGAAAAAATCTCCTCCTACCTAGAAGATTCATAACATCCCAATAAGGACCAACATATAGACAATTAACGGAAAAAAGCGGAGGCTCACATTCAACCACCAAAAGCCTCACGCGTTTCACAGCTGGACATTGGGTGGGATTAGGTACTACCCCGGCCTGCTCCAAGCCCGGGACAGGCAGAGTCCCTACGGCCCACTGAGGGGCCACCACGATGTATGACTTCTATCCACACCGTCCATTCATTTTTTCATATCATTTTAAAATACTGGATCAAAAATAAGCTGATACAAGTTTCAAGTGGACCACACCATAGGAAGTAGCAGTGCTAAGGACACCCACCATTGAAACCTTTGTAGGGTCCACTGTGTCATTTATTTTCCATCCAATCTATTGATATGATTATATGCATTTGGATGAAGTGAAAAAATAAATATCATCATGATCCATAACTTCTGTGGTCCCCGAGAAATTTTCAACGGTGGGAATTTAATATCCACTGTGTGGTCCATTTAAAACTTCAATATATTCTATTTTTGGTAAAGAAATATAAAATGATATGGAAAAATGGATGGGCGGTGTGGATAGAATTCATACATCATGGTGGCCCCTCAGCGGCCCGTGGGACCTCCACCTGTCCAGAGCTCGGAACAGGCGGGGGTAGTACCTAATCCGCGCCCCTGGACATTGGTGCATCGGCCGTCCACAGCTAGGCCCATCACATAAATGTATTATCTGTGAGCCGTACAGACCTTAAAATCAAGAAATATGATATACGCTTTCGACGATCATTCACGTGTTTTGACTTGCCATGCATTCGAGCTTTGTGACACCGACCCATGTGTGCGTCCTCGTGGAAAACTCATGAAAGGATCATTCACGTGTCCTGACTCACACGAATTTTGGGGAAACGGATTGGCTACTCCCCCGTGACCGGCCAATGGACGGTAATCCGTGCTCTAGGGGACTGCCATGATGTATGCGTTTCATCCATTCCGTCCATCTATTTTTTCAGATCATTTTATGATATGAAGCCAAAAATGAGGAATATCCAAATCTCAAGTAGATCACATTACAGGAAACAGTGTTGAATGAGTTTGGACCATTAAAAACCTTTTGGGGCCATAAAAGTCTTGGATAAAGCTGATCTTTTTTTTTTCCCTTCATCTGGGTCTGTATAACCTAATCAAGAAATTGGATGTCAAATAAACAGTATAGTGGGCCTTAGGAGGATTTTAGTGGTGGATATCAAATCACTATTGTTTTCCTCTGGTGTGTACCACATGAGATTTATATACCCCTCATTTTTAGGATCAAGCCATAAAATGATATGTAAAAATGGATTAACTGAATAGATTTAACACATACATCATGGTGGGTCCCACGGAGCACCGACCATCAGCCACCGGGCTAGTGGCAAGGGGAGTAGCCAATCCGTTTCCGAATTTTGGAATGGCTTGATTTTCTTGATTTTCTGTGTTTCCCTTCATCCCGGGCGAGTGCATCCTCCAGAGCACTGCTTATTGTTTCTTTTGGTGTGGCCCACCAAACTTAGGTCACGACGGATCTGTAATTTTAGCCTAACATTTCGAGCTGCATCTAATGGACGGTTTTGATGACATTCACTCATTACGTGACCCTCGACTCACTCACGACTTGGTTGGGCTGATTCACGGCCGAATTGGGCAAGTTAAGATTTGACTCAGCACCAGATGAGTCGGTCCAAGTCGCCGCTTCTTGCGACCGTTGATGAATTAGGTGATGGGCGGCAACCTAATAAAAACTGGGACCCACCGCTCTGGAATCCATACCGTGTATAAAGGAAACGGATTGGCTATTCCCACTCCCGCTAGCTCCATGGCTGGCGGTCGTTGTACTGTGGGCCCCACCATAATGTATGTGTTTCATCCATGCCGTTCATCCATTTTTAAAGATTATTTTAGGGCTTGATACGAAAAATTATAGGCATATATATCTCAGGTGGAGGATACCACAGGAAAACTGTCACGCCCTAAATCCAGAAATTAGATTCATAGGAATCTTGATCGCCGAATCCGGTGCTAACAGCCTCCGTAGTACCTTATTCTCGGCTCCTAGCATTCATATGCCAGATTCCGATCCTGCGATCGTACAAAAGGATTTTTTTTTTAAATTTACATTTAACTAGTAATAAGCATAACCACAAGATTACCAAATTCACAATGACAACATCGTCATCACATATCTACTAATATAATCATTTGAATATAATACTGAAAGGGAAATACATAAATAGAGAATCAAGCTCCAGAAGACCACCGCACGCTCCAAGCTCAACACTGCTATAACCTTACATCACCTGCACGCATCTATCGTGCATAAGCTTATAGAAAGCTTAGAGGGTGGTGTAAGTGTGTGCACAAGGTAAGTGTCAAGTATTCAATACAATGTCATAATCATACAATATCGGAAAACTAATAATCCATAAACCATACAATGTCTGAATAAGCAGAAATACTGACAAGATATATCTCACATGATAACAGAGTAAGCGAAAGTATGGACAAGTCTATGAGTCAATCAATATCAGAATACGCAATATATAATAGTTATGCAATAAGGAGTCATAAAGGGCCAAATATCAAATGCCGAGGATGCAATGCAATATACAAATTCTACTAAATCTATCTAGGTCATATAAGTGCAGAAATAGCAACCTAAGATGCCATATGCCTGCGGATGTAATGCAATATGTGATGCGAATGAAATAACCATGCTAGAGTGTGAAGTCGAGATGACAGTACGTAGTATCGCAGGCTATGGGGTCCACCACAAGGGACTTCTATCCAAACCAGTCCCATACCTAAATTTGGATAGTCAGACTCATCGTGGTAAACTCCTGATCTCAGGTTAGTCGCGCGCCCAACCGAAATCCTTGCCATAACGAAGGTACACAACAATTAGTTGCGCACCACCAGCCCGAGTAGATAGCGAATGAATGAATGAATAAATGAATGAGCATGCAATTCCTACTCAATAAATTCATATATCAGTACGGTTCCTCTCTGAGAAATCACCGAGGTTTAGTACACTTTAAACCAGATCGCTGCCACATCGCGCGCAATAAGGTAAGTGGAAGAGACCTCACTATCCGTCTGCCAATATCGGGCTCGACTCATCGATAGCGGACCCATTCCTCGAGCTGTTCAGACTCATCCTAACATTATCCCCTACTCTCGGGCAGGTAAGGCCGCACCCCCTTCCAACCGACCCCTATACAGTGGAGAGCGTAACCATCTGGTAATCGACACTCAACGCTCATCTACCCACTCGGTCTAGATGTTGGAGCAACCTCTGGAACCAAGAGGGTTTAGGGACTTTCACCCAGAGATATCTATAGCACCTCATGTAGAACAGATTTTCGGTGTCCCATCTGGCCATCCACGATATGCTTGTGGAGGCTACGGCCCTGATGTCCCTAGGGCATACAGTAATCACAGCACACAATGTAAGATGCATGAGTCATACAATCCAGTCATGCATCAATCCTACGCAAACCGTGCGCTCATGTGAGACAATCTCCGCCTATCAGGGAGTCATAAAAACCAGCACTATGACATATGCAATGGTCAATTATATATCATAACGGACATGCAGATGATGCGTATGGACATGGATCATGATGCTATGCAGTCACATACTCATTATCGGTATCATTAACCGGCATAAACAATCGGCCTCGACAATGTGGACATCTAACCAACATTGCCCAAAGGAGTGACCCTCACAGATCCAAACATATAATGGGCTCACGGCCTCACACAAGGGCCTAATATACAACACAATGGGCCTTACTCAAGGGTTACATGTACACCACAGGTGGGCCCTGCTCATGGGCCTAACATACATCACAATGGGCTCCTACGCCTGACCCTCAAATGCATCACAATGGGCCTCATCACCTAAGCCTCAATATACATCACATAGGGCCTTAGACACGGGCTGAATACATATTACGTCGGGCCTCAAATACGGGTCGCATGTCCATCATGTTGGGCCTCGACAATCAGAATCGGCAAACAGCCACGACAAATCAAAATCAGTAATTGGCCTCGATCGATAATCGACAATCGGTCACGACAATCAGAATCGGTAATCGGCCTTACTCGATAATCCGCCTCGATCGATAATCGGCAATCGACCATCAAAATCGGTAATCGGCCTCGATCGATAATCGATAATCGGCCACGACAAATCAGAGTCAGTAATCGGCCTCGATCGATAATGGACAATCGGCCACGATAAATCAGAATCGGTAATCGGCCTCGACAATCGGCCATGACAAATCAGAATCAGTAATCGGCCTCGATCGATAATCGACAATCGGCCATGACAAATTAGAATCGATAATCGGCCTCAATCGATAATCGACAATCAGCCATGACAATCAAAATTAGTCGAACAAGGTCTTAGGGAAGGTCACAATGTGGACATTAAACCATCATTGCCCAACAATATAGACATTCAACCAATACTGCTCCCAAGCAGTGATTCACATAGAGTCAAACATAAAGTGGGCCCAAATATCCAACAGGTGGGCCTCAAATAGTCGTTACAAGTGGGTCTACACATCACGATGGGTCGATACATTGGGCCGCACCAATGGGCCTCATATCCAACAAGTGGGCCGCATCAATGGGCCGCACTAATGGCCTTATTCACATCAAGTCGAGCCTCAATAAATGGGTCAGAAACATATCATAATGGGTCACGACCCATGGGTTGAAAATACATCCCAGTGGGCTTTACCAAATGGGCCATAAATACAACAAGTGGACCGTATCAATTAAAACACGTACATCATGGTAGGCCCACTGTCCCATGCTAGACGGTGCGGCAGATACATCGCCAAGGTGAGCCCCACGTCCAAGGATGGACGATGTGGATACAATAAATACATCAAGGTGTGGCCCACAACAAAATGGATGGACGGAATAGGTATAACACGTACATTATGTGGGGGCCACATGAATGGACGGTGTGAATATACAACATATATATCATGGTGGTCCCACTATGATGTGGGTGAGAGCTTGGATTACATCTAAAATCATTTCAATAGTGGCAGGTGCATCATGTATATCAATGTACACTATCATTCTATGGAGCACATGGCCCACTAATGACGATCAGCACTAACCAAATATTATCCATGTATATTAGCGCCATTTAAACATTGGACAACACCATCCAAACATTGTCCAGCACTGTCCAAACATTGTCCAGATAAATCAGTACTGTCCAAACATGGTCCAGCACTGCCCAGCAATATCTGGATGGTGTGGATGAAACTATACGTCATGATGTGGCCACATCAAAATGGATGGGCGGTGGATATACAATACATACAACTAAGGTGGTCCCACGCTCACCGTCAAGGGGTGGATGGTGTGGTTACAAAACATACATTACAAGTGGGGCCCACGCCACCTGGACTGATGGTCGAAGTGGGTACACAATACATACTCCAAGGTAGGTCCCCACCGTCCAGGAACACTACGCCATGTGGATGAGACCCAAACATCATACATGATGGGCCCCACGCGTTGCAACACGGCAGCTATATGGCTGTGTGCAGCAGACCATCAAAACATTGTCTAAGCAAATCAGAACCACCCAAACATATCCAGCACTGTCCAGCACTGTCTGGACAGTGTGGATCGAAACAAATACATCATGGTATGGTCCACCGTTTGGATGGTGTGGATAAGATACATACAGCATGGTGGAGTCCACATGTGTGTGGGTCCCACGGGTGCAATGCAGCAGGGATAAAACACATCTATCATGTGTGGCCCACGGATCATGGTGACGTCAATACATCAGCAATATGGCTGATGTGGTACGTCAGCCAATCCCTCTGGTTGGTCCCACGTGCGTGGCCCACTAAATACAAGATATAGGTATATATCATATATATATATATATATATATATATATATAATATAATATAATAATATTATTATTTAAATACTACAAGTTCCAACGTCTAGGTGTGCTAGATGGACGGCTGGGATGTACAATACATCCTTCATCCAATCGGCATACAATGCATACATCTGTGGGCCCCACCTCCACACGTGCAGCACGTGTGGAGTGAGTCCCACGACAGCTCAAAGATGGACGGACAGTTGGATGACAAAAATATCATTGTGTGCACCACCGTCCAGCAGCTGGACGGTGGATACAACGCATACATTATACGTGTGGCCCACCAGATTTTGGATCTGCTTCGTTCTTGGATGGGGTGGATGCACCACACGTGCTAAACAGGTGGGTCCCACGTGATGGATGGCCCTGATATACATCATACTGGTGGACTCACCTAACTTGCTGACGTCCACCATCAGCTATGTAGCTGTTGCGGTACACCAGCTAATGTGCTCCCAGCGGCAGGTGGGTCCCACGGCTACCGTGCATCATGGTTAAGATGCATATATCATGTGTGGGCCCACAGAATTTGCTGACGTCAATACCTCAGTTGCTGATGGGGATCTACACAATTGGATGGTCCAGATGAAACTGGATGGACGACATGAATGAAACACATACATCATAAGTAGGCTCCACCGTCCAAACCCCTGGACGGTGGATGGCATGGATTGAAGCATATACATCGTAGGTGGGTCCACATGTGTGGGACCCACCAACTTCTGACAAAGCTAATATTTATATTTTCTTCATCATCCATCCAGGTTCTGGGCATCCAGTAAGCGAACGGCCTGGATGAAATACTTCAAGGTGGCCACGCGTCCCTGGTCTGGACGGACGGCTTGGATTGAGCGCTACAAGGTGGGCCCCACGTGCATGTGGTTCACCTGGTTTTGGATCAAACTAATATCTGTGTTCTCCTTTCAACCGGTCTAGCTGCAAACTACTGCTCGTTGCCACTGCATCTGCCCCAATCAGGGTTCATGATCTCACCAAATAAACGGTCTGAAGATGGACGGTGAGGATTATACTACATATATCAAGGTGGGGTCCACACAGGTGGCCCACCAGCTTCGCAAATCAAGCAAATATTTGTGTCTTTCCCTTCATTTGGGCCTGTGTGACCAGCCGATCAGACAGGCCACAATTAGGCAGCAAGGTGGGCTTACCGGTGGATGGCAATGCTGTCCATGGTCCGGGCAGCGTGGATAAAACCCATTCATCATGGCTGGGGTCCACACGTCCCACGTGGCTGGGCGGTGGACCCAACACATCAGGTGAGTCCCAAGTGAGTGGGCCACCCTATGATCAAGTTGACATTTATATTTTCCTCCATCCGCACCGGTCAACAGCTAGGTGGGCTACCATTGCTGCTGGACAGTAGGTAGCCCACGGCTGGACAGTGTGGATGCATATATTTTGGTGGGGTCCACAACATATGGGAGAGAGAGAGAGAAGCACCCACCTTGAAATCTCTTCTTCCGCCAATGCATGATAGAGTCACAAAGGGTCAATTTCAACGGTTGAGATGGACTTAGGATGGTGGGATCGGATGGTAGAGGTGGGCCACACATGACTTCTTCCTCACCTTAGAAAACAATGGACGGTTGCTCTTGGGAGCTTGCTTGAAAATGGAGAAATGAGAGAGAGAGAGAGAGAGAGAGAGAGAGAGAGAGAGAGAGAGAGAGAAAATGGAATGTGAGTGATGGGTGAGGTGTACTTGACATTTAAGGGATGGGTTGCTTTGACTTTTGTTCACTCCCCAAGTGCAGGGTTGTGATGTAGTAATAACTCGGTAAGACCGAGGTCGAATCCTAAAGGACTGAAACTTGTGCGTATTCTGAAACTAACTAGAACTAGAACTAGAATGAGATGAAATTTAAATCAAATAAAATTTAATGAAGAATTGTGAGATTATTATCTAAAACTTAGGAGAAATCAGAGAAAGAAACTAGGGATTCAGAGGATCCACTTGTAGAGATCAGGGAGATCTTATGCATGTTTCATGGAAATTAACTGAACTGTCATTGATCTAGTTTTCAAGAGATGAAAGGTGTATGAATTAGAATGGATTCCATCACCAAACCATGCCCAGGAGACTATGATAAACAACAAAATTAAACTAATTGCCAACCAATCAACATGTATGAAGTTAGGAAGGGTACTGTCATCCGACCATGCCCAAGAGACGATGGTGAACAACGGGGCTTCTTGACGTCATAAACATTAAAAGGGAAGGAAATATTCAAAGCCATTGCAGACCCATTGTAATTTCAATCACAACAGACCATTAAAAACCAAAAATACTTCCATTAATTAAACTAACATCAACATGAATTCAGTTCATAAATTAAACAAAAATTGTAGCATAAATTCTCCCATCTCACTAAAAGCTTCCCCTCTTAGCCCTAGCTAAGAGGTTTAGCCCACCATGATGGGCCTAGATCTCATAAAATAAAAAGAAACAGAAAACAACAATTAAAATAAATAAAACTCTCCCTGTCTCTCTCTCCTAATCCACGTCCAAACGTTGGAAGCCTCCTTGCTCTTCCTCTTCCAACCGTAGATCTCCCCCCCTTCTCTCTCAACCTTTCTTTTATAGCAGCAGGACGTCACTGCGGAAGGAAGTCCTCTTTACGCAGCACATCTGTGTGCGTAGGAAACCGCAAGCCATCTTGAGTTTTGGTCTGGCGGGACCCATTGTGGCTGATGTCTGACGAATCCAATCCGTTCATTGAGTTTTTGATGGAAAACCGGTCGATAATGGTAAGATTGGGGTGATTTATCTGTGGCCCATACGTTTATCTACTACACCGTCCATCCTCCGTTTGGATGATCAAAACTTGCTCTTCACTGCTATTTGAAGTAATTCCACCTAGGCAGTGGTAATAGGGCCCTTTAAGATCTGATAGACGGTCCGGATCCGCCATGTGAGACCCTGATGGTGGCCCACCGGGTTCGCCCACGGACTCTGTTTGCGAACAGAGCATCTGCGTCAGCTCTGTGATAGACGGTGGCAAATTGATTGGAGATGACCGAGGAATCCATTACGTCCATTGTATTCCCCTCAAAAAACCGTTAGGAATGGACGATTTTTGGAGTATTTTCAGTGTGGCCCACGAGAATCTTCATTCCACCGTCCATTCTGTCATTTAACGGCTGAGAACGTGCAGACGATTGCATGGTGGAAGAAGGACACCTATGCGTTGGTCTTGGCTGTCTCCTGAGACAAGCGAACGGCTCATATCATCGAAACGAATGACTCGTGGGGCCCACAATGATCAACCGGCGGTCGGATGATGGACGCTGTTGCGTCTTCACGAAATTTTTGGAAATTCATCGGTCAGCGCTTGCTGACCGACTTAACTTTGTTCGGTGCACGACGCTCATGTGTGGGTTGTGCACACGCACACGCAAGGTGGTCCACAATTTGATGTACATGCAAGATCCAGTCCGTCCATCCACTTTTTCATATCCTTTTAGACGTTGAGACCAAAATTGAAGAATATCCAGAAATCAGGTGGGCCCCAAATCATGATCCTGAGGGCTAATATGTCTGTTGGGCCACTTTTAGAGGGATCCAATGGATGAAATTCGACATGTATGGTTAATTTATCGTCCCTTGGCCATGTATGAAGTTTCGAGCTGAACGAATGGTGGGAACTCTGCAATCTTGCATTCTGGACGACTGTCTGGCCTCTTGAACTTCAGTTTCCTGATTTTCTCGGATCTTTGGCATGTAATTTCGTCGATCTTGGTCTCCTGGAGTCCGTCCCTTGCCTTTGGCATCAAAAGAGTGTTAAATTCATACTTTTAGCACCTTTTTGCAGTTCATGCTTTCAACTACACCCTGTATCACAAATACGGTAAAACGGGCCATTAAACGACATTATGTTCGTAAATTCAGGTAATAAATGGGGTTTAATATGCAATATTTGACCCTCAACACAACCCCCAACCAGCATTTTGCTAGTCCCGAGCAAAATATGTGAAAAATAAGTTGAAAATTACGGGACAATTTATATGAACTCGAGTGATTTCTTAAAAAACAATCCCGATACTAAATTTCTAAGACTCATGAGTGTTTGAAATTATTTTCTCCTGGACTCAAGCGCACAGTAAACTTCATAATCAAGTTCAAAGTATTAATCCATAAATCAGACAATTTATAAACATTAAGATCCATGAGTGTATAGTGTAATCTCGGCTTATCAACATTAAAATTCACTTCTCTAATCCTTGATACCATTGGTAACCAGCAAGAGCATTCAAGACACCTAAAACCATGCTTCCTAGATCATTCTTTCTCTTTCTTTCAGCCCTTGATTTTTCTATTAAGAGTAACGCCAAGAAGGGGTACTCAAATCCTCACCTATAGGGAGCAAACCTATGGTGAGGATTATACATCCAGACCTTTTTCACATATCATCCATGGGGAAATAAATCTACACCTATAGGGAGCAAACCTATGGTGAAGATTATTTGCCCAGCCCTTTCCAAAGGTATCATTTTCTTCTTTCTCTTTTTTTTTTTTTTTTTTTTTTTTTTTTTTTTTTTAATTTAGCTGAGTATCTTCTTTTTCTTGAACTGATCATGACAAGCAAATTTTCAGACTGGTTCCTAACATGCTTAGTAGTTACCAAGTAACGCTTCAATATCAAATTGAAACCTTAATGTGAAAGCGAGATGTACCATGTGAAGTCATGACTCAATCAATGTTTATAACTTCTAATTCTGGATTAACACTTCAATATTAACTGTGAAATCTAATAGATGCTGAATCCAAGAGTCATAAATTACTAATATTACATATCTTATGATTCTAAATCAAGGATGTCCGTCAAAATTACTTTGAATTCATAAAAATTTTAAAAATTTTCACAATTTTTGCTCAAGACTAAGAAAACACTGATTAGGTTGCCTAATCTCCCACCCCCAACCTAAAATCTACATTGTCCTCAATGTAAAAGATATATAAGCATGCAATGCACATGGGACAACGAAAGTAAATGAGAAGTGATGGGAGGATAGTACCTGATTAACGAATCGAGGGAAATTTTTCAAGAGATCACTGAGAGAGAGCAGGTTAGTACGAGAGAGAAAACAGAACAAAAATAACAAAAATAAATCCTACCTATACCACTTTCGTAGGTGTTCTCGATTGCATTTAGCGTATGCAACAAGCTTTTAAACCCCTAGGTTGTCCCTAGTGGACGAGTTATAGTCTCGTGAGGGTTTGCAGTAATGTCACCCACAAACATTGAATTATCTAACTAGAAAAATGAAATGAAAAGCTGGGTTGCCTCCCAGGAGCGCTAAATTTACCGTCTTCAGTTAGACAAATAAAGCAACAATCCTAGTCCTATGAAAGCGATAAACCTACCTATACCTCCATCAGACTAGGAGATCAGTCCTGGTAAACAGGAGCAATCAGAGGCATGGAGATGTCCTCTGAATCAAATGTCTCGACAAATGGCTTTAATCGATGTCCATTTACTTTAAACTCCTTGCCATTATCCGGATCTCTTATCTCGACGGCCCCATGAGGATAAGCAGTGACAACAATGTAAGGGCCAGTCCAACGAGATCGAAGCTTACCTGGAAAGAGGTGGAGTCGAGAATCGTATAAAAGGACTTTCTGACCTGGTGTGAATGATTTTCGTAGAATATGTTGATCATGAAACGCCTTCATCTTGTCCTTGTAAATTCTCGAGTTTTCGTACGCATCATTTCGGATTTCTTCAAGTTCATTCAACTGAAGTTTGCGTAACGAGCCAGCATTGTCCAAATTAAAATTTAGATTTTTGATCGCCCAGTATGCTTTATGTTCCAATTCCACGGGCAAGTGACAAGCTTTCCCATAGATAAGTCTAAAGGGAGATGTTCCAATAAGAGTTTTAAAAGTCGTACGGTACGCCCATAAGGCATCGGTCAATCGGATTGACCAGTCCTTACGGTTAGGGTTAACCATTTTTTTTAGGATATGTTTGATCTCTCTATTGAAAATCTCAGCTTGTCCACTTGTCTGTGGATGGTATGGGGTGCTCACCTTATGAGAGATACCGTATTTCTTCATTAAACTCTCAAATATTTTATTATAAAAGTGTGAGCCCCCGTCACTAATGATGGCTCGAGGCGTTCCGAACCGCGACAGGATATTTTCTTCAAAAATTTAATGATCGTGCGATGGTCATTTTTGCGGCACGGAATTGCGACACTCTGATGCTTATCGTCTGGCACACATCTCCTTAAGATTTGGTCTGGGAAATATTTAAACAAATATGGATCGTCCTATAAAAAGTTACGCACCTTGGTAAAGAATTTCTTCTTATCTTGTGACGTCCAGTGTGTCGGTATGGCACCTGTAGCAAGATAATTAACAATATTAGCGAACCAAGGTGAATGAGAGACTCTAAACAGTTGTTCATCAGGGAACATGTCATTGATATGGGTCGCCTCAAGGGAATCAGATTTATTAAGGCGAGAAAGATGATCGGCCACTACGTTCTCTACTCCCTTTTTGTCTTTAATTTCTAAATCAAATTCTTAGAGTAGAAGGATCCATCGTATTAGGCGGGGCTTAGAATTATTCTTGGAAAGAAGATACTTAAGTTCCGCATGATCTGTATAAATAATGATTTTGGATCCGATCAGGTAGGACCGAAATTTGTCCAAAGCGAACACTACGGCTAAGAGTTCCTTTTCCATGGTTGAATAGTTCACTTGGGCAGGTTTAGAGTCCTACTTGCGTAGTGAATGACATAAGGCCGCTTATCTTTTCTTTGGCCTAGAACCGTTCCAAGAGCATAATCAGAGGCGTTACACATAAGTTTAAAAGGAAGACTCCAGTCGGGTGGCTGCATGATAGGTGCAGTGGTTAACATGTCTTTAAGCTTAGTAAAAGATTCTTGGCACTGCTCAGTCCACTCGTATAGTGCATCCTTTTGAAGAATATTACATAAAGGACGAGAGAGGAGACTAAAGTCCTTTATGAATCGTCGGTAAAATCCTGCATGTCCCAAGAAGGATCGCACATCTCTGATGTTCTTGGGTGGAGGTACGTTAGAGATAAGATCGATTTTTGCCTTATCTACCTCGATTCCTTTGGACGAGATGAAATGTCCAAGGACAATTTCCTTTTGAACCATAAAATGACACTTCTCCCAGTTGAGTACCAAATTTTTTTCTTCACATCTTTTCAACACACATTTAAGACTTGCTAAGCACTCGCTGAAAGATGAACTGAAAACAGAGAAATCGTCCATGAAGACCTCTAAATATTTTCCCACCATGTCAGAAAAGATACTCATCATGCATCGCTGAAAGGTGGCAGGGGCATTACATAACCCGAATGACATCCTTCTGTACGCAAAGGTGCCATAGGGACATGTAAATGTGGTCTTTTCTTGATCTTTAGAGGCGATTTCAATCTGATTATAACCTGAATACCCGTCAAGGAAACAGTAATAGGAATGACCAGCTAACCTTTCCAAGATCTGATCTATAAAGGGCAAAGGAAAGTGGTCCTTCCTAGTGATGATATTCAGCTTCCTGTAGTCAATGCACATTCTCCAACCAGTAGTAACTCTGGTCGGCACGAGTTCATTATTGGCATTGGGTACGATGGTGATCCCGGACTTCTTAGGAACCACCTGAGTTGGACTCACCCATTGACTATCAGATATGGGGTATATGATCCCCACTTCCAATAGTTTGAGAACCTCGGCCTTAACCACTTCCTTCATGTTTAGATTTAGTCTACGCTGTGATTGCCGAACAGCCTTTACATTATCCTCAAGATATATGCGGTGAGTACAAATCGATGGGTTAATTCCCTTAAGGTCCACTATCGTCCATCCAAGAGCTCCCTTATGCTCAATGAGAGTAGATATGAGCATACTCTCTTGTTCTTTCTCCAGGTGGGCAGAGATCACCACCGGATATGTCTCATCTTGACCTAAATAGACATATTTTAAATCAGAGGGCAAAGGTTTTAGGTCAAGCTTCGGTGGCTTGAGGTTAGACGGTAGAGACACTACATCAGTTTGGGACAACTCTTCAATTTGTGGCCTCCACCGGTTAACTTCAAGTACCGGTGCAGTATCAAGTATGGCACACGTCTCCCTAATCATATCATTCATCAAGATCATGGGAGTGGGCCAGGCACGTCTCTAGAGGATCAGAGGATAAGGTGAGAGGTGTTCTATCTTCCATAAAAGAATCAATCATGTTAACATCGTGAAAATCGTCATCATCCTCTGAGTTGCTGCCGTTATTGAAAAAGATATTCGATTCCAATGTCAAATTTTTAAAAGACATAGTCATAGCACAATTCCTGCAATTGATAATTGTATTTGAAGTGGACAGGAATGGGCAACCAAGGATGACGGGAATTTGAGTGCTCGTGTCATTGATGGGTTCGGTATCCAAGATGATAAAATCAACAGGGTAGTAGAATCTATTAACCTGGACCAACACATCCTCGATGATCCCTCTTGGTACACGAACAGAACGATCAGCAAGTTGTAGTGTGGTTCGAGTGGGTTTTAATTCACCCAAGCCTAACTGTTGGTATACCGAGTAGGGAATTAGATTGACGCTCGCTCCTAAGTCAAGAAGTGTGTGATCAATTCGATAGTTTTCGATTACACATGATATGGTTGGGCAACCGGGATCTTTGAATTTTTGCGGCACGTCTTGTTTCAGGATGACACTCACTTTCTCAGTTAAGAAAATTTTCTTTTGAACACTTTTTCGTCGTTTGGTCGTGCATAAGTCTTTTAGGAATTTAGCATATAAAGGTATCTGTTTTACAACATCAAGCAGAGAAATATTGACTTTCACTTGTTTCAACACCTCTAGGATATCCTGAGAGTTAGATAGACGTTTTGGTTTAACCAACCATTGGGGAAACGGAGCAACTGACTTTTTTAGAGGTTCCGGTTTAACTTTTTGTGGGGCGTCAATAGATCCGTCATTGTTGTCATCTTCTGGTTCTTGAGGCTTTTCGGGCCTAACCGGAAGGGTTTTATCAATAACCTTCCCACTTCTAAAAGTGGTGATGGATTTAGCGTGCCCCATTTGATTTGAAGAGATGGGATTACCTGTCTCGTATTGCGGTTTAGGATTGGGGATTGGTTGTACAGGAAGCATCCCCTTTTCTATAGTCGTCATACGTGAATCTATCTTTTGTATAAAATCCTGCATTATCTGCTTCAGCTCTTGCACATAATTTTGAGCCGATTCTTCTTGAGGTCTCCCCTGATTTGAATTTTGATTGAAGAAACCTTGAGGGGTAGCAGTTTGTCCATTTCTCTAACTAAAATTCGGATAATTTTTTCAATCAGGATTGTACGTATTAGAGGGTGGTCCATTGAAAGGTCTTTGATAGTTATTTACGGCATTAGATTGTTCATTCAATACTTCTCGAAAGGCAGGTATTGAAGGACAATTTTCAGTAGTATCAATGTTGCAATCACAGATGCTGCAAACACTTTCATTAACCTTTTCCTTCTTTCCTTCCATGGCCTCAAATTTTCTGGTGAAATTAGTCACCTTAGCGTTAAGATCATCATCCCCTTTCAGGAGATATATTCCTCCTTTTTCTCTTGAATGAGTCGGCCTAGACGTAGTGTTCGTCCTTGGATAATAGTCCCATGATTGTGTTTTTTCAGTGAGACTATCGAGGTAATCCCATACCTCGTCGACATTTTTATTAATGAAATCTCTGTTACACATTGTCTCGACTATTTGGCGCATGGAAGATGTTAGCTCATCATAAAAAAAATTCGTAATGCGCCATATTTCAAAGCCATGTTGTGGGCATGCATTAACCAGATCCTTAAACCTTTCCCAACATTGGAAGAATGTTTTATCTTCCTTTTGGGCAAAGTTCATGATTGCTCTCCTGAGGATAATTGTCTTATGATGTGGAAAAAATTTCTTTATAAATTCCCTCTGCATATCATTTCATGTGCCAATGGATCTAGGACGCAGTGAATGTAACCACGTCTTGTCTTTTTCTTTCAAGGAAAATGGGAAGAGTTTCAGCCTAATTGTATCTTCAGATACATTAGGAAAGTGAACAAGTTTTTGGCACCGTTGCCGGGGTTGCTTTGGTAAGGGAGTGATGGGATATGTACTTGACATATGAAGTGATTGATGTGTACTTGATTGATAGGACATGTTGTAAAGATTCTCTTGGAATTGCAAATGCGCAGCGTTTTCTCGAACTGAACGCGGGCCCACATCTCCTGGCCTGGGTATCGCCTCGGCGCGCGAGATGCGGCATCGAAACCGCGGCGACGACGCGGTCGATAGGGTACAAGTCTCGGGTTGAGTCGACTCGGGTTAACGGCGTGTGAATCAGGGTCGTGCGCAAATGCCGATTAAGGGTCGAGGTTGTTGGGATTCGACCGTGAAGACCGCAAAAGTCTACCGAACGATACGGTGTAGGATACGGGTCTTACAAAAACAATAACAATTGAATATCCACCATTAAAATCCTCTTAAGACCCACTGTATTGTTTATTTGACATCCAATTTGTAGTTTATGTCATACAGACCTAGATGAAGGGAAAAATAAAATATCAGCTTGATCCAAAACTTTAATAGCCCCAAAAAATTTTTAATGATCAACATTCATTCAACAATGTTTCCCCTAATATGGTCCACTTGAGATTGATATGTATCTTCGTTTTAGTCTCATATCCTAAAATGATATAGAAAAATATATGAAAGGCATGGATGAAACACATACATCATAGTGGGCCCACGGAACACCGACCATCAGCCATTGGCTGACGGCAGGGGAAGCAGCCAATCCGTTTCCTTGTAGAGGAAGGTTTTAGCATACGTCATCATGCATATGTCACAGAGCACAACGGTGCTAAAAGCTAGTAAGGCGTCTGAATGTGCAACGCATGTCAGAATCGTAGAACGCGCCTCCGGCATAACTTAGCAGCCCACCAAATCACGGAAATTACCGAAATAACCCGACGGCTACATCAAAATTCAAATTCTTATAAGGGTATTTGCATTAATCATTGGTTAACGCTAAAGTATTCGCCCGAGTAAGTATGGACGCATACACGACGAACAGCTGACGTGGTTTACTGCACAGTATGCTACGTATACACACGTGTGGTACGCGGACAGTCTTGACACTGGGAAAGGTGATAAAGAGGCACAATGAAGTCATACAATTGCATCATAAGTCATTTTAATTAAACCGTTCACACGGTGGACCCCATTTAATTTTATCTTAGTCAAGTATTGGCACTTATTTATCATTTTACTGTAACATTTTAGCCATGTGGGAGAAAAAAGAATGCGAAAGAAGAGAAAAGAAAAGGTATAATAATTTAATAATGACTTTTGCTAGTAATATTTAATTATAAAATTCTATGAATTTTAATTATGTCTATGTTATTATATAGGAAGGGAAAGAATCTTCAGCATGACACAATAGTCACTTCATATTTTTGTGAAAAAATTACTTAAAATTGGGATAAATTTTTAATAATTGAAGATGAACGAAGTTTAGTTCTCGATGGTCCGAAGTTTAATCTTAGGAATCTAGCATTTAATGCTGAGAAAAAAGGAAATTGAGAGATTCCCGATTCGATACAGGATTGGTTAAACAATAATGTGAGTAAAAACCTCTTTTGTGAGAGCTACATTGATTAATCTAGGAAGTAATGATCAATTTACATCCAAGCAATGTTATTCATGAATTGTTTGGACTCTTTTATTTTTATTTTTTAAATTTATTTATTATTATTTAAATACTACAATCAATAAACTACGTACATTTGAGATAAGAGTAGAGCCATCAATGTAACATGATTGACATGAATTGGTAAAAATTGACATTGCCCAAGAAGATAGTTTTTGTACTTCAGATGGATGAAATTAAGGCTAACCCTATAGGAAATGTGATGTGTTGGGGCCTGATGTGGAAGTTAGGAGAAAAGAAAAAAATTGTCATTTATTTTTTGAAACCTAGTTGAATTTTGAAGTTAAAAAAAATTCAAATTTAATTTAATTAACCATAGGGTTCTCATTTAGAAATCAACAAGCTCTTTAAATCAAAAATATAAATCCTACTACCAGGATTATCTTGATTGATGTCATTGAGAACTGAAAATGTCCATATTAAACCTTCAAGCTAAAAGTCTTCTCCTAATTTATCTCGAGTAATGAAGGACCCAAACAAGGGCTAAGAAGATGCACACAAGTCATTTCAAGGTGAACTCCACGTGAAACGTGTGAATGGAAGAGCAGAATGGAGAAGAAACTCTCTCTCTCTCTCTCTCTCTCTCAAAGTAACCTCAAAGAGGGCTTGGGATGTTTAGGGCTCTTTTCTCTAGCATATGATCTATTTAAAAGAGTGTTAAAGTTAAAGGGGAGACCAATTATAGTACTCCGCTACTTTACGAACTTTTTATGTTCTACTTCATTTAAAATGATCATGTCTTAACCATGTGCCTAAATTGATCAAATTTCTTCACTTATTATATGGCCACTATCTCTAGACAACAACTGATATACATCTAAGGTATGGATCATCAAATCACAACCATTAGATGTTTATCATGGTCGATTAAAATAAATTAACATATAAAACTAAAAGTTAATAGTTAATTTTTTTATTAGTCAATAAAAAAGACCTTTAATACACTGTTAACATTTAAAACAACGGTCCAATCCATAAAATCATTCCAATACTAATGTCCATGGTAACTAAATAAATTACTTGTTAAATTATATGAGCCTCAACCAGACTTGGATGTGTATGCCTAGCTACACCTGCATGCTAACCATCATAATGATCTCTTAAAACTAGCTAAAGCACATGTTATCATATATCATGAATAACAAAATTTCAATTGAAATGAAATCTTTAAGAGGAATCAATGAAACAACATCAATTCAAATCTTGGATCTTTGAATTGAGAGAGATTAAGAATTCTAACTATTTCTTAAATTCATGAACCAAATTCGGTTCAGTGGGATCTTTTAGACCTTGAACTCCTCACATACCCTCGAGTATAAAAATTTGAGTCAAAGCTAGTATATTTACAAGTCGATGTAGTCTAGGCATGATGGATCTCCCCGTCTAAAGACTTCAAGTGCGACCCATTAATGTAAATATCCAACAAATGTACATAATACCAAGAGCCTATGTATATTGCATACTTACACTCTCATGTAGAGTAAAATAAAAACACTTATTCATCCTCATATCAAATGGCAGAGATATTCTATCCTGACTCATCATTTACCCCATCACAGAAAATAACAAAAATAAGTATAACCACATATCTGGCCTACAACTTGCTAAGTGGCCATAGTCAAACAAGATACAAAGATCCACGGCCCACAACTTTCTTTGGCCAATATTTGTTGTGTTCAATCTCAAGTTCTCAAAGATAACTAAAAAAAAAAATGCCCTCTTTAACTCATTCACGTAACATGATTTTTTTAATGTTCCAAATACATTAATGAAGCGAAATATTGAATATATAATTTACAAGATTTTTTTAAAGAATACAAACATTAATTTTTGAAGGCACAGCCCCGATTACACTTTTCTCTACTCGACCAAAAAAGGAGAAGATATGGGGTGATGGAAGAGCCGGCAAGCAACAATGAGATGTGCCGGGTTGAAAATTTCTCTCATTCGGATTCATGCACAACTCTGAAAGGGAAACCCACGGGTTTGAGAAAAAATGTGTGTGGGGGACCACAAATCTAATGAGGAGTGAAAGCAAAGGAGTGCAGCAAAAATTCTGCAGAAAGAGAAGAAAAACTCTCCCATGATCAAAATTTTCTTCCACCGAATGCTCTAATAACATTTAAAAATTTTTAGAAAGGTGAATTGAATATGAAAAGTGTGATGGTATCACTTTCATGAGTTATCATATGTTTTCACAAGCCTTGTAGACAAAGTAGTTGAATACTAGTTGTTATCTTTTACAAAGATAAAACCTATTCAAAATTTGAAAGACATTGCGTTCATCTAACAATATTTAAGGGTGCATCTGGTTACATAAACACACGCTAAATTCTATACCATTGTATGAGATGCACTTGACCATTGACAAAGATAAGAGTTTTCCTACAATACATCAAGACGGATTGCAATAGGATACATAAGTATTCTAGCTGTAGGACTAGGGTCCGTTATGATAACCCAAATCATTTAGACAACGTGATTCACCTTAGACCGGATGTTCAAAAATACTTCTAGATTGAAATATTTCAACCATTTAATTACTCAAAAGTTAAAGGAGAAAATCCGTAAAGAAAAATAGTCAAATGATCAACTTGTTGAAATATTTCAATGAGAGGTAAAATTTCATTTTTTGGGTCACTCAATCTAAGGTGAGACCTATCATGTGAACGGCTTGGATCATTTTTTAATGATCCAAGCCCAAAGGCTAAAGTACAAAACGCGTCTCATAATAGTAAATTCTCCTTTATTCTAAGAAACCACAGTGGGATTTATTTTTTAATCATTTAATTATTTTACTTTATTATCAACTTATGGATAGTTATTGAAAGGTTAGGATCTTCCCATGTAGAAATTTATGAAGGGACACAAACCCTAGGTCCACTACTGGGTTGTGTGTTAGCATCTGCTCCATCCATCAGGCAAATCCATCAAATTTAGATCCTGGGGCAAAAAAAATAGCATGATCCCTACAAACAGTCCTCTGGTTGGCATCCCCTCCCAATTGTTCCTTGGAGTATGGCTCATATGAGTTGCGGATCACCATGGCATGTATATTCCATGCAAACCATTTATCAGGTGCCCATCTCTAGGATTAACTATAGCCTCTTCAGAAATCAACCGAATAAAAA
This sequence comes from Magnolia kwangsiensis, assembly GCA_037074715.1. NCBI lineage: Eukaryota > Viridiplantae > Streptophyta > Magnoliopsida > Magnoliales > Magnoliaceae > Magnolia > Magnolia kwangsiensis. The sequence continues at coordinate 186,982,532 of CM073572.1, read as the reverse complement.
ATGTCAGGCATGACATACAGCTTGAATTCAGAGCTTTATACATTGTTTTCCCATGGTGTGGCCTACTTGAGCTTCAGATCCGGCTGATTTTTTGGATGTACCGTGAGGATTAGAAGTCTCGCTAGCTGAATGGAGTGGATTTAACACATAAAATATGGTGGCCCCAAAGATCTCAGCTGTTTTCACCCGCTTCATACAAACCGTGGTACAGAGGATTCTGGTACATTTTTCAGGCAGCCACTATTATTAGATGATCCGTAATACTCACAGCTGTTGTTCCAAAATCAATGCATATAATCCTAATCAACGCAGTGAATATCGCCTTGAAAATATCGGCTATAATACCGCAAGAAACAAGCAAAACCGTGTTATCACGAAAGTAATGTGAGATTTTGAGAAAATCGGCAGTTTTAGAAATTTCACAAAATTTTAGCAAAATTATCAAGAATTCGTATATAAAATTCTAAAATTTTATGTTAAAAAATTAATTATAAAATTATATATTTAAATTATAAAATTATATATTAATACGTGGTAATGATTTTTATTTTTTATTTTTTGCTAGATTTTCCCGATAATATTCCGAGTGAAACTTCAAAATTAATTTACGAAGATATATGTGGTCAACTTTTTTTGAGTGTAATAAATGCATTTGGCGGGTTTGCGTGTAATAAGGCTTATGTACACGTCCCATATATATTGCAGCATGTTATGATGGATCCAAGATCTCATCCATCCATTAGAAAGATAAAAGCATTTTGGTGAATTACCTTAAGAATCAGATTGATCCAATGGTCATGTGGACTACAGTGCACAAAAACAAATGTATAGTTATGAAAATTTGGCTGAAGTTTTCAAACCAATTCAACTGTTTCCAATATTGGAGCTCATGTAGTGAATGGATTAGATTTATTTTTAGAAAAAAATGTAAAAGGTTGGACCAACCTGATGAATGGATGAAATGGATCTCACGCCTATATGCTGCAAGCACTTGTATGGCCCTTTATAGATGCCGGGTGTGGGACACACCACCGACCTATCTACTGTGTACCTGTCCTCGAGCTCTAGGCTGCACGAACGGTTCAAAAAAGTAAAAGTTAGACGGCCCCACGATGATGTATTTATTATATCTACACCGTTTACTCATTTGGCCACATCATTTTAAAGCATGAGCTCGAAATTGAATCATATCTAAAGTTCAAGTGATCCACATCACAAACAGCAATAGGACAATGGCCTTAAAAAGATTTCAACAATAGACGTTCAATTACCTACTGCCTTTTCATGTGTGGTCCACATGATATGTAGATGTCTTATTCTTAGGCGTATACCCTGAGCTTGCAAAATGACCAGACGGTTTGTATATAACACGGACCTCACGGCGAGGGACGTGGATTGCGTCCTGCCCCCACCCGTCTATACTGACGAACGAGCAGTTATGTGGGTGGGTCCACCGTCATGTATTGGCCTTTTCTGAAATTATTTTAAGGCATGTGTACACAAGTGAGCCAGATCCAACGTTCGAGTGGATTTATTTATTTATTTTTTATTTTTTAATCATTAATTATTTTATTATTATTATCATTATTTTTTCTGTTACACGCGCACACACCCACACACTAACGTAGTAATGGAATTTCACCACCAATGCATACTCGAACGCTTGACCGGGTATTGAAACCCCCGAATCTACCACCGGCGCAAAAGTAAGGACCGTCCAGCGCCGCTCTTACATTAAATGCAATGTAACGACTCCCCCGCCATCAGCCAATAACTCATGATCGGTACACTGTAGGCCCCATAATGATTGTATGTATTTCATCCATGCCGTCCATCTATTTTTATAGATCATTTAATATATCCGAGTAAAAATTAGATATATCAAAATCTTGCTCGGGTGGTGGATTCTTTCTTGGTCGAGTGGTAGACTCTCCTGGCCAAGGGTTCAAGTACCCATGGGTGGTGAAATCCCACCAGCATGAGTGTGTGGGGGTGTGTGTGCGTGTGTTAAAAATAAATATTTTTTTTTAAAAAGATATATCATAATCTCGAGTGGACCACGTTACAAGAAATAAAGTTGAATGGTCGTCAACTATTAAACACGTTTTGGGGGCTTAAAAAGTTTCGGATCAAGCTGATATTTATTTTTTCCTTTCATCTGGTTTTTTATGACCTAAACAATATATTAGATATCAAATAAATGGTATAGTGGACCTTAGGAGGATTTTCATGATGGATATCCAATCATTATTGTTTCCCCGTGGTGTGATCCACCTGAGATTTATATCCCTCTAATTTTTGTATTAAGGCCTAAAATGATCTTTAAAAATGGATGAAAGGAATGAATTAAACACATACATCGCGGTGGGATCCACATAGCACTGACCACCAACCACCAGGATGGTGTAGGGGTAGTAGCTATCTGTCTCCATGGGATGCAACATGAGTTAGTGACGTCAACACACCAGCCCACCCACTTTCCTAACCATGGAACCCACCAAACCGTATGTATCTTATAATCATACCATTCATCCATTTGGCAAGAATAACTCAAAGCAAGAGCCTAAAACTGAAGCAGATCCAAACATATGTTAACACATTACAAGAAATAATAGTAATAAAGCATCTACTACCAAAAACATTTTCGGATGAGAAACTGATATTTGTGTTTTCCATTTAGGTGTATGTAACTCTATCAACAAGCAGACAACAAATAAATTATGCTAGGTCATTCTTAATAATGATTTTAATGATAGGTGTTTCATCATCACCGTTTCCTCCTGTATGCTGTATTTCACCATAGGATTGGATCTGCTTTGTTTTCAAGCTCATACCAATGAGTAGGAAGAAATGATGAACTGAAGCATATATAAAACAAATACGTTATTATCATGGACTCAGATCATGGATCGACTGAATCCGTGTCTCAATTTTATAACACCACTTTAGTAATATGATGTAATGAGATTTGTTTGGTGGGCTGTATGTAGAGCTGTACATTAACCAAGTTAGCTTGCTTAACTCGCTCGACTCAAATAAAAAAAGTTCGATTCAACTTGGTTTGAAACTGAGTTCGAGCAGAGTCAAGTTGATTTTTGGAATTTGAAAACATTTTGAACCGAGTTTGAGTTTCTCTGAGTTCGAATCAACATGGATCGAATCTCAACTTAGATCGAATCGATTCGGTGACTCAATTATTTTGATATTGACATTACTTACCAAGCATTTGATAAAATCACTCAACAAAGTGGTGTTTCGGGTGATACATTATCTTTGGGATCAACTGGTGGCAAGGAAAGTATGATACAAAATAAATCATTCCAAAAAAAATTACATAATAAAACTATCCTTGTATTTTAATTTTGATGATGCCTATCCAGCATTTGAAGAAAATACCTTTGCTATTGTTCTTTTATATATCATGAGAAATTGAAAGTATATTCTGTGTTTGAGAAAATGTCTCATAGGCTCAAACTCAGTTTGAACTGCCCTGAGCTGCTGACTGAATTAAGTTGAGCTCGTCAATTAAGCTCGTCAATTAAGCTCGAGGACTAAGCTAAGTCAAGTTCAACTTGGGGTCAGATATTGACCCATCCGGGTCAAGACAAGCTTTAGCTTTGGCACAGCTTGGTTCAGCTCAACTCGTATACAGCCCTAGCAGTACACGGGGTGAGATGGCCTTGTGTTTTTTTAGTTTTTAAAGGTTTTTTTTTTTTAATTAAGTACATTACTCATGCTAAGCTATCTCTGTCAGTTACATGGCCCCACTAATTGCATCTACACACGTCATTATGCGTCCGGACGCGTATTAGATATTGACACGTCGAGCAGCGGGAACAGCAACTGAAGTGACGTCATCAAGTTCTCTAGACCTCAATATGATGTATGTGTTTTATCTACAACGTCCATTCATTTGAAGATATAACTCGAAGGCATAAACCAGGAAACAAATAGTGGACCACCACAGAAAAAAGTGGAAAGATTAGTGCCCACCGTTGAAACCTTACTAAGGCCTACCATGATGTTTTTTATCCAAATCTATCCTGTTCAAAAGTTAACAAAGAGATTAAAAAGGAGAAAACACAAATATTAACCTGATCGAGAACTTTTGTGGCCTTTAGAAGTTTTCAATGGTGGTGTCACTCTCCCCACTATTTTCTGTCGTGGGTCCACTGGAGCTTTGGATTTGACACATTCTTTGGATCTTACCATAAAATGATCTCTCCAGATGAATGGACAGCGTGGATACAAAGCATTAATCATGGTGGGGCCCACAGAACTTGGTGACGTCACTTCAGTGGCAGTCTCGCTACTCAACCTGTCAGTAGCCAATCAGCGCCCTTTGCGTCCGGCTTAGGAAAGCTCCAGCTTCCAACACACTTGCTTTCCACGAGCGCGTGGCCCACTTCATAAGCACACAAAGAAGGAGCCCGCATCATACGGTCAGATCTTACATGTGTCCCACGCGGCTCTACGATTCACGTACCTAGGCTTTCAAATCCTCTACTCGCGAGTATCCAAAGCAAGCTCGAATCTATAAAGCAGGAACCTTCCAGCTTATACATATGTTGTGCCCACGAAAAGAACGAGTAGACAAAAGCTACACGTTCTCTCTTAGAGTAGACAAAGAGAGACTGCAGATTTTCTTCTCCCACGAGAGCGTGAAGGTGGTCGGTTCTTTCCTAGCTTGATAGATGGAAGAAGAGAGGAGAAAGAGGCCCGCCCTTCTCTTCCCACCCAATGAAGAAAAGGAAGAAGAAGAAGAAGAAAAGATGGAGAAGTTCTTTGCACTTCTTAGAAGCATTAGAGCTACAAAAGACAGATGGATACATGAGATAAATAAATCAAAGAAGAGGAAATTAAGAGAAGAGAAAAAGGAGGGTTGGACTCCATCTTTTGAGTGGGAAGACTTCTCTCAAATGACTGAGTTGAAAAGGGCAGATATTCCTGCAAGTTCCTCTAACAAGGCAGTAGAAAATGAAGAAGATGGTAGGTTAGATCTCAACCTCTCACTCTCTCTCTAGTAGAAATTATGTGGTGTAAAAAAGGTTGTGGTTCCATTACTATGAAAATATCCTTGGTCCATCTTCAATTGCTTTTTTCTTTTTTTGCTTCCTATTTTCTTTGATACAGATGGTGTATGTCATTGTTTAGCTGCTTCTTTTTTGTAACTTGGTTTGGAGGTGCACCATAGTGAAAAATCTTATTCTTCCTAATTCCTCCTTGCAGAAATTTCTCAGAAGACATTCAAATTTTGAAGTTCTCCTCTAAATATTATCAAAAAAATCACACCAAAACAAATATGTAAAAAAATTATTGTGGCTGTGTGGGCCCCAACATGATGTATGTCGAACATCAACACCGTGAATTTGATGGGTCCCCTTTAAATTATGGGATATCCCAAAAATCAGCCGTATACGGAACTCTGGTGGGCCATACCATCTAAAATCATGTGAAGACATGCCTAAAACATATAAAAGAACTTGGTGGGGCCCACTTGAAATTTGGATGCATCTGAAACTTGGTCTGACCCCTCATCCAAGTGGGACATACATAATGGATGGTCTGGATTTGTGAACCACATCTCGGTGGGCTCAAATAATGATTATGAATGTTTTAATGGAGGGTGATCCCTCCCAACTTTCGTATGTGGTGTGGCCCACACAAGTCACGGATTGACTTGATTTTTGATCCCTAGGCCCACTATGGAATGTGCATCCCACTGATGGGGTAGATGTTCAACATACATCAAGGTGGGCCCACACAGCTCGACCTCATGGGGAGTTCCCATAAGCTCGACCTTACGGAACCTTTTCCCATATATATAATTTGAATATATGTTTATATTACAAATTGGTTTATTATTTTTCGCGCTAGTATCACAAATAAAACAAGATACTTTAAAATCTTGCGATATTTTAAAAATCTTGCAATAATATCACAATAATATAGTTTAGTGTATTTTTCTCAATATTATTATGAGATTTTAATTTTTAATTATTATAATTTTTTTTTATGATGATATTACTTAAAAGGATGCACTTATATTTCTTGTGTCACTTCCATGAAGGTGTTATAGCACTAACCCAACTAACCGGCGTCTTCTTTTTTACAACGGTGAGGGAAAGATTAAAATTGAAAATCTCAAGCCTCAAGAGAGTTAATAGGTATTTTTTTAAAATAAAAATGGCATTATAATCTATATCATGACACCATGTTGATAAAATACAACTTTAGTACTAGAATGGTGTGATCCTATTTCCATCAATGTTTAGTTGTAGCATTAATCAATTGCTTAAATGAATGGAAATATGAGGAAATGGCTAATCTCACTCTTTGATAGGTTCGCGTCAGGCAACTGAGTTCTTTATATGATCAATCAATGATGGCCCAGTTCATGGATTACACACAAAAATTGGAGATATTTCCTTAGGGCGTATTGGATTTAAGAAAAAAATAATTGTAATTTTGTTTTGATAAAGATTCGTTTCCAAGAAATTGGAGGAAATGAAGACTTGCTTATGCTGTTTGTTTAACATTGACAGTAGACTTGGTTAGGATAAACTAATGATGGAGCCTCACTAAAGATACCATGCTTATGACTATTTAATGTTGGGCCACACATGGTTAATGATAATCTAATGATGGAACGTTCATGGCAATAGACAAGGTTAGGATCGAATAACAATGGGCTGTACATGTTTACGATCATCAATGGATGGTCCACATGGAAATATAGATGGTTAGGATCAACCAACAATGGATAGGCGAACATACCAATTCATATGGTTAGGATCATCTGACTGTGAGATCCACTTGGAAATACAGTGGTTGGGATTCGTTGGTGGGATCCTTGGGGCTGTAGCTCAGACCAATGGTCGGGTTTCAGGCCTCATTGATAAAAGGATCCGTCAATGCTAGCTTTAATGATTTTTCTTATTGAAGCCTGACCAGAGTCTATGCCCTACATCTGAATCCTCTCCAACATTTTTTTACAAAGACCCAAAACTGTCGGGTCCACCATTTTCTATATTATAATCTACTCTCTCCATCTGGTTATACCCTCGATTTTAGGTCCTAAAAAAAAACCCAGATATCCAAAATTCAGGTGGGCGACACCACGGTGAAAATGAAGATGGAATGCCAATGATAGGCTTGTATGTGGAGCTACCATGGTGTGTAGCTTTCATCAAACCCGTTAATCAGGTGTAACTCGGCAGGATGAAGTGAAGATACAAAAGCCAGCCTGATCCATATATCAGTGGGACACACCGTCTGAAGTTAGATGTTTTAGAAGCAATTTCACATTGCTCCCATTGGTATAAGTCATAAGGAGATTTCTATCCGGTGATCCCAGGTATATACCTTTAAATAAGGTTTTTTCACTTGATGAATGGAATGGATTTTTATATAAAACATGGTGGGCCCACAGGCTTGGGTTTTTTACGCAAGTGTGGTAGACATTTCCGGTCCCATGCCAGCCTCCTTGCGGATTTGCGGTTGTTATGTGCCTAGCTTGGGGGTTGGGTCTTATTAATAGACGGCCTCAGCTTGAACGGATTGAAGGGACCCGACTGCAGTTTGCAACTACAAACTGAAAATCCCCAAAAGGCAGATTGCCTAGTGACCTGGTCACCAGGGATATTTAGCGACCAACTGTGTCCCGATTTGATTGGACCACACACCACTACCAGAGATGGGTCAGCTGAGTATAGTGTACTCGACCGTGGATTACCTGGTGACCTAGCCAAATGGGGTAGAAGTCAGATCGAGCCATGTGCTACTGTCAAAAATGAGCCATGCAAAGCATTTTGAAATTGTTGCTTGGTCGGTACATGTTTGGAAATGTAATGGTGGAGACTGAAATGAAACAAATGGAAAAAAAAACTTCAAATCAGAGTTGAAGAACATATAAAATAGTTTCCTTAAAGTATTATTTGTCTCTTTCGATGGTATGAAATCGGGTAGCTAGCAAACCACTTTTAAGGATATCACAAGTCTTAATAGTTCTGCATACAACAATCACAGAAAAAAACATCATAAGAACCCTAGCATCTTATATTTTGAGAACAAATAACTCACTCTAAATTCTTGTAGAAAAGGAATGAAAGAGAATATAAATGGAGGATTTCAATTTATAGAAAGAGCAACGCAAAATGTATATAATTCTCAATTTCCATTAAGTTTTATTTGTTGGAGATTTTGACCTGCGGAATCACACAGATCTAGATCTATGATAGCAATTCAATGGCACCAAGCACAAACAAGAGAACACACAGATTTAACGTGGAAAATCCTTGCGGGAAAAAAAACCACGGCACAAAGTGATAGATCTTCACTATGAAAACAAAAATTACAAAGAGAGAGGACTTGCACGATTCGAAAAATCTCAAATTTCACCATTGCTACACCCTTTAATTTCCCTAGAACCCTTTTAGAAAGCCTTAGAATTATTTCACATCAATTCCCATACTTTAGAAAAATCCTAGGAACACCTATTTATAGTTTAGGCAACTTTTCTTCCACATCCTAGTTAAGAAACGATACAGATTTGTACAATCCATAAAATCGCGGAACGAATCTATGTAACCTACGACTAGTCAAAGGTGAGCTACGACTGGTCGAACAATCCCTACGACTAGTCGAAGGGTCCGGACATGAAAAAACTGAGTTCGCTGGACTTCGAGTCGTGCAAGCCACGACTAGCGGAGCAGTCCCTATGACCGGTCGAGCAGTCCCTACAATCGGTCAAGTAGTCCCTACGACTGGTCGAAGGCGGTGAAAAATTTTCTCTCAACAATCTCCACCAAGTCTTCAACATTCAACCGTGTAGCTTCTTGACCTCTTCTTTTATTTCTGTATCAGATCATAGCTTCTTGTGCACACTTCGTCTTTCTTTTACGCCATCGCCAATCCCAGAGAAGTTACATAGAACTTGAACTTCTTTGCAAGAAAGATCTAGGTAAGCATATCTGCCGGATCAAAATCCACAAGCTCAACCACCTTTGCTCTTGTCTTCCCAAAAGAAAAATGTAGTCTTCTCACAATCTCACCGCTACCCAATATTGCTTATCGGGGTACTTTCTCACAACACTGATAACTTGTGAAATAACCAGTCTAATCCAGACCATGGCATATACTGCCAACCGCATTCGAATAAGGCTCATGAGATATCCTATTTTTTCTCATCTGTTTTGGGACAAATCCTGAGAAAAACTTGAGGAGAAATACTAGGGAATGCTCTCCGGCTTTATCCAGCCCATCACATCCTTGATCAATACCTACACACAAGGTATTCCTCCTGTGATTACCAAAGCTTATTCCTCCTTCAGTCTCAATGCCGAGAACCATCTTTACAACCCCCTAATCTTTCATCCTAAATGTTTCATTTAACCCGGTCTTCAGTACATTGATTTCAGACATGTCATAATTGGTGATCTACATGTCATCAATTTCTGACTCACTATGAAGAAAATCAAATCATTTCCTAGGCGACAGGTCGAATCACGACCTCCTGCAAAGTTTTTTCTCAGCCCCTTTAACTTCGAACCGCTCTAGTTGCTTCATATAGATTTGCTCTTCACTTTCCCTTATAGAAGTATAGACTCCACATCCGTCCTTTCAGCTCAAGATCACATTAGCCAACCAGTGTCAATCACGGATCTAATAGACACCTGCTATACCGTCGGTGCGAATATCTCTGAGAAGCCAATCCCTTCTCTCCGAGCATAACCCTTCGCTACCAACCTCGCCCTGTATCTATGTTGTATCCTCATGAAGATCTACCTGCATCCAACCGCTTTTCGGCCCACTGGAAGCTTCATCGCTCCCATATGTTGGTCTGGTACAATGAATCCATCACATCGCCTATAGTCACATTTCACTTCTTAGCACCAGGCTCACCTAGAGCTATCTGAACAGAAGATGAATCTCCTGTGATATTGGAGTCGTCCATATAGCTCGCCGATATCCTGCGATCATGCTGTGTGATTCTTCTCACAGGTGGCTACTCCACCTGATCTGTATCCCTGTTCGCACGTCTCAGCCTTTTTTCCCTGCTCCCTCATGTGGCCATGCCCAACATGTCACACATGTGCAGAGGTGGAATCCGCTACATACATTGAAGCTCCACCTTTTGAAGTGCTCCCGATCAACCTGTATAAGTTACCGAGTTGTTGTGCTTTCATGATTACCCGTGCCCCCTTAGATACTTTAAGAGCACCTTCAATACCTGTGTACTTGCATCCTTTTACCTCAAGCACACTAAAAGAAATCAGATTCTACTTCAAATCAGGAACGTGCCTCACATCTGTTAAGGTACGCTCTACCCTATCAAACATCCTGATGCGTACAGAATCAATAGCCACAACATTACAGGCAATGTCATTTCCCATAAATACCTGTCCACCATCACACTCTCTGTAACTGGTGAACCAATTCCGATGAGGAGTCACGTGAAAAGATGCCCCTGTGTCTAGCATCCACTCGTCCTTACCATCATCGTATGACTGTCTGAGCAAAAACACAGATAAAATATCACCATCACATCCATTTAACGTGGCAACGTTGGCCTCCCTGCATGAAGCCTCAGAATGTTCCCTCTTCGATTTAGGATTTTCACAATCCTTCTTCACATGTCCTTCCTTCCCACAGTTTCAGCACTTACCTTTCCTTTGACCTTGCCCTTGAATTTGGATCTAGAACCTAAAGAACCTGTACATTGTTTAGAATTCTTACCCACTGTAAACAGTGCATTAGAAGATGTCCCCATGTCACTGTTCAGTTGTCTCATAAACTTTCCTTGAAGGGCTGAGATAACGGTGTCGACACTCAAGATTTTATTCATGCGACACATAGTGTCCTTGAATGACTCATAAGACGTCGGAAGAGAATTCAGTAACATACATGCTTGTTCTTCATCTTTCATTACTTCCTCCATATCCAGTAATTCGTAAACTAATTTATTAAAGTTACTGATGTGAGCCTCAAGATCTCCACCCTCTGCCATCTTGAAGCTATACCATTGCCGCTTCAAGTGCAGACGATTTTCAGAGGATTTTTTCGCATAAACATCCTCTAGCTTCGCCTATAACTTAGCTGCAGTTTTCTCCCTCATGACATTATAGAGAACCTTATCCGTGAGACATAAACGGATCAATGATAAGGCCTTCTTATCAATAGTATTCCAATCAGCATCAGTCATTGTAGACTTCCACTCCTCAAGAGTACCATCTTCGCCTTGCTTGATTAAGGAACTCATCATCTTGATTTTTCATAACTCAAAATTATTTTTCCTAAGTACTTCTCAATCTCATATTTAGCACTCTCCATTATTACTAATCTCTCAGATTCAGATCTGTGCCCCAACGATAGCTCTGATACCACTTGTTGGAGATTTTGACCTGCAGAATCACACAGTTCTAGATATAGGATAACAATTCAATGGCACCAAGCACATACAAGAGAACACATAGGTTTAATGTGGAAAATCCTTGTAGGAAAAAAATCATGGCACAAAGCGACAGATCTTCACTATGAAAATAGAAATTACAAAGAGAGAGGATTTACCCGATTCGAACAACCTCGAATCTCACCCTTGCTACACCCTTTAATTTCCCTAAAATCCCTTTAGAAAGCCTTAGAATTATTTTTCATTCATTCCCATACCCTAGAAAAATCCTAGGAACACCTATTTATAATTTTGACAACTTCCCTTCTGTATCCCAGTTGCGAAAGGAAAAAGATTTCCGCAATCTACAAAATCGCGGAACGAATCTGCGTAACCTACGACTAGTCGACGGGGAGCTACGACCAGTCGAGCTACGACTGGTCGAACAATCCCTACGACTGGTCAAAGGGTCTGGACATGAAAAAGCTGAGCTCGCTGGACTTCGAGTCGTGCAACTCATGACCAATCGAGCAGCTCCCACAACCGGTCGAGCAGTCCCTATGACTGGTCGAACAGTCCGTACGACCGGTCGAAAGTGGTGAAGACTTTTCTCTCAACATTATTAAGACTAAAGGGTTGCAGAATTTTGTAAAAAAAAAAAAAAATAATTCTAAATAGTTATTTTTGTAACTGTTTAGAATAATCATATCTGTTTGTTTTAATGAAGAGATGTGACTGGACTCAGGTCAACTAAACCACCTATTGTAAGGACCATTTTAGATGGCCAATTGTTACAACGACCAAACTCTATCAGTCAATCATCGTAACAGTTGATTTCTATCAACTGATTAGTGTAACATTGGATCTTTGTCGATTGATCATAGTAACTATTGATTTCATGATGGACTTACTCGCTATAGCTGATTTTGCAATAGCTTAACTTACTTATACCAGGTCACAATGATCCGCATTAAGTATATGAGAGCGCCACTTGTAACACATCACACACATGCAAAGTGCAAAGTACTCAATCTATAACTTCACTGCCCATGCCTCACATGTGTAAGCATGCGTGCATGCAATCCATTCTACTCTGCAAAATTTAAATTAGTATATCAAAGAACTCAAAATTAATAAACTTCTCAAGCTATTTCTTTCTCAGGAACGTGGAATTTAGATTTTTTAACAAGTTTTATATTTACAAGCCAAATTTTAAAGAGAAAATAAAATTTTAATATTTTAAAATAAAATTAAAAAATGTGCTGTAAAAAACATTTCTATCATATTAATTTATTCAATTCCAAGCCCAGTCTAATCTCACAAGGTCCATGTCAGTAGGATATCTTTGATGATCAAATCAAGTACGTAGTCTACTACCTTTTTATCAAAAGGGATTATATTTGATGAAGTTAAGGAGACACTAAAGTCTCTCAGCCACTTTTATCACTTATGTTCAATTGGGATACGGGCTGCTGCCAAGAATAATAATCATGTTATGATGGAAAGTGGTTCCTTCAAGTACATGCCCGGCTACTGGGATGGGGCAATCAAATCAGCAAGAAGGGTCTCGCGCAAGTCCGAATCCGGCTCCCATTCAAGCATCCTGTGCTTGAGCTCTTTGGCAGAAAGTGGTACGTAGTGTAATCAAATCCTGCGACATTACATCTAAAAGATGGAGTGAGCAACTTACGCCATGAATCACCTTATTTTCAATGGCTCTGTGTTGTTAGTAAGCGCATGGCACATATCCACTAGATCAAAACCGTCCATTTTCTGCCTCCAACAGTGAATGTGCCGTGATCCAAAACTCACAATGTTTAGTAAATTCTATCCCTTTATTAGATGGTATATAAATGAACTATAAGACATGCCAGCAAGGTTCTCATTAAGTGAGAAAAGGTCCATATATTAGATGATTGAGACAGTTTAATCAAAGAAAAACTTGGTTTGGATTAAAACAGATGAGCCCATAAGATGTACGGTTCGGATCACCATAAACATAAGGCTTGTATGTGATACACAATGCGGAGGCATGAAAAACGGTGCCCCTGGAGGCACGGAACCCCCCTTTCACAAAAGCAAATACCGTACGATTCTCGGCCATTAACAGGAAAGCAGTCGAAGGCTCTAAAAGCTGCGTAGATACGGTTCGGATCACCATAAACATAAGCCTTGTAGGTGATACACAATGCGGAGGCATGAAAAACGGTGCCCCTGGAGGCACGGAACCCCCCTCTCACAAAAGCAAATACCGTACGATTCTCGGCCATCTACAGGAAAGCAGTCGAAGGCTCTAAAAGCTGCGTAGAAAGCCATTAAAGAGGTTCTTTGTTTACAACCGTAGAGCTTATGCGGTGAATCTACGAGTCTACGACGCTTGCCTGACTTTAGTATGGACAGTGTGTGTCATTTTCAATGACTTAGACTGAATAACTGCACGTAGATGAGATCCACACCGACCATCAGGTGCATTGACATTCGTTTAAGCTGATAAAATCAGGCAGATTCAACACTCAGGTGGGCCACACTGTAGAAAACAGCTAAGGTTGGATTTCCAAATTTCATTTGGAGTCCATATATACCATCCAGCCCACTCGTCTGACGTACCACACCAGGATAAATGGAGTTTTCGGGAATCAGGAGATTCCAGACTCATGTGGGCCACACCACGTGAATCAGAAGTTTTAGAAATCATTTTACACCATTCCCTATGATGTGGCCCACATAACTCTTAGATTTGACTGAATTTCAGGATAGATGGTGAAATGTAAGGGTGGACCTCATGATCGGATAGACCTGATGCACTTTTATCCTAAGCAACGGTCAGTCAGCACAAGTAGGGTTTTGTGCTTGCGTACTTTAGTCAGGCTAGTGCAGTCGATAATGAACGGTGTCTATGGAGGCACGCAGTGGACTGGCTCACTCACTTAACCATTCATTGGTGGGCCACACATGCATGGTCTCTCGACTCGGAAACTGGGGCGAGTCAGGGCTCAGGTAGACGAGTTACTGTAAGAACTCTATGTAGTGGGCCTTATTGATCAACGATCTGGATTGTATTCTAGTTGGACTGTTTGATTGAGTTGATCAGTGGTCCCCACTTAAGGTAATACGCTGTGCAATCTATTTGCGCAGCACTGCGTGTTTGGGGTGGAATGCTATGGCCTTACGCAAGGCAGTTTGAGTTGAACTAGGATACAGTAATGTGGATCGTCAGAGAGAGAGGGAGTTTTGATGGGTTTCAAACTCCCCTTCACAGTCTCTATAAAAGAGGGCTGGGTCCCCGATCCTACACCAACAACAAAATTCGAGTCCCATCTATTGTATTGCAGAAAGGGTGTGAAGGAGAGGAAGATCCTAAGCTCTACAGGAATTTTGATTTTCTTATCCGACTTACATGGCGGCATCTCAGCTAGGTAAGCTATCCGACTCCTGATCGCCATATCCCATGCACAGACAGATCCGTGAGCTTATTCCGCATATAGATTATATTCCACACTTGGTATCAGAGCTATCTGTGCATAGGTATGGATGATCGCATCCAGCTATATCAGATCAAATCAGGGATTTTGAATTCCTGAAACAGATCTGCATCAGGGATTTTCGAATTCCTGAAACAGTTGTATTTAGGGATTATTTTAATCCTAAATATTAGGAATTTAAATTTTGATAAACCCTAAATACAATCATGCTAATTAGGGATTTCGAATTCGAATCCCCAAATCCAGATGTCTATTGGGGATTTTTAATTAGGAATCCCCAAAATTCTGAAATTAGGGCTTTCAGATTTGAATCCCCAAATTAAGAAATTAGGGATTTTTCGGATCCCAAATCCCAAATTAGGGACTTCAAATCAATCACCCCAAATTCAGTTGTAATTAGGGATTCCGAAATCGTATCCTAAAATGGCATCTAGGGATTTTGAAAACCATATTCATATCAGGAATTCCAGATCTGAAACCCCAAAATTATGAAATTAGGGTTTTCAGATTTAAATCTCCAATTTCAGATTCCGATTAGGGATTTCGGAACCCAGATCCCAAATCCAGATGCCAATTAGGGATCTTAGGACCCCAAATCTAGTACCTTGATCTGTTGGACCGGCAGCCATTGTCGAACCCCATTCATGTAGGCGATGGTGATGGTTTTAAATCTTCCTCTATCCGAACCCATTGCCACTGTGTCATGCTTTCGTGTCCGTCAATGGCAGCCACTGCCACAGTCGCAGCCGCTGCTTCTGATAAGAGGATCTCCAGCTTCTCCCATTGCATGAGGCAGACGAGGAAAACAGCTGAGACTTCATCTCTCTCCTTCAGACGCTGCCGCAGTGAGGGATTTTCAATCTCCCTCTTTCAGATGCTGCTGCGGTGAGAGATTTTCCCTCTCCCTCTTTCAGTCGTTGCGGCATTAGGTCGAAATCGACCTGTTCTATCGCGGCTGGAATAAGGTCGAGAATCGGCCTTATATGAGGTCGGGTCCTCAGAACCGATTCTCACTAGTTCGGGTCTGCTTGTGGACCCGTGAACAGGATCCTCATGATCACTGTTTTTTGTTGGGCCTGTCGACATATATGGGCATTCTGCTACATCCTGGGCCCATTCCACATAATTTCGGGCTGAGTATCGTAAAAACATTAATGGACACGTTTTTACTGTAATATTGATGTGCCAAGGTCGTATATGGTTGACATATTAGAATTTATATTAACATATGGATATTAGTTAATATATCTAATCCATCCATTATGTATTGTATAAGCATCTCATATGGACTATTACCTAGATGGACAATCAAGGGTGTGTATGTACTAAAGTTTCAACATCATATGTATAACATTCGACCATCCATTCGAACTAAACGGATTGTTCAATATTGCCGCCCATCTTAACCAGATTATGAGGGCCTCAGGATGATTATATGGATTGGATACTGATAAAGCCCTAATTTAGGCCCATTACCCATCCTTAAGAGTTGATATAGACCATTGGAATATATGGTATGAAACCTATCCGCATGTTTCACTTCAAGGTTCATATATTCCAATGATCAATACCGACCATTTTTGTGGGCCGCATCAGACTAACTTAGATATAATCCAATTAGAGGTAGGATTATAATCGCAATCCTAAGTCTATATTTGTAGTTTTGGATTCGGTTGTGTTAGCCACCATAGTGACCTCAATCGATGAAAATATTACAAGTACAGACTTGTAACATTGGGATAAAGAGAATTGCATACAGTTGCATTTACATATTCATGCGTATGGTAACGAAAAACACAGATGATTACTGTATGACAGACATATAAATGGGTGAAGTAAATGGTGGTGTGTAAGCCCCGTATCTTAGACCGTACTGTTCCGTAGACTTCCGCAGTCTTACCGGTCAAATTCTGGCAACCTTCGACCCTTAACCGATATTTACGCGTGACCTTGAGTCACACGTTATTAACCTGAGTCGACTCAACCCAAGACCTTTACTACAGCGACCGGGTCGTCGCCACGGTTCCGATGCCGCGACTCGCGCGTCGAGGCGATACCCTGGTCAGGAGATGTGGGCCAGCGTTCGGTGCGAGGAAAGACGCCGCGCGTTACAAATCCCGAAGAAAAGAATCTCTACCCAACATCACATCAATCATACCAATCAAATCACTCACCCATACCTCTCCCACCAACTAATTAAAGCAACCCATGCTTATCCTATTCCCCTTATCCCAAAAGTCAAAGAGACCCATACTTCCCATGCCTTATCTCTTACACACCACTCCTCCCTCTCTCCATCACTCCTCTCCCATCATCTCTCTCATTCTCTCTCTCATTCTCCCAAGCAACCCCAAGAGATGAATCATCCATGGCTTCCATTGAGAAAATCATGTGTGGCCCAACTTCCTATCACCCAATCCTAACCTCTAAAGTCGATCTCAACCGTCAAATCTTGTTTCCTTGAAGCTCTACAACATGTTGGTGGAAGAATGAATAGAAGATCAAAGGTGGGTGCTTCTTTCTTTCCTTATTTCTCTCTTTTTCTTTTTATTTTGTGGGTGATTTTATTTATTTGATTTATGAATTAAGGGCCCACATGTGAGATCCATCTTGATGATATGCATTGTCCACACCGACCATCTGATTGGAGTGTGTGGCCCACTTGACGCATGTACCGTATATCCATGCCCTTCCATGGACGTGAGCCCCACATGATGCAATGTTTAATCCACGCTGTCTGCCCAACGGGCAGGCTGTCCGTTTGGACAGACCCTGGATGAAAGGAAAATAAAGTATCAGCTTTATAAATAAAAAATAAAAAAATGGTGGCCCACCTTGACGTGGACCCACTTTGACGCTTGATGTAGTCCAACCATCCATCTGGACGAAGAGAAAATATAAATATTATCATGATGCAGATGGGTGGGCCACGTGTTCATGGACCCACCCTGATGTGTATGTTGTATATACACTATCCACCTGGAGTATGGGATCTACCCGCTGAACATGTGGAGTCTCCACGTACAGTTAGGACGTGGGACCCATCTTGATCGCATGTATTACCACGTCATCCAGCTGAGGACGGTGTGGTCCATGGTGATTTATGTGTTTGATCACACCATCCATCCGTTTGAATCATGGGCCCACCCCACACGTGTCATGTATTTGTTGTATATATGCACTGTCCCTCTGGATGGTGCTTGTGAAACCCAGCAGACGTTTGGATTTTCATCCAGCGTCCAGTGATGGACGGTGGACATTGCAGAGCTGCAATACAAATAATAATAATAATAATAATAATAATAATAATAATAATAATAATAATAATAATATGTATATGTATATATCTGGTGGCCCCATGTGGGACCCACCTGCTGAGAGGAGTGGACGGCTGGTGTATCTCACACCAGCGAACGTCAGCAAGTTCCGTGGAACCCACCTTGATGTGTTGTAAATCCACACCGTCTAGAGGTCTGGACGGTGGGCTGGAAATGAGATATGCGTTGTATCTAAACCATTCATTCACTGAATGAGGCAGATCCAGATCTCTGGTGGGCAACACGTGTGGGCCCACCTGATGTACGTGTTTCATCACTGCTGTCTATCTATGGACGTGGGGCCCCACACGTCTGGAGCCTACCTTGATATATATGTTATATATCCACTCCATCCGCCACCGTTCGTCCATTTTCTCTGGTGGACCACCATGATTATATGTGTTGCATCCCATGGTCCATCTGGACGGTGGAAATCTTGTTGCTGGGAGCTGTCGTGTACGTCAGCAGGCTTAGGACCCAACGTGATGGGTCTGTTCTAGGCACACCGTCCATCTGCTGGTGGGGCCCTGACTGTGATGTATATGGTATATCCTAACTGTCCGTCTATCTAGACGTGGGCCCCACACTAGCCATATGGCTGCTGTAGGATGTCAGTAGGTCGGGCGGGCCCTGACCGTGATGTGTGTGGTATATCTGACCGTTCACCCACGTGGGCACCACATGATGTCTACCTTTTAACCACACCGTCTAGCTCCCTGGGCGCTGGAATCCACTGAGATGTTTATGTCATTCATCGGTGTGTGGCCCATGTGATGTGGGACCCACACATGATATAGTGTTTTATCCATACTGGACGTGGGACCCTTGATGCATCTGGACGATTCTCTCTCTATATATAGAAAATATACTATATCCGTATAGCTGGTGAGCCCCACATGGATAGCCCACCATGATACATGCTGTAATCACCACTGTCCACTGTCTGGGATGGTGGGACCCAACTCTTTCTCTGAATGCAGCCTTGGGGCCCACGTGATGTATGTGCGTCATGCACACCGTCCATTGCGTGGACGTGGGGCCCACACTGGATGTATGCATTGTATTTTTGCACTGGGCCACCATAATGTATCTGTTCCATCCAGCCGTCCATTTAGACGCTCTACTGGGTGGGGCCCTCCTTAAATTATGTGTTGCACATGCACACCGTCCATCTTGACGCAGTTGCGTGGACCACCTTGATGTATGTGTTTTGGCCAGGCCGTCCAGTCCGCTGGACATGCTGCCCACTCGGTATATGTATATGTATTGTATATCCAAGTTGTTCATCTGGTGGCCCTCTTTGGAGGTGCAGGCCCACCTACTATATATGTGTAGACACCCCCCCCCCCCCCCCATGATGTATTTGTTCTATATCCACTCCGTCCTCATCCAGGATGGTGGACCCTACGGTGATGTACGTGTTTCACACACACAGTCCATCTATTTTCAGCTCATGTAGGGCCATTCCACATGTGCTGTACGTGTGGAATGGGACCCGCCTTGGTGTATGAATTGTATATTCGCCCTTCTATCTGTACAGATGGTGTGACCCCCACTGTAATGTATATGTTTTATATCCACACTATTCGTCCCTGGATGGTGTGCGTGGGACGTACCATGTTGTATGTTTTATATCCTGCCATCCATCCATTTCTGCCATGGGACCGATTGTGATGTATCCGTTTCTATCCACATCGTCCGTCCATTGAGCAGGATGACGGGTCCCAGCAGCCTCAGCTGCCCATTGACGTCGGCAAGTTCCATGGAACCCACCATATATGTATGTGTCTGATCTACACCGTCCATCTGGACGGTGCGGTGTACTGCCCCACTATGATGCAGTATTAGACCCGCACAGTCTGTGCAGTGGCCCACCTGGATGCAAGTATCCTATACCCACACTGTCCATATTTGGACGGTGGTAGGTGCAGCACACTGTGATGTAAGTGTGATCCACTCCGTCGGCCAATAAGTGAACGTGGACCCCACCTTGATGCATGTATTTCTCGAAGCCATCCATCTGTTAAGATCTGTGAGGCCCACGTTTGATATGTTTAAGGCCCATCTGTGAGGCCCATATTGATGTATTTATGGCCCGTTGTTGAGACCCACCTTGGCATTTATAAGACCCATTTGATGTTTATGAGACCCATGTGTAGGGCCGCATGCTGTGTATTGGGGCCCATGTGCAGGGCCCACCTGTTGCGTATTTATGTCCCACTAGTGCGGCCCATTGATGTTGCCCACTTGATATATAGAAGGCTCTTACGTGAGACCACGAGCTCATTATATGTTTTTGACTCTATATGTAAGCCACTTCTTAGGAGCAATGTTGGTTAAATGGCCACATTGATGGGCAATGATGGTTGAATGTCCACGTTGTGACCTTCTCTTAGGCCTTATTAGGCCCATTCTTATCACTCCCTTAGTGGGTTAACCCAAATAAGAGGGCCCCATTTGTCGTAGACGGATGGCTACGTATTATCGAATTTAATACAACTATGGCGGAGTGTTGATCTTTATGCTATAGTTGATCGGCTGATCATCTATGGGCCCCGATTATCGATCGAGGCTGATTACCGATTCTGATTTGTCGTGGCCGATTGCCGATTATCGATCGAGGCTGATTATCGATTTTGAATTGTCATGGTTGATTGCCGATTTTGATTGTCGTGGCCCAATGTAATGAACATACGACCCGTATTTGAGGCCCGACGTGATATGTATTCAGCCCGTGTCTAAGGCCCTATGTAATGTATATTGAGGCCTGAGTGATGAGGCCTATTATGATGCATTTAAGGGTCAGGCGAAGGAGCCCATTGTGTTGTATATTAGGCCCTTGTGTGAGGCCGTGAGCTCATTATATGTTTGGATCTGTGAGGGACACTCCTTGGGATAAATTTGGTTAGATGTCCACATTGTCGAGGCCAATTGTCGATACCGGTTATTAATACCGATTATGAGTATGTGATTGTATAGCATCATGATCCATGCCCATACGCATCATCTGCATGTCTGTTATGAGATATGATTGACCATTGCATATGTCATAGTGCTGGTTGTTATGAGACTCCCCGATGGGCGGAGATTGTCTCACATGAGCGCACGGTTTGCACAGGATTGATGCATGACTGGATTGTATGACTCATGCATCTTGCATTGTGTGTTGTGATTACTGTATGCCCTAGCGACATCAGGGTCGTAGCCTCCACAGACATATCGTGGATGGCCAGATGAGACACTAAAAATCTATTCTACATGGGGTGCTATAGATATCCCTGGGTGAAAGTCCCTAAACTCTCTTGGTTTCAGAGGTTGCTCCAACTTCTAGACCGAGTGGGTAGATGAGCGCCGAGTGCCGATTACCAGATGGCTGCGCTCTCCACTGTGTCGTGGTCGGTTGAAAGGGGGTGCGGCCTTACCTGCCCGAGAGGAGGGGGCAATGCTAGGCTGAGTCTGACCAGCTCGAGGAATGGGTCCGCTATTGACGAGCCGGGCCCGATATTGGCAGGTGGATAGTGAAGTCTCTTTCACTTACCTTATTGCGCGCGATGGGGCGGCATCCTGGTATGGAGTGCAATAGACCCCGATGATTTTCCAAAGAGGAACCGTACTGATATGTGGACTTATTGAGTAGGAGTTGTATGCTCATTCATTCATTCATTCACTATCCACTCGAGCTGGTGGTGCGCAACTAATTATTGTGTACCTTCGTTATGGCAAAGATTTCGGTTGGGCGCGCGACTAACCTGAGATCAGGAGTTTACCATGATGAGTCTGACTATCCAAATTTAAGTATGGGACTGGTTTGGATAGAAGTCCCTTGTGGTGGACCCCGTAGCCTGCGATACTACGTACTATCATCCCGACTTCACACTCTAGCATGGCCATTCCATTCGCATCGCATATTGCATTACATTTGCAGGTATATGGCATTTTAATTTCCTATGTTTCTGCACTCATATGGCCTAGGCAGACTTAGTAGGATTTGTATATTGCATTGCATCCTCGGCATTGATATCTGGCTCTTTATTACTCCTTATTGCATAACTGTTCTATATTGCGTATTTTAATATTGATTGACGTATGGACTTGTCCATACTTTTGCTAACTCTGATAATTCCTACTCTTGTCAGTGTTTCTGCTTATTCAGACATCGTATGGTTTATGGATTACTAGTTTTCCAGTATTGTATGATTATGACATTGTATTGAATACTTGGCACTTACCTTGTGCACACACTTACACCACCCTCTAAGCTTTCTATAAGCTTATGCACGATAGATGCGTGCAGGTGATGTTAGGCTGCAGCAGTGTTGAGCTTGGAGCGTGCGGTGGTCTTCTGGAGCTTGATTCTCTATTTATGTATTTCCCTTTCAGTATTGTATTCAAATGATTATTAGTGGATATGTGATGATGATGTTGCCTTTGTGAATTGGGTAATCTTCTGGTTATGCTTATTACTAGTTAGATGTACATTAAAAATAAAAAAAAATCCTCCTTGTAGGATCGCAGGATCGGAATCTGGCATATGAATGCTAGGAGCCGAGAATGGGGTACTACGGAGGCTGTCGGCACCGAATTCGGAGATCGAAATTCTTGTGAATTCGATTCTCGGGTTTGGGGCGTGACATGGTGGTAATGTAATGCTGAAAGACTCATCTCACCCACAGGTGTTGAGTGTCTCAGATTTACATGACTAACATCACTTAGCTTCATGTTCAGGAGAATCAGTAGCATGTTATTATTACCACCCATAGGAGGAATGATGATGATGTAACAGATTCTCACCAGGATGTGATGATTGGGCCCATCTTCATCCTGGATGATTCGGTTGATACCTCCCTTAACAACCGAATTGATTTAATTTTCCTGATAATTTTGTTTATAATCAAGAAATTGTTTTGTGAAATAATGAACTAATGTGAGTATCTCTTATATTTCAGTCTCAATTTCTACTAATACACATCAAGTCCCTGCCCTAAATGGGTCTAACTATGCTCAATGGAAGAACGCTATTGAAGTTGTACTGCGTTGTCTTCAATTAGATCTAGCCCTAATAACACCAGAACCGCCTGAACCTTCTGATGATGCCACTGAAGCTGAATATAATCGATGGGTTGCATGGTTTAGATCAAATGATACTTGCCTAAAAGTAATTAAGTATTCGATTTCTGAATCTATGAAGGGCGCCATGCCTGATACAGACAATGCTAAAACTTTTCTCACTGAAATGGAAAAAAGGTTCAAGAAATCTGATAAGTCTAAGGTGGGCATTCTTCTGAATAAGTTGACTCGCTCGTCCTACGATGGAAAAGGCAACATTCGTGAATACATCATAGAGCAGATCGAGCTTGTTTCTAAGATTCGTGCTCTAGGGCTTGTACTCACTGATGATCAACTGGTTCATTTGATCATGAATAACCTACCTCCCCAATTTGGCACGTTCCTGGTTAACTATAACACCTTGAAGGACATGTGGAAGTTGGATGAACTTATCACTCAGTGTGTTCAAGAAGAAGATAAAATCAGGCAGATGGTTAAAGTTCAAAATATTAATATGGTGACCTCAGGTCACGGGCAAGGATAAGGAAATAAAGGTAAAAGGAAAAGGAAACAAGGTTCTAATAATGGGTTCTCTGGTCCTCCATCTGAAAAACCTGAGAAACAATCTGGAAATGGATCTAAACGCAAACGGGTTAAGGGTAAACCATGCTTCTTTTGCAATAAGGTAGGTCATTTCAAGAAATACTGCGAAGGCTTTAAGAATTGGCTCATAAAGAAAGGTAATCATTCTGTTTTTGTCTGTTTTGAATCTAATCTAACTGATGTGCCAGCGGATTCCTGGTGGATAGATTCAGGAACTACTATTCACATATGCACTTCTATGCAGGAATTACTATAGGCCAGGCTACCAACTGATGCGGAGTGCTCAGTATACGTAGGCAATGGTGTCAAGGTTGATGTGGAGGTAATAGGAGTCTATAGGCTTAAGTTGAAGTCTGGTCATTTTTTGAATTTAGTAAGTACATTCTGTGTGCCGTCTATTAGGCGCAATTTAGTTTCAATTTCCTGTTTGGACAAGTTGGGAAATTCATTCCACTTTGAAAATAAAAGTTTAAGTATTTACTTTAATTCGATTAAGGTTGGAACCGGCTCTATAGTAAATAACTTATACCAATTAGACTTGATTACCTCTCACTTATACAATATTAATTCCTTGCATGAAAATTAAGTGGGATCCAAGCGAATACTAGACTATGAGAATTCCTCCATGTTGTGGCACAGGCGGCTATGCCATATATCTCGTGAGAGATTAGACAGGCTTGTGCGAGAAGAAATTTTACATTCTTTAGACTTCTCTGACTATAAAGTGTGCATTGATTGCATAAAAGGAAAACAAACTAGAACAAGAAAGAAAGGTGCAACTAGGAGTATGGATCTATTAGAGGTTATACATACAGATATCTGTGGACTATTCCCTACAGCCTCATGGACTAGCCACAAATATTTCATTACCTTTATAGATGACTACTCTCGCTTCGGGTACTTATACCTTATCAGTGAGAAATCAGATGCCCTGGATGCTTTTAAAATCTATAAGACTGAGGTTGAAAATCAACTCGATAAGAGAATTAAAGTTGTTAGATCTGACCATGGTGGTGAATATTATGGTAGATATGACGAATCAGGACGTAATCCAGGGTCATTCGCTAAATACTTATAGGATTGTGGCATCGTTGCTCAATACACTATGTCTGGTACTCCAGAGCAAAATGGCTTGGCTGAGAGACGTAATCGCACCCTTATGGATATGGTGAGAAGAATGGTCAACAATTCGACAATGCCAGAATTTCTGTGGGGTGATGCGATCAAAACCGCAGTTCATATACTAAACAAGATTCCTAGCAAAGCAGTAAGTAAAACTCCTTTTGAGTTGTGGAATGGGAGAAAACCAAGTCTCCAATCTCTACATGTTTGGGGTTGTCCTGCTGAGGTCAAAGTTTATAACCCGCATGAAAAGAAGCTTGATCCTAGAATCGTAAGTTGTTTCTTCATTGGATACCCAGAAAGATTAAAAGGCTATCGATTCTACTATCCTTCCCACTCTATCAGGATTGTTGAGACTGAGAATGCCAGATTCATTGAAGATACTGAAAATAGTGGGAGCACGAACATAAAAAATTTTGTATTTGAGGAACAAAGGACTATGACTCTTGTCACAGTCAATCCAGATCACGTGAACATTAATGTGCAGTTGATTTTGTAGCCACTACAGAGTTTCACGTAGAACCTCATATACAAACCACTGATGAGGAAAATCAAGATCAGACCCAACAAAATGAACCATTAAGAAGATCTGAAAGAGAGAAAAGGCCTGTAAATCGAGATGATTATATCGTATACTTACAGGAGCACAACTTTGACATAGGGGTGGAAAATGATCCTGAATCCTTTACACAAGTTAAATAAAGTACCGATCCTTCTCGTTGGTTTGATGCCATGAAAGATGAGTTGAAATCCATGCAGGAAAATAAAGTATGAGATCTTGTAAAGTTACCTACTGGAATAAGGCTGATTGGTTCTAAATAGATATTTAAAACCAAAAGGGACCCCAAGGGTAATGTCGAAAGGTATAAAACCTGACTTGTTGCCAAGGATTTTAACCAATGTGAGGGCATTGACTTTAAGGAGACTTTCTCTCCAGTATCTAAGAAAGACTCATTCAGAATCATAATGGCTCTTGTAGCTCATATGGATTTAAAGTTACATCAGATGGATGTAAAGACTGCATTTCTCAATGGGGATCTAAATGAGAATGTATACATGTTGCAGCCCGAAGGTTTTGTACCTACTGGCTCAGAACATTTGGTTTACAAACTTAAGAAGTCCATCTATGGGTTGAAACAGGCATCGCGACAGTAGTACCTTAAGTTTCATGAAGTAATTTTCTCATATGAATTTGTACAAAATACTGCAGATGAATGCATCTACATTAAAACCAGTGGGAGTAAGTTCGTTATAATAATTTTGTATGTTGATGACATTCTGTTGGCTAATAGTGATACTAGGATGTTAAGTGATACCAAGAATTCTTATCTCAAAGGTTTGAAATGAAAGACCTTGGTGAAGCTTCTTACGACATCGGTATTGAAATTTGTCGTGACAGAATACTTGGACTGCTCAGCCTGTCACAGAGGGCCTATATTATTAGGGTACTCAAAAGATATGGCATGCAAAATTGTGCTTTAGGAAAGTCGCCCATTGTGAAGGGCGATAAATTTGGTCTATTTCAATGTCTAAAAAATGATTTAGAAAAGAATCGAATGAAGGAATTTTCGTACGCATCAGTAGTAGCGAGCATCATGTATGCTCAAGTCTGTACACGAATGGACATTGCCTTTGTTACTGGAATGTTGGGAAGATATCTATCTAATCCAGGAATGCAACATTGGATAGCTGCGAAGAAAGTGTTACGATATCTTCAGAGAACGAAAGACTTCGGACTCACATACAGAAGATCTGATCAATTGGAGTTGATTAGATATTCAGATGTAGACTTTGTAGGCTGCGTTGACACTAAGAAGTCTACTTCAGGATACATATTCATGATGGTGGGAGGAGCTGTGTCGTGGAAAAGCGTGAAACAGTCTATCACAGCCTCATCCACTATGGAAGCTGAGTTTATTTCTTGTCATGAAGCATCTAACCAAGCACTATGGTTACAGAGTTTCTTCTCAGGTTTGCGGGTACTGAAGCATATCCCGAAACCATTGAGAATATTTTGCGATAATTCGGCTGCTATTTTCTTCTCTAGTAATAACAAGCATTCGTCAAGGTCGATGCATATCAACATCAAGTATCTTGTTGTAAAGGAAAGGGTTTAGAATCATCAAGTGTCAGTGGAATTCATCAGTACTAAGAAGATGATTGCAGATCCGCTCACTAAAGGGCTCCTAATCACGCCATTTCAGGAGCATGTAACATCCATGGGAGTCATTGATCCCACGAATGTTCTCAGTTAGTGAGAGTTGAGCGTATTTTGATTTTCACATACATTTAGAGATCTCGTTTTATATAATTTGTTTGAATAATTTTGATATAAAGATTTATTTCTACTTCTCTATATATATGCATAAATTTTGAGTAAGTAGAACTACAGTCGTGTCTCATTGGAGATATGTAAAAGACCCGTATCTTAGTCCATACCATTCCGTAGGATTCCGCGATCTTTCAGGTCAAATTTCGACAACCTTCAACCCTTAATTGATATTTGTATGCAACCCTGATTCACACGCCATCAACCCGAGACTTGTATCCTAGCGACCGCGCTGTCACCGCGGTTCCGATGCCGCGACTCGCGCACCGAGGCGATACCCCGGCCAGGAGATGTGGGCCCATGTTCAGTTTAAGAAAAATGCCATGTGTCCCATCCATCAATCCCATCAATCCCATCAATCAAGGTACACATCACACTCCATCACTTATCCATCCCCAAGTATAACCACCCCTCTCCAAAAGTCAACTCTCACCTTACACAAGTACACCTTCCACCTATCACTCCCCATCACACCCATCTCTCTCTCTCCTCTCTCTTTCTCATTATCCCAAGCAACCCATGAGAATCCATCGTCCAAGCTCCATGAGAGAAGCTTGGCATGGCCCACTCCCTACCACCCAATCCTACCCTCTAAAATCAATCTCGACCGTTGAATCGCACCCTTTGGAGCTCTCGGGTGCGTTAATGGAAGAAGAAAGTCTAAAAAGAAGGTCGATTGGTGGGTGCTCTCTCCCTCTCTTTTTCATTTTTGTTTGATGTGTGGCCCACCCAGATGTACCCCACTTGATGTATGTCTTATCCAACCGTCCAAACCATGTGGGCCCTACCAAATTATGTTAAAATTCACTCCATTCATCAAATGGTGTGGCCCACCACATTTTAGGTGAAATCCTTTTACTATGCTAATATATTTATATATATATATATATATATATATATATATATATATATATATATATATATATGTATATTGATGGTGGGCCACGTATGTGTGGGACCCACCTAGATGCCTGAGTTCATCCACGCCGTCCTGAGACGCTGGACGTGAGGGTGGGCTAATATGGAGTGCGTGTACTGACGTGGTGTGTGCAAACGTGAAGGACATATGTGCTTTGGGGTGGGCCACCTATACAGGCCTCACCTTGATGTATTGGTAATCTATGTCATCCATCTTATTTTCCAGATAATGTTTGACGTCGAGCCCAAATATTAGGCTAATTCGATTACTGAGCGGGCCATACCATAGGAAATAGTGGTGTTGACCGTAAAAATTCATTTTTACATTTTTACTCGCCAAAAACATATGACATATTGGACTCATTAGGACAGTCTTGAGCCGTGGAAGCCAATGGACGGAATGGATTTCTCTTATGTGGGCCCCACCTATCAAAAACCATGGGTTTTTTCTTTTCAAAAAAAATAAAAAAATACATAGAACAGCATGCGCTGCTGCTGTCAGAAGGCAGCAGGCGCTGCCTGCGCACGAGCGGACGGATGGATGGACCGGCTGGGCCTCACGGCCCAGCTGTGGACCCCACCATGATGCATTTCGAACATCAGCACCGTCCATTGTGGGGCCCCCCTTCAAAAAGGGGCCTGACCCAAAAATCAGCCGTATACGGAACTCAGGTGGGCCATACCATCTAAAATCATGTGAAGACATGCCTAACACATATAAAATCACTTGGTGGGCCTACCTAAAATTTGGATACGGCTGAAACTTGGTATGATCGTCCATTCAAGCGGGACGCCCACAATGGGTGGGCTGGATTTGTGAACCACATCTAGGTGGGCCTAATGAATGATTATGAATGTTTTAATGGAGGGTAGATGCCCTCAACTGTTGTATCTGGTGTGGCCCACGCAAGTCACGGACTGACTTGATTTTTGAGACCTAGGCCCATGCTGGAATGGTGCATCTGACTGAGGGGTTATATGTTTAGAAAACACCAACGGTGGGACCCACACAGCTCAACCTCCTGGGAGCTTGACGTCAGCTCGAGCACTGTACCTTTTCTCATGTACATATATTTATATCACGGTGGGCTCCCCGATCGTGGGCCCAGGTCACGTGTGACCTTATAAATAGGTTGATGACAAATAAGCATTACGGTGGGCCCCCCTTCCCTGATCGTGTGGCCCTATGAATGGGGTGGATGGTAGATAAATATCACGGTTGGCCCCATGTACATGTGACCTTGCCAACAGATTGGATTCAAATAAACAGTACATTGGGCCCTGCCCAGGTCCACGACACCTTATGAATAGATTGAATTGCAAAGAAATATTGCAGTGGGCCCTGCCCTGGTCCACGTCACTTTATGAACAGTCAGATTGCAAATAAACATTACAGTGGGCCCTAGGCCCATGTGATCTTATGAATAGTTTGGATGGAAAATAAACATCATGTTGGGCCCAGTTTGGACGAAAAATAAACATTATGTTGGGCCCTAAGTTAGGTGGAAAACAAACATTATGGTGGATCCTACTAAGGACCCACTTATGTATGTATTGTGTCTACACCTTTCATTAGTGTGGACCTCCACCATGGGGTATGTGATTTATCTATGCCTTCCATCCCGATGGGACCTACCATGATGCATGAGTTTCATCCAAACCATCCAACCATTCTGGGATTATTTTAAGGCCATTGTTGAGGCCCATCTTAATATATTTGTGGCCCGCCCACTAAGGCCCACTTTGATATGTATGAGACCATGGTTTGAGGCCCATTGTGCTGTATTTAGAGTCCATGGGTCAAGGCCCATTGTGTATTAGGGCCCGTGGGTTGAGGCTCATTTGACGTATTTGAGGCCCGTGGGTCAAGGCCCTATGGGATGTACATAAGGCCCATTGAATGTGATTCCACCGTGGTTTATGTGCTGACCTTTATGACGGACTATGCCTTGGGAGCAATGATGGTTTGACGTCCATATTGAAAGTACAATGTTGGTCAAATGTCTGCATTGTGACTCTCCTTAGGGTCCAATGATAGGTTCATACTTATAGTGTGTAAACCGCCTAGGCTCATCTTCGTTATGAACGGAGCCCATCACCACAACACATGTTTAGTAGAGATCCATAATTCGTGATCATACGCATCATAGGTATGCCTGATGTGAGAAGTGGCTGATCATAGCATACGCCATTGGGCAGACTATTCCTGGGACCCACCCTGATGATGTGTTGTATATCCACCCCGTCCATGGCAGGTGAGACCCGCCTTGACGTACATGCTCCATATTCGACTGTCCATCTGGACGAGTGGCGTAAGGCCACCAGGATGTATTGTTATATCCAACCGTCCTTCCGCTTGAGGACATGGACCCCACTTGAATGTATGTGGTTCTCCAGCCATCCATTTGTTCAGGGTATTGTGGGAACCCGCCATGAAGTATGTATTCATCATGCCACCCATCGGCATGGTGGGGGCACACCATGATGAATATGTTTCAACCACATTGTCCATTTGTTCTACTAAACTATAGACTGCCCCATTTGGCCCACTTAATGTATATGCAGTCCACCTGGTTAATATTTAAGGCCCATGAGTTGATGCGACCCACTTGATGTATTTTGAGGCCCAGGTACATGGCCCATTTGATGTATATGAGACCCATTAATGCGATCCACTTGATGTATATTGAGGCCCAGGGGTCGTAGCTCGTTATGATGTATTTACGGACCATGGGTCGTGGCCCATGGTGATGTATATTAAGCCCATGTATTCGACCCACTATGATGTATATTAGACCGAATGATGAGGCCCATTATGATATATTTGAGGCCCATGGGATACGGCCGATTGAGATTGTATATGACCATTTAATGCGGTCCATTGGAATTATATGAGGCCCATTGATGTGGCCCAGTTGATGCGACCCACTTGATGTATATGAGGCCCATAAGATTAGGCCCATCTTGATGTAGTTATGGCCCATCCACTGAGGCCCACTTTGATATATATGAGACCCATGCTAGGAGGCCCATTTTGATATATTAGAGGCCCATGGGTCGAGGCTTAATAGGACGTACATAAGGCCCATTGAGATGTATTTCTGGCCCATGTGATGCGGCCCACTTGATGTATGTGGCCCTTGTGTGAGGCCATGGGCCCACGATATGTTTAGCTTTATGTGGGCCATTCTTTGGGGGCAATGTTGGTTAAATGTCCACATTATCGAGGCTGATTGTTGATGCTGGTTACTGGTACCGATTGTGAGCATATGACAGCATGGCATCATGATACATACCTATACGCATCATCTGCATGTTTGTTATGAGACGTGATTGACCATTGCATATGTCATAGGGCAGGTTGTTCATGGGGCTCCCTGATAGGTGGAGTCACCCCACATGAGCACACGGTATGCGCATGATTTATGCATGATTGCACTGTGTGATTCATGTATCTCGCATTTGTGTGGCATGACCACTGTACGCCCTAGCGACATCAGGGTTGTAGCCTCCATAGGCATATCGTGGATGGCCAGATGGGACATCAAAAATGTTTGATTCGAGCATCGGGCTGCCATAGATGGCCCTGGGTGAAAATTTCTAAAACTCTCTTGGTACCAGAGGACGCCCCAACGTCGAGACCGAGTGAATACATGAGCGTCAGAGTGCCGAATACCAGGAGGTCGCGTCTCCCACTGTGCCGTGGTCGGTTGGGAGGGGGTTTGGCGTTACCCGCCCGAGCGCAGGGGGCATTGCTAGGCTGAGTTTAACCAGCTCGTGAATGGGTTCGCTATCGACGTGCCGGATAGATATTGGTAGACTATTGGCCAGGCGGATAGTGAGGGTTTTTATGCTTACTTGGACTGTGCGGCTAGGGAGAGCGGCAGTGCCATTTGGAGTGTAATAAATCCCGGTGATGATCCTAGAGAGGAACCATACTGATATGTAGACTTATTTAGTAGGAGTTGCATGCTCATTCATTCACTATCCACTCGGGCTGGTGGTGCGTAACTAATTATTGTGTACCTTCGTTATGGCAAGGATTTCGGTTGGGCGCTCGACTAATCTGAGATCAAGAGTTTACCACGTTGAGTCTGACTATCCAAATTTAGGTATGGGACTGGTTTGGATAGAAGTCCCTTGTGGTGGACCCCGTAGCCTGCGATACTACATACTATCATCCCGACTTCACACTCCAGCATGGTCATTTCATTTGCATCGCATATTGCATTACATCCACAGGCATATGACATTTTGGGTTGCTATGTTTCTGTACTTATATGGCCTAGACGGACTTAGCAGGATTTGTATATTGCATCGCATATCAGCATCTGATATTTGGCTCTTTATGACTCCTCATTTGTATAGCTGTTTTATATTGTGCATTCTAATATTGATTGACTCATGGAATTACCCGTATTTCTGCTTACTCTGTCATCGTATGATTTATGATCTTATTAGTATTTTGTTTACTCTGATAATTCATGACCTTGTCTGTATTTCTACATATTCCGATGCTGTACGATTTATGGATTATCAGCAGTTTTGGTATTGTATGATGATGACATTATATTGAACACTTCGCATTTACCTTGTACACACACTTACACCACCCTTTAAGCTTTCTATAAGCTTATGCACGATAGATGCATGCAGGTGATGTTAGGTTGCAGCGACGTTAAACATGGAGCATGCAGCGGTCTTATGGAGCTTTGACTTTACTTTGACATATGTATTTTCCCTTTCAGCATTGTATTCAAAGTTTATATTAGTGGATATGTCGTGAAAATGTTTTCTTTGTAATTTGGGTATACTTGTGGTTATGCTTATTACGAATTAAATGTACAAAAAAAAATCCTCCTTGTAGCATCCCGGATCTGAATCTGGCATATGGACGCTAGGAGCCGAGAATGGGGTACTACGGAGGCTGTCGGTACCAGATTCGGTGATCGGGATTCCTGTGAATCCGATTTTCGATTTGGGGCGTGACAAACATGTAAAAGCTTCAGGACCTCTTAAAGATAGGCACATATCATCACACTAAAATGTGTAATCCTTATACCACATTTTCTAGTTCGTGATCTATGTCGTTAAGATTGAAAGTATTTGTGATCACGCTCAGACTCACTTCGTCTAAATTAAATGTTGTGATGACTACCACGTTTCGATACTGACAGTCTTGATGGACCAGATAGAATAGCATTACTCATATTGTCCAACTATTTCATTGGTTAACCATTCAGATGTTTTCTTAATATCAAAACTTATTTTTAAAATTTTATGACAATCATTGACGTTGCTCAATGAGGCCTAAGTAGGAGAATGTAAGAACTCTATGTAGTGGCCTTATTGATCAACAATCTGGATTGTATTCTAGTTGGACTGTTTGATTGAGTTGATTAGTGGGCCCCACTTAAGGTGATACGCTGCGCAATCTATTTGCGTAGCACTGCGTGTTTGGGGTGGAATGCTATGACCTTACGCAAGGCAGTTTGAGTTGAACTAGGATACAGTAATGTGGAGCGTGAGAGAGAGAGAGGGAGTTTTGATGGGTTTCAAACTCCCCTCCACAGTCTCTATAAAAGAGAGATGGGTCCCCGATCCTACACCAACAGCAAAATTCGAGTCCCATCTACTGTATTGCAGAAAGGATGTGAAGGAGTGGAAGATCCTAAGCTCTACAGGAATTCTGATTTTCTTATCCGGCTTACATGGCGACATCTCAGCTAGGTAAGCTATCCGACTCCTGATCGCCATATCCCATGCACAGACAGATCCGTGGGCTTATTCTGCATATAGATTATATCCCACAGTTACACCCCACTTGGATGAACCATTAGATCATCCACGCGTCATAAAGTGACAGTATCAATGGCAATTAGGTGGAACAGAGACTTGAATGTGGTGTTACACAGTGAGGCCATTGAATAACCTTGATGGAATCTCCAAGTGGGGCACACCCAATGGATGGTTGGATCATGTTAGCCCAACGTTAAAGTTTCTGATTAACAATCCTGACCATTGAGGTAGTTGATAACGACGTAGTTTTCCAAAAACAAGACGTTTTTGGAAAAGAGACTACTTACTAGTTCAGTGTATTAGCTTTAGCTTGTCGGTGGAAAGAACCCAAGTCTTATCAGTACTAAAGGTGTCGGGCTGGAAGGACTAGTTGGAATGGGATTTTAAGGGGGGGTGGGGGGTGTTTGGCGCATGGTATTGGGAAAGACTCGGTGGGATGGGATTAAAAAAAATAAAAAAAATGTAATCATTATGTATGGCAGAATTGTCTCCAGTTACCATGGGATAAGGATTGTCCCTATTACCATGGATAAGATTAATTCGATACATTGAATGGATATACTCACCATCATTTGAAACTATTAAAATAATGCATGTTATATTCAAATTGTTCGTTTGTTTTGTAACCTCATTTTATGGCATGAGCCTAAAAATGAGGCATATTTAAAAACTTTTGTGGCCCCAAAGAAGTTTTTAATGGTAGCTATTCAATCCCCACTGCTTTCTATGGCGGGGTCCACTTGAGCTTTAGATATACCTGATTTTTTGGCCCATGATCTAAAATTATCTCAAAAAATGAGTGGACGGTGTGGATATAGCCCACACATCATGGTGGGACCTACGCAACTTGCTAACATTGAGTGGAATTTGCATGGGACCCAATGCAATTCCATCTAATCTAATTCCAAGCTTTTCTATTCTTCCCAAACATTAAGTGGAATTGGCATGGGACCAAATGCAATTCCATCCCACCTAATCCCATCTAATACCACACGCCAAATGCCCCCTAAGGATTTCCTTTTATTGCACATGTGTCATTATTGCATACATCTAACAACGTAGAGCTCCCCATGAACATAGCTAGATCCGTAAAATGCAAGTAAACAAACGTACGATGGAAGATGAACCGTACCAGTGAGACTCGGTTACTTTATATATGAATCGAGAACCGAAAAATCACTCCAACTTTTAGTGTCGTCTACTTTCTACTTCAGCCTCAGTCGTCACTTTAGCCCTCAACCTGACCTCAGGTTCTGATCTCATATACCGACTCGACTTCAGGTACTAATCTCGACCTCGGATACTGACCTCAACCTCGGAATAGAAAGAATCCCCTCCGTATACAGTTGGGATTACCTTCCAAAATCTTCGCTGAAAATCACGCCAATCGAGGTAAAGTCGGATATATTCTTGAAATTAGAGTCGAACTTCAATACCGCCCCTCCACCAAATTAACTCAGAAATGCAAACCACATAGAAAGCCTATAAATACATCTCCTGCCATGGGTAAAAGGTATAAATA
Source organism: Magnolia kwangsiensis (assembly GCA_037074715.1). Taxonomy (NCBI): domain Eukaryota; kingdom Viridiplantae; phylum Streptophyta; class Magnoliopsida; order Magnoliales; family Magnoliaceae; genus Magnolia; species Magnolia kwangsiensis. Next base: position 186,947,005 of record CM073572.1, on the reverse strand, counting down.
ACTATCCTGATTCTACCACTCCTACTGTGAGTCCATACGCCTAACTTAGGCATCGGAGGGTCCCCTCCCCTTACGTGTCTTCTTTTGTTCTCCATTAAATTGTAGGTACTTAGCAGCTCATAGGAAGTGAGGAAGGACTTTTCTTGTTCTCCATTAAATTGCAGGTGGAAGGAGGGATGACAAGAATAACTAGATTTCAGCATCAATAATTTGGCGCTATCTATGCGAATAATAGTAAAGCCATCTTAAAAGTTTCATTTATATCAAAAGAATCATTAGCCTTTTATCTGCTTCGTGATGGTTAAAGGAAAGAAAAAGGCTCTGATTGCCATTACTGAGCTAATACCCATACCAGAAGACTAGCCTGAGACCTATTAAATGTCGCATTTAGATCTTTAGCCTGACCTCCCTTCATCGGTGGTTGCATAGAGGTCTTGGAATAGAGGAGGGCGGATCGTCTCTCTAGAAAACAAAGTTGAGACCCTGGCCAAAAATGTCGATCGAATCATGCACATATTAGAATAACTACACCCCCTCCCCGACCAGGGCACAATATCAGGAGTAGCTTCCACCTAGCCTCGACCTTTACAACTGCCTCGCGACTTGTATGTGGTGAAGGATCGACCGACACAAAGTAAGTGCATCCTTACACAAACCGTGAAAGCAAATGAGCTCTCTAAGTTCGATCTGCGCTGCACCCTGGAGAAGAAGAGACACAGAAAGACTCCTGAGGCCATAATAGAAAGAGAAGTCCCATGGGAAGCAGAGCTTAGGGAGATTCAAGACCAACTCGGAGACATCCAATAGGCATACCGAGAGAAGACCTATGCCTTTGTTGATGCACTGTTAGAGGAAGATGAGCCCCCATTTAATAAGGACATCATGAAGTCTCAACTCCTATTAAGGTTTTGGATGCCCCAGATCACCCCCTTACTCTGGATTCGAAGACCCATCCAAGCATTTAGAGCCTTTCAGAGCCTAAATGGAGCTTTACGAGGCTTCGAGCTTAGTGATGCGTCGGGCATTCTCCCTGACTTTGTCAAGAGCTGCATGAAAATGGTACAGACACCTGATACTGAAATCCATTAATTCCTTCACTCAACTAAGCAAGGTTATCATTACTTAGTTCATCAGTGGGAAAGATAGGAGAAATCCATCAACCCACCTCCTTACAATCACTTAGAGGGAGGACGAGCTGCTAAGAGACTACATCATCCATTTCAATGCTGAAGTTGTCCAGGTCGATGGTTACTCCGACTAGATATCTCTGTCCGCCATGGTAACCGGCCTTAAACAAGGAAAGTTTCTCCTCTATTAGTAAGAACCCCCTCCCCCCCGCCTGACTACCCTTACCGACCTATTTAACTGAGCTAAAAAATATTCTAATGCCGAGGAACTCTCTAGTTCACCCAAGAGCCACTCGAGCAGGAAACTACTCGGTTAAGTATAGAAAGCAAAATGAATAATGGGAGCCCTCTGCCACTAACAAAGCTGGGCAGAATCTAACCCGATCCGGAGAATCCAACCCGATTCGATGGATCTGACCTGATCCGAACCGAACTGAAGAATTGGATCGGTGCGGATAAAGTAGGACCACTCAGATCCGATCGTACATCGGATCGAGTTCGAATCGTGGTTAATCCGAACCGATTCGATCTAAAATCTGAACGATCCCTATCCCCTCTTTCTCTACCCGAAGGAGATGTCGCTGCCACCATCTCTCCTCCTTTCTCTCCCTCTTTCTCTCCTGATTTCCTTCCTCCCCTTCCTTATCTCCTCCTTTCTCTCATTCTTTCTCTCCTAGTTTCCCACATCTCCTCCTTTCTCTCCCTCTCTTTCCCTAAACTTAACTCAATCCAACTCGATTCAGTTTCCCAGACCAAGTCATACTCGGTTTAGGTCAGGTTAGCAAAGATTCGGATCGGATCGAGTCAACCTTGATGGACTTGGTCCCGGATCGGATCGAGTTCGGGTTAGGTTCTTGAAAAATCGGATCGAGTCGAGTTGGACCCAATCCGATCCGACTCGACTCGATGCCCACCTCTAGCCGCTAACACTAAAAGAAATGAGGACGACCAAAACTGGGACCAACATACGAACCAATGTCCAGAAAGTCGCTTCCATCGGTACACTCCCTTGAACACCAAGCCGGAACAAGTACTTAGGGAAGTTGGGATGAGCAAGGAAACCAGATGACCGAGTTGAACCAGTCAAATAAGGCTCATTGGCCAACCCCGACCTCGACATCAGGTACTAAGGGATGTATTAACTAAAATATATGGATGCATTACGAGGGACGTATCGACTAGAAGATATGGAGGGTATGCTCTTACCTCACCCATGGAATGCCGATCACTTGAATATCTACTACTCATGAGAAAATTCAATAAGTTAAACAACTATGCTCAATTGGTTGCTTCAATAAAGGCTACTTGTATTTGACTGTGACACACCTCTCCCATTCGAGGAAAAATATTAGTTTTTTTGCTTCTATCTTCTTATCTACCATCTTTATCTACTAGCTCGACCATAAGGAAACCTCCCCAAGTTAAGGAAAAAAGTATTTCTTTATTTCTACTATCTGGTCTACTAGACTTCTGTGCTCGACTATAGGGAACCCCCCTCTGTTGAAGGGAAAAGGTCCCTCATCCTATCTACTATGCGCTCGACTATTGGTGACCTCCCTCATTTAAAGGAAAGAATGTGCTCTTTCTTATTCTTAATATTTTTTCTACTAGCTATGTGTTCTAAAAATCTACACGCTCGACTATCGACTACAAATCTACAAGCTCCTCTATCGACTAAAACCCTATATGCTTGACTATCGTATCTACTAAGTCATCATACATGATCGCCCACGCATAAAAGTGAAACGACACTCATCACACTGTATACGACTCGTACAAAGATAATATCATAATATCCTCCTCGACCACTGTATTAGTTACTAGGCAACAAAATTGAGAAACATACATGGAATGAGGTAACATTCACTAGTTAAAGAATTAAGACTCATCGTTCATACATTAATTTAAAAGTTAAATTCCAAACACATAAAATATAGAGCTTGGAAGTAGGGGGGCCACTATTATGAGTAAAACAGAGCTACAAAAAATGTATGAGATAGATGAGCTGAGCAGCGAGACTTAGTGACTTTATATATTACTTAAGGGCCAAAAAATCACTCCAACATTTGGTGTCGGCTACTTTCTAGATCGGCGTCAATTGTCACTTTAGCCTCTGACACAACCTCAGGTACCAACCTCAGATACTGACCTGACCTCAAGTACTGACCTCAGATACCGACCTCGACTTCGGATACCAACATCGACCTCAGAATAGAAAGAAGAATCCTCTTCCTATAAGGGTGGGACTACCTCCCAATATCTCCGTCGAAAATCACATCGATCGAGATAAGTTAGATATATTCTTAAAATTAGTGTCTGATTCCAAAGCAACCACTCAAACAAATCAACACAGATACACAGACCGCCTAGAAAGCATATAAATACATCCACTGTCATGGGTAAAAGGAACAGACAACTATTTCAATTATACTACACCTACTATGAGTCCATACACTTGACTTACGCATCGGATGATATCCAACCTTAATCGGAGCCCCCTGTGTCTTCTCTTGTTCTTCATTAAATTCAAGGTACTTAGCGGCTCGCAAGAGGTGAGGAAAGACTTCTCTTATTCTCAATTAAATTGAAGGTGGGAGGCAGGCTAACAAGGATAACTAGATTTCGACATCAACACTCATAAATAGAGGAAAGACAAGAAAATGAAGATTTCAGTGACATGAATGCTTGTTTAAAAAGTGACGCCCATTATTCACTAATCCACAACATTAATATGTTATATCCAGTCCAAATGGAGTATGCCTATGTGCTTAGCTCGCACGTGATACACCTGATTCATCAGTAGATAGATAACACTCTAACTATTATAATATAACTGAATAGCTTCCTACTTTAACCTGAGTTCTCCTATCAAACCTTTCAACCACAATGTATCATTTGATGCCTCTATCACAAGCATATATTTTATTTCAGTTGTAGACAATGCTATTGTACACTGTAGTGTTGATCTCCAACATATTGGTCCAACTGATCATGTGAAAACATATCCCATAATGGACCTTATGTTATAACTCCACATAAAGCTTCGTGTCTCGTGAACATGATTCCAGTATCGAATGTGCCCCTGAGACACCTGAGAAATCACTTAACAACATTGCAATGCTTCTTCCATCGATTCACCATAAACTTACTAAATACATTGACTGCATGTGAGATATCTGGCTACGTGCAAACCATTGCATACATCAAACTTCCCACTGCACTCACGTCTGACAGCCATTTCATTTTTAAAGTCTCTTCATTCGTACTTAAACAGGACCTGACTAACAGCTTGAAGTGACCTGCTAGAGGTATACTAACTAGCTTAATACCTTCCATATGGAAACTTTTTAACACCTTTTGCACGTAACCCTTATGAGAATGCCATAGTTTTTTAGATTCTTTATCTCTGCTTATCTTCATGCCTATAATCTTCTTTAGAGAACCCAGATCCTTCATGTCAAATTCCTTACTTATCAAAGACTTAAATAAGTGTATATCCATCTTATCCTTTGCAATAATCAACATATCATATATGTAAAGCATCACTAGCTGATTCCCACAACGAAAGAGAAAAACACTTCCCTCTCCTCATCCCCCTCATGTTGCTCAACCCACAGCCAATTATATTATTCTTGAGGTACATTGTTCTACTCGTCCATCACATCCTCTAAAAAGATTTATATGTTGTATGTTTTCTATTCTTGAGTTTGTTTCTATACCCACCTCATATTCTCAAGCTTCTACATGACAATGTTGGCAGGATGCCATGGTAGTCGAGTTATGGACACTGACAAATAGCCACACATGAGATCTCATTCCACACCCACTGGGCCGCTAAGTGATTGGTAGTAAATGAGTGTATTCCATAAAGCTCAAATCAGACAGTAATCTTGAAAGGTATAAGGCTCATCTCATGGCGTAATGATATAAGTAGGAGTACGACATTGACTATGTGGAGGCCTTCACCCAAGTAGCCAAGATGAAGACTGTCCGAACTCTGATTGTAGTTATTGGTACTCTTAGTTGGCATATTCAATAGATAGATGTCAAAAATATTTTTCTTCATGATCAATTACAAGAAATTGTGTACATGGCTCAACCTCCTAATTCCAACAATAATAAAAAGGATTTTGCATGCTGACTTCAAAAAATATTATGTGTTGAAGCAGGCCCCCGTACTTGGTTTCAATAGTTTCACGAAGTAGTGATTCGATTTGGCTTTACGGTAGTGTTTACGATCCATCATCATTCACACGACATCCTTCTCACATGGCATTGTGATTCTACTGGTTTATACTGATGATTTGCTCTTAACAGAGAGTGATACATCAAGAATCATAGAGCTTTAGTAGTTTCTTCAGTCATCATTTCACATGAAGGATATGGGGCCACTTACCTACTTCCTTGGATTAGAAGTTTCTCATACCACCTGTGGTATCTTTGTCAACCAAAATAAATATACTCAGTATCTCATCAACCTCGCACAACTTTTAGATCAAAGGACAGTTGAAACTCTGATATAGAGTTAAATGTTCTATATGTCTGTTGGAGCATTGTTGAGGGTCAAATATTACATATTAGACCCCAGTTATTACCTGATTTTACGAACATGATACTTTTTAACGGTTTATTTTAGTCGTGTTTGTATCGCAAGGTGACTTCAGGAGCCTGGACTAAAAAAGGGTATTAAAAGCATGGATTTAAAGATCATAAATAACGAAATCAAGGGACGGATCTTAGAGGACCGAGATTGAAGAATTTATATGCCAAAGATCCAAGAAAATCAAGCAATTGAAGTTCATGAGGCCTGAAAGTTATCCTGAACGCAAGATCACAGGGTTCCCACCATCCATTTAGCTCGAAACTTTATATCTGGCTTGAGGACCATAAGTTAACTGTACAAATCAAATTTCACTCGTTGGATCCTTATGGCAGTGGCCCAACGGACAGATCAACCCAAAAATCATCAATCTAGGGTCCATCAGATATCTGGATATGCTTTAATTTTGGTCTCAAGCCCTTAAATGGGGTGACACAACGAATGGATGGAGAATATTTTGCATAGCATCACAGAGGACCCCACATGTACAGCGCGTGTACACAACGTACACAACACCAGTGTCGCACCAGACTAAGAGTCCAGTCAACAGGAGGTTGACCCGACCCTTCTCCTGCACCAACAACAGCAGACGGACAAGTGTCTGTCGGTTTTGGATAGTGGGCCCCACTCATCACTAAACGGAAGATCTAGACCATCCATTGCATCTAGGGGTGGGGACGACCCTGGCCATGGTGACATTTTGGGAGCATGCACACGTACACATGTGGATCGCCAAAAAATATAAGATGAATGGCGAGTTGATTTAATACAGTGGATCGCACCAAACTCGACCAAAATCACTCCTTCCCAACAGATTTTTCGCCAAGAATCCAATGAACGAGATGAATTTATCCAAAAACATCACTATAGGGCCCACTGAACACGTCAGCGCAACCTGCATAAGGTTTACGCGCGTCTGGGAAAACTAAATCTTCATGGCCGGTCGGTGGCCAAGATCATGATCGGTTTGACGATCTAAACCGTCCAAAACATCACCAAGCTGGGGCTAACCATGACCAAGAAGCCTAAACGGCTCAGATCTTGCACATGAAGCGTCCATGGGCCGAAAAAACTGAGTAAAATGCAAGTTAGTTGCCTCTTTCGTGCTCTGCATTCCACAAGTGTTTTCTCCATCGCCCTTGCTGTGTAAAGGAGGTTCTCCACCGTCCTACCTTGCCTATAAAAGGATAGAAAAGAGAGAGCTTAAGGTATCTTAGACAGTGAAGAAGAAAGAGAGAAAGAGAGAGAGAACGGGCATGGGCTGGCTTTGGCTGACAAGTTTTCTTCATTTTTCATTCTTTATTCTTTATTTTTATTCTTTGATGCTAACCTCATCACTTCTATGATAGGTTAAACCTCTTAACTAGGGCTAAGAGGTGAAGCTTGTAGTGTGATGAGAGATTTTTCTTTATGCCTTTTGATTCATGTTTCAACTGAACTGATTTTTATTCTAGTTTGATTGTAAGGAATGCATTTAGTTTTTAATAGTTTGTTGTGACTTAAATTACAATGAATTTGTGATATCTTTAGGTACGTTCTTTGCATTACTGAGATTGTGAAGATGGAAAGCCCTATTGTTCACCATCGTCTCCTGGGCATGGTTGAATGACGAAACCGTTCCTAACATTCATAACTCTCTTAGATTGGATGTGGATTGGTTAAATTTTGTTGTTTACTTTGTCTCATGTGCATAATTTTGTGATAGAATCAATTCTAATTCTCATTCCTATCATCTCTTAAAAACTAAATCAAAAAAAATTCAGATTTGGATTTTTATAATATATCTTCCAACTGGATGAAGATGAGACTCTAAATCTAGTAGTGTTCGGGAATCAAACATAAATCTTCTTGATCTTTACAAGTGGATAATTGGAAACGCTAGTTTCCCACCTTTGAATTTTATAAATTTTATTTAATTAGTTCACTATTATTCTCTTAAATTTACTTGATTTAGATTACATCTTCGTCTAGTTCTAGTTCTAGTTACTTTCAGATTACATACAAGGTTCAGTCCCTATGGATTCGACCTCGATCTTACCGAGATTATTACTACATCGTAACCCTATACTTAGGGTGTAAACAAGCACTCAACTCCTCTTTTTCATTGTCATGTTGGCAATCTTGTTCACCTGACGATGACTAGACCTGAGATTGCCTATATTGTTCAAGTGGTTAGTTAGTTCGTCGCCAAACTCTGTATCTTACATGTGACTATTATCTTAAGGATCATCACTATTTCTGAGGCACCATCAATTGGTCCTTATTTTCTCATCCACATTCTCCCTTGGGCTTGTTGCTTTTGCCAACATTGATTGGACTAGTTGTGCTAGTACATTACGATTGACCATTGGATATTGTATGTTTATTAGCAATTCTTTCATCTTTGGATTTTTATATTTGAATATGCAGACTGCTTTTTAAAATTGAAATTGTGACGTACATGATATTTTGTAGCTCTTATCTATGGATCATTCTACAGTTTATATTATTTAAGATGTGAGATGATTGAGTGAGAATTCTTTACAGAACGCTTATGCTAGGATTGTGTGATAACAATCCTACTGGTGAATTACAAGGTCAAAACCTGGGGTTGGCAGATGGTCTTATACGTGATGATAAGGATGGTGTGAGAAGGTTTTTTCAGGTCCTTGAGGTTAGACGGTTGAAACTTTAGAAATCGCTTCAAATTTACACAGTTTTTCAAAATAGACTTTTCGCTGCACAGTTTCGTTAAAACAGATTTTTTGTTACGTAGTTTTTCAAAATAGACTTCAGAGCTTAAGAATACACTTTTTTGGGATGGTTTCAGGATTCTTTCCTTCAAATCTTTGATTCTTTTCATTCCTCACTTAGTTTTTTTGGATCTTTGGCATGTAAATTTTTCAATCTTGGTCCCTTAAGATCCATCACTTGCCTTGGTGATTCTTGAGCATCAAATCCATGCATTTTAGTACCTTTTTTCAATCCAAGCTCTTAAATTCACCTTGCAACACATACATGAGTAACATATAACATTAAGCTGATTCATGTTCATAAAACCAAGATATAAATGAAAAAAATTATGCAATATTTGAGTCTTAATAGACGATAGAAGCACTTAATCAGTTTGAGGCAACTCTTCAAATTGTGGCCTCCACTGGTTATCTTCAAGTACCGGTACGGTATCAAGCGTGACTCTCATCTCCCGAATCATGCTATCATCAAAATCATTGGAGTGGCTCAGGCACGTCTCCAGAAGGTTAGAGGATAATGTCAAAGTTGTTTTATCTTCCGCGAAACAGTCAATCATGTTAATGTCGTAGAAATCGTCATTATCTACTAACCGTTTATCTGTATTGAAAAAGATATTTGACTCCAATGTCATATCCTGAAAGACATATTTATGACTCAAATTCTTGAAGGTTTAGTATTTTTCACGCTAGTATCACAAATAAAACAAGATAATATTTTTCACACTAGTATCAATGGATGGTTCACGTGGAAATATAGATGGTTAGGATCAACCAACAATGGATAGGCGAACATACCAATTCATATGGTTAGGATCATCTTACTGTGAGATTCACGTGGAAATACAGTGGTTGGGATTCGTTGGTGGGATCCTTAGGGCTGTAGCTCAGACCAATTGTCGGGTTTCAGGCCTCATTGATAAAAGGATCCGTGAATGCTAGCTTTAATGATTTTTCTTATTGAAACCTGACCAGAATCTTTGCCCTAGATCTGAATCCTATCCAACATTTTTTTTACAAACACCCAAAAGTGTCGGGTCCACCCTTTTCTATATTATAATATACTCTCTCCATCTGGTTATACCCTTGATTTTAGGTCGTGAAAATAAAAACCAGATATCCAAAATTCAGGTGGGCTACACCACGGTGAAAATGAAGATGGAATGCCAATGATAGGTTTGTGTGTGGAGCTACCATGGTGTGTAGCTTTCATTAAACCTGTTAATCAGGTGTAACTCGGCAGGACGAAGTAAAGATACAAAAGCCAGCCTGATCCAAATATCAGGTGGGCCACACCGTCTGAATTTAGATGTTTTAGCAGCAATTTCAGATTGTTCCCCTTGGTATAACCCATCAGGAGTTTTCTACCGGGTGATCCCATGTATATACCTTTTAAATAAGGTTTTTTTTCACTTGATGAATGGAAAGGATTTTTATATAAAACATGGAGGGCCCACAGGCTTGGGTTTTTTACGCACGCGTGGTAGACATTTCCGGCGCCATGCTAGCCTCCTTGCGGATTTTCTGTTGCTATGTGCCTAGTTTGGGAGTTGGGTCTTATCAATAGACGGCCTCAGTTTGAACGGACTGAAGGAAGCCGACTGCAGTCTGCAACTACAAACCAAAAATCCCATAGGCAGATTGCCTAGTGACCTGGTCACCAGGGATATTTAGTGACCCATTGTGTCCGGATTTGATTGGACTACGCACCACTACCAGAGATGGGCCAGCTGAGTATAAACTCGACCATGGATTACCTAGTGACCTAGCCAAATGTGATGGAAATCGATTTAGCTATGTGATATTGTAAAAGATGGGGCCATGCAAAGCATTTTGAAAATTGTTTCGTCAGGTACTCGTTTGAAAATGTAATGGTGGAAACTGAAATGAAACAAATAGAAAACAAACTTCAAATCAGAGTTGAAGCACATATAAAATAGTTTCCAAGTATTATTTGTCTCCTTTCTCGATGGTATGAAACTGTTGTTGGATTACTAGCAAATCGCTTCCAAGATGCTATAAGTCTTAATAGTTCTGCATACCACAATCACAAAGAAAACGTCATAAGAACCCTAGCATCTTGTATTTTGAGAACAGATAACTCACTTTAAATTCCAGTAGAAAAGGAATGAAAGAGAATATAAATGGAGGATTTCATAATTAACTCACTTTAAATTCTCAATTTTCATTAAGTTTTATTAAGAGTGAAGGGCTGCGGAATTTTGCAAAATAAAATAAAATAATAATTTTAAATAGTTATTTTTGTAACTGTTTAGAACAATCATGTCTATTTGTTTTAATGAAGAGATGTGACTAGACTCATATCAACCAAACCAACTGCTGTAAGGGCCATTTTAGATGGCCGATTGCCGAAACGGCCAAACTCTATCAGCCAATCATTGCAATGGTTGATTTCTATTGGCCGATTAGTGCAACATTTGATCTTTGTCGATTGATCATAGCAACTACTGATTTCACGATGGACTTACTTGCTATAGCTGATTTTACTATAGGGTAACTTAGTCATACTGGGTCACAATGATCTGCATTAAGTATATGAGAGTGTCACTCGCAATACAATGTGCACATGCAAAGTATAAAGCACTCCACTAACACATCTATAACTTCACTGCCCACACATCACATGTGTACGCATCCATCCATACAATTCATTATACTCTCTATAATATGTATATTAGAATACTAAAGAATTCAAAGCTTATAAACTTCTTTAGCTTTTTCTTTTCAAGAAATGTGAAATTTAAAATTTTTAACGAGTTTTATATTTACAAGCCAAAATTTAAATAGAAAATAAAATTTTAATATTTTTAAATAAAACTAAAAACTGTGCTCTAAAAATTAAGCATTTCTATTACATTAATTTATTCAATTCCAAGCCCAGTCTAATCTCACAAGGTCTAAGTCAGTAGGATATCTTTGATGATCAAATCACTATGTTGTCCACTGCCATTTTTATCAAAAGGGATCACATTTGATGAAGTTAAGGAAACACTAAGTTCCGTCAATCACTTTTACTAATATTTAATCGGGATACATGCCGTTGTTAGAATAATAATTATGATATGATTGAAAATGGTTCCTTCGAGTACATGCCCTACTACGGGGATGGGCCAATCAACTCAGCACGGAGGGTCCCGCGGAAGTCGGAATCTAGTTCCCATTCTAGCTTCCTTTGCTTGAGCTCATTTGCAGACAATGTCACATGGCATAATTAAATCCTGCTACGTTACATTAAAAGATGGAGTGAGCATCTTACTTCACGAATCACCTTATTTTGAATGGCTCTATGTCGTTATTAAGTGCATGGCACATATCCACTAGATCAAAACCATCCATTTTCTGCCTCCAACAGTGAATGTGCCATGGTCCAAAAATCACAATATTTAGTAAATTCTAGCCCTTAATTAGATGGTATATAAATGAACAATAAGACATGCCAGCAATGGCTCTCATTAAGTGAGAAAAGGCCCATATATTAGATGGTTGAGATAGTTTAATCAAAGAAAAACTTGGTTTGGATTAAAAACAGATGAGCCTATAAGATTTACGGATCGGATCATCACACACATAAGCCATGTATGTGATACACAATACGGAGGCATGAAATGCGGTGCCCCTAGAAGCACGTAATCTCCTCTCACAAAAGCAAATGCCGTATGAGATTCTGGCTCGGCCATCCAAAGCTGCGTAGAAAGCCGCTAAAGAGGTTCTTTGATTACAAAAGCAGAGCCGATACGGTGAATCTACAACGCTTGCCTGACTTTAGTGTGGACATGGTGTGTGTCATTTTGAATGACTTAGACTGAATAACTGCATGTAGATGAGTCCACTCATCTACACCCACCATCTGGTGCATTGACATTCGCTTACGCTGGTGGACCAAAATCAGGCAGATACAACACACAGGTGGGCCACACAATGGGAAGTAGCTAAGGTTGGATTTCCAAATTTCATTTGGGGTCCATATATGCCATCCAGCCTACTCGTCTGACGTACCAGACCAGGATAAATGGAGTTTCCGGGAATCAGGAGATTCCAAGACTCATGTGGGCCATACCACGTGAATCAGAAGTTTTAAAAATGATTTTACACCGTTCCCTATGATATGGCCCACATAACTCTTGGATTTGACTGAATTTCAGGATGTGGTGAAATGTAAGGGTGGACCTCATGATCGGGTAGATCTGATGCACTTTTATCCTAAGCAACGGTCAGTTAGGACAAGTAAGGCTTTTGTGCTTGCCTACTTTAGTCAGGCTAGTGCAGTAGATAATGAACGGTGTCGATTGAGGCACGCAGTGGACTGGCTCACTCACTTAACCATTCATTGGTGGGCCACACCCTAATGATAGATCATGCATGGTCTCTCGACTCGGTAACTCGGGCCGAGTCAGAGCTCAGGTAAACGAGTTACACCCCACTTGGAAGAACCGTTACATCATCCACGCGTCATAAAGTGACAGTATCAATGGCAATTAGGTAGAATAAGGACTCGAATATGGTGTGTTACCCAATAAAGCGATCGAACAACCTTTGTGGAATCTCCAAGTGGGGCACACCCAATGGTTAGTTGGATCATGTTAGCCTAACGTTAAAGTTTGTGATTAACAATCCTGACCGTTGAGGTTGTTGATAGTGACGTAGTTTTCCTAAAACAAGGCGTTTCAGAAAAGACGCTACTTACCAGTTCAGTGCATTAGCTTTATCCTGTCGGCGGAGGGAGCCCATGTCTTATCAGTCCTAAAGGTGTCGGGCTGAAAGGACGAGCTGGAATGAGACTTCAAGGGCTTCCTTTTACTTCACCTGTGCATTATTGCATACGTCTGACGACGTAGAGCTCCCTAAGCGTAGCTACGTCCGCGGGCATGTTTGGCCGGACCGATCCTACGGGATTAGCTGGGATACAATATTTTTAAGATAATGATGATGGTATCAATGTTAGTCCCTTGATCGCATGGGTTCAGGATATCCCATGGGATAACCAGCGGTGCGTTTAGATGGTCACAAATGGATGAGTTTGTATCTTCACTGCTTTTCATGGTGTGCCTCGCTCATTGTTTTATAGCTGCCTCAAGATAACTTCATGATTAAATGTAGGCATGTGAAAATGATGGAGGGAGTAGACATCTCATTGATATCTTAGTGGGCCCTACACAATGGTGAAAACCTATATATTGGAATTGGTAGAATTCAGGCACTGTTTACGAGGGTGTGATGGAGTGATTTTTATCTCGCCGTCCCAAACAAAAAAGGAGATGAGATATAAACAGTATAACCCTCGTAAAACGTCGTAATCCCATATCCAGCACCCGGCTGAACACGTCCTAAAATGTAGTTAACCAAAAGTACGTGAAATATGAACCTATCAGCGAGACTCACTCGATAACTTTATATACTACTCGATTACTGAAAAATCACTGAAACTTTAGGTGCAGGTTACTTTTCGTGTCCGTTACATTCTACCTCGGCCTCAGTTGTCACTTTAGTTTTCAACTTGACCTCAAGTACCAACCTCGTATACCAACTCGACCTCAGATACTAACCTCAACCTTGGAATAGAAAAAAGAATCCTCTCTGTATATGGTTGAGATTACCTCCCAAAATCTTCACTAAAAATCATGCCGATCAAAGTAAAGTCGGATATATTCTTGAAATTAGAATCGAACTCCAATACAACCCCTCTACCAAATCAACTTAAATATGCAAACCGCCTAGAAAGCCTATAAATACATCTTCTGCCATGGGTAAAAGGTATAAATAACTATCCTGATTCTACTACTCATACGGTGAGTCCATAAGCCTAACTTAGGCATCGAAGGGTCCTCCCTCCCACGTGTCTTCTCTTGTTCTCCATTAACTTGTAGGTACTTAGCAGCTCACAGGAAGTGAGGAAGGACTTCTCTTGTTTTCCATTAAATTACAGGTGGAATGTGGGATGACAAGAATAACTAGATTTCATATCAACAGTTTGGCAATATCTATGGTAATAATAGCAAAGCCATCTTAAAAGTTCCATTTATGTCAAGAGAATCATCATCCTTTCATCTATTTCATGATGGTTAAAGGAAAGAAAAAGGCTCTGACTACCATTACTAAGCCAATACTCATACCAGAAGACTAGCCTGAGACCTACCAAATGTTGGAGTTAGATCTTTAGCCTGACCTCCCTTCATCGGTGGTTGCGCAGAGGTCTTAGAATCAAGGAGTGCAGATCATCTCTTTAGAAAACAAAGTCGAGACCCTAGCCGAAAATGTCGATCGAATCATGCGCATACTAGAACGGCAACACCCCCTCCCCGACTAGGGTGCGACATTAAGAGCAGCTTCCACCTAGCCTCGACCTTTATAACAACCTCACGACTTGTATGTGGTGAGGGATCGACCCGCACAAAGTAAGTGCATCCTTACACAAACCGTGAAAGCAAATGAGCTCTCCGAGTCCGATTTGTGCCACACCCCGGAGAAGAAGAAACACGGAAAGACTCCTGAGGCTACAGTAGAAAGAGAAGTCCCATGGGAAGCACAGCTTAGGGAGATTCAAGACTAACTTGAAGACATCCAGCAGGCATTCCGAGAGAAGGCCCATGCCTCTGTTGATGCATTGTTAGAGGAAGTCGAGCCCCCATTTATTAACTATATCATGAAGTCTCAACTCTCGTCAAGGTTCGGATGCCTCAGATCACCCCCTTACTCTGGATTCGAAGACCCATCCGAGCATTTGGAGCTTTCAGAGCCTAAATGGAGCTTTACGAGGCTTTGAGCTCAGTGATGTGTCAAGCATTCTCCTTAATTTTGTCAGGAGCTGCACGAAAATGGTACAGACACTTGACGCTGAAATCCATTAATTCATTCACTCAACTAAGCGAGGCTTTCATCACTTAGTTCATCAGTGGGAAAGATAGGGGAAATCCATCAACCCACCACCTTACAATCACTCAGAGGGATGACGAGCTGCTAAGAGACTACATCATTCGTTTCAATGCTGAACCTGCCCAGGTCGATGGTTACTCCAATTAGATAGCTCTGACCGCCATGGTAACCGACCTTAAACAAAGAAAGTTTCTCTTCTCTATTAGTAAGAGCCCCCCCGACTACCCTCGCCGACCTACTTAACCGAGATAAAAAAAATTTCAATGCCGAGCTCTTAAGTTCACGAAGAGCTACTCGAGGAGGAAACAACTTGGTTAAGGATAGAAAGCGAAATAAATAAGGAGAGCCCTCTGCATCTAACAGAGTTGGGTAGAATCTGACTCGATCCAGTGGATTCGAACCAAACCGAAGGCCTGGATTGGTGTGGATCAAGTCGGACCACTCAGATCCGATCGTACATCGGATTGAGTTCAGATCGTGGTCAATCCGGGCTGATCCGATTTGAAATCTGAACGAACCCTAACCCCTCTTTCTCTACCCGAAGGAGGCATCGTACCCACCCATCTCTCCTCCTTTCTCTCCCTCATTCTCTCCCGATTTCCCTCCTCTCCTTCCTTCTCTCCTCCTTTCTCTCCTCCTTTCTCTCCCTCTCTCTCCCTAGAGTTAACTCGATCCAACTCGATTCAGTTTTCCAGACCAAGTCATACTCGGTTTAGGTCAGGTTAGCAAGGATTCGGATCGGATCGAGTCAACCTTGCTGGACTCGGTCCCGGATCGGATCGAGTTCGGGTCAGGTTCTTGAAAAATCGAATCGAGTTGAGTTGGACCCAATCCGGTCCGACTCGACTCGATGCCCACCTCTAGCCGCTAACACTAAAAGAAATGAGGACGACCAAAATCGGGACCAACATACGAACCAATGTCCAGAAAGTCGCTTCCATCAGTACACTCCCTTGAACACCAAGCCGGAACAAGTACTTGGGGAAGTTGGGATGAGCAAGGAAACCTGATAATTAAGTTGAACCAGTCAAATAAGGCTCATTGGCCAACCCCGACGTTGACATCAGGTACTGAGGGACGTATTAAGTAGAAGACATTGATGCGTTAGAGGGACGTATCGATTAGAAGTCATGGAGGGTATGCTCTTAGTTTACCCGTGGAACACCTAGTACTTGAAGATCTACTACCCATAAGAAAATCTGATAAGTTAAACAACTATGCTCGACTGGTCGCCTCAATAAAGGCCACTTATATTCGACTATGAGGCACCTCTCCCATTTGAGGGAAAATGTAATTTCTTTTGCTTCTATTGTCTTATCTACCATCTTTATCTACAAGCTCGACCATAAGGAAACCTCCCCGAGTTATGGGGAAAAGTATTTCTTTATTTCTACTATCTGGTCTGGTAGACTTGCGTGCTCGACCACAGGGAACCCCCCTTTGTTAAAGGAAAAAAGTTCCTTCATCGTATCTACTATGTGCTCGACTCTTAGTGACCTCCCTTAGTTAAAGGAAAGAATGTTCTCTTTCTCGTTCTTAATATTTTGTCTACTAGCTACGTGATCTGAAAATCTTCACGCTCGACTATCGGCTACAAATTTACAAGCTCAGCTATCGACTAAAACCCTACATGCTCGACTATCGTATCGACTAAGTCATCATACATGACCACCCACACATAAAGGCGAAACGATGCTCATCACAGTGTACACGACTCCTCGTACAAAGATACTGTCATAATATCCTCAATCACTACATAAGTTACTAGGCAACAAAATTAAGAAACATACATGGAATGAGGTAACATTCTCTAGTTAAAGAATTAAGACTCATCGTTCATATATTAGTTCAAAAGTTACATTCCGAGCTCATAAAGTATAGAGCTCAGAAGTAGGGGGCCACTGTTATGAGTAAAATGGAGCTAAACAAATGTATAAGATAGATGAGTTGAGCAGTGAGACTCTGTGACTTTATATATTGCTTGAGGCCTGAAAAATCACTCTAACGTTTGGTGTCAGCTACTTTCTACCTCGGCGTCAGTTATCACTTTAGCCCTCGACCCCCCAGCCTCAGGTACCAACCTTGGATATTAACCCGACCTTAAGTACTGAACTCGACTTTGGATACTGACATCGACCTCGGAATAGAAAGAAGAATCCTCTTCGTATACGGGTGAGACTACCTCCTGATATCTATTGTCACGCCCCAAACTTGGAAAACGGGCTCACAAAATTTTCGATCGCCGAATCCTGCGCCGATAGCCTCCGTAGTGCCCTATTCTCGGATCTCGGCACTCACATGCCAGATTCTAATCCTGAGATCCTACAAGGAGGATTTTCAATATGATTTTTTTATAATGGAGCAAAACTAAAAGCATAACCAAGTCACAAAACAACATCACCACATATCCATTATATTAAAAATTTTAAGTATAATGCGTAAAGGAAAATACAGGGTAATCAAAAACTCCAAAATAATCTGATGTGCGCTCCTGCCTCAGCACTACTACGATCCAATGCCACCTGCTTGCAATGGTCGTGCATAAGCTTACAAAAGCTTAAACGGTGGTGTAAGTGTGTGCGCAAGGCAAGCACCAAGTATACAATATCAGAGTAATGTGAAAATATGCGATAAGTCCATGAATGCTATCAACTGTACCAAAGCTATGTGATGCAAAGCATGAATGTTATCGGCCATACTAAGGCCATGCGATGCGAGGTCTATGTAGACAAATGTCATATGTGAGATGTAAAGAAAGCATGTCACTATTCATCAAGTACACATATTAGTACAGTTTTTCTCTCGAATATCACCGGGGTCTAATATACTCTATACTGACTCCCACCTCCCTAGCCGCACAACCCAGCGAGCGGAATAGGCCTCATTATTCGCCTGACCAGTAGTCTGTCAATACTTACTCGGCTCGTCGATAGTGGACTCATTTACGAGCTGGTTAAACTCATCCTAGCTTATAGCCCCCTCACTCGGGCGGATAAGACCACACTCCCTTCCAACCGACCATGACACAGTGGAAGACGCGGCCTACTGGTATTCTGCACTCGGGCGCTCGTGTATTCACTTGGTCTAGAAGTTGGAGCACTTCTTGGTACCAAAAAGGTTATAGGACTTTCACCCAAGGATATCTTAAGTGCCCACAGTGCTAGAACCAAGTATTTTTAGTATCTAATACGGTCATTCACGATGTGTCTGTGGAGCCACGACCTTAATGTTGTTAGGGCATATAATGATCCAGTTACACATATGCGAGATACATGAGTTACACCGTACAATCATGCAGCAATCTCGTGCGTAACATGCGCTCATGTGGGTAACTCCTGTCAATGAGTCTCATAACTAATCTGCTCAATGGCATATGCTATGATCAATCACTACTCATATCAAGCATACATATGATGCGTATGGCATAAGGCATGAAATTATACTAAGTATGTTATAAAGTGATGAACTATCCTCACAATGAAGATGGGCTTAGACAGCTTACACCTAACCAGTATGGGCCTATCAATGGGCCCAAGGGAGAGTCATAATGCAGACATTTAACCAACATTATTCTTACAATGTGGACGTCAAACCATCATTGCTCCCAAGGCACGGCTCACCATAAATATCATTACATAACCTATATGGAATCACACATTACAATGGACCTTAGGTACATCCCATTGGGCCTTAAATACATCAAATGGGTCATATCATATGGGCCTTATATTCCTCAAGTGGGCCACATCAATGGGCCGCACCAATGGGCCTTATGTACATTGCAATGGGCCATAAACCATGGGCCTTAGAATACATCAAAATGGGCCTAATCACATGGGCCTCAAGTATATATCAAATGGGTCTCAACGGACAGCCACAAGTGCATGTAATATATATATATATATATATATATATATATATATATATATATATATATATATATATATAATGAATCATATCAAAAACAAATTTCATAATGATTCAAAACTTCTGTGACAACAAAAGTTTCAATGGCAGACATTCAATCCCCACTGGTTTTTCTTGTATGGTTCACTTAATACTAGATCTATCTCATTTTTGAACTCAAGCCTTAAAATTATCTAACAATATCGTTAGAAAGTTTGGATGCAACACATGCATCATGGTGGGTCCCACCATCCAGTGATATGGATGGTGTGGTATACACACATCATATGTGGGTTCCACAGACCTTGCTAATGTCAACAGCAGTGGAACCCACCATTCCTATAGAATGGGTGGACGGCATGTATAAAACACATACACCGTGGTGGGTTCCAGTGTCCGTGGAAGCTGTGAATAAAACACATACATCCTTGGGTCCCACATGGGGCCCACCATAACGATTTATTTTTCATCCAAACCGTTGATAAGGTTACACAGACCTTGATGAAGAGGGAAAACAAATTTCATGATGATCCGAAACTTCTGGGACACCTAAAATGGTTGCAATGGCAGACATTCAATCCCACTATTTTCTATGATGTGGGCCACCTGAGTCCCATATGCGGCTAATTTTTGGAGGGGGCCCACCGCAAGAAGGGGCTTACAAAATGCACGGTGTAGATGTTCTACACCCATTATGGTGGGGCCAACGACTGGGACCATGGGTCCCTACTGTCCTTCTGCCAAAATGCAGCAGCATTCTGCTGCTGCATCAGTAGCAGCAGGTGCTGCCTGTTTATTTATTTATTATTATTATTTTTAAAATCGTGTTTTCTCACAGTTTTTCATATGTGGGCCTGTATTAGGTGGATTCACTTAGCCATTGCATTTTATGGCTCAAGACCAACCAAATAAGCCCAATATGCTGTATGTTTTAGCTTAAGGTGGGTCCTAATCAATTTTTAACGGTAAAAATCCATATTTTCTATGTTATGGCCCGCCAGAAAATCGGATTGGGTTCATTTTCCATATCAACGCCTAAAATAATCTGAAAAATAGGATGAACAACATGGATTACATTCATGCATCGAGGTGGGGCCTACATAAGTGGCCCACCCAAATAGCTTTGAACCAAGGCTAATATTTTTATTTTCAACTAACGTCCAACATCAAGGGACGCTGGACAGTTTGGGTGTTCTAATATGGGAGGTGGACCCTGCTCATGTGAGTTACCAAATGATGAATGATATGGATACAACACATATATAAAGTGGGCCCCACCTACAAATGGCTTGGATAAAATACATGCTTCATGGTGGGGTCTATCCGGGTAGGCCACATAACTACATCATCACATAAAAAGAAAAAGAGTGACAGAAATAGACACGTGTGATGGAGGGACCCCGACACTATGGGCCCTCCCTTTTCAAGCATTCTATCATACATCAAGTGGGTCTTAATACATGTGGGCTTACCAAATCAAAGATCAACGGTGGAGATTCCTTCTCCACCCAAAATGGACAGTATAGATGACCTCTTTTCATGCAAGAAAAATAAACATCATGATAGGGTCCATGGAGAATGGCATCATCATGGAATGATCATGAGAATCAAGGTGGGCCATCGGCCACATTTAGGGTCCAAAGTGAGATCCATACTATCAATCAGTAGACCTCACTTGACCCATCATCAAAATATAAAAAATCTAACCTATAAAGCACCCTCTGTTTGATCTTCTTGGTCCGTTGGAATGCCGATCTCTTGTGTCTCACTTTGATGGTGGAAGATGAGAAATGAATGGATAGGATGAAGGTTTTTGGGAGAGGAAGTGGGCCACACAAAACACCTTTTCTCATACTTGGGATGCTTGGACGTCCATTTTTTTCTTCTCCTTTGTTGCTTGGAAAATGTGTGAAGAGAAAGAGAGAGAGAAGGGATGGTTATAAGAGAGAGGTGATGGATGTGAGGTGAGTGATGGGTGAGGTGAGAGACTTGTTGACTTTTAGGGTTTGCTTGATTTGTGGAGAAAGAAAGCATGGGTTGGTCTTGTACTTGACATAAGGTGATTGATTGATTGATTTGAGTGATTGATTGATGGGACATAATGTAGAGATTCTCTTGAGATTGCAAACACACAATGTTTTTCTTGAAATAAACGCGGGTCCACATCTCCCTGTCAGGGTATCGGATTGATGCACGAATCGCGACGTTGAAACTGCGGCGATAGTGCGGTCGCAATGGTACAAGTCTTGGATTAAGACGACTTAAATCTACAGGATACGACTTAGGGTCATATGCAAATATCGATTATAGGTCGTGGATTACCGGACTTCGATGGGAAGGATCGTGGGAGTTGACGAAATAGTGTGAACTAGGATACGGGTCTTACATCTCTGCCAAAAATCAAGTCGATCGAGGAAAAGTTGAATATATTCTTAAAATTGGAGTCTGACTCCAAAATAACCCCTCAACAAATCTACTCAAATACGTAGACTACCTAAAAAACCTATAAATACATCCCCTGTCATGGGTAAAAGGTACAGATAATTATCTCGATTATATTACGCCTATTATGAGTCCATAACCTGATGTAGGCATCGAAGGATCTCTGGCCTTAACCAGTGCCCCTGTGTCTTCTCTTGTTCTTCATTAAATTCTAGGTAGTTAGCGGCTCACAAGAGGTGAGGCAAGACTTCTCTTATTCTCCATTAAATTGAAGGGGAAAGGCAGGCTAACAAGGATAACTAGATTTGAGCATCAACACTCATAAATAAAGGAAAGACAAGAAAATAAGGATTTTAGTGACATGAATGCCCATTTAAAACGTGACGCCCATGATTCATTAATTCACAACATTAATATGTTATATCCATTCCAAATGGAGTATGCTTGTGTGCTTAGCTCGTGCGTGATACACCTGATTCATCGGTAGATAGATAACACTCTAACTATTCTAATATAATTAAATCATTTTGTACTTCAACCTGAGTTCTCCTATCAGACCTTTCAACCAAAATGCATTATTTGACGCCTCTATCACAAGCATATATTGTATTTCAGTTGTAGACAACACTATTGTAAACTATAGTGTAGATCTCTACCATATTGGTCCAACAGATCATGTGAAAACATATCCCATAGTGGACCTTATGCTATCTAGATCACCCGCATGATCCGAATCTACGTAGGTTATAACTCCACATGAAGCTTCATTTCTCGTGAACATGATTCTAGTATTGAATGTAATCCTGAGACACCTGAGAATTCACTTAACAACATTCCAATGCTCCTTTCATGGATTCATCATAAACTTGCTAACTACATTGATTGCATGTGAGATATTTGGCCATGTGTAAACCATTGCATACATCAGATTTCCCATTGCACTCACATTTGACACCCATTTCATTTTTAAAGTCTCTTCATTTTGTTAAGGGTCAAATATTCAACATTAGACCCTAGTTATTACCTAATTTTATGAATATGATACTGTTTAATAGCCCATTTTAATCGTGTTTGTGATACAAGGTGTATTTAGGAGCTTGGACTGAAAAAAAGGTATTAAAAGCATGGATTTAATGCTCAGAAATCAACAAGGCAAGGGACGGACCCCAGGGGACTGAGATCGAAGAATTTACACGCCAGAGATTTGAGAAAATCACGCCACTCACGTTAAACGGGCCTGAGAATTGTCTAAAATGCAAGATCACAGGATTTTTACCATCCATTTGGCTTGAAACTTTATATATGGTCTAGGGACCATAAATTAACCATACACATCAAATTTTACCCATTGAATCTTTGTGAAAGTGGCCCAACGGACAGATTAGCCCATAAATCACTGATTTGGTGCCCACCTGATCTCTGGATAAGTCTCAATTTTGGACCCAACCCTTTAAGTTCGATGAGAAGTGTCATGCCCCAAACCCGAGAATTGGATTCACAGGAATCCCGATCACCGAATCCGGTGCCGACAGCCTCCGTAGTACCCCATTCTCGAATCCTAGCATTCATATGCCAGATTCCAATCCTGAGATCCTACAAGGAGAATTTTTTTTGTGCATTTAACTAGTAATAAGCATAACCACAAGATTACCCAATTCACAAAGGCAACATCATCATCACATATCCACTAATATAATTATTTGAGTACAACATTGAAAGGAAAATACATAAATAGAAAATCAAGCTCCAGAAGACCACTGCACGCTCCAAGCTCAACACTGCTGCAACCTAACATCACCTGCACACATCTATCGTGCATAAGCTTATAGAAGCTTAGAGGGTGGTGTAAGTGTGTGCATAAGGTAAGTGTTAGTTATTCAATATAATGCCATAATCATACAATACCGAAAAACTGGTAATCCATAAACCATACAATGTCTGAATAAGCAGAAACACTGATAAGATCATGAATTATTAAAGTAAACAGAAATACTGACAAAGCAGGAATCATACGATAACAGAGTAAGTGGAAGTTTGGACAAGTCCATAAGTCAATCAATATTAGAATACACAATATAGAACAGCTATGCGATAAGGAGTTATAAAGAGCCAAATATTAGATGTCGAGGATGGAATGTAATATACGAATCTTGCTAAGTCTGTCTAGGCCATATAAGTGCAGAAATAGCAACCCAAGATGCCATATGCCTGCGGATGTAATGCAATATGCGATGCAAATGAAATAACCATACTGGAGTGTGAAGTCGGGATGATAGTATGTAGTATCGTAGGCTATGGAGTCCACCACAAGGGACTTTTATCCAAACTAGTCCCATATCTAAATTTGGATAGTCAGACTCAACGTGGTAAGCTCCTAATCTCAGGTTAGTCGTGCGCCCAATCAAAATTCTTGTCATAACGAAGGTACACAATAATTATTTGCGCACACCAGCCCGAGTGGATAGTGAATGAATGAGTATGAAACTCCTATACAATAAGTCCACATATCAGTACGGTTCCTCTCTGGAAAATCACTGGGGTCTATTACACTCCAAACCACATTGTCGCCCCATCGCGCGCAACAAGGTGAGTGGAAGAGACCTCACTATCCGCCTGTCAATATCGGGCCCAGCTCGTCGATAACGGACCCATTTCTTGAGCAGGTCAGACTCAGCCTAGCATTGCCCCCTCCTCTCAGATAGGTAAGGCCAAACCCACTTCCAATTGACCACGACACAGTGGGAGATGCGACCTAACGGTATACGGCTCTCATACGCTCATACATCTACTCGGTCTAGACGTTGGAGAAACCTCTGGAACTAAGAGAGTTTAAGAACTTTCACCCAGGGATATCTATAGCAACCCATGTAGAACAGATTTTCGGTGTCCCATCTGGCCATCCACGATATGCCTGTGGAGGCTACGACCCTAATGGCGCTAGGGCATACAGTAATCACAACACACAATGCAAGATGCATGAGTCATACAATCCGGTCATGCATCAATCCTGCGTAAATCGTGCACTCATGTGAGACAATCTCTGCCTATCAGGGAGTCTCATAACAACCAGCATTATGACATATGCAATGGTCAATCATATCTCATAACAGACATACAGATGATGTGTATGGGCATGGATCATGATGCTATGTAGTCACATACTCATAATCGGTATCAATAACCGACATCAACAATCGGCCTCGACAATGTGAACATCTAACCAACATTGTCCCAAGGAGTGACCCTCACAGATTCAAACATATAATGGGCCCACGGCCTCACACAAGGGCCTAATATACAACATAATGGGCCTTACTCAAGGGTTACATGTACACAATAGGTGGGCCCTACTTATGAGCCTAACATACATCACAATGGGCTCCTTTGCCTGACCCTCAAATAAATCACAATGGGCCTCATCACCTAGGCCTCAATATACATCACATTGGGCCTTAGACACGGGCTGAATACACATCACGTCGGGCCTCAAATACGGGTCTCATGTTCATCACATTGGGCATCGACAATCAGAATCGACAATCGGCCATGACAATTCAAAATCGGTAATCGGCCTCAATCGATAATCGGTAATCGGCCATGAAAAATTAAAATAGGTAATCGGCCTTGATCGATAATCAGCCTCGATCGATGATCGGTAATCGGCCATCAGAATAGGTAATCGACCTCGATCGATAATCGGTAATTGGCCACGACAAATCAGAATCGGTAATCAGCCTCGATCGATAATCGGTAATCGGCCACGACAAATCAGAATCGATAATCGGCCTCAATCGATAATCGGCAATCAACCTTGATCGATAATCAGTCTCGATCGATAATCGGCAATCGGCCATCAGAATCGGTAATCGGCCTCGATCGATAATCGACAATCGGGTACGATAAATCAGAATCAGTAAATCGGTCACATCAATCGAAATCGGCAATTGATGATCAGAGTCGGCAAATCGATCACATCGATCGGAATCGATAAGAATGGGCCTAACAAAGCCTAAGGGAAGGTCACAATGTGGACATTCAACCATCATTGCCCATCAATGTGGACATTTAACCACCATTGCTCCCAAGGAGTGGCCCACGCAAACATCATTATCTATACCATGGTGAAATCACACATCACATAGGGCCTTGAATACACAACAGGTGGGTCCTGCACTTGGGCCTTTCATATACATCACGTCGGGCCTTGCCATATGGGCCAGAAATACATCACAATGGGTCACGTCATTGGGCCGCACCAATGGACCTTATATGCATCATAATGGGCCTTGGCACATGGGCTATAAATACATCATATTGAGCCTCAATCATGGGTCGCGTATACGTCACAATGGGCCTTACTGAATGGGCTGAAAATAAATCACAATGGGCCTTACCAAATGGGTCATAAATACACAATAGATGGGCCCTGCACATGGGCTTAATATACATCACGATGGGCCACGACCCATGAGCCTAATACACACCACAGTGGACCTCATCACATAGGTTGCAATTGTGTCAATGTGGGCCTTAATGGATGCGCCACAAATACATCGAGGTGGGCCCCAATGGATGGGCCACAAATATATCAAGTGGGCCTCATAGTATATCGCATTGGGCCCCATATAAGGGCCTTATAGTAGGTGGGCCCTACACAAGTAGCAGGTGGGCCTGCACCTCCCAAATGGGCCCACCAGATAAATAACATGGATGTACAACACATCTATCTAGCAGGTCGCAAGTCTAATGGACCGGACGGCATGGCTAAAACACATGAATTAAGGTGGACCACACCTCGTCTGAAAAATGGATAGACGGCGTGAGTTTACATCTCATCAAGGTGGAGGCCACACGTGGAGGGTGAGGATCATGAATGCATCTCAGTGCATCCCACATAGCCGTTAAATGGACGGCATGGGATAACATACCCATCATCAGGGCCCACCATCCCTGGATGGTGTGGAATACAAAACATACATCACATTAGGACCACACAGCACCATCCAGAGATGGACGGTGTGGGTACAGAATATATATATTAAGGTGGACCCCACCCCCACACGTATAACACCTGTAGGGTGGGTCTCATGGCCTGTTCAAAACAGGTGGACGGCATGGAAGTACAGATATATCCCGGTGGTAATCCACGTTCGCCTGGACAGTAGAGACCCACACGTGCAGTGTGGGTCCCACCGTCCCAGGGACGGACGGTTAGATATAACACATACATTGTACGAGACCTACAGGGCTCACTGACGTCGTCAGCAGCTATATAGCTGGTGTGTGGGGTCCATGTAGACGGATGACTTAGATATAATATATGCCTCATGTGGGACCCACATAAATTGCTGACGTCAGTACATCAGCTATATAGCTGGTATGGAGTCCATATAGACGGACGGCTTGGATGAAACCCATTCGTTTGCTGAGTCCCATGAAACTAGCTGACGTCATAAGCAGCTGTATAGCTGCGTGTCAGCGTACACCAGTCAACCACTCCCACCATCCATGGATTGGACGGTGAGGATACAACACATCATCTAGTGGGCCCCACACGTGCTGGAGGCATCACATGGTCCAGGCGGGCCCCACATCTAGCGACCACAAATGTCACCAAGGTGGGCCCTGCACGCATGGACAGAGTGGATTAAAACCCACAAATTATGATGGAATCCCATGTTTGGAGTGCTACACCTGAGATTTGAATCTGCTTCATTGGATGGACAGTGTGGATACACACGTCCATCAAGTGGGTCCACGTCTAGTGTACGGACGGCGTGAATAAACACATATAACATGTTGTGGCCCACCATCTAGCCATCTGGACGGTGGGGATGCAAACAGGGGACGACGTAGGTGGAAAAAAAATGGATGGACTGCGTTGATAAACCACATGCACCGCCTGGTTTCCACGTGCGTGTGGGTCCCACAGCTGCTATGCAGCATTATAAAATACATATATCACGGTGTGGTACCACGTGTACAACTAGCACTATGTCAAGTGGGCCCCACCTCCCATGCAAGGACGAGGTGGCTTTCATCACAGTAACGACTCACCGTCCAGCAACTGTTGGACGGTGCAAAAGATGGCCACACATCAATTAGGCCCCACACATGTGGTTTACATCATGGTGATAAAACACCAACATCGCAGTGCGTCCCTCACATATGGACGGCGTGGATTCTTCACGCGTGCATGACGGTAGGTCATGTGGATGGGATCTATAGACCACCACTTCCATATAATATATATATTATATTAACTATACTATCATTATTATATTATATATAAAAAATCTAACGTCCAAATGGCTGGGTGGCTGGACGTACTGACGGTGGGATGGAGCCCAAAGCACTTGCTGACGGTCCAGTAGCTGCATGTTGCTGGATGTTCAACTGATGGACAACCTGGATTCAATGCTCACACGAGGTGGGTCCACAGGTGTGGGGCCCACCAATAGCTTTAGATAAACTGATATTTGTATCTTCCTCCAATTAGGCCCGTCCAAACGGTGGGGATGCGCCACTATGGGTCCCTCTTGATACAAGACGTACATCTAGACAAGCCCTACACGAGTGGGCCCTCAAATGCATAATAATCAACGGTTAAAAATTCATAAAAATCACCCACCTTTTTCGCTTCTTCTTGGATCAATGGCAAGCTAAGCTCCTCGGCTTCGACTTGATGGAGGATGATGAAGTTTGGAGGGTTAGGATGAGAGATGTGGGGGTAGGAAGATGGGCCACTCCAATCTCTTCTCATGGAGAGCTTGGATGGTTGGGTTGCTTGGAGAATGAGGGAGAGAGATGAGAGGGAGAGAGAGAGAGAGAGAGAGAGAGAGAGAGAGAGAGAGAGAGAGAGAGAGAGAGAGAGATGAGAGAGTGATGTGGTGGGTGTACTTTGTGTAAGAGAGGGTTTGACTTTGGGGTTGCTTGGGCATGGGATTGTACTTTGACATGAGATGTGATGTAGTACTTGATTGATGTGATGTGATACTTGATTGATGTGATGTAATTAATTTGAAAGATTATCTTGGGTTTGCAAATGCACAGAGTTTTCTCGAACTGAACGCTGGCCCACATCTCTTGGCCTGGGTATCGCCTCGGCGCGCGAGATGCGGCATCCGAATCGCGGCGACGACGCGGTCGCTAGGGTACAAGTCTCGGGTTGAGTCGACTCGGGTTAACGGCATGTGAATCAGGAGCGCACGCAAATGCCGGTTAAAGGTCGAGGTTACCGGGGTTCTACTAGGAAGACCGCAGAAGTCTACGGAACGATACGGTGTAGGATACAGGTCTTATAGGAAGCCAGATGGACGGTGTGGATTTAATAGAACACATCACTATGGGTTCCACTTGTACAAGCGTGTGTACAACACACGTGCACTGGAGAAACACCGAGTCAAGGGAGTCGGTCAACGTACGCTGACCTAACTTCTAGCAAAATAAAATAATTAAAAAAAATAGAAGTTTCTATTTTCTGACGTTCAGACGCATGACCATCTACGAACGGTTGTGGGCAACATAACCGTCCATCATGCAGAGGGGTGAAAAAAGGTCAAACCCATGTTCACCGTGGGTAACCATACACGCACATGTGCCAGCCATAGCAGCCAAAAATAAACTACCCTACAACCTCCAAAACGATTATAGCATGATTACTTTAATGGGCCACATTACAAGTAATCCAAAACCATCCATTTCTGATCAGAATTTCGAGGCGATCCAATGGACGGAGTGGATTTCTCCATTGACACTGATCTTGTGCCCCACCACTCATCAGCGCAAGAAGAATTACATAGTCTGCGTACGTCTGTGAAAACTGACCTCTGTGGGCCAGTTTTACGATCAAGGAGACGGACAGATCTACGATCCAGACCGTCCAAAACCCTCCTAAGGTGGGACCAACCAAGCTCAAGGAGTCTAAACGACTCAAATCCCATTCACGGATTAGTTATCAACATAAAAAAGCAAGCCAAATGCGGTTCTTTCGCTATTGCTGGGAAAGGGGAGTACGTAAAAGCTCTACACCGACTTTCTTCTTTTCTCTCTAGCCACCGACCTTCCTAAAGCCAATAAGAAAGGAGAGAAATGTGAAGGAATGGATCATCTGGAACGTGAGTGGGAAGTGGGAGAGAAAGTGGCCGTTTTTCCTTCTTCTTTCTTTCAGCTGTTCTTTTCTTCTTTTCCTTTCATGGTTTTCCTAGTTTTAGCATGATCCTGTCAGGCTACACCTCTTAGCTAGGGCTAAGAGGTGAAGCTTGTAGTGTGATGGGTAGTTTCTATGGCTTCGATTCATATTTATGAACTTACTTTGATTATGATTTGATTGTATGGAATATTTGTAGTTTTTAATGGTTTGTTGTGACTCAAATTACAATGGATCTGTGATAACTTTGAGTGTTTTCTATAATTATATAGAGGTTATGGTTGTAGGAACCCTATTGTTCACCATTGTCTCATGGACATGGTTGGGTGATGGAATTCTTCCCTATGTTCATAACTCTCTCATATTGGATGTGGATTGGTTAAATTTTATTGTTTGCTTTGTCTCAGGGGCATGGTTTTATGATGGAATCAAGTCTAATTCTCATACCTCTCATCTCTTAAAGACTAGATCAAAGAAAGTTCAGATTTGATTTTCAATGTTATATCCTCCAACTGGATGAAGATGGGACTCTAAATCTAGTTATGTTCATGAATCAAGTGTAGATCTCCTTAATCTCTACAAGTGGATCCTTGGAAACCCTAGTTTCCCTACCTTTGAATTTTACAAGTTTTAGTTTAAGATTTCACCATCATTCCCTTAAAATTTCCTAATTAAAATTTTATCTTCGCCTAGTTCTAATCCTGGTTACTTTCAGATTACGTACAAGGTTCAGTCCCTGTGGAGTCGACCTCGATCTTACTAAGATTTTTACTACATCGCAGCCCTATACTTGGGGTGTGAATAAGTTTTTGGCGCTGTTGCCGGGGATTGACGGTTGTGTTTTTCTAAGATTAACTGGTTTTAGAATTAAGTTAAGAGTAGGATTTTCTAACTTTAGTTTTAGATTTTTCTGTTTAATTTTTTTTTTTTTTTTTTGAAACTAATCTAACTATCTATTTTTAGGACTTGGCTATAGACTTTTTAAATTGGTAATCTCTTTCTAATTTCTCTACCTTTTCTATTTTAGATTACGTTTTACTTTATATTTTTAGAAATTTTCTAAGTTCTAGGATTTCTTTTAATTTATAAACTAACCTTCTTTCTATTTTAAGTTTAAAACTTTCTTAATTTGTTTTAGAAATTTTTTATTTTCTTTTAGGATTTTTTTCCCTTTTTTAGAAACTAGTTTACTTTCTATTTTAGGATCTCCTGCTATTTCTAGACTTTCTATCTTTAGAAACTAACTTGGTTTGTTTTGTTTTACAGGTTTTTAACATAGGACTTCTAATTTGGTAACTTCCTTCCAACTCTTTTCTCTGATTTTCTAGATTTCTATTTCTTCCTTTCTCTTAGGTTTAAGTTTAGAATTTGAATTGAGGGCTGCGAGTGTTTCATGCCCAAGTGGGTTTATGACAACACTCTACGTCTCTTAAGTAGAGGATTGGTTGAGGGGTTATCCATCCATCGAAGGATTAGACACCACTTGAGATCCTTAGAGTTAACTGAGGTTATGCCTGCAAATCAACCTCTTCTACCCCAACTTAGGGTTGAGGACATCTAGGATGAGAATGAGGTACATTAAGCACCCTCGCCTCGTACTTTATGAGATTATTTACAACGGGCGGGGGTGAGCACACCCTCATATATGGTTTTTTCAGAAAATATGGGACACATGAATATCACGTCAGGGGTGATCCAACTCGTTCCAAAATTTCATGGGCTTAAATATATGAAAATCCGTATCTATACTTGAAAGAGTTTTATGAAATTATAGGCACTTTATACTTTCCTAACGTGTTTGAGGACACGGTCAGGCCGAAACTCTTTCCCTTTTCTTTGAAAGAGAAAGCTAAGGCGTGGTTACATTCACTACATCCCTGATCTATTGGCACATGGAATGACATGACAAGGGAGTTCATAAAGAAATTTTTTTTCATATCACAAAACGAACACCCTTAGAAAATCAATCATGAACTTTGCCCAAAAGGAGGATGAAACATTCTTCTAATATTGAGAAAGGTTCAAGGATCTTATCAGTTCAAGCCCACAACACAGTTTTGAAACGTGGAGCATTACACACTTTTTCTATGATAAACTGACATCTTCCATGCGCCAATTAGTTGTGACGATGTACAATCAGGAATTTATGATTAAAAATGTCGATGATATGTGGGATTACTTAGATAGACTTGCTGAAAACACACAATCATAGGACACATATCCAAAATCGAGTACCACTTCTAGGCCCACTCAATCAAAGGAAAGGGGCGGAGTATACCTGTTAAAAGAGGATGATGATATCAATGTTAAAGTGGCTAATCTCACAAAGAAATTCGAGGCCATGGAATCAAGAATAAGGGCAAGGAAGTTATTTACGGTATTTGTGGTTGTAACAGTCACAACTGAAAATTGTCAAATATATCTACTTTTCAAGTGGTATTGACTGAGTAATCCAATGCTGTAAATAATTACCAAAGACTTGTCAATGGACCCACCTCTAATATATACAATCATAGGTAGAGAAATCATCCAAACTTCAGTTGGAGGAATGAACAAACTGCTACTCAAGGTTTCTTTAATCAAATTCCAAATTAAGTGAAACCTCAAGAGGATCCGATTCTAAAATAAATTCAAGACCAAGAGCTACTTAATCAGAATACGACACAAGCAATCCAGGAAATCAGATCAGCAATTGGAACGCTTATGTCATCTGTCCAAAGGATGGAGTCACAATTAACAATTGTGGGAAAGGAGATACTTCCTGCTTAACCTCTCCCCAATCCCAAACCACAATATGAGATAAGTGACCTCAGATCTTCGAATCAAGTGGAGCAAGCTAAATTTATTACCACTCTTAGAAGAGAGAAGACCATTGACAAAATCATTCCGATTAGGGCTAAAAAGCCCAAGGATCCGAAAGAAGACAACGATGATATACCTAGTACTGCTTCACATGAATTAGAACTGGAACCTCAAGGGAAGCCGATTGTTCCATTCTCCCAACGGTTGGTTACACTAAAACCTTTCTCTAACTTTCAGGATATTTTAGAGGTGTTGAAACAAGTGAAAGTTAATATTTCTCTACTTGATGCCATAAAATAAATACCTTCATATGCCAAATTTTTAAAAGACTTATGTACGACCAAAGGACGATAAAATATTCAAAAGAAAATCTTCTTGACTGAGAAAGTGGGTGTCATCTTAAAACAAGATGTTTTGTAGAATTCAAAGTCTCGGTAGCCCAACCATATCATGTGTAATCGGAAACTATCAAATTGTGTATGCACTTCTTAACTTAGGAGCGAGCATAAATCTGATTCCTTACTTGGTGTACAAACAGTTACGTTTGGGTGAATTAAAACCCAACCCAACCATATTAGAACTTGTCGATTGTTGAGAGTCAAATATTGCATATTAGACTCTAGTAATTCCCTAATTTTATGAACATTATATTATTTAATGGCCTATTGTAATCGTGTTTGTAATGCAAGGTGTATTTAGGAGTCTGGACTGAAAAAGGGTACAAAAGCATGGATTTAACACTCTAAAGTCACCAAGGCAAGGGATGGACCCCAGGAGATCGAGATCAAAGCATTTACATGCCAGATATCCGAGAAAATCACGTTACTCACGTTAAACGGGCCCGAAAATCATTCAGAATTCAAGATCATAGGGTTCCCACCATCTGTTCGGCTCGAAACTTCATATATGGCTTGAGGATCATAAATTAACCATACACGTCAAATTTTAGCCATTGGATCCTTGTGAAAGTGACCCAATAGATAGATCAACCCATAAATCTATGATTTGGAGCCCACCTGATACTTGGATATGCTTTAATTTTGGTCTCAAACCCTTAAATGGGGTGGCACAATGAATGGTTGAAGCGAATTTTCTATACACATCACGATGGATCGCACATCGGACCCGTGTGCATGGTGGGCAAGTGCACTGGCCATGCAACGCATCCCATAAAGTCGGTCAGCATGTGCTGACTGACTCAACCCGATTTTTCTACGCCTAGTGTCCAGTGAACGCACCCGTCCGACACTGCATTCGCTAGTGGGCCTCACCCCTCATCCATATAGATGATCTGGACCGTTCATTCACTCCCACGGGGGTAGGGCTGACCCTATCCATGATGGCCTTTTGGCCCCATGAAAACGTACACAGGTGGATCACATGAAAACACAAGATGCACTACGAATTGATTTTATACAGTGGACCGCACCAAAACTCGACCAAAATCACTGCTTTTTGACTAAAATTTCGTCAGGAATCTAATGAACAGGGTGAATTTCACCAAAACATCAATGTAGGGCCCACCGAACACGTCAGTGCAAAAACTTTCTAAAACGGACGTCCGAATGCATCCAGGAGTTATAGGGAGTTATGGCCCACCATCCTTGATCGTTTGGATGATCCGAACCGTTCAGAGGAATCCCAGGTCAAAAAAGACCAAAACCATGATGTCAGAATGGAAGATGGGATGATCACCATTCCGAAAATTCAATTCAAACGTAAAGAGTTGTGCTTTCTCTTTCTCGGCTACACAAGGAGTTACGTACAAGCTCTCAGCCACCGACCTATCCTTACTTCTATATAAGGGAGAGAGAATGGATGTAAAGGGCATACTTGGAGGCAATCTTTGGACGTGTGGGGCAGCTGTGGAGGCGTGGCGAGACCGTGGAGCATAAGAGGGAGCAAGGGTTATCAAGAGTTTTTCCTTCCTTTTCTTATTATCTATTTTTATTTTTCTAAGATGTTTTTAGTGTCATCATGTTTATGTTAGGCTAAACACTACAAGAAATTTGGTTTTTAGCGATGAAAAAAATTCGCTTTTGAAAATTTTTCGTTGGTAAAACAACACTTTTACCGACGAAATTTTTTTCATCGGGAATAAATTTTTTACCGATAAATATTTTCGTCGGTAAAAGTAATTTTCCCGTTATTTTGAAAATTTTCCCACTAAGAGTTTTACTGACGAATATTTTCATCGGTAAAAGCAGAGAACCCCTTTTAACAACAAAAATTTTCGTCGCTAAAGGGTGTTTTGAATTTTTGAAAAAATAAAAAAATTGAAAAGTTTCCTTTTACTGACGAAATTAATTTTGTAGCTAAAAGCCACCTTTAGCATCGAAAATGTTCGTCGCTAAAGGGTGTTTTGAATTTTTGAAAAGACAAAAGTCGAGAAGTTTCCTTTTACCGACGAAATTAATTTCGTAGCTAAAAGCCACCTTTAGCGACGAAAATGTTCGTCACTGAAGGTTGTCTTGAATTTTTGAAAAGATAAAAAAATCAAGAAGTTTCCTTTTACCAGCGAAATTAATTTCGTAGCTAAAAAACCACCTTTAGCGATGAAAATGTTCGTCGCTAAAGGGTGTTTTGAATTTTTGAAAAGATAAAAAAAATCGAAAAGTTTCCTTTTACCGACGAAATTAATTTCATAGCTAAAAGCCACCTATAGCGATGAAAATATTCATCGCTAAAGGGTGTTTTGATTTTTAAAAAAATAAAAAAGTTGAGAAGTTTCCTTTTACTGACGAAATTAATTTCGTAGATAAAAGCCACCTTTATCGACGAACATTTTTGTCGCTAAAGGGTCTTTTGAATTTTTGAAAAAATAAAAAATTTTACTTTTACTGACGACAATTTTCGTCGGTAAAAAAGTTTTAATTTTTAAGATAGAAATTTTTTTCGCAGTGTTGGAAAATTTGACGGTTAGACTTTTACCGACGAAAATTTTCTTCGGTAAAAAAGTTTTGATTTTTTAGATAAAAAATTTTCACTCTGTGTTGGAAAATTTGGCGGTAAGACTTTTACCGACAACAAATTTCGTCGGTAAAATTTTTTTTCCTAAATCTTTTTCCCGATGGTTGTAAACCGTCTTTAATAATGTAAAAATGTTTTAATTTTTAAAATTTTTTGTCGGTAAAAATGGGTGTTTGTGTGTGTGTGTGTGTGTGTGTGTGTATATATATATAGTTTTTATATCTTATGAGTGGAAATTATATATATATAATTAAAAGGTAGTATTTAAATGATTTGTAATATCACTTGAAAAAGAATATTGAGAAGTTTAGAAATTTTAACATTGTTTGAGAACAAAATGATGCTTTTGAAAAAAAAAATCGACAATTTGAAATTTTTGAGAAAAAAAATTAAAATATGAGAAATTTTTTGAGAATTTGAAAATAAAAATTCAGAATTTGTTTTTTATTTTTTTGAAATATTTTATAATAAAAATGATATTTTGTTAAAAGAATTAAAAAAAAAATACATTTTGAAAAAAAAAATGTTATTTTTAAATGGAAATTGAAATTTATCTGTGAAAAATAAAATTACTAAATTATTAGGCACATCCACTAATTGAACCTTTAATCATTTTTGGACAATCTAATCAGTTCAGATTGAAAAGTAAATAACTTCAGATGTTCAAATCAAATTTCACTGAAATTGTTGATCAATCTCGTATGCCCAATATCTTTCTCAGATGATTGAGACGAGTAAGTAGTCAAATTGAGAGTATTTATCAGTAAAATACAATGAATGGACTTGGCATATAAAATGGGCCAAATATTCTGGTCAAAATTGTAACCCAACTTACTGACCTCGTGAGAACCTAAGAATTGATGTTAGTAAGTTTTGTAGGGCCCATCATGATGTGTGTTGAACATCATTGCTGTGGATTTGATGTGTCCCCTTTAGGTTATGAGATATCTCAAAAATCATCTGTATACAAAACTCAAGTGGGCCATACCATCTAAAACTATGTGAAGACATCCTAAAAAATATAAAAGCACTTGGTCGGTCCCACATGAGTTTTGGATGCGGTTGAAACTTGGTCTGACCCCTCATCCAAGTGGGACACACACAATGAGTGGGTTGGATATGTGAATCATATTTAGGCAGGCCTAATATATGATTATAAATGTTTTAAGGAAACCCTTCTCCACTACACTTAGTTGAGTTACTCGTTACCCTTACCAGAGTTAACTCTGTGGGGTCCACTGTTATTTATTTATTTTATCCACTCCATTCATCCATGTTAACAGATAATTTGAGGTCTAAAGAACAAAAAGGAAGCATATCCAAAGCTTAAGTGGACCACACCACAGGAAATAGCGTGATTAAACCTCTACCATTTAAAATTTCTTGGAGTCCATAGAAGTTTTGGATCAACCTGATGTTTGTGTTTTCTATTCATTCATATATTTTTGATATTATGAATAACCTTTAACCATTTTTGGATAATTTGATCTGTCCAGATTGAAGAGTAAATAACTTCAGATGTTTAAATCAAAATTCACTCAAATTGTTGATCAATCTTGTTTGCCCAATATCTTTCTCATATGTAGCATGATCGGGGTGAGTAACTAGCCAAATTGAGGGTAATGATCAGTAAAATAGAGTGAATGGACTAGACATGTAAAATGGGTCAAATATTCTGGTCAAAATTGTGACCCAACTTATTGACACATTGAGAACCTAAGAATTAATGTTAGTAAGTTTTAAGGAAACCCCTCTCCACTACATTTAGGTGAGTTACTCGTTACCCTTACCAGAGTAAACTCTGTGGGGTCCACTGTTATTTATTTAGTTTATCAACTCCATTCATCCATGTTAACAGATAATTTGAGGTCTAAAGAACAAAAAGGAAGCATATCCAAAGCTTAAGTGGACCACACCACAGGAAATAGCGTGATTAAACCTCTACCATTTAAAATTTCTTGGAGTCCATAGAAGTTTTGGATCAACCTGATGTTTGTGTTTTCTATTCATTCATATATTTTTGATATTATGAATAACCTTTAACCATTTTTGGATAATTTGATCTGTCCAGATTGAAGAGTAAATAACTTCAGATGTTTAAATCAAAATTTACTCAAATTGTTGATCAATCTTGTTTGCACAATATCTTTCTCATATGTAGCATGATCGGGGTGAGTAACTAGCCAAATTGAGGGTAATGATCAATAAAATAGAGTGAATGGACTAGACATGTAAAATGGGTCAAATATTCTGGTCAAAATTGTGACCCAACTTATT
Organism: Magnolia kwangsiensis; assembly: GCA_037074715.1. Classification (NCBI taxonomy): domain Eukaryota; kingdom Viridiplantae; phylum Streptophyta; class Magnoliopsida; order Magnoliales; family Magnoliaceae; genus Magnolia; species Magnolia kwangsiensis. Next base: position 186,909,112 of record CM073572.1, on the reverse strand, counting down.
GACACCCTGAGAACCTAAGAATTAATGTTAGTAAGTTTTAAGGAAACCCCTCTCCACTACATTTAGGTGAGTTACTCGTTACCCTTACTAGAGTAAATTCTGTGGGGTCTACTGTTATTTATTTATTTTATCCACTCCATTCATCCATGTTAATAGATAATTTGAGGTCTAAAGAACAAAAAAGAAGCATATCCAAAGCTCAAATGGACCACACCATAGGAAATACTGTGATTGAACCTCTACCATTGAAAAATTCTTAGAGGCCATGGGAGTTTTGGATCAAGCTAATGTTTATGTTTTCTCTTCATTCATATCTTTTTGATATTATGAACAGGTTGAATGATAAATAAACATTACTATGGGCCCAAGGAAGGTATCAACGATGGAAATCATTATTCCACACTGTTTCGTGTGGCATGATCCACTTGAGCTATGGATTTACCAAAAATTTGGGATCAACCCACACCGTTCATCCATTTTTTGAGATCATTTTAGAGAATTATCCAAAAAATGAATCATATCCAAAGATTAAGTGGACCACACTACAAATAAGTTTTTAATGGTAAGCGTTCAATCTACACTATTTTTTGTGGTGGGGTCCACTCAAAGTTTGAATCTGCCTCATACGTTGGCTCATGATCTAAACTTATCTGGTAAAATGGATGGATAGAGTGGATAAAACACACGCATTCACGGCGGGCCCCACAGTTTACTAAGTGCGCTAAGCGTACTGAGTTACTTGGTACGCAATCGGTACGCAAGGGGTACGGATTGGTTACCCCTGACGCCAGCTAATGGCTAGTGGTCGGTGCTCTATGGGCCCCACCATGCTGTATGTGTTTCATCCATGCCTTCCATTTATTTTTAAAAATCATCTTATGACATGAGACCAAAAATGAGGTACATCCCAACCTGAAATGGACCACATTAGAGGAAACAGTGTTGAATGAGCGTCAACCATTATGGGGGCCAGATTAGGATTGGCTACTCCCCCTGCCACCAGCCCCGTGGCTAATGGTCAGTGCTCTATGGGCCCCACCATGATGTATGTGTTCATCCATTTTTACAGATCATTTTAGGGCTTGATCCCCAAAATGAGAGGGATATAAATCTCAGGTGGACCACACCATATGAAAATAACAGTGATTGGATATCCACCATTAAAATCCGCCTAAGGCCCACTATACTATTTTTTTGGCATCTAATCTGTTGATTAGGTCATACAGGCCCAGATTAAGGGAAAAAAACAAAAACCAGCTTGATCCAAAACTTTTATGGGCCTCAAAATGTTTTTAATGATCGATGCTCATTCAACACTGTTTCCTATAATGTGGTCCATCTGAGGTTAGGATATAGCTCATTTTTGTTCACATACCGTCAAATGATTTATAAAAATAGATGGACAACATGGATGAAACACATACATCATGGTGTGGCCCACAGAGCACCAACCATCAGCCAATGGCTGGTGTCAGGGGGAGTAGCCAATCCATTTCGGACGCAGATTGGATACTGACAGGTTAAGCAGCGAGAGTGCTACTGAAGTGGCGTCACCTAATTCTGTGGATCCCACCATGAAGTATGTTTTATATCCACATTGACTATACATTTTTAGAGATCATTTTAGGGCATGATCCAAAGAATGAGTGAAATCCAAACCTTGAGTGGAACCCACCACAAAAAATAGTGGAGAGAATGATGTCCACCATTAAAAACTTCGAAGGGCCACAAAAGTTTTCGATCAAGTAGATATTTGTGTTTTCCCTTCTTTAATGTATGTTTTAACTTATGAACAGGTAGGATCTCAAATAAACATCACGGTGGACCTTAAGAAGGTTTCAATGGTGGGTGTCACTCTCCCCACTATTTTCTATGGTGGGGTCCACTCTAGCTTTCCATATACCTCATTCTTTGGTTCATGTCCTAAAATGATCTCTCTAAATAAATGGACAGTGTGGATATAACACGTATATCATGGTGGGGCCCACATAACTTGGTGATGTCACTTCAGCTGAGAGTCTCGCTACTCAACCTGTTAGTAGCTAATCCGCGCGTGCCCTAATCCTTTCTATCCTCCCTGTCACTCTCCCTAATCTCCTCCCTCTCCTCTCTGTCTCTCTCCACCCATGATTCCCCTCTCTGATCTACCCCCTAACCTCTCTCTCTCTCTCTCTCTCTCTCTCTCTCTCTCTCTCTCTCTCTCTCTCTCAGTGTGTTTGATCTAAAGAAGGAAGGAGCTGAAACGACACCCTCTTTACCCACGCACGCCCTCTCTCTCTCTCTGAAGCTCAGTTGAAGACTCATTCAAGAACGCTAAACGTGAGGTATCTCTCTCTCTCTCAATCTCTCTCAATCTCAATGTTGATTTAGGAATTTGGGGATTTAGTAATTGGCGGATTCCCGATTCGATGTGGATCCCTATTTAGGGATTTGGGGATTTTAGGGCTTATAGATTTGGGGATTACCGATTCAATCTCTCTCTCTCTCTCTCTATCTCTCTCTCTCTCTCTCTCTCTCTCTCTCTCTCTCTCTCTCTCTCTCTTTTGCTTGCTTACTCCATTAGTTTCCTTCTTTGGGTGATGATAGCTTATTCCTTCTCTCGGGTAGAAGGCCTTTATATCTTTAGCAACGACTTCTCAGGTGAAGTTGTTAAGCGGACAAATCTGAATATTATTAAGTGGGCAGAATAATGTGAACTTGTGGGATGTTGTGCATGCATGGGTCATCATACACCTGCATGATTCTAATGCTTCAGTTAACCAAGAAACTGGAAAATCCAAGTAGGATATAACTGTAGTCACCATAGATCAATGCTTGGAATTTCTTTTGTCTTAAGGGATCTTGATCATTCATAACAATGTTTATCTGGAAAGGACCACAACTTCCAAGCTTCTAAGATGTTCAAGGATATCTGGTAATTTGATGCATGAGATACTTGGAAGAGAATTCAAGATCTAGGGAGTAGTTCTCCATATTGATTTTGAAAAGTATCCTTTGCTTTTCCATTTTAAAAAAAAAAACAGCCTCTATGAGCTGCACAATTTAGCACTTCATAGTAACAAACATTGGATTTAATATTGCTCAAGTCATTAGGGTATAACCCACGTATGGAGGATTTCATGTTTCCATGCTTGGGCCACCAACCAAAAATAGAGTCTCAACCTGTGGCTGGCCATGATGTGAGTTTTTGTGTTATTTGGATGGAAAAGAACCATCAATTCAACAAAACAATTGTTAACATTGGCAAGTCACATTCCAAAACTAGACTGAGTCTGAACAATTCTGACTGAGTTGGAATGAGTCAAGTGACAGATACTGGTTTCGATCTCTGGGTGACTTGCACTTTAGAACTTATGCTTAAAACCATGTTCTCCATCATTGATTTCTTTGAGAATTGTCAATCAGTTGTGAAGGTAATATGACCATTATAAAACAAGAGGCTTTTAGTGTATTTGGAATGAATTGGGACCAAATACACTCTTCCAAATGTACTAACCTTACTGATTCACACCAACTACCACCAAATACATGCTCCCAAATGAACCTTTACAGTTCATTTTAGGTAACTGGTGTTGTCAGTTCTTCTAACCAAATGCTTAAGTCAGGGGCTACGTGTTCTTTGTTTAGGCTTCAAGTTCATTGGGGAATATAGTTGTTGGTATAATCAAGAGTTAGAGTCTTGATTACCACCAGCCCAGCTTGCAGGAACATGCTCATGAGTTATTTTAGTATAAATAGTAACACCTTATTTTTAAATAGGGATTTGGTGAGGAATAAATGCTAAATCAGGTTAATGAAAGAATGCTAAATCAATCCAGTGGGCTGAGGAATAAATGATATGTGCTCTCTTCTACAACACAACTTGATAATCACCATTAATACATTGAAACAAATTTTGTGACAAAGAGTTGCTATACATGTTGCCTTCTCATATATCTTTTTTATAATGCTTTTCTTCTTCGTCATGTGTAATTTGTTAAATTTCATCTGTAGTTGTAGTTGAACACTCAATTTTCATTCCCTTGATTGCTGGAGTTCCCACAATCATCCTGGGGATGGATGTATCACATGGTTCCTCGGGCCAGTCCGACGTGCCGTTAATTGCAACGGTAAGATAAGATGCATGATTTTCCTTTTTAACTGTTAGTCATAGAGTGACAGTACTTGTTTTAATTTTCTTGGATGGATGATGAATGTATTTGAGAATGTAAATGAAAATAAAGAAATTATAATATATATATATATATATATATATATATATATATATATATATATATATATATATATATATATATATATATATATATGTTATCAATGGAGGATACCTTGTTTAGGGGGACATGAAATTCTTGTAGCTTATGGTATGGTGCCCCAATATTGGTTGTATGGTACTAGTATGTAGTAGATAATACTAGGTTCGATAGTAGATAATATTAGAGAATACCTAAACCCGATCCGAACCTGATTCCCTAAACCTAAACTTAAACCTATAACCTAAACCTAAACCTAAACCTTTGACTTAAACCTATAACCTAAACCTAAACCTATGACCTAAACTTATAACCTAAACCTATAACCTATAACTTATAACCTATAACCTAAACCTAAACGTAAACCTATAACCTAGACATAAACCTATTAGCTAAACCTAAACCAATGACCTAAACCTATAACCTAAACCTAAACCTATGACCTATAACCTAAACCTAAACCTAAACCTAAACCTAAAACCTAAACCTAAACCTAAAACCTAAATGTATTCTCAAATCCCTAAACCTATAACCTATAACTTAAACCCAAACCTAAACCTATAACCTTAACCTAAACATATAACCTAAACCTATAACCTTATCCTAAACCTAAACCTAAAACCTAAATGTATTCTCAAATCCCTAAACCTATAACCTATAACCTAAACCTAAACCTAAACCTATAACCTAAATATATTCTCAAATCCCTAAACCCAAACCTACACCTAATCCTAATCTTAACTCCTTAACCTAAACTTAAACTTGAAAACCCAAACCTAAACTCGATCTCGAACCCAAACCCGATTTCCTAAACCTAAACCTTAACCTATTCTTAATTTCCTAAAGCTATAACCTATAACCTAAACCTATAACCTAAACCTATAACCTTAACCTAAACCTAAAACTTAAACTTAAACATAAAACCTAAATGTATTCTGAAATCCCTGCACCTAAACCTACACCTAATCCTAATCTCAACTACTTAACCTAAACCTAAACTTGAAAACCTAAACCTAAACCCGAACCTGATTTCCTAAACATAAACCTTAACCTATTCTCAATTCCCTAAACCTTAACCTATAACATAACCTAAACCTAAACCTATAACCTAAACCTAAACCTAAAACCTAAATGTATTCTCAAATCCTTAAACCTAAACCTACACCTAATCCTAATCTTAACTCCTTAACCTAAACCTAAACTTGAAAACCCAAACCTAAACCCGTTCTCAACCCAAACCCGATTTTCTAAACCTAAACCTTAACCTATTGTCAATTTCCTAAAGCTATAACCTATAACCTAAACCTAAACTTACAACCTTAACCCAAACCTAAAACCTAAATGTATTCTCAAATCCCTACACCTAAACCTACACCTAATCTTAATCTCAACTTGTAAGGCTTGTATCCTAGACTGTATCATTCCGTAAGCTTCCACAGTCCTTCCGGTCGAATTTTGGCAACCCTCGACCCATATTTGATGTTTGCGCGTGATCCTAAGTTGAGTCCTGAATAATAAAGTCGACTCGACCTGAAACTTATTTTTAGCGACCACGCCATCGCCACGGTTCCAACGTCATGACTCACGCACCGATCCGATACCCAGGCTAGAAGTTATGGGCCCACGTTCATTTCGAGGAAAACGCTGCATGTGCGAATTTTGAGAGAAAATCTGCGGCCTATCCCATCAATTAATCAATTAATCCCATCAATCAAGTACACATCACACCTCAAGTCAAGTACAAGCAACCCATACCCTACCCCTACCTCTCTCTTACACAAGCTACCCCAAAGTCAACCCTTACATCACTTCATCCATTACTCCACCCATCACTGATTGCCCATCACTCCACCTCTTATCATCCCATCACTTCTCACTCTCCCTTATTTCTCAAAAAAAATCTCCCAAGCAACAAACATCTCACGTCCAAGCTCTCTCTCTCTCAAACCAACAAGTGTGGCCCACTTTTCCTCTCTTATCTCCCCATCTCAACCATTCATTCATCATCAACCTCTATCAATAGTGAAGGTAAGGAGCTAAGGAGGCTAAGGGACCAAGAAGGAGGCTGATAAGTGGATGATCGACTCTTAAATTTCTTTTTTTAGGACCATATATTATGGGACCCGTTTGAAGCATACAATGTAAGAAATTAAGGGCCCATAGTGGCAGGGTCCCTCCTCTTCATCACGATCTCTCTTGTCTCTTCTTTTCTCTCTCTTTCTCTCTTTCATTTTGAGTTGATTTGGCCGTGTGGCCCACGGGGATGGACCCCACCACAAAGTGTATTTTTATCCATGCCATTCACCTTCATGTGGGACCCATCTGATGGATGTGTTGGACCTACACCATCCAGCCCATTGGCGGGCCTAGACGGAAGGAAAAATACAAAGATCAGGTGGTCCAAACAGGTGGGCCACGTCCATGTGGGACCACCATGATGCTGTGTTTATCCATGTCGTCCAGCGTCCCTGGACGCTGTACATAGGGGGTGGCTAATATGGAGTGCATGTACTGACATGGGTGTGTACTGATAAGCTAACAAAAAAAAAAAAACATTGTATAAAATAATATATTTGATCTTTTGGGGTGGGCCGCTCATGGCGGCCCCACCTTGATGTATGGGGCTGATCCACGCTGTCCATTCCATTCCCCAGCTCATTTTAGGTGTTGAGATGAAAAATGAAGCCAATCCGATTATCTGGCGGGCCATAGTATAGAAAATAGTGGTTCTTACTGTTAAAATGCACTTTAAAGTCTTTTATACGTCAAAATACCTTGGATATTGGGCTCATTTAGCCTGTAATGAGCCGTAGGATCCAATGGTTGAAGTGGATTTGCCTAATGAGGGCCCCACCTAGGAAATTCTATAGAAAAATGTTTTTTTTTAAAAAAAAAAGTTTTTTTTTAAAAAAAAAAACCACAACAGCAGCGCCCAAGGACGCCAACAGCATCCTGCTACGTGGGCGTTGGAGTCAGGGCTCCCAACGGTGAGCCCCACCGTGATCTGCATTGTTATCAACACTGTGCATTTAGGCAGGCCCCATTTGGATAGCGGGCCCCCAAAAAATCAGCAGTAGGTGAAGCTCCAGTGGCCCACACGGCAGGAAACAGTGAGGGTTGAGCGTCTGCCATTGGAACCCTTCTTTCATCACAAAAGTTTTGTATCATATGAAATTTGTTTTTTTCTCTGCATCCGGTCCATGTGACCTTACCAATAGATTGGACGGTAAATAAATGTTATGGTGGGACCCACATGGGACCTATTATGGTGTATGTGTTTTACCCACACCACACACACCATTGGACGGTGGGACCACTGTGATGTATGTGTTCTATCTATGTCGTCCAGCTATTTTCCATCTTAGCTGGCCGCACACTAGCTTTATAGCTGGTATATTTACGTCGGCATCTCAGTGGGTCCCACCATCAGGTGGCTGACGCATTGACATTAGTAAGTTCTGTGGTTCCAACTATGATGTATATGTTTTAAATCCATGCCGTCCATATGATAGGATAGAGGGGTTCATCTTTGATGAATATGTTGTATATCCACACTATTTATTGGGTGGACCACACTACAAAAAAAATCAGTGGGGATTGATAGGCTACCATTGAAACCCATTTAGGGAACACAGAAGCTTTGGATCAACATAGGAAATTTGTTTTTCCTCCTAGTTCAGGTCCATGTGACCTTATGAACTAATTGGATGGAAAAATAAATGTCATGGTGGGCTTGATGAATTGTGCATATTAAACATCATTATCTCTACTGTTATTTGTGGCATGGTCCAGATGATCTTTCGATGGATTTACTTTTTAGAAATGCTCTAAAATGACCTTTATTTGATGTGTGGGCCCCACCTTAATGTGGTGTATGTTGGGCCCATATGAGAGGCCCGATTTGATGTATTAGATCGGCTCAGTTGATTCGGCCCATTGTTGTGGCCCATTTGATTAGGCCCAATGTGATATATGAGGCCCGATGTTGAGGCCCACCTAGATATATATGAGGCCTATGTGATGTGGCCCATTTGATGTATTTGGAGTCCTTGGGTTGAGGCCCAACAGAATGTACATAAGGCCCATTGCAATATATGATCCCACCATGGTTTATGTAATAATGTTCATGGCAGGCCGTACCTTGGGAGCAATGATGGTTTGATGCCCACATTGTAAGGATGATGTTGGTTAAATGTCCGCATTGTCACTCTCCCTACAGCCCATTGATAGGCCCATACTTGTAGTGTGTAGGCTGTCTAGGCCCATCTTCGTTATGAGCAGAGTCCACCACTATATAACATGTTTAGTATAGATCCATAATTCATGCTTATACGCATTATATGTATGCTTGATATGAGGAGTAACTGATCATGACATATGTTTTCGGGCAGATTGTTTATGGGCTCCCTGATAGATGGAGTTGCCCTTCATGAGCGCCCGGTATGCGTAGGATTTTTGCATGTCTGGTAGAGTGATTAATGCACTTGTATTTGTGTGATTATAATTATTGTATACCCTAGTGACATCAGGGCCATAGCCTCCATAGACACATCGTGGATAGCTGGATTGGATACTGAAAATACTGTTTCTAGCATCGGGGTGCCATAGATGTCCCTGGGTGAAAATTCCTAAACCCGATGGTACCAGAGGATGACTCTAACGTCGAGACCAAGTGAATACATGAGCGTGCGAGGGCTGTATACCAGTAGGTGGCGTCTCCCACTGTGTCGTGGTCGGTTGGAAAGGGGTGTGACCTTATTCGCTTGAGTGAGGGGGCAATTTCTAGGTTGAGTTTGACTAGCTTGAGGAATGGGTCGGCTATTAATGAGCCAGGCCCAATATTGGTATGCGAATAGTGAGGTCTCTTCCACTCTCCTAGTTGTGGGTTTGGATAGGGGCGGCAAGCTGGCGTAGAGTGTACTAGACCTTGGTGATTATCCAGAATGAGAACTGTACTGATATTGATGACCTATATGAGGATTGACATGCTTGAGTTACATCTCATATTGCATGGTCTTGATATAGCCGATAGCATTCATATCCTGCACTGTATAGCCTTGGTACGGCCAATTGCATTCATGTACCCATCAGCATGATTCCGCATTACTCTGGCATTACATTCTGAGCACGTTCATACTACGCACACACTTACACCACCTTCTAAGCTTTCTATAAGCTTATGCACGATTGATGCGTGCAGGTAATGCTAGAACGCAGCCATAGCCTCGTTGCAGTTGGAGCATGTAGTCAAGCTTCTAGAGTTTCTGTTATTTTTATTATCTTGTATTTTCCTTTTATACGCACCGTACTCAAAGTTTCTGATCATAGTGGATTTTGTGATGTTCTTATGGCTATTGGTCATGGGTTATGCATATGGTTATACTCATTACAAATCAGATTGATTTTAAAAAAATTCTTCTTGTAGGATCCCAGGATTGGAACCTGGTGTATGGGTGCCGGGAGCCGAGAATGGGGTACTACCGAGGCTGTTGGCGTCGAACTCCACAATCGAAAAATTGGTGAGCCCGATTTCTGAGTTTGGGGCGTGACACAACTCCTTAACCTAAACCTTAACACCTGAACCCGAACTCGATTTCTTAAACCTAAACCTTAACCCATTCTCAATTCCTTAAACCTTAACCTATAACCTAACCTAAACTTAAACCTATAACCTACACTTATAACCTAAACCTAAAGCTAAAACCTAAATGTATTCTCAAATCCTTAAACCGAATGAAAGCCCCGTATCCTAGACTGTAACACCCTGAAAATCGGGGGTCGTGTATAAACTCAACTCCCGAGTTCCAGACCGTCACTTATGCAACAAAAATGATAATGATTCAATGTTGTCTGATTTAAAGCATTCACATAAGTAAAAGTATACCAAAACTGAAATTCATACTTCAGATCCAGTGATAAAAGCAAGCGGAAGACTAAACAATATATATATCACTGTATGGAAAAACAAGTAAATCTCATCTGTCTCCAAAGTATGACTACATCTCTGAGTCTCATATAATATACATGAATAAAATAAATATTCAAAATGGTCCCACTGAAATCCCATCGATCCAGGTCGCCTACGCGAAGCCATCGTGATACTGCATGTACGAGAACTCGTCCTGGTCCTCGTCGATGTCTGGCTCCACCTCCTGGATCTCAGCCTCACCTGCATCTACAATAGGGTCTGGTGGGTGTTGCAAACACCATCCCGTAACGTGGGAGTGAGTGATCAACTCAGTGGAATCATAGAGCAAAGATTAGCATGTTCACAATTCAATCATGCGATAATAGTAAAGCAGTAAATCAGACAATCTTAATACTGTTATTAATGCAAGATGACATGACGTGATGTATGCCCTCACCGACGATCTCCCTCATACGGCAATATCTTACGACCGCGGCATGCCACACTCCCTAGAGTGCTCCACATCTTTCAGGCACATGCAATGCTATAGTGATATGATTTCCAAGTTGTTATTAGTCCATTCGAACAGCAGGATTGGGAAACTAAGGTACTTCCCTTGTATCAATCCCAACACAGATCCTGTCTAGGGTCGTCACTCCTAGTAATCTCATACGATTTATATTTCGTAGGTCACTGCAAGGGCTGTCAGGGCTATTGCTCGCACTCGTTGCACCGCTCCCCCATCACCTTATCAATACAGGCCTACTGTACTCTACTGCAACGGAAGGGTCGTCACCTCCCGTGGACTCAGAATACGCTCGCGGTCACTACAAAGGACTCGTCGCCTGATCAGTGTAGGCCGACAGCTAGAATATAGTGTCCCATACCACCATAATCTGCTCACGAGTCTAGGTGCTCACTGGTCACTACGGGGAGGTTTGTGGCCCCAGCGTAGGCCGACAGCTCGACCACGGTGTCCCATACCACCATGCCCGGCTCATGAGTCTTCGTGGATCAAGGTACCATGGTTAACAGGGTTTACAATGGTAAGTTCAGTACCCTAGGTTCAAGCAATTATGACTCATACAAGGTGAACATACATCGGCCAGTCGGGTTACTTGATGGGCTCGACTAGCGCGATCGCATCTCAAGTCGAACGACATGAAGTGCGTAAAACACTTCGCGTGGCCTAACCACTGCCGTCAACTCTAAACACGAATCGCGTTCATCGACGCGTCGTTCGTGGCTATGACCAGTCAGCCACGAATTCGCTCGGTTACCGACTGCCTAGACTAAGTCTAGTCCCAAACACTTATGGAATCACATCAACAAATTATGTAAGGGCATTGGAATTGAAATACAATCATGTGAGCATGTTAACACATGTTATAACATTCAACTTAAGCAAATCCTCAAGCACATATATTCCATGCATGTAATGAAATCATGCATTTAGTCAACATGTAGAAAATCATTTAGGTCAGCATATTAATTGAGAAATCAATCATAAACTATCACATAACATCATTTAATTCAATACATACTAATACAAGCATTTATACAAACACATACACTAGACACTTAAGTCTACATATAGTATGTCGACCCAAAGTGCGCAACTAGGCGAATCTCTTCGCCAAACTAATTATGCACGCATTCCTAACTTCCTAATGCGACAACAAACCATGTCAATCACATTAGCAAAATATGAATGTAAACAGTACTTCCTACAAATGACTAAAATGCCCTAAATCTCATATTCTTCGTTAATTTATGAAACGGGAAACGGAGAGCATTTTGTACATGTCAAACGGCGATGCCATCAAGAATCTACTATTAAACGACATTGAAAGCGTTGGGAACCGTCAATCAAAGCATCTAAAATCCTCACCTTATGTCTTGTAGACTCGGGAATTGAAACGGAGCGTATACGCTTCGTATACGGCGAATAAGGAACCTAATACACGAGATCCATAAGCTACATCGCTATGGAAACAAGGGAAACTCAATCAACAACTATTTAGGGTATTTACTTACTTAGAATCGCGGTGGAATCACCGGGAAACCGGTAGAGGTGTGTTGCTTAAGCACGTGCAACACGTAGCACAAGTGGCAGGAAGAACTCTCCCACTCTCTCACAATCTCTCACCTTTTTCTCTCTCCCAAGCTAGGGCTTCTCTCAAATTCGGATGGGAGAGAGGAGTGAGGGTTTCAACCCCTTTTATAGCCTAAAACATGCCCAAAATAGGCTTGGGAACAATGTTTACTTGGTGCCTAGCCAAATCGGGGCCGTTTCGGTCCAAAAGGGCATTTCTGAAGGTCCCCAGGCCAAATGCGGTCGGACTTAAGCTCATGCATACTGGATCTAGCACACATCCAGTTTTCAGACCGGTTGGGTTCCCAGATCGCACGTGGCGGTCCAGTTTCAGTTTAACGGTCATCGCACCAAGATCAGGCCTATAAGTCTCGTGATATATAATAGATATTTTTCCTAATCCAAGGGTGTAATTTGGCTGTATTCTGACGGTCAGAACGCTTAATACTGATGCGTCAAATTGTGTGCCAGATTTGAATTTCAAATTCCAATTCTAACCCTATTCTCACTCTCTTCGGTCCGGGCTCAATGAAATAGCCTGTGATTATCGGTTTGACTTGATTTTCGGAATGAGTGTCAAGTCCAGCTAGGCGGTTCTAACGGTCTAAGATAGGAGGTATCGGACTTTCGACGTGCGGTCTAGATCCAATACAAAGATTCAAAGTGGTCCAGAGAACAAACCTGCTTAGAGTTTGGTCCGAGGTTTTAGAGCATTATAGCACCATTGGTTCCACTCGCTTTGGGCCTTGTAGAACGTATTTAAAGTGATCAGGGACCATTTCCCAGCTATTCTAACGTTGCACTAGCTAACCTAGTCATATTTTCTAAAGGAATGAATTCTATGCAATTTCGGGTCGAGTTGGTACTCGAGCCCAAGTATGGATTTTTCACGGGCGTTACAATCTACCCCCCTTAACAAATAATTTCGTCCTCAAAATTTTGTACCTTTTCGTACTCCTCGAGAAGCTGTGGGTAGTTCTTTCTGATCTCGGCTTCTGTCTCCCAAGTAGCCTCCTCCTCAGAGTGATGCGTCCATAATACCTTCACAAGGGGAATCACCTTGCTACGCAGTACCTGCTCCTTCCTGTCTAGGATACGTGTCGGTCGCAGGATATATGTAACATCCTCTAATAACTGCACCTGCTTCCATCTGATAATATGGGAAGGATCAGCAACGTACTTCTTCAGCATAGAAACATGAAATACGTTGTGAACGCTCGCGAGAGGCGTGGGTAAAGCCAATCGGTAAGCCACCGCTCCCACACGATCGAGGATCTGGAATGGGCCAATGAATCGCGGTGCCAGCTTCCCCTTCTTCCCGAACAGAAGGACTCCCTTCATAGGGAAAACTTGCAAAAACACGTGATCCCCGACTGTGAACTCTAGTGGCCTCCGTCTCGTATCGGCGTAGCTCTTCTGTCTGCTCTGCGCTGTAAGAAGCCGACGTCGAATAGTATCAATCTTCTCTGACGTCGCCTGCACCAACTCTGGACCAATCAAGCTACGCTCACCGACCTCTAACTAGTAATGCGGTGCGCGACAAGGTCGCCCATACAGCGCCTCATAAGGTGCCATACCGATACTCGCCTGGAAGCTATTGTTGTACGCAAACTCCTCATATGCAAGACAATCATCCCAACTGTCCTTGAAGTCCAATGCGCAAGCTCGCAACATATCCTCCAAGATCTGGTTCACTCGCTCTGTCTGTCCGTCCGTCTGTGGGTGGAAGGCAGTATTGAACTTCAACTTCACACCCATAGCCTCCTGAATGCGGGTCCAGAAGATAGAAGTGAACAGCGTGTCTCTGTCTGACACGATCTCCAACGGAACTCCATGCAGACGCCCGATCTCTCTGATGTACAATCTAGCCAGCTCGTCTAAAGAGTTCGTAACTCTGATCGGTAGGAAGTGCGCCGACTTCGTCAATCGGTCGACGATCACCCAAATGGAATCATGCCCCTTCCTCGTCTTCGGCAACCCAGAAATGAAGTCCATGGAAATGAAATCCCACTTCCACTCTGCAATCGGCATAGGCTGCAAAAGCCCAGGTGGTCGGCGATGCTGCCTTCACCTGCTGACAAGTGAGACAACGGGACACGAACTCAGCTATTTGGGTCTTCATACCTTCCCACCAATACGTCCTCTTCACATCAGGATACATCTTTGTGCTTCCCGAATGCATCGCGAGTCTAGTAGAATGCGCAGCCTCGAGAATCTCTCGTCTCAAGTCAGGGACATCTGGGACGTATAGGCGGCCACGATAACGTAAGCCCCCATCCATACTAACTCTCCAGTCGGGGTCAGCATCATCACTGGCCTACTGTCGAAGCTCAGTAAGATGCGCATCATCCCTCTGCGCCTCGATGACTCGGTCATCGATCTGAGATCGCACCTTTACATGTGCGATGAACTCAAACGGCTCCTCTACGGTGAGTTTCTGCTCAAAGTCTCGCAAAAACTCAACCATATCCCACTCGGCAACCATCAGCGGAGCCGCAAACTCTATCGCCTTCTTGCGGCTAAACGCGTCAGCCACAAGGTTCGCCTTCCCAGGATGGTAAGAGACTTCAAACTTGAAGTCCTTCAACGTCTCCATCCATCGCCGCTGCCTCATATTCAAGTCTCGCTGCGTGAATATGTACTTGAGGCTCTTGTGGTCGCAAAAGAGCTCGAACTCCTCTCCGTAGAGGTAATGTCTCCAGAGTCTCAGTGCGAATATAACGGCTGCCAACTCTAGGTCGTGTGTAGGATAATTCTACTCGTGCTTCCTTAATTGTCTCGAGGCATACGAAATTACCCTGTCCCTCTGCATAAGGACACAACCCAAACCAACGCTAGACGCGTCAGTATATATAGTGTATCTAACCCCTTGCTCTGGCAATACTAGCACAGGGGCGGACGTAAGTCTGTCCTTCAGCTCCTGAAAAGCTGACTCCGCCTTATCATTTCAGGCGAACTTCACGTCCTTCCGTGTCAACTGAGATAAGGGTCTCGCAATCTTCGAGAAGTCCTGTATGAAACGTCGATAGTAGCCAGCGAGACCCAAGAAACTCCTCACCTCAGTGACAGAACCAGGCTGCTCCCAGTCCTGCACCGCAGCTACCTTAGACAGGTCAACTGCCATGCCATCCTTGGACACCACATATCCCAAAAACTTCACCTCCTGCTTCCAGAAGTCGCACTTCTTGTACTGTGCGAACAACTGATGCTGTCTGAGCGTATCCAGGACCAAACGTAAGTGCTCCTCATGCTCCTCTCGACTCCTAGAGTACACCAAAATGTCGTCAATAAATACAACGACGAATCGATAGAGGAAAGGTCGAAATACCCGGTTCATCAGATCCATGAACACGGCTAGTGCGTTCGTGAGACCGAACGACATCACGAGGAACTCGTAGTGGCCAAAACTGGTCCTGAATGCTGTCTTCTGCACGTCCTCATCCATGACGCGCAGCTGATGATAACCTGACTGAAGATCAATCTTCGAGAAGTACTGCGCTCCTCTCAGCTGATTGAACAAGTCGTCGATCCTGGGCAAAGGGTACTTGTTCTTCACTGTGAGCTGGTTCAGCCTGCGATAATCCATACACAATCGCATCGAACCATCCTTCTTCCTCACGAACAAGACCGGTGCTCCCCAAGGAGACACACTAGGCCGTATAAGGCCAAGCTCTAGCAGACCATCAATCTACGTCCTTAACTCCTCCATCTCACTTGGTGACATGCGATACGTCGGCAGTGAGACGGGTGTAGAACCAGGAACCAGATCGATAGTGAAATCGATCTCACGTCGGGGCGGCAAACCAGGGATCTTCCTGAACAGATCCCCGAACTCAGAAACGACTGGCACATGCTCGAGTACCTGGGCACCAGCGTCGCGCAATAAAGTGGCGTAGCTAAGTATGCGGAAAGGAAGATTTACCCGCACTGAAAACGTGAAAGGCGTGCCCTCAGGCTCGTACACCGTCACCATACGAGCCTCGCAGTCAATCTCGGCTCTCGCTGCAGTTAACCAGTCCATGCCAAGAATGACGTCGAGATAAACGAGCGAGGGATCGACGACAAGATCAAGAGTCATTGTCCTGCCTCCCAGATCAACTAAACAACCTTCACACATCTGGGTGACATCCGAATAATTCCCATGAGCTATAAAGACTCGCACGCTATCCATAGTGATAGTCTGTAACCCAAGACACCTGACTACGGCACGCGATATCAAGGAAATTATGGAACCAGTGTCCACCATCACAAGAACGGGAGTACCTCTAATATGGGCCGTGACCTCGAAGGCTGAATGCTGGGAAGTCGGCGTCGCAGCAGCCTCAGCTGTTAATGCATGAACCCGAGCCTGCTGTGGCCGGTTCTGCCGTTGTGTCAAGGGCCGTGGAGGCTGTCTGATCTGCGATACCGTAGGTCTGAAAGAAGGATGCGCAGGAGCTGACCGCATAGGCGGTGCTGATATCGCCTGTGGACGTACACGGTCAATCTTCTGCGGCGGCGAGAACCCACTGTCCCGCATCCTAAAAAAGCAGCTCTGCGCCAAGTGGCCTGTCCTCCCACAGTATGTACATGACAAATCAGGGCGACGAAACGGTGGTACAGGCGTCGTAGTCCTAGTAGGAGGATCAATGCGAGGCCTCTTGCCCGCGAGGGGCCTGTCCTGCATGTCTGGTCGCGGCCTAGAAGTAACTGGGCCACGAGATCGCGCAAGTCGATCCACATCCTGCTCTGCCCGCATGGACATGTGAATCAACTCCGCATATGAGGGAATGCTAACACAACACATCTTCGACCGGATATCGGTCGCAAACCCTCCAAAAAGCGCCGTATGCACATCTGCTCATCAACCAAAATTGTCGGGACGTACCTGCCCAACTCCGTGAACCGATGCTCATACTCTGTAACTGTCATCGCTGCCTGTCTGAGGCGGAGAAACTCATTCTCCCTGTCGTGCCTGTAGTTCTGGGGATAATACTTCTCATGGAAGCGGAACTCAAATGCTGCCCACGTCCATACAAAGTCTGCGGCAACGGTCCGCAGTACGCTATCCCACCACATGCTGGCCTCTCTCTCAAACAGGAAGGTAGCCAGCTCTACCTGCTTGGCCTCGGTGCAATGCAACATCCACAAAATCTTCGACACCCGGTCGAGCCAGTACTCAGCCTCCTCGGGTCTGTGAGAACCCGTGAAAGTAGGAGGCCGCAAGCGCTGAAACCGCTCCAATAGGCCCCGTGTATCGGCAGGATTCCCCGCAGGGTAAGCAGGCGGTGCAGGAAGAGCCATGCCCTCATCCTGGGCGTATGTATAAGCATCCTCAACTGGATGCGCAAGTGGTGCAGGTGGTGTAGATGGAGCCGCACCCCCACCCTGGGCTAATGTCCCCACGATGGTAGTCAGAAGCTGCTGCTGCTGCAGCATCATAGCCATCATCTGCTCGAATCTGTCAGGGGGTGGAGCAGGCTGTGGTGGATGCTGTGTGGAAGTAGATGCGCAATATGGCTCTCTGACCAACGGTGTAAATGGCGGTGGTCCATCTGTAGGACCAGTGGCAGGCTGAGACGATCGAACTGCCTCAGGAATCGGGCTCAAAGTAGGGTCCGCCTGAGTGTCAGACTGCGAAGGAGTCTGATCCATATGCTCAGTCAGTGCAAGCCGAACCGTGCTCCGCGTAACTTTAGGCGGCATTCCCTATATTCAAAATAGGGCGTAACCTTGTCAGTCTTAGTAGCACAAATACACCGCAATCATTCTCATAAGGAGTCAAAGGCATTCCATGCATTTCAATTAATCAAAATTGTCACAATACAAGGGATATATCCTTACAAGCATCATGACGAGAATTACATGAGAATTAAGACAGTTAAACAACAGCAACATGAATAAAGCACTAGCCCTAATAGGCTTACATACATAAAGAAGGAAATGACCAACTACTGCCAATAACATCAAAGATCGCATCGCTAGTCGAAGTCTGGTGACGGAGGAGGAGCACCTTTATCCTGTAAACAACACAGGATTGCCTTCAAGGTGCGAGTCACCTTGCCAAATGTCTTCTTTGTAACGGCCTTGGCATCCGCGACTTCTGCGCGAAGCTCTTGGACTTCCCTTCGCAAAGCGGTCTGACTCTCTTCCATCCGAGCAATGCGATCGTCGATAGTAGCCTACGCAGAAGGAGGAGGGCTCTCATCTGTATCCTGAGCCTCCTCTTCTGCCTCTTCCTGAGCTTCTTCTTGAACCTCTGCTCTAGGTTCTTCTTCGCTTTGATCTTCCTCATCATCAAAGTCATCCCTACTATCCTTTTCAAGTTGATTTTCACGGTATTGTGACCCAATCTTCATCTTGACCATTGTCGACTCGTCAATGGTATGAATCGATACCGGCAATTCCGGCCCAAGTCTATAGGCAAACTCAAGCGCAATCTTGCAAATCAGTCGGCCAAAGGGAAGCGATTCGGATGTTCTCCTCGACCTGGCTATGAGGATTATTTATCGTAAGATGAAAGTAGCCATGCATATGTTCTCTCCCTAGGCCACCAGATATAAGAAATCGACCATAAGGCGTGTACATTCAATGCGGTTCGTCGACCTGGGATAAACATTGTACGTACAGATATGGTGCAGCAGGCGCAAATCTCAGACATATATGTCGCCTTGAGGCTATTATTAGGCTGCCATGGAACCAACTTACCGCACAGAAACCTGGTGCGGCGATCTCGTTCACGTCTAGTCCTCAGATTCTTCTCACTAGGATGCACATCACCAAGCGGCACGTTGAGAAGTCGTGCAATCAACCGAACATCGATCGTAGCCATCCGATCTCTACCAAAAGGGATTTTGAACTGCAAAGGCTCCAAGGTAGGATTCTGAATATTAGCGTAGAAGGCATGAACGGTGCTCACATTAGCACGAGTGCGAGCTTCAAAGATCGGACCCCAATGCGCAGCTTCAATGCGTTCGAACAACAGATATTCGCCGAATAGTCGTCCATCTACGTCTACCTCAAATAACACTTTTCGATCAGTGTATTAGCCATGAGGCATCTCTGATAAAATTGCTCGCCCAAGGTGTGCATGGGGATCCAAATCCCGCTTTGTACGGCACTCCAGGACTGCAGCTGGACCTGCGGCGGCGCTTGAACTTGCGGCAACACCCCACGGTCTTCTCGATTGAGCAGGGCGGCTCGGCCCAGCCTCGTCCGTTGTGGTTTTCCTCTTACCCATCAAAGATATGATGGATGAGAGCGATAAAAGGCCTAAAATGGCTTCCACGAAAGCCATGTAAAACGGTAAAAATGCGGAGAAGTGGCTGTCCAATATGGAAAAAGGAAATCTAGGCATCGTAGAGGGATGCTTCAAGCTTCCCAAGGCTGTATTTTCAAGGAGAAATGCAAACAAAAAAGTGGAATGTAGCACCTCACGATTTCAGCTCTATTTGGAGATTTTTGGAGCTTCAAATGGTGAAATCTTCAAGAGGAAGAGCTGTCAACTCCCAATGATCGATGGATGATGGTCGGTTTTGGCCAAGGAGGGATCTAGGGACGATTTGGGACCATGAAATTTAGAGATAGTTGCTGGAAAATGAAAACGGAGCTATGGGGAGGGCTGTTTGTGAAGGAGGGGTATGATTTGGGGGTTTTTTCTGGACGGGAGCTACATGGGGATGATGCACGTGCCATTTAAGGGCGTGCGCCCAAAAATCATGGCAAAGGGGCCCCACCGGTCGGCGATGGCATCGCCTGCCAACTTCCCAGTTAGCCGGTGGGACCACATGGGTCTGGTCCCCCATGGTCCAGGGACCCCAAAAATATGTGGCCCACCCCCTGATTCATTGTATTTTGACCTATATGAGCCCAAACATGTGTTCGGGGCTTTTCGGGACCACTCCGCAATCCAGAATACCAAACCTCATGATGCAACATATGAATTTGAGGTAAAAGGAGCTAGTAAATCCATCTAGATTCTTATTTGCTAAAGAAAGTGAAGTTAGAATGGCCTTATGGCCATTTTTCATAAAATTTTACTATTCACTGTACAATTTTATGAAAGTACTAATTTGTATTATTTTCACATTAGGTTTGATGCCTAACATGAAATGGATAAGAAATAAATGAATATCAGAGTGTTTAGGGGAAGAATTTTGAAGATTTTTGGCGAAACGGGGTTTTTAAGCCCTGACGATTGATTACAGGAGTCGTGGTCATCCCACGGCCCAAGGATTCACTTTTACGGTTTAAAACCGCTCATAGGATGTCTCAACCCGACTTCCTACGGCTTAGAAGCTATTCGGGTTGCTTTACGCGACCCGAGATGCGTTACAGACTTGATCTTACGATCGATTCTAATAGACTTCGCCTATCGGCGAATCTGTAATCCTAGAAGTGTTTCTAGACCCTTCTCGCACCCACCTAAGTCAAAGGAAGTGACAGCGTACGTCGCGAGACCATAACCCAGGCCCAGTATACTCTCATTCATGCTCTGATACCAACTTGTAACACCCTGAAAATCGGGGGTCGTGTATAAACTCAACTCCCGAGTTCCAGACCGTCACTTATGCAATAAAAATGATTATGATTCAATGTTGTCTGATTTAAAGCATTCACATGAGTAAAAGTATACCAAAACTGAAATTCATACTTCAGATCCAGTGATAAAAGCAAGCGGAAGACTAAACAATATATATATCACTGTATGGAAAAATAAGTAAATCTCATCTGTCTCCAAAGTATGACTACATCTCTGAGTCTCATATAATATACATGAACAAAATAAATATCCAAAATGGTCCCACTGAAATCCCATCGATCCAGGTCGCCTACGCGAAGCCATCGTGATACTGCATGTACGAGAACTCGTCCTGGTCCTCGTCGATGTCTGGCTCCACCTCCTGGATCTCAGCCTCACCTGCATCTACAACAGGGTCTAGTGGGTGTTGCAAACACCATCCCGTAACGTGGGAGTGAGTGATCAACTCAGTGGAATCATAGAGCAAAGATTAGCATATTCACAATTCAATCATGCGATAATAGTAAAGCAGTAAATCAGACAATCCTAATACTGTTATTAATGCAAGATGACATGACGTGATGTATGCCCTCACCAACGATCTCCCTCATACGGCAATATCTTACGACCGCGGCATGCCACACTCCCTAGAGTGCTCCACATCTTCCAGGCACATGCAATGCTATGGTGATATGATTTTCAAGTTGTTATTAGTCCATTCGAACAGCAGGATTGGGAAACTAAGGTACTTCCCTTGTATCAATCCCAACACAGATCCTGTCTAGGGTCGTCACTCCTAGTAATCTCATACGATTTATATTTCGTAGGTCACTGCAAGGGCTGCCAGGGCTGTTGCTCGCACTCGTTGCACCGCTCCCCCATCACCTTATCAATACAGGCCTACTGTACTCTACTGCAACGGAAGGGTCGTCGCCTCCCGTGGACTCAGAATACGCTCGCGGTCACTATAAAGGACTCGTCGCCTGATCAGTGTAGGCCGACAGCTAGAATATAGTGTCCCATACCACCATAATCTGCTCACGAGTCTAGGTGCTCACTGGTCACTACGGGGAGGTTTGTGGCCCCAGCGTAGGCCGACAGCTCGACCACGGTGTCCCATACCACCATGCCCGGCTCATGAGTTTTCGTGGATCAAGATACCATGGTTAACAGAGTTTACAATGGTAAGTTCAGTACCCTAGGTTCAAGCAATTATGACTCATACAAGGTGAACATACATCGGCCAGTCGGGTTACTTGACGGGCTCGACTAGCGCGATCGCATCTCAAGTCGAACGACATGAAGTGCGTAAAACACTTCGCGTGGCCTAACCACTGCCGTCAACTCTAAACACGAATCGCGTTCATCGACGCGTCGTTCGTGGCTATGACCAGTCAGCCATGAATTCGCTCGGTTACCGACTGCCTGGACTAAGTCTAGTCCCAAACACTTATGGAATCACATCAACAAATTATGTAAGGGCATTGTAATTGAAATACAATCATGTGAGCATGTTAACACATGTTATAACATTCAACTTAAGCAAATCCTCAAGCACATATATTCCATGCATGTAATGAAATCATGCATTTAGTCAACATGTAGAAAATCATTTAGGTCAGCATATTAATTGAGAAATCAATCATAAACTATCACATAACATCATTTAATTCAATACATACTAATACAAGCATTTATACAAACACATACACTACACACTTAAGTCTACATATAGTATGTCGACCCAAAGTGCGCAACTAGGCGAATCTCTTCGCCAAACTAATTATGCAAGCATTCCTAACTTCCTAATGCGACAACAAACCATGTCAATCACATCAGCAAAATATGAATGTAAACAGTACTTCCTACAAATGACTAAAATGCTCTAAATCTCATATTCTTCGTTAATTTATGAAACGGGAAACGGAGAGCATTTTGTACATGTCAAACGGCGATGCCGTCAAGAATCTACTATTAAACGACATTGAAAGCGTTGGGAACCGTCAATCAAAGCATCTAAAATCCTCACCTTATGTCTTGTAGACTCGGGAATTGAAACGGAGCGTATACGCTTCGTATACGGTGAATAAGGAACCTAATACACGAGATCCATAAGCTACATCGCTATGGAAACAAGGGAAACTCAAATCAACAACTATTTAGGGTATTTACTTACCTAGAATCGCGGTGGAATCACCGGAAAACCGGTAGAGGTGTGTTGCTTAAGCACGTGCAACACGTAGCACAAGTGGCAGGAAGAACTCTCCCACTCTCTCACAATCTCTCACCTTTTTCTCTCTCCCAAGCTAGGGCTTCTCTCAAATTCGGATGGGAGAGAGGAGTGAGGGTTTCAACCCCTTTTATAGCCTAAAACATGCCCAAAATAGGCTTGGGAACAATGTTTACTTGGTGCCTAGCCAAATCGGGGCCGTTTCGGTCCAAAAGGGCATTTCTGAAGGTCCCCAGGCCAAATGCGGTCGGACTTAAGCTCATGCATACTGGATCTAGCACACATCCAGTTTTCAGACCCGTTGGGTTCCCAGATCGCACGTGGCGGTCCAGTTTCAGTTTAACGGTCATCGCACCAAGATCAGGCCTATAAGTCTTGTGATATATAATAGATATTTTTTCTAATCCAAGGGTGTAATTTGGCTGTATTCTGACGGTCAGAACGCTTAATACTGATGCGTCAAATTGTGTGCCAGATTTGAATTTCAAATTCCAATTCTAACCCTATTCTCTCTCTCTTCGGTCCGGGCTCAATGAAATAGCCTGTGATTATCGGTTTGACTTGATTTTCGGAATGAGTGTCAAGTCCAGCTAGGCAGTTCTAACGGTCTAAGATAGGAGGTATCGGACTTTCGACATGCGGTCTAGATCCAATACAAAGATTCAAAGTGGTCCAGAGAACAAACCTGCTTAGAGTTTGGTCCGAGGTTTTAGAGCATTATAGCACCATTGGTTCCACTCGCTTTGGGCCTTGTAGAATGTATTTAAAGTGATCAGGGACCATTTCCCAGCTATTCTAACGTTGCACTAGCTAACCTAGTCATATTTTCTAAAGGAATGAATTCTATGCAATTTCGGGTCGAGTTGGTACTCGAGCCCAAGTATGGATTTTTCACGGGCGTTACATAGACGGTACCATTCCGTAGGTTTCCGTAGTCTTCCTGGTCGAATTCTGGCAACCTTCGACCTTTATCCGACGTTTGCGCGTGACTTTGAGACGCATGCCGTTAACCAGAGTCGACTCAACCTGAGACTTGTACCCTATCGACCTCGCCATTGTTGTGGTTCCGATACCGTGACTCATGTACCGAGGTGATACTCAGGCCAGGAGATGTGGACCGGCATTCAATTCGAGAAAAATGTCGTACGTTGCAAAACCCAAGAGAATCTATACAACATGTCACCTCAATCCATCAATCAATCCCATCATGTCAAGTATATGTCAAGTGCACCATGACCTCTCACCCTTCCCCAAGTAACCCCTAAAGTTAAAAGTTTCTTACAAGCCCATACCCCTTCTTATATAATATACCCCTGTTTCGAATAAGAAACAAATGCATTTCGATTTAGGAGAATTATTTTATTCAAATATAATAAAGAGATTTCATACAATAATCATGACGCTTATCAATTCTGAGTTTATATACATCCCTTTCAAATTCCTTGATTCTAAGATAGAATACTTTGAAATGAACAAACATTGAAGTCAATAAAGCTTGTATGTCAAATCTTGAATTTGGCAGCATTTTGACAACAGCTTTGGTCATCTCCCAAAACTTAGGAGGAATATTGAAGCTATTCAACCCATCTCTCTTTTGAACTCTTCCATTGTGCAAAGGAGAGAATTTTGAAGCAGTGAAGATTGCACTTCCATGATTCCAACAGCATTTCAGCCCCTTTTCGCCTTGGTCACATGATAACCTGGTTGCATGACCTGCGCGACTGGAACATATGTTGTGCGGTCGATGCAACTTAATGCTTGATGACAAGAACCGCGCAACCTGTTACGAGGTCGATGCAACTAAGTACCTTGGTTGCGGGACCCGCGCAACCTGTTGCGAGATCCGCGCAACTAACTCTTCTTCTCACCTTCAATCTATCTTCAAAGCTCTGCCTTTCTTTAGAAAACCTTCTTCTTATAAATGAAGAGGGGAGTGGGGTATTTATAGGCCTCCACACGTGTGGTATCTCGATTTTTATGCATGGGCCCCGGTCTACATCAATCTCAACCGTTCATTTTAATCTGTCTCTGCCTTTGGTTGCGCTTCCCGTGCAACGGTAGTTTTACCTGCCTACCCGTGCACCCAGTTACGCGACTCGCGTTCACTAACATAGTCTTTGTTAATCGGCAACACTCTGCGCGTGTCGGAATCATCCAATCAACCCGCGCAATGATTTGCACGAGTTAGACTCATCGAATCTGCTGTTCTCCAGCGCAACAAGGTGCGCGACCAGCGTAACGAGATCCTTTCTTCCCTTTTTCATTATTCACTCATCTTTTAGTTCTTTCCAACTTCTTAATCCTTTTTCATGATTCATAATTTTTTATGCTCCAACAGATGCCCCCTCGATCCGTTGCTTTGTTTCCCTGAATCAAAGAATGCGGATCAATCTTCAACCAAAATCTGTCATCACTTATGGCCGTTTCTTGACCTGCGTAATGCAAACCCATGTACGGTACTCAAGCCCTGCCTCTACAAGACTTCATTTTTTCAATTTTTTTTCACACCCGCGCAACTGTGCTTAGTTGCGTGACCCGCGCAACGATTTTTCTTCGTGCAAGGCCTTGAGTTGTTGCGCTGCCCACGCAAGTAATTTTCGTTGTGCGATCTCTACAACCAATTTGTTTCTGACTTGGCCTTCTTCCAATTGCATTGAACCATGGCTCGTACAAAAAGAACCTTTGTTGCCATAGACCCTCCTTCTGAGCAACGTTCCCATGAAGAGCTCCCAAATACCAAAGCCTATCATTCGGCGACCCCTCAAGCAGCTGAATCACTGTCTTCTTCTGCTCAACCCTCTCGTAAGCGGTTCAAGACCACACGTAGGCATCCCGCCTATATAAAAGAGCCCATTCTTCCTACTTTTGATTTCTCTTTCTGCATCGAATCGCTTCCATCTCCCATTTGTCAAGCTATAATCATGGGTGATCTCGAGAGGCCTCCCAAGCATGGCCATGAATATGACTGGGAGAAATGGTTGAAAAAAACAGCCCACTATCAGACGAGCTACTAGAGGCCACCTACTCAAGAGGATACTCCTCCTCCTTCTAGACCTAAGAAGCATTGCCGCAACAAAGCCCTAGAATTCTAGGAGAAAATAAAGGAGCACAACAGAAAGAAACTTAACAACTCCTGGGAATCTGTCTGCGAGATTCAAGGTACCATCAGATTCGACAATCCCTATAGACAGGGCATTGTCTCAATCCCAGTCAGCATTCATCGCCACCATTCTATGCTAGTCTGCGAGCCTAGAGACCACCTTACCGCAGAAAGGCTAGAGTATTCGAAGTCCTGGTCTTTTAAAGAGCCACGATTACTAGAGGGCATTTTGCAGCCACCTAAGCCGATGCAAAAAATAGGAGACATCCACCCTATGATCTTCCTCGTTCCTACTTACGATGTCCACAGCTTGTACCCCACCTGTTTCTACGAGACGCTTAAACAGCGTTTCAGCCACCGTACACTTATATGGAGTCCAGAAGAGTTCAGAACGAGAGGTCTCCTTACTCCACGTAATTATTATTTCGAGTGGGCCACCACAATACTGGAAAAGTACATTGAAGCTTTATCAAAGGTCCACATCTTCCATGCTATTGAAGCTACATCATTCCCATTCTGCAAAGAAGCTTCTATCCTGAAGGCGTTCCTCAACTACTGGTGTCCATCCACCAATTCCTTCCATCTCCCAGAAGGGGAAATGAGCATTACCCTCTGGGATATCTATAGGATCACTGGATTGCCAATAACAAGAAAATATTTTGATGAATTCGTTCCTACCAACAAGGAATTTGCCTTCGTGTCCTCGCCCGATCGAGTCCCCTCCATTTCTGAGTCAACCACAGAGCTGTTTAGGGAAATGTCCAAGTTCCCAAACATTCGCAAAATCCATCCCATGCTATGGCTAGCTCATTTTAGTCGGGCTTTCAAGTGAGAATCCTCTTCTTACATCTCTTCTTTTCACAGCTTGATATGTATATAACCCATCCTTTATTTGTTCGTCTTTCAGGTTTAACGGTGACCGTTCGCGGGAGATTGAATGTCTTCGTAAGAACATAAAAGGCCGCAATGAATATTCAAATTTCAGGGAACTTGCGACGTTCATCGCTTATTGGTTGAGTGTGGTAGTCTTCCCCAATTCTAAGTCTGCAGATGCCATCCGCCCATCTTTGTTTGTCGTTGCGAGCGTTATGGCTAAAGGAACCAAACTTTCTCTCGCTCCTCCAGTACTCTGTTCGATCTACAGAGATTTTGGAGAGATCGCTTGCCACATAAAAAGCCCATCCGTCGGTTCTGCCTCAACATATATGTCATGACACTATTTTCTCGGTTGGCTTGGCGTTTACTTCCCTTGGACCTTTGAAGCACCTGAGAAGGCCTACGTCCACCCTTCCCGGGTTCCTCTCCATTTTTTTCAAAAGAGGTCCATGACGAAAAGATCCTATGATTGGGCGAAGGATGCTATTGCCTCAGACGACAAAATCAACTATTTCCATTTCAGCCTGCCTCACCGCACCGTGGACACGGAGAAAATAGATACGGACTCACTCTTAGTAGAGGAAAGGATTTTCTTCATATCGATTAAATCATGTAGCCTCCCGTTGAGAGAGGGGACTGAATTCTGGCACGAGCCATACTATCCAAGCCGCTTCCCTATCAGTTTGGTTTTGATCAAGGAGTGTCGGAAGATTGTGGACTCGTAACCAGAAGGATGCGGAGTTATGGCACAGGCCCTTTTAACTGGGCAATAATTTGAAAACAGCTACTGGGTCGAGCCAATTCTTCTTTTATCATTCCAGGTTGCGATCGTTCCCCCAGGGCATCATATAATCACATGAGATGGTGGGTACACCAATCTTGTTTAGTCAAGAAGAGTCAACTGGTGAATAAGCCTGTACGGCTTCTTCCTCCTTCACTCAAGGGTCATGCGATTAAAGCGGGGGTTGGTTTCATCATTGAGATAAGTCATGCACCCTTGACTGGACATCGTTGTGTATACACTCCATAGACGAGCCTATCTGCAAAATAAAACCCGACAACACTCTCGAGGGCTGGACAGCGTACGATGACACCTGTGAATTCGAACAAATCCCTATCCAGTGCCCATGAAGGGGAGTTGTAGAAGAGGCCGCCCGTGAGCCAGAGAATGTTGACAATCCTCCAGACCAGCCCTCTTCTTCTGCTCACCCTCAACAACAGTCAATGCCTTCACCTGTTTCTATAACTCATTTGTCTCCACAGCAATCGGCTTCTTCCCCGATGACTAGGTCTAGGGCCCATGCCCAATCTTCTCCCCAAGCAGGGATTGCAACCCAAGTTTCTCCAGTTGTAACCGTTACAGAGATCGTACCAGAAGGCCAGTAGTCTCTTCCCTCTAAAGGAAAATAATTTATTATTGAAGAATCAAGTGAAGAAGATTTCAGCGATGAGAGTTCATCTTCTTCATCCGAACGTACTGCCTCAGATGAAAGTGTAACGGAAGAAGAAGATCAAGATGATGATTATAAAGAAGGAGAAGTTGATATTGGCAATAATAATGATATAGCCATGGGGGAGGCTCCAACTGATGAGGGGTATATGCCCTCAACTTTTGAAGCTGCACCTGCGAGAATTTTGCCTATCGCAGAGGAGGAAGAAGGCGAACTCGTTGATTATGGGGAATACAGAGACTCACCATGTAAGAAAATTTTATTATCATTGTTTGCCTTCATCTTTTCTTTCTTCCTTCCTTATCTCACACATTTTGTTTTAGGCAATCAAGCCACAAATACAGGAGTAAACAACACCTCTCCTTCGAACTTGTCATCAGTCATGCCAAGAGCTTCGCCAGGGTTTTCAATTCCTCCACTCTCAGCAATACGCAGGATTGCTTTTCCAACGGAGCCCGCTGATTTTCCCACTCCGGTCACAGTTGCTTCAAGCACCGAACGTGAAATGGCTTCTCCAATAGAGTCAACTGTGCCGCTTATTTCTACCACTGTTGTTTCAAGCACCAAAGCTATGGCCCCTTCTTTTCCTGAAATGGTGGCTCCTCGGTCTCCTTTGACTAGAGAGACTGAATCGCTTGCTATTCCTACATCAGCAGAAGGTACTTCTTCCTCCTATCTTCATTCCTTTATATTGCCTGCACATAAAATTTTATTATAATTTTGTATTTTTTATGTCTTGATAGGGAATATACCTCAAAGTGGTGGAGCAAGCTCTAGCTTCATAGGAACTTCAGTAAACGCGCTGTCTTTTGAGAAAGTTTCCTCATATAAATTGGCATTGATCAAGAATACCGTGTTAGCGATTGTCGAAATGTTTAAAGATCCTGATCAATGGCCCCATCTAATTGCCGCTTTGGAAGTACTGGATAGCGTCGCGCGAATGGTCAAAGTCGACGTTTCTATTGTGCGTAATGCCCTCTTAAGGTTTCATAATTCAATAACCGCTTTGTCTTCGGCCGAAACTCTGACTATTCCACCTGAAATCTCGGAATACAGGAAGCGATTGACACACTCCTAGGAAAAGGTTTCTCAACTTGCTCCGATTGTGTCTCACCATGATAAAGAACAATCGTCTTTGCAAGAGCAATTGAAGACCTTCGTTGATAACGAAGCAACCATCCAGAATCATATTTCTCTTTTGAAGCAAGAGATTACGCAACTAGAAAAGCAAAGTTCAGAGGAGAGGCTAAATATC
Organism: Magnolia kwangsiensis; assembly: GCA_037074715.1. NCBI lineage: Eukaryota > Viridiplantae > Streptophyta > Magnoliopsida > Magnoliales > Magnoliaceae > Magnolia > Magnolia kwangsiensis. Next base: position 186,879,447 of record CM073572.1, on the reverse strand, counting down.
GAGAGGATACAAGAAAAGATAGACTGGAGTTTTCATTCCGTAGACTCCAAAAGGTTTGAATTGATAAAGAATGAAGAACTCATAGTCTCATTAGAAGAGAAATTGGCCAACCTCCCTGATCCTGCGTGAATAATCTCAACTGCTCATTTGGAACACACTGTTACCCAAGTTAATTTTCAAGAAAATTTACAATAGTACTTGGAAGCATTAGGCATCACAGGAGAATTGTAAAATGGTTTTATTTTATTTTGCCATTGTAACGGTTTTCAGAACTATAAATGATACAAGTCTTCTCATGCTATTTTGATAATGATGTAATGATGCTTTTGCTTTATTTACGCAATGCATGCTTTGATTACTTACTATATTATTGATGCATCATATATACTTTTATATCCTTTTATGCTTTGTTAGCAAGAAATTTCCTAGATAATCCTTGTCGTAGTTGGGGGTACTAAATTTCAATTTAGTCAATCACACACAGTTTAAGCTCTTGAGTAGTGGAGCACACATAGTTTAAGCTCTTGAGAAGTTGGAGCAAGCTTATTAGACTCTTGCAAGAGTCGGGTCTTACGTGATGGTCTCTGTAAGTCTCATGAGTTCATTGGAATTCTCACTGCCTAGTAAGTTTATAAACCGCGATCCATTAGAGGGGCCCAGTGAAGCTACCGGGGCCATGAACTCAGGTTAGATTTACGCATAGGGTTGGCTGCGGTAACTCTCTAGAGTTCACATAGCTCACAAGGCGACCTTTGGGGTACTAAATCCAGGGCCGCCAGTCCATTAATGAGTAGGTTTAAGTCCTTCCTCATGAGTTACTACTGGAATCGATTCCCTAAATCTGGGGGTCTTACGCATGGTTGGCCTATCTATGGACATGGTCCAAAGAGCGCACACTGCGGCCCACTTTTTCTTCATCTGCAAGGTCGGGCCCATTCACAGGAGGGCATTGACTTCTGTTTCCCGTGACGCTGCAGAAAAGCTATACAGACGGCATTGGACTTACTCGGGTGACTAGCCTTCACGGACTTTTGGCGTTGTTGACTTCATCAGCTGCCTGCATGGGTATGCGTACGATGGCCTTCACGGGCTTTTTAGGGCCACTGACTTCTCGCCGCTGCCCGAATGGCAAAAATGATAGGTCTTATACGTAGCTGTCCTCTTTTAAGATTTAGTCCTTTTAGGACTTGGCCTTTTTAGATCTTGGAGACTTGGTCCTCTTAGGACTTGACCTTCTTAGGACTTGGCTAAACTGCCTTGAATGATTATAGGTCTTATGCATAGCTGGCCATATAGGCTTGGCTTGGCTTCCTTAAAATGCTTGATAAAGACAACAATGGGTATGATCCTCATCGTTGCACTGCGAGGATGATAAACTTTCCTGACTGAGGGTAATCGTCGTTGCTCTCTGATTGGGAGTGATCATCGTTGTTGTGCTGTGGGAATGATAAATTTCCCTGACTGAGGTTGATATGTCACCACTCTCACTAATATTTTTAAGAAAACTCGTCTGTGTTGCTTATAATATATCAGCATGGTGACGATACCAAATCTGACAGAATTTTTCAGAGCTCGCTTGATAATAACGATGGTCACTTTCGTTTCTGGTCATTTTCTTTTCATACTGTTTGTTTGATATCTAGTCTTGACATGCTTGTAATCTTCTCCTTTATTCATTCTCTGGATGACATATAAACATAGCCTTGCTCATGCTTGCCCCCTTTTGATTCAGAATCATTATGCTGGTGATGTTTTGAATCAAAACTAGTAACATCTTCAAGGATGGTATCTCTTTATAAAGCGAACGTTGACCGGTATACTGATACCCTGCCATTTTTATCTACAACTCTGTACGTGCCATTGGAGTATACTTCTTTTATTATATAGGGCCCATCTCATTTAGGCTCGAACTTGCCCCCTGTTCGACGGGTGACCACTATAGGCCTTTTAAGCATCAGTACCATATCCCCTTTCTTGAAGGAATGATATCTAACATGTTTATCGAAGGCGGACAATATTCTGGCTTGATATAATTACAATCGCTGTTGGGCTGCCAGCCATTTTTCATCAAGCAAATCTAATTCTTTCAGCCACATCTTTACATTGGCATCATCTGTTATGGACTAGTGTACCGCCACTCTGAGTGATGCTACTTGTATTTTAATTGGGATTATCACTTCTACACCATATACCAGAGAATACGGCGTTGCATTCATCAATGTCCAGTAAGTAGTTCGATATTTCCACAAAACCTCCTGTAATTTATCGTCCCAGTCACGTTTATTCCCGATCACTGTTTTCTTCAGTATCTTGACTGTCATCTTATTAAACACCTCTGCTAACCCATTAACTGGTGGATAGTAAGGTGTTGAAAATGAATGATGAATGTTGTATTTCTTACAGAGGTTTTTCATACCCGTGTTCTTAAAAGGGGTGCCATTATCTGTAACAATTTTTTTTGGGATACCACAGCGGTATATAATTGTGTGACGAATGAAATTAACGACATCCCCTTCTTTAACATTGCATAAAGCAATTGCTTTTGTCTATTTAGAGAAATAATCCATTGCTGCCAGTATGTATTGCTTTCCTTTGGACAAAGACGGATTTATAGGACCAATAACGTCTAGTCCCCAAGCCGAGAAGGGCCAAGAGGTGACTGACTGATGCAGATCTTCTGAAGGAATGTGTATGACATCTCCATGAATCTGGCATTCATGACACCGCTTTGTATAATTAATTGCGTCTTTGAACATGGAAGGCCAATAATATCTCATTCGATGTACTCTATGGAACAGATTTCGACTAGCTTGATGTGCCCCACATTCCCCAGAATGCGCTTCACGTAATATTTGATTTGCCTCCTGTTCGGCTAAGCAACGCAACATCATCCCACTGTATGATCTCCTGTATAATACTTCACCGCATATAATGAACCTTTTTGACCGTTGCTTGATTTGTTGTTTCTCTGCTAATTCTACTGGCAAGATGTTATATTTGAGATAATCGATGAAAGGTTGGCGTCAATCATTTGTTGTTATCTTCAAACATGATATAGGAAGCGTCTCAGTAGCCTCTTCGATGATTTCTGCAGATGGTAAAAACCTTCACTCTTCTATTGTTACTTGCAGAGGATTTCGATTTGTGCAGGCCAGGGCTGCGGCTAGGCTGGCTAAAGCGTCTGCCTTCACATTTTCAGATCGTGGCACATGTGTAATCTCAACATGATAGAACTGACCTAGTAATTGCTGCACCTTTTGACAGTACTGTAAAAGCTATTGTTTCCTCACTTCGAATTCAATTGTTAATTGATTTATAATCAACTTAGAATCTCCAAAGATATACAACGTTTTTATCTTCATTTCTCGAGCCATTTCCATTCCAATGATGAGGGCTCTATACTTCGCTTCATTATTCATGTACGTAGTACCCAACGTAAAGGAGTAAGGTAACAAGTCACCTTGAGGAGTAATGAATATCACTCCTGCCTCCGCTCCTGATGATCGAGCGGCGCCATTAAAATACATCTGCCACGGGCTTTGCGACTCAGCCAACATTATCTGTTCCTCTGGGAAGTCCTCATTGATAGCTTCATCTTCTGTTACGGGATGTGCTGTGAGAAAATCTGACACTGCTTGACCTTTACCGCCTTTACCGGTTGATAAGTAATAGTATATTCTAAAAGCAACAGTATCCATTTAGCCAATCTTCCACTTAGTATCGGCCTTGTCATCAAAAATTTTATGGGATCTACCCTCGAGATCAAAGTTATGTCGTGAGAGAGACAATAGTGTCTTAGTTTTTGAACTGTGAATATCAATGCTAGATATTCCTTCTCGATCGGCGTATAGTTACGTTCTTCACCCATCAGAGTTATGCTTAAATAATAAAGAGCGGTTTCTTTTTCGGCTTCATTCACCTAAGACAGTAATGCTCCTAAAGAACTTTCAGCTGCGGATATGTACAGAATCAGTGGTTTTCCTTTTATCGGAGCAGTCAGTACTAGCAGTCGTTTCAGCAAATCTTTGATTGAGTCAAACACATTTTGGCAGGCTTGGTCCCACACAAATTCTGTACCTTTCTTCATCAGGTGGGAAAATAGTTGACATCTCCCTGCCAGATTTGAAATGAAACGGTGGATATAGGCTAATTTTCCTTGCAAATTTTTTAATTCTTTTAATGTCTTCGGTGGCGACATATTTTGAATAGCCTGGATCTTCCCTGGATCAATCTCAATGCCTCTATGCCAAATAACGAAATTGAGGAACTTGCCTAAAGATACTTCAAATGCACATTTGGCTGGATTCATTTTTAACTGCTTCCTTCTAAGCCAACGAAAAATAGATGCCAAATGTTTGCGATGCTCCTGATGATCTCTTAATCTGACCACCAAATCATCGACATAACATTCAACATGCTTGTGCATCATGTCTTGAAAGATATTCTGCATCGCTCTCTGATATGTTGCTCCGGTATTCTTGAGGCCGAACGGCATAACTTTGTAACAATAGATTCCCAATGACGTTCTGAATGCTGTCGCTTCTTCATCTTCAGGCACCATTCTAATTTGATTATACCCTGCATACCGTCCATGAAGGACATGATAGCATACTGAGTGGTGCTATCAATCAGTAGCTCTGTTATTAGAAGGAAAAAAAATCATCTTTTGGACAGGCCTTGTTTAAGTCTCTAAAGTCTATATAAACTCTAACTTACCCATTTTTCTTTTACCCATTTTTCTTTTTCACCGGGACAATGTTCGATATCCATTTAAGATATTTGACTTCCTTGATAAACTCGACTTTTATCAACTTGTTCACTTCTTCTTCTATCAAGGGAACTAAGTCCGAATAAAATCGCCTCTGTGCTTGTTTAACCGGCTTCTTTTCTTTGGATATATTTAATCGGTGCATTGCTACAGAGGGTTCCAAGCCTGGCATCTCTGCATATGTCCACGCGAAGACATCTTTATTTTCTTAGAGAAGTCGGACATATTCCTCTAACTCCTGTTTGGAAAGGCCAGCATTGATGAATGTATTTCTTGGCTCCTCTTCCATACCCAGATTTACTTCCTACAAGCTATCTATTGTCGACTGCCCCCGTCTTCTATCTATTTTCGTGACATTTCAGGATGTTCTATCGTTTTGAGGCTCTCTTCTGACGACTGTCCCACTTTAATCGTATTTATAGCTCCTAATCCTTAAAACTTTCTTCGCTTTTCTTGACTAACGCCGATAGGAATTTGGATCCCTTTCCCATGATTCAAGCAAGTGGGCTCTTCACAATCAAAGCCCATGTTTCTCATCATTTCTCTGCTCTCCGGACTATGTTTTTCGAGATCTTATGGTGTTAACTTACTGTGATACACATTTTCTTCTTTCTCTTCTTCGGCCTTTGATTCTGCTGCAACGTAAAATTCTATCGGTTCTTGATGGTTTACGTTGGCTTTGACCTGAAATCTCCCTGGAGCAGTTGGGAATAGCTTATTCTTTTCAACATGCGGCAATGGCATCGTGTAATTGGATTGTAATATCTTTAACTGCTTAGGTGACACCAGGGTTAGCGGCAATTGTCCCGGTTGTCTTAAATGCTTTGGCACGAAATAAAATTTCTTCCTTGCTTCAGCAGTTTTGGCCAGTCCTGCTTCATTTTTTTCTTCTTTTATTGCACTTATCTAGGTATTTTCTGGTGCTCCGTTTTCATCGTTCTCTCTTTCTTCTTTAGCGTACCCTTTATAATAGCTGGCTTCTGCAAAGAAAGATTTGGCTTCTGTATACGGCTTAGCGTCAGCCATTACTTTGTACTGTATTCCACCTTTACAGTATTTGAAACACTGATGTAGCGTGGAGGGTACGATGCTATACTGATGTATCCATGGCCTCCCCAGGAGAAGGTTATAAATCGTTGTGGCATTTATAATGTGGCATATGACGTCAGTAGTCAGCTCTCCAACTTTTAGCATCACTATAATCTTGCCAAGTGCGCGTTGCCCATCTTGATTGAAACCTTGTATCATCATTCCACTAGGGCGAAGATCTTTCTGGCGGTAACCTAACTTACTCAACATTGAGAGTGGCAGGAGATTCACTGCGGATCCATTATCTATCATAATCCATTTAACTTTCTTCCCACGAATATGACCTTCTATCATCAGCAGTTTGTTATGCTTTGCCTCACAAATCAAATCATCATCAGAGAATGAAATGAATGGTAAACAATCTTCTTGCTTATTATCCTCGGTGTGTTCCATCTCTGCCAGTAAAGTCTCTCTGACATTATAATTAGACAATGCTTGGACCAGGCTTTGTCGAAATTCTTCTGATAACTTAAGTGCATCATAGACGCTAGGATGCCTTTCAAATGACTCACCACATCATAAGTCACACTCATTATCTTATTCTTCTTTTCATTCTGGTCATCATGGTGTTGTCTTTCAATGACTTCCTTTCTTATACCCCCTACTTTCTGTTTTGCAGGACTCATTATCTTTTTTCCTGACCTCAATGTGATCGTTGCTACCTTCTTTACGGCCTTATGATCTCTTTTCTCCTTTTCATCTTGGGACCTTTCCTGAATTGTGAACACATTCACAGCTGCCATGGTACCCTTTTCTTTTCCTTCACCGATCACTATTTCACCCTTGTTTATCATTCGTTGTATCATACATTTTAGTGTGTAGCAATTCTCCATCGGATGCCCTACCAAACGATGATAACGGCAGAAATCTCTTTCCCTGGTTCTTGTAACATCTTCAGGACACTTGGCTTCTGGTAATGATATTGTGACAGCTTTCAGCAACTGATTCATCATAGGAATAACATCTTCTTTGTCAAAATTGAACCCTTTATGAGAGTTAAGCATCCTAACCCTTTTTCTGTTGTATTTATTTCTTGGCTGTTGCCATTCTTCTTTACGTTCTTGCCTTTTTTCTCTCAAATCCCTTGCATCTTTCCTCCTTTTATCATGCTCAATGGTATTTGCAGCCATCCTACTAGGTATTCTTTTACTTGCTTCATGGTGAAAGGCTGACATTTTACAGGTCATCAATTCCAATGCGTGAGCTTTGGTGGCCAGGTCACGGAAAGTTTAGATGTCAGCACTGGTGAGTCCAAATACGATGCCTGTTTTCATAGAATTCAGGCACATCTTAACTTGTTCCTTTTCTTCCAGCAATTACCTGCACGAAGCCCCTAGTGTCTTCCACCTGTTTATAAATTTTTCCACTAGTTCTCCTTCTCTCTGATGGACAGAAGCCAAGTCTGTGATGCTAACGTCACGTTCAGAAGAAAAGAAGTTTGACATGAAGGCGTCTTGCATCTCTTCCCATGTACGTATAGACCCTGAAGCTAAATTGGAATACCATTGGAATGCCTTGCTCGTCAGTGATGACCCGAATAAGCACAAGCAATACTGAGATATTGTAAAGAAATTTCCCATACTGGTGAGGAAGTGCATTAAGTGTTCTTCCAGTGACCCCTCTTCGTTAAACTTCTGAAAGTCTGGATGCTTGAAGTTGGCTGGAAAGGGGATGTCTTCTACTTCTCTTGAGTATGGCGTTCGGTACCTGAAACGGTCAGTACTTGTACGCTCTCTTTCTATTCTGACAGCTTTTTCGACGACTTATCTTACATCGTCTTGTGTTACAGTTCTCGTAACTGGGACGGATCTTCTTAATCTTAGCCCTTGTTGATGGGAGCGTTCAGGATAGTTTTCATGTCTGTTCGCCGTACCCATCATTGGTGGAGCTCAATCTGGGCCACATTATGTGTGAGAGTCACTAGTGCTTCCCTGAGGCTTCTGCATTCATCCATCAGTGCCCTTTGTGCTTTTGCCATCTCATTAATACGATCTTCAGCGGACGACACACTTTCCTAGTTTATTTTGGACATATTTACTGCAGCTTCTCTACTTTTTGACGAGGCTGTGCCTTTTGACAAAGTCATAGCTAGAATAGAGCACAAATATGTTGACATCACATGGCTTATAAAGAGAGGAGGAGGTGGAGTATCATTTGATTCTGGTGTATTCCCTATGCGATCAGTCGATTTAGGTGATACGGTGATCAGCGACCTTGTTTACGGGGACACCAACATTGGTGAGCCCCTCACTATCGTTTTACCTTTCTGCTCCTTCGCTCATCGAGCCCTCGAAGCGATTAAAGCTGAAAAGTCGCGCACTGTTAACTGTGGCACTGTTCATTCAAGGTAAATCATAGGGGGAGCAAGTTCAGGATTTCTTCTAGCGCTGTTGCGTGTCACAGGGCCTCCAGCTCTTGGTGAAGGCAAATTCGTTCGGGGGTTCCTTTCGTTTCATGCTCTCATCCGACAAGTCATTACTAGGGTCCACTCCTTATCTCCTTCCGACAGCGAAGGTGAAGCAGATACGACCCCGACCGTAACTTGAGTCAAACTGTTCTTGTTTGTAGGCTGTTGAATTACGTATTCCTAAGGTGGATCCGGCACACATTCTATTGTGAACCCCGTAGGGGTAAAATAAAACTTCACTTTTCTCGAAGGAGTCACCATTGATCATGATTGGCAGTAGGATTCGGAAGCTTCAATCACAAAGCAGGTTTGCAATTAGTATTTATAGAGCAAATATTCTATCTTAGTGATGAAGGGAGGGATGTTCCCGCTGAGAATCACCAACGACGCCAAAAAAATGACATGAGAATTCTATGATATTCTCAATGCTATTATTGAAATAAAATAATGGTCCTCAGTGGAGTCGCCATTTTGTTTCGAACAAGAAACAGATGCGTTTTGATTTGGGAGAATTATTTTATTCAAATATAACAAAGAGATTTCATACAATAAATATGACGCTTATCAATTCTGAGTTTATATACATCCGTTTCAAATCCCTTGATTCTAAGATAGAATAGTTTGAAATGAACAAATATTGAAATCAATGAAGCTTGTATGTCAAATCTTGAATTTGGCAGCATTTCGATAGTAGCTTTAGTCATCTCCTAAGACTTAAGAGGAATGTTGAAGCTATTCAACCCATCTCTCTTTTGAACTCTTTCATTGTGCAAAGGAGAGAGTTTTGAAGCAGTGAAGATTGCACTTCCGTGATTCCGGCAGCATTTCAGCCCCTTTTCTCCTTGGTCACATGATGACTTGGTTGCGCAACCCCTCGTAATTGGAACACATGTTGCATGGTCAGCGCAACTTATTGCTTGATGACAAGAACTGCGCAACTTATTACGAGGTCGATGCAACTAAGTACCTTGGTTGCGGGACCCGTGCAACCTGTTGCGAGATCAGCGCAACTAAGTACCTAGGTTACGCGATCCGCGCAACCAACTCTTCTTCTCACCTTCAATCTATCTTCAGAGCTTCACCTCCCTCTAGAAAACTTTCTTCTTCTAAATGAAGAGGGGAGTGGGGTATTTATAGGCCTTCACATGTGTGGTACCTCGATTTTTATGCCATGGGCCCCACTCTACATCAATCTCAACCATTCATTTTAATCTGTCTATACCTTTGGTTGCTCTTCTCGTGCAACGGTAGTTTTACCTGCCTACCCGCGCGCCCAGTTACGCGACCCGTGTTCACTAACATAGTCTTTGTTAATCGCGCAACACTTTGTGTGTGTCGGAATCATCCAATCTACCCGCGCAATGCTTTGTGCAAGTCGGACTCATCGAATCTTCTGTTCTCCAGCGCAACAACGTGTGCGACCTGCGCAATGAAATTCTTTCTTCCCTTTTTCATTATTCACTCATCTTTTAGTTCTTTCCAACTTCTGAATCCTTTTTCATGATTCATGATTTTTTATGCTCCAACAACCCTAAAGTCAAAAAGGTTCTTACCACCCATACTTTTCTTACACTATCTACCACAAAAGTCAAAAAGTATCTTACACATCCATCACCCATCTCTCTCTCTCTCTCTCTCTCTCTCTCTCTCTCTCTCTCTACAACCCTTTCTCTCTCATTTTTTTCAAACCACTTTCCAAGCAAGAAAAATCTCACGTCCAAGCCTCCCAAGCCCTCTAAGAGAACTTTGTGTGTGGCCCACTTCCTACCCCCTTCATTTCCCATCTTAACCATCCAAACTCCATCTCCTTCGTTAGGATCGAAGCCAAGGAGCGAAGGAAGCCAAGGGAGCAAGAAGGAGACGGTGGGTGATCTTAGACCTCCATTTCTTTTTTTTTTGTGATGTAAGGGCCCACTTATGGTGGGACCCACCTTGATGTAGGCTTTGTATCAAAGAGGGGCCCATAGTGGATGGGCCCCTTCATCCTTGCCGATGTCTCTCTCTCTCTCATGTATTGTGGACCCCACTATGATATACGATCCACGCCGTCCCATCCATAGGGACAACCTTACTAACTGTCTTTGGGTGGGCCTGGATGTAGGAGAACACAAATATCAGATTGATCCAAATATGCTGGGCCACATCCAAGTGGGACCCACCATGATGCCTGTGTTGTATGCACACTGTCCAGCGTCCAGGGACGCTGGAGGTGGGCTAGCAATGAAGTGTGGGCTGACGTGGAAAGTGGGAGTAGCTAACAGTAAAGTGTGGACCAATGTGAACAGTGGGAGTAGCTAACAGTAAAGTGTGACTGACAGTGGGAGTAGCTATCAGTGGAGTCCATGGACCCATCCATGCCCTCCACCCCACGTGTGGGGCCACACCATAGGGTATGTGTTTTATCCAAACCGTCCACCACTCCCAGACGATGGGGGCCACATCCGTGTGGGGCCCGTTTTCCACACCCAGATCCAATAGCTCAACTGGCAGTCTGAGTGGAGATACCTTGTTACAATGCCGAGGTCTTGATTTCCCTAGTGGGGTGGATAACTGTGAAGTGTGAACAACGATGGGGTCTGTGGGACTCACCCACGCCATTCACTCGTTTGGATGGGCCACGCGTGCTGCGTGTGAGCCGTCCACCACCCCTGGACGGTGGAACCCACCCCATGTATGGGGCCTCCCTTGATGTATGTACATGTCCAGGCCATCCAGGGCCTGGACGTTACATTTTTTTAAATATAATATTAATATATTATGTTATATTATATTGATATATGATATAATATATTATAATATTATATAATATCTTATATTAGCTAGGAAGGGTGGGCCCTACGTGGGACCCACCTCTGCCCTCTCTTCAATGCTTAAAAGCTGTTATGCAGCAGTGTGTATATATATATATATATATATATATATTATCATATACACGACATGTGAGGGTAGGACGTACGTGACCCACCTCTACCTTGGTTTAAGCAGCAATAGCTGCATGTACGATAGCTACATGGCTATTCTATTACTGTGCAACTAGCTATTGTACACGGAAGTAAGCTCTATGGGTCGACCCACCTATTTCATCCATGTCGTCTGTCTATGGGACCCATCATGATGCATGTGTCGTATACGAACCGTCTAACCATTTGAGATATCATTTTATGGTATGAACAAAAGAGTGGGTTAGTTCTAAAAGTTCAAGTGGACCCCACCATTTAAATAGTGGACTGTGGCATCCACCGTTCAAACTCCTAAGAACCACGGTAGTTCCCTATTAAGCTGATATTTTTTTTCACTTCATTTATCTCTATGTTAACTTATGAATAGGTCGGATCTCAAAAGTACATAAGGGTGGGCCCTATTTGATATACATGAGGCCCATTGGTGTGGCTCAATTCGACATACACGAGGCCCATTGATTCGTCCCATTTGAATTGGCCCATTCGTTCGGCCCATTTGATTCGGCCCACTTGAATTAGCCCACTGATCGGCCCATTTAATTCAGCCCACTTGAATTGGCCCATTCGAATCGGCCCATTTGATTCAACCCATCTGAATTGACCCATTTGGCCTACCCACTTGAGGTATATGAAGCCCAATACGATGTAGGTGAGGCCCAATGTGATGTATGTGTGGCCGTTACATTGTGTATAAATTTCTTATGAAGGCCACTCCTTGGGAGCAATGTTGGTTAGATGTCCACATTGATGGACAATGATGGTTAGATGTTTTCATTGTAACCTTTCCTTAAGCCTTGTTAGGCCCATTCGTCGTATGTGATTTTCGATCCGATTATGAGTATGTGACAACATAACAACATGATACATGTTCATACGCATCATCTGCATACTTGTGATGAGCGGAGTGATTGATCATAGAACATGCCATTGGACAGATTGTTTATGGGCTCCCGAATAGGCGGTGTTGCCCTACATGAGTGCACAATATGTGCAGCATTACTATATGACTAGATAGTGTGATTCATGCATTTCGCATATGTGCGACATGGTTACTGTCCACCCTAACGACATTAGGGCCGTAGCCTCGGGCGTATTATGGTTGGCAGGATTGGATACTGAAAATCTTATTTTATATAGGGTGCTATAGATATCCCTGGGTGAAAGTTCCTAAACCCTTATGGTACTAGGAGGTTTCTCCAATGTCTAGACCGAGTGGGTGCATGAGCGTCGAGTGCCGATTACATGAAGGTCGCGCTTTCCATTGTGTCATGGTCGGTTGAAAGGGGGTGCAACCTTACCAACTTAAGAAGGGGTGACAAAGCTAGGTTAAGTTTAACCAGCTCAAGGAATGGGTCCACTATCGACGAGCTGAGCCCGATATTGGCAGGCGGATAGTAAGGTCTGTTCCACTCACCTTGTTGCGCGCGATAGGAAGGAAATCTGTTTGAATTGTACTAGACCCCGGTGATATTCTAGAGTTGAGTTGTATTGATATGTGGACTTAGATGAGGATTCGTATGCTTGAGTTTCATCTCGCATCGCATGGCCTTGGTATGGCCAACATCATTCATGCTTTGTATCAAAGTATATTCCGTATTACTTTAATACTTCATAATTATATTACTACCTTATGCACACACTTTCACCACCCTCTAAGCTTTTTATAAGCTTATACATGACCATTGCGTGCAGGTGACGTTGGATCACAGCAGTACTGAGGCAGGAGCGCTTGGCAAATAATCTTGGAGCTTTTTGTTCATCATCATTGTATTTTCCTTTATACTCATCGTACTTATAAATTTTTTGATCATAGTGGAAATGTGATGGAGTTTTTACTTGTTTGTGGGTTATTCTTTTAGTTATACTTATTATGAATTAAACTAATGTTAAAAAAAATTCTCCTCGTAGCATCCTAGGATCGGAACCTGACGAATGGGCGCTGGGAGCCGAGAATGGGGTACTACGGAGGCTGTCAATATCCGATTCGATGATCAAAAATTTTATGAGCTCGGTTTCTGAGTTTGGAGCGTGATACCTAAACCTACAAGTAATCCTAATCTCAACACCTTAACCTAAACCTAAACTTGAAAACCCAAACCTAAACCCGATCTCGAACCCAAATCCAATTTCCTAAACCTAAACCTTAACCTATTCTCAATTTCCTAAAGCTATTACCTATAACCTAAACCAAAACCTAAACCTAAACTTAAACGTATAACCTTAACCTAAACCTAACACTGAAACCTAAACTTAAAACCTAAATATATTCTTAAATCCCTAAACCTATAACCTATAACTTAAACCAAAACCTAAACTAATAACCTAAATATATTCTCAAATCCCTAAACCTAAACCTGCACCTAATCCTAATCTCAACTCCTTAACCTAAACCTAAACTTGAAAATCCAAGCTTAAACCCGAACTCGAACCCAAACCTGATTTCCTAAACTTAAACCTTAACCTATTCTCAATTTACTAAAGCTATAAGCAATAACCTAAACTAAAACCTAAACCTAAACCTAAACTTATAACCTTAACCTAAACTAAAAACCTAAAACCTAAATGTATTCTCAAATCCCTAAACCTACAACCTATAAACTAAACCCAAATCTAAACATATAACCTAAATGTATTCTCTAATCCCTAAACCTAAACCTACACCTAATCCTAATCTCAACTCCTTAACCTAAACCTAAACTTGAAAACCCAAACCTAACATGATCTCAAACCCGAATCCGATTTCCTAAACCTAAACATTAACCTATTCTCAATTTCCTAAAGCTATAACCTATAACCTAAACCTAAACCTATAACCTTAACCTAAACTTAAACCCAAAACCTAAATGTATTCTCAAATCCCTAAACCTAAATCAGCACCTAATCCTAATCTCAACTCCTTAACCTAAACGTAAACATGAAAACCCAAACCTAAACCTGATCTCGAACCCGAACCCGATTTCCTAAACATAAACCTTAACCTATTCTCAATTTCCTAAAGCTATAACATATAACCTAAACCTGTAACCTTAACCTAAACCTAAACCTAAAACCTAAATGTATTCTCAAATCCCTAAACCTAAACCTACACCTAATCCTAATCTTAACTCCTTAACCTAAACCTAAACTTAAAAATCCAAAACTCAAACCCAAACCCAAACCTCATTTTCTAAGCCTAAACCTTAACTTATTCTCAATTCCCAAAACCTTAACCTATAACCTAACCTAAACTTAAACCTATAACCTACGCTTATAACCCAAACCTAAACTTAAAACCTAAATGTATTCTCAAATCCTTAAACTTAAACCTACACCTAATCCTAATCTCAACTCCTTAACCTAAACCTAAACTTGATCTCGAACCCGAACCCAATTTCCTAAACCTAAACCTTAAACTATTCTCAAGTTCCTAAAGCTATAACCTATAACCTAAACCTAAATCGAAACCTAAACCTATAATCTTAACCTTAACCTAAAACTTAAATCTAAACCTAAAACCGAAATGTATTCTCAAATTCCTAAACATAAGCCTACATCTAATCCTAATCTCAACTCCTTAACCTAAACCTAAACTTCAAAACCCAAACCTAAACCCGAACCTGAACCCGATTTCCTAAACCTAAACCTTAACCTATCCTCAATTTCCCAAACCTTAACCTATAACCTAACCTAAACCTAAATCTATAACCTACACTTATAACGTAAACCTAAAACCTATAACCTAAACATAAAACCTAAACTTAAATGTATTCTTAAATCCCTAAACCTAAACCTACACGTAATCCTAATCTCAACTCCCTAACCTAAACTTAAACCTAAACTTAAAAATCCAAACCTAAACCCGATTTCGAACCTGAATCTGATTTCCTAAACCTAAACCTTAACCTATTCTCAATTCTCTAAACCTTAACCGATAACCTAACCTAAACATAAACATATAATCTACACTTATAACCTATGCCACGCCTGAAACTCCGAAATTGGATTTACAGGAATCCCGATCGCCGAATCTGGTGACGACGGCCTCCGTAGTACCCCATCTCGGTTCCTAGTGCTCATATGCTAGATTCCGATCCTGGGATCCTACAAGGAGGATTTTCAACATGAATTTATCTCATAAGAAGTATAACCACAAGTATACCCAAATCATAAGAACAACATCATCACCACATATCCACTAATAAAATCATTTCATTACAATACTGAAAAGGAAATACATATGTCAAAATCAAAGCTCCAGAAGTCAGCTACATGCTCCAAGCTCCAAGCTGTTGTAACATAACATCACCTGCACGCATCTATCATGCATAAGCTTATAGAAAGCCTAGAGGGTGGTGTAAGTGTGTGTATAAGGTAAGTGTCAAGTATTCAATACAATACTGTAATCATACAATGTCGAATATACTGGCAAGATCATGAATCATATGATATCAGAATAAACGGAAATATTGACAAGTCCATAAGTCAAACAATATCAGAGTACGCAATAAAGATCAGTTATGCAAATGAGGAGTCATAAAGAGCCAAATATCAGATGTCGTATCTCGATCATATAAATGCAGAAACACGGTAACCCAAAATAACATTGCCATGGATGTAATGCAATATGCAGTGCGAATGGAATAACCATAGTGGAGTGTGAAGTCGGGATGGTAGTACATAGTATCACAGGCTACGAGGTCCATTACAAGGGACTTCTATCCAAACCAATCTCATACATAAATTTGAATAGTCAGACGCAGTGTGGTAAACTCCTAATCTCAGGTTAGTCGTGTGCCTCAACTAAAATCCTGGCCATTGTGAAGTTACACGTAACAAATAGTTACGCACTACTAACCCGAGTAGATAGTGAGTGAATGAATGAATGAGTATGCAACTCCTGCTCGATAAGTCCACATATCAGTACGGTTCATCTCTGGAATCATCACCGGGATTTAGTACACTTTAAATGGCATTGCTCCTCTCCTAGCAGCACAGTACAAGTGAGCATAAGAAACCTCACTATTCGTCTGGCCAATAGTCTGCTAATACCTATCTGGCATGTCGATAGCGGGCCCATTTATGAGCTGGTCAAACTCAGCTTAGTTAAGCCCCCTAACCTTGGGCGGGTAAGGCTACACTCCCTTCCAACCAACCACAACACAGTGGGAGACGCGGCCTCCTGGTATTCGGTACTTGGGCGCTCATGCATCCATTTGGTTTCGACGTTGTGGCGTCCTCTGGTACTAAGAGGGTTTAGGAATTTTCACCCAGGCCATCTATGGCAGCCCGATGCTAGAATAAATTTTTGGTGTCCCATCTGGCCATCAACGATATGCTTGTGGAGGCTACGGCCCTGATGTCGCTAGGGCACACAATGCAAGATGCATGAGTTATACAATCCAGTTATGTATCAATCCTGCGCATACCGTGCGCTCATGAGAGATAATCTCCGCCTATCAGAGAGCCTCATAACAATCTACCCAATGACATATGCAATGGTCAACCACATCTCATAACAAACATGCAGATGATGCATAGGGGCATGTATCATGATGTTATATAGTCACATACTCATAATCAATATCAATAACCGGCGTCGACAATCAACCTCGACAATGTGGACATTTAACCAACATTGCCCTTAAGGAATGACCCACATAAAGCCTAACATATAGTAGACCCATAGCCTCACTCAAGAGCTTAATACACATCACTATGAGCCTCTCACATGGGTCTAATATAAATCTCTATGGACTCTATCACCTGGCCCTCAAATGCATCACAATGGGTCTCAATTACGGGTCGCATATACATCATATTGGTCTCGACAATTGAAATCGGCTTCGACAAGCGAAATCGGCCTGAACAATCAGAATCGACACTCGGAATCGGCCTCGATACTCAGCATCGACAATCAAAGTCAGCCTATGCAATCAGCCTCAACAAATCGGAATCGACCTTGATACTCGGCATTAACAATCGGAGTCGGCCTATGCAATCAGCTTCGACAAATCAAAATTGGAAAATCGATTACGTCAATCAGAATTGGCAATCGGTCATGACAATTATGATTGATCGATAATCAGAATAGCAAATTGGTCACATCAATCGGAATCGGCAATCGGCCACGGCAATCAAAATTGATTGATAATCAGAATTGGCAATCGGTCACGACAATTGGGATCGAACAATAATCAGAATCAGGAAATCGGTCACGTCAATCAGAATCGACAATCTATCATGACAATCAGAATCGATCGATAATCAGAATCGGTAAATCGGTCACGTTAATCGGAATCGACAATTGAACATGATAATTAAAATTGATCGATAATCAGAATCAGTAAATTGGTCACGTTAATAAGAATCAGCAATCGGTTATGACATCGTAATCGATCGATAATCAGAATCGAAAAATCGACAACGTCAATTGAAATCGGCAATCAGTCACGATAATTGGAATCGATCAATATTTGGAATCGACAAATCGGTCATGTCAATCGAAATTGAAAATTGGCCACGACAATCAGAACCGATCAATAATCAGAATCGACAAATCGGTCATGTCGATCGGAATCGGTAATCGGCCACGACAATCGGAACCGATCGATAATTAGAATCGATAAATCGGTCACATCGATCAAAATTGGCAATCGGTCACAACAATTGGGATCGATAAGAATGGGCCTAACAAGGCCTAATGGAAGGTCACAATGTGAACATCCAACCAACATTGCCCGTCAATGTGGACATTAAACCATCATTGCTCCCAAGGCATAACCCATCATAATTTTTACATACATCAGAGAGTAATCACACATTGCAATGGACCTCATATACATCAGATTCGACCCCATACAAAGGCCCCACATACATCTCATTGGGCCTCACTCGTGGCCCTACACATGGGTCTCGTATGCATCAAATGGGCCACATATCTGGGCCTTGACTACATCAAATGGGTCACGCGTCATGGGCTTAATATGTATCACAATGGGCCTTGCCCATAGGCCTCGAATACATCACAATGGGCCTTGTCCATGGGCCTCAAATATATCATGTGGGTTGCATCAATGGGCCACACTAATGGGTCTCATACACATCAAGTGGGTCTTGCTCATAAACCTCAGATTCAAGCAGGTGGGCTCCATCATATGAGCCTCAAATACACAACAGGTCGGCCCTATCACACGGGCCTAAAAGTATAAGGCCGGTGGGCCCTATCACATGGGCCATAAATACATCACATGTGGGGTCCATGGGTTAGACGGCACTGATAAAACACTCACATCATGCGGGGGCCACGTGGATGCATGATGTGCATATACAACAAGTCACAAGGTGGGCCTCATGTCCAAGGGACGGACGACGAGGGTATATAGTACATGCTTCATGAGGGAGTCCGCCACCATCCCAACCTGATGGACTGTGTGAATAAACAATACATCAAGGTGGCCCCACGTATTGAAAAATAGATGGACGGCGTGAATATACACTGCACATAAGAAGTGGGGTCCAGTAGTTCGAACGATCGTGATACAACGCATACATCAGGTGCGTCTCACCATCTGGACTGATACATCACGGTAAGCCCTGCACATCATCCAGTCCAGATGGACAGTGAGAATAGAATACATACAACAAGGTTGGGACCCATAGAACTTACTGGCGTTACCACAACAGCTTATAGTTGTGTGTGGTTAACTAGCCAATCTGCTCCACTCATCAGGTGGTTGGATCTCCACCGTCTGGTTCTGCTAGACGGTACAGATATAATAAATACATCATGGTGGGTTCCATGCGGTGGACAAATGGACGACATGGATTATAAAAAATACATCAGGGTACAGCCATGCTGTAGCGTCTAGGCGAACGGTCTAGATGAAACGCTGGGTCCCCACCGTCTAGATGGACGGTGGGAATGAGATACATATATCATGGTGGGTCACACTGTCCCACGTGCAAGGACGGTGTGGATGTGATCAGACCCACCGAACTTGTTGTTTCAATACAACAACCGTATAGCAAGAGTGAGCTACTCTAGCCAATCGGCTTCCCAGATGGGTGGGTCCCTTGCACTGGAGACAATTGGTCTAGGTGGGCCCCACCTCTAGTGACCACACGTGTCACCAAGGTGGTCCAGCATGGATGGACGAGGTGGATTAAAACCCCTACAATAAGATGGAATCCCACATGGGGCTAGCAGCGTGTATAAAACACTTAGATCATGGTGGATCCCACATCCTCAGATGGACGGTGAGGATGCCACACGTGTACACAAGGGGTCCCACCATCTTGGACGGCAGGTGAAAAACCCATATATCATGGTGAATCCCACCGTTCAGATATTGGACGGTGAGGATACAAAATATGTATCATGGGTGGGTCCACGTAGTGGCCCACCAGAGCTTTATTATATATATATATATATATATATATATATATATATATATATATATATATATATATATATATATATATATATATATATATATATATATCATACTAATATTTCATTCATATCAACGTCCAGAGCTAGACACCCATTGACGGACGGTCTACATTTCAACACATGCATGCAAGGTGAGCCCCACGTATGCATGGCCACACATGCCATCAAGGTGTGCCCACGTGCCTCATCAAGCCGACATTTGTATTTTCCTTTGTCTAGATCTGTCCTGAGCGGACAGACAGTGGCGTGTCCATCGAACACCAGCGAGGTAGGCCCCACAAATGGGACAGTGTGGATGATACATCATGGTGGGGTCCACAACATATGGGGAAGAGAGAGAAAGAGGGAGAGATATCGATGAGAAGGGGAGGGAGCCCACCATTATGGGCCTTCCCTATATAATGCATACATCAAGATGGGTCCCACTATAAGTGGGCCCTTAAATTATAAAATCAACACATAAAATCACCCACGTCGAGATCTCTCCTTCCTTCTTCCACCAATGCATGATGGAGTCCCAAAGGAATAATTTCAACGGTTGAGATGGGCTTAAGATGGTGGGATCGGGTGGTAAAAAGGTGGGCCACACTACTCTCTCCCATGGAAGCCATGGACGTGAGTTGCTCCCATGGAGCTTGGGAGATATGAGAGAGAAATGAGAGATGAGAGAGATAGGTGTAAGAGAGAGAGATGGGTGTGAGTGAGTGATGTGTACTTGTGTAAGAGAGAGTTGACTTTAAGGGAGGGGTGGTTGTACTTGGGGATGGGTGAGTGATGGAGTGTGATGTGTACTTTGATTGATAGGATTGATGTGATATTTTCTAGGGATTACAACACGCTGCGTTTATCCTCGATCTGAACAAGGGCCCACATCTCTAGGACCGAGAATCGCCTTGGCGCGCGAGACGCGGCGTTGGAACTGCGGCAACAGCACCGTCGCTAGGGTATAAGTCTTAGGTTTAGCAGACTCAGGAAAATGGGATACGATTCAGGATTGCGCGCAAAGGCTGGTTATATATCGCAGGTCTCCAAAATTTAACTAGGATGACTGCGGAGGTATACGGACCTGTACGATCTAGGATACTAGCCTAAACCTAAACCTAAACCTATAACCTTAACCTAAACATAAACCTAACCTATTCTCAATTTTCTAAAGCTATAACTTATAACCTAAACCTAAACCTAAACCTAAACCTATAACCTTAACCTAAACCTAAACCTAAACCTAAACCTAAACCTATAACCTTAACCTAAACCTAAAACCTATAACCTTAACCTAAAACCTAAATGTATTCTCAAATCCCTAAACCTAAACCTATACATAAGCCTAATCTCAACTCCTTAACCTAAACTTAAACTTGAAAGCCCAAACCTAAACTCGAACCCGATTTCCTAAATCTAAACCTTAACCAATTCTCAATTCGATAAACCTTAACCTGTAACCTAACCTAAACCTTAACCTATAACCTGCACTTATAACCTAAACCCAAACGTATAACCTAAACCTGTAACCTTAACCTAAACCTAAACAAAAAACCTAAATGTATTCTAAAATCCCTAAACCTAAACCTACACGTAATCCCAATCTCAACTCCCTAACCTAAACTTAAAAACCCAAACCTAAACCCAAACCGGAACCTGAACCTGATTTCCTAAACCTAAATCTTAACCTATTCTCAATTCCCTAAACCTTAACCTATAACCTAACCTAAACCTAAACTTATAACCTACACTTATAACCTAAACCTAAACCTAAAACCTGAATATATTCTCAAATTCTTAAACCTAAACCTACACATAATCCTAATCTCAACTCCTTAACCTAAACCTAAACTTGAAAACTCAAACCTAAACCTGATCTCGAACCCGAACCCGATTTTCTAAACTTAAACCTTAACTTATTCTCAATTTCCTCAAACTATAACCCATAACCTATTCTCAATTTCCTCAAACTATAACCCATAATCGAAATCTAAACTTAAACCTAAACCTATAACCTTAGCCTAAACCTAAACCTAAAACCTAAATGTATTCTCAAATCCCTAAACCTATAATCTATAACCTAAACCCAAACCTAAACCTATAACCTAAATAAATTCTCAAATCCTTAAAACTAAACCTACACCTAATTATAATCTCAACTCCTTAACCTAAACCTAAACTTGAAAATCCAAACCTAAACCTGATCTTGAACCCGAACCTAAATTCCTATACCTAAACCTAAACCTATTCTCAATTTCCTAAGGCTATAACCTATAACCTAAACCTAAACATAAACCTATAACCTTAACCTAAACCTAAACTTAAAACCTAAATGTATTCTCAAATCCCTAAACTTATAACCTGTAACCTAAACCCAAACCTAAACCTATAACCTAAATGTATTCTCAAATCCCTAAACCTAAACCTACACCTAATCCTAATCTCAACTCCTTAACCTAAACCTAAACTTGAAAACCCAAACCTAAACCCGATCTTGAACCCAAACTCGATTTCCTAAACCTAAACCTTAACCTATTCTCAATTTCCTAAAGGTATAACCTATAACTTAAACCTAAACCTATAACCTTAACCTAAACCTAAAACCTAAATGTATTCTCAAATGCGTAAACTTAAACCTACACCTAATCCTAATCTCAACTCCTTAACCTAAACCTAAACTTGAAAACCCAAACCTAAACCCGATCTTGAACCCAAACCCGACTTCCTAAACCTAAACCTTAACCCATTCTCGATTTTTTAAAGCTATAACCTATAACCTAAACCTAAACCTAAACCTATAACCTAATCCTATAACCTTAACATAAACCTAAAACCTAAACCTAAACCTAAAACCTAAATGTATTCTCAAATCCCTAAACCTAAACTTATAACTAATCCTAATCTCAACTTTTAACCTAAACCTAAGCTTAAAAACCCAAACCTAAACCCGAACCTGATTTCCTAAACCTAAATCTTAACCTATTTTCAATTCCCTAAACCTTAACCTATAACCTAACCTAAACATAAACCTATAACCTACACTTATAACCTAAACCTAAATGTATTTTAAAATCCTTAAACCTAAACCTACACCTAATCCTAATCTCAACTCCTTAACCTAAACCTAAACTTGAAAACCCAAACCTAAACCTGATCTCGAACCCAAACCTGATTTCCTAAACCTAAACCTTAACCTATTCTCAATTTCCTAAAGCTATAACTTATAACCTAAACCTAAACCTATAACCTTAACCTAAACCTAAACCTAAACTTAAAACCTAAATGAATTCTCAAATCCTTAAGCCTAAACCTACACCTAATCCTAATCGCAACTCCTTAACCTAAACCTAAACTTGAAAACCCGAACCGAAACCCGAACCCGAACCCAATTTCCTATACCTAAACCTTAACCTAAAACCTAACCAAGCCTTAAACCTATAACCTACACTTATAACCTAAACCTAAAACCTATAACCTAAATCTAAACCTAAAACCTAAACACCTAAATGCATTCTCAAATCCCTAAACCTATACCTATACGTAATCCTAATCTTAACTTGTAACATCCCGAAAATCGGGGGGTCGAGCAAAAACCCAACTCCCGAGTTCCAAAATGTTATTTATGCAACATAGATATGTATGATTGAATGTTGTCTGTGATAATGTATTAAACATGAGTGAGATTAAGCTAGAACCGCATATCATACTCCAGAGACAGTTAAATTAACCAGCGGAAGTCTGTAATAGTATGTATAACGTACATAAACTGTTGTATGTCTCCAGAGTGTGAATATATTACCAGGTTATACACATACATGTATACTTCAAAAGTAAACAAAATGAATATACATGAAGGCGCTAAAAATTTAAAATGACAAATGTCAAAGTATCTAATCAACCTCCCTGCAATCCCGTCAATCAGAACACGCATAAAGGAGGAATCCTCCTTCTCATCATCAAGTCCAGCTCCGCCTCACAGGCCGCGCCATCATCTGCAATCACAAAAGGGACTGGTGGGTGTCCGGAAACACCATCCCGTAACGTGGGAGTGAGTGATCAACTCAGTGGGATAAGAGAGCAGGGATTAGCATGTTCACAATTCAATCACGCGATAATAGTAAAGCAGTAAATCAAACAATCCTAATACTGTTGTTAATGCAAGATAACATGACGTGATGTATGCCCTCACCGACGATCACCCTCATGCGGCAACATCTTACGACCGCGGCATGCCGCACTCCCTCAAGTGCTCCACATCTTCCAGGCACATGCAATGTCATGGTGATATGATTACCTAGTTGTTATTAGTCCATTCAAACAGCAGGATTGGGAAACTAAGGTACTTCCCTTGTATCAATCCCAACACGGATCCTGTCTAGGGTCGTCACTCCTAGTAATCTCATACGATGTACATTTCGTAGGTCACTGCAAGGGCTGCCAGGGCTGTTGCTCGCACTCGTTGCACCGCTCCCCCATCACCTTATCAATACAGGCCTACTGTACTCTACTGCACGGAAGGGTCGTCGCCTCCCGTGAACTCAGAATACGCTCGCGGTCACTACAAAGGGCTCGTCGCCTGATCAGTGTAGGCCGACAGCTAGAATATAGTGTCCCATACCACCATAATCTGCTCACGAGTCAAGGTGCTCATTGGTCACTACGGGGAGGTTTGTGGCCCCAGCGTAGGCCGACAGCTCGACCACGGTGTCCCATACCACCATGCCCGGCTCATGAGTCTTCGTGGATCAAGGTACCACGGTTAATAGGGTTTACAATGGTAAGTTCAGTACCCTAGGTTCAAGCAGTTATGATACATACAAGGTAAACAAACATCGGCCAGTCGGGTTACTTGACAGGCTCGACTAGCGCGATCGCATCTCGAATTGAACGACATGAAGTGCGTAAAACACTTCGCGTGGCCTAACCACTGCCGCCAACTCTCAACACGAATCACATTCATCGACGCGTCGTTCGTGGCTATGACCAGTCAGCCACGAATTCGCTCGGTTACCGACTGCCTGGACTAAGTCAAGTCCCACACATCTATGGAATTACATTAACACTATAAAAAGGTATTGGAATTGAAATACATCATGTGAGCATGTTAGCACATGTTATAACATTCAACTTAAGCAAATCTTCAAGGCATACTTCCCATGCATATTCAACTTAAGCAAATCCTCAAGCACATACATTCTATGCATGTAATGAAATCATGCATTTTGTCAACATGTAGAAAATCATTTGGGTCAGCATAATAATTGAAAAATCAATCACAAACTATCAGATAACATCATTTAATTCAATACATACTAATACAAGCATTTATACAAACACATACACTACACACTTAAGTCTACATATAGTATGTCGACCCAAAGTGCGCAACTAGGCGAATCTCTTCGCCAAACTAATTATGCACGCATTCCTAACTTCCTAAGGCGACAACAAACCATGTTAATCACATCAGCAAAATATGAATGTAAACAGTACTTCCTACAAATGACTAAAATGCCCTAAATCTCATATTCTTCGTTAGCTTACGAAACGGGAAACGGAGAGCATTTTGTACATGTCAAACGGCGATGCCGTCAAGAATCTACTATTAAACGACATTGAAAGCATTGGGAACCGTCAATCAAAGCGTCTAAAATCCTCACCTAGTGTCTTGTAGACTCGGGAATTGAAGCGGAGCGTATATGGTTCGTCTACGGCGAGTAAGGAGCCTAATACATAAGATCCATAAGCTACATCGCTATGGAAACAAGGAAAACTCAAATCAACAACTATTTAGGGTTTTTACTTACCTAGGATCGCGGTGGAATCGCCGGGAAAGCGGTAGAGGAGTGTTGCTTAAGCACGTGCAACACGTAGCACAAGTGGCAGGAAGAACTCTCCCACTCTCTCACAATCTCTCACTCTTTTTCTCTCTCCCAAGCTAGGGATTTTTTTACAAATTCGGATGGGGGAGAGGAGTGAGGGTTTCAACCCCTTTTATAAGCCTAAACATGCCCAAAATAGGCTCCAAGTCAAGGTATACTTAAAGTATATCCAAATCGGGACTGTTTCGGTCCAAAAGAGCATTTCTGGAGGTCCCCTGGCCAAATGCGGTCGGACTTAAGCTCGTGTATACTGGATCTAGCACGCATCCAGATTTCAGGCCGGTAGGGTTCCCAGATCGCACGTGGCGGCCCAGTTTCAGTTTAACGGTCACCGCACCAAGATCAGACCTATAAGTCTCGTGATATGTAATAGAAATTTTTCCTGATCCAAGGGTATAATTTGGCTGTATTCTGACGGTCAGAATGCTTAATACTGATGCGTCAAATTTGTGTGCCAGATTTGAATTTGAAATTCCAACTATGTCCCTATTCACACTCTCTTCGGTCCGGGCTCAATGAAATAGCCTGTGATCGTCAGTTGGACTTGATATTCGAAACGATTTCCAAGCCCAGCTAAGTCGTCATAACGGTCTAAGATGGTAGGCATCTGACTTACGACGCGCGGTCTAGATCCAATACAAAGTTTCAAGGAGGTCCCGAGAACAAACCGGCTTAGAGTTTGATCCGAGGCTTTAGAGCATTATAGCACCCTTGGTTCCACTCGCTTTGGGCCTTGTATAACGTATTTAAAGTGATCAGGGACCATTTCCCAGCTATTCTAACGTTGCACTAGCGAACTTAGTCATATTTTCTAAAGGAATTGATTCTAAGTGGTTTCTTTGGCTATGGAATTGGGTTCTAAGCAATTTTTCAGGTGTTTTAATTGACCCATTGCCTAAGGACGTCAAATCTCAGATTGGCCAAAATCCGGGGTGTTACATAACTCCTTAATCTAAACTTAAACCTAAACTTGAAAACCCAAACTTAAACCTGAACCCAATCCCGAACCTGATTTCCTAAACCAAAACCTCAACCTATTCTCAATTCTCTAAACCTTAACCTATAACCTAACCTAAACCTAAACCTAAACCTATAACCTACACTTAAAATCTAAACTTAAACCTAAAACCTAAATGTATTCTCAAATCCTTAAACCTAAACCTACACCTAATCCTAATCTCAACTCTTTAACCCAAACCTAAACTTGAAAACTCAAACCTAAACCTGATCTCGAACCCGAACCCGATTTTCTAAACCTAAACCTTAACCTATTTTTAATTTTCTAAAGCTATAACCTAAACCTAAACCTAAACCTAAAACCTAAATGTATTCACAAATCTCTAAACCTAAACCTACACCTAATCCTAATCTCAACTCCTTAACCTAAACCTAAACTTAAAAACCCAAACCTAAACTAGAACCCAAACCCAAACCTGATTTCCTAAACCTAAACCTAAACCTATTCTCAATTCCCTAAACCTTAACCTATAACCTAACCTAAACCTAAACCTATAACCTACACTTATAACCTAAACATAAACCTATAACCTAAACCTGTAACCTTAACCTAAATTTAAACTTAAAACCTAAATGTATTCTCAAATCTCTAATCCTAAACCTAAACCTATAACTTACAACCTTAACATAAACTTATAGCCTACAACATTAACCTAAACCTATACTTATAACTTAAACCTATTCTCAAATCCCAAAACCTATAACCTAAACCTAAACCTAACCTAAACCTAAACCCATAACCTACACTTATAACCTAAATCTAAATCTAAACCTAAAACCTAAATGTATTCTCAAATCCCTAAACCTAAACCTACACCTAATGCTAATCTCAATTCCCTAAAGCTATAGCCTATAACCTAAACCTAAACCTATAACCTTAACCTAAACCTGTAACATAAACCTAAACTTAAAACCTAAATGTATTCTCAAATCCCTAAACCTATAACCTTAACCTAAACCTATTCTCAAATGCCAAAAAATATACTTATAACCTAAACCTAAACCTTAACATATAACCTTAACCTAAACCTATTCTCAAATCCTAAAACCTATACTTATAACCTAAACCTAAACCTATAACCTATACTTACAACCTTAACCTAAACCTAATCTCAAATCCCTAAGCCTATACTTATAACCCATAACCTAAACCAATACTTATAACCTTAACCTAAACCAATTCTCAAATCCCAAAACCTATACTTATAACCTAAACTTAAACCTTAACCTCTAACCTAAACCTATGCTTATAACCTTAACCTAAACCTATTCTCAATTCCCAAAACCTATACTTATAACCTGAACCTAAACCTAAA
This sequence comes from Magnolia kwangsiensis, assembly GCA_037074715.1. Taxonomy (NCBI): domain Eukaryota; kingdom Viridiplantae; phylum Streptophyta; class Magnoliopsida; order Magnoliales; family Magnoliaceae; genus Magnolia; species Magnolia kwangsiensis. Next base: position 186,851,595 of record CM073572.1, on the reverse strand, counting down.
CCTAAACCTATACTTAAACCTAAACCTAAACCTTAACTTACAACCCAAACCTTAACCTATAACCTATAACCTAAAACCTAAACCCAAACCTAAACCCAATCCTGAACCCGAACCCAATTTTCTAAACCTAAACCTTAACCCATTCTCAATTCCCTAAAGCTATAACCTATAACCTATAACCTTAACCAAAATCTATTCTCAAATTCTAAAAAATATACTTATAACTTAAGCCTAAACCTTAACCTATAACCTAAACCTATACTTATAATCTTAACCTATACTTATAACCTTAACCTAAACCTATTCTCAAATCCCAAAACCTATACTTATAACTTGAACCTAAACTTTAACCTATACTTACAACCTTAACTTAAACTTATAACCTTAACCTAAACCTATTCTCAAATCACAAAACCTATACTTATAACCTAAACCTAAACGTTAACCCATAACTTAAACCGATACTTATAACCTTAACCTAAACCTATTCTCAAATCCCAAAACCTATAATTGTAACCTAAACCTAAACCTTAACCTATAACTTAAACCTATTATTATAACCTTAACCTAAACCTTAACCTATAACTTAAACCTATTATTAAAACCTTAACCTAAACCTATTCTCAATTCCCAAAACCTATACTTATAACCTAAACGTAATCCTTAACTTAAACCTAAACCTATACTTATAACCTAAACCTTAACCTATGACCCAAACCTTAACCTATAACATAAACCTATAACCTATAACCTAAAACTAAAATCCAAACCTAAACCCGATCCCAATCCTGAACCTGATTTCCTAAACCTAAACCTTAACCTATTCTCAATTCCATAAAGCTATAACCTATAACCTAAACCTATAACCTATACCTAAACTTAAAACCTAAATGTATTCTCAAATCCCTAAACCTATAACCTTAACCTAAACCTATTCTCAAATCCCAAAAAATATACTTATAACCTAAACCTAAACCTAAACCTATAACCTAAACATATACTTATAACCTTAACCTAAACTTATAACCTTAATCTAAGCCTATTCTCAAATCCCAAAACCTATACTTATAACCTAAACCTATAACCTATATTTACAACTTTAACCTAAACTTATAACTTTAACCTAAACCTATTCTCAAATCCCAAAAATTATACTTATAAACTAAACCTAAACCTTAACCCATAACCTAAGCCTATACTTATAACCTTAACCTAAACCTATAACCTTAACCTAAACCTATTCTCAAATCCTAAAACCTATACTTATAACCTAAACCTAAACCTTAACCTGTAACCTAAACCTAAACCTATACTTATAACCTTAACCTAAACTTAGAACCTTAACCTAAACCTATTCTCAATTCTTAAAACCTATAGTTATAACCTAAACCTAATCCTAAACCTAAACCTAAACCTAAACCTATACTTATAACCTATAACCTAAACCTTAACCTATAACCCAAACCTTAACCTATAAACTAAACTTATAACCTATAACCTAAAACCTAAACCTAAACGTAAACCTGATCCCGAACCCAAACCCGATTTCCTAAACCTAAACCTTAACCTATTCTCAATTCCCTAAAGCTAAACCTAAACGTAAACCTATAACCTTAACCTAAACCTAAATCTAAAACATAAATGTATTCTTAAATCCTTAAACCTATAACCTTAAACTAAACCTATTCTCAAATCTCAAAAAAATATACTTATAACCTAAACCTAAACCTTAACCTATAACCTAAACCTATATTTATAACCTAAACCTAAACTTATAAACTTAACCTAAACCTATTCTCAATTCCTAAAACCTATACTTATTACCTAAACCTAATCTTTAACCTATACTTATAACCTATAACCTATAACCTAAACCTAAACCTAAACCTAAACCTTAACCTATAACCTATAACCTATAACCTAAACCCAAACCTAAACCTGATCCCGAACCCGAACTTGATTTCCTAAACCTAAACCTTAACCTATTCTCAATTCCTTAAAGCTATAACCTATAACCTAAACCTAAACCTATAAACTTAACCTAAACCTAAACCTAAACTTAAACTTAAAACCTAAATGTATTCTCAAATCCCTAAACCTATAACCTTAACCTAAACGTATTCTCAAATCCCAAAAAATATACTTATAACTAAAACCTAAACCTTAACCTATACTTATAACCTTAACCTAAACCTATTCTCAAATCCCAAAACCTATACTTATAACTTAAACCTAAACCTTAACCTAAACCTATAACCTATACTTACAACCTTAACCTAAACTTATAACGTTAACCTAAACCTATTCTCAAATCTCAAAACCTATACTTATAACCTTAGCCTAAACCTTAAACTAAACCTATTCTCGAATCCCAAAACCTAAATCTAAACCTTAACCCATAACCTAAACTTATACTTATAACCTTAACCTAAACCTATTCCCAAATCCTAAAACCTAAACCTATACTTATAAACCTAAATATAAACCTATACTTATAAGATTGTTTGTATTTGGATGAATGTAGTTTATGTTTGGATGGATTTACTAGTTTGGGTTTAGATGGATGTGAATGTGAATATGATGAAATATACTATATAACAGGTGTATATTAGGATGAATATGATGAAATATATTATAACAAGTCTATATCAGGAATTTTGTGCTGGAAATTTTTTTTTTTTTTAAAAGAGACTTTTACCTACGAAAATTTTCTTAGGTAAAAGTTTTGTAAATATTTTTACCTACAAAACTTTTCGTCGGTAAAAGTTTTTACGTATTTTTAACGACGAAAATGTTTGTCGCTAAAAGTTTTGTAATAATTTTTGGCAATAAAAACTATCGTCGCTAAGCATTCAAAATTTATTTTTTACCAATGAAAATATTCATCGCTAAAAGTTTTGTAATTATTTTTACCGATGACAACTATCGTCACTAAAAGTTTGACATTTATTTTTTACCAACGAAAATATTCGTCGCTAAACATTTTGTAATTATTTTTAGCGCTAAAATTTTAACATTTATTTATATTAAAAGTTTTTTACGATAAAAGTTGTGTAAATATTTTTAACTGCGAATAAATTTTCGTTCATAAAGTTTTTGTAGCGATGAAAAATTTTGTTGGTAAAAGTTTTTTAGTGACGAAAATATTCGTCGGTAAAAGTTGTGTAAATATTTTTACCTACAAATAAATTTTCATTGGTAGAAGTTTTTTAGTGATGAAACAATTCGTTGGTAAAAGTTTTTTTAGCGACAAAAAAATTCGTCACTAAAAAGTTTGCGTTTGCCGGCAATTCAAATTTTTCGTCGATAAAAACCTTTTGCATCAGTCTTTTAGCGACGAAAATTTTCGTCGCTAAAACGTTTTAACTACGAAAATTTGGCTTTTAGCAGCGAAAATTTTCGTCAGTAAAGGTGAGATTTCTTATAGTGAAACCTCTTAGCTAGGGCTAAAAGGTGAAGCTTGTAGTGTGATGAGATTGGTTTTACTACTTTGATTTATGTTTCTTGAACTATCTTTGATTATAGTTTGATTAATAGGAATGCTTTCAGTTTTTAATGGTTTGTTGTGACTTAAATTACAATAGATCTGCGATAGCTTTGAGCATGTTCTTAGCATTATAGGGTTTGTGAATTTAGGAACCCTGTTGTTCACTATCGTCTCCTGGGCATGGTTGGATAATGAAATCCTTCCTAATATTCATATATCCCTCAGATTGGATGTGGATTGGCTAAATTATGTTGTTTACTTTGTCTCATGGGCATGGTTTTGTGACGGAATCAATTCTAATTCTTATACCTATCTTCTCTTAAAAACTGGATCAAAGGAAGTTCAGATTGGCTTTTAATGAAATATCTTCCAACTTGATGAAGATAGGACTCTGATTCTAATTGTGTTTATGAATCGAGCATAGATCTCTCTGATCTCTACAAGTGAATCATTGGCACCCTAATTTCTCACCTTTGAATTTTACAAGTTTTAGTTTAAATAGTTCACCATTATCCTCCTAAAGTATTCCAGATTTAGATTTATTCTTTTCCTAGTTCTGAGTTCTAGTTACTTTCAGATAATATATAAGGTTCAGTCCCTGTGGATTCGACCTTAGTCTTACCGAGATTATTACTACATCACAACCCTATACTTAGAGTGCGAACAAGTTATTGGCGCTGTTGGCGGGATTGACGGATATGTTTTTCTTAGATTAACTAGTTTTAGAATTAGGTTAAGATTAGAGTTTTCTAACTTTAGGATTAAATTTTATTTTTCTAACTTCAATTCTAGGATTTCCTTTTTAGAAACTAACTTATGTTTTAACTTTAGGTTTAGAATTTTCTTAATTATTTTTAGAAACCCTCTAATTTTATGATTTAATTTCTCTTTTTTGAAATTTTCTAATTCTAGGATTTTTCTATTTTTAGGAACTAGTTTATTTTTAGAAACTTTTCTCTTTTTTTTTTTTAGAAACTTTCTAACTTTAGAATTTCTATTTTTAGAAACTAATTTCTTTTGTTTTCTTTTGCAGGATCTTAATATGGGAACTTCTAATTTGGTAACTTCTTTCTAACTTCTTCCCTCATCTTACTTTCCATACTATTGTAGAATCTTTTTTTTGTTTTGAAATAATAATAAATCTTTCTTAGGATTAGATTCAGAGTTAAGAGTTTCACCATATATATGCAAGAATGGGAACATCAGTATGCTGAGATAGATAAGAGACACTGGGAAGGGATGTCTGGTGATTATGATAGAAATCAACCTATGTCTTAGAATTTTTCTGAAATTATCATCGATAACCAACCAGAGTATAATGCTTCATCAATTAAGAAGTCCTTACATGATCATATATGGGAGAACAATTACACCCCACGGATAGTACGCGAGTGTTGGGGTTATCATAACTATGGGAGTGAGAATTATTATCACCCATCTGATAAAAAGAAAATAATGTATGATTATATTATGAGTGATAATATGTATTACCAACCATCAGATTCTCTCACCTATGATCCGTATGACTATAATCAGTGAAAACATCAATGTTGGGAAGATGAACTAGCAATATATCCTAGTGATAAATCTATTGGGTCCTCTACCTTTAAAACCCATTCAGAAACAATCTAAGAGGATTCACTTCAGAAACTCATGAATACATAAGAGCAGTTCAATCAAATTGTCATATAATCATGTGAATTGCTCAAATTCTTAATTCAAAGAATTCAATCACACCTTATGGAGGAGGAAGAGGTTAGGTTATCCCAGCCTCAACCCAATCTAGAAGCACAATGTAAAGAAAGTGATCATAACTCGCTTGTGGAAGAAACTGAAATTACGAATGAGGAGTTGGATTCCGTTAATGAGCATATGGTTCAATTTCTCGATGAGTTGATCTCAATGACTGTTCAAAGGAATGATCAAGAGACGTGGGTGTCTTTCAAATGTAATGATAGTGACACACTTTACTCACATGACACACATGATTTCAATGATGAAGTAGAAGTCAATTTATTCAAACCTGAACCTAATTTAGGAATAGAGTGCGAGGAAAGCAATCCCATCCCAAGTGTGCACTGCATGAAATTAGATGATGATGAGTATTAGGATGAAAATTATGAATGTGCAGCCCAAATTCCCTTGAAATCAATCTAAAGTAGGGTCCAGGTCAGTGATCAAGAAGTACAGTTAGTGATCGGTCATAAGGATCTATTCCACTCATCTGACATGCCTGAATTAAATGTGGAGGATCAGCCTCTTACAACTGACCCTTCTAACTCTTGTAAGACATGTTTGGACCATTTTCCTGAATTGAATGATGATATGATTCAGGAGAGGGACAAGTTACTCGATATGACTCTGAAATTTGAAACTACCAAGTTGAGGCCACCATCTGAGCTGTACACTTTTGATGATTCAATGCCTCTACTGAGTAGTTTCAATGAATATAGTGTTCACATCAATGCTTCCCTTATTGATTTTCAATCTGTCTATGCAGGGCAAGAGCAAGATAGCATGCGTCCATCCACTTTCAAAGATGATGGAATCCTTAGGCAGATCATCACAAACTTCAATATGGAGAATGAGTCACTCTCAGCTAAATTTCTCAACTTTTTGGATGATTACTTGACATACTTTGCAGATTCAAACGATCACATGATAAAAGATATAGTGAATACCTTACATGACACCACCTCGATAGCTGTTACTGACTAAGAGAACCCCTATTCTGAAACCCTTCTCTCCATAGATTCTGAATGTTTACTATCACAGGAGGGGGAGTTGGAAGTTGAACCAAAGTCTAAAACTTCTGAGTGTATTAAGGCTACATTACTTCCTAAAAATTTTTCTGAATTTTATCTACCTGTACTCTCTGATTCACCATGGGATGCTAACTTTGAAACTTTTTTTGACACAGGTGAATCATATATACTTTGGATACCTCATGCGATTCAACGGTAAATTTTTGCTGAGGTACATAAGTTTCTCTAGACATTTGTGCTCCAGGACATCCAATCCTATTGCAAAAAGGGCTTTTGGATGATTCTGTTGAGAAACCTACTGAGAAATTTATCCAGATATTGGCCGGAAGAGGAACCTTGTAACATGACTAAGTAGCTTTTCCTCTATTTTCATAAGACTACAAGTAGTTTGCTTTATGTCGTTCTAGGATAGTCGGCTTTATGCCGTTAGGTTAGTTTGCTTTCTAAATTATTTTAAGATAGGTTGCTTTCATTAGTTTCACTCTTGTGTTGACCCACTCTCATGCTGATATATCTTTGGAAAGGCCGTTCCATTTCCTTGTTAGGTATTATCTTTTCATCACTTCTGTTTTACTTTCGTTGTCCCATGTGCGTTACATGCTTATTTCTTTTACATTGAGGACAATGTAGATTTCAAGTTGAGGATGGGAGATTAAGTTACCTAATCAGTATTTTCTCAGTCTTGAGCAAAAATTGTAAAATTTTTTAATTTTTTTAAGAAATTCTTATGAATTCAAAGTGATTTTGAGGGCCATCTTGATTTTAAAAGTATAAGATACTTAATGTTGGTAATTTATGACTCTTGGATTCAGCTATCTTTAGATTTCATAGTTAAGTTCGAACTATTAATCCATGATTAGAAGCTTTAAATATTGATTGAGTCATGATTTCACAAATCACACCAGCTTATACATTATAGCTTCAGTTCGATATTGAATTGTTAACCAGGTGATCATTAAGCATGGATGGAACCAACATGGGGAATTTGTCCATCATATTCATTCAAAGAAAAAAAAATTAATACCTAACTAAAAAACAGTTGTCTTCGGAAAGGATTGGGCCAATGGTCTTCACCATAGGTTTGCTTCCGATAAGTGAGAGTTCAATTCCCCTCATTAGCTTTACCTTTAAAAGGTTAACATAGCGTGAAAGTCATTACTGGAAAAATCAAAAGATGGAATAATGAAAAGTTAAACTATAAGGCAAGTTTTGGTTTAGGTTATGGTTATCCCGAATGCTCTTACGATTATTAATGTTATCATGAAAATATAGAATTATGCCTTTGATTGTGATAAGTTTAGGTTTCACTATACACCCATGAAACTCAATGTTTAGGATTTTTCTAATCGATGGATTAATACTTTGAACTTGACTATAAAGTTTATCATGCAATTGAATTCAAGATAAAGTAATGCCCAACATTCACGAATCTTGGAATTCTATTAACTGGATTGTTGTTCAAAAATCACTTGACTTTATAGAAATTATCCTGTAGTTCTCAACTTATTTTTTGTATACTTTACTCGGGACTAGCAAAATGTCGATTGGAGATTGTGTTGAGGGTCAAATATTGTATATTGGACCCCAATAATTACCTGATTTTATGAACATAATACTGTTTAACGGCCTATTTTAATCATGTTTGTGATGCAAGGTTTATTTAGGAGCCTGAACTGAAAAAGGGTACTAAGTATGGATTTAACACTCCAATGTCACTAAGGCAGGGGATGGAGGGGACCGAGATTGAAGAATTTACATGCTAGAGATCTGAGAAAATCATGTCACTCACGCTAAACGGGCCTGAAAATCATTCAGAATTGAAGATCATAGGGTTCCCACCATTCGTTCAGCCCGAAACTTCATATATGGCCTGAGGACCATAAATTAATCATACACGTCAAATTTCAGCCATTGGATCCTCGTGGAAGTGACCCAATGGACAGATTAGCCCATAAATCTTAGATTTAGGGCCCACCTGATACTTAGATATGCTTTAATTTTGGTCTCAAACCCTTAAATGGGGTGGCATAATGAATGGTCGGAGTGGATTTTCTATAGACATCACGATGGATCGCACGTGGGACCCGTGTGCACGGAGCACAAGTGCATAGGTCGTGCACCACATCCCATAAAGTCGGTCAGCATGCGCTGACCGACTTAACCCGATTTTTCTACGCCTAGCATCTAGCGAACGCATCCGTCCGACACTGCATTCGCTAGTGGGCTCCACCCCTCATTCATATAGACGATCTAGACCATTCATTCACTCCTAGGGGTAGGGATAATCCTATCCATAATGGCCTTTTGGCCCCATGAAAATGTACACACATGGATCGTATGAAAATGCAGGATGGATGATGAATTGATTTTATACAATGGACCGCACCAAAATCACTGCTTTTCGACTGACATTTCACCAAGAATCTAATGAACGGGTGGATTTCACCAAAAACATCACTGTAGGGCCCACTGAATACGTCATCGTAAAAAACTCTCTAAAACAGACGTCCGTATGCATCTGGGGGTTGTAGGGAGTTGTGGCCCACCATCCTTGATCGGTTGGATGATCCGAACCGTTCAGAGGAATCCCAAGTCAAGAAAAAAGAAGACCAAAACCATGACATCAGAATGGAAGACGGGATGACCACCATTCTAGAAATTCAATTCAAATGTAAAGAGTTGTGGTTTCTCTTTCGCTGCTGCACAAGGAGTTGCGTACAAGCTCCCGGCCACCGAGCTATCCTTGCTTCTATATAAGGGAGAGAGAATGGGACGTAAAGGGCATCCTTGGAGGCTTAGTTTGGACGTGTGGGGCAGCCGTAGATGCGTGGCGAGACCGTGGAGCATAAGAGTGTGCAAGGGAGAGAGAAAATGTGGAGAGGCTCCCTATCAAGAGTTTTTCCTTCCTTTTCTTCTTATTTGTTTTTATTTTTCGAAGATGTTTTTAGTGTCATCATGTCTATGTTAGGCTAAACCTCTTCGCTAGGGCTAAGAGGTGAAGCTTATAGTGTGATGGGATTGGTTCTATGGCTTTGATTCATGTTACTTGAAATCTCTTTGATTATAGTTTGATTAATAAGAATGCTTTTAGTTTTTAATGGTTTATTGTGACTTAAATTACAATGGATTTACGATAGCTTTGAGTATGTTCTTAACATTATAGGGTTTGTAAATTTGGGAACCCTGTTGTTCACCATCATCTCTTGGGCATGGTTGGATGATGGAACCCTTCCTAACATTCATACATCCCTTAGATTAGATGTGGATTGGCTAACTTCTATTTTTTGCTGTCTCATGGGCATGGTTTTGTGATGGAATCAATTCTAATTCTCATACCCATCTTCTCTTAAAAACTGGATCAAAGGAAGTTCAGATTGTCTTTTGATGAAATATCTTCCAACTAGATGAAGATAGAACTCTGATTCCAGTTGTGTTTATGAATCGAGCGTAGATCTCTCTGATCTCTACAAGTAAATCCTTGGCTCCCTAATTTCCCACCTTTGAATTTTACAAGTTCTAGTTTAAATATTTCACCATTATCCTCCTGAATTATTCCAAATTTAGATTTATTCTTTGCCTAGTTCTGAGTTCTAGTTACTTTCAGATGACGTACAAGGTTCAGTCCCTGTGGATTCAACCTCGATCTTATTGAGATTATTATTACATCATAACCCTGTACTTGGGGTGTGAACACCGATCGCTCAGTTCGTGTATCGAGAGGGGTAATCAAGGATGTGTTGGTCATGGTTGATAGATTCTACTATCCAGTAGATTTTATCATCCTAGATACAGAACTCATCAGTAACATGAAGACTCAGATTCTCATCATTCTTGGTCGCCCATTCCTTGCCACTTCAAACGTAATCATCAATTGTAGGAATGGAGTCATGAGTATGTTTTTTGAAAATATGACATTGGAGTTAAATATCTTTTTTAATACTGGCAGACGGTTCAAGGATGATAACGATTTTCATGACAGTAACATGATTGACTCTTTCGTGGAAGATAGAGCGCCTATGACCTTATCCTCTGACCCTCTAGAGATGTGTTTGGCCCACTCCTATGATTTTAATAATGACATGATTAGGGAGATGGGTGCCATATTTCATACTGCATCGATACTTGAAGTTAACTGGCAGAGGCCATAATTTGAAGAGTTGCCCCAAACTGATGTTGTGCCTCTATCATCTAACCTCTAAGCACCGAAGCTTGACCTAAAACCTTTACCCTCTAATTTGAAATATGCCTATTTAGGTTAAGAAGAGACATACCCAGTGATGATTTTATCTCACCTTGAGAACAAATAAGAGAGTCTGCTCATTTCTACTCTTGAAGAAGATAAAGTAGTTATTAGACATATCATCATAGATCTCGATAGGATGAATGAACTCTTTTCAACTGAATGTTTCGACTCTTTGGATGATTACTTGGTACACTTTAAAGATTCAAACAATCCTATGATGCAAGAAATAGTGGATGCCTTGCAAAGCAATACCTTGGTAGTTATCATGGATCGAGAGAACCCTTATTCTGAAGTACCTACTCCCCCAAATCCTGAATGTTTACCATTAAAGGAGGAGGAGCTGTGACTTGAACCAAAGATTAAAACTTCAGCGTGTGTTGAGACTACACCACCTACTACGAATGTTTTTGAATTTCATCTACTTGTAGTCTCTGATTCATCATGGTGTACTAACTTTAAAATTTTTTCTACCACAGGTGAATTGTATATACTTTGGACACTTCAGAGGATTAAAATGCTGAGGTCCATCAATTTCTCTAGACATTCATGCTCCAGGACATCCAAGCCTACTGTAAAAAGGGCTTCTGGATGATCTTGTTGAGAAACCTTCTGAGAAATTTACCAAGATACTGGCCGAAGGAAGAACCTGGATGCATAATTGAGTAGATTTCCCATGCTTTCATAGTTAAGGATTAAAATTTTCTACTTTCATAGGACTAGGGTAGTTTGTGCCATTAGGTTAGTTTTCTTTCTAAGTTATTTTAGGATTAGAATTTGCTACCGTTCTAAGATAGTCGATTTTATGACATTAGGTTAGTTTTCTTTCTAAGTTATTTTAGGATAAGTTGCTTTCATTGTCTCATGTGCATTGCATGCATATATCTCTTACATTGAGGAAATGTAGATTTTAAGTTGGGGATGGGAGATTAGGTCACCTAATCAGTATTTTCTTGGTCTTGAGCGAAAATTGTGAAAATTTTTTAAAAAATTTTTAGAAATGTTTGTGAATTCGAAGTTATTTTGACGGTCATCTTTGATTTAAACGTATAAGATACATAATGTTGGGAGTTTATGACTCTTGGATTCAGTTATCTGTTAGATTTCATAGTTAAGTCGAATTGTTAATCCATGATTAGAAGTTTTAAACATTGATTGAGTCATGATTTCACATGTCACACCTAGTTTACACGTTAACGCTTTAGTTTAATATTGAAGTGTTAACCCAGTAGTCACTAGGCATGGAAGGAGCCAACTTGGGGGATTTATCCATCATGTTAAAAAAATGTCCTTAGAAAGGGTTGAGCGAATGATCTTCACCATAAGTTTGCTCCCTATAGGTGAGGGTTCGATTTCCCTACTTGGCTCTACCCGATACATGTGGTTGTGGGTGAATGGTCTTCACCATAGGTTTGCTCCCTATAAGTGAAGATTCAATTCCCCAAGGTTAACATGGCATGAAAGCCGCCAATCAAAAAGAATTTGAACTATAAGGCAAGTTTTAGTCTAGGTGCGGTTATTCGGAATATTCCTTTTGGTTATCCATATTATCATGAAAATTGACAATTGGACCTGTAGTTGTGATAAGTCAAAACTGCACTATACACCCATGGAACTCAATATTTAGAATTTTTCTAATGGATGGGATAATACTTTGAACTTGATGTTGAGGGTCAAATATTGCATACTAAACCCCAGTTACTGCCTGGATTTATGAGCATGATACTGTTTAACGCCCCGCTTTAATCATGTTTGTGATGCACAATGTATTTAGGAGCTTGGACTACAAAGGTGCTAAAAGTATAAACTTAATGCTCTGAAGTCACCAAGGCAAGGGAAGGACCCTAGGGGACCAAGATCGAAGGATTTACATGCTATAGATCCAAGAAAATTGCATGATCAACGATGAAGAGGCATGAAAATCATCCAGAATGCAAAATCAAAGGGTTCCAACCATCCGTTCAGCTTGAGACTTCACACATGGGCTAAGGATACTAAATTAACCATACATGTTAAATTTCAGCCATTAGATCCCTCTAGAAGTAGCCCATTGGATATATCAGCCCCCATATCCCTGATTTGGGGCCCACCTTATTTCTAGATCTGCTTTAAACTTAGGCTCAACTCCTTATATTAGGTGAAAAAATGAATGAATGCAATGGATTTATCAAAAACAGCACTGTGGGACCTACCCACGTGATGTACATGCACCACATATGTACGACCGAGCTGCACCGAATCAACCAGGTCGGTCAGCATGCACTGACCTGACCTGGTTTCGAATTCAAATCCCACCCGCGGGGATTTCATAACAGGGACTTGCAGTCCTTTCGTGTGGGCCTCCACTTCGATCATGGTCCCCTGAGGTCCTTCCCTTGCCTTGGTAACTTCAGAGCCTTAAGTTCATGCTTTTAGCATCCTTTTCTGGTCTAAGCTCCTAAATACACCTTGCATCACAAACATGATTAAAGTATTACATTTAATAGTATCATGCTCATAAATTCGGGTTTGGTATGCAATATTTAACCCTCAACACAACTCCTAACGAGCATTTTGGTAGTCTCGAGCAAAATATGTGAAAAATAAGTTGAGAACTTCAGGAGAATTTCTATAAACTCAAGTGATTTTTGAAAAATAATCCAGTTACTAGAATTCTAAGATTCATGAATGATGGGCATTACTTTCTCCTAGACTTAAGCGTACAGTAGACTTCATAATCAAGTTCAAAATATTAATCCATCAATTAGAAAAAAATCTAAACATTAAGATCCATGGGTGTATAGTATAATCTTGGCTTATCAACACTTGACTATGAAGTTTATCGGGCACTTGAGTCTAGGAGAAAGTAATGTCAACATTCATGAATCTTAGAATTCTCGTATCTGGATTATTTTACAAAATTCACTCGAGTATATAGAAATTATCCTGTAGTTTTCAACTTATTTTTCGCATACTTTGCTTAGGACTAGTAAAATACTGGTTGGGGATTGTGTTGAGAGTCAAATATTGCACATTATACCCTAATTATTACCTGATTTTACGAATATGATACTGTTTAATGGCCCATTTTAATCGTGTTTGTGATACAAGGTGTATTTAGGAGCCTGTACTGAAAAAGGGTACTAAAAGCATGGATTTAATGTTCAAAAATTACTAAGGCAAGGGAAAGACCCCAAGGGACCAAGATTGAAGAATTTACACGCTAGAGATCTGAGAAAGTCACGCCACTCACGTTAAACGGACCAGAAAATCGTTCAGAATGCAAGATCACAGGGTTCTCACCATCCGTTCAACTCGAAACTTTATATATGGCATGAGGACCATAAATTAACAGTACACGTCAAATTTCAGCCATTGGATCTTTATGAAAGTGGCCCAATGGACATATCAGACCATAAATCACTGATCTAAGGCCCACCTGATCTCTGGATATGTCTCAATTTTTGACCCAACCCTTTAAGTTCGATGGGAACACAAATGGATGATGTGGATTTAATAGAACACATCACCATGGGTCCCACTTGTACAAGCATGTGCACTGGCGAAACACTGAGTCAAGGGAGTCTGTCAGCATACGCTGACCTGACTTCCAGCAAAATAAAAAAAAAAATGGAAGTTTCTATTTTCTGACATGCAGACGCATGACCACTTGCAAACGGCCCACATGAACAATCCGAACCATCCATCATGCAGCGGGGTGAAAAAAGGTTAAACCCATGTTGATTGTGGGTAACCAAGCACGCTCACGTGCCGACCACAGCGACCACAAATAGATTTCCCTACAATGTCCAAAATGATTACATCATGATTACTTTAGTGGGCCACATTAAAAGCAATCCAAAACCATCCATTTCTGATCAAAAATTTGAGGTGCATTCAATAGACGGAGTGAATTTCTCCATCAACACTGATCTTGTGCCCCATCACTAATCGGTGTAAGAAGAATTGCACAGTCTGTGCACATCTACGAAAACTGACCTCTGTGGGCCAATTCTATATCAAGGAGATGGACTGATCTACAACCCAGACCGTCCAAAACCCTCCCAAGGTGGGACCAACCAAGATCAAGGAGTTTGAATGACTCAGATCCCATTAATGGATTAGTTATTAACGTCAAAAAGCAAGCCAAACTCTTTCATTGTTGCTATGAAAGGGGAGTGCGTAAAAGCTCTCCACCGACTTTCTTCTTTTCTCTCTAGCCACCGACCTTCCTAAAGCTTATAAGAAAGAAGAGAAACGTGAAGGAAAGGATCATTTGGAATGTGAGTGGGACGTGGGAGAGAAAGTGGCCATTTTTCCTTCTTCTTTCTTTCATCTGTGCTTTTCTTCTTTTCCTTTCAGGGTTTTCCTAATTTTAGCATGATCTTGTCAGGACAAACCTCTTAGCTAGGGCTAAGAGGTGAAGCTTGGAGCGTGATGGGTAGTTTCTAGAGCTTTGATTCATGTTTATGAACTTACTTTGATTATGGTTTGATTGTATGGAATATTCATAGTTTTTAAGGGTTTATTGTGACTCAAATTACAATGGATCTGCGATAGCTTTGAGTGTTTTCTATGATTGTATAGAGGTTATGGTTGTAAGAACCCTATTGTTCGCCATCATCTCATAGACATGGTTGGATGATGGAATTCTTCCCTATGTTCATAACACTCTCAGATTGGATGTGGATTGGTTAAATTTTGTTGTTTGCTTTGTCTTAGGGGCATGGTTTTGTGATGGAATCAAGTCTAATTCTCACACCTCACATCTCTTGAAGACTAGATCAAAGAAAGTACAAATTTGATTTTTAATGTCATATCCTCCAACTGGATGAAGATGGGAATCAAAATCTAGTTATGTTCGTGAATCAAGCGTAGATCTCCCTGATCTCTACAAGTGGATCCTTAGAAATCCTAGTTTCCCTACCTTTGAATTTTACAAGTTTTAGTTTAAGATTTCACCATTATTCCCTTAAGATTTCCTGATTTAGATTTTATCTTCGCATAGTTCTAGTTCTGGTTACTTTCATATTACGTATAAGGTTCAGTCCCTGTGGATTCGACCTCGATTTTTTCGAGATTATCACTACATCACAACCCTATACTTGAGGTGTGAACACATTTGAACTTAAACACGACCTGACTAACAGCTTGAAGTGACCTGTTAGAGGTGTGCTAACTCGCTTAATACCTTCCATATGGAACCTTTCTAGCACCTTTTGCACATAAACCTTATGAGAATGCTATACTTTTTTAGATTCTTTATCTCTACTTATCTCCGTGCCTATAATCTTCTTCGCAGCGCCCAGATCCTTCATGTCAAATTTGTTACTTAACAAATACTTAAATAAGTGTATATCCGCCTTGTCCTTTGCAACAATCAATATATCATATATGTAAAGCATCAGTAACTGATTCCCATAGTGAAAGAGAAAAACACTTCCCTCTCCTCATCCCCCTCATGTTGCTTAACCTGCAGCCAATTATATTATTCTTGAGGTACGTTGTTCTACTCGTCCATCACATCCTCCAAAAAGATTTATATGTTGTATCTTTTCTGATCTTGAGTCTGTTTCTATACCCACCTCATATTCTCAGGCTTCTACATGACAATGTTGGCGGGATGCCATGGTCGTCGAGTTATAGGCACTAATAAATAATCACAAATGGGATCTCATTCCACACCCACTGGGTCACAAAGTGATTGGCAGTAAATGAGTGTATTCCATAAAGATCAAATCAGACAATAATCTTAAAAGGTGCAAGGCTCATCTTGTGGCCTAATGATATAAGCAGGAGTACGACATTGACTAAATGGAGACCTTAACCCAAGTAGCCAAGATGAAGACTGTCCAAACTCTGATTGTAGTTATTGCTACTCTTAGTTGGCATATTCAATAGATAGATGTCAAAAATATTTTTCTTCATGATCAATTACAAGAAATTGTGTACATGGCTCAACCTCCTAATTCCAACAATAATAAAAAGGATTTTGCATGCTGAATTCAAAAAATATTATGTGTTGAAGCAGGCCCCCGTACTTGGTTTCAATAGTTTCACGAAGCAGTGATTGGAGTTGGCTTTACTGTAGTGTTTATGATCCATCATCATTCACACGACATCCTTCTCACATGGCATTGTGATTCTACTGGTTTATACTGATGATTTGCTCTTAACAGAGAGTGATACATCAAGAATCACCGAGCTTTAGTAGTTTTTTCAGTCATCATTTCACATGAAGGATATGGGGCCACTTACCTACTTCCTTGGATTAGAAGTTTCTTGTACCACCTGCGGTGTCTTTGTCAACTAAAAGAAATATACTCAGTATCTCATCAACCTCGCACAACTTTTAGATCAAAGGACAGTTAAAACTCTGATATAGAGTTAAATGTTCTATATGGTAAACATGATGATGATCTGTTGGAGCACTCAACTCTTTTTCATTGTCGTGTTGGCAGTCTCGTTTACCTGACGATGACCAGACCTGAGATTGCCTATGTTGTTCAAGTGGTTAGTTACTTCGTTGCCAAACTCTGTACCTTACATATAACTATTATCTTGAGGATTATCGATATTTCTGAGGCACCATCAATTGGTCCTTGTTTTCTCATCCACATTCTCCCTTGGGCTAGTTGTTTTTGCCAACATTGATTGGACTAGTTGTGCTAGTACACGACAATCGACCACTGGATATTGTATGTTTATTAACAATTCTCTCATCTATTGGAAGTGCAAGAAGCAGCCTATGGTCTGCAACGCCAGCATAGAAGCTAAGTATCGAGTTTTGTCTTCTGCTTACAATGAGATAGTCCGGTTACAAGGCCGTCTTTCTAACTTTGGGATTCATGTTATTGCACCAACTCTACTCCATGTGGATAACACCAGTGTAATGCCCCAAACTTTTTGATACTTGAGCATCAAAAGTTCTCGAGTATTACCATAGGATTTGAATTAATATATACGTGGGTAGTATACCAATCCAACTATCCTAACTGTACATCCTTGCCCTGACACAAACCTAACTACTGGGAATGGTCTTCATTCATATACTAAGACATCTGACTATTGATTTTAAAGACTAAACCATCCATCATGAGACTTAACTTACCCTCAAGTAAATTAGAGAATAACTAACTATCCATAACCATTTAAATGTAAGTTCATTTGTAAGATATATTTGGAAAAGTGCATACAAGCCTATAGAACCATTGGATTTCACAACACTCTAAGATCAGTGATAATTACGAAAAATGCTACTAACCTAAACCCCAAACCCCATATCACATGTTTCCCATGATCTGGTTAATGTGAAATTTAACACCAGGCCTATACATCATAAATTAACCATACATGTTAGTTCTTTGTCATTGGATCCTCATAAAAGTAGCCTAATGGGGAAATCAGCCCTAACCATCGATTATTATCCACTTGATCTTAGGATGCGCTTCAAATTTGGGCTCAACCCCTTAAATTAAATAGATAAATGAATGGACGGTGTAAATCTCTCATGCATCAATCATAGTGGACCCCACACGTGAGTTGTATGTACACCACTGTAGTGCACCCGCTGTGCACCGGATCAGGAGTGTCGGTCAGTACGCGCTGACCCGACTCCTGTTCGAACATGGAGAGATTCCTCTCTCTGTTTTCTTCCGCTATACAACGGATGGACCGCATCTATCTTGAAAGATGTTGTGGACTACCATCATGGCCCAAGTGGATAATCCGAGCCGGCCATCGCGAGAAGGATGAAATTCCCACTAGAACCACGTTGGCTAAGTGCGCCCATGCATGCACATGTGCCTGCAACAGTGGTCGCAAAGAGTCCCTTTCTGCTTTGTTCAAACCGTCGTAGCGTGTTTAACTCCAGGGTCCACACTGAACTCGAATCAAGAATGCCTCCCTCTGTGCTAAAATTTAGAGAAGAAACCAATGGAAGGTGAGGATCTAACGAAGGATTAAGATGTGGGCCCCATCACGCTTTCGCAGGCTAGCCATTCCACAATTAGCACAAGAACCAGCGCGTTCGAGGTTTCCATGCGCAGAGCATTTATGACCGAGATCTCGGGCCCGATCAAGACCATCCAAACCTCATAGAGGAAAGATCCAAACCTCTCCATGGAGGCAGATCGGATCGAAAGTTGGACAGTAATCCATCACACCGCCTCGATCAGTGCTGCGTAAGAAGTAGGGAAACGTATTATGGACGCCTTCTGTCTAGCGTAGAGAAACGTCCTACGTAAGATTTACGCAGGGCAACTGGGAATTTGTGAGAGAAGTCCATAAGCCTCTCTCCAAGCCCATAAAACCACTCCAACGCTCAGAAAAGAGAAGAAAAAAGACGTGAAAGAGGGAAAGAGAGTTCGGGAGAGAGAGAGAGAGAAAGAGAGAGAAATCCATCAGCAGCTCTGTCTTCCCAGGCACTACAAGAAAACTGGCCTTTACCGGCGGTCAAAATTGCCGGCAAAGGCAGAAAATTGCCAGCAAAGCCTTTGCCCGCGGTTTGGCAAATGTCGGTGAAGCCTCGGTCAGTAAAGGCTTTACCTACGGTTGTGCTCCCTATACTGGCGGTTGTGCAAGCCGCCGCTGTACAGGGGCTTTACTGGCGGTTGTGCAGGCCGCCACTGCTTGGGGGATTTACCGACACTATGCACGGTAAGGTCGTGATATGTGAATTTTTTTACTCCAGATCCATGTGGGACTGATTTAACCTTACTAACACTTCAATTAGCATTTAAGCTCCTAATTCCTTGATGTATATGCATTTATAAACACATCTATAATTGTGATTTGATTTTTTTTTCCCCTATGCCTCTTGCTCTCTTTTCCATTGCCTATGGTAGCTTCATGTTGGCTGCAGTTTCAGAAGTATAGGCTCATTAGATTGCAAACATTCATTTTATAATAATAATTAAAAAAAAAAGAAGGAAATGACACAAAATAGATGCCTGACTCTATAGTGAGTCCCATTTTATGAGTCTTACCTCTCCAACTCATAAAATGATGGACCTTATCATTGACCCTTTTTGTCAAGGCCCACTTGATTTCACATTCCTCTGAGAAGTGGATTGTGCCTAGTGATTGTTTTCCTATAAAAAAATACATGCCTATGTGGCCCTTTCACATGCATCGAGCTGCCGCGAATAATATTTACAATAATAAATCGAATAGTTTCAAAAAAATAAAAATAAACAAATAAAATGTGCATCGACCTATAGCTCCCATTCATCCATGCCTAAAACGTGCAAAACAAAATAGCGAAAAGAAATTAATTGGTATTCAAAATCTGCACAAAAAGCAAAAAAAATAGAGTCCATAGCCCAACATCAAGCAGTAGCTTGTTTCCTGAAGCATCCTCTTGGTCCATTGAATGGATGCTTTCGGCAACAAGCTCCTATCCTGCACCTTCAGCTACAACAATAACCATGAGTCCATTCTCTTTGAGTTTTTTGTATGGGACATTTCACTATGTTTACTTTGGAAAGAAAATAGAGGATTCCTAATACCATCATACACTTTTCCATAGTCAAATTCTAAAGCAAAAGAAACGAAGTGAACTATGTGAGTGGAATATGAGATTTCCACTTGGTATTCAAACAACACCCTTAAAACTGAAAGTCAAAGGAATCCATGTTTGAGTAGTGCCAATGAAATCATCCTTGAGTAACTATTATACTTTTCTTTTCTTTTCATCAAACATGCCTTAAGGGGATGTAACACTAAGATTGTGCGAAGTGGCACTCATCCAATGGCTAAGAAGACTCTAGATAGGTTTTAGAGATCTTCATGTAAATCTAGCCCAAGACACTCCTAGAGATTCTTAAAGCTTTATAGGAATCAACTCCACTCTACCACCTCATGTAATACTGTACATTTATGTACAAGTGTCATGTGTACAAAGAAGGCTAAAATTTTGAATAGACCTGGCCCGATGGCTCGGCCCAAAACAGTTCAAAATTTGGGTCGAGACCTACCCCAGGCTTGACCCATTGACAACCCTATCTATGCTTGTGACATAAGGCAGGTCTCTCTATCCCTATCTAGTATTGGTATGTTGTATTCATAGCTGTAATGATAGTGTCCTTTATTTGTTTTTTCTTCTCCCATGTGATAAAAATTCCATCGTTGATGAAGAATGAAATAAAAACTAAAGAATGAAATAGAAACTTGTTTCTTTCCATGATCTTCTCCTTGGAAGCAGTTTTTCCTTTGAGGATTGTATCCTTATACTGCCACATCTATAATACTCAAATGCCTAAAAGAACTAGAGTGCCTTAGATACCTTGAAAATGGTAAGGATAAAGGATCCACTATCCCTTTGATTGTTACTCTAGAACTGAGGTTTTGAACTCCGTACGCAACAAACCTGACTTGTGAAATCCATTAGGGAAATGTTTTAAAATGGTAGCAAAATTTCAAATAACCATTAGAAAATTTTAAATTGATTATACTCGTTACTGGTGACCAATCTCTGTCGTGCCAATGAAAAAGGAAAGAAAGAAAATCCATATTACAATAAAAAAGGAGCTTCGCTGAGCCTACACACATCTAAATGGTCGTATAAAGGTACAGGATCGGACCATCTATCACAAGGGTCGCATTATGCTGACGTCCACAGTAAAAGAATCAGGTCAATCCAATAATGAAGTGAGCCACAGATCATGAAACAAATATATGGCTTTAAAAAATCAATTGACAATATAAATAATCTAGAACATTCTACATTAGTAAAGACGATGGGGCAACTTACATCTCGCAAGACAAAAAACCAGCATGCCTTACCATTTATGTTAAACAACATGAAAGCAACAACAAATCCCCAAAGTGGTGCACTGCAATGCAGTCAACATAACAAGCATGTTAGCTGGGAACAGTATCAAGAAAACCTCATTGCATAATAAATACAGACAAGGAATGCGAAGTGCAATCTCTCACATGCGGTGGATGCCACATTCTTGAGAGAGACACCTGAAATATTGATGATGTTTTCTGAAGTTAAACAAAGGAAGACATTCAAGTGCAAAATCCAAGACATCAGCTGTTTCCATTGCTTGTAGGCAGTCCCATCCAAATGCAGCCAATATTGCAAAGGATTTGATTTTTCAACTTAGATAAGATATGGCAATTTATTGGACATGAACAATAATAATATAAGAGAAATTTTCGTTAAAGCTGAGTAAAGTTAGTCCAATTACAAAAAAAAAAAATCTTTCATCTTCCAATCTCAAAAGAAGGAAAAAAAAAAAAAAAGAAAAAAGAAAAGAAGAAGATGAAATTGTTTCAGCAATTATCTGTAAAACATGAGTGCTAAAAGCTCCAACACATACAATAAAGCTCATACACACGCTACACATGTGCCAACATGGCATAATGGATCCAAAATCCAATCCATCCATCAGAAAGGAACCACTTTATTGATGCCCTAGCCTAAGAATCAGGTTGATTCACTGGTCAGGTGGTCCAAAGTTTGCAAGAAAAGAAAAGGAAAAAAAAAAAAGGGTACAGTCATGAAAATACTTGGCTGAAGTTTTCCAACCCATCTGCCTGATTTCAGTATTGGGCCCACATGCTGAGTGGACCAGATTTATTTTTAGGAAAACATAGAGAAGGTCGTACCAACCTGATAGATGGATTAGATCTCGCACGTATTTGCCATGCTGGCACATGTGTGGCAAGTACATGATTGAAGGGTGTTAACTTTTAGTAGAATATGCACTTACCATTCACATATAGAGTACAAAATGGGTCGGCCAACCTTTTGTAATGTAGAACTCATCCTTGCATACCTGCAAGACATGATGGATATGCATGGCAATGTGACATTTTCTGATTGAAATGGAACAATTCAGTCAAACCCATTTCTTTAAAAATGAATTTAAACTGTTTTAGATATCCCAATGAACTTCACTTGTTTGACTTCCTGTTTTGTTCATACAACAATGAAGCACTTTTGGTCTACCCTGCTTTGATCATGGGTTCGATTGTAAAGGTCTACCCTGTTTTCATCACACCGACTGCTTTATTTCCTGCTATGGGTCAAGGGAACAGCTACCACGGCTAACAACAAAAGTTGACGAGTGAAGTAGATATTAAGTAAACTACATGACCCACACATATATGATCGTGCCTAATCTGAATTCGGCATTGCTCATAGGCTGATTGGTCAGTAACAGAATAAAATACAAAGTCACATCTCCAAATTTTTGAAATCTTTTACATTCCACTTATATTTCATATGTTAGTTACCAAAATCTTCACTTCTTTGTCATTCCCAAAAGAAAACTAAAATAAAAATTGTTGCAATCTTGCATGGCTACAGGAATTAATCAAGCATCAACCAATCCTACACGACTACCCAGCTTCGGGACAGAAAGCGGGACATGCAAACTACCTGATTTATCAGCTTGGGAACAAAATTCATGTGGAAGAAAACAAAACATTATGATAGAATAATTATGTGAAATTAACAGCTAAAAATCAATAACAATAGAACAAAATTCCAACAAAACTCATTCAAAGCTTGCATGCAATGGCCAATATCTCCAGACCAAATTCATATGTAATATGCCAATATCTCTGAAACCACTTTTTTCCACCCAATCAATAACACTGCATAATTCCAGTGCTCAATTATTCTTGAAAAATAATGGCATTTCAAACAGACCTAAATCACAGAGACTGGATTAATCTAACCTCTGCAATAAAAAGTATTCTCAATGTGAACAGCTAAGATTGGAAAAGAATATGAACTTTCAACTAAACGATGAATATGAACCAATTTGAAGCTCATATCCTACACCAACTTGCCAAAAGGAAAATACAAAGGACATGCCCAACTGGAAATGGAGCACAGATCTGTTATGTTTGTAATAATTCTGAGAGACTAGTTTTGCATAAACAGCTTCCTAATCCCTGAAGAGATTTCAAAAGCAAAATTAGTTCTATTGGCACAAGAAGTAATTGGTTTTAAAGATAGATAAACAAATATACTAGGTTTTCCTTTAATGAAATGACCTCCATTAATTCATCCAGTAACTATTAAGGAAAATGAATTCATTCCCAATCATACTTTACATGGATGCTCACAATTAGTACTACCATGCATTGATATTAGAATCAAGAACCCTCATGATAAGAGGAATTATAGCGTCCAAATGCATCAGGTCATGCTTAGCATTCTCATGTGCTTAGTTCATACAAGTCAGACCAATAGAGAGGAGATCTGGATCCCAAAATGTTCATTTGATAGGCTCCAGCAAAGACAAAGGACACCCTAAAATTTCTCAGATTCCAATACAGAGCGAATCAATCTGGAAATTCAAAAGGGCCACAAAACAATATCATCAGGTCCTTTGCTAAATTATAAAAAATGATATAGCTAAAAAAAAAATTCATAAATGCCTATACCAACACAAGTACCATTCAAAACAATGCAATGCTGAAACCAAACAGAAAAAATGGTGAAAAATATTCACAATCTGACTCAACTCACACAAAAATGGAAAAGTTCCTCAATTATCTTGGGGTCTGTTGTTTGAATGCTAGCATAGCACAACAATCCAGAAGCATGCACAAAGCCACTATAAACATGGCATGTGTACCACATTACACTTTGTAGTTCCTAAAATTGAGCATGGTTGTGAAATCTCTTAAATTGAGCCCCTTATTCACAAGAGCATGGTAAGAAGGAAAACAAAATTAAACACTTTGATACTCGGATGAATGATACATAAGCACTGGATAATTATTTAGAAATTGCATATGTGGTATAAGAGTAATTCAAATCATGACCATTTAATAGAACAGAAGAAATTGCTGAAGCTCACTGTTTAGATAGTAGAGTTTTGAAACATGGAAAATCCAGCTTGCCCATCAGTTGGATGCTTCAGATTCATCATCAGACGGTCCACATGCACAGAAAAGATGCAGGCTACACAGATATCATCTGATTTAGAAAATTTATTTGATTCCTATTCTGGGTAAACCAGTGGAGCTAGCTCCATTCCATTAAAATAGCAGATATTATCAGATATGGAAGCAGGGAAGAGAGACATGCTACATCGGGTAGTTAAAATAGAAGATATAGGCACAAATTTATGAATGTCACAGATTAATTTAAGGTTTCTAGAACTTACATCCACCTCACTCTTACTGTCAAGTAGTCCTGATGAAAATGCATCTCTATACTATAAGAAGGGAAAAAAAAAAAAAAAATTTGTGCCTGCACCGATACAGTCTAGTATGAACGGCTGCCTGCGTACCCAATGTTCAGAAGATTGGGATCAAGCCACTACGTAGTTCTTAATATTTAAATCAGAACATTTTACGCACAAGCAGAGAAAAAATCAAAACAAATCATAATAAAAATATGTGTACCTTATGTTATGCATAAGAAGATGACAAGCTGAAACAAATCACAACAAAAATCTCTATAGATTAGTCAAGCAAAACTACTAAATATTTCAAGAACATAGCAACGGAATCCCACTACAAAAAAAAATTCAAACCAACTCAAAGATTTGACTTCTCTAAACTTCTGAAAGCTGAAACGTGAAAAAAATACTAACATGAAACAAGCATAGTTGTCACAACCAACTGCCAAAATCAAAAAAAAAAATTTGTTTTCAAAAATAACGAGAGAGAGAGAGAGAGAGAGAGAGAGAGATCCCTCCATTTAGCTCAATCCATAGCTGTTGCAACCTACAAAACAAAATAACAAAAAGAAATTAGTTTCATCAAAGTCTTATATAAGAAGTTCTATTGTATATGCAAAAAAAAAAAAAAAAATCTTACCAAATAACAACAATCAGGCCAACAAATACTTGTTCCAGCCGCATCCCCAATTGTTTTGTATCGTCCATAGGGTCTCATCAAAGTCTCTTCATGTACAATTGCCACCTGAATATATACTTCCCAAAAACTATTTTCAAGTGGGAACCCGCCTACTTTTGTGAGCGGATCCTTACTCAAGACAATTCCTCTAGCAACAGTAACCCCACAAATACTAGTAAGAAGAACTTCGATCACGTCATACAAATAAAATTTACTATTTAACACAATAAATTGCATCATTTGTATACCACATCTAATTAAGAACACAATAATCTCAAAACATAATAAAAGAACTATTCAATTAGTGTGAAAATTTACCCCAGTACTACTGCAAGTCGTAGTCTTTCCCTTTTTCGCTAAGTGTCCCTACAAATGATAAATCAATATCAATCATCATATACCAACTAAACTCTATATAATATAGGACATAATACACATGTAAATATATAAATATATATCATATAATTACCTAGCTTGATGATGAGGCCGGTTGGTTTGGGTTGAGATTAGCTGAATTATCTGATACTGTGGATTTCAGATTTGTCCTAGAGGATATCAATTGCGCCACTGATTCTTTAAAAGATGAAAATTCTGATTTTAGGGATAATACTTCCGATTTTATGGATGATACTTCCGATTTTAGGGATGATACTTCATTTTGCAGTCCCTCATATTCTTTATTTCTACTCTGAGCAGCAAAGGCAATTATTCGTTGGCTAGGTGTTGTTCCCCACAAATCAGTCGGAGTGGGGCCTAACCCATAAGTGCGGACTCAGCCATGTCGTTCT
The DNA here is from genome assembly GCA_037074715.1 of Magnolia kwangsiensis. Lineage (NCBI taxonomy): Eukaryota > Viridiplantae > Streptophyta > Magnoliopsida > Magnoliales > Magnoliaceae > Magnolia > Magnolia kwangsiensis. Next base: position 186,825,501 of record CM073572.1, on the reverse strand, counting down.
TCTCCCATTACTTGAGAGAACAAGTCATTCCTTCCTGTGCTATTCTGTGAGGTCTCGGGCCGCTGAGAAATTCGTTCATCAAGTTGTTCCTGCAATAGAAAAAATATCGGTTTAGATTGTACAACAATAAATGAGAGAATTATTTTTTTTTTAAAGTATAAAACATAACAATTAGATGCATAGACATACCATTACTCTTAATGAAGCCTCATCCACAGGCCTACCACTCTTGCACGTATGGGTCAATACAAACACATCTGCCCGGCTTGGATCCTCGCCACTAACCGTTTTCTTCCTCTATTATTATGTAAACAAGTTATATATAAGAAATAGACCAACATGGTTGATTGAGTGATTAAGAAAATTTACCTCTTCCTCACGTATCCGTGCAAAGCTTTTTTAGCCTGCAGCGTGGGCAATTAATTGCCTTTTTCGATTATTTAAATTCGTCTTAGTACGAGCCTATATGTGAACACACCGACAGAGTAAATTATAAGATATCAACGAAAGATTAGGGTAATTCTAAAGCATAAAGCGATCAATAGTTACTCATCACATACCTTCCCTTCTTCAGAGTTCCAGAACTGAATGAGTGCCTTCCACTGATCCTCTTTGACCCGTTCATCAAGGTCCGCGAGCCGCTCCTCGTCAGTCTCATGGGGAGAATAGTGGAGTTTCTTCAGTTCACATTTCCAATCCTTCCATTTTCTACCAATTGATTGTAACACCCACTTCTTTGCATCCGTGTCAAACTCAAACTTGGACTGCATCACATGTTAAAACCAGACAATCACATAATGAACAAGAAATGAAAAAAAATAATAAAAAAAAAAAGCATTGTCACCATTACCATAACAAGTCCTATCATATCATCCTTCTTCTCATTCGGCACTGCCCTCCAATCAGTAAATGTAAGGGGTGCATATTCCCCATTGCGCGTTATAGTCCCGAGGAAGTTTGTCAACTTGTTAACATTGTCACCAACGGGTTATCCTTTAGTGTTGATGGGAATACGAATGCGTTGTCCTTCATGCATCTTCCAAATTTCAAGGCATCGTGTGTGGCCTCTCTTTTTTATCGCACCCTGTGAATCTGTTAAAACAACAACATTAATATGGATACTCGTATAGTTCCTTAGCATAAAAACACATGAAATAATTGATGCATAACATACCACTAGAGGGACCTGTTGTAGCTTGAGTCACTTGAGGCTGGCTAGGTCCCGCATCAGCCATGGGACCTATCGATCGCCTAGCCGTGCGTTTAATGCGCCTCATGTCTAACACCTATATATGTCTAGCAATATGACAGTATGACAATAAAATACTCTTCATCTTTAGTTAATGAAAAGACATTTAAATTTCAAAAAATAGTAGTAATAATAACAAAATCGCATGGAAAAAAAAACATTTGAATTTCTTTTTCATATATTAGGGCAATATGCTACATAAGAAATCAATTATTGTACGTAATGTCATCTCCATCGGGATCAGAAAAATCGGTATCATCTGTTAAGTCCTCTATCATCTTTTGGGCAAGTAGTAAAGGTGTGACAATTATTGTACTATCGATATCTATCCTTTCCCAACTAATAATGTCATCACTCGATTCTTCCAAACTTTGATTATTAAATGATGAACTCTCTAAGTTGGTGTCAACATCATCTGCAGACTCTTCCCCACGCATCTCAAACAAATCCCTAGGTTTCGTCCTCACTACAACATGCCAATCTTTCTCGACGGGGTCTTGCACATAGAACACCTGCTCAACTTAAGATGCGAACACAAATGGTTCATCAAACAACTATTAACCAGTATGGCATAGCCATTTTAAATTTATGAGCGTGAACCCAAACTTATCCTTCTTCACTCCCCTGCCCTGAGATAGAACATCAACCCAATCACACTTAAATAATACAACCTTTCGATCACCACAATATTCCAGTTCAATGATGTCTGTCAAGACAACATAGTAAGTTACATTTCCTGCAATAGGGTTTTTGTCATTAACACTCGCAAAGCTTGATGTCTTTGCAGTGACCACAACTCCACTATGTTGAGTTTTTCTTTTCTTCTCTCGATCTTTAGTGTGAAACCTAAAGTCATTTACTATAAAACCTTCATATTTTCTTACCATATTAGGACCTCAAGCTAGCCCTCTAAGGTCTTCTGAGACCTGCTCATTCTTTGCATAGTATAACTGTTCAACCTATTCGAATATAAGAAATATTTTAAGACAGAAGCACATGTCTAGATAATGAAAATAAATGAACATGCACATGTCGTCAACTTATTGTATCAACTACTTATATGATCGTTAAACCATTCATGAAATGTTTCATTGTGAATGCATTCTATATCCCTTGGTCGTGCGCGAAGATTCTTCTACTTAACAACATTCATGTGTTCTCTGTATATAAATTGGTTCTAGTAAGAAACAATGGAAAGTTATTTTTCACATATATAAATTAAGTGTCATAGTTGTCTTACTCAAGAAATGGGATCAGTGCGTTGCTTTAAACAGAACATATCAATGTGCTTGTGTAAATGCAACTTTATCCAATACACAATCTTTAGCCTTCCCTAATGCACGACCTATTCATGGAAAAATAGATGATTGTTCTGTAATGGTGTTACCATAATCATCATTCCGTATTGGTCGGTTGAACCTTGTCTGTACATTATGCAAGTACCTCGAGCAGAAAGTTAAGAATTCTTCTGGCAAGTACCCTTCTGCAATTGAACCCTCGGTCCGACTTCTATTACGTACATAGGACTTCAATGTATGTAGGTACCTATGGTCACCAATATTAAACAGTTTAGAAATATATGGTCGATTAGCATGACTGGAATAGTATGGAAAATAAATTTAATTTATAAATATTAGCATGCACCTCTCGATGGGGTACATCCATCGGTATTGTACCGGTCCTGCTAGTTTGGCCTCACCCACTAAATGAATAGGCAAATGCACCATAATATCAAAAAAAGCAGGTAGAAAGATCTTTTCTAGATGGCAAAGTGTTAGCACAATTCGAGATTCCAGTTGGTCGAAATCTTTTACTCGGACTACTTTGGAACATAATTCCCTAAAGAAACTGCTCAATTCCAGCAAGGTTGAGCTCACACGCTGAGGAAGTATTGTTCGTATCGCCAATTGTAGTATTTGTTGCATCATAACGTGACAATCATGGCTCTTGAGTCCTGAAATTTTTTGCTCTTTGAGATACACACATCGTGAAATATTGGCTGCATAACCATCTGGAACTTTCACCCGCTTCAAGACTTTGTAGAAATCATCCTTCTCACTCGATGACATAGAAAAGCATGTAGGTGGCAAACATATTTTAGTTGATGAGAGCTGCCTTGGATGTAATGTTTGTCTTATACCCATATCTTGCATGTCAAGACGTGCCTTCATATTGTCCTTTATTTTCCCTTCGATGTTCAATAATGTCCCAAGCACATTGTCACATACATTCTTTTTAATATGCATCACGTCCAGATTGTGACACAATAGATTATGCTCCCAATACGGTAAATCAAAGAAAATGCTCTTCTTTTTTCAGTAATATCTTTCTTCCTCATTGTCCTCTAGTCATCTCTTATGCTCATGACTGCCTACAGTCTTCTTTCCAAAGGTGACATTAATTCCTTACAACACATCAGACCCAGATAGCGGAGCTGGCACCTCACAAAATTCTTCCGTGCCATCAAAGGATCTGCTATCAGCTCTAAACTTATGATCAGGTTCCAAGAATCGACGATGGCTCATATAACAAAACTTTCGACCATGTTGTAACCATTTAGATGAAGTGTCTTTATTGCAACAAGGACAAGCAAGGCGTCCTTTAGTGCTCCATCCAGACAAGTTTGCATATGCAGGGAAATCACTAATAGTCCACAATAATGCCACGCGCATTCGAAATATGTCATTGCTTGAGGCATCATAAGTGTCTGTGCCAACCTCCCACAATTCCTTCAACTCATCTATCACAGGTTGCATATATACATCGATGTTATTACCAGGTCTAGAAGGTCCAGGAATAAGCAAGGATAACATGAGATACGGTTGCTTCATGCACATCCATGGTGGTAGGTTATATGGTATCAAAACAACAGGCCATGTGCTATGGGCAATACTCATTATCCTGAACGGATTGAAACCATCAGCTGCTAACCCAAGTCTAGCATTGCGTCCGTCCGAAGAAAATGTCGGGTGGTCATGGTCAAAAGTTTTCCACATTGGGGAGTCAGCAGGATGCCTTAATATTCCATCGTTGGTGCGACTCTCGAAATGCCAATTCATAGAGGAAGCTGTTTTTGATGACATGAACAATCTCTGTAACCTTGGTTTCAAGGGAAAATGGCCTAATATCTTAGCCGAAATTTTTTGATCTTTTGCTAATGAAGAAGTTGCCTCGTCATCTGACTGATGTTCAACCGTTTTCCATCTACAAGCACCACATGTAGTACATGATTGCTCACCAGCGGCCTCCTTCTAGTACAACATACAATCGTTGGGACAAGCATCAATTTTGTCATATTTCAAGCCCAAGTCCCCAATGATCTTCTTGGTTTCATAGAAAGACTTTGGCAAAGTTTCACCCTCGAGGAGTGCCTCCTTCAACAGTTCAAGCAACATAGTGAACGATTTGTCACTCCATCCACCGAGACACTTCACATGATATAGTCGAACAACGAAAGATAGCTTGGTGAACTTCTTGCACCCTGGGTACAATTCCCGATCGGCGTTTTCCACCAATTTGAAAATTTGTTGTGCTTCGGTATTAAGCCCCGCTATAGTTCCATATTCTGCATCACTCTCTTGACCAAATGCATCTTCCAATAATCCGTGCATATCGTCGCATGGATCCGGATCATCACCTTCAACATTTGTAGTAGCAGGCATAAAAGAAGATGTAGCTTCTCCGTGAAAACGCCAATGGGTGTAACTCGTATTAAATCCATCACACATAATATGATCGTATGCTTCTTTTCGAGACACCCAGTAGTTGTTGTTCCATTTCTTACACGGACATAGGATCCTCCCTCTATTGCTTGCATTTGCAAACGTAAAATCTAGGAATTTCACAACTCCACTTAAGTATTCATTGCTCACCCTAAACCATCCAATGAAATTGGAGGACGTGTCAAAAAAATGCATCTTAACCAATGGGCCATAACAACTAAAAGTTATTGAGGTACCTTGACATACGAATCCAACTCTTATCCATCACTATGTTCCTCAGCCACTTCAAAAGATAAGTTGGTGAAAATACAATGTGGGCCCAACAAAGCTTCCTACGAAAGATTAACTAGAATGACTCACTTGATAATTCACTATTGTCAAAGATTTAGACATCCAATAGAATCCATAGGGACCACCGCTCAATTAAATCCTAAGTTAGTTACTCATCCAAGGTTAGATAGATTGTAATACTTTCATATTCTCATTTAAACGTCCATGCTGAAAATTCAGCAGCATCTCCCCATGCCTCTCCAGATAAGTTGATCTTACATTACATTCCGATGTCAAATATCTAAAGCAATATAAAGATATTTGGCATTGGATACAGAACGGAAGAAACATATCCAGAGAGAAACGAAGAGATGGACCGCGGATCAAGCATGAACATTTAAATAGATTATATGAAAGCATACTATTCATCTAACCTTGAACTGTCCAAAATGGGACAATTTGAGCGATTTCTATGCCACCAAAAATACACCATATCTATGTATGGCTACATAGAAATCCTCAAACGAGTAACTAATTATCTAACTTACAAATCACAATCACAAGTCACAATTATAAACATACAAAGCATATATCATATGGTTATCAAGATTAGTAACTTCATTCTCATATATAACAACTCTGAATAAACATACAAAGCATATATCATATGGTTATAAAGATTAGCAACTTCATTCTCATATATAACAACTCTGAATAAACATACAAAGCATACATCATATGGTTATCAAGATTAGCAACTTCATTCTCAGATATAACAACTCTGAATAAACACCCAATTGAATATATATATATATATATATATATATATATATATATATATATATATATATATATATAATAATTTGTACTCTATATAGTAACTTACAACTTAACCTGCTGGGAACCGTCATACACCGTAATATCTTACGGCAGAGCGGGTTCTGAGGAGTTATAAGTTGGGCCTCTAGGAAAGCATATAAATGAAGCGACAAATATATAAATTAAGGAAGATCAATTATTTATGTAAGATATTGATGAATAATACCTGGCAATTTTCTTGATTTTTTTAAGGAAACAAACTTTGTACCAATCACTAACACGAAATATAAAGCCCCTAGCCTCAACTCCTATAAGCATACCAAATTCAATATCAAATCCATTAAGTGTCTTCATAGGTATAAGCATAAAATAAGACTACCAAACAAAAACAAACAGATGGAGAGGAACCTGCTGACTAAATCTAATTGTCTTCTCCCGTGACAGTCGAACAAGCCATCTTACTCTAGAATGTCGACCAGCATAAAAATCTCTAACCTGTAAAAATATATGTGCATTGGCAACCACAAGACATTCAATGCAGAGTAATTATGTGATTAATGGCCCAAGTCTTTGCACAGTATACATGGGATCTCAATTCTAACAGGTGGGCCCCATGGTTCAGTGATCCAAGGCCCAGCCATTGATGTGTTATGTCCCACTGTTAATGGAACATGCCCTAAAAATCTCCCAAATTGGAAGATCCCAACAACCAATCTTGCAATTTTTCTTTAAGTTGAATGTAGAGTGCTGTGTATTTCTCTTCTTAACTAACTGTCAGCCTCAAATTGGAAAAGCTAAGATTGTCCTATTGAGTATAGTTGGGAGCATAGACCAATAGTCTAGATTGCCAAACCATGAGCCCCACTTGTCGGAATTGAAAACCTACAGAAATTCTACAAAGCCACTGGTCACAAATCATACAGTTCCTCTCATACTCATGTACATGATACCTTATGTAGTTGTGTATTCTAGTAATGTGCATAAGCTTGTTTGGTTCAGCTTTACCAAGTCTCTTGATGTAAACCGGTCTTCCTTATCAAAAAAATACAACAAAGTAGATCTTTTCATAGACATTCTACTTATCAAAAAGAACGTTAATATACACATCCAACAAGAAACCTTCATGGAAATATAGCATAATAAAACTTAGGCAGAAAGTTCTTCCATTCTGCTGGTTGTTAGACCCGCCCTTACAGATTCTTGCAAAATCAACACTCCCGTGGAGGATATATATGATCAGATGTTAGTTGATCACAACAAACACTTACTACCATGATTGTAAGGATCAAGTCAATCACTGATACAACCAAATGCACCTTTGGCCATTTAATGCAACCAAACGCTATGACAGAGACTTTTATTATGAAAAAAGAAACTGTAATGAAGCATCAAACACATGCTAGTGTAAGACACTGGTTACTGCAATAAGGAGAGTGAGAGGTTACCGTAAAAGAATGTCTCATAAGCTTCCTAAAAGAATATAACTGTCATGAGAGCCATTTAAGTGCCCAGGGAATTGAATAACATAGAATAGAAAGATAAAAAAGGAAGGACACAATTGACAGCTTAACACAATAAGTATGGTGATGGCAGAGCTAATGCACATCAAAGGTCATGTCTTCAGAAGGCTTTTATGGTCTAAATTTTTCTTTACTGATAGTTCAAGTTTTTCAAAACTGAATGAAACTAATCCCTTTCCAAAGTTCTTCATCACATTACCTAAGAAATGAAGGGAAAAATCTCTGTTTTGATGTCTAATAAATCAACATGGGCAGCCCTTTCCAAATATGACCTAGTTGTTCCCTCCCTTTCCAGCTCCTATAGATTGGCAGGAATGCAGATCAATAGGTCAGCTTCATAATTTGATGCATTTCTTTTAAAAGAAAATGTTAAATTATTAAGAATGAAAATAGACAAAGACAAGAAATCAATCCCATAACTACAAAGCCGCTAAAGAAAATTAAAAGAATCTAGAAGATTGGGCATTGTCATTCGAACATTGTGGCATGATTATATTACAATGAATAATAGAAAACTGAGTAAAAGCATCCACAACCAATAGTGCTTCCACCAACATGTTAGTGGCAAATGACATGTTATGAAGAAAGTTCGTACAAACACCAATAAGCGTTAAGTAGATAAGGCATGTTAGGCCCTCAACAAACACAAGAACAAGAACAAGTTCCTACACAAGAACAAGAAAAAGAGGCACTTTAAGTAGATAAGGCATGTTGTGCGCCCCCCCCCCCCCCCCCCCCCCCCCCCCTAGTTTCGAGTTTTTCAAGTCACCCCACAATCCATTGTCAATATCGATGTGTCAACAATATATCACCTTGTACCGATGTATTGTCAAGATAATGTGACATATCACAATAATATCAGTGACACCAAAAAATTCCAGCTAATTCATGGGGTTTTCATATTGGTAAGGTAGAATATCAATATCGCAACACAGTCGTGAAGATGCCCATGTACTAGCCTTTTGAAAAAGAAAATTAAAAGCTACTTTTCAAAGAAAAAGAATGTAAGAAAAATAAATTTATACTGCTACTTTTCATGATACAAACAGTAGAAAACACCATATTCATGGAAAAGAAATGAATTTCCAGAGAATAAATCCAAAGTTTTAGACAATTGATTTCTTTAAAACAGTGGTGCTCGGCTGACATGCTCAAGGAATTCCACCTCCACAATACATTGAAGATGAAATCGTTGCTTAATAACTTCTTGCAAGAGGCAATAGTGAACACTTCAAATCAGATTTGTAAAGACAATGAAAAACTTTAAACGTGTTTTTTATACTTTCATAGAGTAATGTTTCTCTTAAAAGTTGATATTATCTACATTGGGAGATAAAAGTTCATTGTCTGAAATCACATCTTTTGGCCTCTTTCTTCCTTTGCATTGAGGGAGGAAAAGAAAAGGTAGATTCTAGCACTAATACTTGCCCTTTCTGTGAACATTTTCTTGTATTGGGTTTGAGCACACATAGCTTAATGGTAGATAGGGGTGTTCCAACATTCAGGCCTCAGATTCGACTCTGACTTACCTATCATTTAAATAAATAAATAAATAAATAAATAACGCATTATTGTTGTGTTCAGGAATAGTTTCTATAGCCTTAGACTCAATCATAAGATGACAAGTTCAAAAACAAGCAAATGAAAATAAGTTTAAAAAATAGGCTTAGAAGAGTTCAATGAATTGATTCCACACCACACCCATCCGCTTTTTTCACCACGGACATGTTGGGGTTTTATATGATGCACTGCAAGGGCCACTTGCTAGTTTGTACAGAGTAAATAAAAAGCTTCCCACCTAAAAATACCCATTTAATAAAGAAGGCTTATTCCAAACAACTTATACATAGATGATAAAGTTCAAGATGAACACTGTCAGGGTTCAATGGTCCCATACAACCAAATTATTTAAGGATAACCCTAACATTTACAAAGATATGTTCCATTACTAACTTTGTAAAGTTCATTACTACTAATATAAACAGATTATTTAAGGCAAATCCTAACTCATGCATGCATGAGCTCTTCACTATTACAAACTAGGTGATGATAAAACTGCTAGAGATCCATGCAGTATCCATTTCTTCATTTGGCCTGTGAAAACAGATCGAGACAAAGGATTAGAGATTTACAAAGAGGAGCATTGCAAAAGTCCACATGCATGTACAAGTCAGCTAATGCACATGCAACTACATTTTCCAGCGTGCCACGCAGGTAATATACCCAAGCCATCCATCATGTGGACCTTGTTGTGTAGATACAGCTACTGCCAATAGATGAAGGTGGTACACTCAAGGCCATTATATTAGAAAAAGGAGGATGTACTAGAAAACCTCAGCTGATCTTTCACAAGCATTTGTTTGTTGAATTAATTGTGGACCAACCTCATTCTTGAGATAGGGAATCTACATAGTGGCACCCTTCTAATAATGGATGGCTTGTATATTGCACGTCTGTCATGCTGGTATATAGTGTTGTGTGCATTAGTTGACTCGTACACGCATGTGGGCTTAACCAAGCTCTCTCTAAAGAGAGTGATTTTAGGGCCTGTTTGGATGCACCCTTTGAAGGAAGATTCGAGGCCTAAATGTTGTTTTGATCCAAACAGCAGTTGACGTTGTGTTTGGATGCACTTTGCAAACACACGTCTCATCTCCTGCTCAACAAATTAGGAGTGAAAACATCAACTTGACAAAAGAAAATTGGTGGAAAAAGTAGGCCTGAAACTCCCTTTTTCAGAATTCGTGTTTTGAGGAAGTGCATCTGAATGGGCCCATAATCTTGCAAATTTTTCTCTTTTCTTTTTCTTCCTAATCAGTAACACCTAATTTATGGTCATTACCAGGAAACGTTTCTTGTAACCTTCAAATAGTTCCTTCGGATCCTGTACGGATCGATCTTCTTCAGCTCCTACAACAGGTTTCCACATATAAATAATGATACCATCATTATGAAAACAATGGCAAGAATATAAATAAGCTCATGGTAATTCAAAACATTGTCCATAATTACAACAGTTATACAGTATATTTCATCTTGTATATGGTAAACATAGGAAAAAAGAAAAAAAACAAAGTCAACATCCTGCAGAGCACCCATCTAAGGCTAGGTTGATCCCATTCGAAGGAAATCTAAACCATAGAAGTGAAAGTGGAAAGTTAGAACACTTGTAGATGGAAGAACCAACGAGCTAATGAACCAAAACCTAAGAGTTGCAAAATGGTCTTCCTCCAAATTGTCCTAGTTCAAGTATGGTGCCTCAACAAAATCCATACCAATGAAGTAATTGGCAAATTTTGCATAATGTCAATTATTTTCAATTACTTTTTCCCCATAACTTAAGAATGGTGAATCACCAAAGCTATTAACGACGCCCTGCACCCAAGTAGAAGGTAAAGACAAATGAAAAACAAAGCATTTTCCATTGCACTCACTAAGATTAATAAACCAAAAATATGTATCAAGGCCAAGCCCCATGAATCCAGATGTAATAAAGTGAGAATGACCATAAACGAGTGCTTGATTATACCAAAACACATGACTACTACAACAGATTTCTTAGAAAGAAGCTAACAATGCAAGAAATAAAAACATGTAAAGTTATGGGAAAAGACAGACTGATTTCCAATGACCACTCAACATTTTGAGGATAAAGGTGATTCCTTCTAGCAAAAAGTGGTAAAGTGCAGTAGTACTACAGAATAAATTTTAAGAGACAGTTTTAATAACTCCATCCACATCCAACTGGACTCCTTTTGTAGAATTGAGATCCATTGTTTCCAAAGAAAATATAAGCACAAGGAAGCATTTAGTGTTTTGTCCTCCATAGAAATGGCCTCACCATTTTCCACCCCAACACTGTACTAATGATGTTCCTCTGTTCCAATTCAGATCATCTTACACAATAGAATTTCCATGAAATAGGTATTCAACAATGACAAGTGGAGCCCATAGCCCAGTAATATGTACCATTTATCTATTGATTACCATCATTATAATTACCAAAAATCAATTATCAGCCTTATCATGGTCATGTCAATAGTTATGCTACATCAGGCAGTTAAAATAGAAGATACAGGCACAAATTCATGAATGGGCCATTCAATGGAATGATTATAAGCATAAAGACCTGCATAAAGTCCAATACTAATTCCACAAGCTGTACATGGAAGTCTTGATCTTTTATCAGTTGAAAGCAAAACCACACTGAAAGCAAGTCCAATACTAATTCCAAGCATGAGCATCGATTGGAAAAGCAACACCAAGTCCTCTGACATAACTTTTCAAACAGAGGATAGGACCTGAGCACTTGCATTAGATAGCTAAATAAATATCTCCAGCCTGCAATTTGGATTGAAACATCTGCCATCTATTTTTTATGGTCTTGAGAAAGCAAGGCAAATCATCTGTATAATGCAAACAAAAGAGAGAGGGAGATTGATATTTTGGCTATGAAACCAGAAGAAAATCCACAGGTGTCTCAAACCAGGAGATTGGATAACAAACAAAAAGCACATCATATTTTTCCAAAATCGAAAAAAATTTACAAGTAAAAAGCCCATCTAAAGATTGAAGATCGCCTATATCCATGCATAAAAAGCCCAAAAATCTCCAACCACAAGCAAATTCACCATATTAAGAAAAAAATGCATACAAGTACTTCCAAGGCTCCAGCACAGACATTCTCGAGTTCAAAACTTATTTGCAGTATCCATCTCTAAAACAGCAGAAATCGTAAGATAAGAAATAAGTAATTGATGTGTGAAATAAATGATCTGGAAAAAAAGAAGATAGGAAATCGACAATGCAAATCCCTAAAAATGGATTCGACAACGCAAATCCCTAATTAGGGATTTGTATTCAACAAAGCATACCTGAGATGGATGAGAATCCGAGATCCATGAGCAACAGAAGACCGAACTGCAGCATAGGGCCGAAGAGATAGAGAGAGAGAGAGAGGAATAGGGTTTTGAGATAGAGATAGATAGGGAGAGTGAGAGTGAGAGGAGAGCAAGCAGAGAGCGAGAGGGAGAGGCAGAGGGAGAGGGAGAGTGTGCGAGGGGGAGAGGGAGAGGCAGAGGGAGAGGGAGAGCACGCGAGAGGGAGAGAGAGGGAGAAGGAGAGCGCGCGAGAGGGAGAGGGAGAGACAGAGAGAGGGAGGGAGGGAGAGCACGAGAGAGAGAGAGAGAGAGAGAGAGAGAGAGAGCATGATGGAGAGCGAGAGGGAGAGGCAGAGAGAGTCGGCGTAATAGCGATTAGGGTTTTGTTCTTTTTATATATATATAGGGCGTACCCTTTGCCCGCAGTCGGTAAAATTGGCCGCGGGTAAAGGGTTGGGCGATCGGTCGGCTTAGGCCCCTTTTCTTGTAGTGAGGCCTACTACCGTTCAATAAGGAAGAAAGAAGAGAAGGAAAAGAGAAGAAGAAAGAAAGAAAGAAAGAAAGAAAGAAATGAAAAGAAAAGAAAGGAAAGGAAAGGAAAGGAAAGAAAGAAAGAAATAAAGAAAAAGAAAGAAAGAAATGGAAGAAAAAGAAAAGAAAGGAACGGAAAGGAAAGGAAAGAGAGAGAGAGAGAGAGAGAGAGAGAGAGAGAGAGAGAGAGAGAAGAAGAAGAAGAAGAAGAAGAAGAAAAGATGGGACAACCACCAACCTACTGACCTATTGCAAATTCCAGTCTAGGTTCAAAATCCAAACTCTTTTCCCTTTTCAAAACCTTCTTCCTCTTTTCATGATAATGGATGTAGGGGATAACAGATAAACCTAGATGCAATATAGTAAAAACAATAACTGGACTCTAAATCCTAACTATTTGAATCATGTGAAGTAGAATAAAAGAAACAAGCTTGATGCTAAGAATCCCCAAAATCATTAATGTTAGACAGACAAACAATCCAAGGTGAGGGATTTGTCCTTTAAGCTTACATGGATTTAAGATGACATGTTTATTTGGCTTTTTATACCTTCATGTTATTTTATCGCTCATTTTACATTCCTTTTGTGATACTTGAGTTAATGCATTTTATTTCGCATTTATATATTTATTCCTGTCTTTTTATCGTTATCGACCTTTTATTTCATTCCTTCTGTTTTCATTTTAATGTGATATCATCAATTATTGGCCCTTTTGAGATTTTTACATGATATCCATTGCAAGAGGCTTTCCTGAGTTCATGTGAGGCTATAGATACAAGTCTTGCGCTTGCCTTACCATTGACTTGGCTCGGCCACTCTCCATTACCAAGAATCGACAGTGGTTGCTCTTCTAATTATGGAGTTAGTCGTTACCACCCTTATTAAAGAATCGGCCGTTGCCGCTCTTCTATTTATTGAGTTGGTTTTATCTACTCTCTTCATGCATCGAGTTGACCTTCGTCACTCACCTCTTATTCGAGTTGGTTATTGTCATTCACCCCTTTTTCCTTAAGGGCGTGGCAGGTGTCTTGATATTCTTAACTAACCATGGATAAAGGGACTCTCTCTTGATGCAAGTACTTTGTTGGAATCCCTCCTCTAGCGATCGATTAAATATCATGGACGTAATGCGTTTTCGGTAGCGGCCCTGGGGCGAGATGTAATTCCATGTTTCTTGGGTTGATGATGTCCTGGTTGGTGTACGTGAGACATTCTGTATACGCAGTACATCAATTCTGAGTTATGGGGTTATTTGTCGCAAATAGTCGCTCCAATCTTTGGGAGCATATTCTCTCGATTCATGTGTTGTGGTCGTCTTAGGACAACAGCATAAAACCATGTTAAGCATGGGACACGCCGGCGAATATCCGTAGTATGGAATGTGGGTCGAGTCAGATAGTTTTAATCATATTTCACATTGTGGTGATCGCTAAGTGTGATACACTGCATATACTTTGCTAGGCATGCATCTGATATAGATTGTTTGCACATTAATATCTCTTGTAGTTTGGATTACTTGATGTATTAAAAAATTTATCTTACTTTCATGAACCTCTTGAATTACTGTTAATCTTAAAGGATAACCTTCACTATGAGTAAGGCATTGACCCTCTCCCAACCATACAGTTGATGCAGGTGACGTACAGATTAAAGACTTAAGAGAACTACTTCCCTAAAGAAGATTACACTGAAAGAATATGAAGACAGAATATTTACTTAGTTTTATACTTCTGATGTGGACTCTGATGTTGTAATAGACCTCCCATTATGAGGACTTAATTATTCCTTTTACTTTGATGATATATAATCAATATAGTTAATTTTATTCTTATAAATGTTACCTTCATGAATGTATTTAAATGTAAACAAACGAAAAAAGTAGGGTGCTATTTCAGAGCGTCCAGTTGTACATTATTAACATCCGGTTTTCTCGGGTATAAGGACATACTCTGGCCATGAAAATTCGAGTTGTTACAACTAGTGCTATGCAAATTGCTTCTAATCTTGTCTTTCATGAGTGGACAAAACACATTGAGGTTGGTTGTCACTTCATTTAAGAAAAATTTCAATCTAAGATTATTTTACTTCCACACATGGTGTCACAAGATCAGATTGTAGAAATTCTCACCTAAACTATGACAATCGTCCATCACTCATTTCTAATTCGTAAACTATTTTTGGTTGATCCTCCACATTAGTATGAGGAGGATGGGTGATAATGAATTATCTCCTACCATATATATAACATTTGTCATTAATGATTTCATGTATATCAATAGATTAAATTTTCATTACTATCTTTCTATGTATACTCACTATACATCTCCATATAAACCCAATTTAGGTTAAAGCAATAGATATTAAATCGGAGGAGAATTCTCCAAATTGCCTCGTGCTATCAGTATACTAAAAAAGAGAAATACAGAGAACTTATCTCCGTGGAAGTAAGCAATTACTAAAACATGAAAATTCTCTCATTTTTATTCTATTACTTTTGGTTGATATCAGAGATAATTGTCTAATCTTGTTGGGTTTTTTTTTTTTTTTTGGATCTAATTATTTTCTCTCGTGATTCGATCTTCCTTCATCACTCTCTTCAATTAGATCGCTATAGTTAGTAATACTCCAATGATCATTCTTCAAATGCTCAATGAAACTCTAGGAAATCGCCGTATGAGAGCCTTCTTCACAGTAAACCCACATACCATCATTTTTATGTTTTTTTTTGTTATTTGTGTTATGCTAAAAAAATTTCTCTTGAGAACTATAAATTTCTCCTTGAGCTATTAGAGGGGTATTTATGTTGATCGAGTGCCTTTAATTATAGTGTAGAGAAGACAAATTCTCTTCAATTAGCATCGCTTCGGTTCGATCGAATTAGTGGGTGAATTCTTAGATTGCACGGTACGAACTTTTGCATATTTTTTGTTTGACTGGTGGATATAAGTCGGTTCCTATCAGTCTGACCGACGGAATGCATAAGTTTGAGTAAGTGTGAGTTTTATTTCCTAATTTTATACGGGAGTGTATAAATACCATCTTTATTGTGATTAAGGTTAAGTTTGAGAGCTTAGCTTAATATTCAAGAGTTTTAAAGGGAAATCTATGGTTTCTACTATAAGTTGTTCCATCTCTTGTAACTTTTTTCTGATTATAGTGGAATATTGATCGTCGCTTTGTGTCGTGGTTTTTCTCGCAAGGGTTTTTCACGCAAAAATTCATGTGTTCTCTGTGTTTGTTTAGATTTTTCATTCTCTATTGCTTGTTTACTTCATATATGAGGTTGTTTCTACTCTCAACAATTTATTAGATACCTTTTTTTTTCCAATGTGGATGTTAGGTATATGATTTTAACAAACACACTATCTTTACTATCTGAGATGTCACTTTCCATGAGGCTATCTTTCCCTTCTAGAAACTTATGTTTTCACCATCTCAACTCTCTATTGTTCTTCTTGTCCCAACAACTGACACTTCGCATTCCACCTTCTCACTGCAAGAAATATGGTTTTTATCGATGAAACTTTTACCGACGAAATTATTTTCGTAGGTGAAGATGACTTTTACCAATGAAAATTATTTCCGTCGGCAAAAGTTTACTTTTACCTAGGTAAAAGTCATCTTTACCTATGAAAATTTTTGTAGATAAAGGGTGTTTTAAATATTTCAAAAACCAAAAAATAAAAAAGTTTACTTTTATAGGTAGAAGTCATCTTTACCTACGAAAATTTTCGTAGGTAAAGGGTGTTTTGAATTTTTGAAAAAACTAAAAATCGAAAAGTTTACTTTTACCAACGAAATATAATTTCATAGGTAAAGGGTGTTTTGAATTTTTGAAAAAACAAAAAATCAAAAAGCTTACTTTTACCTATGACATATAATTTCACAGGTAAAAGCCATCTTTATCGACCAAACTTTTTGTAGGTAAAGGGTGTTTTGAATTTTTGAAAAAACAAAAAATCAAAAAGCTTACTTTTACCTACTACATATAATTTCATAGGTAAAAGCTATCTTTACCAACCAAACTTTTAGTAGGTAAAGCGTGTTTTGAATTTTTGAAAAAAATAAAAAATCAAAAAGCTTACTTTTACCTACGATATATAATTTCATAGGTAAAAGCCATCTTTACTGACCAAAATTTTCATAGGTAATGGCTGTTTTGAATTTTTGGAAAAATAAAAAATTGAAAAGTTTACTTTTACCTACTACATGTTTAATAGGTAAAAAACGTGTATGAGACTTTTACCTACGACTATTTTCGTAGGTAAAAAATGTGTACTTTTGCCTACGAAACATTTCGTAGGTAGAAATATAATATTTAACTTCAATTTCAAATGTAGATGAGACTTTTACCTACGAAAGTTTTCATAGCTAAAAAACGTGTATGAGACTTTTACCTACGAAAGTGTTCGTAATAAAAAACGTGTATGAGACTTTTACCTATGAAATGTTTTGTAGGTAAAGATATAATATTTAACTTAAATTTTAAATGTAGTTAAGACTTTTGCCTATGAAAATATTCGTAGGTAAAAAACATGTATGAGAATTTTACCTACGAAATATTTCGTAGGTAAAAAAACGTGGATGAAACTTTTACCTATGAAATATTTTGTAGGTAAAAGTCTCCTTTTTTTTCTCAATATTCGAGCTCAAAATTCCTGATAGACACCTGTTACAATATCGTTCATCATATTCTTCCTGATATACACCTGTTATATAATATATTTCAACATATTCACATTCACATCCATCTAAACCCAAATTACGTAAATCCATCCAAACATAAACTACATCCTTCCAAACACAAATAATCTTATCCACATGACATTTATCCATGCATAAATACATATAAGTTAACATCATAAATAAAATACAAAAAATTATTCATAGCCATAGGGAATTGAGAATAGGTTAAGGTTTAGGTTTAGGAAATCGGGTTCGGGTTCGAGATCGGGTTTAGGTTTGGGTTTTCAAGTTTAGGTTCAGGTTTAGGTTAGGAAGTTAAGATTAGGATTAGGTGTAGGTTTACGTTTAGGTTTAGGTTAGGGAGTTGAGATTAGGATTAGGTGTAGATTTAGGTTTAGGGATTTGAGAATACATTTAGGTTTTGGTATGGGTTTAGGTTTTAGGTTATAGGTTAAGGTTTAGGTTAGGTTATAGGATATAAGTTTAGGTTATAGGTTAAGGTTTAGGTCATAGGTTTTGGTTTAGGTTAAGGTTATAGGTTTAGGTTTAGGTTTAGGTTATAGGTTTAGATTAAGATTTAGGTTAAGGTTTAGGTTTAGGTTATAAGTTATAGCTTTAGGGAATTGAGAGTAGGTTAAGGTTTAGGTTTAGGAAATCGGGTTCAGGTTTGGGATCGGGTTTAGGTTTGGGTTGTCAAGTTTAGGTTTGGGTTTTTCAAGTTTTGGTTTGGATTTTCAAGTTTAGGTTTAGGTTTAGGTTAGGAAGTTGAGATTATGATTAGGTGTAGGTTTAGGTTTAGGGATTTGAGAATACATTTAGGTTTTAGGTTTAGGTTTAGATTTTAGGTTTAGGTTATAGGTTATAGCTTTAGGGAATTGAGAATAGGTTAAGGTTTAAGTTTAAGAAATCAGGTTTGAGATCGGGTTTTGGTTTGGGTTTTCAAGTTTAGGTTTAGGTTTAGGTTAGGGAGTTGAGATTAGGATTAGGTGTAGGTTTAGGTTTAGGGATTTGAGAATATATTTAGGTTTTAGGTTTAGGTTAAGGTTAAGGTTAGGTTATAGGTTATAGGTTATAAGTTAAGGTTTAGGTCATAGGTATTGGTTTAGGTTAAGGTTATAGGTTTAGGTTTAGGTTTAGGTTAAGGTTTAGGTTTAGGTTATAAGTTATAGGTTTAGGGAATTGAGATTAGGTTAAGATTTAGGTTTAGAAAATCGGGTTTGTGTTCAGGATTGGGTTTAGGTTTAGGTTTTCAAGTTTAGGTTTGGATTTAGGTTATGGAGTTGAGATTAGGATTAGGTGTAGGTTTAGGTTTAGGGATTTGAGAATACATTTAGGTTTTAGGTTTAGGTTATAGGTTGTAGCTTTAGGAAATTGAGAATAGGTTAAGGTTTAGGTTTAGGGATTTGAGAATACATTTAGGTTTTAGGTTTAATTTTAGGTTATACGTTGTAGCTTTAGGGAATTGAGAATAGGTTAGGGTTTAGGTTTGGGAAATCGGGTTCGGGTTCAGGATTGGGTTTAGGTTTGGGTTTTCAAGTTTAGATTTAGGTTTAGGTTAGGGAGTTGAAATTAGGATTAGGTGTAGGTTTAGGTTTAGGGATTTAAGAATATATTTAGGTTTTAGGTTTAAGTTTAGGTTTTAGGTTATAGGTTAAGGTTTAGGTTTTAGGTTTAGGTTAAAGTTAAGGTTAGGTTATAGGTTATAAGTTTAGGTTATAGGTTATAGGTAGGTTAAGGTTTAGGTCATAGGTTTTGGTTTAGGTTACGGTTATAGGTTTAGGTTTAGGTTATAGGTTTAGGTTAAGGTTTAGGTTTACATTATAAGTTATAGCTTTAGTGAATTTAAAATAGGTTAAGGTTTAGGTTTATGAAATCAGGTTTGGGTTCGGGATCGAGTTTAGATTTGGTTTTTCAAGTTTAGGTTTAGGTTTAGGTTAGGGAGTTAAGATTAGGATTAGGTGTAGGTTTAGGTTTATGGATTTGAGAATACATTTAAGTTTTAGATTTAGGTTTTAGGTTTAGGTTAAGGTTAAGGTTGGGTTATAGGTTATAAGTTTAGGTTATAGGTTATAGCTTAAGGTTTAGGTCATAGGTTTTGGTTTAGGTTAAGGTTATAGGTTTAGGTTTAGGTTTAGGTTAAGGCTTAGGTTTAGGTTATAAGTTATAGGTTTAGGGAATTGAGAATAGGTTAAGTTTTAGGTTTAAGAAATCGGGTTTGGGTTCGGGGTCGGGTTTAGGTTTGGGTTTTCAAGTTTAGGTTTGGGTTTTTAAGTTTATATTTGGGTTTAGGTTAGGGAGTTAAGATTAGGATTAGGTGTAGGTTTAGGTTTAGGGATTTGAGAATACATTTAGGTTTTAGGTTTAGGTTTAGGTTTTAAGTGTAGGTTTAGGTTATAGGTTATAGCTTTAGAGAATTGAGAATAGGTTAAGGTTTAGGTTTAGGAAATCGGGTTCGGGTTCGGGTTCGGGATCGGGTTTAGGTTTGGGTTTTCAAGTTTAGGTTTTGGTTTAGGTTAGGGAGTTGAGATTAGGATTAGGTGTAGGTTTAGGTTTAGGGATTTGAGAATATATTTAGGTTTTAGGTTTTGGTTTAGGTTATAGGTTATAACTTTAGGGAATTGAGAATAGGTTGAGGAAATCGAATTTAGGTTCGGGATCGGGTTTAAGTTTGGGTTTTTAAGTTTAGGTTTAGGTTTAGGTTAGGGGGTTAAGATTAGGATTATGTGTTGGTTTAGGTTTATTGATTTGAGAATACATTTAGTTTTTAGGTTTAGGTTTAGGTTTTAGTTTATATGTCACGCTCCAAACTTAGAAATTGGATTCACAGGAACCCTGATCACCGAATCCGGTGCCGACAGCCTCCGTAGTACCCTATTCTCGGCTCCTAGCTCTCATATGCTAGGTTCCGATCCTGGGATCCTACAAGGAGGATTTTTTTTTAATATACACTTATCTCGCAATAAACTTAACTACAAGTATATCCAAATCACAAAGGTAACATCATCATCATATATCTAGTAATATAAACATTTGAGTACAATACTGAAAGGGAAATACATATATCAAAATCAAAGTCCCAGAAGTCAGGTACATGTTTCAAGCTTCACACTGCTGCAACCTAACATTTCCTGCATGCATCTATCGTGCATAAACTTATAGAAAGCTTAGAGAGTGGTGTAAGTGTGTGCATAAGGTAAGTGCCAAGTATCCAATATAATGCCATAATTATACAATATCAGAAATACTGGTAAGAATATGAATCATATGATATCAGAGTAAGCGAACATACTAACAAGTCCAGAAGTCAATCAATATCAGAATACATTATACAGATCAGCTATGTAAACGAGGAGTCATAAAGGATCAAATATCAAATGTCGAGGATACAATACAATATGCAATTCGAAAGTGCTAACGAATACCATCAGTCTCATCTAAGTCACATGAATACAAAAACATAGAAACCTAAAATGCCATATGGTGAGGATATAATGCAATTTGTAATATGTGGTGCAAATGAAATGACCATGCTAGAGTGTGAAGTCGGGGTGATAGTACGTAGTATCGTAGGCTATGGGGCCCATCACAAGGGACTTTTATCTAAACCAGGCTCATACCTAAATTTAGATAGTGAGACTCGATGTGGTAAACTCCTGATCTCAGGTTAGTCACGTGCCCCAACCGAAATCCTATCCATTGTGAAGGTACAAGTAATAAATAGTTACACACCACCAGTCCGAGTGGATAGTGAATGAATAAATGAATGAGTATGCAACTCCTGATCAATAAGTCTACATATCAGTATAGTTCATCTTTGGGATCATCACCGGAGTCTAGTACACTCTACATTAGCTTGCAGTCCTATCAAGCACATAATTGGGTAAGTGAAAAAGACCTCACTATCCGGCTAGCCAGTAGTCGACCAATATCTACCCGGCACGTTGATAGCGGACCTATTCATAAGCTGGTCAAACTTAGCCTAACTATGCCTACTGTCTCAGGCGGGTAACGCCACACCCCCTCCCAACCGACCACGACATAATGAGAGACGCGGCCTACTGGTATATGGCCCTCATGCGCTTATATATATCCACTCGGTCTTGACGTTGGGGCATCCTCTGGTACCAATAGGGTTTAGGGATTTTTACCCAGGGCCATCTATGGCAGCCCAATGCTAGAACAGATTTTCAGTGTCCTATTTAGCCATCCACGATATGCCTGTGGAGGCTACGGCCCTGATGTCGTTAGGGCATACAGTAATCACAATATAAGATGCATGAGTCATACAACTCAATCATGCATCAATCCTGCGCATACCGTGAGCTCATGCTAGATAACTTTCACCTATTAGGGAGTCTCATAACAACCTGGTCAATGACATATGCAATGATCAGCCACATCTCATAACAAGCATGCAGATGATGTGTATAAACATGTATCATAATGCTATGCTATCATATACTCATAATCGGTATCAATAACAGGCATCGACAATCGATCTTAACAATGTGGACATTTAATCAACATTGCCCCCAAGGAATGACCCACATAGAGCCTAACATATAGTGGACCCATGGCCTCACACAAGGGCTAAAAATATAACACTATGGGCCTCACTCAAGAGCTTAATATACATCACGATGGGCCTTTCACATGGGCCTAACATATATCACAATGGGCTCCATAGCCTGGTCCTCAAATGCACCACAATGGGCCTCATATAATCATAATGGGCCGCGTCACATGGGCCTATATACATTGGATGGGCCACGTCCCATGGGCCTAGAATACATCACAATGGCCACAACCCATCAGCCCAAAACAAATCACAATGGGCCTCTCACACGAGTCCATTATGTATCACATCAAGATGGGCCCCAATGGATGGCCATAAATACGTCACATTGGGTCTCATATACATCAAGTGGGCCACATCACATGGGCCACATATACATCAGAATGGGCCTCTAACACCGGCCTAATATACATCACAAAGGGCCACATCTCATGGGCCTTATATACATTACATTAGGCCTTGACAATTAGAATTGACCTCAACAATTAAAATCAGCCTCGACCAAACGGAATCGGACTCAAAAATCGATCTTGACAAATCATAATCGATCGATAATCGGAATCGACAAATCGGTCATAACGATCAGAATCGATCGCTAATCAGAATTGGCAAATCAATCACGTCAATCAGAATCGGCAATCGGTCACGATAATCAGAATCAATCAATAATCAGAATCGATAAATCGGTCACGTTAATTGAAATCAACAATCGGTCATGATAATCGGCCTTGATCGCTAATCGGCAATTGATAAATCAATCACATCAATCAGAATCGGCAATCGGTCATGACAATCGAAAATAATCGATAATTAGAATCGACAAATCGGTCATGTCAATCGGAATCGACCTATACAATCGTCCTCGACAAATCGGAATCGGCCTCGACACTTGGACGAACAATGCCTAAGGGAAGGTCACAATGTGGACATTAAACCATCATTGCCCATCAATGTGGCCATTTAACCAACATTGCTCCCAAGGAGTGGCCCACATAGAGTCAAACGTATAGTGGGCCCATGGCCTCACACCAAGGCCTAATATACATCACAATGGGCCTCACTCAAGGGCCATGTATACACCACATCAGGCCTCGCCAAATGGGCCACAAATACATTACAATGGGCCACATACTGAGGCCTATATATATCACAATGGGCTGCATCTTATGGGCTGAGAATACATCACAATGGGCCTTATCGCACAGGCTTTAAATACATAACAGGTGGGCCCTACATATGGACCATTAATACCTCTTAATGGGCCATGACCCATGGGCCTCAGATATATCACAATGGGCCTTACTTATGTACTTCAAATACACAATAGGTGAGCCCTACACATGGGCCTTATACACATCAAGTGGGCTACATCAATGGGCCACACTAATGGGCTTCATACTTATCAAGTGGGCCGCAATTGCATCAAGGTGGGCCTTAGCGGATGAGCCACCAATACATCAAGGTGGGCCACATATACAGACCGCACCAATGAGCCGCATCAACTATAAGTGGACCGTATAAATGGGCCACAACTACATCCGGGTGAGCCCCATGGATGGGCCATAATTACATCAAGGTAGGACCCATCATATTCTCCATCCAATCTGTTCCCAAGGTCACAAAAACCTGGACAGGGGGAAGGAACAAATATCATATTAATTCAAAACTTCTGTAACCCAAAATGGGATTTCAGTGGTAAATGTTCAAACCCACTGCTTTCTGTGGTGTGGTCCACCTGATAACTAGATCTACCTTATTTTTAGTCTCAATCCTTGAGATAGACTTGCCAAATGGATGGGTGGTTTAAATGCAACACATATAGCAGCGGGCCCCCACAGGACTGTTAACGTCATGGGGTCCACTGATGGGCGGGATGGATAAAGCACATACATCGTGGTGGGGTCCAAGCACGTGGCTGTCCACCAAATGAACGAACGGTTTGGATGGAAAACATCCATCATGGTGGGGTCGTGCTTGACACGCCAGATAGGTGGACGGTATGGATACTACACACGCATCATGGTGGGGTCCAGGAGCGTGGCCCAGCACATCAATGAATGGACGGCTCTGAATAATGCAGTAAGGTAGGCTTCCACGTGGATGTGGCCCCACCACAGTATACATATACACACATCTGGTGGGTCCCACATGGGGCCCACCATAACATTTTTATTAAAAAAAATTATATTAATATATATATATATATATATATATATATATATATATATATATATATATATATATATATATATTACATACATAGTATTTATATAATATTTATAATATAATATATTACATATACAATATTTATAATATAATATCACACCATCCAGTCCAGCATCCAGATCTTCTGAACGTGTTGGATTGACGGTGGATGCAAGGCACATACATTCAAGGTGGGTCCCACGATGGACGAACGGTTTGGATGATACCCATACAATCAAGATGGGACCCACAAACCTTGTTGACGCTACACAGCAGCTGCAGCTACTGGCTAGCTCAAATGAACGGTTTGGATGTATAGATGAACAGCGTTGGATAAAATACATGTCATCAAGGTGGGCCCCCACCCCACACGCATAGCACGTGTGGGTGGGTCCCACGTCCATCAGAGGGACGGACAACGTGCATAAAATGTATACATCACAGTGACTCTCACACATCTAGATCTGGATGGTGAGAGTTCTCACGTACATCAAGATGGCCACGAATGGCCTGGATAGGATACAAGGGTCAGGTGGGTCCACACGTGTCGGACCCATCGGTTATATACATATAATATATGTATATTATATTATATAATATTATTTATTATTATAAAAAATATATATATAAATTCTTTTAAAACTTTTAGGCTCTGGACGTTGGGTAGCATCAAGGGGGAAGTCCACATACTAGACGCAGCATGGCCACAAGGTGGGCCCCACGGCTGATGGCCAGTGTGGGTAAAACACATACATCACATGGCCACATGGCCCGGTCGACGGTGTGGATTTCAAATGGACAATTATGGTGGGTCCCACGCCACATATCATCACCATCATCAACAAAATAAAAGTAGAGAGAGACGGATGGAGGAGGGGCCCCGCCACTATGGGCCCCTTAATACAATGCATACATCATGATGGGTCCCACTATATGTGGGCCCTCAAATCATCAAAATTTCACAAATCAAATCATAAAATACACCCACCATTAGATCTTGGACTTTTCCTTACACTGATATGATCTAAAGCTCCAAAGGCGCATTTTCAACTGTTGAGATGATCTTTAGATGGTGGAGATGGGAGCTAGGAGGTGGGCCACACCAAGCTTTCTCTCATGGAGGGGTTGAGATTTTGGAGTTGTTTAGAGAATGAGAGAGAATGGGAGAGAGAGAGAGAGAGAGAGAGAGAGAGAGATGTTGTAAGAGAGAGAGGGATGGGTGTGAGTGATGGAGTGATAGGTGATGGGCATGTACTTGACATGTAAGAGAGAGTTGACTTAGGAAATGGCTTGTGAACTTGGGGATGGGATGGAGTGATGGGTTATACTTTGGTTGATTGATGGGATTAATTTGACATATTGTAAAGATTCTCTTGGGATTACAAACGCGCGGCGTTTCCTCGAACTAAATGCAAACCCACATCTCCTGGCCTGCGTATCACCTCGGCACACGAGACACGGCGTCAGAACTGCGACGATGGCACGGTCGTACTGGTATAAGTCTCTGGTCGAGCCGACTCTAGAATATGGGATATGACTCGGGGTCACGTGTCACGCCCCAAACCCGTAAATCGGATTCACAGGAATTCCGATCATCGAATTCGGTACCGACAGCCTCCGTAGTACCCCATTCTCGGCTCCTGGCAAACATATGCCAGATCCCGATCCTGGGATCCTACAAGGAGGATTTTTAGAATGAATTTTTTTTTTGTAATGGAGCATAACCACAAGCATAACCAAGTCACAAAACAACATCACCACATATCCACTATATCAAAAACTTTAAGTACAATGCGGAAAGGGAAATACAAGGTGATCAAAAGCTCCAAAATAGTCAAATGTACACTCCTACCTCAGTGCTGCTGCTGTCCAACGCTACCTGCATGCAACAGTCATGCATAAGCTTACAAAAGCTTAGAAGTGGTGTAGGTGTGTGCGCAAGGCAAACGTCAAGTGTACAATATCAGAGTAATGTAGAAATATGCAGTAAGTCCATGAATAAAACTAACCATACCAATGCTATGTGATGTAAGGCATGAATGCTATCGGCCATACCAAAGCCATGCAATACGAGACATGAATGTCATCGGCCACACCGATGCAATGCGAGGCCTACATAGTCGAATGTCATATGAGAAATGCAATCCAAGTAAGTCGGTATTCATCAAGTACACATATCAGTACAGTTCCTCTCTGGATATCACCGGGGTCTAATACACTTCGCAGTGACTGCCACCTCTCTATCTACACAGTCAAGCAAGCGGAATAAACCTCACTATCTGCCTGACCAGTAGTCTACCAATACCTACCCGGCTCGTTGATAGTGGACTCATTTGCTAGCTAGTCAAACTCAGCCTAGCTTATAGCCCCCTCACTCAGGAGGATAAGGTCACACCCCCTCCCAATCGACCACGACACAGTAGGAGACGAGGCCTACTGGTATTCGACACTCGGGCGCTCGTGTATCCACTCGGTTTAGACGTTGGAGCAACTCCTGGTATCAAAAAGGTTCTGAGACTTTCACCCAAGGACATCCTAAGTGCCCATAGTGTTAGAACCAAGTATTTTTGGTATCCGATATGGCCATCCACGATATACCTGTGGAGTCACGGCCTTGATGTCGCTAGGGCATGCAGTGATCAAGTCACACATATGCGAAATGCATGAATCACACCGTCAAATCATGCAGCAATCTAACGCGTACTGTGCGATCATGTGGGGTGCTCTATCTCATAACGAGTCCCATAAATGGTCTGCCCAATGGCGTATGCTATGATCAGTCACTACTCATTTCAAGCATACATATGATGCGTATGGGCATGAGTAATGAGATTATACTAAGTATGTTATAAAGTGATGAATATTAACGAGTATGGGCCTATCAATGGGCCCTAAGGGGAGTTACAATGCAGACATTTAACCTACATTGTACTTACAATGTGGACGTCAAACCATCATTGTTCCCTAGGCTCGGCCCGCTGTAAATATCATTATACAAACCAAGGAGGAACCACACATTACAATGGACCTTAGGTAACTCCCATTGGGCCTTAAATATATCAAATGGGTTGTATCACATGGGCCTTTCATTCATCAAATGGGCCACATTAATGGGTCTCACCAACAGGCCTTATGTACATTGCAATGGGCCACAACCCATGGG
The DNA here is from genome assembly GCA_037074715.1 of Magnolia kwangsiensis. Classification (NCBI taxonomy): domain Eukaryota; kingdom Viridiplantae; phylum Streptophyta; class Magnoliopsida; order Magnoliales; family Magnoliaceae; genus Magnolia; species Magnolia kwangsiensis. Next base: position 186,797,880 of record CM073572.1, on the reverse strand, counting down.
CCTTTAAATACATCAAAATGGGCCTAATATATGTCAAATGAGCCTAATCCCATGGGCCTTATATATGTCAAATGGGCCTAATCCCATAAGCCTTATGTATGTCAAATGGGCCTGATCCCATGGGCCTTATATGTACACCAAGGTGGGCCCCAATGAATGGCCATAAATAAATCAACATGGGCCCTATACACATACTAAGGTGGGCCCATTTGAACCATAGATCTGACTCATTTTTAGCTCAAGCCATAAAATGAGCTTGCAAAATGGATTAACGGTTGGGGTGCAACACAAGCATCATGGAGGGGGTCCACATAAAGGTTGGACGGTTTGGATGCAACACATGCATCAAGGGTGAGGTCCACTGAACTTTAAATCTGCCCCATTCTTTAGCTCATGCACTACAATGATCTATCAAAATGGTTTGGGGGGGGGGGGGGGGGGGGGGAGGGAGATGGGATGCAGCACATGCATCATGGTAGACCTCACCGTCCAAACAGTGGACGGTGTGGATACATACCTCATTGGGCCTCACGGTGCACAGAGGCAGCCTGCACACAGCTGCAGCATGGATAAAACACTTACTTCACAGTGGTTCCACCGTCCGCGGTGGTGGACGGTGTGAATAAAACATATACATTACATGTGGGTCCCACGTGGGGGGGGCACCATAATGTTTGCTTACCATCCAACCTGTTGATAAGGTCACAGAGACCTGGGTGAGGAGGAACAACAAATTTCAGTTTGATCCAAAATTTCTATGGGCCCCAAAAGGTTTTCAATGGTAGAGTTCAATCATTGTTGTTTCTTGTGGTGTGGGCCACCTGAGATCTGGATCAAGCTGGTTTTTGGGATGGGTCCACTTCAGAGAGTGGGCCCACCTTGTGAACGGATTAGATGAAAAATAAACATCAAGGTGGGGCCCATGGCTAGAGCCGTGGGGCCCTGCTTGTATGCCCGCCCGCTCACAGCACAGGCGCTGCCTGCGCCTTTGGCAGCAGCAACCCTGCTGCTTTCCATTCTTTTTTTTTTGAAAACCTTATTTTTGAGGTTTTTTGTGTGTTGGGCCCGCTCCAAGTGAATCCAATCCAGCCATTAGATTCCATAGCTCGTAAGAAATCCAACGAGTCTAATATTGAGTATTTTTTTGGTGCATAGAAATATAAGTAAAGATTTCAACGGTGGAAATCACTGTTTCCTAAAGTATGGCCCGCCAAAAAATTGGATCAGTCCCATATTTTGGCTCAACACCCAAAATATTATAAGGAAAGGGATGGATGGCATGGATTGAATACATTCATCAAGATGGAGCCTACACAAGTGGGCCACCCCCATTTACTTGGAACCAAGTTAATATTTGTGTTTTCCAATCACGTCCAGCGTCCTTGGACGCTGGACGGTGTGGGCCTAGCACATGCACAAGGTGGGCCCTGTTTAGGTGGGCCACCAAATGGTAGGTGATGAGTACAATACATGTAAGATGGGTCCCACTTTTAGATGGCTTGGGTCAATACATACCTAATGGTGGGGTCCATTTAAGTGGGCCACACAGCCATTACATCACACAAAAAATAAATAAATAAATGAAAAGAGAGGGAGAGAGAGATAGAGTAAGACACGTGTGTGATGGAGGGACCCCGGCACTATGGGCCCTCTCTTCCATGATCTACATCATACATCAAGTGGGTCCCATTACATGTGGGCTCAAAAATTGAAATCCAAAGGTGGAGATCCCTTCTCCATGAAATTAGATGGTCTAGATGACCCATATATAAGCTAGGAAGGAAGATAAACATCATGATTGGGTCCATGGAGAATGGCCTCATCATGGAATGATATTGATGATCAAGATGGGTCATCGGCCACATCTTAGGGTCCAAAGTGAGATCCATACCATTAATCGGTAGGCCTCACTTGGCTCATCTTAAAAATATGAAAAACAAAGCTATGGAAGCACCCACCACTTGATCTTCTCGGTCCGTTGGAAAGCCGCTCTCCTTATGCTTCACTTTGATGGTGGAGATGAGAAATTGATGGCTAGGATGATGGGTTTTGGAATGGGAAATGGGCCGCTAAAATCACTTTTCTCTCATAAAAATGCATGGACGTGGGAGCCTCTTGCTTGCTTGGGAATGTGTTGAGAAATGAGAGAGATAGATGGGATGTAAGGAGTGATGGAGTGATGGAAGTGAGTGATGGGTGAGGTGAGAGGTTGGTTGACTTTGGGGTTTGCTTGACTTGACATGAGAGGTGATTGATGGGATTGATTTGACATGTTGTAGAGATTCTCTTATGATTTGCAACGCGCGGTGTTTTTTCTCGAACTGAACATGGGCCCACATCACCTCGTCTGGGTATCGGATCGATGTGTGAGTCGCGGCCGCGGCGACGGTGCGGTCACAATGATAAAAGTGTCGGATTAAATTGACTCAAATGTATAAGATACACTTACGGTCATGCCCAAACTTCGATTACAGGTTGGCGGATTGTCAAAAATCGACAGAAAGGATCGTGGGAGTCAACGGAACAGTACGGTCTGGGATACGGGTCTTACATCACGTGCAACTACTGAATAAAAGTTCACGGGTCGCCGAAATTCGACCGAGAGGACTGTGAAAGCCTACGAAATTGTACGTGCTAGGATATGGATATTACATTATAGGTTTAGGTTATAGGTTTAGGTTTAAGTTTTAGGTTATAAGCTTAGGTTATAGGTTATAGGTTAAGGTTTAGGTTATAGGTTTTGGTTAAGGTTTAGGTTTAGGCTATAGGTTATAAGTTATAGGCTATATAGCTTTAGGGAATTGAGAATAGGCTAAGGTTTATGTTTAGGAAATCTAGTTCGGGTTCAAGTTAGGTTTGGGTTTTCAAGTTTAGGTTTAGGCTAAGGAGTTGAGATTAGGAATAGGTGTAGGTTAGGTTTAGGAATTCAAGAATACATTTAAGTTATAGGTTTAGGTTTAGGTTTTAGTTTATAGGTTTAGGTTATAGGTTATATCTTATTTAGCTTTAGAGAATTGAGAATAGGTTAAGGTTTAGGTTTAGCAAATCGGGTTTGGGTTTGGGTTTGGGTATTTAAGTTTAAGTTTAGGTTAAGGAGTTGAGATTAGGATTAGGTGTAGGTTTAGGTTTAGGGATTTTAGAATACATTTAGGTTTAGGTTTTAGGTTCAGGTTATAGCTTTAGGGAATTGATAATAGGTTAAGGTTTAGGTTTAGGAAATCGAGTTCGAGTTTGGCATCTGGTTTAGGTTTGGGTTTTCAAGTTTAGGTTTAAGTTTAGATTAGGGAGTTGAGATTAGGATTACGTGTAGGTTTAAGTTTAACAATTTGAGAATACATTTTGGTTTCAAGTTTTAGTTTATCGATTTAGGTTTTAGGTTTAGGTTATAAGTGTAGGTTATAGGTTTAGGTTTAGGTTAGGTTATAAATTACAGTTTAGGGAATTGAGAATAGGTTAAGGTTTAGGTTTAGGAAATCGGGTTCGGGTTTAGGTTTGAGTTTTCAAGTTTAGGTTTAGGTTAAGGAGTTGAGATAAGGATTAGGTGTAGGTTTAGGTTTAGGGATTTGAGAATACATTTAGGCTTTAGGTTTAGGTTTAGGTTTTAGGTTTAGGTTAAGGTTTTAGGTTTAGGTTTAGGTTTAGGTTTTAAGTTTAGGTTAAGGTTATAGGTTTAGTTATAGGTTTAGGTTTAGGTTTAGGTTTAGGTCATAAGTTATAGCTTTAGGAAATTGAGGAAAGGTTAAGGTTTAGGTTTAGGAATTTGGGATCAGGTTTAGGTTTGGGTTTTCAAGTTTTGGTTTAGGTTTAGGTTAGGGAGTTGAGATTAGGATTAGGTGTAGGTTTAGATTTAAGGATTTGAGAATACATTTAGGTTTTAGGTTTAGGTTTAGGTTTTAGGTTATAGGTTATAGGTTTAGGTTTTAAGTTTTAGGTTTAGGTTAAGGTTAGGTTATAGGTTATAAGTTTAAGTTATAGGTTATAGGTTATAGGTTAAGGTTTAGGTTATAGATTAAGGTTTAGGTTTAGGTTTAGGTTGTAGGTTTACTTTTAGGTCATAGGTTTTGGGATTTGAAAATAGGTTTGGGTTATAAGTATAGGTTTAGGTTAATGTTGTAGGTTATAGGTTTAGGTTATAAGTTTATGTTAATGTTGTAGGTTATAGGTTTTGGTTATAAGTTTAGGTTTAGGTTTAGGGATTTGAGAATACATTTAGGTTTTAGGGTTAGGTTTAGGTTTTATATTTAGGTTAAGGTTATAGGTTTAAGTTATAGGTTTAGGTTTAGGTTATAAGTGTAGGTTATAGGTTTAGGAAATCGGGTTCAAGTTCGGGTTTAGGTTTAGGTTTTCAAGTTTAGGTTTAAGTTAAGGAGTTGAGATTAAGATTAGGTGTAGGTTTAGGTTTAGGGATTTAAGAATACATTTAGGTTTAGCTTAAGGTTATAGGTTTAGATTTAGGTTTAGGTTATAGGTTATAAGTTATAGCTTTAGGAAATTGAGAATAGGTTAAGGTTTAGGCTTAGGAATTTGGGATCGGGTTTAGGTTTGTATTTTCAAGTTTAGGTTTAGGTTTAGGTTAGGGAGTTAAGATTAGGATTAAGTGTAGGTTTAGGTTTAGGGATTTGAGAATACATTTAGGTTTTAGGTTTAGGTTTAGGTTAGAGGTTAGAGGTTAAGGTTTAGGTTTTAGGTTTTATGTTTAGGTTAAGGTTAGGTAATAGGTTATAAGTTTAGGTTATAGGTTATAGGTTATACGTTAAGGTTTAGGTTATAGGTTATGGTTTAGGTTTAGGTTTAGGTTATAGGTTTACTTTTAGGTCATAGGTTTTGTGATTTGAGAATAAGTTTAGGTTATAAGTATATGTTTAGGTTAATGTTGTTGGTTATAGGTTTAGGTTATAAGTTTATGTTAATGTTGTAGGTTATAGGTTTAGGTTATAGGTTTAGGTTATAAGTTTAGGTTTAGGTTTAGGTTAAGGGATTTGAGAATACATTGAGGTTTTAGGATTAGGTTCAAGTTTTACATTTAGGTTAAGGTTATAGGTTTAAGTTATAGGTTTAGGTTTAGGTTATAAGTGTAGGTTATAGGTTAAGGAAATCAGGTTCAAGTTCGGGTTTAGGTTTGGGTTTTCAAGTTTAGTTTTAAGTTAAGGAGTTGAGACTAAGATTAGGTGTAGGTTTAGGTTTAGGGATTTGAGAATACATTTAGGTTTAGGTTAAGGCTATAGGTTTAGGTTATAGGTTTAGATTTAGGTTTAGGTTATAGGTTATAGCTTTAGGAAATTGAGAATAAGTTAAGGTTTAGGCTTAGGAATTCGGGATCGGGTTTAGGTTTGTATTTTCAAGTTTAGGTTTAGGTTTAGGTTAGGGAGTTAAGATTAGGATTAGGTGTAGGTTTAGGTTTAGGGATTTGAGAATACATTTAGGTTTTAGGTTTAAGTTTAGGTTTTAGGTTAGAGGTTAAGGTTTAGGTTTTAGGTTTTATGTTTAGGTTAAGGTTAGGTTATAGGTTATAAGTTTAGGTTATAGGTTATAGGTTATAGGTTAAGGTTTAGGTTATAGGTTAAGGTTTAGGTTTAGGTTTAGGTTATAGCTTTACTTTTAGGTCATAGGTTTTGTGATTTGAGAATAGGTTTAGGTTATAAGTATAGGTTTAGGTTAATGTTGTAGGTTATAGGTTTAGGTTATAAGTTTATGTTAATGTTGTAGGTTATAGGTTTAGGTTATAAGTTTAGATTTAGGTTTAGGGATTTGAGAATACATTTAGGTTTTAGGGTTAGGTTTAGGTTTTACATTTAGGTTAGGGTTATAGGTTTAAGTTATAAGTTTAGGTTTAGGTTATAAGTGTAGGTTATAGGTTTAGGAAATCGAGTTCAAGTTTGGGTTTAGGTTTGGGTTTTCAAGTTTAGGTTTAAGTTAAGGAGTTGAGATTAAGATTAGGTGTAGGTTTAGATTTAGGGATTTAAGAATACATTTAGGTTTTAGGTTTAGGTTTAGGTTTTAGGTTTAGGTTATAGGTTTAGGTTTAGGTTTAGGTTTAGGTTATAGGTTATAGCTATAGGGAATTTAGAATAGGTTAAGGTTTAGATTTAGATTTAGAAAATTGAGTTCGGGTTCAGGATCAGGTTTAGGTTTGTGTTTTCAAGTGTACGTTTAGGTTAAGGAGTTGAGATTAGGATTAGGTGTAGGTTTAGGTTTAAGGATTTGAGAATATATTTAGTTTTAGGTTCTAAGTTTAGTTTATGGTTATAGGTTTAGGTTTAGGTTTAGGTTATAGGTTGTAGGTTGTAGGTTATAGGTTATAGCTATAGGGAATTAAGAATAGGTTAAGGTTTAGCTTTAGGAAATCGGGTTTGGGTTCGTCTTTAGGTTTGAGTTTTCAAGTTTAGGTTTAGGTTAGGGAGTTGAGATTAGGATTAGGTGTAGGTTTAGGTTTAGGGATTTGAGAACACGTTAAGGTTTAGGTCTAGGAAATCGGGTTCGGGTTCGAGATCGGGTTTACGTTTGGGTTTTAGGTTTAGGTTTAGATTATAGGTTTAGGTTATAGGTTATAAGTGTAGGTTTTAGGTTTAGGTTAGACGTTATAGGTTTAGGTTATAGTTTAGGTTTAGGTTATAGGTTTTGGGATTTAAGAATAGGTTTAGGTTTAGGTTATAAGTGTAGGTTATACGTTTAGGTTTAGGTTAGGTTATAGGTTAAGGTTTAGGGAATTGAGTTTAGGTTATAGGTTTAGGTTTAGGTTAAGGTTAAGGCTTAGGTTTAGGTTATAGGTTTTGGGATTTGAATATAGGTTTAGGTTAAGGTTATAAGTTTAAGTTTAGGAAATCGGGTTCGGGTTCGAGATCGGGTTTAGGTTTGGGTTTTTAAGTTTAGGTTTAGCTTTAGGTTAGGGAGTTGAGATTAAGATTAGGTGTAGGTTTAGGTTTAGGGATTTGAGAATACATTTAGGTTTTAGGTTTTGGTTTAGGTTATAGGTTTAGGTTTAGGTTTTAGGTTTAGGTTAAGGTTAGGTTATAGGTTACAAGTTTAGGTTATAGGTTATAGGTTGAGGTTTAGGTTATAGGTTTAGGTTATAGGTTAGGTTTTAGGTTTAGGTTATAGGTTTTGGTTTAGGTTTTATGTTTAGGTTAAGGTTATAGGTTTAAGTCAGGTTTATGTTTAGGTTATAGGTTTAAGGAATTGAGAATAGTTTAAGGTTTAGGTTTAGGTTTAGGTTATAGGTTATAGCTTATAGGTTTAGAGATTTGAGAATACATTTAGGTTATGGGTTTAGGTTTAGGTTAAGGTTAGGTTATAGGTTATAAGTTTAAGTTATAGGTTAAGATTTAGGTTATAGGTTTTGGTTTAGATTAAGGTTATAGATTTAGGTTTAGGTTTAGGTTTTAGGTTTAGGTTAAAGTTATAGGTTTAGGTTTAGGTTATAGATTTAGGGAATTGAGAATAGGTTAAGGTTTAGGTTTAGGAAATCAGGTTCGGGTTCGGGATCGGGTTTAGGTTTGGGTTTTCAAGTTTAGGTTTAGGTTTAGGTTAGGGAGTTGAGATTAGGATTAGGTGTAGGTTTAGGTTTAGGGATTTGAGAATACATTTAGATTTTAGGTTTAGGTTTAAGTTTTAATTTATAGGTTTAGGTTTAGGTTTAGGTTTTAATTTATAGGTTTAGGTTTAGGTTTAGGTTTTAATTTATAGGTTTAGGTTATAGGTTTAGGTGTAGGTTTTAGGTTTAGGTTAAGGTTAGGTTATATGTTATAAGTTTAGATTATAGGTTATATGTTGAGGTTTAGGTTTTAAGTTTTGGTTTAGGTTAAGGTTATAGGTTTTTGTTTAGGTTTAGGTTTAGGTTTTAGGTTTAGGTTAAGGTTATAGGTTTAGGTCAGGTTTTGGTTTAGGTTATAGGTTATAGGTTTAAGGAATTGAGAATAGGTTAAGGTTTAGGTTTAGGTTATAGGTTATAGGTTATAGGTTTAGGGATTTGAGAATACATTTAGGTTATGAGTTTACATTTAGGTTTTAGGTTTAGGTTAAGGTTAGGTTATAGGTTATAGGTTATAGGTTTAAAGAATTGAAAATAGGTTAAGGTTTAGGTTTAGGTTATAGGTTTAGGGATTTGAGAATACATTTAGGTTATGGGTTTACATTTAGGTTTTAGGTTTAGGTTAAGGTTAGGTTATAGGTTATAGGTTAAGGTTTAGGTTATAGGTTTTGGTTTAAGTTAAGGTTATAGATTTTGGTTTTGGTTTAGGTTAAGGTTATAGGCTTAAGATCTAGGTTTAGGTTTAGATTTAGGTTTAGGTTATAGCTTTAGGGAATTGAGAATAGGTAAAGGTTTAGGTTCAGGAAATCGGGTTCGGGTTCGGGATCGGGTTAATGTTTGGGTTTTCAAGTTTAGGTTTAGGTTTAGGTTAGAGAGTTGAGATTAGGATTAGGTGTAGGTTTAGGTTTAGGGATTTGAGAATACATTTAGGTTTTAGGTTTAGGTTTAGGTTTTAGTTTATAGGTTTAGGTTTAGGTTAAGGTTATAGGTTATAAGTTTAGGTTATAGGTTATAGGTTAAGGTTTAGGTTTTAGGTTTAGGATTTAGGTTTTGGTTTGGGTTAAGGTTATAGGTTTTGGTTTAGGTTTAGGTTTAAGTTATAGGTTTAGGTTTAGGTTTAGGTTATAGATTTAGGGATTTGAGAATAGTTTTAGGCTATAGGTTCTGGTTATAGGTTTAGGGATTTGAGAATAGGTTTAGGTTATAGGTTTAGGTTTAGGTTTAGGTCATAGGTTTAGGTTTAGGTTTAGGTTATATATTTATGTTTAGGTTTATGGAATCAGGTTCAGTTTCGAGTTCGGATCGGGTTTAGGTATTCTCTAATATTATCTACTATTGAATCTAGTATTATCTACTACATACTAGTAACATACAACCAAAATTTGGGCACCATACCATAAGCTACAAGAATTTCATGTCCCCCTAAACAAGGTATCCTCCATTTATAACATATATATATATATATATATATATATATATATATATATATATATATATATATATATATATATATATATATATATATATATATATATTATACATTCTTTATTTTCATTTACATTCGCAAATACATTCATTATCCATCCAAGAAAATTGAAACAAGTACTGTCACTCTATGACTAATAGTTGAATAGGAAAATCATGCAAAAATAAGAAAGAAAATAAATAACTAAAGACTATCTCACTCACAAAGGAAGAAGGGCTTTGCCTCGCTTCAAAATATGCATCATCATTCAACTCAGCTATAGACTTCTTAACATTGGATCTTTTCATCAGTCTACTTGTCTCTGAAGTATCCTTCTCTACCAAATCTCTATTTGTAACCTAATCCCATGTTAAGGCTATCACGAATAGAGGCGCACTAGTAAAACCAATAGACTACAAAACAGAATAAGGAGAAGGAAAAAATGGAGATGGTTCATCGCTCTAGACTATTCAACTGATGGCCCCTGCCATTAATGGGTTTGTTTAAAAATCTTCAACATCACTACCCTTTCTTCTAGGTCACTGTTGGATTTTCTCCAATAATTTTTTTTTTGTTTGTTTAGGCCACTTATTCAACAACTAGGATCTTCCAACCCATTCCATGACAGGGCTCATCAATCAATGATGCAATGGACCAAGATGGATCATCTATAACTTCTAAACCATAACCATCATAAAGTAGCTCACTCGATCATCATTCATGATCACCCTAATCCAAGTGGTTGATTTCGAATTCCAACTAGGACTTCCAACCCATTCCACCCATTCCACTCTATCAAAGGCCAAACCTTCAGTTAGCCCTTCAAGGTTTAACTTTCATTGGTTGGATAAAATTTATTATTTGGTGGTTTAATGCCTTTACTTATTTCATTGGCTCCTTGGATTTTGGACCATTGTACATGAGATTGTGTCTTGTTGATTGCTTGTCAAAGAAAAAAAAAGTTTTTTTTGTCAATTGACTTAAGTGGTTGATTATTTGGGCATATGTAAATGTGAGGTGTTATCATAAGTGCTAAACCACTAATATGATGAAGTTACTCTTTCCAAACCACTTTACAGTACCTAAGAATAGTCCAGATTCCAGGTCCCAAAAGAAAATCCTCAAAATGATGAATAAGTAGTTTCTCATACTCAAAGGTCGCAACAAAAGAAGATATTTATGCAGTCGGACTAACAACATATCAATGTTTATATAAAACATTGAAAGAGATGTGAAAATAATACATATATGTATACATGTAGTTTCATAATGTTTTTTTATTAATACCCCAGAAACATTCTTTTCCAGAACATTGCCTGTTTAAAGAAGCCATATACCAATGCAACTGTCCAGAGAGTATTCTTGAGGTTATTTCGAATTCCACGCATTAAAAATATAATTACACATATTTGTTTCAAGAATTTCATCAAACTCCTAACATGTTTGTTGCTCACTGGAATTTTATCAAATAAAGCAACACAAGGAAAAGGATAACTAAGCTAAGGCCGAATGTTACCAAGGTAGGAAGGTTCGAAGGTTTCCCTGATTACTCGTCTTGGAGATATTCTGCTAGAGGATGGTCTCCTGTGAGATGCCGCATTATCTCTTGGAAATCGTGCCACATCAATAGGGCCATCAACAAACCAAACACTCAAAAGATCAAGAATGGGATTTTAGAATAAAAACATTTGTATGCTTGCAACATCACAAGAAGAAAATAGAAAAAGCAATGACAGATGGAAGGGATTCTAGAATAAAAACAACAAGAAGAGGAACAAACGGCGAGGAAAATAAGGGATTTCGAGAGAAGCTCACCTATTTGAGATGAATCTACACGGTATTTGGATATCCCTCAGCAAGAAGAGGAAATTCTTCAAGGAATCAGAGCTCGGGCGAGGAAGCTTGCGCTGTTTGGAAATCTCATCTAAATTTCGAAAGAGAAGTGCCGTGCGTTTGGAAATCCCTCATCTAAAATGAGAGGATACTTTCAAATCCGATAATTGTGTGTTCACCATCATTTATAACACACACCATATTAACAACCGTACATATAAGAGCCCATTTATTGAATGGTTAAGATATTTTTATATAAGAAAATGCACATATTACCCATCTACAACTAGACTCATTATTTGGTTGTTGTGGATAACCCTATATCATTACCACTATTTATATAAACGAGTCACCATAATTTTACAGAAAATACAAAACTCACATACATTTACACTAAAAAAAAAAAGAAGCTATTGTGGGCATTGGATCTGGTAGGAATCTATGGGCCCCACCATGATGTTTGTGTTATATCCAAGTTGTAAATCAATTTCTAAACATTCTTGTAAGAATGATACCAAAAAATGAGAATAAAATAAATCTCGGGTGAACCACACCACAGGAAAACAGTAGTGATTGGACGTCCACTGTTTTAAAAAAGACCTTTAGCTACGGAGAAATTGGTTTTAGAAATGTAGTTTCATAATGTTTTTTTATTAATACCCCAGAAACATTCTTTTCCAGAACATTGCCTGTTTAAAGAAGCCATATACCGATGCAACTGTCCAGAGAGTATTCTTGAGGTTATTTCGAATTCCACGCGTTAAAAATATAATTACACATATTTGTTTCAGGAATTTCATCAAACACCTAACATGTTTGTTGTTCACTAGAATTTTATCAAATAAAGCAACACAAGGAAAAGGATAACTAAGCTAAGGCCGAATGTTACCAAGGTAGGAAGGTTCGAAGGTTTCCCTGATTACTCGTCTTGGAGATATTCTGCTAGAGGATGGTCTCCTATGAGATGCCGCATTATCTCTTGGAAATCATGCCACATCAGCAGGGCCATCAACAAACCAAACACTCAAAAGATCAAGAATGGGATTCTAGAATAAAAACATTTGTATGCTTGCAACATCACAAGAAGAAAATAGAAAAAGCAATGACAGATGGAAGGGATTATAGAATAAAAACAACAAGAAGAGGAACAAACAGCGAGAAAAATAAGGGATTTTAAGAGAAGCTCACCTATTTGAGATGAATCTACACGGTGTTTGGATATCCCTCAGCAAGAAGAGGAAATTCTTCAAGGAATCAGAGCTCGGGAGAGGAAGCATGCGCTGTTTGGAAATCTCATCTAAATTTCGAAAGAGAAGTGCCGTGCGTTTGGAAATCCCTCATCTAAAATGAGAGGATACTTTCAAATCCGATAATTGTGTGTTCACCATCATTTATAACACACACCATATTAACAACCGTACATATAAGAGCCCATTTATTGAATGGTTAAGATATTTTTATATAAGAAAATGCACATATTACCCATCTACAACTAGACTCATTATTTGGTTGTTGTGGATAACCCTATATCATTACTACTATTTATATAAACGGGTCACCACAATTTTACAGAAAATACAAAACTCACATACATTTACACTAAAAAAAAAGAAGCTATTATGGGCGTTGGATCTGGTAGGAATCTATGGGCCCCACCATGATGTTTGTGTTATATTCAAGCTGTAAATCAATTTCTAAACATTCTTGTAAGAATGATACCAAAAAATGAGATCGAAATAAATCTCGGGTGAACCACACCACAGGAAAACAGTAGTGATTGGACGTCCACTGTTTTAAAAAAGACCTTTAGCTACGGAGAAATTGGTTTTAGCTATGGATTTGATCCGTCCGTAATACGGATAGCTTTTAGTCGTAGCCAAAAGAAACCAATATCCGTCAACTTTGGCCTATTTTTTGGGAGTGCCAGCCTAACCAAGCCATTGACACCCTATAAGTAAAGGAGATCGAGGTCTGCGCTAGGTTGGCAATCATAAAGATAAAACATTTATGAACAACGAAAACTTTATTGAACAAAAATAAAAGAAGAAGATAAATAATTACAACAAGTATATAGTTGGTAGTATACTAGAACTCAAGGTATTCCAAAACTCAGGTGGGCCACACCTTACGGATATGTATATAGTTTTTTAAGTGTGTTTGTACATTACTCCTATGGTGTATCCTACATGAGGTTTGATGAAATGAAAATGATTCTTAGAATGTACAATGAACATAAGTGGGCACTCTAGATGCACCATTTGGGTTCCACTTAACATATCATAGGTAGGCCTCCTGAATGAATGGTAATAACAATAGGTTCAAACATATGTGAACATTCCCTAAATTTCAATTAAAGTGGATTGCAATTTATTCAATTCATTATAGAGAAAGGCTAAGGTTGTGTGGCACCATCCTAATTCACAATTAGAACAGAACGCATAATTGCCACTCCATGAATTACTGGACACTAGTTGCAACCTTAGACTAACCCTTTGTCTTGAAGCATAGGTCTGGATCACTTGGGCTATTAAGCTTTTACCAGACCATATTGCAATTCATTTGACTTGAGAAACCAAATGCAATTTTAATATTTTTTCCAATGAGCTAGTATTTTATGGGACCATAGAGATAACTCCAAGCCCAAACTAATTAAGCGCATTCAATTGACCCATTGAGTCATTGGTCCTAGTGGTTCTAACCATAACATCACATCTTGAGAGACTCTGACATAACAATAAGCTATTGTACTGGTCGCTGTCTAAAACTCAAATGAGCAAACGAAGAAACTTTTAACTAGCCTATTTAACTTTAATTAATATCATGATATTTTATGATATTTGGTGTAACCAAACACGCCCTTAAGCCTCAGTTTTCTAATTTTGGTTCTTGTTAGTTCTTTTCCATATCACTAAATTTCAATCCAGAGGCACACTAAAAAGAAAATGCGTAGTAAAGAAAAAACTTCAAAAAAAGATGCGAATGACAACTTTAAAGAATGGTGATGCGACCCTCGTATAAAGGGGCGATGGAACACTTGTCCTAGGTCTATGCCCTTCATCAAGTGCAAGAATGGAGATGATATGAACATGTTGTGTACCATAAACCAGAATAAAAGAACAAAAAATGAAAATAAGGGGGTTACAACATGGTTTCGGTGGTGACAAATGTGGTACTTGAAACTGATTTTGAATCCTTGATTTGGGGTTGTTTGGATGCACCACCCTCAACAATGTGAAGTAATGCACCCTAAAATCCCCAAATCCCTAAATGAGGGTTCTCATCGAATCAGGAATCCACAAATCCCTAAATGAGGGTCCACATCGAATCATTGATATGTGGAGTTAAATTCCTGAACTCAAATGATTGTGAACATCATTAGTCATTGTTCATATATTTTTGATATTATGAACAACATTTAACCATTTTTGGACAATCTAATCAGTTCAAATTGAAGAGTAAATAACTTCAGATGTTTAAATCAAATTTCACTGAAATTGTTGATCAATCTTGATATGCCCAATATCTTTTCTCATATGTAGCCTGATTGAGGCGAGTAACTAGTCAAATTGAGGGCATTGATGAGTAAAATAGAGTGAATGGACCAGACATGTAAAATGGGCCATGTGAATCATCTGTATATGAACCTCAAGTGGGCCATACCATCTAAAACTATGTAAAGACATCCTAAAATATATAAAAGCACTTGGTAGCCCCATATGAGTTTAGATGCGGCTGAAAATTGGTCTGACCCCTCATCCAAGTGGGACACATATAATGAGTGGGTTGGATATGTGAATCACATTTAGGCAGACCCAATATATGATTATGAATGTTTTAAGGAAACCCCTCTCCAATATATTATGTGGTGTGGCCCACCCAAGTCATAAATTGACTTTATTTTTAAGCTCTTGGCCCACCTATGTCATGGATTGATTTTCTCCATACCATTCAACGTTTTTTTTTCATATCATTTTAAGATATTAACAAAAAAATGGGAAGGGTCCAAAGCTTAAGTGGACTACAAAGTAAGGACTGAACGTCCACCATTAAAAATAACATTCATAGAAGATTTGGATCAAGCTGATGTATGTGTTTTCTCTTCATTTATATCTTTTTGATATTATAAACATGTTGGATGTTAAATAAACATTATTGTGGGCCCAAGGAAGGTATCAACGGTGGAAATCATTATTCCACACTGTTTGGTACACTTGAGATAATTTTAGAGAATTATCCAAAAAATGAATCATATCCAAAGATTAAATGGACCACACCACAAATAAGGGGAATGGATTGGCTACTCTCCCTGACACCATCCAATGGCCGGTGGTTGGTGCTTTGGGCCATAAAAGTTTTGAATTAAACTGATTTTTATTTTTCCCCTTCATCTGGCCCTGTATGACCTAATCAACATATTGGATGTCAAATAACAATACAGTGGGCCTTAGGAGGATTTTAATGATGGATATATAATAATTTTATAATTTATTATTATTATTATTATATATATATGTATGTATGGGAAAAGGTTACATACGATCAAGCTCAGGGGAACTTCTCATACGATCAAGCTCAGGGGAACTTCTCATACGATCGAGCTGTGTGGGCCCCACCATGATGGGTGTCGAACATCTACCCCATTAGTCAGATGCACCATTCCATGGTGGGCCTAGGGCTTAAAAATTAAGTCAATCTGTGACTTTTTTGGGCCACACCACATACAAAAGTTGAGAGGGGTTACCCTCCATTAAAATATTCATAATCATTTTTTGGGCCCACTGAGATGTGGTTCACAAATCCAGCCCATCCATTATGTGTGTCCCACTTGGATAAGGAGTCAGACCAAGTTTCATATGCATCAAAATTTCAAGTGGGCCCCACCAAGTGTGTTTATATGTTAAAGGCATTTCTTCACGTGATTTTAGATTCCAGCTGATTTTTGGGATATCCCATAATTTAAGGGGGCCATAAAATGCACGGTGTTGATGGTCGACACACATCATAGTGGGGCCCACAATTTTTATGTTTAATCTAAGTCGTCCATCCATTTTAACAGCTCATTTTAAGGCACTAGTTCCAAAAAATAGGTAAACTTAAAGCTCAAGTGGACCACACCATAGGAAACAATGGAGATTAAGTGCCTTTTGTTGATTTGTGGTGTGGTCCATGTGAGCCTTCTATCTGCCTACTTTTTTGGGAGAAAGCCCTTAAAATTTCGTTGAATTGAATGGATGGCACAGATAAATGACACACATTATGTTGGGCCACACAGAGCCCCCAACACAACCGTTCGTCTCTAGCGGGCGTCTGCGCCCAAAAAAAAAAAGTCTCGATTGCTTTTTTCATTCTCGCGCCTACACAAGGAAATTCATTTCTCCTCTCTCTCCTTTCTCTCTACCTTCTCCCCACTTCTCTCTCTCTCTGTCCCTGCCCATCCTCGGTGAGGGACTGGTTCGAATGGCTGACGTTGGCCGAGTGGTGGTCCAAGGCCCTCCCTACCCACGCACCACCTTCATTCCTCTCTCAATCACGACCTCTCTCTCTCTCTCTCTCTCTCTCTCTCTCTCTATGAAGCCCGATTGAATTAGATTCATGAAGGTGAGGTATTTCTCTCTCTCTCTCTCTCTCTCAATCTCAACGTTGATTTATGAATTTGGGGATTTAGTAATTTGTAGATTTTCAATATGAATGTGGACTAGCATTTAGGGATTTGGGGATTTTAGGGCTTACAAATTTGAATGTGGACCCTGAATTTGGGTTTTTCTGATTTTACAAATTAGGGATTTTAGGATTTTGGGAATTTTATAATTTTTAGAATTAGGGATTTCAACTTCCAGATTCAAGAGAGCGATTTTGGTCTCAAGTATAGTTGGAATGGGGTTGGAGGAGTGGCATTTGTTTGCTCCCTCTGTGTAATTGTTGTTAATTGCATAGATATGAAGACAGCCCCCATTACCGCAGCCACCGCCGCTATAATCCACTATTGCAACCTCTGTACTCCATGCAGAATATTTAAAGCTTAGATTTGAAGATTGGATTAATTCATGAAAAGGTCTTCAAGATAACCTTAAGAAGTTTTGGCAAAGACCTGATTTTTAGAAAGAAAACAATACAATCAATAATTCATAAAAATAAATAACTGGACTAACTAATTTTTTCCATGACAACACAACAATAAAGGGAATGTCGGGTCTTTAGCATTATCAAAGCTGGTTGCTTCCTTACAAACCCATGCTGCTATTCTGATTAAAGTTCAAGGAAAATACCATCGAAGAAATGTTGTGGCTACAACAATCATGTACATAATTCTTCTAGAAAATACAAATCATTGACAAGTAGAGGACTGATTTCCACAGTCATCACTTGGTTTGCCAAAAGAATAAGAAAAATTAAAATGAGTCCATGCAATCCTCGATGGATGGAAAGAAATTTTAGCAAAAGTTGTTTGTGAAGTGTTTGTGTGCATTCAAAACTGAGAAGATGCTGATGTATTATACTTTCTTCTTTTTTAAAATATATTTTAGTCATTCATGACTTTTTATTTTTTATTTTTTAAAAAAATAAAAAATAAAAAAATTCTACTTGAAGTGTCCCTCACACTAACAGCTAGTTGAAAGCTTGTATCTTTATAATTCTAATGTGTTATATATTTATGTATTTGATGCTCAACTCTATTTCATTTGCCTAAAAAAAAAATTTGATTGATTACTGCAGACTGAGGCTTTCTAATCCCACCTGTGCATTACCCGACCCATCTATATGCAGGCATTTGAGGTGAGCGTCCAAGCCATCAACAAGTGGACCCCCACTATGTACATTCCCTTGCCCACAAGACATGACAGTCTGCTCACTGGGGCATGACTATAAAAGAAGGTTTCTTTGATAGTGAAAGCCATTTGTGTGCTCTGGCCCACATGATGAGTGGACTGGCCTGATTGTTGGAGCAGGGCATCTATGACACAGTAAACACGTTAGGTGTGCTTGGATATTGAGTATTGCACATGACACCTTTGCATGTAGATGGGCTAGGCAATCATGCTTGTGGCATTAGGAACTTGTACAAGATGTGAAATTCCTATATTTGAGTTCATTACAAGTCAAGGTTGCATTTGGACTGTAGTTCAAAAACAAGAATGTAACTTAAACCAATTCAACCCAGATACTTCACTGACTAAGGGAAGCAACACCCTTAGTCATTGATGATAACCTAGATACTTCACTAGCTAAGGGTGTTGAATCAATAACCCATTTGCTCTCAATCGCAGTTTCCTACCTATAAAGAAATAAACATAACAAGAAACCCAAACAATGAAAGAATCAAACCAGTCCATAAAGGACCAGAATTGTCTACAACACCTATTTTACGCAGCTGCATTAAACAATGAAAACGGTTTTCAATAAATCATCCAAGAACTGGGTTTTACCCTACATCTCCACAATTTTGCTGAAAAAATTGATATGGGTAATTTCAAAACTATGCAATAAACGAAAAGAAAAATTAGAAGCAGGTCAATTAGATATTGATAATCGGCCCACGGATTGATTTGATTTTAGATGAATTCATATAGGAACATGTTCCGATTGCATACCGACAAATATTTTGATGAAGAGGGTTTTCATGAATTAATCCAAGCTTCAACTCCCGATTGCTTTCACCATTGCTGCGAACTGTTCCACTGTGATCACGTCGAGTGGAGAAATGTTTCCAACTATTACACATAAGATAATGGAAGGAGTGTTTCTGCATCCATGCAGGTATTATTGTTTGAATGATCTTATTATTCACCTATGGTTGCAATGAGTTAGAAACTTGAAATTTTGTTTGTTTTATGACATCTTTGTTTCAGATTTCTGAATTTGTTTCCACAAAAGCAGATTTTGGATCTGAACTAGCTATAAGTACTAGAATAGAGCTTGAGCAAGGTGATAAGATTAAAGTGCTTAATCACTTAATTGGTTGTTCTCAATTATTTGTATGAATGCAATGATTAAATGTTTTATATACGTAATGATTGTTGTATTGGTGATAATAAGATGCTCTTCTGCTTGACTTATTAGTTACTTGGAGGCAACAACTTGGGATTAATTGCTTACAGCTCCCGCGGATTGCCATAGGCATATTAAGCCAGAGATGCTCTTTGTTTGTTTGTGAACACAGCTGGAGTTCATTTAAATTTCATTTCTCATGCATTCAGGTTTGCTAACCTTGCAAATTGAAAAGCTTGTGCAAATTTTCTCATGATGATTGTTTTATGCAAGACTAATGTACTAGGACAGTACAAGGGATGAAGAGATTGGGTGTGCACATGGTGAGTAACATGTAAAATGCAACCATTATATCAAGTTAGCATATTATATTGTTCAATGGGCTGATATGATGCTCACGAGCGATATTTTGCATCCTAGTGTGGCTGTAATTTTTTAAATGGATTCTTGGTGGCAGTTTGAGTGTTAAATCACCTAAAAGACATTCTCAGTGTATTGTATTTACGAATGTGAATGAAAATAAACAACTTATAACATATATATATATATATATATATATATATATATATATATATATATGTTATCAATGGAGGATACCTTGATTAAGGGAATGTGAAATTCTTGTAGCTTATGTTATGGTGTCCCAATATTGGTTGTGTGTTACTAGTATGTAGTAAATAATACTAGGTTCAATATTTTTTTTATGTGGCTAAAATTTTTATCTCAACTACTTATAACCTAAACCTAAACCTAAAGCCTAAATGTAGTTTCAAAAGTCAAATCCCTAAACCTAAACCTACACCTAATCCTAATCTCAACTCTCTAACCTAAACCTAAACTTGAAAACTCAAACCTAAACCTGATCCCAAACCCGAACCTGATTTCCTAAACCTAAACTTATAACCTTAACCTAAACTTATTCTTAAATCCTAAAACCTATAACCTAAACCTTAACCTATAACCTTAACTTATAACCTAAACTCAATTCACTAAACCCTAACCTATAGCCTAACCTAAACCTAAACCTATAACCTATACTTATTACCTAAACCTATTACCTACACTTATTACCTAAACCTAAACTTGTAACGTAAACCTATAACCTTAACCTAAACATAAAACCTAAACCTATACTTATAACCTAAACCTATTCTTATAACCTAAACTTATTCTCAAATCCCAAAACCTATAACTAAACCTAAACATAAACCTACACTTATAACCTATAACCTAAACCTATAGCTTAAACGTAAACCGGATCTCGAACCCAAACCCGATTTCCTAAACCTAAACCTAAAACCCAAACTTAAACCCGAACCTGATTTCTTAAACCTAAACCTTAACGTATTCTCAAATCTCTAGACCTAAACCTACACCTAATCCTAATCTCAACTCCCTAACCTAAACCTAAACCTAAACTTGAAAACTCAAACCTAAACCCGATCCCAAACTCGAACCCAATTTCCTAAACCTAAACTTATAACCTTAACCTAAACCTATTCTCAAATCCCAAAACCTATAACCTAAACCTAAACCTAAACCTAAACCTTAACCAATAACCTAAACCTTAACCTATAACCTAAACCTATAACCTAAACTCAATTCCCTAAACCTTAACCTATAACCTAACCTAAACCTAAACCTATAACCTATAATTATAACCTAAACCTAAATCTATTCTCAAATCCCAAAACCTATAACCTAAACCTAAACCTTAACCTATAACCTAAACCTATAACCTATAACCTAAACCTAAAACCTAAACCTAAACCTACACTTATAACCTATAACCTAAACCTAAAACACAAATGTAAACCTGATCTCGAACCCAAATCCAATTTCCTAAACCTAAACCTTAATATATTCTCAAATCCCTAAACCTGAACCTACACCTAATCCTAATCACAACTCCCTAACCTAAACCTAAACCTAAACTTGAAAACCCAAAACTAAATCCGATCCCGAACCCGAACCCGATTTCCTAAACCTAAACTTATAACCTTAACCTAAACCTAAACCTTAACCTATAACCTAAACTCAATTTCCTAAACCTTAACCTATAACCTATAACCCTAAACCTAAACCTATAACCTACACTTATAACCTAAACCTATAACCTTAACCTAACCTAAACCTTAACCTATAACCTAAACCTAAACCTCTATAACCTAAACCTAAACCTTAACCTATAACCTAAACTTATAACCTTAACCTAAACCTATTCTCAAATCCCAAAACCTATACTTATAACCTAAACCTAAACCTTAATCTAAAACCTAAACCTATACTTATAACCTTAACCTAAACTTATAACCTTAACCTAAACCTATTCTCAAATCCCAAAACCTATACTTATAACCTAAAACTAAACCTTAACCTATAACCTAAACCTATACTTATAACCTTGACCTAAACTTATAACCTTAACCTAAACCTATTCTTAAATCCCAAAACCTATACTTATAACATACATGTAAACCTTAACCTATAACCTAAACCTATACTTATAACCCAAACCTACACCCGAACCCGAACCCGAACCCGATTTCCTAAACCTAAACCTACACCTATTCTCAATTCCCTAAACCTTAACCAATAACCTAACCTAAACCTAAACCTAAACCTATAACCTATAATCTAAACCTATAACCTAACCTAAAACCTAAACCTAAACCTATAAACTAAAACCTAAACCTAAACCTATAGCCTAAATGTATTCTCAAATTCCTAAACTTAAACCTACACCTAATCCTAATCTCAACTTTCTAACATAAACCTAAACCTAAACTTGAAAATCCAAACCTAAACCCGAACCCAAACCCGATTTCCTAAACCTAAACCTATTCTCAATTCCCTAAAGCTATAACTTATAACCTAAACCCAAACATTAACCTAAACCTATAACCTAAACCTAAACCTAAACCTTAACCTATAACCTATAACATAAACTCAATTCCCTAAACCTTAACCTATAACCTAACCTAAACCTAAACCTATAACCTACACTTATAACCTAAACCTAAACCTAAACCTAAACCTAAACCTAAAACCTAAATGTATTCTCAAATCCCTAAACCTAATTCTAATCTCAACTCCTAAACTTGAAAACCCAAACCTAAACCCGATCCCAAACCCGAACCCGATTCCTTAAACCTAAACCTTAACCTATTCTCAATTCCCTAAAGCTATAACTTATAACCTTAACCTAAACCTTAACCTAAACCTAAACCTAAACCTAAACCTATAACCTTAACCTAAACCAAAACCTATGACCTAAGCCTTAACCAATAAACTATAACCTAAACTTATAACCTATAACCTAACCTTAACCTTAACCTAAACCTTCCAAGCAGGAAAAAAAATTACTCCTGATGTTCTTACTACTGCAGGTAAATGGTGAAGCATATGTTAAACTTCATTCTTTCATAGCACCCACTGAGAAAGTTTGTTCACGTCAATTACGATAAAGTAGAATGGACTATTTCACATGATTCTTTATTCATTAATAAGCATAAACCTGGATTGATACGTAACTTTCCTATCTCCACAGAACTGGAGAATTTGGGACCTCCATTATTGGAAGGTTTGGATATATTAATAGTTATACGTATGTGATTTTTTTTTTTACTAAGTTATATGCAATGTTCTTTATAAGTTTTGTAAAAATATTCTAACTTGCTTATGGATTTATTATTTTCTAGAAAAGTAAGCCTTCACCCAAGAAAAGCGATCCTGATCTAGATGGTAAAGAAATTTCTATCGTTTTAACAATTACAGAAAGACAGTTGTTGAAATTCTTGGGTTTTGTGGTTTTTTAATTAGCTTGTTGGTGATGATGTGGTAACTCAGTACCAATCATCATCATTCCAATGGTTCTCATCAAAGTCTTCAAAAAAGGTGATCTTTGTAGTTCACCATTATCCTGTTTGCATATTTTCATTTTGTTAGGAATGAGTTTTTACATAACCCCAAATGGGCTCAGCTCTACATTTTTTGGCCTTTTTTTGTTGGCAAGTTTGTATTAGAGTTATACTACCAAAAAAATGAGCAAAGGCTACGGTCCATGCTATCTTTTGGCTACGGATATAAACCGTAGCTGAATTTCTACAGCTTCAAACCGTAACTAAAATCTATTTCCACCACTCCTAGCTCCGCCATGTGATAGCCCCATAAGAGACTCTACGAGGCCCATTAAAATGTGTATACTCCATCTAATACGTCTATCCATTTTTAAATATCATTTTAGGCAAGAGCCTAAAAAAGGAAGTAGATTGAAGGCTCAAGTGGACCACATAGTAGGAAACAATGGAGATTAAATTCGTACCATTGATCGATGGTGTGGTTTAATTGGACCTTCGATTTGCCTATTTCTTGGGGTAATTCTCTATAAAATAATTACAAAATTAATTGACGGAGTGGATATAGCAAATACATCACGATGGACCCCACAAAGCAGTTGATAGGACTGTCCGTCCCCTACTCGTTAGAAGCGTGCGAACACTGAGGCGAAGTGAGGAAGGGAACAAAGGCTACGGTCCAAAGGATTTGAGCTATGGTTGAAAGCCGTAGAAGCTAAAAATGCACAAATACTTAGACCGCGTGTCCAATTCTCTCATTCTCCCTCTCACAAACTGAAATTTTCTATCTCCCTCCCACTCGTGAGATAAAAAACCTAAACCTTCCCCTCTCTCTCGATCTCCCGCACGTCCCTCTCTCTCTCTCGATCTCTCAAACCCTCTCTCACGAATACTCCCCTCTCACGAACCCATCTTCTCTCCCCAGCCACCCCCTCTCTCAAAATCTCATGAAGACTCCCCTCTCACGACATAATCCGCGTCCATTTTAGGTACGCAAGACCGATTATCTTCTTTTTTCTCTTTTGAATATTTAGATTTCTCTTTTTTTTTTTTTGTGGAATTAGATTGGGGGTTTGAGGGGGTATTGATTAGATTGATTGAGGGTTTGAGGGGGTTCAGAGATTTGGGTATACTCTGACTTATGTTTCTGTTTTTTGTTCTTTATAGTTTGGATTGGAAAAATAATGACCTGTTTTTCAATCCTTGTATGTAACTATTAGTTTCTGTCTGTTTGTGCATTCATCCCTTGGGAAAACAAATCTTAAGTATATATACTGAAAAGGGTGTTTAATCACATGGTCGAGAGTGGGTTCAAACCGGATCAGTATTTGAGGAACAAAATGTTGTTGATGCATGTGAAGTGTGGGATGATGATTGATGCCCACCGGCTATTCGATAAAATGCCTGAAAGGAACTTGGTGTCTTGGAACACCATTATAGGAGGGCTGGTTGACCGAGATGATTTTGTTTTTAAGGTTATTCTCGCTCGCTCTCTCAGATGATTTTGTTTTTAAATTTTTAGTAGATTCTTCGATTCATAGGTATGATTTCTTCAAACTGATAAACAGCAGTTCTTGAAGTCTGCTAACTTCGGTGATTTTTCTACTCAAAATTTTCAGTGAATAGTTTTAATAATTTCACAACCTTGAATTCCGAATGGTTGAGCTGTCTATCAGGTGGGCCCCACTATGGGATCTCCTTTGTCTGCAAATCAGGTTTTTCCATCTATCAAGTGGATGAAAGTAAACTGAAGAAATAGACTAAAGTAGTCTTGAACAAATTTCTTTTTCACGATTTATTTGTTCCATTTGATCTGGCCCCCTGGATGATTAAGCCATATTATCTTTTTGCCAAAGCATCGACAAGGTGGAGTCTAGCTGATGGATATCTATATGTTCTGCAATCTTGCCACATGGCACATTTGACAGTGTGGATCGTGTTCGGGCTATTCATTGTGTAGAATTGACAAATCACTTCAATGTGATTTAGAGTAATTTGAGTTGATTCTGATGGTGTAGAAGTTGTAATTTGTTGATAGTTGCATAAAAGGATTCACAGAAGTTGTAATTTGTTGATTCGAGCATCCTCTCTTGACATATTAACTGAACTGATTTGATGCCAGTACAAGTGCTAGCATATTCACCTACTACCTGTAGCTGCATGTAGGCACAGAAAACAAAGATTGCCAGGTGGGCATCAGCTCTATCACATTTGTAAGGTTTAGGGTTTAGGATGGATATCTATATGTTCTGCAAAGATTGCCAGGTGGAGTCTAGCTGATGGATATCTATATGTTCTGCAATCTTGCCACATGGCACATTTGACAGTGTGGATCGTGTTCGGGCTATTCATTGTGTAGAATTGACAAATCACTTCAATGTGATTTAGAGTAATTTGAGTTGATTCTGATGGTGTAGAAGTTGTAATTTGTTGATAGTTGCATAAAAGGATTCACAGAAGTTGTAATTTGTTGATTCGAGCATCCTCTCTTGACATATTAACTGAACTGATTTGATGCCAGTACAAGTGCTAGCATATTCACCTACTACCTGTAGCTGCATGTAGGCACAGAAAACAAAGATTGCCAGGTGGGCATCAGCTCTATCACATTTGTAAGGTGTTGAGGTTATTTGTTCCAATGCAAACTAGTAAATATGCAGAATTCTGATTGTCATTTTGTTTTTTGGCAGATGCCAAACTGCTTTATGAATTGTCAATTACATTATTTATTAATCACTAGAATGCATGATTTTCATCTTGGATAAATTCTAGCTAGTATGAAAATCATAATATAAACATGATTTTCTCTTTTCATTCCATGTTATTTCCTCTCTCTCTCTCTCTCTCTCTCTCTCTGTTTTTTTTCTTTCTTTTTTTTTATTTTTGTTTTTTTAAACAATGTCATTTACCTCTTCGCAGCATGTTATGTCAGAACCCTTTGAGCCATCACCTTTCATGCCTCCTGTTACCAAGGGGTTTGATAACGACTTTGATGCAACAACTAGCAGGCAACAAAGAAGCCAAGTTGCTGCCTTAGTTAGATCATCAACTAGTGAAAAAGAGGCCGGTTCGAAGGAGAGCAACTTGGTGAAGATTAGATAAAAGTTGTGGTATGTTGCTTCCATTCTTTACTACCAGCCACTCACCATCTGAGACGTTTGTCTGCTAAGCATGGGTAAATGTTTTGATCCAGAAAACTTGGTGGTGCTCATATGCTACCTACTTGCTAAATTTTTATTGGGATCCATTGTATTGACACTTAACATCATCGTTTCATACAAGAAAGCAGTCTTGATTTTGAATTAACTCTTGAAATCATGGATTTTTTCTTTCTGCATCATAGCTTTTATATGCACTACATCCATCACAAACTGTAATGCCAACTCATTGGTGGGTTTTTTATGTTTTGAATATTTGAGAGTGCATGCCAAATTTATTGAAATTGTCATTTGTGAGCAAAAATTGATCTGTTGTGCATGCAACTGTTCCGCTGATGCAAGCTGAAGTTGTTGTTGCTCCTACTTATTCAGAATCCCAATGATTTCTGCATGTTGTTCCAATTTGCATGCCAGGTTTGAAAAAGGCCTTTGAACAAGTTGTCTCGAAAAGACGAGGATATTGTAACCGTCTATGATAATGCATACTTAATTGTTCATGAGCCAAAGCTAAAGGTTTGATTGTTTATCTGCTGCTTCATAATGCTGTGTTGAATTATTTATGTCTCCTTTTTACGGTCTCTGATAAATCCTGTTTGTACTTGCAGTGTTCTACTTAGCATGTTATATCTATAAAGATGTGCACACTTTTTTACTTCTGTTTGGAAGTGTAATCAATGCTCACTCTCTGCCAGTATTCATGACATATTGCATAGATTTGATAGGCTTAAATCTATATATTTACATGTTGAAAATAATATTGCTTTCTGGCTTCATTTGTAGAGACTTTATTTATTTATAGAAATATTCCATGCTATGTCTTTTCTTCTTCTGTTTCTAGATATTTTCCTAAGCATCTTAGCAAACCCAAGTTCAATCCCCGCTGCTTTATGTGATGTGGTCTATTTGAGCACTTGATGTGCCTCAATTTTCTAGAATCTATAGGTGTAAATGATCTCCTACAACCAGTTGTAGTTTAGCTAATGAAATCTGTCTCTCGTGCCAATGTGGTGTTTGATAAAGGCGCTCAATATTTAAGATTTCATCAATTGATGAAGAACAATTTTGATAATGATAAAGAGCATTTTTTTCATCTATGTATGAAGTAAATTTGATGTATAAATGATAGGTTTTTGTTTATTTATTTTTTTTGTGTTTGATTTTTTATTGCATGGAAATTAAGCTGAAATCGAGAAAGGGTTTGGTTTTTGGGTTGCACATGTGATATAAATCATTTTTTTAATATTATATTATAAGCTTTTAATTTGAATTTAATGCTAAAATCTTGGGTTTGTTCTTTCTTTTGTTTAATTTTGTTTGCCAGGAATTGAAGTTTTAAACCAAGAAAAGGTTTGATTTTTAGATTGAATGTGTCAGAGCTTGTGGTTTATTTATTTATTTTTCTTTCTAAGGTTTGGGTCTGATATTGGAATCAATGTTTTTTTTTTTTTTTTTCCAGTTGTTTTATTAAAAATGAGATCGATAAACTATTGATGGAGTTCGGATCTTTGAGTGCTGGTGGAATTGCAAATGCATCCAATTCTGTGACTAGCAGATCTAAATAGGATGAAGGCCATGTTCTGATAATCTGTTACAAAGCCAGGATGGTGTTGACTACCATATGTACATTTTCAGAGATGAATATGGTGATAATATCTAGATTATAATTGGAGATGACTTGATACATGCGGATGCACACTGTTGTGTTGGAAGGTTAAAGTGGCTTGCCTATGCTATCTTCGGCTATGTCAGTTGAGGAGATCTATTGTTTCTAGCAGCAAGGCAGAAATTTTGGGATGCAGATCACAGTCTGGTATAATCCTCTGTTTTTATGCTGGGGCCCTGATAAATATGCCTGCTTTATAGGTGATCAATGAGATGGAGATGGTTGCTTTCCAAATAAATTGTTTGGCAAGTGCTACTGATTGGCAGGGATTGGCAAGCAATCAATTTATCATGAAACTTACTCTCTTTCTTGTTTACAATTTTTGCACTACTAATTACTTACCTTTCTTGATATAATTCCAAATGATAACTATTACAAGTTAGCATAGAGTAGTACAATTTTCCCTTTGAAATGAACAGTAGAAAAAAAAAAAAGGTTCACTTGTTTGGTAACTATCCAACGTGGAATGGTGATATTTTTGGAGAAGTGAAAAAAAAAAAAAAGGAAATTGGGTAGAGTTTTCATAGGACGAAGTTCATTATCAGGCAAGAGTATTTATGATAGTCCACCTCATACTAGGGAAAATTCTCTGAGTTAACCACCAGTGTTGTGTACATGAGAATTTTTTACTGCACCAGTTTTTTTTTTTTAACATTTTATTCTGATATGCTTAATTTTGATTGTTTCAGGTTTCCTTTTTGCTTGCATTACTCCTCTCCTTATTGCATGGATATATTCAGAGATTCTGGAGTATAATGGGTACAGTTGCTAAGTTGAAGAACAGGTTTTGGCTAGGAAAGATGATTTGTAGATTTCATCTTTAGGGGTCGTTTGGCTCTAATTATTCAAATTCATTATGAGAAGAATATGGCCAAATTGTGACTAGCACCATTTTAATTCGTGGCAGTTCCATGGGCTTTTAAGTTGGCCAGTTGGACTTGGACTGACAATAATTTCAATTTGAGTGGCTAGCCTCACTGGTGTCATTTACTCATTGAATCGAACTATTGCAATTCAATTTTGGGTGAGCATCCAAACACGGCCTTAACTGTTGGGACTCGGAGTCCAGTATTAGTTTTCTTCCCCCATGCTTATTACATTTCTTTTCCTTTTTCTCTATGGGTTATGTATCATTTGCTCTATTAGATTTTGGGATTTCTAGTTTTAGATTCTCTCTAGCTATTCTTTTGGACAAGTGTTCTCCATTTTGTTCGTCTTTCACTTACTTTCCTTGGCTGTCAAATATTTTGTTCTTCAATAGGTGGAATGAGAGGTCTCCTATAATGGGTTTAGGATAGATGAATTTATCCCTCAGAAAACATCAGCATACATTAGCCAACATGACTTGCACTGTTGCACATATTCCAAGACTGAATTTTTTAAATTTTATTTTTAATGTCATGTGATGGAAGAGCTCCTGAAGGAACTCAAGAAAGGAGAGAAAGAGGCCAGAATAGTTGCTGACTTTGATTTGGATGCATACATGAATGTGGTCTACTTTTTGCTTCCTTTTATTCTAGAGGTGGTTAGAAAGTTAGTTTCTATTGGCAATGATTAAAAGCTACAGTTAATTTTGACAAGCAATAACAGTCGATTCGAGCTCGGGCAAGCTCGAACTCTGCTTGAATTTTTTTCGAGCTCCAAAAACCAACTCAACTCTGTCCGAATCCAATTTCAAGCCGAGGCGAGTCGAGTGAGCTGACAGAGCTAACTCGACTCGTGTACAGCTCATGTTCTACTTGCAAGGTAAGTGTGGGGCTAGGAAACTTCCAACCTGTTGAGAAAATTTTTAGTTTTACTTTCAATGGTCTTTATTTGTTTGTCCTTTTTATATGATTATTTTCTATATAGACTATATATATGTTCCTTTCTGAGGAAGTTACTATTATTTTCATTGTTCACAGATAACTCATTGAAGCGCCAAGACGTTTGGATTTTGTGGTCAATCCATGGTTTCATGGCCATATAAAATGAGAATGGTACGTAATTATCCATCCAAGCTCAAAATTAATTGATTCGCGTTAGTATGATTTATTTCTGATTCTATGTGGAAGTTCCTGACCACAACTTTGTGCTTTTCGGCTTTTCCCTGGCTTTTGCTTTCTTTTTTATTTAACCATTTGTTTGTAGCTGTCAATCAAAAGATTAGGAACTTCCAGTATATAAGCTTACTCAACCCACACTTTTGAAAGAAAAAATCTTACTCAACCCACACTGAGATCCATCAAATTAATAGTCTGGATTACCACATACACTGCTTGTATGGAACTGACCCTGCTTGTATGGTACTGACCCAAGACGGTTTTCACACCCCAATGCATCATGGCCCATTACTTTTGTTCTATTTCTGAGTTGTTTTAGCATATATAGTAGCACATCATTTTTGGATTTTAGTTTGTTTATGTGTGTGTGTGTGTGTGTGTTCGTTCTTAGATTCATAGGAAAAGCCACTTGGTGTGCGTGAGGTGATTGGACATAATGTAGAGAATGGTTATGAAGGAAAATTATTTTCCTTTTATGTTTTCTCTGTTGGCTTCTTCATGTATGAATGATGTGAGATATTTGGATGATGTTTTCAAATGAGAGCATGAGGATGTGTGTATTTTTTTTATTCAAATGAGAGTTTAGTTGATCTAGCGGGGAGGTACAGAATTTTGTTGATCTAGACGGGAGTGAGTGTACATCTCATGCATTATTAGATAAGAACTGCTCATCAAGTGAAATCTGTACTAAAGTACTTCCTTGATGTATTGTAACAGGATATGTTAGGAGTCAAGCCGCCAGATCAGGTCCTTTTCAATGACCCAAAATGTTTGCATCTCTTCCTTTGAATATAGGCAGTCTGCTTAACCACTGAATATATAAGGGCTTTGAATAATCCGGAGGTTAGAATATTCCAACAGAAGAGTTTTTATTTTTATTTTTGCTACCCACATTCAAAATTAGACCATCACACAAACAGTTTTGATCAATGAAAGGTGTCCCAGATCTGAAGGATTAAAAGCCCCAACTTATCATACGTGTGTGTTCTTGAAGAATTAGTATCCAACCTTGGCGGTACACCAAACAAATATATTCCTTTATTGGAGGAATTGCTATAAATTTCCCTTTAAGATGGCATTTTATTGTTTGAACACTTCTGATTTTGCTGAAGCAATGGCAATTTCTTATCATATCATACCCAATGAATTTTGATGTATGGTTGCATGTATCTTCTTTCATACACTGCATATAGTGTCATTTGCTGTGATATTGTTGGCTTAGAGAAACTAAGCATTGGGATGGTTCCTCCATGTGGGTGCTCTGCACATGACCTTTTCTATGTGTCGATGTTTGCTTGCCTTGAAATTGCCCCTCCATGACCTTTTTTATTAATTCCTAGGTGAGAATTTGGGGTGGAAATATTGCTTCTTCTGCCAAAGACTTGGTTACAAATCCTTTCTTAAAAAGCTAGGCAGTTCATATGAACTTAGAATCTTTGTTTTTATGAAAGAATTTTTATTTTCTTTTTAGTTGAAGTCATCAACCTGATCTTTTTAATTGGTTTGATTATTAGAATCCCCTCAAATGGAGTTCAAACTAGCAACGTATTAAGGTATGTCCCTTTCTTAGTTTTTGTCATGTCATAGTTTAAGTATGTGAACTGTAATTTGTAATTGAATTCTTGCCTGTTGAGTTTTCTCTTTGATAGAGTGAAGAAGAAGAGTGTGGATTTCATTTTCCGTTCTTCTTTACACTTGGAAGTTGTGTTTCTCTCTGCATTCTTAGCATTTTTGCAAGGAGGCTCCAGCGAAAGCTCCATCCTCTCAGTGAAAAAATGTCTCTGATTGCGAACGAAGATTTCCAGCACATTCTTCATGTTCTGAACGCGAACGTCGATGGAAAGCAGAAGATCATGTTTGCTCTGACCTCCATCAAAGGTATCGGGAGGCGTTTTGCCAACATCGTATGCAAAAAGGCTGACGTCGACATGAACAAGAGGGCTGGTGAATTATCTGCGGCATAACTGGAGAACCTCATGGTGATTGTTGCCAACCCCCGCCAGTTAAAATTCCCGACTGCTTTTTGAACAGGAAGAAGGATTACAAGGATGGGAGGTATTCTCAGGTTGTCTCAAATGCACTGGATATGAAGTTGAGAGATGATTTGGAGCAACTGAAGAAGATCAGGAACCATCGTGGTCTGAGGCACTACTGGGGTCTCCGTGTTCATGGTCAGCACACCAAAACAACAGGCCATAGAGGAAAGACTCTTGATGTCTCCAAGAAGCGTTGGGTGCTTTTTCTTCTCATCTTTTTTCAATCAACCATGTTAGATTGGCCTGGTGAGTTGTATTTTGAGTTTTAGAACTTTCTAGTGGTCGTTCCTTCCTGTTTTTGTTTTACATCCCAGTCTAAGCTAGGTTCTAGTTTTTGCAATATTTGGATCTTTTGACTGAATTTATTTTTCCCTATGGGCCCAAGTTATTAGCAGATTATGATGGGTGAAAATCTAAAGTTAAAAGGAGTATTTTGGATTTATTTTTTATTTTTTTAAAAAAGTTGTGTTTAATATTGCTCAAGTCATTGGGGTATAACCCATGTATTGACGATTTCATGTTTAATATGGCTGAACATGACGTGAGCTTTTGTGTTATTTGGATGGCAAAGAACCATCAATTCCACAAAACAATTGTTAACATCTATTGTAGTTGTTGTTCTTGTTGTTATTTGGGCATGTTGATGAATAGTTTTGATTGTTTTTTTCATTTTTGATGGTTAAATTCTTTATCACATACCATTAATATCATAATGTTAAGTCAGGAAAATGACTAGAATTTTTATTTTATTTTATTATTATTATTTTTTGTCTTTGCTAAAATTTTGTCTGACATGTTTTTAATTGTTGTATTTCAAATGATTGCAGGGGAAAGGAAGTGCGTTTTGTGCTGGTGGTGATGTTCTAAATATGGTCCATTTCGTAATCACCAGTAGATGTCTCTTTTCTAGCCTGCGACAAATCCTTTAATGATAAGATATAATACATTGCAATAGATTTTATTTGGTGATTTTAAGTCAATGTACCGAACGTTTTATGAAACTCAATTTCGGATCTTTGTTTGATGAATTTTACTCAATTCCTTTAATGATAAGTATTATACTTTTGTAAATGGATTAAAATGAATGAATGATTTATCCATAAACTATTTATCTGTATTAGCTTATATGAGTTGATCTATCAGGGCATGTACTACAATGGTAAGAGATACCATTATTATATATATATATATATTTTTAAAAAAGCAGTAGTTACGGCTATTAACCGTAGCCTTTTATCTAGAAACTGTAGCTGTTGCCAATGTCAGCCTATTGCTACGGTTCTCGTTGAACCTATTGCTACAGATATAATCCGTAGCTGTATGTCCTTTAGAGGTACGGAGAGTATAGCTATGGATCACATCTATGGCTACGGATCAAATCCGTAGCCATAGCTTTAATACCTATGGCTACAGTACCAATGGCTACGGTCGCCCTACGGACTTTAACCATAGCCATATGTTTTTAGCTACGGCTTCTATCCGTAGCCTTTGCCCAGTTTTCCGATAGTGTTATCATACATGCAATTTTGGTGCAATTTCAATATTTGGATATTTGAATGTTTCTATTTTTACTGTAATCTTAATAGTGGAGATGACTTAGTATGATATCTATATTTTCTGGCCACTACATTGACTCTCTTATTGTTTGATGCATGATATGCAACACCCTTTATTCTGCTATAGTTATTGAGTTTATCATAAAGAGCACCTATTTCTAAGGTAATTTTACTTTAAACATTTTTTTGCATGTTCAAGTAACCCTTAGCTCTGTCACATCAATAATTGAGGGCTTGAAGAAGCTATACATTGAAAAGCTGAAGCCCCTGGAAGTTGCTTATCGATTTAATGATTTTGTTTCTCCTTTATTGTTGAGCAATAGCAAACTTGTGAAACTTGAATCAATTTGATCAGTTTATGTTTTAATGTAGTTAAATCATCTTCTTTCCCTAGAAACTGCACTCAAGATTGTGTGGGAGAAATTGCAGATGTTGTTCTTGCTAAATAGTACATGCAAAAGTTTCTATCAACTATAATCAATTGCTTTCGGGGCTGATTTCTTTTTGTAGACAAGCAGTGATTTCGATGCTAGGCCAATGGTTATGCTCTTGGGCCAGTACTTCACTGGGAAAACAACATTCATTAAACATTTGCTAAACTGTAGTTATCCTGTTAGATTAAACTGTTTACTTCCATTTTGTGATATATGTGCATTTATATGCATGTGCTTACCATTTCCATTGTTTTGAACAGGAGCGCACATCGGACTGAAACCTATGATTGATAGATTTGTTGTTGTTATGGTATACACTCAAATCCCAAAGCTAATTATAAATTTTTGAATTGCTCTAGCATCTTTAAAAAAAAGTTTGCTCTCATGTTAGGCTGATTCGCTGATTCCATTATGGACGTCAGGGCATTTTCTGAATTTTTGTGGCACTTGTAGATTTCTTTGACAAAAATAAAATAAAATTGTGTTCAAGAATCTAATGTAGGCTACACGTATATGTGGTCATGATCACTGGATATACGTTTAGGTTATAAGGTTAACGTTAGGTTATAGGTTTGGATGGATGTAGTTTGTGTTTGGATGGATTTACGTATTTTGGGTTTAGATGGATGTGAATGTGAATATAATGAAATATATTCTATAATAGGTGCATATCATGATGAAATATATTGTAACAGGTGTATATCAGGAATTTTGGGTTAGAAGAATGGGAAAAGAGACTTTTACCTACAAAAATATTCGTAGGTAAAAGTTTTGTGAATATTTTTAGCTACGAAAATATTTGTAGGTAAAGGTTTTGTAAATATTTTTACCTACAAAAAATTCGTAAGTAAAAATTTTGTAAATATTTTTACCTACGAAAATATTCGCAGGTATAAGTTTTGTAAATATTTTTACCTATGAAAATATTCGTTGGTAAAAGTTTTGTAATAATTTTTACCTACGAAACAATTTGTAGGTTAAAGTTTTGTAAATATTTTTACCTACGAAAATATTCGTAGGTATAAGTTTTTTACCTACGAAAATATTCGTAGCTAAAAAGTTTTTCCAATATTTTTACCTACAAAAAAAAAGCGTTTTACCGACGAAAAAATTCGTCAACAAAAGTCTTACCTTTGCCGACGAAAATTTAGTTTCGTTGGTAAAAGTTTTTCCCCTCGATCTTTTAGCGACGAATTTACCGACGAAAATTTTCGTCGATAAAACTTTTTACCTACAAAAAAAAAGGATCTTAGCGATGGAAATTTTCGTCTGTAAAAGTGATTTTTCCTTTAGTGTCTACTGTAGCTCTCACCACTACTTCATCACCCTCACCATCCAATTTTCTTTTCTCTACTAGACAACATCATCTTCCTTCTTATCTTTAAAATTAATATTCTCTATAGCTACTCAACCATCCCTTATGCCATGTTGACCAATGCCATCTTTTTCTTTTTGTCCTAACAGTATTGTCTACCCTCTTCATCATTTTCTTTTTTCTACTTCATTATCTCCTTCTTGCTTTGCTTTCATTGTTGTTATATTTGTTAAGGGTGAGCCTAAAATTTTTGTTTAGGTTGTTAAACATCTTAAGCAGTGTGAAGCTATGATAGCTAAACTTAGTGCCTTTAAAAAGAACAGGACTTGACCTCTGACTCATCTTTTCCCTGGTAAAGAACCCATTGATTGCAAGTGGGTGTACAAGGTTAGGCACTGTTATGATGGTTCAATAAAGTGATATAAGGCTTACCTAGTTGCTAAAGGGTACATGCAAACTGAAAGCCTTGACTATCATGAGACTTTTGCATTCGTTACCAAATTAGATACTATTTATTGTGGGGTTTCTCTGACTGCTATCAAATAATGCCCCTCCATTAAATGGATGTGAATAATGCATTCTTGCATGGTAACATATATGAATCTTCCTCCTAGTTTTCATTGACAAGAGGAGCATTTGTTGTGCCTTTTACAAAAGTCTCTCTAAGAACTCAAACAAGCCTCTTATAATTGGTATAATATGTTTTCTTTGTCTCTTTAGCATGCTAGATTTGAACATTCTGCCTGTAATTATTCCTTGTTTATTTCCACGATAGGATCCTCCATTATAATTGTTCTTGTATACACGGATGGCATAAATGTCATCGATAACAATTAGAGATGTACAAGAACTGAATTAGCTCGGTTAACTCGCTTGACTCAACTCGACTCAAAACTGGGTTTGAACCGAGTTCAAGCTAGACCGAACTTGACTCAACTCGGCTCAGAACTTGACTTGGTTCGAATCAATTCGACTCAGATCGGGTTCACTTAGTATAAATAATTTCTATATATTTATATATTAAATTATATATATAATAAACTCAGTTGCAACTCGTACGCTCGAACTCAAATTTGAATTCGGCTAAAAAAATTGAGCTCAAGCTCAGCTTGAACTTGGTTCGAGCTAGCCCAAGCTGTTAACCAAGCCGAGCCAAGCTGCCCAGTTAGGTTCAAGGACTAAGCTGAGTCGAGTTCGAGCTAGGGTAGCTTGCTGGCCAAGCTGAGCTGAGTTGGGCCAAGCTCGACTCGTGTACAACTCTAATAACCATAGCTTAGTTATTCAAGCTCTCAAAGTCTTTCTTCACAAGCATTTTCACATTAAAGGCATTGACTTCTTAAAATACTTCTTGGGCATTCAAGCTGCTTATTCCAAACATGGAATATTTCTATCTTAACAAAAATTCGTCCTACAAATTTTGGATGATGTGGGACTACTTAGTGCTAAACCTGTTACATTTCCAATGGAATAAAATGTTAAGCTCACACCTAATAATGGGGATCTCTCGGACAATCATGCTCACTATTTGGTGGGTTGCCTTATCTATCTAATCATCACTCAGCCTGATATAGCCTATTCAGTATAGCTTCTTAGCCAATTTATGCATAAACCACGAAAGCAACATCTTAGTACAACTTATCAAGTGCTACACCACATAAAATTAGCTCGTAGTAAAGGAATGCTCTTATCTTGTCATAGCTTTCTCCAAATTAAAGCTTATTATAATTCTTATTAGACTAAATTTTCTACAACTCGAAGATCTGTACGTCGTTGAATATTTCTAGGAAACTATGAGACCCGATCCGAGTTCGCATGTGTGCATGTGTGTGTGAGTATGCATTCTGTCCATCTTAGTCCCATGGTCCTACCGGTCGAATCCTGGTGACCCGTGACTCTTGGATAGTGTTTGTGGTCATTCGTAAGTTCAGTCATGAAGACCTAACTTGGATCAATTTGAGAACTATGCCATTGCGACCACATCGTCGTCGCGGTTCCAACGACGCGTCTTGTGCGTCTATCCGACCTATGGATCAAAAGTTATAAGCATTTTATCATGTGGCCCACTTTTTGTACATATGCATGTGGACCACCATCACCCTTGACATAAGTTCCAAGGTACACTACCCACACACTACACAAAGATCCATAACTAATACCACCAACCACAAACACTACCAAGAGACCTACCCTACCCCTAACAACTTTGATTTCTCCTCCCTAAGGTAATCATTTCTTTTCTTACAAATAAATTATTACTATCTCTCTCTCTCCTTATCTCTCTCCCTCCTTCTCATTTTCTTCATTTCAGCAATTTTCTCTCCCAAACATCACATTTTTCTCCATTACTCCAGCCCCTTGAAGCTTCAAAATCCCTTAATTCCACCCTTAGAAATTCATCCTAGCCATTAAACCTTCTTCCTTTGTCCAACATCTATCTTGTGTGGGGATTGAGAGTTTGATTTAAAGGTAGGTGTTTACAACTTGCTGATCTTTCTTCTCTATCTTGATCATTTTATTTATTTAGGTATGGAACATGTGGGACCCACCAATCCATGGTGGGGATCCTATCTGATCCATTGGATGTGACCCTTGGCCCATCTTACTTGCATGCATTGTTCCATGATGGGGCCATTCTCCATGGACCCCATCATATTGTATCTTATGATCAAAATCATTCTAAGGTCATCTAGACCTTCATTTTATGTTGGGGATGGTATCCCAATCATCCGTTTTAATTTTTAGTCATGCATGTATGAGATTCATAGTGTAGATGTATATTGGTGTATGATGTGTGGTTGGATTTTCTTAGGAGGGCTTAATAGTGGTAGAGCCCTTCCCTATGGTTGAATTTCTCTTCCTTCTCTTCTTTTCCCTTATTCTCATCCCTGATCATGGTGTGTTGTCCACCTTATGGGCTAACAAAAATCCAGCCACCCAAAAAGGAGAGGACACCCATGGCATCCCATCCTATGTCATGTATCCCTAAAATTCAACTAATTGGGAGACATGCAAAGGTGTTTTGTATGGTAGAATAATCTAGATATTTGTGGGACCCACTAAGGTGGTCAATCCTCTAATTTTTTGGGATTAAATCTCATTTTAATTACTGATTAAAATTATTTTATTCCAATGTATTGTTGCTGTCCAAATTGCTGAAATTATTTCTTTTATGCTGTAATGTATGGGTTGTAGGCATTGTTTATGGCTTTTTTTTTCCTAATTTCTTAGACTTTTTTTTTTGAGGTGTGCATCCCACCTAAGAGTATGTTAAACCCCACCCTCACCCGTCCCTATTTGATCACCTAAAAGGGTGGGCCAAGGAGGTTGGACGGTCCAGATTTTCTAGACTTTCTAACCACTCTACTTGCTGGAAAAACATAAATTTCAGCTGGTTTTTGAAATGGTGGGCTACCTTTATGGACCCTACCTTATTGTATACTTGGACAGGGATGTTGGCCTTGCATTTCTCCAAATTGTGGCAGACCTGGGCCCTCTCTAATGGGGTACACAAGTAAGGGACAGCAGCATTGCTGCAGCAGGAAAATAAAATATGGACCTTGTTGTCCATAATTTGTATGAAATAAATAAAATATTTATACTACCTAAAAAATACTAAAATTTTTCGGTGAGGTGGCCCACCCATGGTAGGACCTACCTGAAAATTTTTAGGGCTAATGGATCCCATTTGGACATCCAAACGGGTGGGCCAAAATAGTAGACTGCCAGAAAAATTCTGCAGTACAGTCCAGCAGTATAGTTCCATAAAAACAAAGTTTTAAAAATATTTTTCTCAAAATGTGGGACATATTTCTGGGTCCCATATTGATGTAGGCTTGATGAGGGACCTTGGGTCCAAATTTTATGAATTTAGGAGGCCCAGAACCCACTCATTGGATGACCCAAATTCAGGACAGTTATATTCTAATAATAGTTCACCCTAAACAGATTATATTCTTAAAATTTATTAAAATACTTTTGAGTGTCTAAAAATTATAAAAATTTACAGAGATATGTTAAACTCATGGTAG
The DNA here is from genome assembly GCA_037074715.1 of Magnolia kwangsiensis. Lineage (NCBI taxonomy): Eukaryota > Viridiplantae > Streptophyta > Magnoliopsida > Magnoliales > Magnoliaceae > Magnolia > Magnolia kwangsiensis. Next base: position 186,758,979 of record CM073572.1, on the reverse strand, counting down.
GACCTACCTGTAAAATTTTGGAGCCATTGGACAGCTGTACACACCATGGTGGTGGCTGGACCGGCCCACTATAATATGGTGTCCAGATCAGTCCGAGTTTCAAGACAGATTGTTTTATTTGAATTAATTAAAATATTTTTAGATGTCCAAAAATTATAAACTTTTATGGGGGTCTGACCCACCCATGGAAGGACCACCTTATAAAATTTTAGGGTCATCGGGCCTCTGTACCTACCATGGTGTGGCCTGCAATTTGTATCAGTTTTGGGCCAAATACCCAGGCATGCCCCTACCTTGGGTTGTTGGGCCTGCATTCTAATGACATGGCCCACTTGAAGTAAGTGTTGTATATCTCTCTTTTATCTGGTGGGGCCCACTATGATATATATGGATCACCATGGGTCAGTAATCCATCTAAATTAAATAAATTTCTGGACTCCAGCAGGCCCAAGAAATGGGTGGGCTGGAATTCCAGCAAGAGGCTCAAAATTTACTACATGGTTGATTGTTTAGGGACTATTGTGGTACACCAGATTTGAGAGAGTGTTGCATACACTCCTTGGTTTCCTTCCTTATAAATTTTTTTTGTGTAATTGGTGACTCTTAAGGCCCATCTTTGAGGTGATAATATGAGCTAGCCTTAACCAGATTTTTGGTAGTTTTATGTGATATTTGGACTGAAAACCTATTCCTTGAGCCCAAGATTATGCAGGGGCTGACCTTATTGCTTTATGGGCCCAATGGGCCATCTACAAGATGATTATGTGTATTTATTAGCCTTGATGCCCTCATAAAATGCTTAATTGTGGGATGACTTGCAAAACATACATAAATGTATATTGTGGAGGGTCTTACTAAGTCTTTGGGCTGATGTGACAAGGCCCACACTGTCAGTATAGGCCTTACCCATGTGTATTTTTGAGCTTATAGGCTGACCTCTAGTCCACCATAATGTATAAATTGGATGACTTTTGTTTTAGGCCATTTTCTTAGGGCCCATTATGTAATATAGTATATGCATGGCCACCCCTTTTGTGGTAGTGATTAGGCCTTTTAGACTCACTTCTTTTGGATAGGCCCATTGATCTTAGGGCTATACTCTCCCATTAATTGTGATGGGCTTAAGGGCAATAATATGCAAGAAGTTGGGCTTTTGGCTGCCCACTAAATTGACCCTATACTTGGGCTAAAAGTGAGGCTCAACTCACTTATGTTAAATGCAAAACTTGCCCATGTAAATGAATTACTGGGCTGCCCATGAGACCCACCCCAATATGTGGAATTATGACCTTTGTGGTTAAGCCTAAACCTTACTTGAGGGTCTACTATCTGACCTATAAGTTGGGCTTGGTGTATGGCCCATTAGGCCATGCATTGCATGAGCTTTAGACCTTATATTATATGAGTAGTGATGGGCTACCTCTTGGAAGCCAGTTGAGGTTGAACGTCCTCCTGGGTGATCCTAAGGTAGGCACATGGGTTTCTCTATGGATGGTTAAAGGCCCACCATAGACCCTAGGCCATTTGTTTAGGGCTTAATGTGTATGTATGTGGAATCTACCTTAACGCATGTTTTGTCTAGGCCATCCAAGCCTTAGATCGCCCGATTATGGATGCACTCTCTGTCTTGGGTTACTGCTGGACTCATAATCCAGTAACAGGCTCACTTGATCTTTTTATAATATATACGCACTCTCCATCTGGTGGGGTCCCTCAGCGAATATAGTTGGCTTTCATGAGATTATCTCCACATAGTTAACTAATTTTCGGACCTTAACAGATCCAAGAAGTCAAAAGAGCCAAAAGTTTATTAAGGGCCTTAAATGTACAATTTTATGGTTAAAACTTTATTTGACTGTGGGGCCCACCATATTGAGAACTTGTGTACATGTTACATGCTTATGTTTTCTTATAATCTTTGGACTTAATCAGTGTCTTCTTTTGGGTCACCTTTAGTGATTAGATGAGTACCCGATCTTAAATCAGATTTTTTTTTTGGGCATCCCATGGGCCCAAAGTAGGCAGGGTCATCCCAGCTTGGCTCAACCATATATTGGGCCAACCTCCACCATTTTGATGGACTTGTGGACTAAGACAATGATAGTATTGGGCCCTTAGTTGCCCACTTAAATTGCTAAGTTATTGGGCGATGTAGTTGGGTCCATTTCATCCAAACTTAAACTTATTTAGTTGTATATTGTGTACGTAGGCTGCTCACCAAATTTGACTCAATGCATGGATTCTATGGCCATTGAAAATTGAGCCTTGGGTCTTAATTCTCCTCTTGGGGCCCATGTTGTTAAAAGTAGTATTTTATCTTTTTATGGCCTATTATGAGGAATATATATGTATATAGTTGGTCACATTTATTTTTATCTTTAATGTACGCCTTGGGCCTCCTATCCACATCATTCATGGTTGATATGCCTTTTTGGAGAATGATGGTTAAATGTCCCCATTATGGACCCCTCTAGGCCCGGTTGTATTTAAGAGTGATTGGATACTCATCTTAGACTCTTTCTAGGCTCCTTTCTATATTACTTAGATCCACAGCTCGTACACTTAGTTTCGTGAGCTACCCTAAGCAAAAAGGGCCCCCACTAGAAGTTGGATTCCTTAAAGATATTGTCTAAGTACCTGGTCTTAGTTCCTTCTTGGATAGGAGAAATGTAATATACATTGCATATCACCCTGTAGTGTGACTGAGTTCATCCTCATGACCATGTACATCATTGTATGCTTGGTTGACACTATGTGTGTGTGGTCATATTGTGTCATTTGACATTGCATGATACTTTCCTCGAGGGACGTAGTATCCCCTCTTGAGCACGTTGGATGCTTGGGATTGATGCATGGTTGATTGTGTGATTCATTCCTCTGGCATTGCATAGCATATGAGCATTATCGTTATTGCTTCATCAAGGTTGTAGCCTCCAAAGATACATCGTGGATGACCATGTTTGGACACCGAAAATGTTACTTGAGCATACCGGGTGCATAGGATGCCCATGGATGAAATTTTCAAAACTTTCATGGTACCAAGGATCTGCTCCAGTGTTGTGACTAGGTGGAATATATGAGCGAACGAGGCCTTATACCGTTAGGCTGTGACTCCCACTGTCATGTAGTCGGTTGGATAGGGATGTGGCCTTACTCGCCTGATGTAAGAGGGAATTGCTATGCTGAGTCTGACCAGCTCGTGAATGGGTCCGCTACCTTCATGCCTTGCTGGTGATTGGCTGTCCACAGGTGGGTAGTGAGGTCTCTTATGCTCGTTTGACCGTGTGAGGTCTGTAGAGCGGCAGTCATCCAATAGTGTAATGGACCCCGGTGATTTTCTTATGATGAAAATGTACTTGATATGTGGATTGAATTTGAGCATTGGCATTACTTCGCATTGCTTTTGCATCGGCTGTGTAAGCCTCATAATGCACCGCCTTGGCATGATGCCTAGTACTCATTGCATTACATTATTTATTGCACATATAGCCTTGGTATAGCTTCTTATGTTCATGATCACCTTGGTAAGGCTAGTGGTATTAGTATTGATCGTAACTCCTTTTTGCATTCTCTATCTTCTTCTGAGCACCATTGTCACACACTTTCACCACCTCTAAGCTTTCTATAAGCTTATGCATGATTGATGCGTGTAAGATATCGTAAGTTGGTGTCTTAGCAGTGGAGCTTGAATAGGTGTACGATCTGAGGACCCAGTGTTATAGATTCTCTTCCTTCTTTCTTCTGTTATCTTATTTATGTCCTTTTAGACTTGATGTAAGCTTGTAAAAGTATAAATTTATAGTGAATTTTGTGATGTGTGCCTTTGTTATTCCCAGATTTACTTGTTGTGATCTTGGGTATGCTCGTATTGGAGATGATTACATTGTTATAAAAATCCTCCTTATACGATCCCAGGTCGGAACCTGTCTCAGGAGCCGAGAATGGGGTACTACGGAAGCTGTTGCGGTTAGAACCGGTCATCGGGTTCCTAGTGAGGTCCAGTTACCAAGTCTGGAGCGTGACAGAAACAGTCTCAATATTTCTTGGAAGAGAAAGAAATAATCTATTTTTTTGCATTCCTCCGTAGAAGCTAAATATAGATAGATGGCATTAACTACTTGTGAACCTACTTGGCTATAATATCTGTTAAAGAAACTTGGTGTTCATTATTCTCAACCCATGCATCATCATTGTGCAACAGAGCAGCACTTCATATAGTAGTAAATCATGTTTTTCATAAAAAAATTGAAACACATCGAGTTAGACTGTCACCTCATTTGTGTAAATATTCAAGTGGTCTGACTCAAACATCTTATGTTGCATCTACACATCAATTAGCAGATATCTTTACAAAGCCACTCAGAAAGGAACAATTCAATTACCTTGCAAGCGAGTTGAGTGTTCATGACATTCATGCTCCAACTTGAGAGGAAGTATTGACATCATTGTACAAGCATATCATTCCTTCTATATCTTGAATTCTACTAATCAATCTCTCCCCTTGCATTATGCCTCTCCTATCTCTCCCCTTTATCACTCCCTCACTTCTTCTATACATGGTAACCATTTTTTGAGTTGTATATTGAAAAATGAGAAATGCCAAAACGGAATTTATCCCATAGACCTAAGCAATTTCTAAATCACATAAATTGTTTATTTCCTTTATCTTGTTCTTTTATTTTTTAGATTTCACAATGTGGACTACTTAAGGAATGTTCACCCAAATCAATATAGTTGACTTCAGACAATTGTAATAAGGCTCGTTGAAATGGTGACTTTTTTTTTTTTTTTTTTTTTGGGGGGGGGGGGGGGGGCGGAAGATGCAAAATATAAATAAAAATGACATTCAGGCTTGCCCAAAAAAAAAAGGACCTAGGTGAAGCCTATCATAATCTAATTGGAAAATGAAGGAAGAGAAAAATTCTACATGATTGAAGTCACATGTTCCTTCTACCAGAGACCATCCTGACTACCCCCCTAGGCCCACAGAGTCCAGGAAAAGGAGACACCGATCTTGGGTCAAGAGCTCCCCGAAACTCCGTACTAACGAGGTAGATTGAGTCTCGCTACCCAAGCGAGCCATACCATCTGTTGGCTCATTACCTTCCTTGAAGATATGTAGAAAAAGAACTTGCCCTCTGAGCTTCAACCTCTGAATTCTGGTCAACCAATAGCTCCATTTCTAGCTCGGGAGGACGCTACCATTCAAGAAGGCTATCACTAGCTGGGAGTCAGATTCCACCACCACTTTGGTTAGACCCAAGGAAAAATAAATAGATAACCTGTCATGTACCTCCCTAAGCTCCACTCTGATGTTAGACCCAGTCCCATAACCTTCCGAGAAAGCAAAGATAAATTCCCCCTTGTCTCCTTTACATACTCCCTCACCACCAGACAGCCCTGAGTTAACCCTAGCCGACCCATCAATGTTTACTTTTGACTAGCCAAGAGAGGGCCTTACCCATTTCACGATCATAAAAGAAGCTGGAAAGAGGAGAGAAGCATCCATCCCTTGATCCAGCTGATTTGCACGGTTAGCTAGCCTTAGCAGATGGAACGAGGGCCGATTGGTCAAACAAGATAGCCACCTATTAACGTTTGCAATGACTACGGGCACTGAGGTGGGCCTTCCGTCAAATCTAGCCCCATTTCTAGATTTTTAAATTTCCCATAGTATGAAGCAAATGACCAAAATATGTAGACGGGAAGCTCTCCCATTCGACGAACAACATATGTAGGGGGGAAGCTTTCCCATTTGACGATGAGGCGTTCCACCATTGGTTCAACCCAACCTCAATCGAGTGGGCCCCCCAATAAAAAACGTTACAAATCCCACCAAAATGCTCCAAGGTGGATCTCACCAGCACATTGTCAATAAAAAGATGAAGAAGAGTCCCACTGTAGTGACCTCCAGGAATTACAGTCACCTTGACCCAGCAGCCATGGGACATTACTCTCCACTATAGGCAGCAACTTCAGGATCTTCTTCCACATAGGAGAGGTAAAGGCAGCTAGGCTTCTCGAGCCTATGGGGAAGAGGTCCTAACCATATTTTGCATTCATAAACACTCCATGGACTCTTATTGGCCTTAAATTTTATCGCCCATCCCTACTTTAGCCTAAGCGCAGACATGAATTATGCTAGCTTTTGATTCCTAGCCCACCCTCTTCTTTGGTCCACACCATTGTCTTCCAACTCCTCCAATGTAACTTCCCTCTACCATCGGCCTATCCCTATAGAAAATTAGCAAAACTGTTTTCCAAAACTGAAAGAAACTGAGCTGGGATGTGAGTAGCCGCCATTGAGTGGACTGGAATATTCCCAAGGGCATGCCGCACCATTATAGTCGTGCCAGCCGCACCTACCACCCTTTAATTCATCCCTCCACTCTATCCACTAGAGGTTGGAACGCACCTTTATTCAGCTTGCCAAAGGCCAATGGGACACCCAGGTATGTTAGCCTAGAGGCAGCTTTAGAAATGCCAAGGAATCTTTAAATAGTCCTGACCCTAAAAGACAGCAGCTTGCCTGAACAGAATAAAGTGCTCTTAAGGAGGTTAATTCTTTGGCTTGAAGCCGCTTGATATGACTCAAGAAAATTCTTCGTAGATCGAAGTGATGCTAGGCCCCCATTGAGGAAAAGTAGAGTATCGTTCGCATAAAGTAGATGAGAGACCAGCGGGCACCCCCTCCTAATCTTAAAAGGCTGACATAACCCCTGATGAACCAGATTTTTAAGCCCTCTTCTTAGAACTTTGACAGCCAAAATAAAGAGACTAGGAGAAATATGGTCACCTTGGCGGATCCCTCTCGAGGACTTGAAAAAACCTGCAGCCTTGACATTGATTAGAACCAAGAACCAGGTGTTTCCCCAACATTTCTCTACTAACTCCACCCAAGAGGAGCTAAAACCAAATCTTAGTAGGACCTGCTTAAAAAAAGACCATTCTAACCTATCATAGGCCTTCTCAATATCCAGCTTTAAAACGATATTACCACCGTGAACTTTTCTATTTAGCTCCCTGACCATCTCCTGGGCTAGAGCAAGGGAAATGGTGACTTCCCATTTATCACGCAATGTAGAATGCATGTAAAATAGTGACAGAAAAACATAGCAAAAACAACCCTTATGCATTATAGCATGCTTTTAAATGAAAAGTTATGTTACTTAAATATTTTTCAATGAAATGATGTCCAACCAATGTATGTTCCCCATGTCACAACGAAGGCCTCTACTATTTCATTGTGATGAGTAGCTAGATCCTAGATGCGTGCAAGCTGATTCTTGTAAATGCTATCTAGTAGGGCTTTTATTGTGATTGTTGTTGTTGTTGTTATTGTTGTTTTGTTTAAAAGGCATAATAAGCATGGCTCGAACCCATGACATCAATATTGAAATGTGCATGATATGCAAAAGGTATCTACCATTGAGCTTCTGACTCAAACCCAAGGCATCAATACTGACATACAGACCATCTACTTTCTAAACTCTTGGCTCGAACTCAGGCTACCTATTTCAAAGATGGAGATGACTCAACCAATGAACCATACAACAATTTCTTGCTTACTTCAACTTTATAATAGTTAATACGAAATATATCTAATTTAAAATCTTCTTATAGTTATTAACCGTTAACTTGAGTTGGGTTGAGTTGGATTGAGTCTTTTGAGTCAACTCAGCCCAAAAGAATGTAGAGTAACACTATGGAACAAACATGAGAATGTTTTTTTTTTTTTTGTCTTGGAGTCCTCCTTCATGTCTTTGTTTCACCTATTATTCAATATTTTGTAAAAGTACACCAACATGTATCACACCAAACACCATGGCTTGCCAACTTGTTAACTTGTACGACATTTTCATTGAGATAAGGAACACGATTCGATAATACAGAAAATGTAAGGAAAATGAGAAAAGGGTTCTGAACCTGTATTTAAATTGGTTTGCATAGGTTATCATCCCTATGCATTAGTATGACTCTTTTTATATGTATGTTCACTTATTTTCACATCTGCATGTGAAACTAGATTGACTCAAATGGGTCTGGGTTAGAACAATTGGGGAAAAATTACTATTTAAATACTCAAGATTGCTTTTTCGTGGGATGGGTTATAATAGAAGAGAACTCACATCGAACATGTGAATCACAATCACCTACTTTACAATTATCCAAACACAATGATGATAATAATTGAATATCGAGTATCACAATAATTAGTGATTGAAATATTTAGGACTTGTTTGGTAGATATCTAAAAATGAGTGCCTCATTTTAGTTAATCATGTTGTGATTAACTAAAATGAGAAGTGTTGATATCAAAATCTGGACGATCCTCCACCCAATGCGGTGAACCCTCGACAGACCCTGGTCCTGCATAAAAAGGTGAGCAAAGGAGACCCTGGCTAGGCCGGGGGACCCTCCGATGCCTAAGTCAGGCTAGGGAATCTAGGTCTAAGTTAAATGTAGAGAGAGGGTGCGAGATCTTACATACCTGTAGCAATGGGGTCCCCTAGTATTTATACCTGTGGGTTAAACGATTCATATCCGTTAATCTCGACATGATTTGCTCAATCAGCAAGATATGGTGATAATGAAGATATTATTCGCAATCTTTGGATCGTAGAGTGTATCATGTCTGAAAGACACGTATCCTTGGGTGAGATCATCGGTCATCCGTATATAGGTTGATCTCCAGACTCGACATACGAAGTACCATCACAGGGGCTCATCCTTAGCCTCGGCATGTGGTATATCTTTACTCGGACCCGGCCTCGACCTTGGTTCACGGCATATCCATGCCCGGACTTGGCATCGACCTCGAAAAATGGAGTACTTATACTTAACTCGGCCTCGAATCATATAGTCATGAGGCCAAGTACTGGTGGTCGGAGTCCTTCGATAAATCTCTATGGTTAGAGCTCGTTGAACGGGACTAAGGACAATGGTCAGAGCTTGGCTTGGTCATTTCTCTTCGGATGAGGTAGAGTTTATGTTAGCATATTAGAATACCAGTTCTGAGTCGTGACTCAAGAGTTGGCCCCTGACGTTGTATTCTCCTTCAGAGGCCTTCCAAGGCCTTACCATTCAAGGTTTGTGGCCTGGGCTGATCCCGATTATCCTTTTACGAATTTCCCCATAACAGAAGCCCCTTACTCTCTAGGTCCGAGTCTAGATCTGGAGAGTAAATACTAGGAAAAATGAAATGACGTCTCCCTTCCCTAACTCATGATGGCGATTAGAGTGATCGAGACACATTTAATGAAATGTGTACATCTCCGATCCATGCGCAGTGCGATGGCTACATCCCTTCGGTTTCTATCCACATAGTAAGGGACACGTGGCAACGGTTATGATTGGCAGACGATGGGGAGAAGGAAACAACACCACATGTGTCAGAGGAGCTAGGAGGCGCCTATGTCTTTAATGACATTGAATGCTGAGAAGATTCCTATCTCGAAACACGGGTTCAGACGTATAGCGCTCTTCCACATGCCCGGGATGTCAAGGCCGAATCATATCGGTTCCAGGAATGAGTGCTTGCAATGATTGCACCGAATGATAGGGCAGCTATATAAACCCCTCCCTTCCTCGCTCTCACACTTCTTGTGTTCTCATTTTCTTTACTCCTTCCTTCTTCACTCTCACACTTCTCGCGTTCTTATTTTCTCTACTCCTTCCTTCTGAATCGCTCTTTGTCGAAAATTGCCTTCGCCATAAATTGCCCTTCACCGAAAATCGCCTTCAGTCGAAGAAAGTGTTTTTATTACCGAATAAAGGATTCCCAATCATCGGAGAGAAAATTCAGCCCATTGGAAGTCGTCGGAGCTGGAAAAGTTTCTGTTGGGAGAATTTGCCTGCAACGCTATGAGTCCTCCAACACTTAACGCATCTTTCCTTTATGTCGAGCAACTCTAATGAGATAAGTTCAATCTGAGGAGCTAGTTTAAGGTCCAAACCAGGGACTTCAACCTCAGGATTTGAGGAATCCAAAGGTCCTCTCGAGGTCGTTCCCCTTAGCACTTTAACCCCAGCCTAAAGAACCACAAGTTAAGGGCTAAAAGTCGAGGCAAGAGGCCAAAGAGGACCCTCAAAGATCCTACCAGGTGATCAAAAGTAGGTCCCTCGGGAGCAAGATCGAAACCATTAGTTCCTGTGGGCTCGATCCAGGTCAAGTCTCAGATGGCTCAGCTTCATGAAGATTATCAAATCCTTGACTCGGTTCATATCCGAGCCCTTGATCCCAAAGATCAAGCAGGCTCTCCATCTAAGGGGGAGATCGCCATTTTGATCTACGCCCTCCAGTGCAAGCTCCAATTTTCCATTCATCCATTCTTGCGCGAGCTAACAACCGAGGCAGATAGTTTCGAACTCCTGGAGAATCCTCGCCATCACTTTTGTCCACTGGCATCGGGCAGGGAACCAGAGGCTAATGTCGGAGAGTTCTTGTTCTTGCATATGGTCAAGTTCGACAGGTCGGATAAGGCCTAGTGGTACTTCTCGGCTAGGCCTCCATGCATCATGGGTTTGATAACCCAAATTCCCTCTTCCAACAAAGATTGGAAGGGGAAGTGGTTTTGGGCCTCGGGAGAATGGGAGGCCCCTGCCTCTGAGCTGGATAGATTGCGGGTTCGAGTGCCCACCAAAATTTCCAACCTAGGCTAGCACTTCTTTTTGTTGCATCGCTTCCTTGATTCATCCTTTCATGTTCTAACACGTCACTTCTACTTACAGTTCAGTCGAAGGGGGCACCTGACCTCTCCTTCTTCCATAAGTAGCAAGTTGACCAGGTCCGAGTGATCCACGTGGACCAGCATGCTTGGTTCAACCTTATCAACTAAGAGAACTTGGTATTGTCCGGATTTTACAGAGTTCGGCCCACTCTCTTTACCTTAGGTAAGTGAGGTTAAGGAATTCAGAAATTAATTTGTCAACCATTCATTCCGTGGACCTTACTGACTGATTCCCCTTTTTCTTTTTATAGGGATGGAGGTAGACGATTTAAAGAGGAGAAGGCCCCCGCGCCCTAAGATGGAGGTTGTCCTCTCTTCCGAACTAAGGATGAAAGTGACGCCAAGGAAGAGGAAGGCTTCTGAGGCCGAGGTCAAGGTTGTCCCAATCGTGGAACCAGCTAGAACCGAGGCCACCACAACCCAAGCTATTCCTACCATGGAACCAACTAGAACTAAGGCAGTCGCAGCCCAGTCTATTCCTACTGTTGCTCTGATCCCTATTCCTAAGGTTCCATTCGCTAAGGCTCCTGTTAGAGTCGAGCCTATCACCATCTCGTCCCCTTCAATAGAGGAACAAGACCCCAAGGCACCTTCAACGGTCGCGGGTCCTTCTGGAGTAAGGAGAGAAGTAGTAGGGGAGGCCCCTAGCACGGATGTCTTTACGCGATCTGTGGTTCCCTTCGTCTCTATTAAGGCTGAGCCCTTAGTCGGTCAAGGTGGTGTCCTTGTCGGGTATGTGAACACACTTGAAGCAGTTGCTCAGGCTTCCAAAGCTAGCAGGGCTGGAGGAGCTTTCGCAGCCTCTCCAAGAAGAGCTTCCGGACCCTCTCTAGGGGTCCTACCTCCTAATTTTCACATGGCCCAGCTTAACCCTTGGGCAGCTAAGCACGTTTCAGAGGCGTAGATAGTTGACACACTCTCCCGCCACCACGTCAGCTTCGTGAACGATTATACGGCGGTATGCTACCAGTCGATGCCAATGATGCTAGAGGTGAAGGAGAGGCTGAAGGAGTTGGAACGACTCGAAGCAGAGTAGGCCAAGTTTGTGGTCGAGAAGGCAGAACAAGACACTCAGCGGATCGAGCTTGAGACGTGGATAAAGGCTTCAGTGAAGGAGCAAGAGGAGCTGAAGAAGGCTCTTGTGTAGGGTCAGACTAGGAAACTCATGCTTCAGGGTGAGATTAACCAACTCCAAGCTCACCTGGATGTGGTTAACCCCGAAGTCAGGCGTTTACACCAAGCTAATGAAGACATGGAGTTCAGGGCCGTGGAAGCTGAGTCGGGGCTTGAAGTGGTGAAAGAGAAGCTCGAGGCAGAGTAGCGGATGAGTGTGGACCGATTAACTCAACAAAGGATTGTCCTTAAGTCCACAACGTCTGCAAAAAAGGCATCTCTGTGGGCAGAGCTCGAGGCTCGAGTGGTCTCGTAGGTAGCTGCAGCTATGGCCGAATACAAGGTTTCCACTGAAAGAACCAAGGAGCTGGACAAACTATATTACTTTGGCTATGATACTGATTTTGATACTTGCCTAGTTGAGGTTAGAAAGTTTTATCCGGCTCTCAACCTCGACACCTATACAGTGGATAATGTCGAGGATGACGAGCCTATCGTAACAGATGAGCCAGAGAATGCTGCTCCTGTTGCTGAAACTGCCCCAGATGCTCCTGTCGCCGAAGCCACCACCGACGCTCAACCCCCTAGCCCGAAAGTCATTCCATCATAAGCTGGTCCCTCTACTCGGAGGGAGTAAGGCTCATCATTTTTTTTTACAATGTAAATGGATAATTTTTTAATAATGACTTTTTAGATCAATGATTATTACTGGTTGATGACTTGTTCGCTTACGTTGATTGTTGTGATGATTCTTGTTTAAGGACCGACCCCTTGATGGGCCAACCTCCCCCCCACGAATGGCGTGCTTGGTTGCTTTCATAGATTATTCATTGTGCAACAAGCCGACCCCTTTTTTGATGAATCAGGTCTTCTTTGAGCTTTTCCCCCGCGTGCAAGGGGATCCATATATAGATTTTCGGGGGTTTAACGTCCTGACCCCTTCTTGAAGGGATCAATCCGTTAAGTTAACCTCTGCTTGTGAGAGATAACTTTTTCGCTTGTAAATTACACGAGTGGATAATGTAGAAATGGAAGAACTTTTATTAAGAGCCTTAAGAGGCCAGTAGCTTCAAGCAGTACATTTATTAAATGTCATCAGTGGCCAATGGTTTCTCACGGATAGTAGATCTTCAAGTACTCGGCGTTCCAAGGATGGGATAGTTGTCATCCCTCGAGGTCTTTTAAGTAATATGAACCAGGCTGAGTTGACTTGATCACACGGTAGGGTCCTTCCTAGTTTGGTTGAGTGCCCCAGCCCCCGGTTCGGCCGTATTTTAAAAGAAGCGACGGAGGACCAAGTCCCTGGGTCGGAACTGCCTTGTCTTGACCCTCAAATTGTAGAATCGAGCCACTTGATGATGCCTAGCAGCAGTTCAGAGTCGGGCAATATCTCTGACTTCTTCGAGCAAGTCGAGGCTTGATGGGCCTAACCCGTGTTATGATCTTCTTAGTAGTTTCTGACCCTAGTCATTGGGAGGCCGATTTCAACTGAGACGATCGCCTCCGAACCATAAGATAACGAAAAGGGGGTCTCCCTACTAGACGAATGGGCTGTAGTCTTGTAGGCCCAAAGGATAAATGAGAGTTCTTCTGGCTAGTTACCTTTCGTTGTTTACAACTTCGTCTTAAGATGATGCTTGATGACTTTGTTCACGGCCTTTACCTGTCCGTTGGACTGTAGATGCCGAGGTGAGGAATAAGCATTCGAGATGCAGAGCTCTTTGCACATACCTCTAAACTTATCATTGTCGAATTGCTTCCCGTTGTCAGAAACGATGGTGCGCGGGATTCCGAATCGACAAATGATATTCTTCCAGATGAAGTCGAGCACTTTCTAATCGGGGATCTTAGCTACGGGCTCAACCTCAGCCCATTTAGTGAAGTAGTCGACTGCGACAATAGTAAACTTCACTTGTCCTTTCCCTATGGACAGAGGCCCAATGATGTCGATCCCCCACTAAGTGAATGGCCACGGCCCACTCATGGGGGTTATTTCTTCTTCTGGATGCCTTAGTATTGCTGTAAACCTCTGACATTTGTCACACCTTCAGACGTAATCTTTCGAGTCCTCTCGGATGGTCGGCCAAAAATACCCCGGGTGCAGTATCTTCAAGGTCAGGGCTTGGCCACTGAAGTGATTACCGCAGATGCCCTCATGAATCTCTCATATCACGTAATCCACTTCTTCGGGTCGAAGGCATCTAAGATAAGGCTGTGTGTACCCTTTCTTATATAAGACCCCATCCAAGATAATGTATCGGGCTACTCTGATCTTCAGCAGTCGAGCCTCTAGCTTGTCCTAGGGGACCTCACCAGATACGAGGTATTCGTAGATTGGGTTCATCCAGCTTAGTGCAGTCTCGACCGGGTTGACCACTTCTCGTTCCACTTGATCGATGCTTGGGCTCTCCATGAATTCCACAGGAATGATATGAGAAATCTTTCCTTTCGTGGCCAAGGTTAACCTTGCTAGAGCATCAGCCCAAGAGTTCTCTGCCCTCGAAATCTAGTTGATGGTGCAACTTCAGAACCTTTCGATCAATTTTCTTGTTTCGGCCTGATAAGCCACCATCCTGGTTTCTTTAGCTTCATACTCAATGGAGATATGGTTCACCACAAGTAGGGAATCACATCGCACTTTCAGGGACCAAACCCCCAAGCTCGCAACTAGTCTGAGTCTTGCCAACTAGGGGTGCACATGGTTCGGTTCGGTCCGATTCTGGGGTTAAACCGGAACAAACCGTTACCTACGGTTCTAGGATTTTTGGAACTGGAACTAGATCGTTAGCACCCTAGAACCGAATCGGAACTGGACCGTGAAAACCCATTCAGTTCTGGATCGGTTCCACGGTTCTGGGCTTTTTAAACTCTAACCCAATTGCACTTTTTTAACAATATATTAAGGTCTTTATGCATTCAAATGCAATTGGGGCCCAGGATCAAAGATTTTATCCGTTAGTCTGAGGGTACCAACAGTAAATAGGTGACTCCTTTTAAAAAAAGAAAAAACCAAGTTAGATGAAATGAATGGTTGGATCACAGACAAAGTGATACCATTTGTACAATGTAGATGCATAAGGACCTTTAAAATTCCTCAACACATTTGTTCTATTTTACTTAGTTCGTTATACTAGTACTGCAACATTAGTTGGATGGGGCCCACATGGCTGAACGGTGCATATTTTCGTGGATGGGCAATTCTGCAAAGTGTTCATATATAGGTGAATCCTAGTCGTATGATAATTTGCCTTGGAATTAGATAGTTGAGAATAAAATATAGGTAACGGTCCAAACGCAACATCTGAAAGTATTGGTCTTATCACATGGAATTTTTTAAATCCATCATCATCAATCTCGGTGGGTCCAAAAGAAACATGTAAAGCTCAGATCGACGGTTTGGATCCACGGTTCATGTCACAGTTCGGATCAATGGTTCAATTCATAGTTTGGTTCGGTTCTACAGGGCCCTAAACTGAAACCGATCCGTAATCAACGATTCTGGAAATTTTGGAACTGGAACCAATCCGTAATCAACGGTTCTGAAAAATTTGAAATCAGAACCAGACTGTTAGCACCCTAGAACTGGACCAAACTGGACCAATCCAACAGTTCTGGTCCAGTTACACAGTTCCACTGGTTCGATGTGCACCCCTACTGCTAACAGAGCCTCATATTCTGCTTTGTTATTGGAGGCTCTGAAGCCGAGCTTGATGGCATAATGGATGGTTGTAGAGTCAGGTGTGACCAGGACGATTCCTGCTCCAGCTCGCTTAGCGTTGGAAGACCCGTCGACATTAAGGACTCACCTCTGCTCTAACTCTAGATCTTTGGCAAGTGATGAAACTGGTGGGGTTGATGAGGCTACTTCTGCTTTGGCATCGTCACTCGGGATGGTGTACTCAGATTTGAAGTCAGCCACAGCTTGGCCCTTGATGGTCATCCTTGGACGATATTGGATGTCGAACTCCCTGAATTCCACTGCCCATTATGTAAGTCGTCCGGAGATATCTGGTTTTTGAAGGACTAGCCTAAGGGGGGAGTTAGTCAGGACGATGATGGTATGTGCTTTGAAGTATGGACAAAGCCTTCGTGCTAAAAAAAATAAGATGAGTGCCAACTTTTCAATGCTCGAGTATCTGGTTTCGGCGGGCACCATTGCTTTGCTCGGGTAGTAAACAGGGTACTATTCATTTTCTACCTCCCTGATGAGTGCAGAGTTGAAAGCCAAGACCGAGACTGCCAAGTACAAGAGTAGGGGCTCACACTCTTCTAGTTTCGACAGTAAGGGAGGCAAACCCAGGTATTGGTTCAACTCCTAGAATGACTGCTTGCATTCGAAGGTCCACTCAGCCTTCTTGTGACCTTTCAGTTGCTAGAAGAAAGGGAGGCACCTATCGGTAGCTCGAGAGATAAACCGTCTAAGTGCTTCTACTTGGCCAATCAGGCATTGGATTTCCTTCATTGTTTGCGAGGAGCTCATATCAAGCAGCACTTTTATCTTCTCAGGATTCACCTCGATGCCTCTCTGACTGACTTGAAACCCAAGAAATTTGTCAGAACCTACTCCGAAGACACATTTGGCTGGGTTCAGCTTCATGAGATGCTCCCGGAGGATTGAAAACATCACTCCAAGATCTGCGAAGTGATCGGATGCTCTGACGCTTTTGACGAGCATGTCATCCATATAAACTTCCGTTGTTTGTCTAATCTGCTTGGAAAACATCTGATTCACCAATCTCTGGTATGTTGCCCCAACATTCTTGAAGCCAAAAGGCATGAGCCGGTAATAGTAGAGCCCTTTGTCAGTGATAAAAGTAGTCTTCTGTCTGTCTGGGGGATGCATCGAGATTCGATTGTACTCGGAATAGGCATTCAGGAAGGAAAGGTGCTTGTGACCAGCCGTGTTGTCGACCAATTGGTCGATTCAAGGTAATGGAAAACTATCCTTCGGACAGGCCTTGTTCAGGTCTGAATAGTCAACACAGACCCGCCACTTTCCGCTTGCTTTTTTCGCCAGGACCACATTAGCGATCCAGTCTGGATAATGGACTTCTTCAATGAAGCCAACGCTGAGTAGCTTACAAACTTCATCGACTATGTCTCTATACCTCTCAGCATCGAACACTCTTCTTTTTTGCTTTACTGGTTTATGATCCGGGTCCACATTTAGTCTATGGACCATAACATCGGGAGATATTCTCGGCATATCTTCGTGCGACCATGTGAAGACGTCCTTGTGCTGTTGTAAGAAGGTTAACATCTGAGACCTCTGCTTAGAATTCAGCGATGTCCTGAGTTGAACAGTTCTGGTCGGGTCGGGACGATCTCTAAGTTCTTAGGAGGATCTTCCGTGGTGTTGAGGACGTTGAAGGTGAGAGCCTGCTTCACCGACCCTTTTCTTACAGTCATTGCATAACATCTCCGAGCTTCATGCTGGTCCCCTCGGAGGTATTCGACCCCACCTTCGGTGGGAAATTCATCATCAAGTGGTATGTGAACATGACCGCCCTCATTGCATTAAGGGAGGGTCGGCCCATAATAACATTATGCACCGATGGCATATTGACGACCAGAAAGTCCATTAGAAGTGTGACCTGGTTTTATCCTTCTCCCGCTGTTACTGGAAGGGAGATAGCTCCCTCGAAGATTACCCTATCCCCGGCAAAGTTGTGTAGAGGAGTCTTCACGAGTGGAATGTGTGACCTATCAATACTCATTCTCTCGAACGCCTCAGAGTAAATGACATTGGCTGAGCTTCCTATGTCAACCAGGATGCAGAAGACTTTGCGGTTAGCTATGGTCATAGCCACCACAAGGGCATCATCATGCGGATGTTGGATTCCACGTGCATCTTCCTCTTTGAAAGTCAAGCTGCAGAGGTTGACATGAAGCTCTTTCTTCAGCCTTTCGGCCAGATTGACATAGCGCTCGGGATCTGAACTTCGAGAGTGGGCTTTACGAGCCCTGTTCGAGTCGCCTCCACCAGATGAACAACCATAAATGGTTTGAATTTTCGCAGGTTCTTCCACCACTTTGCTTCATCGTTCTTCCTTCTGAGCCGACCTCTCCTCCTTATTATATCGATGTAAACAACCCTTGCAATAAGGGTCTCGATTTTGTCCTTAAAATCCACATAGTCGCTCGTGTTGTGGTCGTGGTTGTGATGAAATCTGCAGTACTTACGCTTGTCTCGATTTTCTGCGTCAATCTTCATGCAACCAAGCCAATTCAGGAGTCTCTAGTCTCTAATATCCAACAAAATCTGCTTCGAAGAGGTGTGTAAGAACAGAATTTTCCCTCCAGCCTTTGGCTCTGCGGACGATCACGAGGGGCTCGGTCATCAAGTTTTTTTATCAGATGATTGAGTTTCTTCGTTCCTCGGTCTCTTTTCTTTTGATGATGCTTCAGCCACTTGAATGCTACTACAGGAGTTGGAGAATTCCTTGGCATTGGTGTACTTCTGAGCCCTACTAATGAGCTCGGTTAAGGTAGTTGGTGGATTTTTTCCAATTGAGAAGGTGAACCTTCCTTCTTTGAGCCCACTGAACATAGCTGAGAGCACCATTTTGTCATCGTAATCTTCTACTAACAACGCCGCCTCATTAAAGCGGGCAATGTAATCCTTCAGGGGCTCTTTGTTCCCTTGCTTGAGGGTGAACAAATGCATGGTCGGCTTCCGACTCTTCTTACCAGAGATAAACTGGGTAAGGAACATTCTGTTGAGCTCCGAGAAGGAGCTGATCGATTTTGGTTTAAGTTGTCAGTACCAAATCCAAGCTGACTTGGAGAGAGTTATTGAGAATGTTCGGCACATCATGGCATCCATAGCCGACTGGATCTGCATCCATGAACAGTATGACTCGATATGTTCCGAGGGGTCTCCAGATCCGGAGAATTGGATGATAGGAGGCATCCTAAACCTTGACGGCATCACCTCGTCCATGATGTCTGAGGTGAAGGGAGGCTCGGTCTCTTCCATCATCGTTTGGACTACAGTTAGGATGGAGATAGATTGCTGCTTCTTCTGGAATGCCTTAAACTAGTCTTGCAGTTCCTTGAAATGTGCTTCTAGAGGATTCTGATTCTCAGCTATTGTCTCTTAGGTGGCATCCACCACCTCAAATATTCTGCCTCGCATACTTCTCTCCAACCGATGGCAAATGTCAATGGGGGCCAGAGCCGAACTGGCAGATACATAAGACTGCTCAGCGTCCTGCTCGAGTTCAGGAATTCAGGCAGATCGCTACTGAGGTACTGCATCGTGTGTGGGGTCAGGAGCACGCACGAACTGTGTCTGGGAACCTCTAGCTTGGGAACCGATTGGCTGTGGTCATTCTTCGGGCGCTGGAGTGGCTTCCAACGGGTTTAACTGCGGCTGCTGGATCTATTGCGCCTTCATTTGTCCAATCTCATCCTTTAGCATCTGGACTTCATTCTATAGCGCCTTGTATTTCCCTCCTCAGCTTCGAGTCCTTTAAGATGATCCTGTCGGAGCTGACTCGGTGTGCAGCAGCGAAGAAGATTAGTGTTACCTGCTCGGTTCAGGTTCCACCACTATCACTTTTTTCTTTCCTCTCGCCATTTCTGGTGAGACCTACTAACTTTTTGTTTAAACTTCCCACAGAGGGCGCTAAAAATGTTGATGTCAAAATCTGGACCACCCTCCACCCAATGCGATGAACCCTTGACAGACCCTAGTCTTGCACAAAAAGGTGAGCAAAGGAGACCCTAGCTAGGCCGGGGGACCTTCCGATGCTTAAGTCGGGCTAGGGAATCTGGATCTAAGTTGAATGTAGAGAGAGGGTGTGAGATCTTCCGTACCTGTAGTAATAGGGTCCCTTGGTATTTATACCTGTGAGTTAGACAATTCATGTCCGTTAATCTCGACATAATTTGCTTAATCAGCGAGATATAGTGATCGTGGAGATATTATTCGGAATCTTTAGATCGTACGACGTATCGTGTCTTAAAGACACGTATCCTTGGGTGAGATCGTCGGTCACATCCACATATAGGTCAATCTCTAGACTCAGTATACGGAGTACCATCACACAGGCTCATCCTCAGCCTCGGCATGTGGTATATCCTTGTCCGAACTTGGCCTCGACATTGGTTCACAACATATCCATGACCGGACTTGGCATCGGCCCCGACAAACGAAGTAATTATACTTAACTCGGCCTCGAATCGTATAGTCATTAGGCCGAGTACTAGTGGTCGGAGTCCGTCAATAGATCTCTATGGTTAGAGCTCGTAGAACGAGACTAAGGATGAGGGTCAAAGCTCGGCTCGGTCGTTTCCCTTTGGATGAGGTAAAGCTTATGTTAACGCATTAGAATGGCAGTTCTGAGTCATGACTCGGGAGTTGGCCCCTGATGTTGTATTCTCCTTTCGAGGCCTTTCAAGGCTTATGACCTGGGCTAATCCCAATTATCCTTGTACGAATTTCCCCATAACAAAAAGACTCATTTTTAGAAATCTACCAAACATGTTCATGGGCTATCCATGTCACCCTAACCAAACAGCCCCCTAAGGTGCTTCCATGGAGAAATGGCCTAGGAAAAGGAAGTGTAAATTGAGCTTTACATACCATCATCATCATGGCGGTAGAAAACCAATTTTGTTTTGTGAGAAAGCTGAACCTATAAATTGAAGAGAATTGGAATTGAAAGTAGCTTGTTGGCAATGAAATAGGCCCATTAATTGGGCTTGTGAAAATCACCGGTCTAATTAGTAAAGGTGTTGGGTCTGGTCCCAATGTAGATAACTTGTCTATTAAGGTTAGAGTCGAGCGCACTGCTAATCATCTTTATTATTGCTATGTATTGGGCCTTGGCCCGGATTTCAACTTGAGGGTGTGTTTGTTTTTAAAATTTTTCGCATAATGTAAAGTAAATAAAACATCATTGTCATTTCACAGTTTTTATTTAAATAAGAGTTATAATTTGTAAATCGAGAGTCCAATACACCTATAAAGAAAATAAATGGAAAAACTTGTAATCATTACATTTTTTTATATAGATGCATAATAAAACCAACATTGATAGCAAACTCGAAAGTAATTATTACCCATTTTCAATCATTTATCCTTGTAATTGGAAAGCCAAACTGGACCTAAGTGTAAATAGTATAAACCATGGCATGACTGTCCGCGTAATAAATGGGTTAATTATAGCCTAGCCCAAATCAGGCCCACTCCACCCTAATTCTATGAGGAGGCATTTAGCGTATGCGATTGTATGGAATTAAGTGAGATGGAATTTAAAAAACTACCATTTAAATCCCACACTACGTTTGTTTTCTTCTACAATTGTTTGGTTTATATGCTTTGAAAAATTAGTCATGTATTAAAAAGGATTACAAAGAATTCATTTAAAACATGGGATTTGTAACATAGGCTTTTTAAATCCATTCAAATTTTGAAACATAGCAGCCCATCTCCCGTGCAATGTGCAAATCCAACTAATGAATACGTTCATGTTAGCAAGTTCCATGGGTCCCAACCATGATACATGGATTATATCCAAACCATCCATGAGCCCAAAAATCAGGCAAATCAAAAGCTTACATGGACCACACCACATAAAGCAAGGGAGATTGAACACATACTGACGAAAACTTCCCAGGGCCACAGAAGTTTTGGATCAAGCTAATATTCATGTTTTCCCTTCATCCAAGTCTATGTGTTCTTATGAACAAGTTTGATAGGTAAAAATTCATCACAATGGGCCTTACTAAGCTTTCAACTATCGACGTCATTATCTTGACTACTTTATAGTGTGGTCCATGTAAGCTTTGGATCTCTCTTATTTTTTAAGTCCATTCCATAAAATGATCATGCAAAATAGATGGTGGTGTGGATATAATACATACATGATAATAGGGTCCACATAACTTGTTGAAGTCAACACAATAGGAAAGTTTATGATATTTTCAACTAGTGTCTTCCCGGACGGTGGGTTTTGCTGATTCTACAAATGAATCCAAACATGATTTTAAATAAACTCTAGAATTTGACTTTTCAATATTTACATTGCAAATATGTCATCAATATCCTTTAAACCAGGGAATTTGTACACGAACTCTTACACCGTGTCATCATTGCAAAAAACTTAATTTCACTCCACTTAATTCCATCTAATTCCACGGGCCAAACACCGCATATGAATTAGGTATTTTCATGAGAAAGAAAAGATAACAGGGGATGCCCCACAGGAATCCAATGGGTGGGAATACCATGGTTTGATGTGAATTCTTTTCAATATTATAAGGAGTCTTTCATCTTGAAAGCAACGAGAAGCTCCGAGAATTTGCATTCAATTTCAAAAGCAGAAATGATGAAATGGATCCCCAATCAGGACTGGCCCAGCCATGTGGTACTGTCATGATCATGGTTTGTTGTCTCAGTGACTCAGTTGGGCTCCTATCATGAACGGACAGGACATGATCATTGGATTCGATGAAATATTGGAACTTGAATGTGGACTTCAGCACTCTTACTGCTGATTGTTCAGTTGTAGGCAACGATTGGAATATCTTTTTTGGAAGTGAGTAAACATGTGGGGTACAACAGATGAAAGGTCTGGTTCGCACTGGCCGAACACCAAGGTCCCAGTACTCGATCTTAACCGTCTACTAGAAAAAGAAAAAGAAAAAAATAGGCCGTGGATGACAGTTCCGATGCTGTTCTCGTTCCAACGTTCAGAGAGCTCACGTGTCACAGATCTAAACCACTCATTAGTGGCACTGTCAGCATGGGCTGGACCAAAAGGAAATGGATTGGTTACTCCCCCTGCCACCAGCCCAGTGGCTGATGGTCGGTGCTCTGTGGACCCTACCGTGATGTATGTGTTTCATCCATGTCGTCCATCTATATTTCTAGATCATTTTAGTGTGTGAGACCAAATTTTAGGGGAATATAAATTTCAGGTGGACCACACCACAGGAAAACAATAGCGATTGGATATACACCATTAAAATCATCCTAAGGCCCAATGTACTGTTTATTTGTCATCCAATATGTTGAGTGGGTCATAAAGACCCAGATGAAGGGAAAAAAAAAAGATCAACTTGATCCGAAACTTTTATTGCCCCAAAAAGTTTTTAATGGTCGACATTCATTTGACACTGTTTCCTGTAATGTGGTCCACTTGAGATTAGGATATACCTCATTTTTTGTCTTATTCCATAAAATGATCTAGAATAATAGATGAACGGCATGGATGAAACACATACATCATGGTGGGGCCCACATAGCACCAACTACCAGCCATTGGCTGGTGTCAGGGGGAGTAACCAATACGTTCACGTACCAAAAGTAATGTTCTTGTGCTGATCCAGCGGGTCAAACATGTGTAAGAAAACGGGCGGCAGGTAAAATTTTAAAACAAATGAAAAAAACGAAAAGAAAAGTTCAAGGTTTCCGAAGATCGAGGCACAAGTGGTGCTCACTGGATGAGTGCACTTTGCTTTTTGGTACATGACACGTTGACCGAAACTAGTGCCCAGGAAATAGGAAGCTGATCGGCTACTATAGCACATACGCCTACATGGCTGGTGTGGGTACGTAGGATGACAAGAGCTCCTCGACCTCTGAGTTGTACGAACGGTCCAAAGAAGATCAAAGTAACACGGCCTACGATGATGTATTTATTATGTCCACATCGTTCATCCATCTGCTGAGATTATCTTAGGGCCACTTTGGTGCATTGCTTTAGAATGGATCACGATGGATGGAATGAGATTTAAGGTAACGAAGTGTGTTGTCGGTGGTGGTTGATATCCCGGGAGGATCTGAGAAACTTGTTTGGATGGGTTGTTATATCATGAGACGATTCGAGAAATCTATTTGGATGGGAAATGGAATTCGGCAATCCTGTAGTTATAATATAGGGGAGTATTTGGAAATGCAAATGTATCTCAGGATAATATTTTTCATGCCCAAAAATCAACGCCGAAGAAAATCAAGATGCTAAATTTATCGGGAAAACAGATTTTTCCTCGATAGAAAATAGAAAATGGCAACAACATTTGATCTTCTGAGCTTCTAAGAAAGAGGAGAAATTGGACCTACCGAATCGAAGTTGTAGCTTCTGCTTCTCTCTACTTGGGGTTAAAGAACCTTAAAAAAATTGAACTTTTTATGATTTCTAGAGAGAGGTGGAAGTAGATGGTAGTCGTCAGTAACAAACACGGATTAGATACTAACTAGTTGAGAAGCAAGACTCGCTACTAAAGTGATGTAACAAAGTTTTGTGGACCCGACTATAATGTATGTGTTGTATCCACAGCATCCATCCATTTGGAGATATCATTTTAAGGCATCAGCCAAAGAATCCCTAAGATCCAAAGCTTTAGTGGACCATACCACAGAAAATAGCGGGAAGATTGATCCCCACCGTTGAAACTTTCATAAGGCTCATTGTTCACAACCCAAGTATAGGGCTGCGATGTAGTAATAATCTCGATGAGATCAAGGTCGAATCCACAAGGACTAATCTCGTGTGTTTTCTGAAAGCAACTAGAAGAAGATGAAAGCCTAAATCTGAAAGTATAGAGAGTAATCGTGAGAGATTTAATAAAAAAAATTTTAAAAATTCAAAGGTGGAAAAGTAGGGTTTCCAAGGATCCACTTGTAGAGATCAAGGAGATCTATGCTTGATTTAATGATACAACTGGAATCAGAGTCTCATCTTATCCAATTGGAAGATATCTCGGTAAAACAAAATCTGAACTTCATTTGACCTAATTCTCAATGAATAAGAGGTGTAAGAATTGGAAGTTATTCCATCACAAAACCATGCCCACGAGACAAGGCAAACAACAGGATTTACCAATCCCACAACCAATCATAAGGGAATCATGAAGATTAAAAAAATTTCATCATCCAACCATGCCCATGGAACAATGATGAACAACAGAATTTTCTAATTTCACAATCTCAATACATGAAAAGAACATACTCAAAGCTATTGCAGATCTATTGTAATTTAAGTCACAACAAATTATTAAAAACTAAAAGTATTTTTTATAATCAAACTAGAATCAAAGATAGTTCAACTTAAGCATGAATCAAAGTAGTAGAAAATATCTCATCACGCTACAAGCTTCACCTCTTAACCATAACTAAAAGCTTTAGCTAACCATAGATATGATTGAACTAGAATCTCTTAAGAAAAGCATAAAAATAACTAAGGAAACAGAAAAAAAAAACTCTTGGCAATGGCTTCTCTACACTTTTGCTTCATTCCACAAACCTTAAAAGATGCTTAGGAACATCTTAGGGAGTCCTATTTATAGTTGTGGAACTTCAATTTTCGCACCTATTTGGAAAACTCTAAAAATTATCTCAAATTTAAGCAGTTTTTTAAAATAGGCTTCACTCTGTGCAATTTCAGAAAATGACCCAGAGTTTAAGAATATGCTTCTTCAGGACACTTTCAAGAATATGTTTATTTTCAAGATAATTTCAAGATTCCTTTTCTTCACTTCAAATATTTGATTCGCTTCATTCCTCACTTGGTTTTCTTAGATCTTTAACATATGAATTCTTCAATATTGGCCTTCTAAGATTCATCCCTTACCTTGGTGATTCTTGAGCATCGAATCCAAGCTTTTAGTACCCTTTTTAATCCAAGCTCTTAAATTCACCTTGCAATACAAACATGAGTAAAATACAACATTAAGCATTATTATGTTCATAAAATCAAGTAATTAATGAGGGTCCAATATGCAATATTTGACCCTCAACACCCATCATGATGTTTTTTGGAAATCCAACATATTCTTCAAGTTAACAAAGACATTATAGAAGGGAAAACACAAATATCAGCATGATCAAAAACTTTTGTGGCCTTTAGAAGTTTTTAATGGTGGCATCACTTTCCCCACTATTTTCTGTGATGGAGTCCACTAGAGCTTTGGATGTGACTCATTCTTTGGATCTTACCCCAAAATGATCTCTTTAGATGGACGGACGGTGTGGATACAAAACATACATCATGGTGAGGCCCACAAAACTTGGTGACGTCACTTTAGTAGTAGTCTCGATACACAACAAGCATAATCCAGTGTGATATATATTTCAAAAGATAGATCCTCACCATGTATAATCCACATATGATCCTATTTTTCTGTATAGATGATTTAACCCTTCGAAAATTGAACTTGAGTGCAAAAGGTTTACCATTCTATTATTTGAGTTGTCCATAGTCAAATTCCAATGATATTTTGCAAGTAAAATATAATTAAATGTCATTTTAGTGTTCCCTACCTATTTAACAGTTCCGATCATCCATACCCACAGTGAAACTAGCATACTAGTAATTCATTTTAATAGTCTGCGGACTACAAGGTCAGGCCCCTTTTCAACTTGAGAACACGATCTTCGTTGGTTGCCTTCGAGGGAGGTGTTATACAACAACTAGTTATGTGTGGTGCCCACCATGGTACATGTGTTTCATACAATCCATACAAAAGGTTTTTCCAATCAACTGGACTAGTTGCCAAAAAACTTCATGTCATCACATTTGCATACCAAAATGAACTTTCAGCGGAGTTCACTAATAGTAATGGATACCCACCAGTTGTATCTAGATTTTAATAATAATATACAAAACGAAGAAAATAACCATGATCCCAGTTACAAATGCACTTACTCTCTCCCCAACAGACATGGCAGCAACATCAGTTGGGCCACACCAACGAAATTAATCCTGAGTCAATGCTCTGTAAGGTGATTTATCATGTAGCAGAGATGTAGGTAATCATCTTTTCCTCTCTCTATCTCTCTCTCAACTGAACGCAAGAGAGATTCATGAGACATGTATTTGGAGGGTGAAAATATCATTTCCTTATTTCTTTGGTATCAAATGGCATGAGGCAAGATCCGCTACAACCTTTTAAAACCATTTTCGGTGGCGGCCATTTTAATACCTAAAACAAGGGCATGAAATAGCCAATTTTTAAGGAAAATACACCACAAAGAAAATGGGGGAGTTTCGTTCTGGACGCGAGGAAGGAGGCTTAACTCTTCTAGTTACCACCAACAACTGTCGATTGAGCTCTCTTCTCAACCATATTAGGACCAAGGCCACCCACCCCCACTATATAAACCCCATTTTCACGCTAGAGTACTCGTTCCCGCCATTATAGTCGGCCATAGTTAGCTAAAACTTCTCATCCTGCGGTCCATACGATGGATTGGGGAAGACAACGGGATGGGCTCGAGGATGGGCAGTGACTGGGCAACGATTCTAAGAAGGAATTTCACGATCCCTCCCATTTTCTCGAATTCAGCATCTCCATGATGCAAATAGATATCCATCACCATCTAAACGCCCTAAAGAATGTGGATGGAGGGATATAACAATACTATCCCTCCTATTCCACCGAAAGTCTACTGCCCAAACTGGCCCTTGGAGCATGAGCCCAAAAATGGGACGCGGATTAGCTACTAACAGGTTGAGTAGCGAGACTTGCTACTGAAGTGAAGTCACCAAGTTCTGTGGGCCTACTATGATGTATGTGTTGTATCCACACTGCCCATCCATCTTGAGATATTGTTTTAAGGCATGAGCCAAAGAATGAGGCAGATAAAAAGTTGTAGTGGACCCCACCATAGAAAATAGTGGGGACCCACCGTTGAAACTATCCTAAGGTCCACCATGATGTTTATTTGAAATCCAACCTGTTCAAAAGTTAAAAAAGATATGAAAGAAGGGAAAACACAAATATTAGCTTGATCTAAAACTTTTGTCACCTTTAGAAGTTTTTAATGGTGGGTGTCACCATCCTCATTATTTTCTATGATAAGGGTCCAGCTTTGGATTTAAATCATTCTTTGGATCTTACCCTAAAATGATCTCTCCAAATAGATGAACAACATGGATACAAAGCATACAACATGGTGGGCCCCACAAAACTTGGTGACATCACTTTGGTAGCGGCTACTTGTAACATCCCGAAAATCGGGGGTCGAGTAAAAACTCCACTCCCGAGTTCCAGAACATCACTTATGCAACATAAATGTGTATGATTGAATGTTGTCTGTGTTAATGTATTAAACATGAGTGGGATTAAGCCAAAACAACATATCATACTCCAGAGACAGTTAAATTTACAAGCGGAAGACTGTGATAGTATGTATAACATATATAAACTGTTGTATGTCTCCAGAGTGTGAACATGTTACCAGGTTATATACATACATGTATGCTCCAAAAGTAAACAAAAAAGAATATACATGAGTACTCTAAAAATATAAAATGACAAGTGTCAAGACAACAAATCAACCTCCCTATAATCCCGTCAATCAAAACACGCATAAAGGAGGGATTCTCCTCCTCATCATCAAGTCCAGCTCCGTTTCTCAAGCAGCGCCATCATCTGCAACCAAAATAGGGACTGGTGGGTGTCCGGAAACACCATCCCGTAACGTGGGAGTGAGTAGCTAACTCAGTGGAATAAATAGAGCAAAGATTAGTATGTTCTCAAATCAATCATGCGATAATAGTAAAGCAGTAAATCAAACATTCCTAATACTGTTGTTAATGCAATATGACATGACATGATGGATGCCCTCACCGACGATCTCTCTCATACGGCACCATCTGCGTCCGCGGCATGCTTGCGTACCGCTCAGTGTTCTACATCTTCCAGGCACATGCAATGTGATGGTGATATGATTACCGAGTTATTATTAGTCCATTCAAACAGCAGGATTGGGAAACTAAGGTACTTCCCTTATATCAATCCCAACACAAATCCTGTCTAGGGTCGTCACTCCTAGTAATCTCATACGATGTATATTTTGTAGGTCGCTGCAAGGGCTGCCAGAGCTGTTGCTCGCACTCGTTGCACCGCTCCCCCATCACCTTATCAATACAGGCCTACTTGTACTCTTGTCACTACGGAAGGGTCGTCGCCTCCCGTAGACTCAGAATACGCTCGAGGTCACTACAAAGGGCTGTCAGGGCTGTTGCTCGCACTCGTTGCACCACTCCCCCATCACCTTATCAATGTAGGCTGACAGCAAGAATAGTGTCTCATACCACCATAATCTGCTCACGAGTCATAGGTGCTCACTGGTCACTACGGGGAGGTTTGTGGCCCCATCGTAGGCCGACAGCTCGACCACGGTGTCCCATACCACCATGCCCGGCTCATGAGTCTTTGTGGATCGAGGTACCATGGTTAATAGGGTTTACAGTGGTAAGTTCAGTACCCTAGGTTCAAGCAGTTATGACTCATACAGGTTGAACATACAATGGCCAGTCGGGTTACTTGACGGGCTCGACTAGAACGAGCGCATCTCAAGTCGAACGACATGAAGTGCATAAGACACCTCGTGTGGCCTAACCACTGCCGCCAACTCCAAAATACGACTCGCGTTCATCGACGCGTCGTTCGTGGCAAAGATAAGCCAACCACGAATTCACTCGGTTGCCGACTGACTGGACTAGGTATAGTCCCAAACATTTATGAATACACATCAACAATCATGTAAGAGTAATGGAAATGAAATACAATAATGTGAGCATGTTAACACATGTTATAACATACAACTTAAGTAAATCATCTAACACATGCATTTCATACATACAATGAAGTCATGCATATAGCCAACTAGTAGGAAATCATTTACATCAGCATATTGTTTGAGAATTCAATCTCAAACTAGTTCATAACACCATTTAATTCAATATATACTAATACAAACATTTATACAGACATTTAAACTACACACTTAAGTCTAC
This sequence comes from Magnolia kwangsiensis, assembly GCA_037074715.1. Taxonomy (NCBI): domain Eukaryota; kingdom Viridiplantae; phylum Streptophyta; class Magnoliopsida; order Magnoliales; family Magnoliaceae; genus Magnolia; species Magnolia kwangsiensis. The sequence goes on along the minus strand of CM073572.1, from coordinate 186,729,380 downwards.
ATATATTATGTCGACTCAAAGTGCGCATTTGGGCGAATCTCTTCGCCAAACTAATTATGCACGCATTCCTAATATCCTAATGCGATAAGAAGCCATGTCAATCACATCAGTAAAATATGGATGAAAACAGTATTTCCTACAAATGACTAAAATACCCTAAATCTCATATTTTTCGCTTACTTATGAAACAGGAAACGGACAGCATGTTGTACATGTCAAACGGCGTTGCCATCGATAATATACTATTAAACGACATTGAAAGCGTTGAAAACAGTCAATGAAAGCGTCTAAAATCCGCACCTTTTATCCTAGAAGTGTATTGATTCAAACGGAGCGTGTACGCTTCGTCTATGGCGAACCGGGAACCTAATATACAAGATCTGTAAGCTACTTCGCTATGGAAATGACGGAACCTCAAATCAGCAAGTATTTAGGGTCCTTTCTTACCTAGAAACGCGGTGAAATTGCCGGGAAAGTGATTGAGGTGTGTTGCTTAGGCACGTGCAACAGATAGTGCAAGCAGGAGGAAATTATCTCCCACTCTCTCTCACAATCTCTCACCTTTTCTCTCACACCAGCTAGGGTTTCTAGCAAATTCGGATGAGTGAGAGAAGTGAGGGTTTAAATCCCTTTTATAACCTAAAACATGCCCAAAACAGGCTTGGGAACAATGTTTACTTGAGGGGTAACCAAATCGGGGCTGTTTCGGTCCAAAAGAGCATTTCTGGAGGTCCCCCGGCCGAACGCGGTCGGACTTAAGCTCATGCATACTGGATCTAGCACACATCAAGTTTTCAGACCGGTAGAGTTCTCAGATCGCACGTGGTGGTCCAGTTTCAGTTCACCGATCATCGCACCTAGATCAGGTCTACAAGTCTCGTGATATGAAATAGAAATTTTTCCTGATCCGAGGGTATAATTTGACTGAATTCTGACGGTCAGAACGCTTAATACTGACGCGTCAAGTCATGTGCTAGATTTGAATTTCAAATTCAAAATCTAACCCTATTCTCACTCTCTTCACTCCAGGCTCAATGAAATAGCCTCTGAATGTCGGTTGGACTTGATTTTCGAAATGATTGTCAGGCCCAGCCAAGCGGTCATAACGGTCTAAGATGGTAGATATCGGACTTTCAACGCGCGGTCTAAATCCAATACAAAGTTTCAAAGAGGTCCTGAGAGCAAACCGGTTTAGAGTTTGATCCGAGATTTCAGGGTATTATAGCACCATTGATTCTACAAGTTTTGGGTCTTGTAGAACATATTTAAAGCGGTCAGGGACAATTTCACAGCTACTCCAGTATAGCGCTAGCTAACTTATGCTTAGTTTCTATAGAAATTAATCCTAAGTGATTTCTTTGGCTATGGAATTGGGTTCTAAGCAATTTTTCAGGTGTTTTAGTTGACCCATTGCCTAAGGACGTCTAACCCCAGGTTGGCAAAAATTCGGGGTGTTACACTACTCAACCTGTCACTAGCTAATCCGCGCCCATGGTATTCAATCAATAGTGTTAGGCCACGTCACTTTAGTAACCTTTCAGTATCTAATTCGCTCCCTCAAAAATGAGTCATATCCAAATCTCAAGTGAACCACACCACAAATAGAAGTGAGACAATAATTCTCACTGTTAAACTATTTGTAAGGCTCTTGGTAACATTTATTTTCCATCCAATCTATTCATGAGGTGACACAAACGTATATGGAGAGGAAAAACAAATATCATATTGATCCAAAACTTCTATGACCACTAAAAGGATTTCAATAGTAGATGTTCAATCCCCTACTACTTTTCACAGTGTGGTCCACTTGATCTTTAGACATCTTTTATTTTTCGTCACAAGTTTTATGGTGAACACGCCAAATAGATGGATAATTTGAATACAACACATACATAGTGATAGGGGACCTACATAACTACCATGTCGACACACCAGCTGCATCGGTGGTGTTTGATACATCCACTTCCCACGAAGGAGGAAATCATTGTGAGAAGGGGAAGCGGATTGGCTGGTGTACCACACACCATCTATATAGCTGGTGTAGATACGTGTGGTGCGACGAGCGCTTGTAGGAACGGTTCAAAGGCGATTAAAGTTACGTGAGCCCCACAATGATGTATTTATTATATCCTCACCGTTCATCCATTTTTCGAGATCATTTTAGAGAATTAGGCAAAAAAAATTTTGAATCATATCCAAAGCTCAAATGGACCACACCAAAAATAGCAGTGAGGATAATGAATTTTACCGTTAAAAAATTCATAGGGCCCACCATAACATTTATTTTCCATCCAATCTGTTAATAAGGTCACAAATACATGGATGAAGAGGAAAAACAAATTTCATATTGATCTGAAACTTCTGTGACCTCAAAAGGGTTTCAATGGTAGATGTTCAATCCCACACTGTTTTTTGCAGTGTGGTCCACTTGATCTTTAGATCTGTTTTATTTTTTGGCTCAAGCCTTGAGACGAGCTCACCAAATGGATGAACGGTTTGGATATAATACATACTCATGATGGAACCGACAGAACTTGTTGACGTCAATACACCAGCTATATAGCTGGTGTGTGGTGCACCAGCCAATCCGCTTCCCCATGGAGCGGATTAGGTGGGCCAGACCTCACTCAACACGGTGCATCCCTGACGCGTGGATTCCATCTTTGATGTATGTATTGTATATATATGCACGTCATCATTTTCATTTTCTTTCAGCTCATTGCTCAAAACTGAAGCGGATTCAAATCTCAGGTGGACCACAGAATAGGAAACAGTGGTAATTGAACACCCACAATTTAAAACTTCTTAGGACTCATCGTAATGTTTATTTGCCATCAAACCTTATGATAAGGTCAAACAGGCCTGGATGAAGATAAAAAACAAATATCAGCTGGATCCAAAACTGTGGCCCACAAGAAGTTTTTAATGATCAATCACTAATGTTTCTCCATGGTGTGGTGCACCCAAGATTTAGATCTACTTCATTTTTAAGCTCACCTCCTCAAATAAGCTGGCAAAATGAAGAGAGCATAAATATATAATAAATACATCAAGGTGGGACCCACCATCAGGGCTGCATTGTGTTGGGTGAGGCCAGGCCGCATTTAATCGAAATGTCCGTCTCTGGCACATAACAATCCCACGTGAGAACTAGACACGGCATAGGAGCTGCCATGTGGGCCTATGTTTTCAATGCCACTCAATTGTTACACGCAGCTCTATTTGCTTATGGGGGTAAGGCTAGGGATGTCAATGCAGCCGGTTTTGACGTGGCCCTGGTCCCTTAAGCCCTGGCCTTGGTTCAGCCTTCGGTCTAAACCGGGTTGAAAGGCCCTCGCTGCACAGCCAGGTTAGGTCAGGGCCTGCCCTTTAGGTGATCAACGGTTCCAAATACTCTAATCAAAGATTTTTTTTTTTTTTAATCCACGTCCAATAAGTACAGTCACATGTATTGTTTGAGCACAACAGCTAATCAAAATTGTCATCAGTACACCAATGCTTATTGTATAGTGGTGGCTCACTTGATGATTGAACCAGGCCAATAAGCTAGATGGGCCATTCATCATTGACCCGGACCTGGCTCAGCCCAGACACCAGACTTAAATTTCAAGCCGAGCCCGGTCCTCAATCCAAGTTTAGAAGGCCATGCCCTGGCCCTACGAGAGAGGGCACCCAGTCCATTGCCACCCATAAGTAAGGCAAAATTTTGAGAATATTGCAATTTTCATGAGAAAGCAACTAAACATCATTGTGGTGATAATATCATGAGATTTTCAAAATACCATTAAATTTTTATTTTTCAGATTTTTTTTTTCGGTAATTGTCTCAATATTAACTATGTAAATATTTAGAAATTTAACTAATTCATTATATAACTATATGTAAATAAAAAAATTATTTGTCAATTATTATAATTATTTTTGAAATTTTTATTTTTAGTAAAAATTTCCGATATCATCCCGAGAAAGACCTAAAAATTTGAAAATCACATGATAAATTTTCAAAAATGAGAATTGTAACTATTGTAAGGGCTAATCCGCGTTGTCTTTGATTTTTAATTCCCATCCAAGAAGTACCATGGCATCCACCTTTTGACAAAAAAAAAATTTTAATAAATTATTATTTGATACTCTACCAGAACACAATGTTGATACACAGGAACTAAGAAATTGTACAGGTGGCATATATTAACTCAAATTAAACCATTACATTGGAGTTGTGAATAATCCTAACCCTAGAGTTGTGAATACTTGGTTGTTGAAATATGCCTGCTGGATGTTTTTTTTTTAATTTATTTTTAACTATCTAATAAGCATATGCCAGTTTCATAGTTGACTGATCAAATAACCGTGACTCTAATTTTTGACAATTCAATATTTCCAATTTTTGTGCCAGGTATTCAATTTGCAAGTAATTTTAAGGGCCTGTGCATCATGCATGACACTCGGCTAGAGTATCAAATTTTCTTTCTTAGTGGTACTGTAGATCAAGGTGGTCTTTGATAATAAGTGTTGACCACATTGGTTTTATGGTAGGAAGAAAGCCAGGAAGTCTTGAAACCATGCTCCTAAGGGGTGGGGTGCCGGACTTTGGATTTAGGACTTCCTTTATGAGCCATTCGGGCACATATATGGTTATAAAACAGAGTCATTCATCAAGTAGGGCGCACCCACCGTGAACTGACACAGATTTTAAATTTAAAAAAAGAAAAAAAGAAAAAAAAAAGAGAAGTAAGGTTGGCTCAGCCTTTTGGTGGGTAACAGTTGCATGGCCCCAATGGACACTTAAAAAATTACGACGAACTGTTAATTAGTTTCAACATAAGGCTCGTATGTTACCTTATGAGTGGTGTGGTCTGATTTTTGGGCCAGATGATCATAAGACTTGAATCGGTGGATGATTGGTCAAGAGGGAAAAGGCCAGAGGGAAAGTGAAACGGCAAAGCGGGTTGAACTGGGAATAATTAAGGCAGGACACTCATGAGAAGTGGCATTTAAAAATAATTCTTAATATATATATATATATATATATATATATATATATATATATATATATATATATCTGAAAAGTTCATTGGACTGGAGCATAAACACGCTCATTGCCGATTAGTGGCCTATCTTATCATGGTTCAACGGACTATATTTCTCTCTCTTTTAAGAAAGGTAGGAGCACAACACCTCTCTTTGTTGAATATAGAAATACAGGGTTGAAAGCAATTTTAGGTAGGCTTTAAACAGTCACGGGCCACACCTATTGTATGGACAACTATCTATATTAACAATGAAAGGCATAGTGCAAGCATGATCTTATTAAAAAATGGACAAAATTAAAAAAGTCCAAGAGGAAATCAATAAAATTTTAGCATAGTTCGACCGAACAAAGTCGATTGAAAGCCAATCGATTGTTGAAAATTTGGATTTAAGTGAGAGCTTGTTGGATAACTTTTTGCTCAGTTCGGATCGATTGATCGAAACAAATATAAATTTATGAGTTTTAATCTTTGAATGTTTTCATGTCATTCTAATCGATTAATTAACAATTTGATTGACCAAATATAAAGATTTGCATGTTTTTCAATGGGTCCTTACTCTTGCCTGGGTGGTAGACTCCTTGGCGTTTCAACACCGGGTCAAGGGTTCAAGTACCCATGGTGGTGAAATCTCATGGTGTGCGTGTGTGCGTGTGGTGTGAGTGTGTGGGGGTGCGTGTGCGTGTGTAAATAATAATAATAATAATAAACAAATGAAAGCAGCGGTCCATATGTGATAGCGGATGAAATAACTAATGCACACCCCATTCTTCCTTAGTAATTAAGGTAGAATAGTTTAGTGAAAATTTATGCAAAAAAAATCTAACATTTGCCATGTACAAAATGCATAATTATACACCTGATTTTAATCATTGAGAAGTCTTTGCAACTCTTACTCGTCAAGTCAGACTCAGTGGCACCTGGTCCAATTCATGCCACGAGTCAACCCAGAGTCATCATAACTAAGGTGAGTTGAACCAATGCAGCCAAGCTCAGGCAATTCCAATCTCACGTTAAGACCGTACGAGCCGTGCATTAAAATATGAGAATGTATGGACGGCATGGATTAATTGGGTATGCTGCTGTCAAAGATAACATCAGCCAACAATGTTTGAAAGCTGTTACTTGTTAGGCCGGATTAGCTTCTGTGACAATGCCATGTGCCAAACAATTCTCACCGCGTTAGGAGCCATGGTTAGGTCGTTCCAGCGGTCCAAGACGCATCCGGTTCCAACAGCCTGACAGCCCGGGAGAATTTTTAGAAATGGACCTTCCACAATGGGAAACGTCAGATCAATGATCGAAATTACGAAGGGTGGCCTCCACTTTTCCTATCTGAAAAGGACGCGGATTAGCTACTGATAGGTTGAGCAGCGAGACTTGTTACTGAAGTGACGTCACTAAGTTAGGTGGGCTCACTATAATATATATTTAATATTCATACCGTTCAACCATTCGAAGATATTATTTTAAGGCATGATTTAAAGAATGAGGCAGATCTAAAGCCATAGTGGATCCTACCATAAAAAACAGTGGGAAGAGTGATGCCTACCGTGAAAACCTTCCTAAGGCCCGTCAGGATGTTTATTTGAAATCCAGCCTGTTCACAAGTTAAAAAATACATAAAAGAAGGGAAAAGACAAATATCACCTTGATCGAAATCTTTTGTGAGATTTAGAAAATTTTAACTGTGGGTGTCACTGATTTGTGTGGTGGGGTCAACTGGAGCTTTAGATTTGACTCAATCCCTGGCTGTTGCCCTAAAATGATTCTCCAAATGCGTGGACAACGTGGATACATCATCGTGAGGCTCACAGAACTTGGTGACGTCACCTCAGTAGCGAGTCTCGCTACTCAACCTGTCAGTATCTAACCGCGTCCATCTAAAAAACGCGTAATCCTGTTCGGACGCGGATTTCCTGCAAAAGCCTTTAGCAGTAGCCTGCTACGCAAGGATGGATGCAAAACTCGAGAGAGTCACAAGGGAGGGAAAATTGGAAAATAAATTTTCACCGTAAAAACCTTTCTAGTTTCGACCTTGATGTTTATATGCTATTCAAACCGTTTATAAGGTGATTCCAAATGGGATTAAGTGAAAAAACTGAAAATATAGACATGAAGTACTTTCATGGCCACGAGAATGCTTCAACGGTACTCACCGAATGCCCAATATTTCCTTTCGTGTGGCCCAATCGAGTGTTGGATACAACTATTTTTGGGTAAAACATTATAAAATGAGATCTCAAAACGGATGGATGGGGTGGATTTCATACAAACATCTCCTTGGCCCCACCCAGCATCCTTGCGCAGGAAGTTCGTGCGAATGGCTGCCGCCTGAAATCGGCGTCGATTCATGCAGTAGTGAGTGACGCCAATCGATGACGATAGCCAACTCGAATTTATCAAAATAGAGTCGTCACCGGACGCGGATATTGCGGGGGTTGTTCGCAATTCGCGTCCGCGTCCGCGTCCATCGTCACCAAACAAGTAGGAAACCTCAAGCGCGATAGTCGAACGCATGGGTATTTTTGTCAATATGAGAAATATTCTGTACTTTTTGCCGCTTCGATTTTCCGTCGGACGACCACAGTCTTACTCGTGAGGATGGCAATAACAAAATCTACTCTCATCACACATGCTACATGGTCTGTGCATACAAGATCAGAGCTGTCCATCAGTTGAATTCGACTCTGTCTAATACTAAAACTGAAAATCAGGACGATCGGATTATCATATTGCATACACGTGTGGTAAATAAGAATGCTTGTCGATAAAATCCATATTCCCATGCATGTGCGACCCATTGGATAATGGAAATGAACTTATTTAAGCCAAAGTCAGATAGGTGGGCCTGGCTAGATGAACGGAGCGGATCTTTAACAAAGTTGCCACGTTGGCACTGATGGGAAACAGGATCCTGATGGCTGCTCATGCGAGTAGCCATCGCATTTCCAGTCAGACTATACTCTTTTCGAGAAGGAATTGTATGATACGGGGACGATGTATTTTTACTGTATATTGTCCACGGTGACATAATCCGGTAATCCACACCATCGATCTGTTCATTCCTGTAGTAGAAAACTCTCCAAAAATCACTCGAAATGTAAGATTTCAAAAATCAATTCTAAAGGCTTTTTTCTTAGTTGAATCTGAACCATTTTTAACGTTCAATTCTTATGCAATATAGGCTGTTAGAATATGGTTAATGAGGGTTGGGAATCCAGGGAAGTATACTCCAAATTTAGATTATACAAAGATAAAGTCTCCCAAATTCGGATTACACAAAATAAAGCAAATGCAATTAAAGGATGCACAAGTACACGTGAATTCCATGTGAAAAATTCTTGTTCAAAAATACCATAACACAAAGCAATAATGAATCACTATAAAAACAGAAGTACAAAAGATAGAATCACTCAGGGCCTGTTTGACCGGGCAGATCCCATGGTATTAGGAGGGATGGGATCAATTTTAAGGTAATGACGGTGGTGTCAGTGGATTGTCTTAAGATCCATGGGATTGCTTATATCCCGGGACAAGTTCACTGGATCTGTTTGGTACGCCCCCCATATCCTGGGATTTTACCTTCTAATCCATTCAACCAAGGGATAGGATCAATTTTAAGGTAATGATGGTGATGTCAGTGGATTGTCTTAAGATCCATGGGATGGCTTATATCACGGGACAAGTTCATCGGGCTTGTTTGGCTTATCATGCCTATCCAAGGACATTGCCGATCCCATCCCTCCTAATACCGTGGGATCTTCCTGGCCAAACAGGCCCTTATAATGTCGAAAAATCTTCATTTTCTCCTCGCCAAACCTTAAAAATGACTTAGCCTTGATTAGCATACCACCATCCCACTATCACACCTGTATATAAAATGTTATACTTGAAATAAGAAACAATTCACACAATTAGCAAAACTGCATGCATTATCGGTCAATGCATCGATAGAGCACACCCTCGATCAAGCTCCCATGTTCAAGCAAATGAACATGGTTAAAACTGTCCATATAATTTACAAGTAATTTTTCAAATTTCATCAATAGATCGATTAGAGAGAGAGAGAGAGAGAGAGAGAGAGAGAGAGAGAGAGAGAGACTTCAATCAATTAGGATTGTTCAAAATTATCCAGATATCAATCTGTATAATTCGAGGTCACTCGATTGATCGATTAGGGTGGTCGATCAATCGAACCCATGTTTCATATATAAATTTAAGACATCTCATGACAATCTCCACCATGACTTCAATATTCATTCATGAACCACAACTCCATCTCTAATTACCTCTATCATAGTTTCTTTATTGCCATAACTTTTCGTGCATAATCCGTCTTCATCATCCTTTCACCAAACCTAGAGAAGTCAAACATAATCTGAACTTGTCTACTTGAACCACCTTCGTAGCATGTCCACCGAATTCACGCTTATATGGATCTTCTCGAGAGTAATACAACATTCTTCAAGTACTTGTCAGATAAAATGCTAACGAATATTAATATGTTTAGTTATAAAATGGTAAATAGAATTTTTTGCTAAATTGATCAAGCTTTCGCTATCATAATTAACCGACACGGACTCTTGTTTAAGCTCAAATTTGTTCATCATTCCTCACAACCTAATACCTTCTTTGAATACTTCCATCACCACAATATACTCATCTTCTATTGTGGAAAGAGCAACCACAGACTAAGGTATTTGGTGGGGCTCACACAACTCAACTTAATGGTACTATGAGGTCGAGTTATGTGGGCCTTACCATGATGCGTGTTGAACATCTACCCTATCAATCAGATGCACCATTCCATGGTGAGTCACGAGCTTAAAATTCAAGTTAATCTATAACTTAGGTGGGCCATACCACATACAACAGTTCAGAGGGGTTATCCTCCCATTAAAACATTCACAATCATTTATTGGGCCCACTGAGATGTCATTCACAAATCAAGACCATCCGTTGTCTGTGTCCCACTTGGATGAGGGGCTAGACTATGTTCCAACCGCATCCAAACCCCAGGTAAGCCCTGCCAAATGCTTTTATATGTTTTAGGCATGTTTTCACATGATTTTAAATGGTATGGCCCACTTGAATTCCATATAAGGTTGATTTTTGGGATATCCTATAACCTAAAGGGGAACCATCAAATGCACGGTGTTGATGCACATCATGGTGGGTCCCAAATAGCACGAACTCATGGAAAGTTCCCATGAGGCCGACCTTACCATTTCCATATTTCTTGCATTAGTTTAAGAAGAGGTCAGATTCAGGTTTTGCATATATATATATATATATATATATATATATATATATATATATATAGAGAGAGAGAGAGAGAGAGAGAGAGAGAGAGAGAGAGAGAGAGAGAGAGAGAGAGAGAGAGAGAGAGAGAGAGAGAGCAGTGGTCTCCTATGAAATATACTGCATGAGATTCCGTACGCACTAAGGCATTCATATAAGCCATAGGAGACTTCATGTACATTGAGGCCAACTTACTAACTTGTAGCCTAGGGGTGGGCCCCACCACAATAATTTCATGAAATCCACTATGACCACAAGGTCTGTAATGAAAATTTAGCTACATAATTCAAAACCCAGTTAGACTCATGATTTAGGTGGGCCACACTAAGGGAAAAAGTGGGAGAAGGGAATACTTACCGTTGAAGTTTTAGAGGGCCCACGAAATCCACTCCAACCATTACCTATCTCATGAATATTCATGCATGGTTATAAAAAAAAATTAGACACATATAATTTATGTGGGCTACAACGAGTGAATTAATTTGGATGGTAAGCATCCTCTCACACTTTTTCCATTAATGTGCCCTACCTAAATTAAGGATCATGCTGATGTTTGATCCCTACTGATAATTTTTTATCACCCACCTCATAGTTGGAGTGGATTTCACATACATGTGGAGGTGGGCATCCCCAACACATCCTATGGCATAGGATGGCAGGATTTGCAGGACGTGGATTCCATTACGCATGTGAACGTCTACGAGCCATGGAAGTTTTGGATCAAGCTTATAAATTGGTTTTTTCCCTTCATCCATGTCTTTGAGATCTTACGATCAGGTTGGATGACAAATAAACATCGTTGTGGGGCATAGAAAGGTTTCAACGGTGGAAATCATTATCCCCATTGTTGCCTGTGGTATGATCCACCTGATCTTTGGATATGCTTCAATTTTGGGCTCAACCCCTTATATTAGATGAAAAAATGGATGGACAGCGTGGATAAACCACAATCATTCAAGGTGGTCCCAAATGAGTTTACTCAGTAAAATAAGAGTGTACTGAGTAACTCAGTAAGCAATCGATTTCGCCAATACCGACCTTGTTATTGGTTGTGCTCGTGTCCCCCACAATGATCCATGTGTTTTATCCAAGTTCATCCACTTTGCTAGCTCATTTTATGACATGGGCTCAAAAAATGAGGTAGATCCTATCTAAGGTGGACTACACCACAGAAAACAACGGTGATTAAACACCGACCATTAAAAACTTCCTAGGGTCCACTATAATGTTTATTTGATATCTAACTTGTTGATTATGTCATACAGACTTGGATGAAGAAACACAAATATCAGCTTAGTCTAAAACTTTTGTAGCCCATAAAATTCTTTTAATGGTGGGCGTCCAGTAAATACATTTTCATGTGGTATGGTCACATCTGTAGTATAGACGTATAAATTTTTCATTCACATGTATAAATTTTAACAAAGTAGATAATATATAATTGGAATGGATGTCACAAACGAATCACAGTGGAGTCCACCCTCAACCTACTGTTTGAGTAAGCCGGCCTTAGTGCGCATGAAGTCTCATTGCTTCATTGCTAGAGCACCAGAGTTTCATTGCTTAGAGCACCACAGTTTCATTGCTTGAAAGTAGCCACTTTTTCTGAGCCATAGATGGGACCGTTTGGATTTATTGGCAAAAGTGACTCTTTATAATTATGGGCAATGCATGATGAGATCCAACAAAAAGATTGACTAAATTGTTGATTGGATGATAATTTTGTGTAAAAGAATTGAACTGTTAAAATTAAAGGCCTGATGATTAGATAGTTAAGATAGTCTCGTTAACATACTTTCTGATCAAGCTATTCAATTTTCATGTCTCAATGCAATCGGGAGCACTGTAACCTCTCTCTCTCTCTCTCTCTCTCTTCACACACACACACACACATATATATATATATATATATATATATATATATATATATATATATATATATATATAGAGAGAGAGAGAGAGAGAGAGAGAGAGAGAGAGAGAGAGAGAGAGAGAGAGAGAGAAATGGATGTGGGAAATGGTACTATGAGGTCGACTTCCAAGAACTTTCCATGAGGTCCAGCTGTGTGGGCCCCACCGTGATGTGTATTGGACATCCACACCGTGCATTTGGTGGGTCCCCTCTAGGTTATGAGATATCCCAAAAATCAACGATATCCAGAACTCAAGTGAGCCGTATCATCTGAAATAGTGTGAAATCATGCATAAAACATTTAGAAACACTCATTGGGGCCTGTCTGAGTTTTGGTTGTGGCTGAAACTTTGTATAAACCCTCATCCAAGTGGGACACAAACAATAAATGGGCCGGATTTTAGAACCACATCTAAGTGGGCAATAAAATGATCATGATGGTTTCAATGGGTGAATAACCAGTCTAAATAATTGTTTGTGGTGTGGCCCACTAAGTCATGCATTGACCTAAGTTTTTAATTCTTACCCCACCATGGAATGGTGCATCCAAGTGATGGGGGTGGATGTCCAATACACATCATGATGGGCCATGGAAAAAGAGAAACAAATCAAGAGAGGAAACTATTTCTTTTTGTCATCTTCCACCAAAATTTTATATCAGGGTGAAGTTTGGACCATAGGAGTTTCATGAGATGTTGTATCACATAAATAATTTAAAATTTTGGCTCATATCACGGGAGATGAGTTTTGAAAAAGTTCTTAAGAATTCTCATGAGAATTGGTGTGTAGGTGAGCATATGTGTGTGTGTATAAATATAAATATTTGCTCACCGACACACTAGTTCTTGTATTTTCAAAACTCATTTCTATGATATGAGTACAAAATTTGAACTATTCATGTGATGCAACACCCCATGAAATCCTTGGGGCCCAACTTTTATCCTAATCCAAAACTTTAGTGGGCCATGAAAAATTGAAATGGTTTCCTCCCTTAATTTGCCTCTCTCTCTCTCTCTCTCTCTCTCTCTCTCTCTCTCCATGGCCCACCGAACTTTTGAATCAAGGTAAAAGTTAGGATCGAGGAATTTCATGGGGTGCTACATTACATAGACGATTCAGATTTTGGGCTTATATAACAGGAGATGAGTTCTAAAAAGGTTCTCATGAGTTCTGGTGAGAACTTGTGCACAATCTCTCTCTCTCTCTCTCTCTCTCTCTCTCTCTCTCTCTCTCTCTCTCTCTCTCTCTCTCTCTCTATATATATATATATATATATATATATATATATATATGAAAATGTACTATGAGGCCGATCTCATGAGAAGCTTTACATTGTGAGCCGATGTCCACACCATCAATCTGATGGACCCTTCTATGATGGGGCATGTGTTAAAAAATAAGGCCAGTACATGACTTAGGTAGGTTACACCACATACAACAACAGTTGAGAGTGGATGCTCACGCATTGAAACATTCTTGATTGTATATAGGTCCACTGAGATGTGGTTCATCCAACCCATCCATTATGTGTGTCCCACTTGGATGAGGGGTCACAACAAATTTCAGGCCATTCCAAAACTTGGGTGGGGCCCACCAATTGCTTTTAAATGTTTTAGCCATGGCAATTTCATGATTTCAGAAGGTGTGGCCGAACTGAGCTCTAAATACAATTGATTTTTGGCACATCCCATAACCAAGAGGGGACCTACTATATGCACACGCGCACACACTCTCAAGTTGGCCATGCCATATGAAACCCTGTAAAATCATGTCTAAAACATCTAAAGGCACTTAGCAGGGCTCACATAAGTTTTGGATATAGCTGAAACTTGGTGTGACACCTCATCCAAGTGGGGATACACACAATGGGCGGGCCGGATGGGTGAACTACATCTCAGTGAGCCCAGTGAGCCCTATAATGATCATGAATGTTTCAATGGGTGAGGTATCCACTCTCAACTGATGTCTGTATATGTGGCTCACCTAAGTCATAGATTCACCTGATTTTTAGGCCCACGGCCACAACAAAAGGTTGCATCTGACTGATGGTGTGGATGTCCAACATAAATCATGGTGGGGCCCATAGAGCTGAACCTCATAGGAAACTTTTCACATATGTGTGTGCAGAAGGTCTCAAGTCCATCTACTTAGCAAGGTTTCCAAGCCACACACATGTAAGAGAGCTGGTTTAGATTACAATGTCAATGTGGCAAATGTGTGTAATCTGGCTTGACCACCTAAACGCCCTAAGGTGGCGCGCGCTGACCCAACTTAAAAGCAAGGTCCAAAGGCACGTTGGTCACACCCAACCTAATTAGATCTGAACCCAGGGCATAGAAAATGAGACCTACCCAATGGAACTTGGACCCAAAAAACTGAACCCAATCAGCCCAGTTTAGCGATTATAGGACCCAATCCAAACTAGATACGTAGACCACCGGGATAAGATATTGACCGAATTACGCATCATCATTATCAGATGGTCCTTGCTTAGGTGGACCAATCAACATGCAATTGGTTGATTTTTCTTAGGTTTCGATAGAACGTGAAGCTAACATCACAGCTAACATGCGGTCCTCATTCCCACTTTTGGATGGCACACTTGTAATTGATCTGAGCCACTCACTGCAGTACTCCAAGATGTCCACATGCCTTTTGCCAAATAAAGGAATATTATACACATGCTTTAAATCGCGGAGAAGTATGTGCAACTCTTCTGAGTCCACTCAGACTCAGCAGGACCTGGTCCCCAGTCATCCTAACTCAGGTGAGTTGGGCCAATGCAGCCCAAGCTCAGGGAAGTCCAACCGAACGAACCATGCACTAAAATACGAGAATACCACCAAACAGTCGGCGGGGATTTCGTACCACCAAGACCTTGCTAGCACTGACAATGTGTGGGTGTTTTGTCAGGCCCACCAAGATATGTGTTTTATACAAGCTATTCATCCATTGTGAAAGATTATTTTAGGGCGCGGGTGGACCACATTATAGGAAGCAGCAATAACAAATGCTCTCATGCACAGTTGAAACCTACTTAGGGCCCAATGTTATGCTTATTTGCCATTGAATCTATTCATAAGTTTACATGGACCTGGATGAAGAGAAAACATACACATTGGCTTGATCCAAAACTTTGGAAGTATGTTTGATTTTTTGCAAATTAATGCTAAATCATTGCAAATATGTAATAATTACTTACCAAGGTAATTAGCTTATCGTTCGAGGGTTGATTTGACTCACTTTTTTCAATACTAAAATCAAGGTTGTTGACAAATATATGTGGGGTCCATCGTGATATATGTGAATAATTCACATCGTCCATCTATTATGCCAACTGAATTTAGGGCACAAGTCAAAAAATTAGGTAGATTCAAAGTTTAAATGGACCACACATAGGAAAAAGGAAATTGCACAGTCACCATTAAAAACTTCTTGATGCTATTGTTTACTTTGGTGTAGGCCACTTAAATGTAGGGTTTGCCTTATTTTTTCGCTCATGTGTCAAAATGTCATCGTAAAATGAATAGATGGAACAATATATAATATACATCATAATGGGTCTAGAATTTTATACCGGTTTCCAAAGACAGCCGATGGATTTTCAAACGGATGAAAGACATAATTACCCAATTACATAGTATTTTTACCTACTTTAAAAAATCAAACAGGCCCTTGTAGTCTTCCACAAGTTTTCATCGGTAGGCATTCAATCCTCAAAACTTTGTATGGTGTGGTCTACTCAAACTTTTGATCTGCCTCCCTTTTTAAAAATAATGCACTAAAAATAATCTTCCAAATTAAATTGACAGATTAAATAAAACACATATATCATGGTGGGCCTTATAAAGCCCTTGATAAGACCATCCACTCTACTTATTTCCTCTTGCTCATGCGTCAAAATGTCACCGTAAAATGAATAGATGGAACAATATATAATATACATCATAATGGGTCTAGAATTTTAGACCGGTTTCCAAAGACAGCCAAGGAATTTTCAAATGGATGAAAGACAAATAATTACCCAATTACATAGTAATTTTACCTACTTTAAAAAATCAAACAGGCCCTTGTAGTCTTCCACAAGTTTTCATCGGTTGGCATTCAATCCTCAATACTTAGTATGGTGTGGTCTACTCAAACTTTTGATCTACCTCCATTTTTAAGAATAATGCACTAAAAATAATCTTTCAAATTAGATAAGCAGATTAAATAAAACACATATATAACGGTGGGCCTCATAAAGCCCTTGATAAGACCGTCCACTTTACTTATTTCGTCTTGGGTAGCACATAATACGCCAGCCTAGCGTATGAAGCCGTACATGTTTGAAAGAGGTGGACCGAGTGAAAGATACCTCGTTTCAACACAGTGGCCTTTGTATCAATTCCTTAGTAAGGGTAGCTAACAGTGAAGTATGAACTGATAGTAAGTGTATTAACGACCTAACAAAAAAATTAAGAATAAAAAAATAAAAAAAAATGAAAGAAAGAGAGGAAAAGAGTAATATTTGAAAGCTTTTAGGTCGAGTTAGGTTCTCTGACAATGGCATCTGCCAAACAAACTTTAAACTTTAACAATTCGCATCCGATTCCTACAATCTGACAACTCGGGAGAATTTTTAGAAATGGACCTTCCACGGTTGGACACGTCAGATTATTGGTCCAAATTACGAAGGGTGGGCCCCACTTGTCCTATCTGAGAACGAGTAATCATGTTTCATGTGAATGTCGTGTACTGCGTTAGACCTTACATATTAGTGAGTGACGCCTATCGATGACGATAGCCAACTCGAAATTACCAAAATAGAGACATCGTCCAACAAGGAAAGCAGGAAACGGCGAGAACCATGGTCAGATGCATGGGTATTTTTGTCCATGTGAGATATCTTTTGTAGTTTTTGCCGCCTGACGTTTTGGTCAGAAGACCACAATCTTACTCGCGAGGATAGCGTTAAAAAACTACTCTCATCGTACATGCCAATAAAATGAGTGCGATATCATATCTGTTCATCAGTTGAATTCGACTCTGTCTAATATTAAAACTGAAAATCAGGACGATCGGATTATCATATTGCATACACGTGTGGTAAATAGGAAAGCTTGTCTACAAAATCCATTTTCCTGCGCGTGTGTAAACCCATTTGATGATGGAAATGATATTATGTAGTACACATAAGAAAGGTGGGGCTAGATGGATGAACGGAGCTGATCTTCATCACGGTTTCCATGTTGGCACCGATGGGAAACTAAAATCATGATGGCTGCTCATGCGAGTAGCGACCGCATTTCTCTTCGGACCATCCTCTTTTCCACAAGGAATTATATCATACGCCGACGGTGTACTTTTACCGTATATTTGTATTTTCTATGGGGCCATGATTCAGTAATCCAGACCATTGGTCTGTTGATCAGTGTAGCAGAAAACTCTCCACTAGGAATGTAAGAATTCTTCGGGTTATTTTTTAAGTTGAATCTGAACCATTTTTTAGTTCTTTACTTAACATTCAATTATTATGCCATGTATACAACAGATAAAAAATTTTTAACAAGGAGAATTTTTAAGGAATAGTGCATCCATGGTTTGATACAAAAGACCAATGGTCTGGATTTCTGAATCATGGACTCCACTTATTAGAAATGAAAGCTGTGTATAATGTACAAGGATGTGGACTACGTATAACATAATTCCTCCCTTTCCAAAGCCATCAAAGGAGAATTCGCACTACACGCTATGCCCAGACTCCGTAGAACGGGCGCGGATTAGGTGAGTCCTTGTCTGTGGGGCCACTTCGGTTTATGGTATATATCCACGCCGTCCATCCGTTTTTCGAGATCATTCTAGAGAATGGTCCAAAAAATGAAGGAGATTAAAATCTCAGGTGGACCACACCACAGGAAATAGTAGTGATTGACCATTAAACTTTTATGGGCCACAAGGATCAAGCTGATATTTGTGTTTTCCCTTCATCCATGTTTATGTAAGCTTATCAACAGGTTGGATAGAAAATAAAAATTAAGGTGGAACCTAGAAAGCTTTTAATGGTGCCCGTTCAACTACCATAGTTTCTAATGGTGTGGTCCACCTGAGATTTTTATATGATTCACGTTCTCAAGGATGCCTTAAAATAATCTGGCGGAATGTATGGACGGCATGGATATACAACACATACATTGAGGTGGGCCCCACGGCGAGGGATTTGCCTGAAGCTGTTACCCCGACTCACCTAATCCGCGCAATTCTGTGTGTTTATGAACAGACTCCAATGCTAGTCCTGAACCGTTTAAGAAAATGTTGGTGACTATTTAACCTAATGCAGATTGTAGATTTACTCAATCCAGACTGTCCAAATAGCGATCAAACTGTGGATGGAACATAACCTAAAAATTGAACTGAGAAGATAACGTCAACCATCTGATTTTTCCCTTCGAATTAGGACCGCTTACTATTTTACTGTTAACAATCCATTCACTAGACATTAATTGAATAGTTAGGATTGCTTCATCAGTGTTATTTTAGAGCTTGCTCCATCCACAATGGGACCCACAACTTGGCTGGTCTGGATAGTAGTACATCAGTGCCAGATGTGAGAAGGATGAGTCACCACCATTTTCGTATAAAAAGACCATCCAAAATGTGTATATATATGAGAGAGAGAGAGAGAGAGAGAGAGAGAGAGAGAGAGAGAGAGAGAGAGAGAGAGAGGGTCATGGGAGGAGAGAGAAAGAGGCCATCAACAAGTGAAGAAAGAGAAGCATTAGAAGAAGAAGAAAAGATGGAGACTTTCTTTGCTCTTCTGAGAAGGATTAGAGCTATAAAAGAGAGGTGGAGAAATGAATCAAATGAATGGAAGAAGAGAAAGATAACAAAGAAAGAGAAAAGGGAGGTTTGGACTCCTTCCTTTGAATGGGAAGATTTCATGCAAGAGATTGAGTTCAAAACCCACCCATCTTTCAAGTCTCTTTAAAGATTAACAGAGAAAATGAGAGAGAGATGAAAGGTTAGATCTTAACCTGTTCCTCTAGCGTATTTTAATGGAATTAGCTTCTTGATGCATTTGTAATTGTAATATGTTGTCCACTTTAATATGATTAATGGAAATATATGTTTGATGGTATTGATGGGATTGTATTGTACTGTTGTCCAAAATGGCCACCAATTAATAAATTTTCATGTTTTCCTTGCGTTAATTGCTTGGACATGTAAACAAACATTGTCCATGATCTGGACCATTCATTGAGTGGGCCCACCATGGAACACCTATGGTAAAAACAAAGCATTGGTTAAGAGGTCCAATATTCATTTTGTGACGTACAACAAAGGTCCATATTCAACTGAGGAAAAAGGTCATATTAATGGCCACCTCGAGCTGGGTGAGTCTTAGGGCATTGTCAATCACAACAAGATGCAATAGATGAATGGTCCAGATTACCGAAACATGAGATCCAATTGTCATAATTGGAAAGTTGTGTATATCGTAGTGATTCGCCGGCCTTGGCCAAGTCAAGGGTTAATCATCAACGGAACTGACCAAGTCCGGGTCAACTCAAACGAGTCGCATGGGGTACGTCCCAATCTTAAAAGCATGGTTAGGATGATGCATTTGAGTGCAGTGCATAATCATTTTTAGCTGCATCATGTTGGATTTCTCATTCTTAGTGTTTGGCTCAGTAAAGAAAATAATTTTTAAAATTTGTTTTTACACCCTAAGGCAAGTTAGCTGTCTGTTGCTTGGACCTAGGACCTGAGTTTACCATGTTGTTAGATATCTTTAATTTTTCTTTATCTGGGTCTGTCGATGGACCACTTGATTCCATCAAGCAACTGTTAATGCCATCCGCAGCCCACTCGATACCATTGAGAAAATTTCATATTTTGGCTCAGGTGAACCATGCTAAGTGATTTGAGTGTTTGCTGATGATTTTCAATAACCTAATGGTCAGATTTATTCTAAGTCTGATCCATACTAAAATACAAAGTTTTTGGACTTGTTTAAAGGGTAATTAGTGGTGGATTTAATGGTCAGATAATTTTATTATGATAGTAAGTGCTGGATTTCTACGTTGGGTGACCTGAGCCTAATGATTCATGCCACAAACTCCATGACTAATGTTCGATTACATTCATTTAAGGGTCCCTACTATGCAAAATTTGGCTTTTAAATAGTGATGTTAAGTGATCCAACAGTTGGACAACTTCAAGGCTTAATTATCAACAATAGAGTTTTCTAGTTTAATCTTTTTTTATTTTTTTTTATAGAAAGATGGGCTTACAGCACCCGGCTCTAACAAAAAGGAAAGGAGCCAGGCCTATCATATATCACTCGTAACTAACAGAAAGACCTACACAAACAAGCATAGAAGGGAACCCAAAATCGACAAAAGAAAAGAAGGGGCTGGAGGATGCAAGGCTCAAGTTCTCAAGTAACCCAAGTCTGCCATATCAAGAACCAGAAGACCCCTGACCTTTCTTGGCAAGTCCGACTGAGAACAATAAAAGGAATTGCCGCATCCTTCGATTGCCATCATAGCTAGCGTGTCAGCCACAGAGTTGCCCTCGCAAAAAATATGTCTGAAAGAGAGGTTGAGGGATCGGTTGAAGAGATGGATGACTCCCAACCTATACCAAATGTTCCATGGGCAATGGGCTTTGGGGTCCTTAGCCGCTTCCACCACCACTAAGGAGTTAGATTCCACAATAATGTTCAAGAGACCCAACTTGCTACAGAGAGTGACACCATCAAGCATAGCTTGGGCCTCCGCTACCGTATTAGAGGCAAGACCATAATACCTATGGAAAATGAAAATCACTCGACCAAAGGCATCCCTAACAACGCCACCTTCACCACTTTCACCCGGATTCCAACGAGAAGAACCATCGATGTTCAGTTTAAACCAGCCAAGTAGAGGTCTAATCCATTTCACGAGCTTTGGCTTGAAACTTGCGCAAACTCTGCTGCAATCAAGATGAAGAGCCTTGAGGGTGGCAACATCCCTAAGAGACGGGAGGGCGCTGTCAGACAAAGGGTTACCGATTTTCTGTATCGTTTTCTAGTTTAATCTGAGTTTGATTTTGCAGTTGATTTGAAGTCAGATGGTTTACTTATATATTTAAGTGATGATTGAGTATAGATTATAATTTTTAGTTATCGTGGCCTAATGAACAATATGTTTGATGATCCAGGGTTTGACATTAGCAGTGGAAGGTTCGATTTCCCTATTAAAGTGATTGAAATCTTGGTAATAGATTTCTCTGATGATGTGATGATCTGTACTAAGGATTGATAGTTGAAGTGGGCAGATTATGAATTATTAATAATGGTGAACGATATAGGTTGTGTGTGAACCTTCACAAAAATATGGTCATTTAGATTATAATGGTACTGAAAAATATAAAGTATTACACAAGTACAGTTGAATTGTACTAATTGTTGGACAGCCCATTGACACTTATAAGCACAGCTTTCAAACTTGAAAACTCAACTCGACTAGAAGGGGGTATGAGTCAAGTCAGCTAAGGTTTTTTCAGATTTTGAATGCTGAAAAATCCATAGTATTATTATTTTTAAAAATAAATATTGTAAATTAGCATGTCCTTTTGTGTTTAGTTGATTTTCGGTTCTTTGGGCCTGGCCCATTTATGGGTTGGGCTCAGGCATATAGTTCAAAAACCAGAAGACTCGACTCGATATTCAGCCGGGTCAGGCTGAGCCAAAGACAAAAAACAACTGGACTTAATATTTAATAATTAAATTAAGAAGTATTTAGGCTGTATTTGGTAAGGGTAACACCTAATCCGCTCCCCTCATGCACATATTTATATATCAATCCGTTGGCATTCACATCACCTATCTAGACCATCCCTCGGAACCAATCGACTCATCTCTTGTGCAGAATATTAGGGCTGTCAATGGGCTGGGCTCAGGCTAGGCAAAATCCAAAGTTTGAATAGGGCTGTTATGAACAGTTCAAAATCAGGGCTGAAGACAATCTTGGGCCCCGCCCATTGACAGCCCTACAAAATTTGCTGATAATTACCCCTGCTAATATCTTGTCCATCCATTTTTATACCATTGACTGGATCATCCGATTAATGTAACTTTTAGATAGCAGCTCATGAGGAATAGACAAGACCTGATTGTGTTGTGCAAGGGTCAAGTGATCTGGATTGTTCATCTTTAAGCCCTCACATTGGCTGGGCGGGGCCCATCAATTGAACAAATCAGATGATGTAAGTGATTCAATAATTGGACCTTATTTCATAAATGTGATAGAGTACACACCATTAGTAAGTCATGACAGTCTAGTGCTGACGTGGCAACATCTTATGTGATATTCTATTTTGGATGGGCCTCAAAAGAAAATGTTATTAAATGGGCCTGAGCCTTGCCCATTTTGTAACCTTTGATATAGCCAGTGCCAAGCCAGTTGACATCGCAAGATGAGAAGAAAGCTCGGACAACGCCAAGAATCTATGAATCAGCCCAACCATGATGGCCTTATCATTAGGGACCCATGGTTAGATGATTGGACTATGGGCCCTGCTTCTTGGCACAGTCCAGTATTGTGTTGGATAGTCCTTGGGCTCTTCAGGCCCAAGCCCATTTGTACTAGGATTGGGCTTCATGTAGTATTCCATAGGATGGGATTGTAGCACCAACTGCAACCAACAGCCATTAATAGATGGACCAACATCTACATTGACATTAATTAACACGAACCATTCATTTGGTGGCCACCTCTATGGATCATCCATAGCTGATCATCGTATATGTGGACCAAAGCATAGATGGACAAAACATGAAGGATGGTCCACATTCAACAATTCAACAGCTTTGATTCTTATTAATATCATGCTATGAACGAACACGAAAAATTACATATTGAATTGTTCAAATGCACATAAACAATCTCATTTTCTTCTAGTTTAGTGTAAATGGGCTAGGCCTAGCTAGGCCTAGTATCATAAAAGCCCACCAGGTTTACTTGACCCCACTTCATATTTACGAGTAATGGACAAAAACCCACATTTTGGACCCATTAAAAAACCAACTCAAAAACATCGAAAATCACATGTAACCCATATGATGATTGACTTTATTATTTTTTTGTTATTTGTATTTTTTTTATTTGGACCATAATAAAATAAAATAAAAATAAAAAACCTCAAAAATCATCCAATTTCACATGTGATAACTTTTTTTCTCCGATGGGTACTTGAACCAATGGCTTGATGTTGAAATTCTTGTGAGTATACAACTGAGGCATGAGTCAGGACCCCTCCAAATAACTTATGTCATTTCTATTTAGTAAATAAGTATATTTGATAAACAATATACTCATCAACATAAAAGTAGAAAAGTATGTTTGGTTTCTAATATCATATCAGTACTTATCTCTACTGTCCCTCATGTGGGGCCAACCTTTGTCATTACAACAACAATGTCCTATAGCGGTGGACTTTTTTGCCACTATATATGGGCAAATCCGCTGCTGTTATCTACAGCAACGGATCAACGGCGGAAGACATCCCCAATTGTTTCCGTCGTCACTATATATGTAGCAGTGGATGTGCAATCTGCCACGGTTCATATAATTATTGCGGCAGAAATATTTTCCGGTATATACCATAAAATACAGTGAGGATCACTATCATTCACTGCTATTTGTAGAATTATTGGGGCAGAAATATCTGCCAATATATGTCATTAAAATACAGCAGCAACCCCTACAATCCGCTACAAAAGTAACTTAAAGCAGAGGATCTATCCGCCGGTGTAGGCGCAACTAATTACATATTTATACACCGGAAGATTACCTTATTCGCCGTAAAAGTCACATTTAGTGCCGAAAATATATGCCGCTTGAGGTCCTGCTAGATCCCATATTAATACACCGGCTGATTATGATTTCCACCTCCACCAATATTCACTGCTATATATATATATAAACTGTCTTTGATATCATGTGAAGATTTAGAGATAACATTTGTAGAGAATTATTGTGCATTCGATTGATGAAAACGAAAAGAATATATACGGAAGTAAGAGATCTTTTGAGACCCTAACAGATGAATTCATCCTTGTAACTATATATCTATTGTATGTATAACGGTACATATGTATGTTATGATATAACACTTTGTGCACTTTCAAAAATGGATGGTTTATGAAAATTAAAGGGAAAAAAGATTTTATCAATTCTTCGGCTGGATCAGGTTGGGGTCGGGCCCAATCAATTCTTTTGTGTGGTGGCTTAGGCCATTCAAGCTTGGGTCTTAAGTGTCCGGTCGGGCAAGTCCTAGTATGGCCGGGCCCAAATCCACCATTACCACCCCTAGGCAGTCCAAGCCACACCCATTACAAAATGAGCCAAGAATTTCAGTCCAAGCCTAACCTGCGACCCATCACCATATGGCCTTCTAATCAGGTTGGTTGAACCAACCCAACCTGATCAATTTAATTTTAATTGGGTTGGGTTCAACCTACCTAACCAAGCACAAGGCACTGGGGCAAGTGGATATATAAATACAAAAATACATGCATTATGTACACGTATGCATATTTTGTTGGGGGATGTGTGGAAGCAACTCTAAGTTAGAGTCAAACAATAAGAGATTAAATAAATCAAGTATACAAAGAATATAAGGTTTTACATGAAAAAATTCTCATGGAAAAAAAAAACTACGGCACAAAGTGACAGCGAATCCACTATGATAAACAATGTTATAAGAAATGAAAGAACTTACCGATCCGAAAATAAACCTTAAAAATCAAAACTTTGATCTCTATTTGCTCACAAAAGTCTTAAGTATGTTTTCAATACACTAAAACCTGATTACAAACACTTAAATAGAATTAAAACTGAATAAGAAAATAAAACACACAATTCTGCAAAACTATGCAAGTTGATCGATGGGAGCTTCGATTAGATCGAGTGTTATCGACGACCCATTGATGTAATCGAAGCCATCTTCGATCAAATCAATTTGGACCTAAAAAATGTCCAATGAGCAAAGGCCAGAAAATAGAATTATTTCGATGGGATCGAGTGGTCTGTCCATCGATAGACCCATTTACAGATAGATTAAAAATATTTGACAACAATCTCCACCATATCTTCAATTATCACAAACTAGTACTCCAAGGTCTATTTTTTGTTGTCTCCATCATAGCTCCATCATCGTCGTCACTTCTTATGCACACTTCATCTTCATCGCTTCTCGTGCACACTTTGTCTTCATCAATCCTTCACCAAGACCAAAAAAGGCGCATACAACTTGAACTTCTCTATAGAAACCACCTTCGTAAGTATGTCTCTAGTTTTCACGCTTATGTGGGATCTTTTCAAGAGTCACTCCACCTTGAGGAAGCACCTGTTAGATAAAATGATGACAAACATCAATATGTTTGGAATGAAAATAGTAAACCGAGTTCTTTGCCAAATTAATTGTGCTTTCGCTGTCAAAATTTACTGGCATAACTTCCTGTTGAAGCCCAAGATGATTTATCATCCCTCAACCAAACACATTCTTTGAATGCTTTCGTCACTGTCATATGATCTGCTTCAGTTGTGGAAAGATCCGCCACTGACTGAAGCTTTGACATCCAACTGATCGCTCAACTTGATAGCACAAACAAATAGTCAAAAGTCGATCTCCTGTTATCCACATTACCTACATAATTGATATCCACATAGCCTACTAACTTGTTCTCAGAATTTTAAATGTTAAGACATAGTCTATTGTATCTCGAATATACTGAAGTAAACATTTCACTGCCTCCAAGTTTTACTTGCCTGGGTTAGCCATATATCTGCTCACAACACCCACTACATGTGAAATATCAGGTCTCATAAAGACAATTGCATAAATCAAACTAACAATAGTGCTCAAATAGGATACACAAGACATCAATTATTTTTCTTCATCTGTAGTAGGGCATTGTTAAAAAAAAAAAACTAAAGTGAGTAGCGTAGGGTGTACTAACTATTTTTTGTATTATTCATAGCAAACTTTATCAATACCTTCTCAAGGTATTCTACCCGTGATAATCGTAGCCTACTACTATATTTTTCACTGTGAATATGTATGCCGAAAATCTTCTCTGCAGCCCCTAGATCTTTCATTTTGAATGTCCCTAACAACTAAGTCTTCAACGTATTAATCTCAGGCATACTATTGCTGATAATAAGCATGTCATCTACGTACAATACCAGTACGATGAACTGTCCATCATTCAGTGTCTTGTAATAGACACAATGATCATATTCATTTTTGATAAGTTGTTGACCCACCATGAAGTATCAAACCTTTAGTACCACTGCCTAGGTTACTGTTTTAGGCCATATAATGATCTTCTTCACTTGTAAAATAATTTTTTTACTCCTTTCACTTAGAACCCTTCTGATTGCTTTATGAAAATTTGCTCCTCTAACTCCTCACGTAGGAAAGCAATCTTTACATCCATCTGTTCTAATTTTAGGGTATATTAAGTAACCAATGTCGATACAAATTTTATAGACACCCGCTTGACTATAGGCACGAAAATCTCACTGAAGTCAACACCCTCCTTCTGTGCATATCCTTTCGTGACAAATCTTACCTTTTATCTATCCTGCTTCTTCTAATAAATTCACTTACAGTCGATCACTTTACGCCTCACTAAAAGCTCCACCAGTTCTCATGTCTCATTCTTATGCAAGGAATCCATCTTGATATGCATGACCACTATCCACTTCTTAGAAGCAAAACTATCTAATGCTTCTTGGAATAGATGGATCTCTATCATCCGTAATGAGGGTGAATGTAACATTAAAGTAATCCATATATTTCACTAGAAATCTACGATTTCTCTGTAGATTTCTTCTAAGAGATGGCTCCTCCACTTGTTCATGCACCTCTGCTTATGGTTTAGCTCTACCTAAATATCAACATTTTTAATCTTGACATCAATGACCATTGATTTCTCTGGCTCCTTGCATTTATCCTTGTGAAATAAGAAAATAATTATGATCTTCCGTATAACCCGATTATATAGCTTGTACCATTTCACGCCATCACCATAGCTTACAAAAATGCATTTTTCATACTCAAATATTACATATTTAACCCTTAAATTATGTTCATTTTTCTGGCATTTAATTGATAATTTGATTTAATTATATACGTTTTTGTTATGCAAGGTGATACAAAAGCTTATGATGAATATGCGCTTAAAAGGATATGAATTTAAATATCAAAAGAAGATAATGAAGAATTGAAGATTTAGAAGTTATTAATGAAGAACTCATATGCCAATGATCCAAGGAAATCAAGTGGGGAATGAAGAGAATCGAAGGTTTAAAGTGAAGAAAATGAATCCTAAAAATTGGCCAGAAAAATGATAGTATGAAACTCTGATTCTAAAAGAAAAATTCCTAAAATAATTTTTAAAATAGACTTCAATAACATCGAAGGCCTTCGATGACATCAACAATTTATGAATTTACCGATCCAAGAATAAATTCTAAAAACCATACAAAAAACCCTAGCTTTTATCTCCATTTTCTTACAAAAGCCCTAAGCACATTTTCAAAATCTTAATTCTCATTTACAAACCCTTAAATAGAGTTAAAACCAAATTAAGAAATAAAACAGGAAATTCTGTAAAACTGTACAAGTCGGTTGATGGAAGCTTTGATCAGATCGAGAGTCGTTAACGACCCATCGATGGGATCGAATCCATCTTTGATCGGATCGATCTGGACCAAAAAATTGTCCAGCGAGTCAACTCGTTGAGTCAACTCACTCGGTCGGCCTACTCAACTCCACAACTTAATCAACTCACCTAGTTAGGCCTAAAATCAAACCTAAACCCAAGCTTAAAAGCAAGCCCAATTGAGGAAATGTTCAAAACCTCAAAGCAACAACTTTCATAACAAAGCCTCCACACGCTTGAAGGATGCTGCTACCCAAGTAGGGATCTACATGACACTCCCCCCCCCCCCCCCCCCCCCCGTCTCTTTAGGGCAGCGCCCCTCAAGCACATAGAACTCCCCTTTTTAAAACCCAAAGTGCGCAGTTGAAGTGCATTTACTCCGATACCGATCTCCTTGCCCTAAATTATCCTTTTCCCACCTCATCCAACCCATAAAATGATGTCATGTGACAATCTACAATCTGAGTCTTTTAACTACTTTTTGCCCCTAGGGTTATGAGGAATTACTAGAAAATTGGGTTGGGAGACTACAAATAGCCCCCTCCCCTTCTCATTTCAAGCATCCGCTTTCATTTGTATCCCTTCTCATTTCAGTGAGCACACCCATCAGGAAGCATCCCTCGATCAAGGAGAGTGAGAGTAAGAGTGAGAGCCCAATCCTAGTCTAGTCTAACTTAATTAGATAGAGTCCAAGCCTCTTTAGTCACCCAAGTTCAAATCTAAGGCACTTGATCTTTTCTTGTGACACTATCGTTTATCCCAGCCATTCAAGTTTCTATCAATTTCATCGGATCAATGTATTATTATCATGCAACACGCATTCCCTTCTCAACTTCCTACTCTTTATATACATCAGCATCATAGTGCATTTTTATCATTTTCGTGCATCTAACTGGAGGGCATATGCTCTAAGGCCTGCCAATATAATTGCAACAAATCTATCAGAAGTCTTAGCCGGTTGGCTGCCATTTTATCATAAGCATCACATACAAACATCCTGCACTTATTGTTTCGAACGTATGCTCTGCGGCTTACTGCTATAGTCGAATCGTCCTAATTATAAATTTTGATTGGTCAATCATCACTACTATTACATCACATTTTATTTTCTACGCGTGAGAATTACCCTTATTCTTTAGAAATAGTCAGATCTTGTGAAATAAGTACCATACATCTGTGTGAACAAAGTGGGCTAACACCTTCCCTCTTTGTAAATGCAGTACCTTAGAATTTTTGAAATGTAAACTTGCGAGTCATCATAGGAATAAGGATCTTCAGGTTAAGGATCTTTGAATCGTCAATCTTAAGCATTTCTATGAGATCTAACCAACTGTAGAATTGGCTAGTAGCGATTCTTGTAAAATATCACACTCTTTTATCTCTAAACAAAAATTCTCGAGTGAGACAATCAGTAAAAAAAAGAGAGTCGATCTCCCGTGCCCTTGAAAAATCTAGCGTCCACAGCGAAAAAAGGCTAGAAAGAAATTTTCTCCATGGCATTGACAATTTTTAGATGGGATTGGTTGGTCTGTCAATGCCCCGGTACAAACAGATTGAAGACATCTGAATTCATACTTAGAGTCTTTTAATTTGTTTTGGACTTCGGGTTTGGTCCGTCTTCTTCCTCATTTAAGATAAATTATGTGGCAGGTTTGGTTGGGTATGATCACCCCACACTATACACTTAAAAAAGGGTCACATCTTCCCACCCGAGCCTAACCCTGCTGCCATTACCGGACATGGTCCATCAATGGTCAACGCGGCACACCAGTGATCCGGATTACCAAAGCGCGCATGACTGGACCCCACTTGTCAGAACGTCGCGCGTCGTATCGTAGGTTTGGTTGGTTTTAGCTCGTGTGTTGCTCCAACGTATCGGCCGTTTTCCGACTTTGACGCTCGTGCATTGTGATGGATGTCATGTGCGTTTGCCACCCAAAAGACAAAGCTTGAGACAAAAATCTTTCTAAACTGGAAGAAAAGCTCAACTTGATTTCATTGTTATTATCGAGAAAGTACCCTGTCTGCCTCATATTTTAGCGTACGGGATTGCGTCCTGCACCGCTGCACAATAATCTATCGAGGCTAGGGGCTATGTGGGGCCCACCGTGATGTATTGGCTATATCCATTCCGTCTATCCATCTTTCCAGATCATTTTACAATATGATCTAAAAAATAAGTCAGATCCAAACTTCAAATGGACTACAAAATTGGAAGCAGCGGTGATAATGATACCCACCATAGAAACCTTCTTAAGGACCACCGTGATGTTTTTTTCCATCCAACCCGTTCATAAGTTCATATAGACCCGGATGAAGGGAAAGCACAAATATCAACTTGATCCAAAACTTCTGTGGCTCCTAAGTTTTTAATGGTGGGCATTCAACCCCCACTTTGTGGTCCAATTGAGCCTTTGATCTACCCCAATCTTGGGCTCCTATCCTGAAATGATCTGGAAAACTGAATGGACGCAGTGGATACAACCCATATGTCACTGGGCCCCACAGAACCCTGCCTGGACGGATTATCTCCTGCTTCCCATTTTAGGAGCCCAATTGCTCTACAACTCCGGCGATGAGCTTATTCTACAAGCATTGGGAGTCGAGCCCACCCCACCAAGAAGTGTGTATGGAGTTCAACCCGTGCATTGCATGAGCCCCACTATACAAGTTAGACACCTCAAATCCAACCATCAAATGAGTCACCGTGCGAATTTGCGGGTTTTTGGATGGTTGTCTATTGTGTTTCTGTATGGGGCCCACCGTGTGGTGTATATATCCGATCCAACCCATACAATACCTGAGATTCACCATGATAAATATGTGTGCAGAAAATAATAACTATACAATCGTTGTCCGGGCAACATAGTAGAAAACAATGGCAATCATAAAAAATACTAAATTCACATGGTGGTCCACAATGATGGTTGCATTAGAGATTGTTGTAACATCTAAATTTCATTTTGGGACCCAACACGACAGATTTGATTGTCATACACGCACCGTGGTGGGCCATACAAAACAATTTATTTTTTAAAAGGAATAGACTTATTTTAGTACTCTTATGGGGAAATGGACATTGATGCATTTTGTCCTCCGCTTTTCCGTTTGTATAGGTGGGGCTCAACATCCAATCGTCCTGACCGTTGTCTGATGGGCCCCACCATCAAAAGGAAGACTCTCACATCTGAGCCACATTCAGTTCAAACCAAACCGTTTGAAGTCAAAATCCGTTCAAACTAGATTGCGCCAGTACAAGCCAATGGCTGAACCAGAATCCGAATGGGGAAACGGATTGGCTACTCCCCCTGCCACCAGTCCCGTGGCCGGTGGTCGGTTCTCTGTGAGCCCCACCATGGTGTATGCGTTTCATCCATTTTTACAAATCATTTTAAGACTGTATACATGAGAGGGATATAAATCTCAGGAGGAAAACAATACTGATTGAATATCCACCATTAAAATCCTCCTAAAGCCCACTGTACTGTTTATTTGACATCCAATCTGTTGATTATGTCATACAGACCCAGATGAAGGGAAAAAACAAAGATCATTCTGATCCAAAACTTTTATGGCCCTCAAAAATTTTTTAATGGTCGATGTTCATTCAACACTGTTTCCTGTAATGTGATCCACTTGAGATTTTTATACACTTCATTTTTGGTTTCAAAGCATAAAATGATATATAAAAACAGATGGACGGCATGGATGAAATCTATACATAATGGTGGGGCCCACAGAGCACCGATCACAAGCCGTGGGCTGATGGCAGGGGGAGTAGCCAATCCGTTCCTCAAAATGGCTAATGATTTCAAATTTTCACGTGCAATCTTCTTCTCCTTGAACTTTTACATACAGCCCCTTCTTTTATGTCAACCTGTCAGTTCTGTAGAATATCTGACCATTAAAAAGGTGGACCGCACAAAGGAATCATTTGGTTTTGAAATTCAAGTTGCTTCTCTCACCCGGAGGGAACACGAACCGTTGAAATCAATGAATAGTCGGTCATCTAACTCAATGTACATTTGTGGCCCACATAATGCGCGGATTGGTCTTATTTTCAACCCTAGGCAGTATATACCCAGCGCCCCACCTTCTGAACGGGTCAGATCTTCTACAGACAAAGTTGTTCACAGACATGTCTCTTTCATACAATTTAAAATAAAATAACACTAAGTCAACACTAATTATGACTTAATGATATGTCATGTTTTAAAAATGGTTCTGAATTGTTACTACACTCCAACAGCACCTATCCTACAAAAGTTCCTTTGATCAATCTGGACCGTCCATGTAATAGGCCCCACCTTCAAGTGCCTATGGCAGAACCAACTTGTCAGCATTCGACTAATACCTTCCAATGGACGGCTAAAATGCAACCCACGTACTACCAACTTACACTAGCAAAAGTAATGACCAGCGGCTGTACAGAAACTTTCCATACAATCATTTATTCCCTACCAACATGCCACACGTGTAGAAGATCCGTTCCATGCAACAGATGGACCACACCACGATGATCATTTCATATAAAAATCAGACAGACCCACAAACTAATTTGGCTACACCAGTATACCGAATCACACACCATCAGCCGTCTATCAATGTTGTATCTCATAGGCCTGATTTATATACATCGAAATCACGAGGAAATGCCCCACCTTTTGCAATCTGATGTTCTATACATAAAACCAATTAACGAGAAACAAACGGTTGTATGTGAAACTCCTCAAGCAGCCTCTCTAGTGATAATTTGTTTCTCCCAGCAAGAAGATGGGGAGATTCCAAGATGGTATTAGAACCGTCCACGTGTACCAAAGGACGAAACTAAAGGTTGCATGGGATCGTGCAGAAGATTGGAAGGTTTGCATTAAGTAGGCAGTCACGTGAGGAAAACGTGACCGTGGGTTTTGCAGGAGAGAAAGGGTCCTTCGAGCAGCGTGACCGTTTTTTAAGGAGCAGAGAAGTCTATTTGATCCCATTTCCAAACCGATACGCGACAAGGAAAGTCAGGGCCACGTATCGCTCCCCAATTTTTAACTTTTTCCGCCGCATCCTACGTGGCATCCCGGCCTGTGCTTTCCCTCCCTTCTCCCCTTACTGTCAGTTTCCGCTCCTTGTGTGACCAGACATACCCAGAAAACGAGGCTGCTAAGAAAGGACGCCCCATTGCCGAATATTACGCAAATACCCTTCAGAGGTAGGGCTCGGGTGCAATTTGAGCGTGGTTAACTCGCGCGCTTGGTTCGTTTGGTTGAGTTTTGGCTGTGCTTGGTCTGAAAATTCAACCCCACTTCAGTCAGGTTAGTCATAGGTTGTGGCCTCAATCCACCCATCTTACCCGTAGTATGACTTTATTTACAGTTCATATACATATAAGTTATAACTAATAAACACTTCATAAACATGAAATCATGGTCAGCATTTAAAAAGTTGAAAAAAAATACTGTTGCAATATTGATGCTATGGACCCTATAACATATAGAGTTTATGATCCGAGCCTAGCCAGGAGCTGGATGCTGAGTGGTCCATTCCATTTTTTTAGTAGTGTACCTTTGTAAACATTACTAAGTTTTTTTTTTTTTTTTTTTTTTTTTTTTTTTTTTTTTTTTTTTTTTAAGGCTGTGTTTGGTAGATAATCATTTCATTTTAATGTCTCTAATACATAATTAAAATTGGGATGAACTCATTATGTATTAGCTATCAAGATCTTTATTACTTAATTATAGTTATCTGAAATCATATTAGCTTATTTTAACTATTTAGGAAATGAAGTCTTAATTTTATTTGTTTATAAATCTTGATTGTAGATTTTAGTTTGTTAGTGCTATTCTAATAATTACACATATTAATTTATTATCGCTAATTTAATTGTTAGATATTTGTTACTAATTAACCAACTTAAGGCTTTAACTTAATTCATCCTAATCGAGCCCTAGCCAAAACAAATTATGTTGGAGCTTAATACAAATACCGTGGGTTAGGCTTGAGCATCTTAAGTTATGTCTACCCAACTCCTTTTAAGGTTGAGTTACTCAAGCCTAACCCAGAAAACAAATTTATTCCTCTGACCAACTCTTTTTAAGTTTGAGTTGATTTTGAGTTAATTCTCGACCCGAACCAACCCACCATGATTACACTCTCAAATAGGGCCATAAGACATGTGAAGTACCCTGCGTTGGGCTTGAGCAGCTTAAGTTAACGCGTAGGATTAGTATATGCATCTGGCCAACTCCTTTCATGGTTGAGTTGGTTATCCAACCCAGCAAGATTACACCCTCAAACAGGACACTATAATATACGTGAAATACCTTGGGTAAGCTGGCTTGAGTATCTTAAGTTATGTCTAGGGTTGGTTTATGCCTCTGGCCAACTCCTTCTAAGGTTGAGTTGATTTTGAGTTTAACTCTCAATGAACCAACCCATCAAGATTGCAACCTCAAGCAAGACATTATAATACATGTGAAATACCTCGCGTTGTGCTTGGGTATCTTAAGTTAGGCCTATGATTGGTTTATCCCTTTGGCCAACTCCTTTTAGGGCCCGTTTGGCCGGTCGGAATGGAAGGGATTGGATGGTATTGGAAGGGATTGGAAGTTAAATCCCGGCAATGGCCGGCCGTGCCAAATAGCGTCGGTGAGCTGATCTCAATCCCATGGATCTTAAGACAATCCACTGACAACACTAACCTTACATTTAAATCCCCTCCAATCCACCCTAATCCATTCAAATTTGCCTGAGACATGTTTGGTTAGTGGGATTGGAGGGGATGGGAAGGTTTAATCCCTAGATTGGCCGGGCGTGCCAAACAGACTGGATTTAGCAATCGAGGAATATAGCAATCCCATGGATCTCAAGACAATCCACTGACAACACCATCATTACCTAGGAATCCACATCATCCACCCTAATACCATTCAATCCCTTCCAATCCCCCTAGCCAAACAGGCCCTTAAGGTTGAGCTGATTTTGAGTTAACTCTCAATCCAAACCAACCCACCAAGATTACACCCTCAAACATACATGTGAAATACCTTGGGTTGGGCGCTACTAAGTTACATATAGGGTATGTTTATGCCTTTGGCCAACTCCTTTTGAGGTTGAGTTGAATTTAAGTTAACTCTTAATCCAAACCAACCCATGAAGGGGGGCGTTTGGTGCATGATATTAGATGGGATTAGGTGGGATGGAATTGCATTTGGTCCCGTGCCAATTCCACTCAATGTTAGTGAGTTGTGTAGGTCCCACCATGATGTGTGGGTTATATCCACACCGTCCACCCATTTTTTGAGATCATTTTAGACCATAGGCCAAAAAATCAGGTAGATCTAAAGCTCAAATGGACCCCATCATGGAAAGCAGTGGGGATTGAATAACTACCGTTGAAAACTTCTTTGGGGCCACATAAATTTTAGATCTGCCTCATTTTTAGGCTCATGCTATAAAATGAGGTTACAAAATAGATGGATGGTTTGGATATAACACATGTTATTCTCAATAGTTTTAAAAGATGGTGGATATATCCATTCAATGTACCACTATATTACAAATATATCATGGAATTAAGCTTATCCCATGGTAATAGGGAACAATCTTTGCCATATGTAATAATTACGTTTTTTGGATCCCATCCCACCTAACCCTTCCCAATACCATGTGTCAAACACCCCCCAAGATTACGCCTTCAAACAAGACTATAATACATGTGAAATACCTTGGGTTGGGCTTGCGTAGCTTAAGTTACATATAGGGTTGGTTTATGCCTTTGGCCAACTCTTTTTATGGTTAAGTTGATTTTGAGTTAACTCTCAATCCAAACCAACCCACCTTTTTTTTAAAAGAAATTAAAAAATAAAAATAAAAACTGATGAATTCCATTAAAAGATGAAGCTATACAATGGAATGGACATTTGGGCATCCCCAATGGCAAAAAAATACGGGGGGGGGGGGGGGGGGGGGGGGCGCTATCATAAAGGGCAGCCAACAACGGCCACCAAAGAACAAAAAAACTACTTATGGTCCCATTAGGTATGACTTTAGAGAACCTAAGCTGACTTTATCTAAGAAGATCAGCCCTCGCATTTTCATAGGGAGGTCACTCGCCTGGTTATAATAGGAGGTGGACTGACATTTGCTCCCCTATCGGGTCATCCCATATGTCGGGCCGTTGCCATCCCTCTGAATAAGCCTATAAGAGAATGTTCCTCTTTACTTCAACATTTCGATCCTAGAAACCCATGGTCTCCACTGCTAGGTAGTGTGTGCCTTACCCGAAAGGAGGTCAACCATGACCTTCGAATCAAATTCAACCTCAATCTTATACAAACCATTATTCAGACACAAAATGAGCCCGTATAAATCGCACAGAGTTCAGCTCTATTATTGGAACCTACTCCGTAGCTTGTCGAGAAAGCGAAAACAAAGTTACCACTATCCCCTCTACATATGCCTCCACCTCTTGACATTCCTACATTTCCTCTCTCCGATCCATCCACATTTAACTTGATTTAGTCTCTTACTGGTTTTACCCACTGGATAATCTCAGTTTGATACCTTTATTGGGGTGGAATTGAAATTCCCAGCCCATCCCTAATCTGATCCTGGAGGGGAATGAACTTAGACTTGTTGTCGAGTAGGATTTTGATATACCCTTTGATATGGACATTAGAGACCGAGGCAATTCATGGGTCTATTGTCATATCAAGCTTCGTTTTTGGCTAGCCATGTTTCCCATAAAATCAAGTTAGGGAGGAGTTTATGGATGGGGGAAGGCGTGCTACCGGGGCCAAATCTCCCATAAAACCAACCCACCTAGATTACACCCTCAAACAGGACTATAATACATGTGAAATACCTTGGGTTGTGCTTGAGTAGCTTAAGTTGCATATAGGGTTGGTTTATGCCTTTGGCCAACTCCTTTTAAGGTTGAGTTGATTTTGAGTTAACTCTAATATGAAACATGCTTAGCATTGTGATCAGTATTTCAATATTTAAAAATATGATAGTATTTCATGGAAATTTCATAAAACGATGCTATTGGGAAATCTTGCAATTTTCAAAATCTATGCTTTGTTTAAGTTTTTTCATTTTCATTATCAATTTTACTGAAATAAATATTCAAAAGGTTAAACTTTTTCACTTTTACTAATATTTTAAATTTTAAATTATTAATTTACAAAAATATTTTTATATTTTATTTTCAGCAAGATTTTTCCAATAACATTACCACAAAATGTCAAATTCTTTTCATGAGAAGTTCCAATGACGAGGAATTGCTGAGGATGAACTCTGCTGTCTAGAATACTGAGATGTAAAAGAGTTAGAACGTACGTAAAATCACAGCGGTAAAATCCATGATGGCCCACTCATCATACACATGCAAAAATGAAATTAATGGAAAGTTGATTGTCTGACGTAATTTAAGGACATGGGCATAGTCCAATTTTCTCTCAGACGGCGTGGCCCACCTTTTGTGCAGAACGAACAGACCTGTTGTCAGGAAGAACAGCGTTGTATGTTAAAGCTCCCGTGCAACGTCGTACGTGAACATTTTTAGTCTTCCAGTAGTTTTGTAAGCCACATGCTGACACGCTCGGAGCCCAGCCCATACAAAGTCGCACGTGCAAATACAGCGTGACTGACCATGGATATGACATCGTTTCACGCCTCATTTGGCCAGTGTACATATACATGCAAGACTTGGAGATCATGTTTTAGCCGTCCATTTGTTTTGCTCACTATGGCCCACCTGAGAAGTGATACAGCCTTACGTTTGCCCAAAAAAACTTCAATACCATGAACTAGGTGATGAAAAGCTTGGATCTCACACTATAATAATTTAGGCTTTTCATGATAATTTTTTTAACGAGAAATTTTATATTTACCGATGTTTTACGATATGCAATGACAATGTATTAACTTGTCGCTAATTAGTAATATTTTACGATAAGCTATTAAGTTGTCGCAAATAATTGAGTCATTAATATCATTTTTGTCACTAAATAGAATTTGTAATGCCTTATTCGCAACAAAATTGATGACAAATAACACTCGTCATAAAAATCTTTTAAAGACGAGTTTGAAATTTTTAACGAGGAGACTTGCCGCAAAAAATCTAAATTGCTGAGCTAGGGATGAATTACTGTAATGTCCCATTTGAGTTTTCATTTTGTTCAAGTGAGACCCTTCCTTCAGTGATACAGCTCATTGATGGGATGAGTGGGCCATGCACTAACATAGCAACGTTAGTAGGCCATAGAAAGGTCAAACATTCCATGGCTAAAATCTTCTATTGTTAAATCATAACAGTTCCCCACCAAATCAATGGTTCGGATCTCTTAACCATGGTCCCCACTTACATAACCAACCCAAACAGCAATCAGAAAGCTCAACTTGTGTTGAGGAGAAGCCTTCAATTTTCAAGTTTTCATGTTGCTCGACCGGTCGTGGGAGGTGCTCAACCGGTCGTAAGTTCGAGCCCTGACACGACTCGAAGTCCAGTGAGTTGTGCTATTTTTTTTCAGGGCCTAGGACTGGTCGTAGGGACTGTAAGACCGGTCGTAGTACGACCAGTCGTAGCTCTCCTAGGACCGGTCGTATGTTACGCAGTTTGTTGCGCGATTTTACGTGAAACTGTGGATTTGAGTCCTTTCGCAACTGGGATACGAAAGGGAAGTTGCCTAAACTATAAATAGGTGTTCCTAGGGCTTTTCTAAGTATGACAAAAGCTTTCTAAAGGGGTTCTAGGGTTTCTAAAGGGTGTAGCAAGGGTGAGATTTAAGGTTGTTCAAATCAGGTAAGTCCTCTCTCTTTGTAATTGATGCTTTCATAGTGGAGATCTGTCGCTTTGTGCTGTGGTTTTTTCTCGAAAGGATTTTCCACGTTAAATCTATGTTCTCTTGTGTGCTTGATGTCATTGGATTGCTATCCTAGATCTAGATCTGTGTGATTCCGCAGGTTCAAAAATCCCCCAACAACTGGTATCAGAGAAAAAGTTAGGGCACAGATCTGAATCTGAGGGATTAGTAATAATGGCGAGTGCCAGGTATGAGTTTGAGAAGTATTCACGAAAAAATAATTTTGAGTTATGGAAGGTTAAGATGATTAGTCTGTTAACCAAGCAAGGCGAGGATGGTACTCTTGAGGAGCGGAAGTCTACTATGAAAGATGATGAATGGAATACTCTTGATAAGAAGGCTTTATCATCGATCCGTTTATGTCTCACGGATGAGGTTCTCTACAACGTCATGAGGGAGAAAACTGCGGCTGGTTTGTAGGCGAAATTAGAGGATGTCTATGCGAAGAAATTCTCGAAAAATTGCCTACACCTGAAGCGGCAGTGATATAACTTCAAGATGCTAGAGGGCGGAGATCTGGAGGCTCACATCAGCAACTTTAATAAATTGGTTTGCAAATTGTTGGATATGGAGGAAGTGATGAAAGATGAAGAACAAGCATGTATGTTGCTGAATTCTCTCCCTACATCCTATGAGGCATTCAAGGACACTATGTACAGCATGAATAAAACCCTGAGTGTCGATAATGTTGTCTCAGCCCTTCAAGAGAAGGCTATGAGACAACTGAACAACGACATGGGGACGTCTTCTGATGCACTGTTTATAGTGGGTAGGAATTCTGGACAAGGTACAGGTTCTTCTGATTTTAAATCTAAATCTAGGGGCAAAGGCAAAGGAAAGGTAAAGTGCTGGAATTGTGGGAAGGAAGGACATGTGAAGAGGGATTGTAAAAATTCTAAATCGAAGAGGGAAGATTCTGAGGCTTCATGCAGGAAGGCTAATGTTGTCACGTCAGATGGATCGAGTGGATGTGATGGTGAAGTTTTATCTGTGTTTTCACTCAGACGGTCATACGATAATCGTAAGGATGAGTGGATGCTAGATACAGAGGCATCTTTTCACATGACTCCTCATCGAAGTTGGTTCACCAGCTACAGGGAGTGCAATGGTGGACAGGTATTTATGGGCAATGACATTGCTTGTAATGTTGTGGCGGTTGGTTCTGTGCACATCAGGATGTTTGATGGGGTGGAGCGTACCTTGACAGATGTGAGGCACGTTCCTAATTTGAAGCAGAATCTGATTTCTCTTGGTGTGCTTGAGGCAAAAGGATGCAAGTACATAGGTATTCATGGTGCTCTTAATGTATCTAAGGGGGCATGGGTAGTCATGAAGGCGTAACGACTCGGTAACTTATACAAGTTGATTGGGAGCACTTCAAAAGGTGGAGCTACGGTGGATGTAGCGGATTCCACCTCTGCACGTGTGTGGCATGTTGGATATGGCCACATGAGCGGGCAGAGCAGGAAGGTTGAGATGCACGGACAGGGATACAGAGCAGGTAGAACAGCCACCTGTGTGAAGAATCACACGGCATGATCGCAGGACATCGGCGAGGTACATGGACGACTCCAATATCGTAGGAGATTCATCTTCTATTCAGATGGCTCTAGGTGAGCCTGGTGTTGAAAAGTGAAAGGTGACTGTGGGTGATGTGATGGATTCGTTGTACCAGAACGACATCTGGGAGCGGGTGGAGCTTCCAGTGGACCGGAGAGCGGTTGGATGCAAGTGGATCTTCAGGAGGATACAACATATATACAGGGCGAGGTTGGTACGAAGGGTTATGCTCAAAGAGAAGGGATCGACTTTTCAGAGATATTCGCACCGACGGTATAGCAGGTATCTGTTAGATCCTTGAGTGGCACTGATTGGTCAATGTGATCTTGAGCTATGATGAGATGCAAAAATAAGAGAAGAGGTCAAGGAGCTAAACGGTTGAAGAATAAAGACTTGGTGGAGATTGTTGAGGAAAAGCCTTCAATCTTCAAGTTTTCATGTTGCTCGACCGGTCGTGGGAGGTGCTCGACCGGTCATAAGTTCGAGCCCTGGCACGACTCGAAGTCCAGCGAGTTGTGCTGTTTTTTTCAGGGCCTAAGACTGGTCGTAGGGACTGTAAGACCGGTCATAGTACGACCGATCGTAGCTCTCCGAGGACCGGTCGTAGGTTACGCAGTTTGTTCCGCGATTTTGTGCGAAACTGCGGATTTAAGTCCTTTCGCAACCGGGATGCGAAAGGGAAGTTTTCTAAACTATAAATAGGTGTTCCTAGGGCTTTTCTAGGTATGACAAAAGCTTTCTAAAGGAGTTCTAGGATTTCTAAAGGGTTTAGCAAGGGTGAGATTTGAGGTTGTTCGAATCGGGTAAGTCCTCTCTCTTTGTAATTGATGCTTTTATAGTGGAGATTTGTCGCTTTGTGCCGTGATTTTTTCCCGAAAGGATTTTCCACGTTAAATTTGTGTTGTCTTGTGTGCTTAGTGCCATTGCATTGCTATCCTAGACCTAGATCTGTGTGATTCCGCAGGTTCAAAATGCCCAACAACTTGCCTTCTGTTTCTGCATCACTTGCCGCACTCTAGGCCATAATCAAACTAAAGTTACGATCATGACCGTCCATTATCATCAACCACTGAAAGGCTAGAATGGTCTGATCAATGTAACTTTCGGCCAATGATCCATCCAAAACTGTGTGATTTGGACGGTGGATCAACATGCGTGTATGCCTGAGTTGCCACGATTTTACTAAATGTGTAGGTTTGCTAATTCCACACATGTGGAGCCATACACCTCCACACGCAGGCATGCGTGCAAATATGAAACACATGTGTCAGATCTGAGCCGTGCATAACTTGGGAAATAATGCTTAGATCTCCTGCTTAGAAAAATTAGATAATTTAACTCTTGAGGTGGCCACAACATACAGGTTAATTTATCGATAGTTAGCCTTTCTTTCGGGTTGAAGTGATGTGGCCACCTGAGCTGTGAAATGGCCTGATTTATACGGCAAAAGATCTGAAGAGTGTAAAATCACGTTATAGAAAGTTTGGATCTCACACACGTGTCACATTAGCACGCGTTTGTGCATGGATATGAAGGGCTTCCACGTGTGAAGTGGAATCAAGTTCCGTTTATTCTGTTGAATGCTGAGGATATTTTCGTCATCTGAGGTAGGAACTTGATAGATTTTGATTACTGAGAAGGACCCGTTCAAAAGAAAACCTGAAGCTATTGTCTCATTCCGTTTGGCCTCTGTTGCGACTAAACGCCAGCCACTAGGATCCACATGCTGGGATCGTCGAATGATCTGAACTGTCCATACTGTGGACTTGATGCTATGCGAGCCGTCGATAGAAACTTATCCTTAACAGATGATCGTGACTCACATTATCCATGGATGAATTTAAACCGACGAAAAGAAATGTTTCAATGGCTTTAATTCAACCTTAAAAATCAAAGGATAGGATCATCAATGACGCATGATTATTGGACAATAACTTAATTATGGTAATAAATAGATGATGGACGGTTCATACCGTCCGACCATCTCCGCACACTCAGGCCGCAGTGGCTGGCGATAGATACTGGAATCTCACGACGGAGGAAAAATGAACTCTTCAAGGGGATATGCAGGCCCATCTTTCCACAGACAAGCTCGGCTAGCTGTTCGTTAATCCAGACCACTGGTTTACAGCATACGACAGCAGATGCTTTGCACCTCGAAATGACCTCCTGAAGGACAATCCCAGCCTTTTGATCTGTGTCCTACAGACACTGCTAAGAAATAAAATACAAGGGTCCACGTTCAACTGAAAAGCTCCTAATTTTGGTTCCAGAATCTTTGAATCTACGACTGTTTTTGTTGATCCACTATCATAAGTGGGCACAAAATACCAATGGTCTGGATCATTTCACCATAGTACCGAACTGCCAAAACTGAAAAATCAACGTACACTGTGCAAAGATGCGGACAACGTACTATATA
Organism: Magnolia kwangsiensis; assembly: GCA_037074715.1. Classification (NCBI taxonomy): domain Eukaryota; kingdom Viridiplantae; phylum Streptophyta; class Magnoliopsida; order Magnoliales; family Magnoliaceae; genus Magnolia; species Magnolia kwangsiensis. Next base: position 186,686,600 of record CM073572.1, on the reverse strand, counting down.
ATCTTCTTCCCTTATACCCGACTCTTACAATGAAATAATAATGCAGGCGCTCATAAGCTTTACACGTGGAATATACACTGCAATCCTAGCCGTCCAAATAGTTTACCCGCAGTAGACGACTAGCAAACACAGTGGGCCCAAAATTTCGTACGTTCAAGTCTGACTGACATCAATGTCGCGTGTACAATTCGTGAATTCACGTGTATGAATCATCCACCGCTGCCAGAGTATCAAATAACACCTCATTTAAACTACTCTTCCTATTGCTGGAAATAATGGGACCCACATGTGAAGTGATGACAAGGCTCATTTATTCATTCAGTGGGCCCAAACAGATGGAAAGTGGGTGTCATCATTTCATATAATAATAGCCCGCGGACCACCTAATCCGACGGTCCATTAAACTACCAAAACGCCCCCGATGCATCTAAATAATTGAGCAATGAGAGGACAAAAAAAGAGAGAGTAACAAATGAGGAAATGAGATCTACACCCACACTAGCTGATGCTAGACCTCTTCTATCTACTTCTAGTAATACAAATCTCTACTATATTACTCTCAAAAGTAGAAAGAAGGGGTGTATCTATCAAATAGTAGGAGTACGTGAAAGTATACACCTGCAAAGCAAGAACTTCTGAGATTAATAATTACTTCATTTTGTTCGTACCGACACGACAAGAGTAAAAAAATTCCTGTAAATGGTGAAGAGTCGTAGATAGGCCTTTGTATTGAAACAGACAAGAATCTCTGCAGAATTACATTAATACCCCTACGTCTCTCTCTCTCTACTTCTGTTTTCTAATAATATAATAAACAAACTACAGAGATTCAAGTAATACAAAGTCCGACAATCTAATAGCAAATCTCATCTGTACACATGCTCGTCCGTTGATTCATTACAGGAGGCGAGATTACCAAAGTACCCCGGGTTTCCCCACGTAATTACGAAAACACCCTCCACACAACTAATGGAAATGACCAAAACACCTTTTGAATTGTTGGGTCATTTCCAAATTTAGTGAGTGAAAAAACATGGGATTTCGATTAAAGAGTAATAAAAACATGGGTATTTTGGGAAATGATTTTCTAAAAATTAAAAAGAAAGAAGAAAGAAGAAGGAGAGTCTACCGATTATGAAGAGGATCTGGGCAACTAGGGACCCTTCGTTTGCTATTATGAAAATCTCCTGGAGTGGAATTATAAGATCTTGCATTGAAGAAGGTATGATAGGTCTCTTTCTCCTTCTCCTCCGCTTTGGCCCAGCTGTTTTCTGGAAATAACCGAACTGCCCCTGCCTTGTACTCGGAGGGTATCCATATCTGTAAGATGGTGAGGCTTAAGAGAACCACCAGAGATAGTTTGAATCTCATTGCGGGAGAAAACCCACATACGAAATTGAGAGACGAAGAGAGCTGGCAGGAGACTGACTACATGCCAGGTTTTGGGCTTTTCCGGTGAGGAAAGAACGGGTTTTTTTTTTTTCTGGGTATTGGAGATGGGATCGAAGAGAAATGAAAGAGAGGATCTTTTGGTGGAGAGGTGTTTGAATGACGGTGGAATTTTTGAAGGTTATAAGAGAGGAATTTTTGAAGGTTATGAGAGAGAGAGAGAGAGAGAGAGAGAGAGAGAGAGAGAGAGAGAGAGAGAGAGAGAGAGAGCGAGCGAGCTTGACTATCACGTGATGACAGACGGAAGTAGTAGTTTTAGGTTATGAGGGTGTTTGAAATTTGCCCTTCTATCAACTGTAAATAACAATCGTGCCCGTCATGCCACTGGAGTTCATTTTACCTCCGTCGCGACGCAGAACCAGCGTCTGTCGCAACTCGCTGGGCCCACGAACTAAGATGGTCCGATGAGTTGAACCGTTTATATTGTCACTGATACCAGAATTATGATTCGATTATGATGATACTAACGTAAGAATTTAATCCGTAAATATAAGCCGTTGAATATCTTCTTTCATAGTTTTAAATTCATTTATAGGTAGTGACTGTAGAATCATAAGTTCAGGCTAAATTTCTTCTAGTAGATCTTAGAGATAATATTTCACAATATAGACGGTTCCGATCATAGGACCACTTGCTATATGGACCGAAGTGGCTAGCGACACACGCTTGTGTCTAAGTTGCGACAGAGGCGAAATGAATTCGTCACAAAGCCATGATTCGGCGTTGGATAATTCCTTGTCCCACACACCCTCCGTCCAATTGCATATTCACACGTGGAACGCCTGGGAAATGGCATGTTCTTGAGACATCTGAGCCGTGCATCTTGTGGGGCCCAATGCGAATATCAATTCATGCAAACTTTAAGCGCGGTTGAGTCACTCTACATACACTTGCTCCTTCATAGAACCGATCACCTACATGCCAGGGTACCGTACTTATCATGTGGTCCAGTCTTTGCCCCTAACATACCACTCTTTTAAGAAATCAGTACCATGAAAAATGTAGACCCCACTGTAGGAATCATCTATAAAAGAAATCAAGATACTATGATCAACACGTGGGCCACACCATTAGAATCAATGTACAACCAATGGTGTGTCACAAAATGCTGTTTTGGCCATGTAATGAGTGGATCAACATGATTGTCTAGATTAGTAATTTCCATGATGGGGCCTACTGTTTTCATGGTACGGATGTACTGTAGAAATGTCATCTCTATGGAATATCATCCTGCATGACATTAAACGTGGAACAGCGCAAGCTGTTTTAAACAGTCCATTTTGCAGAGGTAATGGAGGCCGGATCCGAGGAGCGGTTGTTACATCTGATAAATGGTGCAATCTTCGCAAGCCATTAGGAAATGAACAAATGTCTATATATGCGTGGGACATTTGATTGATGGGACACCTTATAAATGACTCAGGCTCCTTTTGCTTCTTGGGTGAATTTTAACCAACGGAAGAACTTTGATGCTCTGGCAGGGTGGGATAGATGATAAGCAGTCACTTAGAAATTACTTAAGGCTGTGTTTGAATGGCCCATTTAGGTTGTATTTGTATGGTATTAAACGCATCTTTGTAGAAAAAAAAAAAAAAAAAAACGCATCTTTGTAGTTTGAATTACACCTAGAAGTAGTCCAATTTAGATGAAATGTGGAACAATTGTCCAAGTATCGGATTGGTGGACCTGTTTGGATGCCCAAGAACGTCAAAAAAGATGAAGACAAGTTCTTTTAAAAATTAATAATAATAAACACAGTAGGAGATATTTCTTTCTATAAATCTCTTTTCTGGGTGGGATTTAATCAGGTCATGACCATGGGGCTCACCATGATGTATGTGCTGTATATGCACGCCGTCCATACATTTTTTTAGCTCATTTTAGAACATGGGTTCAAAATCGAAGTAAATCCAAATCTCAGGTGGACCACACCATAAGAAACAATCATGAATTCATTATAAACTTCTTAGTGCCACCATAATGTTTGTTTACCCTCCAAGCCGTTGATAAGGTCAAAGGAAGGGAAATACAACTATCAGCTTCATTCAAAACTTTTGTAGCCTGCAAGTTCTTAATGGTCAATCACCACTGTTTCCTGTGGTGTGGTCCACCTGAGATTTGGATCTGCTTCAATTTTGAGCCCACGTCATAAAATGAGGTATAAAAATGGATGGATGGTATCGATATACAACATACACATCAAGGTTGGCCTCACAGTCAGTTCCTGACCTAACTGAATCCGCTCCTCTTTTCCCGGAAATGAGCATTTTTTACAGAGTTCCTCGCAGACAACCAACCTTTGGGGGTCCTTTGGATGAAAAGGCCTTCCAAGTAAGTCGCTGCCAAGAAAGAACACTTCAAAGAGGCCAGAGCGTTGTCTAAAATTACGTGGAACCTCAGATCTCATGTTGGGAAATCAAGATCCTTAAAATCACTAAATAGTAAGTGATTCACACACGTACTTAGATGATGTGACACGCAGTTACAATCCTGAAATAATTTAACAGTCTCAACATGAACATGCACTTTTCTAAGATCTGAAATGGTTTTGTTCGTCAAGTGGGCCACACATGCCCTTTTAATGTGCAGCTGGCGTGTGTGGTTAGCGCCAATCATAAATTGTACGACATTGTGAGATCTGGGTTCTATGAATTCATCCAAGATCATAATTTAAACAAAACGACTTCAAAAGTTGCCAAGGGTCCTATCTAAATAGTGGTTTTTACGGGAGTCGGTTTCTTATTACTTCACTCGTAGTTCAGCCTGGATGAATTAGTTGAGATCATAGCTCTAAAACCCAGCGACTCGACTAGAAATCAGTCATGTGTTGGGATTTAGACCCCTTAATAAATTCAAATCAACCCTAGGTATTAGAAATTTCGATCTAATACCATTGTCAATCTACATGCTTTGCAAAAGCGCGTACACTAAAGATAGAATAATCAAATAAAGCAAACAATCAAACAATAAAGCAATCAATTATAAAACACAAAATATTTAAATGGAAAACTTTTGTGAGAAAAAACTATGCCACAAAGTTATAGAGATCCACTATAATCAAAACCTTAGAATTTTACAAACTCACTTGTTCGATTACAGATGCAGCCGATCTCTCCTTGCGATGCATAACCCCTCGAAAAGCCCTTCTCAAGCCCTTATAAGTGTCGAAAACCCTCTCACTTCACAAAAACTCTTGCCCTTAGAGAGAATACTCTTAATGAAATCCAAGCCCTAATCCCGGATTAGGCTTAAATAGCATGATTTGTGCAACCCTGCGTAATAAGTCCAATTAAATTGAACACAATTGAATTAACCCAATGCACTTTTTGGTAAAACTGAAAAAAGTACAAAACATCACAGCATGCAACTTGTCTTTCCATCAATTTTCAATCGAATCGAAAATGGACTCAATTAAAATGAGACAAGATGACTCTGCACAACAGATTGACAGAATCAAGGCACCCTGTAAAACACCAAGTGATTGTGAAAATTACTGAGGTGTCTAACTCAGTTCAAACTCAACTTGACTCATCAGGTAGGTTTGTTTACTCATTAGACTTGCCATGACTTGACATAACTCAAACCATGTTACTCTATTGGGTTAAGAGACTTTTTATTGAAAAAATAAGAATTGCAAGTGGAGTGATGGAATTCACAATCTCCACCAACATAGCTAATAAAATTTCAATTATTAAATATCAAGACAAATCGAATTGAGTCTTAGAGTCAACCCAATGTGGTTAGATATTGAGCCAAATCAAGTTCTTGAGATTCTAAACTTTGGTTGATATTGAACAGTAAAAATATCAATGATGTAACTATTATAAAGAAGAGCTTAAGAATGATGACTTAAAATTTTGATTATATTATATGTTTTGATGAAGATTCAAAAAATCTATCAGAGATGTCAATAGATTAATTGATGGCTTTGATGCTAACATATAAGTAAAAAAAATAAATTAGCATACAACTTTTAAGTAAGCTTTTCATACAAAGCTATTTTCGAAGTGAAGGAAAAACAGGATCTGATTTGCAGGTTGAAAAGGTTGTTGTATGACTTGAAACAGTCGCCTTGGCAGTGGTATAAGAAGTTAATTTAATTATTTCATGTTGAGCTAAAGTTTTACTAAAAGTGAATTTGAACATTGTATTTACTTTAGAGCACTTAAGTGACAAGGATTTCATTACTCTAGTGTTATACGTTGATGATATGATTATTGTCAAACATAGCATGTCTGAAATCAACATATCGAAGGCACAATTATCCAAGACATTTAAAATAAAAGATCTAGAGTTAAAAAGAGGATTCTTGGCATTGATATACATAGGGACAAGAAGATGAGCAAGCCATGGTCGTCTCAAAATGAGTATCTTAAGAATATTCTAGTTAAGTTTGGATTGAAAAATATAAAATCAGCTAGCAATCCCCGTACTGCTCACTTTTGACTTTCTACATAATTATGTCGTAAGTCAAATGAAGAAAAGCGATATATGTCTTGTGTGCCCTATTCGAGAGCAGTTGGTAGTGTTATGTATATAATTATGGTCTGTATGAGACTAGATATTCCACATACAGTTGGCATTGTGAGCAGATACATATTAAACCCCGGTAACCAGCATTAGGATGTGGTGAAATAGTTACTTCGATATAAATGAGGTACAACAGACTATGTCTTGTGGTTCAAAGATTTAGAGAAAAGATTCGTAAACTATGTTAATTCGGATTATGCAAAGAATGCTGACAATTGAAGGTCTACCTTCAATTACTCGTGATGGGATTTTTCTCCATGCTCGACTGGTCTTAAGCCCTACACGACCAGTCAAGGGCTGGTGCACAACCAGTCGTGGAGTCGAGCCCTGACTCGACTCAAAGTCCAGCGACTTTGAGTTATTTTTCTCGGGGTGCTTGGTCGATCGAAGGTGGTACTTGATCTGTCGTGGGTTACGCTTGACCGGTTGTGGCCTCGTCTCGACCGGTTGTGGTTACACAGATTCGTTCCGCGATTTTATGGATTGCAGAAATCTGAGTCCTTTCACAACTGTGATGCGGAAAAAAGTTTTCTAAAACTATAAATAAGGGTTCTTATGGTTTTTCTAGGGAGAAGAAAAATATAAGAGGACTTTCAAAGGTGTGAGAGAGAGAGGAAGCTTATGGAAGGGAGGCTATATTCGTAGAGGTGATCTACCATATCTCAGCGCTTCTATGTCCTCGTAATCGGTAAGATCTGTCCATTTTCTTTGTTTCTCTTATTGTTTATCTACTCCTGTGTGAGTGAAGAAGGTTGTAACATTCTACTTCATAGTGAATTATTGATCTGGACGAGGTACCGTAGTTTTTACCTCTTTAAGGGTTTTTCACATAAAAATATCTTATGTAGTGTGGTTTGTACTTTGATTTATTTCATTGCTTCATTATTTCATAATTTTGGTTTGTTTCGGGAGGCTAGATCATAAGGTTTTGTGCAAGGCCCCCAACAAAGTAGTATCATAGCTAAGTTCATTGAATGGGTAGGATTGATTTTGAATTATAGAATGTGGCTCATCAAGGATAATTAGCCTCAATAGTCCTAACTGGACCATATGGAAGGCTAAGAAAGATGACTTGCTTTATTGCAAGGACCTATATTCTCCAATTTTAGGCATATCAGCAAAATCCAAGGATATGTCTGATGATGATTGGAAGAAGATGAACCGAAAGGCCGTGAGACTTATTAAACAATGGTTGGATGATTCTGTGTTCCACTATGTGTCTACGAAGACCTCAACCGCTAGCCTATGGTTGAAATTGGGAACGAGGGAGAGAAATGAACAAGAATGGTGGGAAAGCCTGAGATAAATTAAGAGGCAAGTCAAGTACGAGAAAAGATGTTGAATGTTAGAATTGTGACAAGAATGACCACTATAAGCATGAATGTCATAATAAAAAGAACAACAAGAAAGGAAAAGGAAAGGAGAATGAAGATAAATCAGATTCCACTGTGGTCACTTCAGATGGCGACATTGTAGTTATTGTTTCAGCAGATCACGATGTATGTCTCATGGCTACGAGTCAGGACATCGACTGAGTGATTGACTCAGGAGCTTATTTTTATGTGACTCCACGGAGGGACTTCTTCACAAGCTACAAGTCAGGTGACTATGGGACCGTGAAGATGAGAAATTCTGACATATCAATGATCATATGAGTCGGTGATATTTGTGTAAAGACCTATGTGGGCTGCATATTGGTTCTTAGGGATGTGAGGCATATCCCAGACCTTCGCATCAACTTAATGTCGACGAAAAATTTGGATGATGATAGTTATGAAAATCAGTTTACTGGTGGGCGTTGGAAGCTCATCAAGGGTTCATTGATTGCAACTAGATGAAAGAAATGTTACACCCTTTATAAGGTAAGTATCAGTATGTGCAAGAGTGGGTTGAATGAAGCGAAAGATTTAACTATTGACATGTGGCACAGGCGTCTAGGCCACATGAGTGAAAAAGGGCTTCAACTACTAGCGAGAAAATAACTCTTTCCAGACGTGACAGGTACACCTGTCAAAACCTGTCTTGATTGTTTATCAAGGAAATAACATAAAGTTTCATTTGTTAAAACTGCTTCTCATGTTAATAAAGTGCATGCATTAGATTTGGTTTATTCTGATGTTTGTAATCCTATGAGGATAAAAACTTTGGGTGGGGCATTGTATTTTGTTACTTTTATAGATGATGTATCTAGGAGGGTTTGGGTTTATGCTTTGAAATCCAAGGACGAGGTCTTTGGTGTGTTTAAATTGTTTCATGCTATAAACGAGAGAGAGACAGGTAGATCATTGAAGTGCATCCGCACTAACAATGGTGGTGAATACATCGGTGACTTTTACGAGTATTGTAAGTCCCTTGGTATAGGCATGAAAAGACGGTTCCCAAGACCCCCAACACAATGGTGTAACTGAGCGAATGAATCTCCCCATTTTAGAGAGAATAAATGCATGTTGTCCCATGCGAAGTTACCCAAGACGTTCTGGGGAGAAGCAATGCATACAGCAGTATATCTGATAAACAGGTCTCCATCAGCCCCATTGAATGAAGAAGTACCTAAGAAGGTGTGGACTAGACATAATCCATCGTACAATCATCTCAGGGTGTTTGGATGTAGGGCATCCGTTCATGTACCAAAGGACGAGAGGTCCAAGCTCGATATGAAGATCAGGCAGTGTGCGTTCGTAGAGTACGGTGATAAAAAGTTTGGTTACAGATTATGAAATTCAACTGAGAAGAAGCTCTTCAGGAGTAGAGATGTGATTTTCTTTGAAGATTAGTGTATAGAAGACATTGGTAAGCCAGAGAAGAACCAGCCTAGTTCAGGTGAGCTAGAGGACATGGATCCAGTTATTCCTCCCGTGGTGCCTGATGACGAGAGAGTACATCAAGGTGCAGAGGACGAGAGAATTCCTACAGAAGATGGACCACGGGAGCAGCCCCCACTTGATCCACCTGTTGAGCCACAGGTGAGGAAGTCATATAGGGACAAACAACCATCCAATAGGTACTCACCGCATGAGTACATTATGCTGACTGATGGGGGAGAGTCAGAAGACTATTCTGATGCCCTAGCCGACGAGCATAAGGGAGAGTGGTTGAAAGCTATGCAAGAGGAGATGAAATCCTTTCATAAGAACCAAACCTATGATATGGTGAAACTGCCTAAGGGAAAGAAAGCTTTGAGCAACAAGTGGGTGTTTAGAAAGAAGGTTGAGTAGAAGAATTCACAAACGAAGTTCAAGGCTAGACTTGTGGTGAAAGGGTTCGGTTATAAAAAATGTATAGACTTCGAGGAGATATTTTCACCAGTGGTGAAGATGACATCCATACGGTTGTTGCTTGGATTGATGGCTAGCATGGACTTAGAGATAGATTAGTTAGAGGTTAAAACCATCTTTCTTCATGGTGACCTTAAAGAAGAGATCTACATGCACCAACCGAAGGGGTTCAAAGCTAATGACAAAGAGTATGTGGTGTGCAGACTGAGAAAAAGTTTGTATGGGTTAAAACAAGCTCCACAACAATGGTACAAGAAGTTCGATTCGTTCATATTACAGCATGGGCATGACAGAACGGAATCGGACCACTGTGTGTTCACGTGCAAGTTCTCAAATGGTGATTTCTTAGTTCTGCTGTTATACGTTGATGACATGCTCATCATGGAAAAAGACATCAAGAAGATCGACAGGCTGAAACAGGAGTTGGGAAAGTCGTTTGCGATGAAAGACTTATGCCTGGCTAAACAGATCCTATGAATGGAGATAACTCGTGACAGAAGCAGTAGGAAGCTTTATTTGTCAGAAGAGCGGTATATTAAGAAAGTCCTAGAGTGGTTCAATATGAATGCATCGAAGTTGGTTAGTACTTCACTGGATGGTCACTTCAAATTGAGCAACAGGCAGTGTCTCAAGACGAAGGCAGAGGTGAAGAGATGCAGAAGATACCTTATACGTCAACTGTAGGAAGTTTGATGTATGTTATGGTGTATACATGTCCAGACATAACATATGTGGTTGGTGTAGTCAGCCGGTATCTTGTCAATCCTGACAAAGAGCATTGGGCAGCAGTGAAATGGATACTGCGGTATCTAAGAGGCTCATCCAGGTTGAGTCTATACTATAGTGACAGAAAACCTGTCTAGAGGGCTACATAGAAACAGATATGACAGGTGACATAGACTCCAGGAAGTCTACATCGGGGTTCATGTTCACGTTTGCAGGGGGAACGGTTTCTTGACAGAGCAAGCTACAGAAGATTGTAGCATTGTCGACGACAAAGGCCAAGTACATCGCAGTCATAGAGGCATGTAAAGAGATTCTTTGGATGAAGAGGTTCCTACAGGAACTTAGCCTAAAGAAGGAGCAACACGTGGTCTATTGCGATAGTCAGAATTTTATACACTTGAGAAAGAATCCAAGTCAGCATTCCAAGTCGAAGCACATAGAGATTTGGTATCACTAGATCAGGGATACTTTGGAACAAAAGGTGTTACAACTTGAGAAGGTTCACACGGATGATAATGGGTCAGATATAATGACCAAGGCTTTGCTCAAGGGTAAGTTTAGAGTTTGTAGAAACCAGGCTGGCTTGAAAAAGGTAAATCCCTCCTAGGTCAAAAAGGGAGGGATTTGATGGAATTTTTTCCCCATTCTCAACCGTTTGTGAGCCCTACACGATCGGTCGAGAGCTGGTGCACAACCAATCATTTAGTCGAGCCCTGACTCGACTCAAAGTCCAACGACTTTCGGTTATTTTTCTTTGGGGTGCTTGACCGGTTGAAGGTGATACTCGACTGGTCGTGGGTGGCGCTCAACCAGTCGTGGCCTCGTCTCAATCTGTTGTGGTTACGTAAATTCATTCCGCGATTTTGTGGATTACGAAAATCTGAGTCTTTTCGCAACTGGGATGCGGAAAGGAGTTTCCTAAAACTATAAATATGGGTTCTTAGGGTTTTTCTAGGGAGAAGAAAAACATAAGAGGGCTATCAAAGGTGTGAGAGAGAGAGAGAAAGAACGAGGGAGGAAGCTTGTGGAAGGGAGGCTATGTTCGTAAAGATGATCTACCATATATCAGCGCTTCTACGTCCTCGTAATCGGTGAAATCTCTCTATTTTCTTTGTTTCTCTTATTATTTATCCACTCCTGTATGAGTGAAAAAGGTTGTAACGTTCTACTTCACAGTGGATTGTTGATCTGGACGAGGTCCTGTGGTTTTACCTCTTTAAGGGTTTTTCACGTAAAAATCTCTTGTGCAGTGTGGTTTGTGCTTTGATTTATTTCATTGCTTCATTATTCCATAATGCTGGTTTGTTTCGGGAGGCTAGATCCTAAGTTTTGTGCAAGGCCCCCAACATGTCATTTATGACATCAGATGGATCTATCATTTGGAGGTCTAAATTTTAATCTATGGTTGCACTTTCCAATATTAAAGATGAATACATGGAAGTGACGGAGGCATTCAAGGAAGTTGTTCGGCTGAAAGGGATGATGAATGAGTTGGGGCTTCAACTTTATGATTGTTCATTGTAACAACGAGAGTGTGATTAACTTGATGAAGAAACTTGGTATATCACTCTCAAACTAAGCACATTGATGTTCATCATTACTTTATCTAACAGATGTTAGAAGAAAAAGATGTTACTCTTAAGAATATTCATACCCGTGAGAATCCAATGGACATGCTTATGAATTAAGGTTATTCCTACAAAGAAATTTAAGTTTTTCTTGACTTCTCTATGCTTGACAAGAAAGGAATAGAGAAAGAATGTGCACCAACAGATGATCGTAATGCTTTAAAGAAGATTGACAAGTCAAGGTAGTAATTTTACTATCAAGGTGGAGATTGTTAAAATTATGACACCAAAATTACCATGGGTTTATTTACTTTTATGAGCCCATATGACTTATGTTTCACATGCTAAAAAGGCCCAAGTCTTAATGGACCCTTGGACAAGAATTTTTGACATTTTTCTCTTGAAATGGTGGCTTTTAGGGTTAGTTATGTTATGGATAAAATAGAGTTAGGGGACATTAGTACCATAAATTTGAGAGAATATCAAATCCCCTGTCTGTTTAGCACTATAAAGTAACTAGGGATTTCAAATCCCCTCAATGAGTGTAATGGCCCAAAAATTGGTACCCGAGTACATATACTTCGATGTCAAGTTTCCGATTGTTAACCAAATGAAAATGCACATGTGAACTCATTCAGATTCACATTTGTTTTACACACGAACAATCAAAGTAGTTTAATTTACAATTAGTGGATCCAAAGCGAGGTAGGTATGAAAAAATTCAATAAATATAAGACTAAGAGTTAAAAATACAATTTCAATAGTAGTGATCACCTAAAATGAGGATTATACAAGCCACAATGAACATACAACAAAATTTACATATAAATCATGCCCGATCAGAGATTTTAACATATACATGCTCAAAATAAGAATAAAAGAAAAGTCTTTTAGCCTCACCTGATACTCCCAAGGCATCATGGCAAAAGTGCAAGCCAATCCAAGCCTATCCGCTGGAGGCTTCGATAGAACCTACATTAACAACAATGCTTGGTTGGTGTTTTAAAACACCGTCTTACGTGGGAGTAAGTAGCTAACTCAATGGTTCTAGTAATTCTAAGTTACAAATACTATCGACTCAGTTAGCGTAATTAATAATAAACAACCAATCAAGCATTTCTTAAATACTCTTGTTAAATGCACACTTGAGATTATAAAATGATGCATGCGCCTTACAATCCAACACTCCCTCACAAGCGACTTCAACGCCTATTTCGCAAATGCCAACACTCCTCACAAGCGACTTCAACGCCAAATAGCAACATATCCTAGGGTATACGTGATTAGTCGAATGATTATTAATTCCAATTCATACAACCGATTAGCGAAGCTAGGATAACAATGTTATATCACGAGTCTTTATCCGAATCACGTGACTCGTTGCGGCACGTAGCGACTCCTCACCAGTATCCCTTGATTTAAATTTAAGTATCACCTGTTTATCGTACAAATTAACAATTCCAAAGGTACGACATGATACTCAAATGTATGAGGATCAAATCGGTATGAGTCGTCACCCAAACACTGAATATGATCACTTAGTTCCAAGGTGTGGGCTTGTCACATAAAACTAAATCACTATAAGGAAAGAACTCATCATTCAATTCCATTCACTACCGATTTGTTCAAATAATACTCTGGCACGGAACCATCGGCCGGGTAATTTGACGAGGGTCATTCGAACAACAATCTTTCACCTCCATCAGTGCTCACTTATCACTACGGGGAGGCTCTTCACCCCAGCATAGGCCGACATCTTAGACATGGTGTCCCATATCACCATGTCCGGCTCATGAATCTTAGTGGGATCATATCGCACTAATGGTTATAAATGGACTCATCTATTGGGAACGTGATATCCTATATTTAATTTAGTTATGTCATACATTGTAAACATACATGATTAGTTAGCTAGTGAACTAATTTGATTAACGTGAAAAAACTTGAACACAACCGGCATTGAGTACAAGAATCTCATGTAGTCCAACTACTGTCAGTCGTCCGTGTTCAGCTCAGGTCTACAGAACAAGCTTAGGGTGGCCGACCTAACTCGGGTTACACCTTGGTTTGAGCAATTCATCAACTGACCCAATATCGTAAATAATTATAAACATCGCTAAAGACTAACAATTCATCAGGTAATCACAATAAGATTTTATATGAAACTTAAATTCAGCAATACAACCACTCGAGCATTTCATTAAATATGTGAGCATCAATAACATAACATTATCACCTAGGTACTTCATCGAACATGTGGGTATCAACAAAATAACACATTCAATTGAACATTCAATCAAACATATGAGCATCTATAAAATAACACATTCAATCACGTAAACATTTTATCAAACATGTGAGCATCTATATCCAACTAATAGTATATATTATAAATAAATTAAAATATTAACATATTAGCATATACAAATTCATCTACAAATATCTAATCATTAATTGAGACCCTCAAGAGTCGATAAATGATAACCTAAAGATAATGGTCCACACCTTAAGAGAAAATTTTCAATCTTTGAGCTCCTAAGGTTGGGATTTAGGAAAAAATCACTAATTCCTAATGTACAGTAAGGAAGCATCATTAATCATAAGTAAAGTAAGTATAAGTTATGAAATCAAAGGGTTGAATGCAAGTCTTACCTCCGGTTGCAAGATAGTGGTGATGAATTCGGTAAGTTCAAAGGTTTAATCGATGAGATACTAACCCCCAAGCACCAAGATCCTTCCCTCTCTCTCACACTCACTCTCTTCCTCTTTCTCTCTTCTTCTCTTCCTTTTTTTCTTTCTCTTATAAGGTATGAAATTCGTTTGGGAGCAAAGGAGGCCCCCAAATGCCCTATTTATAATACTAGATTTGGTGCAAATGGTCCTAAGGGTTGGATTTTTACTATATTAGCTCTAGGGGAGTGTGTTTTTACCCTTTAAGGGCCACTATGAGGCATATGAGTCAACACCCACCATTGGATAGTTGGCCTTAGTGATGATTTATGAATAGACACAATCGATCTGCCATTTGGATGCATTAATCGACGAGTATGATTGGAAGTCTATTCGACAGTCACCGATGGTCGATCGGGACCATGGCTATATGGATATATGTGGAAAAATATCGTCAGTCGGTACCCTGACTTTGGCCATGAATCAACGGTTTGAAAGTCACAACTTCATAAAAGAATGAAGTGGCTAATTTTACTTAAGTTTTAGATTTCAGCTTAAGGAATTCGCACGTTTCAAGTACTTAGTTTTCGGCCCATATTGAGCAATTCTAGACACTTTCTTGGTTCACTACCCACGATAGGTGTCAAGCCTAATGAGATGGACATTATTCTTTAGTTTCGGAACGAGTTGCCTACTAACGAGCAGTCTAGAGCTTATTTGAATAATCAAGCTATTTCTCGAATGAATTAGGTATCAAGATTTTTTCTGCACAATGATTAGGATTTAGATTAGCTAAGTTCCTAGTGTGGCATATTTGCAACTAACGAAAATGACGATTCGATTTTAATCACCCTAAGCCGTTAGTTTTTAGGCTAAAAGGATACTAGTTCAGTTTGGTTTGTTAATTAAGATCTGATCACTAGTTATCTCAGATTTTAGTAATTATTTATTTAGTTATGGTTTGTCTTAATTAGTTAGTAATTGATCGGCAAGATTTGAAATCTGTTTGAGCAAATCACGTGGTTAAACTCTATATTTAAGTAATTGACTGGATTAGTTGGCTTCCTACGACTGATTAATTAGATTTGTGCGGTTCTTTATTGGTATCACCCGCGTATAGGCTAACATCGAGTGTTAATAGTTAATAAGTGACAACATAAGTTACTTATAATGAAAATTTTTAAAATTTTTTTGAAAATCCAAAATATCGAAAATCTGAGTCGTTACAAAGAGAGAATTTGAAGTCTAAGGTGGAAGCTAGGATTTCATCTAAAATCCTCCCAAAATAATTAGATTATCAACTGCATAACCAAAATTACTTTAATAGAATGACCTGTGCAGTCCATACATTGCTTATGTAAATCAACAATTAAAAATCATTAGTTAGTCACTCAGTCGTGATCCTACGCTTATGGCCCATTCAAGACTTGTAATTTTTTCATTTTCAACCAAAGTTTATATTTCAATAGGCTTATTGTCGTCATTGTGTCAAACATTACATACATACACTAATTAGGAATATTAAATTTGATTTAGTAATTAAATTCAAACTCCCATAAATATATCATGCATAGCTACTTTTAGATTATAGGCGATTTTGAATCCAGGTGCCAAACACAACCAAAGGATTCCAAATCTATGGCATTTCAAATCCAAAGGATTTCTAATCTATGGTATTTCAATTCCACTGTACCAAATGAGACCTTAAGATTTTGGGTTGTTTTTAGATTTGTTGAGAGCCTCTTAGGGGAGAAGGATAGGGTTTTTTCTGTAAGTTATCTTCCTCTGTAATCTTCTCTGAATAGTAGATTGATCATCAATTTGTGTCATGGTTTCTTCTCACAATGATTTTTCATGTAAAAATCACATGTTCAATTTATGTGGTTGTTTAGAATTTTCATTTTCTCTTATTTGTTTCAATCCAAATTAATGTGCTTTTGCATGATCAATTCTCTAATAATTTTTAAACATCAACTAAATCTTATAACTAGTGCTGCAATTGACGTCATACATATGAGGTAGTTATGCATATGAAATGTCAATACTACGGTAGAATGATTCATTTTAATCTGTTTTATTATATTTTGCTGATGCACTTTTGCTAAATGAACTAGGTAGGGGTTCACAGGCCTTTACTTTTGATACTTATATATATTATGTTCACTAACAGCAAAACCTCCTGTAAAATTAAAGATGATAAAGCAGATATCAATTTTGAAAAGTTTAATTTAAAAAAAGATTTTGAAAGTCCTGTATAAATAAATAGAACAATGCAAGGTTCTTACACATTATTAATTGCAATCAATGCTTCTACTATCAAAGTTTGTCTGATGCTGGTTTTATATCATATATTTTTGCAATTATTTCGGAATCCTTCTCCTCTAGTTAGCTAGAGGTCCAATCAAATAATGACACCCAGACGCTAGTATTAACACAAAAGTCTGTCTTACTTGAGTTCATACACAATGCCTGTCGATCATCATCCCAACACTAATGAGACAGGTTATCCAAGTAGAATAAAAAAGATTCTTCTCTTATTGAGAATGCCTTTAATCAATTAACTGCAAGAACAAGCAATACATTGTCTGTAGATGGAATACACAAAACCAACCTTAAGAGATGAAATCATTTACATTCAATAGACCCCGGCTCTATTCGATATCCATAAGCAGACAACCACTTACATTATATCTTCCTTAGCTGTTCAGCTGCCCCCATGAAGGGGTCACTCCAACGATTAGACCTCACAAGCCAAGCAAGGATATCCGACACAGTTGCTTTCAAGAATACGTGGGCGAGCTTTGAGTATAGCGATTGAAGCCTGTCTTTAGATGCCACCTACCAGCACCACATCGACGAGAATGCACCCCATCTGGTTGAATACTATTCATTACAACTTTTGAATGGCTCTCAATCTCCACTTTAAACAAACCCAATTTATATATTATTAATTGTAATTGATTTTTTATTTTTATTTTTTAAAGAAGGTTTTGTTGTTGGCAGATCTCTCTCTCCCATGAAACTGAACATGAGTGGAGCTTAAGTGGAGAGTTGTTAAGGTTCTTTGGATCATGGGGAAATTAAGGTCTTTCATGTAAGTTGAGACTACCAAAAGGTATACTTGCAAGATCAAAAACCTAACCTCCAAACTCAGTTTCTCCACCTCCTTACAAAAGTGAATCAACCCACCTATCCTATCATTCCTCACTTTACACAAGGGAAGGGAATGACTGACCCTCAGAAAGAGAAACATACAGGAATGACAAGCACCAACCGAATTCCATGTCAAAAACATGTAACTAATCCATCCATGGGGTGCTACTTAGATTGGGCCACACATGTACAATTAATGAGTGGATCTCAACATGAATATTATGCCCTTTTCTAATAATCTAAGATGACCCAATTCATCAAGAGGGCCACATACGGACTCTCAATGTGTAATTGTCATGTGAGATCAAGGCCTCCCATATAGCGCCTCCCATATAGTGGATGCCTGTGTGGTTATGCTTTTAGACTGAAAATTAGGCCCATATATTATAAGTGTGATGTAACAGCTGTTATAGGACAGTAAAGGTTTACTGTTAAGTAACAGTGGTAACTTTTACTCATTACGATCGTAACAACTGCTGTTACAGCTCTTATGACGTGGGCCGTTACACCTGCCTATAAAGGCTATAATGGTTTATCATAAGATAGATACAGATTTTTTTGATTTTTTCAATAAAAAAAATCTTAACAGGCCTCATCACCATCATTATCATTAATACATTGTCATGTGTTCATCAACTATGCCTTATCTAAAGAAAAATTAATGGTTATCCATGAGTTTCAACAATGGCTCACGTTTGACCACTCCTTGCTGCAGCCCACATTAAGACTAGATAAAACCTAGGGTTCGTTTGGCACCATGGATTTTTTTTTATTTTTTTATTTTTTGTGAGGAAGGGGGGGGGGGGGGGAGGGTATGTGTACCATGTGTATCACTAGACTATTAACGAGTTGCATTTGTACCATGTGTGTCACTAGACTATTAATCTATTGGGCACATAGCCCATTGATGATATCCCAACACAATTAGATTATCAATTGCATCACTATAATTACTTAATAAGAAGATTTGCATCATCAAAACATTACCTATGTAAATAAACAGTTAAAAATTGTTGGTTAGCCACTCGGATGTGATTCTTTACTTGTAGCCCGTTGAAGACTATGAATTTCATCATTTTCAGGTGAATTATATGTTTGAACGGGCTTGTTATAACCATTGTGTCAAACTTTGCATACACATACTAATATGATATATTAAAATTAATTTAGTAATTAAATTCAAACCTCTATAAATATACCATGCATAATTAATTTGAACCCGAGAGAATTCTAAATTCCAATGGCAGACACAATGAAAGGGTTCCAAACCCAGGGGTTCCAAGTCCATGCTCACAAACAGCCGTTAAATTTCGAAAAAGTATCTCACATCTGTGAGAGAGAGAGAGAGTGAGAGTGGATTTTCCGATAATGGAATCAAGCCATTTTTTGGTCAGTGGTCAGTCAGTGGTGGGGCCAACTAGAGATGCCTGGTTAGGATTTTCATGCGCATGCACTACTTTATTACATTTGATCGGATCCTGAGAGAGATTTCTCTCCTGCACCGGGATCCATCGCCACGTGTAGCAGTACAGTCCGTGAATGGTACAATGCCCGTGGACCGTTCTCTGACAATAACGTCTGCAACAGCTGTTTTACGCAGCAAAGAAAACACCCAAGCCCAATGGAGCTGACCATGTTGTATACGTAAAATCCCCTCCGTTCATTGGGTGAGAACCATTATTTGGACCATAGATGAAGTAGAGAAATCTGATTAAAAACATATATTTGCCACACCAACGGAAACAATGTAAAATTTCTCCCTAAACCTGCAAGTTCACAGTGTGGCCCACCTAGAGTTTTTTTATCAGGATGATTTGTTCACTTTTTCCTTAAACTAGTGATTTACACCTGATTAACGGTTTTGATGAAAGATGCACACTATAGAGGCCCTACACACAAAGCTATGGTTGGCACCCCCATTCCCATTATTCCATGAGGTGTGGCCCATCTGTATTATGGATCTATCTTATTTTTTTTCCAGTACTATCACTGTAGGAACAACCTGATAGAAGGAGTGGATTTTACGTATACAATGTGGTGGGCCCCATTGAGTTGGATATTTTAAGCAGTGAAGGTGTTGTAGAGATGTATATATAGTAGTAGTCCGGAGAGGGATGGCATGAGACACCAGTACAATCATGCCATAAAATGCCCGCCTACCACGGGCATGCAGTGGACCCCACTCGAAAAGGGCTCATGGCATGAGGTCCATTTAACCTTTTGGGTGGGTAGGGTCCACTCCTTTAAAAGGACGAACGGGCCCCACACTAATGCATGTGATACAATGAGGTACCAAAATGGGGCCGGTTTCATGCATGAATGACAGTTGTCCATCAAATCGTGGGGCAAGCTGTGATTGTCAATATTCATCATCGGGCAGAATCAGACGTTTAAGACCGTCCGGTCAGTTTTATTTTGAGAGCTTCGTCTGGCTGGAGATAAGAAGTTATTTTATACTCTGGTTAGTACTGACGCTTGATACACAGACACTCAGGAATTGTGTATTAACTCAAATCATAGGGATTAAACTGTGGAAACTCACTGTTGCTGAGTCATAATCCCAAATTTTGATTGATTAAACAAACCAAACCTCTGATTTGTCAACACTTGTTCGCTGAAAAAGGACCGTTTGATTTTATTTTTATTTTTAACTCTTGACCTTCAATAAATGTCCATGAATTCAATGGTCAAATAATCAAATAAGTGTAAATTTTAGTTCACAGTACATTTAAACGTGAAATTATTTTTGGAATAGTATGATTTGAATCACTAGTATTCCAAGTGAGTAATTTATGAGTAATTTTATAAATGCCTACATTTCATCTATCACACTCTGTCAGAGTATTAATTTTTTTCTTGGCATGGCCCACATTGTACCATTGTTTTCAAGTCTAACAAGTGATGCGCCCTTGGATCCATAATTCAACCATGTCCAATCCTGTCAAAAATGGATCATCTTCAGAAAATTGGCTAAATGGGTGATCATTACTGAGGGCTGCTGATCTTTGCTCTAATTCTACTCTAATAAGTGTTTTTTATTATAACTCTTGTTTTAAATAAGTTTATTTGGTAAATTTATTTTTTCAAAACTGAAAAAAAATTATTATTTAAAATAAGTTTGGCAAAATATGTAAATAAGAGTTTTTTTTTTTTTTTTTGGAGTAGTTGATATTATTTTTAAATATTACGGAAGCTCCATTATAAGAGCAATGCATATGGTTGTTTTAGTGGATCTCACTATATATGGACCGTACCCCCAAATGACAAAAGACTAAACGGTTACATACAATCTTCATGTTTTAAGACATATGAGTCATCCATTATGTCGGATATTAGATGTGGATCGTCCATCATATGAAGCCCACTTCTGATGTGAACCATCCATCATGTGAGTCAAACCTTCAAAGTGGGTTGTCCATCATGCAAGGCCCTCTTGTATGTGGACCATTCATCATTAGGGGCTCACCATGATGTAGGCTATCCATGATATAGGGCCCACCATCAATGTTAATTATCTTTTGTGTGGGACCCTCCAATGTCCCACCACCCATTACCCATAACGTGAAGTCTACATTTGATGTCTCTATAGTGTAGGACCTACCTTCAAAGCGGACTGTCCATCATGTGGGACCTACTTTTGATATCCATCATTCATCTTGTGGGGTGCACCTCCTGTAGTGCATTCATCATGTGGCCCACTTTAGATATAGGTCATCCATCCTGCGAGACCTTGGATGTGAACTATCCATTAGGTTTGGCCAACTTGATGTGGACTGTCCATTAGGTTTAGCCCACTTAATGTGGACAGTCCATTACAAGGGGCCACACTTTGATATGGGCCGTCCATCATATGAAGCTAGGGCTGAAAGTTAGGTGGGTTCAACCCGTGACCGACCTGACATTGGGTTGGGCTTGGGCAGGATGTATCGGGTTTGGTCTCGAGCTTGGGCCATACAAACGCCAACCCAATAAAACTTGGGTTGGGCTCGGGTTGAGGTCTCAGGTAGCCTGACCCAACCCGAACTCAATCAATATATAAGTTCCTTATAAATTAATTATAATTGAGCACGAATCGTCTGTGTTGAACACAAAGGAAATTCCAATGTTGTCAGGTTTCACTGGTCCACGTCATTTCTGATGACTCAAGCTAACAAGATACACTAGATTTCTCTCTCCTAAATAGATTGCTTGATACACAATATGACCTTTAAAGGAGTAGTGGTCGTATATTTTAGCTTGTTTGTTTGTAAAAAAATGTTCTTTACAATAAATAACTACATATATAATTAATAAAATTATAAGTATAAAAAATAAATCTTATATTGAAAATATAATAGACTAATATAATAATGAAAATATTAGCATATATCTACCCGACCAAACCCGCTTGGGTTGGGCTTAGGTTAAAAATTCTCAACCCGAGGTTGGGTTAAGTTGGGTTAGGGTTGAGGTATAAGAACCTTGGATTGGGCTAGGGTTGAGCACCAACCCAACCCAACCCGCCTGACTTTCAGCCCTATATGAAGCCCACTTCATCCATTATATGGGCCTATTTTAATATGGACCATTCATTATGTGGGCCCCACCTTCAATATGGTCCATTCATCATGTGGGCCCACCTTTGATGTCAACCATCCGTCATATGGGCCCACCTTCAATGGACATCATCCATCATGTGGGTCCCACAATTGATGTGGACCACCCATTAAATGGGGCCCACTTGATGTGGATATTCCGTCATGTTGGGCTACACTTTGATGTGGGACATCCATCATGTAAGGCCCACCTTTAATGTGAACTGTTCATTTTGTGGGCCCAACTTGATGTGGACCATACATATGTGGGGCCCAACATTCAATATGGTCATTCATCATGAGTGCCCAACCTTTGATGTCCACCATCCATCATGTGGGCCCCAACTTTGCTGTGGACCATCTATCATGTGCGGCCCACTTGATGTGGATAGTCCATCATGAGAGGCCACATTTTGATCCAAGCAGTCATCCATCATGTGGGACCCGCCTTTGATTTCCACCATCTATCATGTAGGTCCCACCTTCCATATGGGTCATTCATCATGTGGGCCCACCTTCATGTGAGTCCCACCTTTGATGTGGACTATCAATCATGTGGGGCACACCTTTGATGTGAGTGTGCATTATGTAGGTCCACCTTTTATGCGGACCATTCATCATGTGCGCATACCTCGAAGGGATCGCGAAGAGAAGACATGAAGGCAAGATGAGAATTATTTGAAAAGTTTAAAGACAAACTTGTTCAAAAATTAGCTAAAAATGTATACATGTTTAAGCTAAATAAGCTTTTTTTTCAAAAAATAACCCCTCCTAATTATAAAATTAAAGTTTATTTGCTACTTTTTAAACAAATAAACCTCTTAATTAGACTTTATCAAATGGTTTAAAAGTTTTCTTTTTAAAGAAATAAGACAATAAACTCTTATTTATAGAGATATCAAATGCGCCCTAAGGGTGCAAATGTACCAGGTGGTCCAGCTTTGCAGAGAGAGCTAGGGCTTCAACTCTTAAGAGTTGGGTCTATAATGCAGGCATGAACATGATGAGGTCAATCACCATCTTCCTCAAGGATAGCTACCCCGAATCTCTGGACTCCTCACAGAGACTTCTCGAATCCACGACGAAAAAGTAAAAAAAATATAAATAAATTCTATAAAATTCATAATTTGATTCATCAGTGAAATAAAAAAGTATACAACCCTTTAGATAGGTATACCAAGCCTTGGAATAAGTTCAAGGAATTAAACTATAATTAAAACTCCCTAAATTTATAACTTACTATAAATAGTAAATTTTTTATTTATAGTAAGTATCCTATGTGGCTTAACCATGTTATTCTCTAAATTTTTCTAAATGCTTTTCATGTTGGACACAACTCCTAAAGCCCAAGGAATGAAGAATTACAATCAAATTGAAACTTATTAAAAATAGTAAAAATAGAAATAAACATGGAATTCGACCGTCAATATGACCGTCGATATGACGGAATCTCTCAAATTTGGCGTGGGCAACCCTCTAAAGTAGCTCGTTCTACCCCAAAATCATACATGGTAAGTCGAGTAACTCATTCAAATTTGTGAGATATGTTTGTTTTAAGGTTTTAACTATCTTGATGACTTATGCCTTTGATCGGGCCTTCTTTGATCCACCTTAGACATGAAAGTGTCCACGACCCTCTCCACATCAATCTAGGATAACAATAAGTTGCTTGAGCCTAGACCATTGACTCTGAAGTAGTTTAGGCCTATTTTGTGTTGAACAATTCCTAGTCTAGCAAAGTGTGGGTCAGAACCTGATATCACTAAATGTGAAATTTTGAGTGGTCCACTAGTTAGGCAATGTCCTTCTTTGAAGAGACAATTGTTGGTGAGAATCAATGTACAAAACTTGCCTAATTTAGTGGCCTGGCTCTCTAAGTCCAGGGCCAAGGCTTAAGGGACTAGGGCTAGACTAGGGCCAAATCCTAATCAATATAGATACCATGCCCCTTCTAGATGGATATGGACCGTATAAGAGAATATAATACATTTGTATACAGTTTTACATACCATAGAATTAGACAGGAACGTACAGTTGTATTGTTGTTCTAGCTCTCTTTGAGATGGTCATATACCGAAGTACAAACACTATAGTCGAATGGCTTGCATTACCAAAACACAGGCTACACTTGCCAAAATAGAAAACCAGGTCCACAGCTCAAGATCCTTGTCAGTAAGTCACAACCCATCTTTGATTATTGAGATGTTTTGGATGTGGTCCGGAAAAACAATTTCTAACTCATCTTTGTATGGACTGTTTGGATATACATATACACACGCACTCACACATGTACATATATGCATGTCTGTATGCGTGCACGCATATAAATACATGCATACATATATGGCCCACTTAGTCAAATGGCCCTGATGAAAAGAGGAATTCCCTCCCACTTTACTCTGGCCCACTTTATTTTTGGATTAGTCCTACTTTTTCCACATTGCGCACATATGCTTATAGATTGGATGGGTCGGGATCATCATGTGATGAGATGAAAAGGGCCAGGTCGAGCAGCTCAGTCAGACATGTGGTTTCATTTCAGACCTTGCACCATTTGGTTTATACAGTGCTCGGACTAGGAGTAGCATCATAATCACAAAATATTTTTCCTCTTATTTAGTTGAAATTGAACCTGTTGGGAAAAAATATGTTAAGTCCAGAACCTCGAATATGGAATAGGTCGGCTTTGCTGACATTGTCCGAATTGTCCGAGACAATGGTTAGAGCCGAGAGAAGAGTGCATAAGGCCAAGAGGCAAAAGTATAAAACGACATAAGTTACTCGGTCGAAGAGTTAACAGCATCTGCGTAAGCCTACAAAAGGCCAAATAAGTTATAAGTCATCCAACCGACAGAAAAAACCAACCTAATGAGTTGGTTTCGTCAGCCATGGAGTAAGGAAGGATGACAGATAAACACCGAGACTATTCCGTCCGTGAGAAAGAAAAAACTTATTCTCTTAACCTTGTCGAGACTCTTGCAGAGTTGGTAATGGCCGAGACGAGACAAGAAAAGGCGATGTGAATATAAATACCGTCCCGAAAATTCAGGAGTACGGGTGTCCGATCCCGAGATCCTCGGGATCAGGCGAAATCAGTTAAGAGGATCAAATCTCCGAATATGAAGGAGAAGAATCCTCGTATGATAAGATTCATCCAGACCTATAAATGACCATCTCCTTGACAGAAGAAGGTACGCAACAGAAAAACCCTAAATCCTTTGCCATTGATCCAAAAAACTGACTTAAGCATCGGAGATTCTCGAGCTCTAGCTAAGGTCCCCTTTGTATTGGTGATTGTGCAGGTGAAGGACGATCCAAGCAGAAGAACCGTCCATAAAAATACACCAACAGTTTGGCGCCATTTGTGGGATACGTGCAAAAAGCCATTTCTCACGCTATCTGAAAGCTGAAAAATAAGTTTTAATGGTGACGACTAGACGGAATGAAACAAACGAAGCCGCTGCCAGCGTGGCTCAAGGAGCCCCGACAGCGGCACCGACTACACCTCCGCCTGTAGCATCTGCCGCAACCACCAGTCGGCAGGGCCGAGGAAACGCGCGATTGGATCAAAAGGTCCAAGAGATGCAATCTGATATGAATGTCATGAAACGGATGTTGGAGCAACTGTGTAACCAATAGATGCAGTAGCATCACGAGGCAACACAAGTCTCCCCGCTAGCGTCTGGTGCTCAGCCTATTGCTCCGTGATTGCTCCATCAGCCGAGTCAACACCAAGATCTGGCCGATTCAGCACTGGCTCTCTCAGCACCAGCCCGCTCAGCAATAGCCGCATTATCCTCCTCTGATTTACGGCACAGAATAGATCAAAGGAGACGAAGTCGGCTTCCTATGGAAGAAACAGCAGAGAGCGCGGAACCTTAGAGGGTGATATCCAAGACTTTAAAAAAGAAGTTCAGGAAGAGATGGTGAGAGAGATGGCAGACATGAAATACGGTCGGAATGCATACCCGACCAAGTCCGAGGTAAAAGTTTCTCCATTTGAGGATGAATTAATGAAGGCTCAGTTACCGGAGAGGTTTCGCCTACCCCAGATTACTCCATTTTTCTGAAAAAATGATCCGACAGAGCATATTGAATGCTTCAAAACTTATATGGAGTTACATGATGCCTCGGACGCTATTATGTGCCGAGATTTTTCCCTTACGTTAACTAATGTAGCTCAACTTTGGTTTAAACAATTAAAATCGAAGTCAATCAGTTCGTTCACAGAACTAAGCGATGCCTTCCTTACTAACTTTATCGACAGGAAGAAGAAACTAAAGCCACCCGCACACCTGAATAATATAGTTCAGAAGGATGGAGAACTACTAAAAGACTACATCAAGCGTTTCAACTTCAAATCTCTTCAGGTTCGAAAATACTTGGAGGAGACAGCGCTTAACGCGCTCATGCAAGGCGTGAAAGATAAGCCCTTTCTAGCATCCTTGGACAAAAACCCACCGAAGACTGAGCGAGTTTATGGCTCGCTCGGACAAATATGCAGATGAAAAAAAAAACTCGACTCCTGCGCGAGACAGTCTAGAACGCAAAGCGCACAACTAAAGAGTCGGCCAAGAAAGAAGCCGACTCAGTTGGAGGAAAGAAGCGTAAAGAAGATCGAGCGCGAGATGATGGTAGGTCAGGCAAATGACCCGGCAGAAGGTTTTCTACATACACCCCTCTGAATAAATCTCAAAAGCAAGTGTTGATGGAAATCAATAATGAGGGCTTTGTCAACTGGCCCGGGAAACTCCGAGGAAATCCGAATTGACGGAATAAAATAAATACTGCCATTATCACCGTGACCATGGTTACAACACGAGTGATTGTTATCACTTAAAAGATGAAATCGAGCGACTCATTAAAGAGGGCCGACTCAGAGAACATATGGAAGGGTCAGGAACTATAGAAGGCCCGAGCGAAAATCGGCCCACAGAGGAGATCCGAACTATTATTGGAGGGCATCAAGGCGGTGGAGACTCCAATAACGCTCGAAAGAATCATGCTAGAAGTATCAATCATCCGAAATTTGAGATTCTCCTACTGTCTCGACCTTCAAAAGAAAAGAGGAGAGAGAAGTACTGTATCTCATTCACTGAATATGACACCCGAGGCATTCATCATCCTCATGACGATGCGTTGGTTATTGCTCTCACAATTTTCAACAAGAAAGTTTTTCGAGTGCTGTTGGACACTAGGTCGTCTGCGGACATATTGTTCACCCAGGCATTCGACAAAATGTGCATTGGACGATCGGCTTTACGCCCAGTCCGAACCCCTCTCATAGGATTCTCGGGCGAACAGGTGCTTCCTGAGGGAATCGCTTTACTACCACTTACCGCCGGAAGTCCACCCCATCAAACAACTACAATGATCGACTTCTTGATCGTCGACCAAGCGTTAGTTTACAATGTCATACTCGGTCGACCATTCATAAACCTCCTTCAAGCTGTGGTATCTATGTACCACCTTTTCATGAAAGTCTCGACCGAGTCGGGAGTAAGAATCATAAAAGGAGATCAGCAAGATGCCCGACGATACTATATAACAGCAGTAAAAGCTCCGACGAAAATATCGATGATCGAGTCACTGGACCTTCGAGTCGGATCTTACGAATGGGGGCAACAGATGGAAGAACTTGTCTCGGAATAATTAACCGAGACGGACGAGTCAAAAGTAGTACAAATCGGCTCATCTCTGAAGTCACCTCGCAAAGAAGATTTGATCACCTTACTTCGATGATATGTTGATGTATTCACATGGAGCCATGAAGATATGTCTGGGATCGATCCCTCGGTCATGACGCACCGACTCAATATCGATCCAACCTATAGGCCAATCTGACAGAAAAGACGTCCTCTCGGCCCTGAAAGGTATGCTATCATCGAAGAGAAAGTCGACAAGCTCCTTAAGGATAAATTCATAGAAAAGATATACTATCTAGAGTGGATAGCTAATGTCGTGCTCGTGAGAAAGGTAAAAGAAAAGTGGCGTCTCTGTATTGATTATACAGATCTAAACAAATCCTACCTCAAGGACAGCTTCCCTCTTCCTTGTATTGATCAGTTGGTGGATAGTACTGCAAGACATGAATTATTTAGTTTTATGGATGCCTACTCTGGGTATAATCAAATTGTAATGCATGAATTCGATAAATCTAAGACTACCTTTGTCACTGACAAAGGTCTTTATTGTTACCGAGTGATGCTATTTGGTTTGAAAAACGCCGGAGCGACGTATTAAAGGTTGGTGAACAAAATGTTCGCTCGGCAGATCGGCCGAACCATAGAAGTATATATAGATGATATGCTCATCAAAAGTATACACGCGGCCGACTATATAGCGGACCTAGAAGAAATGTTCTTGACCTTGCACAAGAATAAGATGAAGTTAAATCCGAGTAAGTGTGCTTTTGGTGTAAGCTCGGGGAAGTTCCTCAGTTTTCTTGTTAGTCAGCGAGGAATCGAAGAGAATCCCGAGAAAATTAAGGCTCTACTTGACATGGAGTCTCCCAAGATAATTAAAGACGTACAAAGGCTGACCGAGAGAGTAGCTGCGCTCACTCGCTTCCTATTCCGAGTCACCGATAAATGTCTCCCGTTCTTCAAGCAATTGAAGGGGCGACAGTCAATGGAATGGACGAAAGAGTGTGAAACAGCGTTCCAGCAACTGAAGTCTTATCTCGGATCTCCACCACTGTTATCCAAACTCGAGTCAGGAGAAGCTTTGTTATTATATCTGGTTGTGACTGACGCAGTGATTAGCTCGGCTTTTATATGAGAATGTGACGGAAAGCAATTACCGGTGTATTACGTCAGCAAAGCATTATAACCAGCAAAGACGAGGTATCCTCTCCTGAAGAAGGTAGCTTTAATCCTGGTAGTATCCTCACGAAGACTCCGGCCATATTTCAAGCTCACACCATCGTCGTCATGATCGACTTACCATTGCGACAGATCCTTCAGAAACCGGAAGCTTCTGGCCGACTTACGAAGTGGGCTATCGAGTTGAGCGAGTTCGATATACAGTACAAACCCAGAACAGCTCTAAAAGGACAAGCCATGGCCGATTTTATTGTCGAAATGACTTCACAGGACAACACAACGTCTGAGTCTGATAAGATTATCGGAGCATCGGCGTCCACTTCCCTCGGCCCGTCGCTCGAACCTACCCCCTGAAAATTATTCATCGACGGCTCTTCCAACTCTAAGGAAAGTGGGGTTGGGGTAGTATTGGAGACTCCCGACCAAACTTATATGCAATATGCCTTATGACTCGAATTCCAAGCATCGAATAATACAGCAGAATATGAAGCCTTGCTATATGGCCTTCAACTCGCTGTAAGTTTAGGTGTAACTCATCTCAATGTCTTCAATGATTTGCAGTTAGTCATCAACTAGGTTACTGGTATTTACTAGACACGGAAAGAACAACTGAAGGCATACATGGAGAAGGCCAAAGAATTAATCGACGGATTTCAGCAATATGAAGTAGTTCGAATTCCCAAGACCGAGAATGCCAAAGCTGACTTGTTAGCAAAGCTCGCCTCAACAAACGAAGATGATATACTTAGGTCGGTCCTAATCGAATATGTAGCTAAATCGAGTATAAATGAGCCGACAGACTCGGCTATACATGCCATTGACTCGGATCCTACTTGGTTCGATCCTATCGTCCATTATCTCAATGAGGAGAAGCTACCGGAAGATCATACCGAGGCTCGGCGGCTAAAGGTCCGAGCGTCGCACTACACCATCTTGAACGGGATACTGTACAAGAAAGGATTCTACGCTCCCTTACTATAATGTTTGAATTCTCATGAAGCTGACTACGTATTACGAGAAGTACACGAAGGAATATGCAGAAATCACTTAGGAAGACGTTTGCTCACCAACAAAGTATTGCGGCAGGGATATTACTGGCCGACCGTACAACATGATGCTTAGAAGTTCGTCCAAACGTGCGACAAGTGTCAGTGATTTGCAGCTATCCCGATGCAGCCCCCAGAGGAATTGACCTCAATGACTAGACCTTGGCCCTTTGCATAGTGGGGGATCAACATCATTGGACCATTTCCGTTGGGAAAGGGTCAGACCAAGTTTGTCGTGGTTACGGTAGATTATTTTACGAAATGGGCCGAAGCCGAGCCATTAGCGAAGATAACTGAACAGAAGATTACAGGTTTTGTTTGAAAGAACATCGTTTATCGGTTCGGGATACCGCGGACTATTATTATTGACAATAGAAGGCAGTTCGATAATAGACAATTCCGTGAGATGTGCAGTAATCTCGAGATCCAAAACGTGTACGCTTCACCTCACCATCCTCAGACAACTAGACAGGTCGAGGCTGTTAACAAGATTAATAAACAGTATCTCTGAATGAAGCTCGATGGAGCAAAAGGAGCATGGGCTGAAGAACTCCCAAATATATTATGGGCCTATCGAACCACAACTCGGACTGCCACGAGAGAAACTCCCTTCTCCCTTTGTTATGGCTCGGAAGTAGTTGCCCCAGTTGAGATCGGAATAAGTTCAGCCCGAATCAATATATTCAGCGAACTGGAGAATGAAGAACTCCAATCACTCGGGCTCGACTTATTGGAAGAGAAAAAAGAAGAAGCTCGGCTACGAATGATGGCTCGGCAGAGGCAAGTATTTCGGTTCTACAACACCCAAGTCAAAGTCAGACGATTCCGTGCTGGGGATATGGCCTCCGAAAATGTTTCCAAACACAAAGGAAGTTGGTGCAAACACGCTAGGACCCAATTGGGAAGGACCCTATGTCATCTTGAGTATCATCCGACCTGAAACGTATAGGTTGAAAGACTTAAATGGGCAACTGTTGCCTCATCCCTGGAACGTCGAGCATCTCAAGATTTATTATCCTTGAGACAGCGCTGAAGATGCTAAAAGAGAATGGGAAAGAAATGTAAACGGAGCTGATTCAATAAAACTAAGAATTTTCATTCATCATTTCTAAGTGTTTTACAACGGGTTACAGTACACTCTACTTTGTTTACATTAAAGTAGCATACAGCTACTTCTGACAAGGGGAATAATTTTGCTCAGTTACAGATGCTCTCGAATCGGCCCTAGATAAAAGTCTGCTTGAGGAGTTGGTGATGGTACTAAAAGACGCTTGGCCTCGGCCGACATTGTGCTGGCGTGAGTGCCAAAAATGAAGCACAGTCGTCATCCCTCGATCGGGGTGCTCATCAAGCAGTCCCAGATTGGACTACTCCCTAAGCAGTCCTAGAGGAACTGGCCTCATCGACAGCAGCAGTCGCAGCGGGGGCTTCTTTATCCGCAGCGGCATCAGCATGACCATCACCAGTAGCCTCGGCCTCTGGACTATCAGCCTCAAACGCGGAGAGGTCAACGTCGAAGAAGGTGGCCCTCATCTCCAGAACGCAGGCCTTATAACCACCTTGATAAAGGCAGTCCCTCTCTTCTTCAAACTTTGAAGATTCGAGAAAGGTTTCCACGGCCCGGTCCTGAGCCTCTTTGGCTCGACTGGCCTCCTCCCGAGCTTGATGGATGAGCACCGCGACGTCAGCTTTGGTCCGAGTTATATTGTTCTCGCAAGCGCCATGGACATGGCGAAGATGCTGATTTTCTTCCTCGGCCATTGCCAGAAGCGACGTCAAACGGGTACTCTCAGCCTTGGCGCCTTCAAGACCGGCCCTCGCATCCTCGGCTGCCTTCCTGGCAATTGACAAGTCGCCAGTCAAAATGCCGATGCGACCTTCGGCGATCTCTCGGCGTCCCTCTGCCTCGGTCGTAACTCTCTTAGCTGTCTCTGTCTCAGCTGAAAGTTTCTGAGCAGCGGACAATTCTAAGCAAGCCTTGACAATGCAGGGGGCCAACTGTAAACGGGAGATAGTAAGTTATAACAAGAGTCTTAATCAGAACTTAAAGAAAAATAAGAAAAAAGGATGTTACCTCAAAAAGTAACCTCGTCATATGACCAAGAGTCTGCAGAGTAGGGGCGTTGTAGAAGTTGGTGAAGTTCTTCTCGCTCCCGTGAGCGATGGCCCAAGGAATCATCCCCGATATAACCTTATGAAAGGCTGACAACTCCTGTTGAGTCATCTCCCCTCTTAAAGATTCTCCACTTGATCCCTCTCTCTGTCTCGGAACCTCCTCTGCAACAGATCCTGGCTCAGGAGCCAACTAAGACACAGGAAGAACTGCTTCCGCCTCTTCCGCCCTCTCATCAGGGTCGGAGAGCACAACTACTTGTGGAGCGGCTGGAATAGAAGCAGACGGAACAGCCAACTCCTTTGCCTTTGGAGCTGTCTTCGGTTGTTTCGAAGGCCGAGCCCCCGATAAAAGAGCCGACCTCGGAGGAGCCTTCACCTTAGAGATCGGCTTGAGAGAAGGACAGTCTCAGCCATGCTAGGATCAAGCCTCGGGAAGATCTGAAAAGAAGGACAAAAGCGAGTCAGATAATGCGCCAAAAGAACGTGGCAACACAGCAAGAATTACCTGACACGAACGAGTCTAAACCCGCAAGATGCAGACGTTCCGGTTGCAATAGCAACTTTCAAAACCGATCTTCTGCACTTAGCTTTTTCAGATCTTTGATCCGAGCTAGAGCGTTGGATCCGAGCTTCCCCTTTTCTTCAAGATATCTACAAAATATCAAAAGGTCAGATTCAGCATGTTACAGTGTGGAGAAATAAAAGGTATTAAGCCAAGTCACCTGCTTTATGAAACGAATGGGAGACTCGAGGCTCATAGGGCCACGGATCAACCATCTCCCATTGTCCACACGCCCAGAATCATCTCTCCTTCCAGTGTTTGTTGGAAGTTGGTGGGTCAGTTATAAGAGAACCACCTTTGCCTCGCCATGCGCTCAAAAAGTAAAAGTTAAAAAAATTTGGATTCGGTCTTACTTGGTACAGGTAGAGAAATTCATCGACTATCAGTGGGGGCTACTCAAGCTCAGCCCATAGCACAGCACACCCAAATAAGTTCCTCCACCCATTCGGGACTATCTGACCTGGAGCAAGTTTGACACGAGACCGAAAATCTCGAGCAATGGGTTGGAGAGGCAGACGCAAATCACATTACATCGAGACCTAAAAAATTACGACCATTCCAGCAGGAGGATGATCAGGAAAATCCTCTGGACAAGGGATTCGAAGTATAACCGAGTCCGAAACATGGTACCCGGCTCGGATTCTGTTCAGATCAGATTCAGTTAAAATTGAGGTGACAGGACCACTCAGGTCATCCTCGACCCCCTCTCCCTCGGAAGATGACTCAGAAGCCTATGTCGACCGAGTTACAGGGGATGATACAGTGACCCCCTCAGCTATCCTTATTTCCTCTTCTTCCTCTTTCTCCTCCAACGGATCCAACCCGAGATTGGATCTCCCTTGACGGGTTACCAGAGACGACCCGCCACTAGAAGAACAGGCTAGAGCAGGACGCTCAGCCGATGATTTATCGGCCCTCCTGACAAGCCGAAAAGTGGCATCCGCACCAACGACGATCTCCGCCAGTAAAGAGGGTGGCTCCGTAACATTCCAAAAACGTCGCGAATCACCCTCATCATCAGAAGTTCCCTCCCGGGGGTTCTGAGAGCCATGTGTAGCCATTAATATTGATAAAAAGGGAGGAAAAAAACTCACTGGAGAAGGCAGCAACGGATGCAAAAGGAGATAATAGAGAAGAGAACGGCAGCGAAGGGAGAGAAGAAGAAGAAAAAGGAAGAACCAAGAAGAAAACAAATGAGCGGGGGAATGAACGGTGAAAGTAAAATTCGCACGCCTCTCTCACCCACTTTTATAGCCTTGCCACGTGGCATAAGCATTTAACGGGCAGACGAAACAAGGCTTGCTTCGACCCCCTCTCTCGACACATGGCACACGCTGACTGATGGCGGTAGCACCTTCGCCACGCGTCCAGCGCCCATATGTAGAAGAAATGACCTAACGGCTAGCTGCTCGTGCGACCTCGAGAAATGAACCATCATACGTTAAGGACGACTCAAAAAGCATTAAATGTCTCATTATGACCTTGGACTCTGATGTGAACCAACCTAAAAACTCATTACTCCTTGGTGCAGAGAAGGGCACAAGGAGTAAGGGGGCTTACTGTTGGGGGAAAATATGTTAAGTCTGGAACCTCGGATATGGAGTAGGTCGGCCCTGCTGACACTGCCCGAGTTGTCTGAGACAATGGTTAGAGCCGAGAGAAGAGTGCATAAGGCCAAGAGGCAAAAGTATAAGACGACTTAAGTTACTCGGTCGAAGAGTTAATAGCGTCTGCGTAAGCCTACAAAAGGCCAAATAAGTTATAAGTCATCCGACCAACAGAAGAAACCGACCTAATGAGTTGGTTTCGTCGGCCACGGAGTAAGGAAGGATGACGGATAAACACCGAGACTATTCCATCCGTGAGAAGGCAAAAACTTATTTTCTTAAGCCCGCCGAGACTCTTGCAGAGTCGGTAACGGCTGAGACGAGACAAGAAAAGGCGGTGTGAATATAAATACCGTCCCAAAAATTCAGGAGTACGGGTGTCCGATCCCGAGATCCTCGGGATCAGGCGAAATCAGTCAAGAGGATCAAATCTCCAAATATGAAGGAGAAGAATCCTCGTATGATAAGATTCATCCAGACCTATAAATGACCATCTCCTTGATGGAACAAGGTACACAACAGAAAAACTCTAAACCCTTTGCCATTGATCTAAAAAATTGACTTAAGCATCGAAGATTCCCCGGCTCTAGCCAGGGTCCCCTTTGTATTGATGATTGTGCAGGTGAAGGACGATCCAAGCAGAAGAACCGTCCATAAAAATACACCAACAGAACTGTTATTGTATTTCTTTCTCAATGGTTAGGGATTTGTCATTTGGGAGATTTTGGTATGAATACCTCTTTTGTATTAATGTTTTGGATGACTAAGATACAGCCCAACTTGTGTCATGCACCATTTAATGGCCATTGACAAGTACTTCAAAATTTTCAGTTGAGCATTGTGGAGTCAATGCCTATTGGAGAACCAACCTAGGATGAGTTAATTTCACTATAGTGAAGGTCGGCAGTGACAGTTAGAATAGTAATAAGGCTATAGCTACGAGGAAAATATCAGGCCATAGCTACGAGGAAAATATCAATGATTGAGGGATTTTTTACCAGCAATGAAAGCTCAATATCTATTTGCAATTGGAAAGTAGCAGATGCATTTTTCGATGGAACCTAAAGATTAATTTCTTTACTCTCTAGCATTAATAGCGGCACACCTTCAATGTGTTGCAATGCAGTATATATTTTCAGCTGTCTTTAATCTTACTAGATCAAGGGTCTGTCATTATCATCAATAGACCACTAGATGTCATCGTGAAAATTTAAAAAAATTCCAGTTGTTCGTGAGATAGTTTTGGAGTTGCTACTTGATGTTATCGAATGTGGCTTCGATGTCATTTATTGATCTACGATGACTATGAATGCCATCAAAGGTCCCCTCGACGGCACACACAGAATTGTGTTAGTGCGAGATTTGTTTTTAATTCTGCTTGTGATAGTATATATCGGGTGTAATCAAGATTAGACTATTCTAAGTGAATGTTAAGACGTTCTTAAGGTATTCCAAAGCAAAGATATGGTTTTGAGAATGAATTTTGGCATTATTCGGATTGGTAAGTCCGTCAATCTCTAGCAATATCGTTTCATAGTTGATTGTTAGTCGCTTTGTGCTGTAGTTTTTTCTTGTAAGAGTTTTTCCACATAAAATTTGTGTGTTCTCTGTGTTTTTGTTTGCATTTGATTTCTTCTTGTTTGATTGAATTCAAGGTTGCTTCCACGCAATCTCCAACAAATGGTATCAGAGCTAACATTGGGGTTTCGAATTCTAATATGAAACATGTCGACGAAAGAGTCTAACGTGAAGTACAAAATGGAGAAACTCACCATGCGGGATTTGTTACTAATTCCGGTTGTGATAGTATATATCAGGTGTAATCCGGATTAGAGTATTCTAAGTGAATGTTAAGACGTTCCTAAGGTATTCCAGAGCAAAGATAGGGTTTTGAGAATGGATTTTGGAATTATTCAGATTGGTAAGTCAATCCATCTCTTGTAATATCATTTTATAGTGGATTGTTTTTCACTTTGTGACATGGTCTTTTTCCTATAAGGGTTTTTTCACGTAAAATTCTTGTGTTCTCTGTATGTTTTTGTTTGTGTTTGATTTCGTCTTGTTTAATTGAATTCGGGTTTGCTTCCACATGATCCCCAACAAATGTATCAGATCTAATGTTGGGATCTCAAGTTCTACTCTAAAGCATGCCCACGAAAGGGTCTAACGTGAAGTATGAAATGAAGAAATTCACCAGTTAAAAAATTTTGAATTAGGGAATGCTAAAATGAGAGGCGTTCTAGTTCAACAAGGATTGCACCAAGCTATCATTAGTAAGGCAAAGCGGCTTGCATATATGAGCAATGAAAAGTGGGATGAACTTGATAGGAGAGCTACAACATCGATCCAATTGTGTCTAGTGGACAATGTCCTAGATTAAAAGATCAGCGCAAGGGTATGGACAAAACTTGATAGTTTGTATATGAAGAAATTTCTAGGCAGTTAATTGTATCTTAAGAAATAGTTCTACAATCTTAGGAAGACATAAGGATCTAATATCAATGAACACATAAGCACATTCAACGAATTGCTTTATAAACTAACGAATGCAAAGGTTAAGATCGGATAAGAAGATCAAGCCTTAATTCTATTAATTCGCTTCCACCGTCTTACGAGAATCTCGTACACACTTTGATCCATGGTAGGGATGTCATCAATGTTGAAACTGTCATCTCAGCCCTTTATTAAAAGCAGTTGAGGATGAAAGACTGTGTCAGTACACCTCTACAAATGCATTGGTTGTGAGGCAAATGAATTCTGAACATAAGAAGAACAATTCTCATTATAGATCCAAATCAAGAGGGAATGGAGAGATGAAGTGTTAGAATTGTGGAATGACTGGGCACATGAAGAAAGATTGTTAGAATCATAAGGCATGGAAGGGAGAGAAGTTTAATAACATGTCGAAGGAAGCCAACATAGTAGAATCCAGTGAAGAAGTTGATGATGGTAATGTTCTCATCGTATTTAAATATAGGTATCTCAACAACAAGTGGGTTTTAGATATAGGGGCCTCGTATCACATGACTTTTCAATTAAATTGGTTCACTAGTTATAATGAGTGACGGTTTTAGAACTTGATTGATCAAATGCATAAAAGTACTTAATGCGTTCAATAGGCCAAAGGGCATGACCAGCCACTCGTACAACCCTTCTTTGGTCTTGAGTGTCATTTTTCACTCATCACCAGATCGAATACGAATCTGATGATACCCGCTCCTGAGATCTAGTTTAGAGAATACCTTGGTCCCTTTTAACATATCGAGCATGTCGTCCAACCGTGGTATTGGGAACCAATATTTGATGGTAACATTATAGATTGCCCAGCTGTCGACACACATGTGCCAGGTTCTATTTTTTTTAGCGTTAAAAATGCTGATACAACACATGAGCTCATGTTCTCTCTCAAGAGACCCTTACGAATCAATTCCTCCACTTGTCCCTGAAGTATCTTACACTCCTTCAAACTCATTCGATAATGAGGTCGGTTGGGCAGGGTAGCCCCAGAGATGAGGTCTATGTGATGTTGGATGTCCCTCATGAGGGGCAATCCATCAGATAAATCTTTAGACCATATTTTTTTGAATTCGTTTAGCAATAATCTTAAACTTGGAGGAATGTTTGAGGGTTCCGATTCCTCGCCCTTCACTACTATGGCGTACACCTCACTGGTTTCTTTGGATTCCTCCATGAAATCTCAAATATTCAAGAGAGAACTCCCCTCCACTTTTGAGGCTTCAGAGTGGTTCTCTAGTGCTATAGGGATAAGGATTATTTTTCGACTATCTTTAATGAATACGTAGACATTATCTCATCCTCGAAGGGTCGCATCACAGTCCGACTTCCAGGGTTGACCGAGTAACATATGGCATACTTCCATGTCGACTACGTCATAAAGTATTTGATCCTTATAATTTTTGTCAATAGAAAATGAGATAGTGCATTGTTAAGTTACCTTGGTCTCTTTCACCTTTTTATCTAGCCAATTGAGTACGGGGAAGGATGTTTTGTCATTGATAACTGCAACTTATCCACCACCACTCTTGAGATGATAGATCGCTACTACCACTATATATGATCACATCACATACCTTTTCATTAACAGTGCACCGCGTACGAAATATATTGTATTATTGTGGATGTAATTCCTTCCATAGGGTATATAGTAATCGCCTCACAACTAAAGATTCATCACGATCCTTGCCCGTCAATTCATCATCATCTGATATTTTCTCAGTGGCTTATTCATGTTCATCAAAGTCATGGTCTTCTTCTGCGGCCTCACATTCAGTGCCCCCTTTATTTATGGTTAAGTGTGATGCGGGATGTTCAGGATAGGTGTTTAATAAGTGGCCTGGTTGGCCACAGTAGTAACAATTATTCGACATTTGCTGAATGTAAGGATTTGAAATTCTACTCGGGCCCGCTGTTTTGAGTGTTACACGTTGAGGCCAGGATGAGTCGCTCCCCATATCATGGTTTACTGTTATAGGAAGTTGAAGATGTTCTCATATTGGTTCTTTTCCTCATGCCAACATTAGATCTTGCGCGGGACCCATTATGGGGGGTCAAGTTGAAGGATAAGGCCGATTCGAAACTCTTACATGATGCATTTCTACCCTACCTGCCAACTGAACCGCTTCATCCACGGTCCCGACTAGGTGCATCTGAACTCGATCCTAAATTGGCGATCGTAACCCTCCTACAAATCGTGTCACCTTCTGTGACTTATATTCTGACAGTTCATTGTATTGCCAACCGCTGGAATTCTTTAGTGTCATCTGTGACGATTTGATTTTCTTGTCAAACGGTAATTTTAGTATTGTTAGAATAAATCTGCTCATAATCATTGAGAAAAAATCGTGATCGATGAAGACGCCTCATCTATGGCCATGATGAGATGGGCGTCTTATTCTGGCAGGCTCCTGAGAGTTATAATTGCCCTCACCATGCAGAAGTACCAGATTTTAATTTAAATGCTAATAATTTTACCTTTTTATTATCTGGCACGCCCATATATATAATCAAAATATTTCTCTACTTCGACTAGCCAATCGAGAAAATCTTCTACGCGTAATAAACCATTAAAACTAGTAAGTTCAACCTTAACTCGATAGTCTCTTTCAGCACGATCTAGATGATCGCCTCCATAAATTAATTGTCAAACAAATCCTTTATTAAGGTTCTTATCACTAGAACTTAAATCATCTAGTATAGCCCTACGATTTGCCACTGGTAGTGCTCTACAAAAATTAGGGTTGTGCCGTATAGTAACCACGGGTGATGGAGCAACCATAAATGGCAGAGCACCGCTTAGGGCTTGGGGCGGAAGTAGTGCATCTACAAGACGGTCGAGAGTTTCTTGCAGCCCTTACATGGTCAACTGACTCTCCCAGTGAAAAGCTTTCATTCTTTCTATAAAATCACGAATCCCCGGATCACCGTCTATAGGATTTTAGCTTATACCTTCATTGTTTTCCATTGCATGAAGAGTTATAATCAAATTAAAACTTACTATTTATAGTAAAAACAGAATTAAAATAGGGAAACAACCATCAATCCAGGGGTATTTTGTAAATCCAACATAGCAGGGTTAGTTGGCTAAAGTAGCTCGTTCTACCCCAAAATCATATATTTTACACCTGATAACTCATTCCAAATTGTGAGATACACCCGATCTAAGGTCCGACTGTTCAAATCACTTTTGTCGTCAACCAGGCCTTTTCTAATCCATCTTGGCCATGAAACTGTCCACGGTCTGCTCTACATTAGAGTGGAGCACATCTTGACAGATATGAGACACGTTCCTTACCTCAGAAAGAATCTGATCTCTCTTGGGGCATTAGAGACAATTGAGTGCAAGTTTACTGATTTTGAGCAGGTCCTT
The DNA here is from genome assembly GCA_037074715.1 of Magnolia kwangsiensis. Lineage (NCBI taxonomy): Eukaryota > Viridiplantae > Streptophyta > Magnoliopsida > Magnoliales > Magnoliaceae > Magnolia > Magnolia kwangsiensis. The sequence goes on along the minus strand of CM073572.1, from coordinate 186,646,614 downwards.
AAAGTTTTTAAAGGGCCACTCATAGTGATGAAAGTATAGAGGAGTAGTAACTTTTATAAGTTGATCAGGAATACCGTATTGGGTAAAGTTGCAACATATGTAGCGGAGTCCACATTGATACGTTTGTGGCATGCGCGTCTAGGCTACATGAGCAAGCGTGATATGAATGTACTTTTTGATCGTTCTCTAATTCTCATATTTAAAAGCATTAGTTTTCATATATGTGAGCATCGTATATATTGTTAGTAATCATGGCTAACTTTTAAAACTAAAACGCATGTTTGTAAGGGTATACTAAAGTATATGTATTCAGATGTATGGGGCCCGTCGCCCGTTATTTCTACTGGGCGTCATCATTTTTTGTCTCAATCATCAATGATTATTTCAGAAAAGCGTGTGTTTATTTTCTAAAAAACTAAATCTGATGTATTCACCACATTCATAGTGTAAAAGGCAATGGTTGAAAGGTAGACAAGGGAGAAACTTGAGGTTTAAAGGACAAACAATAGAAGTGAATTCACTTTAAAGGAATTCAATTATTTTTATAAATATGAGGGGATTATAATGTATAATACAGTGAGGCACACACCGAACAAAATGGTGTAGTGAAACGAATGAATTGGACTCTCTTGGAAAGAGCCCGAAATATGTTAAGTAATCCTGCATTGGGCAAGGAGTTATGAATTGAGGCCATGAATACGACTTATTACCTAGTAAATTGATCGCCATCTACAATGATAGATTATAAGCTTTCAAAAGAAGTGTGGAATGGTCATGATATCGATTACTCATAGTTGCAGGTTTTCTATTACAATACTTACTCTCATGTGTAAGTGCTATGTTGTATATCAAGCACCCTGTGTTGTTAAATTCTAAAGTGACTAACCACTTTAGAATGATAGACTTGTTCAAAGATGAAAAGTTCACCTTCATAAGAAGTTGTACTACAAAGATCAAGTCATGAAGATTGTTCTCCCTTGTTTAAGATTAACTTCAAATGCAAGTTCTATTTCAAAGTTCAAGTTAAAGGGCATGTTCAAGTTCAAGAGCAAGACCAAGTTCAAGTGCTACTTCAAGTCCAAGTGCGCACTACATGGTCAAGATCAAGTTAAAGCTTTAAGTGTACAAGATCAAGCTTCAAGTAAATCAAGTTGAAGATCAACCGAAGGACCTGAAGCTACAAGTTCAATGTTCAATTAATGTTCAATATTCTAGGTATAAAAGATCCTAAAAAGACCTTAGGTTTAGGTCATTCATATTGCACATTTAGTATGGGTTATTGTATTTGTTATAGGCTCTATTTTGACTAGTCCTAACTTTGACTCGACCATTTCAGGGTTTTTCTCGACCAGTCTAGGATTTGTTATAAATTTTCAAATTTTTTTGATATAGTCATGACCAATCGAGCATCCTGCTCAACTAGTTAGGGACACTAGCTCGACCAGTCGAGAAGGGCTCGACTCAAACTCCAATAAGCTATTTTGGCCTCACTCAACCAATCAAACAGTCCAATCGACCAATCGAGGGACGATTTTATTCGATCGTACCAGAATTTTTAAAATTTGGTTGAATCTTAGACCAGTCGAAGAAACTATTTTTTAGCCTATAAATAGAGAACTTTTCTCAATTTTTTTCATTGATAAAAAGCCAAATCAAGCCTCCACTTTGAGAGAAAAACCCCCGTGATTGTCAAGCTATTGTCCGGTAAATTAAGATTCTTTTTATAACTTATTTATTTCTAATTTCTTTATCTCTCTTTGCTTCAATCTAATTTTATAAAAAGGTGTTCTTCTCTACCCCCTTTGAAATTCAAGGAATTAAATCAAAGTAGCCCAAGGTTGGATTAATTTAAAATTCATTTAGACCTAAAACTCTTCTACATGTGTGATTGAACATTGGACATCTTCATCTTCAAAAGAAGCGGTTCTACCGGGTTACATCAAGTAGAATCTTTAGATAAGTATTTTCTTTAAATTGCTTTTGGTTTTTGAGATTGCCAAAAAATCTTTATTGTGGATTTGACTAAGATAGCCAAAAAATCTCAGCACAGGGTTTTTAATTGTGGTAGCCCATTAAAAATGTAATTGTAAAGGTTTTAAGGTGAACCTTGGAAAACCTTCTTTATAGTGAAAGCCAATATCACATGGGTTGTGATTATTGGGAGTGGAGTAGGTGCGGCTGTTTGAGAACAGTTGGTGTACACACCGAACCACTATAATTTCTAGTGTTTTGTGACTGATGTATGAGTGGTGAATGATTTTATCTATTTTATATGCATGTGATGAATGTTGTAATAGCTTGATTTCATTATTTTGCTTCTTGTTTTAGTTTGAGTTTTTTTATCCTTAACAAGTTCAAGAAATCAGGTTGTCCTATCATAAACTTTGGTTTTTGGTGTAAAGTTATCCTTTGAACAACGTTTGAATTAACTTCTCAATACTATTACAATTGAGAATGTTATTTGATTCAACTATCTTCATTTATATTTCACAATTATTTTTATTTGGCATAGGCCTATTCACCCCCCTCCCCTACAACTAAGAGTTTGCCCTTTTCATCATGTATCGTCAATTGAGAGAGATAAGCAAGAGGGCGAATAAGTATATTTTTATAGGCTATGGTGATGGAGTGAATGAATATATACTATATAATCGGGTCACTCAGAAAATCATAATTAACTAAGACGTTAACTTTAATGAAGATTCATTGTTCCACAAGGACAAACACAAGGAACCGAAGAAATCGGTTATCATTGATATTGATATTAAAAAAGTTGATAAACAGGTAGAGCATGAGCCACAAGCAAAGGTACAAGAGCGCATGGAGTAGCCACCTCTCAGAAGAAATCCATCAAGAGATCGCAAATTATCGGTCAGATACAGAGACGAGTCGAATGTAGCATTCGCCCTCATTATGGATGAGAGGAATCCGTCTACCTTCTAGGAAGCATTGGATGACCCCGATGTTGAGAAGTGGATGATGGTCATACATGATAAGATAGATCTCTATACAATAATGATACATGGGAGCTGGTGAAGTTTCCATTATGACGTAAAGTGATCCGGTATAAGTGGATTTATAAGAAAAAGAAGGATATATGCAAGGCAAGATTGGTCTTAAAAGGGTATGCATAGAAAGAGGGTGTCAACTTTAGCGAGATTTTTGTGCCTGTGGTCAAGCAAGTATCTATCAGATTTTTATTAGCGTTGTTTGCCTATTACAACCTGAAATTTGAATAGGTGGATATGAATACTATTTTCCTACATGGGGAGCTAGAAGAGCAAATTTACATGAAATAACCAAAAGGATTCGAAGTAAAAGAGGCTGAGAATAAAGTTTGTAGATTTAGGAGGTCATTATAAGATTTGAAACAATCACCTAGGCAGTGGCATAAAAGATTTAATACTTTCATGTCGGGCAGTGATTTACCAAAAATGAATATGATCATTGTATCTATTATAAGACACTGAATTATTAAAAATTTATCATACGGGTATTGTATGTAGATGGTATACTTATTGTCACTCATAAAATGTCTAAGATCGATACGTTGAAGACTCAGTTACCAGTGACATTTGAAATGAAAAATCTGAAAGCTACAAAGAAGATTCTCGGCATAGATGTTCACAGAAACAGACACATGAGCAAACTATGGTTATCACAAGTAGAATACCTTGAGAATGTATTGATAAAGTTTCATATAGACAAATGGAACTGTTTAGCACACCCCATGTTGAACACTTTAGGATTTCTTTTGAACTATGTCCTACTACATTTGAAGAAAAGCAATCAATATCTCATATGTCCTATTCGAGTGTTAATGGCAATTTGATATATGTCATGGTCTCTATGAGATGGGAGATTTCATATGCAATGGGTGTTGTCAGCAGATACATTACTAACCCCAGCAAACAACATTGGGAAGCAGTAAAATAGTTACTTGGTATTTACGAGGTACGGTGGACTACACCTTAATGTTTGAAAAGTCAAAGGATAAATTAATAGACTATGTGTGAGTGTTGATTACATAGAAAATATAAACAATAAAAGGTCGACTTCTGACTACTCATTTGTGTTAGTAAGTGGGACGATAAGTTAGATGTTAAAGCTTCAGTTTATGGTTGCTCTTTCCACAATCAAAGTTGAGTTTATGGTGATGACGAATGCATTCAAAAATACATTTGATTTTTGAGGAAAGATAAATCAGCTTAGGCTTCAATAGGAGGTCGTGCTGGTTAATTTTGATAGTAAAAATGCGATCAATTTGACAAAGGACTCTATTTATCACTCACGTACTAAACATATTGATGTCCGTCATCATTTTATCCAACGGATGCTTGAGAAAGGTAGTGTAACTCTAGAGAAAATTCATACATGCATGAACCTAGGCAACATACTTACGAAAGTAATTCCTCTAGAGAAGTTCAAGTTTTGTGCCACTTGTTTATGCTTAGCGAAGGATTAATGAAGACGGAGTGTGCATGTGAAGCAATAATGAAGCAATGATGGAAGACGATTAAAGATGATGATAACATGGTATAACACTAGAGCAGGAAGATTAAATCCATTGTGGAGATTTTTGTCAGATGTCTTCAATTTAACTGAGATCAAGGGTTTGTTGATTCCATAAACAAACCACTCCATACCTTCGAAAAAATTCAAAAAAATTTCAATTGCTTATTGAACAGTTTTGGAGTTGCTACTCGATGTCATCGATGGTTGCTTCGATGTTATTGACTAGTCTTCGATGATTGTCAATGTCATCAAAGGTCTCATCAACAGTGTGCACAAAATTACATAAGTACGCGATTTTTTTCTAATTTCGATTTTGATAATATATATCAGGTGTAATCGGGATTACAGTATTATAAGTGAATGTTAATACATTCCAAAAATGTTCAATAGTAAAGTTAGGGTTTTGAGAATGGATTTTGTAATTGTTTGGATTGATAAATCCATCCATATGTTGTAATATTATTTCATAGTGGATTGTTTGTTACTTTGTTCCGTAGTTTTTTTCCGTAAGGATTTTTCCATATAAAATTTATGTGTTCTCTATGTATTTTTGTTTACATTTGATTTCGTCTTGTTTGATTGAATTCAAATTTATTTCCATATGATCCTTAACAGACTGAGGGTCATCGATCATGACATATTGACGCAAGGAAGGACGTGAGGTCGAGCACCATCTTCCTCAAGGGGATAACTATTCCGAATCCACAAAACTTCTTTGAACTCCTCACAAAGACTTCTCGAATCCATGAGGAAAGAAAGCAGAAAATAAAAATAAATTCTAATAAATTTGAAATTGATTAATGAATGAATAAAAATGAGTTCACAACCCTTTAAATAAGGGTACCTATCAATAGGAAAGAAATCAGAATCAAACTATAACTAACACTCCTAGAATTCACGACTTACTATAAATAGTAAACTTACTATTTATAGACGGTCGTGATGTCTACTAGTGCGCAAGGTTTTCGGCCAAAAATAGTAAGTGTCCTATTTGGATTCACTAAACCGTTCTCCTAATTATTCTAAGCTCTTTTCACGTTAGATGCAATTCCTAAAGCCCGACGGATGAAGAGTTAAAATCAAACTAAAACTTACTATTTATAGTAAAAATGAAATTAAAATAGGGAAACGACCGTCGATATAGGGGTATTTCACAAATTCAGCTTGCGCAACCCGACATAGCAAGGTTGGTTGGCTAAAGTAGCTCGTTTTACCCCAAAATCATATATTTTACGCCCAATAACTCATTCTGGATTATAAGATACGCCCGATCTAAGGTCCGACGGTCCGGATCACTTCTGTCATTGATTGGGCCTTTTCTGATCCATCTTAGCCATAAAATTGTCCTCGACCTACTCTACATCAGTCCCCTCTACTTTAAAAGAACTCGTCCTCGAGTTCTCATCTTACTCTAGTTCATGATACTCGGTCAGGTCCGCGACGTTGAAAGTCTGTGAGATCGTCATGTCATCTAAAAGATCAACAACATAAGTGTTGTCATTGATCTTTAGAATGATTAAGACAGGTCAAATCTTCTTATTTTTCAACTTATTTTACTTTCCGGTCGGAAATCTCTCCTTGCATAAATGGACCATAACGCGGTCACCCACCTCGAACACTTTTTGTCGTCGGTGCTTGTCCGCTTGTTTCTTATACTTCTTGCTCGAGGCATGTAACTTGGTCTGTTCTTCCGCATGGATGCCCATGATCTTTTCTGCCATATGTTTTGCTGCAATGCTTGTGCCTGGGTACTTGGGCAGAGGAACCAAGTCAAGTGTGTGGTGAGGCATTCGTCCGTAAATAATCTGAAACGGTGATTTTCCTGTCGAGCGGTTCACCATGTTATTGAATGCAAACTCTGCTTGAGACAAGGATAAATTTCACTGCGTCAGTTTTTCTTCTAAAATACAGTGAAGGAGGTTTCCTAATGTGCAATTCACAAATTCGGTCTGCCCATCAGTCTGTGGGTGGTAAGCACTGCTAAATTGAAATTGTGTATGAAATCGAGTCCACAAAGTCCGTTAAAAGTGGCTAATGAACTTTGTGTCATGATTAGAAGTAATAGTCTTGGAGACCCCGTGTAGCCGTACGACCTCCCTGAAGAATATATTCGCCACGTGTGTTGCATCGAGGGTCTTCTTACATGGGATAAAGTGCGTCATCTTAGAGAAACGATCTACCACCACAAACATCGAATCCATGTCGCGTTGTATTCGTGAGAGACCAAGTATAAAGTCCATTGATAAATCCTTCCAAGAACCGTCAGGCCTAGGTAACGGGGTGTAGAGGCACGTATTCTGAGATTGTCCCTTAGAGGTCTGACAAACGTGACAATATTATACAGCTTTTCCTACATCACGTACTAATTGCGGCTAGTAATTCCACTCTTCCACAAAAGCTCACGTCTTATCTCACCCAAGATGTCCACGGAGGTCACCTCCATGTAGCTCCTGAATAATCTGATCCCTCAGAGAACTTTGGGGGATGCACAATCGATTCCCTTTGAAGAGAAAATCATCTTGTATATGAAGGTCAATGGGGTGGCCTTCTTGGCACTTCATCAAAGAATCTTTGAAGTCCTCATCCTCGGCATACATATCCTTGAGACAGTCGAAGCTAACCACCTCATTGCTCATCGTAACAAGTAGTGATGAACGATGGCTAACTGCATCAACCCCCTTGTTCTGCTGTCCTGATTTGTGCTTCAAAATGAACATGAATTCATGTAAAAATGCAACCCATCTAGTATGTATACGATTCACATTAGTCTGACTATTAATAAACTTTAATACATAATAGTTAGTGTAAAGAACAAATTCTCTTCGAATCAGATAATGTCGCCAATGTCGCAGCGCCTAAACAACTGCATACAACTCAAGCTCATAAGTCAACCACTTCTTTCGGGCTTCACTAAGCTTCTTGTTGTAGATGGCTACCAGTCTGCCTTCATGTGATAATACTCCTTGATTCAGACGTATGAAGCGTCATACTCAACCTCAAACAATTTGTCAAAATTAGGAAGCACCAATACTGGTATTATAGACAAACAATGCTTGATCTCATGAAAGCTCTTGTCAACTTTATCAATCCATGGAATGGTCCTTTTTTCATGCAATCTGTTATAGGTGCGACTATGGTGCTAAAATTTTATACAAATCGACAATAGAAAGTCGTCAACCCGTGAAAACTCCTTACTTCATAAATGTTTGTCAGAATCGGTCATTCCCTAATAGCTCACACCTTTTCATCGTCCACACGGATGCCTGTGGACATCACAACAAATCCTAGAAATAATAAGTTGTCAGATAAAAAACTACACTTCTTCAAGTTGAGGTACAACTTATTAATTTGTAGGACCTACAACACCTACTTGAGATGTTTCCTATGCTCCGCCTCATCTTGGTTATAAATCAATATGTCATCAAAATATACTACCACAAATCGGCTAGTGAACGATTTTAGAACTTGATTCATCAAACACATAAAAGTACTTGGTGCGTTCGATAAGCCGAAGGGCATGACCAGTCACTCATACAACCCTTCTTTTGTCTTGAATGTCGTTTTCTACTCATCACCGGTTCGGATATGAATCTTATGGTACCCTCTCCTTAAATCTACTTTATAGAACACCTTGGCCCCTTCTAGCATATCAAGTATGTCGTCCAACCGTGGTATTGGGAACTGATATTTGGTAATTTTATTGAATGCTCGACTGTCAACACACATGCGTCAGCTTCCATCTTTTTTTTGCGTTAATAATGCTGGTACGGTACATGGCCTCATACTCTCTCTCAAGAGACCCTTAAGGATCAATTCCTCCACTTGCCCCTGAAGTATCTCACACTCCTTCGAACTCATCCAATAATGAGGGCAGTTAGGTAAGCTAGCCCTAGGGACGAGGTATATGTGATGTTGGATGTCCCTCATGGGGGGCAATCCATCAACTAAATCCTCAGGCCAGACTTTTTTGAATTTGTTTAGCAACAGTCTTAAACTTGGAGGGATGTTTGAGGGTTCTTCTTCCTTTCCCTTCACTACTACGGCGTATACCTCGCCGGTTTCCTTAGATTCCTCCATGAAATTGTAAATGGTCAAGAGGGAACTCCCTCCACTTTAGAGGCTTCAGGGTAATTCTCTGGTACCATACGGGTAAGGATTATTTTTTGACTATCCTTGATGAATATGTACACACTGTCTCATCCCTGATGGGTCGCATCATGGTTCAACTGCCAGGGTCGACTGAGTAGCATATGGCAAGCTTTCATGTTGACCACGCCATAAAGTATTTGATCCTTATAATTTTTTTCAATTAAAAACGAGATAGTGCATTGTTCAGTTACCTTGGTCTCATTCACCTTTTTTATCCAGCAAATTGAGTACGAGGATGTTTTGTCGTTGGTAACTGCAACTTGTCCACCATCACTCTTGAGATGATGTTCTTGCTACTACCACTGCCTATGATCACATCACAGACCTTTTCATTGACAGTACACTGAGTATGAAATATATTGTGTCACTATGGATGTAATTCCTTTCGTGGGAAATACAGTAATCACCTCACAACTAGAAATTCGACATGATCCTCGCTAGTCACTTCATCTCCATCTGCTATTTCTTCAATAGTTTGTTCATATTCATCAAAGTTATGGTCTTCTTTTACTGCTTCATCTTCAATGCCCCCTTCGTTTATAGTCAAGGGTACTACGGGACATTGAGGATAAGTGTTTGATAAGTGGCCTGGTTGGACACAGCGGTAACAATTATTCGACCTTGGCCAAGTATAAGGATTTGAAATCCTACTCAGGCCTGCTGTTGTAAGTGCTGCACATTGAGGTTTGGATGAGCTGCTCCCCGTATCACGGTTTGCGGTTGTAGGAGGTTGAGGACATTCTCCTACTGAATCTTTTTCTCGTGTCAGCACTGGATCCTGCGTAGGACTCGTCATGGGGGTTGAGTTGAAGGATAGAGATGAGCAGGAGCTCTTGCAAGTTATGTTTCTGCCCTGCCCGCCAATTGAACTGCTCCATCCATAGTCCCGACTGGATACATCTGAACTTGGTCCTGAATCATCGGTCACAACCCACTTATAAATCGTGTCACCTTCTGTGACTCAGATTTTAACAGATCATTTCGTGTAGCCAATCGCTGGAATTCTTTAGTATAATCTGTGACGATTCGATTTTCTTGTCGGTAATTTTGATATTGCTGGAGTAATATCTGCTCATAATCACTGGGGAGAAATCGTGATTAAAGAAGACGTCTCATCCGTGGTCATGATGAGATGGGCGCCTTGTTCTGACGGGCTCGTGAGAGTTGTAATTTTTTCCACCATGCAGAAACACCAAATTTTAATTTAAATGCTACCAATTTTACCATTTTATTATCTGGCACGTCCATATAATCAAAATATCTCTCTACTTCGGCTAGCCAATTAAAAAAATCTTCTATACATAATAAACCATTAAAACTAGAAAGTTCAAACTTACCACGATAGTCTCTTTTAGCACGATCTAGATGATCGCCTCCATAATAAATCATCATTAAGGTCTTTGTCACTAGAACTTGAATCATCTGGTGTAGTCCTATGGTTTGTCACTAATAGTGCTCTACGAAAATCGAGATTGTGTCATACAACAACCACAAGTAGTGGAGCCAACATTGGTGGTGGAGCACTGCCTAGGGCTCAGAGCGGAAGTAGCACATCCGCAAAATAGTCGAGGGTTACTTGCAGCCATTGCATGGTCAACTGACTCTCCCGATGGAAAGTTTTCATTCTTTCAGAAAGATAATGAATCCCTAGATCACCGTCCACAGGCTTTTGATTCATACCTTCATTGTTTGTCATCGACTCGAGGTGAATTCTCGCTTTAATACCAAATTGACACAGGGAAGGACATGAGGTCGAGCACCATCTTCCTTAAGAGGAAAACTATTCCGAATCCACAGAACTTCTCTGGACTCCTCACAGAGACTTCTCGAATTCACGAGGAAAGAAAGCAGAAAATAGACATAAATTTTAATAAATTTGAAATTGATTAATGAATGAATAAAAACGAGTTCACAACCCTTTAAATAGGGGTACCAAGCGATAGGAAAGAAATCAGATTCAAACTACAACTAAAACTCCTAGAATTTGCGACTTACTATAAATAGTAAACTTACTTTTTCTACTAGTGCGCAAGGTATTTGGCCAAAAATAGTAAGTGTCTTATTTGACTTCACCAAACCGTTCTCCTAATTATTCTAAGATCTTTTTACGTTGGACATAACTCCTAAAGCCCGACGGATGAAGAGTTATAATCAAACTAAAACTTACTATTTATAGTAAAAACGAAATTAAAATAGGAAAACGACCGTCAATCCAGGGGTATTTCGCAAAGTAACCCGGCATAGTGGGGTTGGTTGGCTAAACTAACTTGTTCTACCTCAAAATTATATATTTTACATCCGATAACTCATTTTAAATTGTGAGATACATCTAATCTAAAGGTTCGACGGGCCTTTTCTGATCCATCTTGGCCATAAAACTATTCGTGACCCGCTCTACATCACATATCTCCCATGTAAAGTCAATTGTAGAGATGTGGAAAGTCTTTTAAATTTTTTATTTTCAAAAGCATGAAATTTAGAAAATGAATTTGGATGGGAGGAACGATTTCATTAATTTGAATTTGGCAAAGCAAGCTACAAATTCATGAATTTGGAGGCAAATTTAGTAATTCTGTTGCAGCAAATTCATAGATAAATCAGTTCAATGCCGTCCATCCAAGACACAATTACCTGTACCCCTTGCCAACAAGAAGTTCCTGAAAGCTGAAGCTATGTGGGCCCACCGTGATGCCACTAGGATGAACTATATGCCCAAATATCATCATAATCCAAAACTTTTGTGGCACCCACAAAGTTTTCAATGGTGGGCATCAATCCTCATTATTTCATGTGGTGTGATTCACTGTTTCAAATCTGCTTTATATCTGGACTCATATCTTACTGTGAACTTGCAAAACTGATACACAGCGTAGATTTTTCATGTGCATCTCGGTGAGACCCACTTAGCAATTCCACTTATTGGAACTGTCTGTTGTTTGTCGGAGCACAAGCAAATTTCTATCCACCAATCCATGAATTTACTAAGTCATGAGGTGATCCATTGTACTAAATAGGCATGAGATTCCTACCCCATGATTTAACAATAGAAGTGTGCATCCATCATTTTCTCCGATTGAATGCAATTCATGGAGAGTTTGCTCCCTAGATTTATAGCCTTTGCCTGTTGCTGATTGTAACTTGAGATGCCGATCGCACGGTGACAGCAGCACCACGTAGCTCGGTGGGGTTGGGATGTGGCAGGATTTGACTAAGCCACGTACTGCTACGAGACATGGAGCCCACACAAAGTAAAGCATGTTTGGAAGTTGCTATATAAAGCAGGGTGCGGCTTCAGTGGATCTCTGACCATGGGGCGGCCCACCGTGACACATGCCTTACACTCATGCCGTCCATCAATTTTGATAGCTCATTCAGGGCATGATCCAAAAATGAAGTATATCCAAATCTCAACTTGGACCACACCATAGGAAACAATGGTTATTAACCACCATTAAAATCTTCTAAGATGCCACCTCCAGATTTATTTTCCATCCAACCTGTTGATAAGGTCATACACACTTGGATGAAGGACCACACAAACATCAACTTGACCTAAAAATTTAATGGCTCAAAAAAATATTTTAATAATCTATCAACATTGCTTTCAATGGTGTATTCCAACTCCAATTCCTCGTTTTTTAGATCATGCCATAAAATGAGCTATAAAATATATGTTGAATGGTGAATATATATATATATATATATATATATATATATATATATATATATATATAAGGCACGTACATTGCTCCAAGTTCTAGAGTCAGGGATCCAATGAATACACATTCAAAACAGTGTTTACTTATTCAGATTATATCTAACAGCCGTGTACGGCTCAATCAAATTCCACCACATCCTAACATCACCAAAACTATGTGGTGTGATAGTTGCCATGTACTCCACATCAACATAGAGTAGGATTTTTTATTTTTTATTTTTAACACACGCACACACACCCCCACATACTCACACTGTAGTGGGATTTCACCACCCATGGGTGCTGGAACCCTCAACAAACTCCTAGAGTCTACCACCGGAGTAAGAGTAAGGACCATAGGTTGAGTAGGATTGAGTGACACTTCCACATTTCAACAAGTGGCTGTGCTACAAATATAAATAACCTTAGATAATTATTGAGATAATATCCTCTTAATGTGGTAAAAGAATTCCTACTATTTTTTCTCTCAATTGAAAAAATATTTGAAAAATAAAATAATGGGTATAAAAGCTTGATTTAACAGCCTTCAGTCGCAGCCTTGAGTACGTATCCAACCAAATCACTTTCAAACATGATCAATTTCTGACCGTCAAAACCACTGCTTCAAGGCTGATGGTGATGAGGTGAGGCCCACCTCACCTAATCCACTCCCCATCGGCATAGGCTGTCCATTCTTGTTTTAATAATATCTCTTCTAAAATTAAAAATAATAATAATAATAATAACAATGCAAATACAAATTGAAGACTGCTAACTTGCAACGCTCATCGTCGGGCATACATGGAGTTCCCTTCGCATATGTGGCAGATATGAACGGTTGATACTGGATCATCAGATGGACAAGCTACAGTCCGAGAACAACATTGATTGCACAATCCCGACCATCCAACTAGTTGTAAGTTTTTCCCATTGAATCCGGACCATTCATTTCACAAGACACTCATAAGATGTCTTCCGTAGCAAAATTTCCTCTCGTTTTCGTATATATCCTATCGAAGCGGTGGCCCACCATATCAACAGCCACGATCACCACAAACGTTTGCCGCGTCTCTCGAAAGAAGCGAGTTGCATTATTCCCTCCATGAACTTGTACAGCACTCGATCGGAAGTTAGAAGGGATGGCAGTTTGGTAGCATTGCTGAAGAATCAGGGTATAAGATAGGGAAGCTTTAAGAAATTAAACCAACATCGTTATAGAATACCAAAACGTACGAATATTAAAATAAATTCTAACAGCGTCGAACTGTCCACTTCCTGACTTCTAGAGCCACCTCTTTAACTTTTCACCCCCTAAAAAGCCAGCTTTTGTCACCTGAAACCTGAAAAAGTAAATTTCGGTATTTGATACTCCGGCAGAGATTGACGTTCATGCGCAGCTGCTCAGAAATTGTTCTAACTACAATTAAACTGACTTATTCTTTGTGGGACCCACTATTTTTAAGACCATTGTCCCAAAATAAGAGAGGTTGAATATCCTAACAACTGATCGTGGACACTTGTTTGTTGAAATTGGACCGTTGGATATGTTTCGTTTTGAAACCCTCCAATAAAAGTCCACTAATCCCATAATCAGATAATCCAATAAAATAATGTTTGGCTCATGATACATCTAATCTGGGACCCATAGCTTGGACGGTTTTATTCGAGTTAGTGATGTCCCAAGTAGACAAAATTCCAAGTAATCTACAGTGGCTGCGTATCATCCATCACACTCTGCCAGAGTATCATTTGGAAATCAAGATGTTGAAACTTTTTAGTTTTCTTGGCTTTTGTGCCCCTTCTTTCTACTATGGTTGCATGGTTGATTGGAATCCTCCGCAACACCCGAGTACGTGGAGTCCACCATGTTATATGTATAAAATCCACTGCGACTATCGTGTTGTATCCTTTATGTTATTTTCTTATGTAAAGAATCAGCTAAATCTGTTACTTAGATGAGCCACAACGCATGGAACAATGGGGATATAATGCTGACCATTGGTTTGTTTGTGGAGCCACCATGGTGTCTTTCATCAAACCCATCAATCATTATAATACAAGGGATGAAAAGGAAGACATGAGAATCAGCCTAGGAAAGGTATACGGATTGAAATGGATTTTCGGAAAAGCCTCGTTAGGCAGAAAGTTCCTATGCTGGGATGATAAGTGAGTCCACCGCCATGTTTGCAAGAAATTCACTGTCCATCCCATTTTCAAGCTCATTTTAAGTCATGCCCCAAAGAAAAACAAGATCGCTCAACATTAAAGTTGAATGTAAGAAAGGGAATGGTTTGGATTCAGTTAGCATCATTGAAATATTTTGAAGTCGACGAAAGTTTCATATCAAACTAATTTCTCGGTGTTTTCACTTCATCCCAATGGCAGTGATATTACAAACATTTTACATGGCATGTGAAAATAAGATGGATACCAAAAAGGTTCAACGCAAGGAAACTCTTTCCCAAATTTCGCTTTGATCATATGCCTACTTAATTTTTATATCTACCTCATTTTCTATCACATGTAGCCTACTTAATTTTTAAATCTACGTCATTTTCTATCACATGTCCTGAAATAAGATTGGAAAACGGATGAACAAAGTACATTTATTATAAACACCACAGTGAGCCCCACATTTCATATCAGCATAGGAATTTCTTGCTAAAGGCTTTCCGCAGAAATCCATGTGTGGGAAGGAATAACTATGGGTCCTTGCTCATGCCCACACTCATGAGAGTTTCAACACGAAGTCATGGGTTTGAAACTCATGTAGTATATCCAAAACACAAGTGAACCACACAAATGAAATGGTAAGAGCAAAAACATCCCTTTAAAACTTTTATAAAGACAACCGTGACATTAACAAGATATGCTGGGCTTTTCTTCTTTTTCCTATGGTAGTCTTGTAAAAAAGATGGATCATGTGATATGGACCTTAGAAATGTCCATGACACATCATCTCTTTCCACCTAAGGAGACCACAGTAAAACATAAAAGGTAAGTTTTTAATATAAATTCAATCGAGCACTCACCTTTTTTTACTCAATCCGACGAAAACCTACCTAACTAAACTAGACTTTTATTTGTATGGATGAACCCATAAAGATAAAAATATCCATACTTTTTCTAGCTGCTTTACTCATAAAAACTAAGAGTATTTTCATCCAAAACCTTACTTTCATATCCTAAAAATTTTCTTTAGTAGCATAAGTTTTCGGACATATATGTATATATATATATATGGGAAAATGTACTATACGCTTGACCGTATTATACCTGCCATGAGGTCGAGTGCTGGCGGCATATTATTGGTCAGATGGTAAAAGTTTTAAACAATGGGAAGATTTTATAGGAAATTGAAGAAACACGGCATTGATTATATAGTAAAATAGCTAAAAACGTTATTGAAGTGACGTCACCAAGTTCTGTAGGCCCCACCGTGATGTATGTTTTATATCCACACCTTTCATCCATCTGCTGAGATCATTTTAGGGCAATATGCAAAGAATGAGTTAAATCCAAAGCTTCAGTGGACCCAGCATAGAAAACAGTGGGGATAGTGAGGCCTACCATTGAAAACTTCTAAAGGCCACGAAAGTTTTAGATTGAGCTGATATTTGTGTTTTCTCTTATTTCATGTCTTTTTTAACTTTTGAACAAGTTGGATTTCAAATAAACATTATGGTGGGCCTTGGGATAGTTTCAATGGTGAGAATCACTCTCCCCACGGTTTTCTGTGGTGGGTCCAAAAGATTTTTATCTGCCTCATTCTTTGACTCATGCCCTAAAATGATATTTCAAAATAGATGGATGGTGTGGATACAACACATACATTATAGTGGGGCTCACAAAACTTGGTAACATAGCTTTAGTAACCAACTTGGCTACTCAACTCTTCGTACTTCAGTAGCCGACTAGCTTCAGTACCTCACCCTATATTGATGTTAGTAAAGTTTTTTTTTTTTTTTTTTAATCTAATCATGAGGTATGTGTTATATATATCCAAACCGTCCATCAATTTGGTGAGCTCGTTTTAAGGCTTTGTACAAAAAATAAGACATATCTAACTATCAATTGAACCACACTGCAAAAAGTAGTGTGAGATTGAACGTCTACCATTAAAACCCTTTTTGGGTCACAGATGTTTTGGATCAGTATGAAAAAAAAATTTCCTCTTCATTCAGGTCCTATTGACCTTATGAACAGATTAGATAGAAAATGAACGTTATGGTAGGCCCTACAAATTTTTCAACGATGAAAATCATTATCTCCACTGCTATTTGTGGTGTGGTCCAGATGATCTTTGGATATGATTCATTTTTTGAACCATGCTCTAAAATGATTTCTAAAAATAGATGAACCGTGTAGATATAAGAAATACATCAGTGTGGGCCATGTAACTTTGATCTCCTTTAAATCGTTTGTACAACTCGGAGCTGGAGGACCGTCAGCCAATCCCAATGTGGATTGCGTCCTACCACCTCATGGACGGTAATCCGTCCGGGCAGGGCTTTGTGGGGCCCAACGTGATATAAGTGTTTTATATCCATACCGTTCAACAATTTTCTCACATCATTTTAACGTATGACCCAAAAAATGAGGCAAGTCCAAGGCTTAAGTGGACCACAAGGTGGGGATTGAACGTCTACCATTAAAAACTTCCTACAAGCTAGAGAAGTTTGAGATCAAGTTGATATTTGTGTTTTCACTTCATTCAAGTCTACATGACCTTATGAATAGGTTGGATGGTAAAAATTCAATAACAACTTATTTTTCCCTACATAACTATTACAGTGCACCTTAGGAGTTTGTAACCGTAGAAATTCAATAACAGTTGTTTTCCCATGGTGTGGTCCATCTGAGATTCAGATATAACTTATTTTTGGTGTAAATCCCTTAAATTATATTTCAAAATAGATGGACGGCATGGATAGAAAATATACATCATTGTGGGGTCCACATAGCACCGGTTTTATTTCTTCGATTTTTCTATAAAATTTACGCCGTGTTTATTAGATTTCCTATAAAATCTCTCCGTTGTTTCAAGTTTTTACCATCTGACCAATAATGTGCCGCCAGCACTCGACTTTATGGGAGATTTAATACGGTTGAGCGTATAGTACCTTTTCCCTATATATATATATATATATATATATATATATATATATATATATATAAAGGCATAGTATAGGAGAGCTTATTGTGCTAATTTTTTCAGACGTAAATCTAAAAATAAAATAGATCTAAAACACTGGTGAAAAGCCAGTAGGCATGAAAATGTACCGAGTTAAAACCTTTTCGGAGTTTAAACCATTGATAGGGTTGTTACTACTGCAGGCACAAATATTATCTTAGATTCCTGATGCAAGATTCTGTCACCCCAGGGCATTCAGTCCCCGTTGTTTCTTGTGATATAACTCAAAAGAGTTTTACATCTTCTTAATTTTTAGTTCCTTGCCCCATATTATAGTCTTTGAAAACGGATGAATGGAATGCATGTGTCATAGACATCTTTAAAGGCCCACAAAACCCTGGCACACCAAGCGGATGGCCTATGATGCCTGTGCCACATGGGGTCCAAAGAGATGCTGTGACAAATCCACTCCATTCAACTATTTTGAAAGATCGAAATTGGATAGAAATCTAAAAATTAGGTAGATCCAAAACTCTAATAGGCTACATGAATGAATGAATGAAACAGTACTGGTAGAAACGTCCACCGTTGAAACCTTCTAGAGCTGACCATGATGTTTATATGTTATTCAAACCGTTGTTGTTGGGGTTATTACTAGAAAGATAAGCTCTAGGCACAAATCCACCCCAGGATTGTGTGGGCCCATAGAGATGTCCGTGATAAATCCAGTCCGTCCATCTATTTTGAAAGACCACGATAAGACAGGATTACAGATCTAAAACTCAAGTGAGCTATACCTCACAAAACAGTGGGGATTGAATACCTGGCAGTGACAGTAGTTTTGTATCAGGATGATATTTTCTCCTACCGTTTATTTGAGTGGTAATAATTCTGTGAACGGTTTGGATGGCATATAAACATCATGGTCAGCTCTAGGAAGGTTTCAATGGTGGATGTTGCTATTCCCATTGCTTTGTTGGTGTGGCCCACCTAAGTTTTGGATCTACCTGATTTCTAAAATATTACCTTATTATGGTCTTTCAAAACAGATGGACGGATTGGATTTGTCACGGAATTTCTATAGACTCCACACAGCCGCGGGCACAAAGATTACAGGCCATCCGCTCCCATCTACCTGGCCAGTCTCTTTGCAAAGTATTCACATGTTTTTAATTTCTGAAAGTGGGGTTATCTTTTGACGATCCAGGCCGTTGGTCTGTTTTCTTCTCTCTTTGATGGACCATTAATCTGGAATATCATTTAGAACAGACTACAAAATTCTCTTTTTGTAGTGTACAAGTAAACGGTTAAGAAGACAAAGACAACCACAGTCCACGTAAGGTGCTGATATTGGTCGCTGAAATCTTCCAATCTGGGAGATTTTTGGGTAATGCTTCATCTACGTAGGACCCAACAGACCAATGGTTAGGATTAACGAACGATGGGCCCCACTTGCGAGCTTCTACACGGTGCAAAGGTACATAGTATGTGGGATTTGAGGAGTTGCTTGTTTTCGTACACGTGCACCTATGTGACTTAATCTAAACCGTCCAAATCGTGGGATTAACTGTAGATAGATCATAGTCCTAAAACTAGATTGATTCAATGATCCCAATGTCTGATTAATGGAAATTAATTGAAGATCGCAGGCACCAATCTTTTTCATTTTTCAATTGAATGTAGACCATCAATGCATTTCTCTTCTCAACCGTTCAATTGTCCTGTACTCTTAGAATGTGTTGGAGATTCTCTAGCTCCATATACATACAGATCTGTGTCCCACAATGGTAGATGAGCTTGAGATCTGATCTGTCCAAGAACTTGATGTAGAGAGGGTTGCAGACAGTTTCATGGCCAAGATGGATCAGAAAAGGCCCGGTTGACGATAGAAGTGATCCAGACTGTTGGACCTTAGATCGGACGTATCTCACAATCCGGAATGAGTTATCTGTCATAAAATATATTATTTTGAGGTAGAACGAGCTACTTTAGCCAACTAACCTCGCTATGCCAGGTTGCGTAAGTTGGATTTGCTAAAACCCCTGTATCAATAATCGTTTTCTATTTTAATTTTGTTTTTACTATAAATAGTAAGTTTTAGTTTGATTATACCTCTTCATCCGTTAGGCTTTAGGAATTGTGTCCAACATGAATAGTGCTTAGAATAATTAGGAGAACAGTTTGGTGAAGCCAAATAGGACACTTACTATTTTTGGCCAAAAACCTTGTGCATTAGTAGACATCATGGCCGTCTATAAATAGTAAGTTTACTATTTATAGTAAGTTGCGGATTCTAAGAGTTTTAGTTGTACTTTACTTCTGATTTCTTTCTTATTGCTTGATACCCTTATTTAAAGGGTTGTGAACTTGGTTGTATACATTCATTAATTAATTTTAAATTTATCATAATTTATTTCCTAAGGAAGATGGTGCTCAACCTCACGTCCTTCCCTACATCAGAACTCAAAAGGCCACACATGAGGAAGGCAATGGACGGTTTATTATAAAGGTGATAATAGACTGAGTTGGCTGTCGGGTTCGGGTACTGGCCCGGTATAGGTCGATCGAGCTGGGGCCTGTAGGCCGGTGGGTGAGGCATGGACCTGAATTCGGAGCTTGGTCATTAAACTGTCTGGCTCGGACCTATCAATGCCCGATGTGAGCCCGATAATAAGCCCAAGTAGAGGTGAATGGATGGGCTTACAATGAACCGAAGGCCCGTTTCAACGGGATGGCCCGCTTATATCATTTTCGCCCATTAATGGTTGGGTCCGGGTAACCCAGATCGGGCCCAGACCCGGCTTGCTAAATATTGGTGCGTTGGTGGGCCCTAAGCATTTGATCGACGGTCAAGGAACACGCGGTCCAAATCGGCTACCATCGAGAAAAGTTAAATATACGATTTGGACCATTCATCTTGTTTGTGAGCCCCACAAATGACCAACGGTAACAAGATGGAAGACCTTGAATTATTTAACCAAAATTGCCTAAACATGGATCTAGACCGTCCAACTCATGGGCCACACTTTTAATTAACCGTACTTCTCAAGAATCATTTTGATTGGATAGCCCTGGCCATCGGATCAATGGTTGGAATCCCAACTGTTAGATTGATATATTTTCTGAGATCAATCAAGATATCCAAGTGGGCCCATGATTTGAAGTTGCATTGCCACATGGATCTTGGGATTTGCTTTTACAAAGCGTGTGTGTGCGCACACAACATCCGGGCCAGTCATCAGGTGGATCACATTGAGTAGGTTCCACGTCCCGATTATGAAAATGGGGAGGCTAGCAGCTAGCCACGAACACAAATAAGATGAAGAAGGTCATTCTTGCCTGTGAAGACCATTCATCAAGTGGGCCTCGCCATGTGTGCAGATAGTCATCAGGTGGGACATGCGTCTGCGGGACAAATGGATGGTTGAAAGGGATTGATCAATGGTCCACAGTCAATGTACACAGCTGGCCCACAATCAAAAATCTATTTAAGTTCCACACCACATGCCAATGAAAGAGTATGATTTACCTACTGCCCATCCGCCATAGCTTAAAGTGGAAGGATTTCTCTGTGCCATACGCTTGAAAGGGGAGAAGTATTTTTTTCACGGTCGTAGTGAGATGTACCAAAATAATATATTCTCCCACAATGAGAAAATTCAATTTACAGTGTTCAATTAAGTAAATTAAGTATGAGACCTTTAAAACTATAATTCTCCTCATAGAATGACATAATGTCATTATACTAAGGGTCTTTTTGGGAGCGTTGATCTGGAATCCGCTAGATTAGGAATCCCTTGGATTTGAAATCGTCCTATTGTGTTTGGCACTGGATTCATAATATCTAGTAATTGAAAAGTAGCTATGCATAGTATATTTAGAAGGATTTGTATTTAAATACTAAATCAACTTTAATATGTTTAATTAGTATATGTAATGTTTGACATTAGAGTTGTAATAAGCCTGTTGAAATATATGTTTTGTCTGAAAATGATAAAATTCCAAGTCTTGTATGGGCCACAAGAACAAGATCACATCCAAGTGCCAACCAATGATTTTTAACCATTGATTTACATGGACAATGTTTGGACTGCACATATCATCGTATTAAAGTTATTATAGTTATGCAATTGAAAATCTTGTTGTTTTGGGGATATCATCCATGGGCCATGTGCCCGGTAGATTAATAATCTAATAATACACATGAAACTCTTAGAAGTATTTTAGATGTAATATAAGCTTTCACATTAGATTTCAAACCCTCTCCTCAAGGGAATTTGATACCCTAGCTACTTTATAGTGCCAAACAAACCAAGAGATGTGAAATCCCCTCAAATCCCTTGGACCTTAGGATTTTATATATATATATATATATATATATATATATATATATATATATATATATATATATATATATATATCATAAAGTTGATGGATCATGGCTAGTTTAATATATTAATGTATAAATATTTTTTTTCAAAATCATTATAATAAACTACTATTCAACTTGTCACGTTAAATAAGTTTCATGCACATGATTACTGTTATGGGAAGATCCGAGCCCACTATTCTGAGCCGACCCGGTGCCATTACGTCTGAGGCACGACCCATCCAATCTGGACAGCGTCAACACCACATGAGTCTTAAAGCAAGGTCCAGTTCGGAGGGGGGTCATATCCGATCGGACCACAATATACCCTCGGCCGACCACATGATCTCGGACTTGCGGGCGGGTCGGATGCCTAGACTATGGTCGGATTGGCTGAGCCGAGTCGATGATCAGACGCACATATCCCACTTGCTAAACATGGAAACTTCCATAACCTAACGTGGCTGGTAACTTCGCTCGCAGATGCGCACGATCCCCCAGATACGCTGTGTAATCAGTAGATTGCGAGCAGTATCTCCATGATCCTACAATCCCTCTGATCGTGCCGAGATTACCGGACTCAGACTGCCCCACAGGCAAGTATAAATAACACGCAGCGCCACGTCTACAGGTACGCAACATCGAGCTCTCTCCTCTACTCTCTACTTGACCCAGATTCTCTTGCCCTGACTTAGGCATCGGAGGGTCCCTCGGCTTAGCCAGGGTCACCGTTGCTCGTCTTCTTGGTGCAGGATTCAAGGACGATACGCGGAGGGTGACGCAGAGAGGGGGCCGACCAAATTTTGACCTCAACATTTTTTAGCGCGTCTGTGGGAACCTGAAACTAAAAGTCAGGTTCTCATTTTTCCAAGCGATGACAAGGAAGAAGAAAGTTATAGTGGTGCAGCCGCAACCTAATGAGCAGACTCGGTCGTCGTCGCCGCTTCATGCCGAGTCCGCTCCAAGGCCTTCCCAGCGTTCGCGCAATCGGTCGAGCAAGTATCGCACCATACAGAAGGAGATCCAGGCCCTTCGCGATGAAATAAACTGGATGAAGCAGCAAAGAGAGCCAGAGCCACGCCCAGCTCAGGAACAACCCGTTCTCGAGCCGGTGAGGTTGTTCGTGGAGACTCACTCTGTGCCGAGGAGTGCGAGACATGAAGCCCCCCAACACTCGGGAGTGCCACATTCAAATCAAAATCCTCCTGCGGTACGGGCCGAGGTATCTGCGCGGAACGCCACCACTCGGGCTCCAACAACCGTTCATTCAGCCACATCTGCCTTGCCGCCCACAGACCTCAGTTATCAGTTAGAACGGATGAGAGAAAGGAAAACACTAGAGGTCGAGCATACCGCAGAAGTCGTCGTAGAAAATAGGGACCCATGAAAAGCACGATTTACGGAGTTGAAAGATAAGTTCCTGACATTAAAGAAAAGGCAGGAGCAATCAACGGTCCCAGCCAAGATACAGGCGATGATGGAAGAGACCGAGCCTCCCTTCATCCCAGCCATCATGGCTGAAGCGATGCCACAGAGGTTTCGGATACCTCCCGTCATCCAGTATTTAGGATCGAGGGACCCATCCGAACACTTGGAGTCATACCGATCGTGGATGCAGATCCAGACTGTAACGGATGCGATGATGTGTAGGGGTTTCTCTATCACCCTCACAGGATTCGCTCGGATTTGGTATCGCCAGCTCAAGCCCAATTCCGTAGGATCTTTCGTGGAACTGAGCCGACTATTCCTTACGCAGTTTATAAGCGGTAAGAGAAGTCGGAAACCCAACACTCACCTGCTTACTATCAAGCAGGCCCCGAAAGAGTCGTTGAAGGATTACATCGCTCGCTTCAATGAAGAAGCGCTGCATGTCGAGGACTACGATGATAAGATGGCCCTCGCGGCCATTCTGAGCTAACTGAAAGAAGGAAAGTTTGCCTTTTCTATAGGGAAGAATCCATCAAAGACGCTAGCAGACTTCATGGCGAAAGCCCAGAAATATACTAACGTCGAGGAGTTCACTAACGCTCGAAAAGAAACACAGGTGTCTGACTCGACGAATAAAGGGAAGAGACCTCGGAACGAAGACTCCCAGCCTACTAGCAAAGGGGTGGATGACCGCGCTTCCCGCGATCGTCGACTGAGCCGCAGGCTGAAAGGAAAATTTCGTTCCTATACCCCACTTAATACATCAGTCGAGCAGATTCTGCTAGATATCCGAGGAGACAAATTACTTAACTGATCGGTCTGCATGAGGGTTGACCCAGAGCATCGGGACAAGCGAAAATTCTGCCGTTTCCACCGGGACCATGGTCACAACACGGACGACTGTGTGGATCTAAAAGACGAGATTGAGTCTCTCATCTGCAAGGGACACTTATGTCGTTACACCAAAAAAGAGAAGTTCACTCGGAGAGAGGAACGGCCGCAAGAACAGCCAAACAACCCTCCAGAGGAGCCCGCCTAAATTCGCACCATCTTCGGGGGTTCGGCTGGGGGAGGAGAGTCGAACAGGGCTCGAAAAGCCCATTCCCGGAGATCTGAGCCTGAACACCACGTTCACCTGGCGGAACGTCCCTATAAGGAACTCCGGGTCGCTCCGTGCAGCTTGACCTTCATGGAAGATGATGCGCGCGGGATCCAGCATCCGCACGATGACGCGCTAGTGGTTACCATGACCATAGCAAATCACAAAGTGTACCGCATTTTGGTCGACACCGGGAGTTCAGCTGATGTTATGTATTTTGAGGCATTCAAGAAGATGGGAATTTCACAGTCCAGGCTCCGACCCATGAAGACTCCCTTACAAGGCTTTGCCGGAGAGAAAGTCATCTCCGAATGAGCCATCTCCCTCCCAATGACAGCCAGAAAAGGGCAACATCAAGTCACACTTTTGGTGGACTTTTTAGTTGTCAATGTTCCATCAGTCCACAACGTGATCCTGGGCCGACCCTCCCTCAATGCAATGAGAGCGGTCGTCTCAACTTATCATCTGATGATGAAGTTCCCAGCTGAAGGTGGGATTGGTTATCTCCGAGGCGATCAACGTGAGGTCTGGAGATGTTATGCGATAGCCGTGAGGAAAGGAGCTGCCAAACAAACGCTCGTGGTGGACGCCTTGGATCCTCGAGGACCGAAGGAAAGCTCCTCTGTCGAAGATCTAATGAAAGTACCGCTCGATGAATCAGACCCGAGCAAAATCGTTCAGCTCGGATCATTGCTAAATCCCGAGCGGAGGAACAAATTACTGGCCTTCTTGAAACAACACCGAGACATCTTCGCATGGTCACACGTAGATATGCCAGAAATTTCACCCGATGTGCTGGTCCATAGGCTGAATGTGGACCCGGACCACCGGCCAGTTAAGCAAAAAAGAAGATCGTTCGATACCGAGCGATATGAGGCCATTGCCGAGGAAGTCTCAGTCCTGCTCGATGCGGGTTTCATAGAGGAAGTGTACTATCCTGATTGGATAGCAAATGTTGTGCTCGTCAGGAAGTCCAACGGGAAGTGGTGGGTCTGTGTAGACTATTCCGATCTAAATAAGGCATGTACCAAAGACAACTTTCCGTTACCTCGGATTGACCAACTAGTGGACAGCACTGCCGGACACGAGTTACTATCGTTTCTGAACGCTTATTCCGGATACAACCAGATCGTTATGCATCCCCCAGATACGCAGAAGACTACCTTTGTCACCGACAGAGGGCTCTACTATTACCGGGTCATGCCGTTTGGCCTAAAAAACACAGGGGCAACATATCAGAGGCTGGTGAATCAGATATTTACCAGCCAGATTGGGCACACCATGGAGGTGTATGTGAACGACATATTAGTGAAAAGTACCCAAGCCTCCAACCACCTTGCCAACCTCGGAGAAACGTTCAGCGTCCTCCGAGAATATCAGATGAAATTGAATCCCACTAAGTGTGCATTTGGGGTTGAGTCAGAAAAGTTTCTTGGTTTTCAAGTCAGCCAGCGAGGTATCGAGGCCAATCCAGATAAGATCAAGGCCCTCCTCGACATGAACTCGCCTCGGACTCTCAAGAAAATACGGTGTCTCACGGGAAGAGTCGCAGCCCTCGGACGCTTCATATCTAGGGCTACAGATAAATGTCTTCCTTTCTTCCAGCAGCTGAAGGGTCATAAGAAAACAGAGTGGACGCCGGAGTGTGAGCATGCCTTCCAACAATTAAAACATTACTTGGGTTCACCACCCCTATTGTCTAAGCCCGAATAAGGGGAGCCTCTGCTCCTCTATCTCGCTGTCTCGGCTTCAGCTGTCAGCTTGGCTCTGATCAGAGAAGTCGGAGGCAAGTAGTACCCCGTGTACTATGTAAGCAAAGCCATGGTACCAGCTGAAACAAGGTACCAGTCCTTGGAAAAACTGGCGCTCTGCCTCGTCGTCTCGGCCAGAAGACTGCGGCCATATTTCCAAGCCCACTCCATAGTTGTGCTAACAGACACTCCTTTGAGGTAAGTCCTCCAGAGACCCAAAGTGTCGGGTTAGATGACCAAGTGGACTGTAGAGCTCGGAGAGTTCGACATTCAATTTCGACCCAGGACGGCACTCAAGGGACAAGCTGTAGTCGACTTTATCGCCGAGTTCACAACTCCGGATGAGGAGTAAGTTAGAAAGGAAGTCGAAATGACACCGTCTGTCCCGTTGAACAATCAAGAGCCAGCATCAGATCCAGGATGGGTCCTTTATGTTGATGGGTCTTCCAATATTAAAGGAGCAGCAGCCGGTGTTGTCTTGGTTGCACCTGATTCAACGATAATCTAATAAGCAATCAGGCTCGGGTTCAAAGCTTCAAACAACGAGGCCGAGTACGAAGCGTTGTTAGCTGGGCTCCGGCTGGCAGCGAGCTTAGGCGTTCAGACTCTTCAAGTCTGCTGCGACTCGCAGCTGGTAGTGAACCATATCTCCTTGGAGTACGAAGTTAAGGAAGTCAGAATGATCGCATACCTCGAGGAAGCGAGGAAACTGATCGAGAAATTTTGGAGTTGCACCATCCAGCAGATCCCCAGAGCCGAGAACTCATGGGCCGATGCGTTAGCAAAACTCGCCTCGTCCTGCGAGGGAAAGATCCCACGTTTTGTCCCGGTCGAGTTCGTTGAACACCCGAGTATTGGCCAGTCGAAGACAGTCAATCCCGTCCAGTCCATTCCTATTTGGATGGACCCGATTTTTAATTATCTGTCATCTGGCGAAGCCCCCTTGGACAAACTAGAGGCGAGGCGAGGCAACTTAGGGTCCAAGCGGCATGGTATGCTATATTGGACGGAGTTCTGTACAAGAATGGGCATTCTCAACCTTACCTTAGATGTCTCCGACCGGATGAGGCCGACTACGTGATTCGGAAGATTCATGAGGGAATCTGTGGAAACCATTCTGGCAGTCGCGCCTTGGCCATAAAGATACTTTGTCAAGGGTATTTCTGGCCAACTCTTAAGCAAGACTCCAAGGACTTTGTTCGGAAGTGTGACAAGTGTCAACGTTTTACTGCCGTGTCGATGCAACCGGGAGAAGAAATGACCCCCATGAGTGGGTCGTGACTGTTCGCCCAATGGGGGATGAACATCATCGGTCCCTTGCCCACTAGGAAGGGACAGGTTAAGTTCGCTATAGTTGCGATCGACTACTTCACCAAGTGGGCCGAGGCCGAGCTAGTTGCGAAGATCACTAAGCAAAAAGTAATTGACTTTGTGTGGAAAAATATCATTTACCAGTTCGGAATCCCACGGACCATCATTTCCGATAACGATCGCCAATTCGATAATGTCAAGTTCCATAGTATGTGTCAAAGGCTTGGCATTGTCAACGCTTACTCATCGCCTCGACACCCACAATCGAATGGATAGGTAGAGGCGGTCAACAAGATCATCAAACATCATCTCAAGACAAAGCTGAAAAAAGCAAAGGAAAATTGGGTCGAGGAGCTCCCCTTCGCCTCTGGGCTTACTGGACCATAGCTCAGACCTCGACGGGTGAAACCCCATTTTTATTATCCTATGGCTCGGAGGCAATGGTGCCAGTAGAAATCGGACTTCCTACGGTGTGGGTTAGGAGCTTCGAAGAAAATCAGAACTCCGAGCAGATCGCTGCTAATCTGGACTTGCTCAAAGAACTCAAAGAGGTTTTAAAGTTCCGAACGACGGCTCGTCACCAGCAGGTAGCGCGCTTCTACAATTCAAAGGTAAGAGCCAGGCACTTCCAACCAGGGGACTTAGTCCTTCGACGGGTCTTCCAGAATACGGCTGAGCCAGGGGCAGGAGAGCTTGGACCCAACTGGGAAGGACCGTATCGTGTGGTCAGGTCTGCCAAACCAGGCTCGTATCACCTGGAAGACCTCGAAGGCCGTCATCTCCCTCATCCTTGGAACGCCGAGCACTTGAAGATCTACTACCAGTGAGGAACTAGCCTTTAAGGCTCGCAATGAAATGTACACCTCCGAGCGGCTAGCCTTTAAGGCTCTTAATGAAAGCTCAATTCTACTTTGAATGCTTGTCCGATTGTCTTGTCAACATAAGCACGAATTAAATGATCTGATCCTTTAAAGGATCGGAGCCTAGTCTTGCAAAAGATCGACAAGGCATCCCTTCGAGGGAAAAAGCCTAATAATGACCCGACCTTCCGTTGAAGCGTTCGGTTCTACATACAACGAAACAAAGGTGACGAGCAGAGTATACCAAGAGAACGGACCCAACTAAGACTTGGGCCAAGTGAACTTGGAGAACCAACTCTAAAAACAGACTAAACCCGTAAAGAGGTCGGCTCAACAACATTTCACAACAAGTTCAAACAATGTCAAAGGAATGTTTTTCATTAAATCCCCATGGAGGGATAAAAAATACATTGACAGGTATCCATCGATAGATTCAAAAAAAAAAAAAAAAGATGACAGAATGTCTTCATGATGACGGAGGAGGAGCTTGGGCGTCAAAAGCTTGGTCCGAGCAGGCGATTTCAGCTGGGGCATCCTCGGAGTCGTCGGGCAGGAGGGAGTTAAGATCGAGGTCTGGGTATAAACCCAGGACTGCCTCGAGACAAGCGTCGAAGCCGCGGTTGTAGAATGTTATAGCTTCAGTGTCCCTCTCCTTAGAGGTTTTAAAACCTTTGACTGCAGCGGCGACCGCTGCAGCCAAAGAAGCTTCGTCCTTATCCCGCTGCGCTTCCACGGCCTGACTCATGGCTCGTGTCCGTTCTTCAGCCGCCTCGGCCTTAGCGCGGTTCAGGGCTTCACCAAGCCGAGCGGTCTCCATGACCAAAGAGTCCGCGTGGGCCCTGGTGCGGGTCAGCTCGGCGGTCATCCATCGCCACTTGTTTTAAAATTATCCGCCTTATCCTGTAGACGCAGCTCCCTAGCTTCCAAGTCGATGATGACTCCTTACAATCGCCTCACCTTGGCCCTCTCACCCGAGAGTTGTTGGCGCAGATGGGTCTGCTCAGACCTCAAGGCCTCTGCCTCGGCCTGGAGAGCCTCCAATTCTACCTCCCTCCCCCTGTGCTGCCGCACTCTCTCCCGAATCGAGAGCAGCACCGGGACGGCCTGAATAGGGAACAAAGATCAGAATCTACAAGATATATACATAACGATATAAAAGAAAGGGAGAGTCCTCTCAGAAGTATACTATGTAGTACACGGAGGCGAAGTCATTAAGGAAACCGCCTTCCGACCACTTAAGGTTCTGAGCGATATCCTCCTCCTTAGCATGTTTAGCGGCCCACGGAGCCAAGCACGCCATATGATAGCCCGGATCGAACCTCCCGCCGCTCGTGCCCGCCTGGGGCGAGGCCATAGCTCCCTCAGCCTCCACCCTGCTGTCGACCGAGTTTTGACCCTCGGCGCGGACGTCTCCCCTGACCTCGGAGGGAAGTCATATTATCGGCCACTCTATTAGCCTCCTCCCGCTCCGAGGAGGAGGGGACAGCGATGGGGGGCTCGAGGGCTGTGGCGGGAGCCTACACGGTGAGGAAAACGGCGACGGCGGGGACACGAGGAGCAACAGAGCTCGGAACGACTAGGGCATTGGGCACAGTCGTTCGGACGAGCCCTTGAGGAGGACGTACTATCGGACGCAAGACTGCCGAGGGAGTCGCGGCAGTGCTAGGACGCACCGGGTCGGCAGTACGGAAGAAGAGCCGACAGGTCTTGGTGTTAGGGCTGCTGGGGTCGGCGCAGCAGAAGATTCCCCCACGCGAGGGGGGGCAACTTCTTCCGAGAGATCTTCACTCGGAGGGCTTCTTTAAGCAATTCTACCCTGATCGGAGCTGCTTTCCTCTTCCGAGTCCCGGATGCCTCGGCCATACCTGCGAAAGAATGGAATGTGTCAGCTACTAAATAACCGAAAGAAAATCCATCAAAGAGATCAGGGCAGCTTACTGAGGGACGTAGGCAAAGGCTGGGATTTGCAAAACCCAGACCAGTGAAGGTTGGCCGCAGTGATCAGGTCGGCCCAGGACCTAAGCGTCTCCGATCGTGCTCTGGCCTTCGCGATGCGATTTTTCTGGTCCTAGTCAAGGAGCGGTAACCCCTTTTGGAAAGCTGCAAAAGGAAAAAGAAACTTTACTTCGACTAAAACAGGTGAAAACTAAAGCAGCAATCCATCTGTAAAATAAAGTCCGACCTGACTTCGTAAAATGGGTCAGAACCCGAGCCGTTGAGGTTCTAAGCTCAGCCGCTGGTGCCTCCCATTCACCTGCCGCCCAGAACCACTTTTTTTTTCAGTCCTTGTTGGAGGATGGCAGGTGCATCACCAATCCCGATCCCTTGCTCCCCCGAGTCACGAAATAGTACTATGGATCATTGCTATCATGCTTCACTAGGTACAGGCTCAGCAGCTCCTCTGGGGTCAGCTTGAAGTTCTCAACTTGTTTTCAAATGATGTAGGCGGAGATCATCACTCTCCAGACATTCGTAGCGAACTTTTCGGGAGCCAGCCCAAGGTAGGCTGCAACCTTCCTGATGAAGGGATGTAGTGAGAGCCTAATCCCGCACTGCAGCGCGCAAAGGAAGATGGCTACTTCTCCCTTGGCAGGAGCACCAGCAACGTCCAAAGGACCGGGAGGCCGTATCTGAACAGAGTCAGGGATTTAGAACTCCGAACGAATCCACTCCATCTGAGATTCTGACATGACAGAACCTCCTGAGACTACCTCGGCGGTGCGCAAGCTTACGGGCATTTCGGTAGTGGTACTGGTCTCGACTCGGCAGGCTCGGGTGGTTATCTTCTTGCTGAGCTGCTTGGTCTTAGCACCCAACATTTTTTACCTCCGAGGTGGGGGGTAAAGGGGAGTGGTTTCGAAGGGGCCTTCGGAAGACCCACTCTCACTGTCAGAAGTCCCCGGCTCAAAGTCATCGCCGTATTCACGAACCATCTCGAGGTCGGAATACATGGCGGAAAGAGGGATGAAGATCAACGAGACTCATCGGTTGATTGCCGAAAATCGTCTTCTATCGGAATCGCTTCGTCGAAAATCGCCTCCTCCGGTATGATCTTCTGATTCAGAATGTAAAATGACAAAAGAAAATTCGGGGCGCCTTATATAGCCAACGAAGGATTTTCGCATTGATGGCAAGCCTTAATGGTAGCAGCCGAATCGGCGCAAGCCGATCTCCAAGCACACATGGCGGCACCATATTGGAGGAGTACTGAACCGTCGGTGCGGCTCTGACATCGGGCAGTGCCTTGATAAGTGAAGCGACGCCACAGCAGTCGGAGCCGTTATAGGCACTCTTTCTCAGGCCTACGTGGCAACTTCTCACAGGCTGGGAGGAGATGCTGGATCGTAACCGTCGCCACGCGTTAACCAAAGCAACCAGCACACATAATTCGAGACTCGTCATCATTGCGATAAGGGCGGGAGATTTCCTGCATAAGTACTCTCCGAGCCCGCAAGCAAGCTCGAAGAGTAGGGGGCTTCTGTTATGGGAAGATCTAAGCCCACTATTCTGAGCCGACCCGGCGCCATTACGTCTGAGGCACAACCCATCCAATCTAGACAACGTCAACACCACATGAGTCTTAGAACAAGGTCCAGTTCGGAGAGGGGTCACATCCGATCGGACCACAATATACCCTCGGCCGACCACATGAGCTCGGACTTGCGGGCGGGTCGGATGCCGAGACTATGGTCGGATTGGCTGAGCTGAGTCGATGATCAGAGGCGCATATCCCACTCGCTAAACATGGAAACTGTCATAACCTAACATGGTCGGTAACTTCGCTCGCAGATGCGCACGATCCTCCAGATACGCTGCGTAATCAGTAGATTGCGGGCAGTATCTCCATGATCCTAGAATCCCTCTGATCGTACCAAAATTACCGGACTCAAATCGCCCCACAGGAAAGTATAAATATCACGCAGCGCCACGTTTACAGGTACGCAACATCGAGCTCTCTCCTCTACTCTCTACTTGACCCAGATTCCCTTGCCCTGACTTAGGCATCGGAGGGTCCCCCGGCTTAGCCAGGGTCACCGTTGCCCGTCTTCTTGGTGCAGGATTTAGGGACGACACGCGGAGGGTGACGCAGAGAGGGGGCCGACCAAATTTTGACCTCAACAATTACTATGGTGTAATCATCTAGCAAAGCTGAATCTCTATATATGATCTTGAAAATGCACAATAAAATAGTGTCACTTTATCACCATCTTATCATGTAGTGTAGCGTCATATGGAGACAAGAGCTGTCTATGGAGCTAACATATTAACAAATGGGTGGTCTTATAGTAATTTATACTTTTTATTTTAAATTAGTTTTTAAAATCTATATACACTTACTGTGAGAAAAACCAAACTAGTCTATCATATGGGAAGTACGACGAACCACGAGAGAAGTGTCTTAAAGCTGAAGTGGCTAGAGGACTAGGACAAGCATTTGTCTCAAGCTGACGGAGCATAGAACTTGGAGGGGAGGGAAAATTACTCTCCTGACGAAGAGATGAGCCCCAAGCTAACCCAAGCTGAGTTGTCTGATGACAGAGATCGGTGGGGGAATAATCATCTCACCAAGTATGTGTATAAATATAGGCAAAAAATTCAAAGATTATGTGGACCGAGGCAGGCTCAATGATATTTTTAGGAGTGGATTAACATCTAAATAAGGACCCTCTAATGTATCCAATGTATCTCATGAAGATACGTCGGTCTCGAAACGTCACGACCGTCATCCTCTACCCCCTGTAGGCCTACTGGTGAGTGCACCTCCATAGTTAACCACATCCATTTGCCAGATTTCGACACTAATATATTACACACTCACCCACAAATACACCTCACATGGGCACTCGAAATCATGACTTCAATATTGAAACACAGTGCAACTACCATTGAGCATTGCATTGAGATCCTGCCCAATTCAAATTTCATAAATGAACAATCATTCTTTATCTACATAGTTACCCCACAAAATCGATTAACCAATAACTTATTATTGCTTCAGTAAATAAGCTTACTTGAGTTAATTGAATACATAGTTGATCATGCTAATTTTTATAAGATTTCATTCCCATCATCTCATAAATTAGTATCGAAATACATCTCATGCATGCATACATTGTTATATGCATTACTTTGATTGTATGTGCCATCATAATGATCTATGCAATGCGAAAAACAATCCAAGCCTTTAATCCAAGAATATTAGCCCTATTTTATCCAAACATTTCTATATTTCTATATTGAGTGAATTTAAATGTCTACATTAAATGTCTACATTTCTATATCCAAACATTAGAAAATATCGAGTGAATTTGAATGAACGTGTGCACAAGTTAACAATGCAACCATACTATGGGCTGCATAAATTCCACCGATAGCAAGGTACATACAGAAAAGTACTTAACCATATACACCATTTTATACTTCTCATCTGGTGGTGGCCATCAACACTATCCAACCGTTCCTTTCACAATAGATGGCCCCCACATATACCAAATGACAATACAGACCTCCACCTTAAACGGTGGGGTCTGATGATTTGAACTGTCCATGTTAGGCACTACCGTTAACTTATGCATGATCTACTAATCTTTGATTTCTGGAGTTGAACGTGAGCCATTGAGAATTTTGTGTTTTTAACCGTTTCCAAATGCCGTCGAGTCATCCATTCCACTGGATAAATGGAAGACTTTTGTGTCAATCTACACCACCGAAATTGTGGGCCCACTAATGATGGAGCACATCACCAAAAACTACAATAATCCAACGACCTCAGAAATGACATTTTGGCCGTTGAATTTGGACAATTACTTTTTGCTTCCGAATTTCTCAACGATGGCTATTTCAGGCTATGTTCCGTTCAAAATGAGTCCTACTATGTGGACCGTCAGGATTAACAGCCATGTGGGCCACTTGTTCGGTGGATGACTCGCCACCATTTAAGAAATGTGGCAAAACGCACATAGTAGTCCTCCAAACAACATTTGCCAGTGGAGAGTCAGGAGACCTGCTAATTGCATTAGCGCGAGTGCACTTGAAACATTACTCGCCAGCCGTCTCTACGCTGACACGTGCCAACATATGGGATCGAACCCGTTCATTAGGTGGGCCATTTCATGTAGATTCATTCAACCAAATATCAGTATGATCTGATCATAAGGTGGATAAAACATTAGAATGTAAATGGACGATTAGAAACATCAATCAATGGTCCACATTCATCTTTATTTTCTTGATCATCTATATATATATATATATATATATATATATATATATATATACATATATATATACATATATGTATATGTAGATGTATGTATATATATATATGTATATACATATATATATATATATATATATATATATATATATATATATATATATATATATATATGGGAAATGGTACTATGCGCTCGACCTCACTGGTTCGTCCCATGAGGTCGAGCTGTGTGGGCCCCACCGTGATGCGTTTCGAACATCTACCCCATCATTCAGATGCACCATTCCATCGTGACCATAGATCTCAAAAATCAAGTCAATCTGTGACTTTTTTGGGCCACACCACATACAGAAGTGGAGAGGGACTGTGCACCATTAAAACATTCATAATCATTTTAATGGCCTATCGAGATTCTTTTTGAAAATCCAGACCATAAATTATGTGTGCCCCACTAGGATG
This sequence comes from Magnolia kwangsiensis, assembly GCA_037074715.1. NCBI lineage: Eukaryota > Viridiplantae > Streptophyta > Magnoliopsida > Magnoliales > Magnoliaceae > Magnolia > Magnolia kwangsiensis. The sequence goes on along the minus strand of CM073572.1, from coordinate 186,611,625 downwards.
ATGGGTCATACCAAGTTTCAGAAGCATTAAAACCTCATGTGGGTCCCACTAAGTACTTTTATATGTTTTAACGGTGTCTTCACATGATTTTAGATGGTATGGCCCACCTAAGTTCCGTATACGGATTATTTTTGGGATATCCCATAATTTAAAGGGGACCCATCAAATTCACTGTGTTGATGGTCGAAACGCATCACGGTGGGGCCCACACAGCTCGACCTCACGGGGGCTTATCGTGAGGTCGAGCGCATAGTGTGTGTGTATATATAAAATTTAAAAAAACATTAAAACGGTGAGACCCACTTGATGAGAAGCTAGATCTGGGTTGTTGGCACGTGTGGTTGTGAGTGCAATAGCAAGAGCACGTGCGAGGATGCACTTCTTATTTTTAAGTAGGATGCATCTAAAGCCTCGGACAGATCCCAACCCTCAGCTTTAAGATCAATGGCGCACATACACCTGATGATAACACAATCCAACTTAAAAATGAAATACATTCGCACTCTAGCAGAGCATGACAATCACAACACGTGCAAAAACCTTTGTACACGTGGCACAGACTAGTAAGCCCGAAAAAATCCAAACCATGCACCTAAACACACCATATATCTGATTTTAATTTCTCAATCTCTGGCCGAGTGAGTGTCTATCGAAAATTTGACCGTCCCAAACCCAACACAAATATTCAATTAATATAGAATTAAATAGTCTAAAAATATATAATTTTTGTCCGATGACCAATCTAATGTGAGACCCACCATTTGAATGGTCTGATTGAGATGCATACATCCATATCTGAGGCGACTACGTACGTGATTATGGATCTTCATGCTCTGCCAACGTACCAAATATCTCCTCACTTCAATCACGTTCTAGAAAAGAATATGTCGTGAGTTTACCACCACTTTCCAAGTTGTAATGCCACATCCAACGTACACGTGGACGTACCCATTTCAGAGAAAGACAATCCAAAATTCATGATAATCTAAATAATCACATCCGTCTGATTTATCTATTTGATCACGGACATTGACTGTTTTTGTTTCAAACGTTCATTAGAAATCCACGAATTGGATGGTTATAACTGTTCGATCAGTTTCAATTTTATAGTCATGCTCAATCCATAGAAATTCCTACGAGTTGGATGGTCTGGATTCACTAGAAACATGACACGTGTACGGTAGACGAGAAAAAGCGAACTTGAAAAATGGTGTTGAACGTGGGCCCTACACTAAAAACCCTTCTGTTGGGCAAAACTTGTTGAAGCCATCTCCCTCGCACTCTCTCTCCTAAGACTGCTTCTTCTTCTTCTGCATCAGCAGCTGCAGAGAGAGATACAGAAGCATCTGATCGTACTATCTTAAATTCCAAAACTGCCCTTGTGTTTTGAGAGGAATTACCGAGGATGTTCTTGCTGGAATGGTTCTTTGGGGTGTTGGCGATGCTGGGGCTGTCCATGAAAGATGCCAAGATCCTGTTTCTAGGTCTTGATAACGCCGGAAAAACTACCCTTCTTCACATGCTCAAAGATGAGGTACTAGATTGTAATTTTTCTTATTTTTCTGGTCATTTTTGGAATTTTTATTTTTATTATTTATGTGATATTATGTTGTTGGTTTTTTATTTTATTTTTTTTTTTTTTTTGGGGGGTTATAATTCAGGATTGATTTTGTATTTGTTTGCTAGATGAGGACATATACAATGAATGTAAGTGTGTGTGTGGGGCCCACCTTATGGTGATCCAATGAATTGGTTGTTATGGTGGGTCCCACAGTTGATGGGAGATACCTTTGAGGTTTCCCCTATCGATGATTCTATCCGTCCGAATCGGTGGGCTGCATGATTGTAATTGTCTGTTTCGGTTGGTTGGATGGGTAGGATGATATTAAGGCACCATTTGATGGGGCCCACCATCTCAATGGCCTTGATTACCAGGAGGTAGGCTTACCAGCGCCATTGGTTTGTCAAAAGGAAAAAAGCAAATGTTACAGGCGCTTCTGTTTGGTCCTGCATCCCATGCATGTGGGGCCGGCCTTTCAGCGGTCTAGATCGTTCATCGTGTGGGCCCCACAGGAGATGGATGATGGGCCAGAAGAAATCTATGTAATAATCCAAGCCATCCAATCAGTAGAATATAGGTCATCACAAATGGTGGTTGGCTGTATTATTATATTCTTTCTTTTTACTGTACATTTGATGGCTAGGATTATCATCATGGGGATGGTAATACAGCTAGATCAAGGAAGAAAGTAATTGCAATGAAGTTCAACATACCAGATTGAAAGTTCAAATCACACAAGAGAAAATATGCAGTGACTGTGAGTAAGCTCAACAGTCCTCTAATCTTAAACTAGAAAAATAAGAGAACTTGCTCAAATAAATTGCAAGGTTTTCTCCTTGGGAAAATCTCTAGCACTATCTAAGGAAATTAAAAATAGAATTTCTTATAGCCGAAATCTCTAAAATAAGAAAAACCCTTAAACATGAAAAATCTAATAATACTTATTTCTTAGTATACAGATATTTTTTCTAACATAAGAATTTTTTAAAAAATAAAAATAAAAAATAGAAACAACCTAAAAGGAAATTGGGCCATTTCTTTTGCACATGTGTGGAGCGTGCGATGTAGCGCAATTGCATCAGAAGGCCTTTGTAGCATCTCCCATCAAAGGCTAGGGCCAACAGATGGATTTTCTGAATCATTTAATGGTGGGCCCCACCTGAACAGAATGTGGCCAGAGCATGATTGGCTGGAAAAAGTACAGGTGGGCCCATGTTTCCTTGGTCTGAACTTTTCATCTGGTGGACGTAATCACCATGAATGTGACATGCCCCCAAAATCTCCCCTATCAGGAAATGTTAACCATATAGAGTGCAGGCCATTGGTTAAACTGTCCATTTCCAGACCACCAACCTGACTGAAAACCCCATTGAATGGCAATTCTGTGATGCAATCAGTCTGCCAATGGCCCACCAAAGGAACGCTCTAGATCTCTGAATGGTTGGTCCTACCATTATGGTCATTCGGTCAATGGTTTGAGCATCATATAGGAATTCATCTTTGAATGTGCAGAGATTGGGGCAGCATCAGCCAACACAACACCCAACCTCGGAGGAGCTGAGCATTGGGAAGATTCGATTCAAGGCCTTCGATTTGGGTGGGCACCAGATTGCTCGCCGGGTTTGGAAGGATTACTATGCGCAGGTACATTGAATTCTAGAACACACATTTGATGAAACTGAGAAAAATGAATAAATAAATAAATTCTCAGTGCTTCTTCTGCTTGAAATGATTAACATGTTTGGAATGCTTGTTTCTAACCTATTGATTATCGCATGATGAGCCTCGGCTAGTGATTGAGACCGTTCTCGAGCAGGCCCATAGCAGCTGGTCAATGCTAGGAAAAGGTCCATCATTGGATAATCCTATTCATTTGTTTGACGGACTTTTCCCCATTACGTTAAGAACCGCTGGCTGTATCCTACCTTTTACTGTCTGTTTTAAGGCTGATGATTAGATGGGTGGGATTGTTCAGCACGAGAGATTTTGATCATCCATCCATGGTGAGGTCCCCACCCACCTATACAGAATGCTTGTTCGAACTAACACATGTAGTTCCCAGAAATATCAATAGAACTAAAAATGATAGTTGTGAAAGGAGGAAAAGATCATACTCTCAGTAGCCAAGGAAATCCATGGCCATATTTTCTTCGCTTGTCTATTGTCCATCTAATCATGTTGCAGGAGTCCTTCATGAAATAGGGACAAGTAAGGAGAGAAGGGATTTGACACCTTGACCTGGTGCAAGAACTTCCGCTTCATTTGATTCCTTAATTCCTAGCTAGCCTGAATTTAAGTCCACCTGATCATGAACTCTTTGGCCCGCTCACTGGATCCTGGATTGCCCTTAGAGCGACAGTTGAGATTGAACTTAAGGAATCTCATAGAAAGACCCCCAACTTCTTAGGCTCTAATTGCTGACAAAACCTAGATTTTCTTTGTACTAATGCAACCTCCTATTCTTGCTTTCGCTCTTCTAGGTTCTCCTTGTTCATGGATATTCCTTTCTCTTACCATAATGCCATTAAAAAAAATAATAATAAAGTACTAAGCACAAATCTGTATGTATTCATATACAGCACCAATAGCTTTGGAAATTTTTTTCCACTCGTAATTAGTCTTCCAACATTGGTTAAGAGGGAAATTTCGTCACGAAAATCTAGCTTCTTGGTGGGGGAACAGTTAAAGACTTCACCACACAAGGGACACAGAGATTGTACTAGCTTCCTTTCACTTTTTCTAATGTGTGTATCCTACACTGACTTTTCCACTTCTCATTTAAAGAGACCATGCAAGAAAGGCTCTGTGGGTCCACTGTGATGGATGTGACGTTTGCTCCATACATCTATTGTGTGACCTTATATTAAGATGTCAACCCAAAAATCAGGGACTCCTCTCTCTCTCTCTCTCTCTCTCTCTCTCTCTCTCCGTAGCGCCTGCATGTAACCCCTACCTTTTCCTCTGCCTCTCCCCTTTTCTCTCCCCTCTGAATCTCTCTCCCTTTTCTTTCTCTATTCCTTCCTTGGTCCATGTGCATTGCACATGCCATACCCTTGGTTTCACATAATGCAACTTTTTAGTAGCAGCTTTCATGGATGGGACTCATGCAATAAACCTTGAACATTTTGAAGTACAATGACTAAGTGTTTGTTTGTCTCCCTTACTTGCACAGAAGATGCATGTGCCTGGCAGAGGTCCACTAGTCCACTCGTTCTCATCCCCATGCGACACATGTGCCAACCTAGCTATTTCATGGGCAACCTAGGTAGTGCATAAGGTGGGTCCCACCATGAAGATGAAAGTGCACCCATCAAGATTAGTGTATGCAGCTGTATGCATGCTTAGACTAGATATGTAGATATCTATCAGGGAACACCCATATGCATGTTCTACTATGTGTATCACAATTATTTACATATGTAATACCTATATATAGATACAGTTGCATACATGATGCACCTAACAACATGAAAATCAGGCTGATCCATTCATCAAGTTGGCCACCCGAAGAATAGAACAGACAATTTTGGAGAAAAAAAAATGCCAAAATTCTGCAATTGGCATACACAGGTGGCCACTCCTGATGGATAAACTAGCCTGATTTTTGCTTTAGGTCTTCTTCATGGTGCATGGTACCGTTATGCACTGCTCAGATGTTCCACACACTTTTCTTGTTGCCATGTGTTCTGGAAAAAAAAAAAAAAAAAAAACCTCGAGGATCTAGGAAGATTGGTTGTAGAGGTTGAAACTTCTCACCAACTTCCCCTTGAAAGTAAATCTTCCCCGACTTTTCAAGTGTCGAAAGTACTCCATATTGAAAGATAATCCCCCACTGATCAGTTTTTTACTACCTCTCATCCACCAATAGCATTTGGGGGCAGGCATAGGATTGCCTTCAAGTTCAAAGATTAGTGTCCTTTCTCTACCTCTCGTAGGGTGTGTTTGGATGCACTATCAAACTGATTTGCAATATTAATCTGGTACAGTGGGAATGACCAAATTGTATCAAACTGATTTGCAATATTAATCTGGTAAAGTGGGAATGACCAAATTGTAATATCTTCTCCCTTCGTATTAAGGACCCTCGCCCTAAATTCAATCATATTACTTCCAAGTTGAAAGAAATTGAATTGCAAAGCTACTTCCTCATTATGAATATTAGAATGCATCATTCAATTTTACCATTTCATTTAATCAGATTGGTGACAGGTTAATACACTTGTGCATCCAATGCAGCCTTAGCCTTAGCAGTAACCATCAACCCATCAGAAGGGCCATACCCAAAAATTCCCTCAATATAAGCCCTCCCATTGCAGCAGTGGTCTGTATTCAGCTTGAAGAGTTCAAAGATTGGATGGCTATCATCCTCGTCTGGAAGATACTTGAATTTTTCATTTTTTTTTCCCCTTTCCAACCAGAGTAGTCCCATCAGATTGCGATCTGGGTTACTGAATGGATTCCACTTATTCTAAATGTGTGGAGAACTGCTTAATAGTATTCACAACTTCTCTGTCTGCTTTCTTTCAAGTTCCATGTCTCGGTAATGAGTCGATACATACTCTTGTTGTGTTTACAATCCATTCCTATCCTTTGGGGCTCTGATCATTTAGGGCCAGTATGTCTTTTTCCTCTTCATTCAATGCAGAATGAGGTTTCTACACTTTCTAAACAAAGGGTGGTTTTCAATTTAAGCCGCCAAACGGCATCTTATACAACATGAAAAATGGACACTGACTGCCCATGTTTTGGTGGTCCACATTCAACTTGAAAAGTTTAAAGATCGAATGGCTGTCATCTTCTTGTCTGGACTTTCAAAACAAAAGGTGGTTTTCAATTTAAAGTGGGTGCGCCAAACGACATCTTATAAAACATGAAAAATGGACACCAAGGCTGGCCATGTTGGTGGTCCACGTTCAACTTGAAAAGCTCAAAGGTCGGATCGCTGTTATCTTCTTGTTGGTTTTCAATTGAAAGTGGGTGCGCCAAATGGCATCTTATAATGTGAAAAATGGAGACCAATTCTGGCTCATTAATTCAGCTTGGTCCCTTTGATTGCCATGGCTTCTATTTCTTTTTCTTTTTTTAGGTAAGTTGAGGTCAAACCCAAGAACTCAATTTTGAAACATACCCTATATACCACTGAGCTATGGGCTTGAACCCATGCTTCTATCTTCATTTGTGTGTATTTGCAGGTAGATGCAGTAGTCTATCTAGTAGATTCATTTGACAAGGAGCGGTTCCCTGAATCAAAAGTCGAGCTAGACGCACTCCTCTCTGACGACTCGCTAGCCCAGGTCCCATTCCTTGTCCTCGGGAACAAGATAGACATCCCTTACGCAGCATCAGAGGAAGAGCTCCGCTACTGCCTCGGCCTGACGAATTGCACCACAGGCAAAGGGAAGGTGAACCTGTCCGAGACTAATGTGCGGCCCATCGAGCTCTTCATGTGCAGCATCGTCCGTAAGATGGGGTACGGGGAAGGGTTCAGGTGGTTATCGCAATACATCAAGTAGTAGTAATCATCGCTTAGAAGATTTCTTACGACGGGAAATAATAGTTAGCATTGCATTATTCCACCTCTGTACAGAGACTACAATACTTTAATCTCCTGTCTTTCTATTCACTCAGCATTTGTTCATGTTCCTCTCCATCTCTTTCATTCTAATTTTAAGAAATGGAGATTCGACAGCTTGTAGTCCATTTACGTGCTACCGCATGTGCCAGCATGGCGTTTGAGTGATAGACCTAATCCATACATCAATTGGGTTCGACTCCATAGATGCACTGACCCAAAAATCAGGCCGGTCCGCTCTTCAGTTTGTCTATGATATGTAATCTGCTTGGACAGCTTAGGCAAACTTGGCCAAGTCTTTTTCAGCTGTCCATTTGTTATGTACGTTGTGGCTCACCTAATGAGTAAATGGGCCTGATTCTTTGACCTAGGCATTATGTGGGGACCCATGTGATGGACGGATTGGATTTGACACTTATGTACCATGCCGGTTCATCCGGTGGCATGTAGATGGGCTTCTTTGTACACACGGATTTTGCAAAATTCACTATTATGCAAGTCTCTTGATGAACCCTTTCTATATTGAGTAGACCCCATTTTTCGGTGATCAAGATCAATTATAGACCCCACCATGGATGATGATGCCCCAGAAATCTTCTAGGATGGAAGATCATAACTGTTCAATAAGTAGCCTATGATTGGATAGGAACTAATAATCTGTGAGGACCTGTTTCAGATAATGGTCATAGTCACCAGAGCATGGCCTACACTTAAATAGAATGGGGGCAATCAGATAATGGTTTTGACTCCAAGAGCATGGCCCACACTTAAACTGAATAGGGCAATGGGCACATTAGGAACTTTTGTTATGTAAGATTTTTGGATAGTCTCCTTCCATGATGGGATAATGCAGGGGTATTTTCACACCGGGTTTGAGTGGGGTGGCCTGTGAGATGCAGGGGCACACTTGGGGTGAGTGGCCTATGTGAGGCAGGTGACTTACGTGATGCAGAACCCATGTGATATGGGGCCCACAAAGAGGTTTGACCGATGACCTAATCCATGGGATGTGGGACCTGGGTTATGAGATAAAGGAATTGTTCTGCCACACTCTATCAGTTCAAGCTTTTAAGAGTAAGTGGTTAGTTGTATGCATCATGGAGCCTCAAATAACTGAGCCACAGGCCATGATCGAACAGAGAGGGCACATCCCACTTAGACTTTTCATGACTGAGCACCCCTTTAGATTTGCTCCTCGGATTCCCATTGTCTGATGTTAAGGGATTCAGGGGTGGGTCCCGTTCTTCCAGCTATGATAGAAGGTCCGGCTTCAGACTTCAAATCCAGGACAGGAGCAAAACCATGAGATATTATAAGAATGCTTACCATCCAGATTTTCAGTTTCTACAAGTGGGCCACATGGTTCTGTGATCCAAATCAGTGATATGATGGGCCTTTCTTTCGATGGCCCATGGACCAAAATCCCCCACATCAAAGATCCTAGCCATAGAATGTATTTTCCCCATCTTTTTGGTTGACATTGAACCATTGCTATATTTGTTGGCTACTTAAAGGATTACTATTTTCCAATCTAAGAGATTTTTAGTTCTTTGGCCATCCACATTCAAAATCACAATATCAATGGTTTGGATCACTGAAGCATGGCCCCCACTTCCACACACTGAAAATTAGAACAACACAGTAGGATGCCTTCGCCCAACTGTTGTATGATACCTTTAATTGTAGTTTTCTTGGCTGTTAGCCATCATTTGTTTGGATGGTTAATTACTTCCAATCAATGTTGTTCTTAGGCTATTACCCATTACCTAGTGGCCCATTAATTGAACGGCTCTAGAGCAACTGGATTCGGTGATGTCATAGGGACTAGGGCTGAAAGTTTGGTGGGTTGGGTCAGGTTGGTGCTCAACCCTAGCTCAATCCAAGGTTCCTATGCCTCAACCCTAACCCCATCCAACCCAACCTCGGGTTGGGAATTCTCAACCCAAGCCCAACCCAAGTTGAGTTGGTCGTAGTTTGTTATATTTCAATACACATCTTATTTTTTGTACCTATATTTCAATACATATCTTATTTTTTGTACCTATAATTTTATTAATTATATATGTAGCTATTTATAGTAAAAAACTTCACTTTTTCTAAACAAACAAACAACTGCTCGTTTAAAAGTCATGTTGTGTAGTACGCAATCTATTTGGGAGAGAGAAATTCGCTGTATCTTGTTAGCTTGAGTCATAAAAAATGACGTGGACCAATGAGACCTGGTGGCAGTGGAATTTCATGTGCCTTCAACACAGATTTTTATTTTTTATTTTTTTTCGACAAAGATGATCCATATAATTTATAAGTAATATATTAATTGGGTTCGGGTTGAGTCGAGCAACCCATGACCTCAACTCAAGCCTCACATAAGTTTTATTGAGTTGGTGTTTGTATAGCCCAATCCCGAAACCGAACCTAATACATCTTGTCTGAGCCCAACCCAATGTCAGTTCGGTCACAGGTCAGTCAGGTGGAACCCACCTGACCTTCATCCCTAATAGGGACCATGTAATTTGACCATACAATAAGTCCCACAGCACCTTATTGCCCATATAATGGTTTGATTGGTGGTGAGAAGAAGTGATGATTTGTATATATATTGGTTACATTGTAAAAGATTCAGTCATCAATCTGCACCGTTCATCACTTGGGTTTCATCTTTGATTGACCGTGAAAATCAAGAATCCTATGGAACGAATCGCTCAAACCATCCAATCAATTTTCAAGCAAATGGATACCCGGTGTAATTTAGATTATATTGAAAAAAGTCTAATAATTGATCTAGATCATCCGTCAGTGGCTTACTTTAATAGCAAATCACCTTGAGATTAGAATCCAAACCATCCAATCAATGGACAAGCAGTCTACATTAATTGCACTTAAGATATGTTTGGATTTTCATGTTTGATGGGCTATGCCTCTGAACTTCACTTTGCTTTTACGATTCTATTTTGTAGAGGCTGTGAGAGTCTTTTCGCTAATTTTCAAATTGCAATTTTAGCTTCAAGGGGCCATATAAAGGTATTTATCTGACCGTGATCGCTTGCTAGTGAACTTTTGAACCATTTGTGATTGGACCCATCAAATGATAGGTTTAGATTCGTTGGATGGTTAATCATGTATACAATGATTGTAGATCAAATGGCTGTTCATGTAAAGATCTTTGGAAGCTTAAGCATATATAGACTCTTTGCTCATGTATTCTAATATGAATTTCTTATCTTTGGCTATTAGAGATCCCATTTCTCTACCAAGTTAAGATATGCTTATAGGACTATATATTAACAATTAGGTATTATGAAGTCTTTATTCAATTAAGTATAATCCATACAATCTAGGAAACTATTAAAATGAAATGACTTTAGAAAAGTTTGGTGAAGCACATTTTAAAAACTTAGCTCTAGAAATTAAATTTTATGTGCAAATGATGTTTGGATGATGTTAATTATTTTACAAATTTTTCTTCTATTACTGTTCGAAAGTCAATGTTGATATATAATTTTAGGACATAATATAATATAATGTGTCACAGGCAAACCAAAATAGTCCATTATACGGGAAGTATAACCAACTATGAAAGATTTATCGAATCCAAAGTAACTAGAAGACCAAGACAAGCTTCTGTCTTAAGTTGATAGAATATAGTGCTCAGAAAATATAATAAGTGACTCTACTAACAAAGAGATATGCCCTAAGCCAACCTTGAGCTGAGCTTTTTGAGACAAAGCTCGGTGTGGGAAATCATCTCCCGAGCTAACCATATCAACCACGGCAAGATGCGGGACGAAAAATTTAGAGAGAATCACAGCTCGAACCAAGAAAGAAAAGATTTTGAATGATCCTACTCAAAGATCACACCGGCCAAGGAGGGCTCGACAATATTTCAGGGAGTACATTCCCATCTAAATAAGGGCCTTTAGCTAATCCAAGCACAAATATTAAAACCGCATAAGGACCTATAAGTATAGCTACTGCAATTGAAATGAGATAATTAAACAAGCCCAAACTCAAGCCTTCAATTCAAGTCTAGCGGCCTGAGTCATCGGAGGGTTTATGGCCGTCATCAGCTTCCCCATTCTCTACATCTTCCTATTTCTTTGCAGGTACATCAGTGGGTGTATCCCTGCAATTCATCACATCTATTCAACCAAATTCCAGCTATAACATAATGTATTATTAAAATAAATTATTCATGCAAAATTAAATTCTTCTTTTTTCCCTAAAAAAAAAAAACAATTAAACATGAACCTCACTTCATCGACAATTCAGAATCCCTATCTAAACCTCAAAAATGATCAATTCGGATGGTTCGTCAACAAAAGGTAAGGCCCACCTTCAATTTGGATCATCCATCATTGAGACCCACCTTTGATGGGCGATAATCCAAAATCAAGTTCAACGTTTGCACCAATGGTGGACAACTGCTGGATGAACTTTCAAACTAATGCATGCACTAATGATCGATCCAAACCCTTGATCAAGGTGATGCGAGTGGGCCACCGTCTCCAAGAGGCTCGCACGAATTTTCAAACCTATCTAAATAGTAGGAGTGGGAGTGGGCCAGGTCGAACTGGGTTCGAGCCGGTCTTAAAGTGGGCCCATTTTTAATAAAGGCCAAACTCATAGGCCGTGCCTTTTCCTGGCATGGTCCAGCCCTTAAAAGAAAGACTTATTCAAAACATAGGGCCAGCGTGACCCACTTATCAATAGTCTCCAAAACAGGCCTGGGCCCGACCCGTGGGCTTTTGTTACAGAAACAATCCTAGACTAAATGGATCCGTTGACAGTGGACCGAGACCAGAATCTAATGGCTTGATCCGGCCTGTTGCCCCAAAGTAGGGCTGAAAGTCGGGCAGGTTGGTGCTCAACCCTAGCCCAACCTAAGGTTCCTATACCTCAACCCAACCCAACATCTGGTTGGGAATTTTCAACCTAGAACCAACCTAGGCACGCTCAGTCGGGTTGGTCTGGTTGGTAAAGTAGATACATGCTAATATTTTCATTATTACATTAGTCTATTATATTTCAATTCACATCTTATTTTTCATACTAATGATTTTATTAATTATATACGTGATTATTTATCGTAAAGAACTTGATTTTTTCTAAACAAACAAACTAAAATATAATACTACTACTTTAAAAGTCGTGTTCACGTGTAGCATGCAATCTATTGGGGAGAGAGAAAACTGGCGTATCTTATTAGCTTGAGTCATCCAAAATGATGTGGATTAATGAGACCCGACAGAATTGAAATTTCTTGTGCCTTTGATATAGACGGTTGGCACTCAATTATAATTTGTAAGTAATTTATATATCAATTCAATTGGGTTGGGTTGGCTTGGGTTGGATAACTTGATACTTCAACCCGAGCCCAACCTAAATTTTATCGAGTCGGTGTTTGTATAGCTCAACCCAATGTCCGGTCAGTCACGGGTTGGCGGTTTAACCTGCCCGACTTTCAACCTTATCCCACAGCATCTTTAATCTTTAGATCGAGCATACACGTGTGAAATCTCAATGCTTATGCATGCGGATCTACACCGTACGTAGATTGCACTATCCACGAATGATGATGGGCATCGTCATTTATGAGCCTCATGGACCATTGCCTATATGGGATACATTGAGGCAGGTCATGGGGCATGCGGCAAAGTGGGCACGTGCATCAGATCTGGACCATTCATCTAATAGGATCCACCATGAACATGATATCTCCGTTTTAAAACCTGGACCACTGGTTTAGACCGGAACGGTCTGCTAAAATGGTCCGAGTCTCCAATACCGGCTTTTGGATTTGACCCGCCCGGGTTTGATGGACGGGCTTTCCGGTCCGATGGGTGAAAAAGTCCAATGCTACACTGTCAAATTGTGATGAGTGATACACAGCTACTAATAAATGTACACGTGTCAGGCACTAATTTAAAATGCACCGTCCAAATTTCAGATTGATGATCTATGGACATTGAGGTTGATCGGACAATTTCAATCTATGATTAATGGGACGCTGTCTTCTGAATTCAGAATTTTGATTTTGTTATTTTATTTTTTGTCCATCCAAAAACTGCCCATCAATCCAAATATTATTAAATCTGATCGTTGTGATTTTCGCTTTAAGGGAAGGCTAGGTTGATGACCGGCACGTGTCGGTCTACTGGGGTCCACATGTTGCGTATTTGTAAATCCACACCGTGCATTTGGTGGGTCCCCTTTCGGTTATAGAATGTTTTAAAAATCAGCCGTATCCGGAACTCAGGTGAGCCATATAATCTGAATCCATGTGAATCATGCTTAAAACATTTAAATCACTTGGTGGGGCTGACCTGAGTTTTGGAATGGGCTGAAATTTAGTATGACCCCTCTTTCAAATTGGACACATAAAATGGATAGGTTGGATGTCTAAACCTCATCTCAGTAAATCCCAGAAACAATCAAGAGGGTTTTGGTGGGTGTACATCCACTCTCAACTCTTGTTTATGGTGTGGCCCACCTAAGTCATGGGTTATTATGATTTTTTGTCCCATACTCATCATAGAAGATGCATCTAATTGATGGTGTGGATATCTAACACGCAATATGGTGAGGCCCACAGAGCTGTGCACGCGCACCGTGTCATAGATAGCTGAACGTGGATCAGTTAACTGAAAATATTAGACACATGCAACTCAACAACTAAGTGCTAAAGATCATTTTCTCAATATAATTATTAGATCAAATTAGAAAGTTGCTAATATGATCAACGGTTCCAATTAACTGACCATCTCTTCACATGGCCTCACGTGCAAGTCATCGTAAGTACTTACGTAGGAAAAACGTACTCTTTACATGGACGGCCTAATTTCTTGAATCCAGGTTAAACCTACTGTAAGGAGAACTCCCTAATTGATTATGTTAATGACATTAGAAGTCATAGATTTGCTAATTTCACAAGCGTGTAGAGCTTTCAGTCACATACGAGAAAACACACGAATCCATATCCTCTGCTGGTGGAAATCCTGCTTGTTGTAATCTAATTGGGCCACATCATCGCACATTGCATTTAATGCAGCAGTGTTGACAACATTAGTAATGATGTGGACCAATCATGATGCAGGAAAAACAAGATTTTCTTGCTTGTGGTAAGCAGGGGATCTGAATTCAAAAAACACATGCTAATATTGAACATGTGTTGAAAGACCTAAGCTAATTGGAAGAAAGGCTTACATCCTCTACCTAAACGATCAGGCCATTTCGCACCTCTGGGCTCTGGTGGGCCACAACACCCAAAATTCCCTAATGGTTAAGACAGGTTTTTAGCCGCTGGGTTGCTTTATATAAGTATACTATCTTGAATTTTCGCACATGACATGTTCATTGTAGATGAGGATTGAGTACTGCCCTTAACGTACCAACATACAAACATACACGCACGAATGGTGGGATTTGATTGCACAGGAGTCTAGTATAAAAAATAGACCAATCTCTAACAATGCACTGTCATGCAATCAAATCTCAATAAAGGAGAATCCATTTTCCCTTTATCCATTGCATGGTTTTAAGAGTTGGACAAGTTTGATGTGACTTCTTGATTAGTTTTGGCACTACAAGTCATTATGCCTAACTAGGTTGAGTGTGATTGATTCACTCCCAACTCAAGCAAGTCATGAAACAACTCAATACTCCGTGAAAATGCTGTAAAATCGATTACCAAATTCAACAGCCAAGGCCAATCGAATAAATCTTTTTAGTTATTCTACTATCAGTAGATATTATTATTATTATTATTATTATTTTAGTTTATTTATTTGATACAGAAGCCATCAAAATTTTGAAATCTATGAATTTAAAAATAATAATAATAATAATAATAATAATAATAATAATAAATCAATGGTCGACGCTGGCCCTCTCTCTCTCCATATTTCTCTGTATCACATCCCCGTTGTCCGGTTGAGATTGGGATCAGCTACATTTGTGACCTATGCATGGTGTGGAAATACATCTCCTTATCACGGTGGGGTCCCAAAATGTGGGCCCCAGCATGATGTCCTTTTCTATACACATACATCAAATGGAGACCAAGGTGGTGGGCCCTTGAATGGTTTCAACATTTGAGTTGTCTATTTTGTCATAACTGCTTCCTGCAATGGGGTCCACTTGAGATTGGATTTGCTTCATTTTTGTTATCATATCTTAAAATGAGCCGAAAAATTGAAATAAAATGCGTGCATCATGGTGCACCTTGGAAGGTTCAACAGCTTTTTCAACAGCTTCTCGCTGTCAAATTCTGAATTCGACAGTAAAAATTTATGCTAGCCCGTCGAATTTTACATAATTTGACGGTTTTGGGCCGTCGAAAAATTCCTCTTTCCACATAACACTACATGGTAAGTGAATGGCCTTGATGTCAAAAAGTGTACCTTCCGTGATGGAATCAGGCCTACATGGGAGCTCCATTAAGTGTCCACCTATCAAAACTCCCATCTTAAACTTCAAAGCTCTATTTCTTTGGAGTAGGAATGTTTGTGTGGGTGCATCTCCTTAAAGCACCCTACACTACAACTGGTAATTAAAGTCCATCCATCCATTGCGGTAAACTCATTCAAGCCTTTAGGAAGAAAAAACCTGACAAAAATAACTTAGTTCAATGGTGATCTCGACGACCCATCATCCTATCTAGGCCTCAGGTTTCCAAACCCCTACTCAACTCAGCTTAGAAAGCTAGTTGGGTTGAGTTGACTCAAAAACCTTGAGAGTGACTTCGATTCAAAACTAGCAACTCAATAGTTAGTTAATAACATGCAATGTGGATGAGATTTCTTTACAAGTCCTCATAAAGCAAGCTTATTCTTCAAAGTGCAATGGGACGGGCCCACAATGATAGTTGAATATCACAAAAATCAGGCTAATCCATCCATTATGTGGGCCACCATTTAAATTTCTGTCTTAGGATGGTTGTCCATTGCTATAGTAAGGTCATTGTGTTCTGCATATATCATCCAATTATAAATTATAGAATTCCCGTATTAATGATGGGTTGCTCTAAAAATCAGGCATTTACAATCATTAAATGGTTTACACCATAGCAAACAATAGACAACCATTCAAACACTTAAATAATAAGATGGTTGGATTAAAGTGCTTTTGATCTTTCCAACACCTATGGTTGGGATATTCTTATGAGCTGGTGGAGAATACACTAAAGACTTGTGGACCCCATGCGCAGCACTCATATAGAATAAACTTACTATGGAAGGAGTTGCAAAGGACCGGCTTCCACAAGTAGTGAATTGTAGAATGCACGTTGTCTGTAAAAAGAAAATGAAAACAGTGGCAACGCCCTACACATAAAGGAGAGGCAGTTAACCATTTCCATCTTCTAATAAGAGAAAAGAACTTAAATAAGTTCAACCGAAAGGTGCATCCCCATACGTTGTTATAAGACCAGGTGGGGTTGGCACGTGCCAAAGTGAATTTTATTCTAGGCATGCATGTGAAAATGAGGTCCGCCCATATGCATTTCAACCGAAAGGTGCATCCTCATACGTTGTTATAAGACCAGGTGGGGTTGGCACGTGCCAAAGTGAATTTTATTCTAGGCATGCATGTGAAAATGAGGTCCGCCCATATGCATGTCCCGAGCACGGAGTTTTAATTTCTCAGAAATCACACCTACCAGCCAATTCTATCCATTGATCTGTTGCCCTTGAAGTAACAAATCACACCTACCAGCCAACTATCCATTGATCTGTTGCCCTTGAAGTATCGGTCGAAAACAAAAACTGTTAAAGGTGTAGTACATATATGTTGGGATAAACTGTAGAAAAATAAATGCATAGGATTGTCTCATGGTTGTTATTTTTAAGACTTAGGCCATCCATTGTGGTGCCTGCATATGGATGGATCCAATCAATACATCAGCCTGCAACGTGTCATATCTACACATGTGATGTAGAGCTTATGGTTAAGATGGATCAGAAAAAGCCCGGTTAATGACAGAAGTGATCCTGACAGTCAAAATCTAAAATGGACATATCTCGCAAACTGGAATGAGTTCTCAAACATACCATATATAATTTTAGGTAGGACGAGCTACTTTATCCACTCAACCCCGCTATGCCGGGTTGCTCTCGCCAAATTTACAAGATACCATCAGATTGACCGTCGAAATCTTGTTTTAATTTCCTTTTAAGTATTTATAATAAGTTTTTGCTTGAGTATGACTCTTCATCCGTTGGGTTTTAGGAGTTGCGCCCAACATGAAAAGTGCTTAGAATAATTAGAAGAATAGCATGGTTGAGCCTAATAAGACACTTACTATTTTTGGCTAAAAACCATAAGGTCTAGTGGAAATCATGGCCATTTATAAATAGTGAGTTTACTATTTATAGTAAGTCATGATTTCTAAGAGTTTTAATTAAAATATGATTCTAAAACTTCTCCCCAGGATTTGTAGTATTATTTAAAAAGTTGTATAACTCATTTTTCATCATCAAAAAAATTATTTTTAATATTTTAAAATTATTTTTATTTTCTTTTCCTCGTGGATTTGAGGTTTATCTATGATGAGTCCAGAGAAGTTCCATAAATTAAGAATAGTTATCCCCTTGGGGAATAAGGTGTTCGACCTCACGTCCTTCCATACGTCAATATACTTCTGAGTATTGCAGTTCTTACAACTCCACCGTATCATCTCCCATTGTGAAAAGTTTCCTGTCTAGGATGCTTGACAACAGGCTTTTCACATCTATTTGGACTTTCATTTTAACAAGTGGGACCCGTGTTTGGGAGATTTAGATCATTAGTCTGATATCTCGAGCCATAAATGGACCGAGCCTTGAAATTTTGTATTGCACCACTGTCGTCGTTCAGTTTTAACCATTTATTTGCAAGGCATATTGGACTAAATGGTTTGGATCTTCCAATGAGATGCAAAAATGTTTGATGGTTGCCGTTGCTTAAGGTGGAAAGCAGATTGGCTGGTGTACCACATACCACTGAACTAGCTGGTGTGTTGACATCACCAAGTTTTGTGAGTCCTATCATGAGGTATACGTTAGATCCAAACGGTCCGTCCATTCAGCGAGCACGCTAGGAGCCCAAAAAAAAAGAAGCGAGATTTAAAGATCAAGTGGACCACACTGTAAAAAGCAGTAGGGATTGAATGACTATCATTAAAATCCTTTTGGGGTCACAAAAGTTTTGGATCAATATGATATTCATTGATAGGGTGTTTTAACTATGAGAATCATTGTCCCCGCTGCTATTTGTGGTGTGATCCACTTCAGCTTTGGATTTGACTTTTTTTTTTTTTTTTTATCATGCTTTAAAATCGTCTCACCAAATGGATAAATGGTATGAATATAATAAAAACATCATTGTGGGGCCAAGTAACTTTGATCTCCTTTGAACCGTTAGTACAACTTGGATCTCGAGAAGCGTGCCCACACCAGCCAGGTCGATGGTGCGTGGTACACCAGCCAATCCGCTTCCCTGAGCTAACATAAGTTAGAGATGGGTGTGCATCCAAGATCACGATCGCTGAGCACACACGTGGTGAGACTACCACTTTTACCACAGAAGGGTGCACTCACATAACATACGTGTCATTTAACCAAAATTGCAAACTCAGTATAGATATAAGCTCGAATCATAGTCGTTCAAACTAGGAACGATGACATAGAAAATTTTAAAATACTTAAGATTGGAACAATCAAAATTTTTTTATCAATGACTTGAGAAACCAGTAAGAATAATGACTCAAAAGAAGATAGGTAAACAAATGGTTGATCTAAGTTACTGAGTCTTTTTACCATAATAGTAATCCTTAATCCCAGGTCTCTCTCTTACTCTTAAATACAAGCAACTTGTAATTATAGTTTGGATGCCTTCAATCTGTATAGGAATATAGGGTTTCAATTTATTGAATATGTAATGCCCGTGAAAATTTCAAATTTGAGACAGTGAATGTATTTCTCGTCTCTATCTCATATCCCATCCCCAATCTTATCTCTATTTTATTTTTATTCTATTTTTATCTTATCTTTATTCCTAATTCTTCTTCCCTTTATATATATATATATATATAAAACTCTCTCCATATCTTTCAATCTCTCAAATAAGCATTTCCTTTTAAAGAGTGTGTCGTAAGATGAGTTCTATTTCAACTCAAATATTAATAAAAAGGTACTTTGCGACAATTGAGAAAGGAAGAGAGATAGAGATAGGATTTTGGAAAGCTTAGATCCGGTAAGTTTATTGTCCTTTTATGTATTTAATGTAATTTGACTCGATTTATGTATTACATTGATATATGGGTAGATACGATGTAAAGATGATGAGAATATAAAATTTTATGCGAAGTTTCTTGTTGCAGAGATTGATTGGTGTGCATCTAGTCAAATCAGATTAGATCCGTGTAGATCATTCTATCTCTAATGCCAAAATATACAAGGGCCCTAACTTTCAGATCAATTTGAACATTGGATGGGCCACATTAGTCAGATTTGTAAGTGTTTAATAAGGAAAGCTCAGATTTTTATACAAGTATTAGTATCACTTGGCGTAAAAGGTCGAAATGAGTTATTGGTATATGTGTGGTTAGATTCACACCATTCATTTAATGTGTAAAGTAAAAATATGCAATGATCTCAAAAACATAAATGATTCTTTCATCTAGTGGGCCACCCCAATCAATGATTTTCATTCGATTTCAGAATCTTCAAAGAAAAAGAAAATCTAAAATTTGATAATTAAATTTAATAAACATAATATATATATATATGAAAATTTCAATTATTTGGTCATTTAAAGTTTAGTCACCTAGGATGTTAATCAAAGGTGGGCCCCACCGTGTAATATAACCGGATAACAATGTTGTGGATATAATCGATAAGATTTTTTAATTCAAACCAGCTTGATTATCTTATGAATTATAGACTACTAGACTCAGGTGAGTAGCCCAACATGTCTCATGATTCATTGGAATTAAAATAAATTATTTGTGATAGTTTAATTGATTGATGTACTAATTTGAGTGTTTTGTTATGATGTTGTATGCTACGGTAAATCACATGCTAATCTGTGTCAAATTACATGAATTATGATAATTGTACATCAAATTCACATATGAATATTCTGATCAAGATAACTAACTATGGTAGTTATGAAAATGATGCATTCATACATTATTCATCATTATTTATATTTGTATAATGCATGGTCAATCATAGGGATCCTCTCTAGAAGAAATGTCAATCCTTGTAGAGCATCACCAAATGCAAGTTATGGTTAAGCCTACTAAAAGGTGAAAGCCTACCCAATAGGTGGATGCCGATTGACGATCTCCCACCCAAGCAGATAGACGATCATCTTATCTGATGCATTCATACATCATTTACATCTATATCATTGTGCATACTCTATTTTTATTTATATTTTAATTTCAATAAGCATGAACCATACTGAGTTTTCTCACTAAGCCTGACCATGTTAAATTTTTATTGATAGAAAAATCGTACAAGTGAGCAATTAGCTGATTAATTGGCGCGGGAACAAGAAGTTGTAATTGAAGTGATGCATGACACACGTGAGACGTGGTCGTACCTATCAGAAAAAGAACTAGCCGTATTTGGACCATTCCTAATTGTTTAATTAGAATTTTACTTGTTATGATGGTATGA
Source organism: Magnolia kwangsiensis (assembly GCA_037074715.1). Classification (NCBI taxonomy): domain Eukaryota; kingdom Viridiplantae; phylum Streptophyta; class Magnoliopsida; order Magnoliales; family Magnoliaceae; genus Magnolia; species Magnolia kwangsiensis. The sequence goes on along the minus strand of CM073572.1, from coordinate 186,590,831 downwards.
TTCATATATAATGAATGATAGTATTAGTTATAGGATTTTAAGCATTTGATTGATTTTATTTAATTCAATGGTTCTAAATATATAGTAAATATTCATTGATAAGTTGTATTGACTGATGAATGATGTCTAATTTATGTTAATTGAATGTTTATGGATGTTAAGAATAGACAGATATTTGTACTTAAATTATTTTCCATGAATGATTGTGAATGAACGTAGTTGGAATGGTAAAAATGAATAAAGTAAAATAAATATACTTTTTCCTCTGAATAATCGTATAATAGAATAAAGTTAGTACACTTTATGTATGAGTTACGACTCGAAAATGGAATGAAGTTAGTACACTTTATCCACGAGTTACGACTCAAAACAGGAGTCTAAGGGTGCACATTCTGTACTTGAATTTTAGAGTGTAACAGAATAGATTGCTCGATCAATCGAGTGAACCTCGGATTAAACAGATTAGTTTATGAAAAATTTTAGACAACTTCGATCAATCGACATTGGAGAGCAATCAAGATAACTTAGAAAATTCAAGTTAACTTTCTGAACACTTTTGTGCATGTTCGTTGATTGAACATGGGGGCTCGATTGATCGATAGTTAGATCAATGGCACTCGCGGTTTTATGTAATTGCGCAATTTGTTTTATATTTTGAGTGTAACACTATATATATGGGTGTAATACAGGATTAGGGTAAAACATGATTGTAATGTTCCAAAAATCGGCACCCGAGTACATAAACTCTGATCCCGAGTTCTCAGGTGTTAACCAAATGAAAACGCACGTGCGTCCTCATTCGGATTCGAATTCATTTTACATATAGATAATTAGAGTAGCACAATTTAAATCAGTGGATCCAAAGCGAGGTAGAGATAACAATAGTTAATAAATATAGAGCTAAAAGCAAAAATACAATTCCAATTGTGGTGATTGCCCGAAATGGAGGTTATACAAGCCACAATATACATACCTAAGATAATTAAAGTGTAAAGCTTTCAGTTTACACCCAATTCTCCAAAACATAACGGTGTTGGCACAACCCAATATAAGTCTACCTATCTAAGGTCTCACAAGTACCTGCATCAATGGTATGCTTGTTTGGTGTTTTAAAACACCGTCCCAAGTGGGAGTGAGTAGTTGTAACGCGTCGATTTTCAAAATCCGAGTATATAACTCGTTTCCTAAAAACCCGAGTGTTAATGATCAAATAATTAATAACATTGCAAAATCGAAATGCGATAACATAACCAAGCGTAAATAATATCATGTATCCAAATATCAAGATTTTGGCCATCCAGTTGGGACCTTAATTACAAAATTCATAAGTTCCAGTGTATCAAGACAAGCTATAAGGAAAGTACTACATCTACTGATTAAGTCCATAGTATTCAGCTGCCTCTTGTTGCAATTCTTCTTCATAGTATCCATCCTCCGACTCGGCTGTCGCGACCTTAGGGCTTGCATCGTAATCACCTGCGCCTATACCTGTATATGGTTGAATATTCAATGGATGAGTAGCCAACTCAGTGTGAATTTTTCTCAAGATTACACATCGCCGCTTTAAACAAGTATAGCTTAAAAGTATAATAAGGTATACAAAACAATACAAAGATGCAGTCTTAATTAATGCATTGATGTATGAGTGCACATCAACTAGGGATGCTCATCTAGTTGGCTTTTGGGCGAAACCCATGCATGTGGTCGGTCATCAGTGAAAGTACATAATACATGCATAGTGCTAAACTCAGTGAAAGTACATAGTACATACGTAGTGCCAAACTCACCGAAAGTGGGACGATAGTCGATGGTCTGAGAGTTAGCGAAATGATACTACGACTAAGGGATGTACTAAACTCACCGAAAGTGGGACGATAGTCGATGGTCTGAGATCTAGCGAAACGATACTACGACTAAGGGCACGTGCTACAACATCTAGAATTAACCACCTGTCATCGCCGAATGCTATGAATGCATGATTAGCCCAACCATTATTAGTTCATTTGCAACCACCCGGTTTACTGAAGCTCAAGATCACTACGGGGAGTTTGTCACCTAGCTTAGGCCGACGGCTCAGGTATAGTGTCCCATAACCACTATCTCCGGCCCATGAGTCTACCACCTTAGGATGCTTTAATAGAACCCATTAACAAGTGGTCAATCAATTTTAATATAGAAAAAATTTACCACCGCATGGTTGGATAGGCATGAACTGTCAAAGCCACAAGGAAAAATACCAAATCTTTGGTTAAAGGTAAATCGGTGCAGTAAAAGGATGTACATTATAAATGCTAAGTCGGGATGGTGTGAAAAGGCCGAGTTACACGTCCTAGAGGGGGGTGAATAGGACGTTGCTAAAATAAAAATTAAATACAGAATTTAAAATAAGATAGCACAATCAAATAATACAGAAACACAAATAAATAGCAACTTCAAATATAGTAGTATTGAGGTTGATACAAACTTAGTTCTAAGGACAACCTAACTCTAAAAACCAAAGGCTTATGACAGGACAACCTTACTAGAACGTTTGTAAGTATCAAAAATCCAAACCAATAAAGAGGTAAAGGAAATGATAAATAAAATAAACTAAGTTATTACAGCATTCTCACAAGTGCATAAAATAAATTACACCATTCACCACAAATGTTTAAAATAAATTATAACATTCACACACATAAGCACATTCAATCATCCACCACAACACCAGGAATTCATTTGTGTGTATACAAACTGCTAGAAAACAACCACACAACTACTTCATTCCTAATATTCACTCCCTTAGGATATTAGCATTCATAGTTTCTAAGGTTTACCTTAAAACCTTCACAATTGTGTCTTTAATTGGGCTTACGCAATTCCAAAAACCCTACACTTTGAGATTTTCTTGATCACCTCAGACAAACTAAAAAAAGATTTTCTGGCACAACCTCAAAAACCAAAAAAGGATATATAAAATGTAAATGTACTTATCTAGAAATTCTCCTTTGAAGAAGCCTAGTAGAACCGATCCGATGTAGACGAAGATGTTCAATGTCCAGTCTCACAGATGAAAATGTTCTAGTTCTAAATGATTTTTAATTAAATCAACTTGAGCTAACTTGATTTGATTTTGATCTCAAGAAAGGAGAAAACTTAAATCCCTTCTTAAAATAAGATTGGAATAATGATCTCAAAATCAAATAACAAAAGCTAATTAAAGAGAATATTAAATGAGCACAATATATCTTAAGAATATCACAAACTTATCTCTCAGAGTGGTGTCTTGATTTCTCTTTTTATGAATAAATAAACTCTGAAATTCATACTCTATTTATAGGTGAAACTATTATTCACTCGACTGGTCTAAGGGTTGGTTCGACTGGTCGAAGAACCAACAAAATTTTAAATTTTCTAGCGCGATAAGATAAGGTCGTTACTTGACTGGTCGAGTGGCCTGCTCAACTGGTTAAGTACTGCACTCAACTGGTCAAGTGGGACCCAGAAATGTTGTTGGACTTTGAGTCGAGCCTGCACGATCAGTCGGGCACTATTACTCGACTGGTCGAGCAATCTCCAAGACTGGTTGAGAGCCCAACAGAAAATTCTAAAAAATAGCAATAAACCTTGGACTGGTCGAGAAAACTCTTAGACTAGTCGATCCAGTACTTAGACTAGTCGAACAAGGTCTAAAACTAGTCGAGAAAAATACCTATAAACAAATGAAATGACCCATAAAGAATATGCAATGAATATGACACTATCTAGGGTCAATCTAGGGTCATCCAAACCTATATATGAGTAGGAATAAATGAAACATCATTCGCTTTTGAATCTTGATATATTGTGATACTTGAAGCTTAAGTTTAATGTCTTGAACTTGAGTTTGAGTCACGCTTGATTTTTTGAGTCTTTAACATACAGTAGTTGAATTTCAAACTTGCACTTGAATTCTTGAATTTAATCTTAAAAACATCAACTTCAACACACTTCACTTCAACTTGAAGATGTAAACAAGTTCGATGAAGATCCACAGAACTTAAAAATGTACGAACCTAATCACTTCAACTCAAAGCATGATGCAAGTACTAAATGGTTTGGTATAACAAAATTTAACAATACAACGGGTGCTAGGTTTATACAATAACATTTACATGGTGGGCCACGTTAAATCAGGCTGATAAATAATTCATCCCAAGGCCATGTAGGCGAGAGAATCCTATGGATGGTAAATCCCATTAAATAATTCACCACTAAAACGACCTCCAAGTTGAGGGTCTATCCTTAACACAACCAGTCTTGTTACACCCTCAGTGTGGACTCTCACATATAGTTGGGGATTCCCAGTATTGCAAGAAAATTAATGATATATGGAGGTGTGTGGGTATAACATAGCATGTATGTGTTGTTTAATAAATTTGAACTATCATAAAGGACTATGAAATCAAGGCATAATCTAACAGTTAAAGCGGAATTCAAAATGTAGGTTTAACTATCATCACATGTGAACATAATTTACGAGTGCCAATTAAAATAAAATCTAGCATGTAGAACTTAATATTTAATTCACATGATCATAGGTTGTAAATTCTCAATCACGATCAATGTAAACCAACTAACGTGATTCAACATTTTAGTGTAAGCAGTCATAGTTCTACACCATTAATCATAATCGAAATGTAAAACCATTCTTGAACTAACTTGGAGGTGGAAAGCTTAAGGGGCAAGATAATCACCTTTCAAGTCAGGTTCCCTTGTATGATTCCTTCTCTAAAGTAAACCGAGTTTCCTTGATTAACCGGGGCGGTCTATAGCTACTTGGTTGAATCACCTAAGGTCATTTTCCCCATATAAGTGCCGTAAGGATTTGAAGTTGACAGTTTCATTATTAGTAATTCTAAAGGCGATTGCAGCGGCTTGCCTACCCACAGGCTCAGTTCAACTTGTCTTGTTTAGGCCCTCGAGTCTAACCCGATGGTTTTGGCTATATCTTTCTAAGCTTGATTTCCTTTGGGATTTCCTTTAACCTGACAACAAGCGGACCCAGGGCTGATGTGGCTGAGTTTTATTTGGGCCCACACTCAATCAGTGACCAGCCCATAAAGGAAGGGATACTGAGTTACTGACTCGGTCGTTGGACGGCTTGCCCAACTCAGCTTGTGACTAGGGCTGAGTTACCGAGCCACCCCATTCGAGTAGTGACTGAGTCGGGTGGCCACACTAAGTCAGGGCTCAGCCTGATCAGGGAAATCCAGGTGTCAACAGGCCGATTGCTCGACTCAGCGGCTATTTAGCCATTTTAGCATCTGTTTTGCAGTGCCGGTTTGAGCATGAGGGCAGGAATTCTGACCTTGTAGAAGGCTCTCTGAACGCCTAGACCGAGTCTAACTCGCCCCTTCGAAGGTTGCTGCTAGATAGAGGTGCGAGGTCAGCTCAGTGGTTAAAAGGGATTGTAGCTCCGTGAGTTACAGAGTTTGCATTGCTCGAATGCTGGAGGTGAGCGAACCCAATCAACTACCTATTCGACGTCGTTAACCTAAGTCCATCAAGATGGGCATCCTAAACGGAAGCCGATTTGAACCGGAGGCCGGTTCGCACGACTCATTGAGTCTTCTCAGCTCGAGTTGCCTCACCCACTCGGCTCGACAATGGTCTTTACTCGAACCTAATTCACATCGCGATTTGCTGACTCATACCTATGAGCGTGTAGAAATCGAGTCAGGTTGTTGTGTTGGCAACACAGTGATGGTTCGGGCATTACCTGGACTGCCCTGTGCGTCAACTGAGTTGGCTCTGTGACTCATGTGATTTTGGTGATGCCATCAGTTCGAGACAACAACTCACTCGGCCCCTTCCGTAGGTCTTTCTCCTCTCAAAGGTGTTACTGGTATGCACTGGTTCAACTCGATCCGAACAGACCGGGTCAACACAGTGTGGCACTAAGCTTGCACCTGCACTCGTTCCCTCTCTCTCTCTATTTTCTCTTATTCTCTCTCTCTTATTCCCTTCTTCCCTTGGTGTCATATCTTCGGTCTACACTGACCCAACTCATCCCAAACTGATCAGTCAACTTGGTGCAGTGTGGCACCAAGTTCACTCGCTCACCCGATCCTCTCTTTTTCTCTCCCTCTCCCTCTCTCTCTCTCTCTCTCTCTCTCTCTCTCTCTCTCTCTCTCTCTATCTCTTTTCTCTCTGGCTTTGGTGAGGATCCTGAGCCGAACGGGTCCTATTTATAGACATGGGGTGTGCTCGAACGACCCATCCAACGGTCATGATTTGGTGGCCACACTCATGTATTTCTCTCTAATTTTTGCATGCATGGGATCCATCCATCAATGGGGATGGGTTCTTGCTGTCATGGCCCATTGGAAAAGTATCTTTTTATCTGTTATGGGGCCCACCCCATCACGGTGGGTCTTTTGACCTTCGAGGAAGATGACGAGGCTGATCATGGTAGATTTTTATCTATGGAATATCAAGATGATCTAGTGTATTTGAACGGCTCGGACGGGACTATTGATCACTGCATGGGCCACTAATCTAGCCATTCATCGATGTTCCTACCTACATCATGAGTTTTTCCACCTCTCCCGGTTTTCTCGTGAGACAAGAAATTTCTGACGATGGAGCCATTGCTGCCCTAGGGGACGGTCGAGATCAGCCCATGGAGCATAGGGAACGACTCGGATGGTGCCAGCGGGACCTTCCCGAAGTGGGAATGTCTCCCATGCCTTTCCTTGCCATAGTCGGTTGCCTGTCTATTCTCAGCAATGAAGGGAAGGGGCGGATTTTTTCTCAGAGGGACGGTTGGGATGGAGAGGAGGGGTTTAACATGGATTGCCCTCGTGGCAGTCCAAAGATCTCCTTCTTTTAGAAAGTCGTCACCGCACACTCCCTGCTGGCCCTAGCTCATGCACATGCACATTTGCATGGGCTGGATTGGTTGACGTGGATCTAATCGCTCGGGGCTCTCCTACCCGATGGATGGCTCAATTGCTCGAACGGTGGCTCGAAGTGGACCACGACTAGTCTCAAACGGATGTCGTCCATTCGAAGGCATTACAGTGGAAAAAATAGAGAGGATTTCCTCCTTTTTTGAAATCTCACGGGTCAGTACCTGTTTGACCGACTGGGCGGTCTGGTGCATTGCGTGCACGTTGCCTGTGGTGTACATGCACTCTAGTGTGGGCCCCAGCACGTCTAGATCGTGCAATCCACACTGTTTGTTTTCCTAGGCGTCCTTATTTGAGGCATCAGACCAATGATCAGCACGATTCAATGCTCGTGTGGCCTGTAAGTCGTGTTCGGAGCACTCATTTGTGGTTTTCTACCAATCTGAGGGTCAGATCACTTTAAGTTCGAGTATCAACTGTCATAAGAGGGTCTCAAAGTCGTTGGTGTGGTTACGCCCAACCACTTTGTGTATTGACCATTCCTAATGATGTCGTTTGCACATCATATTTCATAAGAGTACTCGTGGACACCCATCCACTTATTTATGCCGCCCATTAGAATCGTTGATGTGGCTCATTTGTCCTGATCTCGAGCACCTTTATTTCTCGAGCAATCTTATAATCAAACGGTCGCCTTAGAGTCATCAAACCGATCCATATAATGTCCTGTGTCTAGTGATGGCAATCTAGGAATTTGAGTTGCCAAGGAATGTGAAGGGTTGGGCGAGTAAATAGTTGATCAAAGGTTATTCCTGTTGTCTTAGTTTGAGCTAATTAGATTCATCATTAAACTAATCCCAGTTCAATGGTAACACCCATGTATCAAAGATGTGGGGTATTACAGTAATTAACTCAGTGGTTCCATTAGTTTTAAGTTATACATGTTATCGACATAATCAACGCAGTTAATGATAAACAAGAAATCAAACAATTCTCAAATACTTTTATTAAATGTGTATATGAAGATATGACATAATGCATGCTCTTTCTAAACAATACTTCCTCACACACGACTTCAACGCTTATTTCACAAATGCTAATACTCCCTCATTATGCGACACTAACGTCAGGTCGTCACATCTTATTTAATGCAATGTGATTAATGCGTATAATAGCCGAGTAATTATTTTCATTCATCCAGTATATTAGCGAAGCTAGAATACCGAAGTTATATCACGAGTCCTTATCCGGATCATGTGGCTCGTTGCCACATGTAGAGACTTCTTACCAGTGTCCCTTAATCCAAATTTAGGTGTCACTCATTTATCTCACAAATTAACAATTCAAAAGGTACGGTATGAAACATAAATGTATGAGGATCAACCCGGTATGAGTCGTTGCCCAATACCGAGTATAATCACTCAACTATGGGGTGCGGGCCCGTCACATAAAACTAAAAAATATAAAGGAAATGGCTCATCACCCAATTTTATTCATGCCCAGGTCGTTCAAACGGTACTCTGGCACGGAACCATCGGTCGGATAATTTGACGGGAGTCATTCGAACAATGATCTATCACCTTCGTTAGTGCTCCTTGGTCACTACGAGGAGACTCGTGACCCCAGCGTAGGCTGACAACTCAGACACGGTGTCCCATACCGCCATGCCCGGCTCATGATTTTTAGTGGGATCGTATCGCACTAACAGTTATGAATGGACTTATCCATTGGGAACGGGGTGTCTTGGATTCAATTTAGTTGAATCATACATTGTGAACACATATGATCAGACGACTAGTGGATTAATTTGATTGACCTGGGACAATCCCGATATGACCGGCATTAGGTGAAAGTAATCTGTATAGTCTAGCTACTGTCGGTCGTCCATGTTCAATCCGGGTCGATCAAATAAGCATAGGATGGCCACCCTAACTCGGATCACCCTTTTTAGTTCATACAGTTAGCCAACTAACTCCACATTATAAGCAATTCTAAATAACACTACGGGCTTAGCAATTCGTGTCACGCCCCAAACTCGGAAACCGGGCTCACAAAATTTTCGATCGCCGAATCCGGCGCCGACAGCCTCCGTAGAACCCCATTCTCGGCTCCTAGCTCCCATTCGCCAGGTTCCGATCCTGGGATGCTATGAGGAGGATTTTCAACATCAATTTGATTCGTAATAAGCATAACCAAAGGCATAACCCACAAACAACAACCAAGAACTCCATTACATTTCCACTATGATCAAAAAACTTTACAAGTACAATGAGCATAAAGGGAAATACAATGGCAAAGTACAAAAACTCCAAAATGCTCAGCAACGTGCTCTTGCCTCAGCGCTGCTGCGATCCAACGTCACCTGCACGCAACGGTCGTGCATAAGCTTACAGAAAGCTTAGAGGGTGGTGAAAGTGTGTGCGCAAGGTAGTAATATGTATATGCAATGTCAGAGTGATGCGGAATATGCAAATGGAACCATGATATCATGAGCCGTACCAAGGCTATACAATGTCATACATGAATGTATCGGCCACCCCAAGGCCATGCGATGTACAATGCAACTCAAGCATACAGGTCCTCATCTATGTCCACACATCAATACGGCTCAATATATGGAATATCACCGGGGTCTAGTACACTCTAAACCAGATTGCCGCCACATCACGCACAATAAGGTAAGTGGAAGAGACCACACTATCCGTCTGCCAATATCGGGCGTGACTCGTCGATAGCGGACCCATTCCTCGAGCTAGTCAAACTCAGTCTAGCATTGCCCCCTACTCTCGGGCGGGTAAGGCCGCACCCCTTCCAACCGACCACGACACAGTAGAGAGCGTAACCGTCTAGTATTCGGCACTCAACGCTCATCTACCCACTCGGTCTAGACGTTGGAGCAACCTCTTGGTACCATAAGGGTTTAGGGACTTTCACCCAGGGATATCTATAGTACCTCATGTAGAAAAAGATTTCCGGTATCTAATCCTGCCAACCACGATCTGTCTGTGGAGGCTACGGCCCTGATGTCTCTAGGGCGTACAATAACCATGTCACACAAATGCGGAATGCATGAATCACGCTATCCAGTCATGCAACCAATCCTGCGCATACCGTGCGCTCATGTAGGGCAACACCACCTAACCGGGAGCCCATAAACAACCTGCCCAAAGGCAAATGCTATGATCAGACAATTCTCACGTCAAGCATACATATGATGCGTATGATCATGAGTCATGAAACTATACTAAACATGATATAATAAAATGAATTATCTTACAATGCAGATGGACCTGGACGGCATATACACGATAAGTATGGCCCAGTAATGGGCCCTAAGGAGAGTCGTAATGTGGACATCTAACCAACATTACACTCGCAATGTGGACGTCAAACCAACATTGCTCCCAAGGCACGATCTTTGTAAACATCAACGCTTAGTCTGTAATGGATTTACACATTGCAATGGACCATAGGTTGTCCCCATTGGACCTTACATATATATCAAATGGGCCTTATCTTATGGGCCTTTTAGTCATCAGATGGGCCATATAAATGGACCACACCAATGGGTCTTATGTACATTGCAATAGGTCAAAACCCGTGGGCCTTGGATTGCATCAATTGGACCTAGTCACATGAGTCTTAAAGGTAACAAATGGGCCACACCAATTGAACCCCATATGTACGCCAAATGGGCCTTAACCCTTAGGCCTTGCATGCATATCAAAGTGGGCCTAAACCCCTAGGCCTTACATATATCAAATGGGCCTACTTTCATGGGCTTTAAAATTGCATCAAATGGGTCCAATTTCATGGGCCTTGTACCTACCAAGTGGGCCTAATCCTGTAGGCCTTTATATAAATTAAATGAGCTTAAACCCATAGGCCTTTTTCAAATCAAATGGGCCTAACCCATAGGCCTTATATTAGTCAATAGGCCGAAACCCCTAGGCCTTATATTTAATTTAAATGGGCCTAATCACAGGGCCTTGGAACATATCAAGTGGGCCCAATCCCATGGCCTAAAGGCCCACTGAAATATTGTTTGCCATTAGAAATGGCAAGGGTCCACTATGATATTTATATGTCACCCAGTGTGGGTATGGGCCAGGGGGAGACCCACTGTAGAGTTTATTTTTGCCCAAAATATGCAGCCAGGGGAGGGAGGTGGTGTGAACAACACACGTGAGAGGTGGACTCCACCGTCTGCTGGACGGTGGAGGTGTAGCACAAACATCATAGTGGGAATCACCGTCCACGGCCTGTGAACGGTGTGAGTAGAATACATACATTACTGTGGGCTCCACAGATGTGGCCCACCCAAATGCATAAATGCCATCTGATCCGTTCATAAGGTCACTCGGACCTAGATGAAGGGAAAACATAAATTTTATCTTGATCCAAGACTTATGTGGGCCCAAAAAAATGATTTTTAATGGTAGGGGTACAGTCCCACTGTTTCATGTGGTGTGGGCCACTTGAGTTTTGGATTTATTTGAAATTTGGAGGGGGCCCACCTAATGAACGGCGTAGATAAGACATATACATCGCATGGGGCCCACGGCAGCAGCCGTGGGTGACTGCACGGCCGACCGTGCACGCAGCGCCTGCTGCTGCCATGCACGGTCAAAGGCAGAGGCAATGCCTCTTGCTTTTGAAATTTTTTTTTTTTGAAAAATAAGAAAATCTGAGGATTTTCACAGGTAGGGCCCACCATCAGGAAATCCAACCCGTCCATTGGCTTCACCGGCTCGATACCGACAAACAGAGTCCAAACTTGGGCTTAATTCGGTGCGTAGAAGAAATCTAGGGGACTTTAAACGGTGGAGATCACTATTTTCTAAGGTATAGCCCACCAGAAAGTCAGATCAGCTTCACATTTTTTTTCAACGCCTAAACTGATATGGGTGAGAGGATGGACGGCTTGGATTGAACATATGTAGCAAGGTGGGGCCTGCATAAGCCGGCCCACCAAAACCACCTTTTTTCTTTCTTTTCTTTTGGGTAGGGACGTCCAGCGTCCCAGACGTTGGACGGTAAGCTCCTTTTTTTTTTTTTTTTTAAAGCACATGGTGGTGGGCCCTTTTGAAGTGGGCCACCACTAATGGATGATGGGGTTCAACATGCAAGGTGGGCCCCACTTGAAGGACTCTTGGACCCAATAAATACCTCAAGGTGAGGTCCATTCAAGTGGGCCACACAACCCCTTTCATAAAAATAAAATCAAATAAAAATAAAATAAAATAAAAGGAATGAAAGAGAGAGAGAGACATGGAGAGTGGGACACAGCTTATGATGGAGGGACCCCGACATTATGGGCCCTCCCTTACATGAAATCATACATCAAGTGGGCCTTAAAGCATGTGGGACTACCGAAATTTAAAATCAACGGTGGGGATCCTTTCCCCACCAACATGGACGGTCTATATGACCTTTGAAGAGAAAATAAATATCATAATGGGGTCCATGGAGAATGGCCCCATCATGGAACGATCATGATGATCCAAGTGGTCCATTGGCCACATTTTAGGGTCCCAAGTGAATCCACACCATTGATCGGTGGGCCTCACTTGGTCCACCATAAAAATAAGAAAAACTACTCTATAGAGGCATCCACCGTCCGATCTTCTCGCTCCTAGGGGTTCCTTGGCACCTTGTCTTCAACTGCAATGGTTAAGATGAAGAATGGAGGGTTGAGATGGGAGATTTTGGGGTAGGAAGGTGGGCCACTTGAAGCTTAGGAGCTCTTGCAAAATTTCATACGTATGGAGCTCCTTAGCTTGGAGTTTTGCAAATGAGAAAGAGAGAAAGAGAGAGAGTGATGTAAAGGGAGAGAGAGAGAGTGATGGATGGATGGGTGAGTGATGGTTGTGTAAGAAAAGCTTGACTTTTGAGGCTTTTGTGTAAGAGAGGTATGGGTGGTGAAGACTTTGGTGGCCTTTTGTGTAAGAGAGGTATGGGTTTGGGAGACTTTTGTGGTTGCTTGGGAAAAGGGATGGAAGTGATGTGTACTTGACATGTGATGGATTGATGGGTGATTGATTGATGGGATTGATGTGATTGATGTGACACATCATAGAGATTCTCTTGGTTTTCGCAACGCGCGGCATTTTCTCACACTGAACGTTGGCCCATATCTCTTGACCAGGGTATTGCCTCGGCGCGCGAGTCGCGGTATCGAAACCACAACGACGGCGTGGTCGCTATGGTATTGGTCTCGGGTTGAGTCGACTCGGGTTGTCGGCACATGAATCAGGGTCGCGCGTTGATATCGTTTAAGGGTCGAAGGTTGCCGGAATTCGACCGGTAAGACCGCGGAAGTGTACGGAAAGGTACGGACCAAGATACGGGTCTTACAATTCGTCATGTCATCATAACATAGATTCAACGACACAATCACTTATGCATTTTATCAAACATGTGAGCCTCAATAGAGTAATACATTTACTAGAGCATTTAATCAAACATGTGAACATTAACAAATCAGCACATTCAATCGAGCATTCAATCAAATATATAAGCATCATTAGAATAATACTTTTAATCACATAGGCATTTTATCAAACATGTCGGCATTCATAAATAACCAATGACACATAATACAATCAAATATGAAATATGAACATACTAGCTATTACAAGTCGTTCACTATTCACACTCCAAATATAGGGTTGCAATGTAGTAATAAACTCGATAAGACCGAGGTTGAATCCACAAGGACTGTACCTTATACGTAATCTGAAAGTAACTCAAACTAGAACTAGGCGAAGATGTAATCTAATCAGGAGATTTTAGGAGAATAATGGTGAACTATTTAAATTAAAACTTGTAATATTTAAAGATGAAAACTAGGGTACCAAGGATCCACTTATAGAGATCAGGGAGATTTACGCTTAATTCAAGAACACAACTGGACTTAGAGTCCTATCTTCGTCCAGTTGAAAGATATAGCGTTAAAAATTAACTATGAACTTCCTTTGATATAGTTTTCAATAGAAGATAAGTATGAGAATTAGAATTGATTTCATCATAAAATCATGCCCATGAGATAAAGCAAATAACAGAATTTAACCAATGCACACTAATCTGAAAGATATATGAATGTTAGGAAGGGTTCCATCATCCAACCATACCCAGGAGAGGATGGTGAACAATAGGGATTCATAAATTCACAATCCTTATAATGCCAAGAGCATACTCAAAGCTATCGCAGATCTATTGTAATCTAAAGTATTCCATCACACTACAAGCTTCACCTCTTATCCCTAGCTAAGAGGTTTAGCCTATCATAAACATGCTAGAAAAAATAGAAAAGCATGAAAGAAAGAAGAAACTAAAAAAAGAGAGAAGGGAGACTCCTCATGCACCAGCCACTCTCTCTCTCTCTCTCCCTCTCTCTCTCTCTCTCTTCACTCTACCTTTTAGCCTCCACGACTCCCTTGGATACCCTCTCCATGCTCTCTCTCTCCCTTTTATAGACTAGGATGGAAGCTAAGTCAGTCACTGACCTTGTTTACACAGCAATAGTGCCTGCACACGAGAAAAATGGAAATAGCTCACGTTTGGAAGCATTTTGCCGTGGAGAATCTGACTTCATGGTGGGGGTTATGGTCACCCTCTCTGTAACGTATTGAAAAAATTCGTACAAAGACCCGAGTATTACCTCAGGTAAATATTACTAAGGATCGAAATCTACAGAAATTAGATGAAAATTAATTAAGTATTAAACTAAAGAATCAGTGGAATTAGCTTGGATCACTATCTATACGAACCGCAGACTCAAAACCATTAGAATCGCTAACCCAACATTACCTAAAAATCTAGGAGCAATCTCAAAACCCAATTGCTCTTGAGAGCACATTGAAATCCCGAATCAGACCTGGACAGCGCGTCGAAAGTCTGATTATCGCGAAACTATAAGGTTATGACCGCTTTATTGGGCTTGACAACCATCGTAGGAATCGAGCCCAAATAGCATCCAGAAATGCACAACTTGAGCCCTGATCAAAGTGTATGAGAAACACGAATATCTTTAGAAAATGAACCAGAACTTAAGTGAATTGGACCATTCGCCTATGGGTGAAATTGAAGACTTCAAACCGTTAGTTTCTAACCAAACTTTACTCGTGGATCAGGAAAATTTTTCTACACATGTCAGTATACTTGTGGTCCTGATCGAGTGACGATGACCGTTAAACTGATACAGGTCCTCCACGATCGATCCGTGGATCCGAACGGACCAAAATCATAACCTTGCTTAGATCCATGGTTAGGAAACTTACTCCATGATGCAGGTGAGTAATGGGCCTCCAGATGAGTCCCGTTTGCCCGAAACAAATACCCTTTAGCTATAACTTAAGTATACTATGGCCCTAGGGCCATTTGAACCAATTCAGGGCCTATTTAAGGACCTTAAACCACCCTATTCCCATTCCATACGAATTCTCTCCAAACTCTAGGAGAGAAAAGAGAGAAAAGAAGAGAAAAGAGTGAGAAGAAGAGAGAGAGTTTGGGAGATCGAGGCGGTGTTTCTCTCTTACGACTACACGCACTAGATCGTCTTTGCATCTAGCTACATGAGCCGTTCCAACTCCGATTTAGGTAAGAAATTATAACCCTAATCTTGTTTTAGGAATCTAAATAGAGGAATCGACGAAATAGCTAACTTATTTCGTGATTTAAGTAGTCGTTGTGTTGTAGATGGGGACATAGTGTACAAACCAAGTTTATAATATGCGAACCGACGAAAGGTGCAGACTATAAACATTTAGGTTATGGTTTTCAAGGCTTTCAATGTCAACAATGATTTATGTCTAACTTGATTGCTGTTATATGATCTTAATTTCGATGTATTCGATAAATTATACATGTGTGTGAACTATGTGAATATATAATGCATTTCATGTGTTTATTGAAATGTTTGAATGAAATTGAAATTATGATTTGTGCGTGGCATGACTATTAATCTAGAATACATGTTTATTGTATGTATGATAACTCCTTTATAAAAGGATTTGCCATAATATATGCTATAACTAAGTTAGGTCATGTATGTAGTAATGTGTAGGCTAAGCATTTGACAAAATGTCTGAATGAATAATTGTTTGATGAATTGTAATTATTAAGGGTGTTGAGATAGGATTCTTAACTACCTTATCTATATGTATGAATTCCTTCATGTAACCTTAATTTTAATACGTGATTTATGTATAAAATGCCTATGTATGTTTGAATGCGTGATTTATATATAAAATTCCTATGTATAACATATTTTATGTGTTTGGTAAAATGCTCAAATGAGAATTATGTTTGAATTGTTCGTTACATGCTGTTATGATTAACATATGTGATTCCCTATTACACTTGAGTATGTTTGGGACTACCACCTAGTGCAGGCAATCGGTAATGGCTCCTGATTGAGTTGTCAAACTAGTTTCACCACATTAGATATGTTCGAGGAATTCGAGTCGTACGGTGATCGTCGACAGTGTTTAGGCTACGCGAAGTGCATACGCGCTTCATATCGATTAATTCAACGTGCGCTTGTACGAATCACACTTGTCAAATAAAGTGATTGGCTATTGTGTGTTTACTATGTATGGACACTACTGTTTGAATCTAAGATGCCGCTTACCAATGTAAAGCCCATTTCAACTATGGTACCAAGATCCGCTAAGACTCATGAGTCAGGCATGGTGGTGTGTGGGACACCGTAGTCGAGTTATCAGCCTACGCTGTAGTGACGAGCCTCCCCGTAGTGACCAGTGAGCAACCCAAACTCGTGAGTCGAATGTGGTGGTGTATGAGACACTGTATTCAAGCTGTCAGCCTACGTTCAGGTAACAAGCCTCTCGTAGTGACCTCGAGTATAATCAATTGAACTTACCTATCCACAGCTTTCATTAGGGGTGATGCCCTACAACTTGTCTATCGTATGTGGTTAACTAGGATTGACGACCCTAAATGGATCCTTACTTAGGTTAATGATATAAAGGGAGATACCTTAGCTTTCCAAATCTTCTGAATGAATAAGCCTAATTAAGTATTAGCTAAGACGACCATGTACCATATTGCATGTGCTTTGGTGAGGAAGCACATATTTAGGGAGTTTGTCATACGCGATCGTGAGATGATGTTGCTGAGAAAGTGCAGGCGAGGACATCGAGGGCATGCATCATTATAGCATACCATTCTTGCATTAACAAGAGTACTTAGGATATGATTATTGTATTGATTTATCATTATTGCTTGACTGAATTGATAACATGTTAACCTTTGTCTTATAGTACCACTGAGTTGATCACTCACTCCCACTCTGGGATGGTGTTTTAAAACACCAACCAGACTCTGTTTTAGCTGCAGATAATGATGAGGCTTATGCGACGAAGTCGAATTTCTTTGACGAGGAGTTCTCCTACATGCAACTCTCAAGCGGGTTGATGTAGACCTAGAGTAATGTTGTAACATCCCAAAAATCGGGAGTCGAGCATAAACTCCACTCCCGAGTTTCAGAACATCACTTATGCAACATTTTCAATGATGGATGAATGTCGGCTGTAATAATGCATAAAACATGAAGTGAATTAAGCCAAAACAGCATATCATACTCCAGAGACAGTTAAATTAATAAGCGGAAGAATGTGATAGATATATAAAATATATGAACTGTTGTAAGTCTCCAGAGTGTGAACATGTTACCAAGTTAAACATATACATGTATACTCCAAAAATGATCAAAAAGAATATACATGGGTGCTCCAAAAATATAAAATGATAAGTGTCATGACATCTAATCAACCTCCCTGTAATTCCGTCAATCAGAACACGGTCTACTTAGACCCGCCTGATAACCGCCTATAGGAAAAATCCTCCTCATCATCAAACAAGTTCGGCTCCGCTTCACAAGCAGCGCCATCATCTAAAACTAAAATAGGGACTGGTTGGTGTGTACAACATCGTCCCGTAACGTGGGAGTGAGTGGCCAACTCAGTGGAATCATAGAGTAAAGGTTAATATGTTATCAAATCAATCAAGCGATAATGATAAAGCAAGCAAATCAAACATTCCTAAATACTGTAATTAATGCAAGGATGAAATGACATGATGCATGTCCTCGCCAACATACTCCCTCATGCGACACCATCTTACGTTCACGGCATGCTTTTTTCCCTCAATGCTCCACATCTTCCAGGCACATGCAGTGCGATATGAATATGATTACCGAGTTGTTATTAGTCCTTTTCATACAGCAGGATTGAGAAACTAGGGTACCTCCCTTATATCATTTCCAAACAAGGATCCTGTCTAGGGTCGTACGACATGAAGTGCATAAGCACTTCGTGTGGCCTAACCACTGCCGACAAGCAACGCACTACTCGAGTTCGTCAACGCGTCCTTCGTGGCGAATAGAATCCAACCACGAATTCAAATCTGTTACCGACTACCTGGACTAGAGTATAGCCCCAAGCACATGTAATCTGAATCAGTAATCATATGAGATAGATAGAATTGAAATAACAAGTAATTCAAGCATGATAGCAACATGTTATAAGATACAACATAAACAATTTAACCATACACAAGCATTTCATATATATAAAGTAATCAATTCAAATATAACAAACGTGGAAGAAATCATATACATCATCAAAATAGTTGAGAATCTTATCTCAACGCTAATCTACAACCTCATTTACTCAATACTTACTTATACAAACATTTATACAAACACTTAGTCTACACACATTAGCCTACATAGCATATGTTAGCCAAAATCTGTATCAGGGCGAATCTCTTCACCAAACAAATCATACATGCATAACTAACATAGGTACATGACAAATACTCATGGAAATCATATCAGCAAAATACATACGTATACAGTATTTCCTATAAATACCTAAAATACCCTAAATCTCATATTCTTCGTACGTATTCAAAATGAAAAACAGACAGCATGTTCTACATGTCAAACAGCATCCTTGTCAACAATCTATCATTAAACGGCATTGAAAGCTTTGAAAAATGACAACCTAAGTGTCTAAAATCCGCACCTTAAACCAGAAATTGTGAAACGGAGTTGATTCAGACGATAAGTCTTCGTCAACGGCTCAACGGCAACCTATACTACGAAATAGGTTAGCTACATCATCACTTATGCTATTTGGAACTCTAGAATAGGTTAGGGTTATGATTTCTTACCTAAGAGCGGAGCTGGAAGCACCGGAATGGCGGTGCAGAAGCGGTGTTGAAGCACAAGGAATAGCAGGGAAGAATCCATGGAAGAAAAATCTCATCTTCTCCCCCACTCTCTCCCTCTTTCTCTCTCTCTTTTCTCTCTTCTCTCTCCTAGGGCTTAGGAAATTCATATGGAATGAGAGAGTAAGGGTTTAAGCCCTTTTTATAAGTCCAAAAGCGACGAAAATAGACTTGGGGCCAAAGTATACTTATATTATGTCCAAATACGGACTGTTCCGTCTCAACGGAGTACTTCTGGAGGTCCTCTTATCAAATGCCGTCGGACTTAAGCTCCCTGACATTGGATCTAGGTCAGGCAGAGTTTTCAGTCTGATCAAAAATTCAGATCGACCGTGGCGGACCAGTTTCAGTTCAACGGCTACCGGTACTCGATCAGAGCTACAAGTACTATGACATGTAAGGGCCACCTATCCTGATTCGATGATAAAATTTGATCGAATTCTGATGGTCAGAACGCTTAGAAAAAGGTGCGCAAGCGACACGTGCCAGATTTCATAAATTATATTTAATTTCTAAAATTTCTCACACTCTTCACTCTAGACTCAAGGAAATTGTCATGCGACATCATTTGGTCTTGATTTTCGAGGTGATTGTCAAGTCCAACAAGGCGGTCAGGATTGTCTAAGTTCAGAATAATCAAACTTCCGATGTGCGATCCAGATCCGATATAAAGTTTCTAAATGCTCCCGTGAGCAACCGGGTTTAGAGCTTAATCCTAGGTTTTAGGGTATTGTAGCGCCACCTATTCTATACGTTTTGGCTCTAGCAGATCGTATTGAAAGTGATTGATGAGAATTTCATAGGTCATCTAGTGCAGCACTAGTTAATACTCGTTAGATTTCTAAAGGAAGTAGCCTTTATTGATTTTTGTTTGAGATGAGAATTGAAGGATGGAGTGAGGGTGCTTGAAAACAGAAAAAGGAAGAGTTTGGAGGGGTGATTTTTGTCAAAAATTAGATGTTTGGGAGAGATTGGAGGGTCACTTTGTGAAGAAAGTAGGTGATTGAGATGTTTTTAAGGGACGGCCCATATACTGGGGGTTACCCTAACCCCCAAAGACCATCGGCCCGAAGGCCCGACCGAACCCAGCCCGTTTACCGGCGAGGTCCTCACCGACCACTAGGCCATCTGGTGAGGTCTCGCCATCTGTTCGAGGGTCTCCTGTCCCCTGGGTCCCAAAAAGGTGTGGGGCCCACCCTGGGTCCTCCTAGATTAGCGTGGGTAGGCTCCCGACTCCATTTGAGACATTTTCAGGGCCAATTTGCAAACCGAAATGATTTTATATGATATGTAGCATATGATTTTGGGGTAGGAGACGCTAATCTATCCAAATAACCCATTTATTTTGTTATATTTCAAGACGTTAATGGTCAAAACCCATTTTATCCATTTATTTACTATTTATGGTAAGTTTTAGTTTCGGTATTGTTCTTTCTCATTTAAACTGTAGGATTTATGTCTAATACGAAAGTACTTGGAGAAATTTGAAGAATAAGGTGGTGAAAGGTGAGATTTTTGAAGGAAATGGGTTGAAAAGCGATGTTTAGACTTTGGGATTGAGCTCTAAGAGTGATATGGTTGACCCATTGCCTAAGGACGTCTAATTTCAGGTTGGCAAAAATCCTGGGTGTTACTAATGTCATCAGGATTATGGGACTATGTATTAGTTGAACCTTTACACTTGATATTTTGTAAATTTTAGGACCATACAAGTATTTATTTAACCTGGTAACATACTCATACTCTGGGGATTGATAAACACTTACATACTTTATATATTTATCTCAGTCTTCTGCTTGCTCAGTTTAAGTATCTCTGGAGTATGATATGTTATTTTAGTGTAATCTCATTCATGTTTAATACACTAATATGGACAACATTTAAACATCATTATCTATGTTACATAAGTGATGTAACAGATCTCGGGAGTTGAGTTTTTCTTGACCCCTGATTTTCGGGGCATTACACTTTCTCCCTTCTGGATGGTTCGGATCACAGATCCGACTGTGATCAAGCTCATACAACAGCCCACGAAGGGCCGGTGCATCCGAACGTCGGTTTTTAGAAAGTTCTTGCACTGAGATGCTCGGTGGGCCCACATTGATGTTTTTGAAAGAATCCACCCCATCCATTGGATTCCTAGCAAAATTTCAGTCGAAAAGGAGTGGTTTTCGTCGAGTTTTGGCGTGGCCCACTATATCAACTACTTCGTTGTTCATCCTGCGTTTGTCGTCGATCTATATGTGTACACGTGCATGGGGCCAAAAGGCCACCATGGTCAGGGTTGTGGCCACTCCTTGGACGTAATGGACGGTCCAGATCATCTGTTTGGATAATGGATGGGCCCCACTACTCAAAATCGATGGTTCGCAGTGCATCTGCTGTTGAAATTTGAAATTTTAAGGAAAATGTTTGGTCAACGTGCGTTGACCGACCTTGAGCTTACTAGTGCATGGTCGGTGCACATGCACATTGTGCACGTACAATGCACATGTGGGGTCCACTGTGATGTGTCATGAAATTCGCTCCGTCCAGCCGTTTTGTCATCTAAATTAAAGGGTAAAGACCAAAATTGAAGCATTTCGAGATACCAGGTGGGCCCCAAATCAGGATTTTTAGGGTTGATCTGTCTGTTAGGCCACTTTCACAAGATTCAATGGCTAAAATTTGACGTGTACAGTTAATTTATGGTCGTTAGGCTATATATGAAGTTTCGAGCCAAACGGATGGTAAAAACCTTGTGATCTTGCATTCTGGACGATTTTCAGGCTCGTTTAATGTGACCTGATTTATTTTCTTAAATATCTGGCGTGTAATTTCTTCAATCTCTGTCCCCTGGGGTCTATCCCTTTCCTTGGTGATTTATGAGTATTAAATATATGCTTTTAGTACCCTTTTCCAGTCCAGGCTCCTAAATATACCCTACATCACAAACACGATTAAAATAGGGCGTTAAATGGTATCATACTCGTAAAATCATGTAATAATTAGGGTCTAATATGCAATATTTGACTTTTAACATTCACCACAAGACATCATTAACTAAGACCATCAAGGGTCGATAAATGAAACCTATGCATAATGGTCCACACCTTTGCATTGATTCGCCCGACTCAAAGCACTCCTAAGATTAGGAATTTGGAAAAAATCACAAATTCCTATACAAACACCAATAATTATGTAGATTCATGCAATTCATCTTAAAAAAACCTAGGTTGGGAAATATGATTTATTTCTTACCTCCCAATCACAAGTGAGGTGGATTCGGCAGAGGAAAATGATCAAGGTTAGAGCTTTGATTGGAGGAAACCGATGAAGGGAGGCATCAAAACCTCTCCACTCCTACTCTCACTCTTCTTCTCTTCTTCTTTCTCTTTCTCTTTCTCCATTTTTCTCTTATTGAAATTCGTATGCAAAGAGGGGGTGCCCAAATAAAGGCTTTATATAGTGTCAAATTTGGTGTAAATAGCCTTAAGAGCTAGGTTTTTACTATACTAGCCCTAGGGAAGTGTTTTTTTATCCTTTGGGGACTACTACAAGGTATAGGAATCGACACCCACCGTTGGATAGTTAGCCTTAGTGATGATCTACAAACAAATACAATCAGCCTACCATTTGGACGCGTCAATCGATGGGTATGATCAGAAATCTATTCAATGGTCATCAATGGTCGATTGGGGCCACGACTATACGAATATGTGAGGAGAAATATCGTTAGTCGGTACTTCAAATTTGATCATGAATCGATGGTCCAAAAGTCACAAATTCATGAACAAATGAAGTGACTAGTTTCACTTAAGTTACAGATTTTCACTTAAGACATTCACATATCTCATGCACTTAACTTGCAGGTCCAAGTTGAGCAATTCGAGATGCGACATCGGCTCGATGTTTTGCGATGGATGTCAAGCTCACTAAGACAAATGTCTTTTTATAGTCTCAGGTTTAATGGTCGATTAACGAACGGTCTAGAGCTTGTTTGGAAAATCAAGGCATTTCTCGAATGACTTGGGTATCTAGATTTCTCGTGCGCAATGATTAGGATTTGGATTAGCTAAGTTTGTAATGTGACCTATTCATAATTAGCAAAAACGACAATTCGGTTAAAATCAGTATAAGTCGTTGGTTCTTAAGCTAAAAGAGTAATTGGATTGATTTAGTTTGTTAATTAAGATCTGACCCTTAGTTGTCACAGATTTTGGCAGGTCATTATTTAGTTATAGTCATCTTTGTTAGTCAGTGATAGGTCGATTAAATTTGGACCCTACATGAACAAATCTCAAGGCTAAGCTCGATGTTTAAGTGATCGAGCGGATTCAGTGATAGGTCATTATTTAGTTATAGTCATCTTTGTTAGTCAGTGATAGGTCGATTAAATTTGGACCCTACATGAACAAATCTCAAGGCTAAGCTCGATGTTTAAGTGATCGAGCGGATTCGTTGGCTTCCTAAGGTTGATTAATCAGATTTGTACGGTTCTTTACCAGTACCACCCCCGTATAGGCTCATTTCGAGCATCAAGGGACAATAAACAACCAAGTAGGCTAGTCATATCAAAAGTTTTCAAGAGTTTTTGAAAATTCAAAATAACAAAAATTTGAGACGTTACAATGGTAGAACAAGAAGACATAAATATTTCTAGAGTTTTAATAAGGGTTTTCTCACATTTATAAGTTGATTCCATCTCTGTACTTTTGATTTCATAATAGATTGCTCGTCACTTTGTGTTGTGGTTTTTCCTGGCAAGGGTTTTTCCATATAAAATTATATGTTCTCTGGTTTGCTTTGTTTGTATTCATCTTTCACTAATTCAATCCTACTTGAGGTTTGCTTTTGCGGCTCCATAACCAACTCTCTTGCTTCCACCCCAACATTCATCTCATCTGATCATTCTTTGTGCATGCCCTTTAATCACCCAAATTGTTTAAAGGAAAAAGATGATGTTTTTTTGTTTCACTATGCATGAAGATACTTAAAATGATTACTATTAAGGGAATGATTTTTTACCGTAATGGATTCCACTTATTGAACGATAAGGATAGAGATGTCTTCTATCATATCCTCGCTTGGGGATGGTATGCACGATCATCCATCTTTTATTTCCTTTTATGCTCCATTTCCATTCTCATTTAAATGCTTTAAGGGGGAAAAGAAGTGAAGGTGACCTCCATTGAAGAATATTATAATTTCTTTATATTTTTAATTGAACTTTTCTTATTTTATGAGCGTGAATGCTGTGGGAAGCTCATTGGCCTGTAGATGACCCATATATAGGAAACGTTGGCATGGTAAGTGGGCATAACAGTGACTTTAGGCTTTGTGAAACATAAGATTTGAGAGTTGTCATGCAAAGAGGATGGTAATAGAGTTCTTGGAAGACAAAAGAAATAATTAAGAGTCTGGTTGAATATGTAAAAGCATGGGAAAGGAAATAGTGTTTCTCATGTAACTTTTTTCTAAGAAATTTTAAAAAATGAAACATAATTGTGGCAAGAGTCCACTTTTCCGTTTTTTATTGGCACTGAATTTATTGGCACTACCAAATAATTGATAGATACATTTTTAGTGCATACACAACATGTGTAGGATGCTTAATATAAATTGTGGCATGTGAAGTTCTTAAAGCTATAAGGTGACACATGTAGCACAGGAAACACATTGGTATTTGACACATGGGCCACCTGAAGCTAAGCAGTAGCACTTGTGCAAACTGGCACATTGATGCATATTGCATGGTAGCACAGCATGGTAGTACGTACACTAGCACAAGTGCGACACTTTGCCTGTGAGGCACAAAAGTAGACAGTACATGTGGCACATTAGGACATATAGTCTCGTCAGATGCTTTGCACACATTTGGTGCAAGAAAACATGGAGAGTATCTCACTGGTACATTAGCACATGTGAAATGCTTTACACTCGTGGGTTGTGTGTGGGGTACAAGATAAGATGGATGGTGACACATATAGCATGGTGACACACATGGTACATAGACACATGTGGCATAAAGCACATGTGGGGCATTACTGAAGATGGACATGTAAGATGAACAATGATATTTATGGCGCATGTAAGACGATCGAAGATGAATGGTGATGCATTTCAACTGAAACCTTGAACATTTATTTTCTAACAATGGTATGAAAATGACTTTCTTAGCTTAGAGATGGAAACATGCATTTATTGGTCTTCCAACAAAAAGGGTTAAGTGAAATTTTCATTTCTTACAAATTTTGAAAAATAAAAATAAAAAAATGATTTTGATTGTACTGACCTCAAAGTTGGTCAAATTACCTTGGGAACTACAAAGTTTTAGATATCTCAAGAGTGGCCTTCTGGTAACTTTTGGATATTGTTTTGGACAATAATGCTCATGTCCTTGATTCATAAGTCGACGGTTCTGGAGTGAATAAAAAGTTACCTTCTTGTTCCACACATGAGAAAGTGATAGATTGGTTACTCCCCCTACCACCAGCCAATGGCTAGTGCTCAGTGGTCTGTGGGCCCCACCACCATGTATATGTTTCATCCATGCCACTGGTCCTTCTTGCCATGTTATTTTAGAGCTAGGGCTCAAATATCAGCTCGATCCAATGCTCTTGTGGCCCACATAATAAAAAAAATAATTGTGACTGTTGAAATTTTTCAAGCTCACTGTGATTTTTGTTAGAAGCCTATGTCATGACTTTTTAGGCCACAGCGAGCTAGCTGACAAGGTGGATGGATCAGGATCAACCCATTGTGGGCCTTAAGCTATGGTACTAATACTTTGGTAGAAGAGAAAGTGAACACGTGGATATCACCATCCATGCAACATGACAACCACAACCCATATAACATGACAACTATGACCCATATAAACAACGACCCATATGGGCCGACATTGATATATGTTTATAATTCATGCCACCCATCCTTTTCGTTGTGTCATTTTAGGGGTAAGACCCAAATATTAGCCTGATTCGATACTCGTGTGGGCTAGAAAATAAAAAATAATGGTGAGTGCAGAAACTTTCCAGGCTCACAATGATGCTTATTAGAAGTGGATATTGCCCAAGTCAAGATTTTTTGGGCCCACGGTGAGCTGGCCAACAAGGTGGATGGATCGGATCACCCCATTATGGGGCCTTAAGCTATGGTACCAATGGTTTAGTATAAAAGGAAGCGAACACGTGAAACCACAATCCATGCAACATGACAACCACGACTTATATAATACGACAATTACGACCCATGCAAACCACGACCCATATGGGCCCACATTGATATGTGTGTATAATCCATGCCGCCCATCCTTTTTGTTATGTCATTTTAAGGCTATGGTGCATTTAACATAACAACCATGACCCATATAACATAATAACCACGACCCATGAGGTAAGGGTTGTGGTTTTCATGTTATATGGGTAATAGTCTTCATTTTATAGGTCTTAGCCCTAAAATGAGAACCACGACACATATAATATGACAACCACAACCTATATAATATGACAACCATGACCCATATAACATAACAACCATGACTCCATGAAAAACTGCGACCCATATCATATAACAACCACGACCCATATAACATGAGAACCACGACCATAATTACAATATAATATGAAGAACAGTTCTCTTCAATGGGCACCTAGCGAGCTGAAAAACTCTGTTGAAAATATCTTGTTTGAGCCTAACTATAAACTGCAATAGCTTGAGAGATGGGTAGCATCTATCGCATCGCAATGCGAAGCTGCACAGGTTGGTCCAACTGTAAATGGGTTTATGGTCGGGCTTAAACAAGACGTTCTCAACACAGTTTTTTAGCTCGTTAGGTGCCCGTTAAAGAGAACTGTTCTTCATATTGTATTGTAATTATGGTCGTGGTTGTCATGTTATATGGGTCGTGGTTTCACATGGAGTCGTGGTTGTTACGTTATATGGGTCGTGGTTGTTATGTTATATGGGTCGTGGTTGTCATTAATCGTAGTTATCATGTTATATGGGTCGTGGTTCGCATGTGATATGGGTTGTGGTTGTAATGGGTCGTAGTTTTCATGGGTCGTGGATGTTATGTTATATGGGTCGTGGTTCTCATTTTAGGGCCAAGGCCTATAAAATGAAGACTACGACTCATATAGCATGATAACCACAACCCTTACCTCATGGATCATAGTTGTCATGTTATATGGGTCATGATTGTTATGTTATATGGGTCATGGTTCTCATTTTAAGGTCAAGGTCTATAAAGTGAAGACTATGACCCATATAGCATGGCAACCACGACCCCTTACCTCATGACAACCAGGACTCATGATAACTACGACCCTTACGACACTACAACCACGACCTTACCGCATTACAACCACCTGATGCGACCTATGCTACTATACAGATATTGTTTGTACGACTATGGCGTGACTCGCACTAACTTGGTGACTACATGGGATAGACATACATAAGATCCTTACCGTCCATCAGATGAAACGATCTATTTACACCGTGGATACTAAATTTCATTCAAATATAAATCTTAAATAGATCATAACGTAGATATGACTATTGATAAACTGCAGGAGCATGAAATGTAGGCTATATGGGTCGTGGTTGTCATATTATATGGGTCGTAGTTCTCATGTGATATAGGTCGTGGTTTTAATGTAGTAAAGGTCATAGTTGACATGGGTCATAGTTGTCATGTTATATGGGTCATGGTTGTCATGTTAAATGGGTCGCGGTTCTCATGTTAAATGGGTCATGGTTCTCATGTGATACGGGTCATGGTTGTAATGTAGTAAAGGATAACCATTGGTACAATAGCATAAGCCCCACAATGGGGTGATCCGTTTCGTCTACCTTGTTGGCCAACTTGTTGTGGGCCCAAAAAGTCCTAACTTTGGCAGTATCCAAGTCAGCACAAGAGCTCTGGATCAGGTTGATATTTGTGCCCTAGCCTTAAAATGACATGGAAAAAAGGATGGGTGGCATGGAATATACACATACATCAATGTGGGCCCCACGAGTTTGGCCCTTGCCCATGCGCAAAAAATGGATTCCGTACACATCACTTTCTTAGCATTAAATACGACATAACTTTTTATTCCCTAGAAAACCGTACAACTAATGAAACAAAGACAAGGGCGTTTTGGTCCAAGTAATTTTCAAAAGCTTGCTAGAAGGCCACCCTTAGAATATTCGAAAGGTTAAATCTTTTTAGGCAATTAGACCATACATAGAGGCTAGTACGGGCAATCTCCCCCCCCCCCCCCCAAAAAAAAAAAAGACTTCACAAACAAAATGAAAGATAGTTCCACAAAAAAAGGGTGTCTTTTTACTTACTTTTTGGAAACCCAAATAGGCCTAAAATAAAATAATACAACACAAATAGTATATACTTTGATGAGAATGGAATACTTGTTAGATATCTAGTTGGTGACTCTGAGGAGTTTCAACACGAGGTCTTGGGTTTGATACCCATAGGTGGTGAAATCCCACCGGCATGTGTGGGTGTGTGTAGAGCTGTACACGAGCAAACTAAGGCTTGAGTACTCGCTCGACTCGACTCGGAATACTCGACTCGTCTGAGTTAGAACCGAGTACGAGCGGGTTTCCACGACTCGTTTAGATAACGAGTCTAGAGGTACTCGACTCGTGTGCTCGACTCAGTACTCAACTCGGTACTCGACTCGTACCCATATATATAAGCTCGCTCGAAAAACAGAACCCTACCCCACCCGTCATTTTCAAGCCGCACCCAAACCATTCTTACTTCCTTCCCAGCGAGCGTTTGAAAAAAACTCCCTCTCTCTCTCTCCCCTCCCTCTCCCAGCGCCCTTCCGGCCATCCCTTTTCTTCCCTCTCTCTCTCTCACTCACCCATGTCCCTTATCTAGTGGTGCTAGACCCTGCCGCTCGTCCCTACAGCCTATCCAATGCCCCTATCTGGTGACTTAGCTCGTCCCTGCCACTCATCCAGTGTAGCAGCTCGTCTCTTCCAAGAAGTCACTCGTCCGTCATCGCCCTACCCTGCACGCAGCTACCGGTCGTTCCTGCCCAGCTCGCCCTGCCCTACACGACGCAGTTTCCAGTCGTTCCTACCCAGTTCTTGTCCAACGCGCCCCGTAAGGTTTTGGCCTTTTGAGATTAACCTGATATTTGTGTTTTCTCTTGATATTTGGGATTAACCTGAAATTTCTAAACTTCAAGTTGATACGTGCCCTAAAATAAGGAACCATCCTAACCGTTAATTACCCTTTTGGGATTACCCTTTGGACTATCAAACCAATAGCAACAAGTCACTGACCCAAATCAGATTGGCGGAACCATCCTAACCGTTGATTTATGTACACTTGCTTGTTGAACAGGACCATTAACTATTTTTTTCAACCACTCAATAAATGTCCACCAATCTATTGGATCTAATAAAATAAACTTTTGATTCATGATATGTCTAAACTGGGATCCATAATTTAGACGGTCTAATTTGAATTAAGTGTTGAAACATATGCAACGTTTAAGTATTTTTGCACTAATCTGGTTATCATCTATTATAATAGGCTCACTTTAAAGTGAGCCAATAGTCTACAAATCTAATAATTAATAATCTGATCAATCTGAACCGTTGATATGTGTAAGCCCATTGACTGAAAATATTCTAACAAAATCATTGTGCATGGCCTGTACCAATGATTTCTTTTCTTCTGCACTCAAATCATAGCCAAATTTAGAGAAATAGATCATTTGAAGACTTCCCATTGATGGGCAACTTGAATTTGTAATAGGTTGGGTCCACCTAATGGGTAACCTCCAACCTATTAAGTGCTTCTTACATCAATCCTTCCAATAGGTTGGGTCCACCACGAGGATCACCTGATGCAAAAATTAGCCATTTCCACTCATCAAGTGACCACACCATAGAAAATGGTTTGTAGCTATTAATAAATAACAAAATATAAATGTGATCCACTTAATAAGTGGATAGGGCTGAGTTTTTCACAATGTGTTTCCCATCATGGGTTATTAAACTAATTATGTATTAAATATTCATATTTTTAATGCGTGATTACTATTAAATAAAATGAGATGGATTCATTTTTAACCATTTATTAAGCTGGGTCTTAGGTTTTTTAAGGAATAAGAGAACAATTACTATTTGTGTTTTCCCTTAATACCGTGCCCTAAAATAGTTATGTTTTTCATGTTTCTTAATTTACTTTATAAATGACAATTTACTTGTTACTTTGTTAGTATTGAATGTTACCACTTTAAGATACCTTTAGTTTTTCATTTAATATTTTGTTATTAGTTAGTTAGATGATAAATGTCAATTTCAGCATGCTCATTTGTTTGCATAGATATGAATTATTTGTATTGTTCTAGTTGTAGACTTATAGTATAGGATAATCAGTTGCCCATTTAAAAATTTTTATGTTGCCATACATAGATTCAGTGTGTTCTTAGATGCATAGAAATTCTCAAATTGTCCATTTTTGGACAGTTCAAGGTTAGATAGATTGTAATGTATTCATTTATTCCAATTTAAATGCATATGCCTGTTCTGGTTTTGTCTATTCTTTTTCTCTCTGGATATATTTCAGGTATTTATTTTCGTCGTCAAATGTCCACACTTTGTGTTGATGATTGACATGAGAATCAAATACAAGATTAATATATTCTGGAGAGATAATGAGAGATTCTGTCCGAATTTCGGCATAGCATTTAAATTGAAAAATGAAGCATTACAATCTATCTAACTTTGAATGGGTGACTGATTTAGACAGTTAAGTAATTATGCCCGTCTAGCGGTCTAGGCGTCTAGCCATCTAGAACCCTAAGTATAAGTATAGCCGTATAACATATCGAAAACTTTATTTTATAGATGGCTAGTTAAGACGAAAGCCTAAATACTCTTAGAATGGGTGCATCGGCCATATCTCCACTAATAGTAGAGGGAGACACAGACACGTTAACCGCATGCAAAGGAAAGAAAAAGAGATCAGTAGTGTGAGATGATTTCGAAGATGTGACAATTAACGGTGTACAGAAGATAAAGTATAATCACTGCAAAGGGTTATTCAGCAAGATTCCAAGAGGATCTACGACATATCTAATTAGACATTTAAAGATGTGTCCTAAGAAAGCAAGACTCCCTCCTCCCGGTCAACAAACGTTGTCATTTACGAATTCAAAAGGAGACGACTCCGCATAGTGTCCACTCATAAGTTTGACAAGGAGAAGCTGAATGAGTGGTTTGCTAGATTAGTGATTTTGAAGAAAAAACTTTAAGAATGATAGAAAGTAAAGGGTTTAGGGCTTTCTGTTAATTTCTTAACCCTTGGGCCAAGAATGTCTCCCGCGTCACAGTGCAGAGAGAAAGCATAAAGATGTACGCAAAGGAGAAGATGAAACTGAAAGAAGTTTTGGCTTTAGTGACCAAAATAACTTTGAATTTTGATTTATGAATGACATCCAATCCAAAAAAAGGATACGTTTCATTAACCACTCACTATGTTGATAAGGATTAGAAACTATGCAAGAGAATTTTGAACTTCAAACACCTTCCTCTTCTATATACTGGTTTACTTATTTTAGATTGCATCTACAGCTATCTAGAAGGCTGGGGCATTGAGAAGCAAATTTTAGCAATAACTTTAGACAATACTTCAGCAAATGACAGTATCATTTCATACTTACGTAATCAGTTCAGGGCTACAGAAAATTTAATTTTTGAAGGAAAAATATTTCAGGTCAGATGTTGTGCCCATATTGTAAATTTGATTGTATAAGAAAGGTTGAAAGCAATTAACAACACTATAGAGAACATAAGAGAAAGTGTGAAATATATAAGGGGGTCGTCATCAAGACTGAGTGTATGAAATGACATCATCCAACGTTTGAATGTGTCATCTAAAAAAATGTTGAAGTTAGATGTTTGTACACGTTGGAACTCGACCTATGAAATGTTAGATACGGCAATGAAATTACAGCTTGCATTTTCTGAATACGCGGCACATGATAGAATTTATTCTTGGTTTCCGAGCACAGATGATTAGGCCAAAGCACAACAAGTTTACACATTTCTCAAAGTTTTCTACGATTGTACGAAGATTTTTTTTGGGAATCAGTATCCAACCGCGAATCTGTTTCTTCCATCTCTTTGGAAGATTAAAGATGCTCTATAGAAAAATGTCAGTGCGGGTCTAGATTTCACATGCCAGATGACAGTTGGTATGAAGACAAAGTTCGATAAATACTGGGACGAATGTCAGCTGTTGATGTCCTTGGCAGTTGTTCTTTGTCCTCGTGTAATATGGGGTTGGTTAGCTTTATTTTCATGAAGCTTTATCCTACTGAAAGAGCGGCAGCAGAGACGTCTAAGGTTTAATTTGTACAAATCGTATGTTAATACTTTACCTCCAGCGGGTGTTGAAGAAAGTAAAGATATGAATATTTCTATACCTAGTAATCTGGATGTGCTAAATGAATACATATCATACTTGCCACAAGCACGAATGGGAGTTGATAGTAAAGAATCAGAGTTAGAAATGTACATCAAGGAGCCAATCGTAGTGTGATCCAAATTTGATGTATTGGAATGGTGGAAGATGAGGATTAGTAAATCAAAATACCCTACTTTATCTGTGATGGCACAGGACATATTATCAATACCAATTTCAACAGTGACATCAGAATCCCCATTCTGCACAGGGAGCAGGATTGTGAGCAAGTATTGAAGCTTACTTTCGTCAAATACAGTTGAAGCGTTGATTTGTATGTAAGATTAGTTACGCCCGATATGAGGAGGAGATATGAATGATGATGAAGAAGAAGAGGAGATTGAAATTCATGACTAGTCTCTACCTACATATTAGTAATTATTTTTTATTTTTTAATTTTTTTGGTTGAATATTGAATGATCTGTAATACCATTTCACTACAATTGCAATGTGGTTTGAATGATCTGTAATATTATTTCACTGCCTGTTCATTTGCTTTTATTTTTAAATTTTGATATATTTATATTGTTTTCTTTTATTCCTATATCAAGTTCAAATTATTTTATCAATATTTTAATTTTTTTATTAAAAATTGAGTGTAGATATGTCATCATCGAACCCATCGAAAAATATTTGGGACTATGCTTCCCAAGTTGAATCACCTCCAAAGTCTAAAAAAATAAATATTAAGTGTCGTTTGTGTGGCGCAAAGTTCGTGAACAAGACTAATCGCTTTCGCTTACACTTGTCATGTCGAGGTGGTGATGCAAAACTATGCCCTAATGCCCCTAAGAATGTCCAAATTCTTTTTCAAGCCCTATTAGATTCGAATAGAAAACCTTCGACTTCATTCAAACCTTCTACTTCTGGATCTAGTATATGAATGACATCCACAAAAGATGCAGAGAAGGAAGTCAAATTAAAAGCTTTGGAGGAAGAACAATTCCAACTCGTTTTAAAATGAAGTATGGAAGATTTTTCTAGACTTCAGCGACATTCGAGTCAAAGATAACACGATGTTTGAAGCAGGGTCGAGTTACTCGAGTACGATAAACAAGAAGAAGAAAAAGAGTAACAAATTTAAATTCTTGACTTGTCTCGGTGAATTTTATAGGGCATTGGGTACTACATATAATTCTTCACATAAAGCAAGTTTGAAAATTTTAATTCAAAGTATAAAAGAGCACGAAAGAAATATCTCTTCACCTTCTGATTCAGAGGAAGTGAACCAATTTGTATACGAAAAATAGATAGCAGTTCCGATGGATCAGATGACAATACAGGAAGGCACTCCTCTTATGGAAGTTATTAGTTATAAATTGTCATTTTGAACAATGTAATGTAAATATATTAATGTAATTATCAAAATTTTTTAGTTATAAATTATGTGCATTTTATATATTTTATTGTTTCGTAACTTTTGTTAAACTTCGAATTTCAATTGACAATCGAATTGAAATTCAAATGAATCTAAATTTATAACTCGAACTCGGCTCAAATCTCGAACTCGTTGCTCAAAAATTCTGCTCGAATTGGGCTCAAATTCAGACTCGGAATCGAACTCGCCTCGAAAACTCTGACTCTACTCGACTCGATTTCTGCTCGTACTCGAACTCGCCTCAAAAACTCGGACTCGACTCGACTTGTTATCTACTTGTATTCGGCTCGTACTCGGGCGAGTAGAGTATAAGCAGGGAGTCCATGCTCGTTGCCCGAGTAGAGCTGAGTACGAGCACGACTCGGGCGTTAAGAGCCGAGTATAAGTAGGGCGATACTCGGCTCAACTCGTATACACCTCTAAGTGTGTGTGTCGGGCGCATGTGTATTTTTTTTATTTTAAAAAAAAAAGGTCTAAATATAAAAAGGTGTGAAGAGAAATATCACCGTCTACATCAAGTATACAAAATTCGAATCTATGAGGTTATTTTTAAATTCACAAGATAAATATTACATTGCGTATTAAGGAAAAAAAAAAATTCAATTAAGAGTCCTAACTCAACTAAACTAGAATTTATCTGAAATAATAAATTTTACTAAAAATTAAAAATTTAATAGTATAGGATGATTCCTATAACAATTAGAACCAATTTCTAAAAATGCTACACATGCTAAAACTCTAAAATACAGGAGATGTGAATAAATTAAAACTTATTGAAAATAGTATATTATTCTTAAAACTGTGATTTTAAATTGGAATATAACATTTTCTTGCTAAATAGACTAACACAGCCTGCTATGGGGTTAGTTGATTCTGGATGACCCGTTATAATAAATATTCATAGGTCATACACCCTGTAAAGATATTTGGATCAAAAGTAATAACTGATTGATTGTACACACCTTGAATGATAATTTCTTTCTATCCCGAATAAATTACTTTGATACCTATTCTAAATGAGAGATGTTCATATCAAAAGTAATAATCAATTTATTGTACACACTTTGAATGATAATTCCTTTCTATATGCTAAATAAATTACTTTGATCCCTATTCTAAATGAGTGCCTGGGGTTCAATTATGCCATGCCCTACGTAGGACTATAAGATGTATATTACTGTTTCTGTTTAGGCTTCCTTCAGTCATGTCCCTGCGCTCAAGCCTTTTTCAGTTCATTTTGTTCCAACTGTGTCAAGAATAAATCAATAGCCCACTCTACATCACTCTACGTCACTTTGTTCAGGCTTCTTTCAATCCATGTCCGCTTCCGTTCGAGCTTTTTTCAGTCCATTTTGGTCTAACTGTGTCAAGAATAAATCAATAACCTACTTTACATCACTCTACATCATCAGGGCTTCTTTAATTCCAGCTACATGAAGATTAGGTTTACAGCCCGCTCTACGTCAATGGTCGACAGCATACGTATCAATACATGCGGCCCATTCATGGTACAAATATAATGTTGGTCCACAGATCACGAAGATCTAAAGTTCATCATAAAAATGAGCAGTAAAAAAGTCCAACCGCGTCCGGATTCAACGTATATTTGTGGCGTAGATTTGTGGCTTACTTGACAAGTATGGTACTCTTTTTTTATGAATGTCATGTTCTATATGAGCCCTACCTGATGCATGGCTCGAAACAATGACACGTGTGCTATAGGCACGTGTCTTTGACACGATTTGCAGCCCCCAAAAAACCACGTTCCCTGTTCGCGTGGAAGCGCTGCCTCGGAATCGCCACCCCTCTGTTTCACCAACACCGCACGCACCAGTCTCTGCTGTTACGGTATCGTTACATGCATGCATGCGAAGATTTTGAAACAGTCATCCTCACCGTCATTTTTCGTTGCGAGTGTTCATCAACGTATCGCTGCCATTGATTCTAATCACTTGCTCCAATGGCTAAAAGGCTCAACATAGCACGGAATACTACTACGGGTTTAACGGCCGTTACAACACGCTGGGAACACCATACGAAACGAATCACTCCCGTTATAACATCGTTTGGCATTATCTAACGTTGCTCTGTCTCTATATACAGGAGAGAGAGGAAAAAGACGAGAAAAAATGAAAGAAAAAGACAAAAAAGGACTTATTGCTATCGCTCGAGGACAAAATCCCAAACACGGCCCGCAGTCCGCTACCCACCTCACTAAAAGACAAAAACACCTAACTCACGGCTGCAACTCCAGCCCCAGCTCCACATTACACGTGTCACCACCCCAGCTCTCCTCCCCTCTCCTACCCTTTACGTGTCCCGCACCCTGCACGCGCCCTGCATGTGATCCTGGCTCAAACCCAAGCCTCAGCTCCAGCTCCACCTCTCCCTCGTCGGCTCGGCTATCCGGCTCTTCCTCCGTCTCCATCGAGAACATGCTCTCCGTATCCCGGCTCTCCACCGGCTCGAACCGCCCCCCCGAGTCAGGACCTCCAACCCAACCGAACTCGGTACCCAAGTCGATCTTCTGGTTAGAAAAACCCGACCGTTTGAACCGGCTACGAGTCTTGATCTTGTGGACGACCTCCTGCGGACC
Source organism: Magnolia kwangsiensis (assembly GCA_037074715.1). NCBI lineage: Eukaryota > Viridiplantae > Streptophyta > Magnoliopsida > Magnoliales > Magnoliaceae > Magnolia > Magnolia kwangsiensis. The sequence continues at coordinate 186,554,250 of CM073572.1, read as the reverse complement.
GGATCTCTCCTCCCTCACCACGTGGCGTATATCGCACAAGTTCATCATCGTTGGGCCGGAGCTGCCGCCTTCGCCAGACGAGATCTGCATGATCGGTGCTCCTTTGAGGACGGCTTCGACCGCAGCTTGGCAGAGCTGCCAGCTTCCGGAACAGAGCAAGCCGGCGGATCCGTAGACCGGGTCGACGATCCTTCCACAGGCTTCGTAGAGCAATGATCTGAAGATAGCTGAAAAATGAGAAAGAAATGAGCATGGAATCGACATCGAAATCAAGGAAAATGAGAGAATATTGATTACCGGGTCGGAGGTTTTCAGGTCCGGAATTAATGAGATTGATGAGACCAGCACGACCGTAGAATTTCGCAAGGAAGAATGTAGCGTTGGATTGGAATTGTGGATTCTTCAGCCATTGGAGGCAGGGTCGGATGGTGCAGTCCTGGCTGCATCCCTTTCGGAGGATTCTGCAACCGTTGCAGCTCATTTTCATGGAGAGAGATGGGAGATTTGGGGATTTTTTTTTTCTGATTTGGGGAGTGTTTGGAGAGCGAGATTGAGAGGTGTTTGGGTATTTAAAAGCGTTTTTCAGTGGGATGGAAGAGAGAGCCGGTGGCCAGTGGTTTTCTGTCCTTTTCAAATCCAACGCAATTCAGCGGCAATCTGGGAAAGATCATCTTTATTACATCGGGTGGGCCGGCCAAGGTTCGTTCATCCACGATGTTGGTATGATGGGCCACACTAGGATATGCTCATGCACTGAAAATTCGCCATGATTAGGAGATCCTGACCGTTGAATATTTCTCCTTTTTATGGTTTGAATTAGGGAGGAGTATGTTGTTTTTTTACCGTTTCTTAGTCGATTACTCTGTTTGGGTGATTTTTTTTTTTTTTTGGCTTGCGTTGATCACGTACACTGGGGCCCATATTACCAACGGTTAGGATTGCTGAAAAATGGGTCCCACTTCTACAAATTCAAGTGCACAATGTACTTTCTAGGGTGGAGCATTTTATGGTAATTCGTCATTAATTAGCAAGGATTCTGGGGAGGATCCTACCGCACACGTGGCATCCCCGCTCCCTGAATGGGATAACGAGTAGATTGGTCACGTAATCAACGATTATAATGATCAGACAATCCAGACCTCACATTTGTTAGCCTATTTTGGACCGTTGATCTTCTTCTGATTTTTTTTTTTCCTTTTTGACGGCTCGTTAAATGTTAACCAATCAGTGTCCCACTATTTGGGCCGTTTGGTTTTGGGGTGCATGACACACACGTACGGGAGAGTGGCGTCATATGTATCTTACGTCATACCCACCCTCTACTTCTCACTGTGGCGATGGACGAGAGAGATGCATTCCCGTAAATGACAGTTGGGAAATTGGGAGGTGGATCTGAGCCGTCAATGCAATGGGTCCTCTCTGAATATTGTCGTTGGTTGAAAATAACATCAAATGGATTATCTTGGCAATCAGTTTATTATGTCAAATCCATTTGTATCTGCACCATCCTGTGGTTCGATCATCGGTTCCGTTTGATTTCATATTTGGGTGGTTCATGTATGGACGTTCTGGATTAACCTTAAAACGTTAATTTCTAGGCGAGGAGCATACGTTAATCCAACGCGACGAAGGCAGAACTTCCTCTTTCTCAGACCGACGGGGATTGGGTACTACCCTCGCCCGTGCTGAGGTCGGCATAGACAGGGGGTCTGAGTGGCCACCGTGATGTATGGTTTTATCCACACCGTCCATCCATTTTTCCATATCATTTTAGAATATACAACAAAATCTGCTGCAGATCAAATTATCAAGTGGACCATACCACAGGAATTAGCGGTGATATTGAGCTCTACCGTTGAAACCATCTTACCGCCAACCGTGATTTATTTTTATTTTTTAATCTATCCAACCTATTCATAAGGTCATATGATAAGGTAATATGTATCCTCCAAACTTTTTTCCCTTGGTATGACCCATATAAATCATGTATAATCCTTCAATTTAGATCCCAAGCCTAAATGCTAGTGTGGAATTTAGTGGTTGGAGTGGATTTTGTACACCAATCACTGTGGCCCCCTCTAAAAATCAAACATGGATGTCTTTCTGAATTGTTTTCATTGATTCCTTTGATGTGACCCACCTAAATCACAGTTTATATTTTTTTCTCCCTGCCTAATATGGTATTACACATTTAATGGTTAGACTAGGTTTCACATTTACATCACGACTATGACTGAAGCTGAGATAAGATTTCTAACTGAAAATATTCTAATGGTAATTACTAAGCTGGCTTAGGTCTGTGAAATTAAATGATATTGAATTCTATTAGATGATATTAGCATCATTATTATACTATAATTGTATGTTTCAAAATATCATGGTATTTTAGTAATCCAATTCTTTGTTTGGGATAAAATTCTTGTGATAGAAAAATATTATATTAAGCAAAACCTTATTTAGTGGACTATGAAATTGTAATTAATTAACTAAATTCATATTGATGATGTATACATGCATATGATCAAAATGTCACATGTAAATGGAGTATATGATGAACGGTATGGATAAAACACATACATCAATGTGAGGCTCATATAGACAGTAGATTTTAAAATAAATTAAAATGCCATCTTAGACTAAATGCAATTCTATCCACTTAATTCAACCCTTCTATCTTTCCAACTAATCCAATCTAATACATGAACCAAGAGTAGGTTAGATTATGTAAGTGGGCTTTTGTAAACCTCACTGCAAGTAAATTTCTTTGATGCTACAGTGCTCGCCGCATCACACCAAATACAAACGCATTACATGTGCCACCTGATAGATATAAATGTGTAGAAACAAGAAGATTTTAGGATCATATTTTATTCTAATAAGTGGACCGCCAAAGTACAAATAAACTAAAATTATCTGCAACCGTCTATATTGAATATACATATGAGTGAGCTGGCGTGATTGTTAGGACAGTAAACATGCATGCACTAACTGCAGACCTGATTTTTCTTTGTTCAAGATCATATCAGGAGTGGGGTCCACCTTCCTCATGGATCTGATGTCCAAGACACGAGCCATGACAGCATCTGTGGTGCGTGGAAAGATGCGTGTGGAGATCTGATGGTCCGAGCATTTAGGCACGAGACGGGCAAAATGGTAATATTTGAAAATAGAACTGGAAAGCAGTGTGGGAAGTGGCGAAGTGGAAGAAGCCTGCAGGCTCGTCCAAAAGAGAAATATTTTATACACCGGAAGAGTGTGATGGCTGATACTCATACATTTAGAAATTACTCAAAAATTGCTCATGTGGAAAACAAATAATTCAAAATAAACTGTCCAAATTATGGGAGCTAGTTTATGTGTATATATGAATGAAAAACTAATCTTATCCGGTTATTGAAATATTAGATTGCTGGACATTTATGGAACGGTTAGAAATTATAAATAGCCGATGGTCTTATTTCCAAAATCAAGTGATCAAATCAGAGGTTTGGATTATACAACCAACCTTATTTTTATACGTTAACTTTAAGAGGGTGAGTTCCACATTTTAGCCGATCTAATTTGGATATATTTGCTAGGTCTACCATATCTAAGTGCCTGAGTATCAAGCTTCCTATGCAGCCGGAGTATTAAATAACTCCCCTTCCGAAAGTCAGAACGCGTGTCGGAAATGTTCAGATATGAGCTTGCGGCCGATTCGCCACATATAGTGGAAGGTAGCTGAGGCGATTTGCGCGAGGAGAATCCGTTCGTGCGCTGCATATTACCTTCCGACACGTGGACGATATCCTGCCATTCATGGCAGGCGGGGCCCACGCAAACATGCGCTCCCCACAGTAATGCGCTCTAACCGCAAGGTGGGCCACGCGTGAGAGAAAATGGACTAGAGAAAAAGACCATCTATATTCGTCTTACACGCTTGATAAGTAGACTGGCTTGATTTACAACGGCATCTTCACGTTGGGGCACGCCTGATGAACGGAATGCACAACCCACGTGAGCATATACTAATATGTGGGACCCATAGCCGAAGGAGTTGCTTTGCTACCGTGGCCGTACAGGCTTCTTAGTACGTCGCCGCCCATGGGCCTAACTTGATGAGTTATCGGATGATCTAAACCGTCCATGCTATATTATATCTGGAGATGAATCTAGGGTAATGAAAAAACTTTTTAGCGGCCCATATTTAAATCTAAATATCAAAGGTTAGGACTACCATCCAAGTGGGATTATTGGAAATGGCATAATAATGATAGTAACTATAAAAAGGCGGTTCAAATCCTGGAAGATCTCGTAATTTGTGCAAAATTAGTGCAACACGCTCAAGACCCTGAGCGGCGATGGAGGTGAAATATGGGAGCTATCTGTCAATCAGGACCGTTCATCCAGCAGGCACAGTTCAAAACATCCTTAGTCGTCAGTCGCCACTTTTTCTGCGCCGTATTAACCTCGTTTTCTGATTTCCCTTCGAAGGCCATTCATGGCATGGATAGGATCATCTGATCAATATATAATGCGAAAGCAATTCTACTAGTGACGGAGCCCACCATATGGACGGTCCCGATTGACAAGGCTCTACTTTGGAGAAAGGAAGCTACAATATCAAGCGAGTGGCATCTTCGATCTCTCTTCGCGCGAATCGCTGTTATATTTATTGTGCAAAACGCCCCGCTCCTGATTTCCTGGAGTTCCAATAATGCGGGTTATAGCCTTATAGGTACTGGTTTTCTTTCGGAAGCGGATTAGGTACGGCACCGGTCTTACCTAAGACAGTACCAACCTTACCGTGGGGCCCATTTTGATGTATGTATTCTATATCCACTCCATCCATCCGTTTTCACAGATCTTTTCAGGGCATCTCAAAAATAAATCAAATACAAATATCAGGTACATCATACTATAGGAAACACTGGTGACTTAACGCCCCACCAATAAAAATTTCTACGGCCTACCTTAATGTTTCCGTAACGTTTATTTGAAATCCAAACCGTTGATAAGGTTAAAAAATCTTTAATGAATGGAAAAAAAGTCAGATTGATCTAAAACTTTCATGGCCCAGAAGAAGTTTGTAATGGTAAATCACCACTGTTTCCAAAGGTATAGTCTAAAGATTTGGATATGTTTCATTTTGGGACACATGCACTAAAATCGTCTGAAAAAACTTATGGACGACGTGGATATAAAATACATGCATCAAGGTGGGCCCTACTGTAATGGACGTAGCGTCTTGGGTAAGGCTGGGGCCGCACCTATTCCGCTCCCTTTTCTTTTCAGCACTGTGGGCGCCCTTGGGGCTCGCCACTGGTTTTTCTCGCATGAAGCTTGCAGAGCTCACACGCGCGTGGAGAGATGCTCAGTTGCTAATGTGTCAAGCGTGCGGGAGATCAGGCCTTTCTATTACGTGGGCCACTATGTTTGGATCATCCGATCTTCAAATGAATTTGGTTTCATTCTTCAGGTGGGTCAGAGTGTACAAAAGAAACAGATGGCTTAAAGTCTTCTAACCGTTCATTTCTTTCTTACACGGTGGCCCACCCAGGAATCAGATGGCCTTATTTTTATCCCACAAGATTTTAACGGGTTGGAAAGCCTGATGAAGATTTGGATTTTTGACACGTATGTCATGTTGGCGTGTGTACTTGAGCGCGCATAGGTAGTATTTAAGATGGGCTAAGCGAATTCCTTTTTTTACCGGATGTATGATGAACGGGTGGAAATAAATAATTAAAGTTATTAAGATGGTTGAAATATTTGGTTGAACCAAATTAATTATTTAAAATTGAAAATAAAAAGAAAATAAAAAATGAGAAATGTCTTATAGAGTTAAGCCGGAGTCTGATGAAAGTTACTTGGCTTAAAATCGAATTTATTCATGTTACGGGGAAAATGAACTGACCCACAAAAGAAAGGTTTGGCTAAAAACTCACATTTCCAATTCAACAAATGGTTCCAAAGCTTAATGGATGAGATCAAGTTCGATGGCAAAAGTACCACAAACCCCAAGGAAGCGTAGCCGCTCGACTAAGCAAGTAGGTCGATACGACCTAGGTCGACACGGCCTAGATCCTTAACTTCTCTATGAATTGGTAGACTGGTGCAAAAGTAATAAGAAAAGACTATCAGAACTCATAAAGAAGTTAAAGGCTACATAAATTGGACATCACAAGGACCTTCTCCATAAATGAAAGGCCATCACTTTGTTTTGGCATACATGGACAAGCTCCCTCAAGTCCCTAAACATTACTCAACACGTCTCTGATGTACAGCCATTTCCTTAGTGTAACCTTAAGGGAAGGTCGGTCCAATTAAGCTCGATCTCCAACTAACATCTCTACGTCAGTTCCGAATGATCCGACCCTATCTAAGGAAGATAGGTCCGAAATCTTCTCCGGAGATAACAAGATTCATCCGTGACACAATCGTGATCCCAAGACCCTCTTTGAGGATCTCAGGGGATCCCCCTACTTAACAGGGAAATCTGTTATATACTACCGGCTCTCCTCAACTATAAATAGAAAGGCCTCCAATGGTGAAAGGCATCATTGGAGGTCTCCCCTTACTATTAATTTTTAGCCATAAATCCTTGATATTTAACAAGACCTAGACTATGTTCCTGACTTAGGCATTAGAGGGTCCCCTACTCTAGCCAAGGCCTTCCTTGTTCGTTCCTTATGTAAGTGAACAAGTCCAGAAAGGGGCTAACCAGATTTCTGTATCAATAGTTCACATTAGACAATGTCTCAATTGCAATAGGTTTCTAGAGTAATCGACCTCCAGGATACAACGATTATAACCATGTCTTAACGATCCTCTCACTGTATGTGGGGCTCGAACCACTTGCAGTCTAACCCGAAAGTACTGAGTTAACTCAGAGACAAACTCATTGACCAAAACTCCTAAAACAGAAAAGGAACAGAGAGAGCAGAAAGATTTTTCGAAGTAGTGCATTAAGTACCCTTTTAAAAAAGTTTGGTTCGTTAGATTTAAACCCAATAGGTACAACCAACCAACCGGCCACATCTCTATAGTTCAAAATGAAAATGTATAAGTATGAGTACACACACAAATAAAATCCTGCGAGTACCCATACACACACCTACGCAAGTATACTCGTACCCGTGCCCCGTCCCATCATGCGTGTGCACGTGCACACGCACACAGACTCAAACTCGGCTCGATACACGAGCATGTGTGGTTGATGATATAAATTAAAACTATCGGCATAGCCCCCTATAGGACCAAATTTACATACCATTTGAATGGGGATCAAGCCCCAAGGTAAAAAGTATATCTTATATACAAGAAAACTTTAGACAAATTTAATATGGGACTAAACCCACGACTAAAAAATAATAGAGATTTTAAATTTGGAGAGAAACCAAAATATTTGAAATTCGCTTCTTCTTTTTTTAACAAAAAATAATAAATTTTAAAAGAAAATGCAACAAAGATATCATTTCAACCTCTAAAAATTTGGTTGTTTAGGTTTTAATATGGATAGTTATAGTAACATTAGTATAATTAAAGGATGAAAATATTCAAGATGAGAATTTCTTGGAGTCTACCATAAGGGGGCCTATCACATAAACGGATTGGATTTGGTCAATGGGAAGAATCTTCCAAGGGTTGAGGCTCCAATGTATTGTATTGTAATACTTTCAGATGTATGTTATTAAACCTCACTAGACTAGGATTGCCACTCAAGGCTTAGCCGAGTAAGTACTCCCCACTGCAAACTAAAACTAGGCCTCATTCGAGCCTATGATCGTACAAAACAAACAGCTCAGTCCAACTTAGGTGCAAATTGCCTACCCCTGTGGCAAAAAGGTTCCTAAAGTTCCTATGCTCAGATGTTAGGTAGGGTTTGTCACAAACGAGAAATTCACTTCATCTATCAAATTTACTAGCTTATGTTAGGACATGAGACAAAAAATGAGGCAGACCCAAAAGTCAAATGAGCTATGACATGTGAAAATTTGGATAGGCAAATACATATGGTTGAAACTTCCCTAGTCCACTGTGATGCTCATATACCATTCGAACTATTCATAAGATCATTTTTACTGAGATGAACTAAAAACATAAAAAATATTCACCTTGTTATGGGAAAAACTGAACCAGTCCCTCACATGGGAAGAACAATCGACTAACTATAAGAGAATCCAAACCAAGGTGGTCGAAGGCCCAGGACAAGTTTATGAGCCAAGCTATTTAGGGCATTGGGGTAGGAGAGAGAATAAGCAAGTCTCCTGATTGCTTACCTCCAAGTGCAGAGGTTCGTAAGTAACATCCCGTGAATATAGGGTCGATCCCATAGGGAGATAATGCAACATCTCGGAAAAATCCGTACAAAGACCCGAGTATCACCACACGTGTCACGTCCCAAATTCGGAAAACGGGCTCACAAAATTTTTGATCGTCGAATCCAACGCCGACAGCCTCCGTAGTGCCCCATTCTCGGCTCCCGACGTTCATATGCCAGATTCCGATCATGAGATCCTATAAGGAGGATTTTTAGTATATATATATTTTTTGTAATGGAGCATAACCATAAGCATAATCAAGTCACAAAACAACATCACCACATATCCACTATATCAAAAACTTTAAGTACAATACGGAAAGAGAAATACAAGGTGATCAAAAGGCTCCAAAATAATCTGATACCACTCCTGCCTCAGTGCTGCCGCGATCCAACGTCACCTGCACGCAACGGTCGTGCATAAGCTTACAAAATCTTAAAGGGTGTTGTAAGTGTGTGCGCAAGGTGAGTGTCAAGTATGCAGTATCAGAGAAATACGAAAATATGCTGGTAAGTCCATGAATACTACCAGCCGTACCAAGGCTATGCGATGCAAGGCATGAATGTTATCGGCTATACCAAAGCCATGCGATGTGAGGCTTATGTAGCCAAATGTCATATGCGAGATGCAAAACAAGCATGTCAGTCCTCATCAAGTACACATATCAATACAGTTTCTCTCTGGAATATTACTGGGGTCTAATACACTTCACGCTGACTGCCACCTCCCTAGCCGCACAGTCCAATAGTGGAATAGACCACACTATCCGCCTGATCAGTAGTCTGTAAATGCCTACCCGGCTCATCGATAACGAACTCATTTGCGAGGTAGTCAAATTCAGCCTAGCTTATAACCCCCTCACTTGGGCGGATAAGGACACACCCCATTTCAACCGACCACGACACAGTGGGAGACGCGACCTACTAGTATTTGGCACTCGGGCGCTCGTGTATCCACTCGGTCTAGACGTTAGAGCATCTCTTGACACCAAAAAAGTTCTGTGACTTTTACCCAAGGACATCCTAAGTGTCCACAGTGTTAAAACTAAGTATTTTCGATATCCGATATGGTCATTCATGATGTGCCTGTGAAGCCATGACCCTGAGGTCACTAGAGTGTACAATGATCATAACACACAAATGCAAGATGCATGAATCACATTATCCAGTCATGCAACAATCCTGCGCATACCAAGCGCTCATGTAGGTAACTCTTATCAGTGAGTCTCATAAATAATCTACCCAATGGCATATGCTATGATCAGTCACTACTCATATTAAGCATACATATGATGTGCATGACATGAGTCATAGAATTATACTAAGCATGTTATATGGTGATGAACTATTCTCATAACGAAGATGGGCCTAAACGGCCTACAACAACAAGTATGGGCCTATCAATGGGCCCTAGTGAGAGTTACAATGCGGACATTTAACCAATATTGTACTTATAATGTGGGCGTCAAACCATCATTGCTCCCAAGGCATAGCTCGCCATAAACATCATTACATAAACCATGGTAGAATTACACATTGTAATGGACTTGTGTACATCCCATTAGGCCTCAACCCATGGGCCTTATGTATATAAAGGTGGGCCTCAATGGATGGGCCACAAATACATTAAGATGGGCCTCAATAATGGGCCTCATATATATATATATATATATATATATATATATATATATATATCAAGGTGGGCCTCAACAACGAGTCACAAATACATCAAGATGGGCCTTATTACATGGGCCTCATGTATATATCAAATGGGCCACAACAAGGGGCCTCTCCATCTACAACATTCATCTATATGCTAAAGATTATTTTAGAACACAAAAAAAGGATAAGTCATATCGAAAGATGATCTGGATTGCACTTCAAATATAAGTATTGATAATGATTTCCACCATTGAAAATTTTCAAGGCCCACCATAACATTTAATTTCCATCTAAATAGTTGATAAGGTCACACAGACCTAATAATAATAAATAAATAAATTTTATGTTTATCCAAAACCTCTGGGCCAGAGGGGTTTCAATGGTAGACATTCAACCCCCATTATTATCAATGGCCCATCAGATAAATAGATCTGTCCCTTTTTGGCCTTAAGCCATAAGATGGGCTTTCAAAATGGTTGGACGTATGGATGCAACACGTGCATCATGGTGGGCCCCACCGTCCAAACAATGGACAATGTGGATAAAACACATACATCATTGGGTGGGTCCCACCGTCCAATGGTGTGGACGGTATGGATAAAACAGGTGGGACCCATAGAACTTGATGACACCACTACAACAACTATGTAACTGGAGTGAGGTACACCAGCCATCCCACTCCCACACACAACGTCAATGGGTCCCACGTGAGGCCCACCATAATGTTAATTTTCCATCCAATTTGTTAATAAGGTCACACAGACCCGGATAGATAGGAAAAACAAATTTCATAATGGTCCAAAACTTTTATGACCCAAAAAGGGTTTCAGTGGCAGACGTTCAATCATCATTGTTTCCTTTAGTGTGGACCACCTGAGTTCCACACACGGCTAATTTTTTGGGGTGACCCATGGCTAGAATGGGGGCCAACAAATGCACAGTGTTGATGTTCTACACACGTCACGATGGTTCCCGTGGTTGGGACCCACAGTCCCTGCCCCATTCACGACAACGCAGAACGTTGCTGCATCCTTTAACGGTCAGCAACAGCAACGCCTGCTGCTGCTCCCTCTCTCTTATTTTTTTTAAAAAAGATTTTTGATATCATGGTTTTTCCTATATGGGGCCCTCATCAGTAGAATCCACCCCGTACACTGGCTCCTATGGCTCAAGACAAGCCAAACAAGTCCAATATTTGGCATGTTTCGGTGTGTAGAAAGATCAAAGTGAATTTTAAATGTGAAAACCACTGTTTTCTATGCTATGGCCCGCCAGATAATTGGATTGGCCTCATTTTTCAGCTCAACGCCTAAAATGAGTAGGGGAATGGGATGGACGGTGTGGATTAGATCAATGCATCAAGGTGGGGCCTGCATGAGTAGCCTACCCCAAAAGCTTTTATATATATATATATATATATATATATATATATATATATATATATATATATATATATATATATATATATATATTTTGTTACTGTTAGTACACCTTACTGTCAGTTCACGTTTCACTGGACCATGTCCAGCGTCCAGGGACGCTAGACGTGTGAATGTCCATCAAGGTGGGTCCCACACGGATGTGGCCCACTTGATCAATCTGATATTTGTGTTTTTCTCATCTCCATTAAGGTAGGGCCCACATAACTTGGACGATGTAGATCTAACATGTTCATCAAGTAGGTCCCACGGAGGTGGACGACAATGATGAATTGCATATATTAAGGGGTCAAAATCAAGAGAAAAGGGAGAGAGAAAGATAGAGATTGAGTGATGGAGGGACCTCGACACTATGGGCCCTCCCTTCCATGATTTACAACATACATCAAGTGGGTCCCATTACATATGGGCCCACCGATCAAAATCAACGGCGGAGATCCTTTATCCATCAAAATACAAGGTCTAGATGACCCTATCTATGCAAAGAAAATAAACATCATGATGGAGTCCATGGAAATGGCTCATTCATGGAATGATCATGAGAATCAAGGTGGACCATCGACTACATCTAGGGTACAAAGTGAGATCCATGCCATCAATCGGTAGGCCTCACTTGGCCCATCATAAAAACATGAAACCTAGGCCTATAGAAACACCCACCATTCGATCTTCTTGGTCCGATGGAACGCCGATCTCCTTGTGCTTCACTTTGATGGAAGATATGAGAAATGAAGGGCTAGGATGATGGATCTTAAGGTGGGAAGTGGGCCACACAACACACTCTTTTCCCTCTTTTGGAAGTGCTTAGATGTGCACTTTTTTTGTCTCCTTTGTTGCTTGAAAAATGTGAAGAGAAAGAGAGAGAGAGAGAGAGAAAAGATAATTGTAAGAGATGTGATGGATGTGAGGTGATAGTTGTACTTAACTTGAGAGTTGACTTGGTAGGTTGCTTGACTTGGGGAGAAAGAAAGCATGGGTTATGTACTTTGATTGATTGATTGATTGATTGATGGGATGGGTTATAGAGATTCTCTTGGGTTCATAAATGTGTGATGTTTCTTCGAAATAAACGCGAGCCCACATCTCCTAGCCAGGGTATCAGATCGGTATGTAAGATGCGACGTTGAAACCGCGATGATGGTGTGGTAGCAATGGTACAAGTCTCGGATTAAGCCGACTTAAATCTACAGGATTCGAGATAGGGTCATGCACAAACGTCGATTATAGGTCGCGGGTTACCGAAATTCGTCGAGAAAGATCGCGGAAGTTGAAAGAACAGTACGGACTAGGATACAAGCCTTACAGCTCTCCTCACCTAATAAAAATTTCATTCTCAAAATTTATACTACCGTCGCAGCTAATCATAACTCATAAGGGAATAAAAACATAATATCATATATAATCAAAATACAATACAATATACAATCAAACATCGAAAAGATGGGGATAACGCTCTCGAATCTCCACCTCACGCTCCCAAGATGCCTCATCCACACTATAATGGCCCCACTGCACCTTCATAAAGGGAATGACCTTGGTCTGAAGGACTTGCTCCTTCCGATCGAGGATACGAACTGGCTATTTAATATAAGAAGCGTCCTCACGAACCTCCAATGACTGTCAATCAATAATAGGAACGATGTCTAACCCATACTTCTTCAACATAGAGACATGAAAAATGTAGTGGACGCCAGACAACTGAGGTAACAAGGCAAGCCGACACGTAACGACGCCAACGTGCCCGATGATCTCGAAAGGTCCTATGAATCTTGGGGTAAGCTTGCCCTTCACTCCAAATCAAACCACACCCTTCATGGGTGAGACCTTGAGATACACATAGTCCTCAACGGTAAACTCCAAGGGACAACGCTGACGATCAATAAAACTCTTCTGCCGACTATGAGTTGTGCGCATCCTTTACTTGATGATATCGATAACATCTGACGTCTGCTGCACAAGCTTGGGACCTAGGAGACGCCGCTCCCCAACTTCGGTCCAACAAGTCAGAGATCTACACAGTTTACCATATAATGCCTCAAAAAGAGCCATGTCAACGGTCGCCTGATAGCCATTGTTGTACGCGAACTCAGCCAATCACAGGTGCTTGTCCCAGCAACTCGAGAAATAAATTGCGCAGGCCCGAAGCATATCCTCAAGGATGTAGTTGACCCTCTTGGTCTGGCCATCGGTCTGCGGATGGTAAGTGGTGCTGAGTTACAAATTAGTGCCCATTGCTCTTTAAAAGCTCCCCCAAAACTGAGACATGAACTTCGGGTCTCACTCTAAAATGATCGAGACATGAACACCGTGCAGTCTCACGATCTAATCAATAAATAGCTTGACAAGCCGATCCGCATGCCAAGTCTCACAAATGATAAGAAAATGTGTCGACTTTGTCAGACGGTCCACGATAACCCAAATGGAGTCATGATCGCGCTGTCCTCGACAAACTCATGATAAAATCGGTAGATATGTGCTCCCACTTCCACATCGGGATACTCAACTGTCACGCCCCAAACCCGAAAATCGGATTCACATGAATCCCGATTGCCGAATCCGGTGTCGACAGCCTCCGTAGTGCCCCATTCTCGGCTCCTGATAATCTAATGCCAGATTCCGACCCTGGGATCCTACAAGGAGGATTTTCAGAATAAATTTTTTTTTTTGTAAAGGAGCATAACCACAGACATAACCAAGTCACAAAACAACATCACCACGTATCCACTATAACAACAATTTTAAGTACAATGCAGAAAGGGAAATACAAGGTGATCAAAAGCTCCAAAAGGTCCTGATGTGCACTCCTGTCTCAGCGCTGCTGTCGTCCAACGCTACCTGCACGCAACTATCGTGCATAAGCTTACAAAAGCTTAGAGGGTGGTGTAAGTGTGTGCGTAAGGCAAACGCCAAGTGTACAGTAACAGAACAATGCGGAAGTATGCGGTAAGTCCATGAATATACCAAGGCTGTGTAATGCAAGGCATGATGCGAGATATGAATGCCATCGGCCACACCGATGCAATGCAAGGCCTACATAGCCAAATGTCATATGCGAAATGCAATCCAAGCAAGTCGGTACTCCTCAAATGCGTATATCAGTACAGTTCCTCTCTGGATATCACCGGGGTCCAATACACATGCAGAGACTGCCACCTCCCTAGCTGCACAGTCAAGCAAGCGGATAAGACCTCACTATCCGCCTGACCAGTAGTATGTCAATACCTACCCGGCTCGTCGATAGCGGACTCATTTGCGAGCTAGTCAAACTCAGCCTAGCTTATAGCCCTCTCACTCAGGCGGATAAGGCCATACCCCCTTCCAACCGACCACGACACAGTGGGAGACGCGGCCTACTGGTATTCGGCACTCGGGTGCTCATGTATCCACTCGGTCTAGACGTTGGAGCATCTCCTGGTACCAAAAAGGTTCTGGGACTCTCACCCAAGGACATCCTAAGTGCCCACAGTGCTAGAATATGCATTTTCGGTACCCAATATGGCCATCCACAATGTACCTGTGGAGCCACGGCCCTGATGTCGCTAGGGCGTGTAGTGATCAAGTCATACGTATGTGAGATGCATGAATCACGCTGTCAAAACATGCAGCAATCCAGCGCGTACTGCGCGATCATGTGGGGCACTCAGTCACATAACGAGTCCCGTAAATGGTCTGCCCAATGGCGTATGTTATGATCAGTCATTACTCATATCAAGCATACATATGATGCGTATGGGCATGAGTCATGAGATTATTCTAAGCATGTTGTAAGGCAATGAATAGCAACAGGTATGGACCTATCAATGGACCCTAAAGAAAGTTACAATGCGGACATTTAACCAACATTGTACACACAATGTGGACGTCAAACCAACATTGTTTCCTAGGCACTGCTTGCCATAAATATCATTTCATGAACCATGAGAAACGTTCATTGCAATGGACTCTAAGGACTTCCGTTGGGCCTTGATCCCTGGGCCTTGGATATATCAAAATGGGTTGTATTATATGGGACTCACATTCACCAAATGGGTTGCATTAATGGGCCTCACCAATGAGCCTTATGTACATTGCAATGGTCCATGATCCATGGGCCTTGAAACACATCAAAATGGCCTCACAACTTGGGCCTTAAATATGTCAGATTGGCCTACACTCATGAGTTTTAAACCTACTAAATGGGCCACTCCATTTGCGCCCCATGTGCATCCAATGGGGTTGAATCCCGTGGGCCCTTTATGTATAAATGAGCCGGATCCCGTGGGCATTGCATATGTCAAATGGGCCGAAACCCATGGTCATTACAAATGCCAAATGGGCTTAATCCCATGGCCGTTGCACATGCCAAATGGGCTTAATCCCATGACCATTGCGCATGCCAAATGGGCTTAATCCCATGGACATTGCACATGCCAAATGGGCTTAATCCCATGACCATTGCACATGCCAAATGGGCTTACTCCCATGGCCTTAGATGTGCACCAAGGTGGGCCTGAATGAATGGCCATAAATGGATCAACATGGGCCTTATATGCGTGCCAAAACTAGGCCCATTTGAACCATGGATCTACTTCATTTTGATTGATAAATGCATGGACGGTTAGGATGCAACTCATGCATCATGGCGGGGATCACAGGGAGGGCCACCATCATTATAATATACTATATAATTATATACAGTATATATATATATATATATATATATATATATATATATATATATATATATATATATATATATATATGTATACACATACACATGCCCACGCACATGTATACTCACACATGCATGCACACACATGCACACGCACGCACCCACACACATGCAAACACACACGTGCACTCACACGCACTCATACACACTCACACACACTCACACACTCACACACACTCACACACACTCACACATGCAGTGGGCTCCACCGTCCGGGCGGACGGTGGAGTCAGGCACGTTCACCACTGTGGGTCCCATGGGAGGGGCCCACCATAATGTTTATATGACATCCGACCCATCCATTAGGTCACAGAGACCCGAATGAAGGGTAAAAACAATTTTCAGCTTGATCCTGAACTCTGGTGGGCCTGAAAGAAAGCTTCAATGGAAGGGTTCATTTCACACTGTTTCTCATGGTGTGGGCCACCTGAAATTTGGATGTGTCTCATTTTTGGGGACGGCCCACCTCAGAGGGTGGGCCACCTTATGGACGGTGCAGATACAAAATATGCATCATGGTGGGGCCCAAGCTCAAGGCCGTGGGACCCTACCCACGTCCGCCCGCCCGCTGGCGTGCGGCCAGCGTCCTGACACAGCAGCAATGCTGCTGTGTGAAATTTTTTTTAAAAAAATGGAAACCCATTTTTTTGGGGTTTTTCAGGTGTGGGGCCCATATCTAGTAGATCCACTCCATCCACCGTATTCTATGCCTCGAAACAGTTAGAATGAGACCCATATCCGCCTTTTTATTGGTGTATAAGATGACCAAGGCGTCTTTCAATGGTAATAGTACTATTTTCGACGATATGGCCCACTGGATGCTCTGATCATCCTCATTTTTCGGCTCAACGCCTAAAATGAGTCGGGAAAGGGAATGGACGGCTCGGATCGGATATAAACATCGGGGTGGGGCCTATGCAAGGAGGCCACCCAAAATTTATTTATTTTTTTTTCTTCTTTCCTTCTTCCCTTTTTCTTTTTCTTCACAGCGTCCAGCGTCTGGGACGCTGGACGGTTAAATAAATTTATTTATTTATATATATATTTTTTATATATATGGTAGGCCCTGATGAAGTGGGCCACTACCTGATGGGCGGCATGGAAATGGTGTGAAAGGTGGGCCCCACTTGGATAACATAAATACATCAAGATGGGATCTATTCAAGTGGGCCATCCCATCCTTTTGTAATGAATAAAATAAAATAAATTAAAAATAAAAATAAGATAGAGAGAGAGACATGGAGAGTGGGACACGGCTTATGATGGAGGGTCCCCGTCATTATGGGCCCTCCCTTACATGAAATCATACAACAACGGGCCCCTTTGAACGAAGGACCATCAAAAATGTAAATCAACGGTGGAGATTCATTCTCCACCGTTATGGACGGTCTAGATGACCTTTTTGAAATGAAATAAACATCATGATGGGGTGCATGGAGAATGGCCCCATCATGGAATGATCATGATGATCCAAGTGGTCCATCGGCCACAAATAAAGGTCCCAAGTGAGATCCACACCATTGATCGGTGGGCCTCACTTGGTCCACCATAAAAACACATAAATCTACCCTATAGAAGCACCCACCTCTTGATCTTCTTGGTCCGTTGGATAGCCGATCACCTAGAGCTTTACTTAGATGGTGGAGATGGGAATTAGATGGCTAGGATGGGAGATTTGGGAGTGGAAAGTGGGCCTCACATATGCACTTCTCTCCATGGGGAGGCTTGGACGTTGGATGCTCTCCCTTGCTTAGGTTGGAGTGTTGAGAAATGAGAGAGAGGGGTGTGATTAATGAGAGATGGAGTGATGTGAGGTGAGTGATGGGTGAAGTGAGTGATGGGTGAAGTGATGTGTTAGTTGACTTGGGTGGTTGCTTGACTTGTGGAGAAAGGAAGCATGGGTGTGTGTGTACTTGACATGAGAGGTGATTGATGGGATTGATGGGACATATTGTAGAGATTCCTTGGGATTTGCAACGCGCGGTGTTTTTGCTCGAACTGAACGTGGGTCCGTATCTCATCGTCTGGGTATCGGATCGGTGCGTGAGTTGCGGCGTTGGAACCGCGGCGACGGTGCGGTCGCAACGATACAAGTCTTGGATTAAGCCGGCTCAAATGAATAGGATACGACTTACGGTCGTGCGCAACGACAACCATAAGTCGCGGATTGCCGGAATCTGACGAGAAGGGTCGCGGGAATCAACGGAACAGTGCGGATTAGGATACGGGTCTTACATCAACGGCTGTAATAGACTAGGGGGTCTCTGATGATAGACCTTGGCATGCTAGCACATGTCACACTCGGCCATAAAACTGAATATCTGGTGCTTCATCCCCGTTCAAAAATACTGATGACTCATATCGCGATACATCTTCGTCGAGCCAAGGTGGATAGAGAACTGCGATCGGTGTGCCTCAGTCATAAGATCTCGGCGCAACTCAGGAATATTCGGGACATATAATCGGCCTTTGAAGTGAAGTCCGCCATCAGAATCAATTTGTCAATCTGACTGACTCTCAGATGCTGCCTCTGCCCGATTACTCTGCACTAACTCATCTGTCTGCTAAGCCTCGATCACCCTTGCGACAAGAGAAGGTTGAATCGAATGGCTTGATATCTACACAATAGAAGACTGCAAGTTAATCTCGATGTCAAAAGCTGACAGATCCTCAAGCATCCTCCACTCCTGAATCATCATGTACGCCATCAGGCCTCATGGCTGACGGCTGAGGGCATCCGCTACCACGTTCGCCTTACCCGAGTGGTACTAAAGATCAAAATCATAGTCCTTCAGGAGTTCCATCTAACACCTCTAACTCATGTTTAGCTCAGACTGAGAGAAAAAATGCTTCAAGATCTTGTGGTCAGATAAGAGCTCGAACCTCACCCCATAAAGATAGTGCCTCCACACCTTCAGGACGAAGACAACTGTTGCCAGCTCCAAATCATGCGTGGAGAGTTCAACTCATGGACCTTGAGCTGGCAAAACACATAAGCCACCAGCTTTTCGTGCTGTATCATGATAGCAACTAAGCCAACTCGTGAGACATCTGTAAATACAACAAATTCATCACTCCCAGAAGGAAGAGTGAGGATAGAAGAGGATGTTACTCCATAAATTACTGCTTACAAGCGTCGCTCCAAACGAACTCGACACCCTTCCGGGTCAACTTAGTCAACGGGGTTGTAATACGAGAAAATCTCTCAAAAACATCGGTAGTACCTTGCCAAACTAAGAAAACTGCAGATCTCGAACGCGTTCATATGCTAGCCCCACTGATGCACGGCATCAATCTTCGAGGGGTCCATTACGACGCCCTACCTCATCACCACATGACCGAGGAACTTCACCTCCTCCTACCAGAACTCGTACTTCTCCAGCTTTGCGTAAAGCTGGTGTGCACAGAGGGTCTGTAAGGTAATCTCCAGATGCTGCTCATGCTCCTCACGGGTCCTCAAATATATCAAAATGTTGCTGATGAACACCATAACAAACTAGTCAAGATACGGACGGAAGACCTCATTCATCAACTGCATGAATACTGTGGGCGCATTAGTCAGTCCGAAGGACATGACATGGAACTCAAAATAATCATAGCGCGTCCTGAATGTTATCTTTGGGATATCCTCATATCGGACCTGAACCTGATGATAACCAGACCGCAAGCCTATCTTCAAGAAGAACTGCGCCTCCTGCATCTGATCAGACAAATCATTGATCCTCGGGAGCGGGACTTGTTCTTGATCGTGACCTTGTTGAGCTCGCGGTAATCTACGCAATGCCTCAATGAGCCATCTTTCTTCTTCACGAAGAGTACCGATGCTCCACACAGCGAACTGCTCGGATGGATAAAGCCTAACTCGCGTAACTTATCCAACTGCTTTTATAGTTCTCACAATATCAACGATGTCATACGATACGGGGCCTTCGAAATAGGCGTCGTACCGGGCACGAGATCAATCTGAAACTCAGTGTGCCGATGAGGTGGTAACTCCAGAATCTCTTAAAATACATCGAGAAAACCAAAAATGACCTGCAGCTGGTCGATACTCAAAGCAATTGACTCCTCAACGGCACACGACAACAAGCAAGAAAGTTGTTCTCCTCTGGCCTCAGCAACAAACTGGAACTCTGGCACACTAGGAATACGGAACGTGACTGTCCTCGTAGAGCGGTCCAATATGGCGTGATACTCGGTGAGACAATCCACGCCCAGGATGACATCAAACTTGGACTTGGCAATACGAACAAATTAGTAAGCAAAAAGATATCCCTAATCAGAACGGGGTAAGATGCACAAAATTAACCCAACACTGCAGTCTTCCCTAAGGACGTCGATACTGATAAACCCTCACGGACAGACTTCATCAGTAAACCTGTCAATTGGCAGAAATCATCGACCACAAAGGAATGTGATGCACCATAATCAAATAATACACGTGCAATGCATACAGAAACAAGGAGAGTACCATTGACGACCCCTCCTGATGACTGAGGGTCCTGCTAGGCCACATAAAATCTACCCTGGGCTTGTTGGGGAGGTATAGGTCCCTTCTGAGGTCTCTTCTGGTGTTACTGCCACTGTGGTGGCCTGATCTGCTACCTCTGCTGCTGCGGGGGAGGTCCTGAAGGCTGGTGCTGCGGTCGTTGTTGTTGCGATGGGGGTTATCGCGAAGGCTTATACGATGCCCTCAGCTGTTGCTAGTGCTGCGAATGGGGATACTCATGTAAGCCCCGTATCCTAAACCGTACTGTTCCATAGACTTCCGCGGTCTTACCGGTCGAATTTCGGCAACCTTCGATCCTTAATCAATATTTATGTACGACCCTGATTCGTATGTCGTCAACTCGTATCAACTCAATCCAAGACCTTTACCATAGCGACCGCGCCGTCGCTGCGGTTCCGATGTCGCGACTTGCGCGCCGAGGCGATACCCTGGTCAAGAGATGTGGGCCAACGTTCGGTGCGAAAAAAATACCGCGCGTTGCGAAATCCAAGAGAATCTCTACGAAGTGTTACATCAATCCATCAATCCATCATATGTCAAGTACATGTCAAGTACACATCACCTTTCACCCATTCCCAAGCAACTACAAAAGTCAAGAATCTCTTACAAGCCCATACCTCTTACACCAAAAGCCCTCAAAGTCAAAAAGTTCTTATACCACCCATGCTTTTCTTACACAAATGGCCACAAAAGTCAAGATTTTCTTACACCCATCACTCACCACATCCATCACCCATCTCTCTCTCCCTTTACAACTCTCTCTCTCTCTTTCTCATTTTCAAACTCAAAAAAATCTAAGGAGAGAAATCTCATACGTATGAGAATTCTCCAAGCCTCTCCCTCTCTTTCAAAACTTCAAGTATGGCTCACTTTCCTACCCCATGATCTCCCATCCTAACCATCCATTCCCCATCTCCTCCATTGGAATCAAAGCTAAGGTGCTAAGGAACTCATATGAGCAAGAAGATCGAACGGTGGGTGCTCCTCTAGAAGTAAAAAATCTGATTTCTATAGCCTAGATATTTTCTTTCTTTCATGTAGGAAGTGTAAAACCCACTAATCAATGGTAGAGATCCCACATAATCCCATGGTTGTGGCCTAATGATATCCTCACCATGCATTTTAATTATAGGCCATGCATGTGCAAGATCCATGTTGTAAATGTATATCTAGGTATGATGTGCGGGTGTGATTGATCTTGGGAGGGCTCAATAGTGACGGAGCCCCTTTCCCTATGTCCGGATTGTCCCTCTATCTCTCTTTTCCCTCATTTTATTTTCTGATGTTTGTGGCCCATTAATGTATTTACCTTTTTATTTAACTTATATAATAAATTTTATCTAAGTACATGTTGTTGTCCAGAATTTTCTAGACAATTTCTGGTTATTTTTGGACCAGATTTTGGGACTGTTTGGGGGACTATTCATACCTATTAAATATACTTTTCTGAAAAGTGAGGATCTCATCTTGATGTCCTCCAAAATTTAGCCCCAACTGACCTTCAATGGGGTCCCAAAGGTGTGGTCCAAGTGAAGTGGACAGTCTGAATTTTATGCACTGTTCCAGCAACATTCCACCATGGACAGTTGAATTTTTAAAATTTATTAAAATACCTATGGGTGTTTAAAAATTATAAAATTTTTTAGGGGGGTGGCCTACTTATGTTAGGACCCACCTACAAAATTTTGGGACCAATGGACACCTGTACACACCATGGTGATGGCGGGACCGGCCCATTATAATATGGTGTCCAAATCAGTCCAATTTTCAGGACAGATTGATTTATGTAAATAAATTAAAATATTTACAGATGTCTAAAAATTCTAAAATTTTAGGAGTGTGGTCCACTTATGATAGAACCCACCTACCAAATTTTAGGGCCAATGGACCCCTGTACACACCGTGGTGAGGGCCGGACTGGCCCACCACGTTGGGACGTCCAGTTCTGTCCGATTTTTCTGGACAGTCTGTTTTGTTTAAATTAATTAAAATACTTAGAGATATATAAAAATTATGAAATTTTTTGGAGGTGTGTCTCACCTATGGAAGTATCACTTTGTGAAATTTCAGCCTCAAGTGAGCCCGTTTGGGTATCCAAAAGAATGGGCTAAGATGGTTGGACTCCTAGATTTTTTCTACTGTGCAGTCCAGCAATATGCCTTGATAAAAAAACCATAATTCAAAAATATTTCTTCTGATGGTGGGCCACCTTTTTGGGTTTCCTCTCATTGTATGCATGATGAGGGACCTTGGCCCTCAATTTTTAAAGTTTTAGAGGCCTTGGACCCACTCCAATGGAGTGCCTAAATTTAGGACAGCAACATGTTATAATTATGCTGGCCTTGGGCTAAAATTTTGAGGAGTGAGGCCCACCATATTATAAAGATCTTAGAGGAAATGATTTATACCTTTAGTTCCTTAAATGTTAGGCTTAATGAATGCACTTTTGAGGCCCACTACAGTTGAATTTAATTGGGTCCATGAATGAGCTAGTTGTTGAACTATTTAAGGCCCATAGAGTGGACCCATTTGATGTGTTCCAAGGCCCATGGGATTAGGCCCATTCGATGTAATTTAAGGCCCATAGAGTGGACCCATTTGATGTGTTCCAAGGTCCATGGGATTGGACCCATTTGATGTATTTTAAAGCCCATGGGATTAGGCCCATTTGATATATATAAGGCCCATGGGTCGAGAACCATTTGATGCAATCTAAGGCCCACGGGTTATGACCCATTGCAATGCACATAAGGCCCATTGGTGAGGCCCATTGATGTGGCCCATTTGATGAGTAAAAGACCCATATGACATGGCCCATTTGATGTATTTAAGGCCCAATGGGGTGTACCTAAGGTCCATTGCAATGTGTGATCCCAACCTGGTTTACGTAATGTTATTTAGTACGGGCTACACCTTGGGAGCAATGTTGGTTTGACGTCCACATTGCAAGTATAATGTTGGTTAAATGTCCACATTGCGACTCTCCCTAGGGCCCATTAGTAGGCCCGTACTTGCTGTATGTAAGCCGTCTAGGCCAGCTACGTTGTAAGGATAGGGCATTACTTTATAACATGCTTAATATAACTCCATGACGCACAATCCATTTGTATCGGTCCATTTAATCGGCCTGCTCATATCAGCCATTTGATTGATTTAGCCCATATGATTGATTAGGCCCATCTTGATATATTTGTGGCCTGTTGCTAAGGCCATATATGAGGCGCGTTGTTGAGCCCCACCTTGATGTGTATGAGGCCCGTTGTTCAGGCCCACCTTAAATATATATGAGGCCCATGTTGCAAGGCCCATTGTGATGTATGCAAGGCCCATGGGTCATGGCCTATTGCAATGTATGTAAGGCCTAATTGATGCGGCCTATTCGATATATTTATGGGGTCCATGTCATTAGGCCCATCCTGTTGTATTGGTGATCCGTCCATTGAGGCTCACCCGTGGTATATATTTGAGGCCCATGTGTAGGGCCCACCTATTGTGTATTTAAAGCCCATGGGTTGTGGCCATAGTGATGTATATTAGGCCTATGTGATGTAGCCCATACTGATATGTATTAGACCTAGGTATGTAACTCACCTGCGAAGTATATTTGAGGCCCATTGTGATATATCTGAGGCCCATGGGTGCGATCCATCCAGATGTATTTGAGGCCTATGGGCAAGGCCCATTGTGATATGTGTTAGGCCCATGACCAGGGCCCACTTTTTTCATATATTTGGCCCTTGTGTGAGGCCATGTGCCCATTATATATTTGATTCTATGTGGGCCATTCCTTGGGGGCAATGTTGGTCAAAAGTTCACATTGTCGACGCCGGTTATTGATACCGTTTATGAGTATGTGACATCATAACATCATGATACATACCCATTCGCATCATCTGCATGTTTTTTATGAGATGTGATTGACCATTGCATATGTCATTCAGCAGGATGATGTGAGACTCCCTGATAGGTGGAGATTATCTCACATGAGCGCATAACATGCGCAGGATTGATGCATGATTGGATTGTATGACTCATGCATCTTGCAGTGTGTTGTGATTACTGTACGCCCTAGTGACATCAGGGCCGTAGCCTCCACAGGAATATTGTGGATGGCCAGATAGGACACCGAAAATCTGTTCGAGCATCGGGCCACCATAGATGGCCCTGGGTGAAAATTCCTAAACACCCTCTTGGTTCCAGAGGATGCTCCAACATATAGATGAGTGGATAGATGAGCATTGAGTGTCGATTACCAGATGATCGCGCTCTCCACTGTGTCGTGGTCGGTTGGAAGGGGGTGCGGCCTTACCCGCCTGAGGGAGTAGGCATGGCTAGGCTGTGTTTGACCAGCTAGAGGAATGAGTCCGCTATCGGTGAGCCGGGTAAGTATTGACAGACTGCTGACAGGCGGATAGTGAGGTCTTTTTCACTTACCCAGTTGTGCGCTTGATTGAGGCAGCAGGTGGTGTGAAGTGTAATAGACCCCGGTGATTTTCCTAGAGGGGAAACGTACTGATATGAGGACTGACATGATATTATGGCACCCCGTCACTATTGTACATATGGGCGGGTGTACGTGGTTGGACGCTGATGTGGGCGGGGTTGAGGCCTGGGTGAGCTACCACACTGGGTGAGCTACCAGCTGTTGGCAGGCTACTGTGCTGACAGACTACTGAGTAGGAGTTGCATACTCATTCATTCATCCATTCACTATCCACTCGGGCTGGTGGTGCACAACTAATTATTGTGTATCTTCGTTATGGCAAGGATTTCGGTTGGGCACGCGACTAACCTAAGATCAGGAGTTTACCACGTTAAGTCAGACTATTCAAATTTAGGTATGAGACTGGTTTGGATAGAGGTTCCTTGTGGTGGACCCCGTAGCCTGCGATACTACGTACTATCATCCCGACATCACACTCCAGCATGGTCATTCCATTAGCACCATATACTGCATATTCCATTATATCTTCGGTGTGTGGCATTGTGGGTTGTTATGTTTCTGTATTCCCGTGACTTAGATGAGAGTGATGATATTTGTTAGCTCTTTCGAATTGTGTATTACATTATATCCTTGTCATTCGACATTTGATTATCTATGACTCACCATTTGTATAGCTGTCCTATATTGCGTATTCTAATATTGATTAACTTATGGACTTATTCATACTTCCGCTTATTATGTTATCGCATGATTATAATCTTGTCAGTATTTCTATTTACGCTGATAATTCCTGCTCTTATCAGTGTTTCTATTTATTCAGTCATTGTATGGTTTATGGATTAATAGCTTTCCGGTATTGTATGTTTATGATATTGTATTGAATACTTGGCACTTATCTCGTGCACACACTTACACCACCCTGTAAGCTTTCTATAAGCTTATGCATGATAGATGCGTGCAGGTGATGTTAGGTTGCAGCAGCATTGAGCTTGGAGCGTGCAGCTATTTTCTGAAGCTTTGATTTTGACATATATATTTCCCTTTCAGCATTGTATTCAAATGATTATATTAGTGGATATGTGATGATGATGTTGCCTTTATGATTTGGGTAAACTTGTGGTTATGCTTATTACTAGTTAAATGTACAAAAAAAAAACTCTTCCTTGTAGGATCCCAGGATCGAAAATCTGGCATATGAATACTAGGAGCCGAGAATGGGGTACTACGAACGCTGTCGGCACCGGATTCGACGATCGGGGATTCCTGTGAGTCCGATTTCTGAGTTTGGGACGTGACAACTCGTGCCTACGATATCCTGTCCTACCACACCCAAAGCAGGTACCTGAAAATGATTCCGGAAGTGGTGCTGAGGATCAACTGTGCTCGGAATGCTGGGTGGGTCATGTGTCGTTATTGTGGATGATGTTGTTGTTGTTGGGAACTACCAGAGGGTGTCTTCCTCTTCTGATCTCCCCTCTGGTCACGGGCTGTAACACCCCAGATTTTTGCCAACCTGGAATTAGACGTCCTTAGATAATGGGTCAATCCTAACACTTGGTTAACTTCTCAAAACTCAATCCAAACGTCTCAAATCCCTATTTCCTTCGAAAAGCTCACCTTTCACTACTTTATCCTTAAAAATTTTCTAGGAGATTTCATATTAGACATAAATCTTAAAGTTTAGGTGATGTTGATGAATACTTAAGCTAAAAAGTACTATGAATAGTAAATAAATAAATAAAAAAGGGTTTTTAACCATTAACCTTTTGGAATATCACTAAATAAGTAGACTATTTAGATAGATCAGCTTCTCCTACCCCAAAATCATATATTGGATGTCAAATAACTCATCCCAGGTTCTAAAATATACCCATTTCAAATATCAGATGGTGAAATCACCCCAAACAGGTCAACGAGCGGCGATGCCATCGCCGGTTTGGCGATGCATCGCCAAACTCGTCCGTACAGCGGGATTCTGCACCTTTTTTCTTGTGCGTTTCTTTAGACTTTGAAAAATCATATCTCCTTCGTTATAACTCCGATTTAGGTGATTCAAAAATCAGATTGAAGATAAATGAGTCTAGTTTTATATAAAAATATGTGATAAATATAATAAAATATTTAATATAGTTTAAAGTAGGTCATCGTGAGAAATTATCCGATAATCACTTGTTGGACAGCTGCTGCTTCTGAAATTTTTAAAATTTTTCTACAACTTGAAATCTTATGAAATTTGGTGGAGTTAGGGTAAACTTAATGATGAACCCCCAAAAAAATAATAAAAATAATATAATACCTAAAAGTTCCAAAAATGGGGGATAAAATGGCCCTAAGACTGTATTCTGCCATAATTAGTATAGAATTTGGTTGAGTACCAAACTGAATATTCAGTAGAATTAACTTGGACCACTTTAAATATGTTCTATAAGACCCAAAACTTATAGAACCAATGATGCTATAATATCCTAAAACCTTGGATCAAACTCTAAACCCGTTTGCTCTCAGGAGCTCTTTGAAACTTTGTATTGGATCTAGACCACGCGTCAAAAGTCTGATACCTACAATCTTAGACCGTTATGACCGCTTGGCTGGACTTGACAACCGTTTCGAAAATCAAGGCCAACCGACGTTCAGAGGCTGTTTCATTGAGCCTGGAGTGAAGAGGGTGAGAATAGGGTTAGATTTGAAAATTTTAATTTAAATCTGGCACGTGACTTGGCGCGTTATTATTAAGTGTTCTAACCGTCAGAATTCATCCAAATTACACCCTCGGATCAGGAAAAATTTCTCTTTCATATCATGAGACTTGTAGACCTGATCTAGGTGCGATGACCGCTGAACTAAAATTGGACCGCCACGTGCGATCTGTGACCTCTTTCGGTCTGAAAACTTGATGTGCGCTAGATCCAGTATGCATGAGTTTAAGTCCGACCGCGTTCAGACAGGGGACCTCCAGAAATCCTCTTTTGGATCGAAACAGCTCCGATTTGGTTATAACTTAAGTGTACTTTGTTCCCAAGCCTAATTTGGAAAGATTTGAGCTTATAAAAGGGCTTTAAACCCTCTCAAATCTCTCCCATACGAATTTGCTCAGAACCCTAGATTGGGAGAGAGAGAAAGTGAGAGATTTTGAGAGAGGGTGGGAGAGATTTTTCTGCCACCTGTTGCTGCTGCTGCATGTGCTCAGGGGACGCACTCCAATCACTTTCCTGGCGATTCCAACGCACTTCTAGGTAAGGAAAACCCTAACCACTTGCTGATTTGGAGATTTCTTCGATTCAAATAGCAAAGTAGCTGATGTACGTGTGTAATAGGTCGCCTGATCGCCGTAGACGAAGCGTATACGCTCCGTTCGAAACGATACACATCTAAAGTGAAAGGTGCGGATTTTAGACGCTTTGATTGACTGTTTTCAACGCTTTCAATGTCGTTTAATAGTAGATTATTAACGGCAACGCCGTTTGACATGTACAATATGCTGTCCGTTTCCTGTTTCGTAAGCAGACGAAAAATATGAGATTTAGGACATTTTAGTCATTTGTAGGAAATACTGTTTTCATCCATATTTTGCTGATATGATTGACATGACTTTTTATCGCAATAGGATATTAAGAATGCGTGCATAATCAGTTTGGCGAAGAGATTCGTCTAAATACGCACTTTGAGTCGACATACTATATGTAGACTTAAGTGTGTAGTTTAAGTGTTTGTATTTGTATTAGTATGTATTGAATTAAATGGTGTTATGAATTAGTTTGAGATTGAATCCTCAAATAATATGCTGATGTAAATGATTTCCTATATGTTGGCTATATGCATGATTTCATTATATATATGAAATGCATGTGTTTGATGATTTACTTAAGTTGTATGTTATAATATGTGTTAACATGCTCACATTGTTGTATTTCATTCACATTACTCCTATGTGATTGCTGACGTGATTCATAAATGTTTGGGACTATACCTAGTCCAGGCAGTCGGTAACCGAGTAAATTCGTGGTTGGCTTATCTTTGCCATGAACGATGCGTAGATGAACTCAAGTCGTGTTTTGGAGTTGGCGGCAGTGGTTAGGCCACATGAGGTGTTTTATGCACTTCATGTCGTTCGACTTGAGATGCGCTCATGCTAGTCGAGCCCATCAAGTAACCCGACTGGCCATTGTATGTTCACCTTGTATGAGTCATAACTGCTTGAACCTAGGATACTGAACTTACCATTGTAAACCCTATTAACCATGGTACCTTGATCCATAAAGACTCATGAGCCGGGCATGGTGGTATGGGACACCGTGGTCGAGCTCTCGGCCTACGCTGGGGCCACAAATCTCCCCGTAGTGACCAGTGCGTAACCCAGACTCGTGAGCAAATTATGGTGGTATGAGACACTATATTCTTGCTGTCGGCTTACATTGATAAGGTGATGGGGGAGCGGTGCAACGAGTGCGAGCAACAGCCCTGACAGCCCTTTGTAGTGACCTCGAGCGTATTCTGAGTCTACGGGAGGCGACGACCCTTCCGTAGCGACAAGAGTACAAGTAGGCCTGTATTGATAAGGTGATGGGGGAGCGGTGCAACGAGTGCGAGCAACAGCCCTGGCAGTCCTTGCAGCGACCTACAAATATAACATCGTATGAGATTACTAGGAGTGACGACCCTAGACAGGATCTGTGTTGGGATTGATATAAGTAAAGTACCTTAGTTCCCCAATATTACTGTATGAAAAGGGCTAATAATAACTCGGTAATCATATCAACATCACATTGCATGTACCTGGAAGATGTGGAGCACTGAGCGGTACGCAAGCATGCCACGGACGCAGATGGTGCCGTATGAGGGAGAATGTCGGTGAGGGCATCCATCATGTCATGTCATTTTGCATTAACAACAGTATTTATGAATGTTTGAATTATTGTTTTACTATTATCGCATGATTGATTCGATAACATGCTAATCTCTGCTCTCTTATCCCACTGAGTTGATCACTCACTCCCACGTTACGGGATGGTGTTTTCAGACACCCACCAGTCCCTATTGTGAT
This sequence comes from Magnolia kwangsiensis, assembly GCA_037074715.1. Taxonomy (NCBI): domain Eukaryota; kingdom Viridiplantae; phylum Streptophyta; class Magnoliopsida; order Magnoliales; family Magnoliaceae; genus Magnolia; species Magnolia kwangsiensis. The sequence continues at coordinate 186,524,141 of CM073572.1, read as the reverse complement.
TGTAGATGATGACGCGACCTGCGAGGCGGAGCTGGACTTGATGATGCTGAGGAGGATCCATCCTTTATGCGTGTTTTGATTGACGGGATTACAGAGAGGTTAATTAGATGCCTTGACACTTGTCATTTTATATTTTTAGAGCACTCATGTATATTCTTTTTATTTACTTTTGGAGTATACATGTATGTATATAACCTGGTAACATGTTCACACTCTGGAGACATACAACAGTTTATATATGTTATACATATTATCACAGTCTTCCGCTTGTTAATTTAACTGTCTCTGGAGTATGATATGTTGTTTTGGCTTAATCCCACTCATGTTTAATACATTAACACAGACAACATTCAATCATACACATTTATGTTGCATAAGTGATGTTCTGGAACTCGGGAGTGGAGTTTTTACTCGACCCCCGATTTTCGGGATGTTACATGGGCTCTCTGTAAACCGGCCCAATCTAACTCCTGGATCTGAGCCCTCTGCACAATCTACTCAAATGTTGAAAGTATGTGTCCGATCACATGACTTTTAAGGGTAGGCGCAGCCGTTCTCAAAATGGCAGGCCTTCCGCCCCTCATCATCAACAAGATACGTCGTGAATCTTGATAGTGAGACGAAACGCGCCTCATACTGGGACACAGTCATGTCTCCCTAGACCAAAGTCTCAAACTCTAATGCACGCTACTGCCACACATGCTCAGGAAAGAACTTCCGATCAAACCAATTTAAAAAGTCCTCTCAGGTCCACACGAAATCGGCCGCTACCGCTCGACGACAAATGCCCATTAATGCTGAGCCTCACCCTGAAGAAGAAATATGACTAACGGGACTAGCTGTTGGGTCGTACATCTCATGGTGTCGAATATCTTCTCCATGGTGTCGAATATCTACTCTACTTCGGATCAACATATCTCTGCTGCAGTAGGGTCTGGCTCGCACCGGAAACATGGGGGATCGTGCTGTTGAAAGTCTTTGAGAAGGGCGCTTGCACACTCCTACTCATCCTCGGCTGGCGTAACAGTGGGACGTCTGCTCTGCCCCTGAAGAATAGTGGTCATCGCTAGGCGGCACTCACAGGTACGGTCGGATCTACACCGATCTCGGGTAGAGGAGTGGCATCCTCGAGCTAAGGAGTAGGAATATATGATGGTGGAGCGGGAATCGCAGGTGGTAGAGCAAGAGTCGCAGGTGGTGGAGCGAGATTCGCTCAAGTTGCTCTTCTAGGCGGCATGTTCTACAGGAAGGGACAATGGCATATCAGCCTTTAGAATTATCGATGGCATAAACATTAAGGGTCTATATCGAAAAATTGTTAAGTTATTCAGACTCGGAACCTATTCAGTCTAAATTCATAGTAAATATATGATGTGATCCTCAGGTATTCCCAAGTTATGCTTTGATACTAACTTTTGTCACGGCCCAAACTCGAAAAACGGGCTCACAAAATTTTTGATCACCGAATCTGACACCAACAGTCTCCGTAGTGCCCCATTCTCAGCTTCCAGCATTCATATGCCAGATTTCGATCATGGGTTCCTACAAGGAGGATTTTCAATATAATTTTTTTTATAATGAAATATAACCATAAGCATAACCAAGTCACAAAACAACATCACTATATATCTACTATATCAAAAACTTTAAGTACAATGCAGGAAGGAAAATACAAGGTAATCAAAAGGTTCCAAAATAATCTGATGCACACTCTTGCCTCAGCGCTGCTACGATCCAACGTCACCTGCACACAACGGTTGTGCATAAGCTTACAAAAGCTTAGAGGGTGGTGTAAGTGTGTGCACAAGGCGAGTGTCAAGTATGCAGTATCAGAGAAATGCTAAAATACACTGGTAAGTCCATGAATACTATCAGCTGTACCAAGGCTATGTGATGTAAGGTATGAATGTTATCGGCCATACCAAGGTCATGTCATGCGAAGCCTATGTAGCCAAATATCATATGCGAGATGTAAAGTAAGCATGTTCGTCCTCATCAAGTACACATATCAGTACAGTTCTATCTGGAATATCACAGGGGTCTAATACACTTCACACTGACTGCTGCCTCCCTAGCCGCACAGTCCTGTAAGTAGAATAGACCACACTATTCGCCTAACCAATAGTCTGTCAAGGCCTACCCAGCTCGTCGATAGTGGACTCATTTGCGAGCTAGTCAAACTCAACCTATCTTACAACCCCCTCACTCAGGCGGATAAGGCCATACCCTCTTTCCAACTAACCATAACATAGTGGGAGACAGGGTCTACTGGTATTTGGCACTCGGGCGCTTGTGAATCCACTCGATATAGACGTTGGAGCATATCCTGGTACTAAAAAGGTTCTGCGACTTTCACCCAAGGACATCCTAAGTGCCCACAGTGCTAGAACCAAGTATTTTTAGTATCTGATACGACAATCCATGATGTGCCTATGGAGCCACGACCCTGATGTCACTAAGGCGTACAATGATCATGACACACAAATGTGAGATGCATGAATCACACTGTCCAATCATGCAACAATCCCGCGTATACCACATGCTCATGTGGGTAACTCCTATCAGTGAGTCCCATAAATAATCTACCCAATGGCATATGCTATGATCAGTCACTACTCATATTAAGCATACATATGATGCGTATGGCATGAGTCATGGAATTATACTAAGCATGTTATATGGTGGTGAACTATCCTCATAACGAAGATGGGCCTAGATGGCCTACACACAACAAGTATGGGCCTATCAATGGGCCCTAGGGAGAGTTACAATGCGGACATTTAACCAACATTATACTTACCATGTGGGCGTCAAACCATCATTGCTCCCAAGGCATAACCTGCCATAAACATCATTACATAAACCATAGTAGAATCACACATTGCAATGGACTTGTGTACATCCCATTAGGCCTCAACCCATGGGCCTTATGTATATAAAGGTGGGCCTCAACGAACAGGCCACAAATACATTAAGATGGGCCTCAATAATGGGCCTCATATATATATATATATATATATATATATATATATATATATATATATATATATATCAAGGTGGGCCTCAACAACGAGCCTTATACACATGAAGGTGGGCCTCAACAACGGGTCACAAATACATCAAGATGGGCCTAATCACATAGGCCTCATGTATATATCAAATGGACCACAACAAGGGGCCTCTCCATCTACACCATTCATCTATATGCTAAAGATTATTTTAGAACACAAAAAAAGGATAAGTCATATCAAAAGATTATCTGGACTGCACTTTAGATATAAGTGGTGATAATGATTTCCACCATTGAAAATTCCCAAGGCCCACCGTAACATTTAATGTCCATCCAAACAGTTGATAAGGTCACACAAACCCAATAAGAATAAATAAATAAATTTTATGTTTATCCAAAACCTCTGGGCTACAGGGGTTTCAATGGTAGACATTCAACCCACCACTGTTATCAGTGGCCTACCAGATAAATAGATCTATCCCTTTTTGGCCTCAAGCTATAAGATGGGCTTCCAAAATGGTTGGACATATGGATGCAACACGTGCATCATGGTGGATGGTGTGGATAAAACACATACATCATTAGGTGGGTCCCACCGTCCAGTGGTGTGGACGGTGTGGATAAAACAGGTGGGACCCACAGAACTTGGTGACGCCACTTCAGCAGCTATGTAGCTGGAGTGAGGTACACCAGCCGTCCCACACCCACACACAATGTCATTGGGTCCCACGTGGGGCCAACCATAACGTTAATTTTTCATTCAATCTGTTAATAAGGTCACACAGACCCCGATAGAGAGGAAAAACAAATTTCATAATGATCCAAAACTTCTATGACCCAAAAAGGGTTTCAGTGGTAGACGTTCAATCATCATTGTTTCCTGTAGTGTGGACCACCTGAGTTCCACACACGGCTGATTTTTTGAGGTGGCCCACGGCTAGAATGGGGGCCACAAAATGCACTGTGTTGATGTTCTACACACATTACGGTGGGGCCCATGGCTGGGACCCACAGTCCCTGCCCCATTCATGGCAGCACAGAACGCTACTACCTCCTTTAACGGTTAGCAGCAGCAGCGCTTGCTGCTGTGCCCTCTCTTATTTTTTTAAAACTTTTTTTGATATTGTGGTTTTTCCTATATGGGGCCCGCATCAATAGAATCCACATCCTGGCTTTCCAATAGGCATAGTTTGTGCTATTAAAGGGTGGTGGCCCAACGATTGATAGGCTATCAAAATTTGACATCTTAATATAGCTTAGATCGTTAGCTCAAGAAATAAATCCAATAAATAAACAATAAGCACGAGCTATTAGGCTCTGATACCACTTGAAAGGGCCTAGCTATATGCCCTAAAGGGGGGTGAATAGGGCAATGCCAAATAAAATATATAACAGCGGAATAATAAAAAAAATAAATCACAATGCTGAATTAAAAATCAATCTCAATAAACTAGATTTAAGAGAATGATACTATATCAGTTCTAAGGACAACCTTATACCAAAAACCAAAAGTTTAAGGTAGGACAACCTTATTTCTAGAATGTCCTTTGTATCACAAACCAATGAGGAATAAAAAGCAAATAACCAAAATAACTTGCAGAAATAAATCCTAAGTTATTACAACATTCCCCACACTTGCTTGAAATAAAATGATTACAACATTCATCCACAAATACAATCCACAAAACTGAATGAATAAAGAAATGAAAGAATAAAGCACATCCAAACACAACGATATATAGTGGTTCGCCTGTGTGTACACCAACTATTATCCAACAGCCACACAGAATGCTACTCCACTCCTAATATCCTCACACAGGGGATATTAGCATGTACTATCAAAATAGGTTTCACAGGTTCACCTAAAACCTTCACAATTGTGTCTTTTTATCACGGGCTTACACAATCCAAAAACCTATACAATCTGAGTTTTCTGGCTCTCCTCAGGTAACCAAAACAATGATATTTTTCTGACAAATCTCAAACAAAACTAAAGAGAGTAAATTACACAAATGTAAAATACTTGAATCTCCTTTTGAAGTAGCCTGGTAGAACCAATCGGAGTAGAAGTTCGATTCAACATTAAAAGTCCAATACTCACTTTATGAATGGTTCTAAGTCTAATTGATTTTAAATCAAAAGGGCTGGTTCTATTTGATTTTGAATCCAAGAAGAAGGAATATCAAAAATTCTTCTTTCTAATAAGATTGGACTGTAGATCAAAATCAAATACAAAATATGCTAGCAAAAGGAATATTAAATGAGCACAAAGTAGCTTAAAAATAAACACGAACTTATCTCAGAGAATGGCCTAAAGATTGCTTGAATTGATTTGAATTGAATTAAAAAAACTCTGAAGTTCGTGCTCTATTTATAGCCTGAAAAATTCCATCTACGATTGATCTTAGGATCCTAGGACTGGTCGTAGCTTCAAAGATTTTTAAAGATTTTCGCGGGATAAGGATTAGCTGTTCCACGACTGGTCCTGGGTAGACTACGACCGGTCGTGGGCCACCTACGACTGGTAGTAGGACCCCCAATTTAGTTGCTGGAGTTCGAGTCGTAGGGCTAAGACTAGTCGAAGGATGAGTCTTATAGCTCACAGGACTGGTCGTAGGATGTACAGGACTAGTCGTAGGACAACCAGAAAAATTTGAAAATCTTCAACAACCTAGGACTGGTCCTCAAAAACTTAAGACTGGTCGTAGCAGAGCTAGGACTGGTCTTGAAGTCCCTAGGATGGTCTTAGAACAGCCCGTACAAGCATATTTAAAATATACGAATTATGTATCCATAATGACCTACAATAAAGCCCAACCTAAGGTCAATCTAAGGTCAAACAAACCTTGAAAGTGAGATGGACATTGATAGTCTGTACTCTCAGATGACCCTTAAGAGAAGCTTGAGAATTTACGAATCTTGTTGTAGGCCTTCTCGAGCTTGAACCTTTCTTGACTTGATAAAGTCTTCTTCTATTCTTGTACTTGTTAGAATCTTGAACATGCATACTTGAAGACTTCTATTCTTGTATACTTCATCCATGACTAGACTTGAAACTTTCTTCATTTAAGTTCTTCATCCATGAAATACAATGTCTTGAAGCAATGAAAAGTCTCAAACATGAAACATACGATATACAAGACATAGACATAGGTTTTGACACCACAAAATTTGACAACCAAAGGGATATGAAATCATAGCACTTACAATCTCCCCCTTTTTCAAATTTGTGACAAAACACATAGCATAAAAGATAAGAGCAGCATTTGCTCAAAATAAATCATGAGCCAAAAAAGCACAAATTACTCTACTCCCCCTAAGTAATACGAGTACTGCTCATATAAACAATAAACAACATGTAAACAACAAGATTTCATATTATCAATTAATCCACACATATTCCACTACAAGTACTCCCCCTTTCCATACTACTCCCCTTTACCATACTACTTCCCCTTTTTATCATAAAATGACAAGGAAAAGTCACAATAGGAAAGAGAACGACAATATAGAGAGTAATAAAAAGCAGATAATGAGAAAGGAATATGGAAGGAAATATCATATCATAAAATATAAATCCAAAAACATCAAACTATAACCAAGTTAATACAATATTCAAAATAAAAGATAAGATAATGTTATACAATTTAAAAGATAATCCGCCTAATCAGATCCAGAGGAGGGAGCAGGGATAGTAGGATCAATCTGGTGTAAGCCCCTATTGATGCGATGAAGATGTTTTCGCATATATTTAAACTGCATATCGTGGGCTACACTCATGTTATCAACCTTCTCCTCCAATACACGAAGGCGTACATCATAACTAGATGGATCGTAATCAGGATCATTTGGTGAATCAGTTTCTATCTCATCAAATAACTGTAACACCCTGAAAATTGGGGTCGAGCATAAAACTCCACTCCTGAGTTCCAGAACATCACTTATGCAACATTTTCAATGATGGATGAATGTCGGTTGTAATAGTGCATAAAACATGAAGTGGATTAAGCCAAAACAACATTTCATACTCCAGAGATAGTTAAATTAGCAAGCGAAAGAATGTGATAGATATATAGAATATATGAACTGTTGTAGGTCTCCAGAGTGTGAACATGTTACTAGGTTAAACATATACATGTTTACTCCAAAAATGATCAAAAAGAATATATATGAGTACTCCAAAAATATAAAATGATAAGTTTCATGGCATCAAATCAACCTTCATGTAATCCCGTCGATCAGGACACGGTTTACATAGACACGCCTAATAACCGCCTATAGGAGAAATCCTCCTCATCATCATATAAGTCTGACTCCGTCTCGCAGGCCGCGCCATCATCTGAAACTACAACAGGGTCTGGTGGGTGTCCAGAACACCATCCCGTAATGTGGGAGTGAGTAGTTAACTCAGTGAAAACTATACAGCAAAGGTTAACATGTTATCAATTCAATCAAGCAGTAATGATAAAGCAGTACAATCAAACATTCCTAAATAATATAATTAATGCAAGGATGAAATGACATGATGGATGCCCTCGCCAACATACTCCCTCATGCGACACCATCTTACGTTTGCAGCATGCTTTCTTCCCTCAGTGTTCTACATCTTCCAGGCACATGCAGTGCGATATGAATATGATTACCGAGTTGTTATTAGTCCTTTTCATACAGCAGGATTGGGAAGCTAAGGTACCTCCCTTATATCAATACTCAAACAATGATCCATTCTAGGGTTGTCAGTCCTAGCATATCTCATACGAAGTACGATTCTAGGTCGCTGCAAGGGCTGTCAGGGCTGTTGCACGCACTCGTTGCACCGCTCCCCCATCACCTTATCAATACAGGCCTAGTTTATACTCTGTTTACTGCGGGAAGGCTCGTCGCCTCTCCGCAAATTCAGAATATGCTTGAGGTCACTACAAAGGGCTGTCAGGGTTGTTGCTCGCACTCGTTACACCGCTCCCTCATCACTTATCAGTGTAGGCCGACAGCAAGAATATAGTGTCTCATACCACCATAATCTGCTCACGAGTCTGGGTTGCTCACTGGTCACTAAGGGGAGGTTTGTGGCCCCAACGTAGGCCGACAGCTCGACCACGGTGTCCCATACCACCATGCCCAGCTTATGAGTCTTAGGGGATCGAGGTACCAAGGTTAGAAGGGCTTTCCAATGGTAAGTTTAGTACCTTAGGTTCAAACAATAGCGTCCAAACATGGTGAACAAACATTGGGCCAATCGGGTTACTTGATAAGCTCGACTAGTATGAGCGCACGTTGAGTTGATCGACATGAATGCGCAAGCACTCGACGTGGCCTAACCACTGTCGACAAGCAACATATGGCTCGGGTTCGTCGAGACATGTCCTAAGTGGCGAGACAAACTCCGCCACCAAGCAGAGTCTATTACTGATTGCCTGGATTATTTCATAGTCCCAAACATGTACAATTACAACAAATAAACATATGACATTATCAAGGCAGTAATGAATAAATAAATCTATCCTACAGCCATTTGAACATACTATGGAAACATGGATATACAGTACATAAAGGAAATCATACACACAGCTAAACATGAGTCATGTACAATCCATGGATGTAAACATGCACACAGCTAAGGCAGTTGGGATTCATATCTCAACTCCATTATAAATTACAATTTATCAACTACTAACACATTCAGACATTTTATACAAGCACTTAGACTACACCTATTACATAATACATATTATGTATTAATTAGCATATGTATTAGGGCAAAACCTTTCGTCAAAGGGTTATCGCATAAATAACAATCATATATCCACGACAGTCTGTCATGGCGAGCACACTTACAAAGTCTGTACTCAGTCGGTCATTTTCACAAACACTTAGGCTACACATACTCACTACATATCGGATATTGGTATATCATGTATTTGGACTAAACCTTTAGCCCAGAAGTTGTTACACATACATCCAGCATACATAGACGGTAGTTAATCATGGCAAGCACAAATCTGAATTTTATACGTATATGGTATTTTCTAAATACGAGGAATACAGTATAATTAACATAATTAACATATAACTGAAAATCGAAACGGACAACACTTTGTACATGTGAAATAGCATCCTAAGCAAGAATAAATCATTGCTTAACATTGAAAGTCTTGAAAATCATAACCTAAACATATATAGTCCGCACCTTAAAACAGAAATTGCAGAACGGAGTTGATTCAGACGATAAATCTTCGTCAACGGCCCAACAACAACCTATACAACGAAATAGGTTAGCTACATCATCACTTATGTTATTTGGAACTCTAGAATAGGTTAGGTTTATGATTTCTTACCTAAGAACGGAGCTAGAATCGCCAAAATAGCGATGCAGGTGGATGACTTTGGCACGTGGAGAAGCAAAGAAGAATAGCAGGAGGGTTCTCTCACTTCTCTCACACTTTCTCTCTCTTTTCTCTCTTCTCTCCTAGGTTTTCTCTCAAATTCGTATGAGATTTGTGAGAGAGAGTTTAAGGCCCTTTTATAAGCCCAAACATAATGAAAACAGACTTGAAGTCAAGGTATACTTAGGTTATAACCAAATCAGGTCTGTTTCAATCCAACGGAGCACTTCTGGAGGTCCTATTACTAAATGCGGTTGGACTTAAGCTCTCTGATATTGGATCTAGGTCAAGCTAAGTTTTCAGTCCGGTCGGATTTTCAGATCGACCGTGGTGGACCAGTTTCAGTTTAGCGGTCACCGAAACTCGATCAGGGCCACAAGTGCTATGACATGTAAGGGCCACCTATCCTGATCCGAGGGTGAAATTTGGTCGAACTCCAACGGCCAGAATGCTTAAAAATGTCGCGTAAGCGACATGTGCCAGATTTATTAAAAATTGAATTAATTTTCTAAATATTTTCCTTTTCTCACTCTCTTCACTCCGGATTCAGTAAAATGGTCTCGGGATATCGGTTGGGCTTGATTTTCAAAATGATTATCTAGTCCAACTAGGCGGTCGTAATTGTCTAAGTTCATCGCTATCGGACTTTCGACGCACGGTTTAGATCCAATACAAAGTCTTAAAGGGTTCCTGAGAATAAACAGGTTTAGAGTTTAATCCTAGATTTTAGGGTAAGATTGCGTCAATGATTCTATAGGTTCTGGGTCTTACAGATCGTATTTAAAGTGGTTGGTGCTAATTTCACGGGTAATCTAGTCTAGCGCTAGCTAATTCACGTTAAATTTCTAAAGAATTAGGTTCTAAATGATTTCTCTGGCTTTGGAGTCGAATTTTGAGAAGCTAACAAGGTGTTATGGTTGACCCATTGTCTAAGGACGTCTAATTTCAGGTTGAAAAAAATTTGAGGTGTTACAATAACTCATCCATATTAACATCCTGTTGAGGAAGATCGCTAGCTTCCCCTTCATTTCCAGCATCACCACCATTACCACCAACACCACCTTCATCTACTTGGCCAGGAAGCAAATCTAACTTCATCTTATTAAGATTGGCATTGTTGAAAATAAGATGATGAATTGGTGCCTCATTAATAGGTTTATCTACAAGCATGTGAGTGGCTAACACAGTCATAAGATAACCAAACGGAATATCACTGTGATCCGGATGGAGACGAAACTGTATGATAAAATGACAAATCAAAGAAGGAAGGCGGACCATAGTACCAAAAGCAATAGAATACAACACACGAACCATGAAAGAAGTCAACTCAGTTTTATTACCGAACCGAGGATACATATTTAAAATGAAAAAATGATGTAACACTCTGTATCTAGGTAACAGATACTTTGAAGGGAGCGCATTCCCTTTGTGTGTCCACTGCACATTAATTTTGCATAAGTCTCTTATTAACATGCATTTTTCCGATTCAGATGGTTTGTCGTATAGAGTTTGAATCGGTATACCTTCATCATTAACGGGTATATCCATAATACCCGATATCAAATAACGGTCTACTTCAAATTTCCCTCTCTAGTATCAATTGAAAAAAGTTAAATTGTTAAGAGAGAATTCAGAGATACATGCAACCATTAATTGTGCAATTGACTATCATGTAGGCCCATCCCAAAGTAAAATATTAGCCCAACCAACAGATTCAAGGAGAGGAACAACACCAAATGGAGCAATATGATTGAGATCAGCGGGATGCTGAACGATAATATTACGGACACGTAAATCCCGTACATCTTGAGGATCATCTTCGGGTGAACGAAGGTGCCGTTTTGTTATCGATGTAGATATCGATGAGGATGGACCACGGAATATTTTCTTCTTCTCTCTAGCATCCATCTTTAACAAGATATACTAAGAGCAAAAGAAATGCACAAAAAGAAGTATGGGTTTTCTCTAGATCAGCAATTTGAAAAAAAACCCTTAAAAAAACTAACAAAAGATGAAATCTAGCTACACAATGATCAAATCAAAACATAGATACATCAAACTTGAAGAAAAATGAAGAAATAAGACTTACTTTGAAAAAATACAAGAAATTCTATGATTGGTCGAGCCACGACTCGTCGTAGGTCAGAGTGGAAATGAAGAAGGAGGAGGTTTTTTCCAAAATATATCATGTTCACGAGCTCCACGACCGGTCGTACCAATACTCGACCAAAAATACATTTTTAATGTAAAAAATTAAAATTTCAACACATATAATACCAAATATAATACACTATGATACATGCAAGAAAGAATACTCAATGTAAAATGCACATACCAAGATCAAATTTCAATTTATTAAACCTGCTTTTGTCAAGCGGTTTAGTAAATATATCAGCAAGTTGATTTTCGGCTGATATATATTCCAAAGAAATAACTTTTTCTTCAATCAACTCACAAATATAATGATACCTAATGTCAATGTTCTTAGTACGTGAATGATGGATTGAGTTTTTAGAAATATTTATAGCACTCGAATTATCACAATGTAAGATCATTGAATCTTGATTAATTCCATAATGGCTTAGCATGCGTTTCATTCAAACTAGTTGATTACGTGCATATCCAGCTGTAATATACTCAGCCTCAGCAGTGGAAAGCGATATTGAGCTTTGCTTCTTGCTGAACCAAGAAACTAAACAATTTCCAATGTAAAAACAATCACCACTGGTTGATTTTCTATCATCGATATTACCGGCCCAATCAGCATCTGAGTACCCAGCTAATTGAACACTAGTATCAAAAGGATACCAAAGACCCAGATTTATAGTACTTGTGACATATCTGATAATCCGTTTAACAGTAGTAAAATGTGATTCCTTAGGATTAGACTGATATCTTACACAAATACCAACACTAAACACGATATCAGGTCTACTTGCAGTTAGATACAACAAACTACCTATCATACTATGATATAGTTTAGGATCTATATCTTTACCTGCAGAGTCCTTTAAAAGTCTTAACGTTGTACTCATAGGAGTATCAAAGTTCTTACCATTCTCAAATCCAAACCTTTTAACCAAGTTCGTAGCATACTTGGTTTGGAAAATGAAATTTCCATCAGGTTGTTATTTTACTTGCAACCCTAGGAAATAATTTAGTTCACCAACCATGCTCATTTCAAACTTTGATTTCATTAACTCTGCAAACTCAATAGACATGTTGGTGCAAGTTGATCCATAAATAATATCATCAACATAAATTTGAACCATTAAAATATCATTGTTATGCTTCTTAACAAAGAGCGTCTTATCGACACTTCCTACTTGAAAGCTATGACTAAGTAAGAATTTAGTCAATTTTTCATACCATGCCCTTGGTGTTTGTTTTAGACCATATAAAGTTTTTTTTAGACAAAATACATGGTCAGATAACTTGGGGTCTTCAAACCCTGAAGGTTGTTCAACATACACCTCTTCATGTAAATCGCCATTCAAGAAGGCACTCTTTACATCCATTCGATAAATCTTAAATTTTCTAAAGCATGCGATGGAAATAAAAAGTCTGATTGATTCAAGGTGAGCGACTGAAGCAAAGGTTTCATCGTAATCGATGCCTTTAATCTGAGTGTACCCTTGTACAACTAGTCTAGCCTTGTTTCGTATTATATTTCCAAGTTCATCAGACTTATTTTTAAAGATCCATTTTGTTCCAATAATGTGTTTATCTTTAGGTCCAGGAACAAGATACCAGACATCATTACGAACAAATTGATTAAGTTCATCTTGCATAACAACTATCCAATTTTTGTCAGAAAGTGCTTCTTTCACATTGACCAGTTCTATTTGGGATGTAAAACAAACATAATTACATATGTTCTCAAGTTGTTTGCAAGTACGAACTCCAGTGAGAGGGTTTTTAAGAATTTGATTGGTTGGATGATCTTTGACAGTCCTTGGTTAAGATTCCTTTTAACTTGATGAGGTATCTTGATTGTCGATAATAAGAACTTCATCATCATCTGAACTCGAAGCTGGTGTATTCAAATGATCATCAATAACCACATTGATGGATTCTTGAATCACACCAGTTCTCTTATTTAGAACTTTATAAGCTCGGCTGTTCAAAGAATATCCAAGAAAAATACCTTCATCACTCTTTGTTTCAAACTTTCTCAAATTTTCATGATCACGTAAAATATAACACTTGCTGCCAAAAATCTGAAAGTATTTGACAGTAGGTTTCTTTTTAAACTATAATTCATAAGCAGTCTTATTATCAGATTTACTGGTATAAACCCGATTAATAATATAACATGCGGTATTAACTGTTTCAACCCAAAGATTTCTAGAGAGCTTCATGCTATTCAACATAACATTAGTCATATCCTGAAGCACTCTGTTTTTTCTTTCAACTATACCATTTTGTTGCGGTGTTTTGGGCGTAGAGAATTCATGCGATATTCCTTGATCGCTACAAAATTTCTCAAAACTACTGTTTTCGAATTCAGATCCATGATCACTACGGATCTTACTAACATGAGAACCTTTCTCATTTTGGATTCATTTAATGACCTTTTTCACTTCATCTAGGGTTTCAGTTTTATCTTTTAAGAACGATACCCAAGTAAATCTGGTATAGTCATCTACAATAACCAAGATGTATTTTTTACCTCCTCGACTCTCCGTTCTGGTTGGTCCAATAAGATCCATGTGGAGAAGCTCGAATGGTCTAGATGTGGTATTGGAGTTCACTTTCTTGTGAAAGCTCCTAATCTGTTTGCCCAACTGGCATTCACCACATATTTTGTTTACTTTTTGTAATTTGGGTAGACCTCTAATTAGCTCTTTTTTGCTCAATCTAAATAAGTTCCGGTAGTGTACATGTCCAAGGCGTTTATGCCATAATTCAGTATCATTGGTATGGACCATGTAACACGATTAAGTAGATGAGCTTGCATCACTAACGATGTAGCAGTTTTCAGAAGTTCTGCGATCAGTTAATATAACAGAACCCTTTTTATTAACTATCTCACAACTTTGATTAGAAAACTTCACACTATGGTTGTTATCGCATATCTGAGAAATGCTTAGTAGGTTGTGTTTCAAGCCCTCAACATATAAAACATTCTTAAATAAGGGAAGGTTATAAAGCTAAACCGTACCTTGGCCAATGATCTTGCAATTGCTTCCATCACCAAATGTGACTGACCCGTTAGTCATATCTTTTAGATCGGTGAATAAAGCCTTGTCGCCTGTCATATGCCTGGAGCAACCACTATCTAGGTACCACTTTGAATGGCTTGTAGCTTTGAAAGTAGTGTGGGCAACCAAGCAGGCAACTTTAGGAACCCATTTCAGAACTGTTTTGGGTTTAGGAGTATAGATGGTCTTTTTCTGTCTGTTGTTATAGGAGAGACCTATAGAGTTAGACTTTAATAGCTCCTTGAGTAGATCAATTATTTTTTCAGCCAATGGATTTCAGTTTTAAAAATCAAAGTTGACATGGATACCTTTAGATTTTTGAAAAGTCCTTAGATTTTTGGAAAAACTTTGATAAGTACTCTTTTCTTTTAAGGTTGAAGACTCTCCTTTTACAAATTTAAGAGCAATATTCTTTTGTTTAAGAGATGTATTCTTATCATAGCCCAACCAGGATCGATCGCCACATTTTCTTGATCTGGACAATAATTTTTCCAATTTAGGATCACCTTGGGCATATCTCCATGTGTCTTTCAAACTCAGAAGAGAAGCTACCTCATTTTTGAGTTTCTCATTTTCGGATCTCAAATCTTCAATTTTTGAGGTTTTGAAATCTAAATCACATTTGGTCTTTTCAAAGGAATCAGAAATATGAGACTTTTCTAAAACGAGAGACTTATAATCTTCTTTAAGCTTAAAAAATTTTTCTTTTTGTAACTTAAGCTTGACGGCAATTTTACAACTCTCCTTATAAAGGGCATTATAAGCATCCTGAAGATCATCTTCATTATCGCAATCACTATTCAGATTTTCTTCACTAGATATATCATCATTATCTGAAAAAGTGATCTTTACTAGAGTCATAAGGGCTTTAATATCATCGCCCGACTCGATTTCAGAATCTTCTGATTTAGAAGAGGATTCAGAATCAGATGATTCATCTCAAGTAGCCAACATGCTTTTCCTTTTTGATTTGTCCTTTTTAGGACATTTGTTAGTTAAGTGCCCATATTCTTGACAGTTGTAACATTGACTATCTTTCAAAGATTTTTGAGTTCTCGGTTTAGATCGTCTCTTATCATTTGACTTTTGAACATCAACTTTTTTCTTGCTTTTGAAAATTTTGTAAAACTTTTTTGCTAAAAGCGTCATATCATCTTCGGAATTTTCTAAATCCGAAGTGCTCTCTTGTGAAACATTTTTAGATGATTTGAGAGCAATTGATTTTCCTTTACGAGCTTTATAGGACATCTCGTAGGTTTGAAGTGAACCAACTAGTTCCTTAACCCTCATGGTATCCGTATCACGAAATTCCTGAATCGCGGTTAGTTTAGAACTGAACCGTTCAGGAAGTGAGCGTAGTATCTTTGCGCACACTTTACTTTTTGAGATTCTATCACCAAGACCCCACATAGATTTCACAATATCATTCAATCTAGTGTAGAAGTCCATAAACATCTCATTCTCCTTCACATGAATTTCTTCAAATTTAGTTGTGAGGAGTTGGACTTTAGATATCTTGACAATAGATGTACCCTCGTATGTCATTTCTAATACATCTCATACTTGTTTTGTATTTTCACAAGAGATGATTATTTTGAATTCATCTGGTGATAATGCACAAGTAATTGCATTTAGTACTTTTGCATTGGCACTACTCTCACTTTTCTGAAGTGTGGTCTAAAGAGAATAAGCCATTACTTTCATTGATTTTGAATCATCATCATTAGTTACTTTAGTGATAGGAAGGTTCCATTCATTCACTGTGGCCAGCCACACACTTTCATTCATGGATTTGAGGAAGATCCACATCCTGGCTTTTCAATAGGCATAGTTTGTGCTATTAAAGGGTGGTGGCCCAACGATTGATAGGCTATCAAAATTTGACATCTTAATATAGCTTAGATCGTTAGCTCAAGAAATAAATCCAATAAATAAACAATAAGCACGAGCTATTAGGCTCTGATACCACTTGAAAGGGCCTAGCTATATGCCCTAAAGGGGGGTGAATATGGCAATGCCAAATAAAATATATAACAGCGGAATAATAAAAAAAAAAAATCACAATGCTGAATTAAAAATCAATCTCAATAAACTAGATTTAAGAGAATGATACTATATCAGTTCTAAGGACAACCTTACACCAAAAACAAAAGGTTTAAGGTAGGACAACCTTATTTCTAGAATGTCCTTTGTATCACAAACCAATGAGGAATAAAAAGCAAAGAAACCAAAATAACTTACAGAAATAAATCCTAAGTTATTACAACATTCCCCGCACTTGCTTGAAATAAAATGATTACAACATTCATCCACAAATACAATCCATAAAACTGAATGAATAAAGAAATGAAAGAATAAAGCACATCCACAACACAACGATATATAGTAGTTTGCCTGTGTGTACACCAACTGTTATCCAACAGCCACACAGAATGCTACTCCACTCCTAATATCCTCACACAGGGGATATTAGCATGTACTATCAAAATAGGTTTCACAGGTTCACCTAAAACCTTCACAATTGTGTCTTTTTATCACGGGCTTACACAATCCAAAAACTCACACAATCTGAGTTTTTTGGCTCTCCTCAGATAACCAAAACAATGAGATTTTTCCGACAAATCTCAAACAAAACCAAAGAAAGTAAATTACACAAATGTAAAATACCTGAATCTCCTTTTGAAGTAGCCCGGTAGAACCAATCGGAGTAGAAGTTCGATTCAACATTAAAAGTCCAATACTCACTTTATGAATGGTTCTAAGTCTAATTGATTTTAAATCAAAAGGGCTAGTTCTATTTGATTTTGAATCCAAGAATAAGGAATATCAAAAATTCCTCTTTTCTAATAAGATTGGAATGTAGATCAAAATCAAATAAAAAATAAGCTAGCAAAAAGAATATTAAATGAGCACAAAGTAGCTTAAAAATAAACACGAACTTATCTCAGAGAATGGCCTAAAGATTGCTTGAATTGATTTGAATTGAATTAAAAAAACTCTGAAGTTCGTGCTCTATTTATAGCCTGAAAAATCTCATCTACGACTGATCTTAGGATCATAGGACTAGTCGTAGCTTCAAAGATTTTCAAAGATTTCCGCGGGATAAGGATTAGCTGTTCCACGACTGGTCCTGGGTAGCCTACGACCGGTCGTGGACCACCTACGACTGGTAGTAGGACCCCCAGATTAGTTGCTGGAGTTCGAGTCGTAGGGCTAAGACTAGTCGAAGGACGAGTCGTACAGCTTACAGGACTGGTCATAGGATATACAGGACTGGTCATAAGATAACTAGAAAAATCCAAAAATCTTCAACAACCTAAGACTGGTCCTCAAAAACTTAAGACTAGTCGTAGCAGAGCTGGGACTGGTCTTGAAGTCCCTAGGATGGTCTTAGAACAGCCCGTACAAGCATATTTAAAATATACGAATTATGTATCCATAATGACCTACAATAAAGCCCAACCTAAGGTCAATTTAAGGTCAAACAAACCTTGAAAGTGAGATGAACATTGATAGTCTGTACTCTCAGATGACCCTTAAGAGAAGCTTGAGAATTTACGAATCTTGTTGTAGGCCTTCTCGAGCTTGAACCTTTCTTGACTTGATAAAGTCTTCTTCTATTCTTGTACTTGTTAGAATCTTGAACATGCATACTTGAAGACTTCTATTCTTGTATACTTCATCAATGACTAGACTTGAAACTTTCTTCATTTAAGTTCTTCATCCATGAAATACAATGTCTTGAAGCAATGAAAAGTCTCAAACATGAAACACACGATATACAAGACATAGACATAGGTTTTGGCACCACAAAATTTGACAACCAAAGGGATATGAAATCATAACACTTACAAAGACAAACAAAACAAGCCTAATATTTGACATGTTTCGATGTGTAGAAAGATCAAAGTGAATTTTAATGGTGAAAACCACTGTTTTCTATGTTATGGCCCGCTAGATAATCGGATTGGCCTCATTTTTCGGCTTAACGCCTAAAATGAGTAGGGGAATGGGATGGACAGCGTGGATTAGATCAATGCATCAAGGTGGGGCCTGCATGAGCAACCCACCCTAAAAGCTTAAATATATATATATTTTTTTGTTACTGTTAGTACACCCCACTGTCGGTTCACGTTTCACTAGATCACGTCAAGCGTCCAGGGACATTGGACATGTGAATGTCCATCAAGGTGGGTCTCACATGGATGTGACCCACTTGATCAATCTGATATTTGTGTTTTTCCCATCTCCATTAAGGTAGGGCCCACATGACTTGGACAATGTAGATCCAACACGTCCATCAAGTGGGTCCCAGAGAGGTGGACGATAAGGATGAATTGCATACATTAAGGGGCCAAAATCAAGAGAAAATGGAGAGAGAAAGAGAGAGATCGAGTGATGGAGGGACTCCTCCCTTTCATGATTTACAACATACATCAAGTGAGTCTCATTACATATGGGCCCATCGATCAAAATCAACGGTGGAGATCCTTTCTCCATCGAAATGCAAGGTCCAGATGACCCTAACCATACAAGGAAAATAAACATCATGATGGGGTTTATGGAGAATGGCCCCATCATGGAATGATCATGAGAATCAAGGTGGACCATCGACCACATCTAAGGTCTAAAGTGAGATCCATACTATCAATCGATATGCCTCACTTGGCCCATCATAAAAATATAAAATCCAAGCTTATAGAAACACCCACCGTTCAATCTTCTTATTCCGATGGAACGCCGATCTCCATGTGCTTCACTTTAATGGAAGATGATGAGAAAAAAAAGGCTAGGATGATGGATCTTGGGGTGGAAAGTAGGCCACACAACGCACTCTCTTTTCTCTCTTTTGGAAGTGTTTAGACATGCACTTTTTTTTGTCTCCTTTGCTGCTTGAAAAATGTGAAGAGAAAGAGAGAAAGGATGGTTGTAAGAGAGGTGATGATGTGAGTGATGAATGTGAGGTGATAGTTGTACTTGACTTGAGAGTTGACTTGGGGAGAAAGAAAGCATGGATTGTGTACTTTGATTGATTGATTGATTGATGGGATGGGTTGTAGAGATTCTCTTGGGTTCATAAATGCGGGTGTTTCTTCGAAATAAATGCGGGCTCACATCTCTTAGCTAGGGTATTAGATCGGTATGCAAGACGCGGCGTTGAAAATGATAGTACGGTCGCAATGGTATAAGTCTCAGATTAATCCGGCTCAAATCTACGGGATACGACTTATAATCGCGCCCAAACATTGATTTTAGGTCGCGGCTTGTCGAAATTCATCGGGAATGATCGCGAGAGTCATGGAACAGTACGAACTAGGATACCAGCCTTACTGCTCTCCCCACCTAATAAAAATTTTATCCTCAAAATTTTTACTACCATTGTATCTAATCATAACTCATAAGGGAATAGGAAACATAACATCATATATAATCAAAATACAATATAATATATAATCAAACATCGAAAAGATGGGGATAACACTTTTGAATCTCCACCTCGCGCTCCCAAGATGCCTCATCCACAATATGATGGCCCCACTGCACCTTCACTAAGGGAATGACCTTGGTCCGGAGGACCTTCTCTTTCCGATCGAGGATACGAACTGGATGCTTAATGTAAGAAGTGTCCTCACGAACTTCCAATAGTTGTCAATCAATAACGGAAACGATGTCTGACCCACACTTCCTCAACATAGAGACATGAAAAATGTTATGGACACCAAACAACTGAGGTGGCAAGGTAAGCCGATAAGCCATGGATCCAATGCGCCTGGTGATCTCGAAAGGTCTTATGAATCTTGGGGCAAACTTGGCCTTCCCTCCAAATTGAACCACACCCTTCATGGGTGAGACCTTGAGATACACATGGTCCCCAACTGCAAACTCTAAGGGACGACGTTAACGATCAGCAAAACTCTTCTACAAGCTCTAAGCTGTGCACATCCTCTGTTTGATGATATCAATAGCCTCTGACGTCTGCTGCATAAGCTCGGGACCTAGAAGACGCCGCTCCCCAACCTCAGTCCAACAACTCAGAGATCTGCATAGCCATATAATGCCTCAAAAGGAGCCATGCCAATGGTCGCCTGATATCTATTATTGTACGTGAACTCAGCCAATTATAGGTACTCGTCCCAGCTACTTGAGAAATCAATCGCACAGGCCTGAAGCATATCCTTAAGGATCTGGTTGACTCTCTGTCTGACCATTGATCTACGGATGGTACGTGGTGCTGAGCTACAAATCAGTACCCATTGCTTTCTAAAAGCTCTCCCAAAACTGAGACGTGAACTTCGGGTCTTGGTCTGAAACGATCGAGACAGGAACATTGTGCAGTCTCACGATCTCATCAACAAACAGCTTGGCGAGCCGGTTTGCATGTTAAGTCTCACGAATCATAAGAAAATGTGCCGA
The DNA here is from genome assembly GCA_037074715.1 of Magnolia kwangsiensis. NCBI lineage: Eukaryota > Viridiplantae > Streptophyta > Magnoliopsida > Magnoliales > Magnoliaceae > Magnolia > Magnolia kwangsiensis. Next base: position 186,503,130 of record CM073572.1, on the reverse strand, counting down.
CTTTGTCAGACGATCCACGACAACCTAAATGGCGTCATGATCGCGCTATGTCCTGGGCAAACCCATGACAATATCGGTAGATATGTGCTCTCACTTCCACATCGGGATACTCAACGACTGCAATAAACTTGGGGGTCTCTGATGATCGGCCTTGACACACTGATACGTGTCTCATTCGGCTACAAAACTGGCTATCTGGCGCTTCATCTCTATCTAAAAATACTGATGCCTCATATCGCAATACACCTTCATCGAGCTAGAGTGGGTAGAGAAGTACGATCGGTGTGCCTCGGTCATAAGATCTCGGCATAACTTAGGAATATCTAGGACATATAATCGGCATATGAAGTGAAGTCTACCATCAGAACCAATTTGCCAATTTGACTGACTCTCAGATGTTGTCTCTAAAGTGAAGTTCCACCCACAGACTGACGGACAGATGAAACGGGTAAATCAAGTGTTAGAAGACATATTGCGAGCATGTGTGCTTGATTTTAAAGATAGTTGGGATGACTGTCTTCCCTATGTAGAGTTCGCTTAAAACAACATCTTTCAAACGAGCATTAGCATGGTTCCTTACAAGGCACTTTATGGGTGCCCTTGTCGAGCACTCCATTATTGGCAGAAGTTGGCGAGAGAAGCCTGATTGGCCCAGATATAGTATAGGCGACCTCTAAGAAGATTGACATTATTAAGCGTCGACTTCTTGCAGCACAGTGCAGATAGAAGAGTTACGCCGATACACGACGGCGGAAGTTGAAATTCGAGGTTGGGGACCACATGTTTCTTAAGGTTTCTTCAATGAAGGGAGTTCTTCGTTTTGGTAAGAAAGGAAAGTTTACACGACGATTCTTTGGCCCATTCCAGATTCTAGATCGAGTGGGTGTGGTAGCATACCGCCTCGCCTTACCCACACCACTCGCAGGCGTGCACAACGTATTTCACGTATCGATGCTGAAGAAATACGTTCCCGATCCTACTCACATTATCAAGTGAGAGCAAGTGCAGTTGAGTGAAGATGCTACCTATGTACTGTGGCCAATACGTATTCTAGATAGGAAGGAACAGGTGCTTCGCAACAAAGTTATCCTGCTTGTGAAAGTATTATGGAGATATCACACAGAGGAAGAGGCTACCTGAAAAACAAAAGCTGAAGTTCGTAAGAATTACCCTCAGATTCTCGAGGAGTACGAAAAGGTACTAATTTCAAAGATAAAATTTATCTTTAAAGGGGGTAGATTATAACGTCTCGAAAAAATCCGTACAAAGACTCGAGTGTCACCTCAGGTATAAATCACTAAGAATCAAATTTAGTAGAAATTAGATGAAAATTAGTTAAGTACTAAACTAAGTTAATCGGTGAATTATTTTGAACCACTATTTATACGAACTACAAGACCCAAACCATTAAAATCGCTAACTCAACATTACTTTAGAACCTAGGAGCAATCTCAAAATCCAGTTGCTCTCGGGAGCGCATTGAAACTCCACATCGCGCATCAAAAGTCCGATTACCGTGAAACTATAAGGTTATGATTGCCGTACTAGGCTTGACAAGCATCGAGGGAATCAAGCCCAAATAGTATCCAGAAACACACAACTTGAGCCTTGAGCAAAGTGTGTGAGAAATGCGAATGCGTTTAGAAAATAAACTTAAACTTAAGTGAATTGGAGCATTTACTTACGGGCGAAATTGAAGACTTCAGACCATCAGATTCTGACCAAACTATACCCTTGGATCAGAAAAATTTTCCTACACAGGTCAGTATACTTGTGGCCCTGATCAAGTGACGGTGACCGTTGAACTGATATAGATTCTCCACGGTCGATCCACAAATCCGATCTGATCGAAATCTTAACCTGGCTTAGATCCATGGTCAGGGAACTTACTCCATGATGTAGGTGAGTAATGGGCCTCCGGATGAGTCCCATTTGCCCGAAACAGACACCCTTTAGCTATAACCTAAGTATACCATGACCCTAGGACCATTTGAACCAGTTGTGGGCCTATTTAAGGACCTTAAACCACCCCATTTTCATTCCATACAAATTTTCTCCAAACCCTAGGAGAGAGAAGAGAGAAAAGAAGAGAAAAGAGTGAGGAGAAGAGAGACAGTTTGGGAGATCGAGGCAGTGTTACTCTCTTACGATTACACGCACTAGATCGCCTCTATATCTATCTACACGAGTCATTTCAACTCCAATTTGGGTAAAAAATCTTAACCCTAATTTCATTTTAGGAATCCAAATAGAGGAATCGACGAAATAGCTAACCTATTTCGTGATTTAGGTAGCTGTTATGCAGTAGACGGAAGTGTAATGGACGAACTGAGTTCGTAATGAGGAAACCGACGAAAGGTGTGGACTATAAATGTTTAAGTTATAGTTTTCAAGGCTTTCAATGTCAGCAATAGTTTATGTCTGACTTGATTGCTGCCATATGATCTTAGTTACGATGTATTCAGTAAATTATACATGTGTGTGAACTATGTGAATATAAAATGCATTCATTGTGTTTGTTGAAATGTTTGAATGAAAGTGAAATTATGATTTATGCTTGACATGACTATTAATCTAGAATACATGTGTGTTGTATGTATGACAACTCCTTTATGAAAGGATTTGTCAAAATATATGTTATAACTAATTTAGTTTGTGTATATAGTATTAATATGTAGTCTAAGTGCTTGATAAAATGTCTGAATGAGTAATAGTTGATGAATTATAGTTATTAAAGGTGTTGAGATAGGATTCTCAACTACCTTGTCTATATGAATGATTCTTCCATATAACCTTAATTTCAAATACATGATTTATGTATAAAATGCCTATGCATGATAAAATGTTAATGCTCAAATGATTATTGTATTTGAATTATTTATTAATTGTTGTTATGATTATCACATGTGTCTAATTATTACATTTGAATATGATTGGGACTACGACGTAGTCCAGGTAATCGGTAACGGTTCCCCATGGGGTGGCCAAACTAGTTTCGCCACATTAAATATGTTCGACGAATCCGAGTTGTACAGTGGTTGTCGACAGTGGTTAGGGCACATGGAGTGCTTATGCGGTCCATGTCGATTAATTCAACGTGCGCTTATACCAATCGCACATGTCAAATAATTCGATTGGCCTATTGTGTGTTTACCATATATGGACACTACTACTTGAATGTAAGGTACCACTTACCTATGTAAAGCCCATTTAACCATGGTACTAATATCCGTTAAGACTCATGAGTCGGACATGGTAGTGTATGGGACACCGTGGTCGAGCTGTCGGCCTACACTAGGGTGACGAGCCTCCCCATAATGACTAATGAGTAACCTAAACTCGTGAGCCAAATATGGTGGGGTATGGGACACTGTATTCAAGTTGTCGGGCTGCGTTCATGTGATGAGCCTCTTGTAGTGACCGCAAGTATAAATTAGGCCTATGTTGAGGTGATAAGTCTCTCCGTAGTGACCTCGAGTGTAAACTATAAACTTACCTATCCACTGCTCTTTATTAGGGGTTATGCCCTATAACTTGCCTATCGTATGTGATTAGCTAGGATTGACGACCCTAGATGGATCATTATTTTGGTAAGTGATATAAAGGGAGGTACCTTAGCTTCCTGAATCTACTGTATGAATAAACTTAATTAAGTATTGGCTAACACGACCATGCACCGCATTGCATGTGCTTTGACGAGGAAGTGCACGTTTAGAGAGTTTTCCATACGCGATCATGAGATGATGTCGCTGAGGGAGTGCAGGCGAGGGCATGCATCATTAATCATATCATTCTTGCATTAACTAGAGTAGTTAGAAAATATTTGTTGTATTGCCTTATCATTACTGTTTGACTGAATTGATAACATATTAACATTTACCTTATCATCACTCACTCCCACTCTGGGATAGTGTTTTAAAACACCAACCAAACTTTGATTTATATGTAGGTTGTGATGCAGCTTACGCGACGGAACTAGACTTCTTTGAAAAGGAGGAGGAGTTCTCCTACATTCAACTCTCAGGCGGGTCTATGTAGACCTAGAGCTGCGTCGCGGGGATTACAGGGATACTGAATTAGTTGAACATTTATATTTTGATATTTTGTGCATTTTGAAATAAACATATTTATATATTCAGCCCGATAGCACGTTCATACTCCGATATCACAGTCTTTCGCTTGCTTAATTATCTTAATTCTGGAGTATGATATGATGTTTTAGTGTAATCTTACTGATGTTCAAGGCACTAATATGGTCAACATTTAAATATCATTATCTATGTTACATAAGTGATGCGTTGGAACTCGAGAATTGGGCTTTGCTCGACCGACGATTTTCAGAGCGTTACAAGATGAATTGTGAAAATGTGAAAATCAAATGCAAAACAAACTAAGTAATAACAAAAATTAAACTGATGATTTGATTTTAGGAGTTTTGAATAGATGTAATTCAACTGAATTAAAACAATACCCAAGTTTCAAAGTTCCACACATTCGTTAATGTTTCAAAATTATGATGACTTCGATAACATAATTAGGATCCGAGCATTATGGTTAGCCTAATCGAAAAATAAAATAATTTAAACATTTTAAATAAATAATATAAAAGACTAGAAAATTATGAACTTACACCATTGATATATATATATATATATATATATATATATATATATATATATATATATATATATATATATATATATATATATATATATTCTTAAGCGCCAGTGATTTTAAGAATTCAATATCAATGAGATAATGAATTAAAGAAATGTAGCAGGTTGAGAACCTCTCCTATCTAGGAAATCTGATCGATATAGGATAAGCCTATCTATCAATGTGGATCTCATATGATAGAAATATATGAATCTCACAAGAGGATAAAAAATAAAACTTAAACAATAGATAACATGCATACACTTTCTTCTCATCATTAAAATAATCAATTATCATAACTTAAAGAATTATTAAACCCATATGCTTCGCTTCTAGCTTAGGTTAGAGAGAACTTAGAAAAACATAATTAAATTATAAAAATAAAAAACAACAAGAAAGAAATAAATATAAATAAAAAAGATCTAAAATTTTTTTAAAAAAAATAACTTAAAAAACTTAAATAAAATTAAAAACTCTTTTAAAAAAAATCCTAAATCTTACCTTGAATGATGCTTAGGAATGCCCTGAAAAATCCTATTTATAAGTGAGGAACTCTAATTTTCGTACAAATTTAAAAAACTCTAGAAACAACTTCAAATTTATGTAGTTTTTCAAAATAAACTTCATGTTGTGCATTTTATTTAAAATAGATTTTTCGCTGCGCAGTTTTTCAAAATAGACTTCAGAGCTTCAAAATACACTTTTTAAGGACGATTTCAAGATTCTTCACTTCAAATCTTCGATTCTTTTCATTCCTCACTTGGTTTTCTTGGATCTTTGGCATGTGAATTCTTCAATCTTGGTCTGCTAAGATCCATCCCTTGCCTTGGTGATTCTTAAGCATCAAATCTATGCTTTTAGTACCCTTTTTCAATCTAAGCTCTTAAATTTATCTTATAACACATATGAATAAAATAAAACATTAAGCCGATTCATGTTCATAAAATCAAAATATAATGGGAGAAATTAACAAAATAAAAATGAAAAAACTCTAACTACACCACTTTCACAGGTAATCTCGATTGCATTTAACATATGTAACAAGCCTTTAAACTCTTAGGTTTCTCTTAATGGACGAGTTATAGTCTCGTGAGGGTTTTTAGAATATTACCCACAAACATTGAAAATATTAAAATTAGTTCAACACTCAGAAATTTATACAATTATGCTTTCATTCATCATATGAATTCCAAAATAAAACAATATTTACCTTAAATCTGAAGTTAGTCAGAATCTTAATTTTCTAATCCATTACATCCTTGAGTTCAAAAATCTAATCAAAATTTAGAATAGTTATGATCCAATATACTTAGGTATTCCGTGACACTAATCTAATTTTAAGAAATATGCATGTTCCATATCCTAACTCCTTTCAATCATCCCAAGAATATGAAATCTCTGGTTATCTGATTTCCTTCATGACATTTCTTCTTTTACTATCATATCCTTATTATTATAGACCACTCTTAGATGAAGATTCTCACTGGGTTTACTTCATAACATAAGGTATCGTACTTGTAATGGTAATAGTAATGAATACTTAGGTATCCTTACTCCGAATTACCAACATGATTTTTATGGTTATTGCATTCATGCTTTATAATAAATTTTCTTTTTTCCATCACTTTTTTTTCAATATTCTCTCTTTTAAGCATATATCAATGGTACTAGTTCATTCAACCTTGTTTGAATCAAAATTTGTTATTTTAGTTCACATATAATATTCCTCACTTATTTAGCTAGGGTGTATTGTGAATTCAGTACATCAAATTACAACTCACTTTAAACTAGTGATTAGATAATTGAACTTGAGTCTATAAATTTTAATTATCAGATTTCTGACTACTATCAAGCTAAACTAAGTATTAACTTTACCTTTGAAATTCGCATAATATCATGTTCACATTCTTGTATATAAAAATATTATTTTGAAAACGTTGAAAAAAATTTCCCATAAACCTAAATAAAAATAAAAATAAAATAAATTAATTAAAATCTTTATAAAAAAACTCACATGGATGACTATCCACACCCCCAACCTAAAATCTACATTGTCCCTAATGTAATGAGAATGTAATGTAGAGAACAATACAAATAAAAGAAAGGGTGGATAGTACCTACCATGAAGAACTCACCGACTAGGTGACACTAAAAAAATTGAATATGATACAAATCCTACACAATGCTCCATCAGACTAGGAGCATCAATCTGAATATTCTGGCTCATAAAGAGGGACAGACTCCTCTCCTAAATGAAAGTTTTTCACATAAGGTTTCAATCTCCAACCATTAACCTTATACACAATGTCATTACGTGGATTCTCAATTTCAACAGTCCCATGAGTATAAACATTCTTCACGATGAAGGGGCTTGTCCATCTTGATCTTAATTTTTTCGGAAAGAACTGAAGACGGGAATTATATAATAGAACCTTTTGCTATGGTTCAAAATTCTTCCTTAGGATGTTTTTATTATGAAAAGCTTTGGTCATCTCTTTGTATATTTTAGAATTTTCATAAGAGTCTCTCTTCAGCTCCTCTGATTCATTCAACTCTAATTTCCTTTGTCCACTTACTTGGTTCATGTCAAAGTTTAAATTCTTTATTGCCCTGTAGGCTCTATGTTCCAATTCCACAGGTAAGTGGCAAGTCTTCCCATACACCAATTTATATGAAGATATTCCAATTGGAGTCTTATAAATAGTCCTATAAGCCCATAAAGCGTCGGATAATCTGAAGGACCAATCCTTCCTATCTGGCCTTATAGTTTTCTCTAAAATATGTTTGATTTTCTGATTAGAAATCTCAGCTTGATCACTCATTTGTGGGTGGTATGGGGTGCTCACTTGATGCTTGATGCCATATTTCTTCATCAAAGCTTCAAATGTCCTATTGCAAAAGTGAGACCGGCCATCACTAATGATGACCTTTGGAGTTCCCAATCTAGAAAAAAATATTTTTCTTAAAGAATCGTATGACCACTTTGTTGTCATTGGTCCTACTTGGAACTACCTCAATCCACTTTGAAACATAGTCCACACCAACCAATATATAAAGAAATCCAAAAGAAGATGAAAATGGGCCCATACAATTAATACCTCAACAATCAAATATCTCCAATTGTAAAATTAGGGATAAAGCCATCATGTTGTGCTGGGACACTCTTTCTAACCTTTGACATCTATCACAAGCAATATAGAAAGCATGAGTTTCTTTAAACATGGTGGGCCAGTAAAAATCACACTACAAGATTTTTGTAGTGGTTCTTAGCAGAAAAATAGTCACCACATGTTTTTATGTGACAAAAGGAAATAACACTTTTAACTTCATCCTTTGGGACATAATATCTAAAAATCTGATCAGTCCTATATTTATATAAATACAGGTCATCCCATAAAAAGTTCTTAATTTCGATTTTAAAACGCTTCATATCTTACGACTTTCAATGATAAGGCATTTTTTCCGTTACAAGATAGTTCATTATATTCACATACTAAGGTAATTTGGAGATCACAATTAATTGTTCATCAGGGAAAGTGTCTTAGATATGCATCTTCTTAGTAGAATCATCTAATACTAATCTAGAAAGGTGAACGACTACTATATTTTCTACTCCTTTTTTATCTTTTATCTCTAAATCAAATTCTTGAAGTAGGAGGCTCCATCTCAAAAGTCTTGATTTTACATCCTTCTTAGATAGTAAATATTTTAAAACCGAGTGGTCTGTAAAAATGACTACTTTAGATCCAATCAAGTAGGACCTAAACTTATCTAAAGTAAAAACTACTACAAGTAACTCTTTTTCAGTTGTTGAGTAGTTTACTTGAGCTATATTCACATACTAAGGTAATTTGGAGATCACAATTAATTGTTCATTAGGGAAAGTGTCCTAGATATGCATCTTCTCAGTGGAATCATCTAAGACTAATTTAGAAAGGTGAACGGCTACTATGTTTTCTACTCCTTTCTTATCTTTTATCTCTAAGTCAAATTCTTGAAGTAGGAGGCTCCATCTCAAAAGTCTTGGTTTTACATCCTTCTTAGATAGTAAATATTTCAAAGCCGAGTGGTCTGTAAAAATGACTACTTTAGATCCAAGCAAGTAGGACCTAAACTTATCTAAAGCAAAAACTACTATAAGTAACTCTTTTTCAGTTATTGAGTAGTTCACTTGAGCCGAGTTTAGAGTTTTACTCGCATAGTGAATAACATAGGGTTGTTTATCTTTCCTTTGACCAAAAATAGCCCCTACGGCATAATCACTTGCATCGTACATTAGTTCAAAAGGAAGTGTCTAATCTGGGGACGCATGATAGGTGCAGTGATAAGGGATGATTTGATTTTATTAAAAGCACTTTTACACTCATTAATCTACTTAAATGGAACATCATTTTTAAGAAGATTAGTCAAGGATCTAGTGTTAAGACTCAAATATTACATAATTTTCTCCATTTACATCTTAATTTTATGAACATGAATTAGCTTAATATTATATTTTACTCATGTATGTGTTGCAAGGTGAATTTAAGAGCTTGGATTGAAAAATAGTGCAACGGATGAATTTGATGCTCAAGAATCACCAAGGTAAGGGATGGATCTTTAGATACTAAGATTGAAGAATTCACATATCAAAGATCTAAGAAAACCAAGTGAGAAATGAAAAGAATCGAAGATTTGAAGTAAAGAATCCTAAAATTGTCTTAAAAAAGTGTATTTTGAAGTTCTAAAGTCTATTTTGAAAAACTACATAGCGAAAAATCTATTTTAAATAAACTATGCAGCGAGAAGTCTATTTTGAGAAATTACGTAAATTTGAGACAGTTTCTAAAGTTTTTTAACTTTGTACAAAAATTGGAGTTCCCCACTTATAAATAGGGCTTCCTAAGGATCATTCAAGGCATCCCAAAAGTAAGAATTAGGGTTTTTAAAGAGTTTTTAATTTTATTAAAGTTCTATAAGTTATTTTTTTAGATATTTTTTATTTACATTTATTTATTTCTTCTTATTTTTTTAATTTTTGTAATTTAATTATGTTTTTCTAAGTTCCTTCTAGCCTAAGCTAGAAGGGAAGCATATGGGTTTAATAATTCTTTAAGTTATGATGATTGATTATTTTAATGATGAGAAGAATGATGTATGCATATTATCTATTGTTTATATTTTATTTTTCATTCTCTTGTGAGATCCATATGTTTTCATCATATGAGATTCACATTGATGGATAGGCTTACCCTATATCAATCAGATTTCCTAGATAGGAGATGTTCTCAACCTGTTATATATCTTTGATTTTCATTATCTCATTGATATTGAATTCTTAAAATCACTAACGCTTGAGAATATATATCAATGGTGTAAATTCATAATTTTCTAATATTTATATCATTTATTTAAAATATTTAAACTGTTTTATTTTTCGATTAGGTTGATCATAGTGCTCAAATCGTAGTTGTGTTATCCAAGTCATCATAATTTTGAAACATTAACCTATGTATAGAACTTTGAAGCTTGGGTGTTGTTTTAATTCAGTTGAAATACATTCATTCAAAAATCTCAAAATCAAATCATCAGATTAGTTTTTATTACTTAGTTTATTTTGCATTTGATTTTCTCCTTTTTGCAATTCATCTCCCTATGAGATCGACCTTATATTCACAGGATATTACTTACGAACCTTTGTACTTGGAGGCAAGCAATCATCTAGTGATGACACTAAAGTCCTTGATGAATCTTCTATAAAAACCAGCATACCTTAGAAGTGATCTAATATTTCTAATAGTTCAGGGAAAAGGTAGATTAGCTATAATGTCAAGTTTTGAGTGATTTACTTTGATTCCATTTTTGAAGATAACATGACCCAAAATAAATTCCTTTTAAACCATGAAATGACATTTTTTTCAATTTAAAATAAGGTGTTTTTCTTCACACCTAGATAAACCAAGAGATAAATTGTTAAGGCATTCCTCAAAACTACTCCCAAATATAGATAAGTCGTCCATGAAAACCTCAAGAAACTTCTCAACTATATTTGAAAAAATACTTAACATACATCATTGAAAAGTTGTTGGGGCGTTACACAATACAAATGGCATCCATTTGAAAGCAAATGTGCCAAATGGCCAAGTGAACGCGGTTTTCTCTTGGTCTTCCAAGGCTATCTCTATTTGGTTATGTCTGAAATATCCATCAAGAAAACAATAGAAGTGACCTACTACCCTTTCTAAAACTTGATCAATGAATGGTTGAGGGAAACAATCCTTCTTTGTGACCTAGTTCAATTTTCTATAGTCAATGCAAACACGTCAACCAATGGTGACACGTGTTGGTATGAGTTCATTATTAGAATTTGCAAGATAGTTATTCTAGATTTCTTTGGGACTGCTTGAGTTGGACTCACTCAAACATTATCGAATATTGGGTAGATGATTCTCACATCCAATAATTTTATCACCTCATTTTTTACAACTTCCATCATGTTTAGATTGAAATGCCTTAGAGGTTATCTAATTAGTTTGGCGTCCTCATCGAGGTAGATTTGATGGGTGCATATGGAAGGGCTTATACCCTTTATATCAGAAATGGTCCAGCCCAAGGCTCCTTTGTGGTCCCTTAGAACATTTAACAATTTAATCTCTTTATCCTTATCTAAAAATGAAGAGATCACCACAGAATAAATTTTATTTTCACCTAAGTATACATACTTAAGCTCATTTGGTAGTGATTTTAAATCAAGCTCTGGAACATTGGTTGGTGATGGCAGAGGTTGTGAGTCCTCGATAGATAGGATTTGAGTGCATGGTCTCCATTGGTACATACCAATGTCTTGGGTGGTAGTGCTCTCATTATCATCACAAATTTTAGCAAACACTTTTTTTAAATCAGAATTTTTCAAGTTTCCAAAGACTTGAATCAATTCCTTAGTTAGACTAGGCTTCAATTCCTCTTCTTCTATCAAGCAGTCCATGAAATTCAGCTCATGGATCTCATTATTATCAATGCGCTACTTACATAGATTAAAAATATTTAGCTCTAGAGTCACGTTACCAAAAGATAAGTTCGTTATTTCATTCCTACAATTTATGATTGCATTTGAAGTTGCTAGGACTGGGCGGCCTAAAATGATGGAAACTTGAGTGTTAGCGTTTACACAAGGTTCAGTGTTTAGCACAATAAAATTTACGGGGAAGTAGAATTTCTCCACTTAGACTAGCACATCCTCTAAAATTTCTTTTGGTACTAATGGAGCGGTCAGCGAGTTGGAGTGTAATCGTGGTTAGTTTAAGCTCGCCTCACCCCATTTGTTTGTAAACTGAGTAAGATACTAAGTCAACACTTGTACCTAAATCTAGTAAAGCATGCTCAATTTAAAAATTTCCAATAATATAAGGAATATTGGGACTTCCCAGGTCTTTGTATTTGGGCATGACCATTTTTTAAATGATAATGCTCACTTTCTCAGTAAGGAAAACTTTTTTGTGCACATTTAATTTTTTCTTTACAGTGCATAAGTCCTTGAGATATTTAACATATGATGAAATTTGTCTAATGACATCAAGCAGAGGAATATTGACAGTAAACTTTTGAAACACATCTAACACCTCTTAATATTTCATGGGGACAGTTGGATTCCGAAGTCTAGATGGGAACGGAACTGGAGGCTCATATGACTTAATCTCTTTATCATTTTCTTATTGCGGCTCTTGAACCATAGTCGGTTTATCGTTCTCTTGAGACAGTGGCTCATCCTCCAGTATTTCTACCAGTTGCATTATTTTGTTATCGACCTCTTTCTTACTTCTTAAGGTAATGATGGCTTTAACTTGTTCATGATGTAGCTCACTTGGATTTGAGTCGTCAATGAAATGTGTGTTTCTAGGGTTTGGCACAAGTTGAGAAGGAAGGGTGCCTTTTTCCCTATCATTTAGTTGAGTATCAATCCTAGCCACGACCATCTTTAATTCCTGATTTGATTGGATTAGAGACTGATTCATTTGAGCTTGAGAGTTCATGAATGCAGTTAATGCAACCTCACAAATGATTACTTTGGTGGGGGCACATATGGTGCATTGTTAGATGCCCTAAAGAAGTTGTTTTATGGAGGCATTTGAGATGTATTGGGCACATTAATTCGTGGTCCATTCCTCCAACTAAGATTATGATGGTTACGCCAATTTGGATTATACATGTTTCCCATTAGTTGCATAACTGACCTTTGGTAGTTATTTATAACATTTACTTGCACATGCTCATGTGTGATATTTTGTACAACTGAGATTATTGGACAATCCTTTGTATCATAGTTTATACCATCATAAATGCTACAAAAATTACCTAAGAAAGTGTTTACTTTAACCATATCAACCTTTCTAATTTCCAAGGCTTCGACCTTTCTAGCTAATGCAGCGAATTTTATATTAAGTTCATCTTCCTCTCTTAGGATATACATCCCTACTTTCTCTATAAGAATAGGTCTACTTTGGTCTGGTTTAGCATAGACATCCCATGTTTACGTATTCTCTGCTAACATGTCTAGAAAATCTCAAGCCTTGATCCTTGTCAAGAAAAGTTCCACCACACATCATCTCTATGAAGTGATGGGTATCCATGGTGAGCCCCTTTCAGAACGCATCAATCACGTTTTATGGTTCATGACCATGATGTAGACAAGTAAGTAGAAGGTTTTTGAAACGCTTCTAAGATTGAAAAATTAGTTCATTCCCCTTTTGGGAGAATGACATGATTTCCTTTTTAAGTGCATTTGTTTTGTGCCCGGGAAAGAATTTTTTTCAAAAACTCTCTATTTAAGGTTTGCCATGTAGTGATGGTATTAGGTCTTAAAGAGTCATGCTTTGGTCGGATCCTTTAGAGAAAATGAGAATAATCTAAGCTTAAGTGTATCCTTATTGTCATTGTTTACTTGTAATGTTACAATTACTTCTTCAAAGTCCTTGAGGTGCAAATAAGGGCTTTCAGAATCTAAGGCCACGAAATTTAGAAATCAATTGAATCGCACCTGGTTTAAAATCAATGTTCCCTATATGAGCAAGGAACACTATATATGCAAGATGATAAAGTTGATCTCTCATGGTGTAGATGTTTACGTAAAGTTCGTGGTTGGTTTAACACATTCTTATGAAATTCATTTTCGTCATCAAGAGGAAGATTGTGTTGATTTTCTCTGTTTTGATTTATAGATGGATCTGGCAGATTTGGATTTGGATTATCAACTGGGTCTGTCATGGAATGCAAGTGATGTTGAGTGCTTCTTCTAAGTGAATGATCAAGACCTAAAACTAGTCTGCCTTAGGAGGAGAGTCGATTATTTTGACTCCTACTCCAACGGGACATAAATCATCCACACCACACAATAAATACCATTAATTTAAATAGCAAGTATGATACCTAAAATAAAAATAAAAACTTAATCAACAACCCTAGCAGCAGGGCTGACCATAAGAGTTTAATCCACAAAGCAAAATAAATCAACAACCCAAGCAATAGGGCCGACCATAAGGGTTCAATCCACAAAGCAAAAATAAATCAACGACTTAGGCGACAAGGCCAACTATGAGGGTTTAATCCACAAAACAAAAAATTTAATAAACGACCCAGGCGGTAGGGCCGACCACGAGAGTTTAATCCACAAAGCGAAATTTTAACCAATAACTTAGGCAGCAGGGCTGATCATGAGGGTTTAAACAATAAAGCAAAAATAAAAAAATAAATCAATAAAAGTATCACTAATGTAGAAATTAAATTATACTAATTTAGAAAATAGATTCAGCAGATGATCTTTGTGATCAAACAGCAACTGTAGAATAACTACAGCACTTGAGTGATAAAATCCTAAGCAGGGCAACCTTATGTCATAGTTAGTGCTTGAAAGACCTAACTGAATTTACTTTCAAAGAAAAAAAGAAAATCTACATAAAATTTAGAGGGTTTAGAAGAGAACTTATCTTAACTATCTTGCACAGATCTGATCTATCTCAGTCTTTCTCCGGCAACAGCACCAAAAACTTGATTGCTTGCCTCCAAGTGCAGAGGTTTGCAAGTAGTATCCCATGAATACAAGGTCGATCTCACAGGGAGATGAATTGTGAGAATGAGAAAATCAAATACAAAATAAACTAAGTAATAAAAAACTAAACTGATGATTTGATTTTAGGAGTTTTGAATGGATGTAATTCAACTGAATTAAAACAACACTCAAGCTTCAAAGTTCTAGACATAAGTTAATGTTCTAAAATCATGATGACTTGGATAACACAATTAGGATCCAGGCACTATTGTTGGCCTAATTGGAAAACAAAACAATTTAAATATTTTAAATAAATGATATAAAAGATTACAAAATCATGGATTTGCACCATTGATATATATTCTTAAGCGTCAGTGATTTTAACAATTCAATATCAATGAGATAATGAATTAAAGAAATGTAGTAGGTTGAGAACCTTTCTTATCTAAGAAATCTGATTGATCTAGGGTAAGCCTATCCATCAATGTGGATCCCATATGATGGAAACATATGGATCTCATAAGAGGATAAAAAATAAAATCTAAATAATAGATAACATGCATACACCATTCTTCTTATCATTAAAACAATCAATCATCATAACTTAAAGAATTATTAAACCCATGTGCTTTGCTTTTAGCTTGAGCTAGAGGAAACTTAGAAAAACATAATTAAATTGTAAAAATAAAAAGCAACAAAAAATAAATAAATGCAAATAGAAAAGATCTAAAATTAAAAAAAAACATTATAAAACTTTAATAAAATTAAAAATTCTTTAAAAACCCTAAATCTTGCTTTGAGATGCCTTGAATGATGCTTAAGAATGCCCTGAGAAGCTTTATTTATAAGTGGGGAACTCCAATTTTCGTGCAAAGTTGAAAAACTTTAGAAACCATCTCAAATTTATGCAGTTTTTAAAAATAGACTTCACGCTGCGTATTTTGTTTAAAATAGATTTTTCGTTGCATAGTTTCTTAAAATAGACTTCAGAGCTTCAAAATACATTTTTTTGGGACGATTTCAAGATTCTTCACTTCAAATCTTTAATTCTTTTCATTCCTCACTTGATTTTCTTGGATCTTTGGCATGTGAATTCTTCAAGCTTGATCTGCTAAGATCCATCCCTTGCCTTGGTGATTCTTAAGCATTAAATCCATACTTTTTGCACATTTTTTTAATCCAAGCTCTTAAATTCACCTTGTAATATATACATGAGTAAAATAGAACATTAAGCCGATTCATGTTCATAAAATCAAGATATAAATGAGAGAAATTATGCATTATTTGAATCTTAACATCTCCTAACAAAGAGGTGAACCCTCGAGCTGAGTTATCCTAGGATAAAGCTCGATGGGAGAGGATTCCTCTCACCAAGAGCATTTATAACGCAGGTGAAGGGCCTGAAAGGCAATGAGCTCAAGATCCAAGATCTACCCTCCTTCATAGCTTACCTAAACTACTCACCAAGACGATACAAGTAACCTAGAAAGAATTACGCCCTAGGTTTGGAAAAATATGGACCAACCTAATCTTGGCTGAAGAACACACTGATCGAGGTAGGCTCGACAACAATTTCGAGAGCAGTTTCCTATCCAAATAAGGGCTTTCTAGTGTATTCCATTAAAACATGATGGTTTTAAACCACCAAAGGACCTTATAAATATTGCTACCACAAATAAGAAGAGGTAAGCTAAAAATCCACTATCTACTCCTTAATCTAGGTTTATCAGCCTAACTTAGGCATCATAAGATCCACAGCTGTTGGTCAGCACCTCCTGTTGTCCATATCTTCTTTGTCCTTACAAGTCCATTGGTAGGCATACCATGATCGACTACGTCTGTTTGCCCAAAATCCGGCAATAACAAGCCTAATCAAAACTTATATGGCCCCATGAATGTCTCAATAGTCGAATTTCAATCCTCATTTTTCTTGTCACGTGACTCATTTGAATTTTGGATCTACCTTATTTTTTTGACTTATGTCCTAACGTGGTTTGACAAAAATTACAGACAATGTTGATTTCTCACACACATTGCAGTGGGCCCTACTACCTTTTTAACATATGAGCTTGTGTGTTGCAAGCAATCCCATCCGTGGACAAAGCTCAAGCTTAGCCACCAACTTTTATCTGGGCTGTTTAGTGCCCCCATCATGCATGAGATATGACAATGTCCTTGAAATCCTAAATGGGTCTCTTTGACAAGCTTCTAAACAAAGCCTAAGCTTAACTTAGTTATTAAACAAGCCTAGTTTCAACCCTCGGGCTTACATTCCAACCTAAGGCCAAGCCAAAGTGGGCTATGCTTGAAAGCCCAACGGCCAACCCATCTCATTAATTGCCTTAATTATCACATATTACATTTATTTATGTTGGAAACTGTGGGTGATGAATTAGATCTAAGTCGATGCTACAATAGTCCATTTCATGTATATGAAAGGCCACATATCTTGGAGGGGTGATACCAAATCAATCCTTAGGGTTGACAGACCATACCAGTAGCCCATGAAATAATGACTCGGGGATAGCCGTTATTTTGAAGGAAACTGAGATAAATAATAGAGGGTTATAAATACTCTCAGTCAAAAGTAACTTCTTTGGACATTCTCCATCCATAATGAGGCCCAATGGATAAATATCTTAGATTATTGAAACATGTTCCCGAATTGTAATATAAATAATAATAATATGTTAATCTGCGTTATAATTATTCTCTCTTCTTTAAATTTTTTGCATTATAGTTATTCTCATCTCAATACTTACCCATCCGAGGTTAACATGTGGCGTAGTCAACTTGACATTTGGATCTGCTTAAGTTTTAGTATTAAGTCGTAGAATGAGATTGGGAAGTGGATGGTCTGCATGGATATAATACACATTCATCAAGGGTGGCCCCATAAGGTGGTGTAGGTAACCCCCATGAAATTGCTACCAGGGTAACACCTAAGCCGTTCCCGGTTAGAGCTGGGCATCGAACCGAGTCAGATCGGATTGGGTCCAACTCGCCTCGGATCGAAATATGCAGGGTCTGACCCGAACTCGATCAGATTCGGAACCGAGTCCAGGTTATCTACCTCAAATCGACCCGATTCCCTCATGGCCTGAGTCGATCCGAGTCCGACTCGGTCAGGAAAACCAAGTTGGATTGGATTGGGCGAGATTAGGATCGTCTGTTTTTCTAGCGGTGTGGAAATCATTATTTCCACTGTTTCTTATGGTGTGATCTACTTAATTAGTAGATATACTTAAAATTTGGCATTTATCACTAAAATAATATAAAAAAACTGATGAACGGTGTGGATAAACCAAAAAAATTTCAAGATAGGCCACATAGTCTACTCAGTGCGATAAAATAACTCCGTACAAAATCTGTTTCTAATTTAATTAAGTACTTGCCGTCTCCAGCTCATGACAACTATACAATATGTGTCGTGCTTGTCTATAGCTCATTAGGAAGCGGATTGCATTCTGATCTGTAAGGTCCACCATGATTTACATATTTCATCTACTCCGTCCATCCATTTTAATAGATAATTTGATGGCTAGATCCCAAAAATGAAATATATCCAAATCTCAATTGGACCTCACCACGGGAAACAATGTGAATTGAAGTTCTACCGTTGAAAATTTATTGAGGCCCACAGAAGTTTTGGATTAAGCTGATATTTGTGTTTTCCCTTCATCCATGTCTTTGTGATCTTATGAACATGTTAGATGACAAATAAACATCACTTTGGGCCTTAGCAAGGTTTCAATAGTGGAAGTCATTATTCCCACCGTTTCCTTTGGTGTGTTCCATTTAAGCTTTGGGCATACTTATATTTTGTACTCAACCACTAAAATGATATGTAATAATGGGTGGATGGTGTGGATAACCCACATACATTCGTAGTAGGCCCATCTGAGCTTAACTCAGTATGATAAAAGCGTACTGAGTAACTTAGTACGCAATCCCAGCTCATTACAACTATACAGTTGCTCCAGGCACGTGTCGTGCAAAGATGAGCACTGACGCTCCTTGAGCTCCGAGTTGTACGAACGATTCAAATGAGATCAAAGTTACATGGCCCCACAGTGATGTATTTAGTATATCTATACCATTCATCTATTTTCAGAGATCATTTTAGAGCCTTATTTAAAAAAATGGATCATATCCAAAGATCATCTGGACCACAACATAAATAGCAGTGGAGATAATGAATTTCACCATTAAACAATTTGTAGGGCCTACTGTAACGTTTATTTTCCATCCAATCTGTTCATAAGGTCACAAATACCTGAATGAAGAGGAAAAACAAATTTCATATTGATCCAAAACTTCTGTGAACCCAAAAAGGGTTTCAATAGTATACGATCAATCCACCATTACTTTCTGTAGTGTGTTCCACTTAATGGTTAGATCTATCTTAATTTTTGTCTCAAGCCTTAATACGATATTACTAAATGGATGGACGGTTTGGATATAACACATACCTCGTAATTACACCCACAAAACTTGCTAATGTTACACCAGCCAATACACTTCCGGGTCTCACTGACAAGACGAAAGACGAGAGCCTTATGCCGGCCATTCTTCAATCAATGACCGCTACTACTCTCTCTCTTTCTCTCTTTCGCACATAGCTATACATCATTTTCCAGTGTATGTCTCTCTCCAACTGTCTCAATGTAAATTACTCTCTAACAGAGAAAACAAAACCCAACAGGCAACGACTCTCAATGTATATCTCTCTCCAACAGAGAAATCCCATGAAGTTCCAAGATCCAAAAGCAGAAAGAGACGGATTTGATCTACTGCAAGACATCTAGCTAGCCTTCTTCTTGCCTTCTTCTTCACCAGAAAAGGGAGAGACAAATATAAGGAGAGAGATATAGAGAGATAGAGAAATAGAGTTGGGCAGAGTTTTTTGGTGCCAAACGAAAAGCCAAAAGATGCGTGAGTGGTAAAATATGATTTGAGGGATATTTACATCCCGGGTCGGGCTGGGTCAGATCAGTTCGGACCCTTTCGGTCCGGGTTTTCAGATTGGTTAGGTTCGGATACACTACTATCCGAATCCGACCCAAAAAAAGATCGGATCTGAATGGACAAACTCGATCAGGGCCGATCTAGGTCGTCGATTCTATTCGTAACGGTACCGAGTTGGGTCAGATCGGGTTGGATCCACTGGATCGGGTCCAACATGCACACCTCTATTCTCGGTAGTGATAACGCCTACCCGGTAATGGTTGGTGTGGGAAAAGCTCTGTGGCCTCATGATACATGTGTTCTATGCACGCCCTCCGTGCATCCATTTTGTGGGCTCATTTTAGTGCATGAGCAAAAAAATTAGGCAGATCCAAATCTCAAGTGGACCACGCCATAGAAAATAGTGATGATTGAACGGCCACCATTAAAAACTTTTGAGGGCCACAAAAGTTTTTAATCAAGATGATATTTGTGTTTTCCCTTCATCCATGTATGTGTGACCTAATCAACAAGTCAGATGGCAAATAAACATTCCAATGAGCGCTAGGAAGTTTTTAACGGTGGGCATTCAATCACCATTGTTTCCTGTGGTGTGGTTCACCTGAGACTTGGATCTATCTCATATTCCTAGCACCTATGTTGGTAGTGGAGCTGTCACTACCGAAACCGAGTCCACACAAGCTAGCTCTAATGCAGTGGTACGAAAATTCGAATCTATGGGCCATATATTGTACAGACGTGCCATGTTCTCACGTGTGCTGCCATTTAAATGAGCAAGGCCATGCATGCATGTGGTCCTAACAAACACACAACGGCAGCGGTAGCGGCATTGCGGTTTCGGTACGGTAGCGGTTTGGGCCTCGATGTTTCTGGTTTGGGCCAGATTTTTAGATCAAAATAGATGGGCTGTCCGATTATATTTCATTACATTTCCTACACGGGGCCCGGTCCAATCGAGAATCTAGGCCCATTTCGATGTACCATGTTGTATAACGTGTGATTTTTGAATTTTAGGCCGTCAATCTCGGTAGTAGTATGCCGACGGTCTTGATCCATCGTCCATTATTCCACTATACAGAGGAATGGGATCTATCGATTGGTCATCTCTCTCGTGTGGACGCGGATTGCGTCCTACCCCCGCCTGACCGTAATCCTTCCCAGCAGGGCTTTGTGGGGCCCACTGTGATGTAATTGTTTTATCCGCGCCGTTCATCGATTTTCTCAGATCATTCTAAGATATGCTTTTAAGTAGGTCCACAGCTCCACTGGACCACGCTAAAGGAAGCTGCAGTGATAATGACACCCACCGTTAAAACCTTTCTAAGGGACGCCGTTATGTGTTTTTTACCATCCAACCTATTAATAAGGTCACGTAGACGTGGATGAATTGAAAAAACAAATATCAGCTTGATCTGGAAGTTTTTAACGGTGGAAATTCAATCCCCACTTTGTGGTCCACTTAAGTCATTTAGCTGCCTCATTTTTGTGACTCATACCTTAAAATGATACGATAAAAAATAATATTAACAGCGTGGATAAAACTCTTACATCACGGTGGGACCCACAGGGCCCTGCCCACTGTTCGGGCGGGGGTAGGACGCAATCCGCGTCCCTCCCGTGTAACTTACCATTGTTTAATTCTAAATGGAGTGAAATACGTACCCATGCCTGTGAAACTACGTTTGTAGAATAAAATAATTACTCAACAAATATTGTGGGTGGGGCCATGAAGATTTATTCATTGCATCTAAGCCGTTCAGAAGGTTCACCCTAATATGAAATTGGGGCCGGCTGAAAACCATGTTGGATAAAATGTTGAATTAAATAGACTATAAAAATCGAGAACCAAAAAAGGAAAATAAATTTAGAGAAAGAAAAACTTATTGAATTGAGTCGAGGCGTGACTGAGTCACTCGGCTTGAAATCGAATTTGCTCCCCTTGGACAGCGTCCCAAGTGCAACAGGTTTCCAGAGCAATCGACCTCCAGGATACAACGACTATGACCCGGTCCCAGCGGTGCACTCACTGTACACGGGCTCGAACCACTTGCAGTTTAATCCGAAAGTGCTGAGTTGACTCAGCAATGAACTCAGTAACAAAACCGTATCAGAGAGAGTTTTATAAGGCAGAGAATTTTTCGTATTCGTATGTTGAAACTGGAATCGGAAGTCTTTATATAGACTTCGAAATGGTGCATAAGCACCCTTTACAAAAGGTTAGGTCCGTTGGGTTTAAACCCAACAGGGGCGACCAACCGGAAGGGAAGCATCTCTCTGGTTTAAAAACGAAAAGACGCAAGTGCGAGTACACTCTCGCACATACAATCCTGCGAGTACCCATACACACACACACACCCACGCGAGTACACTTACACCGCACCCGCACCCGCACCCGCGCCCAGCCCAGCCCGTCCCGTCCCGTCGCGTCGCGCACGCGGACGCGGACTCGGACTCGGCTCGGCACGGCACGGCTCGGCTCGGCGCGCGCGCGCGTGTGTGGTTAATGGCATAGATTAGAGCTATTGGCATAGCCCCCCCACAGGACCAAATTCGCATGCCCCCTGAAAGGGGCTCAAGCCCTAGGCAAAAAGTCTATCATATAATCAAGAGAATTTCTCTTGTCAAATCCGATGTGGGACAAAACCAACACCTCAAAAACACCAAAATTTAAATGTGGAGGGAAAACACCGAAATTTGAAAATTCAAATTTTTAATATTATTTTAAAACAAATACAACAATCCCCCACATGTTTTAAAATAAAATGCTTTCGGATTAAAGCGAAATAGTTGTGCAATGGTGCCGGTGTCACCATAGACTTGAACCGACATTAGAGTAAGCAAGACAGGTCTACAGGAATCAGGTGACACCATAGTCTTGAACCTGAGTCCTTTTAATGTAGATCGCAAGTACATGCCACTCACACAACTCTTCCTCTGCAAGTGATTCTGTGGTTCGGTGCGTTTCGGCCATACACCATTACCTGGATTTCATGAGTGCTCTAGAGAATTCGCCTAGATTCTCATAGGAAGCGGCCTCCACCTCCACACCCATATAGGTGAATTCCATCAAGTGTATGCAGCAACTGTATACACCACCAAATATATGGCTATGGATCCATTAAGAGTTCTAAAAACTCATCCTTCTGCGTTGCTGCTCGCACTGTACACCATAGAAGGGGCTCATATAACTCAGTGCAATCGTCTACCTCGTGTTTTGTTGTTTACCCATTGAACCTATCTCATGGGATCTCCACTTGTATAGGTTGGGTTACCGACACTGGCAGCTCATATATTAGGCTCAGCCCCATTCCCTTCGATGTATCATTGACTAACTTTTTGGATAGTCCTTTAGTCAGAGGATCTGCTAGATTCTTTTCTGACCTCACAAAGTCAATAGATATGACTCCATCACGCAACATATGTTTCACTATGTTGTGTCTGAGTCTAATATGCCTGCTTTTTCCATTATATATTTTACTTTTTGCTTTCGCTATAGATGCTTGACAGTCACAATGAATAGATACGGCCGATACAGGCTTTGGCCACAATGGTATATCAGCTAAGAGATTTCTAAGCCATTCAGCTTCTGATCCAGCCTTTTCTAAGGCAATAAACTCGGATTCCATAGTCGACCGAGCAATACATGTCTGCTTGGTGGACTTCCAAGAGACTGCTCCTCCACCCAAAGTGAAGACATATCCACTAGTAGATTTTGTCTCATCTGAATCACTGATCCAGTTAGCATCACTATATCCTTCTAATACAGTAGGATAACCATTATAATGTAAACCATATGTCATATTACCTTTTAGGTATCGCAAAATTCTAGACAATGCATTCCAATGTTCTTTTCCAGGGTTATGTGTATATCTACTTAGCCTTCCTACTGCAAAAGCTATGTCAGGTCTAGTGCAGTTTGTTAGATACATGAGACTACCAATTATTCTGGAATATTCTAATTGAGACACACTATTTTCTGTATTCTTCATGAGAGTCACACTATAATCATAAGGAGTACTGACAGGTAAACAGTCAAAATGGTTAAACTTTCTCAATATCTTCTCAATATAATGAGATTGTGATAATATAATAACACCATTTTTCCTGGTTACTTCAATACCCAATATTATACTTGCCTCTCCTAAGTCTTTCATGTCAAACTTAGATGACAAGAATTTCTTAGTTGCATTAACTAATTTAATATTAGTTCCAAAAATAAGCATGTCATCAACATAAAGACATATGATAACATAATCATTTCCAGAAATTTTACTATATACACATCTATCTACATCATTTATATGATAACCATTTGATTTTAAAACACCATCAAATTTTTCATGCCATTGTTTAGGAGCCTGTTTTAAACCATATAGTGATTTAATTAGTCTACATACTTTATTTTCTTTACCTAATATCTTATAACCCTCAGGTTGCTCCATATATATTTCTTCTTCTAAGTCTCCATTTAGGAAAGCAGTCTTAACATCCATCTGGTGTACCACTAGTTTATATATGGAGGCTATCGCTATTAAGACTCTAATAGTTGTAATCCTAGTTACAGGGGAATATGTATCAAAATAATCTATTCCTTCCCTTTGTTTAAAGCCTTTCGCTACCAACCTAGCCTTAAACTTATCGATAGTTCCATCTGGTTTTAGTTTCTTTCTAAACACCCATTTGCAGCCTATTGGTTTGTTACCAGGTGGTAGGTCTACAAGTTCCCAAGTATTATTTGATATAATAGATTCTAACTCATCATTTATTGCTTCCTTCCAAAAGGTTGCATCTGGAGAGTTAATAGCTTCTATATAAGTTGTAGGATCATCTTCTACTAAGAATGTGAAAAAACCATCTCCTAGGTTAGTTTCTTTTCTAACTCTAATACTTTTTCTTGGTTGTATCTCTTCTACTACTTTCTCGTAAGCATTTTTACTAGTAGACGCAATATCTGATTCATTAACTTTTTCTATTCCTATAGATTTAGATTTCATAGGGAATACGTTCTCAAAGAACTCTGCATCCCTAGCTTCTATAATTGTATTGGGATCTAGAATATTATCCTTAGTTTTTAAAACTAGAAACCTATAGGCCGCACTGTTTTGTGCATACCCTATAAATACACAATCGGTCGTTTTAGGACCTAATTTTCTTTTCTTAGTTTCAGGCAATCCTACTTTAGCAAGACACCCCCACACTTTAATATATTTATAACTAGGAATATGATTCTTCCAAAGTTCATATGGTGTTTGTTCAGAAGATTTAGATGGAATCCTGTTTAGGATATAACAAGCAGACAGAATTGCTTCTCCCCACATATTTGAGGGTAAGCCTGAACTATTTAACATGGCATTCATCATTTCTTTTAGAGTTCTGTTCTTACGTTCTGCTATTCCATTTTGTTCTGGTGTATAAGGAGCTGTAGTTTCGTGAATTATTCCATTCTTTTCACATAATTCTCTAAATTGAGAAGATTCATATTCACCTCCTCTATCTGTTCTAAGTCTTTTAATTTTTATATTTAATTGATTTTCAACTTCAATTTTGTATGTAGAAAAAGCATCTAAAGCTTCATCTTTGTTCCTTAATAGATATACTCTAGTGAACCTAGAGTAGTCATCTACAAAAGTTATATAATATCTTTTTCCTCCTCTAGACATGTGATTTCTAAAATCACCTAAATCACTATGTATCAACTCTAATAGAACAGATGATCTTTCTATTTAAAGGGTTTTCTAATAAATTTTGATTCTACACATGTTTCACATTTTTCAAACTCTTCATTAGATATATTAGGTAATAAACCTAATCTTTTCATTTTCTTTAAAGATGTCACATTCACATGACCTAATCTATTATGCCATAGATAAAAAGGTTCAACGATATAAACAGAACTAGATGTTTTCTTATTATCATTGGATACATTTACAATGAATAAACCATCGCTACAGTACCCCTTACCAACAAAGGTTCCATTTTTAGTCATTACAAGCTTATCTGAATCAAATACTAATTTGACACCAGCCTTATTGAGGAGCGAACCAGAGACCAAGTTTCTTCTAATGTCAGGCACATGGAGGACATCATTTAACATTAGAGTCTTTCCAGAAGTGAGTTTCAGAAGTACTTTTCCTTTCCCTACAACTGGAGACGTTCTAGCATTTCCCATGAACACCTGTTCATCATCTCCTGACACTTGGTAGGAGGTAAACATGCTACGATCCTTGCACACGTGTCTAGTTGCACCAGTATCTAGCACCCATTCCAAGTTGTTTACAAGGAAGACTTCTGACACCACAGCCACTACTATGTCAGACTCATTGCCTGTTTCTGTAAGATTAGCTTGCGGCTTATCTTTATTTTTCTTAAGCCTGCAGGTTTTAACATGATGCCCAGGCTTTCCACAGTTGTAGCAGTTTCCCTTTTTCTTGAATTGATTGTTTGCATTCTTCTTTTTGAGCCTGCATTCATTTGCATAATGTCCAGGTTTGCCACAGTTATGACAGTTGCCCTTTTTCTTATTATTTGTCCGACTTGATTCCACAAGATTCGCTTTTGAATCTATCTCATTTTTATTTCCTTTTTGGTCCCTGATTCTATTGGCCTCCTCTATTCGTATGTGTATGATAGTGGTTTCCAAAGAAACACCGTTCTTCTTATGTTTCATTCTATTTTTATATTCTTTCCAGGAGGGCGGTAACTTTTCTATTAACGCTCCTGACAGAAACACCTCATCCAACTTAATTTCTTCTGTCGATAGTTCGTGAATTAGACTTTGAAAGTCGTGAATCTGATTTGTGACAGATTTATCGTCTGTCATTTCATAGTGAAGGAAATTAGCAATTGCATGTTTCTTAGCGCCTGCATCTTCTAATATGTATTTCTTTTCTAAAGCAATCCATATATCTTTAGCAGAGGCGTAAAAAGCATACACATCATATAATTCGTTGGATAAAGAGTTTAGAATATAATTTTTACAATTATTTTCATCTGTTACTTCATTTTGATTTGCTGGATCTATAGTAAATGATTCAGATAAAATGTATGAAACTTTCAGGGTGGTAAGAGCGAACATCAATTTCTGTTTCCACCGTTTAAAAGATTGTCCAGCGAACGGTTCGATTTTGGCTAACTCAGTAGAAGCATTTACTGTTACTGTAGCCATAGTCTATGTAATTCAACAGCAAATTCGATTTCAAGATTGTTGGATAAAATGTTGAATTAAATAGACTATAAAAATCGAGAACCAAAAAAGGAAAATAAATTTAGAGAAAGAAAAACTTATTGAATTGAGTCGAGGCGTGACTGAGTCACTCGGCTTGAAATCGAATTTGCTCCCCTTGGACAGCGTCCCAAGTGCAACAGGTTTCCAGAGCAATCGACCTCCAGGATACAACGACTATGACCCGGTCCCAGCGGTGCACTCACTGTACACGGGCTCGAACCACTTGCAGTTTAATCCGAAAGTACTGAGTTGACTCAGCAATGAACTCAGTAACAAAACCGTATCAGAGAGAGTTTTATAAGGCAGAGAATTTTTCGTATTCGTATGTTGAAACTGGAATCGGAAGTCTTTATATAGACTTCGAAATGGTGCATAAGCACCCTTTACAAAAGGTTAGGTCCGTTGGGTTTAAACCCAACAGGGGCGACCAACCGGAAGGGAAGCATCTCTCTGGTTTAAAAACGAAAAGACGCAAGTGCGAGTACACTCTCGCACATACAATCCTGCGAGTACCCATACACACACACACACCCACGCGAGTACACTTACACCGCACCCGCACCCGCACCCGCACCCGCGCCCAGCCCAGCCCGTCCCGTCCCGTCGCGTCGCGCACGCGGACGCGGACTCGGACTCGGCTCGGCACGGCACGGCTCGGCTCGGCGCGCGCGCGCGTGTGTGGTTAATGGCATAGATTAGAGCTATTGGCATAGCCCCCCCACAGGACCAAATTTGCATGCCCCCTGAAAGGGGCTCAAGCCCTAGGCAAAAAGTCTATCATATAATCAAGAGAATTTCTCTTGTCAAATCCGATGTGGGACAAAACCAACACCTCAAAAACACCAAAATTTAAATGTGGAGGGAAAACACCGAAATTTGAAAATTCAAATTTTTAATATTATTTTAAAACAAATACAACAAACCAGACCAATCCAACCATCATGTGTACTGCTACATAAATTTAGAGGTTGGTTGGATAATCATTGTTTTATATGGAGTGGCCCACATAATGATTTTACAGGATTTTTTTTTTTTATATACTAAAAACATGGTTGGATCTCATGAAAATGACACAGTGGGCCACACGATAGAAAACAGCGGATAACCATCCAAACACCTTTGATTAACACGATTTCTCACCAATGGTCAGATCTGCCTAATATTGATTGTATCCCTATTTTATGGTGGGACAACTCTTCTGGATGGATTGGATGGCATGAAAACATCAATGTGGGTCCACCATCAAAAGTTCTAGAATAAACTTGTTCAGCAAACAGGGCAGAGGATTTGGCCTTATAATCTTCGCTACAGTGACCAAAACCCACATACGCTTGGCTGAGCTGACTGACTGTGAAAAAGACTAGTAACCCGCAATACTACCTAAATGTATAGTCAGCACGTCCCCTACACTGCTTGGGTCCCACCTCCACTCGTTCCAACCCATCAGCGTACCGAGGGTGTTAACATTCTACCCAAAGCAGGGATCCGTGGGCCCTACCATGACCCACAGACCTGTGATTAAAACAAAAAATTCCAACGGTTGACACTCGGTGGGCAAAATTTTTATGAATCTGACGGTCAAGATAATCCAGCTGGAGTGAATTCTCGCACCTTAGCTTCTCAGGAACATGAACTACGACATGAAAATTTCCATCCTACAGACGACGGTGGGCCCCGCGAGCTACATTTTGGAGTGCTCCCGAGGCCTACTGAACCAGTCCTTGCAGCTGAAAGCCCCGAAAGCCCTAGCTTCGAAACCAAGAAAACGAAAACCTGCAAATGCCGTCTCTCCCATTCTTCCCCAAACGGAGGTATGCTTTACTCCTTCTTCCTCTCTGTTTTTATGTATTTATTTCTATTTATTTCAGTAATTCCATTTCTGCCCCTGTCTTCTTGTCAGAACTCACTTCATTTCTTCGAGTTTCCGCCAAAATATTCTACCCTTTCATGCCTGTTTCCATACCTAACCGGCTCTAGGGTTTCCGAAATCGGATGGCGTTGTGAGCATATTTCAACTGAGTTCTTCGATTCCGTACAAAATTTCTAACTCACCATTATAACAGCTATAATGGAAGATGGCCCTTTGCCGTTATGGACGGTTATAACGAGCAGTGACGTTATAACAGCGATTCTTAACAGCTATCCTTGCCCATTTATTATTTTTTGTAATAATGGTTCTAGTTAGGGTGAAGATTCTGCGCACACGGAGTGCACCGAGTGGTGTGGGCGTGTATCCCAACGCACATTTTGCAAAATGGGATTTTTGGAAAATTCTACTTTCAGTCGTTGGGCTGGTAGTTCGTACTGTATTCGGGCTTTTGTTTTGTTCATTTGGGGCCATTTTATCAAAACTGTTGATATTTCGGCCCGTGACACAACCAAATTTAGAAGGAAGAATCTCGATTCAAATGCGCACTTTTTTCTTTTTTCTTTCTTGAAGTTCAAACCACAAAATTTCTTCACGAATGTGATATAAAATAAAAAATAAATGGACTGTGGATTGATATCCAACCATGGTTCAAACAACCTGAAAACCCAACTCAACTCGACTCGACTCAACTCAATTTTCAACTGGGTCAGGTCAACCTGAAGACTCGACTTGAATCAATGTTTAATAATTATACTCAACAATGTTGAGTCTAATAATAGATGCTTGGAATTGGGATCATCATCATCATCATAATCATCACTAAAGTGTTATTCCGATTAATTGGGGTCGGCTACATGAATCCTGTTCTTCCATTCCACTCTATCAAGGGCCATAACTTTAATTATACCATAGGTTATTAAGTCTTTCCTTACTACCTCTACCCATGTCCTTTTGGCCCTTCTCCTTGCCTTTTTAGAGCCTTTAATTTGTACCAACTTACTCCTAACTGGTGTTGTTCCTGGTATCTGTTGTACATGACCAAACCATCCAACTTTGCTTTCCCTCATCTTATTACCTATTGGCGCTATTCCCAAGTTCCCTTGAATGTATTCATTTCTAATTATGTGTTGCCTTGTCTTACCAATTTAAATGCTTGGAATTGGGATAAAAAAAAAATGGCTTAGTTTGTCACGTAAATAGCTTTCGAAGAGTTGGTAATGACCTGTGCCCTCTGCTGTAAGGTCATGTGTTCGAATCTCATGCCTTAATTCGATCACACTGAGTCAACTGAGTTGGGTGCCAACTTGATGAGGTTTGCTGTGTCAGAACCGAGTCTCTCTCGTAAGCGAGTTTCAGAGTGATTCGACTTGAAATCTCATTGAGTGAGTTGACTTGGCTGAGTTTCGCGTTGAGTCACCAAGTTTTAGAACTATGTATCTCACATTCTACCAGTTATTATGCTAGTTATCACAACGAATCCCTGCCCTTCCCACTATCGTGGAAAATACATGCTGTAACCTTAAAAAATATATCTTTTTTTTTTCCCATCATATAACTGCAACGAAAAGAGTCTTTACATGTTTGTGTTCATGCTCGCGCGCGCGTATTCTTTCTTAAAGTAAGAGAAATCCTAATATAATTAGAATTGGGCATCGAGTTGAGTTGGACCGAGTTAGGGCTGACCTGACTCGATCCGGTTTTGAAATAGGCCTGGCCTGAACTTGACTCGACTCTGTTCCAAGTCGAGCATGCCTGAACCGATTCGAATCTGGGTCTAGCCTAGACTAATCTGGACCGAGTCCGACCTGGTAAAAAGTACCGAGTCGGTTCGAGTTGGCACCAATTCAGAGAGAGAGAGAGAGAGAGAGAGAGAGAGAGAGAGAGAGAGAGGAGGGTGGCTACTGGGCCTGGAAGAGGAGGGTGGGAGGAGGGTGCTGATGGTGGTGGGTGGCTACTGGGCCTGGAAGAGGAGGGTGGGAGGAGAGAGAGATGAGGAAGGTGGTAATGGTGGTGGGTGGTTACCGGGTTTGGAAGGAGAGGAGGATGAGGGAGGAAGAGAGAGTTTGGGATCGGGTCGGGTGTGGCATATAGGGTTAGAGATACTTAAAAATTAGGGTTTTTAAAATTTTTGATATATATATATATATATATATAATCCGAGTTGAGTTTGACTCGATCAAGTTTTGGGTCGAGTCGGGTCGAGTTACTAGATAACTCGAACACTCAACAAAGTTTGGGCGAATGGTCTTCAACATAGGTTTGCTCCCTATAAGTGAGGGTTCAATTCCCCTCATTGGCTTTACCCGATACATGTGGTTGTGGGTGATTGCGTATATCTGCAAGGATTAGTCTCACTTCAAAAAAAAAGGTGGGGACACCCTGTGTCTTCCAAAAAAAAAAAAAAAAACTCGAACTCGATTCGGTTTGGGTTCGGATTGGGCGAAGCCTACTCAGTTTGGATCGACTCACCCATTCGGTTTGGATCGAGTCGGGTCTGAATGAGTCGGACGAGTTGAGTTAGGCGAGTCGAGTTGTCCGGTGCCCAATCCTTACCTTCCATTACTTCTAATCCTAATAATTTATTTCACTAACATATTAAAAATGACCATAATACCCTTGAATACTATCACCACAATCAAATGGTTTTGGAATCAAACTTGGGCTCATTTGAAAGTTGAATTAATAGGCTTCCAAGTGGGACCAATTTTTTGTCATTCATACAACATTTAGTACCTGAACAATGCAACTGAAATAATTGATGCAAATACTAAGGGAAATTTGTTTTGCAAGTCATCATTAGCTCTAACTCCAACAACTAATTAAAAGACTACTAATTTGGTTCACGATGGATATTAAGACCTCTGGTGTCCCATTAGATCAATCTAGACCGTAAAAATGATCCAAATGTTCAATCTAGACCCTGGGGTATTTTTGATGTATGGCCATCCATGATGGGCCCTACCATATCAATGTTTTGGATCATTGAAAAATAGGGGGCTCATGTTTAAAAATTAATTACGTATCAGCTGTATCAATTGATATGTAAAGGAAATGATCAACCCTTTAATGCAATATGGGGGTGAATCGATTTGTTAAAGAAAGGGGGCTGTATTGGGCATTACACCTTGCATTTGGCACCACAGCAAGGCCAATACAACTGTTTCAACCTGATAACAGCCATAAAGGGCCCACTTTGAAGTGTGCTTTCAATTTTTATTTTTATTTTCTCATTTTCGGCTTATTCTGCATTTCAATCATGAAGGAAACTTAGGAACTCGTTTTTAACTAGATATAGGTGTTGTAAAGATCATAACACAAAATTTCAGAAGGATTTGATGAATTAAAACAGACCATTTTGGAAAATATCGGAAGGAGTAAACCATCACATTCCCCCCCACCAAAATTTCCATCTTTTTATTGCATTTATATGTAACAGGCCCTAATCCGCCAACGCATACTTGATTTGTGTTCAATTAGGGCCTATTTTGATTTCCTTTCAACAAGTTAAGGTGACATTGCGCAACAAACAACATTCTTACAAAGAATGGCCTGTGACACCATCAAATACTTGTTCCAAAAAAATAAAAAAAAAAGAAGAAGAAGAAGAATTACATATTTGGGATCCTCATATATTTTAGAATCTCCTGTGATTAGTTACAGCCAAAGCATGCCAAAACGGTTCTGTTACAGCCGTAACTTAATGGTACCACTGTTATGCGTTATGGGGCTGAAACGGTGGTAACGGCTGTTATAGAAAGATGACCCATAACAGCCCCGTAAAAGCTTTGTAATGGCTCCGTAATGGGGCCGAAACCTTTGTTACAACACCATTATGTAATACCTTCCATGGGCCCCACTTGTACAAACTGAAATCAGAACATACTGTATTTGGAAGTCGGACCGAATATTGTGTAATACCTCCTATGACATAATGTTTCGAGCCAAGATTTCTAGTTGGGAGAAGTGTAGAAATCTTTCATAGGCAAATAAAGTTGGAGCGAGAGTTAGGAATGAACTCCACATTTGATAGAATTGTTATTGTCAACTCGTAAATGTGCTATTATTTCAGTTTGAGACTGTTGAACGTTGACGTTTTCAACAGTCATCAAGTCAAAAAGCTGTGCATGTTCATAGGGAGGAGATCCAGTCACCATGCTGGAGTAACTCTAACTGAAGCATCAAACATCTCTACATGTGGTAGAATATTTTTTGACTTCAGTCAGAGAAATACCTTCCTTTTGAGAAATACCTTTACCAATTCCTGTTCCCCACTGCCTGAATAGGTCTTTCGGAGCCTCTTCACTCTTTAGATTAGTGGGAACCTCTGAGTTAGTTGAGATAGAGGCTTCCCATGCTGCCTTAGCAGCTGTGGCCCTTTTATTTGGCCAAGAGCTTCAGGCAGAACTGGGACCTATGATTCTCATCATGGCGATAATAACAAGAATTAGGTAGGGTTAGACTAATGCTAGCATGTCTTGTACCTCTTGCCCAAGACATTCTAAACCTCTCTTTTTGAAGATCCATTTATGCCCATTTGCAATATCCATCTAAAGAAAGACCCATTTACACCTAATTGTTTTCTTGCCTTTTGGAAGTTCTCATTTTCTCCAAAGCATCAATCGTCTCCCACAGCGAAGCTGCTTTGAATTTTTCTGCACATTACTGTCAATCCCTAAAAAGAAGCGTTCTTCCAGTTAGCGGCCAAATGAATACGAGGTTTGTAGAACGCTTGTATAACACAAATCTTTCCCAGTTTAATCTTCTTGGGTTCAATTCTTCGCCAAACACTGATTTTCCCATAGCTGGTTCAACACTGTCATGTGTTTCCCTTCTTTCTCTGTATGCTATTGCCTGCTTCCCATGAATTGGCACTAGTTGCCTCTTCAAATAATCTCGCTACTGTGTGTAGTAGGTATTGTAATTGGCATTAGGCGTGGATGTTAGTGGATATAAACACCTATATGGGTATTGTGCTTGTATGCCTTTTTGCATATTCTGTTGTATTTCATTTGTGCATGTGCATTTAAATTTGCAAATAGATTCATATAGGTAAAAGAGGGTTTGCTAAACATAAGCCCACACACTTGTGGATCCCAGCACATCCACGCACAGGCATGAGCTGCATGGTGGAGATCCGAGCCATCCATCAGGTGAGCCCCATGATGACAAATAACCTAGGCAGAAGTTCAGAGTGGTTTAATCATCAGGTGGGCTCACACTGCAAGAGAACAAAAAATGGATGGTAGCAAATTGTGGAAAATGATCTGCATTCAATGTTCATGGCCATCTCCTACCTGATGATTGGACCAGCCTATGTTTTGGGCCAGGGCATTGACATTGTGGTGACCACTATGTCACGCTGGCTCTGTGCGGATGGACGAGTATCCATGTGCGTGTGGGCTTGGCAAAGCTCAAGTAAAGATTTTTAGACCCAAAAAGTCAAGTATATGGAGTAAATTTGGATGTCTTGTGTGCTGCATGGCTCATTTACTTATTTCCTCTATTAATTTACTCTATATACTTATTCCTGTGACTTCTCCATTTGTTCTCAGGCTTTGATCTTGCCCAACCATTGTATTACTCAATTTTTTCTATAACAACATGAATCGTGGCAAGCCACATTTTGGTAAACGATCTCACTCACAATTTGACAATAGAAAGAATAATGGAAAAAGCAAAAGGCACAATTCTACACGCGACCATAGTACTGCATTTCCGAAATCTATTGATACCGTTTACCGTATTCTTTGCCCTGGGAAGAAGATTGGCGGGGTTATTGGAAAAGGTGGGAGCATAATCAACACCCTTAGAGATGAGACCGGTGCAAAGATACGGGTTGCTGAAACCATTCCTGGTGTGGACGAGAGAGTAATCATTATTTTTAGCTCTCCAACAAGAAAATTTGGTGTGGGTAAAGATTCTGAGAATGGTGAGCTCACTGAGAAAGAACATGAGCTCATGGAGCCCCATTGTGCTGCCCAAGATGCTCTCTTGAGGGTTCATGATAGGATTGTTGTGGAAGAAGATCAATACAGGGGATTGACACATGAAGCTGATGAACATGACGATCTTTTCATGGCTCGGCTTCTAGTGCCAAACAATCAAGTTGGGTGTCTTCTTGGTAAAGGAGGAGGCATTATTCAGAAATTGCGAAGTGAAACTGGTGCCACCATCCGTATTCTGCCCATGGAGCATCTTCCAAGCGGCGCAATGAGCACTGATGAATTAGTGCAGGTAATATCTTGCTTTTTCATCTTTGTTGTGTGCATTTTTTCTATGGTTTTTTTTTTGGTTATTTATTTATTTATGAAAATTTAGAAGAATCTAATTCTAATGTAAAAAATTGCAAGTTGACTTTGTCCAAATTGCTATTCTTGTTGCCTTTGAGTGGATAATGCATGGCACAATAACCTACCTTTTGCCTATGAGAAATATAATGGGAATTGTGCAGGTGCACTTGCTGCTTTCCTCATGACAGCAGATGTGTTGGTTTTTTGCCTGCAGCAAAATGAATCACCGGACTGAAACATACAATTCAGGGTGATCTGTTCCAGTTTCAGTCCTCAGGGGAGACACACTTCCAACCCGCTATTTAAATCCTTGGTTCTAAGTTCTACATTGAGATCACTTTCTAGTAACCGTTGCTTATATATATATATATATATATATATATATATATATATATATATATATATATATATCTTTGTTGTGGTCTGTCAAAGTATCTGGCTAAGTTGAATATTGTAGGCTCAACTTTACAAAATAGGATTGCAGGATTGTATTTATGGTTAGGAAATAGTTGTCCCAGTGAATCAGGACCCTATGATGCCATGATGTGCGCAATCTGTACGAGTTGGTGTCACAATTTTGTGTCCTGGATCATCAATCTAAAGGGCCCCACCTGATTGGGGGGATGCCCGAAAATCTCTCGGATTGGAAAAGATCCTAACCCTCTGATATCTTGTCTCAGTAGAGACAGTTGCGAAAAAAATGCAATATTTCAGAGGTCCAAAGGTTGGATGTCTAGGATCTTACAATGTGGAAATTTTTGGTGCATCACCATTTAGGAACAATTAAATCAAACGACTTTATAACCAACGGTGGGCATCAGGACACCATACACGTTCTGATCCCTCAGGACCCTATAGTTGTCCTCGTTGTGATTGTCAGGAGTATCTAGTTAGCATGCATACCACTCGCACACAAAAAAAAAGAAGAAGAAGAAGAAAAGAACAGAAAGTAGTAGAAGAAGAAAACAGAAAAGGAAAAGGTTAGCAAGCATATGTTAGTTCTGCCCATTTTCATTTTTGGTGCACCTTTACGCTCCTTGGTCACTTGTTCTATCAGGAGTATCTAGTTAGCATGCGTACCACTTACACACAAAAGAAGAAGAAGAAAAAAAAAAGAACAAAGAGTAGTAGAAGAAAACAGAAAAGGAAAAGGTTAGCAAGCATATGTTTGTTCTGCCCATTTTCATTTTTGGTGCACCTTTATGCTCCTTGGTCACTTGTTCTAGATGCTTGCTGTCACTCACAATGCTGCCTTATATGTCATTGGGATGCAATTATATTTATTGAGGTTTGCTAGCTCCACAAGCGCCTATAGATGCTGCCTTATGTGCAAGCGACGTGTGTTGGACGTCTAGTTGGAATTACTGTTTAGATCATTTGGCCAAAAACACAGGCCATTCAACTATCAGGTAGGCCAAATGTTTATGAAAATAGTGGATGGTCTGAAAAGCTCAGGTTGCCTGTTGTTTTTATACACATGTACGGTGTGGCATATCTGATATTCAAAGTACCTGAATCTTTTGTCAGATCATCCATATGGTTGGTCCTACGCGTTACATGCATTGTCTACACGTGAATGTGTATAGCAAGGTATCCTGTGTTGGTATCGGTTAGCGTAACGGTGCCCTCCGATACCGATACGGATACTGTGGCGTAATGGCAATATGGGGGTATAACGGTGCAATTTTTAATTTTATTTTTCAAAAAAATATGGATTAAATCCGGAATATTCTAAGCATTCTAAATATGCATTCATTTATAAATTGGAACATGTTTATGATGGTGTAACGGTCCACTCTTTGGTGAGAAGTTGTATCGGACTGCCCGATGAATTTATGAACCAGACAACTTGGATTTGACTGCAAAACTCATATATTTAATTTTCTAACTATCTACTATTAATGATAGATATATTAGAATGAATGTAACATGAAAATATCTTACATGTGTAGGTGTTTGCAATATTTTTCATAATTCATAAAAAAATATAAAATGCCAATAACAATCTGTAAAATGAACATTAACGTGTTCTACTATGATTAACACATCATATTCTACCATTAAAACATCAAAATATTCAATAAAAAATAATTTTTCGAATTCAGAAAAAAGGGCTGAAAAAAGTGCGTAAATAAAAAAAAATTATAAAAGAATATAAAATGATAACAACAATCTGTTAAATGGACATTAATATCTTTTATTATGATTAACACATCATATTCTACCATTAAAACAACAAAACATTGAATAAAAAGTATAAATACCTATTTTTGAGGAATTTCTAAAAAATGACACACGGAGCTTCGAATCAAGAAAATACTTAATATAAGTTGTTTTTATTTGTAATATCAAGCTAAAAGTGGTCGAAAATACCAATAGAATAATTTAGGAAGAGTTTAGAAGAAAGAAGTTTAAAAAAAAGTGAAAAAACAGACCTTAAAAAGCAAAAAAAAGAGGCCATTTTTTGACCGTTATGCCCTGTAACGGTCGTTACGGCTATAGAATCGCGGGTGGTGGGGGTGACCGTTACGCATGTGTAAGCAATGAGTTGTGTTGTATGCACGAGAATTGGATTTCCACGCATGACATCATTATGATATACTCTCTCCCCTATAAAGCCTACCCTTTTCTTGGCCATTTACCGAATTACCCTTTCTCTATTTAAAAAAGGGGTATTATGATATCATGTGAAATAAAAAGTTTCCGCCTCACTATTTTTCATAATACCCAAAATGCCCCTCCCATCTATAAATAAGGCACTCTTCCCTCCATTATGAACAAGCCTTGCTTGGAGGAGAACCCTCTCTAGCCCTTCCCTTATGCACCCTAGTCTTTCTAGCCCTTTAGCCACCTGTAGCATCTCTAGCCCTACCCTTAGCCACTCTTAGCATCTCTAGCCATCCTTAGCTACCCTTAGCCACTTTACACCATCCTACACCTCTCTATGTGACCCTACACACCACCTGAGACCATTCTACACCATCATCAACCACCCTACTCTGCCCTTCAACACTCTTAGCTTCTCTGTATCACCCTTAGCCTATACATAAAAAATAAACAAATAAAAAGAAAGAAAAGAAAAAAAAGAAAACCCCACCCTGCCCTTGTCCTCTCTACATCACCCTACACCCTTAGTCATTCCAACCCATAGGATTTTCCATCCCCTTTAGCCACCTCAAAGGGTGGAGCATATGGAGTCAAGAGCTTCACCTTGGTATGGTTTCACCCGTAAGGTCTCTACCAGCCATTGCAGTGGGGAAGGTACTTCCTCCTTCACATCTGTAGTTGAGGTCAACCTTCCGTGCAACCCATTGCAGAGAAAGAGACTTGGAGAACCCCAAAAACAGCAAAAAGTAGACTGCGGGGATTCAAACGCTTTGGAAATCTTCCTTAGATGCTTGGTACAGGTTCACCCAACGAGGTGTCTGCTGACCATAGTAGCGGGGAACAGTGTTCTTCCTTAGATATCTAATAAAGGCCCTTTGTAGGAACTATTGCACATTATAAACGGAGTTCACATTTATTTCTTTTTGTTATTCCCTTCTCACTCGTGGGACACGAGGAAGGAGGAATGGAGAGAATTTGATCATCCTACTCCATCAAAGATGCTTTGTTTATAATTGTCTTCAGCTACAAGAGATACACCCAGGTTAAAGAGAGAATTAAAAAAGATACAACAACATTTCAGAAATATCTCCAAAAATATAGTGCTCTAAAGGACCACCACAATGCAAGGAGCACTCATTTAAATACACTCGCAGTTATTATTACTCTCTTATTATTTATTTATTTATTTATTATTATTATTATTATTTTTTTGAGAGAGAACAAAAAATTTGGTAGAGAAGCGTAAAAAGCGCAAAATAATATAACCCAATTCTACAACTCAAAGATAGATGAGACATTGGCAGGATTAACTGCCTTTACAAAAGAAGCCCAACCCAAAGCATTACATTTGACTTCCCTAATGACCTCCTCATATGAAAATTTCCTATTTCAGAAGCATCTCTTGTTACACTCTTCCCATATGGGCCAAAGCACCACAAGAAATAGCAGATGCCACAAAGCTTTCCCCTGTTTACTCACCCCGCCTCCGTGCCAAGCCCAAAACAAGTCTGCAATCTAACTCGGCATAACCTAAGCTGAATGAAGAGTAGAAAGGAAAGATTCACACACCTTACGGACAAAATACAATGAATGAAAAGGTGATCAATCGATTCCGCATCTTCGTACACGGGT
Organism: Magnolia kwangsiensis; assembly: GCA_037074715.1. Lineage (NCBI taxonomy): Eukaryota > Viridiplantae > Streptophyta > Magnoliopsida > Magnoliales > Magnoliaceae > Magnolia > Magnolia kwangsiensis. The sequence goes on along the minus strand of CM073572.1, from coordinate 186,463,861 downwards.
GATTAATTATTTTGCTATTGTTGTGGGGATTATTGGCTAAGAGCTCTAATCTTGAAATTTTAAATCCCATATTGGTAGAGACGGCATGCTTGTGCCGGTGGAAATGGGTGCCTCAGACCTTCCCTCCCCATAAACATGGCCCTTGAATCTCTGGAAGCTAGACCTTACATGGAGTCATATGGCGAAAGTCATCAATTTGACGTTCGGGTTATGTAGCTCTACAGACCCATCCTTTCTGAAGATATGAGATTTGTTCTCTAGTGTTGACTCCTATTTTATTATTTCTTGCCGGAATTTTGCTGATGAGTTTGTTTGTCTGTTCTGCATTATTGAGATAATTAGCTTAGGATTTACAAAATAAAAGTATTGGAGTTGCTGGTAGCGCCAAGTTTAGTTTAGTTGCTTAAGCAATTCATTTCTTCTGGAACCTGTTTGGGATCTTATTAAATAGGTATATATGATGCTTTATCAAGAGAAACAACTGTTGTTTTGTTTGACCTGGAATGCACTGACCAAGGTGGGACCCACCTTTTACTGATGTAGGGTGTTAATATGGTTGGTTTCATTATGGGATGGGTTGCCCCCAATATTTCTCCTATTGGACGATCCTAGTAATCCGATGAAAATGAACAATTACAAGTTTACAACCAATGGTTCGCATTTAGGGAGCAAGTTTGGATGGTCAGGTTCATTTGACAGGGGAAATTTGGGACTTTCTCCCATCTACCAAGGACCAGCCATATGGATAAATTGGATCACCAAAAGGTGTATTCATTGAGGACTATCATTTTGAACAATTAGTGAACTCTTGTGCTTCTACCTCCTATGTATTACAGAATCATTCTGTTTAGTGTTTTTTTTAATTCTCCATCGTTTAGTTTATGATTGGTGTTTGATTCTGCAAATGCACTGACTTTGGGTGATTGGTTCTATGAACTCTTTGATTGTCTTTATCATCCCAATAAACTCTGTTTTGGATAACATTCAAAAGAAAAGAAGCCCTAATTTTGGATCACTCTTTTCAGATATCCGGCACACTAAATGTGGTGAAGAAGGCTCTATATGAAGTTTCCACCTTGTTGCACCAAAACCCTCGTAAAGAAAACCCTCCTCCTTTACCCACTGGTCCCCATGGTTTATATCCATCTGGTGCTCCCATGCCACCTATGCCGCCACAAGGCAATCCAATGTGGTCTAATCAAAACTCTGGCGCCCATGGAGCACCCCCAATGCCATGGTTTGGAGGATACAGGAATGAAGCACCTCCATTCCCCGGTGGTGGTTTCAATGGCATTCCTGCTGGAAATGATGGGGAAGCAGCTCAGTTTTCTATGAAAATTTTGTGCCCCGTTGAGAAAACTGGTGGGGTGATTGGCAAGGGAGGCAGTAATGTAAAACAGTTGGAGAAAGAGACAGGCGCTAACATTCAAGTAGAGAATGCAGTTCCAAATGCAGAAGAGCGTGTTATTATTGTCTCCGCTACAGAAGTAAACCTTACCTTGACACCTGTTTTCATTTAAGTTTTATGCAATGATTTTTCTCTGTATGTCTTTTTCTAGAGCTCTTTCTATTTATTCCTGGTGAGAGATGAGATGGTTTCTCTTACATCTCTACTCACCAAACCTGCTTGCCGCACACATGTGAGATCTGGGCCTTTTATCTGTGAGCCCTATCGTGCATGTAACCTGGCCTAAAAATAAGGACAGTCCAATGATTACACATGCAAATGTTGAATGTGCACTACTGTCAACTTTTTTATCATCCATTTATGACATTGTGGACCACCGATTTTGTGAACTGGCCTATTCTTTGTCCAGGACATAGACACAGTGGGCCTTACCTGATGAGCAGCCCATAGCTTTTATAATATGCCATGTTGAGCCCATAGGTTTGATATGAATCTATCAAAGTCATGCTCATAAACACATTGGTACTCACTCTTTAACTGAAACATTTTCAGGCTCCATGGGACCCACGATCTCCAACTATTCAGGCCATTCTTCAGCTTCAGAGCAGAACTAGTGAAATCACGGAGAAAGGTATCGTCAGTACAAGGCTTCTTGTTCCATCAAGTAAGGTTGGCTGCCTCCTCGGACAGGGTGGTCACGTAATTACGGAGATGAGAAGGAGAACACAAGCAGACATACGTGTTTACTCCAAGAATGATAAGCCAAACTGCGCATCTGCAGATGAAGAGCTTGTGCAGGTGATGTGGTTGGCATCATTCCTTATACCACATTGTTTCCTCAGTTAGCAAAAGTTGCTTTAATCTTGATGTCCATACTTTATCAAGAATTATATGGTCCTTTGGATTTTATTTGTTACAAGTGCGGCCCATGATTTAATGATACAGACCATTGGTCTAAATGGGCCCCATCATGGATGGAACATGCCTTGAAATCTCCTGGAGTGGAAAATCATATCCATCCTAATTCCTACCTTTGGTTTTTTTTTTTTTTTTCCAGTTGAATGTAGACTGCTGGTGCATTTGTTTGGAGGTTACCGATGGAAGGATTAGAATTTGATCAATTGAGGACTGAGTGTGGGGCCGTGGTCCATCCATTGTGGGGCCCATCGATCAACAGTATGGATTACCAAAGTGTTTGCCCCACTTTTATAAACAACCTGAGGATGACATATATATTTACATATTTATATCATTTGGATCATATAATTCCTTGTATGATCACCAAGCTTTTTGGTCCTTGAGAGTTTGTAACTCCGTACTGATTTTCAAATTCAATCATGTAGATATCTGGAAATATGGGTGTTGCTAAAGATGCCCTGTCAGAGATTGCATCAAGACTTAGGGAGAGAACTCTTCGAGGTGCAAATGCTGCAGTAAATCCTGTACCTGCAGGTCCAATTCGGGGAGCTGCACCTCCAGGAAACTTCTCTGGAAGAGAGCTTCCTCCCCCTGGCATGATAGGGCCTGGGGGCTCTGGCAGTTTCGATCATTTGAAGGTACCTTGTTTGTTCAGCTAATATACGTATCTGAAACTGAACTCCTACTGTAGTTCACCACCGCTTTGAAAATAATCGTGACTCATCCGGTCATCCTTCTCACTTCTGGTACTCAGATGCAGCTATCCACACCATCCAAATTGTGGGACGTGTTGTAGATGGAGCATATCTCTAAATCACAAGCAAGGCTGACCATCCAATTGATGGTTATCAAATGGATGGTTAGAAGTTAAATAGTGACTGGTCCAGGTTCCGGGCCAAAATCAGATGCATCATCTTCTTTGGATATTTTAAGGTTATGTTGTATCCACAATTGGGTCAGCTATTTGGATGGTCTATATTGCGGTACAACTACGCCATGTGTATGATCGAAGAGTCACCACTATTTCTTCAGTGGTGGTGAATTATGGCAGGAGTCGAGCCTCATATTTAATATGTAGTCTCATATACTGTTTTAAATATTGATGCTATTGGCCGATATATCCTACGATATATCTTATATCCCACTAGTGCGATACGAAATGCACGAGTAGTGCGATATATCCCACATGTTCGATCTAGTGAGCATTTTCGAATTTCGATGCTCTTATTTTCTGTAATTCATCAAATCGTTACAAATTCATGATTTTTCATGTTCTGCATGAAAAATCATGGATTGGGAGCTTCGATTTCGAGATTTGGAGGAGATGGGCCGAGTTGCGAAAAATTGAAAAAATAAATAAATCAAAATTTCCCAATTTCTTGCAAATCGTTTGCAATCTTTATGTTCAAACATCACATAAAAATGTTTGCAACCTAATCCGGTGTTTCTTCTTTTGCTTTTGAATGTATTGCTTGTGTTTTCACACGTCTTCTTTCATTTATAAATTATATGAACATACATTGAATATACTTGCATCAATTCAGTTAGACAACGCATAAATTAGGACCCCATACAAAGAAAACCTATTATGTGTACTTGTTTTTTGTAATGTTTTAATTTATAAGTGTGTATTGATGTCTTTTTTAACAATCACCGAAGTTTCATCGAAAACTTCATCCAATTTCCCAATGTTTCCCCATGTTTCCAACAACAATGATACATTACACGATACAACCGATATATCCCATGCGATAACTGATACATATCCATATCCCAAGAATGCGATACGTAAAGCAATACCGATATTTTGAACACTGGTCTCATATATATTCTAGAATGTAAAATCATTGTTTGGTTTATATAGGAAGAGATTTCAAGCTGATCATTGTACTTTAGTCATTTTACATTTCTTTCATTTATCAGATTATCAAATTGTGTTGTTTTCCCTTGTAACCTCCTAGGAGTGTCTTGCAGAGCATTCTACACATGCACTTACGTATGAAATATTGGGTTTGGATGCATCTTGAAGACGCATCAAAGTGTGAAGAATATCTTGATGCACCATGTCCAATTGTCCATACTATAGTTAGCAAACATATATATATATATATATATATATATATATATATATATATATATATATATATATATATATATAGAAAATACTTGCCTAATTGCATTAAAGTTTTAAACTCCAATAATTTGTAAATCCGGAAGGGAAATTTCTTTCTTTTTCGTTAAATGAATTAAACTCTCTCTCTCTCTCTCTCTCTCTCTCTCTCTCTCTCTCTCCCTCCCTCCCCCCCCCCCCCAAAGAGTTCTCTTTTTTCTTCAAACGAGCATGAATAATATGAGGAGGATATTTCATTCCCATTGATATGAGAGGTGTGAATAGAGATGAAAGAGGGGAGGTTAGAATGGCTTTTGCGCCTCGTAGGGACTAGGGATGCAATGAAGTGGAAGCAATAGCCCTGCATCATGGTTGTCTTCTTATCTTTTAGGTCCATTGGTTGTCGAAGGGGACTTACCAATGAGATCCAGTGGGCTGCTTTGAGAAGTTTGAAACTTGGTTCTAAACATCTGTAAAAATTGAGTTGACTTGCCAATTGATCCCAGTTTCAGTGGGCAATGGAACGAATCACCTTACTAAAATGGAACAACAAGGACCAAAATGGGACTAGTTGGGGGAGTGATACCGGTTTCAGTCTCTAAGCAAGTCTGACTTTGAAACCGCTATTTAAAATGATTTAGAGCTTTGGAGGCTTCTATTAAAGAAATAAGAGGCTTTAGCGCTTCTCTTCATGTATATTTCTTACCATGTTTTGAGAGAGGCTAATGGGGTTGTTGATACTATAGCCAAGTACACAGTAACAAGAGGTCGCACATTGGCAACTCATTTCCCTTTTCAATGTCTCAATCATTTGTCAACCCACAACGCTTGTAGATCTATTTGCTAGCATACATGTATTGTTGTTTCTATGGACACAATTTTAACCTATTTTAAATTTTGTTGGTGTGCCCCATGTGGTGTGTGTGTTAGGGGTGCACATGGTTCGGTTCGGTCCGGTTTTGGGGTGAAACCGGAACCGTACTGTTCCCTACGGTTCTAGGATTTTTGGAACCAGAGCCGGACTGTTAGCACCCTAGAACCGGAACCGGACCGTGAAAACCGGTTTGGTTCTGGATCGGTTCCACGGTTCCGGTGATTGGGATGAGAGAGAGAGAGAGAGAGAGAGAGATCCTAAAGGACGGTGCTTTGCTCCAGTGATGCTACTGTTCCTGGGCTGAGCAGAGGAAAAGAACACCATGAAGGATACAATGAGGATGGTGAGAATCCAAATGGGTTGACTGTAGGCATGGAATTTTTCGTGCATTTCCTTGGCTCTGAAGAGAAAAAGAGCTGTAGCTATGGAGGCATTCTGTCAGACTCCGATTGCAGGTCATGTTCCAGTGGCGGTAGCGATGGAGGTGATGGAAGAAGATCAAGAGGCGGTGGTGCAACACGCCTAAGACGGTGTTGGGCACTGAATTGGGGTGCGCCTGTTAGCTTCTGAACAAGCTGGCGAGAGGGTAGGGGGCACTAAAGCCTAAAGGAGTTAGGGTTTTTAATTTTTTATTTTAAACTAAAGCTTGGATCCACAGTTTCTGTCACGGTTCAGATCTACAGTTTGTGTAACGGTTCAGATCTATGGTTCGGATCAATGGTTCGGTTCACAGTTCGGTTCGGTTATATAGGGCCTTAAACTGGAAGTGATCTGTAATCAACGGTTCTGAAAATTTTGGAATCGGAACCGGACTGTTAGCACCATAGAACCGGACCAGACTGGGCCGATCCAACGGTTCCAGTCCGGTTACATGGTTCCAACGGTTCGATGTGCACCCCTAGTGTGCGTGACAACCAACCCATCCATCTAGTGCTCTCAATAACTTTATGGGTCCACAAAAATCACTCAATCCAATAATCAGGTGTGCCACACCATGGGAAACAATGGGCAGGGGCACCCGCTGTAGAAAATCCCCAAATTGAGTATGATGCCCATGGATGTGTGTATGTCATCCAACTCGTGCATCAGGTGTGCCTACCATGATGAATTCGCACTAAAAATATCAGCCTAATCCAATCATCAGTTGGGCCCCACCAACTGAACTTGTATATATATGGGCATTTTTTTTGTTTTTTTGTATCTCGTATCGTAACGGTGCCCTCCAAAACTGATAGGGATATGGGGGCGTAACGGCCTGTAATGGTGTATTTTTATTTTTATTTTTGCCAAAAAAATATGAAAAAATATGGATTAAATCCTGAATATTCTAAGCATTCCAAATATGCATTCATTTATAAATTGGAACATGTTTATGGTGGTATAATGGTCCACTCTTTGGTGAGAAGTTGTATCTGACTGTCTGATGAATTTATGAACCAGATAACTTGAATTTGACTATAAAATTCATAGATTTAATTTTCTAACTATCTACTATCAATAATAGATATATTAGAATGAATATAATATGAAAATATCTTTCATTAGGTGTTTGCAATTATTTTTGAGGAATTTCTCGAACATACCTGTGGACGTGATTGTGATACCTGTCTATGACCATTGACCTGTCATCCTCAAGTCAAGAATATTACAAAAAAATAGTAGTGTCTGATATACTTCTTTGCAACTTGATTGGTTATTAGGGGAGGTATTTTAAATACAAGTTCGGCAGTGTCAAATGTGTGCTTGGCTTCTTGCAATAATACTGCTGTGAGCTGTCTGCTGCAAATACTTACCTTAATACAAATATATACTCACAATCACAAGTCACCATAAAAATGAAAATCTGTTTTTTTGTAGTTGCTCGATCTCCACATCATCGTTATCGTCATCATCAGGCTGAGGCTGTCCAATAGGTGTAGGTGCTGCATCTGCATATCCATAATATCCAATGCCAGAAGGAAATACTAGATCAACGAAACTAGAGGATTACTGATCCTGACTAGGCAATGACCCTGACCTCGAGTAAGAATATCCACCAGTGCTTGTCGAATAGCCATACTGGTGCTCGTACTCAGGCTGTTGAGAATCTTGAGATTGAGAGTGCGTCTGTTGTGATGAGCAACCTGGATTTGGATTTGGATATCTATAATCATTTGGATATTGATCGGGAGGACTACTCCAACCTGAATATGATGGAACAGGCTCAGTATAACCACCATAATCATAATCCAATTGACCATAAGAATATCCATCATAATAACCAAGACCATGAGCCTGCTGATGTTCCGGATCTCCCGGACTTGGTGCACCACTAGATGTACCCTCCTTTTGCTGGCTGTATCGTGACTCGGTACACTCATAAGTCCGACCTCATGTACTACCTCGTCGATGTTCATCAGCATCACGATATGTAGATGGCTGTATAGGGCGTTGAGCAACACCAGAAGTGCCAGCACCAGGGGCAGGGGGGTCATCGCCACCATCATCGGACACGGTCACGCTACCACTGTTCATACTCTTTTCTTAATGTTGAGCCATACTTGGCATAAATGTTGCCCCTCTTATTGGGTCCAACACATCTGCACGACTCGCTTGTTGCGCTTTGCGTATTTTTGGGTTATCAATTTCTAATTCTTCGCTATCCTCTTCAATTTGCTTTTCCCTTATTTTCAACTAAGGTAGAAGTGGGTCATCCTCATCATAAATATTTTCCAAGTTTATTCGATAGTAGTCTCCGTCATCGGCAGCTGTAATGCTCATATGATGTCGTCGCATTTTTAGTTTTATATTGTAGTGCATGAAGACAAGTCTATCTAATATTCAAGTATGTAATCTATTCGTATTCTTTGAATGAATAAGCGCAAAACAACTCCGATTCCATTCGCAGCTAGAGGAAGATGTTGTCTGGTTAAAAACTTTTACTGTAATTTTTTGGAGAGCCTTTGTACTCTCTTCGAAATTAATCTACCATTCGGCCGGTTGCAACATAGATACTGTATATTATGCAAGAGCATCTCCAAAGCTACCAAAGCAATTTTCAAATGTATCTAATTCATTTAATGCCTATATTTACAGATCTAAGTAAGACTCTAATCTCTTTATCACATTTTTTAGCCCGACACGAACTTCATCATCCGCAACAAATGATTGGGCATATCTATACCTAGGATTTAGGTAGTAACCTGCTGCATGAAGATCGTGATGGAGTTGTCTTGTCCATCTCCTGTCGATCATCCTCCAATAAGACTCTTAGCTTCTACAATCACGTTGAATTGCCAACTTTGCCTTATACATGACATCGTATAGGAAGTCCGTGGTAGGTGCTTCGTCAGTTTCAACAAGACGGAGTACCCTCATTAGTGGTTTCATCACCTTTAGGATCGACTTGACCCTCTTCTAATATTTGTTGTCCCGTATGGTGTTTACAACTTCAACCGGTGTCCCTGATGTCTTCTTCTTATATTTTGTTTTGAGCCATTCTCGGAAGCGAACATCTCACTCAACTCTTCCCTATGCTGGAATAAACTCTCTAATGCTATAAAGTTTGCTGTGAATCTAGTCGTCGCAAGCCTTAACAACTCTCGTCCTTTCGTGAACTTTCTCATTATTGCGACTACTTGATTATGGTTGTAAATAAACGTCGTCACTTTTCTTGCCCTTTCGACTATTTCCTTAACATTCTTCTTCTTCCCAATATCTTCCAATATAAGATCAATACAATGGGCAACACATGGTGACCAAAAAAGATGTTTTCTCTTATCCATCAATATGTCCTGCAAGCTTATATGATGCTTCATTATCTATCACAATCTACACTACATTCTCCTCTCCAATCTCTTCCACAATTTTATCCATTAGTTCAGTAATATAATTAGAATCTTTTGTTACCTTTGAGGCATCAATTGACTTGTGGTATATAGTTCCTAAGTGGCAGTACACCATGAAGTCGATCATGCTGCGTCTGGTTGGGCTAGTCCAACCATCACACATGATCGTGCATCCTCTGGCTTTCCGTACAGGTTTAAAGGTAGCCACATATGCTTTCACATCCACATACTCTGTATCTGTCTATTTCTCTCTAATCTCCTTAGTCATGGGAGCTTTTATTTCTTCACCTGCTTCTGCTGCTGCATCAATAACCACCTACCAATATGGAAAATTGGCCACGTTAGGAGGTATATTGGCATATATAAATAACTTTGCTGCTGCTCTACCTAATTTCTTAACGGAAGTTCTACTCCACATTTGTTTTATCTTCTTTTGTTTAGTTGATTCTTTCCTAAACAGGATCGGATCAATAGAGGGTCTTCTAGGCTCATTTACTTCTTCATTCAAATGTATAGGGGCATCACGTGAAGATGTCTGTCGTCGGCTCCCAAACACACGTCGTAACCCACCAAACCTACCCCCACCCCTACCTGTAGAAGCCGTTGCACTTCCAGTTACACTCCCACTCTCACTGCCCCCCCTGTATCACGCACCGACCCATACGTGCCAAACATGCGGCGACATTCTTCCTGTTCACGAGCTAGACGCAAGCTCTCTCCTAGTTATAGTTAATTTTCGATCTGAATCTTCGTCAGAATCAATAATATTTTCATCACGAACGCTCATATATTCAAGACCAAACACCTTCTGTCGAGCTGCATCTAAAACATCATCTTTCTTCTTTTATACAGTAGCACGTTTACTCTTCGACTCATCCAGACTAGCTTGCATTAAAAGCATTATCTCTTTCGGTACTCTAGTACATGCCGCAACTTGACCCTTTTGATGTGCCAAATGTTATTTGAGACGGTTAATTCCACCAGTCGCTATTCTATCACAATACTTGCACCTCATTTGGTGCCTAGTACCACCAACTCTCTCACAATGTTGCCATCCAATATCCTCACTCGTTGTTGGCCAGACCCAGACATTTCTTTAGGTTTAGGTAGGTACTAGATAATTAGATATAGATTAGATATAAGTCGATGGCTATGAGTGTATGACCTATGTCAATAAAGATGACTTTATGTTCTAACAAAACCCTAAGAAGCTCCAAAACTTGTCCAATATAAGCAAATAAAAACATAAAGTCACTAATTCGAAAATAGAAAAAAATATAAAATGACACCACAAATCTTTAAAATGCACATTAACATGTTCTACTATGATTAACACATCATATTGTATGATTAAAACAACAAAACATACATTAAAAAATGATTTTTCGAATTAAAAAAAAGGGCTAAAATTATTGTGTAAATAGAAAAAATATAAAAAACAAAATAAAATGACACCACAAATCTGTAAAATGCACATTAACATGTTCTACTATGATTAAGAACAGATTTTGTATGAACAACAAAAATTACATTAAAAAATGATTGTTTGAATTTATAAAAAAGGGTAAAAATTACTGCATAAATAGAAAAAAATATATAAAATGGCACCACAAATGTGAAAAATGCACATTAACATGTTCTACTATGATTAACACATCATATCGTATGATTAAAACAACAAAAATTACATTAAAAAATGATTTTTCGAATTAAAAAAAGGGCAAAAATTATTGCATAAATAAAAAAACTATTAAAAAAATATAAAATGACACCACAAATCTGTAAAATGCACATTAACATGTTCAATTATGATTAACACATCATATTGTATGATTAAAACAACAAAACATACATTAAAAAATGATTTTTCGAATTTAATAAAAAAGGGCCAAAATTATTGCGTAAATAGAAAAAAATATAAAATGACACCACAAATCTATAAAATGCACATTAACATGTTCTACTATGATTAACACATCATATTGTATGATTCAAATAGCAAAACACACATTAAAAATGATTTTTCGAATTAAAAAAAAAGGGCCAAAATTATTGCGTAAATAGAAAAAAATATAAAATGACACCACAAATCTGTAAAATGCACATTAACATGTTCTATTATGATTAACACATCATATTGAATGATTAAAACAACAAAACATATATTAAAAAATGATTTTTCGAATTTATAAAAAAAGGGTCAAACTTATTGCGTAAATAGGAAAAAATATAAAATGACACCACAAATCTATAAAATGCATATTAACATGTTCTACTATGATTAACACATCATATTCTATGATTAAAACCGCAAACCATTCATTAAAAAATGATTTTTCAAATTTAAAAAAAAGGGCCAAAATTATTGCGTAAATAGGAAAAAAATATAAAAAATATAAAATAACACCACAAATCTATAAAATGCACATTAACATGTTCTACTATGATTAACACATCATATTTTATGATTAAAACAGCAAAACATACAATAAAAAATATAAATACTTATTTTTGACGAATTTTTGAAAAATGGCCTACCAAGCTTCGATTCAAGAAAATCCATAATATAATGTGTTTTTATCTCAAATACCAAGCCAAGATGGGTCAAAAATAGTAATAGAAGGATTGAGAAACAGTTTGGAAGCAAGTGGTTTCAAAAAAATAAAAAAAAAAGAGCTTAAAATGAAAAAAAAAAGTGACCATTATTCGACCGTTACGGGTCAGTAACGGCCGTTACCCCCGTAACGGCCATTATGGTAGCAAAATGATGCCCCGTTACACCCCCGTATCGCGTAACAGACCCCACCGTTACTGTTACGGCCGATATGTAACCGATATGGGACACCTAATTTTTGGTGGTGTGGGGTCAATGTGGTGTTTGTATGCATCTAACCAGTGCATCAGGGGCGCTCCAGATGTTTGGATACCCCAAAATCAGCCCAATCCAATGGTCAAGTGGGCCCTGCCACTTGAATTTGTAGGCTCTTTGGCATTTAATCATTTTTTCCATAGTGTGGTTCGCCTAATGGTTGGATTGGCCTGATTTTTGCACGCACCATGTGGGATGTCATGCACACACCCATATAGGATGTCATGTACACACCATGCAGGACACATTTTCAACTGTTTGCACTATAACTACAGTGAAAATGGTGTATGTCATGCACACACCATGTAGGATGTGTGGATGTCATCCAAATCCAACTCGTGCATCAGGCTTGTCCACTGTGGTGAATTCCCACTAAAAATATCAGTCTAATCCAGTCACCAGGTAGGTCCCACCACATGAATTTGTATATATATATATATGGGCATTTTGTCATTGTTTTTTTGTAGCGTGGGGCCCAACGTGCTGTTTATATACCATGCGCCCCACATGATTGGACGCCCCAAAATCATCCCAATGCAATGGTCAGGTGGGCCCTGCCACTTGAAATTGTAGGCTCTTGGGCTTTTTTTTCACTGTTTCCCATGTTGTGGCCCTCCCTATGGTTGGATGGGCCTGATTTTTGGGGCATCTCGTTCCCATGGTGGAGTGCACCAGTTGGATGGGTTGGATGTCATGTACAGGTCATGTAGGATGTCACACACACATAGAGCTGTACACGAACCAAGTTAGCTCGGTTAACTCGCTCGACTCCGACTTGGAAAAGCTTGACTCTACTCTACTTGAAATTGGATTCGAGCTGAGTTGAGCTGATTTTTTGATTTCGAAATTTTTTTGAGCCAAGTTCAAGCTAGACCGAGCTTGACTCGACTCGGCTCAAAACTTGACAACTCGGATCGGGTTCACTTAATATAAATATTTTGTAAATATTTATATATTTAAATAAATTATATATATATATATATATATATATATATATATATAAAACGTTAAAACCTAAACTCAAACTCAGCTCGTAGGCTTGAATTCGAACTTGGCTCGAGCTGGCCAGTCAGGCTTGAAGACCGAGTTCGAGCTGGGGTAGCCTGCTGGCCGAGCCGGGCCAAGTTCGACTCAGTTTGGTTCGTGTCAACTCTATCTGCACACACCATGCAGGACCCATCTTCAACTGTTTGCATAATAACTATTGGTGAAAACATTTCACAATAGCTTTTCCTTACATACAGGAATACATATTATCTCCATATATAGCTGTTCCCTTTACGCTGTTTTATGTGTTAATGCCAACATATTAAACCTAAACTTCCTGTTCTCTGGTCTATTGGCATTTCCATTTCTGTGATGATTCTGCCCCCCCCCCTGCAAAACTCAAACTGTATCAAGACCCGAATTTCTAGTACCATTTTTCCATATGGCAGTTTGCTAGTTATTGTCCATACCAGCGGCACTGATGGTTCAATTATCCAGACTTAATATGACGACGCGTCATATCAGTGGATGTCCCAGTGGAAGATCCTGGTCATTTTACTCCATTTTGTAGTCAATGCCGTATTATACCCAAACTTCTCATTCTCTTGTTTGTTGATGTTTCCATATTAAAAACCCATTTAAATGCTGCGTGTTATGGCTTTAAATAGCGCATTGGTCAGGTTCTTTTTCTCCCTTTTTTCCTAGTAACCTGGAATGTTGTCTATGGAAAGAGTTTGGCTTGTTCAAAATCTCAGACATCATGATGTGATGTGTTTTTCAACTAGGAGCTCCAGTTTTGGGGTTTCCCCAAACTGCTGCATCATTTGTCACAGCGCGCACGCAAACACACAGACACACATGTATGGGAGTGGAAGAGGGTGTGCTGGCAATAACTCTATTACCAAATTTCTCTTCGTATGCTTGAGACTCCTATGGGTTCACAATCATTCCAGAGAATATAGCATGTGGAATCATCGGTTTGCATGCTAGCAGTGAATTCATCTAAGGGCTTTTGTACTGACAAATTTTGAAAGACACTGTGTTGGGGAACTGCGGAAGCACACAGAGTGGAATCAAGCAAAGGACACGCAATCTCACAACCAAGCCCAAACAATAACAATCAGAATTTTTACGTGTAAAAACCCTTTCGGGAAAAAACCACGGCACAAAGTGACGAGTAATGCACTATGAAAGCAGAAATTAGAAGAGATAGTAGACTCCCTGGAGTTTCAACACCGGGTCGAGGGTTCGAGTACCCATGGTGGTGAAATCCCACTGTGTGTGTGTGTGTGGCGTGAGTGTGTGGGGGTGTGTGTGCATGTGTAAAAAAAAAGAAAAAAGAAAAAAAAAAACTTACCGATTCGAACAAGCTTCAAATCTCTTTCCACAAGCCCTAACTATGCGCTTGAACCCTTAGGAATGAATTAGAAAACCCTAATACATCTCCTCACTCCTCGGTTACACTTGATATATATAGTGTTACAACTGGAATAGGAAACAACTTGCGCACTCATGCAATTTTGCACACATCTTCGATGGCATTGACACCCCATCGAGGATTTGTCGATGGTCGATGCCATCGAGTAGCAACACCAAAACGTTCCAGCAACCAACATGGATTTTCTGGATTTTCTCGATGGGATCGAGCATCTGTCGATGGCATCGACAGACCCCAATTACTGACAGATTTAAGACATTAACAACACACGGAAGCGTAAAACTATTCAAAGCCTAATTTTTAAGAACCCTAGGATCATGGTATCCAAGAACAGTTACATAACAGCCATAATGGTAACGGTGGGCATTGTTACGCTTTATGGGGCTGTTATTATTATTATTTTTTGAATGGCCTTAACAACTGTTACAACCCCTATCATAATGATAATGATGGTGACCATTACGGCTATTGTTACTGTTATTGAATACCTTGGTTTAGATATAATCAACTTCCAAAACACACAAAACAATGGCCAGGATGTGACCTCAGATTTGTGCCATATGATTGTTGAAGAAGTCTGACGTCATCTTATAATGTAGGAAGTCTCTTCTTGATTTATCTCAGAAAAGCTGAGAGAAAATATACCTACGTAAACCCTGAAGTAAGGCTAGGGTATGCACACCTTGAGAGCCTTCCTTAGGGTGGACCCTACACATGAATGTGTGATGAAGGATGAGAAAGAGATTTCTTTTTCTACTTATCCGTTTCTTCTTTTTATTTTTTATTTTAATTCTCCTCGCTATCTATACTAGACATCCTTAGGGGTGGGACATCCAAGCCTCTTTGAGCAATACATGCATACTCTACAATGGTATAGGACTATTTACAAGGAGCAATGTTGTCAAATGGCATAAGTGATTGCATGCAACCCAAGGGGGTTGTGCGCATATGTGATCTCATAATAGCATATGCGATCGCACAACCCCCAAAACTTTTTTTTTTTTTTTAGAATAAAAAAACATTCGGAAAAGTAAAGGAAAAATGGAAAAAATAATGTAAAAATACTACAACTGGAGGAAATTGTTTTATTTTATTATATTATATTTTAATAGTTTCATTACCAATTTCATTAAAAATTGTTTTATATATATATATATATATATATATAGAGAGAGAGAGAGAGAGAGAGAGAGAGAGAGAGAGAGAGAGAGAGAGAGAGAGAGAGAGAGGTATGTCGTCACATACTTCTTTGTGCAACCACATAATGCCTAACAGTACAAAAACAACATATGCCACTATGACATATATGGTCCATGGTCTCCAAATGGCTTAGTGATTGCATATGATAACACTAATAAGGAGGAATCATGGTTTTAGAGGGATGCACTAGGTATGTTGCTCTTCACCTCTATAGACTTTAATTTGCCCTACTAAAAAAGGTCTATAAACCTTCCTTATCCACGCATCCAAATTGATCAACTTCCTCCACTGTGTAATGGCATCCACTTTTGACCATAACCTCATGCTGTCCTTAGAGGTGAGATCTTAACCATTAGATGTCCATCAAGCACAATAAAACATTTTTAATGGTTAAAACAAAAACTCAATGGTTGACAACGTTTGATTAGACATTTGAAACCTTTTAAGTGGTGGGTTCAACTAGAAAACCACTTGATTGATGGTCCGGACACTAAGATCTAAGTTACTAATAAGTTCCTTGGGGTGACCAATAGTTTTCATGTTGAGCATAGGATGACATTCTTGAAGCAGATACCCAACTACACCCGCGTGTCAACCTCCAATGTAACCTTGCAAGGTGAGCCAAAGCACAAAACACTAGGAGCTTGTACTCCACACACGATCTCAAGTCTTAAGTACTAGTCAAAGCTAGTACATGATCAAGTCGATCTGTTCTGAGCATGACGAGTCTCCCAAATTAAAGATAATGTGATCATCCAATGCATGTGCTCAACCAAGCCTAAACATAAAGAACCTGCATTTCATGAACACTCACACTCCTATGCAGGGTATGACCATGACACAATTATCCTGATGGTGGGCATCTTTCATCCCAACTCGTCGTTGGTTCCCTCATAGGATGACCAATTAACCTTTCATGGATTGCCCAATCTTGTTTGATCATGGAATTTAGGGTGTTGAGATCCATGAAATACAAATCTCCCTTGGCCTGTGGTTGTCGTGTCCAAACTCAACTCCTCCTAGGACAACCGAAGGAATCCCTCCTTCTAACCCATTAAATCAGATCTAGTAAAGATTTCCCCTCATATTAATTATGGCATCTGTGGTGTAAAGCAAATGTGGTCATTAAAATATATGATCATAACCATCATCATTGGCTTTTCAGTGCATACAGTACAAACACTTCAGTTTACTGACATTGACGTAGGATCAAGCCGCTTACTGCCCCCTTTTGCTTCAAGAGTCAAGACCCGTTCATTTACCTTCAATTTATTTGCATCAACATGCATGAGGTCTCGCTCAACTTGTTGGATGAGGGTGTTATTGACCTACCAGTGCATGATTACCTCTGTGTCATGTATGTATGACATCCAACCTATCCAACAGGTTCGCTCCACCATGAAGATTCCCTAGTGCAAAAACTGCGATGATTTTTGTGTGAGGCCAACCTTTTGGATGAGTTAATGTCATGCAAACATGGCACACTGACATTGTCAATTTATGTGCTATTTGGAAGGTAACTTATTGTCAAACATTGTCAAACTAGTTGTGCGTTAAATTGCAAACCCCTTTATAATTCTTTTATATGAATCCCACCTTATGTTGAATTGCATCTCTTTACTCCATCTTGGGGCGATCCTTCTTGAGCTAATATAGATAAAAAATTGTGTCGAAGTTTTATGCTGCTTTTGATAACTATAGTTGTTGCTGCTTGAAGGGTGGTCCACGCGGATATGAAGCTCAGGGACATCCAGTCCAGCCACCTGCTCCTGGGTATAGTAACTTCCACGGAACTCGAATTACTCGTTCAGACTTCTTGATTCTTACAATAGTGACTGAAGTGCTCTCTCTCTCTCTCTCCATGTGCTCCTTCAGGTACCCAAACATTAACAGCTCTGTGGAGGTTAAGATTCCAAACAGTGCAGTGGCTGCTGTTCTTGGAATGGGTGGAAGCAACATTTCCAACATCCGTCAGGTAAGCTAGACACGTACTACAATCAACAAAAAATTAATGAAAAATGTGATTTTTACTTCTTTTTTTTTTTTTTTAAAGCCATTGGTGTGAGTTTGGTTGCACCTAATATCAAGAAAATTTGCACCCAACTAGACTGCTTAAAAATGAAATCTCATGATATTTGTGCAGCCAAATGCACCCTAAGTTAAGAAAAATAAATGCTTATTCCCATTTCTAATGTTTATTAATCGTTTATTTATATTAGTCTCAAATAGATGTCTTAAACGGTTAAATTTTATTCTATCATTTGCCTAAATATTCTGCTGATATTTTTCCTTAGGGCTTGTTTGGCTCTTGGGATCCAGCTCTGAGAAATGGATTCCATTAGTGAGGGGCTGAATTTATTTTTGGGTCCTAGGAAAGGGTGGGAAATGAATTCCCATGGGAATCCAATTCGCAAACATTTTCACCTTGATTCCCATCTCTAAGATGGGTTGCAAAAGTTTGGAAAGTGGATTCCCATCCAATAGTCATATTTTTGAAAGGGATAAAAAGGCCTCCCCCTCTCTTAACAACTCTTTCTCAATATCCAAAAACACAAACTGGATTCCTGAGTATAGCTCTGCCAATACCCAAACACCATGGACATTCTCTTTCACTGGGAATCCGTTCCATGGAACTAGATTAATGACCCCTTTCAAGATCCCAGGGAACCAAATGACCCCTAAATGTTTGGCATAATGGTATGTTTTCCTTATTTATTTATTTATTTTTCCATTTTTATCAATATCTTGTAAATGTAAAGAAAGAAAGAATGCTGCGGTGTTATGTGTCGGTTATGACTTGGAATGTGATGTGGTTACCGTATTTTGTTGGAATGAGATTTTGGATCGTATTATATGAGGTCGGCCCTCAAGGTAATGGAGTTTTCATCTGGTTCTAGCATTCCATAAAGGCGGTCCATATGTCGTTGATCAAAATCCCACCATCAAACAATCACAGCTATCTATTCGGCGGGCTTTTGGTGTTGCATACGGATCATTGCGGTCAATTTGTAGGCAAATTATCTGGTGGCTAAGATTTTCAGGTGGGAAAAGTTTGTTCAGCATTGCCCATCCATGATTAATGGCAATGATCACTCAAAAGTGGCTTGCATCTGTAAGGAGCACTTATCGTAGTGATAATGGCAGCAGTTCGTGCCATGCAATACTGCCCTCAGAAAAAGAAGCTATGGTGTATAATATTAGGTAAGGGTCCGTTCGGATGCTCCTGCCTTTTGGGGTGGATGGGATGCCCGGGCATACTTCACTGCCGTGGAAAACTTCTGAGTTCAGCTTGAAGTTGTCTGGATTTCACCCTCTCAAGATACAGTTTTAGGGAAACTTGCCCATCTGCCAAAAGCGCTGGCCCCAAACGGTAGCTGACTTGTTTACCATGGATTTTTGATCCAATCTCAATTTAGGGCACGCCCAAACTTTTGTTGACCTGTTACACACTGTCACCAAACATGATTGGAAGTCAGATGGTTGAACCAGGATCACTAATTTTCCATTGGAATTCAGATTTCTGGGGCGAAAGTGAAACTACACGATTCTCAGTCAGGGGCTTCAGAATGCATCGTAGAGATCCACGGGTCATCTGAGCAAATGAATGCAGCGCAAAGCCTCCTTCAGGCCTTTGTAGCTTCTGGTGGAGCTGCGCAAAGAGGTATGAACCCACCACCCTACTAGCAAAAGAATCTTCAAAAGGTTTCCATCTATTTTCTGTCCAGCCATCCTCATTTCCATGAATGAAAAAAAACAAAAAAAAAAAAATAAATAAGAAAAATTGAAAGATGAGGAGAATATCAGCTAGAATGGGATCAGAAGAAGCATTTTGTAAAGCACTGGCTGTGACATTTGTATATTTCTAATCATACGATGTGTGGTTTTCGCAACTAGGAAAATGTGTATCTTTCTGTTTGATAGAGAAAAGAGAAGTATGGAAACTTGATGTGTGGGGAGAAACGGGTTTTTCCAAGATAGGGTATTGAGCCTCTTGACAAATGTAGTTTATTTAAGCATGGGTTCCCAAGCGTGTTGACCATAGTTTGGCAATCTAGTTTAGTCTGATGAGCGAGGGGATGGCTGGAAGATGTCCAACAATGGAAGATGCCAGCCTTATTTTCTGTTGTTTTTTTTCCTTATCTATTTTTGTAGGACACTGATCAAACGGTTGTTTTTGTCTGATCTTGGAAAAGTTGAGAAGTTGTCAACATATCTTTTATGATAAAAATTGCTGCCTCTTGTACACCATTTGAAAATCAAATTGCATCTGAAAAAGAAGAGAAGAAAACTACTAATGTTTTCTCTCGCACACCTGAGTTAAGGCGCACTTCTCTACACGCCACCACATGTGCCAATGTGGTACACAGGTGTGAGATAGAGTAATCCATCAGGTGATCCCATTGTATGTCCTTTCTCAAAACTCAGGCTGGTTGACTGATCAGGTGGGCCACATACCATGTAACTAATGGATGGTTGTTTTCTCAGCTATCGTGTCTCAAACATCGTGGTTTGTGCGATGAATGAACCAACCTGATATTTCTACCAGGGCATTGACGTGTGTGGGAACACCTGATGGGTGGGTTGGATCTCACATCCGCATGCCGACATTGGCACATGTGGTCGCGTGTAGAGCAACTGCACCTTATAGATGTATTCTCATTATTGGGTCTTGTTGAAGAAGTAATGTTGCTAATATAATTTCTTGTCAAAAGTGCTAGCAAGCAGCTCTAGCAGTATGTTGTTCCTCTTCATGGCGCATGTGCCCCACATTTGTTGTGATCAGGACTGTTCATATGGTGGGCCACCAGGTCAATGATGTTGTCTCTCTCAATGAAAGAGAAGTAGAAATGTTTCTTTCAGAATTTGCTGCTCTTGAGTTTAGGTTCTGAATGATGGGGCTGCAGTTTGAGCCTGCCGAGCTTTTGTTCGGCCCAATAAATTTTGAATGTGGACCCCACCTTCCTGTGATCTAGACGGTTCATGTGGTGTGCATTGTTGATGGGAGATAATCCGCAAAACTTTGCCCAGATCGTAACTGTCTCGTTTTCCCTTCTAAATGCAGATCATTGGTTGTAATTTTTCATTTTTTCGCTGAATGACGGGATCATTAAATGGGTGAGATATCAGACAGTGGCCCATTCCACATGGATCTGGCCAAGGTTGTAGAGATGATGCAGGTCCCACCTGTACTGCTGCTGGATTGAACAGAAATGGATCAGACCAGTTATCATGCAAAGAATCTGAAAAAGCTCAAAGATCCAGGTATTAAACCATCCTAGCCATCCAATCCATGACCTCAAGAAGGTTGAGAAAACGAGAAATGCTCCACATTCTGTAGGGGAGTAGCTATCCATTACTACTCAAGACAGCTGCAAGGAAGATTCGTTGTAGGTGAATCTTTTGGCTGTTTCATATTTTGATCAGGCAACGGAAAGATTGCCCATGGTGGACATTTGTTGTGGGTGTTTCATAGCGAGGCGTTTCCCTTTGTTTCAACAGAGTATAGAGTTTTCAACTCATCTACTGAATGTAGTGAGTTTTAGAGAGAACTGTTCATCATCTCGCTATCTGCCTGCTGCAATCAAAATTGGACACGTGGCACAGTAGTTTCATAGTCTGGGGTTCTTAGGGAAGGCCACGCTGTGGGCAAGACCATATATGGAAATTGAATGATTGGATGATCTTTCCTACAATCTACTATGCAATATACATACATTTGCAGTTCATATAGTCCAGTTAAATGATCATCCGTTCATAATTCAATCACGGTAGGAAGGTCCTGATCTTCGAAGCATATATGTTCTTTCAATTCTGACAAGTGGGGCTGTGGTTTGATAATCCAGACCATTAGTCTGTTGCTTCTTACCATGCATGGATAAAACCCCCCAAACCCACCGCTTGAGGGTTCGGTGGCTGGGCTGGGTTGGCACTTTAAGAAAATGATGGAATAAAAAGAGGTGTCTATATAGGTGCATAATCCTAGCCGTCCATCAGCTGGGATGCATGGTCTAGATGCTATGCAAAATAATAATAATAATAATAATAATAATAATAATAATAATAATAATTGGTGAGGGTTCGAATCCCTTCCTTGGCTTTACTAGATACATGTGGTTGTGAGTGATTACTTGTATCCGTAGGGATTAGTCTCACTTCAAAAAAGAGATGGGGACATCCTATGTCTTCAAAAAAATTAAAAAAAAATATAAAAAATAATAATAAAAAAAATCATGCCAATTTATATATTGGGTGGGCCAAGGTAGGTCTCTCAAGTGGACCACCAGTACATATGAAGGATGGATGGTTTAAAGACACTTGTTAGGCCTACCATTCAATGTATTTGCGTGGGTTAAAGACACCCATTGGATTTGAGGTCATGTCTTTACAATCCAAACCGTTTATATGCCGTGTCTTGTCGTGGATGGAGGATACCCAAAGCAAATTTTAGATTGGATCATCTCACACCTTTGATCATTTGGTCCATAATCATGCATTCCAATTCATGAGATCTTATAGCACTAACCGACAGGCCTTCCTAAACGGTCTGAAAAATTGCAAGTTTTTGGCATGATGGTTGACCGGCCCGAGTTGCTGGTCACATGATTAGGACGCTGGGTTCCACCCATGTATTGACTACTGTCGAGTCCAATCTGGTTCGACATCATAAGTCAGTAGCAGAAACAGGCCCAGAGTCGGACGAGTCGCTCCCAGACTCAGGCAAGTCGTGATTCGACACGGTGCAGAATGAGTGGCTCTGAGTGGCCGAGTCAACCTATGG
Source organism: Magnolia kwangsiensis (assembly GCA_037074715.1). Lineage (NCBI taxonomy): Eukaryota > Viridiplantae > Streptophyta > Magnoliopsida > Magnoliales > Magnoliaceae > Magnolia > Magnolia kwangsiensis. Next base: position 186,441,452 of record CM073572.1, on the reverse strand, counting down.
ACGGCTCTGATGTCATGCATGTGCGCTAGACTGGCATGTCTATCCACGTGGAAGTGCTGTGGCTAACACAGACGTTCATGTATTTTTCTTTAGAATTAAATTGTCATGATGAGTTGGTGAGTATGGCCCACCTATTTTCTTCCATCTGCTCGAATAGACTTGCCAACCATGTGCGAGAATGATTTCATTGTTTTACGAGGGCAGTACTTTGATACTCCATCAGCGTATGATGCTTGATACACAGGCCCCCAGAAATGGTACCCATGGCATATGTTAGCAAAAACGAGACCGCCTAAATTGTAGAAATCATTTAAAACTGTTTGCCAAAATAGCACAACTGGATTTTTTCATTTCGACCGTCCAATAAATGTCTACCGATCTGACAAGTAGATGATTAAATAAGTGGCATGTTTTGGTCTTTACACATCTAAACTGGAACTGATAATTAGGCCAGATCAATTTGAATTACTTATATGCCACATATACAATTTCTCTAGGCCAGTGTAGCATCCATCATACTATGCTAGAGTATCAGAGCTTTCCTCTATATTCATTAATCAATGTCCTCTAAAAGTGTACTTAGTCATCAAAATATCAGGAAAAAAAAAAAAAAAAACCCCAGTTGAGAGAGAGACTTTTGATACTCTGGCAGGGTACAACAGATGATACGCAGGCACATAGAGATTACTTATATTTGCATAGTACCATGCAAGTAATCCAAATTGAACTGTCCAAATTGTGGTCCCCAGTTTAGATGTACCATGAATTAAAGTTACGCTTATTGGATTATCTGACTGTCGGTTGGTGGACATTTATTGGACGGTTAAAAATTGAAAATATCCAAAGGGCTATTTCAATAAAGAAGTGCCCACTAATCAAAGGTTAGGATTGTTCAACCAATCTGATTGGGCGAATGTGAATCAGTGAGGGTAGGTTCCACAACTTAAACCACTTTAATTTAATGTATGCCACGTGTGCATACGCTCAACTATGGAAGACATGCACACATGCACTGTTCAGAAATGCTTTTAGTGGATCTCAGAGCACGAATGAGTTATAGTCTCCTTGTTGGATCGAGACATGAGACAATCCAATACATTGATCTGGACCGTCCATTAGATCCAGTGTATATTTCGGAGGCTGCTCTGCAAAAAGCACTTCAATTTGATGGTATTAACCATCTGATCAATAGCCTCCAATATGGATGGTCAAGATTGTTTATACAAAGTAGGTCCTATAAACAAATTTATCCTTCTATTTGTTTGGAATTATCATGGATTGCTTGTTATTCTAAAGATTCATTTTTATCATGCAATCATAACCATCCCATCCTTGCGTTAGAAAACGGATGGCTATAAAAAATAAGTCCAAGCTAATGATGGATTGGATCATCTCGTCAGTGTGATTTTTGCATGTTAGTCCATGGAATGTATTATTGACTTAATGAACAGATCGATTGGGTTGTCCTGGTATCGCAATATCATTTTTCTGTGAAAAACCATGCGCCCATTGCTTAAGGAAAGAAATACTCTTGCAGTGGGGCATGGATGCTCATCAAACAACACCAAACTATCTTTACCAAAAACGAAAACTACCAACCACATGCTTCACTATCCGCACGGATCATATGAACGGTGTTAATGTTGTCATCTGATGTTAAAGACATTTGAAAAGAGCAAGCAATATTAGGATGAGGATCAACTTGACTACGAGCATTTTCTATATTTTAGTTTCATTGAACAAGGGTAAGTAGCCAGGTCAGCTTAAAGGTACATGTTTATATGCAAAATCATGGTAGATAAGGTACATGTTTATATGCAAAATCATGGTAGATAAAGTGTAAGGGCTTGTTTCCGTATTGCACATGATGAAGACACATGGCTTAGCAATTATTATCTTGTCTTTTCGAGGCTATAAATACACGGAATAAATTGCCAGAGAAGACTCCTGATCCTAAAAAAGAGCAAATCAAGCCAGTGCAACGTTGCGTGGACTTAGGTTTAGTTTCGTCTCTCCCTAATCAGTAGGTTCATTCCTGTGCACGTCTAAGAATGACAGAAGTTGCATCGGGTAGTTATAATTACACCTAGATCCCTAGCTCAAGTGGTAGACTCATTGAAAGATACCTTGATTCAACCGGCATCGATTCCCCAGTGAGGGTGGCTAACAGTGAAGTTTGATATGACAATGGGTGTACCAACAAGCTAAACGAAAACTAAATAAAAAAGGAAAATAAGAAGAAGGAGCTAGTGGTTATAATTTCTTTTCATCCGTGCCCTTGTGTCGAATATGAAGGAAGAACATAGTTTATGAACTCATTTGCTTATGTTCATATGTTGGACCGACCATAATTGTAATTTGTGGTATTGCTTTTGTTTCGCGCATTAACAAGTTGCTCTTAGAAGCACCATGTTGTTCTCAGTTAGGCAGGTGATTTCCCACTGTGATAATTTATTCACCTTTTCCTTGACTACATCCATCTCCTCTACTTATTCATTTTGACTTCCTTTATTTTATTCGTTTTAATTATACAACTATTGCACCTTCACAAGTCCTTGAATTTCTAAAGTAAAGAAGAGCTCATTTGGAGGAAGAGCCCCAACCTTTGCCAATTGCCTGAGTAATGAGCACATGATCTTTGGCCGAATAAACTAACGATCAAGCCACAACTAAACCATGTTCTATTTCAACGCCAGGGGTCAATGGTCATCGTTTGAATTAGACCAAATCAGTTCTGGCACACCTATAACCCTCGCATGAGTTCCGCAGTGTTGAATTTGAGGACCAACACAATTTTAGCACACCTGATGGGATATATGTGTAGTTGTTAATTGAAACTTTTAATAATATGAGTAGATGATCTACTCAAGTAAGTGGGAATATGAAAGAACATGACCTTAATCATTCCCTGAACCATTATCAATGTAGGCCAAACCAGAGGTCCCTAATCCACCATTGTCGACAATTTAAGTAGGATCAATATCACAAAATTACTCAATGGATTCTAATGGAGTCCTAGGTAGTGTGAATGTTAGCATATGAGAATTAGCTAAATAAGGTATCTAGGTTACAAGTTGAATAGTCTCGGATACAAACTAAAGAAATAAACAAGCATGTGACTTTCATTAATAATAGGTTACTGGATTACCGTCAACCTAATCCAAAATTTTAGAGATTTGGCAATGCTATACTTGAAATGCCGATGATACCTCCATACAATGTACGGTTAGACCCGGACATAGTAAGCCGAAATATGCTGCCACAAGTAGGCATTAGGAGGAACAAGCAAAATGACCAATTTAATGGCCCAATTGAAAATGATTTGAATCATGACATGCTAGTTGTATGATTATTTGTGCCAAATGATGACATTCTCAGAGGTCAGGTGCCCAATATACAACTTACTCATCATGGTTTACATGTACCTCTAATCGGAAACCTCAGAGTGCTACCTGTGGGCCGGGAAGAAATTATTAATTTAATAAATGAAGTAACATACCAACTTTATGGTCAACGTACAAATTGTCTTGTTTATCTTAAACTGTATCCTGATTGGGTTAATCGGCTTGTAGAAATACTGATGGGAATAAGAATATCAGAATTCTCATTTTTTTCTAGAGACATGAATCAGTCTACAATAGAACATATTGGTCGGTTCATTATACAGTGTGGTGAGTTTTTGACAAATGAATATGTGAAATTGAAATAGTTTACAAGTACACCGATTGATATTGGTGTTTACTTGGTATATTTACTTGCTTGTAAAATCGATGCAATCTTGGAAAGATATGGAAGAAATGTTCCATGCTTAACTTTATAGAACTGAACTTGAGCTTTCCATAACTAATTTTTCTCGGCTTAGAAAACTATCCGATGAACCAGCCAAAAAAATATATCACTCGATTTTAAAAAGCAAATAATAGATGTCGAGTATTTCTAACGGAAATTTAATTTGTGAAACTAACCATAGAAGTTTAGACATAAAACTTTGAAAGAGATTTGAAGGAATAAATTTTGAAGAACTGGTAGATTTGTCGAATTGAGCAAACAAGTATAAATGGCTACTTAAAGAGAAAAACCAAAGGAGAAATCATGTACGGGCACTTATTATCGTAACATAAATTATGAGATTATATTGGCTGAAATCAACCTTAATAAATTAATAGTTTACAAGGCTTTAATCAAGATTGAGGATGAATTATCTCTTCAGAGTTCTGGTGTAATTAAGGGAGTTTCAGAGCAAAATAAACAATATTCCTTTGATATTATAATGGCCAGTGAGATATTTGATCTTTTGTTGACGGCCAAACTCATCAAACTTCTAGTAAAGTAAAGAACTCATTTGCTGAATGAATTGAAAAATATATAATATTGTAAATGACATGATTCACGTTCTCATTCTATAAGGAATTGTGTTACTTTTAGGAATGCAATTCAAGATGATATAGATTCAAGAATGCTCAAATTTCTAGACAGATAATGAGACTATGTTGGTTGATGTTGACCCGTTCCCATTAACATTGGGGATTAACATGGCCAAAGCGTATCTATAAAGTATGAATGCCTTTAAAGTGAGAAAAAAAGTTGGATTGGTGAGAGAATGACATGATTATTACCCAAATAATGCTGATAGGATGGATAATCATCAAAAGAATATTAGGGGAGCATTGTTCTTTTAGTAGTGGTTTGGTAATTAGAGATAATTGATTATGTAAAAGATGTCATAAAGATATTCGATAATAGTGATTGGTGAAAGAATTTTATTCGCTGAAATGTCAATGTAATAGATATGACAAATATAACAATATTTAAAACACCCAGGCTATTCTTCCTTTGAACACTAACTTGGGTGTGAAACAATGCACTTTTCAAAGATGATATGCTGAAAAATAACATCGAATGGTTAAGTCAATTGTGAATATTATCAATCGGTGGACTAGAGTCGTTCGTCCTAAGTTTCCACAGTCTCCGACGGAAATGACAATAACGCAAAACGTCGTTGGTAGCGGCAACGAGCGGCTCGTTGAAATACATAAGAACAAAATCTTACGCATAATCGACAAAACCGATCAACGACACATAATTGACTAAACAATAGTTGTAATTGTACCTGAGTGAATAATTCAAATAAGGGTTATAAAACTGAAAGAACAATTTTACATGAAAATCGACAAATAGTTTAGTTGAATAGAAGCTTGCCAACAAAAAGCCAAGTGATTTGTCTGAAGGAGATTCAAATCAATATGACTTCCTAGAAGAACTATTGATTAAAGAATGCATAGTTTCTAAAAGTAGATGTTGATTTTCAATAAGTAACAAATCTGAAAGATGACAAAGAAGATTATCAGAAAGAATAAACAAATATTACCTTTGAAACTTTACCTCCCGATAAGAATGAATTAAATATGGTGTTTATACTTCCTCCTAATTTTTTTTGCTAAATCAGATCATCTGAGTAGTATTGAAGGAGATGTTGAAGAAACTAGAGGAACATGGATTAAAGAAAAAACAGTTAATAATAATAAGAAAGGCCATAAAGAGTCATATTTCATCACTATCGAATTTGACATAGATGCTAAGAAAATAACCTTTAGTCAACCTTTGTTGTAATATCACAATATCTTAAGTCGTTAACTATATCAACCCATATAAATAGATGTCTCATTCCCCATATTTAAGTCGACAACGGGGCAATTGTGAATATTTTATCAATCTCAATATTAAGAAAAATGAGAAAAAGCTTATTCCAATCTAATTCCTACTGAAATGTCCATTACAGACTTTATAGGTGGAGTGATGAACATATAAGGAATTTTATCGATTAATTTGATAGTTAGAAGTAAGAGAGCATTGACAGCTTTCTTTATTGTCCCATCACATTATAACTACAATGCATTTCTGGTCGTGATTGGACTCATGTTAAATTCTGTATTCCTTCATTTCTACATCAAATCCTGATATTTTAGAATAAGAGTAAAATTGAAATAGTTTAAGATATTAAGTCTTTTCAAGCTAGATCTAATGTAGCGAATGCATATTTGTATGAAGGGAATGTTCGACTTATAACTTTTGTTAGGAGAGATTGATTTGGTAATCCAACTGGAATATCATTGTTAAAAAAAATTAATTGTTAAGGTAAGAGACGAAAGCCTACTTGCTAAAAGGGAGGTAGTTGCATCGAGAACAATAATAGTGTATTGGCTAGGAAAATCTTACATCATTGAAGAGTCTTCATGAATACAACCATAACAAGAAAGAAAGTAAAGATTGTAATTGTGGCCTGGTTTGTTAAGATCAAGCAAGCTCAAGAAAAAGATGAGTTAGGTAATGATTATATGGTCAATATAACCAAATGTCTATTAAAGTATGATGAGATTGCCAAAAACAGCATAACTTTTGAGGAATTAGAGGTGATGCTTGCCAAACTCGATGATTTATAGGCAAATATGCAAGACTCCTTGATTGAAGTCAATCTTGGGAACGACCAATGTCATTAGCCAATATAAATAAGTAGTTATTTATCGTCGGAAGAATGTGTGGCGATAGCTGAACTTTTTTAAAATTTTAAAGATGGTTTTGCGTGGGATTACCATGAAAAGTCTAGTCTGAGCTGAAAGTTAGTTGAACACCAATTGCCGATTAAAAAAGAATTTTGCGCAATCAAACAACCTTAGTAGATGATAACTATGAAGGTCACCCTCAAAATTAAGGAAAAGGTGGAGAGATTGTTATGAGCAAGCTTCATTCAACTGATCAGGTACGCAAAACGGATCTCTAAAGTAGTTACATGAATAAAAAGAATAAATTTTTTTTATGTATATTAATTTTAGAAATATGAATCATATTACTTTAAAAGATGAATACCTTATGCTTGTTGCGGATCAATTAATTGATCGAGCTGTAAAGCATAAGATAATATCATTCATGGATTCATTATGGTTAGTATCAAATTTACATTGCCAAAAATGATATTGTAAAAATGAATTTTATATGCTCAGAAGCTATTGACACATTTTTTTTGGAAGATGATGCCATTAGATACTTGTCAGATGGCCATGAATACTATCTTTCATGACATGATTGGGTATATATTGGAGGTATACATAGATGATGTGGTGTTAAAGTCATGTGATTTTGATGACCATCTGATTCATTTGCGTGAAGTATTTGAACGTATGAAACTGCATAAATTGAAAATGAACACTTTAAAATGTGCGTTTGGTATTTCAACTATTTTTTTTATATAGAATTTCTACTACATCAAAGAGGTATTGAGATAGATGGAAACAAAAGCTCGTATTATTATTGAAACTTGACATCCAAAGAATAAAAAGAATTGCAAAGATTCTTGTGTCAAATTAATTATCTTCGTCGATTTATTTCAAATTTGGTAGAGAAAAGTAACATTTTTTCTCCATTAGTTAAGTTAAATGCAAGAGAAACGTTTATAAATGAGGAGTACTATTAGAGGCTTTCGAAAAAATAAAGTAATATTTGACAAAATTGTTGGTTCTAATTTCACCACGAAAAGAAAAACCTCTTTATATATATATATATATATATATATATATATATATATATATATATATATATATATAGTTGAAGAATCTATTGGAGTATTGTTGGCTCAGATAATGATGATCGAAAGGAACAGACGATCAATTACTTGAGTAGACGATTAAACGATACTGAAACTCGATATTCTTCAGTAGAGAAAATATTTATGTCATTATATTTTTCAGTTGTAAAATTGCAGCATTATTTTATGTTTGATACCATATATGTAATTGCATTTATTAATGTTGTTAAATACATGCTAAGTTGGCCTATCCTAGATGCCAAACTGAAAAAATGGATTATACCTTTGTCAAAATTTAATTTTAGTTATGTTCCTCAAAGAGCTATTAAATAATAAGTAATAGATGATTTTTAGTCAACCATCTAGTAAAACATACGGTGATGTTATAATAGATGATCAAGATACGTTATTTAGATATACCTTCATGGATATTGTGGTTTAACGGTTTTAAAACTAATCGATCGGTGGATGCATGAAATATCATTACCGTGCCTACCAACAAAATGTAAGAATTTATTTTTCAATTAGAATTTAATTATACTGATAATCAAGTTGAGTACAAGGTGTTTATCATGAGTCTGAATATATATATTGAGGAATTTAAGAACTAATAAGATTGTTATATTTAAGGATTCTCAATTAATAGTTAACCAAGTAAATATGGGGTAAAAAAAAAACAAAGTGAATATGAAATATAAATGTGAAAGTGAAAGATTAATACCTTATTTAACCATAGTTCGAAAGTTTCTTAATTATTTTGATGAAGCAATGATAAAATTTCATCTAAAAGTGACCAATAGTGATGCTAAAAAAATAGTACAACTGACCTCAAATCTTAAATTGTCAAAAATGATAGTTGAAGGGATTTTAAAAGTCTAAGTGTAATTGTTACCATCAGTGAAAATATAGAAACCGTGTGTAAATATCGATAAGGTGAAAATATGCCTAGCTGATTAGCGGTTACCCATAATTAAATACTTAAAAAATTCAAGTATAAAATTTGAACATAATTTTAAAAGAATGGCACATAATTATATTTTGATAAATGATAAGTTTAAAAAAAAATGGTACGATGGACTCATTTTGAAATATATGAGTACCACGGAGGCTCTCAGAGTCACAAGCGAAGCTCATAAAGATATCTATGAGGCTCATCAGACGGATAGAAAAATGAAGATGTTAGTTTCGTGTATGGATATTATTGGTCAAACTTGACAGATTTTTGTATTAAATATACTCAAGATTGCCGACCATGCCAGCAACATGGTCTAGTACAGTATTTTCCAACAATAGAATTGCACCTAATTGTGAAACCCTTGCCATTTTGGAAATGAGTCATAGATTTGATTGGAATGGTTAGACCTTCATCATCGAAGAATCATAAGTTTATTATTGTAGTGAACAATTATTTTATAAAATAGGTAGATGGTAAACCTATGAAAGAAGTTAAACATACTGATGTGATTAGTTTTATTCAAGAGAATATTATTAATATATTTAGTATTCCAGAATCAATTACGGTTGACAACAGGATAACATTCAATATTGCTCCAGTCAAAGCCTTCAAGTATAATATTAAAATATTAAATTAATTACTATATTATGCACAAGTAAATGACCAAGCAAATGTGACAAACAAGATTCTTAAAAACATTATCAGAAAATGGTCGATGATAATCCGAGGGCATGACATACGAAGTTATGAAAAGTGCTTTACGCTTAATAGAATTCTCCAAAGATAGGAACCAAAGTGACCCCCTCCCCCCCTCCCCCCTCTTTATTTTGACTTATGGTCATAATGCAGTACTTTTAATGAAGATAATTGTTCCATCATTAAGGGTTGCTTTTCAAAATTAGTTAACCACATGATAATGCAGTATGACTATGCTGATTGAGTTATAAGAATTGGATAATATATAATTAAAAACATATGATGCCTTACAATGATATAAAAAGCTTGTCGTAGATATTTATAATGAGAATGTAAGAGGAAAGTTTTTTGTCGAAGGCAAGTTGATTTGGAAGGTAGTTTTGCCAATTGATTCTAAAGATAACGGTAAATTTAGTAAGTGGTCTCAAACTTGGGATGGTATATATGTAACTTACAAAGTTTTGAAAGGTGAGGCCTACATATTAAAGGATTTAGATGGTAATATTACAAAATTAAATATTAATGACTGATATTTAAAGAGTTTTACTCCCAACATGTGGGAAATGCTTAAGAAAGATGTGAACAAACAAAGTTGTTTCGACCATGGTGTCTGGCTGAATTTGAAAGTTAATTTTTTTTTTTTTGAAAGTTTAAATTCTTAATCTATAATACTTGAGAATTAAAAAAATGACCGATGAACGATTTTTCATTCATAACTATGTTTGTACATTATAAAAAGAAATTCTATCAGATTGGTTGATAGTGGAGTCATTCATACTGAGTTATTCACTCATCCATGATAATCTCCATATCGATTTTTCAATTTACTTGATAACAACCTCTATTTTGCGTGATGCATGATAGGTCGTGGCATTGGCAAGGTTGTTGTTGGTGCTTTCGAGGTGTGTTTTGGAAATACCTAATGCTACTTCCCTTAAAGTCTTGTAGTGCTTGGCCTCTTGAAGTTGTCTTTTAATGGTTGAAAGCTCTTCTTCCAGTTCATCATCAGATCCTTCATTCCTTAGGTGCTTGTATTGGTTGAAGAGCCACCTAGAGGTGTTTTCGATGGAGGCTCTGGCTTCTTAGATCTCTGTGTAGAGACCATCCACATTGGTAAGCTTTATATCTTTGATTATTTGAGCCTAAGTATCTCTCGCCCAGCTGCTTGATGCCTTCAGAGAAATCTTTGTGAAGTGAGGAGTCTGTTTCTAGCTTTACAATAATCTTATAGGAGAGCCCGTACCTAGCACAGGCAGTCAACTCTTCTTTTTGCAGTTCTATGGGCTTATTTGAAAGGATCGAGTTCCTGGAGGACTGTAGGAACTTCGTCCATGGCTATGGTCCCATTGAGATATGATAAACTCCACTTAAAGATTTCTCTCAATAGATATTTAATGAAACGAATTGGTCAAGCGAATATAAAAGGAAGCCGTGACAAGTATTAGGGCCAGATGTGGAATGATTTCACACACAGATACAAATGAATGCATTCTGCAATGCTGATTCCTGTCTATTGGACAATGAACTGCTTCTTAACTTCGGTATACCATTCAAGCCATCCATCAAGATGTTTGGGCTATAGTCACGAAGTCTTTTTTTAGTATTTCTAATCAAAAGCCTCATGAGAAATCAAGAATTTTTCTCTTCTATTTGTTGAAAAGTAGTTGACAATGACTGAGAGATCAAGAGAAGATGACAGATTAAAAGATGGGCCTAGATAGAGATTAGAATCTGAATCGGAATAAATAATTATTTCTGTATAAGCAAGAGGAGTGAGTGATCTTAAAATAGTATTAAAAGATTAGATTAGAGATGCTTTAATAATAAAAAAAAACTTCATTGTTTTTAGAGCCATACTTTTAGAAGAGGAAGAAAATGATTTAGGATTTTAGAAAAGAAAATGAAAAGAAAAAGATGACGTATATAAAGCACCCACATGCGAGGCATTAATTGCTGCATGTTGATTGGAGCGATTTCTGAAAATAAAGCTAACACAAGGAAACAAAAATATATCCTCTCTGCTACATGTGGCGCTCGATAATAGGGAAAGAGGGAATGACGATGCCAATTGATATTTTGGAGGTAAAAAATTAAACACGTGTTATTAAAATCAATTCATGAACACTTTTCCAACTATTCTTTGTGGAATAGCCAGAAATGTGAGGGGGCAGTGTTTTGACCAAAATCCATACAGATCAGATGAACGACATTGTTATCACCATGTGGTGTCAGAGACATTTAAAAAGAGCAGGCGGTGTGAGGTCATTGATCGACTCAACCTTGGGCATTTTTTGTATTTTAGTCTCATCGGATAAGGATAAGTGATTACCCCAACCACGTCAACTTCATGGTGCACATTTATGGGCGAAATCATGGTTGATAAATTGTAGCCGCTTGTTCGCATCTGATTGCACATCATGAAGACACGTGGATAAACAATTATTATCTTATCTTTTTCTTAGAGCTTATAAATATAAGGAGCAAATTGGAAGAAAATGCTCTCAATCCTTAGTAAGAATACTATCAAGATAGTGCAACGCTGTGTGTATACTTAGGTTTAGTTTAGTCTATCCCTACTCAGTGGCAACAGACCATTAGCATAGTGGTAGTAATAGTCCATCCTTGCGCATGCGTTGGACCAGCTTAGGTTGCAGCTAGTAGTTATAATTCTCTTCTATCTGTGCCCGTGTGCCAGATCTAAAGGAAGACTATAGTTTAGGAACTCATCCGCCTACGCGCTCGTATGCAAGGACGACCATCATTGTAATCTCATACATTGCCTTTGCTTTGCTCATCAGTATGTCGCTCTCAGAAGTACCATGCTGCTCTCAGTTAAGCAGGTGATTCCCCTTTGTAGTAATTTATTAGTCTTTTCCTTGTTCATATCGACTATTCTTTTCTTTTTGTTCATTTTAACTATACAATTGTTAAAACTTTTTAAATCTTTGGATTTGCAAGGTAAAGAACTGCTTGTTTGAAGGAAGAACTCTAACCTCTACTAATCGGCTGAGTAACGAGTGCACAACAGTTGGCCGAATAGACGAATGGTCAAGCCATGATCGAACCACGCTCTCTCTCAACACCAAGAGTCAGTGGTCACGATTTGAATTCGACCCAATTAGTTCTAGCACACCCGCAATCCTCGCACGTGTTTCGCATGGGAGAATTTAATAAACAACAAAAAGCATCATCCTATCCCATAAATTGAAGTTATTCAAATCCATGGTAAGGAGTTGAGTGTAACAATGATAGCACTGTATGATCCCAGAGCCAAAGGCATGCATTACACCCTCATTTTCAGTTGGTACAAGTGGGGCCCATGGTTCAATGATCCAAACTGTTCCTCTATGGCCCCTCCATAAATGGAATATGACCCCAAACTCTAAAAAATTGGATGATTATGCTGATCCATTGGCTTTCTTGAGTGAAAATTGGATGGTTTCTGTACTAATTTTCTTAACAGTCGATTCGTGGGCCACCAGTAAGAGGGTTAATATTTGTTGTTTTTTAAAGTCTTAAATCATTCAGAAACATGGCTTGTTGATGACATCAACAGACTGTTCAATGCCATTATCGATGACATCGAATAGTGCTCCATCTCGTTTAGAATTTTTAGATTTTCTCTATTGGTTGGTGAACATATTGGTGTCATTTTTTAATGACATCGAGGAGTGTTCGATGACATCGAATTCAAGTTCGATGCCATCGAAGATGGGTTGATGCAATCAAAAGAATCCGGAATTTCATGTGTTGTCTCTGGATTGTTTTGGCATTAGTTCAACACCATCGAAGGTTAAGTGTCGATGACATCAAAAGATTGTTCGATGACATGAAATGATTTCGTGTAGAATTATGCAGATCCGTTGGATGTGCGGAATTTATTTCTGATTTTGTTTGGGATTCTCCTCAGGGCTATATATATGGGTGTAAATAAAATTTGGAAGAATTACTAGGGTTTCAAATTCGTTTAAGGGTTTCAAGGGTGTAACAAAGGTTTGATTCGAGGTTGTTCGAATCAGTGAGAAATTCTCTTGTAATTTAAGTTTTTTTTTTAATTTTTTATTTTTATAGTGATCATCTGTTGCTTTGTACCGTGGTTTTTTTCCGAAAGGGTTTTTCCACATTAAATCGATTTGTTCACTTTGTGCTTGCTTAGTGTGATTGAATTACTTCTTTACATTCATCTCTGTGTGCTTTTGTGGTCACCCAACAATATTGTCCCATCAAGGGTTTATTTTTGGAACCCGATCATCGAATCAAATTGTCTGGATCACACAAACCATGACCCCAACTTGTTCAAGCCGAGGACCTTATCATGTAACAAATAGCATGAAATATTTCTATTAAAAAAAAAAATCAAATACCCAACAACGTTTCTCTTGTTTTGAGTTTTGAAACTTGAAGTCCCATGCAATTCATAGATCAACGGTTACAAATGAATATGGATGCATTTGCTCCATACCAAGCATGATTAGACAAAACATAAAATAGTGAGGATAATCTAATCTAATTTTTCTTTGTAACATTTGCTCCTAATGAAGTTTTTCTACCTTGATCTTACCCAGGTACTCAATTGTGGTATGGGCCCGAGCCAGGCGTGCCGTCCGATTAGGACACATGATAATCGCACGACTGAGAACATCGGTTTTATCCCATCTTATCCACTACAAGTAAAAGAGAGATCCATTTACAAGTTTGATTGTTAGTCTTCACAGTTTTTCAACAGCTTCGCCAAATGGATTCAAGACTGAATTGATTTTGCTGTGGTTGTGCAAAATCAGCACCCTTCGAGGAAGAAGCAGCATGGAAATTCGAGTTGGAATTTGTTCCCAAACACTCTCCTTGTGCTAAGAAAGAGCTTATTCCTGTAGTTGCTTCTCTTGTTTGATAAGCATTGAATTGCAATGCCCTCAAAATCGACGAATTTGCTGAAAAATTCGAATTTAACAAGTTTGAAGGCCAGGTGACTGAGTGATGATTCGTCATTTCACTTGCTAATTCCCAATTCATGTCCATGTTCATGTTGTTGTTGTTGTTGTTGTTGTTGTGGTTGTGGTTATGGTTGTTGTTGTCATTAGTAGAAATGGTGTTGAAACCACTCGAAAAGTTCGCCAGACTGCTCAAGTTCGATGTATCGATCTCACCCAACTCACTTAGTAAGGTGGTATCGCAGGATGATTCGAGCAATGGAGGCAATGATGAGGGACTCTGTGGTATCTTCTTGCCACTGGCGCTCTTTTGAAACACCCTGCAGACAACCCATTCCTCCTGTGGTATAAAACAAGCATGATCGATCAAACAATGCCATTGAAACTGATCTGATTTTGAAGGGTGAAAGTGTTTTAGATTTAAGAAATGCTAGTTGCAAGTGCCTATCAGATAATACTGAAGATAAATACATGTAAGCCAGATCCAAGCAATTCATCATTTGGGCTACGAGTGTAATGAAGATCCCGCCTAATGAACGGTCCTGATCTTGAAAACGTGGGCCACATTGGCACATACGGGGTGGTTTTCCCACCAGCAAGCATTCCTTTTTAGGGTTTTTATCCATTTACCTTTGTGGGTTTGAAAGCTAGTTTGGTATTGAGTCTATATTCATGCATGACCCAGTTGCTTTTTTCTCCTCTTGGAGCTCTTCCCTTGTAAAAAACGAGGGTTTTCTTCATTCCAACCATCATTCCTCCATGGAAGATCTCCTTATCTTTGCCGGTGGTCTTCCAGTAGCCTGCGTCCGTTGCTCGGTTCGTTCTAAGGCCGGTTGGATATTTTCGATCTTTCAAACTGAAAAAATACCACTCTTTCTCTCCCATGGAAGCTTTGCCTACTCAAAATTCAAATTCCAAATCACTCTTCATAACCCAAACGAGAGAACAAAAGAAAAAAAAAAAACAAAAACAAAAATAAAATCTCATTTATAATTCCATGTGAGTGTACGCACGTGTGCATGTATTGTAAACGTATGTGTACCATAATATAATTAAAATTCCTATTAAATAAAATTTATGAAATCAGGTAAGGATTCGGTAGAGACAGGAGAACTGGAATCTGGTATACCCATTTCTCCACCACACACGTGGTAGGGTGAAGTATCAATCAACACCGTCCATCTAGTTTACCCTACAATGAATAGAATCTGGTTTGAAAATCATCTGATGATCATAACCATATAATCGGTGTCCTTCATGGCAACGGTTTTAACAATCAAATTCAGAGGTGAAAAGTGAATAGAAGTGATGGATAGGATTGTCTAGCAAGTGTTTTTCTGTAAACATAGGCCATTCATGGTAGGTATCACTAAATGGATGGCTCGGATTGATGCATCACCATCCCCATGTGTACTGCAGATAGATGGCTCTGCCATACTAGGGTTTCTGATCAACCAGGGTTGTTTTTAAGTTTGAAAATTTTATTTCCATTTGTATCCATATATTTTAAAATCTTGTATTTTTTTTTTTTTTTTTTTTCCAATTTATTCTTAGTATCGTAAAAGTAAAAGCTATAGTAAAAATAAAAACAAGCAATAACAATCTTCTCTTAATTGTAAGGAGCCAGCATTAAAATGCAAGGCTATCCACTCTAATCATGTTATCTCACTTTTCCTTTTCCTTCCGTCTTTTAAGAAGTTTTTTATTATCATCCAGCAAGATCCAACCGTTGGATCGAGAGATTATGTGGTAGATTAGTAGATACTGAAGGCTACTGTAATCTTACTCTCTTATTTTCCTAATAAGAAAATCTCCACTGTTCTTTAGCAAAAAAAAAAAAAAAAAGAAAAAAAAAAAAGAAGAAGAAGAAGAAGAAGAAAAAGAAGAAGAGGGGTAGAAAGGGACCATAAACTGATAGAACAATTATAATTAGAAAAAAAAAAAAAAAAACTACAAAAAATAGAAAAAATAAATATCAAGATTGTATTCACATTGATTATGAAAAACTTCATTGAAATGTCTAAATCAACAAAATCAAGACCAACCCACAAAAAAAAAAATAAAAAAAAAAAGAAAAAAAAAAAAGGAAAAACAACAACCCAAATCAGTATTTTGGACCTTGAATCCATTTTCTTGAAAACAGGCGAAAAAACACATGAAACAAACATGAAGAAGAGTTTAATAGAATGTGAAAAATCCCATCTACCATAGCGGAAATCAGATATAGTTACCAATAACTGCTTTCTTCTTCATATTTGCAATCTGAATACAGAATAAGAATAAGAAAATTAAAAATTAAGAAAGAAAAACATAGACGCGGAATTTGGAACTACCTGGGAGGTCCCAAGGCTCGCACTTGTTGAGATCGACGTCTGTGATCGCCCGGGCCACGAAGTTGAAATCAGAGACCTTTCTAGTCAGATAGTATGTGATGAGTTCTTCATCAGTTGGGTGAAATCTAAAACCAGGTGGTAGATTTTCCTCCATTTCCAAGACTAAACTAGCACAAGAACACCTGGGTTTTCTTTGGTACCAAAACCTCCTTCGATCTTCCTAAGAGAAGGAGGTTTTGGAAAATTGGAGAAGGGGTGATGGTTAAAAGAGGCAAGAAAGAAGATCAATGGCTGATATTAATAGAGTCATTTGGACAGTATTAGATCATCATCCATGAAGAAATTTTGGTCCCTCATTTAATACTGCTCTGATAGGGACGTTGCATGGAAACATGTCGTGTTTATTACAAAGTGGAAATTACCTAAATGCTACCTTTTGGACATAGTATTAAGATATGATTAGTCAATTAGCCATGGGTTTTCAAATTATTGCTAAATTGCCATTCATCATTCATCACGAAAACCGCCCATGCATCGACCAGTGGGGCCTACTTAGAGTGCTATCATGGACAGATCATGGTTTAAAAAGTTCTGTTTATGATATGTTTAGCTGAATGTGGACAGTTAATAACAAAAGGAGGTTCATGGTCCACATCCAACTCCAAAATTAATGGTCAGGATTGTTTCTTTGACTTGTTCTTTTCTTTTCCTTTTTTTGGATCTTGGTCCATGCCTGGCTATTCCTACAAGATGGTCAGTTCCGATCATTAACCATTTTTACGTGTGGGCCTCCATGGAGTAGCACATGGATTAATGCCATCTACACCCAATGTACAGGTGTAGCCCAGTGCCCACCTAATGAGCAAATAGGATAATCCTAACCATCAATAGATGTCCAATGGTTCGAATTACATGTAGATAGGATAATCTAACCGTCTAATCAGTATATTTAAAGCATTGACAGAACATAAATGATTAAAGACCGTCGTACATTGTGGAAACGCAATGAAAATTGATATCTAGGATTTGAACGGTGTGAATTTGGAAACATTTGCCATCTATGATAGGGATCAGTTGATAGACGGTCCTGATTGATAAATAACCCGGCCACGTGTACTGTGGGGAGCTTGCTCCCGTATTTCAGTTCTACTGCCCACCACTGAATGGGCGCGGCTTCGGTGGATCCTCGGATCCTCCGCGGTGTGTGCTTCCATGACTGTGGGGCCTACATTGAGGTATGTTTATTAAATCCATTCCGTTCATCCGTTTATTCAGATTATTCTAGGAAATGATCCCAAAACTTCTGCACATTAAAATCTCAAAGTGGACCACGCCGCAGGAAACAGTTGTAATTGAATACTCACCATTAAAAACTTCCTAAGGACCCACCGTAAGTTTTATTTTCCATCCAACCTATTGATAATGTCAAAAAGAACAGGATGAATGAAAAAAATATATAATATTGATCCAAAACTATTGTGGCCCACAAGAAGTTTTTAACGAGGAATTACCACTGTTTCCTGTGGTATGGTCCACCTGAATTTGGATCTGCTGCACTTTTTTTGGATTGTAAACCAAAATGAACCTAAGAAATGGATGGACGGCATGGATGTAAGAAAACTCCATCAAGATGGGCTCCACGGTCAAGGATCCGTCCACCTTGGTGGATTCCCCGAACCCGCGCCCCCACTGAATGGATCGGGTCCCTGATATTTGGGCAGGCTCCTGTGTTAGTTTTCTACAATCTACAAAATGGTCGTGGGTTATCCTCCTAACACGTGGCACCGATGTACAACATTCGGTCCACCTAAGTTATTGATGGACTTTATCACTGAAACTAAGCCGATCAAGTAATCCTAACCATCCAGTTAATGGCTACCAAATGGACGGTCAAAAGGAAAACAATGAGCGGTCCAAATTCAAACGAAAAAAATCAGATGGTTAACATTATCCTGTCAGTGCAATTTTTCGTTGTGCTCTATCCATACTTGGGTCAGAGATTTGGACGATACAGCTTTCCATACAAATATGCCACGTGTACGGTTGAAGAGTCTCCACCGTTTTGTTAAATGTGCAAAACTAGCTCAATTCTTCCCGTGTGGCAGTGTCATTCCGTGGTATTTTCGTAGTTCTTGTGTAATATGAGTGGCATTTGTTTGTATGAGCTGAGTCTCCCTCGCAAGATCTCATCTCCTCGCCCCCGTCCAACTACTTCCAACGATTCTACCCACCCTCAGGCAGCCACGCTATTGAGAAATGCTACACACACTCGCACGAGTGAACTTTCAAAGTGGCCCACCTCACAAATGAAAATTATTAGAACATATGAAAGATCATGGCCGTTCATCAGGCAATTACCACTATGTAGATTCTAATATATTAAAAAAATCGTAATATATTAATCTTTGGGCCCCACATTTATTTGGAATTTAGACAATTTTTTAACGGTCTAGATATATGCTATATCTGATTATTTTATCAGGCATCCTTTCTCAGAAATGGCATCTGCAGGATGGAGATTACTGATGGGAGGCTCAGATCTTGCAAAGTATTCCTAGTTTCCATACGTGTGGAGAGCGCACTTTGAAAGTGCACGCTCGTGGTTGCACTTAGTGATCCTTCACGCTATTCAATGAGGAGCTTTGGCCAGAAATCATACCAACCAGTAGAATATCGCCACGTTCTTCTCTCATGCATCAAAAGTGTAACAGTCTTCTGATACACGACCGAGATCCACAGTTCCCTGATCCAAACCGTTGATCTGTTGAGGCCCACCATGGATGGGATATGATCCATAAATTTCGCTGATTGAAAGATCTAAACACTTCCACTAGAGGGATATATGATCAAATATAAATAAATGTACCAAGTACGGAGAAAAGTCCTGAGAATATTGCTTTTGGAGCATCCATCAACGAGGATTGGCTACTCCCCCTGCCACTGGCCTGGTGGCTGATGGTCGGTGCTCTGTGGGCCCCACCATGATGTGTGTGTTTCATCCATGCCTTTCATCCATTTTTATAGATCATTTTAGGGCTTGATTCCAAAAATGAGAGGGATATAAATCTCGGGTGGACCACACCAGAGGAAAACAATAGTGATTGGATATCAACCATTAGAATCCTCCTAAGGCCCACTATGCTGTTATTTGACATCCAATCTGTTGATTAGGTCATACATACCTAGATGAAGGAGACAAAAAAATAAAATATAAGCTTGAACCAAAACTTCTATGGCCCCCAACATGTTTTTAATGGTTGACGTTTATTCAACACTGTTTCCTATAATGTGGTCCACTTGAGATTGGGATATACCTCAATTTTTTTTCTTATTCCCTAGAATGATCTAGAAAAATAGATGGACAGCATGGATGAAACACATACATCATGGTGGGTCCCACAGAGTACTGACCATCAGCCATTGGCTGGGGAGTAGCCAATCCGTTACCCTTTTGGGTGTCACAATTTATTAGCTTATAGTGATTTGTTAGGGCCTGTTTGGATGCACATCCAAAATGAAAATGACGTGGAATGAAGCCCAAACGGTGGGCTAGCTGATCCCACTATGGTTTGCGATCATATCAGATCCGACCTGTTATCATCGTCACATCCACATTTGAATCAGTGGACCATCTCACATTCACGGATCATCCCAAACAGTGCCCTTAACCTTCTTCACCAACGGTGTTCACGTTAAACATTCAACGGACAGGATTGTCCAACATGCACAATGTCCTTGGTTTTGCTTTTCATTCCAAAGATGAATTGGGGCCGTCCAGAACAGTGATGATACAGTGAAAATCTCACAATCTATATTTTGGGGTACATCCAAACAGGCCCATCTTAGTCTCCATGTTCTATAATCTTCCTTTGTGGACCGTTTGGCTCAACCAATTTGATTTGCTCCGGTATCATAAATTTCAATCTATATATATATATATATATATATATATATATATATATATATATATATATATATATATATATATTGTATGGTTTTTTAGATTTTTATTTTATAAACATTTTCAAGTTTGGACACTGCTACATTCTAATGTTGTCATGCGGCGAACTTGGCGTATTTTTCTTTAAAAAATGATTTTTGTATCATGGCATTGGCACGTGATATTTAGTCCCACACGTGTACATTGTGACCAAACAAAAATTGTATTGGCCGTACAACCAGTAAATGTACTTTATCTATCTGGTGGACCTCACCTTGGATGGCCAAAAGTGGAAAATCCACACCAAGAAATCCTAGCTGTCTTGCACGTTAGATCAGAGGGGTTATTTGCTGCACATATGCCAACATGGCATGTAGCTACGTGATCTAGGCCACTGATCAGGTGGGCCCCTTCATCATCATCATCTGACCTAGAAAGAAAAAGGTAAATTCAGGCATCAAGTGGGCCATGTGTAATTGAGAAAATATGACAGTTAGAATCAGTCGTGCATGTGTAGCAGGCCATGATGAGTGGATCAAACCTGGATTTGGAGGCCAGAAAATTTAACCGAACCCCTAACTAATGAACGGTCTGGATCTTGTACATATGTGCCACGTTGGCGAGTATGGTCATTCAATTGCCTAATCCTCTCCCCTCTTATCTCCAAAATGTAGAAACATTGAGGAAGCTTCCTGTGCCCGGGGCTGTGAGGGGCCACGGACATGTCTATGACAAATCCGCTCCGTCCATCTGTTTTGAAAAACAACAATATGATAAAAATTTGTAAAAAAGATGGATGAAAAACTAATTGGGCCACACCAAGCAAAACAGTGGGAACGGAAACATCCACCGTTGAAACCTTCCTGGAGCTGACCATTATGTTTATATGCCATCCAAACCGTTCATAGGGTTATTACCACTCAGATAAACTGTAGGCACAAATATCATCTTGGTATAAAACTTCTGTCGCCCCTTCAATATTACTTTTTCGTTTATTGTGGCCCACATAAGTTTTGGATCTGCCTGATTGTCAGGTTGATACTCCATTGTGGTCTTTTAAAACAGATGGATGGAGAGGATTTGTCACAGAAATCTCTGTGGGCCCCATACATACCTGGCACAAGAATATCTTTGTGCCAGGGTCAAGTATATATAAATGGAATGGCTGGAATCACTCAACCAATGGCAATTTTTTTATCCAATGGGCCATTCAAGTGGGTCCCAGAAGATGGACCACCCAGAATTAACTGAAGGTGGGGTCCATTGCACAAACCCAGAACCACACCCATCACCATTAATCTCAAATAGAAATCCCACAAGTGGTATGCATGATCTGTATTATATCATATCTTGATAGGGTATGAAACCGCATGACTATAGAAATTACCAGAGTGGTTAAAGTGGCCACCAACCAATGAGACTAAATCTCATCCCTTAACCCTTTTTCCATCGGGAGGTTTGACCTGTTATTTTGCACACGTACAAACCACCACTTAAGATAGATTTTTAATTTTTTAATCCATCTATCACTGTCTTATTGTTTCTAGACCGTCTGTTTTTTCAATCCTAACTGGCATTTGCAATTCGATTGAATGCAAGGGGTTCTAGAAAATTAGATTATTCAGTCCACCCGCGAAACTGACTAGTCATAGTCCGATGCGGATCCAATGTGCATGTGGCTGTTTGGATGGTGAATCCAGATCGTTCAAATATTGGGGTCTACTAGGATGATCCACATGGAGAAAAGCGAACCGACTAGAGAATCTTTGCGATCTGATTAATAGATCTTTGAATGTAGACCGTTTATCATTTCGATCAATTCGAAGGGCAGAAATTGGACAACCAAAATTGTTCTTCAAGTATTTTAGGGTCCGTGGGCCATCGAAAGTGGGGCCCACCATTTGTGGGTCAGAGATTCATGACGTAAACTTTGGAGTGGCGAATGAGCAAGACTACATTTTAGACTAGCTATGAATGATCTTATCTAGAAAACCACTCCGTGTAGAAATCAACGTTGGACAATGATAAGGATGATGCATGACCTTCTGATGACGAATGATGATGATGATTTGGAACCTCATCCCCTCTCAATTGAACTGGGTCGCATTTTTTTCTTTTCTAGAGACCGCTACTCCGGGGGTAACAGTACAACCATAGGCTTACCGTGGTACGGCAGACGTGGGATGGCTCAACTGCAAAGTAAGCGGGGTCATTCATCATCAGGGGCTGACTTTTGATGAACCATGCTCATGTGTGGCCTACCACCTTAACAAGGGTCATTCATCATGAGGAGCATATCATTAATGTTTTTGTGCATCATTTGGGGCCAACCTTCAATCAGGGGCAGCTCTAAAGGGTAGGTAGGTGAGGCAATCGCCTAAGGCCCCCTATATATAAATACCCTATATTATAATAAAATTAAAATTTCTTAATTACGAAGGTCTTATATTATAGTAAAATTAAAATTAAGAAGAAATAAAAACTTAAAAATTTTAAAATAAAACTTATGGAAATGCCTACAAAATAGGAAGATTAAAAGTTAGTTTACAAATTTGAAATTAAAAAAAAAAAACAAATCCTATAAACTAGCACTATCAATAATAACAACGTAGGAACACAATTACCTACTTTTAGGGTTGAAAGTCAGGCGGGTTGGGTTGAGTCGGATTGGTGCTCAACCTTAGCACAACCCAAAGTTCTCGTACCTCAACCCTAACCCAACTCAATCCAAACTCGGGTTGAGAATTCTCAAAAGCTCAACCCAAGCAAGTTCAGTCGGTTGGTCGAGTTGATCGGGTGGATACATGCCAATATTTTAGTGATTGCATTAGTTTATTATATTTAAATACACGTCTTATTTTTTATATTTATGATTTTATTAATTATATATATAGTTATTTATCATAAAACTTCATTTACTCTAAGCAAATAAGCTAAAATATAGGACAACTACTCATTTAAAAGTCGTGTTGTGTAGCACACAATCTATTTGGGAAAGAAAATCCAAATATCTTGTTACCTTAAGTCATCGAAAATGATGTTGACCAATGAGACCCAGCAATATCGAAATTTTCTATGTCTTCAACACATATATTAATCCACACTCAATTATAATTTATAAGAAACTTATATATTGATCGGGTTCGGGTTGAGTCGGGCAACCCAAGACCTCAACCTGAGCTCGACCCAAGTTTTATCGAGTTGGTGTTTGCATAGCCCAAGTCTAAGATTAGACTCGATACATCCTGCCCAAGCCCAACCCAATGTCGAGTCGATCACAGGTCGATCGAGTTCAACCCGCCCAACTTTTAGCCCTACCTACTTTATTGCTAATTAAGTTCTCAAAAATTAAATTCTAACGTCATTTTTCTAAATTAAATTATAACTTTACTTTTCTAACAGTACAATGGCACATCAATGTCTAATTAAATTATTAGTAGTGAATTATTCTTTTTAAAGAGCAAAAAAATCGCATAACACAATCGACTTTTTTGCAAAAAGAAGTTTTTCAAAACTAAATGTTATAAAAAATTATTAATGAACAATTATGTCTCAAGATAGATTAAACAATTTATTAATTGTATCTATCGAAACTGATTTATTGGGTAAATTTAAATACAAAAGTATAATTAATAATTTTGCATCTAAAAAGACAAGAAGTAAATTTATGATTCAATTTTAAATTTATTATTATTATTTTTTATTTTTAAATCCAAAAGCCTTATTTTTATGACTTGCTTAAAGCATCCAAAAATGTTGAGCTGCCCCTGCTTTCAATAGTTGCTGCCCATCATGTGGAGCCCACCTTTGATGAGAAAGGTCCATCATATGAGCTCCACATTTTATGTGGGTGGTACAGTATTTTGCAGGGCCGCCTTCCATTTATCCTAAGTCGCCAACTTATGATGTGAACTGTCCATCATGTCAGGTTCACCTTATTACAGGTCATTCATCATGTGAGGATCACCTTCCATGTCCACTGCCAATCTTGTTGATCATGCCTTTGACATGGACTATTGTATGAGCTCCACCTTCAATGTGGTTAGTTCATCATGTGGGGCTCGTCTTGGATGTCGGTCATTAATTATTAAGAGCCTACGTTGATTTGTATTGCCCATTATGGGAAGAGCACTTTGATGTGGGTCATCCATAATGTAAGCCCACCATTAATATTAACTGTCCATTATGTAAGGCTCACCTTTAGCTTCCATTACCCATCATTTGGAGCCTACCTTTGATGTGGGCAGTCCATCATGTGGACCCAACTTTTTATGTGGGTTGACCATCATGTGAGGCCACCTTTTGATATGGATAGCACATCATATGGAGAGATAAGAAAGAGGGAATGGGAGAGAATGGAAAAGTAAAATGTAAAAAGAAAAAGAAAAAGAAAAAAAACCTTAAAATGTTAAGATAATTTTTTTTTTAGTACTTACCAAGCTTTTATACATATACCCCACGCACTCACGCTAGTAGAATTTCACCTCCTATGGATACTCAAACCCCTGAGCGGGTGTTGAAACTCTTGAGAGTCTACCACCGGAGCGAGAGTAAGAATCCAAGTACTTACCAAGCTAACTTTAAAAGAATATAACTTTATTTCTGATACAAGTGAAAAACGTTACTTATGGCTGTATCTTATGGCCTGACAGTTTACTAAGGTCAGTAGAAGGGCCGAAACGACCTATTTTCATATAAACAAAATGGTAGTGCCCACTATGCAAATTAAGAGTGAGTGTTCCCTTTGAATTTGCACCCATGGGGTGGCCCACCTTATTCATAGAGATCATCCTAACTTTCGGGGTTTAAGGGTAATATCAGCTGACATATCTGATTGGCCAATTGGATTTCGTTCAATCATCACAATGGCCACACATCTGCCGATAGCACTGTAGCTTACAGTGGCATCTAGCTTGTTGTGGCACTGGTGCTATTGAGCCCTCACCTTTATTTTATCTTATCGCTAGTTAGTAGTAGCAAACTTTAGTTCTACTTATGCTTGGCCCTAATGTCAGGACAAACTAGTATGTGATCATTTTTGTTAAGCATTTAGAATAAAGTAGCATTGACACGTGTTGCATGTATACATCGACAAACTTACACATTTATGCATACGTGGCACGTGAATTTGTATTTGTATGATGATAATTAATCTGACATATATGGGGTGCTTAAAGATGTATCATGTCACATGGGCAATTACATATATATGATGGTACATGCAATAGATGTATCATTTGTACACGTCAGTGCATGTTGTAAACACAACATAGGAAGAGTACAATGGGGATTGCAGGCAAATTGTGCGTATGGGTACTTTTCAGACTTTTATGTACATTTGTGAATTGGTGTGTTGTATATTTGACTTGAGTCGTAACTAGTGGTTATTTAAATTTTCACAATCAACTAGCTCCCATAGAAACCTCAAGTCAGAGAACTAGATGATCCCAGGCCTCAAAATGAATCCTAATATGTGATCATTGATTATGGGTAAGGAACCATGGTGACAAAGAAAATGTGTTAAGCACTCTCTTTATCGATATAAATATATTGTCTCTACTTAATAGAGCATAACAAAGTATACAAGGGATTAGGTTAGTTCTTGTACAAAAGTGATGTAATATTGTGTGTGGGGTGCAGTGTAACGATGTGATGCTTGATTCAAGCGATGGACTGAGAAATATTTCTCTACTAGACCTCCCATACTTGGAGAAGTGGTCGATATCTAGTCAATTTAAGCTTTTAATGGGAAGGATTAAGTATTCTGCTGAACCGTAGAGCATACACTTAAATCAACTAGATGAGCAGGGTGATAGAGACTGAATATGATGATGTACTATGCTAATACAAATATGAATGAAGCTGATATGAGTTGGGCAAGTAGATAAATGATTTTTCACAAGGATCGATTGGAGTGGGTTGGATCAATCTTTTAAATGGCTTGGATGGCTAAGGTTTAGGCATGGCTAGGCTGGCCTCGTCTAGAAGACTCTCTCCTTTCCCTCTTGACACTCCTTGTGGATGGACGGAGGATGATGAGTGATGGAAGATTGGTGAGTGGAGGATGATTTAAAAATGAGAATGGATGGATATTTATAGTTATTTGGGGTGGGATTTTGATGATTTTAAGGAAATTTGGGGGCTAAAGAGGGATCTAAGGGTTGTGATTGGCCAAGGGCATAGGTGTGCCACGTGGCGCATTGTGGTTGATTAAATTGGATGACATGGGTGTAATTTGGTGAAAAATTAGGGGCAAATGGGTCATTTTTTATGAGGCAATGTTTGTTTTTTCTCCCCCTCGACTAACACACGATAAAATATCATAAAAATCCATGTGGAAGGTGGCACATGATGCACCGTCTGCCACATGAATGAGCCCCGGTTTTGACTGAGAGCCTAGGCGAGATCCTAGTTCCCCTCTAGTTTGCTCTTTTTTTGTCTTATTATGGTCCTAATGAGAAATGGGCTTGGGCTTAGGTTTATAAGAGGTACAACTCAGATTGGCTTGTCAGTCCTAGGTGAGGTGTCTACAAGTATTTAAAAGTTCACAGTAGAGATAATTGTGACACTTAGATAAGGATGATGGTATATTAACATTTGCAACACATGTGACACATACATATAAGAAGAAAATTGCCTTACAAGTACCATAGTAGGGATAATAATATCTCAAGATTTTTAGGAATAACAAAGTCCTATAACATCTAAAAAAACTTAAACAATGAACTAATCATTTTTGTGAAGTTAACAAATTATGCATACGAGGCTTATATGAGAGGATGCCAATTTCTAGTGTAGGAGCCCGTGTAACAAAATTCATTGTGAGGCTGTCGTGATGTTTGTGCAAAATCCCTTCCACCCATCAATTATATATGCCAGCTCATGTTAACACTTGAGCTTAAAAATAAGGCATATCTAAAACTTAAGTTGGCCACACCATAGTAATGAGCGAGGGTAGGGACACTAATCATGAGGATGTAATGCCCTGAATTTAAGGGGTTGAGTACACAGTCGATCCTCAACATTTTGAGTATCACTTTTGCATGCTTTAAGGAAGTATGATTTCACATTTATAATTATAATGGTATCAAATCAATTATAAGAGCTAAGTTAAACAATATATAAAGTTTAAATATAAGTGTAGACACAAAAATCTCTAAAATATGCACACATCCTAATCAAATCAATGGTGTCCACTTAGCCAGGGACTCCAATATATATGTCTAAAAATGAATAAAATGTAAAGTTTAATATTTCCACCCAACACTCTAATAATAATACACGGATAAAATGTGTTGGTCTACGCTAGCCCTTTCAAGACTTGTAAGTATGAGACCTTATATACATAGTCTAAGCACACCTCATCAAACAGAGTCTACTCACACCACAAAGGATGTTCGAACCCGTGACCTTGTCTCGAAGCTTAAAAAAGTCCACCAAAGACGCACCACAAGAAGGACCAACTTAGACAACTTCAGCATAAAGAGCATTTTCTGCACAAATGAACTTTTTTATCCGTTCACGGTGAGTAGGCTTTTTGTGCTTACTTGTTGGTTTTGAATCCGACAATTTTGGGTTGGTTTCCAAACGGCAGCAAAACTCTCTTTCACGTCGTGGGTTTGATCTATAAAGTGTGTAAGACGGCCTGTATTGTTCTATACTGGGGTCTAGAGTCTTGTCCAAGACTCTAACCAGTCTGGGATTGAAATTTTGATGCCACCCAACAACCTCTTAGGTAAGTCACACCCACCTTATATACTCGTGGCACTCATGTATTACGGTTTTGACTAGGTCCAGATGAAGTTCGAACCATTTATTAAAGGGAATTTCGGAACCATCAATGACTTATTACCCACTAACATGACTTGACCTGGCAAGACCCGTTTAATTGCAAATGGGTCAGGTTTGACTGACCCAACCTCTTTTTTTAAAAAATAAAAATAAATAAAAATAAAAATAAATAAATAAATAAATTTTAATGCTGATACAAGTTCATTAAGCAACAAAAATACTACGTGGGAAAGCCACACATTGCTTATCCCAACATTAGTAGAAATTAATACAACCAGTTTATTCACCACACCATTATTACATGTTTGAGCCTGTGTTTTTATGTTGAATGGTGGTGATTAGTGGCTACATTTGCAATCCACACAATTGCAGCTTGCCCCGCACTTGCATTTCCCATCGTTCTCAGCTGTCGGAGCGACCACCTCCTGGGTTTACCTGGTCCTGGTCTCAACTGTTTCGATTTGGACGCCGTAGGAGTTTCCCTTCTTCACGCACTGGCTCTTGTCGGCACAGTCGCAGTTGCTGCAGGTCCACATTGTAGAGTTATGGAGGGAAAGAGTAACTAGTGATTGATGGAGAGAGACTGGGAAGAAAGTTTGATACAACTCGCTATGGTGCGACTGACCCAACCTAACCTATCATGACCTAACTCAGGTTTAAATAATGGAATACGATACTATGGTTATGCACAAACAATCCGGCATGTTTGGATTCACATTTATGGGTGTATTGTATCGTATTAAGGGCGTTGATGGGACATGTCCCGCATTTGGATACGAACGGACGTGCGAATACGTTCGAGAACCAATTTATTACATTGATGGGATTGCACATCATTGATGGCTTTTCAGTCTCAAACATGTCTCCGTGCTGGAGCGTATTGAAGACCGAAATAAGGCGGTTTGCAGGGATTTCAAGCAGTCCGTCTGGAGAACTTCATTTGTCTACTCCCTCATCTCCGAAAATCATCTTGGTGACTCTGCATGTCCAATATGAAATCAGATTTTCACCTCTCCTAGACAAACTATATCTTCAACGTGTACAGTACCTCGCTGCCATCTTTCTCTTCCAAAAGTGGGTGGTCGTGCTTCTTAGTCCTACTGCGCAGAGCACTTCATTCAGGTATGTACATGACTCCTCTGAAAATCGGCCATGGATCCATCCAACGAGCATACACAGTGATCGGGTTATACTTATATACGGTCAGGTGTATACGTCGTGACCGTATATAGTCTACTACCCATCTGGTCAGTATTTACGGACGACGGTGGGACATCATAACTGGTTTTGGATTAACATTCAACTGCACAGTGGAAATGTGGAAAGGATGGGTGCATCATAGCTTTCCATTTCCGGAATGCCATATAAAAGTGGTGTTTGTCCCAAAAAATCATCTTCTATCAGGTGCATATGCCCTGTATTACAGAAACCTGGTGGTTACTGAGGTGTTTTCTATTTCATTCTGGAAACAACAAGTAGAAATTATCTGAATATTCACAGATTACATAAATATGCTGTCGTGCATGTTTGATGTATCTTTCTTGGTGAAAGGTATATAAAACTATTCCCGTAAATCTATTGCGAAATGTGTCGCTTCCACTTCGTGTTTCTTATGTTTATGAAAACATAAATCTGCAAAATGTTTTATGAATAACATATTGAGTAACCAGCTGTTTAATCTTCTACTCTATTTGCATATTGTACATACTCATCATCTGCCAATTTAATCTTTACATGTTTCATGTTGCATTCTGAGGTTGAGAGTTTTCAAATCTTTCTACTCTTTCTAACTTCATGTATATGAATCTCTTGAAGTAAACAGGTTTTGAATGTCACTACTGCTCAGCAGAAAGTAATGTATAAGCAGAGGATTATAAAATAACTGATTAATCTGGCAATAAGTGGTTTTAGTATACATTATGAAATCATCGTTAGTACATCTTTTTTTCACCTGTTATCTGCTGTTATTACAATGTATTCTAATTTCTTCATTGACTGATTGAAGAACCAAATTACAGTTTTTATATCACTACACAGATCAACAAAATGAAAAAATAAAAAAAATAATAATTTAAAATAACATAAACGTAAAATAAAAATAAAAATCAGACATATGGTGCTGACACATGTGGTATTTAAACAGAACTGATTTTAGAATCAATCTTTCAATCTATTATTTGTATCTTCTTATACATCTTCTAATTCTGCTGTAATCAGATGGGATGTATCAATTCCGTTCAGTGACGATAATGCATATCCTAGTGAGAAACAGTATGTATTGATCAGTTCTTATGCAATCTAAACATAAAAGGTTTATATACTATTCAATTTTACCTTTCTTTCTAATTTTCAATCAGATCATTTTTTCAGTTCCCTTAAAATTGTCATGGCTTCCGAAAGCTTGGAATATTCTGAGAATAGATCATCTGACAGTGATTGGCATGAGAGTGAAATAGCTGTTGCCATAACCACCATTGCAGCCGCAGTAACTCTAATGGGAGCGGCTGAATATTATCGCCGTTACTGTATAAAAGTGAAACTCAATGATAGCGACATTGAGAGGGATAGGTTCATGAGCCGAATTATACGTAAAAGCAATAGTGAGTGTCTTGTGCAGCTGAGGATGGGTAGGGACAAGTTTTTTGAATTATATTCACTATTGAGGGATTGAGAATTACTTTCCGATAGCAGGAGATGCAGCATGGAGGAGTAGGTTGTAATGTTTCTTCATACTGTTGGACATAACGTCCGTAATCGTGTAATTGGTCATCGTTTTACACGATCTGGTGAGACAGTAAGCAGACACTTTACCAGAGTGTTAGATGCCATAATCGGTCTATATCCCGAGTATGTAAGGTTTCCTGGTTTACACACACCCAAGGAAATTTCTGACAATTCTTTGTGGAGTTCATATTTTCAGGTAAACTAGAATATATGTTAGACAAATTCCTAACTTATAAGTTGATAGTTAATGTTCGAACTGATCATATGCCACACTTCTGATTGTAGGATTGCATTGGGGCCCTAGATGGTACCCATATCCCGGCTTATTTGCCTAAGGAAGAAAGCTCCACTTTCAGAAATAGGAAGGGATATCTATCATAAAATGTTTTGACCGCATGTACTTTTGATATGAAATTTGTATATGTGCTTACTGGTTAGGATGGATCCGCATCCGATGCTCGTATGCTACAAAATGCACTCACCCGTCGCCCTGACTGTTTTCTTATTCGACATGGTAATTGCGTATAATGGATTATTGTTCTTTCTATAAGTAATTATGTGTTATAGATATCTGAAACATATCTTACAATTGTATAGGAAAATATTATATTGTTGACGCTAGATATGCATGTGCGCCTGGCTTTATGGCACCTTATCGAAGTGTTCGATATCACTTGAACGAGTTTCATACTGGAAGGAAGCCCGCCAATAAAAAGAAAATTTTCAATTATTGTCACGCACAGTTGTGAAGTGTCATAGAGCGTTCAGTTGGTCTTTTAAAAAATTACTTCCCTATTCTACGTACTCCTCCTTAGTTCAAGTTTAAAACGCAAGTGAAAATTATTATAGCTTGCTGTATCCTTTATAATTTCATTCGTGTGAGTGGTGATGATGGACTTACTAAGGTAGTTGAGGACAGTGGAGACAGTGCAGAGGATGTTGGGCCATCCTCTGTAGATGTTACCTCAGTAGATGAAGGACAAGCGATCGCTTGGTTGACGGATCGTGCACGTGATGAGTGGACCAAGAAGAGAGACGAGATTACTGATAGAATGTGGAATGACAGCCTTCCACGCACAAGACAACGTACTTAAATTAGCTAATTTATGTAATGATCCGCTTAGTCGAGAGCAGGAATATTTTCACATAATTTCTCCAAGTTTGGAATACGATCTTTA
This sequence comes from Magnolia kwangsiensis, assembly GCA_037074715.1. Lineage (NCBI taxonomy): Eukaryota > Viridiplantae > Streptophyta > Magnoliopsida > Magnoliales > Magnoliaceae > Magnolia > Magnolia kwangsiensis. The sequence goes on along the minus strand of CM073572.1, from coordinate 186,409,328 downwards.
ATGTTTGTGTTTAACGTCATTATTTTTACCGATGAGTCATTAGTATATTGCATTACTTGACTGTAGCTGTTATATCTCTACTTATATTTTCTTCTTGTAGGATCTATGAATTTTCTAAGTATTGCCAAGGACCCGAGAAAGAAAGAGGTGGAGCCATCACCTTCAAAGAAGGGTGTTGCTTCAAACCAGTACCCGAATTCACCAACCGTAGTAATTGGAACTCCTACGAAAAAGCATACACCCTCTCGCAAAGGGCAATTCCCGAAAGGTGTATCCTAACCAAGGCGTAGTATAGGCAGTCCACGTAAAGTTAGTAGACTACAATGGACAGATAACATGGATAACGCTTTGGTTGATGGGTTGATGGAACAGGTTAAGCTAGGACTTAAAAGTGACATCGGGTTTAAACCCGCAGCGTACAAGGCCACGATTAAAGTAATCTACGACACTTGTGGCATTTTTCTAGAGAACCGTCATATTTCTAATCGCTTGCGGACCCTAAAGAGGCTGTATTGGGCAATAAAGGACATGTTCATCGCCTCAGATTTTGGATGGGATGATCAGAACAAGATGGTTCTTGCTACAGAGAATGTATGGGATAGATACATCGTGGTATGATCTTCACATATAAATGCTCTTCAACTTTGTATAGTTTAATTTTACCAATTTGATTTTCACATTCTGTCTTTGTGTGTACAGACATACCCCTATGCCGAACGGGTGAGAGGCAAACATATTGAAAGATGGGACGACCTCACACTCGTGTTTGGCAATGACTGTGCCCACGGTGATTTTTCTAGTACGACATATTCTTCTCCGATATCAAGCAAAAGGTGAGGCCGTGACGAGTTCGACTCTGACGATGAGTCAGAGGAGGGGGCTTCCCAGACAGTACATATATCATCCTTTGACGAGGAATAACGAAAGCCCCTTCCTCGAGTTCAAGGTGGTGATGGATCCTTTTTAAATCGGGCAAAACGTGCACACAATAGCCCAATAGAAGCCACTTTAGGTTCTCGTCATAGCCGCATAGAGGGGAGTGAGATAAGCTGTGGGCTGAGGAGCAGGCCGAGTGAACATATCGGCGATAGGATGGGAGAAGTGGCTGAAGTCGTTAACAACCTCACCATTACATTGGGACAGGAAAAAATAATGACGCGCGTACAGCAATTGCTAGGTATCCTGGAAGAGGTGGATGGTCTTTCTCAGGAAGACCAACTCTGTGCTGTAAGGTTCTTGCAGTCTGATGTAGTCAATGCTGGGTATTTTATAAAGATGGGTAATGAATACATGAAGGAATGGATAGAAAAAGTGATCCTCTCTCGTTGTGTCGCGGAATAAGAATGTGACACGTGGTTCATATCAGATGACTTTTTATCTTTTTGTAGTCATCAACAGTTTATTTGAATGGTTTGCTGTAATAACTTTTTTTTTCCCTAGTCTGTCATGGCTCGGTTAGAATTTGGTCACTTTTTATCTGCTTTGGATGATACATATGCTGCTACCGTAGCACCGCTAACTGTTAGGATGATACATAGGCTGTACTGGATGGACTAATATTATCTTTTAACTGTTTGTGAAGCTGTTACCCTCGTAGTGTTGATGCTACTTGCATGTTGAAACTAATGATACTACTTGCAAGTTGAAACTCTGGACTTATATAGTATTTCTCTACCAATCTATCCTTCTTTTTTTGATAGGGGAGATATATTTCAGTCTGGATGTTATGTCACTGGAGTCAGACAATGATCGGGACAGTGATTGCTATTCTATCTTACTGATTTTATGTCACTAACCTGAAATGTTAATATCATACTTTTTTAATCATCTATGTTGTACATTTTTGTTGCTGCTTACTGTTTTGAAAAATATACTGATTTCTCTTTCTCATGGATAGCCATCATGGATTAAGATGCTCCTCCCTTACGGTTATATCGGATTCTTACTGGTGAGGTTTCTACTTCTTTGAAATTGCTTTAATTGATCTATCGAAGTTTCCTGATACTGTAACAGGTATTGTGAAAGTTCATATTCCAATTGAGTTTTGTTAGTCTGGTTACTATTGTAATTACACATATCTGTCAGATTTATGGTCCAGAGCTATGAAAATATAGGGTTAATGACCATAAGTGGTTCAGTGAAAGATCCAAAGCTGCTTCTTGGATACAGTTTCACTACTATATAGGTTGCAAAAGAAAGTAGAGGATTTCTTTTTCAGTTTAAACATTTGGTAATGGTCTTTTGTATATGTGCTTCAGAAACATATCTGTCAGATGGATGTCTAGCACTTTTTATTTACTATTTTCTTTACCTCCCTCATTTAACTTCTGAAATAAACAACCCTCTGCTGAAGGAGATTCAATATAGGACTGATACAGTTTTCTATTTTTATGTAAATCACCTGGTTTACTTCCTCATATTGTATAGAAAATCAAAGTAATACTGGTAGTAATTCTGTTATTGAGAAGCTTTTAGTCATGAAAGTCAATGTGAATATTTCAATATGGATTGGTACAACCTTCTGTTGCATTAAAAATGACAGGTTATTTTTGTATTCAAGGTCCTAAGATCAATGAAAAGTCTGTAGTTCAAATTTATTTACAAATTTATCTAGGTGGTAGACTGATTTAATAATGTTGTCAATGTTTGAAAGTCTGGTAATAGGGAGATTACATCATAGAAGTATAGGCAAAAGGATGATGAAATTTTCTTTTATTTTGTTTTATGTTTCTTATTTTTTTGGTCAATTCTGATATCCTACCATTAAATGCATTTGTTAATTCTTACAGTAAAATGAAGCAAAAATATTATGTGGTGTTTGTGGGGAGGAATCCCGGGATCTACACAACATGACATGCATGCAATGCTCAAGTTAACGGGTATAGTGGATGCAGACATAAGTCTTTTAAGACTTTTGAGGAAGCTACGAAATCTTAGAATGAGTATCAAGTTTATAGGTTACTATTTATATTATATTCTCTAACATTTAGTTAGTCAAAACGGTGATGATAATATCATGTCCTTCTGTTGGGTGGGTGAATTATTTACCATTTTGTATATCATTTAGGCTTATTTCACCGATCGAACTGTTAGGGATTTTGACCTCCGAAATCACACAGATCTAGATCTAGGATAGTAATCTAATGACACCAAGTACACAAGAAAACACAGAGAACACCCAGATTTAACGTGGAAAACCCTTGCGGGAAAAAACTACGGAACAAAGCGACAGATCTGCACTATGAAAATAGAAATTACAAAGAGAAAGGACTTATCCGATCCGAACAACCTCGAATCTCACCCTTACTACACCCTTTAATTTTCCTGAAACCCCTTTAGAAAACTTTCCCATACCTAGAAAGGCGCGCGACATACAACTGAAACTGGGGTTGTTCGTGCATCTCATCGTCCCTCAACAATGGACAGTGGCAACTACGTATCTGCTCACACCGATCAAATCCTAATCGAAACCAGAAATGTCCGTGAAGAAGGCCTGGCTGAGAGCGAGCTGTCCGATGAAGTTGGAGAAGAATCTTGCATGGCTTCGCTTCTTCATTTGCTGCTTGGATTGTTGCTTTTTTATGGCGGTATCAGGTTGTTTTGTCAATTCTAATATATGTATGGGTGACGAGAATGAACTTTGTGCTTTTTATTTATTGTATGTTTTGTAGGATCTTTTTTTTTTTAGTTATTTTTTGGTAAAACATGATGTGATGTTTGGGGTCTATTTGTTTTGTGTTGCGCAACCACTTTCCTCACCATGGCACATGGGGTTGGAAACACGGATCAGACATTGACATGTTGATGTTTTTGAACTATTAGGTAAAAATTTTAACACTGATACTTGATCTTCACCATGGAATAACGATGAATGATCTGGATAATTTAATTTTTGTGAAATCGTGTCATTGGCAAGGACATCCATGCTGTTAGAGACGTCAATCAAACAGGGTGATAACGAATGAACGACCATGATCCTTCCAAATGGCTGGTAACCCATGTGGGGCACACGGTCTTGCCAGTCTTAGAAGATGTTTACCATGCATCCAGGCACATATTTACGAACCAAGTTGTTGACGTGCATGATATGATAGATTATAAGGACGCTGCGACATTATATATGACATCCATACCATTTAAACGGTGAATCTAAGTGGGGACACTGGTAGAACGGTCATCACTCACTGATCAAATCATGGTGGACCGTAAGGATTAATATCAACAACAAGACTGGGCCCCGTTGGAGATAGAATGTCTGAGCATGTACTAATATGCTTCATAGTACACAGACTACCAATATTTATATGTATATATAGTGTGTGGCCCTTATACGATCGTTTCCAAACATTGATCTGACATGAAATTGTATATATGTTAGAATAATATGTCCTATCCAAACATTAGTTAGTGTACCATTTCAGGTGGATGTATTCTGAATATCGTACACTGTGTACATGAACAGTATCGAAAAATAATACAATACAACAAAAACGTGAATCCAAATACGCCCCTAACGAATAGGTACTTAGACACATATTTCTCTTCTTTATTTTATTTTGGGTTTTGTTCTGATCCACTCCATTGATAACCTATAAAAGTGGGTAGGTTGGGCAGGGTTCAAGCCAAGCACCCATTTAGTTGGCCTGAACCCACCACGAAAGCGGGTCAGATGACCCGCGGGCCAACCTGACCCATTGCAGCCCTGGCCCACCAAAGTGCTAATGAAAGCATGTCATATACTCAGACCGAGTGGATAGTAGCAGGTGATATCCGACCGTTGATCTATGGATCTCAAAAATACAGTATGTTATATTGAGAACCATCCACTCGTTATGAATTTTTGCAGTGTTGCCCATCCATATGGTAGCACCAAGAAGACAAAACCGTTCCATCATCTAGCTATCTTTTCATGTGTGCTCAACAACACGCGCATGCAATGATTAGTTGATGACTGACTACCGGTGCTCATCAGCAAACGTCGCAGTTAGTAGACATACACATGATCTTGTTCATGTGGGGCCGAAAATTTGGTGATCCAAACCGCTTATCTTAACAAATTCAACACTTCTGTGGCTGAAAAATAGACGGTTGAGGAAAAGAAATCAGCGACAGTTCAGTGGCTGACAAAGACCACATATCGAAGGTTTAGAAACTTTTAATCTGTGAGATTTCCAGGTCACTCCACATTCATGAGATCAACGGTTTGAGTCGTTGCACCGTGGGGCCCGCTCTCCGAATCCTTTGCAATGCAACACCCTTCCCTCCAAGTGTAAACTCCTGGCCCACGACGTGATTATCAACATCGTTAATCCGGTGGCTCGTAACGTGGTCAAGTACATGGAAATAATCTTGCTGTTTGGTATTCAGCACCTCTTATGGGAAATTGAATTAGAAAATGCTTTTATGGACCGTTGTTTGTAAGTCACTTTGTATGGATGGTGAGATATCTTAAGAGTTAGGTTTTCTAAGCTGCCGGACCTTTTAGATTAACGGCTTGGATATGGCAGAAGCGTAGAATAGATCGGGCGAGCTTCCATGCCATCACCCTTCTTATTCGGAAAGAGGCCAGGTGCCTCCAGCACTGGCTCTAGTCTTGAAATAGACCTAACCAAATCTCGACCCACCCTTTGTTTTTTTTTTTTTGTTAGCTTGTTAGTACACCTACTGTCAGTTCCACCCCCACTAGGGAATCGAAACCAAGACCTCAGTGTGGAATCGATACCAATCTCGGCCCACCTGAGTTCCATATAGAGCTGATTTTTGGGATATCCTATAACCTAAAGAGGACTCATCAAATGAGCAGTGATGATGTTCCACACACATCATGATGAGGTCCCACAGCTTGACCTCATGGGAAGATCCCATAAGGTCGACCTCTTGGTAACATTTCCCGTGCATACACACACACATGAGTAGAGCTCATACCAAGTTGGATTTAGGTGACTCAAACTCGGCTTGATTTGATTTCAAATTGGATGAAATCTAGTCAGCTTGGGTCCACTCACCCACTGTGTTTAGATAGAGTCGATCCTGAATGAGTCGAGTTGTCCTATGCCCAACTCTAGGTGCCTCCATGCTATGTACCATGGATGCAGGGTTACATACTAACAATGACTATGCTATTGGACGGTTCTTCGTAGGCCCTACCAAGATGTATGTGCTTTATCCAGGCTGTCCATGCATTTCCTAGTAGCTCAGTTTAGGACACACCCTAAAAAATGAGGCAAATCCAAATCTAAGGTGAACCACACTACAGAGAAAACAATGGTGATTGAACATCCACCATTAGAAAATTCTTAGGGTCCACTGTAATATTTATTTTCCATCCAACAGTGGATGAAGGGAAAACACATATATCGATTGGATCCAAAACTTTTGTGGCACCTTGTTTGCTCTTGATTGCATGACTTGATTGGCTAGGGAAGTTGTTGGGGATTTTGACCTGCGGAATCACACAGATCTAGATCTAGGATAGTAATCCAATGGCACCAAGCACACAAGAGAACACAGAGAACACCCAGATTTAACGTGAAAAACTCTTGCAGGAAAAAATCACGGCACAAAGCGACAGATCTTCATTATGAAAACAGAAATTACAAAGAGAGAGGACTTACCCGATTCGAACAACCTCGAATCTCACCCTTGCTACACCCTTTAATTTTCCTGGAACCCCTTTAGAAAGCTTTCCCATACCTAGAAAGGCCCTAGGAACACCTATTTATAGTTTAGACAACTTTCCTTTCGCATCCCGATTGCGAAAGGACTCAAAATCCACATTTTCATGCAAAATCGCGGAACAAACCGCGTAACCTACGACTAGTCTTGGGAATTTCAGGACTGGTCCTAGCCTCCTTTGACTAGTCGAAGCTCACCTACAACTAGTCGAAGCCCACCTACGACTAGTCGAAGCTCACCTACGACTGGTCGAAGACCGTGGAGAAAAATAACGAAAATTCGCTGGACTTTGAGTCGTGTCAGGGCTCGAATCTACGATTAGTTGAGCGCCTCCCACGACCAGTCGTGGCTATCCTACGACCTAAAAACTTCAAATTTAAGACTTTTTCCTAATAATCTCCACCAAGTCTTCAATCTTCAACCGTGTAGCTCCTTGACCTCTTCTCTTATTTCTGCATCACATCATAGCTTCTTGTGTACACTCCGTCCTTCTTTTCCGCCATCGTCAAGCCCAGAAAAGTTTCACAGACAAAGATCCACGTGCTCAACCACCTTTGCTCCTGTCTTCTAAAAAAAGACGTAGTCTTCTTACCATCTCACCGCTACCCAGTATTGCTTACCGGGGTACTTGCTCACAACACTGATAACCTGTGAAATAACCGGTCTAATCCAGACCATAGCATACACTGCCCAGCGCATTCGAATAAGGCTTATGAGATATCCTGCTTTTTCTCATCTGTTTTGGGACAAATTCAGAGGAAAACTTAAGGAGAGACGTGTAGGGAACGCTCTCCGGCTTTACCTGGCCCATCACATCCTTGACCAATACCTACACACAAGGTATTCCTGCTGTGATTACCAAAGCCTACTCCTCCTTCAGTCTCAATGCCAAGAACCATCTTTGCAGACCCCCCGATCCTTCACTGAGTCTTCAGTACATTGATTTCAGACATGTCATAATTGGCGATTTACATGTCATCAATTCCTAACTCACCATGAAGGAATCAAACGGCTGCCTAGGAGACAAGTCGAACCACGACCTCCTGCAAAGTCTTTTCTCAGCCCCTTTAACTTCAAAATGCCCTGGTTGCTTCATATAGATTTGCTCTTCTAATTTCCCTTACAGAAGTGCAGACTCCACATCCATCCTTCTAGCTCAAGATCACATTAGCCAACCAGCGCCAATCACGGATCTAATAGATACCTGTTATACCGTCGGTGCAAACATCTCTGAGAAACCGATCCCTTCTCTCTGAGCATAACCCTTCGTTACCAACCTCGTCCTGTATCTATGTTGTATCCTTCTGAAGATCCACATCAATCCAACTATTTTTCAGCCCACTGGAAGCTCCACCTGCTCCCAGATATCGGTCTGGTACAACGAATCCATCACATCACCCATAGTCACCTTTCACTTTTCAGCACCAGGCTCACCTAGAGTTATCTGAATAGAAGATGAATCTCCTACGATATTGGAGTCGTCCATGTACCTTGCCAATGTCCTGCGATCATGCCGTGTGATTCTTCACACAGGTGGCTGCTCCACCTGCTCCGTATCCGTGTCCGCATGGTTCAGCCTTCCTACCCTACCCACTCATGTAGTCATGCTCAACATGCCACACATGTGCAGAGGTGGAATCCGCTATATCCACTGTAGCTCCACCTTTTGAAGTGCTTCCCATCCGTGAGACATAAATAGATCGATGAAAAAGCTTTCTATCAAGAGTATTCCAATCATCATCAGTCATAATAGACTTTTGCTCCTCAAGAGTACCATCCTCGCCTTGCTTGGTTAATAGGCTAATCATCTTAACCTTCCATAACTCAAAATTATTTTTTTCTCCTGAGTACTTCTCAAGCTCATACCTGGCGCTCGCCATTATTACTAATCCCTCAGATCAGATCTGTGCCCCAACCATAGCTCTGATACCACTTGTTGGAGATTTTGACCCGTAGAATTACACAGATCTAGATCTAAGATAGTAATTCAATGGCACCAAGCACACAAGAGAACACAGAGAACACCCAGATTTAACGTGGAAAACTCTTGCAGGAAAAAACCACAGCATAAAGCGACAGATCTCCACTATGAAAACAGAAATACAAAGAGAGAGGACTTACCCGATTCGAACAACCTCGAATCTCACCCTTGCTACACCCTTTAATTTCCCTGGAACCCCTTTAGAAGGCTTTCTCATACTTAGAAAGGCCCTAGGAACACCTATTTATAGTTTAGGCAACTTTCCTTTCGCATCCCGGTTGCGAAAGGACTCAAAATCCGCAGTTTCACGTAAAATCACGGAATAAACCGCATAACCTACGACTAGTCCTGAAAATTTCAGGACTGGTCCTAGCCTCCTTCGACTAGTCGAAACTCACCTATGACTAGTCGAAGCTCACCTACGACTGGTCGAAGACCGTTGAGAAAAACATCAAAAACTCACTGGACTTTGAGTCGTGCCAAGGCTCGAACCTACGACCAGTCAAGCGCCTCCCATGACCAGTCGTGCCTGTCCCACGACCGGTCGAACGACCCAAAAACTTCATATTTAAGACTTTTTCCTAACAGAAGCTCGACTGCTAGAGCATGGAAGAACGGGAACGTGAACGGGAACATGGACGAGAGAGGGATCTAGATTGGCAGATCATGTAATGAAAGTAAGGAAGAGCATCCCATAGTCGACCATTTGCAATCTTCGTCAGTAATCTAACCTTTGACACAAATGTGGAGGACCTCTCCCGAATTTTTGGCAGATTTGGGAAAATTTCAAACATTAAAATCCCATGGGACAGAGAAAGCAACAGAGCCCATGGTTTCGCCTTCATAAAATTCCTCTATGAAATACTTTCGATGATCGAAGGATTGACAGTAGAATCATCACCCTTGCAAAAGCTAAAAGCCAATCAGAGGCTATCCAGGGCAATATCAACCGATATGAATCTGCATTTCGTTCTGCCCATAGCTTGAGAGGTTGGTCCTATTCAGATGCTGTTAGGAGTAGCGAACGCCCCTCCTAACCAAAGCACCCATCTCCGAATAGTCCAAGGCCATTTATAGTCACTGCCAATAGCCAGGAAGTTAGGAAGCTGCAGAAAGAATTATCGTTTGCTCTCATAGGGACAACTCAAAGCAGAACGGTCTCTATCGTTCACATTATTGACAGCATTCGAAAATCCTCTTTCGCAACAATGCAGGTGGACATATCTAGAATCTCTACAATAAAAATTCATTCTAAAGTTCAAATCCAGGCAGGAGATGTCCGCATTTGCTAAAGATTTAATCATGCATCAGAAAATGAAATTGATCAATGTCACTACTTGGTATCCGGAAGCTACCATCTTAGGTAAAGGTAGGTGGATCAGATTATTCAGAATCCTAGTTCATTCCTAGTACCCATCCACTATTAAAGATCACCTTCGGAAAGGTAGTGGAAATTGACAGTGCGGCAAGACTAAGAACCTTTTAGGAATTTTCCAGAGTTCAGGTAATCCTCAAACAAGGAGTTGATGTTCACAATTTTCGCCACTTGAAGGTAGCCGGTAGAGACTTTCCTATCATAAGGATCTTGGAAAAATTTCCTACATTTGGGCATCCCCATAAACAACTGCATCTTAAAAAATCGCAAGAGTCCACCAAAGAGTGGGTTGCCAAAATTCTCCACCAAGACAGGACCATTACTTCGGAACACCCTCTCACTATTTGTTGAAATGGCCCACATAACCTCCCACTGCTTGATCTTGCAGATTGTTGTGAGAAACATCAACCCCACATCCCCCTAACCACCCCACCCAGTCCACCACCCCAAGGCCAATTACCTTTTCATCCAACACTACCCCACACCCTCGACCCCAACTAATAGAACCCCCTCACACCCCCCAAACTAGGACCCTATCATTGCAGGACCCAATCCCACCTACTTCAACCCCTCCAACCCAAACCTTTACTCATCATACCACCCCTCTCCCTCAACCTGCTCCCACCTCCAACCAGCCCATCCATCCCATCCTGGGCACAACTCCAACCACCTCTTCAGAATTCACTCCCAATCCTCCTGATAACCATGATGGCTTGCCTCGACAGTTTCTTATCCCAACTCCAGGAAATGTCATGTCTACTTCTCATGCGATGAATGGTATCTAGGAAACTCAGGTGGTAGAAGCAAATCATCAGTCCAATAGATCAATCCCAGACCCCATAATGCAAGTCCCTCCACTTATCTCTGGCTTTGAATTCCAGCAGACAGACCAACAGCTACCTATGCCCACTTCTGTCTATCCCCAATCATCAAGCCAAAAGGACCACCCGACCATTAGATGCATGAAATAGACATTGATACAGAGTGCAGAACCCCTGTTGAGGATGTGCAGAAGCTGGTGCCGACAACTATTTTCAGAGTATCCAACCCTGTTGAGGATATATAGAATCTGGAACTGGCAGCCATTTTTAGAATATCCAGTCCAAATCACTCTGTTAGTAGAAATTTTCCCGCCCCTGCTACAACTCTCATTCCAAATCATAGAAATGGTGATTGGAGATCAATGCCCTGCAACCTTTAGTCGGATCTGAAACATGTTCATGGGAACCAAATGGACAACACTTTTCAGCAGGCCAGAGTAAATGCGAGCAGGAGGGAAAAATTTTCTCTAGATCGGAAGGTAGTTCTCCGATTCAATTCCAAGCGATAGGCTTAGAGGGTAGGCTACAGAATAAAGGCAACAGCTTAAACCTCTCCTTTAAGCAACACAGTCAGGACATGGGAACTGTCTCAGTTAACCCTTTTGGGCTAGAGGATAACAGAGCAGATATTCATCCAATTGACCTAGAAGTGGATTTTTCTCCTTACACCTCTCTGTTCCAGGTTGAAGGTCAATCCGCAAACAGGTCAGATAGCAGAGAAAGCAGTGACAGCAAAGATTCCCATCCTTATCTGGTCAGCCAAGAAAATCTTCCCAAACATTAGGAACAGGAGAATCTCTTTCCACCACCTTCTCAACCCCCTCCCCCCCCCCCCCAAAGAAAATTCACACAGACCTCCCCCAGTCTAAACCATTATCCAAGAGAGGGATAGAGTGGTGGTTAGAAAATTCGTTAAACCAGGGACAAGATTGACTTAGGAACAATGAGGTGGAAAACTAAAAAGACTAAAAAGGAGGGCGATTAACTTAGGAAATGTAACTAATGGATAGTGCAATTATTTGAAATGCGCAAGGGGTAGCTAACGCAGCTACTATTAGATCAGTGGTTAGAATTGTTCAAAACCATGAACCTCTATGTATAGCTATCACGCCCCAGAAACTAGATTCACAGAAATTTCGATCACCGAATCTGGTGCCCACAGCCTTCGTAGTACCCCATTCTCGGCTCCTAGCATCCATATGTCAGTTTTCGATCCTGGGATCCTACAAGGAGGATTTTTTTATTATGTACATTTAACTCGCAATAAGCATAACCATAAGATTACCCAATTCACAAAGGCAACATTATCATCACATATCCACTAATATAATTAATTGAGTACAATGCTGAAAGGAAATACATAAATAAAAATCAAGCTCCAGAAGACCGTCGTACGCTCCAAGCTCAACACTGCTGCAACCTAACATCACCTGCACGCATCTATCGTGCATAAGCTTATATAAAGCTTAGAGGGTGGTGTAAGTGTATGCACAAGATAAGTGCCAAGTATTTAATACAATTCCATCATCATACAGTATCGAAATTACTGATAATCTATAAATCGCCCAATGTCGAAATAAGTAGAAATACTGACAAGATTATGAATTATCTGAGTAAGCAGATATACTAACAAAATTATAAGTCACTCAATATTAAAATACATAATAGAAATCAACTATGCAAATGAGGAGTCATAGAGAGCCAAATATCAGATGTAGAGGATCCAATACAATATACATTCCTGATGAGTAACACAGACAGCGTTAGTCGTACCATATGCCGTAGATGTAATGCAACATGTAGTGCGAATGGAATGACCATGCTGGAGTGTGAAGTCGGGATGATAGTACGTAATATCGCAGGCTATAGGGTCCATCACAAGGGACTTCTATCCAAACCAGTCCCATACCTAAATTTGGATAGTCAGACTCAATGTGATAAACTCCTGGTCTCAGATTAGTCGCACGCCCCAACCGAAATCCTGGCCATTGCGAAGGTATAGATAACAAATAGTTACACACCACCAGCCCGAGTGGATAGTGAATGAATGAATGAGTATGCAAATTTTACTCACTAAATCCATATATCAGTATAGTTCATCTCTGGGATCATCACTGAGATTTAGTATACTCCAAGTGGCACAACCGCTCTCCCAGCCGCACAGTTCAAGTGAGCGTAAGAAACCTCACTATCCGCCTGACCAATAGTCTTTCAGTACCTATCCGGCACGTCAATAGCGGACCCATTCATGAGCTTGTCAAACTCAGCATAGTATTGCCCCCTTCTGTCGGGCGAGTAAGGCCACACCCCTTTCTAACCGACCACGACACAGTGGGAGACGTGGCCTCCTGGTATTCGGCCCTCGTGTGCTCATATATCCACTCGATCTCGATATTGGAGTCATCTTCTAGCCACGGAGGTTTAGAAATTTTTATCTAGGGACATCTATGGTGCCTGTATGCTAGAATCAAATATTTCTGATGTCCCGTCTGGCCATCCACGATATGCCTGTGGAGGTTAGGACCCTGATATCGCTTGGGTGTATAACACACAATGCAAGATGCATGAGTCATACAATCTAGTCATGCATCAATCCTGCGCATGCTGTGCTCTCATGGGAGATAACTTCCGCCTATCAGGGAGTCTCATATCAACATGCTCAATGACATATACAATAATCAACCTCATCTCATAACAAACATACAGATGATGCGTATGGGCATGTATCATGATGCTATACTGTCGCATATTCATAATCGGTATCAACAATCGACCTTGACAATGTCGACATTTAACCAACATTGCCATCAAAGAATGACCCACATAGAGCCTCACTCATAATGGACCCATGACCTTACACAAGGGCCAACATATACAATACCATGGGCCTCACTCAAGAGCTTAACACATCACGATGGGCCTTTTGCATGGGCCTAACATTCATTACAATGGGCTACATCGCTTGGCCCTCAAATGCATCAAAATGGGCCTCATCACATAGGTCTCACACACATCACATTGGGCCTTAAACACGGTCTGAATACATATCACAACGGGCTGCATATACGTCCCATTGGGCCTCATCAATTAGTCTTGATATTCGACCTTGACAATCGATATCAACCTCGATACTTGGCCTCGATAATTGGAATCGGCAAATCAGTCATGGTAATCAGAATTGATCGATAATCAGAATCGGCAGATCGGTCACGTCAATCGGTCATGATAGTCGGCCTCGATTGCTAATTGGCAATCGGTCATGATCATTGACCTCGATCGCTAATCGGCAATCGGTCATGATAATCGGCCTCGATTGCTAATCGGTAATTGGTCATGATAATCGGCCTCGATTGATAATCAGAATCAGAATCAGCATCACCAATCGGAGTCGGAATCGATAATCGAAATCGGCCTCGACAATCGGAAGAACAAGACCTAAGGGAAGGTCATAATGTAGACATAAACCCGACATCGCTCCCAAGAAGTGGCCCACGGCCTCACATAAATGCCTAATATATGACACATTGGGCATTACTCAAGGGCCACAAATACACAATAGGTGGGCCCTGCTCATGAGTCTCAAATACATGACGTGCGGGCCCTTCACATGGGTCTCGAATACATCAAATAGGCCATGCATCATGGGCCTAATATACATTATAATGGGCCTTGCCCATGGACCACAAATACATCACAATGGGCCTTGGCCATGGGCCTTAAATACATCACAATGGGCCTTGCCCATAGGCCTTATATACAACACGTGGGCCGCATTAATGAGACGCGACAAGGGCTTCAATATAAAATAAGTGGGCTGCATCAACGGGTTACACCAATGAGCGTCATAAACATCAAGTGAGCCGTATCAATGGGTCGCATCAATGGGCCTTATAAATATCAAGTGGGCCGTATCAATGGGTCACACCAACGGGTCGCACCCATGGACCTCAATATATCACATTGCGCCTTATCAAATGTGCCCCAAGTACATCACACCGATCCCTTCCAAATGGGCCCAAAATACATCAAATAGGCCATATCAAACGGGCCACTCCAGGTACACAATTTATCCATCTATAGAGATCATTTTTTTGAGTATTTGCCAAAATAAATCATATCAACAGATCATCTGGACCATATAACAAATAATAGTGATGACAATGATTTCCACTGTTAAAATCCTACAGGGCCCACCACATCGTTTATTTTTCATCCAATCTGTTCATATAGACATAAAGACTTGGTTGAGAGGAAAAATAAACATCATTTTTTTTTTAATCCAAAACTTCTGTGTACCCAAAAGGGTTTCAAGGGTAGGCATTCATCTCTCCACTGTTTTTTGCAGTGTGGTCCACCTGATGGATCTGCCTCATTTTTAGTCTCAAGCCTTGAGTCGATCTCACCAAATGGATGGACGGTTTGGATGTAACACTTGCATCACAGTATGGCACATGAATCACAGTGTGGCACATACATCATGGTTGTGTACCACCATCCAGTGGATGAAAGCACACATCACAGTGGAGACCCACAGAATTTACTGACGTGAGTCCAACAGATGGGTCCCACATTTGGACGGTTGGGATATATCACATACACCATGTGGGACCCATTGATCTAGCTGATGTCAGTACGCCAGTGGGGCCACGTCCTTAAATGGACAGTGTAGATATAGAGCGCATACATCAAGTGGGCAGGCCCACCGTCTAGCCCATTTGGACGGCAGGATAAGGGCATATACATCATAAGGGGGGGGGGGGGAGGCTCACATGTACCGTTCAGATTTAACACATCTTGTATGGGCCCCACAAGTACTAAAAAAAACTACAGCAGCATGCTGCAGGTGTGAGACACGTGCACCACCAGTTGATTCCAAGAGGGTGGGTCCATGTGGGCCACCCATATACATTTTTTTTTTACTTATATATTATCATTAAAATAATATATATACATATATAACTATATCTTTTTTTTTATCCAGCAGAACAGATGAACGGCTGGATATAAAACATGCAACAGAGGTGGAGTCCATCGTCGAGTCTTGCTCGTCTAGGACGGACGAATGGCTGGATATAGATTACATACACCAAGGTGGGTCCCATTCCACACGTGCAGCACGTGTGGGATGGCCCCACACAAGCTGAAAATGGATAGACAGTGTGTGTAAAGCACATACATTACAGTGGGGTCCAACCACCGTCCTTACGGGTGGACGGTAGTGGATATACAATAAATACATCAGAGTGGATCCCACGTGGGGCCCACTGTAACGTTTATTGTCCATCCAAACCGTTCATAAGGTCACACGTACCTGGTTTGAAGGGGAAAAAAATAAATTTCATATTGATTCAAAACTTCTGTGACCCAGAAAGGGTCTCAATGGCAGTCGTTCAATGCCATTGTTTCCTATGATGTGGGCCACCTGAGTTCTGTTTATGGCTGATTTTTTGGAGGAACCCCATAAATAAATGGTACCCATCAAATGGACGGTGTGGATGCTCCACATGCATCACGTTGGGGGCCTGAAGTGGGGCCACTCTCCCTGCCCGCTCACGTCCAGCGCAGGACGCCTACGCGTCCGTCCTCAGGGAGGTCAGCAGCAGTGCCTTCTGCTGCTGCCGTTCTTTTTTAAAATTTTATTTTAGTTTTTCTAAGGTATTTCACAGGTGGGGCCCACATCAAGACAATCCACTCCATTTACTGGATTCTATGGCCCATGTTACACCCAACGAGTCCAATATTAGATTTTTTTGACGTACAAAAATATCACAGCAGGTCTTGAGAAATTTTAACCATTAAAATAGTTCTCTAGACGGTGTGGCCTACCAGAGTTTTGGATCAGCTTCATTCTTCGGCTCAACACCTAAAATGAAATAGACAATGGGGTGGACGGTGTGGATTAAATACCTGCATCATGAGTGGGGCCTGTTGTGGGTCCCACACTTCTCCCTTCTACTAGGGGTATACTGGGGTGCTGCAGCCCTGGACGATGGCAGGCGTCCTTAGCCTCCTTTTGTAACATGAGGGTTTACACCACTCCTCACTCACGTTGTAGTGGGATTTCACCGCCTATGTGGGCCCTCCTGATGGACGGTATGGATGGTCCATTGGATAGCGTGGATAGAATACATAACACAAGGTGGGCCATCTTATAAGGGAAAGAGAGAGAGCTGGATAAAGAGAGATCAGTTATGGGAGGGACCCCACCAATATGGACCCCTCATCCATGCATTCAAACCCTTAAAATCACATAAATCAAATCTTGAAAAACACCCACAAACAATGAAGATTCACCCACCTTTCTTGCTTCTTCTTGGATCAATGGCAAGCTAAGCTCCTCGGCTACCACTTTGATGGAGGATGATGGTAATTGGACAATGGAGATTGAAGATAGGGAGGTGGGCCACACCAAACTCTCCTCTCTTGGAGATAGCTTGGATGTGGGTTGCTCTCATGGAGAGAATGAGAGAGAGAGAGATGAGAGAGAGGTGATGTGAGTGATGGAGTGATGGGGAGAGAGATGGGTGAGGTGATGGGAAGGTTGACTTTTGGGGATGGGTAGTTGTACTTGGGGATGGGTGAGTGATATGTACTTGATTGATGGGATTGATGGGATTGATGGGATTAATGTGATGGATTCTCTTGAGTTTTACAACACGCAACGTTTTCCTCGAACTGAACGCGGGCCCACATCTCCTGGCCTGCATATCGCCTCGGCGTATAATACGCTGCGTTGAAACCGCGGTGACGGTGCGGTCGCACTAGTACAAGTTTCGTGTCAAACTAACTCTGGGATACAGGATATGACTCAGGGTTGCACGCAACTACCGATTACAGATTGCAGGTCACCGAAATTTGACCGAGATGACTGCAGAAGCATACGGAACAGTACAGGCTAGGATACGAGTCTTACATTAGCTATTTTGGAACCCATGTCCAGAGAAGAGAAAAGAGTGATATGGGGCTCAAGTTGGGCTTCCATTCTTCTGATTCCAACATGGTAGATGGAGGGAAAATCTGGTTTTTCTATAATAGTAACCTTAATGTTTCTGTTGTGCATCGATCAAACCAGATGATTTCTTTTCAAATCTAAGTTCTAAATTCTTGTCTAAATTTTCATCTATCTATTGTGCATGCTAAGTGTTCTATGGTGCAAAGAGAGCACTTTGGGAGGACCTTGTTTCCTTGGCTAGAAATATGACTGGCCCGTGGGTAGTGGGTGGTGACTTCAACACTATCCTCTTCACATAAAAAAGACAAGGCAACAGAAACTAGGACACATGTAGCTACACAGAATTCGTTGATGCTATCGAATTTGCTGGTTTGATGGATGCGGGCTTCAACAACAATAGATTCACATGTTACAATAACCAAGCTGGTAGTACTCGGGCATAAGCAAGATTGGATAGAGTTCTATATAATGAAGAATGGATCAATTCCTTTCCTCGTTTTCACGTCAAGCACCTCCCTCGCGTTAACTCTGACCATTGCCCTCTCCTTCTAGCCTTTCCCCCAACTATGTAAACTTCAGTGAAACCTTTTCGCTTTCAAAGTATGTGGATCCTACAATAAGATTATTCTAACGTGATCTGCAAGGCCTCAAAGGAAGACCTATTAGAATAGCCCATGATTAATCTTATGCTCAAATTAAATCCGAAAGGTCAAATACCATCTGAAAGAGTAGAATAAAAATGTGTCTGACAACATATTCCAACAACTCAAAACTGCGGAACAAACCATCCTCCAGTTGGAAGCTCAGGTGCAGAACACATCTCAACACGTCAGCTAAGAAGAGCTATCAGAGGTAAGAAAGCGTCTTGAGCAATTGGAGCTGGCAGAGGAAATCTATTGGAAACAGAAATCCTGAAACAATTGGTTTTGGGAGGGTGACCGCAATAAGAAATTCTTCCACATGTTAGCCACAGACAAGATCAGGAGAGTCCGCACTGAAGCAATCTAGCTAGAATCAGGAAACATGACAGCCGACCCAAAGCTGATTCAAGAAGAAGAAGTGAAGTACTTTTCTAACCTGTTCAAGTCAGAATCTAGCACGCTGCAAGACAGCCTCCTCGATACGATCCCGCAGCTCATTTCTAAAGCTGATATGAGTAACTTATGAGTTGTCCCTCGATGGAAGAGGTTAGGCTAGCAGTGATGGCCCTTCCAAAAGACAGTGCTCCTGGGCCTGATAGTTTTTCAGGTGTATTTTTTGCCAATAGCTGGGAAACCGTTGGGTTAGATATCCATAGAGCAGTGGTACATTTCTTTTAAGGTGGTAAATGCCATGTCCTTTATCTGCTTCCCTTATTTTTCTGATCCTAAAGAAAATAGCCCCAAAAGTCTTTTCAGACTTCCATCCTATCAACCTTTATAACAGTGTATATAAAATTTTTGCAAAGATTATTGCAGATAGATTGGCTACGTTCCTCCCAAATCTTATCTCCCCTGAACAAGGAGCATTCATTCGAGGTCATTCAATAGTTGAAAGTGTTACTTTGGGCTAGGAGATTTTAAGAGATATCAACCAGAAGGTAAGAGGTGGCAATATTATCCTCAAATTGGACATGAAATAGGTGTATGATCGCATAGAATGAAAGTTTCTCATGCAGGTTTTTGCACGCTTCAATTTCTCCCAATTGTGAATTCATATGATATAAAAATGCTGAAACAACAATTGGCTCTCGGTTCTCATCAACGGAACGAGAGTTAGTTTCTTCAAATCCTTAAGAGGGTTGCGCCAAGGGGATCCTTTATTGCCCAACTTTTCATCTTAGCGGTGGAGGTTCTTAGTAGGGGTTTTGCGGGCCTTAACAACAGCCAGAAATGTCATCCTTTCAAGCTCAAATTCGGTTGTAAATAAATCACGCATCTGTTATATGCTGACGATACAGTTCTTTTCTTAAACGGTGGTAGCTCTTCCCTGAAAGCGGTGTCAAATTTTCTCTCCTCCTACCAAGCTACATCAGGTCAACAGATTAATTACCAGCAGAGTTGCGTCCATCACTCATCCAGAATTCCAGTTAACAAAATTCGAAACATCCGGCGTCGTCTTGGGATCCTCGGCTCTTCGACCTCGTTCATTTATCTTGGGATCCCCCTAGTTAAGGGCAGGACCAAAATTTCAAATTTTCACCCCTTGTTGGATAAAATTAAGAACAAGATTCAAGGGTGGAAGGCCAGAATTCTATCCCAAGCTAGCAGGTGCACGCTCATCACTCATGTTCTTTGCGTTATTCCCATCCATGCAATGTCTGTTGCCTCTATTCCTTATCAAATTCTTTATACGATGGAGTCATGCTTTTTAAAATTTTTATAGGGCTAGCATGAGGAAAACAAAAAATGTCATTGGCTGAAGTGGGATAAAATATCCATGCCAAAAGAAGAAGGTGACTTAAGCATAAGAAAGTTAAGAGATGTTATGGCAGCCCTCAGATTGAAAATGTCATGGTCGGAAAAAGTTGGAACTACCAATAGTCTTTGGGCTGAGTACGTCGCATCCAGATATGACTCTCTTCATCAAGGTACATCTGCCACTTCCCCTTCAACCCCATCACTCACTTGGAAGCACATCCTGTCTCTTTCCCCTGTTTTGGACAGAAATCTACAGTGGAAGGTGGGGCATGGTTCCTTCAACCTATGACAAAACAATTGAACAGGATTAGGCAAGCTAACAGATTGGGTAGTTCATCCAATTCCTGATGATATGCTCCACATATCTGTCAACGAGATTGTCTCCCACGATGGAACCAATCCTCAGTCGCTGGTTTTTGTGCTTCTCCCTACTGGGGTGTTGGACCACATCATTCAAGCTGGGATTTGCACCTCAGAGCAGCCTGATCGTCTACTCTGGCCGCACGACTGATCTGGCAAGTTCTTGGTTAAGTCTGGATGAGCTATTTGCAGGACAATTGGGCAGGTTAAAGCATGGGCCAAATGCATTTTGGATCCAAATATTCCATACAAAGTTTCCATCTTTCTTTGGAGGATTTTCCAAGGGGTCATTCTAACTGATGATAGGATCCAATCTCGAGGGATCTCCCTTGCGTTCAGGTGCCTTTGTTGTGATGGGTAGCAGGATTTCTCCCCGCAATCTGAATTGTCGAAACATCTTTTCATCAAAGGGGCTCTTGCGTCCAAAGTATAGGAGTTCAGCGACAGTTTTGACATTCAGCCCCTTTATTTATCATCGATTGAAAGTCATTTTTTCCTCTGGTAGCAATCCAATCTTCCTGGTGGCGGCCCACCTCTCCTTTGTCGCATTACTCCCTGTCCGATGTATGAGAAATTTGGAAAGATAGGAACTTAGCCAAATTTGATGGGATCAGCCCAAACACCGATATGGTGATAAATCGCATTAAGTAACTCCTTGGTAAAATCTTTTCTGGTTCCCCCTCTTCAAATCCATCAAATGTTTCCACTAATCCAATCTTCCTCAGGTTTTGAATCTCAGCCACACCTCTTCCGCCCAAGTCATGCCATTTTTGTTAAATGGGTCAGACCTCCTGCGGGCTAGATGAAACTGAATATTGACGGTGTTGCGGCTGGGAACCCGGGTCCATCTGGGGGTAGTGGCATCTGCAGGAACTCAAACAGTGACCTCCTCTTCTCTTTCTTTTTAGGCTATAGCGAAGGCTCGAATTACAGGGCAGAACTTCGGGCACTTCATGATGCTACGCTTTTTAGTATATCATTAGGGCTTCACCAGGGGCTCATTGAGTTCGATTCTCATTTTGTGGTAGAGGCTTTCAAGGAGACCTCGAATCTTAACTGGAAATGGAACTATTAGTTGACAAGAATCAAGGGCCTTAAGGTGAAGGAAAATTTTTCATATCACTCATTCCCTGTGAAATTAATGGGCCAACTGATGAGCTTACTAGAGCAGGAATGGACAATCAAGGGAAGTTCTCAACGGACAAGATGCATGCCTTCCTTCATTTCATCAAGGGCTTATTGTTCCTTGACAAAGTGGGTTTGGGGGCGTTAAGGAAGTCATGATTTTCCTATCTTTAGTTTAGTCAGTCTAGAGTTTGTATAGAGATATGATAAACAGCTGGACCTCTTTTTTTGTTTGCTTGTATCTGCCCGAAGCTGTTTGTAATTTTGTTGATGAAGTAATATATATTTAGTTTTCTTTTTAAAAAAAAATAAAATTGTATGACTTGATTCACATGGAATAATTTGACCCCAAGCACTGAAATAGGTAGATACATCGGGTGCAATTGTATATGACTGAGACCTCAAAAGATCAGTTACCTAATGAACAAGGCCTGAGAAGATCGGTTGCCTATTCAGCCACTCACAAGTTTGTTGTAAGATTATTTGATGATTATCAAAGCATTGAGTTTTTCCTTCGAAGATGGGTTGCACCTTGCCTTATAAAAGAATGTAGAAACAATTAGACAAAAAGAAAATACTTACAGTAAATCACAAAAAGCAATTGTAAGATGCCTTTTTGAAAGAAGAATTAGATATATTAAAAATGAAAATGTTTTAGCATATAAGCAAAGACTTGGATTACAGCTAAATATTATCGCTACTAGATTTCAACTAAGGATTACTGCTATTAGATTATAGCTAGATTACTGTTATTAAATTATAGCTACTCATAGGATAGAGTTAAGGCATCGATTATGATAATGAAAGATAATTTAATTGGTTTGATTAGATTGATATGAGACGAGTTGTTTTGTTGAATCCCTTACTATTTATAAATCTCTCTTGCTGCTATCTTTTATACAAAAAAACTCATCCATTGCCACGTTGGTATTTAGATCATTTTTCTTTTCTTGATATGTGTCCCTCTAATCTTTCTTTTCACTTATTTACGCTATGGTTCTATTTGCCTCGATCGTGCCCTGTCATCAGATGACATGTATCATCCAAACATTACCGGTTTTAATTTCGTAAAAAGTGCTCCAATGTCTCTAAATATTTTTCACATACTACATCTTTCCCATACAATAATATGTTGCATTTTCTAATTGATTATTTTAAAAATGGTCATAAATAAGGTACAACGCACTCAAGAAATTTTTAATGGTAGATGTTCAGTCGCCACTATCCCCGTGGTGTGGTCCACATGAGATTTGGATTTGCTAAAATGAAGTGGCAAAATAGGTGAATGGTGTGGATAAAACACACGTCATGGTGGGTGCGCATAGCACCGTCCAGTACCGAGTGGCTACTAGCAGTGCCAATAAGCAATCCCCTCGATGTACCACACATATGACACATGTGTACAATAATCCATGCCAAAGAGCCTATGAGCTCCCTCATTGCTTGCACACACTCATTTTTTAAAAAAAAATCTTTGATTGGATCATCTTAACAATCCAAGAATCGGACTTTTTCTCAGTGAATTTTGTTCATTTCTGTCCTTATCTCCATTTATATGCCATTGATTGAAGGGTTAGGGTTGTACAAATAGTGTAAAATTTTTTCCCATTCAATTTCTGATCTTAAATGAACATTTTATTGGGTCATTGTATGTCATGCAACCATTTTACAGAGCATGTGCTACAGCCATCCTTATGCAGGATAGAAGTGAGGGGAGTGGATTAGGTGCTCCCTTACCACGGGACCCACCGTGTGTGTGCGTGCGTGCACGTGTGTGTGTGTACACACACACACACATATATGCATGTGTAAATATGTATATACATACAAACATACATACATACATATATATAGGGCCTACCTAGATCATTTATTGAGTGTGTCCCACTTGGATAAGGGGTTAGACTAAGTTTTAGTCACATACAAAAGTCTGGTGGGCCCCACTAAATGCTTGTATATGTTTTAGGCATGCATGTCTTCACATGGTTTTAGATGGTATGCCCCACATCATTTCTGTATAAGGCTGATTTTTGGGATATCTCATAACCTAAAGGGAACCCATCAAATGCACAGTGTTAACATTCAACACACATCTCAGTAGGGCCAACGCAGCTTGACCTCATGAGAAGCTCCCATGAGTCAACCTAATTAGAGGTGTACACGAGTCGAGCTGAGCTCTTTGCCTAGCTCGTGCTCGACTTAGATTGCTCGAGTCTCAGCTCATGGTCAGCTTGGCTTGGCCTTCGAGCTCAGAACAGCAGCTCGTGCTCGGCTCAGCTGTAACGTCCAGTCCAAAAAGGGAATAGTGTCCTGAGGCACTCACGTGCGAACTGACTCAGGACTGAGCAATTCTATCGTACATATGGGCTCAAGACGGGTTAATTAACTCCAAATCACCCTTTCGTACAATTTAAATTAAATTGAGATCGGGCTGAGCATAGGCCGTAAAACCAGTCGGCCAAGTCATACTTAACGACAGGCTATACGAGCTGTGTATCACCTGAGGAAGGTCCAAAAATTTAAAAACTTCGCCAGCTTCTTAGGCCCACTGGGCTTGTGGTCCCACGTGGACGCCAGGCCCCGATGATGCCTAGAAATAGTCGAATAGCGCTACCTTACTGGCACTTGTAAACCGCGAGTTGTTTAGCCTTAAGAAAGGAAATCCTAAAATTTAACCAATTGGCCGTGCAGATCAAGTCAGCAAATCTGGGCGTTCTAGGTTTCGGATCTTTTTTAAATTCTTACCAAAGGTTAAAAGTAATTTTCAGCCTTTGCCTACAAAATCTGGCCCTTAATTGTAGAACGGTGACCGTTGATCACGAATCGAGTCGCTGTGGCAAGGCCCCGCATTCGTTTGCGATCAAACTTCACTAAACCCTTCATCGGGTCATGAAACACCTATCCCATGTGTCAGATAGGCCAAGTGTAAGACCCGTATCTTAATCCGTACCGTTCTGTAGACCTCCGCGGTCTTACCGGTCGAATTTCGGCAACCTTCAACCCTTAATCGATATCGAATCGCGACCCTGATTCATATGCCGTCAACCTGTATAGACTCAACCCAAGACCAATACCATAGCGACCGCGCCATCGCTGCGGTTCTGATGCCGCGACTTGCGCGCCGAGGCGATACCCTGGTCAAGAGATGTGGGCCAACGTTCGGTGCGAGAAAAACGCCGCGGGTTGTGAAATCTAAGAGAATCTCTACGATGTGTCACATCAATCCCATCAATCCCATCAATCAATCAATCCATCAATCCATCACATGTCAAGTACATGTCAAGTACACATCACTTTCACCTTCTCCCAAGAAAGTCACAAAAGTCTTCCATGTACATACCTTTCTTACACAAATGCCTCAAAAGTCTTCCAATGCCATACCTCTCTTACACAAAAGGCCACAAAAGTCAAGGTTTTCTTACACAACCATCACTCACTACATCCATCCATCACTCTCTCTCTCTCCCTTTACAACTCTCTCTTTCTCTTTCTCATTTCAAACTCAAAAAAAATGTCAAACACCTCCATACGTATGAGCTCTCCAAGCTCTTCCCAAGCAACAAAGGTGGCCCACTTTCCTACCCCATCATCTCCCATCCTAGCCATCCATTCCTCATCTCACCCATTAAAATCAAAGCTAAGGAGCTAAGGAACCCCTAGGAGCAAGAAGATCGGACGGTGGGTACTTGATTATAGTATTTTTTCTTATTTTTGAGATGGGCCAAGTGAGGCCAACTGATCAATGGTTTGGATCTCACTTGGGACCCTAAGGTGTGGCCGATGGCCCACTAGGATCATCATGATCATTCCATGATGGGCCATTCTCCATAGACCCCATCATGATATTTATTTCATTATGAAGGTCATCTAGACCGTTCATATCGATGGGGAACGGATCTCCACCGTTGATTTCATTTTCAGTAAACCCATGTGTAGAAGGATCCAATTGATTGTATGATTCATTGTAAGGGAGGGCCCATAGTATCGGGGTCCCTCCATCACAAGCGTGTCCCACCCTCTGTCTCTCTCTCTCTACTCTATTTCTTTTTTATTTTATATTGTGTTTGTGTGGCCCACTTGGATGGACCCCACCTTGAAGCATTTATTTTGTCCAGGCCTTCTTCAAGTGGGGCCCACCTCATATATTGTACCCACATCATCCATCAGTGGTGGCCCACCTCAATAAGGCCCACCACGATGCACTTCTTCAAGGACTCGATTGTCCAGCGTTTGGGACGCTGGACGTCCCTGTAAAAAAAAAGAAAAGAAAAGGGAAGGTTTGAATGGGCTGGCTCATGTAGGCCCCACCTTGATATGTGTTCAATCCATGCCGTCCATCTCTTTTACCAACTCATTTTAGGCGTTGAGCCGATAAATGAGATTTATCTGTTAATAAGGTGAGCCATGCCATATGAAATTGTATTCCTCACCATTCAAATACTATTAGGACCCACCTTGATGTACCTTCATGCCAAAAACACCAAACATTGGACTCGTTTGATGTATTTCTAACCCGAGAATCCATTGGACGGAGTGGATTCTCAGGTAGCGGGCCCC
Source organism: Magnolia kwangsiensis (assembly GCA_037074715.1). Taxonomy (NCBI): domain Eukaryota; kingdom Viridiplantae; phylum Streptophyta; class Magnoliopsida; order Magnoliales; family Magnoliaceae; genus Magnolia; species Magnolia kwangsiensis. The sequence continues at coordinate 186,383,083 of CM073572.1, read as the reverse complement.
ACGTGCGAAAAACCACAGGGCAGAGCCTCTGCCTCCCTCTCTGTCAGCGGCAACAGCTGCACGCAGCAGCGTGCAGCGTTAGACGGGCGGCCGTGCAGCCACCCACGGCTGCTGCCGTGGGCCCCACCTTGATGCATATGTCTCATCCGTGCCGTTCATGTACTGGGCCCCCTCGTCAGGTGGGCCCCCTCCAAATTTTGGCCTCAACCGCTGATCAGGTGGCCCACACCGTAGGAAACAGTGTGAATGAACATCTACCATTGAAACCAATTCTGGGGTCCACAGAAGTTTTGAATTAAGCTAAAATTTGTATTTTTCCTTCAACTAGGTCTGTTTGACCTTATCAACGGGTTGGATGCCAAATAAATATTATAGTGGGCCCCACATGGGACCCACAATGATGTATGTAAAGTCCACCGTCCAGGCGGACGGTGGCACCCACCTTAATGTATTGTGCTTCCACCGTCCAGCGGACGGTGGAGCCCTTTGTGATGTATGTGCCCTGTCCACTGTCCACTGGACAGTGGGACCCACCATGATGCATGTGTTGCATCTAGACCGTCCATCCACTTGGGGAGAGTGTATTTAAGGCCCATGGGATTAGACCCATTTGATTTTGTAAGAGGCCTATGGGTTAGGCCCATTTGATTTACAAAAGGCCTATAGGTTTAGGCCCATTTGAATTATAAAAGCCCATGAGTTAGGCCCCTTTGATTTATAAAAGGCCCATGGGATTGGGCCCATTTTGAAGCATTCTAAGGCCCATGAGATTGGGCCCATTCTGAAGTATTCCAAGGACCTCGGGATTAGGCTCATTTGATTTAGTTAAGCCCTATGGGTTTAGGCCCACTTGATCTATATAAGGCCTATGATTTAGGCCCGATTGATATAGTCTAAGGCCCATAGGTCGAGAGCCAATTGATGTAGTTGAAGGCCCACGGGTTATGACCCATTGCAATGCACATAAGGCCCATTGGTGTGGCCCATTTATGTGGCTCAATTGAAGAATAAAAGGCCCATATGACATGGCCCATTTGATGTATTTAAGGCCCAATAGGATGTACCTAAGGTCCATTGCAATGTGTGATCCTAACACAGAATATGAGCGATATTTATGACGATCGTGCCTTGGAAGCAATGTTGGTTTGACGTCCACATTTCGAGTGTAATGCTGGTTGGATGTCCACATTACGACTCTCCTTAGGGTCCATTATTAGGCCCATACTTATTGTGTATAGGCAGCCTAGGTTCATCTGCATTGTAAGGATAGTTCATCTCATTATAACATGTTTAGTATAGCTTCATGACTCATGATCATACGCATCATATGTATGCTTGATATGAGAGTGACTGATCATAGCATATGCCTTCGGACAGATTGTTTATGGGACCCCAATTAGGCGGTGTTGTCCTGCATGAGTGCACGATACATGCAAGGATTTGCTGCATGATTGGATAGTGTGATCCATGCATCTCGCATCGTGTGATATGGTTACTGTACGCCCTAGCGACATCGGGGTCGTAGCCAACACAGACACATCGTGGTTGGTAGGATTGGATATCGAAAATCTTAATCTACATGGGGTGCTATAGATATCCCTAGGTGAAAGTTCTTAAACCCTTATGGTACCAAGAGGTTACTTCAACGTCTAGACCGAGTGGGTAGATGAGCGTTGAGTGTCGATTACCAGATGGTTGCGCTCTTCACTGTGTCATGGTCGGTTGGAAGGGGGTGCGGCCTTACTCGCCCGAGTGTAGGGGGCAATGCTAGGCTGAGTCTGACCAGCTCAAGGAATGGGTCCGCTATCGACGAGTCGCACCCAATATTGACAGACGGATAGTGAGGTCTTTTTCACTTACCTTATTGAGCGTGATGAGGTGGCGATCTGGTTTAAAGTGTACTAGATCCCGGTGATATTCCAGATTTGAGCAGTATTGATGTGTGGACATAGATGAGGATTTGTATGCTTGAGTTATATTTCACATCGCATGGCCTTGGGATGGTCGATATCATTCATGTCTTGCATCGTATAGCCTTGGTATGACTCATGATATTATGGATCCATCTGCATATTTCACATTACTCTGATATTGCATGATTATATTACTACCTTGCGCACACACTTTCACCACCCTCTAAGCTTTCTATAAGCTTATGCACGTCTGTTGCATGCAGGTGACATTGGGGCGCAGCAGCGCTGAGGCAGAAGCACGTTGCAGATCATTTTTGAGTTTTTATTCTTCACAATTGTATTTTCCTTTATGCTCATTGTACTTGTAAAGTTTTTGATCATAGTGAAAATGTAATGGAGTTCTTGGTTGTTGTTTGTGGGTTATGCCTTTGGTTATGCTTATTACGAATCAAACTGACGTTGAAAATTCTCCTCGTAGCATCCCAGGATCGGAACCTAGTGAATGGGAACTAGGAGCCGAGAATGGAATTCTATGGAGGCTGTCGGCGCCAGATTCGACGATCGAGAATTTTGTGACCCCAGTTTTTGAGTTTGGGGCATGACACCAAGGGTCCATCAGAGTAGCTCTAATAACATAAAATGGGCCGCACATGGCTAATTGGGATATTTCCTCAAACGTTAGGGTCAAAGGAAATAATTCTGGGCATATATAAATTCAGCCCTCTCTCTCAAACCCATTTTTCAATAGCTGAGAAAGAGAGAGAGAGAGAGAGAGAGAGAGAGAGAGAGAGAGAGAGAGAGAGAGAGAGAGAGAGAGAGTGGGAAGAGAGAGAAGGCCCCACCTTGATGTGCATGTGAGTTTGGTGCTTGAATTTTGAAGATCCCAGCATCCTCACCTCTCCTCTACCTATGAATTCCATCGTTGAAAGAAGAAATTTCAACCCATCTAAGGTAATTTAGAAAAATTTTACCTCATTTCCCTGATTCTACAACATTTATATAGTTCTTGTCCATCCAATGCAATGCAGGGCCCCGACACATCGAGCTTGTGGACTTGGCATCCCTAGAATCATCTTAGCAACCTCCAGCTAAGTTTAGGTGAGGACCACTACCTTTAGGTGGCCGGTCATCATGCCTAGAGTAGGTTTAATGAGCGTGGTTAGCGTATTGTTGTGCATGTAACTGAATTTTCATTTGAACTACATATATAGGTTAATGGACTAGGAATTACCAAAATATTGGGAAGGGATTTGGCCCTATTATCCCAAATTGTGACTTATGCATTTCCATGCTCATTTAGGGTACAAGTATCTAAATTTTTCCAAATTGCTGCTAGTTTATTCTTATTTTCTGGTTTGGCATTAACTATGCTTAACATGATGACATGAATTGTTGTAGAATGGTAATTAATAGTTGACTTCCTAATTTTATGAGTAATCCTACTTGGGTGAAAGCTTGAAACAATGTAAGTTGCTGATTGGATGAGTCACTTGTCTGAATTTTCAAGTTGTGACTGAATAATATGATGTATGGTTAGCCTATAGGAGATTTATCTCGGTATATAGTTGTATGGATGTCCATGTGATCGTATAAGCTGAAATATGTCATGTTGAATCTTTAAATTCTGGTGGAATATTGTATGTTGTTGTCCTTGTAATGATCACACTAAAATCTTGCCTTCCATACTTGAATTGCATTCAAGAAATTTATGTTTGTGGTGCATTGTTGTATATTTTCCTTACGGATCGGCCGATTACCTGGAAGTTCTTAGGCAGTCTTTGTTAGACCTGTCCATAAGTGAATCTGGTCCGACAGTTGAACCGTAAGTCGTTGGCTGTAGTTGGACTACATGAGATCTTGTTCTCAGGCTGATTGGTTATAGTTTAGCCCGTTGAGGCACATTGACTATTAGTCGACTATCCTTGTATGTTAACCTTGTTTGATCATGCCTGTATGAACCCAAAGTACCCTAAGATCATTACACCCATTTTAAAATATGATTTACGGTCCATAAAGTCTCATGAACCGGGGTTAGTGGTAGGGATACTATGCCCATGCTGTCGGCCTATGATGAGGTAACGAGCCTCCCCGTAGTGTCAATTGAGCATTTGGACTCATGAGTCGGGAACGGTAGTATGGGACACTGTACCCGCACTGTCAGCCTGTGTTAGGGTGACGACCTCCCTACAGTGACTGCGAGTGAGATATCTAAGTTTCAATTTTGATTTTGTTCATGTTATATTTTGTTCAGGATTGACGACTCCAATTCAGGGCTAAGGATCTGAGAGCCACATGACCACGACCCTTGAGCCGCTCGATCGGCTTAGGGTAATAACTTCACTAAGGGTATTCTAATTTTCCCGACCTGCTGGACGAATGAACTTAACTAACCAACCAGGCTAACATAGTCTATAACATTACATTTATATTGTTGGTGATTATGTAGTCGAGGTCACTTTTGAGGGAGTGTTGTTTCATTACGAACGTAAAATGTCATCGCTTGAGGGAGTATTGGTTTTTTGTGAGGAGCATGCATCATATCATAACCATGCATTCGCATTAACAACAGTGTTTAGGAATTTATAATATCTGTTGTTCATTAAATGTATTTTATGCATGATAATTTGATGCCTATTACTAATGGTACCACTGAGTTGATCACTCACTCCCACTCTGGGACGGTGTTCCAAAACACTAACCAGAACCCGATATAGATGCAAGTACCTTGAATCGGTAAGCATTGGACTATGTCGGTGTCAATGACGACGAGGAGTGGACGTACTACCAAAAGTTTGGCGATCCTTATTAGCACTGTGGATGTCGACGAGACTTGGCCAAATCCTAGGTGATTTTGGGGATTGATGGGTGTTTGAATTTAGTCCATGGATTACCGTTAAATTAAATTTATTAAATTAACATGGTGGATGAGAACTTTTTATGAAACTAATTGGTTAGTAGCACTTGAATCTTAAGTACTTGATTAGAAATCGAATATGCTTAAATAAATTCATCATTGCTTATTAATACCAGCTAAATGCATGCATTTGTGACTCATTATTGCATACGTGGCACTTGAGAATTTGGGAGTCGAGTAGCTAATCAGCCCTCAAATTTCAGGGCGATATAACTTGGTATCAGAGCATGATTTGGATTAAAATAGGCCTAGGGTAATACATTCAACACGACGCACTCTGACTTAGGAGGGAGCGACTGAATTTAAAAATAGTACTAGGATCCTGAAACTTTGTCTAAACGGCGAGTTGACCCCTCTAGATTAGCTTAGGATAATAACTAGGACTACATAAGTTGTATGAATTAATCTAAGTCACTTCTAACTAGAACTTAGATGGTCTAAGATGACCAAGATTAAATAATGTAAGCCTAAGTCACTTTAATAGCACAGGGGACCTCTACAGTCCAGTTTATGGATTTAACGGCCCTAATTGATGCTGGATCGGTTTGATCCCAGCTAAGACGAACCAAGGACGCGTCTATATTAAATCTAAATCACCTAGGCTAGTGTACTCAGTCTTCGAACGCCCCCATTTAGATAAAAAACAGCACCTAAACCATAGTACGTGCACTATATTCAACATAAGGATGAAATGAACTCATTTAGGGGGACCCAGGGGGGTCTCACGGAGCAAAAACCTAAGTCCCAGGGGGTGGGGCGGTGACACCGCCAACACCTCCTGACAAGGGCAGTGGCACCTCCGGCCCGGGCATGTGGGCCCCTCTCACGTGTAAGGGTCCCTTCCACTTGGCCCTACACCCTTTTAAACCCCTTTTTTGTCCCATTTCAAACCCTCTACTACCCTCTAAACCTCTCTTAAACCCTCCTTCACTCTCAAATCTTCTTCTTCATGCTTGTAAGGACTCTTTTCTTCTTGTATGCTTCATTTTTAACTTCTCCTTGCTCTCAACCTTCCTAAATCCTCCTTACACTTCTAAAACTTCTCACATTGAGGCACAAAATCTCCTTCCTAAGGTCCTATAACCTCCATCTCTTTGAAATCTCTCCATTCCATATACTTTTCCATCTCCATGGCTTTCTTCGAGGTGATAACCTCCATTTTCTCCATCTTCATGCTCCTTTCTCTCATGGGAAAGAAGGGAACGGCCTCGGATGAAGCTGCACCTATCCGTTCGAGAGAATCCAAGAAAAAGGCGAGTGCCGGTGCAAGTTTGAGCACCGAGCGAAGGTCGAAGAGAGACCTTGATCCCTAAGTCCCTTTAGCAAGGTCTTTATCGACGGGCATTGAACTCGGTAAGTTTCGTCAATGTAAGGTTATTTTTAAAACTCATGTGGATGAGAAGCTGTTTGGAGAATTTCCAATGATTGACCACCTTTTGACGAATGGTTGGGGTCCCATGTTCGAAGGGAAATTTCATGTTAGCGCGGGCTTTGTGGAAACTTTTTACGCCCACATTAGAGACCTAACCCTTGAGCCGCTCCAATTTATCATCCCTTTAGGCCGATAAGAAGCCAAGGTTGATGTAGATGTTATGGCTCGCATCATGGGAGTAGAACGTGACATTGTTCATGCCAGTGAGACTAGTCTCAATGAAAGGCAGGATAGAGATTGTCGCACACGTTTCTTATGCGGTCAACCTGCTGAATGGAGGTGAGAGAACAGCCTTAAGATGACCCACATGACCCCTAACTATCGTCTGCTCCACTATATATGCACGTATAATGTGTATCCTAGGTCGAGCAATCGCACGGAGTGCACTAGATTCATGTTGAACTTCCTATATCAAGTAGGACAAGGAGATAAGGTGTGCCTGCCCACTCTTGTCTTAACCCAAATTGTGAGGGCCGCACAATCCAATCAGGAGGATCACTCCCTCCCACTTGGCCCATTAATTTGTAAAATTGCCCATAATTTTGAGTTCAGACTGCACCTAGATGATCTCGCCCCTATCCACTCCATAAATGAGAACAGCCTCAACAACATGAAGATAGGCCCCAAGCAGCGTCTGACTCAATTGGAGGAGCTTGGGGATGAGATAGAAGAAGAGACTAAAGATGAGGAAAGTGAGGATGAAGAATAGGAAGAGGAAGTAGAGGCCCGAGACTCTAACTGAGAGCCTCCTGCCGCCCATAGCGAGCAGGAAACCCTGACCAAAGTGGTGGAGAACTAGGGATATTTGAAGAAGAAATTCAAGAAGATGCCTCACACTCTGAAGGCTCTCCTATGCTGTATGCAAGATAAGGGAGCACCTCCACCCTCACTGGAGTCGGAGGATTAAGAGTGTAGTATGTGTTTGTTTCCTCTTTTTATACTAGCCTTGGATGGGCTTAGTTTGGTTGTTTGTGTTGAGAATATTAGATTTTTTTTTTCTTTTTGTTGGACTAGTAATCATGCATCCTATGTCATTATACATGAAATGTCGTGCATATGTAACAGTGACAAATTTTGCCAATGAAATGCATGAAACTACTTTGGTTAAAGTGATGTTTGGAATGTTTGGTGAATTGATCATCTGTGTGTGATGACACTCTAATGTTATGACTAACATACCCTGAGTCTGTGGATGTTGTTATCTAAATATTAAGACGTTGGCTTTCAGGACAATGAGGCCATAAAGTGACAGTTGTCTGGTCCACCTAGCCTTGTGCAGAGAGATGATCGTGAACGGCTCGCCCCTAATGAACTACCTTCTAGTTAAGCGGAGCCATTCAAGTGGATATGGATAGTCATATGTCAACTCAACTCCCTGGGGCTCCTCAAATTCATGGCGAGACCTCTGCTCACTAGACTGCCCTAGTTGGAGGCATTATGGAGCAAATGTTGCACGTGATGCAACAACAATAGCAGTCGTTACATACCTTGGTGGGAGCAATGACCCATCATATGAATGCACCATTGCCAAGCCAAGTCGGAACATCAACAGCGACATACAATCTTTTTAAGTGCTTTCAGAGGTTAAGACCGCTTACCTTTACTGGTAGTCATAGACCTGAGGAGACTGAGAGTTGGCTAAACTGGGTTACGAAAGCAATCCGACCTTTCACTGTTCAGAAGCCGAGCAGGTGGAATTGATATCCTACCTGTTTGAGAAGGAAACTGATGCTTGGCGGGACAGTGTGTTGAGAATAATCCCTAAAAATGTTGTATGGATGTGGGAAGACTTCAAGACACGGTTATTCCAAAAGTATTTTCCTCGTACCTACCATATAGAGAAGGAGAACAAATTCTTGCGCCTCCAACAAGGAGGTATGTCGGTGGCTGAATATGAAAATTGGTTCACCGAATTATCTTGTTATATGCCGAAGATCGTGGCTAACGAAGGGACGCGCATGAGGCATTTTGTCGAAGGTTTAAGGGCCAAGATTCGTACGAAAGTGTATTGTGCGAATATTCAAACTTATGCGGAATTGGCGAAGATGTCCCTGCGGTTAGAGTAGGATGACGAAAGGATTTCTCAGGCACGTATACAAGTCGAGTCCAAAGGAAGAATAGGAGGACAATCCTCATCCTCATCAAGAAGAAGAGTGCCACCCAATCTGCCTTCCGAGCACATGCCTCTACCACCCACGCACGCTTGCCCTGACCGAGTATGCAGGTATTGTCGAAAGGTAAGTCATTCAGAGGCCTACTATTTTTTGAGAATGAGAGATCATGGGTACATACCCCCTCAGCGAGTAAGCCGTCCGCTGTGGCTATCATTACCTACACCCTCTCAAGGTGCCGCAGGCCTATCTCGGCAGTCTCGTAGGCAGCTGGCCCCTCAAATTAGGTCGCCGTCTCGACCTACATATCAACCCCACCGACTTTAGCAAGCACGAGTTCATGCTTTAACAGCAGAGGGCGTTGATGCAGCCACGACTACTGCAGCATTTGAGGTCACGGCCCATGTTCAAGGTACTCCTGTATTTCTTTTTACGGACATTAGGTCCATAGCTTCACTTATATCATCCACAACTGCTAAGAGTCTAGGGCTATCAACTGCTCCCCTATCAGGGGCAAGAATTATAGCGGTAGCCGAAACGTTCACCGAAGCTACATCCATCTACCGAGGGTGTCGCATTGACTTTTGGAGAAAGAGGATTCATGTGGATCTCATTGTCACAGAGGTCTTCCACTATGACATAATCCTGGGAATGAATTGGCTCCCCACAATGAGAGCCAAAATTGATTATGAGGACCGAATGATGACCACATATGAAGATGGTACCTCTCCCTTCATGTTCACAGTACAAGTTAGCTACCTACAACGAGTCCTCTGTTATGCTTCGCTAGAAGAAGATTACGAAGAGATTTCATTAACTTGCACCCCCATAGTGAGTGACTGCGTTGATGTGTTCAAGAACATTCCGGAACTTCCTCCACGGCAGGAGATCGACTTCACCATTGACTTGTTGCTGGGCACTACACCCATTTCTCTCCCAACTTATCGAATGCCTCCGTATGAAATGGAGGAACTCTGACTTCAAATTGATGGATTGTTAGAAGCGGGTTTTATTCGACCTAGTGTGTCTCCATGGGGAGCCCTAGTTGTGTTCGTGAGAAAGAAAGATGGGTCCCTGCGTTTGTGTATTGACTACTAGAGATTGAATCAAGTCACCATAAAGAACAAATATCCCTTACCTCGAATTGATGATCTATTTGACCAATTGAGAGATGCTCAATAATTCTCAAAGATTGACCTGCAATCCGGATACCACCAACTACGGATTAAACCTGAAGATGCGTCAAAGACGGTGTTTATAACTAGCTTTAGGCACTATGAGTACTTGGTTATGCCTTTTGGACTCACGAATGTACGAGTTGTGTTCATGGACATGATGAATAGAGTCTTCAGGCCATTCCTGTATCGGTTTGTCATCGTATTCATAGACAACATTCTAATTTATTACAAGAGTCGTCAGGAACACGAAGAACATCTGCGAGCGGTCCTAGAAATGCTCAAGCGGAACAATCTATACACCTAGTTTTGAAAATGCGACTTCTAGAAAGAAGAGGTGAAAATTTTATACCACGGGGTTTCTAAGGAAGGCATCTTTGTGGATTTGGCCAAAGTGGCAGCAATACAAGACTGGAAGTGGCTGAGCTTAGTGACAGAAGTTAGAAGCTTCTTGGGATTGATGGGATACTACCATTGATTCATCAAAGTTTTTTTAAAGATCGCCCGATTGTTATCCCAGCTCACTTGAAAGGATCTCAAGTTTGCTTGGAATGAAAAGGCAGAAGCAGCCTTTAAGGAGTTAAAGGAACGATTAACTTCAGCCCTAGTGCTCGTTCTGCTTGAACAATGGGTTAAGTAAACCATTTTTACTGATGCATCCCACGTGGGTCTAGGTTGTGTCCTCATGTAAAAGGACAGAGTTATTGCTTATGCTTTTTGGTAATTGAGGAAACATGAAGAGAATTACCCCGCTCATGACCTTGAACTAGCCGCAGTCATATTTTCCCTTAAGATATGGAGACACTATCTATATGGGGAAGAATTTGAACTCTTTTGTGACCACAAGAGCCTCAAGTACTTCTTCACCCAGAGAGATTTAAATATGAGACAACGATGATGGATGAAGACCTTAAAGGACTTTAAATTCGAGGTTTTCTACCATCTTGGTAAGGCCAATCTAGTGGTAGATGCCTTGAGCTAAAAGAAGACTGTTGAATTCGCAACTCTACTAATGGTAGAAGAGTGAAATATGGTAAAACTTGTACGAGACTTCGAGCTAAAACTGAGAATAGATGAACCATATGAAGTCATTGCACATATCCACGCCCAACCTATGATTGACAATTAGATCATTGAAGCCCAAAGGAGCGATGAGTTGCTGTTGAAAATGAGAGAACTTGCGGCCGTTCGAAGCGATTCTGAATGGAGAATCGGTATTGATGGAGGTTTACGCTTTCAAGGCCATCTTTGTGTCCTAGATCATCTTAAGCTGAAGGAAACACTACTAGCTGAGGCCCATAACTCCAAGCCAGCTATGCACCCTGGAAGCACCAAGATGTACTAGTGCCTCAACAAAAATTACTAGTGAGACAACATGAAAAGAGAGATAGCTAGCTTTGTATCTCGATGTCTTACATGTCAACAAGTTAAGGCAGAACGTCGTCGACCGCCAGGTCTCCTACAGCTCATGCCACTTGCTAAATGGAAATAGGACTACATTTCCATGGATTTCATTGCTGGCCTGCCCAGAACGAAGAAAGGGCATGATTCAATTTGGGTAATTGTGGATCGGTTGACTAAATCGGCTCACTTCCTACCTATTCAAATTTCGTACTCTACAGACAACCTAGCCAGATTGTATATCAAGGAGATAGTCCAACTTTATGGTGTTCCCTTGGAAATTGTGTCGGACTGAGACACACAATTCACTTCAATGCTCTGAACCCGAATGCAAGACGTCATGGGAGTCAAGTTGAATTTTAGCACTGCTTCTCACCCTCAGACTGATGGACAGACGGAACGGGTGAATCGAATACTAGGAGATATGTTGATAACATGTACATTAGATTTTTTGGACAGTTAGGATGAATGTCTCTCTTATGCCGAATTCGCCTATAACAACAGCTTCCAAGCTAGCATCGGCATGACACCCTACAAAGCCTTATATGGGCACCCCTGCCGAGCTCCACAATGTTGGGCTGAAGTTGGTGAGAAAAGTTTGTTAGGACCTGAAATAGTGCAGGCAAGTACTTAAAGGATTGAAATTATTAGAGGATGATTACTGACGGCCCAGAGTAGGCAGAAGAGTTATGCGGACATAAGGCGAAATGATTTGGAATTCGAAGCTAGAGACCATGTATTTCTAAAGATCTCACCAATGAAGGGAGTTCTATGCTTTGGTAAAAAGGGAAAAATTATCCCACGGTATATCGGCCCTTTTTAGATCTTGAATCGGATAGGACTGGTTGCGTATCGCTTGGCTTTACCTACTCCACTCGTTAGCGTGCATAATATATTCCACGTCTCCATGCTTAAGAAGTACGTTCCAAATCCTTCATACATCATCCAGTGGGAACACGTGGAACTCAAGGATAATGTCATGTATATCCTTAAACCCACCAAGATTTTGGAAAAGAAAGAGAAAGTTTTGCGAAATAAGGTGATTCCGCTAGTAAAGGTATTATAGACGCACCATGGAGAAGAATAAGCTACTTGGGAAACAGAAACCGAAGTTTGTAAACACTACCCTAACATTCTTAAGTAATTCGAGAAGGTAAAAATTTCGAGGATGAATTTTTTATTTTTTATTTTTCGTAAGGGGGGTAGATTATAACGCCCCGTCCAAAAAGGGAACAGTGTCATGGGGCACTCACGTGCGAATTAACTTAGGACCGAACGATTCTATCGCACGTATGGGCTCAAGACGGGTTAATTAACTCCAAATCACCATTTCGTACAATTTAAATTAAATTAAGATCAAGCTGAGCATAGGCCGTAAAGCCAGTCGGCCGAGTCGTACTTAGCGACTGTATGTAAGGGCTGTGTATCGCCCGAGGAAGGTCCAAAAATTCTAAAACTTTGTCATATTCTTAGGCCCACTAGGCTTGTGGTCCCACATGGACGTCAGGCCTCGATGATGCCCAGAAATAGTTGAACAGTGCTACCCTACTGGCACTTGCAAACCGCGAGTCACTAGGCCTTAAGAAAGGAAATCCTGAAATTTAACCAATTAGCCCTGCTGATTGAGTTAGCAAATCTAGGCATTCCAGTCGTTGGATCTCTATTAAATTCACATCGAAGGTTGAAAATAATTCTTGGCCTTTGCTTACAAAATTTGGTCATTGATCGTGGAACAATGACCATTGATCGTGGATCGAGTCGTTGCGGCAAGACCCTGCGTTCGTTTGTGATCAAACTTCACCCAACCCTTCATCAGGTCATGAAGCACATATCTCATGTGTTAGATGGGATAGGGGTCCATCAGAGCAGATCTAATAATATAAAATGTGCCCCACATGGCTAATTGAGGAATTTCCTCAAACATTAGGGTCAAAGGAAATAATTTTGGGCATATATAAACTCAACCCTCTCTCTCAAACCCATTTTTAGCAATTGAGAGAGAGAGAGAGAGAGAGAGAGAGAGAGAGAGAGAGGGAAGAGAGAGAAGGCCCCACTTTGATGTGCATGTGAGATTTGGTGCTTAGATTTTGAAGATCTCAGTATCCTCGCCTCTCCTCTACTGACGAATTCCGTCATTCTCCACCGTTGGAAAAAGAAATTCCAACCCATCTAAGGTAATTTAGGAATTTTTCTCCTCATTTCCTTGATTCTACAACTTCATATAATTCTTGTACATCCAATGCAATGCAGGGCCATGACACCTCGAGCTTGCGGACCCGGCATTACTAGAATCATCTCGGCAACCTCCAACCAATTTCAGATGAGGACCATTAACTTTAGGTGGCCGGTCATCGTGCCCAGAGTAGGTTTAATGAACGTGGTTGGTGTATTGTTAATGCATGTGGCTGAATTTTCATTTAGACTACATATATATATATATATATATATATATATATATATATATATATATATATATATATATATATATATATATATATGTTAATGAACTAGGAATTACCAAAATATTGAGAAGGGATTTGGCCCTATCATCCCAAATTGTGACTTGTGCATTTGCATGCTCATGTAGGGTACGAGTATCTAAATTTTTCTAAATTTGCTGCTAGTTGATTCTTATTTTTTGGTTTGGCATTAACTATGCTTAACATGATGACATGGATTATTGTAGAATGGTAATTTGTGGTTGACTTCCTGATTTTATGAGTAATCTTGCTTGGGTGAAAGCTTGAAACAATGTAAGTTGCTGATTGGATGAGTCACTTGTCTGAATTTTCAAGTTATGACTAAATAATGTGATGTACGATTGGCCTATAGGAGATTTATCTCGGTATATAGTTGTATGACTGTCCATGTGATCGTATAAGCTGAAACATGTCATGTTGAATCTTTAAATTCGGGTGGAATATTATATGTTGTTGTCCTTGTAATGATCACACTAAAATCTTGCCTTCCATACTTGAATTGCATTCAAGAAATTTATGTTTGTGGTGCATTGTTGTATATTTCCCTTACAGATTGGTTGATTACCTGGAAGTTCTTGGGCGGTCCTTTTTAGGCCTGTCCTTAAGTGAATCTGGCCCGACAATTGAACAGTAGGTCGTTGGCCATAGTTGGACTACATGAGATCTTGTTCTTATGCCGATTAGTTATAGTTCAGCCCGTCGGGGCACAATGACTATTAGTCGACCATCCTTGTATGTTAACATTGTTTAATCATGCCTGTATAAACCCGGAGTACCCTAAGACCATTATGCTCATTTTAAAATATGATTTACAGCCCACAAAGTCTCGTAAGTCGAGGATGGTGGTATGGGATACTATGCCCATGCTGTCGGCATACGTTGAGGTGACGAGCCTCCCTATAGTGTCCGTTGAGCATTTGAACTTGTGAGCCGAAACAGTAGTATGGGATACTGTACCCACGCTGTTGGCCTGTGTTGAGGTGATGACCTCCCTACAGTGACCACGAGTGGGACATCTAAGTTCCAATTTTGATTTCGTCCATGTTATATTTTGTTCAGGATTGACAGCCCCAATTCAGGGCTAAGGATCGCGAGAGTCATATGACCATGACCCTTAAGCTGCGCGATCGGGTTAGGGCAATAACTTCACTAAGAGTATTATGGTTTCCCCAACCTGCTGGATGAACGAGCTTAACTAACCAACCAGGCTAACATGTTCCATAACATTACATTTATATTGCTGGCGATTATGCAGTCGAGGTCCCTTTTGAGAGAGTGTTGTTTCATTACGAACGTAAGATGTCATCGCTTGAGGGAGTACTGGTTTTTTGTGAAGAGCATGCATCATATCATAACCATGCATTTGTATTAACAATAATGTTTATGAATCTATGCTATTTTCTATTCATTAAATGTATTTTATTGCTATTGCTAACGGTACCACTGAGTTTATCACTCACTCTCACTCTGGGACGGTGTTCTAAAACACCAATCAGAACCAGATATAGATGCAGGTACCCTAAAGCAGCACACATTGGATGATGTCGGTGCTAACAACGACAAGGAGCGGGCGTACTACCAGGAGTTTGGCGATCCTTATTAGCACAGTGGATGTCGACGGGACTGGGCCAAAGCCTAGGTCATTTTAGAGATTGATGGGTGTTTGAGTTTAGTACATGGATTCCTGTTAAATTAAATTTATTAAGTTGACATAGTGGATGAGAACTTTTTATGAAATTAATTGGTTAATAGCACTTGAATCTTAAGTACCTGATTACAAATCGAATATGCTTAGATAAATTCATCATTGCTTATTAATACATGATAAATGTATGCATTTGTGACTCATTATTGCATACGTGGCACTCGAAAATTTGGGAGTCGAGTAGCTGCTCGGCCCTCAAATTTCGGGGCGCTACATCAGTCGAGTTCAAGTTCGAGTTCGAGTCTTCGATCGTGTTTCGAGTTCAAGTTTTCGAGCCGAGTTCTGAGTTTGGAGGAGGGAGAGAGTAAAGAAACCGGAGGCAACCGTGTGGTGGTGCGGGTAAGGGAGGAGGAGAGAGAGAGACGAGTAAAGATGGCCATGCGGGTAAGGGAGGGGGAAGAGAGTATGGAGATTGGACGGTTATGCGTCGGTGTGGCCGTGTGGGTAAGGGAGGATGAGGGAGAGAGTAGAGAGAGAGAGAGAGAGAGAGAGAGAGAGAGAGAGAGAGAGAGAGAGAGAGAGAGAGAGGGGGGAAGGTTAGCTTAGCTGACTGAAAGAGAGGGAGGAAAAGAGGGTTAGGGAGGAGTGTCTAGGGTTCATGTGGGCTGGGATGGTTTTTGAAAATGGGTAAGGTGTTTTTTTTTGAAGAGTATATATACTTTGTACCGAGTCGAGCAAAGTCGAATCGAGTCAAGCCGAGTTTGAGCAATATTCAAGTCGAGTCGAGTCAAGCTGGGGCAAGATCAAACTCGGCTTGAATTCGTTTCTAGCTCCAAAAATCAGCTCGGCTCAGTTCGAACTCAGCTTCTATCCGAGTCGAGTTGAGCTTTTTCGAGTCAAGTCAAGTGAGCCACCGAGCTAACTCTAATCATGTACAGACCTAAAATTAAAAGTACCATGCATTAACGTGGGCTCCATGGTAAGGGCTAAACCTATAACTTATAACCTACCTATAACCTTAACCTAAAACCTAAACCTTAACATATTCTCAATTCCCTACAGCTATAACCTATAACCTACCTAAAACCTTAACCTAAAATCTAAATGTGTTCTCAAACCCCTAAACCTAAACCTACACCTAATCCTATTCTCAACTACCTAACCTAAACCTAAACCTAAACTTGAAAACTCAAAGAAAAATCCAATCCCGAACCTAAACCTGATTTCCTAAACCTAAACCTTAACCTATTCTCAAATCTCTAAACCTATAACCTATAACCTACCTATAACCTTAACCTAGAACCTAAACCTTAACCTATTCTCAATTCCCTACAGATATAACCTATAACCTACCTAAAACCTAAATGTGTTCTCAAATCCCTAAACCTAAACCTACACCTAATCCTATTATCAACTACCTAACCTATACCTAAATCTAAACTTGAAAACCCAAAGCAAAACCCGATCCCGAACCCAAACCCGATTTCCTAAACCTAAACCTTAACTTATTCTCAATTCCCTAAACCTATAACCTATAACGTACCTATAACCTTAACCTAAAACCTAAACCTTAACCTATTCTCAATTCCCTACAGCTATAACCTATAACCTACCTAAAACCTTAACCTAAAACCTAAATGTGTTCTCAAACCCCTAAACCTAAACCTACACCTAATCCTATTCTCAACTACCTAACATAAACTTGAAAACCCAAAGCAAAACCCGATCCTGAACTCGAACCCGAACCCGATTTCCTAAACCTAAACCATAACCTAATCTCAATTCCCTACAGCTATAACCTATAACCTTAACCTATAACCTTAACCTAAAACCTAAATGTGTTCTCAAACCCCTAAACCTAAACCTACACCTATTCCTAATCTCAACTCCCTAACCTAATCCTAAACCTAAACTTGAAAACCCAAAGCAAAATCCGATCCCGAACCCGAACCCGAACCTAAAGCTATAACTTATAACCTTAACCTAAACCTAACCAAAACCTATAACCTAAACCTATAATCTTAACCTAAATCTAAACCTAAACCAAAACCTATAACATAACTAAACCAAAACCTATATCCTAAACCTTAACCTATAACATATAAGCTATACCCTAAATTTATAACCTATAACCTAACCTTAACCTAAACTTAAACCTAAACATATAACCTAAACCTAAAAATAAAAAATTAAACCTAAACCTAAACTTAAAACCTAGATGTATTCTCAAATCCCTCTAAACCTAGACCTACACCTAATCCTGATCTCAACTCCCTAACCTAAACCTAAACCTAAACATGAAAACCCAAACCTAAACTCAATCCTTAACCCAAACCTAATTTCGTTAACCTAAACCTTAACCTATTCTCAATTGCCTAAAGTTATAACCTAAACCTAAACCTAAACCTTAACCAAAACCTATAACCTAAACCTTAACCTTAACCTTAACCTTAACCTTAACCTAAACCTATACTTATAAATCCTAATTTATTTAATAAAAGTTCATTTACGATTAAGTTATTTTCTTAATAAGTTTATTGCCTTAATCTATTATTTATGAAATTGTAGGATAAATTTGAATTGGATTCGAGTGTTCCGCATATTTTCTATGCCATCGACGACATGATTAAGGAGCGGTTTAAGGAGTACCGCTCATTGTTACACAAGCGGTACAAGCAGTGCATGAGTAATGAGGAGGACACACTGTCCGCACCGCCGCACGTGACCCGTGATGACTGGAAGATACTCTGTGATAGATTTTCGTCTGATTCCTTTTAGGTAATATTTATATATTTATGATATCTTAAGATAACAATTAAATTCGCAATTAATAATAATGTATTATGAATAATGTGTTAAGAAGAGGAGCAAAATAAATTCTAACAACAGGAAAAAGTTAGCAGTGAATCACGTAGCTGGTTCAAAGTCATTTGTACAAATTCGTCACGACATGATAAGAAATTACTGGTAACTATTAAGTTGATATATATTTTCAATGCATTTTATATTAACTCTATTGTTCTTTCGATTGCGCAGCGAGATTCCTTCATTGGCCAGGAGCCCGGACCAATAGACCTCTACAAAGGGACTCACTATCGGCAGACGACGGGATCTTGGGTGCATCCTAGTGCCGGCGAGATTTGGGTAAAAATCCTTACATTGTAAAATTTAATTGCATTAAATTATAATAATGTCATTTTTTGAGAAAATTTATATGTTTTCATTACGGGCCGAGATGGACACCTTACGCAGTCAGCCCACTCCCGATGGTACTCAGTGGAGTGAGCTAGAGATCCTGAGTGAGGTGCTTGGCACCCGTTCTGGATATGTGCGTGGACTTGGCCATGGTGCCAAGCTCACGGCACCCGCTAGAGCTGCTTCCACCTGATCCATCATCGTTGGCGAGAGTGCCACCCGCCGAGCTGATATCGCTGAGAGAGAGGTTCACCAGCTATAAGTCGTCGTCAATGACATCAGAGATCAGCTGGAGAAGAAGAGTGAGCAGTTGGAGAGGCAGATGAAGGAGCAACAGAGGAGGATGAAGGAGCTGACGAGTCAGAGGGAGGAGCAGGAGAGGAGGAGGATGGAGGAGCAGGAGAGGCTGAGGGAGCAGGAGAGGAGGATGGAGGAGCTGACGAGGCAGAGGGAGGAGCAGGAGAGGAGGATGGAGGAACTGACGAGGCAGAGGGAGGCGCAGGAGAGGATGAGGATAGAGGAGCATGCGAGGCTGAGGGAAGAGCAGGAGAAGAGGATGTAGGAGATGCGGGAGGAGCATGAGCGACGGATAGCGAATATGTTTTAGGCTTTTGCCACACGCTTATCCATCGATGTCCCACCACCTCTACCTCCATCTTCGTGATTTTTTGTATTTTATTTATAATGTTAAACTTATATGTATTTATGCATGATGTAGTTTATCTTTGGATAAATTTATTTATGTACTTTGGAGTTAAATGGCTGTGAATGTGAATATGATGAAATATATTACATGAGCGGTGTATATCAGGATATATTGTAACAGGTGTATATCAGGTGTATTTCAAGAATTTTGTGTTGGAATATAGGCTGGGAAAAAAAAAAAAAACTTTTACCTACGAAAATTTTTGTAGGTAAAAGAATCCTCCAAGTTTTTACCTATGAAAGTTTTCGTAGTCAAAACTCTCACAATGTTTTTACCTACGAAAATATTCGTAGCTAAACGTTTTTTAAGGTATTTTTATCTACGATATCATTCGTAGTTAAACGTGTTTGTTTGGTAAATATTTTTACGTACGAAAATATGCGTAGGTAAGGGAATTTTTAGCTACAAAATTGGTCATAGGGAAACGTTTACTAAATATTTTTATCTACGAATATACCTTTTAGCTACGAACGTATTGGTAAGCAAAAAGTCTTATTAATATTTTTAGCTATGAAATTTTTGGTAGCTAAAATGAGTTTAATATTTTTTGCTACGAAATTGTTGGTAGGTAAAAAATTTTGTAAATATGTTTAGCTACAAAATTGTTGGCAGGTAAAAGTGTTTTTAATATTTTTTGCTACGAAAGTATTTGTAGGTAAAAAGTCTATGTTTAGCTATGAAATTGTTGATAGGTAAAAAGTATTTGAAATATTTTTGGCTACAAAAGTATTCGTAGGTAAAAAGTGTTGTATATATTTTTAGCTATGAAATTGTTGGTAGGTAAGTATTTTTACCTGCAAAACTATTCGTAGGTAAAAAGTTTTTTCAATACTTTTATCAATGAAATGCAACGTTGGTAAAATTGTTTGCCTACGAAAACTTTCGTCGGCAAAAGTCTTACCTTTGCCAACAAAATTTTTTTTTTCGTGGGTAAAAGGTGTTCCCCTCAGGCTTTTAGCTACGAAATTGCCAACGAAAAATTTCATTGGTAAAATATTTTTGCTGCGAAATTAAGTCTTTTGCCTACGAAAAGTTTCGTTGGTAAAAGTGTGTTTTCTTGTAGTGGTCCACCCCCAGGAAGTAAGGCTCTCCCACAGTACACGGCACCACCTAAACCACACATACGGTGGGACCCAGTGTAAACGGATTCTAAGTAATCTGAAAGTGTGATCTTAATCGTGTGGCAATTCGCAATTCATAACATGCTGTCATGCTTAGTTAATTATGTACTCATGGTTGCTAACTAATTAATCGCCAATGGTTAGTCAGTCATGTAATTATGGTTGCTGACTACTAATCATTCAGGAAATCATCTGTCCAATAGTCTAATTCATGAACGGGATAGGTTATCTAATACCACTTGTCCAAGGGAAGTGGATTTCCTGGCGTGTTGACGTCACCAAGTTATGTTGTCCCCATTATAATGTATGTGTTATATCCAAACCGTTCATCTATTTGGTGAGATCATTTCAGATTACAAGCCTAAAAATGAAGCAGATCCAAAGTTCATGTGGATCACAATACAGAAAACAGTGGGGCTATGATGCCTTCCAGTGAAACCTTCATAAGGCCCACTTTGATATTTATTTTCCATCCAACCTATTAATAAGGTCACAAAGACATGGATGAAATCAAATACCAGCTTCATCCAAAACTTCTGTATCCCCAAGAATTTTTCAATAACATGCGTTCAATCCAAGTGCTTTCCATCGTGTGATCAACTTAATCTTTATATCTACATCATTTTTGGGCTCATGACTTAAAATGATCTCACAAAATTTATAGGCAATTTGGATATAATACATATATCATGGTGTACAGAACTTGGTGATGTCACCACACCAGGCAATCCACCTTGGTCGAACTAAAAAAATGAAAATTCCATTGATAGGAGGTTAGGATTTTCGATTCTCTAATTTGGAGTGCATGCCATATGGCCAAAAAAAGGCAATTCTTCCATAGAATGAAATACATGTGGGCCCCATGTTTTCAAATCCGGACTATTTGGCTGGTGGGCTGTCACAAAAATCTTACGTTGCATATGAACGGTTATAAGAGAACATGGTCGGGGGTCCAAATTTCGTGAATAAAAAAGTCCATTGCTCTTTATATTGTGGCCCGCCTGAGATGTGGATTAGGCTGGATTTTGAAGCTAGGCATGACATTGAGGGGGCGCATCTAACGGACGGTATGGATGGAACTTATACGAATTATTTAAACCCACACAATTATCATGCGTTCAAACGATGTAATCATTCCCCGTACTTTTTAGTAAAAGTGAATTTTGATCGTTATGTCCCAATAACAAATAGGATGAAGCAGAGTCAGGAAATCTCTTTATCATCCACACAATGCAAGCAACAAAAAAGTCTTTAATGCTAGTTTCAAAGGATGACAAGCTACCCAACCAAGCTTTAAGAATTATTTTATCATTTTAACCAATTGAAAAAGAAATTGTAAGTTGATGTAGCCAAGGTCGACCGGCCTTGTAGGGCCCCTAAGCTTAGCCCAATAGCTAGGCCTAGGCTTGAAATTGCCTCGTATCTGGGCCCGGCCAGGATCAGGCTAGCAATGAATGTCCCAACCTGGCTCATTGGCTTGAGCGAAACATCATGTGGGTAATGTATAATGATCAAAATTATTTATTTGACCAATGAGACAAATGTTAGATGTGGCATAGACGCATTCTTAACATGGCGGGATCAAAACAATAGTAGAAGCAGTCCATATCTGAGCTTAAATTTAAACTGGTGTTTCTAGTTTGAAAAAATTTATTCCAATTAGAAAGAAATTGTCATTCGAAGTGTAAATTATAAATTAACTATAATTATTGATTTGTGTATTCATTCATTCTACAAGAAAGCATATGCTTTCAGCTCATAAAAAATTTAAGAAACTTTTATTATTTTTAATAATTTGAAATTTTATTTTTATTTTTAGAGTTTTAGATTTTCAATTTTTTTATAGATTGATTGTGGTCATGTCATAAATCAAAAGTTATTTCGATGCCTTTTATTTTTGACAAAACTTATTATTCAGATAAGTTCTGTTCCAGTTGACAATACTTTTATTATTTTTTATAATTACAAATTAAGATTTTATTTTATTTTTCTTTATTAAGGGTGTAATTGAGAAAAAAAAAACCTTATAGACATTGCAATAAAGTATTTAAATTCTGTCTCTTAATTTATTTTTTTTAAGATTCAAAAACTACCTTATGCCTTTTTCGACTGGCCAGGCAATGGACCCTTTTGAGCTAATTTGAGCCTGGGCCGGGCCAGGGCCGGAGAAAGGGCTTTGGGAGCTAGTGCAGAGCTGGGCCAACCTGGGCGTGGGCCATTATCAATCCTATTGAGCTGAACGGTCGGATTTTAAGCTGGGCATGGAGACTATCATATGCATTGTAAGGATGTCCGGAACGATAGAGCTGCATGTCAAGATAGTATAAAACCAGGACCTGTAGGTGATCAGTTTTCCATTGACGGTTCGTTGGTGGAAATGGCTTGACTCTGGAAGTGTGCTTTTGCACACCTGTTAAATGGTGGTGGATAACCTGATATTATTTCATACACTTGGACCAATCCTGGCCATCCAAATTATGGCTCGTGTCGTGGATGGATCATGGCCCCGAAATTACAATGGTTGAACGGTGTTAACCGTTTAATTGGCGTCCATCAGATGGACGCTTAATGGTTAGCCTTCCAAAATCAAGGGTTGGTTCAAATTTCTGAGTTCATCTGATCAGTCTGACTTTCTGAATCTGATCAGTTCATTGCAGATCTTACGGACGGCTTGGATTGACGTGTAACATGGAACGAATCACCACCATTTAAGACAGAGTGACGAGCTCAATTCTCCCAACGAAAAACAAAGAGAGCGGATTGCCTCTGTGGCTGGGGATGTTTGGGGGTATACAGATATATCCGTGACAAATCCACTCCGTCCATCTGTTTTGAAAGACCGAAATAGAACATGATTCTAAAAATCTGGCAAATCCAAAATCATGTGCGCCATACCACACGAAACAGTGGGGATCGAACACTTCTCAGGAAGATATTTGTTCCTGCAGTTTGTCTGAGCGGTGATAATTCTACCGAAGCTTTGGATGACATATAAACATCATGGTCAGCTGCAGGAAGTTATCAACGTGGATGTTGCTGTTCCTACCGTTTTGTTGGTGTGCCTCACTTGATTTTTGGATCTCTCTGATTTTTAGAATCCTGTTCTAAAGTTTTCTTTAAAAACATATGGACGGAGTGGATTTATCAGGGAAATCTATGTGGACCCCACACAGACCCGGGCATAGAGAGAGTTTTGCTGCAATGCATCCCGACGTACTGCTATTATTTCAAGTTCCGACAGTATTCATTGAATCTGGGATTATAATTCAATGATCCAAACCATTAATTCGATGAATCTCACTGTGGATGCTGTAATGATGAAAATATTCAAGATTTTAACATCCTTTAACTGTCCCACAGGAGACAACAGTTAAGAGAAACGGTCCATTCAAAATAAAAGATTTAAATGATCCAAGGTTAAAATAATAAGATATGATATGTTAATTTAAAATTATTTTTTTTAACTTTTTTTTCTCCTATCTACAGTGAGGCCCACCTTGTAAACGTCTTGGAACATTGAAACAAGATCCTAGATCCAACGTGTACTGTCCCTGTGTATAAAAAAAAACCAATACGTAGGGATGCATTTCAGCAGATCAGGGGAGAGAAATGGGATGCTACTCGCGAGTTACACTGAATCCTACTCTCCCTTGACCACCAACATATTATGAGTGCGACTGGCGAGATCCGGATCGTTCCCACGGTGGGCCCCACCGTTTACATTGGCCCCCATAATCAGGCTGGTCCAGTTATCATGTGGGCCACATGCGTCAGACATAACGATGACGAAAGAATGTCCAACGGTCCGATTCACGCGGGTACGTGGCCTGCTCGGTGATTGGATTCATCAGATTTTTACCACGAAACACATACCAGGTGGGACCTGCATGATAAACGGCCGGATCTCCATTAGCTTATGTTGACCGCGAAGCCAAGCATTGGATACTCGCGGGAGTAGACACAGCACGACCCAACAACAGAAACGCCGCAGAGAGAGAGAGAGAGAGAGAGGGAGAGAGAGGCTACTCTCCTCGGGAACCCATGAAAGATTTCGAAAGTTAGGCCCCTCTTTTTGGCAATGTCACTCCTCAATTCATTGTTCAACAGGGGCCTTCTTGGCGCAAAATGGTGAGTTTTTGACACTTCCCCCCTCCTTTTATTTTCAATTCCAACCATGTCTTTTCATTCAAAATCTTGTACTAAGAAATGCAGATTCAATACCCCAATTGCTTAATTTCCAGACTCATCTCTTGGATTGATGAATTTGAACGATCCTAATCCTTCTTTTTTTTTTTTGGGGGGGGGGGGGTGGTGGGGTGGTTACAGCAGTGCCACTTCTGATTTCAATCCTATAAGAACTGTTGATTTTTTTTTATTTTTTATTTTTGTCAATTGATTAGTTTTTTTTCTAATGGTTGTCTGGATTAATCTGTTAGAGTAGTATTTCTAATTCCATTCATGGAGTACGAAAATGGCTGATGCGTTTCAGGAGCGATTGGATGCTCAGTTGGACTAATTTGCAATAATTGCAATTAAGGGGGATGATGAATGATCTTGTTCTACTAGCGCAAGCTAGTTGTTTTGGTAC
Source organism: Magnolia kwangsiensis (assembly GCA_037074715.1). Classification (NCBI taxonomy): domain Eukaryota; kingdom Viridiplantae; phylum Streptophyta; class Magnoliopsida; order Magnoliales; family Magnoliaceae; genus Magnolia; species Magnolia kwangsiensis. The sequence goes on along the minus strand of CM073572.1, from coordinate 186,358,402 downwards.
TGGACTATACAATTAATGATCTGGTCCATCCATCGGGTCCAATGTTCTTCACGGGGTCACTGGGCGAAAATGACAGTGATTGGACGGTCATAACCATTCCATCAATGGATTTAAAAACGAATGGAGCAGATTGGTTATTGCAGAATAGTTCACTTTGTCGAAATTGACAGTCCATCTTAACTGTCTCAGAAGTTACTATTATCCAATGTTAATTATAGTCTGATCAGTCTTGAAAATGAAAGGGTGTGAAAGAAAGGGCTTGGTTTGATTGTTAGGACCCTCAGATTGTGTGAAATTTTCATACCATGAGCTGTGAAAGTGGGCCTGATAGGATGGAAGTTCAAATAAATATTCGGGATTGCCCAAGCGTTCAAAATGACTACTTTGCACCATAACATGTTGCAATCTGATAGCATAGGAATTAGGATTGTTCCCCTTAGAAATATAGAGGAAATGACCAAAATGTTGGTGGAACCATTTTAATTCACTATCAAGACCAATTCCTTCTGCAAATTCATGGCTTTCAAATTGGAAGTGAAACGATTGGAATGGCTATTTGGGGGATCATGTCTTTGTTATCTATGGAGTGGGGTTTGGCCTACTTAGCTCATTTCCACACTGGCAATATGAATTATTGAAATTCAATTTAATCCAATTGAGTATCCAAACTCAGCGTTGACTAATGGTTTCCCCCAAACCTAGTTCAGAGTCCTGATTCGAGTTGTAGAAGAAAATAATTGTAATTGTTGGACATGATACATGGTGGTTTTGTGGCTCCTGTGGAGAACTCCAACTGAAGGTAACAAGAGCAAGAAACTTATATACTCCATTCCTATTGTCATTATAATAGGAACCATATGCTAATCTTATAATGCTTGAAATAGGAGAATAGGAAACAAAATTTTCTTACTCATCATATTATTCGAAGCCCCACAATCAAATTATTCAGGATGTGGATGCACGAGACTCAGAACCAGGAGCTTGATTGGTAGTTGCAGAGATACCTGGCTGCTCCATAGAAGTATCTGAATGCTGAGATGAATGCAATGGCAGTTTGAGGGTAGCCAACTCTTGTTGTAAATTGCCATTTGCTTGATCTCTTGGCTTTGTTTTATTTTTGAAAGGTAACATATGGTCTTGAACCAAGATGATCATGGTGACTCGTCTCCATTAGTATAGTTTCCATTTGCCCCTGACATACATCTTGGTAGATTGGGCCCACTCCAAGTAATTTCTTCTGTCAAGTTTGATGGCCGTAATCACTAAACCAAGATGATCATGGTGACTCAACCCAATTAGGATTCGTGCCTTTTGATTATCCCATGTGGTATTGTCTGCCATTAAAAAAATAATAATCCATAATTTGTAATGAAAAAAAAATAAAAATGCATCATTGGCTCTAACAGGAACATAAACTCAGCATATGCTGAAAAACTCTGGGCTCTTGTAGCAGCCTGGCATTAAAAGCATCACAGTTTTCTCAGGGAGGATGATCTGGATAGGTGAGATATGCCCAATGATTTGGTCCGATGAAAAATCAGTTTGGTGAATGGAATCGGTGGGTTGTGAATGGTGAATTGGTGATTGACGGTTTCAATGAGTTTAGCAGACACTCTGGTTGGCGGAAAATATACATGAAACTAAAAGTTGATGCTTGAAACATTGGTTTAGCAGCAAATTTGGTTGTCAGAAAACATGCTTGAATATGAGAAGATGTCGACTGGTCACGGTGAGGCACGCTGGTTGAGCTACCGACACTATTGGCCAGTGGGGGCCGGGGGCCCGGCTGTTGGGCCGCTGGTCAAGCAGTGGCCGCTATGGAGCCCGTTGTTACCTGTGGGTGGGCAGATGCTTGCTGGCAGTGGGCGCTACCTATGGATGGGACTGGCAACTTGCTCAAAAAGGGAGGGGGGAGGAGAAGGAGGAAGAAAGCAGGGAAGAGGGAGGAGCTTATTAGATTACCTCTTGATCCTGCTTTGATACCAAATCTTAGGAGCGTAATCAATGCAACAAAAGCCCTAGGAGTTATGGAGTGCGTGTAAGATTATCTGGATGTGGAAATCCCAAAGATCTACTGTGCATAGGACATGGAGATCTAGGGTTCGGATGGCTTCACTAACTGAGACGCCATAGATGCCAGATAAAAATACCAGAATACCGATGTTGTAGTCTTCCTCTCCTTCACACCAGTATACAGAATGATAGATGGGAATTAGGGTTCTGTCGTTGTGTAGGATCAGGGAACCAGCTCTTTCTTATATAGAATCTGTGGAGATGAGAGTTTGAATCCCATCATAACTCTTTATCTCACTGCTCCACATTGCTGTGTCATAGTTCAATACAAACAGCTCTGCGTAAGGCTATAGCACTCTACCCCTAACGCAGAGTATCTGCGTAAATCACATAGAAGTGGGGTCCACTAGTTTACATAATCACATAGTCCAACATTCAGATCAATCTAGACCGTTGATCAATAAGGCCCACCTTATAGAGTTCTTACATTCTCCCACTTGGGCCACGTTGAGCAACTTCAATGATTAATCATGTAGAAATACTTTTGAAAAACAAGTTTTGATTTAAGAAAATATCCAAATAGTTAACCAATGAAATTGTTGGACAATATGTGTAGTGCTATTCAATTTGGTCCATCAAGATTGTCAGTATCGAACCGCGATAGTCATCACAACATTTAATTTAGGCGAAGTGAGGCTAAGCGCGATCACAAGTACTTTCAATCTTAATGACATAGATCAGAAACTAGGAAATGTGGTATAAGGATTACACATTTAGTGTGATGATATGTGCCTATCCTTAAGAGATCCTGAAGCTTTTACATGTCTCCAACGAGACATAACTGTGGTTCTACTTACTCAAAATTTGCGCATATATATAGAGAAGTAGAAATAAATCTTTATATGAAAATCATTAAAACTATATAAATGAGATCTCTAATTGTCTATGAAAATCAAAGTACGCTCAATTTCCACTATGTGAAAACATCTGTGGGATCAATGACTCCCATGGATGTCATATGCTCTTGAAATGACGTGATCGGGAGCCCTTTAGTGAGCGGATCTGCAATCATCTGCTTAGTGCTGATGAACTCCACGGACACTTAATGATTATGAACTCTTTCCTTTACAATAAGATATTTGATGTTGATATATCTCGACCTTGATGAATGCTTGTTGTTGCTAGAGAAGGAAATAACAACTGAATTATCGCAGAATATTCTCAATGGTTTCAGGATATGCTTCAGTATCCGCAAACCTGAGAAGAAACTCTGTAACCATAGTGCCTGATTAGATGCCTTGTGGTAGACAATAAATTTAGCTTCTATAGTGGATGAGACTGTGGTAAACTGTTTCACACTTTTCCACGATACAGCTCCTCCAACCATCATGAAGATATATCCTAAGGTACACTTCTTAGTATTAACGCAGCCTGCGAAGTCTGCATCTGAATTTCCGATCAGTTTCAACCGATCAGATCTTCTGTATATGAGTCTGAAGTCTTTGGTTCTCTTTAGATACCGTAATACTTTCTTTGCAACTATCTAATGTTGCATTCCTGGATTAGATAGGTATCTTCCCAACATTCCAACAACAAAGGCAATATCTGGTCGTAATGGGGACATCATGCGCACATGCGCACGCACGCTGCCCCCTACGCACGTATGTATGAAGGAGGGCCCCACCATTGATCTGGCTTGATGATGACGTCCAGAGAGGGCCTCCTAGTTAGAAGACGAAGTTTGATTCAAAAGAGTGAGCCCGATAATCAAGATAAACCCATCATGGGATCTCATGATCGTGGCCCACTAGTCGGATTAAGTTTATATTTTAGGATTTTCTTATTTATATTATTCAGAACATTATGAATACTTTACATTTCTTTGATTGATTTTTATTTTAGTTTACTTCATCGCCAAGTAATAGGTTGCGCACATGGCGCGAGTTGTGGGGTATAGGGTTTTTCTATAAATAGGCATCCATTGTAGTTCTTTTTTAATTAATTGAAGTTTAATAAAAGTTTTTGCAAGTTTTTTTCTACTCTCTGAGTTTCTGAGTTGTGAAAAAATTTAAGTGGGTGCGAAGCTCTCCCTTTTCGAAGGGCTAACCACCGTGGTGTGAAGCCATATCTATCCCCATCTGCCTCTACCCTCTTCCATCCATATATCTCACCTTCTACAGCCAACCTCGCCTCGAATCCATCAGTTTTACAGTGGATCTTCTCCCTACAGCCAGTTTTCAGAATCTGGCCCTGTAGGAGGGCTGAAACTTCGGCGGAGCACCGCGCACAGCCCGTAGCTCGGATCGCCCTGAAACTTTGGGGGTTTGGAGCCCACCCTTGGCCGATTAGGGCCAAGGAAACGGTTTCCGGGTGTGGGACCTGCTTGCATGTGCGGTCAGGCTAGTGCGCACGGCCAAGGAAACGGTTTCCAGGTGTGGGACCTGCTTGCATGTGCGGTCAGGCTAGTGCGCACGTGCGTTAGGCCCTGGGCCGCTATCCACTTGTGGAATTTGTCTTCGGTTCAGGTTTTCTCTTATTTTCCCCTTTTCATACCTATTTTCATAAGCCCAAATCCTAGATTGCATTACCCTTAATTTATTTGTCTTTTTTTTAAAAAAACCCTAGGGTTCCTTGAGTTGAAATTAGTGAATCCCTTGGATTAGGGACTAATACTGTGCATGTGTAGATGAGTATTTCTTATCTTTGAGAATTGTTTGGTTCATAATTTTTATTGATCCAGCTCTAATATGTGTAGGCCTAGACCCATATAGATTCCCCTTAATTGAATGTTTGGACTTTCATGTGGGATATGAAATTTGTGTAATTGTTTATGAACTAACGCGATCTTAAGCTTGAAATCTCGCACATCATATTTGAATTTCATGTCCTGCATCAGGTCGCATACAGACTTGAGCATACATGATGCTCCCTACTACTGATGCGTAAGGAAATTCCTTCATTCGATTATTTTTCAAATCATTTTTCGGACATTGAAATAGGCCAAATTTGTCGCCCTTCATAATGGACGACATCCGGAAGCACAATTTTGCATGTCATACCTTTCGAGTACCCTAGTGATATAGGCTCTCTGTGATTGGCTGAGCAGTCCAATTGATCTGTCGTGGCAAATCTCAATGCTGATGACATAAGAAGCTTCACCAAGATCTTTCATTTTAAATATTTGAGATAAGAATTTCCTGATGTCGCTCAACATCCTGGTATCACTGCTAGCCATAAAAATGTCATCAACATAGAAAATCATCATGACGAACTTACTCTCACTGATTTTAATGTAGATGCATTCATCTGCAGTGTTTTCTACAAAGCCATATGAGGAAATTACTTTATGAAACTTTAGGTACCACTGTTGTGATACCTGTTTCAACCCATAGATGGATTTTTTTTAGTTTGCAAACCAAATATTCTAAACTATTAGCTACAAGATCCATTATACCTTCGGGTTGCAACATGTATACATTCTCATTCAGATCCCCATTGAGAAATACAGTCTTTACCTCCATCTGATGTAACTCTAAATCCATATGAGCTACAAGATCCATTATGACCTTAAATGAGTCTTTCTTAGATACTGGTGAGAAAGTCTCCTTAAAGTCAATGCCCTCACGTTGGTTAAAATCCTTGGCAACAAGTTTAACTTTATATCTTTTGATATTACTCTTGGAGTCTCTCTGGGTTTTAAATATCCATTTACAACCAATCGGCCTTATTCCAGTAGGTAACTCTATAAGATCACATACTTTATTGTCCCGCACGGATTTCAACTCATCTTTCATGGCATCAAACCAACGAGAAGGATCAGCACTTTGTTTGACTTGTGTAAAGGATTCAGGATCATTTTCTACCCTATGTCAAAGTCGTGCTCCTGTAAGTATACGATGTAATCGTCTTGATTTATAGGCATTTTCTCTCTTTCAGATCTTCTCAATGGTTCTTCTTGTTGGGTGTGATTTTGATCTTTATTTTCCTCATTAGTGGTTAGTATATGAGGTTCTACATGGTGTTCTGTAGTGACTGCAGAATCGATTGCATCATTAATATCCACGTGATCTTAATTGACTATGACTGGAGTCCTAGTCCTTTGTTCTTCAAATACAAAATTTCTTGTGTTCGTGCTCCCACTATTTTTAGTGTCTTCAACGAATCTGATATTCTCAGTCTTAACTAGTGTTTAAATTGTCGGCGATATTATCGAAATATTGTTGATAATATCGGTGTCGCTGCACTGGCAACACTGAAATCCCATTTATTCATGTCGGTTCCAAGTTTCGCCAATAATCTCGCCGAATTGTCAGTATTTTCAAAATATCGCCGATATTTCGCTATTCCCACTAACCACAGGTGGGAATTGTAGCCAACAACCCACCTTTATCAATAAAAGGAGGTAGTTGTCGGCGATAAAATCACAAAAAACACAAAAATACTTGTTTTTTCACCCGGATCTGGAGGAAGATGCGAATTCACGATTGTTGAGTGCAAATTGACAATTTTCGGTAAGATTCAACCGCAACAATTTCTTTTTTTCCGTCGAAAAATCCTCTGCAACTTCTCGAATCCGCTTGCAGCAGAGATCTTGTTGGAAAATAGAGGGGTTTTTTTTAAAAAATTTTATTTTTAATTTGGTACGAGGGAGAGGAATTTTCAGGTTGAAAATCTAGAGAAATTGGTGGGAAGGAGATGAAATGTTGAAAATTTTGGATGGGAAGAGGGATTTTCGGGGTTTTAATGCAAATTGGGGATCGGGTCGGGCGTGAAATGGGATTGCGTACTTAGTTACTCAGTACTCTCTTATCATAATGAGTACACTCTGTTGGGCCCACCGAGAATGTACTAGTCTATCCATGCTGTCCATTCGTTTTTCCATCTTATTTTAGGGGTTGAGACCAAAATTTAAGTGTACCAAAAGATCAAGTGGACCACACCATTGGAAACAATTGGAATAATGACTTCCACCGTTAAAACTTTTTTAGGGCCCACAGTGATGTTTATTTCTCATCCAACCTATTCATAAGATCACACAGACATGGATGAAGGAAAAAAACAACTAGAAGTTTGATCCAAAACTTCTGTGGCCCCCAAGAAATTTTCAACGGTAAATGTTCAATTCATACTATTTCCTATGGTGTGGTCCACTTGAGGTTTGGATATACTTCGTTTTTAGGCTCGAGACCTAAAATTATCTGGTAAAATGGATGGATGGAGTGGATAAAATACATAAATTACAGTGGACCCCATAGAGTTTACCCAGTACACTTAGCATATTGAGTTACTTAGTACGCAATCGGCTTCCATCAGGTGGGGCTTTGACGGTGTAGGTCAGTGCTCCGTGGGCCCCACCATGATGCATCTGTTGTATCCATGGTGTCCATTAATTTTTAAATATTATTTTAGAGCTTGATCCAAAAATGAGGTAGATCTAAAACTCAGGTGGATCACACCACGGGAAAACAATAATGATTGGATATCCACCATTTAAATCTTCCTAAGGCCCACTGTACAGTTTATTTGACATCCAATCTGTTAATTAGCTCATACAGACCTAGATGAAGGGAAAAAACAAAGATCAGGTTGTTCCAAAACCTTTATGGCCCCCAAAAAGTTTTTAATGGTCAAAGTTCATTCAACACTGTTTCGTGTAATGTAGTCCAATTGAGATTGGGATATACCTCGTTTTTTTTTTTTTTCTCATATCATAAAATTATCTATAAAAATAGATGGACGGCATGGATGAAACACATACCTCGTGGTGGGGCTCACAGAGCACGGCAGGGGGAGTAGCCAATCCGTTTCCGCAGCGGCGCGGATCAGGGATGCGAATTTTCTGCGGAAGCCTTTCCCTGTGCTCCTGCACTGCAAGCTCAGGTGGGGCCCACTGTGATGTTTTTGAGAAATCCTCCCCATCCATCCGTTTGTTGATTTCATTTTAGGACTTGTTGTCAAAATGAACCGTATCCAAAGCTTAAGTGAGCCGTACTAAAGGAAAATGTGGTTAGGGAAATTCCTACCGTTGAAACCTTCCTGGGTTCAACATTGATGTTTAGATGCCATCCATACTGTTAATAACGTCATTACTATTGCGATGAATTGAAAACAAAAATATTGGCATGAATCAAAACTTCTGTGGCCTCACAAATATTTCAACTATGGATGTTTAATTATCATGTTTTAGGCTCACTCGAGCTTTAGATATGGTTCATTTTTGGCATCATCTCCTAAAATGAACTCACAAAATGGATGGACAGGGAGGATTTTTCACAAACATCACTATGGGCCCCACCTGAGCTTGCAGCGCAGGAAGAAAATCCGAGTCCCGCGGATCAGGATTGAGTGCTATTGAATCCGGCGCGGATTGGGTACTGACAAGATCCGTAGCCAAAGGAAACGGATTGGCTACGCCCCCTGCCACTAGCCAATGGCTGGTGGTTGGTGCTCTGTGGGCCCCACCACGATGAATGTGTTTCATCCATGCTGTCCATCTATTTTTCTAGATCATTTTATAGAATGCCTATAGGGCCCACTTTTTTTTTTTTTTTTTTTAGGATAACTATATATATATATATAAACAAGAGGAACAAAGATGAAAATGAGATCTGTTGAGGGCCCACTTGTTAAGGCGTGATCCAAAAAAATTAAGAAGATATAAATTACAGGTCTTCCACACTACAAGAAATAATGGTTGAATGCCCACCATTAAAATTTTCCTAAGGTCCATGGTAATATTTTTGACCACCTAACATATTGATAAGGTCAAATAGACTTGAAAGAAAAAAAAAAAGAAAAAAAAAGAAAAAAGAAAAACACAAATATCAGCTTGATCCAAAACTTATTTGGCCCACAAAAGGTTTTTAATGGTCATTAACCACTATTTCCTATGGCGTGGTCCACACAAAATTTGTATCTACTTTATTTTTTAGTCCACACCCTAAAATAAGCCGGCAAAATAGATGAACGTTGTGGATATACAATGCATACATTCAGGTGGGTCCTACGATCAAGATTCAAACGATGACTACAAGCCACCTCATCACTCCATGTAGGGATGAGGGATGGCAAAAAAGGTATGCTTTGTGAATTCATTTAATTTTACCTGTCTTAATTATTATATGATAGTTGTATTTGTATTATATAAACTCATTTTGGTTATTGTTGAAGTAATTTCTTACGACAACGCATGCTTTTTGGGTTATCATGTAATACATTCTTTTGTAAATTTTTTTATTCCTAAATATCCAAATACGTGTATCTAGGCATGTCCTAAATTTTTACTGAAAAATTCTACCATTTCCCCCATGTTTTTCTATTTTTCCTCGCATTTCCGGTTATTAGCGATATTATCGGCAATAACGATATGATATTTTTATCTCCAGCCAACGAAACTTGTAGCGATACCGACAACTTGAACACTGGTCTCAACAATCCTGATAGAGTGGGAAGGACAGCAGAATCGATAGCCCTTTGATCTTTCTGGATATTCTATGAAAAAACAACTTACGATTCTAGGATCAAGCTTCTTTTCATGCGGGTTATAAATTTTGACCTCAGCAGGACAACCCCAAACATATAGATATCGGAGACTTGGTTTTCTCCCATTCCACACCTCAAAAGGAGTTTTTCCTATTGCTTTGCTGAGGACCCTGTTTAGTATATGAACTGCGGTTTTGATCGCATCACCCCACAGTGATTCTGACAATGTTGAATTAGTAATCATGCTTCGCACCATATCCATAAGGGTGCAATTACGCCTCTCAGCAACACCATTCTACTTTGACACCAACTGTAAGATTATTTGGATGCGGAAATCCCAGAGATCTGCTGTGCATAGGACACGGAGATCTAGGGTTCGGATGGCTTACCTAACTGAGATGCCATAGATGCCAGATAAGAATACCAGAATACCAACGATGTAGTCTTCCTCTCCTTCACACCAGTATGCAGAATGATAGATGGGAATTAGGGTTATGTCGTTGTGTAGGATTGGGGACTCAACTCTTTCTTATAGAATCTGTGGAGATGAGAGTTTGAATCCCATCATAACTCTCTCTTCCACTGCTCCACATTGCTGTGTCCTAGTTCAATACAAACAGCCCTACACAACCTTGCGTAAGGCTATAGCACTCCACCCTTAACGCAGAGTATCTGCGTAAATCACATAGAAGTGGGGTCCACTAGTTTATATAATCACACAATCCAACATTCAGATCAATTTAGATCGTTGATCAATAAGGCCCACCTTATAGAGTTCTTACAGTGCATCCATAAACCAATGGGAGTCCGACACACCACCATGCTTGACAATCGATGTCTGCGGTGGCCCTTGGTTACAATCACTCTAGCCTAGTTTACATATCCTTTCCACCTTGTGTCGGATTTCAATTCAGCCAGATTAGCATTCAATAACAGTCTCCTTGCTATCAAAATTATCCAACCCTAGGGAATGGCTCATATTTTGAAAGCATCCCCTGTTTCTTTCTTCCCAAACCGCCCAAAGGCCCCCCAATAAGCATAGACGCCATATACCTTTCGACTCCTTTCTAACCTCTACCTTGTGCCAACTCGCAATAAATAAGCCAATAGAGTTGGGTGAAGCCCAAGAGACCTTAAGCCTGGATAAGAAATTGTTCCACATTGCTAGCGATCGAGCAATAAAGGAAAAGGTGATCCACCAACTCAAACTTGGCTATGCACATTAAACAAATATTTAGAAGCATCATTCCCTGTTTCTGGAGATTATCCATAATCAGTATCCTTCTCCTTCCAACAAGCCAAGCGAATGCTGCAATATTTGGGGGAGTACCATAGGACCAAACATCCCTGCCATAAGTAGGAAAATAGCTTCAATAGTTAACCATTCATCTCCCTATATTTCTCCATCAAATAAATATTTCGAAGAATCATTCTCTCCCTATATTTCTCCATCAATTGTCTAATTAGGAACATAGCTTCAGTAGTTAACCTCCCCCCTGGCATGGAACCAAACCGATTTACTGATACATTTGACTATACCTTAGTCTTAGCTCGATCACTCTTTCCCAAAGTTTCATAGTATGGCTCATAAGTTTAATCCTACGATAGGTAGTGCAGCTCTATGTCTCGTTTATTTTTATAAATAGGTACACCACAGTACTTTTCCTCCATTTGTCTGGTATTTTTTTTCAGTCTTGCAATATTGTTGAACAACTTTGTCAACCAAAATAACCTGGCCTCTCCCATACACTTCCAAACCTCTAGGCATACCATCTAAAGTCCAAGGGCTTTTCCTGTTTTCATCTTTCTCAAGTCTTCTTTCACTTCAAATATCCTTATCCTACGAAAATATCTATGGATTCTAACCTCATTTGAATTTATGGTTCCTTGTGTCCTCATGCTCTTAGAGTGATTGTCGTTTAACAAGTTCAGAAAATAGCTTCTCAACCTGTCTTCGATCCCATTGTCCTTGACTAGTACCTTCTAGTCATTGCTATTAATGCATCTAACATGATCTAAGTCCCTACTCTTCCTCTCTCATTTTGCAAGTTTGAAGACATCTTTCTCACCTTCTCTTGCTACTAATCTATTGTAAAGATCACCATAAGCTGTAAGTTTAGCCTCACTTACTTCTTTCTTAGCAGTTATATCTGTCCTGATTTTATATGTCACAGAAGAGCACATATAACAGATAATACTTTTGTTTATTACATTAAACATTTCTCATAGAATTTGCATTCCATCGTATCATTAGCTGTGTAAGTTTACTAACAAATGTGTTTTTTTTTTTTTTTTTTTTGGTCGTTGGTATTTTTTAGCAAGACTTGCTTGAATCTAGCCATCTCAAGAATCAAGTTGCTTCGAAACAAGAGAGAGGTGCAGCTGAAAAAGATGCGCCAGGAGATTGCGCAATTTCTCCAGACTGGCCAAGAAGCCATTGCCCGAATACGGGTACGCTCATAATTCTTTGGATATCTGCTGATATTTTCTTATTAGGATTCTTGTCAGTTCCAGGTTGTATTAATTTCTTGTGTTTATGCTAGGTGGAGCATATTATACGCGAACAGAACATTTTGGCTGCCTATGAGATCTTAGAGCTTTTCTGTGAATTCGTTCTCGCACGGGTTCCTATCCTTGAAAGCCAGAGGTGAATTATCATTACATGGTCTTCTTTATCTATTTGGCTTCAAATCATTCATACTCAATTTTTCATATACCCTGATATAGCGTCTGACACTAAATCCATGTTGTGTATCAATGCTCTCTCATTTATCCCAAATGGGCGAGTTGATGAGGTAAAATAAAGGAATTGAAAAAGACCAAGGTACGAGCTTAGCACACTTGTCTTTGTCACTTACTTTCCAGGCCACTTTTTGGGTACTACAACCTCCTAGTGGCGCTAAATGGGCCCCGTTTGAAATCTGGAGTTAACATTTAAACAAGCTAAAGATCATGTGATTCCAATGTCAGTTGTACCCCAAATTTATGGAAGGGATAAATGATCATGGTGAGATTTGGTTGTATTTTCTTTTTCATTATTACTATTCTATTAAATTAGGTGGTTGTGGTTAGAACTACTGCTTGGTTGGGATTGGATTAGGGTATCTTTTACCTTGGGAAAATACATCTACATGTAAAAGAGTCCTTTATGAATAGTTGAATGAAGAATTGAAGGTTTTTAATACTTTTTGATGCATGGTGTGATGCCGGGCTAATGCACTTGATGCCTCTTATTTAACTTCCGGGTGATTCTAATTGAATTTGGGTGTCCTGTTGCTATCTGTACATGTGATATAAGATTTGAATATGCGAATCTGGTCCTTTATTATCGAAATCGTTGCATTTATTTGTTTTCAATGCCTCGGCCTTATTTTATTTTCTTTGTTTGTTATCAAAATCATTTCTCCTTTTATCTCTCTTTTCTATTGCCTTGGCCTTCTTTTCTTTTGCATCAATCTTGCTGATATCATGAGGCTGAGAATCATTGGAATACAAGTTGGATACAAAATGGAAGTACAATTTATTACTTCGTATTTATCTGCCATTTGTTGATGTGCTATTTTTGGTTTTCAATCACATCATTTCATGTGTTATGGCCCTGGCAATGGGTTGGGCTAGCCAGCAGCTAGTTGGTCCAACCTGCTTCTTAGATGGGTTTGAGCTACCCTTAGGGGTCGTTTGGATGCCTGTAAAGTCCTTAAGTTGTAAAGGGATTACAAGGGTTGTTTGGATGCACGTATTTGCCTGTAAAGGCTTTACAGGTTGCAAATAGATTACAGCTTCTAGCTGTAATCTGAAACCTGGTAAAAAGCCTTGTTTCAAATTACAAGTAAAGTTTTTACAGCTAAAAAGGCATTATACATGTTAGAACACAATGGTTAATATACACTCATGATATGCGGGGCCCACCATAATGTGTATGGTGCATCTAATCTATCCATCATGTACTTCCCTTGATGCTCTCCTGTGGCCCTAAATAAAACAGCTCGTCCATTATCAAATGGACCACACGAGGGAAGGATGGGACGTCCACCATTAAAAACTTCTAGATTGCATTTGCGGCCCACTGTGATGGGTGGAAGACATCCAATCTGCTTAGCGTGTGCATGCTTTAATGGCCTCTTAGGGCCCTAAAAAAATAAAATCATTTTTATGTGATTTTTGTAGATTTTGAAAGGTTCACTGCCCAAGCTCAAGTACGAATACCTACTTTATTCATTGTAAACACTTTACAGGCTTGCCAAACACATAATCTGTTTACCCGTAAACAGGTTACTACTTAAAAGGCAAACGGTAGCATGTAAATCAATTACAACTGAAACTCTTTTTAGGTGTAATGTGTTTACAACTAAAAAAATTACAGGCATCCAAACAACCCCTTAATGGGTCATGAGGTAGGTTTGGGCCAGAAAATGAGGCCTGTTGGGTAAATGGTCTAGGCTCCAGCTGACCCCAACCTGACCAGGCCCAACCCAACTGCTTATAAGAAGTTAATAATAGTGATATGATGATATTAAGTGTTAATCTAAATGGTCCATGTGATGTGGCACCCCTTGGAACTCTATGGGTCCAATTTTCAGCCTGATCCAAAACTCTAGTGGGCCATAGCAAAGAGAAATGCAAAGCAATGGAGGAAATTGTTTCCTTTTGCCATAGCTCACCAGAGTTCTGTATCGGGCTGAAAGTTGGGCTTGCAAGGTTTCAAGGGGTGCCGCATCATGTTGACCGTTCACATTTTGTGCCCATGACACCTGTGCAAAGGTGCGCATGGGTGCTCACGTAAGAAGGTGTGTAGGTGAGCATTCCTCTCTCTCTCTCTCTCTCTCTCTCTCTCTTATATATATATATATATATATATATATATATATATATATATATATATATATATATATATATATATATATATAGGCTAATTGAAACTATTTTGTTGGTTGAATGAGGGATGATAAAGATTTGATGGTGTACACATGTATAAAATAAAAATTTGTACATTTGTGGCCCACTAATTCAATGGGAAGAGAATATTTTTTCCTAGCCAAAGCATTTACTCTTATTATTATTAAAGGTCATCGAGTCAAAAGTATGTTGTAGGAGGGATAGTAGAGATGAATAATCTACTATTGTGCTTGTACAAGACGTCATGGTCCACAAGTCGAAGGGTTATGATTCTTCTATCAAGAAGAGTATAGCACATGGTCCATCAATTGAGGGGTCGTGATGCAGGACAAATAGCCACTTACTCTAAAAGCTTGAATTGTTAGACCAGGCCCCGCATCTCATGAGTTAGGACCTCGGTATGAAAATGCCCATGCATTAATTATCCTTGGTGAGGAGTCTCGAACATGAGACCTCCTGCTCGGATACCAATTTGATGCAGGACAATTAGCCACTTGCTCTAAAAGCTCGAACCATTAGAGCATGGCGAATCAATCCCCTTATCTCATAGCGTAGGCCCTACATCTCATGGGTTAGGAACTCGGCCGAACCCCCCATCGTGGGCCCCAAATCACATGGGTACCGCCTCACACGAGCCACCCGCTTCACACAGGCTGCCCACCCCGAGTGTACCCCCGCATCCCACAGGCTACCCTACTCGAGCTTGGTGTGAAAATGCTCCTGCATTAGGTTGTGTTTGAGCGATGTATGTGGATGGAGCTTGGGTGTGCCAAATTTGATGGTAAGTTGGTAACACAATAGGATGTTTTGCTTCATAATCTACAAAAGATAGAAATTGAGACACTAAGGGCAAATATGACAAATTACCAATTTTCAGACATTTGTGGTTTGTTTTTACCAAACAGGTTTTTATGAAAACAGTACTTATTTTCAGATATCAAGACGTTTTTCAGACAAATTACCAAATGGATTTTTCAGTACTCCCAAGTACTTAAATTCAGCAATTTAAGTTTTCAGCAGCTAAATTAATTTCCAGACCTTATTTTTTAGTTTACCAAAAAGCACCTAACTCAACATGCTGATACGAAACACCTAGGGAGTAATAAAATTGCCTGGCGTCGACAATATTTTCAATGATACCATGCAATATATCGCATGATATCATCTAAAGCCCCTTTGTATTGATACTGTGATCACTGATCAAGTCTTACAAATTAACTTAGTAATTTAAAATTATATAAATATATTAGAAGTGAACATAATATTCGTAAAATTAATTTCAATTAAAAAAAAAAAAAAAACGTTAAACATATACCCAATGCTCCTGCACCCCAACGAGTCTGAGAAACTGCAGAGAAAAGCACGCTTGAACTTCTTTACAAGGTTCTTGGTGAGGAAGGCATTTTTACTCAAAGTGGGGCAATTCCCAACCTTTACAGAAGCCACAGAAAGAAACACTTCCTGGGGTGTTTGCTTTGGCAACAACAGTGAAAATCTCCTCAGCATCAATTTGATACTCATGTGCATGTTTTGTTGTAACTTTATAGGTTGTCTTGGAAAATATCAGTCGTTTACAAAAAAGTTGACATTTCTTAAGATGAGGAAGTGATTATATGATGCTTGACGAAAAATCTTCAACTTTTTAGTTTGTATTGGCAGGGGCCCAAGCTTGGTAATCCAAACTGTTGGTCTGATGGACCCAATGGTTGAACCAGGCCTAAAATTCTCCTTGATAGCACGGTTCTAACCCTTAAGATTGGTAACCTGCAAATAGGTGGTTAAAAAATAAATGCAGCAACTGTCCACATTCAACTGAAAAAGGGCCAATGAGTGGCTTGGTAGTATCTTCCTATGTAGGAGCCTTTTAGCGCATGGAATGGGCTCATCTGATCAATGATCTGAATCATTTGATTGTGGACCCCACTTGTACAAACTGAAAACTCGAGGATATATTCCTTTGAAAGAAAATTCTTTTTAGGATGACCTCTTAGACATTCGGGTAACTTTTGCTAACTTTATGAACTTGGAGATTTGTTGTTTCTTAATTGAAAAGCCACTTGGGTTATTTTCCAACATCTGAATATGTTCCCCATGTAAAATTAGTTTTTTGGTATCTTTATCAGATGACCGATGTTGGGTGCTCACCATTGTGATCCGTCTTTCCATATGACAGGGAATGTCCCACAGAATTGCAGGAAGCTATTGCCAGCATAATCTTTGCTGCCCCCAGGTGTTCAGATTTGCCGGAGTTGGTGCAGATACGGAATTTATTCACTACAAAATATGGAAAGGAGTTTGTTTCGGCTGCTTCTGAGCTTCGGCCAGATAGTAGTGTCAATCGTGCTGTAAGTTAATCTAATGGGAATTTATATCAACCACCACCTGATAGATTTTGCATACACCGATTTTCCTTTTTGGGAATTGAATTTGTACAATTTTGTACTCCAGTACCCAAAATGGGACATGGGTTCCACAAATCAATCACGTTGGGTCTAAACTGTGGCTCCCTTAATATGTTTAGCTTTTTGCTTTTTCTTCGTGATTCATATTTTTCTTTTCTTTTATTTTATTTTCTTTCCTTTTTTGTTGTTGTCCCGTTTATACAGGTAATTGAGAAACTTTCAGTTAAAGCTCCATTGGCAAATGAGAAGCTTAGACTTTTGAAGGAAATTGCTAATGAGTACAACCTGGAATGGGACTCTTCAAGCACTGAAGAAGAATTCAGTAAAAAGCATGAAGATTTGCTGGTATTCCCATTTGATGATTGATGGGTTTACGTATCAGTTTTCATTTATGTGTGCGGTTTGGGCTGCATCTTGAAAGTGCTCAGATGGCACTCCACTCAATACTGACAGATCCCACCTGTGATTTGAAAGGCGCTGTTTGGAAAATGCAGAAGGTGCATTTTGCATTGGTTTCACATTGGATGGAAAGTGAGCTCATATGAAACAAGCACGATGGCCATTCTATCACCGATGGAAATTTAGTACACCCAAAAGCAAGGTTGCTTGATGGCTAAATTTGCATTCTAAACTTTTCATCTTATGTGGCTGTTGATTTTCTAAACAGATCTATCTGATTCCCAAACACCTCTAAACATGCACCACTACAAGCCATGCCTGCTAACCTGCCATCATGGTGGGACATCTTAGCCATGCATCAGGTGGACCTGTGTAGATGACCTTGTCTGAAAAGCAGGCCTCTGAACTCATCAGGTGAGCCACACATATGAAACCAACAAGGCAATGAGACTGTTTGAGAGATTGCCACTGGTTCACATTCAGCATGCACATATGGCGTGCTTTGTGGGTGGACCAGCCTGAAATTTGGGTCAAATAATTGTCACAGCGGGGCCCTCCTGACGCACAACTTTGATTCTTCACACAAAGCATGCATATGTTTGTGTGGGTTTAGCAAACTTCCATCAAATAACTTTAAAAACCAACTGCATAAGATAACTGATAGTTAAAACTACTAAAGAGGATTCCCATTACAATGGGGAAGATGTCAAAACTCTTTGCCTGGTGGGTGTTTGCTGCATGCATAAGAAGTGAGTTATGTAAGTGAAAGAAAATTACTATATTCTTGGTTTTTCTTTTTAGAAGTTGTGCTACTTTTCTCCTTTGCTTCATTTGTATAGATATGTATTATAGGATGGATCGCCAAAGGTATGCAGTAGAGCTTCAGATTCACAAGCACCTGCCATGGAGAGCCCCGTTAGCGTTTCTCCAGTTATGGCGGGAAATCCCGTTAGACCCACAAACCAGAATGTAGGAATTCAACAAGTTCAGGGCCTCACCTCGGTGGCTCAGGCAGTTCCGCCCAGGAGCAACCCTTCTTCAGCAGGCCTCGATAGAACTGAATGTCCCATTACAGATCACAGGAGTGGACTACAAGGCGGTCAGAAAACAGAAATCAGCTCGAGCACGAGTGATGTCTTGGAGAGAGCTCGAGCTGCCATTGCCTCGGCAGAGCGTGCATCAGCTGCTGCCCGTGCAGCTGCTGAGCTTGTGAATGTCAGAGTGGGCCGTCAACCCCAGAACTGCAGTCTTTCCAGCTCGCAGACAGATGGGAGCAGATCTTTTACAAATGGCAGGTGATGAAGTTATGGGCTTTGATATGGTGATTTGGCAATTTAAATGTATGGTGTGTATGGTATCTTGGACTTCATATGTATGGGGTATGAGCTTTGGAGAGAGTATGCGTTTGTGATTCAATGGTTGCGATGTTGAGTGTGGTCGCTGGCCCACGCATCATATGAAAAATAAAAGAAGATCATATAGTAATTACCTGTATTATTGTTGTGAGAAAGGGTGGATGTATTTTAAAGGTTTGATAATTCCACATGGCTGTAGTGCTACGGCCAACATACATGCCGTGACAGCTGCCAACATGGCACACTTATAGAACATCTGAGATGTCCATCAAGTGGACCCCATTGTGCAGATGCCCTACAATTAGACTGGCCCACTTGTCAGTGAAGCTGGTGTATTAAACAATTAGAGGCATTTTTTTTTTCAGTGTAGTCCATCTGATGAATGCAGCAGCCATTTCTTTGGTTAGGAAATCTACATGGTGGGGTCCACCTGATTGACAGCCTGGTTCACATGTTTTGCGGTTTCGCACATGTAGTGGTCAGTATAGAGGTTGGGCCATACACACTGGTTGGGAGTTTCGATATGACCCGAATATGTTAAAATCTAACCTGAATATGTTATGACTGAAGGGCCGACTTATCCAGCCTGGTGAGCGAGGCTGTTATTCAGGGCCAGTTTGGATACCACCAAATAAGATACTTTTTCTACTTACAGCAGTAGATAAGTGACTTATTTCAGATAAGTTTGGTTTATGATTAATTAGAAGTAACATTTTTACTTAGAAGTACTAATCACTTCAGTTAATTTTGTCTTAGCTTTTCTACTTTTCATAAGTTGCTGAAGAGAGGCATAGGAGAGACAAAAGAGAGGAGAAGTTGATAAGCAGGTTGTTTACCAAACATATTTATCTTCTTAATTAGTAGAAACTAAGATAAGTTACTTGTGGCATAAGTAACTTATCTTAAGCAACTTAACATCCAAACAGGCCCTCGGTAACTTTATTATTCTTGCTATATATATATATATATATATATATATATATATATATATATATATATATATATATATATATATATATATATATATATGTATATATATATATATATATATCAGCATCATGACATGAAATGCTATGCGCTCTTTTGATGTTATGCGCCCATATCTTTGTAACAAGTAAAATATTAATACAAAAAAAATGTAATGGTGCTATTAATATTCTTTATTTTCAATTAGATGTTATTTTAACCCACTTAATTTACAAAGCAGTTTAAATAGGGATATAATGGCTGTTTTAACAGCATCATATCACCATTGTAAAAACCATGATAGTTGCATGTGGAACTAGCAAACCTCCATAAAGTGGAAAAGCCCATGGCTCTTTTTCTATAGCTATAATGCCCATCCAACACAGATAGGGGTTGCAACGGGCCGGTGAGCCTATCTCCGGCTTGGACCAAGCTTGGACATTAGCTCAGCATGGTATGTTTGGCCCAATCAATTTTCAGGCTGGCTTGAGCTTAGGGTCATTTTAGCCGAACCGGGCCTCCCAGCTTTAGGTAATGTCTTCTATCCTACATATATGTTGGTTAGGAAACACATGTATCTTTCATGTAGACATTGGTTTCATTTTACTAAATTTTTGTTTATTGCTGCACCTGCAGCTTACCTAATGAAGAAAATTCACGATGAAACTATGGGGATTTGATACTTCTGCATGTATGTTTCTTACAAGATATTTTGGTTAGACATTGTTTGTGAAAGCATTCCTGACTAGCAAAGTTATGTAGCTGAAACAGAGGAAAACAAGGGTATCATGTACTCAAAATATAATTCTTATCAAGGATAATCCATAATAGCTAAAAAGGTGTGATAAAAAGGTTAAAAATTGATGTAAGAACATACTGTTTGATGCATTTGCATTGCATGTTCCGCATGTCGCAACATGCATCTTCAAGCAGCCACATGTACTACTATCAACTTTGGGCTTTGTTTATTTTACCAATTGCTATAGTGATATAAATGATTATAAATTACTTATCTCCTGAGATTCCTGTGTTTGGTTTATCAATGCCGAATTCATAAGGATAACATTTTTACATGCTTTTAATGTTAAATTATCACTAAAATATATTGATGTTGCTGTTTGGATTTAGGATTGTTGCACTAATATCATGAAAAGTTGCGGTGATTACAAATTCTTTTACTTTTCTGAATACATCCGCATTTGACTAATGCCGCCCCTGTTCATTTTGACTATGGTAAAATTATAATGATGACAGTTTTTCCTTACATTATTAGGTTAAGTGACGAAACAAATGGGCCCAAGTGCTTTACATGTGTGGAATGTGTCAATGTACACGTGTGCCATATACAAAATGAATTCTACATATGCCAAAATGTATTGAGGACGGCATGATCTAGAAAGCATGTATGAACACTTCTTTGCTTGCATCCAAACAACCCCTAAATGTGATGATAATAGTAAAAGTATTTGTACAAATGATAAACTAAGTTTTCGTAATACCTGCATTTTGGAACAACACGAATTAATGCCCACAAGTCTTAAACACAGTATTTAAATTCCCATAAAAAAATAATTTCTATAGAAACTAACAATCTATTATAGTACCATATACAGTGCATAGAACTTTTTTTTTTTCATGATTTTTGCATTCCTAAGTATACCCCATTAAAAGGCAGTATCCCTCAAAATACCCTCCCCAAAATTTGGTTCCTCTGGTCTGATGTTCAGCTCTCGGTATGCACGATTCTTGGCTACTTTGGTGAAATTTTCAAGCCATACGTCACGTAGACCTGTCGTCCTCATGGTGTAGATGCTACTGCCAAAAGATAAAGGTGGGTGTTCCATGATATTAGAAATGAGTGGACGGGTTATAAAATATTAGCTGATTTTTTCACAATTGCATATTTGTTTAGTTAATTATGTCTCACTGACTAGCTGATTGACTTGATTCTTGAAGTGGTGAATGTATATAGTGGTATCCTTAAGATAGATGGCTTGGATATTGAACTTGTCTACCATGCTAGCATGCATGGTGGTGTGTGTATTAGATGACTTGTACACATATATAGGCTTGGCAAAGCTCCAATTTAGGGTTGAGGTTCGGTTGTAGTTGAATTTGGGCTTTTTAAACGACACAAACCATTTATTTAATAAAGGTTGCAGTGTATTGCAGGTTAAGCTCCTTACCAATTTAGGGAGAAGATTTGCTTGAATACATTCCTGATGTATCATATTGCAATATGTTTGAGGATTAGCTTTTGAATTTGGGCCATCTTCTAATGATCCAACTGTTTATACGATGAGTTTCAATTTGATTAATAAGGGCTTATTTGATTAGCCGTAAATGTAAGCAAATGGTAGTAAATAGGTAATGATGACTTGCTTTGACATCAACTAATATAGGTTATTTTTAATTATTTTTTTTTAAATGATAGTAATCCTTGTGTAAATTTTGTGGCCCCATCATGTTGTATATGTTTCATCCATGCTGTCTATTTATTTGTCTGATCATTCTAGGGTAAGAGAGAAAAAATGAGGTAGGTCCAAAACTTCCATAGTCTCCAAGAAGTTTTCAATGCTAAATGTTCAATCCTCATTATTTTATGTTATGTGGTCCAATAAATCTCCGAATATGTCTCATATTTGGGCTCATGCCCTAAAATATATGGAAAAAAATAAAAATAAAAATGAATAGATAGTGTAGATTTAACATATACATCACATTACAAGATTGAGTTTTGTTCTATTTTGAGACAAAATTTCTGCTCTAAATTGAATAGCTCTAAATTGAATAACCAGCACGTGGGTCCCACTGTTTTTTCGTTCACAATTATGTAGGTCCGACTGTTTTAGCATGTGGGGCAAGGGCGGATCACCAAGGTGGATGGGATACCCGACTGTGGGGCCATTGTGATGTATTTGCCTTATATCCATGCCATCATATGTATTTAAAGCTCATTTTAAGGAATGATCTAAAAAATAAGCAGATACAAATCTCAGGTGGACCACATCGCAGGAAACAATCTTGACTAAATTCCCACCATTAAAAACTTAATGGGTTCCACCAGAATGTTTATTTGCTATCCAACCTGGATGAAGAGACCACACGAATATCATCTTGATCCAAAAATTTTGTGGCCCATAAGAAGTTTTTAATGGTGAATTATTACTGTTTCCTGTATTATGGACCACCTGAGATATGGACCTGCTTCGTTCTTTCAGTCATACTCTTAAATGAGTTTTCTATACGGATGGACCGACGGGGTGGATGTAAGGAAAGTAAATCACAGTGGGCTCCACGGTCAGGGATCCTAGATTGGCTACTCCGCCTGACACCAGCCAATGGCTGGTGGTTGGTGCTATATGGGCCCCACCATGATGTATTTGTTTCATCCATGCCGTCCATATATTTTTAAAGATCATTTTAATATATGAGACCAAAGATGAGTTATAGCTCAATCTCAAGTGGACCACATTATAAGAAACATTTTTGAATGAGTATTGACCATTAAAAACATTTTAAAAGCCATAAAAGTTTTGGATGCAGTAGATTTTTGTTTTTCCCCTTCATTTGGGCCTGTATGACCTAATCAACCGATTGGATGTCAAATAAACAGTACATTAGGCCTTAGGAGGATTTTAGTGGTGGATATCCAATAACTATTTTTTTCATGTGGTGTGGTCCACGTGAGATTTATATCTCTCTCATTTTTGGGATCAACCACTAAAATGATCTTTAAAAATGGGTGAATGGAATGGATGAAACAAATACATCATGATAGCGGGCCCACAGTGCACTGACCACCAGCCACGAGGCTAGTGGCAGGGGGAGTAGGATTGGCTACTCCCCCTCACACCAGCCCCGTGTCTCGTGGTCGGTGATCTATGGGCCCCACCATGATGTATGTATTTCATCCATTCGGTTCATCCATTTTTAAAGATGATTTTATGATTTTAACCCAAAAATTAAAGGATTATAGATCTTGACCACACGAGATTGGATATCCATCATTTAAATCCTACTAAGGCCCACTGTACTGTTTATTTGACATCCAATCTG
The DNA here is from genome assembly GCA_037074715.1 of Magnolia kwangsiensis. Classification (NCBI taxonomy): domain Eukaryota; kingdom Viridiplantae; phylum Streptophyta; class Magnoliopsida; order Magnoliales; family Magnoliaceae; genus Magnolia; species Magnolia kwangsiensis. The sequence goes on along the minus strand of CM073572.1, from coordinate 186,334,830 downwards.
TTGATTATATCATAAAGACCAAGATGTAGGGAAAAAACAAAGATCAGCTTGATCCAATACTTTTATGGGCCCCAAAAAGTTTTTAATGGTTTACATTTATTCAACACTATTTCCTATAATGTGGTCCACTTGAATTTGGGATATACCTCTTTTTTTTTGTAAAAGCATAAAATGATCTAAAAAAATAGACGGACGGCGTTGATGAAACACATACATTATGGTGGGGCCACAGAACACCGACCACCAACCATCGGCTGGTGGCAGGGGGAGTAGCCAATCCGTTTCCGCGCGGCAGCGCCTCTGCCATATCCAGGCTACACCGCAGGCATACCTTTGGCGTGGTCACACAAGACTCGATTTGGCAGGTTACAGCAACACCAGCCGGCTAGCTAATTGTCAGAGCTCTGTGGGACCACTGATGTTTGTGTTTCATCGATACTGTCCATGCGTTTCTCGATCTCATTTTAAGGCACAAGCTAAAAAATGGGACACATTTAAATCTCCAAGTGGACCACACCATAAGAAACAGCGCAGATTGTATGATTATCGTTGAAAACTTTTTGGACCCATCACAACGCTTTTTAGACGCACCATAATGCCTATTTACCATCCGTTCTGTTCATAAAGTCACATGACTCTGGATGAAGGGAAACATAAATATCAACTTGAACCAAAACTCTTACAGCCTTGGTGAATTTTTCAACGGTAGGCTGAAGTATTTCCCATAGTGTAGTCCATTGAGCTTTGGACCTGTCTATTTTTCATCTCATGCCATAAAATGAGACGGGAAAATAATGTATAAACTGATGTGGATAAAACACATACATTATAATGAGAACCAGAGGAGTTTGACATAGCTAGCTTGTTTGTGTTGGGCCACTGCGGTTACACAGCAGGATTTCAGCATTGGACTTGGGTCATCATTGAACGATCTGAACCATGTAAAGGATGGGCCTTGCCATGGACGCCCCACCTTAAATGCACTAAAATCTACTTAATGATTTCAGTTATCCATACACTTGCATCTTTATTTTACATCCATTCTTTTCATTTTATCCACTTATGTCTTAAAAAGCCTGCTAAGTATGACTTAACCCTACTCTCTCTTTCCTTTATTACTATCCTAAATATTTTCCAATTTCAACCGGCTCAAGGACTAGAATGCCTGCCAAGTATGGCTTGATTTTATTTATCCTTTTTGGCTTTGTATTGTATCGTGCACTTTTACACTTTTGCATACCTGGTCCTCGATTGCCTCATTAAGTGACATAATTACATAACATTGAAAGTTTCTGCCAAATTTTAAAATAATCACATGATCCTAACCATGTTTTGCATTAATAAAGATGTATGCCTAACAAATTTCTCCATCAATAACCCAAGCTTGTACTCAAAATTTATGATCATAAATCAATTGTGGGAGTTATTTAAGTTGGATTCCTTTAATTGTATAGTGATTTTATAATTACTAGCCGGTAGCTTCTTTTGATTAGTTACGACTCAGTTTTACCTTTGAATTAATCCCATGTTTTAGGTCTAAATATTAGAAATGAGAAAATGCCAAAATCTCATGAGCATGATTTCTCCATGCTACTTCACGGGGAGGGCGTTCACACACGCCTTGAATACCATGCATATCATTTAACTATTTTCCTTTGGATATGGAAGGTCTCCACTCATCAGGTGATCCCCATTGTCCATATTCCAAATGTGAGAAATCTGACCGACTGGATCATCAGATGGGCGAGCCGTTTACCTACAATTTGGACCGTTCGTCAATTTCTCTTAAACCATTGATCTCTTTATACACGTGTGGCCCATCTAACAATCTTATCCGTCTACTTTTATACATTTAATCTGCCAAGCGGAGATCGCGACTGACACTTTTGTTCGTCCTTTCCACGTGTGAGAGCAAGCGCACTTACATGAGTACGATCATTGTCTTATATTTCTCACACGTGTGACTGCAAGTAAATTTGCGAGTAGACATCAGCCTTCTGCTTCAGCCGAAAAATATCCGACGCGCCACCCCTTATCCGCTGCTGCGCAATTCAATCGCCGGAGAGAGATGCTTCTCTCTTCTTCATATTTTGCTGAAAATTCCCATAATACCCCTCGCCGTTAGAACTAACCTTCCCAAAATACAAATGGCTCTTTCTTCCCATTCATACCCTTCTTCTTTCTCTCTCTTCCTTTCCTCTCCCAAGAAACCCCTCTCTCCTTTCAAACACTTCTTCTTCTCCTCTTCTTCCCTCCAAAACTACAATTCCCATAATACCCCTACCAAAAACCCAAAATATCCCTACCACCCCCCAACCCCTAAAAAAACCACTCCCCATTCTTCTCCCTGGCTCCAGAAATGGTCCCCCTCCAAACCAGACCCGAAAATTCATTCCCAAAATGCCCCTCCCGAGACCCGCTACTTCGACACTGACAAGGGCCGCTCTGCTATCGAACGGATCGTCCACCGACTCCGCAATCTTGGGTTGGAATCAGACGATGAAGATGAGGACGTGGTCGTCGATGGCAATTCAGATGGCTTGCCGTGGGCCGGCGAAGAGAAGCTGGGTGATTTGCTCCAGCGGAGCTGGGCCCGCCCTGATACTATTGTTTCGAGCGAGCGCGACGAGACCCTTTTGCCGTGGGAGAGAGGGGATGATGGGAGTAGGGAGGTGGATGACAGAGGTGTGAGGAAGAAGCGGGTGAAGGCGCCTACATTGGCGGAGCTGACGATCGAGGATTCGGAGCTGAGGCGGCTGCGGAGGGAAGGGATGGTGCTGAGGGAGCGGGTCAGTGTAGCAAAAGCTGGCGTGACGCAGGCAGTTCTTGAGAAGATACACCAGACATGGCGCAAGTCGGAGCTCGTGAGGCTTAAATTCCATGAATCGCTGGCCCATGACATGAGGACGGCACATGAGATTGTTGAGGTTTGTGGGTTTGGATGAATTTAATCCTGGCTTGCAGTTTGTTCGAGAGCAGCCCATGGTTCAGTGATCACAACCATTGATTTGATTGCCTTGCATTTCCATCGCTTTAATAGGTGGCCCGGTAAATAGATGGTTAGGAAAGAAAATGAAGTGAACTATTCACAAGCTATCAAAGGAGGTGGAATTTTCTATTTGGTTAGGATCTTACAATCTGGGTTATGTTTGCTTTATGGGCCATCTAAGGTGTGGCCCAATCCCATCAATGGTTTGAATCAATGAACCATGGGTGATGGGCCCCACCCGACAAATGGAATACCCGAATGTATTTTAGAAACTCGAGGTTTCAGGAATTGTATAATCCACTTATGGTTTGGTTGTTAGTAATTAGGATCAAATTGTGAATATGAACTAGTTTGCTAGTGAGAGATTATTGCCCCAGATTTTGCACTTTCAGGGCCACTGTTTCAATGAGTACACTGTTACTCTGATGGGACCCACATGGATCGAGGATGGCTGAAATTCCACATTGGAAGATCCTAACCCTTCGATCAATGGCCTATAAATGGACGGCTAAGAAAAAAAGGTAACAGCCCATGTTCAATGGAAAATGGGCCAAAGATCAAGAGGCTATCTTCCCATCCACTGTGGGGTGCAATATGTTAACAATCTGGAGCATTACGCCATGGGCCCTACGTACATCTACTGGGGCTCAGTATGCATGGTTACTCTTTGCTAGTTCATGCAAGCTATATTTGTGTTGATTTTAGGTGGTGTTTGTTTTTGTCAAAAACAAAATGTCTATAAGAAATGCATTGTTGCCTGAAGCAATGGGAAGACTTATTGTTTTCAGTCCATCTATGGTCTTCTATAAAATTCAGAGTATCTTGTAGAATCCTTTTGATATGAGCTTCACCCAAATTCTCTTCCACATTTGCATTATTCATAGAGAGTTTCGTAGGTTCCTTGTTCTTTCATCAGTTTTTATGCATTGGTCTTATCATCTGATATTCTGAGTATTCCCTATGATGTTTGCTAATTCTACACCTTTGCATGTCCACCCTGGGTACATGTTGCCACATGTCCCCAGCTGGCTCGTCCTGAACATCCAAGGTGCCCATGATGTGGGCCTCTTCATGTGGATGCCTTGGCCAAAAATCAGGATGGTCCACTCATGAGGTGGGTGATGCAACCCAATTTCAGACCTTGTGTGTATCTGGCCCAGTTAACCTATCCCATGCAATGAAGAAAGAAAAAAAAAAGCATATGTGTTTATATATATGGGTTAGAGCCATAAGGAGGATTATTATGCTATTTTTTTAATGGAAAAAAATGCTGAGATATTATTCTTCTTCCTTATGTCTTGCATGCGAATCTCTTTATTCAGTTGTGGTTTTCTTTGGGGCTTCAAATTGGTATGTAAGTTTTCAATTTTCTAAAAAAACTAATGTCTTTCCAGCCTAGTTCTCCATTACTGTGACACAATAAGAAACAAATTGAGGCCTGAAAAAAAAGGGCCCTGACCCAGAAAATGGACTGGCTCACTCATCAAGTTGGCAGTGTACGAAATGAGTGGACAGCTGAAAAAAACTCGGCCAAGTTTCTTTATGCTGTCAATTTTCTACATGATGAACAGCTCAGACATTCAACACTAGCTCCAGCTTGGCACATGTGGTTGCATGTAGAGTTGCTGCATTATAGATGTGCTGAGTTAGCAATCCTGCTTTATTTGTGATGCTTTATACTGTATAAGTGTTTCCAGATTCTGAGATGCCTTGTTTTCATGTCTTATCCTGGCCAGCGTCGAACAGGAGGCTTGGTTACATGGAGGTCTGGAAGTGTGATGGTTGTGTATCGGGGAAGTAACTATGAAGGACCTTCCTCAAGATCTCCATCTTCAGATACCCAAAGCACTCAGAATATCTTGCAGAGTAGGGATGCACCATTTGTTCCAGATGTTTCGTCTGCAGATGATTCAGCTGCAGAGAATGGCAGGCATGCGATTTCTTCTACAGCAGAAAAGGTCAACCCATCTGTTATGAGTCCAATCCCTGCTGAAAGAATGACAGAGGAGGAAGCAGAATACAATAGCCTTCTAGATGGGTTGGGTCCTCGATTCGTTGATTGGTGGGGAACTGGGTTTTTACCTGTAGATGCGGATTTGCTGCCTCAGCATATTCCTGGCTACAAGACGCCTTTTAGACTTCTTCCTACAGGAATGCGACCACGTCTGACAAATGCCGAAATGACCAGCTTACGGAAGCTTGCTAGATCTCTTCCTTGTCATTTTGCCCTTGGTACTGTTCAGTCACGTTACTTCATGTTTATAATTGAATGAAGCGGATTTACAATACATGATCCTCGACTGAAGGATATGTAGTATCTTGGGTTATTAGTTGTATTAGTGGGCTTATGGTTTGGCGGTCCATGCTCTTAATTCGATGAGCTCCACACCGGATGGAATATGACCCAAAAATCTCCTTCATCTGGCAGTTCTGTCCTTTCCTCTTCAAATGGTCATTTAAGGAGAAAACTTCAACATCCACATTCAACGAAAAAACATCCAAGATTGGAAAGGCTAGGATCTTCCAACATGGGGATTTTTTGGGGTGTGATCCATATATGGTAGGGACAATTGGATCCACAGTCTCCTTGTTCATGCTGAAAACCAGTGGGGATGCTATGCATATCCTCGGGAAGGACCAGTGTCTGATCCTTTGCCTTGATGTTTTATCTTGGACTTATTATAACAGCTACCCACCTTGACTGCTCTATGAAGGGAGAAACAGGAATCATCAGGGCTTGGCAGCTGCTATTGTGAAACTTTGGGAGAAAAGCTTAGTTGTGAAGATTGCTGTCAAGCGAGGAATCCAGAACACGAACAATAAATTAATGGCTGAAGAGCTAAAGGTACATATTTTCTTTTCTTGGCTTGGATATGTAACAAGATGTTTAACTTGGTAGCCTAAATTTCCAAGGGTGCATTTGTTGTGAAATCTTGTTTCGTAAGCTATTGAGCCTCAGTTATTAGATACATGCATTTTCTGGCGATGGGACCTTTTTTTTTTTTTGGCATGCATTGTATAAAACAATGTTGTGTTGCGACTTGTTGATGTGTTCCTCTCCTGTTATGCCTTTCATGTACATATTCTCACTTGGTTAGGTGAGACTGAATTTTTTTAATTCAATGTTATTTGGGTACTCTTGTAACTCAGGTGGGGCCCACAACACGTGCCCTTGCCCAGAAATCAGACTGATCTGATCATCCAGGTGGGTGACACATCTGTAAAAAATGATGATTAAAAAAGCTAACAAATGATCCATGTTCAACATACAACTGTTGTCCGCTTGATGACAGATAGCCCTAATTCTTGGGTCAGGGATGCATACGCAGAGAAGCTCGCTTCATGAACAGATTGGATCTCACGCTCGTGTGCCGTGATGGCAACTCTGCCCATGAGTAGCCTTCAAATTCTACCTGCATTAGCAAATTCTTCCCATCCTACTTGCTGTCTTGCATTTCTGTAATTATTAAAGAACTTTGGTCATAGTCCATTCAACTGGTGCTTGAATGAGGTGGTGATGCATGTGTCATGCATCAGGGGTATCATGCATCTATATTGTAGTTGAATGGTCTCAGAAATCATTGCCAAGTTTTATATATGGTTATCCATGTCCTACAAATATGAATAAAAAATAGCATTCCTTTAGGCATGACTTGTTGCATCAGATTAATGTGGGTTCTTTATGATGCCCTCCTGACTGCAAAAGGATAAACTCGTTCATGGCATGTTTGGAAATTTGAAATTTCTACTTTGGGCAGTGGATGTGATGTGGTCCACTAATTCAATACTGAGGTGACAAAAGCTCAGAGCTGTTCTTATCTCATTTTTGATTTGGGGCTTGAAAAGATGGAATACAGAAACCTGCCTGATATGGTTTTCGTTTCCTGAGCCACCCAAATGCACAATGCACTGGTTCTGCTGAGAAACTCGAACAATATCAATTCTTTTGTACATCCAAATGTGATTTGTCAGCATGAACATTTTAGCCATATTTGTTCTGAATTATACTACTATCTTGCAGATGTTAACAGGAGGCATCTTACTGCTCCGTAACAAATATTACATTGTCATATACCGTGGAAAGGATTTTCTTCCGACGAGTGTGGCTGCTGCTCTGGCAGAAAGGCAGGAGTTGACAAAAGACATCCAAGATGTTGAAGAGAAAGCACGTACTGGAGTAGTTGGTCTCACAAGCGCAGTCGCTGCTTTATCAGAAAGATCGGAATGGACAGAAGATAATGTAGATGTTGAAGAGAGATCACTTCAAGCAGAAGTTGGGACAACTCATACGGGTTTAACTGAAGGACAGGCCGCTGCAGGTACCTTAGCTGAATTTTTTGAGGCTCAGGCCCGATGGGGAAGGGAAGTATCTACGGAAGAACATGAGAAAATGAAAGAAGAAGCTTCTAGAGCTAAGACTGCAAAGGTGGTCAAAAGGATTGAACATAAACTAGCTGTTGTAAGTCAGATCTCTTTCTCTCCTTCAAACGCTCGATCATTCAAAGAAGTTTGTGCATTGCATATTAGGCATTGGTGTGTCCTGTTGCATTCATTATATAAAACTGTGGCCCACAGTTATCAAGTAGATTGATCTGACAGGATCCACCGTCGATGGTAACAAAACTTGCCCAGATTTGCAGGTCCTGCTGTCCAATCTTTGACTTTCTTTTTTCCATAATTCCATTCCATGAGGAAATTTGCCATACTTTGATCCAGACTTTTGATCAAAATGTTAGGATTGTCCCATTGCTGCGTGTTCCATCCAAGATCAACAGGCTAGATCGTTGATGGGTCCCACTTGTAAGGACTTGCTGTCTGGACATTATACTTATTCTGAGGCTTGGAACCCTATAATTCCTTTTTGAAATATAGGATATGGGCTTCATAACTTGGTGTTTTTGAATTTTATATTCACCTTTCCATTGATGTAATGTTCATAATTTAATTTCCTGCTTACAAATCTCATCTTTTTTCTGCATTTAGAACTTTCACTAGAGCAAATTCTAGCATCCTTGCATTCTGGATGTTAATATCTTGAACCTAAGGTGAACTTAGGTGCCGAGAATGCTGCACTTGGAGGAGTTGATTTCCCCCAAACTAATAGATTAGCTGTTCCATGTTCCGTTAGGCCCTGTTTGGGATCAAGGAAATGAGACTGGATTTGATGAATCTATGAACTTGCCAAATTCATAGATTTCCATTGGATGTAGATTTGGCAAATCCCAAAGTCCACTGTTTGGGAATGAAGCTTTGCATTCTTGGATTTGGGAGCATTTATAGCAATGCCAGAGCAAAACCCATCAGGCTGACAATCGATTTTCCACCTTTTCCACACAAATCAATACTCCGCTTTTGTAAGGGGCTCTTTGGGGTGAGAGATATGGTGATTTGGATTTGCCCCAAATCCGTGGGTTTATGGGGACTTCTCAAATCCACAAAATGAGACTTGTAGATCCAAACACCACCATATCCACGTAAATAAGGAGCTGTGCAGCAGCTACAAAATAGGAGTTAGATGGAATGTGGAATAAAGGATATATAAACAAGAATCAATCCCAATGAAAAGGTAGGATAAATTGGATTGGTAAGTAATATCACCCCTAGGCCTCCTAATATAAATCCTGATCCTAGAAATACTAAAAGAATATCATGTATTGGTCCAGGTAAATTCATTATGATAAATAAGTTGAGATATTTCATTTTCATGACCTTACTGACTGGGCTAGGAAAAGGGGGGATTTGAGGGTCATCAAACCCTCATGCTACCCTAAATGTGGTTGGAATGCACTTCTAAGCACAACCTAACTGTCTGTTCCATGTTGACTAACTTTGGGCATTCATTATATGGAATAGGCCCAAGCCAAGAAACTAAGAGCGGAGAAACTGCTATCAAAGATCGAGGCATCCATGGTTCCAGTTGGACCTTCTGACGATCAGGAAACAATAACTGATGAAGAACGGTTTATGTTCCGAAGAGTGGGTTTGAGAATGAAGGCATACTTACCCCTTGGTAGGTTTCTTCTCATGCTAATCGTCCAACTTGAATACCAACTCTAACAGCTTATGATCTTTCTGTGATTTATTTGTCAGGTATTTGTGGTGTCTTCGACGGTGTTATTGAGAACATGCACTTGCATTGGAAGCATCGAGAACTGGTGAAACTAATCTCCAAGCAGAAGACCCTTGCATTCGTTGAAGACACAGCCAGGTTATTGGAATATGAGAGCGGTGGAATATTGGTAGCAATTGAAAGAGTTCCTAAAGGTTATGCGCTTATCTATTACCGTGGGAAGAATTACCAGCGGCCAATTAGCATAAGGCCGAGAAACCTTCTAACGAAGGCAAAAGCATTGAAGCGATCAGTTGCAATGCAACGGCATGAGGTAATTGCCCTTTCTTTGTTAGTTTGTAACTTAAATGATAAATAGAAGCCATTTTTTGTTCAGGCTACCCACACTGCAGGTGAGATTAGTGTTCTAGTAACCTAAGGCATTCATCTGGTTGGGCCCATTGTGGGATGATTGATGCCCCAATATCTTCTCGAGCAGATGATCCTAGCCACACTGTGGTGGTTTGCAAACAGACAATTACAGCCCACGGTCTACATTTATTAGGGGCCCAATTGGATAGGCAGGACTATCCATTGGGGAGATGTTTTGGGGTATCCAATCTCCCTTTCACAAGTTGCCCGAGCCCACCATATGAACAGTTTGGATCACCAAAAGATGGGACCCCAAAAATTACAGTTTGTTGTGCTGAGAAAATTTCTCTATCAAACGCTGTATATTTCCTCGAAAATTATAAAATGAGTATATGTCTTGTGCCTTTATGTTTCTTGTGAACGTGCTCTCATTATGTTCACTCATGAATTTGAAATTTGAAACTCTTTCAGGCACTTAGTCAGCACATATCTGAGTTGGAGAGTACCATAGAGCAGATGAGATCAGAACTTGTAAGTGGAACCTTCTTGTTATTCTTACAACATTCATTTTGTAAATTGAAAATCGTTGGATTCATTCTCTTGCCTAAATTTGTCGTCTTAACCATTTTCCTTTCCGGTGATGGATTTTGGGTTGTGATTTTCTGGATATGTTTTAAAGTCTTCTCATCTGTTTTGTGAATCTCTAAGGGTGTGTTTGGATTGTCTTGTACTGTTGTGAATGGAATCTTACATCACATCAATTGTTGGATGGGTTTAGGCAGTAATGAAGGGTGGAGGAGGTGTCTGTTTGGATCTGCAAGAAATTTCTGTTGATCCCATAAGAACCACGTAATCCCTCTGTTTGGATGGAACAATACCCATTTTGTTGTTGAGGTAAAATGTTGTTTCGGTGGTCGTCCAAAGGACCTGAAATGGACTTGGCTTTGTAGTGACCCGTCCAGTGCTGACGTTGGTAGAAGTTGCACTCACTTTGGAAACCATTTTACCTATTTTCTGCATCTTCATTCATATTTCTCTGGACATGGACTATATGCAGTGAATTCCATGCATAGGTCACCAGCATGGGTGAGGACGGAGATGGAGGTGGGGAGGACATTCTCTCTAGCAATCGTGGTTGGCGATTCCACTGACCATGTTTGGAATCTCCCTTCAACCCTCAGCGTATAGAAATAGGTCGACCCTTCTGCATCATTAAGTGGAAGTTTGGAGAGAAGTTACATGGGTGAGAAACGTCGACAAGTCTATGTTACATGGATATCGCCCGAAAGAAAAAACCCATCCCTACTCACCATTCCATCGTCAGCATCTGCGAGAGAACAACATCAGAGCACGGAGATGAATGTAACCAACTTGTGTTTTCTTTCTTTGGGTTTAAAATGGGTTTAGCTCCAGTAAGGGCGTTCCTTTCTTTCTGGTTAGAAGACAACCCACCTCTATCTCTCTTGCCGATGGTAGCGCCCTGCTGAACCTGAAAATAGGTTTTTACATGAATAAATAGCATGTAATAGGATCGTCTGAAAAAAATGGGTTTCTTCTATAGTTGGACATGTAGAGGACACGATCGGAGCAGAGGTACATACTGATTCCAGTCGATGGAAGTAACTGATTCTGGCCACTGCGCGACGTTACCCCCTTGGAAGTTTCAAGGGAATCTTTCTCACCGAGATAACAGGTGCATCTACCTTACACGGTGGGTGGTGTGGGAGGAAAGGAATGCTAGGTGTTTCAACAACACCAAGAAGTCCGGGGATATCATCTCCCTTAGAGCCAGATTGCTGATTTGTGAATGGGCTGTTTCTGCTCCCAAACTCAAGGGCCGTAATTTGGATTTTTTAGCTGTTTAGCTGGGTCACTGTCTCAGCGTCCTTTTCTCTCTTTCGTGCTTGCTGTATTTGAGCTTAGTGATTAATAAATTTTGTTATCTTTCAAAAAAAATAACAGGCGCATCTACCCCTTGTAAGTACTGCCCCCTAATGCAAGAACATGATATACCATTCTCCCCTTTCCACAATAATACTTCAACAGTCATTTCCATGTCTGGGCTAATCCAGCCACATCATGCTCTGTATTCGCCAGAAGAACGGTGTAAACCCTTCAACATGATGTCTCAGTTTTTGAGGGCGGGAAACCATCCCAATCCTGTGCCCAAAACAAACACTGCATTCCCCTCAATATGCGTTTACCACCATACAATACTGCCCAAACGGCATATCCAAACATGCCCAAACTGTTTTTGGATTGGCCCACTGTTAGGTTGTTGGGTGTTGTGGATAGTGTGGCAATTTTTGAGAACGGGAATTTCTATTGACACTTACCTTGATTATTAGAGGCACCCATTTCTCCTAATTATGTAAATAAGAAATACAACTTTGTCCTACCAAAAGTGGAAAGAATGGGGTGCCACTGGTAGGGCTGTCAATGGGTACCAGGATCTGTGGATATCTGATGGAACCGGTCCTGTTTTAGCGGGTCTGGGTCCAATTTATTGGACCTGTTAAGAAATCAGGTTGGGTTTAGGTCTCACCATTTGGACCTGGTTAAAAATTGGGTCTAGTTGCGTTTGGGTCAAATCCATGTCATTGACCTTGTTAAAAGTTGGGTTGGGTCAGGTTAGTTGGGTTCAGTTGGTTTTAATGGAAGGAAAACAAAACAGAGACGGGAAGATGAGAGCGCCTGCTGAGAGGGCAGACACCACTAAGCTCCAAGAAAACGAAAATCGTAATCTTTTAACAAAGGAACATTAACTGCCCATTCTATGATAAAACCTTTAGCCGTAGCTGATATTGACTCCGCTGAGTTTGAGGAATATGCAAAGCATCTCTCATTTCTTTCAACCTAAACAGACCACCAGATTGCAAGTATGGACATTCTCCATATACACATTCTCCTTTTTTCCAAACTGACCCTGTGCCACGTTGGAAGCAGACTTTCTGCCGAGCCAGCAATACACCAAGAGATGCTGAAGCGCACACAGAATTATGCCCAGATTTTAGAAATAAATGGACAGTGAACAAGAAAGCCTGTTTATATATATATTGATTAAAAGAAATTAGATCCAACCGCATAAATGCTCATATTTGTCCTAAACCCAACTCGAAATCTAGATCCAAAGACCCGTTGGGTACCCAATGAGTAGATCTGGGTCTAGGTCTTCAAGAACTATATGTAGACCTGTAAGAACCCGGATCTAGCAAGACTTGAATCTGGTTAGCCCCGGTATGGGTGCTATAGGACATGACCCAAACCTGACTCATCGACAGCCCTAGCCACTAGCAATAAGGGCGGGGTTAGAAAGCTGGTATTACAAAGTGTTATGATTTTAAGCTAGAGAATGTTATCTTTGTACTTTTCTAAGTTTCATGCATTCCTTTCCTTTTATTCCTTCTTTTTCGGTATTTTATATTTAGATATTACATATGGTCATGTCAAAGTCTCTTCCCATAAATATCCCCAGGGCAATTCTAAAGACAGTGAGGATGGAAATGCCTGGAGTTCAGGCGAAGAGATCCGAATTGATGGTGGCTCCCAGTTCACTCAAGTGAGATATCCTGTTTTTGAGACATGAATTCTTATTGCAAGTTCAAGGGAACAGTATATTACATCTCATGCTTATTCCATGCAGAGCGAAGATGAAGATTCCTTTCTGTACTCCGATGAAGAAGAAGATGATGGTGAGGAGAACATTGGTTCTTTTGATGATGGGAGTTTGAAGTTTTGAGTCATCTAATGTGAAGAATGATCTCTGTCCCAGTCGGTGGAAAATTGTATCGATTTTGCAAACCGATTTTTTTAGTTTTTCATTGGTGGCAGGAGTGCATTTCGACCAAATTGATCCGTCTCCAAACAAGGTAGTCCTTGACCTGTTCAACACCATTTTATTTTTTCCCACTTTGAATGCTGTAGTGTCATGGGGGAAAGGTTAACTAATGGGAAGTAATACATACCTGATACGCTGTGGCCATGGCCTGAAATCAGACTTGTCTTGTCATCTGCTGTGTGGCATGCATTAGAAAACAAAAAGACTGAAAAAGAATGGATGAATTATCCACTGTAAAATGTACACTGGAACTGATGAATGGTTCAGCCTGATTTTACTGCCCACAGCACACGAGTGATTGGGCCTTCCTAATGTCTGGCCTGGATCTCACCCATCTAAGCCACATGAAGAGAGTTGGATCTATCTTTGGTGGTGCTCTTTGTTATTGTGATGGGCCAGTCTCCAGTCGGTGCTCCTAACTTATGAAGTTACCTTCAAAACATGCACATCGGTACTAAATTTGTACTTAAATATGAAGTGTCAGACCCGAGTACCACTATGTTCTAGATATCATGAACTCAGAATCAATGCAAGAAAAAAGAAAAAAAGAAAAAAAGAAAAAAAAAAAGGAAGCCACCAGGCAACTCAGTGCAGGGGCCAGACCGAATCAGAATGAATGATTCTGATAGAGTTGGAACAAGTTGGGGTGGGTCCTACTGGTTTTGGTCTGTGGGCTACTTGTACTGGTATGAGGTCTTACTTCTTAGGAGCAACTTATTCGGGCAAGAAGTTATAGCCATGAAGAACGCCTAATTAAAAACTTAGGCTGATCCCCTCATCATGTAGAAAACAATGGACCACTGACTTGATCCAAAGCAAATGTGTTGCCTGTATGATGAGTGGATCGGTCTGATTTTTGCCCAGTTGATCTTATGGTGAGACTAACCTTTTGGATGGCATGTATATCATACCCACATGACATGTTATTAATCATGCATTTCTAGTTGGTCCATCGGGTAGTGACCTAGCTAGTTGCTTGCGACTTTTCTTTGAGGTCTGACATGCAAGTGGTTGGACTGCGAACTTCTCATCCAAACTAAGTCATGATTGCCAATGCATGTTGTGTGTTTGACATCCAACCCCATTGAACAGGTTGCCTCCACCATGAAGACCACCTAGCTCAAAAGTCAGGCCGAATGGGTGGTCCACTCATCAGGCAGGTCAGACATGTACTTTGGATCAGATTGGCAACTGCCTATTTTGTCAATGGTGTGGCTCACATGATGAGTGGATGGACCTGATTTTTCATCAGGTATTCTTAATGGTGGGGCAAACGAACCTTTTGCACGGATTGTTACTGATGCGCTAGTAGGATGGTAACTCATCCTTCCATTGCATTGAAACCTCTGGCACTCACACACAGACCTGTACTTACAAACACATGCAGGCATACACACGCATGCATTTCGAAATGATGTGCTGCAACTCAATCAATTCGCTTGTGCTCCAAATGCCGTCTCAGTCTTTCCTGCTGTTTGAAATTTCAGAACTGAATCCAGTGATTGGTGTCTGCCTCTTTTTCTTTGTAGTCAATTTTATCCTGTCATTGACAAAATATCAGTATTTCGTTACATGGTTTAACCTTACATGTATTTTCTCTGCAGAAGAGAGAAATTTGGATCGGGTTTGGCAGCCAGGTTCTTCCATCAGAGTGTCTTGTAATCAAATTCCTTTATCTATGTCAAGCTGTCTGTTTGCTTTTAACTCAACCCTTTGTAAACTTGTTCTGAAGAAAAGGCCTAACAATTTCATGCCCTCGTAAAACTTGGAAGCTGTAAGTCTATTACTGATAATCGTCATTTGCATAATATTATTGTCGAGGGCTAGTATCTGGTGACAAATTCCTACATGTGACCCAAGTGAGCCCACCTTCGATTGACATAAGACCGCAGGATTGAAGCCAGGAGCTATCATCGAATGCAAGCTTTACTGTCCATTTTGCAGGTGTGGCCGCCATGGTTTGAAAACCCAGATACTTGATTCAACCGAACTTGACTGGGAGACTTGACCCAACTCAACTTGAAGACGAAATGGCTTTTTTGGATGCACTTCCATAAGGTTTTTTTTTTTTTTTTTTTTTTTTTTTTTTTTTTTTTTTTAATTTATTTATTTAAATAGTAGCAAATAAGTTAAATAAACGTTAGGTGCCGTTTGGTAAACAGAAAAATAAGGTCTGAAAATTAATTTAAGTGCTAAAATTTTAGTACTTACAAGTACTGAAAATTTTGTTTGGTAATTTGTATGGAAAAAAGTCCTCGTATTTGAAAACAAACACGTTTTTCACAAAAACTTGTTTGGTAAATGTAAATCACTTTGAAACTTGGTAATTTGTCATATTTGCCCCTATCGGCATAATTTTCATCTTTTGTAGAGTATGAGATGAAATCTATTATTATCACACCATAAAATTTGGCACGCCGATGGACCATGTTCTACATTATTCTTGATAGAATAATCATAATCATATGATTGATGTTCTTGAACTGGATAGCTAATATGAGAAAACATCTTACATTTAACTGATAAAGGCTGATTTGAGGGTTAGGCTTATTTTTGGTTTTTGTTTGCATGGTCCATTGTGAGGTGACCATTATTGATAATGAAACCTATGGTACGACAGTATCATTAATCATGAAACCAATGGGCCACCTGTACAAGGTGCACTATAACTTGTAGCCTTGGAGTACTTCTCTATAAATATAATGTATGTGGAAATATATAGTCACCGGCCCGAGCAGCTGAGACGAGGATAGCCCAACTCATCTTATGGGCTTGAGAGGCATGCCCAACCCCATCCCAAATACACCTAATGCAAAAACTTATCAGCACTTTTTAAGTAGCCATCCTTTAAACTGTACATGTGACCCACTTTAACTCAAAGTAAACAGTCCCAAAATTATATTGGTTAATCTGCCCTGACCTTTTATTTGTGAACATCTATTTGTTCAAATAGGGACACTGAGTAATTTACATGTTAAATCATCCAATATAGTGCGGTAATTAGATATTCAAATAAACTAAATTTTTGTTCATGATACACGTAAGTTGGACCCATGATATGCTTAATTTTTTAATTGAATGCCACACAAAATAGAATGGGCTGCACCATATTGAACATTGGGTAAGAGACGGTACTCGTTTCAACACTGAGGTCTTGGTATCGATTCCCTAGTTGGGGTGGCTAACACTAAAGTGTGTAGTGACCGTGGGGAGTGTACTAACCAAAAAAAAAACAAAGAAGTTTTGTGTGGGACCACCTTGTGTATGTTTACTAAACATGTCTAATGAAAATCAATTTTACAAAAGAAATTCAAAATAAAGAAATCAATGTGTTTATTGAGAATTAATTTTTCCTATACAGGCCGAAGCTAGATACATGGGAGAATCCATCTAAAATTGAATTGTCCCACCTTGAGGTACTACACACCATTAAAAACTTCTTAATGGCTGTGAAAGTTACAAAAGTTTTGGATCAAATTGTTGTATACACCCCACCCCAGGCTGATAAGCTAATTGGATTAGATCAACTACACCCAGTGGCTATAACCCTAACTCCAGTCCAAATCACACCCGGATGCATAGCTCGAGTGGTAGACTAAGTGAAAGATACCTTGTTTCAACACTGAGGTCTTGGTATCGATTCCTTAGTGGGGGTGGCTAACAGTGAAGTGTGAACTGACGGTCGGTGTACTAACAAGCTAACAAAAAAAAAAAAAAAACACCCCAGTCCAAATCCTAATCCAAATTCTATTCAAAACCCTAGGCTGAACCCAAACTTGAATCCTAAACCTCAACCCCAACCAAACTCCTAAAGCCGGAATCCTATTCCTAAGCCTTGAAATCAACCCAGTCAAGGCTTAGCTAGAACCTAAGAAAAACTCAATCACACTTTGAGCCGACTTGTTGTGTCAACTCACCCAGTTAGCCTATCCAATCCATCAACCCAGTCAACTCACCTAATCAAGCTAAGAACCAGACCTAAACCAAGCCTATTCAGAATCCAGGGCATACAACAACTCTACACAGTTTGAGGCAGAGCCTCCACACAAGTAGTGGAGCTCACCTGTCAATGCAGGAGAGCCTGAGTGGCACTAGCGGCTCCCAAGGAGTCGCCAGTGATGTGGCAACCCTCTTGCCTTGGCAGGGTGAGCTCCATGCATGTGGAGTTGCACCAGGGATGAGGTGAAAGTGTGTGGCAATGTCCTTTGACTTCAATACCCCCTCCTTGACCTATATTTACCGTTTTACCATCCCATTCATCCATGGAGATGTTGACATGTGGCAATCTCAAATCTAGCCATCATCCCCCTTTTTAAACATAGACTTGCCTAAATTACTAGAAAATCGGGCTTGTGGGCTATAAATAGCCTCTTCCCCTTCTCATTTCAATAATCCATTCTCATCTAGAGAATCCAACAGATTCCCTTAGCTACCCCATATCTTTACTAAGGAGAGTGAGAGTGGAAGGAGTCTAGTCCCAGACTTTAGATCCATGGTAGAATTTTGCCAATGTATACACGATACATGCCTAATAGAGGCTGGATTCACAAGATCTAGGTTCACTTGGTACAACAACAAATAAGGCACAAGTCGCATATGGGTCTGCCTTGATAGGCCCATGATCAATTTGGAATGGCAGAGAGAGTTCCCTTGTTTCAAAGTCTCGCATCTGACCCTTCCTTATGTCTATCCAAGAAGATTAGGACATGCCTTCATGTCAATTCAAATTCCAAAAAATGAGGGCTACTCATGACAGGTTCCTAGAACTGGTGAAGAAGAGCTGGGGAGAGGAGGTAAATTCTTCTCCAGTGATGGCAATTGGCGTGAAACTTAAAAGGCTGAAATTTTCAACAAGAAGGCTTTTGGGAATGCCTTCCAAAATGTTAAACATGTAGAAGACACAATCGCCTCAGCAGAACATGCCCTTCTCTCTTCAAGATAAGATCAACATCACCTCTTATTACAAGACGCCAAAGTTCACTTGGGAAAAAAAAACCCTCTCACAAGAAGAGATTTATTGGAAGCAAAAAATCTCGCAACAAGTGGTTTCAAGAGGGTGACCACAACATGAAAAATTTCCACCATTCAGTTATGGAAAGAAGACGACAAGTGACCATACACCAAATCAAGTCTGAGTCAGGTAACATCCTCTCATCTCCAGATGAAATTAAATCAGAAGTGATTCACTATTTCAAAGATTTGTACTTGGCTGATATTAGGCCTTGATCATGGAAAATAGTGGAATCTATCCCACAATTAGTCACAAGGTATTTGCTCTCATTTCCATGTTTCTCGCTTGTGCTCCTTGATTTCTTACCTTTTATTTGTAGACGACACAATGGTATTTATCAATAGAGGTAAAACATTTATTCAGAATCTCAAATGTTTTCTTGAGAAATACGAGGCCACCTTAGGCCAAAGGATCGACCCTAGGAAAAAGCTGCTTCGTTGTCTCGGAAAAGGCCCCACAATGTCGAATTAATACAATCACCCTTCTAACTAGCTTTAGGCAAGAGAAGCTCCCCATCGCGTACCTTGGAGTCCCTACTTTGAAAAAAAAAGAGGCTAAAAGCTCTCAATTTCCATCTTCTCAAACACGAAGCTTATAGGAAAATAGCATGATGGAAATTAAGAACACTGATTAAGGTTAGGAGGATTGTGCTAATCAAACATGTGCTTTCAAGTCAACCCATCCACACTCTGGTAGCAACCAACGTTCCAGTCTCCATATACAAAGAAATGAAAACTATGTTTGTGGACTTTATATGGGGAGAGAAAGACAAAAAAAAGAAAAAGAAATGTCACTAGGTTAGCTAGGGCAGGATATGCTTCCTAAAAAAAGAAGGTGGTTTGAACGTTAGGAGGCTCCGAGAGGTCATGACAAGCTTTCGCATGAAAATGTGCTTCTCTGCTCTCAAAGGGCAGTCCTTCTGGGCAAAATTTATCCAAGCTAAATACTTCTCCCACTTCATTCAAAACCCCACCTTGGCCATGCACTTGGGATCCAAGGTATGGAAGTCTATTGCTAGGTATCTTCCCTTCACTATCCACAACTCCAGGTGGATGATCGGTAAAGGAGAGTTAAACCTCTGAAGTCAAAATTGGCTAGGAAATGGGCTACGTGCAGAAGCAGATGGCGTTAGAGTTGCGGTTAAAATCATGTCCGTGAAGGTAAAAGACCTTCTCACTCCTAATGGATGGAATCTAGCCCCGTTAGTAGATCATGTGCCTTCCCATGTTCTTGCCAGGATAGCAGAAAGCAAGATAAGTATCTCAGATGACCAAGATGTGCTAATTTGGACAACATCTCCATCAGGAAAATTCACCATTAAATTGGCATGGAACGTCTTACGTAGTAGAAGCCATAACCAGTATTGGTTGAAATGGGTGTGGCACAAGCTTATCCTACCGAAAATATCCATGCTGGTATGGAAGGCGTTGAAAAGAGCGATCCCAATGGAAAAGGTGGTGCAACACCTTGGTGTTCACACAATTTCAAAATGTGTATGCTGTGAATTGCACTATAGGCAGCCCTGCCAGGGAGTCTCACCGTCCTCCACTTTAGCAGAAATAGACGGGCATAAAAACTCTGACGTAGTTTGCGCCATCCTCATTCCAACATGCAGAGCGGGCAACACCTCTGAAGGAGTCAGCGAAGAAACACAACCCATCCTGATTGCGTCTCATTTCCAGATCAATAGTTCATCCTCAGGGATTGATGAGGATTCCATCAATCCCCTTTTTTGCAAAGGTAGACTAGCTAAAGAGGTGTGGTCTTTCTTCAACAACATTTTTGATGTTCATGAAGGCCATATGCACTCTCTAGAGCAAAGGCTAAGTAGATGGACCAGCAAAGCTAGTGATAGCTCGAGATTTCTCATACTGTGAGGCCTAGACCCAAGCATCATTTTGTGGAAAATTTGGTTGGCTAAAAATGCAAATAGATTTGATAACAAACCCATTCATTGTATTAGAATTTGTTGTTAGAATCAAAAGATGGCTTAGGGAGCTGTCTCACCAAATGCCAAGGAGGGTCTACCCTTTCCTAAAATAGGTGGGCCTCCAGGTGCTGGATAACACATTCACATAGGGAAGTCAAAGGAAACCTCTCTTTCTCAGAAGGACTTCGCCGGTAAAGGGATGGGTGAAGCTTAATGTAGATGGATCATCTTAGGGAAACCCAGAAGAGAGAGGAGGGAAAATTTGTAGGGACCATCAAGGCAACCTTATTTTCACATTCCACCACTACTTTAATTGAGCTCTAAACACGAAAGTAGAAGTGTGAGCATTTTTAGAGGGGATCAAGCTATGTAAATCCCAAGGCCTTCAGAGGATTATCATCGAATCAGAGTAAAAAATAATTGTTAGTAGCATTATAAATCTGCGATCAGTGCCTTATTGGAAGATTTGGTACAATATGAAAGCAATTCATCAGGAAATTGGAGGTATTAACTACCAATCCAGTCATATTTTTAAAGAATCTAACTGGATAGTGGATTGCTTATCCTACTAAGGCAGCAATAGAGCCCCAAATAGGCTGTTCAGTCTCTTCTCATCCCTTCCAAGGGAGGCGAGAGGTATGTTTATGATGGACAAGGCAGGCTTGGGAACCTTTTAGTGGGGTAGTGATCCCAGCCACGAAGCCTTATTTCCTTGCCCTCTTCCAACCTTGTACTGCAGTTTTTCGAGGCTAAAAAAAAGGAATCATCCCTAAGGCTGAGCTGGATGTTGTTTTGTAGCACCCACAGTAGGCGTGCTTTGGTAGTAGAATCAGCTAAGCTTCTTGCAGCCTAGCTCCAAATTTTATCAGTGAGTCAGAATAGTGGGCGGTTGCCATAGTTGGAGGCTATTCATAGTTGGTTTGGATGGTTTGTTTATTTTTCTTTATTTTTTGTTGCTGCTGTTTTGGGTTTATATGATATATGAGGCTAGTTAGTTTTTCTATGGAGCTCACCTGAATCCTTTTGTACATCCTCTTATATCCATTTCAACAATGTTATAGGTGGTGCCCTTCCACCTTTATGAAAAAAAGAAAGAAAACATATGGAAGGTGATGGTGGAAAAGTAAACAACGAAAGTTAAAAAATATTAAAAACAGATAATGGTGGAGAATTCACTTCAAAAGAATTCAATCAGTTTTGTAAAAATGGGGGAATCGTACGACATAATATAGTTAGGCACATACCAGAGTATAATGGTGTGGTAGAACATATGTATCAGACTCTCTTGTAGAGATCCTGAAGCATTTCGAGTAACGCTGGATTAGGTAATGAGATATGAATTGAGGCCGTTAACACAACTTGCTACCTATTGAATCGGTCTCCACTTACCTTGTTCTGTTGTAAAATTCTAAAAAAAATGTATAGTGGTCATGATGTAGACTAATTAAGGCTGCAAGTATTTAGTTGTGACACTTACTCTCATGTACCTTTAGTAGAGAGTAAGCGAGACCAAAGGGCAAATGAGTGTACATTTTTTGGCTATGATGATGGTGTGAAGGGATACATGCTTAACGAGTAGGTCACACGGAAGATCACGATAAACTATGATGTCAAGTTTGATGAGGATTCCTTAATCCACAAGGATGAAAACAAGAAAATATAAAAATCACCAGTTATTGATGTTGAAGTAAAAAAAAGTGAGACATAGGAAGAAGCTAAACCGTAAGAAGAGGTACAAAAGAAGGTGGAGCAATTACTTGAGATCGCAAATTATCAACGAGATACATAGATGACTCGAATACTACATTCGCTCTCATTACGGATGAGGGGGATCTGTTTACCTTCCAAGAAGCATTGGATGACCTAAATGCTGAGAAGTGGATGACGGTTATGCAATATGAGATTGACTCTTTGTATAAAAATGAGACATGAGAGTTGGTGAAACTTCCTATTATGCGCAAAGTGATCGGTTATAAGTGAATCTATTAAAAGAAACATAATAGATATAAAGTCAGATTAATTACAAAAGAGTATGCTTAGAAAGAATGCATTGACTTCAGTGAGATATTCATACCTATTGTTGTAAGATCCGTATCTTGGTCCTTACCTTTCCGTAGACTTCCGCGGTCTTACCGGTCGAATCCCGGCAACCTTCGACCCTTAACCGATATCGACGCGCGACCCTGATTCATATACCGACAACCCGAGTCGACTCAACCCAAGACCAATACCATAGCGACCGCGCCGTCGCCGCGGTTCCGATGCCACGACTCGCACGCCGAGGCGATACCCTGGTCAAGAGATGTGGGCCAACGTTCGGTGCGAGTAAACGCCGCGTGTTGCGAAATCCAAGAGAATCTCTACGATGTGTCACATCAATCACATCAATCCCATCAATCAATCAATTCATCACATGTCAAGTACACATCACTTTCATCCCTTTTCCCAAGCAACCACAAAAGTCTCCCAAAACCATACCTCTCTTACACAAAAAGCCACAAAAGTCAAGCTTTTCTTACACCTCACATACCTCTCTTACACAAAAGGCCTCAAAAGTCAAGCTTTTCTTACACAACCATCATTCATCCATCCATCCATCTCTCTCTACAACTCCTCTCTTCCTCATTTGCAAAACACTCTAAGCAAAAGAAAATCCCACGTATGAAATTTTCCAAATATCTCTAAGCTTCAAGTGGCCCACTTTCCTACTCCACCATCTCCCATCTCAACCCTCCATTCCTCATCTCATCCATTGAAGTTAGAGCTAAGGTGCCAAGGAACCCGTAGGAGCAAGAAGATCGGACGGTGGGTGCCTCCTTAGGGTAGTTTCTTTCTTGTTTTTATGATGGGCCAAGTGAGACCCACCGATCAATGGTGTGGATCTCGCTTGGGACCCTAAGATAAGGCCGATGGCCCACTTGGATCATCATGATCATTCCATGATGGGGCCATTCTCCATGGACCCCATCATGATGTTTACTCCATTGCATTTGAGAGGTCATCTAGACTGTCTATATCGATGGGGAATGGATCTCCACCGTTGATTTTCATTTTCGATGGTCCCATGTGCAAAGGGATCTGTTTATTGTATAGTTTCTTACAAGGGAGGGCTCATAGTGGCGGAGCCCTCCATCACAAAGCGTGTCCCACTCTCCATGTCTCTCTCCCTTCTTATTTTTTATTTTATTTTATCTTATGCAATAGGATTGTGTGGCCCACTTGAATGGATCCCACCTTGAGATTTATTTTGTGCAAGTTTTTATTCAAGTGGGGCCCACCATATACGTTGTACCCACGTCACCCATCAGTGGTGGCCCACTTCATCAGGGTCCACCACATTGTATTTTTTTTTTTAGGAGCCAAAACCGTCCAACGTCTGGGACGCTGGACGTTTCAAAAAAAAAAAAAAAGAAGAGAGAAAAGGGAAAGAAGAAAAGGAAGCCTTTGGGTGGTCCACTTGCTTAGGCCCCACCGTGATGTATTTAAACAATCCAAGCCGTCCATCCTCTTACCTACAGTATTTTAGCCGTTGGGTAGAAGTTTGGGGCTGATTGGAAGACCTGGTGGGCCATAGCATCGAAGAATGCATCATTACCATTCAAGAATCCTTTTCTGATTTTATTTCATTTTCTAATCACAAAAAAATTCAAACTTCGGACTCATTTCGCCTGTTGCGTGCCACTGAACGCAATGGCCGGGGCAGATTTTTGTGAAGTGGGCCCCACGTGCGAAAAACCATCGGAAAACAGGGTTTTTCCCGTTTTCTTTGAAAGAGGCAGACCCTCTGCCTCCCCTGACATAGCAGCCGCTGCACGCTGCTGCGTGCAGCGATGAGGGCGGGCGGATGGACGCAGGGGCCCATGGCCTTGCGTGTGGGCCCCACCGTAATGTTTGTTTGTCATCCAATCTGTTCATGAGGTGGGCCCCCTTCTCAGGCGGGTCCCCTCCAAGTTTCGGCTCAATCCAAGACTCGAGTGGCCCACACCGAAGGAATAGTGAAATTTAACCTCTACCATTGAAAAATACATTTTTTGGGCCCACAGAAGTTTTGAACCAAGCTGAAATTTGTAATTTTCCTTCAACCAGGTCTGTTTGACCTTATCAATGGGTTGAATGCCAAATAAATATTACAGTGGGCCCCACATGGGACCCACGATGATGCTGTGCCTTAAGTCCACCGTCCAGTGGACGGTGGCACCCACCTTAGTGTATTTGCACTCCCACCGTCCAGCGGACGGTGGGGCCCTTTGAATGTATGTGTGGTCCTCACTGTCCAGCGACAGTGGGACCCGTCATGATGCATGTGAGGCATCCAGACCGTCCATCCACGTGGTGAGATCATTTTTAAGGCAAGGTTTACTGATTAGGTGGGTCACTTGTGCATAGTTTAGGCCCATCTGATTTATACAAGGCCTATGGGTTTAGGCCCATCTGATTTATACAAGGCCTATGGGTTTAGGCCCATCTAATTTATACAAGGCCTATGGGTTTAGGCCCATCTGGTTTATACAAGGCCTACGGGTTTAGGCCCATTTGATGTACCATAAGACCTAAGGGTTTAGGCCCATTGAACTCATATAATGCCTATGGGTTGATGTCCATTTGATGTACATGTGGGGGGCCCAATTGGTGTGGCCCATTTGATACATATTAGACTCATGTGACTAGGTCCAATTGATGCAATCTAAGGCCCACAGGTTATGACTCATTGCAATATACCTAAGGCCCATTGGTGTGGCCCATTTATGTGGCCGTTTGACAAATACAAGGCCCATATATCATGGCCCATTAGATGTGCTTAAGGTCCAATGAGATGTACCTAAGGTCCATTGCAATGTGTGATCCCAATACAGACTATGTAGCAATGTTTACGGCGATCGTGCCTTGGGGGCAATGTTGGTTGGACGTTTACATTGCGAGTGTAATGTTGGTTAGATGTCCACATAACGACCCTCCTTAGGGCCCATTACTGGGCCGTACTTATTGTGTATAGGCTGTCCAGGTCCATCTGCATTGTAAAATAGTTCATTTTATTATAACATGCTTAGTACAGTTTCATGACTCATGATCATACGTATCATATGTATGCTTGATGTGAGAATTGTCTGATCATAGCATATGCCTTCGGGCAGGTTGTTTATGGGCTCCCGATTAGGCGGTGTTGCCCTTCATGAGCGCACGATGCGCGCAGGATCTGCTACATGATTGGATAGCGTGAATCATGCATTTCGCATTCGTGTGACATGGTTATTGTACGCCCTAGCGACATCAGGGCCGTAGCCTCCACAGACGCATCGTGGTTGGCACGATTGGATACCAGAAATCTTGTTCTACATGGGGTGCTATAGATATCCCTGGGTGAAAGTCCCTAAACCCTTATGGTACCAAGAGGTTGCTCCAACGTTTAGATCGAGTGGGTAGATGAGCGTTGAATGTCGATTACCAGACGGTTGCGCTCTCCACTGTGTCGTGGTCGGTTGGAAGGGGGTGCGGCCTTACCCGCCCGAGTGTAGGAGAAAAATCCTTGGCTGAGTCTGACCAGCTCGAGGAATGGGTCCGTTATCGACGAGTCGCGCCCGATATTAGCAGACGGATAGTGTGGTCTCTTCCACTTACCTTATTGCGTGCGATGTGGCGACAATTTGGTTTAGAGTGTACTAGACCCCGGTGATATCCCATATTTGAGCTGTATTGATATGTGGACATAGATGAGGATCAGTATGCTTGGGTTGCATTGCACATCGCATGGCCTTGGGGTGGCCGATACCATTCATGTCTTGTATCGCATAGCTTTGGTACGGTTCATGATATTATGGATCCATCTGCATATTCCACATTACTCTGACATTGCATGTTCATATTATTACCTTACACACATACTTTCACCACCCTCTAAGCTTTCTATAAGCTTATGCACGACCGTTGCGTGCAGGTGACGTTGGTTCGCAGCAGCGCTGAGGCAGGAGCACATTGCAGATCGTTTTGGAGTTTTTGTTCTTTACCATTGTATTTCCCTTTATGTTTATTGTACTTGTAAAGTTTTTGATCATAGTGGAAATGTAATGGAGTTCTTGGTTGTTGTTGTGGGTTATGCCATTGGTTATGCTTATTATGAATCAAACTGACGTTGAAAATCCTCCTCGTAGCATCCCAGGATCGGAACCTGGCGAATGGGAGCTAGGAGCCGAGAATGGGGTTCTACGGAGGCTGTCGGCGCCGGATTCGGCGATCGAAAATTTTGTGAGCCCGGTTTCTGAGTTTGGGGCGTGACAATTGTCAATTAGGTATTTATTAGATTTGTATTGGTGCTGGTTGCCCAATGCAATCTATAATTGGAACAAATGGATATGAAGACCGCTTTCCTATATGGAGAGTTGGAGGAGCAGATCAACATAAAGCAAACAGAGGGGTTTGAGGTGTAGGGATCAGAGAATAATGTTTGCATGCTAAGGAGGTTGTTGTACAACCTGAAACAATCACCTAGGCAGTGGTATAAGAAATTTGATACTTTTATGGTTAGTTAGCGATTTACCAGAAGTGAATATGATCATTGCATATACTTCAAGGCATTGAGCAAATACTTCAAGGCATTGAGAAATGAAGAATTCATTGTACTGGTATTATATGTTGATGACATACTTATCGCTAACCATATCATGTCTAAGATCAATATATTAAAGACTTAATTATCCGTGATATTTAAAATAAAAGATTTGGGGCTGCAAGGAGGATTCTCGGCATTGATATACACAAAGATAAATAGAGGAGCAAACTACAGTTGTCTAAGGCTGAATACCTTGAGAAGCTATTGGTGAAGTTTGGGATGGACAAGGCTAAACCAGTTAGTATGACTCGTACTGCCTACGTTTGACTTTCTTTAGAACAATGTCCCATTACAGATGAAGAAAATGAGTTTGTCTCATGGGTTTCTTACTCTTACTCAGGTGGTAGACTCTCAGGAGTTTCAACACCCGATCAAGGGTTCGAGTATCCATGGGTGGTGAAATCCCTCTACGGCGTGAGTGCGCGTGTGTAAAAAAAAAGTTTATATCTTGTGTGTCCTAATCAACTGTAGTTGGTAATTTGATATATGACACAGTCTCTTTGAGATTGAATGTTTTACATGCAGCCGGTGTTACGAACAAATATATGTTAAACTCCAACAAGCAATATTGTGAGGTAGTGAAATGACTATTTCGTTATTTATGAGGTACAACAGATTATATTTTGACATTTAAAAATTAGAGGAAAAATTGGTAGATTATGTAAACGCCGATTATGCAGGGAATATGGATAATAAAATATCGACTTCCACTTACTAGTTTGTACTAGCATATGGGGCGATCAGTTGGATGTCGAAGCTTCAGTTTGTGGCTGCTCTTTTCACCACTAAAGCTGAGTATATGACATTGATGGAGGTTTTCAAAGAATGTATTTGGTTGTGTTGAATGATGAATAGGTTGGGTCTTCAGCAGGAGACTGTGTCGATTAATTATGATAGTGAAAGCACGATCAACTTGGTAAAGAATTTGGTTTACCATTATAAAAATAAACATACTGATATTCGTCATCATTTTATCTGACAGGTGCTTGAGGAATGAGGAGTTACTCTTGAGAAGATCTACACGAGCGTAAATTCAGCGGATATACTTACAAAGGTGGTTCCCACAAAGAAGTTCAAATTATGTTCGACTTCTCTGGGTTTGACAAAGGTTTGTTGAAAACGAAGTGTATACGAAAGATGATAGCGATGAAGAAGCTATCATGGAAGCTATCATGGAGGCGATTAAAGATGGAGCTTGAAGTTGTGGTTCATGATGATTGAAGCCATAATAGAGATTGTTGTCTAGATGTCTTCAATCTGTCATAAATAGGGGATCGCGATTAATCGAATAATCTAGTTGATTAATCAAGTGAACTACGAATTAAGCAGATTGGTTTTTGGACAGTTTCAGACAAGTTTGATTGATCAATCGGTTGGGCTGATAATCGAGGAAACTCTTAATTAATCAGTTATCTGTTTGTACACTTTTGGCCATGTTTGATTGACGATTGAGGGTTACTCAATCGGTGTCGATTGATCGATGCATAGATCAACAGTGAATAGTTTTGCGTAATTGTGCGATTAGTTTCCTATTATAGTTGTAACACTATATATATTAGTGTAATTGCAGGATTATATTAGAATAAGGAGGGCTAAGTCGAATATATGATTTGCGAGTGAGAAAATGAGGATTCTTGCATATGTAAGTTCATCAATCTCTAATAATTCATTTTCATAAAGGATTTGCTGTCACTTTATGCTGCTGTATTTTCTTGCAAGGGTTTTCCACGTAAAAATCATGTCTTCCTGTGCATGTTTTGTTGTGTTTATCTTTCACTTATTTGATTTAAATTCGAAGCTTATTATGTTTGACTTAAATTTAATCATATGTGTGTGTGTTCTGCAAAGCATGTCTGAGCCAAATGTAGTTAGATTCGATCTGAATGCCTTCGATTCGTAAGCATTGAAATAGACTGTGAAGAGGGTCAGTGTCTATTTAGCCAATGGTCAATTGAAATTAGGCAATAAAAGAAGGGAAGGGTCCACCTTTCTATGACTTTTAAAATTAAAAAAATACTTTCGATTGAAAAGACTTCTTGGAACCAGTGGTCGTTCAACCGCATTACAACCAATAATAATAATAATAATAATAAAAGACGAGAATTAAAATTATATTAAAATGTTCACAAAGTAAAAGCTTACAAATGAGTGATTGTTGGTGATGAAATTGACTACAGTCGATGCAGCCAGGTCATTCACAAAAGATAACCGTATGTATCGGGCAACACATACAGGTTTCAGATCAACATGTACTGAATGCCTGATCTCGTCTCATTTATTTTATTTTTCTGTACCTTGATGTGTGAACTTTCTAGGTATGGTTTTGAGCCGATGGTTGGCCTTAAGTGAAGTGAAGGATAGCCACAAGGCTGATTTGGTCTGATATAAACATTCCACTGGCCCAAACACTAATTGGAGAACTTAGCCGCTAATACATGCTTTTGTATGACCATTAATATTAGGGGCACAACAAACATCCAATTAAAAATAAATATAATATTTAAATTAGGTGAAGATCATCATACATAATGGCTGGGGTCCACAACATTATTTATGACTTTTTAATTCTAAATATTTGGCTTGCACAACATTAGAATGCTTATTCAAGACCATGGGATTCATAGGATTTTTCAACTGTAATGTTGAATGTATGTTTGTTGATGCGCGCACTGACTCTCGGTGTACACTGGGCGCACAAAAATTTCCGAATTTAAAGGCCAACAAAGTTTGTACGAGAGCTTACGCGTACAAGCAGTCCTCTCACTGGACGGTTCAAAATTTCCTGGCATGGAGCTTTTACCATACAGGTGTCTGAACATCGATAATCAGAACCATTCATCAATGGGGCCCACCATAATTGCAGCACAATCCTAACCTTCCAAGAGAACCACTGTCCTTATCCGTCTGAGGGTGCCACCCAGAGACTGAGTTAGGATTGACCCGACTCGTTCCCGTTTTAAAATAGGCCTGACCGAGTCCAGCATAGTTGACCCCGATCCAAGTAAGGGTCTGCCCAGACTAATCCAGACTGAGCCTCCTGAGTCGGGTCATGTTGGCACCGACTCAGAGTCGGGGTGCATCGGGCATCGACGGGCTGAAATCACGACTCAAAACTAGGTGCGCATGTGAGAATTACAGCATGTCAAATTTTGTATGTGTGTGTGTGTATATAGAGAGAGAGACTCAAAATTAGGTGCACATGTCAGAATTACAGCATGTTTTTTTGTGTATATATATATATATATATATATATATATATATAGAGAGAGAGAGAGAGAGAGAGAGAGAGAGAGAGAGAGAGTCATGCTGAGTCATGCTCTCTCTCCTGCGCACCTATGAACGTGCGCCTTTGCACAGCCATGGGTGTCTAATATGAACGGTCCATGTTATGCAGAATCCCATGAAACCTCATGTTTAAATTTTCACCCCGATCTAAAATTCTGGTGAGCCATAGCAAAGAGAAATGCAAATTAGGGGAGAAAACTGTTTTCCTTTTTCATGACTCATCAAAGTTTTAGATCAAAGTAAAACTTGGGCTCAGGGGGTTTCATGAGGTGCTGCTTCACATAAACGGTTTAGATTTTGGATCCACCTCAGGTATGCTGGGTTTTCAAAAAAAAACATATGTAGTATGCACAAACTGGTTGACAGGTGAGCATTTCCTTGTGTGTGTGTGTGTGTATATATATATATATATATATATATATATATATATATATATATATATATATATATATATAGAGAGAGAGAGAGAGAGAGAGAGAGAGAGAGAGAGAGAGAGAGAGAGAGAGAGAGAGAGAGAGAGAGAGAGAGAGAGAGAGAGAGAGAGAGAGAGAGAGAGAGAGAGAGAGAGAGAGAGATTGTGTCAAGTCAGCACCGAGTTGAATTTTGAGTTGAGCTGGGTCTGAGTTACTGGGTGACCCGAATGTGACTCGGTTTGAGTTTGAATTAGGCGAAGCCTACCTGATTCGGATCAACTCACCTACTCGGTTTAAATTGAGTTAGGTCCGAACAGTCATACGAGTCCAATTTGCGTCTTCCATGCCCAGCTCTAGTGCCACCATGTCATAGCCGAAAAATAACAATGATCGGACGATCCTAGTCCTTCAATCTCGGCCGTTCAAATTTTGACTGATTTGATTGTTTCCCTTTCTGACCGTCCAACTATTGGTCACCAATCACAACTTAATCAGTCTAATTTTGCTCCATCCCCCATTCAAGTGGGGCCCACCGATTTGTCCACTTGTACTTTTTTCACTGACTAACATGCAGCAGAATGTGTGTGGTGGATCCGTGAATGTGTACTGTTCACGGTACACTGCCTGTAGGTAGCATCTGCATCTGATAGTAACGCATGCATACTACATAGGACCCAAAGGACCATCAGCCCTTGAACATAGGTCTTGTAGCTCGAGGACGTCTCTCATGCCTTTCTCAATGTAAGTAACAAGGCAGCGTTTTCTGAGGGACGGCTCTTCTTTTTTGCCTGGTTGAGGTAAGTGTTTATACACTGTTCAGATGGGCTTAAATGCCAATAGGCCCAAGGACATGGCTCGTTTGATGGTCATCTCGATGTGGGTTCAGTGGATCTGGGGAGCCACAGAGCTGTGTGGATCTGTCATTATTGGACCCACCATGATGTATGTGTTTTATATCTATACCCTCTGTACATTTTGCCAACTCATTTTAAGGCATGAGCCTCAAAAAAGAATAGATACAAATCTCAGGTGGACCACACCACAAGAAAAGTTGTGATTGAACACCAACTATTAAAAAACTTCTCAGGGGCCACAAAGGTCTTGGATTAAGCTGATATTTGTGTTTTTCTTTCATCCGGAGACCACTTATTTTATTAACAGGTTGGATGATAAATAAACATTACAATAAGCCTTAGTAAGTTTTTAACAGTAGGTGTTCGATCACTAATATTTTTTGTGGTGTGGTCCACTTGAGATCTGGCTCTATTTTTTGCCTCATGCCCTAAAATGACCGGCAAAACGGATTGATGGTGTCGATATAAAATATATACATTACGATAGGCCCCACAATCATGAATTCACTAAGATTGGCGGTTCTTCGCATCTAGCTTAAACGGAGAGGATTCAGTCAGGCTTGGGTAACATGGAGTTCTGCTGGCTATAACATGGTGTAATTTCAATTGTCTATCAAAGCTAGGCCACCAGGTTTCAAAAGGTTATCAGCTTGCGTAGGTGCTCAGTAACATCTGTTATAGCCAATGAAATGGTGCCACGTTAAAACTCTATGGAACTTAATGTTATGGGAGTCTGACCTAATCTTCTCTTCTTTTAATGGCAAGTGAAAATTTGGTGTCCATAAACGTTCACAGTTGGTTCACGCGTCAAGATCCGTACTAGTCATCTGGTGGGCACTACCATGGACTGTCCTGACCATGGGTCTCTGGAACTTTGCCAGAGTGTGGACGTTCCCTCAACTGTCTATTTATGTTCATTAAATCGAACGGTTAGGATTTTCATAGTGAATGTAGCTCAATCCAAATCATACAAATCCTCAATCCAAAATCAGATCGATTTTCTATTGAATCTGGACCATTGGGTGGCCCTCGATCATTTATTTTGTTTTGTTATATATATATATATATATATATATATATATATATATCATGTCATATCCGCAATGTATCTGAAATATCAAGGTGCACATATGACACGTATGCAGCAGCAGTGTGCATGCGTAAGGATAATCATACACCGGCTCACACCATATGATCCTTTGTCTTAATGCAATTATAGAATTTATTAATGTTACAGTGCTCTTGGTTGCATTCGGACAAAGATCCTCCAATCCATTGATCCTGACTGTTTATTAGGTGGACCACCACGCGAACATCTCACTGGTGTGAAAAATATTAACCATTTAATCAATGACCATTAAATCAATGACCATTAACATGGATGTTTAATATTATTTAGACAAAATGGGTCCAGCCAACGATTCCATTCATTCATTTATCAGGTAGCGTTGTAGATTGCTTATGATGCCCAGTAATCACTTGAGTCAAGCAATTGCACCTGTTATTTTATGAATTTGGCTGGTTAGGTATAGTTGCCTGTGTGCATGCAGGCAGGAAAACAGGAAGTAGAAGTGAGACTTGAGTTACACAGGGCAACAAGTGTACTGATTGTATGGGTAACATACATGTAAAGGATAACAGGTTACTGCTTATGGGCGGGAACCCTTTCATGCTTAAGTTAGGTAGGCAAATTGCAAGTATAAGTGAGACTTGAGTTAGAATTTTTGATACTTGCCTTCCTCCGATTGCAATGTGTGTACTTATATAATGTTGGTGGCTTTAAGATTTAGATATTCTGTTGGGATGATTTTGATTTACTGGAGGATCATTATTTAGTGGAGATCTACTTCTGAAAGTATTGTTGAACCCATCTTAGTTAGCGTGATTTTTAAATAAAATTATACTAAATATTTCATTTCTTGATTTGAAGCAAAATTTTCTCCGGACTTTTTATCTATCTAGTCAGACCGGAAGGTGATTCACATTGCTGAAATCTGTCCTTAAATAGCTCAGCTCAAGGTCAGCCCATGATCCATCCTTCTGTTAGTCTTTAATCGAATTAGCTTTAAGGCATTCCTACTATGATTTATTGCATTCCCTGTACAACATGTCAACTCGATTTTCTCCACAACATCACCCAAGTCATCTGTTAAGGCTCAAAACAAGAATGGCAGTAGAAAATGAGTTGGAATCATCCATCAGTGGGATCTTTCATTCATACCCCCCACTTAACGTGCTCTAGGCTTAATGGACAGTTCAGATCAACTAATTGAACTCTCTAAATTGAACGGATCTATCTAGGAGCCGTGTGATGCAACTCTAGATTGGGTGCTGTACCTACTTATATTAGGCTTCGTATAGGTAGTCGACAACAAGATGTATTAGTACTGTGGAGTACTAGAATGCTCGTGGGCCGCTGGATTACAAACATGCTTTTAGATATGCTTGCGATTATAATAAGCTTAAGATAGAAACAACATGAGAAGATTTAGTTAAATGATAGGCTGCTCTTAGAGATGAAGCCCATTTCAATACAGATAACTTTTGGAACATATAGATTAGGTGGTGGTGTTGCTAATTATCTCTTAACAGAGATACTCAGCTGATATCTCTTAAAAAACGCCTGAGCTCCTTGACTCATCTCCTACCGAGTACACTTCCACCAATCAAATCTCACCACGTTAGTTTAATAGTTGGGAGGGTGGTGAGCTCCTCACCACTCACCACCTTAATACCAATCAATGTCTCTTTAAAATATGCTTTGTGATGAATGTGTTGTGTATCCATGCTGTTAATTCGTTTCTTGGTTTCATTTTAATACGTTGCTCCAAATCCAAGCAGATTGAAATCTCCTGTGGACCATACCATTGGTGAAAGTGGTAAATTATAATTAAAAATTTTTTGTACACTATAAAAGTTTTGGATCAAGCTAAGCTTTGTATTTTCCCTTCATCCAAGTTCTGTTGACCTTAT
Organism: Magnolia kwangsiensis; assembly: GCA_037074715.1. Taxonomy (NCBI): domain Eukaryota; kingdom Viridiplantae; phylum Streptophyta; class Magnoliopsida; order Magnoliales; family Magnoliaceae; genus Magnolia; species Magnolia kwangsiensis. The sequence goes on along the minus strand of CM073572.1, from coordinate 186,300,512 downwards.
CAAGGGGTTGGGTGGCAAATAAACATTACAGATCTTCTTACAATGAGCGTTGGATAGTTTTAATAGTTTTTAATGGTAAGTGTTCAATCACCACTCTTTTTTGTGGTGTCGTCTACCTGAGATTTGTATTTTCTTAAGTTTTGGAACCACCTCTTAAAATGGGCTTACGAAATGGATGGACTGCATGGATATACAACAGATCATCAAGGTGGGCCTCACAGTAAGGGTAACACCTAATGCACTACCCCAATCAAGTCTTGCCACATGGCAGTGTCAGCTTGATAAAGATTGGACCAGATTCCATTCTGGTCCGAATAATAGGGAGTAGATTAAGTATTTACCGTGGTAACACCTCAGGGTGTTTTCCACTTGCTGTGGGTGTCCCTTTTGATGTGTTGTATATCCATGCGGTCCACCTGTTTTTTCAGCCAACTATACTACATGGTACAAAAAGCAGATTAAATCTCAGTTCGATCAGACCTGAGGAAACAGTGGTGATTGAACTCACACCATTAAAAACTTCCAAGGTCCCGTGTAAGCACATACGTAATGTTTGTTTTGCTATCCAACCCATTGAAATGTCAAAAAGATGTGGATGAAGAGAAAAAACAAATATCATATTGATCTGAAACTTTTATGGCCTACAAAAAGTCTTTAATAGTCATTCACCACTATTTCCAGTGGTGTGGTTCACCAGATAGTTGGATCTGCTTAATTTTTGGGATATATAATAAAATGAGCTGGAAAAATGGATGGGCAGCGCGGATTTCCAAAAAATTGATCAAGGTGGGCCCCACATGGTAAGGGTAACACCCTCTAATGTGTCACCCGGGTAACACCTAATCCGCTCCGGAATTGATACCACACATGATAGTAGGGTAGGAAGGTTGTAGGCCCACTGAAGAGGAAGGTAGTGTCCCAATCAAAGCTTTGATACTCTGGCAGAGTGTGATTCATTGTATTCATGCATTCGGAAATTACATATGTGTCATAGATTAAATCAAATTAAAATTCTCAAATTGTGGGCCCACTTCAGATGGGGTAAATTAACCAAAAAGTTTACACTGAATTGGCGTACGAACTGGTTTATCAGTCGACATCCATGAACGGTTGAAAATGAAAGGCAGTTAACGGACCCAATTCCACGGACAAACTTCCGACTAATCAAGGGTTAGGATGGTTCAATCAACACCTTGATCCATAGATCAAGTGGTAGACTGAGTGAAAGATACCTCGTTCAACGTTGAGGTCTTGATACCGATCCCTAGCGGGGGTGGGTAACACTGAAGTCATGTGAGCTGACAGTGGGTGTACAAAGAAAAAAAAGAAAAAAGAAAGAAGAAAAAGAAGAATGGCTCAATCAATCTGATTTTAGGATTGGACTGTTAGTATTAGTTACATGCTCGTCGCATCCCACCGCGGATTCTCTCTCTCTCTATATATATACACATATACACACATGGAGGCATCACCTATGCACTTAGGCACGTGCGCACCTTTGATCATGTGTCATGGGTGTTGAATCTGAATGGTCCATAAGATGTGGAATCCCATGAAACCTTAGGGAATGAATTTTCATCATAATCTAAGATTCTGGTGGGCTATAGCAAAGAATTCAAATCAAGGAAAGAAACTGTTTGTATTTTTCATGGCTCATCGAAGTTTTAGATCAAAGTAAAAAATCATATAGGGGCTTCATGAGGTTCTGCGTCATGTGGACCGTTCAGATTTGTGAGACTCATCGGATATGATAATTCTCAAAAAAGTTCGTATGCAGTACATACGAACTGGTTCGTAGGTGAGTGTTTCCGTGTGTGTGTGTATATCTATAGTCATGCTCACCTAGGCACCTATGCAAATGCGCACCTTTGCACATGTGTCATAGGCGTCTGATCCGAATGGTCCATGTGATGTGGAATCTCATGAAATCCCAAGAGACAAGTTTTCACCCTGATCTAATATTCTGGTGGGCCATAGCAAAGATAAATGAAAATCAAAAGAGAAAACTGTTTTCATTTTTCATGACCCATCAAAGTTTTGTATCAAAATAAAAATTGAGCCTAGGAGGTTTTAAGAGGTGTTGCTTCACATGGACTGTTCAGATTTTGAAGTCAAACTAAGTATGATGAGTTCTCAAAAAAGTTGGCACGAGTTCCATGCAAACTGGTGCGCAGGTGAGCATTCAGCTATATATATTTTTAATACCTTGGCGGCAGAGTATGATGGATGATATCCATGTACATTGAAATTTTGGCATTACCAACACTAAGGTATGGTCATGTTCCTAAAAACGAAGGAATGCTTTAAATATTTTTAGACTAATCTAGTCATTGATGGGTCTTAAAAATATTTTTGTATCAAATTAACCTTGTCCTTTGATCAGCACGACCGCATAACTTAATTTAATCTCATTAATTGGGTCATCTGCATAATGTAATAATAAAGCAACACTAGTGCACTTAAACAAATCTATCATTTGATTTATTATTAATTGTGAATTGGTTGTTAATAATATGTTCCTTCACCTAATTCCAACAACATTTAATTTCCAAGCCAATCATCAAAACCTCGTATTCAGCTTGATTATTGGTGTTCTTAAATTTTAATTAGAATGCAAATTCGTCTCTTTTCATATGGAGTTGATTAAAAAATCCCTGCTCCTGATTATTTGTCGATTCTCGAACAGTCTAAAATCAGTTTTCAAGGTGTTAAATATACCTAACACAAGTCAAATACTTATAAAGGAAGTTGACTCTCTATGTCAGATGGATGATCGCTCATAAAATTTATTATGGCCTGCCATTTTACAGCTATTTGGGGCACATATTTGAGACGAAACTCATACAAATCTAACACCTATTTTCTAATTTAGCTATTTAAAATTGGCCAATTTAACATATATTTTACTAAATCAGTAGTTACAATTACATTAATTAACTCAACTATTAAATAATGTCATAATTTAGTGGCCACAAAATACAATGATAGGCTTAATTTTTCTATTGCAAAATATCATTTCTTAGTATTTATCAACATCCGACTAAAGCATTAGATTGCACTCTATTTTCGATCACCATTGTCTTATGCCAGTAGGGCTTCCTTTGATTCTTCAGAAGCCACAACATACAGCTCAAGTGGTTAACCTTTGATTGATGGCATCAACATTGGTGACTTCATAAAGTGTAACATCCCGAAAATCGGGGGTCGGGTAGAAACCCAACTCCCGAGTTTTGGAACATCACTTATGCAACATTTTCAATGATGGATGAATGTCGGTTGTAATAGTGCATGAAACATGAAGTGGATTAAGCCAAAACAACATATCAAACTCCAGCGATAGTTAAATTATGCAAGCGGAAGACTGTGATAATATGTATAACATATATAAACTATTGTAGGTCTCCAGAGTGTGAACATGTTACCAGGTTAAATATATACATGTATACTCCGAAAATGAATAAAAAGAATATACATGAGTGCTTCAAAAGTGTAAAAAAGACAAGTGTCATGGCATCTAATCAACCTCTCTGTAATCCCTTTGGTCAGAATACGCATATAGGAGAAATCCTCCTCATCATCATCAAGTCCGGCACCACTTCACAGGCAGCACCATCATCTGCAACTAAAACAGGGACTGGTTGGTGTGCTCGACACCGTCCCGTAACGTGGGAGTGAGTGATCAACTCAGTGGAATCATAGAGCAAAGATTATCATGTTATCAAATCAATCATGCGATAATAGTAATGTAAGCAATCAAACATTCCTAGATACTGTTGTTAATGCAAGCATAAAGTGACATGATGGATGCCCTCACCGACATACTCCCTCATGCGGCACCATCTGCGTCCGCGACATGCTTTCTTCCCGCAGTGCTCCACATCTTCCAGGCACATGCAGTGCGATATGGATAATGATTACCGGGTTGTTATTAGTCCTTTTCATACAGCAGGATTGGGAAACTAAGGTACTTCCCTTATATTATTCCCAACAAGGATCCTGTCTAGGGTCGTCACTCCTAGTATTCTCATACGATGATATATTTATAGGTCGCTGTAAGGGCTGCCAGGGCTGTTGCACACACTCGTTACTCCACTCCCTCATCACCTTATCAATACAGGCCTAGTTGTACTCTTGTTGCTACGGAAGGGTCGTCGCCTAACGTAGACTCAGAGTACGCTCGAGATGACTACAAAGGGCTGTTCCTCGCACTCGTTGCACCGCTCCCCCATCACCTTCTTAATGTAGGCCGACATCTCGAATATAGTGTCCCATACCACCATAATCAGCTCACAAGTCTAAGGTGCTCACTGGTCACTACGGGGAGGTTTGTGGCCCCAGCGTAGGCCGACAGCTCGACCACGGTGTCCCATACCACCATGCCCGGCTCATGAGTCTTAGTGGATCAAGGTACCACGGTTATCAGGGTTATCACTAGTAAGTTCAGTACCCTACGTTCGAGCAGTTATGACGAATACAAGGTGAATATACAATGATTAGTCGGGTTACTTGATGAGTCTGAATAGCACGAGCGCACGTCGAATCGACCGACATGAAGTGCACAAGCACTTCGTGTGGCCTAACCACTGTCGACGACTTTGGTACGATTCGAGTTCGTCATACACATCCTTCGCGGCAAATAGAATCCAACCACGAATTCTAAACTGTTACCGACTGCCTGGACTAGAGTATAGCCCCAAGCACAAAGATGTGAACCAGTAATCATATGAGATAAACAAAATTGAAATAACAAGTAATCCAAACATGTTATAACATACATCAGAAGCAGTTAACCATACATGAGTATTTCACACATAAGATAATCAATTCAATACAACAAACATGGAGGAATTCATGTACATCATCAAATTAGTTGAGAATCCAATCTCAACTCTAATCGACAACACCATTTACTCAATACTTAACAATACATACATTTATACAAACTCTTAGACTACACAACACCAACGTACTTGCCGTATGTTGATTTCAACATATAATATGACAAATCCTTACATCAAGGAGATGTTTAATACACAACAATCATGTTCTTACATTCGATACATATGGCAGACATAAATCATATTGATTTAGGTATTTCAACAAACACTTAGTCTACACACATTAGTCTACATAGCATATGTCAGCCAATATGTGCATTAGGGCGAATCGCTTCACCAAACAGATCATACATACATAACTAGTATAAATACACGACAAATACCCATGTCAATCATATCGGCAAAATACGTACGTATACAGTATTTCTTACAAATACCTAAAATACCCTAAATCTCATATTCTTCGTACGTATACGGAATGAAAAACGGACAACATGTTGTACATGTCAAATAGCATCCTCATCAGTAATCTACCATTAAACGGCATTAAAAGATTTGAAAACAGGTAATCTAAGCATCTAAGATCCGCACCTTAAACCAGAAATTGTGAAACAGAGTTGATTCAGACGATAAGTCTTCGTCAACGGCGGGTACGCTACCTATGGCATGAAACAGGTTAGCTATACCAACACTACAACTATTCTAAGCTTCAAATCAGGTTAGGGTTAGGATTTCTTACCTAAGAATGAAGCTGAAAACACCGGAATGGCGGTGCAGAAGCGGCGGCTAAGGATCATGGAGCAGAAGGGAAGAATCCCAGGAGAGAGCTCCAAATCTCCCTCCCTTTCTCTCTCTTTTCTCTCTTCTCTCTCCAAATTCGTATGGAATGAAAGAGTAAGGGTTTAAGCCCTTTTTATAAGTCCAAAAGTGACGGAAATAGACTTGGGGCCAAGGTATACTTATTTTATAACCAAAGTGGGCTTGTTCTGATCCAACAGAGCACTTCTGGAGGTCCTGTTACTAAGTGCGGTCGGACTTAAGCTCTCTGACATTGGATCTAGGTTAGGTAGAGTTTTCAGTCCGGTCGAATTTCTAGATCGATCGTGGAGGACCAGTTTCAGTTTGACGGCTACCGGTACTCGATCAGGGCCACAAGTGCGTTGACATGTAAGGGCCACCTAACCTGATCCGAGGATAAAATTTGATCAAATTCTGACGGTCAGAACACTTAGAAAATATCGCGCAAGCGACACGTGCCAGATTTCATAAATTATATTAATTTCTAACATTTCTCACACTCTTCTGGATTCAAGGAAATCATCATGGGACATCATCTGGACTTTATTTTTGAGGTGATTGTCAAGTCCAAGTAGGCGGTCAGGATTGTCTAAATTCGGGATAATCGGACTTTCGACGTGCGGTCCAGAGCTGATACAAAGTTTCAAGGTGCTCCCGAGAGCAATCGAGAATAGAGTTTGATCCTAGATTTTACGGTATTGTAGCGTCAACTATTCTATACGTTTTGACTCTAGCAGATCGTATTCAAAGTGATTGGTGAGAATTTCACAGGTCGTCTAACGCAGCGCTAGTTAATTCTCGTTAGATTTCTAAAGGAAGTAGCCTTTATTAATTTTTGTTTGAGATGAGATTTGAAAGGTGGAGTGAGGGTGCTTGGAAACGGAAGAAGGAAGAGTTTGGAGGGGTGATTTTTGCCAAAAGTGAGGCATTTTGGTGAGAAAGGAGAGCTTGGAGGGTCACTTTGTGAATAAAGTACCTGATCGGGGAGGTTTTAAGGGATGACCCACACCTAAGGGAGGTACCATACCCCCCAAACTGCGTCGGACCGAAGCCCGGACCCAGCCTGGCCCGTTGACCGGCGAGGCCTCGCCGAACCGACGAGGCCCTCGCCGACCAACTTCAAATCCGGCAAGGCCCGGCTATCTGGGCATGGTCCCCCTGTCCCCTAGGTCCCAAATATATGTGGGGCCCACCTTAGATCATTGTGGATTAGCTTGGGTAGGCTCACGACTCCGTTTCATCCTATTTCGGGTCATTTTGCAAATCAGAATTAGTTTATGCATCATGTAGCATATGATTTTGAGGTAGGAGAGGCTAATCCATCCAACTAAACCATCTATTCCATGAGATTCCATGATTGGAATGATCAGAAGTCCAATTTATACATATATTTACTATTTGTAGTAAATTTTTGTTTAAGCATGATTCTCCATCATTTACACACTAGGATTTATGTCTAGTGTGAAAGGACTTAGAAAAAGTTGAAGAATGGGATGGTGAAAGGAGAGATTCTGAAGGAATTGGATGAAAAGGAGTTTCAGGCCATGACACTGAGTGTAAGGGTTGTGGTTGACCTACCACCTGAGGACATTCATTTCTAGGTTTGGAATGGAATGAAACATGGCCTAAACCCTTCGATTGACAGTATAGAGGTGATTTGGGGTCGTTGGGTGTGATCAAGAATGTGCACGGACTCGATCTCGGCGACCGTTTACAGTGAGTTTTAGTTTAAGTATAGTTCTTCACTATTTAAACTTGAGGATTCGTGTCTAATATGAAAGTACTTAGATAAGTTGAAGGAAATGGGTTGAAAAGTGATTTCTTTGGCTTTAGGATTGAGCTTTGAGAGTGTTATGGTTGACCCATTGCCTAAGGACGTCTAACTCCAGGTTGACAAAAATCCAGGGTGTTACAATCTACCCCCCTTAAAATAAAATTTCGTCCCCAAAATTTACCTAAGGATAATAAGGAAAGATTAATCATTTCCTTTACCTAAGTTTTGTTGATTTCTTGTTTCTATACGTGGTAGGGTATATACGATCTATATAAGTTTAGTTCCTTTTGGTCTACCCCCCTTAAAACTTACTTCTTTATGCATTACTTATACCCTAACGGTTTGCTACAATTTATTTCCTTACCTGTTTGGCATCTTGGCGACAATTCCCATCTATTTAGAGTAAGATATATATTTTCAGCGGTTGACCAGTACAGAGAGACGGTTGTAGTGGGCTTGATCCCGATACGTCGAATGTTCGCCTGGCCAGGGTAGACAACGTTGTATCCCTTCCTAATCCTGGTGGATCCTGGTCTTCTGCTTGGCTAAGTAGTGAGTCCATTGGCAGTCATCCAGGATTGAGGATTTGGGTCAAGCTGTGAATATTTCGCAGTTGTATAATTCAATAACCTTGTAGTCCGATCACTCTAAAAGCTTAGGAAATGTCCATCACTGCAAGGCTCAAATTTTCTATTTGGGTCTTGGTCTAAAGAGTCCTCGTCTTAATTTATATCCATGGTGGGAGTTAAGGGTTTATATCTTTTCATCTAACCTAGACTGGTTTCTTTCGATCCTGGGCCAGTGGGAGAGAGGCCAACCACGCTTCCGCTATGCTACTCTGATCTAACGGCTGTATTAGTTGACCTAACTAGATTGGACTCAATACGTTCTACCCCTCTTAAAAATAAAGTTCTACTTAAGGCTCAAGAATCTATATCTCGATCCGTATATCGGAATGAGGCGAAATTTAGGACCTATCATGAGTGTTGTGGTTAATTCCAAGGATGGGTGAGAGCTTTGTGGCAAGATACCTATACCCTATTGGTTATATGTTCTTAACACTTTCCAAGGGCGAAATAACAAACTTTTGCTTGTAGGTGGTCGGGCCAACACGGAAGAAAAGTTGCGTAGTGGATCTGAGCCGGATACATTGACCTTCTGTTTAATTAGGACAGAAAATTCGTTGTATCAGTTCTTAATCCGAGTCGATGCCGATCTTCTGCTTGATCAGAGCATTAGATTTATTGGTAACCACCACGATTAAGAATTCGATTCAAACCACGAATACTTCGCTTATATACAGTTCCTCTACTCCGTTTCCCGATTGTATTAAGTCCTTGGGAAGACAATTCTAGGGGGTGTATTGATTTGACCTAACATTAATTCTAAGGGATTTAGAAGTTTTCCCTGAACGTGAATGGTTCTAAGTCAATGAACTTCCTAAAAGTTATTAAGAAGCCTCTAAGCATTAGGAGAATTCAACGAAGGAATGAGGTCTCACTCCAACCTAAGCAAGTCGACTAACTAAGTCTTTTACATTTCTCAGTATAACTAGTAGTCTAGTCTTAACTTATAAGTAGCGGTAATCCACTAGTTGTATCCTAAAGCCGACATTTATATGTTAGATGACATCATTTCTAATATAAGGAAATGTTTTATCACTTAGGGTCAGAAGTTGTCTAGTTGAATTTGAGTTGCCTGGACCTAAATTTACCTACGCTCAAGCACTACACCTATTCACATACTAGCTAAGAAGGTCCTAGGGTTCATGTTATTAGTCTATTGGATTTCCTACACCACCAAATCCTTTGAAGTCTACGAGTCCAACTTTAAGTCTAAAACTCTAAGTTGTATTAAATGGATTTCGTTGCTAATCCTACCTCGAGATTTGAATTGGTAAGTTGGCAGGAGGGTGGGAGGGGATTAAAATGTAATCCTATAGGCTTTGGAAAATGAGTCTTGTGTCGGGAAACGTGGTGTTGGGAAGTGTGGAATGGGATTTCCAAATCCCATGATGATAAATTTTCAAGTGAAATTTGAAAGGAATCCTGGGATTTACCTTTAATTATATACGTTCTGAACATGGTGTTAGAAACCATATGATACACCTAATCTAGGGGCAATACCTTACACATACATTTATTGTAACTTTTACAATTCCATCTGCCCTAAGCGCACCTAATGCAGTTGGTTGAACGAGCCCTACATGTCCCAACATTTGGAGGTTGAGAAGCTTATGGGACTCAAAGGTGCGGGTTCTGTGCCCACAGGGGGGGTTATACAGAAGGTGAAGAGTTGTAAAGAATAGTGGTGGATGAGTGTAGAAGACGAAAGCTTGAGTGAATAGAAGTGGAGATATGAAATCATTTCACATAGTCTCGATTACGTATGGACTATTCTGCAGTAGTTAATCTCGCTGGTCGATGAAACTTGGGATTCTAATATGGTTTCTAGATTCCATCGCCCCCTTCCTAAGTTAGAGTGCGTCAGTGTGCGTTGTGTTACCATAACCTAGGTCCGGTTTAATCCAAATCATGCTCTGATACCATCTGTAACATCCTGAAAATCGGGGGTCGGGTAGAAACCCAACTCCCGAGTTCCAGAACATCACTTATGCAATATTTTCAATGATGGATGAATGTTGGCTGTAATAGTGCATGAAACATGAAGTGGATTAAGCCAAAACAACATATCATACTCCAGCGACAGTTAAATTATGCAAGCGGAAGACTGTGATAGTATGTATAACATATATAAACTGTTGTAGGTCTCCAGAGTGTGAACATGTTACCAGGTTAAATATATATATGTATACTCCGAAAATGAATAAAAAGAATATACATGAGTGCTTCAAAAGTTTAAAAAAGACAAGTGTCATGACATCTAATCAACCTCTTTGTAATCCCTTCGGTCAAAACACGCATATAGGAGAAATCCTCCTCATCATCATCAAGTCCGGCTCTACTTCACAAGCTGCGCCATCATCTGCAACTAAAACTCGGAATGGTTGGTGTGCGCGACACCGTCCCGTAACGTGGGAGTGAGTGATCAACTCAGTGGAATCATAGAGAAAAGATTAACATGTTATCAAATCAATCACGCGATAATAGTAATGCAAGCAATCAAACATTCCTAGATACTGTTGTTAATGCAAGCATGAAGTGACATGATGGATGCCCTCACCGACATACTCCCTCATGCGGCACCATCTGCGTCCGCGGCATGCTTTCTTCCCGCAGTGCTCCACATCTTCCAGGCACATGCAGTGCGATATGGATAATGATTACCGAGTTGTTATTAGTCCTTTTCATACAGCAGGATTGAAAAACTAAGGTACTTTCCTTATATCATTCCCAACAAGGATCCTGTTTAGGGTCGTTACTCTTAGTAATCTCATACGATGATATATTTCTAGGTCGCTGCAAGGGCTGCCAGGGCTGTTGCACGCACTCGTTGCTCTACTCCCCCATCACCTTATCAATATAGGCCTATTTGTACTCTTGTTGCTACGGAAGGGTCGTCGCCTCACGTAGACTTAGAGTACGCTCGAGGTCACTACAAAGGGCTGCCAGGGCTGTTGCTTGCACTCGTTGCACCGTTCCCCCATCACCTTATCAATGTAGGCCGACAGCTCAAATATAGTGTCCCATACCACCATAATCGGTTCACAAGTCTAAGGTGTTCACTGGTCACTACGGGGAAGTTTGTGGCCCTAGCGTAAGCCGACAGCTCAACCACGGTGTCCCATACCACCATGCCCGGCTCATGAGTCTTAGTGGATCAAGGTACCACGATTATCAGGGTTATCACTAGTAAGTTCAGTACCCTAGGTTCAAGCAGTTATAACAAATACAAGGTGAACATACAATGGTCAGTCGGGTTACTTGATGAGTCCGACTAGCGCGAGCGCACGTCGAATCGACCGACATGAAATGCACAAGCACTTCGCGTGGCCTAACCACTGTCGACGATTCTAGTACGACTCGAGTTCGTCATACACATCCTTCGCGGCAAACAGAATCCAACCACGAATTCTAAACTGTTACCGACTGCCTGGACTAGAGTATAGCCCCAAGCACAAAGATGTGAACCAGTAATCATATGAGATAAATAAAATTGAAATAACAAGTAATCCAAGCATGTTATAACATACATCAGAAGCAGTTAACCATACATGAGTATTTCACACATAAGGTAATCAATTCAATACAAAAAATATGGAGGAATTCATGTACATCATCAAATTAGTTGAGAATCCAATCTCAACTCCAATCTACAACACCATTTACTCAATACTTAGCAATACATACATTTATACAAACTCTTAGACTACACAATACCAATGTACTTGACGTATGTTGATTTCAACATATAATATGATAAATCCTTACATCAAAGAGATGTCTAATACGCAACAATCATGTTCTTACATTCGATACATATGGTAGGCATAAATCATATTGATTTAGGCATTTCAACAAACACTTAGTCTACACACATTAGTCTACATAGCATACGTCGGCCAATATGTGCATTAGGGTGAATCTCTTCGCCAAACAGATCATACATCCATAACTAATATAAATACACGGCAAATACCCATGGCAATTATATCGGCAAAATACATACGTATACAGTATTTTCTACAAATACCTAAAATTTCCTAAATCTCATATTCTTCGTACGTATACGGAATGAAAAATGGACAACATGTTGTACATGTCAAATAGCATCCTCATTAGCAATCTACCATTAAAAGACATTAAAAGCTTTAAAAACAGGTAATCTAAGCATCTAAGATCCGCACCTTAAACCAGAAATTGTGAAACGGAGTTGATTTAAACGATAAGTCTTCGTCAACGGCGGGTACGCTACCTATGACATGAAACAGGTTAGCTATACCGACACTACAACTATTCTAAGATTCAAATTAGGTTAGGGTTAGAATTTCTTACCTAAGAATGGAGCTGAAAACACCGGAATGGCGGTGCAGAAGCGACGGCTATGGAACATGGAGCAGCAGGGAAGAATCCCAGGAGAGAGTTCCAAATCTCCCTCCCTTTCTCTCTCTTTTCTCTCTTCTCTCTCCAAATTCGTATGGAATGAAAGAGTAAGGGTTTAAGCCCTTTTTATAAGTCCAAAAGTGACGGAAATAGACTTGGGGCCAAGGTATACTTATTTTATAACCAAAGTGGGCTTGTTCTGATCCAACGGAGCACTTCTGGAGGTCCTGTTACTAAGTGCGGTCGGACTTAAGCTCTCTGACATTGGATCTAGGTTTGACAGAGTTTTCAGTCCGGTCGGATTTCCAAATCGACCGTGGCGGACCAGTTTCAGTTTGACGGCTACCGATACTCGATCAGGACCAAAAATGCGTTGACATGTAAGGGCCACCTAACCTGATCTGAGGGTAAAATTTGATCGAATTCTGATGGTCAGAACGCTTAGAAAATGTCGTGCAAGCGACACGTGCCAGATTTCATAAATTATATTAATTTCTAACATTTCTCACACTCTTTACTCTGGACTCAAGGAAATCGTTGTGTGACATCATCTGGACTTGATTTTTGAGGTGATTGTCAATTCCAACTAGGCGGTCAGGATTGTCTAAGTTCGGGATAATCGGACTTCCGACGTGTGGTCCAAAGTCGATACAAAATTTCAAGGTGCTCTCGAGAGCAATTGGGAATAGAGTTTGATCTTAGATTTTACGGTATTGTAGCGTCAACTATTCTATATACGTTTTGACTCTAACAGATCGTATTCTAAGTGATTGGTGAGAATTTCACAGGTCGTCTAACACAGCGCTAGTTGATTCTCGTTAGATTTCTAAAGGAATTGATTTTTTTTTGAGATGAGATTTGAAGGGTGGAGTGAGGGTGCTTGGAAACGGAAGAAGGAAGAGTTTTGAGGGGTGATTTTTGTCAAAAGTGAGGCATTTTGGTGAGAAAGGAGAGCTTAGAGGGTCACTTTGTGAAGGAAGTACCCGATCGGGGAGGTTTTAAGGGACGACCCACACCTATGGGAGGTACCATACCCCCCAAACTGCATCGGTTCAAAGCCCGGACCCAGCCTGACCCGTTGACCGGCGAGGCCTCGCCGAACCGACGAGGCCCTCGCCGACCAACTTTAAATCCGGCAAGGACCGGCCATCTGGGCGTGGTCCCCCTATCCCCTAGGTCCTAAATATATGTGGGGCCCACCTTAGATCATTGTGAATTAGCGTGGGTAGGCCTACGACTCTGTTTCGCCCTATTTCAGGTCATTTTGTAAACTGGAATTAGTTTATACATCATATAGCATATGATTTTGAGGTAGGAGAGGCTAATCCATCCAACTAAACCATTTATTCCATGAGATTCCATGATTGGAATGATCGGAAGTCCAATTTATACATATATTTACTATTTGTAATAAAGTTTTGATTAAGCATGATTCTCCATCATTTACACACTAGGATTTATGTCTAGTATGAAAGGACTTAGAAAAAGTTAAAGAATGGGATGATGAATGGAGAGATTCTGAAGGAATTGGACGAAAAGGGGTTTCAGGCCTTGAGACTGAGTGTAAGGGTTATGGTTAACCTACCACCTAAAGACATTCATTTTTAGGTTTGGAATGGAATGAAACATGGCCTAAACCCTTCGATTGACAATCTAGAGGTGATTTGGGGTCGTTGGGTGTGATCAGGAATGTGCACGGACTCGATCTCGGTGACCATTTACAGTGAGTTTTAGTTTAAGTATAGTTTTTCACTATTTAAACTTGAGGATTCGTGTCTAATATGAAAGTACTTAGAGAAGTTGAAGGAAATGGGTTGAAAAGTGATTTCTTTGGCTTTGGGATTGAGCTTTGAGAGTGTTATGATTGACCCATTGTCTAAGGACGTCTAAATCCAGGTTGGCAAAAATCCGGGGTGTTACATAAAGTACTCATTGATTATATATATATATATATATATATATATATATATATATATATATATATATATATATATATATATATATATATATATATATATATATAAAATTAACTAATGTTTCTACTTCCCATCTGAACTCATCTTTTTATTTCAACTTCACTAATAGAGAAAATATATTAGTTTTTCCTGCTCTATTAGAAATGAACATGCACATAAAGTCAGCTTGACCGAGAAAGCGTTGCATCTCTATTTTGTACCTCGGTGGTTGAGTATCTATAATTGCTCGTGCCTTGTTTTGATCTATCTTGATCTATTTTGATGCACAAGGAATTCTAAGAAATTATCAACCGAGACCCAAAAGTGCACTTGATGTGTTCATTTTCTACTTGTGGACACTCATCTGCTCAAATGATTTGCGTAAATGGGCAAAATGCTCTGAAATATTGGTTGACTTGACCACTAAATCATTGATATATACTTAAATAAAGTGCCCAAACATATTATGAAAGATAACATTCAGTACCCTTTGCAGTAGCCCTTATATTTGTTAGCTTAAATGACATAATTACGCAACAAAAGGTCCCGAAAGGTCCAGGGCATCTGAATCCCATTTCCGGTACATCGTTAAGTGTTATGCTTATTTGGTGGTATCCTAAATGGCCATACATGAAGGAAATTATCTGATGCCCAGTTGCTCAATCAATCAATTGATAGGCCATTGACATTGGATACTCATCCTTAGGCGTGGCTTGATTTAGGTTTTTGAAATTGATACATATTTGAAGCTTACAATTTTTTATGATGACTGGAACCACATTGAAGATCCATTCAATATATTTGATGGGCTTGATGAATCCTGCTATCAACAATCGTTTGATCACCTCTTTTATTTTTTAGGTAACCTCCGGTATCAACCGCTTAGGTAACTGTTTGTGCGGTCGATACCCCTCATTTATCGATAATATGTGCTTGACTAGGTTTTGGCCTAACCCGTGTATCTTGTAGTAATCCCATACGAAACAGTCAGTAAACTCTCTGAGCAAGTTAGTGAGCTCAGCCTAAACTTGTGGTTCTAACAACTACTGATGAAGGTCGACTTGGGGATTTGTTCTGTCATTAAATTTACTTTGACCAGTGAATCGGGTCTTAGAATAATTTAGCTTTTCCACCTCTTTAGATCCTTTAGATCTATGCTGTCTCCGGATACCTCATCGGCCGGTATTACGGTTTTGACCATGTTTACAAAGCAGTCATTACAATATTATCTCAAGCTCTCATTAAGCTTCTTTATTTTGGTTGTGAATTCGACCATCCTCCTATAGACTGATGATGCACTTGTCATGGGATCTCTTCTATAGTGCAGTGTAGAACTGCCTGATAAGATACTATAGTTTTCGGTAGGTTATTATTTAGGTGTATCATCGCAGTAATGTCTTGCATTATGCTGTCTGGATTAATTGAAGTAGATATTCCAATTAGGCGCCCATGTTTATTTCTCTTAGTGAAGCATATTGGCCCAAGTTAGTTTCCATAGAAATAAGTCCCGACCACGTTAAATGTAGCTAAGAATGACTTATTATTGGCCAACACTAATTTAACATTGTTTAGGTTCCAAAAAATTATGAAATGGTGCAAGAATGATAAGTTATATGAGAAAGAGTTCGTCCAATCTCTCCCTAACAAGGCATTGTAATTGGATAATTTGTCGACTTGACTATATATGATCGAAATTTGAGAGGACCAATCGCCTATTCAACCACTTGTAAGCTGTTTAAGTTAATTAGGTGATTGTCGGAGGGTAAGGTTTGTCTTCTGAAAATGAGTTACACGTTGCTTTCCGTATGAAAGGAATTTTTAATTCAAGGACTAACAAAAAGGAAATACTTACAGACTATAGAGAGTAACTGCAAAACACCTTTTAAAAAGAAGAATTACTTGTATTACAGTAGAAATTGTCCAATGTAAGAGCGTACATAGACTTGGATTACCATTAAGGATTACAACTACTTGATTACTGCTACTCTTAATATAAGATTATGCTAGTATAAAGGATAATTAATATGATAGATTTAATTGATTTGGTTGGTATGAGACAAATTCTTTTTTTTTTTTCGTTTAGTTTCTATTTATATGCTTCTTGCAGATAACCATCCGCATGTGTCTTTTCATGTCTAAAAGATTACAACAATTGCTTTAGCACCACTCAAGCCTTCTAAACTCTTATTTGACACCTGTCCCGTTAACAGCTCCTCATTCGACCATGTTTCATCTTTCACTACTTAGCCATATTTTATCTTTAAATGTGGTTTATCATCTATCTAGTGCCTGTTATTGCCCCAGCACACTATTTAAATATCCTCATATATTAAGCGTTAAATATCCTCATATTTTAAGCATTCTCTTTCAAATTAGATGCTAAAAAATAGAGTACAACAGATGCACATGTACAGTTTCTGCTTGTGTATATATCAAGTGTCATGCGCGCACATGTAGTATCAATTCTCTTTGCCTCAGACGCTCAAATCCATAGCTCAAGTGGTAGACTGAAAGATTCCTCGTTTCAACACTGAGGCCTTGGCATCAATTCTCTAGTAGGGGTGGCTAACAGTGAAGTGTTATCTGACTGTAGATCGAACAAGCTAACAAAAAAAAATAAAAATAAAAAATACTCTTTGCCTCAGTACTTCTAAATGCCTGGAAGCCGATTGCCTACAAACTCTTTCTTTAGTCAGTAGCCACTAGACGGTACTACGTGAGCCACCTCGTGATGTATGTGTTTTATCCCCACAATCCGCCCATTTTTTTAGATCATTTTAGGGTATGAGCCCCAAAATGAGGTAGTTCCAAATTTCATGTGGACCACACTGCAGGAAGTAATGGTGAATGAGCACCCACCATTAAAAGCTTTTTAAAGGCTACAAAAGTTTTAAATGAAACCCATATTTTTATTTTCCGTTTGTCAATGTCTGTTTGACTTAATCAATTGGTTGGATGGAAAATAAACATTACAGTGGATCCTACAAGGTTTTTAATGGTGGCATTCAATCACCGCTGTTTTTTTTTTTTGTGGCGTTATCCACTTGAGATTTGGATCTACCTTATTTTTGGTGTCATGCCATAAAATGATTGAAAAAAAATATAGGGATGAAGTGGAAAAAATACATCCATCGTCGTGGGGTCCATGGCTACTGGCAGTTTCAGTAAGCAATCCGGGTTCCCATATGCTACGTTGGAGTGATGTGGCTGGCCCATTTCAGAAGATGGGAAGAAGATCAGCCAGCATAGAATGCCATAGGCATTCATACATCTAATGTCCTTCGAGACTCGGGATTTGGTAGTGACTCCTCCGGTACCGGAAAAGATATGTGGCCCCATCATGATGTACATGCTATTTTGCCAGCTCACTTGAAATCTCATGGAGAGAGAACTTCCTAAAGCCCCTGTAATATTACTTTCCATCCAACCTGTTGATCAGGTTACACAGCCCTGTGAGGGTTAAAAAACAAATATCATCTTGATCCCAAAGTACTTTCATGGCCTTCAAGTAAGTTTTCAACTGTGGATGTTCAATCACTTATTTATTTATTTATTTATTTATTTTGGTGATTTGGTCCACCTAAGACTCAGGTCTATCTTATTTTTGAGCTCATGACCTACAATGAAATGACAAAATGGATAGCCTGGATACAATGCATACATCATGGCAGGACCCAAGAGCTTTTCCAGCATGAGGTAGTATTAGAGGGATCACTACCGAATCAGAGTCCTGTGCATGGGGCTGAACCTGTAGAAATCGTCAGAATAGTATAATAGGGCCTGCTTTAGATGGAAACGGATTGGCTACTCCCCCAGCCACCGGCCATTTCACGCTCTGTGGGCCCCACCATGATGTATGTATTTCATCCATGTTGTCCATCTATTTTTCTAGATCATTTTATGATATTATACCAAAAATGAGTTATATCCCAATCTCAAGCCGACCACATTATAGGAAATAATGTTGAATGAACTTTGACCATTAAAAACTTTTTGAGGGCCATAAAAGTTTTGGATCAAGTTGATCTTTTTTATTTCCCTTCATCCGGGTCTGTATGACCTAATAAATAGATTGGATGTCAAATAAATAGTACAGTGGGCCTTAGGAGGAATTTAATGTGGATATCCCATCACTATTATTTTCCTGTGGTGTGGTCCACCTGAGATTTATATTCCTATAATTGGTGGGATCAAACCTAAAATGATCTGTAAAAATAGATAAACGGAATGGATGAAGCATATACATCATGGTGGGGCCCACAAAGCGCTGACCACCGACCACCTGCCGCGGGGCTGGTGTCAGGGAACTAGCCAATCCGTTCCCCTTTGGATGGGCGTAACGGTTTTTAAAAGGCTGTCCTGTCTATTTTGGACGCAGTTTGCTAGGGATGTGGTTGATGCTTTGCGGGGCGCCATGATGTATGCGTTTTATCAACACCGTCCATCCATTTTCTATATCATTTTAGGATTCAAAAATTAGGGAAATCTGAATCTCAAGTAGACCGCACCACATGAAAACATTAACGATTGAATGTCCACCGTTAAAAGCCTCCCAAGATCCGCTGTAATGTTTGTTTGACTTCCAACCAGTTGATCCTGTCATACATATGTGAACATAGGAAGGAAAAAAAATAAAAAAAAAATATAAAGGTACTATGTGCTTGACCGCATGTTATCTTCTCATGAAGTTGAGTGTTAGCATTATGCTAGGGGTCGGATGGTGAAAGTTTTAAAAGAATGGTGAGATTTTATAGGGAGAAAGGTGAGATTTTATAGGAGAGTAGAGAAACAAAACTTGTGAAACCTGCTCTCTCTCACGTGTATTTCCTAGAAAGCCTTCTGCATGAAGGTCATGCCATCGAAACCTAGGTGGGGCCTACCATTGAGTTTTTGAGGAATGCACCCCGTCCATCTATTTTCTCATATCATTTTTAGATATGATCCAAAACATGAGTTAGGTCCAGGGATCAAGTGGGCCACAAGTTAGGGATTGAACGTCCACCATTAAAAACTTCTTGGGAGATGGAGAAGTTTCAGATCAATCTGATATTGGTGTTTTCACTTCATCCCCGCCTACATGACCTTTTGAATAGGTTGGATGGTAAAAAAATATCATGGTGACCCTTAGAAAGGTTTCAACGGTGGGTGTCATTATCACTGTAGCTTCCTTTGGTGTACTCCACTGGAGCTATGGACCTGCTTCATTTTTAGGATCATACCTTAAAATGATCTGAGAAAAGTAATGAACGACGTGGATAAAACACTAACACCATGTTGGGCCCCACAGAGCCCTGCCAGGAGAAATTACCGTTTGGGTGGGGGAAGGACGCAATTCACGTTCTCTTTCTTTTGCGTCAGTGCGGAACGGGCGGAAACGAATTGGCTACTCCCCCTGCACTAGTCCAGTGGTGGTGGTCGGTGCTCTATGGGCCCCACCATGATGTATTTGTTTCATCCATGTCGTTCATCCAATTTTACATATCATGTTATGACTTTATCCCAAAAATAAAAGGGATATAAATCTCAGGTGGACCACACCACAAGAAAACAATAGTGATAGAATATCTACCATTAAAATCCTCCTAAGGCCCACTGTACTATTTATTTGACATTCAATCTATTGATTAGGTCATACAGACATAAATGAAGTGAAAAAACAAATATCATCTTGATCCAAAACTTTTTTGGATCCCAAAAAAGTTTTTAATGGTTGATGTTCAATCAACACTGTTTCCTATAATGTGGTCCACTGGAGAT
This sequence comes from Magnolia kwangsiensis, assembly GCA_037074715.1. Taxonomy (NCBI): domain Eukaryota; kingdom Viridiplantae; phylum Streptophyta; class Magnoliopsida; order Magnoliales; family Magnoliaceae; genus Magnolia; species Magnolia kwangsiensis. The sequence continues at coordinate 186,280,387 of CM073572.1, read as the reverse complement.
TGAGATATACCTTATTTTTGGTCTCATACTCGAAAATGATCTAAAAAAAATAGATGGATGACATGGATGAAATACATACATCATTGTGGGGTCCACAGAGCACCGACCACTTGCCATTGGCTGGTGGAAGGGAGAAGCCAATCCGTTTCCTGAACGGGCCTGTTGTTGCGCAGCACGGCAACAACGTAGTGAGCCGAGATCCAATCTCAGGCCTCACCCACAAACGATAAACATGAAGAAATATAGATTAGAAATAAATTAAAGCAATCAAAGCAAACCACAAGACAAGATATACGTGAAAAAATCCTAAACTAGGGTAAAAAACCACAGATGCAAACTTCCACTATGAAGAAAACCAAAGATTATAAGGCAAAATACTAACCTCTCCCTTGAAAGTACAGAGAAAATCCCTTACCTACACCTTAGAAAAATTTCCTATTACTTTTCCAATCCCTTGTAAAAAACTCTAGAAACCCCTATTTATAATTTAGGCAACTTCCCTTTTGCACCCTTGTGAAAGGCGACATTAAAATCCGCAGTCCGCATCAGATTCAGAAATGAATCTGTATAACTACGACCGGTCGAGCAGACTGCACTACCAGTCGAGCAGGCCCCACGACTGGTTGTGAATGGGTCATAAGCAGTCGAGCACCTCGGGACCAAAAAATGATGCTCGCTGGACTTTGAGTTGATCCGGTCTGCGACCGGTCGAGCGGGCCCCTACGACTGGTCGTGCATACCCATGATTGGTCGAGGACGGCCCCAGATGTGGCTCCACATTTCAACAATCTCTCACTTGGAGACACATCACTATAAACCTTTGTCTTCCTCATCCGGAGTGCACCATCTCCTCATCTTTAAGCCTAAAGACCAATCAAAGCTGAACAGAGCTTTAGCTTCTCCCTTGTGACCGCCTTGATTAGCATATCCAAAGGATTCTCACTTGTATGAATCTTCTCCTGAGCAATCAATCCATTTTCCAGTAATGAATGTATGAAGTGATATCTGATGGCAATATGCTTGGTTCTTGAATGAAAGACTGAATTCTTAGCCAAGTGTATTGCACTCTGACTATCACTGTACAACTTGCAATCTACTTACTTCTTACCCAAGTCTTTCATAAAACCTTGCATCCACACCATCTCCTTGCATGTTTCTGTAGCCGCAACATATTCTGCTTCTGTCGTACTGATAAATATTATCTTCTGTAACTGAGAGACCCAACTGACTGCAGCACTGCCTAGAGTAAAGACATAACCAGTAGTACTTCTTCTGTTGTCGATATCTCCTGTCAAATCTGAATTCATGTAGCCTTGTAGCTTGATTTCCAATCCACCATAACACAACTCTACATCCTCAGTACCTACCAGGTATCTAAGGATCCACTTCACAGCTTCCCAATGTCCTTTCCGGGGTTGTTCATGAACTTGCTAACAACTTCCACTGCTTAAGTAATGTCTGACTTCGTGCTCACCATAGCATACATGAGACTCCCAATAGCTGACGCGTATGGGACTTTAGCCATGTAGTCCCGTTCCTCCTACGCCTTTGTCCCTTGCTCCTTAAATAGCTTGAAGTGGTTGGCTAATGGAGTCCTAACCGGCTTAGCACCTCCCATATTGAATCGATCAAGTCCGTTGGCTATGTATTCTGCCTGTGACAAAACCAGTTTCTTGTTTTCCCTGTCACGCTTTATCCTCATGCCCAGGATTTGTTTTGGAGGTCCTAAATCCTTCATGACAAATTCTCTAGACAGTTGTCTTTTGAGATCTGAGATGTCCTTCATACTTGAACCGGCCACAAGTATATCATCAACGTACAGAAGAAGGATGATGTACGACGTATCAAACTTCTTCAAATAACAACAATGGTCTGCATAACATCTCCTAAAATTATTTTTCAACATGAAACTGTCGAACTTCTTATACCACTGCCTCGAGGCTTGCTTCAGGCCATATAAACTCTTCTTCAGTCTACACACTTTGTTCTCCTTTCCTGGTGCCGCGTTTCCTATCGGCTGATGCATATATATATATATATATATATATATATATATATATATATATATATATATATATATATATATATATATATATATATATATATATATATATATATATATATATATATATATATCTTCTTTAAGGTCCCCATGAAGAAAGGCTATCTTAATATCTAACTACTCTAGAAGTAAGTCTTCTGTAGCTACTATACTCAAGACCATACGAATCGTAGACATTTTCACTACAAGTGAAAATATTTCAGTGAAATCGATACCTGCCTTTTGTTGAAACCCTTTCACAACCAATCTAACCTCGTACCGTTTCGAACCATCATGCTCCTCCTTCAGTCTGTAAACCCACTTGTTATGAAGAACTTTCTTACCCTTAGGTAGAGTGACTAGCTCCCATTTACGATTAAACTCAAGAGAGTCCATCTACTCATCCATGGCCTGCTCCCACTTAACCCGTGTATCGGACTGTAACACCTCTTCAAAACACTCTGGCTCACCATTATTTGTCAACAGTAGATAATGTAAGGAGGATGAGTATCGGAACGTGAGTCTCCTCTCCCGAGTAGACCTCCTCACAACAGGTATATGCGGCTCTGCCTTATAATGTTCCTATGCATGATTATCCTGTGGCGCTGTAACACCCATGTCCGGTAACTCTTTCAACTCTACGAATTCCTTTTCTTCGGCCTTATTTTCTTGCACACTATCCTTATGCATCACTTTTTCATTGAAGACTACGTCCTTGCTTTTGATGATTTTCCTGTTTTCTGCATCCCAAAACCTGTAGCCAAAATCATACTTCCCGTAACCTATAAACGTGCACCTCCTGGACTTCGCATTCAGCTTGTTTCTGTGCTCTACATAAATGTGAAATATGAAGTACAACCAAACACTTTGAGATGTCTAAGGTTCACTTCTTTTTCAGTCCACGTTTCTTCTGGTAGCCCACCATTTAATGGTGCTGAGGGATTTCTATTGATAAGATATACGGCAGTATTCACAGCATCTACCCATAAGGTCTTGGGCAACCCTGCATGTAACCTTATGCTCCTGGCGCGCTCAAGGATGGTCTTGTTAATGCTCTCAGCCACACCATTCTGCTGCGGTGTCCCTAGAATCGTTTTTCGATGTTTAATTTCACTTGCCTCACAATACTCCTCAAACCTCTTATCACAATACTCTCCCCTATTATCAGATCTGAGACACTTTACTGTTTTACCTGTCTCGTTTTCTTCCATAACTTTTCACTTTTTAAACGGATCAAATACATCAGATTTATACTTTAAGAAATAAACTCACAGTTTTCTACTAGCATCATCAATAAAAGAAACAAAATAACGTGAGCCACCAAGAGATGATACCTGTGCCGGTCCCCACACATCAGTGTGTACAAGCTCCAACAGATGTGTCTTTGGAGCGCGTCCTGTCTTCTTGAAGCTTATCCTCTTCTACTTGCCATACACGCAGTCATCGCAGAATTCCAAGTCAATAGACTGCAGCTCTGGTAGCTTTCCCTTTGACAATGACACTTTCATCCATTTCTCACTCATATGTCCCAACTTCTGATGTCATAACTGCCCATTTACTCCAATTAATGTGACTGATCGTGAACCATACGATCCTGAAGTCATGTACAAAGTACCTTCCTTTTTGCCTCAAGATATCACCAAGACACCTTTTGTGATCTTCTAGGATTCACTGGTGAATGTCGTCACATAACTGGTATCGGCCAACTGCCCCACTGAAATCAGATTCCTTCTCAAACTCAGTATATGTCTGACATCCTTCAATTTCAAAACCGTTTCATCTTTCTGATTGACCTGAACGTCTTCCTTTCCAACGATACTGCATGGCTCATCATCACCTACGTAGATTCTCTCTAAGTCACTTGACACATAATCATGCATAACTTCCTTACATGAAGTGGCATGAAATGAAGCACCTAAGTCTATAACCCAAGACTCATTCTTCGCATCAAGAGACAAGATCAACGCCTCTGTGTTGCTTTCCTCAGAAAAATTCACTAAATCCTTCCCACCTTGAGAGCTTCCATCTTATTTCTTAAGCGCCCAGCAATCACGTTTCATATGTCCCTTCTTGTCGCAATGCTAACACTCCTATTTATCTTTTGGTCCCTTAGACTTCTTCCTTGAATTAGAACGCCCGTGTATATTGCCTCCTTTGTTCAGCGATCTTCCTCTTCCTTCAACGTTTAGAGCATTCCCTGAGTCCCTTGAAACTTTTGATGCCTTCCTTCTAAATTCTTCGCTAAGAATTAGACTAGCCACATCATCAAATTTCAGCTTTGTCGACCCTGAAGAATTGCTCACAGCAATCACCAAACCATCCCAACTGTCTGGCAGACTGGATAAGATCAATAGTGCCCTGACCTCATCATCAAAAAATGATGCCAATGGATTCTAACTGGCTCGTGACTGTATTGAACTCGTTTAAATGTTCAGCCATACTCCCATCATTTGACATCTTCATATTGAATAGCTGTTTCATAAGATGAACATTGTTAGACGCTGAGGGTTTTGCATATATGGTGGCTAGGGCTTCTATTAATTCTTTTGTCGTTTTCATCTTGGATATGTTAAAGGCGACGCTCTTAGACAAAGAGAGTCAGATCGTTCCTAAAGCCTTCCTATCAAGTAAAAACCATTCATCGTCTGTCATCTTTTCTGATTTCTGCTCTTTTCCTCTTAGAGGAATATAAAGGTCCTTCTGATATAGATAATCCTCTATCTGCATCTTCCAGAAGGCAAAGTTTGAACCATCAAACTTCTCAATTCTAGTTTTTCTTTCTTCTACCATCGCTCCTAATAGAATTAAATTAATAGCTCTGATACCAGTTGTTGCGCAGCACGCCAACAACGCAGTGAACCAAGATCCAATCTCAGGCCTCACCCACAAACGATAAGAAGGAAGAAATATAGACTAAAAGCAGATCAAAACAATCAAAGCAAACCACAAGACAAGATATACGTGGAAAAATCCCAAACTAGGGTAAACAACTACGGATGCAAACTTTCACTATGAAGAAGAACGAAGATTACAAGGTAAAATACTAACCTCTCCCTTGAAAGTACAGAGAAAATTTCTTGCCCACACCATAGAAATATTTCCCATTACTTTTCTAATCCCTTATAAAAAATCCTAGGAACCCCTATTTATAGTTTAGGTAACTTTCCTTTCGCACCCTTGCGAAAGGCGACACCAAAATCCACAGTCCGCATCGAATTCTGAAATGAATCTGCATAACTACGACCAGTCGAATAGACTACATGACCAGTCGAGTGGGTCCTATGACTGGTTGTAAATGGGTCACGACCGGTCGAGCACTTCGGGACCAAAAAATGATGCTCGTTGGACTTTGAGTCGAATCGGTACATGACCGGTCGAGCGGGCCCCTACGACCGGTTGTGCATACCCACGATCGGTCGAGGACGGCCCCAGATGTGGCTCCACATCTCAACACCTGTTTGATTGAAACAGATTGCGTAGTGAGTAACTCACTATGCTTAGCGTACAAAGTAAACTTTGTGAGGTCCACCATGATTTATGTATCTAATCTGCTTCGTCCATCCATTTTACCATATAAACTTAGGGCCTGAGCTTAAAATTTAATCATATAGAATGTTCAAATGGACCACACCACATGAAACAGTTGAATTGAATGTCTACTATTGAAAAATTCTCAGGGGCCACAGAAGTTTTGGATCAAGCTTATATTTGTTTTTTCTCTTCAACCATGTCTATATGATCTTATGAACAAATTGGATGACAAATAAACATCACTATGGGGCCTAGCGAGATTTCAATGGTTGAAATCATTATTCCCACTGTTTCTTGTGAATTGATCAACTTGAGACTGATTTGGTTCAATTTTAGGCTCAACAAAAAATCCCATGGTAGACCCCACCTAGGTTTCCAGAGCAGTACTTTATGCTAAAGGCTTTTGTAGGATATACATGGAGTCGTATTTTAATAACCAGTTTCATTAGTTTTGTTTCTCCACTTATCCTAAAAAATCTCACCGTTGGTTTGGAATTTTCAACATCCGACCGCTAGTGTATTGCCAGCTCTCGACCTAATGGAAAGGTATTATGCAGTCGAGCACATAGTACCTGTTCCCATATATATATATATATATATATATATATATATATATATATATATATATATATATATATATATATATATATGGGAAATGGTACTATAAGGTCGAGTGCATAGAACCTTAACATAAGGTCGAATTGTGTCTTAGTGTGAGCCGTTGGGTGATAAACATTCAAAATGCACGATGTGACGGGAAGATGCAACAACCTCTTGGGGGAAGCTTAATGTGATAGGAAGCTAGTTAGGGCCCACCATCATGTTATGAGAAATCCACACCGTCCATTTGTTTTTTCATGTCACGTTAGGATACGTGACAAAAAGTATGACAGATCTGAAAATAACATAGGTTCAAGACAAGAAATAGTGAGGAATGGATGTCTGCTTGTGAACATTGGTGGGGTTACAAAAGTTTTGGATTAGGCAAATATTTTTGTATTTTTAGTTCATCGTAGTAGGAATGACCCTGTGAACAGTATGGATGGCATATAAGAATAATGGTGGGAATCACTCTCCCCACTGTTTTCTTTGGTGGGGTCCACTATAGATTTTTATTTTCCTAATTCTTTGGTTCATACCCTAAAATGATATCTAAAAATGGATGAACGGTGCAGATATAACACATAAATCATAGTAGAGCCCACAGAACTTGGTGACGTCACTTTTGTAGCTGACTGGCTACTCAACATGTCAATATCTAATCCGCATCCCTTCCGCGTGGGAAGCAGAAAGGCTGGTGTGCCACACGCCACCGACCTTGATGGTGTGTTGCCGTCCATAAGTTCCATAGGCCCCACCATGATATAAGTATTATATCCACACCATCCATCCATTTGGATAAATCATTTTAGGGCATTAGCACAAAAATTAAGTAGATCCAAGGCTCAAGTGGATCATAACATAGAAAGTAGTAGGGATTGAATGCCTACCATTGAAAACTTCCTGAAGCCACAAAAGTTTTGGATCAAGATGATATTTGTTTGGTCCCTTCATCTAGTTCTGTGTGACGTTACGGACAGGTTAGATGTAAATTAAACATCATGATGGGTTGTAGAAAGGTTTCAAAAGTGGGCATCATTGTCCCCATTGCTTTATGTGTCCTGGTCCACTTGAGGTTTGGATCTAAAAGTGGGCATCATTGTCCCCATTGCTTTATGTGTCCTGGTCCACTTGAGGTTTGGATCTGCCTCAGTTTTACAATCAAGCCCTTAAATGATATCTCAAAATAGATAAACGGCATGGATATAACACATATCACGGAGGACCAATGGCTCGGACTAGGACACAACCTGACCTTATATTATGGTTCCATGTGCTCGACCCTCTCTCTCTCTCTCTCTCTCTCTCTCTCTCTCTATCTATCTATATATATATATATGGTATTATGAGGTCAAACAGTGGGCCACCATGATGTGTGTCAAACATCAACACCATTAGCCAGATGGGTCCCTTTAGGTTATGCGATATCCCAAAAATCAAACATAGAAAGGCACTTAGTGGGTCCCACTTGAGTTTCGGATGCAGCTGAAACTTTGTCTGATCCCTCATCTAAGTGTGACACATGCTGGATGGGCTGGATTCGTGAAACACGTTTCAGTGGGCCCAATAAATGATTATGAATGTATCAACGGGAGGTAACCCCTCTCAACTGTTGTATGTGGTGTGGCCCACCCAAGTCATAGATTGTCTTGATTTTTAAGCCCGTAGCCCACCATGGAATGAAGCATCTAGCTGATGGTGTTGATGTTCAACACACAGCATATGGGGCCCACACTGCTCAACCTCATGGGATGTTCCCATGAGGTCGAGGTAAGCTCTGTGTGGCCCCCATCGTGATGTGTCTAGAACACCGACACCTTGAATTCGATGATCCCCTTTAAATTATAGGATACCCCAAAAACCAGCTGAATACGTAACTCAGGTGGGCCGTGCCATCTAAAATCATGTGAAGACATGCATAAAATAAATAAAAAAACTTGGTGGGCCCACCTGAAATTTAGATCCTCTTAATCTAGAACTTTTGTAGACTCAGGAAGTTTTTAATGGTGGGCGTTCCATCAACACTATTTCCTGTGTGATGTGGTCCACGTGAGATTGATCTCCCTCAGTTTTGGGCTCATGCCCTAAAATGACCTTGAAAAAATGGATGGACAGCGTGGAGTAAAAACATGCATGAGCCCACGGAGCACCGACCAGTAGCCAAACCCCCTCCATCTATCTTGGTGGCCATCAAATGAAAGGACGTTAAAAAAAAACAAAAAGAATGATATAAAATCCAAATTAACAAGCACGTGTCTATTGAATGGACGATTGGGATCAAACCCCTAGATGTGACTTCTCGGCACAACCCATCCAATCAAGGCCCCATGATTTGGGAAGTTTTGATTAACCTACAATGATGTGAAAAGGAGAGTATGCAAAATGCTAGTCCCGCGAGTACGATTGTGCACACCGGTAGCTTAGATACGTACAGTTGTAAATTTTAATATCCATATGCGTTCGTAGGCGGTGGACCGCACGAAATGCGATTGCGTACTGACTTACTCAGTACGCTCTTTGGTACTGAGTAAACTCTGTTGGGCCTACTATGAATTCATGTGGTTAATCCACGCCGTCCATCCGTTTTTACATACCATTATAGTGGTTAAGTCCAAAATTTAAGTATATCAAAATCTCAAGTAGACCATACCAAAGGAAACAGTGGAAGTATTGATTTCCACCATTGAAACCTTTCTAAGGTCTCCAGTGATGTTTATTTGTCATCCAAATTGTTAATAAGATCACAAAGACGTGGATGAAGGAAAACCAAAAATATCATCTTGATATAAAACTTCTATGGTCCCCAAGAACATTTTGAACGATAGACTTCAATTCACACTGTTTCAGTTACTGTGGTCAATTTGAACTTTGTATATGGTTAATTTTTAGTTTAAAGCCTTTCAATTATATGAGAAAACAGATGGACGGAGTTGATACAATGCATGAATGACGGCAGGCCCCACAGAGTTTACTCAGTACGCTTAGCGTGCTGAGTTACTCAGTACTTAATAGGGCTGTTCACGAATCAGGCTAGCTCGAAAAACTCGCTCAACTCGGCTTGAGTTAGCTCGGATTGACTCGGCCTGAATGGCCGATTCGAGTCGAGCCAATCTAATTATTTGAAGCTCGAGTTGAGTTCAAGCTAAGTTCAACCAGGGGGCATTTCAACTCGACTCGAACTCGACTTGACTCGAAGCTCGAACTCGAGCTCGATTAATAAATATATTAAATATTATATATATATATATATATATATATATATATATATATATATATATATATAAGTTTTAAGTTTAAACCTAAAAATAAAAAAATAAAAAAAATCCTAAAATGTCTACCCGACCACACACACCCCCTTTCCCTTTCCCTTTCTTTTCTTTCTCTACCCACTGCCAACCACATGCCCGCTCGGACCACCACCACCAGTTTTCATTTCAGCTCTACAATAGTATGATTTCAATCTCTTGAGATCTACTTTTTGGACAAGAAACCCAAAAAGTCCAAGATGGGTTCTTCTCAAATTTGTTAAAGCTTCAAGGAAATCTAATGATCTGATTGGCTAAAGCTTTTTACTTGAATTTTTAATCTATGTTTTGATCTGTTTCTTTTCTAGTACTTGGATTTCTGTTGGTGGAAGAAGATCAAGAATGGATCAGTTCTTACAGGTTTTCTCATCCGATTCGAAGCTTTGTTTGATTTTTTCATTGGATTTTAATTTGATTCTCTTAAAATTTCTTCATTTTTCATCAATGGAGGAGGATTAAGAACAGAATCCATTACTCTCTCACCCAACAAGCTCGAGCTCGACTGGAGGTAAACTCGACTCGACTCGAACCACTAGCTTGACTCGAACTCGACTCGACAACTTTGGCAATGGAGGAGGATTAAGAACAGAATCCATTACTCTCTCACCCACACTCCCATACATACAAACGCGCACTCCCATATATATCTCAATCTTACGGTCTCCCAAACCTTTTGTAACTTCGTTTTCATCTCCATACATGTGAGTTTTTAGTCTATCTCATACTCTCTTCTACACCAAAGCACCATGTATTCACCTTGCACCACCCTTGATTTTTTTATTTTTTATTTTTTATTTTATTTATTTATTTTCTTCCTTTACATAATCTTTTCTCTCTATAACATGCTTTTTGCTTGCAGGAGGCCAGAGAAGAATCCAATAGACCTCAACAACTTGCCTGAAGAGTGCGGCCAGGATCAATCTCAAGCTGGCGAACAAGGGTTGGATGAGAGCTGGATGGTGGCTGTCAAAGCTACTAAGGATACAAGTAGTAAGAAATATGAAGAAAGAAAATGATTGTAAAGGAAGATGAGATGCTAAATCATAACCAGACCTCGTTTGGATGCACCCGAAATTACGAGTAGTTCAATTACTGGTTTGTAGAAATGGATATTTAGTGTGCTTTGGGCGGCGTGGAACCAAAAAATACATTGTGGGATATTGTTTTTTCTCACTTTTCAACCCGAAATCGAAGTTTGGAGAAGCAGTATCCCACCCAATGTCATTTCCAATTTCTTTGGCCACTCCAAACGCATAACCTAATGGATAACAATCCATTTGGAAAAACATTCAAACCATTCACAATCCGAGGCACAGCCAAACATACTAACTGGCTGTAGTTTGCTATGATTACAACTTTTAGTCGGCTCAGCCAACGGTGCAATCTCTTTCAATAGATCTCCTAATCTTATTTCATGAGAAAAATGGAGGTTGTTTGAAGTGTATGGTGACTTTTGAGATACGGATTTTTGCACTAGTCTAATCCAAGTTGGTCTTTACATGGTTTTGTTGTTGAAGAATGTAGGAAGAAGAGAAATGTTAGGAAGGGAAAAGAGGAGTGTGGGAAGATTTATGAGTGTAGGTTTTGTTTTCTCAAGTTCTGCAAATCCCAAGCTATTGGTGGACACATGAATCGCCACCGCCAAGGCAAGCCAGCCGTATTACGATAATACTGACTTCAATACATCTTCTTCTCCTAATAAAAGCATATAAACTGTTGAGATCACCATAGTAACAATACAAACTTAGATGTTCGACATGTATTGATGAATTGATATAAATTTTCTATTTGCATACACCCATTTGTTCATTTGGGAATTGAAATAGTACACTATATACTTTCAGTTCCTGGAATTGAAATGGGTGTGTGCAAATCAATCAAGATGGGTGTAGATATTGATTCTCCTTTAGATACTGAACAACAATGTTCTTAGGGTGGACTGAATTTGGTGAAACAATTTTTTCCTTGAGAATTGAAATAGTACAATTTTGTACACTTCCAGCTCCCAAAATAGAGATGGGTGTTTGCAAATCAGTCGGGTTTGGAATATCAATTCCCTTTTAGACATTTGAACTTCCTGATGTGGTAATGTGGCAACCATTTCTAGTTTATTTATTTTTGTTCTTCTTTTGAAGCAAGTAGTTATCTATAATCTTCAATATTTTTTTCTGTTTGTAGAGAAAGAGATTGAGACTCTAAACCGGGCTCGTCAGCTGGTGTACTGTAGTGAAAACCTCATGGAATCAGGTCCCTATTTAAGGTACGTAACGGACGTGAAGAAACTTCCATATCTCCCTTTCTTTCTCATTTCTTTCTCATTCCGATTCATTTAAAAAAACATAATAATTTAGGAATGCTTTTTCTTTTTCTATTTTTATGTTTTTGCGCCTATCTCAAAGATAATGATCCGAAAGGTTTCATTGAGAAAGTGATAAAGAGCTTACAAGTTAGAAATGTGAAAGGGTCATTTTGAAAGGTTTCATACATGTGTTACAACTCTCATTGTTTCTAAAATTCAAGATAGAACATGTTTACATCTTTCCATCCTTTCATCAACATTTCATCATCATCTCATCATCATCTCTTTCCTCCTATGATCGTCATAATTTCTCCTCCCATCACCATTACAACTACATCTACATAATTTCTCTATGTTTATCTTGTTTTCATGTTTGGTTTAAACAAACAGGTACGCCACAATCCTGCCAGGAAATTTCAACCAAGGTGGATTCGGGGACCCATCTCTACCCTTCCGATTAAGCTACACAACAGCATCTTCATCATCTTTGCCCTCCGGTTTATCGCAACCACCTTCTCAATCCAACTTCTTCTCATCCTCTTCTCCTGATGTCTTCGTTCCTGCTCCATACCCTTCTCCCCCCTCAACCAACCACTTCATCGGCCATGTCCACCAGAATCAAAAGCACTCAACTGATTCGAATAATGCCTGCATCAGAGTTCCAGTTACCCACAGTTTCCTAGTGGAAGCAGCCCATGTCCCGGCGGCGACAGATGGGCCATATCAGGATTATGTGGATGGAATGAACTCCGAACTGTAACCACCATGATAGGAAATATTTGGTTTCTTCTTTGGTCGATCGGTTTTAAAGTTGAATAATTAAATTCTGGGAGAGTGGGCAGATGTGTCTGTCCTGGGGTATGGGCTTCTTTTTCTTTTCTATCTATTCTGCTCGCTCTCCTTTGTTTGTATTTCTTTCTATCAAAAAAAAAAAAAGTTGTAGAAACTTCTGTGAGTAGCCATTTCAGCGAAGAAAGGAAACATCTGATAAAGTGACGCCGCTAAAAGAGTACAGATGTGTACGTACTACGCATATTTGGGTTCATATGCATGCACACCATTAGCTTTCGCTTGGAGCTGCGTTGGAGGTGCACATGTATGTACTGTGAGAAATGCCAAGGGCATTTGCTAGAAGAGATATCGTCAGGTGGGGCCTAATGCTAACATGCACTGGCTCAAAATTTAAGTTACCCAACTCATTAGATGGCCCACAGGTGCACGTTGGATATATTATCATTAATCATCCTTGTTTTTTTTTTCACTGATCCAAACCTTCTGTTTTGCTGGAGGCGACCCGTAACCCGAAGGTCTGTGAGGTCCATCGTGATGTCCATGTTATATCCTCTCTGTCTACCCATTTCGCCAACTCATCTTAGAAAATTACGGAAAATGAGGTAGATCCAAAATTCAAGTGGGCCACACCACAGGAAATGGTGGGAATGGAAACAAAACCTTCCTGGGTCCACCGTGATGTTTATATGTCATCCAATCCAGTCATTAAGTGACAAGGATGAAGTCTAAATACAAATATTAGCTTGGTCCTAAACTTCTATTGCCCAGGACTATTTCAACCGTGGGTATTCAATCCCCACTGTTTCCTGTAGTGTGGCCCACTTGAGTCCTGGATCTGGCTCATTTTTGGGCCTAAAATGAGCTGGAAAAACAGATGGACTGAGTGGATATAACGCAGAGATCACGGTGGAACCCACAGAACATGGGGTTGCAGGGCAGTCCAGGAAAGTCACATCCTGTTTTGCTTGATGGTGTGGCCCACCGATGTGTGGATAAGGGCATGTTAAGGGCAGGCCCACCTGATGAGTGCCCCGCATCTCACACATGCACCACTTTTACATGCGTGCCATTTTGAATTACCTCTTCACCTGTGAGGGAAACTATAGAGATCTGAAGGGAGACTGACGAGGAGTTAGATTTCAACTGGAAAAATGAGCAGAATTGCCTACAGACACTGCCAGCAGCAACTCGCTACTGGAAGGTGCTATGCGGGCCTCACCAAAATGCATTTTTTTTTAATCCCGCCGTCCATCCGTTTTTCCTGCCCATTTTTCTGCATGAGCGCAAAAATGAGAAGATAAAAATCTCAGATGGACCACGCCACAGGAAACCTTGTTGATTGAAAGCCCACCATTAAAAACATTTTAGGGGCACAAGTTTGATATTTTTGTTTTCTTTTTATTTAAGTCTTTGCTATTTAATCAATAGGTTGGATGAAAAATAAACATTACAGTAGCCCTGATGTAGAGTGGGTCCCGGATAATTTCATGGCCAAGGAGATGAAGATGATCTGGACCGTCAAAACTTAAAACGGACATATCTCACAAACTAGAATGAGTTATTAGACGTAAAATATATGATTTTGGTGTAGGATGAGCTACTTTAACAACCCAACCCCACCATGCTGGGTTGCGCAAGCCGGATTTGCAAAATAACATTAGATTGATGGTTGTTTTCCTGTTTTAATTCCGTTTTTACTACAAATAGTAGGTTTTAGTTTGATTATAACTCTTCATTCATTGGGCTTTAGGAGTTGTGCCCAACATGAAAAGTGCTTAGAATAGTTAGGAGAACAGTGTGGTGAAGCCAAATAGGAAACTTACTATTTTTGGCTGAAAACCTTACCCACTAGTAGACATCACAACCGTCTATAAATAGTAAATTGCAAATTCTAAGAGTTTTAATTGTAGTTTGATTCCAAAATTTCTTCCATGGCTTAGTATTCCTATTTAAAGGGTTGTAGACTCGTTTATTTTTATTCATCAATCAATTTTGAATTTTACAGAATTTATTTTCTATTTTTCTTATTCTTTTCCTCGTGGATTTGAGAAGTCTTTGTGAGGAGTTTAGAGAAGTTCTGTGAATTCAGAGTAGTTATTCCCTTGATGAAGATGGTGCTCGACCTCACTTCCTTCCCCACGTCAATTTGGTATCAGAATGAGGTTTTCTCCTCAGATTGATGGCTTCAACAATGGGTCGAGTAACAATCCTATGGACGGTACTCAAGGGAATTTGCCTTTAACGGCGACGACTTTCAAAGCGGCACAATGAGAGAATCGTCAAGTAATACAAGGGCTGTAGACTGTCATTGATCGCATAATGGAGGCCCTAGGGAAGCTCCGTGTTCCTGGTGGTGATCTACCACCACCAACTGCTGAAACTCATAATTGCCCTTATCGAAGGATGGTGCCGACAATGCACCAAAGGATCATTCCTGAGGAAAGGGGATCCAACGATGAGGAGGTCGACGGCACGGTCCTTTAATATCCCAAACAAGGCGGCGATTAAGTAAATTGGACAGATCGAGAGTTCAAGATGAGGGTCGATATTCCTAATTTCAATGGACAACTATACATTGAAAATTTTCTCGATTGGCTTTCTGAACTTGAGTGATTCTTTGACTATATGGACATCCTTGAAGAAAAAAAGGTTAAACTTGTGGCCTACAAGTTGAAGGGTGGAACTCTAGCTTGGTGGAAGCGACTACAACTCGCATGGACGAGACAGATGAAGGCACCAATCTGCACATGGCAGCAGATGAAATAACTACTATGCGCACAATTCCTCCTTAGTGACTACGATCATGTACTTTTCCAACAATACCAAAACTGTTGGTAGAGAAGTCGAACGGTAAGAGATTATGCAGAAGAATTCTACTGCTTGGCAGGACGTAATGATTTGATTGAAATTGAATAGCAGTAAGTCACCCGGTTCAACGGTAGATTGCGTATGACGATCCATGATCGAGTCTAGATGTAGTCTGTTTGGAAGATGAATGATGCAATCAAGTTGGCTATCCTGGTAGAAGTGCAACTTGAATGTCCTAACACATGTATCTATCCCACCGCTAGGGTTGCTGCGGTAGGTCCACCCTAGTGAGCTCACAACACAAAGGGAAGGAGCCCGTAGGAACATACACTTAACCTCCTACACCCATTAAAAAAGATTAGGGAAGTCAAAAAGTTAGGCCCCATAGGGGCGAATTGACTACTGCTAGTCCAAGCAAGATCCCGAACCTCTATACTCGGACAAGGCTCGACAATTACTTTCGGTGTGGCCAATTGGGTCACATATCAAATACTTATACCCAGCAACAAGTGGTGAACCTTGCCATCAATGATGGTAGTGCTGAAAGCGTTGATGAGGATCCAGGTGTTGAGGAACCAGAGCACGCCACAGAAGACGAGGCAGATGAGGCAGGTTGGGTTTAGTAGGATTATAGCAAATCGCTCATTGTGAGGTGACTATTGTATGCGCCAAGAAAATATGTACACTCATAATGACATAATGTCTTCCGAACTAAGTGCACGGTGAATCGAAAAGTCTACGATGTGATCATCGATAGTGGGAGTAACGAAAACATCATCTCGAGGGTAATAATAGAAAAATTACAAATTGAAACGGAGTGTCATCCCTACTCATATACAATCAGTAACTGAATAGTGCACCATATCCTTTTTAATTTGTAAACATTATAAAGACAAAGTAGTATGAGATGTGGTTGACATGGAAGCATGTCACATAGTACTTGATCGACTTTGTCAATATGATCGTGACGCCACTCATAAAGGGTGAGATAATGTGTATATTTTTGTCAAGGACGGCCGAAAAACCATATTGGCCCCTATGGATCCAGATGGATCACCTGAAACTTCTAAAGTGGAGGGTCATTTCCTCTTAACCATACGGGACTTCATTGAGGAATCCAAAGAAAATAGATAAGTATATGCATTAATTGCAAAAGGGAAAGAAATAGATCCCACCAACATCCTTGATGAACTAAACCTTTACTGCATGAGTTTAAAGAAATTTGACCAGATAACCTTCCCGATGGACTACCTCCCATGAGAGATATCCAACACCATATCGACCTTTTCCTTAGTCCAACTTACCCAATCGTCATCACTATTAGATGAGTTTAAGGAGTACGAAATTCTGTAGAAACAAGTGGAGGAACTGATCCGTAAGGGGTCTCATTTGAGAAAGCATAAGCCTATGCATCATACCTACTCTATTAACTCCTAAGAAAGATGGGAGTTGGTGCATGTGTGTCGACAGTCAAGCCATCAACAAAATCACCATAAAATATAAGTTTCTTATACCACGGTTGGGCGATATGTTGGACATACTTGAGGGCGCAAAATTATTCTCTAAATTAGATCTAAGGAGTGGATACCATCAGATTCGAATACTATTGGGTGATGAGTTGAAGATGACCTTTAAAACCAATGAAGGATTGTACGAATGGATGATCATGCTCTTCGGTCTTTCGAACACACCTAGCACATTCTTGAGGTTGATGAACCAAGTTCTTAAACCATTCATTAAACAGTTTAATATGGTTTATTTCGATAATATTTTAATATACATTCAAGACGAAATCACTTATCTGGAATACCTAAAGAAGGTCCTTCAAGTGCTCACTGAAAATAATCTGTATCTCAATTTTTAAAAATGCAGCTTCATGACCGATATGGTTTTATTGTGACATCCATGAGCATTCGGGTGGATAAGGAAAAGGTGAAGGCAATTAGGGAATGATCGATTCCTACAAACATTCACGAGGTACGGAGCTTTCACGGATTGACGACATTTTATTGTCGATTCATGAAGAAGTTTAGTACCATTGTGTCACTAATCATGGATTGCATGAAGAAGTGGCAGTTTCAGTGAACTGATGGAGCCGACATGAGCTCTTCTTAAATTAAACATAAGTTGTCCACAACCTCGATTCTTGTATTTTCTAACTTAGACAAACTGCTTGAAGTCGAATGTGATGCCTCATATGTCAAAATTGGAGGACTTTTGTCTCAAAAAGGTATGCCGATAACCTTCTACAGTGAGAAACTTAGCGATGCACATAAGAAGTGGTTTACATATGAGATTGAATTGTACGTAGTAGTCCAGACACCGTAACAATGACGACATTAATTGATTTAAAGGGAATTCACACTACGCCAAAATTGCTGATTTGCGATGGGCCAAACCCGTTGTAAAACCAACAAACGACGGACTTCTTCCGTTGCTTGGTATGTCGCTGTTTACTGGGTCATTTTTTTTTTCCAACGGTAATCTGCGACGGATAAGGTCAGCGACGGATAAAATCCGTCGTTAAAAATAAAAAATCCGTCGGTAAAATTCAATAAAATAATTCCCTAAAAACATTAGCGACGGATAAGATCCGTCGCTCAGTCATTTATTTTCAACGTCATAAATTAGCGACGAATAAAGTTCGTCACTAATATGAATAAGTGACGGATTTCTAATCCGTCATTAGTTTGCAATGTTCAGAAATTAGCGACAGATTTGGTCCGTTGCTAAAATATCTGTGAATAAAAATAAATACCGATAAATGATTATTATTATTATTTTAATAATGCACCTGATAGTCATTCAAAAAATAATTCACACTATTGTTTGATAAGAATCCTATTCACAAAATTGGTAACAACTCAATTCAAAAAAAGAGGAAATTACCCAAGTGGCCCACTCAAGCATAAACACTTTATAATGAGGATGATGTTCACATGGTACTTACCTTGTCCTGCACTAGGGTAATCTACATTTAATGCACTAGTGTCTAACAAAATGACCAAAAGAAAATGTAGGAACTGCGAAATTCCTATTTCCCAACAAGATCACCTGCATTATCAAAAGATAGTAACTACTTGTCAATGCTTGTAATTGATTTCATTTATGAAACTGCATCTCTATTACCATTTGGTCCATGAAACCATACCCAAAAAAATATCTTTGATTCCCCCATCCATCCATTCAACCATCATACAGTTATATTCATAAATACATACACAAATGTATCATACGATTATATACATATGCAGTGATGGACTTGTTTCAGACCATTCATCCACTGCACTCTACCATTATAAAGAGGTTAGATGTTGGATTCGAAAGTGGGACACGAATTCTACGATAAGACACCATTCATCCACTGACCATGGTCCTAATAGACGGCCATGCCTGGACCCAAGTCCCTTACGCAATCGGCATCCTGTTGTGGGACATGTGGGAATACATGGATTAGATCAAGTATTGACTCATTGATGTTCACATTATTTTAATGGTTTGGATGACGACTTTGCACCTGGACAGAGAATTAATGTCTAACAGAGCATTCTCGTTTTCTAATTTTCTATTTTTACATTAGTGATGATGTCACATGTCTCCCTAACTCTGATATACACCTATAATGTTTGTCTTATATTCATTCTGTCAGTCTTTTTTAAAATAAGTCCAAATAGGAGGGAGATCCAAAACCCAAGTCAAAATAGTGGAGATGAAACCCTCATCATTCATAACACAAGTGGGCCACAATTCAAGAAATAGCGGAGATGGAAACCTCATCATTCATCACACCTTGATACTTACCTACCATCTAATATGTTCATAAGGTGATTCTTACATGCACTTCTGTATTGTAAGAAACTCTGTATATATAACCATGTACTTAATTCCCACATTTCACTTCTGTAAGGCATATGTGATATGAATATATGATTATGGTAGGCTCCACCGAAAAAGACCTCCAAAATCATGTTGATCTACGTGCTAGGTGGGCCATTCCTACATGTTGAGTTCCAACACTCATCTGATGGACATGGGGACAACACCACACCTACTTCTGTTGGTGGGTGACCAGTTCCCATGGAACGGATTAGGTTAGACATGGGTAACAACTTAGTGGGTGAGACCTTGATTGTGGGGCCAACTTTATGCATGTGTTGTAATGTGTTGTATATACATCCTGTCATTATTTATTTATTTATTTTTAATCTCATTTTAAGGTATCATCTCAAAATTGAAGCTGATCTAAATCTCAAGTGGACCGCATTACAGTAAACAATAGTCATTGAATGTCAATCCTTAAAAAATTCCTAGGGCCCCACCATAATGTTTATTTTTCATCCATGCTTTGATAAAGTCACATAAACCTGGATGAAAGGAAAACACAATATCAGCTTGATCCAAAATTTATGTGGCCCCATGAAGTTTTTAATGGTGGGCATTCAATTCCTACTATGTGGTCCACTTGAGATTTGGATATGCTTCATTTTTTTTTTACCATGCACGAAAAGAGCCAGAAAAAACCATTTCACCACATGGATATATGATACTGCAACAAGGCGGGTCCCACAGTCAGGGCCTCACCTAATTCGGAAGCGGATTGCGTAGTGAGTAACTCACTAGGCTTAGCCTACTGAGTAAACTCTGTGAGGTCCACCATGATTTATTTATTTTAATTATCTGCTCCATCCATCCATTTTACTAGATAATTTTATAGCTTGAGCCCAAAAAATGAGGTATATCTACTTTTCAAATGGACCACACCACAGGAAACAGTTGAATTGAATGTCTACCGTTGAAAAATTTTGGGGCCACAGAAGTTTTGGATCAAGCTTATATTTATGTTTTCCTTTCATCCATTTCTTTATGATCTTATTAAGAGGTTGGATGACAAATAAACATCACTGTGGGGCCTAGAAAGGTTTCAACGGCATAAATCATTATCCCCACTGTTTTCAGTGGTATGATCCAATTGATCTTTGCATATGCTTCAATTTTGGACTCAACCCCTTATATTAGATAGAAAAATGGATGGACGGTGTGGATAAACCACTTACATTCAAGGTGGGCCCAACTGAATTTACTCAATACGATAAGAGCCTACTGAGTAACTTAGTACGCAATCCGATTTCACCTAATCTACCCACAGTTCTTATTTTCTATGCCCTAATAGCTGACATTATACAACACATACACTAAAGTAGGCCCCACGGTCAGAGCCTCACCCACTAAGCTATTATCCCAGCCTCACCTAATCTACCCACAGTTCTCATTTTAGGAATGTGCCTTCGAACTAAAAATTCAACAACTATTCAGCAAGTGGGGATCAAATAGCTAGACAGTTAGAAATTGATTTCCAACAAATAGCTGGAATTTTCCAGTAAGTTGGAAATGATCTCAGCACTTGAGAGAAGGAGAAGATGCAGCTGGACAGTAAAAAATTAATTTCCAACAAGTTGGAAATGATCTTAAAATTTGAGAAATAAAGAGAAGATGCAGTTCTATGTTTAAAATGAGTTGGAAAATCTGATGGACAATGTAGATATATGCTCTGTGGGCTCCACTGTCACAGCATCAACAAATCAAGGCTGATTCAAATGCAAGGACAGACATTGGATCAGACTAAAAAGAAAACAAAGAAAAATATAATTTTCAGTTTCTTAGCTTTAACATTGTCTAATCAAACCCTTGATATTGATTATTTGTTTACTTGGACCAAATAATGGATGATTTAGATGGTTGGTTTTCAATATTTGTCTTATCTGGGCCAAATAATGGATGATTTAGACCGTTAGTTTTCAATATTTGTCTTATTTGGACCGAATAATGGATGATTTAGACTGTTATTTATCAATATTTGTCTACACTTCTCACCTCAATATCAACCTAATTGAACTTTTCATCCTAAATGTCGCCTAAATCATTAAACTTTTATATAATTAAGCTTAATTGAATAGATTTTGCTGGACATTAATGTATGTGACTATTATTTGAATTTGGTGGGCTTAAATAACATTGATTGACTTTGACAGCCTTTGTCACACTCCAATGAATTTTTGACAGACTTTAATAGACTTTTGTAGACTTTGGTGACTTTGACAAACTTTTTAAACTTCGGTGAACTTCAACGAGCTTAGGCTCACTTTAAGATTATTTTTATTTTATTTTATTTTATTTTTTGTTTTGTTTTATTTTTGTTTTGTTTTGTTTTTTTTTTTAAAAAAAAATTGATAGAATTTAGCAAACCAAAGTCCATTGAAGCCCATGAATTTTGTCAAAGTTCACTGAAATCCAACATAGTGAAAATTTGCTTAAATCTATCAAAGTTTGCCAAAATCTATCAAAGTTTATGTCAAAGTCTACCAAAACCTACTAAAGCATGTCTAGCTTACAAGACTATCGAAATCCATTGAAGTCTGATGGAATATGTCTAAATATTAATTATTTAAATGTCGTCAATGATTAGTTGTTTATATGTCATTCATACCTTTTATAAGGTCATTCCTACTACGATGAACAGAAAATGAAAATGCAAAAATACTAGTCTAAAAGTGCCTCTTCCAAGTTCTTTTACTCAGTCTTCCTCTCAAAACAAAATGTTTACTGTTGATCCTAGTATTATCTACTACATACTAGTAACATACAACCAATATTAGGGCACCATACCATAAGCTACAAAATTTCATGTCCCCCCTAAACAAGGTATCCTCCATGGATAACATATATATATATATATCATAAGTTTTTTATTTTCATTTACATTCACAAATACATTCATCATCCATCCAACTATTAACAATATTTATAAAAAATAAAATATATCCAACCAACTCTTAATAATAGTTTGCAACTTAACATGCTAGGAACTGTCATGCACCGTAATGTCTTACGGCAGAGCAGGTTCTGAGGAGTTACAAGTTAACCCTGATGACAACATATAAATGAAGCAATAAAGATATAAATGATTCAAGATTAATCAAAGGTTTCGAGAACTTACATCCACCTCACTCTTATTGCCAAGTAGTCCTGACGAAAATGCATCCACACTACGAGAAAGGAAAAAAAAATAAAAATTGTGGCTGCACTGATATGGTCTAATATGAACGGTTGCCTACATACTCAATGTTGGAAGATTGGGATCAAGCCACTACGTAGTTCTTAATATTTAAATCAGAACATTTTACTCATAAGAAAAGAAAAAATCAAAACAAATCATAATAGAAATATGTGTACCTTCTGTCACACATAAGAAGATGAATAGCTGAAACAAATCACCAGATTAGTTAAGCAAAACTACTAAATAATTCAAGATAAAGATTTAGTCAAATAATATCCAAAATAACCTCAAACACAATCCACATGTCTTGACCAAATTACAAAAATATATTCTTGACTTAGGAAAAGTTTTAAGTAAGCTCCTTTAATATCTATGTTTTCGTCAGCACTCTAAGCCAAACGAGAACATCACCCACGTCGTAATCGACTAACTTCTTCTCAATGTCACCAAATAAATTCGCACTGGGAACTTCAACAACATCCAATATAAATTTGATGCAATCTGGAGGGATGCTTGCATTATCTCTAATCAAACGCCCACGTGCAACAAGTTGACTCAAATATCTGTCAAATGACAGATTTGATCCACCCGTAGAAGTGGAGGTGGAGGTGGAGCTAACTCATCACGATAACTTGAGGTATCGGCAGATCGATAAAATCCCTACAAGAAATAATTTTTATTATTTTCATGGATAAAATAGTAACTATACATTATTCTTTAATTGTTAAAATACCTAAGAACCAGTAGTGCCAGGAGAGCATTGCATTGGTTGAACTAGAGTATTTATTTGATTCTGAACTTCAACCAAACGTTCTCTAATGTTCAATATCATATTCTTGCACTCGTTGAACTTTTTTTCTAATTGCTCTTGTAATACAATCATTGATGCTTTAACCTCAGCAATTTCGCCATTTCCTTCTCTAATTTCATTAATGTAAAGGGTTGAAGCAATAATGGTAGTTTTTGGAATATGACCCAACCCCCTTACATGTCCTCTTTTATTAAGACCACAAACCTAAATGATAATTAACCATTATTAGTAATGCATGTATATTAGTAATAAAAAAATGTTTAGAAAGCTAAGTACGTCAAAGTGAAGAGAATGAATGAAAAACCTGTGTAACCGGGTCGTGATTTAAATCATTTTGCATACAAGCAAGGTCATTGGCAACTATTTCTTTTATTTTTTCTGTTGTGATGCTTAGCTCTTGTGAAGGGACAAACCCATCGGATCTAGTATGAGTTGCCAGAAACAATCAGTTCTTGTGGTTTGGGTATCTAGATTTTTTTGTTGCTATAATTTACAATGAGAAATCATGTTAATTATTCTGTATTCTTAAATTAGATTAAAAGAAATTAAAGTTATGTTAAAAACTTACAATCAACTCTGCCGTCCTAGCAGACCCCCGTCGACCAGTCGTGTGAGGGAACTTCATCTCGCTTCTGGATTCTTTTCCCTTTCCACGACGAGACTTCGCCTCTTCTATAGATTCGTAATCAACAAATTTGACCTAATCTTCTAGCTTGACACCATTAGGGTAATTTTTTTATTTTTTTTTATTTTTTTGTCTCCATCATTATCATACATATCCAGGACACTTCCTCGTAATCGGTTCTTTCAGTCCTTCCACATATCATTAGCATGCTTAATTATGACACTTTACATTTGTCACTATCGGCAACATCATATTTGGCCTACATATTTCATTACACAGGGAAATTCGTCAACAACAATTATATTATAAACATTAGAAAGTTAAAGTCATGTATTTAAATGCTTACCAAAACAGTTGACCAAACATTATCCTTGATGGTATGTGGCACAAGCCACCAGTCTTTGTATGCAATTGAACAATGAGTCCTGACCACATTTCCTAGAAATGAGGTGAATTAATTTTTGTTATCTCCGGTAATCTCTCCAAATGGACTGATTGAAACTTTTATCCTTGTGGTGCTTGCTGGGGCAGAACTAGAAGACCCTACATACGACATAATTTTTGTAAAATTTTTTTTAAAATTATTAGTCATTTAATATGTTGCTATACATTATAAAGAAATGACGCTATACACATGCATATGTTTTTGCTGAATTTGAAATAAAAATGAAAAGGAAAATAATCTAATATAGTCCATGTAATTAAATTTACTTCAACCTGATATGAAACTTGATCAGTTTCTTTTCCGCTTTTGAATACGTGAGTTACTTGATACAATTTCTACATATGACCCTTCTTGTATATCTTCACTAGTTGGGTCATATGGATCATCTATTAAGGGCTCGAGGAACCTACAGTCAACCTAGCCTGAAACACTAGCGGATCCTCAAATGCATATGCATCTTTTGTCAGTCGCTTCGGAACATCTAATACAACATGCAAGTCATCTCTTGTCGGATCCTTACAATAGAAGACCTGAGCCGCCTGAGATGCATGGATAAATGGCTCATCCTCTTCCTTGATATTCTTTCTAAACCTTCCTAGGTTTACAAATATCAGATTTGTTTCAGGATCTACATAACATCCATTTGAAGTATCTTCGATATGCACCCAATTACAATATAACAATGTTATCTTGAAGGTGAAGTAGTTTAATTTAAGAATTTGTCTAATGATACCATAGTAGGTGGCTTCCTGTTCTACCAAGTTCTTATCTCTAGCACTCGCCCTGAACATAGTTAAGGCTTTCATAGAGACCCCACTGTTTTGTATTGTCAAGTTTTTTTCAAAGTCTAATGTGCAAAAAACATATCCATTTATTGAGTATGTACGGTATGATGTGGCATCATAGCTAGGACCAGTAGCGATTCTCTTATATTGTGATATTTCTTCGTTCTATAATTGCTCCCTTAACCAAGCATTGTAGTCTACTTCTTTTTGCACCGACAGATTGCCCCTCCTGTTTTGTCCCTTACGTGTTTGGCCATGAATGTATTCATTGTACTTCCTACAATTCACATATAATATAATATGTGAATTAAATTTTTACTTTACATGGTACAATTTAAAAACATTAAGGATAGGAACATAGACTTTTGTCAACATACCCAAGCTATTGAGCATTTTCAGCGTGATGTTGTAATACCCATATGCGTGCTTGTTGATATTGCACATTAGTAAGAAGATAACTTTTCCATTTTTTATCGATTTGGAAATTATCGGCATTATCATCACCCTCATCATAGAATACCTTTTTCACTCTTTTATGGCTTCCCAACATCTTATCAGGCATGTAGTCCATGCAGTACAACATGGACTCTTCCAGTATGTATCGTTCAGCAATACAACCCTCTGGAGAAGTTTGATTCGTCACATACTTTTTATATGTTATCATCATCCTATACACATTAAAATCAAATATAGATATAAATAATAATAATAATAATAATAATAATATCATAATAATGAAAAAAGAAAGTTGATAAATTTTGATAATTAATGTTACCTCTCAAAAGGATACATCTACCGATATCTGACAGGTCTACAAAGTTGTGTTTCCTCTGCTAAGTGCACCAGTAGGTGTGTCATAGGAACAAAAAAAGATGGGGGAAAATATTTTTTGAATACACATACTATTTCCACTATTTTATTTTTTATATTTTGAAGCTCTTCACGATTAATAACTTTTGAACATATGATGTTAAAGAATCTTGACATTTCACAAATGACGGTGCGCAATGTCTTCTTCTTTCTTAAAAACGAGTGCATCAACAAAACTAGTAGCAATTGCTACATCACAATGTGATAATCATGCGACTTGAGGACCTTTGACAATCCTCTAAATTGAGACGATGTATCCAGTTTGCACAATATCCTCTTGGGACTTTCAAATTGCTCAATGTCAGACAAAACATGTTTCTTTCAGATGTGGACAATATGAAAGGAGCTTTGGGTAAGAATAACCTGCCATTTCTTTCTTCAGGCCACATAGACTTCTTATCTTCATAGCCTGAAGATCCTAACGGGCTTGTAAACCATCCTTAGTCTTATCTTTTGTATCCATGATTGTTGCAATGAGGTTCTCGGTGACATTTTTCTCAACATGCATTACATCCAGATTGTGACGAATGGGCAAATGCTCCCAGTATGGCAAGTCAAAAAGGATTGATCTCTTCGTCCAGGTAGTAATGTTGTTCGGGTCATTGTTAGACTTTTTCTTAGTCTTTCTCACTTGCTTTCCGAAAACAGTTTTAATATTATTCATTTTACATAGTACATCTTAACCCTTCATACGCTTCGGAGCCTTCCTTTTTTCCTCTTTCCCATTGAATCTGGTTCTGTCGGTCCTAAAGTCATGACTTGATGGCAGGAATCTTTTATGTCCCATATATGCAAACTTCTTTCCATGTTCAAGCCAAACCGATTCCGTCTCCTCACTATAAATAGGGCATGTGTACTTTCCTCCTGTCCTACAACCAGAAAGATGTCCATATGCTGAAAAATCGTGTATTGTCCATAGTAAAATTTTCCTCATTGTGAATATATTTTTACTGTGTGAGTCATATGTCACAGATCCTTTCCACAATTCAAGCAACTCTGCAATCAACAGTTGTAAGTAAACGTCAATGTCATGTCCTAGACCTTTTTTTTCGGGGATCAAAAGTGTTAATATGGTAAACTCCTTTCGCATGCATAAATGAGGCGGGAGATTATACGTAACAATCATAATAGGCCAACAACTATATGAATTGCTTATATTCCCAAAAGGATTGAATCCATCCATTGCAAGTCCCAAACGAACATTATGTGGCTCCATAGCAAAATCAGCATACTTTTCATCTACAATCTTCCACATAGACGAATCAATTGGAAGACGCATGCAAATATCATCTTGAGCCGACTTTGAATGCCATATCATATTCTCTGCGATCTCTGGTATAGCGTAGAGTCTTTTTAACCTCGGTGTTAATGGAAAGTACCTTAGCACCTTACAAGGTACACGTGGGGCGGTTGACCTTACACCACTATTAAATTTTCATCTGCTTACTCCACATTTTGGACAACACTGCTTATCAACATGGTCCTTCCAGTACAAAATACAATCGTTAGGGCATGCATGTATTGTCTCATAGTTCATACCTAATGAACTGATCAACCTCTTTGCATTATAAGTACTATCTAGCAAAGAGTTCTCGTTGGGCAAAATTTTCTTGAGCAAGTTTAACAACTCTGTAAAGCTATTGTCTGACCAACAAAACCTAGCCTTCACACTCAGCAACTCCATTGTCACAGACAACTTTGTATGCTCTGGTTTACACGATGGATATAGGGGTTGTTTTGCATCCTCCATTAACTTCCTATACTTCGCCTCATCGCCTAAGTCATCATGAGCTTCAATATCATCTTCATTATTAACCTCATCCATACATGCATCCAACTCAATGGGTTGAAAACTACTAAAAGCATCATTCACCAAATCGACCATTCTGGGAAACACATATTCATTACGATTATCGACAGATGTACTCGCACCTATTTCAAGACGTTGTTCCCCATGGAGAAACCACATCGTGTACGTTTGATCTATGTCATTAATCACCAAGTGTTCGGAAATGGTTTCTAATGTCATCTTCCCACATATATTATAACACTTGGCACAAGGACAACTGTGCCAGTCTTCCCCATTTGAATTTTGTTTCACGTACTTTAGAAATGTTGTAACACCTTCCATGTATTCAACCGTTAACCTTCTTTCCCTCATCCAGTTCTTGCATGGTGTCATGGAAGCCATCTCTAGTAACGCATACATGATGTGTTTAAGTTAGATTACGAATGGGTAACTTAGAAATGGAATTAGAAAAGATTCAAGTGACTAACATTTGTCTATGGATGGTAACCAGCCAAGAAAAGCTAATCACATTATATATAGTAAAAATTAGAAAAGATTCAAGTGACTAAAATTTTCTTATAGATGGTAACTGTCCAACAACAATTCAGCCATTTGTTCCAGATGACATGGATTGACAACTCATTGGAGTTACACATGACTTGTCAGAGTAAACTTAGACCCTAGTTTTGAACCACAAATATGCCTTCAAAATATGCCTAACTCAGCCAAGTAATGACTCAACATGGGATGTTCCAATTAATCTTTTATATGAATGAAGATAATGCAGCACATCATTACAATCATTTGAAGAAACATGGATGAATTACCTCCAACCAATAATGGAGTAACTTAGAAATGGAATTCATCTAATTTACGAAGAAAATAAGAGTGATCCAAAATAAAATCCGCTCCATGTAAGCTTTCAAGTCTTTCTTTTTGTAAAACAGTAAATAAAACTTGTGAAAGGATTAAATACACTAGCAACAACTCAAGCCAATTCAATCTGAGCTTTTAGGTTTCAACAACAACAATTGTTTATTTTCGGGTGCACTGTCCGACAATGAAGTGCACTTCGCATTGTGTTTAGTTGTTTTATCGCATCTGAAGTTATTTGGTTCGATGGAAATCTATAATAGAATCATGGTTACCCAGATTATTAGTGATTGGAGCAGAACAGATGAAAGAAACAGAACACATCCCACAGTCAATGAGCTTATGATTCTCTGAAACACTAAGGGCCCGTTTGGCCGGTCGGATTGGAAGGGATTGGATGGTATTGGAAGGGATTGGAAGTTATATCCCGGGAATGCTAGGCGTGCCAAACAGAGTCAGTGATCTGATCCCAATCCCATGGATCTTAAGACAATCCAATGGCAACACCATCATTACATTTAAATCCCATCCAATCCACCCTAATCCATTCAAATTTTCCTGAGACATGTTTAATTCGTGGGATTGGAGGGGATGGAAAGGTTTAATCCCCAGATTGGTCGAGCGTGCCAAATAGACTGGATATAGCAATCCAGACATATAGCAATCCCGTGGATCTCAAGACAATCCACTGACAACACCATCATTACCTAGAATTCCAAGCCATCCACCCGAATACCATTCAATCCCTTCCAATCCCCTCGGTCAAACGGGCCCTAAAGAAAAACCCACATCATGTATTTATCATATATCCACATACTACTACACATAACACAAGCTTCAGAGAGAGAGAGAGAGAGAGAGGGTGTGCATGGGTAGGGTGTTCGGCAACACGCGGTAGGGTGCGAGGAGGGAGACAGAGAGAGAGAGGAGGGAGAGGGGGTGTGTGTGTGTGTGTGTGTGTGTGAGAGAGAGAGAGAGAGAGAGAGAGAGAGAGGGTGCGAGGAGGGCAGAGAGAGGGAGGGAGCGAGAGACAAAGAGACAGAGAGAGGGAGGGTGTCTCTCACCCTAATACCAAATCGCATTGCATACGTTACTCAGTACGCTCTTATCTCATGCTCAAAATTCAATTGGGCCCACCTTGAATGTATGTGATCTATCTAAGCCATCCATCCATTTTTCCATCTAATTTAAGGGGTTGAGCCAAAAATCGAAGCATATCCAAAGATCAAGTAGATCATACCACAGGAAACAGTGGGAATACAGATTTCCATCGTTGAAACTTTTCTAGGCCCCACGGTGATGTTTATTTATCATCCAACCTATTCATAAGATCATAAAGACATGGATGAAGGGAAAACACAAATATAAGCTTGATCCAAATTTTCCGTGGCCCCCAATATTTTTTCAACAGTAGACATTCAATTCAAATGTTTCCTATGGTGTGGTCCATTTAAACATTATATATGCTTCAATTTTGGGATCAGGCACTAAAATTATCTGGTAAAATGGATGAACGGAGTGGATCAGATACATAAATCATGGTAGACCTCACAGAGTTTACTCAGTATGCTAAGTGTAGTGAGTTACTACGCAATCCGCTTCCCCTGATACCGTACTCTAAGTTACGTCACCAAGTTCTGTGGGCCCCACTATGATGTATTTGTTATATCCACACTGTCCATCAATTTGAAATATCATTTTAAGTCATGAGCAAAAGAATGGGGCAGATAAAAATCTATAGAGGACCCCACCACAGAAAACAGTGGGGAGAGTGATTCCCACCGTTGAAACTATCCTAAGGCCCATCGTAATGTTTATTTGAAATCCAGCCTATTCAAAAGTTTTTAGAAACATACATAAATTAAGGAAAACACAAATAACAGCTTGATCTGAAACTTTTGTGGTTAATGGAAGTTTTTAATGGAAGTTTTTAATGGTCCGCGTCACTCCCCTTACACCAACCATGGGGTGGTTGGTGCTCTATGGGCCCCACCATTATGTATGTATTTCATCCATTACGTTCATCCATTTTTAAAGATCATTTTAGAGATTTATTACAAAAATGAGAGGTACGTAAATCTTAGGTGGACCACACCACATGAAAACAATAGTAATTTGATATCCATCATTAAAATCCTCCTAAGGCCCATTGTACTATTTATTTGACATCCAATCTATTTATTAGGTCATACAGACCTAGATGAAGGGAAAAATCAAAAATAATCTTGATCCAAAACTTTTATGGCCCCCAAAATGTTTTTAATGGTTGATACTCATTTTTATTATAAAATATTTCAAAAAAAAATTAAAATACAAATTCTGAATTATTATTTTTTTTTCAAAATTTCAAAAATTTTCCTAACCTTTTAATTTTTTTCTCAAAAATTCCAAAATGTCGATTTTTTTCTTCAAAAGCATCATTTTGTTTTCAACTTTTCAATTTTTATTTTTTTTAAAAATGATATATATATATTTTCAAAATCTCAATATTTTTATAAGTAACTTTTTCTTTTAATTTCAAATTTTTAACATTTTCAATTATTTTTTAAAATAACAAATTTTTTCAACTTTATTCTTCATTTCAAAATGTTTATTTTTTGTTAAAGTATCAATTCTTTAATATTGTTTAATTTTAACAATTTTAATTATTTCAAACTTCTTCATTAAAAAGAGCATTTATTTTATTTTTCAAAATACAAACTATCATTTTCTTTTTGCAAAATATTTTCATTTTTTAACATCATCAAAATTTTCAAATTTTTTTAATTTTCTTTTTCAGGATAATATTATTTTTTTCTCAAATTCAAATTCTTTTTTTTCAAAATTATCAAATTTATTCAATATTCTTTTTTCTTTCCCACAAAATAGATTTTTATTAAATTACAAAATTTATTCTTTAGACTTCAAATTATCTGTTTTTTGACCTTCTTGCTGATCTTGTTGCTCTTTATTTTTGCCCTTCATCAAGGCCTGTACAATCTAATCAACAGATTGGATGTCAAATAAATAGTATTGTGGGCCTTAAGAGGATTTTAATAGTGGATATCCAATCAATATTGTTTTCCTATGATGTGGTCCACCTTAGGTTCATATCCCTATCATTTTTTTAATTAAGCCCTAAAATGATTGGTAAAAATGGATGAACATAATGGATGAAATTATTTACTCTTCAATCTAGACTAATTCGATTGTCTAAAAATGGTCAAATGTTCAATTAGTGGATGTGCCTAATAATTTATTAAAAGATATTTTTTTCACAGATAAATTTCAATTTCCATTTAAAAATAACATTTTTTTCAAAATGTATATTTTTTTACTCTTAATTTTTATTTGAAAACTTTTAACAAAATATCATTTTTATTATAAAATATTTCAAAAAATGAAATAAAATACAAATTCTGAATTTTTATTTTCAAAATATTTTAAAATTTCACAATTTTTAATTTTTTTTCCCAAAAATTCCAAAATGTCGATTTTTTTTTTCTTCAAAAGCATCATGTTGTTTTCAACTTTTCAATTTTTTTTAAAATTATATATATTTTTTCAAAATCTTATTCTTTTTTCTTTCCCACAAAATAGATTTTTATTAAATCACAAAATTTATTCTTTGGACCTCAAATTATCTAGTTTTTTACCTTCTTGCTAATCTTGTTGATCTTTGTTTTTACCCTTCATTAGGGCCTGTATGATCTAATCAATAGATTAGATGTCAAATAAAAAGTACTGTGGGCCTTAAGAGGATTTTAATGGTGGATATCTAATCAATATTGTTTTCCTATGATGTGGTCCACCTTAGGTTCATATCTCTATCATTTTTTCAATCAAGCCCCAAAATGATCCATAAAAATGGATGAACATAATGGATGAAATTATTTACCCTTCAATCTGGACTAATTCGATTGTCCAAAAATGGTTAAATGTTCAATTAGTGGATGTGCCTATAAATTTATTAAAAGATATTTTTTTCACAGATAAATTTCAATTTCCATTTAAAAATAGCATTTTTTTTTCAAAATGTATATTTTTTTACTCTTAATTTTTATTTGAGATCTTTTAACAAAATATCATTTTTATTATTAAATATTTCAAAAAATAAAATAAAATACAAATTCTGAATTTTAATTTTCAAAATATTTTAAAATTTCACAATTTTTAATTTTTTTCCCAAAAATTCCAAAATTTCCACTTTTTTCTTCAAAAGCATCATGTTGTTTTCGACTTTTCAAAATTTTTTTAAATTATATATATCTTTTCAAAATCTTAGTGTTTTTATAAATAACTTTTTCTTTTAATTTTGAATTTTGAACATTTTCAATTATTTTTCAAAATCACAAAATTTTTAAACTTATTTATTTTTCATTTTAAAATGTATGTTTTTTTGATCAAGTATCGATTTTTTAATATTGTTTTATTTTAAAATTTTCAATTCTTTTTCACTTCTCCATTTTTTTTTAAAGCATTTTATTCGAACTTGTCAATTTTTATTGAACTTCACATATATATTTTTTTATTTTTCAAATTTCAAACTTTCATTTTCTTTTTAAAAATATTTTCATTTTCAACATTGTGAAAATTTTCACATTTTTAAAAATATTTTTACTTTTCTTACTCAGGATATTATTTTTTCTCAAAGTCAAATGCATTTTTTTTTTCAAATTTATCGACTTTATTAAAAAAAAAAAATTTCTTCCCACAAAATAGATTTTTATAAAATCACAATTTATATTTTTTCAAAATCTAATTTATTTCTCAAACATTGTTCAATTTTTTAAACTTCTCGATATTCTTTTTCACGTGATATTACAAATCATTTAAATATTACTTTTAAATTAAAAAATAAAAATAAAAATTCCACTTATTTGATATAAAAACAAAATAAATTTTCTTTTTTCATTCAATCAATTGTTAAGAAATAATCTTCGATATGTACAATTAAACCACTGAAATTCTATTAAAAAATAATTATTAGACTATAAAAAAACTAAAATTTCCACCATATTCTTAAAAAATGAAAAAAAAAAAAAAAAAAAGAAAAGGCAAAAAACCTTTTACGACGGACCATGATCTGTCGCAAACGACCATTTACGACAGACCATGACCCGTCGCAAAAGCAGCTGAAAAGCGTGCCACCAGGTATTTTGGGCGCGAATTTGTAGGGGTCACCAAATCAAAACTTGCGACGGTACGATGGACCAAAATCCATCATAAATACGTCGTAAATTAGATTTTAGCGACGAATTTTGGTCCATCGCTAAATTCCGCGACGTTCTACGGATATTCAAGAATGATGAGCGTAGTGACGGACTTTTTTCAGTAGCGACAGATTTAGTTCGTCATTAAACCAAGAGATTTTTGTGACGGACGAAATCCATCGCAAAAATACGTCACAAATTGACCTTTTTGATGTAGTGTCATATTTTACATATATCATCAAGCTCTCAAATTCATTAATAGCCAAGCTAACATTAATCGTGTGCATTATGGGTGAATTTTATTTTTGTAAGAATTCATGTTTGTTCTGAAACATAAGTCTGACAAACAGAAGAAGGTAGCTCATGCACTAAGTCACTGTACAACTTAGTCACTACGAGCAGTGAGGTTGTCGGGTTCGAGTGCATCAAGAATATATATGTTGATAATGACAACTTCAAGGACGCATGAGTTAGACGCCAAGAAAGTCACCCCGGTGACCTACAAATGCAAGACGTGTTCCTTTTCAAAGAGAATTGACTGTGCATCCCCAAAAAGTCGTTGAGGGAGCAGATTATCCAAGAGCTACATTGAGGTGGCCTTAGTAAACACCTTGGACGGAACAAGATGTGAGCTTTTGTTGAAGAATGGTACTACCGGCCACAGTTAATATGTAATGTAGGTAGAGCGGTGCAACATTGTCATATTTGTCAGGTCTCTAAGGAACAATCTCAGAATACGAGTCTCCACACACCATTACGTGTACTTGACAGCCCTTGCAAGAACCTATTAATGGACTTCGTGTTGGGTCTCCCATGAACATTGTGTGACATGAATTTAGTGTTCGTGATGGTAAATCATTTTTCAAAGATGGCACACTTCATCCCATGCAAGAAAACTCTCGATGCGACGCACGTGACAAATTTATTCTTTAGAGAGGTCATGCGGCTACACAGGGTCCCCAAGACTATCAGTTCTGACCACGATACGAAGTTCATTAGCCACTTCTGGCGAACTTTATGTAACCGGTTTGGTACACGACTTCAGTTCAACAGTGCCTACAACCCACAGATTGATGGGCAAACTGAAGTTGTAAATCGTATGTTAGGAAATCTCCTTCGATGTATTAATTTCAAAAGAAAATCCGAAGCAGTGGGATTTAGCTTTATCTCGAGCAGAGTTTGTATTCAACAACATGATAAACCACTTAACAACAAAGTCCCCATTCTAAGTTATTTATGGCCAAGTGCCTCCCCACACACTTGACTTGGTCACTTTTTCAAAGCTCCCAAGTATGAATATTGCAGCAGAACATATGACAAATAGAATCATGGGCATTCATGCTGAGAAACAAGATAGGTTACACGCCTCGAACCACAAGTACAAGGAGCAAGACAACAAGCATTGGTGACAAAATGTATGGTAGGTGACCAAGTTATATTCCATATATGTAAGGAGAGATTTCCGATTGGGACGTACAACAAGTTGAAGAGAAAAAAATTGGACCGGTGCCGATCCTCCAAAAGATTAATGCTAATGCTTACGTTGTTG
Source organism: Magnolia kwangsiensis (assembly GCA_037074715.1). Lineage (NCBI taxonomy): Eukaryota > Viridiplantae > Streptophyta > Magnoliopsida > Magnoliales > Magnoliaceae > Magnolia > Magnolia kwangsiensis. The sequence continues at coordinate 186,245,018 of CM073572.1, read as the reverse complement.
ATCTTCCAGATAACAGAGATCTCGCGGATTTGATCGAGTATCATGAACCGAAGTAAAACGAGTTTTTTTAATTGAAGTGAAGGAGACTTAATATAGAGCGGGTCATAGATAATTTCATGGCCAAGTGGATCAGAAAAGGACAGATTGGAGACGAATATCATCTGGATCATCAAAACTTAAAATGGATGTATCTTGCAAACCGAAATGAGTTATCAGACGGAAAATATATGATTTTGAGGTAAGACGAGCTACTTTAGCCATCCAACCCAATATGCTAGGTTGCGCAAGCTGGATTTAAGAAATGTCATCAGATCAACGGTCGTTTCCCTATTTTAATTTCATTTTTACTATAAATAGTAAGTTTTAGTTTGATTATAAGTCTTCATCCAATGAGCTTTAGGAGTTGTGCCCAACACGAAAAGTGCTTAGAATAATTAGGAGAACAGAGTGGCGAAGCCAAATAGGACACTTACTATTTTTGGCCGAAAAACTTGCACACTAGTAGACATCACGACCATCTATAAATAGAAAGTTTACTATTTATAGCAAGTCACAATTTCTAAGAGTTTTAGTTGTAGTTTGATTCCAAAATTTCTTCCATGGCTTAGTATGTTTATTTAAAGAATGGTAGACTTGTTTATTTTATTCATCAATCAATTTCAAAATTTATAGAATTTATTTTATATTTTTCTTGTTCTTTTCCTTGTGGATTCGAGAAGTCTCCGTGAGGAGTCTAGAGAAGTTCCATCATTTTGGAACAGTTATCCCCTTAAGGAAGACGTGCTCCACCTCACGTCCTTCCCAAAGTGAAGACCTTAGGAAGTTATTAATGGTGGGACTGTTTTACGTGGTGTTGTCCACTTTAGATTTGTGACTGCTTCATTTTTTGGGATGAATCCCCGCTGCCAATGCTAAGACTTTTCAAATATATTTTTTTAATTTTTTTTTTCAAAAGACTTTTCATTTGAATGTAGACCATCGTTGTATTTTTCTTCTTAACCGTTTATGTATATGCTGGAAATCCAACTGTTACGATAGACCTGGTGTAAATATTTCCCTTGAAAGAACTTTTAATTGGTAGACTACAATCACCCACTCGTTGGACATCTTTCCGTTGAATGATGCAACTCTTCTATTAGCTGTCTATTTTCGAACTACCAATGAAAATGTTAGCCTTTTCAAGATCAAGAGAATTTTATGCCACGAATAATTAGCAGATGACCTGATCAGATGAACGGTCTTGATCATCGAATCATGGGCACCGCTAGACATCATCCTCTCAGGTGTATCGGGAGATGAGTTAACTCAATCACTCGATTGAGTTTTGAGATGAGCTACCGGGCTTTCGAATTAATAGAGAACTAATCCCGTACAGCTCCAAGTACGCTCATTACGTGGGCCACACGTGCATGTTGAGTTAGGCGGTGGTCTTCAATTCCTGAAGTGCGGTCCACCTAATGAGAGTCCGACTTGATTTTTTTCGTGCCAGGTGATCTTACGGTGGGGCCTACTGTTTGCATGATCCAATTTACTAAACATGTGGATAGGACTTGTTTGTTTCACAAATTATCCCCTGTTGCAAACGAAGTGTGATGCTCATAAATTACTTTACCTCTCATGAGGACATTTATATTTGATTATGGAATCCCGAGTGTTTGATTTATGGGTAGGAAAATTATCATAATAGCATATTTTACATTCCTTTAATGTGGCCGTGTGACAAGTTAACATTCCCCTGGGTCCTTTCTCTTACCCGGGTGGTAGACTCCTTAGAGTTTCAACACCGGGTCAAGGGTTCGAGTACCCATGGTGGTGAAATCCCAGAGTGTGCGTGTGTGGGGTGTGTGTGTGTGGCGTCAGTGTGTGGGGGTGTGTGTGCGTGTGTAAAAAAAAAAAAGAAGTTAACATTCCCCTAACCATACGTGATCATATTATAATGGGTATATGTTAGAATCTTAACCTTTGAATCTGGTCGCCTTCCAACAATTTAAACCATTTATATCATGAGTCTATTACAATGGGATATGTTGGATTCTTAACCTTTGATTCTGGTCACCGTCCAACAATCGAAAGCATTTTATGATGAGTCTCACTTTGCAAGGTGGATAAATAACAATTAATAGCTCGTAATTGTATTATGTCAACCCTTAGAAAACTCTCTCTTTTCTTTAAACATAGATGGTTACCATAAGTTTTATCTGGTCAGAGGCTTGAAACATCCAATCACAAATTTTTTTTGGACATCCCCCTCCAACACTAAAAGAAAAAAGGCCTTAGCCTCAGTTCAAAGCCACTGATAAGAAATTAAAAATTGAGGGTAAAACATTTGACCTTGGATATACTTCAGTTACTCCCACTGGTGCTGCGAGCCCTATAGTTAAAAGCTTTAGCCTCGCTTTTAACAATCGATGTTAAAAACCAGTTCTTCAATCAGGGCTAAAAGAACCTTTAAAAAAAAAAACAAAAACTTTGGTTGCCCGAAATCAAGACTAAAAGCCAGTTTCCAAAAGCTAACTTCCAGCCTTGGTTCCTTGGCAATGGTGGCAAAAAGCTAATGTTTAGCGTTAGTTCCTTAGCAATCGATGCTAAAAGTTTAACTTTTAGCCACGATCCATTAGCAACCATGGCTAACCACGATCCATTAGCAACCATGGCTAAAAGTTGAACTTTACGTTCGGTCCTTAACAATTGAGGCTAAAAGGTGGTTTTAATTAGCCTTGTTTCCTTAGCAACAATGACAATAAGTGGACTTTTAGCTTAGGTTGCTTATGAACAGTGGATAAAAAGTTGGACGTTTAGCATTGGTTCTTTAGCAACAATGGCTAAAAGCAACTTTCTAACGTCTAATCCAAAGCGCAATCACAGCTCAAATCTAATTTTTACCATTGATTCCTCAGCGTTTGAGACTAAAAGTTGACTTTTAATCTCAGTTTCTTAGCAACGGATGTTAAATAGTATAATGGGCCTTAGCTTTTTTAATTGAGGTTAAACACCATCACTAAAGGCCTTTTTTCTTATAGTGCAAGATAATTCCTACCACATAAACGTGTAAGATCATTGAAAAAAATACATTTAGGCTGCAAGAGCCCTGACTTATCACAGTATGTCGGGATGTATTCTAGAACACCTCTTCTCACTTTGAAGGGCTTATTGTATTTTTTATGTAGCGAGTGCATGGATGAAGAAAAAAGATCACAATCTTCTTCGCAAGAACATCCATTGAATCCATAAGAAAAGAAGGAATCTCTAAAATGAAAATAAAAATTGACACTAATGAATGAAATGCTATCTACAATATACTTGATAGCCTTATATAAATGGTCCTAGGCTCCTAATATAACTCAAAATAATAGCTTTCTCAAAATACAAAAATGATTAAAATAGTTAAAGACATTTGTCTCATCCAAGCTTAGAATAACCCGTAGATGACTAAAACAACACTCTGGAACAAAACTAGGCTCTGGGTGTGTTTCGATCATAAATTATTTTACATAAGTTATATATATATACCTTAAGTAGTTGATCTTAGTTTTTACTTATTTAATAGATAAGTATGTTTGATAAATAATATACTTATCAGGATAAAAGTTAAAAAGTATGTTTGATTTTTGACATCAAACAAGTACTTGACCCTCCAGTTTGTTTGGTCCACCTTTAATATCCACCGCTATTGTGTGGGGCCAACCTTTGATGTAGGACATTCATTATGTTGGGCATGCCTTAGCCCTGTCTTCAACATGAACCATCAATCGTGTTGTGTCTACCTTTAATGCATGTGGACAATCCACCTTGCGATGCCCCACCTTGGATGTGGGCTATCCATCATGCTGGGCCCACCTTCGATGTGGGTCATCCACCATGCTAGGGCTAACTTCAAAGTCGATCGTCCATCAAGTGTGGCCAATTTGGATGTGGGTCATTCATCATTAGGGGCTAACCTCAATGTGAATTATCCTCATGTTGGGCCCACGTTCATACGGGTCATCCATCATGTGGGGGCCCACTATCAATGTTATTGTCCATTGTGTGGGGCACACCCTCAATATTCATTGCTCATCGTGTGATCCCCACCTTTGATGTGGGTTGTCCATCATGCGAGGCCTGCCTTGGATGTGGGCTGTTCATCATTAGGGGCCAACCTACAATGTGAGCGTCCATCATGTGAGGACAACCTTGATGTGGATCTTCCATCATGTGGGGCCCATGACCAATGATATTATCCTTCATGTGGTGTATGCCTACCTTCAATATCCACCACCCATCATGTGGAGTCCACCTTTGATGTGGACCATCCATCATGTGGCCCCACCTTTTATGTGGGCCAACCATCATGTGGGGCCCACCTTGGATATGGGCATTTCATCATTAGGGGCCGATGTGGGGGTCACCATGATGTGGGTCATCCATTGTGTGGGGCCCACCTTCAACATCTACTGCCCATCTTTAATGTGGACCGTCAATTATGCAGGCTCCACCTTCAATGTGGATCATCCATCATGTGGGGCCACCTTAGATGTGAGCCATTCATCATTAAGGGTTAACCTTTGATGTGGACTGCCTGTTATGTGGGCCCATTATCAATGTTAATTGTGCATCATGTGAGGCCCACCTTCAATGTCCATTATCATCATGTGGAGCTCACCTTTGATGTGGATTGTCCATCATGTGGGTTCTACCTTCAATGTGGGTTGTCCATCATGTGAGGCCACCTTTGATTTGAGGACTATCCAGTACGTGGAGAGATGGGAAAGAAAGAGAGAGTAAAAAGTTGAGACCTTACCAGGGCCCACTTACGATTTAGATTTACATCATTTTTGGGCTGATGGCCTAAATTGAGATAGCAAAACAAATGAACAACTTGGATCAAACATACATAAAAGTGGGCCTCATCGAATCTTTCACATAACAACCCCCTTCCAATGGGGTATAATTGTAAAACGATAAGAGCATAGGGGAAAATCTGACATTTAGATACCTTAGTTTCATTATGAGCATTACTTAAGATCAAACACGCAGTTTCTTCTCTATATTTGCAAATGCGGGCATATTGCTTTAAATATTTTAACAGCTTGCATATTTCAAAAAAATAATCTAAAAAATGGGTAATTATATGAAAGGATCCATTCTTATTTTTTTTATATAACTAATGGTTATAAGGTGTTTAGTTACTTTTAAAAAGGTTCTTGCTTTTAGAACCCTAGAAATAATAAAAACTTTAACTACAATTGTGGGCCATGCCATGTGAATTTAATGGCTTTAGGAATGATTTTACACCCTCTCCTGTGGTATGACCCACCTAAGATTTGGATTTGACTGATTTTTAGGGTCCATGTTGAAAATGTGACGATGTAGGATGGGGTGTATCTCATGCATTTTTTCCCATCATATGTGGCTCGCTCAAAGGTTTGATCCCCATTTTCATATGTTGGGAATTGTGGAATGCCAGGAATTCCATCTGCTTTGACAACGCAGCTTCTGATAACTTCCAAATAGTGCAACGCATTCTTTCTTGGGCGCAGCTTGTCAACTCCATTCTTCCAGCCCCCAGATTTCTCCTCAAATTAGTCTCTATCATGTGCAAAGGCTGGTGCATCCCTAATCCTCAGCTGTTCAAGCCAACAATCTCTATTGTAAAATGGTACAGGCCCCCTTCGGGCTAGATCAAACTGAACGTGAATTGTTCCTCTAGAGGGAACTCGGGGCCTTCAGGATGAGGAGTTGGGAGAGACGATTCAGGAAGATTCCTCTTCGGGTTTGTTCACGGCTTCAACATTAGCACAAACACGAGGGCCGAGTCAAAAGCCATCTTGGATGCTCTCACGATGGCGCGGGCTACTCTAAAATCCTGTTAGCGAGTGATTCCATGGTGGTGGTGAAGGCCCTTGTTGATCCTGCTAACGCCTGCCGGCCGATTTGGTACTGGAAGGCAAGATTCTCTCTCCTCTCCTACTTCCTTCATCTTCAAATTGTCCACATGCCAAGAGAAGCGAACTCGGTCGCTGATGGTTTGGCCCGTCTAGGGAGTGAGTCCCAGTCCAACACCACTTTCCTATCTTGTGACGCCCTCTTAGCGCCATCAAAGGTCTTCTGTTCCTCGACAAAGTCGGTCCTGGCTCCCTACGCCTGGCCTAAGCCAACCTATTCTCTCTTTGTTCCCTTACAGCCCATATGATAGGAGGGCCCATTCCCTTTTTGTTATTTTCCCTTCCTGAAATTGTAAGCCATTCTTGGCCTGTTCTTGATTAATGCATATAGTTATTTATTATTATTATAATTTTTTTTTTATTTAAAAAAAAAAAAAAAACACAAGGGTCATTAGGATGCTCGCATAGTTTTAGGTTGTAAATATTCTACATCGGAAAAGATTTTTGGGTGTAAATTATTTACATGCTATTCTCTTTAGCTTTTAAGTGATAATCTATTTAGAGGTAATTATATTATATATTTAGCTAATTCATAAAGTGTTTATAATGTATAAAGTAGGTGTTCACACCACATAGAGCTTAGGACAGTAAATCCTACCAAAATTAGTAAATCATGTAAAAATGAGGTTTTTTTTTTTTTTTTTTTTTTGGGGGGGGGGGGGGGGGGGGGGGGGGGTGTGGGGGGTGCTAGGAGAAAATCAAAGGATGCATGCACTGGACGACTTGGATGTCTTTCACCAATCACAATGGGCCTCAAATGCAATTTGGAAGTTTTTAATGGTGGATTTTAGATCCTCACCTCTTATATGGTCCATTTGTTGATCAATTAAGTTTTTTTAAGCCATAGGAGAGCATCAAGGAAGCACATGATGGACACATTGGATGTACCAACATTAAGTTGCAAAGGATTATAATAAGATTGAAAGAACTATTTAGATTCTTACATTTGCCCATAAAAACTTTATGTAAACACATTACAGCAAAAATGGTAAAAAGCTGTGTTTGTATTGCATGCAGAGTCTTTCCAGCCTTTCAAAAAAAAAAAAACAAAAAGAAAAAAAGGAAGATTTTATATAGGCTAGAATACATTGGATGTGGATTAGCAAATTTTGCCACCGAAGTGACATCACCAAGTTTTGTAGGCCCCACCATGATGTATGTGTTGTAGAGAGATTATTTTAACACATGCGCCAAAAAATGAGGCAGATCCAAAGCTCAACCACATGGAAAAGAGTGGGGATAGCAACACCCACAGTTAAAACCTTTCTAGGTCCACCATGATGTTTATTTGAGATCCAATTTGCTTGTAAGTTAACACAAACATGGAAGAAGGGAAGACACAAATATCAACTTGATCGAAAACTTCTTTGCCCCCGATAAGTTTTTAATGGTAGGCGTGCAATCCCACTTGTTTTCTATGGTCGGGTTCACTTGAACTCTGGATCTGCCTCATGCCCTAAAATGATCTCTCCAAATGAATGAATGGTGTGGATACAATACATACAACAATATATACATCATGGTGTGCCCCACAAAATTTGGTGACATCACTTTAGTAGCAATTTCACTAGTTCGAGTTCATTGTATTCTAGCATATATGATATCTTTTATGCTGGAAAGACTCTACATACCATACAAATATAGCTTTTTATCATGTTTGCTGAGGTGTGTTTATAATGTAATGTGTTTACAATCCGTAAAGCTTTTACGGACAAATGCACAAATGCCCGTATCTAAATAACTCCTCAATCCTATTATAATGCTCTGCAACTTAAAATTTTAACAGGCATGCAAATAACCCACCAGGAAGGGAATGCTTTCAGCATGGGCACGATAGGTAAGTGACGTAAAACGTGTTACAGATATGTTCCTAGTATGGTTGGGCCAAAAGCTGGATCATAAATTGATCGTAACTTTTGATCAGGTATTGTTATAAGGCGCATAACCTATCAATCTTTACTAAAATGGGCCATTTGGAACCAACCTGCATAGTGGGTCGCATCTGTCCGTTTCATTAGAAAACGAGTTCTTTCAGTTCAAGAATAATTTTTTAAGAAAATTTTACTATTTTTAGTAATTCCAAATTATTATTATTTTTTTCTATTTTTAGAGTTTTAAATTTTCTTCCCTTTTAAAAATAACTTGTAATTATGCTAAGACTTTTCTAGAAAAAGTTTGCTTAGAATTTTTATTTTTAGAAATTAGGCTTTAGAATAGTTTTGCTAGAATTATGATTTTTATTAGAGTTAGAATTTTGCTATTTTTTGTAATTACGAATTTTGGTTTATTTTTTTCTTTATTAATGGTATAAGAAGACATATTAGTGATCAATCAAATTACGAATTTTATATAATTTATTTTCTATTTTTTCTTGCTTTTTCTTCGTGGATTTGAGAAGTCTCTGTGAGGAGTAGGGGTGTACATCAAGTCGAACCGAGTTGAGCTAGGCTCAACTCGACTCGGCTTGGTCACCAGGCACACCCAGCTCGAACTCGACTCAGCTCGGTGACCGAGCCAACATGTCTAGCTCGACTCGGCTTGGTCAGGAATCAGATCAGTTCGAGCCGAGTTTGAGCTAGTTGCGAGCTTTTGAGCTTTTGAGCCGAGTTCGAGCCAAGAGGATATTTCTATACATAATGCTAGGGAAGATGTCGTTCTTCACCATCACATTAAAACTCTAAATGGCCTCTTCAATCCTCCCATTCCAAACATAACTATTCAATATTATGTTGAATATACAAGGAGTTTTGGAAATGCACCTTCTTGAGACCTCCATTAGGTAGTCGATGAGGACAGTTAGACTGGGACTAGAGCTGCTTGAAAGCGTTCGTTTCAGAAGCCGGCAAACACAGTTGATTTTCCCTGACTGTAGCAGGATCTGGATCATTGTGCACAGGGAATCGACGCATGAGATGAATCCTCGCTGCTGCTCAGCCTAGTGGAAGTATCTCAGTGCGGATTTGGGATCGTGGCGATTGTTGAGAAGAACCTTTATGACATGATCTTAAGTGAGAACAGGGTTAGGGGAGGGATTAGAGAGGTGAGAGAGAGAGTAGAGAGAGAGATGAGAGAGAGAAGGTGATTAGGGTTTTGATTTTTGAATGCTAGGGTCGGGCAGTGAGAGAGGGAGCAGGGGAGAGGGCTTTGAAAATTTAAGGTTAGGCGGCGTGTTTTTAAAATGAGAAGGGGATTAGGGTTATATATATATATATATATATATATATATATATATATATATATATATATATATAAAGATCGAGTCGGGCTGAGTTGAGCTGAGTTTCGAGTCAAGTTGGGGTCAGCTCGAGATTGGCTCAAACTCATTTTTGAGCCGTAAAAAACGGCCCGACTCAGATCGAACTCAGCTTTGAGTCGAGCCAAGTCAAGCGAGCTAACCAAGCTAGCTCAGTTCATGTGCACCCCTAGTAAGGAGTCTAGAGAAGCTCTGTGGATTTGGAGTAGTTATCCTTGAGGAAGGTGATGATTGACCTCATCACGTTGATCCCTGCGTCAATAGGTATCAAAGCGTGGACTCCCCATGGGCCGATAGTAAACAACGTATATATGAACCAAAATATTATGGATGGTGATATAGAGATTCATTATCTTTCAGAAAGAATGGAAGCTTTCCATCTGGAGAGTCAGTTGACCATGCAAGGGTTGCAGGCAACCCTCAACTGTATTGCGGATATAATAATTCTACCCCGAGCTTAAAGTGACACTCAACCGCTCGTGATCGCTATACAACACAACCTAGATTTTCGCAAAGCACCATTAGATGATAATAAATTGCAGGCCACCACTTTGATCGTGAGTAAGCCATTATACATGCCAAAGGTAGAAATAGATTTACAGCAAAGCAACATCTTTCGAACGATGTACACTGTAAGCCAAAAAGTCTTTAATGTGATCATCGATGTTAAGAGCAGTGAGAATCTCGTGTTGAAAATAATAGTGAAAAATTTACAACTGAAAACAGAAAAGCATCAATCTTTGTACACAATTAGATGGATCAAGGAAGTCAATAAAATAGAAGTAACCGAACAATGCACTGCCTCATTTTCAATTGATAAAATTTATAATGATCAAATACTTCATAATGTAGTTGACATGGAAGTTTGTCATATGTTACTTGGTCGACCATGAAAAAATAATATTAATGCTATTTTTACGCATAGAGGTCGAGATAACGTATTTATATTTACTAAAGATGGTAGAAAGATTATCCTCGTCCCTATGGGAACAGAGAACCAATCCAAGACTTCTAAAGTTGAGAAACAGTCTCTCATACCCAATTAATTAGGATTTCATAAAACAATTTGAGAAAATATGAGATGGAGATGCATTAGTAGAAAATTAAAAATATATGGAGCTTTTGAACATCCCAAAGGATTTGGAATTAATATTGTAGGAGTTCAAGACGGTTGTGATTAATAAACTCCTTAATAAATTGCCTCCCTAAATATATTTTTTTTAGAAAAAAACCACATTAATCCCGTTTCAAGAGCTAGTCTGCATAATTGGGCACATTATCTGAAAGAATGTGAAATCTTGAAGGCAGAAGTGAATGAACTGATCGATACTAGTCAAGATAAGGAAAACATGAGTACATTATTGTTTCTGGTCAAGAGTCTAATGCCAAGTATAAGAAAATGGCTAATATACATCAGTGTTAGAAATTATATTAAAATCATAAGCCAAGTTGCTTGAGTAACTTGATGATAAGTTTTTTCAAGGGGAAAGGTCTGATGTAGAACATGTCACAGATATGCTCTTATCATGGTTGGGCCAAAAGAAGGTGGACCGTAAGTTGATCGTAACTTTTAATCTGGGTATTGTTATGGGGTGCACAACCTATACATCCATCTTTACTGAAACGAGATATCTGAGGTGAATCGACCCCCATAGTGGGTCGCATCTGTCCATTTCATCGGAAAACATGTGCTTTCAGCTCAAAAATGAATTTTTAGAAAATTTTTAATAATTCTGAATTTTTTTAATATATATATATATATATATATATATATATATATATATATATTATTTTTAGAGTTTTAGATTTTCTTTTCTTTTATAAATAACTTGTAATTATATTAGGATTCTTTTAGCAAAAGTTTATTTTGAATTTTTTTTTTTTAGAAATTAAGCTTTAGAAGAGTTTCATTAGAATTAGGATTTTTATTAGAGTTAGAATTTTACTATTTTTGGTAATTACGAATTTTGGTTTATTTTTTTCTTTATTAATGGTGTAAGGAGACACATTAGTGACCAATCAAATTACAAAGTTTACATAATTTATTTTCTATTTTTCTTATTTTTTTCTCGTGGATTTGAGAAGTCTCTTTGAAGAGACTGAGAAGATCTATAGCTTCAAGAGTAGTTACTCTTGAGGAAGATGGTGATTGACCTCACCACGTTCTTTCCTGCCTCAGCAATCTTATGTCTTGGCTCGTTGAATGTGGACCATTAATCTGTTTTAAGCTAATTGTCCACTGAAATGATTGTCTTAACCTGTTTTAAGCTAATTTTCCAGTGAATGGATGCACACTCTTGATTTTTGAGTTATGGGCCACCAAGGACGTCTACCAGAGAATCTAAAGTCCCCATCATCTAAATCTAGATCCAAGTGTACGGTAGAGATGTCTACGCACATGACTCATGAACGTCCAGTTTTCGAGCTTTTGAACTATGCTTATCCTTGGAAATTGTCATGACACAATCCAGACCGTCCAAATTGCGGGACAGTCCTGGATCGAACTTAAACCTGAAAATATCCGGAGATAATGGTCCTAGTCATCTAGTTGGTGTAGATGGTTAGTGTACGTCGATTGGAAAGTCAAAACACAAAAGTATAAATCCAAATGCATCAGGTGAAATCAAATGGTTTAGATCGTCTCATCAGTGTAACTTTTGGGCTATATCCGTCCACAACAAGGCCATAATTTGGATCGTCGATCATAGTACATGTGTGCCACGCTGATCATGACTGGCTGTAACTACCTGTCTTCCGCTTTGTAGTGGTAAACATACCTACAAATTTTGTGGATAAAATATTTTCAGCAATCCAAACCGTCCATATGATGGGCCACACTTTAGATGGAGCATTTGCTGAAGATAGCATTGAACGAACGATTTTAACGTGCATTAATTATTTATTTTTTTAATACACAGATATTTTATATTCCTCATTTTCACCGTATATTTGACGGATACAGATTCGGTAGCAATGATCAATTCATAGGCTTGGATTGAAGAATCTGCATGTCACAGATCCAATGGTTATGTGTGTGTGTAGGAGTCTTTGTATTCTGTCGACATACCATGAAGATACCCAAGCCGCCGACTTTGACGAAAGATAAAATGCTACATCAAGCTACGTCACAGAAGGATGGTGAATCTCCATCCTCAGCGTACACGTGGAACATACAGAAGATGATCGTTTCCGATTTCTGGTGCACCAACAAGTAAATAAACCAAAAGTCAGAAAAAATAAACCACCGGTCTAAAAAAATTCAAAAGTTATTTAAACGTCCACATTTAACTAGAGAAAGTCTGTTCAAATGCATAGCCATAGTTTTCCGATGGATGAAATGTTTTATGTGCAGACCATCAATATAGTGTCCCATCAAATGAACATTCCAGATTAGGTTAATGTTTTTGCTTACTTTCTATGGGAAGAGATAGATACACAGAACGCATGTAACGAGTTGCATATAAACATTTCTCTCAAGGATTCCTTTGGGTGACCGTTGGTCGCAGCGACGTGGCTACTGACAGTGCTCTGTGGGCCCCAAAATGATGCGTTAATCCTATCCACGCCATCCATCCATTTTCCCATACTATCTTACCTTATGATTACAAAAATGATGTATATCCAACAAATCTCATACATATCACACCACATGAAAGAGTCGTAATTGAACACTCACCATTACAATCTTCCTAGGAGCCACAAAAGATCTGAATTAAGCTGATATTTGTGTTTTCTTTTCATGCATGTGTGAGTGACCTAATCATCAGGTTGGATGATAGATAAACATTGCAGTGATCCCTATGAAGCTTTTAATGGTGGGCATTCAATCTCAACTGTTTGCTTGTGGTGTGGTGCACTAGAGAAATGAATCTCTCTAGTTTTTGGTTGCACAGTTTATGATGATTTGTAAAAATATATGGACGGCTTGGATAAAACACACACGCACGCACGCACGCGCGCGCGCGCGCGCGCGCGCACACACACACACACACACACATATATATATATATATATATATATATATCTATATATATATATATATATATATATATATATATATATATATATATTATGCAGGGCCCACATAGCATTGTCCAGTAGCCACCTGGCTACCGACGCTGTCAGTACGCAATCCGCGTCCGTTTGTCGCTGTCTGGCTAACTCATTAGTACTAATCGGATAAGAAGACATGCCATACAAGTTGGGTGCATCTTAACATGGTGCACTTTCATCATATTATGTATAGGAAGGTGGCCTATCATCGTGATCTGAAACATCTTCCAAGGTTTATCGACTGTGAAATTTCCACATCTCGAGAAAATGGGTCCTTATCAGGGGATCCTAACCGACCAAAAAATGGACTGTTCCAACCCTTGAGTGCCTGTTTTTGAGATATAATTAAGTTTTTACCTGTCAACTTGGGGGCCGTTCGTTCAATCGAAGGTACGAACCACATATAACGTAAGATGGGATTTACTTCTATTACGATGAAATGCGTTCCACTCGATTATATTTCGATTGACCACTGATCACCTACAGGCAAAATAGCCGTATCATCATTTTTCATCAAAATACCATTTGCGTAGGGCATCAGTACCATTGAAATGAAAGGCCCAAGCATAAAGATTTCCTGGTACAAAAATTCATCTGGTCCGATCATTAGATGGGCCACGCTGTTGGAATCAGAAGGAAAACCAGTGGTCTAACTAACATACAGGTGGGGCAAACCTTTGAGCATGCCAGCCTGATTTCGAGGAGGGTGATCATCATGGTGGGGCATTCCTTTTTCATGGGTCAACCTGACCCAATCAGATGGACCCGCACTGAATCATTCCATCCATGTTGAATGGTGGTTCCTGTTAGGGGCAAAGTAGATTGAAGGGCGAGTGAGAAAAAAAAAAACCATACATTGAATGGCGGATAGAAAACATCGTACTTCGCATGTTTGGCTTGAAATCTTCACTATAAAATGAAAGAATAGAAACTGATGATCTCACAACACCAAGAAATTCGACCCAAAAGAGAAGAAAGAACAATAAACAAAACATGGGTGGTGAAGAAACAAAAGCTGTAGCTGATGCAATCGACGTCCCACACCAAACGGAGGAGATAGGGAGTGCCGAAGCCGTCCGTTCGTTGGGTGGGAACACATTAGTGAAAGAAGTAATCGGTGAGAAAGTGAAAGAAGCGGTCCCCACCAAAGAAGAAAAATGTGACACCCAAGTGGAGCCTCAGCCACAGGAAGGTGTGGCCCAGATTGAGAAAGAAGATAATGATCAGAGGTTCGGCAGCCAACCGACGGTTACGCTGAATTCTGGTAGGAAGATACCGTTACTGGGGACGGGAACAGCATCCTTCCCTATACCGCCAATCGAAGATCTGAAGAATGCGATTCTTGATGCTATGGAAGTTGGGTACCGCCACTTCGACTCTGCGGCCCTTTATCAGAGTGAAGAAGGGCTTGGAGTGGCCATAGCTGAGGCCCTTGAAAAGGGCCTCATCAAGAGCCGAGATGAGCTCTTCATCACCACTAAGCTCTGGTGCAACAATGCATGCCCGGAGCGTGTGCTCCCAGCAATCCGTGAATCGCTCAGGTAGTAGTCTTATAGCTTTTCAACATGATCATCATTGTCATAGATTTGTATTAACATTCCATTTAACTACTTATATTGTATACCATTTCTCGAATGATCGTGATCTTCCAAGTGCCCACAAGCCACAAATCAGATTGTACCTGTGATCTGGTTGCCAAAATATTTGGAATGGCTGACGCAGGGATGGGCGTGATGAGGTCGAGCACCATCCATGGGATTGTTGCCGGACCTATCACTAGAAGCCATAAATTCGAGGAGAAAGATGAGTTCGAGCATCGTCTTCCTTAGGGGATAATTACTCTGGACTCCTTACAGAGATTTCTCGAATACACAAGGAGAGATAGAAAATGGAAATAATTCTAATAAAATCCAAAATAAATTGATTGATTTTTTATTTTTTTTTATATATATAAAAGGAGTTTATAATCTCTTAAATAGTGATATTAACCCTATAAAAAGATTCCGAATCAAACTACAGCTCAAACTCTCTAAAACCGTGACTTATAATAAATAGTAAACTGACTGAGGGTCATGATTTCCACTGGACATCATGGTTTTCGAACAAAAATAGTAAGTGTCCTATTTGGCTAAACAGAGTGGATCAATAAAAGGTGGGCCCCATATGTACCATAAGAAGCACTGTGAAGGTAGGGCCCATATTTAATTGGAGTTCCCTGAACTGCACATGTGGGTGGCTGGGATTTGATCATTTCACTCATTCTGACCATGGGTATCATGTGATTGTGGTCTCCATTGCAGGAAGCTAAAGTTGGAGTACGTGGATTTGTACTTGATTCATTTCCCAGTGAGATTGAAGGAAGGGATAATGGACACGACTTGTGAGAAGGATGATATCCTTCCCCTTGATATGAAATCCACATGGGAAGCCATGGAAGAGGTCCATAAGCTAGGCCTTGCAAAGTCCATTGGAGTCAGCAACTTCACTTGCAAGAAGCTTACAGATCTACTGGCCCACGCTAAGATCCCTCCTGCTGTCAATCAGGTGGGCCACTTTGTCAATTATGCCAGCTGGTGTTCTCTTTTTTCATTTTTGTTATGATGCGTATGTTGGAATTCATGTCCTACCAATCAAGAGGCATTAAGTGTACTTGATGGCTCAACATATACAAGTAGACTGTTCGGCAATCCAGACCGTTGGCCAGATGGTCCTAAGTGTAGTTGGGTATGATGGTAGTCATTAGTCTTTGGCTTACTTCCTAAAGCTGTTGCCATTTTTCTGCCTGAACTGTCTGTTGGTAGGTCAATGATAGAATGACCATGATCTACCAATCTGGGAGGTTATTGGGGCATACCCAATCGACAATGGGGCCCACAGATCAAGTCTACATATATAGCTGAATTGTGGGCCCCTCCAGCATGGATGGTGCATCATGAGCCATAATTTCTCAACCACTATACCATGGGCTCGATGCCTTACACCAGTTGTTTTTCTTTCTTCCTTCGTCTATTAGGTGGGCCAACATGTGTATCGACATGTTGCGGCCATCTAATCAAGAACGGACGGTGATGAAAACGCCCTCCATTTGCGTTCTGATGGTTTTTCTCATGATCACATATCAGGTGGAGATGCACCCAGTTTGGCAGCAGAAGAAACTGAGGGACTTCTGCGCCGACAAGGGCATCCATGTGAGTGCGTACTCACCTCTAGGAGCCAAAGAGTGGGGTTTTGATGTCGTTCTCGGCAATGCATTGCTCAACGACATTGCTCATGCCAAAGGAAAAAGCGTTGCCCAGGTGCGTAATGCATCTTTCCTTCTACTGCACTCTCTTTAAAAATATATACCACAGCTGCGATACTATTGAATTGGATTCCAATAACTAGTTCAATAAACTTCATATGGCCAAATCACAATCAGCTATCTTAGTGTTACATTTGGAATAAATGTAACTACAATTTGAATGCTAACGAAGGTTATCACAATTGGATCATTTCCTATATATATTGCAATCCAATTCAATTGTTCAGCCAAACATGGCATACACTAGCCACGACCAGTCTTTAAACCTGAATTGCCTATGCAGATTGCATTGAGATGGGGATTCGAGCAAGGTGTGAGCTTGATTCCGAAGAGCTTCAACAAGGGGAGGCTCAAACAGAACTTTGCGATATTGGACTGGCAGCTGACAGAGGAAGAGCTACAGAAAATTGGAACAATCCCACAGAAGAGAATCGCAACGATGCCAGAGTTCATATTTCCGTATGGTATGTTCAAGTCGCCTGAAGAGTTTTGGGATGGAGAGATGTGAGATCTTCACTTGGCTTTTCTATACAGACTTGGTGGGCACAATGAACAGAAATAAGCAACCTTATTAAGGAAATGCAAGCCCAAATCCCTGAAGTGATTGTACTGTTTTAATGTGTTTTTTCCTTGAAGTGATTGTACTGTTTTAGTGTGTTTTAGTGGATTTATCTTCCACATCGTAATGGGTTTTTGTTGTATTGCATTTTCCATTGTTTGGCTGAGTTTTCAATCTTCTCATTGGGTTGCCTTCCATGTTGGTTTTTCTTCATCCTTTTCATAAATGTGGTTCCTTTGTCAACATCACAGCACATGTGTGTTTGGAACAACTGTGCTGGATCTGAGCCACTCATAAGTCGGGCCTCACCATAGAATCACCATCCTACTCAACTTAGAAAAGAATATAATCAACATTTTCAAATAAAAGAGAAATACATAATTCCACTCTTAAGCGCCAAGATTCAGTTCAAAATTTCATTATTCTTTAGCCTAAATAAAATCAATTGAATCAGAGGAATTAGAGGATCCTCAACATGGTTCTGATTGACGGTATCGGCTGCCATGTTGGACCCATGGAAAAATGATATGATGCTGCGTCGCGTATTGGAATCGGCCCATATCAGCCTGAATCAGCCTGCATCGGTCAGATTTTTTTTTAAGCACACAAATATGAAAATTTATCAGAAAAATAAGATAAAATGAAATATTTACGAATCTATTACTCTTTTTTAAAATATATTTTGACCATGTATTTAACGGTGTATTGGGCCATGCTTTTGACGCAAGGAAGGACGTGAGGTCGAGCCCCATCTTCCTCAAGGGATAACTGTTCTGAATCCACGGAACTTCTCTGGACTCCTCACGAAGAAACCTCAAATAGGAGAAGAAAATAGAAATAATTTGAAGAAATTTGAAATAATTTGATTGATAATTGTCTAATGTATATGTGTGCCTGTTACACCACTAGTATAGAAAAAAAAATAAAAATTCATAATTACCAAAACTAGCAAAATCCTAATTCTAATAAAACTCTTCCAAAAACTAATTTCTAAAAATAAAATTTTCAAATAAACTTTTACTAGAAGAGTCCTAACATAATTAAAAGTTATTTTTAAAAAGGAAGAAAATTTAAAACTCTGAAAATAAAAAATATTAAAATTTTGGAATTATTAAAAATTGTAATTTTTCTTTAAAAAATCATTTTTGTGCTAAAAGCGTGCGTTTTCTGACGAAATAGACAGATGCGACCCACTCTGTAGGGTCAGTTCACCTCGGATGGTCTGTTTCAGTAAAGATTGATAGGTTGTGCGTCCCATAACGATACCTTGATCAAAAGTTATGATTAATTTATTGTCCACTTCTTTTGGCCCAACAATGCTAAGAATGTATCTGTCACACATTCTACATCATACTCCTCCACTTGAAAAAAACTAGTTCTCGAGTTACTCAAGGAACTTAGCTTATGATTCTCAAATAACTTTCAACATTGATGTTTATTAGTCATTCTCTTATACTTGGCATTAAGCCCTTAAGCTGACGTAATATATGTACTCATGCTAGCTCTCATTGACTTGACTATTATGGATCAGTACTCATGCTAGCTCTCATTGACTTGACTATTATGGATCAGTACTCATGCTAACTCTTATTGACTTGACTATTATGGATTAGTTCTTTCGCTTATCCCTGTAAGATCTCACATTTTTTCTGATAATGCAGGTAAATTGGCAGACTTCTCCCCGTGACAAGATCATTGTGGTTTCATATATCTTGTATGGGTGGCAATTTATTAGGGAGTTCATCGAGCACAATCGTCTTAAACTCCTATAACACTAGTTTTAAATCCTCTAGGATGTTCACAAGCTCTATATATTTTTCTTTTTCAACTAATATATATATATATATATATATATATATATATATATATATATATATATATATATATATATATATCTTTTGTTTCCTCAGTTTGTCTAACAAAATCATGTTCTGTTATGAGAGGCTGTTCCTCCACTTTAGAAGTCTTAGATTAGTTCTTCATTCGTATAGGGGCCACATGTTCGTCATTAATGAATCCTGCAGCTTGTCACAACTCCATTTCAACATGGTCATCTCTCGCCGACATATAATGGGATTTCTCTACATAACTCCTTACTGATCGGCTATCCTGCCAATAATTTTCGTTTTGTTAGAATACTACCTGATTGTAATCTCTATAAAGGAATCGCATGTGCAACAACTTCTTCATCCGCGACCACGTGTGGATTAGCACATTTTTCTATCTTATCTACTCAAGTTAAAGTTGTTCCCCGCAAGCTAAAGCTCCTCCCTTTAACTTGTAGGTCAAAAGCTTGACCTTCTTTACTTCGGGGATTTCCATATATTCAAATAATCGCTAAACTTCAGAAAGACAATTAAGAAAATCTTCAATATGAAGTTAGTCATTAAAGCTAGAAAGATTAAATCCCATAATAAATTCTCAATTTATCTGATTAATGCCTCGTTCAGGATGTTATGGATGTTGGACGTAGGCCAATGGAGCCCACTGGTGAGCAATCACTAGTGGGTGGGTCTCATATGTTTAGGCTTCTTCCAACCTTTTCTTTTCTGTTATATTTCAAATTCAACTTTGAATTTGATTTTAGATGGGAGATAGGGATATGACCGGATTATCTAGTCTTATCCAATCTCTCATTCTTTTCCTATAAAAAGAAAGAGACTCTTTCGTGAAAGATCATCATAAGAAACATTGTGGGGATATAGAGATATATAGTGTGCACTAAAATTTGTCTATTTTGGCTTGTCCTTGGGACAATCTAATCCATAAATCATGATCCGAGGTCACTTATACTGTAGGATCAGAGGTGTGAATAGATTCATCTACTCCAGTAGTAAATAGGCGAGCCGTTGGAACATTAATCTTCTGCTTTGTAAGGGTTCCAAAACTCGTGTAGACCGTCAAATCTTGAGAGCTCACCTTTTGCGCTTCCCAACAGTAGTATCAGAGCGTTCAATAGCAAATTTCCGATTATTTTCATCTAAAAAAGTAAGTGGCCCTTATTTTTTTTGTTGGATTCTTGCTCATGGCTTTTGTATGATATTAGGTTAGCGTGCATGCTATATCTCTCTATGTGCACATATGTATAGTGACTCTCGATGTGCACATATGCACCGAATTTGAGCCCACACGGATGTATGTGCACGTGTAAAATTTAGACTCTTGGATGTGCTTGTTGTGGGCGGTGCCCACTATCACAGCCTAACAATTTGAATGATGTAGATTCCATACACACAGGCCATGTGTACGGTGAATAAGCATCATTATTTTGAAAATAGTTATTATCTAGTGAACGAAACCCCTGTATAAATATTAATCTGGATGGCTTTCTTGGCAATTTGGATTTTCATCAGGGAGTTATGTGATGCCAAGGCCTTCCCACATTGTATGTTGTACGTGTGGCAATTATGGCCCTGTTTGGATTACCGAACGGTATACACATGGCATGGGGTGTACACGTAGCAATCATTATACATGTGGCAAGTGGTATTAGAATCCACTTGTCATGTGTACCATGATTAACGGTGGGACCCACTAGTCAGAATCCACGACCAATGTGAGGAGTGGATTGGCTGGTGTACATCATACCAGCCATATAGCTGATGTATACATGATTGGCTAGTGTACATCACACCAGCTACGTATCTGCTCTGAGAAGCAGGATTGGCTGAAGTGCAGGATACTAGCTACTAGCAATATAGCTGTCGTATTGTAGTACACCACGAATATATAGCTGTTGTATTAGAGCAAAATTGGCTGATGTGCATCATACCAGCTACCAACAATATAACTGTCGTATTGTACTACACCACTAATATAAACATACTGTATTAGAGAAGCGGATTAGCTGATGCTCATCGCACCAGCTATAAAGCTGTTGTATTGATGTCAGCAACTCATGTGAGTCTGATCACATGGTATGAGTTATATCCAAACCGTTCATATTTATGGCGGGCTTGGCTTTAGACTTGATAAGTACATATGTCTTATATTTCTTCTCAAGTCTAAATCCACAACATAGATGGACGTCTACCATTGTAATTATCATGTGAACCACATTGTAAAATGCAGTGGGATTGCACATCTACCATTGAAACCTGGTTTTGGGTAGGAGTCATTTAAAAAATCTCACCCTACACGGTTAGCGTGGATCGATGATGGAGAACTTTCGCTTGGCTCATCGATTGTCCATGTGGGCCCACATTGTGGTGGTGGTGGTTGGTTTGGTGAACTATAACATTTGCTTAACACTAGTCTTGGATCTAGCCCATTCACTTTAAATTCGGTGCAATTCCTAGCTCTGCAGCGTTTAAGTATGACAGTGATTCCATCGTATAAGTTGTCTGGAATTTCCAACTGCCGAAATCGCCGACCAACTATGTTACGTCGGTATCACAGTTACACTGTCCTTTTAACAAATTGCACTGAGAATATATTAATCGTCAATTTATTTATTTTTTTTATTTTGGACCTCTGCTACTATACTTTTAACCATCCATTGGATTGCTGCGAATTAGATGGTTAGGATTTTTATATCAGTGTGATTTTAGAAATATGCTCTATCTATGATGCAACTACCAATTTGGATGGTATGAATAGCTACAACTCAAAGCCTCATGCGAGGATGGTGAGTCGCCATCAATTTTTCTGGTCCACAACGAACATTGGAGTATGACTGAAACAATATAAGCAATCAACAATAAGACTCATGTGCATGCCACACGTGCCAACTTGACACGATAGATACGTGATCCAATCCATCCATAAGATCCACCACCATATTGATTTCCATATCTTAAGAATCAGGTTTGATACACTGATCACTAATGAACTTGTGGTAATATATTACCATATGCCCTAATGTTTGTGATCATTTTACTGGACAATCATATCTACTTGGAACAGGATTTGGGCTCATGCCTATAATAACCGAGCAATATAGATGAATGAAGTAGAAAAAATCTGCTTTGAGAATTAGTGATCTAGATATCATTAGTTATCGAAATGATAATCAACCATGATGATCAATGTTGATGAAAGGATTCATCATTAACAATGATCATTAACGGTGATGATCAGATCTATCGCTAATGGACATGATCACTAGTGAAAATAGAACTATCTTCATATCTTAGCACTTCTTTTTTTTCTCTTTCTGATAATGATAATTATATGTGTGATATAAATTGGCTTGATGTGATTAGATATAAGCCTTTTTTTTCATTAACAAATAGAAAAATTAGTGCTAGAATCCTCTCTACACATATTAATAGGTTGTGCATAACCTGAGTGGGAGTTAATTCTCCTCCATCAAATAATGTATCCAACATGTAATGGAAGGTTGCACGTTATACAAATTTATTCTTATAAAAGTATTAAACTCATCTTAGATAGAGAACTTGATTGTTCTACACTACCCATTCGGATATGTGGACTTTCGGATTTCGTTAAAATGTATTGACTACTTTTATACTTTGAAAATTTGAATAACACATAGAAATGCTAATGATAAGAATCAATACCTTATATCATATCTAAGTAGTGATACTTATGCAATGTAGAGATGGCCACCAAAGCATTAATTATCGAATAGCTGAAAGGATAAAATTTCGACGGTAACAACTGCGAAGACTGGTCCCGCATGGTGCAAAGCCTTCTGGATGAGGACGACATATCACACACACTCGATGAGGTTCAAGAGAAACCCATATTGGCTAAAAATGAAAATTTACAAGAATATAGGGTTACGATGACTCGCTACAATAAATGGCAAAAATAGAATCGTTCAGCTCGTAATGTCCTTTTTAGCACTATGCATAAAGAACTCATACCTACATATGAAGTACATGACACCGCTAAGGAAATTTATGAAGCACTGGCAAATGTTTATGCTCAGAAGTCATATGCGAAAGTTTGGGCAATGGAATTAGAATTTCAGGAGTATACGATGTCAATCGGCTACCCCATCAAATATCATATCCATAAGATGGAGCAGATGATAGGTATCCTTAAGAATGTTGGGTGTAAATTGACTGAAAATAAAAAAAAAATAGTAATGCACCGTTCCTTGCCTGAATCTTAGGCCCCAATCAAAGGAATTCTGGATCATACTGATTCTATCACTACGTTCAGAGACTTTTGTGGCCACTTGGCATGTGAGGCTGACATGAATGCAATTCAGTCAGGTTCGGCCAAGGCCTTTGTATCAGTGACCCATAAGCAAAAGGCTAAAAAGAAATGATTCAAAGCTCGCAAGAAGGCAAAAAAGAATAACTAAGAATATAAGTCCACAACACCTCCTCCAAATCTTAAGAAGGGGAATGAAAAGAAGAAGTAGAAAAAGATAAATATAGTCTGATTTGTCTGTGGAAATTCCAGACATTATACTCGGCAGTGTACCCATAAAATGACAGTAACTCCTAAGTCACTAAGTATTTTGTATGTATGCGTTTGTTTTGAAATTCTTTCTGTTGATACTATATCTAACAAGTGAATTTTGAATTCAGGCGCAACAAAGCATATGACACGGAGTCATCGAGGACTCGAGAAATTTCGGCCTGTGGCCAAGGAAAGTTACAAGCTATACATGGGCAATAACGCTGTTGAAGACGTACTAGAGATTGGCGTTTATCACCTCCGTACGTGTATAAGGAGAACAATAATCCTCTGTGATACCCTTTATGTACCGAGGATGCGTCAAAATTTAATTTATATTTTTACGTTATTATTTGATGGTTTTGATATTCGATTTTTCGAGACAAGAGTTTCTTTGAAACTGAATAACTTCATCTTTGTATGAGGAAATTTAATTTTAGATTTATTTATTCTGGACGTAGATTATAATAATGCAGCTCTTGCTTTATCTGCTATGTCGAATGAAACTGTAGTATCCGAATCTTAAAAATGGCATGCGAGGTTAGGTCATGTAAGGCCCGTATCTTAGTCCATACTGTTCCGTCAACTCCCGCGATCATTCCCATTGAATTCCGACAACCTTTGACCTATAATCAATATTTGCACACGACCCTAAGTCGTATCCCGTAAATTTGAGTCAGCTTAATCCGAGATTTATAGCATTGCAACCGCACCGTCGACGCGGTTCCGACACCGCGTCTCACGCGCCGAGGCGATACCCAGGCCAGGAGAAGTGTGCCCGCGTTCAGTTTGAAAAAAACGTCGCGCAGTTGCAAAATCCATGAGAGAACATATCAAATCAATCCCATCAATCACCACATCATGTCAAGTACAACCACCCCTCTCCTAAAGTCAACTCTCTCTTACAAACTCATCCCTTACATGTCAAGTACACATCACCAATCACTCACACCCATCCCATCCTCTCTCTCTCTCTCTCTCTCTCTCTCTCTCTCTCTCTCTCTCTCTCTCTCTCTCTCTCTCTCTCTCATTTTCTCCACTTCTCAAGCAAACCTTAAGCAAGCCAACGTCCAAACTTTTTCCATGGGAGAGGAGAAGCTATGTGTGGCTCACTTCCTACCTATCATCTCCACCATCCAAAGAACATCTCGACCGTTGAAATCGTCCCCTTGGAGCTCTAAATCATGTTGGCGGAAGAAAGAAGAAGAGATCAAAGGTGGGTGCTTTTATTTGTTGATTTCATGATTTTAGGGTCCATATATGTGGGACCCATCTTGATATATTTATGTATAGGGAGGGCCCATAGTGGCGGGGTCCCTCTTCTCTCATCTCTCTTTCTCTCTCTCTCTCTCCCAATGTGCGGCCCACCCTATGCGTGTGAAATATCCACGCCATCCATCACCGTGGAGCCCACCATGATGCGTGTGTTGCATCCAACCATCCAGATGGTGGGACCCATCTCCTGATTGTCGTCAGCAAGTTCAGTGGGTCCCACGTATGTGTATGTGTTGGATCCCAACCGCCCACCTTCTAATTGCTAATGGGCCACACAATGAGGTATTTGTGCCATCCACACCTTCCAGGCCATCTGGATGGTGCTGGACAGGTTGGACGGTCCTGTGGACCCCCACTCATGATATATGTGATTCATCCATGCTAGAGAGCAGCTGTGGTACCCACACTCATGTGTACCCACCGTAATGTTTATATCAATCCACACCGTTCAGAGATGGGCCCCTTGCAATTTATAGATTTAATCCATCTGTCCAGAACGTCCATATGGACGCTGGAGGGTGTACATATAATAAATAGATAAATATAATATCCATATATGTATAGTATATATTAATATAATATTATGATGGGCCCCACGTGGGGACCCACCTAGACATATCTGCTTTATCCTCACTGTCCAGTATATTTGGACGGTGGGACATTAGGCCGTCCATCATGAGGGGTCCCACCTGCTCGTATATCCAGTACCATCCAGGCTACTGGACGGTGGGACCCACCATTACATTGGGTTTTAATCCCAGCCGTCCGTCCGTTCTTGGACTGTTGGGCCCCTTCCTGCTGATGATGACAGCAAGTTCTGTGGTTCCCATGCAATGGACGCAGAGTAGCTTTTGGCAGGGTGGCACGTCACCTGGGACCGTGTGGACCAGCGTGATGTATGTGAACATCCACACCTTCCGTCCGTTTTCCATGGCCGTGGGCCACTCACAAGTGTGGTTCATGTAAAGGTGGGGCCCACCTATTTGTATGCATTTATCCAGCACCGTCCATCTGGACGGTGCATGTGCAGATGCTACCTTTATGTATTTAACCCTCACCGTTCATCTGTTCGGGAGGGTGGGCTGAGCATGAGGTACTTATTATATCAAACCGTCCATCCATCTGGAGGACGTGGCCACCCCTGTACGTATGGGTGGAGCCTACCGTAATGTATTTGTTCCATCCACACCGTCCAGACCTCTGGACCGTGCTGGATTGGCTGGACGGTGCCAGGCCACCATGGTGCATGTGTTTGCATACCACGCCGTTCATCTATTTGGAGGGACCCACCATTATTGTATCTGTATGTATTTCATCTGGCTACCCACGTGGGACCCACTTGTATGTGTATGGGATGGCTGGTGCGTCTCACAGCAACTGTTTAGCGGCTGTTTGATGTCACCAGTCTTTGTGGACCCCACTATATGTGTTATATCCCTACCGTCCATCCTTTAGCAAGCCGCTCAAACTGGGCCACGTTCGTAGACCCCACCTCGATATGTGATTCATCTAAACCGTCCACCGTCGTTGAACGGTGGGACCCACCCCACGTGTGGGGCCACCATGATGTACGTGTATGTCCAGGCCGTCCATGGCCTGGACGTGGTGATATAGTAAATATAATAGTAATGCATTATATTATATTATATTATATTAATATATAATATAATATATTTTATATATTCTATACATTTATGAGGGTGGGCCCTACATGGGACCCACCTCTCCCTTTGAATACAGAAAAGCGGCATGTCCAGCAGCTGAGTTTTTTTTAATATATAAAATATGTATGTTTTATATTACATATTGTGGTGGGCCATATGTTCGTTTTAAGGCCACAAGCTGCTCCCTTGACGTCAGCAAGGTCCGTGGGGACTGTTGTGCGTGTGGATACAATCCACACCGTCCAGCTTTGTGGGTCCCATTGTTATTTCACCTGCAGGCCCTACCAGGATGATGTGTTTTGTCTTCAGGGCTCACTGTTTGGTTGGTGGGACCTACCATGATGCATGTGTTATATCCATGCCATTCAACCATTTGTGAGATTACTTTACTGCATGGAAAAATAATGAGTCAGATATAAAGTTTAGGTGGACCTCACCATTCAAATAGTGGACCGTGACATCCACCGTTCAAACTTCTAAGGACCATAGCGATTCCCACCTAAACTGATATTTAGTTTTCACTTCATTTATCTCTGTGTTAATTTATGAATTGGTCGGATCTCAAATATACATGAGGGTGGGCCCGATTTGATATACATGAGGCCATCGGTGCGACTTATTTGTTGTACGTGAAGTTTGTTGGTATGGCCCATATAATGCGGCCCATGTGATGTGGCCCGCTTGACATAAGAGGCCCATTGTGGTATATTTGAGGCCTAGGTGCGAGGCCCACATGATGTGTATTCGAGACTCGATGCGATGTATGTGAGGCCTATGAACGAGGCCCAATATGATGTATGTGTAGCTACTACATTGTGTATGAATTCCTTATGTACGTCACTCCTTAGGAGCGATGTTAATTAGATGTCTACATTGTGACCTTCCCTTATGCCTTGTTAGGTCATTCTCATCATTCCCTTAGTGGGTTAACCCAAATAAGTGGGCCCCATTCACCGTAGATGGATGGCTCCGTGTTATCGGAGTTGGATATAACCACGGCCGAGTGCTGATCTTTATACTATAGTTGATCGGCTGATCATCTATGGACCCCATTTTATTTATCTGTTGATTATCGGTGCGATTGACATGACCGATTTATCGATTCTGATTATCAATCAATTCCGATTATCGTGACCGATTACCGATCGAGGCCGATTATCGTGACCGATTACCGATCGTGGTCGATTATCGATTGACGTGTCCGATTACTAATTCTGCTTATTGTGGTCGATTGACCGATTACCGATTGAGGTCGATTACCGATCGTGGCCGATTATCGATTGACGTGGCCAATTGCCGATTCTTCTTGTCATGACTGATTGACCGATTACCGATCGAGGCCGATTACCGATCGTGGCCGATTGTCGATTGACGTGGCCAATTGCCGATTCTTCTTGTCGTGGCCGATTGACCGATTACCGATCTTGGCCGATTGTCGATTGACGTGGCCGATTGTCGATTGACGTGGCCGATTGCCGATTCTTCTTGTCGTGGCCGATTGACCGATTGACGATCAAGGCCGATTATCGTGACCGATTACCGATCGTGACCGATTATCGATTGACGTGGCCGATTTCCAATTCTGCTCGTCGTAGCCGATTGACCGATTATCGACCGAGGCCGATTATCATGACCGATTATCGATCATGGCCGATTGTCAATTGACGTGGCCGATTGCCGATTTTACTTGTCGTGGCCGATTGACCGATTCTGATTATTGAAACCGATTATCGATCGAGGCCAATTATCGTGGCCGATTATCGATTCGTGGTTGATCGTCGATTCCGATTGTCGAGGCTCAATGTGATGAATATGCGGCCTGTATTTAAGGCCCGTTGTGATGTGTATCCAGCCCGTGTTTAAGGCCCAATGTGATGTATATGAGGCTTACGTGATGATGCCCACTGTGATGCATTTGAGGGCTAGGCGATGGAACCCATTGTAATGTATGTTAGGCCCATGTGAAAGGCCCATCGTGATGTGTCTTAAACTCATGAGTGAGGCCCATGGTGTTGTATATTAGGCCCTTAGGTGAGGCCATGGGTTCACTATATGGTAGGTTCTATATGGGTCATTCCTTGGGGGCAATGTTGGTTAAATGTTCACATTGTCGAGGTCAATTGTTGGTGTCGGTTATTGATACATATTATGAGTATGTGACAGCATAGCATCATAAAACATACGTATCATCTACTTGTTTGTTATGAAATGTGATTGACCATTGCATATGCCATAGAGCAAGTTATTCATGGGGCTCCCTGATAGGTGGGGTTGCCCCACATGAGCGCACGATATGCGCAAAATTTATGCAAGATTGTACTGTGTGACTCATGCATCTCGCATTTGTGTGACATGACCATTGTACGCCCTAGCGACATCAGGGATATAGCCTCCACAGGCATATCGTGGATGGCCAGATGGAACACCGAAAATGTTTGGTTCAAGCATCGGGCTGCCATAGATGGCCCTAGGTGAAAATCTCTAAAACCCTCTTGGTACCAGAGGACGCCCCAACATCAAGACCGAGTGGATACATGAGCGTCTGAGTGCCGAATACCAGGAGGCCGCGTCTCCCACTGTGCCGTGGTCGGTTGGGAGGGGGTGTGGCCTTACCCGTCCGAGCGCAGAGGGCATTGCTAGACTGAGTTTGACCAGCTCGAGGAATGGGTCCGCTATCAACAAACCGAATAGGTATTGGCAGACTATTGGCCAGGCAGATAGTGAGGTTTCTTACGCTCACTTGGACTGTGCGGCTAAGGAGAGCGGCAGTGCCATTTGGAGGGTAATAAACCCCGATGATGATCCAAGAGAGGAACCGTACTGATATGTAGACTTATTAAGTAGGAGTTACATGCTCATTCATTCATGCATTCACTATCCACTCGGGCTGGTGGTGCGTAACTAATTATTGTGTACCTTCGTTATGGCAAGGATTTCGGTTAGGCGCGTGACTAACTTGAGATCAGGAGTTTACCACATTGAGTCTAATTATCCAAATTTAGGTATAGGACTGGTTTAGATAGAAGTCCCTTGTGGTGGACCCCGTAGCCTGCGATACTACGTACTATCATCCTGACTTCACACTCCAGCATGGTCATATCATTCACATCGCATATTGCATTACATCTGCATGTATATGGCATTTTGGGTTACTATGTTTCTACACTTATATGGCCTAGATAGACTTAGCAGGATTTGTATATTGCACTACATCCTCGGCATCTGATATTTGGCTTTTTATGACTTCTCATCAGTGTTTCGGCTTATTCAGACGTTGTACATACTGCCGCTTACTCTGATAATTCATGCTTTCATCAGTGTTTCTGCTTATTCAGACGTTGTATGGTATATGGATTACTAGTTTTCCTGATATTGTATGATTCTGACATTATATTAAATACTTGGCACTTACCTTGTGCATACACTTACACCACCATCTAAGCTTTCTATAAGCTGATGCACGATAGATGCGTGCAGGTGATGTTAGGTTGCAACAGTATTGAGCTTGGAACGTACGGTGGTCTTTTGAAGCTTGATTCTCTATTTATGTATTTCTCTTTCAGTATTGTACTCAAAAGATTATATTAGTGGATATGTGATGACGATGTTGCCGTTGTGAATTGGGTAATCTTGTGGTTATGCTTATTACTACTTAAATGTGCAGTTTTAAAAAAAATCTTCCTTGTAGGAACCCAGGATCGGAATCTGGCACATGAATACTAGGAGTCGAGAATGGGGTACTACGGAGGCTGTCGGCACCGGATTCGGTGATCGGGATTCCTATAAATTCGATTTCTGGGTTTGGGGCGTAACAGGTCACATCGAAAAGGATCGTATAACAAGACTAGTATGTTCTGGTCTATTTGATTCCTTATCTAAAGTTGATTTGTCATTTTGTGAACATTATGTGTCTGAGAAGACTTCGAAGAAACCATTTCCCAAAACGGCTAGGTCCAAGGGCACACTAAAGATAATCCATTTAAATATCTATGGACTCTTCAATGTACACGCCAGAAATAGATATCAATACTTTGTCACTTTCATTGATGATTACTCATGCTTTGGATATGTGTATCTCAACTCACACAAATATGAGGCTTTTGATTATTTTCTTAAATATAAAGCTAAAGTGAAAAATCAACTTGAGAAAAAGATTAAAATCCTTCAATCTGATAGAGGTGACAAGTATACATCTAAAATGTTTAAATTATATTGTGAAAATATTGGAATTGTTCGACAGTACACAATGACTTACACTCCATAAAAATGGTGTTGCAGAAAGAAGGAGTAGGACAGTATTGGACATGATTAAATCGATGATGGCACAAGCCAATCTCTCGATCACATTCTGGGGAGATGCACTGTTAACAGTCATTTATGTCATTAATAGAGTCTCATCCAAATCAATTCCTAAGACCCCATATGAGATATAGTCTGAGAGGATTTCTTCTCTAGCCATCCTACGCCCTTGGGGATCTTTGGGATATGTTTTGTTACCTACTCCACATAGAGGTAAATTTGATAGTAAAATCATTAAATACGTGTTCATAAGGTACCCTAAGTATTCAAAGGAATACGTTCTAGTTTATGAGAACCATGTACGATGGATTGAGATATAATCCCGGGATGTGACCTTCGTTGAAGATAGATACCCAAGTCAAATGTAGCAAAAGGTTCCAATAGAACTCTTTGAAATACCCGATGTATCTCAGGAGAGTGGGAGTTCTGCTTCTCAAGATGATAATGCTCCTATAGTTCATCAGGACAGTGGGAGGACATCTTAGCAGGCTCCTGAGTTACGTCTAAGCGAAAGAGGATTGATTCCCCGAACATACTTTGATATTGAAGGGCAAACATTCTCTTGCGTTAAGGTTGATGATGATAAACCTGATTCGTATCAGGATGTATTATTATCTTCTAACTCGGTCGATTGGGTGAATGCTATGGACAAAGAGATCGTTTCCATAGAAAATAATAAAGTTTAGAAACTTTTTAATCTGCCTTTCAATCGCAAAGCGATAGGTAACAAATGGGTACTATAGAGTAAAAGAAAGACAAATGGTACAATAGACAAGTATAAAACACGATTAGTTGCTAAAGGTTTTATACAAAAAGAAGGTATTGATTATGAGGAGACATTTTCATCTGTTGCAAAGTTCTCCTCAATCTGCATGATCTTGTTCATTGTCGTAAGTTTAAACTTAGAGTTATATCATATAAATGTAAAGACTACATTCTTTAATGGTGACTTGGATAAAGAGATATATATGCAACGGCCCATGGGTTATGTGGACAAAAGGCATCTAAAGAAAGTGTACAAGTTGTTGAAATCTATTTATGGGCTAAAACAATCTTCAAGACAGTGGTACATGAGGTTCCACTTGGCCATCACCACTTTTGGATTCAAAATGAGTAAAAAAAGATCATTGTGTATACATGAAATGGTCTAGAAGATCTTTTCTGATACTATCTCTATACATAGACGATATCTTGCTAGGTGGTAATGACGTGTAATTGTTAATATTGACTAAAGATTGGCTATTCTCGAACTTTGATATGAAAGACTTCGGTGAAACCAACTTTATTCTTAGGGTAAAAATCATCAGGGATCGCAATAAGAAATTTTTAGGCTTGTCTCAAACCACCTATATACAAAAAATCTTAGAGCGGTTTAAGATAGAAAATTCACAAGTTGTTGAAACCCCTATGGATAAAGTTATCAAGCTAGACAGAGAATTGTGTCCCCAGACTGAAGCTGAGAAATTGGCTATGTCCTCAGTACCTTATGCAAGCGCAGTAGGAAGCTTAATGTATGTTATGCTTTACACCAGAGTGGATATTAACTATATAGTTGACATTGTCTACCGTTATTATAGTAACCTGGGACAATCTCGTTGGCAAGCCGTCAAACGTATATTCCACTATCTCAGAGAAACAAAAGACCTAATGTTGTGTTTTGAAGGCACAAGGCTCGAGCTCAAAGGATATTCTGATGCTGCTTAGGGTAATGACGCTGACAAGGGAAAGTCTACTTCAGGATATGTATTCTTACTCAAAGGAGGAGCTATCTCATGGTGAAGTAAGAAATAGACATCCACATCTCTTTCATCTATGAAGGCTAAATACATTGCATGTCGTGCTGCAGTTTAGGAGTGTTTATGGGTTCGCAGATTTCTATTGGGTCTGCATGTTATACCAAGTGTTCGTCAGCCTATATCCCTGAAGATAGACAATACTTCTACCATTGACTTAGTAAAGGACCCTAAACACCACAAGAAATCTAAGCATATTGAGATCAAGTATCATTACGTCTGTGATCAACTGAGAGATAAGAATGTCGCCCTCAGCTACATTCGTACTAAGGAGATGATGGTTGATCCCATAACAAAACCTATAACTAGAGATGTATTTCAAATTCACGTCAGGCAGATGAAATTGAGGAAAACTTGAGTGATGTACTTGTTTTGTAGTACCTTTAATATTTCATTAATGAATAACATATTTCATTTATTCAGTGTTGAACACTAATATAAACTAGGTAAGCAGATCATCAGTATTTACCTTGATATCATATAGGATTTCTATTTTTGTCGGCAGGCTGGTCACCCACTCGCACGGGTTGACCAACCTTGAACGTACAAGAGAGGTACATTTGGGGTCATATTTATACATTGAGGTATAAACTTCTCTTTATTTTGAATAATAAAGGATGAGGATATGAGTGAGTCGTATCTGCCTACGATCTTATAAAGATTGAAGATGAGACTGATAAAGTCGAATAACATAATCGCACTATTCTTTTATATGCGATCAATGTTATAACTTGAATTTATAACCAGGTTATGAGGTTATAAGATGAGTCATACCTCATATAAAATAACCTACATATTATAAATCCGACATACGCATAGTATTGTCTACTTTATGACATGAATTGTAGTCATGTGCTGGGACCTTTTACTTACAGATTGCTTTGATTCGATCTAATCATTGCAACGTGCGAGTAGTCAGTCCCGTAGGTGACTCTTTGTATCCTTAGCTATCCTCCTCTTGTGAGGATGAGATTGAGTGTCGTTACTTTAGTGTACTATGACGAAAGGTCCATGATTGGCCAAACTCAGTTACGCTAGGAAAGTGTCTTGATTGATTCCAAATTATACATCTGCGTGGGGAAGATCCTATGACAGCTACTCCAAGTTTCTAGAACTATAAATACGCACTTGAAGACTTATCCGCCAGCTATATCGAGTTATTTTTATTAGACTTTTACAAACAATATTTTTCTTAAAAAGCATATATATAGTATTGCTTTAAATTGGTTTTAGTTGAAGTTTGTGAAAAATAAAGTTTTCAGAATAACTTGATGAGTTGGATAAGTGTATATGTTGGCCGAGTACAACAAATCAGGAATTAACTTCATTCAGTGTGGTTATGCGGACTATGACAGGCATTGCAAAGCTTGGGTTATTGAGTACTACTTAGGTGGTCACTTAGTACTTAAGCACCTGTGAAAAGA
Source organism: Magnolia kwangsiensis (assembly GCA_037074715.1). Lineage (NCBI taxonomy): Eukaryota > Viridiplantae > Streptophyta > Magnoliopsida > Magnoliales > Magnoliaceae > Magnolia > Magnolia kwangsiensis. The sequence goes on along the minus strand of CM073572.1, from coordinate 186,211,098 downwards.
TTACAGTGATTCAGCTGGTCTCACGCCTCTAATTCTTTTGATTGCGATGTTTGATTTTTTATTGTTATTAGGCAAGTTAGATGGACAAATTTATTGTGCCTATCCCACAATGTGATTAAGTGAGAGATGTTGGACATAGGTCAGTAGGGCGCACTGGTGAGCAATCACTAGTGGGTGGGTCCCATATGTTTAGGCTTCTTCCGGCTTTTTCTTTTCTGTTATATTTCAAATTCAACTTTGAATTTGATATTAGATTGGAGATAGGGATATGACCGGATTATTTAGTCTTATCTAGTCTCTCATTCTTTTCCTATAAATAGGAAGAGACTCTTTCGTGAAAGATCATCATAAGAAATACTATGGGTATACAGAGATATATATTGTGCACTAAAATTTATCCATTTTGGCTTGTCCTTGGGATGATCTAATCCATAAATCATGATTTGGGGTCACTTATACCGTAGGATCAAAATTTTGAATAGATTCATCTGCTCTAGTAGTAGATAGACGGGCTGTTGGAGCATTAATCTTCTGCTTTGTGAGGGTTCCAAAACTCGAGTAGACCGTTAGATCTTGAGGACTCACCTTCTGCGCTTCCCAACAATGGAATCATGTCATTGGATCTCACCTTCTCAGGAGTAATTCTATGGTTCACTACATGCACCATCATGCGATCAAGGCAATTACAAATTCCAAGAATTGTAGGTGGCATATCACCACCAGGAACATAAAGTTGTCCTAGGGCCTCCATTATGCGATTTCTCATGAGATCGATGGTAGCCCTGCAACCCTTGCATGACTTGTCAATCCTCTCACTGCACCACTTCGAAAGCCATCATGATTAAAAAATTATTCCATGGAGCACCGTCCATGGGATTGTTGCTATCGTTAGAAGACGGATCCGAGGAAAAGCCTTACTCTAATACCAAACTGACGTAAGAAAGGACGTGAGGTCAAGCACCGTCTTCCTCAGGGGGTTAACTGTTCTGAATTCATGAAACTTCTCTAGACTCCTCACAGAGAAACCTCGAATCCGCGAGGAGAAGAAAATAAAAATAATTCTAAGAAATTCAAAATAATTTGATTGATAATTGTCTAATGTGTATATGTCCCTCTTACACCATTAATATAGAAAGAAATTGTAATTACTAAATATAGCAAAATTCTAACTATAATAAAAATCCTATTTCTAATCAAACTTTTCTAAAACCTAATTTCTAAAAATAAAAATTTCATATAAACTTTAACCAGAAAAGTCCTAACCTAATTAGAAGTTATTTTTAAAAAGAAAGAAAATCTAAAACTCTAAAAATAAAAAATATTAAAAATTTAGAATTATTAAAAATAATAATTTTTCCTTAAAAATTCATTTTTGAGCTAAAAGCGCGTGTTTTCTGACGAAATAGACAAATGCAACCCGCTTTTTGGGTCGGTTCACCTCGTATGGTCCGTTTCAGTAAAGATTAATAGGTTGTGCATCTCGTAACGATACTCGGATCAAAAGTTATGATCAATTTAAGGTCCAACTTCTTTTGGCTCAACCATGCTAAGGATGTACCTGTGACACGTTCTACATCAACTTCTTTTAACCGACTGTAAGCTTTGGTAAGCTTTGGTAAGAATGTTGTCCAAATTGGACCTTAAATATTAAATTAATAAAAATTCTTAACTTTTTAATTTGATTTATCAAAATGGATCGAATTTGGTGTCTGTTAATTCGATCAACAGAATCAAATTTTGTCCAGAGACTGGTTGCTCAAATTTTTATTTGTGTGGATTCGATCGATAGACCATCGATTCCAGTCGATTTGATTAACGGTGTTGTTGATCCGATTGATAAATAGTTTAACAGGTCTGTTTAATTTTGAACTTAAATATTTGGATTAATAAACCAAGTATACTTACAATTTCACATACATTAGGTGTGTCTAGATAGCTTATATACCGCCAGTTGGTGGTCAGTCACTTTGATGTGATTAGTGGGTCCCACATTAGTTTTTGACGCTTACAAACCCTATGTTAAGGATTGGGTCCGAAGGAATTTAGTTGGACTACATATAATCCTTTGGGGTAGACCCCATTATGAAAAATTGATCAATCAAAGGCAAGCCCCACCATGTGAATTATATGATCAACAAATGATTTCACTTATATGATTGTATTAGGGATTTCTAACTTGATCTATTTTTATTTTTGTTTTTTTAAGAAATCCGCTTCTTTTTTTTTTTACTGGATAAGCAGGATTGTTAGGATGAAGGGTAGGGGGCAGTTTCAATTTTCCCATATCTACAGGGAAGGTAATGCCCTGGCAGATGCCTTGGTGCTCCTGGGTAGTGAAATCTTGGGTAGTGAAATCTAAGGCTTGGTCCTCTTCGAGCTAATTGAGTCCCTCCCGTCCCGGATAAGAGGCCTTTTGTTCCCAAGTCGAGTTGGGCTGAGGTGGATTAGAACTAGGTAGTGGAGTAGCATTGCTCCCTGGCCGTTTTGGTTGCTCTTTTCTCCTTCTGCTTTCAGGATTTCTTTTTTGTCTTCTTCTGTTGTGGGTCCCTAGTCATATGATAGGTGTGGTCCAGTTCTTTTTGTTCGGACCCACCCGAAGGTCTATATATTGCTGTTATTAATAAAATTCATGGCTTCTGCCACTTCTCTTAAAAAAAAAAATAATAATAATCTAATTCAGTATTATACGAAATCATTTATTAACGAATACAATTGAGTGATTCCAATATGTTTCGTCTTCATTAGAATTAACGTAACTTGATTGATTTCGATAGATCAATTATGTTTAATATGATGTTCGCTGTAACATTTGCTTGTTTTGGTTAAGTAAATCACTACTTAATTTTATATCATGGAACTCATGCTTTGATTCGTTTTGAGTATATGGTGCTGATTCACATGTAATTTATCTTGTTCTAAGTTGGAATATCAGTTTGATATGCGATCCATTGTTTACAATTGTATTACTACAAATGAACATGCATCTCTTGTATGCACACTATGTGCTTGAATTTTCTAGATATCTCCTTAGCCTGTACCTAGCAGAATCATTATCAGATGACTATCATACTAGTGGAAGCATACTCAATGAGTAGATGCGGGCTCTGCCCATGTCTACCAAATTGGTAGAAGCCTCCCAAGTGCAGATATATGTTTATAATTATCCCACTTGATGCATTCATGCATTTATGCATTATTACAATATTATTACATATGTTTATCCCCTACATTTACATTGTTGGATGATTGTTAATTTGTGTATTGTTATGTCTTGTTCTAGGCCTACATTGTTGGATGCCTGTTTGTGTACTATTTATTCCTTATGTTTATTCCCTATATTTACTAGGCCGGGCTATCTTACCATATATTGATTAAAAAAATCACACAGACGTGGCGAAGGCTAAACGTTTGGCACAAGAACAAGAAAATGTAGCTCAGCCAGGGAGAGATGGATCCATGGGACACATGATCTTATTTGTCAGAAGAAGAAGAATTCATCGCTTTAGACCGATCTTAACTACTTATTTCAGTTATCTCCTGATAATTAATTTGATTTGTTATATATTGCTTGAGATAATGGCTTGGATTTTATAATTTTAAGCATTGGACATGGCATAACCATTATTTGATATAAGTATTAATTTTAGACATATAAATAAGAACCCAAATGAATGGGTCTTTAGCTATATATAAAATAGATGAGTTTAAATGTAGGTTTGATTTTTGAATGTATGATATGTGATTGTGATCATATGGAACTTGAATTCTAAGTTAATCATATCTAACGTATTCCTGACTTAAGTAAAATGTAATGGATGATTCAAGTACACTTAGTATGCGTGAATCAGATCTCGGATCAGTACCCGAAATTCGTCGTGACAGATTTCCTACGCAATCAGTATGTGATGGGAAGAGAGTACGGTACCACGGTGTTGCATCCTTGAGCTCGGCCCAAAAGTTGGGCTGTCTTCGAGCCACTTGTACTGTTCTCATACTTATGCTTTCTAACGGGCATGCCTCAACGGCCCAGATATATATTAAAGGTTGGGCCCATTACTTGGGTAGTGGCCTGTTTGGATGGGGAACTTTGGATTCAGCACCTTAGCTAGTAAGTGGGGAGTTAACGCGGCCCAACAAATGGGTCGCGTGTTGAGTCATTTCACATGGGTTGACTGGTAGTTATGGACAAAGTCGATTGAAGGACGAGTGAGAAAATGAATAAGTGTACATTGAACGACGGATAGAAAAAATCGTACGCCGTGTGTTTGGCTCGAAATCTTCACTATAAAAGGAAAGAACTGAAGCTCATGATCTCACGACACCAAGAAATTAGACGAAAAAAGAGAAGAAAGGAGAAGGGAAAAAAAAAAAAACCAAAAACAAAGAAACAAAGAAACAAAACATGGGTGGTCAAGAAACAAACGGTGTAGCTGATGCGATCGACTTCCCACCCCAAACGGAGGAGATAGGGCTCGCCAAAGCTGTTCCTTCAACAGGTGGGCCCACATTACTGAAAGAAGTGATCGGTGAGAAAGTGAGAGATGCGATCCCCGACGAGAAAGAAAAATGTGACACCAAAGTGGAGCCTCAGCCACAGGATGGTGTGGCCCAGCTTGTGAAAGAAGATAATGATCAGAGGTTCGGCAGCCAACCGACGGTTATGCTGAATTCCGGTAGGAAGTTGCCATTACTGGGGACGGGAACGGCATCCTTCCCTATACCGCCAATCGAAGATCTAAAGAATGCGATTCTTGATGCTATGGAAGTTGGCTACCGCCACTTCGACTCTGCGGCCCTCTATCAGAGTGAAGAAGGGCTTGGAGTGGCCATAGCTGAGGCCCTTGAAAAGGGCCTCATCAAGAGCCGAGATGAGCTCTTCATCACCACTAAGCTCTGGTGTAACAACGCATGCCCAGAGCGTGTGCTGCCGGCTATCCATGAATCTCTCAGGTAGTAGTCTTCCAGCTTTTCATCATGATCATGATCATCATGCATTTCAGTGGACTGCACACTGTATTAGCATTCCATTTAATTATTTATATTACGTAGAATTTTTTGGATGATCCTGATCTTTCAAGGGCGCCACTCCCCCCACTACACACACTGCAATTCTCCATTTTAAAGTTCAGATTGGTACTATGATCTGGTTGCCGAAATATTTGGTATGGCCCATCCTATGTTGGGGCACACCAAATGAACAGAGTGGATCACTAAAAGAAGGAATCCACGCCTCATTCTGAGTTCCTTGAAGTGCACATGTGGGTGGCTAGGATTTTGTCGCATGGATGGACGTGATGAGGTCGATCACCGTATTCCTCGAAGGGATAACTACTCCAAATCCATGGAGCTTCTCAGAACTCTTCACACAAATAACTCAAATTCACAAGAAAAAATAAGAAAATAGAAATAAATTATAGAAATTCAAATTTTGATGGATAAATGATAAAAAGGAATTTACAACCCTTTAAATATTCATACCAAATCTTGGAAGAATTTTCAGAATCAGACTCCAACTCAAACCCCCAAAAATTGGTGACTTACTATAAATAAATAATGAACTTACTATTTATAGACGGCCATCATTTCCACTAGTCCTCATGGTTTTTGGCCAAAAATTGTCTTATTTGGCTTAATCATGTTATTTTTCTAATTTTTCCAAGAACTTTTCATGTTCAACACAACACTTAAAACTCAAAGAATTAAGAGTTATAATCAAACAAAAATTTACTATAATTAGTAAACACGGAAGTAAAATGGATTTCGGAATCTCACAAATTAGGCGTGGACAACCCGGTGTAGCAGGTTGGGTGGCTAAAGTAGGTTCTCCTACCCCAACATCATATTGAATATCTCATTCTGGTTTGTGAGATATGCTTGTTTTAAGGTTATAACAGTCTGGATCACTTCTGCCTCCGATCAGGCCTTCTCTGGTCCATCTTGGACATGAAAGTGTTTGCGACCTGCTCTACATCTCCGAAATATTTGGTATGACCCATCCTACGATGGAGCACACCAGATGAACAGAGTGGATCGCTAAAAGATGGGCTCCATGCCTCATTGTGAGTTCCTTGAAGTGCACATGCAGGTGGCTAGGATTCGATCATTGCATTCATTCTGGCCATGGTCCCACGTGATTTTGGTCTCCATTGCAGGAAACTGAGGTTGGAGTATGCGGATTTATACTTGATTCATTTCCCAGTGAGATTGAAGGAAGGGATATTGGACATGACATGTGTGAAGGATGACATCCTTCCCCTTGATATGAAATCCACATGGGAAGCCATGGAGGAGGTCCATAAGCTGGGCCTTGCAAAGTCCATTGGAGTCAGCAACTTCACTTGCAAGAAGCTTACAGAGCTACTGGCCCACGCTAAGATCCCTCCTGCTGTCAATCAGGTTGGCCACTTTGTCAATCACGCCAGGTGTTCTCTTTTTTCATTTTTGTTATGATGCGTATGTTGGAATTCATGTCCTACCAATGAATTGTACTTGATGGATCAACATATATAAGTCGACTGTTCAGCAATCCAGACCGTTGGCCAGATTCTCCTAAATGTGGTTGGGTATGGTGGTAGTCATTAGTCTTTAGCCTACTTCGTAAAGCTGTTGCTGTATTTCTGTCTGAACTGTCTGTTGGTAGGTCAATGATAGAATGACCATGATCTTCCAATCTGGGAGGTTGTTGGGGCATCCCCAATCGACATTGGGGCCCACAGATCAAGTCTATATAGCTGAATTGTGGGCCCCTCCATCATGGAGGGTGCATCATTAGCTATAATTTCTCAACCACTATACCACGGGCTAGATGCCTGGGGACACGAAGTTGTTTTTCTTTCTTCCTACCTCTATTAGGTGGGCCAACATGTGTATCCACACATTGTGGCCTTCTAATCAAGAATGTACAGCGGTGAAAACGCCCCCATTGGCAATCTGATGGTTGTTCTCATGACCACATATCAGGTGGAGATGCACCCAGTTTGGCAGCAGAAGAAACTGAGGGATTTCTGTGCCGAAAAGGGCATCCATGTAAGCGCGTACTCGCCTCTAGGAGCCAAAGAGTGGGGCTTTGATGTCGTTCTCGGCAATGCATTGCTCAACGACATGGCCCGTGCCAAAGGAAAAAGCGTTGCCCAGGTGCGTAGACATCTTCTTTTTTTTCTTTTTCTTTTTTTCTTCTTTATTTATTTATTTATTTATTTGCATCTTTTTTCTTTTTTCTTTTTTAACACACTCACACACACACCACACACTCACGCCATGGTGGGATTTCACCACCTATGGGTACTCGAACCCTTGACCACGTGTTGAATCTCCTTAGAGTCTACCACTGGAGCACTCTTTAAACAATAAACTTGAAATGTCCAAATCACAATCAGCAATATTAGTGTTACATTTGGAATAAATGTAACAACACTTTGAATGCTAAGGAAGGCAATCGCAATTGGATCATTTCCTATATATATCTTAATCAAATTTAATTGTTCAAGCAAACATGGCATACAGTAGCTATATCCAATCTTTAAACCTGCAATATTGTCTATGCAGATTGCATTGAGATGGGGATTCGAGCAAGGTGTGAGCTTGATTCCGAAGAGCTTCAACAAGGGGAGACTCAAACAGAACTTCGCGATATTGGACTGGCAGCTAACTGAGGAAGAGCTACAGCAGATCGGAACAATCCCGCAGAAGAGAGTTGCGACAATACCAGAGTTCATATTCCCAGATGGCATGTTCAAGTCTCCTGAAGAGTTTTGGGATGGAGAGATGTGAGATCTTCACTTGGGATTTCTATAAAGACTACGTGCGTCAGAATAAACAGAAATAGACAACCTTATTAAGGAAATTAAAGGCCAATTTCTTAAAATGATTGTACTGTTTTGGTTTGTTTTTGTGGATTTATCTTCCACACGGTAATGGATTTTTCATGTATTGCATTTTCCATTGTCTGGCAGAGTTTTCAATTTTCTCATTGTAGGAGAGAATGAAGTGTTGTATTAGTATTGGGTTGTTTTCTATGTTGGTTTTTCTTCTTCAAGGAAAATTGACCGTACTCGCCTCGAAGTTTGGGTCAATTATCTCGAACACTATAACACTCCATATATTTTCTAAAGGACCTTCTGAAAGCTTTTGGACTTTGTTTTGGACAAAAATGCCCCTAACCTTAAGTTCAATAGTTACACGGTTTTCTAAGGACTAAGAAGTTACGTAGTATTTAATGTCAGTAAAGTGATGTGTACGGAACCCTTTTTGCACATGGGCGAGGACTAAACTCAAGGAGCCTATATTGATGTATGTGTATAATCCATGTTGTCTATCCTTTTTACCGTGTCATTTTAGGGTTAGGGTCTAAATATCAGCCTAATCCAGAGCTCATGTGAGTCACATAATAGAAAATAATGGTAACAATGGAACCCGTTGTTGAAACTTTCCAGGCTCACCGTGATGTTTGTTAGAAGTGAACACTGCTCAAGTCAGGACTTTTTGGACCCACGCCAAGCTGGCCGACAAGATGGACAGAACGGATCTCCCCATTATTGGCCTTAGACTATTGTACAAATGCTCGTCATGAGGTAGGAGTGTGCTTGACCCGTTTTTCTTTCTTTCCCAGTGTAAGTTGCACGCGAGAGAGGAAATCGAATTGAGTACACAGTTAGGCCCACGCTAAATGTATGTAGTCTATCCACGCCATCCATCCATTTTTCGATCTAATTTAAGGGGTTTAGCCCAAAATTGAAGCATATCCAAAGATCAATTGGAGTATACCATGACCTTAATCTATAGCCTTCGATTCATTTACACTACAAAAAATGGATCATGGTTGTCATGGGTCGTAGTTGTTATGTTAAATAGGTCGTAGTTGTCATGGGTCGTGGTTGTCGTGTTATATGGGTCGTGTTCGTTATGTGGTAAGGGTCGTAGTTGTCATGGGTTGTGGTTGTCATATTATATGGGTCGTGATTGTCATGTTAAATGGGTCGTGGTTATATTATATGGGTCATGGTTCTCATGTGATATTAGTCGTGATTGCCATGTTATATGGGTCATGGTTGTCATGTTATATGTTAGATCTGTCTTATTTTTCATATCAGGCCTTAAGATGAACTCACCAAATGGATGAACAGTTTGGATATAACATATACCTCATGATCAGACACATATAACTTATTGACTTTAATACAACAGCTATATAGCTGGTGTAAGGTACACCAGCCAATCCGCTTCCTCTGATCCACGTCCGTATCCAGGACAGAAACGGATTGGCTACTCCCCGCTACTAAGAGCCCCATGGCTAGTGGTCGGTGCTATGTGGACCCACTATGATGTATGTGTTACATCCATTCCGTTCATCCATTTTTACAGATTATTTTAGATTTTTATACCAAAAATGAGAGGGATATAAATCTTACGTGGACCACACCACAGGAAAATAATGGTAATTGGATAACCACTACCCATGACAACCACGACCCATATAAAAGGATAACTGTGACCCATATAACATGACAACTACGATACATATAACCGCGACCCATATAACAGGATAACTACGACCTAAATAACAGGACAATTGTGACCGCGACCCATATAACAGGATAACTGCGACTCATATAACAGGATAGTCGCGACCTAAATAATAGGACAACTGCGATCTAAATAACAAGACAACCGCGACCGCGACCCATATAACAAGATAACTGCGACCCATATAACAGGACAACTGCAATCCATACAACTGAGACCCATATAACATGAAAACTACGATCCATACAACTACAGCCCATTTGGGTCGTGGTTTGCATGGGTCATAGTTGTCATGTTGTATGGGTTGTGGTTGTCATGTTGTATGGAATGTGGTTTTCAACGTGTTCAATTTCTTTTATATCAAACCATTGTTATCATAGCTTAAGGCCGACAATAGGGTGATTCGATCTATCCACCTTGACGGCCAGCTCGGCGTGGGCCCAAAGTCCTAACTTGGGCAATGTCCACTTCTAACAAATATCACAACGAGCCTAGACACTTTCAACAGTAACCATTATTTTTTGTCATGGGGCCCACATTGATGTATGTGTATAATCCATGCCGCCATCCTTCTTGTCATGTCATTTTAGAACTAGGGCCCAAATATCAGCCTGATCCAGAGCTAGTTTGGGTTACATAATAGAAAATAATAGTGACAATGGAACCCACTGTTGAAACTTTCCAGGCTCACTGTGATGTTGGTTTGAAGTGGACACTGCCAAAGTCAGGACTTTTTGGGCCCACGACGAGCAGGCCGACAAGGTTGACGAAACGGATCACCCCATTGTGGGCCTTAGGCCATGATACCAATGGTTATCATTTCGTTTGGTAGTAAAGGAAGTGAACATATAACAACCGCGACCTATATCACATGAGAACCATGACCCATATAACATGATAACCACGACCCATATAACATGATCACCATGACCATGACAACCACGACCCATGATAACTATGACCCATGTAACTTGACAAACACGACTTATATAACATGACAACCTCGACCCTTACTACATGACACCCACGATCTATTCTTAAGGCCCACTGTACCATTTAGTTGACATCCAATTGGTTGATTAGGTCATAAAAACACAGATGAAGGGAAAAAATAAAAATCAGCTTCATCCAAAACTTTTATTGCCCCCGAAAAGTTTTTAATGGTCTACGACACTCATTCAACACTGTTTCCTGTAGTGTGGTCCACTTGAGATTGAGATATACCTCATTTTTGGTCTCGTACAATAAAATGATTTGGAAAAATATATGGACGACATGGATGAAACACAAGCATGATGGTGGGGCCCACAAACCGCCAAGCGTGGTGGTCCATTTGCCCATCGGGCTAGAGACGGGCGGGTGGTAGGACGTAATCTATGTCCGTCCTAGAGACGGACAAGAATGGATTGGCTACTCCCCCTGACACCACCCATTGGCTAGTGGTCAGTGTTCTATAGGGCCCACCATAATGTATGTGTGTCATCCATGCTGTCCATATATTTTTATATATCATTTTATAATATGATAAAAAAAAATTAAAAAAAATGAAGTATATCTCTATCTCAAGTGGACCACATTATAGGAAACAGTGTTAAATGAATTTTGACCATTAAAAATGTTTTGGGACCATAAAAGTTTTGGATCAAGCTGATATTTATTTTTTTCCCTTCATCTGGGTTTTTATGATCCAATCAACAGATTGGATGTCAAATAAACAGTACAGTGGGCCTCAGGAGGATTTTAATGGTGGATATCCAATCATTATTGTTTTCCTGTGATGTGGTCCACCTGAGATTATATCCATCTTATTTTTGGTATCAAACACTAAAATGATATGTAAAAATGGATGAACGGCATGATGAAACAAATACATCATAGTGGGGCCCACAGTAACGTGTCTGGGAAGTAGTCAATCCGTCTCTACTACTACTACAGTAGAGACGTGTCGTGCGAGGATGAGCGCTGACGCAATGACGCTCCTCAAGCTCCGAGTTATACGAACGATTCAAAGTAGTTCAAAGGTACATGGCCCACAGTGATGTATTTATTATATCTACACCATTCATCTATTTTTAGAGATCATTTTAGATCATTATCTAAAAAATAAATCATATCCAAAGATCATATGTACCACACCACAAATAACAACGGAGATAATAATTTTCACCTTTAAACAATTCATAGGCCCACCATAACATTTATTTTCAATCCAATTTACTCATAAGGTCACAAAGACCTGAATAAAGAGGAAAAACAAATTTCATATTGATCCAAGACTTTGGTGCCCCCAAAAAGGTTCCAATGGTAGAAGTTCAATCCTCTACTGCTTTTTGCAATGTGGTCCACTTGATAGTTAAATATTTCTTATTTTTAGTCCAAGTTCTTAAAATGATCTCGTCAAATAAATGGACGGTTTGGATATAACACATACCTCATGATAAGACCCATAGAATATGCCAACGCCTATACAGTAGCTATATAGCCGGTGTAAGGTACACCAGCCAATCTGCTTCCATCCAACCCGCATATGTCTCGGACGCGGATTGAATATTGGCAGGTTGAGCGGCGAGACAGGCTACTGAAGTGAGGTCACCACTTCTGTGGGCCCCACCATGATGCATGTGTTGTATCAACACCATCCATACATTTGTAGAAATCATTTTAGAGAACGGTCTAAAGAACGAGGTAGATCCAAGGCTGGGTAGACCTACCACAGAAAACAGTGATGAGAGTGACGCCCGCCGTTGAAACCTTCCAAAGGTCCAACATGATGTTTATTTGAGATCCCACCTGTTCATATGTCAAAGCAAACATGTAAGAAGGGAAAAAATGAACATTAGCTTGATCGAAAACTTTGGTGGCCCTTAGATCTTTTTAACGGTGGGTGTCAATCTCCCCACTGTTTTTTGTGGTGTGGTTCTCTCGAACTTTGGATCTAATTCATTTTTTGGATCATATCCTAATATGATATTTCCAAATGGATGGACGATGTAGATACAAAACATAAATCATAGTGTAGCCCACAGAACTTGGTGACGTCACTTCAGTGGGGAGTCTCACTACTCAACCTGCAAGTAGCTAATCATGTCCGAAGGAGTCCTAACAAGATGCGTACCTGTAATGAGTTCTGGCATAACACGTACCTACAACAACAATATAGCTGGTGTGTACATCAGCCAATCCATTTCGGCGTACATAAACTGGACCACACTACAGAAGTGTTGGATCAAACATATATTTATTTTTACCTTTCATCCATGTCCTTGTGATCATATAAAAATGTTTCAACGGTGGAAATCATTATTTCAATTGTTTCTTATGGTAAGGTCCACTTGATCTTTGCGTATGATTAAATTTTGGATTCAATTCCTAAAATAAGATAGAAAAATGGATGGACGACGTGGATAGACCTCATACATTCACAGTGGTACACCAGCCAATCCGCCTCACTTCCAACGCGGATTAGAAGTTACTCGACTTACGTGTAGCTGTAGGAGTCTTCGATGAGTCTATATTCCCAAGACCTCGAGAAGACTATTTTAGTAAGTCACGTTACTCACTTACGCATCCCAATATATGTAGAGATGAATGATCGTATTGGGCCCATTGTGATGTATATATTTTATCCATGTTGTCCATTCATTTTGAAAGATCATTTTAAGGAATGAGCCAAAAATGAGGCATATCAAAGGCTCATGTGGACCACACCATAGAAAGCAGTGAAATTGAAAACATAATATTGAAAACCTTTTGGGGCATGACAACCATGACCTATATCAACCATGACCCACATAACATGACAACCACGACCCATATAACATGATAACTGCGACCCATGACAACCACGACCTATAAAATATGACAACCATGACCCATAAAACATGACAACCACGACCCACAACCATGACCCATATAACTTGACAACTACGACCCATGACAATCACGACCCATATAAAATGACAACCACGACCCATATAATTTCACAACCACTACCCATATAATATGACAACCTCGACCCTTACTACATGATAACCATGATCCATTCAAAGGGTTGTGGTTCACATGCACAATGGATCGTGGTTTTCATCCACAAAGGGTCGTGGTTGATATTTGACCCTACCCCTAAAATGACACAACAAAAAGGATGGGCAGCATGGATTATTCACATGCATCAATGCGGGCCCATTTGGGTCGTGGTTTGCATGGGTCGTGGTTGCCATGTCATATGGGTCGTGGTTATCATGTTGCATGGTTCGTGGTTTACAACGTGTTCACTTTCTTTTCTACCAAACCATTAGTATCATAGCTTAAAGCGCACAATGAGGTGATCCAATCCATCCACCTTGTCGGCTAGCTCACCGTAGGCCCAAAAAGTCCTAATTTGGACAATATGCACTTCTAACAAGCATCACTGTAAGCCTGAAAGTTTCTATAGTCACCATTATTTTCTATTTTGTAGCCCACATGAGCATCGGATCAAGCTGATATTTGGGCCCTACCCCTAAAATGACATGGCAAAAAGGATGGGTGGCATAAATTATACACATACATCAATGTGGGCCCATATGGGTCGTAGTTGTCATATAACATGACAACCGCGACCCATATAACATGACAACCGCTACCCATATAATATGATAACTATGACTCATTTAACATAATAATCATGACCCATATAACATGACAACCACAACCCATGACAACTACGACCCTTACCACATAATAACCATGACCCATATAACATGACAACCATGACCCATATAACATGACAATCACGACCCATGATAACTACGACCTATAACATAACAACCACGACCCATATAACATGACAACCACGACCATGACAACCATGACCCATATAACATGACAATCACGACCCATGATAACTACGACCTATATAACATAACAACCACGACCCATATAACATGACAACCACGAACCGTGACAACCACGATCCATTTTTAGTAGTGTAAATAGATCGAAGGCTACATATTAAGGTTATGGTATACTCCAATTGATCTTTGAATATGCTTCAATTTTGGGCTCAACCCCTTAAATTAGATGAAAAAATGAATGGATGGCATGGATAGACCACATGAATTTAAGGTGGGCCCAACCAAGTACTCAATTTAATTTCCTCTCTCGCACGCAACTTACACTGGGAAAGAAAGAAAAACGGGTCACTCCTACCTCATGACAACCACGACCCTTTCCTCATGAAAACCACGACCCATATAACATGGTAACCACGACCCATACCTGGGTCGTAATTGTAATGTGGTAAGGGTCGTGATTGTAATGTAGTAAGGATTGTAGTTCTCATTGTTTACACCCTAAGTATAGGGTTGTGATGTAGTAATAATCTCGGTGAGACAAAGGTCGAATCTACAGGGACTGATACCTGTACGTAATCTGAAACTAACCAAGACTAGAATTAGGCTAAGATAAAATCTAGATCAAATAGAATTGAAGGAATAATGGTGAAATATTGATTTAAAACTTAAGGAATTCAGGAAAAGGAAACTAAGGATTCAGAGGATCTACTTGTAGAGATCAGGGAGATCTTATGCCTACATCAAAAAATCAATTGGAATTAGAGTCTATTTTCATCCAGTTGAAGAGTACAACCATGAAAATCAAACTGAACTTCCTTTAATATAATTTTCAAGAGATGAAAGGTATATGAATTAGGATGGATTCTATCACCAAACAATGCCCGGGAGACAAAGTAAACAATATAATTAAACTAATTACCAACCAATCAAGAATGCATGAAGGTTAGAAAGGGTATCGTCATCTGACCATGCCCAGGAGATGATGGTAAATAACAGGGCTACCTGACGTTATAAACATGAAAAGGGAAAGGAACATGCTCAAAGCTATCGCAGACCCATTGTAATTTCAGTCACAACAGACCATTAAAAACTAAAAACATAAAACATTTCCTTAATAATCAAACTAAAATTAAATTCAGTTCACAAATTAAAATTAAATTAAAGGCATAAACTATAGTCTCCCATTACAAGCTTCACCTCTTAGCCCTAGCTAAAAGGTTTAGCCTATCATAAACATAGTAAGGTTAAAAGTCTCTCAAAAGTATTAAAGAAGAATAAAAAAATAATAAATAATAAAAAAAATAAAGAAAAAAAATAACTCCCAACCGGCTACCTGTGCTTCACGTCCACGCCCAAGCCAAGATTCCCCCTCTCTCTCTTGTCTCTTCTTCTCTTATACATTAGGAAGATGGTGGAATGCTGGAGATCGATGGAAATTTCTGCACGAGGAGGCGGTGCATGAGAGAAAAGGCGGTGGGAAACTTCCGCCCAAAATAGAACCACGCAGTCAGTTACGCAGCACATCTTGCTTTGGGTCTTGATTTTGGCACACAGTTGGGTTCTTTCTGCAAAGAGAAAGCGTCCCTATGGAAGGTTTTCGACAGCCTACACAATGGACGGTCTGGATCGTTGAAATGATCAGAGAAGGTGGGCCACAAATATCGTCTGCGATCTGTTTGCGAAACAGAGCTCACACCACCTCCTGCGTTGTGACATTGATGGGGCCATGATTGATGTCAGAGGTGAAATCTAGTCCGTCTATGGGATTCACCTCGAAAAATCATTTGGACATGGTCAGATTTGGATCAAATTCGGTGTGGCCCACAAAGGTTTTTTACCCTACCGTCCATTCTCCATTTGGATCCATCAAGTACACGAAATAACTGAGGAAATCAGGTTGCGGATTGGGGTACGGTCTGTTTGACCCCCTGAATTTATTGAACAATGTGGATCGTTGAAACGTATGATGATAGTGGCCCACCTGAAGCCGTTCGTAAGTCTCTGCTTGGAAATTTCACAGTAGGAATTTGAATGGGAACCAATGTCGGGTCAGCGCACGCTGACCGACTTTGGTTAGTCCAGTACACTGCAAGTGTACACCTGCAGTGTGCACCATCTTCATGAAGTGGGGCCCATCATAATGTTCTTGAGAAATCTGCTTCATCCATCCTCTCTGGAACTTCATTTAACACGTTGAGACAAAAATTGAAATATATCCAGATATCAGGCTAGTCCCAATTCACAGATCTATGGGCTGATGTGTCCATTGAGCTACTTTCAGAGAGTTCGAATGGATGAAATTCGACGTGTATAGTTAATTTATGGTCCTGCATGAAGTTTCGAGCTGAATGGATGGTGAGAACCCTGTGATCTTGTATTTTGAACATCTTTCAAGCCTATTTAAGGTGAGTGGATGGAATTTCTCTGATCTCCGGCGTGTAAATCCTCGATCTTGGTCCCATGGAATCCCATCTAATGCCTTGGTGATGCCTGAGCGTTAAATCTATGCTTTTAACATCTTTTTCAGTCCAAACTCCTAAAGTCACCTTACAACATAAACACGATTAAAATAGGTTGTTAAACAGTATCATGTTCATAAATTCAGGAAGTAACTGGGGTTTGATATGCAATATTCAACCCTCAACACTCATGTTATATGGGTCATAGTTCCTAGGTCACGGTTGTTAAATGTTCACTTCCTTTTACTACCAAATGAAAGGATAGTCATTGGTACAATAGTATGAAGCCAACAATGGGGAGATTTGTTCCGTCCATCTTGTCGGCCAGCTCGACGTGGGCCCAAAAATTCCTGACTTGGGCAGTGTCCACTTCTAACAAACATCACGATGAGCCTAGAAAGTTTCAACAACGAGTTCCATTGTCACCATTATTTTCTATTATGTGACCCACACGAGCTCTAAATCAGGCTTATATTTAGGCCCTGGCCCTAAAATGACACGATAAAAAAGATGGACGGCATGGATTATACACATACATCAATATGGGCCCCACGAGTTTAGTCCTTGCCCACGCGCAAAAAGGGTTCCGTACACATCACTTTACTGGCATTAAATACTATGTAACTTCTTAGTCCCTAGAAAATCATACAACTACTAAACTAAGGTCAGGGGTATTTTCGTCTAAAACAGACTCCAAAAGCTGTCAGAAGGCCCTTTAGAGAATATATGGAGTGACGTAGCGTTATAGGTAATTTGCCCAAACTTCGAGGAGAGTACGGTCAATTTTCCTTTCTTCAATCATCCTTTTCATAAATGTGGTTCATGTCAACTTCACAGCACATGTGAATTTGGCACACCTATGCTGGATCTTAGCCACTCTTAAGGCCCAGCCAACATAATTTAGAAGAATATATGTTCAACATTTCCAAATAAAAGAGAAATTCCACGCACACGGTAGTGGAATTTCACCACCTATGGGTTTCGAACCCAAGACCTCGTGTTGATACTTCTCATAGTCTACCACTCGAGCAAGGACTAGAACCCAAGAGAAATTCATAGTTCCATTCAAGTGACAAGATTCAGTTCAAAATTATTGGAGTTGGCAAACCCAAGACCAATTTTCCAGTAACAAGTGGTGACGATTGATCTTCTAGTGCATAGCAACAGTTCCCATGGAGATGCTTTTGGAAGATGAAAAGTCTTGAGTAGTTTTTAGAAATATTTAATGTTGGAAGCTCCTAGTAAGGGCATTTTTATCTTTTCACCTTTCATTCAAATGCCTATAAAAAAGCACCTTGTGTATCCAGTTGATGCAAGAAGGGTGAAGCAACATTGAAATAGTTTCAATATTTAAAAAGAGTACTATTTTATTTGTTTTCTTTTATCTCTTCCTTCCTTTACAGAAATAGTTTTTTGAGTTGTCTGGAGGCTTTGTAAAACCAATAATTTCCTCTTAAAGAAAATAAGATCCGTCTTGTACAATCAACAAATTGGTATCAGAGGTTGTTTCTTGAAGCAAATAATTTCCTCTTCAAGAGTTTACTAGTTGAAATTCCCAGCAGTTTTTTAGCCAAAAACTAGAATTTTTTTTCCAGAAAAATCTATTTAAAAAGAATCAAAATTTTATTGCATCCCTCTCTCCCTTCCTTCAAAAAAATTAGCCCTTCAAAAAAAAAAAATCAGATTGTTTAGGTCATCTTGAGGCTCAGTAAAGTCAATTCATCTATCCTATAAAGCTTGTTGGTGTAAAGATGGTCACCACAATCCACTCACAGGTTCCTAAGTTGTCAAAGGAAAATTATGAAAATTTGTGCATCCAAATGAAGGCGATGTTTGGGTCGCAAGATCTATGGAAGATTGTCACCAATGGGTATGTAAAACCCACTATGAAGGAAGAAACTGCCTTCACCAACGAGAAAAAGACTACTCTAAAAAATTAAAGGAAGAGAGACAATAAGGCTTTGTTCCTCCTCTACCAAGGGTTGGATGAATCAACCTTTGAAAGATTGTCAAAGCAACATCAAGCAAGTAAGCTTGGGATACCCTTAGCACCATCTTTAAAGGTATTGATCAAGTGAAGTGGGTTTGCCTTCAAACACTATGAGTTGAGTTCGAAGCGGCACACATGAAGGAAGGTGAAAGTATCTCTGACTACTTTTCATGTCTACTTGATATTATTAATAATTTAAAAATAAATGATGAAAATAGTTGAAGACATATGTAGGGCTATACACGAACCGGGCTAGCCCGGTTAACTCACTCGACTCGACCCGACCTGGAACTGAGTTCAGTCCGAAACGGGCCATTTTCTTTAGCTCGAAACTAAGTTCAGGTTGAGTTCAAATAGGTCCCAGTTCGGCCGGTCTGAAACCTGACTCGACCTGGCCCGACTTGGCCCGACCCGGCTCGACATATATATATATATATATATATTCTTAAATCCTTACCCTAACCATTTAAGACAGAGAAGTAAGAACGTCGCCCAACCCTAAACGCTAAAACTCTCTCTCTCTCTCTCTCTCTCTCTCTCTCTCTCTCTCTCTCTCTCTCTCTCTCTCTCTCTCTCTCTCGTCTCTCCCTCTCTAATCTCTCTCTTGACTTCTGGGATAGTTCACCGCTCATCTTTGAAGTGACAGTGACTCATCCACCTCACATGTGTCATAGATTTACAGCAATATAAGCCGTCAAAATCGTGAGTCCCTTTGTAGATAGAGCAAAGTCCAAAAATCATGTAAATTGGAAGGTCGTAACCATTTAAGTTTGACAATTGAAACATTTTAACCATTCATTTAATAGCCGCTGACTGGATAGCCTGGATAGTTTGACATGTTCCAAGTTATGCATCATCTACAATGATACGTATAACTTGAACAGCGTAGATTCACCCAAATGCAAAAAGGAATTATAATGTCCTGACTAGTTAGATTTTTTGTGGAGTCTATAATTCAACTATTTAAACCATTAATCGTGAGGGCCTTGTAATGAGACGTGGATTACCTGTCAAAGCCCTTCCCATGAACTTACTGTAAGGTTCGAAACTGGCCCGAACTCGGCCCAAAGTCCCAATTGCTGACCGAGCCGAGTTTAGGCTGGACGTGTCAGCTCGGTGACTAGGCCAGGCCAGGTTCAGGCTGGGTTTGTCCGGTGACCGGGCTTGGCTGGGTCGAGCCCAGTTCAACTCGGTTCGGCCTAATGTACACCCCTAAACATACGTGTCATGAAAAAGACATTGCGAGCTCTCACAACCAAGTTTGACCACGTGGTTGTGGTGATCAAAGAATCTAAGGACTTGGATCTATTGAAGAGTTGATGACATCGTTGTAAGTGCATAAGCAACGAATGCAAAAGTATGCAAGAACGATGTTTGAACATGCCGTAGAGTCTAAGCTAACTCTAAATGAACAAAGAGGTGGCCATACACATCGTGGAGGCCGTGGCACTAATAATCGTGCAAGAGGAAGAAGATGTGGATATAATCCAAGCAATCCACAAATTTAACAAAATTTTACCAATTTTCGTTATAGAGGAAATAGTAGAGGCCAATCTACACGAGTTCGTGGAAATGTGAAAAATATTCATTGCCGAAATTGCAACAAGTTTAACCATTATATATCAGATTGTTGGAGCAAGTTAGTAGATCAAGATGAACGATCCAACTATGTCAAAGCATCAAATTATGAAGAAGAAAAAACTACACTCTTCCTTATACAAGAGAAAGGTTGTGATCAGTCAGATGTGTGGTATCTTGACACGGGTGCAAGCAATCACATGTGCGGTAACAAAAAGCTCTTTATGGAATTCACACAAGGAGTTCTTGACAATATGACGTTTGGAGACTCATCATAAACTCCGGTGAAAGGTAAAGGTAAAATCAAAATTTACTAGAAAAATGTTGAGTCACAATTCATCTCTAATGTATATTACGTACCTAACATAAAAAAGTAACATCTTTAACATTAGCCAACTACTTGAAAATGAGTATGTGATACACTTGGCGAACTTAGTTATGTCATTAAAAGATGCATGCGGTAGACATGTGACATAGGTCCAAATGGCAAAAAATTGAATGTTCACACTCCATATAAATACAAGCCTCGAGAAGTATCTTTATGGATGTGCCAATAATGAATCATGGAAGTGGCATCTTTGCTTCGGCCATTTGAACTTTAATGGCCTTAAGATCTTTTTCTCATCAAGTATGGTGCATGACTTGCCTGTTATTGAAGCTCCAGACCATGTGTGTGAGGCATGCACAGTACTTAGCAAGCAACAAAGGAACTCCTTCCGAGTTGGAGTATCATGAAGAGCAAATGAGTCATTACAGTTGATTCACACAAACATCTGTAGATCATTTGAAACACTCTCTCTTAGAGTCATTAATGATTTTAACATAAAATTATGGGTATACCGTATCAAAGAAAAATCTGTTGCTTTTACTATCTTCAAGAATTTCAAAGCTTGTGTTAAAACTAAAAGTGACTTCAAAATCAAAGTTCTTATATCTGACAAAGGTGGGAGTACACCTCAAATGCTTTTAGAGATATTGAAGGGAACATGGCATTAAGCAACAGCACACTGTAGCTTACACACCACAACATAATGGAATTATGGAACGAAAGAACCGCACCATTCTCGACATGACGAAAACCATGTTAAAGGAGAAAGGCCTATCAAAGCTTCTTGGGAGAGGCAGTTGCATGTACTGTGTATCTGCTCAATCGGTGTCCCACTAAGAGCGTCAGGTTCATGACACCATAGGAGACATGGAGCAACTACAAGCTGAGCATGGCGCACCTTCAAATCTTTGGGTGTGTTTCCTACACTTAAGTTCCAGAAGCAAGAAGAAGAAAACTTGATGATCATGGCGAGAAGTGTATCTTCATCAGCTAAAGTGAAGAGTCAAAGGCATACAAGCTCTACAATCCTTCTTTCTCCTTTAACCCGCCGCTTCCAGACTCGATCTTCCTTCATGTGATTGTTGAAGGGATTATGCTTAATTCTAGAGAGGATCAAGATGTTTGGACTAGAGAAAGTCCAGTAAATTCTCCATCAGATCAGCGTGGGAGCTCACCCGATTCCACGATCAAGAGCGCATTTGGGCCAAGTGGACGTGGCATTCCCACCTTCCACCAAAAGTTGTTGTTTTCTACTGGAAAGTTCTGAACAATGCAGTCCCAGTTGACTTAAACATGAAAAAGAAGGGTGTGCACATGGCCTCCTCCTGCGTTTGCTGTAACAACAACTACATACCATAGTGAGGAACCCCTTGATCATCTCTTTACTGCAGGCGACCTTGCCTCTTCCCTATGGAGCCACTTCTCATCTGTTCTCTCCATAGCCCTCCTCCCAAACCAATCAGTTGGGGTGAGAGCTTCCTAATGGTGGGCCATGGCCAAGGAATCCTCCCCGGTGGGCGTCCTCAGAGGGTTGACCCCGGCCCTAATCCTTTGAAAAATCTGGATGGCTAGGAATGCTCATCGATTTGACAGCACCCACTCCAACCCTTCTCAATCTATTTTTCAGGTCCGTTCTTGGCTTTTTCACATATCTAATACCTTTCCCCTTCCTCTGTGCAAGAACCAGGTAGATAGGGATGCAGTGGCAGACCTTAGAATCATTCCTCCTAACAGCTTCCTCTCTTCAGTGTCTTATGTAAGATGGGAGAAACCCAACATGGGCATCGTGAAACTAAACATGGATGGCTCGTCCAGGGGAAACTCCAGACCCTCTGGCAGTGGGGCAGTTTGCAGGGATGACAAAGGTATATTTCAGTTTGCTTTCTTAAAAGGGTATGGCGTCGGTTCCAGCTTTTTAAAAGAAACGAAAGCTGTTGTCCATGTTCTCTCCATCTGTATCGAACAGGGCTTCTCCACAGTCGAGGTGGAGAACGACTCTATCTTTGTGGCTAATATCTTCTCCAACGCTAGCACTCCCCCTTGGAACGTGATCTACTGGAAAAATCAATTCTATTCAATTCGGTCCGCGGTCAACATTTCCATTAGGTACATCCCTCGAGAGGCCAATAGAGTGGCCGATAGTCTAGCTCACTAGGGTAGCTCCAACCAGCAGAACAAAGTTTTTCAGGTGCTTTCTGATCTCCCGTTTCTTTCTCGAGGGGAGCTTGTCCTTCATAGGACAAGGATTGGAGTGGTGCGCACTTCCTAGCCTTATTTTGTTTTTATTTGATTTTTCTTGATATGATAGGTGGGCCTCCTTCTGTCTGGCCTTCCAGAATGTGAAGAGTTGTTCATTCGAGGTCTCAAGATTATTTTATTTGAGTCCCCTCTCTCTATGTACAAATATCTTCATTATCAATGAAATGTTCATTTTGAAAAAAAAAAAAAATTTAAAAAAGGCTAAATCATCAAATGATTAGGATGTTTGATTAAAAAAAAAAGCTTTACAATCCACTAACTAATAAAATGGTAGTAAGTAAAGATGTGGTGTTCTACAAGGAAGAAACCTAGAAGTGGAACCAGGAAGATTTAGCCAAAGAAAATGAGGTCAAGGCCAAAGAATATGAAGAAGAGAGGCATGTGAATCAAAAGCAGACACCCACATCACCCCCTTCAGATCACAGAAGTCCGGGAGTACGTTCCATCTCCCCCGGAAGTACTTCATTAAACCAGAATTCAGTCAACACATCTTCATCCATTTCTCCTTCACCCTTGGCTCCTATCAAAATGAAAAGTGTCACGCCCCAAACTCGGAAACCGGGCTCACAAAATTTTCGATCGCCGAATCCGGCGCCGACAGCCTCCGTAGTACCCCATTCTCGGCTCCCGGCACCCATATACCAGGTTCCGATCCTGGGATGCTAGAAGGAGGATTTTAAACATGATTTGATTCGTAATGAGCATAACATAAGCATAACCCACGAACAATAACCACAAGAACACCACCACAAAATCAACTATGATCAAAAACTTTAAGTACAATGCGTAGGAAAGGAAAATACAAGATAGCGACAATGACAAAAACTCCAGAAGCTCGATTGCATGCTCCAACTGTGGCGAGACTAAAGCTGCGTCCTGGCGTCACCTGTACGCATCAATCGTGCATAAGCTTATAGAAAGCTTAGAGGGCGGTGTAAGTGTGTGCGCAATACGAGCGTGCTCAGAATGTAAGGTCAGAATAATGCTACAATGTGCTGATGAATACATGAATGCAATCAACTGTACCAAGGCCATGCGGTGCAAGATATGAATGCGATCGGCCACATCCAGGTCATGCGATGCAGAATGTAAGTCAAGCATGTCAATCCTCATCATATATCAGTACAGTTCTCATTTTTGAATAATCACCGGGGTCTAGTACACTCTACGCCAGCTAGCCGTCCATATCCGAACACACAACTGAGAGAGCAGAATAGACCTCACTATCCACCTACCAATATCGGGCCCGGCTCATCGATAGCAGACCGATTCCTCAAGCTGGTTAAACTCAACCTAGAAGTTGCTCCCCCACTCAAGCGGGTAAGGTCACAACCCTTCCTAGCCGACCACGACATAGTGGGAGACGCGGCCTACTGGTATACGGTCCTCCCGCGCTCGTGTATCCACTCGGTCTCGACGTTGGAGTCATTCTCTAGTACCATCGGGTTTAGAAATTTTCACCTAGGGACATCTATGGCGCCCGTATGCTAGAATCTAAATATTTTCGGTATCCAATCCAGCCACCCACGATGCACCTATGGAGGCTATGGCCCTGATGTCGCTACGGCATACAGTAATCATGTCATACATTGCAACATGCATGAATCACACTATCAAATCATGCGGTAAATCCTGCGCGTATCGTATGCTCATGTAGGGCAACACCGCCTAATCGGGGTCCCATAAACAGCCTGCTCGAAGGCATATGCTATGATAAGTCACTTCTCATATCAAGCATACATATGATGCGTATGATCATGAGTCATGGAATTATACTAAACATGTTATATTGAGATGAACTATCCTTATAATGTAGATGGGCCTGGACAGCCTATACACAATAAGTATGGGCCTAATAATGGGCCCTAAGGAGAGTCGTAATGTGGACATCCAACCAGCATTACACTCGCAATGTGGACGTCAAACCATCATTGCTCCCAAGGCACGATCGCCATAAACGTCGTTACATAATCCGTGTTGGGATCACACATTGCAATGGACCTTAGGTACATCCCATTGGGCCTTAAATATATCAAATGGGTCATATCCTATGGGCCTTATATTAATTAAGTGGGCCACATCCATGGGCCGCACCAATGGGCCTTAAGTGCATTGCAATGGGTCATAACCCGTGGGCCTCAGACTACATCAATTGGTTCTCGACCCAAGGGCCTTATACATAACAAATGGGCCTACTCCCATAGGCTTTATCATACATCGAATGGGCCTAATCCCATGGGCCTTGGAACACATCAAGTGGGTCCAATCCCATGGGCCTTGAATATATCAAATGGGCCTAGTCCCGTGGACGTAAATCAAATGGGCCAACCCATAGGCCTTTGGATATATACCAAAGTAGGCTTCAATGAATGGGCATAATTAAGTAAATTGTGGGCCCTAAACACATACCAAGGTGGGCCCATTGGAAACATAGATCTGCCTCATTTTAGCTCATGTCATGAGGTGAGCTCTCAAAATAGGTGGACAGTATGGATGTAGCACATGCATCATAGTGGGGGCCCACATGAAAACTGGAGGGTTAGGATGCAATCACATGCATCAAGGCTGGGGCCCACTGACCGTCCAGCAGCTCCCGATAAATGGCTGGACGGTGTGGATAATACATACATTTCGGTGGGCTCCACCGTCTGTGCGGACGGTGGAATTTAGGCACATACATCACTGTGGGTCCCATGTGGGGCCCACTGTAATGCTTATTTACCATCTAACCTGTTGATAAGGTCACAAGGACCTAGATGAACAGGAAAAACAAATACCAGATTGATTCAAAACTTCTGTGGGCCCTAAAGGAGGCTTCAATGGTAAAGTTCAATCGTCGTTGTTTCCTACGGTGTGGGCCACCTGAGCGTTGGATAGGTCCAAAATTTGGAGGGGGCCCACATGACGAGGGGGCCCACCATATAAACGGCGTGGATAAGACATATACATCATGGTGGGGCCCACGGCAGGGGTCGTGGGTGGCTGTCTGCCCGCCCGCCTAACGCTGCACACAGCAACGTGCAACGACTAACGCTATCAGAGGGAGGCAGAGGCTCTGCCTCTTGTAAATTTTGAGAAAACCCGTTTTCTGGGGTTTTTCGCACGTGGGGCCCGCTTTATAAAAATCTGCCCCGGCCATTGTGTTCAGTGGCTCGCAACAGGCGAAATGAGTCTGAAGTTCGGGATCTTTGGGCATGAAGATGCACCAAGATGGGTCCTAATATCTTTGAATGGTAAGGAATACAATTTCATATGGTATGGCCCACCTGATTAGCAGATCAACCTCATTTTTCGGCTCAACTCCTAAAATGAGTTGGAAAAAGGGATGAATGGCATGGATTGAACAAATACATCAAGGTGGGCTATAAGGACAGCCCTTCCCTTTTCTTTCTCTTTTTCCTTCTTTTTTTTTTTTACTTAGGCAGGGACGTCCAGTGTCTCAGACGCTGGACGGTTGGGTCAAAACAAACATCGTGGTGGGCCTTGTTTAGGTGGGCCACCACTGATGGATGGTGTGGTGCAACATATAAGGTGGACCCCACTTGAAGATGGCATGAATAGAGTACATGCCTCATAGTGAGGTCTATTCAAGTGGGCCACACAACCATATAAAGATAAAAAGGACATGAAAGAGAGAGAGAGAGGGATAGAGAGTGGGACCCGCTTGTGATGGAGGGACCTCGATACTATGGGCCCTCCCTTGCAATGAATCATACAATCAAATGGGTCTTAAAGCATGTGGGACAACCAAAATCTTCGATCAACGGTGGAGATCCTTTCTCCACCAAAATGGACGGTCTAGATGACCTTTCTAAGAAATAAACATCAGAATGGCCTCATCATGGAACGATCATGATGATCCTACTGGGCCATCGGCCACACCTTAGGGTCCCAAGTGAGATCCAAACCATTGATCGGTTGGCCTCACTTGGCCCATCCCAAAAATAGGAAAAAAACTACTGCGTCATGCACCCACCGTCCGATCTTCTTGCTCCAAGGGGTTCCGTAGCACCTTAGCTTTGATTTCAATGGAGGAGATGGGAAATGGATGGTTAAGATAGGGAGATCATAGGGTAGGAAAGTGGGCCACACTTAGAGTTTTTGTGAAAGGGAGGGAGAGCTCATACGTATGGAATTTGGGATTTTGTTGAGTTTGAAATGAGAAAGAGAAAGAGAGAGTTGTAAAGGGAGAGAGAGAGAGAGAGAGAGACTGATGGATGGATGTGGTGAGTGATGGTTGTGTAAGAAAACCTTGACTTTTGTGACCATTTGTGTAAGAGAGGTATGGGAGGTGTAAGAAATCCTTGACTTTTGAGGCTTTTTGTGTAAGAGAGGTATGGGCTTTGTAAGGAAAGCTTGACTTTTGTGGTTGCTTGGGAATGGGTGAAAGGTGATGTGTACTTGACATGTACTTGACATGTGATAGATTGATTGATTGATGGATTGATGGGATTGATGAGACACCTCGTAGAGATTTCCTTAGATTTCACAACGCGAGGCGTTCCCTCGTACCGAACGACGGCCTACATCTATCGACCAGGGTATCGCCTCGACGCGCGAGTCGCGGCATCGGAACCGCGGCGACGGCGCGGTCAGTATAGTAATGATATCAGGTTGAGTCGATATGGGTTGACGGCGTATGAATCAGGGTCGCGCGTAAATATCGGTTAAGGGTCGAAGGTTGCCAAAATTTGACCGGTAAGACCGCGGAAGTCTATGGAACGGTACGGTCTAGGATACGGGTCTTACAAAAAGCCTGAATGAGATCTACGCAGAAACTAAGGAAGTGAATTTGTTATGCCTGTATGTGGACCATGAGCCTTTCACATTCGTGGAGGCCATGAATGAAGAATGTTGGAGAAATGCTATGTAAGAAGAAATTCATACTATCGAGAAGAATCACACATGGGAGCTGATCTCACTCCCTGAAGACCATAAGATCATTGGTTTCAAATGGGTGTATAAAATCAAGCGGAATGTCGATGGTAAGATCGAATGATATAAAGTAAGGATCATAACAAAAGGCTACAAAGAGAAATACGGGGTAGACTATGAATAAGTTTTCAACCCAGTTGCTCGTCTTGGCACTGTGAGGATGATTATCTCTCTTGTAGCTCATCATAGTTAGATGATCTACCAACTGGATGTGAAATCCGCATTTAAGAATGGAGTACTTGAAAAAGAAATTTATGTTGACTAGCCAGAAGGGTTTTTCATGCAAGGGAAGGAATACAAGGTGTATCGGCTGAAGAAAGCCTTATATGAGTTGAAGCAAGCTCCCCGTGCTTGGAATGCACGGATAGACGGCTATTTTCAAGAGAATGGTTTCGTCAAATGTCCATATGAGCTTGTCGTCTATATAAAGAAAAATGCTCATGGTGATATGCTTATAGCTTGTTTATATGTTGATGATCTATTGTTCACTGGAAATAGTCAGGCAATGTTTAAAGAATTCAAGCAAACTATGTTCAATGAGTTCGAGATGACTGGTGGTAGATTGATGTCCTTCTTCTTGGGCATCAAAGTGAAACAATAAGTTGACAGCATCTATATATCACAGAAGAAGTACGCAAAAGAACTTCTTGAAAAGCTTCGGATAATCGACTGTAAAGCTGTGAATATACCTGTTGCAACAGGCCTAAAGCTTACAAAAGATGACAAATGAAGAAATATTAACTCAATTTTATTCAAGAGTTTAATCGGACCTAAGGTACCTCACAATCACTAAGCCAGATACAGTCTATAGTGTTGGGCTTCTAAGCCGGTATATGGAAACGTCAAAAGAATCACACTGGCTAGCTGCGAAAAGAATTTTGAGGTATATTAAAGGGACTATTGAATTCGGTCTCTTTTATCTATATGATGATGAGACGATTCTGTATAGATACTCTGATAGTGATTGAGGTGGTGACCAAAACGAAAGAAAGAGTACCACAGGCTATGCTTTCTTTCTTAGAATGACAGCATTCACATGGAACTCAAAGAAGCATAGTATGGTAGCGTTGTCCACATGTGAAGCTAAGTATATAGCAGCTTCGTCTACTATATGTGAGGTGATATGGCTAAGGAATATGTTAAAGGAGCTGAAGCATTCGCAGGAAAAATACACTATCATATTCATGGACAACAAGTCAGCAATTAAGCTTGTCAAAATTCCAATACAGCATAGAAGGAACAAGCACATTGATATAAGGTGTCATTTCCTGAGAGATCAAGTGAAGTAGAAATCAGTGAAGCTAGAGTACTGTCATACCACTGAACAAGTGGCAGACATCTTCACCAAAGCATTATCGACTAATACATTCAAGAAACTTAGATCGATACTTGGAATGAAACCTATTTTAATTTGAAGAGTATTGGAGTTGCAAACCCAAAACCCATTTTTCAGCAACAGCCAATGACTATTGATTTTCCAATGCATAGAAACAGTTCTCATGGAGATGCTTTTGGAAGATGAAAAGCCTTGTGTAGTTTTTAGAAATATTTAATGTTGGAAGCTCCTACTAGGGAGATTTTTGTCTTTTCACCTTTCATTCAAATGCATATAAAAAGGCACCTTGTGTATCCAATTAATGCAAGAAGCAAGGGTGAAGCAACAATGAAATAGTTTCAACATTTAAAAAGAATATTTTGTTTGTTTCTTTTATCTCTTCCTTCCTTTACAGAACAGTTTTTTGTGTTGTCGAGAGGCTTTGTAAAGCCAATAATTTCCTCTTGAAGCAAATAAAATCCGACTTGTTCAGCCAACAAAAATTTCACTACTTGGCGATCTATTTTAGAACCGCCAACACCCTGAGAGTAGAGAAGTTTGTGGTGGTAGGCCTTGCTAGGCTAGGAAGTAGGGGCCCCCCAAACCATTGATTTATACAAATATAGAGAGGAGCTCCCGGAAGAGAACCTAGGCTTGGCATCTTCGATTGGTGTTGGGCGGTGTGGTTAGAAAGAGAGTTGTCCCTCCCTAATCTTGGCGGGAGCTCGGTGGGTGCTTGGGCCCTTGTTTTAAGGGTATTTTAATCTGTGTTTTTATTTTTTGGGTTTTATTTGCTTGTTTATGTTGTTTATTGTTTGTAATGAGCTCATATATGATAAGTGACATAGAGATGGATGTGATGAGGTTGAGCACCATCTTCCTCATGATAATTATTTGAGTTTCTATGAACTCCTCTCGGAGATTCCTCGAATCCACGAGAGAAAATAGAAATAAATTCTAATAAATTTGAAAATAAGTTTATTGATAATTGTGTAATATGTACATGTCCCTATTACACCATTAGTAAAGGAAAAAAAATCAAAATTTGTAATTACCAAAAACATCAAATTTGTAACTCTAATAAGAATCTTAAGTCCAGTAAAACACTTTTAAAGCCTAATTTATAAAAATAAAATTTTCAAATAAACTTTTGCTAGAAGGATTATTAAAAATAGTAATTTTTTTCTTAAAATTTTGTTTTTGAATTAAAAGCGCATATTTTCTAACTAAACCAATAGACAGGTCAGTTCACCTCAAATGGCGCGTTGTAATAAAGATTGATAGGTTGTGCATCCCAAATAAAAGTTATGACCAATTTATGGTTCACCTTCTTTTAGTCCAACTATGCTAGGAATGTAACATAACCATGTCCTGCATCAGTAGGTGGGATCTTGTCTTTTTGTTTGGAACTTGTCCTAAAATTATAGAGCCATATTTTCTAACTAAAAAAAATTACATGCGGTGTGCTCCCATCTGCTTGGATTATGAAAAAAAATAAAAACTGAATAAGAGGAACCAGAGGATCATCAACCTGGAGCTTTTACATGGTGTACCCGAGTCCTGAATTCCGACCAGCAGGGTCCATGTTTCACTAATGAAGACCGTTTGTCTGTTGTGTCCTTCCATTGATGGACCGTGCTCCAAAAATCTTCTGGACTGGAAGATCCTGCATGGGCTGTTTGCATGTGTACGTCTTTGTACTCTGTCCACATATCGAAAATTTTATATAGCCAATCCACGAAGATGGTCCCAAGCAGACGAGAATTGAACATGGGCCTTCTAACGGAATGGCAAACAGTCAACAGTAAAGTTCACATAGCCAGAGGCTATGTTGGGCCACAGTGATGCCTACGATAAATCCACTCTGTCCATCAGTTTCCCAATCCCACGGTAGGACAGGAGCTAAAAAATGAAGCAGATCCAAAACTCAGGTGGGCCACACGACAGAAGAAAAAATTGACAATGGAAATTCTCACTGTTGAAAGCTTCGTGTGCCAGAAAAGTTTTGGCTAAGCTAATATTTGTGTTTTCAGTTATCCCAGGGGGAACAACCTTATGAACGGTTTGGATGAGATATTAAAAATCACAGTGAGCTCCAGAAAGGTTTAAAATTGGCCGTTTCCGTCCTCAATGTTTCCGGTCGTGTACCAAACGGTTTTGCATCTGCCTCATTTTTAGCCTCCTATCCTATTGTGCGCCTGAGAAACTGATGGACGGAGTGGATTTCTTTTTCACGGACATCTCGGCGGGCCCCACATTACTTCTGTCTACAGGAACTACCAGGCGTGCGTCTCAAGCCGCCGCCTCTGAGGAAAGAGAAATGCTAATATCATGTTACCGGCTCAGAAGTTTCATGCATCTCCATCCTGTATGCACACGTGGAAAACATAGAAGATGATCGTGTCCATTTATCTGGTGGACGAACATGTGAATAAGAAATACACCAGAAATTGTTGGATTGTATCACGAAATCACTGCCCTAAAAAATCAATAATTATTTAAACGTCCACATTTAACTAGAAAAGCTTGCCACAAATTTATAGCCGTAGTTCTCTAATTGCTGCATTTTTCATATAAACTGCACATCAATGTAGTGTCCGATCAAATGAACAGGCTAGAACAAATCAAAATGTTTTCATACTTTCTGAAGGAAGAGAGATGCACAGAAATTCTGTGATGGGTTACTTATTATTAACATTTTTATGTTGAAGATTCGCCTTTTGGGGACGCGGATTGCGTCCTACCCCCGCCCGAACGGTAATCCGTCTGGGAAGGGATATGTGGGGCCCATCGTGATGTGAATGTCCACGCCGTTCATCGCTTTTCTAAGACCATTTTAAGGATACTCATAGAAATTAAGCAGGTCCACAGCTGCAGTGCACCACACCAAAGGAAGCTGCAGTGATAATGACATCCACCGTTGAAAACTTTTAAAGGGCCACCGTGATGTTTTTTTACCATCCACCTATTCATAAGGTCATGTGGACGTGGATGAATTGAAAACACAAATATCAGCTTGATCCGTAACTTCTCCAGTTCCAAGAAGTTTTTAATGGTGTATGTTCAATCCCCACTTTGTGGTCCACATAAGACCTGTACCTCCGTAATGTTTTTTCTCATACTGTAAAATGATCTGAGAAAAATTATTAACGGCATGGATAAAAAATTTACATCACGGTGGGCCCCACATATCCCTGACCGGACGGATAACTGTCCGGGCGGGGGTAGGACGCAATCCGCGTTCCGCCTTTGGTGATAGACCGATCATTTTCATGTGGGTATTTTTATATATTTGCTCGCATGTATTTTTAGCGATTCTTAAATTCCCCCCTAACATTTGCTGAAAATCTGGAATACCCCCCACATAAACGACTGGTGGACCTTCCATCTTATGCCGTTGTAATTAATATAGGAAGTGTAAGGAAGAGGTTGTCTGGACCTCAGTGGGCCTTCTCACCATGGTTCTAAAACTCCATGGATCCTGGAAAGTTGGCCAAGTCAATTACTTGATTCAACCATATGATGTAGAGCAGATAGTGGACACTTTCATGTCTAAAGATGGATCAAAGAAGGCCCATCAGAGGTGGAACTAATCAGTCTAAATCAAATGTATCTCGTAAATCGAAATGAGTTATTTGATGTATGATATATGATTTGGGGAGGAGAGCTACTTTACCCACCCAATCTGCTAAGGAAGGTTATCCATGCCGACTTTGTGAGATTCCATTAGATTGACAGTTGAAAATCATTTTTAATTTCATTTTTACTATTTATAGTAAATTTTAGTTGGATCATAACTCTTCATCCTCCAAGTTTTAAGAGTTGTGCCCAACATGAAAAGGGTTTTAAAAAAATTAAGAGAATATCATAGTTAAGCCAAATAAACACTTACTAGTAGGAATCATGACAATATATAAATAATAAGTTTACTATTTATAGTAAGTCACTAATTTTAGGAATTTTGAGTTGGAGTTTGATTATGAAGTTTCTTCTTAGGTTTGGTATCACTAATTAAAGGATTGTAAATTCATTTTTGTCGGCTATCAATTAATTTTTAATTTTCTTAGAATTTATTTCTATTTTCCTATTTTCCCTTGTACATATGAGGAATCTCTGTGATGAGTCTAGAAAAGCTCCGTAGATTCGGAGTAATCATCCTCTTGAGGAAGATGGTGATGGATCTCATCACGCCCATCCTTATGGAAAATGGCTATAAGGCCAAACTTGATCAGGTCTGGCAGCACTTGCCGAGTCGACTCAGTTCAACTCAATGTGACTCAACCAAGGGTGATCTTCAGGGTGGGTCTATCTCTTTCACCGTGCTGTGTCCAACACAAGTGGCATGTTGATGGAAAAGATGGTACGGTACCAAAAGCTGTCATACTGCTGCCTTATATTGGGCCCAGGAGTTGGGTTGTCTTAAACCCATTTATACTGGGCTCCGACCTATGCTTTCTGAAAGGCCCAAAAGAAAGCCATTACATAAGAGGTTGGGCCATTACTTGGCTAGTGAGCCTGTTTGAGTTTGGAACTTTTGATGCAGATCCTTGGCTAGTAAGTGCGCCTGGCGCCCCATTCAGATGGGCCCTTATTGAGCCATTCCGTATGTTTTGAATGGCAGATAGGGCTGCAACTTGGGTTCGTGTTTGACTCCCGAGTTGTCCAGGTCTTTGGTTAGGTTTGAGTTGGAAAACACTAACCTGATTTAAAGTTAGGTTGGGTTCTGGCCGAGCAAATTCGGGCCAGGTTAAAGTGGGTTGGGAATAATTACATGTACTTGGCTCGGATCAACTGGAGAGGAAGTCAGAATGGGTTCGGGTTGAGCGGTCAGGTTTTAATTTGAGTCAGGTCGGTTTGTGGGTTGGGTTCCCTTGAGCTCGGGTCAAGACTCAGGTTTATACTCAACCTGACGGACTTGCACCGCTAATGGCTGCTAAAGATAAGTGGATGGAATGACGAGCAAAAAAGAAAAGTCTATGTTGAATGACGGATGGAGGATGTGGCTTGAATCTTCACTATAAATTGGAAGAATTCAAACTCATGATATCAAAACACCAAGAAGTTCAACAAAAAAATAAAAATAATAAAATTAAAAAAAAAAAGAGAAGAAGAAAGAACAAGAAACAAAACATGGCTGGTAAAGAAGCCAACGGTGTGGCCCTTGCAATCAACTTCCCACCACAAACTGAGAAGGAGACAGGGAGTATCAAAGCCGTCCAATCGCTGGGTGGACCCACTTTGGCGAAGGAAGTAGTGATTCATGAGAAAGTTGAAGCAGCGGTCCCTGCCAAGGAAGAAAAATGTGACACCCAACTGAAAGGCGTGACTGAGCTGGTGAAAGAAGAGAAGGATGACAGGTTCGGCAACCAACCGACTGTTACACTGAATTCCGGTAGGAAGATGCCGTTACTGGGGACGGGAACAGCTTGCTTCCCTTTACCGCCTATCGAAGATCTAAAGAAGGCGATTCTTGATGCTATGGAAGTCGGGTACCGTCATTTCGACTCTGCGGCCGCCTATCAGAGTGAAGAAGGGCTGGGAGTGGCAATAGCTGAGGCCCTCGAGAAGGGCCTCATCAAGAGCCGAGATGAGCTCTTCATCACCACTAAGCTATGGTGCAACAATGCATGCCCGGAGCGTGTGCTCCCGGCTATCCGTGAATCGCTCAGGTAGTAGTCTTATTGCCTTTCATCCTGATCATCATCATAGATTTCAGCGGACGGCACACTTCATCTTAGCTTTTCCATTTAATTATTTATATTATGTACCATTTTTCCTCAAGTTCCAAAATTTCGGCTCCCCCATGGGACCATCCTGGCCATCTAAGTGGACGCCATAGTTTGCAATTCTCCATTTTAAAGTCACCGATCGAGTTGGTATGGTGACCTGGTAGCCGAAATATTGTCGGAGAAGAGGAGAGGAAGAAAATATTTTTTGGATTGAATAGTATTGCAAGTAGAATGCTTTTGTATATTTTGAATTATGAAAGTAGATATTACAATACTGTGAATTGTTGGAAGGGATGATTTCTCTTCTTATTGCATCGCATATATAAGAAGTAATCTCAATACAAAGAGTAAATGCACTGCAACCGAGTCGAGCTGATTTTTTGAGCTCAAATTTCGAGCCTAAGTCGAGCTGATTTTTTTAGTGTTCGAGCTCGACTCGATTCGGATCGAACCCCAACTCGAATCGAACTGGGATCGAACCAGTTCGGTGACTCGGTTATTTTGATATTGATGTTGGTCAGCAAGTGTTTGATGAAATGACTCAACGAAGTGTCAGCTAGTGACAAGGAAGGTATGGATATGAAACAAATACCCTTGTATTTTGATTTTTATGTTGCCTGTTGAGTGTTTGATGAAATACCTGTAAACCGGTGTTGCTTCTTTACATTCCGTGAGAAATTGAATGTGCACTCTATGTGTTTGAGAAAATGCCATAGAGGCTCGATCTTGGCTTGAACTCGGCTCAAATTAGCCCGAGCTGCTGACCGAACCGAGCCAACCTGGCCTGTCAAGCTTGAGGACTGAGCCAAGCCGAGATTGAGCTAGGGTCAGCTAGTGGCCTAGCCGAGTCAAGCTATGCCAAGCTCGACTCTCGGTTCAACTCGTGTACTACTTTCTAGAGCATAGAAAGAACAAATATTTGGCATGGGCCATTCCATTTTGGGGAACACCATATGAATAGGGGGGATCACTAAAAGGTAGACCCTACATGTACCATTTATAGCATGGTGAAGGTGGTCCCCCGCTTCATTGGACTTTGTTGAAATGCACATGATGGGTGGCTCGGATTCGATCATCTCACTCATACTGACCATGGGCCCCATGTGATTTTGGTCCTCATTGCAGGAAGCTGAGGTTGGAGTATGTGGACTTGTATTTGATTCATTTCCCAGCGAGATTTAAGGAAGAGATATTGGAAATGCCATGTGTGAAGGATGACATCCTCCCACTTGATATGAAATCCACATGGGAAGCCATGGAGGAGGTCAATAAGCTGGGCCTTGCAAAGTCCATTGGAGTCAGCAACTTCACTTGTAAGAAGCTTACAGATTTACTGGCCCATGCTAAGATCCCACCCGCCGTCAATCAGGTGGGCCACTTTGTCTATTATGCCGCCTCTCTCTCTCTCTCTCTCTCTCTCTCTCTCTCTCTCTCTCTCTCTCTCTCTCTCTCTCCTTTTCGTTTTTGTTACTATGCGCAAGTTGGAATTCTCTCTCTCCTTTTCGTTTTTGTTACTATGCGCAAGTTGGAATTCATGTCCTAACCCTTGAGACGTATTAAAGTGTATCTGATGGCTCAACACACATGCTAGAGGTTGATCGTTCAGTGCTCCAGATTATTGGTTTGATGGGCCCCAATTTGATTGTGTATGGCTCCAAAAATCTTCAGATCATAGTTTAAAAACTCGATTCAACTTGATGTCTAGCCAGGTTGGGTTGACTCGAAGCACTAACTCCAGCTCCAGCACCACCACCACCACCAACACTTCCTCCACCTAGACCACCATCTCCCAGTCCACCACCACCAACTAATCCACTGCCGGCACCATCAGCTCTGCCGGGCCCACCAGAAAAACCACCTCCCAAGTCACCACCGTTACCACACCTCCCGTGTCTAAACCCCCTCCTATAAATTCCATGACCCAGACCTCCTATCCCGATCCATGCCTACACCCGTTTAAACAAGCTCTTCTCATTGCCAACGGCACCACTCACTTCAGCAGCAATGCCGCTGGTAGAAAAACGAATGCTAGTGCGACAGCGCAACAGCCGACACCCAACACTCTTAACTAAAGCTTCTTCAAGGAATAACAACATAAGAAACTGCTACAAAGCTGGAAAATGAGAAAAACAAAAGAGAAGGTCGATTCTATCTGCGTCATTAGACAAGACTAACCGCAAGAGGAATTTACAAAAGTTAGTGGAAGTAACGAAGGCAAACACAAATTTCCAAAATGCAGGGAGAATCTGCAAATGTCGGAAAGAACATATAAATATTTCTAAATATTTTTAAATAGTTACATATCCATAGAGCCTAAAACATGGAAAGAAAAGGAGCTTTGTGGTTAAGAAAAACCCTTCTCAAGCAGCTGACTGCTTCGAGTCATCGAGTCGTGTTGAATCTAAGTTTACAGAGTTATTGAGTTGACTCAGCCTAGTTTCAAGTTAAGTACTGAGTTTTAGAACTACGCTTCCTGTTTTTCCTCCTTAACTTGCTAGGCCAATGATCGATGGACCATGATCTTCCAATCTGTGAGGTTTTTGGGGCATCCACAATCGACTTTGGGGCCTGCAGATCAAGTCGATATTGCTGAATTATGGGCCCCACCTGCATGGATGGTGCATCATTAGCTATAATTTCTCAACCACTGTACCAGAGGCCTGATGCCTCGGAAAGGAGTTGTTTTCCTTTCTTTCCCTCCTCTATTAGGTTGGCCGCCAACATGTGTATCCGCACGCTATGGCTGTTCTTGATTCTAATCAAGAATGGACGGCAGCAAAAACGCCCTTCATTCGCAATTTGATGGCTGTTCTCATGACCACATATCAGGTTGAGATGCACCCAGTTTGGCAGCAGAAGAAACTGAGGGACTTCTATGCAGAAAAGGGCATCCATGTAAGTGCCTACTCACCTCTAGGAGCCAAAGAGTGGGGCTTTGATGTCGTTCTTGGCAATGCATTGCTCATTGACATTGCCCGTGCCAAAGGAAAAAGTGTTGCCCAGGTGCGTAGACATCTGTATTCTTCTTTATTTATTTGCATTCTCTTTGAACAATAAACTTGAAATGACCAAATCACAATCAGCTATATTAGTGTTACATTTGGAATAAATGTAACTATAATTTGAATGCTAAGGAAGGTGATCACAACTGGATCATTTTCTATATCGTAATCCAATTCAATTGTGAGGCCAAACATTGCATACACTAGAATACCAATCTTTAAACTTGCATTGCCTTAGCAGATTGCATTGAGATGGGGATTCCAGCAAGGTGTGAGTTTGATTCCCAAGAGCTTCAACAAGGGGAGACTCAAACAGAACTTCGCGATATTCGACTGGCAGCTAACTGAGGAAGAGCTACAGCAGATAGGAACCATCCCACAGAAGAGGATTATGATTACACCGGAGTTCATATTCCCGGACGGCATATTCAAGTCACCTGAAGAGCTCTGGGATGGAGAGATGTGAGATCTTCACTTGGGTTCTCTACATAGTCTAGTTGGACCACAATAAACCGAAATAAGCAACCTTATTACGAAAATGCATGCCCAATTCCTGAAGTGACTGTATAGTTTTAGTGTGTTTGTGCGGACTTGTCTTCCACACTTTAATGGGTCTTGCTTGTATTGCCTTTTTCATTGTATGGGTGAGTTCTTCAATTTCCTCATTGTAAGAGAGAATCAAGTGTTGTATTAGTAATGAGTGCCCACTCTTTCTTCCTTGTTTTTTCTTTTTCTTTTTTCTTTTTCAGTAATCCTTTTCTTAAATGTGGTTGCTTCGTTCATCTTAAATGCACAACTTTAGTGTATATGTATGATTTTGCACAGTGTTATGAAAAAACACATGCACATAATTGATATAAGCAAAGCTAACCTTAAAAAGAAAAGAACAAAAGAGTATCAAGAGCTTAAGAGCACTGAAACTTTTTATGGTTCAACAAATTGCCTACATTTATACAAAACAACTCAACTTTCTTCTTCACTAAAATAGAAAAAAACAAAAAAACACAAGATATGGTCACTCTTCTACTCTCTCATTATATACAAAGATCTCTCATAAAGGAATTGCCCACTCTTTATCTGTGCTTTCTTTTACACACAACATACAACCCAAAGAGAGGCCACTCATCCCAAAGCTACTAAAACCAGGTTTCAAACACTTTTAGAAATAATAGAGAGAGAAGTTTCAAATTAGAAAACATTCCCAACATATGTAGTTAGAACAGCTTCATGACATTCCCTCACTTGAAGATTAGTTTCTCTTACAATGCAAAAAACACTCCCAATGACAACTGCTAAAATGCCACCAATTATTATGTAATAAGTTGAAAATAAATCCTACACTAAATAAACTTCTCTTTGGTAAGAGTCTTCATCAGCATACTAATTTATGACGTTGTTATTAGTATGAATTTTCTACAATGAGATCTGCACATCTTCAAGACGTCATAAACAAAGTGAAATTGTACGTCAATTTACTACATCGAGCATATTGAAGCTAAGTGTAATGTGCTCTAACTACGATAATGAATCACAATTATTATCTACTTGATTTTCAACGAAATTCGTAGATCCTTCAGATGTAGAGGTCATAGGGCCTTGAACCCAAATACGTTACCCACTGTGGAAGTAAACGTGTTAATAATAGAACTTTCTTTAGTTATTACTTCAGCTGAATACCTCGCATACATGTGTAGTTAACATGTACTTTACTTTTATAGTAAACAAGACTACCAGAGACTATAATATCAATATCTAAATCATGGCACCGCCTATCAAAGAGAAATGTTAATACTAATCTTCTTTTATTTCAATCTCATGCATAATCTACATAAGAAGAAAAAAAAAAAAAAAAAAACCAACTCTAAATTTCAGAAGTACCCCTTAAGTGATTAATGATCCATTTACTACAATCCAATTATTTATATTTGAATTCGTCATGCATTTAGTAAGTGTCCTCAGTACTTACTCAATCCCTCATTTGATACACATCAAGACAAGCATAGGACTCTCTACAGTTGATGAATATAGTACTAAAGATATATTTGTCTTCTCTAGGAGATTGATATGAAGACAACTCGCAGCCTACAATAAGTGAAATACGTACTAAGGATTGAAATTCTAGATATTGAAGTGACATAGAACTCTTTCAAAATAACCCTTTGGATTATTTAGAATTTTCTATTTTTTGTCTATAAGTGTAGTTATAAAAGAAATTTGACTACAAATACATAAATCTTTCATATCAAATTCCCTAGTCAAACAAATTTTTACCAATTCAATACTATCTCTATTAGCACCATAGGCTATAACCAGCATGTCATCTACATACAATAATAAGATATTAAAGCCACATCTACGATAGCCATAAACATAGGCACAATGATCACACTCACATCTTTGAATCAAAAACTTACAATTAAATAATCAAACTACTAGCACAATACCTTGACACTTGTTTTAAATCGTAAAAATTATTCAGCTAGCCAACAAAATTTTATTGTTTTCCTCAACAAAGCATTCGAGTTTAGCCATATAAATTTTCTCATCCAGATTAATGTGTAAAAATGTAGTTTTAACATTTAACTGTTCAACTTACTGATCATCTAAGTCAACTTACTGATCATCTGAGTCATCTTCTATAACTTCATGCTTAAAAATTCCTTGTCTCATCTAAGTCAACTTACTGATCATCTGAGTCATCTTCTGTAACTTCATGCTTAAAAATTCCCCGTCTTTTGTGTGGAAAC
Source organism: Magnolia kwangsiensis (assembly GCA_037074715.1). Classification (NCBI taxonomy): domain Eukaryota; kingdom Viridiplantae; phylum Streptophyta; class Magnoliopsida; order Magnoliales; family Magnoliaceae; genus Magnolia; species Magnolia kwangsiensis. The sequence goes on along the minus strand of CM073572.1, from coordinate 186,170,399 downwards.
TTCCTTTACAACATCATAGTTAATACTAACTTGTGAGCAACAAGGTCCTACAATCTATACTCCTTTATTCCATTTGTAGAGTTAAGAAAATTATACTTTTTAGACTTATGATTCAACTTAATCATTGACTACTTAGAAATCCAGGCATCAATATCAAAATTGAAAATTCAAAAGAATGAAAAATTAACAAGTTCTCTAAACTATACCTCTTTAAGAATCTTACAATCTAAAATAGTTATAGGAGAGATTCAACAAATAGTGAGCCGTATTAATGCCTACGGCCTGAAAATATAGCTCGAGCTTGGACAAACTCAACATACTCCTAGCATGATTCATATATGCATGATTCAAGCATTCAACTATTATGTTTTATTATTGCTCGAGTACCGCTGACTATATAGGGCTTTTCAATGTCATGCTCATTATAAAAATCATGAAACTCTTTCAAGGTGTACACATTTCCTTCAACATCAGTTATCAAGCACTTAATCTTCTCTATTATGGTTTTCAACTAATGCTTAAAACTTCATGAAACAAGTAAACCATCGCTATTCTTTTTTAGCATTTAAATATATATCATCCTAAAGAAATCTTCAATAAAAGAAAAAAAATATTTCGAACCTCCCAAAAGTTTAATATGTGTCACTTAGGTATCAAAATGGATTAAATCTAATACATCTTATTTATAACAATTGAAGATGAGAACTTAGCTCTACGTAGCTAATTTTCAAATAAACAATCCTTACAAAAATTTAGATTAATAGATTTTTAAAACAAGAAGTAAATTTCAATGAAGAAGTGCTTTTAATCCTTGTTTTCTCATATAGCCAAACAACCAATGCTAAATAGTAGCATACACTCTCACAACAACAATAGTATCACTAACCCTAGTATTTCTAATCTACCGATATGAATCGTCTATCAACTCTCACTAAAATTTACATCACTTGTTTTATAATTTTTTCTTGACCCTTTTAACTATAAAATTTATACTTATTTTTATAAAAATTTTCTATAAGAGAAGACTCTTTTATAAGTTTAGTACATACAACACACTCGAAAGAGTACATATGATAACATCACGCATTGATTCTGACATCTTAAATCTCCATAAATTTATGTGTTATCATCATTCATATAAATTGTGCTGTCATTACACAACCGACATGAATATAACCGGTCCTTATGTGGTGTCATACAAAATGAAAAGTGTCTGAATCCAAAATTCATTGATAGTTTAGATTCTCTGGGGAAATCATAGAAAATATTTCTCCACCCTTGTATGAATCTCTTTTTTCTCAACTCAGAATTCAATATTTGATCAGGTGAATTAAATTTAATATTTTCATGATTTGTTTTTCTGAGTTTATAGTTTTTATCCAAATGACTATTTTTCCGCCCTTTGAATTTAATGCTTCATCATGTGAATCAAATTTAATATTTTCCTGATTTGTTTTTCTGAGTTTATAGTTTTTATCCAAATGACTATTTTTCTGCCCTTTGAATTTAATGCTTCATCATGTGAATCAGTTTTAGAATTTTGCTAATTTACATTCTTGAATTTTGCTTCATCATCTGATTTGTAATTTTTATACAAGAAATCATTCTTTACAAATTCTAATACTTTATTATTTTGTGCCATTTCGACTTGGATCTTATCTCATTCTCTCCCACTAATGCCTCTCAGTAAATCTTCCTCTGACTATTAGAGAATCTCCAAAAGATCCTTTATATGTTTTTTTAGAGATTGTTTGGTACTAGACATGACTAACTACACATTGAGATCTAGACCATTAAGAAGATTCATATGCAAAACATCTTACTAGTCAAGCATCTAATAAAATAGAAAGTAACGTTTTTTTATATCATTGTTAATTTTAACATTTGATCACTGTCAATATGTGAATTGGGTGGTAAACCCTTTCAAGTTGCAAATTAAAATAAAAAATAAATAAAAACCTTCATTTTCAAATTATATAGCTACTTTCAAAAAAATAGCTTGCTTGACAAAAAATTTTCTTTGTAAAGATTATGCAACTTGTCGTATAAACCTTTGGTAGTAATTTTATAAATAATTTTAAACAACACCGAATCATATAATGTAAGAAAAAGATTTATCATAGAAAATTATTTTTTCCTCAAAATCTCATCTTTCATCTCTACAAGCTTCTTTTAAAAAAATAAAATAAAATTCTTCTAACGCAATTGCGTAGTCCTTCTTCAACAATACTATGTTCATCTTTAACTTTCACTACACATAATTGCATTCATGAACTTAATGCCTTGAATATAGTAAAAGTCAATCCAATAATTTGAAGGAAAACAAATGACACACGAACACCAATTCTGTTATTGTGCTAAAGGTTTTTCAATTTTTAACTTTGATACCGATTATTATTGAAAGACACCCACATACAATTGATGTAAGAAAAGCAAAACTACGAAGAAAAGAGCAACCAATATACAAGATATAAGAGGCACTTAGATTTTATATGGTTTGGCAATAGTGCAGCAACGCGGAGCTTCACTCGAACAAGAGAAATTAAGAATACAAGGCTTGGCTTCATCTCTATCCACTCTTACACAACATTAGATTTTTTATTTTTTTATTTTTTGCTTATTTATTATTTATTTATTTGCACTTGAAGGTGGCTTCTTGCCTTGCCTATATTTTATTTTGACTGTCTAGTTGGAGAATAGCATGTTTCACCAATAAGAATCAAAGGTGGGCAGCATAGATCAATTAAGGTGGGACCCATGTTGGAATCCAAAATATGGGGAAAGCACATCTACTTGGATTGTAAATTTGCACCCTTAGGGGTCATTCTGCAGTATGAATTTTGGGAAATTAGGATTTCAATCCTGTTTTTTAATCCAATTTGTGTTTGCAACCTAGATTTTAGTAGGAAGATTGAAACTCCTCAAAACGGGCCCCTTTTATTCTTTTCTAAAAGGTGGGTTGTAAAATCTGAGGATTTTTGATACCCTCCAACTGTCATAACTGATCTCTCCTCCTCAGTATGAAGTGGCCTTCTAGAAACTTCAGGTTTCCAAATACAGCCTTGAAAATCTAAGCTACCAGACAGTTGCTGGATTCCACGGGATTGAAAATCTAAGCAACCAAACACTGCTGATGGAATGAAAATCTCAGGGATTGAAAATCCTAGGCTAAAATCCAAATCCAAGGTGCCAAAGGACCACTTAGAAATTAAATTTCATTTGCTCACCTAATCCTTGACCTTTCTCTGCCCTAATTTACTGTGCCAAATCCGGTATTCACATCAAAATTAGTTTATATGATACAATAAATTCGCTTAGTTTCACGCACTTTTTCCATCCAATTCTGTTTTTTTATGAAACCAAAATAAGCTCACGCAATGCTGGCCTGTGTGAAGGAGACTCGCCCAAGTCATGAATTTCTTTATTTTTGACAATCCAAGGGACTCTCCCAAATCATGAATTCCTTTATTTCTGACAATCCAGAAGTTCAACATCTAGTAAGAGTAGTCAGTGCAATGAATTTCTTTAGTGTTCACCATCCACAATTCAACAGCATACTCAGGTTTGCAGTTTGTATAAACAGCACACATGGTTCAGTGATCGAGATCATTAATCTTGTCAGGCCACACCATGACCCAAGAACCTCCTCAATAGGCAAATCCCGATAACGTCTCAACTGAATAATTACAAGAAGAGAAATACAACAACAATTCATGTCCAACAGAGAAAAGGCCCAAGATTGGTGGCTAGAATCTTCCAATCTGGGAGTTGTTTGGGCTCAGTAGACCAACAATCTGGACCAATGAATGATGAGCCCCATTTCTACAAATTCAAAATCTAAGCAGACTGCCGACTCTCAGCTGGATGATCATGCAATTTCCTACCAAATCAAACCTACTGCTTTGGAAGATCACAACGAGAATCTAGCCAGGAGATTATATCATCAATGACTTTAAGAATCCGATCGTCAGGCTCCCCTTCTAATATAGAATGATAACCTTCTGGGTATAGCTTTAGAGTCTTGTCTTTGCTGCTAGCCTTCTCATGGAGGAACTTGCTTATTTGGGGATCAGTCACCTTGTCTGCGGCTCCATGAAGAACTAGCAATGGAGATGAAACCTGCAATGCAATGTCATGGGTTAAAGATACTCTACTAAACATCATCATAATCATAGCCTTGTCCCAGTTATGTGGGGTCCGCTTTATAGTTTTGCTTCACCTGGATAATCTACTAATGTCAAAGATAAACAACCACGAAATTAATATGATGTGGGGTGTATCTTAACTACGATAGTTCATATTCATAAGCTTATCTTTGCCACAACATGATTGGTGAACGTGCTCATCAATCCAAACCATCCAACTGACATGTCACCTCTTGGATCAGCCATATACCAAAAACAGGATATGGTTGAAGTTCGACTGTAAGATCCAAAACGTTTGATGTATCCTATAGGTAAGTTTTTGGATCCTTAAGGTCATCTAATTAGTCCGAGTTTGTGGCTATGGTTGACAAGAACATGCATGATGATTGTATTGCATTAAAAGATGAACTCATTAACATGTGGCACCAAAATTAAGAACAAAAAACGTGTAATAAGGGAAGGTGATGATGGTTAGAATACACTGATCATGTCGTGTGTGTGTGTGTGTGTTGCAGTGTTTTCTTAAATTGTTCATAGATAAATAAATAAATGACACAGGTCGCTTGTTGAAGAGAAGCTGACCTTCTCCACCTGCGCTTCGATTTCATGTGTGGTCTTTAGAAGTTCAACTGCAGTTTTTAACCGTACTCGACCAGAGTATGCAATCACATTATAGTAGGCCTGAAAACGTCAACATCAGCAGAGATATAATTCTCAAAACTTCCTTTGGGTAGAAAAAGTACAAGAATAATGGATGTTCTGATAAAGGAAATGACTATTTAAGACACTGGTGATTTTCTAGATAAAAGCAAATAGCATAAACAGAAATTCGCAAAACTCAAGAATTTGAGGTTTTAAGGAAACAATACTACCAATCAAACATTCCTTTGAAATGAGGGGGAAAAAAGGGATTTGGATTCATCGAGTTCCATTGAATTCCAGAATCTCACCCCATTTGGCAAATGCAATTTGATAGTGTGCTAGATTTTATAAATGTGAGGACCATGGCTCATTGATCCGATCAGCCCCAAGTTGAATGGGGGTGCCCTAAGAAACTCCCAAATTGGAATATCGTAACCTGTTGATCATGTCCTAAAAAAAGATGGTTTAAGTAACAAAAGAAGGCAACTGTCCACTGTCAACAATCCACCCATCCATGTCGGGTAGACTTGTGGTGCACCCCATACCCATTTGGGCACCTTTAGATCAACAGTCTGAACAATGGGCCCACATGAATAGTCCTGTACATCAGTAAACTGTATGTTTGCCAAGACACAAGACTTAAAAGTAACTTCCATTTTTCAATGTAAGATAGTCGAAGAAAACACACCATTTTTCTTTTGATGGGGTCCCTAAATGCCAACTCTGCCAGATCTTTCTGTGGCACCAACTTAGCTTCTGGTAGAACCTTTGATAGGAGAGTCATCAACTTGATAGCTGCTGCTGGCGGTGTAACATCCTCTGCAATCTTGATCGGTTCCACATTGTCAGCAATTGTAGCAGTTTCATTTCTTATTAGGCAGCATTTGGATGCACCGGTGCATTGGATTGCAACAACTAGTAACATAACTAGCTTCCAGAATATCCATAATGAAGAAGTAGCCTTGAGTTGCAGCCACATTCCTTTCATGTCCATCTTGGATATAATATAATTGCAATTTGGAGCATAGCCTCTCAATACAAATATTACTACTTATGACAATTTGATTGAATGGTGCATCCAAGCACAGCCACAGTTATTCAGTAAAACATTGATTCAATGGCGACCGAATATATGATTTAGGAGCAAGAAGAACAGATCCGCGGAGCTCACACAAACTAGCACCAGAATCAACGCCATTATCATCAAATCATCTATGACCATTCCAATAATAAACAGATATGTACCACTAAAAATAGAAAATAATGAAAATTTTATAATGGCTGTTATTACAGTAAGGTCACGGAATTTTACTTCATGTAGCACCACAATGATATATTGGACGTTAAAATGCTAGTACAGCCCCAAGTCAATCCCATTACTGGGTGTCATATCTAATGGAGGAAACTTCCCTCAAGAACAACGTAACAAGAACTCTAATGAATTCAATGACTCAAGAAGAAACAGAAGCTAATAGTACAACCTCTATTTCTTCAGCAAGGAAGCACAATCCATGCTAGAGTGGACTAAATGGAGGTGAATCTAACATGGTAGTTAAGATCATTGAGAAAGTCAAGCTTATGTACTTTTGCAAGTTGAAGATTCCAAGAAATTTCAAAGGCCGTTGAAGGTAAGGCTCTTAATTGAGACAAGGTACCGCAACAAAAAGAAATTTAGATTTTTTAGACTACATAAAATGGATAGTGCATCTAAAAAAAGAACCATAAACTTTCGAAAAGCACATGTGATGTTCCATATCAGAAGACAAAATCTCCTCATGTAACTCCCCTGTAACAGAACTAGAAATGGATGTGTAATTATGCCCAGGCGATTTACTGGTTTATTGCAATTCAATTCAATTGTGCATCCAAACATGGATTAAAAGAACCACAACATGGTAATCCATTCTATGAGTTAAGAACAACAGATCATTGACATTGTCTCACGAAATATTTGATAGTAATGTTTATTTGAGTATGGCTAAGAGATCAATAGGCTTACTTTACACATGGGGGCGACAAGAATAACTCCATCCCATGTGCGTGGTTGTTTTAAGTGAACCTTGAGAGCAACGGCTCCGCCCATGGACTGTCCCAAGAGGAAGTGAGGCAACCCGCTTGCTTCTGGACTTCCTACAGCTCACCAAACAAACAAAGAAAAAAACCCATCATTCATGTAGCCTTTTTCAGCATGGTTTCTCTTATTGCTCATTCTTTAGGCTGCATTTGGATGCTTGGTTCAATTGAATTGTGCTCCTAAAGCACAGAGTTGCATTCGTGGTTCAATTCAATAAAGAGAACAACCAAAGTGAGACTAGCCCCACTCCACACTTGTTATCATTTCCAGTCCAGCTTGAAATGCAGAATTGCATTTGGAGGATTTTTTTTACCCCCACATTAAAATGGTGCCAACCCATGTTGGTTATTTCCTCTATAATGAATTGATAAATTGCAATTCAGTTAAATTTAGCATCCAAACACCCCCTTCAGTCACATTGCAATTCAGAGACATATAACCCAAATGATATTAGAAGGCCCGTGCGCTGATAAGTCACACATGCATTTGTGTGTCCTTATGTGTTTATGCACTATGAGAATTCAAACCGTTTAAAATTTTGAGGTCATACCGGTACAGCTCAAACAACTAGCAGAAGAATGAGAAATATACCTTTGACCTTTGTATAGTGCTCGATAACATCATTAGCTAGTACATCAAAGCTCGGGATGTATCCATGTAGACCTTCAGAGAGGCCAAAACCCGGATAGTCAAGGGCATAAACTCCATACCCGGCAGCAGCAAATCGTTTGGCTATTCCTGAAATTGTCACGATCCCAAATTCATTGGTTTCCAATCTACAATACCCAGATACTTCAAAGTAGGCAATGTTTCTGCATTACATACATGTCTGATACTAAAAGAAAATGCTGTAGTGAAGTTTGGATGTGCTATCAAATTGGATTGCAATAATCAGATCAGAAAAGTGGGAACAACTACATCGCAATTGCCTGCTTTTGGCTACAAATTGGGATCGCATTGCCTTCAAGTTTGCAACTAAAAGGAACCAAATTGCAAACTGAGGACCACTTCCTCAGTATAAATTCTAGAAATCCTTCTATACAATCTGTTCATTCTTTTCCTTGACTGAAATAGATTGTAATTCACAATCCAATTCACTTGTGCATCCAAACATAGACTAAAAGCCATACTCATGATTTATCCACACCTTTTAGATTTTAATATCGAAAATGAGCAATGTAACAGATTAAACAGTTTTCAACATCAAATCTTCTTCAACTATTTATATAATTACCACGACGCCTTGATTTTCTTTTCTTTTTTCTCACCTTCGAAGAAGAAAGTGCATGTGTCACCGTATCCATGACAAAAACAAAGAATTCCCTTCATGGGAACACCTTCTGCTGGTAGCCATTTCTTGCAGAAAATCTCTAAACCCCTTGAGTTTATCTCATAGCTCTGTATATTGCAGACAGCATGCAACAAAACCAGGCAACATCAGTTCGTGATCTCTACATGCAGTTGCATTTTTCATTGGAAGTGATTAAGATCTGGACCCTTAATGTAGATAGGCCAAAGGCCAGAAGCCTTACTGTTAGACAATTTTAACAATCTGCTAGGTAGCATGCAAGTGGACAGTCAAAACAGATGGTTAGGATTGTCTGATCAGTCTGACTTTTGGTCCATTGCCCACCAGAAATAGAGCCCACCTCCTGAATGGTTCAGATCATAGTAAAATGGCTCTGGGTAGATAGATGTATGCAACCAAATCAGTTGCTCCAACAAGCCTGTCCTTCTCCTTCTACAAAATTAGTGGGTCCCTTATTCTCAGAGGTGGAAACAAAATGACACACAAAGCCATTGCGTGGGTCCCAATTGAATACAAGTGGGTCCCATCATTTCCACAGATCCTATCATAAGGGACCTACTAATTCAGTGGCTGGCAAACCACCAAACTGCACTGATTTCAAATTGACTAAAAAAAAAAAAAAAGTACTCCAACTCAAAAAAAAAAATGACTAAAAATAGACGGATTACCTCCTCTGTTCGGATTCCAGATGGGGCCATCTGCACCATCAGATCACATGTAAATAAATAAGTAGAAGATCATATCATAATTTAAAGAATTCTAATCAGCACATGGGGCACACATCTCACGGCACATGACAAATGTTAGAGTAGATTAGATAGGATAGTTAGTATATTGTAGATAATGTATACAGCTGTATGGATAGTATAGTATTTTGTAGATAATGTATACAGCTGTATACAGATACTCTAATCTACCCTAACAGCAGGCATGAGCAAGATCTGGGTCAGTCATCAGGTAGGCCACAAATTTACGTCGAATATATACCATTCATCATTCTTTCCCATAAATGGGCGGCCCACCTGATGAACGGTCCGGGCTGATTGGATTACATGTATACTTCAACCTCTCCTTTCTATATATATATATTATATATATATATATATATATATATATATATATATATATATATACACACGAAAGGGGGGAAAATGAAAATGTAAAAGATGTTTATTGTTCCCCGTTTGTCCATTTCAAACCCAACGGCTGAGATCGTTGACTGGACAATATGGGCCCACTCACCCAGTGTTAGAACACAGCATACAACAACAGAGATGCGATTTGGTAGTCCTCGGGCCCCAAATGGCTGAAATGACAAACTAGACTTCAGCGAATGGGTGTCCGCGGACTACCTTCATAAATAGGCCGCGGACTACGACCCTTTCCCTTTTGAAAGCTGCAAAATTCTTCTACATGGCCCATCTAGTCGACAAAAAATTTGGAAAAAAATAAAAATAAATAAAAACAAAGATTAGATCGAACCTTGAATAGCAAATGATCGAGCTGCTGTTGGAAGTCGATGAAAGCGGACCGCACCTGCCTGCGTGCCGCTGCGAAATCCATGTTCTTGGAAGCAACGGCGTTCATCTCATCGTTGAGGCCGTCGATCGCCTTCCGGGCCGCGGAGATCGACAGATTCGGCTTCCTCCCATTCATTCCTCTCGAATTGGAAATGGGTATTAAACGGAATTTGGATTTGGCGTTCGAAACGTCGGATTTTCGGAAGAGCTCAAGTGTTTTTGCAGGTTGGTGTCTGAAAGAGAGCTCCATGACTAGAAAGCAGAACAAAGAAGAAGAACACAAAACAGAGGAGAATGAGACGGTCGAAGATGGATGCAGCTTTCCAGTGATTATAAAGGGATGCAACTTTGACACCTTTAATGTACTTTTCTGAGTGGACCTTTTTTGTGGGCCCCACTGATGACTGGACGGCCAGCAATGTCTTGGAAAACACCGACTTTGGTGAGGGCGTGACCGTGGGACCCACCTTGATGTTTGTATTGTATATCAATTCGGTCCATCTGTTTTTCCAGCTCATTTTACCATATGATTCTAAAAATGAAGCCGATCTAAATCTCAGGTGGACCACACTATAAGAAACAGTGGTGATTGAACATCAACCGTTAAAATTTTCTTTTGGGCGAAAAAAGTTTTGGATCAAGCTCACATTTATGTTTTCTCTTTATTCAGGCCTGCATCATATTAAACGTTACGGTGGGCCGTAGAAAGTTTTTTAATGGTGGGCGTTCAATCACCACCGTTTCTTATGGTATATCGTCCATCTTAGATTTGTATCGGATTTTTTTTTCGAGCCCATGTCCTAAAACGAGCTTTCAAAACAGGTGGACGGCGTGGATATACAAGAGATATATATCAAGATGGGCCCGACGATCGCGGCCTCACCGAAGTCGGTCTTTCCCGGGCCCCACCGAATCCGCTTTCCACTAATTCAGCATGAGCTAAACATGGACGGTCTGGAAGTGCGTGACCGTCCACGTGCATCCACATGGTAACCATACCCAAGGAGTTTAACGATCCGAATAGTAAAATCGCGGATTCTACTTTGTGTGGGGCCCATCTTTAAAATTATATTGATCGGGGAATTCTAACCTTCGATTGGGAGAGTGGAGTTTTTGTTTGTTAAATTTGAATGGTCGATCTTTCTATTTTCTCTATCGGTTTGATGGTAACTAGATGGGGACCCACATATCAAAACACAGTGGGGTCTACAATATGGACCGTCTAGATTGAGGTATGTTCGTTCCAGGGGTGCATTTGCAGTATGCCTGCGTGTGGTCGATCAATCGCCGCCAGTGTATCAAAGAATTTCAATGCAGTATCCCAGTGCAGGCTTGCTGAATCTGGCTACACAAGGGGTGTTAATGGGCTGGTATCGGGTTTGAAAATCAAAATTTTAATTTCAGCCCGACGGGTGAAACCCGAAACAGTTCAAAATCCGGGCCGATTCCTACCCCAAGCCCGGCCTGTTGACAGCCCTATGCACAAGTGACGAGCCTGACGGTACCAGCCGGGACGGAAGCGGATTAGGTGTTGTGCCAACACCACCCCCATCGGCGGTGGGAACGGATTGGCTACTCCCCTGATACCAGCCATTGGCTGGTGGTCGGTGCTCTGTGGGGCACACCATGATGTATGTGTGTCATCCATTCCGTCCATATATTTTTATATATCATTTATGACATGAGAAAAAAAATTAAGTATATCTCAATCTCAATCTCAAGTGGACCACATTAAAGGAAACATTGTTGAATGAATTTTGACCATTAAAAACGTTTCGGGGCCATAAAAATTTTTGATTAAGCTGATATTTATTTTTCCCTTCATCTGAGTCTTTATGACCAAATCAAAAGATTGGATGTCAAATAAAAGTACAGTGGGCCATAAGAGGATTTTAATGATAAATATCCATTCATTATTTTTATCCTGCAGTGTGGCCTACCTAAGAATTATATCCCTATAATTTTTTGTATCGAGCCATAAAATGATCTGTAAAAATGTATGAACGGAATGAATGAAACACGTACATCATGGTGGGGCTCACATAGCACCGACCACCAGCCACAGGGTGGTGTCAGGGGTAGTAGCCAATCCGTCGCCGATGTGTTGATGTGTTGGGCGCTGTGGGCCCAACGTGACGTGCGTGTTCCGCGATGGGATTAGAAGGGATTAGGTGGGATGAGATTTTAAAAAACATAATTATTACCCATGGTAGGGATTGTCCCTGTTGCCATGAGATAAGATTAATGCCATGTTTTGTTGATAATACGGTGGTATATTAAATAAATACACCCATTATCATATGAAATTATTGAGAATAACACACCTGTTATATCTAAATCGTTCATTTGTTTTATAACCTCATTTTATGGCATAAGCATAAAAATGAAGCACATCCAAAGCTTATTGTTCACTCCCCAAGTGCAGGGTTGTGATGTAGTAATAACTCGGTAAGACCGAGGTCGAATCCCAAGGGACTGAAACTTGTACGTTATCTAAAACTAACCAGAACTAGAACTAGATTAAGATGAAATCTAAACTGAATGTAATTTAAGAAATAATGGTGAAATAATTATATAAACTTGAGAAAAATCAGGAGAAAAGGAAACTAGGGATTCAGAGGATCCACTTGTAGAGATCAGGGAGAATTTATGCTTGCATCAAAAATCATGGAAATTACTGAACTGCCGTTGATCTAGTTTTCAAAGAGATGAAAGGTGTATGAATTAGAATGGATTCCATCACCAAACCATGCCCACAGACTATGGCAAACAACAGAATTAAACTAATTACCAACCAATCATATGTATGAAGGTTAAGAAGGGTACCGTCATCCAACCATGCCCAGGAGACTATGGTGAACAACAGGGCTTCCTAACGTCATAAACATTAAAGAGAATGGGAATATTAAAAGTCATTGCAGACCCATTGTAATTTCAGTCACAATAGACCATTAAAAACCTAAAATATTTCCATTAAAATCAAACTAAAACTAACTTCAATTCAAAAATTAAAATTAAATTAAAAGCATATAATCTCTCATCTCACTACAAGCTTCACCTCCTAGCCCTAGCTAGGAGGATTTAGCCTGCCATGGATGAGCTCAATCCAAATAAATAAAGAGAAAAAGAAAAGGAAAAGAAAAGGGAAAGAAAAAACCAAGCTCCTCTCTCTCTCCTCTGCCCACGTTGAAACCCAAGCTCGAGCCCTCTGTTCTTCCTCCCAAGACCTTCAATGAATGCTCCCCACGTCCAAAAACCTCTTTTTATAGCTGCTGGAAGGCTGGAGTCAGTGACAGAGTTGTAGCAGGACACGGAGTGCAATTTTCGCAGCCGAGTTTGGTACCATGAAACACGCCACTTTTCTTGCTCAAATTCCAAAGAAACACCGTTCCTTAGGATTTCATTGGGTCCTCTACATGATAGACGGTTCAGATCTGCCATATGATCAAAGATGGTGGGCCAAAACCGTCCGGAAAAGTCGGTTTTCGCGGATGTGCGAAACCTTTCGCACCATTTCGCTGTTGTGGTCGGTGGGCCCCACAGAGGCATTTTCTGGAAAATCCACCCCATCCATTGGATTCAGAACGAAATTTCAGTCAAAAATGGGTGGTTTTGAACGTCCATTGACGTGGCCCAGAGAAGAAATCACAAAAGAATCAGTTTTGAACGTTACCGAGCAGCCCTTTTGTGGCCTCTGTATCTCACACGTGTGCACGCATGGGTGAAAAGTGACAACATGGTTTTGTAGTGCTCGCGGCTGTCTACACGGTGGACGGTTCGGATTAAGCTTATGGGGCACGTGTGGGGCCCACATCTGATCGCAAAAACGGCCAGTGGCCGTTCGTCCGCTGTACGAATTTTTTTTTTTTTTTTTTTTTTGAGTTATAGACGGAAAAATTTGGCGCACGGCGGGCGTGTGTACACTATGTACACACGCTGTACATATATGGTCCACTGTGAAGCTTCTAAGAAATCCACTCCGCCCATTCTGTTCCTCACATTATTTTACCCGTTGAGAACAATTATCAATCATATCCAGCTGGCGGGTGGGCCCCAAATTGAAGATTGATGGGCTGATCTGCCCGTTAGGCTACTTCCGCAATGATCCAATGGATGATTTTTGACGTGTACGGTTAATTTATGGTCCTCAGGCGACGTATGAAGTTTCGAGCCGAACGGATGGTGGGAACCTCGTGATCTTGTATTCTGGACGTCCTTCAGGCCACTTGAGCTTCAATTTCTAACTTTTCTCGAATTTCTGACCGTGTATATTTGTCAATCTTGGTCCCCTGGAGTGTGTCCCTTGCCTTTGGCGTCATCAGATCGTTAAATCTCAACTTTTAACGTCCTTTTTCCATCCATGCTCATAAAATCACCTTGCAACACAAGAATGAGAAAACAAGCCATTAGATAGCATTATGTTCGTAAATCCAGATAATATCTGGGGTCTAATATGCAATATTTGACCCTCAACACAACCCCCAACCAGCATTTTGCTAGTCCCGAGCAAAATATGCGAAAAATAAGTTGAGACTTATATGAAAATTTCTGTAAAGCCGAATGATTTTTGAGAAATAATCCAGTCATTAGAATTCTACGATTCATGAATATTGGGCATTATTTTCTCCTGAACTCAAGCGCACGGTAGACTTCATAATCAAGTGTAAAGTATTAATCCATCAATTAGAAAAATTTTAAACATTGAGATCCATGGATGTATAGTCTAATCTCGGCTTATCATCATTAAGAGATCCAATCGTCAATTTCATGGAATCATTGGTAACCGACAAGAAAATTCATGATAACTAAAACCTAATCCAAAACTTGCCTCATAGATTAGCCTATTAACTTTTGATTTTTCTATTCAAAGTAATGCCAAGGAAGGGGAATCAAATCCTCACCTATAGGGAGCAGACCTATGGTGAAGATCGTACACCTGACTCTTTTTCACATATCATTCATGGGGAATTAACTCTACACCTATAGGGAGCAAACCTATGGTGAAGATTAATTATCCAACCTTTTCAATTTTTATACCATGATGGCAAGCTATTTCAGACTGGTTCCTTTCGTGCTTAGTGATTACCAAATTAACCCTTCAATATCAGACTGAAGTCTTAACGTGAAAGCGAGATGTGACATGTGAAATCCTGATGCGATCAATGTTTAAAACTTCTAATCATGGCTTAACAACTCGATCTTAACTGCAGAATGCCACCGATACGGAATCCAAGAGTCATAAATTATCAACATCATATATCTCACAATTCTAAATCAAGGATATTCGTCAAAATCACTTCGAATTCATAAAAATTTTCAGAAAATTTTTTTTCACAATTGTTACTCAAGACCAAGAAAATACTGATGAGGTTACCTAATCCCCCACCCCCAACCTAAAATCTACATTGTCCTCAATGTAAAAGATATGAGCATGCAATGCACATGGGACAACGAAAGTAAATGAGAAGTGATGAGAAGATAGTACCTGAATAACGAATCAAGAGAGTTTCCAATAGATCACGGCATGGAAGCTTGTCAGCATGAGAGAGAAAGCAGAACAAAAATAACAAAAATAAAATCCTACCTATACCACTTTCGCAGGTACTCTCGATTGCATTTAGCGTATGCAACAAGCCTTTAAACCCCTAGGTTACCCCTAGTGGACGAGTTATAGTCTCGTGAGGGTTTGCAGTAATGTTACCCACAAACATTGAATCGATCACGCCTCAAGGTTCTCCTTCCGGCCAATATCTTGATAAGTCTCTCAGTAAGCTCCTCAACAGGATCATCCAAAAGCCCTTTTTGCAATAGGCTTGGGCGCCCTGGAGCATGACTTTCCAGAAAGACTTATGTACCTCATAAGAAATCTTCCATTGAATTGCTGGAGGTATCCGTAATATATACGATTCACCTAAGACAGAAGAAGTTTCAACGTTAGTATTACATGGTGAATCAAAGACTACAAGTAAATAAAGTTTAGAAAACTTCTTAAAAAGTAATGTAGTCTCAGCATATTCCGAAGTTCCAAACTTCGGTTTTAGATTCAGCTCCTCTTCCTTTACTAGTAGACGTTTAGGATCAGGGGAAAAGAGGGTTTCAGAATAAGGGTTCGTTTGGTCAGTGATGACTACCGAGATGTTGTCTCGTAAGGTATCCACTTTGTCTTTTAACATGAAATCGTTTGAAACCGCAAAGTGTGCCAAGCAATCCCACGAGTTGGGAAATTCAGATGAGTGTGACTCGTTTTTGTGGCTTGTGATGATCTGCGCAAAGAATCCCTCATCTTTGAAAGTGGATGGAGGTGCGCTCTCTTGCTCCAGTCCTGCACAGATAGATTGAAAATCAGTAAGTGAAGCATTGATGTGATCACTCTGTTCATTGAAATTACTCAATTGAGGCGCTGAATTCTCAATTGTTTGCAGTTCAGATGGTGGCCTCAACTGAGTGGTTTCAAATTCCAGAGTCGTAGCAGGCAACTCCTCCTCCCGAATCATATCATCATTCAATTCAAGGGAGTGGTCTAAACATGCCTCACAAGAGTTAGAAGAGTCGATTGTAAGAGGTTCATTCTCCACATTTAAATCAGGCATGTCAGATGAGTAGAGTGGATCTTCCTGACCGATCACTTCGTGCATGTCTTGATCGTTGACCTGGACCAGATTTGAGATTGATTCAGGGAGAATTTGGGCTGCACATTCATGACCATCATCCCAATACGCATCATTGTCTAGTCCAGTGCAGTGCACATTCGGGATGAGATCACTTTCCTCACATTCTACACCTAACATGGGTTGAGGTTTGCATAAACTAACTTCTTCCTCATCATTGAAATCTTGTGTGTCATGTAAGGAAATTGTGTCATCATCAATGTATTTAAAAGACACCCATGTATCTTCACCATTCTTTCGGATAGTCATCGAGATTGACTCATCGGAAAATTGAACCACATGCTCATTAACGGAATCCAACTCCTCATTCCAAATTCCAGATTCTTTTAAAAGTGAGTGCGGATCACTTTCTTCACATTGTATTTTTAGATTAGGTCGTGGCTGGGATGACCGAGCCTCCTCTATCCTATCAAGACGCGCATCGAGTCCTTTCATTGTTTCCATTACTTTTCTCATTTCCACAAGACAGGCTGAAAGATTACGCTGATATGAATCCTCTTGGATCATTTCTGGATGGATTTCAAAGATAGGGGATCCAAGAGAATAATCATTATAACATGTTATTGGTTCATCTTCACAGCTTTGATGTTTCCACTGGTTATAGTCATACTGATCATACATGGGAGAATATGATGGCTGATAATAATCCTCATTCCCATAATTACGATCGTATACAGCCCTATTAACCGATGGAAGATAACGTTCTAGTCGGTTCTCAATGTCTGTTTGTGATGGAGAAAAATCTTGAGGTATACGTTGAATTCCACAACCCTCGGACATTCCCCAATATCTCCTATCCATCTCAGCGTATGCATGCACCCACGATTCCATGGTAGAACCCTGACTCTAAGTCTAATCCTAGAACAAAAGAAAAGTCCTATAGAAATATGGAAAGAAAGAGAAGAAGTTAGAAGGGTGTTACCACGTAAGAAGTTCCTATGTTAAGATCCTGCAGAAAAAAAAAACAAAACAAGTTAGTTTCTAAAACAGTTAGTCTAAGATTATAAAATTTCTAAAAACCCTAATAGAAAAAAAAAATAAAGAAATTAGAAAAGATATCACCAAATTAGAAGTTTCTATCTCAGAATCCTACAAAACAGGAAAGACAAGTTAGTTCAAAAAAAAAAATCAGAAAAATCTAAACCTAAAACTGAAGTTAGTAAAAATCCTAATCTTAAACTAATCCTAAAACTAATTAATTTCAGAAAAACGTAGCCGACAGTCCCCGGCAACGGCGCCAAAAACTTGTTCACTCCCCAAGTGCAGGGTTGTGATGTAGTAATAACTCGGTAAGACCGAGGTCGAATCCCAAGGGACTGAAACTTGTACGTTATCTAAAACTAACCAGAACTAGAACTAGATTAAGATGAAATCTAAACTGAATGTAATTTAAGAAATAATGGTGAAATAATTATATAAACTTGAGAAAAATCAGGAGAAAAGGAAACTAGGGATTCAGAGGATCCACTTGTAGAGATCAGGGAGAATTTATGCTTGCATCAAAAATCATGGAAATTACTGAACTGCCGTTGATCTAGTTTTCAAAGAGATGAAAGGTGTATGAATTAGAATGGATTCCATCACCAAACCATGCCCACAGACTATGGCAAACAACAGAATTAAACTAATTACCAACCAATCATATGTATGAAGGTTAAGAAGGGTACCGTCATCCAACCATGCCCAGGAGACTATGGTGAACAACAGGGCTTCCTAACGTCATAAACATTAAAGAGAATGGGAATATTAAAAGTCATTGCAGACCCATTGTAATTTCAGTCACAATAGACCATTAAAAACCTAAAATATTTCCATTAAAATCAAACTAAAACTAACTTCAATTCAAAAATTAAAATTAAATTAAAAGCATATAATCTCTCATCTCACTACAAGCTTCACCTCCTAGCCCTAGCTAGGAGGATTTAGCCTGCCATGGATGAGCTCAATCCAAATAAATAAAGAGAAAAAGAAAAGGAAAAGAAAAGGGAAAGAAAAAACCAAGCTCCTCTCTCTCTCCTCTGCCCACGTTGAAACCCAAGCTCGAGCCCTCTGTTCTTCCTCCCAAGACCTTCAATGAATGCTCCCCACGTCCAAAAACCTCTTTTTATAGCTGCTGGAAGGCTGGAGTCAGTGACAGAGTTGTAGCAGGACACGGAGTGCAATTTTCGCAGCCGAGTTTGGTACCATGAAACACGCCACTTTTTTTGCTCAAATTCCAAAGAAACACCGTTCCTTAGGATTTCATTGGGTCCTCTACATGATAGACGGTTCAGATCTGCCATATGATCAAAGATGGTGGGCCAAAACCGTCCGGAAAAGTCGGTTTTCGCGGATGTGCGAAACCTTTCGCACTATTTCGCTGTTGTGGTCGGTGGGCCCCACAGAGGCATTTTCTGGAAAATCCACCCCATCCATTGGATTCAGAACGAAATTTCAGTCAAAAATGGGTGGTTTTGAACGTCCATTGACGTGGCCCAGAGAAGAAATCACAAAAGAATGTATTGACGCCACTTTTCGCACTATTTCGCTGTTTTGACGTGACCAAATTTACATGCTCCCTGAATGGGGCTCAAGCCCGAGGCAAAAAAACTATTTTATTAACTAGATAGTTTTCTTTGTTAAATCCGATGTGAGATAAAATCCACAACTCAAAAACAGTAAAACTTTTCAAATGTGGAGGAAAACTGAAAATTTGAAAAATCGAATTTTAATATTATTTTAAAACAAAATACAATAATTTCTTTGTCCCAATCCTTGTTCTTTGTGATCTTATCAATAGGTTGGATGGAAAATAAAGATAAGGGTGCCCCCATGAATTTTTTAATGGTGGGGATTTCGCGTGGTGTGGTCCACCTAAGATTTGGATATGCATAAAATTTTGTATTAAGTTGATATCTGCGTGGTTTCTTCATCCCGATCTTTGGTCGTTATGATCTTATCAATATGTTGGATGGAAAATAAACATACAGGTGCCGCCCCCATCAAGTTTTTAATGGTGGGGATTTCCTGTGGTGTGGTTCACCTAAGATTTGGATCTCCATTATTTGTCGGATCAGGCTGTAAAATGAGCTGTCAAAATGGATGAAACATCAAAAATGGATGGATTGTGTGGATGTAAGGCACATAAATCACACTGAACCCCAAAGTTAGGGATCCACCAAAACTGGACCCCATTTTATATCCACACCGTCTATCCAATTCAAGTGGACCACACTACAGGAAACGGTGGGGATAATGATAGCCAATGTTGAAACATTCCAGGGCCTATGGAGACGTTTATTTTTTCGTCTAACTTCTTGATTAGGTCACTCACACCCGAATGAAGGGAAAGCACAAGTAACTTCAAAAGCTTGGTGGCCCCTAAGAAGCTTTTAATGGTGAATATTTGGTGGTCTAGTTTGAAACTTCATATTGCTTCGTTGTTTAGCTCATTTCATAAAATGAGGGGGTAAAATAGATGGGAATAAAAACGCATACATCACGTTGGCCCGTTACTCCAAGCACATCAACACAACACAACTATACAGTGTCAAGACTTTGTGGGGCCATTGTGATGTATGTGTTTTATATACATCAGCCAGCCATTTTATAATATCATTTTAGGGCATGTGCCTAAAATTGAAGCATATCCAAGCTCAAATTGACAACACAAGCAACCGTGAGGATTGAACACTTATCATTAAAAACTGTTCGGGGCTGTAAAAGTTTAATTTGGATCATGCTGATATATGTATTTTTCCTTCATCTAGGTTTGTATGACATTATGAATAGGTTGGATGACAAATAAGCATCATTGTGGGCCCTAAGAAGGTTTCAATTATGGATGTTATTATGTCCGGTGTTTCTTGTGGTGTGGTCCACTTGAGCGTTGGATATGCTTCAATTTTGGGCTCATGCCTGAAATGATATGGAAAAAACGGATGGATGGCATGGATAAATACATACATCATGGTAGGCCCCACAAAATCCTGATACCATGTAGTTGGGTCGTCCACTCTTATGCAAAGTTAAGGATTTTTGACCGTCGGTTTGTGACCAAACTTCACACGTAGAGTAAGGATATTTCCCTTCTCATATCCGTATAGTCGCGGCCCCGATCGACCATCGATGACCATTGAACAGACTTCTAATCATATCTATCGATCGGCGCATCCAAATGGCGGGCCGATCATATCCATATGTAGATCATCATTAGGGCCAACTATCCTACGGTGTATATCACCATGTACGCCCCGTAGTGGGCCCTAGAGGTTAGAAAAACCCTCCTATATGGCTATTATGGTAAAAACCTAGACATTGGGGCCATTTGCACCAAATCTGGCTCTATAAAAGGGCCTCATTTGGGGCACCCCTCTCCCCATACGAATTTGCCCTAGAGAAAAGAAAAAGAGAGAGGAGAAAAGAGGAGAAAGAGAGAAGAAGAGAAGGAAGAGAAAGGTGGGCCCAAGGGAGGTGAGATCTAGAAACCCTTCTTTCCTTTTCCTCAAGAAACCCCACATCCACAATACAAGCAATTTCCATCCTATTGGGGAGGTAAGCACCCATATTTTTGTAATCTTTTTTTTTGGGCTAGGATTTGTATGAAATCCTAACATGCAAGTGTATTGTCTTAGGATTCCGGCCGATCAACATCGAGTTCGACGCTTCTAGGTCGTTCTCCAAGATCTCAACGATCCATAGGTGCGGACTATTGCTCTTAGGTGGCCTAGCACCAATTTTAGTATGTGTTTAATAATTTTGGTTGCTTGGATGCTATGTTAGAAGAATCTAGAGAAACCTTAGGACTTGCATGTTTGTTAGAATTGTATATTTGGCTCTCATATGATGTTGTTCTTGCCCCTCATATGTCTTTGTGTATGAACAATTGCATGCTCATGTCTTATTTGATTTTCTCATATGATTTGCCTTATAACATGTATGATTCATTGATTTTTGTGTATTTCAGTTTTAAGGGAGGTAGGAAGTGCTTAACTTCCTTATTCACCCACACAACACACACACACCTTGTTCATGATATTGTTAACTTTACATGTTAGTAGAAATTTAGAATTTTATGTTGAAAAGCATGAGAACATGGTGTTGTTTATGTTAGATAATGTATTGATAGTTGGCATGTTCTGAATCACCTCCCAAACCCTTGGGTTGGTTAGTAATTCGAGGAGAGCGAAGGCGGCCCCGTTGGTAAGACTGCCTTGAGGCTAAACCCATGGATTTGGGCGAGCGTGTGTGGGCGACAGTAGTTAGACTACATGGGTTGCTTGCACCTGATGCCGTTCCGCCATGTACTAGCCTGACTCTTGCGGTTTAATCTACTGTCTGACCAACCCTGTTTGTTAACCCTGTATGCTTACATTTGTATAGAACCTGAATCACCCTACAACCATTGCAGCCCATTATTAACTCACTGAAAATTGGTCCATAGCCTCGTGAGCCGGGCATGGTGGAATGAGATACTATGTCCGAGCTGTCGACCTACGCTGGGGTGCCGCGCCTCCCCTTAGTGACCGCGAGCGATCCCTTTCTCTTAGTACTCCTCATGTGCTTGAAGTCGGGGATGAGGAACCCGACGGGATCACGGACCGCGAGGTCTTGGCCTCACGCATTGGGGGGTCTTGGCCTCGCAACCAGCTTAGGGCATTGATATGTGGGGTGCATTACATTCTTAAACCTGCTGGATGAATGGACTTAACTAATAACTCGGCTAACACAATCGCATTGCATTGCATTAGTTAGGGTGGCGACTCGAAAGTCGAGGTCGCAATGAGGGAGTGCTGACATACGCGATCGTTAGATGGAGTCGCTCGAGAGAGTGTTGTGGCGAGGGCATGTATCATATCGTTCTGCATGCATGCATTTTAAATAAGAGTTGATAGGTATTGTTGATTATCTGTTTTTCATTAAATTCATATTATAATTGATGCCTGTTAAAACTTAAGATTAATAGCACCCACTGAGTTGATCACTCACTCCCACTCTGGGACGGTGTTTTAAAACACCAACCAGACCCTCTCATAGTTGCAGGTGATGCCGAGCAGGGGGAGCATGGTGATGTTACTCTCGATGAGGTGGAGCTGTCATACTTTCAGTTGATGGACGACTCCCCATCAGCTTGATCAGGCGGGATTTGGATCACTGAGTTGCGGACTTAGCTTTATTCTTTGGGGTCATAGTATTCTTTTGTTTATTTTTGTTAGGCAACGCCTTGTGTGACCTATTTATATTTTTGAACCTATATATATGCGAGATATCTTTCATTTCAGTAGACTTGTGTGGTTGTGTTTCATGCTCCAAGTAATTTCAGACTATGCATTTGAATTTGATTAATCATAAAACTATAAATTTGTTGATAAGTGACACTTGGGAACTCGATAGTCGAGCGTATGCACGACCCCCAATTTTTCAGAGCGTTACAGCATACGTGGTAACGTAGAATATGCAACAAAAATCAGGTCATATATTGGATAAGGCATACTTTTGTGATACACGTTTGGGTATCTTTGTGAGTAATGTTTTGAAAAACCAATGTGTGCCTTGATCTACTCCCTATGTAGATGTGATGTAATTAATCATAACTGTTGTTCTTGATGACGATGAGCCTTTTAGGCAATATGATGTACTTAGGATAATATATGTTGTTACCTTAAACTTAGATGAATAGCTTATATGAAAAGTAAATCCATTAATCCTTGAAAATGTAAGATTGGACGTAGTAGCCATTGACAGAGAATGGTTGTAGTTTATGAATATTCTGAATATCTTGTTTAGCCATGGCCAACACAAATGTTTAAGGCAAATCTTTATGCATTATTCTTTAAGATGTATGGTCATTCCGTGCGATGAAGAATAACTTAGGTTGGGATGAAAAGCCAGTACCATCAAGAGCCGACTTGACGTAGGTTGTGCCTTTAACTTCATCTCATGTAAGAGTATAACTATACTATGGATATATATAAGATCTTGGTATTAGACCGTTGGGCACTTGCATTAAAGTATCAAAGTTCAAGTTAATAGTGTGGGAGACCATTTGCACATATTATGATCATGCAAGGAATGGCATGATGGTACATGAAAGGTGATCAATCCTTAGACATAAGGGTGTACATGGGTTGTGAAAATTGACTAAATAACTTCAACTTACTTTACAAGATTTCACAAATAAAAATTTTGGAAAATGCTTGATTAGATCTTTAGAAAAATATTAAATTTCATTGTTTAGACCAAAAAATTCAGCATATTTGCTTAAAGGAAGGGCTTCACTTTATATTGAATGTAGATTAATGATGAGATTGTTAACCCTTTTTAATTTTTATTTTTATTTACACATGTGACCCATTCATGAGCACATCCACTTTATTTTTGGTCATGGAAAATAAATGGCAGGTCCCCATGATGAATGACTTGGATATTTAACATACTTGCATGCCATTTTTTCTCTTGTACATACGAGTGTGATTCTCCACAAGTATGGGTGTACACGAACCGAGCTAGCTCAATTAGCTCGCTCGACTCGACTCGAAAAAGCTCGATTTGGCTCAGTTCGAACCTAAGTTCCAGCCATGTCGAGCTAAGCTCGAGCTCGTGTACACGAACGGAGCTAACTCGGTTAGCTCGCTCGACTCGTCTTGAAAAGGCTCGATTTGACTCGATTAGAAGCTGAGTTTAAGCTGAGTCGAGCTGATTTTTTGAGCTCAAAAATGAGTTCGAGCAGCCCCAGCTCAACTCAACTCAGATCGAACTAGTTCGATGACTCGGTTACTTTGCTATTGATGTTGCTTACCAACTGTTGGATAAGATGACTCAATGAAATATGATTGGTAGCAAGGAAGGTTCGGCTAGTGGCAATGTGGCAAGGAAGGTTTGGTTGGTGTTAAGGAAGGTATGTACATGAAATAAATATATTTTTTTCTTTTTATTTTTTTTTAATGTTATTTAGAAGTTGTTTGAGAAAATACTTGTAAAACTATTGTCTCTGCTTGTATAACAGTGGGATTTTGAAGTTGCAGTTAAAGTATTTGTGGAAATGCCTCAATGGCAAACTCAGCTCGAATTCGGCCCGATCGAGCTCAAGTTATTGGCTGAATCGAGCTGAGCTGGCTAATCAGGCTGGAGGATAGGGCTGAGCTGAGGTCAGCCACTGATCGAGAAGGGCCAAGCTAAGGCAAGCTAAACTCGATTTGACCCGATGTACACCCCAATCCGCGAGTAGGGGTGGGAATACCCTGTCTTGCCTGTCTAATCGTATAAAATGGGGAAGAGTTACAAGACACTCCGAGCCCGAGGCTTAATGCCCGGGCACTCGCATGGAATACATTTAATCAAATAGGCCGATTAGATTTAGCATCCCATGGATTCCAGGTCACAATCCTAAGATCAGATTCTTTGGACACTCCTAACCTCTGATTCGTGGACACTTTTTCGTAGAAAAGGACTTGGATTTTTCATTTTTGACCGTCCAATGAATGTCCACAAATCTGATAGTTAGATAATCAATTAAGATTAATTTTCAGTTCATTATATATATAGCGTGTGTACCGTAATCTGAGGGGTTTAATTTGACTGCTTGCATGCCCACATGCAATTTCTAAGTGCCTGTGTATCATCCACCACACTCTACCAGAGTATCAAAGTTTTTCTATTGAATTATTAAACACGTGGCTCTCGGAAACCGAAAACGTGACAAGTATATTTTAGACCCTTTAGTCCATCTTTCCACGTGAACTATTTCTATTGTTTGTTTTCCTACTGACCATTATAAACGGTGGAAAATAGATAATAATAAATTATTTCTATTGTTCGGACCGGAGGAAATACAAGGGCTAATTACTGGTGGATTTTCGGAATTTACTTTTTGAAATAACGGGTGGAATGACCGAGTGAAATTTGTGGATCCCACCATGATATATGTGATCGATCTACACTGTCTATTTATTTTATCATACCATTTTAGGGATGGTGCCAAAAAATTAGGTAGATTATAAGCTCAAGTGGACCACACCACAGCAAACAAGAGAATATTGACGTCCATAGTTGAAATGTGAAGCCATCTGTGGATCCCACACTGAATTGCATCTATGATCCAACCTATTCATATGATCACACAGACACAGATGAAACGAAAGCAAAAATATCAGCTAGATAAAAAACTCTCATGGCCCACAAGAAGTTTTCAACGAAGTATGTTTAATCCCTGCTTTTCTTGTGTTGTGATCCACTTGCACTTTGAATTTGCCTTGATTTTCAATTTATACACTAAAATGAGCTGTTCCAATGAATGGACGGCTTGAATTAGACACATATATTATGGTGGCCTGCAAAACTTTGAAAATTTTCCTTTGTATTAGTGCCAAGTCGAATTAAAGGTCACTATCTATGAGCTGCAGATTTATGACAGGAGATTATGATTGTTTATTTACTTTTATTTACCGCTATAATTGAGAAAACAAACACCCCCGTAAATGCTGTTTTTTAGTAAACATCGAGACAGGATGTGGACAGCCAACCACCAGCTCCGCAGGAAGTTCCTGCTGTGTGAGGCCCACCATGCTGCTTGTGAGGAATCCACACCGTTCATCATTTTTTAAATTCATGTCAGGACACAATCCCGAAAATGAGGTGGATCAAAAACTCAAGCGGGCCACAAGATTGGGAAAAAAATGGTGGACTGAATTCCCACTGTTGATCAGCATAAGTTTCTTACTAGGTTAATATTTTTATGTTTTTAGTTTATCCCAACCATACCTTATAAATAGTATGGATGGCGTATAAATATCAGGGTGGACTCAGAAGGTTTGACCGTAGCTATTTACCTCCCAGGCCTTTTCCTACGGTGAAGGAAATTTTGGATATTCTCTATTTTGAACTTATGGCTTAACAGAGCCGGAAAAAAGATGATTTGATGGTTTTCTCACAAACATTATAATGGGTCCCACCTAGCTTCTCAGCACAGGAGTTTCTAGGGGCTTCAATTCAGTAGTGACCGTACAGTACCAATGTGTGATCAGTAGCACATCATGCATGTATGTGTTTTATCCACGTTGTCCTTTTATCATGCTAGGTCTTTTCATAACATGCTCTAAAAAAAAGAGAGATCAAAATCTCAAGTGAATCACACCTTAAAAATAATAGCGATTAATTGCACACCATTAAAAACTTTTTAAACCTTCTTATAATTTTTATTTATCATTTAGTGTGGGCATTTTTATTTATTTTATTTTATTTTTTTACACAGGCATGGGCTTTCACTACCAATGATACTCGAACCCTTGATCGGGTGTTGAAACCCAAGAGAGACTGCCACCTGAGTCAGAGCAAGGACCATCCAGCCTGTAAATTAGGTCATGCAAAGTTGGAGGATTGGAAAACACACGTATAAGCTTGATCCAAAACGTTTTGTACTCCAAAGAAATTTTTAATGATGTATGTTCAATTAATGTTGTTTCTTGTGGTACGGTATACTTAGATTTTTATCCACCTGATTTTTAGAATATATTAAAACCAGCTTGCAAAATGGATGGAGAGCATCGAGAAAGCACATACATCATGAGCTTCCGAAGCACCGACCAGCATTGACATCAGTAATGGAACGGTCACTACCGAATCCGAGCCCCTGCTGCTGGGCTACGGTCAATCGGCGTCCGAGATTTACATCACACGAGCCAGTAGTGCACATTGGTATTGAGATCCAATCTATTAACCATGGAGTACCACTGTGTAGATGCTCTCTCTCACAAGAATAAGGTGGGCCGCAGTTTGTGAAACAAATCAACTGCTGAGAAAAACCTGGATGAATTTTTCTCACCCATCAAACAGTTTTTATATTATCGTGGCTCACATGCTGAATGGACTAGGTATATTTTTGTTTAATAATGTCAAGATTGTCAGAGACACCTGATGGACGGCTTGGATTTTGCACCCGTTGGCTACGTTGGCACATGCGGTGGGGTGTACTTGAGAAGCCTTGTATACGCGGTGTGCTTAGCAAAGTTCAAACAGAGTGTGCACTGACTCCTGGTGCACACGTATCTTCCGCCGTCCAAGAGATTGTGGCGAAATCTTGTGAATACTTCACCACCGTCCCATTTTTGAATAGGGGTTGGACAGGACCACTTTGAAATGCGCGCTGGACGGTGGAGATGGGATGCGGTCTGCCTGGCACCCCAATCGCACGAACTCCTGCAGTGGAATATAGGTGGGGCCGACCGTGATGTTTGTGAAAAATCCACACCATTCATCCATTTTGCTAGCTCATGTTACACTATTAACTCAAAAATGAAGCAAATCCAAAACTCAGGTGGGCCACATGACAGAAGACAGTGAAGATTGAATGCTGGCCGTTGAAACATTAGAGGGCCACAGAAATTTTGGATCAGTTAATAGTCTTGTGTTTGCAATGCATCCAGGTGGGAATGACCTTATGACTACTTGGATGGCATATGAATGTTAAGTGGACCTGAGAATATTAATTCAATGGACGGTGGGCATTTTCCACCCCCTCTTTTTTGGCTTTATTTCCTTTGGGTGACTTAGTTTTAGATTTGCCTTATTTCGGGGGCACATGTCCTCCTCGGTAAATACGGCGACTGCCATGGTCCTAGACGCCTAGTAACCGCAGTTGTGGGGCCACTATTATGTATGTGTTTTAGATATCTATGTTGTAAATTTATTTTGACAGCACATTTTAAGGTATGAACCCAAAAGAATAGATCTAAATATCAGGTAGATTACATCATAAGAAACAACTGTGTTTGGATTTCTTAAAACCCAATATAATATTTATTTGCCATCCAATCTATTGATAAGGTTATGCAGATATGAGTAAAGAAAAAACACAAAACTTAATTTCAACAAAAACTTCAGTGTTGATTTGTATAGTGTGGTCCATTTGAAAATTGGATATGCTTCATTTTAAAGATCATGCCCTAAAATGAAATGACAAAATGGATAAATAATGTAGATATAAAATATATACATCATGGTGGCCCCACAATCATGAATCCATCCAATGGGGCTCCTCGTGTCATGGACTTGGGTTGTGTAATACATTTGAATTATGTATTGTAGGAAAAGGTTTATGAGCTTATTTATTTTCCTAGCTAATTTTAGGGCATGAGCCAAAAATGAGGCAAATCCAAATATCAAATGGACCATACATAGGAAACAATGGTGATTGAACATACAATATTAAAAACTCTTTCGGGCTACAAAAAGTTTCAGATCGAGGTAGTATTTGTGTTTTATTAGTGCACTGATTTGTGCACTTTTTTTTGTCAATTATGTGAGTCTGTATGTTATGCAATCGGTTGAGCCCTTGAAAGTTAAATACTAAATATATATGAAGACTTGAAGTATAAAAGAAGTGGAAAACAAGTAAATGAGGTGCTTTGGTGATCATAACCTTAGACCCAAAATAACTTTAACTTCTAGATGATCCTAACCTTAATATGTAAATATTGTTTCATCATTCCTTAGCCTTAGGAGCTCAATTAGAACTTAATAAGTAAAGATAAAAAATGTGTTAAGCTACTATGGAATCATATGTGTAAAATAATAGTTTTCGAGTGAATCTTGATTCTATCAATAATAGGACTTGATAGGATCGAAATACCACTCGATGACATCAAGTAGGAAGCGTAAAAACTATACAGAACATTTCAGCTAGAAATTCATACTGCTTGATCCCAACGAGGACCATCTCGATCCTATTAAAGGACCTTTGATCCCATCAAAGGGCCCTTCGATCCGATCGATAAAAACATTAACTAGTTGTTTTATAGCCATTGGAACACGGTTTCTTATAAAAAAGTTTTCGATTCTTAGGCCAAAAGATGGGTTTTTAGTGCAAATAGAGATTTAAGTGATTCCCCACTCATATCTCACATCATAACCATTTAAATGAATAAGATTTGATTAATCTTATTGGCTTTACGAATCTAATGAGGATTCCAACCTCCATATTGAAGATGAACTTAATCTCTACCTTCTTTATATATTAGACACTAATTTCATTGGTATGTCATTATCTATATCTCTTAGGAAGACCATATAGGTGAATTCCCTAATATTTTAAGTTTTTATTAGTTGTAGGAGATTCCTCATCCCTTGCCTTGGTCACATCATTCGTACATCAAATGTAAAGTGAACATTTGTAGGAGCTAAAGCATCAGCATCAACGATGGAAGAACAATTGAGGAGCGGATTCAAGCAAGAGAGAACTTTAAATAAAGAACTTAAGCAATGCACTATAAAACGGTTTTAATTTGACAAGTTGTCATTTGTAAGAGTCAACATACACTCTTTTCTTGTGTAGGATTGAGTGTAAGAGTTTATGACCCAAACTTGATATGTTCTTGTGTAAGACCTAGACTCTTGTGTAGGGTCGAATTCACCAACACAAGTGTGTATGTAGTCCACTGCGCATGGGTGCATACGTGTTAGTATCCATGAGAGTTTTCGGGGGGAGTGTACATAGGTCCTTAGATTAGAACCACTAGTGGTTGTTGGTTAGCCATTAGAAAACCAATTTAGTCTCCACAGGAGTCATAGACCTGGGTGAGTATGTAGATAAGTCCTTGTGTAGGCTTTCGGGGGAGTGTACACTTGTAAAGGTTAGAAGCAAACCTAATTTAAAATGTTTGATAGTGAATGCTGGTACACTTGAGGAGAGTGCGTACGTGGGAGTGGAATAAGGAAACCGAACCACTATACGTGCTTGTGTTTACGATTACATTTTTGTACAATTCTATTATTTCCTTATATAATTGATTAGTTAAATTATATGTATGTTTAAATTGAATTTTATGCTAGGCCCTTAACTTGTAAAGCACACATAAGTTCACTATCACCCTATAGACTAGTTGCTTAATTGACATTCTTTGTAACCTATATGATTGGACCCACTTTGGCTTGAAAAGCTTAGTTTTAATTTTTCTTGATTGGTTTAATTGGTAAATTAGTTTAAGTAAGCAATTATAATATTAATTATAACTTTTTTAAATGGGTTCTAATCACTTCCTATAGGACTTAACCATAATTTTATAGATGCACCAAGCATTCACACATGCCATGGTAGAGGTTTATCCCAGTACGTAATTTCGATTGGCATTAAAGAGGGTAGCTCTTGAAAAGCATAACTGCCTAGAGTTGATTCAAGTGGGCTTTAAAATTATGTTTACATATGAAGGCCCATAAGAGCTTAATTTTTAAATCAGAGTATTTCAACCTCATTGGGTGAGCCCTATATGAAAATCTGAGTATTAGAGTATCATTTTGTGCTTAATAGGTATATTCGAGGATTTTAGCTTATTTTCTTTTGATAATTTAAGCTTAAAATTTGCTTGATTTTAATATCATATGTTTTTTATTTTAGATTATCATTGATCGTTATTCTTGATATGAATATCTTTTGAATGGTCATGCTTCATGTATTTAATGTTTATATGCACCTTATAATCCATTGTTAATATGTGCTTATAGTAATATGTATGACTTATGAAATTTTCATATATTATATATGTTTTTATTAGTATATTCTTAAATTTAAATCTTTATTAAATACTGATAAAAACGGGGAGAAAGATCAAGTCCCACAAAAAGTAAAATTTTATTTTACAGGATTTGTTTGTCGTTGTAAGAAATTGATGAAAATAGGGAGAGCAATTATGAGGAAGCAATACGGTGTTACATGTCTTATTATATTTGAGTTGTAAAATTTTATATTGGACATATAATACTTAAGTTATTCTGGTTTGTCATTAGTATAGACCATGACAAGGTCTGGGCTAGGTTTTTGTCATGTAATTGATAAAAGGAGAGATTATTAGTGCACTGATTTGTCCACTTTATTTGTCAATCACATGAGTCCGTGCGTCATGTAGTTGGTTGAGCCCTTGGAAGCTGAAGACTAAAGACATATGAAGACTTGGAGCACCAAGAAAGTAAAGAATAGGTAAATGAGGTGCCTTGGTAACCCTAACTTTACACCCAAAACAACCTTAGCCTTTAAATAGTCTTAACCTTAATAGGTAAACCTTGTTTAATCATCCTTTAGACTTAAGAACCCAATTAGAACATGATAAGTAAGGCTGA
The DNA here is from genome assembly GCA_037074715.1 of Magnolia kwangsiensis. Classification (NCBI taxonomy): domain Eukaryota; kingdom Viridiplantae; phylum Streptophyta; class Magnoliopsida; order Magnoliales; family Magnoliaceae; genus Magnolia; species Magnolia kwangsiensis. The sequence goes on along the minus strand of CM073572.1, from coordinate 186,138,957 downwards.
AAGAAGTGATAGGCTGTTGTGAAATTATATGTTCAAAATAACAGTTTTCGAGTAGATCACGATCCTATTGATAAGTTGACGATAAGATTCGATGGGATAAAAGTCTCACTCGATGACATCGAGTAGGAAGCATAAAAAATCCTATCGAAGGACCTTTGATCTCATTAAAAGACCATTCAATCTGATCGACATATTCATTAATTTGGCTTAGAAGGTTTAGTGTTAATTTGCCTTGATTGGTTTAATTGGTAAATTAGTTTAAGTAGACAATTATGATGGGAATGCATATACCGCTTGCTACTCTACTGCTTTTACTACTCTTTTTTGTCTCCTTCCTTAACTTGTGTCGCGAAGCTCCTCTTGTCTTGCCATTAACAAGTCACTTGCTATAAGGTGAGTTATGTAGACAACCCATGCCCTAACCCTTGTTAGTGAAGGATGATTCGTTCCGTATATTTCATGAAGATGGAGTCGACGTGTTAATTGTATAATTTTTAAATTGGTCCTAATTACCTTCATTTAAGAGTTAACTGTTGTAATCGGATGTCTTAAATATTGTATTCACTGAGCTGCTCGACCGGTCGAGGGGGTTACTCGATCGGTCGAGGACAGCTCGACTCGAAGTCCAGTGAGTTTTTTCTTTTAGGTGTCCGGGCCGCTCAACCAGTTGAGGGTCAGGCTCAACCGGTCGAGGGTACCCTTCGACCAGTCGAGGACCTGACTCAACTAGTCAAGGATTACGTAAATAGTGTGCGGATTCTGTGCAAACTGTGTAAATTTGAAGCGATTTCGCAGAGGTGCGGAAGGGGAGTTTCCTAAACTATAAATAGGGTCCCTAGGGCTATTCTAGGCCATGCTAAGGCTTTATAAATATATTCTAAGGGTTCCTAAAAGGGTTTTTAAGGTTTCTAAAAAGGTGTAGTAAGGGTGAGATTCGAGATTGTTTGAATCGGGTAAGTTCTCTCTCTTGTAATTTCTATTTCATAGTGGATTTCTATCGCTTTGTACCGTGATTTTTTCCCACAAGGGTTTTCCACGTTAAATCTTTGTGTTCTCTTGTGATTGCTTGGCGTTATCGTATTGTTATTCTAGATCTAGATCTATGTGATTCTTCAACTCAAATCCCTAACAAGTGGTATCAAAGCAATTGTTGGGGCATAGATTTGAATCTGAGGGATTAACATCAATGGAAAGCACTATGTAACACCTCATACTTTTCAGTACTCGGGTGTTACCATGAGGACCTAGGTTAGAGTAAACAAAAACTCAATTCGTCTAAACGCTCACCGTCGTTCTAACTTGAGTTGGTAGTTAGGAGCAAAGATCAAGCCTTCCAACTATTTATTTTCAAGATGGACCATTACATCACCTAAAGAACCGCATTGAACCTTATGAGGCTTACTTCTAGGAACCTAATTGGAATAAAATGTCAGACAACATCCTTTGGGTTGATTAAGCTGTGGAAAAATCAGTTTCAGGACTTAAGTCACAAGATTCACCATTCCTTAAGCTTACAATCAATATTTGGGCGATCCATCCCTATAAATCACCTTAATAGACGGATTAGACCATCCACTGCCAATATCAAACCCCAAGGATCACTAATGGTCAAATTTGGATTCGAACTTCATTAGTAGGAAAATCTAATTGACTGTCTTAAATTTAGGACTCCTAGAATCCTTTAGATTAGCATTGATTACGCCTATAAGAAATCCATCCATTCAGGTACAGGATCAACGGCTAAGTTTCCATTTATATAGTCTGTAGGACCTTTCATCATTTACTCATGGTCTGATAATCCAAGCCAATCATTAAATTTCAGATTTCACTCAGGAGCCTCGACTGACTCTTAAGACAGTTGGAAATCTTGTTATATAGGGTTAAAATTCATAATCACTCGTTTTACTAATAAGTGAGAGTAATCAATCATAGATATGATTGTTGAATTTGCCCAAAATAGGACTAGGAACCATTAAGTATGTTGACGATTAGATTTAAAAAGGATATGACCATCAGATCAGTGAAAATTCATGGTTAAAGTCCAAGAATTAAAGTATGGCCCACCTGAACTCCAGATCAGCCCCATAATTTGACTTAGGGCCCTATACACATTAAGGAATTAGATGAACAGTTCTGATCATGGGTGTGGACCATATTCCACCTTGAATAAATGATAACTAACATTTAATGGCCAAAATTCAGATCATATGGCCCACCTAAGTCATGGATCTGCTTCATTCTTTGGACAGGGCCATAATATAGGCTGATAGAATGAATGAACGGAGTGGATTGGGCAAGACCATCACCATGGGCCCCACTTATGGTGCATGGGCACCACTCGTAAGTGCACACCCAAGGTGCATTGGACCAGGGAGACCGGTCAAACCGGGTCTGAAAGCAAGATTCAAAAGAGGAAGGGATTTCACTCATTTTTGAAACTTCTCCGCCAAAAGCAGACAGTTGAACAAAGACCGTTCTTGGTGGATCGTGGCCCACTTATGTTGCCTGCAGGATCGATCCGATCCGTCCATCTTATAGAGGACCCGAAGATGAACAGAATTGATCCACCATTGGATTGCACGCATACGCACACAAATTTAGCCACAAATCAGGCTACAAACACACTTATTTCTAAAAAAGGAAAGAAATCCGTTTTCTCGCTTTTCCAGCTGGATGAATCCATACGAAGAGCTCTCCCTTCATCCTAGCTGTTGGAATGAGCTCATCCCGACCGTCCGTTTTCACGCAGGTTAGGGTTGTCAGTGGAAACTGACACCGATTTTATTGCGCCAACAGTTTCTCCCTGCCATGGAATGAATCCGGGCCGTTTAACTTCGATCTGATGGTGCTGGGAGAGTTGAGGGCAACTGAAAATGAGGGAGGATCGAGCAGCATTCAGTTTTATCTGTTGCTCACAACCTTTCACTAGAAGCTCCGCCAGTTCTTTCAAGCTCTAACCCATCGGAAAAGTCACCCCGAAGCTCGGAAACCTCCCTCTTGTAAGCTCCCTTGGATTGATTCTTACTGTCCCAAAGTCTCAGATTGGAGACAAATCCATCAGAAGGCGATCTGCCATTAGAGCTGGAGTTTCTTCTCAGGAAGCACCATCTCCTCCTCTGCCGCATCTGCTAGGTTTTAGGCGAGCCAGAACCGAGTTTGGCCAGCTCAGATCAAACCTTGAGTTGGGCTGGTGAGGTCAGAAAAAAAAGGAAGAAGAAGATGAATAGGGAAGAAGGTGGTACGCTGGCGAGTCAAGCTGACTCACTGACCTGACCCAGTCAAGTGTTCAGCGAGAGCTGCTGCTGGGTGTTCTACCAGTAGGAAAGGAAGGAAGGAGAAAGGAAGAAGAAAGGAAGAAGAAAAAGGGAAGAAAAGTGAGAGAGAGGCAGCGTCGGGCTGCTGTTTAGTTGGAACTGAGTCGACTCGGTTCAGACTGAGTCTGACTGAGTTGAACTAGGCGTGGGCCTGGTCCATTTGGGTTTCTAGCAAGAAAGAGGAAGAGGATAGAGAAAGAGAGAGAAAGGAAGAGGAGAGGGAGAGAGAAAGAGAGGGAGTTGGGTTTGGGGGGCTGTCGAGTTGACTCGGTTGAAACCCAGTCCAGCCTAGTCAAGATGGACTTAGGGCTGGTGTAGGCCCTGCTGGACACTCCAGCATGGGATGATAGAAAGGAAGGATGGGGGGTTTGTTGCACCTATCGAGTCGACTCAGGTGAGTTGTCGGGCTGAGATCAGGTTACATCAATAGACCGTACCTCAAGGTGAGTTAAAACCTTTTATATTAGCCTCTTACTATAATGTTAGTTATTAAATCCTTGTTTTACAATAATCCTCTGTTTTCCTTTTATCCTCATCTAGTTTCTCAGTCACGTTGGATTCATCCTAGTGGAGGTGATCTGAGTTAAATCCACTTCAATTGAATTTAGAGGTGAGGACTCACCCTTTGAGCTTCCCACTTAAATTCATCAATCTAGACATAAATGATGCTTTAATTTTATAAAGTTAGTAGCTCTAAATTCTCTTATAATTTACTTGTCTTATTATGTAATTTTGTCAATATGTTGTGTGACTGACTCATGTAATGAATAACTGCTATGTCTCTTTAATGTTTGCAAACATGAATGAATTGGTTGCCACATGTTGTCTCAAGTTGTAGGGCTTGTTAATTAATTAAATGTGGTTGTTTGTGATTATCTTATGGACTGAATGGAACATGTTAAGGTTTTACCATCTTACGGTCCATGTTTGCCTTACATGGCTTAGATCACACTTTGCCTTATGTTTGCTAAAGTGGCTTAGATTGTCTAGTTGCCCTTCATAGCGTTGATAGATTATTGGTGTCCTCTTGTGGTTTGATGGTTACATTCACATATCTTATTGCTTTCTAGCCACCTCGCGGTGTTCAGTCGTACCATGATTTTCGGGTGGAGCTGAAGTTCGTTTATCGATTTTCTAGCTATCTTTCAGTGTTCACGTACGATATGATTTCTGGGTGGTCTAGGTTTGTATATTTTTGTCTCTTCATCTTACGGTGTTCAGTCGTACCATGATTTTCGGGTGGAGCTAAAGCTCACTTATCGATTTTCTAGCCATCTTGTGGAGTTCACGTAGGACATGATTTTCGGATGAAGAAGAGATTTGAGGTTGATTTTCTATTCACCTCATGGATTTCACTTGTACCATAATTTTCGGATGGAGCTGAAATTCGCTTATCGATTTTTTTAGCCCATCTTACGGAGTTCACGTACAATGTGACTTTCGGTGCAATAAAAAGTCATATGGTGGATTGTTTGGTTATCTGGACATATTTCCTTGCATTGTGATTGCTATTATATTTTGCTTATGATGAAATTCTATTGAATGACTTAAATTTTGAGTATATGAGTATGATTATGCAATGCCCTGTTTAATATATCAAATTTCATAACTTGTGATCTATATTGGACTATGAATGATGAGTGTGCAATCTTAGAGGCTGTTCCTCATTGCGATAGCCATTGACGCTATCAAAATCGTAACAGTTGATGCAGGTGTAGAGCAAGTCGATGTTGTTCACTAGGTTGTTAGAGCAGATCAGGTAGCTGAGGAGCTAGACGGGGTCCTTGCAGCCCATATTGAGCTCCACCACTAGTTGATAGACTCTTTTTTTTTCTTTTATGAAATTTGTTATTTGATATTGTATGAGTCCTGTATGGGCGCTACATTCAAATTTTCATTATGGTTGGATGTTTTTATTCAATGCATGGTTTATTCTAGCTTTGTTGCTGTTAATTCTAATTAATGATAAGCGATTCAAATTTAAACTGAATTTTATAGGCTAACACTCGGGTTTTTGGAGAACAAGTCCTATACTTGAGTTCTAAAAATCGGTGCATTACACACTAGATATGATATTGAGAAGTACTTAAGAAAAAATAATCTTGAGTTATGGAAGATCAAGATGATCAGTTCCTTTATCAAGTAAGGCGAAGATGATGCTTTTGAGGAGCGAAAGTCTACTATAACTGATGATGAATAAAATACTCTTGATGAAGGTTTTATCATCGATCCGTTTATATCTCACGGATGAGGTTATCTACAATGTCATGAGGGAGAAAACTGCGACTAAGTTACCAGTGAAGTTAAAGGATGTCTATGTGAAAAAATCCTCTAAAAATCGCCTACACTTGAAGCGGCAGTGGTATAACTTCAAGATGACAGAAGGTGAAGATCTTGAGGCTCACAACAGCAACTTTAATAAATTAGTTTGCAAATTGTTAGATATAGATGAAGTAATGAAAAATGAAGAACAAGTATATATGTTGCTGAATTCTCTTCCGGCGTCTTATGAGTCATTCAAGGACACAATGTGCTCCACGAATAAAACCCTAAGTGTCGACACTTTTATCTCAACCCTTCAAGGGAAGGCTTGAGAAAGCTTAACAGCGACGTGAGGATATCTTCTAATGCATTGCTTACAAGGGATAAGAATTCTGAATAAGGTACAGTTTCTTCAGGTTCTAGGTCCAAATCCAAGGGCAAGAGCAAAGGAAAGATAAAGTACTGAAATTGTAGGATGGAAGGACAGGTGAAGAAGGATTGTACAAATTCTAAATTTAAGAGAGAAGATTTTAAGGCTTCATACAAGGAGGCCAATGCTGCCACATCAGATGGATCGAGCGGATGTGATGGTGATGTTTTGTCTGTGTCTATGATCAGACGATCATATGATGATCGTAAGGATGAGTGGATGCTAGACACAGGGGCATTTTTTCACATGACTCCTCATCGGAGTTGGTTCACCAGTTACAGGGAGTGCGATGGTGGACAGGTGTTTATGAGTAATGCCATTGCCTGTAATGTAATGACTATTGGTACGGTGCGCATTAAGATGGTTGATGGGGTGGAGCGTACCTTAATTGATGTCAGGAACGCTCCTAATTTGAAGAAGAATATGATTTCTCTTGGTGTATTTGAGGAAATGGGCTGTAAGTTCACAGGTATTATGGTGTCCTTAAGGTATTTAAGGGGGGCACAAGTAATTATGAAAGCGTAACAACTCGATAATGTTTACAAGTTGATCGAGAGTACTTCAAAAGTTGGAGCTGTAGTGGCTGTAGAAGATTCCACCTCTGCATGTGTGTGGCATGCTGGGCATGGCTACATGAGCGGGTATGACATGAAGGCTAAGACACGTTGACAGAGATACAAAGTAGGTGGAGCAGCCACCTGTGAGAAAAATCATACAACATAATCGCAGGATATTGGCCAGGTACATGGATGACTCCAATGTCGCAGGAGATTCGTCTTCTATTTAGACGGCTCTAGATGAGCTTGGTGCTGAGAAATGGAAGGTGACTATAGGCTATGTGATGGACTTGTTGTACCAGATCGACACATGAGAGTTGGTGGAGCTTCTAGTGGGCCGAAAAAGCGGTTGTATGCAGGTGGATCTTTAGGAGGATACAACATAGATACAGATCGAGGTTATTAGCGAAAGATTATGCTCGGAGAGAAGGGATCGACGTCTTAGAGATATTCACACCGACGGTATAGTGGGTGTCTATTAGATTAATGATTGGCGCTGGTTGACCAATGCGATCTTGAGCTAGAAGGATGGATGTGGAGTCTGCACCTCTGTACGAGAAATTGGAAGAGCAGATCTACATGAAGAAATTAGATCGGTTCGAAGTTAAAGGGGCTGAGAAGAAGAGTTTGCAGGAGGTCGTGATACGACCTGTCGCTTAGGCAGTGGTTTGATTCCTTCATGGTGAGTCATGAATTATATACTGATGACATGTAGATCGTCAATTATGTCATGTCTGAAATCAATGTATTGAAGACTTGATTAAGTGACACATTCAGGATGAAGGATCGGGGGTTGTAAAGATGGTTCTCAGCATTGAGACTGGAAGTGGAGTAGGCTTTAGTTATCTCATGAAGAATACCTTGGGTATGTATTGATCAAGATGTGATGTGCCAGGCAAAACCGGAGAGGGTTCCCTATGCATTTCTTCTCAAAGTTTTCCTCAAGATATGTCCCAAAACAGATGAGGAAAAGAAGGATATATCTCATGAGCCTTATTCGAATGTGGTTAGCAGTGCATGCCATCTTTTGGATTAGACTGGTTATTTCACAGGCTATTAATATTGTGAGAAAATACCCCGACAAATAATATTGGGTAGCGGTGAGATGTAAGAAGACTACGTCTTTACTTTTGGTAAGACATGAACAAATTTGGAAGGGTATGTAGATTCAGATTATGCAGGCAGTATGGATTCCATGAAGTCGACTTCAGGTTACTCGTTTGTACTATTGGGTGGAGCAATTAGTTGGATGTCCATGTTATCTGACAAGTGCTTGAGGAAGGAGGTGTAACTCTGGAGGAGATTCACACCTGTATGAATTCGGAAGACATGATCTCCAAGGTTATTCCTGCAAAGAAGTTCAAGTTATGTGCAACTTTTCTTGGCTTGGCGATGGCGGAAAAGAAGGACAGAGTGTGCACGAGAAGTTATAATGTGATGCAGAGATAAGAGAAGACATCAAGAAGCTACATGATTGAAGATTAAAGATATGAAGGAGATTTTTGTAATTGGATGCCTTAAATCTTGTATTCACCCGCTAGCTGCTCGACCGGTCAAGGACAGCTCGACTCAAAGTCCAGTGAGTTTTTTCTTTTAGGTGTCCGGGCCGCTCAACCAGTCGAGGGTCAGGCTCGACCGATCGAGGGTGCCCTTCAACCAGTCGAGGACCTACCTTGACTAGTCGAGGGTTATGTAGATAGTGCGCAAATTCTGCGCGGACTGTGTAAATTTGAGGCGATTTTACAGAGGTTCAGAAGTGGAGTTTCCTAAACTATAAATAAAGGTTCGTAGGGCTATTATAGAGCATGTTAAGGCTTTCTAAATGCATTTTAAGGGTTCCTAAAAGGATTTTTAGAGTTTCTAAAAGAGTGTAGCAAGTACAAGATTTAAGATTGTTCAAATCGGATAAGTTCTCTCTTGTAATTTTTATTTTATAGTGGATTTCTGTCACTTTGTGCTGTGGTTTTTTCCCACAAGAGTTTTTCACGTTAAATCTTTATGTTCTCTTGTCATTGCTTGACGTTTTTGGATTGCTATTCTAGATCTAGATCTGTATGATTTTGCAGCTCAAATCCCCAACATTAACCATAATTTTATAGCTTTATCAAGCTTCCAAACAAGTAATGGTGGACTTTTATCACCATACAATTTCAAATTTTCCCTTATTTAGATTTGTGTGACCTAATCAATGTAACAACGAGCCTTGGGAAGTTTTAATGGTGCTCAACCGCCATTGTTTTTTATGGTGTGGTCTACTGAGATTTAGATCTTAGCCCATGCTATAGAATAAGCTGGCAAAATGGATGGACGGCGTGGATAAAACACCTACGACATTGTGGTGGTTGGCGTTGTGTGGTACTCAATCGGGGTCCTCACATCATAGCACGAGCTGGAAAAATGGATGGACGGTGTATTTCCCACAAACATCTTCTGACTGCAGGAACTTCCTTCTAATGTACGCATCGCCGGTGAATTAGACCGCTGAATGATTGTAATTTGACCGTCCAATGGAGAAGTAAACACGTCTCTGGTGAATTTGACCGTTGAACACTTATCATTTGACCGTCCGTCCATGGGAGGTGGCTGCTGAGATGTCGTCGTTTTGATTTGAGCCTCATTTTCTGCCATGTATACAGTTCGGGAATATATGTCCACATATGCCCGAAAAGTACAAAAACCAGAAAAAGCGCCGTGCTAGACGCTGCAACCCGCCTACGGTATACGTACATGGCTTACGTGCACGCCGACCCAGATTGTCCATATCATCGGTCCCACCGTCGATGGGCCCTAGACCGTGAACCAGAAAAATCAACACGTGTACTCGAAAATAGGCAATTGACCTGTTGTTCCTAGCCGTCCATTTCAACAGTCAACATGTGGCCACCTGATAGGGGACTCACCTGATTTTTTCAGCCAGGGCCTGTTCCACGTGTATACTGATTTTGCACACGTGTGCCGCTTCTTCAAACAACGGGATTGGGTACTACCCGCACCAAGACATAGCTAGAGATGGATAATCCTCAGAGGTTCTGTGGGGCTCACCGTGATGTATGTGTTTCATATACGCCATTCAAACAGTTTTATAAATAATTTTTGGTGACAAATGAAAAAATGAGGCAGATCTAGTGCTCAAGTGGACCACACCACAGGAAACAGTGAGGATTGAAAGTCTACCACTGAAAACTACTTGGGGCCATAGAAGTTTTAGATCAAGCTTCATCATAGATTAATTGACCTTAAGAACAGGTTCGATGGAAAATAAACATCACGATGGGCCTGAATAAGGTTTCAACGGTGAGGATCATTGTCACCATTGCTTCCCACGGTGTGGCCCACTCGAGCCTTCAATCCGCATCTTTTTGGGGCATGCCCTGAAATGATCTAAAATGGCTGGACGGAGTGGATAAAACACATATATCATGGTGGGCCATGAGCCCTTAACAGGACCGTCCGTCTCAAGGCCCTGTGGGCCATGAGTTTCAGTTAATTTGAAGTCTGTGAGAGCAACTAATTTGGCAGTTCAGTGAACATGGGTGGCTAACATGGAGTGTGTGTACCGGCGTGAGTGTGTACTAACAAGTTAATTCAGAAAACAAAAAAGAAAAAAAAAGAAAAAAACAAGAGAAATTTACGACTGTACGACCCATTTTTGAACCATTTAAGAAACGACGCCCACGTCATTTTCCCTCGCCAGAATACGCCCCAGCTGTACGGACGCTGGCCAAAGGTTGAAAATGCCCTGCTCTTTCCAAGCGGATCGGCTGGTGCTCGAAGACCAGAGTTGACGCTCCTCGAACTCTTACGAATAGTTCAAAATAGATAAACGTTACGTGGGCCCTACAGTTATGTATTTATTATATCCAAAACGTTCATCTATATTTCGAGATCATTTCGGAGCATTATTCAAAAAGAAAATCACCTCCAAAGATCAACTGGACCACACCACAAAGAGCAGCAGACGTTCAATTCCCCACTGCTTTTTAAAGTGTGGTCCATTTGATAGTTAGATCTATCTTATTTTCCGTCTCAAGTCTTAATATTAGATCATCAAATAAATGGACTGTTTGGATATAACATAGACCTCATGATGGGACCAAAAAAAAAATAAAAATTTGAAAAAAAAAAAAAAAAAAACATACCTTGAAGTCATTTGCTACTGTCAGAACAATAGTTACGGATTATAACAGTAGCTATAGAGGTCTAAACTCGGGCCGGTGGGGTGACCATGCCGGTTCGGCGGAGGTAACGCGCCCCGCTGGACCGTTGGCGGGGCGGCCACGTAGGCGGCGGGGTGACCACGCCGGTTGGCGGGGTCAACTTGTCGGGTATTTTTTCGGGCGCGGGTAATGTCTCCTGGGACATGCCATATATGATTTTGGGGTAGGAGAAACCGATCTACGCAATGAACCTATCCATTTCATAAGATTCCTCCCGGTTAAAGGTCAAAACCTGATTTTTCTATATTTCTACTATTTTCGGTGAACTTTCGTTCCCCCTTAATTCCTTACCCCCCAATGGGTCGAAACTATCAATTTGACTCGATATTAACTCATTCAGTCTAGATCTATAGTTTCGATCATCTAAACGTTAAATTTTCGGCTCGTACCTGTCAATGTCCTAGGAAAATTAGAGGACAGAGTGAAGGTATGTGAAGATTTTAAGGAGATAGGTTGGAAAAAGGGGCTTCGACTTAGGTTCCGTGTTGATTTACGGTGATTTCGACGCATTTCGCGGTGATGAACCTTCACTTCACGGTCACTTCCGCGCATTTCACGGTCCAATCGCCTCACTTCCCCCCCATTTTCATGCATATCACAGTCATTCTCGCATATTCCGTGTTAATTCACGGTGATTTCGACGCATTTCGCGGTGATGACCCTTCACTTCACGGTCAGTTTCGCGCATTTTGCGGTCCAATCGCTTCACTTCACCCCCATTTCCATGCATATCACGGTCATTCCCGCATATTTCGTGTTGATTCACGGTCATTTTGACACATTTCGTGGTCCCGCGTCTTCACTTCACAGTCACTTCCACGCATTTCGCGGTCCAATACCTTCACTTCGCCCTCATTTCCATGCATATCACGGTCATTCCCGCATATTCCGTGTTGATTCACGGTCATTTCGACGTATTTCGCGGTCCCGTGTCTTCACTTCACGATCACTTTCGTGAATTTCGTGGTCCAATCGCTTCACTTCACCCCCATTTCCATGCATATCACGATCATTCCCGCATATTACGTGTTGATTCACGATCATTTCGACACATTTCGCGGTCCCGCGTCTTCACTTCACGGTCAGTTTCGTGCATTTCGCTGTCCAATCGCTTCACTTCACCCCCATTTGAATGCATATCACGGTCATTCCCGCATATTTCGTGTTGATTCACGGTCATTTCGACGCATTTCGCGGTGATGACCATTCACTTCAGGGTCAGTTCTGCGCATTTCGCGGTCCAATCGCTTCACTTCACCCCCATTTCCATACATATCACGATCATTCCCGCATTTTCCGTGTTGATTCACGGTCATTTCGACACATTTCGCGGTCCCGCGTCTTCACTTCAAGGTCAATTTCGTGCATTTCTCTGTCCAATCGCTTCACTTCACCCCCATTTCAATGCATATCAAGGTCATTCCCGCATATTTAGTGTGGATTCACGGTCATTTCGACGCATTTCGTAGTGACGACCATTCACTTCAGGGTCAGTTCTGCGCATTTCGCGGTCCAATCGCTTCACTTCACCCCCATTTCCAAGCATATCACGGTCATTCCTGCATATTCCATGTTGATTCACGGTCATTTCGATGCATTTCACGGTGATGACCCTTCACTTCATGGTCAGTTCCGCGCATTTCGTGGTCCAATCGCTTCACTTTACCCCCATTTCCATGCATATTACGGTCATTCCCGCATATTTCGTGTTGATTCACGGTCATTTCGACACATTTCGTGGTCCCGCGTCTTCACTTCACGGTCACTTTCGTGCATTTTGCGGTCCAATCGCTTCACTTCACCCCATTTCCATGCATATCACAGTCATTCCTACATATTCCGTGTTGATTCACGGTCATTTCGACGCATTTCACGGTGATGACCCTTAACTTCACGGTCAGTTCCGTGCATTTCTCGGTTCAATCGCTTCACTTCACCCCCATTTTCATGCATATCACGGTCATTCCTGCATATTTCGTGTTGATTCATGGTCATTTCGACACATTTCGCGGTCCCGCGTCTTTACTTCACTGTCACTTCTGTGCATTTCGCGGTCTAATCGCTTCACTTCGCCCCAATTTCCGTGCATATCACGTTCATTCCCGCATATTCCGTGTTGATTCACGGTCATTTCTACGCATTTCGCAGTCCCGCGTCTTCACTTCACGGTCACTTTCGCACATTTCACGATCCAATCGCTTCACTTCACCCCCATTTCCATGCATATCACGGTCATTCCCAACTATTTCTTGTTGATTCATGGTCATTTCGACGCATTTCGCGGTCACACGTTTTCACTTCACGGTAAGTATCGTGCATTTTGGGGTCTAATCACTTCACTTCACCCCCATTTTCATGCATATCATGGTCATTCCCACCTTTTTCGTGTTGATTCACGGTGATTTCGACGCATTTCGCGGTTACACTTCTTCACTTCACGGTCAGTTCCGCGTATTTCGCGGTCAAAAAGCTTCACTTCATTCGCATTCCCATGCATATCACGGTCATTCCCGCCTTTTCCGTGTTGATTCACTGTCATTTCGATGCATTTTGCGGTCTCGCGTCTTCACTTCATGGTCACTTTCGTACATTTCGTAGTCCAATCGCCTCACTTCACCTCCATTTTCATGCATATTAGTGTCATTCCCAACTATTCCGTGTTGATTCACGGTTATTTCGACTCATTTCGCGGTCATGACCCTTCACTTCACGGTCACTTCCGCGCATTTCGAGGTCCAATCGTCTTACTTCACAATCATTTCCATGCATATTACGGTCATTTCCACCTATTCCGTGTTGATTCACAGTCATTTCGACGCATTTCACGGTCATGCCCCCTTCACTTCACAGTCATTTCCCTAAACCTTAATCTACACCCTAACCTAAACCTATTCTCAAATCCCAAAACCTATAACCTAAACCTAAACTTTAACATAAACCTATAATCTATAACCTAAACCAAAACCTATAACCTAAACCCGAACTCGAACCCGAATTCCTAAACCTAAACTTATAGTTATAACCTAAACCTATTCTCAAATCCCAAAACCTATAACTACAACCTAGACCTTAACCTAAACCTATATCCTATAACCTAAACTCAATTCCCTAAACCTTAACCTACAACCTAACCTAAACCTATTCTCAAATCTAAACCTATAACCTAAACCTATAACCTAAACCTAAAACTAAACCTATAACATTAACCTAAACCTTTAACCTAAACTTATAACCTTAACCTAAACCTATTCTCAAATCCCAAAACCTAAACCTTTAACCTATAACATAAACCTAAACCTTTAACTTATAACCTCTAACCTAAACCCAAACCTATAACCTAAACCTAAACCTTAACCTATTCTCAATTCCCTAAATCTATAACCTATAATCTATAACCTAAACCTAAACCTAAACCTTAGCCTAAACCTAAACCTAAACCTTAACCTATAACCTAAACCTTAACCTATAACCTATAACCTATAATTTAAACCTATTCTTAAATCCCAAAACCTATAACCTAAACTTAAACCTATAACCTAAACCCAAACCTAAACCTATAACCTAAACCTAAACCTAAACCTTAACCTATAACCTAAATCTTAACTTAAAACCTAAACCTAAAACCTAAACCTATAACCTATAACCTATAACCTTAACTTATAACCTTAACCTAAACCTATAACCTATAACCTAAAACCTAAACCTAAAACCTAAATATATTCTCAAATCCCTAAACCTAAACCTACACTTAATCCTAATCTCACCTCCCTAACGTAGACGTAAACCTAAACTTGAAAACCCAAACCTAAACCCGATCCCGATCCCGCCTATTCCGTGTTGATTCATGGTCATCAATGAAATTGACCGCTAAGTGAATGAAATAAATTTTCAACCATCGACCTGATGAAATCTTGGAAAATAAGCAGGTTGGTTGGTTAAAGTAGCTTCTCCTACCCCAAAATCATATAAGGCCTGTTTGGCCGCATAGATTGGATGAGATTAGAAGGGATTGGAAGATAGATCCTAGGATTGGCTAGGTGAGCCAAACAGACACGATTATTACCATGGATCTTAAGACAATCCATTGACATCACCAACATTACCTTTAAGGCCTGTTTGGCTGAACCAATCCCACGGTATTAGGAGGAATGGGATCGCGAGATCCCGGGATATGCATGATGAGCCAAATAGACCTTGTGAACTTGTCCCGGGATATAAGCAATCCCATAGATCTTAAAACAATCCACTGAAATGTAACGTTTATTATACTTTTAGTAACTAAATTATTTTTAAAATTTTTATGATGATTTACTATCAAGTTTTAAGTCATCCTACCAAATTTCATATCATTTAGAGCTGTAAATAAATTATTAAAATTCTAGGAGTAACAGTTGTCTGAACTTAATAATTTTTATATAGTTGTCACAATAACTCATATTTAACTATCTTAAAGTTTTTATTATATTTTTTACTTATTTTTATATAAAACTAGACTCATTAAGCTTTAATTTGACTTTTGAATCACTTAAATCGGAGTTATATCGAGTGAGATATGAATTTTTGAAGTTGACTGAAAATTATAAAAATTCCGATGAGGCAACTTGGGCCGGCGGGGGCAACGCGGTTCTCTGGACTGTTGGCGGGGTGACAGCGCGGATTGGCGGGGCGGCCATGCCGATCGGCGTGGTGACAACGTGGGCCGACGGGGGCACCTTGCAACACGCATATCTCACAAACCCGAAGGAGTTATTCGACGTGCCACATATGAATTTGGGATAGGAGAAGCTGATCTACGCAATGAGCCTATCCGTCTCATGAGATTCCTCCTGCTTAGAGGTCAAAACCCGATTTCTCTACATTTCCACTATTTCCGGTGAAATTTCATTCACTCTTAAATCCTTATCCCCCAATGGGTCGAAACTATCAACTTTGACCCGACATTAACTCATTCAATCTAGATCTATGGTTTCGATCATTTAAACGGTAAATTTTCAGCTCATACCTGTCAATGTCCCGAGGAAATTAGAGGACAGAGTGAAGGTATGTGAAGATTTTAAGGAGATAGGTTGAAAAAAAGGGCTTCGACTTAGGCATGGCTGTCTACGGCCGTCTAGTTGTACCAAACGGGGTTCCATTGTCACTCCCAACTCAAGATCTGAGAATGGCAGGTCGGGAAGGAGCATGCGATGGGGCTTAAATTCATTTCACAGGCTCGCTGAATGAGCCTCGCGTTGGAGGGTGTAATGTGGGATTTCTGAATCCCAGGATGATGGATTTCTAAGTATAGCTGGAAGGAAGACCGGGATTATCCTTGATTGAATACATTCCAACAGGGCATCATGGAACATGGGATGCTCTCACCCCAGGGACAATACCTTACACCTACATTTATTATCACTCAAAAATTCATTTCTCCCGATCAATCGAATCGGGTCTCGCCATCAGGTTAGGACCCTTAGATCCCCCTCTCTTGCTACCCATTCCTAACTCCCCCTCTAAGAAAGAAAGAAAGAAAGAAGGAAAGAAAGAAAGAAGGATAGGGATACAGCTATAGCTACGGTTATAATCCGTAGCCATAGATCGGGGATGGAATCGCCGAATCCACGATTGATCGTCGACCGGGACAGCAACTTGCGATTGAATGACCGTAGCTCGGTTTTAGGTTTAGGTTTAAGTTTAGGTTTAGGTTATAGGCTTAAGTTTAGGTTTAGGTTATAGGTTATAGGTTTAAGTTTAGGTTATAGGTTTTGGGATTTAAGAATAGGTTTAGATTATATGTTATAGGTTATAGGTTAAGGTTTAGGGAAATGACCGTGAACTTAAGGGGCATGACCGTGAAATGCGTCAAAATGACCGTGAATCAACACGGAATAGGTGGGAATGACCGTGATATGCATAGAAATGATTGTGAAGTGAGGTGATTGGACCGTGAAATGCACGGAAGTGACTGTGAAGTGAAGACCCGGGACCGCAAAATGCGTCGAAATGACCGTGAAATGCATGGAAATGGGGGTGAAGTGAAGCGATTGGACTGCGAAATTCACGAAAGTGACCGTGAAGTGAAGACGAGGGACCACGAAATGCATCGAAATGACCATGAATCAACACGGAATATGCGGGAATGACCGTGATATGCATGGGAATGGGGGTGAAGTGAAGCGATTGGACCGTGAAATTCACGGAAGTGACCGTGAAGTGAAGACGAGGGACCGCGAAATGCGTCGAAATGACCGTGAATCAACATGAAATATGCGGGAATGACCGTGATATGCATGGAATGGGGGTGAAGTGAAGCGATTGGACCACGAAATTCACAGAAGTGACCGTGAACTAAAGACGCGGGACCACGAAATGCGTCGAAATGACCGTGAATTAACATGGAATATGCGGGAATGACCGTGATATGCAGGGAAATGGAGGTGAAGCAAAGCGATTGGATCGCGAAATGTGTAGAAGTGAACGTGAAGTGAAGACGCGGGACCGCAAAATGCGTCGAAATGACTGTGAATCAACACGAAATATGTGGGAATGACCATGATATGCATGGAAATAGGGGTGAAGTGAAGTGATTGGACCGCAAAATGCGCGGAACTAACCGTTAAGTGAAGGGTCATCGCCGCAAAATGCATCGAAATGACCGTGAATCAACACGAAATATACGGGAATGACCGTGATATGCATGAAGATGGGGGTGAAGTGAAGCGATTGGACCGCAAAATGCGCAAAACTGATCGTGAAGTGAAGGGTCATCACCGCAAAATGCATCGAAATGACCGTGAATCAACACGAAATATGCAGGAATAATCGTGATATGCATTGAAATGGGGGTGAAGTTAAGCGATTGGACCACAAAATGCACGGAACTGACCATGAAGTGAAGACGCGGGACCGCAAAATATATCGAAATGACATTGAATCAACACGGAATATGCGGGAATGACCATGATATGCATGAAAATGGGGGTGAAGTGAAGCGATTAGAACATAAAATTCGCGGAAGTGACTGTGAAGTGAAGACGTGGGACCGCGAAATACGTCGAAATGACCGTGAATCAACACGGAATATGCGAAAATGTCCATGATATGCATGGAAATGGGGACGAAGTGAAGTGATTGGACCCCAAAATGCACGGAAGTGACCTTGAAGTGAAGACGTGAGACCACAAAATGTGTCAAAATGACTGTCAATCAACATGAAATACGTAGGAATGACTGTGATATGCATGGAAATGGGGGTGAAGTGAAGCGATTGGACCGCGAAATGCGCGAAACTAACTGTGAAGTGAAGGGTCATCACCGTGAAATGCATCAAAATCACTGTGAATCAACACGGAATATGCGAGAATGACCGTGATATGTATGAAAATGGGAGTGAAGTGAGGCGATTGGACCGTGAAATGCGCTGAACTGACCGTGAAGTGAAGGGTCATCACCATAAAATGCGTTGAAATCACCGTGAATTAACACAGAACCTAAGTCAAAGTCCCTTTTTCCAACCTATCTCCTTAAAATCTTCACATACCTTCACTCTGTCCTCTAATTTCCCTAAGACATTGACAGGTACGAGCTGAAAATTTAATGTTTAGATGATCGAAACCATAGATCTAGACTGAATGAGTTAACGTTTAGTCAAAGTTGATATTTTCGACCCGTTTGGGGGTAAGGACTTAAGGGAGAATGAAATTTCACCGAAAATAGTAGAAATATAGAAAAATCAGGTTTTGACCTTTAACCAGGAGGAATCTTATGAAATGGATAGGTCCATTACGTAGATCGGCTTCTCCTATCCCAAAATCATATGTGGCTGTAACGCCCGTGAAAAATCCATCCTTGGGCTCGAGTACCAACTCGACCCGAATTTGCGTAGAATTCATTCCTTTGGAAAATTTGACTAGGTTAGCTAGTGCAACGTTAGAATAGCTGGGAAATGGTCCCTGATCACTTTAAATACGTTCTACAAGGCCCGAAGCGAGTGGAACTAAGGGTGCTATAATGCTCTAAAGCCTCGGATCAAACTCTAAGCCGGTTTGTTCTCTGGACCACTTTGAATCTTTGTATTGGAACTAGACCGCACGTTGAAAGTCCGATACCTCCTATCTTAGACCGTTAGGACCGTCTAGCTGGGCTTGACACTCATTCCAAAAATCAAGTCAAACCGATGATCACAGGCTATTTCATTGAGCCCGGACCGAAGAGAGTGTGAATAGGGACATAGTTGGAATTTCAAATTCAAATCTGGCACACAAATTTGACGCATCAGTATTAAGCATTCTGGCCGTCAGAATACAGCCAAATTACACCCTTGGATCAGAAAAAATATCTATTATATATCACGGGACTTATAGGCCTGATCTTGATGCGGTGACCGTTAAACTGAAACTGGGCCGCCACGTGCGATCTGGGAACCCAACCGGTCTGAAAACTGGATGTATGCTAGATCTAGTATGCATGAGCTTAAGTCCGACCGCATCTGGCCTGGGGACCTCCAGAAATGCCCTTTTGGACCGAAACGGCCCCGATTTGGTTAGGCACCAAGTAAACATTGTTCCCAAGCCTATTTTGGGAATGTTTTAGGCTATAAAAGGGGTTGAAACCCTCACTCCTCTCTCCCATCCGAATTTGAGAGAAGCCCTAGCTTGGGAGAGAGAAAAAGAGTGAGAGATTGTGAGAGAGTGGGAGAGTTCTTCCCGCCACTTGTGCTACGTGTTGCACATGCTTAAGCGACACTTCTCTACCGCTTTCCCGGCGATTCCACCGCAATCCTAGGTAAGTAAAAACCCTAAATAGTTGGTGATTTGAGTTTTTCTTGTTTCCATGGCGATGTAGCTTATGGATCTTATGTATTAGGCTCCTTACTCGCCGTAGACGAAGCATATACACTCCGCTTCAATTCCCGAGTCTACAAGACACTAGGTGAGGATTTTAGACGCTTGGATTGACGGTTCCCAATGCTTTCAATGTCGTTTAATAGTAGATTCTTGACGGCATCGCCGTTTGACATGTACAAAATGCTCTCCGTTTCCCGTTTCGTAAGCTAACGAAGAATATGAGATTTAGGGCATTTTAGTCATTTGTAGGAAGTACTGTTTGCATTCATATTTTGCTGATGTGATTGACATGGTTTGTTGTCGCATTAGGAAGTTAGGAATGCGTGCATAATTAGTTTGGCGAAGAGATTCGCCTAATTGCACACTTTGGGTCGACATGCTATATGTAGACCTAAGTGTGTAGTGCATGTGTTTGTATAAATGCTTGTATTAGTATGTATTGGATTAAATGATGTTATATGATAGTTTGTGATTGATTTTTCAACTATTATGCTGACCTAGATGATTTTCTACATGTTGATAAAATGCATGATTTCATTACATGCATTGAATGTATGTGCTTGAGGATTTGCTTAAGTTGAATATGCATGGGAAGTATGCCTTGAAGATTTGCTTAAGTTGAAAGTTATAACATGTGTTAACATGCTCACATGATGTATTTCAATTCCAATACCTTGTATAGTAATTCCATAGATGTGTGGGACTTGACTTAGTCCAGGCAGTCGGTAACCGAGCGAATTCGTGGCTGACTGGTCATAGCCACGAACGACGCGTCGATGAATGTGATTCGTGTTGAGAGTTGGCGGCAGTGGTTAGGCCACGCGAAGTGTTTTACGCACTTCATGTCGTTCAATTCGAGATGCGATCGCGCTAGTCGAGCCCGTCAAGTAACCCGACTGGCCGATGCTTGTTCACCTTGTATGTATCATAACTGCTTGAACTTAGGGTACTGAACTTACCATTGTAAACCCTATTAACCGTGGTACCTTGATCCACGAAGACTCATGAGCCGGGCATGGTGGTATGGGACACCGTGGTCGAGCTGTCGGCCTACGCTGGGGCCACAAACCTCCCCGTAGTGACCAATGAGCACCTTGACTCGTGAGCAGATTATGGTGGTATGGGACACTATATTCTAGCTGTCGGCCTACACTGATCAGGCGACGAGCCCTTTGTAGTGACCGCGAGCGTATTCTGAGTTCACGGGAGGCGACGACCCTTCCGTGCAGTAGAGTACAGTAGGCCTGTATTGATAAGGTGATGGGGGAGCGGTGCAACGAGTGCGAGCAACAGCCCTGGCAGCCCTTGCAGTGACCTACGAAATGTACATCGTATGAGATTACTAGGAGTGACGACCCTAGACAGGATCCGTGTTGGGATTGATACAAGGGAGGTACCTTAGTTTCCCAATCCTGCTGTTTGAATGGACTAATAACAACTTGGTAATCATATCACCATAGCATTGCATGTGCCTGGAAGATGTGGAGCACTCTAGGGAGTGTGGCATGCCGCGGTCGTAAGATGTTGCCGTATGAGGGTGATCGTCGGTGAGGGCATACATCACGTCATATCATCTTGCATTAACAACAGTTTTAGGACTTGTCTGATTTACTGCTTTACTATTATCGCGTGATTGAATTGTGAACATGCTAATCTTTGCTCTATGATTCCACTGAGTTGATCACTCATTCCCACGTTACGGGATGGTGTTTGCAACACCCACCAGACCCTGTTGTAGTTGCAGGTGACGATGAGATCCAGGAGGTGGAGCTAGATGATGACGAGGACCAGGATGAGTTCTCGTATATGCAGTATCATGACGGCTTCCCGTAGGTGACCTGGATCGAGGGGACATCAGTGGGACATTTCTTTTTGAACATTATTCTTCTGTTATGTACATGTATATGAGACTCAGAGATGTAGTCATACTTTGGAGACAGTTGAGATTACTTTGTTTTTCCATACAGTGATATATATCTTGTTTAGTCTTCCGCTTGCTTTTATCACTGGATCTGAAGTATGAATTGCAGTTTTGGTATACTTTTACTCATGTGAATGCTTTAAATCAGACAACATTGAATCATAACCATTTTTGTTGCATAAGTGACGGTCTGGAACTCGGGAGTTGAGTTTATACACGACCCCCGATTTTCAGGGTGTTACAGTGGCATGTCCCACGGGGCATTACCGGCGCCCAAAAAAACACCCGACAAGTTGACCCCGCCGCTCGCGTGGCCGCCCCGCCAACGGTCCAGCGGGGCGCATTACGCCCCCCCGAATTGGCGTGGTCACCCCGCCGGCCCGAGTTTAGACCTCTTTGGCTACGTACTGGGTATCTATGGCTACGGTTATAATCTGTAGCTATTGGTCTGACCGTAGCAAATGACTTCACAGCAAGTTTTTTTTTTTTTTTTTTGAATCTTTATTTTTTTTTTTTGGTCCCATCATGAGGTCTATGTTATATCCAAACTATCCATTTATTTGACGATCTCATATTAAGGCTTGAGATGAAAAATAAGATAGATCTAACTATCAAATGGACCACACTTTAAAAGGCAGTGGGGAATTGAACATCCACTACTCTTTGTGGTGTGGTCCAGTTGATCTTTGGATATGAAATTTTTTTTTTTTTGGATAATGCTCTGAAATAATCTTGAAATATGGATGAACGTTTTGGATATAATAAATACATAACTGTGGGGCCCACATAACGTTAATCTATTTTGAACCGTTCGTAAGAGTTCGAGGAGCGTCAACGTTGGTCTTCGAGCACCAACCAATTCGCTTGGAGGAAAGAGCAGGGGCATTTTTAACCTTTGGCAAGGCGTCCGTACAGCTGGGGCGTATTTTCGCAAGGGAAAATGAGGTGGGCGTAGTTTCCTAAATGGGCCAAAAATGGGTCGTACAGTCGTAAATTTCTCAAAAAAAAATGTGTGTGAGAGCAATAATTCGGTAGTTCAGTGAACTACCAAATCAAGATGTTGCTTTCGAATGCCGAACAGCATAGCCAGAACATCTTGTACGCGAATTTGCTGCATCACATTGTTGGGTGCGCGTGCATCAAAAAGCTTTTGATCACCGTGAATTCTGCCTAACATCCACTTCGTCCACAAACTGCATCTGATATTGTTACAATTAATCTAAAAAATGGGTAGCGGATTAAGTGCGGCCCCAGCCTCACCGAAGATGGTGCAGCTCTTATTGTGGGTGCCACCTTGATTCATTAATTTTATATCCATGCTATCATATGTTTTTTCATATCATTTTAGGGTAAGATATGATCCCTAAAATGAAAGAATATCCAAATCTCAGGTGGACCATAATATACATAGTAAACAGTGGTAATTAGTCATTAATGGACCACATTAGTTTTGGATCAAGCTGATATTTAGTTGTAGAACTTTAATCGTGTTCATGTGATCTTATCAAGAGGTTGGATGGTAAATAAATATTATGGATGCATTACAGTGGGCCTAAGAAGTTTTTAATGGTGGGCGTAATCCACCTTAGATTTTGATCTTCTTTAATTTTGGGCTTGTTGAGGTCAAAATCTGGATGGCTCTCCACCCTGTCTTCTGAACTGTGAACCACTTCAACATCTTAAACTTGCACACTGAGAACAAGCAAAGGAAACCCTGGCTAAGCCGGGGGACCCTCTAATAGGACAAGGGAATTTGGGTTTAAGTTGGAGAGTAGAGGGAGAGTGCAAGATATTACGTACCCGTAACAATGGGGTTTCATAGTATTTATACCTGACTGTTGGACGGTCTGTGTCCATGAATCTCAGCACGATTCACTCAATCAGTGGGATTTTCAGATCATAGAGATATTGCACGCAATCCATGGATCTGTAGCATATAACGCGCATGATGCGTATCTACGAGCGAAGTAACCGATCACGTCTGCTTATGGTAGCTTCCAAGTTTGGCGCATAATGTACCCACGTTTCGCCCCGGCTTCGGCTTGGGAATCTCTTCTCTGAAGGAAGATAAGGATGAGGATGAGCCCTTGACTCAGAGGTCCTTCAAACAAAGCCGGAGACGAGGACGGGGCCTTGGCTCAGGCCGTTGTTCATCAGTGGAACCCCTCCTTACCCAACATGGGGTTCGGCTCGGGCCTGACGTGAAGTTCTGGACCAAGCGGAGTGTGACTAGGATTTACTTATCTATTAAACATTTTGGAGGTTTTCTTCAGTAGTGTTCACTGTTCCGGATATTCTTGTAGGTTTGACCAGACTAGAACGATGTCGGTCCTCGGGATTGTAAGGGGCTCGGATTTTTCCATAATAGAAGCCCCCTACTCTTTGAGGTCGGCCTCGGACTCAGAGAGTAATCAAAAGCAAGATCAGCAGCCTCATCTGATGGACCTACCTCACATAAAGATGTCATATGGTTCCAACATTTGAAGCATCATGGCCTCAGGATTTTGCACCTGTAGGTTGCCCTCTAATGGACGCGTGACGACGGTTATGATTTCGAATGATGATTGCTCCTATGATAATTTGCCACGTATTCCTGGGGAGGCATACCCGCGATGCTTCCCTTGCTCGGGCGCCATTTCGTATGCCAGAGCGTACTGTTTGATGCCAAAACCGTACTGCTTGGTAGGGACTAAGCTAGTAGCGAACTGCTATGTGTGTGATAAAGTCGGCTCGCGACTATTCAGCTGCGGCCATCATTCTTCGTAATTAATACAAAGATTCTCTATGACTTATATAAACTCCTTTCGGATCTGTTCTCCTCACTTGTATTTTGAATTCGAATGTATGCCGGAGGAAGCGATTTTCGATGAAGGCGATTCCAGTCGATTTGAAGTTTCTGGCATGCGATTCCGACCGACTAAGTATTTTCGGTAAAGGCAATTTTTGGTGATCATCCGGTGAGTCTTTTCCTCTTTGTGCTTCTCTATACTTCTTTCAAGATGTCGTCTGATTTGGAGACGGTCCGGGATTTGAACGATGACTCCAAGCCGAGAAGCACTAATGATGAAAGAGGGGCATCTGAAGGCCCATTTGAAGTTGTGCCCCTCTTCCCTTCACGCCGGAGACAGAAGGAGGTGGGGGTTTGGACTCAACGAGTTGGTAAGAAGAAAACAGTCAGAGCCCCTCGAGCTGCAGTCATAGAGGCCACTGAGATGCCCACGAGTGGGTGGGCCTTGGAGATTGTTCTGGGAGGCTCCGTGCTGACGGAGTCTCAGATGGAGTGGATCCACTCAGAGTTCAACGTCCCGGACACTGTACGGATAAGGGAACCCTAGGCCCTAGACACTGCCGATGCATCTGCTGAAGGGGAGGTTGCCATTTTTCTTTCTGCGTTCCAATGTGGGCTCCGACTCCCTTTGCATCCGTTTGTCCGAGCTCTAATAGCCTACCTTGAACTGGCTCCTGGGCAATTCACCCCCAATGCTTGGAGGGTGCTGATTTCTTCCTTCATCATCTGGCGTCAAGATGGGAATCCAGAACTGACCCCAGAGGAGTTGATAAGCCTATACCTGGTCAAGCACGATAGTCAAGAACTATGGTACTACTTCGCGACCCGAGCTGTGAGCGAATGGGAGGCCCCGACGGCTGAGCTTGGGACTTTAACAACTCAAGACCCCACCCAATTTTCGAAACTAGGTCAGACTTTAAGTATCTT
Organism: Magnolia kwangsiensis; assembly: GCA_037074715.1. Lineage (NCBI taxonomy): Eukaryota > Viridiplantae > Streptophyta > Magnoliopsida > Magnoliales > Magnoliaceae > Magnolia > Magnolia kwangsiensis. Next base: position 186,113,713 of record CM073572.1, on the reverse strand, counting down.
CTCCCCTTTACTTTTTCATCTTTTTTTTTTTTAAAAAAAACTCAGTTAGATCGAAGCTCTCTTTTATCCTAATAGATTTTCCAAGGGGCACGCCACTCCTCGACTCAGACCCGAAAAACCATGTTGTTAAGGCTAGGGCGTGATCAAGAGAGCTTCGCTCCTAGTCGAACTTGATCACAACCTCCAATGTTCACTGGTCCGGGGTTTGCAAGTCCCAACCTCTTTCGACATCATTCAGAAACCCTCTTCCGTTTTCTTAGAAGAGATCAAACTTATTCATTTGGTGCTGAGTTGTTATTCTTTGCACAGGAATGACCGAGGCATCTGGTTCTTGGAGGAGAAAAGTCGCCCCGACGGCTGAGAAGATGTTGAGGGCTGAGTCCCGGACGAAGACCACCGTTTGGAGGAGGCAAGCCACTCCTCGCGGGGAGGGCCCCTCTGGCCCAGTTTTCATTTTTGCAGCTTCGACTGTAGCCCCAATTTTCGTTGCCGCTGCTCTAGCAACCATAACTCCTTCCCCAACAACCATAATTCCTTCCCCAGCAACCATAACTCCTTCCCTTCTGTCCATCGTCTCTCCCCCACCGTGGATGCTCCTCTTATAGCCCCCAGGCCTTATATTGTCGTGCCCTCTTCCTTTGAGCAGGAGGAGGCCTTAGAATGGCTGATGACATGCTTTCTCCTCCTAATGTCGGGAATGATCTCAGGGCCGAGGCTCAATGTAACGCCCTGAAAATCGGGGGTCAAGCATAAACTCCACTCATGAGTTCTAGAACATCACTTATGCAATATTTTCAATGATGGATGAATGTCGGCTGTATTAGTGCATAAAACATGAAGTGGATTAAGCCAAAATAGCATTTCTTACTCTAGAGACAGTTAAATTTCTCAAGCAGAAGACTGTAATAAATATATAAAATGTATAATTTATTTTAAGTCTCCGGAGTGTGAACATGTTACCAGGTTAACTATATACATGTATAATTCAAAAATGAACAAAAAGAATATACATGAGTATTTTAAAAGTGCAAGATAACAAGTGTAATGACATCTAATCAGTAACCCTGTAACCCCGTCGATCAGAACCTGCATAAAGGAGAAATCCTCCTCATCATCATAAAGTCCGGCTCTGCTTCGTAAGTAACGCCATAATCTGAAACTAAAACAGGGACTGATTGGTGTTGCAAACACCGTCCCATAATGTGGGAGTGAGTGATCAACTCAGTGAAAACTATATAGTAGAGTTAACATATTATCAATTTAATTAAGCAGTAATGATAAAGCAGTACAATCAAACATGTCCTAGATACTCTTGTTAATGCAAGAATGATATGAGGGAATGATGCATGCCCTCACCATAAACTCCCTCATGCGACATCATCTAACGATCGCGACATGAATCACTACCACTGTGCTCTCACACCAACGCCAATGGCACATGCAGTGCGATGTTATGAACATGATTACCAAGTTATTATTAGTCCTTTTCATAAAGCAGGATTGGGAAGCTAAGGTACCTCCCTTGTATCATTTCTCAAAAATGATCCAGTCTAGGGTCGTCAGTCCTAGCATATCTCATACGAAGTGCGGTTCTAGGTCACTGCAAGGGCTGCTAGGGCTGTTACACGGAATCGTTACACCACTCCCCCATCACCAAATCAATACAGGCCTAGTTTGTACTCTTGTTGCTACGGAAGGATCATCGCCTCCACGTAGACTCAGAGTACGCTCGAGGTCACTACAAGGGTTGTCGGGGCTGTTATACGGAATCGTTACACCACTTCTCCATCACCAAATCAGTGTAGGCCGACAGCTCGAATATAGTGTCCCATACCACCGTATTCGGTTCACGAGTCTGAGTTGCTCACTGGTCACTACGAGGAGGCTTGTGGCCCCAACGTAGGCCGACAGCTTGACCACGGTGTCCCATACCACCATGCTCGGCTCATGAGTCTTAACGGATCGAGGTACCATGATTAACGCGATTTTCACTAGTAAGTTTGGTACTTTAGATTCAAGCAGTAGCGTCCATACATGGTTAACATACATCGGGCTAATCGGGTTACTTGACGAGTTCGACGAGTACGAGTGCCCGTTGAGTTGATCGACATGAAGTGCATAAGCACCTCGTGTGGCCTAACCATTGTCGACAAGCAACGCACGGCTCGGGTTCATCAAACATGTTCTGCGTGGCAAATACAATTTAGCCATGAACTCAAATCTAGTTACCGATTGCCTGGACTATTCAATAGCCCTAAACACAATCTGATGTAAGCAGTATGGGCATGTGATAAGATAATCCTATAGCATTTGATAACCAATATAAACATGGGTAACATTTGAAAGTACAATGAAACACATATAACATGCTATCCAACACATGTATTCTACACAAACCACGCCATACAAGTTACAGTTACTTTGAAGGAATTCATGTATATGGCTAAGGTAGTCGAGAATCTTATCTCAACAACCTTATTAAATTTAGTCCGTCACCCAATTTCTCACACAGACATTTTTATCTAACACTTAGACTACACAACTCTAACATACATGACGTATGTTGATTTCAACATATAATATAACAGATCCTTATATCAAGGAGATGTCTAATACACAACAATCATGTTCTTACATTCAATACATATGGCAGACATAAATCATAAATCCATATTTATTTAGTCATTTCAACAAACACTTAGACTAAACTTAATAACATACATAGTGTATGTTGGCCGAAACATGTATTAGGGCGAATCCTTTGACCGAGATGTTGTTACATTCATAACTAGCATAAACACACAGTAATAAATCATGACAAATATACTTTCAAATTTCATATGTATACGGTATTTTCTATGAATACATAGAATACACAAAATTCCATATTTTTCGTATTTAACTGAAATGGAAAATGGATAGCATGTTCTACATGTGAAATAGCATCCACATCAGTAATCTATCATTAACCGACATTGAAAGTCTTGAAAACCATAACCTAAACGTATATAGTCCGCACCTGAAACCAGAAAACACGTAACAAATATGATTTAGACGACAATTCTTCGTCAACGGCGGATACGCAACCTAAGGCATGAATATAGGTTAGCTACAACAACACTTAACTATTATAATCTCCAAAATAGATTAGGGTTAGGATTTCTTACCCAAGAATGGAATCAGAAACGCCGTAATAATGATACGGTAGTGGTGTTGAAGCACATGGAGTGACAGGGTAGAATCCCTGGGTGAATCTCCTACTCTCTCTCTCTCCTCTCTCTCTCTCTCTCTCTCTCTCTCTCTCTTTCTTAGCTAGGGTTTAAAATTCGTATGAGATTTGTGAGGGAGGGTTTAAGGCCTTTTTATAAGCTCAAAAGCGACGAAAATAGCCCTAAGGCTAAGGTATACTTAGGTTATAACCAAATCGGGCTCTTTCTGATCCAACGGAGCACTTCTGGAGGACCTTTTATCAAATGCGGTAGGACTTAAGATCATTAGTATTGGATCTTAAGCAAGTTAAGTTTTTTATCCGATCAGGTTTCTAAATCGTCCGTGGTGGACCAGTTTCAATTCAACGGTTACGGAAACTCGATCAGAGCTACAAGTACTATGACATGTAAGGGCCACCTTTTCTGATCCGAGGGAGAATTTGGATTGAAATCTAACAGTCAGAACGCTTAAAAATAACGCGCAAGCGAAACGATCTAGATTACTTAAAATTATATTTAATTTCTAAAAAATCTTTGGTTTCTCACTCTCTTTACTCCGAACTCAAGGAAATGGTCTCAGGACATCGTTTAGGCTTAATTTTTGAGGTGATTATCAAGTCCAATTAGGCAGTCATAATGATCTAAGTTCATCGCTATCGGACTTTCGATGTGCGGTCTAGGTCCAATACGAAGTTTCTTAATGCTCACGAGAGCAACTGGGTTTAGAGATTGATCCTAGGTTTCTAGGTAACGTAACATTAGCAGTCCTAATCATTTTGTATCTTGTATTTTATATTTAAAATGGTTCAAGTTAATTCTACTGAGTATTCAGCTTGGTACTTAACCAAATTCCACCCTAATTATGGCAGAATACGGTCATAGGGCCATTCTATACCCCATTTTGGGCACTTCTAGTTATCATATTATTTTAATTATTTTTTTAGTGGTTCATAATTAAGTTTATCCTATCTCCATCAAATTTTATAAGATTTCGTGTTGTAAAACAATTCTAAAAATGCCCAAAGTAGCAGTTGTCCAACAAGTGATTTTCAGACAGTTGTCACAATGTCCTACTTTAAACTATATTAAATATTTTATTATATTTTTCATATATTTTTATATAAAACTAGACTTATTTAGATTCAATATGGTTTTTGAACCACATAAATCAGAGTTATAACGAGAGAGATATAAGTTTTCAAAGTTTGAAAAAATGCGTAGAAAAAATGTAAAAACCAAGCTGCTTGACCGCTGTACGGACGAGGCCTCTCCGAAACGGCAAGGACCTCGCCGGTCACTGACCAATTTGGTGAGGGCTCACCCCAGGGGTGAGGTCCTCGCTCCCCTCAGGAATACTGGAAACATGTGGGACCCACGTCAGGTCCCCCCGAATTGAGCCGTTTAGGCCCACGAGTCCGTTGAGGCGTTTATCAAGTCTCATTTGCAAACCAGAATGAGTTACGTGACGTACAATATATGATTTTGGGGTAGAAGAAGATAATCCATCCAAATAAACTATCTATATCATGAGATTCTAAGAATTATATAGTTAAAATATCATTTTATTCATGTACGTACCATTTACAGTAAGTTTTAGTTTAAGTATAGTTCTTCACCTTTTAAACTTTAGGATTTTTGTCTAATATGAAAGTACTTGGAGAAATTTGAAGAATGAGGTGGTGAAAGGTGAGATTTTGAAGGAAATGGGTTGAAAAGCGATGTTTAAACTTTGTGATTGAGCTCTAAGAGTGATATGGTTGACTCATTGCCTAAGGACATCTAACTCCAAGTTGGCAAAAATTTGGGGTGTTACATTCAAGTCTCGACAGACAGCTGGACCGGAGCTGGGGAAGTAGCGGGCTCGGTCCAGGTGAGGACGAGCAGTGGGAGGTTCGAGCCAGGCTACCACCTGTCTTATCTAGCTCCTTGGGCTACTAAACATGCCCCAGAGGAGGAGATAACTAACCTTCTCACCAAGTCAGACAACTCATTCTTGAATGCATGGCTTCCATTTTTTATACGATATTTTCTATTGCCTTTCTGCTTCTTATTTTTCATTTCTTTCACATCCATATGCTCATTTTTCTATTTTCATTCAGTCTGCCCTGAAGCTCCTTTCGACTCAGGAGAGAATATGGGAGCTTGAGAAGAGAGATGCCGAGATGGAGGCTCTCCGTAACAAGGCGAGGATCCTTAGGGATGAAGCCACTTTTCTCCAACTTAACCAGGGCGAGTTGCGCTGGCAGCTTGAAGATAGGAAGACTAGAGAGTTCCAGTTGCAGAGGGTCGTAAGTGATCTCGAGGTCCATTGCGGAGCAGCGACGACTGAGCTGACACGGGCTCGGGCCCATGCGGATTTGTTAGCCAAAGAGATCACCCGTCTGGGTGAGGTCTTGGAGCAAACTAAGGCCGAGGCGGTGGAAGAACGGAACAGAGCCGTCTCGCAAGTGATGGAAGCTCAACGGGTCGAAGATGAGGCCTCTATGGTTGTGGCGGTGGTCATTACGGTGGAGGCCTTCAAGACTTCAAAGGAGAGGGAGGCCGAAGCCACCAAGTTTTACAACTGTGGCTTTGATGCTTGTATTGAAGTGGTCCAGGATTTGTACCCGGACCTTAACCTCGACCCTTTGTTGTCTGAAGACGCCGCAGAGTCGCCCGTCAAAAACACCCGCTAGGACCAAGCCCCTAATTCCCAAGCACCTCTAACCATGTAGTTTTTAGTATTTCTCCCATGGTCGAATTGTTTTGTGAATGGTATGATGGATAATATTTTTTGACCATCCTGAGAGGGCAAGTGGATGATAATTTTTGACCCTTTGGAAACGGCGCTCGGATGATGATTTTTCCTTTATATTAGTTAATTTTTGGATGTTGACTGCTGATTATTGATTACCTAGCCGATTCGTTGACAGGTCGATTTTCTTCAGGGCATGATTGAGTCGACCCTTTGACGGGTCAACCCCTTCCAATGTCGTCTAGTAGAACTTTTAAGCTTTTATGACCTAATTGTAGTTGAGTTTAAATCCCTAGGGAGTCGGCTCGTCCCACAATTGGCGAGAAGCCTCCTCCTCATTTATTAGTCGGGCGGCGAGCGAACTCCTCTGTTGGGGAGTTGGGTTAGCCTTTTAGCTTTTCCTTTGACCTAGAAGGGATGCCCTGTCGAGTTTTTATGGGATAACGCTCTAACCCCTTCTTTAAGGGATCAACTTGTTTAGCGTGCCTCTACTTACGAGGGACGACTTTCACTCAGTAGATAACCCATTTGTGTAGGAGAGAATATGGGGCATGAATTTTATTGAGAGCCTTAAAGGATGGTCGCTCGGGGGTGTACACTAATTGGGGGCCTTAAAGGCTAGTACATCAAAGATAGTGATCTTTAGGTGCTCGGTATTCTAGGGGTGAAGGAGCTGGCGGCCCTCGAGGTCTTCTAAGTGGTAGGAGCCCAGTTTAGTCGATCGGAACACGCGGTAAGGTCCTTCCCAGTTAGGTCCAAGTGTCCTAGCCCCCGGCTCGGCGATGTCCTGGAAGACCAGACGAAGTACCAAGTCCCCTGGGTGGAATCGTTTGGCCTTGACTTTATAATTGTATAATCGTGCGACCTGTTAATGTCGAGCGGCGACTCGGAGCCTTGAGATATCTTTGATTTCTTCAAGTAAATCCAGGTTAGCGGCAATCTATTCAAAATTATGATTTTCTTGGTAATTCCTCACCTGAGCAGTTGGGAGGCCAATTTCAACTGGCACCATGGCCTCCGAGCCATAAAAAAGCAAGAATGGAGTTTTCCCAGTTAAGGACTGAGCTATGGTCCTTTAAGCCTAGAGGACAAATGGGAGATTCTTGCCCCAACTACCTTTCGCTTTCTCTAACTTCATTTTAAGGTGATGCTTGATGACCTTATTGATCGCTTCTACCTGTCGATTGGACTGGGGGTGCCGAGGAGAAGAATACACATTTGTGATGTTGAGCCCTTGACACATATTTCGAAACTTGTCGTTATTGAACTGCCGGCCATTTTCTGATACGATGGTTTGCAAAATCCCAAACCGGCAGATAATATTTTTCCAGACAAAGTCAATCACCTTTCTGCTCTGTGATTTTCGCAACGGGTTAGGCCTCGGCCCATTTGGTGAAGTAGTCAACCGCAATGATGACAAATTTAACTTGCCCCTTTCCTGTAGGCAGAGGATCGATGGTGTCGAGTCCCCACTGAGCGAACGCCCACGGAACGCTCATGGGGGTCATCTCTTCTGCTGGCTACCTCGGTACAGTCGCATAGCACTGACATTTGTCACGCTTCTGAACGTAGTTCTTGGAATCTTGTTTAATGGTTGGCCAAAAATATTCTTGCCAGAGTATTTTTAAGGCTAGGGCTCGGCTGCTAGAGTGGTTTCCACAAATTCCTTCGTGAATCTCCCGAATCACATAATCTGCCTCGTCAGGTTAGAGGCACCTAAGGTAGGGCTAAGAATGCCCTTTCTTATACAGGATACCATCCAGGATGATGTATCGAGCCGCTCGGACTCTCAGTCGCCTGGCTTTCAACCTATCCGAAGGGATCTTGCCAGACGTGAGGTAGTTAAAGATTGAGTCCATCCAACTTGGAGTAGCATGCACTGGATTGACTTCCTTCTTCTCCACCTGATCAATGCTTGGATGTTCTATGAATTCAACAGGGATGACTCGCGGGATCTTCACTTCTACTGCTGAGGTGAGCCTTACTAGGGCATCGGCCCATGAATTGTTTGATCTTGGGATCCGATGAATAGTGTAACTCCAAAATCTCTCGATTAATTTCCTCGCCTCGTCTAGATAGGTGATCATCCTTGTCTCTTTGGCTTCGTACTCGATGGAAATATGGTTTACCACTAGCTGAGAGTCACATTAGACCTGGAGAGACTGAACACCCAGACTCGCCGCCAATCTGAGTTCAACTAGTGAAGCCTCATACTTTGCCTCATTGTTTAAGGCCTTGACCCGAGTCTGATCGCGTATTGAGTAGACGTGGAATTGAGTGTAATCAAGACGTTCCGGCTCCGGCCCCTGTAAGACCCGTATCTTAGTCCGTACCGTTCCGTAGACTTCTGCGGTCTTCCCGGTCAAATTTTGGCAACCTTCAACCCTTAACCGGTATTTACGCGTAACCCTGATTCACACGCCGTTAACCCGAGTGGACTAAACCCAAGACCTTTACCATAGCAACCGTGCCGTCGCCGCTGTTCCGATGTCGTGACTCGCTCGCCGAGGTGATACCCTGGTTAGGAGATGTGGGCCAGCGTTCGGTGTTAGAAAAACGCCGCATGTTGCAATCCCGAGAGAATCTCTACGACACATCACATCAATCAATCAAAGTACAACCCATCACTCCATCCCATCCCCAAGTACAACTACCCTCTCCAAAAGTCAACATTCTTCTTACACAAGTACACATCTATTACTCACCCATCACACCCATCTCTCTCTCTCTCTCTCTTACAGCTCTCTCTCTCATCTCTCTTTCTCATTCTCCCAAGCAACCCAAGAGAATCCATCGTCCAAGCTCCATGAGAGAAGCTTGGCATGACCCACTCCCTACCACCTAAGCCCACCCTTTAAAATCAATCTCGACCGTTGAATCGCACCCTTTGGAGCTCTAGGTTGCGTTGATGGAAGAAGGAATCCAAGATGATTTAAGGTGGGTGCTTCTCTCTTTCTCTCTCCTTTTCCTCTACCTAGAATGTAGTGGGTCCCATCAAATTATGTAAAATCTACTCCATTCATTAGACAGAGTGGCCCACCACATTTCAAGGAGATCCCATAAGTTAGACAAAATATTATATATATACACACACGCATGATGGGCCACGTCGTCCGTGTGGGACCCACCATGATGCCTGTGTTATATCCCTTCCGTCGACGTTGGACGTGTGAAGGCAGTAAGGGTGGCTAACATGGAGTGCGTGTACTGACATGGTGTGCACTAACAGGCTAACAAATATATATATATATATATATATATATATATATATATATATATATATATATATATATATATATATATATATATATATATATATATATATATATATATATAATATTAAGCCTTTGGGGTGGGCTGCTCATGCAGGCCCCACCTTGATGTATTGATCAAATCCACGCCGTTTATCCCCTTTCGTAGATCATTTTAGGCATTGAGCCGAAAATTTAAGTTGAACTGAATCTCTGGCGGGCCGTATTGTAGAGAATAGGTGTTTGGGCGATATAAACTGTTAGGGCCCGCTGTGATGTTTCTACTCACCAAATATATCAAACGTTGGGCTCCTTAGGCCTGTCTCGAGCCCGGGAATCCAACCGATGGGGTAGATTTTCCTGATGTGAGTCCCACCTATAAAAATCCACTACACATCAAATTTTTTTAAAAAAAGAAAGAAGGAAGTTGTTGGGATGCTGTTGTTGTCAGCGTCCTCTGGACGCTGCAGCAAACAACGTCCTTCTGCCTTTGACGGACAGGGAGAGTGAGCCCCACTTCAGGCCCCCACTGTGATGTATGTGGAGTATCCACACCGTGCATTTGATGGGTCCCCTTTAGGCATGGGATTACCCCAAAAATCTGCCATTTATGGCACTCAAGTGGTCCACACCACTAGTAACATGAGATTGAACATTTACCATTGAAATCCCTTTTCTGTCAGAGGAGTTTTGGATCCACTGTGATGCCCGTGTTTTATCCATGGCCCACCTACGTGGTGCCCATCGTGATGTGTCTATTTATCCAAGCTGTCCGTGCGTGGGACCCACCTAAAGTATGTGTTGTATTCCCTGTCCAGCAATGCTGGACGGTGGCACCGTTGATGCATGTGGTTTTCATCCACGTCACCATCTTTTTTAGGTGTGGGCCTACCCCACACGTGTGGGCAGGTGGGACCCACCTTGATTTAATGTGTTTTATATTCAGGCCGTCCAGCTGTATGGATGGTGGGACCTACTGTTGAAGGAATGGTCAGCACCGTCCATCATCTAGACGGTGGTGACCTGAATGATGTATATGTTTTATACCCACACTATCCAGTTGTGTGGGCCCCACTATGATATATGTATTTTATCCAAGCTGTTCATCAAGTAGGGCCACACTATTGGCCATCCAGCAACACCTAGCTACTGTGCTGACGCAGCAGGTTCAGTGGCCCCATCGAACCATCCTCTCATTTGGCACGTGTGGAGCCCACCCCACACATGGTGTAATATATGTGTTTTATCCCTGCTGTGGAACCCAGGTGACGTAAGGGTTTTACCCAGTCGTTCATCCATCTAGACATGGCCCGCTGTAATATGGGCTTCATCTAGGCCGTGCATCTCCTTGCAGCAGTAGTAGCTGCTGCTGATGTCAGTGGACTAGGCGTGGACCCCACACATGATGTATGTATTCCACTCCGTCCATCTGCTTTCCATTTGCACCGTCCATGGACCTCACCTTGATGTTGGTGCTGTTCTCGCATCCTCCAGCAGTGCGTGGGGCCCACCTGGATGCATGTTTTATTTACACCTTCTATATGATGATGGGTCCCACTGCATGACGCTAACCAGTTGAATCCAGACCGTCCATCAATGGATGTCAGGTAGAGACTGTCCATCAATGGACGGCCAGGGCTGCACGCTGGCAGTTCTTGTTAAAATAAAATAAAATAAAATAATATATGTTATACATATACATATATATATATATATATATATATATATATAATATACACATATATATGTTATATATTGGGCCCCACGTTGGGACCCACTGGTTGTTGAAAGTGGATTAGCTGTTGTGCCATCACCAAGATTTGTGGGACCCACCTGACATGTGTGGGTTTCATCCACACCGTCTGTCCATCCGGACGGGACCCACTTGGTGCGTGGGTGGAATCCAGACCATCCATTTGTTGTCCCCACCAACAGCAGCAGCTGCTGCGTATGTCAGCAAATTCTGTGAGTCCCATCTGAATCCGTGGACCCTACATAATTTATGTATTTTATCCCAACCGTCCATCTGGGCGGTGGGGACCCCACCTAGCTGCTGTATTGACATCAACAAGTTATGTGGGTCTGATCAGAGGTATGTGTTATGTCCTAACCGTTCATCCAATTGGCAAGATCGTCTTAAGGCTTAAGACTAAATGGGACAGATCCAGATCATTGGTGGTCCACGTATGTGGACCCGCCTTGGTGTATGTATTGTATACTGTAAGACCCATATCTTAGTCCGTACCGTTCCGTAGACTTCCGCGGTCTTATCGGTCGAATTCCGGCAACCTTCGACCCGTAACCGATATTTGTGCACGACCCTGATTCGTATGCCGTCAACCCGTATCGACTCAATCCAAGATCTTTACCATAGCGACCGCGCCATTGTTGCGGTTTCGATGCCGCGACTTGCGCGCCGAGGCGATACCCTGGTCAAGAGATGTGGGCCAACGTTCGGTGCGAGGAAAACGCCGCGCGTTGCGAAACCCAAGAGAATCTCTACAAGATGTCACATCAATCCATCAATCCATCACATGTCAAGTATACATCACCTTTCACCCATTCCCAAGCAACCATAAAAGTCAAGAATCTCTTACAAGCCAATACCTTTCTTACACCAAAAACCCTCAAAGTCAAAAAGTTCTTACACCTCCCATGAAAAAGGCCACAAAAGTCAAGATTTTCTTACACACCCATCACTCACCACATTTATCCATCACCCATCTCTCTCTCCCTTTACAACTCTCTCTCTCCTTCTCATTTTCAAACCCATTCCAAACAAGAAAGAAATCCCATACGTATGAGCTCTCCAAGCCTTCCCAAGCAACAAAGTGGCTCACTTTCTTACCCCATCATCTCCCATCCTAGCCATCTATTCCTCATCTCACCCATTGAAATCAAAGCTAAGGAGCTACGGAACTCATAGGAGTAGGAAGATTGAACGGTGGGTGCTTGATAATGTTAGTTTTCATGTTTTTGAGATGGACCAAGTGAGGCCAACCGATCAATGGTTTGGATCTCACTTGGGACCCTAAGTTGTGTCTGATGGCCTACTTTAATCATCAAGATCATCCATGATGGGGCCATTCTCCATGGACCCCATCATGATGTTTATTTCATTGCAATAGGAAGGTCATCTAGACCGTCCATATTGGTGGGGAAAGGATCTCTACCGTTGATTGTAGATTTTGGTGGTCCCACATGCTTTAGGGATCCACTTGATGTATGATCGGTTCAAGGGAGGGCCCATAGTGTCGGGGTCCCTCCATCACGTGCGTGTCCAACTCTCTATCTCTCTCTTTCCATCTCTATTTCATTTTCTCTTATGAATCAAGTTATGGTTGTGTGGCCCACTTGAATGGACCCCATCATGAGGCATGAATTCTATCCAACCATTTACAAGTGGGGCCCATGTTGTTGTGTGGTATCCACACCATACTCCATGAGGTGGCCCACCTAAGTGAGGCCCACCTCTAATGTATTTGTTTCATGCACATCCAGTATACGCTGGACGTGGGTTGAGAAACACAAATATAAGCTTGCTTCCAAGCTTTTGGGTGACCCATTCGCATAGGCCCCACCTTGATGAATGTATTCAATCCACGCCGTTTATTTCGTTCCCAAGACCATTTGGGGCGTTGAGCTAAAAAATGAGGTCCATCCGATCTTCAGGCGGGCCATAACTTGTAAAATAGGGGATTCAACCATTGAAAGACACCCTGACATTTCTAATCGCCGGAAAAACATCGGATATTAGACTCATTGGGACGGTCTTGAGCCACTGAAGCCAATGGACGGGGTGGATCTACTTGATGCGGACCCCAGATGTGAAAAATCGCAGAAAAATGGGTTTTCCCAATTTTTTTAAAAAAAGGTGCAGAGGCTTGCCTCTGCCTCTGACGTGCTGCAGCAGCGGCACACTGCTTTGTACAGCGAGCAGGCGGGCGGGTGGGCGAGCGACCAGTCCCACGGCTGCTGCCGTGGGCCCCACCATGATGTGTATGTACAAATCCAAGCCGTTCATGAGGTGGGCCCCCTCCAAGTTTCAACGGAATCCAAAAATTGAGTGGCCCACATTGCAGGAAACAGTGGGGTTAAACCTCTACCATTGAAACCCATTGTTGGGCCCACCTAAGTTTTAAATCAATTTGAAATTTGTGTTTTCACTTCATCCAGGTTTGAGTGACCTTATGAATGGATTGGATGGTATGTAAGCATTGAGGTGGGCCCCACATGGGACCCACAGTGATGTATGTGTTTGTATCCACCGTCCAGGCGGACGGTGGTACCCACCATGATGTATGTGTGCTGCATCCACCATCCAGCGGACGGTGGAGCCCACTGTGGTGCGTATGCATGTGTGCATGCGTGTGGGTGCGTGTGTGTACGTGTGGGGTTGTGCATGTGTGTGTGTGTGTGTGTATATATATATATATATATATATATATATATTATTGTATATTATATATATATATATGTATATATACATATATATTATTGTATATACTATATACATATATATATTATATTATATTATGTAATAAACCTGATGGTGAGCCTTGTGGGCCCTACCATGATGCATGGGTTGCATTCAATTCGTCTAACCATCTTAGAAGCTGATGGGTAAAAAGAATGAGCCAGATCCATAGTCCAAGTGGACCCCACCTTGGCATGTTTTGAGGTCCATCTTAATGTATTTATGGTAGGTCATTGGGGGCCCACTTGATGTGAATCTAAGGCCCATGAAATTAGGCCATTAATGTATTCCAAGGCCCATGGATCGAGGCCCATTTAATGTATTCTATGGCCCATTTAATTTATATAAGGCTTATAGGATTAGGCCCATTTGATATGTATAAAACCCATGGGACTGGTCCCACGTTGATGTATTCCAAGGCCTATGGGATTAGGCCCATTTGATAGGTAAGGCCCAGTCGGTGTGGCCCATTTGATATATATAAGGCACATGGGTCGAGAACCATTGATGCACTCTGAGGCCCATGGGTTATGACCCATTGCAATGTACCTAAAGCCTATTGGTGAAGCCCAGTAATGCGGCCCATTTGATGAACATAAGGCCCACTAATGTAGCCCATCTGATGTAATGAAGGCCTAATGGGATGTACCTAAGGTCCATTGCAATGTGCGAACCCATCATGGTTGTGTAATGATGTTTACTACAGGCTTTGGCTTGGGAGCAATGGTGGTTTGACGTCCACATTGCAAGTATAGTGTTGGTTAAATGTCCACATTATGACTCTCCCTAGGTCCATTGTTAGGCCGTAATTATTGTGTATAGGCTGTCTAGGCCCATCTGCATTGTAAGGATAATTCATTACTTTGTAACATGCGTAGTATCATTCCATTACTCATGCCCATACGCATCATATGTATGCTTGATATGAGAAATGTTTAATCATCATATAAGCCGTTGGGCCGAGACATTTATGAGATTCCATATGAGACGGAGCGTCCCACATGAGCGCATGGTGTGCACAAGATTTGCTGCATGATTGGATGGTATGATTCGTGCATTACGTATTGTGTGATATAGTTACTGTACGCCCTAGTGACATCGGGGCCGTAGCCTCCACAAACAGATCGTGGTTGACAGGATTGGATACCGAAAATCTCATTCTACATGGGGTGCTATAGATATCCCTGAGTGAAAGTCTCTAAACCCTTATGGTACCAAGAGGTTACTCCAAGGTCTAAACCGAGTGGATAGATGAGCGTTGAGTGCCGATTATCAGACGGTTGCGCTCTCCACTGTGCGTGGTAAGTTGGAAGGGGGTGCGGCCTTACCCGCCCGAGAGTAGGGGGCAATGCTAGGCTGAGTTTGACCAGCTCAAGGAATGGGTCTGCTATCGACGAGTCGAGCCCGATATTGACTGACAGATAGTGAGGTCTCTTGCATCGCGATGTGGCGACGATCTGATTTAGAGTGTACTAGATCCCGGTGATATCCCAGAGTTGAATTGTATTGACATGTGGACTTAAATGAGGATTGTATGCTTGACTTGTATCTTGCATCGCATAACCTTGGTACGACTCATGATATTTATGGATCCATCTGCATATTCCGCATTACTCTGATACTGCATGATCATATTACTACCTTGCGCACACACTTTCACCACCCTTTAAGCTTTTTATAAGCTTATGCACGATCGTTGCATGCAGGTGACGTTGGGGCGCAGCAGCGCTGAGGCAGGAGTGCTTTGCAGATCATTTTGAAGTTTTTATTTTTCATCATTGTATTTCCCTTTATGTTCATTGTACTTGTAAAGTTTTTGATCATAGTGGAAATGTAATGGAGTTCTTGGTTGTTGTTTGTGGGTTATGCCTTTGGTTATGCTTATTACGAATCAAACTGACGTTGAAAATCCTCCTCGTAGCATCCCAGGATCGAAACCTGGCGAATGAGAGCTGTGAGCCGAGAATGGGGTTCTATGGAGGCTGTCGGCGCCAGATTCAGTGACCGAGAATTTTGTGAGCCCGATTTTTGAGTTTGGGGTGTGACATATACCCACTCCGTCCACCTGTTAGGACGGTGGTGTGGACCCCACTGTGATGTTTATGTCTTATGCACACCGTCTGTCTGACGGGCCAACCTTGATTCATTTATTTTAGCCACGCCATTCAGTCTGTTAGACTTGTGGCCCACTTGATAGATGTGTTGTACATCCATATTATTCATTTAGAGGGCCCATTTGGAAGATGCAGGCCCACCTGGTGGTTGTGCAGGGCCCACCTACTACGAGGTCCTTATATGAGGCCTAGTTGTAAGGACCATTGTGGTGTATTTATGGCCCAGGTGCCAAGGCCATTGTGACGCACATGTGGCCCATGGGTTGAGGCCCATTGTGATGTATACCCAGCCCATGAGTTGGGGCCCGATGTGATGTATTTATGGCCCATGTGTCGAGGCCCATGGTGATCCATTTGAATCGGCCCATTCAAACGGCCTGATGCGAGGTATATGAGGCCCATGAACGAGGCCCAGTGTGACGTATGTGTGGTCAATACATTGTGTATGATTTCCTTATGAAGGCCATGACCGGGGAGCAATGTTGGTTTGACGTCCACATTATACGAATAAATGTTGGTTAGATGTCTGCATTATAATTCTCCCTTAGGCCCATTATTAGGCCCATACTTATAGGCCGTCTAGGCCCATCTTCGTTATGAACAACATCCCTCACCTTATAACATGCTTAGTATAACTCCATGACGCATAGACCATTTGATGTATTTGAGGCCCACTTGATGAAGTCCGATTCAATGTATTTGGAGACCCATTTGACTTGGCTCATTTGATTCAACCCATTTGTATCGGTCTATTTGATCGGCCTGCTTGTATCGACCCATTTGATTGATTTAGCCCATATGATTGATTAGTCCCATCTTGATGTATTTGTGGCCTGGTGCTGAGGCCATATATGAGGCCCATGTTACGAGGCCAACTTTGATATACTTGTGACCCATCTAGATGAGTATGTTATGAGTAGACCCACTTGCTGCTTATGCAAGGCCCACCTGTTGTGTATGTAGCCCTTGTATAGAGCCCATTGTGACGTATATCAAACCCTTGTATGAGGCCGTGGGCCCACTATATGTTCGGCCTTATGTGAGCCACTCCTTAGAGCAATGATGGTTAAATGTCCACATTGTGACCTTCCCTTAGGCCTTTTGTTAGGCCGATTGACGATTCTGATTGTCGTAACCGATTTCATTCACTGAGGCCTACTCTGATTCCGATTTCGATTTCTAGGGCTTATTGCCGAGACCTATATGATGTATATGTGAACGGTAGTTGAGGCCCATTGTGATGTATCTATGGTCCTTGGGCAAGGCCCACTGTGTTGTATATTGGGCTTTTGTATGAGGTTGTCGGCTCATTATGTGTTTAGCCCTGTGAGGGTCATTCCTTGGGGCAATGTTGGTTAGGTGTACACATTGTCGAGGCCGATTGTTGATGCCAGTCATTGATACCGATTATGAGCATGTGACTGCATAGCATCATGATACATACCCATACGCATCATCTGCATGTCTGTTATGAGATATGATTAACCATTGCATATGTCATAGTGCCGGTTGTTATGAGACTCCCTGATAGGCCGATAATGTCTTACATAAGCGCACGGTGTGCGCAGGATTGAGGCATGACTGGATTGTATGACTCATGCATCTTGCATTGTGTGCTGCAATTACTGAATGCCCTAGCCACATCAAGGCTGTAGCCTCCACAGGCATATCATGGATGGCCAGATGGGACACCAAAAATTATTTCTACATGGGGTGCTATAAATATCCCTGGGTGAAAGTCCCTAAACCCTCTTGGTTTCAGAGGTTGCTCCAACGTCTAGACCGAGTGGATGCATGAGCACATGAGGGCCGTATACCGTTAGGCCACGTCTCCTACTGTGTTATGGTCGGTTGGAAGGAGGTGCGACCTTACCTGCCCAAGAGAAGCTTGCAATGCTAGGCTGAGTCTAACCAGCTCGAGGAATGGGTCCGCTATTGACGAGCCGGGCCTGATATTAACAGGCGGATAGTGAGGTCTCTTCTACTCACCTTGTTACGCGCGATGGGGCGACAATCTAGTTTGGAGTGTAATAGACCCCGGTGATTTCCCAGAGAGGAACCGTACTGATATGTGGACTTATTGAGTAGGAGTTGCATGCTCATTCATTCATTCACTATCCACTTGGGCTGGTGGTACATAACTAATCATTGTGTACCTTCATTATGGCAAGGATTTCGGTTAAGCGCGCGACTAATATGAGATCAGGAGTTTACCACATTGAGTCTGACTATCTAAATTTAGGTATGGGACTGGTTTGGATAGAAGTCCCTTATGGTGGACCCCGTAGCCTGCGATACTACGTACTATCATCCCGACTTCACACTCCAGCATGGTCATTTCATTCACATCGCATATTGCATTACATCCGCAGGCATATGACATTTTGGGTTGCTATATTTCTGCACTTATATGGTCTAGACAGACTTCGCAGGATTTGCATATTTCATTGCACCCTCGGCATCTGATATTTGGCTCTCCATAACTCCTTGTTTCATAGCTTTCTATATTGCGTATTCTGCTATTGATTTACTTATGGACTTGTCCGTACTTCCGCTTACCCTATTATCGTATGATTTATGCTCTTGTCAGTATTTCTGCTTATTCTGATATTGTATGATTTATGGATGATCAGTAATTTTGGTATTGTATGATGATGTCATTGTATTGAACATTTGATACTTACCTTATGCACACACTTACACCACCCTCTAAGATTTCTATAAGCTTATGCATGATAGATGCGTGCAGGTGATGTTAGGTTGTAGCAGTGTTGAGCTTGGAGCGTGCAGTGGTCTTCTGGAGCTTGATTTTTTTTTATTTATGTATTTTCCTTTCAGTATTGTACTCAAATGATTATATTAGTGGATTTGTGATGATGATGTTGCCTTTGTGAATTGGATAATCTTATGGTTATACTTATTACTAGTTAAATATACAAAAAAATCCTCCTTGTAGGATCCCAGGATTAGAATCTGGCGTATGAATGCTAGGAGCTGAAAATGGGGTACTACGGAGGTTGTCGGCACCAGATTCACAATCGGGATTTCTATGAATTTGATTTTCGGGTTTGGGGCGTGACAGCCCCTTTGGTATTGGACGACCCTTCTATATAGAGAACACATCTCGAGTCTGACACCGCCTTTTGGTCACCTGGGGGGATAGGTGAAGTCATTTCGACTTCAATGCTGATCTCTTTTTCGCTCGAAGTTGTGAATTCAGCAATGAAGTCGGCCACAACTTGGCCCTTGATTGCTGTCTTCGGACGAAACTGGATGTCAAACTCACCAAGTTCGATGGCCCACTTGGTCATCCGACCTAAAACCTTGGGCCTCTGAAGAACTTGTCTAAGAGGAGAGTCGGTCAACATAATGACAGAATGAGCTTGAAAGTATGGACGTAACCACCGAGATGAAAAGACAAGATTGAGCGCTAGCTTCTCTAAGGGCGGATATCTTTTTTTTGCAGGTACCATAGCCTTAGTCACGTAATATACGGAGTGCTGCCTGCCTCTGACCTCCCTGATCAAGGCTGAGCTGACGGCCTAGACGGAGACCGCAAGGTACAGGAACAGGGTTCACCTTCTTCAGGCTTAGATAGTAAGGGGTGAGCCCAGATACTGTTTTAGCTGCTAGAAGGCTTGCTCGCATTCTGACGTCCACTCTGCCTTCTTATGACCCTTCAATTGTTAAAAGAAGGGGAGACATTTATTTGTTGCTCTGAATATGAAACGTCCGAGTGCAGTGACTCTTCCCGTGAGGCATTGTATTTCCTTGACAGTCCGAGGTGAATTCATGTTGAGGAGTGCCTTGATCTTGTCGGGGTTTGCTTTGATGCCCCTCTGGCTAACTTGGAACCCAAGGAATTTTCCTGATTCGACCCCAAAAATGCACTTCACGGGATTCAACTTCATCTGATACACTCGGAGAATAGTGAATGTCTCCCTGAGATTTGTCAGGAGATCGGACGCCTTCATACTTTTCACCAACATGTTGCCGACGTACACTTCCATAGTGTGTCCGATTTATTAACATCTGATTTACTAACCTTTGATACGTTGCCCCGGTATTTTTCAAGCCAAATGGTATAACCCGGTAACAATAGAGTCCCTTGTCTGTGACGAAGGTAGTCTTCTGCCTGTCTGGGGATGCATCGCGATCTGATTATACCCAGAATACACGTCCAGGAAGGAGAGAAATTCATGACCGGCTGTACTGTCCACTAGTTGACCAATCCGAGGTAATGAGAAGATATCCTTGGGACACGCCTTATTCAAATCCGAGTAGTCTACACAGACCCTCCATTTTCAATTGGATTTTTTGATAAGCACCACGTTTGCAATCCAATTGGGGTAATATATTTATTTTATAAAACCAACATCGAGTAGGATGAAGACCTCATCGGTAATGGCCTCATAGTACTCAACATCGAATGGTCTTCTCTTTTACTTTACTGGTTTATGATCTGGGTCCACGTTCAGCCTATGGACCAAAAGGTCAGGAGAGATCCATGACATATATGCATGTCACTACGCAAAGACGTCCTTATGTTGCCGTAGGAATGTTCTCATTTTGGACCGTTGCTCAAAACTTAATGACGTCCTGAGCTGGATAGTCTTGCTCGGGTCTGCTTCATCAAGGGGCACTTTCTCCAGGTCTTCTACAGATGAGTTCCTTGTGGGTCCTCGGGGATCCAAGACGTTGAACGTTGCTCGAAACTTAATGACGTCCTGAGCTGGATAGTCTTGCTCGGGTCTGCTTCATCAAGGGACACTTTCTCCAGGTCTTCTACAGATGAGTTCCTTGTGGGTCCTCGGGGATCCAAGACATTGACAGTAAGTGCTTTCTTCACAGATCTTTTTTTGACTGCTATTGCATAACATCTTCGAGCTTCACGCTGATCGCCTTGGAGATAACCTATTCCACTCTTGGCTGGGAACTTCGTTGCATTGAGTGAGAGTAGAGATGACTACCCTCATTGCATTGAGAGAGAGTCTGCCCAGGATGATGTTGTAAATAGATGATACATTGAAAATAAGGAAGTCCACCATAAGGGTGACTTGATGTTGCCATTCTTCCGTAGTTACTGGGAGAGAGATGGCTCCTTCTAAAATCACCCTTTCCCTGGTAAAGTCGTGCAGGGGGGTCTTCACAGGTCGGAGGCGTGACCGTGAGATTGTCATTCTTTCAAAAGCTTCAGAGTAGACCACGTCGGTTGAGCTCCCGGTGTCGACCATGATACGATATACTTTATGGTTGACTATGGTCATGGTAACCACAAGGGCATCGTCATGTGGATGTTGGATTCCACGTGCATCATCCTCTATGAAGGTCAAACTGCACGGGCTGACCTGAAGTTCTTTACTAGGCCACTCGGTCAAGTGGACGTAATGTTCTGGATCAAACTTCTGAGAATAAGCTTTCCGAGCCCTATTCGAATCTTCCCGCCCCCCTGGACAAGCCCTCAAAAATGGTGCGGATTTCAGCTGGCTCTTTTATGGGGTTATTTGGTCGCTCTTGCTCCCGTTCTTCCTTCCGAGCGGCTCTCTCTCTTAGTGTATTGGCGCAGATGCCCCTTGTGGATAAGGGACTCGATCTCATTCTTAAGATCCACACAATCATCCGTATTGTGGTCGTAGTCCCAGTGGAAGTGGAGAACTTGCGTTTATCCCGATGCTCCGGGTTGACCTTCATGTAGGCCAATTCAAAAGTTTCTCTCCTCAGATATTCAGCAAGATCTGCTCGGAGAACGTATTGAGGGAGGTGTAGGAATGAAATTTTCCTTCCGGCCTCTGGCTCCGGCGATGGTCGCAAGGGGTGCGGTCATTAGACCCCTTGCCGGTCGGCTGGGTCTCTTCATTCCTAGGTCTCTTCCCTTTGTTAGTCGAGTCGGATACTTGGACGTTCTTGCGGGCATTGACGAACTCCTCAACATTAGTTTACTTTTGAGCTTTGGTGATGAGGTCGGCTAAAGTCTTGGGTGGATTTTTCTCAATAGAGAAGGTGAATCTTCCCTCTTTCAAGCCACCGAACACGGCATCAAGTGTCATCTTATCATTATAATCTTCTACCTGTAGCGCTTTCTCGTTGAGCGTGTAATGTAGTTTTTCAGCGACTCCTTGGGCCCTTGCTTGATGGTGAACAAGTGAGTATTCGGTTTCCGACCCTTCTTACCACTTATAAACTGGGTAAGGAATAATCGTCTAAGTTCTGCGAAGGTTCCGATGGAGTTAGGTTTAAGCTAATGATACCAACTCCGAGTGGACCCTGTGAGTGTAATTGAGAACCCCCTGCACATCATTACATTTGTTGCTGTCTGGATTTGCATCCGTAAATGACAAGCTTTCATGTGCTCGGATGGGTCCCTGGTTCCAGAATATTGGATGCTGAGAGGTATTTGGAACCTTTGTGGCATCACCTTATGTGACGTCTTGAAAAAATTCGTACAGAGACCCGAGCACCACCTTGGGCAGAAATCACTTAAGATTAATTCCTTTAGAAATTCAACGTAAGTTAACTAGTACTAAGCCAGATTAGCTATGAAATTAGCACTGTTCGCTTTAATATACGTTCTAAAAGACTCAAAACTTGTGGAATCGTTAACGCTATAACATCTTAAAACCTAGGATCAAACTCTAAACCCGTTTGTTCTCAGGAACCCTTTGAAACTTTGTAATGGACTTAGACCGTGCGTCGTGAGTCCGGAAGCAATGAACTTAGACCATTATGACCGCGTAGTTGGGCTTGACTACCACCCCGAAAATCAAGTTCAAATGATGTCCTGAGACTATTTTATTGAGCCTGGAGCAAGGAGTGTGAGAAAAGGTAGAATTCTTTATAAATTAAATGTGATTTAAGTAAATTTGGCACGTGTCTCTTGCGGGTTAATTATAAGCATTCAGACCGTTGAAATCTGACCCAAATACACCCTCGGATCAGGGAACATTTTCACTCATGTCAGTGTACTTGGAATCTCTGATCGAGTCTTAGTGACCGCTGAACTGAAACTGGTCCGCCACGCGCGATCCGAAAATCCGATCGAACTGAAAACTTAATGTGATCAGGATCCAGCATCCATAAGCTTAAGTCCAACCGCATTCAGTTAGAGGACCTCCAGAAGTGTTCTTTTGGATCGAAAAAGACCCGATTTGGTTATAACCCAAGTATACCTTGGTCTTAGTCTAAATATGCGAGTTTTTAGCCTATATAAGGGTCTTAAACCCTCTCACACTTGCGTTTTATCACTGGATTTGGAGTATGAATTGCAGTTTTGGTATAATCTCACTCATGTTAATGCACTAACTCAGACAATATTTAATCATAAGCATATTTATTGCATAAGTGATGTTTTGGAACTCGGGAGCTGAGTTATGTTCAACCCCCGATTTTCAGGGCGTTACACCTTGTTCATAATCGCTGAAGTGAAAGGAGGTTCGGTCTCTTCCATCATGGCCTGAACGATGGTGGGGACTGATGACGGCTGTTGCTTCTTTTCCGGAGTCAAGAATTTATCGTTGAGTTCCACAAATCGTGCTTCCCAAGGATCTTTATTCTCAGCGACTATCTCTAGGGCATTTTATATTTCTGGAGTCATTCTTTCCCTCATCCATTCTATTTGATGACGGAGATCTATAGGTGCTAGGGCTGAGGTGATCGAAGCGTTGGTCGGAGCTCGAGTGGCAGTGTTCCGAGCTGAGACTCGGATTTGGGTCGGAAGAGGATTCTGACCCAAGATCGGCGCCTAGGGGCGCTAGGGTGCTTCGGGCCTCATACTCCTTTGCGCAGAGTGAGCCTCCACAACTAGATCGACTGGCTTGTGAACAAGATTCTCCTGAGTCGGGTGTGGTCGTGGTGCCTGTTGCTGCTTCATCCTGTTCACTTCATCACGTAGGGCTTGTATTTCGTTTTGCATAACTCGATACTTACTCACCCGATTGTAAGAACGCTGGGAAGGCCCTGGGGCTGATTCAGTGTGAAGTAGTGAAGAGGAACGAGTATACTCATTCTGCTCCGGTTCCACAACTGATACTTTCTTCTTTCCTCTTGCCATTGTATTTGAAAATAAGAACCTAATCTTTCGTATCAAATTCCCACAGACAGCGCCAAAAAATGTTAAGATTAAAATTTGGACGGCTTTCCACCTGTCTTTTGAACTGTGAACCGCTTCAACGTCTTGAACTTGCACACTGAGAACAAGCAAAGGAAACCCTGGCTAAGCTTGAGGATCCTCCGATGCTTAAGTCAGATCAAGGGAATCTGGGTTTAAGTTAGAGAGTAGAGGGCGAGTGCAAGATATTACGTACCTGTAGCAATGAGGTTTCATAATATTTATACCTGATTGTTGGACGGTCTGGGTCCATCAATCTCTGCACGATTCACTCAATCAGTGAGATTTTCAGATCATGGAGATATTGCATGCAATCCACGGATCGTGTACCATATTACTCACATGATGCGTATCTGCGAGAAAAGTAATCAGTCACATCTGCTTATGGTAGCTTCCAAATTTGGCACACAATGTACCCACGTTTTGCCCCTTCTTTAGCTTGAGATTCTCTTCTTTGAAGGAAGATAAGGATGAGGACGAGCCCTCGACTTGGAGGTCCTTCAAACAAAGCTGAAGACGTAGACAGGGCCTTGGCTTAGGCCGTTGTTCATCGGTGGAACCCCTCCTTACCCGAAATGGGATTTGACTCGGGCCTGACATGAAGTTTTCTATCTTAGACACATCTTCTGTCATGAATATGAACTAGAGTTTCGGACCGAGCGGAGTGTAACTACGCCGTACTTATCTGTTAAACATTCTAGAAGTTTTGTTCAGTAGTGCTCACCATTTTGGACATTCTTGCGGGTTTGATCGGATTAGAACGATGTTAGTCCTCGAGATTGTAAGGAGATCGGATCTTCCTATAAAAGGGCACGTGCCCAAAAATAATCTAAAAAAACATATGAACGACATAGACATAAAATACATACATCAAAGTGGGGGCAAGGGCCGCACCCACTCCCTCAAAAATCAGGCCGATCCCGAAGTCAAGCTGGTCGCACCACAGTTTTACTGTAGTGACGTGGACACCTGCCACTTAAACCTTCCTGGGCCCATAGCCATGTTTATATTTCACCCCACCCGTTCATAAGGTGAGTCCTACCATGATGGAGGTAAAACAAAAATATCAAGTTGGATCCAAAACTTTGGTAGGCACAAAGAATGTTTCAATTGTGGGGCCCATCTCCACTGTTTCTTGTAGTGTGGCCCACTTAAGTTTCGGATCTGCATGATTTTTTTATCTCCTACTAACATGATCTGTACAACTTCATGGACGGACAAAAATTCATAAAAATATCCTGGTGGGCCCCAGAGATCTTTTTTATTTCACGGGCTTCCCACTGTTGCAGAATATTTCACGGGCTCCACATGCGCAGGAAATTCGCGTACCATTCCTCGTCGGTGGCTGCCAGGCTGGCAACGAAACAATTGGTTTCCATGTCGAGTTTCGTAGTCTGCGGGATACTGGATGAGTTGAGAGCTCGTCTTGTATAGCATGAAGCAATGGGCCACGCCATCCCAACTGGGTGCCACTTAATACTTACCTGGTGTCATATATATAAGATGATCTGAACCGTTTAAATTTCTTCTTCCATCGATGATGGATCTTATACAGTCCCTTACACCAATTGAATGTTTTCCTAACATCCAATCGGTTGCTATCAAATTGATGGTTGAAATGAAGTCGTTAGCGATCCAAATTTAAAGGGCCATACGGATGGTTGAGATAGTCCAATCAATGGATACCTGGATCATGGGAGCCGCAGCTTAATCTTACCATACTGTGCCGTTTGAGTTTGCATCAAGACATGTGTAGGATATCCGAGCCATTGAAAATGTAGGTCTCATCACAAGTATCAGCTGGTACGAAAATTGTTCCAACCCATTCATCAGGTGGGCCAAACTTGTATGTTAGTTCAGATCGCCAGCTATCCATCATCTCTATATTGTACCCCACCTTATGAATAAATCAACCCTATTTTCACGACAGACAATCTTAATGATGGGGCTGGCCTTTTAACAGATAAGATTTTAGCCACGTGTCACACGATTGGCAAGAAAACTGTGCAGTTGGGTAAGCTTACGGTACATGAAGCAGTACCAGATTACATCTCTTTTTTAATTCGAGGGGCCTACAATAGGAGTGACGATCCAGTCCCCTTGCATTGTGGGGCACGTCTTGCCTCAATCGCCATGAACCTTTGCACCTGTAAAGTAGGTTGGTAATCTAGACCGTCCATCTAATAGGGTGCAGCTTTGAATGTCCTGTGTTTGAAAAACACGCTAATCAGACGATGCCGGTCATTACTTTCCATGTTGAATGTTGACTGTCAACTATTTTTAGTTTCTGACGGGCTGGGCTAGACACAAGTCGTTAGATCATGGGCTGGAGTTATGCATGCTGCGGTGCCACCGCCCTTTGACACCCTGTCTCAAATGATCATAACCGTTTATATGACTAACTCACCTTGACGGTGTAGTTGGAATATTTTTCAATCTGTTAATCACGGTCTCTTTTACTCTAAATATGGACAGACCCAAAATTTCCTTTGAGTACAGGAAGATTTTTTGAGTTGGATATTTATCAAAACAGTCATTCGATGGTACGAACACATGGTGAAAAGTCATATGGTTTTACAGTAAGATGCTTTGAGATAAAATATTTTTTAATGTACGGACAGAGTGTAAAAAGTCTTAACTTATACTTTTTTTTAGAGAATCCATGAACAACGGTGGATCTGACAGTCTGC
This sequence comes from Magnolia kwangsiensis, assembly GCA_037074715.1. Taxonomy (NCBI): domain Eukaryota; kingdom Viridiplantae; phylum Streptophyta; class Magnoliopsida; order Magnoliales; family Magnoliaceae; genus Magnolia; species Magnolia kwangsiensis. The sequence goes on along the minus strand of CM073572.1, from coordinate 186,087,134 downwards.
GCCTGTTTGGCTATGAAGCTATGAGGGTTTTACTGTGATGTGTTTCCGAAATTTACGTTGACCTCTAATTTCATGATTCAATTTTAGGTGTAAGGATAAAAATTCATTCCCATATGTAATCCAATTAAGTTAATCGAATGATTGGAAAATAAATAAATATACAATTGGACACCCACCCTTTCTAACCACTTTATTCCTTTCTAACCACTTTATTTAGTATAGCCCACCTGAATCAAGTATTGTTCTTATTTATTACCCTTGGTACAAAATTTTTTATACCGTATCTAATGATTTGAGTGGATTTCATGTGGTCATCAGAGTGAGCCCTATAAAAATTAATGGGGCTGTCTCTCTCGAGTGGGGATTGAAAGTCTACCATTGAAAATTTCTCGCGGTCCACATAAGTTTTCAACCAACCTGGTATACGTCTTCTCCATTCGTCCGGTCTCCATGACCTTAATTATGAACATGTTGGTTGGCAGATAAACATCATGATAGGCCCAAGGATGGTTTCAATGGTGGGCATCAATGTCTCCGTTGTTCCATGCGGTGGTCCATTTGAATTTTGAATTTTGAATTTGCTCTTGCAAATGCAAATGCATGGACAGTATGAATTTAGTATGTATATTATGATTGGCCCACATCACTCGGTGACATCAACAAGCCACTAAAATCCACTCCAACAATTACACGTGTGTTTTCATCTTAGGTCCATGGCCGAAAATCAATCTAACCTATGATAAAGATGGACCACATCGAAAGAAACAGTTGAGAGGGAAGCCGCTATTGATTTTTTTATAAGGTTCATTATGATGATCAGGTGAAATCTACTCGAATTATTACATGTCACACCAAAATATAGTGTGGGGCCCAAAAATTAAGACAATTTATAATTGAGGTGAGCCACATCGATGAAAATAGTTAAGAGGGTTAGTGTTGCCTAGTACATCTTTCCCAATCATTTGGTCCAATTGAATCATGGTTGGTTGGTGTGGATTTAAGAAACACAATCATTATGGTGTCTTGTAGACACCCACCCCAGGTCGATAATGTAACACCTGGCCCGATCAGAACATGTCTTAAGGTGTCCACGTGGGAACTGCCGCAGGACCGCTTGATTTGACCGCTCGTGCGAGGGGTACCACCAACAAATTAACCGAAGTTATCCCATGTAAGCGAATAAGTCAGGTTGTGTTTAGACCAAGTGTGGGCCGTTAAGCCAGATAGCCTATTGTACTTGATAACAACCTGTGCAGGCCGTGCAACGGCCAAGGAGGGACAGAAAAATTTAAAAATTAGGCAAATCATAAATCTCACTGGGCTCGTGGTCTATTACGGACCACGGACTCAGTAGACGTCTAGAAATTTATTATCTGCACCATCCTAATGGCACTTGCCAAGCCCAACTCACCCCACTCTTAACCCAAAGGTTAGAATTTAAATCTGACACTTTTAAATGATTTCTTCTAAATTTACGGTGAAGGCCTAAAATATTTTTCTACGCCTGTTCGCAAAATCTGAACCCTAATCGTAAAATGGTGACCGTCGTAAATCGGACCCGTATGATAAAACGTCACGGCCGTTTGCCCTCAAATTTTACACTGCCCTTCATCGGACCATGGAGCACCTATCTTATAAATTTCATGGCTAGAGAGGCTTCAGAACCGTCCCAATCATAAGAATGGACCCCACAGGGCCATTTAAAGATTGGAACCGTACGATAAAATCCTGTGTCTGTTTGTCTTCAAATTTTGCACAGCCCCTCATCGGGCCATGAGACACCTACACACTAAATTTAGAGGCTAGGGAGGGTGACAGGGCTTTTCCAAAGCAAAAAAGGACCCCCATAAGGCAATTGAAGGAAATTATTAGAACTTAAGGCCATTTGGCCCAAACTTAGGAAATAAAGCCCTAAGGCTTTCTCTTACACACACCCACCACTACTCCAACAACAAAAGAGAGAAAAGTGAGAAAAGAGAGAGGAAGAAGAGAAAGAGGGAGAGTGTGGAAGGAAGAAGGGAGAGACAAATGGTGCTCAAGGGAGGTGAAATCTAGAAACTCCTCTTTTTTTTCCCCGAGGAACTCCACATCCACAACTACAAGCGATTTCCATCCGATTGGGGAGGTAAGCACCCATCATTTTTGTAATTCCTTGGATTGAGATAGGATTTGCATGAAATTCTAACATACAAATGCATTGACTCAGGATTCCGACTAATCGACCTGTGAGTTTGACACTTTTAGGTCATTTTCCAAGCCTTCAACGATACATAGGTGCGGACTATTACTCTTAGGTGGCCTAACACCAATTTTCCTATGAATTTATGATTATGAATGTTAGGATGATATGCTTGAGTAATCTAGAGAGAACTTAGCCAAGACCCTACATGATAGGTCCTCCCAAATTACATGAAATGATTGAGTGTTATTTATTTGTTCTTCAACATGATTGGGCTTGATTTTGGTGTGGCATGTTCATCTCATATATTATTCTAATATAACCTTCCTTGTGACATACATGATTCCATAAATCTTTGTTGTATGTTTGTGCTAGCATTCATCCTTGTTGTATGTTTGTGCCATGAATCATGTATAGCTCTTGAACTTTTCACTAACCCCACACAACACATACACATTCAATTCGTAATATTGTTAGTATTATATTTATAGAAAAATCTGAATTTATATATTTGATGTATGAGTGCATGACATCACTTGTGTTAGATAATAAATCCTAATTTGTTGAAGTGTTATTGAATATCATCGAATCCCTAGGTTGGTCAGGAAACTGAGTTGAGAGAAGGTGATCTCGTTAGTAGGGCTATCATGAGGCTAGACCAGTAGATTTGGGGGGATGCGAATGGACAATCATGTTTGTACATGGGTCACTTATACTCGATGTTGTCAGTCACATACTCACCTGGACTAGTACGGTCTAGTCCTATTACTAACCAACCATGTTTATTAACCATGCCTGCTCACGTCTGTATGGAACCTAGAACACTCTTCGCCCACTGAAGCCCATCAATAACCATTTAAAACTGATCCACTGTCTCAAGAGCTGGGTATGGTGGAATGAGATACTGTATCCGAGCTGTCGGCTTACACTAGGGTGACGAGCCTCTTCGTAGTGACCGCGAGCGATCTCACTTTTCAGCACTCCTCCTGTGCTTGAAATCGGGGATGGAGAATCCGATGAAATTAAGGATCGTGGGGTCCTAGCCTCGCACATTGAGGAGCCTTGGCTTGAAAACCAGTTGAGAGCATTGATATCGTGGGGTGTACTACTTTTTCCAATCTACTGGTTGAACGAAATTAATTAAAAACTTGGCTAACACGATCGCAATCGCATTGCGCTAGTTAGGTTGGTGACTCGGCAGTTGAGGTCGCAATGAGGGAGTGTTGGTCATGCGCGATCGTTAGACGAAGTCGCTCGAGGGAGTATTATCGAGAGGTCATACATCATATCATATATCATGCATACGCATTAAGAAGATTAGTGGGGAAATTTATGAATGTCTGTCTTTCATTAAATTCATCATAAAAATGATCCTTGTTATGAATTAAGGCTAATAGTACTCACTGAGTTAATCACTCACTCCTACTCTAGGACGGTGTTTTAAAACACCAACTAGAATCTTCAGTAGCTGCAGGTGATGCTGAGTTTGAGGAGTCGTGCGACGCAAGCATTGACGAGGAGGATGAGCTGTCCTACTTCCAACTGATGGGCGGCTCACCATAGATTTAATAGACGATTTTGGGATCGCTGAGTAGTGGATTCAGCGCACTATTCTTTTTGGACATATTATTTTTTATATTTTTTCTTGGCGACGCCTGGTGCGACCCATATATATATATATATATATATATATATATATATATATATATATATATATATATATATATATATATATATATATATATATATATATATATATATATATATATATTCTTTGGACTTCTATACACTTAGCCACTTCCATTTCAGTAGACAAGTTGTGATTGTGATTCATATTTCAAGTAATTCCATACTGCTCATTAAATCGGATTAAACGTAAAATAATAAAATTAGTTATAAGTGATACCTGAGAACTTGGGAGTCGAGTGTATGTACGACCTCCAATTTTCAGGGTGTTACAGATAAGCTGATTAAAGTTGGACTATTTAGATGGCTAAAATAATAATCTAAGCCCTAATTCAAACTCCAAACCTTAATCCAAACCCTAAACCCTAATCCAAACTATAATCTTAAACCCTAGCCCTATAAGCCTAAACCCCAAGAACCCTAATCCAAACTTTAAACTTGACTCAAATTTTAGGACTGTAAACCCTAGAGCCTTGAGTCAACTTGGGCAGTTGACTTGTCGAGTCAACTCATTGTGTCAACTCACCCGGTCAACTTATCCAATCCAACAACCTATTCAATTCACCTTGCCAAGTCTAATCCAAAACTAGGCCTGAACTAAAAGCCCAAAACCAAGCCTAAATAGAATTTGAGGTGGAGTGGCAACTTGACAATCCAAGAGGTAGAACTCTCACATGCTTTTGGAAGCCCTCTTACCAAGATAGGAGGTGTTACAAGTGGGTGGTGGCTCCTAGGGAGCCGCCAGACACGTGGCACCCCTCCTTTTGGGCAAACATCCTCCAAGCAAGTTGTTTCTCTCTTTTTGCAACCTCAAAGTATGTGGCAATTTGACTTTATTCCAATGCTCCTTCCTTTGAACCAAAATTACTCTTTTATCACCCATTTCAAGCCATGGGATGCTATCATGTGGTAGTCTCAAATCCTACCTCTCCAACCATTTTTTACCCTTGAACTTACCTAGAATTATCAGAAAATCAAGTTTGAGAATTATAAATAGTCCACTCCCCTTCTCATTTCAATCATCCAGTAGATCTATAATTACCCAATAACCATCAGAGCATTCATCAATAGATCCGTTTCATCCCTCCACCAAGGAGACCTTAGTCCTAATCTAAACCACCCAATCTAACCCTTGTAATACTACTGTCCATCCAACTCTAGATTAACTTCGTTTAACCGTGCTTTAACATTGTGTAACATCCATTCCCTTCTTAACCCCCTGCTCATCTCATCCATCCACATCGCATAGTGATATTTTATTTAAAATAATCTGATTTAAATGATTTTAAACTCGCAAGTATACGAATCAGATGTAGATACGGTACGTATTATAAGATCATTCTCACGAGGACCGGTTGTCACAATTCAAATTTTATGATTCTTCTTAACTAATCCAACAAATAATTGAGCTAGTGATTAAGTAGACTAATGAAAATCAATGTAAAATAATTGAAAATAAGAAGGAAAATTCAATCAAGGAAAACACTAGGACTTTTGAATCCACTTCTAATTATCATAACCCTTGTTTTACCTGTTGATTCACTCTAATTTAGATTGGTATAAATTTAATAAATAAAGCACACTCTATGTCCTTGGTCAGGCATGAATAGATGTAAATTCCTATTTCTTTCTTTGTAGGAAACCTGTTCATGGTCAGACACAAGCATACCTAGAATAAGATTCCAAACAATACCCACATTTAGACTTTAGTTGAGCTCATAGATTGGACAAGTATGGAGTTTTCATTTAATCACAATAGAGAAAGAAACAAATCAATCAATTACAAATGAAGTCAATAATAAACAAGAGTCATTCAAATTAGGGGCTTCATCTCAGCCCTAGCTAAGAAATTAGAAACTCACAGATTCAACTGGAAAGAAGGAAAAACATAATTAATAAAAATACATCCCTTTCCAATCTCTCCCCTCTTTCTTCCTCTCTCCTTAGACGTCCTCCAGATCTGGCCGTGGATCTGGATCTACTCTTTCCTTCTCCACTTACGTCAACAACTGGCCGTCCTCCCTCTCTCTTGCACTCAAACCCAGACGTCCCTTTCTTTTATAGGTTGATGGAGAGTCGGTTGTAGAATGGATGAAGGAATCTCGTGCATGCGAATGGAAGCTGGATGTCTTTACGCAATAGAGACTCCCCTGGGTAAGTTCTACTTACGCAGTCAAGAAGATGTTCCAAAAATAACCCATTTCCGTGTGCTCTTCTCATAGAAATAATGTACCCTGAGATGTTTTGGGGTGGCCTACATGATGAACAGATCAGATCTTCCATCAAATTATGAACATGATCGTGCAATAATCCCAAAATTAGTCGGATTCGGACGCTCAAACAGGGCCTGCGTAACCGAACTTGCGTAACTGTGGGACCCACATTCCCTATCATATGATGAATCCCCACCGTCCATTAGACTCTTCTCTAAAAACCATTCCAAGATGGCTGGTTTTGGAGCACTGATAACGTGGCCCACTTGATATCTCACTATGCCGTTCATTTTACAATTGAATGTAATCCATGTGTGTGTGCACGCATCGAACCATGAAGAGACCTTGACAACGGTCTTGGACACCTCCTGGATTGAATGGATGGTCCTGATTAACCATATGGACAACGAGTGGGGCCCACAGTGATCACCCGTGGCCTTTGTTGGGAAACAGAGCCAACGCATTATGCTGTGGTGTTTGGCACCCCTCAGTGATGTTTTTGATAAAATCCACCCCATTCATTGAATTTCAGGATAAAAACCAGTCAGGAATGGATGGTTTTAAATTGTTGTTGACGTGATCCACTGATGTTTTGATTCTGCCATCCATTTTACGTTTGAACGCTAATCTACCTGTCTGTACTTGCATGAGACTAAAATGAAAGCTAGGATGGGGTTGTTCCCACACTCAGGAGAGAACGGATGGTTTGCATCATTTAACTGGATGATGGGTGGGCCTCACTACCCAAAAACGGTTAGGCAGCATTATGAAGGAAGAAGGAAATTTCCATTTTTTTTCTTTTTTTTTGGTCAGAGACGGTCTAACCGTCTCTGCGTTTGTCGTGCATGGCTAGTGCACTTGTGCACTATGCACACCCGTCTCATATGGGGTCCACATATGATGTTCGTGAGAAATCTGCACCATCCATCGACTACATCATCGAATTTAAGGGGTTGAGACCAAAGTTGAAGCATATCCAAAGATTAGGTGGGCCCCAAATCAGGAATTCGGTGTCAGATCTGTCTGTTGGGTCACTTTCACAAGGATTCGAGAGCTGAAATTCGACGTGTATGGTTAATTTGTGGTCCTCAGGCCATGTATGAAGTTTCGAGCTGAATGGATGGTTGGAACCATGTGATCTTGCATTCTGGACCAATTTCTGGCCATTTGAACTTCAGTTTCTCGATTTCCTCGGGTCTCTGACATGAAATTTCTTCAATCTCAGACTCCTTGGGTCTCGTCCATTGCCTTGGTTACTTTAGAGCGTCAAATCCATGCTTTTAGTATCTTTTTTCAGTCCAAGCTCCTGATTACACTTTACATAAAAAACACGATTAAAATACAACGTTAAGCATTAGCATGTACATAAAATAAGGTACTAATCAGGGTCTAATATGCAATATTCGATCCTGATCACATAACATTCAACATTAACAAGACATGGGGGTATGATCTGTGGCTTTTGGATTAAATTGGACCCTATTGATCAGAAATCCTAGTTAGTACACATAATATGCATATCACTCGAGCACTCTATCAGTACAGATGTACACTTTATGGCTTACCAATTTAATTGGATCCTGCCCACCAAAAATTTATGCTAACTAACACTGGACATAACATGACATGCATAACACATCATCAACATGCAAGAATTAGAACTAATCTTCAGAAGTTTTACTAATCCTGTGAAGTAGAGACCATACATCTATACGAGTAGAGCAGGTGCCTAACACATTCCTCTCTGTAACTGTAATGCCTTGAAAATCGAGGGTCGAGCAGAGCTCTACTTCCGAGTTCCAACGCATCACTTATGCAACATGGATAATAATGTTTAGATGTCGTCCATTAGCAATGAAGTAAACATGAGTGAGATTATACTAAAATAGTATATCATACTCCAGAATTAATGTAATTTGGCAAGAAGAAGACTGAAATATATGTATTTAATTATGAAAAATGTTGCATAAATTTTGGAGTATGAGTATGAAACTAGGCTAATTATATACATATGTTGTTTTTAACCATATAAAATACGGAAAGTAAATGTGTTCAACTAAATAAGTATCCAAGTAGTCTATGCGCATCAGTATGAGATCTAATAGATCTGCCCGATAGTTGAATGTAGGAGAACTCTTCCTTCTCGCCTACGAAGTCCAACTCTGCTGTATAGAGCTCGCCATTACCTGCATCTAAGCCAGAGTCTGGGTGATGTTTAAAACACTATCCCAGGTGGGAATGAGTAGCTAATTCAATAGAACTATAAGTAAAGGTTAACATGTTATTAATTTAGTCAAGCAATAATGATAAAGTAGTACAACAATCATGTCCTAAGTACTCTTATTAATGCATGAATGATATACTATAATGATGCATGTCCTCTCCTGCACTCTCTCAGCGACATCATCTCATGGTCGCGCATGTAACACTCCCGCTGTGCTCAACTCCAACGCCAAAGGCACATGCAATGTGGTACATGTGCGTGTTAGCCAAGTTCTTAATTATACTTATTCATATAGGAGGTTTGAGAAGCTAAGGTACCTCCCTTTATATCATTTACCTAAACAATAATCCATCTAGGGTCGTCAATCTTAGTTAATCACATACAATAGGCAAGTTCGAGAGTTTACACTTTAGGTCGCTACGAGAAGCTTGTCACCGTCAGCGTAGGTCTATTTTATACTCGAGGTCACACTACCAACGCCCTACCAACTGGTAGTTTATTTTCAAAGGCTCATCACCAACCTGACTGGGGACCACATCCAGGCTGCACCGGAGTAGGCTGATAGCTCAAATACAGTATCCCATACCACCGTATTCGGATCACGAGTTTGGGTTGCTCATTGGTCACTACGGGAAGGCTCGTCACCCCAGCGTAGGCCGACAGCTCGACCATGATGTCTCATACCACCATGCCCGGCTCATGAGTCTTAGAGGATTGTGGTACCAAGGTTGAAACGGGCTTTACATTGGTAAGTGGTACCTTAAATTCAAACAGTAGTGTCCATACACGGTAAACACACAATAGACCAATCAGTTTATTAAATAAATTTGACTGGTACGAGCGTACGCTGAATTAATTGACATGGAGCACATAAGCATTCCACGTGGCTTAACCACTGTTGACAATCATCATATGACTCAAATTTACCGAACATGTCAAATTTGGTGAGATTAATTCGACCACTCAAACAGGAATTGTTACCGATTGCCTAGACTATGTAGTAGTCCTAATCATACTCAAATGCAGCATGTGGATACATGTGATAATCTTATAATCATTTTAACAAACAATCCAATTACAACACTCATTTGATCATTTTACCAAACACATAGAACATGTTATTATACTTATGCAGTTTATACATAAATCACGCAGTTGAAATTAAGATTACATGAAGGAGATTATATATCTAGATAAGGTAGTTGAGAATCCTATCTCAATACCCTTAATAAATACAATCATCGGACAATTTCTCATTTAGACCTTTTATCAAACACTTAGCTTATAAATTACCAAATACATAGACTAGATTAGTTATGACATGAACTACAACGATTTCCTACATGGCATAAGCTATAACGCATATAACAAATATGAATCTTAGATTAGAATTCATAACAAGTACAAATCATAATTTCAAATCCATTTAAGCATTTCAACAAACATTTATACTACATTTTACTACATATATAGACTAAATTAGTTACGACATATATTATGACAAATCCTTTCACAAGGAGATTGTCATACATACAACAACCCCGTATTCTAGGTTAATAGTCATGGCAAGCATAAATCATGATTTCACTTTCATTCGAACATTTCAACAAACACATATAAGGCTTTATATTCATAACATAGTTCATATATGTGTAGTATGTGGAAAACATCGTATTTAAGTACATGTGGCAGCAATCAAGTCAGTCATAAATCATTAACTGACATTGAAAGCCTTAAAAACCATAACTTAAATGTTTATAGTCCGTACCTTTTGTCGATACGCCAATTACAAACTTGGTTCGAATCCTATGTCTTTGCCTATAGCACAATGGCTACCTAAATCACTAAAGAGGTTAGCTATTTCGCTGATTCTTCTACTCGAATTCTTAAAACGAGATTAGGGTTAGGATTCCTTACCCAAATCAAAGTTGGAAATGATTGTGAAGCGATGTGGAAGGGTGAATCGAGGCATGGAGTTATGAGAGAGAATCCCAGCAACGATCTCCCACTCTTTCTCTTCTCTCCATACACTTTTCTCAACTTTTCTCTCTTCTTTCTCCTAGGGTTTAGAGCAAATTCGTATCTGAGAGAGAAAGGGTGGGTTAAGGGTCTTATATAGGCCCAGGATTGGTTTAAATGGCCCTAGGGCCATGATATACTTAGGTTATAGCCAAAGGAAGTCTGTTTCTGATAAACGGGGCCCATTTAGAGGTCCATTACTCACCTACGGTGTATGGTAAGTTATCTGTCAATGGATCTATGACAAGTTAAGATTTTGGTCCGATCAGATTTGTAGATTGACCGTAGAGGACCAGTTTTAGTTCAACAGCTATCGTCACTCGATCAGGGCCACAAGTACACTGACCTGTGTAGAAAAATTTTCCTGATCTACAGAATCTTACGGTCTAAAATCTTAAATTTAGCCTGTAAGTAAACGGCTCAAATAACTCAAATCTGAGTTCATTTTCTAAAGATATTCACGTTTTCCACATACTTCACTCCGGGCTCAAGTTGTGTATTTCTAGATACTATTTGGACTCGATTCCGATGATGGTTGTCAAGCCTAGTAAGGTGGTCATAACCTTATAATTTCATGATCATCGGACTTTTGACACACAGTCCGGGTCTGATACGGGGTTCCAATGTGCTCCTGAGAGCAACTGGGTTTTGAGATTGCTCATAGGTTTTTAAGTAATGTTGAGTTAGGAATTCAATAGTTTTGAGTCTTGTAGTTTGTATAGAAAGTGGTTCAAGCCAAATCCATTGATTGTTTAGTTTAGTACTTAACTACGTGTCACCCAATTACGACAGACTAGGTTGCTCTATCCAAATCACTTATTTATTTTATCAAATTCCATAAGACTAATGACCTAAAACCCATTTTTACTTATGTATTTACTATGATAGTAAATTTAAGTTTAAGTATTGTTCTCTATCATTTAAATGTTAGGATTAACATCTACTATGAAAGTACTTAGAAAAATGTGAAGAATAAGGTGGTGAAAGGTGAGATTTTGAAGGAAATGGGTTGAAAAGAGATTTTAAACTTTGGGATTGAGTTCTGAGAAGTCAGTAGGGTATTATGATTGATCCATTGCCTAAGGATGTGTAACTTCAAGTCAGAAAAAATCTAGGACGTTACAGTAACCGTAGTCCTTATCTCGAATATTCGGAGAGGAGGTTTCTTTGTCCTTAGATAAGGATGATTTATTTTGGTGAGATATTTAAGAAGGGATTCCCTTGTCTTTAGGGCAATGATGATTTTTTTCGATGAGATATTTGAGAGAGAGTTTCCTTAACTTTACAGAAAGAATGATTTATTTTGATGGGATATTCGAGATGGGGTTTCTTTGCACACATGATAAGGATGATTTAATATGGTGAGATATTTGAGCAGTGGTTCCCTTGACATCACCTCAAGGATGATTGTATGGTTTGTTTCAGTGAGATATTCGAGTGGGGGTTCCCTTGACCTACATGATAGTTATGATTGCATATTTGCTGGAATATTCAAGTGGGGGTTCTCTGGAGGGTCATCTTTAGAATGTCTTACATTGAATGCATTGGTGGAATATTCGAGTAGGGGTTTCCTTAACTATATGTCTTAGATAACTCATACATCATCACATTATACATATTTTGTAAAACTTATATCATTATATCTTATCTTGTTATATGCTTTATTTGCCTATATTTTGTCTGTTTTGAATTCGTGACATCTTAACATTTTATCTTAAATTGCGTTAAGTCCCGATTTACTTGCCTCCATTATGTCTATTACAAACTTGTGGCGAATATGATTTCACTAGACTTCTAACTCACTCAAATTGATTACTCTTATAAGTTTATAGGATGAGAGAGGAGTTGGAGATTAATAATATCTATATGGTTACTTTTATTAGAATTTAGTTTTAGATGTTTTTAATTTATTTAAGAATTATACTAAACTTAAAATGAGAAGTGAGAATTGTTAAGCGAAAGTTAATTTTGAACTTAAATTTAAATTCTAAGTTTAAATTATAATGGTTTAGGTGATTTAATTATAGTTTAGTTTCGCATGATGAATTTAACGAGAATGTGATGAATAAATGCATAAAATATTCATTCACACTTTATAACTCAGGGCCAAGCTCACTATACTCGGGTTTTGAATTTTGGAACATGACATAAAGTCCTCGTACATCTATCTTATTGAAATACATTGGACATATTCTAGTAAGAGCTTTGATAAGCTCACTCGCGTGTGGAATAAAGCTCATGATCATTGCACACATTTTCCAGCATGGAACAATATGTCCGATTTCCAATTCATCCATTAGAACAACACCGCTATATTGATTCCCTAGCATATAAGAATCAGGTTGCTTCACTGGTTCGTTGGGCTATATTTTGTAAAACAAATATATGCCTTTGTAAAACTTGGATGAAGTTTTTAACCCATCTGCTTGTTTCCAGTATAGGGGTGTTTACACATGATCTGACTATGTTAGATCTGGTGACATAAATGATGTCACGTGGCAGTGATATCTCAATAAGAGAAACATAATATCTTCTTGGTTGCTCAGATGGCCGAATTTGATTAGAGTCATAAGTCCAATTGTTTACTATCATAGGATGCATATTACATATCTTGTACTCACTCTGGCGGCCTCATGGGTAATAACAGATGATGGTCAAAATACAGGCAGACTAGTGATAAATTCGATCAGTGCATTATAACAGCATACAAAAGCGATTATTAAGATTGAAATTGATATGCAGAAAGATGCTATGAAATAATGTAACAATAACATTATATTGGTTAATTTTCACAACACACAATGCATGTTCAAGTGAAAGAGATGATAATGATTGTCTACACATGACAACATATAGAGAATTCTTACCCATGAATTGGATTGTGTTGGGGGCCCTGCACAAAACCTTAGGATCTAGCCCTCCAGAACAAACCATAATTATGGAATAATAAAGTAATAAAATAAATCAAAGCATCAATCACACACCACACAAGAAAGTTTTACATGAAAAACCCTTAAAGAGGTAAAAACCACGGGACCTCGTCCAGATCAACAATCCACTATGAAGTAGAACTTTACAACCGATCACAAGCACACCTTGCTATGATCAAACCTTCATCACTTACGTAAGAGTGGATAAATAGTAAGAGAACAAAGAAAAACTGAGAGATCTCACTGATTACGACGACGTAGAAGTACTGAGATGTTAATTGCACAGTAGATCACCTCCACGAGCATAACCTCCCTTCTACAAGCTTCCTCTCCCTCTTTCTTTTTCTCTCTCTCACACCTTTGATATCCCTTTTATGTTTTTCTGTCACCATTATACCCTAGAAAAATCCTAGAGAAAACTCCCTTCCGCATCCTAGTTGCGAAAGGACTTGCGATACGAAATCTGTGCAAAATCGCAGAATGAATCTGCGTAACCACGACTGGTCGTACCGAGTCCAAGACCGGTCGTGAGCCACCTATGACCGGTCATGGACCACCTACAACTGGTAAAGCACTCCGAAGAAAAATCGTCCAAACTCGCAAGACTTTGAGTCATGTCACGACTTGAACCTATGACTGGTCGAACACCAGCCTACGACCGGTCGAGCAGAGCTCACGACCGGTCGAGCATGGGACAAAAATTTCATCAAATCTCTTCCTTTTTGACCCTGGATGAATTCACCTTCTTCAAGTCAGTCTGATTTCTACAAACCTAAAACTTGTCATTGAGCAAAGCTTTGGCTATTATGTCTAACCCATTATTGTCGGTATGGACCTTCTCAAGCTATAACACTTTCTGTTACAAAGTATCCCTGATCTAGTGATACCGAATCTCTATATGTTTCGACTTGGAATGCTGACTTGGATTCTTACTCAAGTGTATAGTACTCTGACTATCGCAATAGGTCATGTCCTGCACTTGCTTAAGGTTAAGTTTCTATAGGAACCTCTTCATACAAAGTATCTCTTTACATGCTTCTGTGACTGCAATGTACTCGGCCTCTGTCATCGACAATGCTACGACCCTATATAGCTTGCTCTGCCAAGAAACCGCTCTCCCTGCAAACGTGAACATGAACCCTGATGTAGACTTCCTGAAGTCTATGTCACCTGCCATATCTATATTTGTGTAGCCTTCTAGCACAGGTTTATCATCATCATAACATAGGATCAACCTGGATAAGCCTCTTAGATACAGTAATATCCATTTCACCGCTGCCCAATGTTCTTTGCCAGGATTGATAAGATACCGACTGACAACACCAACTGTATATGCTATGTCTGAGAGTGTACACACTATGACATACATCAAACTTTCTATGACTGATACGTAGGGTATTTTCTGCATCTCTTCCACCTCTGCCTTCATCTTGGGACACTGCTTATCGCTCAATTTGAAGTGACCATCCAGTGGAGTACTGACCGACTTCGTTACATTCATATTGAACCGCTTTCTAAATATATCACTCTTGTGACAACCAAAGCTTCCTGCTGCTTCTGTCATGGGTTATCTTCATTCCTAGGATCTGTTTGGTTGGGCCCAAATCTTTCATCATAAAATACTTGCCCAACTCCTATTTTAGCCTATCGATCTTCTTGATATCTTTTTCCATGATGATCATGTCATCAACGTATAACAGCAGAACTAAGAAATCAGCATCTGAGAACTTACGCGTGAACACACAGTGGTCCGACTCTGTTCTGTCATACCTATGCTGTAACATGAATGAATCAAACTTCTTGTACCATTGCCGTGGAGCTTGTTTCAGCCCATACAAGCTCTTCCTCAGCCTACACACCATATGCTCCTTGCCCTTGATTTCGAACTCCTCTGGTTGGTGCATATAGATCTCTTCTTCCAAGTCACCATGGAGAAAGGCAACTGCTCTATCTCTAGATCCATACTGGCCACCAACCTAAGTAACACCCATATGGATGTCATCTTCACCACTGGTGAGAATATCTCCTCGAAGTTTATGCCTTTACTCTGACCAAACCCTTTCACCATAAGTCTGGCCTTGAACCTCGTCTGTGAATTCTTCTGCTCAACTTTCTTTCTAAACATCCACTTGTTGCTCAAAGCTTTCTTGCCCTTAGGCAGTTTCACCATATCATAGGTGTGGTTCTTATGCAAGGATTTCATCTCTTCTTACATAGCTTTCAATCACTCCTCCTTATGCTCGTCGGCTAAAGCCTCGGAATAATCTTCTGGCTCTCCCCCATCAGTCAGCATAATGTACTCATGCGGTGAGTACCTCTTGGATAGTTATCTGTCCCTAGATGACCTCCTTACCTCTGGCTCAATAGGTGGATCAAGTGGGGACTGATCCCTCGGTCCATCTTTTGTACGAACTCTCTCGTCCTCTGCACCTTTCTGTACTCCCCCGTCATCAGGCACTATGAGAAGAATAATCGGATCCATGTCCTTTAGCTCACCTAAACTAGGCTGGTTCTTTTCTGGCTTACCAATGTCTTCTATACACTGATCTTCAAAGAATACCACATCTCTGCTCCTGACGAGCTTCTTCTTAGTCAGATTCCACAATCTATAACCAAACTTTTATCACCGTACCCTAAGAATACACATTGCCCGATCTTCATATTGAACTTGGACCTCTCATCCTTTGGTTCGTGAACGGATGCCTTGCATCCAAACACCCTGAGATAACTGTATGATAGATCCTGTCCAGTCCACACTTTCTCAGGTACTTCTCCATTAAATGGGGTTGATGGAAACCTGTTTATCAGATACACCGTCGTGTGCATTGCTTCTCCCTAGAACATCTTGAGCAACTTTGCATGGGATAACATGCATCTGATTCTCTCCACAATGGTGTGATTCATTCGCTTAGCTACACCATCATGTTGGGGGGTCTTAGGAACCGTCTGTTCATGCCGTATACCCAGGGAGTTGCGGTACTCATGAAAGTCGCCAATGTACTCGCCACCATTGTCAGTGCGGATGTACTTCAATAATCTATCTATCTCTCTCTCAACCATAACATGAAACAATTTAAATACACCAAAGACCTCGTCCTTTGATTTCAATGCATAAACTCAAATCCTCCTATATGCATCATCTATAAAAGTAACAAAATACAATGCCCCACCCAAGATTTTTGTCCTCATAGGACCACAAACATCAGAATAAACCAAATCTAATGCATGCACTTTATTAACATAAGAAGCAGTTTTAACGAATGAAACTCTATATTGTTTCTCTGATAAACAATCAAGACAGGTATTTTTCAATCATGTGGCCTAGATGCCTCTGCCACATGTCAATAGCTGAATCTTTCGTTGTGTTCAACCCACCCTTGCATACACTGACACTTGTCTTATATAGGGTGTAACACTTCTTTCCTCTGGCTGCGATCAACGAACCCTTGATGAGCTTCCAGCGTCCACCAGCAAATCGGCTTTCATAGTCATCATCATCCAGTCTTCCTGTCGACATCAAGTTGAGGCGAAGGTCTGGAATATGCCTCACATCCCTGAAGACCAATGTACAACCCACATCAGTTTTCACACAAATGTCACCGACCCCTACGATCTTTGATACACCAGAATTTCTTATCTTCATGGTCCCATAGTCACCTGACTTGTAGTTTGTGAAGAAATCCCTGCGTGGAGTTGCAAGAAAAGAGGCTCCTGAGTCAATCACCCAGTCGGTGTCCTGACTTGTAGCCGTGAGACATACATCATGATCTGCAGAAAGAATAACTATAACGTCACCATCTGAAGCGACCGCAGTGAAATTTGATTCATCTTCCTTCTCCTTTCCTTTTCCTTTCTTGTTGTTCTTAGCCTTATGACATTCATGCTTATAGTGGCCCTTTTTGCCACAATTTCAGCATTCAACATCTTTTCTGTTACTCGACTTGCCTCTTGATTTATCTCGGGCCTTCCCGCCCTTCCTGTTCTTTCCTCTCCCCCGTTCCTATATCACAAGGGCCTTTTGCTGAGTAGACCCCTGAGACTTCCTCCTTGTCTCTTCATTGAAGAGACAGCTAGTAACCTGTTCTATGGATATCTTTCCATCCGGCACGGAGTTACTTAGAGACACCACCAATGTTTCCCAACTGTCAGGCAATGAACTAAGCAATAGTAAAGCTTGCAATTCATCATCTAGGACCATTTTCATAGCGGAGAGTTGTTTCACTATATTATGACCTCATTCATGTGCTCGGCCATAGAACCACCATTTTTGAACTTGAAATTTACAAGTTGCCTTATTAGAAAAATCTTATTACCGGTTGTTTTTCGCTCATACAGCCCTTCTAGTTTCAGTCATAGGCTAACGGCTGAGGTTTCCATAGACACATGGTGGAATACAGAATCATCCAGCCATTGTCTAATAAATCCCACTGCCTTTCGGTCCATCTTCTTCCAATCATCATCAGACATATCCTTAGATTTTGCTGATATGTCTAAAATTGGAGAATATAGGTCCTTGCAATAAAGCAAGTCCTCAATCTTAGTCTTCCATATTGTCAAGTTAGAAACATTGAGGTTGATCATCCTTGATGAGCAACCTTTCATAATTCCAAACCGATCCTACCCTTTCAATGAACTTAGGCTCTAATACCACTTTGTTGGGGGCCTTGCACAAAACCTTAGGATCTAGCCCTCCAGAACAAACCAGAATTATAGAATAACAAAGTAATGAAATAAATCAAAGCATCAATCACACACCACACAAGAAATTTTTACGTGAAAAACTCTCAAAGAGGTAAAAATCATGGGACCTCGTCCAGATCAATAATCTACTATGAAGTAGAATGTTACAACCAATCACAAGCATACCTTACTATGATCAAACCTTTACACTCATGCAAGAGTGGATAAACAGTAAGAG
Organism: Magnolia kwangsiensis; assembly: GCA_037074715.1. Lineage (NCBI taxonomy): Eukaryota > Viridiplantae > Streptophyta > Magnoliopsida > Magnoliales > Magnoliaceae > Magnolia > Magnolia kwangsiensis. The sequence goes on along the minus strand of CM073572.1, from coordinate 186,068,965 downwards.
AACAAAAAAAAACTGAGAGATCTCACCGATTACGAGGATGTAAAAGCACTGAGATATTGATTACACAGTAGATCACCTCCACGAGCATAACCTCTCTTCTACAAGCTTCCTCTCTCTCTCTTTCTCTCTCTCTCTCATACCTTTGATATCTCTTTTATGTTTTTCTATCACCATCATACCCTAGAAAAACCTTAGAGATCCCTTTTTATAGTTTTAGAAAACTCCCTTCCGCATCCCATTTGCAAAAGGACTTGCGACATGTCACGCCCCAAACTCGAAAACCGGGCTCACAAAATTTTCGATCGCCGAATCCGGTGCCGACAGCCTCCATAGAACCCCATTCTCGGCTCCTAGCGCCCATTCGCCAAGTTCCGATCCTGGGATGCTACGAGGAGGATTTTCAACATCAGTTCAATTCGTAATAGGCATAACCAAAGGCATAACCTACAAACAACAACCAAGAATTCCATTACATTTCCATTATGATCAAAAACTTTACAAGTAAATGAGCATAAAGGAAAATACAATAATGATAGACAAAAAACTCCAGAGTAATCTGCCACGTGCTCAAGCCTCAGCGCTGCTGCGATCCAACGTCACCTGCACGCAACGGTCGTGCATAAGCTTATAGAAAGCTTAGAGGGTGGTGAAAGTGTGTGCGCAAGGTAGTAATATGATCATGTAGTATCAGAGTAATGCGGAATATGCAGATGGATCCATGAAAATCATAAGCCATACCAAGGCTATGTGATGCAAAGATGAAGGATGTCGGTCATACCAAGGCTATGCGATACAAGATGTAAGTCAAACATACAATCCTCATCTAAGTCCACATATCAATACAGCTCAAATCTGGGATATCATCGGGGTCTAGTACACTCTAAACCAGATTGCCACCACACTGCGCGCAATAAGGTAAGTGGAAGAGACCTCACTATCCGTCTGCCAATATCAGGCACGACTCGTCGATAGCGGACCCATTCCTCAAGTTGGTCAAACTCAGCTTAGCATTGCCCCCTACACTCTGGTGGGTAAGGCCGCACCCCCTTTTAACCGACCACGACATAGTGGAGAGCACAACCGTCTGGTAATCGGCACTCAACGCTCATCTACCCACTCGGTTTAGACATTGGAGCAACTTCTTGGTACCATAAGGGTTTAGGGACCTTCACCCAGGGATATCTATAGCACCCCATGTAGAATAAGATTTTCGGTATCCAATCCTGCCAACCACGATGCGTCTGTGGAGGCTACGGCCCCGAAGTCACTAGCGCGTATAATAACCATATCACACAAATGCGATGTTATCCAGTCATATAACAAATTCTGCGCATATCGTGCGCTCATGTAGGGCAACACCGCCTAACCGGGAGCCCATAAACAACCTGCCCGAAGGCATATGCTATGATCAGTCAATTCTCATGTCAAGCATACATATGATGCGTATGATCATGAGTCATGGAACTATACTAAACATGTTATAATGAGATGAACTATTCTTACAATGCAGATGGGCCTAGACGACCTATATACAATAAGTACGGCCTAACAATGGGCCCTAAGGAGAGTCGTAATGTGGACATCCAACCAACATTACACTCGCAATGTGGACCTCAAACCAACATTGCTCCCAAGGCACGATCTTCGTAAACATCGCTACTTAATCTGTGTTGGGATTACACATTGCAATGGACCTTAGGTTCATCACATTGGGCCTTACATATATTTCAAATAGGCCATATCTTATGGGCCTTTTATTCATCAGATGGGCCACATAAATGGGCCACACCAATGGGTCTTATGTGCATTGCAATGGGTCATAACCCGTGGGACTTAGATTGCATCAAATGAGCCTAATCTCATGAGCCATATACATATCAAATGGGCCTAATTCTGTAGGCCTTATATAAATCAAATTGGCCTAAACCCCTAGGCTTTATATAAATCAAATGGGCCTAAATCCATAGGCCTTATATAATTCAAGTGGGTCTGGTCCCAAGGGCCTTGGGGTATATTAAATGGTCCAATCCCATGGGCCTTACATCCACATCAAAGTGGGTCCCAATAACTGTCACAAATATATTAAGATGAGCCTCAAATCATGCCAAGATGGGGTCCACTTGGACTGTGGATCTGGCTCATGCTTTGACTCATTCCATAAAATGATCTTTAAAATGGATGGACAGATTAGATACATCACCTACATCAATGGTGGGGGCCCACATGAAGGCCCACCATCGTGAACGTTATATATTGTATAATATATAAACAACATATATAGTATATATACAATATAATATATATATATATATAAAAGTACAATATAATATATGTATATATGTATAAATATATATACACTCACACACACGCTGCACACACACGCACGCACACCCACACGCATGCACGCACATACAACGGGACCCACCGTCCGCTGGACGGTGGCGGTAAAACACAAATATCACAATGGCATCCACCGTTCGCCTGGACGGTGGATGTAAGACTCATACACCACTGTGGGTCCCAAGTGGGGCCCACTGAAATGTTTATATGGCATCCAAACCGTTCATAAGGTCATGAGAACCTAAGTGGAAGGAAAAACACAAATTTCGTCTTGATCCAAAACTTCAGTGGACCCCAGAAAAGGTTTCAATGGTAGATGTTCATTCACACTGTTTCCTATGGTGTGGGCCACCTGACTATTGGATGGGGCTGAAATTCGGAGGGGGCCCACTACTGGAGGTGGCCCACCTCGTGGACAGGTTGGATGACAAATAAACATCACGGTGGGGCCCACATGTAGGGCCGTGGGCCCCTCACGTCCGCCCGTCCCAAACGCTGCATGCAGCAGCGTGCAGCTTCTGTTGCTACGTCAGAGGAGAGGCAAGCCTCTATACTTGTTTTCTTCAAATTTTGGGAAAAAACCCATTTTCTGGGGTTTTTCGCGTCTAGGGCCCGAATCAAGATGATCCACCCCGTCCATTAAGTTCAGTGGCTCAATACAAGCCCAATGAGTTCAAGGTTCGGGATTTTTGGATGCATAGACTCATCAGGAAATGTCTTTAAGGGTAACCACCCAAGTTTCTGATATTATGGCCCACTGGATGATCACGTCAGCCTCATTCTTTGGCTCAACGGTTAAAATGTCCCAACGAATGTGGTGGATGGCGTGGATTGAATATATACATCAAGGTGGGGCCTATGCAGGTAGCTCACCCCAAAGCTCTCCTTTTTTTTTGTACAGGGACGTCCAGCGTCCCAGACGCTGGACGGTTCAGTCCAAAATATATTGTGGTGGGCCCTGTTTAAGTGGGCCACCACTGATGGATGATGTGGGTACAACATATAAGGTGGGCCCCACTTGAAGGAAACTTAGACAAAATAAATGCTTCAAGGTGGGGTCCATTCAAGTGGGCCACACAAACACAATAGGATCTAAAAAAAAAAAGAGAAAATGAAGTAGATAGAGAGAGAGAGAGAGATAGAGGGTGGGACACACTTGTAATAGAGGGCTCCGCCACTAAGAGCCCTCCAAAAAAAATATAAAATCATACAATCCAAGGGATCCCTTTACACATGGGACAATAAAATTTGAAAATCAACGGTGGGGATCCTTTCCCCACCAATATGGACGGTCTAGATGACCTTTCTAAAGAAAAAAATATCATGATGGGGTCCATGGAGAGTGGCCCCACCATGGATGATCATGATGATCAAAGTGGGCCATCGGCCACAATTTAGGGTCCCAAGTGAGATCCAAACCAGTGATCGGTTGGTCTCACTTGGCCCATCTTAAAAACATGAAAAAAAACCTATGTTAACAAGCACCCACTGTCTGATCTTCTTGCTTCTATGAGGTCCTTAGCTCCTTAGCTTGGATTTCAATGGAGGAGATGGGGAATGGATGGTTAGGATGGGGAGATCATGGGGTAGAAAGTGGGCCACCTTGGAGTTTTTGGAAAGCTTGGAGAGCTCCAACATATGAAGGGGTTTGCTTGGATTTTTTTGAAAATGAGAAAGAGAGAAAAAGTTGTTAAGGGAGAGAGAGTGTGATGGGTGATGGAGTGATGGATGGGAGAGGGATGGGTGTGTAAGGTTTGTTGACTTTGGTGGTCTTTTGTGTAAGAAAGGCATGGGTTTGTAAGACCTTTTTTGACTTTTGTAGTTGCTTGGATATGGGTGAAAGGTGATGTGTACTTGACATGTGATGGATTGATGGATTGATTGATTGATGGGATTGATGTGACACATCGTAGAAATACTCTTGGGTTTCGCAATGCGCGGCATTTTTCTCGCACCAAACGTTGGCCCACATCTCTTGACCAGGGTATCGCTTAGGCATGCAAGTTGCGGCATCGAAACCGCAACGATGGCGCGGTCGCTATGGTAATGGTCTTGAGTTGAGTCGACTCGGGTTGACGGCATACGAATCAGGGTCGCGTGTTAATATCGGTTAAGGGTCAAAGGTTGCCGAAATTGGACCGGTAAGACCGCAGAAGTCTACGAATTGGTACGGACTAAGATACGGGTCTTACAGCTCTCCCCTCCTAATAAAAATTTCATTCTCAAAATTTACACAATCATCGCAACTAGGCATAACTCGCGAGAAATAAGAAACATAACATCACTATATAAAACCAGAGATAGCATACAAAATACATCACATGATCAACCATCAAAGAGATGAGGATAACGCTCTCGAATCTCGGCCTCACGCTCCCAAGAAGCATCCTCTACAGAATGGTGACCCCACTGAACCTTCACTAACGGAATGACCTTAGTTATGAGGAGCTGCTCCTTCCGATCAAGGATACGGACTGGCTGCTCAATGTAAGAAGCGTCCTCACGAACCTCCAGCGGCTACCAATCAATAACGGGAACTATATTTGACCCACACTTCCTCAACATGGAGACGTGGAAAATGTTGTGGACGCCAAACAACTATGATGGCAAGGCAAGCCGATAGGCCACAGCGCCAACACGTCCAGTGATCTCAAAAGGTCGTATGAATCTCGGGGCAAGCTTGCCCTTCGCTCCAAATCGAACTATGTCCTTCATGAGCGAGACCTTGAGATACACATAGTCCCCTATGTCAAACTCTAAGGGATGACGCCCACGATCAGCAAAACTCTTCTGTCTGCTCTGAGCTGTGCGCATCCTCTGCCTGATGATGTCAATAGCCTCTGACGTCTCCTGCACAAGCTCGGGACCTATGAGACGATGCTCTCCAACCTCGGTCCAACAACTCGGTGATTTGCATGGTCTGCCATATAGTGCCTCAAAAGGAGCCATGCCGATGGTCGCCTGATAGCTGTTATTGTACGCGAACTCAGCCAATCACAGATGCTCATCCCAGCTATCCCCGAAATCAATCGCGCAGGCCCGAAGCATATCCTCAAGGATCTGGTTGACCCTCTCGGTCTGGCCATCAGTCTACCGATGGTACGCGGTGCTGAGCTGTAAATCAGTCCCCATCGCTCGCTGGAAGCTCCCCCAAAACTGAGACGTGAACCTCGAGTCTCGGTCAGAAACGATCGAGACTGGAACGCCATGCAGTCTTACAATCTCCTCAATAAATAACCTCACAAGCCGGTCCATAGACCAAGTCGTACGCATCGCAAGGAAATGTGCCGACTTCGTCAGACGATCCACAACAACCTAAATGGCGTCATGACCGCGCTGAGTCCTCGGCAAACCCATAATAAAATCAGTCGACACGTGCTCCCACTTTCACATTGAGATGCTCAACGGCTACAAAAGACCAGAAGGTCTTTGATGATCTGCCCTGACACGCTGGCACGTGTCACACTCAGCCACAAAACTGGCGATCTGGCGCTTCATCCCCGCCCAAAAATACTGTCACCTCATGTCACGATACATCTTCGTCGAGCCAGGGTGGATAGAAAACCGCGATCGATGTGCCTCGGTCATAAGATCTCTGCGTAACTCTGGAATATCCGGGACACATAATCGGCCTCTGAAGCGAAGTCCACCTTCTGCACCAATCTGCCAATCTGCCTGACTCTCAGATGCCGCCTTAGCCATATAACTCTACAACGACTCATTAGCCTGCTGAGTCTCGATCACCCTAGCGACAAGAGAGGATTGAATCGACAGGCTCGATAACTGTACGATGGAAGACTGCGGGCCGAACTCAAAGTCATACGCTGCGATATCCTCAAGCATCCGTCACTCCTGAATCATCATATGTACCACTAAGCCTCGTGGCTGATGGATGAGGGCATCTGCCACCACGTTCGCCTTACCTGGGTGGTACTGAAGGTCGAAATCATAGTCTTTCAGGAGCTCCATCCAGCGCCTCTGTCTCATATTCAACTTAGACTGTGAGAAGAGGTACTTCAAGCTCTTGTGATAAGAGAAGAGCTTGAACCTGACTCCATAAAGATAGTGCCTCCACACCTTCAGTGTGAAGACAACTGCAGCCAGCTCAAGATCATGCGTAGGATAGTTCAGCTCATGGACCTTGAGCTGATGAGACGCAAAGGCACTGGTCTCCCGTGCTACATCAGGACAGCACCCAAACCAATATGCGAGGTATCAGTGAATACAATAAATCCATCACTCCCGGAGGGAAGAGTGAGGACAGGAGTGGACGTCAGACGGTCCTTTAACTCCGTAAATGCTCGCTCACAGACGTCACTCCAAGTAAACTTTGCACCCTTCCGAGTCAACTTGGTCAGCGGGGCTGAAATACGAGAGAAGCCCTCAATGAAACGTCGATAATAGCCCGCTAAACCAAGAAAACTACGGATCTCTATCGCAGTTGTGGGCTAGCCCCACTGACGCACTGCCTCGACCTTCGAGAGGTCCATTGCGATACCCTCCCTCGTCACCACGTGACCGAGGAACTTTACCTCCTCCTTCCAGAACTCGCACTTCTCCAGCTTCGCATACAGCTGGTGTGCGCGGAAGGTCTGCAAAGTAATCTCCAAGTGCTGCTCGTGCTCCTCACGGGTCATCGAATAGATCAGAATGTCGTCGATGAAGACTACAACAAACTAATCGAGATAAGGGCGGAAGACCTCGTTCATCAGCTGTATGAAGACCGCAGGTGCATTGGTCAGTATGAAGGACATAACCTGAAACTCAAAATGACCGTAACGCGTCCTGAATGCTGTCTTCGGAATGTCCTCATCTCGGACCTGAATCTGATGATAACCGGAACGCAAGTCAATCTTCGAAAAGAACTGTGCACCCTGCAGCTGATCAAACAAATCATCAGTCCTAAGGAGCGGGTATTTGTTCTTGATCGTGACTTTGTTGAGCTCGCGGTAGTCAACGCAGAGCCTCAACGAGCCATCCTTCTTCTTCACGAAGAGTATCGACGCTCCCCACGGCTAACTGCTCGGACAGATAAAGCCCAACCCGCGCAACTCGTCCAACTGCTTCTGCAGTTCCCGCAACTTCAACGGTGCCATATGATACGGGGCCTTCGAAATAGGCGCGGTACTGGGCACGAGATCAATCTGAAACTCTATGAGTCGACGAGGCGGTAATCCCAGAATCTCCTGGAATACATCGAAAAAATCACACACCACTGGCAAATGGTTGATGCTCACAGCTATAGGCTCCTCTATGGCACATGACATCAAACAAAAAAACTGCTCTCCTCTGGCCTCTGTAATGAACTGAAACCGTGGCACGCTGGGTATACAGAACGTGATTGTCCTCGCGGCGCAGTCCAATATGGCATAGTACTCAGTGAGCCAATCCATGCCCAGGATGACGTCGAACTCAGACATTGTCAACGCAAACAGATTGGCAGGCAAAAAGATATCTCCAACTAGAACGGGGCAAGACGAGCAAAATCGGCCCAACACTGCAGTCCTCCCCAAGGGAGTCTATACTGATAGGCTCTCACCAGAAGACTCCAACGGTAATCCAGTCGATCGGCAGAAGCTCTCGACCACAAAAGAATGCGATGCATAGGAATCAAACAACACACGTGCAATGCATGCAGAAACTGAAAGTATACCCTCAACGACTCCTCCAGAAGACTGCGGATCCTGCTAAGCCACATAAAATCTAGCCTGAGCAGGCTGGGGAGGAGCCTGTCCCCTCTGAGCATGCTGCTGCTGCTATTGGGGTCGCTGAGGCGGTCGAAACTGCTGTCTCTGCTGCTGCGGCCTCTGAGGCTGGTGCTAATGCTGCTGCTGAGGTGGCCTCGGAGGTGTGGGCTGCTGTCGCTGCTACTGTGGGGGTCTCTGCTGCTGTGGTGGAGGCTGCTGTGGAGCCCTCTGCTGCTGTGGACCTCTCTGCTGCTGCTGGGGGCTGGGACACTCCCATGAACGGTGTCCCGTCGCACCGCACCTAAAACAAGTGCTGGTGAACTGTCTCGGAGGTGGTGGTGCTGGTGGTGTTGGTGCTCGAAAGGCTGAGCGACCTGTGCATCTCTGCTGCTGTGGTCGACGCTGCTGGGAATAACTGGAAGAAGCCTGCCTCTTCCGGTCTCTCCTCTGACAGCGATCAGACTGAGAACCGGCCCACTCAATCTCGAAAATCTAGGCCTTCCGCACCACTTCCTCAAAAGTGGGAAGCTCATGGCCAATCACACGGCTGCGAAGACCGTAACGTAGGCCGTCCTCGAATCGACGGGCTCTCCGCTCCTCGTCATCAACAAGATAGGGTGCAAATCTGGACAGTGCTACAAAACAAGCTGCATACTGAGCCACTGTCATATCTCCCTGCACTAGGGCCTCGAACTCTAACGCTCGCTGTCGTCGGATGTGATCTGAAAAATATTATCGGTCAAACTGATCCACGAAATCCTCCCAAGTCCATACAAAATCAGCGCCTGCTGCTCAAGAGACTGATGCCTACCAGTGCTCAGCCTCAACATGGAGAAGGAATACAGCCAGTCGAACTTGCCGCTCAGTCGTACATCCCATCGTCTCAAATACCTTCTCCACATCAGCACGCCATCTCTCAACTATAGTCGGGTCTGGCTCACCCTGAAAACGCGGGGGATCGAGCCGTCGAAACTCTCGAAGAAGGGCACTCGCACGATCCTGCTCTGCCTGTGCTGGTGAAACGACGGGGTGCCTGTTCTGCCCATGGAGTGCAGCTGTCGCAGACTGTAACATTTGCTGCAACTGAGAAGCACTCACGGATACGGTCGGCTCCGCACCGGTCTCTCATGGAGGAGCAGGATACTCAGGATGGGCAGTAGGAATCTCTGGTGGTGGAACAGGCATCGTAGGTGGTAATGCGGGAGTCGCAGGTGGTGGTGTGGGATCCTCAGGTGGTGGTGCGGGAGTCGATCGGGTAAATCTCTTGGGCGGCATGTCGTACAAGAAAGAGTGAAGGCGCCTATCAACTTCAAAATTCTCGAAGGCACGCACATTAAGGGTATGTAACGGAAGGTCGCGAAGCTATCCGAACTTCAGGACATAGCCATTCTACACTCATAGCAGACATGTAATGTAATGTTGTTCTCAGTTAATTTTAGTATAATCTAGTTCATCTATATTGCTATGCTGGACTAACTTTAGCTTAGTTTTAGTATATCCTATTTGTCTATGCTATTACACTAGTTTAGTATTTAGCGTAATTTCCTTCATCTATGCCCTAGTCATTGGACCAAGAAAGACTGTAGCTTTAACACCTAGTTATCTACACTATAGTTAATGGATCATCAATAATTTTCTTTTTCAATTTGTATATGTTTATCTTTGATAACATTTAAAATTACAATTTCTTTATATTTTGATTACTCTCATGTTGTATTGTTATTAATTAACTATTGCTATAATGGTGGGAAAAGTCCTTTCGACAGTTTTTATTACAGGGAGCTCAATAGAAGATCAAATTACTAGGTTCTTGGTTTCTTAGTATATCACGACACTTGAGGTCAAAGGCGTTTGGTTGTAGATCAAGCCAGGACGGACTTTAGAACGCTGGGCACAACACATCACGAGACAAAATTCCAACCAAACAAGGGCCCATACGACGGACCATATTTATTTTTGGGAAAATGTGTAAGGTAGACCAATCTCTTGGATGAATTAAATCCTGCGTGCCATGAAATGTTGGCACTTGTGTAGCGTGTACATAAGTTATTATTTATTTAACATAGGCATACATACCCCCACACACACACTCACGCCATAGTGGAATTTCATACCCCCAGCACTCACGCGGAAGTGGAATTTCACACCTACGGCTACTCGAACCCTTAGGCAAGTGTTGAAACTCCTGAGAGTCTATCACCGGTGTGTACATAAGCTCTTTTACACGTGCGTGTGCTCAGCAAAGCTCTTTTAAAAAACCCAGAGCAAGAGGATGTGACATATCCCAAAAGTCAAGGGCATTTAATTAGTAGGATTCAAACAGTGGCCACAAAAAGGAATTCTTTGCTCAAATTAAACCAACGGTCTAGATTTAATAAAGGACAAATTCACAACAAATGGATGGTCAAAATTTAGATCTGTCTAATCCCCAAAAACGTAACTTTCGGGTATTATTGTCCATCCAACCAACTGGTGGTCCAACGGATAAAGGGTCTTAATGACTCATCCAATCAGAGTCTAAGAGCCAAGTCCATGTCGTAGAGTTTTTAAACAGTGCTTTATAGCCAAGTCAGGATAAGTTCAAGCCCAACCTGAACTGTGCTGACTCGAACCCTAAACGAGCGGAGATTGTTGAGCCCAACTCCAACCAATTAATAGCTTACTGAATCTGAGCTTGGCCCAACTGACCCAACTAGATGGGCATATAAGCTTGACCGGAGCGTAAACCAATACACGTTTCCAGGCCAGGTACCGGCAGAGCCTCAAGGGCTAATCCCATGACAGTTGCAAGGGCCCCACCAGAGTTTGAAATAAAGGCCTCTTAAATCTTGGCATGGTCCAAGGCCTTTTCTTGTTTGGACCTGATATGTTGAACGAGGCAAAGCCATAGAACGTGGCGGGCCACTAGGCTCGCCCATTTGTAAACAGCATTGGTGGGTTTACTTAAAAAACAAGGGAATTTTATGAAAACGGCCTAATTATATAGAATTTAGATTCCAATACTTTTTAAAGAAAGTTTCCAATAAGCTACCTTGTTAAATTAAATAATTGTCATCATGGTACCTTATGTTAAATTTCTTAACAATGGCTCGGGGTGGCACTTGAGTTGGTCTCAGCGTGATGTTCATGTGGAATCACACCGACCACCATGTGCTTCAATTTGTATTAGGCCTAGCAATGTAGTGACGTTTTCACATTGGACTCAAGTGGGTTGACATGCTTAGGGTGGGCGGCCCATGTGAGGCGGGTGACTCGTGTGAGGAGGGCTCCACCCGTGTGAGGCACGTGACTCATGTGAGATGGAACCTATGTGATGTGGAGCCCACGAGGGGGGTTTGGCCAATGACCTAACCTATGGAATGCGAGCCCCGGGCTATGAGATAAAGAGATTGATTCACCATACTCTATCAATTCAATCTTTTAAAGCAAGTGATTAGTTGTCCAACATTAGTTAGGGCCCAAAACTTGGTCCCATTATCCTTAGTGGGGACCATGCCATTGCAAAGGGCAAAGGTCACCCCCAAATCATTTCCCTTGTTGAAGCCCACCTTAATCATGGATGGGCCTGATTTGTAGGCCCAGGCCTAAAATATTGTGTGGCATTTAATGGTCAGAGTGCGTTTCATATAGTATAATCGCAGTCCACCCTGTAAAACTCAAGGGTGGATTTCTCTCTCGCACATAGGTCAGCATTTTTTTCATGGTCTGGCCTACCTTATGATTGAACCCACCATTTTTTCTACTCGTCTGATAATCTTGGGTGGAGTGCATCTGTTGGACAGTTAGGATCTCCAAGAATACCACACGCCCACAATTCTAGAGTCTTTGACTTTTTAAAGAAAAATTAAACAATGGCATTTAGTTATTTCTCTTTAAAAAGCATCATCCTGGAATTTTTGTTCTTCGAGGTACTATATGGTAAAATCCGAATGAACTACTGAGGAATTTTGCCGTAAAAATTTTAAAGTCCTAAAACATTGAAGCAATTATTCCAGTTTTCTTTTTAAATTTAGAGTTTAAATGGAGTTTTGCAAACCATACGCATGATAAGCAGGCCAGTGACGTTTATGGGCCGGAGCATCTCGTGGAGTGTGAACCCACTGGATGAATGGCGATCACATGATTCCCTTTGCCACATTTTTTTTATTCTATAACTTGTATAAGTAAGGAATTATTTGATCTTAGGTGAGAGGATAGGATTAGGGGTGGCATTGGGTTGGGTCAAGATAAGGTTGGACCACGTGGTAGTTAAGAGCCAAGGCCCAAGGCTGCCCCAAGCTCAGCATGAGTCTAACGTAGTAAGCTCATGCCTGAGTCCAGGGGATTTTTGAGCGATCCCGATCGATTAAACTCATTCGATTGATGACGACCAAATTTGTCCAATGAGCAAACTCATTTAATCTGACCACTTTCGATTGATAGATGAGTAGTGTTTAACCGATCGAAAGTATCTAAAAGTGTCTAAAGACTAATAAAATTAAATTCAAATTTTATTGATCCATGGTTAATTGAGGGCTTTCGAGCTGACTCAATCGATCAACTGTATTGATTGACAGTCACTGTTGTTTCCCAAATGTAAATTTAAAAAATTATAATGGGTTATCTTTTTTGAATCAAAGGTGGACCCCACTTGTTCGAATAATATAATTGAATTTTAGTATGTTAAACCATTTTTATAGGGATTTGAAGTATATATTCCAAGGTGTCAAATTAATTAAAGGATTCAACCCTATCATAAATAGGTGAGTGAATCCCAACATGTCTCATATCTATATAATTAAAATAGATGATTTGATGGTCAAGATTGTTTTGATATGGTTGCTGTATGATTGTTGGAATGGTATCTAATTATGACCCTTGTTTTTATGATATATGTCTTAGAAAGTTTCGATGAATGCTAAATATGCATATATGCCAATCATTGATATTATGAATCTATATTTCCTTTAAGAGAGAAATGTATTTAGTTTACTATACATATCAATGCATAAACATTACATGCATTAATTGAGAATACATGTACACCTTCTGCCTTGAGTTCATGGAAGATCTCGTTGGATGGTTACACATGATAGATTCGTTAATAGATGCCTACGATAGTGGAAGTCTACTCATAGAGTAGATGTACAGATTGCTCATGCCTACTTAGGTGGATGTCTAACATGTACAAGTTACTCATGTCTATCTAGGTGGATGTTTGACGGTTACAATTTTGAGTTGGCAGATATTCAACCTAAGCGAGCGGATGATCATCTCACTTGGCATACATTTCATGATATCCTTGCATACATTCTTATATTGTATACATAAAATAATTTAGTTGTGCTATCTTATATTATGCTACAAATGAATCATACTTGGTTCAGTCACTAGTTTGGCTAGCTAATGTTGTGGATTAATAACCGTATAGAGAGAAATGATATAGGATAATCTAATTTAGGGCTGAAAAATGAGGCTGAAGTTAGCGGATGAAACTTAAAAACAATGGCTATATTTGGTGGAAGAGGAACTCGCTGCGTTAGATGGCTGAATTTATTATAGGATCGATTTTATGAATTTTAGTTTTCATTCACTACACTAGAATATCAATTCTGGAACGAAACTAGATTTTGGTTCTGGAACGACTTTAACGTTTTAAGTCGTTTAAGATTTAGAACCGTACTGCCATAGGGCGAGAAAGGAATTAAATGATATTCCAACGAAGCCAAACAGTGTACAGACATTTTCTGATTAAAAACTCCCCTTCCATACCCTACTCTTTCCCTCTATCCTTTTTTCTTTTCATTTGGTTAGAAATCGATTTCCTCTCTCGTTTCTCTTCTCATTTCTTCCAGCCAAGGCCCGCCAGCCTCCTACCTAGCCCCTTTCAAATCCCCCATCTCCTTCCAAAACCTCAAACTCATCCCTCTCAAAACCCCCATCATCGTCCGCACCTAGCCCCTTTGAAAACCCTAAACCCCTATAGATCGAAACCCATCGATTTTGCATATGAAACCTTCCGATTTGGCAATGCTCCCCTCCGACACTGTCGATCTTCGTCATCTTCTTTGTTTACTGATCGATCTACAAAGGTAAACCATATGGGCTTATGCAGTGCACAAACGATCTGCCGAGGAGAGATTGCGGTGCGTGTTTAGAAGATGCTGTGGGTCGGATTCCTACGTGCTGTAATGGAAAACAAGATGGGAGAGTTGTTGGACCAAATTGCAATTTGAGGTATGAGACGTACAAGTTCTATGAGGACTTGGGCACAGCACCGGCTCCTCCATTAACTAACACAACTACCACTGTTAAGTTTTCATATCTTCTTTTCTTGATTTTTGTCCGTCTTTTTGGTTAATCGAAGACAGAGACAAAAGGCAAAGATTGTAGGTTTGATCTTATTGCTGGGTCAAAACATATTTAAGACTGGACTCACCTAATGGATGGCTTGCGCGCAAGTTGTTTGTTCAGTGTTTTTAAAATGGACGGAGCAATGTTGACATGTTTGATGTTGAACTGAGTTTGGAAAAACATGAACTAGGACAGTAACAGGAGTGGATTAGGTGTTACTTGGGTAACACACCTTAGTGGTGTTACCCTTTCCGGGGAGCCCACTTTGATGATGTGTTGTATATCCATGCCGTCCATACATTTTTCCAGACCATTTAAGGATATTTTTTCTTATTTTTTTAGTTATAAAATGGTATGTATCTGGAATTATTAGCTGATGCTTCTTCCATGTGGATTTTTTGGAGTATATTTTTCCTTTAATTTTTTCTTTTTAGTTTTACGATAGTTTGTTTTATCAGTTCTTGATCTAGATTAGTTGATTTCATAGACACATTTACATCTGCTAGATTGAGTTCCTCACCTTTGCGACTTTTTTCTTTCACATACTTGATAACCCATGTTTGATCTGTATGTTGGGACCTCTTTGATTGATATGTATGTAAAAGGTGGTTAGATTAATGATGCACACATACTGTTCGATAAAATGCTTATGAGAGATGTTTCCGAGATAAATGTGGTTTTCTAGAAGTGTTTTCTCTTCGGCCCTTGCCAATGTAGTTCTTTGGGTTGGGCTGCAGCTCTTGTAATTTCTGTGCTTCCTCTTTCTCTGTCTTTTTTGTTGTTTGTTGTTCTTTTTCTTTCGGCTTTGCCATTTTTAATAAAGTTGTCATCCTTCAAAAAATAAATAAAATCTGCAATTCCTTCATTGGATTTTGTTGCATCAAACAACTCCCAATTCCCTCATGAAGACATTATGATATTATTTTTTAGTATTGTAATGATTCATCCATTTCAATCATTTAATTCTTTCTCAATTTTGACTGTTTTACATATTGTTATAGAAACTAAAAAGGGGAGTGGTGGAGGCCTATCCTTCTTAGATGGCTCTGATCAAAATGAAGAACAAAAACTAGGTGTAGCAGAAAACACTGATGGTGAAGAACATGTTGATGGTGATAATGGACAGCCTGTTGAGGAAAATGTCGAAGTAGACTACTCGAATCTTACTGGGAGACAGAAGAAACTGTTTGAATTGATGCTGAAGATGGCAACTCTCTTCCAAACCATAAAAATCATAGTATCATTATGTGAAGTTAACACGACTTGTGTCATTTCCTTTTACCTTAAAATAGTAGTATCACTATGTGAAGTTTAATATGACTATTTCTCGCCATGGTTCTCTACTTGCAGAATGAGGCAAGAAAGACCAACCAAATTGCAATGCTGGCAGAGAAAAACAAATAGAAGCTTCTCCTGAGTCAAGAGGCGTTTCCAAACAGAAATGGATTGAAGAGAAAAAGAAAATTTGAAAACTGCTTGATGCAAATGGGTTGGATAAGAGTAAGGCATACATGCTTGATACATAGAAGACAGCATAGTCAAAATATAAAAAATGGGCTAAGGATCCTGCCCTGTTTGGCTGGGATGGTGAGCTTAAATTGTAGTGCTCTTTTTTTTTTTTTTTCTTTTTTTTTTTGGTACTTGTTTGGTTGTATTAGCCGACTCCAAACAGCTGGGACAAAGCTATGATGATGACAATTTTTTATTTTTGTTGTTGTTGAAAGGTAAAGAAACTTGCCTCCCTTATGTTCACAAATCATCTTCCTTCCTAGCTACAGTGATGTCAGCACGTTACCAGTTTAGGAGCTTGAAATATATTGCTAGGAGATCCATTGAAAAAAGCGTATTGTTAGAAGATGATAATTAGCCATTTGCTAAATATTATCCCATGGCACTTTTCTGAATTTTTTTCTTCCTAGAAATCTTTACATGCCTTTTTTAGCATTAATCTGCAATATCTTCGTGCAAGCTTATGTTATTTTTTTTCTTCAATGCATATGATGTAGGGGAACTGATATGAGCAGTCCACATGGCATACATGTTGGCCGGTTAGACCGTCTTGTAATTATACGGACAGAAACTTATGGTCCAGCTGACATGATACAGGTTCATGCTCAATTACTTCTCTGTTTCTGTAAAAATGCATAATGTACTCTTTGTAGACTTGAATCATTTGATTTGGAGATAATTCTAGATCTCCGCTTCTTTTTCTTCCAGTATGAGATCGTATACCAGCTTGGCATTGCCAATAAAAGCACCAGCATTGCCGTCTATTTGCTGTCTTGGATCTATGTGGTTGTGGTTGTTGCTATTTATTTGGTAATCATGCATGCTCATGACAAGTACGCTGCGAAGGAGCACATTTACTACCGGGCAGTTAAATTGTTCGTCATCTGCCTCACGACACTGGTGGTCATCATATTGCTGAGATTCACCAGGTGATGATGTGGTTATTTCAAACACACGGCTTTATGACAGTTTTTTCAAGCAGAGATGCTCCTTGGTGTTGCTGGCCAAATGGGTACTCAAAACTTCAATGTGGCTGATTTTCATTCTCTGGATTGCTTTGATTTTTCTCAATCCTAGGACTGATTTTTTTTTTTTACCTTTTCCTTTTTTTCTTTTTTAAGAAAGGAGAACTATCCTAGTTCACTATAGGAATCCTATTTATGCTGTCCTAATTTTGCATGTAACTATAATAAAATATGATGTTTCTATTGTTGATGGAAAATACTCCACTAATCATAAACTGAACATTCTTTCTGTGGTCTTGTCTCCACTAAAAAAGTGGGCTGTTGGCACTTGGCACTTTTCTCCAATGGTCACTTACAGAACAACCAATTCACTGGATCGGTTATCTTCTTGGCTAATCTCCCACTGTCTGAGTTGTATGTCTCAAACTCAAGTGTGTTCCTAGCAAGTCTTTAAACATGTTTTATTTTTGTGTTGCGCACTGAAGCATTTGCTGATCATTGATTTGCACTGTGCAGCAGGCCTATTTGTGTAATGTCAGCTGTTTTATTAACTTTGGGTTGGCATCTGTAGAGTCTATATAGGGATTTGGGCTGCACAATTAAGCACAGGCCAATTATCAATCAAGTACAGCGGGCATATCTGTAAAGTCATCTGTTGTGGTTGCTTTGAGTGGGCTCCAAGGTGCAATCCAATTAGCATATGCTGTATTTTAGCATCTCTTTATATTGGTTCTCTAATTCAGCTATGTTTTCTATTGATATCTTCAAGGCAAAATTTTCCACTAAAAACATCTCACTATTGTATTTTGGGGTTATTTTTTCACTGTATCCATATTCTCCTGGCATTCTTCACTATTGTATTTAGAAAAGATAAATTTCTTATATGCTTCTAACTCTGAGATTGATGGTTACAGAGTAATGTAGAATGTGGCTGTCCCATTCGACAACTGTGAAAAAGGTGATGAGAAGGCCGCCAAGAAGATTGAGAGGGACAAATTCTTCGACTGGATTTCCCTCGAAGCTGTTTTCAGATGCAAGTAAGGCTCTCTCTCTCCATACATGTTTTTGGTTGATTTTTATGTCAATATCTTCCATGGAGTATATTTTTTTTATGGTTGGTCACAATAAAACCTTGGGATGCTTCAAACATCAAGCTTCATGGGTGAAGGTTCTTATGGTCAGGTACATGAAGAGCACGGTTATTCTTACCTGAATGCTGATTTGGTGCTCTGTTTTTGGTAAGGTGACTTGTTTTGTTATTCATTTACATTTGTTCATCAACACTAATAGATTGCCTAATAGCAACTATGTTAAGGAGAAAAAGTTCTGGTAAATGAAAAAGGTACTAGATGACAATCATAAATTTTACTCTGAACTCTAGCCTCAGAAGCAAAGAAACCAAATTGGATAGAAAAATGGAAAGCGGAAACAGATCAAATTGAATTACAAAATAATACCATAAGTGGTAGAATTCCATTCAAGTTTGTCAAGAATATAAAAGCACTGCCCTTGTTGATGGCACATGCTAGACATACAACGTTAATCATACCAAAGTCCATTGTTCCATGCATTGGGTTTGCAGTTTTGGATCTCGGTAAGCAGTTCTTGATTCAAGCTTGTAGCATTTATAAAAACTTTTCTATGGCTGAGTATATTTGGGCTGACATAGCCAGAGTATATTTGGGCTGACATAGCCTGAGTATATTCGTATCCTGGGATATAAATCTATTGGTGCATCTGTCATGAATAGATTTGGGCTGACATAACCTGAGTTCTTGCTTATCTTTGTGCTTAATGTTTACTTCTAATCCTGTAGTTAAAGTTGGCATTCTTTTAATGATGCAATTGAATGGAAATTTAAAATGGCACATTGTTGTCTGTCCAATGGCATTATTAGGCCAGTGGAAGGTAAGATTTCATTTTTTCCAGTTGTTGAACACACTTCAGTCAATAGTGCATCCAAACACAGCCTTGTTGTCTGATTTTTTATCATTCTAGCTGGTGGGTCTTAAATAAATTACAATAGCCATTAAAATGCCTGTTTTGCAATGGTTACAGAATAGTCTGGAAGACCTCTACAGCCTTTTGTGCTTCTTACACATCGAGCCATGGTGCAACTGGGCCTGGTATGTGCATGAAACAACACTACCAACTTAAGAGTATGTTTGAACTTCTCGCAAACCAAAACAACATAAATGCAAAAGAAGAAGATAAAAGATAAATAAATACAAAAAAAAAAATTGGCCATGTCTCTTTAATTGACATAGCAGGTGGTTTTAATGTGACACGTTCCGTTTGTTTGGCAGGCATTGGATAAGGTTAGATTTCTTTTGCTTATGGATAAGGATATTTTGGGTGAAGGCGATACTGCAAAGCTTGAGATCCTGGTTAGTGATGGCTCATTTTTTAGTATACTAATTATTTTGGGTGAAGGTGATATTGGAAATGACAAAGAACAATGATGCTTCCTAATATTTATAATGAGGAAGTAGAGCTATGTGTTTTTCAATTCGAACTTGAAAGTGATTTATAGGCCCTCAATATAAGTAAGCTGTGGAGAAGGATTTTACAATTTGGTTGTTTCCACTTTATTAGACCAATACGTGCATTCAAGTTGCTGGTGCATCACATTGCACCATAAGAATGATGTTTGATATTAACATTCTGAGAAGTGGGTTAGTTTCTCTTTTTAACATTTTAGTTTGCTGTATTTGTTGTATAATGCAGATGAAATTGGACAAGGAGAAGAAAATTCTTTCTATTCGTGACCGAGGTATCGGGATGACAAAGGAAGATCTGATCAAGAACCTAGGAACCATAGCAAAATCTGGAACGTCAGGTATTTCTTTTTATCATCATTAATGTAGAAAACATTTGCTCCGTTACTGATTTTCAGCATTTTCATTCTTTTCTTGTTGAAAAACAGAAACATAGATTTCCATTTCATTTTTAATTTGAATATCCGTTGCGGCATTACCCAAAATGCCTCCACATTCCCAATAGATGAATTACCACTACACCAAAATCGATGATCAGAAACGGCTCTGTTTTTATGGGTAAAAAGCCCCATAATAGGGAATTGATTTGGGTTTGTTTTGGATTTTTGGGTTTTTAATTCCAATTGCATAATCCAATGCAATAGTTTCATTTAGGGTTTTTTTTTTTTTTTTTTTTTCACAATGCTATAGTATCTTGGGGCATCCTATCCACTCAACAAGATGGGCCACGTGTATTGCAACCATCTTTTTATTTCCGCAGCTATGCCAGTTCTGAAATTTCTTATTGTGATTGGTGTTGGGTCATATCTCACATTTGAACAATGTGAGTTTGTAACTAACTTCTGTTTTCTCCTATTGCAGAACTGGTTAGCCAATGGATGTGGCAGTCTAGGCTCATGTTTCTTCACAGGTACGCATGTCTTTTCTCCATTGCTACTTCAAAACGATACATACCTGTATCATTTAATAGTCTGTCTGTTTATAGTCTCCAGTTTTCAGCACTTGCTCAGTTGCAGGTACCTCCCAATGCAATTCTTGACTATCTTTATTGATTTGAAAGGCCAGCTCAGTTTAATGTTTTTCATTATTTTTAATTATTTTTATAACCTTCGTTTTGCTGTGTGACTTTCCAAAGGTGCATAAAGCCCAAGACATTGCATCGAAAAGGGGGAAGCTTCTGACAAGAGGATTTCCTATTTCTAATTCGTAAGGTACTTTCTAAAGTTTTATAGTGGCTGTGCTTCATAAGGAGGTGAAGTCTTTGGATGAAACATCGACTTGTATGCTGATTGCCTCGTAAGTTCTCTTTTCATCCCAGATTTTGACGAGATCTTTAAGTTTGAATAAGCATCAAAATTGTAGAATTGAACATTTTCATGGGCTTTAATTTATTTATTTATTTATGGGTGTACAGTTTATCTCACTGTTATTCATATTTATCTCATATTCACTTTTCCTTGTTTTAGGTGATCAAAGTGATCTGCATGTTATCATTTTTTGACAAAATTGATGCTATTTGCAAGGTACATACCTTATTAAGCTTCGACTTCAATGTACCTCAATTTATCCTTACTGTAAATGGAGAAAGAGTATAATGGGGAAGTAGCCCTCTAGTTGCAGTTACGTTTCTTTCAAATCCATCTTGAAAGCATTCATAATGAGTCCAAGCAGATACTGGTAAACTCATATCCTATATTATTCTTTCACAAAATTTCTATTGTTGACTAGTTTTCATTTTCTTTAAAAAAACCATTACCTTATATTGTTTATGAATGTGGATTGCATTTTTTGCTTATGAAGTAAATAGAAGGTTATCTTATTGGCATTTCAAAACTACTTGATGCTGGGAGCTTTGATTTTGTCAGTGCCAAGCTTCTCAGCCTCTTGTGTGTGTTTCCAATAAGCATGGATGTGAATGAGAAGTGGCACCCAAAGTTTAAATTGATGTGCTGAATTAGTTTCCCTCTTTAATACGAAGTCCAGTGTCGAATCCATGAGACGATACATAACCATAAACATTAAAAAAGAAAAATATCCAAGTATAGGATTTCTATATTTTCTTACAGTAGGCTTTGCCCTTTTGCTGGTCAGAGGGAAAATTTAAAAGTATGTATACTATGAACTACAATAAGTAGAAAAAATAAAGGTCAATCTATCAAAAACGGTAGTTTCAAATTAGATTTGAGAAGAGCATCCAAACAAGCCAAGAACGAAGCAAAATGATCAAAAACAACTCAAACTACTGTCAGTTGAAATTCAACAGTACAACTTTGTATGGAATTGCAGTAGATTTAGTTATTAGACTGAAAATGCTTGTTTGACGTGCGGTATTAGGTGGTATGGAATTGCATTTGATCCCATTTGAGTAACTTGTCAAAATCATCCTTGGCTTATCTCATGTCTTGAACTCATGTGTCATGCACTCACATATGACAAAAAGAATCTGGCTGTGTGACTATTCATAGACATGCACATGGGACTGTACACGTGGCGCACATGTATGGCGGTCCCAAGTCCAAATCATGGGCCTAGTTGCAATCAACTCAACATTTATTCAGATTAGTGAACACACCTTTTCCTCCTTTAAAGTTCTTTTGGTATGTGACAGTGCGGAGATGTGAATATGCTGTTGTTCATGCACATGGTTTATTTATTTATTATTATTAATAACACCACTAGATGTGACATGTTCTTCAATGATCGGTTATGTAGGTGAAACACATGAGCCACTGAGTTAGGATTTGAGGGTTCATATAGCACTAGATGTTGCAAGGGGTTTGGAATATCTTCATGATGGGGTACAATTTCGTTTTCTTTGCAGAAAACACACAGATCAACTACTGGAAATTTTGTACGAACAGATGTGAAGGCTTCTTGATGGAGTAGGACTCACATCCGACTATCACAGCACGTGTCCATATAACATGTGTGTGAGAAGTGTGTAGTTCATCAGGCGAGCCCCACGTATGTGGCATCACCCAAAATTTGTGGGCATTTACAAAGAGAGGAATGACAGTTCATTCAGTGAGTTCTTATCCTCTCGATCAGTCTCTTGCTGTGTAGGACTGTGCTTTAGATATGAGCTGTTCATGCACTTGCCAAACTAGGACTGTGAAAGAAAGAGCGAGGAAGTAGTGTGTGAAAGAAAGCCTGGCCATAGGTGGTGAAATTCCACCAGCGTGAGTGTGTGGGGTGTGTGTGTGTGTGTGAGAGAGAGAGAGAGAGAGAGACAGAGAGAGAGAGAGAGAACAAAAAAAAAAGCCTGGCCATATTTACTACAACGGATTTGCAGTGTGGGTGGATGTGTATGGTTTGTGGAAATCTCATGTATTTATAGAGTGAGAGAGTATTAATATGGTGACGCGTTGTATCCTTAGATACATGAATACATCCTACAATCATGCTGGAAAATTGGATATTGGATTCAACAAGGACCCAAAAATGATCTGATGAGATGATCACAACCATCTGAATGAAGACCTAGAAAATGGATGGTACACCTGTGATTTCCCTTAATTGTGGCTGTGATTATCCAATTAGGATTATTTTTGGGCCATGTAATTTCTATGTTAGGCTCATCCTATCCGATGGTATTCTCCACTCGACAAGTTAGATGTGTGCCCCACTTGATTAGTGGAGTGGTCCTTTTCCTCAGCAATGCATATTCATAGGTCTACCACCAAATGAACGGCTTGGATCTACTTCTTTAAAGACAGATCAGAAGAAAACCTGAGTAAAAGACATAGGACGAGAAGGAAGCAGTAATCGTAAGAAATTCTGGCCATCTCTACCGCAATTATTTTTCGCTATGGTGGTGTATGGTTTCAGTGATATCTCGCATATTTATACATTGACACCTATAGATTTCTTGCTGGAACAAAAGAAGAAATCTATATGCTAGTTGATTTCCTGAATGTTTTATTTTTGAGGTATCATGTGATGCTTTGATCGAAAGGCTTAACTTGTTTTTGTTTGACCCTATAATGTACCGGTGGGCCCGCCTCTTGATCCGATATTACCCATCAGGGCTGGGCCATGCTATTTTTTTAAAAAAAATTTTGTCTTATTGTTTTCAGGTTAAAATAACCAATCTGAAGAAACACTGCATCCTAATACAGGCATTGTTTTGCCTGGGACGACATGCAACATTATAGGTGATCTTCTAGTTTTTGTTGTTGAATAGTCACTCTTTTGTGTGTTTAGTTTTTAAATTTTTATGTTGTTTTTTGGCTAATCAAATTGCTTACTTTGTTTTGATTTTCATAGTTACAATGCAAGCCCAAAAAGCTCCGCCTGATATGCAATGCAAAGAGAAGTTCCTCTTTCAGAGTGTCATTGCAAGTTATGGTGCAACCACAAAGGACCATGTGTTTTCTCTAGGAGTGGAGCACATCATGGAGGATTTTTTTTTATTTTTTATTTTTTATATTGTATTCATGCAATTGTAAATTTAATTATTGTAAATATATATAATTTTTATTATAAAGTTGTAAGCAATTTGTTCAATATTAATTTTTAATTGTATGTAATATTATTTGATCTTTAAATATAAAAACACATGTACAGCTTTTACTGGCCACCCGAAATAATGAAGAACACTAGTCCGAAAATTTAAAATTTGACCGTTGAGAACGGTTTAAAACCGTTCTTAAAATTTTGTATCAAGAATTTTGAAATTGACCGTTTGCTACCTTACAAACGGTTTGAAACCGTTCCTAAAAATCTGTTCTTAAAATTTGAAACAGTACATACTCAGATTATATGCGACGCCACTTTTAGAAACGGTTTAAAACCGTTCCTAAATGACGTTTTTGGTGCAGTGACTCATTATATACCATGTCATATGAATTACAAGAATTGTTCATTCCACGAGATGGTTGGATTATGATTGATTATTTTACTTGAATAAAGTCCCAAATGAGTTGACTTATACTGGTTTTGAGAACTTGTTTTATGAATGAAATTGTTATGGTTGAAATATTATTAAATGGAATGGAAACAGTTGGGTCCATGAATGTTAATGTGATGATGATATAATTAATTGAGTCTCTTAATAACCGTTGGTGAATTTATGTACACTTAGTGCACGTGTTATATACAGTAATTCAGGTAGAGTGCACTCTATATCCGAAGTGCGAGGCATGACACTGACATTTCATATTGCAACAACAAGCGGGGATGTTTTCTAGCAAACCTTTACTGAGAAACATTGTTAATTTTGTCATTCCTCTTGACGAACAGAACATCCAGACTTCAGTTCACTTCCGCATCTAAACGCAGCACTTTGAGAAAAATAATGTGGGACATTGACCAACATCCAACATGGCTTTGATATGGTCCACTGAAAAATTGTAGGCATCAGGTAACATTTCATGCACAACTCATTTTCCTTCTCGTTTTGTACAGGCCTGATGAATGCTGTCCTGGCCTGTGTATCTTTAGATCCTGTAAATCATTTTCAGGCCCAGACCATAAACCTGAATGATGGCTCAGCTCCGGCCTAGCTAGGGAAGCTATGAAAACTGAAACTCAAGCATGGCTATTCTAATTAACAATCAGGTCCATTTAGATGACCCTTATCTATAAGTAGGGCCTAAGGCATTCAGGCCCACATGGCCCATTTATAACCTCATCTTTACTGGGAAAATGTAGGAACCAACAAAGGGTGTATGTGATCATATCATCAATAAGCTATTGGGATCCCTCGTACTAAGGAGGTTGGGTACACATATTGCTCGATGAATATCAAACGGTTGCTAGGACATCTCATAACGATGGTTACGTCCCACCAGACTATTGATTGTTTAACAATTATTCACCAAATCCAGTAAACTCAACCTTAACTGCTCTAAACACACCATTCTAAGCAAGGTGTTAATCTTGGAGTCCTTAATTTGGTAACCAGAGGGCTAGGCCTGGGCTAGAAATCTAAGTTAGTATCTGGGCCAGGATGGGCCCAGGATAAAGATGAATGGTCGGGCCGGCCTGGGCACCATGACATGCGCCAAGTTGCATACAAGTGTGAGATCTAGTCTTTGTTGCAGACAAGTTTAAGATCAGTGCATCCATATAGATTCCATGGCCCAAAAGTCAGGTCTGACCACTCAAAAAGTGGGCCACACTGTCAATGATATGTGAACAGTTAAGAAAACTTGGTGATTTTTTCTTGGCCATCTACTTATTCTGTAAATTGTGGCCACCTAATTTCCGAATTAATGAGAATATTTTCTACCGGGCATCTAGACTATGGGACCTACCTGACGGTATTGCTACTGCCCTGCATCCATATGAGCCACCGGGCCAAGGCATTTTCATTTCAATCAGGGCAAGGGCAGGACCGAATAGGCCAACCTTGGGCTGGCCCTTTAAATACGTTGGTAGGTATGCCTTAACAAGTCCTGGGCCTTCATTGGAATGTTCAGCACTTCAGTCCAAGAACATGACAGTTAGCCCAAACGCTCCTCCTTATTGATAATCAGGGGCGGCATGCAATTGTTTGGGCCCATTGGGCTGGGCATATTAAAAACATGTATCTTTCTCTTACTGGCCCAGCCCATTTCTAACCCCATTAAGTATGTTCATTAATGCAAGCCCTGCATTAGTTTACCTAGAACTAGAGCTACACAAGTCGAGTTAACTCGCTTGACTCGACTCGGGAAAGCTTGAATCACCTTGGCTCGAAACTGGATTTGGATCGAGTTGAGCTGGTTTTTGGAGTTGGAAAAAATTTCAAGCCGAGTTCGAGCTTGCCCAAGCTCAACTTGACTCCGATTGAATTGGCTCGGCGACTCGGTTATTTTGATATTGATGCTGCTCTCCGAGTGTTTGATGAAATGACTCAATGAAGTGTTGTTTTGGGTGCATACATTTTTTGCAGGACCAACTGGTGGTGAGGAAGGAATGGTATGAAACAAATTACTACAAAAAAAAATTACATTATAAAACCGCTCTCAAATCTTGATTTTGATGCTGTCCACTAAGTGTTTGATGACATACTTGTAAACTGCTGTTAATATTTTGCATTCTGTGAGAAATTGAAGACGTACTCTGTTTTTGAGAAAATGTTGCACATGCTCAAACTTGGCTCGAATTGGGCAGAGCTGTTGACTGAACTGAGCCGAGTTGGCCAGTCAGGCTCGGGTACCAAGCTAGGGTTAGCTACTGCCAAGCCAAGCCAAGCTGTGCCAAGCTCGACTCGTGTACAAATCTACCTAGAGCACATAAGCCTACTTGTGCCACCATTTATTTAATGCAAAGGACCCATCCTCCCCAAGTTGCGTACACATACGTCAACAAAGACTGAAAAATTAAATCATTTGGATAGGACAATCTTAAACGTGTAAGTCCATCCATTGAATTTAAGCCCCTTAAGCATTTCCTTTTAACATCCATTCGACTTTCAGCTAGATTTCTATGATTAAGATTACCACACAAAATAACATGTTGGATGTCTTTTTAATCAAAATTAATTTAATATTAGCCTATTATTGATGCTTTGTTATTGTGCATATAGGTATGGTATGAATTTGTATGAAATACTTTTTCAAGAATTTTCTATTCTCAGGGAAATAAAGTAGGATAAATTTCATAGACTTGGAATACTATTATGGCTAGTGAATAAGTTGGGCTCATACAACAATATTTCTTTGTTAAATCTCTCCATAATTAGAAAGGAACTACAAGAAAAGCGGTCTAAGCCGACCGATGGCCCAACCCTTTACCCGCGGCCAGTCGTACCGGCTGCGGGCAAAGGCTACGCCTATAAAATAAAAAAAAATAAAATGAAGCCCTAATCTATTTGAGCGCCGACCCTCTCCCTCTCGCTCTCCCTCCCTCTCGCTCTCTCTCTCTCTATCTCTCCGTCTCTCTTGCATGCTCTCCCTCCCTCTCGCGCGCTCTCATTCTCCCTCTCTCTCCCTCTCGCGTGCTCTCCCTCTCGCTCTCTCTCTCTATCTCTCCGTCTCTCTTGCATGCTCTCCCTCCCTCTCGCGCGCTCTCATTCTCCCTCTCTCCCTCTCGCGTGCTCTCCCTCTCGCTCTCTCTGCCTCTTCCTCTCCGTCCCTCTCTCTGCCTCTGCCTGTCCCTCTCCCTCCCTCTCTCTGCCTCTCCCTCTCCCTCTCCCTCTCCCTCTCGCACGCTCTCCGTTTCCCTCTTCCTCTGCCTCTCCCTCTTGTTCTCCACTCGCTCTCCTCTCACTCTTACTCTCCCTATCTATCTCTCTCTCAAAACCCTTTTCCTCTCTCCCTCTCTCTATCTCCTCGGCCCTCTGCTGCACTTCGGTCTTCTGCTGCTCGTGGATCTCAGATTCTCATCCATCTCAGGTATGCTTTGTCGAATACAAATCCCCAATTAGGGATTTGCGTTGTCGAATCCATTTTTAGGGATTTGCATTGTCGATTTCCCGTCTTTTTTTTTTTTTTTTTCAGCTCATTTATTTCACATATTAGTTACTGATTTCTAATCTTATGTTGGGTTGATTTGGCTCCTAGAAAGTAGCCCTAATGGAAATGGAATCCAGTAGCAAGGGCTGCTGCACATGTTTGGTTTTTAGGAAATGCTTGAAAATGGATCCTATTTCATGTTTTGGGGCCATTTTCCTTCATAAAAGTTGGGGAGCAAACTGTCATGGCAGCCAGTCGCAAAGGCTTCCCTTTGTTGGTTGCAGTTGGAAAGGAATAATAAATAAATTTGGAGGGGAACTCTGATCAGAACCTGTGAACTTCAATAGGATTGTGTCAATAGTGGAATGATGCCGAGTTCCGTTTTCGATCTTTTATGGGCTTGGCATGGTGGGGGGCTGGTAAATCAACAAAGGCCTAGTGGTGATTACTTATCATGGCTATATTTTGGGTAATATAGAAAGCTAGAAATGACAGTTGTTTTAACAAAAGGGAGGTTACAGTGCTGGACTGTATTCGTAAGATCAATCTGTGTGTGTTGGAATGGGCTACTTACGTAAACATAATAGACACTGTCCAGCTTCATTCAGTGTTTCATTTGTAATTTTGTTGTAATTTTGTTTTCTTTGTATTTTTAGCTTGCTTCTCGCAGGTTTTTAATAAATTTGTTGTTACTTATAAATTTTATTTTATTTTTTTTAAGGTGGAATTGGGCTCCCATCACATGTAAATGAGTGGATTCCCCTGGTCCTTCACGAATTAGTTGGAATCTCTCCGTAGTGGGTGCTAACCTGTCAATTGTGTTTGCCACAATGCCATCCATTCAGTGTATTTTCATTGTCTTGTCACTGGCTGTCTTGGGCGTGGTTTTTTTATTTGTCATTTCATTCTAGTTTTTGGTTTTCTTGGGCTTTTTGGCTATTGTTGGCAGTCGGGCCATTGTTTCTCTGTTATTTCTTTTTGCCTTTGGTGGCTTAATGAAGCTCTTTCCATTCATCAACAAAAAAGAACAAAATAGGTCACCTGCCAATGGAGTTAGAGACTCTTTAATTGCAATCATTCCTGAAAAAAGAGGGGACTAAATGCTTGAAGGACGTTGAAACAATCATTCTGATTGGGGAAGTTTCTAAACTGCATACAAATATCAGCTTATCCAACACTTCTATGGCCCTCGAGAAGTTTTCAAAAGCGAGCCTTCAATCTCCACTGTGTTTGCTATGGTGTCATCCACTTGAGATTTGCATCTGCCTCATTTTTGTGTTCATGCTCTGTGTTTCATTTTTCTGTTGTTTTCTCTCAAAACCATATGACACATTCCCTTTAACAGAAGTGATTTTCATCCTAGGGCCATATAAAGGCAAGATTATTAGACGAACTAAAATGCCACTAATCAAGTCTAACATTATGTACGTATTTCTTTTGTAAAATCCATTATAGCAGTACTTCACATCTGTAACTCGAAGCCATTGCATAACTAATCTGTTACTTTCCAAGCAATAGTAAAATTGTGACAATGCAAGCTACATGATGAAAATAAGGAGTGGTTTTTCTGGTAAAAAATTCCCACTTTGGTATATTTAAGCTAGGTCTTGCATTTATGCACATTCTGTTAGTTGTCAATCTGTTTTTAATTTTCTATAAAAGGCAGAGAAGTTCAAGATACACTTTTGGATGCATCCACAACTTGTTACTAGTTTCCATTGAATAGATGAAGTTGTAATGCCTCCACAATCATGGAGATGAAGAGTGCCTGATGATTCTCAACAGGTGCAAGGAAGCAATGCCTGAACATGGAGGGAAGCTTATTATCTTGGAACTGGTTCTCCTGTCTTTTTGGCTGCTGTTCTTGAGTACTTGGCAGCTGAGGTTTTGGAGCTGGCTGGGAATGCTGCTAGAGACAATGAGAAGTCCCACGGCGAGATACTTATATGCTTCATGATTTTTTGCTTAGAAGTTCATATGATTCGTAGAAGTGTCACCTTTTCCTTCTCCATTCATTCTGCTTTCTGTATTCTGATAGCTTACCATTAGTTTTTAACATCTTTAGGTGCCATTTGAAGTTCTTGTCCGAAGACAGATAGTTCGTTTGTTGGATCCAAGCCTTCAGTGTGCAAGGTTATGAAGAGGTTAAGATTGTTTTAATCTCTAAAATGGATTGCACACCTCCTTTGTGACATCTAAAAGCATTGAAGTAGATGTGCTCATCTATGATTGGAACTACTGTGAATCCTAATTTTTCTTATTTCTTATTTTCTAAATGTAAACCTCTATTAGAGACATCCTGGAATGGATATCTTGCAGCGATTTCAGCATCAAGATATTCCTGTGTCATTGTTCAAGCATTTCATTCCAACATCTATATTTGTATGTATGTGCAGTCAACTTACCATCTAAACATGTGGTCCATGTAATGGTGCAGGTGGTGCATCAATTTCTCTCACATACATTGCTGCTGAAAGGATCATTCCTAGGTAACTTGATTTACACACCCTGTGATTTTAGCTGCCCATATAAATACGAAGCATCCATCTCTATCCATACATCTGAGTGGAAATGGCCATGGAAATGTCAGATTTCTTCTCAGATCTTGCATTTTCCTGAAACGAGAAAATTTACAAAGATCCCACACTTGGAACTATCATTTAGTGTTGTTCAATTTATATAGTCCTACTTAGTGACATTGATAATTAGTGGAGCAATTAGCTACTTTGCTGGTGAGTTTTTGTTTTGAAGAAGTAAGTTCAATTTATATAGTCCTACTTAGTGATATTGATAATTCATGTTAATTGCACTTCTCTTGTTTCAGGATGGAAAAATTGGTACCTTGGAAGACAAGCAGGTGAGCTGTGGCCTGGACTCTGTACTTTGTATAAAATGATAAGATGAAAGAAAAATCTTATTTGGTGCTTTATCTACGATGTGATATATTGCTTATTCTGTTTTCTTATAACAGTTGATGTTTATGAAGAAAATATGATCATTCACTGTTTGATACATGTATGGGTTCTAATCATGCATTTGCAAATGTGAATGCAAGTACTGTGATTTCTTTGTGGATTCAAAGTGTGAAAACTTGCTAAATGAAAATGTCTGCTAATTACAAATTACAATTTAAAAGTATACATAGAGAATGATTAATGGCTGGACGAATTTGTTTCCCATGTGTAACTGTGTGGTAGCATCAATCTGTATATTTGTATATCCTTCTTGATAATTTTGGTTCCTTGTGATATTTGAATGCATAATGTTATGATCTGCATTTCCTTCTGCTTGCTTGTATAGGCCTTGTTTCACAGCCATGTTTATGGAACACAAATGGAGGTGCATTTGTGAGTAATTTTATTTACTTCATTTTGTGGGATGAAGCCCTTAAATCTCAGTCAGAATGATTGAATCTTTACAATTAGAGCCTGAATTCCAACATAAATTAGAGTTGGAAACACTAAGAACCCAACAGAATTCCAGCACAAATTAGAGCCTTTCAACTAGAAAAAAAAAACTGCTTTTTGTGATTTATAGCTTAGCTATGAATGGGACCATGCCATGTGCTTATATAGACCATGAAACTTAAGCAACTTCTTTCATGTCAACTGCTTGATAGTTCAAGTAAAGTTTTTTTTCTTCAGAATAGAATCAAAAGGGTTTTCTGACTCATTGTACAGTACTGCAGAAATGGTGATTCAAAGAAGTTGGCTAGGCATTTATTTTGGAGCACTTTGAGGTGGTTTTTCTTAAGAGCCTGTTTGTTTCTCAGTCTTGACTATATCCTTGCAGGACACAACAGAGTATCAAAAGTCACTGGCACGCGAGATGGAGGCTTGCTTGAAAGCAAAATGCGATAAGTTAGGTGATGCCTTTGTAATGGATGAAACGTGATAAGCGAAATTTCCATTTTGTGGATGTTTTATATACCATGTTTGTTGGCCCTAGAACTTCATGAGCTAAAGTTTTCCGATATTCATTTTGATGAAAGTCCATGGTAAATAGACCATCCTGTTATTCTGTTATTCTGTTATGTTTTCGAAGCTTATGTGGCTTTCGATCTAATGCACTAGGAAAGTTGGGTCATTTAGATGCTACCCTAGGATTGCATCTCCGCAAATGCAACACAATATAACAGTCAGGCCCACTTGGGCTCGAGTCCAGAAATTCATTGCCTTTCTTTTTCTTCTTTTAATATCTATTTCCTATTTCATTGTTAAGGGTGTGAACAGTCAGGCCCGCTCAGGCTTGGGTCCAGACTCCAGACTCCTCGGTCTGTTGTTCTGGATCTAATGGACATTTATGCCGAATTACTAATTGAGCCAGAAATTGGTTGCAGATCTTCTGCTATACTGGGAATTGATGCACTTGTGGGCAATCAAAGTTCCATCTATAGTCTGTCTGCTATATACAAAAGCTCCCTGCACCTTGGAGATACATTTCCTAGCACGTGGCCATAATTGGATTGGATTGGCTTGTATGGATTGGTGCTGAGGAAGCGTGTGTACGGTATTGAGATTCTCCCACTAGCCTTAGATTTTGTCTTCCATGCAAAAAGCTGGCATCCGTACACGTGCATCTATGCGTGTGTATTTTTGTAGGAGAAAAACTTTGATACTCTGTCCATGTATGGTGGACCATATGCAGGATTTTTAAGAATTACTTAGAAAATTCATAGGTCACACATTTGTAATTAAATTAGACGGTCCACATTAAGACGCAGATTACCCACTAAGGCTGCAAATAGGGAGGTGGCTACTGGATAGTGCTATGTGGACTCTACCATAATATATTTCTTTTATTTAAGCCATATATCTATTTTTTCATATTATTTTATAACATAAGTCAAAATTGAGATAGATTTTAATTCAAGTGAACCACACCACGTGAAAATAGTGGTGATTGAACACCCACCATTAAAACCTTCCTACGGCACATTGTAACATTTATTTACCATCCAACTTATTGATTATGTCACACTACCGGGTGAAGGGAAAACACAAATATCATGTTTATCCAAAACTTCCGTGACACTGAGAAGTTTTAAAGAGTGGGTGTTTACTTGCTAACAGTCAGTTGTCAACATATACAAATCTATAAGTCCTCTGGAGAAAATCCTTTCCTTAAAATGCTTCCTATGACGGTGGATTTTTTAAGATTAACTTGCCAACAGTCCACTGTCAACATAGACATCTGTGTAAGCCCTCTGGAAAAAATCGCTTTCCTATTATCTCTTAATGCTTCCTATGATGGATGCTTTCTATAGCCATCTATTTCATCTTTAATTGCATTGTATTTTAGTTGATATGATTCTTTTTCACCTGTGCTTACAAGCTCTGCTTCAGAATTTTTCTCTATAATTCTTTGTGAAACCTTTTATCTAAGCTGCAAGTCATTCATTTGTTGCACCAACCTTTGTGTACTTCATTCTTCTTGAGAACTTCTAATTTTTCTAGAATAATGGCAGGGTTTTGATGTGAAACTAATCAATGTAAATCGGACTTGCAAAGTTACAAAAGGTGATGCTCCTTTCTCTTTTATTTGGGTTCTTTCTTAGGAATAAAATTCATTTCTCTATTGTAAGTGATCTTTCTCTTCACTTCCTGTTTTGGGGAGGACAAGTGGTCAAGTACACTGCCATGTTAGCTTGTGGCAACTATTATGGAGTTGTGGGCTTTGCAAAAGGAAAAGGCCCAGCAATTCCCATTGCCCTCCAGAAGGTATTTGTTTGATGCATTTGTAGACATCAGCTCAAATTTGAAGTCCTTGTTAATTGGGAAATCAAGATTATTTATGGTTAATTCTGCATTGTGGCTCATCCATCAGCAAAAGAGTGACTATTTTACCTCCATTTGTTGCCATTCTGAGTCGTTGGCGGCCACTTTTAGCAGGTATTCATGAGCTTACTTCTTCAGATGAACTGAATCCCCTCATTGTTGATGACCGTGCTTTGGCAGCAGATGCGCTGCCTCTTGAGGTGATTGAACTTCCACACTCCTATCTCTTTCCAGTTCCATGGAAACTGTGAGTTGTATATACTCCCATTGAAGAGTTTTGTGATTGAATTCTGTACTCTCTCACAATTTTAATCCACTATATTTCTTCCCTGCCGTTTGTAATTGATCTTAACTGGATTAGTTGAGAGTTTTCACTGCATAAATGCTAATAAGATTGATACTTTGTAAAGAAATTTGATATAATTGATGTAATTAATGTTTCTTCCTGGTGCTTGTGATGTCACTCTAGCGAAATCCATATCTAGATAATTAGATAATTAGATGTAGCTATGTCTGGTAATATATAGTATACTGGAGCTTGTCATTACCATTGTGCTTGTGAAATTTTAGGGAATTCCACAAGTTATTTTGTTGATGCTATACTGTTTTATCAGTCCAACTGTTTTTGTTTTTCCTGGTTCTGTGTTGATTGTTAATTGATGAATTCTCCACTTCTAACTTAATAGGTTGTGGAGGGTGCAAAAACAGCTGGTGCTTCACGTATAATTGGTGTAGATAACGACAGCAAGAATTTTGATGTTGGTATATTTTTAACTGTTCTTAGCAATGAAATTTTGCTAGTAGTTCCATAAATTTCTTTTATTGAGATAGCGGAATTATATAAAAAAAAATCAAGTCCCAAAACTTGAGGCTATGTTTATGAGTATTTAACTGGTTTTTATTTTATTTTATGTGTTCAACTTCAATCTATCATAGCCAATCTGAGGAACTCTCAGAATAAAAACTAGTCCATTTGAAACAGTTCAAATGAAGCAGCTTGTGGATGTTAAATCAAAATGTTTAACTAATTTCTAAAGGAATAAGGTCCTGTTTTTTAATATGTTCTTATATTTGTTTGTCCTTTAAAGAATTTGGAAAGATGGGTATTGATTATTTATTTATTTTTGAATTTTTGAATTTTGAACAGGTTGGGCTATTGATTGTAGATGGGTACTACAACAGCTTGCTTACTCTGTTTCACCACTAATGTAAGAAAGTGGAAATGACTAAATTGTAATCACTTTCCTTAACATTCATCATAATTTATCTTTCTCTGCTCCTGAAATTGCCATGTGCCAGCATATATGGTTCTTTTGGGCTTTTTTCCTCCCATGTTTAAGTGGGTAATGGTTTCCATTTCATCTTTTTTTCGCCATGGTTACAGATTTCATGGATTGATGGAGAGAAAATGGCATAACAGGACACATGTGCCAATTTGACACATTAGTATGGGATCCAGGACGTTCATCAAATGAGAAAAAAATAAAAGTCGGGTCCACAATGCAGATCAAAGTACACAACATTGCAATGTTTTGGATGCTGGTCTATGCACCTCCACCTGTTTTGGCTTTGATACACATACTCATGGGTAGTATAGGTGCATGCTGGATGACTTGGATTAGTTGGACTTGGATGGTTAGTCATATTTACTTGTGTTTGTGCTAGTTGCTTGATTCAATTTATTTTGTTTTCCAAGTTAGTAAACTTTATTTTTTGAATAGAAGTTATAAGTTGTTGATGGAAATCAAGGCTGTCACAATTCCTATGGTTTTTTTAATTAATTAATTAATTATTTTTATTTTAATTCTTAGACAGGCTGTTTAAAATTATTCCCGTGCCTTTGCCACGTTTTTATAGTTAAATTGTGGCAAACTAATCTTATCAGAAGACTTTGTGTTCTTACATTATTCCAAATACAGATCATGCTTTATATCCTTTATTATAATTTTATCAAAATTTCAACATTTAAGTTATTAAGTTGGCAATTTGGTTATAATTTGTTCATTCAATTACTATCACCTTCATTAATCTAATTCTCTTGTGCATGATTCATGGTCTAAGTACACAAACATTGGATGTGTTTGGCTCTAATTTTAATTGTTCTGATTTTTATAGGCTGGAGATTTGTGGTTTGAGGCTGTGAGCGCTGAATTGGTTTGTAAAATCCATGATAATTTTTTCAGTGGACATGTTTGAAAGCTTCTATTTTTTACTCAAACATAAGAAATCACATGTTATTTTATTTTGTTTTATATTTTGTTTGCATTTATGGACAACTCGTGAGTTTTTCCCTTTGTTCTTTATTTTCTGTTTATACTGCAGCATGAGCCAAACAGCCTAAAGAAATCTATCCATACTTGATGCATATGAAAACCACACTCCATTTGATATATCTTCCTTTATTCAAGCATTATAGATTTAGGATTAGCTACTGCTAGAAATGGAAAATTATGAAAACTCAAACATATACTCTAGCCTCGAAGATTTAATAAACATACAAAGGAAGATTCAGGTTGGAAGCAATGGTGGTCTATATGGCCCCACAACCCAAGTAATCATATTTAAATAATCCATCTGTATCCCACACATGCACGCTCCACATGTGGGCACAAGAAAAGGCCCACTTTCCTTTTTTCCTGCATATATCTAGTTTTCTTTTGTTTCATATCCCTATGTTAGGAAATTAGTAATCTTAGATTTTTCTTATTTGAGGACTTTCTTATTTTATAGATTCTCTGTTAGGAAATAAGCACCATTGCATTCCCAATAGGGCTAGACTATTTGGGGCCTGTGGCTCCACATATCCAGGTCTCATCTTTTTGTGCAGGGCAAGAATCTGATACTTTCTGTTCTTTTTGTGCAGGGTAAGAATCTGATATTTTTTGTTTTTACTCTGTATAGGGGAGTGATCAATCTACTTCATGTTTCTGTTTGGATTTGTTGATGATGTCCTTGATGTCCCATGGGGAATGTAAGTTCTGGTTTCATCCTTGCTGGCTTCCATATGTGCTTGAGAAGTTTGACTCAGTCTTTTTTCCATTTGCCTGGGAATTTTACCTTAAATGATTTTGGACTATTCCTACTCTTATTTAACTGTGGAACAGAAAATTGGTTTTAGCCTCATTAGTAGCACTGCCCTTGTTGCTGGCATATTCTGGATATACAACAATAATCATACCAAAGTCCATTGTTCCATACATTGGGTTTGCAGTTTTGGATCTCGGTAAGCAGTTCTTGATTCAAGCTTGTAGCATTTATGAACTTTTCTAGTAGCTGAAATTAATACAATGTTAACATTGATGAGTATCTCTTTCTTTGTTTTTTGCTGGAATTGTTATGTAGTTATATGAACAATACCAAACACTGATTTACCATTTTCCCCCTCTTGATGGTTTTGATGGTCTTAGAGAGCATCTGCTACCTACCAATTATCCACCCTCTCTGGTCTAAAAGTAGATGCTTTTTTTTTTTCCTTTTGGGTCCATGGCTGATGTCACAATATGTTTGCTGCTTACTTTTAGTTCATCTGTATTGCACATTTACATTTAATTGGGTCTTGCATTTTGAATGTCTACATGCACTTGAACTCTCCCATATATGGTTTTTCGGGTATTGCTGGTTTTCTCAATTGGTTTTTCGAGTGTTTTTCTTGTTCATTCTGTTTTTGATGAAGTCGTGGTTTGTTTAATTATAGTTAATGTGTTTATGGTGATGGACGAAATATATGATCTGGAGCAAGGCATCATGCATCCAAACATCTGGATTGATGGCAAGAGAATCGAATGAGGTGCTGAAGATGAGATGATCCATCAAGTGGACAAGGTTCCAATTAGGTACTCTCTCTCTCTCTCATATATCGATTATAGCTATACAGTAGATGGCCAACAATTGAAGAGTTTGGATGACAATCTCATTTTATTAGGACTGCTCTGGCATAGCTCTCACGTGGAAAAATGCAGGCATGCCTACTAATGTGAATGAGATCCACACTGTCCAACAGGTACATTGCCTAATGAGATCCATTGTGATGCCAGTGCAACATTCACTCCGTTCATCATTTGAGAAAAATCATGTTAGGATTTAAGCCTAATGGTGTATTTGTTATGGATTTTTCAGATGAGGAACCTGTTATATTACATTTATAAAAAATTTATATTACATTTATATACCATTAGACTTAACCCAAAATCCCCAAAAACACCCTGATGCTTTTCGTGGAATGGCAGAACAGTTTTACATCCCAAATGATAGAGTGGAATGGCAGAACAGGATTCATGTAGCCGACGCCAATTAATTGGTACAAGGCGTAGATGGTGATGAAGAGTTAACTTGTACTCTTGGTCAGTAATGCAATCTGTGTTCATACTTAGGTTTTTTCTAAGTTTTTTAGTTCATCTGTATTGCCCATTTACATTTAATGCTTGTGTGGCATCCTTTTGCTTCCTGCTTTGAAAGTGGTTTGTTGACTGATCTGCAAGCTAATTCCAGCTGTAGTTTGCCATCATGGCAGAGATAGTAAATAGGATGGATAACAAATGCTACGGAACATGAATAATTAATCGGTATACTACTTTGCCTTCATGGCATTAGAATGATTTTGTTTCGTTAAATACTGTGTTATAAGATAATTAAGATATGGAGCAAGAAACAGTTGGAGGCCAGAAAAGATGGAAGTTTACTGCCAATTGCCACTGCTGTTGCAAAACCAATGATATGGCCGTACATAATAGCTAAAAGATGCAAAGGGAATATATTTGCCAATTTGTAAGTTTTGTAGTCCGCTTTTGATTTCAGTTTAGATGTGGAAAGCTCCAATTTTAACATTTTTGGTATTCCACGCATTGACTTGTTCAACTTTTACTCACACAAAATGCAAGTCAGGATTCAACCAAATGGTTACTGACATTGATCTCTCTTTTTGCAGAAGAGATGAATTACCATGGGATGATGTTCTCAATCTACCTTCATTTTTGGGCGATCAATTGCATAACCTTCACATCTTACCACTGCCATCTTTGCATGATCTCATGTATTTAGAGGTCAAATATGAGATGATTTCAACAAGAACAATCCTCAATGACTCGAAGAAAGATTCTAATAGACCTTCAATGAATGCTTCTACAGAAGCAATTTGTGAGAATTTTAGTATACCAGTAGAATGGCATCTTTTTATTAAAATTTTGACCAACAGGAGAAAAAATGTCAAATTATTTGGCTAAATGGTAAGTGATCATCCTTATGTTAATCACAGTGAATTTATCTATGTTTTATTCTTTCTGATGCTATTGCTAAATTAAGTTCTGTTTGACAAAATGTCATAGCCATTAGTTAGTTGATTCTCAGAATCATGGAATATGCGACTTTGCAAGTGCCTACTTACTTTCTCCGTCAAAACTTTCATGCTAGTTTTACATGGGGCAGTTTTATTGTTGTTTTGTATGCTGAACTATGTTCAGCCTGCATGAACTCTCCACATGCATCCATACACAGTTGTGGGACACCATGCTACAAATCAAAGATCCATTTGATTTCTATTGTACTTTTTCTCTTGATGTATCTACCTACGGACTGAAATTTCAACATTGATGTGTTGTTCGTGATGGGAATTGGAAGAGTTTGCATGGACCCTGCATGAATTCTGGTTAGTCAATCTTTCTTTTAGACCTTTCTTAGGCATTAGACCTATCTGCTAGTTGGATTTTGATTAACTTGAAGAGATCATTGTTGTTCCCGAGCTATCTCGAATTGAGTTTTTTTTTTTTTCTTTATATGAGGTTTACTCCCCAAAGGAAGTGCCCAAATCTATGTTGTTCCTGAGCTATCTCGAGTTGAGTTTTTTTTTTTTTTTTCTTCTTCTTTATATGAGGTTTACTCCCCAAAGGAAGTGCCCAAATCTATGTTGTTCCTGAGCTATCTCGAATTGATTTTTTTTATAAAAAAAATTTAATAAATGCATGTGTTCCTTGGGACATATAGATAGTTCTTCATGTTCGATTCACTTCAAAATGGTTTTTGTAGCCAGGAACATTCTATGCTTTACTCCAAAGTCCTCAACTGTTTAAGCAAATGCTGATGGTTTCTTCAATTGACAAATATTATCAAATAGCAAGGTATCTTTTCTGTTACTAGTTCTTTGAACTTATTCTGCAATACCAAGGGTTTATGTGTTTATGCATATATACATAAATAGAAAAGCGAACACACATTCAGATTTTTCAAATGAGCTCATGAACATTCAAATATTTTCTTTATTTATTTATTTTTTGAGAAGTAATGGACATGTTGATATTCAAACTCCAGTTGTTCTCTCTGGCCACCTTGTCTTAACAGGGGTTGTTATTGGTAGATCTACTAGGATACATATGTCTACTGTGTCTGTATTGGTCCACTTCCAAAGCACAAGTGTTTTGTTTATTTGGCCTTTTAAGTATACACTTTTTGAATTTTAATTTTGAACTTGGCCTCACCAGATTATATGTGCTGTGTATTTGTTGATTGGGATTCCATCTGAATTTGCATATTCTTAGAAAACTAGCAATAAATTCTATGCTTTAAGGCTTTCAATTACAAGATTGGGAATTATGTTGAGGTCTACAAATATAAAAATCATCATGACTGTTATAGATGTATAGCAGGGTACCAGTTGGTTTGGGTGAAGGAAACTTGGATTGGAATCCCAACCATTTTTGTGTGTAGTTCGCTCCAACCTCTGGTTCAACCCTGTCTGAGCCGCTGTAGCTGTTCCAACCCAGAAATCTACTTAAATGTAAAATTTAAAAATAATAGGAATTAACAGTTAATCCACTTTCCAACCTAGAAATCTACTTAAATGGAAATTTTAAAAATAAAAAGAACTAACAGTTAATCCACTGTAAGAATAGTGGTTAGGGCATCGGGGTTTCGAATACAGTTAATCCACTGCAATAAATTCTATGTTCGATTTCAATTTAGGCCCTAGTCCTCAATATCAATACTAAGGATGGTAATTGCAATCTGGTTAATCCACTTCATTGAACTAATTACTGGTATTCTGTTTGATAGTGCATCCAAATGCAGCTTTAATGATGATTTTTGGAGTATTTCAAACTACATTAGTAATAGTTTCACATTTGTCAAACTACAATAATGGTGTGAACTTAATATAGTTCAATTGAAGACTGACATGCAGATGTTCTAGTAGTTTCTTTGTTAACTTTCTTAGACTTAAGCTAGAATTAAGCTTCAACTTCAATGGGTTCTGCCATTTCGAAATAATAAGAAGACAACTATTTTAGCACTCTCTTGTTTCTTTCTCATGATTGTCCAATTTTAATTGAAAAATCATTGTTTACTTTTTGTCACAGACTAGAAGAAAAGCTTTTGGACATGGAGACCGTGGATATTCTAAGGCAGCAGG
Organism: Magnolia kwangsiensis; assembly: GCA_037074715.1. Classification (NCBI taxonomy): domain Eukaryota; kingdom Viridiplantae; phylum Streptophyta; class Magnoliopsida; order Magnoliales; family Magnoliaceae; genus Magnolia; species Magnolia kwangsiensis. The sequence continues at coordinate 186,028,079 of CM073572.1, read as the reverse complement.
CCTTGTTAAAAACACCTGTAAAACACATGTCAGGGCATTTGTCAATTCCAAAAAATGAAGGTGTATATGAGTTCTGGATTAGTTTAAATCTTTATTTCATGGTTCTCCTCAGGATGGTTCTATCTTAGGATTTCTTTACTTGCAGAATTTGGAGAATGGTCACCATGAGAATGAAGAGCCCAACGGTAAAACTGTAGGTTCAATGATTAAATTATTTTATATTATTGTCTAATTGTTTATTTGTGTCCAGTTTTACCTTTTTATGTTGAGGCCTCTAAGGAAGAGCGATTTCTATATGTGCCACAAAGTGCAACTCCTGCTACCAAGAATAATGCATTATCCGATAGCAAGTTGAGGGCATCCCAGGTTCAGAGATAGCATGTATGTGCTCACTAGTATCAACATTCATCTAATATGTGTAATTTATTAGTTTCAAAAAGAAAAGAAAAAAAGATTTTGTGTAATTTATTATGTGCATCATGCCATCCCTTTTGAGAGGAGTCTAATTCAATTCAGCCAATGCGATGATCCTCTTTTGTCACAGGAGAGGTTAGATGCTCTTATGAAATGTGTGGTCCAAAATATTGGGTTCAGTCTGATTGGGGTTTTTATTTGTTATTGATTTACTTTTGGTCATAGTCTGATGGAAATTTTCAGAAACAGGTACAGGAAAGTTTCTTAGTTATTGTTCCATTTTCTATTTTTTACTTCCTGGTAGGAATTTAATTTGTATTTGCTTCACTTTTGAGTTTCATCCAAATATTTACTTTGTGAAGGACCATAGACTGGAAGATTACTGTGGCATGACTTGAGGAAAGGCGATTTCTATCATCTAATGGCAACTCCAAAGTCCTTTCACTTATCATCTAAGTCTTGTCATCCAACAATATGTATGGTTCATCATGTGCTTTCTCACTTTTAGCTTCCTTTCTCCTTTAAATATGTGAACTCTAGTGTAGCCAATAAATCAAACCTTTGGAATTTGTACTTTCTAAATCAAACCTTTGGAATCTGTTTCCCTATTAGATACATTTCATTGATGATCTTAGTAGATTTTCTTTTGGAAAGCGCTTTCATTTTTAACTCATTTTTCTTTTCTTGTTTTGTTGGTGGCTGTGATTCAGGATTCGAGCATTTGAAATGATGGCAATTTCTGTGGTAGGGAACAACCTCATATGTTTGTCTTTTCAGCCTTCCGACTTTTACTGCATGTCTGTCTTCAATTAGTTGGGTTTCCGGTGGTGCTATGTAGCTTATAATTTTCTACTACCATTTCAAATTATCTGCCATAGTGTTCTTGCACCTGCAAGTTATGACAAAAATCTGGATTGCATGTGGTCGTATTATTGAAGAAGTCTTCCGAGTCAAAGCCTAAACAATTTGGGATATAAGATTTTCCGCTTTGTTATGAAAATGTTGTGCATTAGTGATGTATAATTTCCATTATTGGTTGGTATTAACGAGATGGTTGTGCTTTTGAAGTGTGGTCCATTGTCGCGAAATGACACTGTACAGATGGAGTACAAAAGCCTTGTGAGCATACAGGTTTGGATGTTAAATCATTATTTGGATGCTCATTTCAAGTTTTGGTTTGTATCAGCATACAGGTTTGAAACGATTGTTTTAGTTGTTCATTATAGATTTCACATTTACATATGTATACTAAATTTTTTTATTTTTTCTACTCATTTTAGGTTAAGGTTTGTAACATCTTACACGTTTGAGCTCGGACGATAATTGTTTATTTTGCCAACTCATTTCAGGTTTTGGTTTATAACAACTTAAAGATTTAGCTTAATCATCACAGGTTTAGTGTTAACTTTTTCCTCGCTAGGTCCCAGGTTTTGATTGCCTGCAGGTTTTGATTTATCAACTATTTTCCTCGCTAGGTCCCAGGGTAGAATTCATGGGTTGTGGCCGCGAGCATGTTGTAAAGTTTAAGTGGTCTACTATGGAAGTTCTTCTTCATCAGACTGATGTACAGGCAATACTCACCCTTTGCCATTTGTTCAACTTATAAACCAACGTAAATGAAATCTTCCGAAATAGATGCTTGAATATATTATCGGTTGTCATTTTTTGTTCTTTGGGATGTATTACTATTTGAGATTGTATTTTTTTTAAAGTTTCTTATAGCATTAATTTATATGTTTAAGTATTAATATTTGGGTTTCACAAGCTGACATCAAAATATCCCCCAAGATCATAATTTTGTTGGCTTGAATATAGGCTAGTGACGTTGACAGGGTCTTTAGATGAACAAATGCGGGCCATCATTTTGATCCTTTCCCAGTTAACAGAAGATTCTCACTACCCACAATCTATATATGCTCCTTTTTCATATGCAGGTGTGTCGCCATTTAATTATTTCTCATCGTTTTGATGCTGTTGAAAATTTTCTGCTTCATCCTCATGGTTGGTTAGGCTAAGACTTGAGTGTTCTATGTTGCTCATTTATATTTCCTGATCTTGACCTAAGTTGTTATGCACTTGATGTTTGTGATTTATGTACACCCTTTAGCCCCATAGTTTAACTGGGATGTGCATTCCTACCCTTGAAACCAACACATGTGCATTGTGGATCATCCAATTTCCATATTTCCATGATGCTTCTATTTCCCCTGGTGTGATGCTACTCTTATCGTCATGAATTTGTGCATTGTGGATCATGTAATTTTGGACTGTATTTTTCAGGCAGCTGGCATTCCAAAGAAACTTGCCTCAACCATTGGCGTTGTAGTTGACCATCGTCGCAAGAACCGTTCTCTGGAGGGTCTTCAAGCTCTGATACCAATTAATTTATTTCGCTATTTTGATGCAATATTGAGTTGAATTCCAAAACTTAAACTCTGATACCAATTAATTTATTTCGGTATTTTGTTTTGCAGGTTTTAGGCATGGATGAATGGGAGCTATGGATTGATTGATTTTATATTATTATTATTATTTTTTTTAAACTATTCGATTTATTATTGTAAATATTATTCGCGACAGTTTGATGCATGTGAAAGGGCTACATAGGCATGCATTTTTTTTTTATAGGAAAACAATCACCAAGCATAATCAACTTCCTAAGAGGAATGTGAAATCAAGTGGGCCTTAACCAAAAGTTAGGTGGGCCTTGACCAAAAAGGGTCAATGATAAGGTCCATCATTTTATGAGTTGGAGAGGCAGAACTCATAAAATGGGACTCACTGTGAGTCGGGCATCTAATTTCTGTCATTTCCTTTTTTTTTATATAATTATTATTATAAACTGAATGTTTGCAATCTAATGAGCCTGTACATCCAAAACTGCAGGCAACATGAAGCTGCCATAGGCAATGTAAAAGAAAGGTTAACTAGTAAGGCATAGGGAAAAGAAAAAATCAAATCACAGTTATAGATAGGTTTATAAATGCATATGCATTATGGAATTAGGAGCCTAAATGCTAATTGAAGTGTTTGTAAAGTTAATTCAGTCCCACATGGATTGGGAGCTGAAAATTCAAATAACACAACCCGTTGTGCAAACCGTCGGTAAATCCCACATGCAACGGCGGCTAGGACAACCGCCAGTAAATCCCACATGCAGCGGCGGCTTGCACAACTGCCAGTAAAGGGAGCACGACCGCTAGTAAAGCCTTTACCGACTGAGGCTTCACCGGCAGTTAGCAAACCGCGGGCAAAGGATTTATCGACGGTTTTCTGGGCCTTTGCCAGCGGTTTTGACCGCCGGTGAAGGCCAGTTTTCTTGTAGTGAGGGTGAAAGTGGTACCTTTTTATAACATTTGTGTAATGTGTTATACTATTACAACAACTAGATACACAATTATAACAACTATGTTTTAAATTCAAATATTCAAAAGAGAGGATCACAAAGAATTCTCTCATGTCCCTTAAAACTGAATGGTCCATTAGCAATAGTTAGGTTGGACGTGAGACGTTGAAAATGTGGGGTATTCAAGTTTTTTGTGAATATGCCAGTCTTTTGATCTTTGGTTGAGATAAATTGAATGTCGAGATCTCTTTAGGCAACTTTTTCGTGGACAAAATGGTAATCCATTTCCACATGTTTAGCATGAGCATGAAACACAAGATTGGCAGAGAGATAAGTAGCTTTGAGATTATCAAATCACAATATTGGAGTTGAAAGATAAATACCTAATTGGCATAATAATGGTAAGATCCAAGAAATTTCGAAGTAATTAGAACAAGACCACAGTATTTTGATTTCGAGGTGGAGAGAGGAATAATGGGTAATTTTTAAAAATTCCATGAAATAATGCTTGGACCAAAGAAAATGCAGAAACCGCTTGTAGAGCGCCTATTATCAGGGAAATTGGTCCAATCAGTATTCGAGAATGCATATAAGAAGAAGAGTTCGAAGACATCATCGGTGCCCAATAAGTAAGAGTGTTTTTAATACCTCAGAATCCAATTGATGACAGTCCTGTGATCAGTGGTGGGAAGTTGCATGAATTAACAAACTTTATTAACAGAATTGTACCGCCAGGCTGGGTAAAGGACAAGTATTGCATGACAACACCAATACTTCTGCATAAAGTGTTGGTTGTAAAAATCAGATTTACTGGCTTTACAAAGCCTCAAGACAACTTGGAAAAACTGATCATGTACAAGGAAGGAAGAGAGAAGAAAAACAAAACAGAGCTTTTTTACAAAAAATTTCAAACTATTTTCCTGCTGTTGCACTTCTTCACTGTTGCTTCTTTCACTTGCACTAACAGGATACACAAGATGCCTTTTTATAGGCCTTTGAATGAAATATGAAAAGTCAAAAATGTCCCTACTAGGAGCTTCCAACATTTAATGTTTCTAGAAATTACATAAACTTTTCATCTTCCAAGAATATCTCCATGGGAAGTGTTGCTGTGCATTGGAAGATGAATAGTCACTAGCTGTTTGTTGCAAAATGGGTTTTGAGTTTGCAACTCTAACACTCTCCTTCAAATCAAAACAAGTTTCATTCCAAGCTTCAATTTAAGTTTCTTGAACGTATCAGTCGGTAATGTTTTGGTGAAGATTTGGTGAAGATGTCTGCCACTTGTTCAGTAGTATGACAGTACTCTAGCTTCATTGATTTTTGCTTCACTTGATCTCACAGGAAATGATACCTTGTATCAATGTGCTTGATCCTCCCATGCTGCACTGGAGTTTTGGCAAGCTCAATTGCCAACTTCTTGTCTACGTATATGATAGTGCATTCTTCCTGCAGAAGCTTCAGCTCCTTTAGCATATTCCTTAGCCTTATCGCCTCATATACAGTGGATGAAGCTGCTACATACTTGGCTTCACATGGGGACAGTGCTATCATACTCTGCTTCTTTGAGTTCCATGTGAATGTTGTCTATCTAAGATAGAAAGCATAGCCTGTGGTACTCTTTCTTTTATCTCGGTCACCACCCCAATCACTATCAGAGTATCTATACAGAATCGCTTCATCATCGTATGGATAAAAGATACCGAATTCAATTGTTCATTTGATATACCTTAGAATTCTTTTCGCAGCTAGCCAGTATGACTCTTTTAGCGCTTCCATATACCAGCTTAGAAGCCCAACACTATAGACTATATCTGGCCTAGTGATTGTGAGGTACCTTAGGCTTTCAATTATGCTCTTGAACAAAGTTGAGTCAACATTTCTTCCTTCGCCATCTTTTGTGAGTTTCAGGCCTATTGCAATAGGTGTATTCACGACTTTACAGTCGGTCATCTGAAACTTTTTAAGAAGTTCTTTTCATACTTCTTCTTTGATATATAGATGCCACCGACTTGTTGTTTCACTTCGATGCCCAGGAAAAAAGACATTAATCCACCGTCAGTCATCTCGAACTCTTTGAACATAGCCTACTTGAATTCTTCAAACATCGCCTGACTGTTTCCAGTGAACAGTAGATCATCAATATATAAACAAGCTATAAGCATATCGCCATGTGCATTCTTTTTTATGTAGACGACATGCTCATATGGACATTTGACGAAACTATTCTCTTGAAGATAACCGTCGATTTTGGCATTCCGAGCATAAGGAGCTTGCTTCAACCCATACGGGGCTTTCTTCAGCCGATACACCTCGTGATCCTCCCCTTGCATGACAAAGCCTTCAGGCTGCTCAACATAGACTTCTTCTTCGAATACTCATTTAAGAATGCAGATTTCACATCCAGTTGGTAGATCATCCAACTGTGATGAGTTGCAAGAGAGATAATCATTCAGACAGTGTCAAGGCAAGCAACTGGGGTGAAAACTTCTTCATAGTCTACCCCATATTTCTGTTTGTAGCCTTTTACCACGAGCCTTGCCTTATATCGTTCGATCTTACCATTGGCATTCTGCTTGATTTTATACACCCATTTGAGACTAATGGTCCTCTGGCCTTTAGGGAGTGAGATCAGCTCTCACATGTGATTCTTTTCGATGGCATGGTTCTCTTCTTCCATATCCTTTCTCCAACATTCTATATTCACGGCCTCCTTGAATGTGAGAGGCTCATGGTCTGTATACAGGCAGAGAAAATTTACTTCCTCAGTTTCTGCGTAGATGTCGTTGAGGCTTCTCATTTTGATAGGAGCCAAGGGTGAATGGGAATTGGATGAAGATGTTTTGGTTAAATTCTGATTTGATCAAGTACTTTTAGGAGAGATGGAACATACTCTTGGACTTCTGCGATCTAAAAGGGGTGATGTGGGTGCTTGCTCCTGATTCACATATGCTTCTCTTTTTCATATTCTTCGGTCTCGTCTTGATTTTCTTTAGCTGATTCTTCCTGGTTCCACTTCTAAGCTTCTTCCTCGCAGAACACTATGTCTCTACTTACCACCACCTTATTAGTTAGTGGGTTGTAGAGCTTGTATGCCTTTGACTCTTCATTGTAGCCGATGAAGATACACTTCTCACCACGATCATCAAGTTTTTTCCTTCTTGCTTTTGGAACTTGAGTGTAGGAAACACACCCAAAGATTTTAAGGTGCACCATGCTTAGCTTGTAGCCACTCCATGCCTCATGTGGTGTCATGAACCTGACAATTTTAGTGAGACACCGATTGAGCAGATATGCAGTACATGCAATTGCCTCTCCTCAGAAGCTCTTCGGTAGGCCTTTCTCCTTCAACATGGTCCTCGTCATGTCGATGATGGTATGATTTTTTCGTTCTGTAATTCTATTCTCCTACGACGTATAGGCTACAGTTTGTTGTTGCTCGATTCCTTGATCCCTGCCATACCCTCGAAAGGCATTTGAGGTGTACTCCCCACTTTTGTCAAATCTAAGGGTTTTAATTTTAAGACCATTTTCTTTTTCAATAAGGGCCTTAAAATTTTTAAAAATAGTAAAAGCAGCAGACTTCTTTTTCATTACATACACTCATAATTTTCTATTGAAATCGTCAATGAAGGTAATAAAGTATTTATTACCTCCAAGAGAGATTGACTCCAATGGTCTACAAATATCAATGTGAACCAACTGCAATGGTTCTCTTGCTCTTCAAGATACTCTACTGGAAAAAGAGTTCCTTTGCTACTTGCCAAATGTGCACACCTCACACACATGCTCTGGAGCTTCAATAGCAGGCAAGCCATGCACCATGCTTGATGAGGACAGGAGCTTAAGGCCATTAAAGTTCAGATGACCAAAACGAAGATGCCACTTCTATGATTCATTATTGGCACGTCCATAAAGACATTTCTTGAGGCTTGTGTTTATATGGAATGAGAACATTCAATTTTTCGCCATTCGGGCCCATGCCATATATCTACCGCATGCATTTATTAATGACATAACTGAGTTTTCCATGTTATCACTTACCCCTTTCAAGTAGTTGGCCAATGCTGTGGATGTTACTTTTCACGTTGGGTACGTAATATGCATTAGAGATGAATTGCGGCTCACCATTTATCTGATAAATTTTGATTTTATCTTTACCTTTCATCGGAGTTTTTGATGAGTCTCCAAATATCACATCACCATGAACTCCTTCAGTGAGTTCCATAAAGAGCTTTTTGTTACCGCACATGTGATTTCTTGCACCCATGTCAAGATACCACACATCTGATTGATCATAGCCTTTCTCTTGTGTAAGAAAAAGTGTAGTTCTTTCCTCATCATGATTTGACACTTTGACATAGTTGGATCGTTCATCTTGATCCATTGGCTTGCTCCAACAATTTGATGCGTAATGGTCAAACTTGTTGCAATTTTGGCACTGAATATTTTTTATATTTCCATGACGTCGTATGGAACAACCTCTACCATTTCCTCTACCATGGAAATTGGTAAAATCATTTTGATTTTGTAGATTTATTGGATTATATTCATGTCCTCTTTTTCTTGCATGATTGTTAGTGCCATGACCCCCACGATGTGTATGGCCACCTCTTTGTCCATTTAGAGTAAACTTAGACTCTAAGGCATGTTCAAGTATCTTTCCTGCATTCTTTTGTATTTGTTGCTCGATCCCATCAACTCTTCAATGAACAATTTTTTCAAGTCCTTTGATTCTTCGATCGCCATAACCACGTGCTCAAACTTGGTTGTGAGAGCTCGTAGTACCTTTTCAACTACATGAATAACTTTGATCTTTTCACCGTTTCTTTTCAAGTTATTCACGACTACAAGTAATCTTAAAAAATAGTCGTAAATGTTCTCACCTTCCTTCATGTGTGCTGCTTCGAACTCGGCTCTAAGAGATTGTAGGTGAACCCACTTCACTTGATCAACACCTTTGAAGATGGTGCTAAGGATATTCCAAACTTTCTTGCTTGATGTTGCTTCGACAATCTTCTCGAAGGTTGATTCATCCAACCCTTGATAGAGGAGGGATAAAGCCTTGTTGTCTCTCTTCCTTTGATTCTTGAGAGTGGTCTTTTCCTCGTTGGCGAAGGCGGCTTCTTCCTTCATAGTGGGTTCTACATACCCATCGGTGATGATATCCCATATATCTTGTAACCTGAACATTGCCTTCATTTGAATGCACCAATTTTCATAGTTGTGCTTTTTCTTGACGTAGTAGTGGTAACACCTTGATCACACGATCTGCACCTTTGAACTATTCCTGGTCCCACAGGATTGCCTTGATCTGATACCAGTTTTTTAGTTGTAAAAACTAGATTTATTGGCTTTATAAAGCCTCAAGAGAACTTGAAAAAACTGATTGTGTAAAAGGAAGGAGGAGAGAAGAAAAACAGAATAAAACTTTTTAAAAAAAAAACTTTCAAACTATTTTTCAGGTACTGCACTTCTTCACTGTTGCTTTTTTCACTTACACAAACTGGATACACAAGATGCCTATTTATAGGCCTATGAATGAAATGTGAAAAGTCAAAAATGCCCCTACTAGGAGCTTCCAACATTTAGTGTTTCTAGAAAATACACAAACTTTTCGTCTTCCAAAAGCAACTCCATGGGAAGTGTTGTTGTGCATTGGAAGATGAACACTCACCAACTATTTGCCAGAAAATGGGCTTTGATTTTGTAACTCTAACATAAAAGACGAGCATTCCACGACGATAACAGTACTTCTATGTGGTATTGGATCATTAAAAGGGTCACTAGTGTGTTTGGATAACTTAATGACTCTAAAAAGAGGGTTGCAATAGGGTTTCATACTTTCCATTTTTTCCATGGTTAATAGATCAAGAATCTATTTGCACTAAGGAAGATGTCATTTTTATCTCAAAATGCTTCAATACCTAAAATGTAATTGAGCAGTCCAGGAGTTTTGACAACAAATTCTAATAAAGTTTGGATATGATGGAAAAAATGACATTAGCAATGGACCCAATGATGATAATATATCTACATAAACAAGGATGTATACGGTAGGTGAGGACCCTTTCTTAATAAAAAATGACGTGTTTGCCTTGAAAATAGAGAACTTGATGTGGCAGAGGTAAGTACTTAAGCAGTGAATAATATAAATCTTGGGGTGCTTGCTTAAGACCATATAATAATTTATGAATGAGACAAACATGAGTCGAATGTTGACCAGGCCGTTGTGCCATATAAATTTCCTTACATAAGTATGCATGTAGAAAGTCATTCTGCACATTTGATTGATGAATGGGATGTAGGAACTATCAATTGAGAGAACAAGTCGAATGATACATGATATGATAATGGGATTGAATGTTTCACCGTAATCTATCTCGTATTTCTGATAAAATCCTTAAGCCACAAGCGGGCCTTGAGCCAATGAATGGACCTTTAAAAAAATATTATTATAGAATCAACATTTTATACCATAAGGAAGAAAATTTATAGGATATAGACATTCTGGCACCCTAGAGAAAAAATAGATTACGGGGGCGCCTATTGTGGAAGTGGCCATAAGCAGCTATCAAAGCCTCCAAGCGGCACAACAAGAAAGGAAAAAAGAAAGCTAAGAGATAGGGAGGAATGTCCTAATGGATCCAAGCCTGACTTTATCAAGCACGAGCATGCCGCGAACCTGGATGGGAAGGTCCTTCATCTGATTGGCGAAAGTGGCTGATTGGCTTCTACTTCCTTCTTGGGCCATACCATCTGCCAGGCCATTTCCTTCTCTCTTAATAAGCTTAAAAATGAAGGAACCTCTTTGCACCATCCTTGAGATCCTATAGACCCAAGGTTTCCAACGCCAGGAGGAGTGAGATTTTCCTGTAAGGAGATCAATCGCAAGCTTTGAATCTAATTCTATTTCAATCTTATTCAGCCTCATGTCTAGACATTTTGCAATCCCATCTTGAACCGGTCAGAGTTTGGCTCTGTTGTTAGAGCCACACTGTAACCAATAGAGAAAGTGAAAATAAGGTCACCATTATCGTTCATATAAATGCCTCCTCCTCTGGATAGTCCCGGATTTCCTCTCACAGAGCCATCCACATTCAATTTGACCTAATCCCTGGCTGGTTTAAACCACTTGATAACTTCATTTTGATAACTAAGAAGGGGCTAAACCGAGATCCCTAGGCTTCCCAGGTTAGAAACCGATGGGAAGAACTTGCGATTTTGTTACCAATCAGGCTGGAAATGCTATTTCTGATGCGATCAATAGAGATCGATGTCTTCAAAGGTTTGTTATCAAATCTTGCTTCATTTTTAGCTTTCCAAATTTCCCAAAGGATTAGGATCGGGAGGAGCTTGCGAATACGAGATGGAGCGTGACCAAGGGTCGAGGCACGATGCCATTGGAGAATCTTGCCTTCCACGGAGAGATGCGCTTGGAAAGGGATCCCCGACATGGAGCTGAAGTATCTCCAGATTGAGCTGCATGTTGGCCCTGGAGAAACAAATGCATCAGGGATTCGGTCTCAAGCCTACAGGATTAATTCCCTACATCACAACAGTTGCATCTTGAAACAATGTAGATCCCTTTGGACTGAATCCTCATGTCCACTGGTACCACGCCTTGTAAGAGCCTCCAAGCGAAGAGAGAGAAATCTTAGGAGGTAACTCCTTTTTCCAAATCCATTTCGACCAACTCAAGGGAGGTAGCCTCGGTCTACTCATGGACCAAGACGATTTGGTAGAGAATACTCCGGAGCATTCATGAGGCTAGAAACTAGTTGGATTGCTATCCGTTGTGGGGAAACCTCCTTGGAATATGGAGTTGACGACTTCTTGGGGTAAGAAGGAGAAAGCAAAGGATGGAGGTAGGGGCCCAGCAGGCCCTAGAAAGTCGTTGATCTTGACAGATTGCAGGGCCTCCGGGATTAGTCTGACTACAAGTCTGTGAAGTGGGCCCAGCCCTGTCCAATTTGAAGTCCACGAGTTTTTCTCTCTGCTACCCCCTTCCCATTAAGCGTTATCTATAATAACCGGCAAAAGCTCATGGATTTTCTTCCATAAGTGAGAGGCATTACTGGAAAACCTGCTCCCATCTGCCATTTCCAGATTAGCATGGTGTTTAGCAAGCATCAAATTCGCCCAAGGCCCAGTAGAAGCACCGAATTTAACTATCCACGCCAATTTCATCCTGAGGGCGATCATAACTCCCTTAAGGTTTTTCACTCCCAGACCCCCTTCCTCAATTGCTGTCGTGATGCGTTGACAAGCGACCCAATGGAGCTTCCTCTTTCCATCATCCCTACCCCAGAAAAACTGAGCAAAATTGCGCTTTAAGCTATCAATTACCTGACCAGGAACGTGAACAACAACCAGAATGTGAATGAGAATGCTCCCAAGAGCATGCTTGATCAGCGTTAAGCTACCTGCTTGGTAGATGGATTTTGCGCTCTAACTGTTGATTCTATTCTCAACTTTGTCAACGAGAAAGCAGAAATCAGTTTTCTTGATTCTACCCTTAGATAAAGGCATGCCTAGGTAATGAACTCCTATGTTTGATTTGGCAATCCCCAAAATCTGTTCTATAGTTTTGGTTCTGCCCATGGGAAGCTTGTCTAAACATATGAAGCAGCTCTTGTTATAGTTAATTTTCTGCCCTGACATCTAAGTGAAGGAATTTCTTGATTGTAAGAAGAAAATTCTGATTGCCATTTAGGAAAAGAAGAGTATTGTCCATGAAGAGAATATGGGATAATAACGGACATCCTTGTTGAAGCTTGAAGGGTTGGCACTAGCCCGTAGAAACCAAATTCTTAAAACTACGAGAGAATACTTCAATTGCTATGAGAAAGAGCACTAGAGATAGTGGATTGCCTTGACGAATGCCTTTGGATGACTTGAAAAAACTAGCTACCTCTCCATTGATGAGCACGGACAACCAATTATTGCCCCAATAAGTTTCCATCAGTCCAACCTATCTATCACAAAAACCGAACTTAATCAGCACCTTTTTGAGGAATTTCCAATTGATTCGGTCGTAACCTTTCTTTAAATCTAGCTTCAGTATGATGTTATTGCCTCGGGCCTTTCTATTCAACTCCCGCATCGCCTTGTAGGCCAGCGCAATGTTCTCGGTTATCGCTCGACCTTTCACAAATGCACCTTGTTCAATGGAGACCAATTTGGGGAGAATAACGCCAAGTCTTGTAACCAGAATCTTAGAAAAAATCTCGTAGATGACGTTGCACAGGCTGATGGGGTGAAAGTCTGAAAAACTGGAGGATGAAGGGGATTTGGGGATTAAGCAGATAAGGGTAGAGGAGAATGCTCTAAGGAGAGTGCCCCCTTAAAACAGGAAAGTGGCAGTAGCATGGATATCTTTCCCAACTATCTGCTAGCATTCCGAGAAGAATGCCCTTGAAAAATCGTATGGGCCCGGGGCCCCATCCTTCGGGATAGTGCAGACAACAACATGGACTTCTTCAAGGGAGGGGGGAACGTTAGGATGTCGGTGTCTTGCTGGGAGAGAAATTGTAACACCCTGAATTTTTGCCAACCTGGGATTAGACGTCCTTAGGCAAGGGGTTAACTAAAACACCTGGGAAATCACTCAGAACCCAATTCTATAGCTAAAGAAATCACTTAGGATTTATTCCTTTAGAAATTAAGCGTAAGTTAGCTAGCGCAACGCTAGAGTAGCTGGGAAATAGTCCCTGATCACTTTAAATACATTCTACAAGACCCAAAGCGAGTAGAACCAATGATGCTATAATACTCTAAAACCTCGGATCAAACTCTAAACCGGTTTGTTCTCAGGACCTCTTTGAAACTTTATATTAGATCTAGACCGCGTGTCGAAAGTTCGATACCTATAATCTTAGACCGTTATAACCGCCTAGATGGACTTGATAATCATTTCGAAAATCAAGTCCAACCGATGTTCAGAGGCTATTTCATTGAGCCTGGAGTGAAGAGAGTGAGAATAGGGTTAGATTTGAAATTTGAAATTCAAATCTGGCACACGACTTGGCGCGTTATTATTAAGCGTTCTGACCATCAGAATTCAGCCAAATTACACCCTTGGATCAGGAAAAATTTCTATTTCATATCATGAGACTTGTAGACCTAATCTACGTGCAGTGACCGCTGAACTGAAACTGGACCGTCATGTGCGATCTACGAACATTACTGGACTGAAAATGGGATGTGAGTGACATCCGACGTGCATGAGCTTAAGTCCGATCGCGTTCGGCCAGGGGACCTCCAGAAATATCTTTTTGGACCGAAACAGCCCCGATTTGGTTAGGCATCAAGTAAACATTGTTCCCAAGCCTGTTTTGGGCATGTTTTAGATTATAAAAGGGCTTAAACCCTCACTTCTCTCACCCATCCGAATTTGCTAGAAACCCTAGCTAGTGTGAGAAAAAAGGTGAGAGATTGTGAGAGAGAGTGGGAGAGAATTTCCTACTGCTTGCACTACCTGTTGCACGTGCTTAAGCAACGCGCCTCAATCACTTTCCCGGCAATTTCGTCGCATTTCTAGGTAAGAAAATACCCTAACCACTTACTGATTTAGAGTTCCATCGATTCCTTAGCGATGTAGCTTACGAATCTTGTGTATTAGGTTGTCTGTTCGCCGTAGACGAAGCGTACACGCTCCGTTCGAATCAATACACTCCTAGGATAAAAGGTGTAAATTTTAGATGCTTTGATTGACTGTTTTCAATGCTTTCAATGTCGTTTAATAGTAGATTATTGACGGCAACGCCGTTTGACATGTACAACATGATGTCCGTTTCCTGTTTCGTAAGCAGACAAAAAATATGGGATTTAGGACATTTTAGTCATTTGTAGGAAATACTGTTTTCATCCATATTTTGCTGATGTGATTGACATAGCTTCTTGTCGCATTAGGATATTAGGAATGCGTGCATAATTAGTTTGGCGAAGAGATTCGCCTAAATGCGCACTTTGAGTCGACATACTATATGTAGACTTAAGTGTGTAGTTTAAGTGTTTGTATAAATGTTTGTATTAGTATGTATTTAAGTAAATGGTGTTATGAACTAGTTTGAGATTGAATTCTCAAATAATATGCTGATGTAAATGATTTCCTACATGTTGGGTTGAAGGATGTACCTCATTAAGGGGTTTTTGATGGACGGACCACACATGGGAGGGGTGCCCTACCCCTAAAACCACACGTGCCTGAGTTTCGTTGCAAGTGGGGACCACCTATCGACGATGCATCGCCGGATCGAGGATGGCATTGCCGGCCGGTCACCCATCCGGCCGGTGGGACCACATGGGTTGGGTCTCCCCTCACCTAGGGACCTCAAATTGGTATGGGCCCCACCTTAGTTCATTCTAGATTGGCCTAGGGAGGCCCAAACTTCCATTCAGGGCTTTTTGGGGCCAATCTACAAATCTGAATACAATTTTTTATCATGTAGCATATGATTTTGGGGTAGAAGGAGCTAATACATCCATCTAGCCTATTACTTGCTAAAGATTGCACATTTAGAATGGCCTAATGGCTAGTTTTCATGAAATTTTACTATTCACTGTAAAATTTTATTGAAGTATGATTTTATATCATTTTCACATTAGGATCAATGCCTAACATGAAAATTCAAAGAAATAATTGAAGAATAGAGTGGTGAGAGGAAGAATTTTGAAGAAATTAGGTGAAACGGAGTTTTTAAGCCCTAGCGATTGAATGTAAGGGTTGTGGTTGCCCCACAGCCCAAGGATTCACATTTATAGGTTTAGAACCACTCAAAGAATATCTCAAACCACCTACTTACAACCTAAGAGCTACTCAGGTCGCTTCACACGACCCTAGATGCGTTACGGACTCGATCGTGCAATCGATACGAATAGACCTCGCCTATTGGTGAATCTGTGATCCTATAAGTGTTTCTAGATCTTTCTCGCACCCACCTAAGTCAAAGGAAGTGACAGCATATGTCGCGTGACTATAACCCAGGCCCGGTATAATCTCATTCATGCTCTGATACCAACTTGTAACACCTTGAAAATCGGGGGTCGTGTATAAACCCAACTCCCGAGTTCCAGACCGTCACTTATGTAAAAAAAATGATTATGATTCAATGTTGTCTAAGTTAAAGCATTCACATGAGTAAAAGTATACCAAAACTACAATTCATACTCCAGATCCAGTGATAAAAGCAATCGGAAGACTAAAGAATATATATATCACTGTATGGAAAACAAAGTAGATCTCAACTGTCTCCAAAGTATGAATATATCTCTGAGTCTCATATACATGTAAATAAAGAGAAATCAAATGTCCAAAAAAAAGTCCCACTAAGAAGTCCCGCAAATCCAGGCCCCCAAAGTAAAGCCGTCGTGGTACTGCATATATGAGAACTCGTTTGGTCCTCATCATAGTCCGGCTCTGCCTCCTGAATCGTTGCCTCACCTGCATCTAAGACAGGGTCTGGTGGGTGTTGCAAACACCATCCCATAACGTGGGAGTGAGTAGCTAACTCAATGGAATAATAGAGCAAAGATTAGTATGTTCTCAAATCAATCATGCGATAATAGTAAAGCAGTAAATCAAACATTCCTAATACTGTTGTTAATGCAATATGACATGACATGATGGATGCCCTCACTGACATTCTCCCTCATACGACACTATCTGCGTCCGCGGCATGCTTACGCACCATTCAGTGCTCCACATCTTCCAGGCACATATAATGTGATGTTGATATGATTACCGCGTTATTATTAGTCCTTTTCATACAACAATATTGGAAAACTAAGGTACTTCCCTTATATCAATCCCAACACAGATCCTGTCTAGGGTCGTCACTCCTAGTAATCTCATACGATATATATTTTGTAGGTCACTGTAAGGGCTACCAGGGCTGTTGCTCGCACTCGTTGCACCTCTCCCCCATCACCTTATCAATACAGGACTACTTGTACTCTTGTCGCTACGGAAGGGTCGTCGCCTCCCGTAGACTCAGAATACGCTCGAGGTCACTACAAAGGGCTGCCAGGGCTATTGCTCGCACTCGTTGCACCGCTCCCCCATCACCTTATCAATGTAGGCCGAAAACAAGAATATAGTGTCCCATACCACCATAATCTGCTCACGAGTCTGGGTTGCTCACTGGTCACTATGGGGAGGTTTGTGGCCCCAGCGTAGGCCGACAGCTCGACCACGGTGTCCCATACCACCATGCCCCACTCATGAGTCTTTATGGATCAAGATACCATGGTTAACAGGGTTTTCAATGGTAAGTTCAGTACTCTAGGTTCAAGCAGTTATGACTCATACATGATGAACATACAATGGCCAGTCGGGTTATTTGACGGGCTCGACTAGTACGAGCGCATCTCAAGTCAAACGACATGAAGTGCATAAGACACCTCGTGTAGCCTAACCACTGCCACCAACTCCAAAACACGACTCGCGTTCATCGATGCGTCGTTCGTGGCAAAGATAAGCCAACCACGAATTTACTCGGTTGCCGACTTCCTGGACTAGGTATAGTCCCAAACAATTATGAATCCATATCAGCAATCATATAAGAGTAATGAAAATGAAATACAACAATGTGAGCATGTTAACACATGTTATAACATACAACTTAAGTAAATCATCTAACACATTCATTTCATACAAATAATGAAATCATGCATATAACCAACATGTAGTAAATCATTTACATCAGCATATTATTTGAGAATTCAATCTCAAACTAGTTCATAACACCATTTACTTCAATACATACTAATACAAATATTTACACAAACACTTAAACTACACACTTAAGTTTACATATAGTATGTCGACTCAAAGTGCATATTTAGGCGAATCTCTTTGCCAAACTAATTATGCACGCATTCCTAATATCCTAATGCGACAAGAAGCCATGTCAATCACATCAACAAAATATGGATGAAAATAGTATTTCCTACAAATGACTAAAATGCCCTAAATCTCATATTTTTCGTCTGCTTACGAAACAGGAAACAGACAGCATGTTGTACATGTCAAACGGCGTTGCCGTCAATAATCTACTATTAAACGACATTGAAAGCGTTGAAAACAGTCAATCAAAGCGTCTAAAATTCGCACCTTTTATCCTAGGAGTGTATTGATTCGAACGGAGCGTGTACGCTTCGTCTACGGCGAACAGACAACCTAATACACAAGATTCGTAAGCTACATCGCTAAGGAATCGATGGAACTCCAAATCAGCAAGTGGTTAGGGTATTTTCTTACCTAGAAATGTGGCAAAATCGTCGGGAAAGTGATTGAGGCGCATTGCTTAAGCACGTGCAACAGGTAGTGCAAGCAGCAGGAAATTCTCTCCCACTCTCTCTCACAATCTCTCACCTTTTCTCTCACACCAGCTAGGGTTTCTAGCAAATTCGGATGGGTGAGAGAAGTGAGGGTTTAAACCCCTTTTATAATCTAAAACATGCCCAAAATAGGCTTGGGAATAATGTTTACTTGATGCCTAACCAAATCGGGGCTGTTTCGGTCCAAAAAGATATTTCTGGAGGTCCCCTGGTCGAACGCGATCGGACTTAAGTTCATGCACGTCGGATGTCACTCACATCCCATTTTCAGTCCAGTAGTGATCGTAGATCGCACGTGGCGGTCCAGTTTCAGTTCAGCGGTCACCGCACGTA
The DNA here is from genome assembly GCA_037074715.1 of Magnolia kwangsiensis. NCBI lineage: Eukaryota > Viridiplantae > Streptophyta > Magnoliopsida > Magnoliales > Magnoliaceae > Magnolia > Magnolia kwangsiensis. Next base: position 186,009,643 of record CM073572.1, on the reverse strand, counting down.
GATCAGGTTTACAAGTCTCATGATATGAAATAGAAATTTTTTTTGATCCAAGGGTATAATTTGGCTGAATTCTGACGGTCAGAACGCTTAATAATAACACGTCAAGTCATGTGCCAGATTTGAATTTCAAATTCCAAATCTAACCCTATTCTCACTCTCTTCACTCCAGGCTCAATGAAATAGCCTCTGAACATCGGTTGGACTTGATTTTTGAAATGATTATCAAGTCCAGCTAGGCGGTTATAACGGTCTAAGATTGTAGGTATCGGACTTTCGACGCGCGGTCTAGATCCAATACAAAGTTTCAAAGAGGTCCTGAGAACAAACCGGTTTAGAGTTTGATCTGAGGTTTTAGAGTATTATAGCGTCATTGGTTCTACTCGCTTTGGGTCTTGTAGAACGTATTTAAAGTGATCAGGGACTATTTCCCAGCTACTCTAGCGTTGCGCTAGCTAACTTACGCTTAATTTCTAAAGGAATTAATCCTAAGTGATTTCTTTGGCTATGGAATTGGGTTCTGAGCGATTTTCTAGGTGTTTTAGTTGACCTATTGCCTAAGGACGTCTAATCCTAGGTTGGAAAAAATCCGGGGTGTTACAGCAATGGGGGGATAGCCAAAATGAGATCAGCTAGGGAAGTGGGATCTTCCTTGAAAAGTTCCTCAAAGTAAGACATAACTACTGATTTAATCTCTTCTTGGACCTATCAGGTAAGCATTTAATGCAAAACACCCACTTACAACCAATAAGAGTTTGCTGTGGTGTGGAAGGAATAGAAGTCCATGTGCCATTTTAGAAGAGCATTAACTTGATATGAATGAATACCATACTAGGTTGAGTAAAGAAGAAAGATAATGTTTGGTAGCATGAAACACTTTAGGCTTAAAAATCCCATAGAGTAACCATACAATGACCAAAAGGCGCATATGGGGATGACGAAGATGGAGATAGGGCTATAGGAGATGAGGGATATGGAGGAGATAGGAGATTGGTGGGTGGTGAAGATGAGAGAGGAGAAGATAGACATGTAGGAGAGTGATCATGCAGATTGGAAATAAGGGGGTAGAACATGGAGGTGATGAAGAAGAAGCTACAAGATGTGGAGGACCAAGGATACTGAGTTGAGAAGAGGTTGAGGAAATGGGGTTGGGTTGTAATGTAGTAATGAAAACTTGTGTTCATTGAAAGTCACACGTTGGGAGATATAAAGACAACCCATTGAAAGATGCAAACACCAATAGCCTTTATGAGAGCATTATAGCCTAAGAATAGACATTGAAAATACTAATATGTTAATTTATTAGTATTATAGGGATAACTTATGGGCCACTGTGTATGTTGTGTCTCTCGGGTGTATGATGGATCTCTACTATTAGAAATCTCCATGATTCCTTATTATCATATTTCATTTTTTCCTTTTTTTTTTGTCAGAAATTAACAATTGTATTATCTTTTTTTACTTCTCTAATTTAGGGCTTTGATTGAGTCCCTTTTTCTATAATTTCAATCGTATGATAATACAAATGATATATAAGCCATTTTTTTTTTCTGAAAAATTCTTCTCTATTAAAAAAGAAGAAGAAGATTTTTCATGATATCAAAGGATCTGATTTGGAGCTCTTGATCGTTTGATGCTTTTATGGTGATCTTCTTCTGTTGCCTAATCCATATTCGTCAACTCAGGCTCACTTTAATCTTGAAACCCATATTAATCCGACCGTTGCACCAATCCCATCATCATCCCAACCTGCCCTCAAACCCAATCCCAACATGTTGGTATTGTATTTCGACCACACCATGTTTCCACATGATTTGGCCCCCATCAACCCTAAGGACCCCATCATTAACTCCAAACCCATCTTTACGCGTCCACACTCATAAGCTGTTCCCACTAGATCACCATTAAATCCCTAAATCCCATCCATCCATAGCCACAATTCTCAAAACTCACTTGCATAGCCTCACAGAAACCCCATCCTACCATAGCTAGCATCCATCAACCTGTGTGCACAGTCTACCACCACTGGCCCTGTCGTTGTCGCAGCGCCTACCCAAACCCTAGACCCCTGCTGTCATTGCCTCTACCATTATCACAGCTGCAACCATTTGCAACCCTTGTCATCCGGCTGTAGATCTTTGCAATTGTCACTGCATCATCATTTGCACTATTATTATAACGACTCAACTTTTCAGGACCCGAGTACATGACCCATTTTCTAAAAACCCGAGTGTTAACCTTAAAGGACGGCCAAATTCAAGTATACATTTTTTTCATTTAGAGTAAGCAGATGAGCATAGTATGGACAAATCGAACATAAAGGAAAGTTTGCATTATCATTTAAATATACAAGAGCTACCTATAATGACTTATACAAACAAGTGTCCATATTCTTACAAATACAAAATGAAATAACATTACATGTGAAACAAGGTAAACTGTAACAATCTTGAACTATGAAATCCTGTAGTAACCCTTAGCAAATAAAATCATGCACCCTTGTCAACTATAGGCTGCTCCTCACCAACATGAATGTGAATATCATCTGAGCAGCCTGTACTACCTGTACAGTTGTATATTTGATGGATGAGTGAACAACTTAGTGTGAATTCCTCTCAAGATTACATACTGCCGCATTAGGTAAGCATAGTTATAAAACAAAACACATAAAACAATACATGATGCAGGTCTTATTAGATGCATGGATGTGTGAATACAATCATCACCCTGGGGATGCTCATCCGTGAGGACAGTGGGCTTGTCACCCATGTAAATCATCAACCTGGGAAAATCATCTAGTCAGAACAATAGATCAATAATTGATGGTTTGGGAGCTAGCGAAATGATACCCCGAATATCCTAAGGGCATGCGCTACAGCATCCAGAATTAGCCACCCGTCATCGCTAATATGCTATGGATGCATAATTAACCAAATCATTATTAGTCTCCTTACAATCATCCATTTTAAATAAGCTCAAGGTCACTACGGGGGCTCGTCACCAGCGTAGGTTGACAACTCGGGCATAGGTCCCATACCACTATCCTCGACTCTTGAGACTACCATCTTAGGATGTTTAATGAAAACTCATCGACTAGTGGCTAATCATATTACAGTATATGAGGCTTACCATTGCATAGTTATATGGTATAAAACATCGACCACATATAGAGAAAATACCAGAATAAAAGCATATAGGGCAATATTAAAACAAGCCACATATGTCAATTATTAAAATAGGCCACATAGGGCGAATATCAAAACTATGCGATAAAAGACCATCCTTGAAAATCACTTATACACAACAACCCTGGATGGTAGGCCCACATCAATGATCCATCTAGATCACCACTCAATAACCACTAGATCAAAAGTCTATTATAATCACCATCAATCAAGTTGCACCCAAGTATGGCGTACATTTATAAGTGAGCGTTTTCCACTAATGCATTAGTTTAAGTTCCATAAGCAATCTACAAATAATTCACAAGCATGAAAAAATATACAGGATGAACATTAAGTATGTAATATAATAATTTAATTTCCACCAGCTAACATATGTGATTATAAAGGGGAGATATAAATTAAAATACAAACTATAACTTAAGCTAATGAGAAGATGGAAAGCTCAAGGGGAAGAATCATCACCTTATTTGTCGACTCGCCTTCTAATGTTATTAGGAAGTGCGTACGCCCTTAGGCTTGAATCCTATCATGAGTTATGAAAATGTAACATTAGATTAACTTAACCATTCTTGTTCAAAGTATTGTCCTAGGGTTTCGATTTCTTAGGTTTTTAATGTAGAATTAGGGTTTTCATCCTTGGATTTTGTCTTAAACTTAGATTATGGGATTTAGATGCTAATTTATTATCATTATTATTATTGTACAATGACCCAAATAATATTCCTAATAGGGGTATTATTCCATCCATATAATAATGACGGTCCATAATGTTCATATTTAAACGTATTGACATCATCTAATATTTTTATAATTACTGATTATCCCTTAAATAATTCAAGTAATAATAATAGAATATTTACTAATGATAATATAATAAGAATTAATACTAATAATTATATAAATAAGTATTATAATAATCTTGTAAGGAGAAAAATAATAATATAGTCATAATAATGGATCTAGTAATGATAATAGGTGTTATGGTCTCATCACTTATGTTTAAAGTATAGACCTAGAGTTTAGGTTAGTTAGGCCTAGGATTTTATCCTAGAGTTTAGGTCTAGGTTAGGTTTTAGGGTTTAAACCCTAGTTAGGGTGCAATTAATTTCAGTATTAATTTAATAATATTTATTAAGATCAAGGTTATAATTACTATTAGCTAATGTAGTAAAAATAGTCATTATGATGGTAATGAATAAGGTGGTTTATTATAAATGATAATATCTAAGGATGGTAGATAAATACTAATATCTAACATCTAATTGTTGTAGTTTGCTTATAATAACTAATATTAGCATACATGCCCTGCTAATAGCTAAACATAATTAATAATCACAATAACTTTAGTAACACCAATTATAATAATAAATCAACGATTTACTTTGGGAGAGAAAACTGACTTACATTAGATGACTCGGTTCAACCCATAAGCTTGAGTTGCCCCCAATTCGAACAAAATAAAACCAAAACATGATATTAGGCCACATCCTAATTTAGAAACTCAATTAGCTAACCAAAATCCTAATTAGAGGTCTAATGCAGAGTTTGGGAGAGAACGCACTAGTTGATTCAACTCAAATCAACCGGCTCGGTATCCGAGTTGACTCGGCTCAATTCCTCTTCTTTCCTCCTCTCCTACTTCCTCCCTTCTTACTAGGATGTCCAATAAAAATATGGGCTGAACCAGATTTGATGGCTCAGCCAAGTCGAGCCCAGTTGACTCGGCAGTGTGTAGTGCGGCCCACGCTCACCCACTCTCTCTTTCTTTTCCTCTTCTCTATCACTCTTTCCTTCCCATTTTCTTTCTTCCTTTCTTCTTTATTGCTGGTGGGTCCAGCCAGCTCAGCCATGATTCGACTGGGTTCGAGTAACCCCAAGCGAGTCAGCGACTCGCCCCGAGTCTGTGAGATGACTCGACAGCGGGTTAAGCTCCTAAGTTTGCCCCTACCATCCCTGCCTTCTCCTCTCCTTCTGTCCTTCCTTCTGTTGGAGGTTCAGCAGTAGTAGCTGGATGCCCAGCCCAACTCGATCCAATCTCTACTCGGTTCGAGTCAGCAAGGAGGCAGCAAGGCAGCCTTATGCCCCATCTTCTTCTTCTTCCTTTCCCCTTCTCCTTATCTCTCTCCCTTTTTCTTTCTATTTTCTTCCTTTATTTTCTTCTTCCATCTCCGGCCAGAGGGACCTCCAAATCTGACCAAAAATCGTCCCAAACCATTGCGACTCGGTGGCTTGAACGGAGAAGGAGGAGATAGTTCCAGTGGCAGATTTCATCCTGATGCTTCTTTCTCCATTTCGATAGCATGGGAGAATTCCTAAGGGCGTAGTGGAACTTGTAGGTGAGGATTTTCAAAGCTCCACCATCATTTGAGTAGTGGGTTCAAAGGATGATGGAGACAGTAGGTTGATGAGTTGCGGTAAAGGCGTGGGAGAGAGACCCATCGCAACTCCATATTCTCATTTTAAATCGAGCCCTAAGCTTTCTCAGGGCCGTTGGATGAGGACTGGAAGACCCAGATTGAATACTACCGTTCGATTTTCTCAAAACCGTGGGAAGGAATGAAAACCGATCATGGTTTTCTCTTTACCATGGGTAGAAATTTCGAAGGAATGAACGGCTAGGATAGCATCACACGGATGGCTGAGATTGAGGGATTCCAGCTTACTCGGATCGCTGTCCTGGCAAACTAAAGGAGAAATGAAAATTCTCCATTTTTGGAAAAAAAAACCTTCGGTACACAGTCAGCTTAAGCCCAAGTTTGTGCTCACGTGTACACTTGTCATCTGTGAAATAGGCGAGGTTTTGTCCAGGCATGGACGCTCTATTAGATAAGCAGTTTAGATCGTCTAATTGGGATGAGATGGTGGGCCATATCTCAATCACACGGAGGGAGAAGAAAAACACCAATATGCCGTTTTTGAATGGCAGCAAGCGTGAACTCCTTCCCTCTTTGGCAATTGTCGGGTCATCACAGTTTGACCGTGTTGACGGATTTAGTGCACATTAGGTGCACACCTTTTGTGTGTGCATGCTACCCCAAAATGGGGGGGTCCACCATGATAATATCACAGATCCATGCCGTCCATCAAGTTCTGTTGGCCCTATCAAGGCAATCCCTTAATGGTGAGACGGATCTAAGGCTTAGGTGGGCCATAGAACCTGTTTTTTGAGTTATCCTATTGATATTTATCAATCCAATGGTCGGATTGATTTTAATCCGTATTTCAACAGCCAAAAGGGTCCTATGAATATGTTTAGGTGGTTAGAACGTTTGTTTTATGGGCTTTCCTTATTAGTTCCTTTATTATAGCCTCTTTGTTATTATCTCAACTTAGAATTGTAGTGCCTACTTATAAATAGGATTGTCTCTGTGGTAGATCAACCCTTATGAGTCATGTAGCTAACCTTTAACTAACTTTAAGTATTAGGTGGCATCCACTACATGGACGTCTAATTACTAATATCCAACATCCCGACCATTCAACCAATTTAATGGTTGGATTGATTCATGTCTAGTTATCAATATCCATGGGATTTTAAGGAGTGCTTGGTTGTAATCTAGGGGTTGATTATGAGACCAAATAATCTGATTTATGTTTCTAAGGGATGGGTCGCCCAACACGATGTTGTAAACTTAGAGATGGTGCATCTTGTGATCCATAGCTTTAAATTTATAATAGTCGGCTAGATTTGTCTTTCAATGAAATTAGAATCTTAAGGCTAGGTTTTTCTAATGATGTAATGGTCCATCTGGAAGAATAATGGATGGATAGCTTGATACATAGGTGTGGACTACTCTCGACGATCGGATTTAAATTGTAATGAACGCGAACATCTAAGTAGGTTAAGTTTGTGTTTATGCTAAATTAGGTTACATGTTAATACTCGAGTACTGAAAAGTATGGGGTGTTACAATTACTAGCAACAATTCGATGTCCAATACCATTCTTCGATCCAAACGCTATAACACCCCAAAAATTTCTGCACACAAGTAGGTATACAAATCCACATTTATACTTGTAATCTTGATAATAGAATTTTTTTTCTTTCTTTATTTATATTAATACACACGTATCTACACACTTATACTCACTTATATATAGAATTAAGCTTGGAACCTTAGTGTGCCCTATAGTACTCTCGTTCATATATTAAATCAACCGTTGAAATGATTCATAATCACTAGATTAAGATATTTGATTGTCCACTTTGATTTTGGGCCACCCGATCATACTAAATTGACTACAAGATATTCATATTCACTCATACACACATCCAATCTAAAGTATGATATGTTCATTTTGTTTGTCACCTATGTACATACTTAAACGACCGTTGAAATATGAATTTAAAGACCTCACATGTGTATAAGCTACATGCTAATCTAACGGTGGACAAGCTTTAAAATAATAATAATAAAAAAATAATAAAATAAATAAATAAATAAAATGGTGGACAAGCTTGTTGTTAACAGATGTCTTAAATCTGAGAAAATTTGACTAGCTCAAGAAAGTTTAGCTAAAAGTTGTTGAGGGTCAAATATTGCATATTAGACTCCAGTTATTGCCTAGATTTACGAACATGATACTGTTTAATGCTCGGTCTCAAGCGTGTTTGTGATGCAGGGTGTATTTGAGAGCATGGATTGCAAAAAGGTGCTAGAAGCATGGATTTAATGCTCTGATGACACTAAATGTAAGGGACGGACTCCAGGGGACCAAGATCGACGGAATTATATGCAAGTGACTTGAAAATCATCTAGAATGCAAGATCACGGGGTTCCCACCATCTGTTTGGCTCGAAACTTCATACATGGTCCAAGGGCCATAAATTAACCGTACATGTCAAATTTCAGCCATTGGATCATTATAGAAGTGGAGTAATGGACAGATCAACCCATAAAATCTCAAATTGGGGCCCGCCTAAGATTTGGATATACTTCAATTTTAGTCTCAACCTATTAAATCATATGAGAGAGAGGATGGATGGATCAGATTTTGTACATACATCATGATGGACCCCATGCGTGCATTGCATGTGCACAGTGTGCACGTGCACCAGCCATGCACCCATGCACTCAAAGTCGGTCAGCGGGCGCTGACTGGCAAAAACTCAAAAATCTACGAATGCAACAGCGTTAACGCTGTCCGGCGTTGGGTTTTGATAATGGGCCCCACTCGTTGTTGTTTTCGAAGATCTGATTCGTACATTGCATCTAGAAGGCGGGTGTAACCCATGCCTAGATGTCCTTTTGTCCTCATACACACGATCACAGGATTTTCACCATCAAACGCAGGATGAACAATGGTTTGAGTTAGTACAGTGGGCCATGCTAGAACCTACCAAAACCATCCATTCCTAGCTGGTTTTTCGTCAGGAATTCAATAAACGGGGTGGATTTTATCAAAAACATCAATGTGGGGTCCACCAAACATCACGGCGCGGGTGCGAAACCTCTGTTTGCGCAACAGAGGTTGCAAGTGATCGTTGTGGGCCCAACTTATCATCCGTAAAGTTAATCAGAATTGTCCATCGTGTAGAGGGTCTCGACTAGTCAAAACCATGTTAACTTTGTGCATTCATGCATGCACATGTGCTGATTTCAACGGTCACAAATGGACAACCCTGCACCGATTGGAGTGTGATTACTATCTTTGGTCGTATCAATAACATTCCAAAACCAGCTATCTTCGGTTGAAATTTCGAAGGGAAGCGGGTGAATGGAGTGAATCTCCTGTCAAAGCTCAAGAATGGGCCCCACCACTTATACGTCTTCTTCACTACGCCAAAACTGTAAAGGAAAAATCTCTTGGTTTAACGACGGATTTAATCCGTCGCTAACGGAAAAGGTTTGTCGCCAATTCCGTCTTTCTCGAAAATCCGTGGTTCAAATGTCGCGGAATTTTGCGACAGGCCAAAATCCGTTGCTAAAATCTAACTTACGATGGATTTACAAAGGATTTTGGTCCATCGTAAATTAGCGACGGACTAAATCCGTCGCAAATTTTGATTTTGCGACGGAATTTGACCGGTAGCAACTTCCCGCCCAAAATACCAGCTGGCGACGGTTTTCAGCTCCTTTTGCGACGGATCAAGATCCGTCGTAAAAGGACTTTTTCCCTAGACATTAATTTTTTACATTTTTTTAAAAAATATGATGGAAAAATATGTTTTTTTTAAGCCTAATAATTGTTTTTAATATAATTTCAGTGGTTTAATTGTGCATATTTGTATATAAGATTATTTTTTAACAATTGATTGAATGTAAAAAAAAAAATTATTTTTTTTTATAACAAATGAGTGGAAACAATTATTTTTTTAAATTTAAAACTAATATTTAAATGATTCGTAATATCACATGAAAAAAAAATATTGAGAATAAAAATTTTTACAATGTTAAAGAAAAAAAAATGAGATTTTGAAAAAATAAAAATCGTGATTTAGTAAAAATCTATTTTGTGGGAAAAAAAGAATATTGAATAAAGTTGATAAATTTGAAAAAAAAAAAGACATTTGATTTTGAGAAAAAAATAATATCTTGAAAAAGAAAATTAAAAATATTTTAAAAATGTGAAATTTTCACAATGTTGAAAAATGAAAATATTTTGAAAAAGAAAATGAGAGTTTGTATTTTGAAAATTAAAATAAAATTGAGAAGTTCGATAAAAATTAAAAATAATGCTTTTGAAGAAAAAAAATAGGCATTTTGGAATTTTTGGAGAAAAAATTTACAAAAAATTAGAGATTTTGAAAATAAAAATTCAGAATTTGTATTTTATTTTTTTTAAAAATATTTTATAATAAAGATGATATTTTGTTAAAAGTTTTCGAAGAAAAATTAAGAGTAAAACAATATACATTTTGAAAAAAAATGTTATTTTTAAATGGAAATTAAAAATGATCTGTGAATTTTTATTTTTTTTTAATAAATTATTAGGCACATTCACTAATTGAACATTTAACCATTTTTGGATAATCGAATTAGTCCAGATTGAAGAGTAAATAACCCAACTTATTGGCCTTGTGAGAACCTAAGAATTGATGTTAGTAAGTTTTGTGGGCCCCATCATGATGTGTCAAACATCAACACTGTGCATTTGATGTGTCCCCTTTAGGTTATGAGATATCTCAAGAATCATCCGTATATGAAACTCAGGTGGGCCATACCATCTAAAACCATATGAAGATATCCTAAAAAACATAAAAGCACTTGGTGGGGCCCACATGAGTTTTGGATGCGGCTGAAACTTGGTCTGACCCCTCATCCAAGTCAGATATATATAATGAGCGGGTTCAATATGTGAATCACATTTAGGTAGGCCCAATATATAATTATGAATGTTTTAAGGAAACCCCTCTCCACTACATTTAGGTGAGTTACTCGTTAGTCTTACCAGAGTAACTTTGTGGGGTCCACCATTATTTGTTTATTTTATCCACTCCGTTCATCCATGTTAACAGATAATTTGAGGTCAAATGAACAAAAAAGAAGCATATCCAAAGCTTAAGTGGACCACACCATAGGAAATAGTGTGATTGAACCTTTACCATTGAAAATTTCTTGGAGGCCATAGAGTTTTGGATCAAGTTGATGTTTGTGCTTTCTCTTCATTCATATCTTTTTGATATTATGAACAGGTCAGATGGCAAATAAACATTACTGTGGGCCCAAGGAAGGTATCAACGGTGGAAATTATTATTCCAAACTGTTTCATGTGGCATGGTCCACTTGAGCTTTGGATTTACCAAAAATTTAGGATCAACCCATACCATTCCTCCATTTTTTGAGATCATTTTCCCACTTTCACCCCTAATGAAGGCATTTTCCACAGAGGCAAGGAAACATATTTCTCAAAGATTTAAGTACAAATGTGCCACCATCTTCAATTGCCTTGTATGTGCCACGCCTCGATGTGCCAAATTAGCCATCGTCTATCTTCAATTGCCTTGTATGTGCGATGTGCCAAATGAGCCATTGTCCATCTCTAGTCATACGTGTACATGCCACTATGCCACACATGCCAATCTGCAATGTGTGCCACCTGAGATCTATATCAGGCTCGTTGTTTTTAAGTATTAACCCTAAAATGATGTTGGGAAATGGATGGACGACGAGGTTAAAACATATACATCATGGTGGACCATAGAGCCTTTCCGATCCAAAGCTTAACCGAATGTTTTTTTTTTTTTTTTTTTTGTATAATAATTATGTAAGTTTTATATTTGATGTAAAATAGTGGTGACTTATTCATAACAATAGTGGCAATGAGATGGTGTTATCCAGACCATCTAAATAATGGGTCTAGCTGTAAATGTCTAATTTCTACCTTTTTCCTATATAAGACTATCTTAATCATCTAGTAGATGGTCCCTTGTATATACAGGGTTGTTATTGTAGTTTATAACATTAATGATGGAAAACTCACAATTGTCGTATTTGAAAGTAACATTTAATTTTAGAAGAGGATTTCCAAATCCTTCTTTCTTGTAGAGGACGCCGCATCTTCATTCAAACAAAAGCCGCCGGAGTTCCTCTTTCAACATTCATTTACGTTACCACGAAGTTGCGATCAGGGGATTTTCAGGTACCTCGTTTCAGATTCCTCCTATTTTTCTTTCTATGATTTATCATAATAGAAGAAAATCTCTGCGTTTTGGTGTAAATTTCCCTTAGATCAGTTGTTTTTAGAGTTTCATATATGCCATTTGATTTTTCCACGGTTTTTGCATTTTCTTTCTTTTGATTTTTTTTGGTTATCTCGAGTTCTTTTTTCTTTTTTCTTTTTTTTTTTTCCCGGTAGATCGTTGATGATTATCACGTTTCTGAAATTTTGGGGGTTTTGCATCTTTTGCAGGAAGTTCCACGGATTTTGTAGGATTTTCATGAAAATCAATTTTTTTTTGGAGTTTCTTAAGTGATTCCTTGGGAAGATTGCTTCTTTAAGCATGTGTAGATCAAAATTTATGGTTTTTTTTGCCTACAGGAAGGCAATAATTTTTATTTTTAAAATCATTTTTTGGGTTTTTATATAAACATTCCCGAGGGATTTAAATTTTCCCAAATAATGGCTAAACAATTAGAAATTACATGGAGGTGCTTTTTGGGGGATTTTCAAAAAACCCCCAAAACTGGACCCGTCAATCTAGCATGGGAGCCACGTGTTTGTGTAGAATGCGGACCGTTACCACCCTCACTCACTCTTTGGCATATGACCCACATGATGAGTGCTTGATTTTTAGGGGGTCACCACATCTATTTATGATTGGTTATGGGACTTCAAGAACTAGATCCAGACCTATAATGACCCGGGACCTCATATGATCTGTATCAAAGTAGTCGGGCGTGGGAACTATAGGACCCGACCAGGCCTTTAACCAAATGCCAGAAATTTATAGATGTCTTACTCAAATTATATAGACTAAATTTCTGGAGCATTAAATGCATGCAATTTTGCTTATGTTGAGAGACCAATGTACTGTGGATCATTTTACTAGCTGAAAACCACTTTACCATACTTTAAAAATGTGGAGGCATTGTTTGGCAAAATTAGTTTTCTTCTTCTTCTTCTTTCAACTATTGTATTAGATTATTAGCTTGTATTTGTGAAAAAAAAAAAAACACTTACTATTTGTTGCTTTCTATGAATTGGTTCTGGGTCCAAAGGTTTGGTTGTGTTAGGTCTGGTCTTCAAAGAGATGGGTTTGGGTTTAACATAAGAGGAGTTGTTGGAGACTTCATAACTAATTGCAGGCATCTTACACTGTTGGTGGGCATTCATTTAGTGAAGCTGACATTGAATTCATTATTATAAAGATAAAACCTCTATCACATCACCCACAAATAGTATGTAATCTATGTTACAAGGACTCCATTCCTCTTTAATTTTCTTTAAATTCACAAAATATTATATTATGTAATCAGCATTTTATTTTCAGCCCCAAAAATGAATGTTTCCACCCTAACTGGATTTTTTTTTCCTACGAGTGCTTTTAACAATCTCTTTACTGACCAAATTACCCTTGTCCCCCAAAGTGTGTTTGGATGTACACGAAATTCCAGGAATGAATATTTTGGTCCATTCCGCTGAGCATTTGTGGTTGCGTGAAAACCCAAAACTACATTACGTACCACAAATTATATCCATTGTACATCAGTTAGGATGTGAGACAAAATGATGTTATTTGGCAGAAAGCATCCCGCCTACCTACATTTCTAGTTTCCACGGACACCCAAACATACTCATCCTTCATTTTGTCTTTCTATTTAAAAGGATATTTCATTTTGTGCTCTATATGTATGAGTCACAATATTTATGTATGAGTCAATGCTAGACTAATAGTTATTGTCATCTGAATTCAAATAGTCCATCCAAGCACACCTGTAAGGTTTGAAAATATTTGTGAACATATTTTAGCTAGGTTATGCTACTTCTGTTTCTTAGTAATGATTTCTTCTTCTTTTTTTTTTTCTTTTTTTTTTTTTTTAAAAAAAAAAAACTTATATCATATATTTGCCAGCTTATTTCAGGATGCTTTTGCTTCTGAGAAAAGAAAAGCAAAGAGAAAATAATCTGCTTCTCTACTGAATATGGGAAAACTTTTGTTGGACTGGCCCGTGATTGGAAGGTATACATACTGGTATAAATTGTTGTGAGGTAGGTGAATGTATCTTTTAACTGTTTTCTTTGGCATGGCCTGCAGATCAGCTTGATTTTTTGTCCTAGGGCCTAATGTGGGATTACATATCTAAGAGTGGATTTTACTTATACAATACGGTGAGCCCCCTAAAAAATCAATAGTGGGCGACATCATCCAACTATTTCTAAATTTCTACCGATATATTTAAATAATAATAATAAAAAAATGATCACCTTGATTTTTCACCTAGTGTATGCAAGATCCACTCCCACCATTAGACGTGTAATACCACATTAGGCTTAGGGATAAGAAAATCAGGTTGACATATGATATAGGTAGGCTAGACCAAAGAAAATAGTTGGGAGAGACATCCACTCTTGATTTTTAGAGGGCCCATTGTGATGATTACATGATGTCAATGATCTGGATGGTGGACGTTGGACAATTATGTGGTCCACCTTAATCATAATGGGGCATATTTTTGGGCCATGGGTTTGGGGTGACACATCTAGTTGTGGTCGGGATGGACTTCACATAAACATCATGGTGGGGCCCACCCTAGCCTCCAATAATAATTGCTTAAATTAATTAATGGGGGGTAACTTATTAAAAACCTTTTTGAAAAAGTTACCTATAAATATAGTATTACTAAGGTATTTTGTAAATTTCCCTTTCCTTTTTCTCACTGAAGCTTCTTAGTATATAATATGGGTTGGCCTACGCTGTTGGGCTTTTAGTCCTGGATCTCCTTTGGTTGGATTTGGGCTGTGATATGGTTGGGCTTGGAATTAAAATGCGGGCCCATTTTTCAAACGGGCTGCACGTAGACCGTTCATAGCCTAACCCGAATGTGGTTATATCCAACACAAACCATGGAATTCAATGCCCATCCGCGTCATCAAAAAAATAAATAATAATAATAAAATAAAATAACATATTGTAGAATTTACATTTCGGTATTTTCAATAAGCCATCCTATTAATTTAAGAAATTACCTTGGTATGGCCCCACATGAATTATGAATGGGCCTTATGTGTGGGGATTAGGACTAAATTTTGGTTGGAGTGGATTTCATATAATAATGGCAGTGGACCTGTAAAAATCAAGGGTGGATATCTCACTCCCAAACTATTCCTTTGGTGTGGCCCACTTGAATAACAGGAATCATGATTTTTTAGCCTTAGGCCTAATGTTAGATTAGATGTGGGAGTGGATCTCACGTACACATCATGGTGGGCCCTGTAGATTATTAGTGTTTTGAGAGAGAGAGAGAGAGAGAGAGAGAGAGAGAGAGAGAGAGAGAGAGAGAGAGAGAGAGATGAGTTATTAGAAAGTCTTTCAACAGAGTGTGGCTCAGGTGTTAATGTGAAAGCCACCTTGACCATCGGGTATGTCACCTCATGTTATTAGACCCAAGATCAAAAATCATATTATCCATGGTGGTTTAGGTGGACCATCCCATTCGAAATAGTTTACCTTTTGTGTGGCTCACTTGAATCACACAAGGACCTAATTTTTGAGTGAGTGAGAGGAGTTATTTGAAAAAGTCTTTTAAAAGGGTCTGCGGATTCAGTGGGCCCATAGTGGTGTTAACGTGAAATCCATCCTCACCACAATTAGTAGTTCTTTCATGCATACATAGTGCCAGGATAAAAATAGCACATCATGGACTAATAATCTAAAGCCACCGCACTCATTTAGTTTTTCAACATCCAGGAGTACCATATTCAATTTTTCTTTTTCAATGTCCAGAAGCAGTAGAAATTTCGAAAGAGGAATTCTGACTACACACGTGTTCCAATGGGACAAACAACTGACTGATGCTTACAAAATTCAAACTGTTCGTGTGGTGGGCCACAACATTTGTTCTACACTTGCATGTATGATTGCTGCACAATTGTGACTTGTGAAAGGAGAAAGAATGTGTGAACATTTTTTTGCTACAGGTATTTTGAAGATAGTGTTTTGATTGATTCAGTTCTTTTTTTCATTGCAGCTTGTTCCTTTACAACTATTGTAGAATAAGCTTAATTTACATCTACGTGTGGGACCCATATGCACTCCCTCTTTTTTTCAACAGTTGTTAGTTGGAGGGAGTAGGAATGAAGAATCAGAATTTCTTCATTTTTTTTGGTTAGTCTTTTTCCTTTAAAAATCTTTATCATCAAGAAACTTCATGATATTTAACGATTAAGCAGTATAATTTTGAGAAAAATATTATGAATTGGTTTGTTTGAGTGTTTTGGCTTTGTGGTGGATGGACGAATTCTATCCCAATGTGCATCAAATTGCGGGACACTTGAGTTCTATCCCAATGTGCATCAGGTGGTAGGGCACTTTATGTTTCTTTGCATGTCCAATACCAAGTTTTGGGTCAGCCTGATTTTTGTCCTCCAAAAGGAAAATGAGGGGGGCACACATGATGGATGGTGGAATCTTGCACAGATCATGAGGGGCTCCACACATATTGTAGAATAAGCTTATTCTACAAATGTCACCGAGGAATCTACCTAGTTGTAGAATAAGCGTATTCTGCTAATGTTGCAGAGAAACATTATCATGCATGAAAATATCTTTCAAAATTTCTTTTGTAGGATGCTTCTATTGATTAGTTGGAGGTATTCAACAGGGTTGTTTCTTCTGTTTGCATTTTGCTAACCAAAGATGAGGTAAGGATTTATTTCATTTTATCTTATCTTATTTTATTTTTGTTTCTGTTGATTTGCATGAAGTTCAGTTTGAGCAGCTCTATATCTCTTATCGATTTTGTGCAGCTTGTAATCACCATGCATGGATGCACTACTGCTATATGCGATAAAAGTGAAGCAGTCAGCAGAAGGTGCAATTCAGGCTGTCATTAAGTTCATTACAAGAAGAGGCAATGAGTTGAATGAAACTGATGTTTCAAGGTTCTGGCTGAGCATTGGCACATTATGTATTTTAGTTTGCAAAGTAATTAATGTCTTGGCAAATATCTTATGCCAACCATTTCCATGACTGCAGGACGACCCAATCTTTGCTCTCTGCTATAATGTTTGTAATCGAGAAACATCTACATCAGGAAGTTCTTAGTGCTATATCTTTGGCTGATCTTTTTTCTTTTTTTTTTCTTTTCTTTTTTTTTTTTTTACATAATTTCATTTCACTTTAGGCATAACTTGAAAATATTTTCTAATATGATAAAGTGTTACCCAATGTGTATTGGAGCATTAGAGGAGCAACATAACTTTATCTCACTTGTAATCTGTACTCATAATTAGTTACAGATATTGACTATTCCGCGGATCATAGGTAGGACTTGAGGGGAGTGCTAATGGACAATGGTGGTTGGATGCTATCAAGAAGGCCCTCGAATAAGGAATGACATTTGCACGTGTAGGATCTAGACAATTGGCTGGTTTGCTTGTATCCGCAGGGTAAGTAATTTTTCATTGATTGGGACATCAGAACATGATAATTTCCTTTTCAGCATCTACATTTGACGAACGCCTCATATAGAATCTTCGACCATTTATTGGGGATGTTGATGCTGCTGCATAACCTTAGCCTCATGCACAAACAAGACAGGTAACTTATGCATGTTGGCCCAGCTGCATGGGGCTAATGATGATGCTCTTTGTCAAACTTTAAAAACTTTAAAATTCACATAAAACTGATATAAACTCATTTCCTTTTCAATTTCTTTAGCAACACTGCTCATTATCAATAAATAACAAAATATATGGGCTGATTTACTTGATCTATTGACAGCCACAGAGCTGGTTCCTATGGGTTTTACCAGTGCTAGCCAACTCCATGCAAAGAGGCTCGAAATCATTCAGATAACTTCAGGGTCAAGAGAACTTGACAAGATCTTAAGAGGGTAAGTTCTGAATGGATTAGGCTTCAATTTAAATGTTAAAGCCTATTTAGGTGCCACTTAAAGATGAATTTATCTCATTTTAGTTAATTGTAATTATGGATTTGAGATCATACTAAAATGAGACGAACTATTTTGAGTGGCACCCAAATAGACCCTTGGTTCTTATCTCGAATTTAAAATCGGTTAACTTTTGGGCAGGAGGAATTGAAACTAGGTCTATTATTTGAGTGGCACCCAAATAGGCCCTTGGTTCATAGATAAATAAACAAACAAACAAATAAATGAAGTCTCCAATTACTTTCCCCTCTCCGTCTTTTGACTATTCTTCCATTTCTTGTGCATTCAGGTTTGCCAACCTTGCAAATTGAAAAGCTTGTGCAAGTTTGCGAACCAGAGAGTAAATAAAAGGTGGAACTTGGATTTAAAAGATGCATTAAGGGTCCTTACTGTATATGGCTTGGACTCATTGCCCCAGCAGCTGATAGTATCTGATGCATAAAGGTTTCCATCAACAAATTGCTTAAGGTGGCAGTTCAACACGGCAAATAACCATGTAGTCTTTGACTGTTTTTGGGTATGCTCTTCCAAATGCATCCATTTTCATATACTGAACCCTTTAGGCAGATGTGCTTTTGTTTGGCGAAACTAAACGATTGCTAGATATATCTGTTTAAATGTATTTTTCAAGTGTGGTTTACATGTTCTATGTACTTATGGGTTGAATGTGTCTCATTTTATTGATGGTCCATGTGGTGATATCATTTTTTTCCTGATGTGTCATTTTCTTATGCATAGTTTCTATTCAAGTTTGAAAGTTGATGTATACGTTCATAGATGCATGTGCATGCTTTCCAACTCTTATATGGCTTCAAACATTTGGTAAAAGCTGGGGCAAGTTTTTAAGTAAAATCTGGGGAATGGAATTCCTAGGGAATGTAAACCAACAAATAAGTGTAAACCAAACATGTTTTCTTGGTAATAACCAGGAAATTACTGAAGCCGAGAAATATAGAAACCAACAACCTAACACTTGCTAAAACTCTCAACTTGGCCTCGCCATTTCTTATATACTGGTTAGTTGCCATTTAATTTTTTGTTGTTATTTTGACCTGTCATCCTCTAATTACTTTATTGTGTGCTGTACAAAGGTTGCTGGAAATGAAAACCCTTCCAACTCTTATTTGCTTTGCATCAAAGACTACCAATGCAGGACAGATTACATCTAAGTTGCACGTGATTGAACTTGGTGCCCAACCAGGTTTGCTCCTAGCATCTACCTGAATTTCAACTTCATGTTGTTCCATTGTTTCACTCCACATGTTCTTGCCCCTCCAGAAATAGAGATGACATTGATAGTTCTCTGTTGTAGCAGATCAGTGTTGGTTGTCTTTACCTACAACAGAAAGAAATCCATGGTTATATCGGCTCTTATACCTAACGCAAGCATTTTTTCCTGGTAATGGGTGAGTTGATTGTTGACTCAGATGGTGTTTTGGATTGGTAGTCCATTATATTTTTAGCACTGTCATTGGTGGAAGACATGGGATCCACCCAATAAGTGAAAGGGCCCTCTATTTTTCTTGTAGGCGATCTATTTCAGCCTTGAATAAGAAGCTAAAAAAGGTGAGCTCTATGGTTTTGTGAGTACTAGAATGATTTTTGTTCCTTGTCAATCTTTTAATTTTTTTCATTTATAATTTTATTTCATGTGTACATATGAGAAACACACTGCATACCCATGTAATTGTATTCACAAATAGGATGGCTTAAGACTTCTAGTTGTTTGGGTTAGCTTAGACCATTTCCTCATTGAATTGAGTTGTTACCAATTTTGTGAATAGGATTCTTATTAAACAATCGTGTAAATTATTTTTTGAATGACTACCAGGTGTACGATTCAAAAATAATAATAAAAAAAATAAATAAATGAAAATCTGTTGATATTTTTTTAATTTATAGATATTTTAGCGACGGACCAAATCCGTCGCTATTTTCACAGCAAGATGAGGTTCGTCGCTCGTCATATTAACGACGGACTTTATCCGTCGTAAATATTTTAACTGAAATAATTCAGGCGTTTTTCGAATATCAGCGACGGATGTTTTATTTTTGCGACGGATCTTATCCGTCGGTAATATGCGACGGATCTTATCTGACGCGGATTTAACGCCATCGGAATAAAAAACACCCAGTAAACAGCAACAGATGAAATCCGTCGTTTATTCGATTTTACGACGGATTTGATCGGTCGCAAATCCGTAATTTTGGCATAGTGCTTGCGCCAAAACAGGCAGTTAGAAAACAGGTTCCGTGCGACTTGCTCTGCATAAGGAAGTCAGTTCGTCTGACTTTGGCCACTGACATCTGTTGTCTATTAAAGGAGACAAGAAAGAAAGGTGGGGGATTTGATTCAATTTGGTCCTGGACGTGGAGCAGAGAAGCCAGGAAGTAAACGACATTTTATTTTCTTAATTTTCTTTTTAATTTCTTTATGATATTTGAGGATAGCCTAATCATGTCTATGCTAGGCTAAACCTCTTAGCTAGTGCTAAGAGGTGAAGCTTGTAGTGTCATCGGAGGACTCTATTTTATGCCTTTTGTTTATATTGTTTGAACTACTTTGATTATAGTTTGATTAAAGTGAAAGTTTTTAGTTTTTAATGGTCTATTGTGACTGAAATTACAATAGGTTTGTGATAGCTTTGAGCATATTCTTTTTCTTTTTAAGTTTATGATGTCAGGAAGCCCTTTTGTTCACCATCGTCTCCTGGGCATGGTCGGATGACGGTACCCTTCCTAACATTCATAGCATGTTGATTGGTTGGTAATTAGTTTAATTCTGTTGTTTACTTTGTCTCCTGGGCATGGTTTGGTGATGGAATCCATTCTAATTCATATACCTTTCATCTCTTGAAAACTATATCAAAGGAAGTTCAGTTTAATTTTCATGGTTACACCTTCAACTGGATGAAGATGGACTCTAAGTCCAGTTAAGTTTCTGATGCAGGCATAAGATCTCCCTGATCTCTACAAGTGGATCCTCTAAATCCCTAGTTTCCTACCTCTGAAATTCTCTACATTTTAGATAATTATTCCACCATTATTCTCTAAATTTCATTCAGTTTAGATCTCATCTTAGTCTAGTTCTAGTTTTACTTAGTTTCAGATAACGTACAGGTATCAGTCCCTTGGGATTCGATCTCGGTCTTACCGAGTTTATTACTACATCACAACCCTACACTTGGGAAGTGAACAAGTTTTTATGGCCCTTGGACCATGTATGAAGTTTCGAGCTGAGCAGATGGTGGGAACCCTGTGATTTTGCATTCTGGATGATTTTCAAGCCACTTGAGCCTCAATTTCTTGATTTGAGCGGATCCCTGACGTGTAATTCTGTTGATCTTGGTCCCCTGAAGTCCCTCCCTTGCCTTTGGTGTCATCAGAGCGTTAAATTCATGCTTCTAGCACCTTTTTGCAATCTATACTCTCAAATACACCCTGCATCAAAAACACGCTTGAGACCGGGCGTTAAACAGTATCATGTTTGTAAATCTAGGCAATAACTCGGGTCTGATATGTAATATTTGACCCTCAACACAACCCCCAACCAGCATCTTGCTAGTCCCAAGCAAAGTATGCGAAATAAGTTGAGACTTATAAGACAATTTCTATAAACTCGAGTGATTTGTAAAATAATCTAGATACGAAAATTTTAAGATTCATGAATGTTGGGTATTACTTTCTCCTGGACTCAAGCGCTCGGTAAACTCATAATCAAGTTCAAAGTATTAATCTATCAATTAGAACAATTTTAAACATTGAGATCCATGAGTGTATAGTGTAATCTCGGCTTATCATCATTAAGAGATCCAATCGTCAATTTCATGATATCATTGGTAACCAACATGAGAACTCATGACAACCAAAACCTAAACTAAAACATGCCTCATAGATCATTCTTTTTCTTTTTTTCAACCTTTAATTTTTCTATTAAAAGTAACGCCAATGAGGGGAATCAAGTCCTTACCTATAGGGAGCAAACTTATGGTAAAGACCAGTTGCCTAATAATTTTTGAATGTCAACCTTGGGGAATCAAACCTTCACCTGTAGGGAGCAAACCTATGGTGAAGACCATTCACCCAAACCTGAGTATTTTCTTTTTCTTCACTTCTTCCTTATTCGTTATTGATCATGATAAGCAAATTTTCCAAGATGGTTCCTTTTATGCTTAATGATTACCAAGTTAACCCTTCGATATCAAATTGAAACCTTAATGTGAAAGCGAGATGTGACGTGTGAAATCATGGTTCAATCCATGTTTGAAACTTCTAATCATGGATTAATAATTCAAACTTAGTGTGAAAGCTAAAAGATAATTGAATCCAAGAGTCATAAATCACCAACATCACTTATCTTGTAATTCTAAAATCACGACTATCCCTTAAAATCGTTTCGAATTCACAGGAAATTCCAGAAAAATTTAAAATTTTTCACAATTTTTGTTCAAGGCTAAGAAAACACTGATTAGGAACCTAATCTCCCACCCCCAACCTAAAATCTACATTGTCCTCAATGTAAAAGATATAAACATGCAATGCATAAGGGACAACGAAGGTAAAGGAAAAGTGATGGAAAGATAGTACCTTGATGAAGAAATCAAGAGACTTTCCAAAGATATCTACGTAAGAGCGGGTCAGCATAGGAGGGAAAATAACAGAAGTAAAAATAAAATAAAATCCTACCTATACCACTTTCGCAGGTGCTCTCGATTCCATTTAGCGCATGCAACAAGCCTTTAAACCCCTAAGTTGCCCTTAGTGGACGAGTTGTAGTCTCGTGAGGATTTGCAGCAATGTTACCCACAAACATTGAACTAACTATGAAAATGAAATGGAATGAAAAGTTGGGTTGCCTCCCAGGAGCGCTAAGTTTACCGTCTTCAGCCAGACAAATAAAGTGAACTACCCTAGTCCTATGAAAGCGATAAACCTATATATACCTCCATCAGACTAGGAGATCAATTCTAGTAAACAGGAGCAGTCAGAGGCATGAACATGTCCTCTAAATCAAATTTCTCAACAAATGGTTTTAATCGATGTCCATTTACTTTAAACTCCTTGCCATTGTCGGGGTCTCTTATCTCAACGACCCCATGAGGATAAGCAGTAACAACAATGTAAGGGCCGGTCCAACGAGATCGAAGCTTACCTGGAAAGAGATGTAGTCAAGACTCATACAAAAGGACTTTCTGACCTGGCGTGAATGATTTCCGTAGAATATGTTGATCATGAAATGCCTTCATCCTTTCCTTATAAATTCTCGAGTTCTCGTACACATCATTCCGGATTTCTTCAAGTTCATTCAACTGAAGTTTGTGTAGCGAGCTAGCGTTATCCAGATTGAAATTCAGATTTTTGATCGCCCAGTATGCTTTATGTTCCAACTCCACAGGTAAGTGACAAGCCTTCCCATAGACAAGTCTAAAGGGAGACATTCCAATAGGAGTTTTAAAAGTAGTACGGTACGCTCATAAGGCATCGGTCAATCGAGTTGACCAATCCTTACGATTAGGGTTAACCGTTTTCTCTAGGATATGTTTGATCTCCCTATTAGAAATCTCAGCTTGTCCACTTGTCTATGGATGGTATGGGGTGCTCACCTTATGAGAGATACCGTATTTCTTCATTAAGCTCGAATTGTCTATTACAAAAGTTTGAACCCCCATCATTAATGATGGCTTGAGGCGTTCCGAACCGCGAAAGGATGTTCTCTTTTAAAAATTTAATGACCGTGCGATGGTCATTGTTTTGGCATGAAATTACTTCGACCCATTTAGTGACATAATCTACAGCGAGCAAAATATACAAATTTCTAAAGGATTGGAGGATTGGTCTCATGAAATCGATGCCCCAACAATCAAATGCTTCAATAATAAGGATGAGATTAAAAGGAATCATATTTCGACGGGACAATGCTCCCAATTTTTGACAAAGCTCACAAGCCTTACAAAAATCATAAGTGTCCCTGAACATGGTGGGCCAATAAAAGTTACATTGTAGAATCTTGGCCGTGGTCTTTTTAGCAAAAAAGTAACCACCACAGGCCTGTGAGTGACAGAAGGAGATGACACTCTGATGCTCATCGTCTGGAACATACTCCTTAGGATTTGTTCTGGGCAATATTTAAACAAATATGGATCGTCCCAAAAAAAGTTACGCACCTTGGTAAAGAATTTCTTCTTATCTTATGCCGTCCAATGTGTCGGTATAGAACCTGTAGCAAGATAATTAGCAATATCAGTGAACCAAGGTGAATGGGAGACTCTAAACAGTTGTTCATCAGGGAACATGTCATTGATATGGGTCACCTCAAGGGGATTAGAGGTATTAAGGCGAGAAAGGTGATCGACCACTACGTTCTCTACTCCCTTTTTATCTTTAATTTCCAAGTCAAATTTTTGAAAAAGAAGGATCCATCGTTTCAGGCGGGGCTTAGAATCATTCTTAGAAAGAAGATACTTAAGTGCCGCATGATCTGTGTAGATAATGATGATCTTGAATCCGATCAGGTAGGACCTAAATTTGTCTAAGGAAAATACTATGGCTAAGAGTTCCTTTTTCGTAGTCGAGTAGTTCACTTGGGTAGAATTTAAAGTCCTACTCGCGTAATGAATGACGTAAGGCCTCTTATCTTTTCTCTAGCCTAGAACCGCTCCAAGAGCATAATCAGAAGCGTCGCACATAAGCTCAAAAGGAAGGCTCCAATCGGGTGGCTACATGATAGGTGCAGTGGTCAACATGCCCTTAAGCTTGATGAAAGCTTCCTGACATTGCTCAGTCCACTCATATGGTGCATCCTTTTGAAGAAGATTACATAAAGGACGAGAGAGGAGACTAAAGTCCTTTATGAATCGTCTGTAAAACCCTGCGTGTCCTAAGAAGGATCGCACGTCTTTGATGTTCTTGGGTGGAGGTAGGTTAGAGATAAGATCAATTTTTGCCTTATCTACCTCGATTCCCTTGGACGAGATGATATGCTCAAGGACAATTCCCTTCTGAACCATGAAATGACACTTCTCTCAATTAAGTACCAAATTTTTGTCTTCACATCTTTTCAGCACACATTTAAGACTCTCTAAGCACTCGCTAAAAGATGAACCAAAAATAGAGAAATTGTCCATGAAGACCTCTAGATATTTTCCCACCATGTCAGAAAAGATACTCATCATACATTGCTGAAAGGTGGCAGGGGCATTACATAACCCGAATGTCATTCTTCTGTAAGCAAAGGTGTCGTAGGGACATATAAATGTGGCTTTTTCTTGGTCCTTAGGGGTGATTTCAATCTGATTGTAGCCCGAATACCCGTCAAGGAAACAATAATAGGAATGACCAACTAGCCTTTCCAGGATTTGATCAATGAAGGGCAAAGGAAAGTGGTCTTTCCTCGTGACGGTATTCAACTTCCTGTAGTCAATGCACATTCTCCAACCAGTAGTAACTCTGGTCGACACGAGTTCATTATTTGCATTGGCTACGATGGTGATCCCAGACTTCTTAGGAACCACTTGAGTTGGACTCACCCATTGACTATCGGATATGAGATATATGATACCCACGTCTAATAGTTTAAGAACCTCAGCCTTAACCACTTCCTTCATGTTTGGATTTAGTTTACATTGTGATTGCCAAGCAGTCTTTGTATTATCCTCAAGATATATGTGGTGAGTACAAATAGAGGGGTCAATTCCCTTGAAGTCCGCTATCGTCCATCCTAGGGCTCCTTTATGTTCAATGAGAGTAGAAATGAGCATACTCTCTTGTTCTTTCTCCAGGTGGGCAGAGATCACCACCGAGTATGTCTCATCTTGACCTAAATAGACATATTTTAAATCGGAGGGCAAAAGTTTTAGGTCAAGCTTCGGCGGCTTGAGGTTAGACGGTAGAGGTACTACATCAATTTGGGATAATTCTTTAAATTGTAGTCTCCACTGGTTAACTTCAAGTACCGGTGCAGTATCAAGCATGACACACATCTCCCTAATCATGTCATCATCGAAATCATGGGAGTAGGCCAGACACGTCTCTAGAGGATCAGAGGATAAGGTAAGAGGCGTTCTATCTTTCACGAAAGAATCAATCATGTTAATGTTGTGGAAATCACCATCATCCTCTAAGTTGCTGCCGTTATTGAAAAAGATATTTGACTTCAATGTCAAATTTTTAAAAGATATAGTCATGACACCAGTATTGCAATTGATAATTTCATTTGAAGTGGCAAGGAATGGGCGACCAAGAATGACGGGAATCTGAGTGCTCATGTTATTGATGGGTTCAGTATCTAGGATGATAAAATCTATAGGATAGTAAAATCTATTGACCTGAACCAACACATCCTTGATTATCCCTCTTAGTACACGAATAGTGCGATCAACAAGTTGTAGTGTGGTCCGGTGGATTTTAATTCACCCAAACCTAACATTGGGTAGGGAATTAGATCGACACTCGCTCCTAGGTCAAGAAGTGCGTGATCAATTCAATAGTTTCCGATTACACAAGATATGGTTGGGCTAGCGGGATCTTTGAATTTCCGCGGCACATCTTGTTTTAGGATAGCACTTACTTTCTCAGTCAAGAAAATCTTCTTTTGAACACTTTGCCGTTGTTTGGTCGTGCATAGGTCCTTCAGGAATTTGGCATATGAAGGTATCTATTTTACGACATCAAATAGAGGAATGTTGACTTTTAATTGTTTCAACTCCTCTAGGATATCGTGAAGTTAGAGAGAGGTTTTGGTGCAATCAACCGTTGGGGAAATGGAGCAACTGGCTTTTCTAGAAGTTTCAGTTCTAATTTTGGTGGGGCATCCTAGATCCATCATTGTGGTCCTCTTTGTTGAGGAGAAGCCTTCAATATTCAAGTTTTCATGTTGCTCGGCCGGTCGTGGGGGAGACACGACCGATCGTGAGAGGTGCTCGACTAGTCGTAGGTTCGAGCCCTGGCACGACTCGAAGTCCAGCAAGTTGTGCTATTTTTTTCCCAGTCTAAGACCAGTCATGGAATTTTCAGGACCAGTCTTAGGGGTCTAGGACCGGTCGTAGGAGGGCTACGACCGGTCGTGGGAGGGCTAGGACCAGTCGTAGGATAGCTAGGACCGGTCGTAGGTTACGCAGTTTGTTTCACGATTTTGCACGAAACTGTGGATTTGAGTCCTTTCACATCTAGGATGCGGAAGGGAAGTTGCCTAAACTATAAATAGGTATTCCTAGGGCTTTTCTATATATGACAAAAGCTTTTTAAAGGGGTTCTAGGGTTTCTAAATGGTGTAGCAAGGGTGAGATTCAAGGTTGTTCGAATCGGGTAAGTCCTCTCTCTTTGTAATTGATGCTTTCATAGTGGAGATCTGTCGCTTAGTGCCGTGATTTTTTCTCGCAAGGGTTTTCCACGTTAAATCTGGGTGTTCTCCGTGTTCTCTTGTGTGCTTGGTGCCATTGGATTTCTATCCTAGATCTAGATTTGTGTGATTCTGCAGGTTCAAAATCCCCAACAACTGGTATCAGAGCGAAGTTGGGGCACAGATCTGAATCTGAGGGATTAGTAATAATGGCGAGCACTAAGTATGAGTTTGAGAAGTATTCAAGAAAAAATAATTTTGAGTTATGGAAGGTTAAGATGATTAGCCTGTTAACCAAGCAAGGTGAAGATGGTGCTCTTGAGGAGCGAAAGTCTACTATGAATGATGCTGATTGGAATACTCTTGATAGAAAGTTTTTTCATCGATTCGTTTATGTCTCACGGGTGGGAAGCACTTCAAAAGGTAGAGCTACCATGGATGTAGCGGATTCCACCTCTGCACGTGTGTGGCAT
This sequence comes from Magnolia kwangsiensis, assembly GCA_037074715.1. NCBI lineage: Eukaryota > Viridiplantae > Streptophyta > Magnoliopsida > Magnoliales > Magnoliaceae > Magnolia > Magnolia kwangsiensis. Next base: position 185,982,096 of record CM073572.1, on the reverse strand, counting down.
GTTGGGCATGGCTATATGAGCGGGCAGGGTAGGAAGGCTGAACCGAGCGGACAGGGATACGGAGTAGGTGGAGCAGCCACCTGTGTGAAGAATCACATGGCATAATCGCAGGACATCAGCGAGGTACATGGATGACTCCAATATCGCAGGAGATTCATCTTCTATTTAGATGGCTCTAGGTGAGCCTAATGCTGAAAAGTGAAAGGTGACTGTGGGCGATGTGATGGATTCATTGTACCAGACTGACATCTAGGAGCGGGTGGAGCTTCCAGTGGGCTGGAAAGCGGTTGGATGCAGGTGGATCTTCAGGAGGATACAACATAGATACAGGGCGAGGTTAGTACGAAGGGTTATGCTCAGAGAGAAGGGATCGTCTTCTCAGAGATATTCACACCGATGGTATAGCAGGTATCTATTAGATCCTTGATTGGCACTGATTGGCCAATGAGATCTTGAGCTATGATGAGATGCAAAAATAAGAGAAGAGGTCAAGGAGCTACACGGTTGAAGAATGAAGACTTGGTGGAGATTGTTGAGGAGAAGCCTTCAATCTTCAAGTTTTCATGTTGCTCGACCGGTCGTGGGGGAGCCACGACCGGTCATGAGAGGTGCTCGATCGGTCGTAGGTTTGAGCCCTGGCACGACTCGAAGTCCAACGATTTGTGCTATTTTTTTTCCAGTCTAGGACTAGTCCTGAAATTTTCAGGACTAGTCTTAGGGGTCTAGGACCGGTCGTAGGAGGGCTACGACAAGTCGTAGGATAGCTAGGACCGGTCGTATGTTACACAGTTTGTTCCGTAATTTTGCGCGAAACTGCGGATTTGAGTCCTTTCGCAACTGGGATGCGGAAGGGAAGTTGCCTAAACTATAAATAGGTGTTCCTAGGACTTTTCTATGTATGACAAAAGCTTTCTAAAGGGGTTCTAAAATTTCTAAAGGGTGTAGCAAGGGTGAGATTCGAGGTTGTTTGAATCGGGTAAGTCCTCTCTCTTTGTTATTGATGCTTTCATAGTGGAGATCTGTCTCTTTGTGCCGTAGTTTTTTCCCGCAAGGGTTTTCCACGTTAAATCTGGGTGTTCTCTGTGTTCTCTTATGTGCTTGGTGCCATTGGATTGCTATCCTAGATCTAGATCTGTGTGATTCCGTAGGTTCAAAATCCCCAACACTTATGGTTCTTGAGGCTTTTTGGGCCTAACCGGAAGAGTTTTATCAATAATCTTCCCACTCCTAAGAGTGGTGATGGATTTAGCATGCTCCATTTGATTTGAAGAGATGGGATCACTTATCTCGTATTGCGGTTTAGGATTGGGGAGTGGTTGTGCAGGAAGCATCCCCTTTTCTATAATCGTCATGCGTGAATCCATCTTTTGCATAAAATCTGTAAATCCTCGAATTGCCTGAGCCAACTCTTGTATAGAATTTTGAACCAATTCTTCTTGAGGTTTCTCCTGATTTGGATTTTGAGTGAAGAAACCTTGAGGGGTAGCAGTTTGTCCATTCCTCCAACTAAAATTGGGATGATTTTTCCTACTAGGATTATACGTATTAGAGGTCGGTCCATTGAAGGGTCTTTGATAGTTATTTAAGGCATTGGATTGTTCATTTAAGGCAGGTATTGTAGGATAATTTTCAGTTGTATGAATGTTGTAATCACAGATGCCACAAACGCTTTCATTTACCTTATCCTTCTTCCCTTCTATGACCTCGAATTTTCTTATGAGCGTAGTCACTTTATACTTGAGGTCATCCTCTTCTTTCAAGAGATACAATTTTCCTTTCTCCTTAGATGGAGTCGGCCTAAACGTGGTGTTCAAATTTGGGTAATAGTCCCATGATTGTGTTTTTTTAGCAAGACTATCAAGGTAATCCCATACCTCGTCAACATTTTTATTAATGAATTCTCCATTACACATTGTCTCGATCATTTGGCACATGGAAGATATCAGTCCATCGTAGAAAAAATTTGTAATGCGCCACATTTCAAAGCCGTGTTATGGGCATGAACTGACCAAATCCTTGAACCTTTCCCAACATTAGAAGAATGTTTCATCTTCCTTTTGGGCAAAGTTCATGATTGCTTTTCTGAGGGTAATCGTTTTATGATGTGGAAAAAATTTATTTATGAATTCCCTCTGCATATTATTCCATGTGCCAATGGATATAGGACGCAGTGAATGTAACCACGTCTTAGCCTTCTCTTTCAAGGAAAATGGAAAGAGTTTCAGCCTGATTGTATCCTCAGATACATTCGGAAAGTATAAGGTGGCTATAATCTTGTCGAACTCTTTCAGATGTAGGTACGGTTCTTTAGACTCAAGCCCATGAAACTTAGGAAGTAGTTGGATAACTCCTGGCTTGATGTCCATTTATCCTGTATTTTCAGGAAAAATCATGCATAAGGGCGTACTCACCCCCGTCGGTTGTAAATAGTCTCGTAAAGCATGAGGTGAGGGTGCTTGATGCACTTCATTCTCAGCTTGTACATCCTTAACCCTAGGTTGGGGTAGTGCTTGAGGTTGATTAGCAGCCATAACCTCAATTAACTCAGGAGAATTCGAGCGGTGTCTAGTCCTGCGATGGACAGTTAACCCCTTAAGTAATCCTTCTTCAGTCAAGAGACGTCGAGTGTTGTCACGAGCCCACTTGGGCATAAAACACTCACAACCCTCTATCAAATTCTAAATATAATCCTAATAAATGAAATAAAAATCTAGAAGGAAAGAGAGGGTTTGGAGAGAAGTTACTAAATTGGAGTCCTTAAGCTAAAAACCTGCAAAATAAAAAACAAAACAAGTTAGTTTCTAAAAATAAAATAAAATAAAAGAAAGGAAAGAAATAAAATAAAAGAAAAGAAAGGAAAGATGAAATAAATTAGGAAAATTCCTAAAACAAAACTTAATCTAGAAAAAATTAGAAAATCAGAAAGAGATTTCTAATTTAGGAGATCTATCAATAACCCTACAACAACCCTATAAAAATAGGAAGGTTAGTTCTAAAAATCAAATAGAAAAAAAAATTTAAACTAAAGTTAGTAAAATCCTAATCTTAAGTTAATTCTAAAACCATTTACTTTCAGAGAATCATAATTGTTAGTCCCTGACAACGGTGCCAAAAACTTATTCACTCCCCAAGTGCAGGGTTGTGATGTAGTAATAAACTCGGTAAGACCGAGGTCGAATCCCAAGAGACTGATACCTATACGTTATCTGAAACTAAGTAAAACTAGAACAAGATTAAGATGAGATCTAAATTGAATGAAATTTAAAGAATAATGGTGGAATAATTATCTAAAACGTAGAGAATTTCAGAGGTAGGAAACTACGGATTCAGAGGATCCACTTGTAGAGATAACGGAGATCTTATGCCCGCATCAGAAACTTAACTGGACTTAGAGTCCATCTTAATCCAGTTGAAGGTGTAACCATGAAAATTAAACTGAACTTCCTTTGATATAGTTTTTAAGAGATGAAAGGTATATGAATTAGAATGGATTCCATCACCAAACCATGCCCAAGAGACGAAGTAAACAACATAATTAAACTAATTACCAACCAATCAACATGCTATGAAGGTTAGGAAGGGTACCGTCATCCGACCATGCCCAGGAGACGATGGTGAACAACAGGGCTTCCTGACATCATAAATATAAAAAAGAAAAGAACATGCTCAAAGCTATCGCAGACCCATTGTAATTTCAGTCACAACAGACCATTAAAAACTAAAAACATTCTCTTTAATCAAACTATAATCAAAGTAGTTCAAATAATATAAACAAAAGGCATAAAATAGAGTCCTCCCATCACATTACAAGCTTCAACTCTTAGCCCTAGCTAAGAGGTTTAACCTAGTATAGACATGATTAGGCTATCCTCAAATATCATAAAGAAATTAAACAGAAAATTAAGAAAACTGTAACACCCTAAAAATCGGGGGTCATGTAGAAACCCAACTCCCGAGTTTCAAAACGTCACTTATGCAACAAATATGATTATGATTTAGATGTTGTCTGAGTTAGTACATTAACATGAGTGAGATTATACCAAAAATGCAATTCATATTCCAGATCTAGTGATAAAATGCAAGCGGAAGACTAGAAGATATATATATCACTATCTGTAAAACAAAACAATCTCGATCTGTCTCCAAAGTATGAATGTAACTCTGAGTCACAAATACATATAACAAACCAAAATCAAAGGTCATGCGATAGTCCAACTAGCAAAATCCTGCTGATTCAGGCCACCTATGCGAAGCCGTCAGAAAACTGCATGTACGAGAACTCGTCCTGGTCCTCGTAGTAGTCCGGCTCCAGCTCCTGAATCGCCTTGCTATCTGCATCTAAGACAGAGTCTGGTAGGTGTTGCAAACACCGTCCTGTAACATGGGAGTGAGTGATCAAGTCAATGGAATCATAGAGCAAAGATTAGCATGTTTTCAAATCAATCACGCGATAATAGTAAAGCAAACAATCAAATACTCCTAGATACTGTTATTAATGCAAGGATGAGATGCAGTAATGATGCGTGCCCTCACCGACATACTCCCTCATGCGACACTATCTTACATCCACGGAATGCTTTCTTCCCTCAATGCTCCACATCTTCCAGGCACATGCAGTGCGATATGGATATGATTACCGAGTTGTTATTAGTCCTTTCAAACAGTAGTTTTAGGAAACTAAGGTACTTCCTTTATATCATTCCCAACACAGATCCTGTCTAGGGTCATCACTCCTAGTAGTCTCACACGATGATATATTTTTAGGTCACTGCAAGGGCTGTTGCTTGCACTCGTTGCACCACTCCCCCATCACCTTATCAATACAGGCCTAGTTGTACTCTTGTTGCTACGGAAGGGTCGTCGCCTTACGTAGACTCAAAATACTCTTGAGGTCACTACAAAGGGCTCATCACTAATCAGAGTAGGCCGACAACTCGAATGTAGTGTCCCATACCACCATAATCGGCTCACGAGTCTGAGGTGCTCACTGGTCACTACGGGGAGGCTTGTCGCCACAGCGTAGGTCGACAGTTCGACCACGGTATCCCATACCATCATGCCTGGCTCATGAGTCTTAATGGATCAAGGTACCATGGTTATCAGGATTTTCAATGGTAAGTTCAGTACCTTAGGTTCAAGCAGTTATGACCAATACAAGGTGAACATACAATGGTCAGTCGGGTTACTTGACGAGCTCGACTAGTACGAGCGCACCTTAAGCTGAACGACATGAAGTGCATAAACACCTCGTGTGGCCTAACCGCTGCCGTCAACCAAAGCACGACTCGGGTTCGTCGACGCGTCCTTCGTGGCGAATAGAAGCTAACCACGAATTCAAATCTGTTACCGACTGCCTGGACTAGAATATAGCCCCAAGCACTTGTAATCTAGATTAATGATCATATGAGAGTGACAGAAATGAAACACAAATAATCCAAACATGTTAGCAACATGTTATAACATACAACATAAGCAATTCAACCAAACACATGCATTTTATATATATAAGGAAATCAATTCAATATAACAAACATGGAGGAAATCATGTACATCATCATATTAGTTGAGAATCCAATCTCCAAACTAATCTACAACAACATTTACTCAATACTTACTTATACAAATCTTTATACAAACAGTTAATCTACACACATTGGCCTACATAGCGTATGTCGACCAATAATGTGCATTAGGGCGAATCTCTTCGCTGAACAGATCATACACGCATAACTAGCATAGGTACACGACAAATACACATGGTAATCATATTAGCAAAATACGTACGTATACAATATTTCCTACAAATACTTAAAATACCTTAAATCTCATATTCTTCGTACGTATTCGAAATAAAAAATAGGCCGCATGTTCTACATGTCAAACAGCATCCTCGTCACTAATCTACTATTAAACGGCATTGAAAGCTTTGAAAACAGATAACCTAAGCATTTAAAATCCTCACCTACGCCGTAGGAGCGTAATGAATCGAATAGGAACTCATACCTTCTTGAGGAGTATGAAAAGGTATAAATTTTGAGGACAAAATTTATTGTTTAAGGGGGGTAGATTGTAACATCTCGAAAAAATTCGTACAGAGACCCTAGTACCACCTCAGGAAGAAACACTTAGGATTAATTCATTTCGAAATTAAGCGTAAGTTAACTAGCGCTATGTTAGATTAGCTGTGAAATTAGCACTGATCACTTTAAATACGTTCTGCAAGACCCACAACTTATGGAATCGTTAATGCTATAACATCCTGAAACCCAGGATCAAACTTTAAATCCATTTGTTCTTAGGAACCCTTTGAAACTTTGTAATGGACTTAGACTGCGTGTCGTGAGTCCGGTAACAATGAACTTAGACCATTATGACCGCGTAGTTGGGACTATTTCATTAAGTCCGGAGCAAGGAGTGTGAGAAAGAGTAGAATTCTTTATAAATTAAATGTGATTTAAATAAATCTGGCACGTGTCACTTGCGGGTTAATTATAAGCATTCAGACCGTTGGAATCTGACCCAAATACAGGTGTATTTGGGTCAGATTTCAATAGTTTGAATGCTTATAATTAACCCGCAAGTGACACGTGCTAGATTTATTTAAATCACATTTAATTTATAAAGAATTCTACTCTTTCTCACACTCCTTGCTCCGTACTCAATGAAAAGTCCCAGGACATCATTTGAACTTGATTTCCGGGGTGGTAGTCAAGTCCAATTGCGCGGTCATAATGGTCTAAGTTCATTGCTATCGGACTCACGACACACGGTCTAAGTCCATTACAAAGTTTCAAAGGGTTCCTGAGAACAAAGGAGTTTAGAGTTTGATCCTAGGTTTCAGGATGTTATAGCGTTAACGATTCCACAAGTTTTGGGTCTTGCAGAACGTATTTAAAGTGATCAGTGCTAATTTCACAGCTAATCTAACATAGTGCTAGTTAACTTATGCTTAATTTCTAAAGGAATTAATCCTAAGTGATTTCTGCCTGAGGTGGTACTCGGGTCTCTGTACGAATTTTTTCGAGACGTTATAAAAATAAAACGCCGTTTACTTCTTGGCTTCTCTGCTCCACGTCCAGCACCAAATTGAATCAGATCCCCCTCCTTTCTTTCTTGTCTTCTTTAATAGACAAGAGATGCCGGTGGCCAAAGTCGGACGAACTGACTTCCTTACGCAGAGTAAGTCGCACGGAACCTGTTTCGCAATCGCCTATTTTGGCGCAAGAAGACATATAACTGGTGGGGCCCATTCTTGAGCTCTGACAGGAGATTCACTCCGTTCACCCACTTCCCTTCAAAATTTTGACCGGAGATAGCTGGTTTTGGAATGTTATTGATACGGCCAAAGGTAGTAATCACACTGCAATCGGTGTAGGGCTATCCGTTTGTGACTGTTGAAACCAGCACGTATGCCTGCATGAATGCACAAAATCAACATGGTTTTGACTAGATCGAGACCCTCTACACGATGGATGGTTCTGATTAACTCTACAGATGATGAGTGGGGCCCACAGTGATCACCCGCAGCCTCTGTTGCGCAAACAAAGGTTCCACGTCTGCGCTGTGTTTGGTGGACCCCACATTGATGTTTTTGATAAAATCCACCCCGTCCATTGAATTCCTGGTGAAAAACCAGCCAAGAATGGATGGTTTTGGTAGGTTCTAGCATGACCCATTGTACTAACTCAAACCACCGTTCAACCTGCGTTTGATGGTGAAAATCTTGTGATCGCGTATATGAGGACAAAAGGACATCTAGGCGTGGCTTACACCCCCCCTCTGGATCTAATGTACGGATCAGATCTTCGAAAATAACGAGTGGGGCCCACTAGCAAAACCCAATGCCGAATAGTGTTAATGCTATTACGTTCATAGATTTTTGAGTTTTTGTCGGTCAGCGCCCGCTGACCGACTTTTAGTGCATGGGTGCATAGCTAGTGCACGTGCACACTATGCATATGCAATGCACGCGTGGGGTCCATCATGATGTATGTACAAAATTTGATCTGTCCATCCTCTCTCTCATCTGATTTAAGGGGTTGAGACTAAAATTGAAGTATATCCAAATCTTAGGCGGGCCCCAATTCGAGATTTTATGGGCTGATCTGTCCATTACGCCACTTTTACAATGATCTAATGGCTTAAATTTGACGTGAATGGTTAATTTATGGCCCTTGGACCATGTATGAAGTTTCGAGCCGAACGGATGGTAGGAACCCCGTGATTTTGCATTTTGGATGATTTTTAAGCCACTCGAGCCTCAATTTCTCAATTTTAGCAGATCCCTGGCATGTAATTCCGTCGATCTTGGTCCCCTGGAGTCTCTTCCTTGTCTTTTTCGTTATTAGAGCGTTAAATCCATGCTTCTAGCACCTTTTTACAATCCATGCTCTCAAATACACCTTGCATCACAAACACGCTTGAGACCGGGCGTTAAACAATATCATGTTCGTAAATCTAGGTAATAATTGGGGTCTGATATGCAATATTTGACCCTCAACAAAAGTCCAGCAACAATGTATTTTGGAACTTTCAAGAAATTCGACCAGTCGAAGGACAGGTTTAACTAGTCGAAGGGCACCCTTTGACTAGCCTAAGCTCTAGTTCGACTAGTCAAAGGTTACATAGATTGTATGTGGATTACATAAATTTGAGGTGGTTTCACGACTATTCCAAATCGGTGCAAAAGTAGGGTTTCCTAATCTATAGATAGGAGTTCTTAGGGCCATTCTAAAATATTCTAAGGCTTCTTAAAAGTATCCAAAGGGTTTTTATAAGGGGTTCTAGGGTTTTAAATGGTATAATAAGGGTAAGATTCGAGGTTTTTTGAATCAGGTATGTCTTTTTTCTTTGTAATTTATGCTTTCATAGTGAATTTTTGTCGCTTTATGCCATGGTTTTTTCTCAAAAGGGTTTTCTACGTTAAATCTTTGTGATTTCTTGTGTTTGCTTAGTGCTCTTGGATTACTTTCTTAGATCCATCTTTGTGTGATTCTGCAGCCCAATACCCAACAAGTGGTATTAGAATAATCATTGGGACACAAATTTAAATCTGTAGGATTAGCATAATGGAAAGCACTTGGTATGATATTGAAAAGTACTCAGAGAAAAATAACTTTGAGTTATGAAAATCAAGATGATCAGTTCCTTAACTAAGAAAGGTGAGGATGGTGCTCTTGAGGAGTGAAAGTCTACTATGACTGATAATGATTGGAATACTCTTGATAAGAAGGCCTTATCCTCATTCCATTTATATCTCACGAATGAGGTCCTCTACAATGTTTTGAGGGAGAAAATTGCAGCTGGTTTATGAGTGAAGTTAGAGGATATTTATGCTAAAAAAATTCACTGAGAATCACCTACACTTGAAGCTATAATTTTTCACCTTCAGATTGGCAGAGGTGGAGATGTGGAGGCCCACATCAGCAATTTTAATAAATTGATTTATAAATTGCTAAACATGGAGGAAGTGATCAAATATGAAGATCAAGCATGTATATTGTTGAATACTCCATTACCATCATATGAGTCATTCAATGACTCATTGTGTACCAAAAATAAAACCCAAGTGTGGACACTATTATCTCAGCCCTTTAAGGGAAGGTCATGAGAAACATGAATGGTGGCTTGGGGTCATCTTCTAATACAATGTTTACAAGGGGAAGAAATACTAAGTAAGGTACAAGATCTTCAAGACCTAGATCCAAATCTAAGGGTAATGGCAAAGGAAAATTAAAGTGTTAGAACTAACTTGAGATCTGGGCGGATTTGAACCAACTTGAGATCCGGGCGCTTCGAGAATGCCTCGGATTTAAACTTGTTTGAAATCCAGTCATACTGTGATATGGATTTGAAAGACGATGAAGTCCGAAAGGTTTGCAGAAGGTACTGCCTTTATCTTCTTGTTGCTACAGTATCCTTATCTTTTAGCTTGCTACAGTTGTATGTGCTCTGATACTTTTGTCAGAGTCTTGTCGTCTTGTGATGATGATATCGTGAGAATAATCCTGAAAGTTTGATTACTATTGATGCATTATTACAATTGAGGTACCCCGTCTATCCCATAACAGTCATCTTCATTTGGTTGTAAATAATGTGTACTAGAAACATCTAAATCTTCTTCTGGCTTTAAGGCTGATGATGCTTCGCTTAAAATGACCATATATTCAGCTTTGGTCTTGGAGGCCGCTAACTTTTCTTGAATAGAGGACTTTGAGACTAAGAATTGCTGATCTTGTGACGAAACCTTGTCAAGCTTTGAAAGATGAGGATTTTGTTGGAAATACTTTTCAAGTGCTAGTTTTAGAAATCTATCTAGTTTAAGTTGTTTCCACCATTCACTTTTGAACCATCTAATTGAATGGAAGGATGAAGATGAAGAAACTTTTTGGATATTGTATTCCCATGTGTTAATCCATGCGATTGAGAATAAAGAGAAAAACACTAAAGATTTTGGTAATTGGTCTTGTTGCTCAGAAAACTTATAATTGTCTAAAAAGTAAGTAAATCCTTCTTGTACTGGAGGGGGTAAAATCCTTAGGTCTAGTCCAAAGTAATTCCAAAATGCATGAAACCACAAAGGAAAATTTAAATTTATTTTTTTGGTGAAAATGGAAAAACCATGAATGTGAAAGACTAGGATTTTGATATAAAAATGCATATAATCATGCTTTTTGATAATCATAATATATAAAACTAGGTGGACTAAATATTTGAGAAAACTGTCGTGCTGAGTTGGGATTTGGTCCCCAATCTGAGAAAGTAAGGACCTTTAAAATTTGGCATTTTGAATAGGCACGAGCCAGAAATATATATAAAAAAGGAGTACCTAGAAACATAAAAAAAAAAAAGAGTACCCAGTGTCGGGAAAGTTCATCCGTGATCAACATTATTTTATGATATTTGTTTAGATTGATCTGCTGCTCTAAAGTGAGGACCCGAAATGGCTTCAAGGAAAAATAGCCAAATTGTCGCAAGGATCCTGAATTGAACAGTTCAGTATCTAAACAGTATCATAAGTAGTCGCATGATGGACAAGCTATTCCGCACTAATAGTAATATTTCACGCTCATCAGAAGCAAGTTCTTCCTCTCTCTTAGACAATAATATAATTAACAGTTGTTAAATAAATCATGAAAATATTAATAAAAGCCTAGCAAATTGACAGTACCAACTAAAGAAATTTATAAAATTGGAACATTTGAATTCATCTCAGATTATACTATTAAGACCAGAGAGCAAACTATAGGATTAAACAATGAGTATGAAACTTTAAGACTGTTTAGTGAAGAAGCAATTATAGAACATATAAAAAATAAATATAGTTATTTACATATAGGATTAGTACAAGTAGCAATTAAACCATTAACTAGAGATGAGTTAAATGCTAGTACTTTAATATGTTTAAGAGAGTGTAGGCATTTAAATTTTCATGACTTTGTATTAGGAATCATAGAGTCTAACTTATGTAATGGACCTATTTACTTTAATTGTTATCCAAATTTTAGTGTAAGTTTAAAGGAATCTAATATCTTACATGCCTTAACACTAAACATTAAGACAAGCGGGTATCATTTGATGGATGAAAGTTTACCATTAGCTTTAGTTTACTGAATCTATTATAAAGTAATGAATACTAGTATAGAATCAAGATCAATTAAAACAAGCGAAAAGGGTCAAACTATATTATTACAAACAAACATAACTAAAGCTAATACAGAAGTTCCAAAAGCAATCACGTGGAACCAAATCCAATTACCGCAAAGTTAGAATCTAACGCAATTACAACCTCCCCAACAAGTTGCGAATAAAAATTTAGAATAAATAATAGAACACTCAGATGGATCTGTAAAAATTCGATTTAATCACACCAGACATGTTACCCTAAATATACAAAATATTGACATTTGTAGAAGATCATCATTTTCTAGAATAGAAATACCACAAATTCAACCAAACATCCTAATATGAAATAATCGATTAGATAATAAAATAAAAACTAATATTACCGATGAACCTCGAATACAAGGGACCAGAACACAATCTAATATTACTCAGCCATACTATACAACACATCAAGAAGATCGAGAAACTCTATCACCAACACAGTCGCAAATGGATCCAGGAATATTTGTCCTAGAAAAGAAATTTATTATAAATGAGCAAAAGATAAGTGATGAGTTTAATCAAGATTATAACAAATAAAATAGAGAAAATTTTTACAAAATATTCCCACAACAATATAAACAAGAATATATGAAGGAATTACACATTAAATATTGCAGACAATATAAAGAAAGTATCTCGTTTTTCGAATGGTTTACTAATTGGCGTAATAAATTTTATTCTGCACAAACAAAACATAGACAAGTAAATGTAACTACAAAAATAACTCAAGAATGGAAGACAACCGAAAATAAAATTATTACTTCCATACATTCGCCTTCTGATGCAATTTAACTAAATATAAAGAATACTGAAATACAGGCTACACCCTTTAAAAGCATACCGAATAGTGACCTCATTATTCCAACTAACTATACTACTATGAAAGGGATAAAAATTATAATAGACCAGAATAATTATTCAAATCAATACTTACAAACCATAAGAGAACTAACTAATCGAATCGAAAATATTACAAATAAGATAAAACACCTCACTGAACAATTACACAATGTTTCCTTAGACTCTACTCCAATACAATTTTCGTCTGACATCAACAATCAGACACCCCTATTTAAACTCCATGAATTTTTTAAAAATATACAATTTGCACTCAAAGACTCCACAGAAGAAATGCTAAAAAAAATCACAAAAAAATTAGCTAATATCTCTATTCCCGAACCAATCAACCATACTGAAAAACATATATCCCCTTTAGAACGAACTCTCCCTGATCTCGAATGTAATGAAATTAAGTATATTGCCCTTTTTCTACAACTAGAAATTATTACTCTATACCCACTCCAGTAGATCTCCAATTTAAATAATGGAATCAGATAACTCAGAGTTCTTATTCAAGCGGCTTTATATATGAATGGAATATAGATGGAATGTCTGAATACAATATTATTAATCTAGTTCATGAAATGACCATGGTTGCTACTGTTTATAAGTGAAATCGCGGCGTTGATGATTTTACTACCGCTCAATTAATTGTTTTTGGATTTACTGGTTAACTCAAAGGTTGGTGGGATAACTATCTGACCTTACAAGATCGAGACCGGTTACTATCTACTGTTAAATTAGAAGCCACAAGACAACCTATTTTAGACCAAGGACAACGTATTCAAGATACCGTTAATACCCTTTTATATACCATTATTAAACATTTTGTAGGAGATCCGAATAATATTCGGCAAAGAACTAGTGAGATCTTAAATAATCTTCAATGTCCAACATTAGATGACTTTAGATGATACAAAGATACTTTTATCAGTAAAGTAATGATTCGATAAGACTGTAACATGTCATATTGGAAAGAACGTTTTATTGCAGGGATGCCAAAACTATTTCCAGAAACAATCTGACAAAAATTAAAACAACTCTATAATGGGAATATACCCTACGATCGAATAACTTATAGAGATCTAATAGCGTTTATTACAAAAGAAGGACTAGCCTTATGTACAGATATTAGACTTAAAACTAAAATGAAAAGAGAAAGAAAACTAACTAAACATGAACTAGGAAATTTTTGTGAACAGTTTGGATACCAAAAAATTGTGGCTTCCTCTAAAACAAAAAGGAGATTAAAATAAAATTATTTTAGAAAGAAAAAATATGAACAAAATTCTAAAAAATTATATTATTGGAAACAAAAATACCAAACCCCTAAAAAGAAATTATATAAAAATAGGAAGGCTTACCATCCTAACTTTAATAAGAAAAGACAATTCCAATCATACTTCTAGAAAAAACCAACCTGCTACAAATGTGGTAAAATAGGCCATTTTGCAAAGAACTGCAGCCTAAAACATAAAATTAATGAACTAGAAATAAATGAAAAATTAAAGCAAGGGTTATATAATATCTTTAAGGAGCATTTATCCTCTGACTCCTCAGAATTCAGCCAAACAAATTCGGAAGAATTAGATAACAATATTCAAAATATTAATGAAAATACAAGCAATATAGAAACAATGGACTCTAAACAAGAAGCAAATTCTAGTTCAGAAGAAGCAGAAAAATCAGAACACGAAGAAAAGATTGGTACATGTTTAAAATGCTCATCAAAATTTATATGCATAGTAACAAAAGAACAGAGAACTTTATTAGATTTTGCAGAACACTTACATGATCCATATTTAAAACGAATGTACTTACAAAACTTACAAGAATCTCTATTTAAGCCAATAGAATTAAATAATTCATTAACTACATACAATATTACAGAAATTCTAGATAGATTCCAACAAACCCAAGAAAAAATACTAACCTTAAATGATTTATATCTAGAAGTAAAAAAAAAATAAAAAAGAAAAATAAGATTTAAAGAGACAAATTAAATACTTACTAGAAAAGCATAATAGCTTAAAAGAACAAGTGTACCTCTTAGAATCCAATATAGAACATCATATAGAAAATGTTATTGATAACGAAATTGATGCATTAAACATAATCACCAGCATAGACTACTAAAAATGGCATGTCAACTTAACCATTGTCATAAATAAAGAATTTCATATCCACACAATTGCTTTAATAAACACTGGGGTCAATATGAATTGTATCCAAGAAGGACTAGTACCTAGCAAATATTTTGAGAAAACTTTACAACAATTAACAACTGCTAGTGGATCAAAACTACGAATTAACTATAAACTGTCAAAAGTAGAAGTATGTAATCAAGGAATATGTTTTAAAATAAATTTTTTATTAATTAAAGACTTAACACAACCTATCATACTAGAAACACCATTTTTAGAATTAATCAAACCATTTAGCGTAGATAACTTCAGAATAAAAACTAATTTATTAGGCCAGGATTTAACATTTGAATTTATCAATCCTCCAAAAATTAGAGATATAAACTAACTAAAATCAGTTTTAATAACAAAATCTATAAATTTAATTACACATAAAAAAGAATATATTAAACAAGTTAAAAATCAAATCTAATATATTAAAATCAATGAAGACCTAAAATTACCTGAAACAAAAAATTAAATCCAAAATTTTGAAGAATTATTAAAAAAGGAAATATATTCTGATCTACCAACTGCATTCTAGAATAGAAAACGACACATAGTCAAATTACCATATGAATCAGACTTTCATGAATCACGAATATCTACAAAAGCCAGACCAATCCAAATGCCAAAAGAATTATTAGAGCATTGTAAAAAAGAGATAGATGAACTATTACAAAAGGATTTGATAAGACATAGTAAATCATCATGGAGTTATTCAGCATTTTATGTTAACAAATCAGCTGAAATAGAAAGAGGAGTTTCAAGATTAGTAATAAATTACAAACCACTAAATAAAGTACTACAATGGATACGATATCCAATACCAAACAAAAAAGACTTATTAGGGAGATTATATTCAGCAAAAGTTTTCTCGAAGTTTGATATGAAGTCAGGATTTTGGCAAATACAAATTGTAGAAGAAGATAGGTATAAAACTTCTTTTAATGTACCTTTTGGTCAATATGAATAGAATGTCATGCCCTTTGGATTAAAAAATGCACCATCAGAATTTTAAAACATTATGAATGATATTTTTAATCCCTATATTAACTTCACTATAGTATATATAGATGATGTATTAGTATTTTCAGATTCTTTAGAACAACATTGGAAACATTTAAGAATATTTCTAAATGTTATCAAAATAAATGGGCTAGTTGTTTCAGCGATCAAAATCAAATTATTTCAAACCAAAATTAGATTTTTAGGACACCATATATCTCAAGGTACAATCATACCTATAGAACGGAGCCTAGAATTTGCAGATAAATTTCTCAATAAAATTAAGAATAAGACACAATTACAAAGATTCCTAAGAAGCCTTAATTATATAGGAGATTTTTATCAAGACCTACATAAAATATATAAAGCATTATATGAAAGACTAAAAAAGAATCCGCCTCCATGGACCCAACAACACACCAATATAGTAAAAACTATTAAACTCAAAATTAAACAATTACCATTATTAGATATAGGCGATCCATTAGCCCTTAAAACTGTAGAGACTGATGCATCAGAAATAGGATACAGAGGAATCCTAAAATAAAAGAAAAATGAATCAGAATAATTAATAAGATTTACTTCTAGCTCTTGGAATGAAACTAAAAAAAATTATAGTACGATCAAAAAGGAAATTCTCTCTATTGTATTATGTATTTCAAAATTTCAAAGTGATATTTTAAACTAGTGTTTTCTTCTTCGAATAGATTGTAAAAGTACAAAATATATTTTAGAAAAAGATGTTAAAAATCTAGCCCATAAACAGATTTTCGCCAGATGGAAAGTTATTTTATCAAGTTTTGACTTCCAAATCAAATTTATTAAAGGTGATTCCAATTCTTTACCAAATTTCTTATCCAGAGAGTATTTACAAGGCAACAATGGCTGATAGATCGAAGCCTACAAGTAAATAAGACTATGCTATGCCTTCTCCATTACATACAAGACCAATCTCTCCTTCTCCAGCAAAAACAAGATTAGGGAGTCCTTTTGGAGGACAATTAGGATCCTCTATAGGAACAAGACTAAGACCTACGATTCCCCTTTCCACAATTCCTTTTAGTCCCTTAACTTCTCTGACCTCTTCTTCTTCTACTACTCCTCAAACATTTACAAGAAAACTAGTCGATACTAATCTAGGACTACAAGATCATCCCTCTTTCCAATTAATCCCTCATTCTCCTCCTTCCCCTACCAATGTTTTTACTCTTGAACCACAATATTTTTACAAATCAGAAATCTACCCTATAATACCCATTGAAGCAGAATTCAAAGACAAGCCTATCCCCTTCATTATCCAGTGATATTTTCCTCCATCCTGGCATTGGCCAGCGACCATTGGGAGTAAAATATAAAAGTACTATGAATTTATCCTAGTAGATACTGATTCCTGCATCTTTACTCATGTACCAGATAAATAAGACAACTCAAAAATTTCTTATTCAAAATGCCAAATTTTATAGGTCCTTACTTTCTCAGATTGAGGACTAAATCCCAACTTAGCACAACAGTTTTCTCAAGTATTTAGTCCACCTAGTTTTACATATTATGATTATCAAAAAGCGTGGTTATATGCATTTTTTTATCAAATCCTAAAGTGAAGAAATAAAACTCAGAGTCTTCTTCCAAGGAGGCCAATGTTGTCATATTTGATGAAGAAATAAGTGGAGGTGATGTTCTGTCTGTGTGTATGGTCGGACACTTGTATGACAATCATAGAGATGAGTGGATCCTTGACACACGAGCATCATATCACATGACTTCTCATCGGAGTTGGTTCACCAGTTACAAGGAATGTGATGGTGGACAGGTCTTTATGGGCAATGACAATTCTTGTAATGTTGTAGCCTTTGGTACGATGAGCATCAAGATGTTTGATGGTATAGAGCCTACCTTGACTGATGTCAAGCACATTCATGATATGAAGAAAAGTCTAATTTCTCTTAATGCACTCGAGGCTCTAGGGTGTAAGTTCACTGGTATTGATGGTGTCCTTAATGTTTCAAAAGGGGCACTCGTGGTTAAAGATATGGAAACCTTTACAAGTTGATCGGGAGCACTTCAGCAGGTGGAACAGCTGCGGCTGTTGCAGATTCCATAACTGCACGTATGTGGCATGCTCGTCTGGGCCACATGAGCGAGCGGGGAATGAAGGTAATATCTAATCTTTGTTTGATTCTAGCTTTTAAAAATACTAATTTAGATATATGCGAGTATTATATATATGGTAAATAATCTAGATTACCTTTTAAATATGGAAAACATGTATGTAAGGGGGTACTTAATTATGTACACTTTGACATATGGGGGCCATCGCCAGAGGTTTCCATTGGGGGTCGTCATGGTTTGTTTCATTCATTGACGACTACTCCAGAAAAGTTTGGTTTTACTTCATGAAACGTAAATCTAAAGTTTTCATCATATTCAAACAATGGAAGGCAATTGTGGAAAAATAGTCAGGGTAAAAAATAAAGGTTTTAAGGACTAACAATGGTGGAGAATTCACTTCCACTGAGTTTAATAAATATTGTAAGGATGAAGGGATCATCAGGTATAACATGGTACGCCACAAGCCTGAACAAAATAGTGTGGTTGAGTGGATGAATCAGACTCTCATAGAGATGATCTGATACATGTTAAGTAATGCTGCGTTGGGCAATGACTTGTGGACTGAGGCCGTTAACATGGCTTGCTATTTGGTGGACCGATCCCCATTTATGATAATTGAATGTAAAATTTTAGAGGAAGTATGGAGTGATCATAAGCTGGACTACTTAGATTTGTGCATATTTGGTTGTGAGGCTTACTCTCATGTACCGTAAGTTGAGAGATAAATTAAACCATCGAGCTAAAAAGTATATTTTTATTGGCTATGGTATTGGTGTGAAATGTAACAGGTCATTCGACAAGGTCACATGCAAGGTCATCACTAGCTGTAACGTTAGATTCGATGAAAGCTCCCTATTTCGCAAGAATGATCAAAAGGAGTAAGAGTGTAAGACCTATATCTTAGTCCGTACTGCTCCGTAGGCTTCCACGGTCTTCCTGATCGAATTCTGGCAACTTTCGACACTTATCTGACATTTACATGTAATCCTGAGTCACACGCTGTCAACTAGAGTCGGCTCGACTTGACATTTGTACCCTAGCGATCACGACGTCGCCGCGGTTCCAATGCAGCGACTCGCGCGCTAAGGAGATACCCAGGCCAGGAGATGTGGGCCCACATTCAGTTCAAGAAAAACACCGTGCATTGTAAAACCCAAGAGAATCATCTATCGAATGTCACATCCATCAATCAATCAATCCTATCAAGGGTCAAGTATTTGTCAAGTACACATCACTTCACACACATCCCTAAGCAACCCCAAAAGTTAAAAAGTTCTTACACAAGCCCATACTTTTCTTACACAATCTACCCTTAAAGTCAACAATCTCTTACACACCCATCACTCACCACATCCATCACTCCATCACTCATCTCTCTTTCTCTCCTTACAACCCTCTCGTTCTCATTTTTTTCAAACTCATTTCCAAACAAGAAAATATCACATGTCTAAGCATTTCTACCCTCCAAGAGAGCTTTGTGTGTGGCCCACTTCCTACCCTCTCATCTCCCATCTCAACTATTTAAACTCCATCTCCTTCGTTAGGATCGAAGCTAAGGAGCAAAGGAAGCCTAGGGAGCAAGAAGAAGTGGACGATGGGTGATCTTGGACCCACATTCTCATTCATTTTGTTTTTTTCTTTTGTGATTTAAGGGCCCACATATGGTGGGACCCACCTTAATGTATGTTTTGTATCCAAGAGGGGCCCATAGTGGCAGGGCCCCTCCACCATCGCCAATCTCTCCCATTCTTTGTCTCTCCCTCTCTCTCTCTCTCTCTCTCTTTGTGTGAGGGCTTGTGGTCCACTTGATCTACACGAAACAATCGTGACGGCCCACTTCTATATACGTGTGCATCCACCTGTCCATCCACTGGACCAACTTGGAAGGTGTTGTAGGGGCACACCGTGATATATTTGTCCATCCACGCCGTCCAGATGATCTGGACGGTGTTGGACGACTCCGCACGATGCTGTGGAGCCTAGATGCATGCAGCCACGCCATTCACTCATCTTACAGCAGCAGACAACTATTGCATTCCTCGTCGTCCTAACTTGTGGGCCCAACCTTGATATACGGGTTTTATCACGCCAAACATTCATTTGCGTGGGACCCACCCCACACGTGTGACACGTGCGAGGGTGGGTCTCACCAGATATATGTGTTGTTCATCCACCGTCCATCCAGCAGGGATGGGACGGTGGGCATTGTGATGCACGTGTTTTGTCTAGCCATCCATTTGGGACGTTGGACGTTGCAGCTCCCTTTTAAAATATATATATATATATATATATATATATATATATATATATATATATATATATATATATATATATATATACACACACACACACATTTGGTGGGCCCCATGTGGGACCCACCTTGAGATGTGTTGTAAATCCCCACCGTCCATGGGCTGGGACGGTGAGTTTGGCTATATTGTGCATGTGACATTCACGCCGCCCATCATCGTTTAATCCACTCCAGCCATCTGCTAGTTGGTGGGACCCACTTCCATTTAACGTTAACAAAAAAAATTATGTGGGCCCCATATGATATCCAGGCCGTCCAACTGGTGGGACCCACTGTCCATTAGCATCAGTGAGTTTTGTGGGTCTCAGCCACGATGTGCATGTATTATTTATTCCTTCCAACCGTTTTGATACGGGACCCACCTGCTGTTGACGTCAGCACATTCTATGGGTCCCATGTGATGTATATATACATGCAACCGTTCTGATGGTGGGACCCACTGTTGGATTGATGTCAGCGAGTTCCTTGTGTCCCACTGATGTATATGTGCGTTGTAGCCGTCCTGGTAGTGGGACCCGTTGTTGGGCAATGTTTGGATGGTGCTAACGCACCTGGACAGTTTTTGGAGGGTGGTGACGCATCTGGACAATGTTTGGATGGTGCTGATGCACCTAGGCAATGTTTGGGTGATGTTGGCGCACCTGGACAAGTTTAGAAGGTGCTGATTTATATGGATAATGTTTAGACAGTGCTAGTCCTCATTGATGGGCCATGAGCCCCATGAATTTATAGTGTACAATGATACACATGTAACACGTATAATTATTGAAAAGATTTTAGTATGGTCCAAGCCACTTGAAGACCATTGGTATGGCTCATCCATGAGGCCCATCATGATGCATTTTAGCCCATGGGCAGGGCCCACCTATTTGTATTGGTAGGCCCAAATTCGTGGCCTATTTGATGTTTACGAGGCCCAAGTAGCATGACCCATTTGTTGTATATATAAAGCCCACATGTGAGGCCATGGTGATCCATTTGATTCGGCCCATTTGACTTGGCCCATTCGAATGGCCCACTTAAATCGGCCCATTCGATCGGCCTGATGAGATGTATGTGAGGCCCATGAGCGAGCCCCAATGTGACGTGTGGCCGTTTCATTGTGTATGAAATCGTAATATAGGCCACTCCTTGGGAGTGATGTTGGTTAGATGTCCACATTGATGGTTAGATGCACTACGTGAAAAATGGAAAAAAAATGACAGATTTTGAGACTGTTGTGGACCGTCTCTAAAATTCTTTGGTTTAAAGATGGTTTAGAGACGGTCGTAAACCGTCTCTAAAATTAGGGACGGCTCCTGACCGTCCCTAATATTATCTTAAAACGTTATGCATCTGCAAATCTTTTAAGATGGTCTTTGACCGTCTTATATGCGGTCATCTGAGACGGTCACTGGCCGTCCACATTAGAGACGATCATTGGCCGTCTTTTATTTGTAATTTGAGACTGTCAAAGACCGTCTCTATTAGAGACTGTCCTTAGCCGGCCTATCATCCTGTAAAAAATCGTCTCTAATAGAGACTGTCAGAGACCGTCTCTATTATAGACTGTCAATGATCGTCTCTATCAGAGTCTGTCAATGACCGTCTCTATTAGAGACGGTCCTTAGCCGTCTTTTAGCGATCATCTGAGACCGTCGAAAACTGTCTCTATTAGAGACGGTCCTTAACCGTCTCTAATGCTTAGGTCCTTCACACCAAAAAATTTATGAATTTCGAAAAAAAAAGTTAAGAAGCTTAGAAAAAATAATTAATAATGTTTAAAAAAATTTGTGATTTTATAAAAATCTAGATTTTGAAAAAAATAATTAAGAACTTTGAAAAAAAAAGATTCCGATAAAAAAATGATATTTTGAAAAAGAAAATATAAAAAATTAAACAAAATTGTGAAAAAATTGGCCAATTGTAAAAAAAAAATATATTTTTAAAAAAAGAAAACTAGATTTTGTATTTTGACAAGAAAAATTAAAAAGTTATATAACAAAAGTGAGATTAAAAAATGATATTTTGAAAAAGAAAATTTAAAAACTTAAACAAAATTATGAAAAAATTGACAAATTGCATATATATATATATATATATATATATATATATATATATATATATATATATATATATAAAGAAAACTAAATTTTTTTTAAAAAATGTTAAATTTATTTATAATAAAAATGATATTTAGTTAAAAGAGTAAAAAATATATATATACATTTTGAAAAAAAAAATGTTAAATTTATTTGTGAAAAATAAAATTACTAAATTATTAGGCACATCCACTAATTGAACCTTTAATCATTTTTGGACAATCTAATCAGTTCAAATTGAAGAGTAAATAACTTCAAATGTTTAAATCAAATTTCATTGAAATTGTTGATCAATCTTGTATGCCCAATATCTTTTTCATATGTAGCCTGATTGAGGCGAGAACTAACTAGTCAAATTGAGAGTATTGATTAGTAAAATAGAGTGAATGGACCAGACATGTAAAATGGGCCAAATATTCCGGTCAAAATTGTGACCCAACTTACTAACTTCGTGAGAACCTAAGAATTGATGTTAGTGAGAACCTAAGAACCTAAGAATCCATGTGTGTTGAACATCAACACCGTGGATTTGAAGTATCCCCTTTAGGTTATAAGATATCTCAAAAATCATCTGTATACGAAACTCAAGTGGGCCATGCCATCTAAAACTATGTGAAGACATCCTAAAAAATATAAAAGCACTTGGTAGGGCCCACATGAGTTTTGGATGCGGTTGAAACTTGGTCAGACCCCTCATCCAAGTGGGACACACATAATGAGTGAGTTGGATATGGGAATCACATTTAGGCAGACCCAATATATGATTATGAATGTTTTAAGGAAACCCCTCTCCACTATATTATGTGGTCTAGCCCACCCAAGTCATGGATTGACTTTCTCCATATCGTTCAACGCTTTTATTGGATCATTTTAAGATATTAACTAAAAAATGGGGTGGGTCCAAGGCTTAAGTGGACTACACAGTGGGGATTGAACGTCTACCATTAAAAATAACATTCACAGAAGTTTTGGATCAAGCTAATGTTTGTGTTTTCTCTTCATTTATATCTTTTTGATATTCTGAATATATATAGTTTTTATATTATATGAGTGAAATTTTTTATATTTTTTATAATTAAAAAGTAATATTTAAATGATTTGTAATATCACATGAAAAAGAATATTGAGAAGTTGAAATTTTTTAACAATGTTTGAGAAAAAATTTGAAAACAAAATGATGCTTTTGATGAAAAGTAATCGGCATTTTGAAATCATTGAGAAATTTTTACCAAAAATTCAGGATCAACTCATGTCGTTCATCCATTTTTCGAGATCATTTTAGAAAAAGATTCAAAAAATGAATCATATCCAAAGATTAAATGGACCACACCACAAAGAAGGGGAACAGATTGGCTACTACCCCCTCACACCATCCAATGACTGGTGGTTGGTGCTCTGCAGGCCCCACCATGATGTATGTGTATAATCCATGCCATCCATCTATTTTTAAAGATCATCTTATGACATGAGACAAAAAATGAGGCATATCCTAATATGAAATAGACCACATTACAAGAAACAGTGTTGAATGAGCGTCAACCGTTAAAAGATTTTGGGGGCCATAAAAGTTTTGGATCGAGATGATTTTTTTTTTTCCCCTTCATCTATGCCTATATGACCTAATAAACAGACTGGATGTCAAATAAACAGTACAGTTGGCTTTACGACGATTTTAATGATGGATAACCAATCACTATTGTTTTCATGTGGTGTGGTCCACCTGATATTTGAATATGATTCATTTTTGGGCTCATATCCTACAATGAGTTGGCAAAACAAATGGATCATATGGATATACAATATATAAATTAAAGTGGGCCCACATCTACCCCATCAGTCAGATGCACCATTCCATGGTGGGCCTAGGGCTTAAAAATCAAGTCAATCCATGACTTTTTTGGGCCACACCACATACAAAAGTTGAGAGGGGTTACCCTCCATTAAAATATTCGTAATCATTTGTTGGGCCCACCGAGATGTGGTTCACAAATCTAGCTCATCCATCACGTGTGTCCCACTTGGATGAGGAGTCAAACCAAGTTTCGTATGCATAAAAATTTTAGGTGGGCCCCACCAAGTGCTTTTATATGTTTTAGGCATTTCTTCACATGATTTTAGATGGTATGGCCCACCCAAGTTCCGTATATGGCTGATTTTTGGGATATCCCATAATTTAAAGGGGGCTCATCAAATGCACGGTGTTGATGTTTGACACATGTCATGGTGGGGCCTACACAGCTTGACCTTTATGTTTAATCCATGTCATCCCCATGAGGTCAAGCTGTGTGGGCCCCACCATGACATGTGCCAAACATCAACACCATGCATTTGATGGGTCCCCTTTAAATTATGGGATATCCCAAAAATCAGCCGTATACAGAACTCCGGTGGGCCATACCATCTAAAATCATGTGAAGACATGCCTAAAACATATAAAAGCACTTGGTGGGCCCCACCTAAAATTTGGATGCGTCTGAAACTTGGTATGACCCCTCATCCAAGTGGCACACACATAATGGATGGGCTGGATTTGTGGACCACATCACGGTGGGCCCAAAAAATAATTATGAATGTTTTAATGGAGGGTAAACCCTTTCAACTTTTGTATGTGGTGTGGCTCACATAAGTCATAGATTGATTTGATTTTTAATCCCTGAGCCCACCATGAGATGGTGCATCTGACTGATGGGGTAGATGTTTGACACGCATCACGGTGGGGCCCACAGAGCCATACTTGCCTCGGCCTAAATTTGGGTACTCGACTCAAAAATAAAGTCGCGCCGAAAAAAAACCCCAAATCCCAAATCTTCTCTCTCACTCTCGCTCTCTCTCCAAATGCCCTAAACCCTAATCTCCTGCTCCCTCTCTCGCTCCTGATCTCTCTGTCTCTCGCTCTCTCTCATTACATCTACCTATGACAAGAACAATGATTCTCGAGCCTTTCATCCGATCAATCTTTCGACAATCGAAGTTTACAAGCTTGGAGTGGTTGACACTATGATCTGGTCCTTATTTTGAGGAATTTTTCAGTTTTTGTGGTTTTTCTGAGGATCAGAAGTGGTTTTTGGAGCTGGATTTAAGGTTTTTGTTGTGAAAAGTATAGAGAGGGTTTTAGGGACCTGAAGATCTAATTCTCGTCATGTTAATTTGATTCTGGTAGGAATCGTCATGGAGATTCTGGCGTCAGTGAGTGGTTAGGATTATGCAGCAACAAGGAGGATCGGTTTAGGTATTTTTATAATTTATTGGGAATTTTTGTGTTGTAGCTAGTGCACTCTTTCATTTACTTCTCTATGTATTTCATATTTCTCCATAAGGGGGTTGATTGTTGAGTTAGAACCCCTTCAGTTTGGGAACACTCATCATTTGTTTCTTTGAGTTTTTAAGACATTGCCAGTGAGCACCCGGAAAGATTTTTGGTGGTTGTACTTTCAAATGCACTGTAACTTTCCTGGTCCATGTAATTTTCAAAAAGAAAATTGGGTGCATGCACCAATAACTTCTTTAACCATACTACTAATGATGGGAAGATTCAGACACTTGGTTTTGTTGTTTCTTGTTGAGCAACATTGAAAAAATCAGAGGAAATACATGCATAAATATATCAGAGTTTTTTTCTTTATTATTATTTTTTTGGCAATATGAAATGTTGGTTTTGGTTGTTTTTCAAAGCAATGGTACACACAATTTGTTTGATCGAGTGCTTCATAGAGTTTTGGAAGTTAGTTTTTGTCCTGATGTCGGGATTTGATAGTTTGATCATTGAAATTGAAAGATATATATAGGTTATGGATGTAAATCTATATGAAGCACCATTCAGTCAGCTGTTGCTGCACTAATCATAGATAGAAATCTTGATTCTTGGAAATTAGGTTGGAACATTTAGCCTCTCCATTGTATATTGTCTATGTTCCTTCATTGCTTACGCTTCTAAAAACCGCATAATTAATGGTTTTGGAATTTTTTTTGGGCATCTGAGTTTCTTCCATGAAAGTGAAATCTAATCACTCAAAGAATGTTGCACACTCCAGTTTTCCTCATGATATGAGTGTTACACAATTATCTCCAAGAAAACCAGGTTGTTTTGTTCCCTGTTGTACTGATTTCACCTTCCTTGGATGATGATAGGTTTTCTATATCCATCAGCATCAGCATAAAAATAATATATGTTTCAACACTATCACATAGTCATATATAGCACCATGTTGGATTTTCCAACAGTGACAGGTTTAATTGTCTGGTACAGTCACATGTTTTTGTGCCTATGTTACTCTGAAGATGACTCCTTTCTAGTATTATCTTAAATGAACCCATTCTTTTTCATCACAAGTATATATAAATACTTTTAACGTTGATCACTGTCGTGTGGAATCAATTATTAGACTAGCCACAAACTCCAATGCAGGAGAAGTTTATTACAGGTACTCAATTAGAACTAAGCATCCAATCCCCAATAAGAATTTCTGATTTTTCTTGGAAAATGTATTTTAACTTTAACAGTTGCCAGCTTATGTTGGAAAATGTTCTGTTTGAATTTTGAAATTTGATTTGGATACTATAATGGATGGCTCCATCTTACATGTGATTATATGGTAGGATGTTATTTTTCCACCTTATACACCATTTCTAAGTCATTCTCTATGTATCTGTATTTTGATTAAATAAATGAAGTTTGAAATTGTGTTGATTGGTGGCTCTCTCTATAATAATCTTATATTTTAGAATGGTATTTGGTGCTCTGATGATATCTGTCGAAGAAGACAGATTTTGCAATTTCTCATTTGGTAGAACTGATTGTTTGAATATCTTGTTTCCATAACAAGATTTCTCATTTTTCTGTTCCCCATTGTTTTTTGTGATTTTCACTTTGTACCTTCTTTGAATTCTTTTATAATAGTTAGCATGTTGGCAAATAGTTCTTTGTGGCATTGGCAATGAAATTCAGCTCAGTTCTAGATATAAGGCATTATATTGAATGGACAGTCAAATCTTGGTGTAAATATTTTTATAAGTTGATTTTTTCTTTCCTTTTTTTTCTCTTTGTGGCACTGGCAATGGAATTGTGTAGCATGGGATTTTGAACAATAGAAGGCAGGTCTTGACTAAGGTGAGTACTGCGGTTTTATCCTTGACAAGTTTTTCTCAACACCACTTAACAGTTTTGTCCTCTTGAGTACTTGTCATTGCCTCTAGTGACTATTATAGAAGTCAAGAAAAGGTGTTCACCTAAAAAAATGGTTCTTATTAACCAATTTTATAAGATAAATATTGACTCGACTAAGTTTTCATGGTCCGGTGGATTGGCCAAGTCAATGCAAAACTTGGCCAATTTTTTTATAGGACTGATGCATAGTATGAATCAGCGGAGTGGTTGTAGGTTTACGTATCTGAGGCTAGTTCTTTTTCAGGATGAGGAGTGGCTCGAGCTATTAGTGAGGTTGTAGTTGGCAATCCAGTCAAGTGAGATCTTACACATTTCATTCCATGTGAGCATTATGTTGCTGGTTCTATTTTATATTTGAATGTTGTTTATTTATTTTTCTCTCTCTCTCTCTCTCTTATATATATATATATATATATATATATATATATATATATATATATATATATATATATATATAAAGAGACAAGATAGATTGTTATATGGGTGTCCCTTAACATATGGTGGAAGTGTCTTCTTACAAAGAAATTAGTGTTGAGGACCACCATCTATGTGATCTGAGATTTCCAACCAAAGGGAATTACATGAACATCTCTCTGATTGATTGTTGGGGTCATAACATGACAACCTCTCATGCAATTAGAGGCAAGATCATGTCCATAACATCTGGCTCTGATATCAATTGTGGCCTATTTGCTGAGAACAAGAATGCTTTTTGTTGGCGATGATGAAACTATGAGTGGGGTTTTGAGCTTGATTCCTAGACATGCAAGGTTTCAGATGATTTTAGCTAGTGAGTTTCTGTTCCTGGCCCTTTTTGTTTTTAATTTACAGGATGTTTCATCATTTCTTGAATTGCATTTTTTTTTCTTGGAATGTTTTGAATTTCTTGAAAGTTGAAAATATTTGTTTCATCATTTCTTATTTTTATTTCTAAAACTAGGAGTGTCTTCCATAACAGCATGTCTAAAAGTTCAATGATGCATGTTCCAGATGGAATTGCCGGACTTGCTTCATATTCGAATCAGCTGGTATCCAGTTTCAAATTTTCTCTTATTTACATAACTTGGAAACAAGCCACACACATTAATTTCTATCTGATCATCTCTTACCTCTTGTCATTTCTCATGGTAAGACATGGAACATTTTGGAGATGTTGGTTCCTCGGATGATAATGTGGAATCATTCCTGTCACATGATGATGGAGATGCAAGGGACATATTTGGTACATTAAAAAGAAGTCCAACAGAGCAAAAATCGTCGGGTTTGATGCAGAAATCGTCGCCAACTTCATAAAAAGACAAATAACATCAGTGGCCATAGATTGCAACCTGAATTTAAACAAGGTTTGAGGTGCCGTCAACAATGCTAACAGAATCCTCCAGGTCAGATTGTTGATTGGACCTAATTTTATTTAAATGATCTTGATAATTCATTTTATTTAATTGTGCAGACCTGGATGTACGTCGGAGTTATGGATGTTGAGCGGGGGTCCCTGGAAGGTGAGAACTGCTGTTATGACCATGATGAAGCTATCCATTTCCTATGGATAGCATTGGAGGGGCCTGACCATTTGGACAGGCCGTGTTTATGTATTTGCTTGAAATTAATGGAACAGACCCGGATGTACGTCGAAGCTATCCGGATGAGCGGGGGTCCCTGAAAGGTGGGAATCGTTATTATGACCATGATGAAGCTGTCCATTTCCTATGGAGAACATTGGAAGGGCCTGACCATTTGAACAGGCCATGTTTATATCTGTATTTGCAGGGACCATACCCTTAACCTAAACCACACCCTAAACCTATAACCTAAACCTATTCTCAATTACCTAAACTTATAACCTATAGCCTAAACCTAAACCTATTCTCAAATCCCAAAAGCTATACTTATAACCTAAACCTAACCTAAACCTAAACCTAAACCTAAACCTAAAACCTAAACCTTAAACTATAGCTTAAAACCTAAACCTAAACCTAAAATCTAAATGTATTCTCAAATCCCTAAACCTAAACCTACACCTAATCCTAATCTCAACTCCTTAACCTAAACCTAAACCTAAACTTGAAAACCTAAACCTAAACCCGATCCCGAACCTGAACCGAATTTTCTAAACCTAAACCTTAACCTATTCTCAATTCCCTAAACCCATAGCTTATAATCTAAACCTAAACCTTAACCTAAACCTATAACCTTATCCTAAACCAAAACCTATGACCTAAAACCTTAACCTATAACCTATAACCTAAACTTATAACTTATAACCTAATCTTAACCTAAACCTAAAACCTAAAACCTAAACCTTAACCTATAGCTTAAAACCTAAACCCAAACCTAAACCTAAAACCTAAATGTATTCTCAAATCCCTAAACCTAAACCTACACCTAATCCTAATCTTAACTCCCTAACCTAAACCTAAACCTAAACTTGAAAACTCAAACCTAAACCTTATCCCGAACCCGAACCCGATTTCCTAAACCTAAACCTTAACCTATTCTCAATTCCCTAAACCCATAGCTTCTAACCTAAACCTAAACCTCTAACCTTATCGTAAACCAAAACCTATGACCTAAAACCTTAACCTATAACCTATAACCTAAACTTATAACCTATAACCTAACCTTAACCTAAACCTTAACCTATGGCTTAAAACCTAAACCTAAACCTAAAACCTAAATGTATTCTCAAATCCCTAAACCTAAACCTACACCTAATCCTAATCTCAACTCCTTAACCTAAACCTAAACTTGAAAACCCAAACCTAAACCCGATCCCGAACCCGAACCCGATTTCCTAAACCTAAACCTTAACCTATTCTCAATTCCCTAAACCTATAGCTTATAACCTAAACCTAAACCTTAACCTAAACCTATAACCTTATCCTAAACCAAAACCTATGACCTAAAACATTAACCTATAACCTATAACCTATAACCTAACCTTAACCTAAAGCTAAAACCTAAACCTTGACCTATAGCTTAAAACCTAAACCTAAACCTAAAACCTAAATGTATTCTCAAATCCCTAAACTTAAACCTACACCTAATCCTAATCTCAACTCCCTAACCTAACCCTAAACTTGAAAACCCAAATCGAAACCCGATCCTGAACCCGAACCCGATTTCCTAAACCTAAACCTTAACCTATTCTCAATTCCCTTAACCTATAGCTTATAACCTAAATCTGATCCCGAACCTCTTTCTTTAGCTTCTTCCCATACATTACCTTTCCTGTATTCAATTCTTCCTGCATCTCGGCCGCTCGGCTTGTCAACTCGTTCACTTTTTTCTTAAAATGTTAATATTTTCTTCGAAGCTTGCTTGAGATGTCACTGCATCGGAGGCCAAAGAAAGTAGTTGTTCAAAAATGAATTTAACCATTTCTACTATTTCTCCCCCACTAATATGAGCAACAAAGCTACATAGAAAAACCTAGTGAGATTTAAACGTATCAATAAGTAATTTTCTTTAAGGAAAAAAAGCTGATACTATTGTAGTTATTTATTTTTAGGATGATTTTTGTTGATGCAGAAAACAACAAGTCCTTCCTAAACCACTTGAGACCTGCTAAAGAAGACAAGAATGGAGACCCTGGCTGCTGCTGCAGGGACCCTTTGATGACGAGTCAACTCAGGCGAGTTGAGTAGCCCAACTCTATTTCTCCCACCTCGCCCTTAAAAGTGGATTGAGGAATTATAATGTTTTGTTGGTTGAATATTTTTCTTTTTAGATGAAAGACACAAAAAGAAAATTATTGCTAATTTCCTTTTCTAATTTATGATGTTAAACTTAAATGTATATTTATGCGTGGATGAATGTAATGTGGATAAGATTGTTTGTATTTGGATGGATGTAGTTTATGTTTGAATGGATTTATGTAGTTTGGGTTTAGATAGATGTGAATGTAATATGATGAAATATATTATATAACAGGTGTATATCAGGAAGAATACGATGTTGTAACAGGTGTATATTAGGAAAAATAGGATATTATAACAGGTGTATATTCAAATATAAGACGGTCAAAGACCGTCCTTTTCAGAGTCAGTCGCTAGTAGTCCTTTAAAAGGATGGTCCATGACCATCCTTTTCAGGATCATAAGAGACGGTTCATAGCAGTCCATTCGAAGGACGGTCTATGACCGTCCTTTTTAAGGACGGTCCATGACCGTCATTTTCTGGATCATTAGAGACAGCCTATAACAATCCTTATTACGGACAGTTAAGGGCCATCCTTTTTATGGACGGTCAAAGGCTGTCTTGTTTATGGACGGTTCAGGGCCATCCTTTTAAGCTTCAAAAGAGTCTTCTTGCACGTACCTTTGTAGACGGTCAATGATCGTCCTTTTTTAGAGACGGTCTCTGACCCTCTTAAGTAATATGACTCCTCAAAAATTGACGGCCCTTGCGACGGTCCAAGACCGTCCTTTATGGTCTTTTGAGACGGTTATTGACCGTCCTTTTTTCACTGTTTTGGCACTGTGATGTCCTCATTATGACCTTTCCTTAGGCCTTGTTAGGCCCATTCTTTGCGTGGGTTAATCCAAATAAGTGGGCCTCATTCACTGTATGTGATTTTCAATTTCGATTATGAGCATGTGACAACATAACATCATGATACATGTTCATACGCATCATCTGCATGCTTGTGATGAGCTGAGTGATTAATCATAACACCGCCATTAGGCAAATTGTTATAGGAGTCCCTGGTGAAGGGATTTGCCTACATGAGCTCGCGATACGCGCAGGATAGCTGCATGACTGAATAGTGTGATTCATGCATTTCACATTGTGTGACATGGTTATTGTATACCCTAGCGACATCAGGGCCATAGCCTCCATAGGTATATTATGGTTGGAAGGATTGGATATAAAAAATCTTATTCTACATGAGGTACTATAGATATCCCTGGATAAAAGTCCCTAAACCCTTATGGTACCAAGAGGTTGCACTAACATCTAGATCGAGTGGATACATAAGCGTCGAGTGCCGATTACCAAATGGCCACACTTTTTACTGTGTTGTGGTTGGTTGGAAGGGGGTGCGGCCTTACCCGCCCGAGAGGAGAAAAAGCTAGGCTGAGTTTGAATAGCTCGAGGAATGGGTCCACTATCGACGAGCCGAGTCTGATATTGCCAGGCGGATAGTGAGGTCTTTTTCACTCATCTTATTGCACGCAATGGGGTAGCAATCTGGCTTGGAGTATACTAGACCCCGGTGATATTCCAGAGTTGAACTATATTGATATGTGGACTTAGATGAGGATTTGTATGCTTGAGTTGCATCTCGCATTGCATGGCCTTGGTATAGCCGACATCATTCATACTTTACATCGCATAGCCTCGGTGCGAGTAATGGTATTCATGGATTCATCAGCATGTTCTGCATTACTTTGATATTGTGTAATTGTATTACTACCTTACGCATATACTGTCACCACCCTCTAAGCTTTTCATAAGTTTATGCATGACCATTGCTTACAGGTAACGTTAGACCACAACAGCGTTGAGGTAGGAGGGCTTAACAGATCATCTTGGAGCTTTTTGTTCATCATCATTTTATTTTCCTTTTTACGCTTTGTACTTGTAAAGTTTTGATCATAGTGGAAATGTGATGGAGTTTTTGGTTGTTGTTTGTGGGTTATGGCTTTTGTTATGCTTATTACGAATCAAACTGTTGTTGAAAATCTTTCTCGTGGCATCCCAGGATCGGAATTTGGAGAATGGCCATTGGGAGCCAAGAATGGGGTACTACGGAGGCTGTCGGCACCGGATTCGGTGATGAAAAATTTTGTGAGCCCGATTTCCAAGTTTAGGGCATGAAAGAAGTTAGTATCAGAGCATAACTTGGGGGAATGACCGAGAACAACATTACATGTCTACTATGAGTTTAGAATGACTAAGACCCGAAGTTTGGATAGCTTAGCGATCTTCCGTTATAAGCCTTTAACGTACGTGCCTTTGAGAGTTTTCAAAG
The DNA here is from genome assembly GCA_037074715.1 of Magnolia kwangsiensis. Lineage (NCBI taxonomy): Eukaryota > Viridiplantae > Streptophyta > Magnoliopsida > Magnoliales > Magnoliaceae > Magnolia > Magnolia kwangsiensis. The sequence goes on along the minus strand of CM073572.1, from coordinate 185,948,759 downwards.
TTGATTGGTGCCTTTGCTCTTTCCCGTAGGACATGCCGTGCTAGAGAGTGACTCGATCGACTCCCGCTTCACCACCTGAGACTCCCTCTCCACCACCTGCGGCTCCTGCCCTACCACCTATGATCTCCACTCCACCACCAGAGGTTCCTACCGCCCATCCTGAGGATGCTGCTCCTCCACTAGAGATCGGTGTGGAACCAACCATATCTGTGAGTGCCTCTCAGTTACAGTAGATGTTGTAGGCTATGACGGGAAGGGCAGACACCCCATCATTTTGCTAGAACAGGCAGAACAGGAGCACTCAAGCCCCCTTTTTCTAGAGTTTCGACTGCTCGATCCCTGTGAGACCTGACCCGAGTTCGCATGTGTGCATGTGTGTGTGAGTATGCATTTCATCCATCTTGATCCCGCGGTCCTATCGATTGAATCCTGACGACCCGTGACCCTTGGATAGTGTTTGCGGTCATCCATAAGTCCAGTCATGAAGACCAAACTCGGATCGAGTTGAAACGTATGCCATTGCGACCGCATCGTCGCCACGATTCCAACGCCACATCTCATATGTAAATTCGATGTGTCCATCAAAAGTTGTGGGCCGCACCATTTTGGACCCTTAATCATGATATGGGGCCCACTTTACCCATGTGCTCATTTTCCAAGAGTGGGTCCTACCTAGCTCCCTTATTTAAATAAGCTATCATACCTACCCCTAGCCTAGGTAGTAGGCTACCTTCTCTAGAAACCCATCATTAGCCTTGGGTTCTTCCCCTCATGTGCCATGATTACAACCCTCTTCCATAGCCTAGAAAATAAATGAATACTTTGCTATATCCCTCTCTCCCTTCTCTCTCCCTCATTTTCTCTCCTTCTTTCTCCCTTGTAAAAAATCCAGCACCTCTTCCCTCTATTCCAGCCCCTTCTCCTCCTTTTTCCTCTCAATCCCTCCATTGAAAACTCATCTCATCCATCTATCTTGGTTCCTTGGAGCATTTGGAGCTTGGTGGTCCAAGTTTGGAGCAATCTAAGGTGGGTGTATCCGAGGATCTAAGATTTTTATTCTCATGTTCTTAGACCTCTTTTTTTTTTATATGAGATGTTTAGGACCCACCAATCAATGGTGGAGATCCTACATCATCCATTAGTTGTGGCCAAATGACCTATTTGATGCATGCATGCCCATGCATGGGGTTTTCCCTCTATGGGCCCCCATCATGGAGGATTACTTGGATTCCATGGTATGATAGGTCATCTAGACCTTAGAATCATGGGTGGGATGACATCCAAACCATTGATCTTGAATCTAGGACATGCATGTGGTGGATCTTTGCTGTAGCATATGAATAGAAGGAATGTATGGTGTGATTGATGAAGGAGAGGGCCTCAATGTGACGGAGCCCCTCCTCTTGTGGCCGATTATTTATTTTTATTTATGATGGAATTCTAATCTTGCATGTGTGGCCCACCTTGTAGGCCAATAAAAATCCAGACCAACCATGGAGCTTGGATGCCCATAGCGGTCCATCCTTAGACATGTGGCCCCAAAATCTACATAAATGGGACACATGCAAGGGGTATTTGATGATGGGGAAGGTCTAGACATCTGTGGAGCCCACTGGGGTGGTCCACCATATAAATTCTTGGGGTTAAATCCCATGAAAAATAATGTTTATATTTTAACTCTTTCTATTACATGCTGCTGTCCAAATTGCTGGAATTGTTTCTTTTATGCTGTAATGTATGGGTTGTAAGCATTGTTTATGGCTTCTTTTTTCCTGATTTCTTAGAATTTTCTTTGAGGTGTGGATCCCACCTAATAGTATGTTAAACTTCACCCTCACCCGTCCCTGTTTGATCACCCAAAAGGGTGGGCCAAGGAGTTTAGATGGTCCAGATTTTCTGGACTGTCCAGCCACTCTGCTTGCTGGAAAAACATAAATGTCAGCAGGTTTTTGAAATGGTGGGCCACCTTTATGGACCCCACCTTATTGTATACTTGTACAAAGATGTTGGCCTTACATTTTCCCAAATTTTGGCAGGCCTGGGCCCACCCTAATGGGGTATACAAGTCAGGGACAATAGCATTGCTGCAGCAGGAAAATAAAATCTTGACTTTGCTGTCCATAATTTGTATGAAATAAATAAAATATTTATACTACCTAAAAAATACTAAAATTTTACAGTGAGGTGGCCCACCCATGGTATGACCTACCTGTAAAATTTTAGGGCTAATGGATCCCATTTGGGCATCCAAACGAGTGGGCCAACATAGTGGACTGCCAGAAAACAATTCTGCAGTGCAGTCCAGCAGTATAGTTCCATAAAAATAAAGTTTTTAAAAAACTTTTCTCAGAAGGTGTGTAACATCCTGAAAATCGGGGGGTCGAGCAAAAACCCAACTCCCGAGTTCTAAAATATTATTTATGTAACATAGATATGTATGATTGAATGTTGTCTGTGACAACGTATTAAACATGAGTGAGATTAAGCTAGAACATCATATCATACTCCAGAGACAGTTAAATTAACAAGCGGAAGACTGTGATAGTATGTATAACATATATAAACTGTGGTAGGTCTCCAGAGTGTGAACATGTTACCAGGTTATATACATACATGTATACTCTAAAAGTAAACCAAAAAGATATACATAAGTGTTCCAAAAATATAAAATGACAAGTGCCAAGGTATCTAATCAACCTCCTTGTAATCCCGTCAATCAGAATACGCATAAAGGAGGGATCCTCCTCATCATCAACATCATCAAGTTCGGCTCCACCTCGCAGGCCGCGCCATCATCTGCAATCACAAAAAGGTCTGGTGGGTGTCCAGGAACATCGTCCCGTAACGTGGGAGTGAGTAGGTAACTCAGTGGAATAATAGAGCAAGGATTAACATGTTCTCAAATCAATCATGCGATAATAGTAAAGTAATAAATCAAGCAATCCTAATACTGTTGTTAATGCAATATGACATGATGTCATGTATGCTCTCACCGACGATCTCCCTCATACGGCACCATCTTACGACCGCGGCATGCCACACTCCCTAAAGTGCTCCACATCTTCCAGGCACATGTAATGGAATGGTGATATGATTTTCGAGTTGTTATTAGTCCATTCAAATAATAAGATTGGGAAACTAAGGTACCTTCCTTATATCAATCCCAACACAGATCCTGTCTAGGGTCGTCACTCCTAGTAATCTCATACGATGTATATTTTGTAGGTCGCTGCAAGGGCTGCCAAGGCTGTTGCTCGCACTCGTTGTACTGCTCCCCCATTACCTTATCAATACAGGCCTACTGTACTCTACTGCTACGGAAGGGTCGTCGCCTCCCGTAGACTCAGAATACGCTCGCGGTCACTACAAAGGGCAGCCAGGGCTGTTGCTCGCACTCGTTACACCGCTCCCCCATCACCTTATCAATGTAGGCCGACAGCAAGAATATAATGTCCCATACCACCATAATCTGCTCACAAGACTAGGTGCTCACTGGTCACTACGGGGAGGTTTGTGGCCCCAGCGTAGGCCGACAGCTCGACCACGGTGTCCCATACCACCATGCCCGGCTCATGAGTCTTCGTGGATCAAGGTACCATGGTTAACAGGGTTTACAATGGTAAGTTCAGTACCCTAGGTTCAAGCAGTTATGACTCATGCAGGGTGAACATACAACGACCAGTCGGGTTATTTGACGGGCTCGACTAGCACGATCGCATCTTAAGTTGAACGACATGAAGTGCGTAAAATACTTCGTGTGGCCTAACCACTACCGCCAACTCCAAAACATGGCTGGCGTTCATCGACGCGTCGTTCGTGGCAAAGATAAGCCAACCACGAATTCGCTCGGTTACCGACTGCCTGGACTAAGTACAGTCCCAAACATGTGGAATCACATCAGCAAAGCATGTGAAAGAATTGAAAATGAAATACCACCATATGAGCATGTTAACACATGTTGTAACATACAACTTAAGCAAATCACCTGATACATGCCTTTCACACATATAATGAAATTATGCATGTAACATACAACTTAAGCAAATCACCTGATACATGCCTTTCACACATATAATAAAATTATGCATATCGCCAACATATAGGAAATCATTTCCATCAGCAAATTAATTGAGAATTCAATCTCAAACTAAATCATAATGAAATCACCAAGCACATGTTATAACATACACCTTACGTGAATCATCAAGCACATGCATTTCATTCATATAATGAAATCATGCATATGGCTAACATGTAAGAAATCATTCACATCAGCATATCAATTGAGAAACCAATCTCAAACTAATCCATAACATCATTTCATTCAATACATACTAATACAAGCATTAATACAAACACTTACACTACACACTTAAGTCTACATATAGTATGTCGACCCGAAGTGCGCATTTAGGCGAATCTCTTCACCAAACTAATTATGCACGTATTCTTAACATTCTAATGTGACAACAAATCATGTCAATCATATCAGCAAAATATGCATGAAAACAGTACTTCCTACAAATGACTAAAATGCCCTAAATCTCATATTCTCCGTCGGTTTACGAAACAGGAAACGGACAGCATGTTGTACATGTTAAACGGCGATGCCGTCGATAATCTACTATTAAACGACATTGAAAGCTTTGGAAACAATCAATCAAAGCGTCTAAAATCCGTACCTTGTCTCTTATGGATGTGTAAATTCGAACGGAGCGTATACGCTTCGTCTATAGCGATAAGAGAACCTAATTCACGAGTTACGTCAGCTAACAAGCTATGAATCCTAGTAAACCTCAAATCAGCAACTTTCTAGGGTTATTTCATACCTGAAAAAGCGGAGAAATCATCGGCCAGGTGATTAGAGTGTGTTGCTTAGGCACTTGCAGTAGGTGGCACGAGCAGCAAGAAATTCTCTCCTACTCTCTCTCACAAACTCTCACCTTTTCTCTCTCCCAATCTAGGGATTTTTATAAATTCGTATGGGAGAGAGGAGTGAGGGTTTCAACCCCTTTTATAAGCCCAAACTTGCCCGAAATAGGCTCCGGTGCAAAGTTCACTTAGTGCATATCCAAATCAGGGCTGTTTCGGTCCAAAAGATGCTTTCTGCTGGTCCCCTGACCGAATGCGATCGGACTTAAGCTCACGCGTACCATATCTAGCACGTATTAAGTTTTCAGTCCAGCTGGGTCCACAGATCGCACGTGGCGGACCAGTTTCAGTTCAGCGGTCACCGCACGTAGATCAGGGCTGAAAGTCTCATGATATAAAATAGAAATTTTTCCTGATCCGAGGGTGTAATCTGGCTGAATTCTGATGGTCAGAACGCTCAATAATGATGCGTCAAGTCGTGTGCCAGATTTGAATTTGAAATTCCAATTCTTTCCCTATTCGCACTCTCTTCGGTCCGGGCTCAATGAAATGGCCTGTGATTATCGGTTTGACTTGATTTTCGAAATGAGTGTCAAGTCCTGCTAGGCGGTTCTAACAGTCTAAGATAGGAGGTATCGGACTTTCAACGCACGGTCTAGATCTAATACAAAGATTTAAAGTGGTCCAGAGAACAAACCTGCTTAGAGTTTGGTCCGAGGTTATAGAGTATTATAGAGTCATTGGTTCTACTCGATTTGGGTCTTGTAGAACGTATTTAAAGTGATCAAGGACTATTTTTCAGCTACTCCAGCGTTGCGCTAGCTAACTTACGCTTAATTTCTAAAGGAATTAATCCTAAGTGGTTTCTTTGGCTATGGAATTGGGTTCTGAACGATTTTTCAGGCGTTTTAATTGACCCACTGCCTAAGGACGTCAAATCCCAGATTGGCCAAAATTCGGGGTGTTACAAGGTGGGCCATATTTCTGGGTCCCATATTTATGTAGGCTTGATGAGGGATCTTGGGTCCAAATTTCATGAATTTAGGAGGCCCAGAACCCACCCATTGGATGACCCAAATTTAGGACAGTTACATTCTAGCAATAGTTCACCCTGGACAGGTTATATTCTTAAAATTTATTAAAATATTTTGAGTTTCTAAAAATTGTAAAAATTTACAGGGATGTGTTAAACTCATTTTATGACCTACTTATAAAATTTTGGAGCCATTGGACGCCTGTACACACCATGGTGGTTGCTGGATCGACCCACTAAAATATGGTGTCCAGATCAGTCTGAGTTTCAGGATAGATTATATTATTTGAATTAATTAAAATATTTTTAGATGTCCAAAAATTATAAAATTTTATAGGGGTGTGGCTCACCCATGGAAGGACCACCCTATAAATTTTCAGGGCCATCGGGCCTCTGTATCAACCGTGGTGTAGCCTGCAATTTGTATCAGTTTTGGGCCAAATATCCAGGCACCCCCCCTACTTTGGGTTGCTAGGCCCGCATTCTAATGGCATGGCTCACTTGAAGTAAGTGTTGTATATCTCTCTTTTATCTGATGGGGCCCAATATGATATATGTGGATCACCATGGGTCAATATCCCATCTAAATTAAATAAATTTCTAGACTCCAGCAAGCCCAGGAAATGGGTGGGCTGGAATTTCAGTAAGGGGCCCAAAATTTGCTACATGGTTGATTGTTTACGAAATATTGTGGCACACTAGATTTGAGAGAGTGTTGCATACACTCCTTGCCTTCCTTCCTTAGATATTTTGGGCTTAATGAGTGTCCCCTTGAGGCCCACTTTTGTGGTGATTTTGTGGGCTAGCCTTTACCAGAATTTTTAATAGTTTTATAGGCTCAATGGGCTAGGAACTTCTTTCTTGAGCCCAAGATTGTGCAAGGGCTAACCTTATTGATTTATGAGCCCAATGGGTTGTCTATAAATTGATCATATGTATTAATGGGCCTTGATGCCCTCATGAATTGTTTAATTGTGGGTTGACTTGCAAAGCACACATAAATGCATATTGTGGAGGGCCTTGTTAAGTCTTTATCTGATGAGACAAGGCCCACTCTGTCGGTATATGTCTCACACTTGTGTATTCTTGCACTTATGGGCTGCCTTAAATCCATCATAATGAAGGAATTGGATGACTTTTGTTTTGGGCCCATTATGTAATATCGTATATGCATAGCTGCCCTTTTTGTGGTAGTGATTTAGGCCTTGTGGACATAGTTCTTTTGGATAGGCCCATTGATCTTAGGGCTATACTCTCCCATCTATTGTGATGGGCTTAAGGGTAATAATATACAAGAAGTTGGGCTCTTGGCTGCCTACTAAATTGACCTTGTACTTGGGCCAAAAGTGAGGCCCAACTCACTTGTGTTAAACGTAAAACTTGTCCATGTAAATGAATTACTGGGCCGCCCATGAAGCCCACCACAATATGTGGAATTATGGCCTTTGTGGTTGGGCCCAAACCTTACTTGAGGGCCCACTATATGGCTTATGAGTTGGGCTTAGTATATGGCCCATTAGGCCATGCATTGTGTGGGCTTTAGACCTTATATTATATGAGTAGTGGCGGGCTACCTCTTGGAAGCCAGTTGAAGTTGAACGTCCTCCTGGGTGATCCTAAGGTAGGCCCATGGGTTTCTCTATGGATGGTTAAAGGCCCACCATAGACCCTAGGCCATTTGTTTAGGGCTTAATGTGTATGTATGTGGAACCTACCTTAACGCATGTTTGGTCCAGGCCATCCAAGCCTTGTATCGTCCGATTATGGATGCACTCTCTGTCTTGAATTACTGCTAGACTCACAATCCAGTAACAGGTCCACTTGATCCTTTCATGATATATACGCACTATCCATCTGGTGGGGTCTCTCAGCGAATATAGTTGGCTTTCATGAGATTATCTCCACATAGTTAACTGATTTCTGGACCTTAGCAGGTTTAGGAAGTTAAACTGGCCAAAAGTTTATCAAGGGCCTTAAATGTACAGTTTTATTGTTAAAACTTTATTTAGCTATGGGGCCTACCATATTGAGAACTTGTGTACATGTTACATGCTTATGTTTTCTTATAATCTTTGGACTTAATCAGTGCATTCTTTTGGGTCACATTTAGTGATCAGATGAGGATCGCATCTTAGATTAGATTTTTTTTTTTTGAGGCATCCCATGGGCCCAGAGTAGGCAGGGTCGTCGCAGCTTAGCCTAACCATATATTGGGCCAACTTTCATCATTTTGATGGACTTGTGGGTTAAGACAATGATAGTATTGGGCCCTTGGTTGCCCACTTAAATTGTTAATATATTGGGCTGATGTAGTTGGGCCCATTTCATCCAAACTTAAACTTATTTAGTTGTATATTGTGTATGCGGGCTACCCACCAAGTCTAACTCAATGTATGGATTCTATGGCCATTGGGAATTGAGCCTTGGGCCTTAATTCCCCTCTTGGGGCCCATGTTGTTAAAAGTGATATTTTATCTTTTTATGACCTATTATGAGGAATATATATGTATATGATTGGTTACATTTATTGTTATCTTTAATGTGGGCCTTGGGCTTTGGGCCTTCTATCCACATCATTCATAGTTAATATGCCTTTTTGGAGAATGGTGGTTAAATGTCCCCATTATGGACCCCTCTAGGCCTGGTTGTATTTAAGAATGATTAAATGATTATCTTGGACTCTTGTTAGGCTCATTTCTATATATCTCAGACCCATAGTTTGTATACTTAGTCTCGTGGGTTACCCCAGGTAAATGGGCCCCCACTAGAGGTGAGATTCCTTATGGATATTGTCTAAATACCTAGTCTTTGTCCCTTCTTGGATAGGAGGAGTGTACTACTTTGTATATCACCGAATAATACGTCTAGACTCATCTTCATGGCCCATGTACATGATTGTATGCTTGATTGACACTATGATGTGTGGTCATATTGTGTGTTTGGACATTGCATGATACTTTTCCCGAGGGACGTAGTATCCCCTATTAAGCACGTTGCATGCTTAGGATTGATGCATGGTTGATTGTGTGATTCATGCATCTGGCATTACATAGTATATGAGCATTATTGCCCTTACTTCATCAGGGCTATAGCCTCCACAGATACATCGTGGATGACCATGTTTGGACACCAGAAATGTTATTTGAGCATACCGGGTGTAAGACCCGTATCTTGGTCCGTACTTTTCCGTAGACTTCCGCAGTTTTACCGATCGAATTCTGGCAACCTTCGACCCTTAACCGATATCGACGCTCGACCCTGATTCATATACCGACAACCCAAGTCGAATCAACCCAAGACCACTACCATAGCGACTGCGCGGTCGCTGCGGTTCCAATGCCATAACTCGCGCGTCGAGGCGATACCCTGGTCAAGAGATGTGGGCCAATGTTCGGTGTGAGAAAAATGTCGTACGTTGTGAAACCCAAGAGAATCTCTACGATGTGTCACATCAATCACATCAATTCCATCAATCAATCAATCCATCAATCCATCACATGTCAAGTGCGGAGCTTCCTACTTTCGAGGTCGTGTTATTGGGCATGAGCTCCCTACTTTTCAGGCAGTGGTGCGGAGAGCTCAGATTTATGAGACTGAGTGGTCGGTTCTCAGTCTGATCGTGGTCAGAGGAGAGACCGGAAGAGGCAGGCTTCTTCCAGTGATTCCCAACAGCGTCGACCACAACAGCAGAGGCGTATAAGTTGCCCAGCCTTCCATGCACCATCAGCACCAGCAGCACCTCCACCACTACCTTAGAGGCAGTTCACCGGCACTTGCTTCAGGTGCGGTGTGACGGGACACCGTTCATGGGAGTGTCCCAGCCCCCAGCAGCAGAAGAGAGGTCCATAGCAGCAGAGAGCTCCCCAGAAGCCTCCACCACAGCAGCAGAGACCCCCACAGCAGCAGTGACAGCAGCCTCCACCACCGAGGCCACCTTAGCAGCAGCATCAGCATCATCACCAGCCTCAGAGGCCACAGTAGGAGAGGAAGCAGTTTCGACCGCCTCAGCAACCTCAGTAGCAGCAGCAACACGTTCAGAGGGGACAGACACCCTCCCTAGCTAGCTCAGGCTAGATTCTATGAGGCTCAGCAGGATCCGCAGTCATCTGGAGGAGTCGTTGAGGGTATACTTCCAGTCTCTGCATGCATTGCACGTGTGCTGTTTGATTCCGGTACATCACACTCTTTTGTGGCTGAGAGCTTCTGCTGATCGACTGGATTATCATTGGAGTCTTCTGGTGAGAGCCTATCAGTATCGACTCCCCTGGGGAAGACTGCAGTATTGGGCCGATTTTGATCGTCTTGCCCCGTTCTGGTTAGGGATACCTTTCTGCCTGCCGATTTGTTTGCTTTGCCGATGTCCGAGTTTGACGTCATCCTGGGCATGGATTGACTCGCCGAGTACTATGCCATATTGGACTGCTCCGTTAGGACCATCACGTTCTGTATACCCGACGTGCCACAGTTCCAGTTCGTTGCTAAGCCTAGAGGAGAGCGGTTGTCTTGTTTGATGTCCTGCGCCATAGAGGAGCCTGTTGCCGCTTGCATCGACCATTTGTCCATAGTGTGTGATTTTTTCGATGTGTTCCAGGAGATTTTGGGATTACCGCCTCGTCGACTCACCGAGTTTCAGATTGATCTCGTGCCCGGTACCGTGCCTATTTCGAAGGCCCCGTATCGTATGGCACCGTTGGAGTTACGAAAACTACAGAAGCAGTTGGACGAGTTGCGAGGGTTGGGTTTTATCCGTCCGAGTAGTTCACCGTAGGTAGCACCGGTACTCTTCGTGAAGAAGAAAGATGGCTCGTTGAGGCTCTGCGTTGACTATCGCGAGCTCAACAAAGTCACAATCAAGAACAAGTACCCGCTCCTGAGGATTGATGATTTGTTCGATCAGCTGCAGGGTGCACAGTTCTTTTCGAAGATCGACCTGCATTCCGGTTATCATCAGATTCAGGTCCGAGATAAGGACATTCCGAAGACAGCATTCAGGACGTGTTACGGTCATTTTGAGTTTCAGGTCATGTCCTTCGGACTGACCAATGCACCCGCGGTCTTCATGCAGCTGATGAACGAGGTCTTCTGCCCATATCTAGATCAGTTCGTTGTAGTCTTCATCGATGACATTCTGATCTATTTGAGGACCCGTGAGGAGCACGAGCAGCATTTAGAGATTACTTTGTATACCCTCCGCGCACACCAGCTGTATGCGAAGCTGGAGAAGTGTGAGTTCTGGCAGGAGGAGGTGAAGTTCCTAGGTCACGTGGTGACGAGGGAGGGTGTCGCAGTGGACCCCTCGAAGGTCGAGGCAGTGCGTCAGTGGGGTCAGCCCACGACTGCTACAGAGATCCGTAGTTTCCTTGGTTTGGCGGGCTATTACCGACGTTTCATTGAGGGTTTTTCTCGTATTGCAGCCCCGCTGACCAGGTTGACTCGGAAGGGCGCAGAGTTTATTTAGAGTGATGCCTGCGAGCGAGCATTTATGGAGTTGAAGGACCGTCTGACATCCGCTCCTGTCCTCACTCTTCCCTCTAGGAGTGACGAATTTATTGTATTCACTGATGCCTCGCATATCGGTTTGGGTGCTGTCCTGATGCAGCACGGGAGACCAGTGGCCTTTGCATCTTGTCAGCTCAAGGTCCATGAGCTGAACTATCCTACGCATGACTTAGAGTTGGTTGCAGTTGTCTTTGCACTGAAGGTGTGGAGACACTATCTTTATGGGGTGAGGTTCGAGCTCTTCTTTGATCACAAGAGCTTGAAGTACCTTTTCTCGCAGTATGAGTTGAATATGAGACAGAGGTGCTGGATGGAGCTCCTAAAAGACTATGATTTTGATCTCCAGTACCACCCGGGTAAGGCGAACGTGGTGGCAGATGCCCTCAACCGTCAGCCATAAGGCCTAGTGGTGCATATGATGATTCAGGAGTGGCGGATGCTTGAGGATAGTGTAGCGTATGACTTTTAGTTCAGCCTGCAGTCTCCCATTGTACAGTTATCGAGCCTGTCGATTCAACCCTCTCTTGTCGCTAGGGTGATCGAGGCTCAGCAGGCTGATGAGTCGTTGCAGAGTTACATAGTTGAGGCTACATCTGAGAGTTAGGCTGATTGGCAGATTGGTACAGACAATAAACTTCATTTCAGAGGCCGATTATGTGTCCCGAATATTCCAGAGTTACGCAGAGATCTTATGACCGAGGCACATCGATCGCGGTTTTCTATCCACCCGGGCTTGACGAAGATGTACCATGACATGAGGCGACAGTACTTTTGGGCGGGGATGAAGCACCAGATCGCTAATTTTGTGGCCGAGTGTGACACGTGCCAGAGTGTCAAGGCCGATCATCAGAAGCCTCCTGGTCTATTGCAGCCGTTGAGCGTCCCGATGTGGAAGTGGGAGCACGTGTTGACTGATTTCATTATGGGTTTGTCGAGGACTCAGAACGGTCATGACGCCATTTGGGTTGTTGTGGATCGTCTGACGAAGTCGACACATTTCCTTGCAATGCGTGCGACTTGGTCTATGGACCGGCTTGCGAGATTATTTATTGAGGAGGTTGTGAGACTACATGGCGTTCCAGTCTCGATCGTTTCTGACCGAGACTCGAGGTTCACGTCTCAGTTTTGGGGGAGCTTCCAGCATGAGATGGGGACTGATTTGCAGCTCAGCACCGCGTACCATCCGCAGACCAATGGCCAGACTGAGAGGGTCAACCAGATCCTTGAGGATATGCTTCGGGCCTGCGCGATTGATTTCGGGGGTAGCTGGGATGAGCATCTGCGATTGACTGAGTTCGCATACAATAACAGTTATCAGGCGACCATCAGCATGGCTCCTTTTGAGGCACTATATAGCAGACCATGAAGATCACCGAGTTGTTGGATCGAGGTTAGAGAGCGTCGTCTCCTAGGTCCCGAGCTTGTGCAGGAGACGTTAGAGGCTATAGATATCATCAGGCAGAGGATGCGCACAACTTAGAGCCGAAAGAAGAGTTTTGCTGATCGTCGGCATCGTCCCTTGGAGTTTGACGTAGGGGACCATGTGTATCTCAAGGTCTCGCCCATGAAGGGCGTAGTTCGATTTGGAGCGAAGGGCAAGCTTGCCCCGAGATTCATAGACCTTTTGAGATCACTGGGCTCGTTGGCACCGTGGCCTATTGGCTTGCCTTGCCATCACAGTTTTTTGGCGTTCACGACGTCTTCCACGTCTCCATGTTGAGGAAGTGTGGTTCAGACATAGTTTCTATTATTGATTGGCAGCCGTTGGAGGTTCGTGAGGATGCTTCTTACATTGAGCAGCCAGTCCGTATCCTTGATCGAAAGGAGCAGGTCCTCAGAACCAAGGTCATTCCGTTGGTGAAGGTACAGTGGGGTCACCATTCTATAGAGGAGGCTTCTTGGGAGCGTGAGGCCGAGATTCGAGAGCGTTATCCTCTTCTCTTTGATGATTGATCTTGTATTGTATTTTGTATGCTGCCTCTGATTATATATGATGATGTTATGTTTCTTATTCCTCGCGAGTTATGCCTAGTTGCGATGATTGTGTAAATTTCGAGGATGAAATTTTTATTAGGAGGGGAGAGCTGTAAGACCCGTATCTTAGTCCGTACCTTTTCGTAGACTTCCGCAGTCTTACCGGTCGAATTCTGACAACCTTCGACCCTTAACCGATATCGATGCGCGACCCTGATTTATATGCCGACAACCCGAGTCGACTCAACCGAAGACCACTACCATAGCGACCACGCCATCACTGCGGTTCAAATGCCGCGACTCGTGCGCCGAGGCGATACCCTGGTCAAGAGATGTGGGCTAACGTTCGGTGCGAAGAAAACGCTGCACGTTGCGAAACCGAAGAGAATCTCTACGATGTGTCACATTAATCACATCAATCTCATCAATCCATCACATGTCAAGTACATGTCAAGTACACATCACTTTCACCCATTTTCCCAAGCAACCACAAAAGTCTTCACCTCCCATACCTCTCTTACACAAAAGGCCTCAAAAGTCAAGGATTTCTTACACCTCCCATACTTCTCTTACACAAAAGGCCACAAAAGTCAAGACTTTCTTACACAACCATCATTCATCCATCCATCCATCTCTCTCTACAACACTCTCTCTCTCTTTCTCATTTTTCTCAAGCAAAAATCCCAAGCTCCATACGTATGGAATTTCTCCAAGCTTCCTAAACTCCAAGTGTGGCCCACTTCTTCACCCCATGATCTCCCCATCCTAACCTTCCATTCTTCATCTCCTCCATTGAAATCCAAGCTAAGGTGCCAAGGAACCCCTAAGAGCAAGAAGATCGGACGGTGGGTGTTTAATCATACGAGTTTTTCATATTTTTGAGATGGGCCAAGTGAGGCCAACCGATCGATGGTTTGGATCTCACTTGGGACCCTAGGATGTGGCCGATGGCCCACTAGGATCATCATGATCATTCCATGATGGGGCCATTCTCCATGGACCCCATCATGATGTTTATTTTCTTTTCAAAGGTCATCTAGACCGTCCATGTTGGTGGGGAATGGATCTCCACCATTGATTTTAGATTTCGGTGGTCCCACATGCTTTAAGGCCCACTTGATGTATGATTCATTGTAAGGGAGGGCCCATAATGTCGGGGTCCCTCCATCACAAAGCGTGTCCCACTCTCCATGTCTCTCTCCCTCTTTATTTCGTTTTACTTTATTTTATTTTATTTTATGCAATAGGGTTGTGTGGCCCACTTGAATGGACCCCACCTTGAGATATTTATTTTGTTCAAGTTTTATTCAAGTGGGGCCCACCTTATACGTTGTACCCACATCACCCATCAGTGGTGGCCCACTTCATCAGGGCCCACAAAAATGTATTTTTAAATGAACCAAACCGTCCAGTGTCTGGGACGCTGGACGTTTCAAAAAAAAGGGGGAAGAAGAAAGGAAGGAGGCCTTTGGGTGGTCCACTTGCTTAGGCCCCACCGTGATGAATATAAACAATCCAAGCCGTCCATCCTCTTACCGACCTCATTTTAGCCGTTGAGTAAAAGGATGGGCCTGATCCGAGCATCTGGTGGGCCATAAATAAGTAAATAGCGACCTCCACCATCTAAAGTTTCCCATAGTTGTCCTACACGCTGAAAAATGTCCAACCTTGGACTCATTGGGTTTGTTTTGAGCCACTGAGCATAATGGGTGGAGGGGATCTATGAGAAGTGGGCCCCACGTGTGAAAAACCCCGGGAAAATGGGTTTTCCCAAAAATTACAAGAGGCATTGCCTCTCTGCCTCTGACAAGTGCTGCAACAGCAGCAGCTGCGTGCAGCGGGCAGGCGGACAGCCACCCATGGCTGTTGCCGTGGGCCCCACCATGATGTATATATTTTATCCACGCCGTTCATATGGTTGGCCATCCCCTGAGGAGGGTCCCCTCCAAAAATGAGGCCGATCCGACGCTCGAGTGGCCCACACCATAGGAAACCTCGTGAATGAAAATCCACCATGGAAGCCCATTTCTGGGTCCACTGAAGTTTTGGATCAAGATGAAATTCATGTTTTCTCTTCCTCCAGGTCCGACTGACCTTATGAACGGATTGGATGGCATGTAGGCATTATATGTCCACCGTCCAGGAGGACGGTGGTACCCACCATAATACATTTGTTTTACCCACCGTCCGTCCAGCTGACGGTGGGGCCCTCTCTGATGAATGCATTGTATGCACTGTCCACTGACAGTGGGGACCCGCCATGATGCATGTGATGCATCCAGACTGTCCACCCACTTGGTAAGATCATTTTGAGGCATGAGTGAAGATTGGGTGGGCCACCTATCTATGGGTTAGGCCCATTTGATTGATAACAGGCCTATGAGCTAGGCCCATTTGATTTACAAAAGGCCTATGGGTTAGGCCCATTTGATTTATTTTAAGGCCTATGGGTGAGGCCCATTTAATTTATGAATGGCCTATGGGTTAGGCCCACTTAATTCATAAAAGGCCTATGGGTTAGGCCCAGTTAATGCATTCTAAGGGTCTACGGGTTATGACCCATTGTAATGCACATAAGGCCCAATTGGTGTGGCCCATTTGTACACATACGACTCATAAGATTAGGCCCATTTGATACAATCTAAGGCCCATGGGTTATGACCCATTGCAATGCACGTAAGGCCCATTGGTGTGGTCCATTTATGTGGCCCATTTAACGAATAAAAGGCCTATATATGACATGGCCCATTGGATGTATTTAAGGCCCAATGGGATGTACCTGAGGTCCATTGCAATGTGTGATCCCAACACTGATTATGTAATGATGTTTGTGATAATTGTGCCTTGGGAACAACGTTGGTTTGACGTCTACATTGATGCTGGTTGGACGTCCACATTATGACTCTCCTTAGGGCCCGTTATTAGGCTCGTACTTATTGTGTATAGGCCGTCCAGGCCCACCTACATGGTAAGGATAGTTCATTTCATCGTAACATGTTTTGTATAGTTTTATAACTCATGATCATATGCATCATATGTATGCTTGATATGAGAATTAACTGATCATAGCATATACCTTTGGGCAGGTCATTTATGGGCTCCCGGTTAGGCAATGTTTCCTTACATGAGCACACGATATGCGCAGGAGTTGTTGCATGACTGGATAGTGTGATTCATGCATTTCGCATTGTGTGATATGGTTGTTGTACGCCCTAGCGACATCAGGGCTGTAGCCTCCACAGACGCATCGTGGTTGACAGGATTGGATACTGAAAATCTTATTCTACATGGGGTGTTATAGATATCCCTGGGTGAAAGTCCCTAAACCCTTATGGTACCAAGAGGTTGCTCCAACGTGTAGACCGAGTGGGTAGATGAGCGTTAAGAGCCGATTACCAGATGGTTATGCTCTCCACTGTGTCGTGGTCGGTTGGAAGGGGGTGCTGCCTTACCCGCCCGAGAGTAGGAGGCAATGCTAGGTTGAGTCTGACCAGCTCGAGGAATGGGTCCGCTATCGACGAGTCGCGCCCGATGTTGGCAGACGGATAGTGAGGTCTTTTCCACTTACCTTATTGGTAATCTGGTTTAGAGTGTACTAGACCCCAGTGATATCCCATATTTGAGATGTATTGATGTGTGGACATAGATGAGGATTTGTATGCTTGAGTTACCTTGCACATCGCATGGCCTTGGGATGGCCGATACCATTCATGTCTTGCATCGCATAGCCTTGGTACGGCTCATGATATTATGGATCCATCTGCATATTCTGCATTACTCTGACATTGCATGTTCATATTACTACCTTGCGCACACACTTTCACCACCCTCTAAGCTTTCTATAAGCTTATGCACGACTGTTGCGTACAGGTGACGTTGGTTTGCAGCAGCGCTGATGCAGGAGCACGTTGCAGATCGTTTTGGAGTTTTTATTCTTTACCATTGTATTTTCCTTTATGCTCATTGTGCTTGTAAAGTTTTTGATCATAGTGAAAATGTAATGGAGTTCTTGGTTGTTGTTTGTGGGTTATGCCATTGGTTATGCTTATTACGAATCAAACTGACGTTAAAAATCCTCCTTGTAGCATCCCAGGATCGGAACCTGGCGAATGGGAGCTAGGAGCCAAGAATGGGGTTCTACGGAGGCTGTCGGCGCCGGATTCGGTGATCGAAAATTTTATGAGCCCGGTTTCCAAGTTTGGGCGTGACACCGGGTGCATAGGATGCCCATGGGTGAAATTCTCAAAACTTCCATGGTACCAAGGATCTGCTCCAGCGCCGTGACCGAGTGGAATATATGAGCGCACGAGGGCTTTATACCGTTAAGCTGCGATTCCCACTGTCGTGTAGTCAGTTGGATAGGGGTGTGGCCTTTCTCGCCTGATGTAAGAGGGCATTGCTAGGCTGAGTCTGACCAGCTCGTGAATGGGTCTACTACCTTCAAGCCTTGCTGGTGATTGGCTGTCCACAGGTGGGTAGTAAGGTCTCTTACGCTCGTTTGACTGTGCGGGGTCTGTAGAGCGGCAGTCATCCAGCAGTGTAATAGACCCCGGTGATTTCCTTATGATGGAAATGTACTTGATATGTGGATTGGATATGAGCATTGACATTACTTCGCATTGCATTTGTATCGGCTGTGTAAGCCTCAGAATGCATCGCCTTGGCATGACACCCAGTACTCATTGCATTACATTACTCATTGCACTATATAGCCTTGGTATGGCTTCCTACATTATCATACTGCCTTGGTATAACTTCTTATGTTCATGATCGCCTTGGTAAAGCTAGTGGTATTAGTATTGATCGTGACTCCTTTTTACATTCTCTATCTTCTTCTGAGCACTATTGTCATACACTTTCACCACCCTATAAGCTTTCTATAAGCTTATGCATGATTGATGCTTGCAGGAAATCATAAGTTGGTATCTTAGCAGTAGAGCTTGGATAGGTGTGCGAGCCGAGGACCCAGTGTTACAGATTCTCTTCCTTCTTTCTTCTGTTATCTTATGTATGTCCTTTTGGACCTGATGTAAGCTTATAAAAGTTCAAATTCATAGTGAATTTTTGTGATGTGTGTCTTTGTTATTCTCAGATTTTACTTACTGTGATCTTGGGTATACTCGTATTGGAGATGATTACATTGTTATGAAAATCCTCCTTTTAGGATCCCAGGATCGGAACCTGTCTCAGGAGCCGAGAATGGGTACTACAGAGGTTGTTGCGGCCAGAATCGGTCATCAGGTTCCTTGTGAGATCCGGTTACCGAGTCTGGGGCATGACAATCCCCCACATTTTTAGGGAGAGCCAAACCCGACAACAGCTGAGAGATGGCTCTCCGATGTGGAGAAGATATTTAATACGATGAGATGTATGACCCAACGGTGAGTCCGATTAGCAGTTTTTCTTCTCCATGGTGAGGCTGAGCACCGATGGACATCAGTCTCCCGAGCAGTAGGTGCTGATTTTATGTGGACCTGGGAGTATTTTGTGGATCAGTTTGATTGACAGTATTTTCTTGATCACATCCGACGACAACGAGCATTGGAGTTCGAGGCCCTAGTACAGGGTGATATGATAGTGGCTCAGTATGTGGCTCATTTTGTAGTGCTGTCCAGATTCGCACCATATCTAGTAGATGATGAGGAGCGGAGAGCTCGTTGCTTCGAGGACTGCTTGCGTTACGGTCTTCGAGGTCGTGTTATTGGGCACGAGCTCCCGAATTTCAAGGGAGTGGTACGGAAGGCCCAAATTTTTTAGGCTGAGTGGGCCGGTTCTCAATATGATCACGGTTAGAGGAGAGACGGGAAAAGGTAGGCTCCTTCTGGATACTCCCGGCAGTGTCGACCACAACAGAAGCGCACAGGTCGCCCAGCCTTCCGAGCACTAGCAGCACCACCTCCGAGGCAGTTCACCGGTACCTGTTTTGGGTGTGGTGCAACGAGACACCGTGTGTGGGTGTGTCCCTGCCCCCAGTAGCAGTAGTAGAGAGGTCCACAACAGCCTCCACCACACCCATAGTAGATACCCCCATAGTAGTAGCGACAACAGCCCCTACCACCGAGGTCACCTCTGCAGCAACATCAGCACCAGCCTTCGAGGCCACAGTAGCAAAGGCAGCAGTTTTGATCGCCTTAGCGACCCCAGCAGCAACAGCACACTCAGAGGAGACAAGCACCTCCTCATCCAGCTCGGGCTAGGTTCTATGTGGCTCAGCAGGACTCGCATTCATCCGGAGGAGTCGTCGAGGGTATACTTTTAGTCTTTACATGTACCGCACATGTGTTGTTTGATTCTGGTGCATCACATTCTTTTGTGGCCGAGAATTTTTATAGATCGACTAGCTTACCGTTGGAGTCTACTCGTGAGGGCCTGTTAGTATTGACTCCCTTGGGGAAGACTGCAGTGCTGGGCCGATTTTACTCGTCTTACCCCGTTTTAGTTGGGGATACCTTTTTGCCTGCCAATTTGTTTACTTTGCAGATGTAAGTTTGATGTCATCCTGTGTATGGATTGACTTGTCGAGTACTATGCCATATTGGACTGCTCCGCGATGACAGTCACGTTCTGTATACCCGGCATGCTACAGTTCCAATTTATTGTAGAGCCTAGAGGAGAGTCGTTGTCTTGTTTGTTGTCATGTGCCATAGAGGAGCCCTTAACGGTGAGCAATGACCAATTGCCCATGGTTTACGATTTTCCTGATGTGTTCTAGGAGATTCCAGGATTACTGCCTCGTCGACTCACCGAGTTTCATATTGATCTCGTACCTGGTACCACGCCTATTTCGAAGGCCTCGTATTATATGACACCATTGAAGTTACGGGAGCTACAGAAGTATTTGGACGGGTTGTGCGAGTTAGGCTTTATCCATCCGAGCAGTTCGCTGTGGGGAGCGCCGATACTCTTCGTGAAGAAGAAGGATGGCTCATTGAGGCTCTGCGTGGACTACCGCAAGCTTAACAAAGTCACGATGAAGAATAAGTACCCACTCTCGAGGATCAATAATTTATTTGATCAGCTGCAAGGTGCACAGTTCTTTTTAAACATTGACTTGTATTCTGGTTAACATCAGATTGGGGTCCGAGAGGAGGACATTCTAAAGACGGCCTTCAGGACGCATTATGGTCATTTTGAGTTTCAGGTCATGTCCTTCGGACTGACCAATGCACTTGCAGTCTTCATGTAGTTGATGAATGAGGTCTTCCGCCCGTATCTCGATCAGTTTATTGTAGTCTTCATCGTCGACATTCTGATCTATTCAAAGACCCATGAGAAGCACGAGCAGCACCTGGAGATTACCTTACAGACCCTCCGTGCACACCAGCTGTATGTGAAGCTGGAGATGTGCAAGTTCTGGTAAGAGGAGGTGAAGTTCCTCGGCCACGTGGTGATGAGAGAGGGCGTCACAGTGGACCCCTCGAAGGTTAAGGCAGTGCGTGAATGAGGTCAGCCCACGAACACGTTCGAGATCCGTAGTTTCCTTGGTTTGGCGGGCTACTACTGACATTTCATTGAGTGCTTCTCTCATATTGAAGCCCCGCTAACCAGGTTGACTCAGAAGGACGCAGAGTTTATTTGAAACGACGCTTGCGAGCAAGCATTTATGGAGTTGAAGGACTGCCTCGCATCCACTCCTGTCCTCACTCTTCCCTTTGAGAGTGATAGATTTATTGTATTTACCGATGCCTCACATATTAGTTTGGGTGCTGTCTTGCAGTACGGGAGACCAGTGGCGTTCGCGTCTTGTCAGCTCAAGGTCTATGAGTTGAATTACCCCATGCATGATTTAGAGCTGGCTGCAGTTGTCTTCACACTGAGGATGTGGAGGCACTATCTCTATGGGGTTAGGTTCAAGCTCTTCTCTAACCATAAGAGCTTGAAGTACCTGTTCTCTTAGTCAAAGTTGAATATGAGACAGAGGCGCTGGATGGAGCTCCTGAAGGACTATGACTTCGATCTTCAGTACCACTTAGGCAAGGCAAATGTGGTGGTAGATGCCCTCACCCATCAGCCATGTAGCTTGGTGGCGCATACGATGGTCCAGGGTGGAGGATGCTCGAGGATATTGCAAAGTATGATTTTGAGTTCGGCCTGTAGTTTTCTATCGTGCAGTTATCGAGCCTGTCGATTCAACCCTCTCTTGTCACAAGGGTGATCGAGGCTCAGCAGGTTGATGAGTCGTTGTAGAGTTATATGGCTGAGGCGGCATTCGAGAGTTAGGTAGATTGGTAGATTGGTTCAGACTGTGGACTTTTCTTTAGAGGCTGATTATGTGTCCCGGATATTCTTGAGTTACGTAGAGATCTTATGACCGGAGAATATCAATCACAGTTTTCTATCCACCCTGGCTAGATGAAGATGTACCGTGATATGAGGCAATAATATTTTGGGGCAGGGATGAAGCGCCAAATTACTAGTTTTGTGACCGAGTGCGACACGTGCCAGTGTGTCAAGGCCTATCATCAGAGACCCCCTGGTCTATTGCAGCCGTTGAGTGTCCCGATGTGGAAGTGGGATGTGGAAGTGGGAGCACGTGTTAACAAATTTTATTATGGGCTTACCGAGGACTCAGCGCGGTCATGACACTATCTGGGTTATTGTAGATGTCTAACGAAGTTGGCACATTTTCTTACGATGCGTGAGATTTGGTCTATGGACCAGCTTGCAAGGTTATTTATCGAGGAGATCGTGAGACTGCATGGTGTTTTAGTCTCGATCATTTCTGACCGAGACCCAAGGTTTACATCTTAGTTTTGTGGGAGCTTTCAGAGAGCAATGAGGACTGATTTGCAGCTCAGCACCGCGTACCATCCGCAGACCGATGGCTAGACCGAGAGGGTCAACCAGATCCTTAAGGATATGCTTCAGGCTTACGTGATTGATTTCGTGGGTAGCTGGTATGAGCATCTGCGATTGGCTGAGTTTGCATACAATAACAGCTATTAGGCGACCATCGACATGACTCCTTTTGAGGCACTATATGGTAGATCATGCAGATCACCGAGTTGTTGGACCGAGGTTTGAGAGAGCCGTCTCCTAGGTCCTAAGCTTGTGCAGCAGACATCATAGGCTATCGATATCATCAGGAAGAGGATGTGTACAGCTCAGAGCCGACAGAAGAGTTTTGCTGATCGCCTGCGTCGTCCCTTGGAGTTTGATGTAGGGGATCATGTGTATCTCAAGGTCTCGCCCATGAAGGGCATAGTTCGATTTGGAGAGTAGGGAAAGTTTGTTCCGAGATTCATATGACCTTTGGAGATCACTGGGCCCATTGGCGTCTTAGCCTATCGGCTTTCCTTGTCATCTCAGTTGTCTAGCGTCCACATCATTTTTCATGTCTCTATATTGAGAAAGTGTGGGTCAGACATCGTTCTTGTTATTGATTGACAGCCGTTAGAGGTTCATGTGGACGCTTCTTATATTGAGCAGCCGGTTCGTATCCTTGATCGGAAAGAGCAGGTCCTTCGGACCAAGGTCATTCCGTTGGTGAAGGTTTGGTGGGGTCACCATTCTGTTAAGGAGGCTTCTTGGGAGCGCGAGGTCAAGATTCGAGAGCGCTATCCCCATCTCTTTAATGATTGATTATGTATTGTATTTTGTATGCTATCTCTAATTTTATATGATGATGATTATGCTTCTTATTCCTCATGAGTTATATCTAGTTGTGATGATTGTGTAAATTTTGAGGATAAAATTTTTATTAGGAGGGGAGAGATGTAAGACCCATATCTTAATTCGTACTGTTTCATAGGTTTCTCCGGTCTTCCCAGTCTAATTCCTACAACCTTCGACCCTTAACCGGTATTTGCGCGTGACCTTGAGTCACAAGTCGTTAACCAAAGTTGGCTCGACCCGAGATTTGTACCCTAGTGATCGCCCGTCGCCGCGGTTCCGATGCTATGACTCGCACACTGAGGTGATACCCAGCCCAGGAGATATGGGTCCACGATCAGTTTGAGGAAAATACTGCGCATTACAAAACCCAAGAGAATAGCTACCAAATGTCACATCCATTAATCAATCAATCCCATCAAGGCTCAAGTACTTGTTAAGTACACATCACCTCACACCTATTCCCAAGCAACCCCAAAAGTCAAAAAGTTCTTACACAAGCCTATACTTTTCTTATACAATCTACCCCTAAAATCAACAATCTCTTACACACCCATCACTCACCACATCCATCACTCCATCACCCATCTCTCTCTCTCTCTCTCTCTCTCTCTCTCTCTCTCTCTCTCTCTCTCTCCTTACAACCCTCTCGCTCTCATTTTTTTCAAACTCATTTCCAAGCAAGAAAATATCACACGTCTAAGCATTTCTAGCCTCCAAGAGAGCTTTATGTGTGGCCCACTTCCTACCCTCTCATCTCCCATCTCAACCACCCAAACTCTATCTCCACCGTTAGGATCGAAGCTAAGGAGCAAAGGAAGCCTAGGGAGCAAGAAGAAGTGGACGGTGGGTGATTTTGGACCGACATTCTCATTCATTTTGTATTTTTCTTTTTTGATTTAAGGGCCCACATATGGTGGGACTCACCTTGATGTATGTTTTGTATCCAAGAGGGACCCATAGTGGCGGGGCCCTCCACCATCGCCAATCTCTCCCATTCTCTCTCTCCCTCTCTCTCTCTCTCTTTATGTGAGGGCTTGTGGCCCACTTGATCTGCACCATACAATCGTGAGGGCCCACTTCTATATACATGTGCACCCACCTGTCCATCCACAGGACCAACTTAGAAGGTGTTGTAGGGGTATACTGTGATATATTTGTCCATCCACACCGTCCAGATCATCTGGACAGTGTTAGACGACTCCGCACGATGCTATGGAGCCCAAATGCATGCAGCCACGCTGTTCATTCATCTTACAACAGCAGATGGCTACTGCATTCCTTGTCGTCCCAAATTGTGGGCCCTGCCTTGATATACAAGTTTTATCACACCGTCCATTCATTTGCGTGGGATCCACCCCACACGTGTGACACGTGCGAGGGTGGGGCCCACCAGATATATGTGTTGTTCATCCACCATCCGTCCAGCAGGGATGGGACGGTGGGCATTGTGATGCACGTGTTTTGTCCAACTGTCCATTTGGGACGTTAGACGTTGCAGTTCCCTTTAAAAAATATATATAATATTAATATATATATATATATATATATATATATATATATATATATATATATATAAACATATGGTGGGCCCCACGTGGGACCCACCTTGAGATGTGTTGTAAATCCTCACCGTTCATGGGCTAGGACGGTGGGTTTGGCTATATTGTGTGTGTGACATTCACGCCGCCCATCACTGTTTAATCCACTCTAGCCATCTACTAGCTGGTGGGACCCACTGCCATTTAACGTTAACAAAAAAAATTATGTGGGTCCCATATGATATCCAGGCTGTCCAGCTGGTGGGACCCACTGTCCATTAGTATTAGCGAGTTTTGTGGGTCCCAGCCACGATGCACATGTATTATTTATGCCTTCCAACCGTTTTGATGGGGGACCCACCTGCTGTTGACGTTAGCACATTCTATGGGTCCCACGTGATGTATATATACATCCAACCATTCTGATGGTGGGACCCACTGCTAGACAGACGTCAGCAAGTTCCTTGGGTCCCACATGATGTATATGTGCGTACCAACCGTCTTGGTAGTGGGACCCGTTGTTGCGCAATGTTTGGATGGTGCTGATGCACCTGGACAATGTTTGGAGGGTGTTGACGGACCTGGACAATGTTTGGATGGTGCTGATGCACCTAGGTAATGTTTGGGTGATGCTGGTGCACCTGGACAAGTTTGGAAGGTACTAATTTATATGGAAAATGTTTGGGCAGTGCTGGTCCTCATTGATGGGCCATGAGCCCCTTGAATTTATAGTGTACAATGATACAAATGTTACACCTATAATTATTAAAGTGATTTTAGTATGGTCCAAGCCACTTAAAGACCATTGGTACTTCTCATCCATGAGGCCCATCATGATGCATTTTGGCCCATGGGCGGGGCCTTTGTATTGTTAGGCCCAGATTCGTGGCCCATTTGGTGCTTTTGAGGCCCAAGTAGCGTGGCCCATTTGTTGTATATATAAGGCTCACATGTGAGGCCCTGGGTGATCCATTTGATTCGGCCCATTGATTCGACCCATTTGACTCGGCCCATTCGATCGACCCACTTGAATCAGCCCATTCGAATCGGCCCAGTTGATTTGCCCATTTGATCGGCCCGATGCGATGTATGTGAGGCCCATGAGTGAGGCCCAATGTAATGTATGTGTGGCCGTTTCATTGTGAATGAAATCCTTATGTAGGCCACTCCTTGGGAGCAATGTTGGTTAGATGTCCACATTGATGAGCAATGATGGTTGAATGTCCTCATTGTGACCTTCCCTTAGGCCTTGTTAGGCCCATTCTTTGCCTGGGTTCACCGTGTGTGATTTTCAATTCCAATTAGGAGCATGTGACAATATAACTTCATGATACATGTTCATACGCATCATCTGCATGCTTGTGATGAGCTGAGTGATTAATCATAATATCACCATTGGGCAAATTGTTATAGGACTCCCTGACGAGTGTAGTTGCCTACATGAGTGTGCGATACGCGCAGGATTACTGCTGATTGAATAGTGTGATTCATGCATTCCGTATTATGTGACATGGTTACTATATGCCCTAGCGACATCAAGGCCATAACCTCGACGGGCATATCGTGGTTGGTAGGATTGGATATTGGAAATCTTGTTATACATAGGGTGCTATAGATATCCCTAGGTGAAAGGCCCTAAACCCTTATAGTATCAGGAGGTTGCTCGAACATCTAGATCGAGTGGGTACATGAGCGCCGAGTGCCGATTACTAGATGATCACACTTTTCACCGTGTTGTGGTCGGTTGGAAGGGAGTGCGGCCTTACCCGCCCGAGAAGAGGGGGCAAAGCTAGGTTGAGTTTGATCAGCTCAAGGAATGGGTCCGCTATTGATGATCCGAGTCTGATATTGGCAGGCAGATAGTGAGGTCTTTTTCACTCACCTTATTACGCGCGATGGGGCGGCAATCTGGCTTGGAGTGTATTAGACCCTGGTGATATTCCAGAGTTGAACTATATTGATATTTGGAATTAGATGAGGATTTGTATGCTTGAGTTGCATCTCGCATCGTATGGCCTTGGTATAGCCGACATCATTCATGCTTTGCATCGTATAGCCTCAGTACGACTAATGGTATTCATGGATTCATCAGCATGTTCCGCATTACTCTGATATTGTGTAATTATATTACTACCTTGCACACACACTTTCACCACCCTCTAAGCTTTCCATAAGCTTATGCAGGATTGTTGCGTGTAAGTAACATTGGATCGCAGGAGTGCTTAGCAGATCATCTTGGAGATTTTTGTTCATTATCATTGTATTTCCCTTTTTGCGCTTTATACTTGTAAAGTTTTGATCATAGTGGAAATGTGATGGAGTTTTTGGTTGTTGTTTGTGGGTTATGCCTTTGGTTATGCTTATTACGAATCAAATTATTGTTGAAAATCTTCCTTGTAGCATCCCAAGATTGAAACTTGGCGAAGGGGCGCTGGAGCCGACAATGGGGTACTACGGAGGCTGTCTGTGCCGAATTGGCGATCGAGAATTTTGTAAGATCAATTTTTGAGTTTGGGGCGTGACAAAGATGAACAAGAAAGGTTGATCGTAGACGTTCAGATTGACATGAATGATACTCAGGCAGAAACAAATGCTTAAACAGAGGTACAAGAACAGGTGGAGTAACTACATGTGAGAAGGAACGAACCACATGATTGTAAGTAACTGACAAGATACAGGGATGACTCTAATATAGCATATGCCCTCATTATGGATGAGAGGGACTTGTCTACTATTAAGGAAGCTCTTAATGAGCCTGATGCAGAAAAGTGAAAGGCTTGTATGGACGATGAGATGGACTCGTTGTCCAAAAACCACACGTGGGAGCTGGTGGAGCTTTTAGTGGGTTGAAAAGTGATCAGATACAAGTGGTTATTCAAAAGAAAACAGGATAGATACAAAGTGAGGCTAGTAGCGAAGGGGTATATTCAGAGAGAAGGGCAACGACTTCATAGAGATATTTATGCCAATGGTCGATGGTTAAGCAAGTATCCATTAAATTCATGTTGGGATTGGTTGCCCAATACGATCTCAAGCTAGAACAGATGGATGTCAAGACTGCATTCTTACATGAAAAATTGGAAGAATAGATCTACATGAAGTAACTAAAGGTCTACGAAGTTAAAGTGACAAAGAAAAAGGTTTGTAGGTTAATGAGGTTATTGCATGGCCTGAAACATTCGCCTAGGCAGTGGTATAAAAAATTTAATTCTTTCGTGTTGAGTCAGAAGTTTACTTGGAGTGAATACGATCACTGTGTCTATTACAAGATAATAAGGGATGGAAAATTCATCATCTTAGTATTGTTTGCTGATGATATGTTGATCGCCAGTCATGATATGTCTGAAATCAACATACTAAAGGCTTGGTTATTAGGGACATTCGAGATGAAAGATCTGGGGGGATGTAAAGAGGGTTCTTGATATAAATATTTATAGAGATAAGAAGAAGAACAGACTTTGGTTATTATAGGTAGAATACCTTAAAAATGAGCTGATTAAGTATGGGAAGGACCAGGCAAAGGCGGTGAGCGTTCCCCACGCGGTTCACTTCAAGTTTTCCTCAGAAAAATGTCCTAAATAAAATGAGGAAAAATAGGTTATGTCTCATGTGCCTTATTCAAATGCAGTTGATATTTTAATACATGTCATGGTCTGTATGAGACCAGATATTTCACAGGTAGTCGGTGTTGTGAGAAGATACATGTCAAACTCTGGCAAGCAACATTTGGAAGCGATGAAATGACTACTTTGATACATTCGAGGTACAAAAGACTACGTCTTAACTTTTGAGAAGATAAGAGCAAAGTTAGTAGGGTATGTGGATTCAAACTACGCAGGCAGTGTGGATTTCAGAAAATCGACTTCAGGTTACTCATTTGTACTAGTGTTGAGGGTCAAATATTGTATATTAGACCCCAGTTATTACTTGATTTTACGTATATGATAATGTTTAACGCTCTATTTTCATCTTGTTTGTACTACAAGGTGAGTTTAGGAGTTTGAATTGAAAAAGGGTATTAAATGTATGGATTTGACGCTCTAGAATCATCAAAGTAAGGGACGGACCCCAGGGGACTGAGATTAAAGAATTCATACGCCAGAGATTCGAGAAAATTAAGCAATTGAAATCCAAGAGGCTTGAAAGTCGTCCTGAATGCAAGATCACATAGTTCCCACCATCCGTTCAGCGCAAAATCATATATTTGGCCTGAGGACCATAAATTAATTGTACATGTCGAATTTTAGCCATTGGATCCTTGTGGAAGTGGCCCAATGGTAGATCAACCCATAAATCTTTGATTTTGGGGCCCACCTGATATCTGGATATGCTTCAATTTTTATCTCAATCCCTTAAATGAGGTGCTAAAATGGATGGACAGAGCGGATTTCACAATGGACCCCACTAGAAGTGCCAGTGCACGAGTGCATAAGTGCACTTGATGTGCACTGGACCAAGACAGTTAGTCAAAGATGGTGGACCCATCTCCTTCTACGCAGGAGACCCAGCGGCTGGGTTTGGTTAGTGGGCCCCAACCATCAGTTGGATTGCTAATCTAGATCATCTATCAGCTCCGTAGGGTGGCCAAGACTCTGGCCATACTTTCCTTTTGGTCCCTTGCGCACATACACACGTGGATCACTAGAAAACACAGGATGGATGGAAGTTGATTTGATATAATGGACCACACCAAGAATCAACCAAAACCACTCCTTTTCAACTGAAATTTCACCAGGAATCCAGTGAACATAGTGAATTTCTCCGAAAACATCACTTTGGGGCCCACCGAGCATCGCAGCGCAGGCAGATTCGCACTTTATGCATGTCCAATTTTCTCGGATGTTGCGGGGCGTTGTACGACCTATGTGATGGTCGGATCTCTGATCCTAACCGTCCAAAAGCTTTGGAAGGGGGTCTTTACCCTAACAATGGAGTTCAAATTGGTTTCTTGGATGTCTTTCGACCGGAAAGTCTTTTCGAACTCAAGTGGAGTTGCGTTTTCTGCTGCTGCGCATGTGAAACTCCACTGACTGACTTCACCGACCGCCCTAGCTTCTCTCTATAAAAGAGGGAGAGATCTGGATGTGAAAGATCATCCTTTGACAGGGGAAGCCAAGAAGAAAGAGACAGATCACGTGGAAAGGGCGGCTTTTGGAGGAGTTTTCTTCTCCATCTTCCTTTTTTCAGTTTTTCTGTTCCTGATTAGCTTTGTTGATGTCTTTCCTTTAAGTGCTTAACATGATCATGTCTATGATGAGCTAAATCTCTTAGCTAGGGATAAGAGTTGAAGCTTGTAGTGAGATGGGAGACATTTTTTATGCCTTTTGATTCATGTTTAACCAAAACTGATTTTGATTCTAGTTTGATTATAAGGAATGCCTTTAATTTTTAATGGTTTGTTGTGAGTTAAATTATAATGGATTTGTGATAGCTTAGAATATGTTCTTTGCTTTATTATGATTATAAAATTAGGAACCCCGTTGTTTACTAACCCCCCTTGGACATGGTTGGATGATGGAACCCTTCCTAATGTTCATAACTCTCTCAGATGGATGTGAATTGGTTAGATTCTGTTGTTTGCTTTATCTCATGGGCATGACCTTGTGATGGAATCAAGTCTAATTCTCATACCTCTTATCTATTGATGACTAGATTAAAGGACATTCATAATTGTTTTTAATGAAGTATCTTCCATCTAGATGAGGATAGGACTCTGAATCCAGTTGTGTTTGCGAATCAAGCATAGATCTCCTTAATTGTTACAAGTGGATCCTTGACACCCTAGTTTCCCACCTTTGAATTCTATAAGTTTTAGTTAATTAAATTCACAATTATTTCCTTAATTCTCCCTGATTTAGGTTACATCTTTGCCTAGTTCTAGTTCAAGTTACTTTCAAATTACGTACAAGGTTCAATC
This sequence comes from Magnolia kwangsiensis, assembly GCA_037074715.1. Taxonomy (NCBI): domain Eukaryota; kingdom Viridiplantae; phylum Streptophyta; class Magnoliopsida; order Magnoliales; family Magnoliaceae; genus Magnolia; species Magnolia kwangsiensis. The sequence goes on along the minus strand of CM073572.1, from coordinate 185,918,311 downwards.
CTATGGATTCGATCTCGGTCTTACCGAGATTATTACTACATCGCAACCCTATACTTGGGTTGCGAACAAGTTTTTAACGCCGATGCCGGGGACTAACGGTTACATTATTATGAGATTAACTAGTTTTAAAATTAGGTTAAGATCAAGGTTTTTCTAATTTTTAATTTGAGGATTAGGTTTTTTTATTTGATTTCTATAAACTAACCTAATTTTTCTGTTTTGTAGGATCTTGACATAGACTCTCTAAATTGGTAATCTCTTTCTAATTTTTCTATTTTTCTATTTTTAGGATTATATTTTATATTTTATTTTTCTATTTTTAAAAAATTTCTAATTCTACGATTTCTTTTATTTTTAGAAATTTTCTTATTTTCTAATTTAGGTTTAGAATTTTTCTAATTTTTTTTAGAAATTTTTTATTTCCTGTTTAGAAAGTAGTTTACTTTCTATTTTAGGATCTCTTTTTACTTCTAGACTTTTTATCTTTAGAAACTAACTTAGTTTGTTTTATTTTGCAGGATCTAACTTAGGAACTTCGAATTTAGTAACTTCCTTCCAACTCTTTTCTCTTTATTCCTAGATTTCTATTTCCTTTCTTTTAGGTTAGGTTTAGAATCTGAATTGAGCGTTGTGAGTGTTTCATGCCCAAGTGGGTCCATGATAACACTCGACGTCTCTTGACTGAAGGAGGATTGATTGATAGGTTGACTATCCATCGCAGGATTAGACACCGCTCGACATCCCAAGAGTTAATTGAAGTAATGGCTTCAAAGCAACCTCTTCTACCCCAACCTAGGGTGGAGGACATCCATGCTGAGAATGAGGTGCATTAAGCACCCTCGCCTCATACTTTACGAGATTATTTATAATCGGCCGGGGTGAGCACGCCCTCATGCATGATTTTTTCTGAGAATACGAGACACATGAATATCAAGTCAAGGGTGATCCAACTCCTTTCTAAATTTCATGGGCTTGAGTCAAAAAAATTCATATTTACACCCGAAAGAGTTTGATGAGATCATAGCCACTTTACATTTTCTAAACGTATTTAAGGACACAGTCAAGCTGAAACTCTTTCCCTTTTCTTTGAAAGAGAAAGCTAAGACATGGTTGCATTCACTACGTCCTAGATCTATTAGCACATGGAATGATATGCAAAGGGAGTTCATAAAGAAATTTCTTCTACATCATAAAATGAATACACTTAGAAAATCAATCATGAACTTTTCCCAAAAGGAGGATGAAATATTCTTCCAATGTTAGAAAAGGTTTAAGGATCTTGTCAGTTCATGCCCACAACATGATTTTGAAACGTAGCGCATTACACATTTTTTCTATGATGGACTGGCATCTTCCATGCGCCAATTGGTTGAGATGATGTGCAATGGGGAATTCATGAATAAAAATGTTGATAATGTGTGTGACTACTTGGATAGACTAGCTAAAAACGTACAATCATGGGGCACACATCCAAAATCAAGTACCATGTCTTGGTCGACTCAAGCTAAGGAGAGGGGTGGAATGTTTCTCCTGAAAAAGGATGATGATATCAATTATAAAGTGACTAATCTCATAAGGAAATTTGAGGCCATAAAATTAAAGAAGGATAAGGTTAATGAAACTGTTTGTGGTATTTGTGATGACAACATTCACACAACTGAAAATTGTCCAACAATACCTGCTTTTTGAGGGTTGTTGAATGAGGAATCTAATGCCATAAACAATTATCAAAGACCTCTCAATGGACCTACCTCTAATACATACAATCCTAGTTGGAGAAATCATCCAAACTTCAGTTGGAGGAATGGATAAACCGCTACCCCTCAAGGTTTATTTAATCAAATTCCACAACAAGAGAAACCTCAAGAGGACTCGATTCTAAAGCATTTTTAAAAGCAAGAGCTTTTCAATCAGGGTATGCTAGAAGCCTTTCAAGACTTTACAAATGATACAAGGACTTAAGGCTAAAAATATGATTTGGAATAAGGGGAACCTCCCAGCTCAACCTCTTCCCAATCCAAAAACGCAATATGAAGTTAGCGACCCAAGCTCTTCACATTAGATGGAGCAAGTTAAATCTATCACCACTCTTAGTAATGGGAAGATCATTGACAAAACTATTCTGGTCAAGGCTAAAAATCCTAAGGATCCAAAAGTAGGCAAAGATGATGGATCTAAACATGCTCCATAAGAATTAGGATGGGAATCTCAAGGGAAGCCGGTTGTTCCATTTTTCTAACAATTAGTTGCACCAAAACCTTTCTCTAACTCTCAGGACATTCTAGAGGTGTTGAAACAAGTGAAAGTCAATATCCCTCTACTTGATGCCATAAAACAAATACCTTCATATGTCAAATTCCTGAAAGACTTATGTACAACCAAAAGATGGTAAAATATTCAAAAGAAAATCTCTTTGATTGAGAAAGTGAGTGCCATCCTAAAGCAAGATGTGCTGAAGAAGTTTAAAGATCTCGGTAGCTTGACTGTATCATGTGTAATCGGGAACTATCGAATTGAGCACGCACTTCTTAACTTAGGAGCGAGTGTTAATCTGATTCCGTACTCGGTGTATAAACAGTTAGAATTGGGTGCATAAAAACCCCCCTTAACCACATTAGAACTTACTGATCACTCTGTTCTTGTACCGAGAGGGATAATTGAGGATGTGTTATTCCAGGTTGACAGATTCTATTACCCTGTAGATTTTATCATCCTGGATACTAAACCCATCAGTAACATGTGCACTCAATTTTTTATCATTCTTGGTCGCCCATTCCTTACCATTTCAAATGCAATTGTCAATTGCAGGAATAGTGTCATGAGCATGTCTTTTAAAAATATGACTTTGGAGTTAAACATATTTTTTAATACAGGCAGATGGTTAGAGGATGATAGAACGCCTCTGACCTTATCCTTTGACCCTCTAGAGACGTGCCTGGCTCACTCCCATGATTTTGATGATGACATGATTAGGGAGATGATCATCATGCTTAATACTGTGCTGGTACTTGAAGTTAACCGGTGGATGTTACAATTTGAAGAATTGCCCTAAACTAAAGAAGTGCCTCTACCGTTTAACCTCAAGGCACCGAAGCTTGACTTAAAACCTTTGCCCTTTGATTTGAAATATGTCTATATTTAGGTCAAGATGAGACATTTCTAGTGGTAATCTTTGCCCACCTAGAAAAAGAACAGGAGAGTGTGCTCATATCTACTCTCATTGAGCATAAGGGAGCCCTTGGATGGACGATTGCGGACATCCAGGGAATTGACCATTCGATTTGTACTCACCGCATATATCTTGAGGATAATGCATAGACTTCTCGTCAACCACAACATAGATTAAATCCAAATATGAAGGAAGTGGTTACAGTCGGGGTTCTTAAACTATTGGATGTGGATATCATATACCCTATATCCGATAGTCAATGGGTGACTCTAACTCAAGTGGTTCCTAAGAAATCGAGAATCACCATAGTAGCCAATGCCAATAATGAACTCGTGCCAACTAGAGTAACTACTAGTTGAAGAATGTGCATTAACTACATGAAGTTGAATACCATTACGAGGAAGGACCACTTTCCATTGCCCTTCATTGATCAAATTTTGGAAAGGTTAGCTGATCATTCCTATTACTGTTTCCTTGAAGAGTATTCTGGCTACAATTAGATAGAGACAGCCCCTGAAGATTAGGAAAAGACTACATTTACATGTCCCTACGACACTTTTGCTTGCTGAAGGATGTCATTCGGATTATGTAATGCCCCCACCACCTTTCAATGATGTATGATGAGTATCTTTTCTGATATGGTGGGGCAATATCTAGAGGTCTTCGTGGACAATTTTCCTATCTTCGATCTATCTTTCAGTGAGTGCTTAGAGAGTCTTAAATATGTGTTGAAAAGATGTGAAGAAAAGAACTTGGTACCTAATTGGGAGAAGTTCCATTTCATGGTTCGTAAGGGAATTGTCCTTAGACATATCATCTCGTCCAAAGGAATCGAGGTAGATAAGGCTAAAATCGATCTTATCTCTGGCCTACCTCCACCCAAGAACATACAGGACGTACGATCCTTCTTAGGACACACTAGGTTTTATAGATGATTTATAAAGGGCTTTAGTCTCATCTCTCATCCTACATGTAATCTAATTCAAAAGGATGCACCATACGAGTGGAATGAACAATGCTAGGAAGCTTTCACTAAGCTTAAGGGCATGTTAACTACTGCACATATCATACAGCCACCTAACTGGAGTCTTTCTTTTGAACTAATGTGCGACGCGTCTGACTATGCTCTTGGGGAGATTTTAGGCCAAAGAAAAGAAAAGAATCCTTACGTTATTCATTAAACAAGTAAGACTCTAAATCCTGCCCAAGTGAATTACACAACTACGAAAAAGGAACTCTTAGCCATAGTGTTCGATTTAGACAAATTTAGGTCCTACTTGATTGGATCCAAGATCATCATTTACATAAATCATGCGGCGCTCAAGTATATTCTTTTGAAAAATAATGCTAAGCCCCGCCTGATAAGATGGATCCTTCTACTTTGAGAATTTGATTTAGAAATTAATGATGAAAAGGGAGTAGAGAATGTAGTGGATGACCATCTTTTCCGCCTTAATTCCTCCGATTCCCTTGAGATGACACATATTAATGACATGTTTCCTGACGAACAATTGTTCAGAGTCTCCTATTCACCTTGGTTCGTAGATATTGCTAATTATCTTGTCACAGGTTTCATACCGACACATTGGACTGTGCAAGATAAGAAGAATTTTTTCACCAAGGTGCACAACTTTTTTTGGGACGATCCATATTTGTTTAAATATTGTCTGAAACAAATCCTAAGGAGATGTGTGCCAAACGATGAGCATTAGAGTATAATTTCTTTTTGTCACTCACAGGCATGTGGTGGTCACTTTTTTACTAAAAAGACCACGACCAAGATTATGCAGTGTGGCTTTTACTGGCCCACTATGTTCAAGGACACTCATGAGTTTTGCAAGGCTTGTGAGCATTGTCAGAAATTGGGAGCATTATCCCATCGAAATATAATGCCCTTGAACCCCATTCTTATTATAGAGGCATTTGATTGCTGGGGCATCGATTTCATGGGACCATTTTCCCAATCTTTTGGAAATTTATACATTTTGCTAACCGTAGACTATGTCACTAAATGGGTTGAAGCGATTCCGTGTTGGAACAATGACCATCGCACCGTCATTAAATTCTTAATAGAAAACATCCTTTCCCGGTTCGAAATGCCTCAAGCCATCATTAGTGATGGGGGCTCATACTTTTGTAATAGACCATTCGAGAGTTTAATGAAGAAATACGATATCTCTCATAAGGTAAGCACCCCATACCACCCACAAACAAGTGGGTAAGCTGAGATTTCCAATAGAGAGATTAAACACATCTTTAAAAAGGCGGTTAACTCTGACCGTAAGGATTGGTCAATCCGATTGACTGACGCCTTATGGGCTTACCGTACCACTTTTAAAACTCCTATTGGAATATCCCCCTTTAGAATTGTTTATGGGAATGTTTGTCACTTGCCTGTAGAGTTGGAACATAGAGCCTACTAGGCGATCAAAAATTCAAATTTCAATTTGGACAATGCTGGCTCGCCCCGCAAACTTCAGTTAAATGAACTTGAAGAAATAAAAAATGATGCATACAAGAACTCGAGAATTTACAAGGACGAGATGAAGGCATTTCATGACCAACATATTCATCGAAAATCATTCACGCTAGGTCAGAAAGTCCGTTTGTATGATTCTCGGTTACATCTCTTTCTGAGTAAGCTCGAATCTTGTTAGACCGACCCTTTCATTATTATCAATGTTTATCCTTATGGGGCTGTCGAGATTCGAAATTCAGATAATGACAATGATTTTAAAGAAAATGGACATCAATTAAAGCCATTAGTTGAGAAATTTGATTCAGAGGACATGTTCATGTCTTTAAATGATCTTGTTTACTAGGATTGATCTCCTAGTTTGATGGAGCTATAGGTATGTTTATTGCTTTCATAGGACTAAGATAGTTTTTTTTTTTATCATTCTAGGTTAGTCGGCTTTATGCCGTTAGGCTAGTTTACTTTCCAGTTGTTTTAAGATAGTTTGCTTTTGTTAGATTAACTCTCGTGCCGAACCACCTTCAAACTGAAATCTCTTTGAGAAAAAACTGCTTAACTCCGTCATTAGGTACCATCTTTCCATTATTTCTCCTTTACTTCCATTATCTCATGTGCATTGCATGCTTATCTCTTTTACATTGAGGACAATGTAGATTTTAGGTTGGGGATGTGAGATTAGGTTTAATCAGTTTTTTCTTAGTCTTGAGCAAAAATTGTGAAAAATTTTAAACTTTTTCTGAAAATTTTTGTGAATTCGAAGTGATTTTGATGACTATCTTTGATTTACAAGTATAAGATACGTAATGTTAGATTCAAGTATTTTTTGATTTTATAGTTAAGTTCGAATTGCTAAATCATGATTAGAAGTTTAAAACATTGATTGAGTCAGTTTGATATTGAATTATTAACTTGGTAATCACTAAGCATGGAAGGAACCAACTTGAGGAATTTATCCATCATGTCCAAAGAAAAAATAATAATACCTAGCTAAAAAAACAGTTGTCTTTGGAAAGGGTTGGGAGATTGATCTTCACCATGGGTTTGCTCCCTATAGGTAAGGGTTCGATTTCCCTCCTTGACTTTACCTATAAAAAGTTGACATAGCGTGAAAGCTATCAATGGAAAAATCAAAAGCTGGAAGAATGAAAAATTGAACTGTAAGGTAATTTTTATTTCAGGTTAAATGCTCTTGTGATTATCAATGTTATTATGAAAATAAAGAATTGAGCATTTGATTGTGATAAGTTTAAGTTTAAGTTTCACTATACACCCATGTAACTCAATGTTTAGAATTTTTCTAAGCGATGGAATAATACTTTGAACTTGGCTATGAAGTTTATAGTGCGCTTGAGTCTAGGAGAAAGTAATGCCCAACATTCATGAATTTTAGATTCTAGTATCTGGATTGTTTTTCAAAAATCACTCTAGTTTATAGAATTTGTCCTGTAATTCTTAAAATACTTTTTGCATACTTTGCTCGAGACTAACAAAATGCTAGTTGGAGATTGTGTTGAGGGTCAAATATTGCATATTAGACCCCAATTATTACCTGATTTTATGTATATGATAATATTTAACACTATTTTATTCGTGTTTGTGCTACAAGGTGAATTTAAGATCTTGGACTGAAAAAGGGTGCTAAATGCATGAATTTGATGCTTTAGAATCACCAAGCCAAGGGACAGAAAAAGGGGACTGAGATTGAAGAATTTACACGGTAAAGATCTGAGAAAATTAAGCAATTAAAGTCTAAGAGGCCTAAAAGTCATCCTGAATGCAAGATCACATGATTCCCACTATTCGTTTGGCACGAAACTATATCTGGCCTGAGGACCATAAATTAACTGTACACGTCAAATTTTAGCCATTGGATTCTTGTGGAAGTGGCCCAATGAACAGATCAACCCATAAATCTCTGATTTTGGGGCCCACCTTATATCTGAATATGCTTTAATTTTTGTCTCATTCCCTTAAATGAGGTGCTAAAACGGATGGACGGAGCGGATTTCCCACACACATCACAATGGACCCCACTGGAAGTGCCAGTGCACAAGTGCACTCGACGTGCATTGGACCAAGACAGTCAGTCTAAGACTATTGACCCGTCTCCTTCTGCACAGAAGACCCAGCGGTCGGATGTTGTCCGGCCGAGTTTGGTTAGTGGGCCCCACCCATCATCTGAATCACTGATCTGGACCATCTATCTGCTCTAAAGGGTGGCCAAGACCCTGGTCATGCTTTTCTTTTAGTCCCTTGCGCACGTACACACGTGAATCATCAGAAAATGTAGGATGGATGGTGAGTTGATTTGATACAATGGACCACACCAAGAATCGACCAAAATCACTCCTTTCTAACTTAAATTTCATCAGGAATCCGATGAATGGTGTGGATTTCTTCGAAAACATCATTGTTGGCCCACCGAGCATCATAGCATGGGCAGATTCATACTATACACACATTCAGTTTTTCTGGACGTTGCGAAACGTTATAAGACCCATGTGATGGTCAGATCTCTGATCTAAACTGTCCAAAAGCTTTGGCAGGGGGTCTTTACCCCAACCATGAAGTCTAAATTGATTTCTTGGACGTCTTTCGACTGAAAAGTCTTTCCCAACGCAAGTGAAGTTTCATTTTCCAATGACCGACTTCACCGACCACCCTAGTTTCTCTCCATAAAAGAGAGAGAGATCTGGATGTGAATGATCATCCTTTGATAGGGGAAGCCAAGAAGAAAGAGAGAGATCACATGGAGAGGGCGGCTTTTGGAGGAGTTTTCTTGTCCATCTTCTTTTTTTCAATTTTTTTTTTTTTTTTTGTTCCTGATTAGCTTTGTTGATGTCTTTCCTTTAAGAGCTTAGCATGATCATGTATATGATAAGCTAAACCTCTTAGTTAGGGCTAAGAGGTGAAGCTTGTATTAAGAAGGGAAATTTTTTTTTATGCCTCTTGATTCATGTTTAACCAGAACTGATTTTAATTCTAGTTTGATTATAAGGAATGTCTCTAGTTTTTAATGGTTTATTGTGAGTTAAATTACAATGAATTTGCGATAGCTTAGAGCATGTTCTTTGCTTTATTATGATTATGAAATTAGGAACCCTGTTGTTTTCTATCACCCCTTGGACATGGTTGGATGACAGAACCCTTCCTAATGTTCATAACTCTCTCAGATAGATGTTGATTGGTTAGATTCTATTATTTGCTTTGTCTTATGGGCATGACCTTGTGATGGAATCAAGTCTAATCTCATACCTCTTATCTATTAATGACTGGATCAAAGGACGTTCATAATTATTTTTAATGAAGTATCTTCCATCTGTATGAGGATAGGACTCTGAATCCAGTTGTGTTTGTGAATAAAGCATAGATCTCCCTAATTGATACAAGTGGATCCGTGGCACCCTAGCTTCCCACCTTTGAATTATACAAGTTTTAATTAATTAAATTCACAATTATTCCCTTAATTCTCCCTGATTTAGATTACGTCTTTCCCTAGTTCTAGTTTAAGTTACTTTCAAATTACGTACAAGGTTCAGTCCCTGTGGATTCAACCTCGATCTTACTGAGATTATTACTACATCGCAACCTTATACTTGGGGTGTGAACAACTAGCGGGTGGAGCAATTCGTTGGATGACGAAGCTTCAGTCCGTGATGGCTCTTTCCATGACCGAAGTAAAATATATGACAGTGACAGAAGTGTTTTACGAAAGTGTTTGGTTAAGAGGCATGATAAATCGTTAGGACTTCAGCAAGAGGTCGTGCCGGTTAATTGTGATAGCCAGAGCACTATTAATTTGATGAAAAATTCTTTTTTATCACTCATGTACTAAATACATTAATGTTTGTCACCACTTTATCCTACAAGTGCTTAAGGAAGGAGGCATAACACTGGAGAAGATTCACACCAGCATGAATTCAGTAGACATGCTCACCAAGGTTGTTCCTATAGAGAAGTTCAAGTTTTCTGTAACTTCACTGGGCTTGGCGATGGCGTAAAAGAAGGATGAAGTGTGCACGAGAAGCATTGATTGGAGCTATGATGTGATGCAAATATAAGAGAAGAGGGCAAGAAGTTACACATTTGAAGATTGACGGCATGGTAGAGATTGTTGTTAATAGATATCTTAAATCTGAGAAAATTCAACTAGCTCGAGAAAGTTAGGCTAAAAGTCTAGCAAGAATGTATTTTGGAACTTCCGAGAAATTCAACCAGTTGAAGGATAGGTTCGATTAGTCCTTCGACAATCCCAAGCTCTGGTTCGACTAGTCGAAGGTTATGCAGATTGTGGGCGTACTGCGTAAATTTGAGGCATTTTCCCAACTATTCCAAGTCAGTGCGAAAGTAGGGTTGTGTAATCTGTAAATAGGAGTTCCTATGGCCATTCTAAAATATTCTAAGGCTTCTTAAAAGTATCTAAAGAGTTTTTAGAATGGGTTCTAGGGTTTCGAATGGTGTAACAAGGATAAGATTCAAGGTTGTTTGAATCGGATAAGTCTTTTCTCTTTGTAATTTATGCTTTCATAGTAAATTTTTATCGCTTTGTGTAGTGGTTTTTTTCCGAAAGGAGTTTTCACGTTAAATCTTTGTGCTCTCTTTTGTTTGCTTGGTGCTCTTGGATTGCTATCCTAGATCCATCTCTGTGCGATTCCATAGCCCAATCCCTAACAAAGCTTACCCTAAACACTTCTAAAACCCTTTTTGTGCTTATCTATTAACAAAAATGACTATACAATAATATACATGATTAAGCTCGTAACCATCCTATTGCTTTGATTTTAAACCATCATCTAACTATCCATCATATTTGTATCTACCAAACAAGTCATCCAAATATCGAGATAAACTGATTATTTTAAAGATCATAGGATATAAGTTAAAACTAACGGTTGAGTTTTTTAATTCAAAACTTGTAACGTCTTGAAAAAATCCGTATAAAGACACGAGTACCACCTCAGGCAGAAATTGCTAAGGATCGAATTATGTAGAAATTAGACGAAAACTAATTAAGTGCTAAACAGAATTAAATAATAAATTAGTTTGAATCACTTTATATACGAACTGCAAGACCCAAAACCATTAGAATCGCTAACCCAACATCACCTAAAAACCTAGGATCAATCTCAAAACTCAGTTGCTCTCGGGAGCACATTGAAACTCTGTACCAGACTTGGACCGCACGTCGAAAGTTCGATTACCGTAAAACTATACAGTTATGACTGCCTTACTAGGCTTGACAACCATCTCAGGAATTAAATCCAAATAGTATCCAGAAACACACAAGTTGAGCTCGGAGCGAAGTGTGTGAGAAACGCGAATATCTTCAAAAAATAGACTCAAACTGTATCTCCCTGGGTTTTCAAGGGCTGTGTAAGAACTCGGCTCCTGAATTTTCAGGTGTCATGGATGCCCTAATGGGCTTCATATTTTAATTACATTTGGATGATCTCATAAACAATGAAGGATTTAGCAAGGCATAAAGCATAAGTACGTCATAAAGCAGTATCAATTGCTACTAAATATAAAGATATCCAACCCACGATTTCAAAGTCATCTAAATAGGGAACCAGTCCTACCCATATATGAACCAAGGCGACTAGAGCTTTGATCCATACCTCGTGGTAGCCCGAACTCAACTAAAAGGATCCATCGAAAGTCTGGAAGCAGAAAAGTTCCTCTTCCCTATCCTTGCTCACCTCGCTCGCCTCATTGAGCTCCGCCTCACCTACATCTAATAAAGAGCCTGATTGGTGTTTTAAAATATTATCCCAGATTGAGAGTTAGTGATCAACTCAGTGGGTGCTATTAGTCTTAAGTTGTAACAAACATCAATTACATTATGAACTTAATGAAAGGCAGACATTCATAACACCTAACTAATCTTGTTAATGCATATGCATGATAGATGATATGATGCATGCGCTCACCACAACACTCCCTCAAGTGACCTCGTCTAACGATAGCGTATGGCCAACACTCCCTCAATGCGACCTCGACTGTCGAGTCATCAACCTAGTTAGTGTGATGCGATGATAGTGTTAGACAAGTTCTTAATTAATTCTATTTATCTAGCAGGTTGAGGAAACTAGTACACCCCATGTATCAATGTCCTCAACTCTTTGCGATGTTAAGACCCCTCAACGTGCGAGGCCAGGGCACCATGATCCTTGATCATGTTGGGTTCTCCATCCTTGACTTCAAGAATATGGGGAGTGCTGAGAAAAGGGATCTCTTGCGGTCACTATAGGGAGGTTTGTCACCCCAGTGTAAGCCGACATCTCGGAGACAGTGTCCCATTCCACCATGTTCGGCTCACGAGTCGGTGGATCGGCTTCAAATGGTTAGCAATGGGCTACAATGGTTGAAGGGTGTTCCAGGTTCCATACATATGTGAGTAAATAGGGTTAACAGATAAGGTTAAACAGTAAATGGGCTAGATCGTATGAGTTAAGGCAAGCACGTGACAGACGACATCAGGTACGATCAACCCATGTAGTCTAACTACAGTCGCCCACGCGCACTAGCCCAAATCTATGGGTTTATCCTAAGGATAGTCCTACTAATAGGACCACCTTCACTCTCCTCATATTCCTGACCAACCTCAGGGTCTTAATGGATCCATAGCATACCAACAAATAAGGTTATCATCTAGCATATGTAATATCATGCATCTACACTTCTCAACAAATAAACTCAGATTTTTCCTACCACGCAAAGCTAACAAATTTACGAAATAACAGTGCATGTGTGTAGTGTGGGTTAGTGAGGAAACTAAGCATTTCACACACACACACACACACACACACATATATATATATATATAATAGGAACAAATGCACATGGATTAATAAATCATATATACTACAAGGTAACATCATACACAAATCAACAAGAAATGCACATGCAACATCAAATTTACACCATTCATATGCGAGACAACAACATTCCATCACTATTTTATGTCGATTGAAAGAATCATGATAGGGTCTTTCCTATGTCCTCTCTAGATCCTCCAAATACATCATCCAAGCAATCAAAATCATTAAACTCATACTAAAATTGGTGCTATGCCACTTAAGGATAATAGTCTACACCTATGGATCGTTGAAGGCTTAGAAAATGGCCTAGGAGTGACGAACTCGGTGTCAATCAGCTGAAATCCTAAGACAATGTACTTGTATGTTAGAATCTCATGCAAATTCACCCTCAACATGAGGGGTTTCTAAGAGATGAGGGATTTACCTACTTAATCAGTAGAGAGGGGTCCTTCCGGTTGTGGGTGAAGAATTTGTTAAGGAAGAGGAGATGAGTAGTAAGAATCGGACTCCCTTGGGCCCCACCTCGATTTATGGTCCACTTTCTCCCCTTCTACACTCTCCCTTCCTCTCTTCTTCCTTTCTTCTTTCTCTCTTTTCTCTCTTCTCTTCTCTCTTTCTCTCTCTCTTTCTTTTCTCTAGGGAAAAATCATATGGGGAGAGGAGGTGCCCAAATGAGGCCCTTTTATAATGCCAGATTTGGTATAAATGGCCCCAAGGGCTAGGTTTTTACTATACTAAACCTATGAGAGGGTCTTTCTAAGCTCTTCTAAGCTTTAGGGCCCACTATGGGGTATACATATTGATATACACTGTAGGATAGTTAGCCCTAATGATGATCTATGTATGTATATGATCGGCCCGCCATTTAGATGCACGTATCGACAGATATGATTGGAAGGCTGTTCAACATTCACCAATGATCAATCGGGGCCGTGACTATATGGATATAAGCAGGAAAATATTTTTACACTATGTGTGAAGTTTGGTCATAAACCGACGGTCCAAAATCCTCAACTTTGCATAAGAGTGGACGACCCAATTCACTTAAGTTTCAGCTTCTCCCTTTAGGGTATTCGCACTACTCATGCATTCGTCCTTTGGCTCAAGTTGAGCAGTTCTTGACAGTACTCAGGTCTGACTCTTGCGATGGATGTCAAGCCCAGTAAGACAGACAGTACTCTAGAATTTTGGAACTAGTAGCCCACCAATGAGCGGTCTAGAGCTTGTTCGAAGAATCAGGGTATTTCTTGAATGAACTTGGTAATGAGATTTCTCGTGGGTAATGATTAGGGTTTGGATTAACTATATTCATAGTATGGTATATTTATATCTAGGGAAAGTAGAGATTAGGTCATGATTACTCTGAATCGCCGGTTTTAGGCTAAAGGAGTAACAGGGTTGATTTGGTCTATTAGTCAAGATCTGAGTGGATTCGTTGGCTTCCAAAGGTTGATTAATTGGACTAGTGTTGTTCTTTACTGGTACTAGCCGTGTACAACTAACATTGAGCGTTAATAGTCAGTAAGTGATAATATAAGCTAATTACAGAAGAAAATTTCAAGGATTTTTGAAAATTTAAAATAGTGAAAAATCCAGGATGTTACACGAACTTAAGTGATTTGGGTCATTCACTTGCAGGCCAAATCTAAGGTTTTAGATCGTCAGATTTTGACTCAACTTCACCCTCAGATTAGGAAAATTTTCCTACACAGGTCAGTGTACTTGTGGCCCTGATCGAGTGACGATAGTCATTGAACTGAAACAGGTCCTTCACGGTCGATCTGTAAATCTGATCGGACTGAAAAATTAACTTAACATAGATCCATTGTCAGGAAACTTTCTCTGGACCGTATGCAGAAAATGGACCTCCGGATGAGCTCCGTTAGCCCGAAACAGACACTCTTTGACTATAACTTAAGTATACCATGGCCCTGGGGCCATTGACATCAGTTCTGGGCCTATATAAAGGCCTTAACCGAACCCTCTCTCATTCCATACGAATTTCCAAAACTCTAAGAGAGAAGAGAGAAAAGAGAAGGAAAGAGTGAGAGACTGAGAGATCGTTGATGGGATTCAATCCCACCGCTACACGTGCTAAATCATCCTACCTGTATCCTTACACTGGTTATTTGACTCCATTTTTGGATAAGGAATCCTAACCCTAATCTATTTTAGGTATCCAAATAGGTAGATCAGTGAATTAGCTAACCTATTTCATGCTATAAGTAGCCGTTGTGCCGTAGATAAAGGCGTAATGTTCAAACTGAGCTTGATACATGTGTATCGATGAAAGGTACGAACTATAAATGTTTAGGTTATGGTTTACAAGGCTTTCATTATCGGTTAATGATTATGCTGACTTGATTGTTGTCACATGTGCTTAGATGCAATATTTTTCATGTATTATACATATATATGAACTATGTTGAATATAATGCATTCCATGTGTTTGTTGAAATGTTTGAATGAATATGAAATTAGGATTTGTGCTTGCCATGATTAATGATTGAAGATACATGATTATTGTATGCATGATAGATCCTTTATGAAAGGATTTGCCATAATATATGTTATAACTACTTTATTACATGTTTGTTAATATGTGTACTCTAAGTATTTGATAAAATGCCTGAATGAGAAAATGCTTGTTGAAATGTATTTAATGAGGGCATTGAGATAGGATTCTCAATTACCTTATCTATAGCTATAGTTTCCTTCTCGTAATCTATCTCGCTACTACATGATTTATAGATGAATGTCTATGTATGATAACATGTGTACATGTGTTCATTAAAATGCTCAAATGAGATTTATAGCTGAATTGATAGTCACATGCTGTTTTGAGTATCACACATGAATAGCTATTGTGTTGAGTATGATTGGGACCAATACAAAGTCCTGGCAATCGATAATGATCTCGAATTAGTGACCGAGGTCATTTCGCCACACAAGACACGTTCAATGAATTCGAGTTATACGTTGTTTGTCAGCAGTGGTTATTACACGCGGAATGCTTACGTACTCCATGTTGATCAATTCAACATATGCTTTTATCAGTCGAGCTTGTCAAGTAATCCGATTAGCCTAATGTGTGTTTACCATGTATGGATGCTACTACTTGAATCTAAGGTACCACTTACCAATAAAAATCTCGTTTAACCTTGGTACCATGATCTGCTAAGACTCATGAGTCAGGCATGGTAGTATGGGACACCGTGGTAGAGCTATCGGCCTACACTGGGGTGACGAGCCTCCCCGTAGTGTCCATTGAGTAAACCAAACTCGTGAGCCGAATACGTTGGTACGAGACACTGTATTCAAGCTGTCGACCTATGATAAGGTGACGAGCCTTTTCTGTAGAGACCTCGAGTATAAAATAAGCCTACGATCAGGTGAGGAGCCTCTCGCAGTGACCTTGAGTGTGAATTAAGCCTACGATGAGGTGACGAGCCCCCCGTAGTAACATATAGTGTAAACTCATGAACTTGCCTATCGTATATGATTAACTATGATTGAAGACCTTAAATGGATCAATGTTTGGGTCAATGATATAAAGGGAGGTACCTTAGCTTCTCAAACCTGCTGTATGAATAAGTCGAATTAAGAACTTGCCTAATTAAGCACATGCACCACATTGCATATGTCTTTGGCGTTGGAGTTGAGCACAGCGAGAGTGTTTCATGTGCGACCGTGAGATGATGTAGCAGAGGGAGTGCAGGCGAGGGCATACATCATTATCTCATTCCATCCTTACATTAACAAGAGTACTTAGGGCATGATTGTTGTACTGCTTTATCATTACTGCTTAATTGAATTGACAACACGTTAACCTTTGCCTTATAACTCCACTGAGTTGATCACTCACTCCCACTTTGGGATAATATTTTAAAACACCAACTAGACTCTGTTATAGTTTCAGATGACGACGAGGCTTGCAAGTCGGAGCCTGCCTTCTACAACGATGAGAAGTTCTCTTATTTGTAACTCTCTGGCAGGTCTATGTAGATCTGGAGTTGTGTCACTGGGGCTACTGGGATATGGATTAGAGGACATTATATTTTATCATTTTGTATATTTTAGAACTATACGTGTAAGTATTTAACCTGACAACATGTTGATACTTTAGGGACTTACCACTTATATGCTTTATATATTTATCACAGTCTTTCACTTGTATAATTTAATTGTCTCTAGAGTATAATATGTTGATTTAGTGTAATCCCATTCATGTTTAATGTCCTAATATAGATAATATTTAATTATCATTATTTATGTTACATAATTGATGCGTTGGAACTCGGGGGTTGAGCAGACCAATTTTCAAGGTGTTACAAGTTGGTATTAGAGCATGATTTAGATTAAACTAGACCTGGGTTAGTGTAAGATGATGCACACTGACATACTTTGATCTAGACGGGAGCGATAAAACGTAGAAATAATCATAGGATTCACCATTAAAATCAAACCCGTAGGCATCTGCGATCATGTGAGATGGCCTCAATCCTTTTCGAGACCATCAATCGATGGGTTTAGACGATGGTTCGGTGTATTTCACACTCAAATAACCCTAAAAGTATGAATATACGCAAGATGGAACCTAAAACCGCACCAAATAGACCCAGGGGCCCAAACGGCCCAAATCGGGGGGGGGGGGGGGGGGGGGGGGGGGGGGGGACCAAAGTGGTCCCTGCACACATACGACACCCCGGGGGGATACCATTGCCCCTAGGGTGATGCTATCACCCTTAGTCCTACGGACCGCGATGACATCGCTCCACCCACTAGGCCTCGCAGTCCGGTTTCGTTCGGGCTTGTAGGGTTGCAGCGGGCCGGTCGTGCCGGCCATGGTACATGCATGTGGGGCCCATGAAATTGTGTGGGGACCCCTATAACCCCCCCCCCCCCCCCCCCCCCACCACCCATCCCCCATTTGCTTCATTTCCTCCTCTTATACCCCTCCAAGCTTTCCATATCTTTCAAAATCCCATCTTTCTCTCTTAAATCTCCCTTTCAATCTTAAATCTTCTTCTTCTTCATCACTACATACACACCTCCCATCATTTCTTTTACACCCATCTCCTATCTCCTTCATTTTCTCCCCTTTGAGCACACAAACCCTCCTTTGTGTCTCAAAAATCTCAAGCTTCAACAACTCATCCTATCCCTTCATTTTATTTCACATTCATGGCTCTTTTTGAGCTAGTAGCGGCCATATTTTCAATTTTCACACTTCTTTCTCTCATGGCAAAGAAGAGGGCTTCTACGGATGAAGTCGAGCCTAACCGCCCTACCTGTTCAAGGAGGTAAAAAGGCTCCAAACCAAACACAAGCGTCGATCTTGAAATAAGGACAAAGCAGGATCTCGATCCTCAGATTCCCCTCGAAAGAGCTCTACTGACGGATATGACACATGAAAGGTTTCAAGGCTGTAGGGTCTTCTTTGAAGCACATGTGGATGAGAAATTATTTGGGCTTTATCTGGCGATTGATCTCCTATTGGATGCCAGGTGGGGTTTCATATTTGAGGGCAAGTCCCGTGCGAATGAGAGCATTGTCTGAGCCTTCTACGCCTATATATGAGAGCCACTGTGGGAAGGCAGAAACCCATTGTCAATGTGGAATTGATAGCCTGAGTCATGGGGATGCCACATGGGGAGGTTCATGCTAGCGAGAAGAGTCTCAGGAGTGTGCGTGAAAGAGATCGATGTACGTGATTTCTTTGCGGCCGACTGGTCCACTGGAATCGAGGCAACTGCCTCTCAGCGACCAAGATGACTCACGACTTCAGCTTGCTCCACCACATCTTCACACACAATGTGTATCACAGGTGGAGCAATCACAGCGAATGCATGCGTCTGATGGTAGACTTCCTATACAGGTCTGGGCAAGGAGATAAGTTATGCCTGCCTACGTATGTACTGCTAAAGACTTGGCTCAGAAAGGCTTGCACCAATCCATTTCATTGATGACACTACTCTCAACAACATGAATATTGGGTCATGACAATGTCAAGCCCGACTCGATGAGAGTGAGGATGAGACGAAAAGTGAAGGGAAGAGAGTGATGAAGAAGGCGGAGATGAGATAGAGGAAGAAAGCGAGGAAGGGGAAGAGCTGGAAGAGGAAGAAGAGGAGGCCCAAGACTCTGATGGGGGCTCTTCTCCTGCTACACATGAGCCCCACTGTGATCAAGTTACTTTAGAGGCCCACTTGGCTTAACTTGAGGAGGGCCAAGTCGCTATGCGATAGGAGGTTAGAGAGACCTGGGCCAAACTTGAAGAGAATAGGGCCTTCATGAAATAAAAATTTAAGAAGGTGTCTCGCACCTTGAACGACTAGCCCTATATTGTAGTCGTCTTTGGGTTTTCTTTGCTTTCCTATTTTTGATGTTATAGCCTTGATAGGCTTAGTAATATAGTAGAGTGGTTGGTAAGTTTTAGTGTTTGAAACTTTGCTTAGATTAGCTCACATGCATCTTCTTTCATGATCCATGTAATACTACATCTCATGTATTGTGACAATTTTGGTCAAATGAAATGCATGAGGTCAAAACACAACTCAAAAGTGGGCCACGCCATAGGGCAACAATAGGAATGAGAACCACCACTATCAATTGATTGAGAGAGAGAGAGAGAGAAAGTTACCTTAATGTTCGGGGAGAGATCCACGGGAAGAGAGGTGGGAGAGATCTGTAGGGCCGGCACTAGGAGAGGGACAGACGGAGAGGAGCATATGAGAGGGAGAGAGAAACAGAGAGGGTTTGAGGTTGGTGAAATGAAATGAAGGGAATGGGGTGGCTGACGTCAGCAAGTTCTGTGGGTCCCATCATGAGGTATGTGTTATATCCAAACCGTCCATCCCACTGGCCAGATCGTCGTAAGGCTTAAGATAAAAAATAAGACAAATCTAACTATCAAGTGGACCACACTGAAAAAAGTAGTGGGGAATTAAATGTCTACCATTGAAACCCTTTGGGGGTCACACGAGTTCTGGATTAAAATGAAATTTATTTTTCCTCTTCACCCAGGTCTTTGTGACCTTATGAACAGATTGGATGGAAAATAAATGTTATGGTGGGCCTAGAAAGTTTTCAACGGTGGAAATCATTATCTCCACTGTTTCCAGTGGTATGATTCACTTGATCATTGGATATGCTTCAATTTTGGGATCAACCCCTTAAATTAAATGGAAAAACTGATGAACGTCTTGGATAGACTACATAAATTCAAGTTGGGCCCAACTGAGTTTACTCAGTACCATAAGAGCGTACTGAGTAACTCAGTACGCAATCCGATTTCGAAACGGATTGGCTACTCCCCTTGCTACCCACCACTGGATGATGGTTGGTGCTCTGTGGGCCCCACCATGATGTATGTATTTCATCCATTTCGTCCATCTATTTTTCCAGATCATTTTATGGTATGTAACCAAAAATGAGGTATATCCCAATATCGAACGGGCCACCTTACAGGAAACAGTGTTGAATGAGCATCGACCATTAAAAACCTTTTGGGAGCCATAAAAGTTTTGGATCAAGCTGATCTTTGTTTTTTCCCTTCATCAGGGCCTGTATGATATAATCAATAGATTGGATGTCAAATAAGTAGTACTGTGGCCCTTAAGAGGATTTTAATGGTGGATATCCAATCAATATTGTTTTCCTATGATGTGGTCCACCTTAGGTTTATATCCCTATCATTTTTTTGATCAAGCCCTAAAATGATCAGTAAAAATGGATGAACATAATGGATGAAATACATACATCATGGTGGGGCCCACATAGCACCGAATACTAGCCAACGGGCAGGTGGCAGGGGAGTAGCCAATCCATTCCCATCCATGCTGGTATTTGTGGTGCGGTCCATTTAATCTTTGGAAATGATTCATTTTTGAAATAATTCTTTGAAATGATCTCGAAAAATGGATGAACGGTGTGGGTTGATCCCAAATTTTCAGTAAATCCAAAACTTAATTGGACCATGCCACATGAAACAATGTGGAATAATGATTTCCACCATTGATACCTTCCTTGGGCCCACATTTACGTTTATTTACCATCCAACCTATTCATAATATCAAATATATATGAATGAAGAGAAAACAAAAACATCAGCTTGATCCAAAACTTTTATGGCCTCCAAGAATTTTTCAATGGTAGAGGTTCAATCACACTATTTCCTGTGGTGTGGTCCACTTGAGCTTTGGATATGCGTCCGTTTTGTTCTTTAGACCTCAAATTATCTGTTAACGTGGATAAACGGAATAGATAAAATAAATAAATAATGGTGGACCCCACAAACTTTACTTTGGTAAAGGTAACGACTAACTCACCTAAATGTAGAGGGGTTTCCTTAAAACATTCATAATCATATATTGGGCTTGCCTTAATGTGATTCACATATCCAACCCTACTCATTATGTGTGTCCCACTTGGATGAGGGGTCAGACCAAGTTTTGGCTACATCCAAAACTTGTGTGGGCCCCACCAAGTGCTTTTATATTTTTTATGATGTCTTGACATGGTTTTAGACGGTATGGTTCACCTGAGTTTTGTTTACGGATGATTTTTGCAATATCTCATAACCTAAAGAGGACACATTAAATGCACGGTGTTGATGTTCGACACACATCATGATGGGGCCCACAAAACTTATTAACATCAATTTGTAGGTTCTCATATGGTCAATAAGTTGGGTCACAATTTTGACAACAATATTTAGCCCATTTTATATGTATAGTCCATTCACTCTATTTTATTGATCAATACCCTTAATTTGACTAGTTACTCGCCCCAATTAGGCTAGCTACATGTGAAAAAGGTATTGGGAATACAAGATTGATCAACAATTTGAGTGAAATTTGATTTAAACATATGAAGTTATTTACTCTTCAATCTGGACTAATTCGATTGTTCAAAAATAGTTAAATGTTCAATTAGTGGATGTGCCTAATAATTTATTAAAAAATATTTTTTTCACAGATAAATATCAATTTCCATATAAAAATTACAATTTTTTTCAAAATGTATATTTTTTTCCTCTTAATTTTTCTTTGAAAACTTTTAACAAAATATCATTTTTATTATAAAATATTTCAAAAAAAAATTAAAATACAAATTCTGAATTTTTATTTTCGAAATATCTTAAATTTTCACAATTTTTAATTTTTTTCCCAAAAATTCCAAAATGCCGATTTTTTTTCTTTAAAAGCATCATTTTGTTTTCAACTTTTCAATTTTTTTAAAAAATTACATATATTTTTTCAAAATCTTAGTGTTTTTATAAATAACTTTTTCTTTTAATTTCGAATTTTGAACATTTTCAATTATTTTTTAGAATCACAAAATTTTTCAACTTATTTATTTTTCATTTCAAAATGCTTATTTTTTGATAAAGTATTGATTTTTTAATATCATTTTATTTTAAAAAATTTCAATTCTTTTTCACTTCCCCATTTTTCAAAAAGCATTTTATTTGAACTTGTCAATTTTTATTGAACTTCACAATTATTTTTTTTTATTTTTCAAATTTCAAACTCTCATTTTCTTTTTTAAAATAATTTCATTTTTCAACATTGTGAAAATTTTCACTTTTTAAAAAATATTTTTAATTTTCTTTTTTAGGATATTATTTTTTCTCAAAATCAAATGCTTTTTTTTTTCTTCAAATTTATCAACTTTATTAAATATTCTTTTTTGTTCACACAAAATAGATTTTTATTAAATCACGATTTTTAGTTTTTCAAAATCTAATTTTTTTTCTCAAACATTGTTAAAATTTTTAAACTTCTCAATATTCTTTTTCATGTGATATTACAAATCATTTAAATATTAGTTTTAAATTAAAAAATAAAAATAAAAATTCAACTCATTTGATATAAAAATAAAATAAATTTTCTTTTTGCATTCAATCAATTGTTAAAAAATAATCTTAGATACAAATATGTACAATTAAACCACTGAAATTCTATTAAAAAACAATTATTAGACTACAAAAAAACTTATTTTTCCACCATATTCTTAAAAAAATGAAAAAAAAAAAAATAATGTTAAGGCTAAAGTCCATTTACGACGGACCTGATCCATTGCAAAATCAACTGAAAAGCTCGCCATTTGGTATTTTAGGCAGGAATTTGTAACTTCATTTTCCATCGTCAAATCAAAATTTGCAACGGATTTAGTCTGTCGCATAGTTACGACGGACAAAAATCCGTCGTAAATACGTTGTAAATCAGATTTTAGCGACGGATTTTGGTCCGTCGCTAAAATCAGCGACGTTCGCACTGGATATTCGAGAAGGACGAGGTTAGCGACGGACTTTTTCTGTTAGCGACGGATTAAATCCGTCGTTAAACCAAGAGATTTTTGCAATGGATTAAGTCTGTCGCAAAAATACGTTGTAAATTGGCCCTTTTGGCGTAGTGTGTAAATATTTAACCTGGCGACATGTTGATACTTTGGGGACTTACCACTTATATGCTTTATATATCTATGACAGTCTTCCACTTGCATAATCTAATTGTCTCTGGAGTATGATATGCTGATTTAGTGTAATCCCATTAATGTTTAATGTGCTAATACATGCAACATTTAATCATCATTATCTATGTTACATAAGTGATACGTTGAAACTCGGGAGTTGAGCTTTTGCTTGACCCCTGATTTTCAGGGTGCTACAAAACTATACAACTTCATGGTCTAAAACAATGCTTGTACAAGTCTACTAAAAAACTCAATAACTAGTTTTGACTTATATCTTATGATCTTTGAAATGATCAGTTTATTTTGATATTTGGATGACTCATTTTGAAGATACAAATATGATGGACAGTTAGATGATGGGTTAAAATCAAAGTAATTGGATGGTTATGATCTTAATTATGTATATGTATTATTATATGGTCGGTTTCATTAACAAATAAGCACAAAGTGGGTTTTTAAAGTGTTCAGGGTAAGCTTATCCATCATTATATGAAAATGTAAATTTTACACATGCGAGGTCTTTAGATCCCAATTTCAATGGTAATTTAAGCATGTACTTAGGTGACAAATAAGATGAAAAGATCAAATTTTAGATAAGATGTGTGTACGAGTAGATATAAAGATATTTTAGTCGATTTAGTATGATTTGGGTGGCTAAAAATTGAAGTGGACGATTGGATATCTTAATCTAGTGATTATGAATTATTTCAATAGTTGATTTGATGGATGGGCAAGAGGTAGGGTACACGAAGGTTTGGAGCTTAATACTGTGTAAGTACAAGTGTGTAAATACATGTGTATTAACATATAAAAAGAAAAAAGACTTTTTTTTTTTTATTGTTGAGATTACACACATAAAAGTGCACTTATGTACCTACTCATATGAAGAAATTTTTGGGGTGTTACAAACGCCGCTTAGATACCCATCTCGAACTCATGCTTTGTCGCTGGTTTCTACTCCAACACCACCATTTTCTAGATTAGTGTTATTGCGTCATCTATTGTGGTGTTATTCAGGATTGAGTTGTTATTGGATACTTGTATTCATTATGGCCGAGTTCTGCATTTGAACAAACCCACTTTGCACTCCAGCATCACACAAGGTATTTTTCTTGAGTATCATTGTTTTTCCAGTGCTCTGCTTATACACCAATTCCTATAGCATTCCATCTAAAAGGTGATTTTACCCTCTCTCTTTTTTTCATAACTGTTTCATCTATCATGTCCAATCCAATCAATAATGTGGCATCTTCATACTTCTTACACTCCTTTGATTACCCCGGGGCATCCTCATCTCTTCTTTGCTCATCAAAGAAAATTGTTCCACATGGAGAAGAGCTATAAAGTTAATGGCACACTAAAATTATCACATTCCAAAATCCAGTACCTGAGTAAGATTACTATTCAATACCCAAATCCCACGCCCGTGAGATTCATTTAATAAAATTTAAATATAAATCACATAATTCCAACCATTCCAATAACTAGAGCCAAATAAAAGAAAAAAAATACTAAAATAATTCTCATTAATATAATATCCACTAATCAACCATTCATCCTTTAATAATCTCCATTACATTAATATTCAAATTCAAACTAAGCCAATAAACAAAATAAAACTTGAAATCCAAACTAAATCTATGATCTTATACCCTTGACTGATGACCGCCTTAAGCCAATTCCGTCCTTTTGGAGTGACAAGTGAAATTTCATATTTAGGCATTTTCAACCCTTGTTCAACTACCAAATTTTATCCAATCATTTGCCTATCTTGACTACACATTTTCTCAAATTTGGGCTCTGATCATCGAGCATGGATCATTAATTGAGATTAAGTTTATTTTGGCACCTGTTGGGAGAATTTTTAAAATAGGCTAATATAAATTTCAGATCATGACGAAAATCGTGTCTTGTCCCTATTTGACAATCCCGATATTGTGAATGAATTGATTTAAAGAAAGATCGCTAGAAAATATAAATTTGATAAACTCAATTCAAGTGGGACGTGACACACCCCCTCTCACGCCCACTCCTTTACAAAAGGGGGTGTGCGCCCCTTCTCCACTTACAAACCCACGCACACCTACTTTCCCAAGCATATAAGGAAGAGACAGAGAGAGAGAGAGAGAGAGGTCCAAGCCTAGACACCCATCCCTTCTCTTCTTTCTCCATACGTGTGGTGTCTCCATCTTGCTCGAGTGATGTCGTGGTTCATGTAGAAGCTTTTTAACGTTTACATCTACCTACGGTTTACATCTAAGGCTTTGGTGTAACACCCTGAAATCTTCAATATCTGAGTATTGAAAGTTCTCGAGTGTCACCATGAAATTTAACTTAGTATGGACATGTGTACGATACCAATTTACTTATCCTAACCTTACATCTATTCTCCAACATAAATCTGACCGTTGAGAATGATCTTTATCCATAGAACAAGTCATCCAATCGTTGATTTTAAGATAAGACCATCATATGTCCAAGTATTCCCACTTGTCCATCATGACCAACCATTCAATCAACTATCCACTGATAGGTAAAGATATCTGACCGTCCACTTTGATTTTGGACCACCTGATCATGGTTGTAACACCTCGTACTTTGAATACTTGAGTGTTACCATTAAACGTTAGGAAGTATTTAGGCGTGTGGGAATACATATCATCATTAAATGATTCACAAAGAGACCACCTTTGTAAACCATGAACAACTCTAGAAAATTTCATTAACTACAACTCTCATCGAGTCAGATCTAAGATCATTTTAAGAGTCCATTGAAACCCAAGACAAATCCTACTCACCAAGCACTTTATAAAATAAGAAAATATAAAACAAACCAGTAATCCGATATCTACATCGTATTGTACACATCTACCTAGCAAGATCACAATCCAACTATTAAACTTGATTAATGCATGTCACATTTGTATCAGGACATATCAAGAGTCATGTGGACAATCAAGTCATATTCAAGACAAATTTAAATCACCCGAGTTAGATCAACAAGCCACAAACGTCTTGTAATGACCCAAACTGTCACCCTAGTGGCCATTTTCATGATATGCAATCCTAAACTTAAGATACTTACCATGAAGTGTAGGCCCCACATGTTAAATATAAGGATAAATGAATAAGGAGGTATCAAGGATAATAATAATGTTGTTTAAATAGTATAAAATCATAGAGTAGATGGCCTTAGTTACTTTCACAAAAAGAGGCCCACAACATGATAAAATAAAATAATTTATAATAAAGTAACGAAATTCTATAGTATTCTAGTAGTAATATGTCACGCCCCAAACCGGGGGACGGACAGCTTCCGTGATACCCCGAATCCGGCACTCGACTTTCATACACCAAGTCCCGAGTTCGGCGCACCACAAGGAAGATTTTGATTGAATTATTTTTTTTTGTATATACATATAAAATAATACCCGAGCATAAAGATCATGATCAAATTTTCAAGCGACACTCTCCAATAGAAATCCTGATGGTTTTAAGTACAATACTTTTCAAAAGGTACACAACGTCAACATTGCCAAATCGAAAAATAGATGCAATGCATCGAGAAAGCATAGCCTTCCAAGCTACTCCAGTCCTGAAAAAAATGAGAAATAGGAGGCTTAGGCAAAAAGCCTAGTGAGTACACGTGTGTGCAGTGTGGCCTACATGCAAGCAAGATAAATATGTTACAAGGAAATCATGAGTGAAAGACGTGTAACACATAAAGTATGATGTCAATGCCAATGCAATGCATATGCTTCATAGTAATACTCCAAGTTAATGCCACCAGCATCACCAAGTCATATTTTTATTTCTCCTATACCACAGCCAAAACCGTATTATACGCATCATAATCATATCATCATTATCATATTATCATGTGATAGTTATAAAATATCAAAAATACTGAAAAGTCCATGAGTCAAACAATATCAGGATACGCAATACAGTCCAACTATACAAATGAAGAGTCATAAAGAGTTAAATATCAGATGTCGTATCTAAATCATATAAATGTAGAACCACAGGTAACCCAAATGCTACATGCCGCGGATGTAATGCAATATGCAGTGCGAATGGAATGACCATGCTAGAGTGTGAAGACGGGATGATAGTATGTAGTATCACAGGCTATGGGGTTCATCATAAGGGACTTCTATCCAAACCAGTCCCATACCTAAATTTGGATAGTCAGACTCAATGTGGTGAACTCCTGATCTCAGGTTAGTCGCGTGCCCCAACCGAAATCCAGGCCATTACGAAGATAC
Organism: Magnolia kwangsiensis; assembly: GCA_037074715.1. Lineage (NCBI taxonomy): Eukaryota > Viridiplantae > Streptophyta > Magnoliopsida > Magnoliales > Magnoliaceae > Magnolia > Magnolia kwangsiensis. The sequence goes on along the minus strand of CM073572.1, from coordinate 185,891,098 downwards.
ACGTAACAAACAGTTGCGCACGACCAACCCGAGTGGATAGTGAATGAATGAATGAATGAGTATGTAATCTCCTAATCAATAAGTCCACATATCAGTACAGTTCTCCTTTGGGATCATCACCGAGGTTTAGTACGCTCCAAATGGCACTGTCGCTCTCCAAGCCACACAATCCAAGTAAGCGCAAGAAACCTCACTATCCGCCTGGCCAATAGTCTGTCAATACCTATCCGGCACGTCGATAGCTGACCTATTCACGAGCTGGTCAAACTTAGCCTAGCAATGCCCCCTACCCTCGGGCGGATAAGGCCACACCCCCTCCCAACCGATCACGACACAATAGGAGACACGGCCTCCTGATATTCGACACTTCGGCGCTCATGTATCCACTCGGTCTCGACGTTGGGACATCTTCTGGCACAGAGGTTTAGGAGTTTTCACCCAGGAACATCTATGGCCCCCGTATGCTAGAACCAAACATTTTCGGTGTCTCATATGGCCATCCACGATGTGCCTGTAGAGGCTACGACCCTGATGTCGCTAGGGTGTATAATAATCATGATGTAAGATGCATGAGTCATACAATCCAGTCATGCATCAAACATGCACATACTGTGCGCTCATATGAGATAATCTCCACCTATCAGGGAGTCTCATAGTAATTTGCCCAATGATATATGCAATGGTCAACCACATTTCAAAACATGCAAATGATGCATATGGGCATGTATCATGATGTTATGCAGTCACATACTCATAATCGGTATAAAAAAATCGGCATCAGTGAGGATGGGCCTAACAAGGCCTAAGGGGAGGTCACAATGTGGACATTCAACCATCATTACCTGTCAATGTGGACATCTAACCAACATTGCTCCTAAGGAGTGGCCCTCATAGAGTTAAACGTATAATGGGCCCATGGCCTCACACAAGGGCCACATATTCATCGCATTGGGCCTCACTTATGGGCCACATATACATCATATTGGGCTGTATCATATGGCCTTACACATCGCGATGGGCCTCGACACATGGGCCATGAATACACCACATCAGGCTTCATAACCCATGGGCTTCAAATACACAATAGGTGGGCCCTACACATGAGCCTCAAATACATCACAATGAGCCACAACCCATGGGCCTAAAATACATCACAATGAGCCACAACCCATGGGCCTAAAATACATCTCAATGAGTCATGCCCATGAGTCTCAAATACATCACATTGGGACTTGCCCATGGGCCTCGAATACATTGCAAGTGGCCTTAAATCTATTTCACAAGTAGGCCACATACCTGGGCCTAATACACGTCACTATGGGCCACATCACATAGGCTGGAAATTCACCACAATGAGCCTTATCATATGGGCCAAAAATATATCCCAATGGGCCTTACCCATAAGCCATGAATACATGGTAACATTAATTATGATAAATCTTATACTACAACCACTTCACACGTCACATAGATAATGGCTCATATTCGGAGTCGCATGGTTAAGGGCCACAACAATCATAAATCTACTTAGAAAAGTAGTCACACGATTGCCCCAATTTTCATACAGTTAGGTGGGCTATAAAAATCAAGCACTCACATGTGGTGGTCCACACAACTTCCATTAATCCACACTACTAGTTAAGCCACCTAAGATCCCAAATTCCTATAGTGTAGTGATCCACATGATTCCTACTAACTGACAGTCTAAATGAGGAATAACCATTACAATGGGTACCATGAAAACGACTTGAATTGCAGTAAATATATAGGCAACCCCACACTCTAAAATGATTTAATCAAAATAGATGAATGGCTGGTAAAACATGTATATTAGGTGTCCCATGATTGGTTAAAAAGAATACATAGATAGATTTCTCACAAACATTACTGCAACTCTATAAAATATTTAACGGTGGACAAGTGATCAATATTGCTCCCGTGGCATAAGATTTGGATCTGACTAGTCTATGAGACCATACCCTAAAATAATAAGGATAAACTGATGAATGGCATGAATCTACATCATACTACAGGATGGAGTCCATGGTTAAGGAAGCATCCTAGCATATAGAGGCACACTAAAGCCTAAGAATTTCCAATGGTTATTACTACTGTTTCTACATGTAGCGTGACACACCTAAAATTGAGTTCTACTTCATCTTATGTCCACGGACAGGAGGTGGGATCACTTCCCAAGTGACTGGAAAACATATAGGCCGTGTGGGTATGCAACACATGCACCTAGGTGGGCTTCACATGCATCACATTATGTCCAGGGAAGCTTTGATTGGTAAGCATGCAATTTCCTTTTATTATTATTATTATTATTATTATTATATTTTGTATAATTCTGGGTCCCATTGACATGGTGGGGTTCACCCCATGAACAATTTGTACAACAAATATCATCATAACTGATACCACCCACTACATGAATGACGTGGATAGAAGGTACGTACGTCGGGCGGGGCTCATAACACATGGATGGTCTCAATGATGGACGACTTGGATGTAAAATACATGTAACAAGTTGGCTCCATGGTCTAATGGCTGACCCAACGTTGGTGGCAGTCAAACCTTGCCGTAGAACTCAAAGGATTTAACAGTAGGAATTTTTATTCCCACTATTTCTTATAATGTGGTCCACCTAAGGTGTGGATCTGCCTCATTCTTTTACTCATGACTTAAAATGGTCTGAAGGAGTGGATGAATGGCCTAGATATACCTTTCATCACCAAGGTGGCCCCCAGAAAAATCTAAGTATTTTGTGTACAATTTCCATTGTCCAAGTGTCATGGCCTGCATGAACTTCTGATTAACCTGATTTTTAGGACTATAGAATAAATGGGGCTAGTAAGGTGAATGAATGGTGTGGATTTAGCACAGGCATCATGGTGTGGCCATGATCGGCCCCACAAAACTTTTCCTAAAAATGTGGACGTCTAGGGAGGACGTCACCTCCTCCACGCCATTAGTTTATTTTAATATTAATATTATTATTATATTAAATGTATTTTCTCATCAAGGTGGGTCACTTGAGAGATCTGGTCCATCCATTGTGTGTGTCCTACTTGGTGGAGGGGTCCATTAAGTTTTAGATGCATCAAAGTTTCAGGTGGGTTCCAGCAAGTACTTCTATATGTTTTAGCATGTCTTTACATGATTTCTGATGGTGTGGGCCACCTGACTTTTGTGTACGGTTGAAATTTGGGGGTGACCCATTTTTAAATGGGAACCATCAAATGCATGGTGCTGATGTGCAAGATACATCAAGGTGGGGCCTGTGGTGGGGCCACATTCTTCCAACGTCAGCAGCAGACGCTACTGCCGCAGCATTACATTTTTTTTTTTTTTATTTTTTATACATGGGCCCCACAACAGGACGATCTAGTTCGTCTATTGTATGTGTCCCATGTGGTAAATAGGTCATCCCAGGTTTCAGATGCATCCAAATTTCAGGTGGGCCCAATGAGTGATTTTTATAGATTTAAGTATGTCTTCACAGGCGTTTTGATGGTGTGGCCTGACAGGAGCTGGATTAGTTCCATTTTTTTAGCTCAACACCTAAAATGATTAAACAGAATGAATGGACGGTGTGGATTCTATACATACATCAGGGAGAGGGTGTTGTGGGCCCACATCTCCCTTCCTTTATTTAAGAAGCTGGGATGCTGGCAGCGGCGTCCCACGTATGTATTTTTTTTTTTTGGGTTTTTAATTATAGGGTCCACAAAAGGATGATCCGTTCTATCTATTATATGTGTCCCACGTAGTGGACCGTTCAATCTAAGTTTCATATACATAAAAGCTCCAAGTAGGCCCCAACAAGTACTTTTATATGTTTTAGCATATCTTCACATGATTTTTTTTATGGTGTGGCCTACCAGAGGACTGGATTCGCTTCATTTTTTGGCTCAACGCCTAAAATGTGCTCAGAAATTGGGTGGACAACGTGGATTTAATACATATATCATGGGTGGGGCCCGTTGAGACCCACAGCCCCCAACCCCTTTTTTTTTTCTTCTTCTTCTTCTTTCTGCAATGCTGCCAGCAGCGTTTGTGGTGTGTGTGTGTGTATAGATATATATATATATATATATATATATATATATATATATATATATATATATATATATATATATATATATATATATATATATATTGAAATGTTCACGTGTGTGCATGGATGTGCATGTGTGGTCAGCTAAAGGAGCCACACTTGGACGGTTTGGATGGCTCACCAAATTCTGGTGAGGCCCACTATTAATGGGTCTCACATGTAACCTATGAAATTTTGAGTTTTGGTATATTTTCTCTTATATTCATCCACACGATTAATCACAACATTATCATCAACATAATCCCCACCATACATAAACACAACAAAAACAAAATAAAAATGAGTAGGGTGGGTGTACTCACCTTGATGAATTAGATGGATGGTTGAGATGGATTTGATGGTGTTGATGGCCCACCAAGATCATTCTCTCTCTCTATCTCTCTCTCTCTCTCTCTATGAAAAAATGGTGAAATGCCTAGGGGTGGAGGGATATATGTAGGAAAATTATAAAAAAATATGGTTAGATTCACTTAATGTGATCTTGGTTAGCTTAGACTAGGATTATATCAATTGATCATGATTTGCAATTAATGGTGGATTAAAGGACCATGGGATAGCATGGTGTGATGATGTCATGCTTAAGGTGTGACATGTAAAAGAGTTGACTTGGGGAGACATAAGAGATGGGAGGTATGGGTGTGTGACATCACACACATGGGTAGAGATTCTCTCACCCATGTGTGGCATGTGCATGTGTGTATGACATGTGTGGTGTACATGTGTGGAATGAAATACATGGCGCCTTGCGTACATGATGCATCAATCATTATTCACGGCGTATTTGACTAATGGAGTATCGTATAAATGCACGGGTGATACCTATGCGATCGTAGCGACGGGGCATTCGATATGAGATAGGTTTCGAGGTCTTGGGGTTCTGGTCAGTCGGGTGTGTACTATGAACGGTCAATCCAGGTCTAGCTAAGGGCGTCAATCATTGTGTACGTATGCATTAAAAATGGTACAGAAGGGATGAGGTGTTACATAATACACTATAGAACCAAATCCACCGATTCGCTGTCGAGTCGCTACCCTAATGTCATGCCATAGACTCGGTAACCAGAATCCCAAGGAACCCGATGGCCGGTTCTGGCCATAACAGCCTCCATAGTATCCCATTCTCGGCTCCTGAGGCAGGTTCCGATCTTGGAATCCTATAAGGAGGATTTTCATAACAGTATAATCATTACTAATACGAGCATACCCAAGATCACAACAAGTACATCTAAGAATAATAAAGGGCACACATCATAAAATTCACTAAGAATTTAAACTTTTACAACCATCCATAAGGTCGAAAGGACATGCATGAGATAAAAGGAAAAGAGAGAAAGGTCAGCAACACTAGAGTCCTCAAATGCTCAACTCTACTCCACGCTCTGCTGCTACGACGCCTGCCTAAAATCTCCTGCACACATCAATCGTGCATAAGCTTATAGAAGCTTAGAGGGTGGTGTAAGTGTGTGACAATGGTGCATAGAAGAATAGTAAGAGATGCAAGAAGGAAAACATGTTCAATGAGAATATCACTAGCCTTACCAAGGCTTATCATGAATATGATGCGATGAGTACTGGACGTCATACCAAGGCAATGCATAAAAGGGCTTACACAGCCAATGCTAATGCGATGCAGTAATGCCAGTGCTTATATCCCAACCATAAATCAAGTACATTTCCAATCATAAGGAAATCAATGAGGTCCATTACACTGCTGAATGACTGCCGCTCTACAGACCCCACACAGTCAAAGGATCGTAAGAGACCTCACTACCCTCTTGTGGACAGCCAATCACCAGTAAGGCCTGATAGTAGTGGACCCATTTACGAGCTGGTCAGACTAAGCCTAGCAATGTCCCCTACACACTAGGCAGGTAAGGCCACACCCCTATCCAACCGACTACATGATAGTGGGAGTCATAGTCTAACGGTATAAGGCCCTCGTGTGCTCATGTATTCCACCCGGTCACGGCATTAGAGCAGATCCTTGGTACCATGAAAGTTTTGAGAATTTTACCCATGGGCATCCTATGCACCCAGTATGCTCAACTAATATTTTCGGTTTCCACACATATGGTCATCCACGAATACCCCTGTGGAGGCAAGGTCCTGATGAAGTAAGGGCGGATATCCACAAGCTATGCAATGTCAGATGCATGAATCACACAATCACCTATGCATCAATCCCAAGCATCTATCTCTTAGGGAGATACCAACATGTCATACATAATGGCACAACCACGGTCAATCATACCTCAACCAAGCATGCATATGATGTGTATGAGAGTGGGCCATGAAGATGAATAGGAGTGCCAATAAGGTGAAGATGAACTCTCTACCTAACCATGAAGGGTTTAGGTACTTAACCAATTCCTCATAAGGAATACAACCTCTAGTGAGGTCCCATATACCTGGGGTAGCCCACGAGACTAAGGAGAATAATGGTATGGGCTTAAATAGTGAAATGGCTTAGCAAGGATCTATGGTGGGCTTTTAACCACCCATAGAAGCCCATGGGCCTACCTTAAGGCCACCAATGTGGACATCCAACCACAATTGGTCTCCAAGAGGTAGCCCATCTCTAATTGATCATGGATCAAGGCCTAAGGCCCATGCAACATCAGAAATAAGAAATGAGCAGTCATAATTATACTACAAACACTCATGTTGAGCTTCAGAAAGGGTGGCCCAAGGCCTACCCAAAATATGGGTCCAAGGGGAACACACATAACCTAACCCATATATACCACTATGGGCCCATAGGGGAAAGGTTAGGGCCCAACATAAAGGTCACTAATCCCATATATTACGGTGGCCTAGTGGGCAGTCCATTGCTCAAACCACATGGACAAATATCATGCTCTTAGTCAACTAAGTTGGGCCTATAACCCGGCCCAAGTATAAAGTTGATTTGGTGGGCAACCAAGGGCCCATCTACTTGTGAAATTCGGCCTACTAACCCAACACAATAGTATGGTAAAAATGGCCCAAGAGTTCAACGGGCCTATCTGGAAAGTTTCAGCCCAATTGGGCCTAAAGAGTTCAACAACTAGCTACATTCATGGACCCAATTAAATTCAACTATGGTGGGCCTCAAAAGTGCATTCATTAAGCCCAAAATTTAAGGAACTAAAGGTATAAATCATAAACTCTGGAAATTACTATCCTAAATTTGGGCACTCCATTAGAGTGGGTCCAGGGCTTCTAAAACTCTGGAAATTGAGGGCCAAGGTCCCTCATCATGCATACAATGAGAGAAAACCCAAAAATATGGCCCACCATTAGAAGAAATATTTTTAAATTATGGTTTTTATCAAGGCATATTGCTGGACCACAGAGTAGAAAAATCTGAGAGTCCATCCATCTTGGCCCATTTTTTTTTGGATGCCCAAATGGGGTCGTTTGAGGCTGAAATTTTACAGAGTGATACATATGTAGGTTTTTCACATCCTCACAAAATTCTAAAATTTTTAAATATTTCTGAGTATTTTAATTAATTTAAACAAAACAGACTGTCCAAAAATTCAGACAGACCTGGATGTCCCAATGTGGTGAGCCAGTCTGGCCCTCGTCACGGTGTTTATAGGGGTCAATTGACCCTGAAATTTGGTAGGTGGGTTATACCATAAGTGAAACACACCTCTAAAAATATTTAGAATTTTTGGACATCTTTAATATTTTAATTCATTTAAAGAAATCAATCTGTCCTGAAAATCGGACTGATCTGAACACCATATTATAATGGGTCGGTCCAGCCACCACCATGGTGTGTACAGGGGTCCATTAGCCCCAAAATTTTGTAGGTGGGTCCTAACATGAGTTTAACACCCCCTTGTAAATTTTTATAATTTTTAAACACCCACAGATATTTTAATAAATTCTATAAATCCAACTATCCATGATGGAATGTTGTTGGAACAGTGCAGAAAATCCAGACTGTCCACCTCACTTGGACCACACCTTTGGGACTCCAATGAAGGTCAATTGGGGCTGAAATTTGGCATGATTATAGGTGAGGTCCACACCTTCAATAAACATACATTACATGAGACCAAATAACCCTCAAAATGCCCAAAAATCTGTCCTCAAAATGACCCAAAAATCTGTCCAGATGGTTCTAGACAGCAACATATAACAGAAAATAAATAAATATAAATACTATTTAAAAGAAGATTTAATCTAAGAAAATCATGGTATGGACCATCCCAGTGGGCCCCAAAAACATCCAAACCCTTCACATTACAAAATACCCCTTGCATGTGCTCCATATAGGTAGATTAGGGGCTCCAACGTCTAAGGGTGGACTGTCATGGACATCCACCCTCCATGGATGGTCTGGATATTTTTGGTCTATAAGGTGGGCCACACACTCATGATCAAAAGATTATTAATAAAGAAAAATAAAGATTCGGCTACAAGAGAAGGGTCTCCGCCACATTGAGGCCCTTCCCCTCATCACTCATGCATACACATTCTACTATATTGATGAGATTACAAGATCTACCCATGCATGCATCTTCAAATCAAAATCCAATGGTGGAGATGCCATCTCCACCAAGGATCAAGGGTCTAGATGACCTAAGGATCCTTCAAACTGAGAAAAGAAACCATGGTGGGGTCCATGGAGAATGGCCCCACTCATGAGTAATGCATGAACAAAAGGATGGGCCAATGGCCACATCCAAGAAGACATGGGGCCTCCACCATCATTTGGTGGGCCCCACATGCTTCAAGCATGAGGTGAAGAAGAGAAATAAGAGAAGAGAATGGAGATCCTAAGGTTCTAAGTACAAGCACACCCACCTACAAGGTCTTCAAGCAAACATCTCCAAGATGGTCTTCAAGCTCTAAGGTACATGGATCTATGGTTGAGATCTTATTTCAATGGTTAGATGGGGGGATATATGAGGGAAAGTGGGCTGAAAAAATGAAAGAAAGTTGTTGGAGAAGAAGAGGAGAGAGAGGGAGAGAGAGAGAGAGAGAGAGAGAGAGAGAGAGAGAGAGAGAGAGAGAGAGAGAAATGAGAGGGAAAAAGAGAGGAAGGAGATTTTATTCAAAGTAATCATTATATTTGCTAGAAAAGAGGATATGGTGGTCTCCTTCTCTTCCTAGAGAAGAGAATTTCAAAAAATTCAGATTTGGGAAGAGAAATTGCATGGGGAAGAAAAAAAAATCCCATGATGACTTCTAGAAAAGAGAAAAAGAAAGAGTCATGATGAGTTTGGAGAAGGGAGACCATCATTGCTAAACTATGCCATTATGACATCATGAAAATGGTGATGTCATCACCATTGGCAAGCGTGCACATGAGAAAATGTACAAATCATGTGGGTCCCACCGAAAAATACGATCAATGGTCCAAATGATGCGCGGCCCATAACTTATGATCCACACGTCAAATTTTCGCACGAGATACGTCGTCGGAACCGTGACGACGATGCGGTCGCAACGGCATAGTTCTCAGGTCAATCCGAGTCAAGTCTATATGACCGAACTCAAGGGTGATCGCAAACATTATTTAAAGGTCACGGGTTGCCAGAATTCGACTGGTAGGACCGCGGGACCACAAGAAATGAAATGCACACTCACACATACTCATGTACACATGCAAATTCAGGTCGGGTCTCACACCTAACTGGGTCAAGTTGGACGTGGGCCGAGCTTGGGTCTAGCTAGAGTCCCAGCATGGGGAGAGAGAGAGAGAGAGAGAGAGAGAGAGAGAGAGAGAGAGAGAGAGAGAGAGAGAGAGAATAAAGGAAAAAGGGAAGAAAAGAGTAAAAGAAAAGAGAAGGGGAAGAAAGGAGGAGAAAGAGGAGGACATGAGTTGCTGACTCAACTAGCCTGAGTCATGGGTTGGGTCTAATGTGTTTGCACTGAGTCCAGAGGGTGCTAGGCTTGCATGAGGAAGCAGGAAAGAATGGAATTGATTAAAGAGGAAGGAGAAAGAGGAAAAGAGAAGAGAGAAACTAGGAATAGTGAGTCGAGTTGGCTCAACTGAGTCAACATAGGTGAGATGTTTCATTCCATTCACAAATCAGATTTTTATCATTAATTACTTTCATTATTAAAATCATTTAAAATTAGTGATTAATGTCATCCTATTACTATTATAATTAAGGTTATAAATTTATATTAGATAGTTATTCTAAGTAGTGTTATTATCATCATCAATTAAACCTCTACTACTCATTTTCATCCGTTACACAACTTAGATTTTAAAATTCCTAAAATGACTAACCTTAAATGTAGGCTAGAGATCAAGTCTGAGGTTAGATCTTAACCATAAATGGTGTGCGGAACTTAATCTAAACCGTCCAAGTTGGATTCGTGTATTGGAGCATTTTTGTGCAATCACTTACTTTATAGGTGAGGATCACCCTTCAAGCTTTTTCTACATCTTGATAATTAGCTCTACTATTTTTCTTTACGCATTTATCTCATTAATTGGTTAATGTAATGAATTACTTTTACGAATTTTGTTTCCTTAAGATAATTGGTGAATTAGATTCAATGTGAATTAAATGCCTCTAATCTAATGTGAAATGTATGCTTTAGATGCACATGTGATTTCTTGATATTATTATACATGATCTAGTTTATCAACCATAATTACTTGATAGTGTTTCTAGAAAATTCTTGAACCAATGGCCACATGTATTGTGGATTAAATAAATTTACATTATGGACTTATCATCTTGTGGACCGTTTGTGCCTACGTGGCTTTTGGGAGAATAATCCCTTCTTATCGCACTATTAAATGGAATATTTGGCCCTTGCGGCTTTTAAGGAACAATTACCTCATGTGGTTTTAATTGATTGGCTTTATATAACTTTGCGATGGTAAGTCCCACTTGTAAAACTATAATTAGCCACTAGTTTAGTGGGTTACCTTTAAACACCTTAACTGTTAGTCTCATAGACCAAGGATGGTGGAATGAGACACTATCCTTGGGCGATCTATATATTATTATGGCCTTTTCCAAGTAGTAAATCTATCTGGGAGGTCTATATAGTCTTTTTCGGGAGACTAGTTATCCTTGGGAGTACCTTTATGTACTTTTTCGAGCGACTAATTCTCCTTAGGCAACTTCGTTATGTAGACTTTTCAGAGAGACTAGTTATCCTTGGGCGTACCCTTATGTACTTTTGGGGGCGACTAATTCTCCTTGGGTGACTTCGTTGTGTAGTCTTTTTCGGGAGACTAGTTATCCTTGGGCATACCTTTGTGTACTTTTTCGGGTGATAAATTCTCCTTGGGTGACTTCGTTATATAGTCTTTTTTAGGAGATAAATTTTTCTTGGACGACTTCGTTATATAGTCTTTTCCGAGAGACAAATTCTCCTTAGGTGACTTCGTTATATAGTCTTTTCCGGGATACAAATTCTCCATGGGCGACTTCGTTGCATAGTCTTTTTCGGGAGACTAATTATCCTTGAGCGTACCTTGCATACTTTTTCGGGTGGTTATTTCTCCTTAGGTGACTTTTTACCAACTGGATGTGCGTCCCCAGGTCTATGAGCATGTGTATACATCCATGTATTTAAAAAAGATCATCTTTGTGGAATTTATTTAATGAATGCGTATCTGATGAACCTTATCTGATTTCCATGATAATCATTATGTAATATTTACCATATACTGTCTTTGTTAACTAGGCTTGATTATCTTGATGTTATGATAAATCTTAAGGGGTATACCTCACTGGATAGCCATTGACACTTTCGAACCGTATTCAGTGTGCAGGAGATGCAAAGGATGTGTATGCTCGAGTTCTTGTGGAATGGGAGGAGCCAGATGATCTTGTAACTCTCCATTCCTGATTTTATTTGTATATAATTTATATTGTTATGTTTGTAAAGATTAAGACATTGGTTTGTATACGTTTTTGAATAACCACTTGAAACCTTGGTTATGTGTATTTGGACTCCCTCTTATACTTGATTTATTTCTGACCTGCTAGTTTATTAACTCTGATATAAAAATATATATATACGTGAAGTTTGGAATATTTTAAAGGTTAACACTCGAGTTTTTTAAAAAATGAGCAGTGTAGTCGGGTTTCAAGAACCAGAGTGTTATAATGGTAAACTAACTACTTGATCTCTACATCCGCTCGTACACGTATCAAATCAAGATGCAGATCCGTTTATCTTGTTCACCACCTATGAATATGCTTAACCCACTATCAAAACTATAATTTGAGAAACTTACACATGTGAACAAGTCACTTGAATCTAACGATATACATGTTCTACCTCTTGATCACTCCAAAAACCTACTTGTGTTTATCCGTTTACAAAACTGAACGCACACCCACTTATATACATGATCAGAGTACTAACCATTAAATTTTCCTATTTTTAACATGTCATTTGACTGTCTATCATATTTGAATCCGCCAAATGGGCTACCTAAATATCAGAATGAACTCCTTAGTTCAATGATCGTAAGGTATATGCCACAACTACTAGTTGACTTCTTTATTAGATATATATAAAAATATTGATTTAGACCTCGGGACGGCATAACACATTAAAAGGGCATCTTGGTTATCTGTAAGTGATTAAGGCTCAAAATGGGACGATCGAAAGAAAATGAAAAATAAAGAATATCTGTCAAATTTCAATGCATTTGGATGGTGTAGTCTAATATTATGAACGATGGAAGTTGGATAAATAAAAGGTGGCAAAATCGTAAATACTTAATGCCATTAACCTATACTATTGAATTCTAAATCACATAGTTCTCATTATCTGTTTCAAGTAAAATTTTATACCATGCTTATTTATCATAAATTAACTATACACGTTGAATTTCAACCCTTAGATCATTGTAAAAGTGTCCCAATTGACAAATCAGCTCCTTAACCGTTGATTTTGGTGTCCATTGAGTGAAGAAAACTCATGGGTAGTCATAGCAGAATATTTTCGTATGAATGACTTGGATTTTCTATCATATAAATTAAGTGTAAAATATGAGAACCCCACCTTGGTAGGCTTTCTCTTAGCTGCGAAGTTATCCGTTTCAGGCTTACCAACTCTTTCTAAATCTCAAACTTTCGATTGACCTACTTTACACCGTCAATCACAACTCAAATTTAGAATACACTTTGGCTTCATATGATTACGATATCATACAAAATTTAAACCCCGATTTATGATCCTACACCGTTGAATGATAACCGCCTCGACTCCAATTCCTTTCTTTTGGTACAAAAGGTGAAATTTCATATTTAAGCCTTTTCCACTATTGATCAACCACCAACTTTTATCCAACCATTTTCTATCCTAACTACACAGTTTTTCCAAAATTGGGCCCTGATCATTAAGCGTGGACCATTAATTGAGATCAAGTTCGTTTTAATACCTGTTAGGAAAATTTTCAAGATAGTCTAACATAAATTTTGGATCACCAAGAAATCATATAACCCAACTCTATTTGATGACCCCGACATACTGGATGAATTAGATTTTAAAAAAGATCACCCAAAAAAGTTAAATTGGAGAAACTTAATCCAAGTGGGATGTGAAACACACCCCTCTCACACGCCCACTCCTTTTATAAAAAGGGTCTCACAACCCACGCCCTTTCCAATTGTCCAAAGGAGAGAGAGAGAGAGAGAGAGAGAGAGAGAGAGAGAGCGTTGGCCTGGACGCCCATCCCTCTTCCTTCTCTACACACATGTGGTTTCTTTCTCTTACTCAAGTGATGTCATGATTTATGTAGAAGCTTTCCTACATTGAGATCTACTTAGGGTTTAGATCTAATGCTAAGGTGAAGGATTCCTTTAAGCTTACACTAATTTGAGTTGATATGATTTATTTTACTTTTTATTATTGTGATTTTTCATGTAATTGATTGATGGACCATTATCAATTATTAATCCTTTTTGGGAATTATAGTTAATATATGATTTTAATTATGCGTGATTTTATGAATTTATGTGGGGTGATGGATACGAGCCTTGCCCTTTACAATTTTAAGAGCGACATGTACTTACACTCTATATTGAGTTGACCTTTTGCTCGTCTCCCCTTATTTTTGTTGAGTTTGCATATTTGCTACTCTTCTCTCTTATTGAGTTAGCTTATTTCTCTTCTTCTATTTTATTAGGTCAGCCTTGTACTACTTCCCTTTATGACTTGGGCATGTGTTTTAAAATTCTAAAATCCTCATGGTTTGACTTATCTCTCTATTAATGCATATGATGTGTTATATATGCCTCATATATAGTGGTTCATATATATTATCGTGGACGTAATGTGTTTCGGGCAGCGGCCCTCTTGGTTGGCACATAATCTCGTTGGTTGGATAGTGGTGTACAATCAACATAAGCAAATCGCCATGCCTGTTACATCACTTCTCAAAATTGAATGTCTCAAATAGTCGATCCATAAATAAATCATGTCACGTAAATCTTTCAATCGTGTTGTTGTGTCACAGTGAGATGTTTGCATAAATCCATTTTAATGTTGGACATGCCGACGAATCTCCGTAGTGTGAGAATGCGGGGCGAGTCAGATTTTTTATGAACTATATTCTATATTATGATGATCACTACATATGATAGACCACACGCACTTTGCTAGGCATGAATTCATATATATATTAGTTGCGCATACTGATACCACTCGTAGTGATGAAGTACGAGACGTATTAGAACTCTCATATTATTCTTATAATTCTCTTGAATTATTGTTAATCTTAAAGGATAACCATCACTATGAGTAGGGCGTTAACCCTCTCCAACCATACAGATGTTGTAGGTGAATTACAGGTTGATGTAACGGATGACATTCATTCTGTGAAAAACGGGTTTAAATAGAGAAGAAGAATAGTGTATGATTAGTTTTATTTATTTTTCACTGCAAACTTTGATGATGTAATAAGCTCCCATTGAGAGGGCATTTGATGATTTGTTAAAATATTTTCACTACAATTGATTTTATTCTCGTGAATGGTTACCTTCATGAATGTAACTGGATATGATCTAAAAGAAAAAAATAAGGTACAAGTTTGAAGCATCCAAATTTTTACATTATTAACACTTGAAATTCTCGGGTACAAGTATGTACTTAGGCTGTGAAAATTCAAGGAGTTACATTAGGTGAGGGATTCCTTTAAGCTTACACTAATTTAAATTGAATTTATACATAGTTCTCTTACTTTTGCGTTAAAGTTGGGTGTAATTTGATTTTTAATGTCATTTTCATGTTAATAAGTTGTTGAATAATTATGAATTATTTATAGAAGTTGGAATTATATTTGATATATGATTGTAATTATGCTAGACATTTTGTGGGTCAGATCACAAAACTATGCCTTAAATAGTAAAACTATGCGCGTTTGGGTCTCAAACGGTGCATAGTTTGTGCATCCAATGGAATAGATAGTTATGTCGACAAATATTACGAATTCAATGGTATTAATCTAACCAAAAATTAATATTTCAAATATTAGGGCAGTGAGACTCACTTTTAGAGTAATTTGGACTTATTGGGTGACCCGTCTGACCTAAAATCGCAATGTTATATATGCTTATGGATTCACTTTGAACTGTATGGATTATGTTCTACCCTATTGAAATTTATTTTATTGTAATTCTAGATTAATATTAGTACATGAAAACACCTATGAACTTTTTATAAATTCATGAGGAGTGATGGATATAAGCTTTGCCCTTCGCCGATTTTGAGAGCGAAGTGTGTTTCTACTTTATATTGAGTTGTCTTTTGTTCATCTCTCTTATTTTATTGAGTGAGCATATTTTTTACTTTTCTCTTTTATTGATTTAGTTTATTAGTGCTTTTTTTTATTAGGTTAGCCTTGTAGTACCTAATTTATTTTATGGTTTAGGCATATCTTCCATTTACAAAACTCTCATAGTTCGATTTATTTACCTATTAATTTAAGTGATATATTGAAGGTCTCACAACTAGTGATTTATATGTATTTATCATGGATATAATGCACTCTGGGTAGTGACCCTCTTAGTCGATGCGTAAATCCTTAGATTTGGGTATTGGTGAACACATCGATGTAAGTAATTCACAATGCATGTTGTATCACCTTTTTGGTATTGGATGTCACAATTAGTCGTTTCATGAATAAATTGTGTTACTTAATTCATCCAATCCATGTCTTGTGTCATCTTGAGGTATTCACGTAAATCTACGGTAGTGTTGGACACGCCAACGAATCTTCGTATTTATGGGATGTAAAGTGAGACAGATTTTTATGAATTATATTTCACAGTGTGTGGTCACTATATATGATGAACCGTACACACTATACTAGGCATACATTCATATAGGTTGGTTACGCATACTGATACCCTTCGTAGTAGTAGAGTACAAAAAGTATCAGAACCTTTATATTGTCTTACTTTGATAAATTACTTGAATTTTGTTAATCTTGAATGATAACCATTACTATGAGTACAACGTTAACCCTTTCCAATCATACAGATGATACAGGTGATGTACGGATCGAAGATACGAATGATGATCTCTCTACAAAATATTATTCCGAGCGATGAAGAATAATAGTGTTGATGTTTGAATTATTGTTTAGTTTTATTTACATTTCATGCTGTGAATTTGAATATTTGTAATAAGCTCCCACTTGAGTGAACGTTAAATGATTAGTTAAACTTTCATGTTTTAATGTATTAAGTTGCATGGTTGGTTTTATTCTCATGAATGAGTACCTTCATTAATTTGATCTGAAAAAGAAAAAAAGTACAATTATGAAGTATTCATTCATTCATTTCACTACTACTCATAATTCTTGGGCACGAGTATGTAATCGGGTCGCGAAAACTCGTGCCATTATAATAAGTTAGAAGCATGCTCCTAACTAAAGAACTTTTGCAATGATTTGAAGTCAATTCCAATGTCAAGTTATACAAATTTGTATTGACAATAAAATCGGGTTTCTTTCTTATAAAATGTAAACTTTCTTTCAAGAAAATAACATCATCCATCAACATACATATGTGAAAACCCTTTAACAAAATGAAATAGTTGAATGTAAACATCGTAACCTTCTTAAAGTGGCTCAAGCGTTACATTTCCAAGCAAGCCTACCCTTATTTTTTAAAAAAGAATTAATGTATTTTGATTGCCACTGACTTCATAAACCAAAATTTCACCCCTAATTTAGACGATAAAACTCTATGTGAAATACTATTCAAATGCTAACCATCTTATGAACATCTTTGAGTTTTTAGATGTTTGTGCTATAGTCATACACTTAGTACCTACTGTCACAATTTTTTTCCTCGTGCTTCTAAATCTATTTTTTCCAGATATCCTTTTAATTAACATGGTTACATGTCACATTTGAGAAGAAATGCATTTTTTTTACTTCTTAAGATGTCGCATTTGGTGAAACCACGATCCCATTTAAGCATTTAAGGACACTCCTTCGACATTCGGCCCTCCCCTCCTTGTTATTCCCATACCAATTCTTGAATCACATCCTGGTGATCATCAGTCTATTTTAAATCTTGATTCACATCCACCTTCAACCCTTTTACTTCCTAATGCTTCCTCAGGCCTTCGTTGTGTTGGGGATTTGTGCTATGAAATCACACAGATCTATATCTAGGTTAACAATCAAATGGTACCAAGAAACCACAAGAGAATACACAGATTTAACGTGGAAAACCCTTTCAAGAAAAAATCACGGCACAAAGCGACAAAATTCCAATATGAAAATAGAAATTACAAAGAGAAATGACTTACTCTATTTGAACAACCTCAAATCTCACCCTTGCTACACTATTTAGAAACCTTAAAACCCTTTTAGGAACCCTTGGAACCCCTTTAGAAAGCCTTATCATACTTGAGAATGGCCCTAGGGACTCCTATTTATAAATAGAGAAACCTCACTTATGCACCTCCCTAAAAATTACCTCAAATTTATGCAATTCATGCACAAACCGTGCACCGTCTGCATAACCCTCGACTAGTTAAGCCCGATCCTAGACTGGTCGAGCCTGACTCTCGACTAGTCGAGCGTCTCGAAATTCCCAAATATACTGTCACGGGACTTCGAGTTCAGTAGGCTTCGACCAGTTGAAGGATCCCTTCGACTAGTCGAGTCAGTCCCTTGATTGGTCGAGCAGGGTGAACAAGATTTAAGACATCTATTTTATAACAATCTCTACCATGTCTTCAATATTTAACCATATAGCTTTTTGACCTCTTCTTTTATCTCTGCATCACATCATAGCTTCTCTTGTACACTCTGTCTTCCTTTCTACATTATCGCCAACTCCAGAGAGGTTGTACAAAACATGAACTTCTCTACAGGAACAACCTTGGTGATCATGTCTTTCAGATTCACTCTGGTGTGAATCTTCTCCAGAGTTACGCCTCCTTCCACAAGCACCTGTCCAATAACATGGACATCTAACTAATTGCTCCACCTGCTAGTACAAACGAGTAACCTGAAGTCGATCTTCTGGTATCCACACTGCTTGCGTAATATGAATTCACATACATAACCAACTCTGTCTCTGTCTTCCTAAAAATAAGACGTAGTCTTTTGTAACATCTCACACCTACCTAATATTGCTTTCTGGGATATTTGCTCACAACATCGATAGCCTATGAAATAACTAGTCTAATACAGACCATGGCATGCACTACCAACCTATAACGCCCTGATTTTCAGGACCTGAGTATACGACTCGCACCCCAAAAACCCAGGAGTTAACAGAATATTAATAGCAATCAATAAAGATCAAAGTACAAATAATTGGAATTAAGCGTAGCATAAATATACCTAAGATGGGAATAATATCTTGGGCCACTCAATTGGGGCCCAAATACAAAACTCAAGTCCCAAAATATACTAAAATAGACATAAACGGCTAATCTACTGATTTAACCCAAAGTAAGAAGTCGCTTCCTGGTATGGCTCATCCTCGAATGACTTCTCCTCTGCTGCGACAGTAGCAGTCCCGGAGTCCATCACTTAGTCGTCCATCCCTGCACCTGTATCCTTTAAACGGTTGAACATTGATGAATGAGTAGCCAACTCAGTATGATTTTTCCTCAAGATTACACATCGCCGCCCTAGAAAGAAGTAGCATAAAAACAACATGACATACAAAATAGGGCAAGATGCAATCTTAATTAATGCATGGATGTACACTTCAACTGGGGATGCTCATCCAGTTGGCTTTTGGGCAAAACCCATGCAATGTGGCCGGTCACCAGTGAAAGTACATAGTACATACTTAGTGCCAAACTCACCAATGTGGCCAATCACTAGCGAAAGTATATAGTACATCCATAGTGCCAAACTCGCCAATGTGGCTGAATGTTATGTATGCATGATTAGCCAGATGATTATTAATCTGTTTACAATCAGTAGATTTAATGAGGCCCAAGGTCACTACGGGGAGCTTATAGCTTAGCATAGACTGATGGCTCGATCATAGTGTTTCATGACCACCATCCCCGACCCATGAGTCTACCGTCTTAGGGTGTGTATAAAACCCATCAACACATGGCTAATTAACTCTCCCAGGTATGGGAACTACCATCGTATGTTGACTAGGAATGAAGTATTGAAAGCATTAAATATAGCGACTAAATGAGACGGTATGTATGATTCAAATACAGGTAAACAATGACGATAATAAATGTTACAAGGTTCATTCCATAGTCAGGTAGGTGGAATCATTCCATAGGTGGTAAATCTCATGAATAAAACCATCACTAACCATAACCTCCATGTTGAGGGTCTAATCTCATCACAATCCGTTCCATTACACCCTAAGCACAGACTCTCTTTAAATAGGAGTTTCCATAGAGAGATTCCAAACGAGATGTGTCTTGCAACCAATACAATCATATGAGGGTGAGACATGAAGATTCAAGCATGATTCAATTCTCAGAGTACAACTCCTATATAAATATAATTCAAGAGTCATGTATTTTTTAACTTATCAGTTTCTAAAGAATGTATCTCAAGGAAGCTAAACATGTAGTTCATATATTGAGTGACTAGTCAAGTAGCTTAGACAAATCTAACACATACATTCAAGCAAGCTAATCAAGTATTTTGATACATGTATGATACCAACCGAGTGTTCTAATAAACTCTTATCAATTCTAAGGCCTAAGTTAAGATATCTAAGTATTCTAATAAATTTTAGAACATAAGCTTAAGTAAACAATCGAAGTATGAAACCATCTATAAGGCATAAGTTCAAGTAACTAGCCAAATGATTTACCATTCTGAGTTATCATTTGTAGTTACCATAAAAGCTACCCTTAGCCTAGCTTCGGGATGGAAAGTCCAAGGAGAAGAAAATCATCACTTGAGTTATTGTAGTCCTACCCTTGATCCGAATTCCCATGTATAGCTAGTGGCCCAAAGTCACACAAATGACCTCCTACGGTGATAGCCAAATATTCTCAAGGTTAATGTATTGAAGTTGTGTGAGTTTGAAGGGTCCCATAAATAGGGCTATTTGGGCCTACACAAGGGTGACTGGGCCCAATAGACTTATGTCCAATAAATGCCCAAATCGGGGCTCAAAATTACTCTTTACTAAGGGCCAAACTAGGCCTGCTTCAGCCCAGTTATTGGGTCCAATGTAAACTCAACAATTTAGACCGGACTAGGCTGTTTCTGGCCCAATTATGTGACCCAATGTCACGCCTCAAACTCAGAAACCAGGCTCATAAAATTTTTGATAGCTGAATTCGGCACCGACAACCCCTGTAGTACCCCATTCTTGGCTCCCAGCACCCACACACCAAGTTCCGATCCTGAGATTCTACAAGAAGGATTTTTATTATGATTTTGATTCGTAATGAGCGTAACCCACGAACAATAACTATAAGAACACCATCATAAAATCCACTATGATAAAAAAACTTTAAGGTACAATGTGTATAAAGGAAAATATAAGATAATGATAGTAACGGAAACTCCTGAAGCCCAACTGCACGCTCCTACTGCGGTGAAGCTACGACTGCGACCTAGCGTCACCTACACGTATCAATCGTGTATAAGTTTATAGAAAGCTTAGAGGGTGGTGTAAGTATGTATGTAGTATGAACGTGCTCAGAATGCAATGCCAGAGTAATGCAGAATCATGTTGATGGGTACATGAATGCAATTAGTCATACCAAGGTTATGCATTGCAAGATATGAATGCTATCAGGCATATCAAGACCATGCGATGTGAGATGCAACTCAAGCATGCTAATCCTCATCTAAATCTATATATCAATGCAGCTCATCACAAAAGCATCAAATATCAGTACAGTTCTCATTCTGGATAATTACTGGGGTTTAGTACACTCCAAATGGCACTGCCCTTTTCCCAGGCGTACAGTCCAAGTGAGCGTAAGAAATCTCACTATCCGCATGCCAATAGTCTGCCAATACCTATCCGGCACATCAATAGCGGACTCATTCACAAGCTAGTCAAACTTAGCCTAGCAATGCCCCCTACTCTCAGGCGGGTAAGGCCACACCCCTTTCCAACCAACCCTGACACAGTGGGAGACGCGGCCTCTTGGTATTCGGCCTTTCTACGCTCATGTATCCACTCAGTCTCGACGTCGGAGTCATCCTCTAGTACCATCAGGTTTAAAGATTTTCACCTGGGGACATCTATGGCGCCACGATTCTAGAAACAGTATTTTCGGTATTCAATCTGGCCATCCACGATATATCTGTGGAGGCTACAGCCCTGATGTCACTAGGGTACACAGTAATCACAATCAACAAATACAAATGTGCATGAGTTACGCAGTCCAATCATGCATCAATCCTATGCATACCATGAGCTCATGTGGGGTAATTCTGCCTATCAGGGAGTCCCATAAACCACCTGTACTAAGGCATATGCAATGACCAATCACATCTCATAACAACCGTACAGATGATGCGTATGGGCATGTATCACAATGTTATGTTGTCACAAACTCATAATTGGTAACAGTAATCGGTATCGGCAATTGGCACTGATAATCAGTATCGATAAACAACCCTGGCGCAAGGCAGGGTCCATACATGGATGGTCGATGATGGACCAATTAAAGTCAATAGGGCCCAAGCGTTTGGATTAACCCACGAGAGAATGATGAGAAAGGGCCTAACAAGGCCTGAGGGACGGTCACAATGTGGGCGTTCAACTATCATTGCCCGTCAATGTGGTCATTTAACCAACATTGCTCCCAAGGAATGGTACTCATATGGCTAATCAGATAGGGGCCCACGGCTTAGCACAAGGGCCTAATATACATCATTAAGGGGCTCACTTATGAGGCATATACGCATCACATTGGGCCTCACTCATGGGCCAATATATATATATATATATATAACATCGGGCCATATTAAATGGGCTGAGTCAAATGGGCCGAGTTGAATGGGATGATCAAATGGGCCAAATCAAATAGGCCAAGTTGAATGGGTCGATCAAATGGGTTGAGTCAAATGGGCCGATTCAAATGGGTCAAGTCAATGGGCCAATTTAAATGGGCTGAATCAAATGGGCCGATTCAAATGGGACGAATCAAATGGGCCGAATCAATGGGCTAAGTCAAATTGGGCCGAGTTGAATGGTCCGATCAAATGGACCGAATCAATGGGCTAAGTCAAATGGGGCCGAGTTGAATGGACCGATCAAATGGGCCGATTCCAATACACCATTCATCCATTGTTAGGGATCATTTTAGAGCAAAAAATGAATCATATGCAAAGGATCATCAGGACCATACCACAAATGGCAGTGGTGATAATGATTCCCACAGTTAAATTCCAATGGGCCCCACCATAGTATTTATTTCCCAACCAGTCTGTTCATAAGGTCACAAAGGCCTAAACAGGAAGGAAAAACCAATATTATATTGATTCAAAACTTCTGTAACCCAAAGGGGTTTCAATGGTAGATGTTCAACTCCACTGTCCTCTATAGTGTCATCCACTTAATACTAGATCTGTCTTTTTTTCTTCCCAAGCCCGAGGACGAGCTCACCAAATGGATGGACAGTTTGGATGAGAACGACCATCATAGTGGGGCACTAATTGTCCAGCAGATGGACGGTCAGATGCTACCAAGTCAATGGACGATTTGGATGAAAAACATCCTTCAAG
The DNA here is from genome assembly GCA_037074715.1 of Magnolia kwangsiensis. NCBI lineage: Eukaryota > Viridiplantae > Streptophyta > Magnoliopsida > Magnoliales > Magnoliaceae > Magnolia > Magnolia kwangsiensis. Next base: position 185,867,846 of record CM073572.1, on the reverse strand, counting down.
GGCGTGTGTATGTGGCACATGCATCATGGCTGTGTCCCTTACATCATGGCTGTGTCCCACCGTCCAGCCATCTGGACGGTGGGGATGAAAGCATATATCATGGTGGAGACCAGCAGGTGGGTCCCACCGTTTTGATGGTGGGAATGAATGCATCAGGTGTGGCCGACCATTTGCATGGTGGATCAATAAAGAGAAGTGGGCCCCACCTACTTACTGACATCAATACATCAGCTATATAGCTGGTGTATGGACATTCGGCCAATCATCTGCAACGTGGATAATTATCACATGGGCCCACAACAATGTATTTTATATATATATATATATATATATATATATATATATATATATATATATATATATATATATATATATATATATATATAATTTTAAACAATCACAACATCCAGCATCCCTGTCCAAGCCTGGACGGACGGCTGGATGTACACACATATCATGGTGGGCCCCACACGCTGCCATGGTGGGGTCCACGTCCAAAGAATGGACGATGTGGGTATAGACTCATACATCACAGTTGGACCCATTGACTTGCTGATGAATGTCAGCAGCTATATAGCTGCGGGGTACACCAGCCAATTTGCATCCAGCGTCCATAGATTGTACGGACAACTAGACGTACACTTACATCATGGTGGACCACACACACACACCAGGTGGGCCACACACCTCTACAACATACAAGAGACAGAGAGAGAAAAAGAGACGTGAAGGGGAGGGACCCCGCCACTAATGGGCCCCCTCAATACAATAAATGCATCAATGGGTCCCACATCAAGTGGGCCCTACAATTTGAAATCAACGGTGGATCACCCACCTATCGGCCTTCTTCTTTAGCTCATTGGACTCCTAGGCTCCTTATCTTTAATCCTGATGGAGGTTGATGAAGATTGGAAGGTTTAGATGAGAGATGAGAGGGTGGGAAAGTCAGCCACACATGTTTTTGAGAGAGAGCTTGGACGTTGGAACCTCTCATGGGAGTTGGGAGATTGCTTAGAGAATGAGAGAGAAAGAGAGGTGATGGATTGATATGGCATGGGTGGAAAGGGTGTTGTAAGGAAGGGAATGGAGAGGTATGGGTTTATTTGAAATTTTAGTAAAAGAGGGATGGGTAGGGAGAGAGAGAGTCGACTTGTGAAAAAGAGGGAGTGAATGTTTATACTTGGGATAGGGTGAGGTGACATTGAGGTATAGTGGTGTACTTGACTTGATTTGATGTGATGGGTCGTAGAGATTCTCTCAGAATTCACAACGCGTAGAGTTTTTTTGGAATGAACGCAGGCCCACATCTCCTGGCCTGAGTATCGGATCGGTGCGCGAGTCACGACGTTGGAACCGCGGCGACGGCGCGGTCGCTAGGGTATAAGTTTCAGGTCGAGCCAACTTTGGTATGCAGGACTCGGCTTAGGATCACGCACAAACGTCGAATATAGGTTGAGGGAGGGTTACCGAAATTCGACCGGGAGGACCATGGAAGCCTACGGAATTGTACGGATTATGATACGGGCCTTAAACCCAATCGCGGCCCAAATCTGGGTATGGTTCATCCATAGGGATCTAAGGTGAGACTCGCCATTTGTGGTGTGGCCTATCTGAATTGCACAGGGCCACACAACCTTAATGGGATGCGGCCCACCTGTGATTTAACGTGGTGAGGCCCACCTGTATTATAGGGTGCGGCCCACCTATTTTAGTTTGGTGCGGCACGCCTATCTTACAAGGTGCAACCCACTAAAATGTTTTTAGACTAAGGTGGGGTCCAGGTGCACTCGGCGAGGCCCACTGATATGTGTGGTGTATAGTGCAGCCCTCTGAGTTTCCTGGCATGTATTTGGGTCAATCTTAGCTTATTTCTAGGTGTGGTTTCGACCCAGATTCAGGGCCGATATCAGCCCATCATGTAGCGTGTTTCCGCGGCCCACTTGAGATCCATTTTGAACCCACCTCATGGCTCATTGAAAAGCCCGTTCTGACCCATTCTTTGGATCGGTTTCAACCCAGAATATGTGCTGGTTTCAGCCCATTTTTTAGGGCTAATTGGTGACTGTAACCCAACCAATGGATGGCCTAGCTGAAGGCATTATTCAGCCTCAAATCTTGGCCATTTACATGTTATTTTCTGCTCAATTTCTGGTACAATAGAAGGCACGTTTCCAGCTTCATTCATGGCCCAGCTGGGGCCATTTTCAGCTCATTACAGGACCTAGGTAAGGGTTTGTTTTCAGACCTTTGCATGGCCTTATAGAGCCCTATTTTCAGTCCAGTTTTGGCCCACTATCCAACCCATTTTATGGCCTAACCTCGGCCTAAACGTTTGCAGCTCAGATCGAGGCCCACTTGAGGGTTGTTCTTAGCTCCTTTACAAGGCCTGATGAAGGTTTGTTTCGATCTTATGATACAGGCGCAAGGTGTGGCCCACTGAGACTGAAACTCAGATGTGGCCCACGGCTGTGGCTGGGTTGTCAATTCAGTCCAGCTGTTGCGACCCTCTGAGTCTAACTCAGATGCGGCCCAGCTGCAATCCATTGGTGTGGCCCACCACCGAGTTCCGTCTTGGACTCAACATTTCCTGCCACGACCTAGAGAATGACAATGTCCCTAGTCGTGGTGGCCTTAGCTGAATGAAAATGGGAGTGTAAGGTGGTGGGGATTTACCTGTGTTTGACTTGAATGCGACCTGAGTTCTGTGAACTCGGTCGAGCTTGACTTGGACTCGGAAGGGAATGCACGCACAAGCCCTCACTTTCACTCCTCTCTCTCTCTCTTTCCTTTCTCCCTCTCTTTTCTTCTTTCTCTCTCTGGTGCAAATTTTGAGAGCAACAACAGTGCCCTTTTATAGGCATGGGAGAGAGCTCCAATGGCTAGGAAGAAAATGACACTTGCATGTGTCATCTTTGTAAAACGGTAATGCATGGGGTCCATCTGATCCTGGGAATGGATTCCCACTGCAATGGCCTACCAGGAAAGTAAAATTTTAGTCCTAGTGGGCCCATCTCGTAATCACGGATTTAGTGGTTTAACGGGAAAGATGAGTGGCCATTAATAGTAGATTACTCTCTAATGTATTTCCTTAATATTTGGTCCATTTGATCGGAACAGATGGGACTGCTGATCACAGCGGGGCTCACTTTTTGGACCTTAAATGTGAGTTTCAGAATATCTCATGAGATATTCTGATTTTTGTCATTTTCTAAAGAGATGGAGCATTTCTCTCCATTATCTTGTACCACCTTGTAGAGAAGGGCTAGGATTTCTCCACGTGGCCTAGGGGATGGTTGGAATCGTGCCAGCACCTGTTTCTCAGAAAGGAAAGACTCCTTTTCTACTTTTCTTGGTGCAGCCATTGCTTGGCCATTCTTGGAAATGGGAGAGTGTGGCTCTCAGTTGGAATATGAATGGTTGGGATAGCTTGATCAGAACAATCGTGGGCCACCCATATGGTCATAGATTGACCCACCATTCTGGATCCCAGCCGCACGTGAGATTTGGATCGGCACCATCCCAAAAATGTCGTTCCTTTGCATGGGGGCTCGAGAGCCTATAGGTGTAACACTCCATACTTTTCAAAACTCAAGTGTTATCGTATAATCAAATTTAGAATAAATGCAAGCCTAACTTAAGCAAACGATCACGTGCATTTCAGTCAAAATCCAACCATCGAAAGTAATCCCTATCCATATATTAAACCATCCATTTAATCGATTCTCAAAATGGTCCATCACGACTTTAGAGACATCTATTTTAGGATCTCAATCACTGTGGTAGACCAATTAAACCGTTCATCATCGATTTCAAGATATAAACTAAAGATTCACCATTCATTAGATCCACAACGTCCCGTCGATCACTATAATACTTCATTTCCCTAATCCAACCATTGGATTATAAAATAAATCTCTAGGTTGCAAATAGACAGCCCTAGAAACTAATTAAAACAATTTAATGTGGACAATAGAAGCCCCTAGCCTAAGATCATCTTAAATCGAGACCCAAATAGCAAGATCCACCATTCATCAGGGCCTACAACACTTGAGACACATTACTCGTTTATTGGGACATTAGACCTATCCTGGGATTTCACTTAAAACACGCCCTAGGAGCCATTTTTAACAATGATTCAACATGGAAACATCTAACCGTTGAATTATTTGAATCATTAGGATGTCGAGATTCGTTAAGTGGACGTTCACTTGATATGACTCACTTACCAATCTAAAATGATCTGATCTTCCTTACCAGAGCCCTATAGGTGACTGCTTGAGTAAATAAACAACATTGATCAAGGTGTAAATCACTATAAATAACTTAGAAAGTAATAATAACAACAATAATAATAATCTATAATAAAGTAATAACAAACTTTATATTAAAACTATTAATTGGTTACTAACGTATTTTGGAGGCCTTGGGCATACACAATGGCCCATTAGTACCTTTTAATCGTTGATAATTGGTTTGGAATTAATCCAACCATCGGATTGTCATAATAAACACTTGAAATCCGTAGTTCAGTTGGTAAGGCTCACTTAATCTTTGGATCTGACCGATCTTCAGTCAGAGGCCCTTAGTGGGGCCTCTAAAGGGAATGGACGGTGTAGATCTGTCAAAAGTGTCACGGTGGACCCCACCTTAAGGTGCGTTTTCACAACGTACACATGCAGTAGCTGTACACGGATCCAGAGAGGCCGGTCAAAACGGGCTGACCCGAACATTCCTTAAAAAGAGAGCATTCTCTCTCTCCTTCCCACTAGCGTCTATTTCAAACGGACGTCGGTGTGTGACGCTGATGGCCCACCGTGACCACCCCTTGGGATGATCGGAACCGCCCATCTTATGTGCAATGTGACTCTAACAAAAGCCGAACTATTGTATCTAGTTTCCCTGTACGTGTGGTCATACGATCCTTAGTGTAAACAAGCCATACAAACACAGCATTTCCAAATATGTAAACCGTCCTGCCGCTACCACACTGGCGATCCGCGTGGGAGGTGTTTGGAATGATCTAGAACGTCCATTTGGCGAAATATTGGCCGTTCGACAACCCTCTGCATGGTTTAGAGTTCCTCTCTATACGAGGAAAAAAAATGGCTGGTTTCAGCCCAGACCGCTATTTTGATGGTGGTTTCCACCAGATTAAATCTGGGGTGCTCATTGGCGGCCCCGCGATTTAGGATAGCTAGAGAAACCCCATATATAGCTACAGATCGAGCGTATTCGGGCTCCTCACGGCCGAAAGGAGAAAAGCAGCCGTTTCCTTCCGTTAGCAAACCCACCGACCAAAGCTTCTCCAAGCTTTGAAAGAGCTTATCTGGAAGCTTTCTAGGATCAATAGGAATCATTTTTAGGGATCGGATTGGAGGTTGAAGCAACCTTTCCAAATCTGCCATTGACGCTCCATCTCCTTCCTCCTCGACAGACAACTACCGTCCAAGCTACGCGGAGCAGTCTGAGTCCAGACTCCTCTAGTCTGGTCGTGTGGAGAGTGAAAATGGAAAAGAGAGAAAGGCAGGTGAAGAAAGAAGGTAAGAAGGGAGAAGAGGAGGGCTGGTGCGGCTACACCATGGCGGTAATCCACTGACCGAGCCACTGCCCGACTCGGTTGGGTCGCAACTGGGCCAAGCCCAGTGTTGTTGCCGGACTTCAAGAGAAAGTAGGAGAAAGACAAGCTAGAAAATGGAAGAAAGAAAAAGAAGGAGAGGGAGAGGCGGTGCTGTTGTACCGCACCTAACTAAGTTGATGCGTTCAAGTCGCACCTAACTAAGTTGATGCGTTCAAGTCGGGTCAGATTGGTCGTCCAGTGGTTCTGCTGGACCTGTAGCAAGTGAAAGAAGAAGTAGAGAGAGAAGGAGAGAAAGAAAGGGAGAAAGAAGGAAGAGAAAAGAAAGACTAGAGAAGGGGAGAACTTAGGATTGAGAGAGGGAGAGGTGACTTGCTGCTGAGTCAGCTGGCTCAAGTTAGAGGCCTGCTGGACGCTCTAGCAGGAAAGAAAGAAAGAAGAGAGTGGGAGTGAGGGAGAAAAGAAGGCGTGCAGAGGGGCTGACGCTCGGCTTGATACCGCACTGGGTCGACACGACTCGGATTGGTTTGAACCTGGTCCTCCAGTGGTATTGTTGGACCGAGTCTAGGCTTTTCCAATCGAAGAGGAAGGAAGAGAGGAGAAAGAGTGATGCAGCCACACCACATTGTTGATCAGTCCACCGAGCTGCTGACTCGAACCGAGTCGAGTTGAGGTGCAATCCAATTCCGGCGAGTTTTGTTCGTGTCCAGATGTTGCTGGACTAGGATTGAGAGAGAGAGAGAGAGAGAGAGAGAGAGAGAGAGAGAGAGAGAAGGAAATGTGGAAAAGAGAGGGAGAAAGAGGAAGGGAGAGTTTTGGCTTGAATTATGGGCTGACTGAGACTTTGGTGGCTACTGAGTTGACTCGGCTAAAACCGAGTCCAGCCAAGTCGTGTCGGATTGAGCCAAGTAATTCAGGTGAATTGATTTCAAGTCATCGTTGAAACATTTGTAGAATCATATTACCATCATCATCATATGAATATTGTCATCATAACTAGATACATTGCTAATAGCTATTATAATGATCTTCACTATGGATTAGTAAAAATTCTTGTTAATGTGACTGTTAGTTTTTGCCCTTATTACTTCATTGTTAGTGAAGATTTAATTATTACTACTTGTACTATTTAAGGAACTACTAGTCATTATAAGGATATTAGACGACATTGGTATATTTAAATACGAACTTTTGAGTCATCATTTTTAGCACTAACTGATTAATACTTCTACTATGAACAGTGGATATGAATAATCATTAGTAAATTATCTATACTAATATCGGTTATAGTAGACAGAAGTAAAATAAAATGAAATAAAATAATAATATTATTAAATACTAGTGTTTTGTTTTGCCCCTCTTAAATATTATCATACAGAGTGGATCATAACATCAAATACCATCATAATGATCATTATTAAAATGTTAGCTAATATACACGCTAATAGTTATCTTGTAATTATTAAGATTTAATTTTAACAAATACACCAAGTGAAATTCAAATCCTAGAATCTAGATTTAAGACTAAACCCTAAGGTGGAATCTTAATTTTACATTAAAAATCCTAAGATAAATGATTCAAACCCTAGGCCATGATCTTAAATCTAGGTAGTGCATAGAACTTGGAACTAATTGTACGAGTTCATGATTTGTGGTAGAATATAATTCTAAAGGCGCAAGCACTTACCCATAATAGAAGGCGATTCAAAGTATAAGATGATGATTCTTTCCCCTGAGCTTTCCATTTTTTCATTAGCTTAAGTTATAGTTTATTTTAATTAACCATATGTGTTAATTGTTGGAATTAAGTTGCTACATCACATGCTTAATGTTTATCTTGTATATTTAATTCATGCTAGTGGATTACTTATGCATTACTTTTGAAACTTAAACTGGTACATCAATGGGAAACCTCCACTTATAAATACACACCCATACTTGGGATGTAACCTGACTGGTTGTGATTGTAATAGACCTTCGGCTTAGTAGTTATTGAGTGGTGGTCTAGATGGATCATTAATGCGGGCCTACCATTTAGGGTTGTTGTGTCTAAGTGGTTTTTCATGGACAGTCTTTTATCGCATGGTCTTGATACTCACCCTATGTGGCTTATTTCGATATTTGCCCTAAGTGGCTCGTTTTGATATCGCCCTAGGTGGCTTTGTTTGGTATTTGTCTTATATGGGGTCATTGTATTATTTGTGCAACCATGCGATGGTAAGCCCCATATGCTGGATTATAATTGGCCATTAATCGAAAGGCTTCCATTAAACATCCTAAGATGGTAGTTTCATGGGCTGGGGATGGTGGTATGGGACTTATACCCGAGCTGTCGACCTACGTTGGGCTCTGAGCTCCCCATAGTGACCTTTGAGCTTATTAAACCTGCTGGTTGTAAATGGATTAATAATGGTTGGGCTAATCATGCATTCATAGCATTCGGGCCATAACGGGTGGCTAATTTTAAATGTTGTAGCACGTGCCTAAAAGGATTTAGTTGAAGTATCATTTCGCTAGCTCCCAGACCATCGACTATTGACCCACTTTTGGTGAGATTGGCACTACGCATGTACTATGTACTTTCACTGGTGACCAGCCACATTGCATAGGTTTTGCCCAAAAGCTAACTAAATGACCATCCCCAGTTGATGTGCTCTTATACATTCATGTATTTAATAAGACTACATCATGTATTGTTTTGTATGCCTTGTATGTTTTTCATAACTATACTTACCTAATGCGGCGGTGTATAATCTTGAGGGGAATTCACACTGAGTTAGCTACTCATCCATCAAATATACCACCGTACAGGTAGTATAGGTGGCTTAAGTGATATGTAGGTTCAAACTGACGAGGAGCCATTATGATGGTTAAGGATGTATGGTTGTACTTGTTAAGGAAGCTACATGATCTTACAGCTTTCATTTATATATTTCTTTTTATATTTCTCATGTATGTAAATCTTATAGTTGTTAACGTTAAAACATTGGTTTGTATAAGCCATTATAGGCAACCTCTTGTATAATGTTGATTTGTCCATTCTACGCTGATCTACTTATTCTGATAGTTGAAATATATATATATATATATATATATATATATATATATATATATATATATATACACACACACACACACACACACACACACACACACACACACACACACACACACACACATACACACACACACACTCGAATTTGACCATCCTTTAAAGTTAACACCCGGGTTTTTGGGAAACGAGTTATATACTTGGGTCCTAAAAAGTTGGGGCATTACAATAGGGTTATAGTTAGACGGGCCCCATGAGTCTGATGAACGGCTCGAATCATTTGGAAAGTGCCCAGGGTGGGCCACTTTGGAAGCTACGGTCCATCAATTTTCAAAACATGTTTTCGGCAGGAGAAATCCACTTTCTGCGGTTTGGGTCGGTCAAAGCCAGTTTGACCCAACTGGTTTGTCTAGTGCACATCGTGCATGGGTGCACGGGGTGCACACGCACTTCGTGTGGGGTCCACTGTGATGTTTGTGACAAAATCTTCTCTGTCCAATGGTCTTGGGTTCCCTACTTAGGGGTCCTGGCGCAGTTTGGGGCGGGACTTAGGCCCAGGTGGGCCGTATCACACGTCCGAGGCCTTTTACGGCCAATACAGTTGATCCAATAGCTGGATTAATTTGATACATGATTTCAACCGCTAAATATGAATTTGAGAGGTAGTGAGTGCTTGGTTAGCCATTAACTACCCCTCGAAGGTCGATCACACGAGCGTTGTTTCGTTTCTTTATCATTAGCTAATCTTAAAACTGCTTCAACTTAAGATGTTTCATCAAGGTTACCTTTTTTGATTGATGTGGGGTGCATTTAAGCTCCTAAGGCCTCTAATGGATGGTTTTAACGATACTTGGGAGCTTGTCACGCCCCAAACTCGTAAAAAGGATTCACAAATTCTCGATCACTGAATTCGGCGCCGACAGCCTCCGTAGTACCGCATTCTCGGCTCCCGGCACCCATATACCAGGTTCCGATCCTGGGATGCTACAAGGAGGATTTCTAATATCCATTTGATTCATAATGAGCATAACATAAGCATAACCCATGAACAATAACCACAAGAACACCATCACAAAATTCACTATGATAAAAAACTTTAGGTACAATGCGTAGGAAAGGAAAATATAAGATAGTGACAATAACAAAAACTCTAGAAGCTCGGCTGCACACTCCAACGGTGGCGAGACTAAGGCTGCGTCCTGACGTCACCTGCACGCATCAATCGTGCATAAGCTTATAGAAAGCTTAGAGGGTGGTGTAAGTGTGTGCGTAATAAGAGCGTGCTTAGAATGCAAGGTCAGAAAAATGTGAAATCATGCTGATAAATACATGAATACAATCAGTCGTAACAAGGCTATGCGGTGCAAGATATGAACATTATCGGTCATGTCAAGACCATGTGATACAAGATGCAGCTCAAGCATGTCAATCCTCATCATGTATCAGTACAGTTCTCATTCAGGATAATCACCGGGGTTTAGTACACTCCAAATGGCACTGCCGCTCCCCAAGCCTCATAGTCCAAGTGAGCGTAAGAAACCTCATTATCCACCTGGCCAATAGTCTACTAATACCTATCCGGCACGACGATAGCGGACCCATTCACGAGCTGGTCAAACTCAGCCTAGTATTGCCCCTACCCTCGGGCGAGTAAGGTCACACCCCTTTCCAACCGACCATGATACAGTGGGAGATACGGCCTCCTAGTAATTGGCCCTCATGCGCTCATACATCCACTCGGTCTCGAGGTTGGAGTCATCCTCTTGTACCATCGGGTTTAAGAATTTTCACCCAGGGACATCTATGGCACCCTTATGCTAGAACCAAACATTTTCAGTATCGAATCCAGCCACCCACGATGTGTCTGTGGAGGCTATGGCCCTGATGTCGCTAGGGCATATAATAATCATAATCACACAAATGCAAGTGCATGAATCACTCTACCAGACATGCAACAATCCTGCGCGTACCATGCGCTCATGTAGGGCAACTCCGCCTATCACGGAGCCCATAAATAATCTGCCCGAAGGCACATGCTATGATCAGTCACTCCTCATATCAAACATGCATATGATGCATATGATCATGAATCATGGATCTATACTGAACATGTTATGTGGTGATGGGCCCTGTGCATAACTAAGATGGGCCTAGACGGCCTTCACAGTACAAGTATGGGCTTATCAGTGGGCCTCAGGAAGAGTGACAATGCGGACATTTAACTGACATCATCCCGACAATGTGGGCATCTAACCATCATTGCTCCCAAGGCTCGATTCACCTTAAATGTCATTAAATAAATCATGGCGGAATCACACATTACAATGTGCCTTAGGTACATCCCATTGGGCCTCAAATACATCAAATGGGTCGTATCTCATGGGCCTTATATTCATCAAGCGGGCCACCTCAATGGGCCTTAGGTACTTTGTAATGGGCCATCACCCATGGGCCTTAGAATGCATTACAATGAGCCCAATCATATGAGCTTTATGTGCATCAAATGGACCTAATTACATAGTCCTTATATATACCAAAGTGTGCCTTAACAATGGGTCATAAATACATTAAATGGGCCTCATAATGTGGGCCTATTTATATATCAAGGTAGGCCCCAACAAAGGGCCTATAAACACATCAAATGGCCTACACACATGGGCCCATATATAACAAAGTGGGCTTCAACGTTGGGCCTATATACATGCTGAGGCGGGCCTAAATACATGGGCCCATATGCATCCAAGTGGGCCTAAATAATGGGCCTAAAAATACATCAAGATGGGCCTAAATACATGGCCCATACTTACCAAAATGAGCCTCATGTGAGGCCCGCCATAATGTTTATTTTCCAATTCAATCTGTTGATACGGTCACAAAAATAGGGGGCCCACCAAAATGTCTATTTTTCAGCCAACCTATTGATATGGTCATATGGACCAAGGGGCCCACTGTAATGTTTATCATCCAACCTGTTGATATGTCACATAAATAGGGGGGCCCACTATAATATTTATTTATCATCCAACCTATACATAAGGTCAAGTGGACCAAGGGGCCCACCATAACGTTTATTTTCATCCAATCTGTCCAGGTCCCATAGTGATGTTTGTTTGCCATCCAAACTGTCCATGAGGCCACTCAGACTGGGGCCCACCGTGCTGTTTATCTGACGTCCAACCTACTTACATGGTTACGTGGACCTGGGCCCACGGTAATGTTTATTTGCGTCCAATCTGTTGATTGGGTTACACGGGCCAGGGGGGGCCACTGGAACGTTTATTTGCCACCCAACCGTTCATTGGGTCACACAGTCAGGGGCCTACAGTAATGTGGTTCACAAATCCAGACCACCCATTATGTGAGTCCCACCTGGCTGAGGGTACAGACCAAGTTTCAGCCATATCCAAAATTCAGGTAGGTCCCACCAAGTGTTTTTATATGTTTTAGGCATGTCTTCACATGATTTTAGACTGTGTGGCCCACCTGAGTTCCGTATACAGCTGATTTTTGGGTAGCCCGTAGCCAGGGGAAAGGCCCACCCAATGCACGGAGTTAATTTTGGAAACACATCATGTGGGGCCCACAGCTGGGGCCGTGAGCTCCAACCACGCCGTCTGCCCGCCAGCGCTAGACGTTGTGGCGTCCTTGGCAGCAGCAGCAATTACTGCTTCTTCTTTTTTAAAAAAAAAATTAAGAATTTCATGGTTTTTGATAGGTGGGGACCGCATCTGAAAAATCTGGTCCAACCATTGAATTCTATGGCCCCTGATCAACCCAATGAGACCAATATGCGATATATTTCTGGCGAATACAAGAAACAGGGTAAGTTTTAATGGTAATAGCACTATTTCCTTTGGTATGGCCCGCTTGATTATCAGATCAGCCTCATATTTTGGCTCAATGCCTAAAATGATCCCGAGAATGGAATGGATGACTTGGATTAAATATATACATCAAGGTGGGGCCATGTTGGAGCGGCCCACCATTTCCTTCCTTTTTCTTTTTTTTTTTATAGCTTGTAAGTACACACCCATGTCAGTGCACATACTCCACGTTAGCCACCCCTGTCCATGGCTACACGTCCAGCATCCCTGGACGCTGGACAGTGTTGCTACAACACATGCACCATGGTGGGTCCCACATGTAAGTAGCCCACCACCATGTATAAATATATATATATATATATATTAATATAGTATTGATATAAAATAAATATAATATATTATATAGCATATGGGACTCCCCACCATCCTAAAATGGACGATGCATTTCGCCTAAAATGTTGTGGGCCACACCATTGATGAATGGAGTGGATTTAATATGATTTGGTGGGGCCCACTTCATTCTAGGGAAAGGAGAGAGAGAGAGAGAGAGAGAGAGAGAGAGAGAGAGAGAGATACACGGTGATAGAGAGGAGGGTCCCCGCCACTATGGGCCCTCCATAGTTACAACACATACATCAAGTGGGTCCCACAACAAGTGGGCCCTTAAAAATTGAAATGAAGGATGATCACCCACCTCTTGGTCTTCACCTTGCTTCCTTAGCCTCCTTAGCTCCTTGCCTATACTTTTAACGTTGGATGATGGACTTTTGATGGTGGGGATGAGAGATGAGAGGGTGGGCCACACTTGTGCTTGGGAGAGGGAGAGAGCTTGGACGTATGGATTTTTTTGCTTGGGAGAGATTTTTTTTTTGAGAAATGAGAGAGAGAGAGAGAGAGAGAGAGAGAGAGAGAGAGAGAGAGAGAGAGAGAAGTGATGTGTTGATAAGAGGTGATGGCGTGATGTGGTGGTTGTAATTGAAGAGGTATGGTGAGAGGAGAGAGAGAGTTGACTTTTGAAAAGGGAAGGGATAGGTTGTTGTACTTGGGTATGGCTTGTACTTGACTTGTACTTGACATGAGTGATTGATTGATTGATGGGACATCTCGTAAAGATTCTCTCATAATTCGCAACGCGCGGTGTTTTCTTCGAATTGAATGCGCGTCCACATCTTCCGGTACGGGTACCGGTTCGGTGCGCGAGTCACGGCGTTAGAACTGTGGTGATAGTGCGGTCGCTAAGGTACAAGTTTCGGGTCGAGTCGACTCTGATATGAGGGACTCGGCTTAGGTTCGAGCGCAAACATCGAATACAGGTCGAAGATTTCTGAAATTTGACCGAAAGAACAGCGAAAGAATACGAAACATTACGGTTTAGGATACGGGTATTACAGAGCTCCATTCTGCATACGTTGAGTTCAAGTTGTTTGGTTAGTTGATTCTAAATTCCATTGATATAGGTTTAAGTGGTAACACCCGTGTCTTAGAGGTGCGGGGTGTTACACAACTGCATTTGAATAAGGCTCAAGAGACATATCCTACTTTCCCTCATTTGTTTTGGGACATGTCCTGAGGAAAAATAGAGGAGAGACACATAAGGAACGCTCTCCGGCTTTACCTGGTCCATCACATCCTTGATCAATACCTACACAAGGTATTCTACCTATGATTACCAAAACTTACTTCTCTTTCAGTCTTAATGCCGAGAACCATCTTTGCAGCCCCCCATCCTTCATCCTGAATGTCCCACTTAACCAAGTCTTTAGTACATTGATTTTAGACATGTCATAATTGGCGATATACATGTCATCAGCATACAATCCCTGACTCACCATGAAGGAATTAAAATACTACCTAGGCGACAGGTCGTACCACGACCTCCTGTAAACTTTTTTCTCAACTCCTTTAATTTCGAACCGTTCTGGTTTCTTCATGTAAATCCGCTCTTCTAATTTCCCTTATAAAAGTGTAAACTCCACATCCATCTTTTCCAACTCAAGATCGCATTGGCCAACTAGCGCCAATCACGAATCTAATAGACACCTGATATACCGTCGACGAGAATATCTCTGAGAAGCTGATCTCTTCTCTCTAAATATAATCCTTTGCTACCAACCTCGCTTTGTATCAATGCTATATCCTCCAAAAGATCCACTTGCATCCAAACGCTTCTTGGCCCACTAGAAGCTCCACCAGCTCTAATGTGTCGATCTGGTACAACGAGTCCATCACATCGCTTATAGTCACCTTTCACTTCTCAGCACCAGGCTCACCTAGAGCCATCTGAATAGAGGAAAGATTCCCTGCGATATCAGAGTCGTCCATGTACCTCACAGATATCTTGTGATTATGCCTGTGATTCTTCTCACAGGTGGCTGCTCCACATGCTTTGTATATCTGTCTGCGCGTCTCAACCTACATGCCCTACCCGCTTATGTGGCCATGCCCAACATGTCACACACGTGCAGAGGTGTAATCTGCTATAATCACTACAGCTCCACCTTTTGAAGTACTTCCAATCAACCTGTAAATATTATCGAGTCGTTGCGCTTTCATGATTACCTGTGCCCTCTTAGATACTTTAAGGATACCATCAATACTTGTGAACCTGTACCATATAGCCTCAAGTGCACTGACAAAAATCAAATTCTTCTTTAAATCAGGAACGTGCCTGACATCGATCAAGGTATGCTTTACCCCATCAAACATCTTGATGCACATTGTACCAACAGCCACAACATTACAGGCACTATCATTGCCCATAAATACCTATCCACCATCTCACTCCCTGTAACTAGTGAACCAACTCCAATGAGGAGTCATGTGAAAGGATGCCCCTGTGTCTAGGGTTATACATGAGCTCAAGTCAGCTTGAGTCAGCTTAGATTAACTTGGCTTGAATGGCTGATTCGGGTCGAGTCAAGCTAATTTTGTAAAGCTCGAGTTGAGTTGAGCCGAGTTTGAGCATGGTGCGTTTCAGCTCGACTCGACTCGACTTGAAGCTTGAACTCGAGCTTAACTCGGCTCAATTAATAAATTTAAAATTTTTAATATTATATATATTATATTAATATTAAATATTATATATATATATACACACACACACACACACACACACACACACTTAAGTTACTTTAAAAAGAAAAAACAAAACAAAAGAAACCCTAAACCCTACTCGCACAACTGACCTCCTTTTCCCTTTCTTCTTTATCTCTCTACTACCCCACCAAGTCGATGCTTGCCCGACCAGCACTCCACCACTTCCAAGATCAACATGTTGCTCACACGCCCACACGGAAAACACTCCACCACTTCCAGGCTTAGCATGCTGCTTGCACTCCACCACTTCCAGGCTCAACATGCTGCTCGCATGCCCACACTCCACCGGACCACCAGTCTCTATCTCTCTTTCTCTCAGTCTCCCGATCTCTCCGAGTGAACCTGTGCCCAATCCCGACTCGGCCCGATCACTCTCTCTCCCATTCTCTCTGAGGTAGGTGTTTAATTTATTTTATTTATTTATTTAACTTGTAGATTCATTGTAGATTTAATGTAGATTGGGGACTAGGTTGGGGTTTGGGTTGGGTTGGGGTTTAGGACGAGTTGGGGGGTTAGGTCGGGTCAGGTTGGATGCTGGGTTGGGGTTTGGGACGTATGAACAAGCTCGAGCTCCACTCGACTCGAACCACTAGCTCGACTCAAACTCGACTCAATAGCTTTGGCAAACAAGCCAAGCTTTAATGTTGAGCTTGAGGGTGAGTTCGAGCTTGAGCATAAAATGGACGAGTCGAGCTGAGCTTGACCCACCTCGACTCGACTCGGCTCGATGTACAACCCTACCTGTGTCTAGATTCTACCAGTCCTTACGATCATCATAAAAGTGTTTGATTGTAAACACAGACAAAACATTACAATCACATCCACTCGATCCATCTAACGTGACAACATTGGTCTCCCTGTATGAAGCCTCAGATTCTTCTCTCTTAGATTTAGGATTTATACAATCTTTCTTCACATGTCCTCTCATCCTATAATTCCAGCACTTTAACTTACCTTTGCCTTTGCCCATGGACCTAGATCTTGACCCTAAAGATCCTGTAACTTGCTCAGAATTCTTATCCTTTGTAATCAGTGCATAAGAAGATGTCCCCATATCGTCGTTAAGCTTTCTCATGACCTTCCCTTGAAGGGCTGAGATAACGGTGTCGACACTCAGGATTTTATTCGTGTTGCACATTATATCATTAAATGACTCATATGACGCCAGAAGAGAATTCAACAACATACATGCTTGTTCTTCATCTTTCATCACTTTCTTCATATCTAACAATTTACAAATCAATTTATTAAAGTTGCTGATGTGAGTCTCCAGATCTCCACCCTCTACCATCTTGAAGTTATACTATTGCCGCTTCAAGTGTAGATAATTTTTTAGAGAATTTTTTTTGTATAAACATCCTCTAACTTCACCCACAACTTAGCTACAGTTTTCACCCTCATGACATTGTAGAGAACCTCATCCGTGAGAAATAAATAGATCGATGATAAGGCTTTCTGTTCACACCCCAAGTATAGATTTGTGATGTAGTAATAATCTCGGTAAGACCGAGGTTGAATCCATAGGGACTAAACCTTGTACGTAATCTGAAAGTAACTTGAACTAGAATTAGGTGAAGACGTAATCTAAATCAGGAAAAAGTAAGAGAATAATGGTGAATAAATTTAACTAAAATTTGTAATCATTAAAGGTGGGAAACTAGGGTTTCCAAGGATCTACTTATAGAGATCAGGGAGATCTATGCTTGATTCAAGAACACAACTAGAATTAGAGTCCTATCTTCATCTAGTAGGAAGATAATTCATTAAAATCAACTATGAACTTCCTTTAATCTAGTTTTCAAGAGATGAGAGGTATGAGAATTAGAATTGATTCCATCATAAAACCATGCCCATGAGACAAAGCAAACAACAGGATTTAATCAATCCACAACCAATCTGAGGGATGTATGAATGTTATGAAGAATTTCATCATCCAACCATGCCCATGAGACGATGGTGAACAACAGGGAGTCCTAATGTCACAATCTCTATAATGCTAAGAACATGCTCAAAGACATCGCAGATCCATTGTAATTTAAGTCACAACAAACTTAGGTCCTTACTCTTTCTCGGGTGGTAGACTCCCAGGAGTTTCAACTCCCAGTCAAGGGTTCGAGTACTCATGGGTGGTGAAATTCCACTAGCGTGAGTGTGTGGGGGTGTGTGTGCGTGTGTTAAAAAAAAGTCACAACAAACCATTAAAAATTGAAAGCATTCCTTAATATCAAATTATAATCAAAGAGAATCCATAAAACATGAATCAAAGCCGTAGAAACTTACCCATCACGCTACAAGCTTCACCTCTTAACCCTAGCTAAGATGCTTAACCTGACATGATCATAATCAAGTTAAATCTCAAATAAACATCAAGGAAATTAAAGAAGAAAGGAAGGAGGAAAGAAGAAAAACCACCCAACCGTTCACCCTCTCTCTCTCTCTCTCTCTCTCGCTCTCTCTCTCTCTCTCTCTCTCTCTCTCTCTCTCTCTCTCTCTCTCTCTCTCTCTTTCTTTCTTCCTTCACTCCACTGCTCAAAGATCCACCTCCATGGCTACCCACGACCAAGATGCCTTCCCACATCCTTTTCCCTCTCTTTTATAGGCTAAGGTGGTTGGTGGAGTGGCTGTTTATGTATAGCAGCGTGGGCAACCGAGAAAACGCAAGCCGAGTTACGTTTTGACAGAATTTTTAGACGGTGGGTGGTCCAAGAATCGATTTTGCCTCCATGGTTGGGGTAAAGACCCCCCTCTAAAGATTTTGGATGGTTCAGATCATCCAACTGACCTCAAACAGTGGCCCACAACACCTTGTAACGTCAGAAAAAATTGGACATGCCTACGGTGCAAAATTTCCTGCGCTGAGATACTCGGTGGGACTCGCAGTGATGTTTTCTACGAAATTCACCCCGTTCATTAGATTCCTGACAAAATTTTAGTCGAAAAGGAGTAGTTTTGGTCGAGTTTTGGTGTGGTCCACTGTAACAAATCAACTCACCGTTTATCCTGCATTTTTTGACGATCCAGATGTGTATGTGTGCATGAGGCTAAAAAGAAAGCATGGCTGGGGTCATGCCTCTCCCTTTGGGGCATATGGACGGTTCAGATCGTGCAACAAGGTCATGATGGAGACCCACTATAGATCTCAGTGCCGAACAACGTTGGACGCTGTTTGCTTTTGGCAAAAGAAGTTGGGTCAGCCCGGTTTTGACCAAGCTAACCGTCCGGTGCATAGCTAATTAATGTGTATTATGTACACGCGTGTGTACATGTGAGGTCCATTGTGATGTATATGCAACATCTGCTCCATTCATCCATTTGGTCACCTCATTTAAGGGATTGAGACTAAAATTGAAGCATATCCAGATATCAGGTGAGCCCCAGATCAGTATTTTGGGGGCTGATCTGTCCATTGGGCCACTTTCACAAGGATATAATGGTCGAAATTCGACGTGTACGGTTAATTTATGGTCCTCAGGCCATATATAAAGTTTCGAGCTAAGCGAATGGTGAAAACCCTGTGATCTTGCAATCCTGACGATTTTCAGGCCTCTTTAACGTGAATGGCTTGATTTTCTCGGATCTCTGGCATGTAAATTCTTCAATCTCAGTCTCGTGGGGTCTGTCCCTTACCTTGGTGATTTTAGAGCATTAAATCCATGCTTTTAATACCCTTTTCAGTCCAAGCTCTTTGAATTCACTTTGTAACCACTACCAAAAAAATGAGCAAAGGCTATGGACTATAGAGGTCTATGGCTACGGCTTTAATTCGTAACTAAGTAGCTACGGATTTAATCCGTAGCTAAAATATACTTAATCTGTAGCTAAAACATACCTCCTCATAGGACCTGACAATGCTTAAGGGGCTCTATGGGGCCCATTGTAATATATATTTAATTTATCTAATCGGTTCATCAATTTTGAAATATTATTTCAGTGCATGAGCCCAATAATTAGAAAGATCAAAAGTTTAAGTAGACCACACCATGAGAAAGAATGAAAAAATAAATTTACATCGTTAATATGTGGTGTGGTCCACCTAAATCTTAGATCTGACTCATTTTTTAGATAAACCATAAAAATGAGCCGTTAAAATGAATGGATGGACTGGATAATTAACGTACACAACGGTGGGCCCCACAAGTCCTAAAATAGATAACCCTTGAAATTCCGTCTGCGCACCTCTCCCGCGCATCCCATTTCACAAAAGCAGTTCCCTCGCACACCTTATTTCACAAAAGCCCCTCTCTCTCTCTCGCCCGCCCGCCCGCCTGCGACTCACCCTCCCTCACCCTATCCTCTCTCTCTCTCTCTCTCTCTCTCTCTCTCTCTCTCTCTCTCTATCTCTCTCTCTCACTCTCTGCCCTGATCTCTTAATCTCTTGCACTGCCTCACCCTCTCTCTATCTCTCAACCCCATTTCCCTCTCTATTTCCCAACCTCTCTGTCTCTCTCGCTAGGGTTTTCAAAACCCCCTTTCGCTACAAGGAGAAGAAGAAGGAGAAGGAGAAGGAGAAGAAGAACGGTTAGTCTCTCTCTCTCTCTCCCTCTCTCTCTCTCTCTCTCTCTCTCTCTCTCTCTCTCTCTCTCGCTAGGGTTTTCAAAACCCCCCTTCAGAAATTGTTTGGAAGCTTTGCCTCATGGTAAGTCTTTGGACAATCTAGAAGGAGCAATAAAATATACAAATATACTTCTTTGGGCGATGGGTTTCAGCAACTAGGTCACCGGATTTAATGGTGTGGCTTGTCGGAATTAATGGTGTTGGGGTCGTACGAGAGACTGGAGACTCTTCTTGTAATAGGTATACTTTTCTTTCCTTGATTTATCTTCACCTTGTATTATTCATGGGTTATGGTTATTTTGTATTGATTATTCAGAAATTTCAAGAGGCTTTCAAATGAGTTAACAAAGTGACTTGTAAGGGACTTTGGGGAAGAGATCTCGAATGTAATATGAGACAAAGATAAAGCATTGGGGTCTGATGATGTCACCATGGATTTCTTCTAAACTTGTTTGGATGTGATTGTAGCAACAAACGTGCATCATGCTCCTTGTTTTTCTGTATAAATTTTAGAAGTTATATGGTGTATGGGGACCATTTCTGGTGTTCCAAACTATTGATATGATGGGCATTCTTGTGGATGGACCATGTGTGGAAAGCCTTGAAGATTGGTAGAGGTGATTTCCTTATTTCATTGAGTTCTCTTTAATGAGTTCATAAGAATGCCTAGTAGATGTTTGTGGAAATGCCAAGGAGAAGGCCGATAGCCCTGGGGTGTACCGCCTTGATCAAAATTTCTTCTCTTTGAATTTGGTCAGTTTGGATTCGATTAATTATGTGAATTTGTTGATTTTTTTATTTAGTACGTTGGTCAGTTGATTTTTGTTTCTTATTGGCTATAGTGGATGTTACTATCATTCTCTGTAAGTTACTATGATTTGGTCAGCAAATGGGATTAGTGGGTTGGTTTTGAAGAGTCAGCAAATGGGATTAGTGGGTTGGTTTCTTCACTGTCTTACTGGGGTTTTTTTTTTTCTTGATTTAATTTTCAGTGGTAAAAAATGATGCAAATTAGTTGCTTGCTATCTTTGCTTGTTTCAGATTAGAAAATTATGGTAGTAGTTTGTCGTTTCATTTCTCTTATTATTATTATTATTTGTTGAAATATGGTGTGATGAAATCTGTTATAGATATATGATCTTTTGCTGATTTTGAAATAAAGATAAATTAGTAGATCAGTTCCACTTTTATGCAAATGAGCTTAATTATGATGTATTCATGGCTTTCAAATCAGAACATGAGCTCACTCTACATGTCATTAGATAAAGGATCATATTACTCCTCTTGGATTATTTTCAATCTCATAAAAGATTACTGATTTTTCAAGCTTCTTCTGGCTTACAGAGTCGTTAGGTGCCTTCTAATTGGTAACAGATTTTGCAATTTCTCATCTGGTAGCATTGATTGTTGGAATATCTTGCTTCAATATCAAGATTTCTCATTTTTTTGTTCCCTCTTTTTCCTTTTCTTTTTCTTTATGGGAGGTATAAGAATTAAGAATTGACACATCAATCATGTTTTGTTGGCAAGCATAGGAAAGATCACCAAGAGATACAGTACCCTGTTGTCTTATTTTATTTTATTTTCAATAATTCATTTTCAGGCTCATATACTGGACTGATGAGTCATAACTTACCTCATATTCCATCATGACACAGAACATTGATCATCCTGATGTGTTCATTGAAGTTATATTCTAACGAAACTGTGCGAGTTCACTAATTTACCTCATATAACATCTTGTAGCCCCTTTTAACTGAGTCGGATGACTGTCAGAGAACTGTGATTTCAACATAAATTGTCTGGGTAAATTTTCTTGAGACTCTCTTCTCTTGTTCCTTTGAGGCAGGCAGTGCATCTCTATCCATAAAGATCTTATATCTGAATTCGTCCTCTCTCAATTGCTAAAACTTCAAAAAAAAATTTAAAATTTTTTTCCAGGGCACTGACTTTGAATAGTTCACACATGCGTTGGATTACTTCCATATCTTGGTCTAGTCCTACATCAATATAAAAGGTAAGTGATCCATTTGTTGAATATCTATATTTGATTATAATTAATATTTTTCTTTTTGGTAATGCTCCAATTGGCTATGTACATGGGAACCTTCCTATACACATAATTGCAGTTTGGACACATCAGTTGCTCATATCATTGATCTAAACTACCCATGTGGTCTAGCTTACTTTCATTGGCCATCTTGAAAAATCCATTCATCTTAATGGTTCTTACCATCCAATCCATAGCATGAAAAATGGATGGCCAGGTTCATTTATAATAATAAAAAAAATAGGTCAAATTATCAATTTCAATCATCAATTGGTGGTGTCATCCTCTTTTTGAGTTTTTCTTGTGGTTTTGAAACAATTTCTTTGGTTAGGTGATAGTAACCATCTCATCCATGGGTTGGAAAGTGGACGTTTATATTAATAGGGTTGATGTTATCTAGTTTGTTTGATTTTCTAAAAGAGGCCTAAGAAAGGAGCATTGGATAAAATAGAAGGTCTAAATTAATGTTATCAATACCTCGTGTCTGACTGTAACTATCTACAAGGACGTTCCCATATGTACAACCCACTCGAGCATTTCTCCATTTGTTTTTTTTTTTTTTTTTTTTTTTTTTGTAGCCTTCTGTAGTTTAGTGTATGGGTTTCCAAAGGTGTATGTTCCAAGACCATGAATACATTCAGCTTCTATATATTTTCCAAGAAGTGATATTATGTACTTTGTCATGACCAGAAACTTAGTTCTTATGCATATTTGAATTGGTTGAAATGTATGGAAAATTCAACTCCCAAAAATTGGCCACAAAGGAATTGTATTGGAATTGCAGTCTATGAACTCTTCATGAAGGTCAGGAAAAAAATAATATAACCTACCTTTTCCTTGTTCTTTATACCTGGTTCTCTCTATATTTTATCAATGTGCTTTTATGAAGCTGGTTATATTCTTTGCATTAATATATAATTCTATAAAAAACTGATCATCTACAACCACTTGTATGCAACAACCCTTTCTTCTTCTTCCTCTTGCCCTTTCAGTCCTATATTATAATATGGGAAAGTATCCAGTGCTTAATGCTTACATTAAAGTTGGTTGTCAAGTACTCTTATCTTGATACATAACATACATGGACGCCAAGGCATAGGAAAAAAAGCAAGGTATAGGAAACAAGGAAAAACAAAAACTATAAAAAACATCCCCACAGTAGCCAAACCCGGCAAAAACAACATTACGGAGCCCAATCCCAAAACAGAACTAGCACTCTAGAGAACACTCCTGCAACTGAGACTGAGGAATTCCTAAAGCAGCGATTATTATGCTCCGCCCATATAGCCCAAAAGACAGCAAGAAGAATGATATGTCGTTTCCTTTTGCCCAAAAACCCAACTTGCCATGACAGAGGCTAACATTATTTGCTGCCCTTTCTTTCTTTCTTTCTTTATTTTATTTATTTATTTATTTATGTTTTCTTTTTTGGTGGATGAGATACAAATGATCATTGAATGCAGGACAATAGCTTGGAGTCTCATCAATATTTCCTGATATTTAGAGGAGGTTGCTGGCTATGCCTTGGCAAGGAATTGTCTATAGTAGAGATTTATACATTCGTTCATTACTTTGTGACTAAATACAGGTCAGCTATATGATTCTCATGTTATCCTTTCTAAGTTTCAATATGAAATTAGAGTTTGAAGAGGACCTTCCAAACATTAGGTAGGGCCTGTTGTGAACCTTCTTTAGTCCACAAATTAGAATTATCCACAAAAAACTTCGACAACATGCCTATATTGAATATCTACATTAACTTTCATTCTAACTGTTTTAATTTCTCACATAAGTACATGCCACTTGGTAATCACAACAACCTCTT
Organism: Magnolia kwangsiensis; assembly: GCA_037074715.1. NCBI lineage: Eukaryota > Viridiplantae > Streptophyta > Magnoliopsida > Magnoliales > Magnoliaceae > Magnolia > Magnolia kwangsiensis. The sequence goes on along the minus strand of CM073572.1, from coordinate 185,843,870 downwards.
TTAGATAAAGGCATGATTATGACAGGCCCCGGCTGATGATTGGGCATGTTCTTGCACAAGTCTATGATTGGTACATGAGCATGCATCTGAGTACCATTGGTTGGATCACCTTGGCCTTTCTCTAAGGGACCATTAGGTTTTGATCAATCTTTGATGTGAATATACATATTGGGATTAAAGGATTATTAAAGTGTAATTTGAACAAAATTGATGATAGAACTACATGGTCATAAGAGGATTGATCTTAACAGTATGGTCGTCATGCACATAGACAGAAAATGCTTGCAATGAATGTTTATGAGTACTAGGTGGCCTATTAATGAAATCGATGTCTCCGTCTATAATATGCCTATTTATGATTTGATGAATTTTTAAATATGTATGTCCTTTTGAACCTTCCCTAATTGCATAAGTGGCTAAGCCATCTCTGTATGTTACACATAATTTGTCATCCATTAGTTTCTGTAAATGAAAATAAGATGATTGATCTTAACAGTATGGTTGCCATGCATATAGAAAATTCTTGCAATGAATGTTTATGAGTACTAGGTGGCCTATTAATGAAAACAATGTCTTCGTCCATAATACGCTTGTTTATGATTTGACCAACTTTCAAATATGTATGTCCTTTTGAACCTTCCCTAATTGCATAAGTGGCTAAACTATCTCTGTATGTTACACATAATTTGTCATCCACTAGTTTTTTTAAATGATCCATGTTGTATGCCGTGACCTTCTCTTCAAATGTGATCTTTTGAACAATTTCTAATGGTAAACCGATTTCATGAATCCCTTTATATGCATCCCTAGTAATCACACTACGAGAAGAGAACCTTGATCCCTTCACGATATTTGGTGCAACCAAACACAGCCTAATTTTGAGTTGTATTATCAAGCACCCATGGTTTGGAATTGCTAGGAGATATATGAAAAAAGGGATCACTACCAAAAAACTAGGCAAAGTCGACGGACTAGGGGTGTTTTTGGCCACACCTCCTACACCACCCTCTTATTATTATCTAAAAGACAATGCCCATGAAGATATAATGAAGATCTCCCAACTATTGTATTGATTTCAAATCAATGTAGTTTATTTAAGATAATAAAAATCTCCAAAGACTTGGCCTAAAATTGAAAAATGCACCAAACATCCCAAAATCTTCAATAATGTTTTCCAACAGCCCATAATTCAGCTAATGGTATGTCGGCCTCTCTCTCTCTCTCTCTCTCTCTCAAAGGGTAGACTACCTATGATAGTTACCATAATTTTAGAACTGTTGCTTGCTTTTCGACCATACAAAAATCCAGAACACACGTGGTTATCCAAATTGTGGGTGGAGCATAAACCAATTATACCGAGTAGATGATAGCAATCATCTGATTCATCCCCTACTATTTGGAACAATCAGTACGCTAATTTTAATTTTCCATCTCATGCTAGTCAATTGAATGGTTAGGATGGATTGATCGGTTATTTTTGAGATATGCTCCATCTACCTACAATTTTGCTAGTCTTGAACAAAAAACCATGCTCTCTTGGTGAGTGAGCCAGGCATGGGCCAGGGTTCTAATTTGTATAACTATAATTTGCTCTACTTTAATTCAGTGCTACACATCTTGTCAAAAATCAAATTGCTTAAAAGTATGTCTATACTGAACTTTGTCTTGACAATGATGGTGCAAACTCAATTTAGCATTTCAGACTTTCTATTTGATTTGGAACTTGCTGTCAAAGGAGAGTTCCATTTTCCTTTTGTCACGTTTTGTTGTTTTAGTTGGATTTAGAAATTTTTTGGAAGGAAAATGGCATTTGTAAGTATTGGGCATTACAGCTGTTGGTGTTTGATCTGGGTAATGGTTTCTGGAGATGAAAATAGCACTACATCCGCCACTGATATGTAGTGATTTAGGCATTACAGCTGATTTCTTGTTAAATGTTGGCCATTGGTTAGGACTTTTTTAACCATCTGTTTGTAATTATTGAAAGTCTTCTAGTGGCTACAATAACGTAACACTGTGGTTTTCTAAGGTACGACTAGAAGAATGGTCCACATCTCATGCATGGCATCACATGTTTGGAGAAGTATTGCTGGACAACTAACTATGATGCAAGTGTCGAAACTGGTTCCTTTCTCAACTTGTTCAATGTGAAAGCTTGTTGAGTCTGAAAAGAGCCCTATTTTTTTGTAGTGTTTGGTATGCTTCAGTAGTCATATGTATTAGTTTTTAATTTCTCTATGATCCATTCGGTATGGTCATATGCATTTAATTTATTTTTTTCGATGGACATTGCTCTTGCCATGTGGCATGTTATTAACATATACTCACAGAGATAGGAATTTCCTAAATAATCGTCCATTCAATATACATTATGATATGTAGTCATATGATTTCCTGACTTCAAAATGCAAGGAAAAAACCACCTGACTTGACTGAATTAATTATCTTATTTATCTTATTATCCAGGTTTTTATTGTAACCTGATGTTATATATGTGTGTATGATTGTAAGTGCCATTGATTTGACAAGGATTTTGGTTTCTTTCTTTGCAACTATTATTTATTAATGTTTTCACATACTAATACCTATTTTATTCAAGATGTAGTGTCATGCATGCCTAGTAACTGTAATCTGAGTGCCCCAGATCTTTGTTAATACAAAGCATGTATTGAATTTATTCTCTGATTCTTTATATGTAGGTTGTCCAAAAGGAATGAGTGGGGCCAAATCAGTTTGTGATCTCACTCTAATCTTGATCATTTGGAAATTGTGGATCAAAGAGGTTGAGGAATGGTGCAATGGGAACTTCACTTTATTGTTAGTTCTTAAAATCATAGAAGATGTCCTATGTTCTACCATACAATTGGTTGCCTCATAGTTGGTTTTCTCCTCTGAATGGGTCTGTGTAGACTCGTAATGCAACACTTGCTCATTTGGGCCATGTATCAGCGAACTAAACCGTTGGAATACTTCCCAAATACATTTAAATGTTTTATGGATGTGTCAGTGAAAGACATGATTTCTTATTAAGCACTGTTACCTTCATCAACTAACTTCTCCTATCACTGACATGGTCATGATGCAGTTCCTGTATTGATTACTCAAGCATGATGGTTATGCATATTCTTTCAGGTGGATGTTGCATGTGAGAGGATTGGAGCTGCATATTTCATATTCAAGCATCTGGTACATCTCTTGTCAAGAATGCACATGTGTAGTTATCATTGTGGTTGCAGTTATTCATTATGTGACAGGTTTTTTGGTGAGATGAACGAGTTTCAAAAAAAAAATAGTTTGCAGTTTTGAGAAGCGATTCCCAATGACATTTTATGTGTAAATGTATATTTCATATTCAAGCATCTGGTACGTCTCTTGTCAAGAATGCATATAATTGGAGTGGCCTGGCCATTTGGACAGGTCGTATTTATGTATTTGTTCAAAATTGATGGAGCAGACCCGGATGTGCGTCGGAGCTATCCAGAAGAGCTGGGGTCTCTGAACTTGGGAACCGCTGTTATGACCATGATGAAGATGTCCATTTCCTATGAACAGCATTGGAGGGGCCTGGCCATTTGGACAGGCCGTGTTTATGTATTTACTGAAAATTAATGGTGCAGACCCGGATGTGCGTCGGAGCTATCCGAATGAGCGGGAGTCCTTGGAAGGTGGGAACCACTGTTATGACTATGATGAAGTTGTCCATTTTCTATGGATGGCATTGGAAGAGCCTGACCATTTGGACATGCCGTGCTTATATTTATATTTGTAGGGACCACACCCTTAACCTAAACCCGAACCCATTCTCAAATCCAAAAACTTATAACATAAACCTAAACCTTAACCTAAACCTATAGCCTATAACCTAAATCAAAACCTATAACCTATAACCTAAATCAAAACTAAAACCTAAACCTATAACCTATAACTTAAATCAAAACCTATAACCTAAACCTAAACTAAAACCTATAACCTAAACCCGAACCCATTCTCAAATCCTTTAACCTATAACCTAAACTTAAACCTAAAACTAAAACCTATAACTTAAACCAAAACCTATAACCAAAACCAAAACCATAGCCTAAACCTGAACCCATTCTCAAATCCAAAAACCTTAACCTAATCCTATAACCAAAACTCAAATCCCTAAACTTAAACCAAAACCTAATCATATAACTTAAACTCAAATCCCTAAACCTTAACCTATAACCTAACCTAAACCTATACTTATAACCTAAAACTATTCTCAAATCTCAAAACCTATAACGTAAACTCAATTCCCTAAACCTAAACCTAGACCTAAACCTAAACCTATAACCTAAACTCAATTCCCTAAACCTAAACCTAGACCTAAACCTAAACCTATAACCTAAACTCAAATCCCTAAACCTTAACCTATAACCTAACCTAAACTTATACTTATAACCTAAAACTATTCTCAAATCCCAAAACCTATAACCTAAACCTAACCTTTTCCTAAATATATAACCTAAACTCAATTACCTAAAGCTAAACCTACACCTAATCCTAATCTTAACTCCCTAACCTAAGCTTAAACCTAAACTTGAAAACTCAAACTTAAACCCAATCCCAAACCTGAACCTGATTTCCAATACCTAAACCATAACTCATTCTCAAATCTAAAAACCTATAACCTAAACCTAAACCTGAACCCATTCTCAAATCCCAAAACCTATAACCTAAACCCAAACCCATTCTCAAATCCCAAAACCTATCACCTAAACCTAAACCTTAACCTAAACCTATAACCTATAATCTAAACCAAAACCTATAACCTAAACCAAAACTAAAACTTATAACCTAAACCCAAACCCATTCTCAAATCCCAAAACCTATAACCTAAACCTTAACCTAAACTTATAACCTATAACCTAAACCAAAACCTATAACCTAAACCAAACCAAAACCTATAACCTAAACCCAAACTCATTCTCAAATCCCAAAACCTATAACTTAAACCTAAACCTTAACATAAACCTATAACCTATAACCTAAACCAAAACCAAAACCTATAACCTAAACCCGAACCCATTCTTAAATCCCAAAACCTATAACCTAAACCTAAACCTTAACCTAATCCTATGACCTAAACTCAAATCCCTAAACCTTAACCTATAACCTAACCTAAACCTATACTTATAACCTAAAACTATTCCCAAATCCCAAAACCTATAAGTTAAACCTAAATATATACTTATAATCTAAAACTATTCCCAAATCCCAAAACCTATAACCTAAACCTAACCTTTCCCTAAACGTATAACCTAAACTCAATTCCCTAAAGCTAAACCTATACCTAATCATAATCCTAACTCCCTAACATAAACCTAAACCTAAACTTGAAAACCCAAACTTAAACCCAATCCCGAAACTGAACCCGATTTCCTAAACGTAAACCATAACCCATTCTCAAATCCAAAAACCTATAACCTAAACCTAAACCAAAACCAAAACCTAAAACCTAAACTCGAACCCATTCTCAAATCCCAAAACCTATAACCTAAACCAAAACCAATTTCTATAACCTAAACCCGAACCCATTCTCAAATCCCAAAACCTATAACCTAAACCTAAACCTATAACCTATAACCAAAACCAAAACCTATAACCTAAACCAAAACCAAAACCTATAATCTAAACCTATAGCCTATAACTAAAATCAAAACCAAAACCAAAACCTCAAACCTAAACCTATAACCTATAACCTAAATCAAAACTAAAACCTAAACATAAAACCTAAACCTATAACCTATAACCTATGACCTAAATCAAAACCTATAACCTAAACCAAAATCAAAACCTATAACGTAAACCCGAACCCATTCTCAAATCCTATAACCTATAACCTAAACCTAAACCTAAACCTAAAACCTATAACTTAAACCAAAACCTATAACCTAAACCAAAACTAAAACCTATAGCCTCAAGCCAAACCCATTCTCAAATCCAAAAACCTATAACCTAAACCTAAACCGTTAACCTATAACCTAAACCCGAACCCATTCTCAAAATCCCAAAACCTATAATCTAAACCGAAACCAAAACCTATAACCTAAACCCAAACCCATTCTCAAATCCCAAAGCCCAAACCTAAACCTAAACCTATAACCTAAACTCAAATCCCTAAACCTAAACCTAATCCTATAACCTAAACTCAAATCCCTAAACCCTAGCCTATAACCTAACCTAAACCTACACTTACAACCTAAAAATATTCTCAAATCCTAAAACCTATAACCTAAACTCAAATCCCTAAACCTAAACCTAGACCTAAACCTAAACCTACAACCTAAACTCAAATCCCTAAACCTTAACCTATAACCTAACCTAAACTTGTACTTATAACCTAAAATATTCCCAAATCCCATAACCTATAACCTAAACCTAACATTTCCCTAAATCTATAACCTAAACTCAATTCCCTAAAGCTAAACCTACACCTAATCCTATGTCAACTCCCTAACCTAAACCTAAACCTAAACTTGAAAACCCAAACTTAAACCCAATCCCGAATCTGAACCCGATTTCCTAAACCTAAACCATAACCCATTCTCAAATCCAAAAACCTATAACCTAAACCTAAACTAAAACCAAAACCTATAACCTAAACCCAAACCCATTCTCAAATCCCAAAACCTATAACCTAAACCAAAACCAAAACCTATAACCTAAACTCGAACCTATTCTTAAATCCCAAAACCTATAACCTAAACCTAAACCTTAACCTAAACCTATAACCTATAACCTAAACCAAAACCAAAACTTATAACCTAAACCCAAACCCATTCTCAAATCCCAAAACCTATAACCTAAACCTCAACCTTAATCTAAACCTATAACCTATAACCTAAACCAAAACCAAAACTTATAACCTAAACCCGAACTCATTCTCAAATCTCAAAACCTATAACCTAAACATAAACCTTAACATAAACCTATAACTTATAACCTATAACCTAAACCCGAACCCATTCTCAAATCCAAAAACCTATAACCTAAACCAAAACCTAGAACCTAAACCAAAATAAAAACCTATAACCTAAACCCGAACCCATTCTCAAATCCCAAAACCTATAACCTAAACCTAAACCTTAACCTAATCCTATAACCTAAACTCAAATCCCTAAACCTTAACCTATAACCTAACCTAAACCTATACTTATAACCTAAAACTATTCCCAAATCTCAAAACTTATAACCTAAACCTCACCATTCCCTAAACCTATAACCTAAACTCAATTCCCTAAACCTAAACCTACACATAATCCTAATCTTAACTCCCTAACCTAAAATTATACTTAAAATTGAAAACCCAAACACTTAAACCCAATCCCGAGCCTGAACCCGATTTCCTAAACCTAAACCATAACCCATTCTCAATTCCCTAAAGCTATAACCTATAACCTAAACCTAAACTTAAACCTAAACCTATAACCTTTCCCTAAACCTTTAACCTACACCTAAACTTAAAACCTAAATGTATTCTTAAATCCTTAAACCCAAACCTATACCTAATCCTAATCCTAATCTCAACTCCTTAACCTAAACTTAAATTTGAAAACCCAAACCTAAACCTGATCCCAAACCCGAACCCGATTTCCTAAACCTAAACCTTAACCTATAATCAAGTTCCCAAAAGCTATAACCTATAACCTAAACCTAGACCTTAACCTAAACCTAAACCTATAACCTTAACCTAAACCAAAACCTAAACCTAAACCTTAACCTAAACCTAAACCTATAACCTTAACCTAAACTAAAACCTATAACCTAAACTTAATTATAACCTATAGCCTAACCTTAACCTAAACATATAACTTAAACCTAAATCAAAACCTAAAATCATATGGTGAGACCATTTCTTTTGTGTCAATTTCATTCCTCTTTGAGTTTTTTTTTTTTTTTAATTCATTAAGAAAAAAAAAAGTGGTCATACATGATACACTTCTTTCACTTTTTCTTTCTTTTCCCCAATGGGCATTCTAATTTATGAATGACATGACTGTTTATAGGATGATGGAATATACGAAGCTGGTGAAGTCGAGCACATTTCTCTAATGAAGCCAAAGATTTATATTTTCAGCATTATTGTAATTGTAATTGTAATTGATTGAATGAATTAGATTGTTATTGATTGTAATTATAATTGATTGAATGAAGGATTGTAATTGTAATTGATTGTAATTGAATGAATGAATGATTGTAATTGAATGAACAAATGATTGTACAGGTGGTAATTGAATGAACAAATGATTATATATAATTTTTTAATGTACAAAATAGCTATGAAATTGACCATAACCACCAATTTGACAGGTGTAGCCTTTATTAAATTTGGCATATTACTACAGAATTTTAGCTACAAATAATATTTGTAGCTGTATGAAGTTTTCGCTACAGATATAATAGCTATGGATTATATCTGTAGTTGTTGTAACCTATGGCTATGGATTAAATCCATAGCTGTTGTAACCTATGGCTATGGATTAAATCCATAGGTTCCAGACCTATTGTTACGGCACCTACGACTACGGTCGTGGCACGGAGTAGATACGGACTAAAACCGTAGTCATAGGTCTATGGCTACGGATTTTATCCGTAGCCTTTGCCCATTTTTCTGGTAGTGAACAAAAACACAATTAAAATAGGATGTTTAAGCATTTTCATGTTCATAAAATCAGGTAATAACTGAAGTTTAATATGTAATATTTATCCCTCAACACTTTCTAATCAAGAGTATTCCAATCATCATCAGTCATAATAGACTTTCACTCCTCAAGAGCACCATCTTCGCCTTGCTTGATTAAGGAACTGATCATCTTGATATTCCATAACTCAAAGTTATTTTTTCCTGAGTACTTCTCAATATCATACCTAGTGCTAACCATTATTGCTAATCTTACAGATTCAAATCTGTGCCCTAACAATTGCTCTGGTACTACTTGTTGGGGATTTGTGCTACGGAATCACACAGATCTAGATCTAGCAATCCAATGGGACCAAGCAAACACAAGGTAACACAGATTTAACATGAAAAACCCTTTCAGGAAAAAATCACAGCACAAAGCGACAAAATTCCAATATGAAAATGGAAATTACAAAGAGAAAGGACTTACCCGATTCGAACAACCTCGAATCTCACCCTTGCTACACCCTTTAGAAAGCCTTAACATACCTGAGAATGGCCCTAGGGACTCATATTTATAAATAGGGAAACCCCATTTACGCACCTCCCTAGAAATCGCCATAAATTTACCCAGTCCGCTCACAAACCACGCATCATTTGCGTAACCCTCGACTGGTCGAGCCTGGTCTTCGACTAGTTGAAGGATCCCTTCAACTATTCGAGCCTGACCCTTGACCGGCCGAGCATCCCGGAATTCCCAAATACACTGTCACTCGACTTTGAGTTGAGTGGACTTCGACCAGTCGAAGGACCCCTTCGACTAGTCCAGCCAGTCCCTTGACTATTCGAGCAGCGCGGTGAACATGATTTAAGACATCTGTTTTATAACATGTTGTTCCCGTTGTTCCATCAGACTAACCACTCATTTTAAAGACTATATCTGTTAAACCCTTTCACACACTCCATCTCCTACTATACCATCTCCTTGGCGCTCTACAGGTATTCTCCATCCTCTTTATAATTACCTTTCCTATAATTGCTTTTCTTCTAATCATCTAGCTCTTCTTTCTGCCTTATCTTTTCATGCGGAGTTAACATCTTGTGCCCAAGCCATTAAATTTTCACATTAGCGTGAAGTAATGGCAACAGAAATCCAAGCATTGGAGCAGATTGAGACACATACTTTATAACATTTACCATTAGGAAAACAACCTATTACCTGCAAACAGATACATAAAGTTAAACTTTACGTAAATGGTACCATTGGACATGATAAGGCACGCTTAATAGCAAAAGGCTAGCTACAATCAAATTGAGGGTTTAGATTACCATGAGACACTTACATGCAACTAAACTTGACATCGTTCGTTGTCTATTAGTTGTGGCTGTTATTTGTCACTGGACATTACATCAACTCGACACAACAATTTTCTTCATGGGGACCTAGATGAAGAGGTTTATATGACAATTCCTCCTAGTTTTTGAAAACTGGGGGAGTACTATGTTCGCCGTATTCACAAGTCACTTAATGACCTCAAATAAGTTTTAAGAAACTAGTTTGAGAAGTTTTTCTCTATACTCGAAGAAACTGACTATCACCTGTTCACTCCCCAAGTGCAGGGTTGTGATGTAGTAATAACTCGGTGAGACCGAGATCGAATCCCAAGGGACTGAAACTTGTACGAATTCTAAAACTAAGTAGAATTAGAACTAGGATGAGATGAAATCTAAATTAATTAGCAATGATGGAATAATTGTAGAATAATTAATCTAAAACTTAGGAAAAATTCAGAGAGAAGGACGCTAGGGATTCAGAGGATCCACTTGTAGAGATCAGAGAGATCTTATGCCTGTTTCATGAATCATGGAATTTACTAAACTGTCATTGATCTAGTTTTCAAGAGATGAAAGGTATATGAATTAGAATGGATTCCATCACCAAACCATGCCCAAGAGACTATGGCAAACAACAGAATTAAACTAATTACCAACCAATCACATGTTTGGAGGTTAGGAAGGGTACCGACATCCGACCATGTCCAGGAGACGATGGTGAAAAACAGGACTTCCTAACGTCATAAACATAAAAAGGAAAAGAAAATATTCAAAGCCATTGCAGATCCACTGTAATTTCAATCACAACAGACCATTAAAGACTAAAAATAATTCCAATATTAATAAAATCAAAATTAACGGCAATTCAATCCAAACAAAAGGTATAAACAAACCACTCCCATCACACTACAAGCTTCACCTCCTAGCCCTAGCTAGGAGGATTTAGCCACTCATAGACATGAGTGGACTAGATCTCAAAAGAAATAAGAAAAAGAATCATAAAAATATTCAAAACTCTCCCTATCTCTCTCTCTCTCACCCTGATCCACGTCCGAGCCCAATCTCCTTTTCTCGTCCTCTCTCTTGTGCCCAACGTTTGCTCCACGGCCCAAGCTCCCTCTCCCCTTTCCCTCTCTTTTCTTTTATAGTTGAAGGAAGGGCCGTTTTCGTTCGCAGCAGCATAAAGCGGTGGAAATTCCCACAACTCATTACGCACCAGGGCAGTTGCGCAGCAACAACGCAAACCGACTTGCATGTAGTGTTGGCAGGGCCCATTTCTGTTGACGTTTGGGAAATCTCCTCTGTCCATTGTCTGACTCTTAAAATTTCGACCAGAGAAGAGTGGTTTCGATTGCCTGTTAGCAGGACCAAAGGTAGAATCACATTGAAATCGCTGCAAGGCTGTCCATTTATGACCGTTGAATGCAGCACGTGTGCTAGCATGAATGCATATGGTCAACATGGGTGTGACCAGAAATCGGCCCTCTGCATGATGGGTGGTTCAGATTAACTGAATCATGGACCATAGTGGCCCACAAAGCTTCGCTTGCAGGCTCTGTTGCGAACAGAGCCTGCGTAAACATTATGCAGTGATAATGGTGGCCCATGATCGGCATCATCTGAGGAATCCACACCGTCCATTAGATCGGCATCAAAAAAATATCTGGAAATGACTGGTTTCGGGTCAAATTCGGTGTGGCCCATGGATTTTTCTGCTTCGCCGTCCATCCCTTGTTTTAAAAGAAAAATTCACACGATCACTTGCATGAGACCAGAAGGAAAGATAGGTACTGGCGTTGGCCGTCTCCTGAGACAAATTAACGGTTCAGATCATCGGACCGAAGGATTAGTGGGGCCCACAATGAAAAAATGAACGGACAACGTCCGTTCGCTGGTTGCCTTATGCAGAGAGGAGAGAGAGATGAGTCAGCGTCCGTTTTGACCGGGCGGTCTGACCGGTACAGTGCACATGTACGTGCACTATATGCACGCTCACCCTCTAATGGGATCCAATAGGGATGTGTGTAGGAAATCTGCTCCGTCCATCTATTTACTCGTATCTTTTTAACAGTCGGGACCAAAAGTGAAGCATATCCAGATTGCAGGTGGGCCTAGATTTAATAATTTATGGGTTGATATGACTGTTGGGCCATTTCCAGAGGAATCTAATGGCTGAAAATTTCTGTGTACGGTTAATTTGTAGTCCCTTAGCCATGTATGAAGTTTCGAACTGAACGGATGGTGGGAACCTCGTGATCTCGCATTTTGAATCAATTTTGGGCCACTTGAGCTTCAGTTCCTCATTCTTTTCGAATCTCTGGTATGTAATTCAGTCGATCTTGGTCCCCTGGGATCTATCCCTTGCCTTTGGTGTCATCAGAGCATTAATTCCATGCTTCTAGCACCTTATTTCGATTTTTGCTTGTAAAGTCACCTTGCAATGCAAACACGATAAAACGGGCCATTAAACAAGTATCATGCTCGTAAATCCAGGAAATAAATGGGGTCTGATATGCAATATTTGACCCTCAACATCACCAATCCTTAGCATATCATTCTCTTTCACTCACTCAAATGGATTTACCTTTACTGTGGTTGTTTATGTTGATAAGATTATCCTGATAGGTAATGATCCATTTTATATCAATGCCTTGAAGATATTTCCTCATTCTAAGTTTCAGATAAAAGATCCTGGTCGTTTAAAATATTTTCCAAGCATTGAGCTAGGTGGCTATGTCACCCATGAGCATTTTCTAAACCAACACAAATATGCTCTCGACATCCTCAAAGACAAAGGCCATTTAGGCGTTCGACCTGCCATATTTTCCATGGAACGAAACCTGTGATTGACTGATGTGTAAGGAGATCTCCTTCAAGATCCCACTACATACCATCGGCTTGTTGGCCGCCTCATCTACCCAACCATTGCAAGGCAGTTCATGCATAAGGCTTATCAACCCCACAATGATGTTGTTATTCAAGTGTTGTAATATCTCAAATCCTCTCTCAACAAAGTTTTATTTTTGTCATCTAGTAGTTCTTTTCAACTTTCAACTTACTTTGCCTCTGATTGGGCCAATTGTCTCCAAATGTGGCAATATTCTACACGCTATTTTATGATGCTTGGCCAAAGTCATCTTTCTTGAAAAAATAGACCACTATTTTAAACAATTCATCTTTCTTGGCGATCTACTACTAAGGTTAAATATCATGCCATGGCCAACACCACTTGTGAATTTGTTTGGCTTAAAGTCCTCTACGATCTTGGGGTTACGCATTCCTAACCTATGCATAGGGGTGTACATCGAGTCAAACCGAGTCGAGTTGGCCTCAGCTCGACTCGGCTCGTTCACTAGCTGACCTCAGCTCGAACTCGGCTCGATTCGGTCCTCGAGCCTGACTGGCCGACTCGGTCCTCGAGCTTGACTGGCCGGCTCTGGCCGAGTTTGAGCTAAGATCAAGTCGAGTTTACCATTGAGGCATTTTCACAAATACCTGAACTGCAACTTCAAAATCTCACTGTTTTACAAACAGAGGCAATGGATGCCTTCCTTTTTTATTCCTATGGATCCCTTGGTCATAGAAAAAAGAACGGAGAAGAAAGAAAAGAAAGAAGAGAAAAGGGAAAGAAAACAAACAAAAGAAAGAAGTAGAAAATGGGGCTTGCTTATGATTGATCAAAACCTTGTCTACTGGCTTATCATCATTGACCTCAGATAGTGAGCTAAGGAAGCTCATTTGACTTGTGGTTGATTTAAGCTGGTCACTGTGTTTTGGTGTTTTAGCTCCTAATTTTGTCCCAATGTGTAGTTGAATCAATCAATCTACACCATCTATCAAATAGTAATCCACTTCTAACCAACACTGATGCCCAATAGTCAACAAGGTGTGGTTGTAGGTAGAGCAACTACATGTTTGTTTATGCATGTCTCCCTCATATATTTTGGATTTTTAAGGCATTTATGTCAATTTGTGTTGTTGTGAAACTCTCAACCCAACTTTGGATTTTTAAGGCCTGTTATGGTGTGAAACTCTCAAGAACAGTAAGACTGTAATATTTGTGTGGTGTGCATGTTACATTTGGATGTTAAGGCATGTGTCATTTTGTTTCATGTACATACCTTCCTTGCCACCAGCCACATTTTGTTGAGTCATTTTATCAAACAGTTGGTGAGCAACATCAATGGCAAAGTAACCGAGTCACCAAACTAGTTCGATCCGAGTTCAATTCGAGCTGAATCATGAGATGAGTTGAGTCGAGCTGGGACCTGCTCGAACTCGGCTCGAACTCATTCTCGAGCTTAAAAAATCAGCTCGACTCAGCTCAAACTCGGCTTCTAACTGAGTCGAATCGAGCTTTTTCGAGTCGAGTCAAGCGAGCTAACCAAGCTAGCTCGGTTCGTGTACTCCCCTGCCTACGCATCTTTATTGTGATTATCAAAATTGCTCTTCATATTGCTAATAATCCTATTTTACATGAGTGTACAAAATATATCGAGATTGATTGTCACATTAATTATTAGGGAAAAGTTATCCTCCGACATACTTCAGAACTCCAATGTGCCTACTCAACATCAACTTGTGGACATTCTCACTAAGGCACTTGGTCAAGGCCATTTCCATTCTCTACTAGCCAAGTTGGGCTTTCTAAATATAGAAACACCAACTTGAGGGGGGAGTATTAGAAATCTCCTTTATTTCTCACTACTATATTTGCATTTTTCTTTCTTTTTTACAAATCAACAATTGTATTTTCCTTTTTCTTTTTTCTTTTTACTTTTTTTTATATATAAAAAAATGCAGGGAACTAGTTGAGTTCCTTTGTCTATAAATTCAAAGTATATATGATCATATAAAAGATATACAGTCCATTTTTGCCAAAAAAATCTTCTCAAATTTCTGCATATTTTTCATCTACTATTGGACATCATCCTCACTTGTGTAGGTATGTGTCAAGTGAGATTTTACTGTCTAAACATCAGCTTTACTTCCTATGCTTGTTACACTTTTCATACTTTGAGAGGACTTACATTCCCAGTGGGGACATGATTAGTTACTTTGAATCATATGTGAGACTTTAGCTAGTTAGTGGTGGATGATGTTTCTTGTGGAGACTAAAATTCTCAATAAATGATCTATATGGCCTTCATGGGTTTAGCCTTATATCAAGAGTAGGGATGATAAATCAAACAGTTAGACAAACTTGATTTCATAAATTGTTTAGATTACATTTTGACTTCAACATATGCACTATTTCGTACAATTAAAAGGTTTTATTATTATTATTATTATTATTATTATTATTATTATTATTATTATTATTATTATTTTAAATTGAACAATCATAATTGTAGAATATGATGAACTCTAAGGGCCTGTTTGATTTTTGGGCTCAAGTGTAATTACTATGTAAATGGGTAATAATTATTTGCCCAGGTAATTATCACATATTTCTTAATACAGATGTGACAACTTACTTTTTTAACACTTAAATCGAAAATTTTATAACATCAATGTGGAGCTATTGAGATGTATGTTACTTATCCACACCGCTTATTTGTTATGTCAGCCGAATTTATGGCATAAGCAAAAAAAAAGAGGCAGATCCAAAGCTCAAGTGGACCACACCACGGGAAACAACGAGAATAAAACATCTACTATTAAAAACTTCTTGAGGCCCTTAAAAGTTTTGGATCAAGTTAATATTTGTGTCTTCCCCTTATCCATGTCCGTGTGACCCTATAAACAGATTAAATGATGAAAAAACCTCAATGTGAGCCCAGTGAAGAAATTAACTTTCAATGGTGGACGAATTAAGGCTAATGTTTCCTTTCGTGTGGGCCATTTAAGTGTTGGATCTGCTTCATTTTCAGTTCATGCTCCAAAATGTTCTAATAAAATAGATGGCCAGGGCGGATATATCATATACATTACGGTGGGGTCCACATATTTAAGTCAATACTTTTATTTCAATTTTCCAAGCAGAATTACTCTCATGTTTTCAAACAAGGTGAAAAAGTAATAATTACTTCTTTACCATGATTTACATGTATCATGAAAAATCAAACAAACCCTAAGACAATAAACTTTAAGGTAGTACATAAAAGAATATATGGATAATGCCAGGACATAGGATGATTGCATACAACCTTATGCTCTATATATGAAAAATTATTAAAACTTGAATGGTTTTAACTTAGTCAAAAATTTTATAAGACAAGGTGTTCTCTGAATGATATAACCTAAGGTGATGATCTTGGAGAGATCCCTACGTAGTAATGAAAGATACAAAATACGTTATAATTTTATAAACAGGTGACTAGGCTAGAAATCTACACAGAGTTCCACGCCCAAAAAAAAAAGTAAAAACTTCCTTAACGCATAGAGTACAATCCATAGGCGGCCCACCTGCAATGTTCATAAGGAGAAGAAGAAACGAAGGCGTCCTCGATTGTCTTCATTTTACGTTATTGTTGATTTATATATTCGTAGAAGTAGATCCCATAATTCTAAAACTCTTTCATGACATGTGTGCATGCGGTGGAGGATTGGTCGCCACCATTTAATATATTAAAAGAAAATAAAAATAAAAATGACAAGTGCTCACCAAGGTCAGCCCTATAAACGACAATAACACACGTATGATCTACAATGATACTCTTTCACAGTTCATATATGCTTTCATGTAGCTTCCTACCTAATCAAAACATCCCGCTTATTATATAGCTCTTTCGAAAGATACAAAGTGGCAGTTTGGTTATTCAATCCCAGTTTCTCTTAAAAACCATTTCATTACTAGGAAGATGCATATGCAGCCCTAGTCTATACATACTATGCATTTTTCTGCCAACGTATCACATGTGTAGAACATCTGAGCCATTCAGTGTCATCATGAAATCACCATAGTGAAGAATGAGGTGATGTTGTCATCAGGTGACCATAAAAATGAAAATATTAGAGGGCTGACTAATTGACCAAGCATAAAAGTGTGGATAACCCGACGAATGAATGGTCCTGATTGTCATACCTGATGGTCTTCATGATGGAGCGAACCTCTTTCACGGGTTAGATTTCCTAAGCATATGAAATATTATTGGAAAACAAAGTGTGGTACGTTAAGCTTACAATACTTG
The DNA here is from genome assembly GCA_037074715.1 of Magnolia kwangsiensis. Classification (NCBI taxonomy): domain Eukaryota; kingdom Viridiplantae; phylum Streptophyta; class Magnoliopsida; order Magnoliales; family Magnoliaceae; genus Magnolia; species Magnolia kwangsiensis. Next base: position 185,826,758 of record CM073572.1, on the reverse strand, counting down.
AGGTGTATATGATAATTCCTTTAAAATAATCAGAAAGCTAAGAAATAAAATAGAGTGGAATGATTATGGGTGAAGGTGATGGTACGAATATTTATATTAGCTAAAGCCCATGTTTGACCAAAGTCTTAAATTAACTATAATAACTACTAGTCAGTTAAGATAAGAAGCACTAATTTTTCTTATATTTGAATGGTGACAAAAGGGTGGGCCCCTAAAATGAGTGATAGACAAGGACATTAGACTAGTGAGAACTGAGAAGAAATTGCAAAATAAATAAATAAATAAATATGATAAAATAAAAAAATAAAAAATAAAAAAACCATTTGTGACACTTGTATTAAAGATCAGGGCCATTCATCAGCTGGGGGAGCTGAAGCCCAGTGAATATAGACATCATTGTCATCATCATCTAAGCCTTATCCTATTTAATTAGAGTTGGCTACATTAGTTATGTCAGGCCATTTCACTCTATTAAGGAGCATATCATCATACATTGAATACAGACCATTGCCATTTTTTTCTTAACCGTTCATTTTCCTTGTGCCCTTGTGGGTCCTCTAATAAGTGGATCAGTATCATTCCTCATTGGCCCCACCTGATAAATAACTTGGATTTCATAGACATGTGTCAAGTTGGTATATGCTCCCAATGGCCTCATCAAAGAATACTCCACAAATGGTATTAGCATTTCTCAACTATACTTAACTAGCCCAACAATGGAGTATCATAGAAGAGAAATAATTACTAAGTGCATGAAACCCTGCGATGTACTTAGTTGATGTAGATATGTTGACGTTCCTTATCATCAATCTGGACTGTCCATTTGGTCTCCTTGGAAATAACTGTTGGATTATCCAAACCGTCTAGTCAGTGGCATGGAGAAAATCGTTGGACAAGATTGCTCACAGAAGAGTGTTTAGGAGCATCTAACGGCTATGGTTTGCACCTCAGTGAAAGAAGATCAGACTGAACTTATGGACGGTCCAGATATGTAATGTGGATGGTATGCCATTATAGAATTAGCTCAACAGAAGAGATCTATGTCACTATCAAATGCAACGGTTGTCAATACTTATATAAATAAGGGTCTGCTGTCTATCCTAAGCTTAGGATGTCTTCCTCCCAATAAACAACAGATCAATGAATTTTTATTTTGTACCTTTCACCGTAATTTTACACGTTGAGTTATTCATTACTAACCATGAGCTAGAATTGGGATGTATTGTTAAAAGGTGGTGAATGATGCTCCATACACATGTTAGATGTGCATGTTAATCCAAGCCTTTTAATTATTATTATTATTATTATTTTAACACACGCACACACACCACCACACACTCACGCAATAGTGGGATTTCACCACCTATGGGCGCACGAACCCTTGACCACGTGTTGAAACTCCTGAGAGTCTACCACTGGAGCAAAAGCAAGGACCCCTTGACCATGTTAATCCAAGCCTGTTCTCGATTGTGTATTGACAGTTATACCTGAAATCTGGACATTTTCTATATCAACCATCCATTTTATACCCACAATTAGAAATCCATAAGAATTCATTCTGTCGATTTTGAGTATGCTTTGACACTCATGCACGTGATTTCAACCGTATGGGATGTACTTATATGCCAAGTGTAAGATGATTGGCTGCTGTCTGGTTAAATGGTGGCAAACACACACCAGAGAAACCCTCCAAAATATAGGATAATCGTATGGTTCACAAGACCCAAGAAGTGCATGCGTTTGTAAGAGATAAAATAGAAGCATTTGAAACTATATAGTTTTCTTACGAGGCTGATCACCTTCAGGCCCACCATAACCTGTGGACCTTACTATCTTTCCTGCCAACATACCACTCGTGTAGAACATCGGTACCATAGAAGTGGAAGGCAGTGTAATCAAGATTACCCACCACAAAAATAAGGCTGGTAGGCTTATCAGGTGGGCCTTAACTGTTGGAATCAATGGCAACACTGTCTGACTCAAAAGACAGATGGGCCCACCTAATGATGGAATCAGCCTGATTTTAGTGATGGTCATCTTCATGGTGGGGTTTATACTTTTCATGGTACTGATTTCCTGCACAGGTGACATGTTGACAGGAAAGATGGTAGGGTACCACAAGTTGTGGTACGATTGTCCAGTGCTGTTTTTTTCTAAGGTAGGTAAGCATGAGGGGAGACAGAGATGATGAAGAGCAAACTCCCTCCTTTTAAAATAAAAAATAAAAAAATTTCTACTTGCTTGGTAGGTAGAAATGTACACTGTTTACAGCATGATGAGAAACTATAGAAAATAATAATAATAATAATAATTAATTATTATTATCAAAAGAAAATAATAGAATTCCACTGAGAAACAGTCACAGAGAATTAGGTATCTAAACCTACTCTTTGTACATTCTTTCTTGCTCAGTAGGACCCTATATTTTTATTTTTATTTTTATGTACACTCTCTTATTTATTTATTTATTTATTTTCGTTAGCTTGTTACCGCACCCGACAGTCCAGACTTCACTGTTAGCCACCCCTACAAGGGATCGATGCCAAGACCTCATTGTACGTATAGCCTCTTATTTGAAAAGGGGTGGCTTCCGTGATAGTTCATCTCCATTTTAAATATAGATATTGATCTTCAACCATACACATGGGACAGTTGTACGATATTCAGCAACCCCAAATCGCTGACCCAATTCCATCTGAATTTGGACCAGCCACTGGTTTAATTTTAGCCATCCATTTGATGGGCATTAATTGGATGGGTAAGATAGCTTGATCAGTGTGATTCTAGAGATATGTTCCATCTGCATTAGGATCTAAGATTCGGATGCACATCAATACCATATTTGAAGGGTGAGTCACCACCATTTTTTTTTATATTTATTTTTTTATATTTTTTTAATGGTGTAAAGCTAACATTAGAGTCTGGCCGACCGTGGTTCACCACATTTGATGTATGTGATTGATCCACGCCGTCCATCCTTTTTTCCAGCTCAATTTTGGGAAAAAGGTCAAAAATGGGTAGATCCAGATGTAAGGTGGACCACACTACAGGAAGACAGTGGTGATTGAACTTCCATCGTTAAAAACTTCCTAGGGCCAACTGTAATGCCTATTTTTTATCCAAACTGGTAATAAGGTTACATAGACGTGGATGAAGGAAAAGCCATTTATCAGCTTGATCCAAAAATTTTGTGCCCCAATAAGTTTTTAACAGTGGCCATTCAATCACCAGTGTTTCCTTTGGTGTGGTCCACTTGAGATTTGGATATGCTTCATTTTTTGGATCAAGTCTAAAATTATCTTGCAAAATGGATCGGAGGTGTGGATAAAACAAATTCACCATTATGGGGCCCACAGAGAACCGTTCAGTAGCCACTCGCTAGTGGCGGGGTCAGTAGGCAACGTACGTTCATCGTCCATGGCCCAATGATAGCTATGAACTTACCGGTTACCGCGGCGTGCCTACATGCGATGGATACAGCGTGTACTTTTATTTGCTTGTTTCGGTTGTTGGAGTACAACCAACGTTTCATGATTTTGCTGGCCAAATGATTTAGGCCCACGTTTAGTTCCTTGATCACTGCGCCTATTAATCCAACGGCTAGAACTTCTCTTTTACTGGGTCGAGCGCAAAATTCTACTGTAGTATGCTACCAAAACGAAAAAAAATCTCTCTCTCTCTCTCTTTCACGCCATGTCATGCGACACGTGTAGGCAAGTGGGCCATTATTTTTTTACTAAGGTTTTGATAATTAACAGACAACATCATCTTGTTCTAAACCTACACAACATATTACTAGGTCTATTATTATTTAATCACCTAACTTAAGAAAGGTATAAATTAAGGCTATGTGAAGCGACAACCCTCTTATGTGTGGGCCCACTTCAACACACGTGTCCACAAAATTATTAACCTACCTCTTAAACTAGAGGAATTATAGGGTCCTGATCATCAGGACATGGATAGTGTCCCTGTGTCGCCATTCCATGTTTTAAACAAACTCTCCGGATAGGAGTATCCTAGCCATCCAATCTTCTAGTTTACATTTTCGAAATTATTTTTTTCTGATGTTAATTGTGGCAACTGAGTATATTGTTAGATTGGATGGTCGAATAAAGGAATTTTTATGCATCAATTATGAAATTATACAAACTTTAATTTTAAAAACATACCTGAATGGGAAATCATTTCTTTAACTTTTGATGTTGATGAAGGTTGAAGAATCTTTGATTTATACCCTTTTAAAGACCCTTTAATGGGACTTGGGTTTTCAGTAGCTATGGATGATGGGATCAAGACATGTACTCATAAAACAAGAGCTCGGATTAATTCAACTCATCACAACTGTTTTTTCATAATGAGTTTTCATGTTAAAGAAAATTTTTATCTAGTTGAAGTACCTTGGATATATAATTTAATGCAAGCACAACACTCCATTATATGTTTGGACTGATTGATTGTAAGGCCACTTGTATGATCAAACCAAACATCCAATGGCCAAGTCATTCAAACCATTGATCACATTAGTCAATTAATAAAAGTCTAACATATCCGAGACTTTTTTTTTTGTGGCATCAACCATTGTTCTATGGGTGGGCCTACCAGATAGACGATCCGGATTTGGAACAATCAACCCATCCCGGCCCCACTTGTACGGACTGTTGAATAATGACACTATTCATGTCAACTAGCACCTACGTTAACACCAGTTTTATATGCCTAAATACAACATTCAAACCCTTTCCTCGGTTGATTAACTAATTGACAGTAGACATGACACATCAAGATTACGTGTTAAGGGGCGACATCCAAAGAGAGAATAGTGGGTTTAATACCCAGTCATTTGTAGTATTTTATATCTTAAGCTCTTATTCAAAACAAGTATTATTTCCATTTCCTTATTGTTTGTTGGATAAGCAGGATGGAATCTATGACCATGAATGATGCGGCTGCCGTGCATGAATGTTCGCACGTGCCAATGTGAGCCACACATGCTAAAAATTGCTCACACGAGCACGCTAGCAGGACTATTCATGCTTGATACTTGTTCGAGTAGCCATTAATATGTTCACATGTCAATGTAACATGTCTGTGTAAGATCTGGTCCTTTTATTTGTTGGGCCCCATTTGATTTCTTCCATGAACCAAAACTCAGATCAATTCAATTATGAGATGGGCCACACATGTAAATGTGGCCCGTCGGTTCTTTTTTTTTTTCCCCTCTTAGGAACAAACATCGTCTGACCTGCTAGACGAATGCCACAGATCTTGCCGACGTTTGCTGCGCATCGGTGAGAACGAAGAGCACAAATCACATAGGGGCGGCAAGATGATAATCACCACTGGCCCATGAATTGAAATCCAAATCCTTTGATAAATGCTGATCATGATATATGAGGTAAAGCATGTAGTAGAGATCGAAATCTACACATCTTCAATAAACAAGATCTTTGATTGGGCATTGTCTCTATCCAACGATCTAGATTCCATGCATTTTTCCACAAATGGATGCTGTTCCATATGATTTCCATATCACTAAATCCATATCCCATTTACTTTCTTACATCACATTCCATGTTCTTTCTGCTTCAGAATCAACAGTGTTCGCAAAAGTAAAAGAACGCTTTTGGCGGACTTGAACTTCATTGCCCGTTTGGCCGGACCAAAATGAAATTGTTAGATTATGGTTGACGTCTCCGTTTCCCCCTGTCTCTCTCTCCTCTCTAGTGGTTTCCTTTGTGAAGCCTTAGTTAAGGTAGGAGTGCCAATTGCTCTCTCATTTGGTGCAGTATATATAAGGATGAAAACTAGTAGAGAGTGGCATCATTGTTTTGAATATTTTTTGGAATTTTTTATATAGAGAAACAATGAAAAAGCGGTAAGTCTTGTATTTTTTTCTCTTATTTTAGTGAAAAAAAAAAGCTTTATATTATTGCCCATAGGCGTATGTATATAGTCGACCTACGTAAATCTTTATCTCTTGTATCTTTTTTCTTTTTTTTTTCATTGATAAACAAGGGAGAGATTACAAAATTTGGGCAGCCCTAGACAACAAAAAGAAAACACAGGGCACCTATCATATCCATATACAAAAAAACCACCTGCAAAGATCCACCTATAAACGGATTCTTTAAAAGCACCTAGACCTACCTTATCTAAAAAGAATAATCCCCTATTATTGATGAGAAGATCCTTCACCTAGTTGAAGAGGTTCCTGGACTGATTTTTTGAACCTAATCTAGCAAGCCCATTTGTTGGCCCATTCCCTCCTCTCAGAATGAGGGAGATGATAAAATTACACTTCTTCTTAATCTCCTCGATCCTCGCTATCTAATACCTCCACTTCCAAGTCGGAATAGAGGAGCCCCTAAGGGCCCGTTTGGCTGGGTGGATTGGAAGGGATTGAATGATATTAGGGTGGATGGCATGGATTTCTAGGTAATGATGGTGTTGTGGGATTGTCTTAAGATCCATGGGATTGTTATATCCCGGGATTGCTATATCGAGTCTGTTTGGCACGCCCGGCCAATCCCAGGATTTAACATTCCCATCCCTTCCAATCCCTCGAACCAAACATGTCCAAGGCAAATTTGAACGGATTAGGGTGAATTGGATGAGATTTAAAGGTAATGAAGATGTTGTCAGTGGATTGTCTTAAGATCTATAGGATTGGGTTTAGATCACCCAGTCTGTTTGGCACACCCGGCTAATCCCGGGATTTAACTTCCAATACCTTCCAATCCGCCTGGCCAAACGGGCCCTAAAGGCATCCACAACAAATTTTGAATTGGATTCAAGAATAACATGATAGAGACCATAAGTGATGTTGAGGACTATAGCATCATAGATAGCTATTAACTCGGCCCTATTATTCGAACCTTGACCATATCCTGAAGAGAAGGTGAAAATAAAATTGTCGGATGAGTTTCTGCATATACCGCCCCCTCCAGCCGGCCCAGGATTGCCAGATGCTACACCATCAACATTAATTTTAACCTAGCCCGGGCCAGATTTAGCCCATTTGACGATTTTGAAGGATTTTGCAGGGGACGGCTGGACAGGGATCCCCAGATTTTGAAAAATCATTATTTGAATCATTTTCTTTGGGTTTGGGCTGGGAAGATGATGTAGAACGTGTCACAGAGATATTCCCAGCATTGTTGAGTCAAAAGGAGGTGGACCGTAAATTGACCATAACTTTTGATCCGAGTATCGTTACGGGGCGTACAACCTATCAATCTTTACTGAAACGGGCCATCTAGGGTGAACCGACTCACAAATGGGTCGCATCTATCCGTTTTGTCAGAAAACGTGTGCTTTCAGCTAAAAAATGAATTTTTAGAACATTTTTACTATTTTTAGTAATTTTAATTTTTAAATATTTTTAGAGTTTTAGATTTTCTTTCCTTTTACAAATAACTTTTAATTATACTAGGACTCTTCTAAAGAAAGTTTATTTATAATTTTAATTTTTAAAAATTAGGCCTTAGAAGATATTTATTAGAATTAAGATTTTTATTAGAGTTAGAATATTGCTATTTCTGGTAATTACAAATTTTACTTTATTTTTTTCTTTATTAATGGTGTAAGGAGACACATTAGACAAATTATCAATGATTCATTAATCAATTTCAAATTTTATTAGAATTTATTTCTATTCTCTTGCTTTTTTTCTCGTGGATTTGAGAAGTCTCTGTGAGGAGTCCAGAGAAGCTCTGTGGATTCAGAGTAGGTATCCTTGAGGAAGACGGTGATCGACCTCATCACGTTCATCCCTGCGTCAATTTGGTATCAAAGCGATGATTTTCCTCGAGCCGATGACAAATAATGAAGGTATGAATCAAAATTCTATAGACGGTGATCCAGGGATTCGTTATCTTTTGGAAAGAATGGAAGCTTTTCATCAGGAGAGTCAATTGTGTTGAGGAGAAGCCTTCAATCTTCAAGTTTTCATGTTGCTCGACCGGTCGTGGGGGAGCCACGACTGGTCGTGGGAGGTGCTCAACCGGTCGTAGGTTCGAGCCCTAGCACGACTCGAAGTCCAACGAGTTGTGCTGTTTTTTTCGGGGCCTAAGACCAGTCGTAAGAGAGATACGACCGGTCATAGGGGTCTACGACCAGTCGTAGGTTACGCAGTTTGGTCCGCGATTTTGCGCGAAACTGCGGATTTGAATCCTTTCGCAACCGGGATGCGAAAGGGAAGTTGCCTAAACTATAAATAGGTGTTCCTAGGGCTTTTTTAGTGGAATGAAAAAGTTTTCTAAAAGGGTTTCAGGAAAATTAAAGGGTGTGGCAAGGGTGAGATTCGAGGTTGTTCAAATCGGGTAAGTCCTTTCTCTTTGTAATTTCTGTTTTCATAGTGGAGATCTGTCGCTTTGTGCCGTGGTTTTTTTTCCACAAGGGTTTTTCACGTTAAATCTGGGTGTTCTCTATGTTCTCTTGTGTACTTGGTGCCATTGATTTGCTAACCTAGATCTAGATTTGTGTGATTCCGCAGGTCAAAATCCCCAACAAGTGGTATCAAAGAAATCGTTGGGGAACAGATCTAAATCTGAGGGATTAGTAATAATGGCGAGCGCTAAGTATGAGTTTGAGAAGTACTCATGAAAAAATAATTTTGAGTTATGGAAGGTTAAGATGATTAGCCTATTAACCAAGTAAGGCGAAGATGGTGCTCTTGAGGAGCGAAAGTCTACTATGAATGATGATGATTTGAATACTCTTGATAGAAAGTTTTTTCATCCATCCGTTTATGTCTCACGGATGGGAAGCACTTCAAAAGGTGGAGCTACAGTGGATGTAGCGAATTCCACCTCTGCACGTGTGTGGCATGTTGGGCATGGCTACATGAGCGGGCAGGGTAGGAAGGCTGAACTGTGCGGACAGGGATACGGAGCAGGTGGAGCAGCCACCTGTGTGAAGAAACACACAGCATGATCGCAGAAAATCGGCGAGGTACATGGACGACTCCAATATCCCAGGAGTATTCATCTTCTATTCAGATGGCTCTAGGTGAGCCTGGTGCTGAGAAGTGAAAGGTGACTATGGGCGATGTGATGGATTCGTTATACCAGACCGACATATGGGAGCGGACGGAGCTTCCAGTGGGTCGGAAAGCGGTTGGATGCAGGTGGATCTTCAGGAAGATACAACATAGATACAGAGCGAGGTTGGTGGCGATGGGTTATGCTCAGGGAGAAGGGATTGGCTTCTCAAAGATATTCACGCCAACGGTATAGCAGGTATCTATTAGATTAGTGATTGGCGCTGGTTGACCAATGTGATCTTGAGCTAGAAGGAAAGATGTGGAGTCTGCACTTCTGTAAGGGAAAGTGAAGAGCAGATCTACATGAAGCAACCAGAGTGGTTCGAAGTGAAAGAGGCTGAGAAAAGACTTTGCAGGAAGTCGTTGTTCGGCCTGTCGCCTAGGCAGTGGTTTGATTCCTTCATGGTGGGTCAGGTATTGTATGTTGATGACATGTGGATCGCCAATTATGACATGTCTGAAATCAATGTACTAAAGGTTCGGGACATCAAGGATGAAGGATCGGGGGGTCTGCAAAGATGGTTCTTAGGTTGAGACTGAAGGAGGAGTAGGCTTTGGTAATCACAGGAAGAATGCCTTGTGTGTAGGTATTGATCCAGGATGTGATGGGCCAAGTAAAGCCGGAGAGCGTTCTCTACGCATCTCTCCTCAAGTTTTCCTCAAGACATGTCCCAAAACAGATGAAAAAAAGTAGGATATCTCATGAACCTTATTCGAATGCGCTGGGCAGTGTATGTCATGGTCTGTATTAGCCCGGTTATTTCACAGGCTATCAGTGTTGTGAGCAAGTATCTCGGCAAGCAATATTGGGTAGCTGTGAGAAAGTAAGAAGACTACGTTTTTCTTTTTGAGAAGACAGGAATAAAGGTGGTTGAGCACGTGAATCTTTGTCTGTGAAACTTCTCTGAGCTTGGCGATGGTGGAAAAGAAAGACGGAGTGTGCACAAGGAGCTATGATGAGATGCAGAAATAAGAGAAGCAGTCACGTAGCTACACGGTTGAAGAATGAAGACTTGGTGGAGATTGTTGAGGAGAAGCCTTCAATCTTCAAGTTTTCATGTTGCTCGACCGGTCGTGGGGGAGACACGACTGGTCGTGGGAGGTGCTCGATCAGTCGTAGGTTCGAGCCCTGGCACGACTCAAAGTCCAGCGAGTTGTGCTGTTTTTTTTCGAGGCCTAGGACCAGTCGTAGGAGAGCTACGACTGGTCGTAGGGGTCTACGACCAGTCGTAGAAGGGCTACGACCAGTCATAGGTTACACAGTTTGTTCTGCGATTTTGCGCGAAACTGCGAATTTGAGTCCTTTCGCAACCGGGATGCGAAAGGAAAGTTGCATAAACTATAAATAGGTGTTCCTAGGGCTTTTTTAGTGGAATGAAAAAGTTTTCTAAAGGGGTTCCAAGAAAATTAAAGGGTGTAGCAAGGGTGAGATTCAAGATTGTTCGAATCGGGTAAGTCCTTTCTCTTTGTAATTTCTGTTTTCATAGTGGAGATCTGTCGCTTTGTGCCGTGATTTTTTTTCCGCAAGGGTTTTCCACGTTAAATCTGGGTGTTCTCTGTGTTCTCTTGTGTGCTTGGTGTCATTGATTTGCTATCCTAGATCTAGATCCGTGTGATTCCGCAGGTCAAAATCCCCAACAAGTTGACCATGCAAGGGCTGCAGGCAACCCTCAACCGTATTATGGATGTGTTAATTTCGCCTCCAGCTCAAAGTGATACTCAACCGCTTATGGCCACTGTACGACACAACCTCAATTTCTACAATGCACCATCAGATGATAATAAATCACAGGCCACTACTTCGATTATGAGGAAGTCGTTATACATGTCAAAGGTAGAAATAGAATTACAGCGTGACAACATCTTTTGAACAAGGTGCACTGCATACAAAAAAGTCTGCAATGTGATCATCGATGTTAGGAGCGATGAGAATTTCGTGTTGAAAATAATGGTAGAAAAGCTACAACTAGAAACAGAAAGACACTCATCTCCATACATGATTTGATGGATCAAGGAAGTCAATAAAATGGAGGTAATTGAACGATGTCATATATCTTTTTCCATTGGTAAATATTATAAGGATGAAGTAATGTGGGACGTGATCGACATGGAAGCTTGCCACATGTTACTTGGTTAACCCTGAAAAAATAATATTAATGCTACACATAGGGATCGGGATAACCTATTTATCTTTATTAAAGATGGTAAAAAGATTATCCTCGCCCATATGAGAAAGGAGAACCAACCTAAGACCTCTAAAGTTAAGGAACAGTCTCTCACAACTGAACAGGCTTTTGTTAAACAATCCGAGGAAATAAGAGATATATATCCAGTAGTTGAAAAAAAGAATATATGGAGCCTGTGAATATCTCAAAAGATTTGAAGCTAATTTTGTAAGAGTTTAAGCAGATTGTGCTTGATGAACCCCCCAATAAATTGTCTCCCATACGAGATATACAAAATCACGTTGATCCTATCTCAGGGGCAAGTCCGCCTAATTGCCCACATTATCAGAAAAAATATGAGATCTTGAAGACAGATGTGAAGGAACTGATCAATATTAGTCAAGTCAAGGAAAACATGAGTACATTTATTGTGTCAGCTCAAGAGCTTAATGCCAAGTACAAAAAAAAAGGGCTAATGAACATCGACGTTAGAAGTTATCTCAGACTCATGTGTCAAGTCCCTTGAATAACTCGAGGATGAGTTTTTTTTCAAGTGGAGGGGTCTGATGTAGAATGTGTCACAGAGATATTCCCAGCATTGTTGAGCCAAAAGGAGGTGGACCGTAAATTGACCATAACTTTTGATCCGGGTATCGTTACGTGGCGTACAACCTATCAATCTTTACTAAAATGGGCCATCCGGTTGCATCTGTCCGTTTCGTTAGAAAAAGCGCGCTTTCAGCTCAAAAATGAATTTTTAAATTATTTTTAGTAATTTTAATTTTTTAATATTTTTAGAGTTTTAGATTTTCTTTCTTTTTACAAATAACTTTTAGTTATACTAGGACTCTTCTAGAGAAAGTTTATTTACAATTTTTATTTTTAGAAATTAGGCCTTAGAAGAGTTTTATTAGAATTATGATTTTTATTAGAGTTAGAATTTTGCTATTTTTGGTAATTACGAATTTTAGTTTATTTTTTTCTTTATTAATGGTGTAAGGAGTCACATTAGACAAATTATCAATAACTCATTAATAAATTTTGAATTTTATTAGAATTTATTTATATTCTCTTACTTTCTTTTCTCGTGGATTTGAGAAGTCTCTGTGAGGAGTCCAGAGAAGCTCCGGGGATTTAGAGTAAGTATCCTTGAGGAAGACGGTGATCGACCTCATCACGTTCATCCCTGCGTTAGAAGATCACCACTGATTCTCACCAGATGCCACTTGATTTTGCTAACGACAGCACTAACTGACGGCCCATTATCATTGAACTTAACCGCATTACGGGCTTTCTAGATTTCCTAGATAATCATGCATGGGGTTATTGTTGAGGGTCAAATATTACATATCAGACCTCATTTATTACCTAAATTTACGAGCATGATACCGTTTAATAGCTCGATTTAATCGTGTTTGTGATGCAGGGTGTCTTTATGAGCTTGAACTGAAAATGTATGTTAAAAATATGGTTTTAGCCCTCAAGATACACCAAGGCAAGGGACGGACTCCAGGGAATCAAGATCAACGAAATGTACACGCCAAAGATTCACAAAAATCGAGGAATTAAAGCTAAAGTGGCCTGAAATTGGTCCAGAATTCAAGATCACAGGGTTTTCACCTTCTGATTGACTCAAAACTTCATACATGTGATGGGGGCCCTAAATTAACCGTACAAGTAAAATCTTAACCGCTAGATATCTCAAGAAATGGGGTAACGAACAGATCAGCCCATAAACCATTGATTATGGGCCCACCTGATCTCTGGACACGCTTCAATTTTGGACTCAACGCCTCAAATGAGCTGAGAAAATAGATGGACAACACGGATTTCTCACTAGCATCACTGTGGACCCCACCTGAGTTGGGTGTGCACCATGCACATACGCACTGGGTGTGCACAGCAACTCTAGGATGGTCAAACCGTCCTGGACCCATGCCATCTTCAAGAAAACGGGCAGCGTGGGACGCTACCCATCCATTTTTGCCTAGTGGGACCCACCTGTTACCCAATGGCCAGATCTGGACCGTTCATTGCATTCATAGGGCGGATGTAACCTACACCTAGGAGCCCTTTTTCTCCCATGCGAGCGATCGGAAGATTCTTTTTGTCAAACAGAAGATGGACGGTGAACTGAATCAGTCTGTTGGCCGCAACGAAATCCACTTCAAAAACGTCATATCCGACCGATTTTTCGAGCTTCATTCGATGGACGGACTGGATTTCGCAGAAGCCAAAAGAAGTGGGCTCCACCAATTCACAGCAGAAGCTCTGTTACGCAGAGCGCGATCTCTGTTTCGCAACAGAGAGTTGCGGTCAGCGCTTGTGGGCCACTATCACTGATCGAAAGTCCGATCTGGACCGTTCATTAGCTCCACGTGGTCTCTCTTACTACTGTCTAGGTGGCACAATTCCAAGAAATAGCGGATAATGGTTTCTGATCGTCCAAACACACGATAGACGGTGCAAAGGTTTGATTCGATGGGCCGCACTAAACCCAAGTTAAAACCACCCATCCCGTACTGAAAAATCGTCACGAATCTACTGGATGCAGTGGATTTCTCATCTGATTTCGATCATGGGCCCCACCGTCAGCCAGCGTAAAGGTTATGCAACCTCTGTTTCGCACGGCTGTAAGCTCTGGATTTTTTGGAGCTGGGTGGGCCGCTACCTTCAGTCAGATGGAGGATCTGACTCGTCCATCTTGTAAGGATGAAAAATCTGACCAAAACATGGAGGATTGTTTGCTGAACAGCATGGAAAGTGAACGATTCTCTCCACGCCTTCATGGTTGCGTAAACAGATTTGCGCACAGTGCTGCGTAAAGAGAGTCGGTTATTCGACTCCAGCAAGATCTTCAGGCAACCGACTTCCCTGCTTATAAAAGAACATGGATAGAGAGGAGAGAGGGGTATCTAAAGCTTGGCCTGGACGTGGAGCAGAGAGAGAGAGGAAGAGTTCTTTTTCTTTTAAGGTTTTATTTTATTTGTTTTATTTTTATGTGAGATCTAGCCCACTCATGTGCGGCTAAACCTCTTAGCTAGGGCTAAGAGGTGAAGCTTGTAGTGTGATGGGAGAGACTTTACTTTTTTCTTTTGTTTAAGACGGAACTGATGGTTGATTTTAGTTTTATTAATGGAATATTTTTAGTCTTTAATGGTCTGTTGTGACTGAAATTACAGTGGGTCTGCGATGACTTTAAATATTGTCTGTTCCTTTTTCATGTTTATGACGTCAGGAAGCCCTGTTGTTTACCATAGTCTCCTGGGCATGGTCGGATGACGGTACCCTTCCTAACTTTCATAGCATGTGATTGGTTGGTAATTAGTTTAATTCTATTATTTGCCATAGTCTCCTGGGCATGGTTTGGTGATGGAATCCATTCTAATTCATATACCTTTCATCTCTTTGAAACTATCTTAATGGCGGTTCAGTTTAATTTTCATAAAGCAGGCATAAGATCTCCCCGATCCCTACAAGTGGATCCTCTGAATCCCTAGTTTCCTATCTCTGATTCCTCTTAAGTTTTAGATAATAATCTCACAATTCTTCATTAAATTTTATTTGATTTAGATTTCATCTCATTCTAGTTCTAGTTAGTTTTAGATAACGTATAGTTTCAGTCCCTTGGGATTCGACCTCGGTCTTACCGAGTTTATTACTACATCACAACCCTGCACTTGGGGAGTGCAGCCTCACGGAAGATAGGATTGCCACCGCATTAGCAACCTGCTTATAATCGAGGAAGAAGTGAAGCAAGGAATGGAGAAAATGCATGAAAAGATTTCCTAAGCAGAGGTGACGAACACCCCAGAGATGAATAGGTGGGACAAGGATTCTAATTTCAGGAGAAAATTTTACTGATTAATGCAACAAACACATCTGGAAGCAAGACTGATAAATGTGTTAAATCTGTAAAGTCAATGGTTTTTCGATGACAATTTTGATGTCATCAAGTATTTTCAAATTTTCTCTGTTGGTTGTTGGACATATCGGTGTCATTTTACGATGACATCAATGAGTATTCGATGATATTGAAGGTATGTTTGATGCCATTGAATTTAGGCTGAGCAATCGAAGATTTTCAAAATTTTCATATTTTGTCTCTCAACTATTTTGACAATTGTTCGATGCCATTAAAGGCTAAGTGTCTAAGAACCGATTATAGAAAATAATACACTTAAAAAAAATTCAGAGATTTTCATAGCAAGCATAACATCGAGAGGCATTACATGGTCTTTGGTACTTCGCAACAGAGTGGAGTTGTTAAATGCATGAATTATACGCTAATAGACGTACTAAGGCTTGAGCGTATTTTTAAACAAAAGCCATTAATAAAGCTTATTTCTCCATAAATTGTTCTCCTACAATTGCATTAGATTGCAAAATCTTTGAAGAGATAGAGTCTGAAAAACCTATTGCTTATTCATTTTTTCATAGTTTTAGTTATAATACTTATGCATGAATTTTTAAAAAATAAAGAACTAAGTTAGATATGATGTGCAGAAAGTGTATTTTTTTACTATATAGATAGAACACAGGACTATAAATTGTAAGACTTTATTGTCCATAAATTAATAATTGGCCGATATATGATTTTTAATTAAAATTTGTTGTAGAAAGACATAAAATTGTTGAGCTCATATGTATGAGAGATAATTAAATTGAAATTTTCAAGCGATGTTCAAAATTAACCTATTAATTTAAAAAAATAACAAGTTGATGATATCATTATTGATGAAGCTAATAAAGAGCATACGGATGATGTACAAGTACTTAAACTCAAAGTGATCAAGATCGACTAAAGAGAGTTACAAAGCCTTCTGTTTGGCTTAATGATTATTTAGAGCTTACACTTGCATGACAGAAGAGCATGAGTCTTGTTTATATCAAGAGTTATGTGAATTCATGAATATTAGTCAATGTAAAGTGTCCATGGAGGAGATAAAACTTCTATATAAAAGTAGGACTTCATAATTGATTAAATTACATAAAAGGAAGAAGGCTATTTGGTTACATGTATGTTTATGAATAATAATAATAATAAACTAATAAGATATTGAAAAATACAAAGCCTGATTAGTAGTAAAAGGGTATGTTAAAAATTAGGTATTGATTTCAATGAAATTTTCTCTCTAGTTGTCCGATTAAATATTATTCATACTGTATTGAGTACGACAACAGTCTTAACATGGAGCTTAAGTAATTGAAAGTAAAAACTACATGTTTTGCATAAGAATCTTGATAAATAAATTTTTATGACTCAACTCGAAAGTTTTATTAAAGATAATAAGAATAATTTCATTTGTCAGTTGAACAGATTATATTATGATTTAAAGTATGTGCCAAAGTATTAGTACAAATGATTTGATTCATTCATCGTGGGCTTGGGATTTGATATATATGAAGCATATTATTGTGCTTATGTTTGTAGACATTGTAATGGTGAATTTATTATCTTATTATTATATATGGATGACATGCTAGTTACATATACCAGTAAAGATACTATTGTAGTATTAAAGGCTTATTTGATTAGAGAACTTGATATGAAGGATTTGAGTAACATTAATTAGATTCGTAGGAAAACATTTTAGAGATAGGAAGAGCATAAAAGTCTAAATAATTCAAAAGGGTTAGGTTGAAGGAGTTTCGCACTACTTCAATACATAAAACTCTAATCCAGTTAGTACTTTTTTCTACTAGTTGTAAGTTATTTTCATGTCTGTGTCCTAGTGTATAAGTGAAAAAGATAGATATGTCTCATGTATGGTATTCATCAACGACAATAAGTCTTATGTTTTCTATAATTTACATTATACCAGACATTCTGCAAACAGCGATAGAAACTGATAAGTACATAGTGAACTTGAGTAAGATCATTAAACTATTATGAAGTAGATCTTTTGTTACTTAAATGGTACTTATAATGTGCCTATTTATTATAGGGGCCAAAATTCAGAGTTACTTAAGTTTGTGAATGTAAAATGTACAGAGATTATGATTAAAAAAAAGATCTATCAAAAGTTACATTTTCTCTTTGGCCGGTGGTGCAGTAGTTAGATCTTAAGACTGTAGTCAATGCTAGCCTTGTCTACTATAGAAATAGAGTATATGACACTTACACAAGTATGCAAGGAATGTATTTGGCTAAAGAGTTTGATAAAATAATTTAAATTCAAGCAAAAAGTAGTGGTGATTCATTGTGATAGTTAGAGCACATTATACTTAACTAAGAATCCAATATTTCATATTCGAACCAAGCACATTGATGTTCAGTATTAATTCGTCCATGATATAGTGAAAAATTAATATATCACACTGTAGAAGATTAACATTGACAACAATGTAACATATATGCTAATCAAACTTTTTGCAAGGGAGGAGTTTGTTATGTGTAAGACTTCTCTCGAGTTTGCTATTACCTATTGTCTAGAAATGTTTGGGCAACTTTTATTTGTAGTATTTTTTGTATTATTAGAGAAACTAATTTTTAAATGAAAGAATATTAAATTATGGTTGACGTCTCCATATGTGAGATGTCTCTCTTTATATATTTTTATGAGATCCCTCTCTCTCTCTCTCTCTCTCTCTCTCTCTCTTTCTCTCCTCTTATGTTTTCTTTTGTAAAGCCTAGTTAATGTAAGGCTTTACTATCTTATCTCTCTCTCATCTATTATGGTTAATATAAAAAGGTACACATTAAAAAAGTTTTATTCTTCTAGTGTATTTCTTGTTAAGAAGTTTTTGTATAAAGAAAGAGAGAAATCTTGTATTTATATTTTTTTTTATTGAAGAAGAAAGCTTTGTAATACTACCACGAGTGGTATACAAACATCATAATAATCATAAGTTTAATAGCCATACATACATCACATAATCACTAAATTAAGAGCCCCATATACATCACAGTTTCACATAATTAGTGGTCGTTTACGCATTATGTGATCACATGATTAAGGGCCACACATGCATCACATGTTCACATATTTTAGTGGTTGTTTATTCATAACATGATCACCTGATTAGGGCTACACATACATCATAAGTCCGCATATTTTGGTAGCGGTTCATGCATCGCATGATTACATTATTAGGGTTATACATATATAACAATTTACACATGTTTTAGGGGTCATTCATACATCACATGATTAAGTGGAACACAAAAATCAAAAATTCACTTAGCTAGGTGGGCCATACAACATTACAACTTACACAATTAATAAGTGGGTTATGCATTGTCATAGGTTTACAGGGTGGGTCCTGTTATTCAGTAGACAACACGGATAGAGCAAATACATCATAGTGGACCAGGTTGTCCAATGGACAACATCCCCAAACATATACATCATTGAGAGGCATGTTATCCAATATACAACATGTGGCATGAATAGTGCCCCTCCTGAATAGATCGAATGCCAAATAAATATTGTAGAGGACCCCATGGACTGGGAGCCCCATAATACTTTGGACATTAAATAAATATTATAATGGGTCTAGGATTTTTTTTCAATAATGTGATCTACCCAAGAGTTGGATCTGCTTTATTTTTTGGATCACGTCCTCGCTGCTGAAAATGAGTGGACATTATGGAGATAAGA
This sequence comes from Magnolia kwangsiensis, assembly GCA_037074715.1. NCBI lineage: Eukaryota > Viridiplantae > Streptophyta > Magnoliopsida > Magnoliales > Magnoliaceae > Magnolia > Magnolia kwangsiensis. The sequence continues at coordinate 185,807,943 of CM073572.1, read as the reverse complement.
CACATTCGATATGGTGGGCCCTAGGGTCTATAACGGTAGGCATTTAATCACTTATTATTTTCATTAGGGCCTTTTAAGTTTTAAATTTGCTTGGCACATGCCCATGTACTCATATTTGAATTGGATAGGAATGGACAATGTAAATATAAAATGTGTACTTCAATGTAGATCCTAGGAGTTTCAACGGTGGGGCCTATGGTTGTCACCCTAGCTACACGGTCTATATGAGAATTAGATATACTTCAAGTCTAGGCTCACTCCCTAAATGATTTGGAGTAACGAATGGATGAGATAGATTTCTCACTGGCATTACGGTGGGTCCCACTGTCCCATGTGGTGGGACCCACTCCTACCACAACCGTGCAATGGGTAGAAGGTGTTAATATAATACATACATCTTTGTAACACCCCAAGAAGGTTTTTAATGATGGGCTCCCCACCATAATGTTTCAGGTGCTAGGTCCACAGGAGCCTTTGATCTGCCCCATTATAGGGCCAAGACCCTAAATGGTCTAGAAAAAATGGGTGGACAACATGGATTATTACATGTACATCATAGTGGGCCTTAGGTTTCAATGGGAGGCATTCAATCTCAACTGTTCCTATTGGTGGGGTCCACTTGAGGCATAGATTGACCTTATTCCTGGACTCATGATTAGATATAGTAAAAACAGATTGATGGTGTGTGAGCTCATACATTCCAAAATTCAAAACTTGAGTATGGTGATCCCGATCTCGAGTTTTAGGGTGTGAACTGATTTTTTTTATATATTTATTCATCACATTAGCATTCAAATCATTAATTCTTATAACCAAACCGTAATTAATTCATCTAAATTATGATGAAACCACTTGAGTTTTTACTTTATAAAACTTAAAATTTTAAATACACTATCTTTATTACATTCATCACTTCACTCTTTGCTTTAAATTTATTATAACTTCTCAAATAAAAAGATAAGTAAGATCTACAACTAATGAAAGTAGCCATAAGTGGACAAATAAATCTTTTAATGAGCTTGGCTGATTAAATGGCTCAAATGGATGACCTTAATTGATGTGTAAATGAACATTTTCAATTAACTATGGACCAGATGAGTGGACCCCACATTGCAAGTTTAGAGGGACTCTTATACAAGTTCATATCCTATATATATATATATATATATATATATATATATATATATATATATATATATATATATATATATATATATATATATATATATATATATATATCAAATCAAGATTCTAATCCGTTCATTTTACTTCTCACTCTTATATATGTTTAACTTACCATAAAAATCATAATATAAATCATGATATAATAATCTTGCATATGTATACAAGTTACATGAGATTATTATAGTATATATGCCTTACCCATGGGCCCCTCTAAACTTGTAATGTGGGGCCTACTCGTTCGGCCCACATGTTGATTAAAACCATCCATTTACATGTTGATCAGGACCATCCATCTAAATCATATGATTAGCCAAGCTTATTTATCCACCTATTTTAATGGTTGTCCAAGACCCTAATGTTCATTATGGTCATTCAAAATAATCTTACCTCATCCACTTAAATGTCCTTGTATAAGCTTGTATTTGAAATAAATAAATATAATAAAGAAAATAAATGAGAAAACGATGATAGGAATGAAGGCTGCAATGGTAGGCATCTTACTGCCACTCATGAGGTGTGACCCACCTAAGATTTGGATCTGCCTCATCACAGGGTCCATAACCTAACTTGATCAAGAAGAATAGATGGATGGAGTGGATTCTTACACACATTATTATATGCCCCATTTGTTTAAAAAAAGAGAAAGGAAACGAAAACATTCAATCACAACAGCTATTTTTCACATTCTCTTAGCAATTGCGAAGGAAAGTCCTAGGAATTGAAGATTTAAACTAATCCAAATCATCTAATCTAGATTAGAACACCTAAAAATCCTACTCGTGACTGAACAATGTCAAGAACATTAATTTCTTTTATGTTTATTGCAGCTGTGAGTGGCTTTCGCCCAATTGAACCCGCTGGATGAAAGGCTTTCGATCTTTAATTTTTCTCATCTACAAGCATCCTTAGACGAATCTAAGTACCTTCAATTTTTCTCGTCCATGAGCATCCTTAAGCGAATCTAAGCCATTTATAAGCATTGGAATCTTAAAAATGTATTGAACAAATATATTTTTCATTATAGACCTCATTCTTTCTTACCAATAAATTGTTATCTTAGTTTCTTACATCATTGCATTCTTTTCTCAATTCCCTTACTCTTCTAGGCTTCTTTTAAGTGTATATTCTATGACTTGCTAAAATTTTAGATCCTGTCACATTAGAAACTCATTGTTGGCTAGTCCGTCTCCCCCCCCTCCTTGTATTCTTTTTCAATACCATTTCTGGTGGGGCACTCTTACACTCTTTTGCAACTGTCTCTAAGTTGAGCTATAATGGTTATAGAGTGTTTGTGTGTGGTCGACTAGTACATATTCATCACTTTTTCATATTACCATTCACATCATTGCATCTTCTCTCAATCCCTTTACATCTCTAGCATTCTCTAAGCATAAGTTCTGTGACTTGTTGGAATCCTGGATCCTATCACATCATAAACTCGAAGCTATCTAGTACTATTTTCAGTATTTGTTATATTTTAAAATAGAATAATTGAATCTTATAAAAATTAAGTAATCACACAAAGAGGGTACCGCATGTCTGTGTAGGCAGTGATGGTGCATAACACCTTTCTTATCTATAAGAGACTAGTCCTTATTCAGAATCTTAGGTGGCAGACTAGGAGTCATTTTAAAGCAGGAGAGTCCTTAAATTCTTTGATTTTTAGGGCGTGTTTAATTTTTCGATGAAATGGTAAATCCATGTAAAAAAGTAATAATTATTTCCCCATACATTTGCAGCATACCTGATTTGACTACTTACTTTTTGACATGAAAATCAAGAATATTACAAAATATCCATGGGTCCCACTGTGATGCATTTCGCTTATCCACACCGTTCATCCATTATTCCAGTTGAAGTCATAACATGAGTAAAAAATTGAGGCATATCCAATACTCAAGTGAACCACGTCATACAAAAAAGAGAATCCAATACTTACCATTAAAAAATTTGTGGGGCCACTGTTTTTATTAGCGTGGCCCACTTGAGTGCTGGATCCACTTCATTTTTTGTCTCCTGCTCCAAAATATTGTAATAAAATAGATGGACGAAATGGATATATCATACGCATTACCTTGTAGTTCAAAAATTAAAATTATCTCTTTTGAACCAATTTCACAGGCACAAATTCGTATGAATTTTCAAACACAGTGAAATCGTAATAATTACACGGATAATTACCATTTACCGTATATTTCCCATTGCTTTTAAAAAACAAACAGGCCCTAATGGATTCTGCAAGGTCTAGCAGACTGTGATTTTAAGCTAATTGGCTAGTGATGCCTTCAAGTCAACTATATCACACACATGAGTTAACTCGCACACGCGGATAAAAACTATAGGCAATGAAACCCAGCATTCACAACAGGTGGCCACACATGATGGACATAACATTGAAGGTGGGCCCCATATGATGGATGATCCACATTAAGGTGGCCCCCACATAATGGACACCCACATCAAAGGTAGGCCCCTAGTGATGAATGGCCTACATCCAAGCTGGGCCCCACATGATGGACAACCCATATCAATCGTGGGGCCTAAACGATGGACAATTGTCATTACAAGTTAGTTCCACATGATGGGTGATGGACATTGAAGGTCGGCCCCACGTGATGGACAATTTTTTTTTATGGTGGGCTCCACATGATGGAAGGTCCACGTCAAAGGTGCCGATGATGAATAACCCACCTTAAGTTAGGTCCCGCATGATGAATGACCCATTGAAGGTGGGGCCCATATGATGGACGATCCACCTCAAAGGTGGGCTCCACATGATAGTCAGTAGATATTAAAGGTGGGACCCACATGACAAACAATAACATTGATGGTGGGTCCCATATGATAGATGACTCTTATCAAGTTGGGCCCCACATGGAGATAGTTCATATCGAAAGTTGGCCCTAATGTTCAATGACCCACATCCTAAGGCAGGTTGTTTGATAGATGGCCCACGTCAAAGTTGGGATATGCAGGATAGATGATCAACATTAAAGGTAGGCTTGCATGATGAATGACCCACATCTGAGGTGGGCCCTCCATGATGGATAACCCATATTAAAGGTGGGCCTCACAGGTGGATGGTCCACACATTGAAGGATGGCCTAAGGGGATGGATAGTTCACATTAAAAATAAGGCCGAGGTGAGCCCAACATAAGGAAGGGTCCATATAAAAGATTGGGCCCACACGATAGATGTTAGATATTGAGAGTGAACCCAACAAACTTAAGTGACAAGTACTTAAGTAACTTTTTACATCTACTTTTTGACTGATAAGTATGCTGTTAATCAACTAATTCAAATAGTGCCTCAAGATAAACATTCTTTCCATGTGATCTCTCTTGTTAGCTCCTAATCTGCTAGGATTGATAACACTTGGGTGGCAGGATGACTAGCCCACAAAGGCACTGTGACTTGTGACTCAATGGTGTAATGTCAATGCTTGAAAAAGCATATGATCTGTAGCATCTCGTATGATTCACGGTGGGTCCATTGAAGAGACCACGCCTTATCGAGCACAACGGTGTTGAGAACTACCATGCTCTGGATAGGAACACAATATCGGAACTGATAGCATTCGGATCTGATATCTTCCTATGGTACAGGTATCAAACTCGTATCCAATATTTTGGACCTGGACGGTGCACTGCTGTATTGAACCAAAAGCTTCATTATATGAGCGATCACAAGCCATCGATCCATCTATTTAGATGGGGATTGTATAGTGTCTGATCGCAGTATACAACTCTCCATTGTACCGCTCTCTTACCGTCGCAGGTCTATGAAATAAGGAAGAAAATAATAGTGAACAGCACCGACGTTGGCACCGTCTGCTACTAAAAAACATTTCTAGGCCTCACCATGATGTATGTGTTTTATCCAATCCATCCATTCATTTTTTCAGCTAATTTTAGAGAAAAGACAAAAAATTAGGTAGATCCAAATCTTAGGTGGACCACACTATAGTAAACAGTGATGATTGAATGACCACCATTAAAGTTTTTTTAGGTTTGAAAAAGTTACGAATCAAGTTGATACGCACGTTTTAAATTCGTATAGCTATGTACGTAATGAACGGGAGCGGTTTAGATGAGAACCCGGATCCACCAACGCGGGTGGGACCCTTGACTGTGGGGCTTAGAGTGATGTATGTGTCTTAAATCCAAACCGTCCAACCATTTTGAAATATCATTTTAGGGCATGATACCAAAATTGAAGCTGGCTTAAATTTTATGTAGACCACACTACAGGAAACAGTTTTGATTGAATCTCTACCATTAAAAACATAATGGATTCCAACAGAATGTTTTTTTGCCATCCAACCTGTTGATAAGGTCACAACACCTAGATGAAGAGACCATACAAAATAAATCTAGATCCAAACGTTATGTAGCCCACATGAAATTTTTAATGGCTAATCACCACCGTTTCCTGTACCATGGCTCACCTGGGATTTGAAACCGCTTCATTTTCAGGATCATGCTCTAAAATGAGCTTTCAATACGGATGGACAGCGTGATGTAGTCATATACATTGTAAGCCCCGTATCCTATACCGTACCGTTCCATAGACTTCTGCGGTCTTACCAGTCGAATTCCGGCAACCTTCGACCCTTAACCAATATTTGCATGCGACCCTGATTCGTATGCCGTCAACCCGTATTGACTCAACTCAAGACCTTTACCATAGCGACCGCGCCGTCGCTGCGGTTTCGATGCCGCGACTTGCGCGCCGAGGCGATACCCTGATCAAGAGATGTGGGCCAACGTTCGGTGCGAAGAAAATGCCGCACGTTGCAAAACCCAAGAGAATCTCTACAAGGTGTCACATCAATTCCATCAATCCATCACATGTCAAGTACATGTCAAGTACACATCACCTTTCACCCATTCCTAAGCAACTACAAAAGTCAAGAATCTTTTACAAGCTCATACCTCTCTTACACCAAAAGCTCTCAAAGTCAAAAAGTTCTTACACCACCCACGCTTTTCTTACACAAATGGTCACAAAAGTCAAGATTTTCTTACACCCATCACTCACCACATCCATCACCCATCTCTCTCTCCCTTTAGAACTCTTTCTCTCTTTCTCATTTTCAAACTCAAAAAAAATCTAAGGAGAGAAATCCCATACATATGAGAATTCTCCAAGCCTCTCCCTCTCTTTCAAAACTTCAAGTGTGGTCCACTTTCCTACCCCATGATCTCTCATCCTAACCATTTATTCATCATCTCCTCCATTGGAATCAAAGCTAAGGTGCTAAGGAACTCATAGGAGTAAGAAGATCGAACGGTGGGTGCTCCTGCAGATGTAAAAAATCTGATTTCTATAGCCTAAATATTTTTTTTCTTTCATGAGGGAAGTGTAGGACCTACCAATCAATGGTGAAGATCGCACACAATTCCATGGTTGTGGCCTAATGACCTACCTTATGTATGCATGATCCATGCATGCGCCTTTCTCTATGGGCCCCATCATGGTACTTTTATTTCATATCATATTATGTTTGGGTCATCTAGACCTTATAACCATGGTGGGGATGGCATCCTCACCATGTATTTTAATTATAGGCCATACATGTGCAAGATCCATGTTGTAAATGTAAATCTAGGTATGATGTGCGGGTGTGATTGATCTTGGGAGGGCTCAATAGTGGCGGAGTCCCTTTCCCTATGGCCGGATTGTCCTTCTATCTCTCTTTTTTCTCATTTTATTTTCTAATGTGTGTGGCCCATTAATGTATTTTCCTTTTTATTTAACTTATATAATAAATTTTATCTAAGTACATGTTGCTGTCTAGAATTTTCTGGACAGTTTCTGGTTGTTTTTGGACCAGATTTTGGGACTGTTTGGGGGACTATTCATACCTATTAAATATACTTTTCTAAAAGGTGGGGATCTCATCTTGATGTCTCCCAAATTTTAGCCCCAACCGACCTTCATTGGGGTCCCAAAGGTGTGGTCCAAGTAAGGTGGACAGTCTGGATTTTCTGCACTGTTCCAGCAACATTCCACCATGGACAGTTGGATTTTTGAAATTTATTAAAATACCTATGGGTGTTTAAAAATTATAAAAATTTTTAGGGGGGTGGCATACTTATGGTAGGACCCACCTACAAAATTTTGGGACCAATGGACGCCTATACACACCATGGTGATGGAGGGACCGGCCCATTATAATATGGTCTCCAGATCAGTCTAATTTTCAGGACAGATTGATTTATGTAAATGAATTAAAATATTTACAAATGTCCAAAAATTTTGAAATTTTTTAGAAGTATGGTCCACTTATGTTAGAACTCACCTACCAAATTTCAGGGCCAATAGACCCCTGTACACACCGTGGTGAGGGCCAGACTAGCCCACCACGTTGGGACGTCCAGGTCTGTCCGATTTTTCTGGACAGTCTGTTTTGTTTAAATTAATTAAAATACTTAGAGATATCTAAAAATTATGAAATTTTGTGAAGGTGTGGCCCACTTATGGAAGTATCACTCTGTGAAATTTCAGCCTCAAGTGACCCCGTTTGGGTATCCAAAAGAATGGTCCAAGATGGTTGGACTCCCAGATTTTTTCTGCTGTGCAGTCCAGCAATATGCCTTGATAAAAAACCATAATTCAAAAATATTTCTTCTGATGGTGGGCCACCTTTTTGGGTTTCCTCTCATTGTATGCATGATGAGGGACCTTGGTCCTCAATTTTCAGAGTTTTAGAGGGCTTGGACCCACTCCAATGGAGTGCCCAAATTTAGGACAGCAACATGTTATAATTATGCTGGCCTTTGGCTGAAATTTTGAGGAGTGGGGCCCACCATATTATAAAGATCTTAGAGGAAATGATTTATACCTTTAGTTCATTAAATTTTAGGCTTAATGAATGCACTTTTGAGGCCCACCACAGTTGAATTTAATTGGGTCCATGAATGTAGCTAGTTGTTGAACTATTTAAGGCCCATAGAATGGACCCATTTGATGTGTTCCAAGGCCCATGGGATTAGGCCCATTTGATGTAATTTAAGGCCCATAGAGTGGACCCATTTGATGTGTTCCAAGGTCCATGGGATTGGACCCATTTGATGTATTTCAAAGCGCATGGGATTAGGCCCATTTGATATGTATAAGGCTCATGGGTCGAGAACCATTTGATGCAATCTAAGGCCCACGGGTTATGACCCATTGCAATGCACATAAGGCCCATTGGTGCGGCCCATTGATGTGGCCCATTTGATGAGTAAAAGGCCCATATGACATGACCCATTTGATGTATTTAAGGCCCAATGGGGTGTACCTAAGGTCCATTGCAACGTGTGATCCCAACCTAATTTACGTAATGTTATTCACTACGGGCTACACCTTGGGAGCAATGTTAGTTTGACGTCCACATTGCGAGTATGATGTTGGTTAAATGTCCGCATTACAACTCTCTCTAGGGCCCATTGGTAGGCCCGTACTTGTTGTATGCAAGCCGCGTAGGCCAGCTGCGTTGTAAGGATAGGGCATTACTTTATAACATGCTTAGTATAACTCCATGACGCACAACCCATTTGTATCGGTCCATTTGATCGGCCTGCTCGTATCGGCCATTTGATTGATTTAGCCCATATGATTGATTAGGCCCATCTTGATATATTTGCGGCCTGTTGTTAAGGCCATATATGAGGCTCGTTGTTGAGGCCCACCTTGATGTGTATGAGGTCCGTTGTTGAGGCCCACCTTGATGTGTATGAGGCCCGTTGTTGAGGCCCACCTTGATGTGTATAAGGCCCGTTGTTGAGGCCCACCTTGATGTGTATGAGGCTCGTTGTTAAGGCCCACCTTCATGTGTATGAGGCCCGTTGTTGAGGCCCACCTTGATGTGTATGAGGCCTGTTGTTGAGGCCCACCTTGATGTGTATGAGGCCCGTTGTTGAGGCCCACTTTAAATATATATATGAGGCCCATGTTGCAAGGCCCATAGTGATGTATGCAAGGCCCATGGGTCATGGCCCATTGCAATGTATGTAAGGCTCAATTGGTGCAGCCTATTCGATATATTTATGGGGTCCATGTCATTAGGCCCATCCTGTTGTATTGGTGACCCGTCCATTGAGGCTCACCCGTGGTATATATTTGAGGCCCATGTGTAGGGCCCACCTATTGTGTATTTAAAGCCCATGGGTTGTGGACATAGTGATGTATATTAGGCCTATGTGATGTAGCCCATACTGATGTGTATTAGACCCAGGTATGTGACTCACCTGCGAAGTATATTTGAGGCTCATTGTGATATATCTGATGCCCATGGGTGCGACCCATTCAGATGTATTTGATGCCTATGGGCAAGGCCCATTGTGATATGTGTTAGGCCCATGACCAGGGCCCACCTGTTTCGTATATTTAGCCCTTGTGTGAGGCCATGTGTCCATTATATATTTGATTCTATGTAGGTCATTCCTTGGGGACAATGTTGGTTAAAAGTCCATATTGTCGACATCGGTTATTGATACCATTTATGAGTATGTGACATCATAACATCATGATACATGCTCATTCGCATCATCTGCATGTTTGTTATGAGATGTGATTGACCATTGCATATGTCATTGGGCAGGATGATGTGAGACTCCCTGATAAGAGGAGATTATCTCACATGAGCGCATGACATGCACAAGATTGATGCATGATTGCATTGTATGACTCATGCATCTTGCATTGTGTTGTGATTACTGTACGTCCTAGTAACATCAGGGCCGTAGCCTCCACAGGCATATCGTAGATGGCCAGATGGGACACCGAAAATCTGTTCGAGCATCGGGCCACCATAGATGGCCCTAGGTGAAAATTCCTAAACACCCTCTTGGTTCCAGAGGATGCTCTAACGTCTAGACCGAGTGGGTAGATGAGCGTTGAGTGTCGATTACCAGATGGCTGCGCTCTCCACTGTATCGTGGTCGGTTGGAAAGGGGTGCAGCCTTACCCGCCTGAAGGAGTAGGCATGACTAGGCTGAGTTTGACTAGCTCGAGGAATGGGTCCGCTATCGGCGAGCCGGGTAGGTATTGGCAGACTACTGACAGGCGGATAGTGAGGTCTTTTCCACTTACCCAGTTGTGCGCTTGATTGGGGCGGCAGGTGGTGTGAAGTGTAATAGACCCCGGTGATTTCTTCAGAGAGGAACCGTACTGATATAAGGACTGACATGATCTTATGACACCCCGTCACAGTTGTGCATGTGGACGGATGCACGTGGGCGGACGCTGATGTGGGCGGGGCTAAGGCCTGAGCAAGCTACCACACTGGGCGAGCTACCAGCAGTTGGCAGGCTACTATACTGACAGGCTACTGAGTAGGAGTTGCATACTCATTCATTCATTCATTCACTATCCACTCGGGCTGGTGGTGCGCAACTAATTGTTGTGTATCTTCGTTATGGCAAGGATTTCGGTTGGGCGCGCGACTAACCTGAGATCAGGAGTTTACCACGTTGAGTTAGACTATCGAAATTTAGGTATGAGACTGGTTTGGATAGAGGTTCCTTGTGGTGGACCCCGTAGCCTGTGATACTACGTACTATCATCCCAACATCACACTCCAGCATGGTCATTCCATTTGCACCATATACTGCATATTCCATTACATCTTCGGCGTGTGGCATTGTGGGTTGTTATGTTTCTGTATTCCTATGACTTAGATGAGAGTGATGATATTTGTTAGCTCTTTCGAATTGTGTATTACATTATATCCTTGTCATTCGACATTTGATTATTTATGACTCATCATTTGCATAGTTGTCCTATCTTGCATATTCTGATATTGATTAACTTATGGACTTGTTCATACTTCCGCTTATTCTGTTATCGCATGATTATAATCTTGTCAGTATTTCTATTTACACTAATAATTCCTGCTTTTATCAGTGTTTCTGCTTATTCAGTCATTGTATGGTTTATGAATTAATAGCTTTCTGGTATTGTATGATTATGATATTGTATTGAATACTTGGCACTTATCTCGTGCACACACTTACACCACCCTCTAAGCTTTCTATAAGCTTATGCACGATAGATGCGTGTAGGTGATGTTAAGTTGCAGCAGCATTGAGCTTGGAGCGTGCAACTATTTTCTAGAGCTTTGATTTTGACATATAAATTTTCCTTTCAGCATTGTATTCAAATGATTATATTAGTGGATATGTGATGATGATGTTGCCTTTATGATTTGGGTAAACTTGTGGTTATGCTTATTACTAGTTAAATGTATATATAAAAAAAATCTCCTTATACGATCCCAGGATCGGAAATCTGGCATATGAATGCTAGGAACCGAGAATGGGGTACTACGGAGGCTGTCGGCACCGGATTCGACGATCGGAATTCCTGTAAATTCGATTTCAAAATTTGGAGCGTGACATACATCACAGTGGGCCCCACAGTCGGCAGCCCAACCCACCTCCGTGGATTCGGGGTCTCACGTAATCTGCTCCGTAATCAATTGGTTGGATGGCAAATAAACATTTAAGACCAGTGCTCTGATAAAGTTTTTAATAGCGGGCGTTCAATCAACACTGTTGGCAAATAAACATTTAAGACCAGGATCGAAAATCTGGCATATGAATGCTAGGAGCCGAGAATGGGGTATTACGGAGGCTGTCGGTATCGGATTCGGCGATCGAGATTCCTGTAAATCCGATTTCCAGATTTGGAGCGTGACATACATCACAGTGGGCCCCACAGTAGGCAGCCCAACCCACCTCCGTGGATCCGGGGTCTCACGTAATCTGCTCCGTAATCAACTGGTTGGATGGCAAATAAACATTTAAGACCAGTGCTCTGACAAAGTTTTTAATAGCGGGCGTTCAATCAACACTGTTGGCATGGTCTACCTGAGATTTGGATCTGCTAAATTTTTAAGCTAATGTCTTGAAATAGCTGGAAAATGGATGGCCGGTGCGGATAAAACACATTATGGTACCACAAAGATTTTTCAGCAATAGAGAGCACCGACGTCGGTGCTGGTGCTGTGGGCTGCACCGCATTCCAAGTCTCATTCGGACGCGCCTCCCCGGTGGGCTGACGTCAACAAGTTCTATACTCCCACCACGATATCTGTGTTATATCTGCTCCGTCCATCAGGGCATCTCCATCCATTTTTAATATCATTTTAGGGCATGATGCCAAAAAATGAGGCAGATCCAAAGATCAAGCGGACCCCACCATGGAGAGCAATGATAATTGGACGCCTATTCCTGAAAATTTTTAGAGGCCACATACGTTTTGGATCCAGCCGATATTTGAGTTTACCATTCATCTTGGTCGGTGTGTCCTTTTCTTTTTCTTTTTTTTCCTTTTTTACCTGTTAGCTTGTTAGTACACCCTACTGTGCTCACACTTTCCTGTGAGCCACCCCAATCGAAATCAAGACCTCAGTATTGAAGTGAGGTGTCTTTCACTGTGACTACCACTTGAGCTATGGATCAAGTATAACCTAATGAATAAGTTGGATGGAAATATAACCTAATGAATAAGTTGGATGGAAAAAAAATACCATGGTAAGCCATAGAATCGTTGCAATAGTGGGTGTTCCTGTCCCATTGTGGTCCACTTGAGTTTTGTATCTACCTAATCTTTAGGCTCATTCCTAAAATGAACTCTCGATTGAAAGGTTTGGATATAGCACATACATTTTAGTGGGGCTCACATAAATTAGTGGCGTCAACACAGCACCGAGGTCAGTGGTACGTAGGACGCCACGGAATCGGTTTCCCATTCATTCATCAGTTATATATACGGAGCGGTTAGCTGTTACCCGGGAACACCTCAGTGGGTGTTACCTTAACTATGTGGGTCCTTCCTTGATGTATTTTTTGTATATCCACGCCGTACATATGTTTTTCCATTTAATTTTAGACGTAATCCCGAAAATTAAGAAGATAAATTTTGAGGTGGACCACATCACTTGAAATGGTGATGGATGACTATTATATACTTTTTGTGGGCCACAAAAGTTTTAGATCAAGATTATATTTGTTGCTTTCTCTTCATCCATGCTTCTTGAAATTATCAACACGTTGGATGGAAAGTAAATATTATGAACACATTACGATGGGCCCTTTGAATTTTTAATGGTGAGTCATTCAATCACCACTGTTTACTGTGGGGTGGTCCACCTAATATTATGGTTAATATTTTGAGTAACACCTAAAATAGGCTGGATAAACGGATGAACGGAGTGGATATAAAACCTGTAATCAAGGTGGGCCCCGCGGTAAGGGTAACACTTAGTAAGATATTATTATCCGGGTAACACCTAATCCGCTCGATGTACAGATACCAAATCCGATCCTCTGCTTGCCACAAGCAGATAAACAGGACAAATAGAGGATCCGGATTCTATATATACGTATAACAGCTCCACTGGGTCGTGGATGAAATCCGTCTTTACTCACTGATAGAGAGAAGGCTCTTGTAAGCATCGAGGAAATGAATGATCATATCTTCTCAAATCAACACTAAGAGAGATGGCAATGTCATTCCCCATCTCTTATGACTCCTTCAGCTGCTTCTCTTTGCCGAGAATCTGACCCTTCAAACTGACCAAACCACCCCACAAAACACGCATTTCTGTCCAACATCACTCCGCCTCTCTCTTCAATGAAACTTTCCTTCTTCACCATTTATAACCACCGTTATAAAATCTTTCATCACACCAGGTGGGCCACAATGGACAGATACCACCATCACCACCGTCCAAAGCAAAAGATCGTAGTCCTCATGGGCGCTACCGGCACCGGAAAGTCCCGACTCTCGATCGACATCGCGTCCCGTTTCCCCTCCGAAATCATCAACGCCGATAAGATCCAGCTCTACTCTGGCCTCGACATCACAACTAACAAGATGCCAATGCCAGATCGCCGCGGCGTGCCTCACCACCTCCTCGGAGAGTTCGACTCCGACGACGGCGAGATCTTTCCTGCCGATTACCGCTCGATTGCTTCCGATCGGATAAGCCAGATAATTAGCCGACGCCGATTGCCTGTCATCGCTGGCGGGTCCAATTCCTTCATCCACGCTTTGCTTTCCGAATATTACGATCCGGAGAAGGATTGTATCGGTCGTAACAGTTTCGGATCGGGGGTATTGCGTTATAACTGCTGCTTCATCTGGGTGCACGTGGCGCGGCAAGTGCTAGAAGAGTACTTATCTCGCCGGGTCGACGACATGCTCGATTCTGGCATGTTTGAAGAGCTGGCCGGTTTTTTCAGCTCGGGCGTTACGGTCGGTTCGGAGCCGACGGGGTTATTGAAGGCTATCGGTGTGCCAGAATTCGAACGGTACTTCCAGCGCTACGGAGGGAGTGCGCACACCGAGAGGGATTTGGGCAGGACCGAGGCTTATAAGGAAGCACTAGAGGCCATTAAGGAAAACACGTATCAGCTGGCGGAGAGGCAGATACAGAAGATCCAATGGCTGAGATCGACCGGGTGGGATTTGAAGGTCATGGACGCAACGAACGCGTTTCGGGCGGTGCTGGAATCGGATGACGACAGGTATAGGGAGGCGTGGGAGAAGGATGTGATGAGCCCGAGTATGAAGGTTGTAAAGCAGTTCTTGGATGGTGCGGTGTGCTAACGTGCGCCGTGCTTTTTGGTTTTTTACGGGGTTATCGGTATCGTATCGGTTTCGGCCGGCACCCGCTTGGCTGAGGAGGCCTCCGATTTTTCATAAGCAGGACGCCTCGAGAGAAACGAGAGGTGTTTGGGGAACAGGAGCGGATTAGGTGCGGCCCTTATCGTTGGGCCCACCTTGATATATTATTCGATATCCACGCCGTCCATCCGTTTTTACATATTATTTTAGAGTATAAGATAAAAAATGAAGCAGATCTAATTCTCAGGTGGACCACACCATTGGAAAGAGTGGTGATTGATCATTAATGGGCCAAAAAAGTTTTCTATCCATATGATATTTGATTTTTTTTATTTTTTTTTGCCCTTTTGCCCTTTATCCAGGTTTTATGTGACTTATTGACCATTAAAGGCCAAAAAGAGACTTTTTCAATCAATCTGATATTTGATTTTTTATTTTTCTTTTTTTCTTCATGTGAATTTATCAACATAGCAAATAAAGCCCTTTAATGGTAGGGCGTTGAATCACTACTCTTTCCTGTAATATGGTCCACTCGAGATTTGAATTTCTTCATTTTAAAGATCATACCCTTAAAATGATCTGAAAAAAACAGATGTACGGTATAGATATCAATTAAATATATCCAGGTGGCCCCACGGAAGGGCCGCACCTAACCCGCTCCGCCCGGCAATTAAAAAGAGAGAGAGAGAGAGAGTAGAATTTGGGAGTGTTTGGTTTCGCTGTATTTGGTTTTATTTTTTATTTTTTAAAATTTTGGGTGTGTATGCAGGAGTAGCTAAATAGTTGTCTGCTGGATGTACATTAGTATCCTAATGAAAACTTTTTGTCTAGTGGGTTCCCTGAAACAATGTTCAAAAGTCGCACTAATTGGCCAATCCAATATAATCGATGGATTTTTGGTGGTTGAATGTATTACTACTGGGCCCCACATGCTCATCCAACCATCCTCATTGTTGCAAAACGGTCCAAAGCTGAGATGGGCACGAAACGCAGGTTGTACCTCCCACGGAGTAAGAAACTGGGGAGTTGGCGAGTTATTTGATACTTAGGCAAAGTGCGGTGGTTGATGCGCAGGCCCTCACAATCTGTACTTCTGGCATATGATAAATCAATTTAAACCATTGAAGCAATGGGACCAACCATGGGTAAGTCATTTCCTCAGGTCAGTTGGAATGAAGGACCGTAACCTTGAATAGTTGACAGGAGTTTGTTAAATTCAAACAGTTGACTTTTCATTATAGATGCCCTCTAATTTAGATAAACCGAATTATTTCGAGTTTTGGTTTTATGATCCATCTAAATCAGGGCCCACTATTTAGATGGTTTAAATTCAGTTACTTATATGATACATGTGAAATTTATTCTAAATGGCGTATCAACCATTAAATTCTATCGTAGTATCATTTTTTTTCCCTAAATCACACTTTGGGTGTGAGATTCGAGTCCTTCCGCGTTAGAAATGTATCTTCGTGGGAAACGAATTGCCTGCTGGAAGTGGATAAACCACATGAATTCACACGGGAACGGATTGGCTACTCCCCCTGACATCAGCCCAGTGGCTGATGGTCGGTGCTCTGTGGGCCCCATCATAATGTACGTGTTTCATCCATTCCGTTAATCCATTTTTAAAAATCATTTTAGTGCTTGATACAAAAAATGAAAGGGATATAAATCTTAAATGGGCCACACCACGGGAAAATATAATGAATGGATATTCACAATTAAAATCCTCCTAAGGCCCACTGTACTGTTTATTTGACATCCAATCTGTTGATTTAGTCATAAGGACTCAGATGGAGGGAAAAAATAAATATGAGATTGATCCAAAATTTTAAGACACCCAAAACGTTTTTAATGGTCAAAATCCATTCAACACTGTTTCCTATAATGTGGTCCACTTGATATGGAGATATATTTAATTTTTTTTATCATATCATAAAATGATATATAAAAATATATGGACGGCATTGATGACACAAATACATCATGGTGGGCCCCACAGAGCACCGACCACCAGCCAGTGGCTGGTGTCAGGGGGAGTAGCCAATCCGTTCCTAAATCACAGGGCCTAACGGAGTTTACCCAGTACGCTAAGTCAGTACGCAGTCGGATTTCTTGGCTACTCCCCTGCCCCCGGCAATTGGTCGGTGCTCGGTGGGCTCCACCATGATTTATGTGTTTCATCCATTATGTCCATATATTTTTCTAGTTCCTTTAAGATTATTAGAAAAAAAATGAGGTATATCCCAATCTCGAGTGGACCACATTACAGGAAACAGTGTTGAATGAACATCGACCATGAAAAACAATTTGGTGGCCATAAAAGTTTTGGATCAAGCCCATATTTCTGTTTTCCCTTCATCTAGGTCTGTATGACCTAATCAACAGATTGGATGTCAAACAAAAAGTACAGTGGGCCTTAGGAGGATTTTAATGCTGGATATCCAATCACTACTTTTTTCCTGTGGTGAGGTCCACCTGAGATTTATATCCCTCTCATTTTTGGTATCATGGCATAAAATTATATTTAAAACTGGATGAACTTCATGGATGAAATACATACATCATTGTGGGGCCCACAGAGCGCCAACCATCAGCCACGGGGCTGGTGTCAGGGGGAGTAGCCAATCCGTTTCCGTTTCCGTTTTAATTTCTAAATTCCTGTTCGCTAAAATGTGCGTTCATCACAACTCAATAGAAGATGGTAACTCATCAACTTGCCCTGACCGTAGAAATTGTGGGCCCTGTTTTTGCAAGAAAAAAAATGGTCCAAATGCACTGATTACGGATTAGACTTTTATAACCGCCCATTTGTGTCGGTGAAATGAGTTTC
The DNA here is from genome assembly GCA_037074715.1 of Magnolia kwangsiensis. Classification (NCBI taxonomy): domain Eukaryota; kingdom Viridiplantae; phylum Streptophyta; class Magnoliopsida; order Magnoliales; family Magnoliaceae; genus Magnolia; species Magnolia kwangsiensis. The sequence goes on along the minus strand of CM073572.1, from coordinate 185,790,301 downwards.
TAGCAAAAAGGTCAATACACGGTCGGAATTCAACCACCAAAATCAGAGTGGAAGTCTCTCCATCAGTTTGATTTTATCATCAATGTGATGCATGGACAAACGGGGCCATGGTTTAGTCGAATCTTGATTGACTATCCTGGCTGTTCAATATTGGTGGCCATGACCCGTACTGCTAGAAAAAAATTGGTCAATAGTTGGAATTTCACAGACCAAAGTATAATCTAGATGGTCCAATCAGTTGATTTTTCCACGTCGGGCCCATGATTTAGACTGTTTGATTGACTATCCTGGCTGCTCAATTGGTGGCCATAAAATGGGTTGCTAGAAAAATGATCACTGGTCCAAATTCAAGCGTCGAGATCAACCCATCATTTAGATTTTCCCACCTATTGGAGGCTATGACTCAGACGGTGTTGATTGAGTTGCAAGTTTGTGTTACGTGTACGGTGGATGATGAGCCGCTAAAATTCTATTATTTGTAACAAATAGACGTTGTAGGCTTGTAGTGATTAAATACATCAATTATAGCTTTTTATTTTTATTTAGAAACCGTATTGGGATGGTGCAGTAGAATGCACGCCAATGTGGGGAGCATGCATGCGTGAGTGCATGCGTAGAAATTGTAGCAAAAGATAAACGATCCCACGGTGTCTGCCTTTTCTCGTAGCCCCCCCAAATGGCTGTTACTATGCCAGAGTCCAGATGCACATTTGTCTTCAACTCGGCTCCTAATCATGCACTCACGTGTATATATATATATATATATATATATATATATATATATATATATATATATATATATATATATATATATATATATATATAGGTACCCTACCGTGATGTGTCTCAAGCCTCCAAAATTCAGGTGGGCCCCACCAATAACTTTTATATGTTTTAAACGTATCTTCACATGGTTTTAGATGGTATGACCCACATGAGTTAAGTATATGGCTGAATTTTGGGATATCCTAGGTGTTGATTTTCAACACATATCATGGTGGGGCCCACACATACCCCTCTCTGAGAGAGAAAGAGAGAGAGAGAGAGAGAACACGTGTGCAACCATAGGGCCCGAAATTCGTGGTTCTAGAACAATTGTAAACATCGTATCTATGGATGCATGGGTTCTTTTCTTTTCTTTTGAAAATTTCAGTCGTATTAAATATTTAAAAAGTATGTATAACTATACATGAAGAAAGGTGATGATAAAAGAGTGCTTGAAAAGTCACTGAATGAATAAATAAATGAGATTTAAAATCAACTGCAATTGATCGACCAGCTTAAACAGATGATATTCCTCCATCCGTATGTTTGCTTACGGTTTGGTAATGATGGTGGGACAATTTTTCCCTTTTGATTTGTCTCCGCGACATTGATTAAGAGAGGATAAATTCATGTAAAAAACAAGACTGAATTCATTATAAAAATATACTTACTTTCTTTCATTTTTAAAAGTTCTTGTAGCCTACACCAACCTGTCTTTTTTTTTTTCTGAGTGTAGCGTGCACAAAACAACGTGCCGCAGAGACTATCAGGCCACCCTGATTATTGCATGACACTCTCCTGGTGCATCGGGATGGCCATCTCATGCTCGCATGTTGTTTGGGTCTATGCACATTGTATTTGTGATCCTTTACCCATCGTACTAATTTTTATTTTACAAACCAAAAAAAGGCATTTTTGAAGTCTAATATTTTAACTTTACATGGTATTAGAGTTAGAGTTTTCAAAACTCTCAGTCTAGTGTCTACTACACTAGCAACAACTATCATTACTAGAGGCAACAATTACCATAGGTAGTGATAGTGAATGCTGTCAAGGGTAGGACCACCATCTTCTTCAACCTCTGCCTTCACTGCTAGTATCGCCCCCTTCCACCATTGTCTTCTTCAACCACTGCATTTATTACCATTATTGTCCCTCTTCCACCATTGCCATTAACAACAACTGCAGCCACCACCACTACATCTAGGGGCAATAGCCACTATCACCACCACCAATGGCAACATCTGTTATTATGATGAGGTTATTCAGATTTTATAAAAAAGAATTTGAAAAAAAAGTTGTAGCTTTTGGTGATTGTTGGTGATCATTTATTTGTAAATGATGGTGCTTCTTGGTAAAGGAAGCATCATTTGAATTTAACATGGCGGAGGAATGTCATTGTTGAAAAGACATCACCATTGTTGAAAAGATACCATGGAAGATGACGTTTTTTCTTGAAAATTAAGAGTCTTAAAGCATCTCTTGCAATTTTATATAAACCATCTTTAGGTCCATATGAAAATCACAATTCCAACAATCACCTTTCCATCTTTTTCTTCTTCTCCATTTTCGATTTTAGATGGTTTTTGTAAAGTTACAGTTTTCAGGCGCTAAACTACAAACGGTTTTTTAGGTAGTAAATTACAAACAGTTTTTAGGGGGTGAATTGTAACAGCACAGAAGTTAGGGGTGTACGCTGTAAAAGTGTGTTTGGGATGCAATTTTCCAGTTTTGCATGCCGAAACCCACATTTCTCTGGTCTTAAAGAAGATGCTTATTATATCTTGGAGGTGGATTTGCTATAACCCTTTTGCAAATTGGTTTAATCACTAATAGGGTGTGAATATCGCCTTAAAGATAGTGACATCATAACTCCCCTTAAGCTTATCTTTAAGTAATTAATTTTCTATCTTTCCACCTCAACCATAACAATTTTAAGGTGATATTATGGCATCTTCTATGGGACATCCTGATTTTGTTTAAATTACATTGTTTGATAACAATCGAATGTGCATCTCTTCCTCATATCACTCAAGTTGGATCATGTGTTCACTCAAGATCCTCTCTCACCATCATCTAACGATGATACTGCAGAACAAATTCTAAAGTGACAAGATTGGAAGCGTAACGACTACCTATGCAAATGAGAAATCAAAACATTGGAAGGAAAAACTATACTTGATCAAGTACATAAGTTACAAGTCATCATACAAAAGATTATTACCGATGACACTAATATCGATGAATCCTTCTAAGTATCCACCATTATGGCTAAACTTCCACCTAAATGGAAGGATATTAGAAAATCATTGAAACAGAAAAAAGATAAAACATCCTTGGAAGACCTCCTAATGTTTCTTCGAATAGAAGATGAATCTATGCTCCGTGACAAAAAGGAAGAACAAAAGGAGACCTTAAGTAATGCTAACATAATTGAAAATAGTGTGAATCAAGAATCAGAGAAGCCACCTTTCAAGAAAGATAATAGACTTAAACCTATTAATCCAGGGTTAAAAAATAACACATCCAAGAAGGGTCGAGGCTTCTTTTTCAAAATCCCTGGTCTCTTTAAGAGAGATTGTCGAAAATATAAAAAGAAAATGCAATAAAAGAAACAACAAGTCAATATGAAGAAAGACATGAATTTGACAATTGTCGTTTCTAAAGTTAATATGGTGAATGATGATGTTGAATGGTGGGTAGATTCTGTTGTTACTAGAGATGTTTATAGAAATTACAATATGTTCAATTCCTACGAAATAATGTGGGATAATAAAAAACTATATATGGAGAATGTCTCTGCATCCAAGGTTGTAGGAAAATGGATGGTATGTCTTAATCTAACTTTCGAAAAGGTTTCTACTCTTAACGATGTACTGCAGTACCGAATATTAAGAGGAATCTTATATCAACTAGTATACTGACTAAGTTTGGATTCATACTCCTATTTGAATCTGATAAACTGATTGCGTCTAAAAATGGGGTATATGTAAGGAAGGGTTATATATCCAATGAAATGTTTAAGTTGAGTCTTATAAATGAAAATTATTCTTCTGTTTATATTATTTGATTCACATGATGTTAACATAATATGTTTAATCTTAATCTAATTTATAAGTATACAAAACCTAATGACAAATGTAATATTTATGTAAATCCAAAATAACTAAAAAACCATGTCCTAGGGTTGAAAGAGAATCACAACTCATATACCTAGTTCATAGTGACATATGCAAAATGAGTGGTTTAATAACAAGAGAGGGAAAGAGGTATTTCATAACTTTTATAAATGATTTTTCTCATTATACCCTAGCATACCTATTGAAGAAGAAAGATGAGACATTACAATAATTTAAGATATATAAAATAGAAGTAGAAAATCAGTTAGACCGAAAGATTAAAATCATAAAGTCGAACATGAGAGGAGAATATATATCCTTAGAATTCTCATACTTTTACAAAACTCATGGTATAATTCATCAAATTACATATCCATATTCACCCTGAAAAATGGGATAACAAAACGGAAAAATAAGTCTCTCATAGATATGGTAAACTTTATACTTAATAATGCATATTCAAGTTCAGGATTTTGGGGAGAAGCCTTATTGACTTTTTTTTTTTTTTTTTGTGAAAAAACCCAACATTTCTATATATGGGGATCAAGTTAATCACAAACTTTATAGGTTAATTTCGGGTTACCCAAAACAAAAAGAGACTGGGACAACCTATCTTGAAGGAGAAAAAACTGCACAAAAACTACCAATTTCTTAGCGAACATAGCCCGACCCTGTCCAAAAAGATGAGCTCTTTGATGGAGGTTATAAGGTCCGCCAGAGTGCACGAGAAGAACGAGGTTTAGGTGCCACTACCTAACCTTGTCATGGCGTCCACAGGGGCATTTCCTTCCCTCAGGGAATGGGAGAAGGTCACCTTGGCAGAGACAGCTAGGTCCTTGATTCTGGCGAGCCAGTAGAGCCATTTCCACCCCAAGGAAGCTACACCAGAGAGGAAGTTATAGACCCACATCCCCCCCCGGACCTGGGTTTCTAGGATGAGCATTGGAAGAAAGAGGGGTGAACCCTGGAAAGAGCAACCGGCGTTGGTAGCGGGTTTAAGGGAGCTTTAGCTCAGACTTTTCATTTAAGAAGTTTAACCACCATCTGATGCGGGCCTGCAACACCTGATTGGAGGGCACGGTACCAGAGAACATAGCTACGTTTCGAGCTTTCCAAACCTCCCAAAGCATGACACATGGAGCCAGCTTGTGGGACAGGGAGGCATGACGGCCCTCAATGAGCACTGACCACCATTGAACCAGATGCTATTCGACTGTTGAGGCTCGCCGAGTGTCGATGTCGAAGGACGAACTGATGAAATCTCAACCCGTATTCTCTAGGCCACCTTCCAAGAATAAGTGGGAGATTGTTTCACAATCAAAGTCAGGCTTGTCCAGAACAGTAGATGAATCACTTGAAGAGCAACAAATACATCTTGCTGCCATATGGATGCCTTTCGCTTGAATTCTGCTTTCTACCAGAACTGCCTTCATCAAAAGCCCTATTGACTTCCTATCATATCTTTAATAGAATACTTCACTCTAAGACTTATAGACTTCATATGAATTATGGAGGAATAGGAATCCTAACATCTCAACTTCAAGGTATGAGATTATAGAGCCTTAGTTCGACTTACTTAGCTTAAAAAACTCAAGATATTGTTGAGATCTCTTGAGTGCATTTTCATTAGAGATGTAAAAAATAGTAAGGCTTATATGTTTTTAGTTGTGGAATTTAATCATAAAACGTTGGTAAACACCACAATAGAATTTAAAGATGACGAGTTTTATAAAAACCCATTCTCTTGTATAACTAGAAAAGAGACACGATCTCAAGATCTTATTACAAATAGTTCTCTAATACCTCAAGATATCAGCAGTCTCGATAAAAAGGACAGAACTTAGAAGAACTAAGATGATCAAAACAAGTACATCTTTTGGAATCGATTTCTACCGTTTGTTAATAGAATGAGATAAAGAAAATATAAAAAAAGCAATTATGTTGGTACGTAATATAGAAAATGATCCAGTAACAATAAATGATACCTTTAGATCTCAGGATGCTTCTTTTTGGAAGGAAGGTACAAACGATGAGATGTATTCTATATTACAAAATAGAACATGGAAACTTATGGATCTACCCCCATGATCAAAACTAATAAGCTGTAAATGGATTTTCAAAAGAAAACTAAGATCAGATGTAACTACAAAAAAGTTTAAGGCCAGATTAGTGACTGGAGGATTTACACAAAAAGAATGTATTGATTTTTTTATACTTATGCTCCAATAGTAAGGATATCAACTATCCAACTTTTAGTTATTCTAGCATCCACCCATAAGTTAGAAATCCATCAGATGGATGTGAAAATAACTTTTCTAAATGGCCACCTCAATGAAAAGGTTTATATGGAGCAACCAAAAGGTTTTATAGTTTCAAGATAGGAAAATAAAGTGTGTAAATTGATCAAGTCGTTATATGGACGTAAACAAGCACCTAAGTAATGGCATGAAAAATTTGATAAAGTAGTCACCTCATATGACTTTAAGATTAATGAATCTGATAAATCTATATATTCAAAATTCTTCAATAACAAAGTAGTAATTTTATGTATTTATGTAGATGATAAGTTAATCTTTTGTACATGTTTAGAAGTTATAAATAACACTAAAAGATTCTTATCATCTAGTTTTGACATGAATGACAAGGGTGAAGCTAATGTGATTTTCTGTACCAAGTTATTAAGAAACAATGATAGTATACCTCATTCTTAATCACATTATATTGAAAGGACACTTATAAAGTTTTGTTACTATGATAAGAATCCCATTGCTACTCATTTTGATTATAATATCAATTTAATTAAAAATGAAGATTATATTGTATCTTAGTTAGAGTATTCCAAGGTGATTGGTAGTTTTATTTATGCTATGATTTCTACTCGACCTGATATTACTTTTGCAGTAAATAAATTGAGTAAGTTTATAAGTAATCCAAGTTTAAATAATTAGAATGTTGTCTCTAGAGTATTCATATACTTGAGAAAAATAATTAACTATGGTTTATATTTTTCTGATTACCCTAGCTTGCTTGAAGGGTATAGTGATGCAAGTTGGGTTATTGATTCTAATGAATTCAAGTCTACCAGTGGATAGATTTTTACACTTGGAGGAACTACCATTTCTTGGAGACCCAAGAAGTAAACTTGTATATCTTATTCTACCATGGAATTTGAATTGATAAGTTTGGCGACTAGTAGTAAAGAGACATAATGGTTAAGAAACCTGTTATTAGAAATGCCATTATTGGTAAGACCTTTGCTACCGGTCTCTATTTACTGTGATAGTGAAGTGACACTGTCAAAGGCATAGTACAAGACTTATAATGGAAAATTCAGACATATCAGTCTAAGGTATATTTTTGTGCAGTAACTACTTGGTGACGATGTTATAAAAATATAATATGTACGATCTATCCAGAATCTAGTGGACCCTTTCACCAAGTGACTGACAAGGGATGTTGTCAGTAGAACATAAAGATGAATGAGACTTAAGCCAATTTCACAGACACCAAATGAGGGAAACCCAACCTAAGTTAATAGGTTCAATAGGCAAAGTACCTTGCGGGAAGTATTTAAAGCAGTACTGTATGTTTTCTATATGTCTCATTCCTAAATGTATGTATAGTGTTGGGTACCTATAATGATGAAAATGAGGATGAACAACTGCAATTAATGAATCATTTCAAGGGTGTCATTATTACAGGGGCATTCATAAGGACTTATCTATATGAGTATTGGAAGTGGGGCCACTTTCTAATGTTCGAGAGTTTTAGCTACTCTCATGAACTCATGAATATAGGACAAAGCATAAGGTCATTAATGTGCTATAATTTTAGAACACATGACAATTGAAATATATGTGTGTATGACATGTCCGGTTGTGTCATATACAATACTTAGTTCAAGACCACAGTCACTAAGAATTTTGATACAACTTTGATTTGTTTACACTAAGTGAAGGTTCAAATTCATAAGACACCTTCTCCTATGCACATATTTTCCTTACATATCCTGACCTCTGTATTTTAAAAAATAGATAGGGGATTGTTGGGTTTTTTTTAAATATTTTTGTTTTATAAAAGAGAATTTAGAAAAATAGTTGTAGCTTTTGGTTATTGTTGGTGACCATTCATTTGTGAATGGTGGTGCTTCTTGGTAAATGAAGCATCATTTAAATTTGAAATGGTAGAAGGATGTCATTGTTGAAAAGACACCATGGAAGAAGATATTTTTTTTTTTCATGAAAAAGGTCTTAAAGCATGTCTAGTAATTCTATATAAACTCATCTTTGAGTCAATTCAAAAATCACAATTCCAACAATCTCCTCTCCATCTTCTTGTTTTTGTTTATTTTCAATTTTTGATGTTTTTTAAATGTTACAGTTTTCAAGCACTAAACTGTAAATAATTTTTCAGGCAGTAAATTGCAAACAGTTTTCAGGGATAAATTCTAACAACACAGAAAGTTAGGGTGTACACTATAAAATTGTGTTCGGAGTGTGGTTTTTTTTTTTTTAATTTTGCAGGTCGAAACTCACATTTCTTCAGTTTTGGAGAAGAGACTTATTGTATCCTGAAGGCGAATTTTTTGTAGCCTTCTTGTAAATTGGTTTAATCATCAGTAGACTCCGAATATCACCTTAAAGATAGTAACATCATAACGTGCCTTGAGCCTATATTTAAGTGATTAATTTTCTATCTTTCCGCCTCAACCCTAATAGTTTATGATGGTTTAGTTTTTTAAAGTTGTAAGTATATTATCATTCATTCTCATTCCATCATGCATAGTTAGATGGATAGCTCCATTGAGTCATTGGATGGTCACAATTATCATATTTGGTCACAATATATGAAAATTTATCTTCAAAGAAAATACAAGCTCCATGTTATCTCTAAAAGTAAAATAGCTCTGTTAGTTGGAGACTCATCTCATAAGACCGATTAGCAATGTGATAATTTTATTACCATGGTTTAGTTGTTTTATTCTATATAGCTTGATATTAATGGGTAATTAATTATGTGTTTGACATCCCAACAAATTTGGGATATTATTGTGGAGATGTTCTTCGATCGATCTTACTCAAGCATATCAACTGCATAGAGAAATCATGAACATGCGCCAAGGAGAATTTATAGTAGATGAGTATTACATTTCACTTTGTTACCAATTATAAGAACTTAATCACTCCATGCCCCAATCCATCCTTGCTAGAGACACACTAGTGACATGAAAATTTATATATTTTTGAGTTCCGGGGTAGACTCAATGATGACTTTGAACCTCGGAGGGTTTAAGTTGTGGGAAAAGAGTCACTTCTCTCTCTTAAGGCCATTTATATTTTATAGTTGGAGTGAAGCAGATAGATGTGCTTCCATGATATATATATATATATATATATATATATATATATATATTATATTTATTGTGGGAGATTTGCCTTTATAGTTGGGTCCAAGCCGAGTGGGGGAGGATACATAGTTAAAGGCTGGACTAGTGCACATAGAAATTGTTGATCTGGTGCCTTCAATTTGTTGCTAAAATAGGGTTTTCGATTCAATCAACAGCTTGGTCATTTTGATCGAAAAAATTCAGAAAAAACAAATTTACTTTATGGACACTTTTTGACACTTTCGATTCGATCGATGGAGGGTGTTGATTCGATCATTTATTTATTTTATAAAGGCGCTAGCCAGAGGGATTTCATTTATTTATTTTAAAAAGGTGGGAGCACACCACCTGGGATTCATTGCTTACAAAGATGTTTTATAAAGTATGGGAGACCACCATAAAATGACCGGGGCTCACCAAAATATGAACCTCATTTGGGCGGCAACAAAATATACAGCCATTTGGGTGGGCCCAACAAAAAGGATGGAAACCTCACCTATCATGTGATATAAAATGGACAAGAAGGTTAAAATATAACCTTCAAAGAAGAGAAAAACTCTAAAAAAACTGAACCAACAGAAAGGAAAACAACACCTTGATCACTGATGTCTTATAGCACCAATCCTTGCGTTTTCTAGAAGTAAAGCTCCTCTGACTAACCTCGAAATCTAGGAACAGTGCGTGTAGATTATATCATGGCAGCCCTCACTAGCCATACTTGCTAGCGCATCTGCCACTGAGTTCCCCTCTCTAAAAATGTGGTTGATTACTAGATTAAAGCTCCGAATTTTATCCTTAATGATTCTCAAGGTGTACCATAATTTCTATGAGTTTCTCCCTTTAAAATTGTGTCGATTCGATTGTTGGGTCCTCAATTGCAGTCGATTTGATTGATAGTTTACGCAACTTCTGCGTAAGTGCACGGTTCTGTTTCTAATTCTGTATGGGAGTTATAAAAATTATGTTTATGTAGGATTAGGGTTAAGGTGATGAATGAGATTGTGAGAGCTTGAGAGCCAATGGTTTTAAGAGGGAGAAAGTTAGGGTTTTCACATCTGTAAGTTGTTCCATCTCTTGCAATTTTTTTATTATAGTGGGTTGTTTGTCGCTTGGTGCTGTGATTTTTTTCCTAGAAGGATTTTTCCATATAAAATTCATGTGTTCCCTATTGTGTTGTGTGATTCTATTTGACGTTGCTTCCGTGCCAAACAATTTATGGTAGGGCTTATTGCATCCCCGATAAGTAGTATTAAAGTGAATGTTTTGTTTTCATATAAAATCTAAGACATGATATCAAGGGGATCAAATACGAAATTTGATACAAAGAAATTCACGAGTAAAAAAAATGAATTATGGAGGTTGAAGATGAAAGCCCTCCTAATTCAGCAAGGGCTACAACAAGCACTCTTTGGCAAAGTGAATGTTCATAAAGTGATAGAAAAAGAAGATTGTGATAAACTCGATCAAAGTGTGATTACCACAATCCAATTGTATTTGGTCGACGAAGTCCTTTATAATGTCATTAATGAGATGGCTACCACGAGAGCATTTATATGATGAAATCACTCTCTAATTATTTATATATGAAGAGACAGTTATATAATTTGAAGATGATGGAAGTGTTGGATTTTTCTAAGTACATTAATGTCTTCAACAAACTAATTTGTAAACTGACAAGTGTAGAAGTGAAAATCAATGAAGAGGATAAATCCATAATTTTGTTGACATCTCTTCTAGAGTCCTATGAGTATCTAATGGATACTTTATGCCATGGTAGGGATACCTTAGACGTCGATACCATTATCTCAACCCTTTAGTTGAAGTAGTTGAGAATGAATAACATAAGCGAACGCACCTCTACTGGTGCGTTGGTTTCTTAGGGAAGATCATCTGAGCGAGAGAAGGGAAAATTATATGATTGTGGTCCAAATAGAAGGAAAAAGGAAAGTTGAAGTGTTAGAATTGTGGTAGGATGAGAGATATGAAGGATTGTATAAATGTCAAAACCCAAAAGGAAGAGAAATCAGATGATTTGCTGAAGGAGGGCCATTCAGCGAAATCCAGTGAAGGAACGAGTGGTTGTGAGGTATTGTATGTGTCTAAGGTTGGACACTTATATAATGAGTGAATTTTGGATACAGGGGCATCGTACCACAAGTGTCCTCATGAGAGTTAGTTCACCACACACAGTGAGTATGATAGTGGTTTGGTTCTTATGGGCAATGATCATACCTCTAAGATGATAGGAATTGGTCTAGTTTATATCAAAATGTATGATAGGGTGGAGCGTACTCTGACTGATGTGAGGAACTTTCTTGACTTAAAGAAGAATATAATATCTTTGAGGGCTCTTAAGGCACTTGGATGCAAATTCGCCAGTTATGAAGGAGTTTTAAAATTTTCTAAAGGGGTACTCATTGTTATAAAGGCACAACGGACCAAAAACCTTTATAGGGTTGATTGGGAATATCATATCGGGTGGAGCTGTAACATCTATAACAAAGTTCACGTTGGCATGTTTGTGACATGCGTGCCTAAGCCATATGAGCAAGCACAGTATGAAGGTACTTCTTAATCGTGGTTTGACTCCTAGTTTTTAAATTTTTTATTAGAAAAATGTGAGCATTTCATATATGAAAAATAATTAATGTTGAGTTTTACAATGGAAAAACGTGTTAGTAAATGATAAGTTGATTATGTGCACTCAGATGTGTGGAGCTATCGCCCATTGTTTGTGGAGGAGGGTTGTCATTCTTTGTCACATTCATTGATGACTTATGTAAAAAAGTTCAGATTTATTTCATGAAGCATAAATCTAATATTTTTTCCACTTTAAAGGCATGTAAGGTAATGGTCGAAAAGCATACATGAAGAAAGTTAAAAATTTTGAGGACAAATAACAACTGAGAGTTTACTTCTAAGAAATTTAATCAATATTGTAAGAATGAAAGGATAGTGAGGCATAATACAGTGAGGCACACACCAGAGCAGAATGGTGTGACTGAACGTATGAATCAGACTCTTTTGCATAGAACCCGAGGTATATTAACTAATGCTGAATTGGATAAAGAGCTATGAGCTAAGATCATTAGCACAACTTGTTATTTAGTGAATTCATCTCCATCAACACCGATTGATTGTATGTTAGACCAAATGGCTAAATTTTGTACTTTGTGTACTATAGTGTTGTCATGAAATGATATGGATTATATGACCGGGTTTCACGTATGATCATATTTAGGCAAGACGTCAAGTTCAATGAGGGTTCCTTGTTTTGGAAGGATGAGCACATGAAAATGAAAAAATCAATAATTGACATTGAAACATATAAACTTAAAACACTCAAAGAAACTAAGCCGTAGGAAGAGGTGGAGTCACCACCTATTTAAAAAAAAAATCGATTGAGAAATCCCATAGTACCATTGAAATACATTGATAACTTAAATGTTGTGCTTTCCCTCATTACAAATAAGAGGGATCCGTCTAATTTTCAAGAAGCATTAGATGACATAGATGTTGAGAAGTGGATGACGAATATGCATTATGAGATTGATTCTTTATATAAAATGAAACATGCGAGCTAGTTGAGCTACTCGTTGGGCGAAAAGTGATAGATTGCAAGTTGATTTACTAGAAGAAACTAGATAGGTACAAGGCGAAATTAGATGCGAAGGTCTATGCTCAGAAAGAAGGTGTCGACTTTGGTAAAATATTTATATTATGGTTAATTAAGTATCTATCAGATTTGTATGAGCTTTGGTTGCCTAACACAATATGAAATTAGAATAGTTAGATGTGAATACTGTATTTCTACATGAAAGACTAGAAGAGAAAATATATATGTAGCAACCTAAAGGGTTCGAGGTACAGGGAGTAGAGAATAAAGTTTGCAGGTTAAAGAGGTAATTGTATGACTTAAAACAGTCACCTAGGAAGGGGTACAAAAAGTTTGATTATTTCACATTGAGTAAATAATTTATCAGAACTTAGTTCGATCATTATGTCTATTTCAGATCACTGGGTGATGGAGAATTCAATATTATGGTATTGTATGTTGATGGTATGCTTATCGCCAACCATAGTATGTCTAAAATCAACATATTAATGGCTCAATTATCCAGGACAAACGAAATGAAAAATATGAGGGACTAGCTACAAAAAATATTCTCGGCATCGACTTACATAGAGATAGGGAAAGGTACATGCTATAGTTATCTCAAGAAGAGTATCTTAAGAATGTCTTGGTTAAGTTTGAAATTGATAAGGTAGAATCGGTTAACACTGTTCACTCCCCAAGTATAGGGTTGTGAAGTAGTAATAAACTTGGTGAGACCGTGGTCGAATCCCAAGGCACTGAAACCTGTACGTAATTTAAAACTAAGTACAACTAGAACTAGACTAAGATGAAATCTAAATCAAATGAATTTGAGGGAATAATGGTGACTTATTAATCTAAAACTTAAATAATTCAGAGGTAGGAAACTAGGGATTCAGAGAATCCACTTGTAGAGATCAGGGAGATCTTATGCCTGCTTTAAGAACTTAACTAGATTTAGAGTCCCATCTTCATCCAGTTGAAGAGTGTAACCATGGAAATCAAGACTGAACTTCCTTTGATATAGTTTTCAAGAGATGAAAGGTATATAAATTAGAATGGATTCCATCACCAAACCATGCCTAGGAGATAAAGTAAATAATAGAATTAAATTAATTACTAACCAATCAACAATGTATGAAGGTTAAAAAGGGTACCATCATCCGACCATGTCCAGGAGACGATGGTGAACAAAAGGGCTTCCTGACGTCATAAACTTAAAAAGGAAAGGAACATGCTCAAAGCTATCGCAGACCAATTATAATTTTAATCACAACAGACAATTAAAAACTAAAAATATTCCCTTAATTAAACTAAAATCAACATTAGTTCAGTCTAAACAAAAGACACAAGTAAGAAGTTCTCTCATCATGCTACAAGCTTCACCTCTTAGCCCTAACTAAGAGGTTTAGCCTAAAATAGACATGATTTATTAGGCTAACTATCTTAAAAGAAACAATAAACAGAAATAATAAAAATAAAAAATTTTGAAATACTACTCTCTCTCCCTGCTCCACGTCCTTGTTACAAATTGAATGTCTTCCCTCTCTCTTTCATCTCTTTTTGTAACAACAGGGAGTTGATGGAGATACGCTGGCTGTGTAGAGAGGGGAGGTGGAGAATACAGAACAACTTACGTAGCAGGAGTCGGTGCGAAGCAACCAACGCAACAACTTGCATTTTTCTTGCTTTTTCAGCCCATGGTCGTCTCACATGCAAGATCCGAGACATTCAAGCTCCATATGCTTGGTCGGTGGTCCCATGGGATGGATTTGGACGGTCTAGATTGGCGGTCCAATCCCCTTTATGATCGTGCAACTGAAAAAATGTCCAATTTTCTTGGACATCGAATGTCGTGCGCTGAAGGTCGGTGGGGCCCATGATCGGGATTTTCAGAGGAATCCACTCCATCCATTGGATGCAGCACGAAAAACTATTCAAATATGAACGGTTTTAGATTGGGTTTGGTATGGCCCACAAACTCTTTCTTGCATTGTCCCTCTTCTATTTGAACGGTTGAAAGCCGGATCCTCGCCGCTTCTTAAAAATTGTCCACCTAAGTATTGGTCAGTGGGCCTATATAACCTTGATGGACGGTGTAGATTGGACCTTTGAATCGTGATGGTGGTCCACAACAAAGGACCATAACCCTCTGTTCGGTGTTCATAGCGGGGGAAAACAAGGATTTAAATCCCTTTTAAAAAGGTCGATCAAAGCTTCTATTGACCAATCCTTTAGGTGCAGCATTCTTCTAGTGCACTTATACTGTGCACTCGCACCATGTAAGGTGGGTCCCACCTTGATGTATATGAGAAATCCTCTCCACTCATCCCTTTCCTCATCTCATTTATCACGCTGAGAACAAAGTTGAAGCATATCCAGATACCGGGTGGGCCCCAATTCGCTGATATATAGGTTGATCTATCCGTTGGGCCACTTCCAGAGGGATCACATGGCTGAAAATTAACTTGTGCGGTTAATTTATGGTCCGTAGGCCACGTATGAAGTTTCAAGCTGAATGGATGGTGAAAACCCTGTGATCTAGCATTTTGGCTGACTTTCAGGCCACTTGAGCTTCAATTTCTCGAATTTCTTGGATCAATGGCATGTAAATCTGTCGATCTTGGCCCCCCGGGGTCCGTCCCATGCTTTGGGTGAATTCTGAGTGTTAAATTTCAGCTTTTAACATCCTATTTCAATTAAAGCTCGTAAATACACCCTACATCACAAACACGATTACATCGGGCTGTTAAATAGTACCATGTTCATAAATTCAGGCAATATCTTCAGTCTGATATGCAATATTTGACCCTCAACACAACCCCTAACTAGCATCTTAATAGTCTCAAGAAAAGTATGCAAAAAATACGCTGAGAGTACAAAACGATTTCTCTAAACTCTGTGATTTTTGAAAAACAACCCTTATCCTAAAGTTCTAAGATTCATTAATGTTAGGCATTACTCTCTTGGACTTAAGCACACGGTAAACTTCATAATCAAGTTCAATCCATTAAACCATTAATTAAAAAAATTCTAAACATTGAGTTCCATGTGTGTATAGTGTAATCTCAACTTATTATCATTAAGAGATTCAGTCGTCAATTTCCACGATAACATTGATGATCGAATGAGCATTCAAGACAACCAAAGTCTAGACCAGAACTTACCTTACAGTTCAACTTTTCATTCTACCAGCCTTTGATTTTTTCATGAACAGTAACACCAAGGAGGGGAATCAAATCCTCACATATAGGGAGCAAACTTATGGTGAAAACTAGTCGCCTAACTCTTTTCAAATGTCAACCATGGGAAATCGAATTTACACCTATAGGGAGCAAACCTATGGTGAAGTTCGTTTGCCCAACCCTGTCCGCAGGTTGCTATCTTGTAATTGGGTATTTTCTTTTTCTTTCATTCTTCTTATTGAATATGATAGACAAATTCCCCGGGTTGGTTCCTTCCATGCTTAATGATCACCAAGTTACAATTCAAATATCGAACTGAAACCTTAATATGAAAGCGAGATGTGACATGTGAAATCATTACTCAATCAATGTTTACAACTTCTAATTCTAAATTAATAATTTAACTTAACTGTAAAATCTAACATATACTAAATTCAAGAGTCATAAATTACCAACATTACGTATCTTGAAATTTTAAGTGCCTTAAATGACCATCAAAATCATTTTGAATTCACAAGAAATTTTAGAAAAATTAAAAATTTTCACAATTTTTTCTCAAGACCAAGAAAACACTGATTAGGTTTCCTAATCTCTCACCCCTAACCTAAAATCTATATTGTCCTCAATGTAAAAGATATGATCGAGCATGCAATGCACATGGGACAACGAAAGTAAATGAGAAGTGATGGGAAGATAGTACCTGGACGAAGGAATCAAGAAAGACTTTTCAAGAGATCGTAGTGTGAGAGCAGGTCAGCACGAGAGTGAAAACATGAAAGCAAACTAACCTAATGGCATAAAACTGACTAACCTAGAGTAGCATAAAGCAAACTACCCTAGTCCTATGAAAGTAGTAAATTCTAATCCTCAACTGTGATAGCACGGAAAATCTATTCAATCATGTATCCAGTTTCTTCTTTTGACCAGTATCTTGGTAAATTTCTCAGAAGGTTTTTCAACAAGATCATCCAAAAGCCCGTTTTGCAATAGGCTTGGATGTCCTGAAGCGTGAATGTCTAGAGAAATTAAGGAACCTTAGTATAAAGCTTTCTTTTATTCGTTTGAAGTGTCCAAAGTATATATGATTCACCTGTGACAGATACAATTTCGAAGTTAGTACACCATGATGAATCAGAGACTACAAGTAGATGAAATTCAGAAAAATTTGTAGTAGGTGGTGTAGTCTTAATACACACCGAAGTTTCACTCTTTAGTTCAATTTTCAGCTCCTCCTCCTTTAATGGTAAACATTCAGGATCTGGGGGAGGAGGTACTACAAAATAAGGGTTCTCTCGGTCCGTGACAACTACTGAGGTATTGTCTTGCAAGACATCCAGTATTTCTTGTATCATGGAATCATCTAAATCTATAAAGTGTGCCAAACAATCATCAAAAGAGTCAAAACATCTAGTTGAAAGAAGTTCATTCATCCTATCGAGATCTGTGATGATATATTTAATAACTCCTTTATCTTCTTCGAGAGCAGAAATGAGCATACTCTCTTGTTTGTTCTCAAGGTGAGATGAAATCACTACTAGGTATGTCACTTCTTGACCTAAATAGGCATATTCTAAATCAGAGGGTAAATATTTTAGGTCAAACTTCAGTGGCTTGAGGTTAGACGATAGAGGGACGACATCAATTTGGGGTAATTCTTCAAATTATGGCCTCTACTGGTTAACTTTAAGTATTGGTACGGTATCAAGAAAGACACACGTCTCCCTAATCATGTCATCATCAAAATTATGGGAGTGGGTCAGGCACGTCTCTAGAGGGTCAGAGGATAAGGTTAGAGGTGTGGTATCTTCTACGAAAGAGTCAATCATGTTAATGTCATGGAAATCATCATCGTCCCCTAAGTTTCTGTCGTTATTGAAAAAGATGTTTGACTCCATTGTCATATTTTCAAAAGACATAGTCATGACATCATTCCTGCAATTGATAATTGCGTTTGAAGTGAAAAGGAATGGGCGACCAAGAATGACAGGAATTTGAGTGCTTATGTTATTGATAGTTTTGGTGTCCAAGATGATAAAATCTATAGGGTAGTAAAATCTATCAACCTGAACCAACCCATCCTCAATTATCCTTCTTACTATACGAACAGAGCGATCAGCAAGTTGTAGTGTAGTTAGGGTGAGTTTTAATTCACTCAAACCTAACTATCTGTATACCGAGTAGGGAATCATATTGACGCTCACTCCTAAGTCAAGAAGTGTGTGATCAATTCGATAATCCCCGATTAAATATGATATGGTTGGGCTATCAAGATCTTTGAATTTCTACGGCACATTTTGCTTTAGGATGACACTCACTTTTTTCGTTAAAAAATCTTCTTTTGAATACTCTGTTGTCGTTTGGTCGTGCATAGGTCTTTAAAGAATTTGGCATATAAAGGTATTTATTTTATGATATCAAGTTGAGGAATGCTGACTTTTACTTGTTTCAACACCTCTAGAATATCCTGAGAGTTAGAGAGAGGTTTTGGTGCAACCAACCGTTGGAGAAATGGAGCAACCGACTTCTCTAGAAGTTTCAATTCTAATTTTTGTGGGGCATCACTAGATCCATCATTATTATCCTCTTCTAATTCTTGAGGCTTTTCGGGCCTAACCGGAAGGGTTTTATCAATAATATTTCTACTCTTAAGAGTGGTGATGGATTTAATGTGCTCCATTTGATTTGAAGAGCTTAGGTTGCCAACTTCATATTACAGCTTTGGATTGGAAAAAGGTTGAGCTAGGAGGCTCCCCTTATTCTCAACCATATTTTCAGCCTTAAGTCCTTGTAATGTCTTATTAAGGTCTTATAACAGTTGTAGCATACCCTGATTGAAATGATCTTACTTTTTAAAATATTTTAAAATTGGATCCTCTTGAGGTTTCTCTTATTGTTGTTGTGGAGTTAGATTAAAGAAACCTTGAGAGGTAGTTGTTTGTCCATTTCTCCAACTAAAATTTGGATGATTTTTCCAACCAGAATGGTACATATTAGAGGTAGGTCCATTGAAAGGTCTTTGATAGTTATTTACGGCATTGGCTTGTTCATTCAACACTTCTCGAAAGGCAGGTATTGTGGGACAATTTTCAGTTGTGTGAATGTCGCAATCACAGATGCCAAAAATAATTTCATTAACCTTATCCTTCTTTCCTTTCATGACCTCGAATTTTCTTATGAGATTATTCACTTTATAATTGAGATCATCCTCTTCTTTCAGGAGATAGAATCCACCTTTCTCCTTAAATTGAGTCAGCCTAGACGTGGTGTTCGAATTTGGGTAATGGTCTCATGTTTGTATTTTTTCAGCAAGTCTATCGAGGTAATACAATACCTCATTGACATCTTTATTCATGAATTCTCCATTACACATTATCTCGACCAATTGGATCATGGAAGATGTCAGTCCATCATAAAAAAATAAAATAAAATGCGCCATGTTTCAAAGTCGTGTTGTGGGCATGAACTAATAAGATCCTTGAACCTTTCCCAACATTGGAAGAATGTTTCATCCTCCTTTTGGGCGAAGTTCATGATTGCTTTTTTAAGGGTAACACTACTAAAAAATCGAGCAAAGGCTATGGACAAAAACCGAAGCCATAGACTTATAGCTACAGTTTTTATCCATAGCTTGACCGTTGCCGTAGGTGCCATAACAATAGGTCTTGAACCTATGGCTACGGATTTAATCCGTTGCTATATGGTGCAATAGCTACAAATATATTCCGTAGTAATTATATCTGTAGCGAAAATTCAGACAACTACGGATATTATTTGTAGCTAAAAGTCCATTGCAATATATGTAAATTGAAAAGGCTAAACCTGTTAGATTAATAGCTACAAATATTATTTGTAGCTAAAGTCCATAGTAATATGCGTAAACTGAAAAGGCTATACTTGACAGATTAATGACTACGGATATTATTTGTAGCTAAAAGTCCGTAGCAATATGCCTAAATTAAAAAGGCTACACCTGTCAGATTAATGACTACGGTCAATATCTGTAGCTATTTTGTATATTATAAAATTATATATAATCATTTGTTCATTCAATTACCGCTTGTACAATCATTCATTCATTCAATTACAATCACTCATTCATTCATTCATTTACAATCAAATTATAATCTTTATTCAATTAATTATAATTACAATCAATTACAATCCAATTTATTCAATCAATTACAATTACAATTACAATAATGCTGAAAATACAAATCTTTAGCTTCATTAGAGAAATGTGCTCGACTTCACCCTAAAATTTCAACAGCTTCGTATATTCCATCATCCTACAAATAGTATGTCATACATAAATTAGAATGCCCATTAGGGAAAAGAAAGACAAAGTGAAAGAAGTGCATCATGTATAACAACTTTTTTTTCTTAATGAATTGAAAAAAAAAAACCTCAAAGAGGAATGAAATTGATACAAAAGAAATGGTCTCACCATATGATTATAGGTTTTAGTTTTGGTTTAGGTTATAGGTTTATGTTAAGGTTTAGGTTAAGGATAGGATATAGGTTATAATTAAGTTTAGGTTATAGGTTATAAGTTTTGGTTTAGGTTATAGTTATAAGTTTAAATTTATGTTATAGGTTATAGCTTTTGGAAACTTGATTATACATTAAGGTTTAGGTTTAGAAAATCGGGTTCGGGTTTAGGTTTGGGATCGGGTTTAGATTTGGATTTTTAAGTTTAGGTTTAGGGTAAGGAGTTGAGATTAGGATTAGGTGTAGGTTTGAGTTTAAGGATTTGAGAATACATTTAGGTTTTAAGTTTAGGTTTATAGTAAAAGTTTAGGGAAAGGTTATAGGTTTAGGTTTAGGTTTAGGTTTAGGCTATAGGTTATAGCTTTAGGGAATTGAGAATGGGTTATGATTTAGGTTTGGAAAATCGGGTTCAGGTTTGGGATTAGGTTTAAGTTTGGGTTTTTAAGTTTAGGTTTAGGTTTAGGTTAGGGAGTTGAGATTAGGATTAGGTGTAGGTTTCGCTTTAGGGAATTGAGTTTAGGTTATACGTTTAAGGAAATGTTAGGTTTAGGTTATAGGTTTTAGGATTTGAGAATAGTTTTAGGTTATAAGTATAGGTTTAGGTTAGGTTATAGGTTAAGGTTTAGGAATAGGTTATAGGTTTTGGGATTTGAGAATAGGTTCGGGTTTAGTTTATAGGTTTTGGTTTTGGTTTAGGTTATAGGTTTTGAGATTTGAGAATGGGTTCGGGTTTAAGTTATAGGTTTTGGTTTAGGTTTAGGTTATAGGTTTTTGGATTTGAGAATGAGTTATGGTTTAGGTTTAGAAAATCCGGTTCAGGTTTGGGATTGGGTTTGAGTTTGGGTTTTCAAGTTTATGTTTAGGTTTAGGTTAGCGAGTTTAGATTAAGATTAGGTGTAGGTTTAGCTTTAGAGAATTGATTTTAGGTTATAGGTTTAGGAAAAAGTTAGGTTTAGGTTATAGGTTTTGGGATTTAAGAATAGTTTTAGGTTATAAGTATAAGTTTAGGTGAGGTTATAGGTTAAGGTTTAGGGATAGGTTATAGGTTTTGGGATTTGAGAATGGGTTTGGGTACTGGTTATAGGTTTTGGTTTTAATTTTAGTTTAGGTTATAGGTTTTTGGATTTAAGAATGGGTTATGGTTTAGGTTTAGGAAATCGGGTTTAGGTTCGGGATTGAATTTGAGTTTGGGTTTTCAAGTTTAGGTTTAGGTTTAGGTTAGGGAGTTGATATTAGGATTAGGTGTAGGTTTATCTTTAGGGAATTGAGTTTAGGTCACAGGTTTAGGAAAAGATTGGGTTTAGGTTGTAGGTTTTGGGATTTGGAAATAGTTTTAGGTTATAAGTATATGTTTAGGTTAGGTTATAGGTTAAGGTTTAGGGATAGATTATAGGTTTTGGGATTTGAGAATGGGTTCGGGTTTAGGTCATAGGTTTTGGTTTTGGTTTAGGTTATAGGTTTTGGGATTTGAGAATGGGTTCAGGTTTAGGTTATAAGTTTTGGTTTTGGTTTAGGTTATAGGTTTTTGGATTTGAGAATGGGTTATGGTTTAGGTTTAGGAAATCGGGTTCAAGTTCGGGATTGGGTTTAAGTTTGGGTTCTTAAGTTTAGGTAAGGGAGTTGAGATTAGGATTATGTGTAGGTTTCGCTTTAGGGAATTGAGTTTAGGTTATAGGTTTAGGAAAAGGTTAGGTTTAGGTTATAGGTTTTGGAATTTGGGAATAGTTTTAGGTTATAAGTATAGGTTTAGGGATAGGTTTTAGGTTTTGGTTTTCGAGAATGGGTTTAGGTTTTGGTTATAGGTTTTGGTTTTGGTTTTGGTTTTGGTTTTGGTTTAGGTTATAGGTTTAGGATAAGGTTATAGGTTAAGGTTTAGGTTATAAGTTTTGGGATTTGAGAATGGGTTCAGGTTTAGGTTATTGGTTATAGTTTCGGTTTAGGTTATAGGTTTTCGGATTTGAGAATGGGTTTAGGTTTAAGTTATAGGTTTTGGTTTTGGTTTTGGTTTAGGTTATAGATTTTCAGATTTGAGAATGGGTTATGGTTTAGGTTTAGGAAATCGGGTTCATGTTCGGGATTGAGTTTAAGTTTGGGTTTTAAGTTTAGGTTTAAGTTTAGGTTAAGGAGTTGAGATTAGGATTAGGTGTAGGTTTCGCTTTAGGGAATTGAGTTTAGGTTATAGGTTTAGGGAAGGTTAGGTTTAGGTTATAGGTTTTGAGATTTAGGAATAGTTTTAGGTTATAAGTATAGGTCTAGGTTAGGTTATAGTTATGGTTAAGGGATAAGTTATAGGTTTGGTTTTTGAGATTGGGTTTGGGTTTAGGTTATAAGTTCTGGTTTTGGTTTTGGTTTATGTTTTGGTTTAGGTTATAGGTTTAGGATAAGGTTATTGGTTAAGGTTTAGGTTATAAGTTTTGGGATTTGAGAATGGGTTCGGGTTTAAGTTATAGGTTTTGGTTTTGGTTTAGATTATAGGTTTTGGGATTTGAGAATGGGTTCGGGTTTAGGTTATAGGTTTTGGTTTAGGTTATAGGTTTTTGGATTTGAGAATGGGTTATAGTTTAGGTTTAGGAAATCGGGTTAAGGTTCGGGATTGAGTTTAAGTTTAGATTTTAAGTTTAGGTTTAGGTTTAGGTTAGGGATTTGAGATTAGGATTAGGTGTAGGTTTCACTTTAGGTAATTGAGTTTAGGTTATAGGTTTTGGAAAAAGGTGAGGTTTAGGTTATAGGTTTTGGGATTTGGGAATACTTTTAGATTATAAGTATAGGTTTAAGTTAGGTTATAGTTTAAGGTTTAGGGATAGGTTATAGGTTTTGGGATTTGAGAATGGGTTCGGGTTTATGTTATAGGGTTTGGTTTAGGTTATAGGTTATTGGTTTAGGATAAGGTTTAGGTTTAGGTTATAGGTTTTAGGTTTAGGATAAGGTTTACTTTTAGGTTTAGGTTATTGGTTTTAGGATTTGAGAATGGGTTCAGGTTTAGGTTATAGGTTTTGGGATTTGAGAATGGGTTTGGGTTTAGGTTATAGGTTTTGGTTTTGGTTTAGGTTATAGGTTTTGGTAAAGGATATAGGTTATATGTTTAGGTTTAGGTTAAGGTTAGGTTTAGGTTATAGGTTTTGGGATTTAGGAATAGTTTTAAGTTATAAGTATAGGTTTAGGTTAGGTTATAGGTTTTGGGATTTGATAATGGGTTCGGGTTTAGGTTATAGGTTTTGGTTTTGGTTAGGGAGTTGAGATTATTATAGGTTTCGCTTTAGGGAATTGAGTTTAGGTTATAGGTTTAAGGAAAGGTTAGGTTTAGGTTATAGGTTTTGGGATTTGGGAATAGTTTTAGGTTATAAGTATAGGTTTAAGCTAAGTTATAGGTTAAGGTTTAGGGATAGGTTATAGGTTTTAGTATTCGAGAATGGGTTCGGGATTAGGTTATAGGTTTTGGTTTTGGTTTAGGTTATAGGTTATAGGTTATAGGTTTAGGATAAGGTTCAGGTTATAGGTTTTGGGATTTGAGAATGGGTTTGGGTTTAGGTTATAGGTTTTGGTTTTGGTTTAGGTTATAGGTTTTGGGATTTGAGAATGGGTTTGAGTTTAGGTTATAGGTTTTGGTTTTGGTTATAGGTTTTTGGATTTGAGAATGGGTTATGGTTTAGGTTTAGGATATCGGGTTTAGGTTTGGGATTGGGTTTAAGTTTAGGTTTAGGTTTAGGTTAGGGAGTTGAGATTAGGATTAAGTGTAGATTTCTCTTTAGGGAATTAAGTGTAGGTTACAGGTTTTGGAAAAGGTTAGGTTTAGGTTATGGGTTTTGGGATTTGGGATTAGTTTTAGGTTATAAGTATAGGTTTAGGTTAGGTTATTGGTTAAGGTTTAGGGATAGGTTATAGGTTTTGGGATTTGAGAATGGGTTCGGGCTTAGGTTATAGGTTTTGGTTTAGGTTTAGGTTATAGGTTTTGGGATTTGAGAATGGGTTTGGGTTTAGGTTATAGGTTTTTGGATTTGAGAATGGGTTATGTTTTAGGTTTAAGAAATCGGGTTCATGTTCAGGATTGAGTTTGAGTCTGAGTTTTCAAGTTTAGGTTTAGGTTTAGGTTAGGTAGTTGAGATTAGGATTAGGTGTAGGTTTACCTTTAGGGAATTGCGTTTAGGTTATAGGTTTAGGAAAAGGTTAGGTTTAGGTTATAGGTTTTGGGATTTGAGAATGGGTTCGGGTTTAGGTTATAGGTTTTAATTTTTGTTTTGGTTTAGGATATAGGTTTGGGGATTTGAGAGTGGGTTCGAGTTTAGGGTATAGGTTTTGGTTATAGGTTTTGGTTTTGGTTATGGGTTTTTGGATGTGAGAATGGGTTATGGTTTAGGTTTAGGAAATCGGATTCAGGTGCGGGATTGGGTTTGAGTTTGGGTTTTCAAGTTTAGGTTTAGGTTTAGGTTAGGGAGTTGAGATTAGGATTAGGTGTAGGTTTAGCTTTAGGGAATTGAGTTTAGGTTAACTTTAGGTAATAGGTTTTGGAATTTGGGAATAGTTTTTGTTTATAAGTATAGGTTTAGGTCAGGTTATAGGTTAAGGTTTAGGGATAAGTTATAGGTTTGGAGATTTGAGAATGGGTTTGGGTTTAGGTTATAGGTTTTGGTTTTGGTTTAGGTTATAGGTTTTGGGATTTGAGAATGGGTTCGAGTTTATGTTATAGGTTTTAGTTTTATTTTTGGTTTAGGTTAAAGGTTTTTGAATTTGAGAATGGGTTATGGTTTAGGTTTAAGAAATTGCGTGCATGTTCAGGATAGGGTTTGAGTTTGGGTTTTCAAGTTTAGGTTTAGGTTTTAAGTTAGGGAGTTAAGATTAGGATTAGGTGTAGGTTTAGATTTAGGGAATTGAGTTTAGGTTATAGGTTTAGGGAAAGGTTAGGTTTAGGTTATAGGTTTTGGGATTTGGGAATAGTTTTAGGTTATAAGTATACGTTTAGGTTTGGTTATGGGTTAAGGTTTAGGGATAGGTTATAGGTTTTGGTATTCGACAATGGGTTTGAGTTTAGGTTATAGGTTTTGGTTTTGGTTTGGGTTATAGGTTTTGGTTTAGGTTATATATTATATGTTTAGGATAAGGTTTAAGTTATAGGTTTTGGGATCTGAGAATGGGTTTGGGTTTAGGTTATAGGTTTTGGCTTTGGTTTAAGTTATAGGTTTTGGGATTTGAGAATGGGTTCGAGTTTAGTTTATAGGTTTTGGTTTTGGTTTTGGTTTTGGTTTAGGTTATAGGTTTTTAGATTTGAGTATGGGTTATGGTTTAGGTTTAGGAAATTGGGTTCAGGTTCGGGATTGCGTTTAAGTTTGGGTTTTTTAAGTTTAGGTTTAGGTTTAGGTTAGGGAGTTGAGATTAGGATTAGGTGTAGGTTTCGCTTCTAAGAATTGAGTTTAGGTTATAGGTTTTGGAAAAGGTTAGGTTTAGGTTATAGGTTTTAGGATTTTGGAATAGTTTTAGGTTATAAGTATAGGTTTAGGTTAGGTTATAGGTTAAGGTTTAGGGATAGGTTATAGGTTTTGGGATTTGAGAATGGGTTCGGGTTTAGGTAATCGGTTTTGGTTTTGGTTTAAGTTATAGGTTTTAGGATTTAAGAATGGATTTGGGTTTAAGTTATAGGTTTGGGTTTTGGTTTTGGTTTTGGTTTAGGTTTTAGGTTTATGGATTTATGAATGGGTTATGGTTTAGGTTTAGGAAATCGAGTTCAGGTTCGGGATTGGATTTGAATTTGTGTTTTCAAGTTTAGGTTTAGGTTTAGGTTAGGGAATTGATATAAGACCCGTATCTTAGACCGTACCGTTCCATAGACTTCCGCAGTCTTACCGGTTGAATTCCGGCAACCTTCGACCCTTAACCGATATTAACGCGCGACCCTGATTCATATGACGTCAACCTATTTTGACTCGACCTGAGTTCTGTACCATAGCGACCGTGACGTCGCTGTGGTTCCAACGCTGTGACTCGCGTGCCGAGGCGATACCCTGGTCGAGAGTTGTAGACCGACGTTCGGTGCGAGGAAACACCGCGCGTTACGAAATTTAAGAAAATCTCTACGATGTGTCACATCAATCACATCAATTCCATCAATCAATCATCCATCACATGTCAAGTACACATCACTTTCACCCCTTTCCCAAGCAAGCCACAAAAGTCTTCCATGCCCATACCTCTCTTACACAAAAGGCCTCAAAAGTCAAAAAGGTCTTACACACCCATCACCACCACATCCATCACTCCATCCATCCATCACTCTCTCTCTCTCTCTCTCCCTTTACAACTCTCTCTTTCTCTTTCTCATTTCAAACTCAAAGAAAAACCTAATCTCCATACGTATGAAATTTCTCCAAGCTTTCCAAAAATTCTAAGTGTGGCCCACCTTCCCTACCCCATGATCTCCCCATACTAACCTTCCATTCTCCATCTCCTACATTAAAATCCAAGCTAAGGAGCTAAGGAGCCCATAGGAGCAAGAAGATCGGACGGTGGGTGCTTGATCATATTAGGTTTTCATGTTTTTGAGATGGGCAAAGTGAGGCCAACCGATCAATGGTTTGGATCTCACTTGGGACCTTAAGATGTGGCCGATGGCCCACTGGATCATCATGATCATTCCGTGATGGGGCCATTCTCCATGGACCCCATCATGATGTTTATTTTTTAGAAAAGGTCATCTAGACCGTCCATATTGGTGGGGAAAGAATCTCCACCGTTGATTCTAAATTTTAATGGTCCTATATGTTAAAAGACCCATTTGATTGTATGATTCATTGCAAGGGAGGGCCCATAGTATCGGGGTCCCTCCATCAAGCGTGTCCAACCCTCTATCTCTCTCTCTCTTTTTATTTCTTTTTATTTTATTTTATGTTATTTTATATAATAGGGTTGTGTGGCCCACTTGAATGGACCCCACCTTGAGGTATTTATTTGGTCCAAGTGTTCCTCAAGTGGGGCCCACCTTACATGTTGTACCCACAACATTCATCTGTGGTGGCCCACTTCAACAGGGCCCACCATTTAAAAGCCAAACCGGTCCAGCGCTGGATGTCCCTGTAAGAAAGAAAACAAAATGGGGAAAGAAAGAAGCTTTTGGGGTAGTCCCCTTGTGTAGGCCCCACCTTGATGTATATATTTAATCCAAGCCATCCATTATATTCTCGGGATCATTTTAGGCGTTGAGCCGAAAAATGAGAGCGATCGAATTATCTGGCAGGCCGTGGTATTAAGAATATTAGTATTTTCTTTTAAATTTTGAAAAAAATGATTGCTGGGGTCCACCAGAAGCTTGGACCCACCTGAAATTTGTTTTGGACCCCTATTTTTGTGGGGCACACATAATGGACGGGTTGGATTGCAAATAAACACTTTGGTGGGCCTTACATGGGACCCACTGCGGTATGTGTGGCTTACCACACCGTCCACAACAGTGGGTGGTGACACCCACTATGATGCAAGTATTTCACTCACGTCGCCCGTCCACGGCAGTGGACGGTGGGCCCCACCTAGTGTATGTATTGTGTCCACGCCGTCCATCACTGTGGGCCCTGGCCCACGTGACGTTATGAACAGGTTTGGATGGCATTAAACATTACAATGGGCCCATGTTGGGTAGAAAATATATATTTTGGTGGGCCCTGGGTCTATATGACCTTATCAACAGGTTTGAATGGAAAATAAACATTTTGGTGGCTCCCCCTTGCCACATGGCCTTATCAACAGGTTGGATGTAAAGTAAACATTACAGTGGAGCCCTTGCTCACGTGGCCTTACTAACAGGTTGGGTGGTTAATAAACATTTTAGTGGGCCCAGGACTAGATGGAAAATAAATGTTATAGTGGGCTCACATGGGAGCCTACCATGATGCATGAGTTTCATCCAAACTGTCCAACCATTTTGAGATCATCTTAAGGCTATTGTAGAGGCCCATCTTAATGTATTTGTGGCCCACCCATTAAGGCCCACTTTGTTATTTATGGGCCCATGTGTGTAGGCTCATTTGATGTATTTGTGGCCCATTGTTGAGGCCCACTTGATATGTTCCAAGGACATGAGACTAGGCCCATTTGATAGATTTTAAGGCCTATGGGACTAAACCCATTTGATTTATATATAAGGCCTATGGGTTTAGGCTCATTTGGTTTATATAAGGCATATGGGTTTAGGCCCATTTGGTTCATATAAGGCCCACATGATTAGGCCCATTTGATATGTATAAGGCTCTTGAGATTGGGCCCATTTGATGCAATCTAAGGCCCACGGGTTTTGACCCATTGCAATGCACATAAGGCCCATTGGTGCAGCCCATTTATGTGGCCCATTTGATGAATAAAAGGCCCATATGATATGGCCCATCTGATATATATGTAAAGCCCAATAGGATGAACCTAAGGTCCATTGCAATGTGTAAACCTAACTCGAAGTATGTGATGATGTTTACGACGATCGTGCCTTGGAAGAAATGTTGGTTTGACGCCCACATTTCGAGTGTAATGCTGGTTGGATATCCACATTACGACTCTCCTTAGGGCTCATTATTAGGCTCGTACTTATTGTGTATAGGCAGTCCAGGCCCATCTGCATTGTAAGGATAGTTTATCTCATTATAACATGTTTAATATAGCTTCATGACTCATGATCATTCGCATCATATGTATGCTGGACATGAGAATTGACTGATCATAGCGTATGCCTTCGGAAAGGTTATCTACGGGCTCCCGGTTAGGCGGTGTTGCCCTACATGAACGCACGATATGCACAGGATTTGTTGCATGACTGGATAGCGTGATTCATGCATTTCGCATTTGTGTGACATGGTTATTGTACGCCCTAGCGACATCAGGACCGTAGCCTCCACAGATGCGTCGTGGTTGGCAGGATTGGATACCGAAAATCTTGTTCTACATGGGGTGCTATAGATATCCCTGGGTGAAAGTTCCTAAATCCTTATGGTACCAAGAGATTGCTCCAACGTCTAGACCAAGTGGGTAGATGAGCATTGAGTGCCGATTACCAAACGGTTGTGCTCTCCACTGTGTCATGGTCGGTTGAAAGGGGGTGCGGCCTTACCCGCCCGAGTATAGGGGACAATGCTAGGCTGAGTTTGACTAGCTTGAGGAATGGGTCCGCTATCGACGAGTCACGCCTGATATTGGCAGACGGATAGTGAGGTCTCTTCCACTTATCTTATTGCGCGCGATGTAGCGGCAATCTGATTTAGAGTGTACTAGACCCCGGTGATATCCCATGTTTGAGCTGTATTGATGTGTGGACATAGATGAGGATCTTTATGCTTGAGTTGCATTGCACATCGTATGGCCTTGGGATGGCCGATACCATTCATGTCTTGCATCGCATAGCCTTGGTACGACTCATGATATTATGGTTCCATCTGCATATTCTGTATTACTCTGATATTACATGATCATATTACTACCTTGCGCACACACTTTCACCACCCTCTAAGCTTTCTATAAGCTTATGCACGACCGTTGCGTGCAGGTGATGTTGGGGTGCAGCAGCACTGAGGCTGGAGCATGTTGCAGATCGTTTTGGAGATTTTAAATTATCATCATTGTATTTTCCTTTATGCTCATTGTACTTGTAAAGTTTTTGATCATAGTGAAAATGTAATGAAATTCTTGGTTGCTGTTTGTGGGTTATGCCTTTGGTTATGCTTATTACGAATCAAACTAACGTTGAAAATCCTCCTCGTAGCATCCCAGGATCGGAACCTGACGAATGGGCGCTAGGAGCCGAGAATGAGGTTCTACGGAGGTTGTCGGTACCGGATTCGGTGATCGAAAATTTTGTGAGCCCGGTTTCTGAGTTTGGGGCGTGACAATTAAGATTAGGATTAGGTGTAGGTTTAGCTTTAGGGAATTGAGTTTAGGTTGTAGGTTTAGGGAATGGTTAAGTTTAGGTTATAGGTTTTGAGATTTGAGAATGGGTTCAGGTTTAGGTTATAGGTTTTAGTTTTGGTTTTGGTTTAGGATATAGGTTTTGGGATTTGAGAATGGGTTCGGGTTTAGGGTATAGGTTTTGGTTTTGGTTTTTGTTATAGGTTTTTGAATTTGAGAATGAGTTATGGTTTAGGTTTAGGAAATCAGATTCAGGTTTGGGATTAGGTTTGAGTTTGGATTTTCAAGTTTAGGCATAACTAAAGTGGAATATATAGTAGTAATGGAAGCATTCAAGAAAGCTGTTTGTTTGAAAAGAATGATGAATGAGTTGGTGCTTCAACAGGAATTGTGTATAAACATTGTGACACTGAAAACACAATTAATTTGGTGAAGAAATCAATATACCATTCTCGGACTAAACATATTAATGTATGTTATCATTTTATCCGACAGTTGCTAGAGGAAGGCGGTGTTACTCTTGATAAGATTCACACTAATAAAAATCTCATGGATATTTTTGAGAAGGTGATTCAGGTTTTTCTCAACTTCTTTGGGCTTGAAAAAGAAGGAATGAAGACGGAGTGTGTACGAGAAGTGACGATGATGAATTTACTACGAAAAAATTTAGAGATGGTGATATTAGCTTGGAATAGTGAAGATATAAGATTGAAGCCATGTTGGAGATTGTTGATCGGATGCCTTCAATCTATTATTGAAACATGGTATTTAATTCGATTGACAGCTTGGTCAATTCGATTGAGAAAATCTAAAAAATACAAGTTTACTTTCTAGACACTTTTAGACACTTAATTAGATCGACAGAGAGTGTCGATTCAATTGACGGGTCATCGATTGTTGTCGATTCGATCGACGGTTTAATCAACGGTTCACATAACTTCTGCGTAAGTAAGTGGTATTGTTTCTAATTCTGTACAGGGGTTATAAAAACTATGTTAATATGGGATTAGGGTTAAGGTGATGAATGAGATTGTGAGAGCATGAGAGCTAGCTAAGGATCTTGAGAGGGAGAAAGCTAGGGTTTTTACATCTATAAGTTGTTCAATCTCTTATAATTTTATGATCATAGTGGGTTCTCCGTCATTGCTTGAATTTTCTTTCACTATTTCATTGTATTATTCTATTTGAGGTTTCTTTCGTGCTGGACAAGTCGTGTTAGAGCTTCTTGCGTACCCAACAGAAATTACCCACCTTCACGTACTATTGATTTGGATAGTTTGGTTTGCAGTTACTATGGTCGACACCACCATACCAAAGATCGTTGCTATGTTTTGCATTTACACCTTCAATCCAAGCATAGACAAGGGGCTAATATTACTATGGTTGAGGGAGAGACCCATTCTAATGAGGCTGGTCATGTTCTTGAGCCTAGCCATTGTGTCGAGGACTATCATGTATTTACATTTTCTGGTACATAAGAGGATCATTCAAGTATCTTTGTTCATCATATCTCTCGTCCTACGTCCCATTCAAGTATATCTTAGGTCATTGATTTTGTTGCTGCAAAGTAAGGAAGGTAACTTTCTTACATATTCTTCAATTTATGACTGGAGTAAGTTGGTTTTTTTTTTTTTTTTTTTTTTTTTTTTTTTTTTTTTTTTTTAAAAGTGGGATGGGGCCACCAAAATATATTCATTGGAGAAAATGTACATCCATTCAGGCCGGTCCTGACAAAAAGAATCAGGTCGCACTATCATATAACAATACAAACAAAAGGCTAAACACAATATACACCAACAACCACTAAGTTCAAAGGTTACCAATCCCTGTGTTGTCTAAGACCAAATAACCTCTGATGTTCCTTAGGAGTAGAGCACGGGATGTGAAGAATTTTTTGGTGCAACCTTCGCTGGCCATTCTGGCTAGGGCGTCATCGACTAGTTTCCCTTGCGAAAAACGTGCCTGAAAGCTAGATTAAGCAGACGATTGAGATGATGGATAATACCCATCTTGTACCATAGATTCCACGGGGAATCGGCCGATGGGCCAGATGCAACTTCGACCACAACTGAGGAATCTAATTCGACTACAATGTTGGAGAAGCCTAGCTTAAAAAAATAGGACTAAGCCATCGAGCATAGCTTGAGTCTCCGCAGTAGAGTTTGTAGCTTGGTCATAGTATCTGTGGAAGATAAAAATCACCTGGCCCTGCGAGTCCCTACAAACACCTCGTCCGCCACTCTCCCCCATATTCTATTTAAGAATCTCTTAAAAATACTTGTCAACTTAACTCATCTTTTCAAGCTAATCTTCTTTTTAGCAATGCTTTAACTAAACAATTGCATTGTTTTGTCACTTTGGTTTTGAATTCTTGTGTTGTTCACTTTCTCTTCTCTTCCTATTGTAGATGATATCGTTTTGGATGTAACCACAAACATTAAGCATGATCATGATTTTGAGACTCATAGTTTTTGACCATCTGACACTTATGTTGCAGAACTCTGTCACACTCCATTGTCTCTTGATCTTCTCGTTACCGTTCAAGCAGTTAAGCAAAAAATTATCCCACCACATCAATATCATATTATTTGTAGCATGACGTGCTGAATTGGTAATCAAGTTTCCTATTTTATTTTTTTAAAAAAAAATATATTTTTTATCTTTATTTTTTTTACACACGCACACACAACCCACACACTCACACTTTAGTGGGATTTCACACCTATGGGTACTCAAACCCTTGACCGGGTGTTGAAACTCCTAAGAGTCTACCACCGGAGCAAGAGTAAGGATATTGATAATCACGTTTCTTATATCTATCTTTATCACTCTTTTAAAGCTTTTTTGTTTGTCATCTCACTTGTCTCTATTCCTTTTACAACTATAAATGCCTTAAAAGGATCCGCAATGGAAGATAATGACGCTAGCTAAACAAGGGACACAAGAGTTAGTCACACCCCCTAAAGGGCATCATCTTGCAGAGAGTGAGTTGGTCACGCTCTTTGAAGGGTGTCACATTGTTTGGAGTTAGTTAATCATACTCCTTGAAGGGTGTCACATTGTTAGGTGTAAATACTTTTATACCTTCAAATATAATTTATATGGCTCCATTATTAGGTATAACACTGGCCTTGTTACTACATGGTTTAAGGTGAAACAAAGAAAAATAAAAATTTAAGAGTTATGACGCAGGGATGAACATGATGAGGTCGATCATCGTCTTCCTCAAGGATAACTACTCCGAATCTACGGAGCTTCTCTGGACTCCTCACGGAGACTTCTCAAATTCACGAGGAAAGAAGGCGAGAGAATAGAAATAAATTCTAATAAAATTCAAAATTGATTAATGACTGAATAAAAATGACTTTACATCCCTTTAAATAAGAGAACTAAGCAATAGAAAAGAAATCAAACTCAAACTACAACTAAAACTCGTAGAATCTGCGACTTACTATAAATAGTAAACTTACTATTTATAGACGGTCGTGATGTCAACTAGTGCGCAAGGTTTGCGGCCAAAAATAGTAAGTGTCTTATTTGGCTTCACCAAACCATTCTCCTAATTATTCTAAGCACTTTTCATGTTGGACACAACTCCTAAAGCCCAACGGATGAAGAGTTATAATAAAATTAAAACTTACTATTTATAGTAAAAATAAAAATAAAATAGCAAAACGACCGTCGATCAGGGGGTTTCTTACAAATCCGGGCTGCGCAACCTGGCGTAGTGAGTTGGTTGGCTAAAGTATCTCGTTTTACCCTAAAATCATATGTTTTACGTCAGATAACTCATTCCGAATTGCGAGATACGCCCGATCTAAGGTCTGACGGTCTGGATCACTTCTGTCGTCGACCGGGCCTTTTTTGATCCATCTTGGCTATAAAACTATCTGCAACCCGCTCTACATCAAGTTAACTACTACGACATATTTTTATTTATTTATTTGGTGGCAAAGCTTACATCCATCCATGTTACTCTCCCCATGACTACCAAAGGAAATGAACTCTTCTTCAGCTTGACGTTGGGAACACATTCCTACATTGAGATCCTCCTAAGTGAGTGTGTGTGTGCGTGTACAACTTCCTTTGAATTTCATCCTAGTGGTTCAAAAGGGAGGGTGTGATAATTGCGGAAAGCCCATAGGATTTCAAATAGTCTCCATGTGCTTGGTTTGATCATTTTAGTTCTACAATTCGTCGGATTTCATTCTAGATGTCCATCTCTAAGAACTCCATCTTCGTTAAGCAGTGGTGACCTTCCATCATCATTTTGTCTATTTATATGGATGACATTGTGGTGACCAGTAATAGTTAAGAGGAAATTTCCTTAGGTAAAAGTTTTTTAGCTCATTACTTTGAGATCCACCACAATATTTTCTAAGGGATAAAAATTGATCACTCCATAAAGGGCATCGTCTCTCAACAAAATTAAAGGGTATATTATCTCAACAAAAATTTGCCATAGGTCTCTCTCCCTATTGGCATGCCTAGGGCATGCCATCTTCCATTGAGGTGAATCATCAATTGTTTCTGCAAAGTCAAATCCTCTTAATGACCCCTAGTATTAATGGCGAGTTGTGAAACTCATTTACTTATTTATTACTCAACTAGACATTACCTGTGCCGTAAACATGGTGAATCAATTTATACAAACCAAGTGCCCATAATCTCGAAGTCGTCAATCATATTCTCCTGAACGTCAAGTTTACTATGTGCAAAAGGTATGCTCTATGTAGATCACGACCATCTCAATATTCATACTGATTAAGATGCTAATTGGGCTGGGTCCATAAACTGATCAATGCTTTACTACTAGTTTTTGCACGTTTGTTGGTGGCAAGACATCATGGTGGGCCCCACAGAACGTGGTGACATCACTTTATTAAGAAGACTCGCTACGGTCGAGATCAGTAGCTAATTCCCATCCGGTATCGCACTACTTGCGTGGCTCTGCAACACCCACAATTTTTCGTTCTTTTTTAAGCCATGATCACGACAAAGTTGGATGTATGTAGGTTGCGCGTGGCATCATAGCTCATAATATAATAAAAGGTGACGATGATCCAATGTTTATCTCGCACCCCTCGCCATTTGTCCGTGATTATAGGTAATTAAAGGTGGGCCCCGCGTCATTCCTACTCTTAAAATTTGACTTAGTGATGGGATATGCTGGCCCCCACACAATGAGTTATTCAGGATGCGGATTGCGTCCTACCCCTGTGACACAGTAATCCATCCGGACAGGGCTCTGTGGGGCCCACAGTGATATAAGTGTTTTATCCATGCAGTTCATCTCTTTTATCAGATCATTTTAAACTGTTATCATAAAAAATAAGAATGGCCACATCTTCAGTGGACCACACCAAAGGAAGCTGCATTGATAATGATACCTACAGTTGAAACCTTTCTAAGGGCTACCGTGATGTTTTCTTACCATCCAATCTATTCATAAGGTCATGTAGACTTGGATGAAGTGAAAAAACAAATATCAGCTTGATACGAAACTTCTCCAGCTCCCAAGAAGTTTTTAACGGTGAAAATTCAATACCCACTTTGTGGTCTAATTAATTCCTTTATCTTTCTCATATTTTGGCTCATACCTTAAAATTATCTGAGAAAAAATATGAACGGCTTGGATAAAACACTTACATCACGGTGGGCCCCACAGATCCCTGCCCGGAAGGAATACCGGGGGTAGGACGCAATCCGCGTCCCAGTCATCCATGGATGATTTGGTGTGGGAGTCAAAGGGTGTGCGTACGTATTGAGAGCGAATCTTTCGCAGACGTATGTAAAACGTCCAAATGGACAGAGACAAGTTTCATTTTTAACACATTAGAAACTTCTCTACGTATACCGCTACATTAATTTATTACATGCAACGCGACGGCCGCTGCCCATCCCATTCCTACTCTCCTTATATATACGTGCAATTGTTTAAGATACGGTCTGGTAGGCCCACCTTGCACGTGCCATAGCCAAGATATCAGGCTTCTAGGATAATCCGATGGGCCGCACGTGTATGGAAACATATATGCTCGGTTGCAAAAACGGACTAGCGGTCCATATTTAACGTCCCTGTGGGCCCATCTGATGATTTTATACCGGCTCGATTTCTAGTTCATGGCAAATGCATAGGGACCAATCTGATGGATGGCCCCCCTTTTGCACGTGTGTCACTTTGTCTGCTAACAGTTGCCTATCATTATAGTCAACTTGTACAAACGCTAGCCGATGAATGACTTATAATTGCTACTTTGTCCACACGATTCCAAACCTCCATATCCAAACCGTTTGCCGTTATGTCCCACCACGTGAAAGTTGAATTTTCAGAAATCGGATTACGTTAACTCAGCACGCTTTATCGTACTGAGTAAACTCTGTTGGGCTCACCGTGTGTGTACGTGGTTTATGCACGCCGTTCATATGTTTTTCCAGCTCATTTTAGTGGGTGAGCGCAAAATTAAAGCATAACCAAAGTTTGAGTGGACTAAACCATAGAAACAGTGGAATAATGATTTCGACCGTTGAAACCTTTATAGGGCTTACAGTGATGTTTATATGTCATCTAACCTGTTCATTATCTGGATCAAGCTGTAAAATTATCTGGTAAAACGGATAGACGGAGTGGATAAAATGCATAGATCACGGTGGGCTCCACAGAGTTTACTCAGTATGCAATCGGCTTCGGAATTTCCAACGGTGGAGGAACTGGGATTCGGTAGTGACCCCCTCGAGCACCAAGGTTGGCACTGGTCGGTGCTCCAGCCCTATCACGAGGAATTTGTTTGATCCATGCTATCCATTCATGTTTTTTTTTCAGCTCATTTCAAGGAATGAGACTAAAAATAAGATAGATCCAAATCTCAGATGGACCACGCCACAGGAAATAGTGTGATTGACCGTCCACTGTTAAAAACTTGTTGGGTGTTACAAAAGTTTTGGATCAAGCTAATATTGTAATATACCTACATCCATGTCTGTGTGATCGAATCAATAGATTGAATGGAAAATAAATATTACAGTGGACCCTATAAAGTTTACAATAGTGGTCATTCAATTACTACTATTTCTTGTGCTGTGGTCCACCTGATATTTGGATCTGCCTCAATTTTGGGATTATGCCTGAAAATGAGATGGAAAAATGGATGGATGGTGCAGATAAAATACATGCATCGTGATGGAGCCCATAGATCACCGACAAGCACTGACATATGTACAAGGAGGGTCACCACTGACTCTTGAGTGGTGGGGGATCCTATTAGGACGGCAGCCTGGAAAATTCCATAACTCAATTGAGTGAAAAGACAGAGACATTTGCCGTCGGAATCTTCTTGGCCCACCTAAATTTTGAAATGGGCTGATATTCGTTTTTTTTGGTCTTCATCCATGTGAGACACCTTCGTATAAACATCACGTTGGGGTACAGGGAGAATTCAATGGTGGCGCTTCCATTTCCCATTATGCCGTGTGATGTGTACCATTGGAGTTTTCGATTGGCTTCGGTTTTTTGGGGTTCTCGTCCTAAAATAGGTGGCGGAAATTATGGATGCATAGGATGTCACAAACATCATGGTGGGCCCATATATCTTTTTATCCTAGGGAATTCAAGTTCTAACTCTTGGATGCCATCAAAAAAAGTCAGGCTTGCCTGATTATCAGGTGGGGGGAGCTGATTAGGTGCGCCCTGTCCTCACCCATGACGATGCAGCCCTAATCATGAGGTAGACCTTGATGCATGTATTCTACATCCACACCGTCCATTCATTTTGCCATATCAATTCAGGGAACATGAGCCCAGACGTGAAGAAGATTCAAATCTCAGGTGGACCATACTATAGGAATATTGATTGAATGCCCCACTATTAAAAACTTCCTAAGACCCATTATGATGTTTATTTTCCATCAAACCTGTTGATAAAGTTACACAAATCTGGATTAAGGTGAAAAACAAATATCAGCTTGATGCAAGACTTTTGTGGCTAATAAGAAGTTTTTAATGCTCAATCATCATTGTTTTCTATGGTATGGTCTACTAGAGAATTGGATCCGCTTCATATGGCACGAATGTAGGATATTTACATCAAGGTGGGCCCCACAGTAAGGGCCGCACCATCTTGAATGAGGCGGGTTTCGCACATAGTCCGCTCCCACGACACACATGTATGGAAAAAATTAAAAAGGGTGGTTACGACGGATTGATTAACAACCTCCTCCGTCTTCAACGTACATGTGTGGCTCACCTGGCGATTAGACCAGCCTCATTGTCAGCTGATTTAAAATGCTTGGTGGGACCCAACCCAACATATGGGCTCTAATATTTAAACATGTATAGCTCGATATTTAAATATATAGCCCGATATTTAAACATGTTTGGCACGGTTGGCTTTTCGTAGGAATGGAGCTGTGAACGGCTCAGGTCCGGGAATTTCTTAGACCTGAGCTGATCGGGCTTAGGTCTTACCCAGCCCAGGTCCTTTCTGATTCAGGTCTTGTACTTAGGACATGAGCCTGATTCGCGTCCTTAGACCTTGGTTTTGATTCAAGTTCAGTTTCGATTTACTTCAAACAACGAAATTTTTTTTCTTAGGGTACGCGTCACTTTCAACCTGCGGTCCTTTCTCTTCCTCTCAAAATTTTCTTTACCAAGATTTTACCCTGCTGCACGGGCGCCTTCTTACGACCGAAATGCCCTTGCATTCCTTTCACGCAATACTACCGCCCCAGAGTGTCCAGTGGGTGGCGGCACTTGGGGCCACGTGGTGTGTGCATCAGTTCCGGTCTGTCCATTCGTGTTGCCCGTCAAGATTAATCTATGGACCAGGAATCAGCCTAATCTTGATATTAGGGTGGACACACCACATGGGACAGTAGGAAGGGGATACACGGCCAATAAATTTTCGCACTGCTCATGGGGTCCACCGTGTGCTGTATATACAATCCAATAATCCATTCAACTAGTGTGCCCCAACAGGATGAAGGGACGCACCTGTTCAAAAACTTAGGTGGGCCGCACCACGTGAATCTAGAGGTTTTAAGCATGATTTTACTTTGTTCTAAACAGTGGCCCCGCTGAGTCTTGGATCTGCCTGTTTTTGGAGTTATTGTGAAGATAATGGAACATCTATGATGGACGGAGATGCACACAACACGTGGGCCCTGCGTAGCTCGGTACCACCATTAAGTTGTAATGTATGAACGGTATGGATATAATAAATAAGTTATTTTGGGGTACATTTAATTAAGTGAAATTAGCCGATAACTAAGTGGAATTGGCCGCAAACTGAGCCATGATCGAGGTGGACCAAAAAAAGGCCTGATCAAAAGCGGAGATCATCCGGATAGTCAGTACTTTAAACGAATATATCTCGCAAACCAAAATGAGTTGTCAAAGATACCATATATGATTTTAGGTAGGACGAGCTACTTTACTAACCTAACCCCACTGCACCGGAGGGTTAGTCGAGAGAGTCCACCTACTTTCTAGATAGTTTTTAGAAGACAAGCATAGAAAACGGAGGAAAGTGAGCGACCTTG
The DNA here is from genome assembly GCA_037074715.1 of Magnolia kwangsiensis. NCBI lineage: Eukaryota > Viridiplantae > Streptophyta > Magnoliopsida > Magnoliales > Magnoliaceae > Magnolia > Magnolia kwangsiensis. Next base: position 185,750,359 of record CM073572.1, on the reverse strand, counting down.
GCAACCTGTCCACTTGCGTTCCCCTCCACCCCCAAAGCTCTCAATCTTTGCAGGAAATTTAACTTTTGACACCTCGGCTGAAGACCTGTTTCAGATTTTTGGGAGATATGGAAAAATCTTCAAGACTTTCATCCCTAGGGATAAGATCTCCAATCGATCCCGGGGATTTGGATTCATCAGATTCTACTACAAGTAGGATGCTCTCACCACGATTCGGTGCCTTAATGATAGACAGATTGATGGCCGGGTAATCTCCATTTCGTACACAAAAATCCAGAAGAAAGGGGCTTCTTCATCCTCCGTTTCTAAGCCTGCCCTTGTGATGCCACTAGATTACGCCCAAAACCCCCTGGTGAGATCCTACTGTTATATGATGTTCCCCTAGCCCCGTACCCAAACAAACACTCTTGGCATTGAAAATATGCAATCTAGAAATCAATCAATGGATGATAGATATTCAGTTTCATAATGTAGAACGTGTCACAGAGATATTCCCAGCATGGTTGAGGCAAAAGGAGGTGGACCATAAATTGACCGTAACTTTTGATCCGGGTATCGTTATGGGGCGTACAACCTATCAATCTTTACTGAAACGGGCCATCCGAGGCGAACCGACCCACAACGTGGGTCGCATTTGTCCGTTTCATCAGAAAACATGCGCTTTCAGCTCAAAAATGAACTTTTAGGAAAATTTTACTATTTTTAGTAGTTCCGATTTTTAAAATATTTTTTAGAGTTTTAGATTTTCTTTCCTTTTAGAAATAACTTTTAGTTCTACTAGGACTCTTCTAGAGAAAGTTTATTTGTAATTTTTATTTTTAGAAATTAAGCCTTAGAAGAGTTTTATTAGAATTAGGATTTATGTTAGAGTTAGAATTTTGTTATTTTTGGTAATTACGAATTTTAGTTTATTTTTTTTTCTATATTAATGGTGTAAGGAGACACGTTAGAGAATCATCAATAATTTATTAATCAATTTTGAATTTATTAGAAATTATTTTTATTTTCTGCTTTCTTTCCTCGTGGATTCGAGAAGTCTCTGTGAGGAGTCCAAAGAAGTTCCGTGGATTCAGAATATTTATCATCTTGAGGAAGACGGTGCTCGACCTCACGTCCTTCCCCGCATCATTTCAGCTGACCCCAGAGTGAATAAGAGGCTTCGAGCTTCCCTATCCTCTGCACTGGTTGTGAAAGTGCGAGATGCTTTAATCTCCCTGCTGCAGCTCATTGATTCTTTCCGCACTTCAAAGCTCTCTGCATCTAAGGTAGATTTCACTAGGATAACATCTGATAGATTCCTTATAAAATTTCAATCGTGGGAGGTGATGTCGACCTTCTTAGATGACACTGAGCTCCACTACAAGATGGATCTATTAGACGTTTGCGTTTGGACCCCGGAAGAGTTTGCTTTTTCTCAAGGTATCTAGATTCATCTAATGGGTATTCCAGCCCATTCTTGGTATCCCGACATCATAACGCTTAGCCTTGACGTTTGGAGAAGTGCTGGAAATTGACAATGTTGCGGTTAACGGATCGTTCCAAGGCTTTGCTAGAGTTCGGGTAAAGCTCCACCCCGGGTCGGATGTATCAAAGGTCAAAAATCTCTCAGTTAATGGTAAATCCTACCTGATCCTGGGCTTCATTGAGGGATGCAACTATAGAAATGGAATGTCCTTCATGGTTATGGCGACTGAATGTGTTTTTGGATCAACTCGCGAGTGGGTAGATGCTACTTTCTAGTTGAATGGTGATGCCATCAACCCTCGCACGACACCTGTTTGTGTAAATTCCCAACTGAACATCAACCCATAGCCAACTCCCATTTGTACAAATTCCCCTATGAACATCTACCCCTCCATCGAAACCCAAAACCCACTACCTTGCCCTAACCCCACATTACAATCACCTGCTCTACTCCCTACCTCTCCTCCTATCAACCCGACTTCCACTCATCCCTATTTCCCCCTCTAGGTCCAATGCTCTCAACCCCCTCCAATAGCGCCTGACCCCTCCCTTCCTTCTTCCCATTAAGATCCTCATCTGCAACAATCCTAACCTTGTGCTGCAGAGCTGGACCCCGCCCCTCACCCTACTTCCCACCCTGTCCATGTTACTCGATCCCACCCTGACCCTGTAACTCAATCCCACCCTGGCACAACAGACAATCCTAACCTGCCCAACCTTGGTCCCCCTCCCCACCCTACACTCCCTCTAGATATCCTCCCTATTATTTCTATTTTTCACCTAGTCCATCTGGATTCCTTGGCTCTCAATCTGTCTACAATGATTGAGGAGGAAATCCAAGGTCCCACAATCTGCCAGTAGACGAATGCTGCAACAGCTTTGACCCGCGATGTTGACCAGTCCTGACATCATCAGTGCACGCTCCCTCCAACTTGAGAGGAATCTGGGGTAATTAGGCCCCCTCCTTTCCTATCTAGATCAGTTGGCAACTCTCCCATTAACCTCTGGAGGAAAAGACTCCCTTTCAAAGAGCTAAGTCAGAATCAACAACCTGCCCCCTCGTTCTTAAAGGATAGTCAACATTCTTTGGTATCTGTTAATGTGATTGATTCGTAGCACATCACGATGGACCTTCCTTTGATTCAAAGTACTCCAATAGCAGAAAACATCTTTTCTGCTCAACATGGACCACCAAATGCTATCACCCAACTTCCTCAGGTGGCAGAATTCTCCCAACGTGAAGACCTCCTGCAACACAGTCTTATCCATGAACAGGTAGATAGCGATGATCAGTTCTCAGAGGAAGAGACAGTCCCTCAGCTTGAAAAGGAGGCCAGTTCGTTGAATATGATTCCTGGTACCAAAATCCTCCCTGCATCTTGGAGAACTTTCACAGAAAAACTAGGGACTGGTGGGTGCAAATCATCAAAGGGTAGAAATATTGGTGTCGCAGTGGATTGGAATGGGAGACTTAGGAGACTAAGAAGAAGGGCGTTCAACTTTGGCAATGTGACTGATGGATAAAGTGATCATTTGGAACGCTAGAGGCGTGGCCAACTTTGCGACCCTAAGATCTACGCATATGCTCACTCGTATCCACAATCCCTAGTGGATGGCGATCCTGGAACCTATGGCGAGAGAGGAGAAGAGAGTCTCAATAGACTTAAAACTGGGTTTTCATTCCTCTTTCTCGAACGCAGACGTTGGAGGTAAAATTTAGTTCCTTTTCAGCTCCTACTTATCTGTTCAAGTCATTCAATCCTCTTCTCAGATGATCTCGTTTTCTGTCCAAGTTAACAATTCCCAATCAAATTTCTTTCTTCCAATTATTTATGCCAAATGTTCTAAGCTCCAGTGAAGAAATCTATGATCCAATATATCCTCCTTGGCCAGTAGTATCTTAGGCCCATGGGCCATTGGCGGTGATTTTAACGTTGTCCTCTCCTCCTCTGAACGAAGAGGTAGTCGAAATTTTGACCACAGCAGTTCGTCGGAGTTTGCTGCAGCGATGGACAGTGCTGCTCTCCTAGATGCTGGGTACACGGGTAATGGATTTACTTGGTGCAACCATCAGGCAGGTAATGCTCGTGTTTGGGCTAGACTTGATAGAGTCTTTTGCAACAGCGACTGGGTTTCTAGCATCCCTCAATTTCAGGTTCAACATTTGCCTCGGGTAAACTCCGATCACTCTCCTTTACTCCTGACATCTCCCAAAAGTCCCTCTCCCATTGCCAAACCATTCTGCTTCCAACGAATGTGGATGCTCCACTAGGGCTTCAATCAAGTGACAAATCTCTTGCTGAAAATTAGGAAGGTCAAATGTAGATTAAAGGAATGGAATAAAGCTATATATGGAAATGTTTTCCAAAATCTCAGGGCTACCGAACAGAATTTAGCTTCTTTGGAGAATCACGCGCAACTCGACTCCACCAACATCAGTCAGTTTTTTCTCTCGAAAGCTAGGCGTCATCTGGTAAACAATGAGCTAGCGGAAGATATTTTCTGGAAGAAAAAATCTCGTAACAACTAATTGTTGGAAAGAGACTAAAACACCAAATATTTCCACCTTCAAGCCACTGAAAGATCTAGGTAGGCCACCATCTCTGAGATTCAGCTCGATTTTGGTGCGAGCACGTTTGATCCTACCAAGATCAAATCAACAACAGTTGAGTATTTTGCAAAGCTCTTCCACTCTGAATATCACACGCAGGCTGAGCATCTTCTGGCCAACATTCCAAGTTTATTGACAGCTTCCGACAATGATTTCTTGATGCACCTCCCCTCCATGGATGAGGTTAAAGACGCGGTCATGGCCATCCTGATCGATGGGGCACCTGGCCCGAACGACCTCTCTGGTGCCTTTTTTGCGGGCAACTGGGAAACCGTGGGCTCAGATATCCTCTGGGCAGTCATACATTTGTTTTAGGGGGACAATCTCTCGTGAGCGTTCACCACTACTCTGATTTGCATCATCCCCAAAGTGACAGGTCCCAAGAGATTCTCAGACTTTAGACCGATTAGTTTATGTAACTGTGTCTACAAAATCTTTGTTAAGGTCATTGCTACTAGATTTGCCACTCTCCTCCCCAAATTAATTTTCCTTGAACAAGGGGCTTTCGTTAAAGGAAGATCGATTGCAGAAAGTATTGCTTTGGGTCAAGAAATTTATTGAGATATTGGTCATAAAGTTCTTGGGGGAAACATAATCCTAAAAGTTGACATGAAAAAGGCATATGACAGAATTGAATAAGAGTTTCTAAAACGTGTATTGGCATGTTTCGGTTTCGGTGACTCTTGGATAAATATGGTGGAGAAATGTTGGAGCAACATATGGTTCACAGTCTTGATTAACGAGGAAGGTGTTGGTCTCTTTAAGTCTTCCAGAGGTCTGCTTCAGGGAGACCCTCATTCCCCTAGCCTCTTCATCCTAGCCTCGGAAGTCCTTGGTAGAGGTTTCTCAAATCTGGTAACTAGTGGTATTTGTTCTCCTTTCAAACCAAAGCATGGCTGTAAGCAAATCACTCATCTACTTTATGCGGATGATACGATGTTATTCCTTAACGGAAGTAGATCATCTATTATGGCTACGACCAGATTCCTCTCCTCTTATCAGTCAGTTTTAGGCCAAAAGATAAACCTCTCAAAAAGTTTCTTCTACCATGTCCCCTCTCTCCCTCCTGGTAGAAAGAGACGGATTGGAAGGATCCTCCGCATGAGTGGCTTGTCGGCCTCTTTCATTTATCTTGGCATCCCCTTATTCACTGGAAGAAATAGAAGCTCTCTCTTCCTCTCATTGATCGCTAAGATTGAGTTGAGAATCCTTGGTTGGTCTGTGCGCTACCTGTCCCAGGCTGGCAGATGTACGCTCATCAATCATGTCCTCGGTAGCATCCTAATTCACTCAATGGCAGTAGCTCTTATCCCTTCACAAATTCTGGATAAAATGGAAGCGAAAATGGCAGATTTTTTCTGGGGCTGGCAGGATGGAAAAAAGAAGCTCCATTGGCTTAATTGGAATAGGATTGCTCTTCCAAAAGAGGAGGGTGGACTGGGTATCCACAGGTTCAAGGATGTCCTAAAAGCCCTGAGACTCAAGTTGGCTTGGACGCTGCTGTCCAGTAATGTCTCCAGCATCTGGGTTGATTTTGTCATCTCAAAATACGGTCAGCTACAACCAGTTGAATTTGCTTTCGTCCATCAGTATGGCACTTCTCCTTTATGGAAACGGGTTGTCAAAATGTCCTAGCTAGTTGATAATACCTCTTAATGGTATATCGGTCTGGGGGATCTAAATTTTTGCTCATGCAATTAGTTAGGCCTTGGCCCCCTGGAAAATTTCACCCTTCATTCCATCCCTACAGAAATTCTTCCTCTTTCTGTTAAGGAGGTCCTCAATCATGACGTTCCCCACATTCCAAGTCATATCTCTAATCTTTTGCCCAAGGAGGTCGTTCATCACATTACCGCAAGTGGGTTCTGCACATCATCTGCCCCAGACAAGCGATTCTGGCCTCACGACCGCATGGGTGCTTTCACGATTAATGCTCGTTGGAATCTTTGCAGATCAAGAAACACCGTAATGGAGTGGTCCAACAAAATCTGGAACCCTCTTCTTCCCTTAAAAATCTCATTGTTTGTTTGGCGATTGACCCAAGGAGCGGTCCCAACAGATGATAGAAATCAGAGGAGAGGTGTCAGTCTTGCGTCAAAATATTGCTGTTACTGCTACGATCAATCTTCTTCATTTCCACATCCGGAAACCATCAACCACCTTTTTATCAGCAAGTACCTTGTAGAGAGAGTATGGACATTTTTCAATTGCATTTTCAGTTTCCACCTACCCCATCAGGAATCGGTTTGGCAGAGACTATCTACTTGGTGGAACGTCTAACCCTCCTTGAAGGAGTCCATCCCATATCCAGTGTGCCATCCCCTGTCACATCCTTTGGGAGTTATGGAAGGCAAGAAATGTGGTTCGTTTTGAAAATATCTGCCCCATTGTGTCTAATGTTCTCTACCGCATTAAATGGTGGCTTGTAAGGATTAGTTATGACCTCCCTAGAGCCAAATCCTTTAGCAGGTTTGACCTCTCTACTCTCCAACGTCTCAACATTTGGCATCTCACCCCCCCCCCCCCCCCCCCCCCCCCCCCCCTACAAAATCAATTCAGGTCGTCAAGTGGTCCAAACCACAAGCAGGTTGGATAAAGGTGAATGTCGATGGTGCCGCTATGGGAAATCTTGGCAAATCTGGGGGAGGTGGGATTGGTAGGGACTCCTTCGGCTTCCTTCTTTTTTCTCTCACATGGTTATGGTATTGGCACAAGCAATAGAGCGAAACTCTGAGCCCTTTACGATGCAATGTTTATTTATATTAACCGGGGTTATAATTAGATTTTTCTGGAATCTGATTCTAAATGCATGGTAGATGCTTTCATTGGAAAATCCTCCCCATCTTGGAAATGGAGATATTTGTGGGCGCGGATCAGAGACTTAAGAACTAGGGGCACCTTTGTGATTTTCCTTTTTTCGAGAAAAGGCAACGACACTACTGATGAGCTGGCTAAGGCAGTTGCAACGTCCCAACATCATTCAACGTACCTTTCTTTCTCAGAGCTCTCGATTAACGTCAAAGATCTTTATAGATTAGATACGATGGGTCTTGGATCCTTGAGGGAGATTTGAGGGCTGTGCTCTCTTCTGTGTTTTTTGTACAGGGTTGTTAAGGCCCTCCTGGTTCCTTTTTGTTCCCAAGAGTCCCTCGAATTCTGTAAATCTTTTTTGTTTTAATATACACCCTCTTTTTGTTTAACAAAAAAACCCCACTACACCGGGTTGTGCTCATCGAATTTGCAAGCTCTAGCTTGATTGCAGGCTGAAACACGTTTTAATTGTGAAGTGAGTGAAATTGACCGTGAAGTAAGTGAAATTGATCGAGAAGTTAGGAAATTGACCTATATCTAAGTGAAATTCATCGATAATTGAGTGAAATTAACTAATACCTAAGTGAAATTCACCAATAACTGAGTGAAATTGGTCGCGAACTAACTGAAATTAACTGCGAAGTGATTAAAATTAATCAAATGAGTTTTTCGACATATCATATATGATTTTGGGGTAGGAGAAGTTGATTTAGCCAACCAACCTAATAGATTTGCGAGATTCCATCAGATCGATGGTCAAAAGTCTATTTTATTTTTATTTTTACTACAAATATTAAGTTTTAGTTCGATTAGGCTACCCCAACATCTTCTCAACTTAAAGTCAAAAACTTTAAATCCATGCAGTTAATCACTATAGAAGATATTACTACTACGAATTTCATGTTTGGCTCAATGAATTTCATGTTAGGCTCGTTGAAATTGACCGCAAAGTGACTGAAATTGAGCGCGAAGTGAGTGAAATTCACCGCAAAGTGATTGAAATTGACCACGAAGTGATTGAAATTAACCACGAAGTGAGTAAAATTCATCACAAAGTGAGTGAAATTGACCGCGAGGTGAGTGAAGTTGATCGAGAAGTGAGTCAAATTGATTGCGAAGTGAGTGAACTTAACCGAGAAGTGAGTGAAATTGGCCATGAAGTGAGTGAACTTGGTGTCGACCCCATCTTGCTGCCTGACCAAGGATTTGCGAGATTCCAAATGGTTGGACGGTGCAGATACAAAACATACATCATGGCGGGACCCACATTACTTGGTGATGTCAATTTAGTAGCTAGGTGATCAGGAAGCAAGATAGGGTCGACCTCGTTGGCCGGGTCCAGACGGGTTTGACCCTAACTTATTGTCTGTCCAACCTTAAAACACTCGTATGTTGCAATCCGAAATGATTTTTTCGAAAGGGTTAGATTTGTAATAAAATGGTGAAGTTTTGTTGAGACTAATTAGTGTTAATGACTCTATCTAAGCAGAACAGTTAACTATAAATCATGGTATCCACATCTTCCCATCGAACTAGAAAGGGCCATGATTCCAATTAATTAGGATAAGGCTTAAAAGATGATGATGATGATGAAATTCACTGTGAATGAAGTGAAATTGATCGCGAAGTGAGTGAAATTGGCCTCGAAGTAATCGAAATTGACTGCGAAGTGAGTTAACTAGATCGAGAAGTTAGGAAAATTGACCACGAAGTGAGTGAAATTGATAATGAAGTGATTGAAATTGACTGTGAAGTGAGTAAAATTGGCCACAAAGTGAGTGAACTTGACTATAAAGTGATTGAAATTGACTACAAAGTGAGTGACATTATCTGCGAAGTGACTGAAATTCATCGTGAAGTGACTGAAATTGACAGCGAAGTGAGTAAAATTGGTTGTGACATGACTGAAATTGACCGCGAAGTGACTAAAAGTGATTATGAAGTGACTGAAATTGACCGTGAAGTGATTGAAATTGACCGCGAAGTGATTGAACTTGATCGCGAAGTGATTGAACTTGACCGCAAAGTGAGTGAACTTGACCGCGAAGCAAGTGAAGTGAGTGAAATTGGCCGCGAAGTGAGTGAAATTGACTGCAAAGTGAGTGAAATTAAAAATGAAGTGACAGAAGTCAGTGAAATTGGCTGCGAAGTAACTGAAACTGACCACGAAGTGAAGGAAATTGAGTGCAAAGTGAGTGAAATTGGCCGCGAAGTGAGTGAAATTGACCACAAAGTGAGTGAAGTTAAATTAGCCACGAAGTGACTTAAATTCACTGTGAATTGAGTGAAATTGACCGCGAAGTGAGTGGACTTGAACGCGAAGTGGGCGAAATTGACTGCGACATGAGCGAAGTGAGTAAAATTGGTTCCGAAGTGACTGAAATTCGTCGCGAAGTGACTGAACTTGACCGCGAAGTGAGTGAAATTGACCTCAAAGTAAGTGAAATTGACTAAGAAGTTAGGAAAATTGATTGGAAAATTAGTGAAATTGACTGTAAAGTGAGTGAACTTGACTAAGAAGTTAGTAAAATTAACCAAGAAGTTAGGAAAATTGACTAAGAAGTGAGTGAAATTGACAACAAAGTAAGTGAAATTGACCGAGAAGTCGCTTAAGTTATTGAAATTGACCAATAATTGAGTGAAATTTACCGTGAACTTAGTGAAATTAACCGATTATTAAGTGAAATTGACCGCAAACTAAGTGAAATTGATTGATAAGTGAATGAAATTGACTAAGAACTCGCTTAAGCAGTTATCGGTCAATTTCTGCAAGGTCTCGTGTTCACTCCCCAAGTGCAGGGTTGTGATGTAGTAATAAACTCGGTAAGACCGAGGTTGAATCCCAAGGGACTGATACTTGTACATAATCTAAAACTAAGTAGAACTAGAACTAGACTAAGATGGAATCTAAATCAAATCAATTTAAGGAATAATGGTGAAAGTATTAATCTAAAATTTACAGAAATCAGAGGAAAGGAAATTGGGGATTCAGAGGATCCACTTGTAGAGATCAGAGAGATCTTACGCCTACTTTAAGAATCATTTAACTGAATTGCCATTGATATAGTTTTTAAGAGATGAAAGGTATATGAATTAGAATGGATTCTATCACCAAACCATGCCCAGAAGATAAAGAAAATAACAGAATTAAACAAATTACCAACCAATCAATATGCTATGAAAGTTAGGAAGGGTACCGACATCTAACCATGCCCAAGAGACGATGGTGAATAATAGGGCTTCCTGATGTTATAAACATAAAAGGAAAAGAATATGCTCAAAGCCATTGCAGACCCATTATAATTTCAGTCATAACAGACCATTAAAAACTAAAAACATTTCCATTAATCAAACTATAATCAATGTCAGTTCAATCTGAACAAAAGGCATAATTAAATGTCTCCTATCATGCTACAAGCTTCACCTCTTAGCCCTAGCTAAGAGGTTTAGCAAATCATGACCATGAGTAACTAAATCCTTAAATAAAATATAAATCAAAGAGAAACACAGGAGAGAAGAAAACTCTGAAAAAAATAAACTACTTCATGTCCTTCTCTCCCTCTCCTCTTTGCTTTCACGTTCATAGTCCTGCACTACAGACTCCCTCCATTCCATTCCCCCCTTGCCTTCTCTCTCTCTCCTTTCCTTTTATAACAACAGCAAGTTGGCTAGAAGAACCGACCTTCTTACGCACACCCTTTCGCAGACGACCCGCACTCTGTTTTTCACAGCGAGAAACGTACAAACAACTGTGTTTGGAAGGAGTATTGGGATGGCCAATGTTCCTGAACTTGGTTCTAACTCCGTAGTTGGGTTCAAGACCACCTGATCGAGCGTGTAGACGGTCCGGATCATGGATCCGACCGTGCCCTTGATCACAGAACGGCCCGCTGCTTTCGATTTTCACAGACGCAAGGCCTGAGGAAACACAGGCCGCTGACGTGTTTGGTGTGTCCCACTGTGATCCTTTTTGAAGAATCCACCCTATCCATTGGATTCCTGGCAAAAAACTAGTCTGGAAGGGATATTTTTTCTCAAGTTTTGAGTGGCCCATTATATCAATTCACCTAGCCGTTCATCCTACATTTGACGAAAATCTGCCTGTGTGTGCATGCATGGGACCCAAAAAACACCATGGGTACGGTCAAAATATCCTCCTAATTTGAATGGACGGTCCGGATTATTCATATAAGCTCATCTTGATGGCCCACAGATCATTACAAAGTTCGCACCTTGCGGACGCTGCCTGTTTGTGAAAAACTCTCGGATCAAATGTGTTTGATCGAAACAGTTAGTCCGGTGCGCGTCCAGAGTGCTTGTACATGGTGTACACGCACCTCAAGTGCGGAGTCCAATGTGATGGTTATGAGACATTCGCTCCATCCATCCATTTTTACATCTCATTTTAACCGTGGGGACTAAAGTTGAAACGTATCTGGATAGCAGGTGGGCCCCAAATTAGGGTATTAGGGGCCGATGTGTCCTTTGGGCCACTTCTACAATGATCCACTGGATGAAATTTGACGTGTACGGTTAATTTATGGCCCCCAAACCATGTATGAAGTTTCGAGCCGAACTGATGGTGGGAACCCCGTGATCTTGCATTTTGGATGATTCTCGGGCCACTTGAGCTTTAGTTTCTCGATTTCCTCGGATTTCTGGCATGTAAATCCGTCGATTTTGGTCCCCCGGGGTCCGTCCCTTACCTTGGTGCATTTTGAGCATTAATTTCATGCTTTTAATACCCTATTTCGATCCAAGCTCGTGAATACACTCTACATCACAAACATGATTAAATTGGGCAATTAAACAATATCATGCTCATAAATCCAAGCAATAAATGGGGTCTGATATGTAATATTTGACCCTCAACATCTCGGTTAACTTGATGTCAATTTCAAGCAGTTATCGGTCAATTTGACTCATTTCTTGATCAATTTCATAAAGTTCTTGGTCAAGATGTCAATTTCAAGCAGTCCTCAGTGAATTTCTCTTACTCCTCGGTCAATTTAACTCAGTTCGTGGTCAATTTAACTTAGTTCGTGGTCAATTTAACTCATTTCGCAGTAATTTTAACTTAGTTCGCAGTCAATTTAACTTAGTTCGCAGTCAATTTCAGTCTTTCTTCAGTCTTCGTTCAATTTCACTTCGGTCTTCGTTCTTTGATTAAAAAAACCTTAATGTGGGCCATTTAAGCATTGAATTTATCTCATTTTTTGGGTCATGCCCTAAAATCTTTAAATAAAATAATTTGATTGTGGATGGTGTGGATATATCATATAAAATACTATGGGGGTCCACATAATTAAGTTGAAACTTTGAAATATACATGCCATTCGTAGATTCGTTGATAGGGGAACCATTTTCGTCTTATCTCGGGTTGACAAAACTCAAAAATGTCGTATGTGATAAGTGTATTATCAACCAAAAGAAGAAATAAATTAAAAAAAGAAAGTTTTACTACTAGGGTGGACAATCATAAAGAGGAAAGAAGAAATTTAAAAATGAAATTTTTATTAATAGGGTGGACAATCACAAAGGGGAGAGAAGAAATTAGAAAATGGAAGTTTTACTGCTAGGGTGGACAATTACAAATAGGAGAGTAGAAATTAGAAAATTGAGATTTTACTGCTAGGGTTGACAATCACAAAGAGGAGAGAAGAAATCAGAATAAGAGAGTTTTATTGTTAGGGTTAAAGCGCGTGAGGGAACAACAACTTTCAGAAATTGCATTTTTAATAAAGCGGGGTCATTTTTGGTCTAATAAAAAGTCATCTGTACAGCAAGGTCATATTTTCGTAAAGTAAGTTTAAACGGGTAGATAAATGTCGGTGTCTTAAAAATGAGGATACAGTCGGAAAAAACTCAATAATGAATCTACATGGCCAGATCTACATGAATGGATGGATTGGATCACACACATGTGCAGTTGTGATACATGAATATTTATTTTTAATACGTGAGTAGCTTAGCAAACCTTATTTAGTTGTTAGAATAATATATATATATATATATATATATATATATATATTTCCCCTTTAAAACCAAGTCCAAGGTGGCAACCTGAATCCAATGACACGAGAAATCAGATCCAGTCTAGTTAACGATGGGTGCCCATCGGGTACCTGCAGCCCAGTTACACTTTTGACCATGGTTTCAACATTTAAACGAGTCTAGTGTGACTTATCCAAGTTGAATTGGACTCGGTTAGACCTTATCCAATTCAATATCACAAATCAGCCTGATTCAAGCAAGACCAACTCCACTTGGGGTTAGTCCAAGCCTCCGAGTCTTTTAACCACGCCTTTACGAGCATAGTGTAGGGAAGTAGCAGTCCCCATCCCATCTGTTCTCCTAGCAAACAGTATAATGGTTTGCTCTTAAATGACTACAAAAGCTACCCTATTAGGCTAGAAGTGGATTGAATTTTCTTTAAAGTGTTCTTTTGATCTTGGCTTCCATGTTTTAAGAAAGAGAAGTGATCTATTGACCTAATTGCATTTGCATGAAAACCTTTATTGAGACAATTGAAAATATACTTCACGTGAATGTTCTTATTTGGAAATGTCGTTTCTCTCTCCTTTTTACATACATATTTTAGGCTTTAAACATGAAAACAGTGAAAATAGAGAGAAGCTAAAAGGTTTTATGTATTTGAGACAACCCTAAGGGGCTGAATATATAGAGATTACAGTCATCTACATAAGGAAAATAATAAAATCGGAATCCTCTACCTATGAAGATGAACTATACAAGGTATACTAGCTATACAAGATATACAAGGTATATGGCCTGTCTAACATCCCCCCTCAAACTAATACTGGTCATCAACGAGTAATAGTTTGCCAACTAGAAATAAGTGACATGAAAAAGTGAGATACTTGGTGAGAATGTTTACAATCTGATTATGGGACGCAATATGTGGAAGAGAAATGAGCCCAGACTGAAATTTCTCGCTGATGAAGTGATAGTTAACTTCAATATGCTTCGTTCGTTTATGAAAAATCGGGTTAGAGGCAATACGAATGGAACTGAGATTATCAACATAGAGTGAAGTAGGATTCTATAGAGGAATGCCCAAGTCAGAAAGAAGTCTATGTAACCATACAAGCTCACTACAAGCAGCGGACATCGCCCGATACTCAGCTTTCGTGCTCGATTTGGAAACAGTGGCTTGCTTCTTACATTTCCAAGAGATGAAGTGCCGAGAAAAACATAATAGCCAGTCGTAGATTTTCGTGTGAGATCGCAACTAACCCAATCAGCATCCGAATTAGCACGAAGGTCCAGAGTTGCTATGGAGGAGAAGAACATCGATCGATCTAAAGTTCCATGTAGGTACCGTAGGATGTGCAACACCACAGTCATATGAAGAGTCCGAGGAGCAAAAATAATTTGACTGATGACTTGGACATCATAAGTAATATTAGGGTGAGTTATTGTTAAGTAAACTAGACTCCCAACCAAACGGCGGTATAAGGCGGGCTACGTAAGGGGATTACCATTGTCACGACCATATTGAACGTTAAGTTCTAAGGGAGTCTGAATTATCTTCTGATCCATCAATGATGCCAAGGTGAGAAGATCCTTGGTATATGTATACTGGCTGACTAGGATCCCACATTGAGATCATGAAAATTCAAGCCATTGTGGAAGTGTGGATAGTAATCTGTCGACAAAATCGAGAATCTAGGTAATAATCTGTCCATTTTTCATTATTCAATTGGCTAAGTTATCAGCATTTGTGGAAGTGTGGATAGTAACAGATCCATCAATTAGTCCTTACAAACCACGACCCTTGAGGAAGCTCTGAAAATGTGAGACCCGACCCAAGTGCACATATGTGCATGTGTGTGTGAGAGTGTGCATTTCATTTCTTGTGGTCTCGCGGTCCTACTGGTCGAATTCTAGCGACCTGCGACCCTCAGATAGTGCTGCGGTCATCCTAGAGTCCGATCAAGTAGACCCGAATCGGATCGAGATGAGACCTATGCCATTGCGACCGCATTGTTGCCGCGGTTCCAATGCCGCATCTTGTGCATCCATCCGATATGTGGATCATAAGTTGTGTACATTTCATTCTATAACCCTTGATTTCGATCATGTGGCCCACCTTGGAGTGGTGCATGTGGCCCACACTCCCTCTTTTGCACAAGTTCCAACACACACTATACACACCACCTAAATCTCCATAACTCACACTACCAAGACCTCACACACCACCCACACCTAACCTACCCTAGCAACATTATTTGTATCACCATAGGTTAATGACTACTTTCTTTAAAAAGATTTTTCCTCTCTTTCCCTCTCATTTCTCTCTCTCTTCTCTTCTTCTCCAGCAATTTTCCTCCATTTCTCTAGTCCATTTTCCTCCATTTTTTCAGCCACCTTCCTCCTTAATCCCCCACCATCTAACCCTTGAAACCTCATCTCCACTATTGATCCATCTCCCTTGGTGCTAAAGGACCTTAGTGTGAAAGTTTGGTGGTCATCTTTGAGGTGGGTGCTCCTTTAGATGTAAAAATCTATTTTCTATAGCCTAGATGGTTTCTTTTTTTCATGAGGAAAGTGTAGGACCCACCAATCAATGGTGGAGATCCCACACAATCCCATGATTGTGGCCTAATGGCCTATCTTATGCATGCATGATCCATGCATGAGACCTTTCTCTATGGGCCCCATCATGATCGTTTTCTTTCATATCATATTATGTTTGGGTCATCTAGACCTTATAACCATGGTGGGGATGACATCCTCACCATGCATTTTAATTATAGGCCATGCATGTGCAAGATTCATGTTATAAATGTAAATCTATGTATGATGTGTGGGTGTGATTGATTTAGGGAGGGCTCAATAGTGGCGGAGCTCTTTCCCTATGGCCGGATTGTCCTTCTATCTCTCCTTTTTCTCATTTTATTTCCTGATGTGTGTGGTTCATTTGGTGGGCCTAGGACATCCATAAATTTCAGTAAGGTGGGATGCCCAAACTGCCCATTGTTTGATTTTGGGTGTCCTACTTGCTGCCTTAATGATGCATGCAAGGTGTGTTGGCTTTAGATTATGACATAGACATTTGTGGGGCCCACTAAGGAAGGCCACACCATCCTCCATTAATGTGTTTTCCTTTTTATTTAACATATATAATAAATTTTATCTAAGTACATGTTGCTGTCCAGAATTTTCTGGACAATTTCTGGTTGTTTTTGGACCAGATTTTGGGACTGTTTGGGGGACTATTCATACCCATTAAATATAATTTTCTGAAAGGTGGGGATCTCATCTTGATTTTTCCCAAATTTCAGCTCCATCTGACCTTGATTGAGGTCCCAAAGGTATGGTCCAAGTGAGGTGGACAGTCTGGATTTTCTACACTATTCCAGCAACATTCCACCATGGACAGTTGGATTTCTGAAATTTATTAAAATATCTATAGGTGTTTAAAAATTATAAAAATTTATTCAGGTGTGGCCTACTCAATTTAGGACCCACTTACAAAATTTGGGGGCCAATGGACACCTGTACGTACCATAGTAGTGGCTGGACTGGCCCACTATAATATAGTGTTCAGTTCAGTCCGATTTTTAAGACAGATTGATTTATCTAAATGAACTAAAATATTTATAGGTGTCTAAAAATTCTGAAATTTTGTAGAGATGTGATCTACTCATGGTAGGACCCACCTACTAAATTTTAGGGCCAATGGACCCCTGTACACACCGTGGCAAGGGACGGACTGGCCCAGCACGTTGGGACGTTCAGGTCTGTCCGATTTCATGGACAGTCTGTTTTGTTTAAACAAATTAAAATACTTATAAATACCTAAAATTTCTGAAATTTTGTGGAGGTGTGGTCCACATATGTAAGTATTACTCTGTAAAATTTTAGCCTCAAATGACCCCTTTAGGGTATCCAAATAAATGGTCCAAGATGGATGGACTCCCAAATTTTTTGTTGTGCAGTCCAGCAATATGCTTGATAAAAATCAAAATTCAAAAATATTTCTCTTGATGGTGGGCCATATTTTTGGGTTTCCTCTCATTGTATGCATGATGAGGGGCCATGGCCCTCAATTTTTAGAGTTTTAGAGGCCTTGGGCCCACTCCAATGGAGTGCCCAAATTTAGGACAACAACATGTTATAATTATGCTCGGACTTGGGCTGAAATTTTGAGGAGTGAGGCCCACCACATTTATGAAGGTATTAGAGGAGATAATTGATATCTTTAGTTTCTTAAATTTTGAGCTTAATAAATATACTTTTAAGGCCCACCACAGTTGAATTTAATTGGGTCCATGAATGTAGCTAGTTGTTGAACTCTTTAGGCCCAATTGGGTTGGAACCTTCCAGATAGACCCATTGAACTATTGGGCCATTTTACTATACTATTATGTTGGGTTAGTGGGCCAGATTACACAAGTAGATGGGCCCTTGATTGCCCATCAAATCAACTTTATACTTGGGCCAAGTTGTAGGCCCAACTCACTTGACTAAGAGCATGACGTTTGCCCATGTGGTTTGAGCAATGGGCCGCCCACTAGGCCACTGTAATATATGGGATTAGTGACTTTTATGTTGGGCCCTAACCTTTTCCTTATGGGCCCATAGTGTTATATATGAGTTGGGTTATGTGTGTTCTCCTTGAACCCATATTTTGGGTAGGCCTTGGGCCGCCCTTTCTAAAGCCCAACATGAGTGTTTATGGTATAATTATGGCTGCTCATTTCTTATTTTTGATGTTGTATGGGCCTTGGTCCTTGATTTATGATCAATTAGAGATGGGCTACCTCTTAGGGACCAATTTTGGTTGGATGTCCATGTTGGTGGCCTTAAGGTAGGCACATGGGCTTCTATGGGTGGTTAAAGGCCCACCATAGAACCTTTCTAAGCCATCTCACTATTTTGGCCCATACCATTGTTCTCCTTAGTCTTGTGGGCTACCCTAGGTATATGGGCCCCCACTAGAGGTTGTATTCCTTATGAGGAATTAGTTAAGTACATAGATCCTTCATGGTTAGGTAGAGAGTTCATCTCCACCGTATTGACACCCTTATTCATCTTCATGGCCCACTCCCATACACATCATATGCATGCTTGGTTGAGGAATGATTGGCCATGGTTGTGGCATTGTGTAGGACATGTTGGTATCTCCCTGAGAGATGAATGCTTGGGATTGATGCATGGGTGATTGTGTGATTCATGCATCTGGCATTGCATAACATGTGGATATCTGCCCTTACTTCATCAGGGCCTTACCTCCACAGGGATATTCGTGGATGGTAGTATGTGTGGACACCGAAAATATTAGTTGAGCATACCGGGTGCATACGATGCCCATGGATGAAAATTTCAAAACTTCCATGGTACTAAGGATCTGCTCCAACGCCATGACCGGGTGGAATACATGAGCATATGAGGGCCTTATACCATTAGGCTGTGACTCCCACAGTCCTGTAGTCGGTTGGATAGGGGTGTGGCCTTACCTGCCTGGTGTGTAGTGGGCATTGCTAGGATGAGTCTGACCACCTCGTAAATGGGTCCGCTACCATCAGGCCTTGTTGGTGATTGGCTGTCCACAGGCGGGTAGTGAGGTCTCTTATACTTTTTTGACTGTGCGGGGTCTGTAGAGCGAAAGTCATTCAGCAGTGTAATGGACCCCGGTGATTTCCTTATGATTGGAAATGTATTTGACTTATGATTTGGATATGTGCACTGGCATTACTTGCATCGCATTAGCATTGGTTGTACAAGCCCCCTTCATGCATTGCCTTGGTTTAACATCCAGTACTCATTGCATCATATTCATGATAAGCCTTGGTAAGGTTAGTGATTTTTCCATTGAGCACATTTCCCTTTTTGCATCTCCTACTATTCTTCTGTGCACCATTGTCACACACTTTCACCACCCTCGAAGCTTCTATAAGCTTATGCACGATTGATGCGTGCAAGAGATTCTATGCAGGCATCGTAGCAGCAGCGCATGGAGTAGAGCGGAGCTTTTGAGGAATCCAGTGTTGCCGACCTTTTTCTCTTCTCCTTTTATCTCATGTATGTCCTTTTGGACCTTATGGATGATTGTAAAAGTTCAAATTCTTAGTGGATTTTGTGATGTGTTCCTTTGTTATTCTCAGATGTATTTGCTGTGATCTTGGGTATGCTCATATTGATAATGATTATACTGTAATGAAAATCCTCCTTATAGGATCCGAGGATCGAAACCTGCCTCAAGAGCCAAGAATGGGGTACTATGGAGGCTGTTACGGCCAGAACCGGCCATCGGGTCC
Source organism: Magnolia kwangsiensis (assembly GCA_037074715.1). Lineage (NCBI taxonomy): Eukaryota > Viridiplantae > Streptophyta > Magnoliopsida > Magnoliales > Magnoliaceae > Magnolia > Magnolia kwangsiensis. The sequence continues at coordinate 185,731,186 of CM073572.1, read as the reverse complement.
CTTGTGATTCCGATTACCGAGTCTGGGGCTTGACAGGAGTTGGTATCAGAGCATAGCAAGTAATTCTGGAATGACTCTAGGGAACATCACATGTCTGCCAAGAACATGGGGCAAGTAGTGTCCCGAGATCCTTCCTTTCCCTCCGTATTGAGCCTGTAACTGACCTGATTCCTTACATCATCATTATTTTGTAGACGATACCGCGTGGTCGTGACACTCGTGGTCGTGGTGCCTGTGGTCGTGGCGCCCGAGGTACCCATCCTACTCGAGCACGTCCTGCTCCAGTAGTTGAGGATCCGATTCCTGAGGTCCCGATCTGGCCTGTTCCTCCAGTTGAGCCCGTAGCGCCTGTACCTCCAGTTGCTCCGGTTCTCCCACCTATTCCCCCTACTCAGCCTGCTATTCCAGTTACTGAGGCTCCTACCCCGTCGGCTGCACCCGTGCCTCCGCCTGAGGCGAGTGCCGCCCCTACCTTTTCGACAGTACCTATAGGAGCTAAGCATTTTCAACAGTTGATGCAGCTTGTTGTCACCGCATTGTAGACCCGTCAGCAGGCTACCGCTGAGGTTTTTAGGCGGTCTGACTTACCCCATGCTAGTGCCATAGCCCGAGAGTTCCGATAGCATGATCCCCCGAGGTTTAGTGGTGATCCTCACCCTTCTGCCGCCGAGGCTTGGCGCACTGAGGTTGAGAGGATTTTTGACACTATACAGTGTCCTGCAGGCCAGAGAGTATCCCTTGCAACCTATCTCCTTCAGGATGAGGCCCTTCATTGGTGGTCATCTATATCTAGGATGGTTGGACCTCAGTTCGTTTGGACATGGGAGGAGTTCGTGACCCGTTTCGACCAAAAGTTTTTCCCTGAACATGTTCATATCCAGCGGGCGATTGAGTTTGAGACCCTAGTGGAGGGTGATATGACTGTATCTCAGTATGAGGCCCGTTTCTTGGCCTTGTCTAGATTTTCTCCTCATCTAACCAGCGATGAGAAGATGAGAGCCCGTCGTTTTGTGACTGGTTTACGCCTTGCCCTTCGCAGCCGTGTTGTAGGGCATTGCTTAGAGACGTTTGACCAGGTTGTGCATCGAGCACTAGTTTATGAGGAGGACTGAGCTATGACCCAAAGGTCGAGAGAGCAGAGTTCCGGTGGAGACCGAAAGAGGAGAGTACCAGCCGGTAGTTCCAGGCAGCACCGTCAGCAGAGACGGAGAGGCAGATCAGGATTTCGACAGCCCGCGGTTCAGACAGTGGCTTTTTCATCATCTTCGGCACCGCCAGCCGCCTCATCTTCTGGCCCCTTTTCAGGTGTATGCTTCGGCTGTGGACAGACTGGGCATCGGAGGCGTGAGTGCCCTCTCCCCATTCAGCAGCAGAGGCCACCGCAGTTGCCTCCTCCTCGTCCTCCTCAGCAGCAGCAGAGAGCTCAGCTTCCACCCGCCGCTCCTAGGGCTCCTCCTCAGCAGCAGAGGCATCCAGGCAGACCTCCTCAGCAGAGACAGCAGCAGCAGCGACAACAGCAGCAGCAGCATCAGCAGAGGGGATATCCATATGTTGTTCGATCCTTAGGTCCAGTGTGTATAGTAGCTCAGCAGGCTCAGACTCAGGACCATCAGTCTTCCGGATTGCTTCCCCTACCAGCTCAGGGCCGCTTTTATTCTGCGCAGCAGGCGCCAGGCCAGAACCCGCAGTCGTCGACCGGTGGAGTCGTTGAGGGTATTCTTCTTATTTCTACTTGCATTGCTCATGTTTTGTTTGATTCTGGTACTTCCCATTCGTTTGTGGACGAGCAGTTTTACCGATCGACCGGTATTCCATCGGAGTCCGTGTCCGAGGCCTTGACCGTTTTGACTCCCATGGGAAAGTCTGTGATATTGACCTGTCGCTGTCCTTCTTGCCCGGTGTTAGTGGGTGAGATGTTCCTTCCTGTCAATTTGTTCGTGATGTCGATGGTAGGATTTGATGTGATTCTAGGTATGGACTGGCTTGTGGAGTATCGTGCCGTCTTAGACTGTGCTGTGAGGACAGTTACATTTCATATTCCAGGCTTGCCAGACATTTCATATTCCAGGCTTGCCAGTGTTTCAGTTCGTCGCCGAGCCTAGAAGAGAGCTGTTATCTAGCTTCTTGGCTTCGGTCGTTAAGGATTCTATGGCAGAGAGTATTGAGCAGCTGCCAGTTGTTTGTGAGTACCCGGATGTGTTTCAGGACATTTCGGGTTTACCGCCACGTCGACAGGTGGAGTTCCAGATAGATTTGGTGCCTGGTACTGCTCCTATCTTAAAGGCCCCCTACCGGATGGCACCGTTAAAGTTGCGAGAACTGCAGGAGCAGTTGGATGAGCTTCGGGAGTTAGGTTTCATTCGTCCCAGCAGTTCACCTTGGGGAGCCCCGGTATTGTTTGTGAAGAAGAAGGATGGCTCGTTGCGACTCTGTGTAGATTATCGTGAGCTCAATAGAGTCACCATCAAGAACCGATACCCGCTTCCCCATATTGATGATCTGTTCGATCAGTTGAAGGGTGCGCATTATTTTTTCAAGATAGACTTACATTCCGGTTACCATCAGATTCGAGTCCGAGAGGAGGACATTCCGAAGACGGCGTTTCGGACACGTTATGGTCACTTCGAGTTCCTGTTCATGTCGTTCGGACTGACCAACGTGCCCGCCATATTCATGCAGCTGATGAACGAGGTCTTTCGGCCGTTCCTCGATCAGTTCGTGGTGGTATTCATTGATGATATTCTTATATATTCGAGTAGCCGTGAGGACCATGCCGAGCACATGCAGATTGTACTTGAGACCCTTCGTGCCCACCAGCTGTATGCGAAGCTGGAGAAGTGTGAGTTTTGGTAGGAGGAGATGAAGTTCCTTGGTCATGTGGTGACAAGGGAGGGTGTCGCTGTGGACCCCTCGAAGGTTGATGCAGTGCGTCAATGGGGTCAGCACACGAACGGGTCTGAGATTTGCAGCTTCCTTGGTCTAGTGGGATATTATCGACGATTTATCGAGGGTTTCTCCCGTATTGGGCACCGCTAACCCGGTTGACGCGGAAGGGCGTCGAGTTCGTCTGGAGTGACGCTTGCGAGAAGGCATTTTTGGAGTTGAAGGACCGCCTCACGTCCGCTCCTGTCCTCACTCTTCCTGATGGGAGTGAGGGTTTTGTTGTCTTTACTGATGCCTCTAGAGTTGGCTTGGGTGCTGTACTGATGCAGCACGGGAAGCCAGTAGCGTATGCCTCGTGTCAGCTCAAGGTCCATGAGCTGAACTCCCCACTCATGATTTAGAGCTTGCAGCAATTATATTCACACTGAAGGTGTGGAGGCATTATCTATATGGGGTCAGGTTCGAGCTCTTCTCGGATCATAAGAGCTTGAAGTATCTATTTTCGCAGTCCGAGTTAAACCTGTGGCAGAGGCGATGGATGGAGTTACTAAAGGATTATGATTTTGACCTTTAGTACCACCCGGGCAAGGCGAACGTGGTGGCGGACGTGCTTAGCCATCAGCCACGAGGCCTGGTGGCACATATGATGGTTGGATAGTGGCAGATGCTCGAGGATTGTAACGCCCGTGAAAAACCCGTACTTGGGCTCGAGTACCAACTCGACCCGAAATTGCGTAGAATTAATTCTTTTAGAAAATATGACTAAGTTAGCTAGCGCAACGCTGGAGTGGCTGGGAAATAGTCCCTGATCACTTTAAATACGTTCTACAAGACCCAAATCGAGTAGAACAAACGACTCTATAATACTCTATAACCTCAGATCAAACTCTAAGCAGGTTTGTTCTCTGGACCGCTTTGAAGTTTTGTATTGGATCTAGATCGCACGTCGAAAGTACGATACCTCCTATCTTAGACCATTAGAACCGCCTAGTTGGACTTGACACTCATTTCGAAAATCAAGTCAAACCGATAATCACAGGCTATTTCATTGAGCCCGGACCGAAGAGAGTGCGAATAGGGACATAATTGGAATTTCAAATTCAAATCTGGCACACGACTTGACGCGTCAGTATTAAGCGTTCTGACCATTAGAATTCAGCTAGATTACACCCTCGGATCAGGAAAAATTTCTATTTTATATCATGAGACTTTCAGCCCTGATCTACGTGTGGTGACCGCTGAACTGAAACTAGTCCGCCACGTGCGATCTGCGAACCCTGCCAAACTGAAAACTTAATACGTGCTATATCTGGTACGCATGAGCTTAAGTCCGATCGCATTCGACCAGGGGACCACCAGAAAGCATCTTTTGGACCGAAACAGCCCCGAATTGGATATGCACTAAGTAAACTTCGTTCCGGAGCCTGTTTTCGGCATTTTTAAGCTTATAAAAGGGGTTGAAACCCTCATTCCTCTCTCCCATCCGAAAATTGCAAAACCCTAGCTTTGGGAGAGAGAAAAGGAGAGAGTTTGAGAGAGAGAGTAGAAGAATTTTTCCCGCCTTCGTGTCGCTGATTGCACGTGCTTCAGCAACTCTTCCCAATCACCTGGCCGGTGATTTCTTCACTTTTTCAGGTATGAAACGACCCTAAAAGTTGCTGATTTAGGGATTACTTGGATTCGTAGCGTGTTAGCTAACGTACTTCGTAAAATAGGTTCTCCTACCGCCGTAGACGAAGCGTATACGCTCCGTTCGAATTCACGAGTCTACAAGAGACTAGGTGAGGATTTTAGACGCTTTGATTGACGGTTTACAACACTTTCAATGTCGTTTAATAGTAGATTATCGACGGCATCGCCGTTTGACATGTACAACATGCTCTCCATTTCCTGTTTCGTAAATTAACGAAAAATATGAGATTTAGGGCATTTTAGTCATTTGTAGGAAGTACAGTTTACATTCATATTTTGCTGATGTAATTGACATGGTTTGTTGTCGCATTAGGAAGTTAGGAATGTGTGTATAATTAGTTTGGCGAATCGATTCACCTAATTGTGCACTTCGGGTCGACATACTATATGTAGACTTAAGTGTGTAGTGTATGTGTTTGTATAAATGCTTGTATTAGTATGTATTGAATTAAATGATGTTATGAATTAGTTTGAGATGGATTTCTCAATTAATATGCTGACCTAAATGATTTCCTACATGTTGACTATATGCATGATTTCATTACATGCATGAAATATATGCGTTTGAAGATTTACTTAAGTTGAATGTTATAACATGTGTTAACATGCTCACATGATTGTATTTCAATTCCAATATTCCTATATAAATTGCTGATGTGATTCCATAATTGTTTGGGACTATACTTAGTCCAAGCAGTCGGTAACCGATCGAATTCGTGGCTGGCTGGTCTTGGCCACAACGACGCGTCGATGAACGCGAGTCGTGTTTGAAGTTGGCGGTAGTGGTTAGGCCACGCGAAGTGTTTTACGCACTTCATGTCGTTCGACTTGAGATGCGATCGCGCTAGTCGAGCCCGTCAAGAAACCCGACTGGCCGATGTATGTTCACCTTGTATGAGTCATGACTGCTTGAACCTAGGGTACTGAACTTACCATTATAAATCCTGTTAACCATGGTACCTTGATCCACGAAGACTCATGAGCCGGGCATGGTGGTATGGGACACCGTGGTCGAGCTGTCAGCCTACGCTGGGGCCACAAACTTCCCCGTAGTGACCAGTGAGCACCTAAACTCGAGAGCAGATTATGGTGGTATGGGACACTATATTCTAGCTGTCGGCCTACACTGATCAGGCGACGAGTCCTTTGTAGTGACCGCGAGCGTATTGTGAGTCCACGGGAGGCGACGACCCTTCCGTTGTAGTAGAGTACGGTAGGCCTGTATTGATAAGGTGATGGGGGAACGGTGCAATGAGTGCAAGCAACAGCCCTGGCAGCCCTTGCAGTGACCTACGAAATATACATCGTATGAGATTACTAGGAGTGACGACCCTAGACAGGATCTGTGTTGGGATTGATACAAGGGAAGTACCTTAGTTTTCCAATCCTGCTGGTTGAATGGACTAATAACAACTTGAAAATCATATCACCATGCCATTGCATGTGCCTGAAAGATGTGGAGCACTTGAGGGTCGATTGCATGCCGCGGTCGTAAGATGGTGCCGTATGAGAGAGATCGTCGGTGAGGGCATACATCACGTCATATCATCTTGCATTAACAATAGTATTAGGATTGTCTGATTTACTGCTTTACTATTATTGCATGATTAAATTGTGAATATGCTAATCTTTGCTCTATGATTCCACTGAGTTGATCACTCACTCCCACGTTATGGGATGGTGTTTGCAATACCCACCAGACCCTGTTGTAGATGCAGGTGAGGTTGAGATCCAGGAGGCAGAGCCAGACTTCGACGAGGACCAGGACGAGTTCTCGTACATGCAGTATCATGATGGCTTTGCGTAGGTGACCTGGATTGATGGGACTTCAGTGAGACTATTTTCAACATTACATTTTGTTCATGTATATGTATATGAGACTCAGAGATGTATTTATACCTTAGAGACAGATGAGATCTACTTTATTTTTTCATACAGTGATATATATATATATATATATATATATATATTGTTTAGTCTTCCGCTTGCTTTTATCACTGGATCTGAAGTATGAATTACATTTTTAGTATACTTTTACTCATGTGAATGCTTTAAATCAGACAACATTGAATCATAATCATTTTTGTTGCATAAGTGACGGTTTGAAACTCGGGAGTTGAGTTTATACACGACCCCCGATTTTTAGGGTGTTACAAGGATGTTTCAGAGTTTGACTTTGAGTTCGGTCTGCAGTCTTCCATTGTTCAGCTTTCGAGCTTGTCGATTCAACCCTCCTTGGTGGCTAGGGTGATTGAGGCTCAGCAGACGGACGAGTCACTTCAGGAGTACCGAGCAGAGGCCGCCTCCATGGAGCAGTCAGATTGGCATATTGGTTCTGATGGTGGGTTACGCTTCAGGGGCCGGTTGTATGTCCCGGACGTTTTAGAGTTACGTCGTGATCTGATGACCGAGGCACACCGATCGAGACTTACTATCCACCCAGGCTCTACGAAGATGTATCGTGATATGAGGAGGCAATACTTCTGGCAGGGAATGAAGCGCCAGAATGTGAGTTTTGTGGCTGAGTGTGACACATGCTAGCGCGTCAAGGCCGATCATCAAAGACCCCCTAGTCCCTTGCAGCCGTTGAGCGTTCCAGAGTAGAAGTGGGAGCACATATCGATGGATTTCATCGCAGGTTTGCCAAGGACTCAGCGTGGTCACGATACCATCTGGGTTATCGTCGATCGTTTGACAAAGTCGGATCATTTCATTCCAGTACATGCTTCCTGGTCTATGGACCGGTTGGCGAGGATATTTATTGAGGAGATAGTGAGACTGCACGGTGTCCCAATTTCGATTGTTTCAGACCGAGACTCTAGGTTTACATCTCAGTTTTGGAGGAGTTTTCAGCAAGCACTAGGGGTCACTTTGCATCTCAGCACCGCTTATCATCCGCAGACGGATGGGCAGACCGAAAGGGTCAACCAGATCCTTGAGGATATGCTCAGGGCTTGTGTGATCGACTTTGCGGGCAGTTGGGATGAACATATGCGCCTCGCCGAGTTTGCATACAACAACAGTTATCAGTCGACTATCGGCATAGCTCCTTTCGAGGCACTTTATGGTAGGCCATGCAGATCTCCTAGTTGTTGGACCGAGGTTGGAGAGCGTCGTCTCTTAGGTCCCGAGCTTGTGCAACAGACGTCAGAGGCTATTGATGTTATTAGGCAGAGGATGCGCACAACTCAGAGCCGGCAGAAGAGTTATGCTGATCGTCGGCGTCGACCCCTCGAGTTCGTAGTCGGGGACATGGTGTATCTCAAGATCTCGCTTATGAAAGGCGTGGTTCGCTTTGGTGTGAAGGGTAAGCTCGCCCCGAGATTTATTGGACCTTTTGAGATTACCGAGCGCGTAGGCGCTGTGGCCTATAGGCTTGCCTTACCTCCTGAGTTGTCCGCGATCCACGACATGTTTCATGTTTCTATGTTGAGAAAATGTGGGTCGGACACTATTCCTGTGATTGATTGGCAGCCACTTGAGGTCCGTGAGGATGCTTCTTACATTGAGCAGCCGATTTGTATTCTTGATCGGAAGGAGCAGGTCCTCAGGACTAAGGTCATTCCCTTGGTGAAAGAGCAATGGGGTCATCATTCGGAGGCTGAAGCGTCTTGGGAACGCGAGGCTGAGATTAGAGAGTGTTATCCCCATTTTTTTGATGATTAATAGATATATGATTGTTTGTATTGCCTTTCTTGTATGATGATTACTATGTGATGGTGGTGTTCTCTTTTATTCTGTCTTGGATTAGTCAATTTTGAGGATGAAATTTCTTTATTGGTAGGGAGGGTTGTGAGACCCGACCCAAGTTCACATATGTGCATGTATGTGTGAGAGTGTGCATTTCATTTCTTATGGTCTCGCGGTCCTACCGGTCGAATTCTGGCGACCTGCGACCCTCAGATAGTGCTGCGGTCATCCTAGAGTCCGATCAAGTAGACCCGACTCGGATCGAGCTGAGACCTATGCCATTGCGACCGCATTGTTGCTGCGGTTCCAACGCTGCGTCTTGTGCGTCCATCTGATATGTGGATCATAAGTTGTGTACGTTTCATTCTATGGCCCTTGATTTCGATCATGTGGCCCACCTTGGAGTAGTGCATGTGGCCCACACTCCCTCTTTTACACAAGTTCCAACACACATTACACACATCACCTAAATCTCCATAACTCACACTACCAAGACCTCACACACCACCCACACCTAACTTACCTTAGCAACATTGTTTGTATCACCATAGGTTAATGATTGCTTTCTTTAAAAAGATTTTTCCTCTCTTTCCCTCTCATTTCTCTCTCTCTTCTCTTCTTCTCTAGCAATTTTCTTCCATTTCTCCAGCCCATTTTCCTCCATTTTCCCAGCCACCTTCCTCCTTAATCCCCCACCATCTAACCCTTGAAACCTCATCTCCACCATTGATCCATCTCCCTTGGTGCTAAAGGACCTTAGTGTGAAAGTTTGGTGGTCATCTTTGAGGTGGGTGCTCCTTTAGATGTAAAAATCTATTTTCTATAGCCTAGATGGTTTCTTTTTTTCATGAGGGAAGTGTAGGACCCACCAATCAATGGTGGAGATCCCACACAATCCCATGATTGTAGCCTAATGGCCTATCTTATGAATGCATGATCCATGCATGGGGCCTTTCTTTATGGGCCCCATCATGACCGTTTTCTTTCATATCATATTATGTTTGGGTCATCTAGACCTTATAACCATGGTGGGGATGACATCCTCACCATGCATTTTAATTATAAGCCATGCATGTGCAAGATTCATGTTATAAATGTAAATTTATATATGATGTGTGGGTGTGATTGATCTAGGGAGGGCTCAATAGTGGAGGAGCCCTTTCCCTATGACCGGATTGTCCTTCTATCTCTCTTTTTTCTCATTTTATTTCCTGATGTGTGTGGCTCATTTGGTGGGCCTAGGACATTCATAAATTTCAGCAAGGTGGGATGCCCAAACTGCCCATTGTTTGATTTGGGGTGTCCTACTTACTGCCTTAATGATGCATGCAAGGTGTGTTGACTTTAGATTATGACATAGACATTTGTGGGGCCCACTAAGGAAGGCCACACCATCCTCCATTAATGTGTTTTCCTTTTTATTTAACGTATATAATAAATTTTATCTAAGTACATGTTGCTGTTCAGAATTTTCTGGACAATTTCTGGTTGTTTTTGGACCAGATTTTGAGACTGTTTGGGGGACTATTCATACCCATCAAATATACTTTTTTGAAAGGTGGGGATCTCTTCTTAATGTTCTCCAAATTTCAGCTCCATCTGACCTTGATTGAGGTCCCAAAGGTATGGTCCAAGTGAGGTGGACAGTCTGAATTTTCTACACTATTCCAGCAACGTTCCACCATGGACAGTTGGATTTCTGAAATTTTTTAAAATATTTATAGGTGTTTAAAAATTATAAAAATTTATTCAGGGGTGGCCTACTCAAGGTAGGACCCACCTACAAAATTTGGGGGCCAATGGACACCTGTACTTACCATAGTGATGGCTGGACTGGCCCATTATAATATAGTGTCCAGATCAGTCTAATTTTTAGTACAGATTGATTTATCTAAATGAATTAAAATATTTATAGGTGTCTAAAAATTTTAAAATTTTATAGGGATGTGATCTACTCATGGTAGGACCCACCTACCAAATTTCAGGGCCAATGGACCCCTGTACACACCGTGGCAAGGGCCGGACTGGCCCACCACGTTGGGACGTTCAGGTATGTCCGATTTCATGGATAGTCTGTATTGTTTAAACTAATTAGAATACTTATAAATATCTAAAAATTCTAAAAGTTTGTGGCGGTGTGGCTCACATATGGAAGTATCACTCTGTAAAATTTCAGCCTCAAATGACCCCTTTAGGGAATCCAAAAAAATGGTCCAAGATGGCTGGACTCCCAATTTTTTTGTTGTGCAGTCCAACAATATGCTTGATAAAAACCAAAATTTAAAAATATTTCTCTTGATGGTGGGCCATATTTTTGGGTTTCCTCTCATTGTATGTATGATGAGGGGCCATGACCCTCAATTTTTAGAGTTTTAGAGGCCTTGGGCCCACTCCAATGGAGTGCCCAAATTTAGGACAACAATATGTTATAATTATGCTTGGACTTAGGCTGAAATTTTGAGGAGTGAGGCCCACCACATTTATGAAGGTATTAGAGGAGATAATTGATACCTTTAGTTTCTTAAATTTTAGGCTTAATAAATGTACTTTTGAGGCCCACCACAGTTGAATTTAATTGGGTCCATGAATGTAGCTATTTGTTAAACTCTTTAGGCCCAATTGGGTTGGAACCTTCCAGATAGACCCATTGAACTATTGGGCCATTTTACTATACTATTATGTTGGGTTAGTGGGCCAGATTACACAAGTAGATGGGCCCTTGATTGCCCATCAAATCAACTTTATACTTGGGCCGAGTTGTAGGCCCAACTCACTTGACTAAGAGCATGACATTTGTCCATGTGGTTTGAGCAATGGGCCGCCCACTAAGCCACTATAATATATGGGATTAGTGAATTTTATGTTGGGCCCTAACCTTTCCCTTATGGGCCCATAGTGTTATATATGAGTTGGGTTATGTGTGTTCTCCTTGAACCCATATTTTGGGTAGGCCTTGGGCCACCCTTTCTAAAGCCCAACATGAGTGTTTATGGTATAATTATGGCTGCTCATTTCTTATTTTTGATGTTGCATGGGCCTTGGTCCTTGATTCATGATCAATTAGAGATGGACTACCTCTTAGGGCCCAATTTTGGTTAGATGTCCACGTTGGTGGCCTTAAGGTAGGCACATGGGCTTCTATAGGTGGTTAAAGGCCCACCATAGAACCTTGCTAAGCCATCTCACTATTTAGACCCATACCATTATTCTCCTTAGTCTTGTGGGCTACCCCAGGTATATGGGCCCCCACTAGAGGTTGTATTCCTTATGAGGAATTAGTTAAGTACATAGACCCTTCATGGTTAGGTAGAGAGTTCATCTGCACCGTATTGGCACCCTTATTCATCTTCATGGCCCACTCCCATACAAATCATATGCATGCTTGGTTGAGGAATGATTGGTCATGGTTGTGGCATTGTGTAGGACATGTTGGTATCTCCCTGAGAGATGAATGCTTGAGATTGATGCATGGGTGATTGTGTGATTCATGCATCTGGCATTGCATAGCATGTGGATATCTGCTCTTACTTCATCAGGGCCTTACCTCCATAGGGATATTCGTGGATGGTCGTATGTGTGGACACCGAAAATATTAGTTGAGCATACCGAGTGCATACGATGCCCATGGGTGAAATTTTCAAAACTTACATGGTACCAAGGATCTGCTCCAACGCCCTGACCGGGTGGAATACATGAGCGTACGAGGGCCTTATACCGTTAGGCTGTGACTCCCACTGTCGTGTAGTCGGTTGGATAGGGGTGTGGCCTTACCTACCTGGTGTGTAGTGGGCATTGCTAGGCTGAGTCTGACCAGCTCGTAAATGGGTCCGCTACCGTCAGGCCTTGTTGGTGATTGGCTGTCCACAGGCGGGTAGTGAGGTCTCTTATGCTCGTTTGACTGTGCGGGGTCTGTAGAGCGACAGTCATTCAGCAGTGTAATGGACCCCGGTGATTTTCTTATGATTGGAAATGTACTTGACTTATGATTTGGATATGAGCACTGGCATTACTTGCATCGCATTAGCATTGGTTGTACAAGCCCCCTTCATGCATTGCCTTGGTTTGACATCCAGTACTCATTACATCATATTCATGATAAGCCTTGGTAAGGTTAGTGATTTTTCCATTGAGCACATTTCCCTTTTTGCCTCTTCTACTATTCTTCTGTGCACCATTGTCACACACTTTCACCACCCTCTAAGCTTCTATAAGCTTATGCATGATTGATGCGTGCAGGAGATTCTAGGCATGCATCGTAGCAGCAGCGCGTGGAGTAGAGCGGAGCTTTTGAGGACTCCAGTGTTGCCGACCTTTTTCTCTTCTCCTTTTATCTCATGTATGTCCTTTTGGACCTTATGGATGATTGTAAAAGTTCAAATTCTTAGTGGATTTTGTGATGTGTTCCTTTGTTATTCTCAGATATATTTGCTGTGATTTTGGGTATGCTCATATTGGTAATGATTATACTGTAATAAAAATTCTCCTTATAGGATCTCAAGATCGGAACCTGCCTCAGGAGCCAAGAATGGGATACTATGGAGGCTGTTACGGCCAGAACCGGTCATCGGGTCTCTTGTGATTCTGGTTACCGAGTCTGGGGCGTGACAGAAAATGGATGGCCCATAGAGAATAATTGGTACCATCAAAACTACAACGTGTGGCCTCTACATGGGATGAGTCCTTGTCCATAGATCTAAAGTAATGTAAACCACACGAAGAGTCACAACAGAAGGAGGTTTTGGATGTACCTTGCAGCAGAAGGATCACAACATGCAACAGAAGGAGATACCCAAGGGATTGCAGTTTCTGGATCTCGATCTAGCGTAATAGCATTAGCAACAGGGTTTATAGTTTTTAGATCTGACGCAATAGCAACAACAACAGGGGTTGCAATTTTTGGATCTGGTACAATAGCAACAGGGCTGAGAGCAGAGGGACGTGCAGAAGGGCTGAGGGAGTAGCAAGAGAGGTCGGATGATGCAGTAGGGGCGAGCGGACGAGTAGCAAGGGTAGTCAGACATCGTCGGGGTGGTTGGACGTAGCAGTAGGGGTGACCGGACACAATAGGAATGGTTGGACTGGCTATGTGACACTGTAGGGGCAGTTAGATTTGTCAGGAGATAGTACAGGTGACGAAGGGGGTGTCGAAGTTGGATCAATAGGGCTTTTATACCATGAAAACAGTGAAAACAGAGAGAAGCCAAAATGCTTTCTGTATTTGAGACAACCCTAAAGGGTTGAATATGTAGAGATTACAATCATCTATATAAGAAAAATAATAAAATCGAAATCCTTTACCTATAGAAATGAACCATACAAGGTATACTAGCTATACAAGGTATATAAGGTGTATGACCTATCTAACAAAACAAGCTCTCTGTACAGTATAATGTTTATATAAGGGAAAAACATTTAGAGAGAAGGTTATCTCCTTAATAGTGATTTTTCCCCTAAATAGTGATTCATTGGTGAGAAATTTTAAGGTGAACGAGTGGGAGATACTAGTAAACTTAGTACTGTTATTTTTTCTTACTTAAGTGAAGAAGAAAATTGTGTTGCTAGCTCATACAAGTAAGCATGTAGCTGAACTACGTAAAATTTTGTGCTCTTGTCTTCTTCTTCTTCTTTTTTTTTTTTTTTTTTTTTTCCTTTAGTCATTAGGTTTTGATTTGGCCATTTTATTTTGTAGTTTTTCTTCACTTGTATTGATTACAAGTTGGTATTTTTCCACAACAATCAATGTCAAATCCAAAGGTTAAGAAGCTTTTAGCAATAGATATTGTTGGTGTTTCCAATTGTTTCATATGATTGGATTGAGTTATAGCAAATTCAAGGTGCTGAAGTTCAACGAATCTAATTATATGTTGTGGAAAATGAAGATAAACTAATATTAGTGAAGAAAGGTTGCATAGTTGCAATAGAAGGAAAAGAAAATAAGTCCACAATTATGATTTGAATGATAGATCTTATTCATGCATTAGGTAATTAGATTTTATTTAGCATGTCTAATCAAACCACTTTCAAAGAATTGTAGGACAATTTGTAGAACTATACTGCAAGACGTGGCACATATATATTCTCGACATGGCTAGACCAAAAGAAGACTAAATGAAAACAAAATTAGTCCATCAAATTCATGCATAGTCCCACATGGGGCATGATGTAGTTGTGCCCTTGGCACGTCGATTCAAAGAAATTCAATTCAAATAAGGACAAATTGTCATTTGAAGTGTTAATCGTAAGTCGGCCATAACTTTTGATTCGTGTATTGTTACCAGACACAACACCTATCAATCTCTACGTAACAGGCCATCTAGGGTCAACTGACCCACATTTTAGGTAGCATTAGTCCTTTTTGTGAGAAAATGCACACTTACATTTCAAAAATATTTTGTGAGAAAATGCACACTTACATTTCAAAAACGATATTTTAGTAAGAAATTACTATTTTTAGTAATTTCGATTATGATTTATGTTGTATTTTCTTATTTTTATATTTTCATTATTTTAAATTACTTGTAATTTACTTTTTATTTTTGGTAAATGAGGCTTTAGATGAGTTTTACTATTTGGGTAACTTTCAATTAGGATTAGAATTTTTCTATTTTGGTAATTTCAAGTTAGGGTATTTTTTTCTTTATTAGTGGTGTAATCGAGAAATCATACACATTATAGATATTATTCAATAAAAATTTGAACTTTCTCTTATTATTTCTTATGGATTTAAGAAACTACCTTGTGGATTCAATGTTTTAATTACTTGAGGAAGATTGTGATCTTTCTCATTATTTCTTCATGCTCTTCCCTGCATCATATAGGAAGGTAAACCAATGTCTAACCAGTTTTTCTTCGATTACAACTTGAAGATGAAGGAATAATTCTATTTTTAAGAACACTTAAATAGTTTTTTTTTGAAGTACAATTGAATGAGTTTGGTACTCTAACTAGCATAAAAATGTTAATTACTCAAATGTAAATATTGACAATGAAGAAAATGTTAAACTTTAGCATTACTTGATGATAGACTTATGGGACGATTTATAAATCATGAAAATGGTTAAGATATTAATATTGAGTCAATTACGACCACATTGTTTACTGAAGAACCTACTAAAAACACTTAGAGATCTTTAGTGATACCATAATGGTCAGAGAAAGATATATATATATATATATATATATATATATATATATATATATATATATATATATATATATATATATATATATATATATATATATATATATATATATGGAAAAGATCAAACTAGACTAAGTCGAAAAGGTAGAAAATAGTAAAATTGTGAAAAGAATGGTGAAACTTGAGAAGACAAATCAATAAAAATTTAAACTTGATTTGCATGATTAGACATCATATTTAAAGGGTTTCCAAGGACACCTATTTGAGAAAGATGATTCATCTGATAACAGGAAAATGTTACCATATCTAGTTCCATAAGAGGATCTGAACCATGAATAGATATTCGATTCAGATACTTTGTTTCATATGATACCATACATGGATCATTTTTTACATATCAATTATGTAATGACAACACAATTTATATAGGTGATGATATAATAAATGTAAAATTGTAGATATTGAAAATATCATAATCACTATGCCGATACGGTCACATGGATAGTTTTGAATGTGTGGCACATACTGGACCTACAAAAAAGTCTTCTGTTCAAAGAAAGTTTAATGAAGATGGCTAAAAAATTACTAAAGAAAAATGTCGGTTGAAAGTAAAAAGGGAAAGATGAAGTATGTGAGAAACAATAATGAAGGATAGTACACTTCAAAAGAATTTAAGAATGTTTTTTACAATGGGCATTGCATCGAAAAGCATTTTACAATCTCTGGTACTTCGTGTATAATAGAATGTTGTATATATAAACCGTATGCTTATAGATTGCGTTAGGAGTACACTTAGTTCGGCTATGCTTGAGCATTGCTATTGGGCAAAAGCTAATATGACTAACAACTTGGTGAATCGGTCTCCTACAACTACATTAGATTGTAAAAAGAAAAAAAGAAAAAAAAAAAAAAAAAGAAAAAGAAAAAGAATAAGAAAAAAAGACATCAAAACCGCCTTAAAAAGTTACAGTTTGAAAGAACTTTTATTGTGGCTTCATACCTTTGGCGCACTGCTTATATATAGATTCCTAAAGAGCAAAGGATGAAGCATGATTCGAGGTACATAAAGTGTATTTTTCTTGTATATATAGATAAAACAAAGGGGTAGAAATTGTTGAACCCTATTACTCACAAGTTGGTAATTAGAGGTTATCTTTAATGAAAATTCGATATAAAAGGAAAAAGAATAAAAAAACCTTAAAGTTGCAAGAGATGATTGAGTTAGAATCTACAAGAAATGTTCAAAATCAACCTACTGACTCATAAGATTAACAAGGACATTGTTAAAGATGAAGCAAATGAAGAGCATGCAGATGGGATATTGGATACTAAAACTCAAAGTTATAAAGGCTAACTAAAGAGAACTATACAAACTTTTATTTGACTCAAGGATTATATTATGGCTATGCTTCTTTTTTTTTTTCTAAAAAGTGGACGCATGTCACAAGAATTTCATTGATCTGCAAAATATAAAGACATTCGGGTGCGTCCCAACAAAAAAACTACGGTCCACACCTATCATATCTCCACAAGAAAACTAGACACAAAGATAGAAGAGAATCCCCAAGAGATGCTCATCTCAACCACACCTATCATATTATGGCTATGCTTGTATGATAAAAGAGTATGATTCTTGTCCACACCAAAAGGCATGTGAATTTGTAAATGCTAGTTAGTGGTGAGCATTTATGGGAGTAGAGATAGAAGCTCGATATAAAATAGGACTTGAAAATTAAATAAATTGTCAAAATTTCAGAAAACTATTAGCTAAAGATAGATTTACAATTTGAAAAGGACACTAAGGAGAATATTAAAAGATATAAAGTCGAGTTGCTTGTGAAAGAAAATGCTCATAAATTAATTATTGACTTTAATAAAGATATTGAGGTTGAGAAAGTGGACAGACGCCACAAGAATTTCATTGATTTGCGAAATATAATGACATTCGGGTGGGTCCCAACAAAAAGACTACGGACCACACCGGTCATATCTCCACAAGAAAACTAGACACAAAGATAGAAGAGAATCCCCAAGAGATCCTCATCTCAACCACACCTATCATATTATGGCTATGCTTGTATGATAAAAGAGTATGATTCTTGTCCACACCAAAAGGCATGTGAATTTGTAAATGCTAGTTAGTGGTGAGCATTTATGGGAGTAGAGATAGAAGCTCTATATAAAATAGGACTTGAAAATTAAATAAATTGTCAAAATTTTAGAAAACTATTGGCTAAAGATAGATTTACAATTTGAAAAGGACACTAAGGAGAATATTAAAAGATATAAAGTCGAGTTTCTTGTGAAAGAAAATGCTCATAAATTAATTATTGACTTTAATAAAGATATTGAGGTTGAGAAAGTGGACAGACGCCACAAGAATTTCATTGATTTGCGAAATATAATGACATTCGGGTGGGTCCCAACAAAAAGACTACGGACCACACCGGTCATATCTCCACAAGAAAACTAGACACAAAGATAGAAGAGAATCCCCAAGAGATCCTCATCTCAACCACACCTATCATATTATGGCTATGCTTGTATGATAAAAGAGTATGATTCTTGTCCACACCAAAAGGCATGTGAATTTGTAAATGCTAGTTAGTGGTGAGCATTTATGGGAGTAGAGATAGAAGCTCTATATAAAATAGGACTTGAAAATTAAATAAATTGTCAAAATTTCAGAAAACTATTGGCTAAAGATAGATTTACAATTTGAAAAGGACACTAAGGAGAATATTAAAAGATATAAAGTCGAGTTGCTTGTGAAAGAAAATGCTCATAAATTAATTATTGACTTTAATAAAGATATTGAGGTTGAGAAAGTGGACAGACGCCACAAGAATTTCATTGATTTGCGAAATATAATGACGTTCGGGTGGGTCCCAACAAAAAGACTACGGACCACACCGGTCATATCTCCACAAGAAAACTAGACACAAAGATAGAAGAGAATCCCCAAGAGATCCTCATCTCAACCACACCTATCATATTATGGCTATGCTTGTATGATAAAAGAGTATGATTCTTGTCCACACCAAAAGGCATGTGAATTTGTAAATGCTAGTTAGTGGTGAGCATTTATGGGAGTAGAGATAGAAGCTCTATATAAAATAGGACTTGAAAATTAAATAAATTGTCAAAATTTCAGAAAACTATTGGCTAAAGATAGATTTACAATTTGAAAAGGACACTAAGGAGAATATTAAAAGATATAAAGTCGAGTTGCTTGTGAAAGAAAATGCTCATAAATTAATTATTGACTTTAATAAAGATATTGAGGTTGAGAAAGTGGACAGACGCCACAAGAATTTCATTGATTTGCGAAATATAATGACGTTCGGGTGGGTCCCAACAAAAAGACTACGGACCACACCGGTCATATGTCCACAAGAAAACTAGACACAAAGATAGAAGAGAATCCCCAAGAGATCCTCATCTCAACCACACCTATCATATTATGGCTATGCTTGTATGATAAAAGAGTATGATTCTTGTCCACACCAAAAGGCATGTGAATTTGTAAATGCTAGTTAGTGGTGAGCATTTATGGGAGTAGAGATAGAAACTCTATATAAAGTAGGACCTGAAAATTAAATAAATTGTCAAAATTTTAGAAAACTATTGGTTAAAGATAGATTTTCAATTTGAAAAGGACACTAAGGAGAATATTAAAAGATATAAAGTCGAGTTGGTTGTGAAAGAAAATGCTCATAAATTAATTATTGACTTTAATAAAAACTTCTCTTTAGTTGTTTGATTGAGTTTTATCCTGTGTTGGACATGACAATGACGCTTGATTGGAGCTCAAGTAATTGAATGTGAAAGTTGTATTTTTAGATGGAATTCTGGATGAAAATTTTATATAGCTCAACTCAAAGGCTTTATAAAAAATGATTATTTTATTTCGTCAGTTGAATATATTTCTATACAATTTAAAGTAGGCGTCAATGTGTTGGTAAAAAAGGTTTGATTCTTTCATTTTGAGCTTAGGATTTGAGATATGTAAAGCATATTATTTTGTCTATATTTGTACATAGCTAGAACAATGATGTTTCATTATCTTGTTATTGTATATCGATGATATGCTAACTATAGGTAGTTATAAAAATAACGTTACAACATTGAAAGCTTTTTTTTTTTTTTTTTTTTGTTAGAAAAACTGATATGATACATTTACATGTTATTAATAAGATTCTTGGGATGATCATACTTAGAGATAAAAAGAATAGAAAAGTCTGGATAACTCAAAGGGGTTATGTTGATCTGTGCCACTTCAATATGTAGAATTATAATCCAATTAGTACTTAATTTTCTATTGGTTATAAGATGTCTTTGAATTAGTATGCTAATATCGAAGTAGAGAAGGCGAATATATCTCAATTACCATATTCATTAGTAGTAGAGAGCCTTATGTTTACCATAGCATGCATTAAACCAAATGTTGTACCAGGAATAAGTGTAGTTAGTAAAGATATGGTAAACCTTAGTAGAAATCATTAGACTGACAAAATTCATTATTCGTTACTGAAAGGGTACTTCTGAGACAACTATTTGTTATAGAGACCAAAACTTAGTGTGAGCTAGGGTTATAGATGTAGATTATACATGAGCTTATGATAAAATAAAATCTACTATAGGTTACTGATAACACATGTATACTATAGATCTTGGAGAATTCTCTTTTAGTATTGTATATTGATTTACCCTAATAAAATTTATTTATAGATGTACAACCTATGAATCTTGCTACACATGAAAGAAAACTAAATTACAATATATATTTATGGATCCCCTCCCTCGAACTGATGTAGTGAATCAATTAACAATAATTTGTATATTAGAAAAGAATGTTATGCTATTATGAGGCTCTTTGTAAGAATATCTACAAGTTGATCCTAGGATACAATATGTGGAAGAGAAAGAATTCTACACTAAAAATTTTTAGGAATAAATTGACAATCCAACTCAATGTGTTTTATCCATTTGGTTTTGCTTACTTTTCTTTTGGCATTGCATGATAATCATAGTGGTAAGATGTTCCTAACCATCCTTGCCTAGACCTGTCTTCTACTAATGTAACACCCCGTCCAATATGAACATTGTCCTGAGGTGCCCACGTGCGAACTGGCACAGGACCGTATATATTAATTGCACATGTGAATGGATTTTTAGTTAATTAATCTGGATCAATCCACTAATAATATGTTAATCCAACTACGTTCGGGCCGAGCACGGGCTGTAGAACCAGTCAGTCTAATAGCCTTGGCGACTGCCTGTGTGAGCCATGCAATGCCTGGGGTAGGACCGAAATCTCTAAAATTCGTAGAGGTCTGGAGCCTCACTGGAGTTGAGGTCCATGGCGAACGTCAGGCTCAAATGATGCTCAGAAATGGTAAATTTGTGCTGTCCAGTTAGCACTTAGCACTTGTAATCTGCAAGTTGCCCCACTCAAAACACAAGTACCTGAATTTTTAAAACAATTGACCCTATGACTTGAGCCAGTGATTATGCGCATTTCAGCTATTGGATCTCTTCTAAATTTACATTGAAGGCTAGAAATAATTCCCTGCACTCGCCTACAAAATCTGACTATTGATTGAGGGACGGTGACTATTGATCACAAATCAGGCCATTACGGCAAAACCCTGCATCCATTTGTGATTAAACCTTGCCCAGCCCTTCATCGGGCTATGGAGCACATGTTCCATGAATCAGACGGGCCAGGGCTCCATCAGGATAGCCCCAATAATAAAAAAAAATGGGCTCACAAGGCCATTGGAGGAATTTCAACAAACTATGGGGCCAACTGAAATAAATCTGGACATAAATATCCAGCCCTCTCTCTCACTCCCATAAACTCCAGTAGTTAAGAGAGTGAGAGAGAGAGAGAGAGCAAGGGAGGAGAGAGAAAGGGGATTTTGGGGGTGTAATTGGTTGTGGTGCTTGCGATTTGGGAATCCCCACACCTACACATCCCTATTGCCGGAAAACGTCGACTCAAATAGCCGTTGGAGAAAAATTTTGCCCAATCTAAGGTAAGATAGGGCTCCAAATCATGTTTTCCTTGATTCTAGCTACATACATGTGATTTACCCTCTACCCCATGCAATGTAGGGCCCCAACACATCGAGCTTGCGGACCCGGCGGTGCTAGGATGATTTTAGCAACTTTTGGTCAACAATAGGTGTAGACCATTACCTTTAGGAGTCCGATTATTGTGCCTAACATAAATTTAGTGAATGTGTGTAGTGCATTGTAAGTGCATGTGCTGAAATTTCATTGGATTACATGAATGAGACTTTAGGGCTAGGACTTCTTCAAAGTTCGGAAAGGGGCTTTGGCCCAAGCATCCCCAATTACATGGAATACTGAATTACATATTTAATCAGGGTATGAACTTCAATTTCTTCAAGTAATGTTGATCCGTTGATTTGACCTTATTGCATGCCACGTATATGTGGTGTTGTGGTGATGAATGTTGATAAATTTCTAAATTGCTGAATTATTTTCATTCAATTCCCATTACATGGCTGTTTGGTGTAATTTATGCTAAAATTTTGAAATTGAACTAATATATTCCGATGTATGACTGTCCTTATGAATGTATAGGTTGGAACATGTTATACATGACTCGTATGTTTGGTGGAACTTCATATGTTGTTGTCCATGTACTGAATTTACTGATTTATGTCTATCATGTGTGAATTGTCTCCAAAGTTGACAATATTTGTTCTGCATTGATGCGTATACCCTTATGGATCGGCCGATTATCTGGAATTATTTGGGCGATCTCTTGTTGGACCTGCTTGTGAGTAAATCTGGCCCAATTAGCTGAACTGTGGGTTACTGGCCGTAGTTGGACTGCATGAGACATTGTTCTCAGGTCGATTAGTTATGGTTCAACTTGTTGGGGTATATTAACTCACAAATTGGCCATCCTTGTACGTTAACCATGTTTGATCATGCCTGTATGAATCCAAAGTACCCTAAGACCTTTGTGCCCACTATTAACTATAATTTATGGCCCACAAGAATCATGAGCCGAGGATGGTGTTATGGGACACTATGCCCATTTTTTCGGCCTACGTTGGGGTAATGAGTCTCCTCGTAGTGACCAGTGAGCACATAGACTCGTGAGCTAGGGATGGCGGTATGCGACACTGTGCCCATGCTGTCGGCTTGTGTTGGGGTGACGACCTCCCTATAGTAACCGCGAGTAGAACATTTAAGTCTCAATTGTCTTCGTCTGAGCTTATGGATTTTGAGATTGACGACCCCATTCGGGGCTAAGGATCGCGAGATTCATATGATCATGGCCCTTGAGTCGCGCGATCGAATTTGGGCAATAACTCCGCTAAGGATATTTCACTTTCCCCAACTTGCTAGACGAATGAACCTAATTAACCAACTGGGCTAACATGTTTCACAACATTGCATTACTATTGTGGTGATTCGGCAGTCAAGGTCACAACCGAGGGAGTATTGGTCATTGCGAACATTAGATGTCGTCGCTTGAGTGAGTGTTGGTGGTGAGGGGCGTGTACCATATCATTAAACCATGTATTGCATTAACCAACAATATTTAGGATTCTATGATGTATGTTGTTCATTAAATATATTTTATGCATGATAATTTGTGTGGCCTATTGCTAATGGTACCACCGAGTTAGCTACTCACTCCCACTTTGGGACGGTGTTTTAAAACACCAACCAGAATCTAGCATGGATGTAGGTACCCTGGAGTAAGATGCACTGGACGATGTCGGTATAGACGATGATGAGGATCAGACGTATTCCAGACGTTGGCGGACCCTACTAGTCGATGGATGATGGCGGGATTGGGCCAGAGCCCAAATCATTTTGGGGAGTAATGTGTGGATGGGATAGGATCCTTAAATGACAATACTATGGATTGTTGGGTTTATTTATGGTTATGTTGGAGAATTTATTTACTTTAGTAGTACTTAGATCTTGTTTAATTGGTTGAATGTTAAGCATGCTTAGTTTAATTCTCCATTGCCTATTAATACCTGATATTTATATGCATTCGTGACTCATCAGTGCACACTTGGCACTCAGGAATTCAGGAGCCGAGTTCCTACTCGACCCTTGAATTTCGGGGCATTACAACTAATGATCTTATCCATTCATTTGTACATCCCGATGAGCGACTCACCTCTCCCATGACTCTCTCTCTTTCTCTCTCTCTTCGCGTGCACACGAAGAGTGGACCTAGTGGACGATGCAAATAGGTGATGTGAATGCCAAAGTCCGCATACACTGAACCCATTAGGTAATCATGAGGATTGTAATTCCACTTATTAGCACGTGTTTACCACCGTGGCATGCATGTGCGAGAGATCAGGGTCCTCCATCGAGCAGACCTTTTAGTTAATGTAGCACATCCTAAAAATAGGTTTGCTCATCAGGTGGGCCTCATGTGTCTGAGGGAAAAATGACTTAGCAAAGATAGCTTGATACACATTCAACATACAAGCGCATTCCATGTTATGAATGAACAATGACCTATTTCTACCTAGGGTGAGTACATCATGTTCCATGTAAGGCCTATTTGGACAATGGCCATGGAAAATGCAGTGGAATCCTTTCCAAACGGGAAACAGTGGAATCCCTTAATAATTTCGTTGTTTGGTTTGTAGTGTTATTTTCCATGTAAATGCTGGAAGGTCATTGGATGAAGGGTGAGAAATGTCTCTTGTAAGTTTGAAAATCAAGGTAAGTAACTTTGAAAATCCAGGAGAAATCTACCACCACATCTTATTTTGAGTAAAACCTTGAAAATCATGATATTAATTTATGATTCAAGGTACATAAAGTGTATTTTTCTTATTTATATAGATAAAACAAAGGGGTAGAAATTGTTGAAACCTATTACTCACAAGTTGGTAATTAGAGGTTATCTTTAATGAAAATTTGATACAAAAGGAAAAAAGAATAAAAAACCTTAAAGTTGCGAGAGATGATTGGGTTAGAATCTACAAGAAATGTTTAAAATCAACCTATTAACTTGTAAGATTAACAAGAACATCGCTAAAGATGAAGCTAATGAAGAGCATGCAAATGCGATATTGGATGCTAAAACTCAAAGTTAATAAGGCTAACTAAAGAGAACTATAAAAACTTTTATTTAACTTAAGGATTAAATTATGGCTATGCTTTTTGTGTTTTTTTTTCCAGAAAGTGGACGTATGCCACAAGAATTTCATTGATCTGCGAAATATACAGACATTCGGGTGGGTCCCAACCAAAAGACTACAGACCACACCTATCATATCTCCACAATAAAACTATACACAAAGATAGAAGAGAATCCCCAAGAGATCCTCATCTCAACCACACCTATCATATTGTGGCTATGCTTGTATGATAAAAGAGTATGATTCTTGTCCACACCAAAAGGCATATGAATTTGTAAGTGCTAGTTAGTGGTGAGCATTTATGGGAGTAGAGATAGAAGCTTTATATAAAGCAAGACCTGAAAATTAAATAAATTGTCAAAATTTTAGAAAACTATTGGTTATAGATGGATTTACAATTTGAAAAGGACACTAACGAGAGTATTAAGAGATATAAAGTCGAGTTGGTTGTGAAAGAAAATGCTCATAAATTAATTATTGACTTTAATAAAAACTTCCCTTTAGTTGTTTGATTGAGTTTTATTCTGTGTTGGACATGACAATGACGCTTGATTGGAGCTCAAGTAATTGAATGTGAAAGTTGTATTTTTAGATGGAATTCTGGATGAAAAATTTATATGGCTCAACTCAAAGGCTTTATATAAAATGATTATTTTATTTCGTCAGTTGAATATATTTCTATACAATTTAAAGTAGGCGTCAATGTGTTGGTAAAAAAGGTTTGATTCTTTCATTTTGAGCTTAGGATTTGAGATATGTAAAGCATATTATTTTGTCTATATTTGTACATAGCTAGAACAATGATGTTTCATTATCTTGTTATTGTATATCGATGATATGCTAACTATAGGTAGCTATAAAAATAACGTTACAGCATTGAAAGATTTTTTTTTTTTTGTTAGAAAAACTGATATGAAACATTTACATGTTATTAATAAGATTCTTGGGATGATCATACTTAGAGATAAAAAGAATAGAAAAGTCCGGATAACTCAAAGGGGTTATGTTGATCTGTGCCACTTCAATATGTAGAATTATAATCCAATTAGTACTTAATTTTCTATTGGTTATAAGATGTCTTTGAATTAGTATGCTAATATCAAAGTAGAGAAGGCGAATATATCTCAATTACCATATTCATTGGTAGTAGAGAGCCTTATGTTTACCGTAGTATGCATTAAACCAAATGTTGTACCAGGAATAAGTGTAGTTAGTAAAGATATGGTAAACCTTAGTAGAAATCATTAGAATGGTAAAGTATACTTCTAAAGTATACTTCTGAGACAACTATTTGTTATATAGACCAAAACTTAGAGTGAGCTAGGGTTATAGATGTAGATTATACATGAGCTTATGATAAAATAAAATCTACCATGGGTTACTAATAACACATGTATACTAGAGATTTTGGAGAATTCTCTTTTAGTATTGTATATTGATTTACTCTAATAAAGTTTATTTATAGAGATGTACAACCTAAGAATTATGCTACACATGAAAGAAAACTAAATTACAACATATATTTATGGATCCCCTCCCTTAAACTGATGTAGTGAATCAATTAATAATAATCTGTATATTAGAAAAGAATGTTACGTTATTATGAGGCTCTTTGTAAGGATATCTGCAAGTTGACCGTAGGATGCAATATATGAAAGAGAATCCTACGCTAAAAATTTTCAGGAACACATGTACTCTCCAACCCAATGTGTTTTGCCCTTTTGGTTCTGCCTGCTTTTCTCCTGGCATTGTGTGATAATCATAGTGGTAAGATGTTCCTAACTATCCTTGACTAGACCTGTCTTCTGACAATGATCTTATCCATTCATTTGTACGTGCCAATGAGTCACTCACCTCTCCCACGATGCTCTCTCTCTCTCTACGCGCACACACGAAGAGTGGACCTAATGGACGATGCAAATAGGTGATGTGAATGCCATTGCATACACTTAACCCACTAGGTAATCATGAGGTAAGAGTTGAATTTGGCATTGAGTAGGATTGTAATTCTACTCATTAGCACGTTTTTTTTTTTGTTTTTTTTTTCCACACGCGCACACACCACCACACACTCACGCCGTAGTGGGATTTCACCACCTTTGGGTACTCGAACCCTCAACCAGTTGTTGAAACTTCCGAAAGTCTACCACTGGAGTAAGAGCAAGGACCCTTAGCACGTGTTTACCACCGTGGCATGCATGTGCGAGAGATCAGGGTCGTCCATCAGGCAGACCTTTTGGTTAATGTAGCACATCCTGAAAACAGGTCTGCTCATCAGGTGGGCCTCATGTATCTGATGGCAAAAGGACTTAGCAAAGATAGCTTTGTACACATTCAGCATTGCAAGCGCGTTCCACCTTATGAATGAACAGTGACCTATTATCTACCTAGGGTAGGTACATCACGTGCCATGTAAGGCCTATTTGGACAATGGCCATGGAAAATGCAGTGGAATCCTTTGCAGACGGGAAACAGGGGAATCCCTTAATAATTTCTTGTTTGGTTTGTAGTGTTATTTTCCATGTAAATGCTGGAAGGTCATTGGATGAAGGGTGAGAAATGTCTCTCGTAAGTTTGAAAATCAAGGTAAGTAACTTTGAAAATCCAGGAGAAATCTACCGCCACGTCTTATTTTGATTAATACCTTGAAAATTGATATCAATTTCCACCATTGTTTTAACATTCAACAACTGAAATGATACGGGTGGCCCACACGCCTTTGGTTCCATAATGGAGATTGGAAGATCAGGTGAACGTGAACTGCTGATCTACTTATCATCTCAATCGTTATCTGATCAAGTAAAATTTTGAGGTATAATCTATCCACGGTTGGACACAGAAGTTGACAGTTTTGGTTTTGGATGACTGGACCTTGGGCCCCACCTGCAAAGAGCAGAAAAGTCCTGGCGCGCAATCTTTCTTGCCAAAGAGATACGTACATGTACCATACATATAAATGCTTCCAAGCACCGTATGGCTCATGAAATTGTCTGCACTGGGAATCCTTTGCACCATCTGTTATTCCCGGGAGGTAAAATACCATTGAGAAATTTCCCTTCGTAAATTTCACTTTTGACCGACCTGCATAACTAAACTTTCAAAAGTTTACTTTCCATTACTCTACTTTAGAGCATTTTCGGTCGTGAATACCCTTCCTTTACTAAAAATTCATAATTGTGTCTTCAGATTTTTTCCTGAAATCATCTCCTCTTAAAATTTTTTTTTTTTTTTAAATTATTGAAGTCGTCTCCTCCCTTCATATTTCTTCCTAAAATCTCCACTTCGTTTTCTTCCTTAAAAGAGATTTGAAGAGATAGAAAAGGAAGAAGATGGTGCCCTTGTCCAAGAAGCCATGCATTATAAGTATAATTGGAGAAAATTACCGAAACCCTAAACCTTGGAGCTTTTTTTGGATGAAAATACCTTTTCTATATCAAAAACCCATCTTTATGTTTTCATATTTCTTCGTAAAATCATCTCGTCTCTTCGTATTACTTCCTCAAATCCTCTATTTATTTTTCTTCTTGAAATCTCCGCTTCATTTTCTTCATTGCATTAAACTGGTTATGTTGAAGAGGGATTTAATTCAGGCTTTGAATGAATAAAAAGAGAAAGAAGATGGTGCCTCTATCCAACAAGCCAAGCATTGTAGGTATAATTGTTTTGGAGAAATTCCATTTCAGTGAACTTTCACCTGTACTTGGTCAATATTCACCCTGTATTTGATCATTTTTACTTGTACTCATTGAATTTTCACCTGTACTCAATCAATTTTCACTTGTACTCATTTAATTTTCACATGTACTTGGTGAATCCTCTACTTGGTGAGTTTTCATCAGTACCTGATCAATTTTCACATGTACTTAGTTAAGTTTCACATATACTCGGTGAATTTTCACATGCACTCGGTGAATTTTCATTAGTACTCGGTGAATTTTCAGTTATGAAAAAATGACGGTTGAAAATCATCTCAAAACCTGTACTTGATGAATTTACGACGATTAAAAACCATTTCAACACTTGTACCCGTGAAGTTTAACCTGCACTTATTCACTTTTCACATGTAATTGGTGAATTTTTACATGTACACGGCGAATTTTCATATGTGAAAAATAACAGTTGAAAACCATCTCAACACCTGTACTCGGTCAATTTTCATTAGTAATCGGTGAATTTTCACATGTACTCGGTCAATTTTCATGTACTTGGTCAATTTTTACTTGTGAAAAATTGAAGGTTAAAAACCGTCTCAACACCTGTACTAAGTGAATTTACGACATTTGAAAACCATCTCAAGATCTGTACTTGGTGAATTTTCACCTGTGAAAGACCGACGATTGAAAACCATCTCAAATCTCAAATGTCGACGATTTTTACCTGTACTTGGTAAAATTCACTTGTATTTGGTCAATTTTCACCTATACTCGGTCAATCTCTCTATAGTTGGTCAAATCTTATGTACTCCGTCAAATCCTTTGTACTTGGTCAATTTCACCGAGACAACGATATTCAAAGAGAACTTGGTTAATTTTACTACGAAAAAATAAATTCATTCTTCATTCTTACCTCCCTCAGCCATCGTTCCAATAAAACACGAGTTCAAGATGAAAAAAATAGTGTGGTGAAGTGAGACATGATTTCAAAATAGAAAATTCTTATGGACAAAATCCAAAAGATTCGAAGTTTATCAATGTGACTATTTTGAATCAATGAATAGGGCCCTGAGAAAGATTGCAGATGTAAAATGACAATAATTGAAGATTTTAGGAAGAAAAATGAAGAGAAAAACTATGGGTTTTGGGGTATAGCCGAATGGAAGGAATATAACCCAAAATAGAAAGGTATTTTCGTCCAAAAAAAGGCAGGCCATACAACACATTTAGAAATGGAAAGTAAAGTTTTAGATGTTTGGTTAGGCTAGCTAGTCAAAAGTGAAATTTACATAGGGAAATTTCCCAATCCCAGAGCTCCTACCCTAGGGCCGACCATGTTATGTGCATGACATACACTATATGTCAAGCGTGCCTTCCCATGTTTACCATATAATAAATAAATAAATAAATAAATACCCTGATCAAAATGTAGGTGGGCCATTACATATAACAATGTAAATTGAGGCCTAAAACATTTAAGTCCATGGCTTGTTTTCTGCCTCAATTATATATGTTCATATGGCTGAAGCAAGCAAACGTGGGGTTAGACTCATAGGAGTTCCAACACTAAGGTCATGGGTTTGAGTACCCATTGTGGTGTAAGGTCATGGATTTGAGTACCCACTCTAGTGTATGTGGGTGTGAGGGTGTCTGTCCAAAAAAATAATAATAAAGAAAATCCTGATGAACTGAGCTGGATGCAATATGCACACACCAAGGTGGGCTCCACACACAAAGCTATGATTGGACTCCCCTCCACATTGTTCCTTGTGGTTTGGTCCACCTCATGAGTTGTAGGTTGGGATAAGTTTTGGTCCCATGGCCTCAAATTAAGGAATCTATCTGATGGATGGAGTGGGTGTCACACAAACAGCACACTGCGTGCAAACAGGTGTTATATTGAATTAGCAGTTCTTCGTCCCGTCTTCCATTCCGCAGGTTCTTCGATTTCATCACCACCGCAAAATGCAGAATCGAGGAGGGACGGAACATGGATCTCTATATACCCAGGCAATGTTCTGCAATGAATTTTTCTTATTACTTCGAAGGATCATGCATATGTTCAGATAAATATTGGATATTTGGATGAGAGTGGCATGTATACGGACCACTTCACCACCTTTGCGCTTCGTGGTTTTATCTGAGCTCAGGGAGATGCCGACAGTGTTCTCGACAGGTTCTGGCAGAAGAAAGCTGAAATTCGTCAGTAGTATTGCTGCCGATTTTTATGTGCTATTCTCCTGTGAGGACTACAAAGATGATGAAACCCATTTGAGCTTTCTTTCTATTTGAATGCCTTTAGTATACTTTGAATGTAGCATTGTCCCTTTTGCATTTGTGTCTAAGATGGTGAAATCCAGATGAGCTTTCAATCTATTACAATGCATGCCTTGGTAAGCTTTCATACTGGAAAAAAGAAAAAGATAAAATTAAATAATAATAATAATAATAATAATAAAGGAGGATGTTATACGGAATTCTCTTCTACCTATGTTGCTACTCGTGCCCACATCCAGAGATGGTCAGATAACCGGCACTGACCATCCTCTCACAATTGGGAACTAATCAGAAATAACCCAAAGGCAAGATACCACAACTTGCATAAGTACGTCTCCTGTCAACATGCCACTTGCATTAGAATATATGTATAGATGTATCATGAACTAAATCTTTTAATCATTAGAATATTGGATTTTTGGACTTTAAATAGACAGTTATATATAGAAATGGAAAATATCCTAGTCCTTTTTCGCCAAATAAGTATCCACAAATTAGAAGTCAGGATTGCTTAACCAATTTATTTTTGGGACTGTGAGTTATCAGTTTTTGGTTCCATAGTTTAATTATTTTAATTTGAGTTAATGTACGCACATATGTATGAAGCATCATATTCTGGCACCACAGTATTATACAACTCTCCTGAATTATTGGGTACGGCCCACCAAACAAAAACCATGCTGAATGGTAAATTCAAACAAGCAATATTTGTAGTTGAATGTGAATAGCTGAATAGAAAATTTTCAATGGCTCGCATTCAACTCTTTGAAATTGATGCTCATGATGAACATTTTAAAAAATAAAAAATAAAAAATGGTTTGTTCTGATTATATGATCATATCTACATCTGGAGCTTCTTGAGGCGTTGGATGTTGGTTATCTTTGTTCATTAAAAAAAATTAAAAATGGCATGCTGTTTTCTCGATCAAGCATTTATTAATTGCAAAGTGATGGGCCTTGATTGTTGATTTCAGGCCCAGCCTATCGTTTCTCATATCACCAGCAACAAAAAAGTGAGCCGACGAGAACATCTACACCTGCACACATGACAACTTGTAAGGAACATGTGAAATCCGAGTCGTGCATCAAGTGGGGTCCATGATTACCATGGTGATTGAAGATGACGGGTATGTGCATGTGGATCACCGCCGCTCTCCGGATTGCTTCTTCAGTCTCTCCTGGTGCAAATTACTTCAGCATTTCTCATTTTCTTAAGGATGTCACATCCAGGAATGCCAAGGCCGTGGTTGGGCACCACTCAGTTTCATTTTCCATTAAATTGCAACCCTTGAGGCAGTTCTTTTTTGAAATTTCACATGTTCCTTACAATGCAACGGAAACTTCCGGGCACCTCGGGCGGTAGGGGCATTGACAGAGGGAGTAATGGAAATTTCCTCTTTGCTTTCAGTGATGGCTACAGGCTCGGAACCAATGCAAAAACTGAGGCTCATGTGCTTCTTGAGGGCCTTTCCCAAGGGGTTACCAGAGGCTTCGACAAGATCTTAGTGGAATGTGGCTCCAAGACGATTATAGATTTAGTAAACTAGGATAGGGCATCAATTCGGTCCCAGTGGTATGTCTGGGCTCATATTAATTCCCTTACAAGGAAAGCTGAATTCAAGATAATATTCACCCTTCGGGAAGTTAACTGCATGGCAGACTCCTTGGCCAGACTAGTCAGCGAAGAGCAGGTTCCAGCTTTGTTGGAAGTCCAAACCAATCCGGTGCATCTTCCCTACTGTCTATTGGATTCTCAAGGAGAGTAAATGTTGGAAGAAGCTTCCAGCAACCAGGTGCATTCCTCCATGCGGTTGTTCAGTTCTAGGCCTTAAAAATGTAGAATCTTTTAATATTTCTTTTGGTGTTTGTTACAGTAGTTAATACCATGGCCCTATAGTGTAATTTAAAAGGGCATTTTTGTCTTTTCACCTTTGTGGAAAATGTCTATATAAGGGAGCTCTTATAGTCCGTTTGTGATTAAGTCAGTAAACTTGTAAGCCAGTAAAATAGCAAAGTTTATCTTCTCATTTCTTTTGTGTCCAGTGAGTTCAATTCTAAGGCTTTGTAAAGCCAAGAAAAGCTCTGGCTTATATAGCCATCAAACTGGTATCAAGCATTGGAGGTACTAAAGTATTTATTACCTCCAAGAGATGGTGTATTGCATCAAAGAAAAATCTTTCGCTTTCATTATCTTTAAAATTTTCAAAGCTCGTGTTAAAATTGAAAGTGGTCACAAAATTAAAGTATTTAGATCTGACAAAGGTGGAGAGTATACCTTAAATGCATTTTGAGATTTTTGTAGGGAACAAGGCATCAAAGAATAATACACTACAACCTATACGCCACAGCAAAATGTCATTGCGAAACGAAAAAATCACACCATCCTCGACATGACAAGAACCATGCTCAAAGAGAAAGGCCTGCCAAAGAGCTTCTGGGCAGAGGCAGTTGCATGTACTGCCTATCTGCTCAATTGGTGTCCAACTAAGAGCGTCAGAAATATGACACCATAGGAGGCATGGAACAGCTACAAACCGAGCGTGACACATCTTAGGATTTTTAGGTGTGTCGCCTATGCTTAAGTTCCAGAAGCAAGAAGAAGAAAGCTTGATGATCGGGGTGAAAAATGCATCTTCATTGGATTCAGTGGAGGATCTAAAGCCTACAAGCTTTACAATCCACTAACCAATAAAGTAGTGGTGAATAGAGATGTGGTCTTTAGTGAGGAAGAAGCTTGGAAATGGAACGATAAAGAATCAACCAAAGATATTCTATTCGAAACAGAAGAACACGAAGAAAAGCATGACCGTCAAGAGCAAACGCCCGCAACACATTCTTTGGCCACATCATCAGTTCACAAAAGTTCAGGAGTACATTCTATCACTCCTGAGAGCACTCCATCAAGTCAAAATTCGGTCAGCTCTTCCTCAACCATGACATGTATAAAAATGAAAAGCTTAAGTGACATCTATTAGAAAACTGAAGAGGTCAATCTTTTCTACCTGTATGCAGATTATGAGCCTCTGACGTTTCAGGAGGCAATAAAAGAAGAATGTTGGAGAATCGGTATGAAAGAAGAAATTCATGCCATTAAGAAAAATGACACATGGGAGCTGACCGTGCTTCCTAATGGTCAGAAAACTATTGGCGTCAAATGGGTGTACAAGATCAAATGAAATGCTGATGGTAAGATCGATTGCTACAAGGCAAGGCTTGTAGCAAAGTGCTATAAACAGAAGTATAGGATTGACTATGAAGAAGTCTTTGCTCCTGTTGCTCGCCTTGACACTATGAGGATGATTATCTCCCTTGCAACCCATCACAGTTGGATGATCTACCAACTGGATGTAAAATCTACATTCTTGAATGAAATTCTAGAAGAAGAGGTTTATGTTGACTAGCCTAAAGGCTTTATTATGCAAGGGGAGGAACACAAGGTGTATCGACTGAAGAAAGCCTTCTATGGGTTGGAGCAAGCTTCACGTGCTTAGAATGCACGCATCGACAACTATCTTCAAGAAAACGGCTTCGCCTAATGTTCATATGAGCATGCAGTTTACATTAACAAGAATGCTCACGGTGATATGCTGTTTTTTTTTTTTTAAAGAAAACAGATCCTTCATTCCATGAAAAGGTCACTGTACAAAAGACACTTTGGGCTGACATTAGGCCAGAAAAGATGCCTGACGCCACCTATCATATGATTTACAAAAGTCACCGCATCCTTGAATTTTTTTTTATTTATTTATAAGAGAAAACTGGGGCCCAATCCGAACCCGCAACTTGACCCTCTGCCACTATCGTTTGAACCTTTTTTTGATAGTCCCCAAACCGACCTTATCGAGGAATAAGAGGCCTCTCACCATCTGAGGGAGAGCTGCAATGTTAGGTAAAACCTTAGGATCTAGCCTCCCAAATAACACTAGAATTATGGGATAATAAAGCAATGAAATAAATCAAAGCATAAACCACACGACACATGAGATTTTTACATGGAAAACCCATAAAGAGGTAAAAACCACAGGACCTCATCCAGATCAACAATCCACTTTCAAGTAGAATATTATAACTGATCACAAGCATACACCGCTTGGATCAAACCTTCTTCACTCACGCAAGAGCGGATAAACAATAAGAGAATAAAAGAAAAATGGAGAGATCTCACCGATTATGAGGACGTAGAAATGCTGAGATGTCAAGTGCACATTAGATCATCTTTACAA
Source organism: Magnolia kwangsiensis (assembly GCA_037074715.1). NCBI lineage: Eukaryota > Viridiplantae > Streptophyta > Magnoliopsida > Magnoliales > Magnoliaceae > Magnolia > Magnolia kwangsiensis. The sequence goes on along the minus strand of CM073572.1, from coordinate 185,696,463 downwards.
GCAAAACCTCTCTTCCATAAGCTTCCTCTCTCTCTTTCTTTCTCTCTCACCTTTGATAGCCCTAAACCCTTTAACAAACTCTTACAAAGCTTTAAGAAACCCTCTTGCATTACCTAGAAAGCCCTAAGTACTTCTTATTTATAGTTTAAGCAACTCTCTCTCGCATGAGTGCGAAAACTGCCTCAAAATTTCGAATCTTGCACAAAATCTGACTAGAATCTACATAACCTCGACTGGTCGAGTGTAGCCTCAACCGGTTGAGCAGACCCCTCGACTGGTCGAGTAGCGTGGAGAAAATAAACCCGAAGTCGCTGGACTTCTAGTCGAGCCAGGCCTCGACTGGTCAATCCTCACCCTCGACTGGTTGAACCAGGCTCTCGACCGGTCGAGCCTGGGAGGAAAATCCCATCAAATCTCTCCCTTTCTGACTTAGGAGAGATCCACCTTCTTCAAGCCAGTCAGGTTTCTATAAACCTTAAACTTACCCTTAAGCATTGCCATGGTCGTCATATCTGACCCATTATCGGACTTTCTCAAGCTGCAAAACCTTCTGTTCCAAAGTATCCCTGATCCAGTGATACCGAATCTCTATGTTCTTCAAATTGGAGCGCTGACTTGGATTCTTGCTTAAGTGAATAACACTTTGACTATCGCAATAGACCACGTACTGTTCTTGCTTCAGGCTAAGTTCTTGTAGGAACCTCTTTCATCCAAAGCATCTCTTTACAAACCTTTGTGACTGCAATGTACTTGGCTTCTGTCTTCGACAATGCTACGAACTTCTGCAGCTTACTCTGTCAAGAGATCGCTCCTCCTACAAATGTGAACATGAACCCCGATGTAAACTTTCTAGAGTCTATGTTACTTGTCATATCTACATCTGTGTAGCCCTCTAACACAAGTTTTTCGTCACCATAGCATAGGCTCAACCTGGATGAGCCTCTTAGATACCATAGTATCCACTTCACCATTGTCCAATATTCTTTTTCAGGATTGACAAGATACCGGCTGACAACACCAGCCACCATACTATGTCTGGGCGTGTATACACCATAGCATATATCAAAGTTCCTACCGCTGACGCGTAGGGTATCTTCTGCATCTCATCCACCTCTGCCTTTATCTTGGGACACTGTCTGTCGCTCAATCTGAAATGACCATCTAGTGGAGTACTGACCGGCTTCACTGCATTCATATTGAACCGCTCTAGGACTTTCTCAATATACCGCTCTTGTGACAGTCAAAACTTCCTACTGCTTCTGTCATGAGTTATCTCCATTCTTAGGATTTGCTTAGCTAGGCCCATGTCTTTCATCGCGAATGACTTTTCCAACTCCTGTTTCAGCCTATCAATCTTCTTCATGTCTTTTTCCAAGATGAGCATGTCATCAACGTATAATAGCATAACTAAGAAATCACCATCTGAGAACTTACACCTGAACACACAGTGATCCGACTCCATTCTATCATACCCATGTTGTAACATGAATGAGTTAAACTTCTTGTACCATTGCTGTGAAGCTTGTTTCAACCCATACAAGCTCTTCCTCAGCCTACACACTATATGCTCCTTGCCCTTAACTTCAAACCCCTCTAGTTGATGCATGTGGATATCTTCTTCTAAATCACCATAGAGAAAGTCATTTTTAATATTTAACTGCTCTATCTCCAGATCCATGCTAGCCGCCAACCCAAGAAACACCCGTATGGATGTTATCTTCACCACTGGAGAGAATATCTCCTTAAAGTCTATACCTTTCCTTTGATCGAACCCTTTCACTACAAGTTCAGTCTTGAACCTCGTCTGTAAATTCTTCTGCTCAACCTTCTTTCTGAATACCCACTTGTTGCTCAAAGCTTTTTTGCCCTTAGGCAGTTTCACCATTCATAGGTGTGGTTCTTATGTAAGGATTCCATCTCCTCTTGCATAGCTTTCAACTACTCCCCCTTATGCTCATCGGTTAGGGCCTTAGAATAATCTGCTAGCTTTCCTCCATTAGCAAGTATAATGTACTTATGCGGTGAGTACCTCTTAGACAACTGTCTGTCCCTATATAACCTCCTCACATATGACTTAACAGGTGAATTAAGTGGGGGCTGCTCCCCCGGTCCATCTTCTATAGGAACTCCCTTGTCCTCTATACTTTACTGTACTCCCCTGTCATCAGACACCATGGGAGAAATAACTGGATCCAAGTCCTCTAGCTCTCCTAAATTAGACTGGTTCTTCTCTGGCTTACCAATGTCTTCTATACACTGATCTTCAAAAAATACCACATCTCTGATCCTAACGAGCTTCTTCTCGATCGGATCCCACAATCTGTAACCGAACTTTTCATTATCATATCTTAAGAACACACACTGTCTGATCTTCATATCGAGCTTGGACCTCTCGTCCTTTGGTACGTGAATGGATTCCCTGCATCCAAACACCTTAAGATGACTGTACGATCAATCATGTCCAGTCCACCTTATCAGGTACTTCTCCATTTAACGGGGCTGATGGAGACTTGTTTATCAGATATACTGTCGTGTGCATTGCTTCTCCCCAGAACGTCCTGGAAAACTTCGCATGGGATAACATGCATCTAATTCTCTCTATAATGGTGCGATTTATTCGCTCGGCCACACCATTATGCTGGGGGGTCTTGGGAATTGTCTATTCATGCCATATACCCAGGGACTTACAATACTCATGAAAGTCACTGATGTATTCACCACCATTGTCAGTGCGAATGTACTTTAATGATCTTTATGTCTCTCTCTCTCTCTCGACCATAACATGAAACAATTTAAACACATTAAAGACCTCGTCCTTGGATTTCAAAGTATAAACCTAAACCATCATAGATGCATCATCTATAAAAGTGACAAAATACAATACCCCACCTATGGTTTTTGTCCTCATAGGACCACAAACATCAGTATAAACCAAATCTAATGTATGCACTTTATTAACATAAGAAACAGATTTAACAGATAAAACTCTATAATGTTTCCCTAATAAACAATCAATACAGTTTTTGAGAGGTATTCCTATCACGTCTAGAAGGAGTCGCTTCCTTACTAGTAGCTAAAGTCCTTTTTCACTCATGTGGCATAGACGCCTATGCCACATGTCAATAGCTGAATCTTCCGTTGCGTTCAATCCACCCTTGCACACATTGACACTTAGCTTGTATAGGGTGCAACACTTCTTTCCTCTGGCTGCGATCAACGAACCCTTAATGAGCTTCCAGCGCCCACCAGCAAAGCGGCTTTCATAGCCATCATCATCCAACCTTCCCGTCAATATCAAGTTGAGGTGAAGGTCTAGGATATGCCTCACATTCCTGAGAACCAATGTGCAGCCCACATCGGTCTTCACATAAATATCACTGATCCCTATGATCTTTGATACGCTAGAATTTTCCATCTTCATGGTCCCAAAGTCACCTGACTTGTAGCTTTTGTAGAAGTCCCTATGTAGTGTCACATGAAACGAGGCTCCCGAGTCTATCACCCAATCAGTGTCCTGAATCGTAGCCATGAGACAAATATAATGATCTGCAGAAAGAATAACTACAACATCGCCATCTGAAGCGACCACACTGAAATTTAATTCATCTTTCTTCTCCTTTCTTTTTCCTATCTTGTCGTTCTTATTCTTACGATATTCATGCTTATAGTGGCCCTTCTTGCCACAATTCCAGCATTCAACATTCTTCCTGGTACTTAACTTGCCTCTTGATTTATCTCGGGCCTTCCAGCCTTTTCTGTTCTTTTCTCTCCTCCATTCCTGTGTCACAAGGGTTTCTTGCTGAGTAGACCCCTGAGACTTTCTCCTTGTCCCCTAATTGAAGAGACAACTAGTTACATGTTCCATTGATACCTTTCTGTCTGGCGTGGAGTTACTTAGAGAGACCACCACTGTCTCTCAACTATCAGGTAATGAGGTAAGCAATAGTAAAGCCTGTAGTTCATCATCCATGACCATACTCATAACGGAGAGTTGGTTCAAAATATTACAGACCTCATTCATGTGCTCAGCCACAAAATAATCATCTTTGAACTTGAGATTCACAAGTCGTCGTATCAAGAAAATCTTATTGCTGGTTGTCTTCCTCTCATACAACTCTTGTAGTTTCAGTCATAGGCTAGCGGCTGAGGTCTCCGTAGACACATAGTGGAATACAGAATCGTCCAACCATTGTCTAATAAACCCCACCGCATTCTGGTCCAATTTTTATGTTGGAGGTAACTTCGATTTTTCTAGCTAGCGATATTGAGGGATTCATTGTTAGTTATTATGTTGGAGGTAACTTTGATTTTTCCAGCTAGGGATATTAAGGGATTCATTCAGCTAATTGGATTGTATACAGGACCTAGAGTCCATTTAGCTACAAGTTTACTTTAAAGATGTGAAATTATAGATGAGCCTGAGTCTCTTCTTTGTTTCTTATCTTTGTTGATTTTTCCTAGGCTCCATTGTCTTTCATAAGGTTAATAAATTATTAGATTTGGTGGCAAGGCAGGTTAATTGAGTAGTTGCCTTGTAACCTTGCATTGCTTGCATTGATGTCTTTATCTTTGAACAATTGCATTGATGTCTTTATTTTGCACCCATGTATGTGAGTGGATAAGTGATGCCATTCTTGTAGAAATTTTACAAATCATATTTGTTGTTAGTTTGTTTTGATTCATTTTTGTTCTTACACTCGGGTTTTTCTTTTTCTTTTGAAGGTTTTCCAAGACTTTTTACATTGAAAATGCAAACGGAAATCTTGTCGATACTCTCATGTTTTAGTTCATGGAATGCCTCAGGTCAAAGATGCATACTTATGATTTCTTCATTGTGATCTGAAAATTTTCATTTGTATTGTTTCATGTAGTCTCTTTAAGCCTTCTGTGTATTTCTTGTTTAACAAAAAATTATTTCATTCGCTTAACAATTGGATGAATGTAGTAAGTAGTAACTATGAGTTGGTTCGATCATGTTGCTCCATGGATGGTGCTCTTTGATGCAACATTTGGGTCTCAGGTGTGATCTCAATTTACCTACCCACAGGAAAAAAAAGGGGGAAGAAATTACTATTTGGTGGAATATACAATATATTGGAGTTGTTCTCCTATGCTTTATTGGCATGGAGGGAGGGGATGGAGCTGGCTGGACCTCGTGATATTAAGAAATAATTTGAGTATTAAAAAATTATGAGTGTTAATCCTTTCTAAATGTCCAACTAAGTCTTAAAAATTGATATAATAGAAAATATTAATCCAAACATGAAAACATGACACAAAAGTTTCATGTTTTTATGTTATATTTGGAGAATTCATCACTGCTGCTATGTGCAACATTTTACTTCTCTGTCTGAGTTACAGTTCATTTGCAGCAACATGGATCACCTATTAAGTCTCCTGGTTATCGGCTTCAACTTTGAGATGGTATGTTGTAAGGTCATAGGATCCAACTGCATATTGTGTTTTCTAAGATGTTTATGTTTTGTTTATAATTTCAATTGATGCTTCGGTTGATGATTGGAGCATCGTGATGCTTTTATGTGATTAGATTCCCATAGTTCACTAATTTTTCATGTTCAACTTGAATATAAAGAAATTGTTGCTTATTTTATATTTACACTCAACGACACATACGGAAGAGCTGAAATTGAACATGGATGCTTTACTCTAGGAAAGCATTGATAGGTTGTCCCAACGACATATACAGAATCCTCTGTTTCTCTCTGTTTTCATTAGCTCTGCTCTTGAAAAAGAAAAAGACAAAAAAAAGATGGTGGTGTTGTCCCAACCAGCATTAGATCAGATTAGTTTTGTAGAAAACTAGAATGCCTCACGTCAATGATGGATGTAGTTTGTGTTTGTTTGGAAAAATGAGAATGTGACTATAATAAAATATATTGTAACAAGTGTATGATAGGAATTTTTACCCTTTTTTGGGGGGAAAAAGAGACTTTTATTTACAAAAATTTTCATAGGTAAAAGTTCATCGACATTTTACCTACGAAATTTTTCGTAGGTAAAAGGTTCATTCACAATTTTTTACCTACGAATCATTTCATAGGTAAAAGTTTCGTCAACAATTTTTACCTACGTCAAATTTCGTAGGTAAAAAGTCACCTACAAAAACTTTCGCAGGTAAAAGTCTTAACATTAGATGTAATTTCAACAAAGTATTTAGCTATGAAAACCTTCGTAGGTAAAAGTCTTAACACAGTTTTTACCTATGAAAACTTTCGTAGGTAAAAGTCTTAACAAACTTTTTAACTATGAATAATTTCGTAGGTAAAAGTCACCCACAAATTGTTTCTCAAGTAAAAATTTTTGCCTACGAAATCATATTATTTACTTATGAATTTTTTTTCGTAGGTAAAAGTGGAATTTCCTATAGTGAATTGTAGTACGAATGTAAGCAGGTGATCAGTTCTTATAATTTTAAGAGAAAAACTTCCATAACTCCTTAAATTGACTACGGGAATACAATAAGAAATTACTCAGAAATTGAGTAGGTAATGAGTCTCAGTACAGATGTATCGTGACCTAAAAATGATGCTTATTCAGTCATCAGAATATTGGATTAGTAGGCATATAATGGAAAGTTAGAAATGAAAAATATCCAAAATTCCTTTCTCGAGAAATAAGTTTCCACAAATCAAAAGTTAGGATTCCTCTACTAATTTAATTTTAGAAAAAAAAAAATTTAATTTTAGACTATGACTTAGCAATATTTGGTTCGATATAGTTTTGTCGACAATAATTATTCCCTACTTTAGCTGGTTTAATTTGAGTTAATGTATGTCATGTGTACAATTTCGGAGCACATATGATGTAGAGTGGGTCGTGGACACTTTTGTAGCAAAGATGGACCAGAGAAGGCTCGATCTGAAGTGAAAGTGATCAAGACTATTTGAACCTTAAAACAATCATATCTCGCAAACTGAAATGAGTTTTACGACATATCATATATAAATTTAGGGTAGGAGAAGATACTTTAGCCAACTAACCTGGCTATGCCGGATTTCCCATGATAGATTCGTGATATTCCATTAAATCAAGCCGAAATTTTTTTTTATTTTTGTTTTTAATATAAATAATAAATTTTAATTAGATTATGACTTTTGATCCTTTGAGTTTTAAGAGTTGTGCCCAACATAAAAAGGGCTTAAAAAATTAGGATCATGACCATCTATGAATAATAAGTTTACTATTTATAGTAGTCACGTTTTTAGGGAGTTCAAGTTGAGTTTAAGTCTAAAACTTTAAAGGAATGTAATTTCATTTTATTTTTATTTTTTTATTGAAAATTAATTTATTTTGAATTATTAGAAATGATGTCTATTTTTATTTTCCGTGGATTTAAGGAATCTCTGTGAGGAGTCCAGAGAGGCTCCATAAATTTAGAGTATCTACCTCTAAGGAAGACGGTGATCGACCTCATCACTTCCTTTCCTTTTTCCTTTTTTCTTTTTTCATCGTGTCCTTGCCTGCGTCAACATATGTATCACTTATCATATTCTGCCCAGGTACAACAATACTCCCCTCTAGTATTGGACGGTATAATCAAACAAACAAAATCTTTAGTTGAATGTGAACGGGTGAAGAGAAAATTTTCCGCGGTGCATATTCAACTCTTAGTAATCATTGCTCATGATTACCTTCTGAGTCGTTGGTTCGGCTCAACGACTAGAGCAAAAAAAAAAAAAAAAGTTCTCCTGATATCTGATCATATCTACAAGTGGAGCTTCTAGAGGCGCCAGATTTTGGTGGTCCCAAGAGCAAAAATGGCATGCTGCTTTCACGATCAAGCATCAATGAATACTAACGGGCCTTACTTGTTGATACCAAGCCCAGCCTATCCTAACTCATATCAACAGCAATAAATAAATAAATAATTAGCCGATGCATGCATCTTCACATGCACATATCACAACTTAGAAGGAATTTCTCACGTCCAAGTCGTGCATCACATGGGGTTGACGGTTACCACGTGATTGAAGATGGTGGGGGCACGTGTTGTGGATTGCCGTATCTCTCGGGGCCGCTTCTTTAGTCTCTCTTAGTGCAAATTACTTCAGCATTTCTAATTTTCTCAAGTGTGATTATCTTCCTCCAATATAATACGTGCCTTATAATCAAAATCTAAACCGTTCATGCGAAAGAGCTTCCTTGAAGTTGGGACATTTTTTTACTTGAATATCAATCGTTGGTTTACTTCCGACCACAAAATACAGGGTGTCAATGCCCGTGGGCAGTAAGAACATCAAAACTCGTTCTTTGTGCCACCCAAACAGGTCCTAAGTGTAAGTGGTCGATTGTGCACTTTACACGTCTGACATGCGGAAGCAGATTGCATGCATGCATGTAGGTTCGAACCTGCTCTTTGGGAGAGCCCGTGATGGCTAACTAACGGGGCTCCCCTAGTGATCCATTGACCATTATTTTGTACACGTGTGGTTTACCTCATGATCATTTGTGTTTGGTCTTTGAGGGGGGATGCGTGGAAGAAGATTTACAAGGGAAGTTCACATCCACGTATATTTTAAATCCTGGATGTTTGGCCTTTATTAGGATATTGTATCTGCCGCACCAAATTTCGTAAATTTTTATAAATTTTTTTTTCCATAAAATAATGTTATATCCTACTTTGTAAGTACTCCAGTTTGATAACATTAAAACAATTTTTACTTACATTTCACAGTAGATCAATTTTATGACTACTAACATATGATCATATCAAAAGTTTCTATTATGTGAAATTGTTTTATGTAATCATTGCTCTCTCAATTCTCTTTTACCTACGTTGCTACTCGGGCTTGTTAAGCATGCATGGCCTTGCGGGCCCACATTCGGATATGCTCAGTTAATCGGCAAGGAGCATCCTCTCACATTTGGGAACTAATCAGAAATAATGCATTAACAAGATACCACAACTTACCATATTTTCCTGCTAACATGCTACTTGTGTAGGATATCAGCACCATGATCATAGTAGGCTTCATCATCAATATTACTGATCATAGAAATCAGACTGGTTTGCTCATTGGTGACGCAGGGATGAATGCGATGAGGTCGGTCACTGTCTTCTTCAAGGATAACTACTCCGAATACACGGAGCTTCTCTGAACTCCTCACAGAGACTTCTCGAATCCACGAGGAAGAAAGTAGGAAAATAGAAATAAATTCTAATAATATTCGAAATTAATTAATGAATGAATAAAAACGAGTTCACAACCCTTTAAATAAGGGTACCAAGCATCAAGAAAGAAATCAAAATCAAACTACAACTAAAACTCCTAGAATCCACGACTTAATATAAATAGTAAACTTACTATTTATAGACGGTTGTGATGTCTACTAGTGCGCAAGGTTTTCAGCCAAAAATAGTAGGCATCCTATTTGGCTTCACCAAACCGTTCTCCTAATTATTCTTAGTACTTTTCATGTTAGACACAACTCCTAAAGCCCAACGAATGAAGAGTTATAATCAAACTAAAACTTACTATTTATAGTAAAAACGAAAATAAAAGAGGGAAACGACCGTCGATCAGGGGGTATTTCACAAATCCGTGCTACGCAATGTTGAGGGTCAAATATTGCATATTAGACCCCAGATATTGTCTGGATTTACGAATATAATGCTGTCTAATGTCTCGTTTTCTCATTCTTGTGTGACAAAGTGATTTTATGAGCATGGATGGAAAAAGGACGTTAAAAGTTGAGATTTAACGATCTGATGATGCCAAAGGCAAGGGACACACTCCAGGGGACCAAGATTGACAAATATACACGGTCAGAAATCCGAGAAAAGTTAGAAATTGAAGCTCAAGTGGCCTGAAGGACGTCCAGAATGCAAGATCACGAGGTTCCCACCATCCGTTCGGCTCGAAACTTCATACGTCGCCTGAGGACCATAAATTAACCGTACATATAAAATTTCAGCCATTGAAGATCTCGGGAAGTGCCCCAACTGACAGATCAGCCCATAAACCGTTGATTCTGGGCCCACCTGATATCTGGAACTGCCTCAAAATTATTATTGACCCCTTAAATGAGGAGTCAAAACAGATGGACGGTGCAGATTTCTCCAAAACAGTGCAATGGACCCCATATGAGATGAGTGTGTACAGTGCACATGTGCACTCGCCGTGCACCAAATTTTTCAAAAGTCGGTCAGCTGTACAACTCAAAAAAAAAAAAAAAAAAAAAAAAAAAACGTGCAGCGGACGCACGGCGCTGACCATTTTTGCGATCAGTTGTGGGCCCCACACGTGCCCCATAAGCTCAATCCGATCCGTCCACCGTGTAGAGGGCTTCGAGCACTACAAAACCATGTTATCCCTTTTCACCCATGCGTGCATACGTGTGAGATACAGAGGCCACAAAAGGGCTGCTCGGTAGTGTTCAAAACTGATTCTTTTGTGATTTCTTCTCTGGGCCACGTCAATGGACGTTCAAAACCACCCATTCTTGACTGAAATTTCGTTCTGAATCCAATGGACGGGGTGGATTTTCCAGAAAATGCTTCTGTGGGGCCCACCGACCACAACAGCGAAATGGTGCGAAAGGTTTCGCACATCCGCGAAAACTGACTTTTCCGGACAATTTTGGCCCACCATCTTTGATCGTATGGCAGATCTGAACCGTCTATCATGTAGAGGACCCAAGAAAGTACTAAGGGACGGTGTTTCTTTGGAATTTGAGCGAGGAAAGTGGCGTGTTTCGAGGCACCGAACTTGGCTGCGAAAATTGCACTCCGTGTCCTGCTACAACTCTGTCACTGACTCCAGCCTTCCAGCAGCTATAAAAAGAGGTTTTTGGACGTGGGGAGCATTCATTCAAGGTCTTGGGAGGAAGAACAGAGGGCTCGAGCTTGGGTTTCAACGTGGGCAGAGGAGAGAGAGAGGAGCTTGGTTTTTTCTTTCCCTTTTCTTTTCCTTTTCTTTTTCTCTTTATTTATTTGGATTAAGCCCATCCATGGCAGGCTAAATCCTCCTAGCTAGGGCTAGGAGGTGAAGCTTGTAGTGAGATGAGAGATTTGATTTTATTTAAATTTTAATGCATGAATTGACGTTGATTTTAGTTGAATATTATGGGAATATTTTTAGTTCTTAATGGTCTGTTGTGACTGAAATTACAATGGGTCGGCGATGCTTTGAATATTTCTATTTTCTTTTCATGTTTATGACGTCAGGACGTCCTGTTGTTCACCATAGTCTCCTGGGCATGGTTGGATGACGGTACCCTTCTTAACCTTCATACATATGATTGGTTGGTAATTAGTTTAATTCTGTTGTTTGCCATAGTCTGTGGGCATGGTTTGGTGATGGAATCCATTCTAATTTATCTTCCTTTCATCTCTTTGAAAACTAGATCAACGGCAGTTCAGTAATTTCCATGATTTTTGATGCAAGCATAAGTTCTCCCTGATCTCTACAAGTGGATCCTCTGAATCCCTAGTTTCTCTTCCTCTGATTTATCTTAAGTTTAGAAAATTATTCCATCATTATTCCTCAATTTATACTTGATTTAGAATTCATCTTTTTCTAGTTCAATGTCTATTTAATTTTAGATAACGTACAAGTTTCAGTCCCTTGGGATTCGACCTCGGTCTTACCGAGTTATTACTACATCACAACCCTGCACTTGGGGAGTGAACAAGTTTTTGACGCCGTTGCCGGGGACTGTCGGCTACGTTTTTTTGAAATTAATTAGTTTTAGGATTAGATTTTCTTTTTAGAAATTTTTAATTCTAGGTTTAGAAGCTTAGTTATTTTCCTTATTAGAAATTTTTCCTAACTTTAGAAATTTGCTATTCTTCCTTCTATCTGATTTTTAGAACTAACTTAATTTTTCTATTTTGTAGGAAACTTCTAATCTAGTAAGCTCTTTCTAATTTCCCTTTCTTTGGAAATTCTTATTTTCTCTAGAAATTAGTTTACTTTTAATTAGGACTTCCTATTCTTAGAAACTAACTTATTTTGGTTTGTTTTGCAGGTTTTTAACTTAAGAACTTCGAGTTGGTAACTTCTCTCCAACCCTCCCTTTTCCTAGATTTTTATTTTCATTTTTAGGTTTAAATTAGAATTTGAGGGCTGAGTGTGTTTTATGCCCCATTGGGCACGCGACAACACTCGACGTCTCGTGACTGAAGGAGGATTAGTTGAGGGGTTGACTGTCCATCGCAGGACTAGACACCACTTGAATTCTCCTGAATTAGAAGACGTTATGGCTGAAAATCAACCTCAAGCATTACCCCAACCAGGGGTTGAGGAAGTACATGATGAGAATGAGGTGCATCAGGCACCCCCGCCTCGTACTTTACGAGATTATTTACAACCGGCGGGGTTTGAGTACGCCCTCATGCATGATTTTTCCTGAGAATACAGGACATATGGACATCAAGCCAGGGGTTATCCAACTCCTTCCTAAGTTCTATGGGCTTGAGTCTGAAGAACCATATTTGCATCTGAAAGAGTTCGATGAAATCATAGGCACCTTATACTTTCCTAATGTATCTGAGGATACTATTAGGCTGAAACTCTTTCCATTCTCCTTGAAAGAAAAAGCCAAGACGTGGTTACATTCATTGCGTCCTACATCCATTGGCACATGGAATGATATGCAGAGGGAATTTATAAAGAAAATTTTCCCACATCATAAGACAATTACCCTCAGGAGAGCAATCATGAACTTTGCCCAAAAGGAAGATGAAACATTCTTCCAATGTTGGGAAAGGTTCAAGGATCTAGTTAATGCATGCCCACAACATGGCTTTGAAATATGGGGCATTACAAATTTTTTCTATGATGGGCTAACATCTTCCATGCGCCAAATGGTCGAGACAATGTGTAACGGAGAATTCATAAATAAAAATGTCGACGAGGTATGGGATTACCTCGATAGTCTCGCGGAAAAAACACAATCATGAGACTATTACCCAAGAACGAACACCACGTCTAGGCCGACTCATTCAAGGGAAAAAGGAGGAATATATCTCCTAAAAGAGGATAATGATCTTAACGCTAAGGTGGCTAATCTCACCAGAAAATTTGAGGTCATGGAAGGAAGGAAGGAAAAGGTTAATGAAAGTGTTTGCGGCATCTGTGATTGCAACATTCATACTACTGAAAATTGTCCTTCAATACCTGCCTTTCGAGAAGTATTGAATGAACAATCTAATGCCGTAAATAACTATCAAAGACCTTTCAATGGACCACCCTCTAATACATACAATCCTGGCTGAAAAAATCATCCGAATTTTAGTTGGAGGAACGGACAAACTGCTACCCCTCAAGGTTTCTTCAATCAAAATCCAAATCAGGGGAAACCTCAAGAAGAATCGGTTCAATTCTCCATACAAGAGCTGGCTCGGACAATGCAAGGAATTTCAGATTTTATGCAAAAAATAGATTCACGTATGACGGCTATGGAAAAAGGGATGCTCCCTGCACAATCACTCCCTAATCCAAAACCGCAATACAAGACAGGTGATCCCAGCTCTTCAAATCAAATGGGGCACGCTAAATCCATCACCACTCTTAGGAGTGGAGATGTTATTGATAAAATCCTTCCGGTTAGGCCCGAAAAGCCTCAAGAATCAGAAGAGGACAACAATGATGGATCTAGTGGCGCCCCACAAAAATTTGAACCGGAACCTCTAGAGAAGCCAGTTGCTCCGTTTCCCCAACGGTTGGTTGAACCAAAACGTCTCTCTAACTCTCAGGATATCCTAGAGGTGTTGAAACAAGTAAAAGTCAATATTCCTCTGCTTGATGTTGTAAAACAGATTCCTTTATATGCTAAATTTCTAAAGGACTTATGTACTACCAAACGACGGAAAAGTGTTCAAAAGAAAATCTCCTTGACTGAGAAAGTGAGTGCCGTCCTAAAACAAGATGTGCCGCAAAAATTCAAAGATCCTGGTTGCCCAACCATATCATGTGTAATCGGGAACTATCGAATTGATCACGCACTTCTTGACTTAGGAGCGAGCGTCAATCTGATTCCCTATTCGGTATACCAACAGTTAGGGTTGGGTGAATTAAAACCCACTCGAACCACACTATAACTTGCTGATCGTTCTGTTCGTATACCAAGAGGGATCATCGAGGATGTGTTGGTCCAGGTGGATAGATTCTACTACCCTGTTGATTTTATCATCTTGGACACCAAACCCATCAACGACACGAGCACTCAGATTCCCGTCATTCTTGGTCGCCCATTCCTGTCTACTTCAAATGCAATTATCAATTGCAGGAATGGTGTCATGACTATGTCCTTTGGAAATTTGACATTGGAATCGAATATCTTTTTCAATAAACTCAGAGGATGATGACGATTTTCACGATGTTAACATGATTGATTCTTTTGTGGAAGATAGAACGCCTCTCACCTTATCCTCTGATCTTCTAGAGACGTGTTTGGCCCACTCCCATGATCTTGATGATGATATAATTAGGGAGACGTGTGCCATGCTTGATACTGCACCGGTGCTTGAAGTTAACCAGTGGAGGCCACACATTGAAGAATTGCCCCAAACTTATGTAGTGCCTCTACCGTCTAACCTCAAGCCACCGAAGCTTGACCTAAAACCTTTGCCCTCTGATTTAAAATATGTCTATTTAGGTCAAGATGAGACATACCCGGTGGTGATCTCTGCCCACCTGGAGAAAGAACAGGAGAGTATGCTGATATCTACTCTCATTGAGCATAAGGGAGCTCTTGGATGGACGATAGCGGATCTCAAGGGAATTAACCCATCGATTTGTACTCACCGTATATATCTTGAGGACAATGCAAAGGCTGTTCGGCAATCACAACGTAGACTAAATCCAAACATGAAGGAAGTGGTTAAGGCCGAGGTTCTCAAACTATTGGAAGTGGGGATCATATACCCTATATCCGATAGTCAATGGGTGAGTCCAACTCAGGTGGTTCCTAAGAAGTCCGGGATCACCATGGTAGCCAATGACAATAATGAACTCATGCCAACCAGAGTTACTACTGGTTGGAGAATGTGCATTGGCTACAGAAAGCTGAATACCGTCACAAGGAAAGACCACTTTCCTTTGCCCTTCATTGATCAAATCCTGGAAAAGCTAGCTGGTCATTCCTATTATTGTTTCCTTGACGGGTATTCAGGTTATAATCAGATTGAAATCGCCCCTGAGGATCAGGAAAAGATCACATTTACATGTCCCTATGGCACCTTTGCTTACAGAAGGATGCCATTCGGGCTATGTAATGCCCCTGCCACCTTTCAGCGATGCATGACGAGTATCTTTTCTGACATGGTGGGAAAATATCTAGAGGTCTTCATGGACGATTTCTCTGTTTTTGGTTCATCTTTTAGCGAATGCTTAGCAAGTTTTAAATGTGTGCTGAAAAGATGTGAAGAAAAGAATTTGGTACTTAACTGGGAGAAGTGTCATTTTATGGTTCAAAAGGGAATTGTTCTTGGGCATATCATCTCGTCCAAAGGAATCGAGGTAGATAAGACAAAAATCGATCTTATCTCTAACCTACCTCCACCCAAGAACATCAGAGATGTGCGATCCTTCTTAGGAACGCAGGCTTTTACAGACGATTCATAAAGGACTTTAGTCTCCTCTCTCGTCCTTTATGTAATCTTCTTCAAAAGGATACACCATACGAGTGGACTGAGCAGTGCCAAGAAGCTTTCACTAAGCTTAAGGGCGTGTTAACCACTGCACCTATCATGCAGCCACCCGACTGGAGTCTTCCTTTTGAACTTATGTGCGACGCCTCTGATTATGCTCTTGGAGCGGTTCTAGGCCAGAGCAAAGATAAGCGGCCTTACGTTATTCACTACGCAAGTAGGACTCTAAATCCTGCCCAAGTGAACTACTCGACTACGGAAAAGGAACTCTTAGCCGTAGTGTTCGCTTTGGACAAATTTAGGTCCTACCTGATCGGATCCAAGATCATCATCTACACAGATCACGCGGCACTTAAGTATCTTCTTTCTAAGAATGATTCTAAGCCCCTCCTGATACGATGGATCCTTCTACTCCAAGAATTTGATTTAGAAATTAAAGATAAAAAGGGAGTAGAGAACGTAGTGGCCGATCATCTTTCTCGCCTTAATACCTCTGATTCCCTTGAGGCAACCCATATCAATGACATGTTCCCTGATGAACAACTGTTTAGAGTCTCCCATTCACCTTGGTTCGCTGATATTGCTAATTATCTTGCTACAGGTGCCATACCGACACACTGGACGTCACAAGATAAGAAGAAATTCTTTACCAAGGTGCGTAACTTTTTCTGGGACGATCCATATTTGTTTAAATATTGCCCAGACCAAATCTTAAGGAGATGTGTACCAGACGATGAGCATCAGAGTGTCATCTCCTTCTATCACTCACAAGCCTGTGGTGGTCACTTTTCTGCTAAAAAGACCACGGCCAAGATTCTACAGTGTGGCTTTTACTGGCCCACTGTGTTCAGGGACACTCATGAGTTTTGCAAAACTTGTGAGCGTTGTCAGAAATTGGGAGCATTGTCCCGTCGAAATATGATGCCTTTGAATCCCATCCTTATTATAGAAGCATTTGATTGTTGGGGCATTGATTTCATGGGACCATTCCCCCAATCATTTGGAAATCTGTATATTTTGCTCGCCGTAAACTATGTCACTAAATGGGTCGAAGCAATTCCGTGCCGCAAAAATGACCATCGCACGGTCATTAAATTTTTGAAAGAAAATATCCTATCGCGGTTCGGAACACCTCGAGCCATCATTAGTGACGGGGGCTCACACTTCTGCAATAGACCATTTGAGAGCTTAATGAAGAAATACGGTATCTCTCATAAGGTGAGCACTCCATACCATCCACAGACAAGTGGAGAAGCTGAGATTTCCAATAGAGAGATCAAACATATCCTAGAGAAAACGGTTAACCCTGATCGTAAGGACTGGTCAATCCGATTGACCGATGCCTTATGGGCGTACCGTACTGCTTTCAAAACTCCTATTGGAACATCTCCCTTTAGACTTGTCTATGGGAAAGCCTGTCACTTGCCGGTGGAATTGGAACATAAAGCATACTGGGCGATCAAAAATCTGAATTTCAATCTGGACAACGCTGGCTCGCTATGCAAACTTCAGTTAAATGAACTTGAAGAAATCCGGAACGATGCGTACGAAAACTCGAGAATTTACAAGGACAGGATGAAGGCGTTTCATGATCAACATATTCTACGAAAATCATTCACGCCAGGTCAGAAAGTCCTCTTGTATGACTCTCGACTACATATCTTTCTGGGTAAGCTTCGATCTCGTTGGACCGGCCCTTACATTGTTGTTACTGCTTATCCTCATGGGGCCGTCGAGATAAGAGATACCGACAATGGCAAGGAGTTTAAAGTTAATGGACATCGATTAAAGCCATTTGTTGAGACATTTGATTCAGAGGACATGTCCATGCCTCTGATTGCTCCTGTTTACCAGGACTGATCTCCTAGTCTGATGGAGGTATAGGTAGGTTTATCGCTTTCATAGGTTTAGGATAGTCGCTTTCATAGGTTAGTTAGTTCAATGTTTGTGGGTAACATTACTGCAAACCCTCACGAGACTACAACTCGTCCACTAGGGGTAACCTAGGGGTTTAAAGACTCGTTGCATACGCTAAATGCAATCGAGAGCACCTGCGAAAGTGGTATAGGTAGGATTTTATTTTTGTTATTTTTGTTTTGCTTTTTCTCTCATGCTGACAAGCTTCCATGCCGTGATCTATTGGAAACTCTCTTGATTCGCTATTCAGATATTATCTTCCCATCACTTCTCATTTACTTTCGTTGTCCCATGTGCATTGCATGCTCATATCTTTTACATTGAGGACAATGTAGATTTTAGGTTGGGGGTGGGAGATTAGGCTTCCTAAGGCTTCCTAATCAGTATTTTCTTGGTCTTGAGCAAAAATTGTGAAAATTTTTAAAATTTTTCTGACATTTCTTGTAAATTCAACGGGATTTTGACATATATCTTTGATTTAGAATTATGAGATACGTGATGTTGGTAATTTATGACCCTTCGATTTAGCTACTTGATAGATTCCACAGTTGAGTTTAAATTATCAATCCATGATTAGAGATTTTAAACATTGATTGAATCATGATTTCAGGACACGTCTTGCTGACACATTCAGATTTCAGTTCCATATCGAAGGATTAACTTGGTAATCATTGAGGATAAAAGGAACCAGTCTGAAGTATCTTGCCATCATGGTATAAAAATTGAAAAGGTGGATAATTAATCTTCACCATAGGTTTGCTCCCTATATGTGTGGAGTTAATTCCCCATGAATGATATCTAAAAAGAGTCAGGTGTATGATCTTCACCATAGGTTTG
Source organism: Magnolia kwangsiensis (assembly GCA_037074715.1). Classification (NCBI taxonomy): domain Eukaryota; kingdom Viridiplantae; phylum Streptophyta; class Magnoliopsida; order Magnoliales; family Magnoliaceae; genus Magnolia; species Magnolia kwangsiensis. The sequence continues at coordinate 185,678,093 of CM073572.1, read as the reverse complement.
CTCCCTATAGGTGATGATTTGATTCCCCTTCCTTGGCATTACTTTGAATAGAAAAATCACAAGTTAATAGGCTAATCTATGAGGCAAGTTTTGGATAAAGTTTGGTTACCATGAATTCTGTTGCTGGTTACCAATGAGATCCTGAAATAACAAATTCAATCTTAATGTGATTAGCTGAGATTACACTATACATCCATGGATCTCAATGTTTAAAATTTTTCTAATTGATGGATTAATGCTTTACACTTGATTATGAAGTCTACGGTGCGCTTGAGCTCAAGAGAATACAATTTCTAACATTCATGAATATTAAATTTCTCGTATTTTGTTCAAAATCTCACTCGATTTCATAGAAAGTTCTTCTATAATTCTCAACTTATTTTTCGCATACTTTGCTCGGGACTAGCAAAATGCTGGTTGGGGGTTGTGTTGAGGGTCAAATATTGCATATTAGACCCCAGATATTGTCTGGATTTACGAATATAATGCTGTCTAATGGCTCGTTTTCTCATTCTTGTGTGGCAAAGTGATTTTATGAGCATGGATGGAAAAAGGACGTTAAAAGTTGAGATTTAACGATCTGATGATGCCAAAGGCAAGGGACACACTCCAGGGGACCAAGATTGACAAATATACACGGTCAGAAATTCGAGAAAAGTTAGAAATTGAAGCTTAAGTGGCCTGAAGGACGTCCAGAATGCAAGATCACGAGGTTCCCACCATCCGTTCGGCTCGAAACTTCATACGTCGCCTGAGGACCATAAATTAACCGTACATATAAAATTTCAGCCATTGAAGATCTCGGGAAGTGCCCCAACTGACAGATCAGCCCATAAACCATTGATTCTGGGCCCACCTAATATCTGGAACTGCCTCAAAATTATTATTGACGCCTTAAATGAGGAGTCAAAACAGATGGACGGTGCAGATTTCTCCAAAATAGTGCAATGGACCCCATATGAGATGAGTGTGTACAGTGCACATGTGCACTCGCCGTGCACCAAATTTTCCAAAAGTCGGTCGTTTCCGTCTACAACTCAAAAAAAAAAAAAAAAAAAAAAAAAAAAAAAAGCGTGCAGCGGACGCACGGCGCTGGCCATTTTTGCGATCAGTTGTGGGCCCCACACGTGCCCCATAAGCTCAATCCGATCTGTCCACCGTGTAGAGGGCTTCGAGCACTACAAAACCATGTTATCACTTTTCACCCATGCATGCACACGTGTGAGATACAGAGGCCACAAAAGGGCTGCTCGGTAGCGTTCAAAACTGATTCTTTTATGATTTCTTCTCTAGGCCACGTCAATGGACGTTCAAAACCACCCATTCTTGACTGAAATTTCGTTCTGAATCCAATGGACGGGGTGGATTTTCCAGAAAATGCTTCTGTGGGGCCCACCGACCACAACAGCGAAATGGTGCGAAAGGTTTCGCACATCCGCGAAAACTGACTTTTTCAGACAGTTTTGGCCCACCATCTTTGATCGTATGGCAAATCTGAACCGTCTATCATGTAGAGGACCCAAGAAAGTACTAAGGGACGGTGTTTCTTTGGAATTTGAGCGGGGAAAGTGGCGTGTTTCGAGGCACCGAACTTGGCTGCGAAAATTGCACTCTGTGTCCTGCTACAACTCTGTCACTGACTCCAGCCTTCCAGCAGCTATAAAAAGAGGTTTTTGGACGTGGGGAGCATTCATTCAAGGTCTTGGGAGGAAGAAAAGAGGGCTCGAGCTTGGGTTTCAACGTGGGCAGAGGAGAGAGAGAGGAGCTTGGTTTTTTCTTTCCCTTTTCTTTTCCTTTTCTTTTTCTCTTTATTTATTTGGATTAAGCCCATCCATAGCAGGCTAAATCCTCCTAGCTAGGGCTAGGAGGTGAAGCTTGTAGTGAGATGAGAGATTTGATTTTATTTAAATTTTAATGCATGAATTGACGTTGATTTTAGTTGAATATTATGGGAATATTTTTAGTTCTTAATGGTCTGTTGTGACTGAAATTACAATGGGTCGGCGATGCTTTGAATATTTCTATTTTCTTTTCATGTTTATGACGTCAGGACGTCCTGTTGTTCACCATAGTCTCCTGGGCATGGTTGGATGAGGGTACCCTTCTTAACCTTCATACATATGATTGGTTGGTAATTAGTTTAATTCTGTTGTTTGCCATAGTCTGTGGGCATGGTTTGGTGATGGAATCCATTCTAATTTATCTTCCTTTCATCTCTTTGAAAACTAGATCAACGGCAGTTCAGTAATTTCCATGATTTTTGATGCAAGCATAAGTTCTCCCTGATCTCTACAAGTGGATCCTCTGAATCCCTAGTTTCTCTTCCTCTGATTTATCTTAAGTTTAGAAAATTATTCCATCATTATTCCTCAATTTATACTTGATTTAGAATTCATCTTTTTCTAGTTCAATGTCTATTTAATTTTAGATAACGTACAAGTTTCAGTCCCTTGGGATTCGACCTCGGTCTTACCGAGTTATTACTACATCACAACCCTGCACTTGGGGAGTGAACACGCAACCGGGCATAGCAGGGTTGGTTGGCTAAAGTAGCTCGTTCTACCCCAAAATCATATATTTTACCTCAAATAACTCATTCCGGATTGCGAGATACGTCCGATCTAAGGTCCGACAGTCCGAATCACTTCTGTCATCGACCAGGCCTTTTCTGATCCATCTTGGCCATGAAACTGTCTGTGACCCGCTCTACATCAATTGGGTAGGCTGCATCTTTGGAATTAATGAATTGACTGATCAACCAATGGTCTTGGGCAGACACAGCATATAGATGTGGCCCACCTCATGAATGGACACTAGCCTGGTTTTTTGTGAAGGGAGATCTTCATGGTGGGGTTGATAGTTTTCATGGTAACGATTTCCTAATCAAGTGGCTTACCACACTATTGCAGTAGCATTGTAAATAGGTGATCAGTTCTTAGAATTTTAAGAGGAAAACTTCCATACGTCCTTCAACAGACTGCGAAGGAACATTGCACTTGGAAATTACGCCCAACTTACATCAGTTATAAGTCCTAGTATGATGTATCATGAACCAAAAATTATGCCTATTCAATCATCATAATATTGGATTGGTGGACATTTAATGGACAATTAAAAATGAAAATACCAGAGTACAGTACTTTCTCAAGAAATGAGTATCGAGAAATCAGAAGTTATGAGTGGTCAACCAACATAAATTTGGAAAAAAAAAAAAGTTTAATTTAGGGACTATGACTTAAATATTTGGTTCTATAGTTTATTCGGCAGTAGTTTCTTCCATAGCTTAGGTGGTTTAATTTGAGTTAATGCATGCCATGTGTGCAATTTCTGACCAGATATATGTATCAAGCATCATATTCTATCCAGGTACAAATCTCCCCTCAATTATTGGGTACGGCCGACCAACCATAAACCATGCCGAATGGTAAATTCAAAAAACAAAATCTTTTGTTGAATGTGAATGACAAGAGAAAATTTTCCACAGTTCATATTCAACTCTTAAAAATCATTGCTCATGATTGCATTTTGAGTTGTCGGTTCAGCTCAACGACTATGAGCACCCACACACACAAAAAAAGAAAAAAAAGAAAAAAAAAAAAAAGATGGATCTTCAGATATCTCGGATCATATCTACATGTGGAGCTTCTTGAGGCGTCAGATGCTGGTGCGCTGTAATCCTAATTCAGAAAGGAAAAAAATGGACATGCTGCTTTCATGATCAGGCATTAATAAGCTTTTAGTTGCAAACTAATGACCATTGCTTGTTGATACTAAGCCCACCCTTTTGTAGTTCATGTAAATGGAGACAAGTAATAAAATCGTGATCTGATACAAACATTTACACATGCACATATGGTTACTCAGAAGGAATGTGTTACATCCAAATCGTGCATCACGTTGGGTTGACAGTTACCAGGTGATTGAAAATGGCAGGGCATGTGCTGGGGCTGGCGGCAGCTCTCGGAACGCCTTCTTTAGTCTCTCCTAATGCAAATTACTTCAGCATTTCTCATTTTCACAATGATGTCATATCCTGGACCGCTTCTTTAGTCTCTCTAGTGCAAATTACTTCAGCAATTCTCATTTTCTCAAGGATGTCATATCCAGGAATGTGAAAGTTGTGATTGGGCATCACTCATCTTCATTTTCAATTAAATTGCAATCCCTTGTGGCAGTTCTTCTGGAAAAAAATAAATGCTCCTGACTCACCAGAGTGCAGTTCTTTTGAAAAATCTAGTCCTAAGAAAAGTGCTAGTAAGATAGTGTAATTATATATCTGCCTCCAACATAATGTGTGCCTCATAATCAAAATATGAACCGTTCATGAGAAAGCACTTCCATGAAATTCAGGTTCAATGGCTTAGTTGGGCTACAATTTTTACTTGAATATTAACCGTTGGTTCACTTCCAACCATAAAAGATAGGGTGTTAGTGCCCACAGGGAGAAAGAACATTAAAACTCATTTTTATGGCATCCAAACAGGCCCCAAGTGTAAGTGCTCAAATGTGCACTGTGTACGTCTGACTTGAGGAAGCAAATTACATGCATGTACGTAGGTTTGAACCCACTCTTTAGGTGAGCCCGTAAAGTCTAAATAGTGGGGCTCCCCTAGTGGCCCATTTACTATTATTCTGTACACATGTGGCCTACCTCATGATCATTTGTGTTTGGTCTTTGAGGAGGGATACGTGGAAGAAAATTTGCAATGAAAGTCCAAATCTACATATCTTTTAAATACTTGATTAGGCATTCAGCCTTTATTTTATTAGGATATTGTACCTTATTTTATTCTTTTTTACGCATACACCCTCACACCCACATACACTATACTTGAAGCCATGACCTTAGTGTTGAAACTCTTGTCAGTCCACTAAGCCATGAGCAGGGACGTTATTAGGATATTGTATCTGCAGCACTAAATTTCGTACAATTTTATGAAATTTTGTACTCATAAAATAATATCATCCGACTTTATAAGTACCCCAGTTTGGTAACATTAAAAAATTTTTTTTACTAGTCACAGTAGATCAATTTTATGGCTACTAACTTATAATATTATCAAAAGTTTCCATTTTGTGAAATTGTTTCATATCTCTCTCTCTCTCTCTCTCTCTCTCTCTCTCTCTCTCAAATCTCTTTTACCTATGTTGCTACTCAGGCTTGCTCAGCATGTGTGGCCTTGCCGGCCCACATCCGGAGATGGTCAGGTAATCCTTACCTGCATGGACCATACTCTCACAATTGGGAACTAATTAGAAATAACACATAAGCAGGATACCACAGCCCGCAAACTTGTGCAGGACATCCGTACCATGATAACAGTAGGCTTTGTCGTTAATAACACCCTGATCCATAGCTCAAGTGGTAGACTGACTGAAGATACCCTCGACTCAACACTCGTTGGTATCTAATTCCCTATTGGCGGTGGCTAACAGTGGAGTGTTTACTGACAGTGGGGTGTATACTAACAAGCTAATTAAACAAAAAAGAAAAAGGCTTCGTCGTGAATGTTACTTGTTAGAGAAATCGGTCTGTCTACTCAGCTGGGCCATGCTACTGGAATCAATGAATTGGCTGATCAAGCAATGGTCTTGGTCTGACACAACATATCGATGTGGCCCACCTCGTGAATGAACACTGGCCTGGTTTTTGAGAAGGGGGATGATCTTCAAGGTGGGGCTGATAATTTTCAAAGTAATGATTTCCTAGTTAAGCGGCTTACCATACGATTCTAGTACCATTGTAAGTAGGTGACGAGTTCTAGAATTTTCGGAGAAAAACTTCCATACCTCCTTCAACAGACTGTGAAGGAATATAGCACTTAGAAATTACTCAGATATTGCATAAGTTATGATCAGTCCTAGTATAGATATATCACGAGCTAAAAATTATGCTTATTCAGTCATCAGAATATTAGATTGGTGGACTTTCTAATGGACAGTTAGAAATGAAAAATATCCTTTCTCGAGAAATAATTAAGTATTCATAAATCAGAAGTTAGGATTGCTCAACCAATTTAATTTTTAAAAAAAAGTAGTGTAATTTGGTATGACTCAGCAATATTTGGTTCTATAATTTAGTTGGGAATATTATGTTTTCCTAGTTTAGGTGGTTTGATTTGAGTAAATGCATGCCATGTCTACAATTTCTGAGCACATATGTATCAAGCATCATATTCTACCCTGGTACAACATAAGTCCCCTTAATTATTGGGTACAACGGACCAACCAATAACCATGCGGACTGGTAAAATCAAACAAAAAAAAAAATCTTTTGTTGAATATGAATCGTTGAAGATCAAGAAAAATTTCCACGGTTCATATTCAACTCTTATAAATCATTGCTCATGATGACCTTTTGAGTCATTGGTTCGGCTCAACGACTAGAGCACCCAAAAGAAAGAAAAACCAAAAAAGACAAATAAAAAGAAAAAAGACGGTTCTTCTGATATCTGCTCATATCTACATGTGGAGCGCTTCTCGTGGCGTCAGATGCTGGTGGGCTGTAATCCTAATTCACATGGGAAAAAAATAGCAAGTTGTTTTCATGATCAAGCATTGTTGAGCTTTTAGTTGCAAACTAATGGGCGTTGCTTGTTGATACTAAGTCCAGCCTTTTTATCTGTCTCTTTTTTTCTTTTTATTTATTTAGTTATTTAAGGAACAGGCTAAATGTAGCCTGCAATTTATATCAAAATATAAGAACCGAATACAGGAACTATACTTCGGGTTGCCCCTGGATCAACAAAAAAAAAAAAAACATCACAGGGCAACCTATCTTAAAGAAACTATACATCCTCGGTCCTAGTTAAGGGAGAAAGTTGTGGTTTCTTCAAATCCTTGAGAGGGTCAAGGCAATGTGATCCCCTCTCCCCCAGCCTATTCATCCTATGTGCAGAAGTGTTTAGTAGAGGTATCTCCAAGCTGGTTGCCTTCGGTTTGGTTACCGGGGCGGCATCCAAATTTCTCATCTCCTTTATGCTGATGACACAATGTTATTCTTGAACAGATTGCGCTCATCGCTTTCTAAGGTGCAACAATTCATCTCCAAATATCAGGAAGCTTTTAGGCAGAGAGTCAACCCCAGGAAGAGCTCCTTCTAATGCTCGTCTAAGGTTCCATTGGGGAGAATCAGGTCCATTGAGAGGACTCTCGGCTTTCGTAAAGCTTCGGGCGTCTTTTCGTACTTAAGAGTTCCTATTGCAAAAGGCAGGGTAAATTATACCATGTTTAAACCTCTGATTGATAAGCTATTGTCCAAGATCCAAGGCTGGAACGTGAGAATACTCTCCCAGGCCTGTAGGCTGACTCTCATCACTCTTGTTCTGAGTAGTATTCCAATCCACACAATGGCAACCACAGCTCTTCCTTCCAAGGTCCTCAGTATTATGGAGAAGGCCTTCTCCAACTTCTTCTGGGGTTGGCGAGACAATAAGAAAAAACTTCATTAGATTAAATGGAGCTCAATTTCCCTACCCAAGGAAGAGGGAGGGTCGGGCATCAAAAATCAGAAAGAAGTCATGAAAGTTCTTCATTTGAAGATGGCCTAGGGAGCTAGATATGGAGATCATGGGAGTCTTTGGGCTGGGTTTATTAGGTCTAAATACCAGTTTGTTGGGGCGAGTGCGAGCCCTTCCACCCGCGCAGCTGATTCTTCTCCTCTCTGGAAAAGAATGATCGGTCTATTTAACATCCTAGACAGGAATGTCTGTTGGGAAATCAACCAAGGTGCCTACAACATGTGGAGCAGCAATTGGACGGGCCTTGGTCTGCTGCTTAACAATCCCTCCCTAAATATTCCAACTGAATTCGAGAGTCTCTACATGGTTGGTTTTATAGGGTAGTACGGTCTCAAATCTGAGCTGCGTTTTACTCTTCCAGATACGATCAGGAGCCACATCCAACAAGGCAGATATTGCTGTTTAGAAGGTGATGATCGTCGTATCTGGCCCTTTGATCCCTCTAGTTGTTTTTTAGTTAAGTATGCCTGGGGAGTGGTTAGAACTGGTGGGATGAAGAAATTATAGTTTAAATGGGTTTGACACCCCAAGGTTCCGTCAAAATTTTCCACATTTATGTGGAGACTTCTGCTAGGGGCAGTCCAAGTTGATGTTAGCATCTAGTCCAAGGGTATCCACATGGCTTCTAAGTGTATGTGTTGCAACCTGGATATGAGTTCCGAGTTCCTCCTTGAATCGGCATCCCATTTATTCATGGAAGTCTAATTGGCAGCTAAGGTTTGACATCATCTTGCTGACTCCTTTGGGACACCGTTATTCAAGAACCAATCTATCTAGGACTTGCTTCACTAGTGGTGGCAAAGACCTCTTTCTAGTTATTCTAGTTCAGCCATCATCGATCTTTCCCCTCTTTTCTATCTTTAGGAAATTCGGAGAGCCAAAAACGAGGCCAGATTCGATGACCGTTCCATCTCTATCCAAGCTATTCTCCATAGAGCGAAATGGTGGGTGGATAGCCTGTTCCATGACCCCTTTAAGACATGGATTCCCTCCTCGTCAAGCACTACGGTCAAGCAGCCTTCTCGCCCTCTCATTTTCCCCCCTGTTCTCTCAGTGGTGAGATGAACAAGACCCAGAGCGGGCTCCTTTAAACTGAATGTGGATGGCTTGACGCTTGCCAACCCTGGGCCAGCTGAGGGTGGTGGGATCTGCAGGGATAGCCACAACAATTTGTTCTTTGCGTTTTCCATAGGGTATGGTATTGCATCCAACAACATGGCTTAAATGAGGGCACTATTTGAAGGTATGGAGTTGTGTCAATCTCGGGATCAACAATGTCTTTGTAGAATCAGATTCCAAATGGTTGATAGACTGTATTAAGGGAAATTCCAATCCTGCTTAGCACTGGAAGTGTTGGTTGGATAGGATCAGAAGGCTAGGTAGTGGAGGTTCCTTTTGTTTCACTCATATTCCTAAGGAGATGAATGGGCCAACTGATGGGCTGGCCAAGGAAGGGAGCTTGAGGCAATTGTGCAGTGTTTTCCGAGACTTTTCAAATCTCCCTCGCCTAGTTAAGGGTAGGATGTTCCTTGATAAAGTCGTGTTGGGCTCAATTAGGAAAACTCACAAATAATTATGCCTGGCCGAACGTTGGACTCCTCAAGACTCTTTCCTCTGTCAGGGGTCTCGGCTGACTGCGCTTTACCATCACTCGGGGGTCCAGACTGAAATGACCTGCAAGGCTTAGCCGTACATGAGAAAGAATCGATTGATCTCTATCCATTCCGCCCATTCGGATTAGATGGCGTTCACCCCCTCCGAATTTTCTCTATTAGCGGTTGGCCTCCCTAGCAGTCAAAGTCTTCCTTTCCCCTGCTCCACTCTGTCGAAGCCGACCGAGAATCCGATGCTCCTATCTTTCATAGAAATTCTTTGCATAGGATATGATAGTCAGAGCCCTTCTTTTGTCTTAGGCCCTATCTGAATGGCCTCTTTTATCTACTTGTTCTCTTTGAAATGAAGATATGAACATTTTGAAAAAAAGAAAAAAAGAAAAAGAAAAAAGAAATTATACATGATCCACCTCCCTAATGGCACCAAGGCTAGCCTATCCTTACTAATGGGGTCAACTGTTACCATGTGATTGAAGATGGCAAGGCACGTGTTCTGGATTGCTGACCACTTCTTTAGTCTCTACTAGTGCAAATCATTTCAGTTTTTCTCATTTTCTCAAGGATGTCATATCAAGGAATGTTAAGGTTGTGGTTGGGCATCACTTATCTGCATTTTCAATTAAATTGCAACCGCTTGGGAAATTTTTGGAAAAATTTCTTTCGACCCATTGAAGAAAAATGCTGGCAAGACTGTGATTGTCTGCTCCAACATAATCAAAATCCAAACCATTAATGAGAAAGAGGTTCCTTGAAATCAGGTTTGATGCCATAGTTGGGATACAAATTTTAGTTGAATATTAACCTTTTGTTCACTTCCAATCACAGTTAACAGGGAGAAAGAACATTAAAATTCATTTTTGATGGCACCCAAACATGCTAAGTGTAAGTGCTCGAATGTGCATGTAAACATAGAAGCAAACTACATGCATGTAGTTTGAACCTGCTCTTTAAGGAAGCAGATTATATGCATTTAGGTTTGAACACGCTTTGTAGGGAAGCATATTACATGCATGTGGGTTTGGAACTTTATTCAACTATAAAATCAAATATCGTTCAACAATATCACATTTATAAACAATTTCAAACCAAACCGAGACATTAATAGCTATATTAATGGAAACTAAATTTCCTAACGGTTAATCATATAAATAATTTATCCATCCAATGAAGCGAGTTCACCTTCTGCCAAATACAACCATTGATCTTGAGTTTCATCCACCAACCGGGCCTCATTTGACACTTGGTTGGGATTTGTTATCTCTTTCGCCTCTGTACGGTTGTCAATACACAACGTTAGCTGGCCAAGCTAGTGAGTGAACCCATCATGGTTCATACATAGTATATATGTTAAGGTGTCATTAATTGCATTTCAAGTGGAATGATCGTCTATTTGCTTGGGTTAGATATCTGTCAACCCACATCTGCATCTAGCAGGCTGCTACTATAGGTAGGCAAAGGTAAGGCCCGCATATACTCCATGAGTAGGCTTCTGCTAATATAGACATCTGGAAACAAATCTACCATGAACCATCCAAGGAGATCTCTTAAGAACCCAGGCACGAGGTGTGCATGCAACTATCTAGAGTGTACCTCTAGAAATCAAGGCAGGAACTGTTGCGCAGCACACCAACAACGCAGTGAGCCAAGATCCAATCTCAGGCCTCACTCACAAACGATAAACGGATGAAAATATAAACTAAAAACAGATCAAAGAAATTCAAACAAACCACAAGACAAGATATACGTGGAAAAATTCCAAACTAGGGTAAAAAACCACGGATGCAAACTTCCACTATGAAGAAAAATAAAGATTACAAGGCAAAATACTAACCTCTCCCTTGAAAGAATATAAAAAATCCTTAGCCCACACCTTTAGAATTATTTCTCAATATTCTTAATACGTTATAAAAGCCTAGGAACCCCTATTTATAGTTTAGGTAACTTTCCTTCTGCACCCTTGCGAAAGATGACACTAAAATTTGCAGTCCGCATCAGATTCAGAAACGAATCTGCATAACCTTCGACTAGTCGAAGGAGAGCTACGACCAGTCGAAGGACCCCTTCGACCAGTCGTAGAATCCCTTCGACTAGTCCTAGAACCCGGACACAAAAAAAAAACATCACACTAGACTTTGAGTCGAACCGGTCCATGATCAGTTGAACAGGCCCCTACGACTGGTCGAAGACATCCTACGACCGGTCGAAGACGGCCCAGATGTGGCTCCATATTCTCAACAATCTCTCACTTGGAGACACATCACCATAAACCTTTGTCTTCTTCATCCGAAATGCATCACCTCCCCGTCTTCATGCCTGAAGACCAATCAAAGCTGAATAGAGCTTCAACTTCTCCCTTATGCCCGCCTTGGTCAACATATCCGCAGGATTTTCACTTGTATGAATCTTCTCTAGAACAATCAATTCATCTTCCAATAACGAACGTATGAAATGATAATTGATGGCAATATGATTAGTCCTTGAATGAAAGGCTAGATTCTTAGTCAAGTGTATTGCACTCTTATTGTCACTGTACAGCATGTAATCTACTTGCTTCTTACCCAACTCTTCCATAAAACCTTGCATCCATACCATCTCCTTGCATGCTTCTGTAGCCACAACATATTCTGCTTCTGTCGTACTGATAGATAGTCTTCTGTAATTGAGAGACCCAACTGACTGCAGCACTGCCCAGAGTAAAGACATAACCTGTAGTGCTTCTTCTTCTGTCGATATCTCTTGCCAAATCTGAATTCACGTAGCCTTGTAGCTTGATTTTCGATCCACTATAACATAGCCCTATATCCATAGTACCCACCAGGTATCTGAGGATCCACTTCACAGCTTTCCAATGTTCCTTCTCGGGGTTGTTCATGAACCTGCTAACAACTCTCATTGTTTGAGCAATGTTTGGCCTCGTGCTTACCATAGCATACATGAGACTCCCAATCGCTGACGTGTATGGGACTTTGGCCATGTAGTCCCGTTCCTCCTGCGTCTTTGCCCCTTTCTCCTTAGATAGCTTGAAGTGATTGGCTAATGGAGTGCTAACCGGCTTAGCACCTCCCATATTGAATCAATCAAGTACCTTGGCTATGTACTCTGCATGTGACAAAACTAATTTCTTGTTTTTCTTGTCACGCTTTATCCTCATGCTTAGGATTTATTTTGCAGCTCCTAAATCCTTCATAAAAAATTCTCTAGATAGTTATCTTTTGAGATCTGAGATGTCCTTCATGCTTGAACCGGCCACAAACATATCATCAACGTACAGAAGAAGGATAATGTACAGCGTATTAAACTTCTTCAAGTAACAACAGTGGTCTGCATGACATCTCCTAAAACCGTTTCTGGACATGAAACTATCGAACTTCTTGTACCACTGTCTCGGGGCCTGCTTCAGGCCATATAGACTCTTCTTTAGTCTGCACACCTTGTTCTCATTACCTGGTGCCACATATCCTATCGACTGATACATATATATCTCTTCTTCAAGGTCCCCATGAAGAAAGGCTGTCTTAACATCTAGCTGCTTTAGATGTAAGTCCTTTGTAGCCACTATACTCAAGATCATGCGAATCGTAGACATTTTCACTACCGGTGAAAATATTTCAGTGAAATTGATACTTGCCTTCTGTCGAAACCCTTTCACAACTAATCTGGCTTTGTACCATTTCGAACCATCGTGCTCCTCCTTCAGTCTGTAAACCCATTTATTAGGAAGAGCTTTCTTACCCTTAGGTAGAGTGACTAGCTCTCATATATGATTAGACTCAAGAGAGTCCATCTCCTCATCCATGGCTTGCTCCCACTTAACCCGTGTATCTGACTGTAATGCCTCTTCAAAATATTCTGGCTCACCATTATCTGTCAACAGTAGATAATGTAAGGAGGGTGAGTATCGGACCGTGGGTCTCCTCTCTCGAGTAGACCTCCTCACAACCGGTGTCTGTGGCTCTGCCTCATGATGCTCCTGTGCATGATATCTTATGGCGCTGTAACACTCATGTCTATTAACTCTTCTAACTCTACGTATTCCTTTTCTTCGACTTTATTTTCTTACACATTCTCCTTATGTATCACTTTTTTATTGAAGACTACATCCTTGCTTCTGATTATTTTTCTGTTTTCTGCATCCCAAAACCTATAGCCAAAATTATCCTGCCCGTAGCCTATAAACGTGCACCTCCTGGACTTTGCATCTAGCTTGTTTCTGTGCTCTACATTAATGTGAACATATGAAGTGCAACCGAACACTCTGAGATGTGTAAGGTTCACTTCTTTCCCAGTCCACATTTCTTCTAGTAACCCACCATCCAATGGTACTGAGAGACTTCTATTGATAAGATATACGGCAGTATTCATAACATCTACCCAAAAGGTCTTGGGCAACCCTACATGTAACCTCATGCTCCTGACACTCTCAAGGATGGTCCTGTTAATGCGCTCGGCCACACCATTCTGCTGTGGTGTCTTTGGAATCATTTTCTGATATTTGATTCCACTTGCTTACAATACTCTTCAAACCTCTTATCATAATATTCTCCCCCATTATCAGATTTGAGACACTTTACTGTTTTACCGGTCTCATTTTCTACCATAACTTTTCACTTCTTAAACGCATCAAATACATCAGATTTATGCTTTAAGAAATAAATCCACAGTTTTCTACTAGCATCATCAATAAAGAAAAAAAAATAACGTGAGCCACCAAGAGATGATACCTGTGTCGGTCTCCACATGTTAGTGTGTACAGGCTCCAATAGATGCGTCTTTGGAGCGCGTCCTGTCTTCTTGAAGCTTACCCTCTTCTGCTTACCATACACGCAGTCCTCGTAGAATTCTAAGTTAATAGACTTCAGCCCTGGTAACTTTCCCTTTGACAATAGCACTTTCATCCCTTTTTCACTCATATGTCCCAACCTGTAATGCCATAACTACCTATTCACTCCAGTTGATACGACTGAGAGTGAACCATACGATCCTGAAGTCACATACAAAGTGCCTTCCTTTTTACCTCGAGATATCACTAAGACACCTTTTGTGATCTTCCAGGAATCACTGGTGAATGTCGTCACATAGCCGGTATCGGTCAACTGTCCCACTAAGATCAGATTCCTTCTCAAACTCGGTACATGTCTGACATCCTTCAGTTTTAAAATCGTTTCGTCTTTCTAATTGACCTGAACGTCCCCCTTTTCAACAATATTGCACGGCTCATCATCACCCAGGTAGACTCTCCCAAAGTCACCTGACATATAATCACGTAGAACTTCCTTACATGAAGTTGCATGAAATAAAGAACCCGAGTCTATAACCCATGACTTATTCCTTGCATCAAGAGACAAGATCAACGCCTCTGTGTCGCTCTCCTCAGACAGATTCACTGAATCCTTCTTGCCTTGAGAGCTTTCTTCTTGTTTCTTGAGCGCCCTGCAATTACGTTTCATGTGCCCCTTCTTGCCGCAATGCCAACACCCGTCTTTGTCTTTCGGTCCCTTGGACTTCTTCCTTGACTTAAAACGCCGGTGTTTATTGCTTCCTCTGTTCTGTGATCTTCCTCTTCCTTAACGTTTAGAGCATTCCCTGAATCCCCTGAAACTCCTGATGCCTTCCTTCTAGATTCTTCACTGAGAATTAGACCGGCCATATCATCAAATTTTATCTTTGTCGACCCTGAAGAATTGCTCACAGCAATCACCAAACCATCCCAACTGTTTGGCAGACTGGATAAGATCAATAGTGCCCTGACCACATCCTTAAAAATGATGCCAACGGATTCTAACTGGCTCGTGACTGTATTGAACTCGTTTAGATGTTCAGCCACGCTCCCACCATCTGATATCTTCATGTTGAATAGTTGTTTCATAAGATGAACCTTGTTGGATGCTGAGGATTTTTCATACATGGTGGCTAGGGCTTCCATCAATTTTTTTATCATTTTCATCTTGGATATATTAAAGGCGACGCTCTTAGACAAAAAGAGTTGGATCGTTCCTAAAGCCTTCTTATCCAGTAAGAACCATTCATCATCTATCATCTTTTCTGGTTTTTTCTCTTTTCCTTCTAGAGGAATGTAGATGTCCTTCTGATACAGATAATCCTCCATCTACATCTTCCAGAAGGTAAAGTTTGAACCATCAAACTTCTCAATTATAGTTTTTCCATCTTCCGCCATCGCTCTCAATAGAACTAAACCAATAGCTCTGATACCAGTTGTTGCGCAGCACGCCAACAACGCAGTGAGCCGAAATCCAATCTCAGGCCTCACCCACAAACGATAAGCAGATGAAAATATAAACTAGAAATAGATCAAAGCAATTCAAACAAACCACAAGACAAGATATACGTGAAAAAATCCCAAACTAGGGTAAAAAACTACGAATGCAAACTTCCACTATGAAGAAAAATAAAGATTACAGGCAAAATACTAATCTCTCCCTTAGAAGAATATAGAAAACCCTTAGCCCACACTTTTAGAATTATTTTTCAATATTTCTAATATGCTAGAAAAGGCCTAGGAACCCCTATTTATTGTTTAGGTAACTTCCCTTCCGCACCCTTGCGAAAGGCGACACCAAAATCTGCAGTCGGCATCAGATTCGAAAACGAATCTGCGTAACCTTCGACTAGTTTAAGGAGAGCTACGACCAGTCGAAGGACCCCTTCGACCAGTCGTAGAATCCCTTCGATTAGTCTTAGAACCTGGACACAAAAAAAAAGCACACTGGACTTTGAGTCGAACCGGTCCACGACCAGTCGAACAGGCCCCTATGACCTGTCGAAGACGTCCTACGACCGGTCGAAGGTGGCCCAGATGTGACTCCACATTCTCAACAGGAACGCTATGATTCACATAATGCATGTCAATGTCTATGCATCGACATGTGAAATCAAAGTATACATCTCTCTAAGATGAACAATGAAACCTTGATATCAATGTTTGGTGTGTCCACCTATTCAACTTACATTAATAATCATTTAGAACATGAATCATACAACAAGAATCATGCTAACACAGCAATACAATAATTATATCAGTCATGGCAGTCGTAGCTATCATAATAGTCATTGCAATCACATCATCTATCTTAAATATATAGGTATGAGATATGTTGGGGTCACTCACTTATTTTTGGTAGAGTCGATCGATCCTACTAAATAGTCTTATGCTTTGAAATTTAGAATTCAGATCCCTATTAAGATGATTTAACAAATCACAGTTTAATTAAGTTATTCCCTTACATGGGGTCCACCTTCATCAAACTAGATAACCAACTATTAATCCATCACTACTAGAAAAATGGGCAAAGGCTGCGGATTTAATCCATAGCTTTAGACCTATGGCTACGGATTAAATCCGTAGCACGACCGTCGTCGTAGGTGCTGAGCCAATAGGTCTAAAACCTATAGCTGCGGATTTAATCCGTAGCCATAGCTTAAAATAGCTACGGATCTAATCCGTAGTAAATATTTTTGTAGCTAAAAGAACTTTCAGCTATGAATATTATTGGTAGATAAAAGTAGTGTTGGATCTGTAGCAATATGCCGAATTTTGTAATAGCTACAGTTAATATCCGTAGTTATTTCCTACATTAAAAAAAATTATAATCATTCATTCATTCGTTCAATTACCACCTGCATAATCATTCATTCATTCGTTCATTCAATTACAATCATTCATTCAATAATGAATCGATTACAAACCTTCATTCAATCAAAAGAGAGCATAGAGAGTGTCTTGGTAACCAACACATTTTCATTTTCCTCCTACAAAATCAAATCCTCAAATTCCACATGGTAGAGAGGGCTGAACACAAACCTAATTCAAAAGAATGACCAAAAGCAGATAATAGTTGCCCACATTAGAAATGAACAAAGAAAACACTTCCACCCTCATTCTTCATAAGGACATGGACTATAGTTGGGCGCTATTCCTTATTCTTCATCTTGCAGATCTCTGTGTTTTGTTACTCAAAATAGCATGCAAAGTGAACATATGATGCTAAACTTAGGCTACTTTCATATGCAGCATTGATAACAGCCATCTTTTCATGTTGTTGTGCCCATTTTGCAATCACTGCTGCATTTTCAACCACCCCCCCCCCCCCCCCCCCCCCCCCCCCCCCCCCCAAACAACACTTGGTTTAATAACCTAACAGGACCATCATAGTAAAATCAGGTCATGTTCACAATACAATATATTGAAGTCATTAGTAACCTCTTCTAAGTTGTAACTTCATAAAGATTAGTTTTTACTTCCAACAACAACTATTCCTGGGTGTACAAATGCCATGAGCTTATTAAGAGGATCTCCTTGAATATGGTCAATAGTTGCATCTAATGCCACAGGTAAACTAGTTTCTTCACAGAACTTTATGATATCATCTTCAAAATGCACAGGTTCTTGAAAATTAGAAAGGTAATATATAAAGAAATTAGCAAACACAATCCCAAAGGTCAACTTTAAGAAGGCATCCATGAATCTTGCTAATATGATTTGGCAAATCCAACATATCAAATCCAATAGTTCCAACAGTGGGACATAATAAACATGGCATCTTGCAGTGCAATAGGATAGAGACTCACCTATGGTGAACTTGTGGAAACAAAGCATGTCCATCACGCTGACATGTGCAAGAGCACATGTAGCAAACAAGTTGCACCTTCAAAGAACGAACTTTAATAGGACTGAACTTCTTGTAGAAGACAAGATACATTTTTTACTAACCTAATCTACTTCACTCAAAATTTAAGCACCATACACAACATTTGGAACCAGGCAACAACATAATTATGAGTAAGAAATGGCATGCAATAAATCATGCTCATAAGATTCTAACATAATCTAGAGAGAGAGTATACATGAAAATGAAAAAAAAAAAGGACTTGTCGAGTACTCAACCACTTGATTGATTTTTCCAAGGATTTCAAAGAATAAAGTTTCACCTTTCAAAAAAAAAAAAAAAAAAAGTTTTGCCTTTAACTACTCGTTCATATTATTGAGCACTGATATAAGATATAGCAACAAACCTTACATACTAGGATACCACCGGCAATGACCAAGTCTAAATATGGATTAGGTTGGAAAGGGGTCACCCCATGAATCTGGGAAAAAAAAAATTGTCCATTCATTATCATTGCATTAAAAAATAATAATCAATTGCCACATTTTCTCCTCAATTAATTGGTTGCCTATGAGTTTATGTAAACACTCCAAAAGGCCACTGCATAGATCAACCTCTGTTTTTAGCCTCCTTACCAAGGGTAGTTGATTCCAACATATAGATTATGGGCAGGTAGAAACCTAGTTATCCTTCGGCTAATGACAACCACATTAGCTTTAGCTACAGACATGGTGTGCTATAACAACCTTTACATAATGGTAGCAGTGGCATCAATTGCATTTTACCGGGTTGTAAGTTGCAATGTGTAAGTGAAAACTACCAAGAATTTCACACAGTTCTTTTGCAGTACAAGTTTCCTGTATTTGTCCAACCTGAATCTTCCTTTGTATGTTTATTAACTCTTCAAGGCTAGAGTATGTGTTTGAGTTTTCATAATTTTCCATTTCTAGCAGTAGTTAATCCTAATAGGTTCTACAAATCTATAATGGTTAAATAAAGGAAGATATATCAAATTTTCATATGCATTGAGTATAGATATATTTCTTTAGGCTGTTTGGCTCATGAAAATTTCAGGAGCAAAGAAAAATAAATTATGATTTTGGTATTTTTACAAATTTTTATGGTTTTCATATGCCCAATCCCTCAATTTTTGAATGTTAAGGAAAGTGATTACAATTTAGTCATTTCCATTTTCTTACATTAGTGGTGAAACAGAGCAAGCCATTCCACAGACACAATGCCATTCGAAGAGTCAAGATTCATGGCTTCTCCTTTCAAACCAACCTGTACAAAACATGACACCACACACATTAAAAATAAATAAATAAATAAATCTACCTAGATGGAAAAACAAAAAGTGGCACATCTTTTCACCTCTCGACTTGTACATTAGGGGATAGAGTTGGTAGGTGATGATTCATTCCTCCAGGTTTATCACCCCATAAAACCCTCAGCTACTACTAAATCCATTTTCTATTTGTACTCTCTCAAGGTCGCCCAAGTTCTCAAACGCCTCTACACCAAGGGTACCCTGTTGCTGCATCAAGTGACCTCTCTGCGCTCAATCTCCTTTTGTCATGTTTAGATACATTGGACAGCACCATCATCGCTTCCCACTTTAGATCCTTCTTCAACCAAAATTAATGTACAGCTTCTACCTACTTGCAAAAATCCTGAAATAAGTTGAAAATACTTCCAAAATCCATCATTTTCAAAGCTATCCTTGTTGCTGATCTCACTGTATTTCATGGATTTAACACATGAACACTCAGTCTCCCATGCAATGGGGTCATGTTGTGGGTTGTCTATGTATTCTTATTTTTTTCTTTATGTCTTCAGTATTTTTCTTTGTTTCTAATATTTTTTATGTGAAGAAGTCGGTTCCTTTACAAGTCCTTGTAGCTTTCTACTAGGGTTACACAAGGGGACCACCATCTGAGTGTATGGTATCTGAATGTGGGACCTTTTTTTCTATTGAATGAGAACCATTTGAAATCTTCTTTTGATCTGCTATGAGGTTGTCAATCAGATGGCTATGATCATCCAATCTGCATAAACTTAAGGACCATAGTCCATAGCACATCCGTTATTAATATATTTTGCAGATGAATGATCTAATCCAACACATTTCCAATTCTTGTAGCCAAAAAAATGAAGCAGATCCAACCATCAGGTGGCCCTCCATGTGAAGTATCTGGTTTGGGTGGTCGCCACTTCTCTTCTATGATGTGTCCCACTTGTCGTATGATGTTGAGGTGGACAACAAGATATATGTTCAGCAATTTCATTCGGTGGGCCATCATATATTGTAGTAGGAATAGTGTACAGAACTTTGGAGGTATAGCAAGTAGATAAGTGCAACCCACTTATATTGATAGATGGCTGACAACACTTGACTTGTACATTGAAGTCTAGTTATGTCCATATAGCTGTAAAATCTTCTTCTAGCATCAATATGTGGCCATAATACTATTACTTATAGCATAGGTGTATGTTATTGTCACAATTGTAGTGGAGCACCATATAAATTTCAGCCAGAATTCCTCACTTCTGCATGCCAATCCAAACAGATGAAAGGGAATGGAATTGCATATTTTCCACAACAACTCTTGCAGCATTACAAACAGGTGGGAAGGAAATGAAAATTCAGTGGTTTTACCTAGGGGACACATGCTTTCAGATTCCACTTTTCTTTTCCATTTCCACCTTTTGGATTCACCCTATCCAAACAGACCTTAAGGATTTCAAGTTTGATTTCAATTCCAATACATGTTTCCAACCAATTAATATTTTCTGGAGGGAATTTTGCATACATGTTCTAGAGTTTTGGGGTAGAAGAAGAAGTAGCCCACCTAAGAATTACAATGATTGTTTCGAAACTGGTTTTGACAAGCAATACAGAAAAATCAATATATGGTGTCCCATGTTGATTGATATTAAAGATGCAACTACATGGATGGTTTAGTGTTGTCTATAGTTTTCAAGTTTAGGTTTAGGTTTAGGTTAGGGAGTTGAGATTAGGATTAGGTGTAGGTTTAGGTTTAGGGATTTGAGAATGCAATTAGGTTTTAGGTTATAGGGTTAGGTTATAGATTTAGGTTTAGGTTTTAGGTTTAGGTTAGGGTTAGGTTATAGGTTATAAGTTTAGGTTATAGGTTATAGGTTATAGGTTAAGGTTTTGGTTTAGGTTAAGGTTATAGGTTTAGGTTTAGGTTATTGGTTATAGGTTAAGGTTTAGGTTATAGGTTTAGGTTTAGGTTATAGGTTTAGGTTAAGGTTTAGGTTTAGGTTATAGGTTATATATTATATGTTATAGCTTTTGGGAATTGAGAATAGGTTAAGGTTTAGGTTTAGGAAATCGGGTTCAGATTTAGGATCGGGTTTAGGTTTGGGTTTTCAAGTTTAGGTTTAGGTTTAGGTTAGGGAGTTGAGATTAGAATGAGGTGTAGGTTTAGGTTTAGGGATTTGAGAATACATTTAGGTTTTAGGTTTAGGTTTAGGTTTTAGGTTTTAGGTTTAGGTTTTAGGTTTAAGTTTAGGTTTTAGGTTTAGGTTTAGGTTTTAGGTTTAAGTGTAGGTTTTAGGTTTCAGTTAAGGTTAGGTTATAGGTTATAAGTTTAGGTTATAGGTTATACGTTATAGGTTACAGGTTATAGGTTTTGGTTTAGTTTAAGGTTATAGGTTTAGGTTATAGGTTTGGGTTTTCAAGTTTAAGTTTAGGTTTAGGTTAGGGAGTTGAGATTAGGTTTGTATTTTCAAGTGGGACACACATTAGGAATGGGCAGGATGTTTGAAGCTTTTCTAAGTGGGCCCTATAAACAATTAAGAATGTTTTGATGGATAGACATCTCCTCTTAATTAACTTTCATTACAGCCATTTCTTTCCCACCAATGTGTCAAATATGCAGAAGATGTTGTATCAGACTGTCCATTCTTTGAAAGGATTTGAATCTGAGGAAGTTGGGCATTTGGTTTCTCTAAAACTCACACAGTAGGAACAGAGATGGAGGTAAGTGGGCACCCTTTCCAAATTCCTTCAGTTCAGTCTCCTGTAAAACGAAATGAATTGGGGCTGCCCTATTTGATTCAATTGTTTCTATTGAAATTGCGGTGAAGACCGCTTTAATTGAAGTAGGAATAGGTCAGTATATCCTAGAGGGGGGTGAATAGGACTTTTTAAAATTTTTATAAATTATTAAAGATCCTTATCACACTAATCCTATCACGGAGTATTGATTAGGATTACTCAACCTTAACTCTACTGGCTTCCAAGCCTGATAGAGGATCCAATCAGAAACTATTTAAAAGACAAACAATGTATAGATGAGTTTGTGATTGATATGACTGTGTGTGCATAGGATGTGATCATATATAAAGACATGCAAGGCAATCACATAAATGAAAGATAATATCAAACTCAAACACGGTCATTTTATAGTGGTTCGACGACTTATCTACTCCACTCCCGACTTCCACACTCAACCCTTGAGTGACCAAATTTTACTAAGGAGGTTTCCCATGGTTCACCTCAAACCTAAGGTTTTAAATCAGCTTCACCTTCAACCTTTACAGAGGTTTCTACTCGGTTCACCTCAAACCCTGGAGTTTTACTGGCATACTCCTAACCAGATGTTTATGCCCACACAGGATAAGGGTCCACACAACGCACCCTGAGGTTTCTACTCTGTTCACCTCTAACCCTAGAGTTTTGCTGGCGTACTCCTAACCAGATGTTTATGCTCTCCACAGAGCAAGGGTCCACACAACGCACCCCGCACGTACACTCCCTTCGGAGGCCTCCTTCGAGGACTTCAAATGGTGAGCAACACTTAAAACCCAATCCTAAAAAGGAATGATGGCAAGTGTCCTCTGGACTCTTAGTACTTACAGATAAGTTGATGAGTCCCTTTCAGCACAATGATAAAGACCTTCTACTTGTTGATGAAGAGTCTTCAGCTCCCTTGATCCGCAACATGAAGATGTATATATGCTAGGCTTAGGTTGGGTCAAGGTTATGATGGACTACCACTCTCTAAAGATTTTTCTATAAGGAAGATAGAGAGGTTCCCATCATCTATGCATTCAAGGCATCCCAACTTAATGATATGTCATTAAAGCAGTAGCTGAAGGATCCTTGAATGCGGAAGTTCATTCCCCAATCCACTCTATGAGATATCAATGATGAGGGTGGATTGGAGGATGAACTTCCCGAGAGAAAGGGCTTAGGTAAATGATAGGAAGGTTAAAACACTCTAAAGCACTCTCTACTTTCTCTACCAGCAATGAAGACAACTCCCTCTATTTATAGGCAAAAGGTTCAAACGGATATAAACGGTCATATTTATGACAGAGTTCGATATCATTGATCAGTCGTCGATATGATCGAGCGTATACTCTCGATTGTATTGGCCGACCTCTCGATGATAAGAACTCAATTGTCATTTCGTTTTTGGAAACCTTCTGGCAACTGGTCGATGGGATCGAGACACACATCGATGATATCGGATTTCGAACTCCGATTCCATCGAGTGATGGTTCGATCTATCGACAGGTGAAAAATAAGAGAGAAGTCTTGAAGAATTTCAAGATCACAGATATGATCGGGGAACCAGTCGATGTCATCGGAATTTGTACATCGATCATATCGGTGACCTTTCGATGGGATCGATAAATCATATAGATTTTACATGTAAGCTTGTTGGACGAATTATGTCCTGACTCGATCCAATCGACTTGGTCTCGATATGATCGATATATGAATATCGATTTATCGACAGGCACCCCGATCGACATAAAAAGTAACCTGAAATTCATGCTGGAGAGAACATGCGCCCCACAGTCGATATGATCGACTGACTCCCGATATGATCGATATTTGAGTTCAGATTGAATCGGACAGTCATCGATATATCGAAGCAATTGATAGTTTTCTTTAGAAAAACAGGGGCGCCGGAAAGCAGTCTGTCGATACGATCGATCCACTTCAGATATGATCGATTTTTGAATATCGATGATATCGACTCGAAGGTCGACATATCGATAAATCGTCCAGAAGATTGTTTGATTGCTGGACACTTTTTGTCTACACTCGATTGTATCGATTGATATGCCGAGGACATCGACAGAGCTGGTCGATCATATCGAAAGGGGAATCGATATAATCGACAGTGTAAGAAAAACTTAAAAAATTTTCTTTTGGATAAAAAGTTTTCTTACACATAAACCCTAATATGTTCTAGTTCTGTTTAAGGCTTTAATCACCTTCTATTTTGGGACATGGGATGTAAGGCTATGATTTACCTTTTGGTGAGCTTCCACACATCCAGATGAGACAGACGCTTGACTTGATCTTCTTGTTAGGTGCTGTCGTCCGACTGACTCAACATACAACGTAATTGACAAACCAGGGCACGTAATAATTGCACTTTTAATCTCTCCCTTTGTCAATTACGTGACAAAATCTCCAAAACACCCTAGGAACATATCTAAACAGATACATCCTAAATTGTGTGTACATGTATTAACACAATTTTACAAATTCTAAACACCCATGTGCACAACAAATAAATTCTCCCCCTTAATTCAAAAACTCTCCCTTTCTTGTTGCGGCTGCTCCCCCTAACACCTGCAACAAAGATATACAATTTTCGCTCGGGGTTGTTTTGAATTGTTCTCCCCCTTTTTGTCAGTCATTAGCAAAGGTATAAGATGTGATATTGACTGAAGATTGAAGCATATGGGAGAACCACAGAGATAGATGCATATGAATGAGAACAGTATAAAACAAGCATCAATGAAGCAGTCAGTATGAAGTTAATAGATAAGCATTCAGACCATAACCTTAAGATTGCAATAAACCAGGGAGAAAATCAAATGGCAGAAGTAAACAAACTAGATTAAGCCAAATGTAAGCTGCCTAAGATTGACAGAAATATTCAATGCTGCCCCAGATGGACGACAGCAATATAAACCAACAATAAAAAGTATTTTAGCCCAATCGTGGGCAAACTCATCCAAACATAAACCAGAAAGGAAGAAAAAGAAGCTAGTCATGCACCATTGAAAGCGTAGAACATCCAAAAAGATACTGATGTTCATACGCGGAAATAAGAGTAAGGGTGCATGAAAGCTTGTATGAAACTGGCATCAGGGAGCAGAGTGAGATAGCATCGTGTCGTCGCGTCGACACGTTAGTAAATCCACCAGCTGTTGGACCGTGCTCTGGATTCCTTGAACCATTCTTCTAAAATAGTGAGGTGCTCCTTCATTGAGTGCACGTCCTTCTGTATGGCCCCAATCCTATCCAATTTAAGCCTTTTGTCATACGCTACAGTTGATGTGGATGGCGCAACATCTAGTCCAAGAGGTACATTATCAGCCACTGCATCTCCTTCCATGGGATCTTCACCTTCTCCTCCTTCCTCTTCAGCATGAATTTCTTCCTCAGTTTCCTCCTTGTATTCATGAAACCTCAGATCCATTTTTCGAAGATTTTTCTTGTTGAAAACTTTGAGGGAAAAAATCGGATCAGTTGTAGAAGGAAAGCCAATGCTCTGACAGATTTGCTAATGATCCAAGGATATGACAGATGCAAATCTCTGGACGTGTGTATCGCATTGACAAACTGATTTACAATTAAGGTTGGAAGGCAGATAATCGTCTCGGTCGCGATGGAGTAGATTATCATCACCATAAGGCTTGTTAGATCCGATTTGTTAGTGCTTCTCGGATACAGATTGGTGGTGAAGATTCCATGCATGACTCTGAACCGGGGCTCCATATACCTAGCTTTCAGGGCATTCCCTTGATGCCATGGGATATCTCGATTATTGCATAGGTATTTGCTTATCTTGGAGCGCACATCTGGAAAGTCAAGATCCCAGTTTGGAAGGCCTCCTGGAACCATTTGAAGATTAAGAATCTGTGCTATGGTGGCAGGAGTAATGAATACATCATCACCATCCATGGAATCATGAAGGAAGGAGGATCAGCCATCGGGGAATGACATGCAACAAAGAAGTTGCGTGTTCTTTCCAGTTGGCATGGTCCACCAAAATCCAGGATGGGCAGCCAACCAATTGCAGCAAACAGAGGTTCTAAGTTGTAAGACGTTAAATAATCTCTGTCTACTTTTCTCTCAAAAATCAACTTCCGATTGGCATATTTTGGTGGCCGTTGGATAGTAGGAGGAGGCACTAGTTGAGTTGGTTCAGGAATTTCAGTTTGGGACCCACCTCTTCGTGATCTTTGCCGTGTGGGGGTCCCTCTGTCCGGGATCCTTGCTCTCTCCCTTGAGGCAAGGACCTTTTGTCGAGTACCTCTTAATGATTCACCTTTACCGAATGCCACGTTTTTATCATTTTTCATGTGAAAGAAAATGCTATTTGAAATATTTAGAAAACGATAAAAAGAGATCCTGACAAATCAAGAGAAAGAGATTCTGATGATGGAAGAATATTACCTTGTTTGGAGTGAGATCTGGCTGGCCCTACCTGGCTGAGGATGATTGGTCGAGAGGATCGGACAAGGAAGACAGTCGAATCGCCCTTTGAGAAACCCTTCTTCTTCTTTTTTATTTCGCTTGCTTTTATCGGGCGTCATTTGTCGATCATATCGACCAACCCATCGATTGTATCGAGAAGTTGTCGATCGATTCTATCGAGACTACTCTCGATGTTATCCAAGGACACATGACTTTTCACATTCTGAACAGCTGTCGATTGTATCGATCCTCAGTTGATAAAATCGAAGAAGACCGTTACTTGCTTTGAAAGTATGTGTTATTCAAAAATTTTCCTAATTTTGCCATGCTATTGTATAATTTCTAACTTAACCAGTTTATATAAAAAAAATTCTATACAAATATAAGCATGATAATGTTTATATACAAAAATTAGAGGTCTCCAACCTTAGATGTAACATTGAGAATTTAGCAAAAGATACATCATTTCACAAATTATCCAGATTTTGATGCAAAATCTGAACGTGTTTTTATATGCTCAGGAATTCAGGACACAGAGTTCAGTTTTTCCTTCACTCTCCACCTTAAGACAAAAGTTTTTGTTGTGGTGACTTTTGTTATCTTACCAACTTGATCTAGTGGTTTCTTCGTTCTGTCTTCCATTT
Organism: Magnolia kwangsiensis; assembly: GCA_037074715.1. Lineage (NCBI taxonomy): Eukaryota > Viridiplantae > Streptophyta > Magnoliopsida > Magnoliales > Magnoliaceae > Magnolia > Magnolia kwangsiensis. The sequence goes on along the minus strand of CM073572.1, from coordinate 185,651,210 downwards.
TGGGTGATAAAAGGATATTTTGCATTACTCCGGTCTGATTAAGTTTATCAGTGTTATTTTGACCAGAGTTACAAGAAGTTATTTTAAAGCATTCAAACTTGTAATGTCCCATATCACCACACAAATGACAAACTGGAGACGTTCTTGTATTGCTACCTAAAGCAACAGATTTTTCAGTTTTCATTTTAATTTTCTCATACCCTAGGCTACTCTTATCTTTTCCAAGCCTTCCTATCCCTAACATTCTTTCAAGTTTTTCACCACTCTGAGAGAACTTATAGTTTATCTCGGTAAATTTTTTGAATTTTTCTAAATCAATGCAAAGTGAGTGGTTCTCATTTTTGAGTTTTACATTATCATCTCTTAGCAGTTCAGCTTTGTTCATGAGTTCTGATAATTCTTCTTTCAGGGATAGATTTTCTTTTTCCAATTGATCATTATCTGTAAGATATTGTTGCAAATCATTTGACAAATGTATATTTATTTCTAAGGTTCTATCCAAGTCTTTCTGCAACAATTTCTTTTTGTTTTTAGTCATGCCAATTTTCTTAAGGATGTGGATGCTATGATTGTATAGTTGATTATAAGCATCCTGCAATTCATTCTCCTCTTTATCTTCTTCTTCTTTAATTTCCTCATTGTCAGATAAAAATGATTCAGCGGCTAGTTGTTCTTCTTTTCTTTCAGATTTCATGGGAATAATTGAAGTGGTGGAGACCATAAGAATTTTCAAGGATTTCTGATCTCCATTACTTCCTGAGTCATTGTTTTCTGAATTTGACTCTTCTGTATCATCACATGTGGCAGCCATTGCCTTACCCTTGGTTTTTCTTTTTGGGCATTCGGTAGATAAGTGACCATATTCATGACAAGCATAGCATTGTGATTCTTTGGTCTGTTTACCAAATTTGCCTACAGAAGGTTTGTAGTTCACCTTTCTACCTCTAGAAGGATGGCCGCGATTCTTTTGAAAGAATCTTTTAAATCTTTGTGCTAGCAAGGCCACTTCCTCATCATCATCTTCTTTTTCGCTCTCACTGTCCTCATGTTTTGATTTCTTAGAAGTTTTTAGGACAGTGTTTTTGGATTTTTAGAGTTGTTTGAAGTGTAGTTCAAAAGTTTGTAGGGAACCTACCAGTTCTTTTACTTTCATCTCATCAATATTCCTACACTCCTCAATTGTTGTTACCTTGAGATTGAAGCGTTTCGGTAAGGATCTTAAGATTTTTCTGCATATTTTAGGTGTCGGAACCTTCTCTCCCAATCCACCCATGGAGTTACAAATGATGTTTAATTTTGTGAAAAACTCCATAAATGTCTCATGCTCTTTCATCCTGAGATTTTCAAACTGTGAAGTTAAGAGTTGTAGTTTAGATCTCTTCACAGTGCTTGTGCCTTCATGGGTTGTTTCCAATAAGTCCCATGCTTCTTTAAAGGTCCCATACATACTTATCTGATTGAAAATGTCTTGGGACACGGCACAGTAAATGGCGTTCATTGCTTTTGCTTCAACATTTCGCTGTTCTTTGTCAAACGCCGTCCACTTCTCATTCGGTTTGGGTTTAGTGATTGTGGTTTCATTTTTAAGTACAATTTGTTCCGATGGTACCACATATCCTTTTTCAACTATATCCCAAACTTCATGATCTAAAGATCTCAGGAAGTAATGCATTCTGGCCTTCCAATAAGCATAGTTTGATCCATCAAATACTGGAGGTCTAGTGACAGATGAGCCCTCTCCTTTGGCCATATTTCTACTTCAGTCAAGATCACTCTCTAGGCGGTGAAGCCCTTAAAGAGAGACCTATTCTGATACCAAATGAAATTGCGGTGAAGACCGCTTTAGTTGAAGTAGGAATAGGTCAGTATATCCTAGAGGGGGATGAATATGACTTTTTAAAATTTTTATAAATTATTAAAGATCCTTATCACACTAATCCTATCACAGAGTATTGATTAGGATTACTCAACCTTAACTCTACTAGCTTCCAAGCCTGATAGAAGATCCAATCACAAACTATTTAAAAGACAAACAATTTATAGATGATATTGTGACGGATATGACTGTGTGTGCATAGGATGTGATCATATATAAAGACATGCAAGGCAATCACATAAATGAAAGATAATATTAAACTCAAACACAGTCATTTTATAGTGGATCGACGACTTGTCTACTCCACTCCTGGCTTCTACACTCAACCCTTGAGTGACCGGATTTTACTAAGGAGATTTCCCATGGTTTACCTCAAACCTAAGGTTTTAAATCAAGTTCACCTTCAACCTTTACAGAGGTTTCTATTCGGTTCACCTCAAACCCTGGAGTTTTACTAGCGTACTCCTAACCAGATGTTTATGCCCACACAGGACAAGGGTCCACACAACGCACCCTGAGGTTTCTACTCAGTTCACCTCTAACCCTGGAGTTTTGCTAGCGTACTCCTAACCAGATGTTTATGCTCTCCACAGAGCTGTAACGCCCGTGAAAAATCCGTACTTGGGCTCGAGTACCAACTCGACCCGAAATCGCGTAGAAATAATTTCCATGGAAATTAAGCGTAAGTTAGCTAGCGCAACGCTAGAGTAGCTGGGAAATAGTCCCTGATCACTTTAAATACGTTCTACAAGACCCAAATCGAGTAGGACAAACAACTCTACAACACTCTATAACCTCGGATCAAACTCTAAGCAGGTTTGTTCTCTGGACCACATTGAATTCTTGAATTGGATCTAGACCGCGCGTCGAAGGTCCGATACCTCCTATCTTAGACCGTTAGAACCGCCCAGCTGGACTTGACAATCATCTCGAAAATCAAGTCAAACCGATAATCACAGACTATTTCGTTAAACTCGGACTGAAGCGACCGCGAATAGGGATAGATTTGGAATTTCAAATCCAAATCTGGCACACGACTTGACGTGTCAGTATTAAGCATTTTGACCGTCAGAATTCATCCAGATTACACCCTCGGATCAGGAAAAATTTCTATTTATTATCATGAGACTTTCAGCCCTGATCTACGTGCGGTGACCGCTGAACTGAAACTGGTCCGCCACGTGCGATCTGCGAACCCTGCCAGACTGAAAACTTAATACGAGCTACATCTGGTACACATGAGCTTAAGTCCGATCGCAATCGACCAGGGGACCACCAGAAAGTAGCTTTTGAACCGAAACAGCCCCGAAATGGATAGGCACCAAGTAAACTTCGTTCCGGAGCCTATTTCCGGTGTTTTTAAGCTTATAAAAGGGGTTGAAACCCTCATTTCCCTCTCCCATCCGAAAATTGCAAACCCTAGGAGAAAAGGAGAGAGAGTTTGAGAGAGAGATTGGAAGGGATTTTTCCCGCTTCCGAGCCGCCGATTGCTGCTGCTTCAGCACTTCTTCTCAATCACCTGGCTGGTGATTTCTTCACTTTTTCAGGTATAAAATAACCCGAGAACTTGCTGATTTAGGGTTTACCTAGATTCATAGCATGTTAGCTAACGTACTTCATAAATCAGGTCCTCCTACTGCCGTAGACGAAGCGTACAGCTCTGTTCAAAATCCCGCAACCGTAAGACACTAGGTGAGGATTTTAGACGCTTTGATTGACGGTTTACAACGCTTTCAATGTCGTTTAATAGTAGATTATCGACGCCATCGCCGTTTGACATGTACAACATGCTCTCCGTTTCCTGTTTCGTAAATTAACGAAGAATATGAGATTTAGGGCATTTTAGTCATTTTTAGGAAGTACGGTCTACATGCATATTTTGCTGACGTGATTGACATGGTTTATTGTCGCATTAGGGAGTTAGGAATGCTTGCATAATCAGTTTGGCGGAGAGATTCGCCTAGTTGCGCGCTTTGGGTCGACATACTATATGTAGACTTAAGTGTGTAGTGTATGTGTTTGTATAAATGCTTGTATTAGTATGTATTGAATTAAATGATGTTATGTAGTAGTTTGAGAATGATTTCTTGATTAATATGCTGACCTAAATGATTTCCTACATGTTGACCATATGCATGATTCCATTACATGCATGGAATGTATGTGTTTGAAGATTTGCTTAAGTTGAATGTTATAACATGTGTTAACATGCTCATATGATTGTATTCCAATTCCAATACCTTTGCATATATTGTTAATGTGATTTCATAGATGTGTGGGACTAGACTTAGTCCAGGCAGTCGGTAACCGAGGGAATTCGTGGCTGACTGGTCATAGCCACGAATGACGCGTCGATGAACGTGATTCGTGTTTAGAGTTGGCGGCAGTGGTTAGGCCACGCGAAGTGTTTTACGCTCTTCATGTCGTTCGACTTGAGATGCGATCGTGCTAGTCGAGCCCGTCAAGTAACCCGACTGGCCGATGTATGTTCACCTTGTATGTGTCATAACTGCTTGAATCTAGGGTACTAAACTTACCATTGTAAACCCTGTTAACCATGGTACCTTGATCCACGAAGACTCATGAGCCGGGCATGGTGGTATGGGACACCATGGTCGAGCTGTCGGCCTACACTGGGGCCACAAACCTCCCCGTAGTGACCAGTGAGCACCTAAACTCGTGAGCAGATTATGGTGGTATGGGACACTATATTCTAGCTATCGGCCTACACTGATCAGGCGACGAGCCCTTTGTAGTGACCGCGAGCGTATTCTGAGTCCACGGGAGGCGACGACCCTTCCGTTGCAGTAGAGTACGGTAGGCATGTATTGATAAGGTGATGGGGGAGCGATGCAACGAGTGCGAGCAACAGCCCTGGCAGCCCTTGCAGTGACCTACGAAATATACATCGTATGAGATTACTAGGAGTGACGACCCTAGACAGGATCTGTGTTGGGATTGATACAAGGAAAGTACCTTAGTTTCCCAATCCTACTGTTTGAATGGACTAATAACAACTTGGAAATCATATCACCATAGCATTGCATGTGCCTGGAAGATGTGGAGCACTCTAGGGAGTGTGGCATGCCGCGGTCGTAAGATGTTGCCACATGAGGGTGATCGTCGGTGAGGGCATACATCACGTCATATCATCTTGCATTAACAACAGTATTAGGATTGTCTGATTTATTGCTTTACTATTATCGCGTGATTGAATTGTGAACATGCTAATCTTTGTTCTATGATTCCACTGAGTTGATCACTCATTCCCACGTTACGGGATGGTATTTGCAACACCCACCAGACCCTGTTGTAGATGCAGGTGAGGCCGAGATCCAGGAGGTGGAGCCAGAGATCGACGAGGACCAGGATGAGTTCTCGTATATACAGTATCACGACGGCTTCCCGTAGGCGACCTGGATCGAGGGGACATCAGTGGGACTTTTTTTTGAACACATTTCTTTTGTTTATGTATATGTATATGAGACTCAGAGATGTAGTCATACTTTGGAGACAGATGAGATTTACTTTGTTTTCCATACAGTGATATATATATTGTTTAGTCTTCCGCTTGCTTTTATCACTGGATCTGAAGTATGAATTGCAGTTTTGGTATACTTTTACTCATGTGAATGCTTTAAATCAGACAACATTGAATCATAACCATTTTTGTTGCATAAGTGACGGTCTGGAACTCGGGAGTTGAGTTTATACACGACCCCCGATTTTCAGGGTGTTACAAGTTGGTATCAGAGCATGAATAAGAGTATACTGGGCCTGGGTTATGGTCTTGCGACGTACGCTGTCGCTTCCTTTGACTTAGGTGGGTGCGAGAAGGGTCTAGAAACACTTCTAGGATCGCAGATTCACCGATAGGCGAAGTCTATTAGAATCGATCACAAGATCGAGTCTGTAATGCATCTCGGGTCGCGTAAGGCAACCCGAATCGCTTCTAACCTGTAGGAAGTCAGGTTGAGACGACTTATGAGCGGTTTTAAACCGCAAAAGTGAATCCTTGGGCCGTGGGATGACCACGACTCCTGTAATCAATCGCCAGGGCTTAAAAACCCCGTTTCGCCAAAAATTCTCAAAATTCCTCCTCTAAACACTCCGACCTTCAGTTCTTTCTTATCCATTTCATGTTAGGCATCAAACCTAATATGAAAATAACACAAATTAGTACTTTCATAAAATTTTACAGTGAATAGTAAAATTTCATGAAAAATGGCCATAAGGCCATTCTAACTTCACTTTATTTAGCAACTAAGGGTTTAGATAGATGTACTGGCTCCTTCTACCCCAAATTCATATTCTGCATCATATGGTTTGGTATTCGGGATTGCGATATAGACCCGAAAATCCCGAAACACATATTTGGGCCCATACAGATCAAAGTACGATGAACTAGGGGGTGGGACATACATTTTTGGACCCCTGGGATCATGGGGGACTAGACCCATGTGGTCCCACCGGCCAACTTGGAAGTTGGCCGGCGATGCCATCGCCGGTCGGGCGATGCATCGCCGACCGGTGGGGTCCATTGGTCCCAAATCTCGGGCGCACGCCCTTAAATGAGATGTACACCCTCCCTATGTAACTCCCATCTCACGAAAACTCCTAAATCATACCCCTCCTTCACAAACAGCCCTCCCCATAGCACTATTTTCGATTTTCAGCAACCATCTCCAAATTTCGGCATCCCAAATCACTCCTAGGTCCCTCCTTGGCCAAAAACGACCACCACCCATCACTTATTGGGTGTTGGCAGCCCCTCTTCTTGAAGATCTCACCATTTGGAGCTCCAAAAATCCTCAAATAGAGCTGAAATCGTGAGGTGCTCCATTCTATCTTTTTGTTTGTATTTCTCCTTGAAACTACAGCCTTGGGAAGCTTGAAGCATCCCTCTACGACGCCTAGATTTCCTTTTCACAGATTGGGCAGCCACTTCTTCGCATTTTCACCATTTTTCATGGCTTTCATGGAAGCCATTTTGGGCCTTTTATCACTCTCATCCATCATATCTTTGATGGGTAAGAGGAAAACCGCAATAGACGAGGCTGGGCCGAGCCGCCCTGCTCGATCGAGAAGACCGCGGGGTGGTGCCGCAAGTTCAAGCACCGCCGCAGGTCCAGTTGCAGTCCTAGAGTGCCGTACAAAGCGGGATTTGGATCCCCATACACACCTTCGGCGAACAATTCTGTTGGAGATGCCTCATGGCCAATACACTGATCTCAAAGTGTTATTTGAGGCGGACGTAGATGGATGATTGTTCGACGAGTATCTGTTGTTCGAACGCATTGAAGCTGCGCATTGGGGTCCGATCTTTAAAGCTCGCGCTCGTGCTAATGTGAGCACTGTTCGTACCTTCTATGCTAGCATCCAGAATCCTACCTTGGAGCCTTTGCAGTTCAAAATCCCTTTTAGTAGAGATCGGATGGCTACGATCGATGTGCGGTTGATTGTGCGACTTCTCAACGTGCCTCTAGGTGATGTGCATCCTAGTGAGAAGAATCTGAGGACTAGACGTGAACGAGATCGCCGCACCAGGTTTCTATGTGGTAAGTTGGTTCCATGACAGCCTAATAATAGCCTCAAGGCGATGTACATGTCTGAGGATTTACGCCTGCTGCATCATATCTGCACGTTCAATGTTTATTTCAGGTCGACGAACCGCATTGAATGTACACGTCTTATGGTCGATTTCTTATTTCTGGTGGCCCAGGGAGAGAACGTATGTATGGCCACTTTCATCTTACGGCAGATAGTTCTCATAGCCAGGTCAAGAAGAACATCTGAATCGCTTCCCTTTGGCCGACTTATTTGCAAGGTTGCGCTTGAGTTTGCCTATAGACTTGGGCCGGAATTGCCCGTATCGATTCACACCATCGATGAGTCGACAATGGTCAAGATGAAGATTGGGTCGCAATACCGTGAAAATCAACTTGAAAGGGATAGTGGGGATGACTTTGATGATGAGGAAGATCAAAGCGAAGAAGAACCTAGAGCAGAGGTTCAGGAAGAAGCAGAAGAGGAGGCTCAGGATACTGATGAGAGCCCTCCTCCTTCTGAGCAGGCTACTATCGACGATCGCATTACTTGAATGGAGGAGAGTCAGACCGCTTTGTGAAGGGAAGTCCAAGAACTTCGCGCAGAAGTCACTGATGCCAAGGCCGTTACAAAGAAGAAATTTGGTAAGGTGACTCGCACCTTGAAGGCGATCCTGTGTTGCTTACAGGATAAGGGTGCTCCTCCTCCATCACCAGACTCCGACTAGCGATGCGATCTTTGATGTTGTTATCAGTAGTTAGTCATTTCCTGTTTTATGTGTGTAAGCCTGTTAGGGCTACTGCTTTGCTTATGTTGTTGTTGCTTAATTGTCTTAATTTTCATGTAATTCTCGTCATGATGCTTGTAAGGATATATCCCTTGTATTGTGATAATTTTGATTAATTGAAATGCATGGAATGCCTTTAACTCTCTATGTGAATGATTGTGGTGTATTTGTGCAATTGAGACTGACAAGGTTGCGCCCTATTTTGAATATAGGGAATGCCACCTAAGACTACGCGGAGCACGGTTCGGCTTGCATTGTCAGAGCATATGGATCAGACTCCTTCGCAGTCTGGCACCCATGCGGACCCTACTGTGGGCCCGATTCCTGAGGCGGTTCGATCGTCTCAGCCTGCCGCTGGTCCTACAGATGGACCACCGCCATTTACGCCATCAGTCAGAGAGCTACATCGCGCATCTACTTCCACACCGCATCCGCCACAGCCTGCTCCACCCCCTGACAGATTCGAGCAGATGATGGCTATGATGCTACAGCAGCAGCAGCTTCTGACCACCATAGTGGGGACATTAGCCCAGGGTGGGGGTGCGACTACATCTACTCCACCTGCACCACCTACGCATCCAGCTGAGGATGCCTATACATACGCCCAGGATGAGGGCATGGCTCATCCTGCGCCACCTGCTTTCCCTGCGGGGAATCCTGCCGACACACGGAGCCTTTTGGAACGATTTCAGCGCTTGTGGCCTCCTACTTTCACGGGTTCTCACAGACCCGAGGAGGCTGAGTACTGGCTCGACCGGGTGTCGAAGATCTTGCGGATGTTGCACTGCACCGAGGCTGAGCAGGTAGAGCTGGCTACCTTCCTGTTTGAGAGAGAGGCCAGCATGTGGTGGGATAGCGTACTGCGGACCGTTGCCGCAGACTTTGTATGGACGTGGGCAGCATTTGAGTTCCGCTTCCATGAGAAGTATTATCCCCAGACCTACAGGCACGACAGGGAGAATGAGTTTCTCCGTCTCAGATAGGCAGCGATGACAGTTACCGAGTATGAGCATCGGTTCACAGAGTTGGGCAGGTATGTCTCGACGATCCTAGCTGATGAGCAGATGCGCATACGGCGCTTTTTGGAGGGCTTGCGACTGGATATTCGGTCGAAGATGTATTGTGTTAGTTTTCCCTCCTATGCGGAGTTGATTCACATGTCCATGCGGGCAGAGCAGGACGTGGATCGACTTGTACGATCTCGAGGCCCGGCTGCTTCTAGGCCACGACCGAATTTGCCAGACAAGCCCTTCGCGGGCAAGAGGCCTCGCATTGATCCTCCTGCTAGGACTACGGCGCCTGTACCACCGTTTCGGGGCCCTAATTTGACATATACATACTGTGGGAGGACGGGCCACTTGGCGCAGAGCTGCTTTTCGAGGATGCGGTACAGTGGGTTCTCGCCACCGCAGAAGATTGACCGTGTACGTCCGCAGGCGATATCAGCACCGCCTATACGGTCAGCTCCTGCGCATCCTTCTTTCAGACCTACGGTATCGCAGATCCGACAGCCTCCACGGCCCTTGACGCAGCGGCCGAACCGGCCACAGCAGGCTCGGGTTCATGCATTGACAGTTAAGGCAGCTGCGACGCCGACTTTCCAGCATTCAGCTTTCGAGGTCACGGCCCATATTGGAGGTACTCCGGTTCTTGTCATGGTGGACACTGGTTCCACGATTTCTTTGATATCGCGTGCCGTAGTCAGACATCTTGGGTTACAGACTATCACTATGGATAGCGTGCGAGTCTTTACAGCTCATGGAGATTATTCGGATGTCACCCAGATGTGTGAGGGTTGTTTGGTTGATCTGGAAGGCAGGACGATGACTCTTGATCTGGTCGTCGATCCCTCGCTCGTTTATCTCGACGTCATTCTTGGCATGGACTGGTTGACTGCAGCGAGAGCCGAGATTGACTGCGAGACTCGTATAGTCACAGCGTACGAGCCTGAGGGTGCATCCTTCACATTTCCAGTGCGGGTAAATCTTCCTTTCCACATACTTAGCTACGCCACTCTATTGCGCGACGCTGGTGCCCAGGTACTTGAGAAGACGCCAGTTGTTTCTGAGTTCGGAGATCTGTTTAGGAAGATCCCTGGCTTACCGCCCCGACGTGAGATCGATTTCACTATCGATCTGGTTCCTGGTTCTACACCCGTCTCACTGCCGACGTATCGCATGGCACCATGTGAGATGGAGGAGTTGAGGACGCAGATTGATGGTCTGCTAGAGCTTGGCCTTATACGGCCTAGCGTGTCACCTTGGGGAGCACCGGTCTTATTCGTGAAGAAGAAGGATGGTTCGATGCGATTGTGTATTGATTATCGCAGGCTGAACCAGCTCACGGTGAAGAACAAGTACCCTTTGCCCAGGATCGATGACTTGTTTGATCAGTTGAGAGGAGCACAGTACTTCTCGAAGATTGATCTTCAGTCAGGTTATCATCAGCTGCGCGTCAGAGATGAGGACGTGCAGAAGACAGCATTCAGGACCAGTTTTGGCCACTACGAGTTCCTCGTGATGTCGTTCGGTCTTACGAACGCACCGGCCGTGTTCAGGGATCTGATGAACCGGGTATTTCGGCCTTTCCTTTATCGATTCGTCGTTGTCTTCATTGACGACATTTTGGTGTACTCTAGGAGTCGAGAGGAGCATGAGGAGCACTTGCGTTTGGTCCTTGATACGCTCAGACGGCATCAGTTGTTCGCACAGTATAAGAAGTGCGACTTCTGGAAGCAAGAGGTGAAGTTTCTGGGACACGTGGTGTCCAAGGATGGCATGGCAGTTGACCTGTCTAAGGTAGCTGCGGTGCAGGACTGGGAGCAGCCTGGTTCTGTCACTGAGGTGAGGAGTTTCTTGGGTCTCACTGGTTACTATCGGCGCTTCATTCAGGACTTCTCGAAGATCGCGAGACCCTTATCTCAGTTGACACGGAAGGACGTGAAGTTCGCCTGGAATGATAAGGCGAAGTCAGCTTTTCAGGAGCTGAAGGACAGACTTACGTCCGCCCCTGTGCTAGTATTGCCAGAGCAAGGGGTTAGATACACTATATACACTGACGCGTCTAGCGTTGGTTTGGGTTGTGTCCTTATGCAGAGGGACAGGGTAATTTCGTATGCCTCGAGACAATTAAGGAAGCACGAGGAGAATTACCCTACATACGACCTAGAGTTGGCAGCCGTTATATTCGCACTGAGACTCTGGAGACATTACCTCTACGGAGAGGAGTTCGAGCTCTTTTGCGACCACAAGAGCCTCAAGTACATATTCACGCAGCGAGACTTGAATATGAGGCAGCGGCGATGGCTGATGCGTTGAGCCGCAAGAAGGCGATAGAGTTTGCGGCTCCGCTGATGGTTGCCGAGTGGGATATGGTTGAGTTTTTGCGAGACTTTGAGCAGAAACTCACCATAGAGGAGCCATTTGAGTTCATCGCACACGTACAGGTGCAATCTCAGATCGATGACCGAGTCATCGAGGCGCAGAGGGACGATGCGCATCTTACTGAGCTTCGAGAGCAGGCCAGTGATGATGCTGACGCCGACTGGCGAGTTGGCATGGATGGGGGCTTACGTTACCGTGGCCGCCTATGCGTCCCAGATGTCCCTGACTTGAGACGAGAGATTCTCGAGGCTGCGCATTCTACTAGACTCGCGATGCATCCAGGCAATACGAAGATGTATCGTGACGTGAAGAGGACGTATTGGTGGGAAGGTATGAAGACCCACATAGCTGAGTTCGTGTCCCGTTGTCTCACTTGTCAGCAGGTGAAGGCAGAGTATCGCCAACCACCTGGACTTTTGCAGCCTATGCCGATTGCAGAGTGGAAGTGGGATTTCATTTCCATGGACTTCATTTCTGGGTTGCCGAAGACGAGGAAGGGACATGATTCCATTTGGGTGATCGTCGACCGATTGACGAAGTCGGCGCACTTCCTACCGATCAGAGTTACGAACTCTGCAGACGAGCTGGCTAGATTGTACATCCGAGAGATTGTGCGTCTGCATGGAGTTCCGTTAGAGATCGTGTCGGACAGAGACACGCGGTTCACTTCTATTTTCTGGACTCGCATTCAGGAGGCTATGGGTGTGAAGTTGAAGTTCAGTACTGCCTTCCACCCACAGACGGACGGACAGACGGAGCGAGTGAACCAGATCCTGGAGGACATGTTGCGAGCTTGCGCATTGGACTTCAAGGACAGTTGGGATGACTGTCTTGCATATGCGGAGTTTGCGTACAACAATAGCTTCCAGGCGAGTATCGGCATGGCACCTTATGAGGCGCTGTATGGGCGACCTTGTCGCGCGCCGCATTGCTGGTTAGAGGTCGGTGAGCGTAGCTTGATTGGCCCAGAGTTGGTGCAGGCGACGTCAGAGAAGATTGATATTATTCGACGTCGGCTTCTTACAGTGCAGAGCAGACAGAAGAGCTACGCCGATACGAGACGGAGGCCACTAGAGTTCACGGTTGGGGATCACGTGTTTTTGCGAGTTTCCCCTATGAAGGGAGTCCTTCGGTTCGGGAAGAAGGGGAAGCTGGCACCGCGATTTATTGGTCCATTCTAAATCCTCGATCGTGTGGGAGCAGTGGCTTACCGATTGGCTTTACCCACGCCCCTCGCGAGCGTCCACAACGTATTTCATGTTTCTATGCTGAAGAAGTACGTTGCTGATCCTTCCCATATCATCAAATGGGAGCAGGTGCAGTTAGGAGAGGATGTTACTTATATCCTGCGACCGACACGCATCTTAGACAGGAAGGAGCAGGTACTGCGCAGCAAGGTGATTCCCCTTGTGAAGGTACTATGGACGCATCACTCTGAGGAGGAGGCTACTTGGGAGACAGAAGCTGAGATCAGAAAGAACTACCCACAGCTTCTAGAGGAGTACGAAAAGGTACAAATTTCGAGGACAAAATTATTTGTTAAGGGGGGTAGATTGTAACGCCCGTGAAAAATCCGTACTTGGGCTCGAGTACCAACTCGACCCGAAATCGCGTAGAAATAATTTCCATGGAAATTAAGCGTAAGTTAGCTAGCGCAACGCTAGAGTAGCTGGGAAATAGTCCCTGATCACTTTAAATACGTTCTACAAGACCCAAATCGAACAACACTCTATAACCTCGGATCAAACTCTAAGCAGGTTTGTTCTCTGGACCACATTGAATTCTTGAATTGGATCTAAACCACGCGTCGAAGGTCCGATACCTCCTATCTTAGACCTTTAGAACCGCCCAGCTGGACTTGACAATCATCTCGAAAATCAAGTCAAACCGATAATCACAGACTATTTCGTTGAACTCGGACTGAAGCGACCGCGAATAGGGACAGATTTGGAATTTCAAATCCAAATCTGGCACACGACTTGATGCGTCAGTATTAAGCATTTTGACCGTCAGAATTCATCCAGATTACACCCTCGGATCAGGAAAAATTTCTATTTATTATCATGAGACTTTCAGCCCTGATCTACGTGCGGTGACCGCTGAACTGAAACTGGTCCGCCACGTGCGATCTGCGAACCCTGCCAGACTGAAAACTTAATACGAGCTACATCTGGTACACATGAGCTTAAGTCCGATCGCAATCGACCAGGGGACCACCAGAAAGCAGCTTTTGAACCGAAACAGCCCCGAAATGAATAGGCACCAAGTAAACTTCGTTCCGGAGCCTATTTCTGGCGTTTTTAAGCTTATAAAAGGGGTTGAAACCCTCATTTCCCTCTCCCATCCGAAAATTGCAAACCCTAGGAGAAAAGGAGAGAGAGTTTGAGAAAGAGATTGGAAGGGATTTTTCCCACTTTCGAGCCACCGATTGCTGCTGCTTCAGCACTTCTTCCCAATCACCTGGCTGGTGATTTCTCCACTTTTTCAGGTATAAAATAACCCTAGAACTTGCTGATTTAGGGTTTACCTAGATTCATAGCATGTTAGCTAACGTACTTCATAAATCAGGTCCTCCTACTGCCGTAGACGAAGCGTACACGCTCCGTTCAAAATCCCGCAACCGTAAGACACTAGGTGAGGATTTTAGACGCTTTGATTGACGGTTTACAACGCTTTCAATGTCGTTTAATAGTAGATTATCGACGGCATCGCCGTTTGACATGTACAACATGCTCTACGTTTCCTGTTTCGTAAATTAACGAAGAATATGAGATTTAGGGCATTTTAGTCATTTGTAGGAAGTACGGTCTACATGCATATTTTGCTGACGTGATTGACATGGTTTGTTGTCGCATTAGGGAGTTAGGAATGCTTGCATAATCAGTTTGGCGGAGAGATTCGCCTAGTTGCGCGCTTTGGGTCAACATACTATATGTAGACTTAAGTGTGTAGTGTATGTGTTTGTATAAATGCTTGTATTAGTATGTATTGAATTAAATGATGTTATGTAGTAGTTTGAGAATGATTTCTTGATTAATATGCTGACCTAAATGATTTCCTACATGTTGACCATATGCATGATTCCATTACAAGCATGGAATGCATGTGTTTGAAGATTTGCTTAAGTTGAATGTTATAACATGTGTTAACATGCTCACATGATTGTATTCCAATTCCAATACCTTTGCATATATTGTTAATGTGATTTCATAGATGTATGGGACTAGACTTAGTCCAGACAGTCGGTAACCGAGCGAATTCGTGGCTGACTGGTCATAGCCACGAACGACGCGTCGATGAACGTGATTCGTGTTTAGAGTTGGCGGCAGTGGTTAGGCCACGCGAAGTGTTTTACGCGCTTCATGTCGTTCGACTTGAGATGCGATCGCGCTAGTCGAGCCCGTCAAGTAACCCGACTGGCCGATGTATGTTCACCTTGTATGTGTCATAACTGCTTGAACCTAGGGTACTGAACTTACCATTGTAAACCCTGTTAACCATGGTACCTTGATCCACGAAAACTCATGAGCCGGGCATGGTTGTATGGGACACCGTGGTCGAGCTGTCGGCCTACGCTGGGGCCACAAACCTCCCCGTAGTGACCAGTGAGCACCTAAACTCGTGAGCAGATTATGGTGGTATGGGACACTATATTCTAGCTGTCGGCCTACACTGATCAGGCGACGAGCCCTTTGTAGTGACCGCGAGCGTATTCTGAGTCCACGGGAGACGACGACCCTTCCGTTGCAGTAGAGTACAGTAGGCCTGTATTGATAAGGTGATGGGGGAGCGGTGCAACGAGTGCGAGCAACAGCCCTGGCAGCCCTTGCAGTGACCTACGAAATATACATCGTATGAGATTACTAGGAGTGACGACCCTAGACAGGATCTGTGTTGGGATTGATACAAGGGAAGTACCTTAGTTTCTCAATCCTGCTGTTTGAATGGACTAACAACAACTTGGAAATCATATCACCATAGCATTGCATGTGCCTGGAAGATGTGGAGCACTCTAGGGAGTGTGGCATGCCGCGGTCGTAAGATGTTGCCGCATGAGGGTGATCGTCGGTGAGGGCATACATCACGTCATATCATCTTGCATTAACAACAGTATTAGGATTGTCTGATTTACTGCTTTACTATTATCGCGTGATTGAATTGTGAACATGCTAATCTTTGCTCTATGATTCCACTGAGTTGATCACTCATTCCCACGTTACGGGATGGTGTTTGCAACACCCACCAGACCCTGTTGTAGATGCAGGTGAGGCTGAGATCCAGGAGGTGGAGCCAGAGATCGACGAGGACCAGGATGAGTTCTCATATATGCAGTATCACGACGGCTTCCCGTAGGCGACCTGGATCGAGGGGACATCAGTGGGACTTTTTTTTGAACACATTTCTTTTGTTTATGTATTTGTATATGAGACTCAGAGATGTAGTCATACTTTGGAGACAGATGAGATTTTCTTTGTTTTCCATACAGTGATATATATATTGTTTAGTCTTCCGCTTGCTTTTATCACTGGATCTGAAGTATGAATTGCAGTTTTGGTATACTTTTACTCATGTGAATGCTTTAAATCAGACAACATTGAATCATAACCATTTTTGTTGCATAAGTGACGGTCTGGAACTCGTGAGTTGAGTTTATACACGATCCCCGATTTTCAGGGTATTACAAGAGCAAGGGTCCACACAATGCACCCCGCACGTACACTCCCGTCGGAGGCCTCCTTCGAGGACTTCAAATGGTGAGCAACACTTAAAACCCAATCCTAAAAAGGAATGATCACAAGTGTCCTCTTGACTCTTAGTACTTACAGATAAGTTGATGAGTCCCTTTCAGCACAATGATGAAGACCTTCTACTTGTTGATAAAGAGTCTTCAGCTCCCTTCATCCGCAACATGAAGATGTATATATGCTAGGCTTATGTTAGGTCAAGGTTATGATGGACTACCACTCTCTAAAGGTTTTCCTATAAGGAAGATAGAGAGGTTCCCATCATCTATGCATTCAAGGCATCTCAACTTAATGATATGTCATTAAAGCAGTAGCTGAAGGATCCTTGAATGCGAAAGTTCATTCCCCAATCCACTCTATGAGATATCAATGATGAGGTTGGATTGGAGGATGAACTTCCCGAGAGAAAGGGCTTAGGTAAATGATAGGAAGGTTAAAATACTCTAAAACACTCTCTACTTTCTCTACCAGCAATGAAGACAACTCCCTCTATTTATAGGCAAAAGGTTCCAACGGATATAAACAGTCATATTTATGACAGAGTTCGATATCATCGATCATTCGTCGATATGATCGAGCGTATACTTTCGATTGTATCGGCCAACCTCTCGATGATAAGAACTCAATTGTCATTTCACTTTTGAAAACCTTCTGGCAACTGGTCGATGGGATCGAGACACACATCGATGATATCGGATTTCGAACTCCGATTCCATCGAGTGATGGTTCGATCTATCGACAGGTGAAAAATAAGAGAGAAGTCTTGAAGAATTTCAAGATCACAGATATGATCGGGGAACCAGTCGATGTCATCGGAATTTGTACATCGATCATATCGGCGACCTTTCGATGGAATTGATAAATCGTATAAATTTTACATGTAAGCTTGTTGGACGAATTATGTCCTGACTCGATCCAATCGACTTGGTCTCGATATAATCGATATATGAATATCGATTTATCGACAGGCACCCCGATTGACATAAAAAGAAACCTGAAATTCATGCTGGAGAGAACATGCGCCCCACAGTCGATATGATCGACTGACTCCCGATATGATCGATATTTGAGTTCAGATTGAATCGGACAATCATCGATATATCGAAGTAATTGATAGTTTTCTTTAGAAAAACAGGGGCGCTGGAAAGCAGTCTGTCGATACGATCGATCCACTTCAGATATGATCGATTTTCAAATATCGATGATATCGACTCGAAGGTCGATATATCGATAAATCGTCCAAAAGATTGTTTGATTGCTGGACGCTTTTTGTCCTCACTCGATTGTATCGATTGATATGCTGAGGACATCGACAGAGATGGTCGATCATATCGAAAGGGGAATCAATATAATTGACAGTGTAAGAAAAACTTAGAAATTTTCTTTTGGATAAAAAGTTTTCTTACACATAAACCCTAAGATGTTCTAGTTCTTTTTAAGGCTTTAATCGCCTGGTGTTTTGGGATATGGGATGTGAGGCTATGATTTACCTTTTGGTGAGCTTCCACACATCCAGATGAGATAGATGCTTGACTTGATCTTCTTGTTAGGTGCTGTCGTCTGACTGACTCAACATACAACGTAATTGACAAACCAGGGCACGTAATAGGTGCACTTTCAGCTATTGCCATCCGAGCAGACCCTATAAGTATCTAATAGCTCCCATACATACTCACACCATCCTAGAAACAAGAAAAAGAGATATCAAGTCCCAGATGCTAGGGAGTATGCATATTCCATGCATTTGGTGTAGTGTTTTCTGATTTTCTTTTTTAACACAAAATAAAAGGGTGTGTTTGGTTGCACCCAATATCATGAAATTTCATGATACTTGCACCAAATTAGAATAATTAGTCTTGAAATTTCAAGATATTTGGTGCAACCAAAAGCACCGTAGCTTGGGCAGAACCAAAGTGTAAAAGAAAAGGAAAAAAAATAATCTTATACATTTTTTATTTTTTCTAGACAACAACCAAGACAATTATGGAATTATGCAATTCCCTAGCTTAAACATCTGGTTAGTTTTAGATGTAGCAGTCCTAGTAAATCATCAACATTACAACTTTAGGAAGTATTTGAGCATAAAGTAGCCATAATTGGAAAACCTTAAAGGTAGCATGTGATTAAAACAACTTGAAACTAGGTTCAGCAAGCTCAAACAGATCTTAAACCAAGAATCATGCCTCTAACTAGCTCAACAGCTTACAGTGCCTATAAATTGAGATGGTTTTGGAAATGTGCAGTCTCGGAATCAATGTAGCAAGTAACAGGCATGTAAGTTCACAGTCTTGGCTTCATCAAACCCATCCATCCAACCATCCCATAAACCCATAAAATCAACCTAAAGATAACTTGGTTAGTTTGCAGATAAATAGAATTTTACATTTGAAGAAAGATCATATACAACAAGTTGTTGCAGGTCTACAATAAACAATGAAGGAATCAAACTCTTTGCAGGCTGCAGTGCAAAATCCTGACCAACTAGTACATACATTGTCAACAATCTGGTTCGCATTTTCTTTTTATTTTATTAATTCCAACTGCAATGGCCAGTAAGTTATTCAAAGCTTTCCCGTTCCCTCGATTCAAAAATATCAGAAGACATCAATATGAAGTGCCGAAAAAATAACATGGTAATGCTAATGAGGTGATTTGCTTCATATGTACTAATGTGGCACATGTGCATGATTTTGGCTCTTCAGTTACGAGGACCGTTAACATGACCTGGCCTGTGACACATGTTTGTGACAGGAATCATTGTGAAATCTCCAAACAACTCTAACAAAACAAAATTGATTTCAAACATAAACCAACAAGATGATAACAAATAACAAAAGAATTTTAAACAATAAGAAATGTTGTGTTCATGGAAGCTGTAAGACCCGTATCTTAGTCCGTACCGTTCCGTAAACTTCCGCGGTCTTACCGGTCAAATTTCGGCAACCTTCGACCCTTAACCAATATCGACGTGCGACCCTGATTCATATACCGACAACCCGAGTTGACTCAACCCAAGACCAATACCATAGCGACCGCGCCGTCGCTGAGGTTCCAATGCATCGACTCACGCGCCAAGGCGATACCCTGGTCGAGAGTTCTAGGCCAACATTAGGTGCGAGGAAAATGTCACGCGTTGCGAAAACCCAAGAGAATCTCTACGATGTGTCACATCATTCACATCAATCCCATCAATCAATCATCCATCAATCCATCACATGTCAAGTACATGTCAAGTACACATCACTCTCACCCCTTTTCCCAAGCAACCACAAAAGTCAAGCTTTTCTTACAAAGCTCATACCTCTCTTACACAAAAAGTCACAAAAGTCAAGCTTTTCTTACAAAGCCCATACCTCTCTTACACAAGAGGCCTCAAAAGTCAAGGATTTCTTACACAAACATCACTCACCACATCCATCCATCACTCTCTCTCTCTCTCCCTTTACAACTCCTCTCTTTCTCATTTGTAAAAATCTCCAAGAAAAAGAGATCCTACGTATGAGCCTCTCCCTCTCTTCCTAAACTCCAAGTATGGCCCACCTCTTCATCCCAAGATCTCTTATCTCAACCCTCCATTCCTCATCTCATCCATTGAAGTTGAAGCTAAGGAGCTAAGGGACCCATAGGAGCAAGAAGATCGGACGGTGGGTGCCTCTATAGGGTAGTTTTTCTTATTTTTATGATGGGTTAAGTGAGGCCCACCGATCCATGGTGTGGATCTCACTTGGGACCCTAAGATGTGGCCGATGGCCCGCTAGGATCATCATGATCATTCTATGATGGGGCCATTCTCCATGGACCCCATCATGATGTTTATTTCTTAGAAAAGGTCATCTAGACCGTCCATACTGGTGGGGAAAGGATCCCCACCGTTGATTCTAAATTTTGATGGTCCCATGTGTTAAAGGACCCACTTGATTGTACGATTCATTGCAAGGGAGGGCCCATAGTATCGGGGTCCATCCATCACAAGCGTGTCCCACCCTCCATCTCTATCTCTCTCACTCTCTCTCTCTCTCTCTCTCTCTCTCTCTCTCTTTTTATTATTTCTTTTTATTTTATTTTATTTTATTTGTAATAGGGTTGTGTGGCCCACTTGAATGGACCCCACCTTGAAGCATTTATTTGGCCCAAGTTTTCTTCAAGTGGGGCCCACTTTAAATGTTGTACTACACCATCCATCAGTGGTGGCCCACCTAACTAGGGCCCACCACAAAAAGTTTTTAAAATGCCAAACTGTCCAGCGTTTGGGACGCTGGACGTCCCTGTGCAAAAAAAAAAAAAGAAAAAAAAAGAAGAGAACTTTGGGGTGAGCCACCTGCATAGGCCCCACCTTGATGTATATATTCAATCCACGCCATCCACCACATTCCTTGGGACATTTTAACCGTTGAGCCAAAGAATGAGGCTGACGTGATCATCCAGTGGGCCATAATATCAGAAACTTGGGTGGTTACCCTTAAAGACATTTCCTGATGAATCTATGCATCCAAAAATCCCGAACCTTGGACTCATTGGGCTTGTTTTGAGCCCCTGAACTTAATGGACTGGGTGGATCATCTTGACGCGGGCCCTAGATGCGAAAAACCCCAGAAAATGGGTTTTTCCCAAAACTTTGCAAGAGGCAGAGGCTCTGCCTCTGCCTTTGACAAGCAACAGCAGCGGCTGCACGCTGCTGCGTGCAGTGTCTGGGACGGGAGCCGTGCAGCCACCCACGGCTGCTGCCGTGGGCCCCACCATGATGCATATGTCTCATCCGTGCCGTTCATTTGATGGGCCCTCTCGTCAGGTGGGCCCCTCCCAATTTTGGTCTCAACCGCTGATCAGGTGGCCCACACCGTAGGAAACAGTGTGAATGAACATCTACCATTGAAACAAATTCTAGGGTCCACAGAAGTTTTAGATCAAGATGAAATTTATGTTTTCCCTTCATCCAGGTCCGAGTGACCTTATGAACGGCTCGGATGGCATTTAAGTGTTGTGGTGGGCCACATTTGTGGGACCCACAGTAATGTATGTATTTTATTCACACCGTCCACAATCCGTGGACGGTGACACTCACCATGATATATTTGTTTCATCCACCGTCCAGCGAACAGTGGGGCCCGATGTGATGCATGTGTTCCGTCTGCACCGTCCACCCCTAGACGGTGGGACCCACCATGCGTATGTGTTATATCTGCACCGTCCACCCTAGACGGTGAGACCGACTCCACCCCCCTTTTTTCCCACCTAAATTCATAAATGGGTTAGATGAAAAATAAACATTACAGTGGGCTCTTTGCTTTTTTTTTCTGATGGCAAACAAATATTTCAGTGGGCCTCTAGGCCATGGGATTGGGCCCACTTGATATGTTCCAAGGTCATGAGACTAGGCCCATTTGATTTATATATAAGGCCTATGGGTTTAGGCCCATTTGGTTTATATAAGGCCTATGGGTTTAGGCCCATTTGGTTTATATAAGGCCTATGGGTTAGGCCCATTTGACTTATGTAAGGCCTAGGGGTTTAGGCCCATTTGAATCATATAAGGCCCACAGGATTAGGCCCATTTGATATGTATAAGGCTCTTGAGATTGGGCCCATTTGATGAAATCTAAGGGCCATGGGTTTTGACCCATTGCAATGCACATAAGGCCCATTGGTGCGGCCCATTTATGTGGCCCATTTGATGGATAAAAGGCCCACATGATATAGCCCATCTAATATATATGTAAAGCCCAATGGGATGAACCTAAGGTCCATTACAATGTGTAAACCCAACTTGGAGTATGTGATGATGTTTACGACGATCGTGCCTTGGAAGAAATGTTGGTTTGACGTCAACATTTCGAGTGTAATGCTGGTTGGATGTCCACATTATGACTCTCCTTAGGGCCCATTATTAAGCTCGTACTTATTGTGTATAGGCAGCTCAGGCCCATCTGTATTGTAAGGATAGTTCATCTCATTATAACATGTTTACTATAGCTCCATAACTCATGATCATATGCATCATATGTATGCTTGACATGAGAATTGACTGATCATAGCATATGCCTTTGGACAGGTTATTTATGGGCTCCCGGTTAGGCAGTGTTGCCCTACATGAGCGCACGATATGCGCAGGATTTGTTGCATGACTGGATAGTGTGATTCATGCATTTCGCATTTATGTGACATGGGTATTGTACGCCCTAGCGACATCAGGGTCGTAGCCTCCACAGACGCATCGTGGTTGGCAGGATTGGATAACGAAAATCTTGTTCTACATGGGGTGCTATAGATATCCTTGGGTGAAAGTCCCTAAACCCTTATGATACCAAGAGGTTGCTTCAACGTCTAGACCGAGTGGGTAGATGAGCGTTGAGTGCTGATTACCAGACGGTTGTGCTCTCCACTGTGTCCTAGTCGGTTGGAAGGGGGTGCGGCCTTACCCGCTCGAGTATAGGGAGCAATGCTAGGCTGAGTCTAACCAGCTCGAGAAATGGGTCCACTATCGACAAGTCGCGCCCGATATTGACAGATGGATAGTGAGGTCTCTTCCACTTACCTTATTGCACGCGATGTGGCGGCAATCTGGTTTAGAATGTACTAGACCCCAGTGATATCTCATATTTGAGCTGTATTGATGTGTGGATATAGATGAGGATCTGTATGCTTGAGTTGCATTGCACATCGCATGGCCTTGGGATGGCCGATACCATTCATGTCTTGCATTGCATAGCCTTGGTATGACTCATGATATTATGGATCCATCTGCATATTTCGCATTATTCTGACATTGCATGTTCATATTACTACCTTGCGCACACACTTTAACCACTCTCTAAACTTTCTATAAGCTTATACACGACTGTTGTATGCAGGTGACGTTGGTTCGCAGCAGCGCTGAGGCAGGAGCACGTTGCAGATCGTTTTGGAGTTTTTTGTTCTTTACCATTGTATTTCCCTTTATGCTCATTGTACTTGTAAAATTTTTTATCATAGTGGAAATGTAATGGAGTTCTTGGTTGTTGTTTGTGGGTTATGCCATTGGTTATGCTTACTACGAATCAAACTGACGTTGAAAATCCTCCTCGTAGCATCCCAGGATCGGAACCTGGTGAATGGGAGCTAGGAGCTGAGAATGGGGTTCTACGGAGGCTATTGGCGCCGGATTCGGCGATCGGAAATTTTGTGAGCCCGGTTTCCGCATTTGGGGCGTGACAGAAACCACCTGAATTTAAGATACAATTTTAGTAAAACTGAAACATCGATTCGTTTACCTTGATCGGGATTCGATCGATAGTCGACAAATGCTAATAGAAATTCTCTAGACTAATTCAACATTATAACAAATGCCCAAATGGCATATCAATCTTAGTCATGAGAAAGAACCAAATACCCATGAATAAACAAAGTAGACTCACATCACTTGAGTTCCTGGAAGAAAACGGAAAGATGAGATTGCAATAGAAGAAGAGTGGGTTGGTTGAAAAGGAAAGACAATACAAAACAATAGATAACAAGAGTAGAAACACCTACCTTCTTCTACTCTTTTTTTTTTTGAAAGGCTGACTTCTTACAATGTATATATATAGAAAGGCAGGGATGTGTTTTGACTTCTAATGAAATCCAAGTTGCAAGTGAACTAAGGTCAGGCATAATGAGTCCTTTGGGAATTGATGCAACCACCAAGTCCCCAGGTCCAACTGGTTCTCTTCAAACAAAAATAGACATGGACATGCTTTGATCCTTGTGTAGTATCAAAAATATCACAAAATCAGAACCACTATAAGTAGTTGAAAAGAACATAACAAATCTGTAGTCCTCTAATCACTTAAATATTATACGAGACTGAAATATTGAAACATGGGATAAAATCAGCATCATGTGTTTGTTGCATAAAACATGGACAAACAAATGTTAGGAAGGATCCTCACACGTGTGTAGCCTAGCCTATCTATCCACACCCTAGTTGTAAGCCCCATATCCTAGACCATACCATTCCATAGACTTTCACGATCTTACCGGTCGAATTCTGGCAACCTTCGACCCTTAACCAACATTTATGTGCGACCCTAATTTGTATGTCATTAACCCACATCGACTCAACCCAAGACCTTTACCATAGCGACCGCACCATCGTTGTGGTTCCGATGCCATGACTTGCGTGCCGAGGCGATACCCTGATCAAGAGATGTGGGCCAACATTCGGTGTGAAGAAAACGCCGTGCGTTGCGAAATTTAAGAGAATCTCTACGAGGTGTCACATCAATCCATCAATCCATCACATGTCAAGTACATGTCAAGTACACATCACCTTTCACCCATTCCCAAGCAACTACAAAAGTTAAGAATCTCTTACAAGCCCATACCTCTCTTACACCAAAAGCCCCTCAAAGTCAAAAAGTTCTTACACCACCCATGCTTTTCTTACACAAATGGTCACAAAATTCAAGATTTTCTTACACCGATCACTCACCACATCCATCACCCATCTCTCTCTCCCTTTACAACTCTCTCTCTCTTTCTCATTTTCAAACTCAAAAAAATCTAAGGAGAGAAATCCCATACGTATGAGAATTCTCCAAGCCTCTCCCTCTCTTTCAAAACTTCAAGTGTGGCCCACTTTCCTACCCCATGATCTCCCATCCTAACCATCCATTCCTCATCTCCTCCATTGGAATCAAAGCTAAGATGCTAAGGAACTCATAGGAGCAAGAAGATCGAACGGTGGGTGCTCCTCTAGATGTAAAAAAATATGATTTCTATAGCCTAGATGTTTTCTTTCTTTCATGAGGAAAGTGTAAGACCCACCAATCAATGGTGAAGATCCCACACAATCCCATGGTTGTGGCCTAATGACCTACCTTATGCATGCATGATCCATGCATGGGGCCTTTCTCTATGGGCCCCATCATGGTAGTTTTATTTCATAACATATTATGTTTGGGTCATATAGACCTTATAACCATGGTGGGGATGACATCCTCACCATGCATTTTAATTATAGGCCATGCATGTGCAAGATCCATTTTGTAAATGTAAAGGTAGGTATGATGTGCGGGTGTGATTGATCTTGGGAGGGCTCAATAGTGGCGGAGTCCCTTTCTCTATGGCCGGATTGTCCTTCTATATCTCTTTTCTCTCATTTTATTTCCTGATGTGCGTGCCCCATTAATGTATTTCCCTTTTTATTTAACTTATATAATAAATTTTATCTAAGTACATGTTGCTGTCCAGAATTTTCTGGACAGTTTCTGGTTGTTTTTGGACCAGATTTTGGGACTGTTTAGGGGACTATTCATACCTATTAAATATACTTTTCTAAAAGGTAGGGATCTTATCTTGATGTCACCCAAATTTCATCCCCAACTGACCTTCATTGGGGTCCCAAAGGTGTGGTCCAAGTGAGGTGGACAGTCTGGATTTTCTGCACTGTTCCAACAACATTCCACCATGGACAGTTGGATTTTTAAAATTTATTAAAATACCTATGAGTGTTTAAAAATTATAAAAACTTTCAAGGTGGTGGCATACTTATGTTAGGACCCACCTACAAAATTTTAGAGCCGATGGACGCCGGTACAAACTATGGTGATGGCGGGACCGGCCCATTATAATATGGTGTCCAGATCAGTCTGATTTTTAGGACAGATTGATTTATGTAAATGAATTAAAATATTTACAGATGTCCAAAAATTTTAAAATTTTTTACGAGTATGGTCCACTTATGTTAGGACCCACCTACAATTTTTTGGGGCCAATGGACGCCTGTATACACCATGGTGATGGCGGGACCGGCCCATTATAATATGGTGTCCAGATCAGTCCGATTTGCAGGACAGATTGATTTATGTAAATAAATTAAAATATTTACAGATGTTTAAAAATTTTGAAATTTTTTAAGAGTGTGTTCCACTTATGTTAGAACCCATCTACCAAATTTTAGGGCCAATGAACCCCTGTACACACCGTGGTGAGGGCCGGACTGGCCCACCATGTTGGGACATCCAGGTCTGTCCAATTTTTCTCGATAGTCTGTTTTGTTTAAATTAATTAAAATATTTAGAGATATCTAAAAATTATGAAATTTTGTGGGGGTGTGGCCCACCTATGAAAGTATCACTCTGTGAAATTTCAACCTAAAGTGACCTCGTTTGGGTATCCAAAAGAATGGGCCAAGATGGTTGGACTCCCAGATTTTTTCTGCTGTGCGGTCCAGCAATATGCCTTGATAAAAAAATCATAATTCAAAAATATTTCTTCTGATGGTGGGCCACATTTTTGGGTTTCCTCTCATTGTATGCATGACAAGGGACCTTGGCCCTCAATTTTCAAAGTTTTAGAGGCCTTGGAACTACTCCAATGGAGTGCCCAAATTTAGGACAACAACATGTTATAATTACGCTGGCCTTGGGCTGAAATTTTGAGGAGTGGGGCCCACCACATTATAAAGATCTTAGAGGAAATGATTTATACCTTTAGTTCCTTAAATGTTGAGCTTAATGAATGCACTTTTGAGGCCCACCACAGTTGAATTTAATTGGGTTCATGAATGTAGCTAGTTGTTGAACTATTTAAGGCCCATAGAGTGGATCCATTTGATGTGTTTTAAGGCCCATGGGATTAGGCCCATTTGATGTAATTTAAGGCCCATAGAGTGGACCCATTTGATGTGTTCCAAGGTCCATGGGATTGGACCCATTTGATGTATTTTAAAGCCCATGGGATTAGGCCCATTTGATATGTATAAGGCCCATGGGTCGAGAACCATTTGATGCAATCTAAGGCCCACAGGTTATGACCCATTGCAATGCACATAAGGCCCATTGGTGCGGCCCATTTGATGAGTAAAAGGCCCATATGACATGGGCCATTTGATGTATTTAAGGCCCAATGGGGTATACCTAAGGTCCATTGCAATGTGTTATCCCAACCTGATTTATGTAATGTTATTCACTACGGGCTACACCTTGGGAGCAATGTTGGTTTGACGTCCACATTGAGATTATAATGTTGGTTAAATGTCCGCATTGTGACTCTCCCTAGGGCCCATTGGTAGGCCCATACTTGTTGTATGCAAACCGTCTAGGCCAGCTGCGTTGTAAGGATAGGGCATTACTTTATAACATGCTTAGTATAACTCCATGACGCACATCCCATTTGTATCGGTCCATTTGATCGGCCTGCTCGTATCGGCCATTTGATTGATTTATCCCATATGATTGATTAGGCCCATCTTGATATATTTGTGGCCTATTACTAAGGCCATATATGAGGCCCGTTGTTGAGGCCCATCTTGATGTGTATGAGGCCTATTGTTGAGGCCCACCTTGATGTGTATGAGGCCCGTTGTTGAGGCCCACCTTGATGTGTATGAGGCCTGTTGTTGAGGCCCACCTTGATGTGTATGAGCCCCGTTGTTGAGGCCCACCTTGATGTGTATGAGGCCTGTTGTTGAGGCCCACCTTGATGTGTATGAGGCCCATTTTTGAGACCCACCTTGATGTGTATGAGGCCTGTTGTTGAGGCCCACCTTGATGTGTATGAGGCCCGTTGTTGATGCCCACCTTGATGTGTATGAGGCCCGTTGTTGAGGCCTACCTTGATGTGTATGAGGCCCGTTGTTGAGGCCCACCTTAAATATATATGAGGCCCATGTTGCAAGGCCCATTGTGATGTATGCAAGGCCCATGGGTCATGGCCCATTGTAATGTATGTAAGGCCCAATTGGTGCGGCCTATTCGATATATTTATGGGGTCCATGTCATTAGGCCCCTCATGTTGTATTGGTGACCCGTCCATTGAGGCTCACCCGTGGTGTATATTCGAGGCCCATGTGTAGGGCCCACCTATTGTGTATTTAAAGCCCATGAGTTGTGGCCATAGTGATGTATATTAGGCCTATGTGATGTAGCCCATACTGATGTGTATTAGACCCAGGTATGTGACTCACCTGCGAAGTATATTTGAGGCCCATTGTGATATATCTGAGGCCCATGGGTGTGACCCATCCAGATGTATTTGAGGCCTATGGGCAAGGCCCATTGTGATATGTGTTAGGCCCATGACCAGGGCCCACCTGTTTCGTATATTTGGCCCTTGTGTGAAGCCATGTGCCCATTATATATTTGATTCTATGTGGGCCATTCCTTGGAGGCAATGTTGGTTAAAAGTCCACATTGTCGATGCCAGTTATTGATACCGTTTATAAGTATGTGACATCATAACATCATGATACATGCCCATTCGCATCATCTACATGTCTGTTATGAGATGTGATTGAGCATTGCATATGTCATTGGGCAGGATGATGTGAAACTCCCTGATAGGTAAAGATTATCTCACATGAGCGCATAACATGCGCAGGATTGATGCATGATTAGATTATATGACTCATGCATCTTGCATTGTTTTGTGATTATTGTACGCCCTAGTGACATCAGGGCCATAGCCTCCACAGGCATATCGTGGATGGCCAGATGGGACACTGGAAATCTGTTCGAGCATCGGGCCGCCATAAATGGCCCTGGGTGAAAATTCCTAAACACCCTCTTAGTTCCATAGGATGCTCCAACGTCTAGACCGAGTGGGTAGATGAGCGTTGAGTGTCGATTATCAGATGGCAGAGCTCTCCACTGCGTCGTGGTCGGTTGGAAGGGGGTGCAGCCTTACCCGCCCGAGGGAGTAGGCATGGGTAAGCTGAGTTTGACCAGCTCGAGGAATGGGTCCGCTATCGGTGAGCCAGGTAGGTATTGGCAGACTACTGACAGGCGGATAGTGAGGTCTTTTCCACTTACCCAGTTGTGTTGTGCGCTTAATTAGGGCGGAAGGTGGTGTGAAGTGTAATAGACCCCGGTGATTTCCGCAGAGAGGAACCGTACAGATATGAGGACTGACATGATATTATGACACCCCGTCACTGTTGTGCATTTGGGCGGCCGCACGTGGGCGGACGCTGATGTGGGCGGGTATGATGTGGGCGGGGCTGAGGCCTGGGCAAGCTACCACACTGGGCGAGCTACCAGCGGTTGACAGGCTACTGAGTAGGAGTTACATACTCATTCATTCATCCATTCACTATCCACTCGGGCCGGTGGTGCACAACTAATTGTTGTGTATCTTCGTTATGGCAAGGATTTCGGTTGGGTGCACGACTAACCTGAGATCAGCAGTTTACCACGTTGAGTCAGACTATCCAAATTTAGGTATGAGACTGGTTTGGATAGAGGTTCCTTGTGGTGGACCCCATAGCCTGCGATACTACGTACTATCATCCCGACATCACACTCTAGCATGGTCATTCCATTAGCACCATATACTGCATATTCAATTATTTCTTAGGTGGGTGGCATTGTTGGTTGTTATGTTTCTGTATTCCTGCGACTTAGATGAGAGTGATGATATTTGTTAGATCTTTCGAATTGTGTATTACATTATATCCTTGTCATTCGACATTTGATTATCTATGACTCATCATTTGCATAGCTGTCCTATATTGCATATTCTGATATTGATTAACTTATGGACTTGTTCATACTTCCGCTTATTCTGTTATCGCGTGATTATAATCTTGTCAGTATTTCTGTTTACGCTGATAATTCTTGCTCTTATCAGTGTTTTTGCTTATTCAGTCATTGTATGGTTTATGGATTAATAGGTTTCCGGTATTGTATGATTATGATATTGTATTGAATACTTGGCACTTATCTCGTGCACACACTTACACCACCCTTTAAGCTTTCTATAAGCTTATGCACGATAGATGCGTGTAGGTGATGTTAGGTTGCAGCAGCATTGAGCTTGGAGCGTGCAGCTATTTTCTGGAGCTTTGATTTTGACATATATATTTCCCTTTCAGCATTGTATTCAAATGATTATATTAGTGGATATGTGATGATGATGTTGCCTTTATGATTTGGGTAAACTTGTGGTTATGCTTATTACTAGTTAAATGTATAAAAAAAATATATCCTCCTTGTAGGATCCGAGGATCAGAAATCTGGCGTATGAATGCTAGGAGCCGAGAATGAGGTACTACGGAGGCTGTCGGCACCAGATTCAGCGATCGGGATTCCCGTGAATCTGATTTCTGGGTTTGGGGCGTGACAGAAGTTGGTATCAGAGTATAACTTGGGAATACCTGGAGATAACATCACATATCTACTAATAGTTATCCTTCACTCTATGATTGTTGAGAACTTAGAATGATTAGATCCCCGAGTTCGAATAACTTAGAGATTTTCTGATATAATTTCCTAGCGTTGAGATTGAGGCTGTATAGTGTTCTAGTTTGATCATTTCTAATCCAGGATTTGAAGTTCTGTTGGATCATCGTAGTGTTGGCGAGGCGTTTTGGGAGCAGGGGATTAGGATTCAGAGGCATTGTTCCCATCTCTTAAGTGTTTGATTATGTTGGCATGTTGGGTTCAGATAGGATTTTTCTTCCTTGATAAGCTCTGTATTGGTTATGTTGTGGTTTAAATTTCGAGGAAAAATTTTTTATTAGGAGGAGAGAGCTGTAAGCCCCATATCATAGACCGTACCGTTTCATAAATTTCGACCCTTAACCAATATTTACGTGCGACCCTGATTCATATACCGTCAACCCGTATCGACTCAACCCAAGACCTTTACCATAGCGACCGTGCCGTCGCTGCGGTTCCGATGCCGTGACTTGCGCGCCGAGGTGATACTCTGGTCAACAGATGTGGGCCAACGTTCGGTGCGAAGAAAATGCCGCGCATTACGAAACCCAAGAGAATCTCTACGAGGTGTCACATTAATCCATCAATCCATCACATGTCAAGTACATGTCAAGTACACATCACCTTTCACCCATTCCCAAGCAACTACAAAAGTCAAGACTCTCTTACAAGCCCATACCTCTCTTACACCAAAAGCCCTCAAAGTCAAAAAGTTCTTACACCACCCATGCTTTTCTTACACAAATGGTCACAAAAGTTAAGATTTTTTTACATCCATCACTCACCACATCCATCACCCATCTCTCTCACCCTTTACAATTCTCTCTCTCTCTTTCTCATTTTCAAACTCAAAAAAATCTAAGGAGAGAAATCTCATACGTATGAGAATTCTCCAAGCCTCTCCCTCTCTTTCAAAACTTCAAGTGTGGCCCACTTTCCTACCCCATGATCTCCCATCCTAACCATCCATTCTCCATCTCCTCCATTGGAATCAAAGCTAAGATGCTAAGGAACTCATACGAGTAAGAAGATCGAACGGTGGGTGCTCCTCTAGATGTAAAAAATTCTGATTTCTATAGCCTAGATATTTTCTTTCTTTCATGAGGGAAGTGTAGGACCCACCAATCAATGGTGAAGATCCCACACAATCCCATGGTTGTGGCCTAATGACCTACCTTATGCATGCATGATTCATGCATGGGACCTTTTTCTATGGGCCCCATCATGGTAGTTTTATTTCATATCATATTATGTTTGGGTCATCTAGACCTTATAACCATGGTGGGGATGGAATCCTCATCATGCATGTGCAAGATCCATGCTGTAAATGTAAATCTAGATATGATGTGTGGGTGTGAATGATCTTGGGAGGGCTCAATAGTGGCGGAGCCCCTTTTCCTAAGGACAGATTGTCCTTCTATCTCTCTTTTTCCTCATTTTATTTTCTGATGTGTGTGGCTCATTAATGTATTTCCCATTTTAATTAACTTATATAATAAATTTTATCTAAGTACATGTTGCTGTCCAGAATTTTCTGGACAGTTTCTTGTTGGTTTTGGACCAGATTTTGGGACTGTTTGGGGGACTATTCATACCTATTAAATATACTTTTCTGAAAGGTGGGGATCTTATCTTAATGTCACCCAAATTTTAGCCCTAACTGACCTTCATTGGGGCCCCAAAGGTGTGGTCCAAGTGAGGTGGACAGTCTGAATTTTTTACACTGTTTCAGCAACATTCCACCATGGACAGTTAGATTTTTAAATTTTATTAAAATACCTATAGGTGTTTAAAAATTATAAAAGCTTTCAAGGTGGTGGCATACTTATGGTAGGACCCACCTACAAAATTTTGGGGCCGATGGACGCCTATACAAACTATGGTGATGGCGGGACCGGCCCATTATAATATGGTGTCCAGATCAGTCCGATTTTTAGGACAGATTGATTTATGTAAATGAATTAAAATATTTACAGATGTTCAAAAATTTTGAAATTTTTAACGAGTATGGTCCACTTATGTTAGGACCCACGTACAATATTTTGGGGCCAATGGACGCCTGTACACACCATGGTGATGGCGGGACCGGCCCATTATAATATGGTGTCCAGATCAGTCCGATTTTCATGACAAATTGACTTATGTAAATAAATTAAAATATTTATAGATGTCCAAAAATTTTGAAATTTTTTAAGAATATGGTCTACTTATGTTAGAACCCACCTACCAAATTTCAGGCCCAATGGACCCCTATACACACCGTAGTGAGGGCCGGACTGGCCCACCACGTTGGGACGTCCAGGTCTGTCTGATTTTTTTGGACAGTATATTTTGTTTAAATTAATTAAAATACTTAGAGATATCTAAAAATTATAAAATTTTGTGGGGGTGTGGCCCACCTATGAAAGTATCACTCTGTGAAATTTCAGCATCAAGTGACCCCGTTTGGGTATCCAAAAGAATGGGCCAAGATGGTTGAACTCCCAGATTTTTTCTGTTGTGCTGTTCATCAATATGCCTTGATAAAAAAACCATAATTCAAAAATATTTCTTCTGATGGTGGGCCACCTTTTTGGGTTTTCTCTCATTGTATGCATGATGAGGGACCTTGGCCCTCAATTTTTAAAGTTTTAGAGGCCTTGGAACCACTCCAATGGAGTGCCTAAATTTAGGACAACAACATGTTATAGTTATGCTGGCCTTGGGCTGAAATTTTGAGGAGTGGGACCCGCCACATTATAAAGATCTTAGAGAAAATGATTTATACCTTTAGTTCCTTAAATGTTGGGCTTAATGAATGCACTTTTGAGGCCCACCACAGTTGAATTTAATTGGGTCCATGAATGTAGCTAGTTGTTGAACTATTTAAGGCCCATAGAGTGGACCCATTTGATTTGCTCTAAGGCCCATGTGATTAGGCCCATTTGATGTAATTTAAGGCCCATAGAGTGGACCCATTTGATGTGTTCTAAGGTCCATGGGATTGGACCCATTTGATGTATTTTAAAGCCCATGAGATTAGGCCCATTTGATATGTATAAGGCCCATGGGTCGAGAACCATTTGATGCAATCTAAGGCCCACGGGTTATGACCCATTGCAATGCACATAAGGCCCATTGGTGCGGCCCATTGATGTGGCCCATTTGATGAGTAAAAGGCCCATATTACATGGCCCATTTTATGCATTTAAGGCCCAATGGGGTGTACCTAAGGTCCATTGCAATGTGTGTTCCCAACCTGGTTTACGTAATGTTATTCACTACGGGCTAGACCTTAGGAGCAATGTTGGTTTGATGTCCACATTGCGATTATAATGTTGGTTAAATGTCCGCATTGTGACTCTCCCTAGGGCCCATTGGTAGGCCCGTACTGATTGTATGCAAACCGTCTAGGCTAGCTGCGTTGTAAGGATAGGGCATTACTTTATAACATGCTTAGTATAACTCCATGATGCACAACCCATTTGTATCGGTCCATTTGATTGGCCTGCTCGTATCGGCCATTTGATTGATTTAGCTCATATGATTGATTAGGACCATCTTGATATACTTGTGGCCTGTTGTTAAGCTACATATGAGGCCCGTTGTTGAGGCCCACCTTGATGTGTATAAGGCCTGTTGTTGAGGCCCACCTTGATGTGTATGACGCCCGTTGTTGAGGCCCACCTTGATGTGTATGAGGCCTGTTGTTGAGGCCCACCTTGATGTGTATGAGGCCCGTTGTTGAGGCTCACCTTGATGTGTATGAGGCCTGTTGTTGAGGCCCACCTTGATGTGTATGAGGCCCGTTGTTGAGGCCCACCTTGATGTGTATGAGGCCGGTTGTTGAGGCCCACCTTGATGTGTATGAGGCCCATTGTTGAGGCCCACCTTGATGTGTATGAGCCTGTTGTTGAGGCCCACCTTGATGTGTATGAGGTCCATTGTTGAGGCCCACCTTGATGTGTATGAGGCCTGTTGTTGAGGCCCACCTTGATGTGTATGAGGCCCGTTGTTGAGGCCCACCTTGATGTGTATGAGGCCCGTTGTTGAGGCCCACCTTGATGTGTACAAGGCCCGTTGTTGAGGCCTACCTTGATGTGTATGAGGCCCGTTGTTGAGGCCCACCTTAAATATATATGAGGCCCATGTTGCAAGGCCCATTGTGATGTATGCAAGGCCCATTGGTCATGGCCCATTGCAATGTATGTAAGGCCCAATTGGTGCGGCCTATTCGATATATTTATGGGGTCCATGTCATTAGGCCCCTCATGTTGTATTGGTGACCCGTCCATTGAGGCTCACCCGTGATATATATTCGAGGCCCATGTGTAGGGCCCACCTATTGTGTATTTAAAGCCCATGGGTTGTGGCCATAGTGATGTATATTAGGCCTATGTTATGTAGCCCATACTGATGTGTATTAGACCCAGGTATGTGACTCACCTGCGAAGTATATTTAAGGCCCATTGTGATATATCTGAGGCCCATGGGTGCGACCCATCCAGATGTATTTGAGGCCTATGGGCAAGGCCCATTGTGATATGTGTTAGGCCCATGACCAGGGCCCACCTGTTTCGTATATTTGGCCCTTGTGTGAGGCCATGTGCCCATTTTATATTTGATTCTATGTGGGCCATTCCTTGGGGGCAATGTTGGTTAAAAGTCCACATTGTTGACGCCGGTTATTGATACCGTTTATGAGTATGTGACATCATAACATCATGATACATGCCCATTCGCATCATCTACATGTTTGTTATGAGATGTGATTGACCATTGCATATGTCATTGGGCAGGATGATGTGAGACTCCCTGATAGGTGAAGATTATCTCACATGAGCGCATGACATGCGCAGGATTGATGCATGATTAGATTGTATGACTCATGC
Organism: Magnolia kwangsiensis; assembly: GCA_037074715.1. Lineage (NCBI taxonomy): Eukaryota > Viridiplantae > Streptophyta > Magnoliopsida > Magnoliales > Magnoliaceae > Magnolia > Magnolia kwangsiensis. The sequence goes on along the minus strand of CM073572.1, from coordinate 185,615,827 downwards.
ATCTTGCATTGTTTTGTGATTACTATACGCCCTAGTGACATCAGGGCCGTAGCCTCCACAGGCATATCGTGCATGGCCAGATGGGACACCAAAAATCTGTTCGAGCATCGGGCCGCCATAGATGGCCCTGGGTAAAAATTTCTGAACACCCTCTTGGTTCCAGAGGATGCTCCAACGTCTAGACCGAGTGGGTAGATGAGCGTTGAGTGACGATTACCAGATGGCTGCGCTCTCCACTGTTTCGTGGTCGATTAGAAGGGGGTGTGGCCTTACCCGCCTGAGGGAGTAGGCATGGCTACGCTGAGTTTGACCAGCTCGAGGAATAGGTTCGCTATCGGTGAGCCGGGTAGGTATTGGTATACTACTGACAGGCGGATAGTGAGGTCTTTTCAACTTATCCAGTTGTGCGCTTGATTGGGGCGGCTGGTGGTGTGAAGTGTAATAGACCCCGGTGATTTTTCCAGAGAGGAACCGTACTGATATGAGGACTGACATGATATTATGACACCCCGTCACTGTTGTGCATGTGGGCGGGCGCACGTGGGCGGACGCTGATGTGGGCGGGTGTGATGTGGGTGGGGCTGAGGCATGGGCAAGCTACCACAGTGGGCGAGCTACCAGCGGTTGGCAGGCCACTGTGCTGACAGGATACTAAGTAGGAGTTGCATAGTCATTAATTCATCCATTCACTATCCACTCGGGCTGGTGATGCACAACTAATTTTTGTGTATCTTCGTTATGGTAAGGATTTCGGTTGGGCGCGCGACTAACCTAAGATCAGGATTTTACCACGTTGAGTCAGACTATCCAAATTTAGGTATGAGACTGGTTTGGATAGAGGTTCCTTGTGGTGGACCCCGTAGTCTACGATACTACGTACTATCATCCCGACATCATACTCTAGCATGGTCATTCCATTGGCACCATATACTGCATATTCAATTACATCTTCGGCGGGTGGCATTGTGGGTTGTTATGTTTCTGTATTCGTATGACTTAGATGAGAGTGATGATATTTGTTAGCTCTTTCGAATTGTGTATTACATTATATCCTTGTCATTCGATATTTGATTATCTATGACTCATCATTTGCAAAGCTGTCCTATATTGCGTATTCTGATATTGATTAACTTATGAACTTGTTCATACTTTCGCTTATTCTGTTATCGCGTGATTATAATCTTGTCAGTATTTCTGTTTACGCTGATAATTCCTGCTCTTATCAGTGTTTCTGCTTATTCGGTCATTGTATGGTTTATGGATTAATAGCTTTCCGGTATTGTATAATTATGATATTGTATTCAATACTTGACACTTATCTCGTGCACACACTTACACCACCCTCTAAGCTTTCTATAAGCTTATGCACGATAGATGCGTGCAGGTGATGTTAAGTTGCAGCAGTATTGAGCTTGGAGCGTGCAGTTATTTTTTGGATCTTTGATTTTGACACATATATTTCCCTTTCAACATTGTATTCAAATGATTATATTAGTGGATATGTGATGATGATGTTGCCTTTTTGATTTGGGTAAACTTGTGGTTATGCTTATTACTAGTTAAATGTATAAAAAATATATATCCTCCTTGTAGGATCCCAGGATCGAAAATCTGACATATAAATGCTAGGAGCCGAGAATGGGGTAATACGGAGGCTGTCGGCACCGGATTCGGCGATCAGAATTCCTATGAATCCGATTTCCAGATTTGGGGCGTGACACCAGTACATGCCAAGACAGCATGTGGCAACCATTCAAGCCATCTGGGTGGGTCCCACTGTGTTGACACTAGCAAATTCATTAGATGGCTCGTTGTCAATGAAATAAATAGATAGGCAGAAAACTTGGCTTAGCTGCCCATTTGTTTTGGATTCGATCCAAACCAATGAGCAAACAAACCTTATTTTTGGGCAACCTACCTATAGATGGGGTCCGCCTAGGGTCGCTCCAATCTATCACCAGTGATGAATTGGACTATAAAGATGAACAAGCAAACCTCTTTATAATTGCTATAAGGGGAGACTAATCCAAGCTAATATTTGAGTTTTTTAGCATCAATGCAATTGGTATTCGATCTTCCATCTCATGGCTGTCTCCCAGTTTCAATACATAATACTGATGTGATCAGTTCATATAAGTGACTCTTTTGTTTGGTGATCTAGCCAATGATCTGATGGGCCATGCCATGGATGGAGAGTTACCAAAAATCTACCAGATCTGAATATCCTAGTCTTTTGGACACAGAAATGTTCCTAAAAAATACCAAACATTAGATGACAAGATTCCTCCAAACTATAATGTTTTTAAAGCATACGCCATCCACATCCAAACACAACAAATTTCACAAATAAAGAGAGAGAGAGAGAGAAAGAGGGAGAGAGAGAGAGAGACTAACCGTTCTTCTCCTCCTCCTCCTCCTCCTCCTTCTTCTCCTTCTTGCGGCGAAAGGGGCTTTTGAAAACCCTAGCGAGAGAGAGAGAGAGAGAGAGAGAGAGAGAGAGAGAGAGAGAGAGAGAGGTTGGGAAACAGAGCGAGGGGAACACAGCCAAGAGACAGGGAGTGGGTGAGGGAGAGTGGAAGATCGAGAGAGGGTGAGGTAAAGAGAGAGGCTGAGATGGAGAGAAGGGTTTTGAGAGGTCTTCTACGAGCGGGAGAAAGGGGCAGATAGAATTTCATTTTGGGAGGGGCTGAAATGGGTGCGTGGCAGATGACCCTTTACTTGACTTGTGGGTTTTAGGACCGTGGGGCCCATCATGATGTATTTTATTTATCCACTCCGTCCATTAATTTTAAATTATTATTTTAAGTGTTGATGCAAAAAATAATTCAGATCAAAGCTTTAAGAAGACCACACAACATATTAACAATAAAAATTTAATTTTTATTATTTCTTATGGTGTGATCCACTTAGATCTTTAATCTACATAATTTTTGGGTTCATCCATTGAAATTATATATTAAAATTGATGGGCGGCTTAGATTAAACACATATATTCCAATGGGCCCCATGGAGCCTCTTAAACACCATCAGTATCTAATGAAGTTATGTTGAGGAGCTAGGCTTTAGCTACAGATCAATTATGTTTTAGCTACGGATTAAATCTATAGTATAATTGCTACGGATTTAATCCATAGCTAAAGACTTTCAAAGTCTGTGGCCTTTGCTCGATTTTTTGGTAATGCATTATGAACTTATTACTCCATTAGCTTTACTTCTAGAAAACAATAGGGGACTATCGATCAATGTAGCAATCGATTGAGTCACGTCAAGGGCATTCAATCGATCCTCTGATGAATTGACCAATGAATTGGGTTAATTCAAATTCTAATTTCTTAAGTCTCTAATCACTTTTGGTCCTTATAGAAAGATTTACTAGGGAAGTTCACATCCACGTATATTTTAATTCATGGATTAAGCGTTCAACCTATATTAGGAATTTGTATATGTAGTACCAAATTTCATAAATTTTATGAAATTCCGTTTCCATAAAATAATGTTGTCCCTAGCTTGTAAGTACTCCCATTTAGTAACATTAGAATATTTTTACTTATCACTTCATTTTATGATACTTCTAAACACATCGAAAGTTTCCATTTTGTGAAATCATTTATGAAATTATCTCTCTCTCTCATCTGTCTCAAAATTGTTAGGTGGTTCCACAAGATTATAGGTCTAATCTTTGTTATTAATTTATTAAAGTTATAGTTATTGAATATCATTAGCCTATTTAAACCGATGTTGAAGCTTAAAGATCCTATTTAAATGATATTAATTATTAATTTAATAGTACAGTTGGAGCAATTAATGTTAAATATGAACAATGCTTTCAAATCAAAATTGAAGGTCAATAGATTGATTGGACTGATAATGAAGATGAACAACCCTAATTGTGTTAAAATTGGAGAGAGTTAAATTAGGATTGATACTAAAACAAATCGCGTAATTGGAGCAGTTTCAAATGCGAATGCTCGATTTCAATGATACTAAAGACGAATGATTTGATTAGACCAATATTAAAGATGAATGGTCTAAACAATTTAAAATTGAAGATCAATGGTTTGGTTAGGAGGATATTGAAAATGTTATATTGAAACTAGAGATAATGTTCAAATGGGTTGATACTACAAATCAACAACCTAATTGAATCAGTGATGAAGCTAAATGGCTCGATTTGAATGATACTAAAGATGAATGGTCCAACTGGACCAATATCACTATGAAATAAAAAATCAATAGTTCAACTTCAGTTGAAGCGATAATGAAGGCCAATGGTCCAATTGAATTAGAGATGAATTGTCAAATCCGCTGATAGTGAAAAGCAACTACCTGGTTGGAATGATGTTGAAGTCGAAAGGATCTTTTCAAATTATACTAAAGATGAATTATCCAATTAGTGTAACCAAGGAACAATAGTCTCGTCACTCCAAAATTGAAAATCAATGTTCTGATTGAATTAATATTGAAGAAAAATGGTTTAATTATACTAAAATTGGAGGTGAATGGGTCAAATTGAGTCTATATTGAAAATAATCAGTTTTATTGCATCCATGTTTGAAATCAAATAGATGGCGTTGAATGATACTATAAAGTTGACCAGTCTGATTAGTATGATTTGTCTCAAATTTTAGACCGACAAACTGATATTGAAGATGAATGATCTAATTATGTTAAAATTAATGAAGAACGATCCGACTTTGTTCATATTAAAAAATAAACTACGTACCCAACTAAACCAGTGTGGAACGAAATTGATTCAAACAACATTAAAGATGAACCACTAGATTGAGCTAATATCTAAGATAAAGTCATTAGTAAAGAACAATGGACCAGTTGGATCGATATTGACTTAAGGAAGGATGTGATGAGGTCGATCACCGTCTTTCTCAATCGAGAAATGTCTTGAATTCTTAAGGCACTCTTAAATCCAAATGAGAATTTTCACGAATCCACAAGAGAAAAAGTATAAATTTAAGAATTTTTAATTGATACATTTCCTAAATAAATGAGCTTAACGTGCTTAAACAACCCCAAACAAACACTAAAATGTAATTAAAAGTGTCTTAATCAAATAAGGAAATAAATTCTGAAAAACGTATAAATTTCTGTCATCCGTCGACCTTTCATCGACCGGTCAAGTCAATTGGTTGAACAAGCTCAAAAATGTCCAAAAACTCAAACTAAAAATTATGTGAAGTTCGACCTGTCGATCCAATTGGTTGACATGTCGAACAGGGCCATCGACTTGCCAACCAGATCTATTGACCTATTGAAATTGGCAAAAATAGTCCAGTAACCAGTTTAGAATTTTTGGCAAAATTTCAACCTATCAACTCGATCGGTCGAACTATTGTGAATTTTGATGATTTCTCTTTAGGCTTCTTCCGATTAATGTGTCTTAGGAGTGTGGTTGATCCACATCCTACATCAGACCCCTCCACTTGGAAAAAAAAAAAAAAAAAAAAAACATCCATGAGTTCTCCAACGGATCACGATACGTATTCAACTTCCTTGAGTTCTTTAATGGACTTGGTTCATGATACATATTCAACTTTGGGTGACAAGATTTATTAGCCTCTTCCTTGTACTCTGCAATAAGTTTCTTTAATTTCCCCAGGACATCAACATGAATAGTTGCTTCTTCTTTTTTGTTGAAAAAAAAGAAGCAAATATTTGCATTTTCCTTTCATCTATGCCAATGTAAGATGACAAGTAAACGTGATGGTCAGCCTTCAACAATATCATTGTTCCCAGTGCTTTTTTTTTTTTTGAAACAATCCTTTTTTCCATTATTGATTCACTAAAGGATCATTACAACGCAGCTATACATTCGGGATCCCCAGGAAGAAAAGGACCTGGGGGATCCCATCATAAGACTAAAAACAAAACACTTACAACAAAAAGGCTGCTGGATAGATCGACCGCTGACTGGCTAGCTTCTGATTGTACCTAGTCCCACCTTATCAAGGAAGATACGGCCCCTAACCTCTCTAGGAAGATCGGAGGAACCGTGGAACAGAGCCGACCCTTGGGAACTATTGCCCATTCTAGCCAGGCCGTTAATAGGCCCATTCCCTTCCCTGAGGGGGTGATGGATCTTAACCTCACCTTTAGTCATAAGACCATACATCCTGGACTACCAGTACTGCCATTTCTAGCCCAACTTGGACAGCCCTGAAAGTAAGATCACCACCAAGAGAGAGTCCAACTTAATGATAATCTTAACTAGCCCCTTGGAAATTCATAGAAGGAGGCCATCATGCATTGCCATATTTCTACTCCCATATTAGAAGTCATCCCATATCTTGCATGTAAGTAAAACATAGGATCTCCATTTTCGCCTCTGCAGGGACCACCACCCCCTGCCATACTTGGGTTGTCCATGGTCGACCCATCCACGTTCAATTTAAACTAGCCAGGGGGAGGACATAGCCACCTAACAACCTGTACTCTACTGCTGGGGGAAGAGGGGTTGGCATTCCCCAATGCTAACAGCAACGTACTATTGGCCCACAACTTAAGCCGCGTAAGGAATCACCATTTCGCTATAGCTTGGATCCACCATTTGACCTGAGCAATCTGGACCTAGATTGGGGGATGTCTGCCCTCAAACTTAGCTTTGTTTCTGCCCTTCCAAATCTCCTAAATAATCACACAAGGAATCATACTGTACAAAGAACCCGCCCAACCCCTCGGTGAAGGACCACGCCACCAACAAACCAATCTATCTTCCACCGAGTCGGCTGTCAGAAAAGGCCTTCCAAAATTGGTAAAAAAAACACGACCATATTGCCTGCGCCCGGGAGCGAAGAAGGAAAAGGTGAGGGATTATTTCTCTTAACGTCCCCTGACTCACGTCCCAATTGCAATAGACATAGTGAGATGCAAGGATTGGATGACGCTCTCAACCGGGACCGCTCTCTTGAGCATTTTTCAAACTAGAAGGGAGATTTTTGGTGGGAGATGTGGATGCCATACCTTTTTAGCCCAGTTGACACGTAGCCTGTGAGCTCTACATGTTTCCCAGGCAGATTTTACAATGAAGCAACCCAAGGGGTCAGGCAGCCCGCTTGTAATGTCTGGCCTATCTGACATGCAGTAGCCCCTTTAGAATATATAGTCGATGAATTCTTGAGGTAGGAAATGGAAAACCGCTGACGAGGAAAATGGCTAACTTGGCCCAAAAAATCATGAATATGAAGGCTCTGCAGCCTAGTTGGAATTGGCTCCATCGCCCTGCTGGCTAAAGGGCCTAAACTTGACCAATTGTCCCACTAGAGACTACAATCACCTCTCCCTATCTGTCATTGCATCTTGGCATCAATGAGTGGGAAAAGACCTCGGATCCTCTTCCATGGGGGGTGGAAGCGGAGGATGCCCAAAGCTCTTGGGCCGCTGGGACCCTTTCCTGGATGTATTTGGCCCTCATAAAAGAGCTCCATAGGCTCTGATTGCCACTGAACTTCACTCGACAATCCATTTTCACACGCAAGCCTTGCATCTTCCTGATGCCCAGGACACCTACCGCCTTTGGGATTGCAATATCATTCCAGCTTCTCCAATGGAGTTTTCCCTTGCCTTCCGCCCAGCCCCAAAAGAAAATAACAGAACGCATCTCTAAGGCCTTCAGAATTGTAGCTGGAATGTGAGAGGCTGCAAGGTAGTGCATCGAGATATTGCTTAATACGTGTTGAACTAATGTAGCCCTACCAGCTTGAGATAAACACCTCACCTGCCAACCTCTGATGCAACGATCCACCTTTTTAAGCAATGGCTTATAATCAATGATCTTCATCCTACCACTAGCGACGGGAACACCAAGATATGATAGTCTAGCTAGAGCCTTGGCCATCCCTAAACTTCTCTGGATAGTTGAGCACCTGGACATTGGAAACCTTTTTGAGGAGATAAAACAACTCTTCTGAAAGTTCACTTTTTAGCCAGAAGCTTGCTGATAGGACTCTAGAAAGAGTTTAGTCGCCTAAATGGACTTCATGCTTCTGTTAAGAAAAAACAAAGTGTCATTTGCATATAATAGGTGAGAGACCTTGGGGCATCCCCTACCCAGCTGATAGGGGAGACAGAGACCCTTGTTGAGATGGTCCTTAAAAGCTCTGCTTAGCACCTTAGATGCCAGGATGAACAGCCTAGGAAAAATCGGATCGCCCTGACGAAGGCCATGGGTCGATTTGAAACCCCCCCCCCCCCCCCCCCCCCCCGCCCCCCCCCCCTCTCCATTTGTCAGAACCGAAAACCAACAGTTGCTCTAGCATCGTTCCACTAGCTTCACCCATGAATTAGAGAAGCCAAAACGTGACAATGATTTCTTGAGGAAGGGTCACTCAATTCTGTCGTATGCTTTTTCCATGTCTTAGCTTCAGGAGCAGATTATTCAGCCTGTTAGCAATGATTTTGGTGAAGATTTTATAGATACAATTGCATAGGCTAATAGGCCTGAAATCTGCGAAACTCTTGGAGGAAATCCCTTTAAGGACAGGGCAGATAAGGGAAGTCATAAATGCTCTTGGCAATGAGCCCCCATTAAACAAGGATTGGCTGCCAAAAATAGGTCATTAGACACTACTTCCTAACAACCAGAGAAAAAAATGGCAGAGAATCCATCTGGGCTTGGTGCCCCATCTTTCGAAAGGGCCATCACCGCCTGTTTAAATTCCAGGAGGGAAGGCTGGGCCATTAATCTGATGTTGTCTTCAGCCGATACTAGGTCAGGAATGACCGAGAATAGGTCCCCTTCCAAGTCCACCGCTTAACATGAATAATTGCTACTTGAACTATCATATTCTTTATTGTAATACTCATTCCAAGTAGCTTAGGCAATGAAAAAAAGTCGAGTGGAGGTTTAAGAACTCGGGCATACACAACCTCAAATTGGGCATGATCAATAGATTGTTATTTGTATTATTGAAGATAAAATCATCTTGAGAAAGACCAATCTCCTGCATATGTGACAGTTCATCGAGAATTTCAGCAACCACGTGTGGATTGGTGCCTTCATCTATCTCGTTCAAGCCAAATGAAGTTGCTCCCACCAAGTCGAACTCCGCCCTTCAACTTATAGGCCACGAGTTTAACTTTCTTCTCTTCAACGATGTTCATGTAGTTGAAGAAACGTTCGACTTCAAACAACCAATCAAAGAAGTCCTCGATGTGGAATTAATCGTTGAAACTAGGAAACTCGACTTTCATCCTAAATTTTTTATCCATCAAATCTACCTAATTTCTGCCTCATCCAGGATGTTGGAGTATAATATCATTGATTTCCTCATTGTTGGATCTCACATCCTCAGGTGTGATTATGCGATTAACCACCGGCATCGTCTTGCGATCAAAATGATTGTGAATTCCAGTGCCTATCGAAGGTGGATCATCACCACAAATACGGAGTTACCCTAGAATCTCCGTCATACGATCAATAGCAACCTACAGCCCTTGCATGACTTGTTGATTCTGTCGCTGTGTCGCTTCAAAAGCTGCCACTATTAAAGGATAATTCCCTGGAGCATTATCCATAGGATTGTAGCTCGACACGTCATTAGAAGTCATCAATCCTAGGAAAAGCCTTGCTCTGATACCAACTGATGTAAGGAAGGACGTGATAAGTTCAATCACCATCTTCCTCGATCAATAAATGCCTTGAATCCACAAGGCACTCTTGAATCCACAAGAGAATTTTCTCGAATCCAAAAGAGAAATAATATAAATATAAGAATATTTAATTGAAAGCTTTCCAAAATAAACAAGTTTAGCATGCTTAAATAACTCTAAACAAACTCTAAAATGTAATCAAAAGAGTTCTAATCAAATAAGGAAATAAATTTTGAAAACGTGCAAATGTCTACCGTCCATTGACCTTTCGTTGACTAGTTGAGTCGATTAGTCAAACCGGCTCAAAAACATCTTGAGACTTAAACTAATAACTTTGTGAATTTTGACATGTTGACCCAATTGCTCTACTTGTCGAACAAATCCTTCAACTGATCAACCAAATCTGTCGACCTATCGAAACTGGTAGAAATTGTCTAGCAAACAATCTGAAATTTCTGGCAGAATTTCAAGCTATTGACTTGATTTGTCAATCCCTTAAACTTTGCTGATTTTTGTCAATTTCTCTTTAGGCTTCTTCCCATCCATCTGTATTAAGAACGTGCTTGATCCATGACCTACACTAGATATTGATGATAAATGGTCCGATTGTGGAAATTGAAAACTTACGTTCAATTAATTAATAGTTTGACGTAAAAGTTAGGTGAAATAGGATGTTCCTACATATGCAACGTTGATAAGGAAAGAAATGGGTGGGGACAAGCAACTTTTGCATATGAAGAGGATGCAAAAGGGGTGAGGAAGAAAAACTCACGTGCAACTTTTGGATACCACGAAGAGGCAGAATGGAAAAGGAAGAAAAAACCGTACCAAAGAATGCTATTGCTAGGTCCTTCTTGGGGGTAGGGACTTCGCGATACACAGGCAACCAATGCACACTTATACGAGATCTAGGCCATCCATCACGTAGGATCGGTGAGCGCCTGCCTTACCTAGATGTGGGCCTGGGCAAAACTACAGACCCGACTATCAAACTGCTGGGTCTGGAACACTCCTCTCTTCAATTGACGGCGGATGTGTGCATGCATCTAAGTGAAGAGAAATGCATTTCCTCGTATAGAGACAAATCCCTGTTTTTGACTAAACACGTATGCATTGTAAAGCGCATGTGCAAGTGCGGGTGTATGCTCATGCCTAGATGTCTTCACCTTCACAAAAATTGCTTGCGGTTGAATTCTATAAACAGTTTTGAGAGAGAAATTGTAGTCTGATAGGAGTGATTATCATGACATGCTCTATCCATCGCGTGGTCCGTGCCTTAGACAGCGCAGATTTCTATTGATATATGGCACGTCGATGGTGAATAAGGGTGGCAATGGGCTGGGTAGCCTGCTGACCAAACGAGCCCAACCTTTTGGGCTGGGCTTGAACCTACTGACTTGGCCCAGGTCCAGGCTCAGACCTCACATGCACGCCCAATCAGTTTTTGGGTCTAGGAGGGCTCAAGCCATTGTAACCGACTCCAACTTTATACGTACATGTGTTATATCCTATAAATATGTCATCTTAATCTTTAGCTAGGCAATTATTTCTTTGTGCATGCATGGCTCACTTGATAACCAGGTAGATTGGGTAAATCCAAGGGAGGAAATATCAATTTTCTAGCCAAATTGGGTTCGGTCTCAGGCCCACCCAATATTTTTGGGCCATGCTTCGGACTGCCATGCTAGGGCCATCTGGGGCACGAACGGGGATCAGGACTTGGTCTTATGTGTGAAATCAGGCCCAGACTTAGCCTGATCAGGCCCAAACCCGGTCTAAGTGTGGGCCTTGTAAATGTTTACAGTAAACGGCCTTTACATGTCGGGTCAAGGGCTATAGGTGGCCCACAAGTGCAAGAACAACACAGGGTCAATAATCTCATGTTTGAATGGCTTATTAATGATCATTGCTTCCCCGTGCAAATGGATCATAACAACGTGCATGAAAGCTACATGGTGCTAAGACTATTTCAGAGACGACATAGGCAGGTGAAATGATGTGCCACATGGCATGCTACGACCTGAGGCAGGAAAGTCTAATGGAAGTGTTCTCAAAGTGACCGGGTCGTACGTATTGACACAACGTAGGAATAAGAGCCACCCCACCTGAAGGGGTGGTTTGGATTCAAACAAAGTTGTGTGCGGGGCGAACAACTTGTCTGCAGTTTGTTAAACCCATATATCCATTAAAACATAGAAAAATAAGTACATAGCCTATCTGCATAATAAATTCCTTACAGGATAGCTAATTAGAAAAGGACATGTATCATTATACAAAAAATGTATAGCGTACATGAGATTTTTAGAGCATTTTTTATGGAATTATGTTACCTGATGATGGGAGAAGCAAGCGACAGATATTTGTTCGGTTTGAATAGGATACGTGTAATTGAGCAGAAAGAGCAATTAAAAGGATATGTGTAAGAATATATATATATATATATATATATATATATATATATATATATATATATATATATATATATATATATATATATATATATATATAAAGACGAAGGATTTAGATGATTAACACTACAACAAATCAGCTACCATAACCATTAAATATGAAAAGAAACGGCTGAAAAATAATCACAAGAGAGATCTATAAATAGGAAAAAGATTCAACAAAAGCAAGTCGTCTCACACAAATCCAATCAAACCAATCAAATTATCTTTCCTTATCATAACTTAAATTTATCCTAGGAGTAGTGATAATCTAGTAGTGTGGTATTTCTTAGTTGTAATCCAATAATGGTAATCTTTACCTGTAACCCAAATCTATGCTATTATACTAGACTATTCCTAATTTCAATACAATTAATTTATCTTTCAAGAAGGAATCTTGCAATTACTCTTTGTGATCTACTGTAAGTATTTCCTTTTTTTTTTCTGATTATTTTCATACAACAAAAGTCCTTTCGTACAGAAGGCAAGTTACAACCCATCTCTAAAAGAAGAACCGCACCAACCTATAATCGTCAGATCTTCTTGTAACTATCTCGCGAGTTGCTAAATAAGCGACAGATATTTGTTCGGTTTGAATCGAGCCGTAGAATCGGTTCTGACATGCCTACACACATCACACGTGACTAAAAACAACCAAGTACCAATAATTTTTTTCACGCCCAATAAGACTAAAACTACTTGGTTAGCATAATATCCATTATGCATCGGCCATGAAATAAAATAATTTTTGATAAACTCAATAGAACACCAGATTTTTGGTAAATATACCGGTGCAATAGTAAAATATGAGCCAAAGAAATACTCATAATGCTTTTAGGGTTAATGAACCTCTTACACCAGATGATGAAATTCAAGTGTAGTCAGCACCTAAGTTGTTAAATCCACAACCAAAGCTAGTGCCTAGTCCTCAAAATTAGGATAGGGCATCTTCATCTCTGATTGGTCCTCTTGAGATAATGTCGGCTAGGTTACATGATATGAAAATGGGGATTCAGTATATTACACAGCAGTCACGACCTCTGGCCAAGTACTCACGAATTTAGGTTGAAACTTTCAATAGATGGATGGCCAATCAAACCGATAGTTTGAATAGGATGATGCTATTTTTGCTTAAAGAACACCTGTCATGCCTTAGTAAACGATTGAGACTAATTTTGTTGGAAATTTAGAGCCATTGTTGCCAATACCACCAGTGCCTCTTTTATAACAGAACACACATCCTACTCCAGTACATGAAGTGCAAAATGTTCCTCCAACTGTTGTGTTTAGGCAATTTAAATGGGAGAGTATGAATTTCATTCATGGGGCAACCTTTTGCTGCAAATATCTCTCACAATAGGAAATAATACCCGGTATGTCCTATGCTATCTCCAATGGCCAAACCTCGCCATTTGGACCACGATTAATTTTATAATTGGTCCATGAAGTGGCAAGCCAAGTTCTTGATTGAACTACTACTCCATTCTACTAACCCTTATCCTGAATGGATTGATCGTCAATATCCATTGCCGAGAAATTACCGAGCTGATTTTACTCTATTCACAGGTGACACTGGTCAATCGAAGTGGCTTTCACTTGGTATTCTAATTTGTTGTTGAACTCCATCTAAGGTGTCAAGAAATGGAAGAGAAATTTCATACCTAGTTCTTCTATAAGGATATGAAATTTTCTATGGCTGATCTTTCATGTTTTTCACAGTTATCAAGTGAATCATGCGAATATTATATTGCTCGGTTTAAAAGAGAGGAAAACTAATTTAAAGTAGTTATGGCCAAGGCTAAATTTGTACAACTCAATTAGGACGGTTTAAAATACAAACTCCATAAAAAGTTCATCGAATCAAAGTTCATAGATTTATATGATTTATCTAGAAAGGTATCTCGATATGAAGTTATCCTTTAAGAGAAAACAAGGGAAAAGAATTCGTTGGCTAGAACATACTACTATGATCCTAACTACAAGTTGACAGCGGCCGAAGCAGTAACCAAGCAACCATTTGTCTATTCGACGTTGGTTAAAATAGAAGGCTACATAATGAACTCAAATAATATATACATTTGATATTACATGGGCCAATGAGATCTTTGATATAATGTTGACCAAAAAATTTATTAAGATTACCATCAACCATAAAATACCTAAGATTGAGGAATTAAAAAAGACCGAGTATTACAAATGGCATAGAACTCATTCCCATTCCACTAATAAATTTGTCATTTACATGAACGTCATCCGAAAAAAATCGCGTAATTGGACCAGTTTCGAATGTGAGTGCTCGGTCTAAATGATAATATAGATGAATGATCTTATTAGACCAATATTAAAGATGAATGGTCTGATCAGTTTAAAATTGAAGATCAATGGTTTGGTTAGGTAGATATTGAAGATGTTATATCGAAACTAGAGATAATGTTCAAATGGGTTGATCCTACAAATCAACAACCTAATTGAACAGATGATGAAGCTAAATGGCTCGATTTGAATGACTAAAGATGAATGGTCCAATTGGGCACTACTCAACTTCAGTTGAAGCGACAATGAAGGAAAATGGCTCGATTTGAATGACTAAAGATGAATGGTCCAATTGGGCACTGCTCAACTTCAGTTGAAGCGACAATGAAGGAAAATGGTCCAATTGAATTAGAGATGAATTATCAAATCCGCTGATAGTGAAAAGCAACTACCTGGTTGGAATGATGTTGAAGCCAAACGGTTCTTTTCAAATTATATTAAAGATGAATTATCCAATTAGAGTAACACCAAGGAACAATAGTCTCATCACTCCAAAATTGAAAATCAATGTTCTGATTGAATTAATATTGAAGAAAAATGGTTTAATTATGCTAAAATTGGAGGTGAATGGGTCAAATTAAGTCTACATGGAAAATCATTAGTCTGATTGCATCCATTTTTTGAAATCAAATAGATTGCGTTGAATGATACTAAAGTTGAC
The DNA here is from genome assembly GCA_037074715.1 of Magnolia kwangsiensis. NCBI lineage: Eukaryota > Viridiplantae > Streptophyta > Magnoliopsida > Magnoliales > Magnoliaceae > Magnolia > Magnolia kwangsiensis. Next base: position 185,600,803 of record CM073572.1, on the reverse strand, counting down.
CAGTCTGATTACTATGATTTGTCTCAAATTTTAGATCGACGGACCGATATTGAAGATGAATGATCTGATTATGTTAAAATTAATGAAGAATGATCCGACTATGTTCATATTAAAAAATAAACTACGCACCCAACTGAACCAATGTGGAACGAAATTGATTCAAACAAAATTAAAGATAAACCACTAGATTGAGCTAATTAATATCTAAGATGGAGTCATTAGTAAAGAACAATGGACTAGTTGGATTGATATGGACACAGGAAAGGATGTGATGAGGTCGATCATCGTCTTTCTCGATTGAGAAATGACTTGAATTCATAAGGCCCTCTTGAATCCACAAGAGAATTTTCTCGAATCCACAAGAGAATTTTCTCGAATACACAAGAAAAATGGTATAAATCTAGGAATTTTTAATTAAATAAGCGTAACATGCTTAAAAAAATCTAAACAAATACTAAAATGTAATTAAAAAAATCTTAATTAAATGAGGAAACAAATTCTGAAAAACGTGTAAATTTTTGTCATCTGTCAGCCTTTCGTCGACTAGTCAAGTCAATCGGTCAAACAAGCTCAAAATTTTCTAAAGAGTACTAAAACTAAAAATTATGTGAATTTTGACCTATAAACCCAATTGGTTTACATGTCGAACAGGGCCTTTGACTTGTTAACCAGATCTATCAACCTATCGAAACTGGCAGAAATTGTCCAATAACCAGTTTGGAATTTTTAGCAAAATTTTGACCTATCGACTCGATCAACCGAACTATGCTGAATTTTGACAATTTCTCTTTGGGCTTCTTCTAGTCGATGTGTCTTAGGAGTTTGGTTGATCTATGTCCTACATCAGATCCCTCCACTTAAAAGAAAAAAAAATTCCATGAGTTCTACAACGGATCACGATATGTATTCAACTTCCACGTGTTCTTTAACGGACTTGGTTCACGATACGTATTCAACTTTAGGTGTTGAGATTTATTAGCCTCTTCCTTTTACTCTGTAATAAGTTTCTTTAATTTTCCCTTACATCAACATGAATTGTTGCTACTTGAACTGTCATATTCTTTGTCATAATACTCATTCCAAGTAGTTTAGGCAGTGAAAACAAGTCGAGTGTAGGTTTATGAACTCGGGCACACACAACCTCAAATTGGGCCTGGTCAGTAGATTAATTATTTGTGTTGTTGAAGACAAACTCATCTTGAGAGAAAGTCTAATCTCCTACATATGGGACAATTCGTCGAGAATTTCAACGAATATAATCACTTCAAACTCATGCAACACTAGCTTTACATCTTCTGGAATGTTCATGGACTCTATATTTGCTTCCTTGTTTACTAATGCTATTATCACTCCCGTCTCCTTAGAGTGTTTAAGGAAATTTTGTTCGTTTATGAGAGGCTGCTCGTCCACTTTAGTAGTATTGGGTTGGTTCTTAGTTTCCAAAGTCGTCACACGTATGCCACTGATGAATCTGATGGCTTGTGGTGACTCCCTCTCGATCAGGTCACCTCTCGCCAATAAACAATGAGATTTTTTTGCATAACCCCTCACCGAGTGGCTATCTTCACCTCTCGCCAACAAATAATAGTATTTCTCTACATAACCCCTCACGGATGTATTTCTCTACATAATCCCTCACGGATCGACTATCCTACCAATGATTTGGGTTTTATTGGAATAATATCTTATCGTAATCACTAAGGAGGAACTGTGCACACAATAATTGCTTCATTTTTGGCCCCGTGTGGATTAGCTCCTTCATCTGTCTCGTTTAGGCCAAATGAAGCTACTCCAACTATGCCATGAGTTTAACTTTTTTCTCTTCAAGGAAATTGCACTAGCCTAATTGATGTAGGTATCAGACTACCTGACTTGTTACAAATTGAGAGCTACAAGCATACATTAGATTTACCATCTTCATCAGGTGAACTACCACATTTTCACCATGAATCCTAAAAATAAGTCCAATCCATGAGACTGCTTTAAAAACGACACCAAGGGATGTGATGGGCGAGTGAGAACGAGAGCGAGAGCCCGACCAGCAACGTGCTTGGGAGGTCGTCTACCCCAGGAGACCCCCTTCATCTTCTTTCACAATCTTCGTGGTGAACCTCACATACGACACCAATAAAGACGACCACCTTCTTATCTTTAGCAGATTTGGGAAAATGATTGATGTGTACATCCCTCAGGAAAGAGGACTCCTCAAGTCCAAGGACTATGGCTTCGTCCGATTCCAGTATGACCAGGATGCTTTCAATGTGGTGAACTGCCTCAACAGACGACGCATCAATGGGCTTATTGTATCCATAGCCAGAGCAAAAAACCAAGGTAACCCTAAAATCGCTGAAAAAACCCCCCACCACCACATCCCCAAAATCCCTACCCAAATCTCCTATGCAGATAGGACCAAAGCCAAGATCCCTACTGGCCTGAGGCATCCGGTTGCTTCTAAGGCATTCACCCCTACCCCTCCACCCCCACCCCCCACTCTGGCTCCGTTTACGGTCATAGCAGATAACAGGAAGGTTGATAAGATGAATGCTTCCCTGTCGTCGGCTCTTATTGAGACCACCATCAAGGAATCGACCTTGATCCGACACCTCCAAGATGCACTCCGCAAATCTACTTTCTCGACGAGGCATGTGGATATCACCAGAATTGGACCCCTAGCATTTCCTCCTCAGATTTCGATCTATACAAGAGAGATGATTTCAAGGTTGGCTCAACTCTTCTCTCTCGGATGGACCTATCAGATGTGGTTCCTTAGTCTGCTAATTCTCCCCCCCCCCCCCCCCCCCCCCCCCCCACTTTCAAGGAGTTTGGATCTATCTTATGGGCATTCCGGCACATTCCTAGTTTCCTTCGACTATTGAGGAATTAGCTCGTACCTTTGGACAAGTGTTGGAGATCGACAATGCGGCTCTTCGGGGGGCTTTTCAGGTCTTTGCCAGAGTTTGTATCAAACCCAAACCAGGAACAGACCTTCATTGCCCTAGAATCCTGATGGTCGACGGGAGGTCCTTCCAGATCTTTGGGATGTTGGAGAGTCAATGCATTAAAGCTTGCCAGATTAATCCGAGGACAGCTCTACAAAAGGTTCCCAAATCCACTAAAGAATGGGTTGCTCAAAGATTCCAAGCTCAGAAAGACTCTCTCCCTGCCTGCATCCCAACTGTTTGTTCAAAAGCCCCTGAACCTCCTAACTCAACAATTCCTCTCCTCTCCCCCCACTCCCTATCCCTCTTCATGAGTGGGTGCCCTATCAATCCTAGAGCCTCCCCTTGGCTTTCCACATTGCCTTTCCCTCCACCCTCGGATCCCGAGTCCCTCCCTCCCGATCCATCCCTAATTACCACCTCTAGCACTCCCATCTTGCCCAATCCTCTTCCCCCGAACCCCCAACCCTCAGATAATCTACAGTCAACCAGAAGCCCTGACTCTGTTCCTATTCTAAGCAGAGCCTTTCAGGCTCCATTAGATCCAAGAGCAGGAATGTAACACCCTGAAAATCAGGGGTCGTGTATAAACCCGACTCCCGAGTTCCAGACCATCACTTATGCAACAAATATGATTATGATTCAATGTTGTCTAAGTTGAAGCATTCACATGAGTAAGATTATACAAAAACTGCAATTCATACTCCAGATCCAGTGACAAAACGCAAGCCGAAGACTGTAGAATATATATATCACTGTATGAAAAATAAAATAAATCTCAACTGTCTCCAAAGTATGAATACATCACTAAGTCTCATATACATGTCATAAACAAAAGGAAATGTCAAAAATAGCCCCACTAAGAGGTCCCGCCGATCCAGGTCACCTACGCAAAGCCATCGTGAAACTGCATATATGAGAACTCGTCCTGATCCTCATCGTAGTCCGGCTCTACATCCTGAACCGCCGCATCACCTGCATCTAAGATAGGGTCTGGTAGGTGTTGCAAACACCATCCCGTAACGTGGGAGTGAGTGATCAACTCAGTGGAATAATAGAGCAAAGATTAGCATGTTCTCAAATCAATCACGCGATAATAGTAAAGCAATGAAACAAACATTCCTAGATTTTGTTGTTAATATATGCATGAAATGACATGATGGATGCCCTCACCGACATACTCCCTCATACGGCACCATCTTATGCCCGCGGCATGCTTGCGTTCCTCTCAGTGCTCCACATCTTCCAGGCACATACAATGTGATGTGGATATGATTATCAAGTTATTATTATTCCTTTTCATACAGCAGTATTGGGAAACTAAGGTACTTTGCTTATATCAATCCCAACACAGATCCGGTCTAGGGTCGTCACTCCTAGCATTCACATACAATGTTATATTTGTAGGTCGCTGCAAGGGCTGCCAGGGCTGTTGCTCGCACTCGTTGCACTGCTCCCCCATCACCTTATCAATACAGGCCTAATGTACTCTCATTGCTACGGAAGGGTCGTCGCCTCCCGTAGACTCAGAATACGCTCGCGGTCACTATAAAGGGCTCGTCACCTGATCAGTGTAGGCCGATAGCTCGAATGTAGTGTCTCATACCACCACAATCGGCTCACGAGTCATAGGTGCTCATTGGTCACTACGGGGAGGTTTGTGGCCCCAGCATAGGCCGACAGCTCGACCACGGTGTCCCATACCACCATGCCCTGCTCATGAGTCTTTATGAATCAAGGTACCATAGTTAACAGGGTTTCCAATGGTAAGTTCAGTTCCCTAGGTTCAAGTCGTTATGATTCATACAGGGTGAATATACAATGGCCAGACGGGTTACTTGACGGGCTCAACTAGTACGAGCGCATCTCAAGTCGAACGACATGAAGTGCGTAAAACACTTCGTGTGGCCTAACCACTACCGCCAACTCAAAACACGACTCGCGTTCATCGACGCGTCCTAAGTGGCAAATATAAGCCAACCACGAATTTACTCTGTTACCGACTGCCTAGATTAAGCATAGCCCTAAACATTTATAAGTCAACATCAGTAATCATGTGAGAGTAATGAAAATGACATACAACAATATAAGTATGTTGAAACATGTTATAATGTACTACTTAAACAAATCATCCAACACATGCATTTCATACATATAATGAAATCAATACATATAGCCAATGTAATGGAAATCATTCAATCAGCATATTACTTGAGAATTCAATCTCAAAACTCATTCACAACACCATTTATTCAATACTTACTAAAACAAATATTTATACAAACACTTAGCCTACAGACTTTAGTCTACATAGCGTATGTCGACTCAAAGTGCGCATTTGGACGAATCTCTTCGCCAAACAGATCATGCACGCATTCCTAATATCCTAACACGACAAATAGCCATGGCAAACATTTCGGTAAAATATGGATGTAAACAGTATTTCCTACAAATGACTAACATGCCCTAAATCTCATATTTTTCATACGTTTATAAAACGAAAAATGGACAGCATGTTGTACATGTCAAACGGCGTTGCCATTGATAATCTACTATTAAACGACATTAAAAGCTGTGAAATCAGTCAATCAAAGCGTCTAAAATCCTCACCTTTTGCCCTAGACGTGTATCGCTTAGATCGAAACGTATACGCTTCGTCAACAGCGTACAGGCGACCTAATGCACAAGATGTATAAGCTACTTCGCTAACGAATCGAAGGAAACTCTAAAACAGCAAGTAGTTAGAGTTTTTCTTACCTAGAAATGCGTCAGAATCACCAACAAAGTGATTGGGATGCGTTACTTTAGCACGTGTAGCAGCTGCAGCAAGTGACAGGAAGATCACTCCCACACTCTCTCACAATCTCTCACTTCTTCTCTCTCTCTAGCTAAGGTTTCTAGCAAATTAGGATGGGTAGATAAGTGAGGGTTTAAAGCCCTTATATAGGCTAAAACCTTTCCAAATTACGCTTGGGAATAAGGTACACTTAAGTTATAACCAAAACGGGGCCGTTCCGATCCAAAAGAGCGGTTCGGGAGGTCCCATAGTCGAACGCGGTCGGACTTAAGCTCATGGTCACTGGATGTTGCTCGCACCCTGTTTTCAGTCCAGTAGAGTTCCCAGATCGCACGTGGTAGTCCAGTTTCAGTTCAGCGGTCATCGCACCTATATCAGGTCTACAAGTCTCATGATATGAAAGAAAAATTTTTCCTGATTCGAGGGTGTAATTTGGCTGAATTCTGACGGTCAGAACGCTTAATAATAACGCGCCAAGCCACGTGCCAGATTTGGATTTAAATTTTCAAATCTAACCCTTTTCTCACTCTCTTCACTCCAGGCTCAATGAAATAGCCTCTGAACGTCGGTTGGGCTTGATTTTCGAAATGATTGTCAAGTCCAGCTAAATCCAATACAAAGTTTCAAAAGGTTCCTGAGAGCAAAAGGGTTTAGAGTTTGATCCAAGGTTTCAGAATTTTATAGCGTCATTGGTTCTTCAAGTTTTGGGTCTTGTAAAACGTATTTAAAGCGTTCAGGGACAATTTCACAGCTACTCTAGCATAGCGCTAGCTAACTTATGCTTAATTTCTAAAGGAATTCATCCTACGTGATTTCTGGTCGAGTTGGTACTCGAGTTTTAGTACGGATTTTTTCAAGGCGTTACAATCTACCCCCCTTAACAAAAAATTTCGTCCTCAAAATTTGTACCTTTTCATACTCTTCGAGAAGCTATGGGTAGTTCTTTCTGATCTCGGCTTCTGTCTCCCAGGTAGCCTCTTCCTCAGAGTGATGCGTCCACAACACCTTCACAAGGGGGATCACCTTGCTACGCAGTACCTGCTCCTTCCTGTCTAGTATACACGTCGGTCGCAGTATATATGTAACATCCTCTCCTAACTGCACCTGCTCCCATCTGATGATGTGGGAAGGATCAGAAACGTATTTCTTCAGCATGGAAACATGAAATACGTTGTGAACGCTCGTGAGAGGCATAGGCAAAGCCAGACGATAAGCCACTGCACCCACACGATCGAGAATCTGAAATGGTCCAGTGAATCGAGGTGTCAGCTTTCCCTTCTTCCCGAACCGAAGGACTCCCTTCATAGGAAAAACTTACAAAAATACATGATCCCCAACCGTGAACTCTAGTGGGCGCCGTCTTGTATCGACATAACTCTTCTGTCTACTCTGCACTTTAAGAAACCGGCGTCTAATGATATCAATCTTCTCCGACGTCACCTGCACTAACTCTGGGCCAATCAATCTACGCTCACCGACCTCTGCCCAGCAATGCGGTGCTCGACAAGGTCGCCCATACAACGCCTCATAAGGAGCCATACCGATACTCACCTGAAAACTATTGTTGTACGCGAACTTCGCATATGCAAGACAATCATCCCAACTGTCCTTGAAGTCCAATACGCAAGCCCGCAACATGTCCTCTAGAATCTAGTTCACCCGCTCTGTCTGTCCGTCTGTCTGTAGGTGGAAGGCTGTACTAAACTTCAACTTCACACCCATAGCCTCCGGAATGCGAGTCCAGAAAATAGAAGTGAAACGCGTGCCTCTGTATGACATGATCTCCAATAGAACTCCATGCAGACGCACGATCTCTCTGATATACAGTCTAGCCAGCTCGTCTGCAGAGTTCGTAACTCTGATCGGTAGGAAGTGCGCCGACTTCGTTAGACGATCGACGATTACCCAAATAGAATCATGTCCCTTCCTCGTCTTCGCTAGCCCTGAGATAAAATCTATGGAAATGAAGTCCCATTTCCACTCAGCGATCGGCATAGGTTGCAGGAGTCCAGGAGGTCGGCGCTGCTCTGCCTTCACCTGCTGGCAAGTGAGACAACGGGACACGAACTCTGCGATGTGGGTCTTCATACCTTCCCACCAATAAGTCCTCCTCACGTCGTGATACATCTTGGTGCTGCCCGGATGCATCGCAAGTCTGGTACAGTGCGCAGCCTCGAGAATCTCTCGTCTCAAGTCGGAAATGTCCGGGACGCATAGGCGGCTACGATAACGTAAGCCCCCATCCGTGCCAACTCGCCACTGGGCGTCTGCATCATCACTGGTCTGCTCTCGAAGCTCAGTCAGACGCGCATCATCCCCCTGCGCCGCGATGACTCTATCATCGATCTGAGATCGCACCTGCACATGTACAATAAACTCATACGGCTCCTCTACGGTGAGTTTCTGCTCAAAGTCTCACAAAAACTCAACCATGTCCCACTCAGCAACCGTCAGCGGAGCCGCAAACTCTATCGCCTTCTTGCGGCTCAACGCGTCAGTCACAAGGTTTTCCTTTCCAGGATGGTAGGAGACTTCGAACTTGAAGTCCTCAAAGTCTCCATCCATCGCCTCTGTCTCATATTCAAATCTCGCTGCGTGAATACGTACTTAAGGCTCTTGTGGTCGCAAAAGAGTTCGAACTCCTGTCCATAGAGGTAATGTCTCCAGAGTCTCAGTGCGAATATGACGGCTGCCAACTCCAGGTCGTGTGTAGGGTAATTCTCCTCGTGCTTCCTTAATTGTCTCGAGGCATATAAAATTACCCTGTCTTTCTGCATAAGGACACAACCCAGACCAACGCTAGACGTGTCAGTGTATATCGTGTATCTAACCCCTTGCTCTGGCAATACTAGCACAGGGGCTAACGTAAGTGTGTCCTTCAGCTCCTGAAAAGCTGACTCCACCTTATCATTCCAGGCGAACTTCACGTCCTTCCATGTCAACTGAGATAGAGGTCTGGCGATCTTCGAGAAATCTCGAATGAAGCGTCGATAGTAGCCAGTAAGACCCAAGAAACTCCTCACCTCAGTGACAGAACCAGGCTGCTCCCAGTCCTGAACTACAGCTACCTTAGACAGGTCAACTGCCATGCCATCCTTGGATACCACGTGTCCCAGGAACTTCACTTCCTGCTTACAGAAGTCACACTTCTTGTACTGTACGAACAACTGATGCTATCTGAGTGTATCCAAGACCAATCGCAAGTGCTCCTCATGCTCCTCTCGACTCCTGGAGTATACCAAAATGTCGTCAATGAACACAATGACGAATCAATAGAGGAAATGCCAAATACCCAGTTCATCAGATCCATGAACACGACTGGTGCGTTCGTGAGACCGAACGACATCACAAGGAACTCGTAGTGGCCAAAGTTAGTCTAAATGCTATCTTCTGCACGTCCTCATTCCTGACGCGCAACTGATGATATCTTTACTGAAGATCAATCTTCGAGAAGTACTACGCCCCTCTCAACTGATCAAACAAGTCATCGATCCTGGGTAAAGGGTACTTGTTCTTCACCGTGATCTGGTTCAGCCTGTGATAATCAATACACAATCGCATAGAACCATCCTTCTTCTTCATGAACATAACTGGTGCTCCCAAGGAGACACACTGGGTCGAATAAAACCAAGCTCCAACAGATCATCAAACTGCGTCCTCAACTCCTCCATCTCAAATGGTGTCATGCGATACGTCGGCAGTGAGACGGGCGTAGAACCAGGCACCAGATCGATAGTAAAATCAATCTCGGGCTGAGGCGGCAAACCAGGGATCTTCCTGAACAGATCCCTAAAATCACGGACGACTGGCGTATGCTCGAGTGTCGGGGCATCAGCGTCCCGTAGTAAAGAAGTATAGCTAAGTATGCGGAAGGAAAGATTTACCCCCACTGAAAATGTAAAAGGCGTGCCCTCTGACTCGTATACCGTCACCATACGAGTCTCGCAGTTAATCTCGGCCCTCCCTATAGTCAACTAATCCATGCCAAGAATGACGTCGAGATAAACGAGAGAAGGTTCGACAACAAGATCAAGAATCATCGTCCTGCCTATCAGATCCACTAAGCAACCCTCACACATCAGGGTGGCATCAGAAAAATCCTCGTGAGCTGAAAGGACTCGCACTCCATCCATCTGAATAGTCGGTAACCCAAGGCGCCTGACTATGAAATGCGATATCAATGAAATCGTGGATCCAGTATCCACCATCACAAGTATAGGAGTACCTCCAATATGGGCGGTGACCTCAAAGGCCAAGGGCTGAGTAGTGTCTGTCTCGACTGCCTCTGCTGTCAAGGCGTGTACCCGAGCCCGCTGTGGCCAGTTCGGCCGCGGCATCATGGGCCGGTGAGGCGGCCTGAACTGAGATACGGGAGGTCTGAAGGAAGGGTGCGCAGGAACCAACTGTAGAGGCGGTGCTGATATAGCCTGTGGGAGTGGACGGTCGATCTTCTGCGGCGGTGAGAATCCGTTGTCTCTCATCCGAGCGAAACAGCTCTGCACTGCATGACTCGATCTCCCACAATAAGTACATGATAGATCAGGGCACCTCATCGGAAGCACTGGCCCCATAGCCCTAAGAGGAGGGTCGATGCGAGGCCTCTTGCCCGTAAAGGGCCTGTCTTGCAAATCTGGTAGTGGCCTAGGAACATAGGGCCACGAGATTGCGTAAGTCAATCCACATCCTGCTCTGCCCGCATAGACATGTGAATTAGCTTAGCGTAAGAGGGAATGCTAACGCAACACATCTTCGACCGAATATCCGGTCGCGAGCCCTCTGAAAAGTGCCGTATGCGCATCTGCTCGTCTGCGAGTATAGTCGGGACGTATCTGCCTAACTCAGTGAATCGATGATCATACTCTGTCACTGTCATGCCTCCCTGTCTGAGGCGTAGAAACTCATTCTCCCGCTCATTCCTGTAGGTATGGGGATAGTATTTCTCATGGAAATGGAACTCGAACGCTGCCCAAGTCCAGATATAATCGACAGAAACAGTCCGTAAAATGCTATCCCACCACAGACTGGCCTCCCGCTCAAACATGAACGTAACCAACTCTACCTGCTCAGACTCTGAGCAATGCAGCATCCGTAGTATCTTCGACACACGGTCGAGCCAATACTCAGCCTCCTCAGGTCTGTGAGAACCCGTAAAAGTGGGAGGCCGTAAGCGCTGAAATCGCTCGAGTAAGTCCCGTGTATCAGCGACATTCCCCGTAGGGTAAACAGGCGGTGCAGGATGAGTCATGCCCTCATCCTGAGTAGAAGTATCGGCATCCTCAGCTGGATGCACAGGGGGTGCAGGTGGAGTCGTACTCCCACCCTGGGCTAGAGCTCTGTTATCGTAGTCAAGAGCTGCTGGTGCTGCTGATGCATCATGGCCATCAACTGCCCAAATCTATCTAGAGGTGAAACAGGCTGTGGCACATACTGCGTCGAGGAAGATGCACGGTACTGCTCTCTGACAGGTGGTGTGAAAGGCGGTGGTCCAGCTACAGGACCTATGAAAGGCTGAGACTCATGCGCAGTCTCAGGAATCGGGCCCACAGCAGGGTCCGTATGAACATCAGTCTAGAGAGGAACTCGATCCATTGGCTCTCCCAATGTAAGTCTTGATGTGCTCCACGTAGCCTTAGGCAATATTCCCTATATTTAAAATAGGGCGCAACCTTGTCAGTCACAGTAATAGCACAAACACACCACCACACAGTCATTCACATAATAAGCCAAAAACATTCCATGCATTTCATTTAATCAAAATTGTCACAATACAAGAGATATATCCTTCCATGCATCATGACCAGAAACACATGGGAACTAAGCCAGTAAGCTACTACAGCAACATAAGCACACTACTAGCCTTGTCAGGCTTACACACAGAAAATAGGAAACAACTAACTACAACCAGCAACATCTGGATCGAGATCACTAGTCCAAGTCTAGGGATGGAGGAGGAGCACCCTTATCCTGCAAGCAACACAGGATCGCCTTCAAGGTGCGAGTCACCTTGCCAAAATTTCTCTTCATGACGGCCTTGGTATCTTCAACCTCGGCCCAAAGTTCCTGGACTTCCCGTCACAAGGCAACCTGACTCTCCTCGAGTCGGGCAATGTGAGCATCTCTAATAGCCTGAGTCGCTGGAGGAGGGCTCTCATCAGTATCTTGAGCCTCCACATCTTCTTCTCCCTAGGCTTCTTCCTCTATTTCTGCCCCAGTCTCTTCTTCACTTGCATCCTTTTCGCTATCATAATCACCCCCGCTGTCAACATCAAGCTGAGCCTCTCGCTGTCGAGGCCCGATCTTCATCCTGTTCATGGTAGTCTCGTCGATGAAGTGGATCGGTACAGGCATCTCTGGCCCAAGTCTATAGGCAAACTCAAGTGCAATCCTGCATATGAGCCGACCAAAAGGAAGAGATTCTGACGTTCTTCTTGACTGTGCTATGAGGACAATCTGTCGTAATATAAACGTGGCCATGCACACATTTTCACCCTGGCCCACTTAATACAAGAAATCGACCATGAGACGTGTACATTCACAGCGGTTGGTTGACCTAGGATACACATTGAACGTGCAAATGTGATACAGCAGGCAAAAATCATCCGACATATGGGACGCTAAGAGGCTCCTGTTAGGCTGCCACGGAACCAAACCACCACATAGGAACCTGGTACGGCGATCTCTCTCACGAGCACTCTTCAGATTCTTAGCACTAGGATGAACTTCACCAAGAGGTACCTTCAGAATGCGAGCTATCAGCCGAACATCGATCGTAGCCATCCGATCTCTATTAAAGGAAATCCTGAACTGTAATGGCTCCAACGTAGGATCCCGGATACGAGCATAGAAGGCACGAACGGTGCTCACGTTCACATGAGAGCGGGCTTCAAAGAGTGGACCCCAATTGGTAGCTTCAATTCGCTCAAACAACAGAAATTCACCGAAGAGCCGCTCCTCCACATGCGCTTCGAACAAGACTTTGTGATCTGTATAAGCGCTATGAGGCAACTCTGCCAATAGTACTCGCCCTACGTGAGCATGGGGATCCAAATCCCGCTTTGTGTGAAACTCACAAGCTATACTTAGACCTGCGGCGGCGCTTGAGCTAGCGGTGCCACCCCTCGGCTTTCTTGCTCGTGAAGGGCCACTAGGCCAGCTTCATCTGAGGCAGTCTTCCTCTTTCCCATCAAAGAGAGGATGGTGGAGAAAGAGAAAAAATCCAAAATGGCTTCAACAAAAGCCATAGAAAATGAGGAAAATAAGGAGAAACGGCTGCCCAAATGGATTGAAACAAATCTAGGCATTATAAAGGGATAATTCAAGCTCCTAAATGCTAGATTCTCAAAGGGAAAAGAGAAAACTAAATGGGAATGGAGCTCCACACGATTTCAGCCATGAAGGGAGGTTGTGGGAGCTTCAAACGATGAAAATAAAGGGAGAGAGGACTGCCTACTGTTGTGGACGATGGAGTGGGACCTTTTTTGGTAGAAAATGAGCTTGGGAGTGGTTTGGAGACGTGATTTGAGAAGGAGGCAGCAAAAAAAATGAAAAGGGAGAGCTTGGAGGGGGCTGTTGTGAAAGAGATAGGGTTTGGGGAGGGTTTTAACGTGCGAACCGCACATGGGAGGGGTGCCCTACCCCATTTAGGTCGTACGCCCGACGCATGGCTCACGTGGGGCCCATTGGTCGGCGATGCATCGCCGAACCGGCGATGCCATCACCGGCCAACCATCAATCCGGCCGGTCAGGCCACATGGGTTGGGTCCCCCCTGCCCTAGGGACCTCAAATATACATGGGGCCCACCCTGGTTCATTGTAATTTGGCCTAGATAGGCCCAAAACTCCATTTGGGGTGTTCCGAGGCCAGTCTGTGAACCAGAATGAATTTAAGCATCATGTAGCATATGATTTTGGGGTAGGAGAATCTAATACATCCAATTAACCTATTTTTTATAATATATTCCATAACTGAAATGTCCAAAAGTCCAATTCTTACCTATTTTTACTATTTATAGTAATTTTTTGTCTAAGTATGATTTTTTGTCATTTACACATTAGTATTTTTACCTATTGTGAAAAGACTTAGAAAAAAATGAAGAATGGGGTGGTAAGAGGAAGGATTTAGAAGGAATTGGGTGAAACGGGGTTTTTAAGCCCTGAGATTGAGCATAAGGGTTACGGTTGTCCTACAACCCAAGGACATGCATTTTAGGGTTTAGAAATGCTTCTAGGAACATCTCAAACCCGCCTACTAACAACCTACAGGCTACTTAGGTCGCCTCACGCGACCAAAGATATGTTACGAACTCGATCAACGAATGATTTGAGTAGACTTCGCCTATTGGCGAAACTAAGATCCTATAAGTGCTTCTAAGTTCTTTTTACACACACCTAAGTTGAAGGAGCGATAGCATATGTCGCGTGTCCATAACCCAGGTCCAGTTTAATCTCAATCATGCTCTAATACCAACTTGTAACACCCTTAAAATCAGGGGTCGTGTATAAACCCGACTCCTGAGTTCCAGACCATCACTTATGCAATAAATATGATTATAATTCAATGTTGTCTGAGTTAAAGCATTCACATGAGTAATATTATACCAAAACTACAGTTCATACTCCAGATCCAGTGATAAAACGTAAGCGGAAGACTGTAGAATATATATATCACTGTATGAAAAATAAAATAAATCTCAACTGTCTCCAAAGTATGAATACATCACTGAGTCTCATACACATGTCATAAATAAAAGGAAATGTCAAAAATAGTCCCACTAAGAGGTCCTGCCGATCCAGGTCACCTGCGCAAAGCCATCGTGAAACTACATATATGAGAACTCGTCCTGGTCCTCATCGTAGTCCGGCTCTGCATCCTGAACTGCCGCATCACCTACATCTAAGATAGGGTCTGGTGGGTGTTGCAAACACCATCCCGTAACATGGGAGTGAGTGATCAACTCAGTGAAATAATAGAGCAAAGATTAGCATGTTCTCAAATCAATCACGCGATAATAGTAAAACAATGAAACAAACATTCCTAGATTCTGTTGTTAATGTATGCATAAAATGATATGATGGATGCCCTCACCGACATACTCCCTCATACGGAACCATCTTACGCCCGCGGCATGCTTGCGTTCTTCTTAGTGCTCCACATCTTCCAGGCACATGCAATGTGATGTGGATATGATTACCAAGTTGTTATTATTCCTTTTCATACAACAGTATTGGAAAACTAAAGTACTTTGCTTATATCAATTCCAACACAGATCCGGTCTAGGGTCGTCACTCCTAGCATTCACATATAATGTTACATTTGTAGGTCGCTGTAAGGGCTGACAGGGCTGTTGCCTACACTTATTCACCGCTCCCCCATCACTTTATCAATAGAGGCCTAATGTACTCTCATTGCTACGGAAGGGTCATCGCCTCCCGTAGACTCAGAATACGCTCGCGGTCACTACAAAGGGCTCGTCACCTGATCAGTGTAGGCCGACAGCTCGAATGTAGTGTCCCATACCACCACAATCGGCTCACGAGTCATAGGTGCTCATTGGTCACTATGGGGAGGTTTGTGGCCCCAGCGTAGGCCGACAGCTCGATCACGGTGTCCCATACCACCATGCCCGGCTCATGAGTCTTTATGGATCAAGGTACCATGGTTAACAGGGTTTTCAATGGTAAGTTCAATACCCTAGGTTCAAGCAGTTATGATTCATACAGGGGGAACATACAATGGCCAGACGGGTTACTTGACGGGCTCGACTAGTACGAGCGCATCTCAAGTCGAACGACATGAAGTACGTAAAACACTTCGTGTGGCCTAACCACTGCCGCCAACTCAAAACACGACTCGTGTTCATCGACGCATCCTTAGTGGCAAATATAAGCCAACCACGAATTTACTCTATTACCGACTGCCTGGACTAAGCATAGCCCCAAACATTTGTAAGTTAACATCAGTTATCATGTGAGAGTAATGGAAATGACATACAACAATATAAGCATGTTGAAACATGTTATAATGTACCACTTAAACAAATCATCCAACACATGCATTTCATACATATAATGAAATCAATACATATAGCCAATGTAATGGAAATCATTCAATCAGCATATTACTTGAGAATTCAATCTCAAAACTCATTCACAACACCATTTATTCAATACTTACTAATACAAACATTTATACAAACACTTAGCCTACACACTTTAGTCTACATAGCGTATGTCGACTCAAAGTGCGCATTTGGGCGAATCTCTTCGCCAAACAGATCATGCACGCATTCCTAATATCCTAACACGACAAATATCCATGGAAAATATTTCAGCAAAATATAGATGTAAACAGTATTTCCTACAAATGACTAACATGCCCTAAATCTCATATTTTCCATACGTTTACAAAACGAAAAACGGACAGCATGTTGTACATGTCAAACGGCGTTGCCATCGATAAGCTACTATTAAACGACATTGAAAGCTTTGAAATCAGTCAATCAAAGCGTCTAAAATCCTCACCTTTTGCCCTAGACATGTATCGCTTCAATCGAAACGTATACGCTTCATCAACAGCGTACGGGCGACCTAATGCACAAGATGTATAAGCTACTTCGCTAACGAATCGAAGGAAACTCCAAAACAGCAAGTAGTTAGGGTTTTTCTTACCTAAAAATGCGTCAGAATCACCAACAAAGTGATTGGAATGCGTTGCTTTAGCAAGTGACAGGAAGATCACTCCCACACTCTCTCACAATCTCTCACTTTTTCTCTCTCTCTAGCTAGGGTTTCTAGTAAATTCAGATGGGTAGATAAGTAAGGGTTTAAAGCCCTTATATAGGCTAAAAAATTCTCAAATTAGGCTTGGGAACAAGGTACACTTAAGTTATAACCAAAACGGGGCTGTTCCGATCCAAAAGAGTAGTTCGGGAAGTCCCCTGGTCAAACGCGGTCGGACTTAAGCTCATGGTCACTGGATGTTGCTCGCACCCAGTTTTCAGTCCGGTAGAGTTTCCAGATCGCACGTAGCGGTCCAATTTCAGTTCAGCGGTCATCGCACCTAGATCAGGTCTATAAGTCTCATGATATGAAAGAGAAATTTTTCCTGATCCGAGGGTGTAATTTGGCTGAATTCTGACGGTCAAAATGCTTAATAATAACGGACTAAGTCACATGCCAGATTTGGATTTAAATTTCTAAATCTAACCCTTTTCTCACTCTCTTCACTCCAGGCTCAATGAAATAGCCTCTGAACGTCGGTTGGGTTTGATTTTCAAAATGATTGTCAAGTCCAGCTAAGCGGTCATAACGGTCTACGATTGTAGGTATTGAACTTTCGATGCGTGGTCTAAATCCAATACAAATTTTCAAAAGGTTCCTGAGAGCAAACGGGTTTAGAGTTTGATCCAAGGTTTAAGAATTTTATAGCGTCATTGGTTCTTCAAGTTTTGGGTCTTGTAGAACGTATTTAAAGCGTTCAGGGACAATTTTACAGCTACTCTAGCGTAGCGCTAGCTAACTTACGCTTAATTTCTAAAGGAATTCATCCTACGTGATTTCTGGTTGAGTTGGTACTTGAGTTTCTGTACGGATTTTTTCAAGGCGTTACAAGGAACCCAACCGAGATGATGATCAGCCATCCTTCCTCCCTTTAAACTCCAACCATGACCACATTGAATGCCCCCTACCAATGCAGCAGAAGGGAGTCCATCCCAATCCTCCCCATCTCCTCAAGAGTAGGGCCACCTTTCAGGGCAATCTAGTGCCAATAAAAATTTCCTTCTCAACTTAACCCAAAACTTAGACAAGAACAACAGCAATGTATCAACCAGGCCTCAAGAGGAAGCTATGGGCATCCCTCCCAATTGCTGCCCTGTTGAATTCTCAGCTAGCCTCACCAGGTCCTCTGCTCATCCAACAGGTATGGCTCATCACCAACCCATTAAATCAGGGGTGATAACTTACATTGCTAGAAACAGGAGCCCCATTAAAATGAAAGCCCGATTAGTGGGATGCTCACCCCTTCAGCCTACGTCTGACACCCAGGGTTGGTTGCATGGCCCTTAGAGGGATCTCAATCCAGTTCCAATGCCTACCAGGCCTTGAGTGGCCAGGAGTATTTCCTCGGAGCTCCCCATCCATTCAGGAAGAGTAGGTCAAATTGCTATTGACCTATCTCCTTTCTTTGCCCAACATTCCACAATAGAGAGTCAGTTTCAACCCTACAAGAAAGTTCCAATGAGCAAAGGCCAGAACAATAGGATCCTCCCATTTCTCCATCCCCGGGGCCCGCTGAGCCTGCTCTAGCCCTCGGCCCCTGACTTCCAATTGAGGAGTTTCCAAGATCAGTAAGAAAGGCCCACCTGAGAAGGAGTCAGATACGGGCGACAAGAAGGACCAGGGTAGAAAATTGGCAGGAAAATTCCAAGATAGATGGAAGAAGGGGAATGGTTCAGTAGAATTTGCAAGCTGAAGCAGAGGGCCACGAATTCAGGTTGTGTTACTGATGGATAGAACCCTCATTTAGAATGCTCGAGGTGTAGGCAACTTTCCTTCTATTCGATCCATGAAGAAGTTAGTCAGAAAACATAATCCTTTATTGTTGGCCATCTTGGAACCTACGATACGGGAGGATCGGCGGGTAGCAGTCGGATTGAAACTCGACTACCATTCCTCTCTCTCCAACAACGAATCAGGGGGAAAGATTTGGGTATTTTTTCACAACCACCTAAATATCTCAGTCCATTCCATCTCTAATCAAATACTTTCTCTTAGTCTTTGTCTGCAGCACCTCAGAGAACCTATTTTGATGTCCATTGTGTATGCCCATTGTTCCAAAATCCAGAGACGATCCTTATGGAACGACTTGGTAGGTATGAGTCGGACCATATCAGGCCCTTAGGCAATCGGAGGTGAATTCAATACCATCGCAGTGGCGGAAGAAAGGTTGGGATCTAGGCCTCTGGACTGTTCTAGCATGGTCGAATTCTCTGACGCAATTCAATCTGTTGGTCTGCTAGACGCGGGTTTTCCAGAAATAAATTCGCCTAGAGTAACAACCTCTTGGGGACTGCACACATTTGGGCCAGGCTTGACAAGGTTCTAAGTAATGCAGAATGGACGAATACCTTCCCGTCATTTCGAGTGGAGCATTTAACTAGGGCCAACTTGGATCATGCTCTATTATTTCTGTCTTTTCTCTCTAAATACCTCCCTAAGATTAAGACTTTCCGATTTCTCAAGATGTGGACTTTTCATAACTCCTTTCAGCAAGTGATCAATCGAGCATGGGAAGGCACCTGCTCCAGTCATCCTATGATCAACATCTAGCTTAAGTTAAAGAAGATGAAGTAACTCCTCAAAGTCTGGAACAAAGAGGTGTTTAGTAATGTTTTTCATCAGACCAAGAAAGCTGAGGATCACCTTTTGAACATTGAATTCAGGACGTAGAATTCCCTAAGTGATGATCTTCTCCAAGAAAGCCTGGAAGCAAGACAGTATCTATCCAAATTAGAGATCATGGAAGAGGTCTTTTGGAAACAAAAAGCGACAAGTCATTGGCTTCAAAAAGGAAACAGAAACACCAAGCACTTTCATGCGTCAACCAGTGAAAAATTCAGACACTCCGCTATCACCTCCATTCAAGACGAGCACAGGAATTTCATCTAAGACCATGGTGAGATCAAGTTTGTTGTTGTCTCTTTTTTTTAAGATTTGTTCACCGCCGTCCCCCTCTCCCAGCACCTCAACTTCACTGTTGCCATTTCGTCAGTCCTCTCCCCTCAAGACAATGTGGACTTGTGTAGAGGGTCAAATATTGCATATCAAACCCAATTATTGCTTGGATTTACGAACATGGTATTGTTTAACAGCTTATTTTACTCGTGTTTTTGTTGCAAGGTGACTTTAGGAGCTTGGACTGAAAAAGGGTGCTAAAAGCTGAGATTTAATGCTCAGAATTCACCAAAGCATGGGACGGACTCCATGGGACCAAGATCGACGGACTTACACGCTATTAATCTGAGAAATTCAAGAAATTGAAGCTAAAGTTACCTGAAAATCAGCCAGAATGTAAGATCACAGGGTTCTCACCATTCGTTCGGTTCAAAACTTCATATATGGCTTGAGGACCATAAATTAACCGTACACATAAAATTTCAACCATTAAATCCTTGTGGAAGTGGGCCAATAGATAGATCAGCTCATGAATTATCAAATTTGGGCCCACCTGAAATCTGGATCTGCTTCAATTTTGGCCTCTACTTATTAAATAAGCTGAGGAAATGAATGGACGGAATGGATTTCTCTCAATCATCACAGTGGACCCCACATGGTGTGCATACATCTAGTGCACGTGCACCTGAGCCACACCGAACGGTCATCCTGGTCAAAGACGGGATGACCCATCTTCTTCTTGGGAAGGAACAATGGACGAATGCTGTCTGTCCATTTTTCAGTAGTAGGGCCCACTTATCATCCAAATGGATGATCCAGACAGTCCATTGCATCTTTGGGGTAGGCGTGACCCTCGAGGCATTTTTTTGGTCCCACGCACATGTACAGACGTATATCGATGAAAAACATAAGATGAACGGTGAAGTGAGTTAATATAGTGGACCGCACCAAAAATAGAGAAAAAGTACCCATTCCTAACTGGTTTTTCGCTAGGATTTCAATGAACGGGGTGGATTTCTCCGAGACCATCACTACAGGGCCCACCGAACACGTCAACTATCTGCGTAGGCTTTACGTGCGTCCAAAAAATCCAGAAATTCTGGGTGATTGTGGGCCACTGTCAGTGATCGGATCAATGATCCAAACCATCCAAGTGGAGCCTAGGCCAGGGCTGACCCTAACCATGAAGAAAGATGCAAAGGCTGGGACGAGCAGTGTCCTGATCATCCTTCCAAACACAGCTGGTTGTACACAAGGCTGCGCAAAATAGAGTCTAGTTCTTGTGTGATTTGGACTGCAAAAACAGGGTCAGTTCTGTCGATTCTCCTCCACCCCTCCTTACTCTATAAAAGGAAAAGAAGGAGAGAGAGAGAGAGAAGGCATTTAGTTGCTGGGAGATTTCAAGCTGGTTGGACGTGGAGAGAGAGAGAAGGAGAGAGAGAGAGAGAGAGAGAGAGAGAGAGAGATCGGGGCAGCCGGTTCCTCTTTGTTCTCATTCACTTTTTGTTTACTTTATTTATTTATTTTTTATTTTTAGCCTCACCATGTTCATGTGTGGTTAAACCTCTTAGCTTGGGCTAAGAGGTGAAGCTTGTAGCATGATGGGAGACCCTTTGCTTGTACCTTTTGTTTAGACTGAACTGATGTTGATTTTAGTTAACTAAGGGAATGTTTTTAGTTTCTAATGGCCCGTTGTGACTGAAATTACAATAGATCTGCGACAAATTTGAGCATGTTCTTATTCCTTTTATGTTTATGACATTAGGAAGCCCTATTGTTCACCATTGTCTCTTGAGCATGGTCGGATGACAGTACCCTTCCTAACCTTCATAAATTGTTGATTGGTTGGTAATTAGTTTAATTATGTTGTTTACTTTATCTCCTGGGCATGGTTGGGTGATGGAATCCATTCTAATTCATATATCTTTCATCTCATAAAAACTAAATCAAAGTAAGTTCAGTTTTACTTTCCATGGTTACACTCTTCAACTGGATGAAGATGGGACTCTAAGTCCAGTTGAGTTCTTGAAACAGGCATAAGGTCTCCCTGATTTCTACAAGTGGATCCTTTGAATCCCTAGTTTCCTACCCATGAATTCTTTAAGTTTTAAATTAATATTTCACCATTATTTCTTCAATTCTATTCAATTTGGATTATATCTTAGTCTAGTTCTAGTTCTACGTAGTTTCAATTACGTACAAGTTCCAGTCCCTTGGGATTCGACCTCGGTCTTACCGAGTTTATTTCTTCATCACAACCCTATACTTGGGAAGTGAACAAGTTTTTAGTATCGTTGTCAGGGACTGACGGCTACGTATTTCTGAAATTAATTGATTTTAGAATTAGATTAAGATTAGGATTTTACAAACTTTAGTTTTAGATTTTTCTTTCTATTTGATTTTTAGAACTAACTTTCCTATTTTGTAGAGTCGTTAATAGATCTTCTAAATTGGTAACTTCGTCATAATTTCTTTACTTTTTCTACTTTTTAGATTAGGTCTTATCTCCTAGAAACTAACTTGGGTTGTTTTTTTTGCAGGTTTTAATTTAGTAATCTCTAACCTGGTGACCTCTTTCTACCTTCTCCCCCTCTTACTTTTAATACCGCTGTAGGATCTTTTCTTTTATTTTTCTTAGTAGTAGATTCAGAGTTAGGGTCTCACCATGTATATGCATGAGTGGGAGCGTCAGTATGCTGAGAAGAATAATCTATATTGGGATGATGATTATGGTATAAATCAACATGTCTCAAAACTTTTCTTAAACTATCATCGAGAACCAACTGGAATATAATGATCCACCGGTTAAGAAGTCCTTACGCGATCATATGCGGGAGAATAATTACACCCCACAGATTAACAAAATAGTACGTGAGTGTTGGGTTTATCATAATTATGGGTGTGAGGACTATTATCACCCATCAGATAAGAAGAAAACAATGCGTGATTATACTATGAATGATAATAAGTATTACCAACCATCATATTCTCCCATGTATGATCAGTATGACTATAACTGGTGTAAACATCAAAATTGGAAAAATGAACCAACAATATGTTATGATGATTATCCTCTTGGATACCCTACCATCAATATCCAACAAGAAATGATCCAAGAGGATTCATTTCAGCATAACTTGGCTTGTTTTGTAGAAAGTATAAAAACTTTAGAAGCACTTATATCAAGTGATGATTCTCTTAGATCCTCTACCTTTAAAATTCAGCTAGAAATAATCGAAGAGAATTCAATTCAAAATTCCTTCCAAAATCTAGAGCTCAGTCAACAAAATACACTCTAAATATTACTAGAACTTATAAAAGATATTCAACAGGGGAGTTCACATGATGCGATTGTGGAGAACTCTGAAATTGGAATGAGGAGTTGGATTCTATTAATGAGCATACGGGATCAATTTCCCGATGAGTCGATCTTGATGACTGTTCAAAAGAATGGGAAAGAGACATTGGTATCTTTCAAATATAATGATGATGACACACTTTACTTAGAGGATACACTAGATTTCAATGATGAAGAAGAGGTCGGTTTATGCGAACTGCAACCCATTCTAGGTGTAGAATGTGAGGAAAGTGATCCCATTCCAAGTATGCACTGCACTGAACTAGAATATGATGAGGATTGGTATGACGATCATGAATGTGAAGCCACAATTCTCCTAGAATTAATCTCGAGTTTAGTCCAGGTCAATGATCGAGAAGTGCATGAAGCAAATGGTCATAATAAGCTACTCCACTCACCTGACATGTTTGATCTAAAAGTGAATGAGCTCCTTACAACCGACCCTTCAATTTCTTATGAGATATATTTGGACCACTCCCCTAAATTGAATGATGATGTGATTTAAGAGATGGACAAGTTACTCGATATGACTCTAGAATTTGAAACCACCCAGTTGAGGCCACCATCTGAACTGTTGAATGTTGACGATTCAATGCCTCAATTAAGTAGTTTCAATGAACAGAGTAATCACATCGATGCTTCCGCTATTGATTTTCAATCTGTCTGTGCAAGATTGGAGCAAGAGAGCATACCTCCATATACTTTCAAGAACGATGGATTCCTTGAGCAGATCATCACAAGCTTCAATGTGGAAAATAAGTCATGCTCAACTGAACTTCCCAACTCTTTAAAAGATTGCTCGACACACTTTACAGATTCAAACGATCTCATGATAAGAGACATAATGAATGCCTTGCAAGACAACATCTCGGTAGTCATCACTAACCGAGAGAACCCTTACTTTGAAGCCCCTCTCTCCCTAGATCCTCACTATTTACCATTAAGGAAGGAGGAGCTAAAAATTGAACCGAAGTTTAGAACTTCGGAATGTGTTGAGACTACACCACTTCCTGAAATTTTTTCTCAACTTGATCTATTTGTAATTTCTAATTCACCATGAGATACTAACTTTGAAAATTTTTCTGATACAAGTGAATCATATATACTTTGGATACCTCAGGCGAATCAACGATAAATTTTTAATGAGGTACATAAATTTTTCTGAAAAGTTAAGCTCCAGGGCATCCAACCCTATTGCAAAAAGGGCTTTTGGATTATCCTATTGAGGAACTTACTGAGAAACTTATTAAGATATTCGTTGGAAGATGAACCCTGTGGCATGGTCAAGTACTATTTCTCTGCTTTCATAAGACTAGGGTAGTTTGCTTTATAATGTTCTAGGTTAGACAGTTTTATGCCATTAGGTTAATTTGCTTCCTGCACTGTTTTAGGATAGTTTGCTTTCGTGTCTTCACTCTCTTGTTGACCAAATTTCATACTGTGATCTCTTGAAAAGTCTCTCTCTTGATTCGTTATCCAGGTACTATCTTCCCATCACTTTTCCTGTACTTTCGTTGTCTCATGTGCATTGCATGCTTATATCTTTTACATTGAGGACAATGTAGATTTTAGGTTGGGGGTGAGAGATTAGCTTACCTAATCAGTGTCTTCTTGGTCTTGAGAAAAAATTATAATTTTTTTTTTAAAAATTTCTAAAATTTCTTATGAATTCAAAGTGATTTTGACAGCCATCTAGGGCACTTAGAGTTTCAAGATATGTGATGTTGGTAATTTATGACTCTTGGATTCAGTATCCGTTAGATTTCACAATTAAGTTTGAATTGTTAATCCAGAATTAGAAGTTGTAAACATTGATTGAGTCATGATTTCACATGTCACATCTCGCTTTCACATTAAGGTTTCAGTTTGATATTAAAGAGATAACTTGGTAATCACTAAGTATGTAAGGAACCAGCCTGGAAAATTTGCCCGTCATGATCAATTGATGAAAAAGAAAATACCTAGCTAAAAAAATAAAAAACAAATGTCTTTGGAAAAGGTTGGGAAAATAATCTTCACCATAGGTTTGCTCCCTATAGGTGAGGATTTGATTCCCGATGAATGATATGTGAAAAGGGTTGGGTGTACAATTTTCAGCATAGGTTTACTCCCTAGAGGTGAGGATTTGATTCCCCTTCTTGACGCTACTTTTAATGAAAAAATCAAAAGCTGAAAGAATGAAAAGATGATCTGTGAGGCAAGTTTTGGTTTAAGTCTTGGTTATCATGAATTCTCTTGTTGGTTACCAATGATATCCTGAAATAGAGATGTGAATTTTAATGATGATAAGTTGAGATTAGACTATACACCCATGAAACTTAATGTTTAGAATTGTTTTAATTGATAGATTAATACTTTGAACTTAATTATGAAGTTTACTGTGCGCTTGAGTACAGGAGAAAGTAATACCCAACATTCATGAATCTTAGAATTTTCATATCCGGATTATTTTACAAAAATCACTAGAGTTTATAGAAATTGTCATGTAATTCTCAACTTACTTTTCGTATACTTTGCTTGGGACTAGCAAGATGCTGGTTGGGAGTTGTGTTGAGGGTCAAATATTGTATATCAGACCCAGTTATTGCCTAGATTTACGAACATGGTACTGTTTAACAGGTTATTTTACTCGTGTTTGTGTTGGAAGGTGACTTTAGGATCTTAGACTGAAAGAGGGTGCTAAAAGCTGAGATTTAATGCTCAGAATTCACCAAAGCATGAGACGAACTCCATGGGACCAAGATTGATGGATTTACATGCCAGTGATCTGAGAAATTAAAGCTAACGTAACCCGAAAATCAGCCAGAATGAAAGATCACAGGGTTCCCATCATCCGTTCGGTTCAAAACTTCATATATGGCCTGAGGACCATAAATTAACCATACATATAGAATTTCGGCCATTGGATCCTTGTGGAAGTGGGCCAACAGATAGATCAGCCCATGAATTATCAAATTTGGGCCCACCTGATATCTAGATCCGCTTCAATTTTGGTCTCAACTCATTAAATGAGCTGAGAAAATGAATGGACAGAATGGATTTCTCGCGAACATTACAGTGGATGCCACATGAGGGGGTGCATGCATCTGGTGCACGCGCACGCGAGCCGCACTGGACAGTTAGCCCGATCAAAGATGTGCTGACCCGTCTTCTTCTTGCGAAGGAACAATGGACAGACACTGTCTGTTCATTTTTCAGTAGTAGGGCCCACTCATCATCCAAATGGATGATCCAGACCATCCATTGCATCTCTGGGGTAGGCGTGACCCTTGCCTAGATGTTTTTTTGGTCCCATGCACATGTACAGACATAGATCGATGAAAAATGTAAGATGAACTGTGAAGTAAGTTGATACAGTGGACCGCACCAAAACTAGAGAAGAAGTACGCATTCCTGACTGGTTTTTCACTAGGATTTCAATGAACGGGGTGGATTTCTCCGAAACCATCACTGTGGGGCCCACCGAACACGTCAACATGTCTACGTAGGCTTTACGCGCGTCTGGGAAATCCATAAATTTTGGGCGATTGTGGGCCACTGTCCGTGATCAGATCAGTGATCCGAACCGTCTAAGTGGAGCCCGGGCTAGGGCTGACCCTAGCCATGAAGACAGATGCAAAGGCTGGGATGATCAACATCCTGATCATCCTTCCAAACTAGCTGGTTGTACACAAGGCTATGCAAAACAGAGTCCGATTCTTGTGTGATTTGGACTGCGGAAACAAGGTCGGTTCTGCCGATTCTCCACCACCCCTCCTTGCTCTATAAAAGGAGAAGAAGGAGAGAGAGAGAGAGAGAGAGAGAGAGAGAGAGAGAAGGCATTCAGTTGCTGGGAGATTCAAAGCTAGTTGGACGTGGAGACAGAGAAAAGGAGAGAGAGAGAGAGAGAGAGAGATCGGGGCAGCCGGTTCCTCTTTGTTCTCCTTCACTTTTTGTTTACTTTGTTTATTTATTTAGCCTCACCATGTTCACGTGTGGCTAAACCTCTTAGCTAGGGTAAAGAGGTGAAGCTTGTAGCATGATGAGAGACCCTTTGCTTGTGCTTTTGTTTAGACTAAATTGATGTTGATTTTAGTTAATTAAGGAAATATTTTTAGTTTTTAATGGTCTGTTGTGACTGAAATTATAATGGGTCTGCGATAGCTTAAAGCATGTTCCTATTCCTTTTATGTTTATAACGTTAGGAAGCCCTATTGTTCACCATTGTCTCCCGGGCATGGTCGGATGACGATACCCTTCCTAACCTTCATTAATTATTGATTGGTTGGTAATTAGTTTAATTTTATTGTTTACTTTGTCTCCTGGGCATGGTTGGGTGATGGAATCCATTCTAACTCATATACCTTTCATCTCTTGAAAACTAAATCAAAGTAAACTAATTTAGTTTTTCATAGTTACACTCTTCAACTGGATGAAGATGGGACTCTAAGTCTAGTTGAGTTCTTGAAATAGGCATAAGATCTTCCTGATTTCTACAAGTGGATCCTCTGAATCGTTAGTTTCCTATCCCTGAATTCTTTAAGTTTTAAATTAATATTTCACCATTATTTTTACAATTCTATTCAATTTAGATTACATCTTAGTCCAGTTCTAGTTCTACTTAGTTCCAATTACATACAGGTTCCAGTCCCTTGGGATTCAACCTCGGTCTCACCGAGTTTATTACTACATCACAACCCTATACTTAGGGAGTGAACAACCTGCTATCCCCTCCTACTTTAGAGGAGGTGCATGCAGAAGTCCACTCGATTCCAGTTGGTGGGGCTCCGGGCCCCGATGGTTTCTATGTCGCTTTCTTTGTGGACTGCTGGTAGATGGTGGGGCTTAACATCCTCAAAGCGACTAAATTTCTGCTGGAAGGGGGCGACCTTCCTAAAGCATTCACAGCTACCTTGATTTTCTTTATACCAAAAACCCTCTCTCCCTTAAAGTTTTCACACTTCTGTCCAATCAGTCTATGCAATGTAATCTATAAAATCCTTGCATAGGTTCTGGCCAACAGACTATGCAACCTGCTACCCAAACTTATATCCAGCTAGCAAGGTGCCTTCGTTCAAGGCAGGTCGATCACGGGGAACATTGCTTTTGCAGAAGAGGCATTGCGCGAGATTAATAGAAAGGTCTAAGGGGGAAATATTATCATCAAGTTGGACCTAGAGAAAGCTTATGCCAGGGTGGACTGAAATTTCTTAAAAAAGGTCCTACTCAAGTTTGGTTTCAATGATCGATGGGTGGCCATTATGGAAGCTTGCTGGGGCAAAAACTGGTTTTCCGTTCTCGTCAATGGTGAAGCATCAAGTTTCTTTAAATATACTTGAGGCTTGAGCCAAGGTGACTCCCTCTCCCCTGCGTTGTTCATTCTTGCAGTGGAGGCTTTCTCTAGAAGTTTCAAGCTATTGATCGCCAGAGGATGGTGCCAACCGTTTAAGCTAAATTGGGGTAGCCCGCTGTTAACGCACTTATTATTTGCTGACAACACCTTAATTTTTGTCAATAGTAGTCGGAAGGGCCTCTCAACAGTCAAGAAATTTCTTCACTCCTTCCAGGAAGTGTCAGGGCAGAAAATTAACAACAACAAAACTTCTTTCCTCTGATCCAACAATTTGTCGTCCAACAGAATTAGAATTATTGAACACCTTCTAGGCATTTGCAGAGCCCGTAATGATGTTTTATATCTCGATGTTCCCCTCTCCACGAGCAGAGTGAAATGGGCTAATTTTCAATTCCTGATTGATAAGGTTATCAGCAAAGTAAATGGTTGGAGAACCAGATATCTGTCTTAGGCTGGCAGGCTAACGCTTGTCAGGCACGTTCACATCATGGCAACACTCACATCCCTTCCCTGGTTCTCGCGGATTTGGACAACATTTTCTACCAATTCTTTTGGGGTGGACTGAGGGACGTCATAAATGTCAGTGGATTGCTTGGAAAAAGATTACTAAGCCCACAGAAGAAGGCGGGCTAGGGGTTAGAAGTCTAAAAGAAGTCATGACAGCCCTCCGCCTAAAAATGGCATGGGATGTCAAGCTTGGTGAAGCGGTGGGTCCTTGGGTGGCTCTCATGAGAGCAAAATATTTTTGTGACTTAGAGATCGATGCTTCTAGATTGGAGCCCAGCAATGCCTAGCCTCTATGGAAAAAATCAAGGCCCTCCTCCCATTTCTCAACTCTAAGGTTCAGTGGAAGGTTGGTTCAAGGGAGCTTAATTTATGGTAAGACAATTGGACCGGGCTAGGCCCCCTCTTACATTCGATTGGTAACCCCATTCCTGAGACCCTGCGCTCTCTTCAGGTGAAAGATTTTCTCGGGCTGGCAGATCCTTTTCCCCCTTCGGTGGTTTCTTCCATCCTTCCTCAAGAAGTCCTTCAGTTCATCATCCAGGGAGGCTTCGCCACTTCAGACATCAGTCCGAAACGTTTCTGGCCTCATGACCCTTTTGGCTGCTTCATGATCAAGTCTACATGAAAAATCAGCAGAATCCCTTCGCCGACTCCTCCTTGGTCCAAATGGCTCTGGCATAATTCGATTCCCCCCAAGATGTCGGTCTTCCTGTGGAGACTAATCCAACATGCAATCCCAGTGGATGTTAGAGTTCAGTCCAAAGGAGTTTCCCTTGCCTCTAAATGCAATTGCTGTGACGAAGACACGAGTACAACACCAGTGCAGGAATCTTTACAACACCTCTTTCTCTTTGGTTGACAAGCCAACAGGATCTGGCATCACTTCAGCATATTTTGTGGTATTTCTCCCCTGTCACACCACTCGATTGAAGGTAGGCTGTCCCATTGGCATAGAGCATCGACAGTTGGTTATGCGTCAGCCCTTTCCCGTCAAATCTTCCCTATCCTTATCCTGTGGGAACTATGGCGATCTAGAAACGAAGCCAGATACGGTCAGAGCCCCATGTCAACTTCTAACTCTATTGTCCGTGTTATTTGGTGGAGCCAAATGATCATACAAGGTAGGCCCAATCTTCATCCCCTTCGGGAACCAATCAGAACAGGAGTGTCTCTCGCATCCACTTCTCAGCAAACTAACTCCAATATTATCAAATGGAGCAGGCCTGTGCGTGGTTGGGTCAAGCTGAATGTCGATGGATCGGTGAAAGGTAATCCGGGATTATCGAGAGGAGGAGGTATTTGTAGGGGTGACAACGGATCCTTCATCTTTGATTTTCGTCCACGTATGAAACAGGGACTAACAACAGAGCTGAGCTGCGAGCCATCTTCGATGGTTTCACTTTATGTTTACAGAAGGGACTCGACAAAATCGAGATCGAATCTGAATCGAATCTAACTATCGATCTCCTCTCGGGCAGGTCCTGCTTCCACTAGATATGGACTTATTGGGTTTATCGAATCAACAAGTTAAGGCAAGGAAGCTTCTTCTCGCTTAGGCTCATTCCAAGGGAAGGGAATGGTCTGGCTGACTAGATGGCTCGAGAAGGAAGTAACATTCAAGTTTCCTCGGTGATCGACAGACTGGACAGCCTTCATGAGATGATTTGCGGCCTCCTTTTTTTAGATAAGGTTAGTTTGGGTACTGTTAGGAGATCCCGGGTGGGCAAGTAGTGTCCCTATGTTTTTGCTTTCTGTTTGTATGTCTTCCTGTGATGGTTGCCATCAGCCTAGGCCAGCCTCTCCTGTACAAAATTTAGCTCATTCTTAGGCTTTTATGATAGGTGGGGCCTGTTTCTTTTTGTTGGGTCCCACCCGAAGATCTGTAATTATCTGTGATTAATGGAATTGTGGTTACAGTCCACCTTTCTCAAAAAAAAAAGTTTCTTCTCTTCAATGATGTCCATGTAGTCGAAGAAACGTTCAACTTCATGCAACCAATCAAAGAAGTCCTCGTTGTAGAGTTGGTCATTGAAGCTAGGAAGCTCAACTTTCATCCTAAATTTTTGATCCATTCAATCTACCTGATTGCCGCCTCGTCCGGGATGTTGGAGTATAATATCATCAATTTCTGCATCATTGGATCTCACATCCTCAGGTGTGATTACACAATTAACCGCTAGCATCGTCTTACGATCAACATGATTGCAAATTTCAGCACCAACTGAAGGCAAATCATCGCCACAAATACAGAGTTTCCCTAGGATCTCTATCATACGATCGATGGAAACCTGCATCCCTTGCATGACTTGCCAATTCTTTCATTGTATCGCTTCGAAAGCCGCCACATTTAAAGGATAATTCCATAGAGCATCGTCCATAGGATTGTAACTCGACACGTCATTAGAAGCCATCGATCATAGAAAAAGCCTCACTCTAATACCAATTGATGCAAGGAAGGACGTGATGAGGTCGATCACCATCTTCCTCGATCAATAAACACCTTGAATCCACAAGAGAATTTTCTACAAATCCAAGAGAAAAATAATATAAATCTAAGAATTTTTAATTGATAGCTTTCTAAAATTAACGAGTTTAACACGTTTAAATAACCATAAACAAACCCAAAAAAGTAATCAAAAGAGTCCTAATCAAATAAGGAAACAAATTCTGAAAACATGCAAACGTCTACTGTCTATTGACCTTTTGTCGACTGGTTAAGTTAATTAGTCAAACGGGCTCAAAAACGTATAGATACTTAAACTAAAAATTTTGTGAATTTTGACATGTCAACCCGATTGTTCGACTTGTGAAACAGGGCCTTCAACTTATCAACTAGATCTGTCAACCTGTTGAAACTAGTAGAAATTGTCTAGCAAACAATCTGAAATTTCTGGCGGAAGTTCTACCTATCGACTCGATTTGTCAATCGATCAAACTATACTGATTTTTGTCAATTTCTCTTTGAGCTTTATCAAGTCCATGTGTATTAGGAACGTGTTTGATCCATGACCCATGTTAGATATTGAGGATGAATGGTCTGGTTGTAGAAATTGAAAAATTACATACGATTAATTAATAGTTTGATGTAAAAGTTGGTGAGATTGGATGTTCTTACATATGACACCTTGGTAAGGAAAGAAATGGAAGGGCACATGCAACTTTTGTATATGAAGAGGAGGCAAAAGGGAAGAGGATGAAGAACTCACATGCAACTTTTGGGTGTACCACGAAGAGGCAGACGGGAAAAAACCGTACCAAAGAATGCTAACGCTAAGTCTTACTTGGGGTAGGGACTTTGCAAAACACATGCCACCAATGCACACTTATACAAGATCTAGGCCATCCATCACGTAGGATCGTTGAGCACATACCTCTAACACATGCCTTACCCAGATGTGGGCCTGGGCAAAACTACAGACCCGACTATCAAAGTGTTGGGGCTGGAACTCTCCTCCTCTCTGCAATTGACGTATGCATCTATGTGAAGAGAAAGGCATTTCCTTCTATATAGACAAATCCCTGTTTTTAACTAAACACGTGTGCATTGTAAAGCGCATGTGCACGTGCGGGTGTATGGTCATGCCTAGGGGTCTTCACCTTCACAGAAATTGCTTGCGGTTGAATTCTATATACAGCTCTGAGGGAAAGAAACTGTAGTGTAGTCTGATTGGTGTGATTTTCACGACATGCTCTATCCATCACGTGGTCCGTGCTTTAGACGGTCCAGATTGCCATTGATATATGGCACGTAGATGGTGAATAAGGGTGGAAATGGGCTGGGTAGCCCACTGACCCAAAGAGCCCAACTTCGGGCTGGGCTTGGACCTACTGGCTTGGCCCAGGTCCGGACTCAGACCTCACATGCAGTCCAATCAGTTTTTGGGTCTAGGTGGGGCTCAAGCCATTTAAACCAACTCCAACTTTATATGTACATGTGTTATATCCTGTAAATATGCCATCTTAATCTTTAGTTAGGCAATTATCTTTGTGCATGCATGGGCCACTTGATAACCAGGTTGATTGGGAAAATTCAATGGGGGAAAATATCAATTTTCTAGCCAAATTGGGTCTGATCAAGTCGGTCTCAGGCCCACCCAATATTTTTGGGCCATGCTTCGGACTGCCATGCTAGGCCCATCTGGGGCTCGAACCAGGATCAGGACTCGGTCATTGTGTGAAATCAGGCCAAGACTTAGCCTGGTCAGGCCCAAACCCGGTCTAAGTGTGGGCCGTATATGTTTACAGTAGACAGCCTTTACATGTCGGGTCAAGGGCTATATCGGTGGCCCACAGGTGCAAGAACAACACGGGGTCAATAATCTCATGTTTGAATGGTTTATTAATGATCATTGCTTCCCCGTGCAAATGGATCATAACAACGCGCATGAAGGCTACCTGGTGCTAAGACTATTTCAGAGACGACATAGGCAGGTGAAATGATGTGCCACATGACATGCTACAACCTGAGGCAGGAAAGTCTAATGGAAGTGTTCTCAAAGTAACCGGGTCGTATTGACAGAACATAGGAAGAAGAGCCGCCCCACCTCAAGGGGTGGTTTGGATTCAAACAAAGTTGTGTGTGGGATGTACAACTTGTCTGCAGTTTGTCCAACCCATGTATTTATTAAAACATAGAAAAACGAAGTACACAGCCCATCTGCGCAAACAATTCCTTACGCATGCTTTGCTTATACATGCACATGGACTGTTAGGTTCAAACACTAGGGTGCATGTTGTTGTACTGTATTTCTTACTGATCTTTAGATAGCTAATTAGAAAAGGACATGTGTCCTTACACGAAAAATGCATAGCGTACATAAGATTTTTAGAGTACTTTTTAAGGAATTATGTCATCTGATGATGGGAGAAGCAGGCAAAACGTGATTGAGCAGAAAGAGTAGTTAAAATGACGTGTTAAGAAAAGGATGAAGGATTTGGATGATCAATATTGCGACAAATCAGCTGTCATACCCATTAAATATAGAAAGAAACGGCTGAAAAATAATCACAAAAGAGATCCATAAATAGGAGAAGGATTCAATGAAAGCAAGTCGTCTCACACAAATCTAATCAAACCAATCAAATTATCTTTTCTTTTCATAACTTAGCATTATCCTAGGAGTAGCGATAATTTAATAGTGGTTATTTTTAGTTGTAATCTAGTAACGGTAATCTTTACCTGTAACCCAAATCTACGCTTTTATACTGGACTATTCTCAATTTTAATACAATCAATTCATCTTTGAAGAAGGAATCTTGCAGGTGCTCCTTATGATCAACTTAAGTATTTCTTTTTTTGTCTGATTGTTTTCATACAACAAAAGTCTTTTCGTACAGAAGGCAAGGTACAACCCATCTCCAGAAGAAGAACCCCACAAATTGATAATCACCAGATCTTTTTGTAACTATTTTGCGAGTTGCTGAATAAGCGATCGATATTTGTTTGGTTTGAATTGAGCTGTAGAATCGATTCGGGCACGCCCACACACATCACGTGTGACTAAAAACAACCGAGTGCCAACAATTTTTTTCATGCCCAATGAGACTAAAAACTACTTGGTTATCATAAATATCCATTATGCATCGGCCATGCAGTAAAATAATTTTTGGCATACCCAATAGAACACTAGATTTTTGGTAAATATACCAGTGCAATAGTAAGATATGAGCCAAAGAAATACTCGTAATGCTTCTGGGGCTAATGAACCTCTTATACTAGACGAGAAAATTCAGGTATAGTTAGCACTTGAGTTGTTAAATCCACAACCAAAGCTAGAGCCTAGTCCTCAAAATCAGGATAGGGCATCTTCATCTCTGACTAGTCCTCTTTAAGATAATGTTAACTAGGTTATGTGATATGTAAATGGGGATTCAGTATATTGCATAGTAGTCACGACCTCAGGCCAAGTACTCAGGAATTTATGCTGAAACTTTCAATAGATGGATGGTCAATTAGACCAAGAGTTTGAATAGGATGATAGCTATTTTTGCTGAAAGATCACCCGTCATGCCTCAATAAACTATTGAGACTAGTTTTGTTAGAAATTTGGAGTCATTGCTGCCAGTACCACTAGTGCCTCTTTTACAACAGAACACACATCTTACTCCAGTACACGAAGTGCAAAATGTTCCTCCAACTGTTGAGTTTAAACAATTTAAATGGGAGAATATGAATTTCATTCATGGGGTCAGGAATCAAGGAATACCAAGAGGGCAACCTTTCACTGTGAATATATCTCACAATAGGGAACAATACTCAGTAGGTCCTAGGCCAGCTCCAATGGCCAAACTTCACCATTTGGACCATGACCATTTTTAAAATTGGTCCAAGAAGTGGCAGGCCAAGTTCTTGTTCGAACTACTACTCCAATCTACTAACCCTAACCCTGTATGAATTGATCGTCAATATCCATTGCCGAGAAATTATCGAGCTGATTTTACTCTATTCACAGCTGACACTGGTCAATCAACCATAAAGCACATGGGTTGATTTACTATGCAGTGTGGAGAGCTAGACAATAATGATTATTGTTAATTGTAATTATTTAACTATTCCTTAACCGAAGTGGCTTTGACTAAGTATTCTAATTTGTTATCGTACTCCATCTAAGCGTGGCAAAAAATAGAAGAGAAATTCCATGCCTAGTTCTTCTATAAGGATAGGAAATTTTCTATGGCTAACCTTTCACATTTATGGTAGTTGCCAAGTGAATCATGCGAATATTATATTGCTCAGTTTAAAAGAGAGAAAAACCAATTCAATGTAGTCATGGCCTAGGCTGAATTTATACAACTCACTTAGGACGGTTTGAAATACAAACTCCATAAAAAGTTCATCGAAACAGAGTTCACAGATTTATATGATTTATCTAGAAAGGTATCTCGATATGAAACTCTCCTTTAAGAGAGAACAAGGTAAAAGAACTCGTTGGATAGGACATACTACTATGATCCTAACTATGAGGTGACAGCATCCAAAGTAGTAGCCAAGCAGCTATTTGTCTATTCAATGTTGGTTAAAGTAAAAGCAATCACACTGGCTACATAATGAACTTAAAGAATATATACATTTGACATTACCTGGGCCGATGAGATCTTTGTTATAATGTTGACCAGAAAATTTATTAAAATTACTATCAACCATAAAATACCTATGATTGAGGAATCGAAAAAGACCAAGTATTACAAATGGCATATAACTCATTTTCATATCCAAGACAATATTGACTAAGGATTGTTAAAATTTTCTAAGAAGGAAAAAGAAGCATTTCGGATCAACACCAATCCGTTTTCACTTAACATAGATATCAACATGGCCATGGTCAATCCTCAAAAGTTGGTTCATCCATAATTAAAAAAATTTGACCTTGTGCCTTGTGATGACCAATTTGAGCCATGACAATCCAACGAAAGATCTCCGATGCCTTCACAAGAAACTATGAGCACAATAGTACAAACGAAAGCAACATAGCCCACTGATCCTAGGCTACATTTGTTCGAGCAATGCGCAATGCTAATTCAGCTGATTAGGCAGTTTCCTCAACCAACTAACCAAACAAAACCATGGTTCATGTAGAGGATGTAAAATGACTCTTATCACTAATAAAGTGAACATCTTTGACTAGCTCCAATGTTATGACATATGATGGTCAAACATCTTCCTACCCAAGAAGAAGTCTGAAAGAGGGTTAATCACCCTAATTTCCCAACCATGCCTGAAGGAATCACTTGCACTTAGAAGCGGTGTTGGAAAAGGAAACGTGCTACTAAGTAAAGATAAATGACCACTACAGAGAATTAATCTCAAAATGGCTATATGACCATAGCTCATGTCAACGATTTCACGACTAGAGGATGAACAGATAGTCGTGAACATGGTAGATTTGAATGTGGAGCCTATTCCATATAAGTCAATTAAGAATAAACAATAGTTTAACAAAGAAAGTGTTGACCCTGAAGGATCGGCCAGATACCTTAGTGATGGATGCTTTTCAGGTAATGATCTATTGATCAAGGAACTCCTCACAAACACAAAATCATTGAAAGAAACTTCGTTTAATCCTGATGGAAAATGGGTAGTTCTGACAACGAATGATTTACTTGAGATTAAAAACACTGATTTTTTTACCTAATTCAAAAATGCTTGGGGGGCAATGTCTGAATTTTGTAATAAAATTTGGATTGCTTCCACTAGTTAAAATATATTATAATATGATACTCACATTACCATTTGGTTTTCAAGCTAAACCATCTTAGCATGACAAGATGGAAGGAGATATGGAGGAACTTAGTCCTTCTATAAATATACAACAAAACTCCGTTCACTTGGAAGATGCCAGGAAGGTATCAACTATCATTGTTAAGCTAGGTATGCCTTCCGAAAAAGTAGTAATAGAAAGGCCTTGTCGCACATTTTTTTTAAGGAAATATTCTTCATTTCTGATCAAAATTTACATTCGGGCCCACTAACCAAAATAACCGAGGCCTATGGAAAAGAAGAAGAGAAAGACCTGGTCGCACTATGACTTAACATTTGAAGTCGCTATACATTTCTGTCCACTTAGAGGGATGTCCAGTCACCAGGGTCCTGGTCAACAACAACTTGGTTGTGAATATCCTTCCATCTAGAATGATGACAAAATTGAGAAAAATCTTGGATGATCTTATTCCGATTGAAGTCACTCTCAACAATTTTATTGGAGGCATAACACAAACATATGGTGTATTGTCCATTGAGTTTATTATGGGAACTAAGAAGGGTGTTGGCGGCTTTTTCCATAGTCAACACCTTGTCAAATTATAATGTCTTATTGGGGAGATATTTGATACATTCTTTCTAATGTATCACGTCATCCTTATTGTTGAGGCATAAAAAATATTCCATGTCTAGGGTATTTTGGTAAATTCCATGTCTGGGGTATTTTGGTAAATTCCACGTCTGGGGGTATTTTGGTGAAAATCCAGTTCAAAGGGTAGTTTAGGTATTCCGGGTATTCTGGTAAAAATCCAGTTTCAACGGTAGTTTAGGTATTTCAGGTATTTTGGTAAAAATCCAGTTCAAAGGGTAGTTTAGGTATTCCGGGTATTCTGGTAAAAATCCAGTTTCAAGGGTAGTTTAGGTATTTTGATAACATTCTATATCCAAGGGGTAGTTTAGGTATTCTGGTAAAAGGGATTGAAAAGGGTAGTTTGGTAAAAAGGGGTGCACATGTGTCATTTTAAGAGAGAAAGGTTATACACCACCATTTAAGAGGTAGCTTGGTGGTCACCACAGTTTAAGAAAAGAAGAAGTTCAAGTGTGAAGCGATAGGTGGTGGTGATCACCACTCTGTAAGAGTGGTGAGGCCTATAATACCCCACTTCCACTTCATTTGGGAGGTTGGATCGGATGAGATCAGTTAGAGGGCCAAAGAAATGAGAGAGGAGAGGAAGAGAAGGAAGTCCTTGCGCAGGACCGCACAACTGAAGTTGCTTGCGCGGGACCGCGCAATCAAAGTTGCTTGTGCACAACTGTGCAAAGGAAGAGGCCGCAGCGTCCGCGTAAAGGAAGAGGCCACAGCGTCCGCGCAAAGGAAGAGGATGCTATTGCGTCCGCGCAAAGGAAGAGTGATGTTACTGCGTCTGCGCAATCGGCCAAAGTTCCAGCCATGCGTAACAGAGGAAGAACTTTGTTTCTTCTGTTGTGTTGCTGATAAAGTCTAATACGACCCTCTTTTGAGAGATCCACGCCGTTCACTGTCTTCCTATCAAGATTTTGACCGTGAAGGATGGGTTTTAATCATTCGATGGTATGGCCCACCAATATAATCAAGCCGGGAAGGCATTTCAACAGTCCGTTTGCGATCACCATAGTGATCATATGAATGATCATGGTCACAAAAGATCAGCATCACCTCGATGGATTTTTCTCCCTGTCTAATGGACGACTCGGATCAGCTTTTCGCTTGATGATGGTGGCCCACTACAAATGAACCGATCCTCTGTTTTGAGACAGAGTCGACGTACGTCGACTCTGTGAGTTTTAGTGGCGGGTTTACTGAAGATGCATGGAAAATCCACTCCGTCCAGTAAATTCAGGGAGAAAAACCACCAAGGAAGGACTGCTTTTGAGATGAAATCAGCGTGGCCTGCATGATTATCTACTTCACCATTCATCTTCTCATTAACGGTTAAGATTTCACAAGAGCCTGCATGGCGACAAAAGGAGAGCTAGGCGAGGCTAATTCCCACCTTTTGAAGAGAATGGATGGCTCAGATCATTAAATGGAGCGACGAGTGGGCCGCACTACACAAAAATGACCAGCTTGGAAAGACGCTGTGCGTCTTTTGGAAATGAGGAAGAAGAGTCGGGTCAGCGCCGGTGAAACGCGTGCACGGCCGGAGCCCACATGCACTATGTACATGCGATGTACATGTAGGCTCCACCTTAATGTTTGTGGAAAATCGGTTCCATCCATCCGCTTTAGTATCTCATTTAACGCATTGGGACAAAATCTGAAGCATGTCCAGATATCAGGCTGGCCCCAAATCATGATTTCGGGGGTTGATTTGCCATTTTGGCTACTTCTACAAGGATTCAGAAGCTGAAATTTGGCGTGGACGGTTAATTTGTGGTTTTAAGGCTTCACATCAAGTTTGAAGCCAAACGAACTGTGGAAACCCCCTGATCTTACATTTTGGGAGACTTTTCAGGCCCGTTTAGTATGGTTGGCTCGATTTCTTCAGAGCCTGGCCACACTGCAATGGGCTGCTTCATGTTTTAAGAAAGAATGACAAGAAGGATGCTCCATCTCATTGAAGATTGGCTGATCAAATCAGCAATTCCTCCTAAGTACCTAGGAGATGACCGAAATAGTGCCGGAATGCTGCCGAAATTTCCATCGAGCTATCTTCTCTTTCATTCAGTACATTGTATTAATTGTACTTTATTTTCAGAATCGAGAGAATCAGAGGATGTAAATGAACTCAGATAAATGTGATGAATGTTCTCTCATTAATTCTTTGTTATCATTGAATAAATCCCCTAAATGAAACGCATTTGTTTTCTTATCGAAACACTTATACCAATTCATGATCTTCTAGAATCAAGGCATGGTTGAGTTGGTGTTTGTTGATAACAAGTCATTCCTAGGCACATCCAATGTGGCCAAAGCCTGTTTTTAAGGAAATGTTCTCGGGCTTATATGTTTTACTATAAGGGATAAATATCAACACCCAATTGGGATTATAACATCCCAAATTTTCGCGGCCCGAGTACATACTCATGCACAAGAATTCTAGGTGTTAATAATGTAAATATTGGATGCTTCAAAATCGCACCTTGCTTCTTTTTTTTTTCATTTAGATTACATCCAGTTACATTCACAAAGATAACCATTCACGAGAATAAAATTGATTGTATTTATTATTCAATTTGAGTAAAAATCGTACAAATATTTCTTTAATGCCCTCTCAATGGGAACTTATTACATTATCAAAGTTTGCAGCGAAAAATAAATAAAATAATTCATGGTTTTATCTTTCTTCTTTATTGGAAAGAATCTTCCACAGAATGATTATCGATCGTATCATCAACATGTAATTCACCTGTAATATTTGTATCATTGGAGAGGGTCAATGCCCTACATATAGTGATGGTTATCTTTTAAGATTAATAATAATTCAAGAGATTCATAACAATAATGTAAGGGTTCTTATACGTCTCGTACTCCACTACGAATGATATCACTATATATATATATATATACATACATACATATATATAGTCAAAAATCAGATTGCTAGTAGTTCTCTTTAGGAGCCAAATAGTAAAATAGCGTTGCTTTAGTAGCAGTACAACCCAACAGGAAAACCTAGTAACGCCTGAGCAATTACCTTGTAGAATTATCTTTTCTAGAGCGAGCGCAAGAAATGACTTGCGCATGCAAGAGATGTAGATTCCTATTTCTTTCTCTATAGGAAACCTGTTAATGGTCAGACACAAGCACCTAGAATAAGATTTCAAACAACATCCATATCTAGACTTTGGGTAAGCTTATAGAATGGAGAAGTATAAAAATTTCAGTTAAGTACACTAAAGAAAGAAACACGTCAATCAAATTAGATAAAATCAACACATACAAGACTTATTCAAATTAAGAGCTTCATCTCAGCTATATAATATATATATATATATATATATATATATATATATATATATATGAATGCATGCCTAGTAAAGTGTGTGTATGGACCATCATATGTATTGATCATCACAATGTGAAATATAATTCATAGAAAATCTGGCTCACACTGCATTCTCACACTACGGGGATTCACCAGCTAGCGTGTCCAACATTATCATAGATTTATACAAACATTTCAAGGTAACACAACAACGCAATTGGAAGATTTATGTAACACGATTTATTCATGGAATGACTATTTGTGACATACAATCCTGAAAAGTGATATAACACATGACGGTTTACTTACATCGATTATGCACCACTACCCAACCCACGAGATTATGTGCCCACCAAGTGGGCTCCTACTCGAAATGTATTACGACCATGATAATATATACGAACCACTATATATGAGGCATATAATATATCATTTACTTCAATAAAGAAATAATTCAAAACATGAAGGTTTTGGAGTTTCAAGACATATGCTCAAGCCATAAAGGGATGTAGCATAACTCTGAACTAATAAAGGAGAAGAGTAACAATAAGCTAACTCAATAAAAAAGAAAAGTAGAAAGTCGGGTAACTCAACAAAAATAGGGGGAGAAGAGTTATAACGTCTCGAAAAAATTCATACAAAGACCTGAGTTCCACCTCAGGCAGAAATCGTTAAGGATCAAATTATGTAGAGGTTAGACAAAAAATAATTAAGTAAAAAATAAAACTAATTAGTAGATTAGCTTGAACCATTTTCTATACGAACTACGAGACCCAAAACCAGTAGAATCGTTAACTCTACATTACCTAAAAACGTAGGAGAAATCTCAAAACCCAGTTGCTCTCGGGAGCACATTAAAACTCCTTATCGGACCTGGAACATGCGTCAAAAGTCTGATGACTGCAAAAGTATAAGGTTATGACCATCTTAATGGGCTTGACAACCATCGCAGGAATTAAGTCCAAATAGTATCTAGAAACGCACAACTTGAGCTCGTAGTGAAGAGTGTGAGAAACGTGAATATCTTTAGAAAATGAACTCAAACTTAAGCGATTTGGATTGTTCACTTGCAGGACAAATTAAGGTTTCAAACCGTCAGATTGTGACCCAACTACACCCATGAATTAGGAAAATTTTCCTACACATGTCAGTGTACTTATGACTCTGATCGAGTGATGATGGCCATTGAACTGAAACTAGTCCTCCACGGTCAATCCACAAATCCAATTGGATCGAAATCTTAACCTGAAATAGATCCACTGTAAGGAAACTTTCTCCGGACCGTATGCAGGTAATGGACCTCCAGATGAGCTCCGTTGGCCCAAAACAGATGTTTTTTTGCTATAACCTAAGTATACCATGGCCCTGTGGCCATTTGAACTAGTTTTGGGCCTGTATAAGACCCTTAACCCACCCTCTCTCATTCCATACAAATTTTCCTAATCCTGGGAGAGAAAAGAGGAGAAA
Organism: Magnolia kwangsiensis; assembly: GCA_037074715.1. Classification (NCBI taxonomy): domain Eukaryota; kingdom Viridiplantae; phylum Streptophyta; class Magnoliopsida; order Magnoliales; family Magnoliaceae; genus Magnolia; species Magnolia kwangsiensis. The sequence continues at coordinate 185,558,564 of CM073572.1, read as the reverse complement.
AGAGTGAGGAGAAGTGTGAGAGACCTGTGGTTTGTTGCTAGGATTCACTCCTACCACTCCACGTGTCGAATCATCTCTCCCATGTCGCTACACCATCAATTTCAAATCCATTTTTGGATAAGAAATTCCAGCCCTAATCTTTTTTAGGAATTCAAATAAAGGAATCGGTGAAATAGCTAACCTATTTCATGATTTAGGTAACCATTTTGCTGTAAACGGAGATGTAGTGTACGAACCGAGTTTGTAACAAGCCAACCGATGAAAGGTGCGGACTATAAATGTTTATGTTATGGTTTTTAAGGCTTTCAATGTCAGTTAATGATTTATGATTGACTTGATTGTTGTCACATGTACTTAGATGCAATGTTTTTCGTGTATCACACATATATGTGAACTATGTTGAATATAATGCATTCCATGTGTTTGATGAAATGTTTGAATGAATATGGAATTATGATTTGTTCTTGTCATGATTATTGATTGAGAATACATGATTGTTGTATATGTGAAAACTCTTTTGTGAAAGGATTTGATATAATATATGTTATAACTAATTTATTACATGTATGTTGATATGTGTAGTTTAAGTTTTTGATAAAATATCTGAATTAGAAGTTGCTTGTTAAAATATATTTAATAAGACCATTGAGATAGGATTCTCAATTACCGTATCTATAGTTACAGTTTCCTTCATGTAACTTATCTCGCTACTACATGATTTATGGATAAAATGTCTATTTATGATAATATGTGCACTATGTGTTTGTTAAAATGCTCAAATGAGATTTATATTTGAATTGGTTGTCACATATTATTTTGACTATCACATATGAATGCCTATTGGATTTGAGTATGATTGGTACTAACACATAGTCCAGACAATCGGTGACGATTTATGATCAGTGGCTGAACTAGTTTCACCACAACGGATACGTTCAATGAATTTAAGTCGTATGGTGATTATCGATAGTGGTTAAGCCACGAGGAGTGAGTATGCATTCCATGTTAATTAATTTAATGTGCACTTGTACCAGTCGAGCTTGTCAAGTAACCCGATTGGCCTAATGTATGTTTACCATGTATGGACGTTACTGCTTGAATCTAAAGTACCACTTATCATTGAAAAGCTCGTTTAACCTTGGTACCATGATCACTAAGACTCATGAGCCGGGCATGGTGGTATGGGACATCGTGATCGAGCTGTCGGCTTACGCTGGGTGACGATCCTCCCTGTAGTATCCATTGAACAACCTGAACTCGTGAGCCAAATACGGTGGTATGAGACACTGTATTCGAGCTGTCAGCCTACGCTAAGGTGATGAGCCTTTCCATAGTGACCCCGATTATAAACTAGGCATACACTGAGGTGATGTGCCTCTCTGTAATGACTTGAACTTGCCTATCCATTATTTTTCAATCAGGGGTGATGTTGCCTTTTAACTTGCCTATCGCATGTGATTAAATAGGATTGACGACCCTAGATGGATCATTATTTGGGTAAATGATATAAAGATAGGTATCTTAACTTCTTGAATCTACTATATGAATAAGCCTAATTAAATATTGGCTAACATGACCATGCACCGCATTACATGTGCTTTAGCGAGGAAGCGCACGTGTCCGGAGTAGTGCATGCGCGATCGTGAGATGGTGTTACTGAGGGAGTGCAGGTGAGGGCATGCATCATTATTGCATACCATTCTCACATTAACAAGAGTACTTAAGGTATGATTGTTGTATTACCTTATCATTACTGCTTGACTGAATTGATAACATGTTAACCTTTGTCTTATAGCTCCACTGAGTTGATCACTCACTCCCACTCTGGGATGGTGTTTTAAAACACCAACCAGACTTTGTTATAGCTGCAGGTGATAGCGAGACTTACAAGATGGAGCCTGACGTTTATGACAACGTGGAGGAGTTCTCCTACATGCAACTTTCGAGCGGGTCTATATAGACCTGGAGTTACGTCGCTAGGATTACAGGGATACGAATTAGAAGACCATTACATTTTATCATTTTATAAATTTTGAAACTATACATGTAATTATTTAGCCTGGTGACATGTTCATACTCTGAGGACTTACAACTAGTTATGTGCTTTATATATTTATTATAGTCTTCCGCTTGCATAATCTAATTGTCTCTGGAGTATGATATCTTGTTTTAGTATAATCCCACTCATGTTTAATACACTAATATGGATGACATTTAAACATCATTATCTATATTGCATAAGTGATGCATTGAAACTCGAGAGTTGAGCTTCTGCTCGACCCTCAATTTTTGGAGTGTGACAAGTTGGTATCAGAGCATGATTTAGATTAAACTAGACCTGGGTTATGGTAACACGATAGACACTGACGTACTTTGACTTAGGAGAGGGAGATAAAAAAATGTAGAAACAAACATAGGATTCCAAATTTCGCTGAAGAACGAAACTAACTATTAAAATATGACCCGTATACATCTGTGATCATGTGAGATGATCCCAATTCCTTTCTAGACCATCAATCGACGAGTTTAGATGATAATTCAGCGTATTCAACACTTAAATGACCGGAATGCATGAATATCCGTGAGATGGACTCTGAAAACGTCTCAAAAAGACTATGGGGCTTAAACGGCACAAATCGGGGGAAACCAAAGTAGCCCCTGTACATTTTCGGCACCCCGGGAGGGGAACGCCATCACCCCTAGGGTGAACCATCGCCCACAGGTCCAAGGGACCTTAATGGCATTACGCCTACTGTGAGGCCTCACGTTCCGGGTCCAACTAGTCGGGTTGGTCGCGTCGGGCTGACCTTGTGCATTCATGTGGGGGCCACGAAATCATGTGGGACCCTCTATTTGGCCCTTTTTGCTTCATTTCAACCCCCACCTAATTTCTACACCCTTCCAACTCCTCCAAAAACCTAGTTTTTCACCTCAAATCCCCCTCTATTCTCATATCTTCTTCTTCTTCTTCTTCACATACCCAACTCCCCCATTTTCATTAAAAAACCCATCTCCTATCTCCCTTATTTCCTCTCATTTGAGTACAGAAACCCACCTTTGTGTCTCCTACATTTTAAAATCCTCTAACCCATCTCATCTTGCAAGCTCTCTTAACTTTGTGGCTCTCTTTGAACTAGTTTTCATGATTTTCTCCCTTTCAACATTTCTTACCCTCATGGGAAAGAAGAGGGCGCCCATGGATGAAGTCGGGCCTAGCCGCCCTACCCGTCCAAGGAAGCAGAAAGGTGCCGAGGCTAGCATTAGTGTCGATCAGGAGCTAAGGATGAAGCGAGATCTCAATCCCCAAACTCCTCTCAAAAGAGCTCTGCCGGTGGACATGGGACATGGTAGGTTTCAAGGCCGTAAAGTTATCTTTGAAGCACACATGGATGAAAAACTATTTGGGCTTTATCTAGTGATGGACTCCTGTTGGACGTCGGGTGGTGTCCCATATTTGAGAGCAAGTCACGTGCGAATGAAAGCATTGTCCAAACTTTTTACGCCCACATACGAGATCCACTGCTAGAGCCTCTGTAGTTCTCTATCTGGTGGGAAGGCAGGATATTATTATCAATATAGAGTCGATAGCCCGAATCATGGGGATTCCACGTTGAGAGGTACATGCTAGCGAGAGAAATCTCAGGAGTATGTGTGAAAGAGATCGTCGTACATGATTTCTTTGTGGTAGACTGATTCAATGGAATCGAGGCAATTGCCTCCCAGCGAACAAGATGAATCATGACTTCCACTTACTCCACTACATATTCACGTGTAATGTGTATCCTAGGTGGAGCAATCCCAGTGAATGCACGTGTTTGATGGTAGACTTCCTATATAGAGCTGGGCAAGGAGACAAGTTATGCCTACCTACGTACGTACTTATACAGATAGTTCAGACTACACGCTCTCCTAAGATAAACATTTCACTCTCATTCGGCCGACTTATATGCAAGCTTACTCGTGAATTCAGCTACAGACTTAGCATAGATAATCTTACGATGATCCATTTCATCAATGATATTACGCTTAACAACATGGGTATTGGGCCACAACAACGTCAAGCCTGACTCAATGAGAGTGGGGATGAGACGGGAAGTGAAGAGGAATAAAGTGATGAAGAATAGGATAAAAATGAAATAGAGGAAGGAAGTGAGGAAGAGGGAGAGTAGGAACAGGAAGAAGAGGAGGCCCCAGACTCTGATGGGGACTCTCCTCCTGCTACACATGAGCACCATCATGATCAGGCTGCTTTAGAAGCCCGCTTGGCTTAGATTAAAGAGGGCCAAGTCGCCCTGTGACAAGAGGTCAGAGAGACCCGGGCCGAACTTGAAGAGAATAAGACCTGTATGAAATATAAATTTAATAAGGTGTCTTGCACCTTGAAGGCTCTCCTGTATTGTATGCAGGACAAGGCTGCTCCTCCATCACTAGAGTCGGACGACTAGTCATATGTTGTAGTCATCTTTAGGTTTTCTTTGTTTTCTTATTTTTTATGTTATAGCCTTGATAAGCTTAGTAGTATGGTAGAGTGGTTGGTATGTTTTAGTGTTTAAAACTTTTTTTAGATTAGTTCACATGCATCTTCTTTCATGATCCGTGTATGACTACATCTCATGTATTGTGATGATTTTGGTTAAATGAAATGCATGAAGCTTCTTTTGATTTGAAATGTAAATGATGTTTGGATGAGTGTGAGTTCTTATGATGAATCTCACACATGTTGCACCCTATGTTGTATATAGGGAATCCCACCTAAGGCCACTCGGAGTACGGCACGTCTTACACTTGACAAATTAAGTGACGGGGTACCTCCCCTAAGTGATAGCCATACGAACCCTAGTTTGGGCCCGAATCACGAGCCTATGCCATATTCACAGCTAGCCACTGGCCCCACCAATCGGCCAACACCTTTTGCACCACCTGTTTCAGAATTGAACCATGTGTCTACCTCGACGCCACACATGCCTCAAGCAGCTTCTCCTCTTGATAGGTGGGAGCAGATGATGCTCCTTATGCAGCAGCAGCAGCAGATTTGTACCACTATCGCTGGGGCACTTGCCCAGAACATGAATGTGGTTCCGTCTGCACCACTTGTGCACTCTCACTACAAGAAAAATGGTTTTTACTCACAAAATTTCTTTCGTAGGTAAACCTATAAAAATTTTCATTGGTAAAGGGTGTTTTGAGTTTTTGAAAAAATAAATAATTGAAAAGGTTACTTTTACCTATGAAATTACATTTCGTAGGTAAAGGCCATCTTTACCTATGAAAATTTTCGTAGGTAAAGGGTGTTTTGAATTTTTGAAAACACAAAAACTTGAAAAGTTTACCTTTACCTATGAAATATAATTTCATAAGTAAAAACCATTTGTACTGATAAAAATTGTCATAGGTAAAGGGTGTTTTGAATTTTTAAAAAAACAAAAATCAAAAAGTTTACTTTTACCTACGAAATATAATTTTGTAGGTAAAATCCATCTTTACCGATGAAACTTTTTGTAGGTAAAGGGTGTTTTGAATTTTTTTTTAAAAAAAAATTGAAAAGTTCGAAGGAAAAAGCCATCTGTACCGACGAAATTTCGTAGGTAAAGGGTGTTTTGAATTTTTGAAAAACAAAAAAAATTGAAAAGCTTACTTTTACCTACGAAATTATATTTCATAGGTAAAAGCCATCTTTACTGACAAAAATTGTTGTAGGTAAAGGGGTTTTGAATTTTAAAAAAAATAAAAAATCGAAAATCTTACTTTTACCTACGAAATTAGATTTCATAGGTAAAAGCCATCTTTACCAACGAAACTTGTCGTAGGTAAAGGGTGTTTTGAATTAAAAAAAAAAAATCAAAAATCAAAAAGTTTACTTTTACTTATGAAATATAATTTCGTAGGTAAAAGCCATCTTTATCGAAGAAAGTTCTTATGGTAAAGGGTGTTTTGAATTTTTGAAAAAACAAAAAATCGAAAAGTTTACTTTTACCTACGAAATATAATTTCATAGGTAAAAGTCATCTTTACCGATGAAAGTTTGCACAAGTAAAGGGTGTTTCGAATTTTTGAAAAAACAAAAAATCGAAAAGTAAACTTTTACTGACGAAATATAATTTCGTAGGTAAAAGCCATCTTTCCCGAGTTTTACCGACAAATTTTCTCATAGGTAAAAATATTTCACAATACTTTTACCGACGAAAATGTTTGTCGGGAATAATGATATAATTTTTACCTTAGGAAGAGTTGTACTGATCAATGGTTTCATAGGTAAAAAATGTGGATGAGACTTTTACTTACGAAATATTTCGTAGGTAAAAGTCTTTTTAGAATATATATATATATATATATATATATATATATATATATATATATATATATATATATATATATATATATATATTCCAACACAAAATTCCTGATATACACATGTTACAATATATTTCATCATGATATACACCTGTTATATAATATATTTCATCATATCACATTCACATCCATCTAAACCCAAACTATATAAATCCATCCAAACATAAACTACATTCATCCAAACATAAACTACATACATCCAAACACAAACAATCTTATCCACATCACATTCATCCACACATAAATACATATAAGTTTAACATTATAAATAAAATTCAAAAAATTATTCATAGCTTATTTCCCGATGGGGCTTACAAAATTTAGTGTGGTGAACACATCGCCGATTGTGCACACACACCTTGGTCTTTACTCATGCCTTTATGGTAGATTCAAAATAGTTTCAATACAAGGTCACGAGTTCAAGTACCCATTGTGGCCGTAAGCAACGCTAGTGTGTGAGTGTGTGTTAAAAGAAAAAGAAAGAAAGAAAATGTTGATTTATCTTTTGGGTTGAGCCTAATGGTACTTAGTGATTTCTCATCAGGTAGAAATTATTATTAGTTGTTTTTAAAAAGGTGAGATTAGGCCGCTTATAATTATATTAACATGATAAAATGTTGTACGTATATTTGAGCAGATACCACAAAATAAACAATCCTATGAAAAAAAAAAAAATGAAAAGAGAGAGAACATATGATAAGTGATCCTTATCTCCTTTGATGGTCAAGTTGCATGTGCCCTACCCAACTTCCTATAAGGAGAAGTTATATGGGTCTTGGAATAATGTTGGTGACAAATCCACCTTGTCTATTAATATTATCATATTGTGTTAGGCCATGACTCTAAAAATGAGATAAATTCAAATCTCAAATAATCTATGCTATAAGAGATAGTGGAGATGGAAATAGATGTATTGTGATGCTTGAGTTTGAGTATGCTTGCCAATAAAGCAAGATTTTCTTGTTTGTTGCCATGTGATTGGGCTACATTATTACATCAATCGGGTTTAGGTTCGGGATGGGGTTTAGGTTTGGGTTTTCAAGTTTAGGTTTAGGATTAAGTTAGGGAGTTGAGATTAAGATTAGGTGTAGGTTTATATTTAGGGATTTGAGAATACATTTAGGTTTTTATTGGAGCATAAAAAATCATAAATCATGAAGGAAGATTCAAAATTAGAAAAGAACAGACAGAGTGAAGGAAACATTTCTGTTGTGCTAATCGCACAACCAGATAAGTTGTTGTGCAGCTGGCGCAACTAGCTATAAAGGTCTCAAGGCTCGCACAGCAAGATTAGGGTGTTGCACGAATGACAAAGATTATTTTATCCTTGCGTGGACCGCGCATCAAAGAAAATCGTTGTGCAGATCGCGCGGCTAACTTTATTGTAGTGCAATCAAGAATAGAAGTTGACAAGATGAACGATTGGATTTGGTACAAAGTGGGACCCATGGCACAAAGACTGAGGGTTGACACTTGTGGGGGCCTATAAATACCCCACTCTCCTCCTCATTTGGAAGGAAGGAAATTTTCTAGAGAAGAGTGGAGCTCTGAAGGAAGACTGAAGGTCAGGAGCAGAAGGAAAAGCTAGCTGCACGAATCGTGCAGCTTAAATACTTGGCCGCACTGATCGTACAACATAGGAGAAATCCCATGCAGGTCGCACGACTTAGGCAACAGGTTGCGCTAACCCCGCAACGATTAATTTAGTTGCGCTGGTCGCGCAACAAGGTCACCATGTGGCTGAGGCTAAAAGTGGCTGAAATGCTACTGGGATTCTGGAAGGCATTCAAGTTCAATCTTCATTACTTGAAACCTTCTCCTTTGAAGAACGGACAAGTTCAAAAGAGAGATTAGTTTATTAAAGTTCGATATTCCTCCTAAGTTATAGGAGATGACTGAAGTGACTGTCGAAATACTGCCGAATTTAAGATTTAACACATGAGATTTATTAATTACAATTTTATTCATTTCACAATATTCTGTCTTAGAATCAAGGGATTTAGAAGGGATGTGGCTAAACTCAAAATCAATGATGCCATGATTGTTGTATGAAATCTTCTCGTTGTCTTTGAATAAAATAATCTCCCCAAATCAGATGCATTTGTTTCTTTGTCGAAACAAAATGGCGACTTTGCTGGGAAATTATTTTTTTATTTCAATCATAACGTTGAGAGTATCATAGGATTTTCATGGCATTTTTTAGCGTCTTTTGATGCCAAAATGGAGACTCTCAGTGGGAACATCCCCCCCTTCATCTCTAAGATAGATTACTTACTTTCTAGACACTAATCATAAATATATTTTGTCATTGAAGGCTTTTGGATTAAACTACAAATCATAACCAATGGCGATTTCTGCGAGAAAAGTGAACTTTTTTTTCACTCTGACCAGGTTCATAATAAAGTACGTGCAAACCAGCCTCAGGAACACATGACTCAACCGTCTACAAGCAAGAACAGCCTAGTTCGAGCTACAGTTGGGGTGGTATCTGCTTCACCTCAGCCATCGAAAGGAGATAAAGACTGGACCCTAGTAATGACTCATAGGACGAGACTATGGAATGCAAAGAATCTTCAAGCAAACCCATCTTCGCCAAGAGTTAAGGGCCCTGTGATGCGCAATGTAACTAAAAGAAACCCTAAACTCGCTCCCCCTACAATTTATCCCGAGCGAGTAGTTTCGCAGTTAACATTACACAACTTTTCGGCTTTAGTCGCCTCGAGGGCCAAGTGGACAAAAGAACAAAAGGGTAAAGCGATAATGATGAGTTCACTAATGTCCGTGTGACCCCAAGTAAGTCCGTCGATGTCTGTATCGCCCTGATCAGTCGATAGCACAGGAAGTACATGAAAGTCGAACGATACTCCACTTTCTCCTCTCTACATAAGTCCTATAACATCAACATACTTCACCCTACTCCAATTATGGCTTCATTGAAAAGTAAAGAAGCCACGGTATATATGTCCAAGACAAATCAGGAAAATAGGTCGATTAAAGAAGATCGTATCAATGAGATGGTAGAGGCACAAAGAGTGTTAATGGATGAATGCAGAAACCTCAGGGAAGCACTAGAAACTCTTGCACATAATGTGGCCCAGATTGCATCTCCACCAATGAAGGGGTGCAATAAATGGGCATGAAAGCCGTCTTGAACGCACTCACCCACAAAGGGCAGGATCGAGAGAATCTGCTCCAGCAGTGAGGACTGTAACACAGTAAGTTTATAGGTTTAGGTTAAGGTTATAAGTATAGGTTTAGGTTATAGGTTTTAGGATTTGAGAATAGGTTTAGGTTAAGGTTATAGGTTTAGGTTAAGGTTAGAAGTATAGGTTTAGGTTATAGGTTAAGGTTTAAGTTTAGGTTATAAGTATAGGTTTTAGGAATTGAGAATATGTTTAGGTTAAGGTTATAAGTTTACATTAAGGTTAAGGTTAAAGTTTAGGTTTAGGTTATAAGTATAGGTTTTGGGAATTGAGAATAGGTTTAGGTTAAGGTTATAAGTTTAGGTTAAGGTTAAGGTTTAGGTTTAGGTTATAGGTTATAGGTTAAGGTTTAGGGAATTGAGTTTAGGCTATAGATTTTGGGATTTGACAATAGATTTAAGTTTAGGTTAAGGCTATAAGTATAGGTTTAGGTTACAGGTTAAGGTTTAGGTTTAGGTTATATGTATAGGTTTTGGAAATTGAGAATAGGTTTAGGATAAGGTTATAAGTATTGATTTATGTTATAGGTTAAGGTTTACATTATAGGTTTTGAGATTTGAGAATAGGTTTAGGTTAAGGTTTAAGGTTATAGGTTATAGGTTTAGGTTTAGGGAATTGAGTTTAGGTTAAGGTTATAAGTTTAGGTATAGGTTATTGGTTATGGTTATGGTTATAAGTTTAGGTTTAGGTTATAGGTTAAGGTTTAGGTTTAGGTTATAAGTATAGGTTTTAGGATTTGAGAATAGGTTTAGGTTATAAGTCAAGGTTTAGGTTTAGGTTATAAGTATAGGTTTTGGAATTTGAGAATAGGTTTAAGTTAAGGTTGTTAGTATAGGTTATAGGTTTAAGTTTAGGTTATAAGTATAGGTTTTGGGATTTGAGAATAGGTTTAGGTTAAGGTTATAAGTATAGGTTTAGGTTATAGGTTAAGATTTAGGTTTAGGTTATAAGTAAATTTTTTGGGATTTGAGAATAGGTTTAGGTTAAGGTGATAGGTTTAGGGATTTGAGAATACATTTAGGTTTTAGATTTAGATTTATGTTATAGGTTTAGGTTAAGGTTATATGTTTAGGTTAAGGGTATAGGTTATAGCTTTATGGAATTGAGAATTGCTTAAGGTTTAAGTTTAGAAAATTAGGTTTGGGTCCAGGATCGGTTTTAGGTTTGGGTTTAGGCATTAGGTTATAGGTTATAGGTTAAGGTTTGGGTTATATGTTAAGGTTTAGGTTATAAGTCTAGGTTTAGGTAAAGGTTTAGGTTTAGGTTATAAGTATAGGTTTAGGTTATAGGTTAAGGTTTAGGTTTAGGTTATAAGTATAGGTTTTGAGATTTGAGAATAGGTTTAGGTTAAGGTTATAAGTTTAGGTTTAGGTTATGGTTTAAGGTTTAGGTTTAGGTTATAAGTATAGGTTTGGGGAATTGAGAATAGGTTTAGGTTAAGGTTATAAGTATAGGCCTAGGTTATATATTAAGGTTTAGGTTTAAGTTATAAGTATAGGTTTAGGTTATATGTTAAGGTTTAGGTTTAAGTTATAAGTATAGATTTTAGGAATTGCGAATAGGTTTAGGTTAAGGTTATAAGTATAGGTTTAGGTTATAAGTTAAGGTTTAAGTTAAGGTTTGGGGAATTGAGTTTAGGTTAAAGCTATAAGTTTAGGTACAGGTTATAAGTTTAGGTTTAGGTTATTGGTTAAGATTTAGGTTTAGGTTATAAGTATAGGTTTTGGGAATTGAGAATATGTTTTGGTTAAGGTTATAAGTTTAGGTTAAGGTTAAGGTTTAAGGTTTAGGTTTAGGTTTAGGTTATAGGTTATAGGTTATAGGTTAAGTTTAAGGAATTGGGTTTAGGTTATTGGTTTTGGGATTTGAGAATAGGTTTAGGTTAAGGTTATAAGTTTAGGTTAACATTATAAATATAGGTTTAGGTTATTAGTTAAAGTTTAGGTTTAGATTATAAGTATAGGTTTTTGGAATTGAGAATAGGTTTATGTTAAGGTTATAAGTTTAGGTTAAGGTTATAAGTATAGGTTTAGGTTAAGGTTATAAGTTTTGGTTAAGGTTATAAGTATAGGTTTAGGTTATAGCTTAAGGTTTAGGTTTAGGTTATAAGTATAGGTTTTGGGATTTTAAAATAGGTTTAGGTTAAGGTTTTAGGTTATAGGTTATAGGTTTAGACTTAGGGAATTGAGTTTAGGTATAGGTTATAGGTTTAGGTTAAGGTTACAAGTTTAGGTTAAGGTTAAAGGTTAAGGTTTAGGTTATAAGTATAGGTTTTATGATTTGAGAATAGGTTTAGGTTAAGGTTATAAGTTTAGGTTAAGGTTGTAAGTATAGGGTATAGGTTTAGGTTAAGGTTTAGGTTTAGGTTATAAGTATACATTTTGGGATTTGAGAATAGGTTTAGGTTATAGGTCAAGGTTTAGGTTTAGGTTATTAGTATAGGTTTTGGGATTTAAGAATAGGTTTAAGTTAAGGTTGTTAGTATAGGTTATAGGTTTAGGTTTAGGTTATAAGTAAAAGTTTTGGGATTTGAGAATAGGTTTAGGTTAAGGTTATAAGTTTAGGTTATGGTTATAAGTATAGGTTTAGGCTATAGGTTAAGATTTAAGTTTAGGTTATAAGTAAATTTTTTGGAATTTGAGAATAGGTTTAGGTTAAGGTGATAGGTTTAGGGATTTGAGAATACATTTAGGTTTTAGGTTTAGATTTATGTTATAGGTTTAGGTTAAGGTTATATGTTTAGGTTAAGGGTATAGGTTATAGCTTTAGGGAATTGAGAATTGGTTAAGGTTTAGGTTTAGAAAATTGGGTTCGAGTTCAGGATCAGTTTTAGGTTTGGGTTTAGGTATTAGGTTATAGGTTATAGGTTAAGGTTTGGGTTCTAGGTTAAGGTTTAGGTTTAGGTTTAAGTTATAAGTTTAGGTTTAGGTTTAGGTTAAGGTTTAGGTTTAGGTTATAAGTATAGGTTTTGAGAATTGACAATACATTTAGGTTAAGTTTATAAGTTTAGGTAAAGGTTATAAGTATAGGTTTAGGTTATAGGTTAAGGTTTAGGTTTAGGTTATAAGTATAGGTTTTGGGATTAGAGAATAGGTTTAGGTTAAGGTTATAAGTTTAGGTTTAGGTTATGGGTTAAGGTTTAGATTTTGTAAGACTCATATTTTAGTCCGTATCGTTCCATAGACTTCCACAGTCTTACCGATCGAATTTCGGCAACCTTCGACCTTTAACCGACATTTACGTGCGACCCTGATTCATATGCCGTCAACCTGTATCGACTCAACCCAAGACCATTACGATAGCGACTGCGCCATCGCTGCGGTTCTGATGCCATGACTTCCGCACTGAGGAAATACCCTGGTCAAGAGATGTGGGTCAGCGTTCGGTGCGAGGAAAATGTCACTTTGTGAAACCCAAGAGAATCTCTACGAGGTGTCACATCAATCCCATCAATCAATCAAATCTTATCACATCACATGTCAAGTACACATCACCTTTCACCCATACCCAAGTAACCACAAAAGTCAAAAAGGTCTTACAAGCCCATGCTTTTCTTACACAAAAGGCCACCAAAGTCAACAAACTTCTTACACCCATCACCACCACATTCATCACTCCATCATCCATCACTCTCTCTCTCCCTTTACAAGTCTTTCTCTCTCTCATTTTTAAACTCATTCCAAGCAAGAGAGGAAAACCCCATACGTATGAGAATTCTTCAAGCTTTCTAAAACTCCAAGCGTGGCCCACCTCTCCATCCCAAGATCTCTCATCCTAGCCATCCATTTCTCATCTCCTCTATTGAAATCGAAGCTAAGGTGCTAAGAAACCCAAAGGAGCAAGAAGATCGAACGGTGGGTGCTTGATAATGTTAGTTTTTCATATTTTTGAGATGGGCCAAGTGAGGCCAACCGATCAATGGTTTGGATCTCACTTGGGACCCTAAGTTGTGGCCAATGGCCCACCTTAATCATCATGATCATTCCATGATGGGGCCATTCTCCATGGACCCCATCATGATGTTTATCTTCTTGCATTAGAGAGGTCATCTAGACCGTCCATACCGGTGAAAAACGGATCTCCACCGTTGATTTATGATTTCAGTGGTCTCATGTGTATAAGGATCCATTTGATTGTATGATTTCTTTTAAGGGATGGCTCATAGTGGCGGAGCCCTCCATCACACGCGTGTCCCACTCTCTACCTCTGTCTCTCCCTCTCTATTTCATTTTTTTTTATGTGATCATGATGTATTTGTGTAGCCCACTAAGATGGACCCCACCATGAAATCTACACCTTATGCAGGCCATTTGTAAGTGGGGCCCACCTTATTGTTCACTCCCCAAGTGCAGGGTTGTGATGTAGTAATAAACTCGGTAAGACTGAGGTCGAATCCCAAGGGACTGAAACTTGTACGTTATCTAAAACTAACTAGAACTAGAACTAGGCTAAGATGAATTCTAAATCAATTATCAATGGTGGAATACTTGTAGAATAATTAATCTAAAACTTAGGAAACAAATCAGAGATAGGAAACTAGGGATTCAGATGATCCACTTGTAGAGATCAGGGAGAACTTATGCTTGCATCAAAAATCATGAAAATTACTAAACTGCCGTTGATCTAGTTTTCAAAGAGATGAAAGGTGTATGAATTAGAATGGATTTCATCACCAAACCATCACATGTATGAAGGTTAGGAAGGGTACCGACATCTAACCATGCCCAGGAGACTATGGTGAACAACAGGGTTTTCTAACATCATATACATGAAAAGGAAATAGAAATATTAAAAACATCGCAGACCCATTGTAATTTCAGTCACAACAGACCATTAAGAACTAAAAATATTTCCAAAATAAAAATAAATCAAAATCAGTTCAATATTAAACAAAAGGCATAATTAAACGTCTCTCATCATGCTACAAGCTTCACCTCTTAGCCCTAGCTAAGAGGTTTAGCCCTACATAATCATAATTAGGCTAACCATAAAATAAAATTAAACCAAAATAAAAAGGAAAAAAAAACTAACTCTCTCTCCTACTTAGCTTCCATGACCAGGACTGCTCCACGTTTCTCCCCTCCAAGCCAAGGATCTTCCTTCGAAGACCTGAATCCCCCCTCCTCACATTCAAAACCTCCTTATATAGCTGCTGGAGTGGTGAAAATTGGATTTGAATCGGATTTGGAAAGTTATGCATGCCCATTTAAAGCTTTTTCTCAGCTAAGTTCGGTGCTTCTAAACACGCCACTTTCCTCACTTAAATTCCAAAGAAACACCATCCCTTAGGACTTTCTTGAGTCCTCTACATGACAGACGGTTCAGATCTACCATATGATCAAAGATGGTGGGCCAAAACCGCCTGAAAAAGTCAGTTTTCGCGGATGTGCGAAACCTTTCGCACCATTTCGCTGTTGTGATCGGTGGGCCCCACAGAAGCATTTTCTAGAAAATCCACCCCGTCCATTGGATTCAGGACGAAATTTCAGTCAAGAATGGGTGATTTTGAACGTCCATTGGCATGTCTCATAGAAGAAATAACTAAAAGATCAGATTTGAATGCTACAGGGTAGCCCTTTTGTGGCCCCTGTATCGCACACGTGTGTACGCATGGATGCAAAAGGTCAGCATGGTTTTGTAGCTCTCGAAGCCTTCTACAAGATGGACGGTGTGGATTATCTGTACGGGGCATGTGTGGGGTCCACTATCGACCGCAAAAAATGGACAGACAGCGAAGGACGCTGTCCGTTTTTACGTAAAGAGACGGGTTAGCGCTGCTGACCCGTCTTCTCCTGGTACGGTGCATTGCGAGTGCATGTGCACTGATTGCACGCCCAATCCCATGTGGGGTCCACGGCAGTGTTCTGGAGAAATCCGTTCCGTCCATCCTTTTCACCATATCATTTTAACCGTGTGAACCAAAGTTGAAGCATATCCAAATAGCAGGTGGGCCCCAAATCAAGGTATTAGGGGCTGATGTGTTTGTTGAGCTACTTCTACAAATATCTAAGGGCTCAAATTTTATGTGTACGGTTAATTTATGGTCCCCAGGCCATGTATGAAGTTTCATGTCAATCTGATGGCAGAAATATTATGATCTTGCATTCTACACCAATTTCAGGCCATCTGACGGTGAATGGCTGAAATTTCTCTGATCTTTGGCATGTGATTCTGTCGATCTTAGCCCCCTGGAGTCCCGTAACTTGCCTTGGTGCATCTTGAGCGTTAAAACCATGTTTTTAACACCCATTTTCAGTTCAAGCTCATAAAGACACTCTGTATCACAAACACGATTAAACGAGCCATTAAACAGTATCTTGTTCATAAATTCAGGAAATAATCGGGGTCTAATATGCAATATTTGACCCTCAACACAACTCCCAACCAGCATTTTGCTAGTCCCGAGCAAATTATGTGAAAAATAAGTTGAGAATTATAGGAGAACTTTCTATGAAATCAGGTGAGATTTTGAATAAGATACGAGAAATTTAATATTCATGAATGTTAGAAATTGTTCTCTCCTGAGCTCAAGCACACGGTAAACTTCATAATCAAGTGTAAAGTATTAATCCATCAATTAGAAAAATTTTAAACATTGAGATCCATGGATGTATAGTCTAATCTCGGCTTATCATCATTAAGAGATCCAATCGTCAATTTCATGATATCATTGGTAACCAATAAGAAAATTCATGACAACCAAAATCTAATCCAAAACTTGCCTCATAGATTAACCTATTAACTTGTGATTTTTTTATTCAAAGTAATGCCAAGGAAGGAGATCAAATCCTCACCCATAGGGAGCAAACCTATGGTGAAATCCAATCGCCTAACATTTTCCGGATATCAACTGTGGGGAGTCAAATCCTCGCCTATAGGGAGCATACCTATGGTGAAGACCATTTGCCCAAATCTTTCCAAAAGTATCTTCTTCTTCTTCTTTTTTTTTTTTTTCATATCAATCCTGTTAGGCAAATATTCCAGGCTAGTTCCTTTCATGCTTAGTGATTACTAAATTAACCATTCAATATCAACTGAAACCTTAATGTGAAGGCGAGATGTGACATTAGAAATCATGACTCAGTTAATGTTTACAACTTCTAATCATGGATTAATAATTCACTTAACTATGAAATCTAATAGATACGGAATCCAAGAGTCATAAATCCAACGTTATGTATCTTGAAAATCTAAATTAGGGATATCTGTTAAAATCACTTCGAATTTGTAGGAATTTTCAGAAAAATTTTCACAATTTTTGCTCAAGACCAAGAAAATACTGATTAGGAAACCTAATCTTTCACAATTTTTGCTCAAGACAAAAAAAATACTGATTAGGAAACCTAATCTTTCACAATTTTTGCTCAAGATAAAAAAATACTGATTAAGAAACCTAATCTCCCACCCCCAACCAAAAATCTACATTGTCCTCAATGTAAAAGATATATGAGTATGCAATGCACATGGGACAATGAAAGTAAATGAGAAGTGATGGGAGGATAGTACCTGAATAACGAATCAAGAGAGATTTTTCAAGAGATCGCTGGGAGAGAGAAGATTAGCACAAGAGAGAAAACAAAACAAAAATAACAAAAATAAAATCCTATCTATACCACTTTTGCAGGTGCTCTCGATTGCATTTAGCATATGCAACAAACCTTTAAACCCCTAGGTTACCCCTAGTGGACGAGTTATAGTCTCGTGAGGGTTTGCAGTAATGTTACCCACAAATATTGAATCGATCATGCCACAAGGTTCCCCTTCCGGCCAATATCTTGATAAGTCTCTCAGTAAGCTCCTCAACAGGATCATCCAAAAGCCATTTTTGCAATAGACTTGGGCGCCCTGGAGCATGACTTTTCAGAGAGACTTATGTACCTCATAAGAAATCTTCCATTGAATTGCTGGAGGTATCCGTAATATATACGATTCACCTAAGACAGAAGAAGTTTCAACGTTAGTATTGCATGGTGAATCAAAGACTACAAGTAAATAAAGTTTAGAAAACTTCTTAAAAAGTAATGTAGTCTCAACATATTCCAAAGCTCCAAACTTCGATTTTAGATTCAGCTCCTCTTCCTTTACTAGTAGACGTTTAGGATCAGGGAAAGAGAGGGTTTCAGAATAAGGGTTCGTTCGGTCAGTGATGACTACCGAGATGTTGTCTCGCAAGGTATCCACTTTGTCTTTTAACATGGGATTGTTTGAAACTGCAAAGTGTGCCAAGCAATCCCACGAGTTGAAAAATTCAGATGAGTGTGACTCGTTTTTGTGGCTTGTGATGATCTGCACAAAGAATTCATCATCCTTGAAAGTGGATGGAGGTATGCTCTCTTGCTCCAGTCCTGCATAGATAGATTGAAAATCAGTAAGTGAAGCATTGATGTGATCACTCTGTTCATTGAAATTACTCAATTGAGGCGCTGAATTCTCAATTGTTTGCAGCTCAGATGGTGGCCTCAACTGAGTAGTTTCAAATTCCAGAGTCGTAGCGGGCAACTCCTCCTCCCGAATCATATTATCATTCAATTCAAGGGAGTGGTCTAAACATGTCTCACAAGAGTTAGAAGAGTCGGTTGTAAGAGGTTCATTCTTCGCATTTAAATCAGGCATGTCAGATGAGTGGAGTAGATCTTCCTGACTGATCACTTCGTACACGTCTTGATCGTTGACCTGGACCAGATTTGAGATTGATTCAGGGAGAATTTGGGCTGCACATTCATGACCATCATCCCAATATGCATCATTGTCTAGTCCAGTGCAGTGCACATTCGGGATGGGATCACTTTCCTCACATTCTACACCTAACATGGGTTGAGGTTCGCATAAACTAACCTCTTCCTCATCATTGAAATCTTGTGTGTCATGTAAGGAAACTATGTCATCATCAATGTATTTAAAAGACACCTATGTATCTTCACCATTCTTTCAAACAATCATCGAGATCGACTCCTCAAAAAATTGAACTATATGCTCATTAACGGAATCCAAATCCTCATTCGAAATTCCAGATTCTTTCAAAAGTGAGTGCGGATCACTTTCCTCGCATTGTATTTCTGGATTGGGTTGTGGTTGGGATGAGCGAGCCTCCTCTATCTTTTTAAGGCGCAACATGAGTGTTTCCACTGCGTTTCGAATTTCCTCAAGACAGGCCATGTCACTCTGATATGAATCCTCTTGGATCGTTTTTGGTTGGATCTCAAAGGTAGGGGATCCAAGAGAATAATCATTATAACATGTTGTTAGTTCATTTTTCCAATTTTGATGTGTCCACTGGTTATAATCATACGAATCATAGGTGGGAGAATTTGATGGTTGGTAATACTTATTATCACTCATGATATAATCATGCAGTGTTTTCTTTTTATCGGATAGATGATAATAATTCTCACAACCATAGTTATGATAACCCCAACACTCACGTACTGTTTTGTTAATCCATGGGGTGTAATTATTCTCCTGCATATAATCACGTAAGGACTTCTTAGCCAGTGGATCTTTATATTCTGATCGGTTCTCAATGATAGTTTCAAAAAAGTTTTGAGACATAAGTTGATTTATCTCATCATCATCCCAAAATAAGTTATTCTTCTCAGCATACTGACGTTGCCACTCATGCATATAAATAATGAAACCCTTAATCGGAATTTAATCCTAAGAAAAATAGAAGAAAAAAAAAATTCTACAACAATGTGGAAAGTAAGAGGAGGAGAAGTTAGAAAGAAGTTACCCGATTAGAGATTCCTAGGTTAAAACCTGAAAAATAAAATAAAATAGTTAGTATCTAAGAGATACGACCTAATCTAAAGAATAAAAAAAGTAGAGAAATTCGGACAAGGTTACCACTTTAGACGATTTATCAAGGACCCTACAAAACAGTAAAGTTAGTTCTAAGAAAGAAAAATCTAAAACTAGAAATCCAAATCTTAAACTAATCCTAAAACTAGTTAATCTCAGAAAAACGTAGCCGTCAGTCCCCGGCAACGGCGTCAAAAACTTGTTCACTCCCCAAGTGCAGGGTTGTGATGTAGTAATAAACTCGGTAAGACCGAGGTCGAATCCCAAGGGACTGAAACTTGTACGTTATCTAAAACTAACTAGAACTAGAACTAGGCTAAGATGAATTCTAAATCAATTAGCAATGGTGGAATACTTGTAGAATAATTAATCTAAAACTTAGGAAACAAATCAGAGATAGAAAACTAGGGATTCAGAGGATCTATTTGTAGAGATCAGGGAGAACTTATGCTTGCATCAAAAATCATGAAAATTACTGAACTGCCGTTGATCTAGTTTTCAAAGAGATGAAAGGTGTATGAATTAGAATAGATTTCATCACCAAACCATCACATGTATGAAGGTTAGGAAGGGTACCGACATCCAACCATGCCCAGGAGACTATGGTGAACAACAGGGTTTCCTAACATCATTTACATGAAAAGGAAATAGAAATATTAAAAGCATCGCAGACCCATTGTAATTTCAGTCACAACAGACCATTAAGAACTAAAAATATTTCCAAAATAAAATTAAATCAAAATCAGTTCAATATTAAACAAAAGGCATAATTAAACGTCTCTCATCATGCTACAAGCTTTTCCTCTTAGCCCTAGCTAAGAGGTTTAGCCCTACATAATCATAATTAGGCTAACCATAAAATAAAATTAAACCAAAATAAAAAGAAAAAAAAAATCAACTCTCTCTCCTGCTTAGCTTCCACGACCAGGACTGCTCCACGTTTCTCCCCTCCAAGCCAAGGATCTTCCTCCCAAGACCTGAATCCCCCCTCCCCACGTCCAAAACCTCCTTATATAGCTGCTGGAGTGGTGAAAATCATATTTGAATCGGATTTGGAAAGTTATGCATGCCCATTTAAAGCTTTTTCACAGCCAAGTTCGGTGCCTCTAAACACGCCACTTTCCTCACTTAAATTCCAAAGAAACACCGTCCCTTAGGACTTTCTTGGGTCCTCTACATGATAGACGGTTCAGATCTACCATATGATCAAAGATGGTGGGCCAAAATCGCCTGGAAAAGTCAGTTTTCGCGGATGTGTGAAACCTTTCGCACCATTTCGCTGTTGTGATCGATGGGCCCCACAGAAGCATTTTCTAGAAAATCCACCCCATCCATTGGATTCAGGATGAAATTTCAGTCAAGAATGGGTGGTTTTGAACGTCCATTGGCATGTCTCAGAGAAGAAATAACTAAAAGATCAGATTTGAACGCTACAGGGCAGCCCTTTTGTGGCCCCTGTATCGCACACGCGTGTATGCATGGATGTAAAAGGTCAGCATGGTTTTGTTGCCCTCGAAGCCCTCTACAAGATGGACGGTGTGGATTATCCTTACGGGGCATGTGTGGGGTTCACTATCGACCGCAAAAAACGGACGGACAGCGAAGGACGCTGTCCGTTTTTGCGTAAAGAGACGGGTTAGCGCTGCTGACCCGTCTTCTCCTGGTACAGTGCATTGCGAGTGCACGTGCACTGATTGCACGCCCAATCCCATGTGGGGTCCACGGCAGTGTTCTGGAGAAATCCGTTCCGTCCATCCTTTTCACCATATCATTTTAACCGTGTGAACCAAAGTTGAAGCATATTCAAATAGCAGGTGGGCCTCAAATCAAGGTATTAGGGGCTGATGTGTTTGTTGAGCTACTTCTACAAATATCCAAGGGCTCAAATTTTATGTGTACAGTTAATTTATGGTCCCCAGGCCATGTATGAAGTTTCGTGTCAATCTGATGGCAGAAATATTGTGATCTTGCATTCTACACCAATTTTAGGCCATCTGACGGTGAATGGCTGAAATTTCTCTGATCTCTGGCATGTGATTCTGTCGATCTTAGCCCCCTGGAGTCTCGTAACTTGCCTTGGTGCATCTTGAGCGCTAAAACCATGTTTTTAACACCCATTTTCAGTTCAAGCTCATAAAGACACCCTGTATCACAAACACGATTAAACGAGCCATTAAACAGTATCTTGTTCATAAATCCAGAAAATAATCGGGGTCTAATATGCAATATTTGACCCTCAACACTTATATGTGTTGAGTCGACACCATCCATCATCTGGAGGCCAACTTGAGCGGGCCCACACGTTATGCACCTGGGACGTCAAACTGTCCAGCATCCCTGGACGCTGGACGTCATTAGGGAGACACAAATATAAGCTTGGTCCAAGCTTTTATGTGGATCACCCATGTAGGCTCCACCTTAATGTATGTTGTTAATCCAAGGCATCCATCCCCTTCCACGGCTCATTTTAAGAGTTGAGCCGAAAAATGAAGTTAATCAGCTCATTGGGCGGGCCATACCTCTCAAAACAGTAACTCTCACCATTTAAATTTATTTTAATTTTGCTACAGGCCTAAATGTGTTCAATAGTGGACTCATTGGGCTTGTCTTGAGCCAGGGAAGTTAGTGGACGGGATGGATTTATATGATGCGGGCCACACACATGAAAAACTGCAAGAAAATGGATTTTTAAGAAAAAAATAAAATAATATATATAAGGGGCAGCGCCTGCTGCCCTTGACACAGCAGCAGCAGTGGCTACGTATGGGCGGACGGTCAGCAGGGGTCTCACGACCCTGTATGTGGGCCCCACTGTGATGTTTATTTGTAATCCAATCTGTTCATAAGGTGGGCCACCCCCAGTAGTGGGCCCCTTCCGAATTTCAGCCCCATCCATGACTTAGGTGGCCCACACCATAGGAAACAGTGGGATTAAACCTCTATCATTAAAATCTTTTTATGGGACACAGAAGTCTTGGATCAAGATGAAATTTGTTTTCCCCTTTCATCCAGGGTTGTGTGACCTTATCAACGGGTTGGATTTCAAATAAACACTAAGGTGGGCCCCACGTGGAGCCCACAGTGATGTATATGCCTTGCTTCCACCGTCCGCTGGATAGTGGAGCCCACCTAATGCTTCTTCACGCCACCCCACAGGCGTGCGTGTGTTTGCGTGTGTGTGTGTGTGCGCGTTTGTATTTGCTGTGTGTGTGCAGTGTGTGTGTGTGTGTGTGTGTATATATATATATATATATATATATATATATATATATATTATATATAATATTGTATATCTATATATATATATACTATATGTAATTTATATATTATACTATTTATAATATACATGATGGTGGGCCTTCATGTGGGCCCCCACCCTTGGTGCAGGTGCTGCATCCAATATGCCCATCCATTTTAAAAGCTCATTTTATGAAATGAGTTAAAGAATGGGCCAGATCCATAGTCCGAGTGGACCCCATCTTATCATGTTATAAGGTCCATGGGATTAGGCCCATTTGATACATTTCAAGGCCTATGGGTTTAGGCCCATTTGATTTATATAAGGCCTATAGGATTAGGCCCATTTAATATGTATAAAACCCATGGGACTGGACCCACTTTGATGTATTCCAAGGCCTATGGGATTAGGCCCATTTGATAGATAAGGCCCAATCGGTGTGGCACATTTGATATATATATAAGGCACATGGGTCGAGAACCATTGTGATGCAATCTAAGGCCCACGGGTTATGACTCATTGCAATGCACATAAGGCCCATTGGTGCTGCCCATTTATGTGGCCCATTTGATGAATAAAAGGCCCATATGATATGGCCCATTTGATGCATTTAAGGCCCAATGAGACGTACCTAAAGTCCATTACAATGTGTGATCCCAATACGGATTATATAATGATGTTTACGACGATTGTGCCTTGGGAGCAATGTTGGTTTGACGTCCACCTTATGAGTATAATGTTGGTTAGATGTCCACATTACGACTCTCCCTAGGGCCCATTGATAGGCAGTACTTGTTGTGTGTCGGCCGTCTAGGTCACTTGCGTTGTAAGGATATTTTATTACTTTATTACATGTTTAGTATAGTTCCATGACTCATGATCATACGCATCATATGTATGCTTGATATGAGACGATACTGATCATAGCATATGCCTTCGGGCAGATTGTTTATGGGACCCCGATTAGGCGGTGTTACCTTGTATGAGCGCACGTTACACGCAGGATTTGCTGCATGATTGGATAGTGTGATCCATGCATTTCGTATTTTGTGACATGGTTATTGTACGCCCTAGCGACATCGGGGCTGTAGCTTCCACAAACGTATCGTGGTTGGCAGGATTGGATACCGAAAATCTTATTCTACATGGGGTTCTATAGATATCCCTGGGTGAAAGTCCCTAAACCCTTATGGTACCAAGAGGTTGCTCCAACGTCTAGACCAAGTGGGTAGATGAGCGTCGAGTGCCGATTACTAGATGGTTGTACTCTCCACTGTGTCGTGGTCGGTTGGAAGGGGGTGCAGCCTTACCCGCCTGAGTGTAGGGGGAAAACCTAAGCTGAGTTTGATCAGCTCAAGGAATGGGTCCGCTATCGACGAGTCGAGCCCGATATTGGCAGGCGAATAGTGAGGTCTCTTCCACTTACCTTATTGCGCGCGATGAGGTGGCGATCTGGTTTAGAGTGTACTAGACCCCGGTGATATCCCAGATTTGAGCTGTATTGATGTGTGGACATAGATGAGGATTTGTATGCTTGAGTTACATTTCACATCGCATGGCCTTGGGATGGCCGATATCATTCATGTCTTGCATTGCATAGCTTTGGTACGACTAATGGTCTTCATGGATCCATCTACATATTCCGCATTACTCTGATATTGCATGTTCATGTTACTACCTTGCGCACACACTTTTATCACCCTCTAAGATTTCTATAAGCTTATGCACGATCGTTGCGTGCAGGTGACGTTGGGGCGCAGTAGCGCTGAGGAAGGAGTGCTTTGCAAATCACTTTAGAGATTTTGTTCATTATCATTGTATTTCCCTTTATGCTCATTGTACTTGTAAAGTTTTTGATCATAGTGGAAATGTAATGGAGTTCTTGATTGTTATTTATGGGTTATGCCTTTGGTTATTCTTATTACGAATCAAACTGACGTTGAAAATCCTCCTCGTAGCATCCCAGGATCGGAACCTGGCGAATGGGCGCTAGGAGCCGAGAATGGGGTTCTACGGAGGCTGTCGGCGCCGGATTCGGCCATCGAGAATTTTGTGAGTCCCGTTTTCAAGTTTGGGGCGTGACAGGTTTAGGTTATAAGTATAGGTTTGGGGAATTGAGAATAGGTTTAGGTTATGGTTATAAGTATAGGTTTAGGTTATACGTTAAGGTTTAGGTTTAAGTTATAAGTATAGGTTTAGGTTATACCTTAAGGTTTAGGTTTAAGTTATAAGTATAGGTTTTGGAAATTACGAATAGGTTTATGTTAAGGTTATATGTTTAGGTTAAGGTTATAAGTATAGGTTTAAGTTATAGGTTTAGGTTTAGGTTTAGGTTTGGGGAATTGAGTTTAGGTTAAAGCTATAAGTTTAGGTATAGGTTATAGGTTTAGGTTAAGGTTATAAGTTTTGGTTTAGGTTATTGGTTAAGATTTAGGTTTAGGTTATAAGTATAGGTTTTGAGAATTGAGAATATGTTTTGGTTAAGGTTATAAGTTTAGGTTAAGGTTTAGTTTTAGGTTATAGGTTATAGGTTAAGGTTTAGGGAATTGGGTTTAGGTTATCGGTTTTAGGATTTGAGAATAGGTTTAGGTTAAGGTTAAGATTATAAATATAGGTTTAGGTTATTGGTTAAGGTTTAAGTTTAGATTATAAGTATAGGTTTTGGGAATTGAGAATAGGTTTATGTTAAGGTTATAAGTTTAGGTTTATGTTACAAGTATAGGTTTAGGTTATAGGTTAAGGTTTAGGTTTAGGTTGTAAGTATAAGTTTTGGGAATTGAGAATAGGTTTAGGTTAAGGTTATAAGTTTTGGTTAAGGTTATAAGTATAGGTTTAGGTTATAGCTTAAGGTTTAGGTTTAGGTTATAAGTATAGGTTTTGGGATTTTATAATTGGTTTAGGTTAAGGTTTTAGGTTTTAGGTTATAGGTTTAGGCTTAGGGAATTGAGTTTAGGTTAAGGTTATAAGTTTAGGTATGGGTTATAGGTTTAGGTTAAGGTTACAAGTTTAGGTTTAGGTTATAGGTTAAGGTTTAGGTTTAGGTTATAAGTATAGGTTTTAGGATTTGAGAATAGGTTTAGGTTAAGGTTATAAGTTTAGGTTAAGGTTGTAAGTATAGGGTATATGTTTAGGTTAAGGTTTAGGTTTAGGTTATAAGTATAGGTTTTGGGATTTGAGAATAGGTTTAGGTTAAGGTTATAAGTTTAGGTTAAGGTTATAAGTATAGGTTTAAGTTATAGGTTAAGGTTTAGATTTATGTTATAAGTATATTTTTTTTTGGGATTTTAGAATAGGTTTAGGTTATGGTAATAAGTTTAGGTTAAGGTTAAGGTTTAGGTTTAGGTTATAAGTATAGGTTTTGGGATTTGAGAATAGGTTTAGGTTAAGGTTATAAGTTTAAGTTATGGTTATAAGCATAGGTTTAAGTTATAGGTTAAGGTTTAGGTTTAGTTTATAAGTATACATTTTGGGATTTGAGAATAGGTTTTGGTTAAGGTTATGAGTTTAGGTTAAGGTTATACGTTTAGGTTATAGGTTTAGGTTAAGTTTTAGGTTTAGGTTATAGAGGTTTAGGTTATAAGTTTAGGTCATATGTTTAGGTTATAGGTTATAGGTTAAGGTTTAGGTTAGGTTTTAAGTTTAGGTTATAGGTTTAGGGATTTGAGAATACATTTAGGTTTTAGGTATAGGTTTAGGTTATAGATTTAGGTCATAGGTTTAGGTTAAGGCTATAGGTTTAGGTCTGGGTTTAGGGAATCAGGTTCGGTTTCGGGTTCGGATCGGGTTTAGGTATTTTCTGGTATTATTTGCTATTGAACCTAATATTATCTACTACATACTAGTAACATACAACAAATATTGGAGCACCATACCATAAGGTACAAGAATTTTATATCCCCCTAAACAAGGTGTCCTCCATTGATAACATATATATATATATATATATATATATATATATATATATATATATATATATATATATATATATATATATATATATATATATATATATATATATATTTTATAAGTTCTTTATTTTCATTTACATTCACAAATACATTCATCATCCATCCAAGAAAATTGAAACAAGTACTGTCACTCTATGACTAACAGTTGAAAAGGAAAATCATGCATCTTATCTTACCCGATGGTCTAAACAACGGTTCCCACCTTCCAGGCACTGAGTCAAGTTAGGTTAAGCGGGTATCCACGGGTTGAAATCACAGCTCAAAACCTATGTGCGCCTACTGGAATTGCAGCCTCTCCATCAACTATATGCATCACATATTTGAAACATTAAATCTAATTTTTTTTTTTAAATCTTATTTATATATTGAAACAGATCAAAAGCTCAATTTGGGTCCACATTCAAATCTATAAGCCCTAAAATCCCTAATTTGTAAAATCAGAAAAACCCCAATTCGAGATCCACATTCAAATCTATAAGCCCTAAAATCTCCAAATCCCTAAATGAGGGTCTGCATCAAATAAAAAAATCCATAAATTACTAAATCCCCAAATTCAGAAATCGACATTGAGAGAGAGAGAGAGAGAACTATTATTTTGAGGAACTAGAGATCATAGATGGTTCGCAGGATAGATGTCTGAGATGTCTGGATTTCCTCTTCTTCTTCTTCTTCTTCTTCTTCTTCTTCTTCTTCTTCTTCTTCTTTTGAGTGCTCTCCAAGTCTCTCTCATAGATCTAAGGTGGGTTTGCGATGAAAGGGGGATTTTAAAACCCTAGCGAGAGAGAGAGAGAGAGAGGTGTTGGGAAATAGAGGGTCGGGCATGTTTGATTATGGGAGAGAGGTTGAGAAACTGATGGTCGGGCGAGAGAGAGAGAGAGAGAGAGAGAGAGAGAGAGAGAGAGGTTTGAGAGAGGGACAGGCACAAGATTTGGCTTTTAAGGGATTTGGGTTTTGGGAGGGGCGGGTGCGGGATTTTGGTTTTGGGAGGGGCTTCATTTTTGGCTTTTGGCTTAGCGTACTGAGTAAACTCTGTGGGTCCACCCTGATTTATGTATTTTATCCACTCTGTCCATCCATTTTACCTGATAATTTTAGGGCTTGACCCAAAAAATGAAGTATATCCAAACCTCAATTGGAACACACCATAGGAAACAATGTTAATTGAACATCTACCATTGAAAATTTCTTGGGGGCCACAGAAGTTTTGGATCAAGCTTGTATTTGTGATTTCCCTTCATACATGTTTTTGTGATCTTATGAATAGGTTGGATGAGAAATAAACATCATTGTGGACCCTATAAAGGTTTCAACTGTGGAAATCATTATTCCAACTGTTTCCTGTGGTATGGTCCACTTGATCTTTGGGTATGCTTAAAATTTTGTCTCAGCCCCTAAAATAAGATGGAAAAATGGATGGACGGCGTGGATAGACCAGATACATTCACAGTGGGCCCAACAGAGTTTACTCAGTATGATAAGAGTGTATTAAGTTACTCAGTACGCAATCTAATTTTCATTTTTAAGTCTTGTGGGGCCCACTGTGATGTATGTTATCTATCCACTCTGTCCATTCATTTTAACAAATTATTTTAATAGTTGATCCAAAAAAAGAGTCAGATCTGTATGCCCCACCATGATGTATGTATTGTATCAACATTGTCCATTCATTTGGAGAGATCATTTTATGGGATGATCAAAAGAACGAGTCAGATCCAAATCTCAAGTGGCCCCACCACCGAAAACAGTGGGGACAGTGAAACCCACCGTTGAGACTTTCTTAGGGCCACTACGATATTTATTTGAGATCTAACCTGTTAATAAGTTAAAAAAAGACATGGATGAAGAGAAAACTCAAATACTAGCTTGATCCAAGACTTCTGTAGCTCTCTAAATTTTTTTATTAGTAAGCATTCAATCCCCATAATTTATTTATTTATTTATTTATTTATTTATTTATTTTGTGGTGGGTCAACTTGAGATTTTGATCTGTTTCATTCTTTGACCTATGCCCTGAAATGATCTATATAGATGAATTTATGTTGTGGATACAACACATACATCATGGTGGGACCCACAAAAGTTGTTGACGTCACTTCATTAGTAAAACTCGTCCGTAACAATATGGTCTTAGCCTCCATTGCCACTCTCTAACTAGCGTGTGTCGCTGCCACGGGTCCCCTCATGCTAAGTGGTCCGGTGATCGTGACCGTCTATCTTGTGGACTATATTCAATAAGATACACCCACATAAAATCACGCCGAAATAATGATTGTGACGGTCACTGTATATGGATGTATCTAGAGTAATGGAAATAAGATTTTCAGCAGCAAGCATTAGACTCTAAAAATCAAAGGTTTTGATCATATCTAAAATGAGATTATGAGTCAATAGCTTATTTCCGGTGCTTAAGATAACTTTGACAGTCCAAATCAAAGTGGGTGGGGAACGCACGAACGATCTGTGTCTCGACAAGGTACTCCCTGTTAGGGATGTACATGTGCAGAGTTAGCTTAGTTAGCTTGGCCCACTAGGGAATCGATACCAAGACCTCGGTGTTGAAACAAGGTATCTTTCACTCAGTCTACCACTTGAGCTATGGATCAGGGTGTTGACCAAACCGAGTTCAAGCTTGCCCAAGCTTGACTCGACTCAGATTGAACCCAACTCAAATCAAACCAGTTCGGTGACTCAGTTTCTTTGGTATTGTGGTCGCTCACCAAGTGTTTGATGAAATGACTCAACGAAGTGTGGCTAGTGACAAGGAAGGTATGTATATGAAAAAATACCATTTTTTCTTATTTTTTATGTTGCTTACAAGGTGTTTTAGATCACATACTACCATAACTTTCTATGAACACATTCTAATGTATCATATGGACATTATTGTGGAACTATATAGGCCCCACCTAAAAGACTACAGCTGTGACCACTATTTCCTGTGGTGTGGTCCACCAAAGTCTCTTATCTGCCTCCTTTTTGGCATCATAACCTAAAATGATCTGTCAAAATAGATGGACAAAGTGGAGGTGTAGGATTTGCACACGGTTTGGCAAGTGACCCAACACCAGCAGTCCACTAGTTAAAGCTCTATAGGCTATGATGATGTATGTGTTTTATCCACATCGTCCATCCATTTTTCTATATAAAGTTAGGGCATAAGCTCAAAAATGAGTTAGATTAAAATCTCAAGTGGATCACACCACAGGAAAACAATGATGATCGAACGTCAACATTTAAAAACTTCCCATGGCCTACTATAATGTTTATTTCTCATCTTACCTGTTGATAACATCACAGGCATGGATGAAAGGCAAACATCAGGTACGCCACAGTCAAGAATTGTGTACTAAGTAACCCAGTTAGATTACCGTACTGATTAAACCCTATTGAACCGACTTTGAATGTGTGTGTCTTATCCACACTATGCATCTAGTACTTCAGCTCATTTTAGTGGTTGAGCTCGAAATTGAAGCATATAAAAAGTTCAAGTAGACCACACCACAGGAAACAGCAGGGAAAATGATGTCCGCCATTGAAACCTTCCTAATGCCCACAGTGATGTTTATTTGTTATCTAACCTATTCACAAGTTCTCAAAGACATGGATGAAGGGAAAAAACAAATACCAACTTGATTTAAAACTTTCGTGGCCCTTAAGAATATTTCAACGGTAGGTGTTCAGTTGACATTGCTTCCTAGGGTGTAATCTACTTGAGCTTTATTTATGCTTTGATCTTGTGCTCATGCCCTAAAAGTTCTTGGTAAAATGGATAGATGGCGTTGATAAGCAAAATAATTTTTGGTGCCCTCAGAGTTAACTCAATAGGCTACAGTGTACGGAGTTAGTACGCATTTAACTTCCTTTTTTTGGATAGTCGTGCTGTAAGCGGACTACATAACATACCTTTCACCATATTTTGAGATAATTTTCGATAATTATCAAGAAAATGAATCATATCCAAAGATTAAATGGACCACACTACAAATAAGGGGAAAGGATTGGCTACTCCCACTGTAACGCCCGTGAAAAATTCATACTTGGGCCCGAGCACCAACTCGACCCGAAATCGCGTAGAATTAATTTACATGGAAATTAAGCGTAAGTTATCTAGCGCAACGCTAGAGTAGCTGGGAAATAGTCCCTGATCACTTTAAATACATTCTACAAGACCCAAATCGAGTAGAACAAATGACTCTATAATACTCTATAACCTCGGATCAAACTCTAAGCAGGTTTGTTCTCTGGACCACTTTGAATTCTTGTATTGGGTTTAGACCGCACGTCGAAAGTCCGATACTTCCTATCTTAGACCGTTAGAACCGCCCAGCTGGACTTGACAATCATTTCGAAAATCAAGTCAAACCGATAATCACAGACTATTTCATTGAGCCCGGACTAAAGAGAGTGCGAATAGGGACAGAATTGGAATTTTAAATTCAAATCTGGCACACGACTTGACGCGTCAGTATTAAGCGTTCTGACCGTCAGAATTCATCCAGATTACACCCTCGGATCAGGAAAAATTTTTATTTCATATCATGAGACTTTCAGCCCTGATCTACGTGCGGTGACCGCTGAACTGAAACTGGTCTGCCACGTGCGATCTGCGAACCCTGCCAGACTGAAAACTTAATACGTGCTATATCTGGTACGCATGAGCTTAATTCCAATCGCAATCGACCAGGGGACCACCAGAAAGCAACTTTTGGACCGAAACAGCCCCGAAATGGATAGGCACTAAGTGAACTTCGTTCCGGAGCCTGTTTCCAGCACTTTTAAGCTTATAAAAGGGGTTGAAACCCTCATTCCTCTCTCCCATCCAAAAATTGCAAACCCTAGCTTTGGGAGAGAGAAAAGGAGAGAGAGTTTGAGAGAGAGAGTGGAAGGGATTTTTCCCGTCTCCGAGCCACCGACTGCTAGTGCTTCAGCAACTCTTCCCAATCATCTGGCTGGTGATTTCTTCGTTCTTTCAGGTATAAAACAACCCTAGAACTTGCTGATTTAGGGTTTACTTATATTCACAGCGTGTTAGCTAACGTAACTTGTAAAATAGGTTCTCCTACTGCCGTAGATGAAGCGTATACGCTCCGTTCAAAATCACGCATCCGTAAGACATAAGGTGAGGATTTTAGACGCTTTGATTGACGGTTTACAACGCTTTCAATGTCGTTTAATAGTAGATTATCGATGGCATCGCCATTTGACATGTACAACATGCTCTCCGTTTCCTGTTTCGTAAATTAACGAAGAATATGAGATTTAGGGCATTTTAGTCATTTGTAGGAAGTACGGTCTACATTCATATTTTTCTGACGTGATTGACATGGTTTGTTGTCGCATTAGGAAGTTAGGAATGCGTGCATAATTAGTTTGGCGAAGAGATCCGCCTAATTGCACACTTTGGGTCGACATACTATATGTAGACTTAAGTGTGTAGTGTATGTGTTTGTATAAATGTTTGTATTAGTATGTATTGAATTAAATGATATTATGAGATAGTTTGAGATTGATTTCTCAATTAATATGCTGACCTAAATGGTTTCCTACATGTTAACTTTATGCACGATTTCATTACAATGCATGGAATGTATGTGTTGAAGATTTGCTTAAGTTGAATGTTATAACATGTGTTAACATGCTCACATGATTGTATTTCAAGTCCAACACTCTTACATAAATTGCTAATGTGATTCCATAAATGTTTGGGACTAGACTTAGTCCAGGCAGTCGGTAACCGAGCGAATTCGTGGCTGACTGGTCATAGCCACGAACGACGCGTCGATGAACGCGATTCGTGTTTGGGGTTGGCGGCAGTGGTTAGGCCACGCGAAGTGTTTTACGCACTTCATGTCGTTCAACTTGAGATGCGATCGCGCTAGTCGAGCCCGTCAAGCAACCTGACTGGCCGATGTATGTTCACCTTGTATGAGTCATAACTGCTTGAACGTAGGGTACTGAACTTACCATTGTAAACCCTGTTAACCATGGTACCTTGATCCACGAAGACTCATGAGCCGGGCATGGTGGTATGGGACACCGTGGTCGAGCTGTCGACCTACGCTGGGGCCACAAACCTCCCCATAGTGACCAGTGAGCACCTAGACTCGTGAGCAGATTATGGTGGTATGAGACACTATATTCTAGCTGTCGGCCTACACTGATCAGGCAACGAGTCCTTTGTAGTGACCGCAAGCGTATTCTGAGTCCACGGGAGGCGACGACCCTTCCGTTGCAGTAGAGTACGGTAGTCCTGTATTGATAAGGTGATGGGGGAGCGGTGCAACGAGTGCGAGCAACAGCCCTGGCAGCCCTTGCAGTGACCTACGAAATATACATCGTATGAGATTACTAGGAGTGACGACCCTAGACAGGATCTGTGTTGGGATTGATACAAGGGAAGTACCTTAGTTTTCCAATCCTGCTGTTTGAATGGACTAATAACAACTTGGAAAGCATATCACCATAACATTGCATGTGCTTGGAAGATGTGGAGCACTCTAGGGAGTATGGCATGCCGCGGTCGTAAGATGTTGCCGTATGAGGGAGATCGTCGGTGAGGGCATACATCACGTCATGTCATCTTGCATTAACAACAGTATTAGGATTGTCTGATTTACTGCTTTACTATTTTCGCATGATTGAATTGTGAACATGCTAATCTTTGCTCTATGATTCCACTGAGTTGATCACTCACTCCCACGTTACGGGATGGTGTTTGCAACACCCACCAGACCCTGTTGTAGATGCAGGTGAGGCTGAGATCCAGGAGGTGGAGCCAGACATCGACGAGGACCAGGACAAGTTCTCGTACATGCAGTATCACGATGGCTTCCCCTAGGCGACCTGGATCGATGGGACTTCAGTGGGACTATTTTGAACATTACATTTTTGTTCATGTATATGTATATGAGACTCAGAGATGTAGTCATACTTTGGAGACAGATGAGATTTACTTTATTTTTCCATACAGTGATATATATATTGTTTAGTCTTCCGCTTGCTTTTATCACTGGATCTAAAGTATGAATTGTAGTTTTGGTATACTTTTACTCATGTGAATGCTTTAAATCAGACAACATTGAATCATAATCAATTTTGTTGCATAAGCGACGGTCTGAAATTCGGGAGTTGAGTTTATACACGACCCCCGATTTTCAGGGTGTTACACCCACAGACACCATCCAATGGTTGGTGGTTGGTGCTTTGTGGGCCCCACCATGATGTATTCATTTCATCCATGTTGTCCATCTATTTTTATAGATCATTTTACGTTATGAGACCAAAAATGAGATATATCCAAATCTTAAGTGGACCACATTACAAGAAATAGTGTTGAATGAGTGTCAACCATTAAAAACATTTTGGGGGCCATAAAAGTTTTGGATCGAGATGATTTTTGTTTTTCCCCTTCATCGAGGTCCGTATAACCTAATAAATAGATTAGATGCCAAATAAACGGTACAGTGGGCCTTACGAGGTTTTTAATTATGAATATCCAATTACTGTTGTTTTCATGTTGTGGTCCACCTAATATTTACATACCTCTCATTTTTGGGCCCCACCATGATGTATGTTTTATATCCACACCTTCCATCCATTTGGAGAGATCGTTTTATGCCAATAACCAAAGATACATCCAAAGCTACAATGGACCCCAACAAAGAAAATAGTGGGGACATTGACACCCACCATTAAAAACTTCTAAAGGCCACGAAAGTTTTAGATCAAGCTGATATTTTTGTTTTGCCTTATTTCATGTCTTTTTAAATTTTGAATAGCTTGGATTTCAAATAAAAATTATGTCGGGCTTTAGGATAGTTTCAACGGTGGTACTCACTCTCACCACTGTTTTCTGTGGTGAGGTCCACTACATCTTTTTATATGCCTCATTCTTTGGCTCTTGCCCTAAAATAATATCTCAAAATGGATGGATGGTGTGGGTACAACACATACATCATAGTGGGGCCCACAGCACTTGATGATGTCACTTCAATAGCCAACTCGCTACTCAACCTATCTAAGGGGCGTGCCCGTGCGGCAGTCTCTCTCTCACTCTCTCTCTATCTCACACCCTCTCCCTCCTCTCGATCTCTATATCTTTCTTCCTCTCTCTCTGATCTCTCCACCCTCTCCTCTCTCTGTTTCTCTCGCATCCTCTCCCTCTTCTCTCTCCCTGTCTCTCTCTTCCTCTCTCTCTCTGATCTCTCTCGCGGTCCGTTGTCGAACGCCCTACCCATGCACGCCCTCTCTCTCTCTCTCTAAAGCTCGGTTGAAGGTCATTCACTACAGTGAAGTATCTCTCTCTCTCTCTCTATCTCTATCAATCTCAATACCAATTTAGGGTTTTGGGGATTTAGGGATTTGGGGATCTAAGGATTTTGGGATTTATACACAGGAACTTCGAAATTACTTAGGGCGTGTTTGGGAAGTGGGATTAGAAGGGATTAGGTGGGATGGAATTGCATCTGGTCCTGTGCCAGGTAAATCTAAAGCTCAAGTGGACCCCACCATAGAATCAGAGATGCCATGTGTTTGGGGCATCCAAGCTGTCCAAAATATGGGCCACGCTATGAGATCACCAACTGTGGAAATGAGGCAGGTCCACTCATTAGGCTAATGTTGATTTAGACCATCATCCGTGTAACATCCCAAAAATCGGGGGTCGAGTAGAAACCCAACTCCAATCACTTTCCCGGCGATTTCAACGCAATTCTAGGTAAGTAAAACCCTAAACACTTATAGATTTAGCATTCCCAACTGTAACATCTCAAAAATCGGGGGTCGAGCAGAAACCCAACTCCCGAGTTCCAAAATGTTATTTATGCAACATAGATAATGTTAAATGCATGTTGTTTGTAAACAAGCATTAGACAAGATTGGGATTAAGCCAAAACAGCATATCATACTCTAGAGATAATTAAATTAACAAGCGGAAGACTGTGATAGTATGTATAACATATCTAACTGTTGTATGTCTCCAGAGTGTAAACATGTTACCAGGTTAAGTATGTACATGTATACTTCAAAAATGGAAGGAAAAGAATATACATGAGTGCTCTAAAAATAGGAAATGACAAGTGTTAAGGCATCTAATCAACCTTCCTGTAATCCCGTCGATCAGAACACGCATAAAGGAGAGATCCTCCTCATCATCATACAAGCTCAGCTCCACTTCACAAGCAGCACCATCATCTGTAACTAAAATAGGGACTGGTGGGTGTTGCAAACACCATCCCGTAACGTGGGAATGAGTAGCTAACTCAATGGAATAATAGAGCAAAGATTAGCATGTTCTCAAATCAATCAAGCGATAATAGTAAAGCAATCAATCAAACATTCCTAGATTCTATTGTTAATGTTTGCATGAAATGACATGATGGATGCCCTCACCGACATTCTCACTCATACGGCACCATCTGCGTTCGCGGCATACTTGCGTACCGCTCAGTGCTCCATATCTTCCAAGCACATGCAATGTAATGTGGATATGATTACCAAGTTGTTATTATTCCTTTTCATACAGCAGTATTGGGAAAATAAGGTACTTTGCTTATATCAATCCCAACACAGATCCTGTCTAGGGTCGTCACTCCTAGTAATCTCATACGATGTTATATTTGTAGGTCGCTACAAGGGCTGTCAGGGCTGTTGCTTGCACTCGTTACACCTCTCCCCCATCACCTTATCAATACAGGCATAATTATCCTTAAGACTGCATCAGGACTCGTCGCCCTCATGCGGTGTCAAGATAATCTCAAGGTCACTACAAAGGGCTGCCAGGGCTGTTGCTCGCACTCGTTGCTCCACTCCCCCATCACCTTATCAATGTAGGCCGACAGCAAGAATATAGTGTCTCATACCATCATAATCTGCTCAGAGTAGGGTGCTCACTGGTCACTACGGGGAGGTTTGTGGCCCCAGGGTAGGCCGACAGCTCGACCACGGTGTCCCATACCACCATGCCCAACTCATGAGTCTTTGTGGATCAAGGTACCATGGTTGACAGGGTTTTCAATGGTAAGTTCAGTACCCTAAGCTTAAGCAGTATGACTCGTACATGGTGAACATACAATGGCCAGTCGGGTTACTTGACGGGCTCGACTAGTGCGATCGCATCTCAAGCTGAACAACATGAAGTGCGTGAAACACCTCGTGTGGCCTAACCACTTCCGCCAACCCAAAACACGACTCGCGTTCATCGACGCATCCTTTGTGGTACCTAGAAACCAACCACGAATTTGATCCATTACCGACTGCCTGGACTAGGTCATAGCCCCAAGCATTTGTGCATCAACATCAGTAAGCATATGTGAGTAGCAGAAATGAAATACAACATTGTAAGCATGTTGACACATGTTATGACATACAACTTAAGTAAATCATCCCACACATGCATTTCATGTATATAATGAAATCAATACATATAGCCGACATGATGGAAATCATTTACATCAGCATATTACTTGAGAATTCAATCTCAAAACTCATACATAACACCATTTACTCAATACATGCTAATACAAACAATTATACAAACACTTAAACTACACACTTTAGTATACATAGCGTATGTCGACTCATAGTGCGCTTAAGGGCGAATCTCTTCGCCAAACCAACCATGCACGCATTCCTAATATTCTAACACGATAAATAGCCATGACAACCATTTTATCAAAATATGCATGTATACAGTATTTCCTACAAATGACTAAAACGCCCTAAATCTCATATTTTCCGTACATTTACGAAACAGAAAATGGACAGCATGTTGTACATGTCAAACGGCGTCGCCGTCGATAATCTACTATTAAACGACATTGAAAGCGTTGAAATCAGCCAATCAAAGCGTCTAAAATCTGCACCTTTCACTTCAGATGTGTATCGTTTCGAACGGAGCGTATACGCTTCGTCAACGGCGTACAGGTGACCTAATACACAAGTTGTATGGCCCCCTGGTATGTGGGCCGTCCCTCGAAACAGCCCCAAAACCCTACCTCCTTCACAATCCAAGCCCCCAAGCTCTCCTTTCTTCAAGTTTTTGCTGCATCACTCTCAAATCCCATCTTCAAATCTCTCCCATTCTTATTTTTGGTCACAACCGATGCTACCCCTTCACTCACAGCAATACAAGCCCTCTTTCCTCTCCATTTTCATTCGTTGAAGCTCCCACAACCTCCAAACATGGCTGAAATCGTGTGGAGCTCCATTCCTATTTAGCTTTCTCTTTTTCCCTTGAAAATCCAGTCCTTGGAAGCTTGAATCATCCCTCTACAACGCCAAGATTCACTTCAGTCCGTTTGGGCAGCGGTTTCTTTTCATTTCCGTCATTTTCCATGGCTATTGTAAAGGTTATTTTAGCCTCTCTTTTTTCTCCCTTCCACCATCCTCCCTCTCATGTCCCTGTTATTTGAGCCTTTATGCTCTTTTTGGTCTCAAATCGTGCAAACCTCAAATCCCATGTAGGTCGTCGTCCTGTAGATTGTTTGATTACCGTTTTAACGATTTCTGTGCTTGGTTGATGTTGGGTCTAGTAATGTCACAGGTAGAAGATGTGTTTGTGTTAGTGGTTTGGGCTTAGCATAGTCGAATGCGTTCCTATCATAATCCATGTGGAACTTTATTCCATGTATTGTGACAAATTTTATTGAATGGAGTGCATGCCGTTTCGTTCGCTGTAAGGTATTGTCCCTAGATTGGGTGTATCCTACGGTTTCCATTACCACGTTGTAAGTCCCGGTATTAAACCTATAAAATTAATTTTTATCCCAACCCACCCTCCTAACAAGCATGCCACTCCCAATCCTGACATGGGATTAGGAATGCAGTTTCATTAATACAATTTAATGCTACTGGCCATATAGGCCCTTGGCGTTTGGACCTGGAGTTAGTACTCCTAGATTTGAATGATCTAACGACATAGGAAATCCAATTCTATTAGACAATCGTGACTCTAAGCGATAGAACAATCCCCTGTACTTGTAATGGTATGAAACCATTTAGCATATAAGCTTAGGCTGTAGATTACAGACTAGTCTACTGGTTACCTTAAGTAGCGTAAGGCCTGTATATACTATAAAATAGTAGGCTAGATTTGGTTGGAATAGAACCTCATTCCTTCGATAGCTCCCCGTGATACTCATAGACTTCTGTTATAACCCTGAGGAAGGTTGGTTTAACTTAGAATCATTCACTCTCAGGGAAAACTTATAAATCCCTCAGATTGAACTTAGAATAAACCAGCACGTCCCTTTGACTTGCCTTTCCCAAGGGCTTATTGCATTCGAGAATGCAGAGTAAAGGAACTGCATGTAAGCGATGTATTCGCGGTTTGAATGGACTTCTAAATCCTAGTGGTTACCAATAAATCCAATGCTTTGATCAAGCAGAAGATCGGCATCGACTCGGATTAAGAATTGATACAACGAGTTTTCTGTCCTGATTAGACAGAAGGTCTATCCGGCTCAGACCCATTACACAACTTTTCTTCCATGTTGGCTCGACCACATACAATCGAAAGTTATTGCTTTGCCTTTGGAAAATGTTGAGGACATCTAGCCAATAGAGAGTAGGCTTATTTCTACAACCATAGGTACCAATGCCATAGAACACATCACTAATAAAGGAAGGCCAACATAGTGAGAGGTTATTTCCCATTTTATGTCAAGGATAGGTCCTAAGTTGCACCTCGTTCCGATATACGGATCGATACATAGATTCTTGAACCTTAAGTAGAAC
The DNA here is from genome assembly GCA_037074715.1 of Magnolia kwangsiensis. Lineage (NCBI taxonomy): Eukaryota > Viridiplantae > Streptophyta > Magnoliopsida > Magnoliales > Magnoliaceae > Magnolia > Magnolia kwangsiensis. The sequence goes on along the minus strand of CM073572.1, from coordinate 185,519,271 downwards.
TAAGTTTTAAGCGGGGTAGAACGTATTGAGTACAATCTAGTTAAGTCAGCCAATGCAACCGTTGGATCAGAGTAGTGCAGCGGAAGCGTGGTTGGATTTTTTTTCCCACTGGCCCAGGATCGAAACAGTTGGTTTAGGTTATACGTAAGAGTAGGTCATTAAATAGGATTTGAGCCTTCCTTAGAACGTCAATACAAAAGTCTCTTTAAGTACCCATTACCCTTAGCCAATTTTGAGGATGAAATTTTATTTTAAGGGGGGTAGATTGTAACACCCCGGATTTTTGTCAACCTGGGATTAGACGCCCTTAAGCAACGAGTCAACCAAAACACCTTGGTAACCTCTCAGAACCCAATTCAAAAGCTAAAGAAATCACTTAGGATTAATTCCTTTAGAAATTAAGCGTAAGTTAGCTAGCGCTACGCTAGAGTCACTGTGAAATTGTCTCTGATCACTTTAAATACGTTCTATAAGACCCAAAACTTGTAGAATCGTTGATGCTACGTTACCTTAAAATCCAGGATCAAACTCTAAACCGGTTTGTTCTCAGGAACCCTTTGAAACTTTGTATTGGATCTAGACCGCGCGTCGAAAGTTCGAAACTTACAATCTTAGACCGTTATGACCGCTTAGCTGGACTTGACAATCATTTCGAAAATCAAGCCCAATCGACGTTCAGAGGCTATTTCATTGAGCCTGGAGTGAAGAGAGTGAGAAAAAGGGTTAGATTTGAAAATTTAAATCTAAATCTGGCACGTGACTTGGTGCGTTATTATTAAGCATTCTGACCGTCAAAATTCAGCCAAATTACACCCTCGGATCAGAAAAAATTTCTCTTTCATATCACGAGACTTGTAGACCTGATCTAGGTAACCGCTGAACTAAAACTGGACCGCCACGTGCAATCTACGAGCTCTGCTGGTCTGAAAACTTTGTGTGAGTAACATCAAGTGACCATGAGCTTAAGTCCGATCGCGTTCGACCAGGGGACCTCCCGAACTACTCTTTTGGACCAGAACAGCCCTGATTTGGTTTCACCTCAAGTAAACATTGTTCCCAAGCCTAATTTGGGAAGGTTTTAGGCTATAAAAGGGCTTTAAACCCTCACATATCTCACCCATCCGAATTTGTTAGAAACCCTAGCTAGAGAGAGAGAAAAAGTGAGAGATTGTGAGAGAGTGTGGGAGAGATCTTCCTGCCACTTGCTGCAGCTGTTGCACGTGCTTAAGCAATGCACTCCAATCACTTTCACGGTGATTCCAACGCACTTCTAGGTAAGTAAAATCCTAAATACTTGCTAATTTAGCATTCCTAATTGTAACATCCCGAAAATCGGGGGTCGAGCAGAAACCCAACTCCCTAGTTCCAAAATGTTATTTATGCAATATAGATAATGTTAAATGCATGTTGTGTGTAAACAGGCGTTAGACAAGATTGAGATTAAGCCAAAACAGCATATTATACTCTAGAGACAATTAAATTAACAAGTAGAAGACTGTGATAGTATGTATAACATATCTAACTATTGTATGTCTCCAGAGTGTGAACATGTTACCAGGTTAAGTACGTACATGTATACTTCAAAAATGGAAAGAAAAGAATATACATGAGTGCTCTAAAAATAGGAAATGACAAGTGTCAAGGCATCTAATCAACCTCCCTGTAATCCTGTCGATCAGAACACGCATAAAGGAGGGATCCTCCTCATCATCATACAAGCCCAGCTCCACTTCACAAGCAGCGCCATCATCTGCAACTAAAATAGGGACTGGTGGGTGTTACAAACACCATCCCGTAACGTGGGAGTGAGTAGCTAACTCAGTGGAATAATAGAGTAAAGATTAGCATGTTCTCAAATCAATCAAGCGATAATAGTAAAGCAATCAATCAAACATTCCTAGATTCTGTTGTTAATGTATGCATGAAATGACATGATGAATGCCCTCACCGACATTCTCCCTCATACGGCACCATCTGTGTCCGCGGCATGCTTGCGTACCGCTCAGTGCTCCATATCTTTTAGGCACATGCAATGTGATGTGGATATGATTACCAAGTTGTTATTATTTCTTTTCATACAGCAGTATTGAGAAACTAAGGTACTTTGCTTATATCAATCCCAACATAGATCCTGTCTAGGGTTGTCACTCCTAGTAATCTCATACGAAGTTATATTTGTAGGTCGCTGCAAGGGCTGCCAGGGCTGTTGCTCGCACTCGTTGCACCTCTCCCCCATCACCTTATCAATGCAGGCCTAATTATCCCTAAGACTGCATCAGGACTCATCGCCCCCATGCAGTGTCAAGATAATCTTAAGGTCACTACAAAGGGCTGCCAGGGCTGTTGCTCGCACTCGTTGCTCCACTCCCCCATCACCTTTCAATGTAGGCCGATAGCAAGAATATAGTGTCCTATACCACCATAATCTGCTCAGAGTAGGGTGCTCACTAGTCACTACGAGGAGGTTTGTGGCTCCAGCGTAAGCCGACAGCTCGACCGCGGTGTCCCATACCACCATGCCCGGCTCATGAGTCTTTATGGATCAAGGTACCATGGTTGACAGGGTTTTTAATGGTAAGTTCAGTACCCTAGGTTCAAGCAGTTATGACTCATACATGGTGAACATACAATGGCCAGTCGGGTTACTTGATGGGCTTGACTAGTGCGATCGCATCTCAAGCTGAACGACATGAAGTGCATGAAACACCTCGTGTGGCCTAACCACTGCCACCAATCCAAAACATGACTCGCGTTCATCAACCCGTCCTTTGTGATACCTAAAAACCAACCACGAATTTGATCCATTACCGACTGCCTGGACTAGATCATAGCCCCAAGCATTTGTGCATCAACATCAGTAAGCATATGCGAGTAGCAGAAATGAAATACAACATTGTAAGCATGTTGACACATGTTATGACATACAACTTAAGCAAATCATCCCATACATGCATTTCATGTATATAATGAAATCAATACATATAGCCGACATGATGAAAATCATTTATATCAGCATATTACTTGAGAATTCAATCTCAAAACTCATACACAACACCATTTACTCAATACATACTAATACAAACAATTATACAAACACTTAAACTACACACTTTAGTATACATAGCGTATGTCGACTCAAAGTGCGCTTAAGGGAGAATCTCTTCGCCAAACCAACCATGCACGCATTCCTAATATTCTAACACGATAAAACCATTTTATCAAAATATGCATGTATACAGTATTTTCTACAAATGACTAAAATGCCCTAAATCTCATATTTTCCGTACATTTACGAAACAGAAAACGGACAGCATGTTGTACATGTCAAACGGCGTCGTTGTCGATAATCTACTATTAAACGACATTGAAAGCGTTGAAATCAGCCAATCAAAGCGTCTAAAATCCGCACCTTTCACTTCAGATGTGTATCATTTCGGACGGAGCGTATACGCTTTGTCAACGGCGTACAGGCGACCTAATACACAAGTTGTATAAGCTACTTTGATACTTGAATAGACGGAATGCTAAATTAGCAAGTGTTTAGGGTTTTACTTACCTAGAAGTGCGTTGGAATTTCCGAGAAAGTGATTGGAGTGCGTTTCTTTAGCACGTGCAACAGCTGCAGCAAGTGGCGGGAAGATCTCTCCCACACTCTCTCACAATCTCTCACTTTTTTTCTCTCTCTAGCTAGGGTTTCTAGCAAATTCGGATGGGTGAGATATGTGAGGGTTTAAAGCCCTTTTATAGACTAAAACCTTCCCAAATTAGGCTTGGGAACAATGTTTACTTGAGGTGTAACCAAATTGGGGCTGTTCTGGTCCAAAAGAGTAGTTCGGGAGGTCCCCTGGTCAAACGCGATCGGACTTAAGCTCATGGTCACTGGATGTTGCTCACACGAAGTTTTCAGACCAGCAGAGCTCGTAGATCGCACGTGGCGGTCCAGTTTTAGTTCAGTGGTCATCGCACCTAGATCAGGTCTACAAGTCTCGTGATATGAAAGAGAAATTTTTCCTGATCCAAAGATGTAATTTGGCTGAATTTTGACGATCAGAACGCTTAATAATAACGCGCCAAGTCACGTACCAGATTTGGATTTAAATTTCCAAATCTAACCCTTTTTCTTACTCTCTTCACTCCAGGCTCAATGAAATAGCCTCTAAACGTCAGTTGGGCTTGATTTTTGAAATGATTGTCAAGTCCAGCTAAGTGGTCATAACGGTCTAAGATTGTAAGTATCGGACTTTCGACGCGCGGTATAGATCCAATACAAAGTTTCAAAGGGTTCCCGAGAACAAACCAGTTTAGAGTTTGATCATGGATTTTAGGGTAACGTAGCATCAACGATTTTACAAGTTTTGGGTCTTGTAGAACATATTTAAAGCGATCAGGGACAATTTCACAGCGACTCCTGCGTAGCGCTAGCTAACTTACGCTTAATTTCTAAAGGAATTAATCCTAAGTGATTTCTTTGGCTTTGGAATTGGGTTCTGAGAGGTTACCAAGGTGTTTTGGTTGACCCGTTGCTTAAGGACGTCTAATCCCAGATTGGCAAAAATCCAGGGTGTTACAATCCATCCATCAATTTCGCTGATGTGGCCTAACCATTAAGTGGAGCATTCTGATTCTATCCCAGGCTATCCTCACTATGGGGTCCACCCTTTTAATGAGCTATATGAGCGGCACATTGGCGAGAAATGCAAGGGTACATTTGAAATTTCACATCTGTGCTCTATCTAATTATTCTGATTTTTAATTCTTTGTGAAAAGCTTTGATACTCTGACGTTGTGATGGATCATGCGCATGCACTAGCAATTGCACAAGTGGCCTGCCAGTGAGCTGGATTAAATAGTATAAAAATTCAGAGACAAGTTCCCATGGCCTATTCCTTGTGTTGATGTTTAGAACATTAGCACTTTTTTTTCCTTTTTAAAAAAAAAATATAAATTTTTTATTTTTTACATGTGCTCAAGATTGATTGATCTAAAGTATTTTTGCATTACACATAACATAGATGAACCTTACATACTCAACTTGAAACTCAACCAAATTAACTCAAATCAAGGAGATCTAGTGCAGTCTCTTGGTTCACTGACTGTCAATGTGACTCAACACCGCATTTGTATGCTTGCTCTAATACAACTGATGCTCTAAGAGGAGTTTACATTGAGGTCATATTTGGTCCATGGGATCAAATTGTATTAGATGGGATTAATTTCGTTTTTGCACAATGATTGCATGTATGGAAATTCCATGGTATTTTGGCCATCCCATCCTTATGTTTGGGATAAGATTCTAACTATGCCAAAAACACTAGATTAAGCAAAACACCATTTTGTGGACCATGGAATTATATTCGACAAACTAAATTTACAACAGATGTCAGTCACTTATATATGTATATAATTAGAATATCATGTGTGAAGAGCCGATATGATGGATGACATGGATAAAATACATGCATCAATGTACGGACCACTTGTGCAATGGATTCCAGAATTCACTGAAAATCCCACGTAAGACAAAATATAATTCCATCCCATGTAATCCCAACTAGTCCCATCCTCTCGAACTTACCTATTTTTTTGTTACTTACATGTATCCATTTAACTATTTATTATTCATGAATTTTAAAATATCTTTCACATATATTATAAGTAAATATTAAGAGGCATAAGTCAAAACAAAAGTTGTCTTTGATTTGACATTTCGAGGCTGGACATTAAGTTCAATTGATTTGACTCTCCCTGCTAAAGGTGTGTGTTATCCATAGACAATCATATATGTCACCCCATGTTAATCCAAAAATAGGCCTATAATGATTGGAAAGGATGCCCACCCTCCAAAGTATTTGGTCCATGAGATCGAATTGTATTAGCAAATGCAACTGTGTATATTGTTTCATTGCCTTCTATTGCCTAAAATGGTCCTTGCAAACCTTATGGACAAACCCGGATGTGTGTCGGAGCTATCCGGATAGTAGTTATTTTGTGTGATTAATGAGTCGCATTTACTTGTATTTGGACTTGGAGAAAGGAATGATGGACTGCTTATTCACAAAATGTGAGTTTCCAATTAGCTTTATTACAATGCCCCATTTCATAGGCTGAAAAATTGCTTATAAGGTCGTGTTTTATGTTCGGTTAGTAGAGAACGACAAGCTCTTCATACCAGATGACTTATAATTGAAGAAAATTTCCACGTAAATTGTACAAAGTTTACAGTAATCTTGTAATGCAGAAAATTTTCAAGTATGTGCATTTCAGTTCGAGTTCTTTCTCTAATCATGATAGCCTTGAGAGAGTTGATCCGAGGGATGAGTTGATTGCAAAAGGACCGATCAAAACTATATTAAGTTATCTTGCTGGTATAATGATTTCAGGACCAGCAAGATAACCTAATATAGTTTTAATCAGCCCTTTTGCAGTCAACCCATCCCTCCGATCTACCCTCCCAAGGCTATCGTGATTAGAGAAGAAACTCGGACTGAAATGCACAAACTTGAAAATTTTTTGCACTCAAACATTACTGTAAACCTCATACAATATATATTTAACAATGTATATAACATGAAATAGGACATGAGTGGGACAACAATGTACAATGTATATTCAATAATGAAATTAATATAATGCATATAATACAACATCTCTTCACAATTCCTCCCATGCCCTTCACAAATATCATCTACAGACTAGAGACAAGCAATCATAAGCTATCGAATTCCTCACATCATCATAAAAGATTAATGAACTATTCACTTGAGCGGGGGTACCTGGAAGGTGGGAACCGCTGTCATGACCATGATGAAGCCATCCATTTTCTATGGACAACATTGGAGTAGCCTGGCCATTAGGACAGACCGTGTTTATGTATTAGCTCGAATTTGTTAAAGAAAACTCATATATGCGTCGAAGCTATCTGAATGTTAAGTGGGGGTCCCTGGAAGGTGGAAACTGCTGTTATGACCATGATGAAGCTGTCCATTTACTATGAACAGCATTGGAGTGGCCTGGCCATTTAGACAGGTCGTGTTTATGTATTTTCTCAAAATTTATGAAGCAAACCCGGATGTGCGTTAGAGCTATCTGAATGTTGAGCGGGGCCCTGAAAGGTGAGAACCGAAGTAACGACCATAATGAAGCTGTCCATTTCCTATGGACAGCATTAAAGTGGCCTGACCATTTGGACAGGCCGTGTTTATATCTGTATTTACAAGGACTACACCCTTAACCTAAACCACACCCTAAACCTATAACCTAAACCTAAACCTAAACCTTAACCTATAACCTACAACCTAAACGTATAACTTATAACCTAAACTCAATTTCCTAAACCTTAACCTATAACCTACTACCTAAATGTATAACTTATAACCTAAACACAATTTCCTAAACCTTAACCTATAACCTAAACTAAACCTAAACCTATAACTTAACCTAAAGTTAAACCTATTCTCAAATCCCAATACCTATAACCTAAACCTATAACCTATAACCTAAACCTAAACAAAAACCCGAACCTAAACCCGAATTCCTATACCTAAAACCTAAATATATAACCCATAACCTAAGCCTATACCTAAACCTAGAACCTAAACCTAAACCTAAGCCTATACCTAAACCATAACCTAAGCATATATCTAAACCTAAAAGCTTAGCCTATTCTCAATTCCCTAAAGCTATAACCTATAACCTATAACCAAGAACCTATAACCTTAACCAAAACCTATAACCTAAACCTATAACCTATAACCTAAACTTATAACTTATAACCTAACCTTAACCTAAACCTAAAACCTAAACCTAAACCTATAAACTAAAACCAAAACCTAAACCTAAAACCTAAACCTAAACCTATAAACTAAAACTAAAACCTAAACCTAAAACCTAAATGTATTCTCAAATCCCTAAACTTAAACCTGCACCTAATCCTAATCTCAACTCCCTAACCTAAACCAAAACCTAAACCCGATCCCGAACTTGAACCCGATTTCTTAAACTTAAACCTTAACCTATTCTCAATTCCCTAAAGCTATAACCTATAACCTATAACCTAAACCTAAACCTAACCTTAACCTAAACCTAAAACCTAAATCTAAACCTAAAACCTAAATGTATTCTCAAATCCATAAACCTAAACCAACACCTAACCCTAATTTCAACTACTTAACCTAAACCCAATCCTGAACCTGAACCCAATTTCCTAAACCCAAACCTTAACCTATTCTCAATTCCCTAAAGCTATAACCTATAACCTAAACCTAAACCTAAACCTAACCTAAACCTATAACCTTAACCTAAACCTAAAGCAAAACTTATAACCATAACCTAAACCAAAACCTATAACCTAAACCTTAAACTTAACCTATAGCCTATAACCTAAACTTATAATCTATAACCCAACCTTAACCTAAACCTTATACCTAAACCTAAACCTATAACCTAAACCTATAACCTAAACCTATAAACTAAAACCCAAACCTAAACCTAAAACCTAAATGTATTCTCAAATCCCTAAACTTATACTTACACCTAATCCTAATCTCAACTCCCTAACCTAAACCTAAACCTAAACCCGATCCCGAACCCGAACCAAATTTCCTAAACCTAAACCTTAACCTATTCTCAATTCCCTAAAGCTATAACCATTAAACTACAATAAACCTAAACCTATAACCTATTCTCAATTCCCTTAACCTATAACCTAACTTAAACCTAAACCTATAACCTACACTTATAACCTAAACTTAAAACCTAAACCTAAATATATTCTCAAATCGCTAAAACTAAACCTACACCTAATCTCAACTCGCTAACTTAATCTTAAACCTAAACTTGAAAACTCAAACCTAAACTCGATCTCGAACCCGATTTTCTAAACCTAAACCTTAACCTATTCTCAATTCCCTAAAGTCATAACCTATAACCTATAACCTAAACCTAAACCTTAACTAAAACTTATAACCTAAACCTTAACATATAACCTAAACTTATAACCTATAACCTAAACTTAACCTAAACCTATGTCGCACCCCAGACTAGGTAACCAGACTCACAAGGAACCCGATGGCTGATTCTGGTTGTAATAACCTCCGTAGTACCCCATTCTCAGCTCCTAAAATAGGTTCCGATCCTGGGATCCTACAAGGAGGATTTTCTTAGCACTATAATCATTTCAATACGAGCATACCAAGATCACAGCAAGTATATCTAAAAATAACAAAGGACACACATCACAAAATCCACTAAGAATTTGAACCTTTACAAGCTTACATCAAGTCCGAAAGGATATACATAAGATAATCGGAAAAGAGAAAAGGTTCAGCAATACTGGAGTCCTTAAGCTCTCAACTCTACTCCATGCTCTACTACTACATCGCCTGCCTAGAGTCTCCTACACGCATCAATCGTGCATAAGCTTATAGAAGCTTAGAGGGTGGTGTAAGCGTGTGATAATGGTGCACAGAAGAATAGCAGGAGGTACAGGGAAAGAAACATGCTTAAAGAGAATATCAATAGCCTTACCAAGGCTTATCATGAATACGATGCAATGAGTACTGGACATCATACCAAGGTAATGTATGAAGGGGCTTACATAGCCAATACTAATGCGATGTAAGTAATACCAGTCTTCATATCCAAACCACATATCAAGTACATTTTCAATCATAAAGAAATCACCGAGGTCCATTACACTGCTGATTGACTGCCGCTCTACAGACCTGCACAATCAAACGAGCATAAGAGACCTCACTACCTGTCTGTGGACAATCAATCACTAACAAGGCCTGACGGTAGAGGACCTATTTTACGAGATGGTTAGACTCAGCCTAATAATGTCATCTCTCACAGGTGGATAAAGCCACATTCCTACCCAACCGACTACACGACAGTGGGAGTTGCGGCCTAATGGTATAAGGCTCTTGTGCGTTCATAGTTTTCACTCGGTCAGGCGTTAGGGCATTCCCTTAGTACCATGGAAGTTTTAAAAATTTCACTCATGAGCATCCTATGCACTCGGTATGCTCAAATAATATTTCTGGTGTCCACACATACGGTCATCCACGAATGTCCCTGTGGAGGCAAGGCCCTGATGAAGCAAGGGTGGTATCATCATAAAATGCGATGACAATGCATGAATCACATACACAAATCATGCACTAGCTACAGGCACATAATGTGCATGAGGGGAGAAACTCCATCCCTCAATGACCACCACACAATACAATCAATTCATACAAATGATGCATATAGGTAAAAAAATATAACTATGTTACTTGTGGAATTATGGAATCCTCCATCCTAAGGAGGGTCAAGGTCTAAGCACATAGACGTGTATTTAAAGAAGAAGAGAAGTCTTCTAGTGGGGGCCCTGTAATTTGGGATGGCCCACAAGCTAAGAAAGAGTCATGGCCTTAAAGAGGGACGGTCCTAGCCAACCAAAGGTGGGCCTTTAACCACCTATAAAGGCCTCTATGGGCCTACCTTAGGGCCACTAAGGAGGACATCCAACCTTAACTAGGTCTCAAAAAGGTAGCCTGCTATGCATATGATAAGGGATCTAAGGTCTAAGCAATGTATAGTCTAGTGGGTCATACCCCAAGCCTAAATCTTAAGCCATGTACTCGGCCCTCAAGCAAGGTTTTGGCCCAACCATAAGGATCATGGGTTCACTCATTATGGTGGGCCCAATGGGAAGCCCATTATCCTAAAAAAAGAAGAAAAATCTTTATATTAATTTAAAACAAGTAAGTTGGGCCTCACATCTCGGCCCAAGTATGGATTTATTATAGTGGGCAAGAAATGGCCCAACTACTTGAGTATGTGGCCCATAAGACCCATCAAAATGGCTTGGTAAATATAGGACCCAAGGGCCGAATGGGCCTATCAAAAGTTCCAACCCAACTAAGGCTATAAGGCTCATTAACTAAATAGGAGACTAGCCCAAGAAGAATCCAATTAGAATGGGCCTTAAATCATGCACTAATTAAGACCAAAAATAAAATGAAAATGCTAATATAACTAACGTAAATCCTCATTAAATCTACTGGGCCATACTGCCCCATAACAGACATTTTTGAGGCGACAAATTAGGCCCATTGTTGAATTTTCAGCCCACCCGCTTTCTGGGTTTGTTGGAGTCTAGAAAATAAATTAATTTATACTATTTATTTTCTGATGACCCACACATATCACTGTGGGTCCCACCAGATGAGAGGGGAATGCACAACACACACTAGAAGTGGGCCATGCTGCTGGAATACAGGCCCAGCAATAGCCCAAGGTAGCGGCGTCCCATAGTGGGTAGTCCTACGGGCTTGGGTATTTGGCCCAAAACTGACCCAAATTTGCAGGTTGCACCACGGTCAGTACAGGGGCCTGATAGCCCTGAAAATTTACAGGATGGTCCTTCCATATGTGGGCCACAACTCCAAAAAAATTTCATATTTTTGGATGATCATAAGCATTTTAATTAATTTAAATAAAACAAGCTATCTAAAAAATCTGGTTAATCTGGACATCTGGACGAGGTGGTCCAGTCCGACCCTTGTCACGGTGTGCACAGGGGTTTATTGGCCCCAAAATTTTGTAGGTGGGTCCCACCATGGGTGGACCACCTCCTTGCAAATTCTAAAAATTTTAGAATACTTAGAAGTATTTTAATTAATTTAAAGAATACAATCTGTCCACGGTAAAATATTGCTAGAATATAACTGACCTGGATTTGGGCCACCTAATGGATGGGTATGGGCCTCTAAAATTCCTGAAATTGGGACCCAAGGTCCCTCATTAGGCCTACAACAAGGTGGGACCCAGAAATATGGCCCATTTTCTTAGAAAGTTTTTTAAAATTTTAATTTTATGGGACTATGCTGCTGGACTGCACAACAGATATTTCTGGTAGTCCAGTATGTTGGCCCACCCTTTTGGATGCCCAAATGGGATCCCTTGGCTTAGAAATTGTATAGGTAGGCCCTACCATGGGTGGGACACCTCCCTAAAAAAATTTAGAATTTTTGGGATAGTAAAAATTATTTTATTTAACTTTTACAATTTATGGACAACAAGGTTGTAAATAAAATTCTGCTGCTAAAAACAATGTTTCTGGTCCCATCTTGCACACTCAATGGGGTGGGCCCAGACCTGCCAAATCAAAGGAAAAATGGGTGGATTTAATGCACCCATATATGGACAACAAATGGGGCCCACCAAAGTGGCCCACTATCCCCAAAACTAAGATGTTACATAAGTATTTTCTGCATGCAGGACAGCTGGACAGTCCAGCCCTCTTGGGCCCACTCCATGGAGCTCGAATCAAGGGTGGATGGTGTGGGCTCCATCCTACATCAAAGTGGGGTCCAAACCTTAGAAAATACCAAAAAAATCTTGAAGAAAGGCATTGTGAATAGACCTTACAACAATATACAAAACCATACAACAATGGGCCTGAAATCTGGACAGCAACATGTTGCTGTCCATTCCCAGCCCATTGTAAAATAAATGGATGGATTAAAGCTTAGATTCAACAAAATGGGGTCCACCTAGATGAGCCACATATATTCCAGACCCAAGCCCCTTACAAAATTAACCAAGAAATCAGGCCGTAGTGGCCATCCAACCCATGTAAATCGGATGGGCCTAGACGTCCAGCAGGTGAGCCTGGACATCTAAAAAATCTGAACGGTCTGAAATTTATGGACACATCAGGTGGGCCACATACATCAAGGACAAATGAGAGAGAGAGAGAGAGAGAGAGAGAGAGAGAGAGAGAGAGAGAGAGAGAGAGAGAGAGTCACGAGCATAGGGAGGACTCCGCCACAATGAGTCCTCCATAACACTCACAACCACATTTACATGATCATGGGTCCCATGAAAGCATGGGCCTTTACAAAATCAGGAATTTAAAGTGAGGATACCATCCCCACCATGGATCTAGGGTCTAGATGACCCACAAACCTATAAATCAAAGGGAAATTTCATGATGGGGTCTAGAGAGAATGGCCCCATCATGACAATCATGCATGCATAAAGTTGGTTATTGGCCACACTCATGGAGTTATGTAGGACCTCCACCATTGATTGGTAGGTCCTACACACTCCCAATTGAATGAAAAAGGTTCATACAAGAATAAAGGAAAGAAACTAATCCTATGGATCACCCACCTTAGATTGCTCCAAACTTGGACTCCTAGATCCTAGTGCACCATGGGATCCATATCAATGGGTGAGATTGGATATAAATGGTTAGATTTAGAGGATTAGAGGAAAAATGAGGCTGAAATGGAGGGAAGATGGGCTAGAATAATGGAGGGAAGTTGCTAGGGAAGAAGAGAAGAGAGAGAGGAATGAGAGGGAAAGAGAGAGAGAGAGAGAGAGAGAGAGAGAGAGAGAGAGAGAGAGAGAGAGAGAGACTTGTAGGAAAGAAATGATTGCAACCTTGTTTGGGGAAGAAAAATTTCAGCTTTTCTCTTGAGAAATGAGGCTTTGGTTAGAGAAATAATAATAAGCTAGCAAAAGAAAGCCTATTGGAGGCTATAGGCTAGGGTTGTGTGTGGTGTGTAGGTGATGGGTAGTGTAAATTATGGAATTTTAGGTAGTCTTAGGTAGTGTGTGTTGAAACTTATGCATTAGGGATGGGACCATCTAGGAAAATGTGCACACCATTCCTAGGTGGGTCATGTGATCATGATCAAGGGCTATAACATTAGATGCACATAACTTTTGATTTATACATCAGATAGACACATAAGACGCGTCGTTGGAACCGTAATGATGATGCGATCTGGCATAGTTTTTAGGTCAATCTGACTCGGGTCTACGTGTCCGAACTCAAGAATGACCGCAAATACTGCCCGGAGGTCGCATGTTGCCGAAATTTGGCCGATAAGACCACGGGACCCAAATAAACAAAATGCATACTCACACACACATGCACACATGCGAACTCGGGTCGGGTCACACAATCCTCTCCGCCAACAAAAAAAATTTATCCTCAAAATCAACAAAACTGGAACAACAAAATGCATAAACATCATATATATATATATATATATATATATATATATATATATATATATATATATATATATATATATATATATATATATATATATATATATATATATATATATATATATATATACCTCAATCATTAAATACAAGAGGAGGTAATGCAAGCAATACAAGTAATCAATCATTGAATAATTGGGGATAATGCTCTCTAATCTTGGCCTCGCGTTCCCAAGACGCCTCGGCCTCCGAACGATGACCCTATTACACCTTCACCAAGGGGATGACCTTGGTCCTAAGGACCTGCTCATTCCGATTAAGAATACGAATCAGCTTCTCAATGTAGGAAACATTCTCAAGGACCTCAAGTGGCTGCCAATTAATCATGGGAATAGTGTCTGATGCACATTTCCACAATATAGAAATATGGAATACATTGTAGATCGTAGACAATTTAGGAGGTAAGGCAAGCCTATAGGCCATAGTACCCAAACACTCAGTAATCTCAAAAGGTTCAATAAATCTCGAGGCGAGCTTTCCCTTCACACCAAAGAGAACCACGCCTTTCATAGGAGAGACCTTGAGATACACCATATCCCTGACTATGAACTTGAGGGGTCGACGCCGACGATCAGCATAACACTTCTGTCGGTTCTGAGTTGTGCGCATTCTCTACCTGATAACGTCAATAGCCTTTGACGTCTGCTATACAAGCTTGAGACCTAAGAGACGATGCTCTCCTACCTCGGTTCGACAACTAGGAGATCTGCACGGTCTACCATAAAGTGCCTCAAAGGGAGTTATGCTGATAGTCGCCTGATAACTATTGTTGTACGCGAACTCGGCTAGGCGCACATGCTCATCCCAACTGCCCGCAAAGTCAATCAAACATGCCCTGAGCATATCCTCAAGGATCTGGTTGACCCTTTCGGTCTGCCCATCCGTCTGCGGATGATAAGCGGTGCTGAGATGCAAAGTGACCCCCAATGCCTGCTGAAAACTCCTCCAAAACTGAGACATAAATCTGGAGTCTCGGTTTGAAACAATCGAAACTGGGACGTCTTGCAGTCTCACAATCTCCTCAATGAATATCCTCATCAGCCGGTTTATAAACCAGGAAGCACGCACTAGAATGAAATGAGCCGACTTCATCAAACGATCGACGATAATCCATATGGTATCGTGATCGCACTGAGTCCTTGGTAAACTTGTGATGAAGTCCATCGATACGTGCTCCTACTTCCACTCTGGAATGCTCAACGGCTGTAAGGGATCATGGGGTCTTTGGTGATCGGCCTTAACATGCTCACATGTGTCACACTTGGCCGTAAAATTAGCAATCTAGCGCTTTATCCCCTGCCAAAAATATTGCCTCCTCATATCACGATATATCTTCGTGGAACTAGGGTGAATAGTAAATCTTGATCGGTGTGCTTCGATCATCAGATCATGTAGCAACTCTGGCATGTCCGGGACACAATCAGCCTCTAAAGCGCAATCCACCATCGGAACCAATCTACCAGCCTGATTGCTCCACGGAGGCGACCTCTGCTCGGTACTCCTGAAGTGACTCATCCGTCTGCTAATCTTCGATCAACCTAGCCACCAAAGAGGGTTGAATCGACAAGCTCAAAAGCTGAACAATGGAAGACTGCAGACTGAACTCAAAGTCATACGCTAAAACATCCTCGAACATCTGACACTGTCGAACCATCATATGTGCCACCAGGCCTTGTGGCTAATGGCTGAAGGCGTCTGCCACCACGTTTTCCATGCCCGGGTGGTACTGAAAGTCAAAATCATAGTCTTTCAGTAACTCCATCCATCGCCTCTGTCGCAGGTTTAACTCGGACTGGAAAAATAGATATCTCAAGCTCTTATGATCCGAGAAGAGCTCGAACCTGACCCCATATAAATAATGCCTCCACACCTTCAGTGTGAAGACAACTGTTGTAAGCTCCAAATCATGAGTAGAGTAATTCAGCTCATGGACCTTGAGCTAGCATGAGGCATACGCCACTGGCTTCCTGTGCTGCATCAATACAAAACCCAAGCCAACTGTGGAGGCATCGGTGAAAACAATAAAACCCTCACTCCCATCAGGAAAAGTGAGAACAGGAGTAGACATGAGGCAATCTTTCAACTCCATAAATGCCTTCTTATAAGCGTCACTCCAGATGAACTCGAAGACATTTCGCGTCAACTAGGTCAGTGGTGCAGCAATAGGGGAGAAACCCTCGATAAATCGTCGGTAATATCCCGCTAGACCAAGGAAACTGTAAATCTCGGATGCATTCGTGGGTTGGCCCTATTGACGCACTGTATCAACCTTCGAGGGTCCCACAGTGACACCCTACCTCGTCAGCACGTGACCGAGGAACTTCTTCTCCTCCTGCCAGAACTTGTACTTCTCCAGCTTTGCATATAGGTGGTGGGCACGGAGGGTCTCAAGCATAATACACAGGTGCTCGGCATGGTACTCACGGGTCCTCAAATATACAAGTATATCAACAATGAATACCACCACGAACTGATCAAGGAATGGCCGAAAAACCTCCTTCATCAGTTGCATGAATACGGCGGGCGCATTAGTTAGTCCAAACAACATGACCAGGAACTCGAAGTGACTATACCGTGTCCGGAAAGCTGTCTTCAAAATGTCCTTCTCTCAGACCCGAATCTGATGGTAACCGGAACACAAGTCTATCTTAGAAAAATACTTCACACCCTATAACTGATCAAACAGGTCATCAATACGGGGAAGCGGGTATCGGTTCTTAGGTGACTCTGTTGAGCTCGCGATAGTCCACATAAAGCCGTAACGAACCATCCTTTTTCCCAAGGTGAACTGCTGGAACAAATAAAACCTAACTTCCAGAGCTCATCCAACTGCTCCTGCAGTTCCCTCAACTCCAACGACGCTATCTGGTAGGAGGCCTTCGAGATAGGCACAGTACTGGGCACCAAATCAATCTAGAACTCTACTTGGTGATGTGACGGCAAACTCAAGATCTCCTGAAACACATCTGGGTACTCACAAACAATTGACAGCTACTCAATACTCTCTGCCACAGAATCCTCAACGACCGAAGCCAAGAAACTAGATAACGACTCTCCTCTAGGCTCAGTGATAAACTGGAATACTGGTAAGCATAGAATGTGAAATGTGATTGTCCTCGCAACACAGTCCAAGATGACACGATACTCTGCAAGCCAGTCCATACCTAAAATAACATCAAATCCTGCTATCGGCATCACAAATAGGTCGACGGGAAGAAACATCTCGCCCACCAACACCGGGCAAGAAGGACAACGATGGGTTAACATAACGGACTTCTCCATGGGAGTCGAAATGGCCAAGGCCTCAGACACAACCTCTGACGAAATTTTGATCGATCGACAAAACTGATCAGCCAAAAAGAATGGGAAGCATCAGAATCAAACAAAATATGAGCAACGCAAGCAAAAACAAGAAGAATACCCTCAACGACTCCACCGGTCAATGACTGCGGGTCCTGGCTTGGCTCCTGCTGCACAGAATAAAAACAGCCTTGAACTGGTAGGGAAAGTAACCCAGAAGACTGAGGGTCCTGAGTCTATACATGCTGGACTGCGATACATACTGAACCTAGGGACCAGACATACAGATATCCCCTCTGCTGGTTTGCGGCTGCTGCTGTCTCTGTTGACGAGGTCTTCTTGGCTGCATCTGCTGCTGAGGAGGAGCCCTAGGAGCGGTGGGTGGAAGTTGTGCTCTCTACTGATGCTAAGGAGGATGAGGAGGAGGCAACTGTGATGGCCTCTACTACTGAATGGGGAGAGGGCACTCACTCCTTCGATGCCCAACCTGCCCACAACCGAAGCATACACCGAAAAAGCTGAAAGATGAAGTGGCTAACAGTGCTGAAGGTGATAATGAAGCTACTGTCCAAACCGCAGGCTGTCGAAATCCTAATTTGCCCCTCCATCTCTACTGATAGTGCTGCATGGAACTGCCAACTGGTGCTCTCCTCATTCGGTATCCACTGGAACTCTGCTCTCTTGACCTCTGGGTCATAGTCTAGTCCTCCTCATAAACTAGTGTTGGATGTATGACCTGGTCGAACGTCTCTAAGCAATGCCCTACTACACGGCTGCGAAGGGCAGGATGTAAACTAGTCATAAAATGACGGGCCCTTATCTCTCATCCTTGGTGAGATGAGGAGAAAATCTAGACAAGGCTAAGAAATGGCCTCATACTGAGATATGGTCAAATCTCCCTGAACCAGAGTCTCAAACTCGATAGCCTGCTGGATCTGAACATGCTCAGGGAAGAACTTCTAGTCAAAATGGACCACGAACTCCTCCCATGTCCAAACGAACTGAGGCCCGACCATCCTGGATAAGGATTACCACCAATGACAGGCCTCACCCTAAAGAAGGTAGGTCGCAAGGGATACTCTCTAATCCATAGGACACTGTATAGTGTCAAAATCCTTGCAACCTCAATGCATCATGCCTCGGCAGTAGAAGGATCAGGGTTACCACTAAACCTCGGGGGATCATGCTGTTAAAACTCTTGAGCTATCGCACTAGCTAGGGGTGAATCAGACTACTTAGAAACCTCGGCGGTAGCAGGCTAACGGGTCTACAATGTAGTGGCAACAAGCTGCATCAACTGCTGAAAATGCTCAGCTCTTATAGATATTGTCAGAAAGGTAGGGGCGACACTCGCCTCTAACGGAGGCACGGGTACGGTTGGAGGAGTAGGAGCCTCAGTAACTGGAGCAATAGGCTAAGGAGGAGGAACCAGAGCAACTGAAGGAGCAGATGTTACAAGCTCCACTGGAGGAACAGGTTGGATCGAAACTTCTACAATCGAATCCTCAACAACAGTAGGATATGCTCGAGTAGGATGGGTACCTTGGGCACCACGACCACGGGTGCCATGACCACGCGGCATCGTCTACAAAATAATGATGATGTAAGGAATCAGGATAATTATAGGCTCAATACGGAGTGAAATAAAGGATCTCGGGAAACTACTTGTCCTATGCCCTTAACAGACATGCGATGTTATCCCAAGTTATTACAGAATAACTTGTTATGTTCTGATACCAACTCCTGTCACACCCTAGACTTATGTAACTAGACTCACAAGGAACCCGATGACTAGTTCTGGCTGCAACAACCTCCGTAGTACCCCATTCTCGGCTCCTGAGACAGGTTCTGATCTTAGGATCCTACAAGGAAGATTTCCTTAGCACTATAATCATTCCAATACGAGCATACCTAAGATCATAACAAGTACATCTGAAAATAATAAAGGACACATATATCACAAAATTCATTAAGAATTTAAACCTTTACAAGCTTACATCAGGTCCGAAAGGACATACATAAGATAATGGGAAAAGAGAGAAAAGGGTCAACAACACCGGAGTCCTCAAGCTCAACTCCACTCCACGCTCTGCTGCTACGTCACCTACCTAGAGTCTCCTGCACGCATCAATCGTGCATAAGCTTATAGAAGCTTAGAGGGTGGTGTAAGTGTGTGATAATGGTGCACTGAAGAATAGTGGAGGTATAGGGAAAAAATCATGCTCAAACAGAATATCACTAGCCTTACCAAGGCTTATCATGAATATGAAGCAATGAGTACTAGACGCCACACCAAGGTAATGTATGAAGGGGCTTACACAGCCAATGTTAATGTGATGCAAGTAATGTCAGTGCTCATATCCGAACCACATATCAAGTACATTTTCAATCATAAGAAAATCAACGGGGTCCATTACACTGCTGATTAACTTCCCCTCTACAGACCCGCATAGTCAAACGAGCATAAGAGACCTCACTACCTACCTGTGGACAATCAATCACCAACAAGGCCT
Organism: Magnolia kwangsiensis; assembly: GCA_037074715.1. NCBI lineage: Eukaryota > Viridiplantae > Streptophyta > Magnoliopsida > Magnoliales > Magnoliaceae > Magnolia > Magnolia kwangsiensis. Next base: position 185,499,388 of record CM073572.1, on the reverse strand, counting down.
AATGGTAGTGGACCCATTTCACGAGCTAGTCAGTCTCAGCCTAATAATGCCCTCCCTCACTGGTGGATAAGGCCACATCCCTACCCAACCAACTACACCATAGTAGGAGTAGCGGCCTAATGGTATAAGGCCCTTGTGCGCTCATAGTTTCTACTCAGTCAAGACGTTAGGGCATTCCCTTGGTACCATGGAAGTTTTAAAAATTTCACCGATGGGCATCCTATGCACCCAGTATACTCAAATAATATTTCCGGTGTCCACACATAAGGTCATCCACGAACGTCCCTATGGAGGCAAGGTCCTGATGAAGCAAGGGCGGTATCATCATAAAATGCGATAACAATACATGAGTCACACACATAAATCATGCACTAGCTGAAGGCACATAATGTGCATGAGGGGAGAAACTTCATCCCTCAATGACCACCACACAATGCAATTAATTCATTCAGATGATGCATATGGGTCACAAAATGTAAGTGTGCTACGTGTGAAATTATGAAATCCTCCATCCTGAGGAGGGTCAAGGTCTAGGCATATAGATAGGTATTCTAAGAAGAAGAGAAGTCCTTTAGTGGGTGCCCAGTAATTTGGGATGGCCTACAAGCTAAGAAAGAGTCATTGCGTTAAAGAGGGATGGTCCTAGCCAACCCAAGGTGGGCCTTTAACTACCTATAAAGTCCTCTATGGGCCTAACGTAGGGCCACCAAGGAGGACATCTAACCTCAACTGGGTCCCAAAAAGGTAGTCTGCTATGCATATGATAAGTGATCTAAGGTCTAAGCAATGTATAGTCTAGTGGGCCATACCCAAAGCCCAAATCTTAAGCCATGTAGTGGGCCCTCAAGTGTGGTTTGGGCCCAACCATAAGGATCATGGGTTCACTTATTGTGGTGGGCCCAATGGGCAGCCCATTATCGTTTTAAAAAATGGAAAATCCTTATATTTAACGCAAGTAAGTTGGGCCTCACATCTCGGCCCAAGTATGGATTTATTATAGTGGGCAAGCAAGGGCTAACTACTTAAGTATGTGGCCCATAAGACCCATCACAATGGCGTGGTAAATATAGGACCCAAGGGCCCAATGGGCCTATCAAAAGTTCCAACCTAACCAAGGCTATAAGGCCCATTAACTAACTAAGAGACTAGCCCAAGAAGAATCCGATTGAAATGGGCCTTTAATCATGCACTAATTAAGTCCAAAAATAAAATTAAAATGGTATGATAATTGACTTAAATCCACCCCAAATCTAGTGGGCCATACTACCCCAAAACAGACATTTATAGGCAGCAACATTGGGTCCATTGTTGAATTTCCAGCCCACTCGCTTTCTGGGTTTGTTGGAGTCCAGTAAATAAATTAATTTATAGTATTTATTTTTTGATGACTCACACACATCACTATGGGTCCCAATAGATGAGAGGGAAATATACAACACACACTAGAAGTGAGCCATGCTGTTGGAATACAGGACCAACAACAGCCCAAGGTTGGGGCATCCCATAGTGGGCAGTCCTACGGGCCTAGGTATTTGGCCCAAAACTGACCTAAATTTACAGGCTACACCATGGTTAGTACAGGGGACCTATAGCCCTAAAACTTTATAGGATGGTCCTTCCATATATGGGCCACAACTCAACAAAATTTCACAATTTTTTAATGGTCAGAAGTATTTTAATTAATTTTAATAAAATATGCTATCTAACAAATCTGGTTAATCTGGACGTCTGGACGAGGTGGGCAAGTCCGGCACTTGCCATGGTGTGCATAGGGGTCTATTGGCCCCAAAAATTTGTAAGTGGGTCCCACCATGGGTGGAACACCTCCTTGTAAATTTCATAATTTTAGAATACTCAAAAGTATTTTAATTAATTTAAAGAATATAATCTGTCTAGGGTGAAATATTGCTGGAATAAAACTGACTTGGATTTGGGCCACCCAATGGGTGGGTTCTAGGCCTCCAAAATTCATGAAATTGGGATCCAAAGTCCCTTATCAAGACTACAACAAGGTGAGACCTAGAAATATGACCCACCTTTTTAGAAAGTATTTTTAAAATTTTGATTTTATGGGACTACACTGTTGGACTATACAGCAGAAATTTCTTGCAATCTAGTATGTTGGCTGACCCTTTTAGATGCCCAAATGGGATCCTTAGCCCTAAAATTATGTAGGTAGGTCTTACCATGGGTGGGACACCTCCCTACAAAAATTTAGAATTTTTAGAATAGTAAAAATTAATTTATTTAACTTCTGCAATTTATGGACAGCAAGGTTGTAAATAAAATTCTGTTGCTAAAAAAAATGTTGCTGGTCCCATCTTGCACACCCAATGGGGCGGGCCCAGGCCTGTCAAAGCAAAGGGGAAATGGGTGGATTTCATGCACCCCTATATGGACAACAAATGGGGCCCACTAAAGTGACCCACTATCCCCAAAACTAAGATGATACATGAGTATTTTCTGCATGCAGGACTGCTGGACAGTCCAAAAAATTTGGACTGTCCAGCCCTCTTGGGCCCACTCCATGGAGCTCAAATCAAGGGTGTATGGTGTGGGCTCCATCCTACATTAAGGTGGGGTCCACACCTCAGAGAATACAAAAAAAATCTGGAAGAAAGGCATTGTGAACAGACCTTGCAACAACATACAAAACCATATAACAATGGGCCTGAAATCTGGACAGCAACATGTTGCTGTCCATTTACAGCCCATTGTAAAATAAATGGAGGGATTAAAGCTTAGATTCAGCAAAATAGAGTCCACCTAGATGGGCCACATATACTCCAGACCCAAGCCCCTTACAAAATCAACCAAGAAATCAGGCCGTAGTGGCCATCCAACCCATATAAACTGGATGGGCCTGGACGTCCCAAAAATCTGGACGGTCTGTAAAATATGGACACATCAGGTGGGCCACATACATCAGGGACAAATGAGGGAAGGAGAGAGAGAGAGAGAGAGAGAGAGAGAGAGAGAGAGAGAGAGAGAGAGAGAGAGAGAGTCACAGCCATTGGGAGGACTCTGCCACAATGAGTCCTCCACAACAATCACAACCACATTTACATGATCATGAGTCCCATGGAAGCATGGACCTTTACAAAATCAGGAATCTGAGATGGGGATACCATCCCCACAATGGATCTAGGGTCTAGATGACCCACAAACCTATAAATCTAAGGAAAATCATATGATGGGGTCCAGGGAGAATGACTCCATCATGGCAATCATACATGCATAAAGTTGGTTGTTGGCCACACTCATGGAGTTATGGAGGACCTCCACCATTGATTAGTGGGTCCTACACACTTTCAATTGAATGAAAAAGGTTCATGCAAGAATAAAGGAAAGAAACTAATCCTATGGATCACCCACCTTAGATTGCTCCAAACTTAGACCTCCTAGCTCCTAATGTACCATGGGATCCATATCAATGGGTGAGATTGGATTTAGATGGTTAGATTTAGAAAATTAGAGGGGAAATGAGGCTGGAATAGAGGGAAGATGGGCTAAAATAATGGAGGGAAGTTGTTAGGGAAGAAGAGAAGAGAGAGAAATGAGAGGGAAAGAGAGAGAGAGAGAGAGAGAGAGAGAGAGAGAGAGACTTGTAGGGAAGAAATGATTGCAACCTTGTTTGGAGAAGAGAAATTTCAGCTTTTCTCTTAAGAAATGGGGCTTTGGTTAGAGAAATAATAATAGGCTAGCAAAAGAAAGCCTATTGGAGGCTATAGGCTAGGGTTGTGGGTGTGTATAGGTGACGGGTAGTGTAAATTATAGGATTTTAGGTAGTGTTAGGTAGTGTATGTTGAAACTTGTGAATTAGGGATGGGACCATCTAGGAAAATGAGCACACCACTCTTAGGTAGGCCATGTGATCATAATCAAGGGGTATAACATGAGATGTACATAACTTATGATATATACATCAAATGGATGCATAAGATGCTCGTTGGAACCGCAATGATGATGCGATCACAATGACATAGTTTTCTGATCAATCCGAGTCAAGTCTACATGACTGAACTCGAGGATGATTGCAAACACTACCCAAAGGTCATGGGTCACCAGAATTTGACCGGTAAGAATGCGGGATCCAAAAAAATGAAATGCACATAAGCGAACTCGAGTCAAGTCTCACAACCTAAAAACTAAAACCTAAACCTAAACCTAAAACCTAAAGGTAATCTCAAATCTCTATACCTAAACCTACACATAATCCTAATCTCAACTCCCTAACCTAAACCTAAACCTAAACTTGAAAACCCAAACCTAAACCCCATCCTGAACCCGAACCCGATTTCCTAAACCTAAACCTTAACCTATTCTCAATTCCTTAAAGCTATAACCTATAACATATAACCTAAACCAATAACCTTAACATAAACCTAAAACCTAAATGTATTCTCAAATCTTTAAACCTAAACCTACGCCTAATCCTAATCTCAACTCCTTAACCAAAACCTAAACATAAACTTAAAAACCCAATCCAAAACCCAAACCCGATTTCCTAAAACTAAACCTTAACCTATTCTCAATTTCCTAAACCTTAACCTATAACCTAATTTAAACCTAAACCTATAACCTACACTTATAACCGAAATCTAAACCTACAACCTAAACCTAAATCTAAAACCTAAATGTATTCTCAAATCCCTAAAACTAAACCTACACTTAATCCTAATCTCAACTCCTTAACCTAAACCTAAATCTAAACTTGAAAACCCAAATCTAACCCCGATGCCGAACTCGAACCCAATTTCCTAAACCTAAACCTTAACCTATTCTCATTTCCCTAAAGCTATAACCTATAACCTATAACCTAAACCTAAACCTATAACCTTAACCTAAACCTATAACCTAAACCTAAACCTATAACATAAACCAAAACCAAAACCAAAACCTATAACCTTAATCTAAACCAAAACTCATAACCTAAACTTAAACCTATAGCCTATAACCTAAACCTAAACTTATAACCTATAACCTAACCTAAACCTAAACCTAAAACCTATACCTAAACCTATAACTAAAACATATAAACTAAAACCTAAACCTAAACCTAAACCTAAAAACTAAATGTATTCTCAAATCCCTAAACCTAAACCTACACCTAATGCTAATCTCAACTCCTTAGCCTAAACCTTGTAAGTGCTATGGTTTTATGTTCCTTTTGTTGTCAAAATTTGTGGTGCTAAAACCTTTATCTATGTCTTGTGTAGCTCATTGATATTGCTTCAACGCTCTAAGTAGTTTACTTCAAGTCAAGAACGAATAATGCAAGTACAAACTCCTTCAAATACAAGTGTAAATTTGCTTCAAGAAATGCAAGTACAAGATACAACAGTAGAAGTGATCTTGTTCAAGACTCAATGCCAGTGTACAACACAAGATGAATGGTTATTCAAGCTTTAGAAGATCTCTTGTTTCAGTGCTATATTATGTTCAAAGTTCTCAAGTTTCACAATGATCAAAGGTCATCCATCAACTGAAGATACGAAGTCTCCAAGTTCATACCTCACTTTCAAGGTAAGATTGACCTTAGATTGTCCTTAGGATAGGTCATTTTGGATACATATGTCATTTTACATGGATCTGGACTGTTCTAAGACTAGTCTTGAATCTTGTTCGATTAGTCCTAGCATTACCTCGACCAGTCCAAGAGATTCTAAGACCAGCCCTAAGTTTGTTGCAAATTTTTAAACTTTTTTGTTCATCCACGACCAGTCCTAGACTCACTACAAGAAAGAGAGTTTTCAGCGACGAAAATTTTTTTCGTCGCTAAAAGTCACTTTTAGCAACGAAAATTATTTTCAGCGCAAAAAGTTTACTTCTAGCGACGAAATTGTAAATTTGTAGCTAAAAGTGACTTTTAGCGACGGAAATTTTCGTCGCTAAGGGCTATAAACAATTTTTGGAAAAATATCGAAAGGGTTACTTTTAGCTACGAAAACTTTCGTAGCTAAAAACGTGGATGAGACTTTTAGCGACGAAAAGTTGTAAACAATTTTTTAAAAAAATCGAAAGGTTTACTTTTAGTTACGAACATTTTCGTAGCTAAAAAACGTAAATGAGACTTTTAGCAACGAAAATAGATGTCGTTAAGGTTGTTTTCAATTTTTCAAAAAAAAAATCATCCCGACTTTTAGCAATGAACCATAATCGTCGCCAATAATATTTTTAGCGAGGAAAATGTTCGTCGCCAAAAGTGTTATAACTTTTAACTTGATAAATTTCACCCTGATTTTTAGTGATGAACCAAAACCATCGCCAATAATATTTTTAGTAGCGACGAACAAAAACCGTCGCCAATAATATTTTTAACAATGAAAGTAGTTGATAAATTTCGCCCTGACTTTTTGCGACGATCCAAAACCATCACCAATAATATTTTTAGCGACGAAAATGTTTGTCGCCAAAAACTGTTGTAACTTTTAGTTTGATAAATTTCGCACTGAGTTTTAACGACGAACCAAAACTGTCGCCAATAATATTTTTACTGACGAAAATGTTCATTGCCAAGTGTTGTAACTTTTAGTTTGAAAATTTTCGCCCTAACTTTTATCGACGAACCAAAACTATTACAATAATATTTTTAGCGACGAAAATGTTCGTCACCAAGTGTTGTAAATTTGAATTTGGAAAATTTCGCCCAGCCATTTAGCGATGAACCAGAACCGTCGCCAAAACATCCTTTAGCGACAAAAAATGTCGTCACCAAAAGTATTGTAAATTTTCGCCCTCACATTTAGTGACGAACCAAAAACGTCGCAATAAGATTTGTAGCGACGAAAATATGCATCGCCAAAAGTGTTGTGAATTTTAACTACGACAATTTCATCCTGACTGTCAGCGACGAACGAAAACCGTCGCCAATGACAGTTTTAGCAACAAAAATCTTCGTCACCAAGTGTGGTAAATTTAAAGTTCAAAATTTTCACACCGACATTTAGCGACGAACTAAAACTGTCGCCAAAATATCCTTTAGCATTTAAATTTTTGAAAAAAAAATAAAATGTCAAGAAGTTTACTTTTTGCGACGAAATTTATTTCGTAGCTAAAATCCACCTTTAGCGACGAAAAGGGTGTTTTGAATTTTAAGAAAAAAATTTTCACAGTCTTGGAAATGTGCACGATAGGACTTTTGTAGACGAAAATGTTCGTCGATAAAAGTGTTTTCCTAAATCTTTTTCCCGATGGCTGAAAACCATCAGTAATATTGTAAAAATGTTTTATTTTAAATATATATATATATATATATATATATATATATATATATATATATATAGTTTTTTTGTCATAGGAATGGAAATTTTTTTATATATATAATTAAAAAGGTAATATTTAAATGATTTGTAATATCACATGAAAAAGAATATTGAAAAGTTTAAAAATCCTACCTATGTTTAAGACAAATTTTGAGAATAAAATAATGCTTGAAGAAAAAAAATTGGCATTTTGAAATTTTTGAGAAAAAATTAAAATATGAGAAATTTTTTGAGATTTTGAGAATAAAAATTCAAAATTTGTATTTTTAATATTTTTGAAATATTTTATAATAAAAATGATATTTAGTTAAATGAGAAAAAAATATACATTTTGAAAAAAAAAGTTATTTTTAAAAGGAAATTGAAATTTATTTGTGAAAAATAAAATTACTAAATTATTAGGCACATCCACTAATTGAAACTTTAATAATTTTTTTGACATTCTAATCAGTTTAAATTGAATAGTAAATAACTTCAGATGTTTAAATCAAATTTCACTGAAATGGTTGATCAATCTTGTATGCCCAATATCTCTCATATGTAGCTTGATTGAGGTGAATAACTAGTCAAATTGAGAGTACTGATCAGTAAAATAGAGTGAATGGACCAGACATGTAAAATGGGTCAAATATTCTAGTTAAAATTGTGACCCAACTTACTGACCTCGTGAGAACCTAAGAATTAATGTAAGTTTGTTTTGTTGGGCCCATCATGATGTGTGTTGAACATCAACACCGTGAATTTGACGTGTCCCCTTTAGTTTATGAGATATCTCAAAAATCATCTGTATACGAAACTCAAGTGGGCCAATCATCTAAAACTTTGTGAAGACATCCTAAAAAAAATATAAAAGCACTTGGTGGGGCCCAAATGAGTTTTGGATGCGGTTGAAACTTGGTTTGACCCCTCATCCAAGTGGGACACACATAACGAGTGGGTTGCATATGTGAATCACATTTAGGCAGACCCAGTATATGATTATGAATGTTTTAAGGAAACCCTTCTACCCTTCACTATATTTTGGTGAGTTACTCGTTACCTTTACCAGAGTAAACTCTGTGGGGTCTACTATTATTTATTTATTTTATCCACTCCATTCATCCATGTTAATAGATAATTTGAAGTCAAAAGAACAAAAAGGAAGCATATCCAAAGCTCAAGTGGACCACACCTCAGGAAATAGCATGATTGGACCTCTACCATTTAAAATTTCTTAGAGCCCATAGAAGTTTTGGATCGAGCTGATGTTTGGGTTTTCTATTCATTCATATATTTTTGATATTATGAACAACCTTTAACTATTTTCGGATAATTTAATCAGTCCAGATTGAAGAGTAAATAACTTCTCAGATGTTTAAATCAAAATTTACTCAAATTGTTGATCAATCTTGTTTGCCTGATATCTTTCTCATATGTAGCATGATCGGGGCGAGTGACTAGTCAAATTGAGGGTAATGATCAGTAAAGTAGAGTGAATGGACCAGACATGTAAAATGGGTCAAATATTCTGCTTAAAATTGTGACCCAACTTATTGACACCTTGAGAACTTAAGAATTAATGTTAGTAAATTTTGTGGGGCCCATCATGATGTGTGTTAAACATCAACACCATGCATTTGATGTGTCCCCTTTTGCTTATGTGATATCTCAAAAATCATCCATATACGAAACTCAGGTGGGCCATACCATCTAAACTATGTGAAGACATCTAAAAAAATATAAAAGCACTTGGTGGGGCCCACATGAGTTTTGAATGCGGCTGAAACTGGGTCTGACCCCTCATCCAAGTGGGACACACATAATGAGTAGGTTAGATATGTGAATCACATTTAGGCAGGCCCAATATATGATTATGAAAGTTTTAAGGAAACCCTTCTCCACTATATTATGTGGTGTGGCCCACCCAAGTCACAGATTGACATTCTTTACACCATTCAATGCTTTTCTTGGATCATTATAAGATATTAAATAAAAAATGGGGCAAGTCCAAGGCTTAAGTGGACTACAAAGTGGGGATTGAACATCCACCATTAAAAATAACATTCACAAAAGTTTTGGATCAAGCTGATGTTTGTGTTTTCCCTTCATTCATAACTTTTTGATATTATGCATATGTTGGATGACAAATAAACATTACTGTGGGCCCAACAAAGGTATCAACGGTGGAAATCATTATTCAAGCTCATTTTACCAAAAATTTGGGCCCAACGAAGCTGATGTTTGTGTTTTCCCTTCATTCATATTATGAATATTAGTATTATTGTTGTGGGGCCCATTGCTTAGTAATCAACTGTGTTGATTTGATTGGACTTGATTTTTGGGCCCCACCTGATAGAACGTCCTTGAGCCCGTTCAGATACATTGGTGCAATGCATGCCAGGATTTTCTATTTAATAATTTTTTAGAATCGAAATCACTACATTTGGGCTTGTAGGTTTCGGGCCCACCATGAAGATGCCAGTCTTGACTATGCATATATTTTGAACTGGACCAGCGGCCGTCCATTCATCTTGATGGGGTGGACCACCAATGACTTTTACCGTCCACACTTTACCTTTAATCTTTTTTCTTTTTGAAGGGGCATCCCCAATCTAATTTTAACTGTTTCGTGTAACGTGGTCTACTATAGATTGAGATAAACCTAATTTTTGGTCTCAAACCATAAAATGACCTATAAAAATCCATGGACTGCATGGATGAAACACATACATCATGGTGGGCCCCACAGAGCACCGACCACCAGAAATTGGCAGTTGGCAGGGGACATGGATCAGCTACTGACAGGTTGAGCAGTGAGAGTTGCTAAAGAAGTGACATCACCAAGTTCTGTGGGCCCCACCATGATGTAGGTATTATATCCACACCATCCATCCATTTGGAGAGATCATTTTAGAGCAAGATCCAAAGAATGAGGCAGATTCAAAGATGGAGTGGACCCCACCGTAGAAAACAGTGGAGTGACGCCTACCGTTGAAACTTTCCTAACATCCACTGTGATATTTATTTGAAATCCAACTTATTTTATGGCTCTTAGAAGTTTTTAATGGTGGGCGTTACTCTGCCTATTATTTTTTGTGGTGGGGTCCACTCGAGGTTTGGATCTGACTCATTCTTTGGATCATGCTCTAAAATAATCTCCCCAAAGGGACGGACGATGCGGATATAATACGTACATCACAGTGGGCCCAGAGAACTTGGTGACGTCACTTCTATAGCCTTCGAAGGCGTCTTCATACATGCCCAATCTCTCTTTGCTCTTCCTCTTTCTTTCTTTCATCAGTTCTGTTTCTCTCCTTCCTGCGAAAATGAGAGAGTGCATTTCCATCAACATCGATCAGGCCGGTGTTCAGGTCGGCAATGCTTGCTGGGAACTTTACGGTCTCGAGCACGGCATTCAGGTTAATCATCTTCCTTAGATCTGATGCATTTCCTTTCAATATCTGCCTTTCCTTTTGATTTTTTGGAATTTTTCTTTAGATTTGCTTGTTTTTCTGTGTTTTTTATTGATCTCTAGCCAGATCTAGGGTTTTGTTTGAATAATGCTGTTATGTTTTCAATGATGTTGTGTGCGTTGTTGCAATTGATAGATCTAGGGTTTTCACATCAGAAGTCATTAGATTTGTTTGTTTCTGTTGTTTTCTTTGCCTGATTTGGATAGATCTGCTAGCATTTATATCTGCTTATGCATTCCTTCTGATTTTTATCAGATCTACGGATTTTCATACAGATCTGATGATTTCCTAAGCTATTTATCACTGTTTTGAGTTTTTCAGTATTTTCCTTCGTTTTTTTACCAAATCCGGTGATTTTATATGTGATCTATGAATGCATGGAGATCTTTCTTCATTTTTGTTAAGATCTGATGTCTTTGGTTCTTGAAATCTCGGATCTGATGTCAATGGTGGTTGCTTCCATCCCTGCTATGCTGTGGTCCAGTTGAGTTTTGGACTAGCCTTAAAAAAAAAAAAAAAAAAAAACTCAGGTCATAACGTAAGCCTGTGCAACTGATGGATGGGTGGATGCCACGTATTCATCATGTTTGCCCCATAAAGCTTTTTGTTGAACATGATCCCAATACCGTGGACATTAGCACTTCTTTCACCTTTGCCCTCCAACAAATCTGCTGTACAGGTGGTTGGTTAATAGTACAGAACCCATGCTGACAGGAATCTAGTTGTAAGCGGAAAAATCAGATGGTCAGGACTATCCAGTTAGTGTAATTTTCTGGTATTCACAAAAATTCAGATGATAGATGATAAAAATCCATTGATTCCTCTCATTCTAGCATATAACAAAAGGATTTAAGAACATTTTCCACCACATGGGTTATTCCAAAACCAAAATCATAGAACATCCGTTGAAGAAAGGATAAGGGAAAATCCGAAATACCCTTCTCCATGACGTGAATAATTCATATAGACAGGAATTCAAATTGAAAGCTCAGAAATCCATCGTAACCTATCATTCTACCATGTAACAAAGAAGAAGAAAAAAAAGAAGATTTATTTCGGTGTCATGGCTCATTCATATCAAACAAAATACAAACATAGATAAAAAAATCTGTAGGTTTATTTTATTCTAAAAAGAATAGAAATCCAGAAGACCTCTTTTAATGACATGGGCTATTCACATCCACCAACATCTAAGAAAAATAACTTGAGAACTCAAAATATTTCAATCATTCCAAAAGACCACATTCCCTTAAAAGAGGTCTTTTGTAACAAACAAGAAAAATACCTTGAGTACTCAAAATATTTCAATCTGATGCTTCTTTTATCTTTCTTCTGCATGTCAGTCCACTAGATTGATCAACTCCATCTACTTTCACTGTGCCATATGATTCTTCTAGAGGACAGTTGGATTCAAGAAAACTAGATCCCTCTTATGAAGACACATATGGTACTGGCGGTCTTGGGAAGAACCTTTCAAAATACATCTAAATGCAGACATTAGTTCTCACCAACTCATATTTTATTGTCATGAAGTGATCTAGGGGTTACTTGTGGTAGTTGGTAAGATATTGTGAATTACTGAAGGAATGTACTTGGCTAATAAAGGGGGTGTTTCTTCACAATAAAACAAATGCAACTACTAAAGTGCCACCTGTTGAGTTCAACATCAGATCATGAATCCTCTATTTACTTGTCCCTGTATTATCTTTTCTAGGAACTCCTTTCCTTCTAAATCTTTTTCTTACTCATTAGGGGGATGATGTCAAAGCAACATCATTCGACTGCGTGAGAATATGGATGTGGAGATAAATAATATCAAGGTTTGCCATGCGGGTACATTGATCTAAAACCATGCATTACTTGACTTCCTGAGAATGGATATGGTACATTGATCTTTTCCCCATAGTTTTCCGTATCTTGGATTTTTTTTTCCCCTTGGGTTGATAGATTCATTTTAATAATTCACTATGTGGCTATCATTGCAGTTGGTTCTGCATGATATTAAGTTGAATTCAACATCATGAGACTACATGTTAGATCTGCATCTTGTTTTTACTGCATGGAGGATGGAAATTCTGCTTGAGATTGTTCAGTTTTAGTGAAAGTGGTGAACTAAACTTGATAATGTAGACTGAGGAGATCTAGTCAATGTGGGAGGATTAAATTTATATGATGATCTGAACCATTCTTTCGATCTGGGACAATCATGAATGGGTCACAGAACAAAATTACAGTGATTGTACAGTCTCAATCATGAATGTTTCAATGGTGGGTGTTCATTCTCCATTTTTATTTTTTCCTATTATGTGGCTTACTTGCATTTTGTATCTGCTCCATCAGCTAGACATCATCATGATTAGGAACTCAAATGGACCTTCATCAGTATGATGTAAGTATCCGTTCTTCCATTGTTTCTATTATTGTTTTTTAGTCTAGTATATTAATCAGTAATAATATTTTTGATTACTCTTGTTGATGAGGATGATGGTCAAGGTGGTCCTAGGTCCTTTGACAAGCATTTCCATATATACATTATATAATTTGGCATATCTATGCATCAATCTCTCTTTCATAACAATGTTCACTGACATGTGCTGTAGAAGATGTTCTCACTTTATGGTACCTAGACACAAATGTTCTTGTAGTTGTAATCGGAGATATGTACTCTTACAGTGATTTTCTGAATATCATTATCTAATTGTGTTGTTTGTGTAAAGAAGATGTTTGATGTGGATCATTACTGAAAAATGATTGATGGTTATCATACATATTAATTTGACATGGAAGCTTATCGAAAGAGATGAGGCCTTGGTGCAAAGCAAGAGTGCTATAGAAAAAGGTTTATTTTTTAGTGTTTATTATTATTATTTTTTTTCATGCAGGATTCTCTATTTTCATCGACGATTTCATTGAATTGAAGTTGGGTTTCTTTGGAAATTGGTTTGGGATCTGTTTGATAGTATTTTTATGTTTGTTGAGTTGAATTCTTGAAGAAACGATGACCAAGAAAAGGAGGCGGTTGATTGATAAACATCCTGATGGCAGTAGTGGAGGTTATTCAAGTGGGATGCATGATCTTGAAACATAACTCAAGCTTTATGGTACGAATTCCAAAGAATTCAAGTGGAATTTTCTTTTCTTTTCCTTTTTTCCTTTCTTTCTGGAAGATGACTTTGAAATGGCATTTGGTTGTTTTGTTTCTTTGAGTTTGGCTCTCCAATGCCAGAAAATGGTAACTTTCATTTTGGGTTTTTAATTTCTTAGGTCCTCAACTGCAGAAATTCAAAACCCAAATCCAAATTTTGATTTTTGGATTCAAAATTGCTTAGCATTTAGAGAGCCAAAGTTTCTATGGCCTAAACATAGATGACTTGACCTTTTATTGTGCAGGTGTAGAAAGAAATAAAGGAGCTAATTCAACATTGAGATTGCTCAATCTCCTCTCAAGGGCTCGTCTCTTTTCTCAACACTTTTCAGGTATTTGGGATCTTCCCCTACTTCTGTTTCCACCATTGCTTCTTGAAAATCTGCTTAAGGGGTGAGAATGAGGAATTGTTGGGTTTTTGTCTATTTGATTTGGGCTGGATGAGTTCTTTTGTATCTACTCATGTCTTTTGGTAATTGATCGCAATGGTACAAAACTTCACGTTTTCTCAAATTCAAATTTCACAGTTTCACATTGGGCTGGCTTGCTAAAAAGGTGGTTGAACCTAATGGTGATCACATAGAGGATAAACCAGCAAGTTCCTCAGACATTTTACTCTTGGATGGATGATGAATGTATTTGCGAATGTAAATGAAAATAAAGAACTTATAACACACACACACACACATATGTTATCAATGGAGGATACCTTGTTTAGGGGGACATGAAATTCTTGTAGCTTATGGTATGATGTCCCAATATTGGTTGTATGTTACTAGTATGTAGTAGATAATACTAGGTTCAGTAGTAGATAATACTAGAGAATACCTAAACCCGATCCGAACCTGATTCCCAAAACCTAAACTTAAACCTATAACCTAAACCTAAACCTATGAACTAAACCTATAACCTAAACCTAAACTCAATTCCCAAAACCTTAACCTACACCCTAACCTAAACCTATTCTTAAATCCCAAAACCTATAACCTAAACCTAAACTTATAACCTAATGCTATAACCCATAACCTAAACCTAAAACGTAAACCTATGACCTAAACGCAAACCTATAACCTAAACCTAAACTCAAGTCCCTAAACCGTAACCTACACCCTAACCTAAACCTATACTTGTAACCTAAACCTATTCTCAAATACCTAAACCTATAACCTAAACTTAAACCTAAACCTATAACCTACCACTTATAACCTAAAACCTAAACCTAAACCTACACTTATAACCTATAAACTAAACCTATAGCCTAAACTTAAACCTAAAACCCAAACGTAAACCCGATTTCCTAAACCAAAACCTTAATGCATTCTTAAATCTCTAAACCTAAACCTAAACCTACACCTAATCTTAATCTCAACACCCTAACCTAAACTTAAACCTAAACTTGAAAACCCAAACCTAAACGCGATCCCGAACCCAATTTCCTAAACCTAAACTTATTACCTTAACCTAAACCTATTCTCAAATCCCAAAACCTATAACCTTAACCTAAACCTAAAACGTAACCTATAACCTAAACCTTAACCTATAACTTAAACTTACAACCTAAACCTATAACTTAAACTTGATTTCCTAAACCTTAACCTATAACCTAACCTAAACCTAAACCTATAACCCGAATCCAATTTCCTAAACCTAAACCTTAACATATTCTCAAATCCCTAAACTTAAACCTACACCTAATCCTAATCTCAACTCCCTAACCTAAACCTAAACCTAAAATTGAAAATCCAAACCTAAACCCGATCCCGACCTCGAACCTGATTTCCTAAACCTAAACTTAAAACCTTAACCTATACCTATTCCTAAATCCCAAAACCTATAACCTATAACCTAAACCTTAAGCTATAACCTAAACATATAACCTAAACTCAATTTCCTAAACCTTAACCTATAACCTAACCTAACCTAAACCTAAACCTATAACTTAAACTCAATTCCCTAAACCTTAACCTATAACCTAACCTAAACCTAAACCTATAACCTACACTAATAACCTAAACCTATAACCTAAACCTAAACCTAAACCTACAACTTAAACCTATAACCTAGCACTCATAACCTAAAACATAAACCTAAACCTGCACTTATAACCTATAACCTATAACCTAAACTTATAGCCTAAACTTAAACTTAAAACCCAAACGTTAACCTGATCTCGAACTCGAACCCGATTTCCTAAACCTAAACCTTAATATATTCTCAAATTTCTAAACCAAAACCTAAACCTACACTTAATCCTAATCTCAACTCCCTAACCTAAACCTAAACTTGAAAATCCAAACTTAAACCTGATCCTAAACCTGAACCTGATTTCCTAAACCTAAACTTATAACCTTAACCTAAACCTATTCTCAAATCTCAAAACCTATAACCTAAACATAAACCTAAAACTTAACCTATAACTTAAACCTAAAACTTAACATATGTCATGCCCCAGACTCGGTAACCGGAATCCCAAGAAACTCGATGGCCGGTTTTGGCCATAACAACCTCCATAGTACCCCATTCTCGGCTCTTGAGACAAGTTCCAATCCTGGGATCCTACAAGGAGGATTTTCATAACCGTATAATCATTAACAATATGAGTATACTTAAGATCACAACAAGTACATCTGAGAATAACAAAGACACATCGTAAAATTCATTATAAATTTGAACTTTTACAATCATCCATACGGTCCAAAAGGACATACATGAGATAAAAAGGAAAAAAAGAGAGGTCAGCAACACTGGAGTCCTCGAATGCTCAACTCTACTCTACTCTCTGCTACTATGATGCCTGCCTAGAATGTCCTATACGCATCAATCGTGCATAAGATTATAGAAGTTTAGAGGGTGGTGAAAGTGTGTAACAATGGTGCACAGAAGAACAGTAGGAGATGCAAGAAGGGAAACATGCTCAATGAGAATATCACTAACCTTACTAAGGCTTATCATGAATACGATGTGACGAGTGCTGGACGTCATACCAAGGAAATGCATGAAGGGGCTTGTACAACCAATGCTAATGCGATGTAAGTAATGCTAGTGCTCATATCCAAACCACAAGTCAAGTGTATTTTCAATCATAAGGAAATCACTGGGGTTCATTACACTGTTGAATGACTGATGCTCTATATACCCCGCACAGTCAAACGGGCATAAGAGATATCACTACCTGCATGTGGACAGCCAATCACCAATAAGGCCTGATGGTAGTGAATCCATTTACGAGCTGGTTAGACTCAGCTTAGTAATGCCCTCTACACACCAGGTAAGTAAGGCCACACCCCTTTCCAACTGACAACATGACAGTGGGAGTAGCAAACTAACGGTATAAGGTCCTCGTGCGCTCATGTATTCCACCCGGTCATGGCGTTGGAGCAGATCCTTAGTACTATGGAAGTTTTGAGAATTTCACCCATGGGGCATCCTATGCACCCGGTATGCTCAATTAATATTTTCGGTGTCCACATATACGGCCATCCACTGATGTCCTTGTGGAGGCAAGGCCATGATGAAGTAAGGGCAGATATCCACATGCTATGTAAATGCTAGATTCATGAGTCACACAATCATCCATGCATTAATCCCAAGTATCCATCATGCTCCAGAGGAAAAAACTTCATCTCTCAGGGAGATACTGTAAGTGTTATAGTGTATAGTCCTTGCTATTGTCAAATTTGTGATGACAAAGACACTGTTTTGAAGCTTGTATATGTGATGAACAAAAGACTTCAAGAAGCTTTCAAGTTTAAGAAGCCTTCAAGATAATCTCAGAAGTGTTCAAGTTTAAGAAGTTTTCAAGATTTCAGAAGTGTTCAAGTTCAAGAAATTTTTAAAATCAATATCTCGGGCTTAATTATACTCAAAGGTCACTTGTCTTCAAGTTTCAGTGTCCTTGCTTCATTATTGAGGTATGACTGACCTTAGGTTGACCTTTAGAGTAGGACATTTTGGATACATAATTCATATATGTTTTATAAGTAAATTTGGTTTGTTCTAAGACTAGTCCTGGACCTCGTTCGACTAGTCCTACCACTGGTTTGACCAATCCAAGAAATTTCACAACTAGTCCTAAGTTGTTAAGGATTTTTAAAATTTTTTAGTTATGCTACGACCAGTCTTGGTGACTGTTCGACTAGTCATAGGAACAGTGTCGACTGGTTGTTCGACCAGTCGTAGACCTTCGACTCAAAGTCCAACGTTGAAAATGTTGTGCCTACGACCAGTCAAAGGTGACCTACGACCAGTCGTAGGGTACCCACGATCGGTCGTGCAACTGTAAAATCTTATCGCGCTCGAAAATTCAAATTTCTATTGATTCTTCGACCAGTCGTAGAGGTCTTAAGACCAGTCGAAGACGTGTTTTGCTCAGCTATAAATAGAGCACGAATCACAGAATAAAATATAGAATTCAAGCTAATTAATTCAGCCTTCTGAGAGATAAGACTGTGCTCCATTCTAAGCTAAGTGTGCATATTTAATATTCTCTTTTATTAGCTTTATTAATTGATTTTGTTTCTTATATTTCAATCTAATCTAAAAAGAGGAATTGTTGTTTCCTTTTTTTTTGGAATCAAAATCAATTAAAGCTAGTATATTTTGATATAATTTAAAATCAATTAGAACTAGAACCATTGTAATGTGAGTTTGGACATTGAACTTGGACATTCAATCATTTACTCTGACTTGGGCTGCTACAACAAAGGAGATATTCATGTATTTTACATTTAATTGTAAATTCTTTTTTATTTTTGATTTTGTTTATTGTATTGGTTATCCGAGGAGAGCCAGGAAACTCAGAAGTGAGATTTTTTTTAATTGTGTAAGCCTACATAGAAAGACACAATTGTAAGGTTTTGGGTGAACCTGTAAAAATCTAATTTGATAGTGAATGCTAATATCCCCTATGTGAGGATATTAGGAGTGAAGTAGCATTCTGTGTGGCTATTATTTAATAGTTGGTGAACACACAGGCGAACCACTATAATCCCTTGTGTTTCGTGGTTGAATGGTTTATATTTCATATCTTTTATTATTCATTTGTGAGATGTATATGTGGATGTGAATGCTGTAATCTTTTATTTCAAGCATTGTGGGAATGTTGTAATAATTTAGCAATTATTTCTTGCGATTCCCTTATTAGTATTCTTATTTGTTCTAGTAAGGTTACCCTGCCATTTCTATGGTGCATGGTTGTCCTTAGAACAATGTATAATTGATTGCAGTTTATTCTTCAGTGCAGTTTTTATTTTATTTTCTTTTCCTCTTTGATTTGAGATTTGATACAAAGACCTTTTTAGAAATAAGGTTGTCCTACCATAAACTCTAGTTTTTGGTGTAATGTTGTCCTTAGAATAACATTTGTATCAACTTCTCAAGATCTGAATTTTGAGGTTGCTTTACATTTTTTACATTCTTGCATTGAGATTTGTTTACTTTAATTGTTGGCTACCGTATTTGTTTAATTTCTATTGTTACAAGTTTTATTTGGCATTGTCCTATTCAACCCCCCCCCCTCCTCTAGGACATATAGTTAGGCCTTTTCAAGTGGTATCAGAGCCTAATAGCTCTTTTTAATTCTTATTTCTTGGATTTATTTCCTGAGCTAATGATTTAAGCCATTTAAGATGTCAAATTTTAATAGCCTATCAGTCACTAGGTAATCACCCTTTGATGGCTCCAACTATGCTTATTGGAAAGCCAGGATGAGAATATTCTTAAAATCCATGAATGAAAGTGTGTGGCTGGCCACTGTGAATGGTTGGAACCCTCCTACCACTGAAGTAACTGGAGTTGATGGTTCAAAATCTATGAGAATAACACCTTATTTCTCATGAACCACTCTTCAGAAAAGTGAGAGTAGTGCAAATGCTAAAGCACTAAATGCAATCACTTGCGCACTATCACCGGATGAATTCAAAAGAATTATATCCCGTGATTCTGCAAAGCAAGCTTGCGATACATTAGAAATGACACACTAGGGTACCTTAATTGTCAAGAAATCAAAAGTCTAACTCCTTACAACCAAATTTGAAAAAATTCATATGGAGGAAAATGAAACATTTATGGACTTTTATACACGATTAAATGACATTGTAAATTCTATGTGGGGTCTTGGTGATAGAATCCCAGAAAGTAAAGTGTGTACTAAAATACTACGCTCGCTTCCTGAACGGTTCAACTTTAAAGTAACTGCAATCCAGGAACTTCGTGATACGAATAATATGAAGGTTGAAGAATTAGTTGGTTCTTTACAAACCTACGAGTTATCTTATAAAGCTCCAAAAGAAAAATCAATTGCTCTTAAAACTTGTAAAAATAATTTTCAAGAAAATTCTGATGTAGATAACTCTGAAGATGATATGGCTCTTTTGACAAAAAAGTTTTATAAAATCTTCAAAAGTAAAAAGAGAGTTGATTTTGAAAAAGATTATGATAAGAAAAAATCAAAATCAAAATCTAAATCTAAAACTTGAAAATCTTTGAAAGATAGTCAATGTTACAATTGCCAAGAATATGGGCATTTGGCTAACAAGTGTCCTGAAAAGGATAAACCCAAGAAGAAGGGTATGTTGGCTACGTGTAATGAATCCTCTGATTCTGAAGCTTCTTTTGAATCTGAAGATTCTGAAACTGAGTCGGGCAATAAAGTGAAAGCCCTTATGACTCTGTGAGACTCGACCCAAGTTCGCATCTGTGTATGTGTGTGTGTGAGTGTGCATTTCATTTCTTATGGTATCGTGTTCCTACCGGTTGAATTCCGGTGACGTATGACCTTCAGATAGTGTTTGCGATCATCCTTGAGTCCAGTCACGTAGACTCAACTCGGATCGAGCTGAGACCTATGCCATTGTAACCGCATTATTGCTGCGGTTCCAACGCTGCGTCTTGTGCGTCCGTTCGATGTGTGGATCATAAATTGTGTTCCTTTCATTATATGACCCTTGATTTTGATCATGTGGCCCACCTTGGAGTGGTGCATGTGGCCCACACTCTCTCTTTTGCACAAGTTCCAACACACACTACACACACCACCTAAATCTCCATAACTCACACTACCAAGACCTCACACACTACCCACACCTAACCTACCCTAGCAACATTGTTTGTATCACCATAGGTTAATAATTACTTTCCTTAAAAAGATTTTTCTCTCTTTCCCTCTCATTTCTCTCTCCTCTTCTTCTCTGGCAATTTTCCTCCATTTCTCCAGCCCATTTTCCTCCTTTTTTCAGTCCCCTTTTTCTCAATTTCCCCTCAATCCATCCATCCCAATCTCGTCTCAACCATCAATCTTGCTTGTTTGGAGCCTTAGAAGCCTAAAGTTAAGAGTTTTTGTAAAGATATTTGAGGTGGGTGCTCCTCTAGATGTAAAAATCTTATTTCTATAGCCTAGATATTTTCTTTCTTTCATGAGGAAAGTGTAGGACCCACCAATCAATGGTGGAGATCCCACACAATCCAATAGTTGTGGCCTAATGGCCTACCTTATGCATGCATGATCCATGCATGAGGCCTTTCTCTATGGGCCCATCATGACAGTTTTCTTTCATATCATATCATGTTTGGGTTATCTAAACCTTATAACCATGGTGGGGATGACATCATGCATTTAATTATAGGTCATGCATGTGCAAGATCCATGTTGTAAATGTAAATCTATATATGATGTGCGGGTGTGATTGATCTTGGGAGGGCTCAATAGTGGCGGAGCCCTTTCCCTATGGCCGGATTGTCTTTCTATCTCTCTTTTTCCTCATTTTATTTCCTGATGTTGTGGACCATTTGGTAGGCTTAGGACATCCAGAAATTTCAGCAAGGTGGGATGCCCAAACTGCCCATTGTTTGATTTTGGGTGTCCTACTTGCTGCCTTAATGATGCATGCAAGGTGTGTCGGCTTTAAATTATGACATGGATATTTGTGGGGCTTACTAAGGAAGGCCACATCATCCTCCATTAATGTATTTCCATTATTATTTAACTTATATAATAAATTTTATCTAAGTACATGTTGCTGTCCAGAATTTTCTGTACAATTTTTGGTTGTTTTTGAACCAGATTTTGGGACTGTTTGGGAGACTATTCATACCTATTAAATATACTTTTCTGAAAGGTGGGGATCTCATCTTGATGTCCCTCAAATTTCAGCCCCATCTGACCTTGATTGAGGTCCCAAAGGTGTGGTCCAAATGAGGTGGACAATCTAGATTTTCCGCACTGTTCCAGCAACATTCCACCATGGACAGTTGGATTTCTAGAATTTATTAAAATATATGTGTTTAAAAATTATAAAAATTTACAGGGGGGTGTCCCACTAATGTTAGGACCCACCTACAAAATTTTGGGGCCAATGGATGCCTGTACACACCATAGTGGTGGCTGGACCGGCCCATTGTAATATGGTGTTCAGATCAGTCCGATTTTCAGGACAGATTGATTTCTTTAAATAAATTAAAATATTTATAAATGTTCAAAAATTTTGAAATTTTGTAGGGTTGTGATCCACTCATGGTAGAACCCACGTACCAAATTTTAGGGCCAATGGACCCCTATACACACATTGGAGAGGGCCGGACTGGCCCATCACGTTGGGACGTACAGGTCTGTCCGATTTTCTAGACAGTCTATTTTGTTTAAATTAATTGAAATACTTATATCTAAAAATTCTAAAATTTTGTGTAGGTGTGGCCCACCTATGGAAGTATCACTCTGTAAAATTTCAGCCTCAAATGACCCTGTTTGAGCATCCAAAAAAATGGGCCAAGATGGTTGGACTCGCGGATTTTTCTGCTGTGCAGTCCAGCAATATGCCTTGATAAAAACCATAATTCAAAAATATTTCTTCTGATGATTGGCCACCTTTTTATATTTCCTCTCATTGTATGCATGATGAGGGACCTTGACCCTCAATTTTCAGAGTTTTAAAGGCCTTGGACACACTCCAATGGAGTTTTCAAAATTAGGACAGCAACATGTTATAATTATGCTTGGCCTTTGACTGAAATTTTGAGGAGTGGGGCCCACCACATTATAAAGATCTTAGGGAAAATGATTTATACCTTTAGTTCCTTAAATGTTGGGCTTAATAAATGTGTTTTTGAGGCGCACCATAGTTGAATTTAATTGGGTCCATGAATGTAGCTAGTTGAACTCTTTAGGCCTAATTGGGCTGGAACTTTCTAGATAGGCGCATTGAATTATTGGGCCATTTTTACCATACTATTGTGTTGGGTTAGTGGCCTAGATTACACAAGTAAATGGGTCCTTGGTTCCCCACCAAATCAACTTTATACTTGGGCTGGGCTGTAAGCCCAACTTACTTGACTAAGAGCATGACATTTTGCCCATGTGGTTTAAGCAATGGGCTGCCCACTAGACCACCATAATATATGGGATTAGTGGCCTTTATGTTGGGCCCTAACCTTCCCCCTTTGGGCCCATAGTGGTATATATGGGTTGAGTTATGTGTGTTTCCTTTGGACCCATATTTTAGGTAAGCTTTGGGCCGCCCTTTCTAAAGCCCAACATGAGTATTTATGGTAAGATTATGGCTGCTCATTTCTTATTTCTGATGTTACATGTGCCTTTGGCCTTAATCCATGATTAATTAGAGATGGGCTGCCTCTCAGGGACCAATTGTGGTTGGATGTCCACATTGGTGGCCTTAAGATAGGCTCATGGGCATTTATATGTGGTTAAAGGCCCACCATAGACCCTTATTAGGCCGTTTCATCTATTTAGGCTCATACCATTGTTCTCCTTAGTCTCATGGGCTACCCTAGGTATATGGGCCCCCATTAGAGGTTGTATTCCTTATGAGGAATTAGTTAAGTACCTAGACCCTTCATGGTTAGGTAGGGAGTTCATCTTCACCATATTGGCACCTCTATTCATCTTCATGGCCTACTCTCATACACATCATATGCATGCTTGGTTGAGGTATGATTGGTCATAGTTGTGCCATTGTGTAGGACATGTTGGTATCTCCCTGAGAGATGGATGTTTGGGGTTGATGCATGGGTGATTGTGTGATTCATGCATCTGGCATTGCATAGTATGTGGATATCTGCCCTTGCTTCATCAGGGTCTTGCCTCCGCAGGGATATTCGTCGATGGTCGTATGTGTGGACACTGGAAATATTAGTTCAGCATACCGGGTGCATCGGATGCTCATGGGTGAAATTTTTAAAACTTTCATGGTACCAAGGATCTGCTCTAACGCCGTGACCGGGTGGAATACGTGAGCGCACTAGAGCCTTATACCGTTAGGCTGCGACTCCCACTGTCGTGTAGTCGGTTGGATAGAGGTGTGGCCTTACCTGTGAGGTGTGTAGTGGGCATTGTTAGGCTGAGTCTGACCAGCTCGTAAATGGGTCCGCTAACGGTAGGCCTTGTTGGTGATTGGCTGTCCACAGGCGGGTAGCGAGGTCTCTTACGCTCGTTTGATTGTGCGAGGTCTGTAGAGCGGCAGTCATTTATCAGTGTAATGGACCCCGATGATTTCTTTATGATTGGAAATGTACTTGACTTATAGTTTGGATATGAGCACTGACATTACTTGCATCGCATTAGCATTGGCTGTGTAAGCCCCTTCATGCATTGCCTTGGTATGACGTCCAGTACTCATCGCATCGTATTCATGATAAGCCTTGGTAAGGCTAGTGATATTCTCATTGAGCATGTTTTCCTTCTTGCATCTCCTACTATTCTTCTGTGCACCATCGTCACACACTTACACCACTCTCAAAGCTTCTATTAGCTTATGCACGATTGATGCGTGCAGGAGATTGTATGCAGGCGTTATAGCAGCAAAGCGTGTAGTAGAGCTGTGCATTTGAGGACTCTAGTGTTGCTGACCTTTCTCTCTTTTCTTTTTATCTCATGTATGTCCTTTTGAACTTTATGAATAGTTGTAAAAGTTTAAATTTATAGTAAATTTTACGATGTGTGCCTTTGTTATTCTCAGATGTACTTGCTGTGATCTTGGGTATGCTCATATTGGTAATGATTATACTGTTATGAAAATCTTCCTTCTAGGATCCCAGGATCGGAACCTGCCTTAGGAGCCTAGAATGGTGTACTATGGAGGCTGTTACGGCAAGAACCGACCATCGGGTCCCTTGTGATTCCGGTTACCGAGTCTGGAGCGTGACATGAGTTGGTATCAGAGCATAACAAGTAATTCTAAAATGACTCAGGAGAACATCGCATGTATGCCATGAACATGGGGCAAGTAGTGTCCTGAGATCCTTCCTTTTACTCTGTATTGAGCCTGTAATTGACCTGATTCCTTGCGTCGCCATTATTTTGTAGACGATGCCACGTGGTAGTGACACTCGTGGTCGTGGCGTCCGTGGTCGTGGTGCCCGTCGACGAGGCTTACGAGGTACCCATCCTACTCGAGCACGTACTGCTTCAGTAGTTAAGGATCCGATTCCTGATGTCCCGATCCGGCCTGTTCCTCCAGTTGAGCCCGTAGCGCTTGTACCTCCAGTTGCTCCGGTTCCTCTACCTATTCCCCCTCCTCAGCCTGCTGTTCCAATTACTGAGGCTCCTGCCCCATCAGCTGCACCCGTGCCTCCGCCGGAGGCGAGTGTCGCCCCCGCCTTTCCGACAGTACCTATAGGAGCTGAGTATTTTCAGCAGTTGATACAGCTTGTTGCCACCGCATTGCAAACCCGTCAGCCAGATACAACTGAGGTTTCCGGGCAGTCTGACTTACTGCGTGCTAGTGCTATAGCCCGAGAGTTCCGACAACATGATCCCCCGAGGTTTAGTGATGATCCTAACCCTTCTGCCGTCGAGGCTTGGCGCACTGAAGTTGCAAGGATTTTTGACACTATACAGTGTCCTGCGGGCCAGAGAGTAACCCTTGCGACCTATCTCCTTCAGGGTGAGGCTGGTCATTGGTGGTCATCCATATCTAGGATGGTCAGACCTCAGTTCGTTTAGACATGGGAGGAGTTCGTGACCCGTTTTAACCAGAAGTTTTTCCCTGAACATGTTCAGATCCAGCGGACGATTCAGTTTGAGACCTAAGTGTAGGGTGATATGACTGTATCTCAGTATGAGGCCCATTTCTTTGACTTGTCTAGATTTTCTCATCTGACCAGCGATGAAAAGATGAGGGCCAGTCGTTTTGTGACTGGGTTGCGTCCTGCACTTCGTAGCCGTGTGGTAGGGCATTGTTTAGAGACGTTCGACCAGGTTGTTCATCGAGCACTGGTTTATGAGGAGGACTGGGCTATGACCCAGAGATTTTGAGAGCAGAGTTCCGGTGGAGACCGAAAGAGGAGAGCGCCAGTTGGTAGTTCCAGGCAGCACCGTCAGTAGAGACGGAGGGGCAGATTAGGATTTCAGCAGCCTGCGGTTCAGATAATAGCTTCTTCCTCATCATCAGCACCGCTAGTCGCTTTATCTTCCAGTCCCTTTTCCGGTGTATGCTTCGGCTATGGATAGGCTTGGCATCGGAGGCGTGAGTGCCCTCTCCCCATTCAGCAGCAGAGGCCACCGCAGTTGCCTACTCGTTCTCCTTAGTAATAGCAGAGAGCTCAGCTTCCACCCGCTGCTCCTAGGGCTCCTCAGCAGCAGAGACAGTCATACAGACCTCCTCAGTAGCAGAGACAGTCATATAGACCTCCTCAGCAGAGACAACAGCAACAGCGACAGCAGCAGCCGCAGCACCAGCAGAGGGGATATCCGTATGTTGTTCGATCCTTAGGTCCACTGTGTATAGCAGCCCAACAGGCTCATACTTAGGAGCCTCAGTCTTCCAGTTTCCTTCCCTTACCAGCTCAGGGCCGTTTTTATTGTGCTGCAGGCGCCAGGCCAGGACCCGCAGTCATCGACCAGTGGAGTCGTTGAGGGTATTCTTCTTATTTCTTCTTGTATTGCTCATGTTTTGTTTGATTCTGGTGCATCCCATTCGTTTGTGGCCGAGCAGTTTTGTCGATCGACCGGTATTCCATCGGAGTCCGTGTCCGAGGTCTTGACCGTTTCGACTCCCATGGAGAAGTCTGTGATATTAATCCATCGCTGTCCTTATTGCCCGGTGTTAGTGAGTGAGATGTTCCTTCCTGCCGATTTGTTCGTGATGTCAATGGTAGGATTTGATGTGATTCTAGGTATGGACTGGCTTGCGGAGTATCATGCCGTCTTAGACTGTGCTGCGAGGATAGTTACATTTCATATTTCAGGCTTACCAGTGTTCCAGTTCGTCGCCGAGCCCAGAGGAGAGTTGTTATCTAGCTTCTTGGCTTCGGTCGTTGAGGATTGTATGACAGAGAGTATTGAGCAGCTGCCAGTTGTTTGTGAGTACCCAGATGTATTTCAGGAGATTTCGGATTTGCCGCCACGTTGGCAGGTGGAGTTTCAGATATATTTGGTGCTCGGTACCACACCTATCTCAAAGGCCCCTTACCAGATGGCACCGTTGGAGTTGCGAGAACTGGAGGAGCAGTTGGATGAGCTCCGAGAGTTAGGTTTCATTCGTCCCAGTAGTTCACCTTCGGGAGCCCCGGTATTGTTTGTGAAGAAGAAGGATGGTTCGTTGCTACTCTATGTAGATTATCGTGAGCTCAACAGAGTCACCATCAAGAACCGATACTCGCTTCCCCGTATTGATGATCTGTTCGATCAGTTATAGGGTGAGCAGTATTTTTTCAAAATAGACTTGCATTCCGGTTACCATCAGATTCGGGTCCGGGAGGAGGACATTCCGAAGACGGCTTTTCGGACACCTTATGGTCACTTCGAGTTCCTGGTCATGTCGTTTGGACTGACCAACGCACCTGCCATATTCATGTAGCTGATGAACGAGGTTTTTCGGTCGTTCCTCGATCAGTTCGTGGTGGTATTCATTAATGATATTCTTGTATATTTAAGAATCTGTGAGGACCATGCTGAGCACCTGCGAATTGTGCTTGAGATCCTCCATGCCCACCAGCTGTATGCAAAGCTGGAGAAGTGTCAGTTTTGATAGGATGAGATGAAGTTCCTTGATCATGTAGTGACGAGGGAGGGTGTCGCCATGGACCCCTCGAAGGTTGATGCAGTAAGTCAGTAGGGCCAGCCCACGAACGCGTCCGAGATTAGCAGCTTCCTTGGTCTAGCAGGATATTATCGACGATTTATCGAGGGTTTCTCCCGTATTGCAGCACCGCTGACCCGATTGACACGGAAGGGCGTCGAGTTCATTTGGAGTGACGGTTGCGAGAAGGCATTTTCGGAGTTGAAGGACCATCTCACGTCCGCTCCTGTCTTCACTCTTCCCGATGGAAGTGAGGGTTTTGTTGTCTTTACAGATGCCTCTAGAGTTGGCTTGGGTGTCGTGCTGATGCAGCACGGGAAGCCAGTAGCGTATGCCTCGCACCAGCTCAAGGTCTATGAGCTAAACTACCCCACTCATGATTTAGAGCTTGAAGCAGTTGTCTTCGCACTGAAGGTGTGGAGGCATTATCTATATGGGGTCAGGTTTGAGCTCTTCTTGGATCATAAGAGCTTAAAGTTCTATTTTCGCAGTCCGAGTTAAACCTGCGGCAGAGGCGATGGATGAAGTTGTTAAAGGATTATGATTTTGACCTTCAGTACCACCCGGGTAAGGCAAACGTGGTGGCGGACGCGCTCAACCGTCAGCCATGAGGCCTGGTGGCACGGATGATGGTGTGAGAGTGGCAGATGCTTTAAGATGTTTTAGAGTTTGATTTTGAGTTCGGTTTGCAGTCTTACATTGTTCAACTTTCGAGCTTGTCGATTCAACCATCCTTAGTGGCTAGGGTGATCGAGGCTCAATAGACGGACGAGTCACTTCAGGAGTACCGAGCAAAGGCCGCCTCCGTGGAGCAGTCAGATTGGCATATTGGTTCCGATGGTGGATTACGCTTTAAAGGCCGATTGTGTGTCCCGAACATATCGGAGTTACGTCATGATCTGATGATCGAGGCACACCGATGGAGACTTACTATCCACCCGGGCTCTACGAAGATGTATCGTGACATGAGGAGGCAGTACTTCTAGAAGGGGATGAAGCGCCAGATTGCTAGTTTTGTGGCCGAGTGTGACACATGCCAGCGTGTCAAGGTAGATCATTAGAGACCCCCTGGTCCCTTGCAGCCGTTGAGCATTCAAGAGTGGAAGTGGGAGCACGTATCGATGGATTTCATCGCAAGTTTGCCTATGACTCAGCGCAGTCACGATACCATCTGGGTTATTATCAATCGTTTGACAAAGTCAGCTCATTTCATTCCAATACGTGCTTCCTGGTCTATGGACCAGTTGGCGAGGATATTTATTGAGGAGATAGTGAGACTGCATGACGTCCCAGTTTCGATTGTTTCAAACTGAGACTCCAGGTTTACGTCTTAGTTTTGGAAGAGTTTCCAGCAGGCACTGGGGATCACTTTGCATCTTAGCACCGCTTATCCGCAGACCGATGGGCAGACCGAAAGGGTCAACCAGATCCTTGAGGATATGCTCAGGGCTTGTGTGATCAACTTTGCGGGTAGTTGGGATGAGTATATACGCCTCGCCGAGTTTCTATACAACAACAGTTATCAGGCAACTATCGGCATGACTCCTTTCGAGGCACTTTATGGTAGACCGTGTATATCTCTTAGTTGTTGGATCGAGGTTAGAGAGCGCCGTCTCTTAGGTCCCGAGCTTGTGCAATAGACGTCGGAGGCTATTGATGTTATTAGGCAGAGGATGCGCACAGCTCAGAGCCGGCAGAAGAGTTACGCTGATCGTCGGCATCGACCCCTCTAGTTCACAGTCGGGGACATGGTGTATCTCAAAGTCTCGCCTATAAAAGGCGTGGTTTGATTTGGTGTGAAGGGTAAGCTCGCCCTGAGATTTATTAGATCTTTTGAGATTACCGAGTGCGTAAGTGCTGTGGCCTACAGGCTTGCCTTACCTTTTGAGTTGTCCGCGATTCAAGACGTGTTCCATGTTTCTATGTTACGAAAAAGTGGGTCGGATACTATTCCTATGATTGATTAGCAGCCACTTGAGGTCCGTAAGGATGCTTCTTACATTGAGCAGCCGATTTGTATTCTTGATCGGAAGGAGCAGGTCCTCAGGACCAATGTCATTCCCTTAGTAAAAGTGCAATGAGGTCATCATTCGGAGTCTGAGGCGTCTTGGGAACGCGAGGCCGAGATTAGAGAGCGTTATCCCATTTATTTGATGATTGATAGATATATGATTGTCTGTATTGCCTTTCTTATATGATGATTATTATATGATGGTGGTGTTGTTTTTTATTTTGTCTTATATTAGTCAATTTTGAGAACAAAATTTTTTTATTGGTAAAGAGGGTTGTGAGACCCGACCCAAGTTCGCATTTGTGCTTGTGTGTGAGTGTGCATTTCATTTCTTGTGGTCTCGCGGTCCTATCGGTTGAATTTCGACGACCCGCGACCCTCAGATAGTGTTTGCGATCATCCTTAAGTCCGGTCATGTAAACCCGACTCGGATCGAGCTGAAACCTATGCCATTGCGACCGCATTGTTGCCGCGGTTCCAACGACGTGTCTTGTGCGTTCATCCGATGTGTGGATCATAAGTTGTGTACGTTTCATTCTATGACCCTTGATTTTGATCATGTAGCCCACCTTGGAGTGGTGCATGTGGCCCACACTCCCTCTTTTACAGAAGTTTCAACACACACTACACACACCACCTAAATCTCCCTAACTCACACTACCAAGACCTCACACACCACCCACACTTAACCTACCCTAGCAACATTGTTTGCATCACCATAGGTTAATGATTACTTTCCTTAAAAGGATTTTTCCCTCTTTTTTCATCTCATATCTCTCTCTTCTCTTCTTCTCTAGCAATTTTCTTCCATTTCTTCAGCCCATTTTCTCCCTTTTTTCAGCCACCTTCTCCATTTCCCCTCGATCCATCCATCTCAATCTCATCTCAACCATCAATCTTGCTTGTTTGGAGCCTTAGAAGCCTAGAGTTTGAGTTTTTGTAGAGATCTTTGAAGTGAGTGCTCATCTAGATGTAAAAATCTGATTTATATAGCCTAGATGTTTTCTTTCTTTCATGAGGGAAGTGTAGGACCCACGAATCAATGGTTGAGATCCCACACAATCTCATGGTTGTGGCTTAATAGCCTACCTTATGTATACATGATCTATGCATGGGGCCTTTCTCTATGGGCCCATCATGAAAGTTTTCTTTCATATAATATCATGTTTGGGTCATCTAGACCTTATAACCATGGTGGGGATGACATCCTCACCATGCATTTTAATTATAGGCCATGCATGTGCAAGATCAATGTTGTAAATGTAAATTTATGTAAGATGTGCGGGTGTAATTGATCTTGGGAGGGCTCAATAGTGGCGGAGCCCTTTCCCTATAGCCGGATTGTCTTTCTATCTCTCTTTTTCCTCATTTTATTTCCTGATGTTGTGGCCCATTTGGTGGGACCAGGACATCCAGAAATTTCAGTAAGGTGGGATGCCCAAACTGCCCATTGTTTGATTTTGGGTGTCCTACTTATTGCCTTAATGATGCATGCAAGGTGTATCGGCTTTATATTATGACATGAAAATTTGTGGGGCCCAACAAGGAAGGCCACACCATCCTCCATTAATGTATTTTCTTTTTTATTTAACTTATATAATAAATTTTATCTAAGTACATGTTGCTGTCCAGAATTTTCTGAAAAGTTTCTGGTTGTTTTTATACCAGATTTTGGGACTGTTTGGGGGACTATTCATACCCATTAAATATATTTTTATGAAAGGTGGGGATCTCATCTTATTGTTCCCCAAATTTCAGCCCCATCTGACCTTTATTGAGGTCCCAAAGGTGTGGTCCAAATGAGGTGGACAGTCTGGATTTTCTGAACTGTTCCAGCAACATTCCACCATGGATAGTTGGATTTCTGGAATTTATTAAAATATCTGTAGGTGTTTAAAAATTATAAAAATTTACAGGGGGTGTCCCACTCAAGGTAAGACCTACCAAAAAAATTTTGGGGCCAATGGACTCCTATACACACCATGCTGGTGGCTGGACCGGCCCATTGTAATATGGTGTCCAGATCAGTCCGATTTTCAGGACAGATTGATTTCTTTAAATCAATTAAAATATTTATAAATGTCCAAATATTTTGAAATTTTGTAGGGGTGTGATCCACTCATGGTAGAACCCACCTACCAAATTTTAGGGCCAATGGACCCCTATACACACCGTGGAGAGGGCCGGACTGGCCAACCATGTTGGGACGTACAGGTCTGTCCGATTTTTTAGACAGTTTGTTTTGTTTAAATTAATTGAAATAATTATAACTATCTAAAAATTTTAAAATTTTGTGTAGGTCTGGCCCACCTATGGAAGTATTACTCTGTAAAATTTTAGCCTCAAATGACCACGTTTGGGTATCCAAAAGAATGGGCCAAGATGGTTGGACTCACGAATTTTTCTGCTGTGCAGTCCAGCATTATGCCTTGATAAAAACCATAATTCAAAAATATTTCTTCTGATGGTTGGCCACCTTTTTGGGTTTCCTTTCATTGTATGCATGATGAGGGACCTTGACCCTCAATTTATAGAGTTTTAAAGGCCTTGGACACCTCCAATGGAGTGCCCAAAATTAGGACAGCAACATGTTATAATTATGCTTGGCCTTTGACTGAAACTTTGAGGAGTGGAGCCCACCACATTATAAAGATCTTAGGGAAAATGATTTATACCTTTAGTTCCTTAAATGTTGGGCTTAATAAATGTGTTTTTGAGGCGCACCATAGTTGAATTTAATTGGGTCCATGAATGTAGCTAGTTGAACTCTTTAGGCCTAATTGGGCTGGAACTTTCTAAATAGGCGCATTGAACTATTGGGCCATTTTTACCATACTATTATGTTGGGTTAGTGGGCTGGATTACACAAGTAAATGAGTCCTTAGTTCCCCACCAAATCAACTTTATACTTGGGCCGGGTTGTAAGCCCAACTTACTTGACTAAGAGCATGACATTTTGCCCATGTGGTTTGAGCAATGGGCTGCCCACTAGGCCACCATAATATATGTGATTAGTGGCCTTTATGTTGGGCCCTAACCTTCCCCCTTTGGGCCCATAGTGGTATATATGGGTTGGGTTAGGTGTGTTTCCCTTGGATCCATATTTTGGGTAGGCCTTGGGCCGCCCTTTCTAAAGGCCAACATGAGTGTTTATGGTAAGATTATGACTGCTCATTTCTTATTTTTGATGTTGCATGGGCCTTGTGCCTTAATCCATGATTAATTAGAGGTGCGCTACTTCTTAGGGACCAATTGTGGTTGGATGTCCACATTGGTTGCCCTAAGGTAGGCCCATGGGCTTTTATGGGTGGTTAAAGGCCCACCATAGACCCTTGCTAGGCCGTTTCATCTATTTAGGCTCATACTATTGTTCTCCTCAGTCTTGTGGGATATCGCAGGTATATGGGCCCCCACTAGAGGTTGTATTCCTTATGAGGAATTAGTTAAGTCCTTAAACCCTTCATGATTAGGTAGAGAGTTCATCTTCACCGTATTAGCACTCATATTCATCTTCATGGCCCACTCTCATACACATCTTATGCATGCTTGGTTGAGGTATGATTGGTCATGGTTGTGCCATTGTGTAGGACATGTTGGTATCTTTCTGAGAGATGGATGCTTGAGATTGATGCATGGGTGATTGTGTGATTCATGCATCTGGCATTGCATAGCATGTGGATATCTGCCCTTGCTTCATCAGGGCCTTGCCTCCACAAGGATATTCGTAGATGGTCGTATGTGTGGACACTAAAAATATTAGTTGAGCATACCGGGTGTATAAGATGCCCATTGGTGAAATTTTCAAAACTTTTATAGTACCAAGGATCTTCTCCAACGCCGTTACCGGGTGGAATACGTGATCGCATTAGAGCCTTATACCGTTAGGCTGCGACTCCCACTGTCGTGTAGTCGATTGGATAGGGGTGTGGCCTTACCGTTAGGGTGCGACTCCCACCGTTACCTGCAATAAAATGGCCAAAAAAAGATATTGTATGTTAAAGTTCAAATACATTGTTCAGAATCATCCGCTGTCCGTCTTGGACAGCATACACACAAAATGGTGGGCCCACCACAAGAAAATCTGCCTACGGACAGGGGCACCGGACACAAAATGGTGGGCCCCAACACATAGATTCTATAATCCATCAAAATCAACATCGGAAAGCAACAGATTCAAAAAAAAAAAATTCTTACCTGATGGACGGACAGGGGCACCGAGCAGGGGTGAGACGAGCTCCGGACAGGGCAGGGCAGGGACGAGCTGTGGACAGGGGCGTCGGGCAGGTTAGAGACAGGGGCACCAGCAGGGTAGGGACGAGCTGCACCGGACAGGCCATAGGGACGAGCCACGATTGGCAGAGAGAGAGAGAGAGAGAGAGAGAGAGAGAGAGAGAGAGAGAGAGACGGGCCGGACAGGGGAATGGAGGAGAGAGAGAGATAGAGGAATGACCAAATGGGTAGTAGGCTAGTAGCCTAGTAGGGAGTAGGGACGAGCGCTGGATGATGGGAGGGAGGGAAGGAAAGGGTAGGGTTTGGTTTTTCGATTTGGGCGGGGCGGGTGAAAGCTGAAAGCGACTGAGAATAGGGCTGAGTTGTATATTATAGATGGCCCTGGTCGAGTACCGAGTTCAAGCACCGAGTCGAGCACCGAGTCGAGTACTGAGTCGAGTACTACCTTGCTCGTACTCTACTCGAACTCAAAACGAGTAGGAAAAAACTACTCGTACTCGGCTCTAACACCTGACGAGTCGAGTACGAGTCGAGTAATCCGAGTCGAGTCGAGCGAATACTCGAGCCTTAGTCTGCTCGTGTCCAGCTCTAGCCACACCCTCACAAAATTTCATAATTTTTATATTTTCCTTAAGTATTTTATTTAATTTAAACAAAACAGTCTGTCCAGAAAATCAGATAGACCTGTACATCCCAACGTGGTGGGCTAGTCTGGCCCTTGCCACGGTGTGCACAGGGGTCCATTAGACTTGAAATTTGGTAGATGGGTCTTAGCATGAGTGGAACACACCTCCATAAAATTTTAAAATTTTTAGACATCTAAAAATATTTTAATTAATTTAAATAAGACAATCTGTCCAGTGTGAAGTATTGCTGGAATGTAACTGGCCTAAATTTAGGCCATCCAATGGGTGGGTTTTGGCTCCAAAATTTCTGAAATTTAGATCCAAGATCCCTCATCAGGCTTACAATAAGATGGAGTCCATAAAATTGGCCCACCATCATCAAAATAATTTATGAATTTCATTTTATAACAATCTATATTGTTGGACTACATAGCAGAAAATCAGGCTGACCACCCCTCTTGGCCCACCCTTTTAGATAACCAAATGGAGTTAGATGGGGTTGAAATTTGACATGCTTATAGGTGGGGTCCACACATTTAAAAAACATATATTACATGGGACCAAACACCACTCTAAATGTCTAAAACTCTAGCCTCAAGATGACCCAAAAATCTGTCTAGACAATTCTGGACAACAACATATAATTGAAAACAAATAAATATAAACATAATTTAAAAGGAAATTTAATCCAAGAAAATTATGGTATAGACTACCCCAGTGGGCCTCACAAACATCCAGACCCTTCCCATTACAAAATACCCCTTGCATGTGCCCCATATAGGTGGATTAGGGGCTCTAACGTTTAAGGGTGGACTGTCATGGACGTCCACCTTCCATGGATGGTCTGGATATTTGTGGTCCACAAGGTGGGCCACACACTCATGATAAGAAGTTTATCAACAAAGGAAAAATATGGATTTGGCCACAATGGAAGGGTCTCCGCTACATTGAGGCCCTTCCCCTCATCACTCATGCAAACACATTCCACTATCACAAGATATACATGATCATAAGATTTCTACCTGAGATATATGGTGGAGATGCAATCTCCAGTAAGGATCAAGTGTCTAGATGACCCAAAGATCTCTGATCAAGGAGAAAAAAATCTATTTAGGGGTCCATGAAGAATGGCCTCTTGCATGGAACAATATACAATTAAGATGGGCTACGAGCCCTATCCATGAAATCTTGGGGACTACCACCATCATTTGATGGGCCCCATAAGCTTCAACATGAAAGAAAAAGGGAAGAACAATTAAAAAATGGAATAAATCTGAATTAGAAATTACATGCACACTCACCTACAAGGTCTTCAAGCATATACCTCCAAGATAGTCTTCAAGCTCAAAGGAAAGAGGTTTAATGGTCAAGATGCTAGACTAAGGGCTAGATTATGGGTTAGAAGGGAAGAAGAGCTAGAAAATGGGTGAAAAATTATTGGAGAAGAAGAGAAGAGAGAGAGAGAGAGAGAGAGAGAGAGAGAGAGAGAGAGAGAGAGAAAATGAGAGGTAAAAAGAGAGAAAAGGGATTTTAAGGCAAGCAATCATCTCTCTCTTACCTTGGATAGAGAAGAGCAATCATAGCAATAGGGAATTAGAAACAATGTTGTACGGTTAGTAGACTTTTTAGGTTAGTGGGTAGTGTAGGGATAGGGCCTAAGTAGTGTGTGTGTAGTGTGGGTTGGAGATAATGTCAAGAGGTGAGACCTACCTAGAAATTCATGCACACCACTCCTAGGTAGGCCACATGATCATGATCAAGGGCTTAGAAAATGAAATGTACACAACTTATTATCTACACACTGGATGGACACACAAGACACGGCGTTGGAACTGCAATGACGAAGTGGTCGCAATGGTATAGGTCTCAACTCGATCCGAGTTAGGTCTTCATGACTGGACTTACAAATGACCACAAACACTATTAAAGGATCACGAGTTGTAAGGATTTGACTGGTAGGACTGCGGGACTAAGGTGGACGGAATACATACTTACACACACATGCACACATGCGAACTCGGGTCAGGTCTCACAACTTATAACCTTAACTTACAACCTAAACCTATAATCTAAATTCAATTTCCTAAACCTTAACCTATAACCTAACCATAACCTAAACCTTAACAAATTCTCAAATTCCTTAAACTCAAACCTACACGTAATCTTAATCTTAACTCCCTAACCTAAACCTAAACCTAAACTTGAAAATCCAAACCTAAACCTAATCCCGAACCCAAACTCGATTTCCTAAACCTAAACTTATAACCTTAACCTAATCCTATTCTCAAATCCCAAAACCTATAACCTAAACCTTAACCTAAACCTAAATCGTAACGTATAACCTAAACTCAATTCCATAAACCGTAACCTATAACCTAACCTAAACATAAACCTATAACCCACAATTATAATCTAAAACTAAACCTATAACATTAACCTAAACATAAAACCTAAACCTAAACCTATACTAATAACCTAGACCTATTCTCAAATTTGAAAACCTATAACCTAAACCTAAACCTTAAACTAAACCTAAACCTATAACCTATAACCTAAACTTAAAACCTAAACCTAAACCCACACTTATAACCTATAGCCTAAACCTATAACCTAAATCTAAACCTAAAATCCAAATGTAAACCCGATCTTGAACCCGAACTCGATTTCCTAAACCTAAACCTTAACATATTCTCAAATCCCTAAACCTAAACCTACATATAATCCTAATATCAACTCCATAACCTAAACCTAAACATAAACTTGAAAACCCAAACCTAAACCCGATATCGAACCAAAAAACCCGATTTCATAAACCTAAACTTATAAACTTGACCTAAACCAATTCTTAAATCCAAAAACCTATAACCTAAACCTATAACCTTTACCTAAACCTAAAACTTAACCTAAAACTCTATAACCTTAACTTATAACCTAAACTCAATTTCCTAAACTTTAACCTATAACCTAACCTAAACCAAAACCTATAACCCGAAACCGATTTCCTAAACCTAAACCTTAACGTATTCTTAAATCCCTAAACCTAAACCTACACGTAATCCTAATCTCAACTCCATAACCTAAACCTAAACCTAAACTTGAAAACCCAAATCAAAACCCAATCCCGAACCCGAACCCAATCCCGAACCCAAACCCGATTTCCTAAACCTAAACTTATAACCTTAACCTAAACCTATTCTCAAATCCCAAAACCGATAACCTAAACCTTAACCAAAACCTAAACCTCAACCTATAACCTAAAGTCAATTTCCTAAACCATAACCTATAACCTAACCTAAACCTAAACCTATAACCTACACTTATAATCTAAACCTTAACCTATAACCTAACACTTATAACCTAAAACATAAACCTAAACCTACACTTATAACCTATAACCTAAACATATAGCCTAAATCTAAACCTAAAATCTAGACGTAAACCCAAACCCAATTTCCTAAACCTAAACCTTAACGTATTCTCAAGTCCTTAAACCTAAACCTACACCTAATCCTAATCCTAACTACCTAACCTAAACCTAAACCTAAACTTAAAAACCCAAAACCAAACCCGAACCCGAACACGATTTCCTAAACCTAAACTTATAACCTTAACCTACACCTATTCTCAAATCCCAAAACCTATAACCTTAAACTATAACCTTAACTTATAACCTAAACTCAATTTCCTAAACCTTAACCTATAACCTAACCTAA
Organism: Magnolia kwangsiensis; assembly: GCA_037074715.1. Taxonomy (NCBI): domain Eukaryota; kingdom Viridiplantae; phylum Streptophyta; class Magnoliopsida; order Magnoliales; family Magnoliaceae; genus Magnolia; species Magnolia kwangsiensis. The sequence goes on along the minus strand of CM073572.1, from coordinate 185,460,916 downwards.
ACCTCAACCTAAACCTTAACGTATTCTCAAATCCCTAAACCTTAACCTACACCTAACCCTAATCTTAACTCCCTAGCATAAACCTAAACCTAAACTTGAAAATCCAAACCTAAACCCGATCCCGAACCCGAACCTAATTTCCTAAACCTAAACTTATAACCTTAACCCAAACCTATTCTCAAATCCCAAAACCTATAACCTAAAATTAAACCTATATAACCTTAACCTAAACCTAAAACTTAACCTATAACTTAAACTCAATTTCCTAAACCTTAACATATAACCTAACCTAAACTTAAACCTATAACCCGAACCCGATTTTCTAAACCTAAACCTTAACATATTCTCAAATCCCTAAACTTAAACCTACGCCTAATTCTAATCTCAACTCCCTAAGCTAAACCATAACCTAAACTTGAAAACCCAAACCTAAACCCGATCTTAAACCCGAACCCAATTTCCTAAACCTAAACTTATAACCTTAACCTAAACCTATTCTCAAATCCCAAAACCTATAACCTAAACCTATATAACCTTAACCTAAACCTATAACTTAACCTATAACCTGAACCTTAACCTAAACCTATATAACCTTAACCTAAACCTATAACTTAACCTATAAGCTGAACCTTAACCTATAACCTTAACTTATAACCTAAACCTATAACCTAAACTCAATTTCCTAAACCTTAACCTATAACCTAACCTAAACCTAAACCTATAACTCGAACCCGATTTCCTAAACCTAAACCTTAACGTATTCTTAAATCCCTAAATCTAAATCTACACCTAATCCTAATCTCAACTCCCTAACCTAAACCTAAACCTAAACTTGAAAACCCAAACCTAAACCTGATCTCGAACCCGAACCCGAACCTGATTTCCTAAACCTAAACTTATAACCTTAACCTAAACCTATTCTCAAATCCCAAAACCTGTAACCTTAAACTATAACCTTAACTTATAACCTAAACCTATAACCTAAACTCAATTTCCTAAACCTTAACCTATAACCTAAACCTAAACCTTAACATATTATCAAATCCCTAAACCTAAAGCTACACTTAATCCTACTCTTAACTCCCTAACCTAAACCTAAACCTAAACTTGAAAACCGAAACCTAAACTTGATCTCGAACCTAAACCTGATTTCCTAAACCTAAACTTATCACCTTAACCCAAACCTATTCTCAAATCCTAAAACCTATAACCTAAACGTTAACCTAAACCTAAAATTTAACCTATAACCTATACCTTAACCTATAACCTTAACTTATAACTTAAACCTATAACCTAACTCAATTTTCTAAACCTTAACCTATAACCTAACCTAAACCTAAACCTATAACTTGAACCCGATTTCCTAAACCTAAACCTTAACGTATTCTCAAATCCCTAAACTTAAACCTACACCTAATCCTAATCTCAACTCCCTAACCTAAACCTAAACTTGAAAACCCAAACCAAAACTTAATCCCGAACACGAACCCGATTTCCTAAACCTAAACTTATAACCTTAACCTATTTTCAAATCTCAAAACCTATAACCTAAATCTAAACCTAAACTTGAAAACCCAAATCTAAACATGATTCCGAATCTGAACCCGATTTCCTAAAACTAAACTTATAGGTTATAGTTTGGGTTTAGGTTTAGGTTAAAGTTTAGTTTTAGGGTATTTTTGTTTATGACGTTAAGCTTATATGTATTTATGCGTGAATGAATGTGATGTAGATAAGATTGTTGATGTTTGGATGAATGTAGTTTATGTTTGGATAGATTTACTAGTTTGGGTTTAGATGGATGTGAATGTGAATATGATGAAATATATTATATAACAGTTTTATATCAGGATGAATATGATGAAATATATTGTAATAGGTGTATATGAGGAATTTTATGTGGATTTTGTGCTAGAATAATATTTTTTAAAAAAGCGACTTCTAGAGATGAAATTTTTCGTAGCTAAAACTTTTGCAAAATATTTATAGCGACGAAAATTTTTGTACTTAAAAGTTTTGCAAAATATTTTTAGCGACGAAACTTTTCGTAGCTAAAAGTTATGCAAATATTTTTTAACGACGAAAATTTTCGTAACTAAAAGTTTTGTAAATATTTTTTAGCGATGAAAATTTTCATAACTAAAAGTTTTGCAAAATATTTTTAGCAACGAAAATTCTCGTATCTAAAAGTTATGCAAATATTTTTTTAGCGACGAAAATTTTCATAGCTAAAAGTTTGCAAATATTTTTTAGCGACGAAAATATTCGTCACTAAAAGTTTTGTAATTATTTTTAGTGATGAAAATTTTTGTAGCTAAAATTTTTGCAAATATTTTTAGGTGACGAAAATTTTCATCACTAAAAGTTTTACAAAAGTTTTTTTGTAACGAAAATTTTCGTCATTAAAAGTTTTTTTAGCGACGAATTTTTTTTTTTGCAAAAAAGGTTCCCTTTGGCGATAATTAAAATTTTTCGTTGCTAAAAACCATTTACTTCGGTCTTTTAGTGACGAATTTAGCGAAAACTTTTTAGTTACGAAAATTTAACTTTTAGCGATGAAAATTTTCGTCGCTAAAGGTGAGATTTCATGTAGTGTTTGTTCGACCAGTCGTGTAAACATTGTCGACTCGTCCCATGACCAGTATTGATTCTACGATTCAAAGTCCAGCAACTAAACTTTGGGTCCTACGACCAGTCATGGGAATGCTACGACCAGTCGTGGAATGGTTTTATTCGATGGCGCTAAAAAAATTCAAAAATCCATTCTTTTATAACTAGTCGTAATGTCCTCAAGACCAGTCGAAGGTGCGATTTCTACAACTATAAATTGAGCACGAATTTCAGAGTTTGATATAAAAAATTCAAGAAATATCAAGAGATCGCACTGAGATAAGTTTGTGTTCATTTTAAACTACTTTGTGCATAATTTATATTCTCTTTTATTAGCTTTATAAATTTAATTTTGTTTCTACATTCCAATCTTATTTGAAAAGAGGAATTGTGATATTCCTTGTTCTTGGTATAAAAATCAAATATATCTAGCCCAACTAGTTTAATTTAAAATGAATTAAAACCTAGAACCATTTTAAAGTGAGTATTGGACTTTGAACTTCTACATTCAATCATCTACTCCGATTGGTTCTTCCGGGTTACAACAAAAGGAGAAATCCATCTATTTTACATTTATTGTAAATTCCTTTCATTTTGATTTTATTTGAGGTTAAGCCAGAAAAATCTTGATTTGTTGGTTATTTGAGAAGAGACAAAAAACTCAGAAGCGAGGGTTTTTGGATTGTGTAAGCCCTTTCAAAAAGACACAATTGTGAAGGTTTTTGGTGAACCTGTGAAAACCTATTTTGATAGTGAACTCTAATATCCCTTGTGTGAGGATATTAGGAGTGGAGTAGTAATCTATGTGGTTGTTTTTTAACAGTTGGTGAACACACAGGTGGACCACTATAATTCTTTATGTTTTGTGGATGTATGATTTATATTTCCTATCTTTCATCATTCAGAATTGTGAGATGTATATGTGGATGTGAATGTTATAATATTTACATTTCAAGCTCAGTGGGAAATGTTGTAATAATTTAGATTTTAATTCATGCAATTTATTTCAGTTCCTTGCTATTTATTTATTCCTATTCAGTTTGAGTTTTTGATACAAAGGCCTTTCTAGAAATAAGGTTGTTCTACAATAAACTTTGGTTTTTAGTGTAAGGTTGTCCTTAGAACAACATTTGTATCAACCTCTCAAGACTTGAATTTTGAGGTTGCATTTTTATTCAGCATTGTGAATTGATTTCTTTATTTGGCTATCTCATTCTTTAATTCCGCTGTTATTTTTATTTTAATTTGATATATTCCTATTCAACCCCTCCCCCCCCCCCCAAGGACATATAGCTTGGCCATTTCAAGTGGCATTAGATCTTAATAGCTCATTTTGATTCTTGTTATTTGGATTCATTTTCTGAGCTAATCGATCTAAGCTATATTTAAGATGTCAAATTTTGATAGTCTTTCAGTCACTAGGCCTCCACCTTTTGATGACACCAATTATGCCTATTGAAAAGCCAGGATGAGGATCTTCCTTACATCCATAGACGAAAGTGTGTGGCTAGCCACAGTGAATGAATGGACCCATCCTACCACAAAAGTAACTGAGATCGATGGTTCAAAATCAATGAGAGTAACACCTTATTTCTCATGGACCACACTTCAGAAAAGTGAGAGTCATGCAAACGCTAAAGTACTAAATGCAATCACTTGCGCACTATCACTAGTTGAATTCCAAAGAATTATATCCTATGATTCTGCAAAGCAAGCTTGGAATATTTTAAAAACGACACACGAGGGTACATCAATTGTTAAGAAATCTAAAGTCCAAATCCTCACAACCAAATTTGAGGAAATACATATGGAAGAAAATGAAATGTTTATGCACTTCTACACTAGATTAAATGACATTGTGAACTCAATGTGGGGTCTTGGAGATAAAATCCCCAAAAGTAAAGTGTGTGCAAAAATATTATGCTCACTTCCTGAATGGTTTAATTCTAAGGTAACTGCGATCTAGGAACTTCGTGATATGGATACTATGAGGGTAGAAAAATTAGTTGGGTCTTTACAAACCTATGAGTTAAATTTTAAAACTCCTAAAGGAAAATCTTTTACCCTTAAGTCTTCTAAAGATGTTTCTCAAGAAAATAATTCCGATTTAGAAAACTCTGAAGACGATATGGCCCTTTTAGCGAAAAAGTTTTACAAAATTTTCAAAAGCAAAAAGAGGGTTGATTTTTAAAAAGCTAATGATAAGAAAACATCTAAATCTAAATCTAAGACTTGAAAATCTTTAAAATATAGTTAATGTTACAACTACTAAGAATATGGGCATTTAGCAAAAAGTGTCCTAAAAAGGACAAATCCAAAAAGAAGAGTATGTTGGCTACTTGAGATGAATTCTTTGATTCTGAAGCCTCTTCTGATTCAGAAGATTCTGAAACCGAGTCAGGTAATGAAGTTAAAGCCCTTATGACTCTAGCTAAATTCACATTTTCAGATAATGATTCAACAAGTGAAGAAAATCTAAACAGTGAATGTAAAAATGAAGATGATCTTCAAGATACTTACAATGCCTTATACAAGGAAAGTTGCAAAATTATTGTTAAACTTAAACTTTAAAAAGAAAAATTTTCAAAGCTTAAAGAAAATTTTAAATCCCTTATTTTAGAAAAATCTCATATTTTAGATTGTTTTGAAAAATGCAAATGCGATTTGGAATTCGAAACCTCCTAGATTGAAAGTCTGAAATCTAAAAATGAAAACCTAAAACTTGAAGTCTCTTTTCTTTTAAGTTTAAAGGATACATGGAAGTATGCCCAAGGAGATCCAAAATTAGAAAAACTTTTATCTGGATCAAGGAAATGTGGCGATTGATCCGGTTTGGGCTACGAGAAAAATATTCCTCTTAAACATAAGAATACGCCTCCTAAGTTTGTAAAAGGAGAGACCTTAAACTCAAAAGGGAAAAGTACAAGTCAAGTTTTTTCTAAAACTACTAAAACTTTTCAAAACTGAAAAATAATTATATCAATTATAAACATCAGAACCGAAACCCTTTAGTTGAGAAAATATTTGATCTTCTTAAGGAGCTCTGAAAATCTAACTCAGTGGGTCACTCTAACGATAACTACAATCAAAAGAAGACCTACTATACCCCTAAACCCAAAACTGTTATGAAATGAGTTCCTAAGGTTTCCTTCTTGGTTGCCCACACTTCTTTCAAAGATACAAGCCATTCAAAGTAGTACCTAGACAGTGGATGTTCAAGGCATATGACTGGTGATAAAGGATTATTCACTGATCTTAAAGATATGACTGATGGTTCAGTCACATTTGGCGATGACGACAATTGTAAAATTATTGACCAAGGTACGGTTCAACTCTATAGTCTCCCTTTGTTTAAAAATGTTTTATATGTTGAAGGTATAAAACACAACCTGTTAAGCATATCTCAAATATGCGATAACAATCATAGCATAAAATTTTCTAACTAATGTTGTGAAATTTTAAATAATAAGGGTTTAGTAATCTTAATTGGTCGCAGAACTTCTGAAAACTACTATATAGTTAGTGAATCTTGCTCATCTAATCAAAAGTGTTACATGGTCCACACCAATGAGACAAATTTGTGGAATAAATGCCTTGGAGATGTACACTACCGGAATCTGTACAGATTGAGCAAAAGAGAACTAATCAGAGGTCTACCTAAAATTTAAAAAGTAGACGAAGTATGTGATGAATGCCAGATAGGCAAGCAATCAAGGAGCTCTCACAAGAAAGTGAACTTCAATGTCACATTAAGACCACTCGAGCTTCTCCATATGATCTTATAGGACCTACCAGGATGGAAAGTTGAGGTGGGAAGAAATACATTTTGGTAATAGTGGATGATTTTACCGGATTCACTTGGGTATCTTTCTTAAAGGATAAGTCAGAGACCCTTGGTGAAGTAAAAAGAGTTTTCAAACGGATTCAAACGGAAAAATGTTCTCAAGTTAGTAAGATCCGTAGTGATCATGGATCTAAATTTAAGAATAGTAGTTTTGAGAAATTTTGTAGCGATCAGGGGATATAACATGAATTCTCTGCTCCCAAAACGCCACAACAAAATGGAATTGTGGAAAGGAAAAATAGAGTGCTTCAAGAAATGGGAAACGTAATGTTGAATAGTATGAAGCTCCCTAAAAATCTTTGGGCTGAAGCAGTGAATACTGCTTGCTACATTATTAACTGGGTTTATACAAGTAAGTCAAATAATAAAGCTGCTTATAAAATGTGGTTTGATAAGAAGTCTACTATCAAATACTTTTGAGTTTTTGGTAGCGATTGCTATATTTTACGTGATCGGAAAAATTTGGGCAAGTTTGATACTAAGAGTGATGAAGGAATCTTTTTAGGATACTCTTTAAACAGTCGCGCATATCGCGTACTGAATAAAAGGACCGGTCTGATTCAAGAGTCCATTAGTGTGGTCATTGATGATCACTTAAATACACCTGCCCCAAGTTCAGATAATGATGAAGTTCTTTTAATTGACAAACCAGATACTTCATCAAATCAAGTAAAGTCTGAATTAAGGACTATTAAAGATCATCCAACCACTCAGATTCTTGAAAACCCTCTTACTGGTGTGCGCACTCGTAGACAATTAGAAGCCATAATAACGTGTGCTTTACATCCCAGATAGAATCGATAAACGTAAAAGAAGCTCTTTCTAACGAAAACTGGATAGTTGCTATACAGGAAGAACTTAATCAATTTGTTCGAAATGATGTGTCACGCCCGAGACTCAATAACCGAAATCCCAATGAACCCGATGGCTGGTTCTGGCCGTAACAGCCTCTATAGTACCCCATTCTCGGCTCCTGAGACATGTTCGAATCCTGGGATCCTACAAGGAGAATTTTCATAATAATATAATCATTACCAATATGAGCATATCTAAGATCACAACAAGTATATTTGAGAATAACAAAGGCACACATCGTAAAATTTACTATAAATTTAAAATTTTACAACTTTCAGAAGGTACAAAAGGACATACATAAGATGATAGGAGAAGGAAAGGAAGATCAGAAACATCGAGTCCTCAAGCTCAACTCAACTCTATGCCCTGCAGCTACGACACCTGCCTAGAGTCTCCTCCACTCATCAATCGTGCATAAACTTATAGAAGCTTAGAGGGTGGTGAAAGTGTGTGGCAATGGTGCACAGAAGAATAGTAGGAGATGCAAGAAAGGAAATATGCTTAATGAAAAAATCACTAGCCTTACCAAGGCTTATCATAAATACGATGTGATGAGTACTGGACGCCATACCAAGGTAATGCATGAAGGGGGGTTGTATAGCCAATGCTAATGCGATGCAAGTAATGCTAGTGCTCATATCCAAACCATAAGTCAAGTACATTTCTAATCATAAGAAAATTACCGGGGTCCATTACACTACTGAATGACCGCCGCTCTACAGACCCTACACAGTCAAATGAGCGTAAGAGACCTCACTACCCACCTGTGGACAACCAATCACCAATAAGACTTGATGGTAGTGGACCCTTTTACGAGCTAGTCAGACTCAGCCTAGCAATGCCCCCTACACACCAGGCAGGTAAGGTCACACCCCTATCCCACCGACTACACGACGGTGGGAGTCGCAGCCTAACGATATAAGGCCCTCGTGCTCTTATGTTTTTCACCTGATCAAGACGTTGGAGTAGATCCTTAGTACCATTAAAGTTTTAGAAATTTCACCGATGGGCATCCTATGCACCTGGTATGCTCAACTAATATTTTCGGTGTCCACACATGCGGCTATCCATGAATATCCCTGTGGAGGTAAGGCCCTGATGAAACAAGGGCGGATATCCACATACTATACAAATGCCAGATGCATAAATCACACAATCACCCATGCATTAATCTCAAGCATCCATCGTGCTCCAAAGGGGAGAACTCTACCCCTCGGGGAGATACCAATATGTCCTATACAATGGCATAACCATGGTCAATCATACCTTAACCAAGCATGCATATGATACGTATGGGAGTGGGACATGGAGATGATTAGGGGTGCCAACGAGGTGAAGATGAATTCTCTACCTAACTATGGAGGGTTTAGGTACTTAATCAATTCCTCATAAGGGATACAATCTCTAGTGGAGGTGCATTTACCTAGGGTAGCCCACGAGACTAAGGATACAAGCTACGAGCTTAAATAATATAGAGATGGGCTTAGCAAAAAATTAAGGTGGACATTTAACCACACTTAGAGGGGTCCATAATGGGGACATTTAACCACCATTTTCTCAAGGCATAACCAACCATAATCCATATAGCTTCAAGGCCCAAGGCCCACATCCAAACCACATGCATAAGCCCCATAAAAAGGCATGAGAAAAAGGGTCCAATACTACCTTCAACAACATGGGCCCAAGGAGAGGAATCAAGGCTTAAGGCCCAAGCCCCAATGGCCGTAGGACTCATACATTTAGTTGAACTTAATGGGCAGCCCATGAGCACAAAAATATATCTTAAAAATAAGTTTAAGTTGGGTAAAATGGGCCCCATTACATCATCCCAACAACTAGCAATCTAAGTGGGCAACCAAGGGCCTAATACCACCTTTATCTCAGCCCATAAGTCTATCAAAATGGTGGAAGTCAGCCCAATATATGGCTAGGCCAAGTTGGGACGTTCCAGCCTAATCTAGGCCAACTAGGAAGTCCCAAAATCTGGTTTATATTTGGGTCTCACAAATGATCATCAATGGAGACCCAAAAGGGCCTTAATTAAGCCCAAGAATATTCTAAAATATAAGGGATCAATAAATACCCAATTTTCTCAATATGTTAGGCCCCACAATTATGGCTCCAATGGGCCCTAGAACATCAGGGATGGGTCCCCAAATAATCATACACAAAACCCAATGGGCTAGGACCCAAAAGTTCTGAAATAATAAGGGACAATAATGTACAGAAATAATGTACAGGAAGTTTCTGCAATGCATGCTATTGTCCGAAATGTGGACACTCCATCGAAGTGGGTCTAAGGCCTTTAAAATTCTGAAAATTGAGAGCCAAGGTCCCTCATAATGCATACAATAAGAGGAAACCCAAAAATGTGGCCCACCATCAGATGAAATATTTTTGAACTATGGTTTTTATCAAGGCATATTGCTAGACTGCACAACAGAAACATTTGGCAATCCAACCATTTTGGCTCATTCTTTTGGATGCCCAAATGGGATCATTTGAGACTAAACATTTACATAGTGATACTTTCATAGGTGGTATACACCCCCACAAAATTTTAAATTTTTTGAATATTTATACGTATTTTAATTAATTTAAACAAAACAGTCTGTCCACAAAATCGGACAGACTTGGACGTCCCAACATGGTGGGCCAGTCCGGCCCTTACCAAGGTGTGTACAGGGGTCCATTGGCCTTGAACTTTGGTAGGTGGGTCATATAATAAGTGGATCACAACCCTACAAAATTTCATAATTTTTAGACATCTATAAATATTTTAATTCATTTAGAGAAATCAATCTGTCTTGAAAATCGGACTGATCTGGACACTATATTATAGTGGGATAGTCCAGCCACCACTATGGTACGTACATGTGTCCATTAGCCCTAAAATTTGGTAGGTAAGTCCTACCATTAGTGAAAAACCTCTCTATAAAGTTTTAAAATTTTTAGACACCCAAAAGTATTTTAAGAAATTTCGAAATTCCAACCTGTCCAGGGTGGAATGTTGTTGGAACAGTGCAGAAAAATCAGACTATCCACCTCACTTAGACCACACCTTTGGGACCCCAATGAATATCATATGGGGCTGAAATTTAGAATGGTTGTAGGTGGGTCATGAGGCTAAAAGAATCATATATTATTTTGTTTCAGCATTCCCACCAAAGATCCAGAAATCAGGCCCCAAGGTGGCCCAAAAATCTGTCCAGGCAGATTTGGACAGCAACATGTTGCTATCCAAACGACCCCAAAAGATAATTAAAAGGGAAATAAATCACTATTTTCTCAGGGTGGGGTCCACCTAGATGGGTCACACAAATCTCAGACCTAAGCCCCTTCTAAAATCATTCATAAATCTGTCACGCCCCAAACCCAGAAATCAGATTCACAGGAATCTCGATCGCCGAATTCGGTGCCGACAGCTTCCGTAGTACCCCATTCTTGGCTCCCAGCGCAACATACGCCAGATTCCGATCCTGGGATCCAACAAGGAGAATTTTTTTTCGAACGTACATTTTTCTTGTAATAAGCATAACCACAAGTTTACCCAAATAATAAAGGAAACATCATCATCACATATCTACTAATATAATCACTTGAATACAATACTGAAAGGAAAATACATATATCAAAATCAGAGCTCCTGAAAATCGTTGCACGATCCAAGCTCAACGCTACTGCAACCTAACGCCACCTGCACGCATCTATCGTGCATAAGCTCACAAAAGCTTAGAGAGTGGTGTAAGTGTGTGTAAGGTAAGTGTCAGGTATATAATAAAGCTCATAATCATATATCATCGGGATAAGCAGAAATACTGACAAGATCAAGAATCATACGATATCAGAGTGATGTGAAAATATGCGGTAAGTCCATGAATACAATCAACTGTACCAAAGCTATGTGATGCATGAATGCTATTGGCCATACCATGGCCATGAATGCAAAACTTAATAAGACAATAACAGATGCTGAGGATACAATGCAATATGCAAATCTAGACAAGCCATAAATACCATCAACCTCATCTAGGCTATACAAGTGCAAAACATCGTAACCCAAAATACCAAGTACGGTGGATGCAATGTAATATGCTGTGTGAATGAAATGACTATGATGGAATGTGAAGTCGGGATGACAGTACGAAGTATCACAGGCTATGGGGTCCATCACAAGAGACTTCTATCCAAACCAGTCCCATACCTAAATTTGGATAGTCAGACACAATGTGGTAAACTCCTGATCTCAGGTTAGTCGTGCGCCCCAACCGAAATTCTTGCCATAATGAAGGTACATAATAATTAGTTACGCACCACCAGCCCAAGTGGATAGTGAATGAATGAATGAATGAGTATGCAACTCCTACTCAATAGGTCCACATATCAGTACAGTTCATCTCTGGGATCATCACCGGGGTCTATTACACTCTACGCTAGCTTGCCGCCCCTATCCAAGCGCACAACTGGGTAAGTGGAAGAGACCTCACTATCCACCTGCCAATATCAGGCCCAGCTCGTCGATAGCGAACCCATTCCTCAAGCTGGTCAAACTTAACCTAGACATTGCCCCCTCACTCAGGCGGATAAGGTCACACCCTTTTCCAACCGACCACGATATAGTGGGAGACGCGGCCTCCTGGTATTCGGCCCTCGTGCACTCATATATTCACTCGGTCTCGACGTTGGAGTCATCTCCTGGCCACGGAGGTTTAGAAATTTTCACCTAGGGACATGTATGACGCTTGTATGCTAGAACCAAACATTTTCGGTGTCCCGTCTGGCCATCCACGATATGCCTGTGGAGGTTATGACCCTGATGTCGATAGGACATACAGTAATCACAGCTCACAATGCAAGATGCATGAGTCATACGATCCAGTCATGCATCAGTCCTGCGCATGCCGTGCGCTCATGTGAGATAACGTCCGCCTATCAGGGAGTCTCATGTCATCCTACCTAATGACATATGCAATGGTCAATCACATCTCATAACAAACATGCAAATGATGCGTGTGGGCATGTATCATGATGTTATACTAGGCATGTTATAAAGTAATGAACTACTCTTACAACGCAGATGGGCCTAGACGGCCTACACACAACAAGTATGAGCCTATTAATGGGCCCTATGGAGAGTTATAATGCGGACATTTAACCAACATTATTCTTACAATGTGGACGTCAAACCAACATTGCTCCTAAGGCATGGCCCGCCATAAATATCATTACACAACTATAGTGGAATCACACATTGCAATGGGCCTTTGTACATCCCATTGGGCCTCGACCCATGGGCCGCCAATACATCGAATGGGCCGTATCACATGGGCCTTATATATATATCAAGGTGGGCCTCAACAACAGCCCCAAATAAAACAAGATGGGCCTCATACACATACCAAGGTGGGCCTCAATTGTGGGCCTTGAATACATCATAATGGGCCTCAACCCATAGGCCCTAATACATTGCAATAGGCCTCAACTCGTGGGCCTAAAATACATCAGAATGGGCCTCATAACTTGGGCCTCGTATGTATCAAATGGGCCACACCAATTGGGCCACACCAATTGGGCCATAAACATATCAAAGGTGGGCCTCAACAACGGGTCATAAACATATCCAAGGTGGGCCTAATCATATGGCCTTACATTCATCAAATGGATACCTCAATGAGCCTTACCAATGGGCCTTAGGTCCATTGCAATGGGTCATAACCCATGGGCCTTAGAATTCATAAAAAAAAAAGAGCCTAATCACATGAGCTTTATGTGCATCAAATGGGCCTAATCACATAGGCCTTATATACACCAAAGTGGGCCTCAACAATGGGCCATAAATACATCAAATGGGCCTACACACATGGGCCCATATATAACAAAGTGAGCCTTAACAACGGGCCACAAATGCATTAAGGTGGGCTTAATCACATGTCAAGATGGGCCTAAATACATCAGCCCATATATACCGAAGTGGGCCTCATGTGAGGCCCGTCAAAATTTTTATTTTCCTATCCAATCTGTTGATAAGGTCATATGAATAGGGACCCACCAAAATGTCTATTTACACCCAATCTGTCCAAGCCCACAGTGATGTTTATTTGCCACCCAAACAGTCCATAAGGTCATGTGGACCTAGAGCTCATGGTGACGTTGGTTCACCATCCAAGCTATTCATGAGGTCAAGTGGACCATGGGCCCACTGAAATGTTTATTTGCCATACAATTTGTCCATAAGGTCACATGGACAAGGAGGGCCCACTGTAATATTTATTTGACATCCAATATATTTAAAAAAAATCGCGTGGACCTGGGAAAGCTGGGGTCCACTGGAAATGTTTATTTTCCATACAACCTATTCACAAGGTCATGCAGTCAGGGGGCCCACTGTGATATTTGTTTGACATCCAAACTGTTAATAGGGTCACACGTACGTGGAGCCCACTGAAATGTTCATTGCCATCCAAACCTGTTCATAATGTCACGTGGCCAGGGGCTCACGTGATGGACGGCATGGACACAATACATACATCTAAGTGGGGGCCCACGGCCACGCCACCGCTGGGCGCTGGCATGTTCCAGCGGCATGGGCCCACTATAATGTTTATTTGTCATTCAACCAATTCATGAGGCCACGGTCGGGGGCCCACCGCAGGGTGGTTCGCCAATCCAACCCACTCATTATATGTGTCCCATCTAACTGAGGGTCCAGACCAAGTTTCAGCCATGTCCAAATCTCAGGTAGGCCCCACCAAGTGCTTTTATATGTTTCAGGCGTGTCTTCACATGATTTTAGATGGTATGGCGCACCTGAGAATCAGATTGATCCCAAATTTTGGCTCAACGCCTAAACTAATATGAGAAAGAGAATGGACGGCTTGGATCAAGAACATACATCAAGGTGGGGCCATGTTGGAGCAGCCCACTATTTCTCTTCCTCAACGTGGACGTCTCTGGACGTCATGGCATAAAGTCATGCCAATAAAAAAAATAATTCTTTTTATCCTAGGTGGGACCCACGTTAACTGGATCTATCATGTCCATTGCATGTGTCCCACAAAAATATGGGTCCAAAACAAGTTTCAGGTGGGTCCAAGCTTCTAGTGGACCCCAGCAATCATTCTTCCAAGTTTCAACGGAAAATACTACCATTCTTAATACCACGGCCTGCCAGATGATTGGATCGGTCTCATTTTTTGCCTTAACGCCTAAAATGATCCCGAGAATAGAATGGATGGCTTGGATCAAATATAAACATCAAGGTGGGGCCATGTTGGAGGGCCCACCATTTCCCCTTTTTTTTTTTTTTTTTTAAAAGCTTGTAAGTACACACCCCTGACAGTACACACACTCCACGTTAACCTCTTCACTCCCATGCCTCTAGTCGAGCGTCCCTGGACGCTGGACGGCATGGATGAACACATCATCATGGTGGGTCCCACATGTACGTGGCCCACCATACCTATATACATACATATATATATATATATATATATATATATATATATATATATATATATATATATATATATATATATATATATATATACACATATATATATATATAATATTAATATAATATAATATATATGTATATATATACATATATCAATAAATATGTATATATACATATATCATATCACCTAAAATGTGGTGGACCACACCATTGATGAATGGAGTGGATTTAACATGGCCCACTTCATTCTAGGGAGAGGAGAGAGAGAAAAAAAAAAGAGAGGAAAAGAGAGATACGGTGAGATAGAGGGGACAGTCCCCGCCACTATGGGCCCTCCATAGTTTCAACACATACATCGAGTGGGTCCCACAACAAGTGGGCCCTTAAAAATTTAAATGAAGGATGATCACCCACCTCTAAGCCTCCTCCTTGCTCCCTCGGCTTCCAATGCTCCTTTACTTGACTTTTATCGGTGGTAGATGATGGATCAACGGTTGAGATGAGAGATGAGAGAGTAGGGAAGGTGGGCCACACTTGGCATTTGGGAGAGGGAGAGAGAGCTTGGACGTGTGAAGCTCTTTTGCTTGAAATTTTTTTTTGAGAATGAATGAGAGAGAGAGGGGAGTGATGGGTGATGGAGTGATGTGGTGTGATGGGTGATGGGTGGAGTGGTGTGTTGTAAGAAGGGATGGGTGGAGAGAGAGGTGAAGTGATGTGAGGGTTGACCTTGGGCTTGCTTGTGTAAGAGAAAGGTATGGGTTATTGTACTTGGGTATGGAGTGACTTGACTTATACTTGAAATAAATGATTAATTGATTGATGGGACACCTCATAGAGATTCCCTCGTAATTCGTAACGCGCGGTATTTTTTTCAAATTAAACGCAGACTGACATCTTTTAGCCTAAGTATCGGGTCGGTGTGCGAGTCGCGGCGTTAGAACCGCGGCGACGGCGCGGTCACTAAGGTATATGTTTCAATTTTAGCCATCTTTGACATACAGGTCTCAGATTAGGATCGCGTGCAAACTTTAGAAAGTGGTCGAGGATTGTCGAATTCGACCGGAAGGATCGCGGGAGTCAACGGAACAGTACGAACTAGGATACGGGTCTTACAAAATCAAGCCTAAAGGTTGTCAAAAACATGCCAATAATATGGGGCAACAAGGTGGGCCTGGATGTCTAACCACTTGGGCCTAGTTGCATGGCACATCAAGTGGGCCACACATACATCAGATTCACTATAAAGACAGAAAAGAAAAGATGTAGAAGAAATATAATACTGCCACGGGGTAGGGCCCCGTCACTAATGGGCCCTTCCAAGAATGAATCATACCCATGCAACTACATTGATTGTACATGCAATATAAAATCACTATATGCATGATCTATAATTAATATGAATGGTTGAGATGTCATCCAAACATGATCCTTAAGGTCTAGATGACCTTGAAATAGAGTGGATCATTACATACATCATGATGGGGTCCATGGAGAATGGCTCAATCATGGATCATGACATGCATGTAGGATGGGCCAAAGGGCCACATCCATGGGATCAAATGGGATCCCCACCATAGATTGGTATGTCCCATGTGATCCATCCATGAAGAAATAATGAGATTAAAGAAACAAAGGAATTCAGCAAAAGAGTAGTCACCCACATCAAAGATGACCACCAAACTTTCATACTAAGGTCCTTTAACATTAAGGAAGATGGATCAATGGTGGTGATGGGGTTTCAAGGGTTAGATGGTGGGGGATTAAGAAGGAAGGTGGCTGAAAAAATGGAGAAAAATGGGCTGAAGGAATGGAGAAAAATTACTAGAGAAGAGGAGAAGAGAGAGAGAAATGAGAGGGAAAAGCTTTTTAAAGGAAGTAATCATAACCTATGATGATACAAACAATGTTTGCCAGGGTAGGTTAGGTGTGGGTGGTGTGTGAGGTCTTTATAGTATGAGTTATGGAGATTTAGGTGGTGTGTATAGTGTATGTTGGAACTTGTATAAAAGAGGGAGTGTGGGCCACATGCACCACTCTAAGGTGGTCACATGATCAAAATCAAGGGCCATAGAATGAAACATACACAACTTATGATCCACACATCAGATGGACGCACAAGATGCGGCATTGGAACCGTGGCGACAATGTGATCGCAATGGCACAGGTCTCAGCTCATTTCAAGTTGGGTTTATGTGACCGAACTCAAGGATGACCGCAAGCACAATCTGAAGGTCGCGGGTTGCCAAAATTCGATCGTTAGGACCGCGGGACCACAATAAATGAAATGCACACACACATACACACATACACACATGTGAACTCGGGTTGGGTCTCACATGATGCTTGGTATCTTGTTCTTAGACCTAAAGATAAACATATTATCAGAACAAAGTAGATTTTTAAAAATAAGTCTGATGAACTTTGTAATATAATTCGAAACAAGACAAGACTGGTTGTATAAGGGTACACTCAAATTGAGGTATTGATTACGATGAAACCTTTGCACCAGTTGCTCTTCTTGAATTGATCAGACTTTTTATATCCATTACAAGCTTTAGAAAGTTTAAAATTTATTAAATAGATGTAAAAAGTACCTTTTTGAATAGCGATTTACATGAAGAAGTATATGTTGAACAACCTATAGGGTTTGAAGACCCTAAGTTTACTGATTATGTATACCATCTTAAAAAAGCTCTCTATAGTTTAAAACAAGCTCCCCGGGCATGGTACGAGAAATTGACTAAGTTTTTACTTAGTCATAATTTTTGAATGGGCAGTGTCGATAAGACGCTCTTTGTTAAGAAACACAACGATGATATCTTAATGGTTCAGATCTATATTGATGATATTATTTATGGATCTACTTGTACTAACATGACTATTGAGTTTGTAGATTTAATGAAATCTAAGTTCGAAATGAGCATGGTTGGAAAATTTAAATTATTTCCTAAGATTGCAAGTAAAACAACAACCTGATGAAATTTTTATTTCTCAGACCAAATATGCTTTGAATTTGATTAAAAGTTTGGATTTTGAGAATGGTAAGAATTTTGATACTCCTATGAGTACAACTTTAAGACTCTTAAAGGATTCTACAAGTAAAGATGTGGATCCTAAATTGTATCGTAGCATGATTGGCAGTTTGCTTTATATAATTGCTAGTAGACCTGATATTGCTTTTAGTGTTGGTATTTGTGCTAGACATCAGTCTAATCCTATAGAGTCACATTTAAATGCTATTAAGCGGATTATGAGATATTTCGTAAGTTCAGTTAATTTAGGTCTCTAGTATCCATATGATACTAGTGTTCAGTTGGCAGGGTACATTGATGCTGATTGGGCCGGTAATATTGATGACAGGAAATCAACCAGTGGTGGTTGTTTTTATATTGAAAATTGCTTGATTTCTTAGTTTAACAAGAAACAAAGTTCTATATCACTCTCTACAGATGAGGATGAATACATCAAAGCAAGAAATGCATGTACTCAGCTTGTTTGGATGAAACGTATGTTAAGTGAGTATGGAATTGCACAAGACTCAATGGTTTTATATTGCGATAACTCCAATGCAATAAATATTTTAAAAAATCCAATCCAACATTTACGTATCAAGCACATTGACATTATGTATCATTATATTCATGAATTAGTGGAAGAAAAAATAATATCTTTGGAATACATTCCAATAGAGACTCAACTTGCTGACATTTTCACTAAACCACTTGATAAAAGTAGGTTTAGTAAATTAAAGTTTGATCTTGGTATGTGTAATTTCAATTGATTATTCATGCATATGTGTATCATAGTGTAAATATTTTTGAGAATTTATGTGTTTACATTTTAATTTTTATGAAATATATACATTTTTAGTCGATACTCGACCAGTCGTGAGTGTACTTGACGGTCCAGGTACGACCGGTCAAGGACAACCCAATACCAGTCGTGAAGCACGTTGGGGCCTTTAACATTTGGAAAAAGTCTCATCTTCCTCATTTCTAACTCCCTCTCCAACGAGCTGACACCCGACCAGTCAAACCCATCGACCTGATCTTCAAGGTTAGTGTATTTTTTTCAGTCAATCTAGTATATTCATGTTCTATTCTCTTCTTTATTATCATTGGAGTACTTGATTTCAAACTTTGTTGAGATTTTGAGATTTTTCTTCTCCATTTGTTGATCTAGAAAAAACCCATCTCTACTTTCTTTGTGATTTCTCGTTCCTTTATGTTTCTTTGTGGAAATGGATGCTAAAGGGAAAAAGAAAACTTTCCATGGTTCATCTTTTTCAGATCTACTCCAATAACTCGGCGCCGCCTTTGGTCACCTGAAAATGATCCCCCATATGTACGGGATTTGCATTTGTGCAAAGTTATTGTTGAACGCCCTATATTTCTTGATCACATTGCTCCATTTGGTATCCTTCTACTTCTCCAATCTGTAGGATGGGATAACATCTTACATTGGGATGGGCCTACATACCAATCTATTGCTCAATCTATATTTGCACGTATCTCTGATTTTTCATTTGAGCACTTGACTTTTAAAATTGATACTAGAGAAGGACAATTTAAAATTGACCGCCATATGATTACAGGATTAATGGATATACCTATTAATGATGAGGGTATTCCTATTCATACTCTACCTGAGAAACCCTCAGAATCTGAATAATGAATGCTCCCTAGAGATTTATGCAATATAAATGTGCAATGGACTCATAAAGGGAATGTGCTATCCTCAAAGTACTTGTTACCCAGATACAGAGTTCTCCACATAATCTTTACTTCAAATTTGTATCCGCGTTCTGGTAATAAAACAGAGTTGACTTCATTTATGGTTCATGTTTTGCACTTTGTTGTTTCTGGTGCTAAAGTTTATCTTTCATCTTTAATATGTCATTCCATCATTTAGTTTCTTCTTCATTTAGGTCATAATGATATACCATTTGCCTATCTTATGACTGTTTTGGCTTCTCATATGTTGGTCGTTATGCCTGTTGGAGAGGCTCCTATCCATATTCTTATTTTTAACAACTCAAATATAAATAAAATGAATTTGGAATTGGCTCCTGGCCAAGTGGATGGTGGTGATGGAGCTGGAGCTAGGAATGAAGAAGAAGTTGATGATCTTCCTCCTAATGACATAAACATGGATGATATTTTTTATGAAATTGAGTCTGATTCATCTAATGATCCTGATTATGAACCATCTAAGTTTGATGCGCATTTGCGTGCACTTAAGGAGAAGGTAGAAAATATGAATGTTGCCCATGATTTACAGTTTAAGTATATGCTCAAGTATCTTAGGCACTTAAACAAGGGTATGCATCATTTTGATCCTACCATACCTGCTCCTTCTTCAGGTTCAGATTGAATAATTAGCTCTTTGGTCTGTAATAACCTTAAGTTTACTTTTGTTGGGTTGTAAACTTTATTTGGTTTTCTTACTGTGGTTTACTGAATTTGGTTGAACTAAGTTCATGCTATGTGGACTTTATTTACTTATATCTTGACTCCTTGATTACTCTTGTCTATTATCCTTTTCCATTTTTCTTATTCCTTTGTCATATTGTGATAAAAAGGGGGAGAATTTATATGGTTGATATGGATTGTGGTTTGAAATTGTTTGTGGATTAATTATGAGTAGTAGAATTTTTTTTGGATATATGTGTGCTACTCAGGGGGAGTAAGTAAGGAGGTGTTTTGCTTACTTCATCTTGATGTGTATTAACAACTGGTGCATGATTCTTTAACCAGGCTGTAACTAGTTTTTTCTTTTATAACCTGTGCATAATTCTTTGTATTCATATTGGTTATATTATTATTGAGTGTTTTGTCACAAATTTGACAAAGGGGGAGATTGTAAGTGCCATGGTTTTATGTTCCTTTTGTTATCAAATTTTGTGGTGCCAAAACCTCAATCTATGTCTTGTGTAGCGCATTGAAATTGCTTCAATGCTCTAAGTATTTTACTTCAAGTAAAGAACGAAGAATGCAAGTACAAACTCCTTCAAATACAAGTACAAAACTACTTCAAGAAATGCAAGTACAAGCTATACCAATAGAAGTGATCTTGTTCAAGACTCAAAGCCAGTGTACAACACAAGATGAATGGTTATTCAAGCTTTAGAAGATCTCTTATTTTAGTGCTACATTATGTTCAAAGTTCTCAAGCTTCACAATGATCAAAGGTCATCCATCGACTGAAGATATGAAGTCTCGAAGTTCATATCTCACTTTCAAGATAAGATTGACCTTAGATTGTCCTTAAGATAGGTCATTTTGGATACATATGTCATTTTACATGGATTTGGACTGTTATAAGACTAGTCGTGAATCTTGTTCAACTAGTCCTAGCATTGCCTCGACCAGTCCAAGAGATTCCAAGACCAGCTCTAAGTTTGTTACAAATTTTTAGACTTTTTTGTTCGTCCATGACTAGTCTTGGACTCTGTTTGACCGATCGTGTGAACTGTGAGACCTGACTCGAGTTTGCATGTGTGCATGAGTGTGTGTGAGTGTGCATTTCATTTCTTGTGGTCCCGCGGTCCTACCGGTAGAATTACGGTAACCGGCGACCTTTGGATTGTGCTTGCGGTCATCCATGTGCATGTTTGCTGCCACTTCGAGATGAGACCTATGCTATTGCGACCACTTCATCGTTGCGGTTCCGACGCCGCATCTTGTGCGTCCATCCGACGTGTGGATCATAAGTTATGGGCCGCGCATCATTTGGACCATTGATCGCATTTTTTGGTGGGACCCACATGATTTACACATTTCCCCATGTGCACGCTTGTTAATGGTGATGACATCACCATTTTCATGATGTCATAATGGCCTAGTCTAGCAATGATGGACTCACTTCTCTAAACTCATCATGGCTCTTTCTTTTTCTCTTTTCTAGAAGTTATCATGGGATTTTTTTTCTTTCCCTTGCAATTTCTCTTCCTCAATCTGAATTTTTTAAAATTTCTCTTCTCTAGGGAGAGAGAGAGAGACCACCATATTCTCTTTTCTAGTAAATATAATGATTACTTTGAATAAAATCTTCTTCCTCTCATTTCTCTCCCTCTCTCTTCTCTTCTTCTCCAGCAACTTTCTTCCATTTTTGCAGCCCACTTTCCCTCATATATCCCCCATCTAACCATTGAAACAAGATCTCAACCATAGATCCATGTACCTTGGAGCTTGAAGACCATCTTGGAGGTGTTTGCTTGAAGACCTTGTAGGTGGGTGTGCTTGTACTTAGAACCTTAGGATCTCCATTCCCTCCTCTTATTTCTCTTCTTTACATCATTCTTGAAGCATGTGGGGCCCACCAAATGATGGTGGAGGCCCCATGTCTTCTTGGATGTGACCATTGGCCCATCCTTTTGTGCATGCATTACTCATGGGTGGGGCCATTCTCCATGGACCCCACTATGATTTATTTTCTTAGTTTGAAGGATCTTAAGGTCATCTAGACCCTTGATCCTTGGTGGAGATGGCTTCTCCATTATTGGATTTTGATTTGAAGATGCATGCATGGGTAGATCTTGTAATCCCATCAATATAGTGGAATATGTATACATGAGTGATGAAGGGATGAGCCTCAATGTGGCAGAGACCCTTCCCTTGTGGTCGAATCTTTATTTTTCTTTGTTAATAATCTTCTAATCATGAGTGTGTGGCCCACCTTATGGACCAAAAATATCCAGACTATCCATGGAGGGTGGATGTCCATGACAGTCCACCCTTGGACGTTGGAGCCCCTAATCCACCTATATGGGGCACATGCAAGGGTTATTTTGTAATGGGAAGGGTTTGGATGTTTGTGGGGCCCACTGGAGTGGTCTATAATATGATTTTCTTAGATTAAATCCCCTTTTAAATAGTGTTTATATGTATTTATTTTTTGTTATATGTTGCTGTCCAGAACCATCTGGACAGATTTTTGAGTCATTTTGAGGCCAGATTTCTGGACATTTGGAGGGTTGTTTGTCCCATGTAATGTATGTTTCTTGAAGGTGTGGACCCCACCTATAATCATGTCAAATTTCAGTCCCAACTGACCTTCATTGGGGTCCCAAAGGTGTAGTCCAAGTGAGGTGGACAGTCTGGATTTTCTGCAATGTTCCAGCAACATTCCACCCTGGACAGGTTGGATTTCTGAAATTTATTAAAATATTTTTTGGTGTTTAAAAATTATAAAAATTTACATGGGGGTGTCCCACTCATGCTAGGACCCACCTACAAAATTTTGGAGCCAATGGACGCCTGTACACACCATGATGGTGGCTTGACTAGCCCATTATAATATAGTGTCCAGATCAGTCCGATTCTCAGGACAGATTGAATTCCTTAAATGAATTAAAATATTTATAGACGTCCAAAAATTCTGAAATTTTGTAGGGGTGTGGTAAACTCATTTTATGACCCAACTACCAAATTTCAGGGCCAATGGACCCCTATACACACCGTGGCGAGGGCCGGACTGGCCCACCATGTTGGGACGTCCAGGTCTGTTCGATTTTCTGGATAGTCTGTTTTTTTAAAATTAATTAAAATATTTTAAAATATCTAAAATTTATGAAATTTTGTGAGGGTGTGGAAAACCTATGGAAGTATCACTCTGTAAAATTTCAGCCTCAAATGACCTCGTTTGGGCATCCAAAAGAATGGGCCAAGATGTCTTGACTCCCAGATTTTTCTGTTGTGCAGTCCAGCAATATGCCTTGATAAAAACCATAATTCAAAAATATTTCTTCAGATGGTGGGCCACCTTTTTGGGTTTTCTCTTATTGTATGCATGATGAGGGACCTTGGCCCTCAATTTCTACAGTTTTAGAGGCCTTGGACCCACTCCAATGGAGTGCCCAAATTTAGGACAACAACATGTTATAATTATGCTAGACCTTGGGCTGAAATTTTGAGGAGTAGGGCCCACCACATTTACGAAGGTCTTAGAGGAAATAATTTATACCTTTAATTCCTTAAATTTTGGGCTTAATAAATTCACTTTTGAGGCTCACCACAGTTGAATTTAATTGGGTCCATGAATGTAGATAGTTGTTGAACTCTTTAAGCCCAATTAGGCTGGAACTTTCCAGATAGGCCCATTGAACTCATGGGTCATTTTTATCATACTATTGTGTTGGGTTAGTGGGCCAGATTACACAAGTAGATGGGCCCTTGGTTTCCCACCAAATCAACTTTATACTTGGTCCGGGTTGTAGGCCCAACTTACTTGACTAAGAGCATGACATTTGTCCATGTGATTTGAGCAATGGGTTGTTCACTAAGCCACCATAATATATGGGATTAGTGGCCTTTATGTTGGGCTCTAACCTTTCCCCTATAGGCCCATAGTGGTATATATGGGTTGGGTTATGTGTGTTCCCCTTGGACCCATATTTTGGATAGGCTTTGGGCCGCCCTTTCTGAAGCTCAACATGAGTGTTTGTGGTATGATTATGGCTACTCATTTCTTATTTCTGATGCTGCATGGGCCTTGGGCCTTGATCTATGATCAATTAGAGATGGACTGCCTCTTGGGGACCAATTGTGGTTGGATGTCCATATTGGTGGCCCTAAGGTAGGCTCATGGGCTTCTGTGGGTGGATAAAGGCCCACCATAGACCCTTGCTAGGCCGTTTCATCTATTTACGCCCATACCATTTTTTTCCTCAGTCTTGTGGGCTACCCCAGGTATATGGGCCCCCGTTAGAGGTTTATTCCTTATGAGGAATTGGTTAAATACCTAGACCCTTCATGGTTAGCTAGAGAGTTCATCTTCACCTTATTGGTACCCCTATTCATCTCCATGGCCCACTCCCATACACATCATATGTATGCTTGATTGACGTATGATTGGCCATGGTTGTGCCATTGTGAAGGACATGTTGGTATCTCCCTGAGAGATGGATGCTTGGGATTGATGCATGGGTGATTATGTGATTCATGCATCTGACATTGCATAGCTTGTGGATATCTTCCCTACTTCATCAGGGCCTTTCCTCCACAGAGGTATTCGTGGATGGCCGTATGTGTGAACACCGAAAATATTAGTTGAGCATATCGGGTGCATAGGATGCCCATGGGTGAAATTCTTAAAACTTTCATGGTACCAAGGATCTGCTCCAACGCCGTGACGGAGTGGAATACATGAGCGCACGAGGGCCTTATACCGTTAGGCTGCGACTCCCACTGTCGTGTAGTCAGTTGGATAGGGGTGTGTGTAGTGGGCATTGCTAGGCTGAGTCTGACCAGCTCGTAAATGGGTCTGCTACCGTCAGGCCTTGCTGGTGATTGGCTGTCCACAGGCGGGTAATGAGGCCTCTTATGCTCTTTTGATAGTGCGAGGTCTGTAGAGCGGCAGTCATTCAGCAGTGTAATAGACCCTGGTGATTTCCTCATGATTGGAAATGTACTTGACTTATGGTTTGGATATGAGAACTGGCATTACTTGCATTGCATTAGCATTGGCTGTGTAAGCCCTTTCATGCATTGCCTTGGTATGACTCCCAGTTCTCATTGCATCGTATTCATGATAAGCCTTGGTGAGGCTAGTGATATTCTCATTGAGCATGTTTCCCTTTTTGCACCTCCTACTATTCTGCTGTGCACCTTTGTCACACACTTACACCACCCTCTAAGCTTATGTACGATTGATGCGTGCAGGAGAATCTAGGCAGGCGTCGTAGTCGCAGAGCGTGGAGTAGGGCTGAGCATTTGAGGACTCTAGTATTGTTGACCTTTCTCTCTTTGAAAGGGCCTAGTTATATGCCCTAGAGGGGGGGTGAATAGGGCAATACCAAATAAAATTAATAACAGCAGAATAATAAAAGATTTAAAGCACAATGCTGAATATAAAACAATCACAATAGCCTAAAATAAAGAGATTGATACTTTATCAGTTCTAAGGACAACCTTACACCAAAAACCAGAGGTTTAAGGTAGGACAACCTTATTTCTAGAACGTCCTTGTATCACAAACCAAAGAGGAATAATAAGTAATGAAATCAAAATAACTTGCGAAAAATAAATCCTAAGTTATTACAACATTCATCCACACTTTGCTTGAAGTGATTACAACATTCATCCACAAACATAAACCACAAAACTGAATGAATAAAGGAATGAAAGAATAAAGCACATCCACAACACAACGATATATAGTGGTTCGCCTGTGTGTACACCAACGGTTATCCAACAGCCACATAGATTGATACTCCACTCCTAATATCCTCACACAGGGGATATTAGCATGCACTATCAAAATAGGTTTCACAGGTTCACCTAAAACTTTCATAATTGCGTCTTTGATCTCGAGCTTACACAATAAAAAAACTCCACAATCTGAGTTTTCTGACTCTCCTCAGATAAACACTACAATGAGATTTTTCTTGCGAATCTCAAACAAAAATCCAGAGAAAGTAAATTACAAAACATATAAAATACCTGAATCACCTTTTGATGAAGCCCGGTAGAACCAATCGGAGTAGAAGTTTGTTTCGACGTTCAAAGTCCAATACTCACTTTAAGAATGGTTCTAAGTCTAATCGATTTTAGATCAAACGGGCTAGATCTATTTGATTTTGAATCCATAAGAAGGAATATCAAAAATTTTCCTTTTCTAATAAGATTGGAATGTAGATCAAAATCAAATAAGAATAAGCTAGCAAAATGAATATTAAATAAGCACAAAGCAGCTTAAAATAAACACAAACTTATCTCAGAGAATAGCCTAAAGAATGCTTGAATAGAATTGATTTGAAGTACTAAAACTCTGAAGTTCGTGCTCAATTTATAGAATAAAAAATCCCGTCTACGACTGGTCTTAGGAACCTAGGACTGGTCGTAGCTCAAAAGATTTTCAAAATATTTCTTCAGAATTTGATTTTCAGTTCCACGACTGGTCGAGAGTGGTCTACGACCGGTCGTGAGCCACCTACGACTGGTCGTGAGACACCTACGACCGGTCGTAGGACCCCAAAAATGGTTTCTAGAGTTTGAGTCGTAGGGCTACGACCGGTCGAAGGATGATTCGTAGAACTTCCAAGACTGGTCGTAGGATGTCCAGGACTGGTTGTATGACAACCAGAAAGATCCAAAAATCTTCAACTACGTAGGACTGGTCCTGAAAAACCTAAGACTGGTCGTAGCAAAGATAGGACTGGTTGTAGGATAGATAGAAAGATTTGAAAATCTTCAACTACCTAGGACTGGTCCTGAAAAATCTAAGACTAGTCGTAGCAAAGATAGGAATGGTCTTGAAGTCCCTAGGACTGGTCTTAGAACACTCCAAACAAGCATATAAAAATATATGACTTATGTATCCGGAATGACCTACAATTAAGCCCATCTTTAGGTCAATCTAAGGTCAAACACACCTTAAAAGTGAGATTGACATTGAAAGTCTTAACACTCAGATGACCCTTAAGAGAAGTTTGTGAATATTCAACACTTGTAGTA
Organism: Magnolia kwangsiensis; assembly: GCA_037074715.1. NCBI lineage: Eukaryota > Viridiplantae > Streptophyta > Magnoliopsida > Magnoliales > Magnoliaceae > Magnolia > Magnolia kwangsiensis. Next base: position 185,433,699 of record CM073572.1, on the reverse strand, counting down.
GGCCTTCATAAGCTTGATCTTGACTTCACAAAGTCTTCTAGTAAGCTTGAACTTGATTAAACCTTGAACATACAACCTTGAAAACTTCTATTCTTGATTTCTTCATCAAGACTTGAAAACTTTCTTCTTTTAAGATCTTGTCTTGAAATGCGATGTCTTGATATGTCTTGATTGAAATGACTAGTTTTCAAACATAAAATACAAGATATACAAGACATAGATATAGGTTTTGGCACCACAAAATTTGACAACTAAAGGGATATGAAATCATAGCACTTATAATCTCCCCCTTTGTCAAATTGTGACAAAACCCATAGCATCAAAGATAATAAGGAATGATAAGTCATGAAACCACAAAATACTTTACTCCCCTTGAGTAGTACGAGTATTGCTCATATAATCAATACATAACATGAAAATCTCAAAACGTCAATCCACATATCCATCAATCCACATATCCTTCTCAAACAATACAAACAATTTTACTCCCCCTATCCGTATTACTCCCCTTTTAGCAATGCTTACTACTCTCCCTTTTTGTCACAAAATGACAAGGGAAAGGAATAATATAAAGGAGAATATAGAGAGCAAATAATGAGAAGATGATATGAAAGGACATAAAATAAACTTGAAGTGTCAAGTCATAATCCATAATACAAATTACAATATCTAAAAGAAAATGTTATGAGACCAGAATCCATAATACATATCCAGAGTAAAAGAAATGTTATACTATTCAGACGATAATTCACTTAATCTGATCCAGAGGAGGGAGCAGGAATAGATGGATCAATCTGGTGTAAGCCCTTATTTATGCGACGAAGATATTTTCGCATGTACTTGAATCTCATGTCATGGACTATATTCATATTATCAAGTTTTTCCTCCAATGCATGAAGGCGTGCATCAAAATCAGAAGGATCATAATCTGGATCATTAGGTGAATCAGTTTCTATGTCATCAAATAAGTCATCCACATTCAAAAAGATATATAAAGAACAAGCAAGATGCACAAATTAAAGATGGGTTTTCTCTAGATCAGCAAATAGAGAGGAAACCCTTGAAAATCTCAACAAGAGATGAAATCAAGCTATACTATGAACAAATCAAAGCATAGAGATCATGAAACTTCAAGAAAAATGATTAAATAGGACTTACCTTGAAAAAAACTAGAAATCATATGACTGGTCGAGCCACGACTCGTCGTAGGTGGGTGTGAAAATGAAGAAGAAGGGGATTTTTCTCAAATTATATGATGTTCACGAGATCCACGACCGATCGAGTGTGGTTCATGACTGGTCGTAACACGACTGGTCGTGTACAACCACGACCGGTCGAGCATCGACCAAAAATGCACTTTTAATGCAAAAATTTGAAATTTAAATAATTATAATATGAAATATAATACACTATGATACATGCAAGCAAGAATATTCAATGAAAAATGCACATACTAAGATCAAATTTCAATTTATTAAACCTGCTTTTGTCGAGCGGTTTAGTAAATATATCAGCAAGTTGAGTTTCGGTTGGTATATATTCCAATGAAATAACTTTTTCTTCAACCAACTCACGAATGTAATGATACCTAATGTTAATATGCTTAGTACGTGAATGCTGGATTGGATTTTTAGAAATGTTTATAGCACTGGAATTATCAAATGTAAAATCATTGAATCTTGATTAATTCCATAATCGTTAAGCATGCGTTTCATCCAAACTAGTTGAGTACATGCATATCCAGCTGCAATATATTCAGCCTCAGTCGTAGAGAGCAATATTGAGCTTTGCTTCTTGTTGAACTAAGAAACTAAACAATTTCCAATGTAAAAACAACCACCACTGGTTGATTTTCTATCATCAATATTTCCGGCCCAATCAACATCTGAATACCCGGCTAATTGAACATTAGTATCAAAAGGATACAAAAGTCCTAAATTTATTGAACTTGCGACATATCTAATAATCCGTTTAATAGCAGTAAGATGTGATTCCTTAGGATTAGACTGATATCTCGCACAAATACCAACACTGAATGCAATATCAGGTCTACTAGCAGTAAGATATAACAGACTACCAATCATATTGCGATATAGTTTAGGATCTATATCTTTACCTGTAGAGTCTTTTGAGAGTCTTAATGTTGTACTCATAGGAGTATCAAAGTTCTTACCATTCTCAAATCCAAACCTTTTAACCAAGTTTGAAACATATTTGGTCTGAGAAATGAAAATTCCACCAGGTTGTTGTTTTACTTGCAACCTTAGGAAATAGTTAAGTTCGCCAACTATGCTCATTTCGAACCTTGATTTCATTAACTCTGCAAACTTATTAGACATGTTAGAACAAGTAGATCCATAAATAATATCATCAACATATATTTGAACCATCAAAATATCATTGTTATTCTTTTTAACAAAAAGCGTCTTATCGACACTACCTACTTGAAAGCTATGACTAAGTAAGAATTTAGTCAATTTTTCATACCATGCCCTGGGTGCTTGTTTTAAACCATAGAGAGCCTTTTTGAGACGAAATACATGGTCAGATAACTTAGGGTCTTCAAACCCTGAAGGTTGTTCAACATACACTTCTTCATGTAGATCGCCATTCAAGAAAGCACTCTTTACATCCATCTGATAGATTTTAAATTTTTTGAAACATGTGATGGAAATAAAAAGTCTGATTGATTCAAGGCGAGCGACTAGAGCAAAGGTTTCATCGTAATCAATGCCTTCAATCTGAGTGTACCCTTGTACAACCAGTCTAGCCTTGTTTCGTATAATATTTCCGAGTTCATCAGACTTATTTTTAAAGATCTACTTTGTTCCAATAATATTTTTATCTTTAGGTCTAAGAACAAGATACCAGACATCATTACGAACAAATTGATTAAGTTCATCTTGGATAGCAACTATCCAATTTTCATCAGAAAGTGCTTCTTTTACGTTGACCGATTCTATTTGGGATGTAAAACAAATATAATTACATAAGTTCTCAAGTTTTTTGCGAGTACGAACTCCAGTGAGAGGATTTCCAAGTATTTGATTGGTTGGATGATCTTTAACAGTCCTTGGTTCAGATTCTTTTTGACTTGATGAGATATCTAGATTGCCAATAACAAGAGCTTCATCATCATCTGAACTTGGGGCTGATGTATTCAAATGATCATCAATGACCACATTGATGGACTCTTGAATCACACCAGTTCTCTTATTTAGAACCCTATAAGCTTGACTGTTCAAAAAATAACCAAGAAAAATTCCTTCGTCATTCTTCGTATCAAACTTACCCAAATTTTCACGATCCCGTAAAATATAACACTTGCTGCCAAAAACCCGAAAGTATTTGAGAGTAGGTTTCTTTTCAAACCATACTTCATAAGGAGTCTTATTATCAGATTTACTGGTATAAACTCGATTAATAATATAGCATGCGGTATTAACTGCTTCAGCCCAAAGATTTTTAGAGAGCTTCATACTATTCAACATAACATTAGCCATTTCCTGAAGCACTCTAATTTTCCTTTCAACTATACCATTTTGTTGTGGTGTTTTGGGCGCTGAGAGTTCATGTGATATTCCCTGATCGCTACAGAATTTCTCAAAACTACTGTTTTCGAATTCAGATCCATGATCACTACGGATCTTGCTAACATAAGAACTTTTCTCATTTTGGATTCGTTTGATGACCTTTTTTACTTCATTCAGGGTTTCAGTTTTGTCTTTTAAGAATGATACCCAAGTGAATCTTGTATAGTCATCTACGATAACCAAAATGTATTTTTTACCTCCTCGACTCTCCGATCTGGTAGGTCCAATAAGATCCATGTGGAGAAGCTCGAGTGGTCTAGATGTGGTGTTAGAGTTCACTTTCTTGTGAGAACTCCTAATTTGTTTGCCCAACTGGCATTCACCACATATTTTGTCTACTTTTTGTAATTTCGGTAGACCTCTAATTAGTTCTCTTTTGCTCAATCTAAATAAGTTCCGATAGTGTACATGTCCAAGGTGTTTATGCCATAATTCAGTCTCATCGGTATGGACCATGTAACATGATTGAGTAGATGAGCTAGCATCACTAACGATGTAGCAGTTTTCAGAAGTTCTGCGACCAGTTAATATAACAGAACCCCTTTTATTAACTATCTCACAACCTTGAACTTTACACTATGGTTGTTATCACATATCTGAGAAATGCTTAATAGGTTGTGTTTTAAACCCTCAACATATAAGACATTCTTAAATAAGAGAAGGTTATAAAGTTGAACCGTACCTTGGCCAATAATCTTGCAATTGCTTCCATCACCAAATGTGACTGACCCGTCAGTCATATCTTTAAGATCGGTGAATAAAGCTTTGTCACCTGTCATATGTCTGGAGCAACCCCTATCTAGGTACCACTTTGAATGGCTTGTTGCTTTGAAAGCAGAGTGTGCAACCAAGCTGGAAACTTTAGGAACCCATTTCATAACTGTTTTGGGTTTATGAGTATAGATGGTCTTTTTCTGTCTATTGTTGTAGGAACGACCTATAGAGTTCGAGTTTAATAGCTCCTTGAGAAGATTAATAATTTTTTCAGCTAATTGATTTCGGTTTTGAAAATTAAAGTTGACATGGTCACTTTTAGGTTTTTGAAAAGTTTTTGAATTTTTAGAAAAACCTTGAAAAGTATTCTTTTCTTTTGAGGTCGAAGATTCTCCTTTAACAAATCTAGGAGCAATCTTTTTTTGTTTAGGAGATGTATTTTTATCATAGCGTAACCCAGATCGATCGCCACATTTTCTTGATCCGGACAATAATTTTTCCAATTTTGGATCACCTTGGTGGGCATATCTCCATGTGTCTTTCAAACTCAAAAGAGAAGCTACCTCATTTTTTAGTTTTCCTTTTTCGGATTTCAAATCTTCAATTTGGGAGGTTTTGAAATCTAAATCATTTTTAGTTTTTTCAAAAGAATCAGAAATATAAGACTTTTCTAAGACAAGAGACTCATAATCTTCCTTAAGCTTAGAAAATTTTTCTTTTTGTAATTTAAGCTTGACAACAATTTTACAACTCTCTTTATAAAGGACATTATAAGCATCTTGAAGATCATCTTCATTATCACAATCGCTATTTAGATTTTCTTTACTAGATGTATCATCATGATCTGAATAGGTAATCTTGGCTAGAGTCATAAGGGCTTTAACACCATCGCCCGACTTGGTTTCAGAATCTTCTGATTTAGAAGAGGATTCAGAATCAGATGATTCATCCCAAGTAGCCATCATGCTTTTCCTTTTCAATTTGTCCTTTTTAGGACATTTGTTAGATAAGTGCCCATACTCTTGACAGTTGTAACATTGACTATCTTTCAAGGATTTACGAGTTCTAGGTTTAGATCGTCTCTTATTATTTGATTTTAGAAAATCAACCTTTTTCTTATTTTTGAAAATTTTGTAAAACCTTTTTGCTAAAAGTGTCATATCATATTCGATATTTTCTAAATCCGAAGTGCTCTCTTGAGAAAATTATTTAGATGATTTGAGAGCTATTGATTTTCCTTTAGGAGCCTTAAAGGATAACTCATAGGTTTGAAGTGAACCAACTAATTCCACAACCCTCATGGTATCCGTATCACGAAGTTCCTGAATCGCGGTTACTTTAGAATTGAACCGTTCAGGAAGTGAACGTAGTATTTTTGCACACACTTTACTTTCAGGGATTCTATCACCAAGACCCCACATAGAGTTCACAATGTCATTCAATCTAGTGTAGAAGTACATAAACATCTCATTCTCCTCCATATGAATTTCTTCAAATTTAGTTGTGAGGAGTTGGACTTTAGATTTCTTGACAATAGATGTACCCTCGTGTGTCATTTCTAATATATCCCATGCTTGTTTTGTATTTTCACAAGAGATGATTCTTTTGAATTCATCTGGTGATAATGCACAAGTAATTGCATTTAGTGCTTTTGCATTTGCACTACTTTCACTTTTCTGAAGTGTGGTCCAAAGCGAATAAGCTGTTACTTTCATAGATTTTGAACCATCGCCATTAGTTACTTCAGTGATAGGAGGGTTCTATTCATTCACTATGGCCAGCCACACACTTTCATCCAAGGATTTGAGGAAGATCCTCATCCTGGCTTTCCAATAGGCATAGTTTGTGCCATTAAAGGGTGGTGGCCTAGTGACTGATAGGCTATCAAAATTTGACATCTTAATATAGCTTAGATCGTTAGCTAAGGAAATAAATCCAATAAATAAACAATAAGCACGAGCTATTAGGCTCTGATACCACTTGAAAGGGCCTAGCTATATGCCCTATAGGGGGGGTGAATAGGGCAATGCCAAATAAAACTAATAACAGCGGAATAATAAAAGATTTAAAGCACAATGCTGAATATAAAACAATCACAATAGCCTAAAATAAAGATATTGATACTTTATCAGTTCTAAGGACAACCTTACACTAAAAACCAGAGGTTTAAGGTAGGACAACCTTATTTCTAGAACGTCCTTGTATCACAAACCAAAGAGGAATAATAAGTAATGAAATCAAAATAACTTGCGGAAAATAAATCCTAAGTTATTACAACATTCATCCACACTTTGCTTGAAGTCATTACAACATTCATCCACAAACACAAACCACAAAACTGAATGAATAAAGGAATGAAAGAATAAAGCACATCCACAACACAACGATATATAGTGGTTCGCCTGTGTGTACACCAACTGTTATCTAACAGCCACACAGATTGCTACTCCACTCCTAATATCCTCACACAGGGGATATTAGCATGCACTATCAAAATAGGTTTCACAGGTTCACCTAAAACCTTCACAATTGTGTCTTTGATCTCGGGCTTACACAATCAAAAAACCCCACAATCTGAGTTTTCTGGCTCTCCTCAGATAACCACTACAATGAGATTTTTCTGGCGAATCTCAAACAAAAAACCAGAGAAAGTAAATTACAAAACATGTAAAATACCTGAATCACCTTTTGATGAAGCCTGGTAGAACCAATCGGAGTAGAAGTTCGATTCGACGTTCAAAGTCCAATACGCACTTTAAGAATGGTTCTAAGTCTAATTGATTTTAGATCAAACGGGTTAGATCTATTTGATTTTGAATCCAGAAGAAGGAATATCAAAAATTCCCCTTTTCTAATAAGATTGGAATGTAGATCAAAATTAAATAAGAATAAGCTAGCAAAATGAATATTAAATAAGCACAAAGCAGCTTAAAATAAACACAAACTTATCTCAGAGAATAGCTTAAAGAATGCTTAAATAGAATTGATTTGAAGTATTAAAACTCTGAAGTTCGTGCTCAATTTATAGACTGAAAAATCCTGTCTACGACTGGTCTTAGGAACGTAGGACTGGTCGTAGCTCCAAAGATTTTTGAAATATTTCCGCGGAATTTAATTTTCAGTTCCATGACCGGTCAAGGGTGGTCTACGACCGGTCGTGAGCCACCTACGACTGGTCGTGAGACACCTACGACCGGTCGTAGGACCCCAAAAATGGTTGCTGAAGTTTGAGTCGTAGGGCTACGACCGGTCGAAGGATGAGTCGTAGAACTTCTAAGACTGGTCGTAGGATGTCAAGGACTGGTCGTATGACAGCTAAAAAGATCCAAAAATCTTCAACTACCTATGACTGGTCCTGAAAAACCTAAGACTGGTCGTAGCAAAGCTAGGACTGGTCTTGAAGTCCTTAGGATTGGTCTTAGAACACTCCAAACAAGCATATAAAAATATATGAGTTATGTATCCGGAATGACCTACAATAAAGCCCATCCTAAGGTCAATCTAAGGTCAAACACACCTTAAAAGTGAGATGGACATTGAAAGTCTTAACACTCAGATGACCCTTAAGAGAATTTTGTGAATATTCAACACTTGTAGTAGGCCTTCATAAGCTTGATCTTGACTTCACAAAGTCTTCTAGTAAGCTTGAACTTGATCAAACCTTGAACATACAACCTTGAAAACTTCTATTCTTGATTTCTTCATCAAGACTTGAAAACTTTCTTCTTTTAAGATCTTGTCTTGAAATGCGATGTCTTGATATGTCTTGATTGCAATGACTAGTCTTCAAACATAAAACACAAGATATACAAGACATAGATATAGGTTTTGGCACCACAAAATTTGATAACTAAAGGGATATGAAATCATAACACTTACACTCTTTACCTTTTATCTCATGTATGTCCTTTGAATCTTATGGATGGTTGTAAAAGTTTAAATTCTTAGTGAATTTTATGATGTGTCTTTTGTTATTCTTAGATGTACTTGCTATGATCTTGGGTATGCTCGTATTGGTAATAATTATACTGTTATGAAAATTCTCCTTGTATGATTCTAGGATTGAAACCTGCCTCAGGAGCTGAGAATGAGATACTATGGAGGCTGTTACGGCCAAAACTGGCCATCGGGTTCCTTGAGATTCCGGTTACCGAGTCTAGGGCGTGACATGAACAATTTCGACTCATCCTACGACCAGTCCTGATTCTACAATTCAAAGTCCAGCAACTAAACTCTAGGTCCTATGACCAGTCGTGAGAATGCTACGACCATTCATAGAGGGCCTACGACCAGTCGTAGACACCCTACGACCAGTCGTGGAACAGTTTTATTCGATGGCGCTAAAAAAATTCAAAAATCCATTCTCTTACAACTAGTCGTAATGTCCTCAAGACCAGTCGAAGGTGCGATTTCTACAACTATAAATTGAGTACGAATTTCAGAGTTTGATATAGAAAATTCAAGAAATATTAAGGGATCACTCTGAGATAAGTTTGTGTTCATTTTAAGTTACTTTGTGCATAATTTATATTCTCTTTTGTTAGCTTTATAGATTTGATTTTGTTTCTACATTGCAATCTTATTTGAAAAGAGGAATTGTGATATTCCTTGTTCTTGGAATCAAAATCAAATATAGCTAGCCCAACTGGTTTAATTTAAAATCAATTAGAACCTAGAACCATTTTAAAGTGAGTATTGGACTTTGAACTTCTACATTCAATCATCTAATCCGATTGGTTCTTCCGGATTGCAACAAAAGGAGAAATTCAGGTATTTTACATTTATTGTAAATTCCTTTCATTTTGGTTTTATTTGAGGTTAAGCCAGAAAAATCTCAATTTGTTGGTTATCTAAGGAGAGCCAGAAAACTTAGAAGTGAGGGTTTTTGGATTATGTAAGCCCTTTTCTAAAAGACACAATTATGAAGGTTTTGGGTGAACCTATGAAAACCTATTTTGATAGTGAACACTAATATCCCCTATGTGAGGATATTAGGAGTGAAGTAGCAATCTGATTGGCTATTTTTTAACAGTTGGCGAACACACAGGCGAACCATTATAATTCTTTGTATTTTGTGGATGTGTAATTTATATTTCCTATCTTTCATCATTCAAAATTGTGGGATGTATATGTGGATGTGAATGTTGTAATATTTACATTTCAAGTCAGTGGGGAATGTTATAATAATTTAGATTTTAATTCCTGCAATTTATTTCAGATCCTTGCTATTTATTTATTCATCTTCAGTTTGAGTTTTTGATACAAAGGCCTTTCTAGAAATAAGGTTATCCTACCATAAACTCTGGTTTTTGGTGTAAGGTTGTCCTTAGAACAATATTTGTATCTACCTCTCAAGACTTGGATTTTGAGGTTGCATTTTTATTCGCCATTGTGAATTGATTTCTTTATTTGGCTATCCCTCATTCTTTAATTCTGCTATTATTTTTATTTTAATTTGGCATAGTCCTATTCACCCCCCCTCCCCCCCCCCCCCCAAGGACTTATAGCTTGACCATTTCAAACCTAAACCTGAAAACCCAAACCTAAACCTGAACATGATTTCCTAAACCTAAACATAAAACCTAAACCTAAACCTATAACCTAAACATATAAACTAAAACCTAAACCTAAATGTATTCTCAAATCCCTAAACCTAAAGCTACACCTAATCCTAATATCAACTCCTTAGCCTAAACCTAAACCTGAAAGCCTAAACTTAAACCCAAACCCGAACCCGATTTCCTAAACCTAAACTTTAACCTATTCTCAATTCCCTAAACCTTAACCTGTAACCTAACTTAAACCTAAACCTATAACCTACACTTATAACCTAAACCTAAACCTAAATTTAAATGTAAAACCTAAATGTATACTTAAATCCCTAAACCTAAACCTACACCTAATCCTAATCTCAACTCCTTAACCTAAACCTAAACCTAAACTTGAAAACCCAAACTTAAACCCGATACCGAACCCGATTTCCTAGACCTAAACCTGAACCTATTCTCAATTCCCTAAATCTATAACCTATAACCTATAACATATAACCTAAACCTTAAACTAAACCTAAACCTAAACCTATAACCTTAACCTAAACCAACCTAAACCTTAACCTATAACCTAAACCTAAACCTAAACCTATAACATAAACCTAAACCTTAACCTAAACCTAAACCTATAACCTTAACCTAAAGCAAAACCTATAACCTAAACCTTAACCTATAACCTATAACCCATAACCTATAACCTATAACCAAACCTTAACCTAAACCTGTAATAATGTAGCCCAATCACATGGCAACAAACAAGAAAATCTTTCTTTGTTGGCAAGTATACTCGAACACAAGCGAAAACAATGCATCTATTTCCATCTCCACTATCTCTTATAACATAGATTATTTGAGATTTAGATTTATCTCATTTTTAGAGTCATGTCCTAACACAATATGATAATATTAATAGACAAGGTGGATTTGCCACCAACATTATTCCAAGAACCATATAGCTTCTCCTTATAGGAAGTTGGGTAGGGCACATGCAGCATGAATCCATCAAAGGAGATAAGTATCACCTCACATATGTTCTCTATCTTTTCATTTATTTTTCTTCATAGGATTGTTTATTTTGTGATGTCTGCTCAAATATACTTACAACATTTTATCATGTTAATATAATTATAAGTGGCCTAATCTCACCTTTCTAAAAACAACTAATAATAATTTTTACCTGATGAAAAATCACCAAGTACCATCAGGATCAACCCAAAAGATAAATCAACATTTTCTTTCTTTCTTTTTCTTTTAACACACACTCAAACACCAGAGTTGCTTACGGCCATAATGGGTACTTGAACTCGTGACCTTGTATTGAAACTATTTTGAATCTTCCATGAAGGCATGAGTAAGGACCTAGGTGTGGGTGCACATTGGGCGATGTGTTCACCACACTGAATTTTGTGACCCCAATCAGGAAATAGGCTATGAATAATTTTTTATATTTTATATATAATGTTAAACTTATATGTATTTATGCGTGGATGAATATGATGTGGATAGGATTGTTTCTGTTTGGATGAATGTAGTTTATGTTTGGATGAATGTAGTTTATATTTGGATGGATTTACAGTGTTTGGGTTTAGATGGATGTGAATGTGAATATGATGAAATCTATTATATAACAGGTGTATATCAAGAAGAATATGATGAAATATATTGTAATAGGTGTATATCAGGAATATTGTGTTGGAATGTTTATATATATATATAAAGAGTCTTTTACCTACGAAATATTTCATAGGTAAAAGTCTCTTCCACGTTTTTTACCTATGAACCATTTTGTAGGTAAAAGTCGCATCCACATTTCTTTATCTATGAATATTTTTGTATGTAAAAGTATTTTAAAATATTTTTACCAATGAAATCATTCGTCGGTACAACCCTACCTAAGGTAAAACTCACCGCGTAAATTTTCCACTTCAAAACACTTTTAGCAATGAACATTTTCATCGGTAAAAGTGTTATTTTACTTTTTATCAACAAACAGTGTCGTCGCTAAAACTCACCACGTAGTTTTTCTAACTTAAAAAATATAACACTTTTAGTGACGAATATATTCGTCGGTAAAAGTCTCATACATGTTTTGTAGCTACGAAAAGTATCGTAGGTAAAAGTAAACTTTTCAAAATTTTAAAATAACCTTTAGCAATGAACATTTTCATCAGTAAAAGTAAACTTTTTGAATTTTTTTTAAAATTGTTAACAGTCTTTAGTGACGAAACTTTTAGTAGGTAAAAGTCTCATTCACGTTTTTTAGCTATGAAAATTTTTCGTAGGTAAAAGTAAACTTTTGGAAATTTATTAAAACAACCTTTAGCGATGAACATATTCATCGATAAAAGTAAACTTTTCAATTTTTATTTTTTTTAAATGTTAACAGCCTTTGGCGACGAACCTTTTCATAGGTAAAAGTCTCATCCATGTTTTTTAGCTACGAAAATTTTGGTAGGTAAAAGTAAACTTTTCGATTTTTTTTCAAAAATTTAAAATAACCTTTAGCGACAAACGTGTTCGTCAGTAAAATTAAACTTTTCATTTTTTTTTTTAAAATTGTTAATAGCCTTTAGCGACGAAACTTTTCATAGGTAAATGTATCATCCATGTTTTTTTAGCTATGGAAATTTTCATAGGTAAAAGTAAACTTTTTGAATTTTTTAAAAACAACCTTTAGCAATGAACATGTTCATTGGTAAAAGTAAACTTTTCAAAATTTTTTTAAAAAAAATGTTAAAAGGCTTTAGCGACGATACTTTTCATAGGTAAAAGTCTCATCCATGTTTGTTAGCTACGAAAATGTTCGTGGGTTAAAGTAAACTTTACGAATTTTTTTTCAAAAATTTAAAACAACCTTTTACAATGAATGTGGTCATCGGTAAAAGTAAACATTTCAAAATTTTTAAAAAAATTGTTAACAGCCTATAGCAACGAAACCTTTCGTAGGTAAAAGTATCATCCACGTTTTTTGGTTATGAAAAGTTTCATAGGTAAAAGTAAATTTTTTAAAATTTTTTAAAACAACCAAAAATGTTCGTCGGTAAAAGTAAACTTTTTGAATTTTTTTCAAAAATTGTTAACAGCCTTTAGCGACGAAACTTTCTGTAGGTAAAAGTCTCATCCACGTTTTTAGCTATGAAAATTTTCGTATGTAAAAGTAAACTTTTCAATTTTTTTCAAAATTTTAAAACAACCTTTACCAATAAAAACTTTTATCAATAAAAGTTACTTTTACCTACGAATTTACAATTTCGTTGGTAAAAGTAAACTTTTATCGATGAAAAAAAAATGTCATCACTAAAAGTTACTTTTAGCGATGAAAAAAAAATTGTCGGTAAAAACCCTCTTTCTTGTAGTGTATACCTAATCCTAATCTCAACTCCCTAACCTAAACCTAAACCTAAACTTGAAAACTCAAACCTAAACCCGATCCCAAACTCGAACCCGATTTCCTAAACCTAAACATTAACCTATTCTTTATTTCCTAAAGCTATAACCTATAACCTATAACCGAAACTTAAACCTAACCTAAACCTATAACCTAAACCTAAAACCTAAACCTATTCTCAAATCCCAAAACCTATAACCTATAACCTAAACCTTAACCTATAAACCTATAACCTAAACCTTTACCTATAACCTAAACCTAAACCTATAACCTAAACATAAAATTTAAACCTAAACCTAAACCATAAATGTATTCTCAATTCCCTACTATAACCTACAACATTAACCTAAACCTATTCTCAAATCCCAAAACCTATAACCTAACCTAAACCTTAACCTAAACCTAAACCTATAACCTAAACTTAAACCCAAAACCTAAACCTACACTTATAACCTATCACCTAAACCTAAACCTAAAACCCAAACGGTAATCCGAACCCGATTTCTTATACCTAAACTTGTAACCTTAACCTATACCTATTCTCAAATCCTAAAACCTACAACCTAAACCTAAACCTTAACCTATAACCTAAACTTATAACCTTAACCCTAAACCTATTCTTAAATCCTAAAACCTATACTTATAACCTATAACCTAAAGCTAAACCTTAACTTATAACCTTAACCTAAACTTATTCTCAAATCTCAAAACTTATACCTATAACCTAAAACTAAACCTTAACCTAAACCTAAACCCTAACCTATAACTTATAACTTATAACCTAAACTCAATTCCCTAAACCTTAACCTATAACCTAACCTAAACCTAAACCTATAACCTACACTTATAACCTAGCTATAACCTAAACTTATAACCTAAACCTATAACCTTAACCTATAACCTAAACCTATAACCTAAGCATAAAACCTAAACCTAAACCTAAAACATAAATGTATTCTCAAATCCCTACTATAACCTACAACATTAACCTAAACCTAAACTTATAACCTAAACCTTTTCTCAAATTCCAAAACCTATAACCTAAATCTAAACCTATAACCTAAAACTTAAACCTACACTTATAACCTATAACCTAAACCTATAACCTAAACCTAAACCTAAAACCCAAACGTAAACTCGATCCCAAACCCGATTTCCTAAACCTAAACCTTAACATATTCTCAAATCTCTAAACCTAAACCTACACCTAATCCTAATCTCAACTCCCTAACCTAAACCTAAACCTAAACTTATACCTATTCTCAATTCCCTAAACATAAAGATATAACCTAAACCTATAACTTAGTCTAATCTTAAACCTATTTCCGTAAACTGACTCTAGTCTTTTCATTGTAGAGATTGATAAGAGTTAGGTGTGTGCTAAGAACAGGTTTGGCCCAGAGTATAAATAAGGGGTTTAAGAGTTCATGGAATTTGTACGAAATCGGGCAGATTCAAGGAATAAGATTAGGTGTCCATGCCAAAAATGCAAGAACATGATATAAGACTTTAGATAAAGTAGAGGATAATTTTTTCATAGTTGGGATTGACCAGGGTTACACTTGGTGGATCTATCATGGTGAAGATATCCGCCATAGAGTTGAGGCCACTGAAGTCTTTGCTGACCCAATTGTGTTAGATGACGAGGATGAAGACGTTGATGAAATGCAAGATATCATAGGGGATGTGTTCAGGGGAACAATTGTGGATACTGATTTTGCAGCGACAAGCACTAACTAAGATATTCCTCCTATGGGTGATGTCCAATCAGAAAAGTTTAGTAGGTTATTGAGGGATGCGTAATGTCCACTTTATCCGAGGTGTGAGAACTTCTCAAAGTTGAATTTTCTTACAAACTTACTTCATTTGAAGATAATAAATCGTTAGAGTAACAAATCATTTGATATGTTGCTTGACTTGTTGAAAGAAGCATTACCGGATGGTGAGACATCGCCTAAGTCTCATTACGAGGCAAAATCCTTGATGCGAGACTTGTGCCTTGGTTACATCCTCATACCCATACATGCATGTATAAATGATTGTTTATTATATTGTAAAGAGCATGAAAATGTTGAAGAGTGTCCAGAATGTGGAGAGTATAGGTGGAAGTATGACGAAGCCAAGCATAAGAAAATCCTGCAAAAGGTGTTAAGGTACTTCCCATTGAAACCCAGGTTGCAAAGATTATTTATATCTCGTAAGACGGCTGAAGATATAAGGTAGAATAAAGAGAAACGTGTTCATGATGATAGTATATTGAGGCACCCTGCGGACTCTGAAGCCTGGTAAAATTTTGACAAGTAATATGATTGGTTTATAGAGGATTCTCGTAATGTTCAACTAGGTTTTGCAAGCAATGGTTTTAATTTATTTAGTAATATGAGTAGCTCATACAGTATGTGGTCAGTGATACTTATGCTCTACAATTTACCTTCTTGGTTGTGTATGAATGAATCATTTTTCATGATGTCATTGTTTATTCCTGGACGACATTGATGCGTATTTGCGACCGTTATTAGATGAGTTAAACAAGTTGTAGAGTCAAGGTGTGCAAATGTATGACACATTTGAAAGACAGACATTTTGAATGCACACAGCGGTCTTGTGGACAATAAATGACTTCCCAGCGTATGAGAATTTGTCTGGGTGGAACACGAAGGGAAAATTGGCTTGTCCTACATGTAGTATTGAGACTTATTCATTGTCATTGAAGCATTGTATAAAAACATATTATATGGGCCAACGTCTCTTCCTTTCGAGTGATCATAGTTGGCACAAGAAGACTATGATCTGTGATGGCAAATAAGATTATAGGTCACCCCAGAAAGAGTTATATGGAGAAGATGTGATAAAACTGTAAGTGTTATGGTTTGAATCCTCTTTGGTTGTCAAATTTTGTATGTCAAAACCACTATATGTGTCTTGTGTTTGTATCTTGTTAAATATGTTCGAGACACCACGTCAATACTTCGAGATAAGAAGATGAACTCCTCAAGCTAGTTCAAGCTACAATATTGACGATATTAAAGAAGTGTTCGAGTTAAAAACTCTAGCTCGAGTTCAAGTTCAAGACTCAAGGTTCACATATATTCAAGATCAAGACTCAAGTATAGTTAGGGAACTGAGCGCAACTCAAATTGACATTGACTTCAAAGCTTGTGAAGTGTTCAAGCTACATCAACAAGAACTCAAGCTTCATAAAGTTCAAAGTCTAAGCAAATGAATGTTCAATGTCCTTACTTATTGAGGTTTGATTGATCTTAGGTTGACCTTTAGAGTAGGTCACTTTGGATACATAATTCATATATCTTTTACAAGTGATTTTGGTCTGTTCTAAGACTAGTCCTGGACCTTGTTCGACTAGTCCAAGCACTAGTTCGACCAGTCCAAGATATTCCAAGATCAGTCGTAGTTTTATTGTAAATTATCGAATTTTTTCTATTCAGCTATGACCAGTCCTGGAGTCTGCTCGATCGGTCATGGGATGGTCTCGACTTGACCTTCGACCAGTCGTACAACTTTGACTCAAACTCCAACGCCTAAATCAAGTGTCGCACGACCAGTCGTAGAGGGGTCTCAACCGGTCGTGGACTGCCTTCGACCAGTCATGGACTGCTCACGACCGGTCGTGTAATGGTTTTATCCGATTACACTTGAAAATTTAAAAATCCGTTTCTTCTTCAACCAGTCGTGGTGACTCTAAGACCAGTCGAAGATGAATTTCTGCAGCTATAAATAGCACACAAATTTAAGAGTTTTTCATCAAAAATTAAGTGAATTTGAACCTCCACTCTGAGATAAGTTTGTGTTTAATCTTAAGCTATATTGTGCATAATTCTATTTCCTTTTGTTAGCTTTTTACTATTTAATTTTATTCTATATTCCAATCTGATTTGAAAAGAGGAAATGTTGTTTTCCTTCTTCTTGGAATTAAAATCAAATAGAGCTAGCCCAGTCTGATTTAATTTAAAATCAATTAGAACTTAGAACCATTATAAAGTGAGTATTAGACATTGAACTTTCATATTCGAACATCTACTCTAATTGGTTCTTCCGAGCTGCTACAAGAGGAGAAATCCAGGTATTTTACAATTCTTTAAAATTTCCATTCTTTTGGTTTTTGTTTGGGATTCGCCAGAAAAATTCCATTTGTATGGTTATCTGAGGAGAGCCAGAAAACTCAGAATAGTGTGGGTTTTTGGATTGTGTAAGCCCAAGTTAAAAAGACACAATTGTGAAGGTTTTAGGTAAACCTGTGAAACCTATTTTGATAGTGAACGCTAATATCCCTATGTGAGGATATTAGGATGGAGTAGCATTCTGTGTGGCTGTTGTGAAACAGTTGGTGTACACACAGCCGAACCACTATAGCTCTGTCTTGTGGATTGAATGCTTGCTTAATTTTTATATCTTTTATCATTCAGATTTATGGAGTGTATGTGTGGATGAGAATATTGTAAAGATTTACATTTCAAGCAAGTGTGAGAATGTTGTAATAAATTAGATTTAAATTTCTATAATTTATTTTAATTCCTTGGTATTTATTTATTTTTATTCAAATTGAGTTCTTATTTCAAAAGACATTCTAGAAATAAGGTTGTACTACCATAAGGCCTTATTTATTATGGTGTAAGATTGTCCTTAGAACTGAATTTGTATCAACCTCTCAATGCTTGTTTATTGAGATTGATTTAATTTCAGCATTATGAATTGATTTATTATTGTAAGGCTATTTCTTTATTTTATTCCGTTGTATTTAATGTTAATTTGGCATAGTCCTATTCACCCCCCCTCTATGACATATAGCTTGGCCACTTCAAGTGGTATCAAAGCCTAATAGCTCGCTCTTATTGCTTTTTATTTGGATTTATTTCCTGAGCTAACGATCTAAGCTATATAAAAAGATGTCAAATTTCGATGGCCTTTTAGTCACTGGGCTTCCACCATTTGATGGTTCCAACTATGCTTATTGGAAAGCCAGAATGAAGATCTTCCTCAAATCAATGGATGAGAGTGTGTGGCAAGCTACAGTGACTGAAGGAAAACCCCCTACCACTGAAGTGACTGGAACCGACGGTTCAAAAACAATGAGAGTGTCTCCTTATTTCTCATGGACTACACTTCAGAAAAGTGAGAGTGGTGTCAATGCTAAAGAACTAAATGCTATCACTGGCGCACTATCACCAGATGAGTTCAAAAGAATCATATCCTATGATACTTCAAAGAAAGCCTGGGATATATTAGAAATGACACACGAAAGTACATCAATTGTTAAGAAATCTAAAGTCCAACTCCTCACAACTAAATTTGAAGAAATTCTTATGGAGGAAAATGAAATGTTTATGGACTTTTACACTAGACTGAATGACATTGTAAACTCAATGTGGGGTCTTGACGATAAAATTCCAGAAAATAAAGTGTGTACAAAGATACTACGCTCTCTTCCTGAACGATTCAACTCTAAAGTAACCGCGATCCAGGAACTTCGTGATACGAATAACATGAGGGTAAAAGAACTAGTTGGTTCTTTACAAACCTATGAATTAAATTTTAAAGCTTCTAAAGGTAAATCTATCGCTTTAAAATCTTCTAATGGTATTTCTCAAGATAACTCGGATTTAGAAAATTCAGAAGATGATATGTCGCTTTTAGCTAAAAAGTTTTACAAGATTTTCAAAAGTAAGAAAATGGTCGATTTCCAAAAGATAAACGAAAAGAAATGATCTAAACCTAAGTCTAGAACTTGGAAGTCTTTTAAAGATAGTCAATGTTACAATTGCCAAGAAAATGAGCATTTAGCAAACAAATGTCCTAAAAAGGACAAACCCAAGAAGAAGGATATGTTAGATACTTGGGACGAATCATCTGATTCTGAAGCTTCTTCTGAATCAGAAGATTCTGAAACCAAGTCAGGCAATGAAGTAAAATCCCTTATGACTCTAGCTAAGTTCACATTTTCAGATCACGATGATTCAACTAGTGAAGAAAATTTGCATAGTAATCATGAAAATGAAGAAGATCTCCAAGATGCTTATAATGCCTTATATAAGGAAAGTTGTAAAATTGATGTCAAGCTTAAACTTCAAAAAGAAAAGTTTTTGAAACTAAAAGAATGTTTTAAAACACTTGTTTTAGAAAAATCTCAAATTTCAGATTGCTTTGAAAAATTAAAATGTGATTTGGAATTCAAAACCTCCCTGATTGAAGATTTAAAATCTGAAAATGAGAAACTTAAAAATGAAGTATCTTCTCTTCTGAGTTTGAAGGACACATGGAGATATACCCAAGATGATCCAAAGTTAGAAAAATTATTATCCATATCAAGAAAATGTGGCGATCGATCTGGGTTGGGCTATGATAAGAATATACCTCCTAAACAAAAGGATACTCCTCTCAAATTTTTGAAAGGAGAAGCCTCAAACTCAAAAGAGAAAAGTACTTATCGAGGTTTTTCTAAAAATATAAAAACTTTTCAAAAACTTAAAAGCAGCTATGTCAATTTCAAAAATCAGAACAGAAACCCGCTAGCTGAAAAGATAGTTGATTTACTCAAGGAGCTCTTAAAATCTAACTCGGTAGGTCATTCTTACAATTACAATCAAAAGAAGACCAACTATACTTCTAAACCCAAAACAGTTCTGAAATGGGTTCCTAAAGTTGCTTGCTTGGTTGCTCACACTGCTTTCAAAGCAACAAGTCATTTAAAGTGGTACCTAAATAGTGGATGCTTCACGCATATGACAGGTGACAAGGCTTTATTCACCGATTTTAAAGAAATGACTGATGGGTCAGTCACATTTGGTGATGGTAGCAATTGTAAGATTATTGGCAAAGGTACGGTCAAACTCTATAACCTCCCTTTGTTTAATAATATTTTATATATTGAGGGATTAAAACACAAACTGTTAAGCATATCTCAAATATACGATAACAACCATAGTGTTAAATTTTCTAATCAAGGTTGTGAAATAATTAGCAAATAGGGTTCGGTAATATTAACTAGTCATAGAACTTCTGAAAACTATTATATCGTAAGCGATGACAGCTCATCTAATCAAACGTGTTACATGGTCCATACCGATGAGACAGAATTATGACATAAACGCCTTGGACATGTGCACTACCAAAATTTATACAGATTGAGCAAAGGAGAACTAATTAGAGGTCTACCTAAGTTACAAAAAGTAGACAAAACTTGTGGTGAATGCCAGCATGGTAAACAAACCAGGAGCTCTCATAAAAAGGTAAACTCCAATACCACATTAAGACCAATCTAGCTTCTCCACATGGATCTTATAGGACCAACGAGAACGGAAAGTCGAGGTGGCAAAAAATACATCTTGGTTATTGTAAATGATTTCACAAGATTTACTTGGGTTTCATTTTTAAGGGACAAATTAGAAACCCTTGATGAAGTAAAAAAGGTTATCAAACGGATCCAAACTGAAAAATATTCTCAAGTCAGTAAGATCCGTAGTGATCATGGATCCGAATTTGAAAATATCAGTTTTGAGAAATTTTATAGCGATCAGGGAATATCGCATGAATTCTCTGCGCCCAAAATACCATAACAAAATGATATTGTGGAAAGAAAAAATAGATTGCTCCAAGAAATGGGAAATGTTATGTTGAATAGCATGAAGCTCCCTAGAATCTATGGGCTAAAGCAGTAAATACTGCCTGCTACATTATTAACCGTGTTTATACTTGTAAATCAAATAATAAAATGGCTTATGAAATGTGGTTTGACAAAAAGCCTAATGTCAAATACTTTCATATTTTTGGCAGCGAGTGCTACATTTTGCGTGACCGTGAAAACTTGAGAAAGTTCGACATTAAAAGTGACAAAGGGACCTTTTTAGGATATTCTTTAAACAGTTGTGCTTATCGTGTATTGAACAACAGGACCGGTGTGATTCAAGAGTCAATTAATGTGGTCATTGATGATCACTTGAATACACCTGCCCCTAGTTCAGACAATGATGAAGTTCATGTAATTAAAAAACTAGATACTTCATTAAGTGAAATTAATTCTGAATTAAGGACTATTAAAGATTATCCAACTACTCAAATTCTTGGAAACCCTCTCACTGGTGTGCGCACTCATAGACAATTAGAAGACATATGTCATTACATATGCTTTACATCCCAGATTGAACCGGTAACGTAAAAGAAGCACTTTCTGATGAAAACTGGATAGTTGCGATGCAGGAAGAACTTAATCAATTTGTTCACAATGATGTCTGGTATCTTGTTCCTAGACCTAAAGATAAACACATTATTGGAATAAAGTGAATTTTCAAAAATAAGTCTGATGAATTGGGAAATATAATTCAAAACAAGGCAAGACTGGTTGTACAAGGGTACACTCAAATTGAAGGCATCGATTACGATGAAACATTTGCCCCAGTTGCTCGCCTTGAATTAATTAGACTTTTTAAATCCATCGCATGTTTTAAGAAGTTTAAAATTTTTCAAATGGATGTAAAGAATGCCTTTTTAAATGGCGATTTACATGAAGAGGTATATGTTGAACAACCTATAGGGTTTGAAGATCCTAAGCTTACTAATCATGTATACCGCCTTAAAAAAGCTCTCTATCATTTGAAACAAGCTCCCAGGGCATGGTATGAAAAATTGACTAAGTTTTTACTGAGTCATAATTTTCAAATGGGTAGTGTCGATAAAATGCTCTTTGTTAAGAAGCATAACGATGATATTCTAATGGTTCAGATTTATGTAGACGATATTATTTATGGATCAACGTATACTAACATAACTGTTGAGTTTACAGAGTTAATGAAATATAAATTCGAAAAGAGCATGGTTAGGGAATTAAATTATTTCCTAGGGTTGCAAGTAAAACAACAACCTAATGAAATTTTTATTTCTCAAACCGAGTATGCTTTGAACTTGATTAAGAGGTTCGAATTTGAAAATGGTAAGAATTTTGATACACCTATGAGTACAACTCTAAGACTTTCCAAAGCCGCTACAGGTAAAGATGTAGATCCTAAATTGTATCGTAGCATGATAGGTAGTTTGTTTTACTTAACTGCTAGTAGACCTGATATTGCTTTAAGTGTTGGAATTTGCGCTAGATATCAGTCTAATCCTAAAGAATCTCACTTAACTGTTGTTAAGCGAATTATTAGATATGTCGCAAGTTCAGTTAATTTGGGTCTTTGGTATCCTTATGATACTAGTGTTCAATTGGCTGGGTATTCAGATGTTGATTGGGCTAGTAATATCGATGACAGAAAATCAACCAGTGGTGGTTGTTTTTACATTGAAAACTGCTTGGTTTCTTGGTTTAGCAAGAAGCAAAGTTCGATATCACTCTCAACTGCTGAGGCTAAATACATTGCAGTTGAAAATGCATGTACACAGCTGGTTTAGATGAAACGTATGTTGAGTGATTATGGTATGACACAAGATTCAATGGTTTTATATTGTGATAATTCCAGTGTAATAAATATTTCAAAAAACCCAATCCAGCATTCACGTACTAAGCACATTGACATTAGATTTCATTATATTCGTGAATTAGTGGAAGAAAAAGTAATATCCTTAGAATATATTCCTACTGAGACTCAACTTGCTAACATATTCACTAAACCGCTCGACAAAAGCAAGTTTAATAAATTGAAATTTGATCTTGGTATGTGCAATTTAAAATGATTGATTATGCATCTCTGTAGCATAGTGTACATATATTTATATATTAATGATTTATATTTCAAAATTTGATAAAAAATGCATATTTTTTTTTAGTACACGACTAGTCGAGGACGTGCTCGACCAGTCGTGACACGACTGGTCGAGGACGTCCGACGGCTAGTCGTGTAGCACGTGATTGCCTTTATTTTGGGAAAAACTTCTTCCTCTTCATTTTAACCCTCCTCACCAATGAACCGAGCTACGACTAGTCGAACCCTTGTGTTTGATTCCTTCAGGTTAGAGTATTTTTTCTTGCTTTCTTGAAGAATCAGTCTTTTCTCTTCAATTTCTTGATGGTTGTTGTCTATTTCAACTCTTTCTTCAAGTTTTTTGGGTTTTCTTCCTCATTTACTGATTCTAGAGAAATTCATCTCTATTTTCTTGATATCTCTTATATTTCTTCAAGAAAATGGACTCTAGAAGTAAAAAGAAAAATTCTAGAGGTGCTTCGTCTTCTAGATCAAATGTTATCATTAGACGTCATCTTAGGGCTCCTGAAGATGACCCACCCTATGTACATGATCTGCGCATGCGCAATGTGATTGTTGAAAAGGCCGTTAATTTAGACCATATTGCTCCTTTTGGTCTCCTTCCTCTCCCTCAATCTATAGGATGGGAAAACATTTTACGCTGGGGCAGGCCGGCATACCAGTCCATAACGCAGGCCATGGTTGCGTGCATTACTGAATTTTCTACTGATCAACTGACTTTCTCTATTGCTACTAGAGAAGGGTCTTTTCCTATTGATCGACATTTAATTTCAGTCCTTATGGAAATATCAGTAAATGATGATGGTATTCATCCTAACACACTTGCTGAGAAAGTGTCAGAATCTGAAAAACGTGTTTATACTAGAGCATTGTGTAACATGGATGCACCATGGAATGGAACTGGAAATGCCCTCGCAACCAGATATTTGTTGCCCAGATATAGAGTCTTACATCGTATCTTTATCTGCAATCTGTATCCCTGCTCTGGAAACAAGACTGAGTTGACTCTACTTATGGTTCGTATTTTATATTCAATCGTTACTGGTGCTAATATCTGTTTTCCCTCTTTGATTTGTTACTCTATCATTTAATTCTGTATTCATCCTGGTCATAGTGATATTCCATTTGGGTATCTGATGAATGTATTAGCCTCTAACATGCTAGTCGCTATGCCCGTTGGAGAGGCTCCTATCCAACACCTCATATTCGACAACTCCAACCTAAACAAAATGAAGTTGAAATTGGCTGATGGCCAAGTCGATGTTGGAGAAGGTGGAGCTGCTGCTGAAGTCGGGAATGATGAAGACGGTGATGCTCTTCCTCCAGATGATATCAATATGGACGATATTTTTAATGAAATTGATTCTGACTTTAGGAATGATCCTGACTATGAGCCATCTGATTTTGGCGCACGTCTGAGTGTATTAGAGGAGAAGGTGGAGAATATGAATGTTGGCTATAATCTGCAGTTTAAAAATATGCGCAAGTATTTTATGCGCTTATAAAAAGGCCTTCATCAAATTGATCCTACCATACCTGCTCCTTCTTCTGGATCAGATTGAGAATTTTACTCTTTGGTTTGTAATAACTATAAGACTTTGCTTTATCTCTGTTTGTGTGACTGAGTTTCTTTGACTTGACTAATAACCTTTTATGATATGATATATATTCTGACTCCTTTATTAATTATTCTATTTTTTACTCGTCCTTTGTCATATTTTTGACAAAAAAGGGGAGAATTGTGGGATTGATTATGATTGGTACAGATATGATGATTGGTAGGTGTACTACTCAGGGAGAGTTGGTAAACTTACAGGATGGTAAACTTACAGGATGTATTATGCTTGGTTATCTCATGACAACTGGTGCATGATTCTTTATTGATGCTTGTGATGCTTCTCTTATTGTATTTTGTGCATTGAACTATAAGAGTGTGTATTGTCACAAATTTGACATAGGGGGAGATTGTAAGTGTTATGGTTTGAATCCTCTTTGGCTGTTAAATTTTATGCGTCAAAACCTCTATATGTGTCTTGTGTTTGTATCTTGTTGAATATATTTGAGACACAACGTCAATACTTCGAGACAAGAAGATGAACTCCTCAAGCTAGTTCAAGCTACAATATTGACGATATTAAAGAAGTGTTCAAGTTGAAGACTCTAGCTCGAGTTCAAGTTCAAGACTCAAAGTTCACATATATTCAAGATCAAGACTCAAGCATAGTTAGGGAACTGAGCATTACTCAAATTGACATTGACTTCAAATCTTGTGAAGTGTTCAAGCTACATCAATAAGAACTCAAGCTTCGTAAAGTTCAAAGTCTAAGCAAATGAAGGTTCAATGTCCTTACCTATTGAGGTTTGATTGACCTTAGGTTGAACTTTAGAGTAGGTCACTTTGGATACATAATTCATATATCTTTTACAAGTGATTTTGGTCTGTTCTAAGACTAGTCCTGGACGTTGTTCGACTAGTCCAAGCACTGGTTCGACCAGTCCAAAATATTCCAAGACCAGTCATAGTTTTGTTGTAAATTATCAAATTTTTTCTGTTCGGCTACGACCAGTCCTGGAGTTTGCTCGACCAATCGTGGGATGGTCTCGACTCAACCTTCGACCAGTCGTACAGCTTCGACTCAAACTCCAGCGACTAAATCAAGTGTCGCACGACTAGTCGTAGAGGGATCTTGACCGGTCATGGACTGCCTTTGACTAGTCGTGGACTGCTCACGACCAGTCGTGTAACAGTTTTATCCGATCGTGCTCGAAAATTCAAAAATCCGTTTCTTCTTCGACCAGTCATGGTCACTCTAGGACCAGTCGAAGATGAATTTCTGTAGCTATAAATAGCACACGAATTTCAAAGTTTTTCATTAAAAATTAAGTGAATTTGAAGCTCCACTCTGAAATAAGTTTGTGTTTGATCTTAAGCTATATTGTGCATAATTCTATTTCCTTTTATTAGTTTTTTACTATTTGATTTTATTCTATATTCCAATCTGATTTGAAAACAGAAAATATTGTTTTCCTTCTTCTTGAAATTAAAAATCAATTAAAGTTAGCCCAGTTTGATTTAATTTAAAATCAATTAGAACTTAGAACCATTGTAAAGTGAGTATTGGACATTGAACTTTCATATTCGAACATCAACTCCTATTAGTTCTTCCGGGCTGCTACAAGAGGAGAAATCCAGGTATTTTACAATTTTGTAAAATTTCCATTCTTTTAGTTTTTATTTAGGATTCGCCAGAAAAATTCCATTTGTATGGTTATCTGAGGAGAGCCAGAAAACTCAGAATAGTGTGGGTTTTTGGATTGTGTAAGCCCAAGTTAAAAAGACACAATTGTGATGGTTTTAGGTGAACCTGTGAAACCTATTTTGATAGTGAACGCTAATATCCCTGTGTGAGGATATTAGGAGTGGAGTAGCATTCTGTGTGGCTGTTGTGAAATAGTTTGTGTACACACAGCCGAACCACTATAACCCTTTGTCTTGTGGATTGAATGCTTGCTTAATTTTTATATCTTTTATCATTCAGATTTGTGGAATGTATGTGTGGATGAGAATATTATAAAGATTTACATTTCAAGCAAGTGTGGGAATGTTGTAATAAATTAGATTTAAATTTCTGTAATTTATTTCAATTCCTTACTATTTATTTATTTCTATTCAGATTGAGTTCTTGATTCAAAAGACGTTCTAGAAATATGGTTGTCATACCATAAGCCCTTGTTTATTATAGTGTAAGATTGTCCTTAGAATTGAATTTGTATCAAGCTCTCAATGCTTATTTATTGAGATTGATCTAATTTCAGTATTGTGAATTGATTTATTATTGTAAGGCTATTTCTTTATTTTATTCAATTGTATTTAATTTTAATTTGGCATAGTCCTATTCACCCCCCTCTAGGACATATAGCTTGGCCATTTCAAAAACAACTGAGCAATATTAAAGAAGTTAGATTTGGTAAGGCATCGCACTTGAAGAAGAGAAAATGTATAGTATTGGACTATAACTGGAGGAAAAAGAGTATTTTTTTTAGTTGCCCTTTTGGAGTGATCTGAAATTGTGACACAACTTGGATGTCATGCATATTGAAAAAAAATATATGTGACAATGTCTTTGGAACATTGATGAACATAGAGAAGAAAATAAAGGATAGTTTCAAAGCTTGATTGGATCTACAGGCAATGGGTTTAAGGAAAGAGTTGTACTTGTAACCACATAGAAATTCGTATACTATACCAGTAGCCTACAACACATTGAAAAATCTAAAGAAAAAATGTTTATATGAATGGTTGAGATCGGTGAAGTTTTTCAATGGGTATGCGTTAAACATATCTCGGCGCGTAAACGTTACGGACTGTAAGGTAACAAGAATGAAAAGTCATGATTGTCACGTCCTTCTGCAACACCTACTACCGGTTGCGATTTGCGGATTCCTGAGCAAGAATATCAGTGTGACACTGATTGAGTTGGAGATATTCTTTAAGGATTTGTATTTGAAATCGTTGAATGTAAATATTATTAAACGACTGGAGAGAGACATTGTCGTAATCCTTTGTAAAATTGAAAGAATATTTTCACCTATATTTTTCGATGTCATGGTATACCTAGCGATTCACTTACCGCATGAGGCGAAGCTTGCAGGCTCAGTACAATATCGTTAAATGTATCTGATCGAAAGGTGGTAGAACCTATGAAAATTTTTATTCATTCCATAAACTACATATATCCATGTTTTCATATGTATAACATAGTGGTTTTGTGTACAGATACCTTCACACACTAAAACGATTTATGAGGAATAATGCACGACCGGAGGGATACATTGCCAAAGTGTACATTGATAATGAGTGTCTAACATTTTACTCCATATATCTCCGTGGTATAGAGACTAGATTCAACCGAGAAGATCGGAATACCGATGAAGGACAGGAGCATGAACAAAGACTCATATCTATATTTACACATAACATTCGTCCTTTAAGATCCTTGACATTTCAAGATATGGACCTTGGGGACCTAGTAAAGGCGTGGTGGTATGTGTTGTATAATTGTGAAGAAATAGAGTCATACTTAGAGTAAGTCTTCCCTCGATTATTATTTTCTCTACATACGATGATCCTAATGTTTCTTGCTGATGACATGCCATTTATGTGTAGTGAACACATCAACGAGATGAAGTCTCAATTCTTGACAAATTATGATCGAATGCATCAGGATCTGTTTCCAGAATGATTCATAAAACATATAAGATTTCACATTGTATCTCACCACACTTAGAATTTTCAATGTATTGCACATTATTTCAACCTGAGAAAATCCCTAAACAATTACATTCTGTACATGATAATAGATGAAGACGTTGCGCACTAGCAACTCCATGAATGTATCTAATGCATTAAACTCACTGGCGTGTATCTAGATATATAGGTTGTATTATAAACGGGATTCGGTTTCACACCGAAGAACGTGAGAAGTATAGGACCACACAAAATAGTAAGGTGGTTGTGAAGGAAACGCATGAGGAGGTAGAAATTGACTTTTATGGCATTTTGATGGATATTATTGAGCTGAGTTATTGTATGAGAAAGTGGGTATAGTTATTTAAATGTGATTGGTGGGACATTGGAAATAAGAAGTTTGGTATACAGACTGATAAGTACTTTACGAGCATAAATTTATTTCAAAAGTGGTTGAAGGACAACCCATTTATCCTCGCCAGCCAAGCCAAACAAGTATT
Organism: Magnolia kwangsiensis; assembly: GCA_037074715.1. Lineage (NCBI taxonomy): Eukaryota > Viridiplantae > Streptophyta > Magnoliopsida > Magnoliales > Magnoliaceae > Magnolia > Magnolia kwangsiensis. Next base: position 185,404,997 of record CM073572.1, on the reverse strand, counting down.
TTACCTTGCTGATACAAGTTAGGTGACTCTTAGTACATGGTGCAGAAAATAAAGCCCAAGAACGTATTTGACGTTCTCGTACCAGAAGTTGAAGATAGCGAGGACAGGGGAAATGAAACGTCTAGGGTTGAACAAGCATATCAAGAAGACATGTCATCAAGGGTTTAGGGACTGATTTAAGTATTGATATTGATGTGGTGCAATTGGACAGAGATGATGTGCCACCTGATCATGTTGATGCTTCAATAATACATGACATTGTTAGAGATGATAGCGGTTTCATTGATGACGACGTTACAAACGATGAAAAGGAAATACTGACCAGTGATAGTGATAGTGAAGAAGAAATAGTTCTAAGCGATAGTAATACAGACAATGATTATTAAATGTACACATGATTTACATGTCATTTTTCAATTTGAATAATTTATGTATTCCATGTATATGTGAAAATTAGAAGTCATGATCTATTCCTTTAATTGACTTATTTATAATCCGCATTTGCAGTTGAGTCAATTTTTGATTATGTCATCCTCAAATCAGAGCATAGCGGAAACATGCAACATACTTCATCAGCTGTTGCAGATGGACGTTACGGTCTTATCTTCTTCTGGTAAGGCCAAAGAGATACCCAGTCTCATCGATGAGTGTACCAAGGAATATATCATTGACGACTCATATGAAAGATTATACCATCTTAAAGGAATTTTGGAGCTGATGGAGATATATAACTACAGGAAACTTGATATGGAAGATGCGACTCTGTCACTTGTACATCTGAATAGAGTCTCGAGAGACTAGATTTCTCCTATTATGACTGGCATGTTGGTTATAAAAATGTTGAGTGCTTTACACAACATGACATATGCTTCTGAAGCGTACGATAACTTACGCAGAGAGTACTTCGGATAGTTTACCTCAAAATTGTTTCACATTACAACAAAATATGTGTATTTAATATAGAATGACAATGTGTAATGAAATTTTCAAGGGCTATAGATTAAAGTTTACAGTTTTATTATAATCTGCTTACATTATAGTGTAATGGTCTAATTATATTTTAATTATCTCTCTAAGCATAAGCATAAATGCATTGTACCATCAACACTACTTGTATAATATTTTAGTATATTCCACTTATATTGACGTTATTTAAATTTATAAGTTTGTAACTTGCACATATTCAGTGAAGGCACCAAGAGGGAGACCACGTCGTTTGTGCACTAGATCTACCCTTCTACCCGTGATGCGATGGAGACAGCATCGCCATCACATGTTACATCGCAGGCGTCTGCTCCCTCAATCGCGCATACACTAGGCACTGTATGTAAGTCTAGACATATCTTTCTTTTAATGACTTTTGTTTCTGTTTAGACTTATATATTTCTTTTGTAACAACATCGTCGACCAGCCAACAAGGACGTAGACCCACGCGTGGGTTACTTTTAGAGTGACTTATGCGTGAGGGTAGGGTGACTGTAGAGTTCTCACAGGACTACATTAGACCTGTTGGGAACAATGTCAGGTTGTTTACATCAGAGGTCGATGTCTTATACCGATCTCTGATCTCCCCCACCACCCCCTATTGGGTAGACGTGACAGATGATGTGCAGCAACTCATCGATCAGCGCCTTCAAGTAAATTAAAATTTATTTTTTAAAAGTTAATTTACAGTTAAGTTATTTTCTTAATAAGTTTATTGCCTTAATCTATTATATACGAAATTGTAGGATAAATTTGACTTAGATTTGAGTGTTTCGTACATTTCCTATGCCGTCAACGACATGATCAAGTAACGGTTCAAGGAGTACCGCAGTGAGTTACATAAGAGGTACAAGCGGTGCATGAGCCATGAGGAGGGCGCACTGTCCGCACCACCGCACGTGACCCATAACAACTGGAAGATACTCTATTATAGATTTTCATCTGATTCTTTTCAGGTAATATTTACATATTTATGATATCTTAAGGTAATAATTAATTTCGTAATTAACAATAATGTATTATGAATATTGTGTTCAGAAGAGGAGAAAAATAAATTCTGACAATAGGGAAAAGTTAAAAGTAAACTACATAGCTGGTTCAAAATCATTTATACAACTTCGTCATGACATAGTAAGAAATTACTGGTAATTATTAAGTTGATATATTCTTTTCATGCATTTATATTAACTCTATTATCCTTTTGATTGTGCAGTGAGATTCCGTCACTAGCCAGGAGCCCAAACCAGTAGACCTCTACAGAGGGACTTACTATTGGTAGGCTACGGGATCTTGGATATATCTTAGAGCCAGCGAGATTTGGATAAAAATTCTTACATTATAAAATTTAATTATATTGAATTATAATAATGTTATTTTTTATGAAAATTCATATATTTTCATTACAGGCAGTAATGGACACCTTACATAGTTAGCCCACTCTCAATGGTACTCAGCAGAGTGAGACAGAGATCCTGAGTGAGGTGTTCGGCACCCGTTCTTGATATGTGCATGGTATTGGCCATGGTGTCAAGCTTATGGCACTCGCTAGAGCTGCCTCTACTCGATCCATCATCGTTGGTGAGAGCACCATACGCCGAGCTGATATCGCAGAGAGAGGTTCCTCAGCTACGGATCGTCATTCATGACATCAGAGAGCAGCTGGAGAGCCAGAGTGAGCAGCTGAAGAGGCAAAGGGAGGAGCAGGAGAGGAGGTTAAAGGAGTTGGCAAGGCAGAGGGAGGAGCAGGAGAGGAAGATAGAAGAGGCAAGGCAGAGAGAGGAGCAGGAGAGGAGGATGCAGGAGATGCGGGTGAAGTATGAGCGACGGATGACGTAAATGTTTCAGGCTCTCGCTGCTCGCTTACCCACCTTTGCCCCACCACCTCTGCCTTCATCTTTGTGATTTTTTTATGATGTTAAACTTATATGTATTTATGCGTGAATGAATGTGATGTGGATGGATGTAGTTAATGTTTGGATGAATTTACGAACTTTGGGTTTAAATGGATGTGAATGTGAATATGATGAAATATATTACATAACAGGTGTATATCGAGAAGAATATGATGAAATATACTATACAGGTGTATATCAGGAATTTTTTGTTCGAAATTTGAAAAAAAAACAGAGAGAGAGAGAGACTTTTACCTACGAAACTTTTCGTAGGTAAAAGTCTCATCCATGTTTTTTATCTACGAAATTTTTTGTAGGTAAAGTCTCTTATCCACGTTTTTACCTATGTAAATTTTTGTAGGTAAAAGTTTTGTAAATATTTTTACCTATGAAACTATTTGTAGGTAAAAGTTTAGTAAATAGTTTTACCTACGAATATATTCATAGGTAAAAGTTTTGTAAATATTTTCCTTGCGAAACTATTCGTAGGTAAAAGTTTTGTAAATATTTTTTGCTATGAAAATAATCGTAGGTAAAAGTTTTGTAAATATTTTTACCAACGAAAATATTTGTAAGTAAAAGTTTTGTAAATATTTTTACCTACAAAACTATTCATAGGTAAAAGTTTTGTAAATATTTTTAGCTACGAAAATATTTGTAGGTAAAAGGGTTGTAAATATTTTTACCTACAAAACTATTCGTAGGTAAACGTTTTGTAAATATTTTTAGCTACAGAAAGATTCGTAGGTAAAATTTTTGTAAATACTTTTACTTACGAAAACTTTCGTTGGTAAAAGTGTTGTAAATATTTTTACGTACCAAAATTTTCGTAGGTAAAAGTGTTGTAAATATGTTTACCTATGAAAAAAAGCGTCAGTAAAAGTTTTTTAATGATTTGTACCGATGAAAAAATTTATCGATAAAAGTCTTGCCATTGCCAACGATCCACATTTTCATCGGTAAAAGCCTTTTACATCAGTCTTTTATCGACAAACTTTTTCGTCAACAAAAGTCTTTACCTACGAAAAAAATATGATTTAGCGACCAATATTTTCATCAGTAAAAGTGGGTTGTCTTGTAATGCCTCCTGGAAACCTGAATGTTAGGAGTTTATTTGAGCGATTCCAGCGCCTCTGACCTCCCACTCTTACGGGTACTCACCGACCCGAGGAGGCCAAATATTGGTTTGACCGCATCTCTAAGATGCTGAAACCACTACACTGCACTGAGGCAGAACAAGTTGAGTTGGTCACATATATGTTTGAGAAGGAAGGCACTCTCTGGTGGTACAGCATCCTTTGGACCGTTCCTAAGGGGTATCTGTGGACATGGGATGCTTTTGAGACCCGCTTCCAAGGAAAGTATTTTCCCCTCACCTACTGTAACGAGGAGGGTGAATTCCTTTGCCTCCTTCAGGGAGGAATGACTATGGCCGAGTATGACAATAGGTTCATGGAGCTATCCAGATATGCTACCTTGATACTAGCAGACGAACTGATGCAAATGCAGCGATTTTCTGAGGGTTTGCGGCCTGAGATACGTATGAAGATGTGTTGCACTAGCATTCTCAACTATGCTGGGTTAGTGAACATGTCTCTATTAGCTGAGCAGGACAGGGACAGACTATACCTTACAAGCGTACCCATGGGTCCGAGGCCTCGACCAGATTTGCCGAGCAGACCGTTCCTTGACAAGAGGCCATGAGCAGATTCGCCTCATCGGCTTACTACTTCACCAACCCAGCTGAGGCAATCAGATCTGTGGTGCAACTACTGCAAGAGGTCAGGCCATATAAATACTTACTGCTTCACCAAGATGAGGGATAACGGCTTCTCGCCGCCTCAGAAGATCAATCGTCAGCTTCCTCAAGCTATCTCAGCTTCACCTCTATGTTCAATACCACCAACACAGCCTTTCTATAGGCTAATGTACTTTGTAGTAGGCCGCCTCAATGACCTATGGTACCGCAACCAAATTGTCCTCAACAAGCTCGGGTGCACTCACTTGTAGCTGAGGCATCCGAGACAGCAACTGCAACACCATTGGCTTTCAAAGTCACGACACACATCCAAGGTATACCTGTGTTTCTGTTGGTAGACACCGGGTCCACTATTTCGATCATATAATGCACAACAACCAAGAGACTACTGTTGGAAACTACTCCTATGGTTGGGGTGAGACTCCTTACCGCCACATGGACCTTCTCAGACTCCACCAAGACTTATAGTGGTTGCTCGATAGACTTAGAGAGCAGGACAGTGCTTGTTGACCTGATGGTCAGGCCATTATGTCATTATGACGTCATTCTTGGTATGGATTGGCTCACCGAGAAGAAAGTAGAGATCGATTGTGATACTAGAGTGATGAAAGCCCATGGATCTAAGGGCACGACCTTTACTTTTCCAGTTCAGGTCAATTGGTATTACCGTATTAGTTGTTATGCTACCTTGCTAGAGCATGTTGATGGTCTGACACTTGGGAGCACGCCTGTATTTTGAGATTTCACAAATGTGTTCAGGACGATACCTGGACTACCTCCTCGGTGCGAGATCGATTTTACCATCGACCTAGCGCCAGGTGCGACACTTATATCTCTACCGACGTATCGCATGCCTCCATGTGAGATGAAGGAACTGAGGAGACAAATCGATGATCTGTTAGATACAGGCTTTATACGACCGAGTATATCTCATTGGGGAGAACCCGTGTTGTTCACGAAGAAGAAAGATGGATCATTGCGATTGTGTATTGATTATCGCAGGTTAAACTAAGTAATAGTGAAGAACAAGTATCCTCTACCCAAGATAGATGATCTGTTCGATCAATTGAAAGGGGCACAGTATTTTTTAAAGATCAACTTATAGTCAGGGTATCACCAGTTGACCGTCAGGGATGAAGATGTGCAGAAGACAGTGTTCAGAACTATCTTTGGGCACTACGAGTTCCTTCTGATGTCATTTAGACTCACAAACACACCTGTTGTGTTCATAAACCTTATGAACTAGGTGTTTCATCCGTAACTGTACTGATTCATCATCGTATTCATAGATGACATCCTGATATACTCCAAGAGATGGAAGGATCACAAGGAGCACCTGCGAGCAGTCTTTGATATGCTCAGGAAGAGTCAGTTATTTGTCCAGTATAAGAAGTGTGACTTCTGGAGAGAAGAAGTCAAGTTCCTGAGACATGTAATGTCTAAGGAAGGAATAGCGGAGGACTTTGCTAAGGTGAGCGTAGTTTAGGACTGGGAGCAGCCCGGTTCGGTTACAGAAGTGAGAAGTTTCCTTGGCCTGGCAGGTTACTATCATCGATTCATTAGGTACTTTTTCAAGATAGCTAGACCGTTGTCTCATCTCACTCGGAAGGATCTCAAGTTTTTCTGGAATGAATAAGCAGAAGCAACCTTCAAGAACTAAAGGGCAAGTTGACGTCCGCACCTGTGCTAGTATTACCAGAGTAGGGGGTCAGATATACTATTTACACCGATGCCTCTCGTGTTTGTTTGGGTTGTGTTCTTATGCAGAAGGACAGAGTGATTGCATATGCATTGCGATAGTTGAGAAAATACGAGGAGAACTACCCTACGCATGACCTGGAGTTGGCAGTTGTCATCTTTGCATTAAAGTTCTAGAGACATTACCTCTATGAAGAGGAGTTTGAGTGCTTTTGCGATCACAAGAGCCTCAGATACATATTCACATAGAGAGACTTGAGTATGAGGCAACGATTTTGGATGGAAATCTTGAAAGACTCCAAGTTTGAGGTTTCCTACCATCCTGGCAAGGCCAACCTTGTGGCAAACGCATTGAGCCACGAGAAGACGATAATATTTACAGCTCTGCTCATGATAGAAGAATGGAATATGGTGGAATTCGTACGAGACTTTGAGCAGAAACGTATGGTAGAGGAGCCGTTCAAGAGCGTCGCACACATCCGCTTGCAACTTCTTATTGATGACCGAATTATTGTGGCTCAGAGAGAAGATGCATGGTTGATGAAAATGAGAGAGAAAGCAACTAACAACGAAGAATCTGAATGGAGAGTTGGTTTGGATGGGGTTTTACGTTATCGTGGCCGCCTATGCGTCCCAAACCTTGATGACTTGAGAAGGAAAATTCTCGAAGTTGCTCACAATTCAAAGATGGCGATGCATCCAGGTAGTACAAAGATGCATTGAGATATGAAGCGTTCGTACCGGTGGGACAACATGAAGGCCCACATAACAGACTTTGTGTTTCATTGCCTCACGTGCCAGTAGGTCAAGGCCGAACATCGCTGACCTCCTGGTTTACTTCAGCCCATGCCTATAGCTAAATAGAAATGAGATTTCATCTCCATGAATTTTATTTCAGGGTTGCCGAAGACGAATAAGGGACATGAATCTATTTGGGTGATTGTGGACTAGTTGACAAAATCAGCTCATTTCCTCCTGATTAGAGTCTCAAACTCAATCGATGATTTGGCCAGGCTATACATTAAAGAGATAGCATGTCTATACACGCGATTCATGTTTATCTTCTGGACTCGTATCCAGGAAGCAATGGGGGTGAAACTGAAGTTCAGTACCGCGTTTCACCCACAGACTGATGGGCAGATGGAACGGGTAAATCAGGTGTTAGAAGACATGTTGCGGGCATATGTGCTTGACTTCAAGGACATTTGGGATGACTGTCTTCCTTAAGTTAAGTTCTCTTATAACAATAACTTTTAAGTGAGCATTGGCATGGCTATGAAGCACTATATGAACGCCCATGTTAAGCACCACATTGTTGGGTAGAAGTTGGTGAGAAGAGTCTGATTGGCCCAGATTTAGTACAGGCGACCATAGAGAAGATTGACAATATCAGGCATCGACTTCCTACAGCATAGAGCAGACAAAAAAGTTACACCAATACGAGGCGGCGACAGTTAGAGTTTGAGGTTGGGGACCATGTATTCTTGAAGGTTTTCCCAATGAAGGGAGTCCTTTGATTTGGCAAGAAGGGAAAACTTACGCCACGATTTATTGGTCCGTTCCAGATTTTAGACCGAGTGGGCTTGCTTTGCCCACACCACTCGCAGGCGTGCACAACGTATTTCACATATCGATGTTGAAGAAATACATTCCTAATCTTCCCACATTATCAAATGGGAGTAGGTATAATTGAGTGAAGATGCTACTTATGTACTGCGACCGATGCGTATCCTAGACAGGAAGGAACAGGTGTTGCGCAATAAAGTTATCCCGCTTGTGAAGGTATTATGGATGCATCACACTGATGAAGAGGCTACTTGGGAAATAGAAGTCGAGGTCCGTAAGAACTATCCTCATATTCTCGAGGAGTACGAAAGGGTACTAATTTCAAAGATGAAATTTTTCTTTAAGGGAGGTAGATTGTAACGTCTCAAAAAAATCCGTACAAAGACCGGAGTACTACCTCAGGCAGAAATCGCTAATGATCAAATTATGTAGAAATTAGATGAAGAATAATTAAGCATTAAACTGAATTAATTAGTAGATTAGCTTGAACCTTTTTCTATACGAACTGTAAGACCCAAAACTAGTAGAATCGCTAACTCTACATTACTTAAAAACTTAAGAGAAATCTCAAAACCCAATTGCTCTTGGGAGCACATTGAGACTCCATATCAGACCTAAACCGTGCGTCGAAAGTTCAATGACCACGAAACTATAAGGTTATGACCACCTTACTAGGTTTGACAATCATAGCGGGAATCGAGTCCAAATAGTATCAAGAAATGCATAACTTGAGCCCGTAGCAAAGAGTGTGAGAAACGCGAATATCTTTAAAAAATGAACTCAAACTTAAGTGATTTGGGTCATTCACTTGTATGTCAAATTTAAGATTTCAGACCGTCAAATTATGACCTAACTTTACCCTTGGATCAGAGAAATTTTCCTACACATGTCAGTCTACTCATGGCCCAGATCGAGTGACGATGGCCATTGAACTGAAACTGGCCTCCACTACCGATCCACAAATCCGATCAGACCAAAATCTTAACTTGACATAGACCATTGTAAGGAAACTTTCTCTGGACCGTATGCAGGTAATGGACCTCCAAATGAGCTCTGTTAGCCCGAAACAGATGCTTTTTGGCTATAACCTAAGTATATCATGGCCCTGGGGCCATTTGAACCAGTTCTGGGCCTATATAAGACCCTTAAACCACCCCTCTCTCATTCCATACGAATTTTTCTAACCCTAGGAGAGAGAAGAGAGAGAAAAGAGGAAAAAATAGTGAGGATAAGTGTGAGAGACCTGTGGTTTGTTGCTGGGATTCACTCCCACCACTCCACGTGTTGAATTATCACTCCCGTGTCGCTATACTATTGAATCCAAATCTATTTTTGAGTAAGAAATACTAACCCTAATCTATTTTAGGAATCCAAATAGAGGAATCGGTGAAATAACTAACCTATTTCATGATTTAGGTAGCCATTTTACTGTAAACGGAGACGTAGCATACAAACCGAGTTCGTAACGAGCCAACCGACGAAAGGTCCGGACTATAAATGTTTAGGTTATGGTTTTTAAGGGTTTAAATGTTAATTAATGATTTATGACTAACTTGATTGATGTCACATGTACTTAAATGCAATGTTTTTTGTGTATTACATATATATATGAACTATGTTGAATATAATGCATTCCATGTGTTTGATGAAATGTTTGAATGAATATCGAATTATGATTTGTGCTTGCCATGATTATTGATTGAGAATACATAATTGTTGTATATGTGAAAACTCCTTTGTGAAAGGATTTAATATAATATATGTTATAACTAATTTATTACATGTATGTTGATATGTGTAGTCTAAGTGTTTGATAAAATGTATAAATTAGAAGTTGATTGTTGAAATGTATTTAATAAAGGCATTGAGATAGGATTCTCAATTACCGTATCTATAGTTACAGTTTCCTTCATGTAACTTATCACAGTACTACGTGATTTATGGATGAAATGCCTATGTATGATAACATGTGCACTATGTGTTTGTTAAAATGCTCAAATGAGATTTATATTTGAATTAGTTATCACATGATATTTTGACTATCACATATGAGTGCCTATTGTATTTGAGTATGATTGGGACTAATACGTAGTACAGGCAATCGATAACGGTTTATGATCAGTGGTAGAACTAGTTTCGCCACAATGAAAACGTTCGATGAATCCTAGTCGTACAATGATTATCGAAAGTGGTTAGGCCACGAGGAGTGCGTATGCATTCTATATCGATTAATTTAACGTGTGCTCGTACCAATCGATCTTGTCAAGTAACCCAATTGGCCTAATGTATATTCACCATGTATGGATGCTACTGATTGAATCTAAGATACCATTCACCAGTGAAAAACCTGTTTAACCTTGATACCACGATCCGCTAAGACTCATGAGCCAGTCATGGTGGTATGGGACACCATGATCGAGCTGTCGGCCTACGCTAGGGTGAAAAGCCTCCTCATAGTGTCCATTGAGCAACCCAAACTCATGATCCAAATACGGTGGTATGGGACATTGTATTCGAGCTATCGGCCTACGCTAAGGTGACGAGCCTTTCCATAGTAACCCTGAGTATAAACTAGGCCTACGCTGAGGTGATAAACCTCTCCGTAATGACCTGAACTTGCATATCCACTGCTTTTCATTCAAGGGTGATGTTTTTCTATAACTTGCCTATCATATGTGATTAACTATGATTGACGACCCTAGATGGATCATTGTTTGGGTAAATGATATAATTGGAGGTTCCATAGCTTTTCGAATCTGCTGTATGAATAAGCCTAATTAAATATTAGCTAACACGACCATGCATCACATTGCATGTTCTTTGGTGAGGAAGTTCACGTACCCGAAGTGGTGCATACGTGATCATGAGATGATGTCGCTGAGGGAGTGCAGGCGAGGGCATGCATCAGTATCGCATACAATTCTTGCATTAACAAGAGTACTTAGGATATGATTGTTGTATTACCTTATCATTATTGCTTGACCGAATTGATAACATGTTAACCTTTGCCTTATAATTCCACTAAGTTGATCACTCACTCCCACTCTGAGATGGTGTTTTAAAACACCAGCTAGACTCTGTTGTAGCTGCATATGATGGCAAGGCTTGCGAGATCGAGCCTAAGTTTTATGATGACGAGGAGGAGTTCTCCTACATGTAACTCTCTAGCGGGTCTATGTATACCCGGAGTTACATTATCGGGATTAGACGACCATTACATTTTATTATTTTGTAAATTTTAAAACTATACATGTAATTTTTAGCTCGGTGACATATCTGGGAACTTACAACCACTTATGTGCTTTATATATTTATCACAGTCTTCCGCTTGCGTAATTTAATGTTTATGGAGTATGATATGTTATTTTATTATAATCTCACTCATGTTTAATGCACTAATATGGATAACATTTAAACATCATTATTTATGTTGCATAAGTGATGTGTTGAAACTCGAGAGTTGAGCTTTTACTCGACCCTCGATCTTGAGGGAGTGACAAGAGCAAAAGGCCAACTCAATATAGAGTGGAAGCACATGTCGTTCTCAAAATTAGTAAAGGGCAAAGCTTGGTATCCATCACCCCACATGAAATCGTAAAATTATGCATAATTAAAATCATACCTTAATCATAATTTTCAAGAGGAAAAATAAATTTATAACGATACATCAATCAATTGTATGGAAAATTACAGTAATATGAAAGTATATAAAAACAGGATAAATCATATTAACTCGAGTTAGTATAAACTTAAAGGAATCCCTCAACTTAGCCTTAGATCTAAACCTAGGTAGATCTCGATGTAAGAAAGCTTCTATATGAAACACGACATCGCTTAAGCAAGAGGGAGACATTATACGCATGGAGAAGGAAGATGATGATAAGCGTTTAGGTTTTTCTCTGTCTTTCTCTTTATCTCTCCTCCTTGGACGTTGAGAGGTGGTGTGTGAATGGAGAAGGGGACATACACCCTTTTATCAAAGGAGTAGACGTGTGAGAGGGATGTGTTTCACATTCCACTTAGATTGGGTTTCTCCAAATTTATCTTTTTTGACAATCTTTCTTTAAATCTATTTAATCCAGTGTGTCGGGGTTGTCGAATAAAATCGAAGTATGTGATTTTCTTGGTAATCCGAAATTTAGATTGGCCTCTCTTTAAAATTCTCCTAACGGGTGACAAAATGAACTTCATCTCAATTAATGATCCACACTTAATGATCAGAGCTCAATTTTGAAAGAAATGTGTAGTCAGGATAAGCAAACAGTTGGACAAAAGTTAGTGGTTAATCAATGGTGGAAAATGCCTAAATCTTACATTTCATCATTTGCATCAAAAGGAAGGTATTAGAGTTAAGGCGTTTATCATTCAATGATGTAGGATCTTAGATCGGGTTTTGAATTTTGTATGACATCGTAATCATATGAGGTCAAAGTGTGGTCAAAATTTATGTTGTGATTGATGGTGTAAAGTGGGTCAATCGGAAGCTTTAGATTGGTATGCCTAAAATGGATAACTTCATGCTAAGAAAAAGCCTACCAAGGTGGGGTTTTCATATTTCACACTTGGTCTATATGATGAAAAATCCAAGTCATTCATACAAAGTGAAATATTCTACTATGACTACCCATGATCTTTCTTCACTTGATGGACAACAAAATCAATGATTAAGGGGCTGCTTTATCAATTGGGTTACTTTTACAATAATCTAATGGCTGAAATTTGATGTGTATGTTTAATTTATGATAAATAGGCATGATATAAAATTTTACATGAAACGGATCATGAGAACCATGTGAACTATAATTCAAAGGTATAAGTTAATGATATTAAGTATTTACGATTTTGTCATCTTTTATTTCTCCAACTTTTACCGTATGTAATGTCGAACTACATCATCCAAATACATTGAAATTTGACAAGAATTATTTATTTTTTATTCTCTTTCCATCGCCTCATTTTGGGCCTTGATCGCTTACAAATGACCAAGATACCTTTTTAATGGGTTATACCACCCCAAGGTCTAAATCAATGTTTTCCTATATCTAATAGAGAAGTCAACCGGTAGTTGTGACATACACCTTACGATCTTCGAAATGGGCTATTCATTATAATATTTAGGTGACTCGTTGGGTGGATCCAAATATGATGGACGGTCAGATGACATGTTTAAAATAGAAAAACTTGATAGTTAGTACTCTAATCATGTATATAGGTAGTTGTACGGTTAGTTTTGCAAACAGGTGAACACAAGTGGGTTTTTGGAGTGATCAAGAGGTAGAACATGTATACCATTACATTCAAGTGACTTGTTCACATGTGTAAGTTTCTCATATTGTAATTTTGATATTGGGTTAAGCATATTCATAGGCGGTGAACAAGATGAATGGATCAAAATTTTAATTCGATATGTATACGAGTGGATGTAAATATCAAATAGTTAGTTTACTATGATCGGGTGGTCCAAACTCAAAGTGGACGGTCAAATATCTTTACTTATCGGTAGATAGTTGACTAAACAGTTGATTATTATGGAAAAGTGGAAATACTTGAACATATGATGATCTCGTTTTAAAATCAATGGTTAGATGGCTTGATATATGGATGAAGATCATTCTCAATGGTCAGATTCATATTGGAGAATAGATGTAAGGTTAAGATAGTTAAATTAGTATCGTACACTGTACATACTAAGTTAAACTTCATGGCGACACTCGAGAACTTTCGATACTCGAGTATTGAAAAGTTCGAGGTATTATAGGGATAGACTCCATAATCAATCCAAATAACATACTACAACATATTTCTACTATACTACACTTAAATAATGATCTACCAAAGGCTATAGTGCCTTATCGGGCAATTCCAAGTTGCACTATAGAAGAAGTCCCGTGAAAAGTCCATCATCAATCAATGGAAGAATGGCCGAGTTCACTATCAAAATTATAATACAGCTCGATGAGAATTTAAGAAAATATGATAATGGATGTTTCATCAATATGACCGAAATAGTAGTACCGGCTGATGAGGTAGCCGAGAATGGCCTATTGTTAAAAGATCTCAAACGGGCCATAAAAAAGTTAGAAGACTCTCAGACTCAAGTACAAGATTTTTTACTTAAAGTAAATTTAGGGACAAAACAAAACCCTATGCATACTTTTATCAGCGGTTTATTGGAGCCACAAGTTTAGGTGAACTTACTAATTTGCTGACTATTTTACATGCGATTACCATGAAATGCCTGGACTAGACAAAAACTTGGTTGAGCACAAGTTACCAATAATAATAATAAAAATTTTTTTTTAAAGGGTATCAACCTCATAAGCAACTGCCTAGATGAATGATAACCATAGTTACTCAGAAAATAAAAGAAGAGATCAAGTGTTTGTTAAATGAATGATTTATTAGACCCATCAAATATGCTGAATAGATCTTCAACGTAGTTCCGATTATCAAGAAAAATGGTAAAGTATGAGTCTATATCAACTTCAGGAACTTAAATCGAGCCACGCCTAAGGATGAATACCCAATGCTCATGGCTAGTCAATTGATTAATCGAGCAGCTGAACACCAGATGGTTTCCTTTATGGATGAGCATTCAAGGTATAACCAATAAGTATTTCACTTGAAGATGTACCAAAGACAACTTGCAAATATTCTTGACCCTTTGAGGAATTTTTCTTGAGTAGTGATACCATTTAGGATTTAAAATAAAAGGGCTACTTACCAGGGACATTAATGCAATTTTATATAATATTATTGGTCACTTCATGGAAGTATACATTGACGATGTAGTAGTCAAATCTGCCAGTGTGCTAGAGCATTTTGCTCACTTGCACAAATCATTTAAACGAATGAAGGTCCACAAGCTAAAAATGAATCCCCTCAAATACTCGGAGTTCGAGTAGCGTCAATGCTTGTCTTCACACAACATGTACACACACCAACCGGGTCGGTGGTGTGTGGTGCACCAGCCAATCCACTTCCAATGTTAAAAGTTATCAGTGGTATTTAAGATTAATTAATTATATAAACAGTTTAAAAATGAAGGACCATAGATTCAGACTTTATGCATTATTTAAATATCTCAACACTCTGTACCATATAACATATTAGTTTTATCCAGTTTTTACCTCAATTAAGGGCACACAACTTTTACTGAAATAAGTCCTCAGATTCTTCCTTCCACACCTTGTCTCAACTACAATGAGCCAAGAGATGAAAGTAAAAAATCACGAACTGTGAGTAAAGTGATAACAATTTCTTTGAGATAGCGAATGGTATTTCTAATATATAATAAAAAGGCTTAACTTTCCTCCAAAATGAATTTTGGATAATTATTTCCTACTCTTATTCTTTCCTACTCAAATGACTATTACCAACGTTTCCATACATTTCTAATAGGTTGGGCTAGCTCTCTTGAGAAGCCAATCACATTTCCCACCAGCTGGGTGTATCATGTGTAACCTAGAGGAGTCATGCTTCCCTAAAGGGCATGTGAGTTATGCTTTAATAAGTTCTATCATTTATGGCTCATTTGGATTTAAGTTGCTTAAGATAAGCTACTTATTCCACAAGTAACTTATCTTGGTTTCTACTTAATAAGAAAATATGTATGTTTGGCAAACAACATACTTATTAGCTTTGCCTCTCTTTCATCTCTTCCAATGCCTATATTCAACAACATATCAAAATTAGAAAAGCTAAAAAAATAACTAAAATGATTATGTACTTCTAAATAAAATAAATTATTTATAACTAATCATCAACCAAACTTAGGCCCCGTTTATTAACTCTGGAATCTAAAGCCTAAATCTAAAATCTGAGGCCTAAATATAAAATCTGAAGTCAAAAAAATTCTTTGATAATGTTAGGGGCCTTGCCTAAAACCTTAGGATCTAGCCTCTCGAAACAAACCAGAATTATGGAATAATAATATAATGAAATAAATCAAAGCAACGATCACA
Organism: Magnolia kwangsiensis; assembly: GCA_037074715.1. NCBI lineage: Eukaryota > Viridiplantae > Streptophyta > Magnoliopsida > Magnoliales > Magnoliaceae > Magnolia > Magnolia kwangsiensis. The sequence goes on along the minus strand of CM073572.1, from coordinate 185,389,134 downwards.
CACCACACAAGAGATTTTTACGTGGAAAACCCTCAACGTGGTAAAAACCACGGGACCTCGTCCAAATCAACAATCTACTATAAAGCAGAACGTTACAACTAATCACAAGCACACCTTGTTATGATCAAACCTTCATCACTCATGCAAGAGTGGATAAACAGTTAAAGAAACAAAGAAAACGAAGAGCTCTCACCAATTACGAGGACGTAGAAACGCTGAGATATGATAGATCACCTCTACGAGCATAACCTCCCTTCCACAAGCTTCCTCTCTCTCTTTCTCTCTCTCTCTCTCTCACCTTTGATAACCCTCTTGTGTTTTTCCTGTACACATCATTATACCCTAGTGACCCCTTTTTATTATTTTAGGAAACTCCCTTCCGCATTACAGTTGTGAAAGGACTTACGAAACGAAATCCGCACAAAATTACGAAACAAATCTGCGTAACCACAACTGGTCGAGAGGAGGCCATGACGGGTAGAGCGCCACCCACGACCGGTCGATCACCACTCACGACTGGTCGAGACCCTAGAGAAAATTAGTCCAAAGTCATTGGACTTTGAGTTGAGTCAAGGCTCGACCCCACGACTGGTCGTGCACCAGCCCACGACCAGTCATGACGGGCTCACAAATGGTCAACGACGGGACAAAAATCCTATTAAATCTCTCCCTTTTTATCCTAAGAGGGATTCACCTTCTTCAAGCCAGCCTAGTTTTTACAAATCTTAAACTTGCCCTTAAGCAAAGCCTTGGTCATCATGTCTGACCCATTATCGTCCATGTGGACCTTCTCAATCTATAACACCTTATGTTCCAAAGTATCTCTGATCTGGTGATATCGAATCTCTATATGCTTCAACTTGAAATGTTGACTTAGATTCTTGCTCAAGTGTATAGCACTCTGACTATCGTAATAGACCACGTGCTGCTCCTGCTTCAGGCTAAGTTCCTGTAGGAACCTCTTCATCCAAAGCATCTCTTTACATGCCTTTGTGACTGTAATGTACTCGACCTCTAGCATCGATAATGCAATGACCTTTTGTAGCTTGCTCTACCAAGAGACCGCTCCCCTGTAAACGTGAATATGAACCCCGATGTACACTTCCTGGAGTCTATGTCACCTACCATAACTGCATCTGTGTAGCCCTCTAAAACAGATTTTCTGTCACCATATCATAGACTTAACCTGGATGAGCCTCTTAGATACTGCAGTATCTACTTCACTACTGCCCAATGCTCTTTGCCAGGATTTGCAAGATATCGACTGACAACACCAACCGCATATGCTATGTTTGGGTGTATACACACCATAGCATACATCAAACTTCCTACAACCGACGTGTAGGGTATCTTTTACATCTCTTCCACCTCTGCCTTCGTCTTGAGACACTATCTGTCACTCAATCTGAAGTGACCATCCAGTGGAGTACTGACTGGCTTCCTAGGATCTGTTTAGTCGGGACCAAGTCTTTCATCGCAAATGACTTGGCCAACTCCTGTTTCAGGATTTCGATCTTTTTGATGTCTTTTCCCATGATGAGCATGTCATCAACATATAACAACAGAACTAAGAAATTACCATCTAAGAACTTGTGCGTGAACACACAGTGGTCCGAATCTGTTCTGTCATACTCATGTTGTAACATGAACGAATTGAACTTCTTGTACCATTTCCGTGAAGCTTGTTTCAGCCCATACAAGCTCTTCCTCAGCCTAACACCATATGCTTTTTACCCTTGACTTCGAACCCCTCTGCTTGGTGTATGTAGATCTCTTCTTTCAGGTCACCATGGAGGAAAATAGTTTTAACATTCAATTGCTCTATCTCTATATCCATGCTAGCTGTCAATCCAAGCAACACCCATATGGATGTCATCTTCACCACTGGTGAGAATATCTCCTCGAAGTCTATACTTTTTCTCTGACCGAACCCTTTTACCATAAGTCTATCCTTGAACCTCGTCTGTAAATTCTTCTGCTCAATCTTCTTTCTGAACACCCACTTGTTCCTCAAAGCTTTCTTGTCCTTAGGTAGTTTTACCATATCATAGGTGTGGTTCTTATACAAGGATTCTATCTCCTCTTGCATAGCTTTCAACCACTCTTCCTTATGCTCGTTGGCTAGGGCCTTAGAATAATCTTCTGGCTCTCCCTCATCAGTCAGCATAATGTACTCATGCGGCGAGTACCTCTTGGACGGCTGTATGTCCCTAGATGGCCTCCTCACCTGTGGCTTAACAGGTGGATCAAGTGGGGGCTGTTCCCCAGGTCCATCTTCTGAAGGAACTCCCTCATCCTCTGCACCTTGTTGTACTCCCCGTCATCAGGCACCACGGGAAGAATAATTGGATCTATGTCTTTTATCTCACCTGAACTAGGCTGGTTCTTCTCTGGCTTACCAATATCTTCTATACACTGATCTTTAAAGAAAACCACATCTCTACTCCTGACGAGCTTCTTCTCGGTCAGATCCCACAATCTGTAACTGAACTTTTCATCACCGTACCTTAAGAACACACATTTCTTGATCTTCATATCGAACTTAGACCTCTCGTCCTTTGGTACGTGAACGGATGCCCTGCATTTAAACACCTTGAGATGACTGTACGGTGGATCCTGTCCAGTCCACACCTTCTTAGGTACTCCATTCAACGGGACTGATGGAGACCTGTTTATTAGATACACCGTCGTGATAACATGCATCTGATTCTCTCAACAATGGTGCAATTCATTTGCTCAACTACACCATTATACTGGGGGGGTCTTGGGAACCGTTTGTTCATGTCGTATAGCCAGGGACATACAGTACTTGTGAAAGTCACCAATGTATTCACCACCATTGTCAGTGCGGATGCACTTCAATGATCTACTTGTCTCTCTCTCGACCATAGCATGAAACAATTTAAACACACCAAAGACCTCATCCTTAGATTTCAAAGCATAAACCCAAACCCTCCTACATGCATCATCTATAAAATTAACAAATACAATACCCCATTCAAGGTTTTTCTCCTCATAGGACCACAAACATTAGAATAAACCAAATCTAATACATGCACTTTATTAACATGAGAAGCAGATTTAACAAATGAAACTCTATGTTGTTTCCCTGATAAATAATCAAGACAGGTTTTGAGAGGTATACCTGTCACGTCTGGAAGGAGCCGCTTCCTCCCTACTAGTTGAAGCCCTTTTTCACTCATATGACTAAGACGTATGTGCCACATGTCAATAGTTGAATCTTCCGTTGTGTTCAACCCACCCTTGCATACACTGACACTTACCTTGTACAGAGTGCAATACTGAAAGGGCCTAGCTATATGCCCTAGAGGGGGGGTGAATAGGGCAATGCCAAATAAAACTTATAACAGCGGAATAATAAAAGATACAAAGCATAATGCTGAATATAAAACAATCACAATAGCCTAAAATAAAGAAATTGATACTTTATCAGTTCTCAGGACAACCTTACATAAAAAACTAGAGATTTAAGGTAGGACAACCTTATTTCTAGAACGTCCTTAGTATCATAAATCAATGAGGAATAATAAGCAAGAAAATCAAAATAACTTGCAGAAAATAAATCCTGAGTTATTACAACATTCATCTACACTTGCTTGAAGTGATTACAACATTCATCCACAAACACTCTCCACAAAACAGAATGAATAAAAGAATGAAAGAGTAAAACACATCCACAACATAACGATATATAGTGGTTCGCCTGCGTGTACACCAACTGTTATCCAACAGCCACACAGATTGCTACTCCACTCCTAATATCCACACACAGGGGATATTAGCATGCACTATCAAAATAGGTTTCACAGGTTCACCTAAAACCTACACAATTGCGTCTTTGATCTCGGGCTTACACAATCCAAAAACCCCACAATCTGAGTTTTTTGGCTCTCCTCAGATAACCAATACAATGAGATTTTTCTGGCGAATCTCAAAAAAAAAACCAGAGAAAGTAAATTAAAAAAATGTAAAATACCTGAATCACCTTTTGAAGAAGCCCGGTAGAACCAATCAGAGTAGATGTTCGATTCCACGTTCAAAGTCCAATACTCACTTTAAGAATGGTTATAAGTCTAAATGATTTTAAATCAAAAGGGCTAGTTCTATTTGATTTTGAATCCAAGAAGAAGGAATATCAGAAATTCTCCTTTTCTAATAAGATTGGAATGTAGATCAAAATCAAATAAAAATAAGCTAGCAAAAGGAATATTAAATAATCACAAAGTAGCTTAAAATAAACACAAACTTATCTCAGAGTATAGCCTAAAGAATGCTTGAATAGAATTGATTTGAAGTGTTAAAACTTTGAAGTTCGTGCTCTATTTATAGCCTAAAAAATCTTGTCTACGACTGGCCTTAGGAACCTAGGACCGGTCGTAGCTCCAAAGATTTTCAAAATATTTCCGCGGGATAAGATTTTCTATTCCACGACCGGTCTTGGGCGGTCTACGACCGGTCGTGGGCCATCTATGACTGGTCGTGGGATACCTACGACCAGTCGTAGGACCCCAAAATTGGTTGCTGGAGTTTGAGTCTTAGGGCTACGACCGGTTGAAGGATGAGTCGTAGAACTCACAGGACTGGTCGTAGGACAGCTAGAAAGATTCAAAAATCTTCAACAACCGAGGACTGGTCCTGAAAAACTTAAGATTAGTTGTAGCAGAGCTAGGACTAGTCTTGAAGTCCCTAGGACTGGTCTCAGAACACTCCAAACATGCATAATAAAATATATGAGTTATGTATCCAGAATGACCTACTGTAAAGCCTATCCTAAGGTCAATTTAAGGTCAAACAAACCTTAAAAGTGAGATGGACATTGAAAGTCTGTACACTCAGATGACCCTTAAGAGAAGCTTGAGAATCTACAAATCTTGTAGTAGGCCTTCTTGAGCTTGATCTTGACTTGACAAAGTCTTCTACTAAACTTGAACTTGATCGAATCTTGAACATACAAACTTGAAGACTTCAATACTTGAATTCTTCATCCATATCTTGAAAACTTTCTTCATTTAAGATCTTATCTTAAAATGTGATGACTTGATTGCAATGAATAGTCTTCAATCATAAAACACAAGATGTACAAGACATAAATATAGGTTTTGGCACCACAAAATTTGACAACCAAAGGGATATGAAATCATAGCACTTACAATCTCCCCCTTTATCAAATTTGTGACAAAACACATAACATAAAAGATAATAAAAAATTATGAGCCATGAAATCACAAAATACTCTACTCCCCCTGAGTAATACGAGTATTGCTCATATAATCAGTACACAACATAAAAACCTCAAGACTTCAATCCACATATCCTTCTCAATCTATTAATTCAAACAAATTTACTCCTCCTTTCCATACTACTCCCCTTTTAGCTTTAGCTTCCTACTCCCCCTTTTTGTCACAAAATGACAAGGGAAAGGCACAATAGGAAGGATAACATATATAGGAATAAACAGATAATGAGAAAGAGATATGAAAGGACATAATATAATCCTTAAGCATCAATTCATAATCCATAATCCAAAATACAGTATCCAAAAGACAATGTTATCAAACCATAATCCATAATACATATCCAAAATAAAAAGATAATGTGATACTATCCAGAAGATAATTCACCTAATCTGATCCAGAGGAGGGAGCAGGGATAGTCGGATCAATCTGGTGTAACCCCTTATTAATGCGACGAAGATATTTTCGCATGTACTTAAATCGCATATCATGGGCTATATTCATATTATCAACCTTTTCGTCCAATGTACGAAGGCGTGCATCAAAACCAGATGGATCATAATCTGGATCATTAGGTGAATCAATTTCTATATCATTAAATAAGTCATCCATATTAACATCTTGTTGAGGAAGATCACCAGCTTCCTCTTCGTTTCCAGCATCACCACTAACACCACCTTCATCAACTTGGCCAGGGAGCAGATCCAATTTCATCTTATTAAGATTGGAATTGTTGAAAATAAGATGAGAAATTGGTGCCTCATTAACAGGTTTATCGACAAGCATGTGAGTGGCTAAAACATTCATAAGATAACAGAACGGAATATCACTATGACCTGGATGGAGACGCAACTAAATAATGGAATGACAAATTAAAGAGGGAAGATAGACCTTGGTACTAGAAGCAATAGAATGCAACACACGAACCATGAAAGAAGTCAACTCGATTTTATTACCAGACCGAGGATACACATTGGAAATGAAGAACAATGTAATATTCTGTAACTAGGTAACAAATACTTTGAAGGGAGCGCATTCCCTTTGTGTGTCCATTGTGCATCAATTTTGCATAAATCTCTTGTTAACATGCGTTTTTTCGATTCAGATGGTTTATCGTATAAAGTATGAATCGGTATACCTTCATCATTAACAGGTATTTCCATAATACCTGATATCAAATGATGGTCTACTTCAAATTTCCCTTCTCTAGTATCAATTAAAAAAATTAAATTATCAAAAGAAAAATCAGAGATGCATGCAACCATCGATTGAGCAATGGACTGGTATGCAGGCCCACCCCAAAGCAAAATGTTAGTCCAGCCTACAGATTCAAGGAGAGGGATAACACCATATGGAGCAATGTGATTGAGATCAGCGGTATACTCAACGATAATGTTAAGGACACGTAAATCTCTTACATCTTGAGAATCATCTTCGGGTGACCGAAGGTGCCGTTTAGTTATCGGTATAGATCTGGATGAAGATGGACCACGGGATGTTTTCTTTTTCCCTCTAGCATCCATATTCAAAAAGATATACAAAGAGCAAGCAAAATGCACAAATGAAAGATAGGTTTTCTCTAGATCAATAAATTGAGAGGAAACCCTTAAAAATCCCAACAAGAGATGAAATCTAGCTATACTATGAACAAATCAAAGCATAGAGAGCAAGAATCTTCAAGAAAAATGATGAAATAGGACTTACCTCGAAGAAAAATAGGAAATCTAATGACGGATCGAGCCACGACTCGTTGTAGGTCGGTGTGAAAATGAGGAAGAAGAAGATTTTCCCCAAAAATATATCACATTCACGAGATCCACGACCGGTCGAGTGTGGTTCACGATCGGTCGAACCACAACTGGTCGTGTACATCCACGACCGGTCGAGTATCGACCAAAAATGTATTTTTTAATTAAAAAATTAAAATTTAAATACAAATAATACTAAATATAGTAAACTATGATACATGTAAGTAAGAATATTCAATGTAAAATACACATACCAAGATCAAATTTTAATTTATTAAACCTGCTTTTGTCAAGCGGTTTGATAAATATATCAGCAAGTTGATTTTCAGTTGATATATATTCTAAAGAAATTACATTTTCTTCAACCAAATCACGTATTTTATGATACCTAATGTCAATATGCTGAGTACGTGAATGCTAGATTGGATTTTTGGAAATGTTTATAGCACCGGAATTATCACAATGTAAGATCATTGAATCTTGATTAATTTCATAATCGCTAAGCATGTGTTTCATCCAAACTAGTTGAGTACATGCATATCCAGCTGCAATATACTCAGCCTCAGCAGTGGAGAGCGATATTGAGCTTTGCTTCTTGCTGAACCAAGAAACTAAGCAATTTCCAATGTAAAAACAACCACCACTGGTTGATTTTCTATCATCAATATTACCGGCCCAATCAACATCTGAGTATTTAGCTAATTGAACACTAGTATCAAAAGGGTACCATAGACCCAAATTTATAGAACTTGCGACATATCTAATAATCCGTTTAACAACAGTAAGATGTGATTCCTTAGGATTAGACTGATATCTCATACAAATTCCAACACTAAATGTGATATCAGGTCTACTTGCAGTAAGATACAACAAATTACCAATCATATTGTGATATAGTTTAGGATCTATATCTTTACCTGTAAAGTCTTTTGAGAGTCTTAATGTTGTGCTCATAGGAGTATCAAAGTTCTTACCATTCTCAAATTCAAACCTTTTAACCAAATTTGAAGCATATTTGGTCTGAAAAATGAAAATTCCATCAGGTTGTTGTTTTACTTGCAACCCTAGGAAATAGTTAAGTTCACCAACCATGCTCATTTCGAACCTTGATTTCATTAACTCTGAAAACTCAATAGACATGTTAGAGCAAGTTGATCCATAAATAATATCATCAACATATATTTGAACCATCAAAATATCATTGTTATTCTTCTTAACAAAGAGCGTCTTATCGACACTTCCTACTTGAAAGCTATGACTAAGTAAGAATTTAGTCAATTTCTCATACCATGCCCTGGGCACTTGTTTTAGACTATAGAGAGCCTTTTTGAGATGAAATACATGGTCAAATAACTTAGGGTCTTCAAACCTTGAAGGTTGTTCAACATACACTTCTTCATGTAAATCGCCATTTAAGAAAGCACTCTTTACATTCATCTGATAAACTTTAAATTTTCTAAAGCATGCGATGGAAATAAAAAGTCTGATTGATTCAAGGTGAGCAACTGGAGCAAAGGTTTCATCGTAATCGATACCTTCAATCTGAGTATACCCTTGTACAACCAGTCTAGCCTTGTTTCGTATAATATTCCCAAGTTCATCAGACTTATTTTTAAAGAGCCATTTTGTTTCAATAATGTGTTTATCTTTAGGTCTAGGAACAAGATACCAGACATCATTACAAACAAATTGATTAAGTTCATTCTGCATAACAACTATCCAATTTTTGTCAGAAAGTGCTTCTTTTACGTTGACCGGTTCTATTTGGGATGTAAAACAAACATAATTACATATGTTCTCAAGTTGTTTGTGAGTATGTACTCCAGTAAGAGGGTTTTCAAGTATTTGATTGGATGGATGATCTTTAACAGTCCTTGGTTCAGATTCTTTTTGACTTGATGAGATATCTTAATTGTTAATAATAAGAGCTTCATCATCATCTGAACTCGGGGCTGGTGTATTCAAATGATCATCAATGACCACATTGATGGACTCTTGAATCACACCAGTTCTCTTATTTAGAACCCTATAAGCTCGACTGTTCAAAGAATAACTAAGAAAAATACCTTCGTCACTTTTCGTATCAAACTTGCCCAAATTTTCACGATCCTGTAAAATATAACACTTGCTGCCAAAAACTCGAAAGTATTTGACAGTAGGTTTCTTTTCAAACCATAATTTATAAGCAGTCTTATTATCAGATTTACTGGTATAACCCGATTAATGATATAACATGCGGTATTAACTACTTCAGCCCAAAGATTTCTAGAGAGCTTCATAACATTAACCATATCCTGAAGCACTCTGTTTTTTCTTTCAACAATACCATTTTGTTGCGGTGTTTTGGGCGCAGAGAATTCATGTGATATTCCTTGATCGCTACAGAATTTCTCAAAACTACTGTTTTCGAATTTAGATCCATGATCACTTCGGATCTTACTAACATGAGAACCTTTCTCATTTTGAATTCGTTTGATGACCTTTTTCACTTCATCCAGGGTTTCAATTTTATCTTTTAAGAACGATACCCAAGTGAATCTGGTATAGTCATCTACGATAACCAAGATGTATTTTTTGCCTCCTCGACTCTCAGATCTGGTTGGTCCAATAAGATCCATGTGGAGAAGCTCGAGTGGTCTAGATGTGGTATTGGAGTTCACTTTCTTGTGAGAGCTCCTAATTTGTTTGCCCAACTAGCATTCACCACATATTTTGTCTACTTTTTATAATTTGGGTAGACCTCTAATTAGTTCTCTTTTGCTCAATCTAAATAATTTTCGATAGTGTGTATGTCCAAGGCGTTTATGCCATAATTCAGTCTCATCGGTATGGACAATGTAACATGATTGAGTAGATGAGCTTGCATCACTAACGATGTAGCAGTTTTCAGAAGTTCTGCGACCAGTTAATATAACAGAACCCTTTTTATTAAGTATCTCACAACCTTGATTAGAAAACTTCACACTATGGTTGTTATCGCATATCTGAGAAATGCTTAATAGGTTATGTTTTAAGCCCTCAACATATAAAACATTCTTAAATAAGGGAAGGTTATAAAGCTGAACCGTACCTTGGCTAATGATCTTGCAATTGCTTCCATCACCAAATGTGACTGACCCGTCAGTCATATCTTTTAGATCGGTGAATAAAGCTTTGTCACCTGTCATATCCCTGGAGCAACTACTATCTAGGTACTACTTTGAATGGCTTGTAGCTTTGAAAGCAGTGTGGGCAACCAAGCTGACAACTTTAGGAACCCATTTCAGAACTGTTTTGAGTTTAGGAGCATAGATGGTCTTTTTCTGTCTGTTGTTATAGGAGTGACCCATAGAGTTAGACTTTAATAGCTCCTTGAGTAGATCAATTATTTTTTCAGCCAATGAATTTTGATTTTGAAAATTAAAGTTGACATGGCCACCTTTAGGTTTTTGAAAAGACCTAGAATTTTTGGAGAAACCTTGATAGGTATTCTTTTCTTTTGAGGTCGAAGACTCTCCTTTAACAAATTTAGGAGCAATGTTCTTTTGTTTAGGAGATGTATTTTTATCATAGCCCAACCCGGATCGATCACCACATTTTCTTGATCCGAACAATAATTTTTCCAATTTTAGATCACCTTGGGCATATCTCCATGTGACTTTCAAACTCAGAAGAGAGGCTACCTCATATTTGAGTCTTCCTTTTTCGGATTTCAAATCTTTAATTTGGGAGTTTTTGAAATCTAAATCACATTTGATTTTTTCAAAAGAATCGAAAATATGAGACTTTTCTAAAACAAGAGACTCATAATCTTCCTTAAGCTTAGAAAATTTTCTTTTTGTAATTTAAGATTAACTGCAATTTTACAACTCTCTTTATAAATGGCATTATAAGCATCTTGAAGATCATCTTCATTATCGCAATCACTATTCAAATTTTCTTCACTAGATATATCATCATGATCTAAATAGGTGATCTTGGCTAGAGTTATAAGGGCTTTAACATCATCGCCCGACTCGGTTTCAGAATCTTCTAATTTAGAAGAGGATTCAGAATCAGACGATTCATCCCAAGTAGCCATCATGCTTTTTCTTTTTGATTTGTCCTTTTTAGGACATTTGTTAGCTAAGTGCCCATACTCTTGACAGTTGTAACATTGACTATCTTTCAATGATTTTCAAGCTCTAGGTTTAGATCGTCTCTTATCATTTGACTTTTGAAAACTAACTTTTTTCTTGTTTTTCAAAATTTTGTAAAACTTTTTTGCTAAAAACGCCATATCATCTTCAGTATTTTCTGAATCCGAAGTACTCTCTTGTGAAACATTTTTAGATGATTTGAGAGCAATTGATTTTCCTTTAGGAGCTTTAAAGGACAGCTCATAGGTTTGAAGTGAACCAACTAATTCCTCAACCCTCATGGTATCCGTATTACGAAGTTCCTGAATCGCGGTTACTTTAGAATTGAATAGTTCAGGAAGTGAATGTAGTATCTTTGCGCACACTTTACTTTCTGGGATTCTATTACCAAGACCCCACATAGAGTTCACAATGTCATTCAATCTAGTGTAGAATTCCATAAACATCTCATTCTCCTCCATATGAATTTCTTCAAATTTAGTTGTGAAGAGTTGGACTTTAGATTTCTTGAAAATAGATGTACCCTCGTGTGTCATTTCTAATACATCCCATGCTTGTTTTGCATTTTCACATGAGATGATTCTTTTGAATTCATCTGGTGATAATGCACAAGTAATTGCATTTAGTGCTTTAGCATTGACACTACTTTCACTTTTCTGAAGTGTGGTCCAAAGAGAATAAGTCGTTACTTTCATTAATTTTGTACCATCACTATTAGTTACTTCAGTGATAAGAGGGTTCCATTCATTCACTGTGGCCAACCACACACTTTCATCTAAGGATTTAAGGAAGATGCTCATCCTGGCTTTCCAATAAGTATAGTTTGTGCCATTAAAAGGTGGTGGCCTAGTGACTGATAGGCTATCAAAATTTGACATCTTAATATAGCTTAGATCGTTAGCTCAGGAAATAAATCCAATAAATAAATAAAAAGCACGAGCTATTAGTCTCTTATACCACTTGAAAGGGCCTAACTATATGCCCTAGAGGGGGGGTGAATAGGGCAATGCCAAATAAAACTTATAACAGTGGAATAATAAAAGATATAAAGCACAATGCTGAATATAAAACAATCACAATAGCCTAAAATAAAGATATTGATACTTTATCAATTCTAAGGACAACCTTACACCAAAAACCAGAGGTTTAAGGTAGGACAACCTTATTTCTAGAACGTCCTTAGTATCATAAATCAATGAGGAATAATAAGCAAGAAAATTAAAATAACTTGTAGAAAATAAATCCTAAGTTATTACAACATTCAGCTACACTTTCTTGAAGTGATTACAACATTCATCCACAAACACTCTCCACAAAACAGAATGAATAAAAGAATGAAAGAGTAAAACACATCCATAACACAACGATATATAGTGCTTCGCCTTTGTGTACACCAAATATTATCCAACAGCCACACAGATTGCTACTCCACTCCCAATATCCTCACACAGGGGATATTAGCATGCACTATCAAAATAGGTTTCACAGGTTCACCTAAAACCTTAACAATTGCGTCTTTGATCTCGGGTTTACACAATCTAAAAACCCCACAATCTGAGTTTTCGGGCTCTCCTCAGATAACCAATACAATGAGATTTTTCTGGCAAATCTCAAACAAAAACCAGAGAAAGTAAATTACAAAAAATGTAAAATACCTGAATCACATTTTGAAGAATCCCGGTAGAACCAATCGGAGTAGATGTCCGATTCAACGTTCAAAGTCCAATACTCACTTTAAGAATGGTTCTAAGTCTAATTGATTTTAAATCAAAAGGGCTAGTTCTATTTGATTTTGAATCCAAGAAGAAGGAATATCAGAAATTCTCCTTTTCTAATAAGATTGGAATGTAGATCAAAATCAAATAAAAATAAGCTAGCAAAAGGAATATTAAATAAGCACAAAATAGCTTAAAATAAACACAAACTTATCTCAGAGTATAGCCTAAAGAATGCTTGAATAGAATTGATTTGAAGTGCTAAAACTCTGAAGTTCGTGCTCTATTTATAGTATAAAAAATCCCATCTACGACTGGTCTTAGGAACCTAGGACTGGTCGTAGCTTCAAAGATTTTCAAAAGATTTTCGCGGGATAAGATTTTCTGTTCCACGACCTGTCTTGGGTGGTCTACGACTGGTCGTGGGCCATCTACGACTGGTCGTGGGACACCTACGACCGGTCGTAGGACTCCAAAATTGGTTGCTGGAGTTTGAGTCGTAGGATTACGACCGGTCGAAGGATGAGTCGTAGAACTCACAGGACTGGTCGTAAGATGTCCAGGACTGGTCGTAGGACAGCTAGAAAGATTCAAAAATCTTCAACAACCGAGGACTGGTCCTGAAAAACTTAAGATTAGTTGTAGCAGAGCTTGGACTAGTCTTGAAGTCCCTAGGACTAATCTTCAACAACCGAGGACTAATCTTCAACAACCGGCTTTAATAGTCATCATCATCCAGTCTTCCCATCGACATCAAGTTGAGACGAAGGTCTCGGATATGCCTTACATCCCTGAAAACCAATGTGCATCTCACATCGGTCTTCACATATATATCACCGACTCCTACGATCTTCGATACTCCAGAATTTCTCATCTTCACGGTCCCATAGTCACCTGACTTGTAGCTTGAGAAGAAGTCCCTGCGTGGAGTCGCATAAAAAGAAGCTTCTGAGTTAATCACCCAGTCGGTGTCCTGACTCGTATCCGTGAGACATTGTAGACATTGAAAATCAGTGCCCGCATTGGTTTGTGCATTGTGGATTTGATAGGGGTGATTAGTCTGATTTGTGGTTGTTGGAGTGGCCATTAGCCGAATGTTCTCAAAATCCCGCGGTCGGCTAGAACCGCGGAATATGTAAGGTTGGAGAAATCTGAAGATTCTCCTACCTTAGGTTGACTCCTAGTCTGCAATCTGAAATTCTGGGTAAGGGACCTCGGTTATAAAGAGGGAAGGTGTTAGGCACCCTCTCTGCCTGTATAAATGTACGATCTCTACTTTGTATGGTAAAACAATCTCAAGGGATGGATGATGTGGCCGAGATAGGACTAAGCACACACATAGATTTCTGATGCGGTAAGATCTGAGATTTCGGTAAACAACAGAGCATACATCCACCGGCATGTTTAGAAGGTGGATGTGATGATGCTTATGCCAAGGGGTAAGAAAAGTGGACTAGATTATTAGGAATTTCTGATGTGATAGGATTCGATGTATGGAAAGTCATAGAGCATACGTTCACTAGAGATCTAAAGAAGTAAGAGGGTTGAGAAGGGAATAGATGTCATGATGAATGCTTGTATGTAAAATAAATGGATCTTCAGCTTCTTGTGTAGGAAAAAACATGAGCCAGACCATGACTAAATCTAAGTTAGGTTTATTGGTTGGAAAGATTGAGAAGAAGGCTAAGGGGTGGCTGGAAAGATCATATCCTTGAAGGCTTGGGAGCTCCTCCCCTCTCCTTCACTCTCTTCCTCACTCTCTTTCCCTCTCACTCTCTTAAGCCAAAGGGGAGAAATGACTTGTTGGAGATGGATCAAATGAGAAGAGGGGGTTATTTATATCCTGCTCCCATGACATGGCTGTAAATAGGGGGTAGGTGTCACACCCCAAACCCAGAAATTGGATTCACAAGAATCCCGATCACCGAATCCGGTGTCGAAAGCCTCTGTAGTACCCCATTCTCAGATCCTAGCGTCCATACGCTAGATTCTGATCCTGGGATCTTACAAGGAGGATTATTAGTTTTTTAATGTACATTTAACTCGTAATAAGCATAACCATAAGATTACCCAATTCACAAAGGCAACATCATCATCACATATCCACTAATATAATCATTTAACTACAATACTGAAAGAAAAATATATAAATCAAAAATCAAACTCCAGAAGACCGTTGCATGCTCCAAGATCAACACTTCTGTAACCCAACATCACCTGAACACATCTATCATGCATAAGCTTATAAAAAGATTAGAGGGTGGTGTAAGTGTGTGCACAAGTTAAGTGTCAAGTATTCAATTCAATGTCATCATCATACAATACCAAAAATACTGGTAATCCATAAATCATACAATATCGAAATAAGCAGAAATACTGACAAGATCATGAATCATACGATAACAAAGTAAGCGAAAATACGGACAAGTTCATGAGTCAATCAATATCAGAATACGTAATATAGGACAGCTATGCAAATGAAGAGTCATAAAAAGATAAATATCAGATGTAGAGGATGCGATGCAATATACAATTCCTGATGAGTTCACAAATAACGTCAGTCGTACCTAGACCATATAAATGCAGAAACACGGTAATCCAGAATACCATATGCCACAGATGTAACACAATATGCGGTGTGAATGGAATGACCATGCTAAAGTGTGAAGTCGGGATGATAGTACGTAATATCGTAGGCTATGGGGTCCATCACAAGAGACTTCTATCCAAACCAGTCCCATAACTAAATTTGGATAGTCAGACTCAATATGATAGACTCCTGATATCAGGTTAGTCACACACCCCAATGAAAACCTGGTCATTCCGAAGGTACACGTAATAAATAGTTACACACCACCAACCCGAGTGGATAATAAATGAATGAGTATGCAACTCCTACTCAATAAGTCCACATATCAATACTATTCATCTCTAGGATCATCACTAGGGTTTAGTACACTCCAAATGGCACTACCTCTCTCTCAGCTGCACATTCCAAGTGAGCGTAAAAAATTTCACTATCCACTTAGCCAATAATCTGCCAATACCTATCCGGCACGTCGATAGCGGACCCATTCAAGAGCTGGTCAAACTCAGCCTAGCTATGCCCCCTTTGCTCGGGCAGGTAAGGCCACACCCCTCCCAACCGACCGCAACATAGTGGGAGATGCGACCTCCTGGTATTCGGTACTAGGGCACTCATGTATCCACTTGGTCTTGACGTTGGGGCATCTCCTAGCCTCGGAGGTTTAGGGACTTTCACCCACGGACATCCAAAGTGCCCGGATGCTCTAATCAAACATTTTCAGTGTCCCATCTAGCTATCCATGACAAGCATTTGGAGGCTACGGCCCTGATGTCGCTAGGGCATATAACACACAATGCAAGGTGCATGAGTCAGACAATCTAGTCATGCATCAACCCTGTGCATACTATGCACTCATGTGAGATAATCTCCACCTATTAAGGAGTCTCATAAAAACCTACCATATGCAATGGTCAACCATATCTCATAACAACATGCGGATGATGCGTATGGACATGTATCATGATGTTATGCTATCATATACTCATAATCGGTATCGGTAACCAACATCGATAATCAACATCAATAATTGGCGTAGCAAAGGCCTAAGGGAAGGTCACAATGAGGACTTTCAACCATCATTACCCATCAATGTGGACATTTAACCAACATTTCTTCCAAGGCGTGACCTATACAAGGGATTCATACACAACGTGATGGGCCATACATACATCTCATTGGGCCCCAACCATGGGCCTTGAATACATCGCAATGGGCCTCGATCCATAGGCTTTAAATACATAACAGGTGGGCCCTACACATGGGCCTAATATACATAACAGGTGGGCCCTGCACACATGTCGAATGGCCCCAACACATGCATATCAAATGGCCTCAGTAGATGGAAAGTGTGCCTGCTATACACTCATGAAGGTGGCCGCATAAGTGGATGGTATGGATGAAATACGTACAAATGGTGGGCCCCATCCGTTGCCAAAATAGACGAATGATATGGATATAAACCACATGCATCATAGTGGTGGGGTCCACGTCCTAGCTGGACTGGATGGCGTGGCTAAAACACACACATCAAAGTGGGTCATACGTCCATCAAAATGGATAGACGATGTGGCTATAAAATACATACAATCAAGGTGAGCCCATCTTAAAATGGTCTGGAAAACTGGATGGATCGCATAGATATACGATACATACATCACGGCAGATCTCGTAAATGGTCGACATGGACACAAAACAGGTGGATGGCGTGGAAGACACCACATAAATCTTGTGGGTCCCACGAAACTTTCTAACGTCAATACCTCAGCAATCAAGTTGTTGTGAGGTACTCCAATTAATCTACAACCACCGTTCATGGATTGGATAGTGTGGATGCAATACATTAAGTCTAGGTGGGTCTTAACAACAGGCCTCATACATCACATCAAGGTAGGCCTCAACACCAGGCCTCCTATACCACATTGGCCTAATCAAATGGGCCGAATCGATGAGCCGAATCAAACGGGCCAAGTTGAATGGGCCAAGTTGAATGGGCTGAGTCAAATGGGCCCCCAAATACATCAAATCGGGCCTTAACCCATGGGTTCCAGATACGTCATATGGGCTGTATCACATGGGCCTCATATATATATCAAGGAGGGCCTCAATGGACGACCACAAATACATCAAGATGGGCCTAATGATGTGGGCCTCATGTATATATCAAGGTGGGCCCATCCTTATGTATGTTTGAGATCCGATCTATCTAAGTTAACATAGAGATGAAGTGAAAATCAAAATATTAGCTTTATTGAGGACTACTGTGGTCCTTAGAAGTTTGAATGGTGGAAGTCACTGTCCCATAAATTTTTAATGGTGGGGTCCTCTTGAACTTTAGATCTGTCCCATTCTTTCTTTCATGCCATTAAGTGATCTCTCAGAATGGTTGGATGGTAAGGATACAATACATGCATCATGGTGGGGCCCCATAGATAGACGGTGTGGATGAAACAGGTGGGACCCACAGAACTTGCTGCCGTCAGTACAGCAGCTAGGTAACTGTGTATGATGCAGCAGCTGTTGTATCACAAGGCATAAGTGGGTCCCACATAGGGCCCACCACACATTTAACATTAATATGATATAATATATATATATATATAATATTATATTTAATATAATATTAACGCCCAGGCCGTCTAAGGCCTGGACAGATGTATACATTGAGGTGCAGCCCCACATGTGTGGTGGGTCCCACCATCCAAGGACGGTGGACGGTGTGGGTAAAACACATACACTATGGTGGGTTCCCACTTCATACATCATGGTGAAGTCCTCACATGTGTGGGCCCACGATGCTAGGCAGCAGGTATAAAACACATGTATCATAGTGGGTCCTACGTAGGGTCCACCATATTGTTTATTTTTCACCTAATCTGTTGATAAGGTCACACAGACCTGGGGCCCACCATAATGTTTATTTATCTTTCAATCTGTTGATAGGGTCACACGTACCCTGAAGAAGAAGAAAAATAAATTTCATAATGAACCCAAACTTCTATGTAAACCCAAAAAAGGTTTCAATGGCAAACATTCAATCACACTGTTTCTTGTTGTGTGAGCCACCTGAGTATCGAATACAGCTGATTTTTTGGGTCGCACTGTCCTAAAAGGGGACCCAACAAATGCACGGTGTTGATGAATAACACACATCATGGTGGGGCCTACAAGTGGGGCCCATGTCACTACCCTCTACACGCCATGCACGGTAGCGTCCTGCAATGCACGTCTTTTGACGGTCAGCAGCAGGCACTGCTGCCTCTCTTTTTTTTAGAGTTTTTTAAAGGATTTTCACAAGTGAGACCTGCATCAACAAAATCCACTCACTCCTACGACTCAAGACAAGCTAACTGAGTCTAATATCTGAGATATTTTGGTGTATAGGATCATCAGGTGGATTTTTAATGGTAAAGACCACAATTTTCCAAGATATGGCCCAGCAGATACTCGGATTAACTTCATTTTTCAGCTCAATGCCTAAAATGGCTAGAGAATGAAATGGATGGCTTGGATTAAATATATACATCAAGGTGGGGCCTGTATGAACAGTCCATAGTTCACCGCTACCCACAACCCAGGTAAGTACACACTGTACTGTTAGTCGCACCCACCCACAACATTCACACCTTACTGTAAGCCACATCCAGTGTCCCTAGATGCTGGACAGTGGATACAATACAGGCATCATGGTGGGTCCCGCATGTAGGTGGCCCGCTTGATCTAGATCAACAAGATGTTTGTGTTTTCCCTTCCATCCAGGCCCGCTAACAGGCTGGATGATATAGATCCATTACTTCCATTAGATGGGTCCTACATGTAGGTGAATGGCATGGGGAAAATATATGTTTCATGATGGGACACACATACACACACCAAGTGAGCCATCCACCCCTTCATCATCATCACCATACAAGGAAGAGAGAAAGTGTAACGCCCTAAAAATCGGGGGTCGAGCATAACTCAGCTCCCGAGTTTTAAAACATCACTTATGCAACATTTTCAATGATGGATGAATGTTGACTATATTAGTGCATAAGACATGAAGTAAATTAAGCCAAATCAGCAAACATAAACCAGAGACAGTTAGAATAAGCAAGCGGAAGACTAGAAGAAATATATATACCAACATAAGTCCCCAAGATATGTATGCTCTACCAGGTCATAATTACATGTATTGTCTCAAAATACAAATATCCAAATGTGATAAACCACTACAAACATAACCCTGAATCCCCGTCAATCAGGACATGGTTCACATGAACCCGCTTGAGAACTATATGAAGGAGAACGCCTCCTCATCATCCTCATACTCCTACTCTGCCTCATGGGTCGCATCATCATTTGTAACTAAGACAGAGTCTGGTTGGTGTTTAAACACCGTCCCAGATTGTGGGAGTGAGTGATTAACTCAGTGGAGCTATACAATAAAGATTAACATGTTATTAATTCAATCAAGCAGTAATGATAAAGCAGTACAATCAAATATGTCCTAGATACTCTTGTTAATACAAGAATGTATGTAAAAATGATGCATGCCCTCGCCTGCACTCTCTCTTGCGACAACATCTAACGATCGCGACATGAATCACTACCACTGTGCTTTATACCAATGCCAATAACACATGCAGTGAGATGTTATGAACATGATTACCAAGTTCATACTAGTCCTTTTAGGGTCGTCAGTCCCTTATATCAATACCCAAATAATGATCCATTTTAGGGTCGTCAGTCCTAGTAAATCTCATACAATGTTACAATTCTAGGTCACTACAAAGGGCTCATCACCAATCAATGCATGCCTAATTATACCCTAGTTACTATAATAAGGCTCGTCGCCTCAATGCAGTGTCAAGGTATGCTCGAGGTCACTACAAAGGGCTCGTCACCAATCAATGTAGGCCAACAGCATAAATATAGTGTCCCATACCACCATAATCAGTTCATGAGTCTAGGTTGCTCACTGGTCACTACGGGGAGGCTCATTGCCCCAACGTAGGCCGATAGCTTGACCACGGTGTCCCATACCACCATGTCTGACTCATGAGTCTTAGCGGATCGTGGTACCAAGGTTAATTGGATTTCACTGGTAAGTTTGGTACCTTATATTCAAGCAGTAGCATCCAAATAAGATGAACATACATCGATCAATTGGGTTAATTGATAGGCTCGACTAGGACGATCGCACATTGAGTTGAACAACATGAAATGCATAAGAACTTCGTGTGGCCTAACCACTGCCGAACATTCCAAGTACGGCTTGGATTCATCGAACACATCCTGTGTGGCGAAAGCAACCTCAGCCACTAGTTCAAGAACTATTACCAATTACCTAGACTGTGATATAGTCCCAATCACGTTCAATCACAGCAGAAAATAGTAATGAATACTCAAATCAAATCCTAAAATCATGTGAGCATGTTATGGAATATAACTTTAAACATGAATATACAGTACATGACGGAAATCATACACACAGTTAAACATGAGTACGTAGGTTATACAGTTCATGGAGGGAATCATACACACAAGGAAGGTGATTGGGATTTCATATCTCAACTCCCTCATAAATCACACTTTACTAACTACTAACTTATTTAGACATTTTTACAAACACTTAGACTACTTTTCAACATACATCACGTATGTCGGCTATATTACATATTAAGGCAAATCCTTTTGCTAAGGAGTTATCGCATACATAACAATCATGTTCCTATGACAATTAATCATGGAAACCACTACATCAGATTTCAAATGCATATAAACATTTCAACAAAATCATGAAATAGTCTATACACAGCGTAGATCATATATATACGTAAAACGAAACAAATATCATATTTGGCATGTGAAATGGCACCCACGTCAGTAATAAATCATTATCTGACATTGAAAGCCTTGAAAACCATAACCTAAACGTATATAGTCCACACCTTAAACTAGAAAATGCATAAGGATTTGATTTAGACGATAAGTCTTTGTCAATAGTGGATTTACAACCTAGAACATGAAGTAGGTTAACTACAGCAACACTTAGACTATTCTAAGATCTAAAACAGGTTATGGTTTGATTGTCTTACCCAAATATGGATTTAGAATCATCGGGATAACGATTCAGATAGGTAGATTAGGCACATAGAGAGACTGGGGAAGAGTCCCTGGAAGAAACTCCTACTTCTCTCTCACTTTCTCTCTCTTTTTCTCTCTTTCTTAGCTAGGGTTTGAGAATTCGTATAGAATTTGTGAGAGAGGGTTTAAGGTCCTTATATAGGCCCAAAACTGATGAAATTAGTCTCAGGGCCATGGTATACTTAGGTTATAACCAAATCGGGCTTGTTTCGATCCAACGGAGCATTTCTGGAGGTCCCTTTACTGAATGCGGTTGAACTTAAGCTCACAGATACTGGATCTTGATCAAGTTAAGTTTTCAGTTCGATCGGGTTTTCAGATCGACCATGGCGAACCAGTTTCAGTTCAGCGATCACCGAAACTCGATCAGGGCCACGAGTATATTGACATGTGCGGGCCATCTTCCCTGATCTGAGGGTGAATTTAGGTTAGAATCCAATGGTCAGAATACTTATAATCGACGCGCAAGCGACACAACTCAGATTACTTAAATTTATATTTAATTTCTATATAGATTCACTTTTCTCACACTCTTTGCTCCGGACTCAAGCAAATCGTCTCAGGACCTCATCTGGACTTAATTTTTAAGGTGATAGTCAAGTCCAACTAGGCAGTCATAATTGTCTAAGTTTATCACTATCAGACTTTCGGTGTGCGGTCTAGGTCTGATACAGAGTTTCATTGTGCTCCCGAGAGTAACTGGGTTTAGAGTTTGATCTTAGATTTTAGGATAATGTAGCGTTAACATTTCTATAAGTTTTGGATCTTGCAGATCGTATTTAAAGTGATTGGTGCTAATTTCACAGGTAATCAAGTTTAACGCTAGTTAATTCTCGTTTAATTTCTAAAGGATTTAGTCCTAAGTGATTTCTGTTTGAGGTGGTACTCAGGTCTTTGTACGAAATTTTCCAGGACCTTACAGAAAGAGAGAAAGAGAGAGACGATGATAGAGGGACCCCGCTACTATGGGCCCCTTATGGTTACATCACATGCATTAAAATGGGTCCCACTAATAAGTGAGCCCTAAAATAAGAGTGAACGGTGAATCACCCACCTTATTGGCCTCCTTCTTGCTCCCTTCGGCTTGTATGCACCTATGCTCAACGTTTAACGATGGAAGATGGAGTTTTGCTGGTGGGGATGAGAGATGAGAGGGTGGGCCACACTTGTTGATTTTGGGAGAGTTGGGAAGGCTTAGATGTTGGGGTGTTGCTTGGGAATGAAGAGAGGGAAGTAATGGGTTAAAGGGATGGATGGAGTGGTGGTTGTAATGAAGAGGTATGGGTGAGTGTAAATTTTATGAAAAGAGGAATGGTTAAGGGAGAGAAAGAGTTGACTTATGGAAAAGGAGGGATGGGTTGTTGTACTTAGGGTATGGCTTGTACTTGACATTGATTGATTAATTGATTGATGGGACATGTCGTAGATATTCCCTCAAAATTCTCAACACGCGGCATTTCTTCTAAATGAACACAGGCTCACATCTTCTAGTCTGGATACCAGATCAGTGCGCGAGTTATGGCGTTTGAACCGCAGTGACAGCACGGTAGAAGAGGTATAAGTTTCGAGTCAAGCCGACTTTGGTATACAAGACTCGGCTTAGGATCGCACGCAAATGTCAGATACAGGTCGAGGGTTGTTGGAATTCAATCGGGAGGACCGCGGAAGCCTACGGAATGGTACGAACTAGGATATGGGTCTTATAGTAGGTAAGTGGTAAAAGGATGACATGGAGGCTTATGATTGGCTAAGGAGAGAAGAGCGCCACGTGTCGGGCTCCCATTGGCTTTTGGGGTCGGTAAAAGGGTAAATAGTGAAGATGGGGGGTAAATCTAGGGGAAAGTTAACTTTTGGGCACTAGGACAGCTATCCACATGTGAGTCGTGAGTGGCGGCACCCCGAGTACTGCCAGAAGTAGTCAGACTACCGCCCAAAATTCGTTTGGGACGGGCTCACGCGTGTGGGCTTTGTTCGATGTGCTGGTTATAATAGTGGCTTTCTTTTAGGGTTTTATGGCTCGGCCAAGTTGGCTTAGGCTTGGGTAACGGGTTCTAGTCATGATATAAGGTATAGGCGGGGGCTGTGTGTGGATTGAACGGTTTAGATCAGGGTTTTGGGTCTTGGTTTGGAAGTCTTAAGATTTTTGGGTCAGGGTTAAGTTTAGGCTGGGATTAAGGTTTGGTTCAAGGTGTGATCATGGTTCCTGACCTGTCTCAGCCTTCTCAAGATGTTAGCCTGGGTAAGGTGTCTACAGATGCCCCTCTTTGACCAAGGTTGTGAGCAACCGAAGGTCAAAGTGAGTGGACACCCCACCCTCCTGGTCAGATAAAAGGATAGTGATTCGAATCTATTGTCTGTCATTATATCATTGTCAATCGACTGTTTGAAAAAAGATGACTTGCACATATCACGAGGGTTGAGAAAAATGTTGTAATTATCCCCTACACATTTGTAGCGACTTTACGGGTCACCAATCACAACCCATTCATGTCAGATGGTTAATAGCATTGGAGGATAAGTCTGAAAAGTAAGGCCTCTGCCTTACGCGTTGGTGTGACTTTATGAGGATTCCCGTACTGTTTGGTCTGTCATTCCTTTGATACGTAATCACCCTAGGAGTATTCGATCCATTTAATTGTCAAAGTGGTTAGCTGCCTTGCGCGTTGGTGCAGCCTTACGGGGAACTCACTATGCCGACTTGAACTCAATCAAGTTTTTTGAACATCCCGGACTAGGTATGTGCAGGTAATCCTTTGCTATGCAGTCTGTCGATTCTGATACTTTAGTTATAATGGATTGTTGTCACTTTGAGTTTAACTATTCTTTCCAAAGATAGATCCACTCATTTCTTACTAGCATGTGTACGACTGTCCGATATAGAGATCGGGTCAATCATACATGTATCATGTACAGATTCAATCATCCTCTAGGGAAACAGGGGGAGACTGAATCTTATTTAGCTGTTTGCACTAACCGCAACTAGAGAATATGGAAGATTACTCAGTGTACTGCACGTCGTGTACGTTTTTTTAAAATTTTTGTTTAAAATCTAATCTCTTTAGAACCAGGCTCCTTGGAGATTTTATTTGAAGATATTTTGGATTTTTTGAAAAATATTCGTTCCATCTCATAAGTGGGCGTCGTTGTTCAGTTTCTATTCGTAACAAAGTCAGATGACCTCCTGTAACACTCCAAAAATCGAGGTTCGGGTAGAAACGAAACTCCCGAGTTCCAGAACGTCACTTATGCAACATAGATAATGATAAATGCATGTGTGCCTGTAGAATGGTATTAAACAAGATTGAGACTAAGTCAAAACAGCATATCATACTCCAAAGATAGTAAAATTAGCAAGCGAAAGACTATGATAAATACATAAAATATATAATTGATTGTAGGTCTCCAGAGTGTGAACATGTTACCAGGTTAATTAAATACATGTATACTTCAAAAATGGAAAGAAAAGAATATACATGAGTGCTCCAAAAATATAAAATGACAAGTGTCCAGACATTTACTCAACCTCCTGTAATCCCATCGATCAAAACACAGAGGAGAAGTCCTCCTCATCATCATACAAGTCCAGCTCCGCTTCTCAAGCAGCGCCATCATCTGCAACTAAAATAGGGACTGGTGGGTGTCCGGAACACCATCCCGTAACGTGGGAGTGAGTGTTCAACTCAGTGGGAGAATAAGGCAAAGATTAGCATGTTATCAAATCAGTCACGCGTTAATAGTAAAGTAAAAAATCAAACATTCCTAGATACTGTTGTTAATGTATGCATGAAATGACATGATGGATGCCCTCACCGACATACTCTCTCATACGGCACCATCTTACGCCCGCGGCATGCTTACGTTCCTCAGTGCTCCACATCTTCCAAGCACATGCAATGCGATATGGATAATGATTACCGAGTTGTTATTAGTCCTTTTCATACAGCAGGATTGGGAAACTAGGGTACCTTACTTATATCAATCCTAACACAGATCCTGTCTAGGGTCGTCACTCCTAGTAATCTCATACGATGTTATATTTGAAGGTCGCTGCAAGGGCTGTCAGGGCTGTTGCTCGCACTCGTTGCACCGCTCCCCCATCACCTTTTCAATACAGGCCTAATGTACTCTCGTCACTACGGAAGGGTCGTCGCCTCCCGTAGACTCAGAATACGCTCACGGTCACTACAAAGGGTTCGTCACCTGATCAGTGTGGGCCAACAGTAAGAATATAGTGTCTCATACCACCATAATCTGCTCACTAGTCATAGGTACTCACTAGTTACTACGGGGAGGTTTGTGGCCCCAGCGTAGGCCGACAGCTCTACCACGGTGTCCCATATCAATATGCCCGGCTCATGAGTCTTTATGGATCAAGGTACCATGGTTAACAGGATTTTCAATGGTAAGTTCAGTACCCTAAGTTCAAGCAGTTATGACTCATACAAGGTAAACATACAATGGCCAGTCGGGTTACTTGACGGGCTCGACTAGTACGAGCGCATCTCAAGCTGAACGACATGAAGTGTATGAAACACTTCATGTGACCTAACCACTGCCGCTAACCCAAAACACGACTCGCGTTCATCGACGCATCCTTTGTGGTACATAGAAACCAACCACGAATTCAATCCATTACCGACTGCCTGGACTAGGTCATAGCCCCAAGCATTTGTAAACCAACGTCAGTAAACACATGAGAGTAACAAGAATTCATATAAATAATACAAGCATGTTGTTACAGGTTATAACATACCACATAAGCAAATCCGCCAACACATGCATTTCATATATATAATGAAATCAATACATATAGCCAATATAATGGAATTCATATACATCATCATATTAATTGAGAATTCAATCTCAAAACTAATTCACAACACCATTTTACTCAATACATACTAATACAAACATTTATACAAACACTTAGTCTACACACTTTAGTCCACATAGCGTATGTCGACTCAAAGTGCACATTATGGCGAATCTCTTCGCCAAACCGATCATACACGTATTTTTAATATCATAACATGATAAATTTTCATGTCAAGAATTTCAGCAAAATACGGACGTATATAGTATTTTCTATAAATGTTTAAAATACCCTAAATCTCATATTTACCGTACATTTACGAAACAAAAAATGGACAGCATGTTGTACATGTCAAACGGCGTTGCCATCGATAATTTACTATTAAACAACATTGAAAGCTTTGAAATCAGTCAATCTAAGCATCTAAAATCCTCACCTTAAACCAGAAATTGTGAAACGGAGTTGATTCAGACGATAAGTCTTCGTCAACGGCGGGTACGCTACCTATGGCATGAAACAGGTTAGCTACTCCAACACTTTCTAAGCTTCAAATCATGTTAGGGTTAGGATTTCTTACCTAAGAATGGAGCTGAAAACACCAGAATAGCGGTGCAGAAGCGGCGGCTATGGAACATGGAGCAGCAGGGAAGAATCCCAGGAGAGAGCTCTAAATCTCCCTCCCTTTCTCTCTCTTTCTCCCTCTCTTTTCTCTCTTCTCTCTCCAAATTCGTATGGAATGAAAGAGCAAGGGTTTAAGCCCTTTTTATAAGTCTAAAAGCGACGAAAATAAACTTGGGGCCAAGGTATACTTATTTTATGTCCAAATACGCACTGTTCCGTCTCAACGGAGCATTTCTGGAGGTCCCCTGGCCAAATGCGGTCGGACTTAAGCTCATGGATACTGGATCCTACTCGCATCAAGTTTTCAGTCCGATAGTGTTCCCAAATCGCACGTGGCGGACCATTTTCAGTTCAATGGCTACCGGTACTCGATCAGGCCCACAAGTGCATTGACATGTAAGGGCCACCTATCCTGATCCGAGGATAAAATTTGATCGAATTCTGACAGTCAGAACGCTTAGAAAATGTCACGCAAGCGACACGTGCCAGATTTCATAAATTATATTAATTTCTAATATTTCTCACACTCTTCACTCTGGACTCAAGGAAATCGTCGTGGGATATCATTTAGATTTAATTTTCGAGGTGATTGTCAAGTCCAACTAGGCGGTCAGGATTGTCTAAGTTCGGGATAATCGGACTTCCGACGTGCGGTCCAGAACCAATACAAAGTTTCAAGGTGCTCCCGAGAGCAAACGGGAATAGAGTTTGATCCTAGGTTTTACGGTATTATAGCGTCACCTATCCTATACGTTTTGACTCTAGCAGATCGTATTGAAAGTGATTGGTGAGAATTTCATAGGCCATCTAGTGCAGCACTAGTTGATTCTCGTTGGATTTCTAAAGTAGCCTTTATTGATTTTTATTTGCGATGCGATTTGAGGGGTGGAGCGAGGGTGTTTGGAAACGGAAGAAGGAAAAGTTTGGAGGGGTGGTTATTGCCAAAAATCAGGCATTTGGGGGAGAAAAGAGAGCTTGGAAGGTCACTTTGTGAAGGAAGTACCTGATCAGAGGGGTTCTAACGGACGGGCAACATACTAAGGGGCTACCCTAGCCCCCAAACACCTCCGGCCCGAAGCCCGGACCCAACCGAGCATTTTGACTGGCGATGCATCACCGATGAACATCAGTTCCGGCGAGGTCGGCCATATGGACTGGGTTCCCCCTGCCCTAGGGACCCCAAATATATGTGAGACCTACCCTGGTTCATTGTATTTGTGCTTGGATAGGTCCAAGACTCCATTTGGGATGTTTCGAGGCCAGTTTGTAAACCAGAATAAGTTTATGCATCATGTAGCATATGATTTTGGGGTAGGAGACTCTAATCCATCCAACTAACCTATCTATTTTGTTAGATTTCAAAAGGTTAAGGGTTGAAACCTATTTTACCCATTTATTTACTATTCACGGTAATTTTTAGCTTCGGTATTATTCTTCATCATTAATACCCTAGGATTGGTGTTCTTTACTATTTAAACTTGAGGAGTCGTGTCAAATGTGAAAGTACTAGGAGAAGTTTGAAGAATGAGGTGGTGAAAGGTGAGTTTTGAAAGAAATGGGTTGAAGAGCAATTTCTTTGGCCTTAAGATTGAGCTTTGAGAGTGTTATGGTTGACCCATTGCCTAAGGACGTCTAATCCCAGGTTGACAAAAAATCCGAGGTGTTACACCTCCACTAATAGCTTAATAAGGCTGATTGTTTAGAAGAATTATTCTTTTTAAGGCTATACTCCCT
The DNA here is from genome assembly GCA_037074715.1 of Magnolia kwangsiensis. Lineage (NCBI taxonomy): Eukaryota > Viridiplantae > Streptophyta > Magnoliopsida > Magnoliales > Magnoliaceae > Magnolia > Magnolia kwangsiensis. Next base: position 185,360,417 of record CM073572.1, on the reverse strand, counting down.
GGGGATTTATTTTATGTTATTTTATTTTGGAATTTCTGGCAATTTTTTTATAATTTTTGGGATTTTTAATTTCTCATGAGAATTTAAACTTATCACGAGATTTTTGTGAAGAATCCTTTATTATATATACATATTTTATTTTTCTTGTTTATGTTATTTATTTTTTTATTATTTTTTATTTTTTTTATTTTTTACATATTTTTCAGCAATTTTTAAAGTGAGGTAGTTTTGAGGTTCAATTTATCACGACATTTTGAATTTCTCGTGATATTTTGAAAATGGAATCTTTACTTTTTTCTTGTATTATTTTTTTGTATTTTTATATTTTTCCTTGGTTTTTATCCAACGGTCCAAAGGAAAAGACCGATTAACACAAATTGCCATGGGGGGACAACACGTTGTCCTATGCGACAGGCAGTCGGTGGTGGCAGTCGAACTGCCGCTGGCAGTAGTCCGGCTACCACTGGTCCGAATGGTGGCCTCCTCTCCCCTATTTGAAAACGGCTCATGAATGTCTAGGGACCCCATTGTGGTCACTGGAAGCTCTCTTGCTTGTGTTTTTGTTGGATTTTTGGCTTGTAGTTTCTGGATTCTTCTGTCTTCTTCATTTGCAGGTACTCTTGATCAATGGGTTCTTGATGGATCTTGCTGGGCTATCCATTTAAAGAGCTTTTGATGGTTGGATTTCTTCATGAGTTTGGGGAGAGTCGTGATCAGGACCGTTGATCGACTTTGATTTGATCTCAGCCATTGGATCTTACTGGATTTTCTCTTTTGTTGGCTGGATTTTCTGTTGTGTATTTTCTTTTTTGATAGAGTGGGGTGTGATAAGAAAGGAGTCTCACCCTATTATTTAAAATTTTTATTTTTTTATTTTTCTTTTTTGAATTTTTATTTTGAATGATCTGGACTGTTGGATGAGTGATTTGGGACCCACTTGGATGTTGTGATGGTGTGGGTTTTGATGATGGGCCATTTTTACGGATGATGTGAGGATGAGATTTTTCAAGTGGGCCCCACATCATGATCTTGATGTGGCCAGAGACTTTCATGGATGGGCTTTAAGTTATGGCACGGATAAGGATTTTTTAGAATGGACCTTGAAAGTGAGCTCTTGGGAATGGGCCTTGAGATGCGCTTGAAATGGGCCTTGGAAACGAGCTTCGAAATAAGCCTTTTTTGACATGGGCTTTTTGATGTGGGCCTTGAAATGGGGCTTTTGAAATATGGGCCTTGAAATGGGCTTAGACATGGACCTTAAAATGGGGCTTTTGAAATGGGCCTTGAAAGTGGGCCTTTGACATGGGCTTTGAAATGGGCTTGGGCCTTATGGGCTTGGACATGGGCCTTTCAATGGGGCTTTTAAAATGGGCCTTAAAAGTGGGCCTTTGAAATATGGGCCTTGAAAGTGGGCCTTTGACATGGGCTTTTTAAAATGATAAGGAGGATACGTACTTGTGAACCTTGTTTGTGCAATATGCCTCGTTGAGGTAGAAATGAGGCTGGTCCTTCTCGTTAGTCGACCGATCCATGTTATGTGCTGCGAGAGGGTCGACACTTGTCTAACATAGCACGGGAGGGTGGTGCACCTGCGATCTTAAGGGGAAGAGGGGTCAGGACGCATTGGCCTGACTAGTTCCACGACCCTCAGCCACTATTTATTGAAGTCTTGGAGCATACTCCATTCGCTCACTTATTTTGAGTTCGTCTGAGCAAAACAAACATGTCCCTCCTATTTGCCTTGACTAAGCGATGGCACCCTAAGACTCATACGTTCCTGTAACGCCCTGGAAAAATTCATACTGTAACTCGAGTACTGACTCGACCAGAAATCCCGTAGGATTAATTCCTTTAGAAAATAAGCGTAAGTTAGCTAGCGCAACGCTAGAGTAGCTGTGAAATCGTCCCTGATCACTTTAAATACGTTCTATAAGACCCAAAACTTGTAGAACCAATGACGCTATAATATCCTGAAACCTTGGATCAAACTCTAAACCGGTTTGTTCTCAGGAACCTTTTGAAACTTTGTATTGGATCTAGACCGCACGTCGAAAGTCTGATACTTACAATCTTAGACCGTTATGACCGCTTAGCTGGACTTGACAATCATTTCGAAAATCAAGTCCAACTGACGTTCAGAGGCTATTTCATTGAGTCTGGAGTGAAGAGAGTGTGAAAGGGGTTAGATTTGGAAATTTTAATCCAAATCTGGCACGTGACTTGGCGCGTTATTATTAAGCGTTATGACCGTCAGAATTCAGCCAAATTTCACCCTCGGATCAAGAAAATTTTCTCTTTCATATCACGAGACTTGTAGACCTGATCTAAGTGCGATGACCGCTGAACTGAAATTGGACCGCCACGTGCGATCTACGAACTCTGCCAGACTGAAAACTGGGTGTGAGCAACATCCAGTGACCATGAACTTAAGTCCGATCGCATTCGGCCAGGGGACCTCCCGAACTACTCTTTTGGACCAGAACAGCCCTGATTTGGTTACACCTCAAGTAAACATCATTTTCAAGCCTAATTTAGGAAGGTTTTAGGCAATAAAAGGGCTTTAAACCCTCATTTATCTCACCCATCCGAATTTGCTAGAGACCCAGCTAGAGAGAGAGAAAAGGTGTGAGATTGAGAGAGTGTGTGAGAGAGATCTTCCTGCCACCTGCACTAGCTGTTGCACGTGCTTAAGCAACGTATCCCAATCACTTCGTTGGTGATTCTGCCGCAATTCTAGGTAAGAAAAATCCTAAACACTTGCTGATTTAAGGTTCCGTTGATTCCAATAGCAAAGTAGCTTATACATCTTGTGTATTAGGTCGCCTGTTCGCCGTAGACGAAGCGTATATGCTCCGTTTGAAACGATACACATCTAGGGTAAAAAGTGAGGATTTTAGACGCTTTGATTGGCTGATTTCAACACTTTCAATGTCGTTTAATAGTAGATTATCGACGGCAACACCGTTTGACATGTACAACATGCTGTCCGTTTTCTGTTTCGTAAATGTACGAGAAATATGAGATTTAGGGCATTTTAGTCATTTGTAGGAAATACAGTTTGCATCCGTATTTTGTTGAATTGTTTGTCATGGCTATTTGTCACATTAGGATATTAGGAATGCGTACATAATTAGTTTGGCGAAGAGATTCGCCCAAAGGCGCACTTTGAGTCGACATACACTATGTAGACTTAAGTGTGTAGACTAAGTGTTTGTATAAATGTTTATATTAGTATGTATTGAGTATATGGTGTTGTGAAATAGTTTTGAGATTGAATTCTCAAGTAATATGCTGATGTAAATGATTTCCATCATGTTGGCAATATGTATGGATTACATTGTATGTATGAAATGCATGTGTTGAATGAATTGCTTAAGTTGTATGTTATTGTATGTTATAACATGTGATAACATGCTTGTATTGTTGTATTACATTCCAATTACTCTCACATGATTATTGATGCTGATTTACAAATGTTTAGGACTATGCTTAGTCCAGGCAGTCGGTAACGGAGTACATTCATGGTTGGCATATATTTGCCATGAAAGAAGCGTCGATGAACGCGAGTCGTGTTTGGAGTTGGCGGCAGTGGTTAGGCCACACGAAGTATTTTACACACTTCATGTCGTTTGACTTGCGATGTGCTCGTACTAGTCGAGCTCGTCAAGTAACCCGACTGGATGTTGATTGTTCACCTTGTATGAGTCACAACTGCTTGAACCTAGGGTACTGAACTTACCATTGTAAACCCTGTTAACCATGGTACCTTGATCCATAAAGACTCATGAGCCGGGCATGGTGGTATGGGACACCGTGGTCGAGCTGTCGGCCTACGCTAGGGCCACAAACCTCCCCGTAGTGACCAGTGAGCACCTATGACTCGTGATCATATTATGGTGGTATGGGACACTATATTCTTGCTGTCGACCTACACTGATCAGGTGACGAGCCCTTTGTAGTGACCGCGAGGGTATTCTGAGCCTACGGGAGGCGACGACCCTTCCGTAGCAATGAGAGTACATTAGGCCTGTATTGATAAGGTGATGGGGGAGCGGTGCAATGAGTGCGAGCAACAGCCCTGACAGCCCTTATAGTGACCTACAAATGTAACATCGTATGTGATTTCTAGGAGTGACGACCCTAGACAGGATCTGTGTTGGGATTGATATAAGGGAAGTACCTTAGTTTCTCAATACTGTTGTATGAAAAGGAATAATAACAACTTGGTAATCATGTCCACATCACATTGCATATGCCTGGAAGATGTGGAGCACTGAGCGGTATGCAAGCATGCCGCGGACGCAGATGGTGCCGTATGAGGGAGAATGTTGGTGAGAGCATCCATCATGTCATGTCATATTGCATTAACAACAGTATCTAGGAATGTTTGATTAATTGCTTTACTATTATCGCATGATCGATTTGAGAACATGCTAATCTCTGCTCTATTATTCCACTGAATTGATCACTCACTCCCACGTTACGGGATGGTGTTTGCAACACCCACCAGACCTTGTCTTAGTTGCAGGTGAGGCGGCAATTCAGGAGGCAGAGCCGGATTACGATGAGGACCAGGACGAGTTCTCATATATGCAGTTTCACGACAGCTTTGCATAGGTGGCCTGGATTGGCTGGACATACTAGTTGGACTTCAGACATTTTGATTTCTGTTTATTACATGTATATGAGACTCAGTGATGTATTCATACTTTGGAGACAGTTGAGATTTATTTTATTTTCCATATAGTGATATATATATTCTTCAGTCTTTCGCTTACGTTTTATCACTGGATCTGGAGTATGAATTACAGTTTTGGTATAATTTTACTCATGTGAATGCTTTAACTCAGACAACATTGAATCATAATCATATTTGTTGCATAAGTGATGGTCTGGAACTCGGGAGTGGGGTTTATACACGACCCCTGATTTTTAGGGTGTTACAAGTTAGTATAGAAGAAATGCTTGTCTTTGGGTCGTGGGGCAACCACAACCCTTACATTTAATCGCTAGGGCTTAAAAACCCCATTTCACCCAATTCCTTCAAAATCCTTCCTCTCACCACCCTATTCTTCAATTCGTTCTCAATCTGTTCATGTTAGGAATTAATCTTAATGTGAAAATGATATAAAATCATACTTAGACAAAATTTTACTATAAATAGTAAAAATATGTAGAAATTAACCTTTTGGCCATTTTAATTTTAAAATCTTTCATAACAGATGGGTTAGTTGGATGGATTAGCTCCTCCTACCCTAAAATCATATGCTACATGATGCCTAGATGCATTCAGGTTCACAGACTAGCTCCGGAACACCCCAAATGGAGTTTTAGGCCTCTCTAGGCCAAACCACAATGAACTAGGGTGGGGCCCACATATATCTGGAGTCCCTAGGGCAGGGGGGACCCAACCCATGTGGCTCGACCGACCGGATTGGTGGTCGGTCGGCGATGGCATCGCTAATCCGGCGATGGATCGCCGTACATCGGGCTCCACGTGCGCTGAAATTCGGGCGCACGCCCTTTTTGGGGTAGGGCACCCCTCCCATATATGGGTCGTCCCTCAAAAACCCCTAAATGTCTTACTCCCTTCACAAAAACGCCCCCAAGCCCTCCATTTTCAGTTTTTCTTGCTGTCACCTTTCAAAACTCAGTGCCAAATCCTTTCCAAACCCTTCCTATGCTAAAAACGATGCCTGTCCATCCCTCCATTGCTGTTTGCAACCCCCTCCCTCTCCGATCTCGTCGTTTGAAGCTCCCACAATCTCTAAACATGGCTGAAATCGTGTGGAGCTCCATTCCCATTTATTCTTCTCTTTTCTTTTTAAAAATCCAGCCCTTGGAAGCTTGAAGCATCCCTGTACAATGCCTAGATCCACTTCAGTCCGTTTGGACAGCAGTTTCTCTCCATTTCACTCATTTTTTATGGCTTTTGTAAAAGCCATTTTGGCCTTTTTCTCTTTCTCCACCATCCTCTCTTTGATGGGAAAGAGAAAGACTGCCACAAACAAAGACGGGCCTAGTCACCCTTCGCAATTAAGAAGGTCGAGAGGTAGCGCTGCTAGCTCAAGCGCCGCCGCAAGTCTAAGCACAACTCGTGAGTTTCATATAAAGTGGGATTTGGATCTCCATGCTCAAATAGGGCGAGTGCTGTTAGCAAAGATGTCTCATGGCGATTATACTGACCGTAAGGTACTATTTGAAGCGCATGTGGATGGGCGGCTCTTTGGTGAATATCTGTTGTTTGAGCGTATTGAGGTTGCACATTGAGGTCCGCTCTTTGAAGCACAGTCTCGAGCGAACGTAAGCACCGTTCGTGCCTTTTATGCTCGTATCCTGGATCCTACGTTGGAGCCATTACAGTTCAGGATTCCCTTTGATAGAGACCGGATGGCTACGATGGATGTTCGGTTGATAGCTCATTCTAAAGGTGCCTCTTGGTGAAGTTCAACCTAGTGTTAAGAATCTGAAGAGTGTGCGTGAGCGAGATCGCTATACCAGGTTCCTATGCGGTAATCTGGTTTCATGACAGCCTAACAATAGCCTCTTGGCGTCTCATATGTCAGATGATTTTTGCCTGCTGCACCACATTTGTAAGTTCAATGTGTATCCCATGTCGACAAATTACGTTGAATGTACGTGCCTCATGGTTGACTTCCTTTATCGGGTGGGCCCGGGAGAATTTATGTATGGCCACCTTTGTGTTGTGACAGATCGTCCTCATAGTAAAGTCAAAAAGAACGTCAGAGTCTCTTCCTTTTGGTCGACTCATATGCAAGATCGCGCTCGAGTTTGCTTACAGACTTGGGCCGGAGTTGCCTGTACCAATTCACTTCATCGATGAGACTACCATGGACAGAATGAAGATAGGGCCTCGACTGCGTGAGGCTCAGCTTGATCATAATAGCGAGGGCAATTATGATAGTGAAGTGGATGTTGGTGAAGAAGAGGCTGGAGCAGAAATAGAGGAAGAAGCCCAGGAAGAAGAAGAAGAGGAGGCTCAGGATACTGATGAGAGCCCTCCTCCAGCGACGCGGGCTACTAGAGATGCTCACATTGCCCGACTCGAGGAGAATCAGGTTGCCTTGCGACGGGAAGTCTAGAAACTTCGGGACGAAGTTGAGGATACCAAGGCCGTCATGAAGAGAAAATTTGACAAGGTGACTCGTACCTTGAAGGCGATCCTGTGTTGCTTGCAGGATAAGGGTGCTCCTTCTCCATCGTCGGACTTGGATTAGGGATGAGATTCCAGATGTTTGTTGATTGTAGTTGGTTTATTTCCTGCTTTCTGTGTGTAAGCCTGATAAGGCTAGTAGTTTACTTAGGTTGCTGTTGTAGTTTGACTGGCTTAGTTTCCCATGTGTTTCTTGTCATGATGCATATAAAGATATATCTCTTGTATTATGACAGATTTTGATTAAATGAAATACATGAAATGTTTTTGGCTCGTTATGTGAATGATTGTGTGGTGGTGCATATCTGCTATTGCTAAAACTGACAAGGTTACACCCTATTTTGAATATAGGAAATACCGCCTAAGGCTATGCGGAGCACCGCACGACTTATATTGGGAGAGCCTATGGATCGGTTCCTCTCCAGACTGATGTTCCTACGGACCCTGCTGTGGGCCCGATTCCTGAGACTGTGCGTGAGTCTCAGCCTTCCACAGGTCCTACAGCTGGACCACCATCTTTTACACCACCTGTCAGAGAGCAGTACCGTGCGTCTTCCTCAATGCAGTATGTGCCACAACCTACTCCTTCTCCAGATAGATTTGAGCAGTTGATGGCCATGATGCATCAGCAGCACCAGCAGCTCTTGACTACGATAGCAGGGGCTCTAGCCCAGGGTGGGAGTGTGACTCCACCTGCACCCCCTGTGCATCCAGCTGAGGATGTCGGTACTCCTACTTAGGATGAGGGCATGACTCATCCTGCACCCTCTGCTTACGCTACGGGGAGTCCTGCTGATACACGGGGCCTACTCGAGCGATTCTAGCTCTTGTGGCCTCCTACTTTCACGGGTTCTTACAGACCCGAGGAGGCTGAGTATTGGCTCGACCGTGTGTCAAAGATTCTGAGGATGTTGCACTGCTTAGAGTCCGAGCAGGTAGAGTTGGCTACGTTCATGTTCGAGCGGGAGGCTAGTCTTTGGTGCGATAGTGTGTTGCGGACCGTTGCAGTCGATTACATCTGAACTTGGGCAGCGTTCGAGTTCCGTTTCCATGAGAAATACTATCCCGAGACGTACAGGCATGAGCGGGAGAATGAGTTTCTACGCCTCAGACAGGGAGGCATGACAGTCACAGAGTATGAGCATCGATTCACCGAGTTGGGTAGATACGTCCCGACTATACTTACAGATGAGCAGATGCGCATACGGTGCTTTTCGAAGGGCTTGCGACTGGATATTCGGTCGAAGATGTGTTGCGTTAGCATTCCCTCCTACACTGAGCTGATTCACATGTCCATGAGGGCAGAGCAGGACGTTGATAGATTGGAGCGATCTTGTGGCCCTATGGTGTCTAGACCAAGATAAGAGTTGCAGGACAGGCCATTTGCGTGCAAGAGGCCTCGCATCAACCCTCCTCCTAGGGCTACAATGCCAGTGTTACCGACGAGGCTCCCCGATCTGTCGTGTACTTATTATGGGAGACCGGGTCATTCTGTGGGGAGATGTTTCGCTCGGATGAGAGACAGTGGGTTCTCACCGCCGCAGAAGATCAACCATCTACTCCCACAGGCTATATCGACACCTCCTTTACGGTTGGCTCTTGCGCACCCTTCCTTCAGACCTCCCACATCTCAGTTCAGGCCGCCTCTACGGCCTATGATACCGCAGCCGAACAAGCCACAACAGGCTTGGGTTCATGCTTTAACAGCTGAGGCAGCCGAGATAGACACTACTCAGCCTTTAGCCTTTGAGGTCACCGCCCACATCGGAGGTACTCCTATACTTGTGATGGTGGATACTGGATCCACACTTTCTTTGATATCGCGTTCCATAGTCAGGCGTCTTGGACTACCGACTATTTGCATGGATGGAGTGCGAGTCCTTTCAGCTCACGGGGATTTTTCTGATGCCACCCTGATGTGTGAGGGTTTCTTTATAGATCTAGGAGGCAGGACGATGGCTATTAACCTTGTCGTTGACCCCTCTCTCTATTTTCTGGACATCGTTCTTGGCATGGATTGGTTGACTGCAGCAAGGGCTGAGATTGACTACGAGACTCGTATAGTGACTGTCTACGAGCCAGAGGGCGCGTCCTTTACATTCCTAGTCCGGGTAAATCTCCCCTTCCGCATACTTAGTTATGTTACTTTACTACGGGACGCTGGTGCCCAGACGCTTGAGCATACGCTAGTCGTCCGTGATTTTGGGGATCTGTTTAGAAAGATTCCTGGTTTGCCACCTCAATGTGAGATTGATTTTACTATCGATCTGGTGCCTGGTTCCACGCCCTTCTCACTGTCGATGTATCACATGGCACCGTGTGAGATGGAGGAGTTGAGGACACAGATTGATGATCTGTTGGAGCTTGGTCTTATTCGACCCAGTATGTCTCCTTGGGGAGCACTAGTTCTGTTTGTGAGGAAGAAAGATGGTTCGATGCGATTGTGTATTGATTATCGCAGGCTGAACCAGATCACGGTGAAGAATAAGTACCCTTTACCCAAGATTGATGACTTGTTTGATCAGTTGAGAGGGGCGTAGTACTTCTCGAAGATTGATCTTCAGTCAGAATATCATCAGTTGCGCGTCAGAGATGAGGACGTGCAGAAGACAACATTCAGGACCAGCTTTGGCCACTACGAGTTCCTTGTGATGTCGTTCGGTCTCACGAACGCACCAGCCGTGTTCATAGATCTGATGAATAGGGTATTTCGGCCTTTCCTCTATCGATTCATCGTGGTGTTCAATGATGACATTTTGGTATACTCCAGAAGTCGAGAGGAGCATGAGGAGCACTTGTGCTTGGTCCTAGATATACTGAGACAGCATCAGTTGTTCGCACAGTACAAGAAGTACGATTTCTGAAAGCAGGAAGAGAAGTTTCTAGGACACGTGGTATCTAAGGATGGCATGACAGTCGACCTGTCTAAGGTAGCTGCAGTTCAGGACTGGGAGCAGCCTGGTTCTGTCACTGAGGTGAGGAGTTTCTTGGGTCTTGCTGGCTACTATTGACGCTTCATTCAGGATTTCTCGAAGATCGCCAGACCTCTATCTTAGTTGACACGGAAGGATGTGAAGTTCGCCTGGAATGAAAAGACAGTCAGCTTTTCAGGAGCTGAAGGATAGGCTCACATCCGCCCCTGTGCTAGTATTGCCAGAGCAAGGGGTTAGATACACTATATATACTGACGCGTCTAGCGTTGGTTTGGGTTGTGTCCTTATGCAGAGGGACAGGGTAATTTCGTATGCCTTGAGACAATTAAGGAAGCACGAGGAGAATTACCCTACACACGACCTTGACTTGGCAGCCGTCATATTCGCACTGAGACTTTGGAGACATTACCTCTATGGAGAGGAGTTCAATCTCTTTTGCGACCACAAGAGCCTCAAGTACATATTCACGCAGCGGGACTTGAATATGAGGCAGCAGCGATGGATGGAGACTTTAAAAGATTTCAACTTTGAAGTTTCCTACCATCATGGGAAGGCGAATCTTATGGCTGACGCGTTGAGTTGCAAGAAGGCGATAGAGTTTGCGACTCCGCTGATGGTTGCTGAGTGGGACATGGTTGAGTTTTTACAAAACTTCGAGCAGAAACTCACTGTGGAGGAGCCATATGAGTTTATCGCACATGTGCATGTGCGATCTCAGATCGATGACAGAGTCATCGAGGCGTAGCAGGATAATGCGCGTCTTACTGAGCTTCGAGAGCAGGCCAGTGATGATGCAAACTTTGAGTGGCGAGTTGGTACTGATGGGGGCTTACGTTATCGTGGCCGCCTATGCGTCCCAGACATTCCCGACTTGAGACGAGAGATTCTCGAGGCTGCACAGTTACCAGACTTGCGATGCATCCGGGAAACACCAAGATGTATTACGACGTGAGGAGGACTTATTGGTGGGAAGGTATGAAGACCCACATCGCAGAGTTCGTGTCCCGTTGTCTCACTTGCCAGCAAGTGAAGGCAGAGTATCGCCGACCACCTGGACTCCTTCAGCCTATGCCGATCGCAGAGTGGAAATGGGACTTCATTTCCATGGATTTTATCTCAGGGCTGCCGAAGACGAGGAAGGGACATGATTCTATTTGGGTGATCATCGACCGTCTGACGAAGTCGGCGCACTTCCTACCGATCAGAGTTGCGAGCTCTGCAGACGAGTTAGCTAGACTGTATATCAGAGAGATCATGCATCTGCATGGAGTTGCGTTGGAGATCGTGTCAGACAGAGACACGCGTTTCACTTCTATTTTCTAGACTCGCATTCAGGAGACTATGGGTGTGAAGTTGAAGTTCAGTACTGCCTTCCACCCACAGACTGACGGACAGACAGAGCGGGTGAACCAGATCTTAGAGGACATGTTGCGGGCTTACGCATTGGACTTCAAGGACAGTTGGGATGATTGTCTTGCATATGCGGAGTTCACTTACAATAACAGTTACCAGGAGAGTATCGGTATGGCACCTTACGAGGCGTTGTATGGGCGACCTTGTCGAGCACTGCATTGCTGGGCAGAGGTTGGTGAGCGTAGATTGATCGGCCCAGAGTTAGTGCAGGCGACATCGGAGAAGATTGACATCATTAGATGCCGGCTTCTCACAGCACAGAGTAGACAGAAGAGTTATGCCGATATGAGATGGCGGCCACTAGAGTTCACGGTTGGGGATCATGTATTTTTGCAAGTTTTTCATATGAAGAGAGTCATTCAGTTCGGGAAGAAGGGAAAGCTGGCACCGCGATTCATTAGACCATTTCAGATTCTCGATCGTGTAGGTGCAGTGGCTTATTGTCTGGCTTTACCTACGCCTCTCGCGAGTGTTCACAACATATTTCATGTTTCTATGCTGAAGAAATACGTTTCTGATCCTTCCCATATCATCAGATGGGAGCAGGTGCAGTTAGGAGAGGATGTTACATATATCCTGCGACCGACGCGTATCCTAAACAGGAAGGAGCAGGTACTGCGTAGCAAAGTGATCTCCCTTGTGAAGGTATTGTGGACGCATCACTCTGAGGAAGAGTCTACCTGAGAGACAGAAGCCGAGATCAGAAAGAACTACCCATAACTTCTCGAGGAGTACGAAAAGGTACAAATTTTGAGGACGAAAGTTTTGTTAAGGGGGGTAGATTGTAACGCCCTAGAAAAATCCGTACTGGAACTCGAGTACTGACTCGACCAGAAATCTCGTAGGATTAATTCCTTTAGAAAATAAGCGTAAGTTAGCTAGCACAACGCTAGAGTAGCTGTGAAATCGTCCCTGATCACTTTAAATACATTCTACAAGACCCAAAACTTGTAGAATCAATGACGCTATAATATCCTGAAACCTTGGATCAAACTCTAAACCAGTTTGTTCTCAGGAACCTTCTGAAACTTTATATTAGATCTAGACCGTGCGTCGAAAGTCCGATACTTACAATCTTAGACCATTATGACCGCTTAGCTGGACTTGACAATCATCTCAAAAATCAAGCCCAACCGACGTTCAGAGGATATTTCATTGAGCCTGGAATGAAGAGAGTGAGAAAAGGGTTAGATTTGGAAATTTTAATCCAAATCTGGCACGTGACTTGGCGCGTTATTATTAAGTGTTATAACTTTCAGAATTCAGCCAAATTTCACCCTTGGATCAGGAAAAATTTCTCTTTCATATCACGAGACTTGTAGACCTGATCTAAATGCGATGACCGCTGAACTGAAACTGAACCTCCACATGCGATCTACAAACTCTACCGGACTGAAAACTGGGTGTGAGCAACATCCAGTGACCATGAACTTAAGTCCGATCGCATTCGGCCAGGGGACCTCCCGAACTACTCTTTTGGACCAGAATAGCCCCAATTTGGTTACACCTCAAGTAAACATCATTCCCAAGCCTAATTTGGGAAGGTTTTAGGATATAAAAGGGCTTTAAACCCTCATTTATCTCACCCATCCGAATTTGGTAGAAACCTTAGCTAGAGAGAGAGAAAAAGTGTGAGATTGAGAGAGTGTGTGAGAGAGATGTTCACTCCCTAAGTGCAGGGTTGTGATGTAGTAATAAACTCGGTAAGACCGAGGTCGAATCCCAAGGGACTGAAACTTGTATGTTAACTAAAACTAAGTAGAACTAGAACTAGGCTAAGATAAAACCTAAATCAAATAGAATTTTAAGGAATAATTATGAAATTATTATCTAAAACTTAGGAAAAATTCAGAGAGAAGGACACTAGGGATTCAGAGGATCCACTTGTAGAGATCAGGGAGCTCTTATGCCTGCATCAAGAATATAGAATTTAAACTGACTGTTGTTGAGATAGTTTTCAAAAGATGAAAGGTATATGAACTAAAATGGATTCCATCACCAAACCATGCCCAAGAGACTATGGAAAACAACTGAATTAAACTAATTACCAACCAATCACATGTATGAAGGCTAGGAAGGGTACCGACATCCGACCATGCCCAGGAGACTATGGTGAACAACAGGGCTTCCTGGCGTCATAACATAAAAGGAAAGGGACATGCTCAAAGCCGTTGCAGACTCATTGTAATTTCAGTCACAATAGACCATTAAAGACTAAAAACATTCCCATAATAATCAACTAAAATCAACGTCAATTCATGAATTAAAATTAATTTGAAAACATAAAATAAAATCTCCCATCTCACTACAAGCTTCACCTCTTAGCCCTAGCTAAGAGGTTTAGCCAATCACAGGCATGATTGGGCTTAAAAACTCTCTCAAAAGTATTAGAGAAGAGAAACAAAATAAAATAATGTAAGAAAAATAAAGACTCTAACTATTTCTCCCTCTTGTGCAGACGGTCCAGCCCAAACTTTTCCAACTCCAGCCTCAAGCTCCACATCAAGATGAGAATCCATGTCCCCACGTTCTCTCTCTCTTTTATAACTATCAAAGGTCGGTTGCATGCTGCTGTGACAGAGAGTCAGAGAGAGAGCTGCGGAAGTTTTACGCACTCCCTGCGTAACTAGACGTGAACCATCTTGCTTTTGAGCTGAATCTGAGACAACTGATCGCCCATTTTGCAATCTTTGACTGCATAGAAAGGGTAGAAACCCTCCTTTCCATCTTTTGGACGGATCAGATCATCGATCTGATAATGATCACGAATGCAGTGGGGCCCACAGCTGCCGGATTCCGCAGACACGCGAACAGAGCTCCCGCTCTTGCGCTGAAATGATGGCGGGGCCCATTATCATGATTTGATGAGAAATCCAATCCGTCCACTCGTTGCAGCTCGAAAAACTATGTGGAAATGACGAACTTTGGATCTGATTTGGTGTGGCCCATAGCAGTTTTCTCGCTCGCTGTCATTTGAAATAATTTCACCTAGGCAGTGGTAATAAGGACCATGTTGATCTAATGGACGGCCCGGATTGGACGAGAGAATCGTGATGGTGGCCCACAACAGAGGACCACAAGCTCTGTTGCGGAACAGAGCTCGCGCAAGCTCACTGTGATATTGGTGGAGCCCATGGTGGTGTTGTTTGGTAAAATCCACGCCGTTCATGGTGTTCAGCTCGAAAAACCAATCAGGTAGGACCGATTTTGAAGTAGCTTTGTTGCGGCCCACCAGAGTTCTCATTCTACCGTCCGAACTGTGTTTGATGGTCAAGATTTTTCGAGAGCTTGCATGGAGTAAGAAGGACGCCTAGGTTGTGGTCTTACCCACTTCCCAGACGCAATGGACGGTCCAGATCTTAAAACAATATGACGAGTGGGCCCCACTACTGAAAATTGGTCGGACGCTGTCCATCTGCTGGTGTGATTGTGCAGCGGAGAGAGAGAGTTGGGTCAGGACTCGCATGGACTGACTGGCGGGTCCTATGCACGGCGGGCGTGTGTACACTATGTACACATGCTGTATATAGAGGGTCCACTGTGATGCTTTCAAGAAATCCAATCCGCCGAATCTGTTTCTCATATTATTTTAACCGTCGAGAACAATTATCAAGCATATCCAGATAGCAGGTGGGCCCCAAATTGAAGATTGATGGGCTGATCTGCCCGTTAGGTCACTTCCACAATAATTCAATGGATGATTTTTGACGTGTACGGTTAATTTATGGTCCTCAGGCTACATATGAAGTTTCGAGCCGAACTGATGGTGGGAACCCTGTGATCTTGTGTTCTAGACCAATTTCGGGCTATTTGAACGTCAGTTTCTCGATTTTCTCGAGTTTCTAACGTGTAAATCTGTCGATCCTGCTCCCCTTGGGTCTGTCCCTTGCCTTGGTGATCATCAGAGCGTTAAATCCAAGCTTTTACCATCATTTTCCAACTTAAGCTCCTAAATTCAACCTGCAGCATAAACATGATTAAATCGGCCTTTAAACAGTAAATTATGCGTAAATCCAAGAAATAACCGGGGTCTAATATGCAATATTTGATCCTCAACACAACCCCCAAACAGCATTTTGCTAGTCCCGAGCAAAGTATGCGAAAAATAAATGGAGA
The DNA here is from genome assembly GCA_037074715.1 of Magnolia kwangsiensis. Lineage (NCBI taxonomy): Eukaryota > Viridiplantae > Streptophyta > Magnoliopsida > Magnoliales > Magnoliaceae > Magnolia > Magnolia kwangsiensis. Next base: position 185,344,781 of record CM073572.1, on the reverse strand, counting down.
ATTGGAAGATGATTCCTATGAACTCGCGTGATTTATGAAAGATAATTCGGATACTAGAATTTTAAGATTCATAGATGTTGGGCATTTCTTTTTCCTGGACTTGAGTGCATGATAAACTTCCTAGTCCAGTTCAAAATATTAATCCACTAATTAAAAAATTTCTAAACATTAAGATCCATGAGCGTATAGTGTACTCTTGGCTCATCAACATTAAGATTCACTTCTCTATTTTAGGATGTCCTTGGTAACCAACAAGAGAACTCATGATAACCAAGCCTTAAACCAAAACTTGCCTCACTAATCATCTTTTCATTCGTCCAGCGTATGCTTTTTCTACTAAAAGTAATGCCAAGAAGGGAAATCAAGGCCTCACCTATAGGGAGCAAACCTATGGTGACGACTGTATACCCAACCCTTTTCACATATCATCCATGGGGAAATAAATCTACACCTATAGGGAGCAAACCTGTGGTGAAGATTATTAGCCCAACCCTTTCCAAAGGTATCTTTTTCTTCTTTCTTTTTTTAGCTGGGTATCTTCTTTTTCTTGAATTGATCATGACAAGTAAATTTTCAGACTGGTTCCTTACATGCTTAGTAGTTACCAAGTTAACCCTTCAATATCAAACTGAAAACTTAATGTGGAAGCGAGATGTGACATGTGAAATCATGACTCAATCAATGTTTGAACTTCTAATCTTAGATGAATAATTTAGACTTAACTGTGAAACCTACAGATACTGAATCTAAGAGTCATACATGACCAACATCACGTATCTTGAAAATCTAAGTTAGGGATATCTGTCAAAATCACTTCGAAGTCATAGGAATTTTTAAAAAAATTTTAAAAATTTTCACAATTTTTGCTCAAGACCAAGAAAACACTAATTAGATAACCGAATCCCCCACCCCAACATAAAATTTACACTATCCTCAATGTAAAAGATATAAGCATGCAATGCATCATGGAACAATGAAAGTAAATATGAAGTGATGGGAAGATAGTACCTGGATAACGAATCGAGAGAGATTTTTTAAGGGATCGCTAGGAGAGAGCAGGTTAGTACAAGAGAGAAAGTAAAATAAAAATAACAAAAATAAAATCCTACCTATACCACTTTCACAAGTACTCTCGATTGCATTTAGCGTATGCAACAAGCCTTTAAACCCCTAGGTTGTCCCTAGTGGACGAGTTGTAGTCTCGTGAGGGTTTGGAGTAATGTTACCCACAAACATCGAATCGATCATGCTGCAAGGTTTTTCTTTTGGCCAATATCTTGATAAGTTTCTCAGTAAGTTTCTCAACATAATCATCCAAAAGCCCTTTTTACAATAGGCTTGGGCGCCCTGGAGCATGAGTTTCCAGAGAGACTTATGTACCTCATATGAAATCTTCCATTGAATCGCTTGAGGTATCAGTAATATATACGATTCACCTATGACAGTAGAAGTTTCAATGTTAGTATCGCATGGTGAATCAAAGACTACAAGTAAATAAAATTTAGAAAACTTCTTAAAAAGTGATGTAGTCTCAACATATTTCGAAGCTCTAAACTTCAATTCTAGATTCAGCTCTTCTTCCTTTACAAGTAGACGTTTAGGATCAGGGGAAGAGGGGGTTTCAGAATAAGGGTTCGTTTGGTCAGTGATGACTACCCAGATGTTATCTCGCAAGGCATCCACTTTGTCTTTTAACATGGGATCGTTTGAAACCGCAAAGTGTGCCAAGAAATCGCACGAGTTGAGAAATTCAGATGAGCGTGACTCATTTTTGTCATTGAAGTCCGTGATGATCTGCCCAAGGGATCCATTATCCTTGAAAATGGATGGATGTATGCTCTATTACGGAACAGAGCTCGCACAAGCTCACTGTGATATTGGTGGAGCCCATGGTGGTGTTGTTTGGCGAAATCCACGCCGTTCACGGTGTTCAGCTCGAAAAACTAATCGGGTAGGACCAATTTTGAAGTAGCTTTACTGCGGCCCACCAAAGTTCTCATTCTACCGTCCGAACTTTGTTTGACGGTCAGGATTTTCTGAGAGCTTGCATGGAGTAAGAAGGACGCCTAGGTTGTGGTCTTACCCACTTTCCAGACGCAATGGACGGTCCAGATCTTAAAACAATATGACAAGTGGGCCCCACTACTAAAAATTGGTCGGACGCTGTCCATCCGCTGGTGTGATTATGCAGCGGAGAGAGAGAGTCGGGTCAGGACTCGCATGGACTGACTGGCGGGTCCTATGCACGGCGGGCGTGTGTACACTATGTACACATGTTGTATATAGAGGGTCCACTGTGATGCTTTTAAGAAATCCAATCCGCCGAATCTGTTTCTCATATTATTTTAACCGTCGAGAACAATTATCAAGCATATCCAGATAGCAGGTGGGCCCCAAATTGAAGATTGATGGGCTGATCTGCCCGTTAGGCCACTTCCACAATAATTCAATGGATGATTTTTGACGTGTACGGTTAATTTATGGTCCTCAGGCTACATATGAAGTTTCGAGCCGAACTGATGGTGGGAACCCTATGATCTTGTGTTCTAGACCAATTTCGGGCTATTTGAATGTCAGTTTCACGATTTTCTTGGGTTTCTAACGTGTAAATTCAGGAAATAACCGGGGTCTAATATGTAATATTTGATCCTCAACAAGAGATCTTCCTGCCACCTGCATTAGCTGTTGCACTTTCTTAAGCAACGTATTCCAATCACTTCTTTGGTGATTTCGCCGCAATTCTAGGTAAGGAAAACCCTAAACACTTGCTGATTTAAGGTTCCGTCGATTCCAATAGCGAAGTAGCTTATACATCTTGTGTATTAGGTCGCCTGTTCACCGTAGACGAAGCGTATATGCTCCGTTCGAAAGGATACACATCTAGGGTAAAAGGTGAGGATTTTAGACGCTTTGATTGGCTGATTTCAACGCTTTCAATGTCGTTTAATAGTAGATTATCAACGGCAACGCCGTTTGACATGTACAACATGCTGTCCGTTTTCTGTTTCGTAAACGTACGAAAAATATAAGATTTAGAGCATTTTAGTCATTTGTAGGAAATACAGTTTGCATCCATACTTTGTTGTACTGTTTGTCATGGCTATTTGTCACATTAGGATATTAGGAATGCATGCATAATTGGTTTGGCGAAGAGATTCGCCAAAAGGCGCACTTTGAGTCGACATACACTATTTAGACTTAAGTGTGTAGACTAAGTGTTTGTATAAATGTTTGTATTAGTATGTATTGAGTATATGGTGTTATGAAATAGTTTTGAGATTAAATTCTCAAGTAATATGCTGATGTAAATGATTTCCATCATGTTGGCAATATGTATGGATTACATTGTATGTATGAAATGCATGTGTTGAATGAATTGCTTAAGTTGTATGTTATAACATGTGATAACATGCTTGTATTGTTGTATTGCATTCCAATTACTCTCACACGATTATTGATGTTGATTTACAAATGTTTGGGACTATGCTTAGTCCAGGCAGTCAATAACGGAGTACATTCGTAGTTGGCATATATTTACCACGAAAAATGCGTCGATGAACGCAAGTCGTGTTTGGAGTTGGCGGCACTGGTTAGGCCACACGAAGTGTTTTACGCACTTCAGGTCGTTCGACTTGCGACGCGTTCGTACTAGTCGAGCCCGTCAAGTAACCCGACTGGCCGTTAATTGTTCACCTTGTATGAGTCACAACTGCTTGAACTTGGGGTACTGAACTTACCATTGTAAACCCTGTTAATCATGATACCTTGATCCATAAAGACTCATGAGCCGGGCATGGTGGTATGGGACACCGTGGTCGAGATGTCGGCCTACGCTGGGGCCAGAAACCTCCCCGTAGTGACCAGTGAGCACCTATGACTCGTGATCAGATTATGGTGGTATGAGACACTATATTCTTGCTGTCGGCCTACACTGATAAGGTGACGAGCCCTTTATAGTGACTGCGAGCGTATTCTGAGCCTATGGGAGGCGACGACCCTTCTGTAGCAATGAGAGTACATTAGGCCTGTATTGATAAGGTGATGAGGGAGCGGTGCAACGAGTGCGAGCAATAGCCCTGGCAGCCCTTGCAGCGACCTACAAATGTAACATTGTATTTGATATCTAGGAGTGACGACTCTAGACAGGATCTGTGTTGGGATTGATATAAGGGAAGTACCTTAGTTTCTCAATACTGTTGTATGAAAAGGAATAATAACAACTTGGTAATCATATCCACATCACATTGCATGTGCCTGGAAGATGTGAAGCACTGAGCGGTATGTAAGCATTCCGCGGACGCAGATGGTGCCGTATGAGGGAGAATGTCAGTGAGGGCATCCATCATGTCATGTCATATTGCATTAACAACAGTATCTAGGAATGTTTGATTAATTGTTTTACTATTATCGCATGATTGATTTGAGAACATGCTAATCTTTGCTCTATTATTTCACTGAGTTGATCACTCACTCCCACGTTATGGGATGGTGTTTGCAACACCCACCAGACCCTGTCTTAGTTGCAGGTGAGGCGGTGATTCAGGAGGCAGAGCTGGATTACGATGAGGACCAGGATGAGTTCTCATATATGTAGTTTCACGACGGCTTTGCATAGGTGGCCTGGATTGGCGGGACATACTAGTTGGACTTCAGACAGTTTGATTTCTGTTTATTACATGTATATGAGACTTAGTGATGTATTCATACTTTGGAGACAATTGAGATTTATTTTGTTTTCCATACAGTGATATATATATATATTCTTTAGTCTTCCACTTACGTTTTATCACTGGATCTGGAGTATGAATTACAGTTTTGGTATAATTTTACTCATGTGAATGCTTTAACTCAGACAGCATTGAATCATAATCATAGTTGTTGCATAAGTGATGGTCTGGAACTCGGGAGTCGGGTTTATACACGACCCCCGATTTTCAGGGTGTTACAGTTCCAGCTGCCTTTTGGGGAGTGGGGCATTGCTCCTTATGACATATATATGTAGCTAGGTCTCCGATATGATAGAGGATCTATACCCTTTGAGGATGATCTCTCGGTACCCTTTGAGGATGACTAGATGGAGTTGCTGGGGATGATGTCAAGTGCGACCGATTTCTCTGATCATCATTTCATGCTACTTTGGCTCTCGTCGAATTTTGCCCGATGTATCCCCGAGACTGAAGCCGCGGATGTGGTGAAGGCTCGAGCCCTGATTTTGTATACCATGGGAGCGATGATCTTTTGCCATGGGAACGAACTACTGAGTTCCTGTCTATTGTCACTCATGACAAATATCACCTTTTTCACGCCATACAACTGGAATGTGGCCCTCCTGGCCCATTTGTACGAAGGGCTGGACAAGGCCAGTCGTTGTATGAGCCGATCTCTGACTAGATTTTATCTGGTCATCGAGGTACTTGCTTGACGTCCCTTCTGCAATATTCGCCCTGGGGATGATCTGTTGTGTCTTTTCTGATCACGGTTTTGCACAGGTCTACTTTTTTATCATTTCCCCATCTAGCGCCCATCTTGATCGATCATTCGCCTCCTTTTCCTCGCATGATGCTGTGGTACAAGGATAATCGCAGCCGCATGCGCCAATTTTTTGATCTCGCTTAGAGGTCGAATATCAATGCCTTTGTCCCTAATGATGTGAGTGATTTGTCTAGCCCTGTATCATCCATGTATTGCTTCCTGCTTAGCTCTCAGCCCTTGACTTTTCCCCTTTTTACAGTTCCATACCAGGTCATATCTTCAATCAAATGCAGTGCTTACTCTTGGAGCTCAGGAGGCCTTTCAGGCCTCATGACGTCGTTGTATTCTAGAAGACCCGCATGTGACGAAATGGTATTTGGGAGAGAGACTTTTTTGGCAGCTGACAGGCAGCCCTTTAGTCCCACTTAGTCCGCTGTCCGGTCCATCTAATTGGAGATTTGTGCCTGAGAGGGAGTTGACCGCTACTTTAGAGGGTTTCGAGGCCAGTGCCTTCGTCGACCCAGATAGAGAGTATAACTCCTGGTGTGAGCAGTACGACATTGGTTCGATTCTACAGCTTGGCTATACTCCAGGCGGTGGTGCCCGTTTTGCTGGAGGAGGGATCTTGGGACCTCATTTTCATCGCAAGGATACAGATACCTATCTTCCCAATGACGATTAGTTCATTGTATCATGTGACCATGTATCTTTAACTATGTAATCCTCCTGTTTATATGAAATTTCAGTTGTTCAATGTTGCCTTCTTGGGTCGCTTCTTGATCATTTTTCGGTCTCGTTTGAGCGTGTGGATAGTCGTTTGACTTTTGCCTTTCTGTCTGTCTTGTCAGATGACGCAGTGATTCAGAGATGTCAGTACCTAAAGCGGAACTCCGAGTCCCACTAGCGGTAATCCAATTATTATCCTCGTTCGTCTTTTCTTCCAGCAACTCCTCTTCTTCTCTGTTCATTCTCTCAGTCCTTTTCTCATCCGTTCTTTAACATTCCCTTTGTCCCTTAACATTGCCTTTGTCCCACTCTCTTTTCTTTTGTCTTTTTTCCTTGTCCTCTTCTTCTTTTATATCTTCCTTTCCTTTTGGTAGACATTATAGATGGTTATGATGAGAGAATTAGTGGGTTTATTAATGGTGGAGAGGTAGGTGGGCCCATAAATGGTGGAGAAGATCCATTTATGGATGGATTGATGGAGGTTGGTGGAGGAGTAATGGACCATTTGGAAGAGGTAAATGCTATTTATGGCTTGGATCCTTCTTCCATTAATGGTGGTCATAAGGGTGGATTGAGTGGATTGGATGGGTTTGATGGGCCACCAGGGTTTGTAGATGTTATCATGATGAGGATGGATGCCTTAGAGGGTGAGGATGGCTCGATAATGGCGACCGATAGTTTGATTAATGGAGGGATGGCTATGGGTGGTATGGATGGTAGTATAGTGATGATGGACGGCGTTGATGTGATGGATCAGGCTTAGATGGGTGGCGGGACCCACCTTAATGGTTTGGATGGCTTGAATCTAACAGTCAGTGGACTTTTGGTGGATGGCCTGGGTCAGATCTTTGGTGTGGGTTTCGAGGCAGTGATGGGACATTCAGTTTCTGTCGGGGCTCCAGATACAGGTCCTGTCAGCTACTGGGATACTCCGGGCCTTACAGCTCCTAGGGCTTGTTCATTTCAGATTGCTCCTGATGTACCGATCCTGGGCAGCTTAGGCCCATCTATCACAGCTTTTCAGGATACTTTGCAGGATGTGATGAGCGAGTCTGGCTTCTTTGGTTATCATCAGATTGACCTATTGGATGAGGGGATGCCCATCTTCGATGATTCTCTTATGGATCTCGGATTCCTGATTGTTGAGGATGTACCTATCCAGACTTGTAGATTACAGCCACGCGACACCTGTTCTGAGCGACTGCATGTCTGGATCGAGAGCTTGACCGAGTCTGAGACCTTTGAGTTGAGTTCCTTGGGTTTTTGAGAGGTTCTCCACTTTCACAGGGTCCGCTTAGATTGGTGACTGTTGAGAATGGCGTTGTATGATTGGGTTCCATCTTTAAAATTGTTTTCCTTCAATGATCTGGAGCTGGGCCCCTCACTGGAGGAGTTTGTGCTCTAGTCTGGTCTTCCTCTTACCCGAGAGCCTCATGTCCCCTCATCCGATCCGGTTCACCCCACTGATTTGATCTCTTAGTTTCGATTTCTTATGGCTCTTCCTATTACAGAGGGCAGGGCTGGTGAGCTTTCGCTTGAGGTCCTGTATGATCGTTGTTCACTGCCTGTGGGGTTCCTAGGTCTAACCGCCAGCTTTAATAGTTGAATGCACTGATATTTTGCATTTTAGCCGAGCTGCTTTTCTCAGGATGGAGATAGTCATCACTGGCGGTTTTGTTGGATGTATTCCATCGTTTCTTACATCGTAGGAGCATTACTTTCGTAGTGCTTGCGGAGCTCTTTTTGGGGCTGACCAAGTGCTCTCTTGGACATACTCGTATCCTCCGAGGTTGCGGCTCGTTCCTTTAGGTACTCTTTGCTCTGCTCCTTTCCTTTTTCTTTGTTTTCTTGTTTGCAATTTGAGCTTGACTTATGTTTTCCAAGTGTGGTTGTGGGAGCACCTTCATATGTCCCCTGTGCTTGTGTGGCCCGATTCTCGTTACGATTATGTGATGTCTTTGTTGCTCGATGGCCTTCCTCTTGGTGCTGAGGCCACTGAGTCGTTATACCGTCGCATGTTCTCTCAACTTCGAGGGTGGGAGATTAACTGGGCGGCTACTTGGCTTTGTCGCTCGCCGTTGATTTGTAGTGTGGCTCGTACTCCTATGCTATTTTTGGGTCTTCGAGGGTACTTCTCTTATCACCCTGTTCATTTCCTCCGACATTTTGACTTTTGGAAGGACATTCCAGACTTCACCTTTTCTAGATTCGGGCACGCTCTTCTTCCTTCTGGCTTGACTGCTTTGTATAGACGAGTTTGGATTTCCTGGCAGCGCTCCTTGGATACGACAGCTCTGAATCTCGAGTCTTGGGCCCCTCCCTTAGCCACAATGTCGTATCAGTGATGGGTTGTGGAGCAATCACTTTACCGACAGGTCCCTGGCTGGCATTTGGAAGGCGAGGGATCATGATATGGTGGGCGATACAGCTTCATCCTCTTCTTGCATTGTTGATTCGTTCAAGGCATTTGAGGAGTGACCCTTCATTGATTGTCCTTTTTACTGGCCACACATGGTCATCTGATCAGTGAGGTTGCTATCCTTCATCACACATGTGAGGACATGGCTCGTTGACTGGCATTGGGGTGACGGTATGATGAAAGCATGTTTGCGGCGCATCGCCTAGACAGGGATGAGGCCTTCTACCTGCACGTGGAGATAGAGAGGCTTAGGCAGAGATTATCAATGTACCAGAGATAGGCGTTCTACCTGTGACCCCTGTTTTGTAGCCGACGACTTATTTTGCATGCATGCAGGATTTTGTTTTTGAGAAGAAAAAGAAAAGAACGACAATGTAATTATAAGAAAAACTTTTAAAAAATGAAAGATTTTATTTTGTGCCCAATTTGCCAATGTTCGCTTATGTTTGGATTTGTGCTTTGGACGATTGGGATCAGAATCTTGGGTTCAGCCCACGTTGTGTGCAGTAGTCACTACAAGAAATATGGTTTTTATCGACAAAACTTTTACCAACGAAAATAATTTTCATAGGTAAAGATGACTTTTACCAACGAAATTAGCTTTCCTAGGCAAAAGCCATCTTTACCTACGAAAATTTTCGTAGGTAAAGGGTCTTTTAAAATTTTCAAAATACAAAAAATCGAAAACTTTACTTTTACCTACGAAATATAATTTCGTAGGTGAAAGCCATCTTTACCTACGGAAATATTCATAGCTAAAGGGTGTTCTGAATTTTTCACAAAACTAAAAAATCAAAAAGTTTACTTTTACCTACGAAACTATATTTCATAGGTAAAACCCATCTTTACCTACGAACATTTTCGTAGGCAAAGGCAGTTTTGAAATTTTCAAAATACAAAAAATTGAAAACCTTACTTTTGCCTATGAAATTTAAGTTCGTAGGGAAAATCCATTTTTGCCTACGAAGATTTTCATAGGTAAAGGGTATTCTGCATATTTCACTCACATCAAAAAGTCTACTTTTACTTACTTTTACCTAAGAAATCCATCGTTACCTACGAAAATATTCATAGGTAAAATAGAAAACCTTACTTTTATCCACGCAATGTCAATTCGTAGGGAAAAGCCATCTTTACCTACGAAAATGTTTGTAGCTAAAGGGTGTTCTGAATTTTTCAAATAAAATCAAAAAGTCTACTTTTACCTACGAAACTAGATTTCGTAGGCAAAAGCCATATTTACCTACGAAACTTTTTGTAGGTAGAGGTTGTTTTGAAATTTTCAACATACAAAAAATCAAAAAGCTTACTTTTATCTACGAAACATGAGTTTGTAGGGAAAAGCCATCTTTACCTATGAAAGTTTTTGTAGCTAAAAGGTTTTTAGCACTTCAAAAGCCATCTTAACCTATGAAACGTCTCGTAGGTCGAAAACCTTACTTTTAGCTACGAAATATAAGTTCATAGGTAAAAGCCATCTTTACCTATGAAAATTGTCGTAGCTAAAGGGTGTTCCAAATTTTTCAAAAAAATCAAAAAGTCTACTTTTACCTACTAAATTAGATTTCGTAGGTAAACACCATATTTACCTACGAAAATAGACGTAGCTAAAGGGTATTCTGAATTTATAAAAAATCAAAAAGTTTACTTATACCTAGCAAAAGCCATCTTTACCTACGAAAATGTTCGTAGGTAATAGGTGTTTTGAGATTTTCAACTTATTTTTACCTACGAAATCAAAGTGCGTAGGGAAAAGTCATATTTTACCTACCAAAATTGTCGTAGTTAAAGGGTTTTCTGAATTTTTCAAATAAATCGAAAAGTCTACTTTTACCTAAGCAAAAGCCATATTTACCTACTAAACTTTTCGTAGGTAAAGGGTGTTTTAAAATTTTCAAAATACACAAAATCAAAAACCTTACTTTTACCTACGAAATATAAGTTCGTAGGTAAAAGCCATCTTTACCTACGAAAATCGTCGTAGCTAAAGGGTGTTCCGAATTTTTCAAAAAAATCGAAAAGTCCACTTTTACCTACCAAAGTAGATTTCGTAGGTAAAAATGTTCGTAGCCAAAGGGTGTTCTGAATTTAAAAATTGAAAAGTTTACTTTTACCTACGACACTAGATTTCGTAGGTAAAACCCATCTTTACATACGAAACATTTTTGTAGGTAAAAGGTATTTTGAAATTTTCAGTATACAAAGAATCGAAAACCTTACTTTTACCTACAAAATCTTAGGTGGTAGGTAAAAGCCATCTTTACCTACGAAAATATTCGTAGCTAAAGGGTATTCTGAATTTTAAGCTATCTTTACCTACGAAAATTTTCGTAGGTACAGTGTATTTTGAATTTTTCAAAATACAAAAAATCATCAGTAAAAGTGTTTTTCCTAATGTAAAAATGTATATATTTTTATGATAATGTAAAAATGTTTTAATTTTTAAAAATATTTGTAGGTAAAAATGTGTGCGTGTGTGTGTGTGTGTGTGTGTATATATATATATATATATATATATATATATATATATATATATATATATATATATATATATGTTTAGTTTTTATATCATATGAATGGAAATTTTTTTTTATATATAATTAAAAAGTAATATTTAAATGATTTGTAATATCACATAAAAAAGAATATTGAAAAGTTTAGAAATTTTAACAATGTTTAAGAAAAATTTTGAGAACAAAATAATGCTTTTGAAGAAAAAAATTGACTTTTTGAAATTTTTGAGAAAAAAATAAAATATGAGAAATTTTTTGAGATTTTGAAAATAAAAATTCAAAATTTATATTTTAAATATTTTTGAAATATTTTATAATAAAAATTATATTTGGTTAAAAGAGTAAAAAAAAAAAAAACATTTTGAAAAAAAATGTTATTTTAAAAAGGAAATTGAAATTTATTTGTGAAAAATAAAATTACTAAATTATTAGGCACATCCACTAATTGAACATTTAATTATTTTTGGACAATCTAATCGGTTCAAATTGAAGAGTAAATAACTTTAGATGTTTAAATCAAATTTCACTGAAATTGTTGATCAATCTTGTATGCCCAATATCTTTCTCATATGTGGCTTGATTGAGGTTCCAAAATTATTCATATGATAATTTCAATCAGACGGTGAGAAGCTTCTAAAATTATTCATTTGAGTTTAGTATGATTTGCATCTTCTGAAATTCTATATTGACAGTAGAAAATGATAGCAAATCGTAGAGTTTTGTTAAGCGCACACGCGAGTGTAATTAAACTCGTGTACATGCCACACATATGCCAGCATGGCACATACATGCTAGATCTCATCCATCCATCATGTTGGTCCTACTCTGTATATGTTTTTTTCTTCAAAATAAAATATGGTCCAATGAGTATGTGGGCCTCAATTTGGAAACAACGAATAGGTTAGAAAACTTCAACCAAGTTTTTCAGAGCCATACTTTTTTTTATATAAAAATTGTGGCCCACATAACACGTGGACCAAACAGATTCTCGAATTAAGTTATTATTATTGTGTTTCTATTCTGATGGATGGACTGGATCTCAGATCTATTGTGCCATGCTGGCAAATATATGGCATGTACTGGAGCTGTATTGCACATGTGTGTGGGCTTGGCAAAGCTTAGAATACAATATTGATATTTCAACATTTTAAAAAGAGAACTGATCACCTACATGCAACGGTACCATGGCTTGCGTTACTGTGTCATTTATGGAGGACATCAGTACCATGAAAAAGGTAGGCCCCTCAATGAAGATTGTCCTTCTCCAAAAACAGGCTGATCGTCCATTCATTCTCCTTACGTATGATAGTGATGTATGACTATCCAGACCATCCAAATTGTGAGATTAAGCAAATCTCTAGAATCACAAGGTCAAATAATCTTGACCATCCAATTAATGGCCATCAAATAGATTATTAAAAGTAAGCAGCGAGTGGTCCAAATTCAAAGTAAAAAAATCAGGTGCATAGTTAATAATCTTCTCTTTGTCATTTTTCAGTTATACTCCATCCACACTTAGTTTAACGATTTGGACGGTTGTGATTACTGTAAAACAATTCCACCTGTACAGCTAAAGAATTACCTCCAATTTTTAAACGTTGCCCACTGTAGAGTCACTATGGTTGTACATCAAGCCAAGCCGAGTCGAGGTGAGGTGGGCCAAGCTGGGCTTGACTTGTCCATGTTATACTCGACCTCAAGCTCACCCTCAAGCTCAACATTGAAGCATGCCTTGTTTGCCAAAGCTATCGAGTCGATCTAGTGGTTCGAGTCAAGTCGAGTGGAGCTTGTTCATATGTTAACTTATTATATTTTTGACTAAATAATACAAATTAAATGTCAACATGTTAAGTATAAAAAACCTCTAACCCGAACTAATCTAGCCCTCCCAACCCGATCCAAACCCCAACCTAGCCCCCAACCATAAATCTAAAATAAATCTACAATCATATAAATATACAAGTTAAATAAATAAAAAACAAGTTAAACACATACTACGAAGAGATCAACGACTCGGGATTGGGCGCAGGTTGGCTCGGAGCCTCAAAGAGACCGGGAGAATGAGAGAAAGAGAGAGATAGAGGGGGCAGAGATGGTGACTGGCGGGCAACGTGTTGGACTGTTGGGTGCGGCCATGCAGACAACGGCTAGGGTAGAAAAAAAAAAGAGGCAGGGTATGGTAAGGGAAACAAATGGATCATATGGATATATAATGTATAAATCAAAGTGGGCCCACATCTACCCCATCAGTCAGATGCACCATTCCATGGTGGGCCTATGGCTTAAAAATCAAGTTAATCCATGACTTTTTTGGACCACACCACATATAAAAGTTGAGAGGGGTTACCCTCCATTAGAATATTCATAATCATTTGTTAGGCCCATCGAGATGTGGTTCACAAATCTATCCCATCCATTATGTATGTCTCACTTGGATGAGGAGTCAGACCAAGTTTCGTATGCATAAAATTTTCAAGTGGGCCCACCAAGTGCTTTTATATGTTTTAGGCATTTATTCACATGATTTTAGAAGGTATGGCCCACCTAAGATCCATATACAGCTGATTTTTGGGATATTCCATAATTTAAAGGGGGCCTATCAAATGCACGGTGTTGATGTTTGACACATGTCATGGTGGGGCCCACACAGCTTGACCTTTGTGTTTAATCCATGTCGTCCTCATGAGGTCAAGCTGTGTGGGGCCCACCATGACATGTGTCAAACATCAACACCGTGCATTTGATGGGTCCCCTTTAAATTATGGGATATGCCAAAAATCCGCCGTATACGGAACTCAGGTGGGCCATACCATCTAAAATCATGTGAAGACATGCCTAAAACATATAAAAGCACTTGGTGGGCCCCACCTGAAATTTGGATGCGTTTGAAACTTGGTATGACCCCTCATCCAAGTGGCACACACATAATGGATGGGCTAGATTTGTGGACCACATCTCGGTGGGCCCAAAAAATAATTGAAAGGAGTTTAAATGGAGGGTAACCCCTCTCAACTTTTGTATGTCATGTGGCCCACACAAGTCACAAATAGACTTGATTTTTAATCTCTAGGCCCACCATGGAACGGTGCATCTGACTGATGGGGTAGATGTTTGATACGCATTATGGTGGGGTCCACACAACTCTCTCCACTGTGGAGATTTCAAATCAACATTACAATGGGCATTAGGATTGTTTCAAAGGTAGGAATCACAATCTCTCCACTGTTTTCTGTGGTGGTCTCCACTACATATTTTTATCTCCCTCATACTTTGGCACATGACTTAAAATGATATCTCAAAATGGATCGTCAGCTCATGACTTAAAATGATATCTCAAAATGGATGGACGGTGGTCTCCACTCTGCTTACGGCTTCGATATGACTCCTTTTTTGGATCAACCCTTAAAATGATGGCGTGGATAAAGTACATACAATATGGTGGGGCCCATAGAGCACGGACCACTACCCACCAGACCAGTGGCAGCGTGGCGTAAAAAAAATGCTTTTTAACCGTGGACATTTAATCACTGTTATTTTCCTTTGTTGTGGTCCACCTGAGATTTAGATCTAGCTCATTTTTTGCATCAAACACTAAAATGGTCATGAGAAATGGATAGATGGCGTGGATAAATCACATACAACATGGTGGGGCCCACAGAGCACAGACCACTACCCACTAGACGCTGCCACGGGCCAAATTGGTGTGGAAGCGGATTGCATCCTACCCCGCCCAAATGAAGATCTGTCCAGGCAGGTCTATGTGGGGCCCATATTGATGTAAGGGTTTTATCCATGCCGTCCATCTATGCTTACAAAAAAATTAAGGGTCTAAACCCAAAAATTAGCTGGAACTAATGCTTATGTGAACCATAAAGTAGGGATTGAACGCCCACCATTTAAAACTTAATGTGAGCTATAGAAGTTTCGGATCAAAGTTGATATTTTTGTTTTCATTTCATCTAGGTCTCCATGATCTTATGAATAGGTTGGATGGTAAAAAAAAAATCACAGTGGCCCTTAGAAAGGTTTCAATGGTGGGTGTCATTATCATTGATGCTTCCTTTGGTGTGGCCCATTGGAGCTGTGGACCTGCCTCATTTTTTTAGATGATATCATATATTGACCTAATAAAATGGATGAACAGTTTGGATATAGTTCTTACATGATGGTGGGCCCCACAGAGCCCTACTGGACAGATCATGGTCCGGGCGAGGGTAGGACATAAGCCAATTTCGTCTGAATTGGTTAACCACGTCCCTCTCTCCCTCTCCCCCAAATCCAAAAATCCCCAAAATCATGCGCCCTCTCTACCCCAGTATCCAAACCCGCCTCTCTCTCTCTCTCTCTCTCTCTCTCTCTCTCTCTCTCTCTCTCTCTCTCTCTCTCTCCTGTGAAGCACTGCGGGATACAATTGTTGCTCGCTGCAACCTAGAATCTGGTGATACAAAGCCGCAGCGTCAATCATCTTCTCCAACAAAGGTACACAGCACCCATCGGTACTAAACCCATCAGTTGATGGTAGCATTCTCTTCCACTACATTGGCAATGTTGATGCCATTGTTCAGAAAGTAATAGCAGGTGTAGGTGAAGCCATCATGGATAGAAATGTACGCTCGATTGATTGCATGGTAGCAGGTATGGTTCGATTCTCAAGAACCATGTGTAAGCCCCTAAACTCATTGAGGTGGATCCCCACGATGCTTTGTTCAGAGTGCATTTGCCTTTTTCTGTTATCTTTTTCCGATGTTATGTGTTTATTCAAATTGATCTTGAGGTGAGAAAATGTACCCTAGAATGATGGGGAAATGGAGTCCTACTATCCGTAATTTTGATTTTTTGTACTGCCCAAATGAAAAGCAGATGCGTTAAAGAACAAGATGCAGCCTGAATTGGCATGCAGCCAGATGGGCTGGCAACTAATGGCAAGTCTAGCTATTTAGCTTGACTTTTATCAAAGGGAATCAAGTGGCTGGACCTATCAATTCGGTGGAGTTCATAATTGAAAGGGTTCTCCCCTTTCTTGTTTCCTTCTTTCTTTAATGAAATTCATAGTTAATTCTCGAAAAAAAAAATGATGTTTGTTTTTTCTCTTGAACATGTTTGGAATTGCATTTGCTTTAGAATGCTATTAAAATTTCAGACTGCATTTGTATCCTATTTATGCATCTTTTTCTGTCCACAACGACCTTTTGACACATTTTTCTTGCTTTGGGTTTTGTTGGAATTAGTTTCCTTGGTCCTCCCATTGCTTATTAGTTATTATTACTAATTTCATTGTTCTTAGTATTGCTTATTCCAAGAAGAAAGCAGGGGAGTCTTCCTACTTTAGAGGGCGTTTGGCTACCACCTAGCATTGGTTTGTAGGGTGCGGAATCATTCTTAATCATATTGATGATGTTTGGGGCTGCATGGAAAATGGAAGCAGCATTTGACGGGCTATATTTTTCCTAGTTTTCGTGTCCCAAAACACTATTGAGTTGAGAACAGGAGGAATCCCTTTGCATCTCAGCTATGGCTGTGAGAACTGGTAGCACCCATCTACCCTTTCAGCCAAACAGCCTTCAAATGCAGTCCTGTTAGTGGGTACCTAGACCCGCAGGTATTCGATGGACGCTACCCAATTTTAATGCATTTTACCAACCATGATTGTTCAATGTAGTTGTACATCCTATCATTTTACCAACTACGATTGTTCAATGTAGAAATGCAGGTTTTGAGGCTTGTTTTCCTATGCTTTTGCAACCTTTCAATAATAATAAAAAATCTATAGAAGAGTAGGGCCATGGTTTTGTATTTTTTAAAAGTTAAAGAGGACACTTCTGTGGCTGTAGTAATTTCCCAGTGAATACAGAGAGTTGTACACAATCTTCCATATTTATATGGTAGAGCATACTCCATGACACAACCACAAGCTCATTGATAGGATTTGTACAACCAATACATCCAAGAGGAATACAATATCCTTCAAATCAATAATAAGTGTCATTCGGCTCAAATTATATATGCCCAAGTTATCTCCTAATGTGCTTCTTTTGGACTTGCTGATACATACACTGGTTTTCATAGTACAGTCATGCTAAACAAAACTCATTCAGTTTTTGCTATTAGTAAATGCACTCATCTTTTCTTTGATAAGTCAACAGTCTTTAATAAGTAAAGAAGTAAAAAGTAGAAACCATGTTGGAGTAGAGATTGCCCACTGAATAAAGTGTTACCATTGTTGCCAATGAACATGGCCTAGGATTTATTTTTCATTTTCTTTTACTTTTTCTGCTAAAGACTGTGTTCCCTGAATCTCCTCTTCTATTAAGAAGTCCCTCATAAACCCTATGGGCATCTTTGAAAGCTGCAACAATGCCTTAGCATTATCCTTGCAATAGTGTTTTTTTTTTTTTATGAGAAAGGTGTACTAATGCTGATTAAAACACTTGATTTGGGCGACTTGGATGAATCAAAGTTCTGTATGCCATTCTGCATTTTGGAGAAAATTTGAAAAGGATGTAAGTCTTCAATTTCTTTTCTTTCTAGTTTCTTGCTGGAATAGATATAGGATGAATTTTAATCCACGCAGTAGATTAGGTCTTTTAATCCAATTTTCGTTGCAGGGAGTGTTTAGCAAAGTAAAGTCAGTGGTAATGGTGGATACTCGCAATCTCATGATCAAGTGAGATATGGTTGCCTTGAATGTTTTTTTCTGAGTCTTTTCTATCTTATTTGGATTGGGTTTATCTTGATTTTACATAAGCTTTGGTGGAGATGTCAGTACAGGTTATATATACAGACGTGGGTCCACCAGATGAACAGTCGGTATCAGTAGGCTGTGTAAAGGATAGATGACCTCTTCTTATTTTTATTTCATTATTGTTGGATTTATCAATTCTTAGAAATGTATGATTTTTTTAACCAGTGCATCTACCAATATTTATGGATTCTTGTAAGTGCTATGATTTCATATCCCCTTGGTTGTCAAAATTTGTGGTGCCAAAACCTATATATATATGTCTTATACATCTTGCGTTTCATGTTTGAGACTATTCATTGCTTCAAGACATAGTATTTCAAGACAAGAACTTAAATGAAGAAAGTTTCAAGTCTAGTCATGGATGAAGTATACAAGAATAGAAGTCTTCAAGTATGCATGTTCAAAATTCTAACAAGTACAAGAATAGAAGAAGACTTTATCAAGTCAAGAAAGGTTCAAGCTCGAGAAGGCCTACAACAAGATTCATAAATTCTCAAGATTCTCTTAAGGGTCATCTGAGAGTACAGACTATCAATGTTCATCTCACTTTCAAGGTTTATTTGACGTTAGATTGGCCTTAGGTTGGGCTTTATTGTAGGTCATTCTGGATACATAATTCGTATATTTTAAATATGCTTGTACGAGTTGTTCTAAGACCAGTCCTAGGGACTTCAAAACCAGTCTTAACTCTGCTACGACCAGTCTTAAGTTTTTCAGGACCAGTCCTAGGTTGTTGAAGATTTTTAAATTTTTATGGTTGTCATACAACCAGTCCTGGACATCCTAGGACCAGTCCTATGAACTGTACGACTCGTCCTTCGACCAGTCTTAGCCCTACGACTCGAACTCCAGCAACTAATCTGGGGGTCCTACGACTAGTCGTAGGTGACCCATGACCAGTCGTAGGTGGCCTACGACCGGTCGTAAGCTATCCAGGACCAGTCGTGGAACAACTAATCCATATCCGGCGAAAATCTTTGAAAATCTGTTGAAGCTACGACCAGTCCTAGGGATCCTAAAACCAGTCGTAGATGGGTTTTTCAGGCTATAAATAGAGCACGAATTTCAGAGTTTTTCAATTCAATTCAAGCAATCTTAAGGCCATACTCTAAGATAAGTTCGTGTTTGTTTTTAAGCTACTTTGTGATCATTTAATATTCCTTTTGCTAGCTTATTTTGTATTTTATTTTGATCTACATTCCAATCTTATTAGAAAAGAGGAATTTTTGATATTCCTTCTTCTTGGATTCAAAATCAAATAGAACTAGCCCTTTTGATTTAAAATCAATTAGACTTAGAACCATTCATAAAGTGAGTATTGGACTTTGAACGTTGAATCGAACTTCTACTCCGATTGGCTCTATCGGGCTACTTCAAAAGGAGATTCAGGTATTTTACATTTGTGTAATTTACATTCTTTGGTTTTGTTTGAGATTTGCCAGAAAAATCTCATTGTTTTGGTTATTTGAGGAGAGCCAGAAAACTCAGATTATATGGGTTTTTGGATTGTGTAAGCCCGTGATAAAAAGACACAATTGTGAAGGTTTTAGGTGAACTTGTGAAACCTATTTTGATAGTGCATGCTAATATCCCCTGTGTGAGGATATTAGGAGTGGAGTAGCATTCTGTGTGGCTGTTGGATAATAGTTGGTGTATATACAGGCGAACCACTGTATATCTTTGTGTTGTGGATGTACTTTATTTCTTCATTCCTTTATTCATTCAGTTTTGTGGATTGTATCTGTGGTTGAATGTTGTAATCATTTTATTTCATGCTAGTGTGGGGAATGTTGTAATAACTTAGGTTTAATTTCCTGCAAGCTATTTCCTTACTTTATTTATTCCTCTCGGTTTGAGTTTTTGATACAAAGGACATTCTAGAAATAAGGTTATCCTACCATAAGCCTTTGGTTTTTGGTGTAAGGTTGTCCTTAGAACTGAATTAGTATCAACCTCTCAATACTAGTTTATTGAGGTTGCTTTTTAATTCAGCATTGTGGATTGTTTTATTTTATTATTCCGCTGTTATAAGTTTTATTTGACATAGCCCTATTCACCCCCCCTTTAGGGCATATATCTAGGCCCTTTCAAGTGGTATCAGAGCCTAATAGCTCATGCTTATTATTTATTTATTGGATTTATTTCCTGAGCTAATGATCTAAGCTATATTAAGATGTCAAATTTTGATAGCCTATCAGTCACTAGGCCACCACCCTTTAATGGCACAAACTATGCCTATTGGAAAGTCAGGATGAGGATCTTCCTCAAATCCATGGATGAAAGTGTGTGGCTGGCCACAGTAAATGAATGGAACCCTCCTATCACTGAAGTAACTAATGACGATGGTTCAAAATTAATGAAAGTAATGACTTATTTTCTTTGGACCACACTTTAGAAAAGTGAGAGTAGTGCCAATGTAAAAGCACTAAATACAATTACTTGTGCATTATCACCAGATGAATTCAAAGAATCATCTCTTATGAAAATGCAAAACAAGCATGGGATGTATTAGAAATGACACACGAGGGTACATCAATTGTCAAGAAATCTAAAGTCCAACTCCTCACAACTAAATTTGAAGAAATTCATATGGAGGAGAATGAGATGTTTATGGACTTCTACACTAGATTGAATGACATTGTGAACTCTATGTGGGGTCTTGGTGATAGAATCCTAGAAAGTAAAGTGTGCGCAAAGATACTACGCTCACTTCCTGAACGGTTCAATTCTAAAGTAACCGCGATTCAGGAACTTCGTGATACGAATACCATGAGGGTTGAGGAACTAGTTGGTTCACTACAAACCTACGAGTCGTCCTTTAAAGCTCTTAAAGGAAAATCGATTGCTCTCAAATCATCTAAAAATGTTTCACAAGAGAACACTTCGGATTTAGAAAATTCCAAAGATGATATAGTGCTTTTAGCAAAAAAGTTTTACAAAATTTTCAGAAGTAAGAAAAAAGTTGATTTTCAAAAGTCAAATGATAAGAGACGATCTAAACCTAGAGCTCGAAAATCTTTGAAAGATAGTCAATGTTACAACTGTTAAGAGTATGGGCACTTAGTTAACAAATGTCCTAAAAAAGACAAATCAAAAAGGAAAAGCATGTTGGCTACTTGGGATGAATCGTCTGATTCTGAATCCTCTTCTAAATCAGAAGATTCTGAAACTGAGTTGGGCGATGATGTTAAAGCCCTTATGACTCTAGCCAAGATCACTTTTTCAGATAATGATGATATATCTAGTGAAGAAAATCTAAATACTGATTGCGATAATGAAGATGATCTTCATGATGCTAATAATGCCCTTTATAAGGAGAGTTGTAAAATTGCCGTCAAGCTTAAGTTGTAAAAAGAAAAAAAATTTAAGCTTAAAGAAGATTATGAGTCTCTCGTTTTAGAAAAGTCTCATATTTTCCATTCTTTTGAAAAGACCAAATGTGATTTAAATTATAAAACCTCTAAAATTGAAGATTTGAGATCCGAAAATGAGAAACTCAAAAATGAGGTAGCTTCTCTTCTGAGTTTGAAAGACACATGGAGATATGCCCAAGGTAATCCTAAATTGAAAAAATTATTGTCCGAATCAAGAAAATGTGGCGATCGATCCGGGTTGGGCTATGATAAGAATACATCTCCTAAACAAAAGAATATTGCTCCTAAATTTGTAAAAGGAGAGTCTTCAACCTCAAAAGAAAAGAATACTTATCAAGGTTTTTCTAAAAATTCAAGGACTTTTCAAAAACCTAAAGGTAGCCATGTTAACTTTGATTTTCAAAACTGAAATCCATTAGCTAAAAAAATAATTGATCTACTCAAGGAGCTATTAAAGTCTAACTCTATAGGTCTCTCCTATAACAACAGACAGAAAAAGACCATCTATACTCCTAAACCAAAACAGTTCTGAAATGGGTTCCTAAAGTTACCTGCTTGGTTGACCACACTGCTTTCAAAGCTACAAGTCATTCAAAGTGGTACCTAGATAGTGGTTGCTCCAGGCATATGACAGGCGATAAGGCTTTATTCACCGATCTAAAAGATATGACTAACGAGTCAGTCACATTTGGTGATGGAAGCAATTGCAAGATCATTGGCCAAGGTACAGTTCAACTTTATAACCTTCCCTTATTTAAGAATGTTTTATATGTTGAGGGCTTGAAACACAACCTACTAAGCATTTCTCAGATATGCGATAACAACTATAGTGTGAAGTTTTCTAATCAAGGTTGTGAGATAGTTAATAAAAAGGGTTCTATTATATTAACTGGTCGCAGAACTCTGAAAATTGCTACATCGTTAGTGATGCAAGCTCATCTACTCAATCGTGTTACATGGTCCATACCGATGAAACTGAATTATGGCATAAACGCCTTGGACATGTACACTAGCAGAACTTATTTAGATTGAGAAAAAGAGAACTAATTAGAGGTTTACCCAAATTGCAAAAAGTAGACAAAATATGTGATGAATGCCAGTTGGGAAAACATATTAGGAGCTCTCACAAGAAAGTGAACTCCAATACCACATCTAAACCACTCGAGCTTCTCCACATGGATTTTATTGGACCAACCAGAACGGAGAGTCGAGGAGATAAAAAATACATCTTGGTTATCGTAGATGACTATACCAGATTCACTTGGGTATCATTCTTAAAAGATAAAACTGAAACCTTAAATGAAGTGAAAAAGGTCATTAAACGAATCCAAAATGAGAAAGGTTCTCATGTTAGTAAGATCCGTAGTGATCATGGATCCGAATTCGAAAATAGTAGTTTTGAAAAATTCTGTAGCGATTAGGGAATATCGCATGAATTCTCTGCGTCCAAAACACCGTAACAAAATGGTATAGTTGAAAGAAAAAATGGAGTGCTTCACGATATGGCTAATGTTATGTTGAATAGCATGAAGCTCTCTAGAAATCTTTGGGCTGAAGCAGTTAATACCGCATGTTATATTATTAATCGGGTTTATACCAGTAAATTTGATAATAAGACTGCTTATGAATTATGGTTTGAAAAGAAACCTAATGTTTAATACTTTCGAGTTTTTGGAAGCAAGTGTTATATTTTATGAGATCGTGAAAATTTGAGAAAGTTTGATACGAAGAGTGATGAAGGTATTTTTCTTGGTTATTCTTTGAACAGTCGAGCTTATAGGGTTTTAAATAAGAGAACTGGTGTGATTCAAGAGTCCATCAATGTGGTCATTAATGATCATTTAAATACACTAGCCCCGAGCTCAGATGATGATGAAGTTTTTATTATCGACAATCAAGATACCTCATCAAGTCAAAAAGAATCTGAACCAAGGATTGTCAAAGATCATCCAACCAATCAAATTCTTGGAAACCCTCTCACTGGAGTTCGTACTCGCAAACAACTTGAGAACATATGTAATTATATTTGTTTTACATCCCAAATAGAACCGGTCAATGTGAAAGAAGCACTTTCTGACAAAAATTGGATAGTTGCTATGCAGGATGAACTTAATCAATTTGTTCGTAATGATGTCCGGTATCTTGTTCCTAGACCTAAAGATAAACACATTATCAAAACAAAATGGATCTTTAAAAATAAGTCTGATGAACTTGGAAATATAATACGAAACAAGGCCAGACTGGTTGTACAAGGGTACACTTAGATTGAAGGCATCGATTACGATGAAACCTTTGCTCCAGTCGCTCACCTTGAATCAATCAGACTTTTTATTTCCATCGCATGCTTTAGAAAATTTAAGATTTATCAAATGGATGTAAAGAGTACCTTCTTGAATGGCAATTTACATGAAGAAGTGTATGTTGAACAACCTTCAGGGTTTGAAGACCCCAAGTTATCTGACCATGTATTTCATCTCAAAAAGGCTCTCTATGGTCTAAAAAAAGTGCCCAGGGCATGGTATGAGAAATTGACTAAATTATTACTTAGTCATAGCTTTCAAGTAGGAAGTGTCGATAAGACGCTCTTTGTTAAGAAGCATAACAATGATATTTTGATGGTGCAAATTTATGTTGACGATATTATTTATGGATCAACTTGTACTAACATGTCTATTGAGTTTGCAGAGTTAATGAAATCAAAGTTTGAAATGAGCATGGTTGGTGAACTAAATTATTTCCTAGGGTTGCAAGTAAAACAACAACCTGATGGAATTTTTATTTCCCAAACCAAGTATGCTACGAACTTAGTTAAAAGGTTTGGATTTGAGAATAGTAAGAGCTTTGATACTCCTATGAGTACAACGTTAAGACTCTCAAAAGTCTCTACAAGTAAAGATATAGATCCTAAACTGTATCGTAGTATGATTAGTAGTTTGTTGTATCTAACTGCAAGTAGACCTGATATCGTGTTTAGTGTTAGTATTTGTGCGAGATATCAGTCTTATCCTAAGGAATCATATCTTACTGCTGTTAAACGGATTATTAGATATATCGTAAGTACTATAAATCTGGATCTTTGGTATCCTTTTGATACTAGTGTTCAATTAGCCGGGTACTCAGATCCTGATTGGGCCGATAATATCGATGATAGAAAATCAACCAGTGGTGGTTATTTTTACATTGAAAATTACTTAGTTTCTTAGTTCAGCAAGAAGAAAAGCTCAATATTTCTCTCCACTGCTGAGGCTGAGTATATTGCAGCTGGATATGCATGTACTCAACTAGTTTGGATGAAACGCATGCTAAGCGATTATGGAATTAATCAAGATTCAATGATCTTACATTATGATAATTCCAGTGCTATAAATATTTTCAAAAATCTAATCCAGCATTCACGTACTAAGCACATTGTCATTAGGTATCATTACATTCATGAGTTGGTTGAAGAAAAAGTTATTTCCTTGGAATATATACCAACCGAAACTCAACTTGCTGATATATTTACTAAACCACTCGATAAAAGTAGGTTTAATAAATTGAAATTTGATCTTGGTATATGCATTTTACATTGAGTATTCTTGCTTACATGTATCATAGTGTATTATATTTGGTATTATATGTGTTAAAATTTTAATTTTTTTACATTAAATATGTATTTTTGGTCGATGCTCGACCGGTCGTAGCTGTACACGACCAGTCATGGTACGACCGGTCCTACACAGCACTCGATCGGTCGTGGAGCTCGTGAACATGATATAATTTGAGAAAAATCTCCTTCTTCTTCATTTCCACTCCGACCTATGACGAGTCGTGGCTCGACCAGTCATAGAATTTCTTATATTTCTTCAAGGTTAGTCCTATTTCTTCATTTTTCTTGAAGTTTGATGTTCTCTATGCTTTGATTTGATCATTGTGTAGCTTGATTTTATCTTTTTGTTGGGTTTTTCAAGGGTTTCTTCTCAAATTGCTGATCTAGAGAAAACTCATCCTTCTTATTGTGCATTTCTCTTGCTCTTAGTATATCTTGTTGAAGATGGATGCTAGAGAAAAGAAGAAAATATCACGTGGTCCATCCTCATCTAGATCTACATCGATAACAAAACGGCACCTTCGATCACCCAAAGATGATCCTCAAGATGTACGGGATTTGCGTGTCCGTAAGGTTATCGTTGAGTATCCCGCTGATCTCAATTACATTACTCCATATAGTATTGTTCCTCTCCTTGAATCTGTTGGCTAGGCTAACATTTTACTTTGGGGTGGGCCTGCATACCAGTCAATTGCACAATCAATAGTTGCATGTATCTCAAATTTCTCCCTTGATAATTTAACTTTTTCAATTGATACTAAAGAAGGAAAATTTGAAGTAGACCGTCATTTGATATTGGGTATTATGGATATACCCGTTAATGATGAAGGTATTCCGATTTATACACTAACCAAAAAATCATCTGAATCGGGAAAACACATGTTAACAAGAGACTTATGCAAAATTAATGTGCAATGGACACACAAAGGGAATGCGCTCCCTTCAAAGTATCTGTTACCTAGATACAGAGTGTTACATTATTTTTTCATTTTAAATTTGTATCCTCGGTCCAGTAATAAAATCGAGTTGACTTCTTTCATAGTTCATGTGTTGCATTCTATTGCTTCCGGTACCATGGTCTGCCTTCCTTCATTGATCTGTCATTTTATCATACAGTTTCGTCTCCATCCGGGTCATAATGATATTCCGTTTGGTTATCTTATGACTGTGTTAGCCACTCATATGCTTGTCGATACACCTATTAATGAGGCACCCATTCATCATCTTATTTTCAACAATGCTAATCTTAATAAGATGATGTTGGATTTGCTTCCGGGTCAAGTTGATGAAGGTAGTGTTGGTGGTGATGGTAGTGAAGCCGGAAATGAAGGGGAAGCTGGCGATCTTCCTCAACAGGATGTTAATATGGATAAGTTATTTGATGAGATAGAAACTGATTCGTCAAATGATCCTGATTACGATCCATCTAGTTATGATGCATGCCTCCGTGCATTGGAGGAAAAGGTTGATAACGTGAGTGTAGCCCACGATATGCAGTTTAAATATATGCGAAAATATCTTCGTCGCATTAATAGGGGCTTACACCAGAATGATCCTACTATCCCTGCTCCCTCCTCTGAATCTGATTAGACGGATTATCTTTTGGCTTGTATAACATTATCTTATCTTTTATTTTAGATATTGTATTAACTTGGTTATGGCTTAATGATTCAGGATTTATATTTTGAGGTTTGATATTTCCTTCCATATTCCTTTCTCATTATCTGCTTTTTATTACTCTCTATGTTGTTGTTCTCTTTCCTATTGTGACTTTTCCTTATCATTTTGTGACAAAAAGGGAGAGTAGTATGGTAAAGGGGGAGTAGTATGCAAAGGGGGAGTACTTGTAGTGGAATATGTGTGGATTGATTGATAATATGGAGTCTTGATGTTTACATGTTGTTTATTGTTTTCATGAGCAGTACTCGTATTACTCAGGGGGAGTAGAGTAATTTGTGCTTTTATGGCTCATGATTCTTTATTGAGCAAATGTTGCTCTTATCTTTTATCTTATTTTTTATGATATGTGTTTTGTCACAAATTTGACAAAGGGAGATATTGTAAGTGCTAAGATTTCATATCCCTTTGGTTGTCAAATTTTGTGGTGCCAAAACCTATATATATATATATATATATATATATATATATATATATATATATATATATATATATATATATATATATATATATGTCTTGTACATCTTGTGTTTCATGTTTGAAACTATTCATTGCTTCAAGACATCGTATTTCAAGACAAGAACTTAAATGAAGAAAGTTTCAAGTCTAGTCATGGATGAAGTATACAAGAATAGAAGTCTTCAAGTATGCATGTTCAAGATTCTGACAAGTATAAGAATAGAAGAAGACTTTATCAAGTCAAGAAAGGTTTAAGCTCGAGAAGGCCTACAACAAGATTCATAAATTCTCAAGCTTCTCTTAAGGGTCATCTGAGAGTACAGACTATCAATGTTCATCTCACTTTCAAGGTTTGTTTGACCTTAGATTGACCTTAGGTTGAGCTTTATTATAGGTCATTCTGGATACATAATTAGTATATTTTAAATATGCTTGTACGGGCTATTCTAAGACCAGTCTTAAGGACTTCAAGACCAGTCTTAGCTCTGCTACGACCAGTCTTAAGTTTTTCAGGACCATTCCTAGGTTGTTGAAGATTTTTAAATTTTTCTAGTTGTCCTATGACCAGTCCTGGACATCCTACGACCAGTCTTGTGAACAGTACAACTCGTCCTTCAACCAGTCTTAGCCCTGCAACTCGAACTCCAGCAACTAATCTGGGGGTCCCACGAACAGTCGCAGGTGACCCACGACCGGTCGTAGGTGGCCCACGACCAGTCGTAGGCTACCCAGGACCAGTCGTGGAACAGTTAATCCTTATCCCGCGAAAATCTTTGAAAATCTGTTGAAGCTATGACCAGTCTTAGGGATCCTAAGACCAGTCATAGATGGGATTTTTCAGGCTATAAATAGAGTACGAATTTCAGAGTTTTTCAATTCAATTCAAGCAATCTTAAGTCCATACTCTGAGATAAGTTCATGTTTGTTTTTAAGCTACTTTGTGCTCATTTAATATTCCTTTTACTAGCTTGTTTTGTATTTGATTTTGATCTATATTCCAATCTTATTAGAAAAGAGGAATTTTTTATATTCCTTCTTCTTGGATTTAAAATCAAATAGAACTAGTCCTTTTGATTTAAAATCAATTAGACTTAGAACCATTCATAAAGTGAGTATTGGACTTTGAACGTTGAATCGAACTTCTACTCCGATTGGTTCTACCGGGCTACTTCAAAAGGAGATTCAGGTATTTTACATTTGTGTAATTTACATTCTTTGGTTTTGTTTGATATTTTTCAAAAAAATCTCATTATTTTGCATATCTGAAGAGAGCCAGAAAACTCAGATTGTGTGGGTTTTTAGATTGTGTAAGTCCGTGATAAAAAGACACAATTGTGAAGATTTTAGGTGAACCTGTGAAACATATTTTGATAGTGCATACTAATATCCCCTGTGTGAGGATATTAGGAGTGGAGTAGCATTCTGTGTGGTTGTTAAATAACAGTTGGTGTACACACAGGCGAACCACTATATATCTTTGTGTTGTGGTTGTGCTTTATTTCTTTATTCCTTTATTCATTCAGTTTTGTGGATTATATCTGTGGTTGAATGTTTGTAAGACCCGTATCCTAGTTCGTACTATTTCGTTGACTCCCGCGATCCTTCCGGTCGAATTCGGCAATCCTCGACCACTTTCTGATGTTTGCGCTGATCCTAAGCTGAGACCTGTATGCCAAAGATGGATAAAATTGAAACCTATACCTTAGCGACCGCGCCGTCGCCGCGGTTATAACGCCGCGACTCGCACACTGACCCGATACCCAGGCTAAAAGATGTCAGTCTGCGTTCAATTTGAAAAAAACACCGCGCATTACGAATTACGAGGGAATCTCTACGAGATGTCCCATCAATCAATCAATCACTCATGTCAAGTACAAGTCAAGTCACTCCATACCCAAGTACAACAACCCATACCTTTCTCTTACACAAGCAAGCTCAAGGTCAACCCTTACATCACTTCACCTCTCTCTCCACCCATCCCTTCTTACAACACACCACTCCACCCATCACCCATCACACCACATCACTCCATCACCCTTTTTCACCCATCACTCCCCCCTCTCTCTCTCATTCATTCTGAAAAAAAATTTCCAAGCAAAAGAGCTTCACACGTCCAAGCTCTCTCTCCCTCTCCCAAATGCCAAGTGTGGCCTACCTTCCCTACTCTCTCATCTCTCATCTCAACCGTTGATCCATCATCTACCACTGTTAAAAGTCAAGCAAAGGAGCATTGGAGGCCAAGGGAGCAAGGAGGAGGCTTAGAGGTGGGTGATCATCCTTCATTTTAATTTTTAAGGGCCGACTTGTTGTGGGACCCACTTGATGTATGTGTTGTAACTATGGAGGGCCCATAGTGGCGGGGACCCTCCCCTCTATCTCACCGTATCTCTCTTTTCCTCTCTTTTTTTCTCTCTCTCTCTCCTCTCCCTAGAATGAAGTGGGCCATGTTAAATCCACTCCATTCATCAATGGTGTGGTCTACCACATTTTAGGTGATATGATATATGTATATATACATATTTATTGATAAATGTATATATATACATATATATTATATTATATTAATATTATATATATATATGTATATGGGTATGGTGGGCCACGTACATGTGGGACCCACCATGATGATGTGTTCATCCATGCTGTCCAGCGTCCAGGGACGCTGGACTAGAGGCATGGGAGTGAAGAGGTTAACGTGGAGTGTGTGTACTGTCAGGGGTGTGTACTTACAAGCTTTAAAAAAAAAGAAAAGGAAGGGAAATGGTGGACCCTCCAACATGGCCCCACCTTGATGTTTATATTTGATCCAAGCCATCCATTCTATTCTTGGGATCATTTTAGGTGTTGAGCCGAAAAATGAGACCGATCCAATCATCTGGCAGGCCGTGGTATTAAGAATGGTAGTATTTTTCGTTGAAACTTGGAAGAATGATTGCTGGGGTCCACCAGAAGCTTGGACCCACCTGAAACTTGTTTTGGACCCCTATTTTTGTGGGACACATGCAATGGACGGGATAGATCTAGTTAACGTGGGTCCCACCTAGGATAAAAAGAATATTTTTTTTATTGGCATGACTTTATGCCATGACGTCCAGAAACGTCCACGTTAAAGAAGAGAAATAGTGGGCTGCTCCAACATGGCCCCACCTTGATTTATGTTCTTGATCCAAGCCGTCCATTCTCTTTCTAAGATTATTTTAGGCGTTGAGCCAAAATTTGGGATCAATCTGATTCTCAGGTGGGCCATACCATCTAAAAACATGTGGAGACATGCTTGAGCATATAAAAGCACTTGGTGGGGCCTACCTGAAATTTGGATGCACCCTAAAATTTGACTGGACGGTCCATCATATGGGACTCACACAATATATGGTTTGGATCATCTCATTGTGGGCCCCATATAAAAAAAATATAAAAAAAAATAATAAAGGAAAAAAAAAAAGGGGACCCTAGCGTCCAGCCATGGCGAGTGGTGGGCGGACGAGGTGGCAGGGGCTCACGGCCCCAGCAGTGGACCCCACGTGGTGCGATTCAAAAATCCACACCGTCCATTAGGAAGCCCCCTAGGGCAGTGGGATCCCTGCCAAAAATCAGCCGTATACGGACTCAGGTGGGCCATTCCATCTAAAATCATGTGAAGACACGCCTGAAACATATAAAAGCACTTGGTGGGGCCTACCTGAGATTTGGACATGGCTGAAACTTGGTCTGGACCCTCAGATGGGACACATATAATGAGTGGGTTGGATTGGCGAACCACCCTGCGGTGGGCCCCCGACCGTGGCCTCATGAATTGGTTGAATGACAAATAAACATTATAGTGGGCCCATGCCGCTGGAACTTGCCAGCGCCCAGTGATGGCATGGCCGTGGGCCCCCACTCAGATGTATGTATTGTGTCCATGCCGTCCATCACGTGAGCCCCTGGCCACGTGACATTATGAACAGGTTTGGATGGCAATGAACATTTCAGTGGGCTCCACGTACGTGTGACCCTATTAACAGTTTGGATGTTAAACAAATATCACAGTGGGCCCCCTGACTGCGTGACCTTATGAATAGGTTGTATGGAAAATAAACATTTTCAGTGGACCCCAGCTTTCCCAGGTCCACGCGATTTGTTTTAAATATATTGGATGTCAAATAAATATTACAGTGGGCCCTCCTTGTCCATGTGACCTTATGGACAAATTGTATGGCAAATAAACATTTCAGTGGGCCCATGGTCCACTTGACCTCATGAATAGTTTGGATGGTGAACTAACGTCGCCATAAGCTCCAGGTCCACATGACCTTATGGACTGTTTGGGTGGCAAATAAACATCGCTGTGGGCTTGGACAGATTGGGTGTAAATAGACATTTTGGTGGGCCCTTATTCATATGACTTTATCAACAGATTGGATAGGAAAATAAACATTTTGGCGGGCCTCACTTCGGTATATATGGGCTGATGTATTTAGGCCCATCTTGACATGTGATTAAGCCCACCTTAATGCATTTGTGGCCCGTTGTCGAGGCCCACTTTGTTATATATGGGCGCATGTGTGTAGGCCCATTTGATGTATTTGTGGCCCACTATTGAGGCCCACCTTGGTATATATAAGGCCTATGTAATTAGGCTCATTTAATGCATACGAAGCTCATGTGATTGGGCTCATTTTAATGCATTCCAAGGCCCATGGGTGATGGCCCATTGCAAAGTACCTAAGGCCCATTGGTGAAGCTTATTGGGGTGGTCCACTTGCTGGATATAAGGCCCATGAGATACGGCCCATTTGATGTATTTGAGGCCCAATGGGATGTACCTAAGGTACATTGCAATGTGTGATTCCGTCATGATTTATTTAATGATATTTAAGGCGAGCCAAGCCGTGGGAGCAATGATGGTTAGATGCCCACATTGTCAGGATGATGTCGGTTAAATGCCCGCATTATCACTCTCCTTGAGGCCCATTGGTAGGCCCATACTTATAGTGAATAGGCTGTCTAGGCCCATTTTTATTATATACAAGACCCATCTTTATATACATGTTTAGTGTAGATCCATGATTCATGATCATACGCATCATATGTATGACTGATATGTGGAGTGACTGATCATAGCATATACCTTCTGCGGAATGTTTATGAGCTCCCTAATAGGCGGAGTTGCCCTATATAAGTACATGGCATACGTAGGACTGTTGCATGACTGGTAGTGTGACTCATGCACTTGCATTTATATGATTGTGATTATCATATGCCCTAACGACATCAGGGTCATAGCCTCCACAGATGCATCGTGGGTGGATAGATTGGATACCGAAAATGTTTGGTTCTAGCATACGGGCGCATAGATGTCCCTGGGTGAAAATTTCTAAACCCGATGGTACCAGAGGATGACTCCAATGTCGAGACCGAGTGGATACACGAGTGCGCGATGGCCGTATACCAGTAGGCCGCGTCTCCCACTGTGTCGTGGTCGGTTGGAAAGGGGTGTGACCTTACCCTCCTGAGTGAGGGGACAACTTCTAGGTTGAGTTTGACCAGCTTGAGGAATCGGTCTGCTATTGACGAGCCGGGCCCGATATTGGCAGGCAGATAGTGAGGTCTCTTTTGCTCTCCCAGTTGTGCGTTCGGATAGGGACGACAAGCTGACGTATAGTGTACTAGACCCCGGTGATTATCTAGAATGAGAACTGTACTGATATATGATGAGGATTGGCATGCTTGAGTTGCATCTCGCATCACATGGTCTGGATATGGCCGATCGCATTCACATCTTGCACTGCATAGCCTTGGTACGACTGATTGTATTCATGTATTCATCAGCATGAATCTGCATTACTCTGACCTTACATTCTATGCACGCTTATATTACACACACACTTACACCACCCTCTAAGCTTTCTATAAGCTTATGCACGATTGATGCGTGCAGGTGACGCTAGGACGCAGCCTTAGTCTCGCCGTCGTTGGAGCGTGCAGCCGAGCTTTTGGAGTTTTCGTACTTGTATTATCTTGTATTTTCCTTCAGACGCATTGTACTCAAAAGTTTTTTATCATAGTGGATTTTGTGGTGGTGTTCTTGTGGTTATTGTTCGTGGGTTATGCTTATGTTATGATCATTACGAATCAAATAGTTATTAGAAATTCTCCTTATAGCATCCCAGGATCGGAACCTAATATATGGGTGCCGAGAGCAGAGAATGAGGTCTATAGAGGCTGTCGGCGCCGGATTCGGCGATCGAAAATTTTGTGAGCCCGGTTTCCGAGTTTGGGACGTAATAATGTTATAATCATTTTATTTCAAGCTAGTGTCGGGAATGTTGTAATAAATTAGGTTTAATTTCCTACAAGTTATTCCCTTGCTTTATTTATTCTTCTCGATTTGAGTTTTTGATACAAAGGGCATTCTAGAAATAAGGTTGTCTTACCATAAGCCTTTGGTTTTTGGTGTAAGGTTGTCCTTAGAACTGAATTAGTTTTAACCTCTCAATACTAGTTTATTGAGGTTGCTTTTTAATTCAGCATTGTGGATTGTTTTATTTTATTATTCCGCTGTTATAAGTTTTATTTGACATAGCCCTATTCACCCCCCCTCTAGGGCATATAGCTAGGCCCTTTTAATTCTAGACTATCTGTATATGAATATTCATATTGGCCTTTGTGGAACTTTTTTTTAATACAACCCACTACTGACTGTGAGCTGTATACACAACCATACCCCCGTGTGTACAGCTGCATACACAGTTGCAAATAGGTTACTATACACAAACTGCTATGCATGCAGATGCTATATTTTAACATGCAAACCTTTTTTTCCTGACTGGATTGGGCACTATCAGGGCAAATATGTTACTATACACAAACTACATTGGTTGTTCATTGACTTTCACATAACAACATTTTCTTGGAAAGTAATTCTTGTTGGAGATATTTCTTTGAGTAATTCCTACTGGTCAATGGAAGCATGTTGCATGTTAAAACTTAGTTCATTTTTTTAATACTTCAAATGGATCCTAGTGGTTGAATATTGCATCAATTGAAAGCGTCTTTATGCCAAATTATGTGATCTCTGGTGCTATATATATATAAACTTCCGTAGGGGTTTTAATTGTACTGATTTGAAAAGTAAGCCTCCTACTTTGTGATCCTAGTAGAGAAGGTTGATGCTTGTTCTCCTGTTTTTGCTTGCTACAGGCAGATCAATTGCATAATTTTATTTGTTGTGTGGATCTGCTGATGAAGACAACTGGCCTGGGGTTTCCAAATCAGATTTTAATGGTGGGTGTCATTATCAATTTCATATAATATTCACTATTATTTATGTTCTATGGCTACGGATCCAAGAACCAACTACCATTCCGTAATGAGGCTAGGATCCTAGTACCACAATACAGTCCAATCAAAACAGAGGCAAAACCATAATCATTCTTTATGTATACTTCTAAATTATAATTTGTAATTAGCAGACATCTTCATTTAGCAAGTTTTCACACTTTGAATCCGCAAAGAAATCACAGTCTGTGCATTCACATTTGCAAATGCATTATTAAAACCCATACATAATCAAACAGTGAAGGATTTTTTACTGCTTTGGATGGATCAACAAAGCCTGAAAAGTGTTATGATTTTTATCAGTTTTAACTGTGTCCCGGGTCAAACTGCATTTCACAGAAAATGCTTTGAGGCTAATTGCAAGAAAAGCAATGGCCAAAAACACCGAGGCCCGTGGCTTACAATCTTTATTTTTTACTGTGCAAATTCTAGGTGTCGCTTGTATTGCCAATATATCCCCAATTGCATTTATTTTAAGTTGGACCGAAAACAAAATCAATTGCAGCAATGTTGAGAGAAAACTGCATCTATAATCAGAAAGTTGTTGCGATTGTTTATTTCCACTCTGTTGCATCTTATAATCTTAGTTGAAGTTTGTATGTCCAACCTTATTGTAGTTTTTCTTCGAAGAAAACTATGCTTGCATTGCAGTGTTTTAGATATTTTTTCCCTTTTATCTTGGATACCATTTCTCATTTTGGTTATTGGATTGGAATTATGAATGCAAATGGAAGGACAATCCAGTAATACAAGATTTGTGAATTCCCAGTAATGCAGATGGAAGGACAATCACATGCATTTTCATCTCATATTGAGTTCATCTCATATTCATCAATCTTTATCATGTATTAGAGATCACATTTCAGGATTAAAAAGAATCTTGATAACCAACCTTCATCATCACTAATACATATTATGAGTAACTAAAATGAGATGAACTCATTTTTAAGTGTCTAGCAAACAGCCATATATATAATGCATGAAAATGTTTCCTTGTTATTGTTTCTATACATTTTTTTTTTCTAATTGTTGAATCTTAAAATTTGTTATATTGAAGCATGTTTTTAACTTTTGTTTTTTTGATGTTTCCTTCATTTCAATTTGCCTACTTGTGAAGATAATCTAGTTCTGCACTCCATCTATGCTGCTGGAAATTGCTGCTGCCCCTACTGTTTGATCAGATTAGGTATCTCACTATGACAGCCAAATGGTCCAACTTTTTTCTATGAATAATTTGTCGTTCTTTCATTTCTTCTTGATGCAAAAGTACTAGATATCTGGGTCTCCAACTAGAGATTGCCCTGCCATGTTTTCTTTACTCATGCCCCAATGTCCACAAAGTGAATGATGGTATTGTTATGTTTTTTAGTCTTCTGGGCATTAACAGGTGGTAGGGTTGACAAACAACTCTTGTTTAGCAGAATCACACAAAGTGCATCACTGTGTGAGGAAGCATCCTGTACTTGGCCAATATGTGCTTGATGTTGCAAAGGTATTAAAAATGGGACTTTGAAATGATGAATATGTTGTGCCATGCTCCAGCCTTTTGTTTTACTTAGATTTAAAATTTTAAATAGATTGGCTTTCTCTAATACAATAGCATTTCTTTTATTCTTATTCTTATTCTTATTTTTTAATTATTTTTTGAGTGTGTAGTTTTAGATCATATTTTCCTTCTTGGAGTATTTGATTTGTGGGTTCGTCTCTTTAGATTGATTGATTTTACCTGGAATTTTCATCTCTCAAGTTACAGTTTGGAGGTACTCATTTCAAATTTTAAGAAAGGAGAACTATCCTAGTTCACTATAGGAATCCTATTTATGCTGTCCTAATTTTGCATGTAACTGAAATAAAATATGATGTTTCTATTGTTGATGAAAAATACTCCACTAATCATAAACTGAACATTCTTTCTGTGGCCTTGTCTCCACTGAAAATGTAGGCTGTTGGCACTTGGCACTTTTCTCCAACAGTCACTTACAGAACAACCAATTCACTGGATCAGTTATCTTCCTGGCTAATCTCCCACCGTCTGAATTGTATGTCTCAAACTCAAGTGTGTTCCTAGCAAGTCTTTAAACATGTTTTATTTTTGTGTTGCACACTAAAGCATTTGCT
Organism: Magnolia kwangsiensis; assembly: GCA_037074715.1. Taxonomy (NCBI): domain Eukaryota; kingdom Viridiplantae; phylum Streptophyta; class Magnoliopsida; order Magnoliales; family Magnoliaceae; genus Magnolia; species Magnolia kwangsiensis. The sequence goes on along the minus strand of CM073572.1, from coordinate 185,308,372 downwards.
GATCATTGATTTGCACTGTGCAGCAGGCCTATTTGTGTAATGTCAGCTGTTTCATTTACATTGGGTTTATAAGTGCTATGATTTCATATCCCTTTGGTTGTCAAATTTTGTGGTGCCAAAACCTATATCTATGTCTTGTATATCTTGTTTCATGTTTGAGACTATTCATTGCTTCAAGACATCGGACTTCAAGACAAGATCTTAAATGAAGAAAGTTTCAAGTCATGGATGAAGAATTCAAGAATATAAGTCTTCAAGTATACATGTTCAAGATACAATCAAGCTCAAGAAGACTTTGTTCAAGTCAAGATCAAGCTCAAGAAGGCCTACTACAAGATCCGTATATTCTTAAGCTTCTCTTAAGGGTCATCTGAGTGTACAGAATTTCAATGTCCATCTCACCTTTAAGGTTTGTTTGACCTTAGGATGGGTTTTACTGTAGGTCATTCTGGATACATAATTCATATATTTTAATATGCTTGTTTGGGCTGTTCTAAGACCAGTCCTAGGGACTTCAAGACCAGTCCTAGCTCTGTTACGACCAGTCTTAAGTTTTTCAGGACCAGTCCTAGGTTGTTGAAAATTTTTGGATCTTTCTGGTTGTCCTATGACCAGTCCTGGACATCCTACGACCAGTCTTGTGAGTTCTACGACTCATCCTTTGACCATTCTTAGCCCTACGACTCAAACTCCAGCAACTAAACTGAGGGTCCTACGACCGGTCGTAGGTGACTCACAACTAGTCGTTGGTGGCCCATAACCGGTCGTAGACCACACAGGACCGGTCGTGAAATAACAAAATCTTATCCCGCGAAAATGTTTGAAAATCTTTGAAGCTACGACTAGTCCTAGGATCCTAAGACCAGTCGTAGATGGGATTTTTCAAGCTATAAATAGAGCACGAACTTCAGAGTTTTAGCAATTCAATTCAACTCTATTCAAGTAATCTTTAGGCTATTCTCTGAGATAAGTTTGTGTTTTTTTTAAGCTACTTTGTGCTTATTTAATATTCCTTTTGCTAGATTATTTTTTATTTAATTTTGATCTACATTCCAATCTCATTAGAAAAGGGAAATTTCTGATATTCCTTCTTCTTGGATTCAAAATCAAATAGAACTAGCCCTTTTGATTTAAAATTAATTAGACTTAGAACCATTCTTAAAGCGAGTATTGGACTTTGAATGTCGAATCGAACTTCTACTCCGATTGGTTCTACCGGGCTACTTCAAAAGGTGATTCAGGTATTTTACATTTTTGTAATTTACTTTCTTTGGTTTTGTTTGAGATTTGCCAGAAAAATCTCATTGTATTGGTTATTTGTGTAAGCCCGAGATCAAAGACACAATTGTGAAGGTTTTAGGTAAACCTGTGAAACCTATTTTGATAGTGCATGCTAATATCTCCTGTGTGAGGATATTAGGAGTGGAGTAGCATTCTGTGGCTGTTGGATAATAGTTGGTGTACACACAGGAGAACCACTATATATCGTTGTGTTGTGGATGTGCTTTATTCTTTCATATCTTTATTCATTCAGTTTTGTGGTTTGTGTTTGTGGATGAATGTTGTAATCATTTTATTTCAAGCAAGTGTGGATGAATGTTGTAATAACTTAGGATTTATTTCTGCAAGTTGTTTTGATTTCATTACTTTTTATTCATCATTGGTTTGTGATACAAGGACGTTCTAGAAATAAGGTTGTCCTACCTTAAACCTTTGGTTTTTGGTGTAAGGTTGTCCTTAGAACTGATAAAGTATCATTCTCTTTATTTTAGGCTATTGAGATTACTTTAAATTCAGCATTGTGCTTTATTTCATTTATTATTCCATTGTTATTAGTTTTATTTGGCATTGCCCTATTCAACCCCCCCCCCCCCCCCCCCCCCCCCCCCCCCTTCTAGGGCATATAACTAGGCCCTTTCAGGGTTGGCATCTGTAGAGTCTATATAGGGATTTGGGCTGCACAATGAAGCACAGGCCAATTATAAATCAAGTACAACGGGCATATCTGTAATGTCATCTGTTGTGGTTGCTTTGAGTGGGCTCCAAGGTGCAATCCAATTAGCATATGCTACATTTCAGCATCTCTTTATATTGGTTCTCTAATTCAGCTATCTTTTCTATTGATATCTTGAAGGCAAAATTTTTCACTAAAAACATCTCACTATTGTATTTTGGGGTTATTTTTTCACTGTATCCATATTCTCCTGGCATTCTTCACTATTGTATTTAGAAAAGATAAATTTCTTATATGCTTCTAACTCTGACATGAATTTTCCTGTGCCGAACATTCTTAGTACTGTTTCACGTCTCTGCAGACATTTTCTCATTGGGACATGTATAACCAATATTATGTTATCAATTGTCACATTGGATGTAGTATCCGAGGAATATATAAACCATTGCAGGACTGGAGGGATTTGTGGAGGCCTGAGCTTAATGGGAGGATCTCGATGGTTGATGCTCCCAGGGAAGTTGTTGGTGCGGTTTTGAAGTATATGGGGGCCTCATACAACACAAAGGACATTGAGTCACAAGTTGGTGGTGGAAGGAATGCTACCATGCAGAACTTGGCAATGCTTCAAAGACAGGTACTGAGATGAAAATGTTTTTCAGCTTGTTGCTTGTCATGCTCGCCTGACTGACTCTTTGATCTCTTATAAAGTTTTCATTTTTACTAAAAATTCATCTTGCATGCTGTTACTAAGATTGAGTTTGGTTTGAGAGTTGTACATGCACTCCCCTATTCATAATTCTTGTTGATTCTGATTTCATAGTATGGGGTACATGGGGATCAGAAATTGTATTGTACAATATGTTCCATAGAACAAAGAAAAATGCACAGTTGAAGATATTTGACTCCAGTGCTTCATTGTAACAAATCTTTTGTAGTAATGAGGTATTCGTGTTCCTCTGGTTTTTTTAGGTTTGACTATTTGACAGTGTGCACTACCTAAAGGCATTTGGAGTAGGAGATGTGTGGGTTGCTGTTGGATGGAGCAGTGATGTTCTGCTAGCTGCCAAGCGCATGTCAAACGTCGCAGTAATTGTTCCAAAGTCTGGAACCAGTTTGTGGGCAGATCTATGGGTATGATGGAACTCCATTTTATTATGTCATAAGCAAGTTTCCCCCTCGAGTTCTACATGCTTCTTTTATGCTCATGATTGGGGGTGTCAATGGATACCAGGATCTCTGTATACCTGAAATATTGAACCTGATTTTTTGATGAATATATCTGATCTGATTTAATTAGATCCGGAACTAGATTTTTTTGATGATACTGTTGCTCAAAGAGCTATCAACTTCATGTTGGGATGGTGAGTCATGGAAATCCTCACATTTATGAATAGTGTCAGATAACAACATGAGCATCTGCATCACTGTATGTGAGAAGACCTGCCCAAAGAGAGCATTGGCACAACATTGGTTTCTTTCATCATTTTACGTATAATTCAATGAACCTTTAGACAATGTACAATTGTATAGGAAAAAGTTGGTTTTGTTTGGTGATCTTTTGCTGCTGCTGCCATCTGATTGTATGTTTTTCAATGTAGATTTTAGCAGATGCAATGGGGCTTGGAAAGACTGTAATGATTATTGCATTAATACTTGGAAAACCAGTTAGGGAGAGTCCAGATGACCAACAAGTTGAAGAACGAAATCAGGATTTTGACAACAAGAAAACAAAGAATGGTCAGAAAGATCCTCAAACCAAAAGCCTTCCCACAGTTAAAGGAGGAACTTTTGTTGTCTGTCCAATGGCATTGTTAGGCCAGTGGAAGGTAAGATTTCGTTTCATTCCATAAAATGTTTACTACTAATCCTGTAGTTAAAGTTGGCATTCTTTTAATGATGCAATTGAATGAAAAATTAAAATAGCGCATTGTTGTTTGTCCAATGGCCTTAATAGCGGATTGTTGTTTGTCCAATGGCATTGTTAGGCCAATGGAAGGTAAGATTTCATTTTTTCCAATTGTTGAACACACTTCAATCAATAGCGCATCCAAACAGAGCCTTGTTGCTTGATTTTTTATCATTTTAGCTGGTGAGTCTTAAATAAATTACAATAGCCATTAAAATGCCTGTTTTGCAATGGTTACAGAATAATCTGGAAGACCTCTACAGTCTTTTGTGCTTCTTACACGTCAAGCCATGGTGCAACTGGGCCTGGTATGTGCATGAAACAACACTACCAACTTAAGAGTATGTTTGAACTTCTCACAAAACAAAACAACATAAATGTAAAAGAAGAAGATAAAAGATAAATAAATACAAAATAAAATAAAATTGGCCATGTCTCTTTAAATGACATAGCAAGTGGTTTTAATGTGACACGTTCCGTTTGTTTGGCAGGCATTGGATAAGATCAGATTTCTTTCGCTTATGGATAAGGAAATTTTGGGTGAAGGCGATACTACAAAGCTTGAGATCCTGGTTAGTGATGGCTCATTTTTTAGTAGTCTAATTATTTTGGGTGAACGTGATACTGGAAATGATAAAGAACAATGATGTTTCCTAATATTTATAATGAGGAAGTAGAGCTGTGTTTTTCAATTCCAACTTGAAAGTGATTTATAGGCCCTCAATATAAGTAAGCTGTGGAGAAGGATTTTACAATTTGGTTGTTTCCACTTTATTAGACCAATACGTGCATTCAAGGCTCATGAGGTTCCTTGGAGATCATATGCAATCTGAGGTGTGGGGAGGCTCATGAGGTTCCTTGGAGATCTTTCTTAATTGTCTCTAACATCCCTAGATTAAGTTGAGAAAATGACCTTTGTATGCAAGGTTGGTCATCTTGTGCACAATGTATGAGGACGAAGATGACATTTGTATACAAGGTTGGTCATCTTGTGCACAATGTGTATCAGTCTTTCACAAAAATTGGACACATGCCATGATGGTTTGTGATCTAAATTTTGGTGAGGAAACTTGTTTGACAGTCATGTTGAAGGTGATACTTTTATCCTTCTATATCATATGTATGCAACTGATGCTTGATGTGGAAATCTGGCCATTTTGAACCTTCCCTAATTGCATAAGTGGCTGAACCAGCTCTGTATGTTACACATAATTTGTCAACCACTAGTTTCTGTAAATGAAGATAAGAGGATTGATCTTAACAGTATGGTCGTCATGCACATAGACAGAAAATGCTTGCAATGAATTTTTATGAGTACTTGGTAATTTTGGAGTCCTTGGTTAGGGTTCAGGCTAAAAGTATGAGTGCTTAAGCCGACTCTTTCGGAGTCCGAACTCATTCTTTTGAAAAATAGAAAAATGGGAATATTAGTAAATATGGATTTTCTTATTAAGAAGAAAATGGAAGGTAAAGAAGAGACATAACTAAAACTTTGCACTGTGAAAAGTAATATTAACCATCTTACTTTCCCTATTGAATTTGACGTCTACGAAATGGACCTTTTCCAGAAAACTATGGATTTAAAACCATTAAATCCTTCTCAGAAATCTGAGTTTATTGAGCTGAATTAAATTATTACAATTCAATTTTGTTGAATATCCTAACGCAAGGTTTCCATGAATTAGTCAAATGAATTCATTCTAACCCATTTTGTTGAATATCCAAACACAACGATTTTTTATTATTTATTTATTTATTAATTATTATTATTATTTTTTTTTGTGATATGTAATAGCTTTTCAGAATTAATATGTAGGTGCATACTTGTGCTCATTCACATGGACTTTGACTATCTTTCTCAAATTTATTTGGTTTTTCTAATTTTTGTATCTAATTTTGAATTTCTAGGCCCTAAAACAAGATTCGAGGTGCCGTCAACAATGCTAACAGAATCCTCCAGGTCAGATTATTGATTGGACCTGATTTTATTTAAATGATCTTGATAATCTATTTTATTTAAATGAACAGACCCAGATGTGCGTCGGAGCTATCCGGATGTTGAGCGGGGGTCCCTGGAAGGTGGATACCGCTGTTATGACCATGATGAAGCTGTCCATTTTCTATGGACAACATTGGAGGGGTCTGGCCATTTGGACAGGCTGTGTTAGCTCGAAATTAATAGAGTAGACCCGGATGTGCGTCGGAGCTATCCGGATGTTGAGCGGGGGTCGCTGGAAGGTGGAAATCGCTGTTATGACCATGATGAAGCTGTCCATTTCCTATGGACAGCATTGGAAAGGCCTGGCCATGTTAAGAGGCCATGTTTATATCTGTATTTGTAGGGACCTCACCCTTAACATAAACCACACCCTAAACCTATAACCTGAACCTATAGCCTAAACCTATAACCCAAACCTGAAACCTAAACCCAAACCCAAACCCAAACCTAAACCTACACCTAATCCTAATCTCAACTCCCTAACCTAAACCTAAACCTAAACTGAAAGTGCACCTATTATGTGCCCTGGTTTGTCAATTACGTTATAAGTTGAGTTAGTCGGACGACAGCACCTAACAAGAAGATCAAGTCAAGCGTCTTCCTCATCTGGATGTGTGGAAGCTCTCCAAAAGGTAAATCATAGCCTCACATCCCATGTCCCAAAACACCAGGTGATTAAATCCTTAAAAAGAACTAGAACATCTTAGGGTTTCTGTGTAAGAAAGCTTTTTATCAAAAAGAAAAATCAGTAAAAATTTTCTTACACTGTCAATTATATCGATTAACCTTTCGATATGATCGGCCAGCTTTGTCGATATCCTCGGCATCTCAATCGATACAATCGAGTGAGGACAGAATGCATCCAACAATCAAAACAATCTTCTGGACGATTTATCGATATATCGACTTAAGTGTCGATATCATCGATATTTGAATATCGATCATATTTGAAGTGGATCGATATAATCGACAGACTGCTTTCCGACGTCCCTGTTTTTCTAAAGAAAACTAACATATGCTTCGATATATTGATGACTGTCCGATTCAATTTGAACTCAAATATCATCATATCGAGAGTCAGTCGATCATATCGACTGTGGGACGCATGTTCTCACCAGCATGAATTTCAGGTTGCTTTTAATGTTGATCGGGGTACCTGTCGATAAATCGATATTCATATATTGATCATATCGAGACCAAGTCGATTGGATCGAGTCAGGACATAAATCGTCCAGTAAGCTTACATGTAAATCTATACGATTTATCGATCCCATCGACAAGGTCTCCGATATGATCGATATACAAATTCCGATGACATCGACTGTTTTCTCGATCATATCTGTGATCCTGAAATTCTTCAAGGCTTCTCTCTTATTTTTCACCTGTCGATAGATCGAACCATCACTCGATGGAATCGGAGTTCGAAATCTGATAACATCGATGTGTGTCTCAATCCCATCGACCAATTGGTGGAAGGTTTCCAAAAGCGAAATGACAATTGAGTTCTTATCATCGAGAGGTCGGCCGATACAATCGAGAGTATATGCTCGATCATATCGACGACTGCTCGATGATATCGAACTCTGTCATAAATATGACCGTTTATATCCGTTGAAACCTTTTGCCTATAAATAGAGAGAGTTATCTTCATTGCTAGCAAAGAAAGCAGAGAGTGCTTTTGAGAGTTTTAACCTTCCTATCATTTACCTTAAGCCTTTTCTCTCAGGAAGTTCATCCTCCAATCCACCCTCATCACTGATATCTCATAAAGTGGATTGGGGAATGAACTTCCACATTCAAGGATCCTTCAGCTACTGCCTTACTGACACATCATTAAGCTGGGATGCCTTGAATGCATGAATGATGGGAACCACTCTATTCTCCTTATAGAAAAATTCTTAGAATGGTATTCCATCATAACCTTAACCCAACCTAAGCCTAGCATATATACATCTTTGTGTTGCGGATCAAGGGAGTAGAAGACTCTTCATCAACAAGTAGAAGGTCTTTATCACTGTGCTGAAAGGGACTCATCAACTTATCTGTAAGTACTAAGAGTCCAGAGGACACTTGCGATCATTCCTTTTTAGGATTGGGTCTTAAGTGTTGCTCACCATTTGAAGTCCTCGTAGGAGGCCTCCGACGGGAGTGTACGTACGGGGTACGTTGTGTGGACCCTTGCTCTATGGAGAGCATAAACATCTGGTTAGGAGTATGCCAGCAAAACTCCAGGGTTTGAGGTGAACCGAGTAGAAACCTCAGGGTGCGTTGTGTGGACCCTTGTCCTGTGTGGGCATAAACATCTGGTTAGGAGTACGCCAGCAAAACTCCAGGGTTTAAGGTGAACCGAGTAGAAACCTCTATAAAGGTTGAAGGTGAACCTAATTTAAAACCTTAGGTTTGAGGTGAACCATGGAAAACCTCCTTAGTGAAATCCGGTCACTCAAGGGTTGAGTGTGGAAGCCGAGAGTGGAGTAGACAAGTCGTCGAACCACTATAAAATGACTGTGTTTGAGTTTGATATTATCTTTCATTTATGTGATTACCTTGCATGTCTTTATATATGATCACATCCTATGCACACACAGTCATATCCATCACAATCTCATCTATACTTTGTTTTTCTTTTAAATAGTTTGTGATTGGATCCTCTATCAGGGTTGGAAGCCAGTAGAGTTAAGGTTGAGTAATCCTAATCAATAATCTGTGATAGGATTAGTGTGATAAGAATTTTTAATAATTTATATAAACTTTAAAAAGTCCTATTCACCCCCCTCTAGGATATACTGACCTATTCCTACTTCAACTAAAGCGGTCTTCACCACAATTTTAATTGGTATCAGAGCGGGTCTCTCTTTAAGGGCTTCACCGCCTAGAGAGTGATCTTGACTGAAGTAGGAATCGTGGTCAAGAAAGTTCCAGAGGATGTAACAGATTAAAATTGCCTTGTAATCCACACCGCTCTGAAAGCTGGTAATTGTTCAAAGTGGTATCTTGATAATGGGTGTTCCAGACACATGACTGGTGATCGTAATCATTTTTGTTCATACTTAAACTTCGATGGTGGATCAGTCACATTTGGAGATGGTAGCTCGGCCAGAATTGTCGGACAAGGAACAATAGGAGTACCAGGTCTTCGTGTTGAAGGTCTGAAACATAATCTCCTTAGTATCTCTCAAATCTGTGACAAGGAACATCTGGTCACCTTCTCAAAAGATGTGTGTAAAATAATAGATCACACAGGAAAATCCCTCATAAAAGGTACACGCACTAGTGATAACTGTTATATTATTGAAAGTACCAACGATAAGGGTTTGTCCACAAAATGTAACATGGCTATGAAGGATAAATCAAATTATGACATCAAAGGTTGGGACATGTCCATTACCAAAATTTAGCTAGACTTAGCTTAAAAAAATTGGTTAGAGGCCTTCCCAGAATTAGAAAAGAAGAAAAAGTAGTATGTGTGGAATGTCTAAAAGGAAAACAGATAAAAGTTGTGTAAGTGCTATGATTTCATATCCCTTTAGTTGTCAAATTTTGTGGTGCCCAAACCTATATCTATGTCTTGTATATCTTGTGTTTTATGTTTAAAGACAAGTCATTGCAATCAAGACATCGCATTTCAAGACAAGATCTTAAAAGAAGAAAGTTTTCAAGTCTTGGATGAAGAAATCAAGAATAGAAGTTTTCAAGGTTGCATGTTCAAGATTTGATCAAGTTCAAGTTTACTAGAAGACTTTGTCAAGTCAAGATCAAGCTCATGAAGGCCTACTACAAGTTTTGAATATTCACAAGCTTCTCTTAAGGGTCATCTGAGTGTACAGACTTTCAATGTCCATCTCACTTTTAAGGTTTGTTTGACCTTAGATTGACCTTAGGATGGGCTTTACTGTAGGTCATTCTAGATACATAACTCATATATTTTTATATGCTTGTTTGGAGTGTTCTAAGACCAGTCTTAGGGACTTCAAGACCAGTCCTAGCTTTGTTATGACCAGTCTTAAGTTTTTCAGGACCAGTCCTAGGTAGTTAAAGATTTTCAGATCTTTCTAGCTGTCCTACGACCAGTCCTGGACATCCTACGACCAATCCTGGAAGTTCTACGACTCATCCTTCGACCGGTCGTAGCCCTACGACTCAAACTCCAGCAACCATTTTTGGGGTCATATGACCGGTCGTAGGTGTCCCACAACTAGTCGTAGATGGCCCACGACCGGTCGTAGACCACCTAGGACCGGTCGTGGAACTGAAAATCTTATCCCGCGGAAATCTTTCGAAAATATTTGAGGCTACGACCAGTCCTAGGATCCTAAGACCAGTCGTAGACGGAATTTTTCAGGCTATAAATAGAGCACGAACTTCAGAGTTTTAGTACTTCAAATCAATTCTATTCGAGCATTCTTTAAGCTATTCTCTGAGATAAGTTTATGTTTATTTTAAGCTGCTTTGTGCTTATTTAATATTCCTTTTGCTAGCTTATTTTTATTTGATTTTGATCTACATTCCAATCTTATTAGAAAAGGGGCATTTCTGATATTCCTTCTTCTTGGATTTAAAATTAAATAGATCTAGCCCGTTTGATCTGAAATCAATTAGACTTAAAACCATTCTTAAAGTGAGTATTGGACTTTGAACGTCGAATCGAACTTCTACTCCAATTGGTTCTACCGGGCTTCTTCAAAAGGTGATTCAGGTATTTTACATGTTTTGTAATTTACTTTCTCTGGTTTTTGTTTGAGATTCGCCAGAAAAATCTCATTGTAGTGGTTATCTGAGGAGAACCAGAAAACTCAGATTGTGGGGTTTTTGGATTGTGTAAGCCTGAGATCAAAGACATAATTGTGAAGGTTTTAGGTGAACCTGTGAAACCTATTTTGATAGTGCATGCTAATATCCCCTGTGTGAGGATATTAGGAGTGGAGTAACAATCTGTGTGGCTGTTGGATAACAGTTGGTGTACACACAGGAGAACCACTATATATCGTTGTGTTGTGGATGTGCTTTATTCTTTTATTCCTTTATTCATTCAGTTTTGTGGTTTGTGTTTGTGGATGAATGTTGTAATCACTTCAAGCAAGTGTAGATGAATGTTGTAATAACTTAGGATTTATTTTCCACAAGTTATTTTGATTTCATTACTTATTATTCCTCTTTGATTTGTGATACAAAGGACGTTCTAGAAATAAGGTTGTCCTACCTTAAACCTCTGGTTTTTGGTGTAAGGTTGTCCTTAGAACTGATAAAGTATCAATCTCTTTATTTTAGGCTATTGTGATTGTTTTATATTCAGCATTGTGCTTTATATCTTTTATTATTCCGCTGTTATAAGTTTTATTTGGCATTGCCCTATTCACCCCCCCTCTAGGGCATATAGCTAGGCCCTTTCAAGTGGTATCAGAGCCTAATAGCTCGTGCTTATTGTTTATTTATTGGATTTATTTTCTGAGCTAACGATTTAAGCTATATTAAGATGTCAAATTTTGATAGCCTATCAGTCACTAGGCCACCACCTTTTAATGGCACAAACTATGCCTATTGGAAAGCCAGGATGAGGATCTTCCTTAAATCCTTGGATGAAAGTGTGTGGCTGGCCACAGTGAATGAATGGATCCCTCCTATCACTGAAGTAACTAATGGCGATGGTTCAAAATCTATGAAAGTTACGGCTTATATGCTTTGGACCACACTTCAGAAAAGTGAAAGTAGTGCAAATGCAAAAGCACTAAATGCAATTACTTGTGCATTATCACCAGATGAATTCAAAAGAATCATCTCTTGTGAAAATGTAAAACAAGCATGGGATATATTAGAAATGACATACGAGGGTACATCTATTGTCAAGAAATCTAAAGTCCAACTCCTCACAACTAAATTTGAAGAAATTGATATGGAGGAAAATGAGATGTTTATGGACTTCTACACTAGATTGAATGACATTGTGAACTTTATGTGGGGTCTTGGTGATAGAATCCCTGAAAGTAAAGTGTGCACAAAAATACTACGTTCACTTCCTGAACGGTTCAATTCTAAAGTGACTGTGATTCAGGAACTTCGTAATACGGATACCAAGAGGGTTGAGAAATTAGTTGGTTCACTTCAAACCTATGAGTTATCCTTTAAGGCTCCTAAAGGAAAATCAATTGCTCTCAAATCATCTAAAAATGTTTCACAAGAGAGTACTTCGGATTTAGAAAATACCGAAGATGATATGGCACTTTTAGCAAAAAGGTTTTACAAATTTTCAAAAACAAGAAAACGGTTGATTTTCAAAAATCAAATGATAAGAGACGATCTAAACCTAGAACTCGTAAATCCTTGAAAGATATTCAATGTTACAGCTGTCAAGAGTATGGGTACTTATCTAACAAATGTCCTAAAAAGGACAAATCAAAAAGGAAAAGCATGATGGCTACTTGGGATGAATCATCTGATTCTGAATCCTCTTCTAAATCAGAAGATTTTGAAACCAAGTCGGGCGATGGTGTTAAAGCCCTTATGACTCTAGCCAAGATCACCTATTCAGATCATGATGATATATCTAGTGAAGAAAATCTGAATAGTGATTGCGATAATGAAGATGATCTTTAAGATACTTATAATGCCCTTTATAAAGAGAGTTGTAAAATTGCTGTCAAGCTTAAATTACAAAAAGAAAAATTTTCTAAGCTTAAGGAAGATTATGAGTCTCTTGTCTTAGAAAAGTCTCATATTTCTGATTCTTTTGAAAAAACCAAAAATGATTTAGATTTCAAAACCTCCCAAATTGAAGATTTGAAATCTGAAAAAAAGAAACTCAAAAATGAAGTAGCTTCTCTTTTGAGTTTGAAAGACACATGGAGATATGCCCAAGGTGATCCAAAATTGGAAAAATTATTGTCCGAATCAAGAAAATGTGGCGATCGATCCGGGTTGGGCTATGATAAAAATACATCTCCTAAACAAAAGAACATTGCTCCTAAATTTGTTAAAGGAGAGTCTTCGACCTCAAAAGAAAAGAATACCTATCAAGGTTTTTCTAAAAATTCTATGTCTTTCCAAAAATCTAAAGGTGGCCATGTCAACTTTAATTTTTAAAATCGAAATCCATTGGCTGAAAAAATAATTGATCTACTCAAGGAGCTATTAAAGTCTAACTCTATGGGTCACTCCTATAACAACAGACAGAAAAAGACCATCTATACTCTTAAACCCAAAACAGTTATGAAATGGGTTCCTAAAGTTGCCAGCTTGGTTGCCCACATTGCTTTCAAAGCTACAAGCCATTCAAAGTGGTACCTGGATAGTGGTTGCTCCAGGCATATGACAGGTGACAAAGCTTTATTCACCGATCTTAAAGATATGACTGACGGGTCAGTCATATTTAGTGATGGAAGCAATTACAAGATTATTGGCCAAGGTACGGTTCAACTTTATAACCTTCCCTTATTTAAGAATGTCTTATATATTGAGGGTTTAAAACACAACCTATTAAGCATTTCTCAGATATGTGATAACAACCATAGTGTAAAGTTTTCTAATCAAGGTTGTGAGATAGTTAATAAAAGGGGTTCTATTATATTAACTGGTCGCAGAACTTCTAAAAACTGCTGCATCGTTAGTGATGCTAGCTCATCTACTCAATCATGTTACATGGTCCATACCGATGAGACTGACTTATGGCATAAACGCCTTGGACATGTACACTATCGGAACTTATTTAAATTGAGCAAAAGAGAACTAATTAGAGGTCTACCCAAATTGTAAAAAGTAGACAAAATATGTGGTGAATGCCAGTTGGACAAAAAAATTAGGAGTTCTCACAAGAAAGTGAACTCTAACACCACATCTAGACCACTCGAGCTTCTCCACATGGATCCTATTGGACCTACCAGATCGGAGAGTCGAGGAGGTAAAAAATACATCTTGGTTATCGTAAATGACTATACAAGATTCACTTGGGTATCGTTCTTAAAAGACAAAACTGAAACCCTGGATGAAGTGAAAAAGGTCATCAAACGAATCCAAAATGAGAAAAGTTCTCATGTTAGTAAGATCCGTAGTGATCATGGATCTGAATTCGAAAATAGTAGTTTTAAAAAATTTTATAGCGATCAGGAAATATCACATGAATTCTCAGTGCCCAAAACACCGCAACAAAATGGTATAGTTGAAAGGAAAAATAGAGTGCTTAAGGATATGGCTAATGTTATGTTGAATAGCATGAAGCTCTCTAGAAATCTTTGGGCTGAAGCAGTTAATACCGCATGTTATATTATTAATCGGGTTTATACTAGTAAATCTGATAATAAGACTGCTTATGAATTATAGTTTGAAAAGAAACCTACTATCAAATACTTTCAGATTTTTGGCAGCAAGTGTTATATTTTACGGGATCGTGAAAATTTGGGTTTCTTGGTTATTCTTTGAACAGTCGAGCTTATAGGGTTCTAAATAAGAGAACTGGTGTGATTCAAGAGTCCATCAATGTGGTCATTGATGATCATTTGAATACACCAGCCTCAAGTTCAGATGATGATGAGGCTCTTATTATTGACAATCTAGATATCTCATCAAGTCAAAAAGAATCTGAACCAAGGACTGTTAAAGATCATCCAACCAATCAAATACTTAGAAATCCTCTCACTGGAGTTCGTACTCGCAAACAACTTGAGAACATATGTAATTATGTTTGTTTTACATTCCAAATAGAACCAGTCAACGTAAAAGAAGCACTTTCTGATGAAAATTGGATAGTTGCTATGCAGGATGAACTTAATCAATTTGTTCGTAATGATGTCTAGTATCTTGTTCCTAGACCTAAAGATAAAAATATTATTGAAACAAAGTGGATCTTTAAAAATAAGTCTGATGAACTCGAAAATATTATACGAAACAAGGTTAGACTGGTTGTACAAGGGTACACTCGGATTGAAGGCATCGAATACGATGAAACCTTTGCTCCAGTCGCTCGCCTTGAATTAATCAGACTTTTTATTTCCATCGCATGTTTTAGAAAATTTAAAATCTATCAGATGGATGTAAAGAGTGCTTTCTTGAATGGCGATTTACATGAAGAAGTATATGTTGAACAACCTTCAGGGTTTGAAGACCCTAAGTTATCTGACCATGTATTTCGTCTCAAAAAGGCTCTCTATGGTCTAAAACAAGCACCCAGGGTATGGTATGAAAAATTGACTAAATTCTTACTTAGTCATAGCTTTCAAGTAGGTAGTGTCGATAAGATGCTTTTTGTTAAAAAGAATAACAATGATATTTTGATGGTTCAAATATATGTTGATGATATTATTTATTGATTTACTTGTTCTAACATGTCTACTGAGTTTGCAGAGTTAATGAAATCAAGGTTCGAAATAAGCATGGTTGGCGAACTTAACTATTTCCTAGGGTTGCAAGTAAAACAACAACCTGATGGAATTTTCATTTTCCAGACCAAATATGCTTCAAACTTAGTTAAAAGGTTTGGATTTGAGAATGGTAAGAACTTTGATACTCCTATGAGTATAACATTAAGACTCTCAAAAGACACTTCAAGTAAAGATATAGATCCTAAATTATATCGCAGTATGATTGGTAGTTTGTTATATCTTACTGCTAGTAGACCTGATATCGCATTTAGTGTTAGTATTTGTGTGAGATATCAGTCTAATCCTAAGGAATCACATCTTACTGCTGTTAAACGGATTATTAGATATGTCGCAAGTTCTATAAATTTGGGACTTTGGTATCCTTTTAATACTAGTGTTCAATTAGCTGGGTACTCAGATGCTGATTGGGCCGGAAATATTGATGATAGAAAATCAACCAGTGGTGGTTGTTTTTACATTGAAAATTGCTTAGTTTCTTGGTTCAGCAAGAAGCAAAGCTCAATATCGCTCTCTACTCTGAGGCTGAATATATTGCAGCTGGATATGCATGTACTCAACTAGTTTAGATGAAACGCATGCTTAGCGATTATGGAATTAATCAAGATTTAATGATCTTACATTGTGATAATTCCAGTGCTATAAACATTTCCAAAAATCTAATCCAGCATTCATGTACTAAGCATATTGACATTAGGTATCATTACATTCATGAGTTGGTTGAAGAAAAAGTTATTTCATTGGAATATATACCAACCGAAACTCAACTTGCTGATATATTTACTAAACCGCTCGACAAAAACAGGTTTAATAAATTAAAATTTGATCTTAGTATGTGCATTTTACATTGAATATTCTTGCTTGCATGTACCATAGTGTATTATATTTCATATTATAATTGTTTAAATTTCAAAATTTTTCATTAAAAATGCATTTTTGGTCGAGGCTCGACCGGTTGTGGATTTCCAGTTTTTCTTCAAGGTAAGTCATATTTCATCATTTTTCTTGAAGATTCATGATCTTTATGCTTTGATTTATTTATAGTATAGCTTGATTTCATCTCGTGTTGAGTTTTTCAAGGGTTTTCTCTCTATTTGCTGATCTAGAGAAAACCCATCTTTCATATATGCATCTTGCTTGTTCTTTGTATATCTTTTTGAATATGGATACTAGGGAAAAAAAAAACATCCCGTGGTCCATCTTCATCCAGATCTGCACCGATAACTAAATGGCACCTTCGGTCACCCGAAGATGATACTCAAGATGTACGAGATTTGCGTGTCCGTAACATTATTGTTGAGCATACCGCTGATCTAAATCATATTGCTCCATATGGTGTAATTTCCCTTCTTGAATCTGTAGGCTGGACTAACATTTTACTTTAGGGTGGGTCTGCATACCAGTCCATTGCTCAATCAATGGTAGCATGCATCTCAGATTTTTCTCTTGATAATTTAACATTTTCAATCGATACTAGAGAAGGAAAATTTGAAGTAGACCGTCATTTGATATCAGGTATTATGGATATACCTGTTAATGATGAAGGAATACCGATTCATACTTTATACGACAAACCATCTGAATCGAAAAAATGCATGTTAACTAGAGATTTGTGAAAAATTGATGCACAATGGACTCACAAAGGGAATGCGCTCCCTGTAAAGTTTTTGTTATCCAGTTACAGAATACTACATCGTTTCTTCATTTCCAATGTATATCCTCGGTCTGGTAATAAAATCGAGTTAACTTCTTTCATGGTTCGTGTGTTGCATTCTATTGCTTTTGGAACTAAGGTCTGTCTTCCTTCTTTGATTTGTCATTCCATTATACAATTTTGTTTCCATTCGGGTCATAGTGATATTCCATTTGGTTATCTTATGAATGTTTTAACCACTCACATGCTTATCGATAAACCTGTTAATGAGGTACCAATTCTTCATCTTATTTTCAACAATGTCAATCTTAATAAGATGAAATTAGATCTGCTCCCTGGCCAATTTGATGAAGCTGGTGTTAATGGTGTTGGTGGTGATGGTGGTGTTGCTGGAAACGAAGAGGAAGCTGGCGATCTTCCACAACAAGATGTTAATATGGATGACTTATTTGATGATTTAGAAACTGAATCACCTAATGATCCAGATTATGATCCTTCTGGTTTTGATGCACGCCTTCGTGCATTAGAGAAAAAAGTTGATAATATGAATATAGCCCATGATATGAGATTCAAGTACATGCGAAAATATCTTCGTCGCATAAATAAGGACTTACACCAGATTGATCCAACTATCCCTGCTACCTCCTTTGGATCAGATTAAGTGAATTATCTTCTGGATAGTATGTCTATTCTTTTTATTTTGGGTATGTATTATGAATTATGGTTTCATAACATTGCCTCTTGGATATTGTAGTATGGATTATGACTTGATGCTTAAGATTTATTTTATGTCCTTTCATATCACCTTCTCTTTATTTGTTCTCTATGTTCTTCTTCCTATTGTGTCTTTCCCTTGTCATTTTGTGACAAAAAGGGGGAGTAGTAAGCTTTGCTAAAAGGGAAGTAATACGGATATGGGGAGTAAATTTATTTGTATTGTTTGAGAAGGATATGTGGATTGTTGGATATGTGGATTGAAGTCTTGATGTTTTCATGTTGTGTACTGATTATATGAGCAATACTCGTATTACTTAGGGGGAGAAGAGTATTTTGTGATTTCATGACTTATCATTCCTTATTATCTTTGATGTTATGTGTTTTGTCACAAATTTGACAAAGGGGGAGATTGTAATTGCTATGATTTCATATCCCTTTAGTTGTCAAATTTTGTGGTGCCAAAACCTATATCTATGTCTTGTATATCTTGTGTTTTATGTTTAAAGACAAGTCATTGCAATCAAGACATCGCATTTCAAGACAAGATCTTAAAAGAAGAAAGTTTTCAAGTCTTGGATGAAGAAATCAAGAATAGAAGTTTTCAAGGTTGCATGTTCAAGATTTGATCAAGTTCAAGTTTACTAGAAGACTTTGTCAAGTCAAGATCAAGCTCATGAAGGCCTACTACAAGTTTTGAATATTCACAAACTTCTCTTAAGGGTCATCTGAGTGTACAGACTTTCAATGTCCATCTCACTTTTAAGGTTTGTTTGACCTTAGATTGACCTTAGGATGGGCTTTACTGTATGTCATTCCGGATACATAACTCATATATTTTTATATGCTTGTTTGGAGTGTTCTAAGACCAGTCCTAGGGACTTCAAGACCAGTCCTAGCTTTGCTATGACTAGTCTTAAGTTTTTCAGGACCAGTCCTAGGTAGTTGAAGATTTTTAAATCTTTCTAGCTGTCCTACGACCAGTCCTGGACATCCTACGACCAGTCCTGCAAGTTTTACGACTCATCCTTCGACCGGTCATAGCCCTATGACTCAAATTCCAGCAACCATTTTTGGGGTCCTATGACCGGTCGTAGGTGTCCCACGACCGGTCGTAGACTACCCAGGACCGGTCGTGGAACTGAAAATCTTATCTCGCGAAAATCTTTCGAAAATCTTTGAGGCTACGACCAGTCCTAGGATCCTAAGACCAGTCGTAGATGGGATTTTTCAGGCTATAAATAGAGCACGAACTTTAGAGTTTTAGTACTTCAAATCAATTTTATTCGAGCATTCTTTAGGTTATTCTCTGAGATAAGTTTGTGTTTATTTTAAGCTGCTTTGTGTTTATTTAATATCCCTTTTACTAGCTTATTTTTATTTGATTTTGATCTACATTCCAATCTTATTAGAAAAGGGGAATTTCTGATATTCCTTCTTCTTGGATTCAAAATCAAATAGATCTAGCCCGTTTGATCTAAAATCAATTAGACTTAAAACCATTCTTAAAGTGAGTATTAGACTTTGAACTTCGAATCGAACTTCTACTCCGATTGGTTCTACGGAGCTTCTTCAAAAGGTGATTCAGGTATTTTACATGTTTTGTAATTTACTTTCTCTGGTTTTTGTTTGAGATTCGCCAGAAAAATCTCATTGTAGTGGTTATCTGAGGAGAGCCAGAAAACTCAGATTGTGGGGTTTTTGGATTGTGTAAGCCCAAGATCAAAGACACAATAGTGAAGGTTTTAGGTGAACCTATGAAACCTATTTTGATAGTGCATGCTAATATCCCCTGTGTGAGGATATTAGGAGTGGAGTAGCAATCTGTGTGGCTGTTGGATAACAGTTGGTGTACACACAGGCGAACAACATATCGTTGTGTTGTGGATGTGCTTTATTCTTTCATTTCTTTATTCATTCAGTTTTGTGGTTTGTGTTTGTGGATGAATGTTGTAATCACTTCAAGCAAGTGTGGATGAATGTTGTAATAACTTAGAATTTATTTTCTGCAATTTATTTTAATTTCATTACTTATTATTCCTCTTTGATTTGTGATACAAAGGACGTTCTAGAAATAAGGTTGTCCTACCTTAAACCTCTGGTTTTTGGTGTAAGGTTGTCCTTAGAACTGATAAAGTATCAATCTCTTTATTTTAGGCTATTGTGATTGTTTTATATTCAGCATTGTGCTTTATATCTTTTATTATTCCGCTGTTATTAGTTTTATTTGGCATTGCCCTATTCACCCCCCCTCTAGGGCATATAAGTAGGCCCTTTCAAGTTGGACATAAAAAGACAACCACCATAGCTACAACAAAGCCCTTGGATCTACTGCATATGGATCTGCTGGGTCCTACTAAAGTGGAAAGTCATGGCAAGAAAAGATACTTTTTGGTGATAATAGATGACTACACTAGATTTACTTGGGTTGCATTTTTTCGAGAAAAATCATATGCTTTTAGAAAATTTGTTGTCTTGGCAAAACAAATTCAAAATGAGAAAGGATATGATATAAAACGTATCAGAAGTGATCATGGTGGTGAATTTAAAAATTATGAATTTGAAAAATACTGCAATGATAAAGGAATTCATCATGAATTTTTAGCTCCAAAAACCCCTCAATAAAATGGCGTTGCTGAAAGGAAAAATCGAGTATTGCAAGAAATGGGGTCTGTCTTGCTAAATGGAAAGGACATGGCAAAGAGTTTTTGGGTAGAAGCTGTCAATACCGCCTGCTACATCATAAACAGAGTATATCTTAGAGCAGGTCTGAACAATACTCCATATGAACTATGGTATGGGAAGCTGCCAAATGTGAAATATTTTCGGGTCTTTGGTAATAAATGCTACATTCTAAAGGATAGGGATCATCTAGGGAAGTTTGAATCTAAAAGTGGTGAAGGCATTTTTCTTGGATATGTCATGAATAGTAGTGCTTATAGAGTGTACAACTTAAAAACCCTTACTATTCAAGAATCGGTGCATGTGGTAATTGATGATCATCCTCAAGATATGAATTCTCCTGTGAATGATATAGAAGATGATGTAGATTCATGCATACCCGAAAAATCAGATAACAAATCTTCATTATTGGATGAACCTCAACAATCATCAGACAAACCTGTCATCAAAGATCATCCTCAAGAGCAAATTATTGGAGACCCTAATGTCGGTGTAAGAACTAGACGACAAATAGACAATGTCTATAGTCACTTCTGTTTTACCTCAAAAATTGAACCTAAAAATATTGTTGAAGCTCTTCAAGAAGAATACTGGATAAATGCCATGCAAGAAGAACTTCAACAATTTCAGAGAAATGAGGTATGGAAACTAGTTCCTAGACCAACAGATACTAATGTCATTGGAACAAAATGGGTCTTCAAAAATAAATCTGACGAATCAGAGAATGTAATTAGAAACAAAGCTAGATTGGTTGCTCAGGGATACTGTAACATCCCGAAAATTGGGGGTTGGGTTTCTACCCGACTCCCGATTTTCGGGATGTTACAGATGGTATCAGAGCATGATTTGGATTAAATCGGACCTGGGTTATGGTAACACAATGCACACCTACGCACTCTGACTTAGGAAGGGGACGATGGAATCTATAAACCATATTAGAATCCCAAGTTTCGCTCTCTAGAGTATGATATGATGTTTTGGATTAATCCCAATCTTGTTTAATGCCTTTTTATAGACAACATGCATCTAACATTATCTATGTTGCATAAATGACATTTTGGAACTCGGGAGTTGGGTTTCTACCCGACCCCCGATTTTCGGGATGTTACAGATACTCACAGATTGAAGGAATTGATTTTGATGAAACATTTTCCCCTGTTGCACGTCCAGAATCCATTAGGATTCTAATGTCTGTTGTTTGTGCTTTAAAATTCAAATTATTTCAAATGGATGTTAAGAGTGCCTTTCTTAATGGGGATCTTGCTGAAGAAGTATATGTGGAACAACCAAAAGAATTTTCGGACCCTAAGCATCCCCATTATGTTTACTGTTTGGACAAAGCTCTGTATGGTCTCAAACAAGCACCACGTGCTTGGTATGAATGACTAACGAAGTTTCTCCTAGACCATGAATTTCACAGAGGAAGTGTAGACAAAACACTATTCACCCATAGAACAAAGGACTCATTACTTATTGCGCAAATTTATGTGGATGATATACTGTGTTTGGATCAACATGTGGAGATGAGGCATTCAAATTTGCCAACTACATAAAATCAGAATTTGAAATGAGCATGGTTGGTGAATTGAATTTCTTCCTAAGGTTACAGGTCAAACAACTGGATGATGGAGTTTTCATAAATCAAACCAAGTATGCTAAAGACCTAGTGAAAAAATTTGAGCTTGAATCTGGTCGGACTTATCACATGCCTATGAGTACTACTCTAAAACTGTCAAAAGATGCTAATGGCAAAAGTGTGGACCCACATCTTTATCGAAGCATGATCGGAAGTCTGTTATATCTAACTGACAGCCGTCTAGATATATCCTTTAGTGTTGGGATATGTGCTCGTTATCAAGCAGATCCTAAGGAATCTCACCTAACTGCAGTTAAAAGTATTATCAAGTATGTTGGAGGGACAACCACCTTTGGACTATGGTATCCACATGAAACCTCCACCATTATTGCAGGATATTCAGATGCGGATTGGGCTGAAAATTTGGATGATCGAAAATCAACAAGTGGTGGATGCTTTTATGTTAGAAATTGTTTAGTTTCCTAGTAAAGCAAGAAACAAAACTCAATCTCATTATCCACTGCGGAAGCTGAATATATAGCTGCAGGAAACTGTTGTGCTCAACTTCTCTAGATGAAACAGATGTTGTTCGACTACGGGATTGCTCAATCCACAATGACTCTCTTTTGTGACAATATCAGTGCTATAAACAACTCTAAAAACCCAGTTTAACACTCTCGGACCAAGCATATTGACATCCGTCATCATTTTATCCGAGAACTTATCGAAGAAAAGACCATTGTATTAGAATATGTTACCACTGAAAAGCAACTTGCCGATATCCTTATAAAGCCTCTTAACACAAATAGGTTCTGTGACCTCCAAAAGTCAATTGGTGTTTGTTCGCATTGATAAGGTGTCTGAACTCATGGTACTCATTGAAAATCTTAAGGGCTGAGTTGCTCATGGTTAATATAATTCAAAATCTTTTTAGTCTTGATGTTGCCTGCACAGTATCGACTTTATAATCGATTCCATCAAAACTGTTCATTGAGCTTGTTTTTGGAATGACAATCCAACGATGCAATCGATAACTACTCGATATGATCGATATACAATCGATAAATCTGCTATATAAAGAGAAAGGCGCACTCAAACTCATTTCTTCTCTTTCTCCTTCAGTCTTTATCAGCATTTTATCTCTTCGAACATGACCTCAAGGAAAGGTAAAGCTCACTTCCAATCTTTAGAAGAGACAAGCATCCAATCAAATTTCCATCGGTATCATCCGAAAAATCGTCCATCTATCATCAATGAACGACTAGTGCTCCACAGTGCAGTTGAGCCTTTTGGTGTTGATCTCCTTCTTGAAGTAATTGGGTGGAAAAATATTCTACATCTTGGGGGATCATACCAACTGGGAGTGATACATGAATTCCTCAAACACAGCCATATCATTTGTGAAGATCCTCCAAGCATTCGGATTGTTTTTGCACACCACTCAAAGCTTATCAGTCCAGTGACTGTGGAAAAACTTCTCGATCTTGAGGTCACTAAAATTCCAGTAACCAATCGAAATCTTAATGGATTGGAGTATGGGGAGAAATTACTCACGCATTGTGCCAAGAAACTACCGTTCCGCGAACTGGTGGAAATTTACTGCATATCAATCATCTTGGACCCACCTTCAAGATTCTTCAAAGCATTTTCTGCTCAAATGTGTATCCATGCGATATCCTTGGTGAACATCTTTCTCCATTTATGATCAATATTCTCTATAATATATATTAGAAAAATCGTGTGTGCTTGCCAACTCTTCTCCTTACGCAGATCATTTGTGTCCTCCAAGGATCTTATACGGAGACACTGCCCTTTCCCGTGCTCATATGTAAGCTCGCCCACCATGCTAGAATTCCTGCCACATGTGATGAAGTGCTCCCGGAAGCCTGGTTTGATAATGATGCATCATTAGCAGCACAACGATTTTGTCTTCCTTTGTCTCCCTCAAGGCACAATCCTTCTAAATCCCGATCCGGTCATCCACCCACAATGAGGCCCACACAGGGAGGATCAAATCGCCCACCAATTGTCAGTCCTGAGTCAATTACTAATCGCCTAGCTCATCATCTCAAACGTCACCTACTTAATGGGTTGGTTGGCATAAAGGACAGGCTGAACAATTGTGAAAGGCGTCTCACTCTTATTGAAGAAAAGCTCGATGTCCTACAGGGAACTACTCAGCACCTGGTCAACTTGCTCACAAATGATTTTTCCCAACACCATTAAAAGTTCGTGCAGTTGGCCTTTGACTATCCTATACCTCTGTTGTCCTTAAGTAATTCTTCTTGGACAACTAGCGGCACTGCTGTCTGTGGCAGTATATATATATATATATATATATATATATATATATATATATATATATATATATATATATATATATATATATATATATATATATATATATATATATATCGATACTAGTTAATATCGCTCATTCTAATTCATATTTCATTGCCATTCTTACTACTGTTAAAGTGACTAAGCTGCTTCTTTTTCTCTAAATTCCTTTTGTCTTCATTGATGTATGCTTTACAGTGTTCTCATCTATATACATCTATTTCTATAATTCTCCCATATGCTTCAATCTTCAGTCAATATCACGTCTTATACCTTTGTTAATGACTGACAAAAAGGGGGAGAACAATTCAAAATACCCCGAGTGAAAATTATATATCTTTGTTGCAGGTGTTAGGGGGAGCAGCCGCAACAAGAAAGGGAGAGTTTTGAATTAAGGGGGAGAATTTGTTTGTTGTGTACATGGGCGTTTAGAATTTGTAAAATTGTGTTAATACATATACACACAAGTTAGGATATATCTGTCTAGATATGTTCTTATGGTGTTTTGGAGATTTCGTCATGTAATTGACAAAGGGAGAGATTGAAAGTGCACTTATTATGTGCCCTGGTTTGTCAATTACGTTGTAAGTTGAGTCAGTTGAACGACAGCACCTAACAAGAAGATCAAGTCAAGCGTTTGCCTCATCTGGATGTGTGGAAGCTCGCCAAAAGGTAAATCATAGCCTCACATCCCATGTCCTAAAACACCAGGTGATTAAACCCTTAAAAAGAACTAGAACATCTTAGGATTTCTGTGTAAGAAAGCTTTTTATCAAAAAAAAAATCAGTAAAGTTTTTCTTACACTGTCGATTATATCGATTAACCCTTCGATATGATCAGTCAGCTCTGTCGATGTCCTCGGCATCTCAATCGATACAATCGAGTAAGGACAGAATGCGTCCAGCAATCAAAACAATCTTCTGGATGATTTATCGATTTATCGATATATCGACTTAAGTGTCGATATCATCGATATTCGAATATCGATCATATCTAAAGTGGATCGATATAATCGACAGACTGCTTTTCGGTGCCCCTATTTTTCTAAAGAAAACTAACATATGCTTCGATATATTGATGACTGTCCGATTCAATCTGAACTCAAATATCGATCATATCGGGAGTCAGTCGATCACATCGACTGTGGGACGCATGTTCTCACCAGCATAAATTTCAGGTTGCTTTTAATGTTGATCGGAGTTCCTGTCGATAAATCGATATTCATATGTCAATCATATCGAGACCAAGTCAATTGGATCGAGTTAGGACATAAATCGTCCAGCAAGCTTACATGTAAATCTATACGATTTATCGATCCCATCGACAAGGTCTCCGATATGATCGATGTATAAATTTTGATGACATCGACTGTTTCTCCAATCATATCTGTGATCCTGAAATTCTTCAAAGCTTCTCTCTTATTTTTCACCTGTCGATAGATCGAACCATCACTCGATAGAATCGGAGCTCGAAATTCGATAACATCGATGTGTGTCTCGATCCCATCGACCAGTTGGCGGAAGGTTTCCAAAAGCGAAATGACAATTGAGTTCTTATCATCGAGAGGTCGGCCGATACAATCGAGAGTATACGCTCGATCATATCGATGACTACTCGATGATATCGAACTCTGTCATAAATATGACCGTTTATATCCGTTGGAACCTTTTTCCAATAAATAGAGAGAGTTGTCTTCATTGCTGGCAGAGAAAGCAGAGAGTGCTTTTGAGAGTTTTAACCTTCCTATCATTTACCTTAAGCCCTTTCTCTCAGGAAGTTCATCCTCCAATCCACCCTCATCATTGATATCTCATAGAGTGGATTAGGGAATGAACTTCTGCATTCAAGGATCCTTCAGCTACTGCCTTAATGACACATCATTAAGCTGGGATGCCTTGAATGCATGAATGATGGGAACCACTCTATTCTCCTTATAGGAAAATTCTTAGAATGGTATTCCATCATAACCTTGACCCAACCTAAGCCTAGCATATATACATCTTTGTGTTGCGGATTAAGGGAGCGGAAGACTCTTCATCAATAAGTAGAAGGTCTTCATCACTATACTGAAAGGGACTCATCAACTTATCTATAAGTACTAAGAGTCCAGAGGACACTTGCGATCATTCCTTTTAGGATTGGGTCTTAAGTGTTGCTCACGATTTGAAGTCCTCGAAGGAGGCCTCCGATGGGAGTGTACATAAGGGGTGTGTTGTGTGGACCCTTGCTCTGTGGAGAGCATAAACATCTGGTTAGGAGTACGCTAGAAAAACTCCAGAGTTTGAGGTGAACCGATTAGAAATCTCAGGGTGCGTTGTGTGGACCCTTGTCCTGTGTGGGCATAAACATCTAGTTAGGAGTACGCCAGCAAAACTCCAGGGTTTGAGGTGAACCGAGTAGAAACCTCTGTAAAGGTTGAAGGTGAACTTGATTTAAAACCTTAGGTTTGAGGTGAACCATGGGAAACCTCCTAAGTGAAATCCGGTCACTCAAGGGTTGAGTGTGAAAGCCGGGAGTGGAGTAGACAAGTCGTCGAACCACTATAAAATGATTGTGTTTGAGTTTGATATTATCTTTCATTTATGTGATTGCCTTGTATGTCTTTATATATGATCACATCCTATGCAGACACAGTCATATCCATCACAATCTCATCTATACATTGTTTATCTTTTAAATAGTTTCTGATTGGATCCTCTATCAGGCTTGGAAGCCAGTAGAGTTAAGGTTGAGTAATCCTAAGCAATACTCTGTGATAAGATTAGTGTGATAAGGATTTTTAATAATTTATATAAACTTTAAAAAGTCCAATTCACCCCCCTCTAGGATATACTGACCTATTCCTACTTCAACTAGAGCGGTCCTCACCGCAATTTCATAAACTTGAAAACCCAAAGCAAAACCCGATCCCGAATCCGAACTCAATTTTCTAAACCTCAACCTTAACCTATTCTCAATTCCCTACAGCTATAACCTATAACCAACCTGTAACCATAACCTAAAACCTATATGTGTTCTCAAATCCCTAAACCTAAATCTACACCTAATTCTAAACTCAACTCCCTAGCCAAAACCTAAACCTAAACTTGAAAACCCAAAGAAAAACCCGATCCCTAACCCGAACCCGATTTCTTAAACCTAAACCTTAACCTATTCTCAATTCCCTACAGTTATAACCTATAACCTACCTATAACCTTAACAAAAAACCTAAACCTAGAACCTAAATGTGTTCTCAAATCCCTAAATCTAAACCTACACCTAATGCTAATCTCAACTCACTTACCTAAACCTAAACCTAAGCTTGAAAACCCAAAAACCCAAATTTAATTTCCTAAACCTAAACCATAACCGATTCTCAATTCCCTATAGCAATAACCTATTACCTAACTATAAGCTAAACCTCAAACCTAAATGTGTTCTCAAATCCCAAAACCTAAACCCACACCTAATCCTATTCTCAACTCCCTAACCTAAACCTAAACTTAAACTTGAAAATCCAAACCAAAACCCGATCCCAAACCCGAACCCGATTTCCTAAACCTAATCCTTAACCTGTTCTCAATTCCCCACAACTATAACCAATAACCTACCAATAACCTTAACCTAAAACCTAAACCTAGAACCTAAATGTGCTTTCAAATCCCTAAACCAAAACCTACACCTAATGCTATCCCAACTCACTTACCTAAACCTAAACCTAAGCTTGAAAACCCAAACCAAAAACAGATCCCGAACCCGAACCCGATTTCCAAAACCTAAACTTTAACCTATTCTCAATTCCCTACAGCTATAACCTATAACCTACACATAACCATATCCTAAAACCTAAACCTAAAACCTAAATGTCTTATCAAATCCCTAAACCTAAACCTACACCTAATCCTAATCTCAACTCCCTAACCTAAACCTAAACCTAAACTTGAAAACCCAAATAAAAACCCGATCCCGAACCCGAACCCGATTTCCTAAACCTAAACCTTAACCTATTCTCAATTCCCTACAACTATAACCTATAACCTACCTATAACCTTAACCTAAAACCTAAATCTAGAACCTAAATGTGTTCTCAAATCCCAAAACCTAAACTTACACCTAATGCTAATCTCAACGCACTTACCTAAACCTAAAACTAAGCTTGAAAACCCAAACCAAAACCCGATCCCCAACCTGAATCCGATTACGTAAACCTAAACCATAACCGATTCTCAATTCCCTATAGCTATAATCTATTACCTACCTATAACCTAAACCTAAAACTGAAATCTAAACCTAAACCTAAAACCTAAATGTGTTCTCAAATCCTTAAACCTAAACCCACACCAAATCCTATTCTCAACTCCCTAACCTAAACCTAAACTTAAACTTGAAAACCCAAAGCAAAACCAGATCCTGAACTCGAACCTGATTTCCTAAACCTAAACCTTAAGCTATTCTCAATTCCCTACAGCTATAACCTATAACCTACCTATAACCTTAACCTAAAACCTAAACCTAGAACCTAAATGTGTTCTCAAATCCCTAAACCTAAACCTACACCTAATGCTAATCTCAACTCACTTAGATAAACCTAAACTTAAGCTTGAAAACCCAAACCAAAACCCGATCTCGAACCCGAACATGATTTCCTTAACCTAAACCTTAACCTATTCTCAATTCCCTACAACTATAACCTATAACCTACCTATAACCTTAACCTAAAACCTAAATGTCTTCTCAAATCCCTAAACCTAAACCTACACCTAATCCTAATCTCAACTCCCTAACCTAAACCAAAACCTAAACTTCAAAACCCAAAGCAAAACGTGATCCAGAACCCTTACCCAATTACCTAAACCTAAACCTAAACCTGTTCTCAATTCCCTACAGCTATAACCTATAACCTACCTATAACCTAAACCTAAAATGTAAACCTAAAAACCTAAATGTGTTCTCAAATCCCTAAACCTAAACCTACACCAAATCCTAATCTCAACTCCCAAACCTAAACCTTAACCTAAACTTGAAAACCCAAAGCAAAACCCGATCCCGAACCCGAACCCGATTTCCTAAACGTAAACCTTAACCTATTCTCAATTCCCTATAGCTATAACCTATAACCTTAACCTAAAACCTAAATGTGTTCTCAAATCATTAAACCTAAACCTACACCTAATCCTAATCTCAACTCCCTAACCTAAACCTAAACCTAAACTTGAAAACCTAAACCAAAACCCAATCCCGAACCTGAACCCGATTTCCTAAACCTAAACCCAAACCCAAATCTATTCTCAATTCCCTACAGCTATAACCTATAACCTTAACCTAAAACCTAAACCTAAAACCTAAATGTGTTCTCAAATCCCTAAACCTAAGCCTACACCTAATCCTATTCTCAACTCCCTAACCTAAACCTAAACCAAAATTTGAAAACTAAAACATAAACCCGAACTCGAACCCGAACCCGAACCCGATTTCTTAAACCTAAACCTTAAACTATCCTTAATTCCATACAGGTATAACCTATAACCTACCTATAACCTAAACCTATAACCTAAACTTAAACATAAACCTAAAACCTAAATGTGTTCTCCAATCTCTATAGCTAAACCTACACCTAATCCTAATCTCAACTCCCTAACCTAAACCTAAACCTAAACTTGAAAACCCAAAGCAAAACCCAATCCCGAACCCGAACCCGATTTCCTAAACCTAAACCTTAACCTATTCTCAATTCCCTACAGCTATAACCAATAACCTACCTATGACCTTAACCTAAAACTTAAACCTAGAACTTAAATGTGTTCTCAAATCCCTTAACCTAAACCTACACCTAATGCTAATCTCAACTCCTTATCCTAAACCTAAGCCTAAACTTGAAAACACAAACCAAAACCCGTTCCCGAACCCAAACTCGATTACCTAAACCTAAACCTTAACTTATTCCCAATTCCCTACAGCTATAACCTATAACCTACCTATAACCTTAACCTAAAACCTAAATATGTTCTCAAATCCCTAAACCAAAACCTACACCTAATCCTAATCTCAACTCCCTAACTTAAACATAATCCTAAACTTGAAAACTCAAACCAAAACCCAATCCCAAACCCGAACCCAAATTCCTAAACCAAAACCTTAACCTATTCTCAATTCCCAACGGCTATAACCCATAACCTACCTATAACCTTAACATAAAACCTAAACCTAGAAACTAAATGTGTTCTCAAATCCCTAAACCTAAACCTACACCTCATGTTATCTCAACTCACTTACCTAAACCTAGACCGAAGCTTGAAAACCCAATCCAAAACCCGATCCAGAAACCGAACCCGATTTCCTAAACCTAAATCGTAACCTATTCTCAATTCCCTACAGCTATAACCTATAACCTACCTCTAACCATATCCTAAAACCTAAACCTAAAACCTAAATGTGTTCTCAAATCCCTACACCTAAACCTACACCTAATCCTAATCTCAACTCCCTAACCTAAACCTAATCCTAAACTTGAAAACCCAATGTAAAACCCGATCCCGAAACCGAACCCGATTTCCAAAACCTAAACCTTAACCTATTCTCAATTCCCTACAGTTATAACCTATAACCTACCAATAACCATATCCTAAAAGCTAAACCTCAAACCTAAATGTGTTCTCAAATCCCTAAACCTAAACCTACACCTAATCCTAATCTCAACTCCCTAACCTAAACCTAAACATAAACTTGATAACGAAAAGTAAAACCTGATCCCGAAACCGAACCCTATTTCCTAAACTTAAACCTTAACCTATTCTCAATTCCCTACAGCTATAACCTATAACCTACCTATAACCTTAACCTAAAACCTAAACCTAGAACCTAAATGTGTTCTCAAATCCCTAAATCTAAACCTACACCAAATGCTAATCTCAACTCACTTACCAAAACCTAAACCTAAGCTTGAAAACCCCAACCAAAACCTGATCCCGAACCCGAATCCGATTTCCTAAACTTAAACCATAATCGATTCTCAATTCCCTATAGCTTTAACCTATTACCTACCTATAACCTAAACCTAAAACCTAAACCTAAAGCTAAACCTAAAACCTAAACCTACACCTAATCCTATTCTAAACACCCTAACCTAAACCTAAACCTAAACTTGAAAACCTAAAGTAAAACCAGATCCTGAACTCGATCCAGATTTCCTAAACCTAAACCATAAGCTATTCTCAATTCCCTACAGCTATAACCTATAACCTACCTATAACCTTAACCTAAAACCTAAACCTAGAACCTAAATGTGTTCTGAAAACCCCAAACCTAAACCTACACCTAATGCTAATCTCAACAAACTTACCTAAACCTAAACTTAAGCTTGCAACCCCAAAATAAAACCCGATCCTGAACTCGAACCCGATCTCCTAAACATAAACCTTAACCTATTCTCAATTCCCTACAACTATAACCTATAACCTACCTATAACCTTAACCTAAAACCTAAATGTCTTCTCAAATCCCCAAACCTCAACCTACAGCTAATCCTAATCTCAATTCCCTAACCTAAACCAAAACCTAAACTTGAAAACCTAAAGCAAAACCCGATCCCAAACCCTAACCCGATTACCTAAACCTATTCTCAATTCCCTACAGCTCTAACCTATAACTTACCTATAACCTTAACCTAAAACGTAAACCTAAAAACCTAAATTTGTTCTCAAATCCCTAAACCTAAACCTACACCAAATCCTAATCTCAACTCCCTAACGTAAACCTTAACCTAAACTTGAAAACCCAAAGCAAAACCCGATCCCAAACCCGAACCCGATTTCCTAAACGTAAACCTTAACCTATTCTCAATTCCCTATAGCTATAACCTATAACCTACCTATAACCTTAACCTAAAACCTAAATGTGTTCTCAAATCATTAAACCTAAACCTACACCTAATCCTAATCTCAACTCCCTAACCTAAACCTAAACCTAAACTTGAAAACCTAAACCAAAACCCAATCCCGAACCTGAACCCGATTTCCTAAACCTAAACCCAAACCTATTCTCAATTCCCTACAGCTATAACCTATAACCTTAACCTAAAACCTAAACCTAAAACCTAAATGTGTTCTCAAATCCCAAAACCTAAGCCTACACCTAATCCTATTCTCAACTCCCTAACCTAAACCTAAACCTAAACTTGAAAACCCAAACCTAAACCCGAACCCGATTTCCTAAACCTAAACCTTAACCTATCCTCAATTCCATACAGGTATAACCTATAACCTACCTATAACCTAATCCTATAACCTAAACCTAAACATAAACCTAAAACCTAAATGTGTTCTCCAATCCCTATAGCTAAACCTACACCTAATCCTAATCTCAACTCCCTAACCTAAACCCAAACCTAAACTTGAAAACCCAAAGCAAAACCCAATCCCGAACCTGAACCCGATTTCCTAAACCTAAACCTTAACCTATTCTCAATTCCCTACAGCTATAACCAATAACCTACCTATGACCTTAACCTAAAACCTAAACCTAGAACTTAAATGTGTTCTCAAATCCATTAACCTAAACCTACACCTAATGCTAATCTCAACTCCCTATCCTAAACCTAAGCCTAAACTTAAAAACACAAACCAAAACCCGTTCTCGAACCCGAACTCGATTTTCTAAACCTAAACCTTAACTTATTCACAATTCCCTACAGCTATAACCTATAACCTACCTATAACCTTAACCTAAAACCTAAATGTGTTCTCAAATCCCTAAACCAAACCTACACCTAATCCTAATCTCAACTCCCTAACCTAAACCTAATAATAAACTTGAAAACTCAAAGCAAAACCCAATCCCGAACCCGGACCCGAATTCCTAAACCAAAACCTTAACCTATTCCCAATTCCCTACGGCTATAACCCATAACCTACCTATAACCTTAGTATAAAACTTAAACCTAGAACCTAAATGTGTTCTCAAATCCATAAACCTAAACCTACACCTAATGTTATCTCAACTCACTTACCTAAACCTATACCGAAGCTTGAAAACCCAATCCAAAACCCGATCAAGAACTCGAACCCGATTTCCTAAACCTAAATCGTAACCTATTCTCAATTCCTTACATCTATAACCTATAACCTACCTATAACCATATCCTAAAACCTAAACCTAAAACCTAAATGTGTTCTCAAATCCCTACACCTAAACCTACACCTAATCCTAATCTCAAATCCCTAACCTAAACTTAATCCTAAACTTGAAAACCCAATGTAAAACCCGATCCCGAAACTGAACCCGATTTCCTAAACCCAAACCTTAACCTATTCTCAATTCCCTACAGCTATAACCTATAACATACCTATAACTATATCTTAAAATCTAAACCTAAAACCTAAATGTGTTCTCAAATCCCTAAACCTAAACCTACACCTAATCCTAATCTGAACTTCCTAACCTAAACCAAAACCTAAACTTGAAAACCCAAAGCAAAACCCGATCCTGAACCCTAACCCGATTACCTAAACCTAAACCTAAACCTATTCTCAATTCCCTACAGCTCTAACCTATAACCTACCTATAACCTTAACCTAAAACGTAAACCCAAAAACCTAAATGTGTTCTTAAATCCCTAAACCTAAACCTACACCAAATCCTAATCTCAACTCCCTAACCTAAACCTTAACCTAAACTTGAAAACCCAAAGCAAAACTCGATCCCAAACCCGAACCCGATTACCTAAACCTAAACCTTAACCTATTCTCAATTCCCTGTAGCTATAACCTATAACCTACCTATAACCTTAACCTAAAACCTAAATGTGTTCTCAAATCATTAAATCTAAACCTAGACCTAATCCTAATCTCAACTCCCTAACCTAAACCTAAACCTAAACTTGAAAACCCAAACCAAAACCCAATCCCGAACCTGAACCCGATGTCCTAAACCTAAACCCAAACCTATTCTCAATTCCCTACAGCTATAACCTATAACCTTAACCTAAAACCTATATATGTTCTCAAATCCCTAAACCTAAACCTACACCTAATCCTATTCTCAACTCCCTAACCTAAACCTAAACCTAAACTTGAAATCCCAAACCTAAACCCGAACCCGAACCCGATTTCCTAAACCTAAACCTTAACCTATCCTCAATTCCATACAGGTATAACCTATAACCTACCTATAACCTAAACCTATAACCTAAACCTAAACATAAACTTAAAACCTAAATGTGTTCTCCAATCCCTATAGCCAAACCTACACCTAATCCTAATCTCAACTCCCTAACCTAAACCTAAACCTAAACTTGAAAACCCAAAGAAAAACCCAATCCCGAGCCCAAACCCGATTTCCTAAACCTAAACCTTAACCTATTCTCAATTCCCTACATCTATAACCAATAACCTACCTATGACCTTAACCTAAAACCTAAACCTAGAACCTAAATGTATTCTCAAATCCCTTAACCTAAACCTACACCTAATGTTAATCTCAACTCCATATCCTAAACCTAAGCCTAAACTTGAAAACACAAACCAAAACCCGTTCCCGAACCCGAACTCGATTTCCTAAACCTTAACCTTAACCTATTCTCAATTCCCTACAGCTATAACCTATAACCTACCTATAACCTTAACCTAAAACCTAAATGTGTTCTCAAATCCTTAAACCAAAACCTACACCTAATCCTAATCTCAACTCCCTAACCTAAACCTAATCGTAAACTTCAAAACTCAAACCAAAACCCAATCCCGAACCCGAACCCGAATTCCTAAACCAAAACCTTAACCTATTCTCAATTCCCTATGGCTATAACCTATAACCTACATATAACCTTAACATAAAACCTAAACCAAGAACCTAAATGTGTTCTTAAATCCCTAAACCTAAACCTACACCTAATGTTATCTCAACTCACTTACCTAAACCTATACCGAAGCTTGAAAACCCAATCCAAAACCCGATCCAGAACCCGAACCCAATTTCCTAAACCTAAATCTTAACCTATTCTCAATTCCCTACAGCTATAACCTATAACCTACCTATAACATATCCTAAAACCTAAACCTAAAACATAAATGTGCTCTCAAATCCTTACACCTAAACCTACACCTAATCCTAATCTCAACTCCCTAACATAAACCTAATCCTAAACTAGAAAACTCAATGTAAAACCCGATCCCGAAACCGAACCCGATTTCCTAAACCTAAACCTTAACCTATTCTCAATTCTCTACAGCTATAACCAATAACCTACCTATAACCATATCCTAAAACCTAAACCTAAAACCTAAATGTGTTCTCAAATCCCTAAACTTAAACCTACACCTAATCCTAATCTGAACTCCCTAACCTAAACGTAAACCTAAACTTGAAAACCAAAAGTAAAACCATATCCCGAAACCGAACCTAATTTCCTAAACCTAAACCTTAACCTATTCTCAATTCCCTACAGATATAACCAATAACCTACCTATGACCTTAACTTAAAACCTAAACCTAGAACTTAAATGTGTTCTCGAATCCCTTAACCTAAACCTACACCTAATGCTAATCTCAACTCCCTATCTTAAACCTAAGCCTAAACTTGAAAACATAAACCAAAACCCGTTCTCGAACCCGAACTCGATTTCCTAAACCTAAACCTTAACTTATTCTCAATTCCCTACAGCTATAACCTATAATCTACCTATAACCTTAACCTAAAACCTAAATGTGTTCTCAAATCTCTAAACCAAAACCTACTCCTAATCCTAATCTCAACTCCCTTACCTAAAGCTAATCCTAAACTTGAAAACTCAAACCAAAACCCAATCCTGAACCCGAACCCGAATTCCTAAACCAAAACCTTAACCTATGCTCAATTCCCTACGGCTATAACCCATAACCTACCTATAACCTTAGCATAAAACCTAAACCTAGAACCTAAATGTGTTCTCAAATCCTTAAACCTAAACCTACACCTAATGTTATCTCAACTCACTTACCTAAACCTATACCGAAGCTTGAAAACCCAATCCAAAACCCGATCAAGAACCCGAACCCGATTTCCTAAACCTAAATCGTAACCTATTCTCAATTCCCAACATCTATAACCTATAACCTACCTATAACCATATCCTAAAACCTAAACCTAAAACCTAAATGTGTTCTCAAATCCCTACACCTAAACCTACACCTAATCCTAATCTCAACTCCCTAACCTAAACCTAATCCTAAACTTGAAAACCCAATGTAAAACCCGATCCCGAAACCGAACCCGATTTCCTAAACCTAAACCTTAACCTATTCTCAATTCCCTACAGCTATAACCTATAACCTACCTATAAACATATCTTAAAACCTAAACCTAAAACCTAAATGTGTTCTCAAATCCCTAAACCTAAAACTACACCTAATCCTAATCTGAACTCCCTAACCTAAACCTAAACATAAACTTGAAAACCAAAAGTAAAACCTAATCCCGAAACCGACCCCTATTTCCTAGACCTAAACCTTAACTTATTCACAATTCCCTACAACTATAACCTATAACCTACCTATAACCTTAACCTAAAACTTAAACCTAGAACCTAAATGTGTTCTCAAATCCCTAAATATAAACCTACACCTAATGCTAATCTCAACTCACTTACCTGAACCTAAACCTAAGCTTGAAAACCCAAACCAAAACCTGATCCCGAACCCGAATCCGATTTCCTAAACCTAAACCATAATCGATTCTCAATTCCTTATAGCTTTAACCTATTACCTACCTATAACCTAAACCTAAAACCTAAACCTAAAACTAAACCTAAACCTACACCTAATGCTAATCTCAACTCACTTACCTAAACCTAAACTTAAGCTTGAAACCCCAAACCAAAACTCGATCCCGAACCCGAACCCGATTTTCTAAACCTAAACCTTAACCTATTCTGAATTCCCTACAACTATAACCTATAACCTACTTATAACCTTAACATAAAACTTGAATGTCTTCTCAAATCCCTAAACCTAAACCTACACCTAATCCTAATATCAACTCCCTAACCTAAACCAAAACCTAAACTTGAAAACCTAAAGCAAAACCCGAACCCGATCCCGATCCCGAATCCGATTTCCTTAACCTAAACCTTAACCTATCCTTAATTCCCTACAGGTATAACCTATAACCTACCTATAACATAAACCTATAACCTAAACCTAAACGTAAACCTTGAACCTACATGTGTTCTCCAATCCCTAAAGCTAAACCTACACCAAATCCAATTCTCAACTCCCTAACCTAAACGTAAACCTAAAATTGAAAACCCAAAGCAAAACCCAATCCTGAACCAGAACCCAATTTCCTAAACCTAAACCTTAACCTATTCTCAATTCCCTACAGCTATAACCTATAACCTACCTATGACCATAACCAAAAACCTAAACCTAGAACCTAAATGTGTTCTCAAATCCCTTAACCTAAACCTACACCTAATGTAAATTTCAACTCCCTAACCCAAACCTAAGCCAAAACTTGAAAATCTAAACCCAAACCCGATCCCGAACCCAAACTCGATTTTCTAAACCTAAACCTTAACCTATTCTCAATTCGCTATAGCTATAACCTATAACCTACCTATAAACTTAACCAAAAACTTAAATGTGTTCTCCAATCCTTAAACCTAAACATATAACTAATCCTAATCTCAACTCCCTAACCTAAACCTAAACCTAAACTTAAAAATCTAAACCAAAACCCAATCCCGAACCCGAACTCGATTTCCTAGACCTAAACCTTAACCTATTCTCAATTCCCTACAACTATAACCTATAACCTACCTATAACCTTTACCTAAAACCTAAACCTAGAACCGAAATGTGTTCTCAAATCCCTAAACCTAAACCTACACCTATTTCTAATTTCAACTCACTTACCTAAACCTAAACTAAAGCTTGAAAACCCAAACCAAAACCTGATCCCGAACCCAAACTCAATTTCCTAAACCTAAACCTAAACATATTCTTAATTCCCTATAGGTATAACCTATAACCTACCTGTAACCTTAACCTAAAACCAAAATGTCTTCTCAAATTCCTAAACCTAAACCTACACCTAATCCTAATCTCAACTCCCTTACCTAAACCTAAACCTAAACTTTAAAACCCAAAGCAAAACCTAAACCCAATTACCTAAACCTAAACCTAAACCTATTCTTAGTTCCCTACAATTATAACCTATAACCTACCTATAACCTTAACCTAAAACATAAACCTAAAACCTAAATGTGTTCTCAAATCCCTAAACCTAAAGCCTAAATGTGTTCTCAAATCCCTTAACCTAAACCTACACAGAATCCTAATCTTAACTCCCTAACCTAAACCTAAACCTAAATTCGAAAACCCAAAGTAAAACCCGATCCCGAACCCGAACCCGATTTCCTAAACCTAAACCTTAACCTATTCTCAATTCCCTACGGCTATAACCTATAACCTTAACCTAAAACCTAAATGTGTATCCCTAAACCTAAACCTACACCTAATCCAAATCTCAACTCCGTAACCTAAACCTAAATCTAAACTTAAAAATCCAAACCAAAACCTAATCCCAAACCAGAACCCGATTTCCTAAACCTAAACCGAAACCTATTCTCAATTCCCTACAGCTATAACTTATAAACTTAACCAAAAACCTAAATGTGTTCTCAAATCCCTAAACCTAAACCTACACCTAATCCTATACTCAACACCCTACAGGTATAACCTATAACCAACATATAACCTAAATCTAAACCTAAACTTGATAACCCAAACCTAAACCCGAACCCGAACCCGAACACGATTTCTTAAACCTAAACCTTAACCTATCCTCAATTCCATACAGGTAAAACCTATAACCTACCTATAACCTAAACCTATAACCTAAACCTAAACATAAACCTAAAACCTAAATGTGTTCTCCAATCTCTATAGCTAAACCAACACCAAATCCTAATCTCAACTCCCTAACCTAAACCTAAACCTAAACTTGAAAACCCAAAGCAAAACCCAATCCCGAACCCGAACCCGATTTCCTAAACCTAAACCTTAACCTATTCTCAATTCCCTACAGCTATAACCCAATAACCTACCTATGACCTTAACCTAAAACCTAAACCGAGAACTTAAATGTGTTCTCAAATCTCTATAGCTAAACCAACACCAAATCCTAATCTCAACTCCCTAACCTAAACCTAAACCTAAACTTAAAAACCCAAAGCAAAACCCAATCCCGAACCCGAACCCGATTACCAAAACCTAAACCTAAACCTATTCTCAATTCCCTACAGCTCTAACCTATAACCTACCTATAACCTTAACCTAAAACCTAAACCTAGAACCTAAATGTGTTCTCAAATCCCTTAACCTAAACCTACACATAATTCTAATCTCAACTCCCTATCCTAAACCTAAGCCTAAACTTGAAAACACAAACCAAAACCCGTTCCCGAACCCGAACTCGATTTCCTAAACCTAAACCTTAACTTATTCTCAATTCCCTACAGCTATAACCTATAACCTACCTATAACCTTAACCTAAAACCTAAATGTGTTCTCAAATCCCTAAACCAAAACCTACACCTAATCCTAATCTCAACTCCCTAACCTAAACCTAATCCTAAACTTCAAAACTCAAACCAAAACCCAATCCCGAATTCGAACCCGAGTTCCTAAACCAAAACCTTAACCTATTCTCAATTCCCTACGGCTATAACCCATAACCTACCTATAACCTTAACACAAAACCTAAACTTAGAACCTAAATGTGTTCTCAAATCCCTAAACCTAAACCTACACCTAATATTATCTCAACTCACTTACCTAAACCTATACTGAAGCTTGAAA
This sequence comes from Magnolia kwangsiensis, assembly GCA_037074715.1. Taxonomy (NCBI): domain Eukaryota; kingdom Viridiplantae; phylum Streptophyta; class Magnoliopsida; order Magnoliales; family Magnoliaceae; genus Magnolia; species Magnolia kwangsiensis. Next base: position 185,268,370 of record CM073572.1, on the reverse strand, counting down.
ACCCAATCCAAAACCCGATCCAGAACCCGAACCCGATTTCCTAAAACTAAATCGTAACCTATTCTCAATTCCCTACAGCTATAACCTATAACCTAACTATAAACATATCCTAAAACCTAAACCTAAAACCTAAATGTGTTCTCAAATCCCTACACTTAAACCTACACCTAATCCTAATCTCAACACCCTAACCTAAACCTAATCCTAAACTTGAAAACCCAATGTAAAACCCGATCCCGAAACCGAACCCGATTTCCTAAACCTAAACCTTAACCTATTCTCAATTCCCTACAGCTATAACCTATAACCTACCTATAACCATATCCTAAAACCTAACCCTAAAACCTAAATGTGTTCTCAAATCCCTAAACCTAAACCTACACCTAATCCTAATCTGAACTCCCTAACCTAAACCTAAACATAAACTTGAAAACCAAAAGTAAAACCTGATCCCGAAATCGAACCCTATTTCCTAAACTTAAACCTTAACCTATTCTCAATTTCCTACAGCTATAACCTATAACCTACCTATAACCTTAACCTAAAACCTAAACCTAGAACCTAAATGTGCTCTCAAATCCCTAAATCTACACCAACACCTAATGCTAATCACAACTCACTTACCTAAACCTAAACCTAAGCTTGAAAACCTAAACCAAAACCTGATCCCGAACCCGAATCTGATTTCCTAAGCCTAAACAATAATCGATTCTCAATTCCTTATAGCTTTAACCTATTACCTACCTATAACCTAAACCTAAAATCTAAAACTAAAACTAAACTTAAAACCTAAATGTGTTCTCAAATCCCTAAACCTAAATCTACACCTAATCCTATTCTAAACTCCCTAACCTAAACCTAAACCTAAACTTGAAAACTCAAAGTAAAACCAGATCCTGAACTCGATCCTGATTTCCTAAACCTAAACCTTAAGCTATTCTCAATTCCCTACAGCTATAACCTATAACCTACCTATAACCTTAACCTAAAACCTAAACCTAGAACCTAAATGTGTTCTCAAATCCCCAAACCTAAACCTACACCTAATGCTAATCTCAACTCACTTAGCTGAACCTAAACTTAAGATTGAAACCCCAAACCAAAACCCGATCCCGAACCCGAACCCGATTTCCTAAACCTAAACCTTAACCTATTCTCAATTCCCTACAAATATAACCTATAACCTACATATAACCTTAACCTAAAACCTAAATGACTTCTCAAATCCCTAAACCTAAACCTACACCTAATCCTAATCTCAACTCCCTAACCTAAACCAAAACCTAAACTTGAAAACCCAAAGCAAAACCCGATCCTGAACCCCAACCCGATTACCTAAACCTAAACCTAAACCTATTCTCAATTCCCTACAGCTCTAACCTATAACCTACCTATAACCTTAACCTAAAACGTAAACCTAAAAACCTAAATGTGTTCCCAAATCCCTAAACCTAAACCTACACCAAATCCTAATCTCAACTCCCTAACGTAAACCTTAACCTAAACTTGAAAACCCAAAGCAAAACCCGATCCCGAACCCGAACACAATTTCCTAAACCTAAACCTTAACCTATTCTCAATTCCCTGTAGCTATAACCTATAACCTACCTATAACCTTAACCTAAAACCTAAATGTGTTCTCAAATCATTAAATCTAAACCTAGACCTAATCCTAATCTCAACTCCCTAACCTAAACCTAAACCTAAACTTGAAAACCCAAACCAAAACCCAATCCCGAACCTGAACCCGATTTCCTAAACCTAAACCTAAACCTATTCTTAATTCCCTACAGCTATAACCTATAACCTTAACCTAAAACCTAAATGTCCTCTCAAATCCCTAAACCTAAACCTACACCTAATCCTATTCTCAACTCCCTAACCTAAACCTAAACCTAAACTTCAAAACCCAAACCTAAACCCGAACCCGATTTCCTAAACCTAAACCTTAACCTATCCTCAATTCCATACAGGTATAACCTATAACCTACCTATAACCTAAACCTATAACCTAAACCTAAACATAAACCTAAAGCCTAAATGTGTTCTCCAATCCCTATAGCTAAACCTACACCTAATCCTAATCTCAACTCCCTAACCTAAACCTAAACCTAAACTTGCAAACCCAAAGCAAAACCCAATCCCGAACCCAAACCAGATTTCCTAAACCTAAACCTTAACCTATTTTCAATTCCCTACAGCTATAACCAATAACCTACCTATGACCTTAACCTAAAACCTAAACCTAGAACCTAAATGTGTTCTCAAATCCCATAACCTAAACCTACACTGAATGTTAATCCCAACTCCATATCCTAAACCTAAGCCTAAACTTGAAAACACAAACCAAAACCCGTTCCCGAACCCGAACTCGATTTCCTAAACCTAAACCTTAACTTATTCTCAATTCCCTACAGCTATAACCTATAACCTACCTATAACCTTAACCTAAAACCTAAATGTGTTCTCAAATCCGTAAACCAAAACCCACAGCTAATCCTAATCTCAACTCCCTAACCTAAACGTAATCCTAAACTTCAAAACTCAAACCAAAACCCAATCTCGAACCCGAACCCGAATTCCTAAACCAAAACCTTAACCTATTCTCAATTCCCTACGGCTATAACTCATAACCTACCTATAACCTTAACATAAAACCTAAACCAAGAACCTAAATGTGTTCTTAAATCCCTAAACCTAAACCTCCACCTAATGTTATCTCAACTCACTTACCTAAACCTATACCGAAGCTTGAAAACCCAATCTAAAACCCGATCCAGAACCCGAACCCGAACCCGATTTCCTAAACCTAAATCTTAACCTATTCTCAATTCCCTACAGCTATAACCTATAACCTACCTATAACCATATCCTAAAACCTAAATCTAAAACATAAATGTGTTCTCAAATCCTTACACCTAAACCTACACCTAATCATAATCTCAACTCCCTAACCTAAACCTAATCCTAAACTTGAAAACTCAATGTAAAACCTGATCCCGAAACCGAACCCGATTTCCTAAACCTAAACCTTAACCTATTCTCAATTCTCTACAGCTATAACCTATAACCTACCTATAACCATATCCTAAAACCTAAATGTGTTCTCAAATCCCTAAACCTAAGCTACACCTAATCCTAATCTGAACTCCCTAACCTAAACCTAAACCTAAACTTGAAAACCAAAAGTAAAACCTGATCCTGAAACCGAACCCAATTTCCTAAACATAAACCTTAACCTATTCTCAATTCCCTACAGCTATAACCTATAACCTACCTATAACCTTAACCTAAAACCTAAACCTAGAACCTAAATGTGTTCTCAAATCCCTAAATCTAAACCACACCTAATGCTAATCTCAACTCACTTACCTAAACCTAAACCTAAGTTTAAAAACCCAAACCAAAACCCGATCTCGAACCCGAATCTGATTTCCTAAACCTAAACTAAAATCGATTCTCAATTCCCTATAGCTATAACCTATTACCTACCTATAACCTAAACCTAAAACCTAAACCTAAAACTAAACCTAAAACTAAACCTAAAACCTAAATGTGTTCTCAAATCCCTAAACCTAAACCTACACCTAATCCTATTCTAAACCCCCTAACCTAAACCTAAACCTAACATTGAAAACCAAAAGAAAAACCCTATCCCGAACCTGAACCGAATTTCCTAAACCTAAACCTTAACGTATTCTCAATTCCTTACAGCTATAACCTATAACCTACCTATAACCTTAACCTAAAACATAAAACTAGAACCTAAATGTGTTCTTAAATCCCTGAACCTAGACCTACACCTAATGCTAATCTCAACTCACTTACATAAACCTAAACCTAAGCTTGAAAACCCAAACCAAAACTTGATCCCGAACCTGAACCCGATTTCCTAAACCTAAACCTTAACCTATTCTCAATTCCCTTCAGCTATAACCTATAACCTACCTATAACCTTAACCTAAAACCTAAACCTAATACCTAAATGTGTTCTAAAATCCCTAAACCTAAACCTACACCTAATCCTAATCTCCACTCCCTAACCTAAACCTAAACCTAAACTTGAAAACCCAAAGTAAAACCCGAACCCAATTACCTAAACCTAAACCTAATCCTATTCTCAATTTCCTACAGCTATAACCTATAACCAACCTATAACCTTAACCTAAAACCTAAAAGTGTTCTCAAATCCCAAAACTAAAAACTTAAATGTGTTCTCATATCCCTAAACTTAAACCTACACCAAATCCTAATCTTAACTCCCTAACCTAAACCTAAACCTAAACTTGAAAACCCAAACCAAAACCCAAACCCGAACCAGAACCCGATTACCTAAACCTAAACCTAAACCTATTCTCAATTCCCCACAACTATAACCTTTAACCTACCTATAACCTTAACCTAAAACCTAAATCTAAAACCTAAATGTGTTCTCAAAGCCCAAAACCTAAACCTACACCAAATCCTAATCTCAACTCCCTAATTTAAACCTAAACCTTAACTTGAAAACTCAAACCTAAACCCGAACCAGATACTGAATCCAATTACCTTAACCTAAACCTTAACCTATCCTCAATTCCCTACAGGTATAACCTATAACCTACCTATAACCTAAACCTATAACCTAAACCTAAATGTAAACCTAAAACCTAAATGTGTTCTCTAATCCCCAAAGCTAAACCTACACCAAATCCTAATCTCAACTCCCTAACCTAAACGTAAACCTAAAATTGAAAACCCAAAGCAAAACCCAATCCTGAACCAGAACCCGATTTTCTAAACCTAAACCTTAACCTATTCTCAATTCCCTACATCTATAACCTATAACCTACCTATGACCAAAACCAAAAACCTAAACCTAGAACCTAAATGTGTTCTCAAATCCCTTAACCTAAACCTACACCTAATGCTAATTTCAACTCCCTAACCCAAACCTAAGCCAAAACTTGAAAACCCAAACCCAAACCCGATCCCGAAGCCGAACCCGATTTCCTAAACCTAAACCTTAACCTATTCTCAATTCCCTACAGCTATAACCTATAACCTACCTATAAACTTGACCTAAAACATAAATGTGTTCTCCAATCCCTAAACCTAAACGTATAACTAATCCTAATCTCAACTCCCTAACCTAAACCTAAACCTAAACTTGAAAATTTAAACCAAAACCCAAACCCGAACCCGAACCCGATTTCCTAGACCTAAACCTTAACCTATTCTCAATTCCCTACAGCTATAACCTATAACCTACCTATAACCTTAACCTAAAACCTAAACCTAGAATCGAAATGTGTTCTCAAATCCCTAAACCTAAACCTACACCTATTGCTAATCTCAACTCACTTACCTAAACCTAAACCTAAGCTGGAAAACCCAAACCAAAACTCGATCCCGAACCCAATCCCGATTTCCTAAACCTAAACCTAAACTTATTCTTAATTCCCTATAGGTATAACCTATAACCTACCTGTAACCTTAACCTAAAACCAAAATGTCTTCTCAAATCCCTAAACCTAAACCTACACCTAATCCTAATCTCAACTCCCTTACCTAAACCTAATCCTAAACTTGAAAACCCAAAGCAAAACCCGAACCCAATTACCTAAACCTAAACCTAAACCTATTCTTAGTTCCCTACAGTTATAACCTATAACCTACCTATAACCTTAACCTAAAACATAAACCTAAAACCTAAATGTGTTCTTAAATCCCTAAACCTAAAAGCTAAATGTGTTCTCAAATTCCTTAACCTAAACCTACACAGAATCCTAATCTTAACTCCCTAACCTAAACCTAAACCTAAATTTGAAAACCCAAAGTAAAACCCGATCCTGAACCCGAACCCGATTACCTAAACCTAAACCTTAACCTATTCTCAATTCCCTACGGTTATAACCTATAACCTTCCTATAACCTTAACCTAAAACCTAAATGTGTTCTCAAATCCCTAAACCTAAACCTACACCTAATCTAAATCTCAACTCCCTAACCTAAACCTAATCCTAAACTTAAAAATCCAAACCAAAACCCAATCTCGAACCGGAACCCGATTTCCTAAACCTAAACCTAAACCTATTCTCAATTCCCTACAGCTATAACCTATAACCTTAACCAAAAACCTAAATGTGTTCTCAAATCCCTAAACCTAAACCTACACCTAATCCTATTCTCAACACCCTATAGGTATAACCTATAACCAACATATAACCTAAATGTAAACCTAAACTTGATAACCCAAACCTAAACCCGAACCCGAACCCGAACCCGAACCCGATTTCCTAAACCTAAACCTTAACCTATCCTCAATTCCCTACAAGTATAACCTATAACCTACCTATAACCTAAACCTATAACCTAAACCTAAATGTAAACCTAAAACCCAAATGTGTTCTCCAATCCCTAATGTTAAACCTACACTTAATCCTAATCTCAAATCCCTAACCTAAACCTAAACCTAAACTTGAAAACCCAAAGAAAAACCCAATGTTGAACCCGAACCCGATTTCCTAAGCCTAAACCTGAACCTATTCTCAATTCCCTACAGCTATAACCTATAACCTACCTATGACCTTAACCTAAAACCTAAACCTAGATTCTAAATGTGTTCTCAAATCCCTTAGCCTAAACCTACACCTAATGCTAATCTCAACTCCCTAACCTAAACCTAAGCCTAAACTTGAAAACTCAAACCAAAACCCGATCCTGAACTCGAACCCGATTTCCTAAACCTAAACCTTAACCTATTCTCAATTCCCTACAGTTATAACCGATAACCTACCTATAACCTTTACCTGAAACATAAATGTGTTCTCAAATCCCTAAACCTAAACCTACACCTAATCCTAATCTCAACTCCCTAACCTAAACCTAAACCTAAACTTGAAAACCCAAAGCAAAACCCGATCCCAAACCCGAACCCGATTACCTAAACCTAAACCTAAACCTATTCTCAATTTCCAACAGCTATAACCTATAGTCTTCCTATAACCTTAACCTAAAACCTAAATGTGTTCTCAAATCCCTAAACCAAAAACCAAAATGTGTTCTCAAATCCGTAAACCAAAAATCAAAAACCCAAACCCGAACCTGATTTCCAAAACCTAAACCCAAACCTATTCTCAATTCCCTACAGCTATAACCTATAACCCACCTATAACCTAAACCTAAAATCTAAATGTGTTCTCAAATCCCTAAACCTAAACCTACACCTAATCTTATTCTCAACTCCCTAACCTAAACCAATACCTAAACTTGAAAGCCCAAACCTAGACCCGAACCCGAACCCAAACCCGATTTCTTAAACCTAAACCTTAACCTAACCACAATTCCATACAGGTATAATAACCTACCTATAACCTAAACCTATAACCTAAACCTACACATAAACCTAAAACCTAAATGTGTTCTCCAATCCCTATAGCTAAACCTACACCTAATCTTAATCTCAACTCCCTAACCTAAACCTAAACCTAAACTTGAAAACCCAAAGCAAAACCCAATCCCGAACCCGAACCCAATTTCCTAAACCTAAACCTTAACTTATTCTCAATTCCCTACAGCGATAACCAATAACCTACCTATGACCTTAACCTAAAACCTAAACCTAGAACCTAAATGTGTTCTCAAATCCCTTAACCTAAACATACACCTAATGTTAATCTCAACTCACTAACCTAAACCTAAGCCTAAACTTGAAAACACAAACCAAAACCCGTTCCCGAACCCAAACTCGATTTCCTAAACCTAAACCTTAACTTATTCTCAATTCCCTACAGCTATAACCTATAACCTACCTATAACCTTAACCTAAAACCTAAATATGTTCACAAATCCCTAAACCAAAACCTACACCTAATCCTAATCTCAACTCCTTAACCTAAACCTAATCCTAAACTTGAAAACTCAAACCAAAACCCAATCCCGAACCCGAACCCGAATTCCTAAACCAAAACCTTAACCTATTCTCAATTCCCTACGGCTATAACCCATAACCTACCTATAACCTTAACATAAAACCTAAACCTAGAACCTAAATGTGTTCTCAAATCCCTAAACCAAGACCTACACCTAATGTTATCTCAACTCACTTACCTAAACCTATACCGAAGCTTGAAAACCCAATCCAAAACCCGATCTAAAACCCGAACTTGATTTCCTAAACCTAAATCTGAACCTATTCTCAATTCCCTACAGCTATAACCTATAACCTACCTATAACCATATCCTAAAACCTAAACCTAAAACCTAAATATGTTCTCAAATCCCTAAACCTAAACCTACACCTAATCCTAATCTCAACTCCCTAACCTAAACCTAATCCTAAACTTGAAAACTCAATTTAAAACCTGATCCCGAAACCGAACTCGATTTCCTAAACCTAAACCTTAACCTATTCTCAATTCCCTACAGCTATAACCTATAACCTACCTATTACCATATCCTAAAACCTAAACCTAAAACCTAAATGTGTTCTAAAATCCCTAAACCAAAACCTACACCTAATCCTAATCTGAACTCTCTAACCTAAACCTAAACCTAAACTTGAAAACCAAAAGTAAAACCTGATCCTGAAACCGAACCCAATTTCCTAAACCTAAACCTTAACCTATTCTCAATTCCTTACAGCTATAACCTAAAACCTACCTATAACCTTAACCTAAAACCTAAACCTAGAAACTAAATGTGTTCCCAAAACCCTAAACCTAAACCTACACCTAATGCTAATCTCAACTCACTTACTGTAACACCCTGAAAATCGGGGGTCGTGTATAAACTCAACTCCCGAGTTCCAGACCGTCACTTATGCAACAAAAATGGTTATGATTCAATGTTGTCTGATTTAAAGCATTCACATGAGTAAAAGTATACCAAAACTGCAATTCATACTTCAGATCCAGTGATAAAAGCAAGCGGAAGACTAAACAATATATATATCACTGTATGGAAAAACAACGTAATCTCAACTGTCTCCAAAGTATGACTACATCTCTGAGTCTCATATACATGTAAATAGACAAAAGAATAAGTTCAAAATAGTCCCACTGAAGTCCCCCTCGATCCAGGTCACCTACGGGAAGCCGTCGTGATACTGCATATACGAGAACTCATCCTGGTCCTCGTCAATCTCCGGCTCCACCTCCTGGATCTCGTCGTCACCTGCAACTACAACAGGGTCTGGTGGGTGTTGCAAACACCATCCCGTAACGTGGAAATGAGGGATCAACTCAGTGGAATCATAGAGCAAAGATTAGCATGTTCACAATTCAATCACGCGATAATAGTAAAGCAGTAAATCAGACAATTCTAATACTGTTGTTAATGCAAGATGATATGACGTGATGTATGCCCTCACCGACGATCACCCTCATGCGGCAACATCTTACGACCGCAGCATGCCACACTCCCTAGAGTGCTCCACATCTTCCAGGCACATGCAATGCTATGGTGATATGATTACCAAGTTGTTATTAGTCCATTCAAACAGCAGGATTGGGAAACTAAGGTACTTCCCTTGTATCAATCCCAACACGGATCCTGTCTAGGGTCGTCACTCCTAGTAATCTCATACGATGTACATTTCGTAGGTCACTGCAAGGGCTGCCAGGGCTGTTGCTCGCACTCGTTGCACCGCTCCCCCATCACCTTATCAATACAGGTCTACTGTACTCTACTGCACAGAAGGGTCGTCGCCTCCCGTGAACTCAGAATACGCTCGCGGTCACTACAAAGGGCTCGTCGCCTGATCAGTGTAGGCCGACAGCTAGAATATAGTGTCCCATACCACCATAATCTGCTCACGAGTCAAGGTGCTCACTGGTCACTACGGGGAGGTTTGTGGCCCCGGCGTAGGCCGACAGCTCGACCACGGTGTCCCATACCACCATGCCCGGCTCATGAGTCTTCGTGGATCAAGGTACCACGGTTAATAGGGTTTACAATGGTAAGTTCAGTACCCTAGGTTCAGGCAGTTATGATACATACAAGGTGAACAAACATCGGTCAGTCGGGTTACTTGACGGACTCGACTAGCGCGATCGCATCTCGAATTGAACGACATGAAGTGCGTAAAACACTTCGCGTGGCCTAACCACTGCCGCCAACTCTCAACACGAATCACATTCATCGACGCGTCGTTCGTGGCTATGACCAGTCAGCCACGAATTCGTTCGGTTACCGACTGCCTGGACTAAGTCAAGTCCCACACATCTATTGAATTACATTAACGCTATATACCAGGGTATTGGAATTGAAACACATCATGTGAGCATGTTAGCACATGTTATAACATTCAACTAAGGCAAATCTTCAAGGCATACTTCCCATGTATATTCAACTTAAGCAAATCTTCAAGGCGTACTTTCTATGCATGTAGTGTAATCATGCATAAGGTAAGCATGTAGGAAATCATTTAGGTCAGCATATTAATCATGAAATCAATCTCAAACTACTACATAACATCATTCAATACAATACATACTAATACAAGCATTTATACAAACACATACACTACACACTTAAGTCCACATATAGTATGTCGACCCAAAGTGCGCAACTTGGCGAATCTCTTCGCCAAACTGATTATGCAAGCATTCCTAACTCTCTAATGCGGCGACAAATCATGTCAATCACGTCAGAAAATTATGCATGGAGACCGTACTTCCTACAAATGACTAAAATGCCCTAAATCTCATATTCTTCGTTAATTTGCGAAACAGGAAACGGAGAGCATGTTGTACATGTCAAACGGCGATGCCGTCGATAATCTACTATTAAACGACATTGAAAGTGTTGTAAACCGACAATCAAAGCGTCTAAAATCCTCACCTAAGCTCTTACGGTCGCGGGATTTTGAACGGAGCGTGTACGCTTCGTCTACGACAGTAGGAGAACCTGATTTATGGATTTAGTTAGCTAACATATTCAGAATCTACATAAACCCTAAATCAGCAAGTTTTTGGGGTTTTTCTATACCTGAAAAAGTGAAAAAATCACCAGCCAGGTGATTGGAATGAAGTGTTGAAGCAGCAACCGTTGGTGGCTCGGAAGCGGGAAAAATCTCCTCTTCCCTTTCTCTCAAACTCTCTCTCTCTTTTCTAGGGTTTAGTGAAATTCGTATGCAAGGAAGGAATGAGGGTTTCAACCCCTTTTATAAGCTTGGAAACGCCGAAAATAGGCTCCGGGACGAAGTTTACTTATTGTCTATCCATTTCGGGGCTGTTTCGGTCCAAAAACTGATTTCTGGTGGTCCCCTGGTCGATTGCGATTAGACTTAAGCTCATGGGTACCAGATGTACCTCGTATTAAGTTTTCAGTCTGGCAGGGTTCGCAGATCGCACGTGGCGGACCAGTTTCAGTTCAGCGGTCACCGCACATAGATCAGGGCTGAAAGTTCCATGATAATAAATAGATATTTTTCCTGATCCGAGGGTGTAATCTGGATGAATTCTGACGGTCAGAACGCTTAATACTGACGCGTCAAGTCGTGTGCCAGATCTAAATTTGAAATTCCCAATTCGTCCCTATTCGCGGTCGCTTCAGTCCGGGTTCAACGAAATACTCTGTGATTATCGGTTTGACTTGATTTTCGAGATGATTGTCAAGTCCAGCTGGGCGGTTCTAACGGTCTAAGATAGGAGGTATCAGACCTTCGACGCGCGGTCTAAATCCAATACAAAAGTTCAATATGGTCCAGAGGACAAACCTGCTTAGAGTTGGATCCAAGTTTATAGAGTATTGTAGAGTTGTCTGTTCTACTCGATTTGGGTCTTGTAGAATGTATTTAAAGTGATCAGGGACTATTTTTCAGCTACTCTAGCGTTGCGCTAGCTAACTTACGTTTAATTTCCATGGAAATTATTTATACGCGATTACGGGTCAAATCGGTACTCGATTCCAAGTACGGATTTTTCACGGGCGTTACAATCTATCCCCCTTAACAAATAATTTCGTCCTCGAAATTTATACCTGTTCGTACTCCTCGAGAAGCTGTGGGTAATTCTTTCTGATCTCGGCTTCTGTCTCCCAAGTAGCCTCCTCCTCAGAGTGATGCGTCCATAGTACCTTCACAAGGGGAGTCATCTTGCTACGCAGTACCTGCTCCTTCCGGTCTAAGATGCGTGTCGGTCGCAGGATATAAGTAACATCCTCTCCTAACTGCACCTGCTCCCACCTGATGATATGGGAAGGATCAGCAACGTACTTCTTCAGCATAGAAACATGAAATACGTTGTGGACGCTCGCGAGGGGCGTGGGTAAAGCCAATCGGTAAGCCACTGCTCCCACACGATCGAGGATCTGAAATGGACCAATGAATCGCGGTGCCAGCTTCCCCTTCTTCCCGAACCGAAGGACTCCCTTCATAGGGGAAACTCGCAAAAACACATGATCCCCGACTGTGAACTCTAGTGGTCTCCGTCTCGTATCGGCGTAGCTCTTCTGTCTGCTCTGCGCTGTAAGAAGCCGACGTCGAATAATATCAATCTTCTCTGACGTCGCCTGCACCAACTCTGGGCCAATCAAGCTGCGCTCACCGACCTCTAACCAGCAATGCGGTGCGCGACAAGGTCGCCCATACAGCGCCTCATAGGGTGCCATGCCGATACTCGTCTGGAAGCTATTGTTGTACGCAAACTCCGCATATGCAAGACAGTCATCCCAACTGTCCTTGAAGTCCAATGCACAAGCCCGCAACATGTCCTCCAGGATCTGGTTCACTCGCTCCGTCTGTCCGTCCGTCTGTGGGTGGAAGGCAGTACTGAACTTCAACTTCACACCCATAGCCTCCTGAATGCGAGTCCAGAAAATAGAAGTGAACCGCGTGTCTCTGTCCGACACGATCTCCAACGGAACTCCATGCAGATGCACAATCTCTCGGATATACAATCTAGCCAGCTCGTCTGCAGAGTTCGTAACTCTGATCGGTAGGAAGTGCGCCGACTTCGTCAATCGGTCGACGATCACCCAAATGGAATCATGCCCCTTCCTCGTCTTTGGCAACCCAGAAATGAAGTCCATGGAAATGAAATCCCACTTCCACTCTGCAATCGGCATGGGCTGCAAAAGTCCAGGTGGTCGGCGATGCTCTGCCTTCACCTGCTGACAAGTAAGACAACGGGACACGAACTCAGCAATGTGGGTCTTCATACCTTCCCACCAATACGTCCTCTTCACGTCACGATACATCTTCGTGCTGCCAGGATGCATCGCGAGTCTAGTAGAATGCGCAGCCTCGAGAATCTCTCGTCTCAAGTCAGGGACATCTGGGACGCATAGGCGGCCACGGTAACGTAAGCCTCCATCCATACCAACTCGCCAGTCGGCGTCAGCATCATCACTGGCCTGCTCTCGAAGCTCAGTAAGATGCGCGTCGTCCCTCTGCGCCTCGATGACACGGTCATCGATCTGGGATCGCACCTGTACGTGTGCGATGAACTCAAATGGCTCCTCTACGGTGAGTTTCTGCTCAAAGTCTCGCAAAAACTCCACCATATCCCACTCGGCAACCATCAGCGGAGCCGCAAACTCTATCGCCTTCTTGCGGCTCAACGCATCAGCCACAAGGTTCGCCTTCCCAGGATGGTAAGAGACTTCAAACTTGAAGTCCTTCAGCGTCTCCATCCATCGCCGTTGCCTCATATTCAAGTCTCGCTGCGTGAATATGTACTTGAGGCTCTTGTGGTCGCAAAAGAGCTCGAACTCCTCTCCGTAGAGGTAATGTCTCCAGAGTCTCAGTGCGAATATAACGGCTGCCAACTCCAGGTCGTGTGTAGGGTAATTCTCCTCGTGCTTCCTTAATTGTCTCGAGGCATACGAAATTACCCTGTCCCTCTGCATAAGGACACAACCCAAACCAACGCTAGACGCGTCAGTGTATATAGTGTATCTAACCCCCTGCTCTGGCAATACTAGCACAGGGGCGGACGTAAGTCTGTCCTTCAGCTCCTGAAAAGCTGACTCCGCCTTATCATTCCAGGCGAACTTCACGTCCTTCCGTGTCAACTGAGATAAGGGTCTTGCGATCTTCGAGAAGTCCTGAATGAAACGCCGATAGTAGCCAGCGAGACCCAAGAAACTCCTCACCTCAGTGACAGAACCAGGCTGCTCCCAGTCCTGCACCGCAGTTACCTTAGACAGGTCAACTGCCATGCCGTCCTTGGACACCACGTGTCCCAGAAACTTCACCTCCTGCTTTCAGAAGTCGCACTTCTTGTACTGTGCGAACAACTGATGTCGTCTGAGCGTATCAAGGACCAAACGCAAGTGCTCCTCATGCTTCTCTCGACTCCTAGAGTATACCAAAATGTCGTCGATGAAGACAACGACGAATCGATAGAGGAAAGGTCGAAAAACCCAGTTCATCAGATCCATGAACACGGCCGGTGCGTTCGTGAGACCGAACGACATCACGAGGAACTCGTAGTGACCAAAACTGGTCCTGAATGCTGTCTTCTGCACGTCCTCATCTCTGACGCGCAGCTGATGATATCCTGACTGAAGATCAATCTTCGAGAAGTACTGCGCTCCTCTCAACTGATCAAACAAGTCATCGATCCTGGGCAAAGGGTACTTGTTCTTCACTGTGAGCTGGTTCAGCCTGCGATAATCAATACACAATCGCAGCGAACCATCCTTCTTCTTCACGAACAAGACCGGTGCTCCCCAAGGAGATACGCTAGGCCGTATAAAGCCAAGCTCTAGCAGACCATCAATCTGCGTCCGCAACTCCTCCATCTCACAAGGTGCCATGCGATACGTCGGCAGTGAGACGGGTGTAGAACCAGGAATCAGATCGATAGTGAAATCGATCTCACGTCGGGGCGGCAAACCAGGGATCTTCCTGAACAGATCCCCGAACTCAGAAACAACTGGCGTCTGCTCAAGTACCTGGGCACCAGCGTCGCGCAATAGAGTGGCGTAGCTAAGAATGCGGAAAGGAAGATTTACCCGCACTGAAAATGTGAAAGGCGTGCCCTCAGGCTCGTACACCGTCACCACACGAGCCTCGCAGTCAATCTCGGCTCTCGCTGCAGTCAACCAGTCCATGCCAAGAATGACGTCGAGATATACGAGCGAGGGATTGACGACCAGATCAAGAGTCATCGTCCTGCCTCCCAGATCAACTAAACAACCCTCACACATCTGGGTGACATCCGAATAATCTCCATGAGCTGCAAGGACTCGCACGCTATCCATAGTGATAGTCTGCAACCCAAGACGTCTGACTACGGCACGCGATATCAAAGAAATCGTGGAACCAGTGTCCACCATGACAAGAACGGGAGTACCTCCGATATGGCCCGTGACCTCGAAGGCTGAATGCTGGAAAGTCAGCGTCGTAGCTGCCTCAGCGGTCAGTGCATGAACTCGTGCCTGCTGTGGCCGGTTCGGCCGCTGTGTCAAGGGCCGTGGAGGCTGTCGAATCTGCGATACCGTAGGTCTAAACGAAGGATGCGCAGGAGCTGACCGTATAGGCGGTGCTGATATCGCCTGTGGACGTACACGATCAATCTTCTGCGGCGGCGAGAACCCACTGTCCCGCATCCTGAAAAAACAACTCTGCGATAAATGGCCCGTCCTCCCACAGTATGTGCATAATAAATCAGGGCGCCGAAACGGTCGTACAGGCGCCGTGGTCCTGGTAGGAGGATCAATGCGAGGCCTCTTGCCCGCGAAGGGCCTATCTGGCAACTCCGGTCGCGGCCTGGAAGTAGTCGGGCCTCGAGATCGCGCCAGTCGATCCACGTCCTGCTCTGCCCGCATGGACATATGAACCAACTCCGCATAGGAAGAGAAACTGACGCAGCACATCTTCGACCGAATATCCGGTCGCAAGCCCTCCAAAAAGCGCCGTATGCGCATCTGCTCATCAGCCAGAATCGTCGGGACGTACCTGCCCAACTCTGTGAACCGATGCTCATACTCAGTAACCGTCATTGCTGCCTGCCTGAGACGGAGAAACTCATTCTCCCTCTCGTGCCTGTAGGTCTGGGGATAATACTTCTCATGGAAGCGGAACTCGAATGCTGCCCACGTCCATACGAAATCTGCGGCAACAGTCCGCAATATACTATCCCACCACATACTGGCCTCTCTCTCAAATAGGAAGGTAGCCAGCTCTACCTGCTCAGTCTCGGTACAGTGCAACATGCGTAGAATCTTCGACACTCGGTCGAGCCAGAACTCTGCCTCCTCGGGTCTGTGAGAACCCGAAAAAGTAGGAGGCCGCAAGCGCTGAAATCGCTCCAGTAGGCCCCGCGTGTCGGCAGAATTCCCCGCAGGGAAAGCAGGCTGCGCAGGATGTGCTATGCCCTCATCCTGGGCGTAAGTATAGGCATCCTCAGCTGGATGCGCAGGTGGTGCAGGTGGAGTAGAGGTAGTCGCACCCCCACCCTGGGCTAAAGTCCCAACTATAGTGGTCAATAGCTGCTGCTGCTGTAGCATCATAGCCATCATCTGCTCGAATCTATCAGGGGGTGGAGCAGGCTGTGGCGGATGAGGTGCGGAAGTAGATGCGCGCTGTGGCTCTCGAACTGATGGTGTAAATGGCGGTGGTCCATCTGTAGGACCAACAGCAGGCTGAGACGATCGAACAGTCTCAGGAATCGGGCCCACAGCAGGGTCCGGACGAGTGCCAGACTGAGAAGGAGTCTGATCCATCTGCTCAGACAATGAAAGCCGAACCGCACTCCTCGTAGTCTTAGGTGGCATTCCCTATATTCAAAATAGGGCGCAACCTTGTCAGTATCAATTGCACAAATACACCACAATCATTCACTAAAGAGTCAAAGGCATTCCATGCATTTCAATTAATCAAAATTATCACAATACAAGAGATATATCCTTACAAGCATCATGACTAGAATTACATGGAAATTAAGACAGTTAAGCAACAGCAACATAAGCAAAGCACTAGCCCTAATAGGCTTTACACACATAAAACAGGAAATGGCTAACTACTAATAATCAACATCAAAGATCGCATCGCTAGTCGGAATCTGGTGACGGAGGAGGAGCACCCTTATCCTGTAAACAACACAGGATTGCCTTCAAGGTGCGAGTCACCTTGCCAAATTTCTTCTTCGTAACGGCCTTGGCATCAGCGACCTCTGCTCGAAGTTCTTGGACTTCCCTTTGCAAAGCGGTCTGACTCTCCTCCATCCGAGCAATGCGATCGTCAATAGTAGTCTGCGCAGAAGGAGGAGGGCTCTCATCAGTAACCTGAGCCTCCTCTTCTGCTTCTTCCTGAGTCTCTTCCTGAACCTCTGCACTAGGTTCTTCTTCGCTTTGATCTTCCTCTTCATCAAAGTCATCCCCACTATCCCTTTCAAGTTGATTTTCACGATATTGCGACCCAATCTTCATCTTAACCATTGTCGACTCATCGATGGTGTGAATCGATACCGGCAATTTGGGTCCAAGTCTATAGGCAAACTCAAGCGCAATCTTGCAAATGAGTCGGCCAAAGGGAAGGGATTCGGATGTTCTCCTCGACCTGGCTATGAGAACTATCTGCCGTAAGATGAAAGTGGCCATACATACGTTCTCTCCTTGGGCCACCAGAAATAAGAAATCGACCATAAGACGTGTACATTCAATGCGGTTCGTCGACCTAGGATAAACATTGAACGTGCAGATATGGTGCAGCAGGCGCAGATCCTCAGACATATACGTCGCTTTGAGGCTATTATTAGGCTGTCATGGAACCAACTTACCGCACAGAAACCTGGTGCGGCGATCTCGTTCACGTCTAGTCCTCAAATTCTTCTCACTTGGATGTACATCACCTAGAGGCACGTTGAGAAGTCGCGCAACCAACCGGACGTCGATCGTAGCCATCCGATCTCTACCAAAAGGGATTTTGAACTGTAAGGGCTCCAAGGTAGGACTCTGGATGTTAGCATAGAAGGCACGAACAGTGCTCACATTAGCACGAGCGCGAGCTTCAAAGATCGGTCCCCAGTGCGCAGCTTCAATGCGTTCGAACAACAGATACTCGCCGAACAATCGCCCATCTACGTCCGCCTCAAATAACACTCTACGATCAGTGTATTCACCATGAGGCATCTCTGATAGAATGGTTCGTCCAAGGTGTGCATGGGGATCCAAATCCCGCTTTGTACGGCACTCCAGGACTGCAGCTGGACCTGCGGCGGCGCTTGAACTTGCGGCACCACCCCGCAGTCTTCTCGATCGAGCAGGGCGGCTCGGCCCAGCCTCGTCTGTCACAGTTTTCCTCTTACCCATCAAAGATATGATGGATGAGAGCGACAAAAGGCCCAAAATGGCTTCCACAAAAGCCATGAGAAATGCCGAAAACGCGGAGAAATGGCTGCCCAATCTGAAAAAAGGAAATCTAGGCGTCGTAGAGGGACGCTTCAAGCTTCCCAAGGCTGTACTTTCAGGGAAAAATACAAACAAAAAGATGGGATGAAGCAGCTCACGATTTCAGCACTATTTGGGGGATTTTGGAGCTCCAAATGGGAAAATCTTCAAGGAAAGGGGCTGCCAACACCCAATAATTGATGGGTGGTGGTTGGTTTTGGCCAAGGAAGGGTTTAAGAGTGGTTTGGGTCGCCGGGGTTTGGAATGGAGTGCTGAAAATCAAATCTAGGGTATGCAAGGGGGCTGTTTGTGAAGGAGAGGTGGGTTTTAGGAGTTTTCGTGATGTGGGAGTTACATAGGGGTGATGTGGAGGCCATTTAAGTGGGTGCGCCCGAAGGACAGCACCAACGGAGGTTGCCGGCCGGCGATGGCATCGCCGGTCAACTCGCAAGTTGACCGGTGGGACCCCATGGGTCTGGTCCCCCATGGTCCCAGGGCCCCAAAAAGTCAGGTCCCACCCCTTGGTTCATTGTATTTTGGTCTCTATGAGCCCAAACATGTGTTCGGGGATTTCTGGGTCCATATCGCAATCCCGAATACCAAACCATATGATACAGCATATGAATTTGGGGTAGAAGGAGCCAGTACATCTTTCTAGCTCCTTAGTTGCTAAAGAAAGTGAAGTTAGAATGGCCTTATGGCCATTTTTCATGAAATTTTACTATTCACTGTAAAATTTGGTGAATGTGCTAATTTGTGTTATTTTCACATTAGGTTTGATGCCTAATATGAAATAGATAAGAAAGAACTGAAGGTTAAAGTGTTTAGAGAAGGAATTTTGAAGATTTTTGGTGAAACGGGGTTTTTAAGCCCTGGCGATTGATTACTGGAGTCGTGGTCATCCCACGGCCCAAAGATTCACTTTTGCGGTTTAAAACCGCTCATAGGACGTCTCCACCCGACTTCCTTCAGCTTAGAAGTGATTCGGGTCGCTTTACGCGACCCGAGATACGTTACAGACTCGATCTTGCGATCGATCCTTATAGACTTCGCCTATCGGCGAATCTGTGATCCTAGAAGTGTTTCTAGACCCTTCTCGCACCCACCTAAGTCAAAGGAAGTGACAGCGTACGTCGCAAGACCATAACCCAGGCCCAGTATACTCTCATTCATGCTCTGATACCAACTTGTAACACCCTGAAAATCGGGGGTCGTGTATAAACTCAACTCCCGAGTTCCAGACCGTCACTTATGCAACAAAAATGGTTATGATTCAATGTTGTCTGATTTAAAGCATTCACATGAGTAAAAGTATACCAAAACTGCAATTCATACTTCAGATCCAGTGATAAAAGCAAGCGGAAGACTAAACAATATATATATCACTGTATGGAAAAACAACGTAATCTCAACTGTCTCCAAAGTATGACTACATCTCTGAGTCTCATATACATGTAAATAGACAAAAGAATAAGTTCAAAATAGTCCCACTGAAGTCCCCCTCGATCCAGGTCACCTACGGGAAGCCGTCGTGATACTGCATATACGAGAACTCATCCTGGTCCTCGTCAATCTCCGGCTCCACCTCCTGGATCTTGTCGTCACCTGCAACTACAACAGGGTCTGGTGGGTGTTGCAAACACCATCCCGTAACGTGGGAATGAGTGATCAACTCAGTGGAATCATAGAGCAAAGATTAGCATGTTCACAATTCAATCACGCGATAATAGTAAAGCAGTAAATCAGACAATTCTAATACTGTTGTTAATGCAAGATGATATGACGTGATGTATGCCCTCACCGACGATCACCCTCATGCGACAACATCTTACGACCGCGGCATGCCACACTCCCTAGAGTGCTCCACATCTTTCAGGCACATGCAATGCTATGGTGATATGATTACCAAGTTGTTATTAGTCCATTCAAACAGCAGGATTGGGAAACTAAGGTACTTCCCTTGTATCAATCCCAACACGGATCCTATCTAGGGTCGTCACTCCTAGTAATCTCATACGATGTACATTTCGTAGGTCACTGCAAGGGCTGCCAGGGCTGTTGCTCGCACTCGTTGCACCGCTCCCCCATCACCTTATCAATACAGGCCTACTGTACTCTACTGCACAGAAGGGTCGTCGCCTCCCGTGAACTCAGAATACGCTCGCGGTCACTACAAAGGGCTCGTCGCCTGATCAGTGTAGGCCGACAGCTAGAATATAGTGTCCCATACCACCATAATCTGCTCACGAGTCAAGGTAATCACTGGTCACTACGGGGAGGTTTGTGGCCCCGGTGTAGGCCGACAGCTCGACCACGGTGTCCCATACCACCATGCCCGGCTCATGAGTCTTCGTGGATCAAGGTACCACGGTTAATAGGGTTTACAATGGTAAGTTCAGTACCCTAGGTTCAGGCAGTTATGATACATACAAGGTGAACAAACATCGGCCAGTCGGGTTACTTGACGGACTCGACTAGCGCGATCGCATCTCGAATTGAACGACATGAAGTGCGTAAAACACTTCGCGTGGCCTAACCACTGCCGCCAACTCTCAACACGAATCACATTCATCGACGCGTCGTTCGTGGCTATGACCAGTCAGCCACGAATTCGTTCGGTTACCGACTGCCTGGACTAAGTCAAGTCCCACACATCTATTGAATTACATTAACGCTATATACCAGGGTATTGGAATTGAAACACATCATGTGAGCATGTTAGCACATGTTATAACATTCAACTAAGGTAAATCTTCAAGGCATACTTCCCATGTATATTCAACTTAAGCAAATCTTCAAGGCGTACTTTCTATGCATGTAGTGTAATCATGCATAAGGTAAGCATGTAGGAAATCATTTAGGTCAGCATATTAATCATGAAATCAATCTCAAACTACTACATAACATCATTCAATACAATACATACTAATACAAGCATTTATACAAACACATACACTACACACTTAAGTCCACATATAGTATGTCGACCCAAAGTGCGCAACTTGGCGAATCTCTTCGCCAAACTGATTATGCAAGCATTCCTAACTCTCTAATGCGGCGACAAATCATGTCAATCACGTCAGCAAATTATGCATGGAGACCGTACTTCCTACAAATGACTAAAATGCCCTAAATCTCATATTCTTCGTTAATTTGCGAAACAGGAAACGGAGAGCATGTTGTACATGTCAAACGGCGATGCCGTCGATAATCTACTATTAAACGACATTGAAAGTGTTGTAAACCGACAATCAAAGCGTCTAAAATCCTCACCTAAGCTCTTACGGTCGCGGGATTTTGAACGGAGCGTGTACGCTTCGTCTACGACAGTAGGAGAACCTGATTTATGGATTTAGTTAGCTAACATATTCAGAATCTACATAAACCCTAAATCAGCAAGTTTTTGAGGTTTTTCTATACCTGAAAAAGTGAAAAAATCACCAGCCAGGTGATTGGAATGAAGTGTTGAAGCAGCAACCGTTGGTGGCTCGGAAGCGGGAAAAATCTCCTCTTCCCTTTCTCTCAAACTCTCTCTCTCTTTTCTAGGGTTTAGTGAAATTCGTATGCAAGGAAGGAATGAGGGTTTCAACCCCTTTTATAAGCTTGGAAACGCCGAAAATAGGCTCCGGGACGAAGTTTACTTATTGCCTATCCATTTCGGGGCTGTTTCGGTCCAAAAATTGATTTCTAGTGGTCCCCTGGTCGATTGCGATCAGACTTAAGCTCATGGGTACCAGATGTACCTCGTATTAAGTTTTCAGTCTGGCAGGGTTCGCAGATCGCACGTGGCGGACCAGTTTCAGTTCAGCAGTCACCGCACATAGATCAGGGCTGAAAGTTCCATGATAATAAATAGATATTTTTCCTGATCCGAGGGTGTAATCTGGATGAATTCTGACGGTCAGAACGCTTAATACTGACGCGTCAAGTCGTGTGCCAGATCTAAATTTGAAATTCCCAATTCGTCCCTATTCGCGGTCGCTTCAGTCCGGGTTCAACGAAATACTCTGTGATTATCGGTTTGACTTGATTTTCGAGATGATTGTCAAGTCCAGCTGGGCGGTTCTAACGGTCTAAGATAGGAGGTATCAGACCTTCGACGCGCGGTCTAAATCCAATACAAAAGTTCAATATGGTCCAGAGGACAAACCTGCTTAGAGTTGGATCCAAGTTTATAGAGTATTGTAGAGTTGTCTGTTCTACTCGATTTGGGTTTTGTAGAACGTATTTAAAGTGATCAGGGACTATTTCCCAGCTACTCTAGCGTTGCGCTAGCTAACTTACGTTTAATTTCCATGAAAATTATTTATACGCGATTACGGGTCAAATCGGTACTCGATTCCAAGTACGGATTTTTCACGGGCGTTACACTTACGTAAACCTAAACCTAAGCATGAAAACCCAAACCAAAACCCGATCCCAAACCCGAATCCGATTTCCTAAACCTAAACTATAATCGATTCTCAATTCCCTATAGCTATAACCTATTACCTACCTATAACCTGAACCTAAAACCTAAACCTAAACTAAAACCTAAAACCTAAATGTGTTCTCAAATCCCTAAACCTAAACCTACACCTAATCCTAATCTCAACTCCCTAACCAAAACCAAAACCTAAACTTGAAAACCCAAAGAAAAACCCGATCTCGAACACGAACCCGATTTCCTAAACCTAAACCTTAACCTATTCTCAATTCCTTACAGCTATAACCTATAACCTACCTATAACCTAAACCTAAAACCTAAACCTAGAACCTAAATGTGTTCTCAAATCCCTGAACCTACACCTACACCTAATGCTAATCTCAACTCACTTACCTAAACCTAAACCTAAGCTTGAAAACCCAAACCAAAAACCGATCCCGAACCCGAACCCGATTTCCTAAACCTAAACCTTAACCTATTCTCAATTCCCTTCACTATAACCTATAGCCTTAAAATAAAACCTAAACCAAAGACCTAAATGTCTTCTCAAATCCCTAAACCTAAACCTACACCAAATCCTAATCTCCACTCCCTAACTTAAACCTAAACCTAAACTGGAAAACCCAAAGTAAAACCCGATCCCGAACCCGAACCCGATTACCTAAACCTAAACCTAAACCTATTCTCTATTTCCTATAGCTATAACCTATAACCTGCCTATAACCTTAACCTAAAATCTACATGTGTTCTCAAATCTCAAAATAAAAAACCTAAATGTGTTCTCATATCCCTAAACCTAAACCTACACCAAATCCTAATCTCAACTCCCTAACCTAAACCTAAACCTAAACCTAAACCTAAACTTGAAAACCCAAACCAAAACCCAAACCGAACCAGAACCCGATTACCTAAACCTAAACCTAAACCTATTCTCAATTCCCTACAACAATAACCTCTAACCTACCTATAACCTTAACCTAAAACCTAAACCTAAAACCTAAATGAGTTCTCAAAGCCCTAACCTAAACCCACACAGAATCCTAATCTTAACTCCCTAACCTAAACCTAAACCTAAATTTGAAAACCGAAAGTAAAACCCGATCCCGAACCCGAACCCGATTTCCTAAACCTAAACCTTAACCTATTCTCAATTCCCTACGGCTATAACCTATAACCTTCCTATAACCTTAACCTAAAACCTAAATGTGTTCTCAAATCCCTAAACCTAAACCTACACCTAATCCAATTCTCAACTCCCTAACCTAAACCTAATCCTAAACTTAAAAATCCAAACCAAAACCCAATCCCGAACCAGAACCCAATTTTCTAAACCTAAACCTAAACCTATTCTCAATTACCTACAGCTATAACCTATAACCTTAACCAAAAACCTAAATGTGATCTCAAATCCCTAAACCTAAACCTACACCAAATCCTATTCTCAACACCCTACAGGTATAACCTATAACCAACATATAACCTAAACCTAAACCTTAACTTGAAAACCCAAACCTAAACCCAAACCTGATCCCGAACCCGATTTCCTTAACCTAAACCTTAACCTATCCTCAATTCCCAACAGGAATAACCTATAACCTACCTATAACCTAAACCTTTAACCAAAACCTAAACGTAAACCTAAAACCTAAATCTGTTCTCCAATCCCTAAAGCTAAACCTACACCAAATCCTAATCTCAACTCCCTAACCTAAACGTAAAACTAAAATTGAAAACCCAAAGAAAAATCCAATCCCAATTTCCTAAACCTAAACCTTAACCTATTCTCAATTCCCTACAGCTATAACCTATAACCTACCTAAGACCATAACATAAAACCTAAACCTAGAACCTAAATGTGTTCTCAAATCCCTTAACCTAAACCTACATCTAATGCTAATCTCAACTCCCTAACCCAAACCTAAGCCAAAACTTGAAAACCCAAACCCAAACCCAAACCCGATCCCGAACCCGAACTCGATTTTCTAAACCTAAACCATAACCTATTCTCAATTCCCTACAGCTATAACCTATAACCTACCTATAAACTTAACCTAAAACCTAAATGTGTTCTCCAATCCCTAAACCTAAACCTATAACTAATCCTAATCTCAACACCCTAACCTAAACCTAAACCTAAACTTGAAAATCCAAACCAAAACCCAATCCCGAACCCAAACCCGATTTTCAAAACCTAAACCTTAACCTATTCCCAATTCCCTACAGCTATAACCTATAACCTACCTATAACCTTAACCTAAAACCTAAACCTAGAACCTAAATGTGTTCTCAAATCCCTAAACCTAAACCTACACCTAATGCTAATCTCAACTCACTTACCTAAACCTAAACCTAAGCTTGAAAACCCAATCTAAAACTCGATCCCGAACCCAAACCCGATTTCCTAAACCTAAACCTTAACCTATTCTTAATTCCCTATAGCTATAACTTATAACCTACCTGTAACCTTAACTTAAAACCAAAATGTCTTCTCAAATCCCTAAACTCAAACCTACACCTAATCTTAATCTCAACTCCCTAACCTAAACCTAAACATAAACTAGAAAACCCAAAGCAAAACCCGATCCCAAACCCGAACCCGATTACCTAAACCTAAACCTAAACCTATTCTCAGTTCCCTACAGTTATAACTAATAACCTACATATAACCTTAACCTAAAACCTAAACCTAAAACATGAATGTGTTCTCAAATCTCTAAACCTAAAATCTAAATGTGTTCTCAAATCTCTAAACCTAAACCTACACCTAATCCTAATCTTAACTCCCTAACCTAAACCAAAACCTAAACATGAAAACCCAAAGCAAAACCCGATCCTGAACCCGAACCCGATTTTCTAAACCTAAACCTTAACCAATTCTCAATTCCCTAAAGTTATAACCTGTAACCTACTTATAACCTTAACCTAAAACCTAAATGTGTTCTCAAATCCCAAAACCAAAATCCACACCTAATCCAAATCTCAACTCCCTAACCTAAACCTAAACCTAAACTTGAAAATCCAAACCACAACCCAATCCCAAACCAGAACCCGATTTCCTAAACCTAAACCTAAACCTATTCTCAATTCCCTACAGCTATAACCTATAACCTTAACCAAAAACCTAAATGTGTTCTAAAAACCCTAAACCTAAACCTACACCTAATCCTATTCTCAACTCCCTAACCTAAACCTAAACCTAAACTTGAAAACCCAAACCTAAACCCGAACCCGAACCCGAACCCGATTTCCTAAACCTAAACCCAAACCTATTCTAAATTCCCTACAGCTATAACCTATGACCTACCTATAACCTTAACCTAAAACCTAAATGTGTTCTCAAATCCCTATACCTAAACCTACACCTAATCCTATTCTCAACTCCCTAACCTAAACCTAAACCTAAACTCGAATCCGAACCCAAACCCGATTTCCTAAACCTAAACCTTAACCTATCCCCAATTCCATACATGTATAACCTATAACCTACCTATAACCTAAACCTAAACTTAAACCTAAAACCTGAATGTGTTCTCCAATCCCTATAGCTAAACCTACACCTAATCCTAATCTCAACTCCCTAACCTAAACCTAAACCTAAACTTGAAAACCCAAGGCAAAACCCAATCCCGAACCCGAACCTGATTTCCTAAACCTAAACCTTAACCTATTCTCAATTCCCTACAGCTATAACCGATAACCTACCTATGACCTTAACCTAAAACCTAAACATAGAACCTAAATATGTTCTCAAATCCCTTAACCTAAACCTACACCTAATGCTAATCTCAACTCTCAAACCTAAACCTAAGCCTAAAATTGAAAACCCAAACCAAAACCCGAACATGAACCCAAACCTGATTTCCTAAACCTAAACTTTAACCTATTCTCAATTCCCTACAATTATAACCTATAACCTACCTATATCCTTAACCTAAAACCTAAAACCTATTCTCAAATCCCTAAACATATAACCTAAACCTAAACGTAAACCTAAAACCTAAATGTGTTCTCTAATCCCTAAAGCTAAACCCACACCAAATCCTAATCTCAACTCCCTAACCTAAACATAAACCTAAAATTGAAAACCCAAAGCAAAACCCAATCCCGAACCTGAACCCGATTTCCTAAACCTAAACCTTAACCTATTCTCAATTCCCTACAGCTATAACCTATAACCAACCTATGACCTTAACCTAAAACCTAAACCTAGAACCCAAATGTTTTCTCAAATCCCTTAACCTAAACCTACACCTAATGCTAATCTCAACTCCCTAACCCAAACCTAAGCCAAAACTTGAAAACCCAAACAAAAACCCGATCCCGAACCCGAACTCGATTTCCTAAACCTAAACCTTAACCTATTCTCAATTCCCTACAGCTATAACCTATAACCTACCTATAACCTTAACCTAAAACCTAAACCTAAAACCTAAATGTGTTCTCAAATTCCTAAACCTAAACCTACACCTAATCCTATTCTCAACTCCCTAACCTAAACCTAAACCTAAACTTGAAAACCCAAACCTAAACCCGAACCCGAACCCGAACCAGATTTCCTAAACCTAAACCTTTACCTATCCTCAATTCCATACAGGTATAACCTATAACCTACCTAAAACCTAAACCTATAACCTAAACATAAACATAAACCTAAAACCAAAATGTGTTATCCAATCCCTACAGCTAAACCTACACCTAATCCTAATCTCAACTCCCTAACCAAAACCTAAACCAAAACTTGAAAACCCAAAGCAAAACCCAATCCCGAACCCGAACCCGATTTCCTAAACCTAAACCTTAACCTATTCTCAATTCCTTATAGCTATAACCGATAACCTACCTATGACCTTTAGCTAAAACCTAAACTTAGAACCTAAATGTGTTCTCAAATCCCTTAACCTAAACCTACACCTAATGCTAATCTCAACTCCCTAACCTAAACCTAAGCCTAAAATTGAAAACCCAAACCAAAACCCGAACATGAACCCAAACCCGATTTTCTAAACCTAAACCTTAACCTATTCTCAATTCCCTACAGTTATAACGTATAACCTACCTATAACCTTAACCTAAAACATAAATGTGTTCTCAAATCCCTAAATCTAAACCTACACCTAATCCTAATCTCAACTCCCTAACCTAAACCTAAACCTAAACTTGAAAACCCAAACCAAAACCCAATCCGGAACCCGAACCCGATTTCTTAAACCTAAACCTAAACCTATTCTCAATTCCCTACAGCTACAACCTATAACCTTAACCCACAACCTAAATGTGTTCTCAAATCTATCAACCTAAACCTACACCTAATCCTATTCTCAACTCCCTAACCTAAGCCTAAACCTAAACTTGAAAACCCAAACCTAAACCCAATCCCGAACCCGAACCCGATTTCCTAAACCTAAACCTTAACCTATTCTGAATTCCCTACAGCTATAACCTATAACCTAAACCTATAACCTAAATTTGTTCTCAAATCCCTAAACCTAAACCTACACCTAATCCTAATCTCAACTACCTAACCTAAACCTAAACCTAAACTTGAAAACCCAAAGCAAAAAAAGATCCCGAACCCGAACCCAAACTATAACTTATAACCTATAACCTATAACCTTAACCTAAACCTAACCAAAACCTATAACCTAAACCTAAACCTAAAATCTTAACCTAAACCTAAACCAAAACCTATAATATTACTAAACCAAAACCTATATCCTAAACCTTAATCTATAACCTACAAGCTATAACCTAAACTTATAACCTATACCTAACCTTAACCTAAGACAAAACCTTTAACCTAAACCTAAAAATAAAAAATTAAACTTCAACCTAAACTTAAAACCAAAATGTATTCGCAAATCCCTAAACCTAAACCTACACCTAATCCTGATCACAAATCCTTAACCTAAATCTAAACCTAAACTTGAAAACCCAAACCAAAATGAAATCCTAAACCCGAACCCGATTTCCTAAACCTATTCTTAATTCCCTGCAGCTATAACCTATAACCTTAGCCTAAAACCTAAATGTGCTATCAAATCCCTAAACCTTAACCTACACCTAATCCTATTCTCAACTCCCTAACCTAAACCTAAACCTAAACTTGAAAACCCAAAGTAAACCCCAATCCCGAAACCGAACCCGATTTCCTAAACCTAAACCTTAACCTATTCTCAATTCCCTACAGCTATAACCTATAACCTACCTGTAACCATATCCCAAAACCTAAACCTAAAACCTAAATGTGTTCTCAAATCCCTAAACCTAAACCTACACCTAAGCCTAATCCCAACTCCCTAACCTAAACCTAAACCTAAACTTGAAAACCAAAAGTAAAACCCGATCCCGAAATCGAACCCGATTTCCTAAACCTAAACCTTAACCTATTCTCAATTCCCTACAGCTATAACTTATAACCTACCTATAACCTTAACCTAAAACCTAAACCTATAACCTAAATGTGTTCTCAAATCCCTAAACCTAAACCTACACCTAATGCTAATCTGAACTCACTTACCTAAACCTAAACCTAAGCTTGAAAACCCAAACCAAAACCCGATCCCGAACCCGAATCTGATTTCCTAAACCTAAACCATAATTGATTCATAATTCCCTATAGCTATAGCCTATTACCTACCTATAACCTAAACCTAAAACCTAAACCTAAACCTAAAACCTAAATGTGTTCTTACATCCCTAAACCTAAACCCACACCTAATCCTATTCTCAACTCCCTAACCTAAACCTAAACATAAACTTGAAAACCAAAGCAAACCCCGATCTCGAACCTGAACTCGATTTCCTAAACCTAAACCTTAACCTATTCTCAATTCCCTACAGCTATAACCTATAACCTACCTATAACCTTAACCTAAAACCTAAACTTAGAACCTAAATGTGTTCTTAAATCCCTGATGTTAATCTATAACCTACAGCTATAACCTATAACCTACCTACACCTACTCCTAATGTTAATCTCAACTCACTTACCTAAACCTAAACCTAAGCTTGAAAACCCAAACCAAAACCCGATCCCGAATCCAAACCTGATTTCCTAAACCTAAACCTTAACCAATTCTTAATTTTCTTTAGTTATAACCTATAACCTACCTATTACCTTAACCTAAAACCTAAATGTCTTCTCAAATCCCTAAATCTAAACCTACACCTAATACTAATCTCAACTCCCTAACCTAAACCTAAACCTAAACTTGAAAACCCAAAGTAAAACCCGATCCCGAACTCGAACCCGATTGCCTAAACCTAAACCTAAACCAATTCTCAATTTCCTACAGCTATAACCTATAACCTTCTTATAACCTTAACCTAAAACCTAAATGTGTTCTCAAATCCCTAAATCAAAAACGTAAATGTGTTCTCATATCCCTAAACCTAAACCTACACCAAATCCTAATCTCAACACCCTAACCTAAACCTAAACCTAAACTTGAAAATCCAAAGAAAAACCCGATCCCGAATCCGAACCCGATTTCCTAAACCTAAACCTTCACATATTCTCAATTCCCTATAGCTATAACCTATAACCTACCAATAACCTTAACCTAAAACCTAAATGTGTTCTCAAATCCCTAAACCTAAACCTACATCTAATCCTAATCTCAACTCCCTAACCTAAACCTAAACCTAAACTTGAAAACCCAAACCAAAACCCAATCCCGAACCAGAACCCGATTTCCTAAACCAAAACCTAAACCTATTCTCAATTCCCTACAGCTATAACCTTTAACCTACCTATAACCTGAACCTAAAACCTAAATGTGTTCTCAAATCCCTAAACCTAATGTCACGCCCCAAACTCAAAAATTAGATTCATAAGAATCCCGATCGTCGAAACCGGTACCGACAGCCTCCGTAGTACCCCATTCTCGGCTCCTAGCATTTACATGCCAGATTCCGATCATGGGATCCTACAAGGAGGATTTTTTTTTGTACGCTTGACTCATAATAAGCATAACCACAAGATTTTCCAATTCACAAAGGCAACATCATCATCACATATCTACTAATATAATCATTTGATTACAACACAAAAAGGGAAATACATATATAGAAAAATCAAGCTCCAGAAGACCACTGCACGCTCCAAGCTCAACACTGTTGCAACCTAACATCACCTGCACGCATCTATCATGCATAAGCTTATAGAAAGCTTAGAGGGTGATGTAAGTGTGTGCACCAGGTAAGTGTCAAGTATTCAATACAATGCCATAATCATTCAATACCGGAAAACTGATAATCCATAAACCATACAATGTCTAAATAAGCAGAAACACTAACAAGAGCAGGAATTATCAGAGTAAGTAGAAATACTGACAAGATATAAATCATACAATAACAGAGTAAGCGGAAATATGGACAAGTCTATAAGTTAATCAATCTCAGAATACGCAATATAGAACAACTATGCGATATGGAGTCATAAAGAGTCAAATATCATATGCCGAGGATGCAATGTAATATACAATGTGAATGAAATAACCATGCTGGAGTGTGAAGTTGGGATGATAGTACGTAGTATCGCAAGCTATGGGGTCCACCACAAGAGACTTCTATCCAAACCAGTCTCATACCTAAATTTGGATAGTCAGACTCAACGTGGTAAACTCCTGATCTCAGGTTGGTCGCGTGCCCAACCAAAATTCTTACCGTAACGAAGGTACACAACAATTAGTTCCACACCATCAGCCCAAGTGGATAGTGAATGAATGAATGAATGAGCATGCAACTCCTACTCCGTAAGTCCACATATTAGTACGCTTCCTCTCTGGAAAATCACTGGGGTCTATTATACTCCAAACCAGATTACTGCCCCATCGCACGCAACAAGGTGAGTGGAAGAGACCTCACTATCCGCCTGCCAATATCGGGCCCGGCTCGTCGATAGCGGACCCATTCCTCGAGCTGGTCAGACTCAGCCTAGCATTGTCCCCTCCTCTCGGACAGGTAAGGCCGCACCCCCTTCCAACCTACCACGACACAGTGGAGAGCACAGCCATCTAGTAATCGGCACTCGACGCTCATCTACCCACTCGGTCTAGATGTTGGAGCAACCTCGAGAACCAAGAGGGTTTAGGGACTTTCACCCAGGGATATCTATTGCACCCCATGTAGAACATATTTTCAGTGCCCTATCTGGCCATCCACGATATGCCTGTGGAGGCTACAACCCTAATGTCGCTAGGGCATACAGTAATCACAGCACACAATACAAGATGCATGAGTCATACAATCCAGTCATGCATCAATCCTACGCATACCGTGTGCTCATGTGAGGCAATCTCCGCCTATCAGGGAGTCTCATAACAACCGGTATTATGAAATATGCAATGGTCAATCATATCTCATAACAAACATGCAGATGATGTGTATGGACATGTATCATGATGCTATGCAGTCACATACTCATAATCGGTATCAATAACCACAATCAACAATCGGCCTCGACATTGTGGACATCTAACCAACATTGCCCCAAGGAATGACCCTTACAGGGCCAAACACATAATGGGCTGACAGCCTCACACAAAGGCCTAATATACAACACAGTGGTCCTTGCACAAGGACCACAGATACATCATAAAGGGCCTCAACTACGGGTCGCATATACATCATATAGGTCTCGGCAATCAGCCTTAGCAATCGAAATCCGAATCGAAGTAGGCCTCAGTAATCGAAATCGATAATCGGTCACGATAATCGAAAATCAGCAATCGATCACGTCAATCGGAATCGATCGATAATCAAAGTTGGAAAATCGGTCACGTCGATTGAAATCGGCAATCGATCACGATAATCGAAATCCATCGAGAATCATAATCGGCAAATCTGTTACGTCAATCGAAATCGACAATCGGCAGTCAGAATCGACCTTGACACAAGGTGAGGTCCATAGATGGACGGTCAATGATGGATCAAGCAATGTCAATGGGGCCCAAGCATTTGGGTTAATCCACTAGAGAACGATGAGAATGGGCCTATCCAAGCCTAAAGGAAGGTCACAATGTGGACATCCAACCATCATTGCCCAACAATGTGGCTATTTAACCAACACTGCTCATAAGGAGTGGCCTATACAAAGGATTCATACACAACTTAATGGGCCATACGTACATCACACTGGGCCTCAACCGTGGGCCTTGAATACATCACAACGGGTCTTGCCCATGGGCCTCAGATTCAAGTCGGTGGGCCCTATCATATGGGCCTTGAATATA
This sequence comes from Magnolia kwangsiensis, assembly GCA_037074715.1. NCBI lineage: Eukaryota > Viridiplantae > Streptophyta > Magnoliopsida > Magnoliales > Magnoliaceae > Magnolia > Magnolia kwangsiensis. The sequence goes on along the minus strand of CM073572.1, from coordinate 185,235,388 downwards.
CATCATGATGAGCCTTATCATATGGGCTTCAAACACAAACAGACGGGACCCGTTACATAGGCTAAAAGTACAAATAAGTAGGCCCCACACATGGGCCAAAATACATCATGATGGGCCTCACGGATGGGCCATAATTATACCAAATTGGGCCCCATCATATGGACCGCAAACACATCACTGCAGGTTACACACATGGACAGCATGGATGTACAATACATACAACACGGCGGACTGCATGAATGGACATTATAGATATACAATACACACATCACGGCGGACCGCATACACAGGCCCAATGCACATTACCAAGGACCATGACCCATGAGCCTCAAATGCATCAAAAGGGCTATGACAAATAGAATCGGCAATCGACCACGTTAATCGATAATCAACCACGATCGGTAATCGGTCACGATAATCGGCCTCGATTGGTAATCGGTCAATCGGCCACGACAAACAGAATGGTAATCAGCCATGTCAATTATAATCGATAACGATCGGTAATCGGTTACGATAATCGGCCTCGATTGGTAATCGGTCAATCAGCCACGACAAACAGAATCGGTAATTAGCCATGTCAATTATAATCGGTAATGATCGGTAATCGGTCACGATAATCGGCCTCGATTGGTAATCGGTCAATTGGCCACGACAAACAGAATCGGTAATCGGCCATGTCAATTATAATCGGTAATTGGTCTATGACAATTGGGATCGACAATCGGCCTAAGGGAAGGTCACAATGTGAACATCTAACCATCATGGTCCATCAATGTGGACATTCAACCAACACTGCTCCCAAGCAGTGGTCCACATAGATTCAAACATAAAGTGGGCCCAAATATCCAATAGGTGGGCCACAAGTAGTCGTTATAAGTGGGCCTTACAAATGCAGCATGTGGGCCTACACATCACGATAGGTGGATACATTGGGCCGCACCAATAGGCCTCATATCTAACAAGTGGGCCGCATCAATGGGCCGCACTAATGGGCCTTATTAACATCAAGTCGGGCCTCAATAAATGGGTCGGAAACATATCACAATGGGTCACGACATACGGCCCAGAAATACGTCACAATGGGTCTTGACCCATGAGCTAAAAAAACATCCCAGTGGATCTTACCAAACGGGCCATAAACACAATAGGTGGGCCCCATCACATGGGCCAGAAATACAAACAGGTGGGCCCTGCACATGGGCCAAAAATACATCATGATGGGCTGTATCAATGGGCTGCACCATGGGCCTCATACATCACGTGGGCTGCATCAATGGACGACATAGATATACAGTACATTCATCATGGCGGGCCGCACAAATAGACTGTGTAGATATGCAATACATGCATCAATGGTGGACCCTTGAACAGTGCGAATATAGAATACATACACCCAGGTGGGCCCCATATATGCAGCAGATGGCCCCCACTAGATGGGCAACGTGGAACACAACACATACATCATCCTAGGGCCCACGCTGGGGGTAGTGCTGGATCGGGTGAGTACCACAGCAGCACTGTCCAAAAGACGGTGTGGATATCAAATAAATACATCAAGGTGGGTCCCATCCCACACGTGTAGCACGTGTGGGTTGGACCCCACACAATCTTAAAAATATGGCTAGACGGTGTGTATAAACACATACATTAAGGTGGGTCTGCACCAAAGGACAGGTGGACGGTAGTGGATATACAATACATTCACCAAGGTGGGTTTCCACCGTCCAGACAGTGGATGGTGGAGATATTTACATCACTTGGGGTCCATGTACACAACCGATATACCAAGGTGGGACCCACATAGATGGACGGTGTGAATGCAATAAATACCTCAGGGGCCCCATAGTCCAAACGGGTGGTGCGAATACAGCACATATAACATGGTGGATCCCACTTGCTGACACTGATACAACAACTGTATGGGTGGGTTCCACCGTCCACAGATGGATGATGGATAAAACACATCAGGGTGGGTCCCGCAATACGGTGCTGCTGAAGGGTGCGAGTACAACACCTATTTCAAGGTGGGGTCCACAGAATCACTGGATGGTTTAAGATACACATGTCATAATAGAGCCCATGATATGGACGATCCATCAAGGCAGGCCCCACACGGACGGTTGGATGAAACACATTCTTCACGGGTGGGGTCCCACCCGTCCAGATCTGCTGGATGGTGCAAATACAGCACGTACATCGAGGTGTGGCCCACCAGAACTTGTTGACGTCAATCACATGACCAGCTGCCTGCTGGTGTGAGTTACGTCAGCCAATCTGCTTCCAGTCAACAGGTGGGTCCCACGTGGGGCCCACCAGATATGCATCTAGTAAATATTATATATATAGAATATAATAATATCATGTTATATTTATGTATTTTTATATTTTATATTTTTATTTTTTATGGTGTTACAACGTTTGTAACGTCCAGGGACTGGATGTCCGTTGATGGACGGATGAATGCACATGAATACCATGTGGGACCCAACGTCTTGCTGCTGGACGGTGGAGTCACACATGGTAAAAATCAAGGTGGGTCCACATGTCCCATGTACGGACGGCGTGGATCAAAACACATATCAAGGTGGTCCCATCGTCCAGACCTGCTGGACGGTGCGAATGAATGCATACTCCATGGTGATCAGGCCCACAAAGCTACTGACGTAAATACAGCAGTGGGTCCCACACGTGTGGACGGAACATATATATCAGGTAGGTCTCACACGTGTGGCCCTGACATTTATCAAGGTGATATTTGTATTTCCACTCCATCCAGACATCCTGGACGTCCAGAGGATGGACGGTCTAAATGGAAGGCATCATCAAGGTGGGCCTACTTCTGGCCAGAGACGGATGGCATGGATACAACGCACACGTCAAGTGGGTCCCATGCAACGGCCCACCGTGGGTTGGATCAGATTGATATTTGTATATTATTTTATTTTTATTTATTTCCTTCATCAGATCTATCCTAAAATGGGCAGTAACATGGTGGGCCTCACGATCTGACGGTGAGGATAATATATTAAGATGAGTCTCACATATGTGGGCCCTCTAATTAACAAATGCAAACAAAAAAAAAAAATCACCCACCTTTTTCGTTTCTTCTTGGATCAATGGCAAGCTAAACTCCTCGGCTTCGACTTTGATGGATAATGATCGAGATTGGACGGTTGGATTGGGTGGTAGGAGGTGAGCCACACATGACTTTTTCCTCACCTTAGAAAACTATGGACGGTTGCTCTTGGGAGCTTGCTTGAAAATGGAGAAATGAGAGAGAGAGAGAGAGAGAGAGAGAGAGAGAAAATGGGATGTGAGTGATGGGTGAGGTGTACTTGACATTTAAGGGATAGGTTGCTTTGACTTTAGGGTTGCTTTGGTAAGGGAGTGATGGGATATGTACTTGACATATGAAGTGATTGATGTATACTTGATTGATGGGACATGTTGTAAATATTCTCTTGGGATTGAAAATGAGCGGCATTTTCTCGAACTGAATGCGGGCCCATATCTCTTGGCCCGGGCATTGCCTCGGCGCGAGAAATGCGGCATCAGAACCGCGCCGATGGCATGGTCGCTAGGGTACAAGTCTCAGATTTAACCAACTCTCGAAAACAGGATACGACTCATGATTACGGGTAAACATCGAATACAGATCGTGAGTCGTCAGAATTCAACTGTGGGGACCGCAAAAGCTAAAGGAACAGTATGGGCTAGGATACGAGACTTACACCTAAACCTACACCTAATCCTATTCTCAATGCCCTAACCTAAACCAAAACCTAAACATGAAAACCCAAAACTAAACCCGAACCCGATCTAGAACCCAATTTCCTTAACCTAAACCTTAACCTATCCTCAATTCCCTACAGGTATAACCTATAACCTACCTATAACCTAAACATATAACCTAAACCTAAACATAAACCTAAAACCTAAATGTGTTCTCTAATCCCTAAAGCTAAACCCACACCAAATCCTAATCTCAACTCCCTAACCTAAACATAAACCTAAAATTGAAAACCCAAAGCAAAACCCAATCCCGAACCTGAACCCGATTTCCTAAACCTAAACCTTAACCTATTCTCAATTCCCTACAGCTATAACCTATAACCAACCTATGACCTTAACCTAAAACCTAAACCTAGAACCCAAATGTTTTCTCAAATCCCTTAACCTAAACCTACAACTAATGCTAATCTCAACTCCCTAACCCAAACCTAAGCCAAAACTTGAAAACTCAAACAAAAACCCGATCCCAAACCCGAACTCGATTTCCTAAACCTAAACCTTAACCTATTCTCAATTCCCTACAGCTATAACCTATAACCTACCTATAACCTAAACCTAAAACCTAAATGTGTTCTCAAATCCCTAAACCTAAACCTACACGTAATCCTATTCTCAACTCCCTAACCTAAACCTAAATCTAAACTTGAAAACTCAAACCTAAACCCGAACCCGAACCCGAACCCGAACCAGATTTCCTAAACCTAAACCTTTACCTATCCTCAATTCCATACAGGTATAACCTATAACCTACCTAAAACCTAAACCTATAACCTAAACCTAAACATAAACCTAAAACATAAATGTGTTCTCCAATCCCTATAGCTAAACCTACACCTAATCCTAATCTCAACTCCCTAACCTAAACCTAAAACTAAACTTGAAAACCAAAAGCAAAACCCAATCCCGAACCCGAACCCGATTTCCTAAACCTAAACCTTAACCTATTCTCAATTCCTTATAGCTATAGCCTATAACCTACCAATGACCTTAACCTAAAACCTAAACTTAGAACCTAAATGTGTTCTCAAATCCCTTAACCTAAACCTACACCTAATGGTAATCTTAACTCCCTAACCTAAACCTAAGCCTAAAATTGAAAACCCAAACCAAAACCCGAACATAAACCCAAAGCCGATTTCCTAAACCTAAACCTTAACCTATTCTCAATTCCCTGCAGTTATAACCTATAACCTACCTATAACCTTAACCTAAAACCTAAATGTGTTCTCAAATCCCTAAATCTAAACCTACACCTAATCCAAATCTCAACTCCCTAACCTAAACCTAAACCTAAACTTGAAAACTCAAACCAAAACCCAATCCCGAACCCGAACCCGATTTCCTAAACCTAAACCTTAACCAATTCTCAATTCACTACGGCTATAAGCTATAATCTACCTATAACCTTATCCTAAAACCTAAATATGTTCTCAAATTCCTAAACCCAAACCTACACCTAATCTTAATCTCAACTCCCTAACCTAAACCTAAACCTAAACTTGAAAACCCAAACCAAAACCCAATCCGGAACCCGAACCCGAATTCCTAAACCTAAACCAAAACCTATTCTCAATTCCCTACAGCTACAACCTATAACCTACCTATAACCTTAACCTACAACCTAAATGTGTTCTCAAATCTCTAAATCTAAACCTACACCTAAACCTATTCTCAACTCCCTAACCTAAGCCTAAACCTAAACTTGAAAACCCAAACCTAAACCCGATCCCGAACCCGAACCCGATTTCCTAAACCTAAACCTTAACCTATTCTGAATTCCCTACAGCTATAACCTATAACCTACCGATAACCTAAACCTAAAACCTAAATGTGTTCTCAAATCCCTAAACCTAAACCTACACCTAATCCAAATCTCAACTACCTAACATAAACCTAATACCTAAATGTGTTCTCAAATCCCTAAACCTAAACCTACACCTAATCCTAATCTCAACTACCTAACCTAAACCTAAACCTAAACTTGAAAACCCAAAGCAAAAAATGATCCCCAACCCGAACCCAAAGCTATAACTGATAACCTATAACCTATAACCTTAACCTTAACCTAACCAAAACCCATAACCTAAACCTAAACCTAAAATCTCAACCTAAACCTAAACCAAAACCTATAACATAACTAAACCAAAACCTATATCCTAAACCTTAACCTATAACCTATAAGCTATAACCTAAACTTATAACCTATACCTAACCTTAACCTAAGCCAAAACCTTTAACCTAAACCTAAAAATAAAAAATTAAACCTAAACCTAAACTTAAAACCAAAATGTATTCTCAAATCCCTAAACCTAAACCTACACCTAATCCTGATCTCAAATCCTTAACCTAAACCTAAACCTAAACTTGAAAACCCAAACCAAAATGAAATCCTAAACCCGAACCCAATTTCCTAAACCTAAACCTAAACCTATTCTTAATTCCCTGCAGCTATAACCTATAACCTACCTATAACCTTAGCCTAAAACCTAAATGTGTTATCAAATCCCTAAACCTTAACCTACACCTAATCCTATTCACAACTCCCTAACCTAAACCTAAACCTAAAGTTGAAAACCCAAAGTAAAACCCGATCCCGAAACCGAACCCGATTTCCTAAACCTAAACCTTAACCTATTCTCAATTCCCTACAGCTATAACCTATAACCCACCTATAACCATATCTTAAAACCTAAACCTAAAACCTAAAACCTAAATGTGTTCTCAAATCCCTAAACCTAAACCTACACCTAAGCCTAATCTCAACTCCCTAACCTAAACCTAAACCTAAACTTGAAAACCAAAAGTAAAACCCGATCCCGAAATTGAACCCAATTTCCTAAACCTAAACCTTAACCTATTCTCAATTCCTTATAGTTATAACTTATAACCTACCTATAACCTTAACCTAAAACCTAAACTTATAACCTAAATGTGTTCTCCAATCCCTAAACCAAAACCTACACCTATTGCTAATCTCAACTCACTTACCTAAACCTAAACCTAAGCTTGAAAACCAAAACCAAAACCTGATCCCGAACCCAAACCCGATTTCCTATACCTAAACCATAACCTATTCTTAATTCCCTATAGCTATAACTTATAACCTATCTGTAACCTTAACCTAAAACCAAATAGTCTTCTCATCTCCCTAAACCTAAACCTACACCTAATCCTAATCTCAACTCCCTAACCTAAACCTAAACCTAAACTTGAAAACCCAAAGCAAAACCCGATCCCAAACCTGAACCCGATTACCTAAACCTATTCTCAATTTTCAACAGCTATAACCTATAGCCTTCCTATAACCTTAACCTAAAACCTAAATGTGTTCTCAAATCCCTAAACCAAAAACCTAAATGTGTTCCCATATCCCTAAACCTAAAACTACACCAAATCCTAATCTCAACACCCTAACCTAAACCTAAACCTAAACTTGAAAACCCAAAGAAAAACCCGATCCCGAACCCGAACCCGATTTCCTAAACCTAAACCTTAACATATTCTCAATTCCCTATAGCTATAACCTAGAACCTAACAATAACCTTAACCTAAAACCCAAACCTTAAACCTAAATATATTCTCAAATCCCTAAACCTAAACCTACACCTAATCCTAATCTCAACTCCCTAACCTAAACCTAAACCTAAACTTGAAAACCCAAACCAAAACCCAATCCCGAACCTGAACCCGATTTCCTAAACCTAAACCTAAACCTATTCTCAATTCCCTACAGCTATAACCTTTACCCTACCTATAACCTGAAGCTAAAACCAAAATGTGTTCTCAAATTCCTATACCTAAACCTACACCTAATCCTATTCTCAACGACCTAACCTAAACCTAAACCTAAACTTGAAAACCAAAACCTAAACCCGAACCTGATCCAGAACCCAATTTCCTTAACCTAAACCTCAACCTATCCTCAATTCCCCACAGGTATAACCTATAACCTACCTATAACCTAAACTTATAACTTAAACCTAAACGTAAACCTAAAACCTAAATGTGTTCTCTAATCCCTAAAGCTAAACCTACACCAAATCCTAATCTCAACTCCCTAACCTAAACATAAACCTAAAATTAAAAACCCAAAGCAAAACCCAATCCCGAACCTGAACCCAATTTCCTAATCCTAAACCTTAACCTATTCTTAATTCCCTACATCTATAACCTATAACCTACCTATGACCTTAACCTAAAACCTAAACCTAGAACCTAAATGTGTTCTGAAATCCCTTAACCTAAACCTACACCTAATGCTAATCTCAACTCCCTAACCCAAACCTAAGCCAAAACTTGAAAACCCAAACAAAAACCCGATCCCGAACTCGAACTCGATTTCCTAAACCTAAACCTTAACCTATTCTCAATTCCCTACAGCTATAACCTATAACCTACCTATAACCTAAACCTATAACCTAAATGTGTTCTCCAATCCCTAAACCTAAACCTATAACTAATCCTAATCTCAACTCCCAAACATATACCTAAACCTAAACTTGAAAATCCAAACCAAAACCCAATCCCGAGCCCGAACCTGATTTCCTAAACCTAAACCTTAACCTATTCTCAAATCCCTACGGCTATATCCTATAACCTACCTATAACCTTAACCTAAAACCTAAACCTAGAACCTAAATGAGTTCTCAAATCCCAAAACCTAAACCTACACCTATTGCCAATCTCAACTCACTTACCTAAACCTAAACCTAAACCTAAGTTCGAAAACCCAAACCAAAACCCGATCCCGAACCCGAACCCGAACCAGATTTCTTAAACCTAAACCTTAACCTATTCTTAATTCCCTATAGCTATAACATATAACCTACCTGTAACCTTAACCTAAAACTTAAACATAAAACCAAAATGTCTTCTCAAATCCCTAAACCTAAACCTACACCTAATCCTAATCTAAACTCTCTAACTTAAACCTAAACCTAAACTTGAAAATCCAAAGCAAAACCAGATCCCGAACCTGAACCCGATTACCTAAACCGAAACTTAAACCTATTCTCAGTTCCCTACAGCTATAACCTATAACCTACCTATAACCTTAACCTAAAACCTAAATGTGTTCTCAAATCCCTAAACCTAAAACCTAAATGTGTTCTCAAATTCCTAAACCTAAACCTACACCTAATCCTAATCTTAACTCCCTAACCTAAACCTAAACCTAAACTTAAAAACCCAAAGCAAAACCCGATCCCGAACCCGAACCCGATTTCCTAAACCTAAACCTTAACCTATTCTCAATTCCCTACTGCTATAACCTATAACCTTAACCTAAAACCTAAATGTGTTCTCAAATCCCTAAACCTAAACCTACACCTAATCCTAATCTCAACTCCCTAACCTAAACCTAAACCTAAACTTGAAAACCCAGACCAAAACCCAATCCCGAACCAAAACCAAATTCCTAAACCTAGACCTAAACCTATTCTCAATTCCCTAAAGCTATAACCTATAACCTTAACTTAAAACCTAAATGTGTTCTCAAATCCTTAAACCTAAACCTACACCTAATCCTATTCTCAACTCCCTAACCTAAACTTGAAAACCCAAACCTAAACCCGAACCCAAACCCGAACCCGATTTCCTAAACCTAAACCTTAACCTATCCTCAATTCTAGACAGGTAAAACCTATAACCTACTTATAACCTAAACGTATAACCTAAACCTAAACGTAAACTTAAAACCTAAATGTGTTCTCCAATCCCTAAAGAAAAACCTACACCAAATCCTAATCTCAACTCCCTAACCTAAACCTAAACCTAAACTTGAAAACCCAAAGCAAAAACCAATGCCGAACGCGAACCTGATTTCCTAAACCTAAACCTTAACCTATTCTCAATTCCCTATAGTTACAACCTATAACCTACCAATGACCTTAACCTAAAACCTAAACCTAGAACCTAAATGTGTTCTCAAATCCCTTAACCTAAACCTACACCTAATAGTAATCTCAACACCCTAACCTAAACCTAAGCCTTAACTTGAAAACTCAAACCAAAACCTGATCAAGAACCCGAACCCAATTTCCTAAACCTAAACCTTAACCTATTCTCAATTCCCTACAGTTATAACCGATAACCTACCTACAACCTTAACCTAAAACCTAAATGTGTTCTTAAATCCCAAAACCTAAATCTACACCTAATCCTAATCTCATCTCCCTAACCTAAACCTAAACCTAAACTTGAAAACCCAAACTAAAACCCAATCCCGAACCCGAACCCGATTTCCTAAACCTAAACCCTAACCTATTCTCAATTCCCTACAGCTATAACCTATAATCTACCTATAACCTTAACCTAAAACCTAAATATTTTCTCAAATAACCTACACCTAATCCTAATCTCAACTCCCTAACCTAAACCTAAACCTAAACTGGAAAACCCAAACCAAAACCCAATCCTAAACCTGAACCCGATTTCCTAAACCTAAACCTAAACCTATTCTTAATTCCCTACAGTTACAACCTATAACTTACCTATAACCTTAACCTACAACCTAAATGTGTTCTCAAATCCCTAAACCTAAACCTACACCTAATCCTATTCTCAACTCCCTAACCTAAACCTAAACCTAAACTTGAAAACCTAAAACTAAACCCGAACCCAAACCCGAACCCGATTTCCTAAACCTAAACCCAAACCTATTCTCAATTCCCTACAGCTATAACCTATAACCTACCTATAACCTTAACCTAAAACCAAAACCTATAACCTAAACCTAAACCTAAAATCTGAACCTAAACCTAAACCAAAACCTATAACATAACCAAACCAAAACCTATATCCTAAACCTTAACCTATAACCTATAAGCTATAACCTAAACTTATAACCTATACCTAACCTTAACCTAAGTCAAAACCTTTAACCTAAACCTAAAAATAAAAAATTAAACCTGAACCTAAACTTAAAACCAAAATGTATTCTCAAATCCCTAAACCTAAACTTACACCTAATCCTGATCTCAACTCTCTAACCTAAACCTAAACCCAAACTTGAAAACCCAAACCAAAATGCAATCCTGAACCCGAACCCGATTTTCTAAACCTAAAACTAAATCTATTCTTAATTCCCTACAGCTATAACCTATAACCTACCTATAACTTTAGCCTAAAACCTAAACCTAAAACCTAAATGTGTTCTCAAATCCCTAAACCTAAACCTACACCAAATCCTAATCTCAACTCCCTAACCTAAACCTAAACCTAAACCTGAAAACCCAAACCAAAACCCAATCTCGAACCAGAACCCAATTATCTAAACCTAAACCTAAACCTATTCTCAATTCCCTACAACTATAGCCTATAACCTTAACCTAAAACCTAAATGTGTTCTCAAATTCCTAAACCTATACCTACACCTAATCCTATTCTCAACTCCTAAACCTAAACTTGAAAACCTAAACATAAACCCGAACCCGAACCCGAACCCGATTTCCTAAACCTAAACCTTAACCTATCCTCAATTCCCGACAGGTATAACCTATAACCTACCTATAACCTGAACCTATAACCTAAACCTAAACGTAAACCTAAAACCCAAATGTGTTCTCCAATCCCTAAAGCTAAACTTACACCAAATCCTAATCTCAACTCCCTAACCTAAACCTAAACCTAAACTTGAAAACCCAAAGCAAAACCCAATGCCGAACACGAACCCGATTTCTTAAACCGAAACCTTAACCTATTCTCAATTCCCTACAGCTATAACCTATAACCTACCTATGACCTTAACCTAAAACCTAAACCTAGAACCTAAATTTGTTCTCAAATCCCTTAACCTAAACCTACACATAATGCTAATCTCAACTCCCTAACCTAAACCTAAGCCTAAACTTGAAAACTCAAACCAAAACCAATCCAGAACCCGAACCCGATTTCCTAAACATAAACCTTAACCTATTCTCAATTCCCTACAGTTATAACCTATAACCTACCTATAACCTTAACCTAAAACCTAAATGTGTTCTCAAATCCCTAAACCTAAACCTACACCTAATCCTAATCTCATCTCTCAAACCTAAACCTATACCTAAACTTGAAAACCCAAACCAAAACCCAATCCCGAACCCGAACCCAATTTCCTAAACCTAAACCTTAACCTATTCTCAATTCCCTACGGCTATAACCTATAATCTACCTATAACCTTAACCTAAAACCTAAATGTGTTCTCAAATCCCTAAACCTAAACATGCACCTAATCCTAATCTCAACTCCCTAACCTAAACCTAAACCTAAACTGGAAAACCCAAACCAAAACCCAATCCCGAACCCGAACCCGATTTCCTAAACCTAAACCTAAACCTATTCTCAATTCCCTACAGCTACAACCTATAACCTACCTATAACCTTAACATACAACCTAAATGTGTTCTCAAATCCCTAAACCTAAACCTACACCTAATCATATTCTCAACTCCCTAACCTAAACCTAAACCTAAACTTGAAAACCCAAACCTAAACCCGATCCCGAACCCGAACCCGATTTCCTAAACCTAAGCCTTAACCTATTCTGAATTCCCTACCACTATAACCTATAACCTACCTAGAACTTAAACCTAAAACCTAAATGTGTTCTCAAATCCCTAAACCTAAACCTACACCTAATCCTAATCTCAACTCCCTAACCTAAACCTAAACCTAAACTTGAAAACCCAAAGCAAAACACGATCCCGAACCCGAACCTAAAGCTATAACTTATAACCTATAACCTATAACCTTAACCTAAACCTAACCAAAACCTATAACCTAAACCTAAACCTAAAATCTCAACCTAAACCTAAACCAAAGCATATAACATAACTAAACCAAAACCTATATCCTAAACCTTAACCTATAACCTATAAGCTATAACCTAAACTTATAACCTATACCTAACCTTAACCTAAGCCTAAACCTTTAACCTAAACCTAAACCTAAACTTAAAACTAAAATGTATTCTCAAATCCCTAAACCTAAACTTACACCTAATCCTGATCTCAACTCCCTAACCTAAACCTAAACCTAAACTTGAAAACCCAAACCAAAATGCAATCCTGAACCCGAACCCGATTTCCTAAACCTAAACCTAAATCTATTCTTAACTCCCTACAGCTATAACATATAACCTTAGCCTAAAACCTAAACCTAAAACCTAAATGTGTTCTCAAATCCCTAAACCTAAACCTACACCTAATCCTATTCTCAACTCCCTAACCTAAACCTAAACCTAAACTTGAAAACCCAAACCTAAACCGGTTCCCGAACCCGAACCCGATTTCCTAAACCTAAACCTTAGCCTATTCTGATTTCCCTACAGCTATAACGTATAACCTACCTATAACCTAAACCTAAAACCTAAATGTGTTCTCAAATCCCTAAACCTAAACCAACACCTAATCCTATTCTCAACTCCCTAACCTAAACCTAAACCTAAATTTGAAAACCCAAAGAAAAACGTGATCCCGAACCCGAACCCAAAGTTATAACTTATAACCTATAACCTATAACCTTAACCTAAACCTATAACCTTAACCTAAACCTAAAATCTAAACCTAAACCTAAACCAAAACCTATAACATAACTAAACCAAAACCTATATTCTAAACCTTAACCTATAACCTATAAGCTATAACCTAAACTTATAACTTATACCTAACCTTAACCTAAACCTAAACCTTTAATCTAAACCTTTAAATAAAAAATTAAACATAAACCTAAACTTAAAACCTAAATGTATTCTCAAATCCCTAAACCTAAACCTACACCCAATCCTGATCTCAACTCCCTAACCTAAACCTAAACCTAAACATGAAAACCCTAACTTAAACTCGATCCTGAACCTGAACCCGATTTCGTTAACCTAAACCTTAACCTATTCTCAATTACCTAAAGTTATAACCTAAACCTAAACCTTAACCAAAACCTATAACCTAAACCTAAACCTTTACCCAAACCTTAACCTTAACCTTAACCTTAACTTAAACCTAAACCTAAACTTATAAATCCTAATGTATTTGATAAAAGTTTATTTACGGTTAAGTTATTTTCTTAATAAGTTTATTGCCTTAGTCTATTATTTACGAAATTACAGGATAAATTTGAATTGGATTCGAGTGTTCCGCATATTTCCTATGCCGTCGACGACATGATCAAGGAGCGGTTCAAGGAGCATCGCTCCTTGTTACACAATCGGTACAAGCAGTGCATGAGCAACGAGGAGGGTGCACTGTCCGCACCGCCGCATGTGACCCGTGATGACTGGAAGATACTCTGCGATAGATTTTTATCTGATTCTTTTCAGATAATATTTACATATTTACGATATCTTAAGGTAACAATTAAATTCATAACTAATAATAATGTATTATAAATAATGTGTTCAGAAGAGGAGCAAAATAAATTCTAACAACAGGGGAAAGTTAGCAGCGAACCACGTAGCTAGTTCAAAGTCATTTGTACAAATTCGTCACGACATGGTAAGAAATTACTAGTAATTATTAAGTTAATATATTCTTTCAATGCATTTTATATTAATTCTATTGTCCTTTCGATTGCGCAGTGAGATTCCATCACTAGCCAGGAGCCTGGACCAATAGACCTCTATAAAGGGACTCACTGTCGGCAGGCGACGGGATCTTGGGTGCATCCTAGTGCCAGCAAGATTTGGATAAAAATCCTTACATTGTAAAATTTAATTGAATTAAATTATAATGATGTCATTTTTTTGAGAAAATTCATATGTTTTCATTACAGGCAGCGATGGATACCTTACGCAGTCAGCCTACTCCCAATGGTACTTAGCAGATGAGCTAGAGATCTTGAGTGAGGTGCTTGACACCCGTTCTGGATATGTGTGTGGGCTTGGCCATGGTGTCAAGCTCACGGCACCTGCTAGAGCTGCTTCAACTCGATCCATCGTCGTTGGTGAGAGTGCCACCTGCCGAGTTGATATCGCAGAGAGAGAGGTTCAGCAACTACAGGTCATCGTCAATGACATCAGAAAGCAGCTGGAGAGGAAGAGTGAGCAGTTGGAGGAGCAGCAAAGGAGGATGGAGGAGCTGACGAGGTAGAGGGAGGAGCAGGAGAGGAGGAGGATGGAGGAGCAGGAGAGGCTGAGGGAGGAGCAGGAGAGGAGGATGGAGGAGCTGACGAGGATGAGGGAGGAGCAGGAGAGGATGAGGATAGAGGAGCATGCGAAGCTGAGGGAGGAGTAGGAGAGGATGAGGATAGAGGAGCATGCGAAGCTGAGGGAGGAGAGGAGAGGAGGATGAAGGAGATGCGGGTAGAGCATGAGCGACAGCTAGCGAATATGTTTCAGGCTCTTTCCGCACGCTTACCCATCGATGCCCCACCACCTCTACCTTCATCTTTGTGATTTTTTATATTTTATTTATGATCTTAAACTTATACGTATTTATACATGATATAGTTTATGTTTGGATAGATTTATTTATGTACTTTGGAGTTAAATGGTTGTGAATGTGAAAATGATGAAATATATTACATAACAGGTGTATATTAGGAATTATATTGTAACAAGTGTATATCAGGTGTATATCAAGAATTTTGTGTTGGAATATAGGTGAAAAAAAAAAAAAACTTTTACCTACGAAACATTTCGTAGGTAAAAGTCTCCTCCAAGTTTTTACCTATGAAACTTTTCATAGTTAAAAGTCTCACCCATGTTTTTACCTACGAAAATATTCATAGCTAAACGTTTTGTAAGTATTTTTACCTACGATATCATTCGTAGTTAAAAGTTTTTGTAAATATTTTAGCTACAAACTTATTTGTAGGAAAATGTTTATAAATATTTTTACCTATGAAAATATACGTAGGTAAAAGAATTTTTAGTTACCAATTTGGTGGTAGGGAAAGTTTTCTAAGTATTTTGACCTACGAATATATTTGTGGGCAAAAATCATGTACCTTTTAGCTACGAAACTATTGGTAGGTAAAAAGTCTTATAAATATTTTTAGCTACGAAATTGTTGGTAGCTAAAAAGTGTTTAATATTTCTGGCTACGAAATTGTTGGTAGGTAAAAAGTCTTATAAATATTTTTAGCTACGAAATTTCTGGTAGGTAAAAAGTGTTTTAAATATTTTTGGCTATGAATGTATTCGTAGGTAAAAAGTCTTGTACATATTTTTAGCTAAGAAATGGTTGGTAGGTAAAGTGGTTTAAATATTTTTAGCTACGAAATTATTGGTAGGTAAAAAGTGTATTAAATATTGTTAGCTACGAAAATATTCGTAGTTAAAAAGTTTTTAAATATTTTTAGCTAGGAAATTGTTGGTAGCTAAAAAGTCTTATAAATATTTTTACCTGTAAAAGTATTCGAAGGTAAAAAGTTTTGTCAATATTTTTACCAACGAAAGTTAGCGTTGGTAAAAAATTTTGCCTACGAAAAATTTTGTCGGCAAAAGTCTTACCTTTGCCAACGAATTTTTGTTTTCGTGGGTAAAAGGTGTTCCCCTCGGACTTTTAGCGAGGAATTTTTCAACAAAAATTTTCGCGGGTAAAATGTTTTGCCTACGAAAATAAGACTTTTGCCTACGAAAATTTTCATTGGTAAAAGTGGCATTTCTTGTAATGAGTCTGGATTATGTCCTTAGGGTCTTGGTTCCCTGAGAGGGTGTTCGGGATCGTATTCCGTGTATTTGAGCAAAGTTTAATAGAGTATTGATCTGAAGTTGATCTTTCCTTGTATCTCGTTATGGTGCTTGCTGCCCCGGCTTCCTCTGTACCTGTACTTTTATTATTTTTATTTTTATTGCCATTTTTTCCCATAACACCTTTTCAGGTTTTCACTACGTCCGGCTCTTCCCGTCATTTTTACCCATAGTGTCCTTTCAAATTTTCACTAGGTCCCAGGTCTTTAATCTTGCCTGCCCCTTAGTAGCTGTGCTATTTTTACCCTTGGCGCCTTTTCAGGTTTTCACCAAGTCCGCTACATATCCGCTATTTTTACTCGAGGCGCCCTTTTTGATTTTCACCTTACCCATTTTGCTTAGACTTACCTTTTATCTCTCTCTTTTTTTAGAGCGCTGAAAGAGACGGAGAGATTTCCTTCATAGCCGGCCAACTGGTTACCTTCCTGTCCTTGTCTTTGAGCATAATAGTAAGCTGTTTTTGGTTGGTTTATTTGGATGTGGAATGGGCTTATTTTCTCCTTTTTGATCTTCCTTTTTCGATTTTTTCCTTCTTTCTTTTTTCTTCTTTTCTCTTCCCCCCTTTTTTTGCTTTATTTTTCTATTTTTTCCTTTTTATTTTCTCTTCTTTTTTGTTTCTTCTTTTTATGGGAGAAGTGACGGGTGTTTCTGATGGGGGATGGCGGATACTTTTCTCTTTTTTGGGGGGGAAGTAATGGACATAGCTTTGTGATTGTAATCATTGACAAAGTTAGGTATGGTTACCTATGATAGATTTTCACGTTGTCAGCGTTGATGGGCTCAGGAAGATCTTCCCCTCTGAGATTGGTGAGCCGGAGAGCCCCTCCTGGGAGTACTTCCCGAATGATCAACGGTCCATCCCATGAGGGTTTGAACTTTCCTCTAGGATCTGGTAAGTGAGGCGGTAGGATGCACTTCATGACCATGTCACCGACTTTGAAACTTCTCTTGCGGACCCTCTTATTATAGGCTCGGGCGATCCTTCTTTGATAACATTGGGAGTGGCCCAGCGCCCACATGCGCTTTTCATCTGTCAGTTGCAGTTGATCATACCTCGCTTGTTGCCACTCACACTCCTCGACTTAGCTTTTCAGCAATATCCAAAGTAATGGGATTTTAATTTTGACTGGTAGTACCGTCTCCATTTCGTATGTAAGCTCATATGGAGTTGTGTCTGTAGCAGACCGTACGGACGTTCGATAGGCCCAGAGTGCATAAGGAAGCATTTCTGACCAATCACGATATGTCTTCACCATCTTCTCTAATATATGTATGATGGTCTTATTTGCAGCTTCGACCTCACCATTCATTTGGGGATGGTAAGGGCTTGACTGATGGTGTTGAATCTTGAACTTGTTGAGGAAGTCACCCATCCTTTTATTGATGAACGGAGTTCTGTTGTCAGTAATGATAGCCTAAGGAATCCCATAAAGACTAATGATGTTGTTCTTCATAAACTTAACCACATGAGATGCTACTATGGTGGTGTATGATGCCGCCTCTATCCATTTGGTGAAGTAATCTACTGCCACTGGGATGTACTCATGCCCATTTGAAGCTTTGAGGCTGATCTTACCAATGATGTCTAGCCCCCATACAGAAAAGGGCCATGGTGCTGTCAAGTTGTAGAGTTTAAAGCAGGGGTATGGATCTGGTTTGCGTGTTCCTGACACTTGAAGCTTCTTCTGACGTGTTTGTAACAATTTGTCTCCATCATGAGCCAATAGTAGCTGAGTCATAGGATCTTCTTTGCCATCATGTGTCCATTCATGTATGAGACACGTAGTCCTTCGTGGATTTCAGACATGATCTATGTTGCTTCTAACTCATCCACGCAACAAAGAAGGACTTGGTTGAAGTACCGCTTGTAGAGGATGCCCCCAGTGATCACAAATTGTGCTGATAGGCGTTAGATAGTGCGTCGATCAGCTGGTGTTGCTCCTTCCAGATACTTCTGATGTTCGAGGTACCCTTTGATGTCTATGTACCATGATTGCTCATTCGAGGGAGTTTCAGCTTGGTCGATCTGAAGACAGAATGTGGGCTCTTCTTGAAGTTCGATGGTGAGTTCCCATTCAGTAGCTCTTTTTGGGATCTCTAGCATGGAGGCAAGAGTAGCCAGAGCGTCTGCGAATTGGTTCTTGGCTCGAGGCATGTAAGAGAATGTGATCTCGTTAAACTCTTTAACCAGATTCTCTAGGTAGACATGGTATGTGATCAGCTTTTCATCCTTGGTCTTCCAATTGCCATTTATCGGATTGATGATGAGTTGTGAGTCTCTGAAGACTCATAACTTCTTTACTTTGAGGATGATGGCTTCTCTTAGACCGGCAATGCAGGCCTCATATTCAGCTATGTTGTTGGTGCATTGGAATGTTAGCCTCTTTGATATGGGAATCGGGACGTCATCGGGAGAGTAAAGTATGGCGCCTATCCCACTCCTTTTTAAGTTTGCGGCTCCATCGAAGAAGAGCGTCAACTCTCCTACCTTTCTTTCTTCTTCTTCCTCGATCAGGAGGATGTCCTCATCAGGGAAGATGGTCTTCAGTGGTTGATAATTAGGTAGAGAATGTGTTGTTAGATGATCAGTTAGTGCTTGCCCCTTGATTGCTTTTTGGGTGACATAGGTGATGTCAAATTCTGAAAGCAATAGCTGCCATTTTATGATCCTTCCTGTTAGGGCTAGTTTTTCAAACAAGTACTTTAGCAGGTCCATGCGAGCGAGAAGAAGGACTGGGTGAGCGATCATATCCTATCGTAGCCGTTGTGTTACCCAGACTAGGGCAAGGTATGTCTTCTCTAAGCTAGAGTATTTGGCTTCATAGCTCGTGAATCGTCTGCTTAGATAGCAAATTGCTTGCTCTTTTCTTCCCGTATCATCATGTTGGCCAAGAATGCATCCAATTGCTTCTACTACGACAGAGATGTATAGCAGCAATCGCCTACCTGGAGTAGGCGGCATGAGTACTGAAGGATTTAGCAGGTATTCTTTGATCCTGTCGAAGGCTGCTTGTAGTCGTCATTCCATTCCTGTGGCGAGTTCTTTCGCAGGAGCTTAAATATGGGCTCATAGACTAGAGTGAGCTGTGTAATGAATCGATTGATGTACTGGATCCGCCCATGGAAGATCCGAATTTCCTTTTTAGTCTTTGACGGTGGCATTTCGATGATTGCCTTGGTCTTAGTCTCATCTACCCGTATACCATCCTCGCTGACAATGAAGCCTAACATCTTGCCTCCGGTCACACTGAAGACACATTTCTGAGGGTTGAGACGAAGCTTGAACTTTTCTAACCTGTCGAAAAGCTTTTTGAGGTCTTTGAAGTGTCCTTCGATCATGCGAGACTTGACGATCATGTCGTCCACGTAGACTTCCATTTCTTCATTTATCATGTTATGGAATAAGGAAGTCATGGCTCACTGATACGTAGCTCTTGCATTCTTCAGTCCGCAAGGCATAACCCGATAGTAAAAAGTTCTCCATGGCATGAGAAAGAAGTCTTCTCGCGATCTTCAATAGCTATCTTGATCTGGTTATAACCAGAGAAGCCGTCCATGAAGGAGAAGATCCTATGTCCAGCAGTATTATCTACCAGCATATCAATTTAGCGTAGAGAGAAATCATCTTTAGGACTTGTTTTGTTGAGGTCCCTAAAGTCGATGCACAGTCTGACTTTCCCATCCTTCTCTAGAACTGGTACGATGTTTGCGAGTCATTCTGGGTAGTTGGAGACTACCAAGAATCCCGCATCTTGATGACTTCATCATGGACCTTCAGGGCCTATTCCGGGTTCATCCTCCGTAACTTTTTCTTGACAGGTTTCATGTCAGACTTTGTTGGCAAATGGTGCACTACCAGATCTTCATCGAGTCCCGGCATGTCTTCATAAGAGAAAGCAAAGTTGGACAACCTTGGTTTTAGAAATTCCATCATCCTCTACTTATTCTCTGGGGACAGCGATCTTCCGATGTGCACCTCTCTGAGGAGTTCAGCTGACCTTAAGTTTACAATTTCAAAATCGTCTGTTGTAATGTTGGCCTTTATTTCAAACTTTTTTGAGAGAATCCTCGAATTTGAGAGCGATATCATCATTTTCCTCATCTAGGGCTTCTTCCAAACCCATGAGCTCGAAGTCTAACTCTAGATCAAAATCATATGAGTCGACCTCAAACTCCCGCATTGTGGGTGAAGTGTTTGGCACATTGATTTTTGAAAGTTTTTGTAACATCCCAAAAATTGGGGGTCGAGTAAAAACTCCACTCCCAAGTTTCAGAACATCACTTATGCAACATAAATGTGTATGATTAAATTTTGTCTGTGTTAATGTATTAAACATGAGTGGGATTAAGCCAGAACAACATATCATACTCCAGAGACAGTTAAATTAACAAGCGGAAGACTATGATACATACATATAATATATAATTGATTGTAAGTCTCCAGAGTGTGAACATGTTACCAGGTTAAACATATACATGTATACCTCAAAATAGAAAGAAAGAATATACATGAGTGCTCTGAAAATATAAAATGACAAGTGTCATGGCATCTAATGAACCTCCCTGTAATCTCGTCGATCAGAACACACATAAAGGAGGGATCCTCCTCATCATTATCAAGTCCGGCTCCGCCTCGCAGGCCGCGCCATCATCTGCAATCACAATAGGGACTGGTGGGTGTCCGAAAACACCGTCCCGTAACGTGGGAGTGAGTGATCAACTCAGTGGAATGATAAAGCAGAGATTAGCATGTTCTCAAATCAATCATGCGATAATAGTAAAGCAATTAATCAAAACATTTCTAAATACTGTTGTTAATGCAATATAACATGACATGATGGATGCCCTCACCGACGATCTCCCTCATACGGCACCATCTTACGCCCGCGGCATGCTTTCTTCCCACAGTGCTCCACATCTTCCAGGCACATGCAATGTAATGGTGATATGATTACCGAGTTATTATTAGTCCTTTTCATACAGCAATATTGGAAAATTAAGGTACCTTGCTTATATCAATCCCAACACAGATCCTGTCTAGGGTCGTCACTCCTAGTAATCTCATACAATTTTATATTTATAGGTCTCTGCAAGGGCTGTCAGGGTTGTTGCTCGCACTCGTTGCACCTCTCCCACATCACCTTATCAATACAGGCCTAATTATCCTTAAGACTACATCAGGACTCGTCGCCCCCATGTGGTGTCAGGATAAACTCAAGGTCACTACAAAGGGCTCGTCACCTGATCAGTGTAGGCCGACAGTAAGAATATAGTGTCCCATACCACCATAATCTGCTCAGAGTAGGGTGCTCACTGGTCACTACGGGGAGGCTTGTGGCCCCAGCTTAGGCCGACAGCTCGACCACGGTGTCCCATACCACCATACCCGGCTCATGAGTCTTTATGGATCAAAGTACCATACTTGATAGGGTTTACAATGGTAAGTTCAGTAACCTAGGTTCAAGCAGTTATGATTCATATAGGGTGAACAATCAACGGCCAGTCGGGTTACTTGACGAGCTCGACTAGCACGAGCGCATCGCAAGTCGAATGATATGAAGTGCGTGAAACACTTCGCGTGGCCTAACCACTACCACCAACTCCAAACACGACTCGCGTTCATCGACGCGTCCTTCGTGGTAGATACAAGCCAACCATGAATTTTCTCTGTTACCGATTGCCTGGACTAAATATAGCCCCAAACATTTGTGAATCCACATCATCAATCATATAGGAGTAATGGAAATGAAATACAACAATATAAGCATGTTATCGCATGTTATAACATACCACTTAAGCAATTCATTCAACACATGCATTTCATACATACAATGAAATCCATACTTAGCCAACATGATGAAAATCATTTACATTAGCGTATTACTTGAGAATTTAATCTCAAAACTATTTCACAACACCATATACTCAATACATACTAATACAAACATTTATACAAACACTTAGTCTACACACTTAAGTCTACATGGTGTATGTCGACTCAAAGTGCGCATTTGGGCGAATCTCTTCGCCAAACTGATTATACACGCATATATAATATCATAACATGATAAATTTACATGTCAAGCATTTCAGCAAAATACGGTCGTATACGGTATTTTCTATAAATGCCTAAAATACCCTAAATCTCATAATTACCGTACGTTTACGAAACGAAAAATGGACAGCATGTTCTACATGTCAAACGGCATGCTCGTCGATAATCTACTATTAAACGACATTGAAAGCTTTGAAATCAGTCAATCAAAGCATCTAAAATCCGCACCTTTCACTCTAGATGTGTATCGTTCCGAACGGAGCGTATACACTTCGTCTACGGTGATCAGGCGACCTAATACACAAGATGTATAAGCTACTTCGCTATTGGAATCGACGGAAGCTTAAATCAGAAAGTGTTAAAGTTTTTTCTTACCTAGAAGTGCGTTCAAATCGCCGAAAAAGAGATCCGAATGCGGTGCTTCAGTACGTGCAAAAGCTGCAGTAAGTGGCAGGAGAATCTCTGCCACACTCTCTCACAATCTCTCACTTTTTCTCTCTCTCAATCTAGGGTTTTAACCCAATTCAGATGGGAGAGAAATGAGAGGGTTTAAGGCCCTTATATAGCCCAAAACCTTCCCAAAATAGACATGGGAACAAGGTTTACTTGGGTTATAACTAAATCGGGGCTGTTCTGGTCCAAAAGAGCATTTTTGGAGGTCCCCTAGCCAAACGCAGTCGGGCTTAAGCTCAGGCATACTGGATCTAGCACACATCAAGTTTTCAGACCAAAAGAGTTCGCAGATCGCACGTGGCGGTCCAATTTCAGTTCAGCGGTCACCGCACCTAGATCAGTTCTACAAGTCTCATGATATGAAAGAGAAATTTTTCCTGATATGAGGGTATAATTTGGCTAAATTCTGACGGTCAGAACGCTTAATAATAATGCACCAAGTCACGTGCCAGATTTGGATTAAAATTTCCAAACTTAACCCTTTTCTCACTCTCTTCACTCCAGGCTCAATGAAATAGCCTCTGAACGTCGGTTGGGCTTGATTTTCAAAATGATTGTCAAGTCCAACAAGGCGGTCATAATGGTCTAAGATTGTAGGTATCGGACTTTCGACGGGCGGTCTAGATCCAATACAAAGTTTCAAAGGGTTCCTGAGAGCAAACGGGTTTAGAGTTTGATCTTAGGTTTCAAGGTATTATAGCACCATTGATTCTACAAGTTTTGGGTCTTGTAGAACGTATTTAAAGTGGTCAGGGACAATTTCACAGCTACTCCAGCGTAGCGCTAGGTAACTTACGCTTAATTTCTAAAGGAATTAATCCTAAGTGATTTCTTTGGCTATGGAATTGGGTTCTGAGCGGTTACCAAGGTGTTTTGGTTGACCCGTTGCCTAAGGACGTCTAATCCCAGGTTGGCAAAAATTCGAGGTGTTACAGTTTTTCTATTATTTTTGTATTTTGAAAATTTTCTGATGTTTTGCAGTTTTGAGGGATATTTGATTTTATTTTTTTCGTATTTTTATGAATATGTGCTATTTTTGTGTTTTACAAATTTTTTGATTTTTTTGTGTCACCAAGGGGTCCTGAATAGGACAGTGTTGCAAACCATAATTGATCTTGTCCTGGTTCGAGGTACCTATTACTATTTATGTTGGCATTTTTTTAGGTCGGCATCATCGAACGATTCGCCGACTGATTCTATCGTTAGGGGGATGGCTGACCATCGTGGTTCTTTTCCCCTTTCGATCCTATAGTTTTGACCTGTTTGTTCCTGTGGGTCATCTATCTTGATGACCATGATGTCTGCAAGGCTAGGCTCAGAGTCGAAATCAGATTCAATCTCTTTCGCCATGAGTTGGAATTCTCCGGTTCCTCAGGCTCATGTTATAACAGAATCTTAACGTCCGTCCAATCAAGTGAGGGCTACTTCCGTTTGTCGATCCAATGGATGGGTTGTTTCTGCCCCCTACATTGCTGGGCTAATGGCGGGGATGTGCCTCCTTAACTATGAGTGGGGATGAGTACTTCCCCATTCCTGCTTGTTTCCTTTGTAAAGGACACCTCTAGTTCTGAGTCCTTTGTGAGTGGATCCTTTTCCCTGCCCCTAGACTCTTATGGTGGGTCTAAGGGTTCTGCCCCTAGCATCAGACGTGCTTTTGATGCCCTGAGGATTCTGTCCCACCTTATCGATGGCCAGACGGATTCCTAGTTGAAATGTCCCGATAGTTTGTGCCGCTGGAGGTGGTCCTCAAGGGAAATCATCGGGTCTCCATAAATTGTCCCAGCCTTGATGAATTTGATGGATGTGCACCTAAATGGTTGCCCCTTTCTTGGCCTCTCAGCTTAATCTTCTGGTGCCGATTGATATCTCAGTCCCCGTCTCTGTACGTTGGCACGTGCTGACTTTACCACAATGCCTTTTTCATGAAACTCGGTACGATAGTTTAGGATCCATCGCTCAGCAAGGGGAATGACATATTCAGCAGCGAGTGGTCTTGGATTGGCGATTGTGTTCACACTTTCGAATTCAAAGCTGTGGTACGATATGTCACCTTGTACATGCTGATGTCAATCACCGGGATGTCAGTTTCTAAAATATTGACCGTCACTGGTAAGATGGTCTCTGGCTCAACCAATACTGTAATGATTCGATTTCCCGAAGGGAATTTAACCCTTTGATGGAGGGTAGATGGGATAGCTCCAACAGCATGGAGCCATGGCCACCCCAACAGAAGGTTAAATAAGGCAGGAATGTCAATGACCTGAAATGTGACAAGGGTCATGTCTGGTCCGATTTACAATTCGAGGTCGATTTCTGCTCAACCTATCTCCAGGAGTTATCGAAGGCTCTAACGCTCATGGTATTGGGTCTGAAAGAAGATAGTTCTATCCCTAACCGTTCGGTAGTCCTCAAAAGGCAAACGTTAAGGCTGGACCCATTGTCAATGAGCACAAGTGGGACTTTGAAATTCTTATGACGGGCAAGTATGTTCAGCGAACGCCCATGTTTGTAACCTTCAGGAGGAAATTCCTCATTAGAGAAAGTGATGGCTCATGGTGCGAGGAGTTGCCCTATCATAATTACCACCATTTCGGGAGGTACGTCAGGAGAGATATGTGCATCGTTCAATATTTTTACAAAGATCTTCCGATGTGTTCTTGATGTGCATAAAAGTTCTCAGATGGATATTTGAGTGGGAATGTATTTGAGTTGGGTTGCCATATCATAAGCAGCATCGATTTTGTAAGCATTTCCCGATGAAGCTCCCCGGGTTTCCTTTGGGCTCTGGTTATCTCTCCTGAAGTACCTTCTGTCGTTACCCACTTCAGCGCATTCTAGGTAATGCCATGGGTCTGCTTTTGGGTTGTAGGAGGGAACCACTCTTCCTTCCAGGTATATTAGTGGTTTTTAAGACTGAGAGATTACGGCTGGAACTATTTGTAATGGGTTTGGTGATTTCTTTTGAGGTGCTCCCGACGCTTGATCGGGTTTGGCCATGGAGTACTCTTCCCTTTTTGAGGCATGGGAAGGGTGCTCTGGGCATGTTCCAGTTGGTGAGGCATTAGGAACTTTGGTTCTTGAATCGGGGGTGCCCCTTGCAAAGTTAGCGGGGTTAGATTAGGGAGGCCTATTGGGAAAATGACGGGTTCAGAATTCGACCTTGAATGTACTGAGGACAGAGATGAGTGTGCCACTTGGGGAGCAAGATGCTGAAGATGTGACCTGTTAGTATCCCCATGTTCGATTTATTGTATCGGGCATGATTGCTTATATGGAATGATGTGGAAAGGAGTGTATGGGTTTCCCTCCTTCGATGTGGTTGACGGTGGAAGTGCTGGAAGTACTAGGTCCAGTTTGATGTGTTGATAGAGAATTTTGGAGAATGTTGGACTGAGCCATGTTACTAACCTGTGAGGTGACAACGATCTTCTGGCTTTCAATTAAATCTTGGACCGCAAGCTTCAAAGTGAAACATCGGTTGATTAGGTGGCCATGAGCCTGGTGATATGCACAATACTGATTTTCATTTTAACCTGGTGGTAAGGGGTTGGGTGGAAGTCGCAGCCAGGGTGGTGTCAAGAGTTGCTTTTGCATTAACATTGTCAGTACCTGACTGTATGTTTGTGCCAAAGGGGTGAACTTCATTACCAACATCACTTACTTATATGGTTCTTGCGCATTCCCCCCGAGCTCTATTGTTGTTGTTAAGACGGCTGTCCCTGATACCGCTGTTGGGCTTGATGTGGTTGGTACTGTATATTTGATTATGGCTGATATTGCCTGTCTTGTCGTGGCTCTGGTTGTAGAGCGTACTGGTTACCTTGAGTGTTGGTGACGATGTTATTAACCTCTCTAGAAAAACATAATTAGAATAGAGAAAGAAAGCAACAAGAAAGAAATAAATGCAAATAGAAAAAATTAAAAAGAAAAAAAAAATAATTTATAAAACTTTAATAAAATTGAAAACCCTCCAAAAATTCTAAATCTTACTCTTGAATGCTTTGAATAATGCTTAGGAATGCCCTAAGAAGCCCTATTTATAAGTGGGGAACTCCAACTTTTATATAAAGTTAGAAAACTCTAGAAACCGCCTCAAATTTACGTAATATTCTAAAATAGACTTTACACTGGGCAGTTTGTTAAAATAGACTTCACACTGCACAATTTGCCAAAATATACTTCAGAGTTTAAGAATACACTTTTTCAAGACAATTTCAGGATTTTTCACTTCAAATCTTTAATTCTCTTCATTACTCACTTGGTTTTCTCGTATCTTTGACATGTGAATTCTTCAATCTTGATCTCCTAAGATCCATCCCTTACTTTGGTGATTCTTGAGCATCAAATCCATGCTTTTAGCACCCTTTTCAATTCAAGCTAAATTCACCTTGTAACACATACATGAATAAAATAGAACATTAAGCTGATTCATGTTCATAAAACCAAGATATAAATAGGAAAAATTATACAATATTTAAGTCTCAACACATCCCCCAACCAACATTTTGCTAATCCAGAACAAAATAAGTGAATAAAAATAAAAATTAATTCTAGAAACAAAATTAAAACGAAAAAAATTCTAACTACACCACTTTCACAAGTAATCTCGATTGCATTAAGCATTGCAACAAGCCTTTAAACCCCTAGGTTTCCCATAGTTGATGAATTATAGTCTCATGAGAGTTTCTAGAAATGTTACCCACAAACATTGAAAACATGAAAAATAGTTCAACATTCAAAAATTTATACAATTATGCATCCATTCTTCATATAAATTTCAAAACAAAGCAATACTTACCCTAAGTCTGAAGTTAGTTGGAATCTCAATTTCCTAATCCATTACATCCTTGAATTCAGAGACCTAATCAAAATTTAGAATAAGTATGATCCAATATACTTTAGGTGCTCTATAACACTAGTTTAACTTTGAGAAATATGCGTGTTCTCTATATTAACTTCTTTCAATCATCTCAAGAATATAAAATCTCTAATTATCTCATTTCTTTCATGACATTTCTTCTTTTATTATCATATCAAACCACCCTTAGATGAACATTCCCACTAGGTTTGCATCAAAAATTAAAGTATCGTACTTGTTATGGTAACAATAATGGATACTTAGGTATCCTTACTCCAGATTACTGACACAATAGTTATATTCATTGCTTTCATGATCTATAATAAAATTTTCTTTTTCCATCACTTTTTCTTTCTTTAATATTCTCTCTTTTAAGCATATATCAATGGTACTACTTCATTCAACGTTGTTTGAATCAAAATTTGTTATTCTAATTCACATATCATATTCTTCACTTAGTTAGTTAGGGTGTATTGTAAGTTCAGTACATCAAATTACACTTACTTTAAACTAGTGATTAAATAATTGAACTCAAGTCTATAATTTTTAGTTATCAGAATTCTGATTACTATCAACCTAGACCAAGTATTAACTTTTCCTTTGAACTTAATATAATATCATGTTCACATTCTT
The DNA here is from genome assembly GCA_037074715.1 of Magnolia kwangsiensis. Lineage (NCBI taxonomy): Eukaryota > Viridiplantae > Streptophyta > Magnoliopsida > Magnoliales > Magnoliaceae > Magnolia > Magnolia kwangsiensis. The sequence continues at coordinate 185,206,929 of CM073572.1, read as the reverse complement.
GTATATAAGCATATTATTTTGAAAATGTTGAAAAAATTTCTCCATAAACCCAAAAAATAAACTGAAACTTAAATAATAAAAAAATTTGAAACCTAAAAAAATAATTAAAAAATTCACATGGATAACTATCCACACCCACCAACCTAAAATCTATATTGTCCCCGATGTAATGATAATGTAATGAAGAGAATAATAAGAATAAAAAAAAAATGGTGGATAGTACCTATCATGAAGAACTCACCTGCTAGGTGACCCTAAAAAAAATTTGAATATGATACAAATCCTACATAAATGCTCCGTCAAAATAAGAGCATCAATTTGAATATTCTGGTTCATGAAGAGAGACGGACTCCTCTTCCTAATGAAAGTTTTCCTCATAAAGCTTCAATCTTTGACCATTAACCTTGTACACATTGTCATTAGATGGATTCTCAATTTTAACAGCCCCATGAGTATAAACATTCTTCATAATGAAGGGACCTATCCACCCTGATCTTAACTTTCCTGAAAAAATTGGAGATGGGAATTGTATAATAGGACCTTTTACTAAGGTTCAAAATTTTTCTTCAAGATGTTTTTGTCATGAAAAGCTTTAGTCTTCTCTTTATAGATTATAAACTTTTCATAGGAGTCTCTCCTCGGCCCCTCTAATTCCTTTTATCCACTTGTCTGGTCTATATCAAAGTTTAATTTCTTTATTGCCTAGTAGCCTCTATGTTACAATTCTACGGGCAAGTGACAAGCCTTCCCATACACTAATCTATATGGGGACATTCCAATCGAGGTCTTATAAGCAATCCTATAAGCCCATAAAGCGTCGGATAGTCTAAGGGACTAATCCTTCCTATCTGGCCTTATAGTTTTCTTTAAAACGTGTTTCATTTCCCGATTAGAAATCTTAGCTTGCCCACTCATTTATGGGTGGTATGGGATGCTCACTTTATTCTTGATGTCATATTTCTTCATCGAAGCTTCAAATGTCTTATTACAAAAGTGACACCCGCCATCACTAATGATGGACTTTGGAGTTCTAAATATAGAAAAAATATTTTCCTTGAGGAATCGTATGACCACTTTATTATCATTGGTCCAACTTGGAACTGTCTCTATCCACTTTGAAACATAGTCTACACCAACCAATATATAAAGAAATTCAAAAGAATATGGAAATAAGCCTATAAAATTAATACCCCAACAATCAAATATCTCCAATGGTAAAATTAGGGATAAGGGCATCATGTTGCGTCGGGACACTCTTCCCAACCTTTAACATCTATCACAAGTAGCACAGAAAGCATGAATGTCTTTAATTACATGGTGGGCCAGTAAAAACCACACTGAAGGATTTTTACAATGGTTTTCTTAACAGAAAAATGGCCACCACATGCTTCCATGTGGTAAAAGGAAATAACACTCTGAACTTCATCATGTAGGAACACAACGTGTAAAAATCTGATTGGTCTTATATTTCTATAAATACGGGTTGTCCCAAAAGAAATTCTTAACCTCGATTTCAAAACGCTTTCTATCTTGTGACTTCAAATGATATGGCATTTTTTTCGTTATAAGATAATTCACTATATCTGCATACCAAGGCAATTTGGAGATCGTAAATAATTGTTCATCAGGAAAAGTGTCTTGGATATGCATCTCCTTAGTAGAATCATCTAACGCTAATCTGGAAAGGCGATCGGCCACTACGTTTTCTACTCCTTTCTTATCTTTTATCTCTAACTCAAATTCTTAGAGTAGGGGGATCCATCTCAAAAGTCTCGACTTTGCATCCTTCTTAGATAGTAAATATTTCAAAGTCAAGTGGTCTGTGAAAATGACCACTTTAGATCCCAACAAGTATGACCTAAACTTATCCAAAGTCAAAAACTATTGCAAGTAACTCTTTTTCAGTTGTTGAGTATTTCACTTGGGCCGAGTTTAGAGTTCTACTCGCATAGTGAATAACATATAGTCATTTATCTTTCCTTTGGCCCAAAACAACCCTTGTCGCATAATCACTTGCATCGCACATTAGTTCAAAAGGAAGTGTCGAATTTGGTGGATGCATGATAGGTGCAGTGGTAAGAGATGATTTAATTTTATTAAAAGCACTTGCACACTCATTTGTCCACTTAAATGGGACATCCTTTTAAAGAAATTAGTCAAAGGTCTAGTAATAGCACTAAAGTCCTTGATGAATCTTCTATAAAAACCAGTGTGCCCTATAAGTGATCTAATATCTTTAACAGTTTGGGGGATATGTAGATTAGCTATAATGTCCAATTTTGAGCGATCTGCCTTGATTCCATTTTTGAAGATAACATGGCCCAAAACAATTCCCTTTTGAACCATGAAATCACATTTCTCCAAATTTAAGACAAAGTGCTTCTCTTCACACCTAGATAAGACAAGAGAGAAATTACTGAGGCATTCTTCAAAACTACCCTCAAATACAGAGAAGTCGTCCATGAAAACCTCAAAAAACTTTCCAACCATATTTGAAAAAATAATTAACATATACTGTTGAAAAGTTGTTGGGGCGTTACACAATCCAAATGGCATCCGTTTGAAAGAAAACATGTCAAATGGACAAGTGAACGTTGTTTTCTCTTTGTCTTCCAAGGCTATCTCTATTTGGTTATATTCGAAATATCCATCAAGAAAACTATAAAAGGAGTAACCTGCTACCCTCTTTAAAACTTGATCAATGAATGGTAAAAGGAAATAATCCTTCTTTGTGACCTGGTTAAATTTTCTATAGTTAATGCAAACACGAACCTGTGGTGACACGTGTTGGTATGAGTTCATTATTAGAATTTTACACAATAATTATTCTAGATTTCTTTGGGACTACTTGAATTAGACTTACCGAAACACTATCAGATATTGGTAAATGATTCTCACATCCAACAATTTGATCACCTCATTTTTTACAACTTCCATCATTTTTGTATTGAGACGCCTTTGAGTTTGTTTAATTGGTTTGGCGTCCTCATCGAGGTGGATCCAATGGGTGTATATGGAAAGACTTATACCTTTAATATCAGAAATGGCCCAACCCAAGGCTCCTTTGTGGTCCCTTAAAACATTAAACAATTTAATCTCTTAATCCTTATTTAAAAATGAAGAGATCACTACAGGATAAGTTTTATTTTCACCCAAGTATACATACTTAAGCTCATTTGGTAGCGGTTTCAAATTAAGCTTTTGAACATTAGTTGGTGATGGCAGAGGTCGTAAGTCCTCGATAGATATGATTTGAGTGCGTGGTCTCCATGGGTATATAGCAATATCCTGAGTGGTAATGCTCTCATTATCATCACAAATTTCAGTAAACACTTTTTCTAAATCAGAATTTTTCATGTCCCCAAAAACTTTAATCAATTCCTTAGTCAAACTAGATTCCAATTCCTCTTCTTCTATCAAGATGTCCATGAAATTCAGCTCATGGATCTCATTATTGTCAATGGGCTGCTAAATAAATTAAAAATATTTAGCTCTAGAGTCATATTACCGAAATACAAGTTCATCATTCTATTCCTATAATTTATGATTGCATTTGAAGTTATTAGGAATGAGTAGCCTAAAATAATGAAAACTTGAGTGTTAGCATTTACACATGGTTCAATGTCAAGTACAATAAAATCCACGGGGAAGTAGAATTTCTTCACTTGGACTAGCACGTCCTCTAAAATTTCCTTTGATACATTAATGGAGTGGTTAGCAAGTTGGAGTTTAATCGTGGTTAGTTTAAGCTCGCCTAACCCCATTTGTTTGTAAATTGATCGAATAAGGTACTAAATTGACACTTGAACACAAATCTATCAAAGCATGCTCAATTTGAAAATTTTCAATAATATTAGGAATAATGGGACTTCCCAGGTCTTTGTAGTTGGGTACGGCCCTTTGTTGAATAATAGTGCTCACTTTCTCAATAAGGAATGCCTTTTTGTGCACATTTAATTTCCTGTTTACAGTGCACAAATTCTTGAGATATTTAGCATATGATGAAATTTGTCTAATGGCATCAAGCAGAGGAATATTGACAGTAACCTTTTGGAGCACATCCAACTCCTCATGATATTTCATGGGGACAGTCAAATTCTGAAGTCTACATGGAAACGGAACTGGAGGCTCATGTGACTTAGTCACTTTATCCTTTTATTTTTGCGGCTCTTGAACTATAGCCAGTTCATCATTCTCTTGAGATGGTGGCTCATCCTCCAATATTTCTACCAGTTTCATTATCTTGTTATCAACCTCTTTTTTACTTCTAAAGGTAATGATGGCCTTAGCTTGTTCATGATGTAGCTCACTTGGATTTGAATCTCCAATGAAATGTATGTTTTTAAGGTTTGGCATAAGTTGAGAAGGAATGATGTCTTTTTCCCTAGCATTTAGTTGAGTCTCAATCCTACCCACGACCGTCTTTAATTCCTGATTTTGATTGGATTAGAGACTGATTCATTTGAGCTTGAAAGTTCATGAATGTGGTTAATGCATCCTCCACAGATGATCAATTTGACGGGGGTACATATGGTGCATTGTTAGATGCCCCAAAGAAGTTATTTTTTGGAGGCATTTGAGGTGCATTAGGCACATTAATTTATGGTCAATTCCTCTAACTAAGATTAGGATGGTTACGCCAATTTGGATTATACGTGTTTCTCATTGTTTGCATAACTGACCTTTGGTAGTTATTTATAGCATTTACTTACTCATGCTCATGCGTAATATTTTATACAACTAGGATTATTGGACAATCCTTTATGTTATGGTCTGCACTACCACAAATGCTATAAAATTTATCTAAGGAAGTGTTTGCTTTAACCATATCAACCTTCCTAATTTCTAAGGCTTCAACCTTCCTAGCCAATGTAGTAAATTTTACATTAAGGTTGGCTTCCTCTCTTAGGACATGCATCCTCGCTTTCTCTCTAGGAATGAGTCTGGTAATTTGGTCCGGTTTAGCAGAGACATCCCATGTCTGCGTATTCTCTGCTAACATGTCTAGAAAATTCCAAGCCTCACTATAATCCTTGTCAAGAAAGGTTCCACCACACATCATCTCTATGAACTGACGGATATCCATGGTGAGCCCCTTTCGGAACGCATCAATCACGTGTCATGGTTTGTAACCATGATGTGGACAAGTAAGTAGAAGGTCTTTGAAGTGCTCCCAAGCTTGGAAAAATATTTTATTCCCCTTTTGGGAGAGAACGATATGATTTTCTATTTAAGTGCATTTGTTTTGTGCTTGGGAAATAAATTTTTCAAAAACTCTCTACTTAAGGCTTGCCATGTAGTGATGATATTAGGCCTTAGAGAGTTGAGCCATGCTTTGGACTGATCCTTTTGAGAAAATGAAAATAACCTAAGCTTAAGTGCATCCCTATTACCATTGTTTACTTGTAATATTCCAATTATTTCCTCAAAGTCCTTGAGGTGCAGGTAGGGGCTTTTAGAATCCAAGCCATTAAATTTAGGAATCAATTGAATCACACCTAGTTTAAAATCAATATTCCTTGTGTGAGCAGGGAACACTGTGAGACCCGTATCCTTGCCCGTACCATTCCATATACCTTCGCGGTCCTCCCAGTCGAATTCTGGCGACTCGCGATCTGTAATCGGCATCTGTGCGCGATCTTGAGACAAATCCTGTCGGTTTGAGTCGGCTCAACCCGAGACTTATATCATTGCGACCGCATTGTTGCCGCGGTTCCGATGCCACATATTACGCGTCGAGCCGGTACCCAGGCCAGGAGTTGTGGGTCCGCGATCATTCCGAAGAAACACCACGCATTGTAACCCCAAGAGAATCTCTACCACCCATCAAATCAATCAATCAAATCAAATCAATCAAGTACAAAGCAACCCAACTCATCCCTCTCTTACATCACCTTACCTAAAGTCAACTCTCCCTTACATGTCAAGTACACCTATCCATCACTCACCATCACTTCCCTCCCATCATCTCTCTCTCTCTCTCTCATTCTCTCTCTCTCATTTTTCCCAAGCAAGGAACTGTCCATGGCATTCCATGGGAGAGAAACTAGTGTGGCCCACCTTCCTACCGTCTAATCCCACCCTCCATGACTGATCTCAACCGTTGAAGTCTATCCATTGGAGCTCTAGAGGCCATAGGCGGAAGAAGAAGATAAGATCCTAAGGTGGGTGATTTCATTGTTTGATTTTATGGTTTGAGGGCCCACTTGTGGTGGTACCCATCTTGATGTTCGTGTTGTAAGAAATGGAGGGCCCATAGTGGCAGGGTCCCTCCACCACCATCCGATTCCTCTCTCTTTTTCTTTATTTTTCTCTTTCTCCCTCTCCTTTTTACCTTTTGTATGATGTGTGTTTGTGTGGCCCACCATGATGAGTTTGATCCACATCATCCGATTGTGGGACCCACCATTGCTGCACGTCCATTTGGATGGACGAGGATTAAAAAAATAATAATAATATAAGTATCAAGTTGATTCAAAGCTTTGGTGGGCCACCATGTGGACCCACCTTGATGTGGGTGTGCTGGACGCACCATGATGTGTTTCTCACATCCACACGTCCATCCATTTAGTTCAGGCCATGGGCCCACCTGATGTTGACCGCCCAAGCTCGGGTGTCTAGCAGCAATGCTGCTGGACTGTATGAAAGGGAAAAATAAATTTCAGCTTGGTCTGTGATGTGGACCACCTGTCTGTGGACCCAACCATGTATGCGTGCCACCCAGACCGTCCATCCATTTTGATGGGTGAGGGGCCACCTTGATGATGTACCCATCCGCACTGTCCGTGTATGAGACGTGGACCCCACCCATCATATATGTGTTATATTTTTCACCGTCCAGCAGCAGGTGTTGCTGGACGGGCAAGCACCTTGACGTCTACTCTCTGAAGTGCTGGTGGGCCACACGTGTGAACCCACCAGAGGTATGTGTTTGTCCATCTCATCTAACGTCCAGATGGTCTGGACGGCGTGACCCACCTTGATGCATGATCGTATCCATGCCATCCATCCAACCTATAATAGCAAGGCGGCTGCTGTATTGGCACCGCCCAAGTCATGAGCCCCACCATGAGATATGTGTTTTATCTACCCATCCATCCATTTGTGTGGGACCTACCCCACACATGTGATACGTGTGAGGGTGGGGCCCACCAGATGTACGTGATTAATTCTCGACCGTCCGTCCAGCAGGGCTGGAACGGCGGGCCACATGATGTATGCGTTATGTCTAGTCGTCCATTCGGACGCTGGACGTTTCTGTCCCCTTATATGTATTACATTATATATAATATATTTATATATGTATTGTATGTGTGGGCCACACACCATGTGGACCCACATGAGGCATGTAGCCCATCCACTCCGTCCATCCCTGGCCACGGACCAAGGGGCTGCTGAAGACCCAAATCTCTGGTGGGCCACACCACGTGGACCCCACCAGGCTGTATGTATTTCATCTGCAGTGTCCATTTAGAAGGGTGCCATGCACAGCCCACCAGCGTGTGTTTCATCCAAGCCGTTCATCCATGGGACCTACTCCACACGTGCTGCACATGTGGAGGTGGAGCCCACTAAATGTATGCGTTCCATCCATGCAATCCACCGTCCATAGATGGACGGTGGGACCCTTACAATACGTGTGTATTATCACACCGTCCACCCACCTTTCTGCATATATAATAATAATAATAATAATAAATATAAAATATTATTATATATAAGTGGTGGGTCACGTGCATGTGGGACCCACCTTCCTCCACCGTCCATTCATAGGGCGTGCTGTGTGGGGCTGCCTTGATGTATGGGTACGATCAGTACCATCCAGCAGAACGTGTGGGATGCGGGACCCACTTCTTATCCACACCATCCATCCCCAAATGAGGTAGATTTAATCTATGGTGGGCCACGTGCGTGGACCCACCCATGATGAAGTATGTGTTTTATACACACTGCCCAACGTCCAAACTCTGGACGCTGGACCCCTTTCAAAAAAATTAATAAAATATAATTTTATATTATATTATATTATATATATGTGTATGTGCGTGTGTCTGTGTGTATGTGGTGGGCCCATGTGGGACCCACCTACTAGACAGATTGGCAAGTGCACCTCACGCAGCTATGTGCTGTTGTGAATGACGCCACCAAGCTTTGTGGACCCCGCATGATATATACTCCACACCATTCAGCTTCCAGGCCCACCTTGATGATCATAGTCCACACTGTCGGTCCACCTTTGATGAATATGTTGTATATCCACGCCTTCTATCATGTGGACCACACTATAAAAATCTATGGGGATTGAACGACTACTATTGAAATCCTTTTTGGGTCACAAAAGTTTTAGATCTATATGAAAATTATTTTCCCTCTCAATATAGGACTTTGTGACCTTATGATAGATTGGATGGGGAATAAACTTTATGGTGGGCCCTATGATTTGTTTAACAGTGAGAATCATTATCTTCACTGTTATTTGTGGTATGGTCCAGATGATTTTTCAATCATCATCTTCGCCATTATTTAGGGTGTGGCGCAGATGATTTTTTGATATGATTCATTTTTGGAATGTATGAGGCCCCTTGGTGCGACCTGTGGTTGTAGCCCACTTGATGTATATGAGGCCCATTGGTGCGGCCCATCCATGAGGCCCACCTTGATGTAATGTTTTATATCCACGTCGTCCATCTGATTTGCTAGGACCCACCTTGAATATATGTGATCTACTCAAGTCGTCCATCTGTTTTGCCAGCATAGGACCACCGTTATGTATGATTGATCCACACAGCCCATCTGTATGGACTTGGCCATGATGTACGTGTATTGTACACACTGTCCAGTAGTTGGACAGGTGCTGACGGTGCGGGACAATGTTTGGACAGTGCTGATTTACATGGGCAATGTTTGGGCGATGTTGATCATCATCGAAGTGCCATAGAGCCCACCTGTTGTGTATTTGAGGCCCGTATGATGAGGCCCATGTGATGTATTCGAGGCCCATGGGTGAGACCCAATATGACGTATATTAGGCCATTGTGTGAGGTCGTGGGCCCACTGTATGTTCGACCCTATGTGGGTCATTCTTTGGGAGCAATGTTGGTTGAATGTCCACATTGATGGGCAGTAATAGTTAAATGTCCACATTGTGACCTTCCCTTAGGCCCGGTTAGACCCATCCTCATCATTCTCTTGTGGGTTAACTCAAACGAATGAGCCCCATTGATATCGCTTGGACCATCATCAGCCGTCCATCTATGGACCACGCCTTGAGTCGAGATTGAATACCGAGTTTGATTATCGGGGTCGAGGCTAATTCCAATTGCCAATTACTGATTTCGATTATCGAGGGTCGATGTTTATTTCATGGTCGATTACCGATTATTATTGTCGCGGTTGATTGACTGATTATTGATGGAGGCCGATTATCGTGGCCGACGGCCGATTCTGATTGTTGTGGCCAGTTGACCGATTATCGATCGAGGCCGATTATCGATTATAATTATCGTGGCCGATTAACCGATTATCGTGGCCGATTGTCGATTCTGATTATAGAGGCCCAATGTGATGTATATGCAGCTCGTATTTGAGGCCTGTTGTGATCTGTATTCTGCCCATGTTTAAGGCCCAATGTGATGTATATTGAGGCCTAGGTGATGAGGCCCATTGTGTTGTATATTAGGCCCTTGTGTGAGGCCGTGGGCCCATTATATGTTTAGATCTATGTGGGTCATTCCTTGGGGAAATGTTGGTTAAATGTCCACATTGTCGAGGCTGATTGTTGATACCGACTATGAACATGTGACAGCATAGCATCACGATACTTCCCATACGCATCATCTGCATGTTTGTTATGAGATGTGATTACCATTGCATAAGTCATTGGGTAGGATGATATGAGACTCCCTGATAGGCTGAGGTTATCTAGCATGAGTGCACGGCATACGCAGGATAGATGCATGACTGGATTGTATGACTCATGCATCTTACATTGTGAGCTATGGATATTGTACGCCCTAGTGACATCAGCGTCGTAGCCTCCACAGGCATATCGTGGATGGCCAGATGAGACACCGAAAATATTTGGTTCTAACATACGGGCGCCATAGATGTCCCTGGGTGAAAATTCCTAAACCTCCGAGCCAGGAGACGCCCCAACGTCGATATCGAGTGGATACATGAGCGCCCGATTGCCGAATATCAGGAGGTCGCATCTCCCACTGTGTCGTGGTCGGTTGGGAGGGGGTGTGGCCTTACCCGCCCGAGGGTAGGGGAGATATTAGGCTGAGTTTGACCAACTTATGAATGGGTCCGCTATCGACATGCCGGATAGGTATTGACAGACTATTGGCCAGGCAGATAGTGAGGTTTCTTACGCTCACTTGGACTGTGCGGCTGGGAGAGCGGCAGTGCCATTTGGAGTGTACTAAATCCCGGTGATGATCCCAGAGATAAACTGTACTGATATGTGGATTTAGTGAGTAGGAGTTGCATACTTATTCATTCATTCATTCATTCATTCATTATTCACTCGGGCTGGTGGTACGTAAATATTTGTCACGTGTGCCTTCGCAATGGCCATGATTTCGGTTAGGGCGCCCGACTAACCTGAGATCAGGAGTTTACCACATTGAGTCTGACTATCCAAATTTAGGTATGAGACTGGTTTGGATAGAAGTCACATGTGATGGACCTCATAGCCTGCGATACTACGTACTACCATCCCGACTTCACACTCCAGCATGATCATTCCATTCATACCGCGTACTGCATGACATTTGCAGCATACGATATTTTGGATTATTGTGTTTCTGCATTTATATGGTCTAGGTACGGCTGACGCTATTTGTGATACTCATCAGGGATGTATATTGCATTGCATCCTTTGCATCTGATATTTGGTTATCTATGATTCCTCATTTGCATAGTTGATTTATCTTGTGTACTCTAATATTGTATGACTCATGGACTTGTCAGTATTTCTGCTTACTCTATTATCATCTGATTTATGATCTTGTCAGTATTTCTGTTTACTCTGATAATTCCTGATCTTACCAGTATTTCTACTTATTCCGACATTGCATGATTTATGGATTACCAGTACTTCCAGTATTGTATGATTATAGCATTGTATTGAATACTTGATACTTACCTTGTGCACGCACTTACACCACCCTCTAAGCTTTCTATAAGCTTATGCACGATAGATGCGTGTAGGTGATGATAGGTTGCAGCAGTGTTGAGCTTGGAGCGTACAGCGGTTTTCTGGAGCTTAATTTTTATTTATGTATTTCCTTCCAGTATTTTACTCAACTGATTCTATTAGTGGATATGTGATGATAACGTTGCCTTTGTGAATTGGGTAATCTTGTGGTTATACTTATTACGAGTTAAATATACACAAAAGAAAAAAAAATCCTCCTTGTAGGATCCCAGGATCGAAATCTAGCATATGTACGCTAGGAGCCGAGAATGGGGTACTACGGAGGTTGTCGGCACCGGATTCGGTGATTGGGATTCCTGTGAATCTGGTTTCCGGGTTTGGGGCGTGACAAACATTATGCAAGATGGTAAGTTAATCTCTCAGGGTGTAAACGTTCATGTAAAGTATGTGGTTGGTTTAACACATTCTTATGAACTTCATTCTCATCCTCAAGAGAAGGATTAGGTTGATTTTTTCTATTTTGATTTGTGGTTGGACCTGGCAGATTTGGATTTGGATTATCAATTGAGTCTGTCATGGAATTCAAGTGATGTTGAGTGTCTCTTCTAAGTGAATGATCAAGGCCTAGAAGTAGTTAACCTTCGGAGGAGAAACGATTGTTTTAATACCTACTACAATGGGACAAACCATCCACGTCACACAACAAATATCATTAATTTAAATAGCAAATATGATTCTTAAAATAAAAATAAAAACTTAACCAACAACCTAGGCGACGAGGCCGACCATGACGGTTCAATCCATAAAGCAAAATAAATCAACAACCCAAGCGATAAGGGTGACCATGAGGGTTCAAACCACAAAGCAAAATAAATCAACAACATAAGCGGTAAGACTGGCCATAAGGGTTCAATCCATAAAGAGAAAATAAATCAACAACCTAGCTGGAAGGGACGAGCATGAGTGTTCAATCCACAAAGAAAAAATAAATCAACAACTCAGGTGATAGGGCCGACCATGAGGGTTTAAAACACAAAGCAAAAATAAAAAATAAATCAATAAAATCAAAACTAATACAAAAACTAAACTATGTTAATCTAGAAAATAGATTCAGCGGATGATCTTTATGATCAAACAGCAACTGTAGGACAACTATAGCACTTGGGTGATAAAATCTCAAGTAGGGCAACCTTATGTCATAGTTAGTGCTTGAAAGACCCAACTGAATTTACTTTCAAAGAAAAACAGAAATCTATACAAATTTTGGAGGGTTTAGAAGAGAACTTACCTTAAAAAAGAACTTACTTTAACTATCTTGCACAAATCTAATCTATCTTAGTCTCTCCCCAACAATAGCACTAAAAACTTGATTGCTTGCCTCCAAGTGTAGAGGTTCGTACGTAATATCTCGTGAATATAGGGTCGATCCCACAGGGAGATGAATTGCAAGAAGAAGAAAATCCAATGCAAAACAAACTAAGTAATAAATAAATAAAATGATGTTTTGATTTTAAGAGTTTTGAATGAATGTAATTCAACTGAATTAAAATAACACCTAAGCTTCAAATTTCCACACATATGTTAATGTTTCAAAATCATAATGACTTGGATAGCACAACTAGGATATGAGCACTATGGTCAGCTTAATCGGAAAATAAAATAATTTAAATACTTTAATAAATGATATAAAAGATTAGAAAATCATAAATTTGTATCATTCATATATATTCTCAAGCACCGGTGATTTTAAGCATTTAATATCCATTAGATAATGAATTAAAGAAATGTAGTAGGTTGAAAACCTCTCCTATTTAGAAAATCTAATTGATCCAAAGTAATCATATTTATCAATGTAGATCTCATATGATGGAAACATATGAATTTCACATTAGGATCAAAAACTAAACCTAGACAATAGATAACACGCATATACCATTCTTCTCATCAATAAGATAATCAATTATCATAACTATGAAAACATTAAACCAATATACTTCTCTTCTAATTCGGGCTAGAGGGAACTTATAAAAAAACACAATTAGAATAGAGAAAGAAAGCAACAAGAAAGAAATAAATGTAAATACAAAATATCTAAAAGGAAAAAAAAAATAATTTATAAAACTTTAATAAAATTGAAAATCCTCTTAAAACTCTAAATCTTCCTCTTGAATGCTTTGAATGATACTTAAGAAAGCCCTTGGAAGCCCTATTTATAAGTGGAGAACTCCAACTTTCGTATAAAGTTGAAAAACTCTAGAAGCCGCATCAAATTTACGCAGTTTTTAAAAATAGACTTCACACTGCACAGTTTGCTAAAATAGACTTCGGAGTTTCAGAATGCACTTTTTTAGAACGATTTAAGAATTCTTCACTTCAAATCTTTGATTCTTTTCATTCCTTACTTGGTTTTCTTAGATTTTTGGCATGTGAATTCTTCAATCTTAGTATTCTAAGATCCATCCCTTGCTCTTAAGCATCAAATACATGCTTTTAGCACCCTTTTCAGTCCAAGCTCTTAAATTTACCTTACAACACATACACGAGTAAAATAGAACATTAAGCTAATTCATTTTTATAAAACCAAGATATAAATGAGAGAAATTGTGTAATATTTGAATCTCAACAGTAGCTAAACCTAAAGGGGTCTATCTATATTCCAGCAAATGGATGGGCATCCATGCTGTCCACCACAAGGGTTTCAATGTATAGATCTTCTGGCTTAAAATAGACTGGTCCCACTTCATGTAAGCCTCAAAGTATGGAAACAAATGATGGTTAAAAGAACTTGTATTAGTCATCCTTTTGTTTTAGGGTAAATTATCGCGACCTACCTAATGAGCGGTCCATGCTATTTTTGCGCTAGGGAATCTACATTATTGGGCCCCTTGATGGACGGCTCATATCTAGGACATTTTTGGTGGCAACATGCTAATGAGGTGGGATTTAGAGGCTTTTGGGATTAGCAAAATTGTAACCGTACTTCAGCTAGACGTTCATGGTAGTTCGCTACCATTTAAGAATGGTGGTGACTCGTGCTCTGTACACATGGACAGTAGGACGGTAATCCAGACCATTGAAAATGGTTGAAACTAGATGCAGGGGAGGACATGATGAGGCCGAGCACCATCTTTCTTGATCAATAAACACCTTGAATTTACAAGGTACTCTTGAATCCACACAAAATTTCTCAAATTCATGAGAGATGGAAGAACTTTAAGGAATTTTATTGATCAAATGAATACTAAAAATAAGTTAACACCATTTAAATAACTCTAAATAAATCTTGAAAAACATAATCAAATAATCATAATTAAAATACAATCAAACAAGAAAACAAATTTAAAAAATACATAAATTTTCGTTAACTGTTGACATGTCGAATCTGTCGAGTGGACAGGTCAAAATAGCCAAAAAAGTATCCATTGTTTTAAATTAGAAATTATGTGCTTTTTGATCTGTCAACCCGATCTACCAACATGTTGAACTCAATTTCGACTTGTCTAAATTAATAGATATCATCCAGCAAGTAATCTGAAATTTTCGACAAACTTATAATCTGGTAACAGTCAAAATATATATGTTGAGTGTGTACGAACCTTCTTGGCTTCTTTTCTTTGATCCATCTTAGCTATAAATAATTGCGTGACTGTTGAATACCAAAACTATTTTAAATGCAGCGAACACCAAAAATTTAAATAATAACCATTTGACTTTGTCTATTGAATTTGTACTGTATACTATTTTATTTTCAACCGCCCATATGAATAGACACTGCTCATGAACGGCAGCTGAGTCCATGAGAAGCTAGCTCCCAAGCATGACCTGGTCTAGACTCGACAGGACACGCTGATTTGGCTCAAGAACTCAATCCTCCTCACAAAACTCAAACCAAGTCACCCATGCAGTTGAGCGTGCATCACGAACTGCCTATTAAATTAAATAATTCTATTTAATTTTTCTGATGCAAGACAAGTCAAAGGTAATCTCATGATTTACAAGTGTTAAACTTCAGAATCCTTTTTAATTTTGTTGATATATGATAAAGTCAAGAGCAAGCTCATGAATTATTAAGAACAAATTAAAGAAATCATGTTATGAAGTTCGATTCAAGGGTTTAGCGTGTATTATAGTTTTGGATGTCTATTAGCTTACTGCGGGTTATTAGTCCTGTGCTTGTGATATTTTGTTAGAAAGGTTTACATTGCAAAATCTAATCATTTTAGAAGGTAATTTTAAGTTTTATGTTAATACTATTAATTTTATTAAGTATTATTTTACTATTTTTAGTTATTTTAGTGTTTGTTGAGTCTTTAAATCACTTAAAATTTTCTTATGATTCTTTAGACGATTTTTGTAAAATTAAATGTCTTTATTATTTTTAATAAGTTTACTATTTAAAATAAGTTTATTATTTTTAAAAGTTACAAATTTAAATTTTAAAATTTATTTAATTTTAATAACTTTTTTCTTTGCCTTATAAATTCAAGGATTATCATTGAGAAAGAATATTGCCTTTTTCATTGCACAAGTGCCATGTGAAATTGAAAATCTTAGCCATCGATAATTCTTTCCTTTGTTAAATGTTCACGTTTGCTCATGCAATTCATTTGACCATGTATTTGTGTGCCAACAACAGAAAAATCTTAGCCATTGGTAATTCTTTCCTATGTGAGCATAATCTGACGTGGTGGACCATCAAAACAAGAGTATAATGTGAGAATAGTCTATCCATGACGTGGAGGACCAGCAAAACAAAAGTATAATATGAGAATAGTCTATCCATGAAGTGGGTGGACCATCAAAACAATAGTCTGGATAGACCAACCATGTTCTAACATTTATATAAATTAAGTTTTTACGAGGTAGATAGAACTACGCTTCCTATTAAATTACCGAGTCCATTAAATAAAAACCTGGCCGAGTCTTCAGGTGGACCCCACCAGATGGACAGCAAGTCGAATTTTTGGGATTTTGAGCTATGATAATCCAATACGTGCTAAGCCAATCCGCTTGAAGGCCGAATCAGTGGACGATTGGCGAACGTGCCAACGTGTCGTGTGCAAGCAATATCAAGGCTACATTAAGTGGAGCCGAGCAAAAGCATCACCCGGACAATCAGCAAGCTGATCCACTCATTAGGCTGGTTACAAGTGTACGTTACTCGTTGAGTATAGCCAGTTGGTCTGTGTTTTGTATTTTGGATCGTCCGTCTCTCATACAGGTGTGGCCAACCCATATGCGTCGGCTAGCCTTATTTCTGTGACAGGGAACGTTCATGATGGGACCCACAAAGATAAAGCACGAATGGGCTTTATGCGGTTGGCTAACCACCGTACACGTTACATGCTGCAGATCGAAACCGTCCAAGCCATAGAATGATGGTAACTGCCAATTGGTAGCCATCAAATGGGTGGTTAGAAACAATTTGGGCATCTCGGTACAAATTCCATGGGTCAAACCAATGGTCTGGATTATCTAAATCAGGCCCCACTTACCAGAATTCAATGACGCGTGCATACCATATTACTTTTTCCTTACATATATAAGGACAAAATAGATCTTTTTTATCAGTGTGGAAACAGCTTCATTAAAGCCAATCTTAGTTTGTTAGCGATATACCCGATTGTAATTGTACGGTTTTCAACCTCATGGAGCCCAGTTTCTTTGATCAGAACCGTTTGTTGGGTGGGACTTAGTTGGCCCACGGTGCAGAACTCACAGATTGGATCGCCTGTTCACTTCGATTATGCATAGTAGTCCATCCACTTGATGGGCCCACCCTATTCACACTCCCGATCACCTAGGGCGGTACTATAATCGGTTTATGTTGGATTCTGCGCGAGACATCAGTTAGGGTACGCCTGCAACTCACAAGCCCAAAGCATGTGGGGCCCATCTCCCACCCTGTGTGCTTGGCCAATAGCAATAGACGGCGCTCCCCTTCCGTGTCAAAACCAACTCAATTAACGTAAACAGCAAAATGTCTAGAGCCACCTTCCGGGTCAAAACTCAATTGAGTTCAGTCGCGTCTAGAGTCACCTTCCATCGTCCAAGTGGCACGATAAACAGCGGATCAGCGGCGTACACCTGGTTCACTCCACCATGGATGGCCCATAGCCAGAAACTCACCTGTAGTAGATGCTCCTAAGCATTCGATTCACATCCCTCTAATGAACGGTAGAAGGAAACCGTTGGACAGGGTTGTCCCCGCTGCATCCTATTGCTGACCAAACTGAAAAAAAAAAAACCAATAAGGAATAGGGAGGCTACATGTTGCATTACATGGAGATAAGAGACGTATGAAAAATTTTTATGAAATACTTTGAAGCATTTTTTTTGTAAAATAATAACTGATATTACACGTCTTTGGTGACTGACAAAGCATTGTGTTGAGGGGTCCTTACTCTTACCCGGGTGGTAGACTCCTCGGAGTTTCAAGACCGGGTCAAGGGTTCGAGTAACCATGGTGGTGAAATCCCACGGTGTGCGTGTATGAGGTGTGTGTGCGTGTGTTAAAAAAACAAAAAAGCATTGTGTCGAGACATCCACAAGAAAAACGTTTTCTAAGGAATAGAGTTCACGATTTCTAAAGAATAGGGTTCTGCCAGGTTCAGCCAAGAGAAAAATAATCAAATTGAAAAACATAATAAGAGAGAGAAAAATGTAATAAGAGAAAGGTATAGATGATAACGCTTCAGTTGTCAAAATCTTCTAATAAAGAATAAAAATGTTTGATGAATAAATAAAAAGAAATCTATAAATAATAGGAAGATTAGCTGAATAAAACAATCAAATCCAACAAACAAATTCAATTATCATAAATCAGTTTATATTAGTAGTGATAATCCAATAACATTAATTTCTTAGTTGTAATCTAAGTTTATTATCTTCATACGCTAGACTTGATCTTTATCTAATGTTCACTCCTCAAGTGCAGGGTTGTGATGTAGTAATAACTCGGTAAGACCGAAGTCGAATCCCAAGGGACTGAAACCTGTATGTAATCTAAAATTAAGTAGAATCTGAACTAAAATTAGGTGAAATCTAAACTAATCATGATTTGATGAATAATGATGGAATGATTATCTAAAACTTAAGAAATTTCAAAGATAGAAAACTAGGGATTCAGAGGATCCACTTGTAGAGATCAGGGAGATCTTATGCATGCTTCAAAGATCATGGAAATTAACAGAACTGTCATTGATCTAATTTTCAAGAGATGAATGGTATATGAATTAGAATGGATTCCATCACTAAACCATGCCCAGGAGACTATGGCAAACAACAGAATTAAACTAATTACCAACCAATCAGTATGCCATGAAGGTTAGAAAGGGTACCGACATCCGACCATGCCCAAGAGACTATGGTGAACAATAGGACTTCCTGACGTCATAAACATAAAGGAGAAAGAACATGCTTTAAGCCATTGCAGACCCATTGTAATTTCAGTCACAATAGACCATTAAAGACTAAAAACATTCTTTTAAAACTAATAATCAACATCAATTCAGTTTAAACAAAAAACCACAAGCATAAACTCTCCCTTCACACTGTAAGCTTCATCTCTTAGCCCTATCTAAGAGGCTTAGCTCAACATAGGCATGATGGGCTAAATCCACAATAACAAAAAGTATAAGAAAAGAAAGAAAAAAGAAAAAAAAAAAAAAAACCAATAAAACTCTCTCTCGTGCTCCTCCTTCACGTCCAAGCTAACTCCAGATGCTGATCTCCTCTTTCTCTCCCTCTTTAATAGGTGCTGCGAAGGTGGGAAAGACTGTCGGTAGAGAACCGACTTTGCTGGAACTGTTTACGCAGCTGTTTACGCAACTATTTACGCAGTTGACGTTGGTGGGCCCACGATCGGGATTCCTAGAGGAATCCAACCCGTCCATTGAACTCGTGGTGATATTTCAGTGTAAGAGGAGTGGTTTTGAATTGATGCTGACGTGATCCACTTGATTTTCCAATTTGCCATCCAATACATTCAACGGCTAGGATCTTTACAATACCTTGCATAGGATCAAAATGACACCTAGGAAAGGATACGTGGGTCGTTGGGATTCCAATGGATGGTCTGGATTGGACCATCAGTGTACTGTGGTGGCCCACTTTTAATACTTTTTTTCAGTCAACGCTCCTAATTGCACCCTATAACAAAAACACGATAAAATGGGCCATTAAACAGTATCATGCTCGTAAATTCAGGAAATAAATGGGGTCTGATATGCAATATTTGACCCTCAACACAACCCCCAACCAGCATCTTGCTGGTCCCGAGCAAGGTATGCGAAAAATAAGTTAAGAATTACAGGATAATTTCCATGAACTCAAGTGATTTTTGAAGAGCATTCCAGATACTAAAATTCTAATGTTCATGAATGTTGGGCATTACTTTCTCATGGACTCAAGCGCACGGTAAATTCCATAGTCAAGTTCAAAGTATTAATCCGTCAATCCGAAAAATTCTAAACATTGAGTTTCATGGGTGTATAGTGTAATCTCGGCTTATCAAATTCACTTCTCTATTTTAGGATATCATCAGTAATCAACAAGAGAATTCATGACAACCAAAACTTACCTCACAAATCATCTTTTCATTCTTTCAGTTTTTAATTTTGCTGTTAAAAGTAACACTAAGAAAGGAAATCAAATTTTTACCTATAGGGAGCAAACCTATGATGAAAACCGAACTCCCAGACCTTTTTCACATATCATTTATGGGGAATTAACTCCACACCTATAGAGAGCAAACCTATGGTGAAAATTATTTGCCTAACTTTTTTCAAAGGTATCTGAGCTTCTCTTCTTCTTTTTTTTTCTTTTTTTTTTTAATTAATCATAACGGGAAAATTTCAAGCGGTTTCCTCACATGCTTAGTGATTTCCAAGTTAACCCTTCAATATCAGACTGAAACCTTAATGTGAAAGCGAGATGTGACATGTGAACTCATGACTCAATCAATGTTTACAACTTCTAATCATGGATTAATAATTCGATCTTAATTGTGAAATCTAACAGATAACTGAATTCAAGAGTCACACATTACCAACATCACGTATCTTGAAAATCTAAATTAGGGATATCTGTCAAAATCACTTCGAATTCACAGGAATTTTCAAAAAAATTTAAAAAATTTTCACAGTTTTTGCTCAAGACCAAGAAAATACTGATTAGGAAACCTAATCTCCCACCCCCAACCTAAAATATACATTATCCTCAATGTAAAAGATATGAGCATGTAATGCACATGGGACAGCGAAAGTAAATAAGAAGTGATGGGAAGATATTACCTGAATAACGTATCAAGAAAGATTTTTCAAGAGAACACTGGGAGAGAGTAAGTTAATACTAGAGTGAAACCAATAAAAAATAACAAAAATAAAATCATACCTATACCACTTTCCCAGGTGCTCTCGATTGCATTTAGCGTATGCAACAAGCCTTTAAACCCCTAGGTTACCCCTAGTGGACGAGTTGTAGTCTTGTGAGGGTTTGTAGTAATGTTACCCACAAACATTGAATCAATCATACCGCAAGGTTCCCCTTCCGGCCAATATCTGGATAAGTTCCTCAATAAGTTCCTCAATAGGATCATCCAAAAGCCCTGTTTGCAATAGTCATGGGCGCCCTGGAGCATGACTTTCCAGAGAGACTTATGTACCTCATAAGAAATCTTCTATTGAATTGCTTGAAGTATCCGTAATATATACGATTCACTTATAACAGAAGAGGATTCAACGTTAGTATCACATGGTGAATCAAAGACTACAAGTAAATAAAGTTTATAAAACTTCCTAAGAAGTGATGTAGTCTCAACACATTCCGAAGCTCCAAACTTCGGCTCAAGTTTCAGCTCCTCTTCCTTTACTGGTAGACGTTTAGGATCAAGGGAAGAGATGATTTCAGAATAAGGGTTCTCTTGGTCAGTGATGACTACCGAGATGTTGTCTTGCAAGGTATCCGCTTTGTCTCTTAACATGGGATCGTTTGAAACTACAAAGGGTGCTAAGAAATCCCAAGAGTTAGAAAGTTCAGCTGAGTATGACTTATTGTGGCTTGTAATGATCTACGTTAAGAATCCATCGTCCTTGAAAGTGGATGGAGGTACACTCTCTTGCTCCAGTCCTGCACAAACAGATTGAAAATCAGTAAGTGAGGTATTGATGTGATCACTCTATTCATTGAAATTACTCAATTGAGACGTTGAATTGTCAAACGTGTGCAACTCAGATGATGGCCGCAATTGAGTGGTTTTAAATTTCAGGGTCGTAGCGAGCAACTCCTCCTTCTCTTGAATCATATCATTATTCAGTTCAGGGGAGTGGACTAAACATGTTTCACAAGAGTTAGAAGGGTCGGTTGTAAGGGACTCATCCTCCACCTTTAAATCAGACGTGTCAGGTGAGGGGAATGACTCATTATGACCGACCGCTTCATGTACGTCTTGATCATTGACTTGGACCACACTTGAGAGGGATTCCAAGGGGACTGTGGCTGCACATTCAGGATAGCAATCATGTTCTAGTCTAGTGCAATGCACATTTGGGATGAGATCACTTTCCTCATATTCTACTCCTAGCATGGGTTGAGGTTCGCATAAACTAACCTCTTCCTCATCATTGAAATCTTATGTGTCATGTAAGGAAGGTGTATCATCATCAATGTATTTAAAAAACACCCATGTATCTTCACCATTCTTTCGAACAGTCATCGAGATCGACTCCTTGAAAAATTGAACCACATGCTCATTAACGGAATCCAACTCCTCATTCCAAATTTCAAATTCTTTCAAAAGTGAATGCGGATCACTTTCCTTGTATTGTATTTCTGGATTGGATCGTGGCTGGGATGACCGAGTCTCCTCTATCGTATCGAGGCGCGCATTGAGTCCTTCCATTGCTTTTCTAAATTCCGCAAACCACTCCATGTTATGCTGAATTGAATTTTCCTGGATCGTTTCTAGTTGGATCTCAAAGGTAGAGGGTCCAAAAGAATAATCAATTGAAATAAGTGCTTCCAAAGTTTTTATACTTTCTCCAAAACAGGCCAAGTTATGCTGAAATGAATCCTCTTGGATCGTTTCTGGTTGGATCTCAATGTTAGGGTATCTAAGAGGATAATCCTTATACATTGTTGTTGGTTTATATTCTCAGCTTTGATGTTTCCACTGGTTATAGTCATACTGATCATACATGGGAGAATATGATGGCTGATAATAATCTTCATTCCCATAATTACGATCGTATACAGTCCTATTAACCGATGGAACATAACGTTCTAGTCGGTTCTCAATGTCTATTTGTGATGGAAAAAAATCTTGAGGTATACGTTGAATTCCACAACCCTCAGGCATTCCCCAATATCTCATATCCATCTCAGCATATGTACGTACCCACGCTTCCATGGTAGAACCCTGATTCTGAGTCTAATCCTATAATAAAAGAAAAATCCTATAACAATATGGAAAGTAAAAGAAGAATTTAGAACGTAGTTACCAGGTTAGAGATTCCTAAGTTAAAACCTGCAAAAGGAAATAAAAGAAATTAGTTTCTACAAATACAAATTCTAAAATTAGAAAGTTAATAATAAAAATAAAAATAAGAATAAAAGAAAGATGAGTTAGTTTTTTTTGAAAAAAGAAAAATTCCAGATAAAAAAACCTAATTCTAAAAATAGAAAAAGTAGAGAATTTAGAAAGGGATTACCAAATTAGATGTCTATATTATGATCCTACAAAATAAGAAAACAGGTTAGTTTATATAAATCAAAACCTAAACCTAAAGTTAGCAAAATTATAATCTTACACTAATCCTAAAACTAGTTAATTTCAGAAAATCGTAGCCATCAGTCCCCGGCAAAGGCACCAAAAACTTGTTCAATTCCCAAGTGCAGGGTTGTGATGTAGTAATAACTCGGTAAGACCGAGGTCGAATCCCAAGGGACTGAAACCTATACGTAATCTAAAATTAAGTAGAATCTGAACTAAAATAAGGTGAAATCTAAACTAATTATGATTTGAGGAATAATGATGGAATGATTATCTAAAACTTAAGAAAATTCAGAGATAGGAAACTAGGGATTCAGAGGATCCACTTGTAGAGATCAGGGAGATCTTATGCCTGCTTCAAAAATCATGGAAATTAACAAAACTGTCATTGATCTAGTTTTCAAGAGATGAAAGGTATATGAATTAGAATGGATTCCATCACCAAACCATGCCCAGGAGACTATGGCAAACAACAGAATTAAACTAATTACCAACCAATTAGTATGCCATGAAGGTTAGGAAGGGTACCGACATCCGATCATGCCCAGGAGACTATGGTGAACAACAGGACTTCCTGACGTCATAAACATAAAGGAGAAAGAACATGTTTTAAGCCATTGCAGGCCCATTGTAATTTCAGTCACAACAGACCATTAAAGACTAAAAATATTCCCTTAAAACTAATAATCAACATCAATTCAGTTTTAAACAAAAAAATACAAGCATAAACTCTCCCTTCACACTGTAAGCTTCATCTCTTAGCCCTAGCTAAGAGGTTTAGCTCAACATAGGCATGATGGGCTAAATCCACAACAACAAAAAGTATAAGAAAAGAAAGAAAAAAGAAAAGAAAAAAAAAACAATAAAACTCTTTCTCGTGCTCCCCCTTCACGTCCAAGCTAACTCCAGATGTCGATCTCCTCTTTCTCTCCCTCTTTAATAGGTGCTGCGAAGGTGGGAAAGACTGTCGGTAGAGAATCGACTTTGCTGGAACTATTTATGCAGCTGTTTACGCAGTTGACGTTGGTGGGCCCACGATCGGGATTCCTCTAGGAATCCAACCCGTCCATTGAACTCGTGGTGATATTTCAGTGCAAGAGGAGTGGTTTTGAATTGATGCTGACGTGATCCACTTGATTTTCCAATTTATCGTCCAATGCATTCAATGGCTAGGATCTTTACAATACCTTGCATAGGATCAAAATGACACCTAGGAAAGGATACGTGGGTCGTTGGGATTCCAATGGATGGTCTGGATTGGACCATCAGTGTACTGTGGTGGCCCACTAAACTCGTCCGCAGGCTCTGTTGTGAAACAGAGCCTGCGCGTTCCGCGTTGTGATGGCCGGTGGGCCATGAACGAAGTCTAAAAGAAAATCCACTCCGTTCATTCAACTCGTGGTGAAAAACCGTCTGAGAAGAAGTGTTTTTAAAGCTGTTTCGGTGTGGCCCACGAGAATCTTCATTTCGCCGTACATCTTCCTTTTAACAACTCTGATCTTGCAATCGCCTGCATGGAAGCAAAAGGACAACTAGGCGTTGGTGTTGGCCGTCTCTTGAGGCAAATGAACGGTTCGGATCATCGGACCGAAGGATTAGTGGGGCCCACAACGAAAAAATGGACGGACAGCGTCCGTTCGCTGTTCCTGGGCGTGAAATGGTCGGGTCAGCGCCCGTGTTGACCGGCTCCAAGTCTAGTGTAGCACACTTGTACGTGCACTACATGCACACCCACCTCACGTGGGGTCCACTGTAATTCAGGTGAGAAATCTGTTCCGTCCATCTTTTCTGTCAGCCCATTTAACAAGGTGAGACTGCATTTGAAGTATATCCTGATATCCGGTGGGCCCAGAATCAATGGTTTATGGGTTGATCTGTTCGTTGGGCCACTTCCACAGGGATCCAATGGCTGATTTTCGACTTGTACTGTTAATTTATGTTCCTCAGACCATATATAAAGTTTCAAACTGAACGGATGGTGGGAACCCTGTGATCTTGCATTCTGACTGACTTTCAGGTCTCTTTAACGTGAACGGCTTGATTTTTTTCGGATCTCTAGCGTATAAATCCATTGATCTCAGTCCTCTAGAGTCCGTCCCTTGCTTTGGTGACTTTGAAGCGTCAAATCAACACTTTTAATACTCTTTTTCAGTCAACGCTCCTAATTGCACCCAATAACAAAAGCACGATAAAACGAGCCATTAAATAGTATCATGCTTGTAAATTTAGGAAATAAATGGGGTCTGATATGCAATATTTGACCCTCAACATCTAATACAAGTGGTTCTTTCAAAAGAAGCATTCTTACAGTTATTTTTAGTGACCGACTATAAGTTTTTCCTTTTGTTTAATTGCACCAGTATACTGAAAGGTCCTTTCTTGTGATAAACAAGGCGTAAGCCATCTTCGGAAGAAGAACCTCACTCTCTTATTATTGCTTGATCATTACAAATATTCTACAAGTGGTTGAGTATGCGGCCAATATCCTCAAATTCAGTTATATATTGTCAAGTTTGACATATTTGTCTATTTCGGCCCTTAAGGTCAAGGTTGATCGGTTTGAATAGAGCCGTTATATCAATTTTTCACGCCTGCACATGATAGAATACCATAGACAACCTTTAAGTTTCTTGTACCTTTGGAAACTTTTTATTGGGTCATAATGTCGTTAGGTCTTAAAAATGTAAAAGTTACTTATCAATGAGCTATGAATGCCATTTTTCATGATATAACTAGTCGTTTCATGAAAATTTATATTAATGATATAGTTATCAAATTAGTTGATCCAACTAAGTACTTTGCTCATGAAGATCATTTAAAAGAATCACAGTTCATAAGATAAAAATGATTGCTCTTAAATGTGTTTTTGCTATATTGGATGAAAATTTAGTAATATTTATAGTACATCAGCGAGGGATCAAAATTGATCTGCACAAGGGTTGAATAATAATACAAGGTCGATTGTTGAAAAACAAAACTGATCTCCAAAGGTTTCTCGGCAAAGTCAATTTCATGCGTCAATTTATTTCTAATTGTCCAGGAAGAATTAATATGTTTTCTTCATTATTAAAGCTAAAACAAGTAGACAAGTTCAAGTAGAAAGTGGAACATCAATTGGCTATTGACAAAAGGCTATTAGTCAAAGGTCGACTGCTTAAGTTGTATGTCACAGCTTTTGCAAAATCAGTTGGCGCCCTATTAGCACAAAATGATGATGATCGAAGGGAACGAGCAATTTATTATCTTAACCAAACATTTTTAGAAACCGAGAGGCGGTATTTTGTTATTGAAAAATTATATCTATCAATGTACTTTGCGGCCACAAAATTACGTTATTATTTGTTGGTCGAGTCGGTCAATGTAATTTCGATAACTGATTTAGTTAAATAAATATTAAATCGGCTTCTTAAATGGCTAAATTTGCAAATGGGTTCTAGCATAGTTTGAGTTTGATCTAATATATGTATCATAAAGGGTGGTAAAAGAGCATGCCATAGTAAATTTCTTGACTGATCACCCTTCGAACAATGAAAATTAACTTCTTCTAAAAGTATTGGCTATATATATATATATATGATATATCAACCTTCTGGAAATTGATATTTGATTGTTTAAGGATCGACAAAGTATTAGGATTAAGAATCATCTTGATTAATCTAGCTAGAAGAAACCGGAATACGTGTTTTAGCTCGAGTTCAATTGCACTAATAATCAAGCTGAATATGATACCTTGATAATTTAAAATTTTTAACAGAATTAAGAGTCACCAATATATTGGTAATGGGTGATTTACAGGTATTAATAAGTCAATTCGCTGGATCATTCAAGTGCACTAGTACTACTTTATAACTGTATTATGTTCTAACAACTCAGTTGTTGAACAAATTTGATAAAATTAAGTTAAAACATATAACTCGAGAAAATAATATCAATATCAATAAGATGGAATAATTGGCAGCATGACTTCAAATTATGCAAGGTCAAAGTAACAAGATAATAAATGTTCAGAAGAAGTCTTTACCTTTAGTTTTTCAAGGAAATTGACCAAGGAAGTTTGTCAGGTCGAGATGAACGAAGATGATTACAGAGTACTAATCATAAATTACCTTTAATCTCCCTAGGCCAAAGCTAGTAGAGGTATTAGGAGAGCTGTCGTGAATTACGCTTTGATCGATAATGAATTATTTCACAAGGAAGCTGATGGTATGTTATTGTGATGTTTGGGCAAAAAAAAAAAAAAAAAAAGAATTCATACTAGCCATGGGCGATGTGCATGAGAGAATTTGTGGATCACATCAAGTTGGTAGGGAAATGAGACTTACACTCCAGTGCTATGGATATTTTTGATCGAGAATGACAACCGATTGTATATAATATGCCAGAGGATGTGAAGCGTGTTAGAAACATAGGCTGACATAACTTATACCGGAGAAAAATTGCATCTTATTATTAAACATTGGTCATTTCGAGAATGGGCCATTAATTTAATAGGTAAACTTTATCCTTCATCAAAATGTTATAGTTTCATTATTGTGGTTATCAATTACTTCACTAAATGAGCGGAAGCAAAACCCGTAACAGAAACCAGCCATCAAAAAATTATCGAATTCATGAAAACCCATATAATTCACCGACTTGCAATTCCTGAATCGATCACTACAGACCGAGGTGCAGCCTTCTTATCTAAATAAGTCATTGTAATGGTCAATAAGTATAAAATTAAGTTATTGCATTCATCACCTTACTATGTTAAGGCCAACAGATTGGCCAAGGCTAGTGATAAAGTCATTAAAATATTATAAGCAAGATAATTGATGGAAACCCTAGATAATGGCATGTTAAGTTATTGAAAGCCCTTTGGGCTCATCAAAATTCATCTCAGATAAGCACATGGATGAGTCAATTTATGCTTACATATGTACATGATACAATATTACCTTTGAAGATAATTATTCCATTGTTAAGGGTAGCTTATCAAGCTAATCTCACATCTGCCGAGTTCACATAAGCTATGCTGGTAAAACTCATGAATTTAGATGAAGTATGATTGAGAGTCTTGAATTTTATCGAGTCTAACAAAGCCATGTTAGCCGGAGCTTATAATAAAATGGTGAAAAAGATGGTTTTTGGAGAATGCAATATAGTTTGGAAGGTGATATTACCTCTTGGAACCAAGGATGTTGTTTTTCGCAAATAGTCACCGACTTGGAGTTGACCATTTACAGTACTAAAAGTTTTCAATAGTGGTACTTATGTTTTTCGCGATATATGGGGAAGAATCATAAAAAATCATATCACGGTTCATGCAGAATAGAACAAAATCGGTCAAGAATTAGAGATAGATAAAATGATATATAAATTCAATTATTAGGCCAATAGTAATAGAAAAAGTGTAGCATATGTCGATTACATATATTAAACACAAGGGGAAAAAAAAAAAGGCCAGACCGAGTGTTAAGTATGCCATGTTCAGTTCGATAGGAGCATTGAAGAGGAGATCATTTACGATTCCTAAAGAAAGAACATCTAAATCCTTTATGAAGGTCTCCTAGTGAAAGACTGGAATGAAGGAGAGGAAGATGTAGCCATCGTGATTAGAGGAATATCAGACGAAGAAAGAAGTTTGAGTAAGAGAGAAGAATAAGAGGCGCAAGAAAGCAAACACTGACCATACGTAGTTTTATATATTGGTCACGATACATGCACATTAATGAAATGATAATCATGATTTCTAATACAAGATGATTGTATACAATGTGTCACAAAGCAACCGACATATAAGAGGTAAAGACCGTCATTCGGTTTAGCTTCGATCGAGTGGAATCAATGGAGAATTGACACGTGGATGAGTAGTTGTTTGCATTAATTGCATTGGACAACCAAACTGCGTTGCTTTCACCTTTTACCCAAATGTAAAGCAACAGAAGTATGAAAAGATTTTCTAAGATACTTAGAGTGCTTCTTGTGGAATTATAGGTGGCATATATTTAATGTTGCACCTTATCAAGGGATCGACAATGTAGTGCGGTTGAGAAATCTATGAGCGGATCACGGTCGAAGAGCAAACCATGACTAAGAGGAATAAATTTTGTTTGGGAGAAGAGGAATAGTCAAAATGAGAAACGTAACAAGAGAAAGATCTAGACGGCGACGCCTCAATTACCATAACCGTTCATTAAAGAAGAAAAACACTTGAATAATAACTACATAAGATATGTATAAATAGTAGGAAGATGAGCTGAACAAAACAACAATATCTAACAAATAAATCAAATCTATCAACTTGTCTTAACTTACTTTATCTCTATGAGTAGTTATAATTTAATTGCAGTAATTTTTTAGTTGTAATTTAAGTCAAAGATCATATGCTGGCATTGATTTTTATTCAATATATGCAATTCTTTCATAAGAAGTATTCTTGTAATTCTTTTGAATGATTGACTCTAATATATATATATATATATATATATATATATATATATATATTGGTTGGATTGCATTGAAATTTTAAAAGGTTCTTTTTCGTGAAAGGCAATGCCCGGGAATCCCACCCTCCAACGAGTACCGCCCATCATTATAAATATCCAGTGAGTCAGTGAGTGGTTAAGTTGGGGAACGTATGCGCCTATTACAGGGGCGCCGATTAGGTACAACGCCCGACTGTTTGGAGCTCGCTCGGGACAGACGGAGGCTCTAAGGGCCACTGAGGTGACATTTCCATGTATGAATTTTATCCAAACGGTCCATCTATTTTTTCCATATCATTTTAGAATATTGGACCAAAAATAAAACTGATCAAAGGCTCAAATGGACCACACCACAGTAAGCAACGTGCTAAAGATGCCTACCATTGAAACCTTCTTAGGGTCCTAAGTGTTTTTTATTTGCCATCTAACCTGTTGATACGGTCGTAAACACCTGTGTGAATTTGAGAAAACAAATATCATCTTGATCCAAAACTTCTGTAGTTCCCAAGAATTTTTCAATGGTGGTAATTTAATCCCCGTTGTATGGTACATTTGAGCATTTGATATTCTCTATTTTTGATATATATATATATATATATATATATATATATATATATATATATATATATATATATATGAATGGATGGTGTGATAGAATTCAAACATCACAGTGGCTCCGCAGTAGCCCTCAGAGCCTCCACCTGTCCTGAGCTCCGAACAGGCGGGGTAGTACCTAGTCCGCGCCCGCTGTGACAACACTTAGTCAAAGCTGATTGGTTTGAATCGAGCCGGTATATTAATATTGGCACGCCCACACACAACGCACGTGGTAGAAAGCAATCACAGTGCAAACAGTCCCATTAATCAGGCTTTCTAACAATGAATCTAAGGTATTGCTCAATTAGTGGACGGCCCTGATCTATCGTCCACTTTTTCACGTGTACGGTGGCAGTTGTATCTTTCATATCAATCCAAATGTATTGGGCGCGGTTTAGGCGAGGCAGGGGTAACAGCTAACCGGGGGAGGCCCTGACCGTGGCCCCCATGTCGGTGCATGTGTTGTATATCCACGCCGTCCATCCGTTTACCAGATCATGTTAGGGGATATAAAAATGAGGTAGATACAAATCTCAGGTGGACTATATATAGTAACGGTTAAATTTAATTTCCACCGTTAAAAACTTCCCCAGGCCACAAAAATTCCAAATAAAGCTGCCATTTGCGTTTTTTCTTTATCCAATTCAGTGTGACCTTATTAACCAGTTGGGGGGCAAATAACATGGTGTGGTCCACCTGGGATATGGATCTGTCTCATGTTTGGGTGCATGCCCTAAAATGAGCTTGAAAAACAGACTGATAGAGTGGATATACGGTAAATATGTCAGGATGGCCCGAAGGTCAGGACCTCCCCGCTATTACCGGTGCCTCACCTAATCCACGCTCAAATGTATTAGCCATAACATAATCCGATAATTAATGTAATTTATTTCGGAAAGGGGTGGCGGGCGTGTGTAGTGTCAACATCGGCAGCTCTCCCATGAGCTGTCCCTCTAACCGCGGCTCCTTCGTAGGATGCTGATATGGATAGCGTCCTACCCCCGCCCGTCTCTAGCGAACTGGCAATCCTGCGGGTAGGGCCAACGTGATATATCTGTTTATCTATGCTCTCCATCCCTTTTCTCATATCATTTTAATATATATAAAAAAAGATGAGACAGGTCTAACGCTCAAGTGGACCACACAACGTATGATTTTAACATTTAATGCAACCCAAGCTTATTATTTGATGTGGTCTACATGAGCGTCGGATCTGACTTATTTTTATACACATACCTTAAAATACTCTGAGAGAAGGGATGAACGGCGTAGGTAAACTAACGGATACATCACAGTGGGCCCGCCCTCATGAGCTGTCCCTTTGACCGCGGCTACTTCCTCGAAACGTGAAGACCAATACCAAAGGTTTCCTCAAATACATCCCAAACGCATTGCAATAACATATATCGGACTCTAGCCTTTGATTCTCTTGTTTTCCAATGATCAAAACCGTTAATTTGATAGGGTTCTGTGGGATAGAAAGGCCAAAAAACAAAATTCTCACGTATTGAAAATTTCAACCCTCATATTATAGAAAGGTCATAGTGACCGTTGAAGTTCAAAGTAGAATAGCTGAATTATCAAAGAGCCAGAAGTAATCAATTTTGAACTTTTATATGTTGACTTTCTATCATACAAACTGGGAATCAACATATAAACGGTTCAGATAATTGGAAGATGATCCAGATTAAAAGGCTAAAGCCCCAGTGCAGGGTATTGAAATCCAAACCTAATCATCTTAAAAGGCTAAAGGGCCTGGTGGTGCTACTCGTGTGGGTGGTGCTTAAATGTTAATTGTGTTAGTAGGCAAGATCTGGCCGTTCGATAGGGATGTCCCACCATGCACGTGCATTGGCCTGAAAATCAGACCGGTTTTCTCAGTGTATCGACCACAATTTGTGAAAAATTCAACAGTTATATGGTCAGTGTGGCCATCGCGATGATAAGAATGGAGTAAGCTCTGACCCGCAAATGTACCTTGAAATGCACTTCTAATGAAAAACATGGGTCTTGGTCACGTGCACCCCAGGAGTCATTTGGCTACATGGGGGGGGGGGGTGGATTTCAAACCCATCCACTGTTTGAGTTTCAAATCTAAGGGCTTGTTTGATTTTTATAATTTTAGGTATAATTTCATTTTTATTTTTTATTTTTTATGCTTGATTTGACCATCTACTTTTACATGAAAAAATTAAAAAAGTTATAAAATATTCGTGAGTCTCACTATAATGCATGTTGTTCCGTTCATCTATTATACTAGTTGAATTTATGGCATGAGCCAAAAAATGAGGCATATCCAAAGTTCAAGTGGGCCACGCCACAGGAAAAAAGGGGAATCAAACACTTACTATTAAAAACTTCTTCGGGCCACTATTTCTTTTGGTGTACGCCACTTAAGTCTTGGATCTATCTCATTTTTCAGTTCATGTTTCGAAATGTTGTGGCAAAATAGATGGATAGAATAGATGTACCATATACATCACCTTGGAGTCTAAAATCTTAAACTAATTTTTTCGAACCAATTTCCAAAGTAAAAGTCCAAATGAGTTTTCAAGCGGGGTGAAAGAGCAATAATTACCCATTATCAAACACGACCCTAATGTGAGAGCTTGAATTACATCTAAAATCCTTACAAGAGTACATAGTATATGTAATATTTGTGTCATTAGACTATTAAACTATTGGGCATGTGGCCCACTAATGATATCCCAAAACAATTAGATTATCAATTGCATCACTTTAATTACTTTAATATGATGGTCAGTGCCATTCAAACGTTGTCCAATTCAATCAATGACTAAAAATTGTTGGCCAGTCACTCAGACATAATCTTATGTTTGTGGCCCATCTGAGACTTGAAATTTCATCATTTTTGAGCAAAGTATACATTTCGGCGGGCTTATTACAACTATTGTGTGAAACAGTACATTAGTTCACTGATTAGAGATTTTAAGTTGATTTACTAATTAAATTCAAACCCCAATAAATATACAGTACATAGTTACTTTTGGATTAAAGTTGATTCCTAATCATTGGGAGGATTTCAAATCAAGGGTACGTTTGGGAGCGTAACAGTTTTCTCTTTGAGAATTGATCCGGTGGAATCAAGTCCCTGATATCTGTGATGGAGTCAGTTCAATGGGGATATTTAGACATCTGATCAACCAATCTAGACTGTACATTATATGCATCATACATTCACAGACTGCCCTTGAAAGAAATACAACGAATGGCCATTCTTTCCATCTTATCAAGAGCCTTAAAATGGATAGCCAAGATCATTTATATAAAAGTAGCCCAATCAGCGTTTTCTACAATCATTTGGTAGTACCATGGATTGTTTATGTGCTCATGCGTCCACTTTCATTTGGTCATCCAAATCATCACGTCAATTTCTAGGAAAAGGGAATGGTCACAATAAGAAAGGCCATCTTGATCATCTCACTGAAGAATTTGATTATCCGACTGGTGTCTTGTTTTGCGATAGCTCATGAAATATACCGGGGACCAAATGTATGGCCAGATTAGTTGACCAATATCCAAGTGTCCTGATTAACTCAACTCCCTATAGTTATTTCTAATTCAGAATGAAGCCAACTAACCAGAATGTTGTTGTATCTGTTTATATTTATAATTACTTGCTACTGTTTCTTGCCGCACTGCTAACAAGTTTTCAAATGTGCACAGTTAATCAGATTTGGTCATTTGCATCACCAACTTAGTATTATGATGCGTTACCCATTCTTCTTAAAATCTCTAGTATATGTAGCCCAAATCCTTCAACAAAGTATCACTTAATGAATGATTGTCATTAGAATTTTAACCGTCAGTACATTTTTAGGTGCCATAGCACTTTTTGCGTGACAGTCATAAGATGTCTTTTTAATCCCTACGATTTCTCATTGTCGCTTCACAAGTATCTGCTTTTATATTTCATATGAGGGTGCCAATACATGGTAGTATTTCATTTATTGAATATTATTGCGGCAGGTCAGGTGTAAACATTGTGTAAGTGTGATGTGATGGTTTAAAAGCCATAATGGAGAGCTAGGCTTTTCAATGGACTTAGATTCGGTAGTAACTTGTTGGAGGGACCATGAAAGCACTCAGAGATGAATCAAGTAATGTATTCCAATAGCACAAGCAAGTCCAATCACACACACATCGAATTTAACATAAAAAAATCTTTGCGAGAAAAAACTAGGGCACAAAACAACAACAATGAACTATGAAAACAAAAAATTACAAGAGATAGAGGTTACCCAATTTGAATAAGCCTCGAATCACCCCAAGTTATGTCCTTGAAAACCTAAAATGAATTAGAAAGCTCTTAGATACGCATTATTCCTCAAGACACACACACACACACAGCCTCTATGAGAATCATGATTGAAATATGAAACAAATTAAGCACTTACATAATTCTGCTTAATTTTGTGCACACGTTCAATGACACCTTAATGGCATCGACATGTCGTCGATGGCATCGAAGACCTTCAATGTCATCGAGGACCATTAATGTTATCGAATATAACACCAAATCCTTCCAGTGACTAAACATGGATTTTTTTAGAAAAATTGATGACATCGAACAACCTTTGATGGCATTGAAGTCTGCTTAATGACATCAAGCTGTCATCGACAGACCTGTTAATTTTCAAATTCTAAAACATCAACAACAATCTCTACCATGTCTTCAATTTACAATCTGCATAGCTCAATTTTTGTTATCTCTAATTCTACATTGCATTATAGTACCACCGTCGCTTCTCGTGCACACTCCATCTTTTATTTATGCCTTTGTCAAGCCTAGAAAAGTTGCACAAAACTTCAACTTCTCTATAAGAACCACCTTAGTGAACATGTCCACCAGGTTCACGCTCGTATGAATTTTCTCTAGAGTCACGCATCTTTCCTCAAGTACCTGTCAGATAAAATGGTGACACACATCAATATATTTAGTGAACAATAAACAAAGTTTTTTAGTCAAATTGATCGTGCTTTCACTGTCATAATTAACCAGCACGGCCTCCTACTGAAGCCTCAACTAATTCATCATTCCCTTCAACCAAACACCTTTCTTGAATGCCTTCGTCACTGCCATATACTCAGCTTCAGTCGTGGATAGAGCCATCACAGGTTAAAGCTTTGACATTCAACTGATCGCTCTACTTGTTAGCATAAACAATAACTGAAAGTTGACCTTCTATTATCCACATTGGTCGTGTAATCAGAATCGACACATCCTATTAGCTTGTCCCCTGATTTCTTAAATGATAAGATGTAACCTTGCGTACCCTGAATGTATCGAAGAAGACATTTCACTGCTTTCCAGTGTTTCTTGTTGGGGTTAGACATGCATCTGCTAATAACACTCACTACATGTAAAATATCCGGTCTAGTACAGACTATGATATACATCAAGCTGCCAACTATACTTGAATAAGACACATAAGACATATTTTATTTTTCTTCATCTATTTTAAGACACTATTCTAAAGATAGCTTGAAGTGAGCTGCATAAGAAATGTTAATCAGCTTTACCTTGTCCAACCCATACTTTGTTAATACCCTTCTCAAGGCATTCAGCATGAGATAACCATAGCATGCTCATCTTCCTATCTCTATGTATATCAATGTCGATAACCCTCTTTGCAGCCCTCAAATCTTTCATCTTGAATGTCCTTAATAACTGAGTATTTACTAAATCGATCTTAGACATGTTGTGACTGGCGATAACAATGTCATCGACGTACAATACCAAGATAATGAATTTTTCATCGCTTAATGTCTTGTAATAGACATAATGATCATATTCACTCCTAGTAAACCATTGACTCACTATGAAAGAATTAAATTTTTTATATCACTGCTTAAGCGATTGTTTTATGCCATTCAATGATCTCTTTAACTTGCAAACTTTGTTCTTTGCCCCTTTTATTATTTCGAACCCATCAAGTTGCTTCTCGTAAATATATTTTTCTAATTCTCCATACGAGAAAGAAATCTTCACATCCATTTGCTACAGCTTGAGATCATATTGAGTTAGCAACACCAACACAAATCTGACATATATTTACTTCACCACAGGTGAGAATGTGAAGTCAATACCTTCTCTCTGAGCATATCCCTTCACTACCAACTTTTCCTTATACCTATCCCATTTCTTCTTGAAGATCTACTTGTACCCATCGTTTTTCAGCCGATAGGAAGATCCACCAACTCTCAAATCTCATTCTGGTATAAGGAGTCTATATCATCATCCATTATAAGTTTCTACTTTTCAACATCTGGCTCATTAAGAGCCTTTTGAAGAATATACGGATCCCCATTATTTGTAATAAGATCATATACGACATTTGAGTCATCCTTATATCTCGCCGGTAACCTGCGATCTTACGGAAGATTCTTTCTCACGGGTGGCTACTCCACCTGCTCATATAAATCTGTGTACATCTTTGTCTCAGCCTATGTCTCATCGCTGTCTAACCGAACATCTATCATCGACTTTTTCAATTCCTCATGCTTATCCTTATGAAACAAGGATCCTTCATCGAATTTGATGTCACGACTAATGATGATTTTCTTTGTGATCAGTCATACAGCCTATACCCCTTCACACCATCACCATAGCTAACAAAGATGTATTTCTTAGCCCTTTAGTATAGTTTATCTCTCTCAACTAATGGTACATGAAAGTAAGCATCAGAACTAAATACTCACAATTCTGAGTAGTCTATCTACTGACCACTCCTCACTTCCTCAGGAATCTTACAATCACTGGCCTTAGAAGGAGACCAATTTACCAAGTACCAAGCCGTATTAACGGCCATAGTCCATAGGTCCTTGCCTAACCCAGCATTATTGATCATGCATTGGTCCTTTCTAAGAGAGTCTGATTCATCCGCTCTGCCACACAATTTTTCTCTGGTGTATGGTGCACTATGTTATACCTTACGATCCATTTATCTTCACAATACTAATTGAATTCTCCATAAGTGAATTCCCTACTGTTATCTATCCTCAGTACCATTTTCACCTTAACTGTTTTTCCGCTATCGCCTTCCACTGCTTGAAGTTGGTGAAAACATCGGATCTATTTTTCATAAAATAAATTCATACCTTCGTGGAATTATCGTCAATGAATGTGACGAATCATGAGAACCCTCCACCAGAAACTAAGGGCGATGACCCCCATACATTAAAATGCACAATATTTAAAGCTTAAGTGAACAATACCAAATAATAGTGAGACAATGATTCTCATTAGAGCTGGGCAAAATCTGACCCAATCCGACGGATCTGACCCAATCCGATCTGAACCGAAGGCTAGGATCGGGTCGAATCAAGTAAGCCCACTCAGATCCGACCGTACATCGGATCGAGTTTAGATCAGCGACCAATCTGGAGCGATCCGATTTGGTCAGGTCATATGAAGTTAAAATAGAGCCATTGGATGTTTGCATCCTTAACCTTTGAGAGATAGAGGGTTAGGGTTAAACCTTTTTTAAAAAAAAGGCGACGTGAGGGCATTGACCAGTGAGTGGAGCATTGATGAAGCATGCGTTGGCCAGGTTCCTTCAAACCTTGTTCGGATTGCCATTTGCGTACTGAGTAAACTCTGTGGGCCTAATTATCATTCATTCAATTTATTCACTTCGCCCATCTGTTTTAACAGATAATTTTATGGCTTTATCCCAAAAATGGAGTGTATCCAATCCTAAAGTGGGGCACATCACCGGAAATAGTGTTAATTGAACATCTACCATTGAAAATTTATTGGGGGCCAAAGAAGTTTTAGATCAAGCTGATATTTGTTTTTTCCCTTCATCCATGTATTTCAAATCTTATGAACAGGTTGGATGAAAGAAAAAAAAAACCATCTTCGAGCCTTATAATGTTTTCGACGGTAGAAATCAATACTCCTACTTTTTCCTGTGGTATGATCCACTTGAGCTCTGAATATGCATCAATTTTGGGTTCAACCCCTAAAATGATTTGGAAAAATGAATGGACGGTGTGGATAAATCACATGCATTCACAGTGGGCCCAAAAGAGTTTACTCAGTACAATAAAAGCGTATTAAGTTACTCAATATGTAATTTGATTGCATGTATCACACACCAGCTATATGGTTGGTGTAGATATGTGTCGTGTGAAAATGAGTGCAGACGTGCCTGGAGCTCTGAGTTATACAAACGGCTCAAATGGGATCAAAGTTACATGGGTCCCACAATGATGTTATATCCATACCGTTTATCCATTTTTCAAGATCATCTTAGAGCATTAGAAAAAAAAAGAAAAGAATCATATCGAAAGCTCAAATGGACCACACCAAAAATAGTATTGAGGGTAATGATTTTCACCGTTAAAAAAATTCGTAGGGCCCACCATAACATTGATTTTCCATCTAATCTGTTAATAAGGTTAAAAATACATGGATGAAGAGGAAAAAAAATTCATATTGATCCTAACATTTTGTGGTCTCCAAAAGGGTTTCAATGGTAAACGTTCAATCCCCCACATTTTTTTGCAGTGTGGTCCAACAGATCTTTAGATTTGTCTTATTTTTCAGCTCAAGCCTTAAGACGAGCTCTCCAAATGGATGGACGGTTTGGATATAATACACATCTCATAGTTTGACCCACAGACCCATCCCGATCCAACTTCGTTTCCCTGATCGAGTCGGACTCGGTTTGGGTCAGGCCAACAATGCATCGGATCGGATTGAGTCAATTGACCCAGACTCGGTCCTGGATCGGATTGAGTTCGGGTCATTCACTTGAATAGTTCATATTGAGTTGATCGAGTTGGACCCAATCCGGTTTGACTCGACTTGGTGCCCACCTCTAATTCTCACGTGTTAAAACATTCATAGGGTCCATTGTAACATTTATTTTCCATCCAATCTATGCATAAGGTAATGCTGACATGAATGAAGACGAAAAAAAATATCATATTGATCTAAAACTTCTGTGACCTTAAAAAGGTTTCAATGGTAGAAATTTAATCCTCACTACTTTTTGCAGTGTGATCTACCTGATCGTTGGATCTGTCCTATATTTTGATTCACCCCTTATGACGAGCTTGCCAAATGAAAAGACGATTGGGATATAACACATACCTAGCGATGGAACCTACATAACGTGGTGACGTCAATACCACGTCGATAATGTGTGGTTCACCAGCCAATCCGCCGTGGGGACTTTTATATATATATATATATATATATATATATATATATATATATATATATATATATATATATATATATATATATATCTGTCCTATATTTTGACTCACCCCTTATGACGAGCTTGCCAAATGAAAAGACGATTGGGATATAACACATACCTAGCGATGGAACCTACATAACGTGGTGACGTCAATACCACGTCGATAATGTGTGGTTCACCAGCCAATCCGCCGTGGGGACTTTTATATATATATATATATATATATATATATATATATATATATATATATATGTATGTATGTATATATATATATATATATATATATATATATATATATATGTATGTATGTATGTATATATATATATATATGTATGTATGTATGTATGTATATATATATATATATGTATGTATGTATGTATATATATATATATATGTATGTATGTATGTATATATATATATATATATATATATATATATATATATATATATATATATATATATATATATATATATATATATATATATAATTTTAGAAAAACAGAGTAAGTATAGATATTCAGTGAAAGATGTACAGTAAAAGGGCCATCCTGGGACAAAAAATAACCAGGAGAACCAAAAAAAAATTCTAAAAAATAGACCATTAGGACTCTTTAATTAAACCCAACCCCATCTTGTCTAACCTATAAGAGCCCCTTACTTCAATTGGAAGGTCAGAGACTGAAAGAAAAAAGGATTGTTGTTGCTGCCTTGCCGCTATCTTTATTAGACCATCTGTAGTTCCGTTACCTTCCCGAGGAATATGGGAGATCAAAAAATTACCCCTATCCTTCAAGCGGGTAATCTTAGTCCACTAGTATCTTCATTTCCATGCAGGTGAGGACTTCTCAATAAAAGCATCCACTACGCATCTGGAATCAGATTCCAACATCACTTGATTATAACCTCGGTTTACACATAAACTCATCGCGTCATGAAGGGCCCGAAGTTCTGTTCTATTGTTTGAAGCAAACCTGTAGCCAAAGGAGAAAGAGAAATGAAGGGACCCCGAGGAATCCCGACCGATCCCCCCCCAGGGGGGTTAAAATTGATATCCAGGCTTTGTAAGAGGCCGAAAACAGGGCTAGAAAATTCCCTGGAAGCAAAGATTTCTGCCGAGCTGATATAACCACCACTTGACCCGATTTACAATTCTGCTCGCATCGGGCTGAATCCTGTCAAACATGGGTGGGGCTACTGTGATTGGACCGGTTGCTCCACCAAGTATCGAGTTTTTCCCAAATCGTCTCCTGGTGAGGGAGGTGGAACCTAAACAAATCATTGAAAAACACCCACACTTTCATGGCAAGCTTCCCAATAATAAAGAGATGATTAATGGATTCGAAATTTTTAGGGGGAGGGGGGGGGCATCATGAATAAATTCACAATAGTTGCATTTAGAGACTAAATGGATGCCTTTACTTTGAATCCTATCATCCATTAGAATTACTCCTTGAATTAGACGCTAAGTGAACATGGAAATCTTGAGGGGGAGATTTGGATTCCACACTTTGTTAGCCCAAGCTGATTCCTGACCAGTGGTTCTACAGAGAAGCCATCCAGATTTAACCGTAAATTTCCTCGATCAGTCATATGGCCAGAACCACTCATCCATGTCCGACGAGGTGCAGAAGCCTCCCGCATTGATGTGATGCACAATCTCTTTCGGTAGTAGGTTTGTAACCGGATGTAGGTTTTGGAGGCTGTCCTTATTCAAAACATCCTAGATCCATAGACAATGGACGTCAGGGGGCAACACATGAGGGATATGGTCAGCCAGAGAGCCAAGGTTGAACCAGTTATAGCTCCAAAAATTCATCTCACCACGGCCAATATGCCATTGAGAATAGTTTTCAATTAAGGGAGAGAATTTTACTATTTGCTTCCAAAGAGAGGAGGCACCATAGGGTTGAATATTGTTAGCGACATGTAACCGAGGATTGCCATATTTAGTGTCAGCTCTGTTGCGAGATGTCTTAAATCTGAGTCCTTTAGCAACCGAGATGCGAAAGGGTCCTTTCGCAACTGGGATGCGAAAGGGAAGTTTCTTAAACTATAAATAGGTATTCATAGGGCTTTTCTATTGTATGGGAAATAATTCTAAGGCTTTTTAAAGGGGTTCTAGGAAAATTAAAGGGTGTAGTAAGGGTGAGATTCAAGGTTGTTCGAATCGGGTAAGTCCTCTCTCTTTGTAATTTCTATTTTCATAGTGGAGATCTGTCGCTTTGTGTTGTGGTTTTTTTTTCGCAAGGATTTTCTACGTTAAATCTAGGTGTTCTCTGTGTTCTCTTGTGTGCTTGGTACCATTGAATTGCTATCTTAGATCTAGATCTGTGTGATTCCACAGGTCAAAATCCCCAACAAGTGGTATCAAAGCGAAGTTGGGTCACAGATCTGAATCTGAGAGATTAGTAATAATGGCGAGTGCCAGGTATGAGTTTGAGAAGTACTCAGGAAAAAATAATTTTGAGTTATGGAAGGTTAAGATGATTAGCCTGTTAACCAAGCAAGGCGAAGATGGTGCTCTTGAGGAGCGAAAGTCTACTATGACTGATGCTGATTGGAATGCTCTTGATAAGAAAGCTTTATCATTGATCCGTTTATGTCTTACGGATGAGGTTCTCTACAATGTCATGAGGAAGAAAACTGCGGCTAAGTTATGGGCGAAGTTAGAGGATGTCTATGCGAAGAAATTCTCAGAAAATCGCCTACACTTGAAGCGGCAGTGGTATAACTTCAAGATGGCAGAGGGTGGAGATCTGGAGGCTCAATCAGCAACTTTAATAAATTAGTTTGCAAATTGCTGGATATGGAGGAAGTGATGAAAGATGAAAAACAAGCATGTATGTTACTGAATTCTCTCCTGGTATCTTATGAGGTATTTAAGGACACCATGTGTAGCATGAATAAAACTCTAAGTGTCGACACAGTTATCTCAGCCCTTCAAGGGAAGGTTATGAGACAACTGAACAGCGACATGGGGACATCTTCTAATGCATTGCTTATAGTGGGTAGGAATTCTGGACAAGGTACAGGTTCTTCTGATTTTAGATCCAAATCTAGGGACAAGAGAAAAGGAAAGGTAAAGTACTGAAATTGTGGAAAGGAAAGACATGTAAAGAGGGATTGTGAAAATTCTAAATCGAAGAGGAAAGATTCTGAGGCTTCATGCAGGGAGGCTAATGTTGCCACGTCAGATGGATCGAGTGGATGTGATGGTGATATTTTATCTATATTTTTGCTTAGACGGTCATACGATGATTGTAAGGATGAGTGAATGCTAGACACAGGGTGTAAGACCCGTATCCTAACCCGTACCGTTCCGTAGGCTTCGGAGGTCCTCCCGGTCGAATTCTGATGGCCCGTGATCTGTAACCGACATTTACGCGTAACCCTCACTCGTATCCCATATTCCAGTGTCGACTCGACCAGAGACTTGTACCCTAACGACCGCGCTGTCGCCACGGTTCTGATGCCGCGACTCGCGCGCCGAGGCGATACCCTGGTCAAGAGATGTGTGCCCGCATTCAGTTCGAGGAAAAACGCAGTGCGTTGCAATCCCTAAAAAATTCATCACATCAATCACTTCACTTGTCAAGTACACCCATCAAGTCAAGTACCCTGTCCCATCCTCCAAGTACACAACACCATCCCCAAAGTCAACCTTTCCATCCCATCTCTTAATCACCCCATCACTCCTTTCCCATCATCTCTCTCTCTCTCTCTCTCTCTCTCTCTCTCTCTCTCTCTCTTTCATTCTCTCTCTCATTTTTCCTTCCAAGCAAACCACGTCCATGAGAGCTCCATGAGAGAACCTTGTGTGGCCCACTTCGTACCTCCCATCTCCACCATCCAAAGAACATCTTGACCATTGAAATCATCTCCTTGGTGCTCTAGATCGTGTTGGCGGAAGAAGAAAGAAGGAATCAAAGGTGGGTGTCTTTTATGGTTAGATCTTTCTTTCTTCCTCTCTCCTCTCTTTATTTCT
This sequence comes from Magnolia kwangsiensis, assembly GCA_037074715.1. Classification (NCBI taxonomy): domain Eukaryota; kingdom Viridiplantae; phylum Streptophyta; class Magnoliopsida; order Magnoliales; family Magnoliaceae; genus Magnolia; species Magnolia kwangsiensis. Next base: position 185,163,713 of record CM073572.1, on the reverse strand, counting down.
TTTCATGATATGATGATATGTGTGTATAGCCCACCTGATCGACAATCTGGACTGTCCAAATTTTTTGTACGTCCAGCGAATGAGGCCCGTTTTGTTGCCCGTTTTGGGCCAGCTAGGATGAAGGGAAATAATAAATATCAGCTTGGTAGATGTGGACCCCACTGTAATTGATGTATTTCATCCTTGCCGTGTGGGGTGGCCATGTCTACGTGGGACCCACCTTGATTAATGTGTGTATGCGAACGCTGGACGTCGCTGGACATCTTCGTTGAAGAGTGAGAGACAGTGAGGTGCACTGTCTGTAAAAGAAAAAAAAAGGGAAGGGTTTTAAGGCTTTTTGGGAAGGGGCACCCATGCAGGCCCCACCCTGACATATGTTTCTAATCCAAACAGTCCATTCCGTTTACTAGCTCATTTTAGGCGTTGAGCCAAAAAATGGAGCTAATCCGACTCTCAGGCGGGCCATAGCATAGAAAACAACGATTTTTACTGTTTAAATTGATTTGAATTTTTCTACATACCCAATATTGGATTTGATGGATTGGTTATGGACTATAGAATCCATTGGGTGGGTCGGATTCACCTGATGTGGACCCCACCATAGAAAAATCGTGAAAAAACTCTTTTTAAAAAAAAATTAATAATTGCAGCAGTTGCTGCTGCTGGTTACCATCAGAGGACGCCAGTGGCATCCTGCTGCGTAGGCGGATGGGCCAGGGACCACGGTCCCAGCCGTGGGCCCCACCATGATGTATTTTTGTCATACAAACTGTTCATTGGGTGGGCCCCTTCTTGAAGTGGGCCCCTTACAAAAATAGGTACTATCTAAAGCTCAGGTAGCCCACATCGCAGGGAGCAGTGTGAGTGAACGGTTGCCTTTGAAACCCGTTTTGGGTGTCACGGGAGTTTTGGTTCCCTATGAAATTTGTTTTTCCGCTTCATTCAGGTTCGCGTGACCTTATTAATGGGTTAGATGTAAGATAAGCATTATGGTGGGCCCCACGTGGGACCCATAGGATGTATATATTTTATTCACACCATCCAGGCGGACGGTGGAACCCAACACGCTGTATGTGTTGTATGAATGCCATCTACCCATACTTTTTAGAGGCGGTGGGTCCCACTGTTGTTGACTTCAGCAAGGGTGTGAGACCCACGTATGATGTATACCGCACCGTCCACACCACTGGACGGTGGGACCCACCCGCTTGATTTATATGTTTTATCAATGCCGTCCAAACCAGTGGACCACACGGCAAAAAGCAGGCGTGATTGAACATCAGCCATTAAAACCCTTTTGGGTCAGAAGTTCTGAATCAGTATGAAATTTGTTTTCTTTTCCTGCAGTCCGTGTGACCTTACTAGTGGGTTGGATTGCAAATAAACATTATGGTGGACCCCATGTATGACTCATCAATGATGCATGTGTTTTATTCACACCGTCCACACGGTGGGACCCACCATGATGCATGTGTTGCATCTAAACCGTCCATCCATCTTGAAAGCTCATTTTATGACATGAGCTAAAGAATGAGTCAGATCCATAGATCATGCGGACCCCCACCATGATGTATGTGTTGCACCCAATTTGTCCAACCATTTTGAAAGCTTATTTTAGAGCTTGAGACTAAAAATAAGACAGATCTAGGATCAGGTGGACCACATTATAGGAACCAGTGGGTTTGAACGTCCACCATCAAAACTCTTGGGGCTACTAGGTTTGGACCAAATTGATATCTGTTTTTCCTCTAAATCCAAGCCTTTGTGACCTTATGATCAGATGGGATGGGAAATGAAGGTTATGGCAGGCCTTAGGGATTTTAATGGTGGAAATCATTATCACCACTTATATTTGGTGTGTGGCCCATTTAATATACATGGGGCCCATTGGTGTAGCTTATTTGTTGTACATATGGTCCATGTGAAGTGGCCCACTTACCATATGAGGACCCATCTTGATGTATTTACGGTCCGTTGTTGAGGCCCACCTTGATGTGTATGAGGTATGTTGTTAAGGCCCACTTTGATGTATTTTGTGGCCCATTTGTCGAGCCCACTTTGATGTATTTTATGGTCCATTCGAGGTGCCCACCTTGATATACTTGTGACCCATCTGTGGGCCTACCTTGATATATTTATGGGGCTCATTAGTACGGCCCATTAGTGCAGCCCATTGATGTAGCCCATTGTGATGTGTATTAGGCCATATCATATAGCCCATTGAGATGTGTATTAGGCCTATGGGTCGTGGCCCATTGAGATGTATTTTCGGCCTATATTCCGTGGCCCATTGTGATATATTCCGGTCCATTTGGTAAGGTCCAATGAGATGTGTTTCCGGCCCATATGGCATGGTCATTGTGATGCTTTGTAGCCCATTTAATGAGGCCCATTATGATATGCATTAGGCCCATGTGCAGGGGCCACATGTTGTGTATTTGAGGCCCAAGTGTAGGGCCCACCTGTTGTGTATTTATGGCCCATTTAGTGAGGCCCATTGTGGTATGCATTAGGTCGTGGGACGAGGCCCATTGTGATGTGTTTCTAGGCCGTATACGTGGCCCAATATGACATTTGAGCGGTCCACCTGATGTATATGAGGTCCAATATAATGTATACCTGACCCATGTGTTGGGGCCCGATGTGATGTATTTTATGGCCCATCAGTGTGGCCTGTTTGATGTACATAAAGCCCGATGCACGGCTCATACAATGTGGCCCCTGTGATGTGGCCTGCTTGACATAAGAGGCCCATTGAGATGTATTCGATGCCTAGGTGCGAGGCCGACCTATTATGTATTCGAGGCCCGATGAAACGTATTGGGCCAATATGACGAGGCCTATGTGACGTAAATAAGGACCATCGTGATTGTACTCGAGACTATGAGCCCATTATATGTTTGGCCCTATGTAGGCCACTCCTTGGGAACAATGTTGGTTAAATGGCCACACTGTTGGGCAATGATGATTTAATGTCCACATTGTGACTTTTCCTTAGGCCTTGTTAGCCCACTCTCATTAATGCCGATTGTCGATTAGCGATCGAGGCCGTTTATCATGAAAAATTGTCAATTTCGATTGTCGTGGCCGATTGACTTGACCGATTATCGATTAGCGATCGAGGCCATTTATCATGACCGATTTATCGAATTCTGATCATTTACCGATTCCAATTGTCATGGCTGATTGCCAATTAGCGATCGGGGCCAATTATCGTGACCGATTGCCGATTATCGTGACCAATTTTTCGATTCCGATTATCAATCAATTCTGATTTTTGAGGCCCATTATGATGTATTCAAGGCCCGTGGGACGTGGCCCATTGTGATTTATTTCCTGCCCATATGGTGTGGTTCGACTTGATATGTATTAGGCTTGTGGGAGCGGCCCATTGCCATGTATATTAGACCTGTGAGATGCGACCCACTTGATGTATATGTGGCCCATGAGTGTGGCCCATCGTGATGTGTATTAAGCTCTTGAGTGAGGCCCATGGTGTTGTATATTTAGCCCTTGTGTAAGGCCATGAGTCTACTATATGTTAGGTTTTATGTAGGCCATTCATTGAAGCAATGTTTGTTAAATGTCCACATTGTCGAAGCCGATTGTTGAGGCCAGTTATTGACATTGATTGTGAGTGTGTGACATCATAACATCATGATACATGCCCATGCACATCATTTGCATGTTTGTTATGAGATGGGGTTGACCATTGCATATGACATTGGGTAGGTTATGAGACTCCCTGATAGGCGGAGATTGTCTCACATGAGTGCACGGCATGCGCAGGATTGATGTATGATTGGATTGTATGACTCATGCATCTTGCATTGTGTTGTGATTACTGTACGCCCTAACGACATCAGGGTCGTAACATCCACAAGCATATCGTGGATGGCCAGATGGGACACCGAAAATGTTTGGTTTGAGCATCGGGCTGCTATGGATGGCCCTGGATGAAAATTTCTAAAACTCTCTTGGTACGAGAGGACACCCCAACGTCGAGACCGAGTGGATACATGAGCACCCGAGTGCTGAATACCAGTAGGCCGCGCCTCCCACTACATCGTGGTCGGTTGGGAGGGGGTGCGGCCTTACTCACCCGAGCGCAGGGGGCATTACTAGGCTGAGTTTGACCAGCTCGAGGAATGGGTCCGCTATCGACGTGCCGGATAGGTATTGGCAGACTATTGGCCAGGCGGATAGTGAAGTTTCTAACGCACACTTGGATCATGCGGCTAGGGAGAGCGGCGGTGCCATTTGGAGTGTAATAGATCCCGGTGATTTCTCCAGAGAGTAACTATATTGATATGTGGACTTATTGGGTAGGAATTACATATCCATTCATTCATTCATTCACTATCCACTCAGGCTGGTGGTGCGCAACTAATTGTTGTGTACCTTCGTTATGGTAAGGATTTCGGTTGGGCGCGCGACTAACCTAAGATCAGGAGTTTACCACATCGAGTCTGTCTATCCAAATTTAGGTATGAGACTAGTTTGGATAGAAGTCCCTTGTGATGGACCTCATAGCCTGCGATACTACGTACTATCATCCTGACTTCACACTCTAACATGGTCATTCCATTTACACCGTATATTGCATTACATCCGCAGCATATAGCATTTTGGATTACTGTGTTTCTACATTTATATGGTCTAGATACGGTTGACGCTATTCGTGAACTCATCAAGAATTGCGTACTACATCGCATCCTCGACATCTGACATTTGGCTCTTGATGACTCTTCATTTGCATAGCTGTCTATAATGCGTATTCTGATATTGATTGACTCATGGGCTTGTCTGTATTTTCGCTTACTCTGTTATCATATGATTTATGATCTTGTCAATATTCTGTTTACTATGATAATTCATGCTCTTGTCAGTATTTCTGTTTATTCCGGCATTATACCATTTATGGATTACTAGTATTTTCGGTATTGTATGATTATGATTTTGTATTGAATAGTTGGCACTTACCTTGTGCACACACTTACACCACCCTCTAAGCTTTCTATAAGCTTATGCACGATAGATGCGTGCAGGTGATGTTAGGTTGCAGTAGCATTGAGCTTGGAGTGTGCAGCTGTTTTCTAGAGTTTTGATTTTGACATATGTATTTTCCTTTTAGCATTGTATTCAAATGATTATATTAGTAAATATGTGATGATGATGTTGCCTTTATGATTTGGGTAAACTTGTGGTTATGCTTCTTACGAGATAAATGTACGTTGAAAAATCCTCCTTGTAAGATCCCAGGATCGGAATCTGGCGTATGGGCATTGGGAGCCGAGAATGGGGTACTACGGAGGCTGTCGGCACCGGATTGGCAATCGGGATTCATGTGAGCCCGATCTCCAGATTTGGGGCGTGACACAGGGGCATTTTTTCACATGACTCCTCATTGGAGTTGGTTCACCAGCTACAAGGAGTGCGATGGTGGACAGGTATTTATGGGCAATGATATTTCCTGTAATGTAGTGGCTGTTGGTTTTGTGCGCATCAGGATGTTTGATGGGATAGAGCATATCTTGACAGATGTGAGACACGTTCCTGATTTGAAGCTGAATCTGATTTCTCTTGGTGTGCTTGAGGCAAAAGGATGCAAGTACACAGGTATTGATGGTGCTCTTAAAGTATCTAAGGGGGCACGGGTAATCATGAAAGTGCAATGACTCGGTAACTTGTACAAGTTGATCGGGAGCACTTCAAAAGGTGGAGCTACTGTGGATGTAGTGGATTCCACCTCTGCATGTGTGTGGCATGTTGGGCATGGCCACATAAGCGGGCAGGGTAGGAAAGCTGAGACGTGCGGATAGGGATACAGAGAAGGTGGAGCAGCCACCGGTGTGAAGAATCATATGGCATGATCGCGGGATATCGGCGATGTACATGGATGACTCCAATATCGCAGGAGTATTCATCTTCTATTCAGATGGCTCCAGGTGAGCCTGGTGCTGAGAAGTAAAAGGTGATTATGGGCGATGTGATGGATTCGTTGTACCAGACTGACATATGGGAGCGGGTGGAGCTTCCAGTGGGCTGAAAAGTGGTTGGATGCAGGTGGATCTTCAGGAGGATACAACATAGATATAGAGTGAGGTTGGTGGCGATGAGTTATGCTCAGGGAGAAGGGATCGGCTTTTCAGAGATATTCGCGCCGACGGTATAACAGGTGTCTATTAGATCAGTGATTGGCGCTGGTTGGCCAATGTGATCTTGAGCTGGAAGGAAGGATGTGGAGTCTGCACTTCTGTAAGGGAAAGTGAAGAGCAGATCTACATGAAGTAACCAGAGTGGTTTAAAGTTAAAGGGGCTGAGAAAAGACTTTGCAGGAGGTCGTGGTTCGACCTGTCACCTAGGCAGTGGTTTGATTCCTTCATGGATGAAGGATCGGGGGCTGCAAAGATGGTTCTCGACATTGAGACTGAAGGAGGAGTAGGCTTTGGTAATCACAGAAGAAATACCTTGTGTGTAGGTATTGATCAATGATGTGATGGGCCAAGTAAAGTCGGAGAGCGTTCCCTACGTGTCTCTCCTCCAGTTTTTCTCAGGACATGTCCCAAAACAGATGAGAAAAAGCAGAATATCTCATGAGCCTTATTCAAATATAGTTGACAGTGTATGCCATGGTTTGAATTAGACCGGTTATTTCACAGGCTATCAGTGTTGTGAACAAGTACCCTGACAAGCAATATTGGGTAGAGGTGAGATAGTAAGAAGACTACGTCTTTTCTTTTGGGAAGATAGGAGCAAAGGTGGCTGACCATGTGGATTTAGATCGGGGAGACATGATCAATAAGAATGTTCCTGTAGAGAAGTTCAAGTTCTGTGCAACTTCTCTGGACTTGACGATGGCGTAAAAGGAAGACGGAGTGTGCAAGAGAAGCTATGATGTAATGTAGAAATAAGAGAAGATGTTAAGAAGCTACACGGTTGAAGATTGAAGACATGGTGAAGATTGTTGCGAGATGTCTTAAATCTGAGTCCTTTCGCAACTGGGATGCGAAAGGGTCCTTTCGCGTCCTTTCGCAATTGGGATGCAAAAGGAAAGTTTCCTAAACTATAAATAGGTGTTCATAAGGCTTTTCTATTATATGTGAAATAATTCTAAGGCTTTCTAAAGGGGTTCTAAGGAAATTAAAAGGTGTAACAAGGATAAGATTTGAGGTTGTTTGAATTGGGTAAGTCCTCTCTCTTTGTAATTTCTATTTTCATAGTAGAGATTTGTCGCTTTGTGTCGTGATTTTTTTTCCCGCAAGGGTTTTCCACGTTAAATCTGAGCGTTCTCTATATTCTCTTGTGTGTTTCATGCCATTGAATTGCTATCATAGATCTAGATCTGTGATTCCGCAGGTCAAAATCCCCAACAATCTCATGTTGGTACATGTTATATGAATAGGGTAGACTATAGACTCATGCTGGTACATGTTCTGCGAATAAGACGGATCACAGGAGTAGCAATGACGTGGGTTTTTGGTCTTTGCTGTTTCACTTTATCTTATGTGTGAATGGCATTATGAACTATTCGAATGGCATCTAAACATTACGATGGTCCTTGGCGAGGTTTCAACGGTGGGCGCTGAACAAACTCAGATTTTTTTTTTTTTTTTTTTTTTTTTTTTAAATTAATTATTTATTTTCATGTGTTAACATGAGCTGCAGAAACTAATTGATGGAGTGCATTTCTCACGGATATGACAGTGAGCCCCACGGAACTTAAAAGGAAACCTGTAGTGGCCGGGCCACCTGAACAATGGCTCAAATCTCACACGCTTACCACATTCAACCATACAGGAGGCATGCATAGGGAGATACAGCTATAACTCAGCATTTTTGTCACGGTGGATTAAAAAAAATAATCATGGATGGTTAGGATTGCTCTGGCCAAGGAAAATCTCAATTGCCTCCCAATCAGACCTGGGCGCGTTGGATCAGATCCCCATAAAAAAAAATAAGAAAAATAAAAAAAATCATCGTAGATAAAGTTTGCCGCTGTAGGGCAAGTGAATTTAAAGAGTCTTGATCCAGTGCCGAGCACTGTAAGTTACAATGTCCGGGATGCATTAGAATATTTATATAGTCCAATAGATCAATCTAAACCGTTCATTAGGTTCATAAATACATTTTATGGAAATCGGATTGCGTACTGAGTTACTCAGCACGCCTTTATCATACTGAGTAAACTCAGTTGGGCCCACTGTGAATTTGTGTGGTTTATCCACACCGTCCATCCATTTTTACTGTTAATTTTAGGCTTTCATCCCAAAATTGAAGTAAATCCAAAGCTCAAGTGGACCATTACACAGGAAACAGTGTGGAATAATGATTTCCACCGTTGAAACCTTCCTAGGGTCCAAAGTAATTTTTATTTGTCATCCAACCTGTTCATAAGATCATAAAGACATGGATGAAGAGAAACCATAAACATTAGCTTGATCCAAGATTTCTTTGGCCTCCAAAAGATTTTCAATGGTAAAGGTTCAATCAAATTGTTTCCAACGGTGTGATCCACTTGAGATTTTAATTTGTTTCGTTTTTTGGATCAAGCCAAAATTATCTTTTAACATGAATTAACAGAGTGAATAAAATAAATAAATAACAGTGAACCCCACACAGTTTACCCAGTACGCTAAGGATACTGAGTTGCTCAGTACGCAATCCGCATCCCATTTTATGATGCACCATGTTAAAATATACTAATCGAGAACTTCTGAAATCTAATCTATGGCCTATAAAATGAACGGTCACAATAAACTATCAGAAAATAGTCCCAGTAAATCATATGAACTGTCTATTTAGTAGGGCTCATTATGTATTGCTTATGTTTGCAAAGAAATACTTCTATGAGATCATGTTATCCACATGATGGAAAATGAATAGCTGTAAAAAAGATAAGATCAAATTTCAGATGGATAGACCATCCAATTGGTGTGATTTCTCCGGGAGAGACACAAAAATGCATCCTGCAACTGATAGATGGTCCAGATCTATAGATCTGAGTGACTAAACATGATGGTACAAGGCGGAGGACGGTAACATAGAATACCCCAGGGATACACTCTGAAATGCGAACTACGTGGTAGAGCCGACTTTTCCGCCCAAACAATATCCTTTGCATAACAGCTTTCCGAAACAACCTAGAATTGGCCCAGCACGGCATTGTCAACGGTCAGAATTGCTGTGCTCTCCCTCATCTCTGTCCTCCCCGCCCTATATATGTGAGTATTCATCTCTCTTTATTCCAGAAACAGCAAACCTCTCTCTATCTCTCTCCATTTCACCCTATCTGCGATATCCCTTTTGACTCTCCATTCCTCTTTCACACCATAACCATGAGCCCTTCACAATTCCACAACGATTACCAAGCTCGACGTGAGATCAATGGCTCACGGCCCATCCCTTTGAAAATCAATCAGGAGTCCCACCTCATACACAAACCACCATCATCATCTTCTTCTTCATCCACATCCTCATCATGTCTCTCCATCGCTGCAGCTGTGGCCAAGCAATCCCAAAACCAGCAACGCCACCCGGTAATAATCTACACCCACTCGCCTAAGATCATCCATACGCAGGCCAGCGACTTTATGGCTCTAGTGCAAAAGCTCACTGGCCTGTCTCGGTCCGAAGACCCTGCTCCACAGTCCCAGCCATCTGAGGGTGGTAATACTTCCTCTGATTGTTACAGTGGCCCAAGGATCATCGGTCACGATGACGGGACATCATCTTCAGCCATTACAGATGAGAAATGTGGTGGAGGCGACGTGGGGGCCCGCTCAACGTCAGTATCATCTCTTTTCGCCATGCCCAATCTATCTGAAATACCGCTATTCACGCCAAATCCAACAGATTTCTTCTGTTCATCAAGGCCATTTTTCAGATACCCTGATTCTATTTTCTCTCCTCCGAACATGGGGAAGTCGATCTCACCACCGGTTTTGGAGGCAATGAAAGCATTCCCGGAGTATTGAAATTCAAATATTGTTGAAGGAAGAGAATTCTATAGGATTCGCCAGGCTGCATAGATTTTCATGTTTATAGATGGTTTTTATTTTTATTTTTATTTTTTTTCTTTCTTTCTTTCTTTTAATATATTTTGTGTGATAATTTATGCTCAGGTGCTGAATTTTGAGCATGAAATGTGGATTAATATAAATTTAATTTATTTTTTGGGCTGACCCAAATGACATATTACTCTTTCTTGTGATTGAAATTGGCTTGTTCATTAGTTTAAATGGTACCGATTCATTTTTTTTTCTTTTATTTTGAGACATAAATGGATCTATTGGAGACGACCCTGGTGGATCGGGTAAAGACGGGTGTTCATCGTTCAGTATGTGACACGAGCAAGGTGGAACCGTTGACTTTAGATGGCCCATTGGTGGGTCATATACTTGGATGGTACGCCTTTGAAAGTCACCCAAAAGGAACAATTCTAGACATCCTTTCCCTGTTCAGTGTTAATCATTGTTCAGAACTTATATGAACGGTTCTGATCCAGGTTTTGATCCAGTGCTCGCTTGAGAGAGACCAGCAATGCTTAGTATTGATTCAGGTAACTCCTAATCCTTTCTTGCCAACTATGGAAGCGTAGGTACCAGAACATTCCATCCATCTCCATCACCGATAAACCAGATAATTTTCTCCATGCATAATGGAAAGCTGATAGTTGCACTTAAAAGGATGTTCCCACCAATGTGATGTTTATACAAATTATTATTGATTGAATGGCTGAGTGTGAACAATCCAGATCACGACCCACCAAGGATTCACCAATCCCAATAGCTCCTTTCATTCCTTTGCCAGATATGCACTTTGAATTAGATCCTCTTTTTTTTTTTTTTTTCCTCATGCTGTCGATGACCAACACCGGTTATGATGCTATCGGATGCAGTGGTAGCTAACTCAGAGATGAAGATGTGCTCAGGGCAACAACATCACCAATGGCCAAACATCCTCCCAATCAAGCAAACAAACTAGTCGTATCAGCTCGACTGAGGTCTCTCTTTTGATTAAACGCTGCAAATATTTTGAAACAGCCCTCAGATATTGCAAATTAGATAGCAGACCGTTGTTATCAAAGGAAATTATAATTTACAGCCCAACTAAAGAATTCATGGGCTCGCATGCTGGGGAGTTTGGTGACCGTGTGACTTCACACGCCGCAACCACTACTTTGACTTCTTTATTGCCACTAAAGCAGGTTTTTGACTTTCCCGCTTGAATTAGAGCTGCAGGTGACGGGCTGAGAAGAAAGTCATGGTACACCACTGTACATGTATTTCATGTATCACATATATCATAACTAGAGCAATAGCAATTCACTTTTTGGTGCGTTAAGAAGCCAATAAATAAAATAAAAAGAATATTTATAAATGTGTAATGTCTTTCCAGTTAATTATGTAGTTTCTTCTCTATTAGCATTTTAAGTACATGTTCTGTCCAGGTGTGGACTGTTATTCTGCCGTTAGGCTTGCCTGCCTCATTGCCTGTTGAGTTGATGCAGCAGGGGATTGTTGTCTTGCGTCGTCAGATTTCAATGGGTTGGCAGGGTTGTGGCTCTCTGCTCTCTGTTTTCTAGCCAATGGCTTCCTCTACTGGTTCAGGTGGCTTGGTTGGCTGAGGATGCATTCTCTGTTGTCTATCAATTTCTACTTGTAAAAAGATTCTATACGCGAGTGGAGGGCCAGTCGTTTTGTGTTGCCGACTCTATTTTAGGGGTGCACATTTAACCGGTAGAACCGTGGAACCGGACCGGAACCAACCAAACGGTCCGGTTTGGTCCGGTTCTAGAGTGCATCGGTTCCGGTTCCGGTTTCAAAAATCAAAGAACCAGTCACATCAGTTCGGTTCTCGGTTTGGGGGTATGTAGAATCAAACTGAACCGTGAACCGATCCGTAGAACCAAACCGTGGATCTGATCCGTAGAACCGAACCGTGGAACCGAACCTAGAACCGAACTTGGAACCCAACTAAGAATGCTTTGATTATTTTCATATTTGACTCATGATTTATGGTTTATAATGTACCATTTAATTATTTTCATAAATATATTTTTGCACACCTTATACAATATCTAAACCATTCATCAAATTGACCACAACATGGATGGACATGGGCTAGATAATAAAATTAAACATGCAATTGGGCTAGATTATAAAAAGCCCAGAACTGTGGAATCGATCCAGAACCGAACCAGTTTTAACGGTTCGGTTCCAGGGTGCCAACGGTTCGGTTCCGGTTTCGAATATCATAGAACCGTTAGGAACGGTTCGGTTCTGGTCTCACCCTAGAACTGGACCAAACCAAACCGTGTGCACCCCTACTCTTTTTTGTACAACCTCATTTTCTTATCAATGCAATCTAGGTGGTGTGCTCCCACCTTTCCTTTTAAAAAAAAAAGAAAAGAAAAAAGTACTGGTTATAATTACTAAGTCTTAACTGAACCAAATAAGACCCTGAATCCATAAGTAGTTCAACTAAAAATTTCTATGATCTACCTCAATTCCCTAAAATATATCTGCAATGAATGTTATTGATCATGGGACGTGACCCGCTTAAAGTGAACTTCTTGTGGTGCTCAACTTAAAATTTTTGTAAATCTTTTTGTTGATTAGTAAAGTTAGAGGTGGTGTACTTCCATCTTTCTCCACACACACACACATATATATATACAGAGAGAGAGAGAGAGAGAGAGAGAGAGAGAGAGAGAGAGAGAGAGAGAGAGAGTGAGTGATTCGGTTGCCCAAAAGCTGCTTCCCTGCTTCATCTGCTAGGAAATATAAAAGGTCAGAAATGCAGCAATGCTTGATGGTGTTCGGCCATCCCTCTCCAAGCTCATCGCCCGGGTAAACTGGTGGACAGGGATTACTCGAGACCATGGTAGAGTTGCGAACACATGGAATTTGTTCTCTGGGGTGCAGGCCCCTCCGTCGATGCAGCACGCTGCAGCAGCCAGTGCCACGCCCTTTGCTGCCTCTAGTTTACACCAACCATCCAACAGGACTAATCACTCAGCTCCCTCTAAGGCTTATGCAAAGGTGGTGAGATGGAAACGGCCTTGGGCCGGTTGGGTGAAAATCAGTGTTGATGGGTCGGCCTTGGGGAATCTAGGCATATCTGGGGGAGGGGTATTTGTCAAGGAGAAAACGGGGAGTTACCCTTTATTTTTGCTCCTGCTTATGGTCTAGGTTCAAATGTCTATGCTAAGCTCTGGGCTATTCATGATGGTCTGTATCTATGTCTTAGCAAAAGGATGAGAAAGGTGATTGTGGAATCGGACTCCCAGCTGATAATAAACTTCATTCTGGGTGCAGCAATCCCGAGTTGGAAGTGAAGAGCTTGGCTTTCTAGGATTCGGTTTCTCATGTCGAAAGCTCAAGTGGAGGTCGCCCACATTTTTAGAGAAGGAAATGCGCCAGCGGATGCTATGACACGTATGGGTAGCGGGAGCTAAGCCTACGCGTTCTTTGTAAATACGGAAGCCCTTCCCTCCCAGAGCAGGGACCTTATCTTCCTTGACAAAGTGGGCCTAGGTGCGCTCAAAGCTAGCTAGCTGTTAGCCCAGTTGGGGGCGGCTTGGTGATGCGCTAACGCAATGCTAGCTTTTGTCTTCATTCCCCTTGTTTTGCCCTTCTGCTCTTACATAGAGTATCCCTGTATAGGATATGATAGGTGGGTTAGCTTCTCTTTTTGTTGCTACTGGGCCCTGCTCGAAGTTGGCCTATTCTATGTAAATCTTAGATTTTCAATGGAAAGCTTCTTTATGAAAAAAAAGAAAAGAAAAGAAAAGAAGAGAGAGAGAGAGAGAGAGAGAGAGAGAGAGAGAGAGAGAGAGAGAGAGAGAGAGAGAGAGGAATGCTCACCTGCGCAACTCACGTGAGTACTCATGAGCACATTGTCCACTTGTAATGGGCTCGAAATCCGAACAGTCCACATGATGTAGCACCCTTTGAAACTCTATGGGCTTAATTTCCAGCTTGATCCAAAACTATAGTGGGTCATAGCAAAGAGAAATGCAAATCAAGGGAGGAAATTGTTTTCTTTTGTCATGGCCCACCAGAATTTTGTATCAGACTAAAAGTTGGGCTTGTAACCACATCACATTGACCGTTCAGATTTTATGCCTAGCACACATGTGCAAAGGTGCTCATGTAAAAAAGTGTACTGGTGAGCATTCCTTTCTCCACACACACACACACACACACACACACAGATGCTCACCTCACTACCAAAAAAATGACCAAAGGCTACGGACTATCGTTGGATTTAGCTGCGGATAATAACCGTAGCTAATTTACTACGGTTTTAATCCATAGCTAAAGGCTTCTCAACCACACTACCCAATATCTAAAGTTAGTTTCCCATATGGAGCTCCATGGATCTCACCACAATATGTGTGTCTTATCTAAGCCATCCATTTATTTTATGGCTCATTTTTGTGCATGAGACCAAAGAAAGAGGCAGATTGAAGACTTAACTGGACCACATCGTATGAAATAGTGAAGATTAACTGACTACCATTTATATCTGATGTGGTCCACTTGGGCTTTCGATCTGTTTCATTTTTGGATACTTATATTTGAACAGACATTTTAAAGGAATGGATGGAGCGGATGAACCACGTGCATCACAGTGGGCCCCACGGAGCCCCTGATGGGGATAGTCTGTCTCTTGGTCCGTATAGAGGGCGAACCGCACCTAAAAAATTGCCCCCCATGCACGCCCATTTCATTTCCCCCCTCTCTCTGTTTCACTCCACCACCTTCCCTCTCTCTCGCACTCCACCCACTACCCTCTCTCTCTCCATCTCTCGCCTTCTAGCATCTCTCTCTCTCTCTCTCTCTCTCTCTCTCTCTCTCTCTCTCTGCAGGTTTACCTCAAAACCCTTATTCCTTTACAGTTCATCGCTGAGGGAGGCTCGATTCTCATCGTCAAAAATCCATGCAAGGAAAACCCTAACCGTGCATCTAATGTGTCACCCACCTCCACGGTAATTTTCCTCTCTTCTTCAGTTCTAACATTTCAATTCTTTTTTCAGTTTAGTCCTGAAACAATATTCCCCATTGACTCCAATCTCTCTCTCTCTCTCTCTTTGTTTTTTTAGAAATGTATGCATGCGTGAAGGCGGGGCATTTTTATGGCACCTTCTTTGTCTATATATTTTTTTAATTTTTGGTAATGTGAATTTTCAATGAATGAATGGGGTTTGGGTCTATTTGGATTCTTGGAATGCTCATACATTCAGATCATCTCAAGTCTAGATTATCATCTCATTTTTGGGCTCGAGATGCTCCAGATGCACAAGGTAACTTGGTTAACAGACCTGATTTCTAGTTTACAATTACATTTGGAAATGGTCTTCTAATGACTTAACTTTGTGCTGTGTATAATAGATTTGAAGGACAATATCTTAAGAGTAGGGAAAAGGAAGATTTCAATGACATTTTTGCAAGGTTTACAACTTCAAGAGGGGTGTTCTGTGTGGATGTTGCTGATATTTATAATACAATCTCCCTCCTGTATTTCATGCATGCTAACTATTTGATAAAATGACTCAACAAGGAGTGTTTTGTGTCAATGTAGCTGATATTTATAATACAATCTCCCTCTTATATTTCGTGCATGCTAATTGTTTGATGAAATGGCTCAAGAAGGAATGAGAAGCTAGCACTATTATCATTAGGCTATGATCTGACTAATCATTGATCTTAGGTGTGTGGAGAAAAGTTTATCAAGATTGAGCAAGTTTCAATTTTTATAGTGATGCCTCTTATAATAGCTATTTCTTTCTTTGTATTTTGAAACACTTCTTACTAAGATTATGATGACACCTGTAACTTGATTGGACTGACAATATATGTCTCAACCTTAAGAATTAAGATCATGGGCAGTGGCGATTGAATGGATGATGGACTGGTGATCAATTCATGGGTGTGCTTGCAGAATTTCACTATGTAGCAGTTGGAGGGGGACAGGGTAATTCTCCGTGAGGTCTCACTGCATTGGCTCATTCCTATGGAAGTTTGATGCGGGGCCTCTAGCGCTGGAGCTGCCTGGTAAACTTGGCCATGTTCCTCTAGTTTTCTTTTTTCAGTTCCTGTTATGCCCTCAGCTCGGCTCTTGCATTGTCAATCCAAAAACTGTGGCTTGCTTATGGGTTGCCTCCTGCTTTAGGCCATGCTGTGCTGCATATGGTGTCCCTGGGTAATGTCCTTACTGCTTGATGTTTGTATGTTTGATCTCTTTCTTGGGAGGAGCTAGATTTTTGGTAGTTGGAGGAAGTTGCTGGTTCGTGCAGGAGCTAAAAATTGTCTTTTGGGAGATACTGGATGTCTGGAAGATGTTGCTCAAGTGGCTGTGTTCATTGCAATTGGATTTTTGGGTGGCAGTTGTGGCCTGTCTGCTGTCCTGTTTTTGCTGGTGTTGTGGAGGGTGGGTCTGGTACCTATGGTGCTGGAGCAGTGCTTGGTCTGAGCAGGATTAGAGGTAATGGATGCGCTGTTGACTATTTTGAGCAGATATAGTATGTGTGGATGCTTCTGTTCTATGGCCTGTGAGTAGTGTCAAGAATCCATCCATGGTTTGTAATACAAGGGCTTGCTGCATTACAGTTTGCCTATTGCGCGTCCGGTATGGGCAGAAGCGAATCCACAAAGGGTGGCCAGATCTCTATTTTTCAGATTGAGCAGCTCCTTTACTGCATTTTCCCAGCATCGTCATCATTCATAGGGCTGCTGTCCAGCTCCTTAATGCCTCTGGTTGTAAGATGAGAAATGGACACAGGAGATGTGGGACATCTTTTTTCTTTTTCTTTTTGGCAATCCAAGCTCTGTATTTTCCAGGCAATTGCATTTGTTTCTTTCTGTGCTAATGCACGAATATGAAGGTGGGCAATCAAGCATTACTGATCCCATCAAGGGAAAGTCTTTCTACAAAAAAAAAAAAAAAAAAAAAAAAACCTTAAGATCATGGGCTGGATCCTAGCTTATCTACTGAAGCACATGATTGCACGAAATTGGTAAAGAAGACTGATGAACGATTGTGTCTTTGATTTTTTTTAAATGACTGGCTCTCTCCATCGTACTTTTGCCTATATTTACATCACTAAATCCATAAGGGCTCTTCCATTTACCATAGACCTTTAGAACTACGTTGCCATATATTGAAACCTCCCAAGTAGAGAAGGCATCTTGCACTTTTTCCTTGGTGACTAACGAATAAGGCATGCACCAACATTCGGTATGCAAGTACTCTGGCATATATAAATGTATATATGGTTTTCTGTTCCATGATTTTCATCTTTGATATCCTGTTTATAGTTGGCCCCATGGCCAAATATCCAAGTCACTATAACAAAATGGAACATTGCTGCCGCATTTTTTCTAGCAGCCAACATTTAACGCCGATTGTCGTTTCCACTTGTGGCAAATCAGAATATAAGCTTACTCTACATGTCATCAGTCATCAGACAGACGATCATATAACTCCTCTTGGTTTATTTTCAATCTCATAAAAGATTATTGATTTTTCAAGCTACTTCCGGCTTACAGATTCGTTAGGTGCCTTCTGATTGGTAAGAGATTTTGCAATTTCTCATTTAGTAGAACGGATTGTTTGAATATCTTGTTTACATATCGAGATTTCTCATTTTTCTGTTCTACAGTGTTTTCTGTGATTTTCACTTTGTACATTCTTCTTTGAATTCTTTTATAATAGTTAGCATGTTGGCAAATAGTTCTTTGTGGCATTGGCAATCGAATTCAGCTCACTTCTAGATATAAGGCATTATATTGAATGGATAGTCAAATTTTGGTGTAAATGTTTTTATAAGTTGATTTTTTCTTTCCTTTTTTTCTTAGGTGCGTGTTTACAAAGAGCCATCACTCACAATTCCTGACACTCCAAAAATTGTGCAGCATGGGATTTTGAACAACATAAGGCAAAAGGCAGGTCTTGACTAAGGTGAGTACCATTGGTTAATCAACTTACAAGAGGGAAAGAACGCTGTTGATATTGTAGGTTCAATTTAACAAGCACTCTAAAGGTGAAAAAGGACTCCCGTTACTCTAAACATTCTCTTATTCTTTACTTTGTAATAACTTGGGTTGGGTCAAATGGTGCTTTGTTGATCATAATAACTTCTACAATCTATCACATATACAGTTTATGTTTTGATGTATGCCTCCATTTTTTTTAGAACAAATGAATTCATTATAGTCTAAAATAGAAAGGAATTGAACCACCAATGCTCAGAGTCTCTCAGCTAGCACCTCGGTGGATTATGCATGTTTGTGAATCTACAAGAAACATCAATACTCTCCCTCAAGTGTTGTTTTTCATTGATGATTTATTTATTTATTTATTATTATTTTTTTGTAATTACAATATTGTCCATGCCTCAAGATTATGAAGAGGAATTGAATTCATCTGCCAACAATGACTATGGATTGTGTAAATGCACAAGGGTGCAACACGTGATGTAATTGGACCTTTGAAAGTGTGATCACGTAGTGATGTATGGAAAATAAAATAAGAAATAATATGAAAAGAACATACCTTGCACTGATGCTCCAGAATCATGGGCCATTCATAGTGGGGTCCACCCTCATTCACCCATGCCCCTGAAATTTCAATTCTAGTTCTTTTTCTAATTGAGAACTTGATTTCCATGCAAGAAAAGGCCAATGACAGTTGCTATATTTTTTGGCGATGGCTCCATTCTAGGTTGATTCAGTCACTTGCAATGAATTTTCAGATGAGTATGAGACCTTTTTGGCTATTGTTGTTTGTGAAAATCTTGTGCTTTTTTAAGTGTCCATTCTGTCATGCACATATGGTCCACCTAGTGAGTGCATGACACAGATTCCAGCAGCAAAAGAAAGAGATGAATGGCCATTAAGTAGGCTCCCAAAATAGCCCACAAGAAGGCCCGAAGGGAGTGATACAAGAGGCAAGTCAGTGGTAACTTGCTAGACAAGTTGGTAGTAACTTGCTGTCCTAGTGATAAAGATAGTAGTTTTTTTTTCCTGAATAATTAGTAGCTTGATTGTTGAGCAAGTTAATCAGCCCTAGTTGTCCTAGTTATATATTTTTAATTTATGTCTTGACTTCTACTACAAGATCTCTCTCTCTCTCTCTCTCTCTCTCTCTCTCTCTCTCTCTCTATAACAGTTTGTTTTCTGCCATAGTTGGCCTATTTTGCTGAGTTTTACTTATGCTTTCTCAGTGACCTGATTTTCCTGAAGAACTCCCATTCTCCTCTATTTTGTTGGCTTCAGCTGGTATCAGAGTCTTGTTTTACCATTTACGTCTCTTGTTCATCCATGAGCTCCATGCGGAGAGCAACCAATGGTGTAGTTGTATGAAGAACAACTTCAATTGGAGGTTTCACATGATGGACATGGATAATCTTTTAGCCTAGGGTGTGTCCAAGGATCATAGGGTGACCTAGGGCACAAATAATTTTTAGAATCTGAACTTGGGGCGAGGGTCCTTAGTATGAAAGAGGCTTTGAGAATTCTATAATTTGAACAATGTTGGTACTCTATAATTGAACATGTGTAGTGTGCATTTTGAACTAATTTTGAGCGTGTAATGTGCATTTTGAACTAATTCTGAACTAATTTGGCACTTATTTTATTTTATTTTATTTTTAAAAAAATATTGAATGAATTTTGTACTCTATATTTGAATGTATTTATAGTCTTAGGCTCCATTTGGTTATCATATTAGTATTTATGAAAACATTTTTTTTGAAAACCAAATGGAGCTTAAGTCCTTTTTTAACTCCGCCAGTGCAACTCCTTGCATTGCCGGTCCTAAGCTCGGGTAAAGGAGGAGGGAGAAGGGCTTTAGAATGAGATCATTAACTATGGAGGAGATCCTGAAAATGCAGTATCTTTGGTTTTATGGTTTTACTTGTACATTCCTATATTAATTACTCAAGCATGACGATTATGCTCATTCTTTCAGGGGGATGTTGCATGTGAGAGGATTGGAGCTGCATATTTTAGATTCAAGCATCTGGTACGTCTCTTGTCAAGAATGCACATGTGTAGTTATCATTTTGGTTATAGTTATACATTATGTGACAGGTTTTCAGGTGAGATGAACGAGTTTCAAAAGAAAACAGTCTGCAGTATTGAGAAGCGATTTTCAATGCCATTTTATGCGTAAATGCATATTTCAGATTTAAGCATCTGGTACGTCTCTTGACTCAAGAATGCACATGATTGGAATGGCCTGACCATTTGGACAGGCCGTGTTTATGTATTTTCTCGAAATTGATAGAGCAAACCCGGATGTGCGTCGGAGCTATCTCGAAGAGCGGGCGTCCCTGGAAGGTGGGAACCGCTGTTATGACCATGATAAAGCTGTCCATTTTCTTTGGACGACATTGGAGGGCCTTGGCCATTTGGACATACCGTGTTTATGTATTTTCTTGAAATTAATGGAGCAGACTCGGATGTGTGTCGGAGCTATCCGGAAGAGCGGGGGTCCTTGGAAGGTGGGAACCGCTGTTATGACCATGATGAAGCTGTCCATTTCCTATGGATGACATTGGAAGAGCCTGACCATTTGGACAGGCCGTGTTTATATTTGTATTTGTAGGGACCACACCCTTAACTTAGACCCGAACTAATTCTCAAATCCAAAACCTATAACCTAAACTAAAACCTATAACCTGAACCCATTCTCAAATCCCAAAACTTATAACCTAAACTAAAACTTATAACCAAAACCAAAACCAAAACCTATAGCCTAAACCCAAACCCATTCTCAAATCCAAAAACCTATAACCTAAACCTAAACCTTAACCTAAACTATTAACCTATAACCTAAACTGAAACCTATAACCAAAACCAAAACCAAAACCTATAACCTAAACCCGAACCCAAAACCAAAACCTATAACCAAAACCAATCCCAAAACCTATAACCTAAATCGAAACCGAAACCGAAACCTATAACCTAAACCTGAACCCATTATCAAATCCAAAAACCTATAACCTAAACCGAAAGTAAAACCTATAACCTAAACCCGAACCCATTCTCAAATCCTAAAACCCAAACCCAAACCTAGACCTAAACCTAAAACCTAAACCTAAACCTAATCCTATAACCTAAACTCAAATCTGTAAACCTTAACATATAACCTAACCTAAACCTATACTTATAACCTAAAACTATTCTCAAATCCCAAAACCTATAACCTAAACCTAACATTTCCCTAAACCTATAACCTAAAATCAATTCCCTAAACCTAAACCTAAACCTAAACCTTAGCATAAACCTAAACTCAAATCCCTAAACCTTAACCTATAACCTAACCTAAACCTATACTTGTAACCTAAAACTATTCCTAAATCCCAAAACCTATAACCAAAACCTAACCTTAACCTAAACCTAAAACTGTAACCTATAACCTAAACCCGAACCCATTCTAAAATCCCAAAACCTATAACCTATAACCTAAACCTAAACCTTATCCTAAACCTATAACCTAAAACCTAAACCAAAACCTATAACCTAAACCAAAACCAAAACCTATAACCTAAACCCGAACCCATTCTCGAATACCAA
The DNA here is from genome assembly GCA_037074715.1 of Magnolia kwangsiensis. Classification (NCBI taxonomy): domain Eukaryota; kingdom Viridiplantae; phylum Streptophyta; class Magnoliopsida; order Magnoliales; family Magnoliaceae; genus Magnolia; species Magnolia kwangsiensis. The sequence continues at coordinate 185,142,123 of CM073572.1, read as the reverse complement.
AACCTATAACCCATCCCTAAACCTTAACCTACAACCTAACCTAAACCTATACTTATAACCTAAAACTATTCCCAAATCCCAAAACCTATAACCTAAACCTAACCTTTCCCAAAACCTATAACCTAAACTCAATTCCCTAAAGTGAAACCTACACCTAATCCTAATCTCAACTCCCTAACCTAAACCTAAGCCTAAACTTAAAAACCAAAACCTAAACCCAATCCTGAACCTAAACCCGATTTCCTAAACTTAAACCATAACCCATTCTCAAATCTAAAAACCTATAACCTAAACTAAAACCAAAACCAAAACCTATAACCTAAACCCAAACCCATTCTCAAATTCCAAAACCTATAACCTAAACCAAAACCTATAACCTAAACCCGAACCCATTCTCAAATCCCAAAACCTAAACCTAAACCTTATCCTAAACCTATAACTTATAACCTAAACCAAAACCTATAACCTAAACCAAAATGAAAACCTATAACCTAAACCCGAACCCATTCTCGAATACCAAAACTTATTACCTATCCCTAAACTTTAACCTATAACCTAACCTAAATCTATACTTATAATCTAAAACTATTCCCAAATCCCAAAACCTATAACCTAAACCTGACCTTTCTCTAAACCTATAACCTAAACTCAATTCCCTAAAGCGAAACTTACACCTAATCTTAATCTCAACTCCCTAACCTAAACCTAAACCTAAACTTAAAAACCCAAACTTAAACCCAATCCCGAACCTGAACCCGATTTCCTAAACCTAAACCATAACCCATTCTCAAATCTAAAAACCAATAACCAAAACCAAAACCAAAACCAAAACCTATAACCTGAACCTGAACCCATTCTCAAATCCCAAAACCTATAACCTAAACCAAAATCAAAACTGAAACCTATAACCTAAACCCGAACTCATTCTCAAATCCCAAAACCTATAACCTAAACCTAAACCTAAACCTTATGCTAAACCTATAACCTATAACCTAAACAAAAATCTATAACCTAAACTAAAACCAAAACCTATAACCTAAACCCGAACCCATTCTCGAATACCAAAACCTATAACCTATTCCTAAACCGTAACCTATAACCTAACCTAAACCTATACTTATAACCTAAAACTATTCCCAAATTCCAAAACCTATAACCTAAACCTAACCTTTCCCTAAACCTATAACCTAAACTCAATTCCCTAAAGCGAAACCTACACCTAATCCTAATCTCAACTCCCTAACCTAAACCTAAATATAAACTTAAAAACCCAAAATTAAACCCAATCCCGAACCTGAACCCGATTTCCTAAACCTAAACCATAACCCATTCTCAAATCCAAAAACCTATAACCTAAACCAAAACCAAAACCAAAACCTATAACCTAAACCCAAACCCATTCTAAAATTCCAAAACCTATAACCTAAACCAAAACCTATAACCTAAACCCGAACCCATTCTCAAATCCCAAAACCTAAACCTAAACCTTATCCTAAACCTATAACTTATAACCTAAACCAAAACCTATAACCTAAACCAAAATGAAAACCTATAACCTAAACCCGAACCCATTCTCGAATACCAAAACTTATTACCTATCCCTAAACTTTAACCTATAACCTAACCTAAACCTATACTTATAATCTAAACTATTCCCAAATCCCAAAACCTATAACCTAAACCTGACCTTTCTCTAAACCTATAACCTAAACTCAATTTCCTAAAGCGAAACTTACACCTAATCTTAATCTCAACTCCCTAACCTAAACCTAAACCTAAACTTAAAAACCCAAACTTAAACCCAATCCCGAACCTGAACCCGATTTCCTAAACCTAAACCATAACCCATTCTCAAATCTAAAAACCTATAACCAAAACCAAAACCTATAACCTGAACCTGAACCCATTCTCAAATCCCAAAACCTATAACCTAAACCAAAATCAAAACTGAAACCTATAACCTAAACCCGAACTCATTCTCAAATCCCAAAACCTATAACCTAAACCTAAACCTAAACCTTATGCTAAACCTATAACCTATAACCTAAACAAAAATCTATAACCTAAACTAAAACCAAAACCTATAACCTAAACCCGAACCCATTCTCGAATACCAAAACCTATAACCTATCCCTAAACCGTAACCTATAACCTAACCTAAACCTATACTTATAACCTAAAACTATTCCCAAATTCCAAAACCTATAACCTAAACCTAACCTTTCCCAAAACCTATAACCTAAACTCAATTCCTTAAAGCGAAACCTACACCTAATCCTAATCTCAACTCCCTAACCTAAACCTAAATATAAACTTAAAAACCCAAAATTAAACCCAATCCCGAACCTGAACCCGATTTCCTAAACCTAAACCATAACCCATTCTCAAATCCAAAAACCTATAACCTAAACCAAAACCTATAACCTGAACCTGAACCCATTCTCAAATCCCAAAACCTATAACCTAAACCAAAATCAAAACTGAAACCTATAACCTAAACCCGAACTCATTCTCAAATCCCAAAACCTATAACCTAAACCTAACCTTTCTCTAAACCTATAACCTAAACTCAATTTCCTAAAGCGAAACTTACACCTAATCTTAATCTCAACTCCCTAACCTAAACCTAAACCTAAACTTAAAAACCCAAACTTAAACCCAATCCCGAACCTGAACCCGATTTCCTAAACCTAAACCATAACCCATTCTCAAATCTAAAAACCTATAACCAAAACCAAAACCTATAACCTGAACCTGAACCCATTCTCAAATCCCAAAACCTATAACCTAAACCAAAATCAAAACTGAAACCTATAACCTAAACCCGAACTCATTCTCAAATCCCAAAACCTATAACCTAAACCTAAACCTAAACCTTATCCTAAACCTATAACCTATAACCTAAACAAAAATCTATAACCTAAACTAAAACCAAAACCTATAACCTAAACCCGAACCCATTCTCGAATACCAAAACTTATAACCTATCCCTAAACCGTAACCTATAACCTAACCTAAACCTATACTTATAACCTAAAACTATTCCCAAATTCCAAAACCTATAACCTAAACCTAACCTTTCCCTAAACCTAAAACCTAAACTCAATTCCCTAAAGCGAAACCTACACCTAATCCTAATCTCAACTCCCTAACCTAAACCTAAATATAAACTTAAAAACCCAAAATTAAACCCAATCCCGAACCTGAACCCGATTTCCTAAACCTAAACCATAACCCATTCTCAAATCCAAAAACCTATAACCTAAACCAAAACCAAAACCAAAACCTATAACCTAAACCCAAACCCATTCTCAAATTCCAAAACCTATAACCTAAACCAAAACCTATAACCTAAACCCGAACCCATTCTCAAATCCCAAAACCTAAACCTAAACCTTATCCTAAACCTATAACTTATAACCTAAACCAAAACCTATAACCTAAACCAAAATGAAAACCTATAACCTAAACCCGAACCCATTCTCGAATACCAAAACTTATTACCTATCCCTAAACTTTAACCTATAACCTAACCTAAACCTATACTTATAATCTAAAACTATTCCCAAATCCCAAAATCTATAACCTAAACCTAACCTTTCTCTAAACCTATAACCTAAACTCAATTCCCTAAAGCGAAACTTACACCTAATCTTAATCTCAACTCCCTAACCTAAACCTAAACCTAAACTTAAAAACCCAAACTTAAACCCAATCCCGAACCTGAACCCGATTTCCTAAACCTAAACCATAACCCATTCTCAAATCTAAAAACCTATAACCAAAACCAAAACCAAAACCAAAACCTATAACCTGAACCTGAACCCATTCTCAAATCCCAAAACCTATAACCTAAACCAAAATCAAAACTGAAACCTATAACCTAAACCCGAACTCATTCTCAAATCCCAAAACCTATAACCTAAACCTAAACCTAAACCTTATCCTAAACCTATAACCTATAACCTAAACAAAAATCTATAACCTAAACTAAAACCAAAACCTATAACCTAAACCCGAACCCATTCTCGAATACCAAAACTTATAACCTATCCCTAAACCGTAACCTATAACCTAACCTAAACCTATACTTATAACCTAAAACTATTCCCAAATTCCAAAACCTATAACCTTAACCTAACCTTTCCCTAAACCTAAAACCTAAACTCAATTCCCTAAAGCGAAACCTACACCTAATCCTAATCTCAACTCCCTAACCTAAACCTAAATATAAACTTAAAAACCCAAAATTAAACCCAATCCCGAACCTGAACCCGATTTCCTAAACCTAAACCATAACCCATTCTCAAATCCAAAAACCTATAACCTAAACCAAAATCAAAACCTATAACCTAAACCCAAACCCATTCTCAAATTCCAAAACCTATAACCTAAACCAAAACCTATAACCTAAACCCGAACCCATTCTCAAATCCCAAAACCTAAACCTAAACCTTATCCTAAACCTATAACTTATAACCTAAACCAAAACCTATAACCTAAACCAAAATGAAAACCTATAACTTAAACCCGAACCCATTCTCGAATACCAAAACTTATTACCTATCCCTAAACTTTAACCTATAACCTAACCTAAACCTATACTTATAATCTAAAACTATTCCCAAATCCCAAAACCTATAACCTAAACCTAACCTTTCTCTAAACCTATAACCTAAACTCAATTCCCTAAAGCGAAACTTACACCTAATCTTAATCTCAACTCCCTAACCTAAACCTAAACCTAAACTTAAAAACCCAAACTTAAACCCAATCCCGAACCTGAAACCGATTTCCTAAACCTAAACCATAACCCATTCTCAAATCTAAAAACCTATAACCAAAACCAAAACCAAAACCAAAACCTATAACCTGAACCTGAACCCATTCTCAAATCCCAAAACCTATAACCTAAACCAAAATCAAAACTGAAACCTATAACCTAAACCCGAACTCATTCTCAAATCCCAAAACCTATAACCTAAACCTAAACCTAAACCTTATCCTAGACCTATAACCTATAACCTAAACAAAAATCTATAACCTAAACTAAAACCAAAACCTATAACCTAAACCCGAACCCATTCTCGAATACCAAAACCTATAACCTATCCCTAAACCGTAACCTATAAACTAACCTAAACCTATACTTATAACCTAAAACTATTCCCAAATTCTAAAACCTATAACCTAAACCTAACCTTTCCCTAAACCTATAACCTAAACTCAATTCCCTAAAGCGAAACCTACACCTAATCCTAATCTCAACTCCCTAACCTAAACATAAATATAAACTTAAAAACCCAAAATTAAACCCAATCCCGAACCTGAACCCGGTTTCCTAAACCTAAACCATAACCCATTCTCAAATCCAAAAACCTATAACCTAAACCAAAACCAAAACCAAAACCTATAACCTAAACCCAAACCCATTGTCAAATCCCAAAACCTATAACCTAAACCTGAACTCATTCTCAAATCCTAAAACCTATAACCTAAACCTAAACCTATAAACTATAACCTAAACCAAAACCTATAACCTAAACCAAAACGAAAACCTATAACCTAAACCCGAACTCATTCTCAATTCCCAAACCCTATAACCTAAACCAAAACCAAAAACTATGACCTAAACCCGAACCCATTCCTAAATCCCAAAACCTATAACCTATCCCTAAACCTTAACCTATAACCTAACCTAAACCTATACTTATAACCTAAAACTATTCCAAAATCCCAAAACCTGTAACCTAAACCTAACGTTTTCCTAAACCTATAACCTAAACTCAATTCCCTAAAGCTAAACCTACACCTAATCCTAATCTCAACTCCCTAAACTAAACCTAAACCTAAACTTGAAAACCCAAACTTAAACCCAATCCCGAACCTAAACCCGATTTCCTAAACCTAAACCATAACCCATTTTCAAATTCAAAAACCTAAACCAAAACCAAAACCTATAACCTATCCCTAAACCATAACCTATAACTTAACCTAAACCTATACTTATAACCTAAAACTATTCCCAAATCCCAAAACCTATAACCTAAACCTGACTTTTCCCTAAACCTATAACCTAAACTCAGTTCCCTAAAGTTAAACCTACACCTAATCCTAATCTCAACTTCCTAACCTAAACCTAAACCTAAACTTGAAAACCCAAACTCAAACTCAATCCCGAACCTGAACCCGTTTCCTAAACCTAAACCATAACCCATTCTCAAATCCAAAAACCTGTAACCTAAACCAAAACTAAAACCTATAACCTAAACCCGTACCCATTCTCAAATCCCAAAACCTATAACCTAAACCAAAACCAAAACCTATAACCTAAACCCGAACCCATTCTCAAATCCTAAAACCTATAACCTATCCCTAAACTTTAACTTATAACCTAACCTAAACCTATACTTATAACCTAAAACTATTCCCAAATCTCAAAACTTATAACCTAAACCTAACCTTTCCCTAAACTATAACCTAAACTCAATTTCCTAAAGTGAAACCTATACTTAATTCTAATCTCAACTCCCTAACCTAAACCTAAACCTAAACTTAAAAACCTAAACTTAAACCCAATCCTGAACCTGAACCCAATTTCCTAAACCTAAACCATAACCCATTCTCAATTCCCTAAAGCTATAACATATAACCTATAACCTAAACCTAAACCTAAACCTATAACCTTTCCCTAAACCTTTAACCTAAACCTAAACTTAAAAAGCTAAATGTATTCTCTAATCCTTAAACCCAAACCTACACCTTATCCTAATCTCAACTCCTTAGCCTAAACCTAAACTTAAAAACCCAAACCTAAACCCGATCCTGAACCCGAACCCGATTTCCTAAACTTAAACCTTAACCTATATCAAGTTCCCAAAAGCTATAACTCATAGCCTAAACTTAATTATAACCTATAGCCTAACCTTAACCTAAACCTTAACATAAACCTATAACCAAAACCAAAACCAAAACCTATAATCATATGGTGAGACTATTTCTTTGTGTCAATTTTATTCCTCTTTGAGTTTTTTTCTTATATATATATATATATATATATATATAATTCATTAAGAAAAAAAAAGTTGTTATACATGATGCACTTCTTTCACTTTTTCTTTCTTTTCTCCAATGGGCATTCTAATTTATGTATGACATGACTGTTTGTAGGATGATGGAATATACGAAGCTGTTGAAATTTCAGGGTGAAGCCGAGCACATTTCTCTAATGAAGCTAAAGATTTGTATTTTCAGTATTATTGTAATTGTAATTGATTGAATGAATTAGATTGTAATTGATTGTAATTGTAATTGATTGAATGAAGGATTGTAATTTGATTGTAATTGAATGAATGAGTGATTGTAATTGAATGAATGAATGATTGTACAGGTGGTAATTGAATGAACAAATGATTATATATAATTTTGTAACGTACAAAATAGCTACGGATATTGACCGTAGCCATTAATCCGACAAGTGTAGACTTTTCAATTTAGGCATATTGCTACAGACCTTTAGCTACAAATAATATCCATAGCCATTAATCTGACAGGTGTAGCCTTTTCAATTTAGGCATATTGTTACAGACTTTTAGCTACAAATAATATTCGTAGCCATTAATCTGATAGGTATAGCCTTTTCAATTTAGGCATATTGCAACCAACTTTTAGCTACAAATAATATCTGTAGCTGTTTGAAGTTTTCGCTACAGATATAATTGCTACGGATTATATCTGTAGGTATTGTACCCTATAGCTACGGATTAAATCCGTAGCCATAGGTTCAAGACCTATTGTTATGGCACCTATGGCAACGGTCAAGCTACGAACAAAAACTGTAGCCATAGGTCTATGGCTACGGTTTTTGTCTGTAGCCTTTGCTCGATTTTTTGGTAGTGCCTCCTTCTTACGTGCGCACCTGTGTGCACTTTGCACACATGTCATTAAGAAATAATCTAAACGGTCCACGTGATGCAGTACCCCTTTAAACCTCACTAGCCCAACTTTCAACCTGATATAAAACTCAGGTGGGCCATGAAAAAAGAAAATCGTTTCCTCCCTTGATTTGCATTTCTCTTTACAGTGGCCCACTAGAGTTTTGTATTGGGCTGAAAGTTGGGCCTAAAAGGTTTCAAGGGGTTCTGCATCACGTGGACCATTTAGATTTTGTGCCCATGACACATGTGCCTAGGTGCACATAGGTGCTCATGTGTGTGTGTGTGTGTGTGATCATGGGTATGACCCACTCAAAGTGAACTTGTTAATTCAATTAAAAAAATGACTGACATTTTTTGACATTTTTTGTTCTTCCGTGTGATTCAAAAGGTGGCATAAATAACTTAAGAAAATCTGAGCATTTTTTTTTAAAAAAATAAAGGATATCATTACCGAGGGAAAATAACAAGCCTATTTCGGGCAGATGAACTCCCTATCATGTGCTATACAAATCAAGTGTGGGAACCCATTCTAATGTAATCGAGCCTACTTTATCTAGTAGTACCTAACCCTTGATCAAGTGAGGGAGGGAAGTAAGATACTAGAAAAAGGAGTTAATCTGATCCGAGCTGCCCATCTTAGCCAAACTGTCCGTCGGGCTGTTTGCTTCCCTAAAAATGTGTAGAATCCAGAAGTTCCCCTGAGAGGAAAGATGTCTTATCTTTGTCAGCCAGTAATTAAGACCATTTCCATGAGGGTGAGGAATCTTTGGTTAGACTGGACACCTCCCAACTAGAATCTAATTCAATGATGACGTTCGAGATCCCAAGAGCCAAATAGGATTTAATGCCATCATGCACAGCACACATTTCATTTGTATTGTTGGAGGCTAAGTCGTAACCGCATGTGAAGGTGAAAATAGGGTCACCATGGTGATCCCGACAGATCCCTCCACCACCCGTAGGCCCAGGATTAGCCAAAGTTGAACCGTCAACATTTAGCTTGAGGAAACTAACTCATGGCTTGATCCATCTGATAATAGAGGGAGGGCAGGTAGGGAGATGGGAGGAATGGGCAGCGTGGGAAGCAGAAGCAGGAGAAGCCAGGTGCCGGGGAAGGAAATTATTGTCCGGATGGGGAAAAATGGTATGTAACCACCACTTAACCTACATGAAAATAACAGAAGCTGAGCACGGGCGATTGTTAAATCGGGCAACATTCCTAGCCTTCCAAATCTCCTATAATATGAAAACCGGGGCCATACGAATAATCAAATTTCTATTCCCTGGGGAAAGGGGTCTCTGCCACCACCAATGCAGCCTATTCGTGATGGAGAGATGAGAGAAGAGATGTATCCTAAGAAAAGCAGCGATCCAATGCCACACCGAGTCTACGGGGGAGCTCCGAAGGAAAAGATGCGAAGGCGATTCAGTCTAGGGGCCGGAAGCGGATTCAATAGTGCAACAACTACATGCAGATGCAAGATGAATTCCCTTTCGCTAGACCAAGCCAAAGGAGACAGAGATTTTGGGGGGAATTTTAGGATTCCAAATCCTGTTGGACCAGGGAAGAACCTGACCATGAAACTAAGAGATGTTCCAAGCTGATTTAGCTGAAAAATGACCCAAGGGCTCTAGAGGCCAGATTAGAGAATCATTGGCATCCGAGGTGTAGAAACCGCCGCTGATGATGTGAGTCTTGACCTAAATAGGGAGCATGATACGATCATCCAGTCTAATTCCCTTCCCATCCAAAAAGGCAAACACTTTCATTTGCCTCAAGGAATCAGAGATGTGGAGAGAGGGGAGAGAATCTAGCGGGCCCAACTCGGTCCAATTGGCACTCCACATGTTGTAGTCTCCTTGTTCCTAGGATCCATAAAGTGAATTTTTCAAGGACTGGGAATAGGTCCATCATCCTATTCCAAATTGGAGATGACAAAGCTTGCTATCTGACGGACTTGGGAGGAGTAGAGATTGTATACTTAGATCGAATGAACTACCCCCATAAACTGCTGCTATCCATCTGCTTGATCGACAAAGCCAGTTTTAAATGAAGACTTGCTATCACAACTTTTAGTTGTCTGATACCAAGGCCGCCCTCAGCTTTAGGCTTAGCAATGGATGACCACTTACGCCAATGGAACTTCGGCCTACCATCCCGCCAGCCCCAGAGGAAGTTGGCAAATATCCGCTCCACATCCTTCTGGATACTCTTTGGCATGATCACTGCCGCTAGAGAGTGAATAGGGATGCTGCTCAGAACCAACGAGATCCGCTCGAGCCTGCCCTCTTGGGAGAGAATTTTGGTTGACCAGCCTTGAATCTTAGTTGTCATCTTGTCCAAGAGAGGGGTGAAGAACAATCACTTAGCTCGGCCTTTGAAAATAGGGACCCCCAGATAGACTAGGTTACCAGCAGATTTGGAGACGCCAATGGATTGATGAATGCCTCTAATTCTTGCGTTAGATAGTTTTGAGGAGCAAAAAAAATGAACTCTTATGGAGACTAATCCTTTGTCCAGACAAGGCTTGGTAAGCAGAGAGGAATTTCTTAATAGCTAGGAGAGAGCACTTTGAGTCGTTGAGAAATAAAATTGTATCATCCGCGTACAGTAAATGGGAAATGGGGATGCAGCCCTGTTTCACCCTGTAAGAGGAGCATAAACTGCTCGAGCGAAGCTTGGACAGCCCTCTACTTAAAACTTCAGAAGCAAGGATGAAAAGACTCGGTGAGAGAGGATCTCCTTGTCTCAGACTGTGTGAAGAATGGAAGAAACCGTAACTGACTCCGTTGACAAGAACCAAGAATTAGTTGTTCTCCCAATAAGATTGAACTAAATTCACCCAAGAAGAAGAAAAGCCAAATTTTAGCAAGACTTGTCGTAAAAAATTATTTTCCACCATATCGTACGCTTTCTCCATATCGAGTTTGAGGAAAATGTTCCCACCCCTCACTTTTCGGTCTACATCTCTAAAAAGCTCTTGAGCAAGCACAATGTTTTCTGCAATAGAACCACCTACCATAAAGGCCCCTTGCTTAGGGGAAATCACCTTTGGGAGGATAGAATTGAGCCGATCCGAGATAATAGAGGCAAAAATCTTGTACACTACATTGCATAGGTTGATCAACATGTAGTCAGAGAAGGATTTGGCTCCCAATTTTTTTGGCACAAGGAAGATCAGTGTGGCAGAGAAGGCCCTAGGAAGTTCGGATCCTTAAAAGAAGGCTTCCGCAGCAGTAAGGAGATCTTTCCCTATAGTGTTCAGCAACCCAAGAAGAAAGCTCCAGATAGGTCGTCAGGCCCAAGCGCCCTATCTTTAGGGAGATTGTCAATAGCTAGACTAACTTCCTTAAGAGATGGCTTCTGCATGAGGCCAACGTTGTCCGCTTCAGAGATAATGAGGGGGATGCAGTCCAGAAGATCATGTAAATCAGCTGAGGGTGGAGCTGTAGTCTCAGAAGATAGTAGGGACTACATAAACATCACAGTAGCACTTTGAATGACTAGTTGATCTGTTAGGAGCCCACCATCCCCAGTCAGGATCTCCTAAATCCCCAACCTTCTAACCCGTTCAGTATCCTGAAGATGGAAGTACTTTGTGTTTTTATCACCCTCCTCCAACCAGGAATTTCTAGACTTCTACTTCTAAAAATTTTATTCTGCACGTTCTGCCTTGGCCAGTTGGAGACAACTTTCCACAATCTCAGCTGCAGGGACCAAGGGGTCTAAAAATGCTCTAGATTCTAAAGAGGCCAATGATTGTTCAGCATGTTGAATTTTCTAGAAGATATTACCAAACACCTCTCGATTCCAAGTGCGCAAAGCACGTTTGACTACTTTTAGTTTCAATAGTAAATTTATCATGCTGAACTCTATTAATCACTTGGGAAAAGGAGGCATCGAGCATCCACATCCGTTGAAATCTGAAAGGTTTTGGGCCAAGGATGGGAACTGAGGGGAAAGACATTAAAATAGTGGCATGATCGGAGTTGAGTCTTGGGAAGTGCTTCACAAGGAAACCCAGGAAGAGATGCAGCCAACTGCCATTACACAGAGAGCAATCAAGTCTGGCCCAGGCGTGGGAGAGGCCAGCATGATTGTTACTCCAGGCGAATCGTTTCTTGAGTAGCCTGCATCACATAAAGCAGCCTTATCCATGGCTTCTTTGAATTCCCTCATGCTTCCCAGATCTTGGTCCCGATAACTTATTCGCTCAAAAGAGTCTAGGACCATGTTGAAGTCTCCAGCAACTACCCAGGGACCAGAAAAGCCTGCAGCTAAAGATTCCAAGGAGCTCCAAAGCGATCTATGACTGACCCTAAAACATTTAGCATATATAAAGGATAATCTGTAAGAAGATAAATTATTCTGCAAGCACACAAGCATTGTAATCAACTGATCTAATTTTCCTATGATAGAAATGGAAAGAAAATTTGAGCATATTTTTAGGAATGTGACATAGAAGGCTTATAAGGTTTCTAATGAAAATTAACTTGAAAATGTTCTTCTGTACCTACTAGGCACTAGTGAACTTCTTGATTCAATGACCCAAATCATTTATATGATTAGCACCACCTTTAGGCCCAGATGATTTCTTGGGGATGTCTATAAAGCCACCTGTGAATTCCTGCTATTATTATTTTTATTTTTTTTATTTTTTTAAAAAAAGATGTGTTCTTCTCTTCTAAAGTTGGTCAGATCTAGGAAGGTTAGCACCTTGGTTCGTTGCCTACTATTATTTCATGGATTTTCTAGATAGGATAGGTAAAGGGGATGTAAATGTTTGGAACCAAAGTTGGTCAGATCTAGGAGGGTTATCAGAAATTAAAGGCATTCAAATTTCAGGAAACCTCAAGCACATAGAGATAGCCAACCAATGGTCTAAAGGTGGGGGGCTGAAACTTGTCAATTCTCGTAGGTATTTTCCCAGATGAAATGTTTCTTTCGATAAAGGAGAGTGCTGTCTCATCGTCTAATAGAGCAAATGGATTGGTTTGGATGACATCTCCCTCAAGCAATTTTTTTTTTATATACAAAAAAGGCTAGGAATACTATTTGAACCATGTAGAATAAGAAGATGTGGGCCTCCTGGGTCTAGAACAGGTACCTTCCCCCTCAAATTTCTATTTTCATTAGGAAAGTATTGAATAGTGCACTCCCAATTGATTTTGTCATCTAAAAGGTTGGGATTCATATGGCATTTAGATGCGTTTGTTGTGTAAGTGCTAGTTCATCATAGTTACGCCACTCTAGGTAAAGGGTGCTCGTCTATCCTTTGGGAGACATCTTTCAGTGCTTCTATCCATTTAGAGTTATATAAAGCTTGCCTTCTTCAACTTGAGCCTCCTTCCCAAGTCATGGAGAGAGTAATCCAGGGTCCCTTGAATGTTGTTGTCCATAGAGTTCTTGACTCAAGGGGCTATCATGTTAATAGTAATTTGGTGTCTCACCAGGTGGAGTATATGAATTGGAGCCAATAATATCAATGGAGGAGGTGTGGATACAAACTAGAGAAGACAATATCAATGGAGGGGATGCTGATGTAAGGATGGACATGATGAGGTCGATCACCGTCTTCCTCAGGGATAACTACTCCGAATCCATGGAGGTTCTTTGGACTCCTCACAAAGATTCCTCGAATCCACAAGGAGAAATAAAAAATAAAAATAAATTCTAATAAATCCAACAATAGTTTAATTGATGTTAAAAACAAAATTACAACCCTTTAAATAGTCATCTCAAACCTAGGAAGAAGTTTCAAAATCAAAATCCAACTCAAACTCCCTAAAAATGTGACTTACACTATAAGAAATACCACTTTTAGCGACGAAAATTTTCGTCGCTAAATTCGCCGCTGAAAGACCGACGCGAAAGGGTTTTATCAGTGAAAAGTTTGAATCGTCGCTAAAACAAGCTTTTTAGCGATGAAAATTTTCATCGCTAAAAAAATTGTACAAGACTTTTAGCAATGAAAACTTTCGTTGCCAAAAAATTCGTAAATTTTTGTCGCTAAAAAAATTTCCAAGACTTTTAGTTATGGTTTTAGCGATGAAACTTTTCGTTGTTAAAAAATCTTTACATGGCTTTTAGCAGCGAAAATTTTGGATGCCAAAAAATTTGTTACCCTTTTAGCGACGAAACTTTTCATCGCTAAAAAAAAAATCTTTACACGGCTTTTAGCAGTGAAAATTTTGGATGCCAAAAAATTTGTTACCCTTTTAGTGACGAAGCTTTTCGTCACTAAAAAAAATCTTTACATGGCTTTTAGCAGCGAAAATTTTCACTGCTAAAAAATTCGTTACACTTTTTGCGATGAAACTTTTCGTTGCTAAAAGACTTTACAAGAAATTGGTTCCACTTTTAGCGACGAAACTTTTCGTTGCTAAAAAACTTTACGTGACTTTTAGCAACGAAAAATTTCACTGCTAAAAATAAATTACAAAACTTTTAGCTACGAAAAGTTTTGTCGCTAAAAGTCTCTTTATATATATATATATATATATATATATATATATATATATATATATATATATATATATATATATAGCTCAAAATTCCTGATATACACCTGTTAACAATATATTTCATCATATTCATCCTGATATACACCTGTTATATAATATATTTCATCATATTCACATTCACATCCATCTAAGTACAAAGACTATAGAAGTTAACTATCCTTTATTAGGATTAATCTAGGAGCAGTTCTAAACTTGCATAGTTCCTGGAAAAACAAATCACATGATACAATTCAGTTCACATGAGTGTAAGAAAGAAAAGTAACTGTTAATTTGGAAGAAAAAAAAAACCATTAATGTGCATCACTTCACAAAAACCTACAACCCATCACTGCAATCACAGAATAAGTCAATGAATCACTTCACAACCATCCATCGATCTACATCACTTCACAAGCATGTGCATTAGTTACAAAAGTCTAGGATCTGTTGCAATAAGGAAAAGTCAATCAATTACATAAATGAGTTGATGAACTGGGCTACAAATGAGTGTATGAAGCCCAAGTACTACTCCTACATGTGGTGACAGGTCTGCATCGATGGCTATTAGTTTAGAAATGAGTGGACAAAAGGAAAGTAACCATTAATTTGAAAAAAAAAAAAAAAAACCTGGTATCATTTCGTAACCATTGATGGCTATCATTTCCTTCTTTTTTGCTATAAGTTGCAGTAACAGCTTCCTTCTTTTTCCCATTAAAATGCTACTAGCAAAGAAGAATGGAAAATGTACCAATCACTTTCATAGAGAATGACAACATCTGCGGTGGCAAGGTTGATACCCGGACTAATGTATCAAGTAAATGCAATTTTGTTTGAGATGATGCATAACAAAAAAGACCAACAAGTTTCCTTCTCACCCTATCAGGTTCGCCACCCTGTGTTTTCACCAGGGTCCAAATATCAGGTTGATTCAAAACTCAGGTGGGCTACACCATGGGGAACAGTGGAGATAGGAGGCCCCACTGTTAAAATTCAGGACATTCCAACACTCATGTGGGCCACACCAAATGAATTTAGAGTTTTTGGGGATGATTTTACACTGTCCCCTATGACTTGCCCAACCTAAGTCTTGTATTGGACTTATTTTAAGGATCCACAGTGAAAATGTGGTGATGAACCTGGTGGACGGAGTGGATCTGATGCACATTCTCACCCATGTGGTCAACACAAAGAAGTAACATGTGCAGAAAATGCAGTGCATAGATGGTATGTCTATCAAAACAGAGATGAATTGTGAATCAAGTGTCAACACAAAGAAGTAACATGTGCAAAAAATGCATTTCTCATACTCTCTAACATATATTATAACAACGTAGCAAAGTGACTCACTGATAATTACATTGATTTGCTAGTTTGGACAGCTTGAAACCTGCTCTTTCTTCTTCATCCCAATCCTAAAATGTAGTACAGAGATGGTATGTCTGTCAAAATAGGGTTGCCACCATACATGCAGCATGGATTGTACATCCAAGTAGAGAAATGCCATTAATATGCTCAAAGGACTTACTTGACGCATGATCTGAGCACCCCAAGTCTTGGAGTTATAGTAGCTTAGTAGCTCTGTACGTATGGGAGACTGAACATATGAACAACGGAGCTCATCAGATCACCACAATGGATCACATAACCATTGGCTCCACTTTTACAAATTGAATAACCAAGCACACTATGCACATAATTTACTAAGCCAAAGTGCATGTGAAGCCTTGACCATCCGCATGCCATATGTGCACAAGATTCAAGCATTCCATTGGATGGGCCTCACTGTTTGCATGATTTGATAGTTTTTCTAAGTCATGGTTAAAGGAGTCAACGATCAAGGTCTTAGTCGCGTAGACACCATGTTTGACGGAGCGTATATATGATGGTACCCTCGCTCAAGAATTAGTTCTTTTTTAAAAAAAATAAAAAATAATTTACGATATGAACTCAAAAATTAGTTATATCCAAATCTCAGGTGGACCATACAACAGGAAATAGTGTTCATTGAATGCCCACAATTAAAAACTTTCTAAGGCCCACCCTAATGTTTAGTTTCCATCCAAATTGTTGGTAAGGTAAGAAAAAAATAAAAATAAATAAAAATCAGAGATCGTCTTTATCAAAAAATTAACAAAATCTAATATTGGAAAGAAATCAACTTAGATTGGCTGTTAAAAAAAAACTTCTCAATAAGGTAACTTGCAGACCCAGCAAAACTTAGAAGCTATCTTTGACTTGAATTTACCCCAAATGATGAACTCATCAGATAAAAATCTATTGCAAACTCGCTACTATCGCGTTCATTAGCTAATCCGTGTCCATATACACCTCTCATAGACACGCACGCCAGGCATGCGAAACGTCATTTTTAAACCAAACAACACTCGCTATTTGCAAATCTCATGCAGCCACTTCATTCCCCCACTCTCTCCCTCGATTTCCCCACTCTCACCTCTCTGTCTTTCTCTCTTGAAGTAAAAAAGAAGAAAAATAAAATAAAATAAAATCTCTTTTATATTTTTTCAATCCATCTTCCATTTTCTTCTTAATAAGAAAATTCATATTTACTAATATTCTCATTTTTCTATTTTTCAAAAGAATGAGTTCAGACTCCGAAAGCGACGGCTTTAGCACTCATACTTTCTGCCCAAACCCTAAACCAAGAAGGACTCTAAAATTACCAAGTACTCATAAACATTCATTGCAAGCATTTTCTGTCTATGTGCATGACGACCATACTGTTACGATCAATCCTTTTATGATGAAAAAAATGAGTTTTCTCATCCGCAATAGCATGATATAGGAATCGGATATACGCCTTACCTGCTTCTAATGAAATTTCACTTTTCAATGTTCTTAAAAGCTAGAGACAATTCACACTGAGTACAATACTAGCCTTCCTCATGGTTTACCTGAAGTTATATTAATAGTTCATGTTGCAGAAATTAAAAAGATGATGATGATGCATACTCACAGAACATGAAGAAGAGATGTATGGACATCACTACTATGTGTTCATAAGTTCACCCTTTGCTTTTGTAATGAATAATTAACAAATAAAAATAAATAAAATTTGTTGAGTCCCATTTAGCCAGCAAATGTGTGACATTTGTAGCATTTGTTGTCTAAAATGTAGCTACCATTAAAACATGAGCTAGAATTCAAATAGTACATAATTCTTAATGTCTGGTTCTCATCCAAAGATAACATGAAGTGGGCCACCATTCATTCATCAATCTCACCATTTGTTCCAATATACCTGAAAAGTGTTGAGAAAAGAGACGAGCCCTTGAGAGGAGATTGAGCAAGATCTCAATGTTAAATTAGCTCCTTTATTTCTTTCTACATCTGCACAACAAAAGGTCAAGTCATCTATGCTTAGGCCATAGAAACTTTAGCTCTCTAAATGCCAAACAATTTTGAATCCAAAAATCAAAAATTGGATTTGGGTTTTGAATTTCTACAGTTGAGGACCTAGGAATTTAAAAACCAAAAATAAAAGTTACCATTTTCTAGCATTGGAGAGCCAAATTCAAAGAAACAAAACAACCAAATGCCATTTCAAAGTCATCTTCTAGAAAGAAAGGAAAAAAGGAAAAGAAAAGAAAAATCCACTTGAGTTCTTTGGAATCCGTACCATATAGCTTGAGTTGTGTTTCAAGATCATGGATCCCACCTGAATAACCTCCACTACTGCCATCGGGCTGTTTATCAATCAACCGCCTCCTTTTCTTGGTCATCGTTTATTCAAGAATTCAACTCAAGAAACATAAAAATACTATCAAACAGATCCCAAACCAATTTCTAAAGAAACCCAACTTCAATTCATTGAAATAGTCAATGAAAACAGAGAATTCTGCATGAAAAAAAAATAAAAATAGAAAATAAACCTTTTTCTATGGACACTTCAAGTAGATTTTTTTTTTTATTTCATGAATGACTAAAATATATGTCCAACAAGAAGAAAGGATAATACATTAGCATCTTCTCAGCTTTGAATGCACACGGACACCCCACAAACAACTTTTGCTGAAATTTCTTTCCATCCATCAAGGATTGCATGGACTCATTTTAAATTTTCTTATTCTTTTGGCAAACCAGGTGATGATTGTGGAAATCAATCCTCTACTTGTCAATGATCTTTATTTTCTGGAAGAATTATGTACATGATTGTTGTGGCCACAACATTTCTTCGGTAGTATTTCCCTTAAACTTTAATCAGAATTGCAACATGGGTTTGCAAGGAAGCAACCGGCTCCGACAATGTTAAAGACCCAACATTCCCTTTATTGTTTTGTTGTCATGAAAAAAATCAGTTAGTCCAATTATCTATTTTTATGAATTATTGATTGTATTATTTTCTTTCCAAAAATTAGGTCTCCGCCAAAACTTCCTGAGGTTATCTTACTTGAAGACCTTTTCGTGAGCATCGCTTTGTCATTGAGACAAGAAATGAACAATGCTTTTATCATTGGGACTTCAGAAAATATCCGATGGTAATTTTTCTCATACAAAGATATCTTAATGCTCTTGTTATTTGGACATAAATTGATGTTAGGAAAAAAAATCCGTGCATGTGATTGTGGGCTTGTGGGTTGTTTCTATAATTGGTAGTTGATTCAATTTCTTGACTCTTCTACATAGGTCAGTTCTCTTCAATTCTAAAATGGAAATTCTGATTTGAAATTGGATATGAGTTGCTTTCTTGGTTTGAATTTAGCTTACCTATTATATATACATATGTATGTTTGCATATGAAATGTAGGATGAAAGTTGTCATGGACCATGGTCATGAATAAAACCATTTTTTGACTCATGTTCTGAAGAATGCCATTTGTCTTTTGGCATTGCAACATTCATGGGAGGTACAAGGATGCAGCTAAGTTACAGTGAAGACAGCACATAGAGAAATGGAGAAATTACAACGATTGCTTTATCTCGGGAGGCAAAGAGCACTAAGTACAATGTAGCTAACAAAGGAGTTCTTCCCTAGAAACATTGTGATTTTAAGACTGAACATTAGGTGAAAGAAAGAAATGGCAATTTCATAACCAAAAGACACTTACACAGATTTCTTTGGGATTAGACTTCTACCAATTTGTAGAAAGTCTTATTGTTGCATACATTGAATATTGTTGTAGCATTTTCTTAATGATTTGTTTGCAGCACATCCATAGCAGGCTTGGATCAACTGCCTAGCTTACCAAACCATGGATTGTTCTTGCATCTTTTTCTTAAATTTTTTCTTAACTGATGGTCTGCAAACAGACAAAAATGAAAAAGCTGAAACAACAGTCAAAATTTGATGGTGGAGCATGCAAATTTTTAGATTTTCCACCTTCATTTTGCCAATGATACACTCCGTGGCAGACCATTGAATTGGTCAAGTTACTACGAATTTTTTAAGCTAGATTATTTTCATGATCAACAACACCCTGTCTATCGTAACCAGCATCTACAACCTATCATCCAATACAAATGATGGGAAGTTCATTGTATTGGATGGAATTAACTATCTTCCTCCAGTTGATCAGAAGGAGATTCTCCAATGTGACTTATAGAGTTCTAGCCAACCTGGATGGAAGGCAAATCTCCTATTTAGATCTCAGGCAATTAAAATACTCATGTAGATATCTATCAAACTGACCTTCAGCCTAAATTTCTTATTCAAAAATAAAAAATAAAATGGATGACTTAAAGTAAAATGTGAACCAAAGATACATTTGGGCAAAAACCCCAATATAAGCCTCCAAGAGAATTGGTACCTAAATAGTACAAACGACACAAGAAGGTCAAAATGATTTAATTTTCAATCTTTTTTGGCCAACATTTTTTTTTTTTCAAATTATGAGGGATTTCAATTTTTCCATAAACGGTTGCTTCACTACCATGTGGGAAAGATGCACTAGTATGTCCACATATATAAAGGACACAAACCAGGACATCATATTTTTTATTTTATCTACTTGGAAATAAATACATGATAACTTCTATTGGCAGGCAAAAGGAAAACATTACAAGAGAAGCAGTCTACATTTGCCTCAAAGCCATTTTGGGAGAGGAAAAACATAATATGTGATTGTAAGTTCTTGTATTTCCATGACAAGATCATCATTTCTTTGATTTTCATTTTCTTCCTAGGATTGTTATTACTAACCATTTTCTTGAGTCCTATGATTACCATATCATGGTATACCTAGGAGTAAAACAACCTGATTTTTTAGGCCATAAGTTTTAAACAATGTGACCCACCTACTGAAAATCTCCTAACCATATTGGCAATGTGAAGATCCCCATTGTGACATGTCCCAACCAAATGTGGTACCTTGTTACATGCTCCAAAGGGACATCTATCAAGCGGAGAAGAATTGATCCTCGTGTAATTGGGAGAAACAGAAATGCAAGGCAATACAATCCAATTGATCCTAAGTGAAACCCTGTAAGTTTCAACATTCAAAGACTGCACAAAGTCATATTTCATTGAAACCTACATTCTTTTCTTCTTCTTCTTCTTCTTTTCGTATTGCAGTCATTCTGTAATATTCCTTCCCTTCTAAGAAAAAAATGGTAATTGCATTTCAAAGTCCAAGTTCCTTCTCTGTTAGTGACTAACATGGAACTTCACTGTCAGGCATGACATTTTCTAGGCTAGCTTATCCAAGCCATTAATGCCACAGCCCCATCAAAGATGGACCATGCTCCCAAAATCTTCCAAATTGGAGGATGCTAGCCTTCGAGTAATCTTTGGTCCTTTGCCCTTAAATGTGGTATTTTAGCACACTTACCCATGTATTTGTATGCAAATAAACAAATGATTAGTGTTGTCTGACAGAGAAGGTTTTTTAGGCATAGTCCATTGATGATGAGAGACACTTGTTCAATGGCATGGATCACCAAACCATGGGCCACACATGTACAAAATCCACACACAATAGGGAAGTTCCATGTTAGTCACATTTCAAAATCAAACAAAGATAGAGCAAGGTATTATTTATCACACACCATGAAATAGAAGGATATAAAAAAGTTGTTCTTTTGTCCTTTCTCCATCAAATGCATGTGGAGATGTATACATGTGGGTTCCTAACAATAAAATATGTTCATCAAAACCACCATGCAGATAGAATAACTAATGAAAAAGAAGATCTATGGAATGCAGATGAGAACAGAACAAAGCAGGTCAATGCGACAGTAGATTTGAAACCAAAATGAATGTTCCTGATCTCAGATCAACAGTTGTATTGCCCTTCCTTCCCTTGAAAATAACATCCATCAACAATATATGCAAAACCATAGAGCTGCAAATTAAGATAGGATAGACAGTAGAGTTAAACAATACTAGACATCTTATAGATATAGGTTCCATTATACATAAAATGTGTGCATTGACAACTACAAGACATTCAATGCAGAGTAATTATATGATTAATGACCCAAGTCTTTGCACAGTATACATGGGATCTCAATTCTAACCGGTGGGCCCCATGGTTCGGTAATCCAAGGCCTAGCCATTGATGTGTTATGTCCCACTGTTAATGGAACATGCCCTAAGAATCTCCCAGATTGAACCAATCTTGCAATTTTTCTTTAAGTTGAATGTAGAGTGCTGTGTATTTCTCTTCTTAACTAACTGTCAGCCTCAAATTGGAAAAGTTAAGATTGTCCTACTGAGTCTAGTTGGGAGCATAGACCAATAGTCTAGATTACCAAACCATGAGCCCCACTTGTCGGAATTGAAAACCTATAGAAATTCTATAAAGCCACTGGTCACAAATCGTACAATTCCTCATCAACAAAATGATTAAAGAAAGCTCTTTTTGGAAAGAAAGAAAAAAAATTATGAAAGAAAAATAGCATTCAAATTCATTTTAGCTGTCCTCATCTTTAAGGATCGCAACACAAATAGTAGATTATCTCTAGCAACAAAAGGTTATAATTTGAAATTCACATGTGAATCCACATCATCATGTTTAAACACGCAGTCAAGGAGCATATTTGATTCTAAAAGAGCACTTAAGCGCATACACTCAACTTATTTGATTGTCCCTTCAGCCAAGATGGAGTAATAAGCATGCATGCCTTTACCAGTTATGCAATCAAATTATTCTTTGTGATTATGATTGCAAGCTGATCACAAGGATCCAACGGCCATAGCTTTCCATGCCTGTGATGAAGGATTGCTCCCTTGTCCGTTTGTCTTGGAATGATCTATAATTTCTGTTTCTTCTTGTAAAGGTCTGAGGCCTCGGTTGTAGGTCGTACATTGTATTTTTCTTCTTTTACTTCATTGTGTATAGTTGCTATACATTACTATGTATTGCTGGCCTCCTTGGCCTTGTTTTATAAATAAATCTCGTCATCCTTCAAAATAAATAAATAATTGTGCCAGTTCACAAAAATCACCACCTCATTAATGTGCATAGTCAAGATACAGATACATGAGAAATATGCAACGAGGACAACTTTTTAAAACTTTCCTAAGGTGTTGACACACATCAAACATGGTTGCTAGGAGAAACCCTTAACATGTTATTAATGTATTTCTTTCTAGCTAAGATTTTATTATATATATTTATGTTTACACAAACTGATACATGCATAAATATATCATATTTTTAGAATATAACTATGAATACATATCAGCTATCAGGTTATCTAGAGTATGTGTGTTGGTACTGATGTGAATAAACTAAGCGATTGCAGCTAATGATCTATTCAAACCAACATCATGGAAGAAACATAAACTGAATCAATTCCAAATATTTGAGGAGAAAAGGAACACACAACTAACGGAATATTTTAAAATGGATGCCATGCTTCAGAGCATGTAAAAGAAACCAACTGCCAATTGTAGTGAATTGGTATTGAGAGGTAATTACCTCTAGAAATGGATGCACTGATGCCCAACCTTATCCTTCAACTGACTGAAGGAGTCTATGAGAGCTACCTTCTTACTGGTCACCTAATAAACAGAAGTGAATGAACAATAAACATTTTGCTTATAAGAATATCTAATTTTTTATAAGGTTTATTGACTCCATTAAATTAACCCTAATATGCCTTGTTGAGGGGCATTTATTGATCAGGGAAACAAATACATTCCAGGTAGTGGTCTAGCACTGGCCGTTAATTACATTGTGAGGGGCATGAAACTCCAATCCCAATTCCAATTCAAAGCAACCACAATCCCGACTAAGCGAAAATCCAGTTTCAACTAAGCTCACTAAGAAAACCAAGACCCAATTCCCAAAATCTCCATAGCTCCAAACACCCAACTGAAAATCCAAAACAACCCAACCAAAAAAACTTAAAAATCCAACATAAGTGCTAAAAAAAAAACTTAAATCCCATACAAAAATCCACCACACCCACCAAAAACAAACAACAAAATTCATAAAACCCCTCCCCAAATCACACAAATTACAACAAAACCATAGCAAAAAAGAAGCCCATGCAAGCCCCCACATTTCAAACCAAGATCTATATCTTGTTATAAATAAAACAAAGAAACCAATCTCCAAAAAGTCCAACACAACCCAACAAAAAAAAATAAAAATCAACCACAACCACTTAAAAAACAAAAAACCCAATTCACAAAATTTCCCCAAATCACTAAAATTCCCATAAATAAATAAATAAATAACCTAAAAGGAAGCCAAAGCAACCCCACATTCACAGCCCAAAACCCATATCTTGCAGCAATCAGATCAAAATAAACAGAAAACAAAATCAAACCCAATGAACCATCACAAATTCGTTGCTGCGTAGAGATCGCAAAGCGTAACCAGTATTAAAAAAAATTAACTCGCAAAGCGTAGAGATCGAGATACTTGATGGGTTATCTCGTTGCTACGGCTAGAGAGAGCCGAAGGCAGCCGTGTGTGTGTGTGTGTGTGTGTGTGTGTGTGTGTGTGTGTGTGAGAGAGAGAGAGAGAGAGAGAGAGAGAGAGAGGGTGAGAGATCGAGATAGAGAGAGAGGGGAGAGGGAGGGGATTACGGCGACAGAGAGATGGAGAGGGGTTTGGGTGAGAGAGCGCGCCCAATTTGGGGATGGTTTTTGGGCGCCCAATTTTAAGAGGCCGAGCCCAATTTTTTGTGTGGGTCTGGTATGGCTCTGTGGGCCCTACAATGATGCATGTCAAACATCTACCCCATCAGTCAGATGCACCATCCCATGGTGGGCCCAAGGATTAAAAATCAAATCAATCTATCACTTTTGTGGGCCACACCACATACAATAGTTGAGAGGGGTTACCCTCCATTAAAACATTTATAATTATTTGTGGGCCCACCATGATGTATATGACATATCCGTGTCATCCATCTACTTTACCATGGCATTTTGAGGCATGAGTCAAAAAATGAGGTAGATGCAACGTTGAAGTGGCCCAAACTAAAGTAAACAGTGGCCCAAAAAGTTTTTAACAGTGGGTGTTCGATTCCCTTTTTCCTGTGGTGTGGTCCACTTGAACTTTAAATCTGGCTCATTTTTTTGGCTCATGCCCTAAATTTTGGCCCGGGTCTGGTATGGCTCTATGGGCCCCACCATGATGTGTGTAAAACATCTACCCCATCAGTCAGATGCACCATCCCATGGCGGGCCACACCACATACAAAAGTTGAGAGGGGTTACTCTCCATTAAAACATTCATAATTATTTTTTGGGCCTACATTGGTTTAAGTTCACAAATCTAGCGCATCCATTATGTGTGTGTCCCTTGGATGAGGGGTCATACCAAGTTTCAGACACATCCAAATTTCAGTTGGGGCCCCACCAAGTGCATGGTTGATTTTTAGGATATCTCATAATTTAAAGGGGACCCATCAAATGCATGGAGTTGATGTTTGACACACAACATGGTGGGGCCAACACAGCTCGACCTCATGGGGAGTTCCCATGAGCCCCTCAGACAAGGTTAAACTAGACCCACTGATTATTCCACGAGCATACTCGTCAACTTTTGCAGCTAGTTCATGCACCGTCTCACCAATTTGTTTTATAACTCCCTATAGAAGTTCCCAACACATCAAATTGTTAGTTGTACTTGTACCCAATCCCTGCGGGAGAGAGACTCAATAATGAGGTATAGTAGAAAATGAATCCCTAAATGAAAATGGAATCATTCGTAGTTTCCACACATAACCAACATAACCAGTTTCTGAATCCTTTACAATTCCCATTGTACATCAAAGCTCCATGGTCCACCATGTTTTTGTGCTACACCAGTGTCCATCAAAAACACTACATCCAAGTTGTTCATCAGGTGGGCCTCATCGAGACCTGAATTTTGGATCATACTAGTTTTTGGGGCGTGTTGTGAGACTTGACCTGAGTTTGCATGTGTGCATGAGTGTGTGTGAGTGTGTATTTCATTTCTTGTGGTCCCGCAGTCCTACCAGTCAAATTTTGATAACCCGTGACCTTCGGATTGTACTTGCAGTCATCCTTGAGTCCAGTTACGTAGACCCTACTCGGATCGAGTTGAGACCTATGGCATTGCGACTGCTTCGTCGTTACGGTTCCGATGCCACGTCTTGTGCGTCTATCTGATGTATGGATCATAAGTTGTGTACGTTTCATTCTATGACCCTTAATTTTAATCATATGGCCAACCTTGGAGTGGTGTATGTGGCCCACACTTCCTCTTTTGTACAAGTTCTAACACACACTACACACACCACTTAAATCTCCATAACTCACACTACCAAGACCTCACACACCACCCACACCTAACCTACCTTAGCAACATTGTTTCTAACTCCCTACTATAATGATTACTCTTCTCTATCCAAGGCAAGAGAGATGATTTCTTGCCATGAAATCTCCTTCCTCTCTTTTTCCCTCTCATTTCTCTCCCTCTCTCTCTCTCTCCCTCTCTCTTCTCTTCTTCACCAGCAACTTTCTTCCATTTTTCCAGCCCACTTTTCCTCATATATCCCCCCATCTAACCATTGAAATAAGATCTCAATCATAGATCCATGTACCTTGGAGCTTGAAAACCATCTTGGAGGTGTTTGCTTGAAGACCTTGTAGGTGGGCGTGCTTGTACTTAAAACCTTAGGATCTCCATTCTCTCATCTTATTTCTCTTCTTCACCTCATGCTTGATGCATGTGGGGCCCACCAAATAATGGTGGATGCCCCATGTCTTCTTGGATGTGGGCATTGGCCCATCTTTTTATGCATGCTTTACTCATGGGTGGGGCTATTCTCCATGGACCCCACCATGATTTCTTTTCTTAGTTTGAAGGATCCTTAGGTCATCTAGACCCTTGATCCTTGGTAGATATGGCATCTCCACCATTGAATATTGAATTGAAGATGCATGCATGGGTAGATCTTGTAATCTCATCAATATAGTGGAATGTGTATGCATGAGTGATGAGGGGAAGGGCCTTAATGTGGCGGAGACCCTTCCCTTGTGGCCGAATCTTTATTTTTCTTTGTTAATAATCTTCTGATCATGAGTGTGTGGCCTACCTTGTGGACCAAAAATATCCAGACCATCCATGGAGGGTGGACGTCCATGACAGTCCACCCTTAGACGTTGGAGCCCCTAATCCACCTATATGGGGCACATGCAAGGGGTATTTTATAATGGGAAGGGTTTAGATGCTTGTGGAGCCCACTAGGGTAGTCTATACCATGATTTTCTTGGATTAAATCCCCTTTGAAATAGTGTTTATATTTATTTATTTTCTATTATATGTTGTTGTCCAGAACCATCTGGACAGATTTTTTGGTCATTTTGAAGCCAGATTTCTGGGCATTTGGAGGGTTGGTTGGTCCCATGTAATGTATGTTTCTTGAAGGTATGAACCCCACATATAATCATGCCAAATTTTAGCCCCAACTGACCTTCATTGGGGTCCCAAAGGTGTGGTCCAAGTGAGGTGGACAGTCTGGATTTTCTGTAATGTTCCAACAACATTCCACCCTTGACAGGTTGGATTTCTAGAATTTATTAAAATATTTGTGAATTTTTAAAAATGATAAAAATTTATGATATGGTGACCCACTCATGGTAGGACCCACCTAAAAAAATTTGGGGCCAATGGAGTCCTGTACACACTATAGTGGTGGCGGGACCGGCCCATTATAATATCGTGACCAGATCAGTCCGATTTTTATGACAGATTGATTTCTTTAAATGCATTAAAATATTTAAAGATGTCTAAAAATTTTGAAATATTTTAATGGTGTGTTGCACTCATGTTAGGACCCACCTAACAAATTTTAGGGGTAATGGATCCCTCCCACCACGTTGGGACGTCCAGGTCTGTTCGATTTTCTGGACAGTCTGTTTTATTTAAATTAATTAAAATACATAAAAATATCTAAAAATATTAAAATTTTGTGGTGGTGTGGATCACCTATAGAAGTATCAGTATGTTAAATTTTAGCCTCAAACGACCCCGTTTGGGTATCCAAAATAATGGACTAAGATGGCTAGACTCCCAGATTTTTTTGCTGTGCAGTCCAGCAATATGCCTTAATAAAAATCATAATTAAAAAAAATATTTCTTCTGATGGTGTGTAACACCCCGGATTTTGGCCAACCTGGGATTAGACGTCCTTAGGCAATGGGTCAACTAAAACACCTGAAAAATCGCTCAGAACCCAATTTCATAGCTAAAGAAATCACTTAGGATTAATTCCTTTAGAAACTAATCATAAGTTAGCTACCACAACGCTAGAGTAGCTGGGAAATAGTCCCTGGTCACTTTAAATACGTTCTACGAGATCCAAATTGAGTAGAACCAATGACTTTATAATACTCTAAAACCTCGGATCAAACTCTAAGCAGGTTTGTTCTCTGGACCTCTTTGAAACTTTATATTGGATCTAGACTGCGCGTCGAAAGTCCGATACCTACTATCTTAGACCGTTAGAACTGCCTAGCTGGACTTGACAATCATTTCGAAAATCAAGTCCAACCGACATTCACAGGCTATTTCATTGAGCCTGGACTGAAGAGAGTGAGAATAGGGTTAGACTTGGAATTTGAAATTCAAATCTGGCACACGACTTGATACGTCAGTATTGAGCGTTCTGACCGTCAGAATTCAGCCAAATGATACCCTTGGATCAGGAAAAATTTCTATTTCATATCATGAGAATTGCAGACCTGATCTACGTGCGGTGACCGCTGAACTGAAATTGGACCGCCACAGGCGATTTACAAACACTGATGGTCTGAAAATGGGATGTGAGTGACATCCGACATGTACGAACTTAAGTCCGATCGCGTTCGGCCAGGGGACCACCAGAAATGGTCTTTTGGACCGAAACAGCCCCGATTTGGATATACATCAAGTAAACTTTGTTCCCGAGCCTATTTCGGGCATTTTTGTGCTTATAAAAGGGGTTGAAATCCTCATTCCTCTCTCCCATCCGAAATTGAGAAAACCCTAGATTGGAGGAGAGAAAAGGTGAGAGTTTGTGAGAAAGAGTGGAGGAGAATTCCTTGCCGCTTGTGCTACCTATTACAAGTGCCTAAGCAACACACCTCAATCACTTGGTCAGTGATTTCTCCACATTTTCAGGTAAGAAAATATCCTAGAAAGTTACTGATTTAGTGTTCCTTTCGTTCCATAGCATGTTAGCTGATAGATCTTGCAAATCAGGTTGTCTAGTCGCCGTAGACGAAGCGTATACGCTCCGTTCGAAACGATACGCTTCTAGAAAGTAAGGTGCGGATTTTAGGCGCTTTGATTGACTGTTTTCAACGCTTTCAATGTCGTTTAATAGTAGATTATTGATGGCAACGCCGTTTGACATGTACAACATGCTGTCTGTTTCCTGTTTCGTAAATAGACGAAGAATATGAGATTTAGGGCATTTTAGTCATTTATAGGAAGTACTATTTTCATTCATATTTTACAGATGTGATTGACATGGCTTATTGTCACAGTAGAATACTAGGAATACATGCATAATTAGTTTGGCAAAGAGATTCGCCTAAATGCGCACTTTGAGTCGACATACTATATGTAGACTTAAGTGTGTAGTGTAAGTGTTTGTATAAATGCTTGTATTAGTATGTATTGAATTAAATGTTGTTATGAATTAGTTTGAGATTGATTTCTCAATTAATATGCTGATGTAAATGATTACCTACATGATAGCTATATGCATGATTTCATTGTATGTATGAAATGCATGTGCTTGATGATTTACTTAAGTTGTATGTTATAACACGTGTTAACATGCTCACATGGTTGTATTTCATTTCCAATGCTCTCCTATGATTGCTGATGTGAATTCATAATTATTTGGGACTATGCCTAGTCCAGGCAGTAGTCAACCGAGCAAGTTCGTGGTTGGCCTATCTTTGCCACGAAGGACGCGTCGATGAACGCGAGTCGTGTTTGGAGTTGGCAGCAGTGGTTAGGCCACACGAAGTGTTTCACGCACTTCATGTCGTTCGACTTGCGATGCGCTCGTGCTAGTCGAGCCCGTCAAGTAACCCGACTGGCCGTTGATTGTTCACCCTGCATGAATCATAACTGCTTGAACCTAGGGTACTGAACTTACCATTGTAAACCTTGTCAACCATGGTACCTTGATCCACGAAGACTCATGAGCCGGGCATGGTGGTATGGGACACCGTGGTCGAGCTGTCGGCCTACGCTGGGGCCACAAACCTCCCCGTAGTGACCAGTGAGCACCTATGACTCGTGAGTAGATTATGGTGGTATGGGACACTATATTTTTATTGTCGGCCTACGTTGATAAGGTGATGGGGGAGCGGAGCAACGAGTGCGTGCAACAGCCCTGGCAGCCCTTTGTAGTGACCGCGAGCGTATTCTGAGTCTACGGGAGGCTACGACCCTTCAGTAGCAGTAGAGTACAGTAGGCCTGTATTGATAAGGTGATGGGAGAGCGGTGCAACGAGTGCGAGCAACAGCCCTGTCAGCCCTTGCAACGACTTACAAAATATACATCGTATGAGATTACTAGGAGTGACGACCCTAGATAGGATCTGTGTTGGGATTGATATAAGGGAAGTACCTTAGTTTCCCAATCCTGCTGTTTGAATGGACTAATAACAACTCGAAAATCATATTACCATTACATTGCATGTGCCTGGAAGATATGGAGCACTTGAGGGAGGGTGGCATGTCGTGGCGTAAGATGGTGCCGTATGAGGGAGATCGTCGGTGAGGGCATCCATTATGTCATGTCATATTGCATTAACAACAGTATTAGGTTTGTTTGATTTACTGCTTTACTATTATCGCATGATTGAATTGAGAACATGCTAATCCTTGCTCTATTATTCCACTGAGTTAGCTACTCACTCCCACGTTACGGGACGGTGTTCCTGAACACCCACCAGACCCTTTTGTAATTGCAGATAATGGCGCGGCCTGTGAGGCAGAGCCGGACTTGATGACGATGAGGAGGATCGCTCTTTTATGCTTGTTCTGATCGACGGGATTACAGGGAGGTTGATCAGATGCCTTGACACTTGTCATTTTATATTTTCAGAGCACTCATGTATATGCTTTCTTTCTATTTTGAGGTATACATGTATATGTTTAACCTGGTAATATGTTCACACTCTAGAGACACACAACAGTTTATATATGTTATACAAACTATCACAGTCTTCCGCTGGTTAATTTAACTGTCTCTGGAGTATGATATGCTGTTCTGGTGTAATCCCACTCATGTTTCATACATTAACACAGACAACATTCAATCATACATATCTATGTTACATAAATAACATTTTGGAACTCGGGAGTTGGGTTTTTACTCGACCCCCCGATTTTCGGGATGTTACATGGTGGGACACCTTTTTGGGTTTTCTCTCATTCTATGCATGATGAGGGACCTTTGCTCTAAATTTTTAGAGTTTTAGAGGCCTTGGACCCACTCCAATGGAGTGCCAAAATTTAGGACAGCAACATGTTATAATTATGCTTGACCTTAGGCTGAAATTTTGAGGAGTGGGCCCCACCACATTTATGAAGGTCTTAGAGAAAATAATTTATACATTTAGTTCCTTAAATGTTGGGCTTAATAAATTCACTTTTGAGGCCCACCACAGTTGAATTTAATTGGGTCCATGAATGTAGATAGTTGTTGAACTCTTTAAGCCCAATTGGGCTGGAACTTTCCAGATAGGCCCATTGAACTCTTGGGCC
The DNA here is from genome assembly GCA_037074715.1 of Magnolia kwangsiensis. Lineage (NCBI taxonomy): Eukaryota > Viridiplantae > Streptophyta > Magnoliopsida > Magnoliales > Magnoliaceae > Magnolia > Magnolia kwangsiensis. The sequence continues at coordinate 185,110,526 of CM073572.1, read as the reverse complement.
ATTTTTACCATACTATTTTGTTGGGTTAGTAGGGCAGATTATAAAAGTAGATGCGCCCTTGGTTGCCCACTAAATCAACTTTATACTTGGGTCGGGTTGTAGGCCCAACTTACTTGACTAAGAGCATGACATTTGCCCATGTGGTTTGAGCAATAGGCTGCCCACTATGCCACCATAATATATGGGATTGGTAGCCTTTATGTTGGGTCCTAACCTTTCCCCTATGGGCCCATAGTGGTATATATCGGTTGGGTTATGTGTGTTCCCCTTAGACCCATATTTTGGGTGGGCCTTGGGCCGCCCTTTCTGAAGCTCAACATGAGTGTTTGTGGTATGATTATGACTACTCATTTCTTATTTCTGATGTTATATGGGCCTTGGGCCTTGACCCATGATCAATTAGAGATGGGCTACCTCTTGGGACTAATTGTGGTTAGATGTCAACATTGGTGGCCCTAAGGTAGGCCCATGGGCTTCTATGAGTGGTTAAAAGCCCACCATAGACCCTTGTTAGGCCGTTTCATCTATTTAGGCCCATACCATTGTTCTCCTCAGTCTCGTGGGCTACCCCAGGTATATGGGACCCCACTAGAGGTTGTATTCCTTATGAGAAATTGGTTAAGTACCTAGACCCTTCATGGTTAGGTAGAGAGTTCATCTTCACCTTATTGGCACCCCTATTCATCTTCATGGCCCAGTCTCATACACATCATATGCATGCTTGGTTGAGGTATGCTTAGCCATGGTTGTGCCATTGTGTAGGACATGTTGGTATCGCCCTGAGAGATGGATGCATGGGATAGATGCATGGGTGATTGTTTGATTCATGTATCTAACATTGCATAGCTTGTGGATATCTGCCCTTACTTCATCAGGGCCTTACTTCCACAGGGGTATTCATGGATGGTCGTATGTGTGGACACCAGAAATATTAGTTGAGCATACCGGGTGCATAGGATGCCCATGGGTGAAATTTCTAAAACTTTCATGGTACCAAGGATCTGTTCCAACACCGTGACCGGGTGGAAGACGTGAGCACACTAGAGCCTTATACCGTTAGGCTGCGACTCCCACTGTCGTGTAGTCGGTTGGATAGGGGTGTGGCCTTACCTGCCTGGTGTGTAGTGGGCATTGCTAGGCTGAGTCTGACCAGATCATAAATGGGTCCACTACTGTCAGGCCTTGCTGGTGATTGGCTGTCCATAGGCGGGTAGTGAGGTCTCTTACGCTCGTTTGACTGTGCGGGGTCTGTAGAGCGGCAGTCATTCAACAGTGTAATAGACCCCGGTGATTTTCTTATGATTGGAAATGTACTTGACATATGGTTTGGTTATGAGCACTGATATTACTTGCATTGCATTAGCATTAGCTGTGTAAGCCCCTTCATGCATTGTCTTGGTATGGCTCCCAGTACTCATTGCATCGTATTCATGATAAGCCTTGGTAAGGCTAGTGATATTCTCATTGAGCATGTTTCCCTTCTTGCACCTCCTACTATTTTTTTGTGCACCATTGTCACAAACTTACACCACCCTCTAAGCTTCTATAAGCTTATGCACGATTAATGCGTGTAGGAGATTCTAGGCAGGCGTCGTAGCAGAAGAGCGTGGAGTAGAGCTGAGCATTTGAGGACTCTAGTGTTGCTGACCTTTCTCTCTTTTCCTTTTATCTCATGTATGTCCTTTGGACCATATGGATGGTTGTAAAAGTTCAAATTCTTAGTGAATTTTGTGATGTGTGCCCTTTGTTATTATCAGATGTACTTGCTGTGATCTTGGGCATGCTCATATTAGTAATGATTATACTGTTATGAAAATTCCACCCCAAGATCGGAATCTACCTCAAGAGCCGAGAATGGGATACTATGAAGGCTGTTACGGACAGAACCGGCCATTGGGTTCCTTGAGATTCTGGTTACCGAGTCTAGGGTGTGACATGAGTTGCTATTAGAGCATAGCAAGTAATTCTAGAATGACTCTAAGGAACATCACATGTCTGCCAAGAACATGGGGCAAGTGGTGTCCCGAGATCCTCCCTTTCGCTCCGTATTGAGCCTGTAATTGACCTGATTCCTTGCGTCGTCATTATTTTATAGACGATGCCGCATGGTCGTGTCACTCGTGGTCATAGCGCCCGTAGTCGTGGTGCTCGTGGATGAGGCGCCCGAAATACCCATCCTATAGGATCACGTCTTGCCCCAGTAGTTGAGGATTCGATTCCAGAGGTCCAGATCCGGCATGTTCCTCCAGTTAAGCCTGTAGCACCTATACCTCCGGTTGATCTAGCTCCCCCACCTATTCCCCCTACTCATCCTGCTGTTCTAGTTACGGAGGTTCTTGCCCCGTCTGCCGCACTCGTGCCTCCACCTGAGGAAAGTGTCGCCTTTCCGATAGTACCTATAGGAGCTGAGCATTTTCAGCAGTTGATGCAGCTTGTTGTTATCGTATTGCAGACCGTTAGCCAGCTACCGCTAAGGTTTCTGGGCAGTCTGACTTACCGCGTGCTGGTGTCATAGCCCGAGAGTTCCGACAGCATGATCCCCCAAGGTTTAGTGGTGACCCTGACCCTTCTGCCCCGAGGCTTGGCGCAATGAGGTTGTGAGGATTTTTGACACTATTTAGTGTTCTGTGGATCAGAGAGTATCCCTTGTGACCTATCTCCTTCAGGGTGAGTCCCGTCATTGGTGGTCATCTGTATCCAGGATGGTCAGGCCTCAGTTCGTGTGGACATGGGAGGAGTTCATGACCCGTTTTGACCAGAAGTTTTTCCCTGAGCATGTTCAGATCCAGCGGGCGATCGAGTTTGAGACCCTAGTGCAAGGTGATATGAGTGTATCCCAATATGAGGTCCGTTTCTTAGCCCTGTCTAGATTTACTCCTCATCTCACCAGCGATGAGAAGATGAGGGCCCATCATTTTATGACTGGGTTGCATCCTGCCCTTCGCAGTTATGTGGTAGGGCATTGTTTGGAGACGTTTGACCAGGCTGTTCATCGAGCACTAGTTTATGAGGAGGATTGGGCTATGACCCAGAGGTTGAGAGAGCAGAGTTCCGGTGGAGACCGGAAGAGGAGAGCTTCAGTCGACAGTTCTAGGAAGCACCGTTAGCAGAGACGAAGGAGCAGATCTGAATTTCAGCAGCCTTTGATTCAGACAGTAGCTTCTTCCTCATCATCAGCACCGTCAGTCGCTTCATCATCCAGCCCCTTTTCTGGTGTATGCTTTGGCTGTGAACAGCTGGGCATCGGAGGCGTGAGTGCCCTCTCCCCATTCAACAGCAGAGGCCACTGCAGTTGCCTCCTCCGCGTCCTCCTCAACAGCAGCAAAGAGCTCAGCTTCCATCAGTCGCTTCTAGGGCTCCTCCTCAGCAGCAGAGGCAGTCAGGCAGACCTCCTCAGCAGAGACAGCACCAACAACAACAGCACCAGCCGCAGTACCAGCAGAGGGGATATCCATATGTTGTTCGATCCTTGGGTCTAGTGTGTATAACAGCCCAATAGGCTTAAACTCAAGACCCTCAGTCTTCTGATTTGCTTCCCCTACTAGCTTAGGGCTGTTTTTATTCTGCGCAGCAGGCACCAGGTCAGGACCCGTAGTCATCGACCGGTGGAGTCGTTGAGGGTATTCTCCTTGTTTCTGCTTGCATTGTTCATGTTTTGTTTGATTCTGGTGCTTCCCATTCGTTTGTGGCCGAGCAATTTTACCGATTGACCGGTATTCCATCGGAGTCCGTGTCCAAGGCCTTGACCGTTTCGACTCCCATGGGGAAGTCTGTGATATGGACCCGTCACTGTCCTTCTTTCCTGGTGTTAGTGGGTGAGATATTTCTTCCCGCCGACCTGTTCGTGATGCTGATGTCAGGATTTGATGTGATTCTGGGTATGGACTGGCTTGTGGAGTATCGTGCCGTCTTAGATTGTGTTGCGAGGACAGTTACATTTCATATTCCAGGCTTGCCAGTGTTCCAGTTTGTCACCGAGCCCAGAGGAGAGCTGTTATCTAGCTTCTTGGCTTTGGTCGTTGAGGATTCTGTGGGAGAGAGTATTGAGAAGCTGCCAGTCGTTTGTGAGTACCCGGATGTGTTTCAAGAGATTTTGGGTTTGCCGCTGCATCGGCAGGTAGAGTTTCAGATTGATTTGGTGTCCGGTACCGCGCCTATCGCAAAGGCCCCCTACCAGATGGCACCGTTGGAGTTGAGGGAACCGCAAGAGCAGTTGGATGAGCTCGGGATTTAGGTTTCATTCATCCCATCAGTTCACCTTGGGGAGCCCCAGTATTATTTGTGAAGAAGAAATATGGTTCGTTGCGACTCTGTGTAGATTATCGTGAGCTCAACAGAGTCACCATCAAGAACCGATACCCGCTTCCCCGTATTGATGATCTGTTCGACCAGTTGTAGGGTGCGTAATATTTTTCCAAGACAGACTTGTGTTCCGGTTACCGTCAGATTCGGGTCCGAGAGGAGGACATTCCAAAGACGGCTTTTCGGACACATTATGGTCACTTCGAGTTCCTGTTCATGTCATTTGGACTGACCAACGCGCTCGCCATATTCATGCAGCTAATGAACGAGGTTTTTCAACCGTTCCTCGATCTATTCGTGGTGGTATTCATTGATGATATTCTTGTATATTCGAGGAGCCGTGAGGACCATGCCGAGCACCTACGGATTGTACTTGAGACCCTCCGTGCCCACCAGCTGTATGCGAAACTGGAGAAGTACGAGTTTTGGCAGGAGGAGATTAAGTTTCTCGGTCATGTGGTGACGAGGGAGGGTGTCGCCGTGGACCCTTCAAAGGTTGATGCAGTGCGTCAGTGGGGCCAGCCCACGAATGCGTCTGAGATTTGTAGCTTCCTTGGTCTAGCGGGATATTATCGATGATTTATCGAGGGTTTCTCTCGTCTTGCAGCACCGCTGACCCGGTTGACGCGAAAGGGCGTCGAGTTCATTTGGAGTGATGCCTGCGAGAAGGCATTTACAGAGTTGAAGGACTGTCTCACGTTCGCTCCTATTCTCACTCTTCCTGATGGGAGTGAGGGTTTTGTTATTTTTACTGATGCCTCTAGAGTTGGCTTGGGTGCTGTACTGATGCAGCACAGTAAGCCAATGGCGTATGCCTCGCATCAGCTCAAGGTTCATGAGCTAAACTACTCCACTTATGATTTAGAGCTTGCAACAGTTATCTTCGCACTGAAGGTGTGGAGGCATTATCTATATGGGGTCAGGTTCGAGCTCTTCTCGGATCATAAGAGCTTAAAGTATCTATTTTCACAGACCGAGTTAAACCTACAGTAGAGGCGATGGATGGAGTTGTTGAAAGATTATGATTTTGACCTTCAATACTACCCGGGCAAGGCAAACATGGTGGCGGATGCACTCAGCCGTCAGCGACGAGGCCTGGTGGCACATATGATGGTTCGACAGTGGCAGATGCTCAAGGATGTTTCAGAGTTTAACTTTGAGTTTGGTTTGCACTCTTCCATTGTTCAGCTTTCGAGCTTATCGATTCAACCCTCCTTGGTGGCTAAGGTGATCAAGGCTCAGCAGACGGACGAGTCACTTCAGGAGTACCGAGCAGAGGCCACCTCCGTGGAGCAGTCAGATTGGCATATTAGTTTCGATGGTGGGTTACGCTTCAGAGGCCGGTTGTGTGTCCCGGACGTTCTAGAGTTGCGTCGTGATCTGATGACCGAGGCACACCGATCAAGACTTACTAACCACCCGAGCTCCACAAAGATGTATCATGATATGAGGATGTAGTACTTCTAACAGGGGATAAAGTGCCAGATTGCGAGTTTTGTGGCTGAGTGTGACACATGCCAGCATGTCAAGGCTGATCATTAGAGACCCCCTGGTCCCTTGCAGCCGCTGAGTACTCCAGAGTGGAAGTGGGAGCACGTATCGATGGATTTCATCGCAGGTTTGCCGAGGACTCAGTGCGATCACGATACCATATGGGTTATCGTCGATCGTCTGATGAAGACGGCTCATTTCATTCCGGTGCGTACTACTTGGTCGATGGATCGGCTTACAAAGGTGTTCATTGAGGAGATTGTGAGACTGCACGGCGTCCCAGTTTTGATCGTTTCAGACCGGGACTCCAAGTTTACGTCTCAATTTTGGAGGAGTTTTCAGTAGGCGCTGGGGGTCACTTTGCATCTCAGCACTGCTTATCATTCGCAGATGGATGGGCAGACCGAAAGGGTCAACCAGATCCTTGAGGATATGCTCAGGGCTTGTGTGATCGACTTCGTGGGCAGTTGGGATGAGCATACGCGCCTCGCCGAGTTTGCATACAACAACAGTTATCAGGCGACTATCGGCATGACTTCTTTTGAGGCACTTTATGGCAGACCGTGCAGATCTCCTAGTTGTTGGACCGAGGTTAGAGAGCGTCGTCTCTTAGGTTCTGAGCTTGTGCAACAGATGTCGGAGGGTATTGATGTTATTAGGCAGAGGATGCGCACAGCTCAGAGCTGACAGAAGAGTTATGCTGATCGTCGGCGTCAACCCCTCAAGTTCGCAGTCAGGGACATGGTGTATCTCAAGGTCTCGCCTATGAAAGGCGTGGTTCACTTTGGTGTGAAGGGCAAGCTCGCCCCGAGATTTATTGGACCTTTTGAGATTACCGAGCGCGTAGGCGCTGTGGCCTATAGGCTTGCCTTATCTCCTGAGTTGTCCGCGATCCATGACATGTTCCATGTTTCTATGTTGCGAAAATGTGAGTCGGATACTATTCCCGTGATTGATTGACAGCCACTTGAGGTCCGTGAGGATGTTTCTTACATTGAGCAGCCGATTCGTATTCTAGATCGGAAGGAGCAGGTCCTCAGGACCAAGGTCATTCCCTAGGTGAAAGTACAATGGGGTCATCATTCATAGGCAGAGGCGTCTTAGGAACGTGAGGCCGAGATTAGAGAGTGTTATCCCTATTTGTTTGATAATTGATTGATATATGATTGTTTGTATTACCTTCTTTGTATGATGATTATTATATGATGGTGGTATTTTATCTTTTCTTTTGTCCTGGATTAGTCAATTTTGAGGACAAAATTTCTTTGTTGGTGGGGAGGGTTGTGAGACTCGACCTGAGTTTGCATGTGTGCATGAGTGTGTGTGAGTGTGCATTTCATTTCTTGTGGTCCCGCGGTCCTACCGGTCGAATTTCAGTAACCCACGACCTTCGGATTAAGCTTGCGGTCATCCTCGAGTCCGGTCACGTAGACCCGACTCGAATCAAGTTGAGACCTATGCCATTGCGATCGCTTCGTCGTTGCAGTTCCGACGATGTGTCTTGTGTGTCCATTTGATGTGTAGATCATAAGTTGTGTATGTTTCATTTTATGGCCCTTAATATTAATCATATGGCCCACCTTAGAGTGGTGCATGTGACCCACACTCCCTCTTTTGTACAAGTTCTAACACACACTATACACACCACCTAAATCTTCATAACTCACACTACCAAGACCTCACACACCACCCACACTTAACCTACCTTAGCAACATTGTTTCTAACTCCCTACTACAATGATTACTCTTCTCTATCTAAGGCAAGAGAGAGATGATTGTTTGCATTAAAATCTCCTTCCTCTCTTTTTTTCTCTCATTTCTCTCCCTCTCCCTCTCTCTCCCTCTCTCTTCTCTTCTTCACCAGCAACTTTCTTCCATTTTTCCCAGCCCACTTTCCCTCATATATCCCCTCATCTAACCATTGAAATAAGATCTCAACCATAAATCCATGTACCTTGGAGCTTGAAAACCATCTTGGAGGTGTTTGCTTGAAGACCTTATAGGTGGATGTGCTTGTACTTAGAACCTTAGGATCTCCATTCCCTTCTCTTATTTCTCTTCTTCACCTCATGCTTGAAGCATGTGGGGCCCACCAAATAATAGTGGAGGCCCCATGTCATCTTAGATGTGGCCATTGGCCCATCTTTTTGTGCATGCATTACTCATGGGTGGGGCCATTTTCCATGGACCCCACCATAGTTTCTTTTCTTAGTTTAAAGGATCCTTAGGTCATCTAGACCCTTGATCCTTGGTGGAGATGACATCTCCACCATTGGATTTTGAATTGAAGATACATGCATGGTTAGATCTTGTATTCCCATCAATATAATGGAATGTGTATGCACGAGTGATGAGGGGAAGGGCCTCAATGTGGCGGAGACCCTTCCCTTGTGGATGAATCTTTAATTTTCTTTGTTAATAATCTTCTGATCATGAGTGTGTGGCCCACCTTGTGGACCAAAAATATCCAGACCATCCATGGAGGGTGGATGTCCATGACAGTCCACCCTTGGACATTGAAGACCCTAATCCACCTATATGGGGCACTTGCAAGGGGTATTTTATAATGGGAAGGGTTTGGATGTTTGTGGAGCCCACTAGGGTAGTCCATACCATGATTTTCTTGCATTAAATCCCCTTTGAAATAGTGTTTATATTTATTTATTTTCTGTTATATGTTGCTGTCCAGAACCATCTGGACAGATTTTTGGGTCATTTTGAAGCCAGATTTCTGGGCATTTGGAGGGTTGGTTGGTCCCATTTAATCTATGTTTCTTGAAGGTGTGGACCCCACCTATAATCATGCCAAATTTTAGCCCCAACTGACCTTCATTGGGGTCCCAAAGGTGTGGTCCAAGTGAGGTGGACAGTCTGGATTTTCTGTAATGTTCCAACAACATTCCACCCTTGATAGGTTGGATTTCTAGAATTTATTAAAATATTTGTGGATTTTTAAAAATGATAAAAATTTATGATATGGTGACCCACTCATGGTAGGACCCACCTAAAAAAATTTGGGGCCAATGGAGTCCTGTACACACTATAGTGGTGGCGGGACCGGCCCATTATAATATCGTGACCAGATCAGTCTGATTTTTAGGACAGATTAATTTCTTTAAATGTATTAAAATATTTATAGATGTCTAAAAATTTTAAAATATTTTAATGGTGTGTTGCACTCATGTTAGGACCCACCTAACAAATTTCAGGGGCAATGGATCCCTATACACCGTGGCGAGGGCCGGACTGGCCCACCACATTGGGACGTCCAGGTCTGTCCAATTTTCTGGACAGTCTGTTTTATTTAAATTAATTAAAATACTTAGAAATATTTAAAAATATTAAAATTTTATGGGGGTGTGGCTCGCCTATAGAAGTATCAGTATGTTAAATTTCATCCTCAAACGACCCTGTTTGGGTATCCAAAATAATGGACTAAGATGGCTGGACTCCCAGATTTTTTTGCTGTGCAGTCCATTAATATGCCTTGATAAAAACCATAATTAAAAAAAATATTTCTTCTGATGGTGGGACACCTTTTTGGGTTTCCTCTCATTTTATGCATGATGAAGAACCTTGGCCTTGAATTTTCAGAGTTTTAGAGGCCTTGGACCCACTCCAATGGAGTGCCTAAATTTAGGACAGCAACATGTTATAATTATGCTTGGCCTTGGGCTGAAATTTTAAGGAGTGGGCCCCACCACATTTATGAAGGTCTTAGAGAAAATAATTTATACCTTTAGTTCCTTAAATGTTGGGCTTAATAAATTCACTTTTGAGGCCCACCACGGTTAAATTTAATTAGGTCCATGAATGTAGATAGTTGTTGAACTCTTTAAGCCCAATTGGGCTGGAACTTTCCAGATAGGCCCATTGAACTCTTGGGCCATTTTTACCATACTATTGTATTGGATTATTGGGCCAGATTATAAAAGTAGATGCGCCCTTGGTTGCCCACCAAATCAACTTTATACTTGGGCCGGGTTGTAGGCCCAACTTACTTGACTAAGAGCATGACATTGCCTATGTGGTTTGAGCAATAAGCTGCCCACTAGGCCACCATAATATATGGGATTTGTAGCCTTTATGTTGGGCCATAACCTTTCCCCTATGGGCCCATAGTAGTATATATGGGTTGGGTTATGTGTGTTCCCCTTGGACTCATATTTTGGGAAGGCCTTGGGTCGCCCTTTCTGAAACTTAACATGAGTGTTTGTGGTATGATTATGAGTGCTCATTTCTTATTTCTGATGTTACATGGGCCTTGGCCCTTGATCCATGATCAATTAGAGATGGGCTACCTCTTGGGACCAATTGTGGTTGGATGTCCACATTGGTGGCCCTAAGGTAGGCTCATGGGCTTCTATGGGTGGTTAAAAGCCCACCATAGACCCTTGTTAGGCCGTTTCATCTATTTAGGCCCATACCATTGTTCTCCTCAGTCTCGTGGGCTACCCCAGGTATATGGGCCCCCACTAGAGGTTGTATTCCTTATGAGGAATTGGTTAAGTACCTAGACCCTTCATGGTTAGGTAGAGAGTTCATCTTCACCTTATTGGCACCCCTATTCATCTTCATGGCCCACTCCCATACACATCATATGCATGGTTGGTTGAGGTATGATTGGCCATGGTTGTGCCATTGTGTAAGACATGTTGGTATCGCCCTGAGAGATGGATGCATGGGATTGATGCATGGGTGATTGTGTAATTCATGCATCTGACATTGCATAGCTTGTGGATATCCGCCCTTACTTCATCAGGGCCTTACTTCCACAGGGGTATTCATGGATGGTCGTATGTGTGGACACCGAAAATATTAGTTGAGCATACCGGGTGCATAGGATGCCCATGGGTGAAATTCTCAAAACTTCCATGGTACCAAGGATCTGCTCCAACGCCGTGACTGGGTGGAAGATGTGAGCGCACTAGAGCCTTATACCGTTAGGTTATGACTCCCACTGTCGTGTAGTCGGTTGGATAGGGGTGTGGCCTTACCTGCCTGGTTTGTAGTGGGCATTGCTAGGCTAAGTCTGACCAGCTCATAAATGGGTCCACTACCGTCAGGCCTTGCTAGTGATTGGCTGTCCACAGGCGGGTAGTGAGGTTTCTTACACTCGTTTGACTGTGCGAGGTCTGTAGAGCGGCAGTCATTCAACAGTGTAATGGACCCCGGTGATTTCCTTATGATTGAAAATGTACTTGACATATGGTTTGGTTATGAGCACTGACATTACTTGCATTGCATTAGCATTGGCTATGTAAGTCCCTTCATGCATTGCCTTGGTATGGCTCCTAGTACTCATTGCATCATATTCATGATAAGCCTTGGTAAGGCTAGTGATATTCTCATTGAGCATGTTTCCCTTCTTGCACCTCCTACTATTCTTTTGTGCACCATTGTCACACACTTACACCACCCTCTAAGCTTCTATAAGCTTATGCACGATTAATGTGTGCAGGAGATTCTAGGCAGACGTCATAGCAGTAGAGCTAAGCATTTGAGGACTCTAGTGTTGCTAACCTTTCTCTCTTTTCCTTTTATCTCATGTATGTCCTTTGGACCTTATGGATGGTTGTAAAAGTTCAAATTCTTAGTGAATTTTGTGATGTGTGCCCTTTGTTATTCTCAGATGTACTTGCTGTGATCTTAGGTATGCTCATATTGGTAATGATAATACTGTTATGAAAATCCTCCTTGTAGGATCCCAAGATCGGAACCTACCTCAGGAGTCGAGAATGGGATACTATGGAGGCTGTTACGGCCAGAACCGACCATCGGGTTCCTTGGGATTCCGGTTACCAAGTCTGGGGCATGACAGGTGTTGAATATGAGGACCTGATGATCGAAGTGGGTAGCACTTGCTTTGTCGGCCTTACAGAGTTTCATATGGTATGGTTTACTTAGGATTTGAATCTGCTTTATTTTTAAGCTCAGACACTTATAATAAGCTTACAAAATGTATAGACAACATGTACATACATCAAGGTGGGCCCCACAATCACAGTTAGAGCTCACAGATACCTAATGAAATCCGCTCATCTTTGATAGGACTGTGGGCCATTAAATGAATAGGATTTTGAAAGTATTTATGAATTATTAATGATAGATATCTAAGGTTAAGGTTTTCATATGGTGTGGCAACCATCCATTACACATGCCATACATGTATATAAAGTTCACAAGATCCAAATCATCATCCCACAACAATTGAGGAGCGATAGGAGATAGTCTTATAGGACTTTAGATGGAGCAACTACGAAAATCACAGTGGTAGGAAGCAACCCATCAACATTTTGTCATATAATTTTAGATTATAAATAATAATAAAAAAATGAGGTAGCTCCAAAACTCAAGTAGACCACACTATACTGTTGAAACTTTCTTAGGACCCACCATAATGTTTATTTGTCATCCAACCTGTTTATAAAGCCATATAGACTCGAATGGAAGGAAAAAAAAAAAAATATATCAGCTTGATCTAAACTGTTGTGGGCCCAAGAAGTATTCAACAGTAGGCAGTCAATCTCATTTGTGTGGACCACCTAAGAATTAGATTTATTCATTTTAGGTTCATGCAGCAATATTTATAGGAAATACAATAAGCTCAGCATGAGTATGACAGTTGAATTCTTTTATTTTTCTTTTCTTGTGTAGATGCCAATTAGATTGGGCCAAGTATGCCCATTATTCCTATCAAAATAGGAGCCATTTAATTTGAATTCTTTTATTTTTCTTTTCTTGTGTAGATGCCAATTACATAGATCTCTAGGAATTGGACTGATAAAATATCCAGTATCCGAAAAGCAACACAAAGATAGTTCTTACTGAGCCACCGGTATGGTAGAGGTCAGCCCTTATATTTACAGTTTTGGTTGAGATGGAAAGGGGGGCCTTTTAAGATGGAATTGATTTTCTTATCTTTCTTTCTTCTTCTTTTTCTTTTTTTTTTAAAAAAAAATAAAAATAATTCCAATTTGATATATCTTTAGGAATTTGATTAATAAAACACTTAACATCCAACAACAACTGCACTTTATGAAAACAAAGGTAGATTTGAAGCAGACGCATGATATACAGTGTGGGAGACAGATCCCAAGCTATAGAAGCAGAATACCAAATAGACTGAGCACCTTAGAAGATTCATGTTACTAAGGTTATGGTAATGATGGTGACAGATGTAAATACTATAATACTAATGTTTAAGTTGCAAGATGGAAACAGATCCAAAATGGAACCTTGAGAATGGCAGGGAGATAAATTGTTGTCGCATGTATTTCATGAAGGAAACGAATATGAAATAGAAAATCCAATGTTAGTAGTAAATGTTAGAAAAAATCTTTATGTTAAATGGTTTAAAACTTATATTTTTAAAAAACTTAAAATGTAAAGTTGATACTGAATATTTCCTTATTGATTTTAACTTAAATTGGTGGTGTTTCTTTGTTAAAGTTGGTGTTGAACTCACACCATAAACAAACTAAAAAACTTATGTTTAAAGAAAAGAGTCTTGAAAAAGGGTTTTCGAAAACCCCTTTTTGAACCCTAACATGCGACGCTAGCTCTCCTCCACTTCTTTGATTCTCTCAATCCACAAGGACATTGAAGGGGAGATTTCAGCCGATCATTAGAGCTTGCAAGAGGGCCCATTTGTTTTTTTTTTTTTCAAGAGCATTGGAGTTGAAATGAAGGAGAAAATCAGATTTCCCCCTTTCCGCATCCATACAGCTATGAAATTGCAATTTATAGATTTTTGATTGATTGAATCTCTCTTCTTAAGCTTGCAAGAGGTATGTTCTTGCTCCTTAATGAGTTCATTTTCATTTAAAATGAAGATTTATTAGTTATTTTGTGATTTTTTCATTTTAGGTTACCTGTTACCCTATAATATTTATAGGGTGAGGGTTGCTATGCAATTTTTTATAAATGGTGTTTGTGTGGGTGGCTATGCATTATTTTTATGGTGTGTGTATGGGTGGGGGTCCATATAAGAAAAAATCTCTAGTAGATTTCTGCTAGCTATAGAAAGAAGCATGAAAAGAAGTTTAGATTTATGGGCACAACTTCAGGTTGTAGTTGGAGAACGTTGTAGTTTGAAACGTTTCCACTCGAACATTTCCCAAATTTGTAGTGTCCCAATGAGCATGGATTACCTAAGTATGATGGGTACTTGAACATACTCTCCTTGTAGTTTGTTAGAGAAATGCTGAGGCAATTCACTCTAAGCAGAGGAAGAACAGGCAATTTGCAGCACAAATTCAATACAGGCCACTCATCTGTGGGGGCCGCTGCAAACATTCCACCCATGTCCATATGGAATGTACATGGGACACATGACGCAACTTAAAATTGACCGAGTTTTTTTTTTGGTGAACATTCCACCCATGTCCATATGAAAAAAAGGAATGGCATGATGGAACTGAATTGAAATAGTAGATCCTTGATTCTGATGTATGTCTTTTTTCTTTTTTTTCTAAGATCAGACCATCAAATTTCTCCATGGATGCAATGAAAAATTCAGTATAAAATGGTTGTGGCTCAAGGTTTCAAGTATTGTCTGAAACTTGTACATGTCTGGATGTGCGTTGGTATTTTCCACAATGGATATGGTTGTATCATCTTGTAAACCATGCGTTATGCCAAAGCTTGTTTCTAATCCTTGTTGTGGATTGGTATCGAGCAACCTAATAGCTGTTATGTTAGTAATCACTACATTGCCTAGCTCTTCTCCTGCCATAGGCAATGCATGCCCAATGGGAAGCAATTCATACTTTAAACTGAAGGAAAATAATTTTGTACTCAGATAATATTTGTAACTCTTTAAAGTTGCTGAATTTCAGTTATGGTAGACATTGCTAATCTCTAGTTGTAGATTAGGGATCTATTGACTGCTGCTCAGTCCTAATATCTTCCTTCTTTTACTGTTACATGAGATCTAATCTTGGTATTCCAAGTACTGCTGAATCTGGTAAGATTTATAATCAATTCAGCCTTTAAGGGTCTAATTGCATTACCCACTTGTCAGGATTGAAAACCTGCCAATAAATTTTGCAATTACACATGACACATTATATAATTTATCTTATTAGGATAGGACCTCAACATTAATTCAGTGTGGTGATTGTTGGGCCTTGAAGTAGTCTATGCATTTATAAGCTGGGCCTTGAAATATTGCATGCATTTATACCGTTGTTGCATGTAGAAAGGAATCTAAGCCCAAATCAGGGAACTGGGACCACGTGGATTCTAGCCTATAAGACCTACAGATGTAAACGCTAATTTAAATACCCTTTGCCCGATTCATGACTGCAACTTGGCTTTGGTCAACCTGAACCCTAATGGTCCAACCTGAACTTTAGTATGAGTTGGGCTGGCCGTGTACTAAAAACTCTCAACCTGACAAAGGAATTCCATAACAGTAATGCCATAATGGTCACCGCTGTTAGTGTTACGGTATTGGCCGTTGTGGCATCTGTATCTCTCTATTTTTATTTTTATTTTTTTGAAAAATCTGTTTTGGGACCATTACAGGGCTGTAATGGGACCACTATGGGTCATTCTTTCTATAATGGCCGTTATGTCCATTTCACCCTTGTAACTCCTAATGGTAAAACCATTACCGTTATGTACTTGTTTTGGCATAAAATGAACCTGATCCCAACTGACCCAGGTAGGTTGCACTCTGGTTTAGGCCAAGGGAATTCCCACTGAACCCGATCTGATATTATCTATATATGATGCTATTTTTATGTCAAACATACATGCTATAAACTTTAAATCATGGCTTTCATGCATGTGGCAATGTTCTCTACATTGTTTTTGTCTTCCTCAAATTTATTTTCTAGCCTTCGGCTACAACCATGATGATATAGAAAAAGGGGATGAAGAAGAAACTGACTTTCTTGTGGAAATCATTGACCTCTTTAAATGACTAAGAGAAGTTCAGAACTTTGTACTCTAACAGAAGTGGAGTTAAACAACCCATAATTTGGCTAGCAGGGAGCACAATGACATGTTTCAGTAAGTCTCCAACTGAAGTGAATACAACTACCAAGTGAAAGAAGAAGAAAAAGAAAGAAATGGAGACAAAGATGGCTTTTTTTGAACAGACTGCATTCAGTTCAGTAGCTTTTAAATGAAACACTTTTGTTGCACAAGCTCATGCAATAATACCTATTGTTACTTAATCTATCTTTGAGAGGATCTGTGGTTTGGCGATTCTAGCGACAGAAATGCCATGTACTTTTTTGCCCTGTGCAGTTTATCCCCAGCCAAAGGAATCCTTGTTAGTTATTGCCTCAATAGGTAAGGAAATCAAACCTTTGAAAGGAATTTGGAGAGTGCACTTTCTCTTCTGATGGTGGGGAGAAAAGATTGTGGAAGTGTGCCTGTAGGCTTATAGAATAAAAGAAGGAGAGAGAGAACCCCCACCCCCCAACATACACACGCACTTTCCCTAATTGGTGAAAATTTATTCAGTAATTTAGCTTCTTCATTTATTTTTTCTAGCTTTCTTTCTTTCTTCTTCTTCTTTTCATTTTTCATTCTTTACCTTGCCAAGGCATCAGTAGGTGGGGTTCAAGATGGCTGGAGCAGGTTTATGCTACTGCCCCAAATCGGAGTTGGAAGGGTTTTTCACTACAATTTAGATGTCAAGCACTCGCATAAGTTCATGATATGGTATAAAATTTCTAAAGCTTGCAAACATAGATGTATCAATTTCGGGGTTTTGGTTCTTTTTTTCTCTTTTCTTTTTTTCTTTTTGGTGCATTTGCTAATGCACTTGAGACTTGTCTCACCCTAAACTGTTGAAGATCAGGTCAATATGATAATGTGCTAATTTTATACCACAGTTTGGGATTCTAACTGAAGTTTTGGCCCTTGATAGAGTGGAATGACAACAAAGTATTCATGTATCAGACCACAATTAGTTGGGATAAGGCTTACATGATGATAATACCATAGTTCGGGATATGTTAACAAGTGTTGTTGACCATATTTAGTTGGGAATGTCATCTGAGTTGATGTACTTTACTTGCAACTAGTGTGTGGGGGTGTTGCTGCATCTACTGCGGCATTGTTTACAACTCCATTTGATGTGGTGAAGATAAGATTACAGACATAAGTGTGTTTGCATATTTTTTCATGCATGTTGTTTTCTTCAAGCGGGTTTACATGCTTTTCAACAAAATTTGATTTCTTTCATTCAGTAAACGTGGCAAATATCACATGTATCTTCTTTCACAAGCACTCAATGAATGCCTTGCCTTAGCTTGCTTTGTATTGACAGGCTGAAAGCTGACACCTTGCTGCCCATTATCATTTTTGATAATTTTATAGCACCATTTAATAATTTTAGAGAAATTCCCAAAAGCTTTCCTTATGTTATTTTGGTGCGTTTAGATACACCATCTAGTTGAATTGAAATTATCAGTGTAATTAAGCGGAAACAATGAAATTCTGTTTTCCTTGTTTTGCCAATGGTTCTTCATGGCCAGTTGTTGTAGATGTGAGAAATTGAAAAATGCACGTCCATTGCATGTGAGGTTTACACGCAATGCATTGTAGGTGAACAATCCATGTTTGTCTAGCACTACTTGCTCTAGACATTAAGTGTTTGTAAATTTCCCTTGTGGGTATTGTGGTATCAGAGCATGAGCTTTGGATTACCTGCGGGCAGTAATCAGTTGAAAAACAACTTAGAATATTTTGAAACTATGATCCCAAGTGTGAGAACTTAGTTCTAATTAGGATCCTTGATTGAAAGAACTTAGAGACGTGAATCCAGGATTCCCTACTTGAGAACTCAACTAAAAATAGGGATCCCAACTGGAAACTTAGAGACTATACTTGGCACCCTGGTAGGCATGTTTAATGATATTGGTGATTGGTTACAAATTATATGGTGAGTTTGCTTTTGAAAACATAATTTGTCATCCACTAGTTTCTGAAGAGGATTAATCTTAACAGTATGGCCATCATGCACATAGACAGAAAATGCTTGCAATGAATTTTTATGAGTTTTAGGTAGCATATTAATGAAAACAATGTCTCCATCCATAATACGTCTGTTTATGATTTGACCAACTTTCAAATATGTAAGTCCTTTTGAACCTTCCCCAATTGCACAAGTGGTTGAACCATCTCTCTATGTTACACATAATTTGTCATCCACTAGTTTCTGTAAATGAAGATAAGAGGATTGATCTTAACAGTATGGTCGTCATGCACATAGACAAAAAATGATTGCAAAGAATTTTTATGAGTACTAGGTAGTCTATTAATGAAAATAATGTATCCGTCCATAATTCATCTGTTTATGATTTGACCAACTTTCAAATATGTATGTCCTTTTGAACCTTCCCTAATTGCACAAGTGGCTGAACCATCTCTGTACGTTACACATAATTTTTCATCCACTAGTTTCTGTAAATGAAAATAAGAGGATTGATCTTAACAGTATGGTCGTCAAGCACATAGACAGAAAATGCTTGCAATGAATGTTTATGAGTACTTGGTAATTTTAGAGTCCATGGTTAGGGTTTGGGCTGAAAGTATGAGTGTTGAAGCCGACGCTTTCGGAGTCTAAACTCATTCTTTTGAAAAATAGAAAAAATGGGAATATTAGTAAATATGGATTTTCTTATTAAGAAGAAAATGGAAGGTAAAGGAGAGACATAACTGAAACTTTGCACTGTGAAAAGTAATATTAACCATCTTACTTTTCCCGTTGAATTTGAAGTCCAGGAAATGGACCTTTTCCAGAAAACCATGGATTTAAAACCATTAAATCCTTCTCAAAAATTTGAGTTTATTGAACTAAATTGAATTATTACAATTCAATTTTTGTTGAATATCAAAACGCAAGGTTTCCATGAATTAAGCAAATGAATTCATTTTAACCCATTTTGTTGAATATCCAAACGTAAGGATTTTTTATTTTTATTTATTTTTATTATTTTGTTTGTGATATGCAATAACTTTTCAGAATTCATATGTAGGTACGTACTTGTGCTCATTCACATGGACTTTGACTATCTTTCTTAAATTTCTTTGGGTTTTCTAATTTTTATATCTAATTTTGAATTTCTATGCCCTAAAGTAAGATTCAAGATGCCGTCAACAATGCTAACAGAATCCTCCAGGTCAGATTGTTGATTGGACCTGATTTTATTTAAATGATCTTGATAATCTATTTTATTTAAATGAGTAGATTCGGATGTGTGTCGGAGCTATCCGAATGTTAAGCGGGGGTCCTTGGAAGGTGGGAACCGTTGTTATGACCATGATGAAGCTGTCCATTTTCTATGGACAGCATTGGAAGGGCCTGACCATTTGGACAGGCCGTGTTTATGTATTTGCTTGAAATTAATGGAGCAGACCCGGATGTGCGTCGGAGCTATCCGGATGAGCGGGGGTCCTTGAAAGGTGAGAACCGCTGTTATGACCATGATGAAGCTGTCAATTTCCATTGGACAGCATTGGAGGGGCCTAGCCATTTGGACAGGCCATGTTTATATATTTGCTTGAAATTAATGGAGCAGACCCGGATGTGCGTCGGAACTATCCGGATGAGCGGGGGTCCCTAGAAGGTGGGAACCACTATTATGACCATGATGAAGCTGTCAATTTCCTATGGATAGCATTGGAGGAGCCTGACCATTTGGACAGGCCGTGTTTATGTATTTGCTTGAAATTAATGGAGCAGACCTAGATGTGCGTCAGAGCTATCCGGATGAGTGGAGGTACCTGTAAGGTAGGAACCGCTGTTATGACCATGATGAAGCTGTCCATTTCCTATGGACAGCATTGAAAGGGCATGACCATTTGGACAGGCCATGTTTATATCTTGTTTATATCTGTATTTTCAGGGACCACACCCTTAACCTAAACTACACTCTAAACCTATAACCTAAACCTATTCTCAATTCCCTAAAGCTATAACCTATAAGCTATAATTTATAACCTAAACTTAACTTGAAACCAAAACTCATAACCTAAACCTTAACCTATAACCTATAACCTATAACCTAACCTTAAACTAAACCTAAAACCTAAACCTGAACCTATAACTTAAACCTATAAACTAAAACCCTAACCCTAAACCTAAAACCTAAATGTATTCTCAAATCCCTTTACCTAAACCTACACCTAATCCTAATCTCAACTCGTTAGCATAAACCTAAACTTAAAAACCCAAACCTAAACCCGAACTTGATTTTCTAAACCTAAACCTTAACCTATTCTCAATTCCCTAAACCTTAACTTATAACCTAACTTAAAACTAAACCTATAACCTACACTTATAACCTAAACCTAAAACCTAAACTTAAACCTAAAACCTAAATGTATTCTCAAATCCCTAAACCTAAACCTACACCTAATCCTAATCTCAACTCCATAACCTAAACCTAAACCTAAACTTGAAAACTCAAACCTAAACCTGATCCCGAACCCCAACTCGATATCCTAAACCTAAACCTTAACCTATTCTCAATTCCCTAAAGCTATAACGTATAACCTATAACCTAAACCTATAACTTAAACCTATAAGCTTAACCTAAACCTAAAACCTAAACCTAAACCTAAACCAAAACCTATAACCTTAACCTTAACCTAAACCAAAGCCTACAACCTAAACCTTATCCTATAACCTATAACCTATAACCGAAACTTATAACCTATAACCTTAACCTAAACCTATAACCTAAACGTAATCTCAAATCCCTAAACCTATAACTTATAACCTATAACCTTAACCTATTCTCAATTCCCTAAACCTATAACCTAAACCTAAACCTATAACTTAAACCTATATCCTTAACCCAAACCTAAAACTAATAACCTAAACCTAAACTATAACCTATAACCTTAACCTAAAACCAAAACCTATAGCCTAAACTTAAAACCTAAACCTATAACTTATAACCTATAACCTAAACCTAAACCTAACCTAAACCTAAACCAAAACCTAAACCTATAACCTAAACCTATAAACCAAAACCTAAACCTAAAACTAAACCTAAAACCTCAATGTATTCTCAAATCCCTAAACCTAAACCTACACCTAATCCCAATCTCAACTCTCTAACCTAAACCTAAACCTAAACTTGAAAACCCAAACCTAAACCCGATCCTGAACCCGAACCCGATATCCTAAACCTAAACCTTAGCCTATTCTCAATTCCTTAAAGCTATAACCTATAACATATAACCTATTACCTAAACCTAAACCTAAATCTAAACCTAAACCTATAACCTAAACCTTAACCTATATAACTTATAACCTATAACTAAAACTTATAACCTATAACCTAACCTTAACCTAAACCTAAAACCTAAAACTAAACCTAAAACCTAAATGTATTCTCAAATCCCTAAATTTAAACCTACACCTAATCCTAATCTCAACTCCCTAACCTAAACCTAAACCTAAACTTGAAAACCCAAACATAAACCCGATCTCGAACCCAAACCCGATTTCTTAAACCTAAGCCTTGACCTATTCTCAATTCCCTAAAGCTATAACTTACAATCTAAACCTAAACCTATGACCTATAACCTATAACCTAAACTTATAACCTATATATAACCTAACCTTAACCTAAACCTAAACCTATAAACTAAAACCTAAATCTAAACCTAAAACCTAAATGTATTCTCAAATCCCTAAACCTAAACCTACACCTAATCCTAATCTCAACTCCTTAGCCTAAACATAAACTTGAAAACCCGAACACAAACCCGAATCCGAACCCAATTTTCTAAACCTAAACCTTAACCTATTCTCAACTCCCTAAACCTTAACCTATAACCTAACTTAAACCTAAACCTATAACCTACACTTATAACCTAAAACCTAAATGTATTCTCAAATCCCTAAACCTAAACCTACACCTAATCCTAATCTCAACTACTTAACTTACACTTAAACTTGAAACCCCAAACCTAAACCCAATCCTGAACTCGAACTCGATTTCCTAAACCTAAACCTTAACCTATTCTCAATTCCTAAAAGCTATATCCTATAACCATAAAATATAACCTAAACCTAAACCTAACGAAAACCTATAACCTTAACCTAAACATAAACCTAAATCGTACTTAAACTTAAAAACCCAAACCTAAACTCGATCCCGAACTCGAACCCGATTTCCTAAACCTAAACCTCAACCTATTCTCAATTCTTTAAAGCTATAGCCTATAACCATAACCTATAACCTAAACCTAAACCTAACGAAAGCCTATAACCTAAATCTATAACCTTAACCTAAACCTAAAACCTAAATCTAAACCTAAACCAAAACCTATAACCTTAACCTAAACCAAAACCTATTACCTAAACCTTAACCCATAACCTATAACCCATAACCTAAACCTAAAACCCAAACCTAAACCTATAACCTAAACCTATAAACTAAAACCTAAACCTAAACCTAAACATAAAACCTAAATGTATTCTCAAATCCCTAAACCTAAACCTACACCTAATCCTAATCTCAACTCCCTAACCTAAACCTAAACCTAAACCTAAACTTGAAAACCAAAACCTAAACCTGATCCTGAACCCCAACCCGATGTCCTAAACCTAAACCTTAACCTATTCTCAATTCCTAAAGCTATAACCTATAACCTATAACCTAAACCTAAACATAAACCTTAACCAAAACCTATAACCTAAACCTAAACCTAAACCTAAAACCTAAAACTTAAAACCAAAAACCAAACCTTAACCATAACCTAAACCTAAACCTTAACCTTAACCTTAACATAAACATAAACCTAAACCTATAACCTAAACCTATAAACTAAAACCTAAAACCTAAATGTATTCTCAAATCCCTAAACTTAAACCTACACCTAATCCTAATCTCAACTCCCTAACCTAAACCTAAACTTGAAAACCCAAACCTAAACCCGATCCCGAACTCCAACCCGATTTTCTAAACCTAAACCTTGACCTATTCTCAATTCCCTAAAGCTATAACCTATAACCTAAACCTAAACCTATACCTAACCTAAACCTAAAACCTAAACCTAAACCTTAACCTAAATCAAAACCTATAACCTTAACCTTAACCTTAACCTATAACCTATAACCTGTAACCTAAACTTATAACCTATAACCTAACCTTAACCTAAACCTAAAACCTAAACCTAAGCTTATAACCAAAGCCTATAAACTAAAATCTAAAACATAAATGTATTCTCAAATCCCTAAACATAAACCTACACCTAATCCTAATCTCAACTCCCTAACCTAAACCTAAACCTAAACTTGAAAACCCAAACTTAAACCCAATCCCGAACCCCAACACGATGTCTAAAACCTAAACTTTAACCTATTCTCAATTCCCTAAAGCTACAACCTATAACCTATAATCTATAACCTAAACCTAAACCTAACATAAACTTATAACTTAAACCTATAACCTTAACCTAAACCTAAACCAAAACCTATAACCTTAACCTAAACCAAAAACTATAACCTAAACCTAAACCTAAACCTATAACTTAAACCTATAACCTTAACCTAAACCTAAAATCTAAGCCTAAACCAAAACCAAAACCTATAACCTTAACTTAAACCAAAACCTATAACCTATAACTTAAACCTAAACCTAAACCAAAACCAAAACCTATAACCTTAACCTAAAGCTAAACCTTAACTTATTCTCAATTCCCTAAACCTATAACCTATAACCTATAACCTATAACCTAAACTTATAATTTAAACCTAAAACCGAAACCTAAACCTAAAACCTAAATGTATTCTCAAATCCCTAAACTTAAACCTTAACCTATTCTCAATTCCCTAAACCTTAACCTATAACCTAACTTAAACCTAAACCTATAACCTACACTTACAACCTAAAACCTAAATTTATTCTCAAATCCGTAAACCTAAACCTTAACCTAATCTCAATTCCTTAAACCTTAACCTATAACCTAACTTAAACCTAAACCTATAACCTACACTTATAACCTAAAACCTAAACCTATAACCTACACTTATAACCTAAAACCTAAATGTATATTCAAATCCCTAAACCTAAACCTACACCTAATCCTAATCTCAACTCCTTAACCTAAACCTAAACTTGAAAACCCAAACCTAAACCCGATCCCGAACTCAAACCCGAATTTCTAAACCTAGATCTTAACCTATTCTCAATTCCCTAAAGCTATAATCTATAACCTAACTTAAACCTAAACCTATAACTGACACTTATAACCTAAACCTAAACCTATAACCTAAATGTATTCTCAAATCCCTAAACCTACACCTACACCTAATCCTAATCTCAACTCCTTAACCTAAACCTAAACTTGAAACCCCAAACCTAAACTCGAACCCGAACCCAATTTCCTAAACCTAAAGCTTAACCTATTCTCAATTCCCTAAACCTTAACCTATAACCTAACTTAAACCTAAACCTATAACCTACACTTATAACCTAAACCTAAACTTATAACCCAAACCTAAAACCTAAATGTAATATCAAATCCCTAAACCTAAACCTAAAACCTAAATGTAATCTCAAATCTCTAAACCTAAACCTACACCTAATCCTAATCTCAACTCCCTAACCTAAACCTAAACCTTAACTTGAAATTCAAAACCTAAACCCAATACTGAACCCGAATCAGAACCTGATTTCTTAAACCTAAACCTTAACCTATTCTCAATTCCTTAAAGTTATAACCTATAACCTAAACCTAAACATAAACCTAAATCTAAACCTATAACCTTAACTTAAACCTATAACCTAAACCTTAACCTAAAACCCATAACCCATAACCTATAACCCAAACTTATAACCTATAACCTAACCTTAATCTAAACCTAAACCTATAAGTGCAGGTTATAGGTTTATGTTAAAGTTGTTTTTCTTTTCATTTATCTGGATCATCTCTCATATGTTCTCTCTCTTTTCATTTATTTTTTTCCATAAGATTGTTTGTGTTTGGATGAATGTAGTTTATGTTTGGATGAATTTACGTAGTTTAGGTTTAGATGGATGTGAATGTGAATATGATGAAATATATTATATAACAGGTGTATATCAGGAAGAATATGATGAATTATATTCTAACAGGTGTATATCAGGAAATTTGAGTGGAAGTTTTTTTTATAAAAAAAAAAACAGATTATTTCGTAGGTAAAAGTCTCTTCAACGTTTTTTAGCGATGAAAATTTTCATCGCCCAAAGTCATATCCAGGTTTTTAACTACGAAACCTTTTGTCGCTAAAAGTATTCCATAGCCTTTGGCAACAAATCTATTCGTCGCTAAAAGTGTCATACAGGTTTTTTAGCTACGAAACGTTTCATAGCTGAAAATAATCTATTCCAAATTTTCAGAAATTGGTTTGCAGCCTTTAGGGACGAAAATATTCGTTGTTAAAAGTCTCATCTAGGATTTTTAGCTACGAAAATTTTCGTAGCTAAAGGTAATTGAAAAATGGTTTGCAGCCTTTGGCGATGAAACTTTTCATCGCTAGAAATCTCATCTGTGATTTTTAGCTATGACATTTTTAGTAGCTAAAAGTAATCCATTCCGAACTCTTATAAAATTTGATTGCAGCCTTTAGCGACGAAAATAATCATCGCTAAAAGTCACACCCTAGTTTTGAGGCTACGAAAATTTTCGTAGCTAAAAGTAAGCCATTGTTTATAACCTTAGGTGACAAAAACTTTTCGTCGCTAAAAATCTCAGCTATGAATTTTAGCGACGAAAATGTTCGTAGCGAAAAGTAATCCATTCCATTTTTTTAAAAATTTTGTTTGCAGCCTTTGGCAACAAAAACATTCGTCGCTAAAAGTCTTGACCAGGTTTTTTACCAACGAAAATTTTCGTAGCTAAAAGTACTACATTGGATTGTTTGCAGCCTTTAGCGATGAAAATTTTCGTCGCTTAAAAGTCTCATCGTGATTTGTAGCTATGAAAATTTTCGTAGCTAAAAGTAATCCATTCCAATTTTTTAAAAAATTTGTTCGCTGCCTTTGGCAATGAAAATATGCGCCGCTAAAAGTCTCATCCAGGTATTTTAGTTACGAAAAGTTTCGTAGCTAAAAGTAATCCATGCAGATTTTTTTAAAAATTGCTTACAGCCTTTAGCGATGAAAAGTTTCGTCGCTAAAAGTCTCATCTACGATTTTTAGCTGTGAAAATATTCATCGCTAAAAGTGTCATCGCTAAAAGTAAACTTTTAGGGACGAAAATTTATTTTGTCGCTAAAAGTGACTTTTAGCGATGAAAAATTATTTCGTCGCTAAAAGTTTCATTGTTAAAAACTCTCTTTTTTGTAGTGTTACTATAAATAATAAACTTACTATTGTAGATTGTCACGATTTCTACTAGACTTCATGGGTTTTAGCCAAAAATAGTTAGTGTTCAATTTGGCCTAGTCACATTATTCTCCTAATTTTTCTAAACCCATTTCATGTTGGGAACAACTCCTAAAGCTCATAGTATCAAGAGTTATGTTGGAATTAAAAATTACTATAAATAGTAAAAATGAAATTAAAATTGACTCTTTTGATCGTTTATATGATGGAATCTCACAAATTCGGCATGGGTAACCCAGCATCACTAGCTAGGTTGCTTAAAGTAGCTTCTCTTACCCTAAAATCATATATGATGCGTCGAATAACTCGTTCTAGTTTGTGAGATATGCTTGTTTTAGGGTTTTGACCGTCCTAATCACTTCCGCCTTCGATCAGGCCTTCTTTGGTCCATCTTGGACATGAAAGTGTCCACGAACCACTCTACATTAGATGTGGAAACTATACATCACCTCTTTTGTAGGGGAAGGTTTGCAACTATTGGCACTATTTCAACATCTCTTTTTATGTTAGATTCATAGAAAATCAGACAATCTCCTAAAGATTCCAGCAATGGCGTGGCTTGGCACAACACTTATCTAAGTTTAAATGGCTAAGAGGTTTTCTTATAAGCTAATAGTATGGGAATTATGGTTATGAAGATAATGGTAGGATATTTTACGGAGAGAAAATAATGCATTGAGAAGTCATCAAGAGCGTGAACAAATGAAATCTAGAGATTACAAACCGTTTGTTGGGGCCTAATAATTCCTCCTTTCTAGAATTAGTAGGAAGGAAAGTGACTAGTGCTCGTCAGAGGTATGAGAGAAGTGTAAAAATAATTATAACAAGATGGAAGCATCCCATGGTAGGATGGGCTAAATTGAAGATTGATGGCTCATCGAGGGGGTACCCAGGTATTGCAAAAAGCATTGGAGTTTGTAAAGATCAAGAGGGAAAACTCATCTTTGTATTATACAATTCTTATGACATTGCCTCAAACACTATGGTAGAAGTAAAAGCAATGTCGGAGGGAATAAAGTTTTGCAAAGGATATGGAGTAAGGGCTCATGCTAGGTCACTAGCAGCAATATAACATGTATAAACCCATACTAGAAACCACATGCGAAGCTCACTCTAGCCACCTCTAACATTGTGATGCCCATCCTAGTCATTGACTCTAGAGCATCTCTTGTACACTTTATGTCGGATGCTTCCTACCCCTTCTACTAAACACTCTCCCCTCAAAGATATTGCTGCTCAATTTTGCTAGACTGTTTGTTACTTTGTTCACCACCCCAAAAACATGCCAATTTCAATAGTCTATATCTTACAAATCTTTACAAGTCTCCCCTATTTTATACAAGTTTTTTAAGCTAGAAAAGCATAATTATTCTAAAGGGATTCGATGATCACTTGAGAATCTGCTTTTGTTTTTACGTTCTTTTTTTTTTTATTTTTTTAAACCGAAAGAACCATATCTTTCATTGATAAACAAAATATGCAAAACTTTTGGGTGTGGCCCAACAAAAAAGGCGAGCCCCACCTATCATATGCAACAACAGACCGAATCAACCATGTAAACATGAGTTACCGAGAAAACCTTTTCCTGATCGTCCCAAGCCCTACTCTATCAAGGAATAGGTGGCCCCTAACCTCCTGGGGGAGGTTAGGAAGGGAAAGGAATAGGGAAGACCCTTGATTGTTACTGCCCAGGTTTGCCAAGCTGCTCGCCGCCCGTTGCTTTCTCTTAAGACATGACAAAACCTTACCTAGTAGTGGGTAGTGAGAGTCCGGATTCTGTCAATCCAATACCTCCACTTCCACCCCACTTGAGAAGAGCCCGAAAGGACGTGCACCACTAGGAGGGAGTCGGATTCCATTATGATGTTCTTCAGTCCCTGATGGAGACAGAGGGCTAAACCGTCGTGGATGGCTCACAACTCTGCCCTGGTATTAGAGGCAATATTGTCATTGGTGTAAAAAGTGAAATGGAAGTTACCCCTGTCTCCTCTGCACACACCACCTCCCCCAGTCATCCCTGGATTACCACGAGACGAACCATCAACGTTGAGCTTCACCTAACCAGTCGGCGGTTTTTTCCAATACACCACCTGGGTGTGATGATGGAGGGTAAAGACGGCATGGAGGCCCAAAGGAAAGAAAATCCTGTTACCTCTATGAGCTTGAGAGGGAGCAGAACGAGCGTTATCAATCCACTTCACCCAGCCGGCAATACGAGCGATGATGATTCCCGATCTTGCTTTGTAGTTGTCAAACCTGGATTCGTTCCTTGCCTTCCATAACTCCCACAAAATCAAGCAGGGCATCAACTTTCATAAACAACTCTTAGTCCTTCGAGCAGGGTGAGGATCCCACCAACGGTTGAGGTGTTCCTGTACAGAGTTACTATTGGACAAGCTGATGCCAAAATTTGAAGCAAAAGAGTTCCACACTTCAGTCGCACGGGCACTTTGTAAGAATGTATGCTCAATCGTCTCAATGGCAGGCGCACTATTCAGCTCATCAAAAGAGCAGTTGCAGCGCAATGCCATCTGAATAACACGAGCCATAATAGCCCCATCCACTGGCACCACATTCCTGATAAGACACCACACCAACATAGAAATCTTTAGCGGAATTCTTTTGTTCCATATCTTCCCACCCCAGCTGTTGCGTGGGCAGCGCTGACGATGGATCTCCCAGGCCAAGGAAACAGAGAAAACATCACTCAGAGTAGGAGGCCAAAATGGAGAATCATGGCCTTGGGTGAGGCAGAAACCCCCAGAGAAGATGGCATTTATGTCTTGTTGGGATAGGAAGCTGAACACCACAGAAGGTGCCAGTGGGCCCATTTACCCCAGAAAGTCCTACACCCTCAATGCCAATAGAGACAAAGGAATGGCTGAAGTGACCCTGTCCAGCAGAGGGTCGAGGCCGGTCCAATTTTTTGACCACAAGTTTAAGCTACCCTCACTGATGTGCCACTGAGTTATAGCTTGAATGGAGGGAAGGAAGGTTCTAACCCGCTTCCACAGCGGTTTCTCCGATGAGAGGGAGGGCTGGTCAGTGTGAAGGATGTCATGGCTATACCTGGTTTTCATAAACAATCCCCACAGCCCCATTTCAGCATGATGCAAGACAGTTTAAGCCAACTTTAAGCGGAAGGCATTCTTGACATCCTTGAGTCGTTTGATCCCCAGGCTGCCTTCCACCTTTGGCAAACAAATCTCGTGCCAACTGCGCCAATGAAGTTTATTCCTGCCATCAGTCCATCCCCAAATAAAATTAGCAAAGAGCCTCTCTAGCATCTGTAAAATAGCTACAAGAACGTGTGTGGCTGCCATCGTGTGCACTGGAATGCTAGTTAGAACGTTCTTAACTAGAGTGACCCTTCTCGCCATAGAAAGAAATCTAGCTTTTCATCCCCTTATCCGACTCTCCACCTTGTTAACCAGACACTAAAAAGCGTCCCATTTTCTCCGACCAATAGAAATTGGGATCCCCAAATAAGTAATCCCCTCAGCCATACCCATGATTCCCAGCTCCCTATGGATGCAAGCTCTCCTAGATGCCTCCATATTCTTGCAACAGAGGAAGACGCTTTTTTGAAAATGAACCTGTTGACTCGATACCTGATGATACCAGTCTAAAAACTGCTTAACCGCCTTGACAGAACGAATGCCCCCATTCAGAAATAAAAGCGTGTCATCCACGAATACGAGATGAGATACCAACACACTTCCATGCGGCCCTTTAAATGGGAGACAGGGCCCCAAACTCCCCAACCTCTTGAAGCCTCGACTAAGAACCTCAGAAGCCAAAATGAAGAGGCTAGGAGAAATCGGGTTTCCCTGGCGGAGCCCACGCGTAGACTTGAAATACCCTCCTACCTCTCCATTAACAATCTCCAAGAACCAACAATTTTTCCAACAGCTCTCCACCAAATGCAGCCAAGGGGCCAAAAAACCAAAATGCTTCAAAACTCTCTTGAGAGCCATTCCACGCTATCGCAGGCTTTCTCCATGTCTAACTTTATGATGATGTTTCTTCCCCTTTCCTGTTCATTTCTCGGAGGAGCTCTTGCGACAAAACAATGTTTTCAGCAATAGATTGACCTTAGACAAAAGCTCCCTACTCCAGAGATACCAACCCAGGCAGGATGTTGCTCAGACGTTCAGCCACAATTTTGGCAAAAATCTTGTATAACACATTGCATAAGCTAATGGGCCTATAATCAGAGAGGGTTTTGGGTGCTTCCTTCTTGGGGATGACAATGATGAGGGAAGACATAACAGCCTTGGGAAGTGAGATGCCCAGGAAGAATGCAGTGGCAGATTTGAGCAGGTCCTGGTAAACAATCTCCCATCACACAGCGAAGAATGTGCTCGAGAAACCATCTAAGCCAGCAGCACTGTCACGGGGACTCGACATGACAACCTGATGAATTTCTTGAATCGACGGCGGGGGCATCAACTGAACATTTTTCGTGTCAGAGACAACAGTCAGGATGACATCGAGAAGATCATCACCCTGATCAACAACCCCCGCCGAGAAGAGAGAATGGAAGAAGCTTACCGCATTGTCCTTGATCTCCTCTTGGGAAGTAATTACATTCTCGCCCGAGTGCAAATGAATGGAGGAAATGACCGCTCTTCTGTCTCTTTCAGTTGCAGACGCATGAAAAAAACCTGTATTCCGGTCCCCCTCTTGGAGCCAGTTATTTCTGGCTTTCTGCTTCCAAAAGGATTCCTCCATAAGCTCCAAACGAGCAAGCCGGGATCTGGCAAGAGCAATCTCCTGTTGAATGTCGCCGACGGTAGGCAACACAATCCCATTCTAACAAGCATCCTCGAGCTCAGCCAGGGATGAGGTCGCTTGCTTCACGACATTGAAGATATTGCCAAATACTGATTTATTCCATTACTTCAACTGGAGCTTAACAGCCTTCATTTTCCTCATGATGTTGCGCATAGGATGGGGGTCATTGGAAGCGTCCCACGCATTCTTAACCAGCAGTAAGAAACTCTCATGATGGAACCACATATTTTGAATTTTAAAAGGTTTCGGCCCTACAAAAAAAAAGTGACAGAAAAACTAACGGCAGGGGCGTATGATCAGAGTTATGGCGGGGAAGGTGATGTACCTGAAAGGTTGGAAAAGTGTTACTCCAATCAGCATTCATTAGAACCTAATCTAACCTGGCCTACACCCTGGCTGCCCCTATTTGATTATTGGACTAGGTAAATCTGTTGCCTAGAAATCCTGCATCCTAAAGACCTGCCCTATTTATTGCTTCCACAAATTCCCGTGAACTGGTAACATTGAACCTGCTTCTGCTCCTGCGCTCGATGGCATCAGAGACGACATTAAAATCACCGCAAATTGCCCAAGGACCCTGAACAGATGAGGCAAAAGCTGCCATGTCCTCCCATAGCACTTTCCTCTGGATTCTCGAACAGGAAGCATAAACCACTGATAGAGCAATGGGATCACGGCTTTTTTAGAGCTCAACGGATAGTGATATTAGTTGGGACGACTTGGATATCACTCTGACAGAGACGCTTGGACCTTGTTAAATATCCAAAATTTGCCCCCGATATCTACATTGGAGAAAGTATAGTGAAAACCTAGTCAAAGACCAATACTCGCTCTCTTGGATTCCTTGACCATCTGTTCCAAAATAGCAACAATCCATGAATTGTATTCTGCGATTAGTATTTTCAGAGATCTGATGGTGGGATTGTTTCCCACCCCCCGAGCATTCCAAATTAAATTTTATTTATCATGGGGACCCTGCTGAGTGACGGACCTTCTCTGAAGATGCCTCAATCTCGAAACCATTCATCTCTGGATACTGCACTTGGGGGGTTTTTAGAAGCTTTCTTAGTTCCTTTTTTAGTTGGTGGAATTCTCAGCCTGGTTACATCACTCTGACTAGGTGTGGCTTGGTCTAACACAAGTTCCTTGCCCTAACCTGTCGTAAGATTTTTCTCCTCATAGGAGGCCACCTGCAGATCTACGGGGCATGGAGGCTGAAGGGTGGGGGAAGTCACCATATCCTCTCCAGAGGAGGAGAAGAACGGTGAAAGGTCAACCACCAGGCCTCCCCTGCTGCTTGAATAGTAGCCCTGAGGGGAACCCACCACACGCGGGGTGAACGGAGATTGACTGTAGCCATATGATGTGGCGTCTAGTGGAGAGCTATCTTGAGTTACGAGATCGTTCCTATAGCCTGTAATTAGACAATCACCAACTGACCTGGAACGGAATCTATCTTCCACCTGACCGATTTTCTGAAAATCCACCATAGACTTTGAGTGCCTGACTTAGTAATGGCGGGCGAAGCTGGATGAGTCAGCCTCGGTTTGAGTCGCTGGGAATCTCCAGGTGCGTGGATCGCAGTGGCCACCCTATTGAGCAGGCATAGTCTCAACAGCACACCTATCATCAGCAGGTGATCGCAGATGGAGATCCTCAACCTCCTCCTCTAGTCCACTAGAAACAGGACGAGTCTCTGCCCCGTTGGTGCGGGGATTGAACAATTGAATTGATCTTTCCAAATTTCCATGGAGAGAGCTTGAGTAGGCTTTTGTTTTTACCTTCTATACTCCATATGCTTGGATGGTTGGTTGTTAAGGTGGATATTGTTGAGATTTTATCTTAATTAATATTGGTTAAATTAATATAATATAGAAATGTTGTTTTAGAGTCCATGCACTTACACCTTTTTGTCTACTTTTATTTAAAATATTTGAATTTTATTTTCTCCTCAAAACTTGGTTTGTAAAAGTGAAACTCATTGAAATTTTTTAGTCCCACCTTGCTTGGAAAGGAAAACCTAGAGGAGTTTACAAGCATTGAGTTCTTTAGTATTCTTACTTGGAGTGTATAGAGAGAAGTAGGTTAGTTTACGGTTCCAATGTGATGCATTAGAACACGCGTGCTATAGAGGGGCACTTTGGAATCAACCTGAGTTGAGTCACATCTTTCATTCAAAATGAACTTCTTCTTTTTTTATTTGAACTTACATGACCATTTTGAATAGTAACAAAAATAAATGTTTGAAAGCACCTTTTTGAGAAAACACACATCCTTTCATTCTTTATGAATCTAAGTTAAAACAAAAGATCAAATATACCTTGCATTCCTCTTTCCATAGATCGAAATCGTTCATTTATATTCTCTATCATTTTCTCTTTGCAAGCACTTGAAATGTGCTATCTGTTCTTAAAAAAAACAAACACACAATCTAACAAAAATGAAGAATTACGTTCAAAAGCTCCTATCATATCTTAAAGCAGCTCACCAACAACCCAACAAAGATCTCATACAATAGAGAGATGGTGAATAACACTTTCAAGAAAGCATATTTGATATGTGCTTTTAAGCCTAGTTTGAAGTTTGATTTTCTACTTTGATTCTTTTTGGTTTCTACCATATTTTCTCAACAGATATTGGGGGTGTGGTTCTTCTGTGGATGACATCTTTTAGTGATGTTATCCATTTAGAGTGTATATATATATAAAACCATGGATAGCACGGATCAAAATCTTGAAGCAGTCGAGAACCTTTTCCTCACATATTTCGCGAAGGCAATGGCTTGATAGATGGAATGACGCGAGTAGGGAGAGAGACACAGTCGACAGCCCTACATGTTCAATTAGCTTCCCTTCTGATGCGGGTTAAAGGCATGATTTTTCTAGATAAGGTTGATCTTGAATCGATACGGACCGCTACATATAACTCATAGCTAGTTTTTCCTGTATAGTGGTATCTTACGATAGGTCGCCCCGACCTTTTTGTAGCGGGGTCGACCTGAATGAGTCTCTTAGAGTTATAAGATGTACATCCAAATCTTTTCTGATATATAAATGAAGTGCTTTTGTTTAATAATAATAATAATAATAATAATAAATGTTGCAGTGTAAGAAGCATATGCTAATATATGGTCACTACAACAAATTAGACTTTTTGCAACAGTTTTTTAGCGACGAGTCTAATTTCATCACAAAAAGTAAATTTTTTACAATGACATTATGAGTCATCACAAAAAATAGATTATTTACTATGGTAGTTTAAATCGTCACTAATAGTTAACTTTTTTGTGACGAGCTTCAATTATCGTCGTAAAACTTGTCGCGAAAACTTATCGCATGAATTTTTCACAATGAGCTTAACTAATCGTCGCAAATAGCTAGTTTTTGTGACAAATTAGATGTCTTAAAAAAAGTTTTTTATGACGACACAAAAGTTGTCGCAAACAGTAGCTTTTGTAACAACTAGTTAAGCTTGTTGCGAAAATACAACATTAGACTTTTTTCCACAACTCTTTTTGCTACAATTAGTTAAACTAATTATAAAAATACTGAATTATACTTTTTACGACGCATGTAGTTTCATTGTGAAATGGTAGAGTATTTGCAACAACATTATAGATCATCACAAATTATCAACATTTTTGCGACAAGCTATAATTATCGTCGTAAGAAGGTTTCCCACAAATTTTTTTTTTAAAAAATTACATGGCAGGAAAGACGTTTTGTCACGCATATCAAACGTCATCGCTAATGTCCACTTTATGCGACGAATTGAGTGTCATCGAAAAACATTAGTTTTTGAAATGACATAAAAGTCGCTGCAAATAGTTTGTTTTAGCGACGACTAGGTTTACTTGTTGCGACAAATACCGACTGAAGTTTTTTGCGACGAACGTAGTTTCATTGCGAAATGCTAGAGTATTTACAACAACATTGTAAATAGTTGACATTTTTGCGACGAGCTATAATTATCGTTGCTCAAACGTTTCCTACCAATTTTTTTTGAAAAAATTGCATGAAGGGAAAGACGTTTCGCCACGCGTTTCAATCATCATCGTTAATGTCCACTTTATGCGATGAATCGAGTGTCATCGCAAAACATTTAATTTTACAATGACACAAAAGTCGCTGCAAATAGTTTTTTTTAACGACAACTAGGCTAACTCATTACAACAAATACCAACTGAAACTTTTTGTGCGAATGTAGTTTCATTGTGAAATGTTCAAGTATTTACAATAACATTGTAAATCATCGCAAATAGTCGATGTTTTTACGATAAGCTATAATTATTGTTGCTAAAATGTTTTCCACCAATTTTTTACAGAAAAATTACATGGTGAGAAAGACATTTTACCACACGTTTCAATTGTCATCGCTAATGTCCACTTTATGCGACGAATTAAGTATCGTCACAAAACATTAGTTTTTGCAACGGCATAAAAGTCGTTGCAAATTGTTTGTTTTAGCGACGACTAGGTTAACTCGTTGTGACAAATACCAACTGAAACTTTTTGCGATGAATGTAGTTTCATTCCGAAATGTTAGAGTATTTACAATAATATTGTAAATCATCAGAAATAGTCGACGTTTTTGTGACGAGCTATAATTATCATCGTGTTTCGACAAGAAAATAAATGCGTTTCATTTGGGAGATTTATTCAATGATAACAAAGAATGAATGAGAGAAAATTCATCACATTTATCTGAGTTCATTTACATCCTCTGATTCCCTTGATTCTGAAAATAAAGTACAATTAATATAATTTACTGAATGAAAGAGAAGATACTTCGATGGAAATTTTAGCAGCATAACAGCGCTATTTTGGTCATCTCTTAGATACTTAGGAGGAATTGACGAATCTGATCAACCAGTCTTCCAATGAGATAGAAATTTTGACAGTATTCCGGCCCTATTTCTGTCATCTCCTAGGTACTTAGGAGGAATTGTTGATTTGATCAGCCAGTCTTCAATGAGATGAAGCATCCTTTCGGTCATTCTTCCTTAAAATATACAGTAGCCCGTTGTAGTGTGGCCAGGCCGTGAGAAAATCAGGCCGATCATGCTAGACGGGCTTGAAAAGTTTCCCAGAATGTAAGATCAGGGGGTTGCCACTGTCCATTTGGCTTCAAACTTGATGTGCAACCTTAGAACCACAAATTAGCCGTACATGTCAAATTTCAACTCCTGAATCATTGTAGAAATGGCCGAACTGGCAAATTAGCCCCTGAAATCATGATTTGGGGCCCACCTATAATCTGGATACACTTCAAATTTGGTCCCAACTCCTTAAATACAGTGGCAGAAAGGATGAATGGAGTGGATCTCTTATGAACATCACCATGGACTCACATGTACATCGCATGTACATAGGGTACATGCGCACACGACGTACACCGCACAAGGTCTCTCGGTCAAGGGTCGGTTGACCCTACCTTCTTCTTCAAAACAAATAGTGTGCAGACACTGTTCATTTGTTTAGTGTAGTGGGGCCCACTCTCTGCTCCATTGAATGATCAGAGCCGTACATCCTCTTCAGATGATGGGAATTAACCTCACCTAGCTCTCCTTTTGTCTCCATGAAAGTGATTGCAAGATCTTAATCGTTGAATATGGAATGGACGGTGGTTTAAAAGATCATGTCGACCACACCAATTATACTCCAGAGACAGTCCATCCCGGACGGTTTTTCATCCTCAACCCAACGGACGGAGTAGATTTTCCACTTAAGTTCAATAAGTGGGTCATCAAAATCAACAGCGTCGACATGCGTCAACTCTGTTTGAAACAGAGGCTCCGTACATGCGTTGTGGGCCACCATCCTGCAACAAAAGCTTGATCTGAAGCATCCATGAGGTAGAGGGAGAAAAACCCTTCACAGCCATGTTGATCTTTGGCGACCCGACTCGTTCATATGATCGCAATGGTGATTGCAAGCGGACCATTCAGCTCCTTTCCCAGCTTGATTATCTAGGTGGGCCGCATCATCAGTTGATCAAAAATAGTCTTTCACAGTTGAAATCTTGAGAGGAAGACATTGGACGGTGTGGATCTCTCAAAAGATGACCGTATTAGGCTCCACCGACAATGTAGTAGAAGGAAAAAAGCTTTCATCAGTCTTCACACGTCTGCAGCTCTGCCCTGTTGCGTGAGTACACGCAAGGAACTTTGGTTACGCGAGTATGCGCAGGCAGCAACTGTAGCTGCGTAGGTACGCGCAAGCAACAACTATAGCTGCGTGGGTACGCACAAAGACCCTCTTCCTTGCTTCTCTCTTATTTCTTTGGCCCACCAACTGATCCCATCTAATCCAACCCCTCAAATGGAGTGGGAGTGGGGTATTTATAGGCCCCACCACCCTTACAGAGTAGTGATCACCACCACTTATCTCTTCACATATGATCTTCTTCTTTTCTTAAGCTATGGTGACCACCAAGCTTCCTCTTAAATGGTGGTGTACCACCTTTCTCCTTTCAAATGACACCCAGGCACCCTTCTTTACCAAACTACCCCTTCCAATGCTTTTTTACCAAAATACTTAAACTACCCTTAGAGCTGAAATTTTACCAAAATACCTAAACTAGCCCTGGAGCTGGAATTTTACCAAAATACCTAAACTACCCTTGGAACTGGATTTTACCAGAATACTTAAACTACCCTTGGAACTGGATTTTACCAAAATACACAAAATACCTCTTGAGCTGGATTTTTACCAAAATACCTAAACTTCCCCTGAACATGGAATATATTTTTTATGCCTCAGCAGATGCCCCCTCGATCCTTCTTTGATTGATTCCTGAAATCAAATGGAGGATCGATCTTCCTCCGTTGGAGAACTTGAATGAATTGCAACTGAAGGATGACCAGATGATTATACTTACATGGAAGACTGGATGATCATGCTTACATAACAGACTGACTGATCATACTTGCATGGTAGACTAGATGATCATACTTACATGGCAGACTGGATGATCATACTTGACCAGAAGATTGAATGATCACATTCGATCAGAAGATTGGAATGCTCGCATTCAAACGAAAGACTGGATGATCTTGAATGGAAAGCTTGAATGATTGCATTCGAACAGAAGACTTGAATGAAGGCACTCGAACAGAAGACTGAAATGCCCCCAGCCAACAGTGTCGAGCAGATATTTCACTAGAGAGGATAAAATTCTCTTTTCATTGAAGCACACTTCTATAACAGCTGTGACGACTTCATCTTTGAGCGATTTGATCAGAGAACTAACTTTCAACACCATTGATACTGTAACGGTCTCTTTGATCAACTCCAGCAATTCTTTCCTTCAACTCTGTATAGGGGTTGTTCTTTAATGCTGCTCCTACCGCAACAATTTTTTCGATTATTTCTTTTACTCACGATCTACATAACCCAAGCTTTCGAATAATGGTCTCTCCTGCTAAATTAATCAAAATTAGTATCTTAATTCATTATAATTTTTCAATGTAGCTTTATGAAGTATTGATAATTAAAAAAAAAAAAAAAATAGATTGAGAGTTTCTTCTCTTTTTAGGCCGATTGTGTTATTCGTCATATGATTTAAGCAATCTTTGCGCTTGTCATCGTGCTTTGCAATGTATTCTTTATCGTCTTTATATTGCACTCTTGAAGATTTCATCTTTGGCTCCAAAGGTTCAACCGCTAAGTCTTTTTTCTGAGTCTTCTATAGTTTGTGTTCCTTAGCATTTCTTTATAGACTTTTCCTTGGATCTTTGTTGATTTGATGATGATTCTATTTGTTCTTTGTCTTCATGTAACATCCCGAAAATCGGGGGGTCGAGCAAAACCCAACTCCCGAGTTCCAAAATGTTATTTATGCAACATAGATATGTATGATTGAATGTTGTCTGTGATAATGTATTGAACATGAGTGAGATTAAGCTAGAACAGCATATCATACTCCAGAGACAGTTAAATTAACAAGCGGAAGACTGTGATAGTATGTATAACATATATAAACTGTTTTATGTCTTCAGAGTGTGAACATGTTACCAGGTTATATACATACATGTATACTCCAAAAGTAGACAAAACGAATATACATGATTGCGCTAAAAAAAAAAATGACAAGTATCAAAGTATCTAATCAACCTCCCTGTAATCCCGTCAATCAGATCACGCATAAAGGAGGGATCCTCCTCATCATCATCAAGTCCAGCACCGCCTCGCAGGCCACGCCATCATCTGCAGTCACAAAAGGGACTGGTGGGTGTCCGGAAACACCATCCCGTAACGTGGGAGTGAGTAGCTAACTCAGTGGAATAATAGAGCAAAGATTAACATGTTATCAAATCAATCATGCGATAATAGTAAAGCAATAATTCAAACATTCATAATACTGTTGTTAATGCAATTATGACATGACGTGATGTATGCCCTCACCGACGATCACCCTCATGCGGCAACATCTTACGACCGCGGTATGCCACACTCCCTAGAGTGCTCCACATCTTCCAGGCACATGCAATGCTATGGTGATATGAATTCCAAGTTGTTATTAGTCCATTCAAACAGCAGGATTGGAAAACTAAGGTACTTCCCTTGTATCAATCCCAACACAGATCCTGTCTAGGGTCGTCACTCCTAGTAATCTCATACGATGTATATTTCGTAGGTCACTGCAAGGGCTGCCAGGGCTGTTGCTCGCACTCGTTGCACCGCTCCCCCATCACCTTATCAATACAGGCCTACTGTACTCT
The DNA here is from genome assembly GCA_037074715.1 of Magnolia kwangsiensis. Lineage (NCBI taxonomy): Eukaryota > Viridiplantae > Streptophyta > Magnoliopsida > Magnoliales > Magnoliaceae > Magnolia > Magnolia kwangsiensis. The sequence goes on along the minus strand of CM073572.1, from coordinate 185,070,863 downwards.
ACTGCTACTGAAGGGTCGTCGCCTCCTGTAGACTCAGAATACGCTCGCGGTCACTACAAAGGACTCGTCGCCTGATCAGTGTAGGCCGACAGCTAGAATATAGTGTCCCATACCACCATAATCTGCTCACGAGTCTAGGTGCTCACTAGTCACTACGGGGAGGTTTGTGGCCCCAGCGTAGGCCGACAGCTCGACCACGGTGTCCCATACCACCATGCCCGGCTCATGAGTCTTTATGGATCAAGGTACCATGGTTAACAGGGTTTACAATGGTAAGTTCAGTACCCTAGGTTCAAGCAGATATGACTCATGCAGGGTGAACATACAACGGCCAGTCGGGTTACTTGACGAGTTCGACTAGCACGAGCGCATCGCAAGTCGAACGACATGAAGTGCGTAAAACACTTCGCGTGGCCTAACCACTGCCGCCAACTCTAAACACGACTCATGTTCATCGACACGTCCTTCGTGGCCAAGATAAGCTAACCACGAATTCTTTCGGTTACCGACTGCCTGGACTAGGCATAGTCCCAAACAATCATAGAATCACATCAGCAGTTGTGTAAGGGTAATGGAAATGAAATGCAACCATGTGAGCATGTTAACACATGTTATTATATACAACTTAAGCGAGTCTTCAAACACGTGCCTTTCATACATATAATGAAATTATACATATCGCCAACATATAGGAAATCATCACCATCAGTGTATTAATTGAGAATTCAATCTCCAACTAAGTCATAAGAAAATCATCAAGCACATGTTATAACATACCACTTAAATGAATCATTAAGCACATGTATTTCATACATATAATGAAATCGTACATATGGCTAACATGTAGAAAATCATTCACATCAACATATTAATTGAGAAATCAATCTCAAACTAATCCATAACACCATTTAAGCCAATACATACTAATACAAGCATTTATACAAATACTTACACTACACACTTAAGTCTACATATAGTATGTCGATCCGACGTGCGCATTTAGGCGAATATCTTCGCCAAACTAATTATGCACGCATTCCTAACTTCCTAATGCGACAACAAACCATGTCAATCACATCAGCAAAATAAGAATGTAAACTGTACTTCCTACAAATGACTAAAATGCCCTAAATCTCATATTCTTCGTTAATTTACGAAACAGGAAACGGAGAGCATGTTGTACATGTCAAACGGCGTTGCCGTCAAGAATCTACTATTAAACGACATTGAAAGCTTTGGAAACAGTCAATTAAAGCGTCTAAAATCCGCACCTTTTCCCTTTTAGGGATGAGAATTCGAACGGAGCGTATACGCTTCGTCTACGGCGAATAAAGAACCTGATTTACGAGATTTATCAACTAACAAGCTATGGAACTAAAGAAGCATCAAATCAGCAACTTTCTAGGGTTATTTCTTACCTAGAAACGCGGAGAAATCACCGGCAAAGTAATTGGAATACGCCGCTTAAGCATGTGCAGCAGCAGCAGGAAAAGCTCTCCCACCTTCTCTCACAAACTCTCACTTTCTCTCTCACTCTAGCTAGGGTTTCTAGCAAATTCGGATGGGTGAGAGAAGTGAGGGTTTCAACTCCTTTTATAAGCTCAAATGTGCCCAAAAAAGGCTTGGGAACAAAGTATACTTGAGGTATATCCAAATCGGGGCTATTTCGGTCCAAAAGGGCATTTCTGGTGGTCCCCTGGTCGAATGCGATCGGACTTAAGCTCATGCGTACCAGATCTAGCATGCATTAAGTTTTCAGTCTGACAGGGTTCGCAGATCGCACGTGGCGGACCAGTTTCAGTTCAGCGGTCACTGCACGTAGATCAGGGCTGGAAGTCTCATAATAATAAATAGAAATTTTTCCTGATCCGAGGGTGTAATCTGGATGAATTCTGACGGTCAGAACGCTTAATACTGACGTGTCAAGTCGTGTGCCAGATTTGAATTTGAAATTCCAATTCTGTCCCTATTCGCGGTCTCTTCAGTCCGGGCTCAATGAAATAGTCTGTGATTATCGGTTTGACTTGATTTTCGAAATGATTGTCAAGTCCAGCTGGGCGGTTCTAACGGTCTAAGATAGGAAGTAATGGACTTTCGACGCGCGGTCTAAATCCAATACAAGAATTCAAAGTGGTCCAGAGAACAAACCCGCTTAGAGTTTGATCCGAGGTTATAGAGTATTATGGAGTCATATGTTCTACTCGATTTGGGTCTTGTAGAACGTATTTAAAGTGATCAGGGACTGTTTCCCAGCTACTCCAGCGTTGCGCTAGCTAACTTACGCTAAATTTCCGTAGGAATTAATCCTAAGTGGTTTCTTTGGCTATGAAATTGGGTTCTGAGCGATTTTTCAGGTGTTTTAGTTGACCCATTGCCTAAGGACGTCAAATCCCAGATTGGCCAAAATTCGGGGTGTTACAATCTACCCCCCTTAAAACACAATGTCGTCCCCGACATTGGTAAAGGGCAAGGAGTACTTTCTCTAAGGAAGGTTCAAATCCTATTTAATAATCTAATCGTATGTATATCCGAACTCAAAGGTTTCGATCTTGGGCCAGTGGGAAAGAGGCCAACCACTCTTCCGCTGCGCCACTCTGATCAAACGGTAGCATTGACTAACCTAACTGGATTGGACTCAATACGTTCTACCCCCCTTAAAACTTAGTTTTACTTAAGGTTGAAGAATCTTAGCATCGATCCGTATATCAGATCGAGGCGTAACTTAGGAGCTATCCTTGACCTAAAATGGAAACAACCTTTCTCTACATGGTTTTCCTTGCTAATGATGCGTTCTATGGCATTGGTATCTATGGTGATAGAGACGAGCCTAAGCTCTATAGTGGTTGAGTTCAGGGGTAAGTATGAGTTGGTGGCAAGATGTCTAATTCTCTACTGGCTTTAAGTCCTCGCCATTTCCCAAAGACAATGTGATCCTATTTGGTTGTAGGTGGTTGGGCCATCACAGAAGAAAGGTTGTATAGTGGGTCTAAACCGGATACGTTGAACCTTCTGTCTAATCAGGACAGAAAATGCGTTGTATCAGTTCTAAATCCGAGTCGATGCCGATCCTCTGCTTGATCAGAGCATTGGATTCATTGGTAACCACTAGGATTAAGAAGTCGACTCAAACCGCGAATACATCGCTTACATGTAGTTCCTTTATTCCGCATTCCCGAATGCAATGAGTCCTTGGGGAAGGCAATTCTAAGGGGTGTGCTAGTACATTCTAAGTTCAATCTGAGGGAGTTATAAATGTTCCCTGAGAGTGTATGGTTCCTTCCTATGGGTAACAACAGAAGTCTATAAGTCATAAGGGGATTTATCAAAGGAAGGAAGTCTCATTCCAACCAAATCTAACCTACTATCCCTTAGCATATATAGGCCTTACACTGCCTAAGACAACTAGTAGCCTAGTCTGTAACTCTGTAGCTATAATCCAAAGCCTAAGATTATACGGTAAATGGTTTTCCATTCCATTTCTACTACAGAAAATTCTTCTATTGCTTAGGGTCAAGATTTGTCTAACTGGAATTGAATTTCTTATGTCGTCAGATCCTTCAAATCTAGGAGTGCTAACACTAGGTCCAAAACGCCAAGGGTCTATGAAACGAAACTACATTCCTAATCCCATGTTGGGATCGGGAGTGGCATGCTTTGTAGGAGGGTGGGTTGGGATAAAAATTAATTTGTAGGCTGAATCTCGGGAGTTACAATACTCCCAATCTAGGGACAATACCTAACAAAAAAATGAACGGCATGCACTCCATTCAACAATTTTTTTGCTATATTAAGCTCAAACCATAACACAAACACATTTTCTACCTAACAACACAAAACACAGAAATTTCAAAACAGTAATCAAACAAGCGAATAACGTGGAGAAATGGGATGGGTAAAAAGGTTTCCACGAGTCTGAGGATCAAATAAAAGGGACATGAGAGAGAGGACGATGGAAAGGGAGGAAAAGGCTGAAACAGCCTTAACAATAGCCATGGAAGGAGGAGGAAATGCAGGGAAATGGTTGCCCAAATGGACAGAAAGAAATCTAGGCATTGTAGAGGGATGCTTCAAGCTCCCCTAGGATGTATTTTCAGAAAGAAATGAGAATGAAAAAGGAAAATGGAGCACCTCACGAATTCAGCTCGATTTGGGGGTTTTAGGAGCTCCAACGGACGAAACCTTCAAGAGGGAGGGATGCCAACTTTAAAGGAACGATGGAGGGTGGTCGTTTTTGGCAGGGAATGGATCTAGGGGTGGTTTGGAACCATGGTTTTGGGTTAGGGCAGCAAGAAAATGAAAATAGGGCTAGGGAAGGGGACTTTTGTGAAGGAAGTACATCTTTTAGGGAGTTTTAAGGTACGGACCGCATACCAGGGGACTACCCTAGCCCCCAAACTCCTCCAGCCCAAAGATTAGACCCATTCGAAGAGTTTGACCGGCGATGCATCGCCGAACTGGCGATGGCATCGCCGGTGAAGTTGCAAAATGGATACTAAGGCTATATGGGATGGGTTCCCCTTGCCCTAGGGATTCCAAAAAGGTATGGTTCACACTCTGGTTCATTGTAGATTGCCCTAGGGAGGCCAAAACATTTGTAACATCCATTCGAGGATTTTTGGGTCCAATCTTCAATCCCGAATACAAAATCCTATCATGCAGCATATGATTTTAGGGTAGAAGGATCTAGTACATCCATCTAGCCTATTAGTTGCTAAATAAAGTGAAGTTAGAATATCCTTATGGCCATTTTTCATGAAATTTTACTATTCACTGTAAAATTTTATGAAAGTAGGATTTTATGTTATTTTCATATTAGGATTTATGCCTAACATAAAATTAATAAGAAATAATTGAAGATTGGGGTGGTGAGAGGAAGAATTTCGAAGATTTTCGGTGAAATGGAGTTTTTAAGCCCTGGCGATTGAATACAGGAGTCGTGGCCATCCCACGGCCCAAGAATTTACCTTTGTGGGTTTAAAATCATTCATAGGACGTCTCAACCCGACTTCCTATGGCATAGAAGCTATTCGGGTTGCTTTACGCGACCCGAGATGCGTTACAGACTCGATCGTGCGATCGATCCGAATAGACTTCGCCTAATGGCGAATCTGCGGTCCTGGAAATGTTTCTAGACCCTTCTCGCACCCACCTAAGTCAAAGTAAGCGACTGCGTGCATCACGTGACCATAACCCAGGCCTGGTTTAATCCAAATCATGCTCTGATACCATCTGTAACATCCCGAAAATCGGGGGGTCGAGCAAAAACCCAACTCCCGAGTTCCAAAATGTTATTTATGCAACATAGATATGTATGATTGAATGTTGTCTGTGATAATGTATTGAACATGAGTGAGATTAAGCTAGAACAACATATCATACTCCAGAGACAGTTAAATTAACAAGCGGAAGACTGTGATAGTATGTATAACATATATAAACTGTTTTATGTCTTCAGAGTGTGAACATGTTACCAGGTTATATACATACATGTATACTCCAAAAGTAGACAAAACGAATATACATGAGTGCGCTAAAAATAAAAATGACAAGTATCAAAGTATCTAATCAACCTCCCTGTAATCCCGTCAATCAGATCACGTATAAAGGAGGGATCCTCCTCATCATCATCAAGTCCAGCACTGCCTCGCAGGCCACGCCATCATCTGCAGTCACAAAAGGGACTGGTGGGTGTCCGGAAACACCACCCCTTAACGTGGGAGTGAGTAGCTAACTCAGTGGAATAATAGAGCAAAGATTAACATGTTATCAAATCAATCATGCGATAATAGTAAAGCAATAATTCAAACATTCATAATACTGTTGTTAATACAATTATGACATGACGTGATGTATGCCCTCACCGACGATCACCCTCATGCGGCAACATCTTACGACCGCGGCATGCCACACTCCCTAGAGTGCTCCACATCTTCCAGGCACATGCAATGCTATGGTGATATGAATTCCAAGTTGTTATTAGTCCATTCAAACAGCAGGATTGGAAAACTAAGGTACTTCCCTTGTATCAATCCCAACATAGATCCTGTCTAGGGTCGTCACTCCTAGTAATCTCATACGATGTATATTTCGTAGGTCACTGCAAGGGCTGTCAGGGCTGTTACTCGCACTCGTTGCACCGCTCCCCCATCACCTTATCAATACAGGCCTACTGTACTCTACTGCTACTGAAGGGTCGTCGCCTCCTGTAGACTCAGAATACGCTCGCGGTCACGACAAAGGACTCGTCGCCTGATCAGTGTAGGCCGACAGCTAGAATATAGTGTCCCATACCACCATAATCTGCTCACGAGTCTAGGTGCTCACTAGTCACTACGGGGAGGTTTGTGGCCCCAGCGTAGGCCGACAGCTTGACCACGGTGTCCCATACCACCATGCCCGGCTCATGAGTCTTTATGGATCAAGGTACCATGGTTAACAGGGTTTACAATGGTAAGTTCAGTACCCTAGGTTCAAGCAGATATGACTCATGCAGGGTGAACATACAACGGCCAGTCGGGTTACTTGACGAGTTCGACTAGCACGAGCGCATCGCAAGTCGAACGACATGAAGTGCGTAAAACACTTCGCGTGGCCTAACCACTGCCGCCAACTCTAAACACGACTCATGTTCATCGACACGTCCTTCGTGGCCAAGATAAGCTAACCACGAATTCTTTCGGTTACCGACTGCCTGGACTAGGCATAGTCCCAAACAATCATAGAATCACATCAGCAGTTGTGTAAGGGTAATGGAAATGAAATGCAACCATGTGAGCATGTTAACACATGTTATTATATACAACTTAAGCGAGTCTTCAAACACGTGCCTTTCATACATATAATGAAATTATACATATCGCCAACATATAGGAAATCATCACCATCAGTGTATTAATTGAGAATTCAATCTCCAACTAAGTCATAAGAAAATCATCAAGCACATGTTATAACATACCACTTAAATGAATCATTAAGCACATGTATTTCATACATATAATAAAATCGTACATATGGCTAACATGTAGGAAATCATTCACATCAACATATTAATTGAGAAATCAATCTCAAACTAATCCATAACACCATTTAAGCCAATACATACTAATACAAGCATTTATACAAATACTTACACTACACACTTAAGTCTACATATAGTATGTCGATCCGACGTGCGCATTTAGGCGAATATCTTCGCCAAACTAATTATGCACGCATTCCTAACTTCCTAATGCGACAACAAACCATGTCAATCACATCAGCAAAATAAGAATGTAAACTGTACTTCCTACAAATGACTAAAATGCCATAAATCTCATATTCTTCGTTAATTTACGAAACAGGAAACGGAGAGCATGTTGTACATGTCAAACGGCGTTGCCGTCAAGAATCTACTATTAAACGACATTGAAAGCTTTGGAAACAGTCAATCAAAGCGTCTAAAATCCGCACCTTTTCCCTTTTAGGGATGAGAATTCGAACGGAGCGTATACGCTTCGTCTACGGCGAATAAAGAACCTGATTTACGAGATTTATCAACTAACAAGCTATGGAACTAAAGAAGCATCAAATCAGCAACTTTCTAGGGTTATTTCTTACCTAGAAACGCGGAGAAATCACTGGCAAAGTGATTGGAATACGCCGCTTAAGCATGTGCAGCAGCAGCAGGAAAAGCTCTCCCACCTTCTCTCACAAACTCTCACTTTCTCTCTCACTCTAGCTAAGGTTTCTAGCAAATTCGGATGGGTGAGAGAAGGGAGGGTTTCAACCCCTTTTATAAGCTCAAATGTGCCCAAAAAAGGCTTGGGAACAAAGTATACTTGAGGTATATCCAAATCGGGGCTGTTTCGGTCCAAAAGGGCATTTCTGGTGGTCCCCTGGTCGAATGCGATCGGACTTAAGCTCATGCGTACCAGATCTAGCGCGCATTAAGTTTTCAGTCCGACAGGGTTCGCAGATCGCACGTGGCGGACCAGTTTCAGTTCAGCGGTCACCGCACGTAGATCAGGGCTGGAAGTCTCATAATAATAAATAGAAATTTTTCCTGATCCGAGGGTGTAATCTGGATGAATTCTGACGGTCAGAACGCTTAATACTGACGTGTCAAGTCGTGTGCCAGATTTGAATTTGAAATTCCAATTCTGTCCCTATTCGCGGTCTCTTCAGTCCGGGCTCAATGAAATAGTCTGTGATTATCGGTTTGACTTGATTTTCGAAATGATTGTCAAGTCCAGCTGGGCGGTTCTAACGGTCTAAGATAGGAAGTAATGGACTTTCGACGCGCGGTCTAAATCCAATACAAGAATTCAAAGTGGTCCAGAGAACAAACCCGCTTAGAGTTTGATCCGAGGTTATAGAGTATTATGGAGTCATATGTTCTACTCGATTTGGGTCTTGTAGAACGTATTTAAAGTGATCAGGGACTGTTTCCCAGCTACTCCAGCGTTGCGCTAGCTAACTTACGCTAAATTTCCATAGGAATTAATCCTAAGTGGTTTCTTTGGCTATGAAATTGGGTTCTGAGCGATTTTTCAGGTGTTTTAGTTGACCCATTGCCTAAGGACGTCAAATCCCAGATTGGGCAAAATCCGGGGTGTTACACTTCATCAGATCCGATACTTGGAGTCTTGCAATACCATTACTAGAATAGCGAGAAATTATGAATTGGCATATATATTCCTTCACCATGTATAAGAGATTATCAGAAAGACCGAGGCATAGATTACTTTGAAGACATTAAATCCTGCCCCCTTTTCAGGTCAATGTCGCATAAAGATTTCTTCAAAAGATAATATTTCTAAAGTGAAGCCTTCTGATACTCCTGAAGAATGAATAATCTTTACCGCTCTTTTCATAACTCCAAAGAATATATCCGATTCCTTATATTGTCTAGTAGAGAATGATAATTCTTCACTAGTTTATTCTCTGCTCCCTTTTGAGAACCTTGTGCAATAATATGGCTCTATTCATTAAGAAGGTGAGAGACGAAAAGACCTTACAGCTCTTGTCAATATATTAATTGACCCTGGAGACTTGAGCTTTTGAGTAGATAATCGCCAGTATCTTGAAGGCATTGACTGTTGATGTAATTTGAACCTGATTCAAGAGAAATGTATTTTTGCATGTTGTCTAATCAATGTTTAAAATTTTCATCAGGCAATTGCATATTTGAGTATATCTAAATTGAAATATCTATCTGCAACATTTTGAATGCTAAACTTAATTTGTGCTTTCAAGCAATGGAGATTGCATACTCTTGACTGACCATACCTTGACTGGACATGACTTAACTTGACTTGACTTGACTTGACCAGACTCGACTGAACTGGACTGACACCACTAGACCGACACACTAAACTAACACTTACACACACAGTTTAAGCTCTTGAGTAGTGGAGCGACACACAGTTTAAGCTCTTTAGTAGTTAGAGCAACAGTTTCTTAGACTCATGCAAGAGTCCGGTCTCACATGATGGTCTCTGTAACTCTTAGGAGTTCACTGGACTTTTCACTGCCTATGGAGTTCACAAACTGCGATCCATCAGAGGGGCCCAGTGAAGCTACCAGGGTGGTGAACTTGGTTAGATTTACGCACAGGGTTGGCCGCGATAACTCTCTAGAGTTCACAGAGCTCGCAAGGCTACCTTTGGGGTACCAAATCCATGGTTGCCAGTCCATCGATGAGTAGGTTTAAGCCCTTCCTCATGAGTTAGTACCGGAATCGAACCACAAATCTAGGGGTCTTACGCATGGTTGGCCTATCTAGAGCTCGCACTGCGGCCCTTATTTTCTTCATCTGCAAGGTCGAGCCCATTCACGAGAGGGCATTGTCCTCCATTCCCCGTGACGCTGCCGAAAAGCTATACAAACGGCATGGAGGTTATGTTGACTGGCCATTTGAGGACTTTTGGCCATTTGGCTTCGTCAGCTACCCGCATGGGTATGCGTACGATGGCCTTCACAGGCTTTTTAGGGCCACTGGCTTCTCGCCGCTACCCGAATGGAAATCTTGATAGGTCTTATGCGTAGCTGGTCCCTTTTAAGACTGTGTCCTTTTAGGACTTGGCCTTTTTAGGTCTTGAAGACTTGGTCCTTTTAGGACTTGGCCTTTTTAAGTCTTGAAGACTTACTCCTTTTAGGACTTAGCCTTTTTTCTGGGACTTGGCTAGACTGCCTTAAATGATTATAGGTCTTATACGTAGTTGGCCATATAGGCTTGGCTAGGCTGCCTTGAATAATAAGCAACCATCACTGTCATCAACTTTATATGTGGTTGGCTATATAGTTTATTCCACTGCCAAAAGATGGCGATCAATAATTGATACTTCAGATCAATAATTGACATCTCAGATCAATAATTAATATTTCGCCACTGCTGATAATGTTTTAAGAACATTCATATTATGTTTGAAAAAGTGTATCAGCTTGGCGATGATAGCAATTTTGATAAACGATTGGTGACGACAACGATAGTTGCCAATCTGGGCAATAGTCATCGGTACTTACTAATGAAAATCTTTGGTGGCCAATGCTTGACAGCTATCATTAGTGTTTGGTGGCTTGACAACAATCATCAACGCTCGTTGGCGATCATCAACGCTTTTTATTTGACGAAGACTTGATATGCTTGAAAGCCTGTCTTTCATTCAAATATACAAAAGAAATATATTATATGGTGAGAAATATATTTCACAGTTTTTACTCACCTTTCTTGCTTACCTGTCTTGCCCCCTTTGTATTAGGAAGCATTGCTCTGGGAATCTTCATAATCAAAATCACAATGTTGCGACCTTTAACAAATATACTGACGTCGCATCATCTCATATGTTTGCTCAGGATCATCTTTGCCCCCAGTCTCGAACTAATCAAGCCTGTGTACTCTCCTTTTTTATGTCATATACCTTAACAATTTTGCTTTTATCAATCTTCTTCTGTAACTTTCTCTTCAAGCCATTCACTTTTCTTTCTTCTTTAATTGTATCTTCTGAATTTCTCCTGAAATTTGGAGTTAATTGAAAATTTGTGCTTTAATTCATTCGCATAAGGGAGAGTACATGACCTTATCTTTTGCAATCCTTTTGCTCTTTGAATTGTCGATAACCATCGTCAATGCTTGATAACACTCATCAATTGCTTTTGCCCCAACTTTATCCTGCAAAAATTGATATAGACAATTATTATAAACAATTATCATTTCGAGGAGTCAGCAATTACCTTATTTGGAATTCTGGGATTTTGTCATTCTGAAACTTTTCTTATCTTTTCCCTTTTTTTATTTTTTATTTTTTAAAGCATCAGAACTGTAGCTTATCTTAACGGATAACGTATCTTGTATGCCTTTGTCTGTCCCCTGAATAATTGTGTCCTGAATCTTTGAATCAACACACTGTGAATCCTCTGGATATTTAGGGATGATATATTTCGCCCAACTGGCAGATATATTGATGAAGATTTTCCCCCATGATGAATATACTTGTCTTGGTTTCCTTTGCGTGTTCTTCTTTTCTTCTTTATTTTATTTCCTTTAATACTTTAACTATGGAATTTAATTGCCTTTGCAGCTAACGATTGATTCCTCATAAGTAGTATATCGCCTTCTTCAGCTTTAACAATTCTTTGTTTTGCTTTCTTTCTTCGGCAATATCAGAACACAGCAACACATCGTTGTTGTTCCCCTAAGACTCTTGAAATAGCTGATTCATATAAGAGTGGAGCAACTTTACTTTGAATTTTACTCTTCTAATCTGAAAAGTTTTGACGATGTCCCCAGGGCTCTCTATTGACTAATGAATTCATTAATTCATTAATTGATCCATTTACTTGTTGGCGAGCAACGCTTGACTTAGTTGAACTAACTTTTCCTCTGAGGGTTTTCCTTCAAACTTTACTGTGGTTCACGGTAGTCGTTGTTGGAAGAGTAAGGTCTTTTGTAACACATTCATTTGGTGAAGGATGATTAATATTTGTTGGCAAATTGTCTTTTTCTGCACACTTTGAATGTACTGTTATCCGTACTCGGCAGGATGATATTTCTTTCACCCAATCTCAGCCATCTCTGTCAACTTAATTTAAACACCATTGTCCTTGTATGCGCAATACCCTATAACTTTTTCGTAAGTCTTATTCTTCTTTACGTATCCTTTTTTCTAATCTTCTTTCTTCTTTCTTTCTTGTCTCCATTATCCTCTCATTCCTCAAAGGCAACGTATGATGGAAAATTCGTATACTTTTGTGCGTTAACACACTATCATCCGTCCTTCATTATTTCGCCACGCTACTGATGAAGGAAAAATTGCTTTTAACGTTACTTATCTCAAAGTCAGATTAATCATTGTATACCCTCAAGTACACATTACCAACATGAAGTTCTTTAGAAAGTGTTTCATATGCAAAAGCATGTGACTTCTTTCAAGTCATATGAACCATCAGGGCCTTAGCTTGCACGTTGCCGATCCACAAATTTCAGTAGTTATGCTCGTGTTGACGAATTCCAAATGATCACAAGACACCAGCCTTCAGCAAAGCATCTTGAAATTTGGATGACACAGAAGCATGTGCCATAATTTGTAGAGCAGCATCAACAGCTGCAGGGACGAGCTCTAGTTTCGTGTAGTGCACGATATCTTTATCTAATCCTTCAAACTTAAGCATCTCAACTCTGGCACTACCAAACTGACTCAAGACTGAAAATGTGCGCATCACATTAGTAACTAGTACTTCAGCCGGTTCGTTTACAGGAGTAGTTGGCTGAACTACACACAAAAAAATGAGAAAGAAGTGATGCCAAAAGTGGTATTCCACTATCTCTGACAAGCTCTTCCCCATTCAATGAAGAAGAAGCACACGCAAGCCAGATGAGTTATGAGGCTGCAACAAGGAGAGGTACTCTATCAAATGAAAGAAAATTGTTGTCATCTTTATCCACAGTGACTGCATTGAGTAACATTGGAGAGCCAGCATATTTAAAAGGCTCTAGGACATCTCCATATCGCCGGTATAAAATGCATTGTCCCTTCAACAGAAGCAGCAGCCTCCCAAGTTGAGGACCCTGCAATCCTTGCATGGTTTCCTACAAGCGCTCATAAGCCTTCTGTATAGCAACAAATTTTATTTATTTATTTTTTCTTCCTTCAGGATTTTTATCAGGATGGTATTTCATTGCAAGTTTCCTGTATTGCCGTTTAAGCTTTTCCTCATCAATGTTCTCGATCTGCTTGGAAGTGTTACAAGTCTTCATCCATATCAATGGGTGGCTTGCTATCACCATCCTTAACCAATATAACATCTTCAAGGGATATCTCCAATATTTTGCAAGCTTCTTCTTCGGAAAGATCCATAGGCCGTCTGGTTAACTCTTCGCGCCTCATCACCAACACTGACTTATGCGTCCAGATGATCTCTAGTGTATCAGAATCAGAAACCATTGCTGCAGCAAATGCACCTGGCCCACTACGCTCTAGCACATATAACAAGGACTCAGGCAAAAGCCCACCCAGCACACTACGCTTTGCCAAAGGCAGTGATGAAGATACTTCTGCATCCTCACCACCATGGAATGCTTAATGCACATGTGTCACAGAGAAGAGCTGTGCACTTGAATGAAGATTAGATCCAGGATAAGCCAGGGCAAAGTAAAACGCGCCTATCTGGGTTGGAGTGAGAACAGGAACACAAATTTCCAATACCCAACGGAGCTCACGGACGTCAAGCAATCTCTTCCAGTCAAGCATCCCAGGAGCCCAACACCTGGTTGTCCAATCAATGGCTTTCTTTGACCAGAACCTTCTTATGGCATCCTTCTCCAGTGGTCCAACTTGGGCACCATCCTCGGCAATTAATTTTAACCTGAGACAGATCAAAGCAGCCTGTTCCTCTTCCCTAAACAAGTACTGAGTAGCTTTCTCCGATAACTGCCATTATTCTAGCATCATTTGTCTTTGATCGAAACTGATTTGATCATTCAGAACAGAGAGTTAGTTAATTCATTAAATAAAATCGTACCTTATTTTTAGAGATGAAGGGGAGGATGTTCCCGTAGAGAGTCACCATGATCAATGTTCTCAAAATATTATCAAAGTTACCATCGAATAATAAAGTCCCCAGCAGAGTCGCCATTTTGTTTCGACAAAGAAATAAATGCATTTCATTTGGGGGATTTATTCAATGAAAACAAAGAATGAATGAGAGAACATTCTTCACATTTATCTGAGCTCATTTACATTCTCTGATTCCCTTGATTTTGAAAACAAAGTACAATTAATACAATGTACTAAATGAAAGAGAAGATAGCTCGATGAAAATTTCAGCAGCATAACAGTGCTATTTTGGTCATCTTCTAGATATTTAGGAGGAATTGACGAATCTGATCAACCAGTCTTCCAATGAGATAGAAATTTCGGCAACATTCTGGCGCTCTTTCGATCATCTCCTAGGTACTTAGGAGGAATTGATGATTTGATCAGCCGGTCTTCAATGAGATGGAGCATCCTTCCAGTCATTCTTCTTTAAAATATATAGCAGCCCGTTGCAGTGTGGCCAGGCCGTGAGAAAATCAGGTCGATCATGCTAGACGGGCCTGAAAAGTCTCCCAGAATATAAGATCAGGGGGTTTCCACTGTCCATTTGGCTTCAAACTTGATGTGCAGCCTTAGAACCACAAATTAGCCGTACACGTCAAATTTCAGCTCCTGAATCATTGTAGAAATGGCCGAACTGGGAAATCAGCCCCTGAAATCATGATTTGGGGCTCGCCTATAATCTGGATACACTTCAGATTTGGTCCCAACTCCTTAAATACAATGGCAGAAAGGATGAACGGAGCGGATCTCTTACGAACATCACCATGGACTCACATGTACATCGCATGTACATTGGGTACATGCGCACTCAACGTACACCGCACAAGGTCGTTCGGTCAACGGTCGGTGGACTCGACCTTCTTCTTCAAAACGAACAGCGTGCGGACGCTGTTCATCGATTTAGTGTAGTGAGGCCCACTCTCTGCTCCACTGAATGATCAGAGCCGTCCATCCTCTTCAGATGATGGGAATTAGCATTGCCTAGCTCTCCTTTTGTCTCCATGCAAGTGATTGCAAGATCTTAATTGTTGAATACGGAATGGACGGCGGTTTAAAAGATCATGTGGACCACACCAATTCTACTCTAGAGACGGTTTTTCATCCTCAACCCAACGGATGGAGTGGATTTTTCACTTAAGTTCAATAAGTGGGCCATCAAAATCAGAGGCTCCGTACGTGAGTTGTGGGCCACCATCCTGCAACAAAAGCTTGATCTGAAGCATCCATGAGGTAGAGGGAGAAAAACCCTTCACAGCCATGTTGTTCTTTGGCGACCCAGCTCGTTTATATGATCGCAATGGTGATTGCAAGCGGACCATTCAGCTACTTTCCTAGCTTGATTATCTAGGTGGGCCGCATCATCAGTTGATCAAAACTAGTCTTTTACGGTCGAAATCTCGAGAGGAAGACATTGGACGGTGTGGATCTCTCAAAAGATGACCGTATTGGGCTCCACCGACATCGTAGTAGAAGGAAAAAAGCTTTCGTCAGTCTTCACACGTCTACAGCTCCGCCCGGTTGTGCGGGTACAAGCAAGGAACTTTGGTTGCACGGGTATGCGCAGGCAGCAATTGTAGCTGCGCGGGCACGCGTAAAGACCCTCTTCCTTGCTTCTCTCTTATTTCTTTGGCCCACCAACTGATCCCATCTGATCCAACCCTTCAAATGGAGTGGGAGTGGGGTATTTATAAGCCCCACCACCCTTACAGAGTGGTGATCACCACCACCTAACTCTTCACATATGATCTTCTTCTTTTCTTAAGCTATGGTGACCACCAAGCTACCTCTTAAATGGTGTTGTACTACCTTTCTCCTTTCAAATGACACCTTTGCACCCTTCTTTACCAAACTACCCCTTCCAATGCTTTTTTACCAAAATACCTAAACTACCCCTGGAGCTGAAATTTTACCAAAATACTTAAACTACCCCTGGAGCTGGAATTTTACCAAAATACCTAAACTACCCTTGGAACTGGATTTTACCAGAATACCTAAACTACCCTTAGAACTAGATTTTAGCAAAATACCCAAAATACCTCTTGAGCTGGATTTTTACCAAAATACCTAAACTACCCCTGTACATGGAATATATTTTTTATACCTCAATACGTCGCTAAAACATTTTCTACTAATTTTTTCTGAAAAAATTACATGGCGGGAAAGACATTTTGCTACGTGTTTCAATCGTCATCTCTAATGTCAACTTTATGCGACGAATTGAGTGTCGTCGTAAAATATTAGTTTTGCAACGACACAAAAGTCGTTGCAATAGTTTGCTTTAACGATGACTAGGCTAACTTGTTGTGACAAATATTAACTGAAACTTTTTACGACGAATGTAGTTTCATTGCGAAATGTTAGAATATTTGCAACAATATTGTAAATCATCGCAAATAGTCAACATTTTTACGACGATTTATAATTATCATTGCTAAAACATTTCTCACCATTTTTTCCAAGAAAATTAAATGGTGGGAAAGATATTTCGCCACGCGTTTCATTATGAAAGGGTAGAGTATTTGTAATAACATCAAAAATTATTTGCCTGTGTACTCTTATGAATAGTTTTTCTTCATCTGTCTGTGTGCTCATCAATTAAACAGTGGAAACCAACATATGTTTCCTCATTAAGTTCCTGATCGACGATTGAACAGTGGGCATTATTGATGATCGCTCGATCGACTTCCTAATCAACAATTAGACGACATGAAGTGTTGTTGAACATCTAATGAACCTCCAATTAATGATTGAACAACACAAACTAACATAAATCTTGTTATCAGTTCCCCTATTGACGATGGAATGGTGCACATCGACAATCGCTTGATCGACTTCCAATTAATAATCGAACGATTGAAAGTGTTGTTAACCACCCGATCAACCTCCAGTCCTTTATCGGATGGTGGAGATCATCGTACATCACTTCATTTAGTCTCCAATCAATAATCGAATGTTGCACATCACCGACAATCATAAGATCAACCTCCCAATCAATGATCGTACAACACAAAGTGCTTTTGACCATTAGATCAACCTCCAATCATCAATTGAATGGTGGATGGATGAGATGTATTGAAGTTTGAACGGTTGGATGGAATAGTTAGATGGATGGATTGTAAGACCCATATCCTAAACCGTACTGTTCCCTCAACTTCCACGATCCTTCCCGTCGAATTCCGGCAACCTGCGACCAATAATCGACGTTGCGCATGACCGTAAGTCGTATCCTATACATTTGAGTCGGCTTAATCCGAGACTTGTATCATTGTGACCGCACAGTCGCCGTGGTTCCAACGCCGCGACTCATGTACCGATCCGATACCCTGACTAAGAGATGTGGGTCGGCGTTTATTTCGAGAAAACACCGCGTGTTTACATTCACAAGAGAATCTCTACAAAGTGTCAAATCAATCACATCAATCAATCCCATCAATCACCTCTCATGTCAAGTACAAAGCAACCATGCTTCCTTTCTCCACAAGTCAAGCAACTACCAAAGTCAACTAACCTCTCACTTCACTCATCACTCACCTCACCCATCACTCACTTCACATCACTCCATCACTCTTACAACTCTCTCTCTCCCTCTCATTTCTCAACACACCAAACCCAAGTAAGGGAGCACTCCCACGTCCAAGCCCTTCCCATGAGAGAAAAGGTGATTTTGGTGGCCCACTTTCCATCCCAAAAACTCTAATCCTAGCCATCCATTTTTCATCTCCACCATCAAAGTGAAGCTCAAGGAGCGTAGCTTTCCAACGGACCAAGAAGATCAAGTGGTGGGTGCCTCCATAGCCTAATTTTCATGTTTTTATGAAGGGCCAAGTGAGGCCAACTGATTAATGGTTTGGATCTCACTTGGGACCCTAAGATGTGGCCAATGGCCCATCTTGATCATCAAAATCATACCACGATGCGGCCATTCTTCATGGACCCTATCATGATGTTTACTTTTCTTGCATTAAGAGGTCATATAGACCGTTCATTTTGGATGGAGAGGGATCTCCACCGTTGATCTTTTATTTAGACAGTCTCATATGCAATGGGACCCATTGATGTATGATTGGATGGTTGAAACGGAGGGCCCATAGTGCCGGGGTCCCTCCATCACACGTGTGTCCCACTTTTCTCTCTCTCTCTCCCTCTCATTTTTTTTTATTGAATGTTGATGAGGCCATGTGGCCCACTTGAATGAGCCCCACATGAAATATGTATATTTTATCCAAGCCCTTCATGAGTGAGGGCCATCTTAGATGCACCATCCATCTTGTAGTAGCCCACCTAAACAAAAAACAAAAAAAAAAACAAAAAAAAAAAAAAGGAAAAGGGAAACGTCCAGCGTCTGGACGCTAGACGTGGAAAGGAAACACAAATATTAGCTTGATTTTCCTCAAGCATAGGAGAATGCCCACCTATATAGGCCCCACCTTGATGCATTGAGTCAATCCATGCCGACCATCCCGTTCCTCAGATCATTTTAGGCATTGAAATAAAATATGACGCCAATCCGACAATCAAGCGGGCCATACCATAGAAAACTATGATTTTTACCATTGAAATTAGTTAGGACATACTTTAATCTTATTCGCCAAAATATACTGGACACTAGACTCTTTTGGACCTTAATGTTTATTTGTCATCTGACCCGTCCCTAAGGTGGCCCACTTTTTGAGGTGGGCCCTCCCCAAAAATGAGGCCCATCCAAAGCTCAGGTGGCCCACACCACAAGAAACAGTGTGAATTGAACTCTACCATTGAAAACCTCTGTGGGTCCACAGGAGTTTTGAATCAAGCTGAAATTTATATTTTCCCTTCAACCAGGTCTGTGTGACCTTATCAATGGGTTGGATGTCATATAAACATTATGGTGGGCCCCACATGGGACCCATAGTGTTGTATGTGCTTTATGCACACCGTACACGACGGTGGCACCCACTGTGATGTTTGTGTTCCACCGTCCGCCCGGACGGTGGAGCCCACTACTGTAATGTATGTAAAATCCACACCGTCTAGCCATTTTTGGGGCTACTAGATGGTCGGTGGGCCCCATCCCTGATGCATGTGTTGCATCCCAACCCTCTAGCTGTCGTATGGACCTCCACCATGATGAATGTGTTGCATCCAAACCGTCCATTTAATTTGTAAATTTATTTTTATGGTTTGAGCTAAAAATGAGCCAGATCTATGGTTCAAGTGGGCCCACCTTGGTATGTGTATAGGGCCCATATTGGCCTGTTTGTAACCATTCATTAAGGCCCACTTTGGCACATGGGATTAAGCCCATTTGACATGCATGAGGCCTATGGGATTAAGCCCATTTGGCATAATAAGGCCCATGGGTTTGGGCCCATTTGACATATGCAATGCCCATGGGATCCAGCCCATTTATTCTATATAAGGCCCACGGGATTCAAGCCCATTTGATATATATATTATAGCCTATGGGATCAAGCCCATTTGATGCACATGGGGCGCAAATAGAGTGGCCCATTTAGTATATTGAAAAACTCATATGTGTAGGCCCATCTGATATATTTAAGGCCCAAGTTGTGAGGCCCACTTTGATGTATTTCAAGGCCCATGGATCATGAATTATTGTGATGTACATAAGGCTCCTTGGTGAGACCCATCAATGCAGCCCATTTGATGAATGTAAGGCCCATGTGGTACGGCCCATTTGATGTATCTAAGGTCCATGGATCGAGACCCAATGGGATGTCCTTAGAGTCCATTACAATGTGTGATTTTCCATGATTCATGTAATGATATTTATGACGGGTCATGCCTAAGGAACAATGTTGGTTTGACGTCCACATTATAAGTACAATGTTGGTTAAAAGTCCGCATTGTAACTCTCTTTAGGGCCCATTGATAGGCCCATACTCGTTACTATTCATCGCTTTATAACATGCTTAGTATAAATCCCATGACTCATGCCCATACGCATCATATGTATGCTTGAATTGAGTAGTGACTGATCATAGCATATGCCATTGGGCAGACCACTTATGACACCCGTTATGAGGCGGAGTGCCCCACATGATCGCGCAGTACGCGCTGGATTCCTACATGATTTGACGGCGTGATTCATGCATCTCGCATATATGTGACTTGGTCATTGCACGCCCTAGCGACATCAGGGCCGTGGCTCCACAGATACATCGCGGATGGTCGTATTGGATATCAAAAATACTTATTCTAGCACTGTGGGCACTTAGGATGTCCTTGGGTGAGAGTCTCAGAACCTTTTTGATACCATGAGATGCTCCAACGTCTAAACCGAGTGGATACACGAGCGCCCGAGTACCGAATACCAGTAGGTCGTGTCTCCCACTATGTCGTGGTCGGTTGAAAGGGGGTGTGGCCTTATCCGCCTGAGTGAGGGGGCTATAAGCTAGGCTGAGTTTGACCAGCTCGCAAATGAGTCCGCTATCGACGAGCCGGGTAGCTATTGGCAGACTACTTGTCAGGCGGATAGTGAGGTCTATTCCACTTGCTTGACTGTGCAGCTAGGGAGGTGGCAGTCACTGCGAAGTGTATTAGACCCCGGTGATATCGAGAGAGGAACTGTACTGATATGTGTACATGATGAGTACTGACTTGCTTGGATTGCATTTCGCATATGACATTTCGCTATGTAAGCCTTGCATTGCATCGGTGTGACCGATGACATTCATATCTCGCATCGCATGGTCTTAGTATGGCCGATAGCATTCACGTCTTGCATTACATAGCCTTGGCATGGTTGATTCTATAGACTTACCGCATACTTCCGCATTGCTCTGATACCGTACACTGGGCGTTTGCCTTTCGTACACACTTACAGCACCCTCTAAGCTTTTGTAAGCTTATGCACGATAGTTGCGTGTAGGTAGCGTTGAACAGTAGCAGCGCTGAGGCAGGAGCGCGTACCAGGACCTTTTGAAATTTCTTTTGATCACCTTGTATTTCCCTTTCCTCATTGTATTTAAAGTACTTGATATAGTGGATATGTGGTGATGCTGTTTTGTGACTTGGTTATGCTTGTGGTTATACTCCATTACAAAAAAAAAAAATTATTCTGAAAATTCTCCTTGTAAGATCCCAGGATCGGAATCTGACATTTGATTGTCAGGAGCCGAGAATGGGGCACTACGGAGGCTGTCGGCACCGGATTCGACAATCGGAATTCATGTGAATCCGATTTTCAGGTTTGGGGCGTGACATGGATAGATGTGATGGTTGGTTAAATGGTTGGTTGAAGGGGATGGTTGGATGGATCAATATGTGAATAGATGGGATGGATGGATCGATGAATGAGATAGTTGGGATGGATTGATGAGATGGATGGATGTTTGGATGGGATGGTTGGATGGTTAGATGGACAGATCTGATGATTGGATGGATAGATGGATAGATTGATCGATGGAATGATTGGATGTGATGGTTAGATGGTTAGATGGGTGGATGATAGATTGATCGATAGAATGGATGGATGTTTAGATGGGATGGATAGATGGTTGGATGGTTGGGATAAGAATGGATGGCTGGTTGTTTGGATGGATAGATGATATGGATGGATGGATGTTTTGATGATTAGATAGAACGAATGGATGGATGGGTTGGTTCGATGGATGGTTAGATGGATAGTTGGGATAGATGGATGAATGGATGGATGGGATGGTTGGATGGATGTATGGATGGATAGATGGGGTGGTTATATGGATGGATTAATGTTTTGATGATTGATGGGATGATCAGATGTATGAACTAGATAGTTGGATGTTGGATGGATGGATAGTATGGTTGGATGGATGAATGCATGAATGAATGTTTAGATGACTGGATATATAGATGGATGGAATGGTTAGATAGATGGATTGATGGATGTTTGGATGATTGTACGAGATAAATGGATGGTTGGATGGGGGATACAATGGTTGGATGGGGGATGAGATGAATGAGGCTCCAATGGGCCACTAAGGGGACAACAAGATGTATGAATTCTATCCACACCGTCCATCCATTTATACAAATCATTTTAGAGTATGACCCCGAAAATAATGAAGATCCAAGGCTCAAATGGACCATAAAGTTGGGATTAAATTCCTACCATTGAAAAATTCTTAGGGGCTACAAAAGTTTTTGATTAAGATGATATTTACTTTTTCACTTCATCCAAGTGTATATGACCATATCAACAGGTTGGATGGCAAATAAACAATATAATGGACCCTAAAAAGGTTTCAATGGTGGCCATCCTTAGCATGATATGAAAAAATGGATGGATAGTGTGGATATAATTCATACATCTCTCCGAATTGATGGACGGTGTGGATACAAAACACACATCATGGTGGAACTCATATAATTAGTGACGTCACTTTTGTAGGAGTTGCGAAAACAGATTGACTGCTCCCCTACCACCAGTCATCGGCTGGCGGTAGGTGCTCTGTGGGCCCCACCATAATGTATGTATTTCATCCATGCCGTCCATATATTTTTCTATATCATTTTATGATATGAGACGAAAAAATAAGGTATATCCCAATCTAAAGTGGACCACATCATAGGAAACAGTGTTGAATGAACGTTGACTATTAAAATATTTTTAGGGGCCATAAAAGTTTTGGATCAAGTTGATCTTTGTGTTTTTTGTTGCCTTCATCTGGGTCTGTATGACCTAATCAACAGATTGGATGTCAAATAAATAGTACAATGTGCCTTAGGAGGATTTTAATGGTGGATATCCAATCACTATTGATTTCCTGTGGTGTTGATTTGACGGGACTTAATTTTTGGGCTAAATCGATTTTGGGCCCCACCATGGTTTTCTGTTTGTAGGTTGAAGATGTATTTGACATCATGGCCACCAAATTAATTGTCTATATAATCTCATTAAAGAATTTTATCGCTTTGAAGTATGATTTTTCAGGTCTCCAGTTAGGGGTGGAAATGGCTAGGCCCACCTAATGAGTCACTGGACAAGATGATCACATGTCAAAATTTGGAACTTATGGTGCAAGTTTGGATTTTCCACTTGTACAAGTGGGGCTCATTGCTTAGTAATCAATTGTGTTGATCTGACGGGATCCACTGGAAGGGAAAAGATTGGTTACTCCCCTTGACATCAGCCAATGGATGGTGGTCGGTGTTCTGTGGGCCCCACCATGATGTATGAGTTTCATCCATGTTGTCCATCTATTTTTTCAGACCATTTTACAGAATGAGACCAAAAAGATTTATACCCCAATCTCAAGTGGACCACATTAGAGGAAACAGTGTTGAATGAGCGTTGACCATTAAAAACATTTTGGGGGCCATAGAAGCTTTGGATCAAGATGATTTTTGTTTTTTTCCTTCATCTGGGACTGTATGACCTAATTAACATATTGGATATCAAATAAACAGTACAGTGGGCCTTAGTAGGATCTTAATGGTGGATATCCAATCACTATTGTTTTCATGTGGTGTGGACCACCTGAGATATATATATCTCTAAATTTTGGGATCAAGCCTTGAAATAATATTTAAAAATGGATGAACAAAATGGATGAACACACATACATCATGTTCTATCTAATCCATCCCTCTGTTTTGAAATATAATTATAATATATCATCCAAAAAAATGAGGTATTTCGAAGGCTCAAGTGGACCAGATGGTAGGAAACAATAGAGATTAAATCACACATGATTCCTATTGTGTGGTTCCCTTGGGCCTTCAATATACCTCATTTTTGGGATCTTTTCCTAAATATATTTTAAAAAATAAATGGACGGAATAGATAAACCATATACATCATGGTGGGCCCCACGTAGGTACCCAATCCACGCCCAATATCATTGGCATGCTCTCAAAACAGAGCCGCGCGCCCAGAACCTGTCATCCTCTCTTTCTCTCTCTCTCTCACTCTATCTCCGCGCCCAAAACCGAAATCACCCTATTTTGGCCCAAAACCGTCTCTGCCCAAAACCCTTTCTCTCTCTCTCATACCATTTTCAAAGCCCTTGCAATCTCTCTCTCTCTCTCTCTCTCTCTCTCTCTCTCTCTCTCTCTCTCTCTCGCTATCTCAACGGATGTGGAAAAGGTGAGCGATTTCTCCTATTCTGTTTATTGATTTCCTTATGCATGTTTTGCGAATCTTCTCTGATTCTCGACCGAAGATCTCGATTATCAGTGAAGAAATCGGATCTTTCTGTCATGATTTTTGAATTTATCACCTCATTTGCTGCATTTCCTGCATTTTTAATCTCGTTTATCTATCTAGGGTTTTGTTTATGTGGTTAAAACTGTTTGATAACATCCATTATATGAGCCCCCTCAATATCTCCTTAGCACGCCAAAATAAAAATTTAAGCCGATCCAAACTCAGGTGGGCCACCATGTAAAAGCACGCCTAAAGCATCTCAAATCACGTGGTGTGGCCCACCTTAGTCTTGGAATGGACTAATGTTTGGTGTGTCCGTCTATCCTGCATCCGTTTATCCTGCTTGGGTGCATCTTCCGAATGAAACACGATGGCTCTACATATAATGTGGAAAGTTTTGAATGATGAGCAACTTCACCTCAACTGCCCCCTATGGTTTGGCCCACCGGAGCTTTGGGTTGGCTTGATTTTTCGGCACCAAGGAGATTGCAGGGTGGATGGATTGCAGCACGCAAATGGTATCCAGCATCAAAGAATGTTGCTGGAAGCTTTTTGCAGTTCTGATTTTTCTTTTTTGTTGGTTTGATATTCTTTGATATTGATATGTAAACTCCAAGAACTGTAGCATTTGTTGTTTGCTACAGAGGACTTGGATGATACTGTGGCAGGGTATGGTGGATGATAATCATTCATGCAACCACCATGCACATGGTTTACATTTTTCTTGTTGTGGATATGTTTCAACTCTGATTGTCCAAATTATGGTAGTGTTGTAATGGAGTGTATGTTGGATTGATTATAATTCTTCCATCATTGGGAATCAGCTGGCTAGCTAGAATGAGAAATTGCCAACTGACAGAATTCAATGGGCATGCCCATTGATTGGACATTATGATTGTCAAGTCAGTGTGTTTTTATAGCAATGACCCACCCCAGTGGGTCCACACATTGGATTGCCTGGAGTGAGTACGTGTCTGTATCTTCCAGGTGGATTCATGCACAATATGGTCCATCATACTCTGCCCTCGGTATCATACAATTCTTCTTTTCTAACACATGCATGCATGGAATCACCACTATTTATGAATAGCTACAAATATTCTTCTGATTGCATTATAATACAGAGTGCTTTGCCATTCTAAAACAATCATGGATAATTCATGAAATTTTTTAGGAAAAAGGATTTTCCTGAGTAATTCACAAATTATCTGCCAGTTATGAATTATTCACAAATGAGTGCCAGGCTAACTTCTTAAGCATCAAGGGACCTGAGCTGCTGACTATGTGGTTTGGAGAGAGTGAGGCTAATGTGAGGGAGATATTTAATAAAGCTCGCCAATCAGCTCCGTGCGTGCTTTTCTTTGACGAGCTTGATTCAATTGCAACCTAGGTAGCCTATGCTCTATACTAAACTCTTATTATGATCCCTGATGTTCCACTCAGGGAATCAAAATTGTCTTGGAGAGTAACTCAGCTATCTATCAGATCCCAAATGTCACATTCTACAAGGTCAGAATCCATGCATGTATGATTTATAAGGGATTTAACTCGAAATGGTGGTGGCTGAAACTGAGTCAACTTGGATGAGTTGGCTTGGTGTCGGCAAGTGTTGATGCCATTGTTCTAGTTTGCAATCTCCTCCCATAGCTGGGGCAACATATAGAACTTGTTCCTGTTAAGTTACTCAATTTCTTCTCAATTGCCTCAGTATTTTTTACTTGCTGATTTGGATAAGATTGTCTATTCAATGTGCACAAAGAGTTGGTGCAAACACATCTTCTAAGTCCCACCATCCAACAATTTGTGGGTGGGAATATTAACATGCATTTCAAACTTGAGTATTGAGAATTCAAATTTCAAAGTGCCTATGGATTCCTGCCAGCTGCCATTAAATGGTGGGAGTTGATGAATTGTTTGGTCCTTCTATATGATGGTTGGCTTTAATGTATATTTTTTAGCTGTGGTAGTGTAAATTTTTTAGTCCACAGAAATCTCATCGAGGGGCCAAAGCATTTGGATATGTTTGAAGTTGATTCACGCTTCCGCTGCCGCCATTTCTTGGACTGATCGACGCCTCACCTACACTAGTACCTACATGGTTTGAAGCTCATATTGGATGAAAATGGTAATTTCATATCACAATCTTAAATAGTAATCTAAGAAAGAACCAGTTGGGGTGATCTCAGCAATGGTATTGGCCTGTTTCTCCATGCCAACTTGTATCATAGACTCAACATGTCAAATCTAAATGGAAGTTCTTGACCATCAAATCTGTCCTTTTCTCAAGCTTTTTATTTTTATTTTTTACACAATCATTTATGTATAGGCTGTCGATCGAAGTCTACAGGCATGCTCAGTCCACACCGAGATCCATCAAATCAAGTTTGGATTACCACCTGCACTGCTTGTAGAGAATTGACCCAAGACAGTTTTCACACCTCGATGCACCATGGTGCCCATTGCTTCTGTTCTGCTCATGGTATGCGTTAACACAAATAGCAGCACATTATTTTAAGGTTTTAATTTGATTATTATTATTTTTATATATGTTCTTTCTTTTATAGGATAATCTACTAGGAATGCTGAAGAGATTGGACATGATGCAGAGAATGGTCATGAATGAAAATATATTTCCCTTTTATGGATTTTTGCAATTCAATTAATTAGTGCATCCAAATGCAACCCAAACGTAGCCAACATAAATTCATTAATCGGGTTCTTGTTTTCAATAGGTTTGCTGGTAATTTACTCAAGGGGCAGACAGTTGGAGTGATCGGAGCAGGTTATATTGGATGAAAGAATAAAATCTATTGTTTCTATGTTTATTTCCAATTTAGTTTATTCTTTGATGCACTTAATGATTTGTTATTGATGGCCTTGATACATGAAATCTAGAAACTCCTGCATCAAAAACCAATGAGAACAAATGGATAAGAATGAAGTGCAGCCACAGGGTCCTTCCCAATGCTCCAAAGACAATGGCCACATCAAAAGAACAGGTGGTCTTCATCAATTCAACTTCTGTGATTCTCTTTTACTCAAAACTAGTCTTCTTTTTTTTTTTTTCCTTTTTCCCTTTTTTTTTCTTTTTGAAAAATTCCCGCAATTTTGGGTCCTTACTCATGCCTCCATGGTAGACTCACAAGAGTTTCAACATGAGGTCATGGGTTCAAGTACCCATTGTGGTGAAATTCCACTGTGGTGTGAGTGCGTGTATAAAAATAAAAAATAAAAAAAATCTCGCAATTTTTTCATCTTGGTTTTTTCCTTTAAGCTATAGATGCCTTTTTCTCATCTTTGTGGTGACTAGTCAATGGTAAAAAAAAATAAAAAATGAAAGTCTGGTCAAAGACTCCATGCATAGAAGCTGTTTCTGGAGGGGATTGAATTTGTTTGTATTTTTTGAGTATTGGGTCCCTTTATTTGATGTTTTATAGGCCTTTGAGGGAGTGGAATGTGGGAAAGATTGGATTTTTGAGGAGTTGGTTGAGAGGTTTTTTGTTAGTGGAGGCTTTTGGCATTAAAAGTAGGGATTTTTTTTTTTTGGTCTGAATCTTTGTTTTTTGGACCTTTTTTGTCTGAAGGGGTGTTTGGTTTTTGGGTTTTTGTTAGAAAAAGGGGACTTGAAGTTAGAGATTTTTAGCTTAAAAGACGGGGTCTTTTGTTTGAATTTGGGGTCCCTTTGGTGTTTTTGGTTGTGGATTTGGAGAATTGAAGTTGGTTTTTTAATTGCAGGATGCTTGACTTTCACTTCGTTTGCTCCCTACTCTGCTGTCAGCGCTCTTGTCCCTTTGATCCCTGTGATCAGGGTCAGCATGGTGAAAGAGGCCATCGAAGATTGGAAGCGAAAAATGCAGGTAATTTCCTTTCTGATTTGATATTATCAATACTTCTTTGTATATCTGTAATATACATCTATATATATTGCTATTGATAGTGGATAATTCAGTAGCCATTGATGCTTGTTGTTAGTGATGGAGAGCTGACAACTGGATGGGTAGAACCATCTGATCACAACAATTTTTGGCCTCTGGCCCATCCATATATGGCTCACCAAATCAACAGTCCCAATTGCAACATATGTTTTTCAGGTCCACTGTGCAGGAGCTGCATAGATCTTTAATGGCAGAAACTGGGCCCCACCACCATATAGGTGCTGTGGCCTAAGAACATGTAATGATCCTGCTTTCGTAACAGAATTTATCAATCACAAACAGAACAAATGGGATAAAAATAACTGACCAATGTTGAATATTTAAGGTGAAGTTAAGGTTAAGATATGTCATGTGTTTGAATACCTCTAATGAAAAACATAAAATAGTGTGTTGAGCCTTGCCCATCTACATGCAAGTACAGATGACAACAGGGAATACAAGCTCTGGCCTGAAAATAGGACTGTTTCTCTCTTGAGGTGGGCCAATGTTCAAAACAAATGGATGGCGATAAAAGAATGTTGTAATGTTCATTTGTTTGAAGATTGTAGCTCACCTGATGAGTGACACTTTTTCTTTTCTTTCTTAAATGTAGATCTAATTAGTACACCCAACTAGATGTAAAGCTTGGATCTTGCACACATGCTTCTGTGCAATTTGGATGGGTGGTGCTCCACACGTAGGCTTTTAGCAGGTAGGGCTGTCAGCAGCCAGGCCCAACCCTATTAAAAAATTTGCTTTTCCTCAGCTTGGGGTTTGACTCATTGACAGTCTCACAGTATAGTATTGATCTGGTAAAAATTTTGGGCATAAAAGCAAAGATGCTTTATCCAAGGGTTCAACTGTTTATTAAGTCAATCCCAAAATCAGATTGGTTGAACAATTCTAACCTTTGATTTGTTGGAATCCAGTAGTCAGATAATCAAATAAGTGGAACCAAACAGCTCAAGGGGGATTTTAGGGCTGGATATAACTATGGCGGGGCCAAACAGCTCAATGGCCCGAGTCAACAACCCATGCCATGGGACCACGCTTCGACATACACTTGAGGTCGTATTTTGTACAAATGACTGTTTTCTTTTACAGAAATCATTGGATTCTTGGCGACCACATGTGGGACTATCAATGAGTCAGGCCCAGGCCAAGCAAAAACAAATTTTTAATAAGACGGTCCTGACGGCTCGGCCCTACCAGTTTAGAGTCTAGGCTGAAGCCAGCCTTGGGCCTGCTGTTTTAAATGGTTGAGTCTCAGCAGCCTGGACATGTTGACTTAGAGTCGGAGGTGATTTGTGTTGTTGAAACAGATTAGGTCTAGGCAAGTTTGTTGACTCGGACATGTCGCATGGGACTCGATCCAAGTCTTAAGACCATGATTTGGAATGATTTTCCTCATTCCCCTCCCTCTCAAGTAAGGCTGTCAACTGGTTAGTTTTAAGTCAGGTCCAAGTGTATTCATACCTGGACTTGCATGAAGTGGTTGTGCTTGGGTTGTTGCTTTCAGTTCCAGGTACTGTGTTTAAACCCAGGTCTGGTTGGGTTTGGATACCCTCTTGCCTTGGGACCTTGTATTTGGTTAGGTTTTGGATTTGTTCCAGTTTAGGGCAATATGGATTTAACCATTCATGTATATTGTTTCATTCCTTCATGTGATATACTCAGAAAACTATTGATTTCATCATTAGTTATTTAAGATTTTCAACTTATCATGTGCAATATGTTGATTTATAATATGTTAGCACCAATATTATTTCAGCAAGCATCCATGAATCTGGGGTTAGGATTTTTCATCCAAAATGATTTTGGTGTTATTACATATCTATATTTGAGTCCCATAATTTGGATTAATTAATTTGTGTTGATGTACCCATCTTAACTGAACCTGATCCAATTCAAATTATCACATGAGACCTAACATGACCATTAAAAAAAATAAATCAGGTCTAACATTGTGGACCTCTGACTAACTTAAATTTTAAATGGGTAAAAAAAAAAATAGAAAAAAAAGAAAAGAAAAAAGAACCATGATCCATTTAAAACCGGTTCGGTGGTGACACTGATCCACTTTGGACTGCATGACTGTAAACAAATTTTGTGGGAATGTTGTGTGGAGCATTAATTCAGTTTACATCGGGAGAATTCTATGTTTTCCTTGCATTTAGTTTTCATCATTCTTCAATTGACTAATTCTTTATTTTTATGTTGCAGTCTTCTAGTGATGGTTCTTCCTAGAATAATTATAGAAGACGTACAGGAGAAGTTATCGGTATAGCTGTTGGATGTGCAGGTGGACTACTGATACTCGCATCCATTTTCTATCTATGGTGGATGAAGAATGCACCTGGTCATATGCGAGTGCATACAGACTTATCAGGATTTGTATTTTCAGCATTATTGTAATTGTAATTGATTGAATGAATGAATGATTATGTAAGTGGTAATTGAATGAATGAATGATTAAATTTATTTTTTTAAATGTAGGCAATAGCTACGGATATTGACCGTAGCTGTTAATCCGACAAATGAGCTATATTTAGTGACAAGTTATTAGGTCGTCACAAATAATTAGTATTTACAATAAAATTGGCGACAAATAATACTTATAGAAAAAAAGCTTTTGCCACAAGTGTGAGGTTATTAGCGACGATGAAGACTTGTCGCAAAAAGTTTTTATTCGCAACGACTTTCATATTTAACAACGTTTTATGATATGTAATGGTGACGTATAAAATCGTCGCAAATAATTATATTTAACAACGATTTATTAAATTGTCGCTATTAATTATTATTTGCAATAAAATTGGTAACAAGCCATACTCGCCGCAAAAAACTTTTTACGATAAATTTGGGTTTGTTAGCAACGATGAGGATTCGTCAAAACACGTCTTTCTTTTTAATGAATCTCATATTTAGCAACGTTTTACGATATGCAATGACGTGTCAACTTGTCGCAAAACGTTTTTGTTCACGACGAGTCTCATATTTAGCGATGTTTTACGATATGCAATGGCGACGTATCAACTCGTCGCAAAACGTCTTTATTCGCGACGAGTCTCATATTTAGTGACGTTTTATGATATGCAATAACGGCGTGTTAACTTTTCACTAATTAACTACATTTTACGACAAGTTATTAAGTCGTCACAAATAGTTGAGTTATTAGAAACGAATAAAAAGTTTTCGTATCTAAATAGAATTTGTGATGTCATATCTGCAACAAACGTGGCAACGAACAACACTCATTACTAAAAGTTTTTAGCGACGGGTTTGGAATTTTTAGCAACGAGTTGACTTGTCACTAAAAGACTGAATTGTTGTAGTGGGTGATGGCTGCATGTAAAGGTTTTGTTTGTAATGACTACTAGTTGTTGAGGCTTTTGTATAACAATCAACAGTATTGTATCTAAACCCATGAAGTTAGATGCTTGACGCAATATTGGTGTTGCAGCTTGATGCTCTTATTAGCTAGCTCGTTATTCATTGTTCCCTAGCTTAGCTCTTTGAAATGTCCGAGAATTGGCCCCGTTTCTGAAATCCATATGTAGCTAGTTGGTATCTTTATGCCCTATTGGGCTCTCCCTACTTGATCTACCTCGAGGTCAGTATGGTATGTCACTACTCGAAGGCGTTGCTAGTAATGTAGAGTTTCAACTACCACGGTCTATATATATTAACATTGTGATTTTGAAGAGGTGTTTTTTTTTAAAAAAAAAATAATAAAAATCATATTATTGATGGAGTGTTTGATTCTTGGATGTTGGCGTGAAGCGTCACTGCTACTATGTCTAAGTTTTTCAAGCATCTTTGAGGTGATTAATCAGGAGGTGGAATTTCTAACTTGAGGAAATTTTTTTTTTTATTCATTCCCCACCTAGGGCTTTCAATGGGTCCCGTTGGATCAACCCCATTTTTATGTGTTCACATACAACTTCACAAAACTATTTAAAAATTGGGTTGAGTTAGGGCACAATAGTTTGGGCCCAGTTAAAAACCAGGTGTAGTTGAGTTCAATTCTGGTCTATTGTTGTGGACCCAATTCAATTTAGGTTGTGTCAGGCATGAGTGTAATTCATTTTATTAGTAATGATATATACATATACATATGTTCATATATATATATATATATATATATATATATATATATATATATATATATATATATATATATATATATATATATATGGTTTTGTTGAAAACCCCACCTTCATAGGAAGGTTAGCAATCTCCCCAAAGCTTTTAAATGGAAAATGAGGTGACCTATCAATAAATGGTTCATTCATTCATGTGATTAGGAGAAAGTCATGGTGTAAAATTCACGCAAATCAGATGATCCTAAGTGTCGTTTAATAGCATGGAAAATTGATAGCCAAGATTGAGAAGGTAGATAAAATAACTCCTATGTATCATCCTCTTGAAACATTTGATAGATAGATCTGACTTTGTATTGCTTATGATTCCAAAGTAGCACTTTGGTTCGATGATTCTTACCATGTAATTTATGCCTCGTAAACAATGAATAGTAGTAAGAAATTGGCCCTATTCAAGGGGTTAGGATCATCTATTGAGCCCTCCAGCAGCCATTCTTGACCCGGCGTGCTGCTGATCTCCCGGATAAGATCAGAGGGTTGATT
Source organism: Magnolia kwangsiensis (assembly GCA_037074715.1). Lineage (NCBI taxonomy): Eukaryota > Viridiplantae > Streptophyta > Magnoliopsida > Magnoliales > Magnoliaceae > Magnolia > Magnolia kwangsiensis. Next base: position 185,038,099 of record CM073572.1, on the reverse strand, counting down.
TTCCTTGATAAGGTGGGCCTTGGTGCCATCCGTATGGTCCCTCCATTCAGCCCTCCTCCTAGTAGATTTTAGCCGGTTTTGAGGTTTTCAGTTTTTTAGTTGAGGATCCTATATAGCTTCTTCTGCAATAGGTTGTCCCAAGTTTTTGTTTTTGTCAATCTTAGGCAACCCGAAGTACAGTCCCTATATCCTTCTTTTGATGATATGAATCTCTGGCTAAGCATAGCCTGCTTCCCCCCCCCCCCCCCCCCCCCCCCCCCCCCCTAAAAAAAAAGAAAAAAAAAAGGATACTTTAATGACCATAATTTTTGCATCATGCATGGCTTACTCCCATTTTTACTATTGAAGTACCTCGATTGATGAAGGGGCATCTCATGCCATTCAAAAGGTTTAGGACTTTAGCCAAGGTCACCATAAATATGGGGACATTAGCAAAACCTATATATGTGTATGTGCACGCACATGTTAAATCTCTAGTCTCTGTGTGTGTGGCTCGAAATTTGTTCGTTAGTACATGTGTATGGTGTTAGGCATGCTAGAGAATTTACAACTCGATCCAAAGAAAATGCCCATGACCCCAAGTGTCGAGATAAATAAAGAGACCGTGAATGGTCATATATGATAGAGAATTAATACAATTCAATTGTCTATTCAACCACTTGTAAATGAAATCTAGTAATTTAGGGGGGTGGGTTGCCCTTCTAATGATTTCTTCTTGCCTTTTAGTTGAAATGTCATTTTAACTTGATTCTTGCAATGTGACGATAGAAAGAACTCAATCATATTGAAATAAAATAAAATAAAAGTTTATGATAAAATCCCTCAGCGATTCAACATTTGTGTTGTAGATGGCGATACCCTAAATCTAAGCCTTCCTTGGTCCAGTAACTCGAATGTAAAAAATATAATTACACTACTGAAAATAAAAAGAAATTAATTCCTTGAGATCTAGTGCTTAGCATAGATGGAATGAAATTACACTATTGAAAAGACAAGGAAAAGTTCTTGTGATCTAATGCTTGACATAAATAGAAGGAAATTACGCTACTCGTTAGAAGGGATCGCCCTTCTAATGAGTTCTTTTTCCCTTTTAGTTGAAAGGATTTTTTCTCACATGATAGCTGAAATAATTTGATTCTTGTAATGTGAGAGTAGAAAGAACTCAATCATATTGAATTGAAATAAAATAAAAGCTTATAGTAAAATCCATCGATGATTAAGTGTTTATGTTGTAGATGGCGATGCCCTAAATCTAAACCTTCCTTGGTCCAACAACTCAGATATAGAAAAGGGAATTACACTACTGAAAATAAAAGAAAAGTAACTCCTTACGATCTAGTGTTTGGCATGAATGGAAGGAAATTACATTACTGAAAAGATAAAAGGAAAAGTTCTTCCTTGTGATCTAACGATTGGCATAGATAAAAGGAAATTACACTACTTGAACGTTAAAAGTCGGTCCAACATAATAACATAGATAGGTTGTCCTAGTTTAAGAAAAACTAAGCTAAGATAAGATAAAAGATAGCCAACATTGCACTAGAAATATGATTTGATATGTTTTGGGTTGGTAAGATCCTAGAGCTCTTCAACCTTCCTCCTATTTATAGAAATTTATAGCAATTGTTGAAAATAGATCTACGTAACCACTTCTCCTATCTAGTAATGTGGAAATAATTGTCTAGATCTAAAAGATAGTCATGACTTATTAAATAACACCACGTATGCTAGTTTTTTCATGAGATGGTCATTGGCTATGCACACATCCTTCCCCTGTTACATGGATGAGAGTTTCCCTTGAGTTGTCATGTGTTTGTGATAACTATCCACTTCTCCACACGAACATGAATAATGCGCCATGAAATTAGGCCAATTTTAGCATAATTATTACTTTCTTCCTCAAATGTTTTCAACCATAGAGCTCTTATGTGAAATCAGACGAATTCGTCATTTGGCGCCATGATCGTGTTACGGTCATAACCCATCTTTAGTCATAAGGTTGTAACCCATCTTTAGATGGACCCTGATTGTAAACTAAATTGGTTGGTGAATCGGGTGTTTCTGGTGCTCTTCACATGAGCACCACTAGTTGCTGGTCCTAAGATGGACCCTAATTGTAGCCTGAATTTAGTGGAGGGAAATGGCCTTACAAGACCAAGGGTTGGTCACATTGTTGCTACATGGATGTAGACTAGTAGACGGAGCAGGAATCCTCTTTTAAGCTGGGAATGCCCCTTGTAAGACAAGAGGGGCGAATTCCAGGTAGTAATTCTAAAACTGCTTGCCTTGGAAGGAACAATCCCCTTGAATGGTATTGATTGTTGGAGTTCCCGATATACATATACCAGATGAATGCTATGGCATAGGATTCAGAAAATATATTGTTGTTGCCAACAACTGCTTGGCCAAGGTGTGTTATTGTGATTTTCTTCTCATCAATCAAGTTTTTGATCACATGTTTTAAAGAGAAACAATGTTCCATAGTATTCCCCCTGCCTTGGTGAAAACGCGCATTCTTTATTTTCGTTGTAGCCCATAGGCAATATTTTTGGTAGAAGCCTAGGCTGCATGGGAGTTAGAAGTTGTCTCTGAACCAACATAGCTAAGGTATTGGTGTAAGATTAGGCCAAAGGAGTAAATTGCATCTGAGGCTGCACCGTACTTGTTTATTTATTTTAATTAGAATATTGAGGATTCCTTCTAGGTTTTTATGGTTGTTGTTGTTGTTGGTGTTGTTATTGTTGTCATCTTTGTTCCAACAGAGGAGGCATCGGCCTCCCTTGTACTAAAGCAGTGAAATGGTTAGTTTCTATTGGATGAGGAGCAAGTATCCCTATTTCTAGGAGTATAACTACACGACCTCTCTTCTTACTTAGCTTTCTGCACAGGGGTGGACTGCTAGAGCCATAGTGAAATTGTGCCGACTCGGACTCCAACTTCCACTTGTTCTCCTATGCAAATAAGTTGAGAGAAGTTGACATATGCATATGAGATCAGATATCCATATATGTTTGGATTAGCCGAATGAACAATCATGAAAATATATTCTTCCTAGCTCGTTAATGGGTATTTTCATTTGTAAGGCTACGGCTCTCCATCATCCAATGTAAGCCAACAAAATCTCATCGCTTTTCTGTTTTAGGCCAAGAAAATATTCCCTGCATGGTGCACCGTTTAGGTTGTACGCAAAGCAGTTGATGAAAGCTTGGAAAGATCTTCCTAAGTTATAAGTTTGTTGTGATCGAGCGTTGTGTACCAACTAAGTGCATCATCCCTCAGGGATTTTTGGAGCAATCGGATTAGGATACCATCAACCCCTGCTATAGTATTGAGTTTACCACAAAAAGCTTTTTAATGAGCGGCGGGACATTTCATTCCTTTGTACCATTAAAAGTTGGGGATTTCAAAGTTAGGAGGTAACTCGGCATCAAAAAAGGGAAATAGGTCCTTTAATGATGTGGATGGCATTTCTACTCCATGTTGCTTTTGAAGCTCATTTCTCATAGCCTTGAGCTAATCCTCTAAAAATCTCATGAGTTCATTGATCTCAGATATTTGTGATTGTTGAGTGGGGGCCCATTCCCCTTAAGAAGCTCAAAAAGCTTCCTCTTCATAATGATCTACCTTTCATGTGTTTTGGTTGTCCCTGGCGGGAGGATTTTCCTGGTGGGGTACAAACAGGGGGGAGTTTGGAATGGATTTCCCACGGCAAGGTGAGTGATCACTCCCCAAGTGTAGGGTTGTGATGTAGTAATAAACTCGGTAAGACCGATGTTGAATCCCAAGGGATTGATACCTGTACGTAATCTAAAACTAGCTAGAACTAAAACTAGAATGAGATGAAATCTAAATCAAATAAAATTTAAGGAATAATTGTGAAATAATTATCTAAAAATTTAAAGAATTCAGAGATAGGAAATTAGGGATTCAGAGGATTCACTTGTAGAGATCAAGGAGATCTTACGCCTGTATCAGAAACTCAACTAGACTTAGAGTCCATCTTCATCCAATTGAAGGTGTAACCATGGAAATCAAACTAAACTTACTTTGATTTAGTTTTCAAGAGATGAAAGGTATATGAATTAGAATGGATTCCATCACAAAACCATGCCCAAGAGACAAAGTAAACAACAAACTTAAACTAATTACCAACCAATCAATCAATGTATGAAGGTTAGGAAGGGTACCGTCATCCGACCATGCCCAGGAGATAATGGTGAACAATAGGGCTTCCTGACATCATAAATATAAAAAGGAATGGGCATATTCAAAGCCATCGCAGATATATTGTAATTTAAGTCATAACACATCATTAAAAACTGAAAGCATTTCATAAAATCAACTAACATCAAAATCAGTTCATGAACAATGAATCAAAGCCCTAGAGGTCTTCCCATCGCGCCACAAGCTTCACCTCTTAGCCCTAGCTAAGAGGTTTAGCCGGCCATGGTGCGACTCGATCTCCAAAAAAAAAAAAAGAAAAAGAAAAACAACAATAAAAGAAAAATTAAAACTCTCACTGTCTCTCTCTCTCTCTCTCCCTCTGATCCACGTCCAAGCCTTCAAGATCCCTTTTCCCACGTTCTCCCTTTCCTTCTTATATCATGCATGAGGTGGTGGATGGGAGGCTGGAGTCGGTGAGAATTTCTGAAAGTTCTTTGTGCAACATGATTTTAGAAACTGCCTGCGTAACCTTCCTTGGGCACAGGAGCATATGCTCGCTACTGATTCAATCATGCATCTGGCTACACCGTGATGATCCACACACACTGCTGATATCTAAGTTTCTATCACACAAAATGGACCGTTCAGATTCACGGATGTTGTCGATTATAAAGGGAGTGGATTTCTTGTTTAATCCAAGAAGAGGCTCGAGCAATCATGGCAGATTTTTAGTCGAGGGGTTTTTCTTTGATCTGATGGTTGTCGATGGCTCAGATGGGTCACAGAGAGCTCGTGGACCACCAAAATCAGCCATTTGGAGGTGCTCTATTATGCATAGCAAAGAAACGCAAAACTGGTTACATTCGATCCGTTTTTTGGAGAAGGTATCAACCACTCCATCCATTCTGTCTCCATATCAAGGTTATTGATCTGCTTGACTACCATATGGATGGTTCGAATCGTCGAAAAGATCAAACTCTGGGCCATGCAACTCCCCGAAAATTCCAATTTTTTGAACGCAGAGCCTTCGCAATTCCTTGCGCTATGCTAATGGTGGGGCCCATTGTTGATTTCTATGGGAAAATCCAAGCCGTCCATTGGATTCTCTGTAAAATTTTCGTGCGGGAGGAGTGGTTTTTTATTTCCGATATAGCGGCCCATTGAATCTATGCTTCAGCCGTCCAACCTACATTTGTGACTTCCTATGCATGCACTGCTCATGAAAATCAGACCTCAGATCATAGTATGGTCGATTTGCCCTCCTAAAGTCTCTGAACGGTGTGGATCATCAATATGTGTGATGATGGTGGCCCACCTGACGTCGACCGAAACTCCCTGTCAATGTTTTCACGCCATTGAAAATGGAAATTACTGTTTTAGTGAGAGAAGTCGGGTCAGCGCCTGCTGACCGACTTGGTTCGTTCGGTGCACGGCGAGTGCACGACTTCTGTGCACTCCACTTTTTTAAAGTAGGCCCCGCCTTAATGTGTATGCAAAATCCGCTCTGACGATTTATTTTTCCACCTTAGTTAAGAGGTCAAAACCAAAATTAAAGTATATCCAGATACCAGGTGGGCCCCAATTCACTGATTTATGGGCTAATCTATCCGTTGGGCCACTTCTAGAGGGATTCAACGGCTAAAATTTGACATGTACGGTTAATTTATGATCCTCAGGCCATGTATGAAGTTTTGAACAGAGAAGATGGTGGGAACCTTATGATCTTGCATTTTGGACCAATTTCGGGTCACTTGAGCTTTAATTTCTCGATTTTCTTAGATCTCTAGCGTTGATCCTGGTCTCATGGAGTCTGTCCCTTGCCTTTGGTGTCATCAGAGTATTAAATCCATACTTTATGCACCCTATTCTAGTCCAGGCTGGTAAATACGCCCTACATCACAAACATACTTAAATCGGGCCGTTAAACGGTATCATGCTCGTAAAATTTGATAATAACTGGGGTCTAATATGCAATATTTGACCCTCAACAATGAGCCTGTCTCTTAGGATAACCAAGTGCAGAGGGTGAAGCTTAAGTTGGATTGGATTATTGTAATGTCCCGAAAATCCAGGGTCGAGCAAAGCTTAACTCCTGAGTTCCAACACATCACTTATGCAACATAGATATTAATGTTTAAATGTTGTCCATATTAGTGCATTAAACATGAGTGGGATTACACGAAAACAACATATCATACTCCAGAGTTAATGTAATTAAGTAAGCGAAAGACTGAGATAAATATATAGAGTATATACGTGTTTCATAACCTCTAGATTATGAACATGCTATCAGGCTGAATAAATACATAATTTGTTTCAAAATATACAAAATATCAAAATATAAATGTTTAATTAATCCAATATCCCTGTAATCCCAGTGACACAACTCTAGGTTTACACAGACCCACCTGAGAGCTATACATAGGAGAACTCTTTCTCCTCGTCAATGAAATCTAGCTCCTTCGCGAAAGCCTCGTCGTAACTTGCATCTAAATCAGAGTCTGGTTGGTGCTTTAAAACACCATCCCAACTTAGTGGTATTATAAGGCAAAGGTTAACATATTATCTATTTAGTCAAGTAGTAATGATAAGGTAGTATAACAAACATATCCTAAATATTCTTGTTAATACAGGGATGGTATGTTGTAATGATACATGCCCTCTCTTGCACTCCCTCAGCGACTTCATCTAACGATCGCGTATGGAAAACTCCCTAGACGTGCGCCCTGACCAAAGCATATGCAATGCTATGTATGGTCGTATTATCTAAGTAATTTATTAGGCTTATTCATACAGTAGATTCAGGAAGTTAAGGTACCTCCTTTTTTATCATTTACCTAAACAAGGATCTATGTAGGGTCGTCAATCCTAGTTAATTACATACGATAGACAAATTGTAGGGCATCACCGTTGATGAAAATAGTGGATATGCAAGTTCAAGAGTTTACACTTGAGGTCGCTACGGGGAGGCTCGTCACCTTAGTGTAGGCTTAGTTTATACTCGAAGTCACTACGGGAGGCTCATCACTTGAACATAGGCTGACAGCTCGAATATGGTGTCCCATACACCACCATATTTGACTCACGAGTTTGGGTTGCTCACTGGTCACTACGGGGAGGCTCGTCACCCTAGCATAGGCCGACAGCTCGACCATAGTGTCCCATACACCACCATGCTTGGCTCATGAGTCTTAGCAGATCTTGGTACTATGGTTGAAAAGGGCTTTACATTGATAAGCGGTACCTTCGATTCAAACAAAAGCGTCCATACATGGTAAACACACAATAGGACAATCGGGTTATTTGACAAATACGATTAGTATGAGCGCATGCTAAGTAAATCGACATGGAGCGCATATGTACTCCACATGGCCTAACCACTATCGACAATCACCATGCGGCTTGGATTCATTGAACGTATCTAATGTGGCAAAATTAGTCCAACCACTCAATCAGAAACCGTTATCGATTGCCTGGACTACGTAGTAGTCTCAAACATTACTCAAATGCAATAGGTAGTCACATATGTTAATCATAATAACATTTAATGAACAATTCAAACATAATATTCATTTGAGTATTTTATCAAACACATTGAACAAGTTATTGTACATATGCATTTCATCTATAAATCACATAGTAGCAATTTACATAACATGAAAAAAATTATAGGTATGGATAAGGTAGTTGAGAATCCTATCTCAACACTCTTATTAAAAGCGTTCATCAAACAATTTCTCATTCAGACATTTTATCAAACACTTAGGTTACACATTACTACATATATGAACAAAATTAGTTATATTATACATTATGACAAATCCTTTTATAAAGGAGTTATCATACATTCAATAAACATGTATTCTAGATTAATAGACATGACAAGCATAAATCATAATTGCACTTTCATTCAAACATTTCAACAAACACATGAAATGTAGTTTATATTCACATAGTTCACACAAATGTATAATTTATCGAATACATCGTATCTAGGATCATATAGCAACAATCAAGTCAGACATAAATCATTGTTGACATTGAAAGCCTTGAAAACCATAACCTAAACGTTTATACTCAACACCTTCTGTCGGATTCCTCGTTTCCAACTTGGTTGGAATCCTACGTCCCCGTATACAGAACAATGGTACCTAAACATCGAAATAAGTTAGCCATTTCATTGATTCCTCTATTTGGATTCCTAAACAAGATTAGGGTTAGGATTTCTTATCCAAATCGAAGTTAGAATCGATGGTGGGGTGGCGATTCGGTATGTGGTGTAGTGGGAGTGAATCCCAGCAATGATCTATTGATCTCTCTCTTTGCTCCTCACTCTTTTCTCCTTTTCTCTCTTCTCTCTCTTAAGGTTAGAGAAATTCGTATGGAATGAGAGAGAGGTGGTTTAAGGTCCTTAAATTGGCCCAAAAGTGATGTCAATGGCCCCAGGGCCATGGTATACTTAGGTTATAGCCAAGGGCGACTATTTCTGACGAATGAGGCTCATTTGGAGGTCCATTACCTGTCTATGTCACGAAATAAGTCCCTTAATAATGGATCTAGGCCAGGTTATGATTTCGGTACAATCGGATTAGTGGATTGACTGTGAAGGACTCGTATCAGATCAACGGTCGTTGTCACTTGATCAGGGCCACAAGTATACCGATAAGAGCAGGAAAATTTTCCTGATCCATGGGTTTAGTTGGGTCAGAATCTGATAATCTGAAGTCTTTAATTTCACCTGCAAGCGAACGGTCTAATTTACTTAAGTTCTGGTTCATTTTCTAAAGATATTCATGTTTCTCATACACTTCACTCAAGGCTCAAGTTGTGTGTTTCTAGATACTATTTGGGTTCGATTCCCGCAATGGTTGTCAAGCCCAATAAGGTAGTTATAACTTTATAGTTTTGCAGTAATTGGACTTTTGACGGCGGTCCAAGTCCGATATGGAGTTTCAATGTGCTCCCGAGAGCAACTGGGTTTTGAAATTTCTCCTAGGTTTTCAAGTAATGTTGAGTTAACAATTTTAATGGTTTTGGGTCTTGCAGTTTGTATAGATAGTGGTTCAAGCTAACCCACCAATAAATTTAGTTTAGTACTTAATTAATTTTTATTTAATTTCCACAGTATACAGTCTTTAGGGATTTTTGCTTGAGGTAGTACTCGGATCTTTGTATAGATTTTTTCAAGACGTTACAATCTACCCCCTTTAAAGAAAAATTTCATCCTCGAAATTAGTACCTTTTCATACTCGAGGATCTAAGGGTATTTCTTATGGACTTCGGCTTCCGTTTCCCAAGTCACCTCTTCCTCAGTGTGGTAAGTCTAAAATACTTTCACAAGAGGGATAATTTTGCTACGCAGCACCTGTTCCTTCCTATCTAGGATACGTGTTGGTTGCAGTACATAGGTAGCATCATCACTTACCTGCACCTGCTCTCACTTGATAATGTGAGTAGGATCAGGAACGTATTTCTTCAGCATCGATACATGAAATACGTTATGCATGCCGGCGAGTGGAGTGGGCAAAGTAAGGCGGTATGCTACTACACCTACTCAATCTAGAATCTGGAATGGGCCTATGAATTAATCTCGGCATAAGCTTCTCCTTCTTGTCAAAATGGAGTACTCCCTTCATGGGGAAAACCTTAAGAAACATATGGTCCCTAACCTTGAATTCTAACTGTTGTCGTCGGGTATCGACATTACTCTTCTGTCTTCTCTGTGATGCAAGGAGTCAGCTTCTAATAATATCAATCTTCTCTGAGATCACCTGAACCAATTATGGGCCAATCAGGCTCTTCTCGCCAACTTCTACCCGACAATGTGGTGCTCGACATAGGCGTCCATACAATGCTTCGTAGGAAGCTATGCCAATGCTCGCTTGGAAGCTATTATTATAAGCAAATTCTGCATAAGAAAGACAGTCATCCCAACTGTCCTTGAAATTAAGTACACATGCTGGAACATATCTTTAAGTATTTGATTTACCTGTTCGGTCTGCCCATCTGTCTGTGGGTGGATCGAGGTACTGAACTGCAGCTGCACTTCCATTACTTCTTAGATTCGAGTCTAGAAAATGGACGTGAATAGCGTGTCTTGATCCGACACAATCTCCATAGAAACTCCATGCAGTCATACACTCTCCTTGATGTAAAGCTTGGCTAAATCATCTATTGAGTTTGAAACTTTAATTGGGAGGAAATGAGTCGATTTCATCAATTGGTGTACAATCACCTAAATGGAGTCATGTCCCTTCCTTGTCTTTAGTAACTCGAAAATGAAATCCGTAGATACGAAGTCCCATTTCTGTTCAGCTATGGGCATGGGCTGAAGTAAAACAGGAGGTCGGTGATGCTCGACATTGACCTACTGGCATGTGAGACAATAAGGTACAAAATCTGCTATCTGGGCCTTCATGTTGTCTTACCAGTATGAACGCTTCAAATCCCGATATATCTTTGTACTACCGGGATGCATTGTCAATCTTGAATTATGTGCGACTTTCAAAACCTCTCTCCTCAAGTCATGGAGATTCGAGATGCATAAGTGGCCACGATATCTCAAACCTCCATCTAAGCCAAGTATCCATTCGGAGTCTTCACTGTCATTCACTCACCTTCTCATCTTCACCAACTGTTCGTCTTCTTTCTGTGCCGCAATGATTCAGTCATCAATAAGCGGCTGTACATGGATGTGTGCAACGCTCTTGAACGGCTCCTCCATTGTAAACCTCTGTTCAAAGTCTTGTAAAAAATCTACCATATTCCATTCTTCTATCATCAGCAGAGCTACAAATTCTATTGTCTTCTTATGGCTCAACACATCAGGCACGAGGTTTGCCTTTTCAGGATGGTAGGAGACCTCAAACTTGAAGTCTTTCAAGGTTTCCATCTAACGTTGTTGCCTCATATTCAGGTCTCTCTGCATGAATATGTACTTGAGGATCTTGTGGTCACAAAAGAGCTCAAACTCTTCTTCGTAGAGGTATTATCTCCAGAGCTTTAATGCGAAAATAACCACTGCCAATTTCAGGTCATGTGTAGGGTAATTTTCTTTGTGTTTTCTCAACTGTCGTGAGGTATAAGCGATCACTCTGTCCTTCTACATAAGAACATAACCCAGACCAACAAGGGAGGCATCGGTCTAGATAGTGTACTTGACCCCCTGCTCTAACAATACTAGCACGGGTGCAGATGTCAGCTTATCCTTCAATTCTTGAAAGGTTGCTTCTGCTTTCTCGTTCAAGGCGAACTTAAGATCTTTATGAGTGAGTTACGATAACGGTTTGGCTATCTTGAAAAAGTCTTTAATGAAGCGATGATAGTAGCCAACAAGTCTGAGAAAACTCCTCACTTCTGTAACCGAACCAGGTTGCTCCCAGTCCAGAACCACGTTCACCTTGGCAAGGTCCACAGAAATACCTTCCTTAGACACTACGTCCCAGAAACTTGACTTCTTCCTTCTAGAAGTCGCATTTTCGGTACTCAGTAAACAACTGATTTTTTCTAAGAGAATCGAAGACTGCTCGCAGGTGCTCTTCGTGATCCTTTCAGCTCTTAGAGTATATCAAAATGTTATCTATAAATACAATGACAAACCGGTACAGATATGACGGAAACACCCAGTTCATGAGGTCCATGAACACGGCCGATGCATTTGTAAGTCCGAACGACATCACGAGAAATTCATAGTGTCCAAAACTTATCCTGAATACTGTTTTCTGCATGTCTTCATCCCTGATGCGCAACTGATGATATCTAGACTGTAAGTTAATCTTTGAGAAATATCGTGCCCCTTTCAACTGGTCGAACAGATCATTTATCCTGAACAAAGGATACTTTTTCTTCACTGTCGCTTGGTTCAACTTGCGATAATCAATACACAACCGCAGTGATTCATCTTTTTCCTTTATAAACAATATAGGTGCTCCCCAAGGGGATACACTAGGGTGTATAAAACCTGCATCCAATAGATCAACGATCTGTCTCCTCAATTCCTCCATTTCACATGGAGGCATGCGATACGTTAGTAGAAAAATGGGTGTCGCACCAGGCACAAGGTCGATAGTAAAGTCGATCACGCCGAGGAGGTAGTCCAGGTATCATTCTGAACACATCCATGAAATCTTAGACTATAGGCATGTCTCCAAGTGTCAGACCATCAACATTCTCCAATAAGGAAGCGTAACAACTTATATGGTAGGGCCAACTGACCTGCACTGGGAAAGTAATGGTCGTGCCCTCAAGTGCATGTGCTGTCACCAATCTGGTATCGCAATTGATCTCTGTCTTCATTTTGGTGAGTCAATCCATGCCGAGAATGACGTTGTAATGATGCAGCGAAGACAATGAAGTCAATGCGTACCGTTCTGCTCCCTGAGTCTATCGGATAATCTTTACAAAACTTAGTAGCATTGGAGAAAGTTCCTGTCGCATTAAGAACTCTCATCCCAACCATAGGTGTAGTGCTCAACCCTAAGCGCTTAACTATAGAGCAAGACATTATCGAAATAGTGGACCCGGTGTTCACCACTAGGAATACAGGTGTACCTTGAATGTGGACAGTGACTTCAAAGGCTAAAGGCACTGCAGTTGTTGTCTCAAATCACCAACTGCTAGTGCATGTACATGTGCTTGTTGAGGATGATTCGGTTACGCTGCCATGGGTCATTGAGGCAGCCTATTTTAAGGCATAGGTGGTCGGAAAAATGGTTGTGCTGGTGGTGCCAATCGCAGAGGTGGAGCTAATATAGCTTGTAGTTGCTGACGATTGATCTTCTAAGGCGACGTAAAACCATTATCCCTCATCTTAGTAAAGCAGTAGGTATCTATATGGCCCATCCTCTTTTAATAGGTGCACCATAAATCTGATCGCCTCGACTAGGTCAGTGGAGTCATAAGCCTGGGAGGTGAATCTGCACATGGCCTCTTGCTGAGGAACGGTTGGTTCGACAAATTCGGTCGAGGCCTTAGGCCCACTAGTAAACGTGTGTGAGACAGTCTGTCTCCAACCTGCTCATCTCGCAAGGACATGTTTATTAGCATAACATAATTGGGAATGCTAGCGCAACACATCTTCGTGCGGATATCGGGCCGCAGATCATCTGAGAAATGTCTCATCTTCATTGACTCATTTGTTAGGATCAAAGGAGCATATCTGGCTAGCTCTGTAAATTTATTCTCATATTCTAACACAATCATTCCTCCCTGTCGGAGGTGAAGAAACTCACCCTTCTTTTCATTATGGTAAGTGAGAAGGAAGTACTTCCCATGGAAGCGGCTCTTAAATGCATCCCATGTCCACACGTGTCCTGTGGGAACTGTTCATAGGATGTAGTCCCACCATAAACTAGCCTCCTTCTTGAACATATAGGTGACCAGCTCAACTTGTTCTAACTCAGTGCAGTGCAACGGCTTCGGCATCTTAGAGATGCGATCTAGCCAGTATTCGGCTTCCTTGGGCCTGTAAGTGCACGCAAAGGTGGGAAGTCAAAAGTGTTGGAAGCGTTCAAACTGACCGCTGGTATTCACATTTCCAGCAGGGTGCACAGGTGGTGTAGGCGGGACCATATTCATGTTTTGGGCAATGGCCCCCACAATAGTGGTCAAAAAATGTTGTTGCTGCTGTATAGAAAATATCATCTACTCCAACTTATAGGAGGAGGAGTCGACTGAGGTACATGTAGCGTCGATGAGGATGCATGGTTCTGTTCTGGAACTAATTGTGCAAAATGTATTGGCCCATTTATGGGACCGACTGAGAATCTGGCGTAGTCTCAGGCTAGGGTCCGTCTGGCTATCGTTCTGGGGAGGTGTCCCATCAATCAATCCGCAAAGTGCAAGACGTGTCATATTATGAGTGGTTTTCAGGGGCATTCCCAATATACGACATAGGGTGCAACATGTGTAAGATTTTGAATACCAACACTTAAATTTTTTTCAAGCATTCTATACATTCCAAATCAAAAGAAGCTTCATGCATTTCATTTAACCAAAATTGTCACAATACATGAGTTGTAAACTTACATGGATCATGACAGAAGATGCATGTAAGCTAATCTGGTCGAAGTTTCATACTGACTAATCCAACATATAACTAAGTCTACCAAGGCTATTACATAAAAAGAAAAAAATAAAGTAAACCAAAAGATGATTGCAACATATGTCTACTCGTCTGACTCTTTTGATGGTGGAGAAGCACCCTTATCCTGCATACAGCATAGGAAGGTCTTCAGAGTTCGAGGCATCCTCTTAAATTTCTGTTTCAGATAGGCCTGATTCTCTTCAAGCTTTTGCTTCAATTTGTCCTGGGTCTCCTTGATTTCCTGACTCATGGCGCCCTGATTCTCTTCAATCTGAGCCATGCGGGCTTCTAAGGAAACCCGATCATGGTGGTCGTCATGTGTAGTAGTAAGAGGCTCCCTATCTACATCTTGGGCCTCCTCTTCTTTCTCTTCCTGCTCTTCCTCATCACTTCCCTCTTCATCACTGCCTTCCCTCACACTTCCTTCCTTCTCACTTTCTTCGTCTATTTCATCTTGCTCCTCTTCTTAACTACTTTCCTCCTCTTCCTCTATCTCGTCCCCATACTCATCAAGCCTTACTTGTCGCTGCCTGGGGCCTATGTCCATATTGTTGAGTGTAGTGTCACTGATGATATGAATTGGGGCAAAGTCACCCATATGAAGTTTAAAACTGAAGTGGTAGGAAATTTTACAAATAAGTCAACCGAAGGTAAGTGAGGCATCTCCCCGTATAGATCGTACAGTACCCACAATCTGAGATAGTACGAATGTAGGCAGACATAGCTTGTCTCCCTGACCAACTCTTTATAAGTGTTGAGGGTCAAATATTGCATATCAGACCCTAGTTATTGCCTAGATTTACGAACATGGTATTGTTTAATGGTTTGATTTAATCGTGTTTATGATGCAAGGTACATTTGCGGGCTTGGACCGAAACAAGGTGCTAAAAGCTGAGATTTAATGCTCTAATTTCACTAAGGCAAGGGACAGACTCCAGGGGACCAAGATCTACAGGTTTAAATGTCAGAGATCCGAGAAAATCGAGAAACTGAAGCTTGAATGGCCTGAAAATTATCCAGAATACAAGATTACAAGGTTCCCACCATCCGTTCGGCTAGTAACTTCATAAATGTCCTGGGGACCATAAATTAATCATACACGTCAAAAATCAGCCATTGGATCATTGTGTAAGTGGTCCAACAGATAGATCAGCCCAGGAATCTCCGATTCAGGGCCCACCTAAAATCTAGATATGCTTCAATTTTGGTCTCAACCCCTCATATTAGACGACAAAGAGGATGGACAAAGTGGATTTCTCATATACATCACAGTGGACCTTATATGTACATCGAGTGTACACAGGGTGCAAGTGCACCAGTCGTGCATTAGTAACCAAGATCGGGTCAAAGTCGGCTGACCCAACTCATTCCGCACCACTAACAGTGGACGCACCAACGTCTGTCATTTTCCCTTAGTGGGGCTCACTCCTCATCCAAATCATCAATCTAGACCGTCCATTGTGTATAGAGGGAGGGGGGGGGGGGGGGGGGGGGGGATGTACTAACCTCACCTAGGTGACCTTTTGACACCATACAAGTGATTGTAAGATCCTAGCCATTAAACACAGGATAGACGGCGGAATAAAATATTGTGTGAGCCACACCGATTTCACTTCCAAAACGCTCCTTCCTTGATGGTTTTTCGTTCTGAATTCAATGAACGGTGTGGATTTTCCACTTGACTTCAATAAATGGGCCATCACACTTCACAGAGTCGACATGTGTCGACTCTGTTTTGTAATAGAGGCTGCAGTTCTTTCTTGTGGGCCACCATGGTCCATGATCTAGATAATCGAGACCGTTCATCAGGCTTAAAAGGGCCCTATACACATGACCTAGGTGTCGGAATCATGGAATGAAACAAAGGACGACTTTTGATCTTCCAAACACAGAATAGACGGTGTAATGAAATAAAATGTGGGCCATCACGGTTTTGATCCAAAACTGATCAGATATGAATGGTTTTACGTGCTCCATACAATGGATGTTCACTTCCCAAGTGCAGGGTTGTGATGTAGTAATAATTCGGTAAGACCGAGGTCGAATCCCAAGGGACTGAAACTTGTACGTTATCTGAAACTAAGTAGAAATAGAACTAGACTAAGACGTAATCTAAATCAGGTAAAATTTAAGGAACAATTGTGAAATAATTATCTAAAACTTAAGAAATTCAGAAGAGAAAAACTAGGGATTCAGAGGATCCACTTGTAGAGATCAGGGAGATCTTACGCCAGCTTTAAGACTTCAACTGGACTTAGAGTCTTATCTTCATCCAGTTGAAGAGTGTAACCATGGAAATCAATCGAACTTCCTTTAATATAGTTTTCAAGAGATGAAAGGTATATGAATTAGAGTGGATTCCATCACCAAACCATGCCCAGGAGACAAAGCAAACAACAGAATTAAACTAATTGCCAACTAATCAACAATGCATGAGGGTTAGGAAGGGTACCGTCACCCGACCATGCCCAGGAGACTATGGTGAACAACAGGGCTTCCTGATGTCATAAACATAAAGGAAGGAAAGAAATACCTACAGCCATCATAGACCTATTGAAATGCAAGTCACAATAAACCATTAACAGCTAAGGAATTCCTTATTAATCCAACTAACATCAAATTCAGTTCAAAAGGATGAATCAAAGCTATAGAGTCTCCCATCTCAATATAACCTTCACCTCTTAGCCCTAGCTAAAAGGTTTAGCCAGACATGGATGGGTTGGATCTCTTAAAAACACTTGGACAATAATAAAAAAACTCAAAAACTCTAGACTTTCCCTCTCTTCTCTCTCTCCTTCCAAACGTCCAAGCCTCCCCCTTCTCTCTCTCTTTCTTCTTCTTTTATAACCAGCAAGGAACAGGTCAGTTTGAAGAACCGACACTATTGGTGAGACTCGAGAGGCGGTGGAATGCATTTTTACGCACTTATGCAGTAGAAAATGCAAACAGCTCACGTTTGGAAAGTTTTTAGGACAACTGGCCGTCCTCATCTTCCATTTGGTCTTCATGGAGGGGATGGTCCCAACTTTAGGAGCTTATGGATGGTTCAGATTGCCAGTCTGATCACCGATGGTGGCCCACCTAGATCGAGCTTGCGCAACATTGTGTTGTGAATGTCGGTGGGCTTATGATTAGTTACGGTTGAAAAATCCATTCCGTTCATTAAAATCTGGACGAAAAACCATTGGGGTAGGCAGAGATCAAGTTGATTTCGGTGTGGCCCACAAAACTCTTCATTCCACCATCCATCTTTTGTTTAATCACGATCCACATGTGTACACGTGCATGGGCTAAAAAGGAAAGCTAGATGTGGTCACGCACCCCCTCTGGACACGTTTAAGGTTCAGATTTTAAAAAATGTTGATTTGTGGGGCCCACAACCACAAACCCACAGTCGGATGTCCGTCCGCTGTCTCCTGGTGGGAGACGGATCGGGTCAAGGCAGTTAATGTGGTCTTGATGGTTTGGCGCACGGTGGCTGTGTACACGTTATATACACGCACTCCCTCCAGGTAGGGTCCATCGTGATGTTTACGAGAAATCCTCTCCGTCCATCTATTTTTTCACCTCAATTAAGGCGTTGAGTCCAAACTTGAAGTGTATCCAGAGATCAGGTGGGCCCCACTTAAGGATTTAAGGGGCAAATCTGTCCGTTAGGCCACTTTCACAGCGATCCGGGAGCTAAAATTCAACGTGTACGGTTCATTTATAGTCCTCAGGCCACATATGGAGTTTCAAGCTGAACGGATGGTGGAAACCATGTGATCTTGCATTCTGGCTGACTTTCAGGCCACTTGAGCTTCAATTTCTCGATCTTTCAGCCTGTAAATCAGTCAATCTTGGTCCCTTGAGGTCCGTCCATTGCCTTTAGTGTCGTCAAAGCATTAAATCCATGTTTTAGCACCTTATTTCGATCTAAGCTCGTAAATACACCATGCATCATAAACACGATTAAATCGGGCTGTTAAATAGTGTCCTATTCGTAAATCTAGATAATAAATGGGGTCTAATATGCACTATTTGACCCTCAACACAATCCCTAACCAGCATCTTGCTAGTCTCGATCAAAGTACGCCAAAAATGAGTTGAGAACTACAGTATAATTTTCTATGAAACCGAGTGATATTGTGAAAAATGAATTAGATACGAGAAATCTAAGATTCATGAATGTTGAAATTTATTTTCTCCTGGACTCAAGTACACAGTGAACTTCATAATCAAGTTTAAAGTATTAATCCATCAATTACAATAATTCTAAACATTGAGTTCCATGGGTGTATAGTGTAATCTCGGCTTATCATCATTAAAATTCAATTCATTATTTCATGATCGCATTGGTAACCACAAGAGCATTTAGGACACCTAAAACCTAACTAAAACGTGCCTCATAGATCATTTTTTTTCTTTCTTTCAGCCTTTAATTTTTCTCTTAAGAGTAATGCCAAGGAGGGGGCTCAAATCCTCACTTATAGGGAGCAAACCTATGGTGAAGACCGTATATCCAAATCTTTTTTTTTTTCATATATCATCCATAGGGAATCAAATCATCACCTATAGGGAGCAAAACTACGGTGAAAATTATTCGCCCAACTTTTTTCAAAGGTATTTATTTTTTTCTTCTTTTTTTTTTTCAAGTTGGTTCCTTACATGTTTAGTGATTACCATGTTAACCTTTCAATATCAAACTGAATCCTTAATGTGAAAGCAAGATGTGACATGTGAAATCATGACTCCATCAATATTTCAAACTTCTAATCATGGATTAATAATTCAAACTTAATTGTGAAATTTAACAGACACTGAATCCAAGAGTCATAAATTACTAACATCACTTATTTTGTAATTCTAAATCCAAGATAACCATCAAAATCACTTCGAATTCATAAGAATTCCTAGAAAATTTTAAAAATTTTCACAATTTTTTGCTCAAGACCAAGAAAACACGGATTACAAAACCTAATCTCTCACGCCCAACCAAAAATCTACATTGTCCTCAATGTAAAAGATATATGAGCATGCAATGCACATGGGACAACGAAAGTAGCAGAGGAGTGATGGAAAGATAATACCTGGACAAAAGAATTAAGAGGCTTTCCAAAGATATCAGCGTAAGAGCGGGTTAGCACAAGAGAGAAACCAACAAAAATAAACTATCCTAAAACAATGTATAAACAAACTAACCTAATGGCATAAAACTGTCTATCCTAGAACAACATAAAGCAAACTACCCTAAACCTATGAAAGCAGTAAATTCTAATCCTCAACTGTGGAAGCACGGACAATCTACTAAATCATGCATCTAGGTTCTTCCGTCAGCCAGTATCTTGGTAAATTTCTCAGAAGGTTTTTCAACAAGATCATCCAAAAGCCCATTTTGCAGTAAGCTTAGATGTCCTGGAGCGTGAATGTCTAGAGAAATTGAGGGACCTCAGCATAAAGTTTTCTTTTAATCGTCTGAAGTGTTTAAAGTACATACAATTCACCTATGATAGATAAAATTTTGAAGTTAGTACACCATGATGAATCAGAGACTACAAGTAGATGAAATTCAGAAAAATTTGTAGTAGGTGGTGTAGTCTCAACACACGCTAAAGTTTCACTCTTTAGTTTAATTTTTAGCTCCTCCTTTAATGATAAAAATTCAGGATCTGGGAGAGGAGGTACTTCAGAATAAGGGTTCTCTCGGTCCGTGATAACTACCGAGGTATTGTCTTATGAGACACCCACTATTTCTTGTATCATGAAATCATTTGAATTTGTAAAGTGTGCCAAGCCATCATCTAAAGAGTCGAAACATTCAGTTGAAAGGTGTTCATTCATCCTATCAAGATCTGTGATGATATGTCTAATTACTCCGTTATCTTCTTCGAGAGTAGAAATGAGCATACACTCTTGTTTGTTTTCAAAGTGAGATGAAATCACCACTGGGTATGTCTCTTCTTGACCTAAATGGGTATATTCGAAATCAGAGGGTAAAGGTTTTAAGTCAAGCTTCGGGGCTTGAGGTTAGACGATAGAGGCACGACATCAGTTTGGGGCAATTCTTCAAATTGTGGCCTCCACTGGTTAACTTCAAGTACCGGTGCAGTATTAAGCAAGGCACACCTCTCCCCAATTATGTCATCATCCAAGTCATGGGAGTGTACCAGGCATGTCTCTAGAGGGTCAGAGGATAAGGTCAGACGCGTTCTATCTTCCATGAAAGAATCAATCATGTTAATGTCCTGAAAATCTTCATCATCCTCTGAGTTTCTACCGTTATTGAAAAAGATGTTTGACTCCAATGTCATATTTCTGAAAGACATAGTCATGACACCATTCCTGCAATTGATAATTGCATTTGAAGTGGCAAGGAATGGACGACTAAGAATGATAGGAATTTGAGTGCTCATGTTATTAAGGGGTTCGGTGTCCAGGATGATAAAGTCTACAGGGTAGAAAAATCTATCGACCTGGACCAACACATCCTCAATTATCCCTCTTGGTATATGCACAGAGCGATCAGCAAGTTGTAGTGTGGTTAAGGTAAGTTTTAATTCACCCAAACTTAACTATTTGTATATCGAGTAGGGAATCAGATTGACGCTTGCTCCTAAGTTAAGAAGTGCGTGATCAATTCGATAATCCCCGATTACACATGATATGGTTGGGCTACCGGGACCTTTAAATTTCTGCTGTACGTCTTGCTTCAGGATAACACTCACTTTCTTAGTCAAGAAGATCTTCTTTTGAATACTTTGCCATCTTTTGGTCGGCATAGGTCTTTCAAGAATTTGGCATATGAAGGTATTTATTTTACAACATCAAGTAGAGAAATGTTGATTTTCACTTGTTTCAACACCTCTAGAGTATCTTGAGAGTTAGAGAGAGGTTTTGGTGCAACTAACCGTTGGGAAAATGGAGCAACTGACTTCTTTTAAAGTTTCGGTTCCAATTCTTGTGGAGCAATGCTAGGTCTATCATTGTTATCCTCTTCCGGGTCCTTAGGCTTTTCAGCCTAACCGGAATAGTTTTGTCAATGGTCTTCCCGCTCGTAAGAGTGGTGATAGATTTGCCTGCTCCATCTGATCCAAAGAGCTTGAATCACTTATCTCATATTGCGGTTTGGGATTAGGGAGAGGTTGAGCAGGAAGCATCCCCTTTCCCCCAATCATTATGTGTGACTCTATCCTTTGAATGGATGATGTAAGTGATCCTATTGCTGATCTGATATCTTGGTTGAATAGCTCTTGGTCTTGAATGTGTTTTAGAACTGGATCCTCTTAAGGTTTCCCTTGATTTGGAATTTGATTGAAGAAATCTTGAGGGGTAGCAGTTTGTCCATTCCTCCAACTGAAGTTTAGATGATTTTTCCAACTGGGATTGTACATATTAGAGGTGGGTCCATTGAAAGGTCTTTGATAATTATTTACGGCATTGGATTGCTTAGTCAGAATCTCTTGAAAGGCAGATATAGTTGGACAATTTTTAGTTGTGTGATTGCTACAACCACAAATACTGCAAACAAATTCCTTACCCTTGTCCTTTCTCGATTCTATGACCTCGAATTTCTTTATGAGATTAGCCACTTTAACATTGATATCATCATCCTCTTTCAACAGGTATACTCCGCCCCTTTCCAATGATTGAGTGGGCCTAGAAGTGGTACTCGATTTTGGGTATGTGTCCCATGATTATGCATTTTCAGCAAGTCTATCCAAGTAATCCCACACATCATCGACACTTTTATTCACAAATTCTCCATTACACATTGTCTCGACCAATTGGCGCATGGAAGATGTCAGCCCATCATAGAAAAAGTGCGCAATGCGCCACGTTTCAAAACAGTGTTGTGGGCAAGAGCTGACAAGATTCTTGAATCGCTCCCAACACTGGAAGAATGTTTCATCCTCCCTTTGGGCGAAGTTCATGATTGATTTTCTAAAGGTATTCGTTTTATGATATGGAAAAAATTTCTTTATGAACTCCCTTTATATATCATTCCATGTGCCAATAGATCTAGGACATAGTGAATGTAACCATGTCTTAGCCTTTTCTTTCAAAGAAAAGGAAAAGATTTTCAGCCTGAGTGTGTCCTCAGACACGTTTGGAAAATATAAAGTGGTTATAATCTCATCAAACTCTTTCAAGTGTAGATACAGTTCTTCAGATTTAAGCCCATGAAATTTAGGAAGGAGTTGGATCACCCTTGACTTGATATTCATATGTTTCATATTTTCTGGAAAAACCATGCATGAGGGCGTGCTCACCCCCGCCGGTTGTAAATAATCTCGTAAGGTACGAGGCGGGGGTGCTTGAGGCACCTCATTGTGTTGAGGGTGATTTGCAGCCATGACCTCAATTCAGATTCTAGACTTAGACTTAAAAGAGATAAATAAAAAAAATCTAGAAAGAACGAGAGGATTTGGAAAGAAGTTACCAGATTGGAGTCCCTAAGCTAAAAACCTGCAAAACAAAACAAAATAAGTTAGTTTCTAAAAAAATAGAAAAATTTTGAAAAAGAAAATAGAAAGTTTCTAAAAATAAAATAAAATAAAAGAAAGGAAAGATGAAATAAATTAGGAAAATGTCTAAAACAAAACCTAATCTAGAAAAAACTAGAAAATCAGAAAGAGATTACCGAATTAGGAGATCTATCAACAACCCTACAAAACAGGAAACAAGTTAGAAAAATCCTAATCTTAACCTAATTCTAAAACTAATTAATTTCAAAATTATGTAGCCGTCAGTCTCCGACAATGGCACCAAAAACTTGTTCACTCCCCAAGTGCAGGGTTGTGATGTAGTAATAACTTGGTAAGACCGAGGTCAAATCCTAAGGGGCTGAAACTTGTACGTTATTTGAAACTAAGTAGAACTAGAACTAGACTAAGACGTAATCTAAATCAAGTAAAATTTAAGGAACAATCGTAAAATAATTATCTAAAACTTAAGAAATTCAGGAGAGAAAAACTAGGGATTCAGAGGATCCTCTTGTAGAGATCAGCGAGATCTTATGCCAACTTTAAAACTTCAACTGGACTTAGAGTCTTATCTTCATCTAGTTGAAGAGTGTAACCATGGAAATCAACCGAACTTCCTTTGATATAGTTTTCAAGAGATGAAAGGTATATGAATTAGAATGGATTTCATCACCAAACCATGCCCAGGAGATAAAGCAAATAACAAAATTAAACTAATTGCCAACCAATCAAAAATGCATGAGGGTTAGGAAGAGTACCGTCATCCGACCATGCCCAGGAGACTATGGTGAACAACAGGGATTCCTAACGTCATAAACATAAAGGAAGGAAAGAAATACCTACAGCCATCACAGAGCTATTGCAAGGCAAGTTACAATAAACCATTAACAACTAAGGAATTCCTTATTAATCCAACCAACATTAAATTCAGTTCAAAAGGATGAATCAAAGCTATAGAGTCTCCTATCTCACTATAAGCTTCAACTCTTAGCCCTAGCTAAGAGGTTTAGCCAGGCACGGATGGGCTGAATCTCTTAAAAACACAGACAATAATAAAAAAACTCAAAAACTCTAGACTTTCTCTCTCTTCTCTCTCTCCTTCCAAACGTCCAAGCCTCCCCCTTCTCTCTCTCTCTTTCTTCTTCTTTTATAACCATCAAGGAACGGGTCAGTTTGAAGAACTGACGCTGCTGGTGAGACTCGAGAGGCGGTGGAATGCATTTTTACGCACTTATGCAGCAAAAAATGCAAACGGATCGCGTTTGGAAAGTTTTTGGGACAACTGGTCGTCCTCATCCTCCGTTTGGTCTTCATGGATGGGGACGGTCCTAACTTTAGGAGCTTATGGATGGTTCAGGTTGCTAGTCCGATTAGCGGTGGTGGCCCACCTAGATCGACCGCAGCTCTTTTTGCAAAACAGAGCTTGCGCAGCATTGTGTTGTGAAGGTCGGTGGGCCCATGATTAGTTACGGTTGAAAAATCTATTCCGTTCATTGAAATCTGGACGAAAAATCATTCGTGTAGGCAGAGATCAAGTTGATTTTGGTGTGGCCCACAAAACTCTTCATTCCACCATCCATCTTGTGTTTAATCATGATCCACGTGTGTACAGGTGCATCGGCCCCTCTGGACACGTTTAACGGTTCAGATTTTCAAAAATGTTGATTTGTGGGGCCCACAACCATAAACCCACAGTCGAACATCCATCCGCTATCTCTTGGTGGGAGACGGATCGGTTCAAGGTAGTCAATGCTGCCTTGACGGTTTGGTGCACGGTGACTGTGTACACGTTATGTACACGCACTCCCTCCAGGTAGGGTCCATCATGATGTATACTAGAAATCCTCTCCGTCCATCAATTTTTTCTCCTCAATTAAGGCGTTGAGTCCAAACTTGAAGCGTATCTAGAGATCAGGTGGGCCCCACTTAAGGATTTAAGGGGCTGATCTGTCTGTTGGGCAACTTTCACAACGATCCGGGAGCTAAAATTTGACGTGTACGGTTCATTTATAGTCCTCAGGCCACATATGGAGTTTCAAGCTGAACGGATGGTGAAAACCTTATGATCTTGCATTCTGGCTGACTTTCAAGCCACTTGAGCTTCAGTTTCTCGATCTTCTGACGTGTAAATCCGTCGATCTTGGTCCCCTAGGGTCCGTCCTTTGCCTTTAGTGTCGTTAGAGCATTAAATTCATCTTTTAGCACTTTTTTTCGATCTAAGCTCGTAAATACACCCTGCATCACAAATACGATTAAATCGGGCTGTTAAACATTGTCTTGTTCGTAAATCTAAGCAATAAATGGGGTTTGATATGCACTATTTGACCCTCAACAATGGACGGAGTGGATTCTTCTGAAAATCCCGATCATGGGCCCACCAACTATCACAGAGTTGCGGTTTCCGCAGTAAGTGAGATTCGGAAGAAGTTAGCAACACCGCAGGCCATTCGATGATTAAGATCTGAATCAAGGCCATGATCCGGACTGTTCAAAGCCACCCCATGGACCACCGATCAAGCTCAAGGAGCCTGAATGGCTTGGATCTGGCATATGAGACGTTCCTGAGCCGAACGCAACGCACTTAAAGTTGTTGTGTAAAGGAAATAGCTACGTAAAGCAGGCTTGCGCGCCGACTCTAGCACTTTCTGCATGTGCATAGGTTCTCCAACCGACCTCCTTGCTCTATTAAAGGAAAATAAAAAGAGCGAGGAAGGCATTCAATTTCCAGGGGACGTGGAGCAGAGAGAGAGAGAGAGAGAGAGAGAGAGAGAGAGAGAGAGAGAGAGAGAGAAATATAGATAGTAACATTTATTTTATTTGTTTATTTCTGCTGTTTCTTTTTATGTTTAGCCTAATCATGTCTATTCTAGGCTAGGCCTCTTAGCTAGGGCTAAGAAGTGAAGCTTGTAACATGATGGGGAGACTTTTTACTTGTTCCTTTTGTTTAAACTAAACTGATGTTGATTTTAGAGTAATTAAGGAAATGTTTTTAGTTTTTAATGGTTTGTTGTGACTAAAATTATAATGGGTCTACGATAGCTTTGAGCATGTTCCTTTCCTTTTTTATGTTTATGACGTCAGGAAGCCCTGTTGTTCACCATCGTCTCTTGGGCATGGTCTGATGACGGTACCCTTCCTAACATTCATACATTGTTGATTGGTTGGTAATTAGTTTAATTTTGTTGTTTACTTTGTCTCCTCGGTATGATTTAGTGATGGAATCCATTCTAATTCATATACCTTTCATCTCTTAAAAACTATATCAAAGGAAGTTCAGTTTGATTTTCATGGTTACACCCTTCAACTAGATGAAGATGGGACTCTAAGTCTAGTTGAGTTCTTGAAGCAGGCATATCATATTCCTAATCTCTGCAAGTGGATCCTCTGAATCCTTTATTTCCTTTATCTGAATTCTTTAAGTTTTAGATAATTATTTCATCATTATTCCTCAAATTACTGTCGATTTAGATTTCGTCTTAGTCTAGTTCGAGTTCTACTTAGTTTCAAATAACATATAGGTATCAGTCCCTTGGGATTCGACCTTGGTCTCACCGAGTTTATTACTACATCACAACCCTATACTTGGGGAGTGAACAATAAGAAATCCACCGTAAGTGTTGAGGGTCAAATATTACATATTATACCCTAGTTATTGCCTGGATTTACGAACATGGTACTATTTAACGGCTCAATTTAATTGTGTTTGTGATGCAAGGTGTATTTATGAGCTAGGACTGAAACAGGGTGCTTAAAGTATGGATTTAACACTTTAATGACACCAATGGAAAGGGACAGACCCCAGAGGATCAATATTGATGGATTAACACGGCAGAGATCCAAGAAAATCGTGAAATTGAAGCTCAAGCGGCCCGAAAGACATCCAGAATGCAAGATCATAAGGTTCTCATCATCTGTTTGGCTCGAGACAGGCCTGAAGATCATAAATCAACCGTACATGTCGAATTTTAAGCTCATATCCCTGTGGAAGTCGTCCAATGGTTAGATCAGCCCATCAAAACTTGATTTGGGGCCCGCCTGATATTGAGAAATGCTTCAAGTTTGGTCTCAACCCCTTAATGGGGGTGGCAAAACAGATGAATGGAATGGATCTCTCATATATATCTCAAGTGACCCCACTGGCCATGCCTGTGAACAGTGCATAGGTGCACTAGACCAAGAAATCTGCTAACCCGATCTGTTTCACACCCGGAACAACGTCCGTCCATTTTTGCGTAATGGGCCCCTCCCATTGTCCATATGGACAATCCAAACCGTCCATGAGATTCACAAGGACCATATAACTTAAGCCTAGGTGGCGAAATTTCAAAAGTCATCGGAGATCCATTTTTTATCGTCCAAAAGTAAGATAGACGGTGAGAAGATCTAGTACAATGGGCCACGCCAAACATGAAACAAACCCACCTTTCCTGGCTGATTTTTCGCTGGGAATCAAATGGATGGCGTGGATTGCTCATTAAAACCTGATCGAGGACCCCACTAAGATCCAACATAAGAGTTACGCGGTCCCTGTTTTGCGGACGTCCGAAAGTTTCGAACGTTGTGGGCCAGATTGCAAGCATGATCATGGCCAGATCTTTGAACCGGTCCATCCAGGGGAGAGAGAAGTGGGTCATGAATCCAACCATGGAACCAAAACCAAGTTTTTAGATGGTCAGCCACTCCAAATCTGGATTTTACGCAAGTTTTTTCCAAGTTCTCGCCACATTAAAACAGGGAGCTGCATAAACTCTTCACCGCCCCTTACTGTGAACGTGGAGTCGGTTCTCCACTTAACCGACCTTGTGACTGACTATAAAAGGAGAGAGAGCAGGGGGTATTAGGGCATCATCTGATCTATGGCTGGGACGTTAGGAGCAGAGAGAGAGTATTTCAGATTTTTTATTTATTTTTACTGTTTCTTTTTATTATTCCTTTTAAGATTTAGTTAATCATGCCCGTGGTTAGCTAAACCTATTAGCTAGGGCTAAGAGGTGAAGCTTGTAACATGATTAGGATGCTTTCTTTGTTTTGATTCATGTTTTATTGAACTCTCTTGGATTCTAGTTTGATTATAAGGAATGTTTTTAGTTTTAATAGTTTTTTGTGACTCAAATTACAATAGATTTGCGATAGCTTAAGATTTTCTCTTTTCATGTATTGAGATTGTGAACTCGGGAACCTTGTTATTCACCATCGTCTCATGGGCATGGTTGGGTGATGGAACCCTTCCTAACTTTCACAATTCTCTCATGATTGGCTGTGAGATTGGTAAATTGTTGTTGTCTGCCATAGTCTCCTGGGCATGGTTAGGTGATGAAATCACTTCCAAATCTGCACCAATCGTATCTGTTGATGATTAGATCCATGAGAAGTTTAGAGATCTGACAAATCTCTTCTTACCAATTGGATAGGATAGGACTCTGATTCCAGTTGTGTCCTTGAATCATGTAATGTAGCTTTCTAACCTCTACAAGTGGATCCTTAACACCCTAGTTTCCTACCTTTGATATCCACAAGTTTCAAACTAATATTTTACCATTATTCCCTCGTATTCATTCGATTTAGATTTCGTCTTAGTCTAGTTCTAGTTCTACTCAGTTTCAAATAACGTACATGTCACACCCTAAACCCAGAAATCGGATCCACAGGAATCTCGATCGCCAAATCGGGTGTCAACAGCCTCTATAGTATCTCATTCTCAATTCCTAGCATCCGTCGTCTAGATTCCGATCCTGGGATCTTACAAGGAGGATATTTTTTTCAATGTACATTTAACTCGAAATAAGCATAACCATAAGATTCCCAATTCACAAAGGCAACATCATCATCACATATCCACTAATATAATTATTAAGTACAATACTAAAAGAGAAATACATAAATCGAAAATCAAGCTCCAGAATACCGCTGCACGCTCCAAGCTCAACACTGCTGCAACCTAACATCACCTGCACGTATCTATCATGCATAAACTTATAGAAAGCTTAGAAGGTGGTGTAAGTGTATGCACAAGGTAAGTGTCAAGTATTCAATACAATGCCATCATTATACAATACCGAAAATACTGGTAATCCATAAATCGTACATTATCGGAATAAGGAGAAATACTGACAAAATCATTAATTATCAGAGTAAGAAGAAATACTGACAAGATCATAAATCATACGATAATAGAGTAAACAGAAATACAGACAAGTCCATGAGTTAATCAATATTAGAATATGCAATATAGAACAGATATGTAAATGATGAGTCATAAAGAGCCAAATATCAAATGCTAATGATGCAATACAATATGCAATTCCTGATGAGTTCATGAATAGCGTCAGCTATATCTAAACCATATAAATGCAGAAACACAGTAACCCAAAATGCTATATGCTGTGGATGTAATGCAATATGCAGTGCAAATGGAACGACCATGCTGGAGTGTGAAGTTAGGATGATAGTACGCAGTATCGTAGGATATGGGGTCCATCACAAGAGACTTCTATCTAAACCAGTCTCATACCTAGATTTAGATAGTCAGATTCAATGTGGTAAACTCCTGATCTCAGATTAGTTGTGCGTCCCAGCTGAAATCCTGGCTATTGTGAAGGTACACGTAACAAATAGTTACGCACCACCAGCCCGAGTAGATAGTAAATGAATGAATGAATAAGTATGCAACTCCTGCTTAATAAGTCCACATATCAGTACAGTTCATCTCTGGGATCATCATTGGGGTCTATTACACTCTACACTAGCTTGTTACCCATATTTGAGTGCACAACTGGGTAAGTGGAGGAGACCTCATTATCTGTCTTCCAATATTAGGTCCGACTTGTCGATAGCGGACCCATTCCTCAAGCTGGTCAAACTCAACCTACGCATTGCCCCCTCACTCAGGCGAGTAAGGTCACACCCCCTCCCAACTGACCATAACATAGTGGGAGATGAGCCCTACGGGTATACGGCCCTCATGCGCTCATATATTTCACTCGGTCTCGACGTAGGGGCGTCTCTTGGCCTCGAATGTTTAGAGATTTTTACCTAGGGTCATCTATGACAGCTCGATACTAGAACAGTTTTTCGGTGTCCCATTTGGCCATCCACGATATGCCTGTGGAGGCCACAACCCTGATTTCACTAGGGCGTACAATAATCACAACACAATACAAAATGCATGAGTCATACAATCCAGTCATGCATCAATCATGCACATACTGTGCGCTCATGTGAGATAATCGCTGCCTATCAAAGAGTCTTATAGCAACCTGCCTAATGACATATGCAATGGTCAATCACATCTCATAACAAACATACAGATGATGCGTATGGGCATGTATCATGATGCTATGCTGTCATATACTCATAATCGGTATCAATAACCGGTATCGACAATCAGCATCGGTAATGTGGACATTTAACCAACATTGCCCCGAGGAATGACCCACATAGAGCCAAACATATAATGGGCCCACAGCCTCACATAAAGGCCTAATATACAATATAATGGGCCTTACTCAAGGGCCACATATGCACAATAGGCGGGCCCTGCTCATGGACCTTAAATACATGACATGTGGGCCCTACATATGGGTCTCAAATACATCAAATGGGACATACATCATGGGCCTAATATATATCACAATGGGCTTTGCCCATAGGCCACGAATACATCACAATGGGCCTTGCCCATGGGCCATGAATACATCACAATGGGCCTTGCCCATAGGCCTCAAATACATCACAGTAGGCCCCATCACATAGGCCTCCTATTCATCACATTAGGCCTTAAACACGAGCTGTATATATGTCATATAGGCCGAATATATATCACAATGGCCTCAACTATGGGTTGCATATACACCATATAGGTTTCGACAATCAGCTTTAGTAATTAAAATCGGCCTCAAAAATCGAAATCAGCCTCAACAATTGGAATCAACATTCGGAATTGGCCTTAATACTCGGCCTCGACAAGTGGAATCGGCCTATACAATCGGAATCGACCTCGATACTCGGCATCGAAAATCAGAATCGGCCTATACAATCGGTCTCGACAATCAAAATCAGCCTATACAATCGGCCTCGACAAATCAGAATCGGCCTATACAATCAGCCTCGACAAATTGGAATCGGCCTCGATAAATAGGAATCGGTCAATAATCAGAATCGACAAATCGGTCACAATAATCGAAATTGATCGATAATCAGAATCGGCAAATCGATCACGTCGATTGGTCACGACAAACGGAATCGATCGATAATCAGAATCGATAAATCGTTCACATCAATCGGAATCGACAATTGTTCATAATGATGGCCTCGATAATCAGAATCGGCAAATCGGTCACGTCAATCGGAATAGATCGATAATCAGAATTGACAAATCGGTCACATCAATCGAAATCGACAATCAGTCATGACAATCGGAATCAATCGATAATTAGAATCGACAAATCGGTCACGTCAATTAGCATCGGCAGTCAGTCACGATAATTAGAATTGATCGATAATCAAAATTGGTAAAACGATCACGTTAATCGGATCAACAATTGGTCATGACAATCAGAATCAATCGATAATCAAAATCGACAAATCGGTCACGTCAATCGAAATCAACAATCGGTCATAATAATAACCCTCAATAATCAGAATCGGCCTCGACCAAACGGAATCAGTCTCGACCAAAAGGGATTGGCCTCGACCAAACGGGATCGGTCTCGACCAAACTGGATCGACCTCGACAAATCAGAATCGGCTTTGACCAAACGGAATCGGTCTCGACCAAATGGGATTGGCCTCGACCAAACGGACTGGTCTTGACCAAACAAAATCGGCCTAACAAAAGGCCTGAGGGAAGGTTACAGTGTGGATATCTAACCACCATTGCTCATCAATGTGGACATTTAACCAACATCGCTCCTCGCTCCCAAGAAGTAGCTCACATAGGGTTGAACATATAGTGGGCCCATGGCCTCTCACAAAGGCCTTATACACAATACAATGGGCCGCATACTATCTCAACGGGCCTAATCTTATGGGCCAGAGATACATTATAATGGGTCATGACCCATAGGCCCCAGATTCAAGTATGTGGGCCCCATCATATGGGCCTCAAGTATACATCATGGTGGACCTCATGGATGGGCCATATCAATGGGCCTCAAGTGAACTTGGACCATGCCAAAATCATTTCAATAGTTGTTGGTTCAACATGTGCATCATTGTACATTATCATTTCATGGAGTACATGACCCACCAGTGATGATCAGCACCGTCTAAACATTGTCTAGGTAAACCAGCACCATTTGAACATTTTCCGTGTAAATCAGCGTTGTCCAAACATTGTCCAGTACCATCCAACACAATCTAGATGGTGTGGATTACAAAACATACAACATAGTGGGTCTTTCGATAGTTGGACGACGTGGATTACAAAACATACAACATGGTGCGTCCAACGCATACAGTCCAAGGATGGATGGTGTGGATATAAAACATATACATTACAGTGGGGGCCACACCATCTAGACAGATGAGGAAGTGGAAATACAATTCATACACTAAGGTGGGTCCCATGTGGTGGATGGTGTGAATGAAACACGCACACCATATGGACCCCACGTCCAAGTAATGGAGAGTGGTATGCTCCACTTGATATTTGAATATGTCTCGGATGGACGATGTAAATAATTCACACGTGCCATATGGGCCTCATCTAGATAGAAGGACGACCAGGATCTAAGGCACATACATCACCTGTCCCACCATCCAGCAATGGACGATTGACAGTAGAGGTGAAACACCTCCATCAGAGATGGGTCCACACATGTGGCCCACCTCAGTTGGATATAACATGTGCATGTGTGTGTATATATATACATACATATTATATTATTATAATATTATTACATTAATAATCTCAACGTCCTGCCTCTTATGTTATAATATATATTATTATATTGCTTGGTAGTCCAGCAACCACCATCTAGTGGACTGGATCGTGTGAACACAAGACACATGCATCACGTGTGGTCCCATGTGCAGTGGGCCACAGTGTGCAACATGAATGAGACACATACATCATGGTGCGGCCCGTCAAACGGACGCCTAGGATCATACATCACGGTGGAGTCCCACTAGCCAACGTCCATGCAAATGGACGGTGCAGATGGTAGATGGGACACACAAAACTTGGTGACATCACTTACAATACACCAGCAAATCCACTCCCAACACGTCCGGATGGATGGACAGTGGATAAACAGATACATCATGTTGGGCTCCACGCAGCACACCGTCCAGATGGACTGTGTGGATTTAAGACACATACGTTAAGGTGGGTCTCATCCCCACACGTGTCACATGTGTGGGATGGGCCTCACGCATCCAGATATGGACGGACAGAGTGTATATAAAACACATTCATCAGAGGTAGGCGTCTTATGGACCTAGCCAATGGATGGTGTGGAAAATGGCACACGTACATCAAGGTGAGTCCCACCCCCATGTGCCACACGTGTGGGGTGGCCCCACACTAGAAAAGAAAAGGATGGGTGCTATGGTATAATACATACCTCATGCCAGGCCAATAAAACTTGTTGTCGTCAGTAAATGCAGCTGGTAACTGCTAGAGTGAGGTGCTCTAGCCAATCCTCATCTAGATGGGTCCACACGCGTGTGGCCCACTAGTTAGTGCACTAAACTGGCATATATAGGCCACCATATACATCAGGATGAGGCCCACGTGGTGGCCCACCCGAGCTAAAATCAAGCCGATATTTTTATTCCCCTTCATTCATATCAGGTAGCAAGGCTGGCCCAATGGATGGACCGTCTGAGTCATACATGCACAAAATAGGTGGGTCACATCAACAAGAAAGGGGGGGGGGGGGGGGGGGGGAGGGGGGGGAGAGAGAGAGAGAGAGAGAGAGAGATAGAGAGAGAGAAACACCCACCTCAAGATCTTGAACACCTCCTTCCTCTAATAAGTCTTAGAGCTCTAAGGAGGTTGATTTAACGATCTAAATGGGGTTCGGTGGGCTAGATTAGTAGGGAGAATGAGTGGGAGATGGATAGATTTTGGGTGGCTTAGACGTCCCAAGCTTGCAACAATAAAGGAAAAGTGAAGAAGAAAGAGGGAGGGAGAGAGAGATAAGAGAGAGAGAGATGATGGTTTCTAGACAATTAATGAGAGAGATGATGGTTTCTAGACAATTAATGAGTTTGACTTATGGGGAAAAGGGAAGGGATGGTTGCTTGTAAGGAGTTATGGCTAGGGGTAGGGTAGGGTCATGTCACCCCTAGGGTGACATTATCATAATTATGATTTTCTAGGGAAATATAACAACAGGGATAGGTGGGTCCCGTGTTCAAGCGATCAATGGCCAGGATGATGCATAGGCCGGATCTCATAATCTGAGCGTCGCATTGACGCATAAGACATGGCGTCAGAACCGCGGTGAAGACGCAGTCAAAATGACATAGGTCTCGGGTTGAGTCAGCTTGGGTTTATAGGATATGACTCAAGAGAATGCGCAAATGCTATCTACGCGTCGCGAGTCGTCAAAATTCGACAAGGAGGACCGTGGGATCATACAGAATGGAATGGTCACTAGGATACGTGCTTGACAGTACAGGTTTCAGTCCCTTAGGATTCGACCTCGGTCTCACTGAGTTTATTACTACATAACAACCCTATACTTGGGGAGTGAACAAAAAGCCGAGTACATTTCGTGTGGTTACTCCACCTAGGGTATACATTATATGTGAATATGTGGTGGAGCAGACAGAAATCATTGGTCATTTTGGTCTATGCAAGGGTATTTCCTCACCTCCACCGCTCAAGCTGGCCACAGAGGAAACAGGTGTGGCGATTCCTTTCTCGCTCACTAGCGAGGTTTTTCTCGCTAGCATGTACAAGTCCACACTTTATACCCATGATATGGGTTATCATGTCAACATTGACTATGGCCTCCTCCCTTCCTAAAGGGATAGTAAACCGTAGTGGCTCTAGCAGTGGGTCCGGTATATGAGCATAGAAGGCATGCACTGCTCCTTCACTCGCATGGGTATTCCCCTCAAATATGGGACCCCATCCATTTTCCAAGAGCATGTCCATTACGGGGTACAACTCGAAAAGTCTTTCATCCACATGAGCCTCGAATACAAATTTTCGGTTACGGAACCTACCTAATTCGATGCCCGCCAGTAGCGATCTTTCGATAGGGATCCGTGGGTTAGGATCCCATTTTGAGCTTCTTTCTTGCTTGGCGCTCGTGTTTGCTTTGGTGCCCGTCATCTTCCTCGAACGGGTTGGGCGGCTAGGCCTAGCTTCATCCACAGACACCCTCTTCTTTCCCATAAGGGAAATGAGTGTAGAGAGGGAGAAAATAATAATAACTAGCTCAAAAGGAGCCATGGGGTTGGAAAAGCTTGAAAGGTGAGATGAGTTTGTGGATTTGGAGGGCTAAGAGGCACAAAAGAGAGCCATTGTGCTTAAATAGGTAGGAAATGGGAAGATGGAGGGTTGTAAGAAAGAGTTTTGAGGAAAATGGTGGAGGATGGGTGTGTAATGTACAAGAAGAAGAAGCTTTGTGTATGGGAGGGAGATTTGAGAGAGGAAATGTGAATTTGGAGGGGTTTGGAGGGTTTGAAAGGTTGGAAGGTGGGTGAAATGGACAAAGGGGAGCAAAGGGGACCCAAATAGGGTGGTCCTACATGAATGCAAGGCCCCACACATATGGGTGAGGGCGGCAGGCCGCTAGATCCGTGGGTTTGTAGTGGCTCGCTAGGGGAGGGAGCGACACACCGCCGTCGGGGCGGTGCCGCCGTGGTCCTTTGAACTAGTGGAGGTGCTGCAAGCTTGGGTCCCACCGGATTTTACGGTATGGGTCCCTATGTCCATAAAATGTGTTTCCTTGGTCCATTTCGTACATATTCATGCCCTTTGGTGTATTTTAAGTTTGGGATTAGCCGAATAATAGTCTAAACCCATTGATTGATGGTCTAAGGGGGAATTGAGATCATTTCACATGATCTCAGACATGTACGAATCACATTTCAATGGCTAATCTTGCCCGTCGGTGAAGCTTGGGATCCTACGATCATTTCTACATTTTTCACCCTCGCCTAAGTCAAAGTGTGTCAAAGAGCGTCGTATTACTATAACCTAGGTCCAGTTTAATCCAAATCATGCTCTGATACCAACTTGTAACATCCTGAAAATCGAGAGTTGAGCAAAGCTCAACTCTCGAGTTCCAACGCATCACTTATGTAACATAGATAATGATGTTTAAATGTTATCCATATTAGTACATTAAACATGAGTGAGATTACACTAAAATAACATATCATACTCCAAAGTTAATGTAATTAAGCAAGCGGAAGATTGAGATAAATATATAGAGTATATACGTGTTTCATAACTTCCAAATTATGAATGTGCTATCAGGCTGAATAAATACATAATTTGTTTCAAAATACACAAAATATCAAAATGTAAATGTTTAACTAATCTAATATCCCTCTAATCCCGGTGACACAACTTTAGGTCTACATAGACTCGCCTGAGAGCTATACGTAGGAGAACTCTTCCTCCTCGTCAATGAAATCTGGCTTCATCGCGAAAGCCTCATCGTAACCTATATCTAAATCAGAGTCTAGTTGATGTTTTAAAACACCGTCGTAGAGTGGGAATGAGTGATCAACTTAGTAGTACTATAAGATAAAGGCTAACATGTTATCAATTCAGTCAAGCAGTAATGATAAGATAGTACAATAAACATATCCTAAATATTCTTATTAATGCAGGGATGATATGTTGTAATGATGCATGCCCTCTCCTGCACTCCTTCAGTGACTTCATCTAACGATCGTGCGCTTTCTCACCAAAGTATATGCAATACGGTGCATGGTCGTGTTAACCAAGTAATTTATTAGGCGTATTCATATAGAAGATTCGGGAAGCTAAAGTACCTCCCTTTTTATTATTTATCCAAATAAGGATCCATCTAGGGTCATCAATCCTAGTTAAACACATATGATAAGCAAGTTGTAGGGCATCACCTCTGATGAAAACAGTGGATAGGTAAGTTGAAGAGTTTACACTCGAGGTCGCTATGGGAAAGCTCGTCACCACAGCGTAGACCTAGTTTATACTTAAGGTCACTACAGGAGGCTCGTCACCTGAATGTAGGCTGACAGCTCGAATACGGTGTCCCATACACCACCATATTCAGCTTATAAGTTTAAGTTGCTCACTGGTCACTATGGGGAGGCTCGTCACCCTAGCATAAGGCGACAGCTCAACCACGGTGTCCCATACACCACCATGCCTGGCTCATGAGTCTCAATGGATCTTGGTACCATGGTTGAAGCGGGTTTCACATTGGTAAGCAGTACCTTAAATTTAAACAGTAGCGTCCATATATGGTAAACACACAATAGGCAATCAGGTTATTTGACAAGTTCGATTAGTACGAACGCACGCTGAATAAATTGACATGGAGGCATACGCACTCCACATGGCCTAACCACTGTCGACAATCATCGTACGACTCAGATTCATCGAACTTATCTAATGTGGCGAAATTAGTCCAACCATTCAATCAAGAACCGTTACCAATTTTCTGGACTACGTAGTAGTCCCAAACATACTCAAATGTAATAGGTAGTCACATATGTTAATCATAACAACATTTAATGAACAATTTAAACATAATTCCCATTTAAGCATTTTTTCAAACACATTGAACAAGTTATTGTACATTTGCATTTCATCCATAAATCACATAGTAGAAATTTACATAACATGAAGGAAATTATAAGTATGGATAAGGTAGTTGAGAATCCTGTCTCAACACCCTTATTAAAAGAGATTCATCAAATAATTTCTCATTTAGACATTTTATCAAACACTTAGGCTACACATTGCTACATGCATGAATAAAATTAGTTATAGCATACATTATGACAAATCTTTTCATAAAGGAGTTGTCATACATTCAACAAACATGTATTCTAGATTAATAGACATGACAAGCATAAATTATAATTGCACTTTCATTCAAACATTCCAACAAACACATGGAATGCAGTATATATTCACTAGCTCACACACATGTATAATTTATCGAATACATTATATCTAGGATCATATGACGGCAATCAAGTCAAACATAAATCATTGCTGACATTGAAAGCCTTGAAAACCATAATCTAAACATTTATAGTCCGCACCTTCCGTCGGATTCCTTGTTTCGAACTCGGTTTGAATCCTACATCCCCGTATACAGAACAACAGTACCTAAACATCGAAATAAGTTAGCTATTTCACTGATTCCTCTATTTGGATTCCTAAAATAAGATTAGGGTTAGAATTTCTTACCCAAATCGAAGTTAGAATCGATGGTGTAGTGATGGTGGGGTGGTGATTCAGTACGTGGTGTAGTGGGAGTGAATCCCAGCAACGATCTACTGATCTCTCTCTCTGCTCCTCACTCTTTTCTCTTCTTTTCTCTCTTCTCTATCCTAGGGATAGAAAAATTCGTATGGAATGAGAGAGGGGTGGTTTAAGGTCCTTAAATAGGCCTAAAAGTGATGTCAATGGCCCAGGGCCATGGTATACTTAGGTTATAGCCAAAGGGCGACTGTTTTTGACGAATGGGCCTCATTTGAAGGTTCATTACCTGTATATGTCACATAGTAAGTCCCCTGAAAATAGATCTAGGCCAGGTTATGATTTCGGTACAATCGGATTAGTGGATCGACTGTGGATGACCCGTATCAGATCAACGGTCATTATCACTCGATCAGGGCCACTAGTATACCGATAAGAGCAGAGAAATTTCCTTGATCCATAGGTGTAGTTGGGTCAGAATCTGACGGTCTGAAGTCTTTAATTTGGGCTTGATTCCCACAATGCACTACCAAAAAAATGTCCAAAGGCTACGGACTATTCTGATTTTTGGCTACAGCTATAAACTATAGCTAATTTTCTACGGCTTAAAATCGTACCTAAAATTGTAAAAACCATAGTAAAAGGCTAACTCCGCCAGACGTATGTACAACCTTAGATATGTCATAAGGGACTCTACGAGGCCCTTTAAAATGTGTGTACTCCATCTAATACGTCTATCAATTTTTTAAAAATATTTTATGTAGGAACCGAAAAAAGGAACTAGATCATAAGCTTAAGTGGACCACACGGTAGGAAAGAGTGGAGATTAATCCATTGATCGATGGTGTGGTTCAATTAACTTTCGATTTGCCTAGATTTTGGGTTCAGTTCCTATAAAAAATATTAGAAAATTAATGGACGGAGTGGATATATCGATTGCATCAAGATGGACCCCACAAAGCCCTTAATAAGGTCGTCCGTCCAGATCCCGTCAAACGTTAGCCGTGGAGGGCTCATTATGGATTGTGCAATGGCTACGGTCATATTAGATTTTAGCTACGGTTAAAAACCGTAGCAGGACCATAGCCGACAAAAATGCAAAAAACCACGCTGCCTTTTTCTTTTCCCCCTCTCACGAAACACCCATTTCCCTCCACTCAACCCTATTCCCTCTCACTTCCGACCCTTTCTCTCTCTCTCTCTCTCAATATCCTGCACCCTTTTCTCTATCTCTCTCAGTCTCAATCTCACGCATCCAAGAAAAAGCCGGTGATCATGGAAATCACCGGCAACCGTCCACCCCTACTTTTGAACGTGGCTGCCGGTGAAAGGATGCGATTAAAACAGAAAACCTGGAGGGAATTTTTCATTTCCTTCTCTTATTGCAGGCACACACTCCCTCCTCTCTCTCTTTTGTTCGGTGCACTTCTCCCTGCCCTCTCTCTTCCCGATCTCTCTCTCTCCGTTCCTTTACCTTCCTCAATCTCTCTCCCTTCCTCTCTCTCCATCTCTTGATCTCCCTGATATCCCTCCCTCCATCTCTCGATCTCCCTGATCTCTTTGATCACCCTGAAAGAAGCCATTGATCGATCTCGCTCCAATAGTTGATGAGAATAGAAGAAATCAGAGCACACGAAGTGAAAGGTACTCTCTCTTTCTCTCTCATTTCCTCTTTTAATGGCAAAAAATTGGGCAGCAACCATGGCAGTGGCAGCCATATCCGCCATTGTCCATGGCCTCCTACATGTTTGAAGAAATGCTTTAACTAAGAATCCCTAGAACAGATGAAACAACCCTGTAATGGAAGTTTCCTAACTGTCCCCTTTCCATTTTGGGGCACTGAAATCAACCACACCCATGGTAAATAACATGTAGTGAAGTACCAAAAAGGTGGGGTTTTTTTTATATATTA
Organism: Magnolia kwangsiensis; assembly: GCA_037074715.1. Classification (NCBI taxonomy): domain Eukaryota; kingdom Viridiplantae; phylum Streptophyta; class Magnoliopsida; order Magnoliales; family Magnoliaceae; genus Magnolia; species Magnolia kwangsiensis. The sequence continues at coordinate 184,998,089 of CM073572.1, read as the reverse complement.
TTTTTATTATTTTTTTATAGTTTTGGTATTATTGAATAATGCCCACATGGTCTTGAGTTTTATACAACTACAAATACCTTTCCTCATAATGCTGCTACTCTCCCGTTGTTAGCTTTGTAGAGAAATTTGGGAAGAAGCAATTGGATTGAATACAAATTTGGGTTTTTTTGAGTTTTTCTTTTGGTTTGAATTGTGTTTGAGTAGTTAGTTTTTGAGTTGTTGTGGTAGGGTTCTTGTTTTTTATGCTTGTAGATTGAATAGAAATCTAGGTTTTGTTGCTTTGTTTTGGTTTGGGTTGCTGTTTGGGAAATTGGTGTGGTGGGATCTTGTTTTTGATGGTTAGAGATGAAATGGGTTGTGTTTGTTTCTTGATTTTGAGATCTAGGTATTGAAGATTTTCAGACATTGTAGTGGATTTTGCAGTGTTTTGGGGAATTTGTGTTTTGTTTGGGTGGGGAAAATGGCTCCAAGCTTGGATATTTCAGATTGGTGGGGGAAGAAAACACAAAAGGGGACTCCATTTATTGTTACGATGGAGAACCCTAACTACTCGGTTGTGGAAATCAATAGCCCAAACGCTACATTCCAGCGGGTCAATAAGGACAGGGGGAAGAAGGCCAAGCAATTTACTTGATGTTCCTGTTTTTGATTATTTTAGTTGGAGTGCCAAGTGAACTCCATCCTTCTATTTTGGCACTAGCTAAGAATAGATGATCCACTTGTGTAAGATCCAAGTCACTCATTAGGTGATCCCAATTTGTAGCTCCATGGTTTAAAAAATCAGACTTCTTTTATTTTTTTTTTGTTTTTTTTTGTTTATTATTATTATTATTATTATTATTATTAAGGAAGCATATGTAGAGTTTAAGCACTTGCTTCTTGCATTTATATTTGACAAAGAAGATCGGACATCTCCTGTGGTAAATGAGGTATTCAGGAAGTTTATCTTTTTCAAAATTAATTAGATAGTTTCTGTCATCTTCTCTCTTGTTCAAAATTAATTTTGCTTGTGTTTATCTTGCACGTGATGTGGGTCCTTCATTGAAGTAGTATTAATTTGCTAGAGAACATAGGAGCATGGTATTTTGAGGAAAAGCACGTCCTATTAATTTTCAGGGATGCATGCAACGCGGTATTTGCAATGCATTCTGATTCACCATCAATTGCTCATAGGTAAGGCTCTTTGATCCTTGAGCATTACACTTTAACCTCTCTTTATGTTGATCTTCTTTCTGTTAATTTGTGTTGATTTATGATTTGAGAAGAACCCTGTTTGGTTCTGGTTGTGGTGGTTATCTTCTTCCTCTTAATTGCTCTTGGAAGGGTTATGAGATGTGATTCTATCTATTGGGAGTAGATATAAGGTACTGATCCAAAGGAAATGTATAATTTTTGGAGGATCTAAATTCCATGAATTTTGTATTGATGGTGGTGATCCAGTTTATTGAATCATTTGGAAAAAAAATAAACCATTTTGTTGGTCTACTGAGCCATGTTGTGGATGGAAACGTCATGAAGATTATCTCATTTTGGAAGATAACCAACCCTCTAATTTTGTATTGATGGTGTTTAGAAGAGAAATTCTAAGTGAAAAAGTAGACATCTGGGTAAGTCAATCATCACCCCGTATTTTATAAGAGACTAAGATCAGTCTATCATTTTTTGAACAATGCATGTTAATGGTGTATTTTAATTTGACATTATCTACTTAGTATAACACATTCCTTTTCTACATGGATAGTAGATTTAGCATATGCTACAATTTCCTGATTGTATACTTTACCAAAAAATATAACACTAAGAATTACATGGAAAATCACAATAGAGGAGATCAATTGCTTTAACTTGCATTTTTCTGTTGTCATCCGTTTCCTGCTTCCACTTTCATCACTAACATCTTTCTCATTCATGACTTCTTGCATATGATTAAAATAGGAAAAAAATTACTGTGTTGTATGATTAGAAATTGGAAAAATATGAATTTTTTGTGAATAATATGGCTAAGGTTCATAACATCTGCTACCAAGTAATAAAAATTGACTGCATTGAATCAAAGAAAAATAGAATAAACTGGATTTCTCTTGAAAATCCCTCATTTGAAGCTAGGTATAAAAAAATGGTTATGTAAAAGTAATAGTGGGACCTCATTACGCAAAATAGGGCTATAATGTCTGATTTGAAAAATAAAAAAGTCTTATAATGAGCCTGTAATGGCTGTAACAGGTTTGTAATGGACTGATAATGGGGGCAATATATTTTTTTTCTTAAATATTTTTTTTTAACTGTTATGGCCCCTATTGTATAGTCCATATGGCCAACAATTATGGCAGCTATTATTGTTACCGTTACGGAATACTTTTATTTGAATCCTCACCCAAGTATACGAATCAAGGTCTTGTAGGGTTGTGACCAAGTCCATGACTGTCATCTTCCCTTTACAGTATTGACTGTTGTGTTATAGTTCGAATTTTTTAACCACATAGTATATCTATGTTGGAATAGAATGGAAGTGTAAAAGAAGCAGCCCATTCAATCTGATCAATCTACTCCCTGGGGAGGTTGGAAATCAAATGATGTAGGAAATGAGAGGGTTGAAGATGATAAGTCCCAAGATGTAAATTGTTGGAACCAACCAAATGATTCATCTGCCAAACCACATATTTGGGATAAGGACAAGATGCATGGTTAATCTAATTCTGTCTGGGGTAGTCAGAGCCCAAAGGGTACCCATACGGAGAGATCTTCAGACATTGGTGGTTGGAATGAAGACAGAGGACAAGATGAGTTGAATCAACCAACAAGATCTCCTGTTTGGAGTTTTTCCCTTATTGAGAAGTCTTCCGATGACAGTTGTTGGAAAGAAAACAGAGCACACGATTGGTCAAATCGACTGACCAAAGCTCCCGGATGGGGTTCTTCGAGTGCGGGTGATCTATGAAACCAGAGAAACCGTTCTACCCAGTCACCTACACTTGTGGGGCCTGATGGTCGGAATGCTAATGGGATTCTCACTGCCACTGGAAGACACTTGGATCTATTCACATGTGAGGAAGAGAAAATTCTTAATGATGTTGAACCAATTTCGCTGTGGACAAAATGAATTCTGCATAATTCTAGCTACAATGATGGTGATAGACTATCGGATGAAGATCAATCATGGGTACTCGATAATGTTTTTCAACACCATCCTGATAAAGTGACAAAAATGGGTGAAAAGATTGACTATGTCACAGTTAGTAAGCATGGCAAATACCAAGGTACCAGGTGTTTTTTTGTTATCTCCACAAATGGTTTTATAGAGGATTTCTCTTACCTCAAATGCCTGGAGAACTATGTCAAGGAGAAGTACCCTAATGGTGCTAAAGCCTTCAACCAAAAGTATTTCAAAAAGCGCTGCTCTGAGGGCATGAACTAGCTGCAAACGGGCATGAACCAGCAGCAAACACAGTAATTGTAGATCCAATCCCCTTGGGAAGATAGAACAATGAGTTTGTGTAGTGGGTTTTTTACTACGCATTAGTCATATGTATATATTTTCTGCCATCTGCCCTTCCCCAAATGTGGTTAACTTCTCGTTTGCCCTTTTTCACTACTGTATATATTCCTCATCCCTCTGATGAATGCACCGCCCAATTTGGGAGCGGTTTGGCCATATGGCTAAGCAGTTGTCTTCCATATGTTTAAATAAATTTTTTAAAAAAAAATTATCAAATCATTTAAATTAGGAAAAATCACTTTAAAAGGCCTATTTCAGTATTAAGTACTGAAAAAAAGTTTTAATAAACGGACTGAAGTTCTTGATCTGCGAGATGTTTGCCATTCTGATTATCAGGATCATTGCTTTCAATTTTAGAGAATGAGTTGCTCTCTTTCATTTGATTATTTGTAGATAGGCACGCACCAAACAATGGGAAGTGACCAATGATCAAGGCAGCCATTGTGTCCAGTCCTCCGCAATCAGCAATTTGCTGACAGCCATTAGGATTCTCATTTGTTTGGTTCATCAGAACCTGCAAAGAGGAAAATAATTTAAAAGTTTAAAACTTTTGAGAATTCAATTCCATGCTCTACCATGACACACATATACTGAAGTGGGTCCCTGCTGAATTTAATAAATAAGCATATATAAGACGATAAAATAAATAGCCAAAAAAAAAAAAAAACCAGCAATCAAGAATTGGAGGTAAAACTAATAGGTGAACATTTTACTCTCATGTAATAGTCTCAGCTATAAAATGGAAGCATCTATCGAAATATAGAGCAGACTGAAACTGAACTAGACTTGCAGTGGTTGACCATTAAGAGAGTTAGAAGGATCCTACAACTAAGGAAAAATACAACAGTGCAGCCCGTTTATTTCAACTGTTACTGTTTATATGTTCTTAAATATTTCAGCACTATTTTTCTTTTTTACTACCCGTTTAGTTCCACCAAATATTGAAAAATTCCATGAGATCTTGCACAGTCAAGAAATGTCATGATATTTGGTGCAACAAACGCACATGAGATCTTGTACAATCAAGAAATGTCATGATATTTGGCTTGTTCCTTTTCTAATCCTAAACTAATTTAGTACTCTATGGTTCAACATATTGCTAGTCTACATGTTTTTTCTAGTTACTCTATGATGTTTATTTGTCATTCAACCTGTTTATAAGCTTCTAATGGCAGGTTTACTGTAGATTAAGCCCATTTTCGCTACATGAAAGGTTATGAAATCACGTGAAAGGTTATCTACTGGTTAACTTTGTATCCCTGCTAGGTCTGAAAATGAAAATATACCATTTCCTCGAAAAATCTGTCAGATTGCAGTGAGGGTGGTGGTTTGGATCAGTCAAACGGAACTTGTTGCAATAGACCTAAGGTGTTTGCTTTTGCTAGTTAGACACTTGCCAAGGTGTTCTACAACAGTCAGATTCAATATTGCAGTAGACATGGTGTTTTAATTATGTGACACAGACTTCAGATAATCTTCCCGGTTATTGTTTGTCTTCTGCTCCGACTGAAAGTATTGGCTATGTGCTGTAGATACGATCTTCTACACTCGACACATGGCTTCGAGAAAAAGTTGCATTTATTCAAAGTAAGCATGCAGAACACTTCTCAGGCTTACATTTCTTATGAGCTTTTTAATTGTAGCAAATCTACCTACCAATGAGGATAGCTTCTTAGCCTTCTTTATATTGATTTTAATATTGGTCTTACTCTTTTGGTTGTATGCAGTAATGGGAAATGAGAAGTCAAATAGCTACTGGGAAGCAAAACTGCCTCCAAATTACGACAGAAATCTTTTGGTGGGCTCTAGTTGATGAATAGCCTAGATCCATCACACATGCTACGAATCACCTTACCACCCATCTTGTACGCAACATCTGTTTGTTTGTGGTCTAAACACCTTCTTCGTCTTATTAGATGTCTTTCACTTAGCAATACGAGATTTCTTGTGCATCAACTAAAGCTTTGTGTTTTCTTGAATTGTGCATGGTAAAATGGGATTTCACTAACTTGTTAGCATGCCTGACTTGAGCTGACAAAACAGGTTTCTTCTAATTCAAAAGCAGAGCCAATCCCGATGCAGGATCAATATGGATCAATAGGTAGTTTTTTGCTGAGATTCATTTATGTGTGATCTTTTACATATATATTTATGTTTTATTACATTTCATGAGTTTATAGTTCACCATCATTGAATAGTTGGTCCTTTCTTTTTCAGTTCAAGTCGTATTTATGTGTATTTATGTGTTTGACATGTGAAAGAATCCAAGAACTGTCTTAAAATGAGGATTGCAGATTGGAAAAAGGTGGGCCATGCTTTTTTGCTTCATGCTTTGTTTGCTAATGAACTTGGAAATCTAGGAATGTCTGATGGTTTGAACTATGAGAACCAAATTGCTGTTGGATTCTTGTAAGTAAATCACTGCCTTTCTGTCTTTTGTAGTTATGTAGGAAAAATGTTTAGGCATTCCCATGTGTGATGCACATGCAATTTACTAGTGTGTGCATGCTCACACGCGGTACAATTCCACACACATGTTCTTTTCAACTTCTTATTTTTCAAAAATAGGTGATTCCCTGCTCTTGCTTTTTGTTTATAAGTAAAGCAGGTTTTTGTTTGATTTTCATTTTTTTTACTGTGACAATTGAAGTTATGGCTTGAAGATCATGATGCAGATCTAATAGTCTGTTTGTTTGGTAGGCTAAGCTATACATATTCTAGGGCTCTGGCATATAAATCACATGTTGATGAGCATTCAATTTGGTAAGACGTGGGTTTTAATTGCCACATATGTTACTGCTCGGGTGTGATGAAAACCCCAATCATGTCATGGAATTCCTTATAATTTCTACTTTGATATTGATTCTATCGACACCCAACACAGCCATGTTGAGGTCTTTTAACTTCCAAAGAACACATTGATTTGACATTTTAAGGATTGAAAAAATAACCCCCAATTATTAATATTAATTGTTCATTCTTTATTCATGTCTATCTGTTTGTGCACACAAAAATCTAGGAGATATAAGTTTGACTGTTTGAATTTTCATGATTAGTGATGCTGATTTTAGTTATTTAGTGGGCAGAGGCAGTCCTCAGTACTGTTTGAAGCAAGTTCGCTTATTGTCCATCCACTTCTGCTGGCCCACAGATTTTGTGCAGCTTCCATCCACTTCTACTGGTCCACTTATGCAACAACAAAAAGATTAAAATTATAGTAATTGCCTATTTTTTGCTGATCTTATAAACCATGGAGTTGTTCATGATTCATGGTTCTACCAGTGTTTTGATTATTAACTCTTTAATGATACTGTTCTACTAGCTCTTGCTGACAAGAATGTTTTAAAGGTGGTTGAACCCAATGGTGATCACATAGAGGATAAACCAGTAAATTCCTTTGACTTTTTATTCTTGGATGTCATAAGACAAAAATCATACCATCTGCTCATTGGAAATCTCATTTTCTTCTTACAATACTCACCTTGTTTCTAGTGTCAAGAATCTAAGTTATGGAAAAGCATTCTGAGTTTTTGGTGGAGTCCAATCCATCTTGATTTGCAAACTATTCTTGTGGCTCATTCGGCTTCCCTTTACAGCATAACATCCACTTTCCACAAGAAGTTATGCAACACCGACGGTTAAATCACTTGGAATGGTGTGTCATTCTACTGTTAAGTATAGATAACACACCAAGAATTACTCTGGAGAGAAACATGATGGAGGAATGGGAAGGATGGCTACCTGGGGTCCAACAACTATTCAGAGAGGGTTCCTCGATCCAGAAAGTCAACATTATCCCTCCAAGATTGGCAGGAATAGCTGCAGCTAGCAATGAAGAAATTTAGATTCTGCACACTCGTGACAACCAAACAGAGTCCAGTTCAGGTAGAGTAGAGGCGACAGTAATGGAAGTCAACAACAGTCAGGATGGCAGAGGAACATATTCAAATGCGGCATCAGACATTGTTAATAGGCTTACCACAGGAGGTCAGTCCTTCCACGTTCACAAGTTGAGTGCTAAAATGTTTACTCTCTTGAGTTCAATTAGGGATCTAACAATAAAATAAAAATAAAAAATGCTCAAAAAAATAATAGAGAGAGAAAGAAGAAGAAGAAAATATGAATTTACTCACTAAAATATACAAGGATTCACTCATAGTGCTTAAAAATGATCAAAATATCTCATAAAAGGAGAAAAATATTATATTAACTCTTCTCAACTTATAAAATGATATTTATAAAAAGAAGGAAAGGAAGAGAGAAAAAGAGTAAATGAGGGAGCATGAAATTGGGAGGGGACAAGATGATTGGGTCCCTCTCCAAAGCTATGTTAATTTTTCCATCATAAAAAAAAATCCATCTGTGAGTTCATTTTATTGACATCTTCATGAAATTCAAAAAGTCTACAACACTAAAAGTATGTGAGATATCTACCCTTTCTATAACTCAATACGATACACATTATCATCGACTTTTTTCAACACCCAACAAAGGCCAACTTTCTTTGGGTTCAACTTATTACAAGTGCTGGTTGAAAATCATTTCTCATGCAAGTACACCATAACCAAATCGCTTTTAGCAAACACCGTGGAACACCTATGTATGCTGGCATTCCTCTTTATATTTTTTATATCATTTTAGCACTCAACTTGTTAATAGACATTGCTAATTTCTTCTTTTGTTGCACCCAATTGGATATCAGATAAATGCTTCTAACCATGCATATTTGAGCATTTTACTACCATTACAATAGCTCACATTGTAAAACTCGACATTTCAAATAGAAAAAAGTCAGTGCTTTATGACTTGTCATTACTCATCAAAGTTACCAGTTATACATTTTTGTATCATAAATAAGTGCATCACATTACATCTTAATCTTATTTTCTGTAGTATAGACTGAAAGATTTGTGTAAAGTTTTTCTAGCCAAGTAGTTGACTTATTTTATTCGAACCTACAATATCTTCTCAGGGAGCCAAGTGTATGGACTGATGTGCTCCAAGAAGCTGAAAAGAACGTGCTCGAATTGATAAAAGCTGTGAATGGTAACCAACTTTTAGTGAGCTATTTAAGTGATTGCAAGTATGTTGTACAGACTTGGAAACAGGTCTATTTCAACATCCCATACCGCTAGACATAGGTACCGTTTACAGGATTTGTGGATCCCATCCTATGTCTAACAATAAACCTCTTCAGCAGAATATCTTCATTTCTGGAACCTCACCGCTAGACATAGGTACCGCTAGACAAGTCTATTGCAACATCCATATTTTTTATTATCTTCACTATTTTTTATTAGTTTTCAACCTCGGTTTGGATAACTGAGGAAAAACTGAGGCTAAAGGCTTTAGCCTTAATTTTTAACCTTTTTAGCCTCAATATTGAACCGAGGCTAAAACCCCCTTTTCTTGTAGTGTGTATTGCTTGTAAATATGTAGTTTCCACTTTCAGGTTGTTGAAATCATTGACCGGTATGAGACAATGCATTCCAGAGAGCTCAAGAGGCAATAAGCTTGCATTTATACAGGACCCAAAAACGGACAAAACTTGCACCAGGACAGTAACGGTAAGATTTCCTTGTAATTATCATCATCTTCTGATTGTAAAATTTTCCCCTTTGTTTGGGATTTATCTCTCTGCTGAACTATAACTGCATTTTAGAGATGTGTTAAGATCACTAAAAGTTTTAAGATTTCAGCTCAGCGATTGAGCTTTAGAAGAGTGATTCTTCTATTATTTTTTAGTTGTGTGATCCCTATGAAGCTGTTGAACTCCTGATGGATGAAAGATTCTTCTTTATGTCTTGATGATTTCCTGCTGCTTTTCTGGATATATTTGGATAAGTCTTGACATGTGAAACATTTACTTGTTTTTTGAAGTTGTGGACTGGGGGAACTTAAAAAACCTAAAAAGTTGGGATTTGGGAGCTTAAAAAACTTAAAAGTCAGGACTTGGGAGCTTATGAAATGATCAAAAATAAAATAACATTTGATCCCTTCAGTTGAGATCAGGGCCGAAGTTGAGAATTTAAGAGGCTCCAGTGTCTCATTATTTTCATGATTCATCTACCACCACTATACTAATTTCAATGTGATCTTTAGTCTTTCTTCATGAACTGGAAGTGGGTATTTAGAATTATAGTTTTCTTTTTTTTCGACAGAGATTTGAATTTTAGATGTGTTGCTCTTTCCATGTGAATCTGATTTTCTTTAAACATCTTTCTTACAGAAGATGGGGTGTTAAGAAGCCTCAAATGATGGAAAATTTTGTCACGATCTTGTCAAGTGCAGGTCTTGGGATGGCCATGTTCAGTCTCGGTAAGATCATTGATATGCTCATCATGTTCAGTCTCGGTAAGATCATTGACATGCTCATTCAACGTGAGGGGTGTCATTAAGAAATATGACAGTCCTGAACAAAGTAAGCCTGCTTATTCTATGTATTTGCTATGAATTTCTTAAATCTATATATGCTTTCTCATCACTGTACCTTCTTTTCTTGCAGTTCTTGAAGAATTCTCTCATTTAAGACTTGAGTTCTATGTAAAGAGAAAGGTGATCTTTGATCTAGGCCTCCCATTTTTTCTTTTTGGTAATTGAGAAGATGGTAGCATTGACTTGATACTTTCATGCAGAAAGTAATGTTGGATAATCTTGAGAAGGAAGAAGCCTAGGTGGAGGAGGTGACGGGACAGATGGAGGACAGGGCAGGCAAGCCTCTCACTAAGGCTTCTAGACAATTTGGAAAGAACCAAAGAAAGAATAACACTAAGAAAGCCAATGAAGTAGATACTGTTGTTGAATCTGTAGCATCAGTTAGAACTACAACTGAAACTGGTAGGCGTCATTCTTTTCTGATGAATAAAAAATCATCTTTGTCAGTAAGCCAGTGTTTAGACGTACACGCCAATTAGTAGCACAAAAATTGAAACCCAATCGGCGTGTTTGGACGTACACACAAATCGGCAGCACAAAAATTGAAACCCAATCGGCGTGTTTAGACGTACACACCAATCGGTAGCACAAAAATTGAAACCCGAAATGGGTGGATTGTCAGTTACCATTTTTTTTCCCATCTTGAAGATTTCATTCATCTCAATGCATGTTATCTTTTTCTCTCCATAGGACATGTTTTCGAGGGGGCAAAACCAAAAGGCAGGGGAGCTCCGAAGAAGGCTCCTGCTAGAAAGGTGTGCTTGCAAATCCTGAACTTCTTATTTCTCAAGTATCTCCTTGTTTTTGTGGACTCCTCATTGCCTTTTTGGTTTCGGTCTTTTAGTAGAAAATGCCAACTGCTGTTGATAGTGAGGAGGAAGATGATGAGGTGCTCGAGCTGAAAGAATGAATGATGAGGTGCTTGAGCTGAAAGAATGAATGATTATGTTGAGATCAGGGCTGAAGTTGGAAATGAATGAATGAATGAATAAATGATTGTGTTTGATTGATTGAATGAATGATTTAGTCATGAAGTATTTATCTATATTAGCTTATATGAGTTATTAGGGTGTACTACAATGGTAAGAGTTGTCATTACTATTTAATTTTTTTATTAAAATAGGCATTAGGTATAGCTATTAACTGTAGCCCTTTATTGAAAACCATAGCTCTTGCTAATTTTAGCCTTTTGCTACAGTTCGCATCTACCTTTCGTAACAGATACAATCCGTAGCTGTATATAAAGTTAAAACTATGGACAATATCGCTTCGGATTTAATCTATACCTATAGTTTTAATAGCTACGGCTATTACCCGTAGCCTTGTACTTGAAAACCGTAGCTGTTGTTAAATTAAGCCTATTGTTACGGTTCTTGCTGAACTTTTAGCTACAGATATAATCCGTAGCTATAAGTACTTTAGGCTACAGAAGCTATGGCTATGGTTTTAATCCATATCCATTGCTTTTATGGCTACGGATAGAATCCTTAGCTATAGCTCTTTGGCCTATGGCTATGACATCAATGGCTATGGTCGTGCTACAGACGATAACTATAGCCATTGGCTTTTGGCTATGGTTTTTATCCGTAGTCTTTGCCCCTTTTTTTAGTAGTGATGGTTTTCAAGCCCAATAAGGCGGTCATAACCTTATAGTTTCTTGGTAATCGGACTTTCGACGCGCGGTCCAGGTCCGATACGGAGTTTCAATGTGCTCCAGAGAGCAACTGGATTTTGGGATTTCTCCTAGGTTTTTAAGTAATGTTGAGTTAGCGATTTTAATGGTTTTGGGTCTTGCAGTTTGTACAAATAGTGGTTCAAGCTAACCCACCGATTAATTTAGTTTAGTACTTAATTAATTTTCATCTAATTTCCATAGTATACGGTCTTTAGGGATTTCTACCTGAGGTGGTACTCGGGTCTTTATACGAATTTTTTCGAGACATTACGATTGTACATGTGGTTGTCTAAATTAGAATTGGACAATGATCCCATTGGGGAAGGTGGCTGCAACTAGTTGGACTGAGATTAGGTAGAATATGCTTGACAGAGTAGTGGTTGGCCCACACTTGGCTGTGGATGGGTGGGATTTTAATCTGTTGTAGGATATTGGAAATGAACCCTATTTCCCTTAGAATGGATGGGTTAGAATTGGTTGGTGGCATATGAAATATCCACATGAGTAGGAGGTTGTTGTGCATTATGAAAGGATTGTTGGGCTACCGTTAGAAAAATAGGATCATTAGGTTCTCTATCTAATACATGCTGGAAGTCAGACTAGCTATTGTAGGGTCTGTCATTGGTTGGAAGGTTTGTTGTATGGGTGAATGGAGGGTAGGATCCGACAAATCTCTCGGGACCAACATTTTAGATTGTGCACGTGTTTAAACAATGCTTTGATAGGTTGGCTTTGTAGGACATTGGACCCTTAGCTACCTTATGGGCGCAATGATTGTGGGATGGTTTAACTCTCACATGATGTAAGACCCGTATTCTAGTCTGTACTATTCCGTCGACTACCGCGATCCTTCCCGTCGAATTTCGACAATTCACTACCAGTAATCAATATTTTTGCATGACCCTAAGTTGTACCCCGTAAATTTGAGTCGACTTAATCCGAGACTTGTACCATTGTCACCGTACAGTCGTCGCGGTTCCAACGCCGCGACTCGCGTACCAATTCGATACCCTTACTAAGAGATGTGGGTCGGCGTTTATTTTAAAGAAAACATAGCGCGTTTGTAATCCTAAGAGAATCTCTACAACATGTCAAATCAATCCCATCGATCACCTCACATGTCAAGTATAAAGCACCCATGCTTCCTTTCTCCACAAGTTAAGCAACCACCAAGTCAACCCATCTCTCACCTCGCCCATTACTCACCTCACATCCATCACCTCACCCATCACTCACATCCATCACTCTCTCTCCTTACATCCCATCTCTCTCTCTCTCTCTCTATCTCTACACCATTTTCCAAGCAACAAAGGAGAGAAAGAGAGGTGGACGTCCAAGCATTCCATGTGAGGGAGAAAAGTGATTTTGGTGGCCCACTTTTCCATCCCAAACCCATCATCCTAGCCATTCAAACCTCACCTTCCACCATCAAAGAGAGACACAAAGAGATCGGCTTTCTAACGGACTAAGAAGATCAAAGGTGGGTGCTCTTATAGGGTAGTTTTCATGTTTTTAAGATGGGCTAAGTGAGGCCTACCATTCAATGGTATGGATCTGACTTGAATCCTAAGATGTGGTCAATGGCCCATCTTGATCATCAATATCATTCCATGATGGGGTCATTCTCCATGGACCCCATCATGATGTTTACCTTCATAGCTTGTATATGGGTCATCTAGACCGTCTATTTTCATAGAGAAGGGATCTCCACCATTAGATTTCAATTTTTTTGGGCCCACATGTTATGGGACCCACTTAATTTATATTATAGATCATAGAAGAGAGGGCACATAGTGTTGGGGTCCCTCCATCACGCGTGTCCCTCTTTCTCCCTTTCACTCCCTCTTCGTTTATTTATTTATTTTTGCATGTGATGATATGGCCGTGTGGCCCGCTTGAATGGACCCCACCATGAAGCATGTATTGGACCTAAGTCATTTGTAGGTGGAGCCCATTTTATAAGTGTGATATCCACACTAACCATCATGTGGTTGCTCACCTGAGCAGGGCCCACCTTGAACGTTCGTGTGAGCTAGAACGTCCAGCGTCCCTGGACGCTGGACATGAAAATAAATATGAGTTTAGTTTTAAGTTTATTGGGTGGGCCATTTGTATAGGCCTCACCTTGATGTATGTATTCAATCCATGCTGTCTACCTTATTTACCCACTCATTTGAGGCGTTGAGCCAAAAAACGGGGCCAATCCAACTTCCTGGTGGGCCATACCTTAGTAAACAATGATTTTCTCCATTTAAATTCACTTAGTTTTTTTCTACATGCTGAAATATATTGGATATGGGGCTCGTTTGATTTGTCTTGAGCCGTAGAGAGCAATGGATGAAGCGGATTTACCTAATGCGGATCTTACGTATGAAAATTCGTGGAAAAACTCAATTAAAAAAAAGAAAGGGTATAAGATGACAGCGCCTACTGCAGCGTCAGCAGTAAGACGTTGCTGCGTCATGGCAGGCGGGCGGACGCTAGGGAGCCCACGGCCCTACATGTGGGCCCCACCATGATGTATGTCTGAAATCCACTTCCTTCATTAGGTGGGTCACCCGCTGAGGTGGGCCCCATCCAAATATCAGGTTGATCTTAGCCTCAGGTGGCCCACATCATTAAAAATAGTGTGGATTAAAGTCTGTCATTGAGACCCTTGTGGGCGCCACAGAAGTTTGAATCAAACTGATATTTATTTTCTTACATCTAGGTCCTTATGGCCTTATCAACAGGTTGGATGACAAGTAAACACTATGGTGGGTCCCACGTGGAGCCCCACAGTGTTGAATGTGTCTTTCATCCACCGTCCAAGCGGACAGTGGAGTCCCCTGTGATGTTTGTGTTCGGCCACACCATCTAGCGAACAGTGGGACCCCTCCCCTATGATGCATGTGATTCATGCATGCTGACCATCTAAATGGGGTCCACCATGATGCATATGTTGCATCCAAACCGTCCATCCACTTTTAAAGCTCATTTCATGGCATGAGCTAAATAATGAGTTAGACCTAAAGTCCAAGTGGACCCCACCATTTAAGGAAGTGGACAATGACGCCCACCGTTCGAGAAAATTCTAAGGGCCATGGTAGTCTCCCATTTAGTTGGCAATTATTTCCACTCCATCTATCACTATGTTAATTTATGATTAGGTTGGATGGGAAGCATATTTTATGGTGTACCTTAGGAATTTTAATGGTGGAAATCATTACCATCACTTATGTTTGGCATGGCCCATTTGGTATGCATGGGGCCCAATTGGTGTGGCCCATTTAATATATATAAGGCCATGGGATTAGGCTCATTTGATATACATAAGGCCCATGTGATTAGGCCCATATTGATGTAATTGTGGCCCATGTTACGAGGCCCATTGTGACGTATTCAAAGGCCAGGGGCTATGGCCCATTGCAATGTACATAAGGCCCATTGATGTGGCCCACTGGATTTATATAAGGCCCATATGATGCGGCCCATTTGATGTATCTAAGGCCCATGGATCGAGGCCCAATGGGATGTCCTTAGGGTCCATTGTAATGTGTGATGCCTCCTTAGGTTATGTAATGATGTTTTATGGCGGGCCATGCCTTGGGAGCAATGTTGGTTTGATGTCCACATTGTAAGTACAATGTTGGTTAAATGTCCACATTGTAACTCTCCTTAGGGCCCATTGATAGGCCCATACTTGTTAATAATTTATCACTTCATAACATGCTTAGTATAGCTCCATGATTCATACCATACGCATCATATGTATGCTTGATATAAGAAATGTTTGATCATAGCATAAGCCATTAGGCTGAGACATTTACGAGACTCCTTATAAGACGAAGTGCCCCCACATGAGCATGTGGTACACGGAGGATTGCTGCATGATTTGACGATATGACTCATGCATCCCGCATATGTGTGACTTAATTACTGCATGCCCTAACGACATCAGGGCTGTGGCTCCACAGGCACATTAGGGATGGTTGTATCGGATACTGAAAATACTTAGTTCTAGCACTGTGGGCACTTAGGATATCCTTGGATGAAAGTTTCAGAACCTTTTTAGTACCAGGAGATGCTTCAGCGTCTAGACTGAGTGGATACACGAGCGCACGAGTGCCGAATACCAGTAGGCCGCGTCTCCCGCTATGTCGTGGTGGGTTAGACGGGGATGTTGCCTTATCCGCCTAAGTGAGGGGGCTATAAGCTAAGCTGAGTTTGACCAGCTCACAAATGAGTCCGCTATCGACGAGCCGGGTAGGTATTGGCAAACTACTAGTCAGGCGGATAGTGAGGTCTATTCCACTTGCTTGGTTGTACAACTAAGGAGGATGCAGTCAGTGTGAGATGTATTAGACCCCGGTGATATCCAGAGAGGAACTGTACTGATCTGTGTACTTGATGAGTACCGGCTTGCTTGGATTGCATTTCGCATATGACATTCGGCAATGTAAGCCTCGCATTGCATTGATGTGGCCGATAACACTCATGTCTCACATCGCATGGCCTTAGTATGGCCGATAACATTCATACTTTGCATCACATAGCCTTGGTACGATTGATTTTATGCATGGACTTACCGCATACTTCCGTATTACTCTGATATTGTATACTTGGCGTTTGCCTTGCGCACACACTTACACCACCCTCTAAGCTTTTGTAAGCTTATGCATGACTGTTGTATACAGGTAGCGTTGGATAGCAGCAACGCTGAGGCAGGAGTGTGCATCTGACTATTTTGGAGCTTTTGATCACCTTGTATTTTCCTTTCCTAATTGTACTTAAAAATTTTGATATAGTGGATATATGGTGTTGTTGTTTTGTGACTTGGTTATGCTTGTAGTTATGCTCCATTACAAAAAAAAAAAATTATTCTGAAAATCCTCCTTATAAGATCCCAGGATTGGAATTTAGCATATGATTGCCAAGAGCCGAGAATAAGGCACTACGGAGGCTGTCGGCACCAGATTCGTTAATCGGGATTCCTGTGAATCTGAATTTCAAGTTTGGGGCGTGACACATGAACAGGATCAGAATATCTCTCTTCTATTCTTTTTAGTGAAAGAGATTGAGAATATAACAAAGTTAGGGAATATCTCTAGCGTGGAATAGTTTATAAAAAAAGAAGAGAGTAAAGGTTATAAGATTTTGCAGAGCTTCGAATTATTAATGGTTGAGTTGGGTCATGTGTATCTCCCTCTGCTTCTGTCTCTCCCTTCCTGCCCTTCTTTATGTCTTTTCTCTCCTCCTCTTGTTATGTTACCTTTACCTTTATTTTTTAAAAATATATTTTTCCTTTTGAAAATGGATGAAAACACAGTAATGGAAAGAAAAGAATGTACGAAAGGGAATGTAAATGGACCAATAGGAGACTGGAATGTTTAATGTGAAGATAGAAATGTAAATATAGGAATATAAATAGACCAGTACGAGACTGGAATGGTGAATGTAAAGAAAGGAATATAAAGATAAGAATGTGAACTATGTTAGTAGATATAGATCAGCACGATACCGAAAGTTCAAATGAATCCCATTTTTTACGTATAGTCCCAGATTTTGAGTTAGGCCTTTGGCTATGAACTCCTCCCCAGTAAAGTTGACATTTTGTGAACAATTAGAGAAACTTTCCCCCAGGCTACCCACTAGGCATCCAAAGTCAGACCATCTGATGGTTATATAAGTCGAATGATGGATATATGTGTGTGTGTGTGTGTGTGTGTGTGTGTGTGTATGTGTGCGTGTGTGTGTGTGATAGATATAGAATTAGAATTTACACGGATTTCTAATGTAATAGGATCCGGATACCTGAAAAGTCATAAACCATACGTCTTTTGTAAACCTACTGTTGAGGGGTCAAATATTACATATTAGACCCTAATTATTACCAGATTTTATGAGCATGATACCGTTTAACGGCCTGATTTAATCGTGTTTGTGATGTAGGGTGTATTTACGAGCTTGGATTGAAATAGGTGCTAAAAGCTGAGATTTAATGCTCAGAATTCACCAGAGCATGGGATGGACCCTAGGGGACCAAGATCGACAAATTTACACACCAGAGATCAAAGGAAATTAAGCCATTCACGTTAAAGAGGCCTAAAAAGTGTCCTGAATGCAAGATCTCAGGGTTCCCACCATCTGTTCAGCTCGAAACTCTATATGTGGCCTGAGGACCATAAATTAACTGTACATGTCAACAATCATCCATTAAATCATTGTGGAAGTAGCCCAATGAATAGATTATCCCCTTAAATCCTTAAGTTGGTGTTACATCCCGAAAATCGGGGGTCGGATAGAAACTCAACTCCCGAGTTTCAAAATATTATTTATGCAACATAGATAATGTTAGATGTATGTTGTCTGTAAAAAGGCATTAAACAAGATTGGGATTAATCCAAAACATCGTATTATACTCTAGAGACCGTTAAATTTGCAAGCGAAAGACTATGATAGTATGTATAACTTATATAAACTGTTGTATGTCTCCAGAGTGTGAACATGTTACCAGGTTAAATATATACATGTATACTCCAAAAATGATCAAAAGAATATACATGAGTGCTCCAATACTATAAAATGACAAGTATCAAGGCATCTAATCAACCTCCCTGAAATCTCGTCGATCAGAACACGCATAAAGGAGAGATCCTCCTCATCATCATCAAGTCTAGCTCTGCTTCACAAGCAGTGCCATCATCTGCAACTAAAATAGGGACTGGTGGGTGTCCGAAAACACCATCCTGTAACGTGGGAGTGAGTGATCAACTCAGTGGAATAATAGAGCAGAGATTAGCATGTTATCAAATCAATCATGCGATAATAGTAAAGCAATAAATCAAACATTCCTAAATACTGTTGTTAATGCAATATGACATGACATGATGAATGCCCTCACCGACGATCTCCCTCATACGGCACCATCTTACGCCCGCGGCATGCTTTCTTCCCACAGTGCTCCACATCTTCTAGGTACATGCAATGTAATGTGGATATGATTACCAAGTTATTATTATTCCTTTTCATACAGCAATATTGAAAAACTAAGATACCTTACTTATATCAATCCCAACATAGATCCTGTCTAGGCTCGTCACTCCTAGTAATCTCATACGATGTTATATTTATAGGTCGCTGCAAGGGCTTTTGCTCGCACTCGTTGCACCTCTCCCCCATCACCTTATTAATACAGGCCTAATTATCCTTAAGACTGCATTAGAAATCGTCGCCCCCATGCAGTGTCAGGATAAACACAAGGTCACTACAAAGGGCTCGTCACCTGATCAGTGTAGGCCGACAGCAATATTGGACCAGTTTCAGTTCAACGGTTATGGGAACTCGATCGGAGCTACAAGTACTATGACATGTAAGGGAAATTTTTCCTGATCCGAGGGTGAAATTTGATTAAATTCTGACGGTCAGAACGCTTAGAAAAAGCGTACAAGCGAATGTGCCAGATTTCATAAATTATATTTATTTCTCACACTCTTCACTCTGGACCCAAGGAAATCGTCGTGGGACATCATCTGGACTTGATTTTCGAGGTGATTGTCAAGTCCAACTAGGCGGTCATATTCGTCTAAGTTTGGGGTAATCGGATTTCCGACGTGCGGTCCAGAGCCGATACAAAGTTTCAAGGTGCTCTAGAGAGCAATCGGGAATAGATTTTGATCCCAGGCTTTTCGGTATTGTAGCGTCACCTATCCTCTACGTTTTGGCTCTAGCGGATCGTATTGAAAGCGATTGGTGAGAATTTCACAGGTCGTCTAGTGCAGCGCTGGTGATTCTCTTTAGATTTCCAAAGGAAGTAGCCTATAATGATCTCTTTTTGAGATGAAATTTGGAGGGTGGACTGAGGGTGTTTGGAAACGAAAGAAGGAAGAGTTTGGAGGGGTGGTTTTTATCAAAAATTGGACGTTTGAAGCAAAAGGAGAGCTTGGAGGGTCACTTTGTGAAGGAATTACTTGATTGGGGTGTTTTTAATTAACGACCCGCATACCAGGGGGCTATACAACACCCCAAACACCTCTAGCCCAAAGCTCCGGCCCAGATAATGAATTTGACCGGGGATGCATCATGGAATCGGCGATGCCATCGCCGACGAAGTTGCAAGATGGCAACTCCGACCATGTGGGATGGGTTCCCCCTGTCCCCAGGGTCCCAAAAAAGTATGGGGCGCACCTTGGTTCATTGTGGTTTGGCCTAGAGAGGCCCAAAACTCTATTTGGGGTGTTCCGGGGCCAGTCTGTAAATTAGAATGAACTTATTCATCATGTAACATATGATTTTGGGATAGGAGAAGTTAATCTATCTAACTAACTCATCTGTTACAAAAGATTTCAAATTTGGAATGGCCAAAAGGCTAATTTTCACATATTTTTACTATTCATTGTAAAATTTTATTTAAGTATGATTTTATATCATTTTCATATTAGGATTAATGCCTAACATGAAAAGACTGAGAAAGAATTGAAGAATGGGGTGGTGAGAGGAAAGATTTTAAAGGAATTGAGTGAAACGGGGTGGTTTTTCAGCCCTAGCGATTGAGTGTAAGGGTTGTGGTTGTCCCATGACCCAAGGACATGTATTTTTAGGTTTGGAATTCTCCTAGGATCATCACAAACCCCCCTCCTAACAACCTGCTAGCTACTGATGTCGCCTCACATGACCTGAGATGCATTATGGACTCGATCGAAACGAACGAGTTGTGTAGACTTAGGATTAGTGGTCTTTACTATTTACACTTGAGGATTTGTGTCTAATATGGAAGCACTTAGAGAAATTCGAAGAATGAGGTGGTGAAGGGTGAGATTTTGAAGGAAATAGGGAAAAATTGATTTTTAGACCTTGGGATTGATCATTGAGAGTGAAATGGTTGACCCATTGCCTAAGGATGTTTAATTCTAGGTTGGCAAAAAATTCGGGGTGTTACAATCTACCCCCCTTAAAACAAAAATTTATCCCCGAAATTGGCTAAGGATAATGAGTCCCTAGAAAGACTTTCGTATTGACATCCTAAAGAAGGTTCAAGTCCTATTTAATGACTTAACCTTACGTATAATCTAAATCAACTGTTTCGATCCTGGGCCAGTGGGGAAGGGGCTAACCACGCTTTCGTTGCGCCACTCTGATCTAACGATTGCATTAGCTGACCTAACAAGATTTGGCTCAATACGTTCTACCCCCCTTAAAACTTGGTTCTACTGAAGGTTCAAGAATCTATGTCTTGATCCGTACATCAGAACGAGGTGCAACTTAAGGCCTCTCCTTAACAAGAAATGGTAAACAACCACTTACTACATTGGTCTTCCCTTGCCAATGATGCGTTCTATGGCATTGGTACCTATGATTATAGAGATGAGCCTAATCTCTATTGTGGTTAAGTTCAGGGGCAGGTATGTGTTGGTGGCAAGATATCTAATTCTCTACTGGCTACTCTACTGACTATATGTCCTTAACATTTACCAAGGACAAAGCAATAACTTTTGGTTGTAGGTGGTCGGGCCAACACGGAAGAATAGTTGTGTAATGGGTCTGAGCCGGATACATAAACCTTCTGCCCCGCGATGACAGAAAATTTGTTGTATCAGTCCTCAATCCTAGTTGATGCCGATCTTCTGCTTGATCAGAGCATTGGATTCATTGGTAACTACTAGAATTAAGAAGTCGATTCCAACCGCCAATACTTCGCTAATAAATGCATTTTCTTTATTCCGCGTTCCCGAATGTAATAAGCCCTTGGGGAAGGCAATTCTAAGGGGAATCTTAAGGGGTGTGCTGACTCATTCTAAGGTCAATGTTAGGGATGTATAAGTTTTTCCCTGAGAATGAATGGTTCTAAGTGAAAACAACTTTCCTAAGGGTTATAACAGAAGTCTATAAATATTAAGGGGAACTATCGAAGGAACGAAGTTCTACTCCAACCAAATCTATCCTACTATTCCTTAGCTACACTGCTTAATTCAGCTAGTAGCCTAGTCTTATCTTAGGAGTAAAAATTTACATATGTCCATACTAGCTAAGGAAGTCATAGGGTTCATGTTATCACTTTATCGGATCCCCTATACTGCCAGATCTTTCTAAAGCTAGGAATACCAACTCTAGGTCCAAAACTCTAAGGACCGGTTTGGCTAGTGGCATTAAGGTATACTCAAGAGTTGGCATTGCTAATCCCACCTCGGGATTAGGAAACGGCATGTTTGGTAGGAGGGTGGGTTGGGATTAAAATTCAATTTCATAGGTTTTGGAAAATGAGTCAGGTGTTGGGAAGTAGGAGATAGGATTTTCAAATCCCAAGATGAAGAATTTTTAAGTGTAATTTAAAAGGAAAATTTCAGGATTTACTTCTAATTATGTACATTCTAAACATGGTATTAAAAATCATGGGATACACCTAATATAGGGGCAATACCTTACACCTGCATCTATTCTTCGGTAGTAAATCTCGCCCGTCGGTGAAACTTGGGATTCTAATATGGTTTATAGATTCCATCGCTCCCTTCCTAAGTCAGAGTGCATAGGTGTGCATTATGTTACCATAACCCAGGTCCGTTTTAATCCAAATCAGGCTCTGATACCATCTGTAACATCTCAAAAATCGGGGGTCGGGTAGAAACCCAACTCCCGAGTTCCAAAATATTATTTATGCAACATAGATAATGTTAGATGTATGTTGTCTGTAAAAAGGCATTAAACAAGATTGGGATTAATCCAAAACATCATATCATACTCTAGAGACCGTTAAATTAGCAAGCGGAAGACTGTGATAGTATATATAACCTATATAAACTGTTGTATGTCTCCAGAGTGTGAACATGTTACCAGGTTAAATATATACATATATACTCCAAAAATGATCAAAAGAATATACATGAGTGCTCCAATACTATAAAATGACAAGTATCAAGGCATCTAATCAACCTCCCTGAAATCTCATCGATCAGAATAAGCATAAAGGAGGGATCCTCCTCCTCATCATCAAGTCCGGCTCCGCTTCACAAGCAGCGCCATCATCTGCAACTAAAATAGGGACTGGTGGGTGTCCGGAAACACCATCCCGTAACGTGAGAGTGAGTGATCAACTCAGTGGAATAATAGAGCAGAGATTAGCATGTTATCAAATCAATCATGCAATAACAGTAAAGCAATAAATCAAACATTTCAAAATACTGTTGTTAATACAATATGACATGACATGATGGATGCCCTCACCGACGATCTCCCTCATACGGCACCATCTTACGCCCGCGGCATGCTTTCTTCCCACAGTGCTCCACATCTTCCAGGCACATGCAATGTAATGTGGATATGATTACCAAGTTATTATTAGTCCTTTTCATACAGCAATATTGGGAAACTAAGGTACCTTACTTATATCAATCCCAACACAGATCCTGTCTAGGGTCGTCACTCCTAGTAATCTCATACGATGTTATATTTATAGGTCACTGCAAGGGCTGTTGCTCGCACTCGTTGTACCTCTATCCCATCACCTTATCAATACAGGCCTAATTATCCTTAAGACTGCATCAGGACTCGTCACCCCCATGCGGTGTCAGGATAAACTCAAGATCACTATAAAGGGCTCGTCACCTGATCAGTGTAGGCCGACAGCAAGAATATAGTGTCCCATACCACCATAATCTGCTCAGAGTAGGGTGCTCACTGGTCACTACGGGGAGGTTTGTGGCCCCAGCATAGGCCGATAGCTCGACCACGGTGTCCCATACCACCATGCCCGGCTCATGAGTCTTTATGGATCAAGGTACCATGGTTAACAGGGTTTTCAATGGTAAGTTCAGTACCCTAGGTTCAAACAGTTATGACTCACACATGGTGAACATACAATGGCCAGTCGGGTTACTTGACGGGCTCAACTAGCACGAGTGCATCTCAAGCTGAGCGACATGAAGTGCATAAAACACTTCGTGTGGCCTAACCACTGCTGCCAATCCAAAACACGACTCGGGTTCATCGACGCGTCCTTCGTGGCAAATAGAAGCCAACCACGAATTCAATCCATTACCGACTGCCTGGACTAACATATAGCCCCAAGCATTTGTGCACAACATCAATAATCATATGTGAGTAACAGAAATGAAATACGACAATACAAGCATGTTGACAACGTGTTATAACATACCATGTAAGTAAATCAACCAACACATGTATTCCATACATATAATGAAATCAATTCATATAGGCAACATGGTGGAAATCATATATATCAGCATATTGATTGAGAATTCGATCTCAAAACTAATTCACAACATCATTTACCCAATACATACTAATACAAACATTTATACAAACACTTAGTCTACACACTTTAGTCTACATAGCATATGTCGACCCAAAGTGCACATTAGGACGAATCTCTTCGCCAAACAGATTATACATGCATATATAATATCATAACATGATAAATTTACATGTTAAGCATTTCAGCAAAATACAGACGTATACATTATTTTCTAAAAATGCCTAAAATACCCTAAATCTCATAATTACCGTACGTTTACGAAACGAAAAACGAACAGCATGTTCTACATGTCAAACGGCATGCTCGTCGATAATCTACTATTAAACGACATTAAAAGCTTTGAAATCAGTCAATCAAAGCATCTAAAATCCGCACCTTTTGCCCTAGACGTGTATCGTTTCGAACGGAACGTCAATGCTTCGTCAACGGCGATCTGGCGTCCTAATGCACAAGATACATAAGCTACATCACTAATGAATCGAAGGAAACCCCAAAACAATAAGTAGTTAGGATTTTTCTTATCTAGGAATGTGTTGGAATCACCAGAAGAGCGATGCAGGTAGGTGGATGTAGCACGAGGAGTAGCAGGGAAGACTCCCAGAAGAATGCTCCAACTTCTCCCTTACTTTCTCTCGCTTTTCTCTCTTCTCTCCCCAAATTCGTATGGAATGAAAGAGCAAGGGTTTAAACCCTTTTTATAAGTCCAAACATGACCAAAATAGACTTGGGGCCAAGGTATACTTATTTTATAACCAAAGCGGGATTGTTCTGATCCAACGGAGCATTTCTGGAGGTCCTGTGACTGAATGCGGTCGGACTTAAGCTCCCTGACATTGGATCTAGGTCAGGCAAAGTTTTCAGTCCGATCAGATTTCCAGATCGACCGTGGCGGACCAGTTTCAGTTCAACGGTTATGGGAACTCGATCGGTGCTACAAGTACTATGACATGTAAGGGAAATTTTTCCTAATATGAGGGTAAAATTTGATTGAATTCTTATGGTCAGAACGCTTAGAAAAAGAATACAAGCGAATGTGCCAGATTTCATAAATTATATTTATTTCTCACACTCTTTACTCTGGACCCAAGAAAATTTCGTGGGACATCATCTGGACTTGATTTTTGAGATGATTGTTAAGTCCAACTAGGCGGTCATATTCGTCTAAGTTTGGGGTAATCGGACTTCCGACGTGCGGTCCAGAGCCGATACAAAGTTTCAAGGTGCTCCAGAGAGCAATCGGGAATAGAGTTTGATCCCAGGCTTTGCGGTATTGTAGCGTCACCTATCCTCTACGTTTTGGTTCTAGCGGATCGTATTGAAAGCGATTGGTGCAAATTTCACAGGTCGTCTAGTGCAGCGCTGGTGATTCTCTTTATATTTCCAAAGGAAGTAGCCTATAATGATCTCTTTTTAAGATGAAATTTGGAGGGTGGAGTGAGGGTGTTTGGAAACGAAAGAAGGAAGAGTTTGGAGAGGTGTTTTTTATCAAAAATTGGACGTTTGGAGCAAAAAGAGAGCTTGGAGGGTCACTTTGTGAAGGAAGTACTTGATTGGGATATTTTTAACGAATGGCCCGTATACCAGGGGGCTATACAACACCCCAAAAACCTCCAGCCCAAAGCTCCGGCCCAGACGATGAATTTGACCGGGGATACATCACGGAATCGACGATGCCATCGTCGATGAAGTTACAAGCTGGTAACTCTGGCCATATGGGCTGGGTTCCCCTTATCCACAGGGTCCTAAAAAAGTATGGGGCGCACATTGGTTCATTGTGGTTTGGCCTAGAGAGGCCCAAAACTCCATTTGGGGTGTTTCGGGGCCAGTCTGTAAACCAGAATGAACTTATGCATTATGTAACATATGATTTTAGGATAGGAGAAGTTAATCTATCCAACTAACCCATCTGTTATAAAATATTTCAAATTTAGAATGTCCAAAAGGCCAATTTTCACGTATTTTTACTATTCATTATAAAATTTTATCTAAGTATGATTTTATGTCATTTTCATATTAGAATTAATGCCTAACATGAAAATAATGAGAAAGAATTGAAGAATGGGGTGGTGAGAGGAAAGATTTTGAAGGAATTGAGTGAAACGGGGTTTTTAAGCCCTAGCGATTAAGTGTAAGGGTTGTGGTTGTCCCACCACCCAAGGACATGTATTTTTGGGTTTGAAATTCTCCTAGAATCATCAAAAACTCTCCTCCTAACAACCTGCTGGCTACTGAGGTCGCCTCACACGACCTGAGATGCATTATGGACTTGATCGAAACGAACGAGTTGTGTAGACTTCGCCTATTGGCGAAACTGCGATCATATTAGTGTTTCTAGGTTCTTCATCATGAAGACCTTAGGATTAGTGGTCTTTACTATTTACACTTGAGGATTTATGTCTAATATGGAAGCACTTAGAGAAATTCAAAGAATGAGGTGGTGAAGGGTGAGATTTTGAAGGAAACAGGGAAAAATTGATTTTTAGACCTTGGGATTGATCATTAAGAGTGAAATGGTTGACCCATTGCCTAAGGATGTCTAATTTCAGGTTGGTAAAAAATTCAGGGTGTTACAGTTGGGCCCACCTGATCTTTGGATACGCTTTAATTTTAGACTCAACGCCTTAATTGAGGCGACAAAATAGATGGACGGAGAGGATGTCTCATATACATCAAGATGGGACCCATTTTACATTGTGTGTGTGCACAACACACATGCATGGGACGAGTACCAAAAATCAAGAAATCGGTCAGCACATGCTGACCAATGCTTCTTTAAAATTTTTCAACAACATGCAAGGACGGTCCCTGTCCAATTGGGTTTCTTTAGTGGACCCCACCCATCATGCAAATGGATGATCCGATCCGTCCATATGATCCATAGTGGGGCCACAACCCACGCCTAGGTGATGGAATTCCATAGGACAACATAGATTAGTTTTTAACCGTTTAAATGCAGGATGAACGGTGTGTGGATTTGATACAATGGGCAACTCCAAATTTGACAAAAACTACACCTTTCCGGATGATTTTTTGCCAGGAACTCAATGGACGTGGTGGATTTCATTGAAAACGAAGCTGTGGGGCCCACCGATCATCACAACGTCCCTGTTTACGCAGGGATGTGCATTCGCACGTCCAGCCCTCCGTGGTCATTACGTGGTCTTAATCGTCGATGGATCATTGATCCAAACCATCCAAAAGTTCCAAGCATAAGGTTCTTTTCCTCACCAAGAAAGTGAATTTGAAGAAGAGCAGCATGATCGATTTCTAATTGTCCAAATGACAGATTGATGGTTTCAAGAATATCCTACGGGCCTCATCAACAAAAGACTAAAAATACATAGTTCCAGCTGAAATTCCAAGAGTAATCTGGTGGACGGAGTGGATTTCTTGTCTGACATCGGTCCTAAGCCCACCAATCATCATACATGTGTAAGATCCTTTCTTTGGATTCCACAGCGTAAACAGAGGGTTTCCAACTCTGTTACTGTAGCCGACCTCCTTGTGCACTGACCGACCTTGGTAGCTATAAAGGGAAGAGAGAAAAGAGAGTTGAGGGATCTAAAGCTGGGTGAGGAGCAGCCGTGGAGGCCTAATTCAAGAGAAAGAGTATTTCAGAGTTTTTTTTTTCTTTCCTCCTTTCTTTTATTACTTTTTATGTTAAGGGATTTTAGTTTGATTATGTCAAGCTAAATCCTCTTAGCTAAGGCTAAGAGGTGAAGCTTATAGTGTGATTAGGAAGGTGGCTTTGTGTTGATTTATGTTTATTGAACTCTCATGAATTCTAGTTTGATTATAAGGAATATTTTTTAGTTTTTAATGGTTTGTTGTGACTCAAATTACAACGGATCTGCAATAGCTTGAGATATTGCCTTTTCACGTATTGAGGTTGTGCACTTAGGAACCTTGTTGTTCACCATCAACTCATGGGCATGGTTGGGTGATGGAAACCTTCCTAACTTTCACAATTCTCTTATGATTGGCCTTGAGATTAGTAAATTGTTGTTGTTTGCCATAGTCTCCTGGGCATGGTTAGGTGACGGAATTAGATCCAAATTTGCACCAATCGTATCTGTTGATGATTAGATTTATGAGAAGTTCAGAGATTTGACAAATCTCTTCTTACCAATTGGATAGGATAGGACTCTGATTCCAATTGTGTCCTTGAATCAATGCAAGGTAGCTTCCCAATTGTTACAAGTGGATCCTTGGCACCCTAGCTCCCACCTTTATTTTTATTAATTTTTAATTAATTTATTCACAATTATTCCCTCAATTTCATTTAGTTTAGATTTCATCTTAGTTTAGTTCTAGTTCTACTTACTTTCAGATTACGTACAGGTTTCAGTCCCTTGGGATTCGAC
Source organism: Magnolia kwangsiensis (assembly GCA_037074715.1). Lineage (NCBI taxonomy): Eukaryota > Viridiplantae > Streptophyta > Magnoliopsida > Magnoliales > Magnoliaceae > Magnolia > Magnolia kwangsiensis. The sequence goes on along the minus strand of CM073572.1, from coordinate 184,969,872 downwards.
CTCGGTCTCACCGAGTTTATTACTACATTACAACCCTGCACTTAGAGAGTGAACAAGTTTTTAGCGCATTGTCGGGGACTGACGGCTACGATTTTATGAAATTAATTGATTTTAGAATTAGTTTAAGATTAGAATTTTTACTAACTTTGGTTTTAGGGTTTTTGTTCTAATTGATTTTTAGAAACTAACTTACTTTCCTGCTTTGTAGGATTTTTTTAGATATTCTAAATTGGTAACTTCGTCCTAATTTCTTTACTTCCTCTATTCTTTATATTAGATTTTATCTTTTATAAACTAATTTTTCTTGTTTTCTTTTGCAGGATCTTAACATAGGAACTTCTAATGTGGTAACATCCTTCTAACTTCTCTTCTTACTTTTTGTACTGTTGTCAGAATTTTTCTTTTATTTTATTTAGGAATAGATTCAGAGTTAAGGTTTCACCATGTATATGAATGAGTGGGCACGTCAGTATATTGAGATAGCTTATGGAAAACAGCCTATGCCTCGAAATTTTTTTGAAAATGTCTTCGAGAACCAATCGGAATGTGATGCTCTACCGATTAAGAAGTCTTTCGGTGATTATCTACAAGAGAATAATTGTGTTCCACGAGTTAAGAAAATAGTACGTGATTATTAGAATGATGACGCGTATAAACTCCCGACATATGACCCGTATGATTATGATCAGTGGAAACAGAAATATTTTAAAGTTGAATCAGTAAAATATCATAGTAAGAACCCTCGTGGATCAACCACTTTTGAATATCCACTAGAAACGATCCAAGAGGAGTTATCTCTGAGTTACACAGACTATGTTATTGGCATGAGGAAATTATTAGAAGCACTTGAATCACACCTTGATAGGCTAATGGAGGTTAGTTCGTCTCAGCCACAACCCAATTCAAAAATACAATGCGAGGAAAGTGATCCTCACTCGCTTTTGAAAAACTCTAGAATTTGGAATAAAGAGTTGAATTACATTAACGAGCATGTGGTTCAATTTCTCGATGAGTTGATCTCGATGACTGTTCAAAGGAACGAGGAAGAGACATGGGTGTCTTTCAAATATAATGATGATGACACACTTCAATCACATGACACACTAGATTTCAATGATGAAGAAGAGGTTAGTTTATGCAAACCTCAACCCATTCTTGGTGTAAAATGTGAGAAGAATAATCTCATCCCAAGTGTACACTGCACTGAAATAGAATATGATGAGTATTGGGATGATGATCATGAATGTGTAACCACAATTCTCTTGAAATTAATCTCAAGTTTAGTCCAGGACAATGATCCAGAAGTACACGAAGGGAATGGTCAAAATGAACTAATCCACTTACCTGACATGTCTGATCTAAAAGTGAATGAGCTCCTTACAACCGACCCTTCTATCTCTTATGAGATATGTTTGGACCACTCCCCTGAATTAAATGATGATGTGATTAGGGAGATGGATAAGTTACTCGATATGACTCTGACATTTGAAACCACCCAGTTGAGGCCACCATCTGAACTATTGAATGTTGACGATTCAATGCCTCTTCTGAGTAGTATCAATGAACAGAGTCCTCACATCAATACTTCATCTCCTGACCCTCAAATTGTTTGTGTAGGGTTGGAGTAAGAGAGCATACCTCCATCTATTTTTAAAGATGATGGAATCCTTAAACAGATCATCACACACTTCAATGTGGAGAATGAGTCACTCTCAGCTGAATGTCCCAACTCTTTTGATGATTGCTTGGCACACTTTGTATATTCAAATGATCCCATGAATAGAGACTGTAACTGTTATAATGAATAGCCCTTGTGATTGTCAAATTTGTGGTGACAAAGATACTTCTTTGAAGCTTGTGTATGTGATGAACAAAAGAACTATTCAAGACACAAAATTGGCTTTGAGTAGACAAGCACAGCGATTCAAGTTGAAGAGCTCGAAGGTGAAGATTTCAGAAGCTCTCAAGTTCTCGAAAGCTATTCAAGTTGAAGATCTCAGAAGCTTTTTAAGTTCAAGTTCTCAGAAGTTTTTCAAGCTGAAGATCTCAAGTTCAAGAACTCAATCTTCATGATACTCAAGGTCACTGGTATTCAAGTTTCAATGTCCTTACTTCTCTTTTGAGATATAATTGACCTTAGGTGGACCTTTAGAGTAGGTCAATTTGGATACATAATCCATATATTCTTTATAAGTAATTTTGATCTGTTCTAAGACTAGTCTTGGACCTTGTTCGACAAGTCCTAGCACTGGTTCAACCAGTCCAAGAAATTCCTCGACCAGTCCTAAGTTGTTGAGGATTTTCGAGACTTTCTGATTATTCTTCGACTAATCCTATGAATAGTGTCGACTGGTGTTTCGACCGGCCGTGGAGCTTCGACCCAAAGTACAGCATTAAATTTAAGCATCTTCGACCAGTCGTATGGGACCTACGACCAGTCGAAGGGGACCTTCGACCAGTCGTAGGGTACCCACGACCAGTCAACCAATAGAAAATCTTATCGTCCCCAAATTATTTGAAATTCTGTTGGATCTTCGACCAGTCGTAGATGTCTCAAGACTAGTCAAAGACGTGATTTTCTTAGCTATAAATAGAGCATGAATCTCAGATTAATCACAAGAAATTCATGCTAATTATTTTGGCATTCTGAGAGGTTGATTTGTGCTCCATTTTAAGCTAAGTGTGCTTATTTAATATTCTCTTTCTTTAGCTTTATTTAATAGATTTTGTTTCTGATATTCCAATCTAATCTGAAAAGAGAAATTTCTATTTCCCTTTCTTTGGAATCAAAATCAATTTAAGATTAGTCCTATTTAGGTTTAATTTTAAAATCAATTAGACCTAGAACCTCGTAATTGAGGACTGGACATTGAACTTGGACATTCATTCATCTACTCTGACTTGGTTCTTCCGGGCTTCTACATCGAAGAAAAAAATCAAGTATTTTACTATTAAGTATAAATTCCTTTCTGTTTTGGTTTCTTTCGGGATTTGTAAGAAAAATCTCATTGTTTTGGTTATTTGAGGAGAGCCAGGAAAACTCAGAAGTGGGATTTTTTTAATTGTGTAAGCCCACAGACAAAGACATAATTGTAAAGATTTTTGGTGAACCTGTGAAAACCTATTTTGTTAGTGAACGCTAATATCCCTTGTGTGAGGATATTAGGAGTGGAGTAGCATTCTGTGTGGTTATTGTATAACAGTTGGTGAACACACAGGCGAACCACTATAATCCCTTGTGTTGGGGTTGAATGGTTTATATTTCATATCTATCTTTATCCATTTGTGGGATGTACATGTGGTGGTTAATGTTATAATCTTTTATTTCAAGCATTGTGTGGAATGTTGTAATAGTTAGAATTTAATTCTTGCTATTAGCTTGATATTATTTTGTTCTAGTAAGGTTGCCCTGCCATTCTTATGGTGCATGGTTATCCTTAGAACAATACACATTTGTGATTACAATTTATACTTCAGTGCGATTTGTATTTATTTTTCTATTCCTCTTCGGTTTGAGACTTCATATAAAGACCTTTCTAGAATTCAGGTTGTCGTACCATAAACTCTGGTTTTTGGTGTAAGGTTGTCCTTACAACATTTGTATCAACCTCTCAAGATCTGAATTTTGAGGTTGCCTTACTATCTTGCTTTATGGTTTATTTTGTTATCTTGTTGGCTATCATATTTCTTTAATTTCCATTGTTATAAATTTTTATTTGGCATAGTCCTATTCACCCCCCCTCTAGGACATATAGCTAGGCCTTTTCAAGTGGTATCAGAGCCTAATAGCTCATTTGTTTCTTAATTCTTGGATTTATTTCCTAAGCTAATGATTTAAGTTATTTAAGATGTCAAATTTTGATAGCCTATCAGTCACTAGTCCTCCACCCTTTGATGGCTCCAATTATGCCTACTGGAAAGCCAGGATGAGGATCTTCCTCAAGTCAATGGATGATAGTGTGTGGCAAGCCACAGTGACTGAATGGAAACCTCCTACCACTGAAGTAACTGGAGTCGATGGTTCAAAATCAATAAGAGTAACTCCTTATGTTTCTTGAACCACCCTTCAGAAAAATGAGAGTGGTGCCAATGCAAAAGCACTAAATGCAATCACTTGCGCACTATCACCGAATGAGTTCAAAAGAATCATATCCTGTGATACTCTAAAGCAAGCCTAGGATATATTAGAAATGACACACGAGGGTACTACAATTGTTAAAAAAATCTAACGTCCAACTCCTCACAACCAAATTTGAAGAAATTCATATGGAGGAAAATGAAACATTTATGGACTTTTACACAAGACTAAATGATATTGTAAACTCTATGTGGGGTCTTGGCGATACTATCCCAGAAAGTAAAGTGTGTACAAAGATACTACGCTCTCTTCCTGAACAGTTCAACTCCAAAGTAACCGCGATCCAGGAACTTCGTGATATGGATAATATGAGGGTAGAGAAACTTGTTGGTTTTTTATAAACCTATGAGTTAAACTTTAAAGCTCTTAAAGGTAAATCCATCGTTCTAAAATCTTCTAAATATAATTCTGAAGAAAATTCTTATTCTGAAGATGATATGGCTCTTTTAGCAAAAAAGTTTTATAAAATATTCAAAAGTAAAAAAAGAGTAGATTTTCAAAAATCAAATGAAACGAAAAAATCTAATCCTAAATCTAAAACTAAGAAATCTTTGAAAGATAGTCAATGTTACAACTGCCAAGAATATAGGCATTTAACAAACAAATGTCATAAAAAGGACGAACCCAAGAAGAAGGGTATGTTAGCTACATGGGATGATTCTAAAGCTTCTTCTAAATCAGAAGATTCTGAAACCGAGTCAGGTAATGAAACGAAAGCCCTTATGATTCTAGCCAAGCTCACTATTTCAGATCATGATGATTCAACTAGTGAGGAAAATCTGAACAGTGAATGTGAAAATGAAGATGATCTTCAAGATGCTTACAATGCTCTATATAAGGAGAGTTGTAAAATTACTGTCAAACTTAAACTTCAAAAAGAAAAGTTTTTTAAACTCAAAGAATGTTTTGAGTCACTTGTTTTAGAAAAATTTCAAATTTCAGATTTTTTTGAAAAATCAAAATACGATTTGAAATTTAAAACGTCCCAAATTGAAAATCTGATATCTAAAAATGAGAAATTTAAAAATGAAGTATCTTCTCTTCTGAGTTTAAAGGACAGATGGAGATATTCCCAAGGAGATCCTAAGTTAGTGAAACTATTATCCGAATCAAGAAAATGTGACGATAGATCTGGGTTAGGCTATGATAAGAACATATCTCCTAAACAGAAGAATACTCCTCCTAAGTTTGTGAAAGGAGAGTCCTCAAATTCAAAAGGAAAATGTACTTATTAAGGTTTTTCTAAAAATTCAAAAACTTTTCAAAAACCGAAAGGTAGTCATGTCAACTTTAATCAGAAATAAAATCCATTAGCTAAAAAGATAATTGATTTACTCAAGGAGCTCTTAAAATCTAACTCTATAGGTCATTCTTACAACAATAGACATAAGAAGACTAACAATTTTCCTAAACCCAAAACAGTACTAAAATGGGTTCCTAAGGCTGCTTGCTTGGTTGTCCACACCGCTTTCAAAGCTTCAAGCCATTCAAAGTGGTACCTAGATAGTGGATGCTCCGGGCACATGACAGGCAACAAAGCTCTATTCACCGATCTAAAAGATATGATGATGGTTCAATCACATTTGGGGATGGCAGTAACTGCAAGATTATGGGCCAAGGTATGATTCAACTCTTCCATTATTTAAGAATGGCTTATATGTTGAAGGTCTGAAACATAACCTACTTAGCATATCTCAAATATACGATAATAACCATAGTGTACGGTTTTCTAATGAAAGCTGTGAGATGCTAAACAATAAAGGTTCTGTAATATTAACTGGAAGTAGAACGTCTAAAAACTACCATATTGTTAGCAAATCCACCTCATCTAATCAAATATGTTACATGGTCCATACAGACGAGACTGATTTGTGGCACAAACGTCTTCGACATGTACATTACCGAAATTTATATAGATTGAGCAAATGGGAACTTATAAGAGGTCTACCCAAGCTTTAAAAATTAGATAAAATATGTGGTGAATGCCAGATAGGCGAACAAACAAGAACCTCACACAAAAAGGTGAATTCAAATACCACATCAAGACCACTCGAACTCCTCCATATGAATTTTATAGGACTTCCTAGAACGGAGAGTCGAGGTGGCAAAAGGTATATCTTGTTAATAGTGGATGACTTTACCAGATATACATGAATAGTCTTTTTAAGGGATAAATCAAAAACCCTTGAAGAAGTAAGAAAAGTTCTCAAAAGGATTCAAATGGAAAAAGGTTCTCAAATCGGTAAGATTCGTAGTGATCATGGATCTGAATTTGAGAATAGCGATTTTGAAAAGTTTTGCAGCAACCAAGGAATATTACATGAATTTTCAGTGCCCAAAACTCCACAACAAAATGGTATAGTGGAAAGGAAGAATAGAGTGCTTCAAGAAATGGCTAATGTCATGTTAAATAGCATGAAGCTCTTTAAGAATCTTTGGGTTGAAGCAATCAATACAGCTTACTATATTATTAACCGAGTCTACACTAGCAAAGATAATAATAAAATGGCTTACGAAATGTGGTTTGATAAAAAGTCCACTGTCAAATACTTTCGAGTTTTTAGCAGGAAATGCTATATTTTACGAGATCTTAAAATTTTGAAAAAGTTTGATACGAAGAGTGATGAAAGGATTTTCCTAGGATATTCTTTAAACAGTCGAGCTTATAGGGTTCTGAACAAAAGAACCGGTGTGATTCAAGAATCTATCAATGTTGTCATTGATGATCACTTAAACACATCAGTCTCAAGTTCGGATAATGATGAAGTTTAGTAATTGATAAATTCGATACTTCAACTAATCAGAATGATTCTGAAATAAGGACTGTTAAAGATCATCTAACTACACAAATTCTTGGAAACCCTCTCACTGGTGTTTGCACCCAAAGACAACTTGAAGATATATGTAATTATGTGTATTTTACATCCCAAATAGAACCATCTAACGTAAAAGAATCTCTTGCTGATGAAAACTGGATTGTTGCGATGCAAGAAGAACTTAACTAATTCGTAAGAAATGATGTTTGGTATCTCGTACCAAGACCTAAGGATAAACACATCATTGGAACTAAATGGATCTTCAAAAATAAGTCTGATGAGCTTGGAAATATAATTAGAAACAAGGCAAGACTAGTGGTACAAGGTTACACTCAAATTGAAGGTATTGATTTTAATGAAACCTTTGCACCAGTAGCACGTCTTGAATCAATCAGATTATTTATATCCATTGCGTGTTTTAGAAAGATTAAAATTTATCAAATGGATGTGAAAAGTGCATTTCTAAATGGTGATTTGCATGAGAAAGTTTATGTGGAACAACCAATGGGTTTTGAAGATCCCAAAAATCCTGATCATGTGTACAGGCTTAAAAAGGCACTTTATGGATTAAAGCAAGCGCCTAGGGTATGGTATGAGAAACTAACAAAATTTCTGTTAAGCCATAATTTTTAAATGAGGTTTATTGACAAAACTCTATTTGTTAAAAAATATAATGATCATATTTTGATGGTACAGATTTATGTTGATGATATCATTTATGGATCTACTTATACTGACATGACTACTGAGTTTCAGATTTGATGAAATCACGGTTTGAAATGAGCATGGTTGGGGAATTGAATTATTTCTTAGGGTTGCAAGTAAAACAACAACCTAATGGAATATTCATTTCTCAATCTAAATATGCCTTGAATTTAATTAAAAGATTTGGATTTGAGAATGGTAAGAACTTTGATACTCCTATGATTACTACCCTAAAACTCTCAAAAGACTCTGAAGGTAAAAATGTTGATTCGAAACTTTATCGGAGTATGATTGGTAGTCTATTGTATTTAACTGCTAGTAGACCTGATATTATACTAAGTGTTGTTATTTGCACTAGATATCAGTCTAATCCTAAGGAATCGCACTTGATTGCTGTCAAGTGGATCATGCGATATGTCGCAAGCACTGCGAATCTCAATCTTTGGTATCCTCATGAGACTAGCGTTCAATTAGCTGGGTACTCGGATGCTGACTGGGCTGGTAATCTTGATGATAGAAAGTCAACCAGTGGTGGTTTCTTTTATATAGGAAACTGTTTAGTTTCTTGGTTTAGCAAGAAACAAAGTTTTATATCACTTTCAACTGTTGAAGCTGAATACATCGCAGCTGGTAATGCGTGTAAGCAGCTTGTTTGGATGAAGCGAATGTTAAGTGACTATGGAATTAAACAGGGTTCTATGGTGTTATATTGTGATAATTCTAGTGCCATTAATATTTCAAAAAATCCTATTCAGCATTCTCGTACTAAGCACATTGACATTAGATTTCATTATATCCGTGAATTAGTAGAAAAAAAAGTTATATCTCTGGAATATATACCTACCGAGAATCAACGTGCTGATATTTTCACGAAATCGCTCGACAAAAGTTAGTTTAATCAAATCAAATTTGATCTTAGCATATGCATTATAAGATAATATTTTATGCATTTTTGTATCATATTGTATATGTTTAATTTTAATTTTTTGCAAAATATTTTTAAAAAATAAAAAATAAAATTGGAAAATATATTTTTTTTGGCTGGTACTCGACCAGTTGTGGAAATACATGACCAGTCGTAGCTCGACCGGTCGTGTACATTCACGACCAGTCGAGGATCTCGTGAAACCCTTATAATTTGGGGATATCCTTCATCTTCCTCATTTCTATTTCTTCCTCCAACCGGCCGAACCTCGACTAGTCGAAGCCAACTCCCAAAATCTTCATTGTAAGTGTTCCATTTACATTTTTCTTCTAGATTTGAGTCTCAAATACTTCTATTTTACTCTTGAAGCTATTTATTTCAAGTTTCTTTGTGATTTGGGATTTTTTTCTAAAAATTTTGATCTTAGAAAAACCCATTTTCTTTTCTTTGCAACTCATTTTATACTTGAACTCCTTGTTGCAAATGGCTTCTAGAGGAAAGAAATCAACTTCCCGTAGTCCTTCTTCTTCCAGATCGGCTTCTCTCACTAAGCGTCATCTTAGGGCTCCCGAGGATTATCCATCCTTTATTCGGGACATCCGATTGCGTAATGTTATTTTTGAACATCCTATTGATGTTAATCATACTGTTCCGTTTGATATCTTTCCCATGCTGCAAGATGTAGGTTGGGATAACTTAATGCATTGGGGTGGGCCTGCATATCGGTCCATTGCCCAATCCATGTTTGCATGTATATGTGATTTTTCACTTGAAAGTCTGACATTTAAAATTGTCACAAGAGAAGGTCTATTTGATATTGATTATCATTTGATTTCTGCTCTTATGAAAATTTCAGTTAATGATGAGGGTGTTCCCATTCATACACTATCTAAAAAACCCTCACAATCTGAAAAACAAATGATAACAAAGGACTTATGTAATATGGATGCTCCATGGACACCTAAAGGGAATGCACTCCTCTTAAGGTATCTGTTACCCAAATACAAAGTGTTGCACAGGATTTTTGTATCTAATCTGTATCCTCGATCAGGTAATAAAACTGAGTTAACTGCTTTTATGGTTCGTGTTCTTCATAATATAGCCCGAGGTGCTCATCTCTGCCTACCTTCCTTGATTTGTCATTCTATCATTCAGTTTCGACTCCATCCTAGTCATAGTGATATTCCCTTTGGATATTTGATGACCGTATTGGCATCTCATATGTTGGTCAATATGCCAGTTGGAGAGGCCCGTATCCATCACTTGATATTTAATAATTCTAATCTTAACAAGATGAAGCTGGAATTTCTTCCTGACCAAGTTGATGGTGGTGGTGCAGCTGAAGCTGAACATGAGGAAAATGCTGGTGATCTTCCTCCTGATAATATTAATATGGATGATATCTTTGAAGAGCTTGATTCTGACTCTGTGAATGATCCAGATGATCCATCTTCTGCTTTCGATGCACGCTTGGTTGCATTAGAAACTAAGGTTGAATCTTTAAATGCTAGGATGAAAAACATGTCTGTTGCCAATGATTTACAATTCAAGTATATGCACAAATATCTTAGGTGCTTAAACAAGGGCATGCACAAACTTGATCCTTCCATCCTTGCTCCTTCTTGGTCAGATTAGTTTATTTTCTATTTTCTGGTCTGTAATAACTTTCGTTATATCATGTTCACTTGACTGGATTTGCTACTGTCGCTAACGTTGTGTGTGGCTCAATTTATCTATTATATGTGTTACTTATGCTATGATTTCCATTCTTATTTGGTTACCTCCTTGATTATTCCTCCTTTCCAATTTTCTTTGTTCTTCCTTTGTCATATTGTAATAAAAAGGGAGAGTAGATATTATTTTTCCTAACTTTTTCTCAAGTTGGATTTTTTTTTTCTCAAGTAAGATTGGTGAAATATGTTACTCAGGGGGAGTATATGTACAGTGATGGCCTGTATGATCATGAGTATATGAGTGTATGGACTGGTTGTTGATTGAATTTTGCTTTGCAGGTTCATGCATGTGTGTCGGTTTAACAACTGGTGCATGATTCTTTAAACAAATAATCTGTGATATGTATCCTATCTTGAAAGTGTGTTTGTCACGAATTTGACAAAAGGGGAGATTGTAAGTGCTATAATGAATAACCCTTGTGATTGTCAAATTTGTGGTGACAAAGATACTTCTTTGAAGCTTGTGTATGTGATGAACAAAAGAACTATTCAAGACACAAGATTGGCTTCGAGTAGACAAGCACAACTATTCAAGTTAAAGAACTCGAAGGTGAAGATTTTAGAAGCTCTCAAGTTCTCGAAAGTTCTTTCAAGTTGAAGATCTTAGAAGATTTTAAGTTCAAGTTCTCAGAAGTTTTTCAAGTTGAAGATCTCAAGTTCAAGAACTCAATCTTCATGATACTCAAGGTCACTAGTATTCAAGTTTCAATGTCCTTACTTCTCTTTTGAGATATAATTGACCTTAGGTGGATCTTTAGAGTAGGTCACTTTGGATACATAATCCATTATTCTTTATAAGTAATTTTGATTCATTCTAAGACTAGTCCTGGACCTTGTTCGACTAGTCCTAGCACTGGTTCGACCAGTCCAAGCAATTCCTCGACCAGTCCTAAGTTATTGAGGATTTTCGAGACTTTCTGATTATTCTTCGACCAGTCCTGGAGACTGTTCAACCAGTCCTGTGAACAGTGTTGACTGGTGCTTCGATCGGTCGTGGAGCTTCGACTCAAAGTACAGCGTTAAATTTAGGCATCTTCGACCAGTCATATGGGACTTACGACCAGTCGAAGGGGACCTTCGACCAGTCGTAGGGTACTCACGACCGGTCGACCAACAGAAAATCTTATCGCGCCCGAATTATTTAAAATTTTGTTGGATCTTCGATCATTCGTAGATGTCTCAAGACCAGTTTAAGACGTAATTTTCTTAGCTATAAATAGAGCACGGGTCTCAGATTAATCATAAGAAATTCATGCTAATTATTTTGGCATTCTGAGAGGTTGATCTGGGCTCCATTTTAAGCTAAGTGTGCTTATTTAATATTCTCTTTCTTTAGCTTCATTTAATTGATTTTGTTTCTGATATTCCAATCTAATCTGAAAAGAGGAATTGCTATTTCCCTTTCTTTGGAATCAAAATCAATTAAGGTTAGCCTTATTTTGGTTTAATTTTAAAATCAATTAGAACTAGAACCTTGTAATTGAGTACTGGACATTGAACTTGGACATTCATTCATCTACTCTGACTTCGTTCTTTCGGGCTTCTACATCGAAGGAGAAAATCAAGTATTTTACTATTAAGTATAAATTCCTTTCTTTTTTAGTTTGTTTCGGGATTTGTCAGAAAAATCTCACTGTTTTGGTTATCTGAGGAGAGCCAGAAAAACTCAGAAGTGGAGTTTTTTTAATTGTGTAAGCCCACAAACAATGACATAATTGTAAAGGTTTTTGGTGAACCTGTGAAAACCTATTTTGTTAGTGAACGCTAATATCCCTTGTGTGAGGATATTAGGAGTGGGGTAGCATTCTGTGTGGCTGTTGTATAATAGTTGGTGAACACACAGGCGAACCACTATAATCCCTTGTGTTGTGGTTGAATGGTTTATATTTCATATCTATCCTTATTCATTTGTGGGATGTACATGTGGTTGTGAATGTTGTAATATTTTATTTCAAGCATTGTGTGGAATGTTGTAATAGTTAGAATTTAATTCTTGCTATTAGCTTGATATTATTTTATTCTAGTAAGGTTGCCCCGCCATTCTTATGGCGCATGGTTGTCCTTAGAACAATACACATTTGTGATTACAATTTATACTTCAATGTGATTTGTATTTATTTTTCTATTTCTCTTCGGTTTGAGACTTGATACAAAGACCTTTCTAGAAATCAGGTTGCCCTACCATAAACTCTGATTTTTGGTGTAAGGTTGTCCATAGAACAACATTTATATCAACCTCTCAAGATCTGAATTTTGAGGTTGCCTTATTATCTTGCTTTGTGGTTTATTGTGTTATCTTTTTGGTTATCATATTTCTTTAATTTCCACTATTATAACTTTTTATGTAGCATAGTCCTATTCACCCCTCCTCTAGGACATATAGCTAGGCCTTTTTAGAGACATAGTGAATGCCTTGCAAGACAACATCTCGGTAGTCATCACTGACCGAGAGAACCCTTACTCTGAAGCCCCTTCTTCCATAGATCCTGAATGTTTACCATTAAGGGAGGAGGAGCTGAAAATTGAAACGAAGTCTGCTACTTTGGAATGTGTTGAGACTACATCACTTCCTGAGAAGTTTTTTGAACTTTATCTACTTGTAGTCTCTGATTCACAATGGGATACTAACGTTAAAACCTCTTCTGCCCCAGGTGAATCGTATATACTATGGATACCTCAAGCACTTCATCAAAAAATTTCTTATCAGGTACATAAGTTTCTCTGGAAAGTTAAGCTTTAGGACATCCAAGCCTATTGCAAAAAGGGCTTTTGGATGATCCTGTTGAGAAACCTACTGAGAAATTTATCACGACACTGGGTGGAAGAGGAACCTTGTGGCATAACTCAGTAATTTTTTCCTGCTTTCATAAGACTATGGTAGTTTACTTTATGATGTTCTAAGATAGACGGTTTTATGTCATTAGGTTAGTTTGCTTGATACGTTAATTTAAGATAGTTTGCTTTCGTGTCTTCGCTCTCGTACTGACCGGCTTTCATGTTGCGATCTCTTGGTAAGTCTCTCTCTCTATTCGTTATCCAGGTACTATCTTCCCATCACTTTTCAATTACTTTTGTTCTCCTATGTGCATTGCATGCTTATATCTTTTACATTGAAGACAATGTAGATTTTAAGTTAGGGTGGGAGATTAGGTTCCTAATCAGTGTTTTCTTGGTCTTGAGTAAAAAATTGTGAAAATTTTTAATTTTTCTGAAATTTCTTGTGAACTCAAAATGATTTTGACGGCCATCTAGGGCACTTAGAATTTCAAAATTTGTGATGTTGAAAATTTATGACTCTTGGATTCAGTAGCTGTTAAATTTCATAGTTAAGTTTGAATTGTTAATCCATGATTAAAAGTTGTAAATATTGATTGAGTCATGATTTCACATATTACAGCTCGCCTACATACTAAGGTTTCAGTTCGATATTGAATGATTAACTTGGTAATCACTAAGCATGAAAGGAACTAGCCTGAAAATTTTCAGCATTAGTTCATAAAGAAAAATTGAAAGGATTGGGCGAATGGTCTTCACCATAGGTTTGCTCCCTACAGATAAAGGTTTGATTCTCCAAGGTTGAAATTCAAAAATTATTAGGCGACTGGTCTTTACCATAGGTTTACTCCCTATATGTAAGGACTTGATTCCCCTCCTTAGCGTTGCTTTTAATAGAAAAATCAAAGGTTGAAAGAAAGAAAAAGAATGATTTATGAGACACATTTTAGTTTAGGTTTTGGGTGTCCTGAATGCTCTTGTTGGTTACCAATGATATCATGAAATAACGAATTAAATCTTAAGGTTGATAAGTCGAGATTACACTATACACCTATGGAACTCAATGTTTAGAATTTTTCTAATTGATGGATCAATACTTTGAACTTAATTATGAAGTTTATTGCGCTTGATTCCAGGAGACAGTATTGCCCAACATTCATGAATCTTAGATTTCTAATATCTTGATTGTTTTCAAAAATCGCTCGAATTTTTAGAGATTGTCCTGTATTTCTTAACTTATTTTTCACATACTTTGCTTGGGATTAGCAAGAAGCTGGTTGGGCATTGTGTTGAGGGTTAAATATTACATATTAGACCCCAGTTATTACCGAATTTTATGACCATGATACCGTTTAACAGCTCGATTTAATCGTGTTTGTGATGCAGGGTGTATTTACAAGCTTGGATTGAAATAGGTGCTAAAAGTTGAGATTTAACGCTCAGAATTCACTAGAGCATGGGACGGACCCCAAGGGACCAAGATCAACAAATTTACACGCCAGAGATCAAAGGAAATCAAGCCGTTCTTGTTAAAGAGGCCTGAAAAGTGTCCTGAATGCAAGATCTCAGAGTTCCCACCATCTATTCAGCTCGAGACTCTGTATGTGGCCTAAGGACCATAAATTAACTTTACACGTCAAAAATCAACCATTGGATCGTTGTGGAAGTGGCCCAACGAACAAATCATCCCCTTAAATCCTTAAATGGGGCCCACCTGATCTTTGGATATGCTTCAATTTTGGACTCAATGCCTTAATTGAGGTGACAAAATAGATGGACGGAGAGGATGTCTCATATACATCAAGATGAGACCCATTTTGCATTGTGTGTGTGCACAACACACATGCACGAGACGAGTACCAAAAATCAAGAAATCGGTCAGCACATTGTTGAGGGTCAAATATTGCATATCAGACCCAGCTATTGCCTGGATTTACAAGCATGATACCGTTTAATGGCCCGATTTAATCGTGTTTGTGATGCAGAGTGTCTTTATGAGCATGAATTGAAAATGGGTATTAAAAGCATGGTTTTAGTGCTCAAGATGCACCAAGGCAAGTTACGAGACCACAAGGGATCAAGATCGATGGAATTACATGCCAAAGATCCGAGAAAATCAAGTGATTGAAGTTCAAGTGGCCTGAAAGTCGTCAAAATACAAGATCATAGGGTTCTAACCATCAGTTCAGCTCAAAACTTCATACGTGGCCTGAGGACTATAAATTAACCGTACACATCGAATTTCAGTCGTTTGATCCCTGTGAAAGTGACCCAATGGACAGATCAACCCATAAAATAGTGATGTGGGACCCACCTAATATCTGGATCTACTTCAATTTTGGTCTCAACGTCTAAAATGATATGATGAAATGGATGGATAGAGAAGATTTCTCACAAACATCTCCGTGGGATCCAGACATACAGTGCATGTGCAAGGTGCACAAGTGCACCAGGCGTGCACCAGAAAATCTGAAAGTCGGTCAGTAGCGCTGACCGACTCTTCCTCTCAACACGTGAAAATGCAACAACGTTAACGCTGTCGTCCGTCGACTTTGAGTAGTGGGGCCCACTCTCCGCCACACTGCATGATCAGAGCCGTCCATTCACTCCATAGAGGGGGTAAAACCCTTGCCTAGCTTTCTTTTTCAGACCATACACGTGTACGCACGTGGATCGTCAAAAAATGCAAGATTAACGGCTAGTTGGTTTGATATAGTGGACCACACCAAAACCTGATAAAAACCACTATTTCCTGACTGGTTTTTTGTCAAGAATCCAATGAACGGGTCGGATTTCTCATAAAACATGAATATGGGACCCACCGAACACATCAACACGGTGACGTGCGAATGGTGTGCATTCATGAAAACTAAAAATTTTGGGGCTTTAGGGCCCACCGTCCGTGATCAGACGGTTGATCTGAACCGTCCATAAGCTCCAAAAGGTGGGACCTTCCCCATCCATGAAGGACAAAACGGAAGATGAGGACTAACAACCGTCTCGAACTCTTTTAAACGCATGAAGTGCACGTTCCCCTACTGCGCAAAGACAGTTGATCCGTCAGCAGCACCTTCGCAGCTAATTCCTAGCGAGTTGCCAATTTCAACCGACCGCCCTACCTTTCTCTATAAAAGAGAGAGAGAGAGAGAGAGAGAGAGAGAGAGAGAGAGAGAGAGAGAGAGAGAGAGCTAGACCTGAAGAGAGAACAGGGAGCCTGGGACGTGTGCAGCCGAGGAGATCCAAGCTTTGAGGGCCGAGTTGGGCTAAACGTGGAGCATAGAGATAGTTAGTAGAGTGTTTTCTTTCTTCTTTTCTTTATGATTAATTTTGAGGATAGCCTCTCCATGTCAGGCTAAACCTCTTAGCTAGGGCTAAGAGGTGAAGTTTGTAGCAGGATGGGAGACTTGTTACTTATGCCGTTTGTTTAGTCTGAACTGAGTTTGAATTTAGTTTCAATTAAGGGAATGTTTTTAGTCTTTAATGGTCTGTTGTGACTGAAATTACAATGGGTCTGAGTTGGCTTTGAGTATTTCCTTTTCCCTTTATGTTTATGACGTCAAAAAGCCCTATTGTTCACCATCATCTCCTGGGCATGGTCGGATGACAGTACCCTTCCTCACCTTTATAGCATGTTAATTGGTTGGTAATTAGTTTAATTTAGTTGTTTGCTTTGTCTCCTAGGCATGGTTTGGTGATGGTATCCATTCTAATTCATACACCCTTCATCTCATGAAAACTATATCAAAAGAAGTTCAGTCGATTTTCATGGTTACACTCTTCAACTAGATGAAGATGGGATTCTAAGTCCAGTTGAGTTCTTGAAGCAGGCATAAGATTTTCCTGATCTCTACAAGTAGATCCTCTGAATCCTTAATTCCCTTTCTCTGATTTTTCTTAAGTTTTAGATTAATTATTCTACAATTACTATTTGATTTAGAATTCATCTTAGTCTAGTTCTAGTTCTACTTAGTTTCAGATAACGAACAGGTATCAATCCCTTGGGATTTGACCTTGGTCTTACCGAGTTTATTACTACATCACAACCCTGCACTTGGGGTGTGAACATGTTTTTGGCGCCATTGCCGAGGACTGATAGCTACGTTTTTGTTGAGAGTCAAATATTGCATATTAAACCCCAATTTCTACCTAGATTTATGAACACGATACTGCTTAATGGTCCGATTTAATCGTGATTGTTATGCAAGGTACATTTGTGAGCTTGGATCGAAATAGGGTGCTAAAAGCTAAGATTTAACACTCAAAATTCACCAAAGCATAGGATGGACTCTAGGGGACCAAGATCGACAGAATTTACATGCTAGAGATCTGTAAAAATCGAGAAACTGAATCTCAAGTGGCCTGAAAGTCAGCCAAAATGCAAGATCATAAGGTTTCCACCATCCGTTCGGCTTGAAACTTCATACATGGCTTGAGGACCATAAATTAACCGTACATGTCAAATTTTGGCCCTTGGATCCTTGTGAAAGTGGCCCAACGGCTAGATCAGCCCATGAATTGTCAATCTGGGGCCCACCTGACATCTGGATATGCTTAACTTTTGGTCTCAACCCTTTAATTGATGTGGAAAAAAGGATGGATGGAGCAGATTTCACATATGCATCAAGGTGGGACCCACCTTACATGAATGGGAGTGCACAATGGCTGTGCACTCGCAATGTGCCAAACCAAAAGCTCGGTCAAACAAAGCTCTGACCGAGCTTTCCTTTAAAAAGGATTCTTTTTTCCCTGCCAGCGTAAGCTCAAACAGAGCCTGCAGACAGCTCTTTGTGGGCCACCAACGTGCTCTGAAAGTCCGATCCAGATCGTCCATCAGATCTCCATGGATCTTCTTAGCACTGCCTAGGTGGCAGAATTCTAAAAGATCACGAGCGAAATCTAGCCGTTCGAACGGAAGATTGATGGTGAAGTGGACAGAACGGTGGACCACACCAAATCCAATTCCAAATCGTCCATGTTCAATTATTTTTCAAGTGGATCATACTGAGCGGAGTGGATTTCTCAGACGTTGGAGTGTGGACCCCATAGACACCACCGACTCAAATAGCAATTGCGTCCTCTGTTTGTCTGTGAAACAAAGGCCGCGGATGATCTCAGTGGGTAATTATCATGGACCAAACAACAAATCCGAGCCGTTCATCATGCAGAGGGGAGCGATATTGTCAGAACCATGTTGATTCTATGTATTCATGCACGCACATGTGCTTGTTTCAATGGTTAAAAACAGGCAGCCCTGTTTTGATTATGGCATGATTACTATCTTTGGCCATGTCAATAACATTCAAACACAGGCCATCTCCTACTGAAATTTCATTGTAAAGACAATGAAGGGAGTAGATTTCATGGATACCAGTGATCATGGCCCCACAGCACTCACCACAACCTGTTTACGCAGGGAGTGTGCGTCTAGAAGTCCTGCTGCATAAAGTCCTACTGTGGGCCTCTGTTTTGATGTTTAAGAAGAATCGGCACCGTCTATCTTATAGGGATGAAAAATCTGATCAAGAAGTGGCAGCTATTTCGCAGATCAACAAAGAAAATAGGAAGTTGGGTATGCTGACTTCTTAACTGCGTAAACTAACTTACGTAAGGAGAGCTACGCATGCCACCAGCCGACTCTTCCCAACCGACTCCAAGTCCTTATATAAGGAGAGAAGAGAGCGAGCTAAGGGGGGCATCAGCTGCTGGAGCACGGCTTGGGGTCTACAGTTGAGACGCCAGAGGGATCTTTTTAGTTTTGGACGTGGAGCAGAGAGAGAAGTACTTTAGAATTTTCTATTTCTTTTTAATATTTACTTTATTTTAAGATGTCTAACCAAATCATGATTATGAGTGGTTAAACCTCTTAGCTAGGGCTAAGAGGCGAAGCTTGTAGTAAGATGAGAGATTTTATTTTATGTATTTAATTTAATTTTAATTTATGAATTGGAGTTGATTTTAGTTTGATTATTAAGGGAATACTTTCAGTTTTTAATGGTTTGTTGTGATTGAAATTATAATAGATCTGCAATGGCTTTGAGTATTTCTTTCTCTTTTTAATGTTTATGAGGTCAAGAAGCCCTATTGTTCACCATCGTCTCCTGGGCATGGTCGGATGACGATACCCTTTCTAACCTTCATACATGTGATTGGTTGGTAATTAGTTTAATTCTGTTGTTTACTTTATCTCCTGGGCATGGTTTGGTGATGGAATCCATTCTAATTCATATACCTTTCATCTTTTGAAAACTATCTCAATAACAGTTCAGTTTAAATTTCATGATTCTTGAAGCAGGCATACGATCTCCCTGATCTCTACAAGTGGATCCTCTGAATCCCTAGTTTCCTACCTCTAAATTCTTTAGATTTTAGATAAATTATTTCACCTTTATTCCTCAATTTACAGTTGATTTAGATTTCATCTTAGCCTAGTTCTAGTTTTAGTTGATTTCAGATAACGTACAAGTATCAGTCCCTTGGGATTCGACCTCGGTCTTACCGAGTTTATTACTACATCACAACCCTGCACTTGGGGTGTGAACAAGTTTTTGGCGCCGTTGCCGGGGACTGACAACTATATTTTTATGAGATTAACTAGTTTTAGGATTAGTTTAAGATTAGGATTTTCTAATTTTAGGTTTGAATTGTTTTTCTATTTTTAGAAACTAATCTGTTTTCCTGTTTTGTGGGATCCTGACATAAGTTCTATTTTGGTAATCCCTTTCTAAATTCTCTACCTGTTCTATTTTTAGAATTATGGTTTTTAGGAATTTTTCCTTTTTTTTTAGAAACTAACTCATCTTCCCTTATTTTCTTTTATTAACTTTCTAATTCTAGGATTTCTTCTGTTTCTAGCAACTAACATACTTTTTAATTTTAGGTTTAGAACTTTCTTGTATTAGAAACTTTCAAATTTTTGAATTTCTATTTTTATAAACTAATTTCCTTTTACAGGTTTTAGCTTAGGAATCTCTAACCTGGTAACTACATTCTAACTTCTCCCCCTTTTACTTTTCATACTGTTGTAGGATCTCTTCTTCTAATTTTCTTAGGATTAAATTCAGATTAAGGGTTTTATTATGTATATGCATGAGTGGCAACGTTAGTATGCTAAGAAGAATAACCTATTTTGGGATGATAATGATATAAATCAACCTATGTCTCAAAACTTTTCTGAAACTATTATTGAGAACCGATCAGAATATAAAGATCCACCAGCTAAGAAGTCCTTACGTGATTATATACAGGAGAACAATTACACCTCATGGATTAATAAAACAGTACGTGAGTGTTAGGGTTATCATAACTATGGTTGTGAGAATTATTATCATCCATCCGATAAAAAGAAAACAATGCGTAATTATATTATGAGTAATAATAAGTATTACCAACCATCAAATTTTTCGACCTATGATCAGTATGACTATAACTAGTGGAAACATCAAAATTGAAAAAATGAACTAACAACATGTTAAAATGATTATTCTCTTAGATCCCCTACCTGTGAGATTCAACCAGAAACGATCCAAGAGGATTCATATCAGCGTAATATTTTTTCGGCTTGTTTTGTGAAAATTAGAAAAGCCATGAAAATAATGGAAACACTCAATTCGCACCTCGAAAGGATTGAGGAAGCTCGCTCATCTCAACCACAACCCAATCCAAAAATACAATGCAAGGAAAATGATCCCAACTTACTTTTGAAAAACTTTGGAGTTTGGAATGACTAGTTAAATTACATTAACGAGCATGTGGTTCAATTTCCCAATGAGTCAATCTCGATGACTGTCCAAAAGAATGAGGAAGAGACATGGTTATCTTTCAAATATAATGATGATGACACGCTTCCCTCACAGGACACACTAGATTTCAATGATGAAGAAGAGGTTAGTTTATGCGAACCTCAACCCATGCTAGGTGTAGAATGTGAGGAAAGTGATCCCATCCCAAATATGCACTGCACTGAACTAGAATATGATTACGATCCTGAATGTGCAGCCACAGTTTCCCTGGAATCCCTCTCAAGTTTGGTCCAGGTCAATGATCAAGATGTACACGAAGTGGTCGGTCATAATGAGTCACTCCCCTCACCTGACATGTCTGATTTAAAGGTGGAGGATGAGCCCCTTATAACCGACCCTTTTAACTCTTGTGAAACATATTTGGACCACTTCTCTGAATCGAATGATGATGTGATTCAGGAGATAATCGAGCCACCTGATACACCTCTGGAATTTGAAATCACCCAGTTGCAGCCACCATCTGAACTATCAAGTTTTGACGATTCAATGCCTCTTCTGAGTAGTATCAATGAACAAAGTTCCCCCATCAATACTTCTTCTACTAACCCTCAATTTGTCTGTGCAGGGCGGAAGTAAGAGAGCATACCTCCATCTACTTTCAAGGATGATGGATTCCTTGGGCAGATCATCATGAGCTCCAATGTGGAGAATAAGCCACACTCAGCTGAACTTCCTGACTCGTGGGATTGCTTGGCACACTTTGCAGTTTTAAATGATCCCATGTTAAAAGACAAAGTGGATGTCTTGCGAGACAACATCTCGGTAGTCATCATTGACCGAGAGAACCCTTATTCTAAAATCCTCTCTTCCCTTGATCCTAAATGTCTACCAGTAAAGGAAGAAGAGCTGAAAATTGAACCGAAGTTTAGAGCTTTGGAATGTGTTGAGACTACATCACTTCTTAGGAAGTGTTCTAAAATTTATTTACTTGTAGTCTCTGATTCACCATATGATACTAACGTTGAAACTTCTTCTGTCATAGGTGAATCATATATATTACGGATACCTCAAGCAATTCAATGGAAGATTTCTTATGAGATACATAAGTCTCTCTAGAAAGTCATGCTCCAGGGCGCCCAAGCCTATTGCAAAAAGGGCTTTTGGATGATCCTATTGAGGAACTTACTGAAAAACTTATCAAGATATTGGTCGGAAGAGGAACCTTGCGGCATGATCAATTCAATGTTTGTGGGTAACATTACTGCAAACCCTCACGAGACTACAACTCGTCCACTAGGGGTAATCTAGGGGTTTAAAGGCTTGTTGCATACGCTAAATGCAATCAAGAGCACCTATGAAAGTGGTATAGATAGAATTTTATTTTAGTTATTTTTGTTGGTTTCACTCTCGTAGTAACCTGCTCTCTCCCAGCGATCTGTTGAAAAATCTCTCTCGATTCGTTATCCAAGTACTATCCTCCCATCACTTCTCATTTACTTTCATTGTCCCATGTGCATTGCATGTTATATCTTTTACATTGAGGACAACATAGATTTTAAGTTGGGGGTGGGAGATTAGGTTTCCTAATCAGTATTTTCTTGGTCTTGAGCAAAAATTGTGAAAATTTATGAAAATTTTTAAATTTTTCTAAAAATTTTTGTGAATTCAATGCGATTTTGACATCCATCTGTGACTTAGAATTTCAAGATATGTGATGTTGGTAATTTATAACTCTTGGATTCAGTATCTGTTAGATTTCACAATTAAGTGAACTGTTAATCCAGAATTAGAAGTTGTAAACATTGATTGAATCATAATTTCACATGTCACATCTCGCTTAAACATTGCGGTTTCAGTTCGATACTGAAAGGTTATCTTAGTAATAACTAAGCATGGAAGGAACCAGCCTGAAAAATTGCCCGTCATGATCAATCGAACAAAAAAAAATACCTAACAGGATCGATATGAAAAAAGGGAGTAGAGAACGTAGTGGCCGATCACCTTTCTCGCCTTAATACCTCGGATTCCCTTGAGGTGATCTATATCAATGACATGTTCCCTGATGAGCAACTGTTCAGAGTCTCCCATTCACCTTGGTTCACTAATATTGCCAATTATCTTGCCACAGCTTCTATACCGACGCATTAGACTGCACAAGATAAGAAGAAATTCTTTATTAAAGTGCGCAACTTTTTCTAGGATAATCCATATTTATTTAAATATTGCCCAGACCAAATCCTAAGGAGATGTGTGCCAGACGATGAGCATCAGAGTGTCATCTCCTTCTGTGACTCACAGGCCTGTGGTGGTCACTTTTCTGCTAAAAAGATCACGACTAAGATTCTACAGTGTGGCTTTTATTGGCTCACCATGTTTAGGGACACTCATGAGTTTTGCAAGGCTTGTGAGCATTGTCAAAAATTGAGAGTATTGTCCTATTGAAATATGATGCCCTTGAATCCCATCCTTATCGTAAAAACATTTGATTGCTGGGGCATTGATTTCATGGGACCTTTCCCCCAATCCTTTAGAAATTTGTATATTTTGCACGCCGTAGATTATGTCACTAAATGGGTTGAAGCAATTCTGTGCCGCAACAATGACCATCGTACGGTCATTAAATTTTTAAAAGAAAATATCCTGTCGTGGTTCAGAATGCCTCGAGCCATCATTAGTGACGGGGGCTCACACTTTTGTAATAAATTATTCGAAAGCTTAATGAATAAATATGGTATCTCTCATAAGGTGAGCAGCCCGTACCATCCACAGACAAGTGGATAAGCTGAGATTTCCAATAGGGAGATCAAATATATCCTAGAGAAAATGGTTAATCCTAATCGTAAGGATTGGTCAATCCGATTGACCGATGCCTTATGCGCATACCGTACTACTTTTAAAACTCCTATTGGAACATCTCCCTTTAAACTTGTCTATGGGAAAGCTTGTCACTTACCTGTGGAGTTGGAACATAAAGCGTACTGAGTGATCAAAAATCTGAATTTCAATATGGACAACGCTGGCTCGCTACGCAAACTTCAATTAAATGAACTTGAAGAAATTTGAAATGATGCGTATGAGAACTCAAGAATTTATAAGGACAGGATGAAGGCATTTCATGATCAATATATTTTGCGAAAATTATTCATACCAGGTCAAAAAGTCCTTTTGTACGACTCTCGACTACATCTCTTTTCGGGTAAGCTTCGATCTCGTTGGACCGGCCCTTACATTATTGTTACTGCTTATCCTCATGGGGCCGTTAAGATAAGAGATCCTAACAATGTCAAGGAGTTTAAAGTAAATGGACATCAATTAAAACCATTTATCGATAAATT
This sequence comes from Magnolia kwangsiensis, assembly GCA_037074715.1. Lineage (NCBI taxonomy): Eukaryota > Viridiplantae > Streptophyta > Magnoliopsida > Magnoliales > Magnoliaceae > Magnolia > Magnolia kwangsiensis. The sequence goes on along the minus strand of CM073572.1, from coordinate 184,945,706 downwards.
TAATTCAGAGGACATGTCCATGCCTCTGACTGCTCCTGTTTACCAGGATTGATCTTCTAGTCTGATGGAGGTATAGGTAAGTTTATCACTTTCATAGGACTAGGGTAGTGATTTATTTTGTCTGGCTAAAGACGGTAAACTTAGCGCTCCTAGGAGGCAACCCAGCTTTTTATTCCATTTTATTTTTTTAGTTAGTTAGCTCAATGTTTGTGGGTATCATTGCTGCAAACCCTCATGAGACTACAACTCGTCCACTAAGGGCAACCTAGGGGTTTAAAGGCTTGTTGCATATACTAAATGCAATCGAGAGCACCTACGAAAGTGGTATAGGTTGAATTTTATTATTTTGTTAGTTTCACTCTCGTACTAACCTGCTCTCTCCCAGTGATCTCTTGAAAAATCTCTCTCGATTCGTTATCCAGGTACTATCCTCCCATCACTTCTCATTTACTTTCATTGTCCCATGTGTATTGCATGTTATATCTTTTACATTGAGGACAATGTAGGTTTTAGGTTGGGGGTGGGCGATTAGGTGACCTAATCAATGTTTTCTTGGTCTTGAGCAAAAATTGTGAAAAATGTGAAATTTTTTTAAAAATCTTATGAAATTCTTGTGAATTCGAAGCAATTTTGACATCCATCCGTGACTTAGAATTTCAAGATACGTGATGTTGGTAATTTATAACTCTTGGATTCAGTATCTATCAGATTTCGCAGTTAAGATCAAGTTGTTAATCCATAATTAGAAGTTGTAAATATTGATTGAGTCATGATTTCACATATCACATCTCGCTTTCACATTAAAGATTCAGTTTGATATTGAAGGGTTAACTTGGTAATCACTAAGCATGTAAGGAACCCGCTTGAAATTTGCCCATCATGATCAATTAAATAAAGAAAAAAAAATACCTTTGGAAAAAGTTAGGTGAATAATTTTCACCATAGGTTTGCTCCCTATAGGTGATGATTTGATTCCCTATGAATGATGTGTGAAAAAAAAAAAGATTTGGGTGTACAGTCTTTACCATAGGTTTGCTCCTTATAGGTGAAGATTTGATTCCCCTTCTTGGCATTACTGTTAATGAAAAAAAAAGTTGAAGAATGAAAAGATGATCTGTAAGGTAAGTTTTGATTATCATGAATTCTCTTGTTGATTACCAATGATATCCTGAAATAGAGAATTGAATCTTAATGTTGATAAGCCGAGATTACATTATACACCCATGAATCTTAATGTTTAGAATTTTTCCTAATTGATGGATTAATATTTTAAACTTGATTATAAAGTCTACCGAACACTCGAATACAGGAGAAAGTAAGACCCAACATACATGCATCTTAGATCTCTCATAACTGAATCAATTTTCAAAAATATCACTCGGTTTCATAGAAATTGTCTTGTAGTTCTCAACTTATTTTTTCGCATATTTTGCTCGGGACTAGCAAGATGTTGGTTGGGGGGTTGTGTTGAGGGTAAAATTTTTACATTAAACCTAGCTATTGCCTGAATTTACAAACATGATACCGTTTAATGGCCCGATTTAATCATGTTTGTGATGCAGAGTGTCTTTATGAGCTTGAACTGAAATTGGGTATTAAAAGCATGGTTTTAGCGCTTAAGATGCACAAAGGTAAGTTACGAGACCCCAAGGGACCAAGATCGATGGAATTACACGCCAGAGATCTGAGAAAATCAAGTGATTGAAGTTCAAGTGGCCTGAAAGTCGTCCAGATGCAAGATCACAGGGTTTTAACCATCAGTTCGGCTCGAAACTTCATACGTGGCCTAAGGACTATAAATTAACCGTACACGTCGAATTTCAGCCGTTCGATCCCTGTGGAAGTGACCCAATGGACAAATCAGCCCATAAAATAGTAATGTGGGGCCCACCTGATATCTGGATCTGCTTCACTTTTGGTCTCAACGTCTAAAATGATATGATAAAACGGATAGACAGCAGATTTCTCACAAACATCTCTGTGGGATTCAGACATGCAAAGCATGTGCAAGGTGCACAAGTGCATAAGTGCATCGGTCAATGCAATGTTGCTACCGACTCTTCCTCTCAACGCGTGAAAATGCAATATCGTTAACGTTATCATCCGTCGATTTTGAGTAGTGGGGCCCACTCTCCACCACACTGCATGATCAAAGCCATCCATTCACTCCATAGAGGGGGTAAAACCCTTGCCTAGCTTTCTTTTTTAGACTATGCACGTGTACGCACGTGGATCGTCAAAAATGCAAGATTAACGGCTATTTGGTTTGATACAGTGGACCGTACCAAAACCTGATAAATTCCTGACTAGTTTTTCGTCAGGAATCCAATGAACGGGTCAGATTTCTCATAAAACATGAATATGGGACCCACCGAACACGTCAGCACGGTGACATGCGAATGGTGTGCGTCCATGAAAACTGAAAATTTGGGGGCTTTGTGGCCTACCTTCCGTGATCAGATGGTTGATTTGAACCGTCCATAAGCTCCAAAAGGTGGGACCTTCCCCATTCATGAAGGACAAAATGGAAGATGAGGACTGACAGCTGTCTCAAACTCTTTTAAACGCAAGAAGTGCGCATTCGCCTACTGCGCGAAGACCGTTGTTGCTTAAGCAGCACCTTCGCAGCTAATTCTTGGCGGGTTGCCAATTTCAGCCGACCGCCCTACCTTTCTCTATAAAAAAGAGAGAGAGCTGGACGTGAAGAGAGAGCAGGCAGCCTGGGACATGTGCAGCTGAGGAGATCCAAGCTTAGAGGGCCAGCTTAGGCTGAACGTGGAGCACAGAGACAGCCAGTAGAGTGTTTTTTTTCTTCTTTTCTTTATGATTAATTTTGAGGATAGCCTCTCCATGTCAGGCTAAACCTCTTAGCTAGGGCTAAGAGGTGAAGTTTGTAGCAGGATGGGAGACTTGTTACTTATGCCGTTTGTTTAGTATGAACTGAGGTTGAATTTATTTTAAATTAAGGGAATGTTTTTAGTCTTTAATGGTCTGTTGTGACTGAAATTACAATGGGTCTGAGATGGCTTTGAGTATTTCCTTTTCCCTTTATGTTTATGACGTCAGGAAGCCCTATTGTTCACCATCGTCTCCTGGGCATGGTCGGATGATGGTACCCTTCCTCACCTTCATAGCATGTTGATTGGTTGGTAATTAGTTTAATTTAGTTATTTGCTTTGTCTCCTGGGCATGGTTTGGTGATGGAATCTACACCCTTCATCTCTTGAAAACTATATCAAAGGAAGTTTAGTAGATTTCTATGGTTACACTCTTCAACTGGATGAAGATGAGACTCTAAGTCCAGTTGAGTTCTTGAAGCAGGCATAAGATCTCCCTGATCTCTAAAAGTAGATCCTCTGAATCCCTAGTTTCCTTTCTCTGAATTGTCTTAAGTTTTAGATTAATTATTCCACAATTGCTATTTAATTTAGACTTTATCTTAGTCTAGTTCTAGTTCTACTTAGTTTAAGATAACGTACAGGTATCAGTCCCTTGGGATTCAACCTCGATCTTACCGAGTTTATTACTATATCACAACCCTGCACTTGGGGTGCGAACACACATGCTAACTAATGCTTCTTTAATTTTTTTCCAAAACATGGAGGGACAGTCCCTGTCCGATTGGGTTTCTTTAGTGGACCCCACCCATCATGCAAATGGATGATCTGATCTGTCCATATGATCCATAGTGGGGCCACAACCCACGCTTAGGTGATCGAATTCCATAGGACAACGTAGATCGGTTTTTATCCGTTTAAATGCAAGATGAACGGTGTGTGGATTTGATATAATGGGCCACTCCAAATTCTATAAAAACTACACATTCCCGCATGATTTTTTGCCAGGAACTCAATGAACATGGTGGACTTCATCGAAAATGAAGTTGTGAGGCCCACTGATCATCACAACGTCCCTGTTTACGTAGGGACGTGCGTTCGCACGTCCGGCCCTCTGTGGCCATTACGTGGTCTTAATTGTCACCGGATCATTGATCCAAGCAGTCCAAAGTTCCAAGCATGGGGTTCTTTTCCTCGCCAAGAAAGCAAATTTGAAGAAGTGCAGCATGATCTATTTCCAATCGTCCAAATGACAGATTGATGGTTTCAAGAATATCCTATGGGCCTCATCAACAGAAGGCTAAAAATACATAGTTCCAGCTGAAATTTCGAGAGTAATCTAGTGGACAGAGTGGATATCTTGTCTGACATCAGTCCTAGGCCCACCAATCATCATAGATGCGAAAGATCCTTTCTTTGGATTCCGCCGTGTAAATAGAGGGCTTCCGACTCTATTACTGCAGCCGACCTCCTTGTGCACTGACCGACCCTGGCAGCTATAAAGGGAAGAGAGAAAAGCGAGTTGAGGGATCTAAAGCTGGGTGTAGAGCAGCCGTGGAGGCTTAATTCAAGAGAAAGAGTATTTCATAGTTTTTTTTTTTTTTTCTTTCCTCCTTTCTTTTATTACTTTTTATGTTAATGGATTTTAGTTTGATTATGTTAGGGTACATCCTCTTAACTAGGGCTAAGAGGTGAAGCTTGTAGTGTGATTAGGAAGGTGGCTTTACGTTGATTTATGTTTATTGAACTCTCATGAATTCTAGTTTGATTATAAAGAATATTTTTTAGCTTTTAATGGTTTGTTATGACTCAAATTACAACGGATCTGCAATAGCTTGAGATATGCCTTTTCACGTATTGAGGTTGTGCACTTGGGAACCCTGTTGTTCACCATCGTCTCATAGGCATGGTTGGGTGACGAAAACCTTCCTAACTTTCACAATTCTCTCATGATTGGCTGTGAGATTGGTAAATTGTTGTTATTTGCCATAGTCTCCTGGGCATGGTTAGGTGACGGAATCACTTCCAAATTTGCACCAATCGTATCTGTTGATGATTAGATTTATGAAAAGTTCAGAGATCTGACAAATCTCTTCTTACCAATTGGATAGAATATGACTCTGATTCCAGTTGTGTCCTTGAATCAATGCAAGGTAGCTTCCCAATTGCTACAAGTGGATCCTTAGCACCCTATCTCCCACCTTTATTTTTATTAGTTTTAAATTAATTTATTCACAATTATTCCCTCAATTTCATTTAGTTTAAATTTCATCTAAGTCTAGTTCTAGTTCTACTTAATTTCAGATTACGTACAGGTTTCAGTCCCTTGGGATTCGACCTCGGTCTCACCGAGTTTATTACTACATCACAACCCTGTACTTGGGGAGTGAACACTTAGAATAATGTATGCTTGGTTGATAAAGGCGATAGCATGTGAAGGTCCATATATATATATATATATATATATATATATATATATATATATATATATATATATATATATATATATATATATATATATATATATATATATATATATATTCAAAAAAATGTTTTCATATATGAGAAAAATTGGATGTTTATAAGTATGATGGCGATGGACCTCATAACAAAAGGTGAGCCCATACACCAAGTGGGATACACAAAATCAAGATTCTCTCAAGTAGCCTAAGCCCACTTTGTTAAGAAACAGGAGGCCTCTAATGTTAGGGGAAGTTTGGGTGTGGATTGGAAAAAAGAGTGGAGCTGGCCTCCACTGCCTAAACACGCCAGCCCATCCGCCAAGGTGTTAGCTTCTCTTGGACAATATGATATAGAAATATCCATGTTGTCCATAAGGGATTTAACTCTAACACACAAATACCTCATGACCCATGGAGGGGTGGAGTTGTTGGTGATTGAGTCCACAATGTATTTGGAATCACTCTCTAATTCCACTTTGTTAAAGCCCATGGCTTTGCAATGAAATGGGGCCTCCAAGATCACCTTGGTCTCGACCCAACCATTAGAGCCAAATCCATATCCAAAATGGAAGGAAAAGATAAAACTCTAGAACTGTCCCTAGCGACTCCACCACCCCCAAATGGGCCTAGTTGCCCAAGGAGGAACCATCCACATTCATTTCTATCCAACCTAGGCAGGGCCGAATCCAGTGGATCATTCGGGTCTTGGAGTAATGTACCTTTAATCCATCCAGACCCAAACCAGAGAGGGCAGCAGCTACATAGCAGCTGGCTATTTTGGGAAGGGGGAGAAGAAAGGCTAGAGATTTAATCCAGCGAAGAATGTTAGAGAAAGTGCAGTTTGCACTTATTTGAATTCCTTCCATGCAAGCTGCATTTCTGGCGACCCAAGTTTCCCAGAAGATCAAGGATAGCGTGAGGCCCCTAAGGGTGTGGAAACGGTCGGCCAAGGCTGTTGACGTCCACCAAAGTGAAGCCCTACCAATCGTCGAGTGATTGGACGCAGGCAAGGGGATGTGGAAGAAAGATCCACATCTTTCCCAAATCTTCGAAGCCAAGGCACCTGAGGAGAATATGTGATCTATAGATTTAATAGCTAGTTGCGCTGGGGCTGGGCAGCAGTTGCATTTTGATTCCAGGGATATACCTTTAGCCCGCTTTCTTGAATCCACAGGGAGAGCACAACAGAGGATTTTCCAGGTAAGGAGAGTGATTTTTGGTGGCAGGTTGGAGTGTCACAACCATTTAGACCAGGACTAGACTTGGCTAGTCAATCTCAAGCACCTCCAAGCTGAAGCAACGCTGAACTCACCTGACGGGGAGTGGATCCAGGCTTACATATCGTTAGTGAGGGAGGTACAGAAACCCTCCTTCGAGATGTGGTCAATCACAACTTGGGAAAGGAGAGGTTGTATGTTGGGAGTTTGACGCCAACTTGCTAGGCCTAAGCAGTCTCGGACACGCTGGGGCAATTGGGAGGTTGGCTGAAGTGCCCAGTTCTGCAAGGGTCCCAGGCCAGACCAATCCACGTTCTAAAAATTTTAATCGCCGCGCCCTATAAGCCAGTGGGTGTGAGCATCGATGGAAGGGAAGATATCATGAATCTTCTTCCATAGGGGAGAGGCCGAGAGAGTGACTCCACCAGGGTCACCCATATCAGAGGAGTACTTGTCCTTTGTGAAAGAAGCCCAACAACTCCTAACACCCCTGCATTTCACAATCCAGGCCATTTTGAGTCTCAACACCATCATTACCCTGCGAAGGCTCTTCACCCCTAAGCCACCTTCAAATTTAGGATGACAAATGGTCTTCCACCTAACCTAGTGGTGGCATTTGCGATTGTCCTCCCAGCCCTAAAGGAAATCAGCAAAAGATTTTTCTAGAACGTCCAATAGGCCCATTGGGATCCTTGCTACCACCATTGTGTGGACAGGGATGTTAGAGAGGACATGATTGATGAGGGTAAGGCAGACCACTTGATATAAGATGCAGCTCTACCAACCAGATATACGACGGGCCATTTTCTCGAGGACTGACTAGAAGTAGGACTTACAGGGTCTGCCATGGAAAATTAGAATGCCCGGGTAGGTGAATGGGTCAGTTCCAATGTTGAAACCGAGAATACGTTGTACTAATCTCACTCTCAAGACCGATTGATTGGCTAAAATAAGGAAAAAACTCTTCTAGACGTTAATGTTCATGCCGGAGGAAGACTACTACATAGATAGGAATTTCTAGATCGTCCGAAGTGAATCTCTGTTGCCATTAGCCAGAAGCACCATGTCATCCATGAATAGTAAGTGGGAGATGAGGCAACTACTTATGTAGGTGAGGAAGGGGCTGCATAATCCTCTTTTAATCAGATGCCTGTAACCTCTGCTAAGAACCTCCGCCATGATGATGAAGAGAGTCGGGCAGATGGGGTCGCCTTGGCGGAGGCCTCTAGAGGATTTGAAGAAGTCGTCGGGTTTCCCATTGATGAGGACCAAGAACCATGAGTTAGACCAGCAACGCTCCACTCTGGCGATCCATTTATCATTGAAGCCAAATTTTCACGAGATGGCCTTGAGAAATCCCCAATCAAGCCAGTCATAGGCTTTCTCCATATCTAGTTTGATGAGGATGTTACCTGTAAGACCCGTATCTTGGTCCGTACCTTTTCGTAGACTTCCGCGGTCTTACCGGTCGAATTCCGGCAACCTTCGACCCTTAACCAGTATTGACGCGCGATCCTGATTCATGTGCCGACAACACGAGTCGACTCAATTCGAGACCAATACCATAGCGACCGCACCGTCGTTGTGGTTCCGATGCCGCGACTCGCATGCCAAGGCGATACCCTAGCCAAGAGATGTTGGCCAACGTTCAGTGCGAGAAAACGCCGGGCGTTGCGAAACTCAAGGGAATCTCTGCGATGTGTCACATCAATCACATCAATCCCATCAATCCATCACATGTCAAGTACACATCACTTTATTCCATTTCCTCAAGAAACTACAAAAGTCTTCATCTCCCATACCTCTCTTACACAAAAAGCCACAAAAGTCTTCATCTCTCATACCTCTCTTACACAAAAGCCTCAAAAGTCAAGCTTTTCTTACACAACCATCACTCACCACATCCATCCATCACTCTCTCTCTCTCCCTTACATCACTCTCTCTCCTTCTCTCTTTCTCCTTTCAAATCTCCAAGCAACAAGCTTCCAAGCTCCATACGTATGAGGTTTCTCCAAAATTCCTAAGCTCCAAGTGGCCCACCTTCCTACCCCAAAATCTCCCATCTCAACCCTCCATTCCTCATCTTAACCGTTGAAAACCAAGCTAAGGTGCCAAGGAACCCCTAGGAGCGAGAAGATCGGACGGTGGGTGCCTCTATAGGGTAGTTTTTCTTATTTTTATGGTGGACCAAGTGAGGCCCACCGATCAATGGTGTGGATCTCACTTGGGACCCTTATTTGTGGTCAATGGACCACTTGGATCATCATGATCATTCCATGATGGGGCCATTCTCCATGGACCCCATCATGATGTTTATTTCTTTAAGAAAGGTCATCTAGACCGTCCATTTTGGTGAACAGAGGATCTCCACCGTTGATTCTCGATCTTGATGGTCCCATGTGTTGAGGGACCCTTTTTTTTGTATCATTTTCTTTTAAAGGAGGGCCCATAATGTCAGGGTCCCTCCATCACAAGGCGTGTCCCACTCTCCATGTCTCTCTCTCTCTCTTTTATTTCTCTTTTTTATTTTATTTTATTTTATTTTATTTTGTGTTTATGCAATAGGATTGTGTGGCCCACTTGAATGGATCCCACCTTGATGTATTTATTTTTATTCAAGTGGGGCCCACCTTAGACGTTATTCCCATGCCACCCATCAGTGGTGGCCCACTTCATCCGGCCCACCACTCCTTAAAATATATATATATATATATATATATATATATATATATATATATATATATATATATATATATATATATATATATATATATATATATATATATATATATATATATAACCGTCCAGCGTCTGGGACGTTGGACGTTGCAAAGGAAAGAAGAAAAAGGGAAGAAAAGAAGGTGGACTTTGGTGGTCCACTTGCTTAAGCCCCACCGTGATGTACTTAGACAATCCAAGTCGTCTACCCTCTTACGTACAGCATTTTAGCCATTGGGTAGAAGTTTGGGGCTGATCGGAGCACCTGGTGGGCCATAGTGCCAAATATTGCGTCCTCACCATTCAAATGCTATTTTCTTATGTTATTTCGCTTTCCAAGCGTCAAAAAAATCCAAACTCTGGACTCATTTGGACGGCCTCGGGCCACTGATCGCAATGGCCGGGGTGGATTTTATCTTAGCGGGCCCCACATGCGAAAAACCCCGGGAAAACTCATTTCTCCCAAAAATGTTAAGAGGCAGAGCCTCTGCATTTGTGTTATCAGAGGGGCAGCGCTGCATGCTGTTGCGTACAGGTGTGAAGGCAGGCGGGCGGGCAGCCACTGGCCACCCACGGCCCTGCTCGTGGGCCCCATTGCGATGTTTATTTGCGATCCAATTTATTAATGTGGTGGGCCACCTTCTAAAGTGGGCCCCTACCAAAATTCAGGCCCATCCAAGGCTCTGGTGGCCCACACCACAGAAAACAGTAGAATTGAATGTTTGCCATTGAAAATTTTCTTGGGGCCCACAGAAGTATTGGATCAAGCTGAAATTTATGTTTTCCCTTCATCCAGGTCCAAGGGACCTTGTGAACGGGTTGGATTTCGAATAAACATTTCAGGTGCGCCCCACATGGGAGCCACAATGATGTGTGTGTGTGTGTGTGTGTATATATATATATATATATATATATATATATATATATATATATATATATATATATATATATATATAAAGGGGACCACCGTCCAGTGGACGGTGGCGCCCACCTTGATGTATTGACTCCACCGTCCAGCGGACGGTGGAGCCCACCGTAATGCATGTGTTTTCCCTCTGTTCAGCGGCAGTGGGACCCGCCATGATGCATGTGATGCATTCAGGCCGTCCATCCACTTGGTAAGGTCATTTTTGGCTTGAGTGATGATTGGGTGGGCCACCTATGTTGGGAAAGGCCCATTCAATCTATTTAAAGGCCTATGGGTTAGACCTATCTAATCCATTTAAAGGCCTATGGGTTAGACTCATTTAATTTACGCCTAGGGATTTAGGCCCATCTGATTTGTACAAGGCCTAAGAACTTAGGTCCATTTGATGTGTTGCAAATCCATGGGACTAGGCCCATTTGATGTACTTCAAGGCCCATGTAATTGGACCTTTTTGTTGAAATTTTAAAAGCCCATGGAAGTAGGCCATTTGATATATTGTAAGGCCCATGGGACTAAACCCATTTGATTATAAAAGGGTTCATGGGATTAGGCCCACTTTGATATGCATGCAAGCTCATGGATTAGGCCCATTTGAATTATTTAAGGCCTAGGGATTTAGGCCCATTCGACTCATATAAGGCCTCTAGGTTGAGGCCCATTTGATATACATTTGGGGGTCCAATTGGTGTGGCCCATTTGATACATATTAGACTCATGTGACTAGGTCCAATTGATGCAATCCAAGGCCCACGGGTTTTGACCCATTGCAATGCACATAAGACCCATTTATGTGGCCCATCTGATGAATAAAAGGCCCATAGGATATGACCCATTTGATATATATATGTAAGGTCCAATGGGGATAACCTACGGTCCATTGCAATGTGTAAATCCATTACAGACTAAGTATTGATGTTTACAAAGATCGTGCCTTGGGAGCAATGTTGGTTTGACGTCCACATTGTGAGTGTAATGTTGGTTGGATGTCCACATTACGACTCTCCTTAGGGCCCATTGCTGGGCCGTACTTATCGTGTATAGGCCGTCCAAGTCCATCTGCATTGTAAGATAGTTCATTTTAATATAACATGTTTAGTACAGTTTCATGACTCATGATCATACGCATCATATGTATGCTTGACGTGGGAATTGTTTGATCATAGCATTTGCCTTCAGACAGGTTGTTTATGGGCTCCCGGTTAGGCGGTGTTGCCCTACATGAGCGCACGATATGCGCAGGATTTGATGCATGACTGGATAGCGTGAATCATGCATATCGCATTTGTATGACATGGATATTATACGCCCTAACAACATCAGGGTCGTAACTCCCACAGATGTATCGTGGTTGGCAGGATTGGATACCGAAAATCTTATTCTACATGGGATACTATAGATATCTCTAGGTGAAAGTCCCTAAACCCTTATGGTACCAAGAGGTTGCTCCAATGTCTAGACCGAGTGGGTAGATGAGTGCTAAGTGCCGAATACCAGTTGGATGTGCTCTCCACTGTGTCGTGGTCAGTTGGAAGGGGGTGCGGCCTTACCCGCCCGAGAGTAGGGGGCAATACTAGGCTGAGTTTGACCAGCTCGAGGAATGGGTCTGCTATCAACGAGTCAAGCTCGATATTGGCAGACGGATAGTGAGGTCTCTTTCACTTACCTTATTGTGCACGATGTGGGAAAAATCTGGTTTAGAGTGTACTAGACCCCGGTTATATCCCATATTTTGAGTTGTATTGATGTATGGACATAGATGAGGATCTGTATGCTTGAGTTGCATTGCACATCGCATGGCCTTGGGATGGCCGATACCATTCATGTCTTGCATCGCATAAGCCTTAGTACGGCTCATGATATTAGATCCATCTGCATATTCCGCTTTACACCGACATTGCATGTTCATATTACTACCTTGTGCACACACTTTCACCACCTTCTAAGCTTTCTATAAGCTTATGCATGACCGTTGCGTGCAGGTGACGTTGGATCGCAGCAGCGCTGAGGTAGGAGCACGTTGCAGAGTGTTTTGGAGTTTTTATTCTTTATCATTGTATTTTCCTTTATGCTTATTGTACTTGTAAAGTTTTTGATCATAGTGGAAATGTAATGGATTTCTTGATTGTTGTTTGTGGGTTATGCCTTTGGTTATGCTTATTACGAATCAATCTGACATTGAAAATCCTCCTCGTAGCATCCCAGGATCGGAACCTGGCGAATGGGAGCTAGGAGCCGAGAATGGGGTTCTACGGAGGATGTCGGCGCTGGATTCGGTGATCAGGAATTTTATGAGCCCGGTTTCCGAGTTTGGGGCATGACAGAAGTTGGTATCAGAGTATAACTTGGGAATAACCTAGAACAACATTACATGTCTGCTATGAGTGAAGAATGGCTAAGTCCCGAAGTTCGGATAGCTTCGCGACCTTCCAATACAGACCGTTAACGTGTGTACCTTCGAGAGTTTTGAAGTTGATAAGAACCTTCGCTCTTTCCTGTAGGACATGGCGCCTGGGAGAGTTACCCGATCGACTCCCGCACCACCGCCTGAGGATTTTGCTTCACCATCGGAGGCTCCAGCTTTACCCCCTGCATCTCTCGTTCCACCCTCAGAGATCCCTGCTTCCTTCCCTGAGGATGACATTCCTCCACCTGAGGCCGATGCAGAGCCGACCGTAACTGTGAGTGCCTCTCAGTTACAGCAGATGTTACAGGCTGTGACAGCCGCACTCCAGGGACAGGACAGACTCCCAGCTGTTTCACCAGCTCAGGCAGAGCAGGAGTGCACAAGCGCCTTACTTCGTGAGTTCAGACAGCTTGATCCCCCACGTTTCCAGGGCGAGCCAGATCCTACTGCAGCAGAGAGATGGCGCTCCGATGTGGAGAAGATTTTCGACACCATGTCGTGTACTATCGAGCAGCGCGTCCGGTTAGTTATATTTCTCTTTCAGGGTGAGGCCGAGCCTTGGTGGACCTCTATTACCCGTGTTGCCGGACCTGAGTATGTCTGGACATGGGAGGACTTTGTTGATCGATTCGAGGAGCAGTACTTCCCCGACCATATCCGCCGTCAGCGAGCTTTAGAGTTCGAGACTCTGGTGCAGGGAGACATGACTGTGGCGCAGTACGCGGCCCATTTTGTGGCACTCTCGAGATTTGCACCTTATATGGTTGATGACGAGGGGCGAAAGGCCCGCCGTTTCGAGCACGGCTTACGTTACGGCCTTCGAGGTCGTGTTATTGGGCATGAGCTCCCTACTTTCCAGGCAGTAGTGCGGAGAGCTCATATTTACGAGACTGAGTGGGCCGGTTCTCAGTCTGATCGTGGTCAGAGGAGAGACCGGAAGAGGCAGGCTTCTTCCAGTCCTTCCCAACAGCGTTGACTACAGCAGCAGAGGCGCACAGGTCGCCCAACTTTTCGAGCACCATCAGCACCAGCAGCACCTCTACCACCACCTTAGAGGCAGTTCACCGGCACTTGCTTCAAGTACGGTGTGACGGGACACCGTTCATGGGAGTCTCTCAGCCCCCAGCAGCAGCAGAGAGGCCCACAGCAGCAGAGACCTCCACCGCAACAGCAGAGACCCCCACAGCAGCAGTGACAGCAGCCTCCACCACCGAGGCCACCTCAGCAGCAGCATCAGCATCATCACCATCCTCAGAGGCCACAGCAGCAGAGGCAGCAGTTTAAACCACCTCAGCGACCCCAGCAGCAGCAGCAGCATGCTCAGAGGGGACAGGCACCTCCCCAGCCGGCTCAGGCTAGGTTTTATGCAGCTCAGCAAGACCATCAATCTTCTGGAGGAGTTGTTGAGGGTATACTGCCAGTTTTTGCATGCATTGCACGAGTGCTGTTTGATTCCGGTGCATCGCACTCTTTTGTGGCCGAGAATTTTTGTCGATCAGCTAGCTTACCGTTGGAGTCTACTGATGAGAGCCTATCAGTATCGACTCCCTTGGGGAGGACTGCAGTGTTAGGATGATTTTTCTCGTCATGTCCCGTTCTAGTTGGGGATACCTTCCTGCCTGCTGATTTGTTTATTTTGCCGATGTCCGAGTTCGACGTCATCCTGGGCATGGATTGGCTCACCGAGTACTATGCCATTTTGGACTGCGCCGCGAGGACCGTCACGTTCTGTATACCCGGCGTGCCACAGTTTCAGTTCGTTGCAGAGGTCAGAGGGGAGCGGTTGTCTTGTTTGATGTCTTGCGCCATAGAGGAGCCTGTTGCCGCTTGCATCGACCATCTGTCCGTGGTTTACAATTTTCCCGATGTGTTCCAGGAGATTTCGGGATTACCGCCTCGTCCACTCACAGAGGTCCAGATCGATCTCGTGCCCGGTACCGCGCCTATTTCGAAGGCCCCGTATCGTGTGACACCGTTCGAGTTACGGGAACTGCAGAAGCAGTTGGACGAGTTGCGAGAGTTGAGTTTTATCCGTCCGAGCAGTTCACCGTGGGGAGCGCCGGTACTCTTCGTGAAGAAGAAGGATGGCTCGTTGAGGCTCTGCGTTGACTACCGCGAGCTCAACAAAGTCACGATCAAGAACAAGTACCGGCTCCCTAGGATTGATGATTTGTTTGACCAGCTGCAGGGTGCATAGTTCTTTTCAAAGATTGACCTGCGTTCCGGTTATCATCAGATTCGGGTCCGAGATGAGGACATTCCGAAGACAGCATTCAGGACGCGTTACGGTCATTTTGAGTTTCAGGTCATGTCCTTCGGACTGACCAATGCACCTGCGGTCTTCATGCAGCTGATGAACGAGGTTTTTTGCCCATATCTGGATCAGTTTTTTGTAGTCTCCATCGACAACATTCTGATCTACTCGAGGACCCGTGAGGAGTATGAGCAGCACTTGGAGATTACTCTACAGACCCTCCGCGCACACCAGCTGTATGCGAAGCTGGAGAAGTGCGAGTTCTGGCAGGAGGAGGTGAAATTTCTCAGTCACGTGGTGACGAGGGAGGGTGTCGCAGTGGACCCCTCGAAGGTCGAGGCAGTGCGTCTGTGGGGTCAGCCCACGACTGCGATAGAGATCCATAGTTTTCTTAGTTTGGTGGGCTACTACCGGCGTTTCATTGAGGGTTTCTCTCGTATTGCAGCCCCGCTGACCAGGTTGACTCGGAAGGGTGCAGAGTTTATTTGGAGTGACGCCTACGAGCGAGCATTTATGGAGTTGAAGGACCATCTGATGTCCGCTCCTGTCCTCACTCTTCCCTCTGGGAGTGATGGATTTATTGTATTCACTGATACCTCGCATATCAGTTTGGGTGCTGTCCTGATACAGCATGGGAGACCAGTGGCCTTTGCATCTCGTCAGCTCAAGGTCCATGAGCTGAACTATCCTACGCATGACTTAGAGCTGGCTGCAGTTGTCTTCGCACTGAAGGTGTGGAGGCACTACCTTTACGGGGTTAGGTTCGAGCTCTTCTCTGATCACAAGAGCTTGAAGTATCTCTTCTCGCAGTCTGAGTTGAATATGAGACAGAGGCGCTGGATGGAGCTCCTGAAGGACTATGATTTCGACCTCCAGTACCACCCGGGCAAGGTGAATGTGGTGGCAGATGCCCTCAGCCGTCAGCCACGAGGCTTAGTGGTGCATATGATGATTCAGGAGTGGCGGATGCTTGAGGATATCGCAGCGTATGACTTTGAGTTCGGCCTGCAGTCTTCCATTGTACAGTTATCAAGCTTGTCGATTCAACCCTCTCTTGTCGTTAGGGTGATCGAGGCTCAGCAGGCTGATGAGTCGTTGCAGAGTTATATGGCTGAGGCGGCATCTGAGGGTCAGGCTGATTGGCAGATCGGTACAGACGGTGGACTTCGCTTCAGAGGCCGATTATGTGTCCCGGATATTCCAGAGTTACGCAGAGATCTTATGATCGAGGCACATCGATCGCGGTATTCTATCCACCTGGGCTCGACGAAGATGTATCGTGACATGAGGCGACAGTATTTTTGGGCGAGGATGAAGCGCCAGATCACCAGTTTTGTGGCCGAGTGTGACACATACCAGCGTGTCAAGGCCGATCATTAGAGACCTCCTAGTCTATTGCAGCCGTTGAGCGTCCCGATGTGAAAGTGGGAGCACGTGTCGACTGATTTCATTATGGGTTTGTCGAGGACTCAGCGCGGTCATGACGCCATTTGGGTTGTTGTGGATCGTCTGACGAAGTCGGCACATTTTCTTACGATGCGTGCGACTTGGTCTATGGACCGACTTGCGAGACTATTCATCGAGGAGATTGTGAGACTGCATGGCATTCCAGTCTCGATCGTTTCTGACCGAGACTCGAGGTTCACGTCTCAGTTTTGGGGGAGCTTCCAGCGTGCGATGGGGACTGATTTGTAGCTCAGCACCGCGTACCATCGGCAGACCGATGGCGAGACCGAGAGGGTCAATCAGATACTTGAGGATATGCTTCGGGCATGCACGATTGACTTCGAGGGTAGCTGGGATGAGCATCTACGATTGGCTGAGTTCGCATACAATAACAGCTATCAGGCGACCATCGGTATGGCTCCTTTTGAGGCACTATATAGCAGATCATGCAGATCACCGAGTTGTTGAACCGAGTTTGGAAAGCACCGTCTCCTAGGTCCCGAGCTTGTGTAGGAGACTTCAGAGGCTATTGACATCATCAGGTAGAGGATGCGCACAGCTCAGAGCCGACAGAAGAGTTCTCCTGATCGTCGGCGACGTCCCTTGGAGTTTGATGTAGGGGACCATGTGTATCTCAAGGTCTCACCCATGAAGGGCGTAGTTCGATTTGGAGCGAAGGGCAAGCTTGCCCCGAGATTCATAGGACCTTTTGAGATCACTGGGCGCGTTGGCGTCGTAGCCTATCGGCTTGCCTTACTATCACAGTTGTCAGGCGTCCACGACATTTTTCACGTCTCCATGTTGAGGAAGTGTGGGTCAGACATAGTTCCCGTCATTGATTGGCAGCCGTTGGAGGTTCGTGAGGACGCTTCTTACATTGAGCAGTCAGTTCGTATCCTTGATCGGAAGGAGCAGGTCCTCAGAACCAAGGTCATTCCGTTGGTGAAGGTACAGTGGGGTCACCATTCTGTAGAGGAGGCTTCGTGGGAGCGTGAGGCCGAGATTCGAGAGCGTTATCCTCATCTCTTTGATGGTTGATCATGTGATGTATTTTGTACGCTGTCCCTGATTCTATATGATGACGTTATGTTTCTTATTTCTCGCGAGTTATGCTTAGTTGCGATACTTGTGTAAATTTTGAGGATGAAATTTTTATAAGGAGGGGAGAGCTATAAGACCCGTATCTTGGTCCGTGCCTTTCCGTAGACTTCCGCGGTCTTACTGGTCAAATTCCATCAACCTTCGACCCTTAACCAGTATTGACGCGCGACCCTGATTTATGTGCCGACAACCCGATTCGACTCAACCCAAGACCAATACCATAGCGACCGCACCGTCTTTGCGGTTCCGATGCCACATCTCTTACACAAAAAGCCACAAAAGTCTTCATCTCCCATATCTCTTTTACACAAAAGCCTCAAAAGTCAAGCTTTTCTTACACAACCATTACTCACCACATCCATCCATCACTCTCTCTCTCTCTCCCTTACATCACTCTCTCTCCTTCTCTTTTTCTCATTTCAAACCTCCAAGCAACAAGCTTCCAAGCTCCATACGTATGAGGTTTCTCCAAAATTCCTAAGCTCCAAGTGGCCCACCTTCCTACCCCAAAATCTCCCATCTCAACCCTCCATTCCTCATCTTAACCGTTGAAAACCAAGCTAAGGTACCAAGGAACCCCTAGGAGCGAGAAGATCGGACGGTGGGTGCCTCTATAGGGTAGTTTTTCTTATTTTTATGGTGGACCAAGTGAGGCCTATCGATCAATGGTGTGGATCTCACTTGGGACCCTTATTTATGGCCGATGGACCACTTGGATCATCATGATCATTCCATGATGGGGCCATTCTCCATGGACCCCATCATGATGTTTATTTCTTTAAGAAAGGTCATCTAGACCGTCCATTTTGATGGAGAGAGGATTTCCACCGCTGATTCTCTATCTTGGTGGTCCCATGTGTTGAGGGACCCTTTTTTTTTGTATCATTTTCTTTTAAAGGAGGGCCCATAATGTCGGGGTCCCTCCATCACAAGGCGTGTCCCACTCTCCATGTCTCTCTCTCTCTCTCTTTTATTTCTCTTTTTTATTTTATTTTATTTTATTTTATTTTGTGTTTATGCAATATGATTGTGTGGCCCACTTGAATGGATCCCACCTTGATGTATTTATTTTTATTCAAGTGGGGCCCACCTTAGACATTATTCCCATGCCACCCATCAGTGGTGGCCCACTTCATCAGGCCCACCACTCCTTAAAAAAAAAAAAAAAGGGGACCACCGTCCAGTGGACGGTGGCGCCCACCTTGATGTATTAACTCCACCGTCCAGCGGACGGTGGAGCCCTCCGTAATGCATGTGTTTTCCCTCTGTTCAGCGGCAGTGGGACCCGCCATGATGCATGTGATGCATTCGGGCCGTCCATCCACTTGGTAAGGTCATTTTTGGCTTGAGTGATGATTGGGTGGGCCACCTATGTTGGGAAAGGCCCATTCAATCTATTTAAAGGCCTATGGGTTAGACCTATCTAATCCATTTAAAGGCCTATGGGTTAGACTCATTTAATTCACTTAAGGCATAGGGATTTAGGCCCATCTGATTTGTACAAGGCCTAAGAACTTAGGCCCATTTGATGTGTTGCAAATTCATGGGACTAGGCCCATTTGATGTACTTCAAAGCCCATGTAATTGGACCTTTTTGTTGAAATTTTAAAAGCCCAT
Source organism: Magnolia kwangsiensis (assembly GCA_037074715.1). Classification (NCBI taxonomy): domain Eukaryota; kingdom Viridiplantae; phylum Streptophyta; class Magnoliopsida; order Magnoliales; family Magnoliaceae; genus Magnolia; species Magnolia kwangsiensis. Next base: position 184,926,721 of record CM073572.1, on the reverse strand, counting down.
GGAAGTAGGCCATTTGATATATTGTAAGGCACATGGGACTAAACCCATTTGATTATAAAAGGGTCCATGGGATTAGGCCCACTTTGATATGCATGCAAGCTCATGGATTAGGCCCATTTGAATTGTTTAAGGCCTAGGAATTTAGGCCCATTCGACTCATATAAGGCCTCTGGGTTGAGGCCCATTTGATATACATTTGGGGGTCCAATTGGTGTGGCCCATTTGATACATATTAGACTCATGTGACTAGGTCCAATTGATGCAATCCAAGGCCCACGGGTTTTGACCCATTGAAATGCACATGAGACCCATTGATGTGGCCCATTTATGTGGCCCATCTGATGAATAAAAGGCCCATAGGATATGACCCATTTGATATATATATGTAAGGTCCAATGGGGACAACCTACGGTCCATTGCAATGTGTAAATCCATTACAGACTAAGTATTGATGTTTATAAAGATCGTGCCTTGGGAGCAATGTTGGTTTGACGTCCACATTGCGAGTGTAATGTTGGTTGGATGTCCACATTACGACTCTCCTTAGGGCCTATTACTGGGCCGTACTTATCGTGTATAGGCCGTCCAGGTCCATCTGCATTGTAAGATAGTTCATTTTAATATAACATGTTTAGTACAGTTTCATGACTCATGATCATACGCATCATATGTATGCTTGGCGTGAGAATTGTCTGATCATAGCATTTGCCTTCGAGCAGGTTGTTTATGGGCTCCTGGTTAGGCGGTGTTGCCCTACATGAGCGCACGATATGCGCAGGATTTGATGCATGACTGGATAGCGTGAATCATGCATATCGCATTTGTATGACATGGATTGTACACCCTAGTAACATCGGGGTCGTAACTCCCATAGATGTATCGTGGTTGACAGGATTGGATACCGAAAATCTTGTTCTACATGGGGTACTATAGATATCCCTGGGTGAAAGTCCCTAAACCCTTATGGTACCAAGAGGTTGCTCCAACGTCTATACCAAGTGGGTAGATGAGTGCTAAGTGCCGAATACCAGTTGGCTGTGCTCTCCATCGTGTCGTGGTCGGTTGGAAGGGGGTGCGGCCTTACCCGCCCGAGAGTAGGGGGCAATACTAGGCTGAGTTTGACCAGCTCGAGGAATGGGTCCGCTATCAATGAGTCGCGCCCGATATTGGCAGACGGATAGTGAGGTCTCTTCCACTTACCTTATTGTGCGCGATGTGGCGGCAATCTGGTTTAGAGTGTACTAGACCCCGGTGATATCCCATATTTTGAGCTATATTGATGTATAGACATAGATGAGGATCTGTATGCTTGAGTTGCATTACACATCACATGGCCTTGGGATGGCCGATACCATTCATGTCTTGCATCGCATAAGCCTTGGTACGGCTCATGATATTAGATCCATCTGTATATTCCGCTTTACACCGACATTGCATGTTCATATTACTACCTTGTGCACACACTTTCACCACCCTCTAAGCTTTCTGTAAGCTTATGCACGACCGTTGCGTGCAGGTGATGTTGGATCGCAGCAGCTTTGAGGCAGGAGCACGTTGCAGAGCGTTTTGGAGTTTTTGTTCTTTATCATTGTATTTCCCTTTATGCTCATTGTACTTGTAAAGTTTTTTATTATAGTGAAAATGTAATGAATTTCTTGGTTGTTGTTTGTGGGTTATGCCTTTGGTTATGCTTATTACGAATCAAACTGACATTGAAAATCCTCCTCGTAGCATCCCAGGATCGGAACCTGGCGAATGGGAGCTAGGAGCCGAGAATGGGGTTCTACAGAGGCTGTCGGCGCCGGATTCGGTGATCAGTAATTTTGTAAGCCCGGTTTCTGAGTTTGGGGCGTGACATTACCACCTCTAACTTTTCGATCAATGTCCTCGGAAGATTTCTTAAGCCAGGGCACAATTTTCTGGTAAAGATCTCTCTTGGACAAAAGCTCCCTATTCAATAGATATAATTTTGGGTAAAATCTTTCTCAATCTATTAGCAAATAATTTGGAAAAAACTTATATACATAATTGCAAAGACTGATAGGGTGGAGGTCAAAGAATTTATCTGGAGATGATGTTTTTGGAATAAGGCAGAATAACATTGATGTGAAAGCATGGGGGATAGGTCTACCCCTAATAGGGAGCGCACGACTGAAAGGAGGTCATGGCTGAGAGTATCCCAACAGTTGAGGAAGAACGCACCAGATAGGCCATCTGGGCCTGGCGCACCATTAATAGGGATCCCTTTGACCGCCCCCAGAAGTTCATCGAGGAATGGATCTGTAAGGAGGAAGTGGTTGTCCACTTCTGTGACTAGGGAGGGAATTACTTCTAAGAGGGAAGCAGGGTCTTAAGTTGGATCAGCTTACAAGAGGGCCGAATAAAAGGCTACTGTGGCCTATTTGATTGAAGAGTGGTCAGACGCAATAGAGCCATCTTCCAATCTGATGTTAGAAATGACTCTCTCCTACTTCTCTCGTAGGCAACACCGTGGAAGAATCTCGTATTAAGATCGCCCTCCTTGAGTTGCGGGTGAAAGAAGGTTCAGATATGAAGTCTATTCAGATCTAGTGAAACACATAGCTAAGATCTCCATACTCGAACCTCGTCGGGAGGTTAAGAATAGAGGTTATGATTTTTAGATGCTTGATTGATATGGGCAGTAACGTATGAATGCCTAGATCCAAAGTCTATTCAGATTCAGTAGAACCCATAGATAAAACTTCTATACCTGAACCTCACGAAGGGGTTGAGAAGAGAAGCTAATAATTATACTAATACCATTCGTAACCTCTCATGCAACATACTCGTATCCTCGGACGTTAAGCCCCGTGGGAAGGGGGGTGTATTTGGTTTGCAACAACCGGTATGGTTATGGGTTGTACACTACCTTTCACAAGATGGATAGAATGACTCAACTAGCACTGTTTTAGGGTCAACACTCGCTAGAAAAAGGCTTTAGAATCCACAGTTAGCTAGAATCTGTAGGATCACCTTGAGATCGAGAAAATCAAACAATTCTTTACTCGATTGACTCTTGGATAGATCTGCATCATGAATTTTGGGTGAGGGCCTCAGTTACGAAAAAGGAAGAGGTTAGTCACTATTTTACCGCCCGTGTTAAACACAGTCTCTACTTTGCTAGATTGTACACTTTCAAAGGGAATTCAAAGAGCTTTTACTAAAATACTAAGCTTTAAATGTTTAAATTACAAAAGATAAACTAAAAATGAAATGAAAACGGTAGAAAAATGATTTTTTCAATAAAAATATGGAAAAGAAAAAGAACTTGGAGTTTTGAATTAATCCATTAAGTCACGTTATCTGATACAAAAGATCCTCAAGAGAGGCAACTGTAGAGTGTACTTTACATGATGTTAAAACAGAGCCTGCTTTCTTAGGTATTCAGTAGGGGGTTGAAATATGTAAACGGAACAAGGATAGATTGAAGATAGGTATCTGGTATGAAAATAGAAATAAAGATCTGAGTTTATAATAATGAAAGAGTATAAAAGAAAGAAAAGAAAGAAAAGATCAGGAAAAAAAAAAAGAGAGTAAAAAATTAGGGCCTTAACCATGCCTCTCCTCTCTGGAATCTGTCTCTCGACTCCTCGACCTCTCAGCTATTTGGATTCTCGACTATCTCGACTCTCAATTATCCCCCTCCTCTCTTGCATTGAAGGTGAGAACCTCCTTTTATAGATATTTTGGAGGGGCAAGCTCGTCTTTCATGAGCCACAAGCCTTTATCAAAACGAGGTTTGTGTTGAATCCTCCTTCCTTTTCTATTCCTAGGGCCATCCCCACTAGGCCTGTTGAGGTGGTCAAATGGATCAGGCCGTGCTGGAACTAGGTAAAGATAAACGTTGATGGGTCTTCCAGGATGAATCCGGGTGCAGCAGGTGGAGGTGGAGTGTGTCGTGGTGACAAGGGCCACTTTCTGTTTGCATTCTCCTCGGGCTATGGCAATGCTTCAAACACCTACGCGGAACTTTGGGCAGTGTATGATGGCCTTAGAATATGTTTAGCTTGAGGATCCAAGCAGATCATTGTTGAATCCAACTCTATCCAACTCTATGCAGGTTGTGAAAGTTCTAAACGCTCAAAACAAAGCTGGTTGGAAGTGGAACTATTGGTTAAGACGGATCAACACGTTGATGAGTGGAGGTTGAATCGAATTTGCTCACATCTTTTGGAAAGGGAACGCCTCAGCAGACGCATTGGCCCGCCTAGCAGTGACTCTCAAAACTCTTCCTCCTTTTGACCTTCTGGAAGATCTCCCGGCCCAGATTCGTGGTCTGGTTTTTATTGACAAGATAGCGCTGGAGACGATCAGACAGACCTAGAGAGGTTTCAGGGCTGCCCTCGGCATGTGTGGTGGTTTCGTTCCATTTCTTTTGTTGTATAGCGATATAATAGGTTTCCCCATGTCTTTTTCTCCTGGGGAACCCTGAAATCAGTCCTTTTGTAATCTCCTTGTTCATCAATGATAGATTCCTGGTCTGAAAAAAAAAAAAAAAAAAAGGTTTGTGTTGAATCAGACCAACACGTCGGTCATGGATTGCTTCAGCATGCACATCACCCGAAACCATAAATTTGAGTGGAAGTGAAGCTCGTATGATCGGAACTAACATATAAGCAACGGATGGGTCCAACTCATCAGATGCCAACGTGTGCAGATTGGGTTAGTCCAGCTAATATGCGTCCAGAGCCCACAATCGGCTGGAGGGCAACCATTTTTTTTATCAAAATGGGTGTCTACAATATATAATTGTCACCGTGGGACTTTAGTGTGGGCCACTTGAAGCACATGTTAACCTGATGTTTTCAATATCAGCCCGTTATGGCATTACATATCTGATGGCCAGAGTAGATTTCACGTAAACATAACGGTGGGATCTATAAAAATTAAGTGTGTGTGTGTTGCTGTAAAATGAGGCAACGCTCAAGTAAATTAGTTTTTAGGGCTCAGGCCGGCCTTGCACCGGGTCATTTATAATCGTTCCGGGCTGAGTGGGTGGCCTATTTTGGCCCATCCTGGCCCAGGACAAGTTTGGACTTACGTTTGAAAATATGCACCGGGTTTGGACTGAGCTTGGCTTGGCCCTAACCTAGCCCATTGACACCCTTGAGTTGCCCATTCCCACGTTCCTCCTGTTTGCATGCAACCCGAGGACAACCCCATACTATGGAGATCATGTGACAACGGCTCCATGGGACCTGACCCGAACCCAACCCATTGATCGCTGCGCAGCTAACCCTGTATGGATTCCTTCTGATCGATGGTGGGATCCGCAAACCATGCCCTAGATGTAAAAACTAGGGCATCAGAACACTATCACGCATCAAGACCCTATAATCCCTCTCTGACATAGCTTCTTCTCTCCAAATGTAGACCATGAGACCTCACTGGCCAGCCAGAGTCGGTGCACACAATATTTTCCACCATTGAAAGGTAGTAGTTAACTGTAACCTTGCAATCACTCATAATGAAAATTTTCAAATTCCCATTTGAATTCCACCATAAGGCTCCCAGTTCAGCCCCTCCTCTCCCAGCATCTTTGCCACATACACTGCACATGTTCAAGATAACCAGAACCATCAATCTGATGGGTTGAGCAAAGACCATGGGCTAAAAATTCACAGTATCGGATCCACTAATCTTCAGCTATCCAACAGACGTTAAGATAGATTGGTTAGCGTAATCTTTGACATCTAACCTCTTCAACCGAGTGGCCCACCACGTCAATCATTTCTTTTGCATTGGAAGTGCGATTGGCGTTAGTGGATATACCATCGACTGTTAGGTGTTTTATCTCCAAGAGTCTCGCTCAGAGGTGTGGATGGGATGGGTTAACCCAACTTAGACAATTAGTGGGTGTGTGATGTAGAGCGGGTTGCGGACAGTTTCATGGCCAAGATGGATAAAAAAAAAAAGAGGCTGATTTAACAATAGAAGTGATCCAGATCATCGGAACTTAAAACAGACGTATCTCGCAAATCAGAATGAGCCATCAGACATACTATATATGATTTTGTGGTAGGATGAGCTACTTTAGCCACCCAACCCTGCTATGTCGAGTTACCTGTGCCGAATTTACAAAATACCATCAGATCGGCAGTTATATTCATGTTTTAATTCCGTTTTTATTATTTATAGTAAATTTTAGTTTGAGTATAACTCTTCATCCATTAGGCTTTAAGAGTTCGCGTCCAGCATGAAAAGTACTAAGAATAATTAGAAGAACCAAGTGCGAAGCCAAATAGGATACTTAATATTTTTGGTCGAAAACCTTGCGCACTAGTAGGCATCATGACCCTCTATAAATAGTAAAGTTACTATTTATAGTAACTTGCGAATTATATGAGTTTTAGATGTAATTTGATTATGAAACTTCTTCTATAACTTTGTATCCCTATTTAAAGGGGTGAAATATTGTTTTTCATCATCAATAAAATTATTACAAATTTTTTAGAATTTATTTTTATTTTCTTGTTTCTTTTCTTGAGTTCGAGATATCTCTATGAGTTTAGAGAAGTTCCATGTATTTGGAATAGTTACCCCCCTAATAAAAATGGTGCTCGACTTCACATCCTTCCCTGCGTCATTGTTTGTCTTAGATGTAGGCCCAATGGAGAAGTCTGCGTCCCCATTGGAAAATTTATAATATTGGTCATTTTATTCTTCGCCACTGTACAGAGACTTTTTTTTTTTTTTCACTGTATGGAAACTTAATTGTAGTCTTTATATTCGACCCATGCCCTTCCTGAATCAAACCTACGTCTGACCCATATAGTAAACCACTTGGGTCTTGGTCTTCCTGTATAATACCATTCTATTAAATGCATTAGTTGGCTATTTTTGACTTAGATCCATTAAAACCTGACCCAAATATCGATAAGTTCGCCCAAATTCTGATCTGACTCTTAGATGGGTCAAGTCGACCTGACCCATTTGCAACCCCTTGCTGGCTACTCGATTTAACTAAATACTACTTTATTTAGGATTATGGTCCATCCATCCTCTGGCCGCCCATGGGATACGAGGCCTACATCTAGTGGACACAGCTAACAGGCTGCCAGCACATTAGACTTTGCCCCGTGAGGTAATAAATTCCAAGTGTGAGGTTCGGTGACTTCAACATGGATGTGGGAGCCGTCCACATCCACAACTGAGCACGTGTCATAATCTGACAGTGTGTGTGAGATCTGAGCTTTCCATCAGGTGAGCTACACTGTTTTGATCTTCTGGCATTAAAATCAGGCCACTTCAAAAACTGATTTGGGTCACCTATCAAAACTAATGAATAGCTAGAAAAAATCTTAACCATTAATTTACTTGGTACAGTGTGGTCCACCTGAAGAGTCAAATTGTCTGATTCTTTAGGCATAAGATAAGCGTCATTTCCAACCTTTTGGAGAGGTCAGACCTCACGCGCGTGCTTTACATTTGAGCACGTGACACGCATGGTTGTGTACGGCTCTAGACATGAGTGCAATTAGCAAACCTGTTCAAACTGGCTGGCAAGTCACCGAAACTGAGCTTCAAGGAAGTAACTTGGACTTCACCGCGGCGAAGTTTCTACGGTTCTGGAACCATGATGATACACGAGCCCCCGGCTTCTTACCGCAAACGCGTGGTTTTCAATTATGACAAGTGGGTCCCATGGTTCTGTAATCATGTAATCAAGACAATTATTTTGTTGCGTCCCATATGGGATGTACTGTGCCCTAAATTTTCCTAATTACCACAATCTCAACCTTTCCATTTGTACCCTAAATATTGACGGTGGCTTTGTATCCGCTTTGACAATCTCAACTTTTCCATTTCGATTCTCCTGAGAGATTGGTCCACTTAAGCTTTGTATCCGTTGCATTTTTTGGGGTCATACCCTAAATTACAAGCGGGCAAAATGGATAAACACCATGGATAAAACATATACATGACGGTAGGGCTCATAGAACTTTGACACCAGTTAACTTGCTGTTTTTGGGGTCTCCAGCTAAACGGAGTCTGTCAGTAGCAATTTGGACGGTCCTAGGACCGTGGAGTGCGTCCTACCCCCGGCCGTCTCCAGCTAGGAACGGGCAGGAGCTTTCAGCCGCCACCGTGATGCATGGGTTCTATCCCTGGAAGCGGATTGTCTACTGAGTAACTCCGCACCTTCAGCGTACTGAGTAAACTGTGGTGAGCCCAAATACGGAAGCATATGCAATCCTCAAGTGGACTACACCACAGGAAACAGTGTGATTAAACCTCTACCATTGAAAATTTCTTTTTGGCTACAGAAGTTTTGGATCAAGATGATGTTTGTGGTTTCTCTATCCATGTCCTTGTGATCTCATGACCAGGTTGGATGACAAATAAACATCAGTATGGGCCCTAGGAAGGTTTCAACAGTGGAAATCATTATTCCACACTGTTTACTGTAGAATGGTCCACTTAAGTTTTGGATTTACTTCAATTTTGAGATCAACCTCTAAAATTAGCAGGAAAAATAGATGGACAGTGTGGATAAACCACATACATTGACAGTGGCCCGACTGAGTTTACTCAGTAAGATAAATACTTGAGTAACTCAATATGCAATCCGATTTCTCTATCCACACGGTCCATCCATGTTTTCGTGTCATTTCAGAATATTATGTCGAAATTGATATAGATCCAAAACTTAAGTGGACCACACTAAAGGAAGCAGCAGTGATAATGATTCTCACCTAATGATTCTCACCGTTGAAACTTTTCTGGGCCCACCGTCATGCTTATTTTGTCATCCAACCTATTCATAAAGTTACATGCACATGAATGAAGGGAAAACAGAAATATCAGCTCCATCCAAAACTTCTGTGGCCTCCAAGAAGTTTTGGATGGTAAAATTCTAATCCCCATTGTGTCGTCTACCTGTGTCTATTTGCCTATTTTTTTATATATTAAATCCTTAAATGATACGGAGCAATGGATGGACGGTGTGGATAAAAGCCATACATCACATGGCCGCTGAAAGCTCCTGCCCGCTCCCAGCGGGAGACGGCGGTAAAGTCATACCGCGTGATACACGTGATGCACGTGCATGGCGTCATTATCCGATACAACAAGATCTAGGTGATATAACATGGTGTTTAACCATTCCATATTTTTGGGGCCCACCCTATTGTTTGTATTGAATCCACTCCGTCCATCAAGTTTGACCATCTATGTTAAGTTTGGGGGCCAGAAATCAGTAAGATATATCACTCAGGTGAACGTCATCATACGAAATAATGGGAATCAAGACACTATACACACGTTTCAGATGTTGTTTAAGGCCCAACTTACTTTTGCATCAATCTAAGTTTTAGGATGTACGGTTAAAATAAGACGTCTCACCAGATGCACTAGGTAGAGGTTAAAAACACAATATGGTGGGCCCCAAAGAACTGAGATGCTATGGCTGATGGCTATCGCAACATTGCAGCGGATCATGGTCGGTTGCAAACATCTCCCCGTAAAAACTGGAAGCGGATTGCGGGGTGAGTACGCTAAGCGTACGAAGTAAACTCTGCCGGCTCTATCGTAATATATTAATTTTATCCCTCATTTTTATGGCTTACGACCAAAAACGAAGAATATCTGACATTCAAGTGGTCCACACCACATGAAGCAGTGTGAATTGAACCTCTACTGTTGAAAATTCATCGGGCCAGAGAAGTTTTGGATCAGGGTGATATTTATATTTTTCCTTCATTCATTTGGTATGATCCTATAAACAGTTTGGATGATTAATCAACATCAATGTAGGCCCTAGGAACATTTCAACGGTGAAAATAACTATTCTAACTACTGTATGGCTGACTTAAATTTATACATGCTTCAGTTTTGGGTTCAACCTATGAAATGAGCTGAAAAAAGGATAGACGGCGTAGATATTCCACGGACATTACCTCCAACGAAAAGAGTTTACTGAATACGTTAAAGCAATCGAATTCATAAAACTATTAAAAAAATAATAATAAATAAAATAAAAAGACTGCTTGGAGAAAGCATGGACTAAGGTGTCCAACAACCCTATTGGCTTTTAGCTTAATCATTTACTAGATTCGAAAAACATTTAATTTAGAGCCAAACACGCTAACAAACAGACACTTCAAACTTTTGAAACGTGTCCCCAAGGAAGCGGATTGCTTCCTGCCCCCGCCTGGGCGCTGTGGACCCACTGTAATGTATGATTTTTATCCACACAGTCCCTCCATTTTTCCCTATTATTTTGAGGATATGAGCCCAAAAAAATAAGTTGGATCCAAAGCTCAGGTGGACCACATGGCGGGAAGTAGTAGCGATAATGAAACCGACTGCTGAAACCTTTTTAGGGGCCACCATGACATTTATTTGCCATCCAACCTGTCTATAAGGTTATATAGACTGCACGAAAGGAAAAGTCAAATATCATGTTATACACAGCTTTTGCAGTTCCCAGGAAGTTTTTTATGGTGGTCGTTCAATGCCCATTCTTGAGCCTTAGATTTACCACATTTTTTAGCCCATGACCTAAAATTATCTGAAAAAATGGATTAATGGTTGAGATAAAACCCATACATCATGGTCAGCCTCGCAGAGCCTTGTCTGGACAGATTATTGTCCAGGGGCAGACCCAATCCATTTCCTTTCCCAAGTCCCCATCCTACCATAAAAAATTACATGTTTGGATGCTATTAACAATGGAATTTTACGCATTTTTCTCCATGTCTGTCTGTGTGAAGCATACCAACAGCTGGATTTTTGTTGAAAATTGTAGCACACTCAAATGTCAAATGAGCCTCAAATATCATAACAATGGCACAAATAAAAACGTGTATAAAAGAAAGTCAATCCCTGCCGAGGATTGGATTATGGTCATGTTCCAGTGCATTATACGGTATCGTCCATGAATAAAACAGCTGTATATATTAGCCTGTGTTGATCTTAAAGAACCTGATAGGAGGTGATCCAACGCCATATCAGTGGTGATGAATAATACATCACACCAACACCAATTTTTAATCCTTCTTTCCACTCCACTAACCTCATTAAGCTTTCTCAACATACAATGTTTTGTTTTTTTGCAAATTTAATAAGAAATAAAAATGATTGGTGTTTACACCTATCCTAGTGCATCCATGCTGATCAATAAGAGCTTCTTCTAAGTTTCTCAAGGGTTATGAGAGGGAATCAGGCCAAAAAATCAATATAAACAAGAGCTTCTTCATTCCTTCTTCGTTGACATCGGAGGCCCGCATCAAATCTGTCAGAAGAATCCTATGCTATCGCAAGGCCGAAGCTCCGTTCACATATCTTAGTATCTCAATCTTCAAAGGAAGGTCGAAGAGAGTGTACTTCTAGAGGTTGGTTGAAAACATTCAACAGAAAATCGTTGGCCGGAAGAGCGGGACTATTTCCCAGGCAGGCAAGCTGACATTGATAAATCATGTCCTTTCAAGTGTGCCGATGCATACACTAGCAGCCGTGGACATTCCAGCTAGCATTCTGGTCGATTTCGAGAGGTCATTCTCGGATTTTATTTTATTTTCTGGGAATCTGGGATGGAAATAAGAAGAAATGCCACTGGCTCAGCTAGAAAAAGTTGCCTCCCAAAATTCGAAGGAGAGCTGGGAACTAGGAACCTAAAATCGGTGCTTCGGGCCTTCAGGATGAAGTTTGGCTGGATGGTTAGGTTTAGGGGCGTGCACAGTTGATAGTGTCAATTTGCGAGAGTCAAAGATAAGGTGGATGTCATCTCCTCTGTTAGTGAATCCAGCCATCTAGTTTCAGCGTCGCCATTTTGGAAACGAGCTGTTCCTGCGGTGGTTGATCGGCAGAGGTAATATCAAATTCTGGAATGACGATTGGTCGAGGTTGGGCCCCCTTAGAGCGTTCATTTCAAGCTACGCGTTCTGCGTCTATAATGAAGAAATTCATCGGCCCCACTGGTTAGAAATCCTTGGACGTAGCAAGGAGTATCCTCCCTCAGCAAGTGGTGGACCATGTTTTAAAGGAAAGTTTCTATACATCTCCTACGAAAGACAGGTGCATATGGTTAGATTCAGACGATGGGGAACTTGCAATGGCTTAGGCTTGGCAGTCCATAAGGCCTAGAGATTAGAAAATCTAGGCTAAATGGATTTGGCATGCGAAACTTTCTCCTAAAATATCCCTCATATCCTAGAAAATTCTTCATGGGGCAATCCCGGTTGAGGTGGCAATGCAGAAAAAAGGGGTCAACCTCGCATCTATGTGTGTTTGTTGTCCTCTTTCACCGCACTTAGAATTGGTGGACCACATTTTTGGGAATGGTCAAATGGCTGTCCAAGTTTGGAGTTTCTTCAATAGGGCATGTAATGTGCGCTCCATGGGACCAAGCTCTACTCCTTCCATTGTTGCTCACTGGTGGGTGTCTTCACCATCCTCAAGGTCTATCCCGCCATTCATCATATGGGAGTTTTGGATGGCTAGAAACAAGGCGAGGTTTGATAATCAAGGAATGCTTTCCTCACAGATCATAGGGAACGTTCTCCGATGGGTCGGAATTATAGCCGACGGTCTTCCGAGGACAAAACCACTCATTCTACTTATGTGCCTTTCGCTTGAGATGCTTGGGATCAACATCCCCACACCCAAGCAGCCCGTTCCTTCTATCGTTAAGTGGTCGAGGCCGCCACGGGGCTGGGTCAAAGTGAACGTTGATGGATCACCAAGGGGGAACCCGGGCCTTTCTAGAGGGGATGGAGTGGGAAGAGATAGTAAGGGATTTCCTCTTTGCTTTCGCTTTTGGGTATGGGAGCGGCTCTAATACAAGGGCGGAATTTAGGGCGATTCTGGATGGCATCGAGCAGTGTGCCCACCTTGGGTTCTCGAGAGTGGAGATATCCAGCGACTCAAGTATGGCGGTTGCGGCCCTCGCCAAGGAAGCGAATGGGTCCTAAGCCTTGTGGTACTAAAGGAGAAGGATTGATGTTCTTAGATGTACCTTAGAGGTTTAGATCTCTCATACGCCTAGGGAAGCCAACGTGGTGGCGGATGGGCTATCCAGGCTGGGGAATGAATCCCAAATATTGGGGACAATATTCAAATCCAAGGAGTCCCTCCCCATTAACATCAAGGGAAACATGTTCCTGGACAGAGTAGGTTTGGGCTACCTAAGGGAGGTCTAGTCCTCTCAAGGTATAATTTTTTTACTTTCCTTTGTTAACAGGATAGGCGGGCCACCCCTTTTTGTCCCTGGCCCAGCCTGAAGTAGTTCTAGCTCTATATAGCCTTAGGCTCCCGTTGATATGCAAAAAATAATAATAATAATAATAATAATAAATGTAGATCAATAAGATGCCGCCATTTGTCGGCACTACCTACCAAATGATGAACGAAATCCTACTCATGTATTGTAGATATCTTTTACCTCACATCCTTTGATGACATGTCACCAACCAAAAGTAACAAAGTCATATGCACTTATGCAAATAAAGGATTGCAACGAGTGACACGTAGCCCTAACATGAGTGGCACATGTAGTCGAGTCAGTGTGCTGGACAATTATATAAAGACCCGTCGAGATAGGGATCCTATTGCAGATTACATATGCTTGGCAAGGGCATCTCATACAATCCTACCATAATCAGACATCCTCCTGTTCTGATGGCGATTACAATGTTTTGAGAAGTGGATTGTTCTCAAAGTGAAAGCAGATCAAAAACACTATAAGGAATCCAAATCCAATGAGACTGATCTCGCAATCACCACAGATCTCTGTAGTCATGCTGATAAAGAGATCTGAAAATGGTTTTTAACCGTAACCTCTGAAGATTTCTTTATCTAGGTTGGGATGATAAAAAACCAAAAAAAAAATAATAATAAACAAATGCTTATCATGAGCACCAAAGATCTTAGACCAACAAGGGTTTTGTACCACCTTAGCCCTCCGATACTCGAGTATTGAATGACCTCAAGCATTACCGTAAAGTTTTTCGAGTAAAGTATATGTCTGCACATGGACACACTCATGTGTACAAAATTTGAGAAATTATAGAATTTGTAAGTGAAACCTTAATATATAAAAAATGCAAGCGTCAACAATACTTTACATGAAAATAACTTACAGAAAACATAAATCATCCCTTAAAACCAAGAGTTGTGGCTGTGTTAGAAGAAATATCAGTACATTGTTGATTCGATTGACCCATAAGTCGGTTTGACCAACCTGAACAAACAAAAAATATGTAAACACCATGTTCTGATGGTTTGATGACGCAGGGATGAACGTGATGAGGTCGAACACCGTCTTCCTCAAGGATAACTAGTCCGAATCCACGGAGCTTCTCTGGACTCCTCACAGAGACTTCTCGACTCCACGAGGAAAGAAAGCAAGAGAATAGGAATAAACTCTAATAATTTGAAATTAATTGATGATTCATTGATAATTGTCTAATGTGTCTCCTTACACCATTAAATAAAGAAAAAAGATAAACTAAAATTCGTAATTACCAAAAATAGTAAAATTCTAACTCTAGCTAGAATCCTAATTCTAGTAAAACTCTTCTAAGGTCTAATTTCTAAAAATAAAAATTACAAATAAACTTTCTCTAGAAGAGTCCTAATATAACTAAAAGTTTCTTTCTAGAAAGAAAGAAAATCTAAAACTCTAAAAATATTAAAAAAATCGGAATTACTAAAAATAGTAAAATTTTCCTAAAAATTCATTTTTAAGCTGCAAGCGCGCGTTTTCTGATGAAACGGACAGATGTGACCGACTTTGTGGGTCAGTTCACCTCAGATGGCCCATTTCAGTAAAGATTGACAGGTTGTACGCCCCGTAACGATACCCGGATCAAAAGTTATGGTCAATTCACGGTCCATCTCCTTGTGGCTCATCCATGCTGGGAATATCTCTGCGACACGTTCTACATCAGACCCCTCCACTTGAAAAAAACTCGTCCTTGAGTTACGCAAGAGACTTGGCACATAAGTCTGAAATAACTTCTGACGCCGATGCTCATTATCCCTTTTTTCGTACTTGACATTAAGCTCTTTAGCTGACACAATACATGTACTCATGCTTTCCTTGACTTGACTAATATTGATCAGTTCCTTCACATTTGACACAATACATGTACTCATACTTTCCTTGACTTGACTAATATTGGTCAGTTCCTTCACATCGTTCTTTAAGATCTCATATTTTTTCTGATAATGTGGGCAATTAGGCGGACTTGCCCCTGAGACGGGATCAACGTGATTTTGTATATCTCGTATAAGAGGTAATTTATTAGAGGGTTCATCGAGCACAATCTCCTTAAACTCCTGTAACATCGGCTTCAAATCTTTTGAGATATTCACAGGCTCCATATATTCTTTCTTTTCAACTAATGGATATATATCACTTATTTTCTCAGATTGTTTAACAAAAGCCTGTTCAGCTGTGAGAGACTGTTCCTCAACTTTAGAAGTCTTGGGTTGGTTCTCCCTTTCCATAGGGGCGAGGATAATCTTTTTGCCATCTTTAATAAAGAAAATATATAAGTTATCCCGATCCTTATGTGTAGCATTAATATTATTTTGCCAGGGTTGACCAAGTAATAGGTGACAAGCTTCCATGTCGACCACGTCACACATTACTTCATCCTTATAATATTTACCAATGGAAAAAGATATACGACATGGTTCAGTTATCTCTGTTTTGTTGATCTCTTTGATCCATTCAATCGTGTATGGAGATGGGTGTCTTTCTGTTTTCAGTTGTAGCTTCTCTACCATTATTTTTGACACGAAATTCTTATCGCTCCTTACATCGATGATTACATTGCAGACTTTTTTGTATGCAGTGCACCTTGTTCGAAAGATGTTGTCTCTCTCTAATTCTATCTCTGCCTTTGGCATGTATAACGGCTTCCTCATAATCGAAGTGGTGGCCTGTGATGAACCATCATCTGATGGTGCCTTGCAAAAATTGGGATTGTGTTGTACAGCGGCCATAGGTGGTTGAGCATCACTTTGAGCTCGAGGCGGAATCAGCGCATCCGCAATACGGTTGAGGGTTGCCTGCAGCCCTTGCATGGTCAACTGACTCTCCCGGTGGAAAGCTTCCATTCTTTCCAAAAGATAACGAATCCCTGGATCACCATCCACAGGATTTTGATTCATACCTTCATTATTTGCCATCAGCCCGAGGGAAAACCTCGCTCTGATACCAAATTGACGCAGGGATGAACGTGATGAGGTCGAACACCGTCTTCCTCAAGGATAACTACTCCGAATCCACGGAGCTTCTCTTGACTCCTCACAGAGACTTCTCGACTCCACGAGGAAAGAAAGCAAGAGAATAGGAATAAACTTTAATAATTTGAAATTAATTGATGATTCATTGATAATTGTCTAATGTGTCTCCTTACACCATTAAATAAAGAAAAAAGATAAACTAAAATTCGTAATTACCAAAAATAGCAAAATTCTAACTCTAGCTAGAATCCTAATTCTAGTAAAACTCTTCTAAGATCTAATTTCTAAAAATAAAAATTACAAATAAACTTTCTCTAGAAGAGTCCTAGTATAACTAAAAGTTTCTTTCTAGAAAGAAAGAAAATCTAAAACTCTAAAAATATTAAAAAAATCGGAATTACTAAAAATAGTAAAATTTTCCTAAAAATTCGTTTTTAAGCTGCAAGCGCGCGTTTTCTGATGAAACGGACAGATGTGACCCACCTTGTGGGTCAGTTCACCTCAGATGGCCCGTTTCAGTAAAGATTGACAGGTTGTACGCCCGGTAACGATACCCGGATCAAAAGTTATGGTCAATTCACGGTCCATCTCCTTGTGGCTCATCCATGCTGGGAATATCTCTGTGACACGTTCTACATCATTTGATCAATAGAAATATCGATCGTTGTCAGTCCAACCGATGGGACACGTTAAGTTGCAGAAATCTCATACGTGAACTCTAAGTTAGGGAAAACCTCTTAAGGGTATAAATACCATTTTCCCTTATTTGTGCAACCCACCAAAAACTTATGGTTTGAGAGAGAAAGAAGGAGAAATCAATAGAGAACGTGAGAAGGACAAGTTGGTCTGCCGATTCAGGTTTGCTCATCTCCACGTTTGTGCAATGTGAGTTATCTGGAGTCTTTTTCGGATGCAGAAACCTTCAATTTGGGCTGGATTCACCCTCATCTAATAGGTAATAGATTCTTCAACCATACTTATGTGTCGTTCTCCAATTTCCTAGCAATTTGAGGCTAGTTAGAAATATTTTGTATTCATCTAAATCTTAGGAGTTCTAATATTAGGGTTTGTACATGTTAGGTTCCAAAGACCCAATAGTCGACTTTTGGTGGTTCTCTCTCTTATTTTAGTTTCTACTTCCTCCACTTTTATCTATTTCGGAGTTTACGATAGCTTAGATATACCGTCCAATGGCATTGCTACAGTACACTTAGGAGTAGCATAAATATATGTGACCTACTGTTGTCAAATTTTTAATCAACCGAGTCATGACTTAAACGATCAAACCACAGTTACATCCCATTGACCATCCATGTTGATTGTTTGTCCATATAGGCAACCTTATGTATTTATCTTTCATTTATTTCTTTATTTATTTCAATTATCTATTAATTGTACTGAGCTTCAAATATAAATAAATAAAATACCCATTGTTAGCCTTTCTAGTTTTAATTTTGTCCAGCCACCATTGTTCTATTAAGAAATACAAGACTTGCAATCATGATGAAAAAAGAATCCATTCAGGATGACTAACTCCTACCCTTTTAAATCACCTGATTGTTGAAGCAATCGATGGTTGCGAAGGCGACCAATCCGACGAATGAATCTTAATCAGCCCATATCAAAGCTAGGGTCACCGACGTTCAATCAAACTTAAGTCGAGTACAACTCTAGCATGCCTACACTATCCTAATCGCACACATTAACCGAATACAGGCCTTTGTTAACACATTTGGCCTCATGTTTGATTGAATTGTGCAAACAGGTGGTATCCAAAGACACATTAATTTAGGAGCTTGTAAATGAAATTCATTTCATATTTTATCCAATTTCAAGTGTAAGTGAATTATGTTGAAAATATTTCAAAAAGAAAAAAGGAAAAAATAAAAAATAAAAAATTGTTTTCTCTTTTCTTGTTACCCTTTTAATTTTTGTCCTTTCGTGGGAAAAATAATCTCACATCAGATGAAAATGGAATTTGAGTTATGTATATATAAAATTCCTCTTTTAAACCCATTTGTGAATGTGATACATTATGCCCAAGCTCGTATAAGCACAATTCTAGCGCAGTGGGAAAAATTGACCCAAAAATTTTTGGATTATGAACACCTATGCACGCCTCCATATACTCACGTGCAAGGGAATCCAACCTCGGATGGCCCCTTGATAGGCCTTTGAAATTCTCTTTAATTTTTTGTTTCTCATATGCACTTTAATGTGGCCCATTAAATCGAAAAGTTTTCATTATGAAAATGATAACTATCCTAAGTGTAAAGTTCCATATTTTCTTTCTTTTTTTATTTTTGAGTTAATGTTTAAGAATTATTCCAACTACTTACTCAAATGTGTTTGGATTAGATTAAATGAAATGCATTGAAATCGAAGAGTAAATTGTAGGAATTGAAATGCATTGAATTTTTCAATATATTTATTGGAATATATGTGATATCTCAATCAACTTTAATATCCTAAATTACAGTACATATGTGATACTCAGCAAAATAATTATAATAGGCTCATTGAAATTTATACTTTAGCTGTAAATAAGAAAATTCTAAGACTTGGGTGGGCCACAAATGTAAGAATCACAAACAAGTAAATTGCCAATGTTGTTTAATCATTCATTTAGATGTTATTTTAGTAATCTATCCGATAATTGAATTGTTTCAAAGTATATTCTGCGTGCTACGTGTATGGCGGACACGCAGTGACACCTTTGTTTATTCATATGATTCTCTAAGGGAGGCAAAAGGCATTTAACCCCCATTGCCCCATTTACTCCCAATTCATTTACTCCTAATTTCATTTATCTTCATTTACTTCCATTCAAGTACATTCCTTACTTAATTTACTCCTAATTCCTTTCATTTACTCCCACCCAAGTGACCCTTAGAAAATGGTAATCTAACACAAAAAGCCATGCATTTGAGAAAGCCGACAACATTAAAGATCCAAGACAAACACAGCTGTGTGAACATGTCATGTACCAAAAGTCACGATAACGAGCTTATCAAGTGTGCTGCACATGTACATTCAATCTGAATTGTTTAAAATATTTCTAGTGCAAGGAGCAGACCAACATCATTCTTGTCCATGGCATGGTAACAGTGAGGGGATCTCGTATAAATGTGCCATCGGCCTGGATAATGACACGTAGGTATCTGCCTCATCAGGGACGCGGTTTAGCTACTGACTGCTTCAGTAGCTAGTCCTCTATTTTTTTATTTTTTTTTTTAACACACTCACACACACCCCCGCATACTCACGCTACTGGGATTTCACCACCTATGAATACTCGAACCCTTGACCTATGGGTACTCGTACCTTTGACGCGGATTAGCTACTAACTCTTTCGTAGCTAGTCTTGCCACTGAAGTGACGTCACTAAGTCATGATATATGTATTGTATCTGCACAAATCATCTATTTGGCAATATCATTTTAGGGCATGAGCTTAAAATTGAGGCAATCCAAAGCTGGACCCCATCACCTCAAACAAGGGGACAGTGATGTCGTTTAAACTTTTATGGGGCTCACAATTATATTTATTTGAGATCCAACCTGTTCATAAGTTCATACAGACATTGATGAAAAGAAGACAGGAATATCAGCCTGATCGAAAACTTCCATGGCCCCTAAGAACTTTTTAATGGTAGACATTTAATCCCCACTGTTTTCTATGGTGGGCTCCACTTGAGCTTTGGATCTGCCTCATTATTTGGCACGTATGCTAAAATAATCTCGCTAAATGGATGAATGGTGTGGATACAACACATACATTATGGTGGGGCTCACGGAACTTGGTGGCGTCACTTAAGCAGGGAGATAGCTACTGAAGCCATCAGTAGCTAACCCGCGTCCCTCATCACATTACGAGCGCCTCTGAATCACGAACCAATTTTAAAATAATAAGAGTCCAGCATCTCCGACGCTGACGGCTACTGGCAGCTTAAGTAGCTAGGTGGCTATTGGCAGTGCTATGTGGGCCCATCATGGTGTATATGTCCTATCCACACCATCCATCCATATTTTTCAAACTATTTTATGGCATGAGCCCAAAATGAGTTAGATCTAAATTTTATATGGACCACACCACAGGAAAGAGTGATGATTGAACATTCACCATAAAAAACTTCTTAAGGGCCACAAAAGTATTGGATTAAGCTGATATTTGTATTTTCTCTTCATTCAGGTTTGAGTGACCTAATCAACTAGTTAGAGGAAAAATAAACGGGAGTAGATTGCGTACTAAGCGACTCAGTACCCTAAGCATACTAAGTAAACTTTGTGGGTCCCACTGTATTTCATGCATTTTATCCACTCTGTCCATCCATTTTATTAGATAATTTTAGGGTTTATAACCTAAAATAAAGTATATCCAAAGTTCAAATGGACCACACCACTAGAAAAATTTTGAATTGAACATGTACAATTGAAAAGTTCTTGGGAGCCATACAAGTTTTAGATCAAGCTGATATTTGTGTTTTCCCATCATTCATGTCTGTGTGATCTTATGAACAGGTTGGATGACAAATAAATATCATTAGGGCCTTAGAAAGGTTTCAAAGTTGGAAATCAATAATTACACTATTTCCTATGGTATGTACACTTAAGCTTTGTATATGCTACGATTTTAGGCTGAACCCCAAAAATGATATGAAAAAATAGATGGACGGTATGGATAAACCACATGCATTCACAGTGGGCCCAACCGAGTTTACTCAATATGATAAGAGCGCGCTGAGTAACTTAGTACGCAATCCGATTTCTAAATAAACATTACAGTGAACCCCAGGAAGTTTCTAACGGTAAGTATTCAATTACCACTATTTTCTTGTTGTCTGGTCAACTCAAAATTTGAATCACCCTCTTTTTTGGCTCATACTTTATAATAATATGGAAAAATGGATGGATGGTACAGATAGAATACATATATTATGGTGGGGCGCATGGAGCACTGTCAGTAGCCACCTTGCTACTACGGCTGTGAGTATGCAATCCGCGTCCTAACACCTACCACCGGAAGCGGATTGCATAGTAACTCAGTAGCGTACCGAGTAAACCATGCGGGGTCTACTGTGATTTATATATTTTATCCACTCCTTCCATCCATTTTATCATATAATTTTAGGGCCTGAGCCCAAAAATAAATTACATCCAAATCTCAAATGGACCACACCATAGAAAACAGTGCGAATTGAATGAATATGGTCAAAAATTCTTAAGGGCCATAGAAGTTTTGGATCAAGCTTATATTTGTTTTTTACCTTCATCAAAGTTCGTGTGATGTTTTGAACAGGTTGGATGACAAATAAACATAACTATGGGTCCTAGAAAGGTTTCAACGGTGGAAATCATTATTCCCACATTTTCCTGTGGTATGATTGACTTCAGCTTTACATATGCTTCAATTTTGGTCTCACCCATTTAAATGAGTTAGGAAAACGGATGGACGGTGTGGATAAACCACATACATTCACGGTGGGCCCAACAGAGTTTACTCCAAACAATAAGAGAGTACGAAGTGACTCAGTATGCAATCCAATTTCCCTCCCACCATATGTGACTCTTCCCATGATAGAGCTGATCCTGACCCGATCCGGTGGATCCAACCAGATTCGACCTGATCTGAACCGATCCGACGGCATGGATCGGTGCGAATTGAGTAGGTTAGGCTAGATCCGAAAGTTTTTCGAGTCGAGTTCGAGTCCATGCCTACCCAGACTGATCCGACCCGGAATCCGATTCGATCTGAACCAACTCGATTCGGATGTATGTGTTTCATTCATTCTGTTCATCCATTTTTAATGTTCATGTTATGGCTTAGTACCAAAAATGAGAGGAATATAGATCTCAGGTGGACCACTCTTCCCTCTGGGAGTGACGGATTTATTGTATTCACTGATGCCTCGTATATCGGTTTGGGTGTTGTCCTGATGCAGCACGGGAGACCAGTGGCCTTTGCATCTCGGCAGCTCGAGGTCCATGAGCTGAATTATCCTACGCATGATCTGGAGCTGGCTGCAGTTGTCTTGCACTGAAGGTGTGGAGGCACTATCTTTATGGGGTTAGGTTCGAGCTCTTCTCTGATCACAAGAGCTTGAAGTACCTCTTCTCGCAGTTTGAGTTGAATATGAGACAGAGGCACTAGATGGAGCTCCTGAAAGACTATGATTTTGATCTGCAATACCACCCGGGTAAGGCGAACGTAGTGGCAGATGCCCTCAGCCGTCAGCCATGAGGCCTAGTGGCGCATATGATGATTCAGGAATAACGGATGCTTGAGGATATCGCAACGTATGATTTTGAGTTCAGCCTGCAGTCTTCCATCGTACAGTTATCGATCTTGTCAATTCAACCCTCTCTTATCGCTAGGGTGATCAAGGCTCAGTAGGCTGATGAGTCGTTGCAGAGTTATATGGCTGAGGCGGCATCTGAGGGTCAGGCAGATTGGCAGATTGGTACAGACGGTGGACTTCGCTTCAGAGGCCGATTATGTGTCCCAGATATTCCAGAGTTACGCAGAGAACTTATGACCGAGGCACATTGATCGCGGTTTTCTATCCACCCGGGCTCGACGAAGATGTACCGTGACATGAGGCGACAGTATTTTTAGGCGGGGATGAAGCACCAGATCGCTAGTTTTGTGGCCGAGTGCGACACGTGCCAGCATGTCAAGGCCAATCATCAGAGACCTCCTGGTTTATTGCAGCCGTTAAGCGTCCCGATGTGGAAGTGGGAGCACGTGTCGACTGATTTCATTATGGGCTTGCCGAGGACTCAGCGCGGTCATAACGCCATCTAGGTTGTTGTGGATCGTCTGACGAAGTCGGCACATTTTCTTGCGATGCGTGCGACTTGGTCTATGGACCGGCTTACGAGATTATTTATCGAGGAGATTGTGAGACTGCATGGCGTTCCAGTCTCGATCGTTTCTGACCAAGACTCGAGGTTCACGTCTCAGTTTTGGGGGAGCTTCCAGCGAGCAATGGAGACTGATTTGTAGCTCAGCACCGCGTACCATCCGCAGACCGATGGCCAGACCGAGAGGGTCAATCAGATACTTGAGGATATGCTTCGGGGCTGCGCGATTGACTTCGGGGGTAGCTGGGATGAGCATCTGCGATTAGATGAGTTCATGTACAATAACAGCTATCAGGCGACCATCGATATGGCTCCTTTTGAGGCACTATATGGCAGACCATGCAGATCACCGAGTTGTTGGACCGAGGTTGGAGAGCGTCGTCTCCTAGGTCCCGAGCTTGTGCAGGAGACGTCAGAGGCTATTGACATCATCAGGCAAAGGATGCGCACAGCTCATGTCACGCCCCAAATCGAAAACCTGGCTCACAAAATTCCTGACCGCCGAATCCGACGCCGACAGCCTCCGTAGAACCCCATTCTCGGCTCCTAGCTCCCATTCGCCAGGTTCCGATCCTGGGATGCTACGAGCAGGATTTTAAATATCAGTTTGATTCGTAATAAGCATAACCAAAGGCATAACTCACAAACAACAACCAAGCACTCCATTACATTTCCACTATGATCAAAAACTTTACAAGTACAATGAGCATAAAGGAAAATACAATGGTAAAGAACAAAAACTCCAAAATGATCAGCAACGTGCTCCTGCCTCAGCGCTGCTGCGATCCAACGTCACCTGCACGCAACGGTCGTGCATAAGCTTACAGAAAGCTTAGAGGGTGGTGAAAGTGTGTGCGCAAGGTAGTAATATGAACATGAAATGTCTGAGTAATGCGGAATATGCAGATGGAACCATAATATCATGAGCCGTACCAAGGCTTATGCGATGCAAGACATGAATGGTATCGGCCATCCCAAGGCCATGCGATGTGCAATGCAACTCAAGCATACAGATCCTCATCTATGTCCATACATCAATACAGCTCAAAGTATGGGATATCACCAGGGTCTAGTACACTCTAAACTAGATTGCCGCCACATCGCGCGCAATAAGGTAAGTGGAAGAGACCACACTATCCATCTACAAATATCGGACGCGACTCGTCGATAGCGGACCCATTCCTCGAGCTGGTCAAACTCAGCCTAGCATTGCCCCCTACTCTCAGGGGGGTAAGGCCGCACCCCCTTCCAACCGACCACGACATAGTGGAGAGCGTAACCGTCTGGTAATCGGCACTCAACGCTCATCTACCCACTCGGTCTAGACGTTGGAGCAATCTCTTGGTACCATAAGGGTTTAAGGACTTTCACCCAGGGATATTTATAGTACCCCATGTAGAACAAGATTTTCAGTATCTAATCCTGCCAACCACGATACATCTGTGGAAGTTACGACCCCAATGTCGCTAGGGCGTACAATATCCATGTCATACAAATGCGATATACATGATTCACGCTATCCAATCATGCATCAAATCCTGCGCATATCGTGCGCTCATGTAGGGCAACACCGCCTAACCGGGAGCCCATAAACACCTGCCCGATGGCAAATGCTATGATCAGACAATTCTCATGTCAAGCATACATATGATGCGTATGATCATGAGTCATGAACTGTACTAAACATGTTATAATGAAATGAACTATCTTACAATGCAGATGGACCTGGACGGCCTATACACGATAAGTACAGCCCAGTAATGGGCCCTAAGGAGAGTCGTAATGTGGACATCCAACCAACATTACACTCGCAATGCGGACGTCAAACCAACATTGCTCCCAAGGCACGATCTTTGCAAACATCAGTACTCAGTCTGTAATGGATTTACACATTACAATGGACCGTAGGTTGTCCCCATTGGACCTTACATATATATCAAGTGGGCCATATCCTATGGGCCTTTTATTAATCAGATAGGCCACATAAATGGGCCACACCAATGGGTCTTATGTGCATTGTAATGGGTCAAACCCGTGGGCCTTGGATTGCATCAAATGAGCGTAGTCTCATGAATCTAATATATGACCAATGGGCCACTCCAATTGGGCCCCACACATGGATCAAGTGGGCCTCAACCCATAGGCCTAACATGAGTTCAATGGGCCTAAAACCCTAGGCCTTAATCAAATTAAATGGACCTACTTTCATGGGCTTTAAAATGTATCAATTGGGTCCAATTTCATGGGCCTTGGAATACACCAAAAGGGTCCAATCCCCTGGGCATTGGAATATATCAAATGGGCCTAGTCCCAAGGACTTGAAACATATCAAGTGGGCCTAAACCCATAGGCCTAAATATCAAATGGGCCTAAGCCCATAGGCTCCACATATGAAGTGGGCCCAAATTCTTAGGCCTTAATGAATCAAATGGGCCTAGCCCATAAGCATTCCATAAATCAAATGGGCCTAACCCATAGCCCTTTTGTAAAGCAAATGGGCCTAACCCATAGGCCCTTTTTACACTCCAAAGGGGCTTAACCCATAGGCCTTATGTGTTAAAGTGGATGGACGGTCCGGATGCATCACATGCATCATGGTGGGTCCCACTGTCCAGTGGACAGTGCAGCTATATCACATACATCACACAGGGCCCCACCGTCCGTGGACGGTGGAGGCAGCACGTGCGTCAGGTGGGTGCCACCGTCCGGCTGGACGGTCGGCTACAACACATGCATCGATTATGGGTCCCATGTGGGGCCCACCCCGTAATGTTCTTTTGAAATCTAACCCGTTCACGAGGTCACTTGGACCTGGATGAAGGGAAAACATAAATTTCAGCTTGATCCAATACTTCTGTGGGCCCCAAAAGCTTTTCAATGATAGAATTCAATTCACACTATTTCACGTGGTGTGGGCCACCTGAGTTTTGGATCTGTCCCATTTTTGGAGGGGGGCCCACCACTGGGGTGGCCCACCTCATGAGCAAGTTGGATCACAAATAAACATTATGGTGGGGCCCACACGCAGGGCAGTGGGTCCCCTCCCCCACGTCCGTCCACCCGTCAAGACAAGCCCGCACGTAGGCGCGTGTAGGCACTGGCCATTGTCAGGAAAGCCTCTGCTAATGCATTTTTTTTTTAAAAAAGAAAACCCGTTTTCTAAGGGTTTTTCGCACGTGGGGCCCGTAAAAATGAAATCTGCCTCAGCCATTGCGATCAGCGGCTCGAGGCCGTCCAAATGAGTCCAGAGTTTGAATTTTTTTTATGCTTGGACGTGAAATAAAATAAGAATTTAGTGTTTGAATGGTGAAAATGCAATATTTGGCGCTATGGCCCACCCGGTGATTGGATCAGCTCCAAACTTCTACCCAACGGTTAAAATGTCGTGGGTAAGAGGATGGACGGCTTGGATCGGACATAAACATCAGGGTGGGGCCTATGCAAGGGAACCACTCAAGTCCCTTTCCTTTTTCTTTCTTCCTTTTCCTCCTTTCTGTTGAAACGTCCAGCGTCCCAGACGCTGGACGGTCTTATATATTTTATTTTTTTTGAGTGTGGGCCCTGATGGAGTGGGCCACCACTGATGGGTGCCATGGGCTCAACGTCCAAGGTGGGCCCCACTTGAATAAAAATTACATCAAGATGGGATCCATTCTAGTGGGCCACACAATCCTAAGAAAATAAAATAAAATAAAATAAAATAAAATACAAGTAAAAAAAGAGAGAGAGAGAGACATGGAGAGTGGGACACGGCTTGTGATGGAGGGACCCCGTCATTATGGGCCCTCCCTTACATGAAATCATACATCAAGTGGGTCATTTTGCACATGTGACCATCAAAACTAAAGATCAACGGTGGGGATCCTTTTCCCACCAATATGGATGGTCTAGATGACCTTTGTAAAGAAAATAAACATCATGATGGGGTCCATGGAGAATGGCCCCATCATGGAATGATCATGATGATCCAAGTGGTCCATCGGCCACATTTTAGGGTCCCAAGTGAGATCCACACCATTGATCGGTGGGGCCTCACTTGGCCCATCATAAAAATAAGAAAATAAGTATGATCTAGCACCCACCGTCCGATCTTCTCGCTCCTAGGGGTTCCTTGGCACCTTAGCTTCAACTTCAACGGTTAAGATGAGGAATGGAGGGTTGAGATGGGAGATGATGGGGTAGGAAGGTGGGCCACTTGGAGCTTGGGAATTTGGAGAAATTCCATACGTATGGACTCTTGTTGCTTGGAATTTTTGAAAATGAGAAAGAGAGAAAGGGAGAGAGAGATGTAAAGGGAGAGAGAGAGAGTGATGGATGGATGTGGTGAGTGATGCTTGTGTAAGAAATCTTTGACTTTTGAGGCTTTTGTGTAAGAGAGGTATGGGTGATAAAGACTTTTGTGGCTTTTTGTGTAAGAGAGGTATGGGTGGTGAAGACTTTTGTGGTTGCTTGGAAAAAGGGATGGAAGTGATGTGTACTTGACATGTGATGGATTGATGGGTGTTTGATTGATGGGATTGATGTGATTGATGTGACACATCATAGAGATTCCCTTAGTTTTCGCAACGTGCGGCGTTTTCTCGCACCGAACGTTGGCCCATATCTCTTGACTAGGGTATCGCCCTGGCGCGCGAGTCACGGTATCGGAACCGCAACGACGACGCGGTCGCTATGGTATTGGTCTCGGATTGAGTCGACTCGGGTTGTCGGTACATGAATCAGGGTCGCGTCGATATTGTTTAAGGGTCGAAGGTTATCGAAATTCGACCGGTAAGACCGCAGAAGTCTACGGAACGATACGGACCAAGATACGGGTCTTACAGCTCAGAGCCGACAGAAGAGTTTTGTTGATCATCGACGTCGTCCCTTGGAGTTTGAGGTAGGGGACCATGTGTATCTCAAGGCCTCACCCATGAAGGGTGTAGTTCGATTTGGAGCGAAGGGCAAGCTTGCCCCGAGATTCATAGGACCTTTTAAGATCACTGGACACGTTGGCGCCGTGGCCTATCGGCTTGCCTTGCCATCTCAGTTGTCTAGTATCCACAACGTTTTTCACGTCTCCATGTTAAGGAAGTGTGGGTCAGACATAGTTCCCGTTATTGATTGGCAGCCGTTGGAGGTTCGTGAGGACACGTCTTACATTGAGCAGCCAGTCCGTATCCTTGATCGGAAGGAGCAGGTCCTCAGAACCAAGGTTATTCCGTTGGTGAAGGTGCAGTAAAGTCACCATTCTGTAGAGGAGGCTTCTTGGGAGCGTGAGGCCGATATTCGAGAGCGTTATCCTCATCTCTTTGATGATTGATCATGTATTGTATTTTGAATGTTATCCCTGATTCTATATGATAATGTTATGTCGCTTCTTCTTCATGAGTAATGCTTAGTTGCGATGCTTGTGTAAATTTTGAGGATGAAATTTTTATAAGGAAAGGAGAGCTGTAAGACCCGTATCTTAGTCCGTACCGTTCCGTAAACTTTCGCGGTCTTACCGGTCGAATTCTGGCAACCTTCGACCCTCAACTGATATCGACGCGCGACCCTAATTCATATGATGTCAACTTGTTTCGACTAGAACCTGAGTTCTGTACCATAGCGACCGCGCCGTCGCTGCGGTTCCAATGCCGCGACTAGCGCGCCGAGGCGATACCCTAGTCAAGAGATGTGGGTCAACGTTCGGTGCGAGGAAAACGCCGCGCGTTACGAAACTCAAGAAAATCTCTACGATGTGTCACATCAATCACATCAATCTCATCAATCAATTATCCATCAATCCATCACATGTCAAGTCCATGTCAAGTACACATCACTCTCACCCCTTTTCCCAAGCAACCACAAGTCTTCCAAACCCATGCCTCTCTTACACAAAAGGCCTCAAAAGTCAAAAAGTGGCTCTTACACACCCATCATCACATCCATCACTCCATCACCCATCATTCCATCTCTCTCTACAACTCTCTCTCTTTCTCATTTGTAAAAATCTCCAAGCAAAAAGAGATCCCACGTATGGAATTCTCCCTCTCCTTCTAAAGCTCCAAGTGGCCCACTTTCCTACCCCATCATCTCCCATCCTAACCATCCATTCCCCATCTCCTCCATTGAAGTCCTAGCTAAGGTGCTAAGGAACCCCTAGGAACAAGAAGATCGGACGGTGGATGCCTCTATAGGGTAGTTTTTCTTATTTTTATGATGGGCCAAGTGAGGCCCATCGATCCATGGTGTGGATCTCACTTGGGACCCTAAGATGTGGTCGATGGACCACTTGGATCATCATGATCATTCCATGATGGGGCCATTCTCCATGGACCCCATCATGATGTTTATTTCTTTAGAAAGATCATCTAGACCATCCATATTAGTGGGGAAAGGATCCTCACCGTTGATTTTAAATTTTGGTGGTCCCATGTGTTAAAGGACCCATCCGATTGTATAATCCTTTCAAGGGAGGGCTCATAGTGGCAGAGCCCTCCATCACCAAGCGTGTCCCACTCTCCATGTCTCTCTCCCTTTTTATTTCTTTTTATTTTATTTTACTTAATTTTATGTAATAGGTTTGTGTGGCCCACTTGAATGAACCCCACCTTGAGGTATTTTGTCCAAGTGTTCTTCAAGTGGGGCCCACCCTATATGTTGTACCCACGTCATCCATCTATGGTGGCCCACTTCAACAGGGCCCACCATACTGTATTGTTTTTTAAAAAAAAAAAAATGAATGAAACCGTCCAGCGTCAGACGCTGGACGTCCCTGTTTAAACAAAAAAAAAGGAGACTTTTGGGGTGGTCCACTTGCTTAGGCCCCACCTTGATGTAAGTATGAAATCCACACCGTCCATCCTCTCACCCATCTCTTTTTAGGCGTTGAGCCAAGAGTTGGGGTTGATTGGAAGATCTGGTGGGCCGTAGCATCGAAGAATGCATCACTACCATTCAAGGATACTTTTCTTATTTTATTTCACTTTTTAATCATTAAAAAAATTCAAACTCTAGACTCTTTGGGCTCGTCTTGAGCCAGGGAAACTAATGGACGGAGTGGATTCTCATGTTGCGGACCCCACACGATGAAAACCCCGAAAAAACGGTTTTTCCTATTTTTTTGAAAGAGGCATAGCCTCTGCCTCTCTCTGTCACGGGCAGCAGCTGCACGCTGCTACGTGCAACGATTGGGGCGGACGGGCGGTCAGCGAGCCACCCACGGCTGCTGCTGTGGGCCCCACCATGATGTTGTTTGTCATCCAACCGGTTAATGAGGTGGGTCCCCTCCTCAGGTGGGCCCCCTCCAAAGACCAGCCTGATCCAACGCTCCAGTTGCCCACATCACAGGAAACAGTGTGAATGAACATCTACCATTGAAACAAATTCTGGGGCCCACAGAAGTTTTGAATCAAGCTGAAATTTGTATTTTTCTTTCAACCATGTCTGTTTGGCCTTATCAACGGGTTGGATGCCAAATAAATATTACAGTGGGCCCCACATGGGACCCACAATGATTTATGTGTTTTAAGTCCACCGTCCAGTGGACGGTGGCGCCCACCTTGACGTTGTATTGCCCTCCGTGATGCATGCGTTATCCACTGTCCAGCGGCAGTGGGACCCGCCATGATGCATGTGATGCATCCAGACCGTCCATCCACTTGATTTGTAAAAAGGGTTATGGGCACATTTGATTTGTAAAAGGCCTATGGGTTAGGCCCATTTGATTTATAAAGGCCTATGGGTTTAGGCCCATTTGAATTATAAAAAGCCCATGAGTTAGGCCCCCCTTTAATTTATAAAAGGCCCATGGGATTGGGCCCATTTTGAAGCATTCTAAGGCCCATGAGATTGGGCCCATTTGGAAGTATTCCAAGGCCCTCGGGATTAGGCCCATTTGATTTAGTTAAGGCCTATGGGTTTAGGCCCACTTGATCTATATAAGGCCTATGATTTAGGCCCGATTGATGTAGTTTAAGGCCCATGAGTCGAGAGCCAATTGATGTAGTTTAAGGCCCACGGGTTATGACCCATTGCAATGCACATAAGGCCCATTGGTGTGGCCCATTCATGTGGCTCAATTGAAGAATAAAAGCCCATATGACAAGGCTCATTTGATTTATTTAAGGTCCAATGGAGTGTACCTAAGGTTCATTGCAATGTGTGATCCCAACACGGGTTATGTAGCGATGTTTACAAAGATCGTGCCTTAGGAGCAATGTTGGTTTGACGACCACATTGCGAGTGTAATGTTGGTTGGATGTCCACATTACGACTCTCCTTAGGGTTCATTGTTAGACCCATACTTATTGTGTATAGGCCGTCCAGGCCCATCTGCATTGTAAGGATAGTTCATCTCATTATAACATGTTTAATATAGCTTCATGACTCATGATCATACGCATCATATGTATGCTTGACATGAGAATTGACTGATCATATCATATGCCTTCAGGCAGGTTGTTTATGGGCTCCCGGTTAGGTGGTGTTGCCCTACGTGAGCGCACGATATGCGCAGGATTTGTTGCATGACTGGATAGCGTGATTCATGCATTTCGCATTTGTGTGACATGGTTATTGTACGCCCTAGCAACATCAAAGTCGTAGCCTCCACAGACGCATCGTGGTTGGCAGGATTGGATACCGAAAATCTTGTTCTACATGGGGTGCTATAGATATCCCTGGGTGAAAGTCCCTAAACCGTTATGGTACCAAGAGGTTACTCCAACGTCTAGACCGAGTGGGTAGATGAGCGTTGAGTGCCGATTACCAGACAGTCGCGCTCTCCACTGTGTCGTGGTCGGTTGGAAGGGGGTGCGGCCTTACCCGCCCGAGTGTAGGGGGCAATACTAGGCTGAGTCTGACCAGCTCGAGGAATGGGTCCGCTATCGACGAGTCGCGCCCGATATTGGCAGACGGATAGTGAGGTCTTTTCCACTTACCTTATTGCGCGCGATGTGGCGGCAATCTGGTTTAGAGTGTACTAGACCCCGGTGATATCCCATATTTGAGCTGTATTGATGTGTGGACATAGATGAGGATTTGTATGCTTGAGTTGCATTGCACATCGCATGGCCTTAGGATGGCCGATACCATTCATGTCTTGCATCGCATAGCCTTAGTACGGATCATGATATTATGGATCCATCTGCATATTCCGCATTACTCTGACATTGCATGTTCATATTACTACCTTGCGCACACACTTTCACCACCCTCTAAGCTTTCTATAAGCTTATGCACGACTGTTGCGTGCAGGTGACGTTGGTTCGCAGCAGCGCTGAGGCAGGAGCACGTTGCAGATCGTTTTGGAGTTTTTGTTCCTTACCATTATATTTCCCTTTATACTCATTGTACTTGTAAAGTTTTTTATCATAGTGAAAATGTAATGGAGTTCTTGGTTGTTGTTTGTGGGTTATGCCTTTGGTTATGCTTATTACGAATCAAACTGACGTTGAAAATCCTCCTCGTAGCATCCCAGGATCGGAACCTGGCGAATGGGCGCTAGGAGCCGAGAATGGGGTTCTACAGAGGCTGTCGGCACCGGATTCGGCGATCAGAAATTTTGTGAGCCCGGTTTTCGAGTTTGGGGCGTGATATGAAGTGGACCATACCACATGAAACAATTGAATTAAATTTAAACGATCTGAATCGTATCAAACCCGATTTAACTCAGTTTCCCTGTCTGAGTCAGACTCGGTTCGGGTCAGGTCAACCATACATCGGATCAGTCCGAGTCAAGTGACTCAGACCCGATCCCGGATCGAATCGAGCTCAGATCAGACCATAGAGATTTCGGATCAGATCGGGTTATACCCAATCCGATCCAATCTGGACCGATGCCCAGCTCTATCCCATGAAATTCCAAAGATAATTTTATGACTATGGACCCCACCTTTTATCCAATGGTTTTTATGAAGTAATACAAACTTAACATATGAACTTAGACCTGCTCGTACGGTTATAGAATTTGAGGATAAAAATGCCTCAATGTTTTAAGTAAGCCGGTCTATGACTATGGATTTGGTTGCCTTCAATGGCTACGGATTATAACCGTAGCCATAGGTTCCGTAGCCAATCTGGCAGCCAACCCTAACAGTGGGACAAGACATTGAATTGGGGTTGATTAGATCAGCGGGACAGTGACTCGGGGCCGACCCCGATTCAATGTCCTATCCCACGATTGGGGTTAGCTACCAGATCGGCTACGGTACCTATGGCTACGGTTATAATCCGTAGCTATAGAGTGTCATAGGGTCTGCACATACTTGGTTGGTAGGAAAGAATTGGGGCCCTAATTTTTTTTAATTTTTTTATTTTTTGAAAGATTGAAGTTTGGTGATGATGGTCAAATAAAAGGCAATCCAAGAATATCAAGCAACTTCAAATTGCTTTAGTTGCATACTGATGGTTATAATCAAGATGCACTTAACATTAAACTGTTGATTGGACCTGTGTTTGTGTATATTATCTTAACTGACCATATTAATGATCACTGATTAAATGTTTTGTATTTGTCCGATCAGTGTGATGTTCGCATGGTAGCCCTTGAAATGTGCATTAAAACCCAAGGAACATTATACATTAATGGATTGATATGTGCAAGTATCCCAGTGCAGTGGAACTAGGAGCATGAGTATCCTCTTGAGGGTAAAGCATCTCTGTCACGCCCCAAATCCGAAAATCGAATTCACAGGAATTCTGATCGCCGAATTCGGTGCCGACAGCCTCCGTAGTACCCCATTCTCGGCTCCTAGCATTCACATGCCAAATTCCGATCCTGGGATCCTATAAGGAGGATTTTTTTTTATTTTTTTTTTATACATTTAACTAGTAATAAGCATAACCACAAATTACCCAATTCACAAAGGCAACATCATCATCACATATCCACTAATATAATCATTTGAATACAATACTGAAAGGGAAATACATAAATAGAGAATCAAGCTCCAGAAGACCACCGCACGCTCCAAGCTCAACACTGCTGCAGCCTAACATCACCTGCACGCATCTATCGTGCATAAGCTTATAGAAAGCTTAGAGGGTGGTGTAAGTGTGTGCACAAGATAAGTACCAAGTATTCAATACAATGCCCTAATCATACAATATCGAAAAACTAGTAATCCACAAACCATACAATGTCTGAATAAGCAAAAATATTGACAAGATATAAATCATACGATAACAGAGTAAGCGGAAGTATGGACAAGTCTATAAGTTAATCAATATCAGAATACGCAATATAGAACAACTATGCGATAAGGAGTCATAAAGAGCCAAAAATTAAATGCCGAAGATGCAATGCAATATACAAATCCTGCTAAATCTATCTAAGCCATATAAGCGCAGAAATAGTAACCCGAAATGCCATATGCCTGCGGATGTAATGCAATATGCGATGCGAATGAAATGACCATACTGGAGTGTGAAGTCGGGATGATAGTACGTAGTATCGCAGGCTACGGGGTCCACCACAAGGACTTCTATCCAAACTAGTCTCATACTTAAATTTGGATAGTCAGGCTCAACGTGGTAAACTCCACATCTTAGGTTAGTCACGTGCCTAACCGAAATTCATGCCATAATGAAGGTACATAACAATTAGTTGCGCACCACCAGCCCGAGTGGATAGTGAATAGATGAATGAATGAGCATGTATCTCCTACTCAATAAGTCCACATATCAGTACGGTTCCTCTCTGAGAAATCACCGGGGTCTATTACACTCCAAACCAGATTGCCGCCCCTTCTCGCACAATAAGGCAAGTGGAAGAGACCTCACTATCCGCCTGCCAATATCGGGCCCGGCTCGTCGATAGCGGACCCATTCCTCGAGCCGGTCAAACTCAGCCTAGCTTTGCCCCCTCCTCTCGGGCAGGTAAGGCCGCACCCCCTTCCAACCGACCACGACACAGTGGAGAGCGCAACCATCTGGTAATCGACACTCGACGCTCATCTACCCACTCGGTCTAGACGTTGGAGAAACCTCTGGAACCAAGAGGGTTTAGGGACTTTCACCCAGGGATATCTATAGCACCCCATGTAGAACAGATTTCTGGTGTCCCATCAAGCCATCCACAATATGCTTGTAGAGGCTACGGCCCTGATGTCGCTAGGGCATACAGTAATCACAGCACACAATGCAAGATGCATGAGTCATACAATCCAGTCATGCATAAATCCTACGCATACCGTGCGCTCATGTGAGACAATCTCCGCCTATCAGGGAGTCTCATAATAGCCGGCACTATGACATATGCAATGGTCAATCATATCTCATAACAGACATGTAGATGATGCGTATGGGCATGTATCATGATGTTATGCAGTCATACTCATAATCGGTACTAATAATTAGCACCGACAATTGGCATAGACAATCGTCCTCGATAATGTAGACATTTAACCAACATTGCCCCCAAGAAATGGTCACATGGAGTCAAACATATAGTGGCCCACAGCCTCACACAAAGGCCTAATATACAACCTAATGGGCCTTACTCAAAGGCCACATATACACAACAGGTGGACCCTGCATCATGGGCCAATACATATCACAATGGGCCTTGCCCATAGGCCACGAATACCTCATAATAAGTCTTACCCATGGGCCACGAATACATCACAATGGGCCTTGTCCATGGGTCTCAAATACATGACATGTGGGCTCTACACATGGATCTTCAATACATCAGATGGGCAATGCATCATGGGCCTAATACGTGTCACAATGGGTCTCAACAATCGGCAATCGGCAATCAGCCACGACAATCGGAATCGACAATCGACCACGATAATTGGCCTCGATAATCAGAAATCAGCAATCGACCACGACACATCAAATTTGATAATCGGCCTCGATCAATAATCGGCAATCGGCCACGACAAATCAGAATCGGTAATCGGCCTTGATATATAATCAACCTCGATCGATAAACAGCAATCAGCCATCAAAATCGATAATCGGCCTCGATCGATAAACGGTAATCGGCCATCAGAATCGGTAATCATCCTCGATCGATAAACGACAATCGACCATCAGAGTCGGTAATCGGCCTAGATCGATAAATGGCAATCGGCTATCAGAGTCGGTAATCGGCCTCGATCGATAATCGGCAATCGGCTATCAGAGTCGAAAATTAGCCTCAATCGATAAACGGCCTTCATCATTGAAATTGGCAATTGGCCACAACGATCGGTATCGGCCTTAACACTTGGATGAACAAGGCCTAACGAAAGGTCACAATGTAGACATTAAACCATCATTGCCCATGTGGCCATTTAACCAACATTGCTCCCAATGAGTGGCCCACATAGAGTTAAACATATAGTGGGCCCATGGCCTCACATAAGGGTCTAAGTTACATCATCATGGACCTCACTCAAGGGCCTTATATACATCACATTGGGCCTTATCGAATGGCCGCGAATACATCAAGGTGGGCCTCATGGATGGGCCACAAATACATTAAGGTGGGCTTCATCATATGGGCCACACCAATGGGCCTCATATATATCAAGTGGGCCACATCAATGGGCCAACATACATCAAATGGGTTGCATTATATGGGCCGCACCAATGGGCCAATATACATCAAATGGGCTCTACAAACATAGCAAATGGGCCTCACCAGATGGTCGGAGTGGATATAGAATCAATACACCGAGTGGGTCACACAGCTTGGAGATAGTGTGAATAAAACATACATCGAGGCAGGCCCTGTATAACCTAGACGGTTAGGATATAACACATATCATGGTGGAATCCCCACCGTCCCAACCTGATGGACGGTGTGGATTAAATCATGCATCAAAGTGGATCATGTGTATAGGGTCCATGTCCAACACATGGTTGGGACGACGTAGATAAAACACTTACATCATTACCGGTCTCAACAGATGGACGGCGTGGCTAGAATACATACACCCGGGCCCCAACTGGCGTGAATATATACAATGCATGCATTATGATGGGGCCCACTGTCCACGCTGGATTGAATGGTGTGGATCAAAACATACATCATAGTGGTCCAATCGTCAGGACTCATGTGTAGAGGGTGGGTCCCACAGGCCTAATGATGCGCATGCACAACAGCGCATTGCTGCTCGTCCAGCAGATGGACGGTCTGGTCATAACATAAACATCATGGTGTGGGCCCCAACACGGATGAGACACCTGCATCACGGTGGATTTCCACTGTCCAGGTATCTGGACATAGTGAATATCACTTATCCATTGGGGTGGTTAGGACGAGGTGTAATATACCACACGTACATCAAGTTGGGTTCCACCCTCACCCATGCCACACGTGAGAGGTGGGCCCCATTCCAAAATAATATATATATATATATATATATATATATATATATATATATATATATATATATAATTAATGAATGGATGGTATAGATAAACTCCTACATTATGGTGGGGCCCATGCTAAAAGTAGACGGTTTAGCATATAACCCCTATATCATACGGGACTCACAGCCTTGCTGACGTCATTACAGCAGCTGTGTTGTTTGTGGGCCGCAGATGGATGGCTGATATAACACATACATGATGATCAGGCCCACCTCCAAGTGACGTCAGGTGTAGTAGCTATAAAGGGCTGCGTGGGACCCACTGTCCAGGGTATGGACGGTCTGGATCTCAGCAACTGGGACGACACTTGCCATCCAGGTGGGCCCCACGTGCTAAATAAGGGCGACGTGAATATACAACATATACTTCAAGGTGGATCTCACCGTCCAGCTCATTGGACGGTGCAGATAAAACTCATAAATTACAGTGGCCCTTGATGAACGGTGTTCATTCAACACATACATTTGGTGGTGTCCATGTGCATGTGCTGTACACAGCACACTATTCCTCAGTGATTTCCACCGTCCAAGTACTAAAGGGTGGGTCCACACGTGTGGGACCCACCATCTATAATATATATTAATATTATATATATATATATATATAATAATAATAATATAATATGTTATTATATTATAAATGTAGCAACCAGCTAGCAGGATAAGATACACCAGCCGTTCATCCCACCGTCCAGGGATCTGACGGTGAGGATGGCATGTAAACATCACAGTGGGTTCCATCATCTTGGACAGCAAGATGGATGGACGGTGCAGATAAAACCCACATGCAATAGTGGGGTCCACGAGCGTGGCCCACCAAAGATGAGCACGCCAATGCATGGGCGGTTTGGATGTACAGGGAAGTGGATCCGACAGAACCTGCAGCTGCTAGTCCCTGCAGATGTATGGCTTAGATTCAAGGGACCCACAACATGCTGATGTTGCAGTAGCTAAGCTGGCCACGTGTGGATGCTACACACACCAGCGAGCCCCACCAGCAAAAGAGATAAAAGGTGTGGTGTACAAAAACATGCATCACGGTGGCCTGGCACCGCCCAGCTGATCCAGCACCATCCAGAGGCTTGGACGGTGCGGATGAAACAAATACACCACGGTGGGGCCATAGCTGCTAGGCAGCATGGATAAAACGCTTACATCACGGTGGATCTCACCGTCCTTGCTGGACGGTGAGGATGCCACATGTGTAGTCAGGCTCCACCATTGGATGGCATGGATTGAAACAGAAACATCAACGTGGGTCCACTGACAGTGCAGGTGGAAAGCAGATGAATGAAGTGGAATACATACAGCATGTGTGGGTAGATCTCCACCGTCCTGATCTGCTGGACGGTGCAGATTAATAAATATATCAAGGTGGGTAGATCTCCACCGTCCTGATCTGCTGGACGGTGCAGATTTAATAAATATATCAAGGTGGGTCCCATTCCACACGTGCAGCACGTGTGGGATGGCCCCCCTCCCAAGCTGAAAATGGATAGACGGTGCGTGTAAAGCACATGCATTACAGTGGGTCTAACCACCATCTTTACAGGTGGACGGTAATGGATATACAATAAATACATCAGAGTGGGTCCCACCCCACACGTGTGACACGTGTGGGTGGGTCCTGCGTCCAAACGAGTGGATGGTTTTGGATATAACCATACGTCATGGTGGGACCACCGAGCTTCCTCCTCCATTTAGCAGCTCAGTGCTGCTGGAACCCACCGTCTTGCTTGTACGGACGGTGTGGATCAAATACATCACGGTGAGGGTCACACTCACGTCCAGATCGCTGGACGGTGTGTATTTCACACACACATCAGGTGGGTCAACGTACATGTGGCCCACACAATAAATCAAGCTGATATTTGTGGATTCCTTCATCCAGGTTGTCCATCAATGGGCAGTGAGATGGGCTCCACCAACTGGATGCCCGGAAAAAGATCTGGATGGCCTGGATTTTGGCTGAACCCATTAGGTGGGCCACACGCCCTATCATCACCATAAAAAGAAATGAAGGGAAAAGAGAGGGAAAGGGAGGGAGAAACGGATGGTAGAGGGGCCTCGCCACTATGGGCCCTTCAATACAATACATACATCATGATGGGTCCCACATATGTGGTCCCTCAAATCATAAAATTAATAAATAAAGCACCCACAAAACAAAAGAAAAAGAGAGAAATAAAGAAAGAAAGAAGCACCCACCTTTGATCTTTTTAGACTTTTTCTTCCATCAATGTATGCTAGAGATCCAATGGAGGCACTTCAACGGTTGAGATCAACTTAGGATGGTGGAGATGGGAGATAGAAAAGTGGGCCACATTTTCTCTCCATGAAAGCCATGGAAGTCCAAGCTCTCATGGTGCTTGGGAGAAATGAGAGAGAGAGAGAGAGAGAGAGAGAGAGAGGAGTGGTGATGGAGTAGAAAGGGATGGGTTCTTTTGACTTTTTTGTAAGAAAAGAATGGGCTAAGCATGGGTTGCATTGACTTTGGGTAAGGAGAGGTAAGGATGAGTGATGGCTTGTGATGGGATGTACTTGACTTATGATTGATGTGATTGATGGGACATATCATAGAGATT
This sequence comes from Magnolia kwangsiensis, assembly GCA_037074715.1. Classification (NCBI taxonomy): domain Eukaryota; kingdom Viridiplantae; phylum Streptophyta; class Magnoliopsida; order Magnoliales; family Magnoliaceae; genus Magnolia; species Magnolia kwangsiensis. The sequence goes on along the minus strand of CM073572.1, from coordinate 184,886,725 downwards.
CCCTTGATACTTGCAACGCGCAGTGTTTTCTCGAACTGGACGCGGGCCCACATCTCCTGGCCTGGGTATCGCCTCGGCGCGTGAGACGCGGCATCGGAACCGCGGCGACAGCGCGGTCGTACTGGTACAAGTCTCGGGTCGAACTGACTCAGACCGACATGATCCGTCTCAAGATTACGCGCAACACCGGTTGCAGATCGCGAGTCGCCGAAAATCGATCGGAATGACCGCTAAAGCCTCAGGAATAGTACGAATTAGGATACGGGTTTTACAATCTCTCACATTACAGTAAGCCATTTGACGATCTGTACAAAACCATATGGTTGGGCTTCACATCTCTATTTAATACAAGATATACAGGAAAAATAAAGAAACTGTATCTGCATTGATACAAGATATTCACTTTAATTTAGCTGAACAAATGCACATATAGATGGTAGGAAAGTGACATGACTGAGAGAGGCTTTTTGAATGCACACTCAAATGCAATAGGACTAACCGCCACAACTGTAAGGAGTCCCTTTATCGTCTTCCTCTTTATTCATTATAAGGGCAGATTCTCGTACATTTCTCACATGAGACCACGAGATCTGAAAGACAAATTATCCAAGCGTTGTGTATGCGATTAGATGCATATATCAAACCCAAATGGCTAAATGATAAATAAATCAGAGCTCAGCCAAACAGCATCCATCCAACTCTAACTTCAGATGCACTTTTCAGTACAAATGTTAAAAGTGGACGGATTGCCATGAAAATAAAAAAGAAAAAAAGAAAATAAATGGGGAAAAAAATAAAAATTAATAACAAATGAACAAAGCATGTAAATACTTACCAATCCAGTTGGTGAACCATGACAACCTAAGAGAGGACTCCTATCCCTTTCAAAACTAGTAATAACAACACTAGATTAAAATAAAAAAGAATCACCAAAACAATTTGGATAGTTTAGATTAATTAATAGGAGTAGTTGAATCAGAACTGGAATAAGATTACAAGAAAAAAACACCTTTAAAGACTTGTTAGGAACACACTTGAGTTTGAGACATACAGTTCAGACAGTGGAAGTTTATATCACACTGATCCTTGGATCAAAGTGACTCTTTAGATATATTAGCATCCAGAGGCTAGGTCCACTATTTGGACCATCTAATATTTCCTTTTGGACATATTCATATTTCTCATTGCTCCCATTTAACCATTCTTGAAACTCAAATGTGTCATTGAGTTTTATTTTAAAGAATCACCTAATTCCTATTCTAGTGCCTTTCTAACAAATCAAAGAGGCAACAATAGAACAATTCACATATACACCTTTGTTTTCTTTTTGAAACCATAGGAAATTTGAGTCCATTCCTTCAATACAGACATTACTTTATCAACTTTCTTCTTCACACCTGATGCAAAAATAAATAAATAAATAAATAACACCCAGATCCATAGCTCAACTGGTAGACTGAGTGAAGATACCTCGTTTCAACACTTGAGGTGGTCTTGGTATCGATCCCTAGTGGGGGTGGCTAACATGGAGTGTGTGTACTAAAAAGTTAACCCCCCCAAAACAAAAAATAAAAAATCAAAAATGAAAAAACAAAGCATTAGGACACCATAGAGAATGTAACCTTTAATATGAAAAGTTTCAAATTCATGTCATAGAGATTTCCAATCCACTACGCCAAAACAGCGAAAAAAAGACGATTGAAAACCGTCTTAAAACGCCAAAAGGACGGTCCTAGACCGTCGCAATGGCCGTCAAATTTTGACGTGTCGTATTTTTTAAAGGACGGCCATAAACCGTCTCTAAAGAAGGACGGTCATAAACCGTCTATAATGGTAGGTATTAGTGGACTTATATGAAGCTTAAAAGGACGGTCTATGACCGTCTGTAAAAAGGATGGTCCTAGACCGTTTGTAAAAAGGACGGTCATGAACCGTCTCTTATGAGTCTAAAAAGGACGGTCATGGACGGTCTCTTATGAACCTGCAAAGGACGGTTGTGGACTGTCCTTTAAAAGGACAGTCGTGGACCGTCGTTTAAAAGGACGATCTTCAGCCATCTCGTATTTGCATATACACCTGTTTATATCATATTATTCCTGATATACACCTATTATATAATATATTTCATCATATTCACATTCGCATCCATTTAAACCTAAACTACATAAATCCATCCAAACAAAAACTACATTCATCTAAACATAAACTACATCCATCCAAACACAAACAATACACACCTATTATAATATCATATTCTTCCTAATATACACCTGTTACAATATTGTATTCTTCCTGATATACACCTGTTTTATAATATATTTCATCACATTCACATCCATCTAAACCCAAACTACATAAATTCATCCAAATATAAACTACATTCATCCAAACATAAACTACATCCATCCAAACACAAACAGTCTTCCACGTTACATTCATCTACGCATAAATACATTAACATCATAAATAAATAAAAAAAGGAAATTAACAACAATTTTCTTTTTGTCTTTCATCTAATAAAAAAATATTCAACCAAAAAAACATTATAATTCAGAATCATGAAGAATTGCAGAAACTTCATTTGTTATTTTATTTTTTTCTTATAGGTTTAGGTTTAGGTTATAAGTGCAAGTTATAGGTTTAGGTTTAGGTTAAGTTATAGGTTAAGGCTTAGGGAATTGAGAAAAGGTTAAGGTTTAGGTTAGGAAATCGGGTTCGGGTTCAAGATCGAGTTTAAGTTTGGGTTTTCAAGTTTAGGTTTAGGTTATGGAGTTGAGATTAGGATTAAGTGTAGGTTTAGGTTTAGGGATTTGAGAATACATTTAAGTTTTAGGTTTAGGTTTATATTTTATTTTATAGGTTAAGGTTTAGGTTTTAAGTTTAGGTTAACGTTAGATTATATGCTATAAGTTTAGGTTATAGGTTATAGGTTAATGTTTTAGGTCATAGGTTTTAGTTTAGGTTAAAGGTTATAGGTTTAGGTTAAGGTTTAGGTTTAGTTTATAAGTTATAAGTTTAAGGAATTGAGAATAGGTAAAGGTTTAGGTTTAGGAAATCGGGTTCAGGTTCGGGATCGGGTTTAGGTTTGGGTTTTCAAGTTTAAGTTTACGTTTAGGTTAGGGAGTTGAGATTAGGATTAAGTGTAGGTTTAGGTTTAAGGATTTGAGAATACATTTTAGGTTTTAGGTTTAGGCTATAGGTTCAGGTTAAGGTTTAGGTTTAGGTTATAAGCTATAGGTTTAGGCAATTGAGAATAGGTTAAGGTTTAGGTTTAGAAAATTGGGTTCGGGTTTGGGATCGGGTTTAGGTTTGGGTTTTCAAGTTTAGGTTTAAGTTTAAGTTAGAGAGTTGATATTAGGATTAAGTGTAGGTTTAGGTTTAGGGATTTGAGAATACACTTAGGTTTTAGGTTTAGGTTTAGGTTATAGGTTATAGGTTAAGGTTTAGGTTTTAGGTTTACGTTAAGGTTTAGGTCCTAGGTTTTGGTCTAGGTTAAGGTTATAGGTTTAGGTTTAGGTTATAGGTTATATAGCTTTAGGGAATTGAGAATAGGTTAAGCTTTAGGTTTAGGAAATCGGGTTCGGGTTCGAGATCGGGTTTAGGTTTGGGCTTTCAAGTTTAGGTTTAGGTTTAGGTTAGGGAGTTGAGATTAGGATTAGGTGTAGGTCTAGGTTTAGGGATTTGAGAATACATTTAGGTTTTAAGTTTAAGTTTAGGTTTTAGGCTATAGGTTTAGGTTTAGGTTAGCTTATATGTTATAAGTTTAGGTTATAGGTTATAGGTTAAGGTTTAGGTTATAGGTTTAGGTTAAGGTTTAGGTTTAGGTTATAGGTTATAGTATATAGGTTATAGCTTTAAGAAATTGAGAATAGGTTAAGGTTAAGGTTTAGGTTTAGGAAATCGGGTTCGAGTTCGGGATCGGGTTTAGGTTTGAGTTTTCAAGTTTAGGTTTAAGTTTAGGTTAGGGAGTTGAGATTAGGATTAGGTGTAGGTTTAGGTTTAAGGATTTGAGAATACAATTCGATTTTAGGTTTAGGTTTAGGTTTTAGGCTTAGGTTTAGGTCATAGGTTTAGGTTATAAGTGCAGGTTATAGGTTTAGGTTTAGGTTAGGTTATACTTTAAGGTTTAGGGAATTGAGAATAGGTTAAGGTTTAGGTTTAGGAAATCGGGTTCGGGTTCGAGATCGGGTTTAGGTTTGGGTTTTCAAGTTTAGGTTTAAGTTTATGTTAGGGAGTTGAGATTAGGATTAGGTGTAGGTTTAGGTTTAAGGATTTAAGAATACAATTCAGTTTTAGGTTATAAGTGCAAGTTATAGGTTTAGGTTTAGGTTAGGTTATAGGTTAAGGTTTAGGGAATTGAGAATAGGTTAAGGTATAGGTTTATGAAATCGGGTTCAGGTTCAGGATCGGGTTTACGTTTAGGTTTTCAAGTTTAGGTTTAAGTTTAGGTTAGGGAGTTGAGACTAGGATTAGGTGTAGGTTTAGATTTTAGGTTATAGGTTAAGATTTAGGTTTTAGGTTTAGGTTAGGGAGTTGAGATTAGGATTAGGTGTAGGTTTAGATTTTATGTTATAGGTTAAGATTTAGGTTTTAGGTTTAGGTTTAGGTTAAGGTTAGGTTATAGGTTATAAGTTTAGGTTATAGGTTATAGGTTTTGGTTATGGGTTAGGTTATAGGTTTTGGTTTAGGTTATAGGTTTTGGTTTAGGTTAAAGGTTTTGGTTTTAGTTATAGGTTTTGGTTATGGTTTTGGTTATAGGTTTAGGTTTAGGTTATAAGTTATGGGTTTAGGTTATAAGTTTAGGTTTAGGTTATAGGTTTTGGTTTAGGTTAAGGTTATGGTTTTGGTTTAGGTTATAAGCTATAGGTTTAGGTTATAAGCTATAGGTTTAGGGTATAAGTTTAGGTTTAGGTTATAGGTTTTGGTTATTGGTTAAGGTTTAGGTTATAAGCTATAGGTTAAGCTATAGGTTTAGGTTATAGGTTATAGGTTAAGCTATAGGTTATAGGTTATAGGTTAAGCTATAGGTTTAGGTTATAGGTTATAGGTTAAGGTTATAGGTTATAGGTTAAGCTATAGGGTATAGGTTATAGGTTGTAGGGTATAGGGAATAGCTATAGGTTATAGGGTATAGGGTATAGGTTATAGGGTTATAGGGTATAGGTTAAGTTATAGGGTTATAGGTTATAGGGTTATAAGTTATAGGGTATAGGGTTATAGGTTATAAGTTATAGGGTATAGAGTATAGGGTTATGGGTTATAGGGTTATAGGTTATAGGGTTATAGGGTATAGGGTTATAAGTTATAGGGTATAGGGTTATAGGGTATAGGGTTATAAGTTATAGGGTATAGGGTTATAGGTTATAAGTTATAGGGTATAGGGTATAGGGTTATAAGTTATAGGGTATAAGGTTATAGGTTATAAGGTTATAAGTTATAGGGTATAGGGTTATAGGTTATAGGGTATAGGGTTATAGGGTATAGGTTATAGGGTATGGGGTAATAGGGTATAGGGTATAGGGTATAGGGTTATAGGTTATAGGGTATAGGGTTATAAGTTACAGGGTATAGGGTTATAGGTTATAGGGTTATAAGTTATAGGGTTATAGGTTATAGGGTATAGGGTTATAAGTTATAGGGTATAGGTTATAGGGTTATAGGTTATAGGGTATAGGTTAAGTTATAGGGTATAGGGTATAGGGTATAGGGTATAGGTTATAGGTTATAGGGTATAGTTTAAGTTATAGGGTATAGGTTAAGCTATAGGTTATAGGTTATAGGGTATAGGTTATAGGTTATAGGTTATAGGGTATAGGTTAAGTTATAGGGTATAGGTTATAGGTTATAGGTTATAGGTTAAGCTATAGGTTTAGGTTATAAGCTATAGGTTTAGGTTATAGGTTTTGGTTTAGGTTAAGGTTTAGGTTATAGGTTTTGGTTTAGGTTTTAGGTTTAGGTTTAGGATTAGGTTATAAGCTATAGGTTTAGAGAATTGAGAATATGTTAAGGTTTAGGTTTAGGAAATCAGGTTCAGGTTCGGGATCGGGTTTAGGTTTGGGTTTTCAAGTTTAGGTTTAGGTTTAGGTTAGGGAGTTGAGATTAAGATTAGGTGTAGGTTTAAGTTTAGGAATTTGAGAATACATTTAGGTTTTAAGTTTAGGTTTAGGTTATAGGTTATAGGTTTAGGTTTAAGTTTAGGTTTAGGTTATAAGCTATAGGTTTAAGGAATTGAGAATAGATTAAGGTTAAGGTTTAGGAAATCGGGTTTGGGTTCAGGATAGGGTTTAGGTTTGGGTTTTCAAATTTAGGTTTAAGTTTATGTTAGGGAGTTGAGATTAGGATTAGGTGTAGGTTTAGGTTTGGGGATTTGAGAATACATTTAGGTTTTGGGTTTAGGTTTAGGTTTAGGTTTAGGTTAGGGTTTAGGTTTTAGGTTTACGTTAAGGTTTGGTTATAGGTTATAAGTTTAGGTTATAGGTTATAGGTTTTAGTTTAGGTTAAGGTTATAGGTTTAGGTTTAGGTTTAGGTTATAAGCTATAGGTTTAGGGTATTGAAAATAGGTTAAGGTTTAGGTTTAGGAAATCGGGTTCGGATTCGGGATCGGGTTTAGGTTTGGGTTTTCAAGTTTAGGTTTAGGTTATAGGTTTAGGTTAAAGTTATATGTTAAGATTAAGGTTATAGGTTTAGGTTTAGGTTAAGGTTATAGGTTTAGGTTTATGTTAGGTTATAGGTTTTTGGTTAAGGTTTAGGTTATAGTTATAGGTTTTGAGATTTGAAAATACATTTATGTTATAAGTATAGGTTTAGGTTAGGTTATAGGTTAAGGTTTAAGGAGTTGAGTTTAGGTTATAGGTTCATGTTATAGGTTATAGGTTTAGGTTAAGGTTTAGGTTATAAGTTTTGGGATTCGAGAATAGGTTGTAGGTGAAAGTTTAGGGAATTGAGTTTAAGTTATAGGTTTAGGTTATAGGTTATAGGTTTAGGTTAAGGTTTAGGTTGTAGTTATAGGTTTTGGGATTTGAGAATAGGTTTAAGTTATAGGTTAAGGGTGTGGTCCCTATAAATACAGATATAAACACAGCCTGCTCCAATTGGCCAAGCCCTTCCAATGTTGTCTATAGGAAATGGACAGCTTCATCATGGTCATATCAGCGGTACTCACCTTTCAGGGACCCCCGCTCATCCGGATAGCTCCAACGCACATCCGGGTCTGCTCCATTAATTTTGAGCAAATACATAAACATGGCCTGTCCAAATGGTCAGGCCCCTCCAATGTTGTGCATATAAAATCGACAGCTTCATCATAGTCATACTAAATATCATGTGGGGACACAACAAATATTATTGATCATTGATGTTTTACATAATAAGATAGAATACATGTCTTGGTATGCATGTATCTAAAAACAACAACACATATGCACAAATATCCTTAGTAACTTGTGAATTTGAATGCTGTATCACCCTTACGGCACTAGGTCATCAGGTGCTTATCCTGGAATTGGAAAAATGCTTATGCAAAAATATTATTAAATGTGAATTAAAATACTCATTACTCACTTCTTGAATAATGTAATTTCTACTTCAAAAGCATTAGCTGAATGCATTCTAGATCTTCCTTCAAAACTAATATGTAAAGGATTTTTTTTATTTTTTATTTTGTAATGATGAGTTGATTTTGGTAATCAGTTTTTAATTTATCTAATTCTACTCTAAATAAAGCATACCTTATGAGAAGCATTCACCTTGATTTTTCATTTCCAGTTTTCATTTTTGGTGCAGTTTTATGTTTCCACACTAGGATTCTGCTTTTACAATTACAAGTGGTGGTTTGTGCTTCTTGCCTTGTTTGGCTTGTGTATGTTTTTTGGCACCACCTCAGCACCTTTCAATGAAAGTTTCTTGCTATCTTTCAAAAGAAGTGGCTGCTTTTGCTGTGAGTGATGTCAATGTGTGCCTCTACCATGGCTGGTCCCAAAGCCAGGGTAAAAGAGTAATAGTCATGTCAATTACAATTGCATGTCTTATCATGAATGAAACATCCTAATTAAGTCCAAGATGAACAAAACATTGGAAAGCCATTTCCAAAAAAAAAAAAGGAAAGAAAGTCAAAGAAATAAATAATGGAAACTATATATAGAGTGGAAAATTGAACTTACCTAACACGCATGCCTTCTTCAATATCCGTTGGTGAAACTTTATCGCCCAAACCAACAACAAACTATGGGTACAGAAAGAATTTGCTCCATCAAAATGTGTCAAGATTCTTAAGTTATACCAACCTGAAATAACAAATTTTCGTATAGAAAATATACCTTAGCAATTTTCTTAACATTTATTACATACTTTGCTTCCTTAGAATTCTGGTTTATTATTTTTGTGCATCTTGCAACCTGCTCAAAACATAAATAAACACATATGTAAGGTCAAACAACATACCATGTAGTTATAATCACAACAACAGGCAGCCCTCTTAAAGATTACCTGAAGAGGCTGCTCCTCTTGCATCATTTGTTTATCAGAAACAAGATTCCTATTGCTAGAGCCTGATGCAATTTAAGATGAGATGTGTAGTTATATAATTATTTCATTTCCTCAAATATGAAAGTGAATCATCGTAATAACGGACAACCAAAGGATGTTTTCATCATCTTATCCTTTTGAATTTTATAGTGCATTGACTAAGAAAAAGAATTCCATCATTCATCCACATGCCCATCAAAGACGCTTACATATACACATCATATACATAGGCAATTAGACATCACATATTTTAGCTAATTCATGCATTTTTAGCTACAAAAAGTCAAGGGAGAGCTTTTCCACAATTTGTTATGATAAGTTATTGCTTACTTCTAAAAACTATAGTATTGGCTATAAGAAGAAACATGGTTTTGTTGCAATATACTGTTCATTGCAGATATTGTAATTGGTGGTTTCTCCTGCTTCATGATGGGAATGCTAGAGATTTAAGCTAAAAGTTCTAAAAACTTGAGGAAGGAAACACTTGATTTTTAAGCTAAAAGTTCTAAAAAGTGGGACCAGCTTGAGCAGCTTTTGGACATTTTTGTCCCCACAATTAGCTTCCTAGGGTAGAAAACTTTCAATACTCAGTGGGTTTTGAAAGAAATTTCAAATGAAGTCAAGGGTATATTGGAAACTAAAAAATGTGGCTGTTGTTGGTTAAACAGTCCCGATTTTCCTTGGAAAAGGCTACAACAGGTTTGGATTTTCCCACAAAGGTTTTGATATGGTGTCTCCTTTAACACAATTTGGTATGGTGGCTGGTTTACACCCCCAAATTGCATCCTTCGATTTATTTATGCCATTCATGTTCTCAATACAACCACATAGAAGCTATCTACATGACTGTATCAATCTCCTCTACCTATCTACATGTATTTGCATGTATTTTCATATGTATACCTCAATGTCAAACTTCAGGTTCATTTTAAGGTTTGGTAGTGCATCTCAGCAAGCAAACTAAGGATGCCCATAGTCCGGGGATTAGAAGGCTGATAAGCAAGATTACTTTGACATGACTCCAGAATCTGCAGAAAATATTGGCATATTAAAAACCCAGACCTGTGATAGAAAACCTATGGCTCCAGAATCAATCTGTGATAGAAAACCTGTGATAGAAAACCTATGGCTCCAGAATACATGTAGATTTATTTATGCCATTCATGTTCTCAATACAACCACATAGAAGCTATCTACATGACTGTATCAATCTCCTCTACCTATCTACATGTATTTGCATATGTACACCTCAATGTCAAACTTCAGGTTCATTTTAAGGTTTGGTAGTGCATCTCAGCAAGAAAACCAAGGATGCCCATAGTCCGGGGATTAGAAGGCTGATAAGCAAGATTACTTTGACATGGCTCCAGAATCTGCAGAAAATATTGGCATATTAAAAACCCAGACCTGTGATAGAAAACCTATGGCATAAAAAAATAATCGTTGCTGTAACGTCTTTGAAAAATCCGTACTTAGACTCGAGTACCACCTCTAGCAGAAATCCTTTAGAACCAAATCCTTTAAAAATTTAACGTGTATTAATTAGCGTTAAACTAGATTGCCTGTAAAATTAGCATCAACCACTTTAAATACGATATATAAGACCCAGAACCTATAAAATTGTTAACGCTATATTACCCTGAAATCTAGGATCCAACTCTAAACCCAGTTACTCCCGGGAGTACTTTGAAACTTCGTATCGAACCTGGACCGCACGTCGAAAGTCTGATAGAGATGAACTTAGACCATTATGTCTGCTTAGTTGAACTTGACTATCACCTCAAAAATCAAGACCAAACGATGTCTTAAGACCATTTCCTTGAGTCTAGAGTGAAGAGTGTAAGAAAATGAAGTTTCTAAAGAAATTAAATATGAATTTAAGTAATTAGAGTCGTGTCGCTTGCGCGCCTTTTCTAAGCATTCTGACCATTGATTTTTGCCTCAAATTCACCCTCGAATCAGGAAAGGTGGCTCATTCATGTCAAAGCACTTGTGGCCCTGATCGAGTTTCGGTGACCGTTGAACTGAAACTGGTTTGCAACGGACGATCTGGGAACCCGATCGGACTGAAAACTTAACTTGCTTAAGATCTGATACTAGTGAACTTAAGTCCAACCGCATTTGATAAGAGGACCTCAAGAAGTATTCCATTGGACCAGAAAGAGTCCGATTTGGTTATAACCTAAGTATACCTTGGCCCTAGGGCTATTTTCATCGATTTTAGGCTTATAAAAAGGCCTTAAACCCTCATTCTCATATCCCATACGAATTTTCAACCCTAGCTAAGTTAAGAGAGAGAGAAAAAAGAGAGAAATTAAGAGAACCTGGTATTTCTCCGTGGGATTCTTCCCAGTTCCTCTACATATCGATCCTGCGTATCTGAATCGTTATTTCAGAGATTTTGATTCCATTCTTGGGTAAGTTAAGTAAACCCTAACCTATTTTGAAGCTTAGAATCGTTTGCATGAAGTTGTAGCTAACTTGTTTCATGCCTTAGGTAGTTTATCCGCCGTTGACGAAGACTTATCGTCTGAATCATATCTATTACACATTTTCTGATTTAAGGTACGGACTATATACATTTAGGTTATGATTTTCAAGACTTTTAATGATAGATAATGATTTATTCTTGCCTAGGATGCTATTACACATGCTAAACGTGCTATCCGTTTTGATTTACGTATACGTATAACCTGTGTTATAAATAGAGTATTTCATGTATATGTTAGAATACCCGTATACGTACGGAATTTGCTGTTATGATTGCTATGATTATTTGACATAAATATATGATTGTTATGTATGCGGCAACTCCTTGACGAAAGGATTCACCCTAATATGTAATGGAGTCGACATATGTGATGTATGTTGAATAGTGTAGTCTAAGTGTGTGTATAAATGTCTGAATGAGTCAGCATTTAGTAAAGTGTGATTTTTAAGATTGTTGAGATATAAATCTCAATCACCTTACCTGTGTGTATGATTTCCTCCATGAACTATTTAACCTAAATTATTCCTGTTAACTATGTATATGATTTCCTCCATGTACTGTATTTATGTTCAACTTATATTTCACCAAATGTTCATATGAATGTAGGATATGAATCAAATGTCTGTTATTGAGCCTGTACGTGATTAGGACTATACTACAGTCCAGGTAATCGGTAACCGTCCCTAAACTGGTGGTTGAGGTTGTTTTCACCGCACAGGATAAGTTTGACGAAATCGAGTCGTGTTTGGGATGTTCGACAGTGGTTAGGCCACATAGAGTGCTTATACATTCCATGTCGATCAACTCAATGCGCGCTTGGCCTAATTGAGCTTATCAACTAACTCGATTGACCAATGTTTATTCACCATGTTTGGTCGCTACTGTTTGAATCTAAGGCACTGAACTCACTAGTAAAGATCCCATTAACCTTGGTACCGCGATCCCTTAAAACTCATGAGAGAGACATAGTGGTATGGGACATCGTGGTCAAGTTATCAGCCTATGCTGGGGCGACAAGCCTCCCCATAGTGACCAGTGAGCATCTTACTCTCGTGAGCCGATTATGGTGGTATGGAACACTATAATCGCGTTGTCGGCCTACATTGATTGGTGATGAACCCTCTGTAGTGACCTCGAGTATATCCTGACACTGCATATGGGTGACGAGCCTTATTGTAGTATCTAGGATATAACTAGACCTATATTGATTGGTGACGAGCCCTTTACAGCAATCTAGAATCGTAACATCGTCTGAGATTTCCTAGGACTGACGACCCTAGAATGGATCATTATTTGGAAATTGATATAAGGGAGGTGTCTTAGCTTCCCAATCCTACTGTATGAAAAGGACTAATAAGAACTAGATAATCATGCTCATAACATTACACCGCATGTGCCATTGGCATTAGTGTAGGGCACTGAGGAAGTGACTGACATGCGCGACCGTAAGATGAAGATCGCAGAGGAAGATTGTGCTAAGGGCATGCATCATTCCCTCATATCATTCTTGCATTAACAAGAGTATCTAGGACATGTTTGATTGTACTACTTTATCATTACTGCTTGATTGAATTTATAACATGTTAACCTTTGTTGTATAGTTTCACTGAGTTGATCACTCACTCCCACGTTCTGGGACGGTGCTTAAACACCAACCAAACTCTGACTTAGCTTCAGGTGACAGTGATGCCTGCGAGGCGGAGCCGGAGTTCAACGAGGACGAGGAGGCTTTCTCGTTCATGCAGTTCTTAGGAGGGTTCATGTGAGCCTTGTCCTGTCTAGCGGGGATTCTGAGACAGTTTGATACATGTATTTTGAGACAGTTTGATACATGTATTTTGAGACAATTTGATTATACACAGTTTGATACATGTATTTTGAGACAGTTTTATTTATTGTCCAGGTAGAGCATGCATATTTTGGGGATTGTTTTGATTTATATATTTATTTAAGATTTTCACTTGCATTTTCTCACTATCCCTAAATTATGTCTGATGATTTAGCTTAATCTACTTCATGTTTTATGTACTAATACAGACAACATACATTCATCATTAATTATGTTGCATAAGTGATGTTTTGGAACTCGGGAGCTGAGTTATGCTCAACCCCTGAATTTTAGGGCGTTACAGTTGCATGGATTAACAATCAAACAACAATGGTAAAGGGAAGAAAACTAACTTCTTTCTTGCTCCACATAATTTGGAAAGGTGTTCCTGTGCTACCAGCGACATGTTTACCCCAAGAACATGATGCAACTATATTGGATAGTGAATCTATGTGACACCTTTCAGCTGCTCTCTTAAAACATTTAATTGGCCTCTACATCCATAAAAATTATTAAGATTGGCTAAACCCTTACCAATAAAAATTCAGAATGGCACAACGGTAATTCTTCCCTTGAACGTCATGGAATTTAATATCAATAGACATTGGTAAGACTCAACATTAATCCATCTTTACTTTAAACATTGGGCGTTAACTCAGGACTTGTTAGGTTGATTCTCGAGTCATATGCCACATGTACAAGGCCAGGCTAGGCCTAGTCCTAGGCTCATGCCAGACTAAAATAAATTTTAGTATATAAAAGAAGAGTAATTCAAATGCATGGTAAAATAGTGATATTTGTGCTTAACCAAGGGCAAGACTGACTTTTTCAATTGACTAATTAAGGATCTATTAGTGTAAGCAGCTCCAAGTCATGCATAAAATGAGGTGGAGTTTGGGAAATAGAATAAAAGCAAGAGGTTTCTTTTTTTTTTGGAATACATTCTAAATTCCTTCCCATCTCATATTTAGAGACAAAGGTTGATACATGCACATTCATTTACTAATTTTTTTTTTGGTCAAATATTAAAAATGTCAGTAAAATAACCAAGGCATGGTTATCCTTTGTTTCCATCTTATGAACTGCAAATGACATTCACTATCTATAATTCCTTTCTAAATCATGGTAAAATAAAAAGAAAGATAAAATGTTCTTACATCAACTGAATATGCACTTCCGAATGGGAACTTAAGAAGCATGGCCCAAAGAAGCGGAGGGAACTGCAAATTACCACCCACCTCCTTTCATTGATCATCCAAAAAAATGAAGATCAATCGGCTAATTAATAATCAAACTATTGTAATTATTAGTTTAAGTTACTGCTAAAATAGGATCAGCGATATAAATAGTTTTAAGTTGTGACCATGCCACCTGTGCATTTTTTGACATCATGAATATCACCTTAACAACCTAGTAGAGTAACTAACATTTTCCAAATCACAAGGGGCAAAAACTTAATTTGGTAGCTTAGCTAACACTAGTTATGTTATCATCTTAAAACAGTCATAGTTTGGGGATTGGTGTATAAAGGACAAAAAGGAATGGTGTTATTACAAATATGAAAACTAGAGGGGGCTTTGTCTTGTATTGCTAAAAGGAACGGTTGTATATGCAAAAACCTCTAACAAATATTTATCATATGAAATACAGAACCATGGTTGATCAGGGTTTAGCTAAGGATCAACAACACTGCAATGCTTCTATGAGGGTTCTGCTCCATGCCCTTCTGAAGTTGGACTAAGATCTCTCTCCCCTTCTGTAACCATCTGATCAAGAACACTAGAGAAGAATCTTTTGAATAGTGAAATGTTCAGAATGCAACCAAGATACAAGTACATACAAGCTGGGCTAATCATGCATGTAAATTTTGTTACGAAAATCATTTTCCACAACTATAGTTGTGAATTGTAACTAATCCTTGCCATAACTGTCCTAAGAAATCAGAGTTTAGAGGACCCCTGACTCAACCTTTCCATAGTTGATCCTCACAAGTCACACCCATGCTCACCAAAGAGCACACCCTTCAAAACCATATTATAAAGGACAGCTAGGCCTTAAAGATGATACACACCAGATAGCATCTTGAAAGGTATCTAAAAACATGAAGATTTATGAAAATATAAGAGGAAGTATGGATTTTTGCAACACCTCTTGATTACTTCTTTCCACTGTGTACATTTGGAGATAGACAAGGCAGTCTAGCCTCAGTGACTCATGCACTGAGGATGTTTTTGAACTAGTATTATTGATTCGGGTTTGAGATCTCTTTGATGTCATAGTCTCTTTTTCTTTTCTTTTTTCTTTTTTTTCCATGTGTCATCACTTAATCAACGTGTTCAATATTTTTTCTACTTTGATTACTTAGGGGCTGTTTGGGCCGAGGGATTTTTGGTAGGGATTTGTGAAATCCATGAATTTCAAATCTCCCCTATTTATTGTTTGCAGGGATTGTCAAATCCATGGATTTCCAAAATGCAAGCCTCCATAAATCCATGCCCCCTTTACTGTCTATCAAATGCAAGCCATTGCCCTCTCTGCTGTCTATTAAAGGCAAAAAGAAATACAAAAAGAAAACTATAAAATTCATGCATTTCAAAATTTGCTAATTAAACAACAAATGTAACACAAAAATGCTAAAAATTTAGGCAAATGTAGCATGAAGATCGAAAGTTCTACAATTAAAAATATCAAACAATTACAAGTCAACCCAAAGATCCAACAAAACAGAAAAAAAAAAAAAAAAAAAAAAAAAAAAAGAACATCCAAACTGATTAGATTCAACTAGATGAGTAGAAAATGTAAGAAAAATTGTAAAAATATATAAATTCAAGGTCAAAAGAACCAGATCAAACAAGAACATCTGTTCAATCAAACTAAAATGAATCACCAAAAATTTACAATAAAAATGCAAAAAAAAAGGCCAAAAATACAAGATCAAGATTAAAACAACAAGATCAAGCAAACACAACCAAATTCCACTCAATCTAACTTCGAAATCAAATAGAATAGGTAAAGAAAAGGATCGATACCTCTGCAACATAGGCGGCAAAAGCATTGCTAGCGAACGTTCCCGCGAACGAGATCTCGGTCTTGGGCTTGAGATCAGACATGGGAGCTGAGCACTGGCGCCGGAGAATGCCAATCTGGTGTCGAAAAAAGAGATCGATAGCGCCGTTTGCATGTGGGCGCTCGATGGAAGATGAAAGAGGGAAAAGAGAAAAAGAGGGAAAGGAGGGGCGCTCGATCGATTTGGGATGGAAATGGAAATCCTCTTCCAAATAAGATAAAATTTTGAAATCCGTATGATGTGAGTTTTTCACTAAATAATAACACAAACTTTATTAACGGTCGTACATGTATGGGATAAATTTTTTGGATGGTTAAGATTGTTTTATATAATAAAAATCTATAAATATTTACCATTTACAACTATACTGATTTTTCAGATGGTCTGGATAACTCCATATCTTAGCCACTATTGTTATGAGCCAGTTACCACTATATTACATTAAATACAAAACTCACAGCGAAAAATAGAAAAATGAAAACGCAAGTTAAGCTTTGGATCTAGTATGGCTTTGTGGCCCCACCATGATCGATTTGTTTCATCCATGCCATCCATCCATTTCTCAACATAATTTTATCATCGATCCCAAAAAATGAGCGTGAACTAAAACTTGGGTGGACGACACAATGTGAAAACAATAGTGATTGGACATCCACCATTAAAAATCTAGCCCATCCATTATGTGTTTCCACTTGGATGAGGGGTCATACCAAGTTTCAGACGCATCCAAATTTCAGGTGGGGCCCCACCAAGTGCTTTTATATATTTTAGGCATGTCTTCACATGATTTTAGATGGTATGGCCCATCAGAGTTCTGTATACGACTGATTTTTGAGATATCCCATAATTTAAATGGGACACATCAAATGCACGGTGTTGATTTTTGACACACGTCATGGTGGGGCCCACACAGCTCGACCTCATGGGGAGTTCCCATGAGCTCGGCGTATAGAACCATTTCCATATATATAACCTATGATATATTTGTTATATCCACATCGTCCATCCATTTTGAGATATCATTTTAAGTCACGAGCAAAAGAATGAGATAGAAAAAAATCTGTAGTGGACCCCACCACAAAAAACAACGGGAGGGTGATTCACACCGTTGAAACTATCCTAAGACCCATCGTAATGTTTATTTGAAATCTAACTGGTTCAAAGTAAAAATAAATAAATAAAAATAAAAAATGGTTTATGGGGCCATACATTATGGTGGGACTCACACAACACCAACCACCAGCCATTAGATGGTCTAGGGGGAGTAGCCAATCTATTCCCCTTATTTGTGGTGTGGTCCATTTAATCTTTGGATATGATTCATTTTTTTAGATAATTCTATAAAATAATCTCGAAAAATGGATGAACAGTGTGTGTTGATCCCAAATTTTTCGTAAATCCAAAACTCAAGTGGACCATGCCACACAAAACAGTGTGGAATAATGATTTCCACCGTTGATACCTTCCTTGGGCCCACAATAATGTTTATTTTCCATCCAACATGTTCATAATATAAAAAAGAAATGAATGAAGCAAAAACATAAACATCAGCGTGATCCAAAACTTCTATCAAATACACGATGTTGATGATCGACACACATCATGATAGGCCCCACAAAACTTACTAACATTAATTCTTAGAGTCTCAGGGTGTCAATAAGTTGGGTCATAATTTTGACTAGAATATTTAACCCATTTTACATGTCTGGTCCATTCACTCTATTTTACCAATCATTACCCTCAAATTGACTAGTTACTCAACCCGATCATGTTACATATGAGAAAGATATTGGGAAAACAAGATTAATCGACAATTTGAGTGAATTTTGATTTAAACATCTGAAGTTATTACTCTTCAATCTAGACTGATCAGATTGTCCAAAAATGGTTGAAGGTTGTTCATAATATCAAAAATATATCAATGAATAACACAAACATCAACTTGATCCAAAACTTCTACGGCCTCCAAGAAATTTTAAATGGTAGAGGTTCAATCACACTATTTCCTATGGCGTGGTCCACTTGAGCTTTGGATATGCTTCCTTTTTGTTCTTTAAACCTCAAATTATCTGTTAACATGGATGAATGGAGTAGATAAAATAAATAAATAACAGTGGACCCCACAGAGTTTACTCTAGTAAGGGTAACGCGTAACTCACCTAAATGTAGTAGAGAAGGGTTTCCTTAAAACATTTATAATCATATATTGGGCCTACCTAAATGTGATTCACATATCCAACCCACTCATTATGTGTGTCCCACATGGATGAGGGATCAAACCAAGTTTCAACCACATCCATGTCTGTATTAACTTATAAATAGATTAGATCTCAAATAAACATCGCGGCGGGCCCTAAGAAGGTTTCAATAATGGTTGTCACTGTCCCACTCTTTTCTATGGTGGGTCCACTTGAACTTTGGATCTACCCCGTCAATCAGATGCACCATTCCATGGTAAGCCTCAATCCATGACTTGGGTGGGCCACACCACATACTATAGTTGAGAGAGTTACCCTCCCATTAAAACATTCATAATCATTTATTGGGCCCACCTAGATGTGGTTCATAGATCCATCCCATTCATTATGTGTGTCCCACTTGGATGAGGAATCAGACCAAATTTCATACACATCCAAAACTCGTGTGGGCCCCACCAAATGCTTTGATATGTTTTAGGGATTTCTTCACATAGTTTTAGATGTTATGGCCCACCTAAGTCTCGTATATGACTGATTTTTGGACTTAAAGGGGACACATCAAATGCATGGTATTGATACTCTACATGCATCATAGTGGGGCCCACACAGATTAACCTCATGGAAAGTTCCCATGAGGTGACCTTATAGTACCATTTACTATTTAAGTAACTCCTTCATGGGTGTTACTTTAACCATATAGAGCCCACCTTGATATATTTTATGTATATCGATACCGTCCATATATTTTTTCATCATATTTTAGGATGTGATTTCAAATCACAAGAACTCAATAATCTCAGGAGAGCCATACCAATCAAAACAATGATGAATAACCATTAAAAACCTTTTGAAGGCCACAAAAGTTTTGGATCAATTTGATCTTTGTAGTTTACCTTCATCTAGATCTCCTTTACATTATCAACAAGTTGGATTGCAAATAAACATTACTAAAACCTTACAATGGGCTCTTTATAATTTTTAATGGAGAGGTGCTATATTATCATTCTATCTAATGGTGTGGTCCACTTAAGATTTAAATCTACACAATTTTTTATACCCGGCCCAAAAATGGGTTGGAGAAACATATGGGCGGCAAGGATATACAACACATCATCAAAATCTCACTTTTGTTATCTAACTTTTTAATTTTTCTTGTCAAAATACAAAATTTAGTTTTCTTTTTTAAATATATATATATTTTTTAACAATTTGTCAATTTTTTCACAATTTTGTTTAATTTCTTAAATTTTCATTTTCAAAATATCATTTTTTTAATCTCACTTTTGTTATATAACTTCAATTTTTGTTGTCAAAATACAAAATCTAGTTTTCTTTTTTTAAAAAAAAAATATATTTTTTTTTACATTTTATCAATTTTTTTTAATTTTTTTAATTTTCTTTTTCAAAATATCATATTTTTATCGAAATTTTTTTTTTCAAAATTATCAACATTATTCAAAGTTCTTAATTTTTTTCTTTCAAAATCTAGAGTTTTATAAAATTACAATTTTTTTTTTAAAAGTTAAATATTTCTTAAACATTGTTAATTATTTTTCTAAGTTTCTCAACTATTTTTTTTTTCAAATTCATAATTTTTTTTGAGCTTTTTCATTTTTGACCTGAGCATTAGAGACAGTTTAGGACCGTCTCTAATAGAGATGGTCTTTGACAATCTCTGATAGAGATGATCTTTGATAGGGATATAAGACGGTTTAGGACGGTCTCTAATAGAGACGGTCCTTGACAGTCTCTAATAGAGATGGTCTAAGGTCGTTTCTAATAGAGAAGATCTTTGACAATCTCAAATTGCAAGTAAAAGACGGCCAATGACCGTCTCTAATGCAGACGGACAATGACCGTCTCAGATGACGGCATATAAGACAGTCAAGGACCGTCTTTAATGCGGACGGTCAATGACCATCTCAAATGACCCATATAAGACGGTCAATGACCGTCTTAAATTATTTATGGACGTTCAAATTTTTAAGACAATATTAAGGACGGTCAAGGGCCGTCTAAAATTTTAGAGACGGTTTACGGCCATCTCTAAAGCGTCTTTAAACCAAGCAATTTTAGAGACGGTCCAGAACCGTCTCTAAATCCGTCATTTTTTCCATTTTTCACGTAGTGATCTGGAGTTTGAAGCTCTAATTGCTTATGCAAAGGGAAGAATGCCAAAAATTTACCTTTACAACAACACTACCAAAAAATCGAGCAAAGGCTATGGACTTTGAAAGCTTTTAGCTACCGATTAAATCCGTATATTACTACAGATTTAATCGATAGCTAAAGCCTAAGTGATTTGTAGCTAAAGCGTACCTCCTCACCTAAACCATATTAAACATAGATGGTGCTTAAGGGGATCCATGGGGTCCATTGGAATATATGTGTTTGATCTAAGCCGTCCAACAATTCTGATATATAATTTTAGTGCATGAGCCTAAAAATTATATAGATTAAATGTCTAAGTGGACCACACCATAAGAAATAATAAAACTTAAATTTCTACTGTAAATATGTTGTGTGGTCTCCTTACAGATTCGATCTAACTCATTTTTTATATTAGCACTTAAAATAATAATTTAAAATTAATGAATGGAGTGGATATATGAAATACATCACAGTGGGCCCCATGGTCCTAAAACTCAATGTCCCCAAGGAGTCATCCGTCACGCACCCCTTCAAACCCCCTCCCAAAAACAAAACCCTTCCCATCCTCCATTTTCTCCCACGTGCAGACGAAAACCTTCTCTCCATCTCTCTCGCACTCAATCTCTCTCTTTCCCTTGCCCTCTCTCGATCTCCCACTCTCCCTCACCCTCTCTCCCTGTCTCTTGGCCGTATTCCCCTCTCTCTATTTTCAAAAACCCCTTTCGCTGCAAGAAGGAGAAAAAGGAGCACAGTTAGTTTCTCTCTCTCTCTCTCTTTATATGTTTCTCAAATCTGTTGTGATTGAACGCCCACCATTAGGGCCTGTTTGGCCAGGCAGATTGGATGGAATTGGATGGTATTAGAGTGGATTGCATGGATTTCAAGGTAATGATAGCTGCGTCAGTGGATTAGTGTAAGATCTATGGGATTGCTATATCCCGGGATTGCTATTTCTGGTCTGTTTGGGACGCTCGGCCAATCTCAGGATTAAACCTTCCAATCCCTTTCAATCCCTTGAACCAAACACTTGTTTTTTTTTCGTCACTATTAATGTAAATAACTTTAGAGTCCAATACTGTATTCTGACAATATTATTCTCATGTTTTGCTGTTTTTTTTTTTTTTTTTGGGTATTTGTTCCCTTTCTTCAGGGACTTGCATTACCAGGTGAGATACTATTCCAAGTGTACATTTCATTAAGAAATTATGTAATGTCTTTTGCCTTTTTGAAATCTAGCACATCATAACTTTGAGCGTATGGTTGTGGGTATAGATGTATAGTGTTTTTTTTTTAATCATTAATCTTTCTGGAATTTCTTCAAAATGCCATGTGCAGCTTTCATATCTGAAGAAATTGAATTGATATTGTACTCTATGATCATCCTACTTTTTCTGAAATTATGGAACGTTTATACTGTATTGATTGCCCTCTTGATTATATTGGTGCAGTCATTTTGGTAAATTTGTCAAGATCCAATTTGATAAGCATGGAATGATATCGGGTGCAGCCATCAGATAAAGTTAGAGTACATTTTCTTTTCTTTTCCTTTTGTTCTTTTAATTTTAATTTTAATTTTTTAAAACTTTCGCTCCCCATTTTACTGTCGTTCATATTTTTCTGGAAGGGAATGCATTCATATTTTTCTGGTGATTTTTTTCCTCATGGATCGTTGGCCTCCATTTCATGCTCTCTTGCCCCGAATCTTTAATGCATTAACTGATTTCTCTTTTTCAAAGTCTATTGAAGCTCTGTTTTTCTCACAAAAATTTAGATAGATATCAAGAGTGAAATGAGTGTTCTTTTTTCACTGAGTGAGAGACTGGACCATTTTCAAGATTGTTATTCACCAGTCGTCAAGTACATTTTACAAAAGGCTTTCTTCACCATTTAGGTGATCGATGCTCTGGTGAATGTGTATTATTTCGTTTATTTGCCTCTTGAACATGGCTTCTTTGTTGAATATTCTGGATTGTAATTTTTTTTTCTTCTGGATTGTAATTTAGTACTTCCCCTGTTTCTGCTATATATACTGGATTCGATGTGCTTAAGATGCAAGGCAAAGGTAGAATGACAGTTGCATTAACCAACCATAGATTTCTCAAAAATGTCTTCCATGTCTTGTGCAATGCTATTTCACAAAACAATCCCCAAATAAGGATTACTAAAGTTTTGTTATGAGAATTTTAGTACTCTTTTAAGTATTGGAAAATCAAACAAAGGTCCAATTGATAGTTGAACTAATGAAATCATTCCAATCCCAACTGGGTTGTACACCCAAATGGGCCCTTTTAGAAGGCAAGAGTATTAACTGGAGTCATTCGATCTAACAATTAATCCAAGTATTTGGATATTTGGCCCTATGGTTCTCTAGCCTCCAGTGGATTCCGAAAAGGTATTGACCAGTGGCAACTCCTATTTGCCAAAAAATTTCCGATGGTTTTGCCAGTCTGTTCCACAACCGTGTGAAGCCTTTCTTTAACTATATACATGTAAATTTACATGTTTAATACTGCAATAAATATTTTCTATACTAGACATTATGCACTAGAAAATAATGTGCTACAGTTGTACAAATATAGCTAGAGGATGGTTCTATTTATTTAATATATACACAGTGTATTATTGATTATCGATGAGGTTATTTGATTTTTCACTTTAGTTTAAAATCAGATATTGTGCCAGTCTTTTTTGCAAAAATGGACATCAATCTCTCTATCAGAAAGTGCAGTTCATCTGATGAAAACTAAGGATTGCTTACAATTATTCTATACAAAAAAAAATAAAAAATGAATTAAGTTCTTGTGTGCTTTATACATTTATATTTGTACACATTAGTGATTAACCTACAATTTTTTTTAACTTTTTTTTTCTAGTGGTGAAAGTGGGACAGGAAAAACTTAAACAACAAAAATTACAATGGCTATGGATTATTGGTAGCCATAGGTTCTATGTCTATAGATTAAATCATTTATTTAGGTTATTTGCTTTCTTTTGTTAGGGCTTTATTTTCTTTCTTTTTTCTTTTTTCCAGAGAGCTCATGTTTTATTCCCCACAATTGGGGTCACCATGGTACTGTTTCTTTGGAAGGTCTGACAAAAATGCATCTGGAAAATTTTCTAAAGAGAGAACTTATCTTATGATTGGTTGGTTTGATTTTCATTCAGGAAAAAGAATTCATCCTATATTAGGCCCAAGTTCAATCCTATGTGGCAGGGACTTGAATCCTAATAGGCTAGTCTATCCTATTGCCATAACAAGCCCTGAATATTATTTCCAGTGATTATGGATATTGGTCCCACAAACATTTTAGTGCAGTATTTCTAGTCTATATCCATTATATTATGAACTTATGTTTTGTGTTTGCTCTATTAAGTGAAATTGAACTATATTCTTTTAATATTGATTTGGTCCCACAAACATGAGAAGAATTTGGCACTTATTTTTTAAAAATATATATATATATTGAATGAATTTTGTACTCTATATTTGAACGTATTTATAGTCTTAGGCTCCATTTGGTCATCACATTAGTATTTATGAAAACATTTTTTTTTAAAACCAAATGGAGCCTGAGGCCTTTTTTAACTCCGCCAATGCAACTCCTTACCTTGCTGGTCCCAAGCTTGGGTAAAGGAGGAGGGAGAAGGGCTTTAGAATGAGAACGCTAATTATGGAGGAGATCCAGAAAATGCAGTATCTCTGATTTTATGGTTTTACTTGTACATTCCTGTATTGATTACTCAAGCATGATGGTTATGCGCATTCTTTCATGTGAAAGTTGCATGTGGGAGGATTAGAGCTGCATATTTCAGATTCAAGCATCTGGTACGTCTCTTGTCAAGAATGCACATGTGTAGTTCATCAAACAATATATTATGTGATATCCTGTGCATGATATCTATGTTGTAATTATAGTTATCTATAATAATAATAATTTATTCATTATAGTGCATTCACAATAGTTATCATTGTGGTTACAGTTATTCATTATATGACAGGTTTTCAGGTGAGATGAACGAGTTTCAAAACAAAACAGTCTGCGATTTTGAGAAGCGATTCCTAGGATGTATGTGTTTCAGGGGCCATCTGCACCTTAGAAGCATATAATGGAAGGTAAGAAAAACCCTTGAGTTCCCTTCTTTAAATCATAAAAATGTATTTGTGTTGAATCTCATGCATTGGCAATATTAGGCATGCTCATGAGCAGGACATGCATAATTTCGTAAAAATTGAGCGAGGGTAGGTGGGAACCGCTGTTATGACCATGATGAAACTGTCAATTTCCTATGGACAGCATTGAAGTAGCCTGGCCATTTGAACAGGCCGTGTTTACGTATTTGCTCGAAATTAATGGAGCAGACCCAGATGTGCGTTGGAGCTATCCGGATGAGTGGGGGTCCTTGGAAGGTGGGTGTAAGGCCCATATCCTAGACTGTACCGTTCTGTAGGCTTCCGCAGTCTTCCCGGTCGAGTTCTAGGGACTTTCGATCTGTATCCGATGTTTGCGCACGACCCTAAGCTGAGTCCTGTATATCAAAGTCAGCTCGATTTGAAACTTTTATCATTGTGACCACACTGTCACCGTGGTTTCGACACCGCATTTCACGCACTGAGGTAATACCCGGGCCAGGAGATGTGGGCCCGCGATCAGTTTGAGAAAATGCTGTGCATTTGTAATCCTAAGAGAATCTCTATAACATGTCAAATCAATCCCATCAATTACCTCTCATGTCAACTACAAAACCTCATCCCCAAGTAACCCGAAAGTCAAAGTAACCCATCCCTCATATGTCAAAGTACACATCACCCATCACTCAACTTTTCACCCATCACACCCATCCCTCTCTCCTTACATCATGTCTCTCTCTCTCTCTCATTATCTCTCTTTCATTCTCTCTTTCACCCTCTAAGCAAGAAACCGTCCATGGCTTCCACGGAGAAGCTAGGTGTGGCCCACCTTCCTACCACCAAATCCAACCCTTGGATCATCATCCCAACCGTTGAAAATGCCCTCTTGGAGCTCTAGAGTGCATAGGCGGAAGAAGGAATAGGCGATCAAAGGTGGGTGCCTCTATTCTTCTCTTTCGCTTTCTCTTTCTCTCTCTTTTGTTGTGTGTGATGATGTGGCGGTGTGGCCCACCCGGATGTACCCCACTTGATGTATGTCTTATCCAATAGTCCAAACCATTTAGGCCCTACCTTAGGGAGATGGGAAAACACAAATATCAAGCTGATCCAAATCAACCTTAATGAGTTGTATCCAAATCCATCCAGCGTCCAGGGAGGCTGGACTTCTATGAAGTGTGAACTAACGGGTGGTATACCGTCCAGAGAAAAAAAAAAAAAAAAAAAAAGAGATTCAGTTTGATTTTTGTAAAAAACTTTAGGTTGACCACTCTTATAAGCCCCACCTTGATATATGTTTCTAATCCAAGCCATCTATTCCGTTCCTCAGCACATTTTAGGTGTTGAGCCGAAAAATGAAGCCAATCCAGTTCTCTAGAAGGCCACACAATCAAAAATCACGTGAAGACATGCTAAAACATATAAAAGTACTTGTTGGGGCCCACTTGAAATTTTTTATACATCCGAAACTTGGACTGACCCCTCCACCACGTGGAACACACACAATAGATGGACTGGATCTTGTTGTTGTGGGCCCCATATATGAAAAAAAAAATAGCACTAACGCTGTTGCCTCCAGCGTCTGATGCTGCAGCAAACAGCATCTCTGCTGACGCTGGAAGGAGGTGGGCTCCACCACAGGCCCCACCATGACGTGTGTCGAACATCCGTCCCATGCATTTGATGGGTCCTGTTTAAAAACAGGTCACCTTAAAAAAAATCAACCTTATATGATACTCAGGTGGCCCACATCATAGGAAACAGTGGGATTGAACGTCAGCCATTGTAACCTTGTTTGGGTATTACAAAAGTTTTGGATTTATATGAAATTTGTTTCTCCTTTTCGTCCAGGCCCGTGTGATCCTATTAACAGGTTGGATTACAAATAGACATTGCGGTGGGCCCCACGTGGAACCCACCGTGAATTATGTGTTTTATTCACACCGTCCACCCCGGGACGGTGGAAACCCACTATAATGTATATGTTATGTCCAACCGTTCATCCGTACAGGGCCCCACCACTGATGTAAGTGTTTTATCTGATGTCGTCCATCTGGATGGTGGCCCATTGCTTACTGACGTCAGTGAGTTACATGGGCTACAATGATGCATGTGATTTATATCCACACTGTCCGTGTGGAGTGTAGTATGTGGGACCCACCTCAATGACGTATGAACCCACGCCATCCACACCTCAGATGGACCCCTCCTCGGTGATGTTAATCCACACCGTCAGTCCAGAGCATCCAGAGGGTCTGGACGCTGGACGTTGGACTCTCTTTCTCTAATATAATATTATATTATATTTTGTAAACATGTGCATATATATTTAAATATTAATACAATAATATATGTGATATTATATGGTGGGCCCTACGTGGGACCCACCATGATATATGTGTTTTATCGTGTTGCATCAGCAGCCATGGGACCCACGTGCACATGATGCATGCGTTGTATCAACGTTGTCCATCTGTTTTTACTCCCAACCGTCCATTGAATAGAGGGGCTGAACGTTTGAACTTTTATTAATGTAATATTAAAAGATATATTTTTTATATATACATATATATTTGTTGTATATGTGTGGGACCCACCTCGTTGTATATCCACACTGTCCAGATGGACAGGATGGTGAGACCCACCAGTGTATGTATTTTATTCACCCTGATGTATATGTGTTCTCCACGCCGTTCAACTGATAAACCAGGCCGTCCATCGTGGCACGCCATGATTTATGTACTTTATCAGCTTCATCCATCTGTCCAGGATGGTGGGTCTACCTTGATGATGTGTTGTATTCACACTATCTGTCCATTTTGACGGACGTGTGGTCCACCTTGATATATGATTTCATCCACGCCGTCTAAGGATGAGGGATCACCATGATGTATGTTTTATCCACTCTGTCTGTGGGACGTGTGACCCACCTTTGATGTATGCATTCTATATCCACGCCGACCATCTGGTGGGGCACATTTGCTGTGAGGGCCCACCTGTGATGGATATATGGCCCATTAGTGCGGTCCACTTGATGTATATGGGCCCATTGGTGCGGCTCGTTAATGTGGCCCACTTGGAGTATATGAGGCCCGCCTTTGATGAGTTTATGACCCATCCATGAGTCCCACCTTGATGTATTTGTGGGCCATCCATGAGGCCCACCTTGCCCTACTTGTGACCCATCGGTGAGGCCCGCCTTGATGTATTTTTGAACCACCCATGAGGCCTGCTTGTTGTGTGTTTGAAGCCCATGGTAATAGGCCCATTGATGCAGCCCATTGGTGCAACCCACTTAATGTGTACGAGGCCCATTAGTGTGGCCCATTGATGTCAGGCCCATTGTGACATGTAATTGGCCCATTATGCTTGGCCCATTTGATGTGTTCAGGGCACAGATACGTGGCCCATTTGATGTGTATAAGACCCATGTGTAAGGTCCACATGTTATGTATTTGAAGCCCATGAGTAGGGCCCACCTGAGGTGTATATATATAAGGCCCATTAATGTGGCCCACTTATTGTATTTGAGGCCCACGGGTTGTGACCCATTATGATGTATTGGGGCCCTTAGGTCATAGCCCATTGAGATGTATAATCGGCCCATACGTCGTGGCCCATTGAGATGTGTTTCTGACCCATTTAGTGAGGTCATTGTGATATATTCCTACTCATATGATGAGGCCCATTGAGATGTATTTTTGGCCCATGTGATGCGGCCCATAGCGATGTGCATTAGGCTCATGTGATGCGACCCACTTGATTTATGAGAGCATTGTGTGAGGTCATGGGCCCACTATATGTTTGGCCCTAAATGGACCACTCGTTGGGAGCAATGTTGGTTAGATGTCCACATTGTTGGGCAATGACGATTAGATGTCCACATCGTGACCTTCCCTTAGGCCTTGATCGGCCGATTTTTGATTATCGATCGAGCCCAATTACTGATTCTAATTCGTCTTGGCCGATTGTCGAATATCGATCGAGGCCGATTACCGATTCTGATTTATCATGGCCAATTGCCGATTTCGATTATTGAGGCCCAATGTGATGTATATGAAATTCGTATTTGAGGACGTGATGTCTATTCAGCCCGTGTCTAAGGCCCAATGTGATGTATATTGAGGGCCAGGCAAAGGAGCCCATTATGATGTATGTTAGGCCCATGTGAAAGGCCCATCGTGGTGTATATTAAGCTCTTAAGTGGGACCTATGGTGTTATATATTTAGCCCTTGTGTGAGGCCATGGGTCCACTATATGTTAGGCTCTATGTGGGTCATTCCTTGAGGGCAATGTTGGTTAAATGTCCACATTGTCGAGGTCAATTGTCGATGCCGGTTATTGATACCAAAATATCATGATGCATGCCTATAAGCATCATCTGCATGTTTGTTATAAGATGTGGTTGATCGTTGCATATGTCTTTGAGCATGTTGTTATGAGACTCCCTGATAGGCGGAGGTTATCTCACATGAGTGCACGATATGCGCAGGATTGATGCATGACTGGGTTGTATGACTCATGCATCTTGCATTGTGTGTTGTGATAGTTACATCAGGGCTGGAGTCTCCATAGACATATCGTGGATGGCCAGATGGGACACCGAAAATGTATTTTACATGGGGTGTTATAGATATCCTTGGGTAAAAGTGTCAGAACCCTCTTGGTTCCAAAGGTTGCTCCAACATCTAAACCGAGTGGATGCATGAGCGCTTGAGGGCCGTATACTGTTAGGTCGAGTCTCCCACTGTGTCGTGGTCAGTTGGAAGGGGGTATGGCCTTACCTACCTGAGAGAAGGGGGAAATACTAGGCTGAGTTTGACCAGCTCGAGGAATGGGTCAGCTATCGACGAGCCGGGCCCGATATTGGCAGGCGGATAGTGTGGTCTCTTCCACTCACCTTCTTGGACGCGATGGGGCAACAACCTGGTTTGGAGTGTAGTAGACCCCGGTAATTTTTTAGAGAGGAACCGTACTGATATGTGAACTTATTGAGTAGGAGTTACATGCTCATTTACTCATTCATTCACTATCCACTCGGGCTAGTGGTGCACAACTAATTGTGGTGTACCTTCATTATGGTAAGGATTTCGGTTGGGCACGCGACTAACCTGAGATCAGGAGTTTACCACATCGAGTCTGACTATCCAAATTTAGGTATGGGACTGGTTTGGATAGAAGTCCCTTGTAATGGACTCTGTAACCTATGATACTACGTACTATCATCCTGACTTCACACTTCAGCATGGTCATTCAATTCGCACCGCATATTGCATTACATCTGCGGCATATGATATTTTTGGTTACTGTGTTTCTGCCTTTATATGGTCTAGATACGACTGACGTTATTTGTGAACTCATTAGGAATTACATATTGCATCGCATCCTCAACATCTGATATTTGGCTCTTTATGACTCCTCATTTGTATAGCTATTCTATATTGCGCATTCTGATATTGATTGACTCATGGAATTGTCCGTATTTTCACTTACTCTGTCATCGTATGATTTATGATCTTATTAGTATTTCTGTTTACTCTGATAATTCATGACCTTGTCTGTATTTCTGCTTATTCCGATATTGTATGATTTATGGATTACCAGTATTTTTGATATTGTATGATGATGACATTATATTGAATACTTTGCACTTACCTTGTACACATACTTACACCACCCTCTAAGCTTTCTATAAGCTTATGCATGATAGATGTGTGCAGGTGATGTTAGGTTACAGCGGCGCTGAGCATGGAGCGTGCAGCGGTCTTATGGAGCTTTGATTTTATTTTGATATATGTATTTTCCCTTTCAGCATTGTATTCAAAGTTTATATTAGTGGATATGTAGTGATAATGTTACCTTTATGATTTGAGTATATTTATGATTATGCTTATTACGAGTTAAATGTATAAAAAAAAATCCTCCTTGTAGCATCCCAGGATCGAAATCTGGCGTATGTACGCTAGGAGCCGAGAATGGGGTACTATGGAGGCTGTCGGCACCGGATTCGGTGATCGGGATTCCTGTGAATCCGATTTTCGGTTTAGGGCGTGACAGAAGTTGGTATCAGAGCATAACTTGGGAATATTTGAAGATAACATCGCATATTTGCTGGTAGCTACCCTATACTCTATGCTTGTTGAGAACCTAGAATAGTTAGATCCCTGAGTTTAAATAATTTAGAGATTTTCTGATATAGCTCCCCACCGTTGAAATTGTGAGGCTGCATAGTATTCCATTTTCAATCATTTCTGATCCAGGATCTGAATATTACTAGGGTCACTACAGCATTGGTGATGCGTCTTGTGATCGCAAAGATGAGATTAGAGAGCACTATCTTCATCCTTTTGAAGATTAATTATCTCTTGTTATATATACTTAATGATGTTTTCTCTTCTCTTATTTATTCTATAAATTTTGAGGATAAAATTTTTATTTGGAAGGGAGAGCTGTAAGGCCCGTATCCTAGAATGTACCATTTCGTAGGCTTCCGCAGTCTTTCTAGTCAAATTTCGGTGACTTTCGACATGTATCTGACGTTTGCGCATGACCCTAAGCCGAGTCCAGCATATCGAGTCGGCTCGGTTTGAAACTTGTAACATTGCGACCGCACTGTCGTGTGGTTCCGACGACGCATCTCACACATTGAAGCGATACCCAGGCCAGGAGATGTGGGCCCGCGATCAGTTTAAGAAAACGTCGCGCATTTGTAATCCCAAGGGAATCTCTATAACATGTCAAATCAATCTTATCAATCACCTCTCATGTCAAGTATAAAACCTCATCCCCAAGCAACCCCAAAGTCAAAGCAATTCATCCCTCACATGTCAAAGTACACATCACCCATCACTCACCTTTTCACCCATCCCTCTCTCCTTACATCATCTCTCTCTCTCATTCTCTCTCTTTCACCCACCAAGCAAGAAACCGTCCATGGCTTCCATGGAGAAGCTAAGTGTGGCCCACCTTCCTACCACCAAATTCAACCCTTGGATCATCATCTCAACCGTTGAAAATGTCCTCTTGGAGCTCTAGAGTGCATAGGCGGAAGGAATAGGAGATCAAAGGTGGGTGCCTCTATTCTTCTCTTTCTCTTTCTCTTTCTCTCTCTCTCTCTTTCACTTTTGTTGTGTGTGACGATGTGGCAGTGTGGCCCACCCGGATGTACCCCACTTGATGTATGTCTTATCCAACAGTCCAAACCATTTGGGCCCTACCTTAGGGAGATGGGAAAACACAGATATCAAGCTGATCCAAATCAAGTGGGTCACATCCACGTGGGACCCACCTTAATGAGTTGTATCCAAATCCGTCCAGCATCCAAGGATGCTGGAATTCTATGAAGTGTGAACCAACGGGTGGTATACCGTCCAGAGAAAAAAGAGAGAGAGAGAGAGAGAGAGAGAGAGAGAGAGAGAGAGAGAGATTCAGTTTGATTTAAAAAAAAAACTTTAGGTGGACCACTCTTATACGCCCCACCTTGATATGTTTCTAATCCAAGCCATCTATTCCGTTCCTCAGTACATTTTAGGCATTGAGCTGAAAAATGAAGCCAATCCAGTTCTCTATAAGGCCACACAATCAAAAATCATGTGAAGACATGCTAAAATATATAAAAGTACTTGCTGGGGCCCATTTGAAATTTTTTATGCATCCGAAACTTGGACTAACCCCTCCACCACGTGGGACACACACAACAGATGGACTAGATCGTCCTGTTGTGGGCCCCATATATGAAAAATAAAAAAAATAGCACTGACGCTGTTGCCGCCAGCATCTGACGCTGCAGCAAGCAACATCTCTGATGACGCTGGAAGGAGGTTGGCCCCACCACAGGCCCCACCATGATGTGTGTCAAACATCCATCCCATGCATTTGATGGGTCCCATTTAAAAATAGACCGAGTGGATACATGAGCGCTTGAGGGCCTTATACCGTTAGGCCGCGTCTCCCATTGTGTCGTGGTTGGTTTGAAGGGGGTACGGACTTACCTGCCCAAGAGAAGGGAGAAATGCTAGGCTGAATCTGACCAGCTCAAGGAATGGGTCAGCTATCGATGAGCCGGGCCCGATATTGGCAGGCAGATAGTGAGGTCTCTTTCACTCACCTTGTTACGCGTGATGGGGCGGTAACCTGGTTTAGAGTGTAATATACCCCTGTAATTTCTCAGAGAGGAGCCGTACTGATATGTGGACTTGTTGAGTAGGAGTTGCATGCTCATTCACTCATTCATTCACTAGCCACTTGGGTTGGTGGTGCACAACTAATTGTTGTGTACCTTTATTATGGTAAGAATTTCGGTTGGGCGCGCGACTAACCTAAGATCAGGAGTTTACCACATCGAGTCTGACTATCCAAATTTAGGTATGGGACTGGTTTGGATAGAAGTCCCTTGTAATGGACTCCATAACCTGCGATACAACGTACTATCATCCCGACTTCACACTCCAGCATGGTCATTCCATTCGCACTGCATATTGCATTACATTCGCGGCACATGGCATTTTGGGTTACTTTATTTCTGCCTTTATATGGTCTAGATACGGCTGAAGCTATTCGTGAACTCATTAGGAATTACATATTGCATCGCATCCTCAGCATCTGATATTTGGCTTTTTATGACTCCTCATTTGTATAGCTGTTCTATATTGCGCATTTTGATATTGATTGACTCATGGAATTGTCCGTATTTCCGCTTACTCTGTCATCGTATGATTAATGATCTTATTAGTATTTCTATTTACTCTAATAATTCATGACCATGTTTATATTTCTGCTTATTCTGATGTTGTATGATTTATGGATTACCAGCATTTTCGATATTGTATGATGACGGCATTATATTGAATACTTCATACTTACCTTGTACACACACTTACACCACCCTCTAAGCTTTCTATAAGCTTATGCACGATAGATGCGTGCAGGTGATGTTAGGTTGTAGCGGCGTTGAGCATGGAGCGTGCAGCGGTCTTATGGAGCTTTGATTTTATTTTGACATATGTATTTTCCCTTTCAGCATTGTATTCAAAGTTTATATTAGTAGATATGTGGTGATGATGTTTCTTTTATGATTTGGGTATACTTGTGATTATGCTTATTACGAGTTAAATATATAAAAAAAAATCCTCCTTGTAGCATCCCAGGATCGAAATCTGGCGTATGAATGCTAGGAGCCGAGAATGGGGTACTACGGAGGCTGTCGGCACCGGATTCGGCGATCGAGTTTCCTGTGAATTCGATTTTCGGTTTAGGGCGTGACAGTGGGAACCGCTATTATGACCATGATGAAGCTGTCCATTTCCTATGGAAAGCATTGGAGGGGCTGGCCATTTGGACAGGCCGTGTTTATATCTGTATTTGCAGGTACCAAACTCTTAACCTAAACCACACCCTAAACCTATAACCTAAACTTATTCTCAATTCCCTAAAGCTATAACCTATAACATATAACTTAAACTTAACCCAAAACCAAAACCTATAACCTAAACATAAACCTAAACCTAAACCTATAACCTATACTTATAACCTTAACCTAAATTATAACCTTAACTAATAACCTATACTTATAACCTTAACCTAAACTTATAGCCTTAACCTAAATCTATTCTCAAATCCCAAAACCTATACTTATAACCTAAACCTAGACCTTAACGTAAACCTACACCTATACTTATAACCTATAACCTATAACCTAAACCTATAGTCTAAACCCTAACCTAAACCCTATAACCTTAACCTAAACCTTAACCTAAACATATAACCTAAACCTAAACCTAAACTTATTCTCAAATTCCAAAACCTATGACCTAAACCCAAACCTTAACTTATAACCCAACCTAAACCTAAACTTATAACCTAAAACTATCCTCAAATCTCAAAACCTATAACCTAAACCTAAACCTTAACCTATAACCCAACTTAAACCTAAACTTATAACCTAAACCTATTCTAAAATCCTAAAACCTATACCCTAAGCCTAAACCTTAACCTATAACCCAACCTAAACCTATACTTATAACCTAAACCTATTCTCAAATCCTAAAACTCATAACCTAAACCTAAACCTATAACCTATAACCTAAACCAAAACCTATAACCAAAATTCGAACCTGAACCCAAATCCTTAAACCTTAACCTAAACATATAACCTATAACCTATAATCTAAGCCTATACCTAAACCAAAAACCTAAACCTAAACCTATAACTTAAACCTAAATCCTATAACCCATAACCTATAACTTAAACTCAAATCCCTAAACCTTAACCTATAACCCAACCTAAACCTATACTTATAACTTAAAACTATTCTCAAATCTCAAAACCTAAACCTAAAACCTAAATGTATTATCATATCCCTAAACCTAAACCTACATCTAATCTTAATCTCGACTCCCTAACCTAAACCTATAACCTAAACCTAGACCTTAACCTAAACATAAACCTATAGATATAACCTATAACTTATAACCTAAACCTAAACCTAAACCTAAACCTTAACCTAAACCTATTCTCAAATCCCAAAACCTATACCTATAACCTATAACCTAAACCTAAACCTATAACCTAAACTTAAAACCTTAACCTAAACCTAAAACCTAAATCTAAATGTATTCTCAAATCCCTAAACCTAAACCTACACGTAATCCTAATCTCAACTCCCTAACTTAAACCTAAACCTAAACTTGAAAACTTAAACCTAAACCCGATCACAAACCCAAACCCGATTTCCTAAACCTAAACCTTAACCAATTCTCAATTCCCAAAAACTATAACCTATAAGATATAACTTATAACCTAAGCCTAAACCTAACCTAAACCTATAACCTTAACCCAAACCTAAACCTATAACCTTAACCTAAACCAAAACCTATAACCTAAACCTTAACATATAACCTATAACCTATAACCTAAACTTATAACCTAGAACCAAACCTTAACCTAAAACCTAAATGTATTCTCAAATCCCTAAGCATAAACCTACACCTAATCCTAATCTCAACTCCCTAACCTAAACCTAAACCTAAACTTGAAAACCCCAACTTAAACCCAATCCCGAACCCGAACCCGATTTCCTAAACCTAAACCTAAACGTATAACCTTAACCTAAACCAAAACCTATAACCTTAACCTTAACCTATAACCTTTAACCTAAACTTATAACTTATAACTTAACATTAACCTAAACCTCAACCTAAACCTATAACCTAAACCTAAACCTAAAACCTAAATATATTCTCAAATCCCTAAACCTAAACTTACACATAATCCTAATCTCAACTCCCTAACCTAAACCTAAACCTAAACTGAAAAACCCAAACTTAAACCCAATCCCAAACCCGAACCCGATTTCCTAAACCTAAACCTTAACCTATTCTCAATTCCTTAAAGCTATAACCTATAACCTAAACCTAAACCTATAACTTTAACCTAAACCTAAAACTTAAACCTAAAACCTAAATATATTCTCAAATCCCTAAACCTAAACTTAAACCTATAACCTACAACATTAACATTAACTTATAACGTAAACCTATAACCTACAACATTAACCTAAACCTATTCTCAAATCCCAAAACTATAACCTAAACCTAAACCTATAACCTAAACTTAAACCTTAACCTATAACCTAAACTCAATTCCCTAAACCTTAACATATAACCTAACCTAAACCTATAACCTATAACCTAAACACAATTCCCTAAACCTTAACATATAACCTAACTTAAACCTAAACCTATAACCTACACTTATAACCTAAACCTAAACCTGTAACCTTAACTTAAACGTAAAACCTAAAACGTAAATGTATTCTTAAATCTCTAAACCTAAACCTAAACTTAAACCTATAACCTAAGACATTAACATAAACTTATAACCTAAACCATATGGTGAGACCATTCCTTGGTAAGTGGGTACTTGTGGCTACCGATGGTCCTCCTTGCGGAAATCGTCCAGACGTTTATTTTGGCCCTACAATCCATATGGTGATCCTTTTGTGTCAATTTTATTCCTCTTTGAGTTTTTATTAATTCATTAAGAAAAAAAATGGTTATACATGATGCACTTCTTTCACTTTGTTTTTCTTTCCCCCAATGGTCATTCTGATTTATGAATGCCATGACTATTTATAGGATGATGGAATATACGAAGCTATTGCAGGAAGTGACTTTGTCATTACTAAAGTTGCATTTCGAGACAACTCTTCAAAGTACTACATAAATGACCATGGAAGTAATTTTACAGAGGTCACTAAGAAATTGAAAGGAAAAGGAGTGGACTTGGACAACAATCGATTTTTTATTCTTCAGGTGAGTGATGGCTGAAAAATGCCTATTTACTTGTGAAAAAAATATCATACCGTCAAAATATATCTTCTCTTTCAATTCTTTATCATTAAAATTTCAGGGTGAAGTCGAGCAAATTTCTCTAATGAAGCTAAAGATTTGTATTTTCAGCATTATTTTAATTGTAATTGTAATTGATTGAATGAAGGATTGTAATTGATTGTAATTGAATGAATGAATGATTGTAATTGATTGTAATGGAATGAATGAATGATCATGTAGGTGGTAATTGAATGAACAAATGATTATATTTGTTTAATGTACGAAATAGCTACGGATATTGACCGTAGCCGGTAATCTGACCGTTGTAGCCATTATTAAATTTGGCATATTGCTACGGACTTTTAGCTACAAATAATATCCATAGCTGTTTATACTTATCGCTACAAACGGATTATATCCGTAGCTATTGTAACCTATAGCTACGGATTAAATCCGTAGCTATAGGTTCCAGACCTATTGTTCTGGCACCTATGACTACAGTCGCGCTACGGACTAGAACTGTAGCCATAGGTCTAAGGCTACGGATATTATCCATAGCCTTTGCCCCTTTTTTTGGTAGTGTAACTTTTGCCATCATGCATGTGAGCAACATGAGCCCTTGCGAGGGAAGCACTTGCTAGTGGAACAAGATCAAACTTAACAAAAATCTGTTTCATAAAAAGATTGCTTCATTCAGTTGGCAAGTTTTGCACTAATTGAGCATTTAATCAATCTATAAAACTACTCTTCACAACA
Source organism: Magnolia kwangsiensis (assembly GCA_037074715.1). NCBI lineage: Eukaryota > Viridiplantae > Streptophyta > Magnoliopsida > Magnoliales > Magnoliaceae > Magnolia > Magnolia kwangsiensis. The sequence goes on along the minus strand of CM073572.1, from coordinate 184,849,253 downwards.
AAAAAGAAGGAAAAAAAATCAAAGACAAGAATAGGAAAGTTTTGGCTATGTATTTTGGTGAAAAAAAAATATTAACGATGAAAATGGATAATAGAGTTTGGGAAAAGATTCAGCAAAGAGTTGGGTCATATCTTCTCCGAACTAAAGTATAGTTTGTTAGACTGCTTTCAGTCAATTCTCTTTACTCTGTACCAAGCAAAGGGGCAAAGTAGAAAATGATTGGTTGTTAATTATATCGTTGAAATGCCAGTTACTTCTCCTATGCCATCTACCACTTGCAACTGCAACTGCAGCTATGGCATCATTTCGAGACTTGATTAGGTTAAAATCAAACAAATGTTAGGTCTAGGAAGGGTAGATAAAAAGTAGGATTGATCCAAGGTTAGAAGGACCCAATCAGTTGCGTCTTAAATTCCAAACATGAAATTCAGCACGACAAACATGAAATTGAGCGAGGAAAACTGGAAATTGAGTGGGGCAAACATGAAATTCAGCGAGGAAAACTGAAAATTCAGCGGGGCAAACTTGAAATTAAGAGGGGCAAACTTAAAATTCAGCGGGGCAAACATGAAATTCAGCGGGGCAAACATGAAGTTGAGCGGGGTAAACATAAAATTAAACGGGGCAAGCTTGAATTTCAGTGGGGCAAACATGAAATTGAGCGGGGCAAACTGAAAATTGAGCAGGGCAAACTGAAAATTGAGTCGGGCAAACATGAAATTTAGCGGGGCAAACATGAAATTCAGCAGGGTAACTGAAAATTCAGCGAGGCAAACATGAAATTAAGTGGGGCAAACAAGAAGTTGAGTGGGGTAAACATGAAACCGAGCAGGGCAAGCTTGAATTTCAGCGGGGCGAACTTGAAATTGAGCAGGGAAAATTTAAAATTGAGCAGGGAAAACGTGAAATTCAGCAAGGCAAACATGAAATTGAGTAGGGCAAACTGAAAATTCAATGAAGAAAACATAAAATTGAGCAGGGCAAACATAAAATTCAGCGAGGCAAACTACAAATTCCTCGTTTCCCTCGCTCAATTTGTAGTTTGCCTCACTCAATTCCTAGCTTCTCTCACTGAATTTTGAGCTTGCCTCTAATAATATGAGAGTTACAATTCTAAGAGATTGGAATCTCTAAATAATAATCTCCTCAAATGAACATCTTAGTCAATTTATCCCCCTCTTTATAACATATTTTATTATGAAACCAAAGCTTCACCTTGGTTAACTGACAACACCCATAGCAAGAGTGGCATTATGTTGAAAGATTGGGATGTAATGGTTTTAATTTATAGGTTATTCATGTCGATTATAGCCAACAAGGCAACAAGGACCCCTTGATTTTTATTTACAAATGGTCTCATTTTTTCTTCACATGCTTCTAAGGAAAAAAGGATCTACACAATTCAAGAGCTTTATACTATCTTGTTGCAACATAATCCTGTAAGCAATGGAAATGAAAAACCATGAATATGCATGATACTAAGAAGAGCGTCTATAGTTAGAGAGAAATAGGAAAGTGAAATTAAATAATAAGAATCTCATTCTCCTTTGTAATTTAGTTTCCAAATGCATGCATGATTGCATCAAACACACTGCATAAAATGGATGGGTTGCCATAACAAGACTTCAATTATATTTTAAATTAGTGAAGTGCAACTCCTAAGACTAACACCAAACTAGGCCGGCCCACAACCAAAATGTCTAACAAAAGGAGATAAAAATATTAGATGATAAGTACTAGAATTAAACTTGGTCAACATTTCAAAACCTTACCAGTGCATAAGTTCATAGACATCCAAGAGAATCATCAAACAGAAACTCATGACAACAACAATAGTGATTTGGGCAGAAGAAATGGAACCTCTTAGTGATATACAAAAGAAAATTTCATCACAATCATCATAGCCTTGTCCATTCTTATATGAAAGCAACTTTACTATTACAAAATGCAAAGTAGAGATGAAAAGAGACTCTTCTTATCAATTGCCCCACCAGAATAATGGAGTACCCTTATTGTGCAAGCCATTGGAAATCCCATTGATTCAAGTTCGCCAATCTTATCAACTTCCGGAATAACCATCTCTAAAATTACAAAGTAGAAATGCTAAAGCACTATAGCCCTATCTCTAATTCATTTAAATTTAGAAACTTCGAACAAAGCACTAAGGCTGCATTTGGAGACGTGCAATAAGGTGGAATCACACTGTGTGTTTTATTTTTATTTTTCTTTTATTTTTTATTTTTTCTTTCTTTTTTGGGTATTGCTTCTACACAAATTACATAGAATAACTGAATAAAAGAATACTTATTTAATACACAAACTATGGAATTTCTTCTACCCAAACAATATTTCTCTTGGGCATTCATCAAATATCTAACAAGCATCATCCAAACAACCAAACTTAACAAGCCTATTTCATCAATACACTACATGCGTGATTTTTTATTATTTTTTTCATGCTTTCTTCTATAAAAAAAAAAATCCAAGTAAATAATAATACTGGTAAGCTGTAACGCCCTGTACTTTGAGTACTCGGGTGTTACCATTAAACCGTAGGAAGTATTTAGGCGTGTGGGAATATAGGATATCATCATGAGATGATTCACAAGGAAAGCACCTTGTGAACCACGAACAACCCTAGAAAATTTCATTAGTTACAACTCTCATTGATTCTGATCTAAGATCACTCTAAGAGTCCATCGAAACTCAAGACAAATCCTATTCACCAAACACTTTATAAAATAAGGAAAAAATATATAAAAAATAAACCAGTAACCCGATATCTACACCATAGTGAGCACATCTACCTAGCAAGGTCACAATCCAACCATTTAACTTGACCTGTGCATTTCACATTTGTATTGGAACATGTCAAGAAGTCATATGGACAATCAAATCATATTCAAAACTAATCTGAAATTGTAACAACCCATATCCTAATCCTAACTTAAAACCTAATAACTAATCTCTTTAAACATTAAACGATTAGATTAGCCCACCTAAAAACATAAATCCATCGTCAAAAGTGTTTAAGCAGACCCTTTAAGAGAATCAATGGTTCAGATTTCTTGAAGGATTGCGTGGGTCCATTTTTGAACCGCCGCATGTGCACAGACCCATGTACACATGATGTACATAGAACCAAATTCTATGTAAGGCTCGTATCCTAAACTATACCATTTCGTATGCTTCCACAGACCTCCCAGTCAAATTCTGGTAACCCTCAACCTGTATCTGACGTTTGCGAGCGATCCTAAGCTGAGACCTGCATACTGAAGTCTGCTCGACCCGAAACTTATATCTTAATGACCGCACCATCGCCGTGGTTCCAACACTGCAACTCACGCACCGAACCAATACCCAGACTAGAAGATGTGGACCCACGTTCATTTCAAAGAAAATGTTGTGCGTTGTAAACTTTGAGGGAATCTCTATAACATGTCCCATCAATCAAGTCAAGTACAAGCCATACCCCAAGTACAATAACTTATCCCTTCTCATTCTCAAAGTCAACTCTCTCTCTCTCTCTCTCTCTCTCTCTCTCTCTCTCTCTCTCTCTCTCTCTCTCTCTCTCTCCACCCATCACTTTCTTATAACCCCATCACCCATCGCACCTCAGCCCATCCCTTTTCACCCATCACTTCTCTCTCTCATTCTCTCTCTTCACTCCCAAGCAATTCAAAATACCACACATCCAAGCCTTTCCAAACTCCCTTCAACAACAACAAGTGTGACCCACTTTCCCACCTTCTCATCTCCCATCTCAACCTTCCAATCACCATCAACCTCCATCAAAGTTGAAGGCAATGAGCATACAGGCCTAAGGGAGCAAGAAGGAGGCCAATAGGTGGGTGATCCACCGTTGATTCTTATTTTAGAGCCCACTTATTAGTGGGACCCATTTTGATGTATGTGATGTAACCATGAGGGACCCATAGTGGCGGGGTCTCTCTCTCTCTCTCTCTCTCTCTCTCTCTCTCTCTCTCTCTCTCTCTCTCTCTCTCTCTCTCTCTCTCTCTCCCTCTTTCTTTGTATAATGATGATGATAAAGGGGTGTGTGGCCCATCTGGTGTGTGTGTCCCACCATGAAGCATATATTCTATTCATGTCTTCACCTTCATGTGGGACCCGCATGATGGATGTGTTGGATCTACAACATCTAACCCATTAGTGGGCCTGGATGGAAGGAAAAACACAAATATCAGGTGATCCAAACAGGTGGGCCACGTCCATGTGCGACCTAACACGATGCCTGTGTTTATCCATGTCGTCCAGTGTCCCTGGATGATGGATGTGATGGTGGTTAACATGGAGTGCGTGGACTAACATGGGTAAATACTAACAGCTAACAATATATATATATATATATATATATATATATATATATATATATATATATATATATGTTTTAAAAAGCTTTTGGGTGGACCACTCATGTAGGCCCCACCTTGATGTACAGAACAAATCCACGCCGTCCATTCCATTTCTCAGCTCATTTTAGGCGTTAAGCCAAAAAATGAAGCCAATCCGATTATCGGGTGGGCCATAGCATAAAAAATAATGGTTTTTACCATTAAAATCTACTCTGATGTTTCTGTACACTAAAGAATATTGAATATTGGGCTCATTTGGTCTGTCTCGAGCTATAAAATCTAATGGCTGGGGTGAATTTTACTGATGCAGGCCCCACATAGGAAAAACCATCATGAAATTAAAAAAATATTTAAAAAAAATAAAAATTTTAGGCAGCAGCAGCCTCTGGAGACAGCAGCGTCCTGCACTGCCGTGGTCGGTTGGGACCCACCACCATGGGCCCCACATGATGTGTGTTGAACATCAACACCTTGCATTTGGTGGGTCCCCCTCAAGGCAGCGAGCTGCCCCAAAAATCAACCGTGTACATAACCCAGGTGGCCCACATCACAGGAAATAGTGATGATTAAATATTTACCATTGGAACCCTTTTTTTTGGTCTAGGAGTTTTGGATCATCATGAAATTTATTTTTCCTTTTCATTTAGGTCCGTGTGACCTTATCAACATGTTGGATGAAAGATAAACGTTATGGTGGGCCCCACCTGGGACCCACTGATGCATGCATTGTAAACCACACCTCCCCATGCATGGGGAGGTGGGACGGTTGGTGTACCTGTAAGACCCATATCCTAGTCTATACCGTTCCGTTAGCTTCCGCGGTCCTTCCGGTCGAATTCTGGCAATCCTCGACTCATATCCAACGTTTGTGCACGATCCTAAGCCGGATCCCGCATACCGAAGTCAGCTTGAACCGAAACCTGTATCATAGCGATCGCGTCGTCACCGTAATTCTAACATCGTGACTCTCGCACCGATCCAATACCCAAGGTAGAAGATGTCAGCTTACGTTTATTCTGAAAAAATGTCACGCGTTGCGAACTTCGAGAGAATCTCTACAACATGTCCCATCAATCAATCAATCAATCCCATTAATCAAGTACACATCAAACATCAAGTCAAGTACAAGTATCCCATACCTTACCCCTACCTCTCTCTTACACAAACAACCCAAAGTCAACTCTCACATCACTTCATCCATTACTAAACCCATCACCCATCACACCTCACCCATCCTTTTTCACCCATCACCTCACTCTCTCTCTCTCATTTCTCAAACCTCCCAAGCAACAAAAATCTCCACACGTCCAAGCATTCCCAAGATTTCCCCAAAACATCAAGTGTGACCCACCCTCTCATTTCTCATCTACACCATTAAAACCCCATCAACCTTCATCAAAAGTGAAGACAAAGAGCTAAGGAGGCTAAGGGATCAAGGAGGAGTACAAGAGGTGGGTGATCTTTGAATTTTTAAAGTTAATTTCATGATTTGAGGGCCCACTTATTGGTGAGACCCATTTTGATGTATGTGATGTATCCACGAGGGGCCCATAGTGGCGGGGTCCCTCTATCACCGTCTCTATCTCTCTCTCTCTCTTTCTTTGAATGGTGATGATGATGAAGGGGTGAGTGAGGCCCACCATGAATCATATATTTCATGTGGGACCCATTGGATGAATGTGATGGATCTATGCCATCCAACCCATTAGCGGACCCGGATGGAAGGTAAACATAAATATCAGGTGGGCCACGTTCTTGCGGGACCCACCTTAATGTGTGGGCCACGTTCATGTGGGACCCACCACAATGATGTGTTTATCCATGTGTGGAGGCTAACATGGAGTGTGCAAACATGGGCGTGTACTGACAAGCTTAAAAAAAAAAGAAGGAAGTTGTTTTGGGGTGGACCATGCATGCAGGCCCCAGCTTGATGTATGTATACAATCCACGTCGTCCATTCCATTCTCCATATCATTTTAGGTGTTGATTCAAAAAATGAGGCTGATCTGAGGTTTTGGCTGGCCGTGAAATAGAAAATTGTTTCTTTACAGTTGAAAATCACCCTCCTGTCTCCATGCCCATAAATATGCCCAATATTGGGGTCGTTGTATTTGTTATGGATCATAGGAGTGAGTGACAGAGTGGATCTTACTGATGTGGGCCCCACCAAGGCATTTCTGTAGGAAAATAAAAAAACATATGCAGCAGCTAACGCTGCCGCTGTCAGAGTGCACACAGGCGCGCCTGCGTGCTGGCTGGCGGGCGAACGAGTTGGGCCTCATAGCCCCGGCTGTGGGCCCCACCGTGATACATTTCGAACATCAACACCGTCCGTTGTGGGGCCCCCTTCTAAAAATGGCCTGCCCTAAAAATCAGCCATATACAGAACTCAGGTGGGCCATACCATCTAAAATCATGTGAAGACATGCCTAAAACGTATATAATCACTTGGTGGAGCCTACCTGAAATTTAGATGCGACTGAAACTTGGTCTGAACCCTCAGCCAAGTGGGACATGCATAATGAGTGGACTGGATTTGTGAACCACATTATGGTGGGCCCCTGACTATGTGACCTAATGAATGGTTGGGTGGTAAATAAACATTCCAGTGCCCCCCCCCCCCGGGTCCGTGTGACCCAATCAACAGGTTGGGTGAAAAATGAACATCCCTGTGGGCCCCCTGGTCCACGTGACCATATGACCAGTTTGGATGTCATATAAACAATACAGTGGGCCCTAGGTCCAACGACCATATGAAAAGTTTGGATGTCATATAAACAGTACAGTGGGCCCTAGGTCCAGCGACCATATGAACAGGCTTGGATGGAAATTAAACATTTTTGGTGGGCCCAAACCCATGTGACCTTATCAACTGGTTGGGTGGAAAACAAACCTTATGGTGGGCCCCACATGGGACCCACCGATGTATGTATTGTAATCCATGCCCTCCATTACTATGGGCCCCATTATAAGGTATGTTTTTCATCTATGTCGACCATCCTTTCCATCCCTATGGGATCCTCCATAATGCATGTGTTTCATCCAAATTGTACAACCATCTGTGGATTATTTTAAGGCCCACTTTGATACATATGGGCCCATGTATTTAGGCCCATCTTGAGGAGTTTATAGGCCCATTGTTGAGGCCACCTTGATTTGTATAAAGCCTATTGTTGAGGCCACCTTGATTTGTATAAGGCCTATTGTTAATGTATTGGTGGCCCTTATTGAGGTCCACCTTAATATCTATATATAAGGCTTATGATTGTGAGACCATTGTGATGTATGTAAGGCCCATGGGTTATGACCCATTGCAATGTACGTAAGGCCTGTTGGTGCGGCCCATATGATATGGCCCACTTGATGAATATATAAGGCCTATATGATGCGGCCCAATTCATGTACTTAAGGTCCAATGGGGCACAATTAGGTCCATTACAATGCATGATTCTTCCGTGGTGTATATAATGATATTTATAATGGGTAGTGCCTTGGGAACAATGATGGTTAGATGCCCACATTGTAAGGGTGATGTCAGTTAAATGTCTGCATTGTCACTCTCCCTAAATTTGAAATTGCGGGTGGAAAAATATGCAACTAATTGCATAGATTTACATCCAGTTTTTAGAAATACTATTTCGTAGGTAATCATAGAACACAAACTGTTGGTGATCAAACCCGGAACTGTGAACTCATTTTACGGTTCTAAGAGTTGGAAGACACTGTAGTCTAAGTCATCTTCATTTATGAGCATAACCCATCATCATGTAGCATGTTTAGTATAAATCCATGATTCATGACCATACGCATCATATGCCTTTGGGTTGATTGATTATGGGCCCCCTGATAGGCGGAGTTGCCCTACATGAATGCGTGCTTCACGCAGGATGGTTGCATGACTGATAGTGTGATACATGCACTTGCATTTGTGTGATCGTGATATGCCCTAGCGACATCAGGGCCATAGCCTACACAGACACATCATGGATAGCTAGATTGGATATCAAAAATATTTAGTTCTAGCATATGGGCGCCATAGATGTCCCTGGGTGAAAATTTCTAAACCCGATGGTACCAGAGGATGACTCCAACGTTGAGACCGAGTGGATATACGAGCGCACGAGGGCCGAATACCAGGAGGCCACGTCTCTCACTATGTCGTGGTTGGTTGAAAAGGGGTGTGGCCTTATTCACCTGAGGGTAGGGGGCAACACTAGGCTGAGTCTGACCATCTCATGAATGGGTCCGCTATCGACGTGTCGGGTAGGTATTGGCAGACTACTGGCAAGGTGGATAGTGAGGTTTCTTACGCTCACTTGGACTATGCAGCTGGGAGAGAAGCAGTACCATTTGGAGTGTATTAAACTCCAGTGATTATCCAGAATGAGAACAGTACTGATATACGATGAGGATTGGCATGCTTGAATTGCATCTCTCATCACATGGTCTTGATATGGTCGTTAGCATTCATATCTTACACTGCATAGCCTTAGTATGGTTTATTGCATTCATGTACTCATCAGCATGTTTCCGCATTACTCTGATCTTGTATTCTGAACACGCTTTTATTGCGCACACACTTACACCGCCCTCTAAGCTTTCTATAAACTTATGTACGATCGATGCGTGCAGGTGACGCTAGGACGCAGTCGTAGTCTTGCTATAATTGGAGCATACAGTCCACAGTTTGGAGCACACAGTCAAGCTTGTGGAGTTTCTGTTATTTTCATTATCTTGTATTTCCCTTCTGACGCATTGTACTCAAAGTTTTTTATTATGATGAATTTTATGATAGTGTTCTTGTGGTTATTGTTCATGGGTTATTCTTGGTTATGCTTATTATGATTCAAATTGATGATTAAAAATCCTCCTTGTACCATCCTAGGATCGGAACCTGATAAATGGGTGCCGGGAGCTGAGAATGGAGTTCTATGGAGGCTGTCGGCGCTGGATTCGGTGATCGAGAATTTTGTGAGCCCAGTTTCTGAGTTTGGGGCGTGATAGTACCTCACTGCATAGCTGCTATAGTGGCGTCACCAAGTCTGTGGGTCCCACCTACTTTATTTATACCGTCCATCCTTATGGGACCCACCATGATGCATATGTTGCATCCAAATCGTCCAACCATTTTAAAAGCTCATTTTAAGGCTTTAAACTAAAAATAAGATAGATCTAGGATCAAGTGGACCACATTTCAGGAAATAGTGGGTTTGAACATCCACCATTAAAACCCTTAGACTACAGGGTTGGACAAAAATGATATCCATTTTTCCCTCTTAATCCAGCTCCTTAAGACCTTAGGATTAGTTGGGTGGGAAATAAACCTTATGGTGGGCCCCTTTGAATTGTTTAAACAGTGAAAATTATCTCCATGGTTACTTGGGATATGGTCGAAATGATCCTTCAATATGGCTCTTTTTGGGTATGTGATGAGGCCCATCTTGATGTATTTATGCCCCGTTGATGAGGCTCACCTTGATGTGTATTAAGTATGTTGTTGAGGCCCACTTTGATATATATGAGGCCCACGTGATGCAACCCATTTGATGTATTTAACTTAGCCCATTCAACTTGGCCCATTCGACTTGGCCCAGTTGATTCGGCCCATTGTTTTGGCCCATTTGATTAGGCTCGATGTGATATATGAGGCCCGATGTTAATGCTCAGATGTATATATATGAGGCCCATGTGATGTGGCCCATTTGATGTATTTGGAGCCCTTGGGTCGAGGCCCAACAGGATGTACATAAGGCCCATTACAATGTGTAATTCCACCATAGTTTATGTAATAAAGTTTATGGCAGGTCATGCCTTGGGAGCAATGATGGTTTGACGTCCACATTATAAGAATAATGATGGTTAAATGTCCGCATTATAACTCTCCCTAGGGCCCATTTTTAGGCCCATACTTGTTGTGTGTAGGTCATCTAGGCCCATCTTTGTTATGAACAAAATCCATCACCACATAACTATTTAGTATAGTTCCATGATTCATGCTCATACACATCATATGTATTCTTTAATATGAGGAGTGACTGATCATAGTATATGCCTTCGGGCAGATTGTTTATGGGCCCCCTGATAGGCGGAGTTGCCCTTCATTAGCGCAGTACGTGCAAGATTATTGCATGACTGATAGTGTGATTCATGCACTTCTCATTTGTATGACATGATTACTATATGCCCTAGCGACATCAGGGCTATGACCTCCACAGGCACATCGTGGATGGCAGGATTAGACACCGAAAATATTATTACTAAGCATCATGGCGTTATAGATGTCTCTAGGTGAAAATCTCTAAACCTGATGGTACTAGAGGATGACTCCAACGTCGAGATCGAGTGGATACATGAGCGCACGAGGGCCGAATACCAAGCGAAAATGTCTCTCATTATGTCGTGGTCGGTTGGAAAGGGGTGTGGCCTTACTCGCCCAAGGATAGGGGGCATTGCTAGGCTGAGTTTGACTGGCTCATAAATGGGTCCGCTATCGATGTGCCGGATAGATATTGGCAAACTATTGATCAGGCGGATAGTGAGATTTCTTACGCTCACTTGGACTACTCGCCTGGGAAAGGGGCAGTGCCATTTGGAGTATATTAAATCCTGATGATTATCCAGAATGAGAACTGTATTGATATTTAATTAGTTGTGTTAATATGTGGATTTGGATGAGGATTGGCATGCTTAATTTGCATCTCACATCGCATGATCTTGATATGACTGATAACATTCATATCCTGCACCACAAAGCCTTGGTACGGCTAATTGCATTCATGTATCCATCAGCATGATTCTGCATTACTCTAACCTTACATTCTGAGCACGCTCATATTGCGCACACACTTACACCGCCCTTTAAGCTTTTTATAAGCTTATGCATGATCGATGTGTACAGGTTATGCCAGGACGCAGTCGTAGCCTCATCGCAGTGGGAGTGTGCAGTCGAGTTTTAGGAGTTTTTATTATTATCATTATCTTGTATTTTTCTTCGTACGCATTGTACTTAAAGTTTTTTATCATAGTGGATTTTGTGATGGTGTTCATGTGGTTATTGTTCATGGGTTATGCTTATGGTTATGCTTATATTGAATCAAAATCATGTTTGAAATCCTCCTTGTAGAATTTCAGGATCAGAACCTGGTGTATGGGTGTCAGGAGCCGAGAATGGGGTACTATGGAGGCTGTCAACGCCAGATTCGGCAATCAGAAATCTTGTGAGCATAGTTCTGAGTTTGGGGCATGACATTCTGGGTCAAATGCAGTCTGACCCGATACACCACTAGAAAAGTGGAATTTCTTCCACGATTCCCACCCATCTCAAATTCGAACAGGATCGTGTATCAGTTGTTGATGGTGGCCCACTAATAAATCGTCCTAGGAATCCAAACCATCCATCTTTTACAGATGGGCCCACCAACCTTATCCATAACAAAATACATGACCGAAAGTCAAATAACAAGAGTCTTTCAATGACCAATCAAACGCTGCAAGGAGAGAATGCTGACGAGGTGAGAAGAACCACGTTCGCGGGTGCACTGGTGAATCTGACTATTCGGAATGGTCGGTTGCCACCAGCGCACACAAGGGAGTCCTTGTCAGCCCTACTATTTCTATAAGAAGCTCCCCCTACTCGTCGAAAAGCGGTGAAATCCTTTTCACTTGTAGCAAAACCCATCCCAGCCATTACTCGTTCTCTAGCTTCGCATGAATGATCTGGGACGTCCAAAATAGGGCTACCAGATATTTTTTGTAGTAGTCGAGAAAATGGCAAGAACTTGAAGCGGCGCCTCAGTTTTCGGTTACAGCAAGTCATCTTAATCAAACAGTCCACTTGTACCATAAGATGGACCCCATGTTGTTGTTAGGACATATCAAGACCGTCCAAACGGTCCTAATCTATGGATAAACCATCCAATGTGAAATCACCATTATCGGCCGATCATCTTCCCCAAAACGACTGTGGGACCCACTTTTTGTGATAGCCACCCTTCCTCTGATCTGAAACATCCATCGTGTGGCCTACCATCTCTAATGTCCATCAGAATTTAAATATGAAATCCATGCACAAGATCCGACTCATGGGGTGATCCTGAAGGCTAGTTGTTCTCAGCTATTACGAATTAGTTTCGCGTTAATCTTCATGATTAGTCATGGAAATTTCCAGAAGAAGGAGGGTCATAAGTAGTCGGATTTAGGGCGTCTTTCGAGGAGGCTTAAGAAAGAAATAGAAGGAGATAAGAGGAGAGAGAGAGAGAGAGAGAGAGAGAGAGAGAGACAGAGAGAACGGCCACTATTGCGTGTTGCAGGCTCTGTAGCAACTTGCCTCGACCCTTCTAACAAATGAGTCAGCATCAGCCTAACTCGCTCTTTTACTGAGAGTGAGGAAGGAGATAGAGAGGAGAAGAAGAGAGAAAGGGGAGAAGGAATGTGGCCAGTGTGAGTCTCAGCTGTCCGTCCATAGTCAGCCCATCTCACTGGGAGTGTTGCTCGAATCCTCGACCCAACACGCCAGGACCTGTTTCACCCAGCTCAAATCACCAGCCCTACTCAGGTAACCGCGTCTAACCTCCCACTGTTTCTTTTGGATTTCATCCGCTCGATCGTCTGGGTTCACAGTCTCTTCAACTCGGTCATGAGACCAGTGACTCAACTCGACATTTTGAAGTGTGACCCCTAATCTAAAACCGTGGCCATGATCGGTCTGTATCGAGCCTGGATCAGCGTCTTGAATCAATCGCAAATCCCTTCTCGACACTACATGCTACTAAACAAAAAGGTCTCGACCAAGTCTTATCACTACTGAATCAGTGACTCAATTTCCTTTTGACCTAAAAGCCTTGACTTGGTTGGGCCTAGGTAGCAACTCGCCCCAGTTAAACTTAAGCCCTGCCAAGGACATTCCAAATTTTCCCATTTAGGGGTTGACCCGATCATTTAACCCAACTGAGTCAACTCAGTGCTCATTGTCAAGCTGACTCAGTCAGTTTTTCAACTGAGCCAAGCTGACTCCAACCAATTATGCATGACTATGGGAAGCAATAGGTTCAATGGATATTTACTCTGACCCAGTAGTTAATAAAACTCTTGAAACTGACTCAACTAGTTGTTAGTTAAGAACCTTAACCAAGTCGACTCGGTCGTGACTCACCAGTGTTTTATAACAATTTCTCCAAGTACAACTGTAACACCCTAAAAATTGGGGGTCGTGTAGAAACCCGACTCCCGAGTTCCAGAACATCACTTATGCAACAAATATGCTTATGATTTAATGTTGACTGAGTTAGAGCATTAACATGAGTAAGATTATACCAACACTGCAATTCATACTCCAAATCCAGTGATAAAACGCAATCGGAAGACTGAAAGATATATATATATATCACTGTATGAAAATAAAATAATCTCAAACTGTCTTCAAAGTATGAATACATCTCTGAGTCGCATATGCATATCATAAAGCAAAAATAAATGTCAGGTGATAGTCCAACTAGCACAAGTCCCACTGATCCAGTCCGTCTATACGAAGCCATCGGAGAACTGCATATACGAGAACTCGTCCCAATCCTCGTAGTAATCCGAATCCGCGTCCTGAATCGCCTCGACACCTACATCTAAGACAGAGTCCGGTAGGTGTTGCAAATACCGTCCCATAACATGGGAGTGAGTGATCAACTCAGTGGAATCATAGAGCAAAGATTAGCATGTTATCAAATCAATCACGCGATAATAGTAAAGCAAACAATCAAACATTCCTAGATTCTGTTATTAATGCAAGCATGAAATGACATGATAGATGCCCTCACCAACATTCTCCCTCATACGGCACCATCTTACGCCCGCGGCATGCTTTCTTCCCACAGTGCTCCACATCTTCCAGGCACATGCAGTGCGATATGGATATGATTACCGAGTTATTATTAATCATTTCATACAGTAGTATTGGAAAACTAAGGTACCTTCCTTGTATCAATCCCAACACAGATCCTGTCTAGGGTCATCACTCCTAGTAATCTCATACGATGTTATATTTGTAGGTCGCTGCAAGGGCTGCCAGGCCTGTTGCTCGCACTCGTTGCACCGCTCCCCCATCACCTTATCAATACAGGCCTAATGTACTCTTGTTGCTACGGAAGGGTCATTGCCTACCGTAGACTCAGAATACGCTCGAGGTCACTACAAAAGGCTCGTCACCAATCAGAGTAGGCCGACAGCTCAAATGTAGTGTCCCATACCACAACAATCGACTCACGAGTCAAATGTGCTCACTGGTCACTACGGGGAGGTTTTTGCCCCCATCGAAGGTCAACAGCTCGACTACGGTATCCCATACCACCATGCCTGGCTCATGAGTCTTTATGGATTAAGGTACCATGGTTAACAGGGTTTTCAATGGTAAGTTCAGTACCCTAGGTTCAAGCAGTTATGACTCATACATGGTGAACATACAATGGCCAATCGGGTTACTTGACGAGCTCAACTAGTATGAGCGCATCTCAAGCTGAGCGACATGAAGTGCATGAAACACTTCGTATGGCCTAACCACTGCCGCCTGCCCAAGACACGAATCGCGTTCATCGACGCGTCCTTCGTGGCAAATAGAAGCCAACCACGAATTTAATCCATTACCGACTGCCTGGACTAGGTCATAGCCCCAAGCATTTGTATATCAACATCAGTAAGCATATAAGAGTAACAGAAATGAATATAAATAATACAACCATGTTGTCACATGTTATAACATACAACAACAAATCAAGCAACACATGCATTTCATATATATAATGAAATCAATACATATAGCTAACATGATGGAAATCATATACATCAGCATATTAATTGAGAATTCAATCTCAAAACTAACTCACAACATCATTTACTTAATACATACTAATACAAACATTTATACAAACACTTTGTCTACACACTTTAGTATAATAGCGTATGTCGACTCAAAGTGTGATTAGGGTAAATCTTTTCGCCAAACAGATCATACACGCATTCCTAATATCATAACATGACAAATAGCCATGGCAATCATTTCAGAAAAATATGGACATAAACAGTATTTCCTACAAATACTTAAAATACCCTAAATCTCATATTTCCCGTACACAGTCGAAACAGAAAACGGACAACATGTTCTACATGTCAAACTGCGTTTTCTTCGATAATCTACTATTAAACGACATTGAAAGCTTTGAAATCAGTCAATCAAAGCGTCTAAAATTCTCACCTTTCGCCTTAGACATGTATCGATTCGAACAGAATTTCTACGCTTCGTCAACGGTGTTAAGGCGACCTAATGCACAAGATACGTAAGCTACTTCGCTACTCGCATCAAGAAAATCCGTAAAACAGCTATAGGTTAGGGTTTTCTTACCAAGAAGTGCATTGGAATCACTGGGAAAATGATTTGAATGCGGTAATTAATCACGGGTAGCAGCTGTAGCAAGTGGCGGGAAAAATCTCCTACAACTCTCTCACAATCTCTCACTTTCTCTCTCTCTCTCTATCTAGGGTTTTAAGCAAATTCGGATGGGAGAGATATGTGAGGGTTTAAGGCCCTTATATAGCCTAAAATCTAACCTAAATAGACTTGGGACAAATGTATACTTAAGTTATAACCAAATCGGGACTTTTTCAATCTAAAAGAGCGTTTCGGGAGGTCCCTGGCCGAACGCGATCGGACTTAAGCTCTTGGTCACCGGATGTTATTCACACCAAGTTTTCAGTCCGGTAGAGTTCGCAGATCGCACGTGGCGGTCCGGTTTCAGTTCAATGGTCATCGTACCTAAATCAAGTCTACAAGTCTCATGACATGAAAGAGAAATTTTTTCTGATCCGATGGTAAAATTTGGCTGAATTCTGACGGTCAGAATGCTTAATAATAACGCGCAACGATACGTGCCAGATTTAGAATTAATTTCCTAAACCTTTAGCCATTTCTCACTCTCTTCAGTCCAGGCTCAATGAAATAGCCTCAGAACATCGGTTAGGCTTGATTTTCGAAATGATTGTCAAGTCCAGCTAAGCGGTCACAACGGTCTAAGATTGTAGATATCGGACTTTCGACGCACGGTCTAAATCCAATACGAAGTTTCAAAGGGTTCTTGAGAGCAAACGGGTTTAGAGTTTGAACCTAGGTTTCAGGGTATTATAGCGTCATTGATTCTACAAGTTTCGGGTCTTGCAGAACGTATTTAAAGCCATCAGGGACAATTTCACAGCTAATCTAGCATAGCGCTAGCTAACTTATGCTTAATTTCTAAAGGAATTAATCCTACGTGATTTCTGATCGAGTTGGTACTCTCGAGTCTCTGTACAGATTTTTCTAAGGCGTTACAACAACCAACAACCTTCTACCTTAGAAGACACTCCTACTTGCAATTTGACCAATCAAGATCTTTACATCAACATCTCACGACAAGAGAAACTTCCAATCTAGGTGAGGGATATCCCACATGGCTTCCTCGTTTCATGGAATTCTAAGATAGTTTGAACTTAAATATATAATAACATCATGATGGTGTGAGTGGTAATTATGTCTCTTCTAATTTTAATTGATGATCATGCCCCTATTCCATCTTATAAGAATTGTGTTACACTCATTATGCTACACTTAGAATTGCTTATATCCATGTACATTCCCACTAGTTACATCATGAGGTAACATTTGAAAAATGAATTGCTACGTTACCCTTATCCATGTTGAAATATTCATAGAATATCAAACATATTGAGTTAGTCCTTAGTTTCATATATGGATGAAATATATGTGGACTATTATATTAATTTCTATAATTCATGTCATACAATTGTTCTACAATTAACAACTATGTGTTTAGGAGTTAGCCTTGCATTCTCGATATTTTCCTAGTAATGGTTAGATTTGGATATAGCCTTATTTAAGGTGAAAAGAGACATGATGCTTCCATTTCTTTTATCTCACAAGTGGTGCAAAGAATGCCAAGGGTGGACTATCACCTTTCTTTAAGAAGGGTAGTAGACTTGTAATTAATTTAGTATGCTTTAATTGTCACATTTGTGGGTCCTCACTTGTACCTAAAGAAAACAATTGAATTTATATTGAGCTGATATTTGAATGTTAAATATCCTATTAAAGAACTACAAGTCTTGAACATGCTTATGAGAGTCATCTTGTTAATCCTATGGAATGTGTATGAGCATCATGGTACATGACATTCATGCATGACATATGAGCTTTTCCGAGTGCTCAATGTAAGTCATTTGAGTTTAACTGAACGTTCCAACACTTTAGTTTAACTCACAGAACTTCTGCATTTGAGTCACTTTGGGCGCTTTTCTTTTCATGAGGCTTGTCCAGGATTAGACACTCCTCGTGTGTACCTCGTGTATTTTTTTAGGAGATATCCTTGGGCGCACTCACCTGCATGGTCTTTTCCAGGTGGCTAGTTCTCATTGGCCGTATCTTTGAATATTTTTCCTAGTGACTAGTTCTCCTTGGGCGACCCCTTTATTTTGACAGCTGGATGTGCATCCCCAAATATGTGACTTGAGCATACATTCATATACGCATACATTCATTTATAATTTCATGATTAGTCTCCTGGTAATTTGAATATGCTGATTCAAACTATTTTGGAATGACATGGTATGCATGAATCCTTGAGGAAAATTCTCACTGAGTTTTCACTCACTCTATAGTGCGGTTGCATCAAATAGAAACAGGTATGATGAACAAGTGAAGACCCCTATGATGGGATCCCAGGGATGGTTGGGCAGGAGTTCGGCAAGGAGGGCCTCTATACCGATGTAGTTGAGTCATTGGAGCTCAATTAATATCTTAGAATTTACTTGCTTTAATATGTCAGGCTTTGTGTTCTGCTTGAATTGTAATAATAAGTCCTTACTGTGGGATCTCATTTTGGCTTCCATTTACATGTATTAAACTTCCTTGTTGTTACTCTTGATATTCTTAGTTTATACAGTGGTTGCTTTACTTTATGTTTATGGCCCATTTTATAACGTAATACTCGGGTTCTCAATGAGGGACGACTATCCTCGGGTTTTGAGAACCAGGGTGTTACATAAGCAAACTGGTAAGTGATTATATGTAAGGCTAACCTACACGGGACTATATATATAACCTTCAAACGTGATAAGCTTGATGTCTGGTGTGTGTGGTGTGTACATGAGCTTTATTGCACAAGTGTGTGGACTTAGCAAGGCTCATCATCATTACCTGTTTCAAGCCAACTAATGCCCATTCATCCATTGTTGTTCTTTTAACTTATAATTTCTGATACTAATAACTTAGGTATTAGTGAATCAAAGATGGACTAGCCTCGTACACTAAAAGTAGCACTTGGAGCAGTGAGGGGCCTTGCATATCTACATTCGAAATTTAGCGGGGCAAACAAAAAATTAAGCAGGGCAAACATGAAATAGAGGACCGAGTACTCACGTTCCATAATAGATGAGAATGATACATGAATTAAGGAAATAATGAGTAAGCAATGCGTTCATTTTTTAAATAAACAACTAGAAAGAGTAAGCTCATATGGATTAGGGCTTCAAAGATACGAATGACTTCATGTGGTGCTCACTACATTCAGCGATGCTATCTATCATGGAATTGAGTGAGGCAAGCATGAAAATTTAGCGAGGTAAGCTAGAAATAGAACGAGGCAATCATGAAAATTAAGCGAGGAAAACTAGAAATGGAGTGAGGGAAGCATGAAAATTCAGCGAGGCAAGCAATAATTTAAGGGAGAGAAACATGAAATTGAGTGGGGCAAACGTGAAATTGAGCAGGGCAAACATGAAATTGAGCGGGGCAAAGTGGAAATTAAGCAGGGGAAACATGAAACTCAGCTAGGCAAAGTGGAAATTGATCGAGGAAAACTAGAAATTTAGCAGGGCAAAGTGAAAATTGAGCGGGGCAAACTAGAAATTCAATGGGGCAAGCATGAAAATCAGCAGGGAAGACATGAAATTCAGCAGGGCAAATTGAAAATTAAGCGGGGAAAACATGCAACTCAGCAAGGGAAACATGAAATTCAGTAGGGCAAACATGAAATTCGGCGAGGCAAATATGAAATTCAGCGGGGCAAACTAAAAATTCAGCGGGGCAAACATGAAATTCAGCAGCGAAAACATGAAATTTAGCGGGGCAACGCAAACATGAAATTGAGCGGGGCAAACATGAAATTCAATGGGGCAAACTAAAAATTCAGCAGGGTAAACATGAAATTCAGCGGGGCAAACATGAAAATAGAGGGGCAAACATGAAATTCAGCGGGGTAAACTGAAAATTCAGCAGGGGAAACATGAAATTCAGCGGGGGAAACATGAAATTGAGCAGGGAAAACTAGAAATTCCACGGGGTAAACATGAAATTGAGCGGGGCAAACATGAAATTCAATGAAAAAAACATGAAATTCAATAGGGCAAACTAGAAATTCAGTGGGAAAAACATGAAATTCAGTGGGGCAAACTAGAATTTAAGCGGGGCAAATTGAAAATTAAGTGGGGCAAACATAAAATTGAGCAGGGCAAGCATGAAATTAAGCGGGAAAAATATGAAATTCAATGAGGAAAACTAGAAATTGAGCGGGGCAAACATGAAATTGAGCAAGGCAAGTATGAAATTGAGCGGGGCAATCACGAAATTCAGCGGGGAAAAGTGGAAATTCATGTCCCCTGAAATTGTAATTGGTTCTTCGATCTTAATGAGAAGCTCTAAAGGTAGTTTTATAAAAATAAAATAAAATAAAATAAAATAAATAGAAATTCAGCAAGGGTAACATGAATTTCAATGAACTTGAAATGTAATTGAACTAGCCTAATACATAATTGAAATGCAATTGAACTAGCCTAACATGAATTTTAATGAACTCGAAATGCGATTGAACTAGCTAAACATCAAATTCTAAGGTCATTACTCGGGGAATTCAACCTAATGGCCTGGCTCATCCTTAGTCTCAAGTGTTTTCTCCCTTTTGTGGTAATGTAGCAGCTATGAAATGCAATAATATATACTGACCATCTTATGCCTTTAGCATTGTTATGTTATTTAGGCTACAAAATTTTACAATAATATGGCAATGACTATAAGCATGCTCGGGCAATGGCGGTAAGTAGGCTCAAAGTGGTTCTTAGTCTCTGTTGCACGACCAAACCATCTAACTCTACATTTCTCCATCTAATTACCTATTGGTGCTACTCATAATTTCACTTGAATATATTCATTTTTAATTCTATTATTCCCTATCTTGTCAATCATCCATCTCAACATCCTTATTTCAACTACACTCTTCCCCATGAACATGTTGTTTCTTAACTCATTGATTGTAATCAACATATGTAATAGACTATCAGATAGCGCTTGATTGTAATCAACATATGTAATAGCCTATCAAATTGCACTTATGGGAGTTTTACACTATCATTGTCGATCCGTAGCCCAGATAAAGGAGGATTGCATCAAGTTGTTGGCCAGCATCAAACCTACACCACAACATTCATCAAGATATTGTGATTATATGGAAATAATCAACTAAATTGAACTATATGCTCACTTTAGCCTCAAATTCACATAATCATTTAATATTTTCATGTGTTGTTGTTTTTGCCCTGCTCAATTTTTTTCAAAAAAAATATTCATGCCTTAGAAAGATGATTTGAGTCCTATATACAAAGTAACCCAAAACTTTCATGCATAGGTATCTGGGGATGATTTATGGGATCTGTCACAGGGTAGCCAATCACACAATCATAGAACTGATAATTTCTTTATTGTTGAATTCTAGTATCATGATCTATTAGCTATAATTTCAAGGCCATTAGTAAACATCAAACATGAAATTGAGCAGGGCAAACATGAAATTCATCCGGAGAAATTGAAAATTCAACGGGGCAAACTTGAAATTGAGCGGGCAAACTAGAAATTGAGCAAGGCAAACATGAAATTGGGTGGGAAAAACATGAAATTGAGCGGGGCAAATAGAAAATTGAGCGGGACAAACATGAAGTTCAGCAGGGCAAACATGAAATTTAGCGGGGTAAAAATGAAATTCAGAGGGGCAAACTTGAATTTTAGCGGGGCAAATAGGAAATTGAGTGGGGAAAACATGAAGTTTAGCAGGGCAAACATGAAATTGAGCAAGGCAAACATGAAGTTCAATGGGTCAAACATGAAATTCAGCGGGATAAACATGAAATTGTGCGAGGCAAACTAGAAATTGAGCGGGGCAAACATGAAAATCAACGAAGCAAACATGAAATTCAGCGAGAGAAACATGAAATTCAGCAGAACAAACATGAAATTAAGCAGGGCAAACATGAAATTCAACGGGGCAAGCATAAAATTGAGTGGGGTAATCAAGAAATTCAGCGGGAGAACTGAAAATTCAGCGAGGGTAACATGAATTTCAATGAACTTAAAATGCAATTGAACTAGCCTAACACATATTTGAAATACAATTGAACTAGCCTAATATGAATTTCAATGAACTTGAAATGCTATTAAAGTAGCCAAACATTAAATTCTAAAGTCATTACTTAGGGAATTCAACTAATCATGAACCGAGATTGTTGGCGACAACTCGAGCATATTACCAAGAAGTAGGTCAAATTGACCAAGAACTCTTAAAATTTGAAATCATTTTGATCCATATTGTAACACCCGTATCCTAATCCGTACTGTTCTGTCGCTTTCTGCGATCCTTCTCGTCAAATTTCGACGATCTACTACCTGTAACTGACTTTGCGCACGACCGTAAGTCGTATCCTATACTTTTGAGTCAGCTTAATCCGAGACTTGTATCATTGCGACCGCACCGTCGCCGCGGTTCCAACGCCACGACTCATGTACCGATCTGATACCCTGACTAAGAGATGTGAGCTGACGTTTAGTTCTAGAAAAAACACCGCGCGTTGTAAACTCTAAGAGAATCTCTACAATATGTCAAATCAATCCCATCAATCACCTCTCATGTCAAGTACACACACAACCATGCTTTCTTTCTTCACAAGTTAAGCAGACTCAAAAGTTAACTAAGCTCTCACCTCACCCATCACTCACATCACACATCACTCACCCTTTCACCCATCACACCCATCCATCACCTCTCTTTCAACCATCCCATTTCTCTCATTTCTCAACATTTTTCAAGCCAAGCAAGAGCATCCCATGTCTAAGCTCTCTTCCATGTGAGAGAGTGCATGTTGGTGGCCCACTTCTCATCCCAAATCTCTCATCCCAGCCATCCATTCTTCATCTTCCACCATCAAAGTGAAGCACTATGAGACCGGCATCCCGACGGACCAAGAAGATCAAGTGGTGGGTGCATCTATAGGCTAGTTTTCATGATTTTAAGATAGGCCAAGTGAGGCCTACCGATCAATGGCATGGATCTCACTTGGGACTCTAAGATGTGGCCAATGGCCCATCTTGATCATCAATATCATTCCATGATGGGGCCATTCTCCATGGACCCCATCATGATGTTTACTTTTCTTGCATTAAGAGGTCATATAGACCGTTCATTTTGGATGGAGAGGGATCTCCACCGTTGATCTTTTATTTGGATGGCCCGTATGCAATGGGACCCAATGATGTATGATTGGATGGTTGAAATGGAGGGCCCATAGTACTGGGGTCCCTCCATCATGCGTGTCCCACTCTTTTACTCTCTCTCTCTCTCTCTCTCTCTCTCTCTCTCTCTCTCTCTCTCTCTCTCTCTCTCTCTCCTTTTTATTTATTTTTCTGCTATGTTGATGTGGCTATGTGGCCCACTTGAATGAGCCCCACCATAAAATATGTATTTTATCCAAGCCATCAGTAGGTGGGGTCCACTTTAGACATGTTATACCTACACCATATAGCCATGTGGTGAACGACCTAAAGCGGGGCCCACCTTGTATGCATGGGTGCCCAACCCGTCCAGCGTCCAAGGAGGCTAGACGTTGGCTGAAAACACAAATATAAGCTTTGATTCAAAGTTATTTGAGTGGGCCACGTGTGTAGGCATCATCTTGATGTATAGGACCAATCCACGCCGTCCATTCTATTCCCCATTTTATTTTAGGCGTTGAGCAGAAAAATGGAGCTAATCCACTCATCGGGCAGGCCATACCTTTCAAAACAGCGATTCTCACCGTTTAAATTTACTTTGATTTTTGTTACACGCTGAAATATATACGATATGGGACTCGTTTGGTCTGTCTCGAGGCATAGAATGCAATGGCTGGATTGAATTTTTCGAATATGGCCCCTACATGAGAAAAACCGCGGAAAGATTGATTTTCAAAAAAAAATAAAAGGGGCATGCAGCAGAACGCTGCTACTGCCAGAAGGCCGCAGGCAGCGCCTGCTGCGCTGGGACGGTTGGCCAGGGACTGTGGGTCCCATATGTGGTCCCCACCATGATGTATGCTTACTATCTACATCGTTCATTGGGTGGCCCACTCCCTGAAGTGGGCCCCATCCCAAAAAAATCAGCCATTTATGTAACTCAGGTGGCCCACATTATAGGAAAACAGTGGCGTTGAACGGCTACCATTGGAGCCCTTCTGGGCACCACAGAAGTTTTGGAATCAACATGAAATTCGTTTTTACTCTTCATCCAGGTCTGTGGACCTCATCAACGGATTGGATGGTATATAAACATTATAGTGGGCCCCACGTGGGACCCACCTCCTTCAAGTTGATGGGTTGGTGCGTCTTGCACCAGCCATTTACCTGGTGGAATGACGTCACCAGGTTTCCCATGGGGTATGTATTATACCACACTGTCCAAACCATCTGATGGTGGGCCCTCCCACGATGTATCTATCTATCTAAACTGTCCATCCACTTGGTGGATTCAGGACCGTCCATCTGCTGGACGGTCAACACCCCACCCCTGATGTCAATGTTACATCTAAACCGTCCATTCATTTGGTGGAACTCAGGTGGTCCACGCTACAGGAAACGATGGTGGATTGGAAGTTTACCATTGGAGCCCTCTGGTCACAGAGGTCTTGGTTAAATATAATATTTATTTATTTATTTGTTTATTTTGGTCAGTGTGACCCTATCAACGTTGGATGGAAAATGAATGTTATGGTGGGCCCCACATGGGACCCACCTATGAAGGGTTTGGATTGGCTGGTGTACCACACAACAAACCTATAACTGTGATGTGGTAGGTTGTGTGGAGCCCACCTTGGCGCTATGTGTGGGGTCCTCTCTCATGGATGTGTTGCATCCAAACCGTCCAACCTTTTGGCAAGCTTATCTTACAGCTTGAGACTAAAAATAAGGCAGATCTATATTCAAGTGGACCCTACCGTGGTATATGTATGAGGCCCATCTTGATTCAATTGTGCTCATCCATTGAGGCCCACCTTGGCATGTGTATAGGGCTCCGTTTGATTTAACTATGACCATTCATTGAGGCCTACTTTGGTATATATCTAAGGCCCATGGGATCAAGCCCATTTGACATATATAATGCCCATGGGACTAAGCCCATTTGACACATATAAGGCCCATGGGATCAGGCCCATTTTAATGTATTTTAAGGCCCATGGGTCGAAGCCCATTGTGAAGTATTAAGGCCCGTGAGTTGAGACCCACTGTGATGTGTATAGGACCTATGGGTTGAGGCTCATCTTGACGTATTTGTGGCCCATTATTGAGGACCACCCTGGTATATGCATGAGGCCCATTGTTGAGGTTCACCTTGATATGTATGAGGCCGTGTTAAGGCCCACTTTGATGTGAATGTAAGGCCCATGACATGAGACCCATTTGATGTATTTGTGGCCCGTGGTTGGGGCACACTTTGATATATAAGGCCCATGGGTTGAGGCCTATTGTGATGTATTCAAAGGCCCATGGGATATGACCCATTGTAATGTACATAAGGCCCCTTTAATGCGGCACACTTGATTTACCAAAGGCCCATATGATGTGACCCATTTGATGTATTTAAGGACCATGGGTCGAGGCCCAATGGGTTATCCTTAGAGTCCATTGCAATGTGCGATTTCTCCATGGGTTGTGTAATGTTTTATGGCGGGTCATGCCTTGGGAGCAATGTTGGTTTGATGTCCACATTGTAAGTATAATGTTGGTTAAATGTCCGCATTACGACTCTCCCTAGGGCCCATTGATAAGCCATACTAGTTGTGTGTAGATCGTCCAGGCCCATCTGCATTGTAAAGATAGTTCATCACTTTATAACATGCCTAGTATAATTCCATAATTCATGACCATACGCATCATATGCATGCTTGATATGAGTAGTGACTGATCATAGCATATGTCATTGGGCAGACCATTTGCGGGACTCGTTATGAGACGGAGTGCCCCACATCATCACGCTATACGCGTTGGATTGCTGCATGATTTGGCGGTGTGATTCATGCATTTCGCATTTGTGTATCATAATCACTGCACGCCTTAGCGACATCAGGGTTATGACCTCCATAGGCACATCGTGGACGGCTAGATGGGACACTAAAAATATTTGGTTCTAGCACTATGGGGCACGTAGGATGTCCTTGGGTGAAAATTTCAGAACCTCTGAGGCCAGGAGTAGCCCCAACATCTAAACTGAGTGAAACATGAGCGTCCGAGTGCCGAATACCAGTAGGCCGCGTCTCCCACTGTGTCGTGGTCGGTTGGGAGGGGGTGTGGCCTTACCCGCCCGAGGGAGGAGGATATAAGCTAGGCTGAGTATGACCAGCTCGTAAATGGGTCCGCTATCGACGAGCCGGGTAGGTATTGGCAGACTACTGGCTAGGCGGATAGTGAGGTCTCTTCCACTCGCAGGGCTGTGCAGCCAGGGAGGAGGTAGTCAGTGTAGAGTGTAATAGACCCCGGTGATGATCCCAAAGATTAACCGTATTGATACGTGGACTTCATATGAGGACTGACATGATAGTATGATACCACATCACTGTTGCACATGTGGACAGGCGCACGTGGGCGGACGCTGATGTGGGCAGGTGTGATGTGGGCGGGGCTGAGGCCTGGGCGAGCTACCAGCATTTGGAAAGCTACTGTGCTGACAGGCTACTAAGCAAGAGTTGCGCACTCATTCATTCATCCATTCACTATCCACTCGGGCTGGTGGTGCATAACTATTTGTTACGTGTACCTTCGCATAGCCAGGATTTCGGTTGGGCGCGCGACTAACCTGAGATCAGGAGTTTATCATATTGTGTCTGACTATCCAAATTTAGGTATGGGACTAGTTTGGATAGAATTTCCTTGTGATAGACCCCATAGCTTGCGATACTTCGTACTATCATCCCGACTTCACATTTCAGCATAGTCATTTCATTCGCATCGCATATTACATTGTATTCGCAGTACTTAGTATTATAGGTTACGATGTTTTGCACTTATATGGCCTGGATGAGATTGATGATATTTATGGCTCATATGGATTTGTATATTGCATTGCATCATCAGCATCTGTTATTGTCTTATTAAGTTTTGCATTGTATGGCCTTGGTATGGCCGATGGCATTCATGCCTTGCATCACATAGCTTTGGTACAGCTAATTGTATTCATGGACTCACCGTATATTTTCTCATCACTCTGATATCATATGATTCATGATCTTGTCAGTATTTCTGCTTATTCCGATTTTTTATGATTTATCAGCCTTATGGTATACTTGGCACTTATCTTGTGCACACACTTTCACCACCCTTTAAGCTTTCTATAAGCTTATGCATGATAGATGCGTGCAGGTAGCGTTAGGTTGCAACAGTGTTGAGCTTGGAGCGTGCAGCTGTCTTCTGAAGCTTGATTTCGATATATGTATTTCTCTTTCAGCATTGTATTCAAATGATTATATTAGTGGATATGTGATGATGATGTTGCCTTTGTGAATTGGGTATACTTGTGGTTATGCTCCATTACAAAAAAAAAAAAAAAATCATACTAAAATCCTCCTTATAGGATCCCAGAATCAGAATCTGGCATGCGAGTGCCGGGATCCGAGAATGGGGTATTACGGAGGCTGTCGGCGCCGGATTCGGCGATCGGGATTCCTGTGAATCCGATTTCCGAGTTTGGGGCGTGGCACATATGCTTTTATCGTGCTGAGTTAACTAAACTGGGCCCAAGATTCAACTTGAATGTATGTGGACTATCCATGACATTCATCCATTTTTCTATCTATATTAAGGGTTTGAGCCCAAAATTCGATTTCATTTGCTACGCCCCACAATGATGTTTTATTTGTAATCTATCATGTTCATCGGATGATGTGTACATATATGAACCAAAGGCTCAGATGCAAGCTTCATCCAACAGGCAATATATGAAAATATACCTATGATGCGTGCTTTATTCGGTGGACCGGCCATTTTCAGAAGATGAGGAAATGCTGATGTATGTAGAGGACGTAATCCAACAGAAGAATGGTGCGATCCAGTGGAGGGATTTTCATACCGGAGAATATGAGTTTTTTATATTTATTAGTGGAATGGGGTGAAAGTAACTGTAGTGAAAGGAGGGGTATTTTCATCCTCAATTTCACTGTCAGTCCCTTAAAATCGCTGTTGGTAGGAGCAGGTCTAAGTTTATATGTGAAGTTTGTATTGCTTCGTAAAAACAGCGGATAAAAGGTGGGGTCCACAGTTCGTAAAATTCTCGATTCCAAAAGGTGCCGAAATGCTACATGGTGCAGAGATGAAAAGCTACAGACCACAACATGCACATGCATGGTATTTAATACCCCACACAATCATGACTTTCTCCACTCTTCAAAGATACCTGTCTCACTTTTCATATATCTGTTGTTAAAGAGAAAAACTTTAAATACTCTGGGAGAGTGTGATACTTGATACACCGACACTTATAAATAACTTAAATATTGTATATACAGATATAATAATTTAAATCAAACCATCCAAATTATATATACCAGTTCAGATATATTATGAACTGGAAATTATGTTTATTTGTTTCTCCAATTAGTGGATTGATAGATGCCTATTAGACGGTTAAAAATAAAATATCTAACGGTACTTATTTCAACAAACAAGTTTCCACATATCAAAAGT
Source organism: Magnolia kwangsiensis (assembly GCA_037074715.1). Classification (NCBI taxonomy): domain Eukaryota; kingdom Viridiplantae; phylum Streptophyta; class Magnoliopsida; order Magnoliales; family Magnoliaceae; genus Magnolia; species Magnolia kwangsiensis. The sequence goes on along the minus strand of CM073572.1, from coordinate 184,820,822 downwards.
GAGGATTATTCAACCAATTTGATTTTTAGAGTGTAAATTAGATGATTTAGGTTCTACAAATTAGTCAGTCTAACTTGAGTTAACATATGCCATGCGTACCATTTCCAAGTGCCCTGGCATCAAGCGCCAAACTCAGCCAGAGGATCAAATTACTTCGCTTTATTGAAGGGATTATGATATATGGATCCTTCCTCGTATTTTCTTTTTTTTTGGGTTAGCTTGTTAGTACACACCCATGTCAGTACACACACTCCGTGTTAACCACCGAAGTGTTGAAAGGAGGCATCTCCAGTCAGTCTGCCGGTCGAGCTATGGATCTGGGTGTGCATGGATCTTTCCTCTTCCGACTGTGGGAGACTCTCGGGAGTTTCTAAAACCTGGTCAAGGGTGTCGAGTATTCACAGGCAGTGAAATCCCACTATTGCGTGTGTGTGGGGGTGTGTGTGCACGTGTGTTAAAAAAAAAAAAAACTGATTATGATATCTTAGTTTGTACCGTATAGCGGTGTGCATGAATGACATCGGTCCAAAACATCCATCCGGGCTACCCTTTCAATCCAGCACTCTTGACGGGGTATTCTTCAAAATTCACACCGAGTGAATGACGTTAGCCATCCAAAAAGTGGTACTTTTGTTACAACCGTTCGTTTTTCATCCTCAGGCAGTATGGTTATGTTCGTTTGATCAAACTGATTCTTAAAAGAGAGAGAGAGAGAGAGAGAGAGGCTCTCCCAAAGGACTATATTTTCTGACTCGACCGTCTAATTTCTATAATTTTAGCTAAGTGGACCATTAAGAGTGGGATCAGCCCCATGAACGATCAAGATCAGTGATCAGACTGTCCGCATGTCCAACACAACTAGTTTGCAGCATAATAGAGTGCCAGCTGTGTATAACAAAGCATTGTGGAAGTACCATTCAAACTCCAGCACTAAAATGCATTATCAGCTGTTACTGATCACATGTGTCCTTTCACAAAACACACATCACATGTATGCATTTCCTCTTTTCGGCCGCAATGTTTTTAGAATATGCTTATTCTGAAAAGTCGCGTGGGGCCTTCCACTGTGATGTATGGGCATCAAATCTGTCCAAAGGTTAGCTCAATTGCGTAAAAAATAAGAGGCATCCAACTATCATGTGGGCCACCACAGGAATTTCAAGGTTTTGTTTTTTGTTTTTTTTTTCAAAAAAAAAATTATTATGTGATGTGACCCATTTGTTAATTGTATAGGTTATTAGCTATTATGGAGTTTTATAACAATATAAATTAATAGAATCCTAATGTGATACATTCAGCAAAAAATTAAACTATTATATTATATATATATATATATATATATATATATATATATATATGTGTGTGTGTGTGTGTGTGGGGGGGGGGGGGGGGGGGGAGGTACTATGCGCTCAACCTCGTGGGTCCGTCTCTTGAGGTCGAGTGTGTGGGCCCACCGTGATGCATTTTGAACATCTACCCCATCAGTCAGATGCATCATTCCATTGTGGGCTTAGATCTCAAAAATCAAGTCAATTCATGACTTGTGTGGGCCACACCACATACAGAAGTGGAGAGGGGCCATGCACCGTTAAAACATTCATAATCATTTTAATGGCCCACCGAGATGTGGTTTGCAAATCCAACCCATCCATAATGTGTGTTCCACTAGGATGAGGGGTCATACCAAGTTTCAGCATCATTCAAAACTCAGGTGGGCCCCACCAATTGCTTTTACATGTTTTAACGGTGCCTTCAGATGATTTTAAATGGTATGGCCCACCTGAGTTTCGCATACGGCTGATTTTTGGGATATCCCATAATCTAAAGGGTACCCATCAAATGCATGGTGTTGATGGTCGACACGCATCACGGTGACGCCCACACAACTCGACCTCACTGGAGCTTATCGTGAGGTCGAGTGCATAGTACCTTTTCCCTATATATATATATATATATATATATATATATATATATATATATATATATATATATTAGAGGGCATACCTTATATAATTAGATTATATGATGAAATTTTATGATGATGAGTCATTGTTTGAACCGTCTAAATTTTCACTACACAATATCTCGCGATTAATAAAAAGTCAAAATTAATTAGGTTTAACATTTTCTCTCCTTAATTCCCTATAATGCATTATGCATTAATGAAACTAAGTACATATAATTGTAATGTTAAGTTAGAGAGAGACAAAGGACTCTAAATTTATAAATGATTTGCTCCAATCTGTCAAATGCTAATTGATTTCATGACCCATTCTTCTTTAATTAATTAAAAAATTCAAAAAAAAAAAAAAAAATCTTAAAATTTTATACTTGAAATGGAATCTTACCTTCTTTAAATGTAAAGAGACATCACCCGAAATACAAAAACATAAATACATTAGAGAAAATACAACGAGACTTAGACATATGAAAAGGTACTCTCTAGAAGAGATGAAAAGACATTTCTTGAAATATGAAAAGTCATGAGGTAAAATTACATTCACGAAAGCCCAAAAAAGTTGTATGCGTCCTTATATTTTCTAACATGGGCATGATTATTTTAAAATCCTACTATCATGAAGGATCTCAGGTTAGGTTGGATCGAATATATAAAAATAACATGGTAGTCCACACCATTAAAGATGGACTAACTTCAAAAATATGTTCTAGTCATGTGAGCTGGATTAGCATAACGATTGAGAAATCCCAATTTCATGGCAGGGTGACCCTTCTAGATGGCTTGACCCGCTGTGCAAAACGGGTCGTGGTCCCACCAACAAGAGTTGTAGAAGAAGCTTATTCTGCAAGGGTGCAGGTGATCCAGCGTACTTCCATTTCCGTCATTGTCTGTAAGGTAGAAGGATTGGACACAACGTTAATGCACGTCATGGAGTCCAATGACAGACGTCTGCTAGCCCCACATGCGCCCTGTCCACACGCAGCACACGTGCCAAATTAGCAAGTGTGTGATACATCTGTCTAGTGTATAGGTGATAAAAAAAGGGGGACTCATTTCATCAGTGTGGCCTACGAAATGAATGAAACAGATAATAGATTAAAAAAAAAAACTTAACCAACGGTCCATATTCAATGCGTGTGGTCTGCCTGAAGAGTGGACCGGCTCGGTTTTATATTTGACCAGTGGGGTCCACCTTATGCGCCACTCAGATGTCCTCCATACTTTAGGTTGGCACGTGCTTTACATGTAAATGTGCGTGTGGAGAGTTGTGTGGGGCTAGCAAGCTCACATTTTCAGTAAACTCAAATGACAATTTTTACCATATGTTTCAATGTACAAAAAATGAATAGAAATGTTAAGGACGACGTGATGATCCAGGCCGTTCATCTAGAAAGTCCCACCAGATATGGGCCATGTGTTCGAAATTGATGTAGAGCGGATTGCGGATAATTTCATGGCCAAGATAAACCAAAAAAGGCCCGACTGAAGATGGAGGTGATCTGGACTGTCAGAACTTAAAACAGGCGTATCTCGAAGATTAGAATAAGTTATCGGACGACGTACCATATATGATTTTTGGAGCATGATGAGCTACTTTAATCAACCAACCCACTACACTAGGTTGCCCACGTTGAATTTACAAGATTCCATTAGATCAATGACCAAAATTCTTATTTATTTTTATTGTTACTATTTTAACTTAGTTTCGATTTGATTGTAACTTTCTTATGTTGGGATTTAGGAGTTGTGTCCAACACAAAAAGTGCTTGAGAGAAATTAGGAGAACATCCACTACAAGAAAAGAGGGCTTTAGCCTCAGTTCAAAAATGAGGCTAAAAAGGTAAAAATTAAGGATATCTTTCGCCTCAGTTTTGCCTTAATTATCCAAACCGAGGTTGATACTCCCGTGGCTAAAGGTTTTAGCCTCACTTTTAGCAACCAAGGCTAAAATGACTTTTATAGCCTCGGTTCTTCAAGTGAGGCTAAAAACCTTTTTAGCTTCAATTTTCTCGAAATGAGGCTAAATTAAAATTTTAAACTCCATTGTTTTCAATTGAGACTAAATCCAAATTTTAGCCTCAATTGTCTCCAACCGAAGCAAAATCATTTTTTAACCTCGGTTCTCAACAACCGAGGCTAAAGCCTTTAGCCATGGGAATTTCAGCCTTGGTTATCAACAATCGAGGCTAAATTCAAGCCTCAGTTACAAATTGAGGCTAAAAATATTTTTTTTTTATTTTATTTTTTTAAATATTTATTTAATCTACTAATCCATTCATTCAATCCACTCATAAAACAATTAATCATGAAAGCCACAATACCAACAAAACAGTTAACAACAGTCTATTTAAAGTTTAACTTAATCAGACTGTTACACAACATTAGGTTCCACAAATAATACAAAATCATGGTCGTGCCTGTTATCACTGGTGTCGTCGTGCTTGGCGGACCCTGAGATAACACTGTCCGTCCATCTTCTGCTACTTCCAGGCCAACATCATCATTGCCTCCACCAACATTCCATTCAAATTGTGCGTAGTAGGGCCTACAACCTCAACAGGTAGCTCTAGCCTGCTGCTTGCAAGAGATGAAATGAAACTCTCAAACAAGAAATGAAATGCAGATGGATGTGTGTAGGGAAAGGAAAGAGAGTAGAATTGAGGATTGGAAGTGCTGGAAAGGAAACCCAAAAGGAGAATCTGATAATGAATGAGAAAACAGACAAAATGTGGATTATAGTACATTCTCACTGACTCAGATTTACTTAATGCAGCGGACCCCATCAGTTCCATGTTGCAGACTATCAGCCTCTAGAAATTGATAAAAACCACGATGAGGCAGGGGAAATAAACTTATGCATTATAATGGTTTGACCAAATTAAACACTTACTATTTTTACCATGTGCGCGGTTGAAATCACGATAGCCTATAAATAATAATAATAAGTTTACTATTTATAGGAGTTTTTGTAGGAGTTTTTGTTGTAGTATGGTTCGGAAACTTCTTTCGAGGCTTAGTATTTCTATTTAAAGGATTGTAAACCTATTTAATTGGATCATCAATCAATTAATAAATTTCTAAAAATTATTTTTTATTTTCTTCTTTTACCCGTGCATTCAAGGTATTTATATGAGTTTAGAAAAGTCCCCTAGACTTGGAACAGTTATCACTACAAGAAAGACTGTGCTCGGCTTCTACACTTCCTCCCCTTTAGACCTTACTAATCAGAGATCCCTATTGTCCATACAAAGGTGAGTTAGAGAAAGTGATCCTCCTTGACATTGTATGGATGGAAATTTTCACATTGTGGCTGATAGCTTCATCACATTGTGATCCAGAACGTTCATCTTGCAAAATCAATTATAACAGGCCGGGTGGCAAAAAATATCACTGATCAAAGATCTTCATATTCCATACCAGGGACGGTTAGAAATAACGTCCACATTTCAATACCTTGTTCAAGACGGCGATGATTTTCCAACCAATGGGAATCTGCCCATGTGGCCCGGCCATCTAATAGAATTCACTAGGGTGAATGGTCTGGATCACCACTAACAACAGAACAGATGACGAAAGAGATCAACTTGAAAGTTGACACATGACAGATTGAGTGGGCCACACTCATAAGTTGAGAAATAGGGTGGCAACTGGGCGGGCCCCACAAACATGACGTAGTGATTTAGGAGCCAGCGCAGCAAGCTTAAGGTCAAGGGTTAGATCATAGCTAGCTTATAGAGCAAAAGGATGAAGTGGAGAAGAAATCAACGTTAGGTGTGTGGTGTCTTGAAGAAAAGGAATGTCTAGCTGGCTGAGATGCAGGGCCCCCTGCATGTGGGGCCCATTGTCTGACAATCTAGACCTTTGTTCTGATGAACCTCACCAAGTGGGCATACCCCAAAAACTCTCTCCCATACCTTGTAATCTTAAACCCTAGATATTTTCCCAGTTGATATCTAATCTGGACCATTTATTAAAAATTTTGAATCGAGCCTGGGCCCCACATGAACTAACAATGAATTGCTGAGGTTAGCTCTTTATAATTACCACTGAACCATCATCCTGAGAAGTGAAACCTTTGTGGACTATGGCAATCAATGCACCTAACGTAGCTCACCCACCCATTTCATGTAAATTAACTATGGCTAAGTGGGCGCACCCATCACACAACATAGACTAGCAATGCTGGCTGACGGTGGTTAATAATAAATAAAGAGGAATTCCACCAACCTCGAACTGAGGGGCTTTATGAATTGTACTCCACTTTTCAATCTTGAGAAGTGGGACCCACAGTTCCCTAATCTAGACCGTTGTTTTCCCCATGGATGGACCATTTCCCTACCTACTAAAGCCTGACCTTTTACGGCTGCTATATTGTCATCTGAACCTATTTATGGCTGGAGTATGTGTACGCTGGAATCTAGCAGACCTATGGTCAGAACTACTTAATCGTGGGCCCCACTCATCAGAACAACAAACACGACTATTCCAGATCCAAGCCTCGGATGGAGGACCATATAATCCCTTTAAAATACATTGATTGGGTATACTTCTAGATTTCCTCCATCCAACATATTGATGATTGATAACCTTGTTTACACAGTCAATGGCTTATCTGTGGACAGCCATTTCATGATTATTGTCTCAATATTGAGTATACACTTAAACATGGTGTATAAACCATCTGGACCATCTAACAATCAAGATGGTCAAACTAATAGAGCACGGCTTGGATGTGCCATGATAAAAGAATTGAAGCAGTTGTAAAACCATACACATCTAATCAATGAAAGTTACTCTCAACCACCTACCAAGAGTTTAGTAATTAGAGCAATTAAAATCAACGAGTATACACGATTTGTCTCAGTTGTGCCTATCTAATAAGTACTGTGAGGTGCTGATTGAATGGCGACTCTGCCACCACCTACCCTTGTAGTGACTCAACATGGTAGAATTTAATTGGTTCATGTGCAGCCGTCGGAGTTTACCTGTTGAAGTATTTTTGAAAGATGTTCCGATAACCATGCACGAAAGTACATCAATTATAGTAGCACATTACCTTAACATGGCCCAATAAAATCCAACCCTATATAACTTAATTAAAACCTATATTTAGATCACCCACTGCTGTCAGGGACAAAGCCATATTAGCAGCGGGTGATCCAATCAAATCCCCACACATCATGTCACTTGAAAGGTCCGTGGTGGCCCCCAGATTTTCCATGGTTATTAATTACACCTTTAAGATGGCGTATTTTTTGGGCAAAGTCATTGCTTTCAGATTTCCACCGTTGATTATTTTTTGAAACTCCTCGCCGTCCAACAATGGCAACAGACAAACAATGTGACAAACGTGGGACTCACTGGTCCTAGTAACCTCCCAAAGGTCAGATCAAGTGGGTCCCACCTCCCATCTCCATGACCACTTAAACCCCCAGCGACCCACGTGAACTTCCTCCACGGTCGTTTCACATCATGGGGTCCACTTAAAACAAGTGGGCCCTACCAACCATCATCTGTCAATCTAATTCCCCCGTTACATCATATTTTTTACCACAGGGGTTGCGTTTGGCTGCAGCAGAATATCATGCATGATATCTTTATCAGTCTAATTTCGTCCATTTCATGACACCTGGTGCAGCCAAACACACCCAAAACCAAATAACTAAAACTAACAAAATTTAAGTAGATAAAAATTCAATTAAGATAGTTCGTGACAGCCTAACACCAGTCCTTGCATGAGAATGAAAATCTATTTACAGGCAATCGTGGCCCGCGCAAACTGCGCCTTTGACACGACCTAAAACAGGTACGACCGTACAGCGTTTCGACACCGCGTCACCACTGACGTCTCTTGTTCGTCCTCCGTTAAAACGGCGTCATAACCTTCACCATCGCTGTCGTCACCCACCATGACCGCATCCGCGTCGAACCACGTCTGTCCGTCGCACTCCGTCACCTCCTCTAACGGCGACCCAGCGTTCCTCATGTCCCGCACCACCACCGAACTTCGGTCCTCCTCGCTCACGTACACCTTCTCCACCCCACCGGAATCGATACCCACAACCTGCCTCCGGCGAGGCTGCCACTCGGCGACGACCGACGGGACCCGCCCGCCAACTCGCGCGTCCCAAACCCGCAGCGCTACCTGCCGCATGTTCTCCACCCCAGCGGACATGACGACAGCCGGAGAGGGCACACATATCGCCGGAATCTGACCCCCTCCGGCCAAAAACGACCGTATAATCTCTCCTCTGTTCAAGTCCAACATCGAAATCAAACCGCTCGAATTCTCAAATCCAAAACCTAATTCATCCCAGAATTTAACAACACCACCGGAAGACCATTCATCGCCGCTGCTGGACCACCACTTCGATTTACTGCTTTCGCACCGATCTTCGTCGAAACTACAGATACCCTTTACTCCAAAATCCTCATCGTCCATCGATCTCTCATTGATCCGACCTTTCAACGTTGACGGCTCAGCTTCGTCGTCGGACTCCGATGAAGATGAGCAAGATTCATCAAATGTGTCATCGTCGAATCGGACCAACGTATCCGGAATGACCGATTTGCAATCGCGCAATCTGAGGAATAACATCTTCGTCTTATGCAATATGCTGCTGAAAGTAGCGATGGCGGCGAGAATTATGGCTCCCCACGTCCAGAAGCTGTACAATTTGGAGAATTCTCCGATGGCAGAGAGAGGGGAGAGGCGGGAGAGGACAGATGGGTTTTCTAAGCTGTTTATACCGGCTTCGAATCCGGTGATTGTATTCATGAGTTGTATTTCCATGGCTTTGAAGGGGTTAAAAGAATAGGGTTTCTGCTTGTATGGTATAAATACTACTGGTTATGGAATGAAAATTAAGCTGATATCGTAAAGAGTACTTGGAGAGAGAGAGGATTAAGAAGATGGAAAGGTGAAACAACGGAGAAGAATGACTGCAAAGAGAAGGAAAGTTTAGAGAGGAAGGAATTAGAAGAGAAAGGGTTGGGTTTTTAAAGAAGGGGGGATTCTGGTATGTCGCGTTGAACTGGCCTTGGTTCATCATGTGGTTTTTCTCTAGAACGTACATGTGCTGGGGCCCACCATGGAGGGCCCGATTGACGAAGAGGTATTTATTTAGGTGCTCTGGCCTAAAGTTTGTTTCCAACTGTTTGGGTTTTCACTTCGGATGGCGTGGCCCAATTCTTCAGTGATCCGAGCCGTTGATATGATGGGCCCCATTACGATGACCCATGGATTAAAAATCTGTCAGATGGAAAAATCCTAACCCTACAATACGTGGCCAAGAAAGAAAACACAGCAGCGTTCACCTTCAACCAAAAACAGCGCAAATGTTAACCATATAGTCTTATTTCGATGGGTCCGATTTGGACAAACTGAACCGGTTTTCAATATTAGCAAGTGGGGCCCATGCTTCTGTAATCCAGATCATTGTTCTGCTGCATTACACAATGGGCAGACGCTTCCCAGAAATTGTTATTGTCGTCCCGTGGACGGGATGTTGTTGGCGTGGTCTACGTAAGGTATGACACAGCAGTAAGAACCATGGGCACACATTTTAGAAGTGAAAACATTACGGCTGAAAGTCGGATGGGTTCAACTCCACTGACCTGTAAGACCTTAATTGCCTGATTAAACCCGAACTCCATTGATATATAAGTTAATTATAAATTATATTTGAGTGTAGGCACATAAACTTTCAGTGTTGTCGGGTTCTATTAGTCCATGTCATTTGTGATGACTCAAGCTAATAAGACATGCCGGACTTCTCTCTTCAAATTAAATTGGGAGCAACACAACACACCTTTTAAAATAGTAATTGTTTTATGTTATAATTGTTTGTTTAGAAAAAAATGAAAATTTTCATGATAAATAACTACATATATAATTAATAATATTTAGATACAAAAAATAATGCATGTATTGAAATATGATATAGATTTATGTCATAATGAAAATATTAGCATACATCCACTTGACCAAGCTGGCTTCTTCTTCTTCTCTTTTGATCTAATTAATAAGTTCGATTGCAAATAAAAATTATAGTTGGCCAAATAAAAATTACAATTGGCCTTAGGAAGCTTTTAATGGTGGGCCTTCAATGCCAAACATCCACGGTGTGAACACGTGGCATACATTGGCTCTCATAAAAACGTCCACTCTATCTAATCCATGTTATAGAAGGAATTAGATTAGTTTTTTTCTTTTTTCTTTTTTCGGAGAGGCCCAAAGAAAAAGGATTAGGCTTGTCTATCATAAAGAGTCAACAAAATGAAACAAGCGGATTGACAGATGAAAGGAGAAATTGGAGGCTACGAGAAGCGAAGTACCCCCAAGCTAGCTTTATCAAGAACCAGCTCCCCACGAGTGATGCGGGGAAGATTCGCAGTAGATTGGAACAATCGATTTTGCTGATTTAGGCTACCCCATCTAGACAGGCTATCTGTCGTTGCATTCAATTGCCAAGGAATATATTTAACAAAAATTGAAAAAAAAATTTCGAAGATTATCAAATTGGTTTTTCTGATAGAAGGTGATCCAAGGGACAGTCCCTCTATTAGAGAATAAATCCACAACGGAGGTGGAATCATTTTCCACCTCTACGTTAGCGAAGCCTAAATTCTTGCAATGCTTTAATCTATCTACAACAGCCTTGACTTCGGCCATGAAATTCATCCCCACCCCATATCCTCCTAGCGAATGCAAAGAGGAAATTGCCCTTCTCATTTTTATAGACCCCTCCACTTCCAAACAAACCCCGGGTTACCTTTGGAAGATTCATTAATATTCAGTTTAACCCATCCCCTCGATGGGCAAGACCATTTCACCATAGATAGCATGAGTGAAGGAATAACCAACCGAGAAATACCCAGATCAACTAACACCTTGCTATCACTCTGGGATTTACACGGCGGGAGGGGGAAAGCTTTGTGCAAACGGATGAGCCACAAATGAACCTGACCAAGCTCACTTTGTGCAAATGGATGAGCCACAGATGAACCTGACCAAGCTCGCTTGGGTTAAGCTTTGGTTGAGAATTCCTAATGTGAAATTGAGTTGAATTGAGTTAGGGTTGAAGTATAGGAAACTTGGGTTGAGTTAGGGCCATTTGGTACCATGGATTCGAAGGTATTTCAAATCCCTTGATTAATTGGCACTATAAAGTGATTAAAGATTTCAAATCCCCAGTCCACTGTGAAAGGTTGGATTACATCTAAAATCCTTTAAAGAGTTGCATGTGTAATATGTATGTCGCTGAACTATTATTCTATTAGGAACAGGACCTACTAATGTGTTCCGAAGTAATAAAATTATTAATTGCATCACTATAATTACTTTAATAAGATGACTAACACTGTCCAAACATTGTCCATGTAAATTAACAGTTAAAAATCATTGGTTAGTCACTCACACATGATTTTGTGCTTGTGGTCCATTCAAGACTTGAAATTCATCATTTTTGGGCAAAGCTTATATTCCATCGGTCCTATTTCAACCATTGTGTTAAACACTACATATGTTTACTAATTAAAGATATTAAAATTGATTTAATAATTAAATTCAAGCCCCTTGTAAATATACTATGCAGAGTTACTTTTGGATTAAAGATGATTCCCAATTTAAGCTGAAACATGGTGGGAGGATTCCAAGGTCTCCAAATGTAGCTCTCAAACGGAATTCAGCACCAACCCTACTCAACCTAACCTGCTCAGCTTTCAGCTTCCGAAAAACCGCATATGCATTGTTAAACTGCCATTTTATTCTTAAAAAAAAGGAGTGAATTGCGTGTGACATCGGGCAAGGATATCTCTGTGCCCGGAACTGTAGGGTCCATAGAGATGATCATAACAAATTCCGTCTTACCATATATTTTGAAAGACATGACAGGAGAGGATCGTGAAAATCAGCCAAATCTAAAACTCATGTTGGCAATACTACATGAAAAAGTGGGGACTGAACAGTCTAACAGTGATACATCATGGTCAGCTCCGTGAAGGTTTCAACGGTGGAATTTTCTGTTACCACTGTTTTCTTGGTGTGGCCCACCTGAGTTTTGGATCTGCCTGATTTTTAGAATTCTATCCTATTCTGGCCTTTAAAAACATATGAACGGAGTGAATTTGTCACGGACATCTCTATGGGCCCTACACTGCCCTGGGCATAGAGATATCTCTATGCCGTGGTCACAGGCAATCCGCTCCCCCTTTGAACCTAGTACGTTCTGTTGCCTCTTTTCGATCGCACTTAGAAACCCACCGAATACAGACGGCTACGATTGTCTTCCAGGGCTTTCGATATAATTCCAGTAGCTTGGCGGTCTGGATTCGGTGATTGTGAAGGACTCACTGATGGACGATCCGGATTCAGCTGCTCGGATAACGTATTCGTCATGATTAACCAAAGCTTTGCTAATACGCCACCCATGTGCCAGCATGGCATATAGGTGCCAGATCCAATCCATCCATCAGATTGGACCTAACTTTCAAATATTTTCCGGGTCCACCGGCCATGTGGGCGCATATTGGAAACATATGAATGGTCTAGAAAATTTCAGCCCAATTTTTCAGAGCCATACATTTCTTTCGTAACTGTGGCCCACCAGAAAAGTGGATGAATCTGATTCTTGACCACATATGTGGTTTGTACACGAGCTTTTCTTGCACGCGTGTGGGCCAAGCAAAGCTCTGATTAACCAACATGGTTCATCGCGGGTATACAGAGCCGTCTTCAATAGAAAGGGACATGAGAACATTTGAAACAATGACGTGGCTATTTCTGAATGGGAAGCGGGGAGAGAAAAGGAGATCGGTGTTGGTTACACGTCAGAAAAGCGTGGCCTTTTGCGAGGGAGCGGGAATGGAAGGATTGGGTTAGTGAGTCAGCACGTGTATGCCGTGGTGCAGCGACTCAGCACAAGAAACCTAAGATAAAGTCCGCTTAGCTGGGACTTGAATACGAGTGGCTGTAAGCCGGTCTAGGTTTAACCATTCAGAGCATGACACGTGGCCGACCCAGAAAATGGCCGGTAGAGAACCCTCACCGTCTCGAAAATCGAAATATGAATGCTAAATTAACTGCACTCGCAGGGATTGCCCTTTAGAAACGCACTCGCTTGTGTGCACAGAAAATAATCACACGTTTAAGAGATCTAATCCACTCATCTTGCTATCAAAGCCAACCATGTGAATTTCATACTAGAAAGATTAGATGTAAATGGCCGTTAGATAACCCCATCTTGAATAAAACAAATGAACGGTTCAGAAGAACTTACCAGTGGCTCAAAACTTATTTACACGGGAATCTATACCGTCAGGATTACCTGATGAGATTGTCAGATCTCACGCACGTCTGACTCATTTCCACGTGTGAGTCGAGTGCGGATTCCTAGTACACAAGCAAGGTTAATTGAATCGGAGTTATAAGATACTCTGACAGCGTGTAATGTTGGTATGCAGGCGCTGTTAGGTTCGACACGTGGCATATATTAACTCAAGATAAGCGTACTGAATTGTAGAAACCAATGCCTTTGATTACAGTCCCAAAATCAGATTGGCTGAACAATCCTGTCCTCGGATTTGTGAAGGCATGTTTGTTGAAAATGGACCGTTGGATATTTTGATTTTAGCCGTCCACTAAATGTCCACGAATCAGATAACAAGATAATCATATAACTAGAATTTTTGGTTCATGATACATCTAAACTTGGAACTATAATTTTGGACGGTTGATCTTGACTTAATTAAATGGAACGTATGCGATTTCGAAGTAATTTCCAAGTGCCTGCGTATCATTCACGACATTCACAGTATCATTTGTGCACCACTCAAACTGAAAGGAACGTTCTCGGGCGTCGAAATCAGACTTTTTCTTTATGTGGGAACGATGATTACGAGGGGTTTAATAAGGTGGGTCCCACATACCTCGTCCATCGTAATACGGCTGGTGTGACTGTGCAAAGATAATTTTTTAGGCTATCAATCCAAACCGTCTAAATCACGGGGCCAATTGGATAGGACAAGACCCAAAACACTTACTAATGACTGATTTCAATTTGTGATGATTTAATAATGATAATTTTTTGACGGGTCACACGATACCGTTCAAATTGTGGGTCCCAACTGACTAGATGGGCCATGACCAACGTTCGAGCTGATCCAACGACCTTGACCGCGTAACAGCTAAGCCGTTGAATTTGGACTATTGACCAATTGCATTTGATGTCCACCGACCCGATGAATTTGGACTAATTCTTGTGCCATACCCCATTATGGTGGGGTCCATTAAATGGCCATGTTCCTTGTATTTATCAGCAATCCAATGATTTGAATTGTGCTTTTTAATATGGGGTGTTTTATGTTCTGGTGGAGTATGAAGCTTGATACACAGGCACTTAGAAAATGTACACGTGGCATAATTCACACAAATTTAACCCATTAAATGGTAGAATCCACCGCAGCTAAGGCACGACTCCAAAATTGAACAATCGTAAGCTTAGATTTATGGACACTTATTTTCTAAAATACGTTCATTAGGCCATTAGCTATCTTTCATTTTCAACCCTTCAATAAATGTCCTTCAACCGAAATGCTCTGTAATCTGATTACATGCATGTGTATGCAATTTCCTAATAGTTTCTAAGTGCCTGCGTGTCAACCATCACCCTCTGCCAAGTTTTTTCTCTTTTAATATTGCTAATGGCCCAGATGATTAAAATAGCGTCTTGCACTTCTCACAAAGAAAATAGGGAAGATCAAATACGACAATGTTGAGATTTGCTAGACCTACACGAACTTTCACACGCAGCAAACTTGCCAACTTGGCAAGCATCTAGGCCATCTGACCGGTGAGTTAGTCGGCCCATAGGGTGAAGATTATCATATTAAAAAAAAAAAAAAAACCAGGCCGGTCCACTGATCAAGTGCTCCTCTTGTATATGAAAATGATGGACGGTCTAGAAAAACTCAAGCATTTCATCAACAACATACATTTTTTTATTGGACAGTTGGTAGGACCGTCCAATGCTAGCGCCTATATGCGTGTCAAAGTGCGTGTATGTGAGGGGAGAATATGTCTACCAAACCTCTGATTGTAATCCTGTAAAGCAAACACAAGAACTTAAATTAAGCTAACAAACAAGATTCTCAAATGTAATAATAGTTTGTGCTTAATACTTTATTTGGGGTGACTTCAATGCACGCAGGTGTTCCCTACTACAGTTGCAATATAAAGCTCAAGCGCTATTGGCCCCACCATGATGTTAGTGTGAAATCCATTCAGTTAATCAGATTTTCTAGCTTATATTAGAATGACAACCCAAAAATGAGATAAATATAATATTTAGATGAGCCACACTATAGAAAATATTGGAGATTAAAACACCTACATTAAAACCTTCCTGGAACTCACCCTGATGAAAACACAAATATCTAAATCAAAACTTTGGTTGCCTTAATAGAATTTTAATTGTAAGCATTCAGTCTCCATTATTTCTTGTGGTGTGGCCCCATGAGTATTGGATCTAGCTAATTTTTAAGATTATCATAATACAAGCTGGTGACAGTGATGAACAGAGTAGACTTCACACTGAGAGCCCACAGGGTTTGGTGTTGAGCATAAACTGGCGTCTGAGAGAGTAGTCGGAGTCTCCTGCAACACATGTTAGAAGGACTTCCAGCCACACGAAGTCCTATGGGCCCACCGCAATGTCACAGTGTTTCTACTCTGTTCATCGCAAGCTTGTGTTAGGATGTGAGCCAAAAAATTTGAGAGAGATCGAGGACCCAAGTGGGCCACACCACCGAGAAAAGTTGGGATGGAAATGCCCTGGCTCTCTGTAATTTTTATGTGCCATCTAACTCATTTATAAGGTGAGTGCAGCCATGGCAAAGGGCAAAACACAAATATCAACATGATCCAAAACTTCTAAGGGTCCCAATTAGGTTTCAATGGTGGCCATTAACTCCCCAGTATTTCTTATGGTGGTTCAGTATATAATGGTGAAATGAGGAGGCGAAACTGATGGACAGAGTGGATTTTACGCAGGCATTTTGGTGGGCTCCACAGGGCTTGCAAGAACTCCCCATGCAGCAGGGTCCCAGGAACTCTCCTACTTAACTTTCAATGCACACAATGCGGACGAGAGAGTAGGTGTAAACGTATCTTCCGCCATCTAAAGATGGTCGGTGCGAATATAGAAAGACGTTTTAAATGCTTTTCAAAAGCCATTTGTGAAATGCATGTTAAAATTCCCGCCCATAGTTAAAGGAATAGGAGTTATGTGCGCACCAACTGTCGAGAAGCAGTGAGCAGACACAACACGCACCAAAATATTAAAGGGGAACAATCATAACATAGTAATTACCGTACATACAAGCAGTGTGGGGTCCACCAATAATGGGGGAATCCAAACTGTGCATATGCTCTGCCTCCTCATGTTGGGTATAAATCTGATGTAGAGCAGATTGCGGACAATTTCATGGCCAAGATGGATCAGAAAAGGCACAACATAAGTGATCTGAACCATCAGATCTTAGATCGGACATATCTCGCAATCGGAATGAGTTATTCGACGTAAAATATATAATTTTCGGGTAGAACAAGCTACTTTAGCCAACCAACCCAGCTATGTCGGGCTGCGCAGCCCGGATTTGCGAGAAACCCCCTGATCAACGGTCGTTTCTCCATTTTAATTTTGTTTTTACTATAAATAGTAAGTTTTAGTTTGCTTATAGCACTTCATCCGTTGGGCTTTAGGAGTTGTGTCCAACATGAAAAATGCTTAGAATAATTAGGAGAATGGTTTGGTGAAGCCAAATAGGACACTTACTATTTTTGGCCGAAAACTTTGTGCACTAGTAGACATCACGACCGTCTGTAAATAGTAAGTTTACTCTTTATAGTAAGTCGCGGATTCTATGAGTTTTAGTTGTAGTTTGAGTCTGATTTTTTTCATATTGCTTAGTTCCCTTATTAAAAGGGGTGTAAAACCCATTTTTATTCATGCAGCTAATAATTTCAAATTTTATTAGAGTTTATTCCTATTCTCTTGCTTTCTTTCCTCGTGGATTCGAGAAGTCTCTGTGAGGAGTCCAGAGAAGCTCCGTGGATTCGGAGTAGTTATCCTTGAGGAAGACGGTGATCGACCTCATCACGTTCATCCCTGCGTCAAAATCCCAAGGCTTATGATCTAAAACAGTTAGAGCTATACATGAACCAAATTAGCACGATTGGCTCGCTTGACTCAACTCAAAAAAGATCTATTTGGCTCGGTTCGAAACTGAATACGAGCAAAATCGAGTTGATTTTTTGAGCTCGCAATTTCGAGCTTGCCCAAGTTCAACTTGGCTCCGTCGAACTGCAACTCAAATCTAAATCGGATTGAACTAGTTTGAGACTCGGTTATTTTGATATTAATGTTGCTCAGCAAGTATTCGATGAAATGACTCAATGAAGTGTCGATTAGTGCCAAGGAAGGTATGGATATGAAATGAATACCCTTATATTTTGATTTTTATATTGCTTACTGTTTGTTTGATGAAATAGCTATAAACTGATGTTGTTATTTTATACTCCGTGAAAAATTAAAGGTGCACTCCATGTATTTGAGAAAATGCTGCAGACACTCAATCTTAGCTTGAATTCAGATCAAACTACTTGAGCTGCTGGCCAAATCAAGCGGAGTCGGCAAGTCCAGCTCAAGGACTGAGCTAAGTTGAGTTCGAACTGGAGTTATCTAGTGACTTATCCAAGCAGCTCAACTCAATTAGACTCTTGTACAACTCTAAAAACAGGGTGAAATTTACAATCACACCTAAAACCTATATATGCACATGTTGTGGCCCACCTGAGTTTTGGTGTACCAATTCATACCCTGGTGGGGCTCACCAGATGTCTGTGTTAATGGCATATACACATCACAGTGGACCCCACATTTCCATCTGGAAGTTCCTCAGTCGGTGTCACCTTATCAATGTTCCCAATTGCTCCCTCTGGTGTGGCCCACCTGAGTCATGGATCAGTATGGATTTGGGGATCAGGCCCAACATTTTGGTACATCTAATGAATGGTTTGAGTTCTACTCTTGGTATCACAGTGGGCCCCACAACTCAACCATATGGTACTCCCTGAATGTGCGGCACAACATGATGTATATGAATTACATCCACGCCGTCCATCCATTTTGACAGCTCATTTTAGGTCATGATTCAAAAGATGAAGCAGATCCAAATCTCAGGTGGACCCACGACAGAAAACAGTGGTGATTGGCCATTAATAACTTCTTGTGGGCCAAAAAGAAATTGTATTATAAGCTGATATTTGTGTGGTCACTTCATCGAGGTCCTCGTGACATTATCAACAGGTTAGATGGAAAATAAATATTCCGGTAGCCCCCAAGATATTTTTAATGGCGAGTATTCAATCACTACTATTTTTGTGGTGTGGTCCACCTAAGATTTGGATCTGCTTAATGTTTTGGATCATACCCTAAAATGAGCTCTCAAAACCGATGGACAACATGGATTTAAGTCACATACATCACGTTGGGCCCCACATTCAGGGATCCACCGAAGCCACGCCCATGCTAATTACCATTAGCTGGGACATATCCAATCATCTCCATATATCACATCAGATCTTAATTTAATATAGATCATTTGATGACCCATGAATTATGTGATAACTATTATTATAATTTCAAATAAAATCAAATGGACCAGCTGTCTCTCTCCCAGTGGACAAATATTCCTGGGAACTGACTTTTGTGCATATCATGGGGTCGGTGACTTGGAACCGTCCATTTGGTTGGCTACAATGGGTGGACAAGATTAGACAATCGGCACCGACTGGGTGACCCTAGCCGTCAGATTAATGTGACGCCGCCACCTTCAATGAACCATTTCTGCATATTATTTTTCATTAAAATTTGGCAGTTTCTTGTATGCAGTGGATTTATTAAGATGTTAGCATAAAGTAATATTAATTGTAATGGTTAGACAATGGCTCCACTTTTTGAAAGACCATTTGTCTTTGATGATGTATAATTGATACTTTATTATACTTTATTAACGTGATGTGAAGTAGGCTTCAGGCCGAGCCATCAAGTGTTATTATAGTTTAGGTAAGAAGCTCTTTCTTTTTTTTTCTTTTTATTTTTTATCTTATTCGATCTTATGCTGGTGTTACCAGTTCAAGTGGGGTTACCTAGGGGTACATGAATCATGGCTATAAATGGATAATTCAACCAAAACATTTGGATAAGGCTCTCTTCCCGCTTTAAGAGTTATGTGCCGTTTGGTAAAATTTAAGTTCAACACTTGCTATTAAAAAAAATTGATTTTTAGTGATTTTGGAAATTTAAACCATTTGGTAAAGATAAAAAATTAAGCACTTAATGTTAATTATCATTTAAAATTCATGGTTTTTTTTTTCCTAATGACCTAAACTCTACTCAAGTAATTTTCTTTTAAAATTTTGAATGTTTGTTGACAAAAATATCCCTATCAATATTTTGAAAAGGTAATATTATCCTTTCATGCTTTCAAAATTTATTAAACGTTATTCGACAATTCCGCAAACCTCACCCTGATGTATGTGTTATATTTATGATACCTATTCATTTTTTTCATGTAACTTTAGGGCACGACCTTAAAAATGAGGCAGACCTAAAGCTCGTGTGGATCACACCATAGAAAGCATTGGGGACAATCATGCCCATAGTTAAAAACTTCGTGAGGCTCACCATAAGATTTATTTGCCATCCGACCTTTCATTAGGTCACATGGACTTGGGATGAAGGGAAAATACAAATCTTAGCTTGATTGAAAACTTATATGGGCCTTAAGAAGTTTTCAATGATAGGCATTGATCCCCACTATTTTCTATAGTGTGGTCCACTTGAGCTTTGGATCTACCTCCTTTTTGGGATCATGCTCTAAAATGATCTGGCAAAAATGACGGACACATATAACACATCAATATGGTGGGGCCTGTAGTACTTTCCCATGTCAACACAATACCAACCAAGGTATCGTGTTCTCCATTATGCAATCCGAGTACACAGGGAGCAGATGATGTGTTATCAGGTAACGCATTAGTGGGTGTTGCCCTAACCGCAGGGCCCACCTCAATATATATGCTGTATATTCAAGCCATCCATCAGTTTTTCCAAATCATTCTAATGCATGGTCCTAAAAATTAAGCTGATCTACCAAACCATAGGAAACAGTGATGATTAAATCCCTACCATTAAAAATTTCTTAAGGTCTACAAAAGTTTTGGATCAAGCGGATGCTATGTAACACCCCGTACTTTTCAGTACTAGGGTGTTATCATAAAGTCCTAAATTGGTATAAACACAAATCTAACTTAATAGAATGTTTGCCTACATTCCAACCAAAATCAGACTAATAGGAGAAATCTTCAACTGTTCATTGGGCCATCCAACTGTTCATCAATACTTGACGATCATTCAAACTTATTAGCGACAAATCAAACCATCTATTAACAACATCATCTCCTAGATCACCAAACTCACCGTTCAACCCTAAGGTGGACCGTACATATGCACTAGGACTTCTCAGAGAAACATTCTGTCGATTGCTCTAACACTTAATTTTCCAAATCCAACCATTAGATTATAAAATTCAATCTTTAGGCTGTGATTAGACAACCCCAGAAACCATAGAAAATGTTCAACGTAGACTATGTCGGGCCTTGATCTTAAAATCAGGACCCAATTCATCAAATTTGTCGTTCAACGGACCGTAACACTCAAATTAGAATCAATCCCTTAATCAAACACTATTTGATTATGGTAAAAACCATTAAAATCCCTCTAGAATTTACTAAGGAACCCTGAAGATTAGATTAGAGACGATCCAACCATTGGATCAACAGAAATTCACAATTTAAAATCTAAAAATCACTTAATGTGGCCCACCTAATCCTTAGATCTGCCTCATCTCTACACTGGAGTCCCAATTGGGACCTCTCGAGTCAGATTAACGGCATGGATCACACTAAGAAGCACGTGGACCGCACTTTGACGCCACACATGAGCATAGAGTGCATACTCCTTCAGTGCACTGGACGGTTAGTGCGGTCAAATGACCCTTGACCCGAGGATTTCTATAAGAGAGAGAGAGAGAGAGAGAGAGAGAGAGAGAGAGAGAGAGAGAGAGAGAGGAAATCCTCTCCTTCCTTTATGTCTTCTTGCCCACGGGCATTTGAAATTGAGACCGTTTGCCGTGGTTTGTGGCCCACTATCAAAGATGGCCTACTAGATCTGAATCGTCCATCCTGATCAAAGCACGAAATCGACCAAACTTAGGCAGTTCCACATGTAGTTGCGCGTGTGCAAGCACACGATGCCAACATACATCACATTAGAGGAGTTTAACGGACAACGTACATTCCTTAACGAATGTGGCCACCATCTGTTTACGTTTCGATGATCTAAGCCGTTCATCTTGTATCTGGATCAACTTTGAACAAACCCCACCTAATTTCAAACTCTAAAACACATAGTCATGCACGCAAGTTCCACTGCGAGCAGGTGTGGCGTGCGGCACACTCCAGAAAATAGGAACTGTTCGTCTGCCAATCCATGTATCACTATTACGAGTAATCTCAGCTCTCCATTTTGAGAGATCCCAACCCTCCAAGATAGGGTTTTTCCCAACTGGAAAAGAGTACGACAGAATCTTTTCAGTCTCAGCTTAGTTATTGGCTCAGAGAGCTGAAGTGTAACACCTCGTACTTTCCAGCACTCGAGTGCTACCACATAATCTAACCTACACTGCCAAAAAATTGAGCAAAGGGTGCGGACTTTGAAAGTTTTTGGGTACGGATTAAATCCGTAGCAATTAAACTACGGATTTAATCCGTAGCTAAAGCATAATTGATCCATAGCTAAGACTTACATATTGATGTTGCTTAAGGGGCTCCATGGGGCCCATTGGAATTTATTTTTTTGATCTAAGTGCCCATCAATTTTGATATACAATTTCAGTCGATGAGCCTATAAATTATATAGATTAAGGGTCTAAGTGGACCACACCATAAGAAATAATAAAAATTAAATTTATATAGTTAATATGTTCTGTGGTCTTCTTACAGCTTTAATTTGACTCATTTTCTCATCAATACTTAAAATAATATTTTAAAATTAATGAACAGAGTGGATACAAAAATACATCACGGTAGGCCCCAAGGTCCAAAATGAAAGTGCCGCGGTTTGTCAATTAGCATGATTTTTGAGTTAGATAGAGAAGCTCCATAGGACAATCAATCAATCGTTTGCCTCAACTGGATGTAGAGGCCCAAACTCGTCACAGGTAAATCTTAGCCTCACATCCCATGTCCTAAAACACCATGTATTTAAACCCCTTAAAATTGATTAGAATATCATAGGGTTTTTGGGTTTGAAAACTTTTTCAAACTTTAGAAAAATTTCTAAGTTTTCTACCTTCGTCGATTTGTCGATAGACTGATCGATGTAATCGAAAAGTACTGTCGATGTCCTCGAAGCTCACTTGATATTATCGAAATAAGGATAAAAGATGTCCAACAACTGCATATACTTCTGGATGGAATTATTGATGTATCGATAGCTGTATCGATATCATCGAAATTTGAATCTCGAGTCTATCGAAGTTGACTGGATAAAATTGACATCATATATGTTGTGTCCAAAGTTTTACCTAGAAAATCATGAAATCTTCGATATATCGAAGTACTCCTCGATATCCTCGGAATTCAAACTTCGATGATATCGCAAGTTCTTCGATGATATTGGATTGGACACTCTGTTTTCCAGCAATATTTTCAGGTTGTTTTATCTTGGATCGAGGGTCACTCGATAGAATCGATATTCAAATTTCGATGATATCAAGTCTGGGTCGATTGCATCGAGAATGGACATAAACTGTCCAATAAGCTTAACTAGAAAATTCTTTGGATTTATCGATGCATCAACACAACTATTGATATCATCGACATTCAAATTCCGATGATATCGAGTGTGCCTCAATCATTCTTTTAGCCTAAAACATTTCGAAGGTTTGTCTCTCTCATTTTCAAATGTCGAGGAATCGAATCTCGTGTCGATAAAATAAGAGTTTGAAATCTGATGACATCGACGCATGTTCGATTTTCTCGACCAGGTGGCAAAAGGTTTCAAAAGCATTTAACAATTGAGTTTGTGTCATCGAGCAGCCAGTCGATTCAATCGAGAGTATACGCTCGATAATATCGACCCTGCTCGATGATATCGAACTCTGTCATAAATGTAACTGTTTTATATCCGTTGGAACCTTTTTCTTATATATAGAGAGCCTGCCCTTAGTTACTGGTAGAGAGAAAATAGAGAGTGGTTTTGTGTGTCTAACCCTAGATCATATACCTTAAGCCTTCTCTCTCATGGGAGTTCATCCTCCATTCCACTCTCATCATTGACATTCAATAAAGTAGATTGGGGAATGAACTTCCGCATTCATGGATTCTCCAGCTACCAACTTAATGACAACTCATTAAGTCGGGATGCCTTGAATGC
Source organism: Magnolia kwangsiensis (assembly GCA_037074715.1). Classification (NCBI taxonomy): domain Eukaryota; kingdom Viridiplantae; phylum Streptophyta; class Magnoliopsida; order Magnoliales; family Magnoliaceae; genus Magnolia; species Magnolia kwangsiensis. The sequence goes on along the minus strand of CM073572.1, from coordinate 184,797,302 downwards.
ATAGATGATTGGAATCACTCTATCTCCCTTATAGGAAAACATTTGAGAGTAGGATTTCATCATTACCTTGACTCAACCCATCGTCATGTATTGATACATCTTCTTAGTTACGGTTCAAGAAAGAAGAAGATTTTTTGTTACCAAAGGAGGAGATCTTCGACAACGCGTTAAATGAGACTCATCTACTTATTTGTAGGTCATTAGAGTCTAGAGGACTCTTGTGATCATTCCTTTGTAGGATTGGGTTTAAGGTGTTTTTCACCCCTTGCAAGCCCTCGTAGGAGGCCTCCGGCGGGAGTGTACGTGGTGAGTGTTTTGTGTTGACCCTTTCTCTGTGGAGAGCATAAACTGTTAGGTCCTTATAGTAAGCCCTTGACCAGTGTGCCTAAAAGTAGGTGCTTTGTGTTGACCCTTGCTCGTGGGAGCATAAACGTGTGAGGTTCCTTGAGTGGATCCTTGGCCTGTGTGTCTAAAATTCGGTGCTATGTGTTGACCCTTGCTCGTGGGAGCATAAACTGTCAGCCTAGGTGTAGCTTGTACTGGTTAGAAGTAAACCTGATTTAAAACCTCCGGTTTGAGGTGAACTTGCTGTGAAACCTCCTTAGTGAAATTCGGTACACTCAAAGGTTGAGTGCGTTTGCCGAGAGTGGAGTAGACAAGTAGTCAAACCACTATAAAAATGATTGTGTTTGTGATTGCTATTGTTTTTCATTTCTTATGTGATTATATGCTTTCATATTTGATTATCTGAGATCATAACACAGTCACATCCATCATAACCTCTGATTCGCATCTTGTTTATCTTTCTAGTTTTATGATTGGATCCTCTACCGGGCTTGAAGCCAGCAGAGTTACTCTTTTGTAATCCTAATGTATGTTTACTGTTAGGATTATAGTGATAAGATTTTAAATTGTTATAAAATATTAAAAAGTCCTATTCACCCCCATCTAGGACATATTGGAGTATACCTACTTCAACTAAAGCAGTCATTACTGCATATTCACTAAAACCCAAATGATTTATAGGTTATCCGTCATGCGCCCCTCCTAAAATAAATGCGTCCTCCCAAGTCCAAAATCAGTCCGCCCTCTTCTCCCGTGCGTAGTAAAGCTCCCAAAACTCATCTCTCAATCACTCTCTCCATCTCTCTCTCGCACTCAGCCTCTCCATCTCCCTCGCACTCTCTCGATCTCCTGCTCTCCCTCACGTGCTCAACCTCTCCTTCTCAGTCCGCCCTTTTCTTCTGCATGCAGCAGACCTCCCAAAACCCATCTCTTAATCTTCAAAACCCCCTTTCACCGTAAGAAGGAGAATAAGAAGGAGAAGGAGAATAAGATCTCTGTATAGATAGACTTCAAGATGTTCCCATGTGAAAATGCATGCTCTTTGGCCCTAAGATGGAGAGATTTTCCATAGAAAAAGGTTCAGATTTGAAAAGGAGCGGTGTCAATGACCTGTTTGAAGTAATTTCATTGATATTTTCATGAATACGAAGCTTTAGATTAGTTTTCCTGCCTTTTGTTTGAATTTGTTGTAGAATTTTGCTCATTTTTTGTTTCTTGCTTTGCTTTGAAGTGATTGTTCTCGTTTTTCCTAGAAAATCAATATATAAAATAGAGAAATCTCGGTGTCGTGAAATCAACGCTACTCTACAATCCAATCCAGAGATTTTCTGAAGAAATAACGCAGTTTCGTTGATGTTTTCTCAGGTAAGTCTTCAGAAATCTCAGTAATTTTTTGTTTACGTTTCATTGAATTTGAAATTTTAGTTTATTCGGATTTCATGTTAGGATACCTCGCTTTGGAGCATTTTTATTGTGAGTTATGAACGGATTTCAGTTTTCTGGAGAATTTGAAGGATTTCTTAGAAGGTATGGCGTTCTGATTGCAATTCCTGATGAGTGAAGCGTATATTTATTTTAATTTATTCCACTTCTGTAGTTCTCTCATTTCTGGATTGAGGAATTATTTCATCTGGTAATTGATATCATTTGAGCTTTTGAAAATTTTTCAAGGAATATGATCATTTTTTTTTATTATGATTTTGTACTTTTTTATGTGTCCTTGTAAATCCTAAGGATCTTGCTATAAATATCCTCCCTTTTTTTCAATTGATTTTTTTTTTTTTGTGCTCTGTATCCTCACTTATTGATTGTTGAGGCATATGATATTTTATTATTATCATTATTAAACACGAAGCTTTTGAGTGCTTCCTTGTCTTTTTCGTAGTTCTTTGAATGAAAATCAAAATTCTGAGTGGAGACTTGTGTTCCTGTTTTCCTAAATATCCATGGTATTTTATTTTATGATTGATAAATTTGGTTTCTAAAAACAAACAAAGAAATAAGGGCCCGATTTCTGTTTGAGGGACATGACTCTTGAGTCAAACATTTGAAACTGTATGCTTGGGACATGTGGACGATATAGATATGAAGTTTTGTTCTCAGAAAAATGTTTGTTCATCTTTCTCCTACTCCTTGAAAATCCTCAAAAGCTTTGACATTTTCCTACATAAAATGGTCTTGGTTGAGTGCCCTCATCTTTGTAAATGTGGTTTTATGGTTGGTGAATATGGATAGTCTAGTTGGGAATTGCGATGAATGGTCTAGGATTCAAGAACCACAATGATTGGACCTTTGAATGTGGATCATTGACTTCATTTTTTTGCGTTCCTTTCATGGCCACAGATCAAGTAGCTAATTGGGAAGGTCATTCTGCCATTATCTGCTTCGCTAACCTTATAACTGCGTTGACAGTGGACTAGCAATAAACCATGACTGGCTCATAAGCAGAGGTGTCCTTGGAAAAATTGTTCTTTTGCTCAACTAGAATGCTCTTGTAGCTTGAATTGGTGACCGTTCTATTAAATCTGATGCTTTGAGCATGGTACTCTTACTACTGAATCCATGATTTTTTAGGAAATTACTTTCGACTTGTGTTGGATTCTATTCATTAGCAGTGACTTCACAATTACTAATTTCTATGCATAGCCTATTAAATGACTGGAAAACGTGTTAAAACTGAAAGTATCTTTCTTCTGAGACTTTTTATGAAGTATATCATTGTAGTGGTTTCACAGAAACCACATTGGGTAGGGCAAAATGTTAGCAACATTATAAATTTGTTATAAAAATACAACGATTGCAAACTCCTTAATACATTGTATTTAGTAGATAATATCTGTATGGGTTCAATCATTGGATAACACTTCCTTTATTTCCAACTTTGAGGAGGATGGTGCTTGCACTACAAGAAAAAGCACCATTCCTGGCGCCTATTTTCACTAGCGGCCATGTATAACTACTGGTGATCACTGGAATCACTGGCAACTGTCCAAAAACACCCCTGTTTTTTAAACGTGGGCACAGGTGAATCGATAGTACTAAAATAAAAAAATGGAGAGACGTTTCATTTTGGTCATATGCGCAAACTCCCTCCTCTCTCTATTGATACAAGTAATGAGGCAGAGGCAGGTTAGTGCTATGAAGAAGGTACTTGCTACAATGCCTGTTGGGAAGAACCTTTCGTCGCTATTTATAGATGTTGTGAATTGCATGCAAACAGAGAATCTGGAGCTGAAGAAGCTTGTATATTTATACCTTATAAACTATGCTAAAAGCCAACCTGATCTAGCTATACTTGCTGTGAATACGTTTATGAAGGTAAGTGCTTTCATGTAGCAGCCGTTTCTTGGAATTTGGTCCACGTCATCTTATATATTGGCATGCTGTAATGCACTTCTTGGCAATTACTCTCAGTATATGGTCTGGATGGTATTTGTTCATGAGTTTGAATTGCTTGTCCTAACAGGTGCGCAAATTGGGATGGATTGGACTTCTATCTTGATAAAACGCCATGATTTCAGGTAGTTATTATTGTAATGGAAAGTTTAAAAAATTAGAAGAGAGAGAGAGATAATGAATTCATGGAAAGAAATGTTCTTTATCATCAGGGCTGCTTTCGCCGGGTTTGATGCAGAAATCGTCACCAACTTCACAGAAAGAAAAATAACGTCAGTGGCCACAGATTGCAACTTGGATTTAAACAAGGTTCGAGGTGCCGTCAACAAGCTAACAGAATCCTCCAGGTCAGAAACATAATCATCTTCCTCTTCTTTCTCTACTCATCATTTTCAAAAGTTATGTTCACCATAATCTAATGAGAAATTTTAAACATTTCAGCACAACAAGTATGCTATTTTATACACATTCTCCTGAATTCAAGAGCATATCAACTAACTCACTACTTCAATAGAATTGCAAAAGAAAGCTTATCTAAAATAGCTACCTAGGACTATATTTACCACCTTATAAACCTAAAAAAATCCCTTTATTCTTTTACAGAGCTCTTCCCTTGCCAAGTCAAACTGACTCATGTGAAGCAAGGCCCTTTGGCAATTGTGTGTGTGTGTGTGTGTGTGTGTGTGTGTGTGTGTGTGTGTGTGTGTGTGTGTGTGTGTTTTAAAAGTGGATTTGGGGCCTTTGGCAACCCGCAAGGTAGTGGTAGTTTCTCTGCATTTGGTGGTAGCAATGTCATGGGAATAAAAAAACCATCTAACATTTTCATGCAAATGAGAAGATAGAAGGTCTCCGACAAGATTCACAGTTGAAAACCAGGTAACCAATGTTACTTTTACTTGGAATCAATGATACTGGTACCCATATTGATGTGGGAAGTGTCTATTTTTATTTTTATGGAACCGAAGCTGCAGTGTTCTTCTAAACATCAAATTAATCTTCTAGTTTTTGTGTTGATGATGTCATTCCTATGGAAGTTATTCCATGTAAGATTCTTCACGGATCACTTATGTCTCTGTATCAGTTGTAATTTAAGCTTTTATTTCATTTATTCATTTTGATGGAGAGAGTGATAAGGATGTGTCTAAACTTGTGTCTGATTTTGAGGCATACATGTCCTAGTGGACTCATCCTTATTTCCAAAATTTGTGTATGCATGATCAAGTGGATTTCCTTGTGGAATCTTTCCACAATTGTACCACGTAGAGTGCTAGTTGAGAAGGGAATGCTTGTGTATGTTTTCTTTTGAAGGATGATATATATATATATATATATATATATATATATATATATATATATATATATATATATATATATATATATATATATATATATATATATATATATATATATATATATATATATATATATATATATATAAGCCCAAAGGGAAAAATGAGAAAACAGACAACAAAACATACCAACAAAAAAGAAAAACTAAAAATACAACACCTCAACCCCAGCTTAGTCACCCCACTCCCTAATCATGAAGAACAATCTATTAGCTATAAAAACCTAGCAATGACTGTTATCCCTGAAACATCTTTCGTTCCTTTCCCACCATATGCCCCTCAAAGCTGCTAGCAATGCTATAAGTCATTTCCATTTGTCAGATGAAGAGGGGAAGCCAACATGCCTAGCCATAAAGAGTGAACTCAAAGAGAAATGCTGATAGGATGCTTTCCCAAACCCCTGCCACAAAGGTATGGAGTTGTAAGCATGCTAGCTACTGACAAATCTCATGCTCCAAAATTTTTTAAATTTACCAACTTCTCATGAGATTTTTAGGTTTCACTTAAGGGCCTGTTTTCATCATGCAAGTTGGTATGATGGCATTGGAATCTTTTGGTGTATAGCTATTATATTTGAGCATTTAAACAATTTGAACTTGGATGCGGATGGATCTATGTCAACCTTTGCAGGTAGAAACTTTATTTCTGAAAATGCATATGAAGATGTCATTAGTTAGATGAAGGATTTATCTGTTGAAGCTGGTGGGAAGGGCACTTGTCACGCCCCAAACCCGAAAATCAGATTCACAGGAATCCCGATCGCTGAATCCGGTGCCGAAAACCTCTGAGTACCCCATTCTCAGCTCCTAGCATTCATATGCCAGATTTCCGATCCTGGGATCCTACAAGGAGGATTTTTTTTTATTTTTTTATTTTACATTTAACTAGTAATAAGCATAACCACAAGTTTACCCAAATCATAAAGGCAACATCATCATCACATATCCACTAATATAATCATTTGAATACAATGCTGAAAGAGAAATATATATGTCAAAATCAAAGCTCCAGAAAACAGCTGCATGCTCCAAGCTCAATGCTACTGCAACCTAACATCACCTGCACGCATCTATCATGCATAAGCTTATAGAAAGCTTAGAGGGTGGTGTAAGTGTGTGCACGAGATAAGTGTCAAGTATTCAATACAATATCATAATCATACAATACCGGAAAGCTATTAATCCATAAACCATATAATGACTGAATAAGTAGAAACACTGATAAGAGAAGAAATTATCAGCGTAAACAGAAATACTGATAAGATTATAATCATGTGATAACAGAATAAGCAGAAGTATGAACATGTCCATAAGTTAATCAATATTAGAATACGCAATATAGGACAGCTATGCAAATGATGAGTCATAGATAATCAAATGTCGAATGACAAGGATATAATGTAATACACAATTCGAAAGAGAAAACAAATATCATCACTCTCATCTAAGTCACAGGAATACAGAAACATAACAACCCACAATGCCACACGTCGAAAATGTAATGGAATATGCAATATATGGTGCTAATGGAATGACCATGCTGGAGTGTGATGTCGGGATGATAGTACGTAGTATCGCAGGCTATGGGGTCTACCACAAGGAACCTCTATACAAACCAGTCCCATACCTAAATTTGGATAGTCTGACTCAACGTGGTAAACTCTTGATCTCAGGTTAGTCGCGCGCCCAACCGAAATTCTTGCCATAACGAAGATACACAATAATTAGTTACACACCACCAGCCCAAGTGGATAGTGAATGGATGAATGAATGAGTATGCAACTCCTACTCAGTAGCCTGTCAGCACAGTAGCCTGCCAACCGCTGGTAGCTCGGCCAGTGTGGTAGCTTGCCCAGGCCTCAGCCCGGCCCACATCACACCCGCCCACATCAGCGTCCGCCCACATGCACAACAGTGACAGGGTGTTATAATATCATGTCAGTACTCATATCAGTACGGTTCCTCTCTAGAAAAATCACCGGGGTCTATTACACTTCACACCACTTGCTGCCCCAATCAAGCGCACAACTGGGTAAGTGGAAAAGACCTCACTATCCGCCTGTCAGTAGTCTGCCAATACCTACTTGGCTCGTCGATAGCGGACCCATTCCTCGAGCTGGTCAAACTCAGCCTAGCCATGCCTACTCCCTCGGGCGGGTAAGGCCGCACCCCCTTCCAACTGACCACGACACAGTGGAGAGCGCAGCCATCTGGTAATCGGCACTCAACGCTCATTTACCCACTCAGTCTCGACGTTGGAGCATCCTTTGGAACCAAGAGGGTGTTTAGAAATTTTCACCCAGGGCCATCTATGGCGGCCTGATGCTCGAACAGATTTTTGGTGTCTCATCTGGCCATCCACGATATACCTGTGGAGGCTATGGCCCTGATGTCACTAGGGCGTACAGTAATCACAACACAATGCAAGATGCATGAGTCATACAATCTAATTATGCATCAATCCTGCGCATGTCATGCGCTCATGTGAGATAATCTCCACCTATCAGGGAGTCTCACATCATCCTGCCCAATGACATATGTAATGGTCAATCACATCTCATAACAAACATGTAGATGATGCGAACGGGCATGTATCATGATGTTATGATGTCACATACTCATAAACGGTATCAATAACCGGCGTCGACAATGTGAACTTTTAACCAACATTGCCCCCAAGGAATGGCCCACATAGAATCAAATATATAATGGGCGCATGGCCTCACACAAGGGCCAAATATACGAAACAGGTGGGCCCTGGTCATGGGCCTAACACATATCACAATGGGCCTTGCCCATAAGCCTCAAATACATCTGGATGGGTCGCACCCATGGGCCTCAGATATATTACAATGGGCCTCAAATATACTTCGCAGGTGAGTCACATACCTGGGTCTAATACACATCAGTATGGGCTACATCACATAGGCCTAATATACATCACTATGCCCACAACCCATGGGATTTAAATATACAATAGGTGGGCCCTACACATGGGCCTAAAATATATACCACGGGTGAGCCTCAATGGACGGGTCACCAATACAACAGGATGGGCCTAATGACATGGACCCCATAAATATATCGAACATGCCGCACCGATTGGGCCTTACATACATTGCAATGGGCCATGACCCATGGGCCTTGCATACATCACAATGAGCCTTGCAACATAGGCCTCGTATATATTTAAGGTGGGCCTCAACAACGGGCCTGATACACATCAAGGTGGGCCTCAACAACGGGCCTCATACACATCAAGGTGGGCCTCAAAAACAGGCCTCATACACATCAAGGTGGGCCTTAACAACGGGCCTCATACACATCAAGGTGGGCCTCAACAACGGGCCTCATAAACATCAAGGTGGGCCTCGACAACGGGCCTCATACACATCAAGGTGAGCGTCAACAACGGGCCTCATACACATCAAGGTGGGCCTCAACAACAGGCCTCATACACATCAAGGTGGGTCTCAACAACGGGCCTCATGCACATCAAGGTGGGCCTCAACAACGGGCCTCATACACATCAAGGTGGGCCTCAACAACGGGCCTCATACACATCAAGGTGGGCCTCAACAACGGGCCTCATATATGGCCTTAACAACAAGCCACAAATATATCAAGATGGGCCTAATCAATCATATGGGCTAAATCAATCAAATGGTCGATACGAGTAGGCTGATCAAATGGACCGATATAAATGGGCTGTGCGTCATGGAGTTATACTAAGCATGTTATAAAGTAATGCCCTATCCTTACAACACAGCTGGCCTAGAGGGCTTGCATACAACAAGTACGGGCCTACCAATGGGCCCTAGGGAGAGTCGTAATGCGAATATTTAACCAACATTATACTCGTAATGTGGACATCAAACCAACATTGCTCCCAAGGTGTAGCCCGTAGTGAATAACATTACGTAAACCAAGTTGGGATCACACATTGCAATGGACCTTAGGTACACCCCATTAGGCCTTAATACATCAAATGGGCCGTGTCATATGGGCTTTTTACTCATCAAATGGGCCTTTTACTCATTAAATGGGCCACATCAATGGGCCGCACCAATGGGCCTTATGTGCATTGCAATGGGTCATAACCCTTGGGCCTTATATTGCATCAAATGGTTCTCGACCCATGGGCCTTATACATATCGAATGGGCCTAATCCCATGGGCTTTGAAATACATCAAATGGGTCCAATCCCATGGACCTTGGAGCACATTAAATGGGTCCACTCTGTGGGCCTTAAATTACATCAAATGGGCCTAATCCTATGAGCCTTGGAACACATCAAATGGGTCCACTCTATGGGCCTTAAATAGTTCAACAACTAGCTATATTCATGGACCCAATTAAATTCAACTGTGGTGGGCCTCAAAAGTGCATTCATTAAGCCCAACATTTAAGGAACTAAAGGTATAAATCATTTCCTCTAAGATCTTTATAATATGGTGGGCCTCACTCCTCAAAATTTCAGCCCAAGGCCAGCATAATTATAACATGTTGCTGTCCTAAATTTGGGTACTCCATTGGAGTGGGTCCAAGGCCTCTAAAACTCTAAAAATTGAGGGCCAAGGTCCCTCATCATGCATACAATGAGAGAAAATCTAAAAAGGTGGCCCACCATAAGAAGAAATATTTTTGAATTATGGTTTTTTATCAAGGCATCTTGCTGGACTGCACAGCAGAAAAAATCTGGGAGTCCAACTATCTTGGCCCATTCTTTTGGATACCCAAACAAGGTCACTTGAGGCTGAAATTTCACAAAGTGATACTTTCATAGGTGAGATACACCCCCACAAAATTTTATAATTTTTAGATATCTTTAAGTATTTTAATTAATTTAAACAAAACAAACTGTCCAGAAAAATCGGACAGACCTGGACGTCCCAACATGGTGGGCCAGTCCGGCCCTCACCACGGTGTGTACAAGGGTCCATTGGCCCTGAAATTTGGTAGGTGGGTTCTAACATAAGTGGAACATACTTTTAAAAAATTTTAAAATTTTTGAACATCTTTAAATATTTTAATTCATTTATATAAATCAATCTGTCCTGAAAATCGGACTGAGCTGGACACCATATTATAATGGGCCGGTCCCACCATCACCATGGTGTGTACAGGCGTCCATTGGCCCCAAAATTTTGTAGGTGAGTCCTACCATAAGTAGGCCACCCCCCTGAAAATTTTTATAATTTTTAAACACCCATAGGTATTTTAATAAATTTTAAAAATCCAACTGTCCATGGTGGAATGTTGCTGGAACAGTGCAGAAAATCTAGACTGTCCACCTTACTTGGACCACACCTTTGGGACCCCAATGAAGGTCAGTTGGGGCTGAAATTTGGGGGACATCAAGACGATATCCCTAAATTTCAAAAAAATATATGTAATAGGTATGAATAGTCCCCCAAACAGTCCCAAAATCTGGTCCAAAAACAACCAGAAATCATCCAGAAAATTCTGGACAGCAACATGTACTTAGATAAAATTTATTGTATAAGTTAAATAAAAAGAGAAATACATTAATGGGTCACACACATCAGGAAATAAAATGAAGAAAAAGAGAGATAAAAGGACAATCCGCCCATAGGGAAAGGGGCTCCACCACTATTAAGCCCTCCCAAGATCAATCACACCTGCACATGCATGGCCTAGAATTAAAATGCATGGTGAGGATTCCATCCCCACCATAGTTATAAGGTCTAGATGACCTAAACATAATATGATATGAAATAAAACTACCATGATGGGGCCCATAGAGAAAGGTCCCATGCATGGATCATGCATGCATAAGGTAGGCCATTAGGACACAACCATGGGATTGTGTGAGATCTTCACCATTGATTGGTGGGTCCTACACTTCCCTCATGAAAGAAAGAAAATATTTAGGCTATAGAAATCAGATTTTTTACATCTAGAATAGCACCCACCGTTCGATCTTCTTGCTCCTATGAGTTCCTTAACACATTAGCTTTGATTCTAATGGAGGAGATGAGGAATGGATGGTTAGGATGGGAGATCATGGGGTAGGAAAGTGGGCCACACTTGAAGTTTTGAAAGAGAGGGAGAGGCTTGGAGAATTCTCATACGTATGGGATTTCTCTCCTTAGATTTTTTTGAGTTTGAAAATGAGAAAGAGAGAGAGAGAGTTGTAAAGGAAGAGAGAGATGGGTGATGGATGTGGTGAGTGATGGGTGTAAGAAAATCTTGACTTTTGTGACCATTTGTGTAAGAAAAGCATGGGTGGTGTAAGTACTTTTTGACTTTGAGGGCTTTTGGTGTAAGAGAGGTATGGGCTTGTAAGAGATTCTTGACTTTTGTAGTTGCTTGAGAATGGGTGAAAGGTGATGTGTACTTGACATGTACTTGACATGTGATAGATTGATGGATTGATGGAATTGATGTGACACCTCGAAGAGATTCTCTTGGATTTCACAATGCACGGTGTTTTCTTCACACCGAACGTTGGCCCACATCTCTTGACCAGGGTATCGCCTCTGCGTGCAAGTCGTGGCATCGGAACTGCAGCGACGGCGCGGTCGCTATGGTAAAGGTCTTGGGTTGAGTCGATACGGGTTGACGGCATACGAATCAGGGTCGCATGCAAATATTGGTTAAGGGTTGAAGGTTGCTGGAATTCGACCGGTAAGACCGCGAAAGTCTATGAAACGGTACGATCTAGGATACGGGGCTTACAACACTTCCAAGAAAGAACTCGATAGTCAACTCGGCCTTTTCTATGATATCATGGAATGCATTGGAGTTAGTACTCTTGTGAAGTGATTTTGAATGTTTGACAGATATACTATAAGTGTATTTTTTATTTCTTTCGCATCGATAAATGCTAAATGATGCTCTCTTCATGAAGTGGATGAAAATGTTAGTCCTGAAGGTACTGAAAAGGCAGCTGTTCCTATTGAATATGTCTCACCTTCTTCCAATGCTCAGCCTACAACTACACAAGATAGTGCCTTTGTTGCTACTTCACTTCGCATGGTAAGTGTGGCACTTCACTTTTTCCTTACCACATGGTTCTGCTAATCTGGTTCATGCAAATTACTACAGTTCTCTTTTTTTATACCATTCTCTTACTCATGGTCTCTAATAACCTAGAGTTGTTCCTGACTCTTTCAAGTTTTGTAGTATTCTACAAGAAAAGGGATTCATACTTCTATCCTGCATGGGCATTTTTACTCCATTTGTACTCATAATTGTTCTATGAGCACTCCACAAGAACATTTTTTGTGCGGGTGATTGCAACATACCCACTAATGCAACTCTCGTCTACGACATTCTTTTCATTGGAATTTATAAGTGAAGATCCAACAAGATGGAGAGATTTTATGGCATTGAGTAAGATGAGAAGGCCACTTAGGTGTGATGGTAAGCTTCTTTTGTTGTGGTTCTTTTATCTTAAAATTGAACTTTACCCACTATTTCATTAACGGTGTAGGGTACAAAGAAGCATTAATCTGACCTGATATGATGCCAATGGTAAAGGTTTAGAGCAGAGGGAATGAAGATTGATCATGGAGATATGAAATAGCAGTTGAACATCTGGTGCTTGAGATTGGTGGATAAATCTGTAGTATGAAATTTCACAATGTTGTGCTTGATTCAATTAGATGAACAGTCGTGCAACCAATGTGTAGAGATCACTTCAAATCTGACAATCGTTGTTGTTTTGCACAATTCATGCACCATGTAGGTGTTGAAATCACATATAAAATGTATTGCAGAATGCTATTGGTATAAAAGTCTTTTAGCCTGTTTCTGAAAATTACTCGAAAGACACCAAGGTAGTGTATTTAAAATTTGAACACCTGACCTGCCTAATATGCAGATTGTTTTTTATGTAAGGCTTAGGGATTGTTTGGGTGCCACTGAGAATTGGGTTTTGGATTGGCTGGATGTCCTCATATTTGCTATTTTTGTTGCTATATTTTGTTCATCTTGACCTACCTAAGAACATGTTTTATTCATTCTGTTGTTCATGAAGGCAATAATTAAGGTACCAATACTGATAAGCCTTTCGCATTTGGTCCCAGCACTCAAGGAGAAAGTCATTGTGAATAAGGTTGAAAATTTGTTGGATGTCTTTCAGGTTGCAGGTAGAGACAAATGTAATTAAGGTTGAAATGTAATTAATTTCTTTTTGTTATCTCATTTTGCAGGTTGCAGGTAGAGACAAATGATGATGTTACTATGCAGGACATTGAAGAATAATTAGTTAACAGGGCCTATCCCTTCAACCCTTTCACAGATGCCAAATCGCAAAATTCTGTAAGGTTGCTATCACTTATATTTGAGGTGCTTGTTCTATTTTGTGGTTTATGCTTTCTAATATCTACTTGAAAACATTGAATTATTTTTTTTTTCCTTCTCATTTGGGTTTTCTCAGTTACACATTTGCATTGGGGGTTTGTCTGATAGAACATACTTGAACTACAATTGTTTGTTTCCAATGGTGGGGTACTTTTGCATGTTTCAAATAGGTCTGGCTCGGGGGAACGTCTAACCAAACCTCACTAGCAAAATGTTTCATAAATAAGGTGAAGATTCATGATCTAGAAAAGGTTTTGGAGCCATTGTTCTACAACTGGAGGCGCAAACACCAACAGGGAGAATCTTTTGGTTCACAACCCGCCTGGTGAGTACCCAACTTTGTATTTGGGTCATGTTATTTAAAACATTTGAATTTCTTCCAGCCATACTTGCAACTTGAATTATTTCATGGGTTTTGGGATCTAAAATTTAGCGAATGTCTAATCATTTTTAAAAGAACACTATCACAGAAAATTTCTATATCAGTAGTGTCTCAATGCTTGGTTTTGCCCCATTTTCATCTACATATCATTCCTGGGGCAACTAATAGAAAATCCGAATGGTTCTATACTGGCAAAGTAAGCATACATTAAGTTTCTTCCTGTCCTATGCAGGGCTTTGACAAACTTAAAGAGATAGTTGAGAAGTGGGAGGGCATAGCAAAGGCACCGGCATGATTTAATCTAAAGCTTTTTGCTGACAAAGACACATACGAAGCCATGGATGAACTTGCAAAGCTGCAAAACAATATTGCTCACCAGTTGGCCATGGAAGTCATCCGCAACTTTATTGCCGCCAAGCAAAATGGCGAAAGTGAATGATCAACCCCTTTTTTCAGTTGTTGCTATTTGTTGAATAAGTACCAGTTCAGATGAACTTTTCTTTTTTCTTTTTTCTAAATCATGGATGAGTGAGACTTAATTGAAAAGAACTTGAGATATATAACCATCTACCAGGCTGTTACATCGTTTTGCCCTGTACAAACAGTTTTGATTTTGATTTTAATTTTTTTTAATATAAAGCGATCCCTTTGTCATAAGGCCATGGTATGAAATGAAAGTGTTTCTCTTGCCTTGCTTCAATTTGAGGTAGCTCATATGAGGCCAAAGAATGGTTCTTGGTTCACCATTGCTGAAGGGTCTTGTAACTCTTCACCATTAGTACATGAAGCTTCATCTTCCACTAAAAGATCTTCCAGCTCCAGAAACTAATTGATTACTGTGGGATCTTTCGACTCAGATCCATCAAATGAGACCATGTGATTTTGTTGGACAGTAGTAGCATAGGCATCATCATAGGTATCCCCAACACTAGAATCTTGCATTTCCTTTTCCAGAATCTTTCGACTCAGATCCATCAAATGATACCATGTGGTTGTAATTGAATGAATGAAGGATTGTAATTGAATGAATGATTGTAATTGAATGAATGACTATGCAAGTGGTAATTGAATGAATGAATGATTATGCAGGTGGTAATTGAATGAATGAATGAATGATTATGTAGGTGGTAATTGAATGAATGAATGAATGATTATAAAAAAATTTTAATGTAGGTAATAGTTGTGGATATTAACCGTAGTTGTTACTCTAAAAATCATAATTGTTATAAAAGTCAGCATATTGCTACGGATCCAACACTACTTTTACCTACCAATAATATCCGTAGCTGTAGGTACTTTTGGCTATAGAAATATTTGCTACGGATTATACCCGTAGCTATTTTAAGCTATGGCTACGGATAAATCCGTAGCTATAGGTTTTAGACCTATTGGCTCGGCACTTATGACGACGGTCATGCTACAGATTAAATCCGTAGCCTTTGCCCAATTTTCTAGTAGTATTAGTATAAAATACGAGCCTGGCTTAGGTAAATATTCACGTTCATTCTAGCCTAAATCCAACCCTTGAAAACAACTCCCATCCATACATCAAGTTATCCATCCGTCGACCTCTAAGATGGATCACCATACCATCAAAGAGTTATTTTTAGGATCCCGATTCACTAACAGACTAAGGATAGTTTTATTATAACTACGAACGATGACCCTTAAATGGTTAATCATTCAGTAGCTTACTTGGGTACATATCTTATAAGTAATTTAACCATTGGTTAGCTTACTCGATTCATGTCTTGAAAACGATTAGATCACCTAACTAACTCTTTTAATCGCATGTCTTAGAATTAAGTATAGTGCTTGGTTAGTTAGAATACTAGGTTAGTTTACTTAAATAAGTGTCTAGAGTTAGTTAAAATACTTGATTATTTACTTAAAAAATGTCTAAAAATTAACTAGAATGCTTGATTAGCTACCAAATAAATGTCTTAGAATGGGTTAGAATACTTAATAGGTTGACTTAAACTGATGCCTTATAAGTGATTGGATACTTGGTAAGCTGGCTTAAATACATGTCTTAGATTAATTAAAATATTTGATTAGTTTAATTAAGTTCATGTGTTGGAATTTGATTTACTACTCTAAACACATGAATAGTGAATATGAGGTGATTTATAATAATGTAATTAGCAATTAATAGAATTATTTAAATAACGACATATAATGGTGCATGTAATTGGAAATTAATAGAATTATTTAAATAGTGACATGATGGCGCACTTAAACATACAAATGACCCCGTAGGACCTTTTGACCATTGATACTCTGATTGGAATCGATCCGACCATCGGACCAACGCAATCAGCACTAAAGGACTCTAGTTTTGTTAGTAAGGCCCACATAAATCTTGGATATGCCTGATCCTTAGATGGGGGTCCCATTTAGGCCCCTAGAACCTATTAGACAGGGTGGATTTCCCACAAACATCACGGTGGGCCCCACAAGTGCGTTGCATGTGCGCAGGAGGAGCGTGCCTCACTGTGCACTAGTCCGAGCAACCTGGTCAAAGCGGGTTGACTCGCAATTCCTTTAAAAAGGGAGGATTCCCTCTCTCGCTCTGGCTTCTAATAGAGGACGTATGTTCGTCCGTTTTTGACGTGAGATGGCCCACCATCGGCCATTGGTTGGATGATCCGAACCATCTATATTGTATATGACCTGAAGCTGAATAGAACCATGGTCGATCCACCGTTGGATTGCACGCACGTGCACACAATGTTAGCCTCAAATTAAGCCACAAACACACCCATTTTCAGAAATAGAAATACGTTGTTGCCAATAGGGCTGTCTGCGTGAAGAGAAGTCCTCCAATCATAGCCCCCCATCCAGTCACATCTCAGTTGTCCATTCTAGTGGTGGTTTAGGGCTTCTAAATCACAACCGGTCTCCATTTTACCCACTGTTTTGGAAGCAATTTCGGATAGAGGAGATCCTGACCGCTTGCTATTGATCCAACGGTTTAGGTGGGATCAAGGCAAGCATAATAAGCATGTGGATCGAGGAAACAGGAGCTAGCTCTTCCATTTTCGCAGTCGCAACCATGAAACTAGCCGTTTTCTCCTCCTCCTGAACCCACCGCCCAAACTATCCTAAAGCTTCAAAAAAGCTTATCCATAAGTTTCTTAGAGCCCATATGAACCATCCCATGTAGTCAGATTTAAGAAAGAGGCAGTGTGTGGGAGTCTGCCATGGACACCGATCGTCTTCCTTGGCCAAGAGCACCGAGTCCGTCTGGATTTGACGCCTACATTGCTGGGCGTTTCCAGTAGTAGACAGGGAGAGGAAAGAAGAAGAGAATCATGAAAGAATTGAAGGAATAAAAGAGAAAGAAAAGAGGGAGAGGAAGAGAAACAGAGAGGGGAGTCGGAGTGGGGTGATTGCCTTGTGCGGCAGGAGCTTGAATCAAGCTGAGTTTGGGGTGCACCAGCTCCCGTTGCGCTGATCAAAACACCAATGATTTGCTGGTCGTTCTATTACCAGGTCATGGAGTTAGGGAAGAGAGGAGAAGAAAGAAGAGAAAGATAGAGGGAGAGGGAGTGTGTGGCTGTTCCAGCCAAACCGAGTCAACTCGGTCCAGGACCGAGTCAACTTATAGGCCCATTGGCTGGGTAGAGTCCAGGGACTGCTTCTCTCTACACAAGAAGAAGGAAGGGAGAATGAGAGAAGAGATAGTGAGGAAGAGAGTAGAGAAGGAAAGAAGAAATGAGAGAGGAGGGTTGCATTGAACTTAACTCGGTCCAGCCGAGTTGACTCAGCCACCATACACTGCCAACCCCGTCTCTCTCTTTCTATGTGTCTATGTGTGTGTGTGTGTGTGCGTGTGTGTGTGTGTGTGTGCGTGTGTGTGTCTAATCTATGTCATGGGCTGTTGGACGCCCCATCTCTAAGAGAAAGGAGAATTAACTCGGTCGGCTCTAACCGGGTCGACCCACCAAATCAAATCACTGAGTCGATGTATGCAAGTCAACCTTCTCCCAATGTAGATTGTTTTTAATTATCTTTGACATTACCATAGTTATTGCGATGACTAAACATGATTAACCACTAGTAGTTTCCCATAATGGTATTAGTTATTATAAATAAAACTACAATCATTAGACATTTAAATTCTACTCACCATATTATCATTAATAGTAGGAGTGTATTAATTTCTACCATCAGAATAATTATTATTACCATGATGAGTTAATATTAATTATACCATTAATGTTAATACTTATGTTATATTTATTAAATTAACATGGTAGCTAATTTTACATCAACTAGCATTCAAATCCTAAAATCTAATCTATACCTAAACTTTAGGTCGAAATCCTAGGCCTAAATGACCTAAACCATAGCTCTATACTTTAAACATAAATGATGAGACCATAACACTTATTATCATTACTAGATTCATCATTATGACTATATTACCATTTTTCCTTATAGGATTAGTATAATTCTTATTAATACGATTATTAATATTAGTACTTATTATATCATCGTTAGTAAAAAAATTTATTATTATCAATTACTTATATTATTTAAGAGATTTTTAGTCATTATAAGGACATTAGATATTATTAGTATATCTAAATATCAACTTATGAACTATCATTATTAATATGGATGGATTAAAACTCCTATCATGAATAATCTTTAGCCCATGGTACAATAATAATATAATAATATTAATAACAATCTTGGATTCAAATCCTAGAATCTAAGTACCAAACTGAAAGATAAAACCCTAACCCTACGTCAAAACCCTAAGGATAAATAACTAAAACCCTGGGCTATGATCTTAAACCTTGAATAGCATGGAGAGCTTGGATCTAATTATATAAATCCCTAATTTATGATAGCGTTTGATTCTAAGGACACACGCATTCTCTAGCAACACTGGTAAGTGATTCAAAGTATAAGGTGATGATTTCTTCCCCTTGAGCTTTCCATTTTTCCATTAGCTTAAGTTTTAGTTTTTATTTTAAATTATAAATGATATCTCCATTATATAACCACATGTGTTAATTATTGAAATTGAGTTGCAACATCACATGCTTAATGTTTATCCTGTATATTTAATTCATGTGATTGGATTACTTGTGGATTGCTTCTGAAATTTAAACTGGTACATTAGTAGAAAATCCTCACTTATAAATGTACACCCATACTTGGGATGTAACTTGATTGAATGTGGTTGTAATGGACCTTTGACTTAGTGGTTATTGAAAGGTTGTTTAAATTGACCATTGATGCAGGCCTACCATCTAAGGTTATTGTGTCCAATGGTTTTCAAGGATGGTCTTTTATCACATGGTTTAATACTCGTCCTATGTGACTTATTTTGATATTAGCCCTACATGGCTTTATTTTAGTATTTTCCCTATATGGGTCTGAAGTTTTATATTATGCAACCATGCGATGGTAAGCCCCATATATTATAATATGATTGGACACTAGTCAACAAGGTTCCATTAAACATCGTAAGGTGGTAGTCTCATGAATCGGGGATGGTGGTATGGGACCTATGCCTAACCTGTCGGCCTACACTGGGCTATAAGCTCCCCGTAGTGACCTTTAAGCTTTCTTAACTTGGCTGGTTGTAAATGGACTAATAATGATTTGGCTAATCATGCATACATGACATATTACGATGGTTTGGATCATTATGCTCATGTAATTATGTTGAGTGTTGCGCTAATGGCTAGTTATTCGATTTATGAAGATGACTTGGATCATCATGCCAATGCTATTACATTGAGTGTTATGCTGATGACTAGTCATATTTATGGGTGATAAGCCCAATGTCCATCTGGATGTTTTACCCGAGGCACAGACCGTCTGGATGTTTCACCCGAGTCGATGATTGCATGAGTGACGACCTTAATGTCTGTCTGAATGTTTTACTTGGGATAATGATTACATTCATACATCCATGCATATAATAAGATTGCATTTACTCTATTTTGGTTGTCTGGATGTTTTATACTATTTCTTACCTAATGCGGCGGTGTGTAATCTTGAGGGGAATTCACACTGAGTTGGCCACTCATCTATCAAATATACAACCATACAGATAGTATAGGTGACTTAAGTGATATGCAGGTTCAGACTGATGAGGAGTCGTTATGATGGTCAATGATGCATGGTTGTACCTGTCAAGGAAGCTGCACGACCTTGCGGCTTCGTTATATATTTCTTTTATGTTTCCCATGTATGTAAATCTTGTAATTGTTAATGTCGAGACATTGGTTTGTATAAATCATTATGGGCAGCTCTTATATATTTCAAATGTAAATGTAAATTTTTTCTTACGTTGATTTAACCATCCTACGCTCATCTATTAACTCTGATAAAAGATAAATATTATCTATTGAATTTGACCATCCTTTAAGGTTAACACTAGGATTTTTGGGAAACGGGTCGTGTACTCGGGTCCTAAAAAGTCGGGGCGTTATAGTTCGTATCAGAGCATAGTTTGGACAAACTAGGCCTTGAGAAATGAACTTATATAAGCTTTAAATGTGTCAAGTTAGGATGTTTAAAACTAGAAATTTGAACCTAAGCGAAGCTCCATTAGACTTACGAAGATCTGAGACTGTAGAAACCCAAACTTAGGCCCCCTAAATAAGCATTTGGATGATCGCAGAACTTAGAAATGAAATTATTTCACTTTGAACATTTAGTCATTTGAACTCATGAAAAGCTCCCTTCGAAAATTTGGAGAACATAGATACTTCAAACTTTAGGCCCCCTTGAAAATTTAGGTTAGACTTTTAAACTTTAATTCATGTAGAAATCTCTTAGAGTTGGGAGAAAATGAAGAAGCTCAAATGTTAGGCTCCCTGGAAGATTGAACTTAGAAATAATCTTAGGTTCCTTTAAGAATTTCTAGTTAGTCATTACTTGGGAACCAACCTTAGGCTGCACATATCAGGAT
The DNA here is from genome assembly GCA_037074715.1 of Magnolia kwangsiensis. Classification (NCBI taxonomy): domain Eukaryota; kingdom Viridiplantae; phylum Streptophyta; class Magnoliopsida; order Magnoliales; family Magnoliaceae; genus Magnolia; species Magnolia kwangsiensis. Next base: position 184,776,560 of record CM073572.1, on the reverse strand, counting down.
TATATTTGAAATCCTAAGTGAGTTTAGAAATCTCCAACTCAAACTTCATGTAGAAATCCTTATCTTGAGACTTCCAAGTAGTACTTAGATAATCCAAGTGTGCATTAGAAGCGTAATGGGCCACATAGGTTTATCTATTATAAAGATAGACGATCGCATGATAATTCCCAAAAGTGTAGAATAATAGGGACCACGGATCGATGAAAACATGTTCGTGCGATGTACATGCAGTTTGGCTCAAATTCTAAGTCCTAGAAAATCTCAACAATTCCAATGCCTGATCAGGCAAGGGACCAAGGTTTAATAGGATTATGAATTGATACCCAAATCCTCTGCTATACGTAGGCGAAGGATCGAGGTATCGGGCTCAAACCTACTATATCCATCTATCCATTACAGCTCGAACACTGAAAACTAGAAGATTGTGTCACACTTTACATAGCGGGGAACTATCATTAAAGGGAAAAGAAAATCAAGAGAAATGTATGAAATAGTATAGAAAATTGTAACGTTGATAAGCATTAGAACAAATCATTTTGTTTAGAATGGCTTCTAGCCATTAGTGGGGCTTAGACACCTTAGTTTGCTAGGCGAGAACTTAAGGGTTGTGGAGAATTTAAATAAAGCTCGTTGGGATTTTGTACGGGGACATGGGGTACATCTTTAAGATAATTGAATCACTCGTAGTACTAACAATAGGTACATATATTAGTAAATATTGAAGTAGAACTCCATTTATTTTTCTTTAAGGGGGTAGATTATAATGACCCTTGTCCTAGTAGTAAGTCATGAGCGCTTGCACATACAAATGAACTTAGCATGGAGCACTAGAAAATGCACACGGATACCGTAAGATAGATTGTTGTTCACATGTGTAGAGGAAGTACTGAAGTTCGGAGACAAAATTCTCTTTAAGGAGGGTAGATTGTAACACCCTGTACTTTCCAGTAGTCGAGTATTACCACGTAATCTAACTTAGGCCCCATTTGTTAAATCTGAAGTCTAAAGCCTGAATCTGAAAGCTGAAGCCTAAATCTGAAATTTGAAGCCTGAATCTGAAATCTGAAGTCAAAAAACATGTTTTGTAACTATGGCTGAAGTCTGAAAATTAAGTATTGAATTTGAAACAATCTGTTTGTTAACAAACATCTGAAATGTTTGAAATATGCTAATTTGACACATTTGCCCCTATCTATCTCCTATTTGGAAATGCTTTACATTTGCCCCTATCACTCTATCTTGCCCTGCCACAATCCCTTGAAGCCATCGCTACAATAGTCTAGTATAAATTGAGAATTGTTTAAAGAAGAACAATTGGGTAAAAATCTTTTAATAAATTTATTTACAATTTTAATAAATTTAGTTGATGAAAACAAATAGAAAAATAAAAAAATCAAGTCAATCTTCAAAGATAGAGAGACCGTAATACCTGTCGAAGAGAAATATTTATAATCTTTTATAAAGATGCTAGAAAAATAATTAATGATGCAATGGAGAAGTGAATGAGAAGCCTGTTGTAATTTAGAAAAAAAATAAATGTGAATTGGTACTACACCAGATGGTTTCCTGCCAACTTTGATCTCCTTAAAATCGTTCGTACAACTTGAAGCTCGATGACCCCATATAGGCTTCCAACACAAGAACTTCGTGCGAAGAGGAGCGGAGGCAAATTTCCTACTAAAGCCTTTCGCAGGGAACTTAGGTGCGACCCACTGTAATGTTTGTCAGGAATCCACTCCGTCCATCCATTTTGTGAGCTAATTTTAGGAGATTAGAACAAAACTGAGAAGGATCCAAGACTCAAGTGGGTTGTACTAAAGGAAAAGGTATTTAGGGAAATTCCTACGATTGAAACCTCCTTGATTCGACAGTGATGTTTACATGCCATCCATACCGTTCATAACGTTATTCCTACTAGAATGAATTGAAAACACAAATATTAGCATGATTCAAAACTTCAGTGGCCCCACGAATATTTCAATTGTGGACGTTTAATTATCACGTTTTCGGCCCACTTGAGCATTGGATATGGTTCATCTTTGGCCTCATGTCCTAAAATTAACTCACAAAACGGATGGACGGTGAGGATTTCTCACAAACATCCTAGTGGCCCCACCTGTGTTCCCAGCGCAAAAACTTCTCGCGAAAGGCTTTCGGCAAGAAATCCATATCCATGATAGAAACGGATTGGCTACTCCCCCAGCCACTAGCACGGTCGTTGATGGTTGGTGCTCTGTTAGCCCTCCATAATGTATGTGTTTCATCCATTCCGTTCATCCATTTTTACCGATCATTTTAGTGCTTCATGCTAAAAATTAGAAGGGTATAAATCTCAAGTGGACCACACCATAAGAAAACAATAATGATTGGATATGCACCATTAAAATCCTCCTAAGGCCCACTATACTATTTATTTGACACCTAATCTTTTTATTAGGTCATCAGGACCAGATGAAGGGATAATAAAAAAGATCAGCTTGATCCAAAACTTTTATGGCCCCCAAAAGGTTTTTAATGGTCGACACTCATTCAACACTGTTTCCTGTAATGTGGCCCACTTGAGATTTTGATATACCTAATTTTTTGTCCCATACCATGAAATGATCTGAAAAAATAGATGGATGGTATGGATGAAAAACACACATCATAGTAGGGCCTAAAGAGCACTGACCACCAGCCATTGGTTGGTGGCAGTGAGAGTGGCCAATCCGTTCATGTCCCAGAAGAATGCGGATTTCCTGATAAAGACTTTCGTAGGAAGTTCCCGCGTAATGATGCTGGGTGGGGTCCACTGCAATGTATGTGATAAATCCATTCCATCCATACGTTTTGAGAGATCAATTTAATTCATGATACTGAAAATGAGATGGATGAAAAACTCATGTGGTTCAAACGAGAGGAAAATTTGGGGAAAGAAATTCCTACCGTTGAAACCTTCCTAGGATCCACCTTGATGTTTATATGCTATCCAAACCGTTTATAAAGTCATTCCCAATGGAATGAATTGAAAACACCAAAAATATATCCTGATACAAAACTTTTATAACCATAAGAATGCTTCAATAGTTCTTACTGAATTCCTACTGTTTTCTCTCGTGTGGCCCACTTGAGTGTTGTATACACCTAATTTTCTGTTTCACGTCCTAAATTGATCTCCCAAAATGGATGGACAGAATGGATTTATCACATACATTGCAGTGGACCCCACCCAGCATCCTTGGGCAGGAACTTCCTGCAAAAGGCTTTCGCAGGAAATCCGCATCCGTTCCGGACGAGCGCCGAGTTGTACGAACTCTTCAAAGAGATCAAAGTTACATGGGCCCTACAATAATGTATTTATTATATCCACGCCATTCATCAAATTTTTGAGATAATTTTAGAGCATTGTCCAAAAAATGAATCGTATCTAAAACTCAAATGGACCACACCAACAATAGCAGTGGGATAATGATTTTCACCATTAAAGAATTCACAGGTCCCACTTTAATGTTTAGTTTCCATCTAATCTATTCATAAGGTCAAAAATATCTGGATGAAGAGAAAAAACAAATTTCATATTGATCTGAAACTTCTGTGACCCCAAAAGGGTTTTAATGGTAGATGTTCAATCCCCTACTGCTTTTTGCAGTGTGATCCGGTTTTTCTTTAGATCTATCTTATTTTTCTGCTCAAGCCATACAATGAGCTCAAAAAATGGATGAACAGTTTAGATATAACAAATACGTCATGATGGGACCCATAGAACTTGCTGAGGTCAATCCGTTTCCCAATTTGTCCCAGGCTCCTAGAGCCCATCCACTTTAAACGCGGATGGTGTCCTACCCCAGCCTGGACTGTCCAAGCAGAGATCTGTAGGGCCCACCATGATGTAAGTGTTTTATCTAAGTCGTTTATTATTTTTCTTATATTATTTTAATATATGATACGAAAGATGAAGCAGGTCCACAGCTTCAGTGAGCCACACCAAAGGATGCTGCAATGATAATGACATCCATCGTTGAAACCTTTCTAAGGGCCACTATGATGTTTTTTTTTACCATCCAACCTATTCATTAGGTCATGTAGACATGAATGAAGTGAAAACAAAAATATCAACTTGATCTGAAACTTCTCCAACTCTCAAGAAGTTTTTAACGGTGGACATTCAATCCCCACCTTGTGGCCCAATTAATCATTGGACTTGCTTCTTTATTAGATTACACCTTAAATTATCCAAAAAAGTTGATGGATAGTGTGGATCAAACACATAAATCATGGTGGGGCATAAAGAAGTTTCACAAGTTAAAAGGTTGATTTTGTATTGCGCAAACAATTTAAAAGAAAAAATTGCCATATTAACTTGAAAAGGGGTACTTTTGGAAGAAAAAAATTTTGTTTAATAAAAAATCACGGAGCACATTCCGTGTTCACTATTAAGCCATACTCTTATCACAGAAAGAATTCAGTGAAAAACCACTTAACGCTTTCCGTCTTCCACGTTAACAACGCATTAACAAACACCACTAAACACAGAAAAATTTTCCAATTCCGTGTTAAGTGCATAAATTCAGTGTTAACAAACACAACATTAGTATAAATAAGAGCCTAGCTTAGGTAAACATTCACGTTCATTCTAGCTTAAATCCAACCCTTGAAAACAACCCCCGTACATACATCAAGATTTCCATCCGTCAACCTCCAAGATGGATCACCATGCCACCAGAGATATTTATTTTTAGGATCCCAATTCACTAACAGACTAAGGATAGTTTTATTATAACTACGAATGATGACCCTTAAATGGTTAATCATTTAGTAGCTTACTTGGATACATATCTTATAAGTGATTTAACCATTGCTTAGCTTACTCGAGTTCATGTCTTGAAAACGGTTAGATCACTTGACTAACTCTTTTCTCCATTTAACGGTGGACAGCCATCTTTAGGAAATGGGTCCCATTCCTTGATCTAAGTGGTTCATCTGGTGACTTATAACCTCAGATGATCATCCAGATAGCTGGATTACGACCATGTTACCAAAGTATAGCTAGATCATATCAAACCTTTTAAATGACATGACTAAGCCATTAACTAGTCAGCTGATTAGTTGGGATAAAAGTGCCTAGTAGCTTAATAGAGCCCTATTTAAGGCTTCTTTTTAGGGCAAGCTCTGGCCAGAAATGGAAAGGGAGAGAGAAGAAGAGAGCGCTGTCTTGAGTTACGGTGAATATGGGGATAGAATCCAGGCTCTTGTTGGCTGTGTGATAAGGCCCAAAAAGGGAGAGAAGGTGAGAGGGAAAAGAAGAGAGAGGGGGTTGTGAGTCGGGTTGTTGGGCGAACTGAGTCTGACCAGGTCTGCCTCAGCTAAAAAAGTTCATTGCTGCTGCATTTGGTTGGGCTGACTCAGTAGCCGAGTTCTGGCGTATTTAGACCTTGTTGGCTACTCCTGAGAAGAAAGAGGGAATAGAGAGAGAGAGAGAGAGTGGGAGGTGGCTATCGAGTTGAGCGAGATGGATTCGTTGGGCTGAGGTCGACTGAAACTCGTCGAGTTGGGCTGAGTTGGGTCAGCGTCCATTCTTGGGCCTACCATAAGAAGAAAAGAAAGAAAGAGGTTGTAGAAGGAAGAAGAAAGCAAGGGAAGACAGAGGAGAAATAAGAAGAAGGTGGAAGATAGAGAAGGAAGAGAGGGTATGTGACTAGCCGCACTAGCTCCACTCGAGCAAGTCGACGAACTGGGTCGGATTTGGGTTTGACTGGGTTATTACATGAAATTTAGTAGAGAGAGAGAGAGAATAAAGAAAAGAGGAGAGAGAAAATGGAGAAAGAAGAAGAAGATCAGAGAGAAGAAGGAAAGATGGGGCGAGTTTCTGAGTCAACTCGGTTCAAAACCGAGTCAGGACTCAGATTCACTATCTGATTGGGTCCAGACCTTACTGGAACCCCACAACACAGGGAGAAAAGAACAAAAGAAAAAGGGAAAGAAAGGAAGAAGAATGGGAGAAAGAGTAGAAGGGGGTTGTAATCGAGTTAGCACTGAGTTGACTCGGTTTGAACTCGAGCCGAGTTTAGGACACATTCAAGTAAGTTAGTTTTAGAATCCTTATTTGAATTTTAATCAAGTTATTATTATATCATTTTAAGTCTTATGATAGAAACTGAAATCATCTCTCATCTAGGTTCAATACGTCGAATTGAGTCAATTCAAGCTAGTGAGGGTAGATTGAGTGCTTTGAACTCCTTTGTGATCCCTAGTCTAGCAAGAAGAGAATCCACACTTCAAGGCGAGGGATATCCCACATGGCTTCCTCATTTCATTGAGTTCTAACATAGTTAAGCATAAAAGTACAAAGATATTTTAATTGTGTATATGTTAATTTTGCTTCCTTTTTAAATTGACATTGATAATCGTGTAGGATTGTTTTGAATCTTGTTGTTTTAATCGTTCTTATAAGAATTGTATAACGCACATTATGCCACATTTGGAATTGCTTATGTACATGTATACTTACTGCTACTATTTGCACTCAGAGGTAATGGATCTTGTTTCCATGATGAGGTTGCTCCATTAATTCCACATATATGCTAATTAGTTTTAAATTGAAGTTAATGAAGTATTAGAATATTGCAAATAATAACTTGGTTCCTTAGTTTCTCATTTGGATGTGGTGAACATGAGTTATTTCATTAACTTCTATCACTCAAATCCTATCATTAATAATTATGTGACTAGGACTTAGAATTGCATTGTTTATGCTATCTTAGTAATTTCTCAATTTTGTACATAGTTTTATTAGTGGAGAAAGGAATCATGATGCCTATATTCCTTCTATCTCATAAGATGTACAATGAATATCTCTTTTCTTAAGATGTGTAGTAATCCTGTTACTATCCTAATATGTTTGAAATGTCATATTTAGGCCCTCCTTTGGACCTTGGAAAAATAAACGAATTTATATTAAGCTTATATTTAAATGCTAGATCTCCTATTTAAAGACCGCAAGTCTTAATCATGCTTATGAGAGTAATCTTGTTAATCCTATGGAATTAATATCCATGAGCATCATGATATATGACATTCACGTATGACATATGAGCTTTTCCAAGTGCTCAACGTAAGTCATGCTCTGTTCAATTTATAGAAAGTTCTAGCACTTTAGTTTAACTCATAGAACCTATGCATTTGGGTCACTTTGGGCGCTTTTCTTTATATGATATTTTTCTAAAATTAAACACTCCTCAGGCATACCCCATGTATTTTTTCAAGAGATATCTTTGGGTACACTCACCTGCATGGTTTTTTTCGGGTGGCTAGTTCTCCTTAGGCGTACCTATGAGTATTTTTTCTGGTGACTAGTTCTCCTTGGGAGACCCTTTTTTTGACAGCTGGATGTGTATCCCCAGACTGAGACTTGAGCATACATTCATACCTCCATACATTACATATAAGTTCATATTCTTCTCATTGTGATTTAATATATTGGTTTAAACTATGTTAGAATAACATGATATCCACGAATCCTTGCAGAAAATTCCTACTGAGTTTTCACTCACCCAATTGTGGAATTGCACCAAATAGACACAGGTATGATGAACAGGCAAGGACCCTATGATGGGATTCCATGGATGGCTGAGGTGGAGTTTGGCGAGGAAGTACTCTATGTGAACGTAGTTGAGTCGTTGAAGCTCAATTGACATCTTAGGATTTTACTTACTTTCGTATCTTAAACTTTAAGTTTTGTTTGAGTAATAATAACAATTCACCTGGTGAGGGATTCCATGTTTCTTTCATTTTACTTGCATTAAGCTTCCTTGTTGTTACTCTTGATATCCTTAGTTTATGCAATGTTGCTTTACTTCATGTTATAAAATTTGTTACTATTTAGATGTATGTTAGTCCACTTCATAACGTAATACTCGAGTTCTTAATAAGGAGTGAATATCTTCGGGTTTTGAGAATTAGGGTGTTACATGTTATGTGACCTAACTACCAGTTGGATGGAAAATAAACATTACGAAGGGCCCCAAGAAGTTTTTAATAGTGGGTGTTCAATCACCAATGTTACCTGTGGCATGGTCCACATGAGATTTTGATCTGCTTCATTGATTTTTGCGCTCATGCCCTAATATTAGCTCCCAAAATGGATGGACGAAGTGGATGAAATACATATATCATGGCGGGGCCCAAAGACCTTTTCCTACACTGCCCGGTATCAAGGTGGGTACCAACAATGTCACTGCAGAGTCAGAGTCCAGGTATAACACATCATGTCCATCCCTACATCACTTGGTATTAAATCGAGACTTTCTCATTAGATCTATGGCTTCTAACAATGAGTCGATTAACAATCTCATGGACAGTGCTCCAATGAATCATCCTTTAACTGCGACAATTTTCGAAGCAATGCATTAAGAGAATCTACAAGTCATGTAGGGGGTTGTAGGTTGTCATTGATTGCATGATAGAGACCCTAGGGCAACTCCATGTTCATGGTGGTGATCTGCCCCCAGTAGGTGTTGGAACTCATAATCGCACTGATTGCAGGATGATGCCAGCAGTGACGAGGAGGTCGATGACATGATTCTCTAATATCCTGGACAAGGTGGAAATCAAGCAGATCGGATAAATCGAGAATTCATGATTCCTAGCTTCAATGGATAACTTCACATTAAAAATTTTCTCGATTAGCTTTCTGAAGTTGAGCAATTCTGTGACTATATGAAATCCTTAAAGTAAAGAAGGTCAAGCTTGTAGCTTACAAGATGAAGGACAGAGCTACGACTTAGTGGGAGCAACTACAACTCGCATGGATGAGATAGATGAAAGCACCTATCTGCACATGACAATGAATGAAGCAGCCGTTACACGCGCGATTCCTCCCTAGCGACTACTATCAGATACTATTTCAATAATACCAAAATTGTCGGTAGGGTAGTCGGTCGGTGAGAGATTATGCAAAAGAATTTAACCGCTTGGCGGCACATAACGATTTCATTGAAATTAAATTGCAACAAGTCGCATGATTCAATGGTGGATTACGTATGACGATCCAGGATCGGGTCCATATGTAGCCCGTGTAGATGATGAATGATGCAATCAACTTGGCTATTTGACCGGAAGCACAACTTGAGCGTCCCAACACACAAACCTATCCTACCACCAGGGTCATTGTGGCGGGTCCGTCCTAGGGAGCCTCATGGGCTAAAGGGAAAGAACTTGTATGAGCACACATTCAACCTCCTACACCCGCGAACCGAGACCAGGAAAGTGGGTAAGTTAGGCCCTAAAGGGGTGACTGTTGCTGGTCTGAGCAGGATCTCAAACCCTTATAGTTGACCAAGGGCCGACCATTGCTATCGTTTAGCCAACCGAGTCACCTATCAAACACTTGTCCCTAGTGAAAAGTGGTGAACCTCGCCATCAATGATAGTAGTGTTGAAAATGTCGATGAAGACCCAAATGTTGATAGATTAGAGCACACCGCGGAGGATGAAGCAGATGAGACAGATTGAGTTTCATTGGATCATGACGAGTCGCTCGTCATGAGGTGATTATTGTATACATCAATGAAAGAAGTACACCCACCTTCCCGATGGATTGCTTCCTATGCGAGATATTAAGCACCATATCGACCTTGTCCCTAGGTCCAACATACTCAATCATCCTCACTATCGGATAAGTCCGAAGGAGTGCAATATTCTGTAAGGACAAGTAGAGGAATTGATCAATAAGGGTCTTATCCGAGAAAACATGAGCTCATGCGCCATATCGGCTCCATTAACTCCTAAGAAACATGGGAGATACATATGTGTGTTAACAATTAGGCAATCAACAAGATTACCATAAATATAGATTTTTCATACCATGGATGGACGATATATTGGACATGTTTGAGGGTGCGAAATTATTTTCTAAATTGAATTTAAAGAGCGGCTACCATTAGATTTGAATACGGCTGAGTGATAAGTGAAAGACGGCTTTTAAGATCAAGAAAGGGTTGTATGAATAGATGGTCATGCTCTTCGGTCTTTTGAACACGCTTAACACATTTATGAGATTGATGAACCAAGTTCTGAAGTCATTAATTATGTGGTTCGTTGTGGTCTACTTCGATGACATTTTGATATACAGTAAGGACGAAGCAAACCATATGAAACACCTAAGTAGGTCCTTCAAGTACTACTCACTAAAAATAAGTTTTATCTCAATTTTAAAAAGTACAGCTTTTTGACTAATAGCTTGTTATTTTTGGACTTTGTTGTGATGTCTACGGGCATCTGGGTGGATGATGAAAATGTGAGAGCCATAAAGAAATAGTCAGTTCCAACAAACATCCACAAAGTACGGAGTTTTCACAGATTAACGACATTCTATCGTCGTTTCGTGAAGAATTTTAACATTATTGTGTCCTAATTACAGATTGTATGAAAAATGGGCAATTTTAGTGGACTAACAAAATCGATAGGAGCTTTGCTGAAATTATGTGCAGATTATCCACAACCTTGGTTCTTATACTTTCCATCTTCGAAAAACTGTTTGAAATTGAATATGATACTTTATATATAAGAATTGGGAGAGTTTTATCTTAAGAAGGTAGGTCGGTAGCCTTCTACAATGAAAAGCTTAGTGATGTACTAAAAAAGTGATCGATTTATGAACTAAAATTGTACGTAGTGGTCTAGGTACTACGACATTGGCGACATTACTTAATTCAGATGGAGTTCATTCTTTACACAGACCATTAAGCTCTCAAATCCATTAATAGTTAAACTAACATGAATCGTGTGTATGCTATGTGGATTTCATTCTTATGAGAATTTACATTTGTGTTAAAAAAGAAGTCTGGGTAGCAAAATAAAGTGACTGATGCACTTAGTTGACTTGCAACTTTGTTAGTCAGCATGAGCAATAAGGTTCTCAGTTTCGAGTGCCTCAAAGACATATATGTCAACGACGGTGACTTTATTGATGCATGAATTAGATGCCAAAAAGGTCACCCCAGTGACCTACATGTGCAAGACTGTTTCCTTTTCAAGGGGAATCAACTATGCATCCACAAAAGCTTGTTGAGGGAGTAAATTATTCAAGAGCTACATGGAGGTGGCCTTAGTGGACACCTCGGGCTAGGACAAAACACAAGCTCTTGTTGAGGAATGGTACTACTGGCCACAGTTAGTACATGACATGGGTAGAACGGTGCAACGTTGTCATGTTTACCAGACCTCCAATGGGCAGTCTCAGAATACGAGTATCTACATCTTGTTACCTGTACCTGAAGACCTTTGGGAAGACTTATCTATGGATTTCGTACTAGGTCTCTCACGAACATAGTGCGACATGGATTCGGGGTTCGTGGTGGTGGATCGTTTCTAAAAAATGGCATACTTTATCCCATGCAAGAAGGCCCTCGATGTAACACACATGTCAAATCTATTCTTCCGAGAGGTCGTGCAGCTATACGGGGTTCTTAAGACCATTTGACCGTGATACGAAATTCATTAGCCATTTCTAACAGACTTTGTGGAATTGATTCATTACACGACTTTAGTTCAGCAGTGCCTACCACCCATATATCGATGGGCAAACTGAAGTTGTGAATCACATGTTGAGAAACCTCTTTCGATGTATTTCAAGTGAAAAACAAAAGCAGTAAGATTTGGCCTTCTCTCAAGTGGATTTGTATTCAACAACACGGTGAACCACTCGATAAGGAAGTCTCTGTTCCATATTATTTACAGTCAAGTGCCTTGCTACAGACTTGACTTAGTCCCTTTGCCCAAGCTCATAGGCATGAGTATTGCAGCAAGACATATGGCGGATTGAATCCTGGGCATTTATACGGAAATGTAAGCCAAGTTGCATGCTTAGAATGAAAAGTATAAGTAGCAAGCTGACAAGCATCAGTGACAATATGTGTTCGAAGTGAGCAACCAAGTTATGGTCCATTTACGCAAGGAGAGATTTTCAACCGGAACTTGCAACAAATTGAAGAACAAGAAGATTGAACCAGTACCGATCCTTCGAAAGATCAATAACAATACTTATGTTATTAATCTTCTGAATAACCTAGAGATCTCGCGTACTTTCAACATCGCAGACCTGACTGAGTATCATAAACCGAAACGTGATGAGAATTCGAAGACGAGTTCTTTTAAAGTGGAGAATAATGATGTAGAGTGGGTCACAGACAATTTCATGGCCAAGATGGACCAAAGAAGGCTCAATCGGAGGCAGAAGTGATTCGGATCGTTTGAACCTTAAAACAAGCATATCTCGCAAACTGGAATAAGTTATTCGACGTACCATATATGATTTTGGGGTATGCGAAGCTACTTTAGCAAACCAACCTACTATTCCGAGTTTTCCATACCAAATTTATGAGATTCCATAAGATCAATGGTCAAAAATCTATTTTATTTCCATCTTTACCATTTATAATAAGTTTTAGTCCGATCATAACTTTTGATCCATTGAGTTTTAGGAGACGTGCCCAACATGAAAAGGGCTTTAAAAAATTAGGGGAATAACGTAGTTAGACCAAATTGGAGACTTACTATTCCAAAACCATGAAGTCTAATAGAAATCATGACCCTCTATAAATAGTAAGTTTACTATTTATAGTAAGTCATGATTTTAGGGAGTTTGATTCTGAAACTTCTTCCTAGATTTGATATCACTATTTAAATAATCGTAAACTCATTTTTATTATCAATTAATTTATTTTTAAAATTATTAAAAATTATTTTATATTTTCATTCCTCATGGATTAGAGGAATCTATGTGAGGAGTCGAGAGAAACTCCTTGGATTCAGAGTAGTTATTCTTGAGTAATACAGTACTCAACTTCATTACGTCCATCCCTGCATCAAAGCGGCAAGTGTTTTAGGTAGAGATTACTATTTTGGATTATAATAGTATAGAATTAGAAATCTTAGTTGTTAAGTACTATTTTGGATAATAATAGTATAGAATTAGAAATCTTAGTTGTTAAGTACTTTAATATTAATAGAAGGTTACGTGAATATAAGTGTTCTGCATTGAAGCAGTTCAGTGAACTGGGCCATCATCACCTAGCTAGGCGGCTGGATATACATTGAACAATCCAAGGGCCGTTAGAGCCCCTTATATTTACACCTGCGGTTCACATTGAGATCCGGGCCAGGCAACAGGTGGGCCTCTATGTAAGATGGCCTGTTCCAAAATCCTCGTGCAATACTTATATGTTGATTATAAGCTGTTGCTGATATTCTTTCTAACTGTCTGTACATGAGTCGATTAGCCTGATCTATGAGGAGCCCTTACCGTGGGGCCCACCTTGATGTATTTATTCTATATCCAAGCTGTACGTCTATTTTTTTCAGATCATTTTAGAACATGAGCCTAAAAAAAAAAGCAGATCCAATTCTCAGGTTGACCGTATCATAAAAAACAGTGATGATTGACCATTAATGAGCCACGTATATATGTTTTGGATCAAGCTGATGCTTCTTCTTTTTCCCTTTCATCCAGGATTTTACAACCTTATCAAGAGGTTGGATGGCAAATAAACATTTCGATGAGCCATAGGAAGATTTTAATGGCAGTACATTTAATCTACATTGTTTCCTACAATATGTTCCACCTGAAATTTGGATCATCTTCTTTTTTGTCTTAATAATTTAAAATGATCTGGCATAATAGATGGACAGCATGGATTATTATTATTATTTTTTAAAAAAAAATTACACATATATGCACCTACGCAGGCCATAGTGGGATTTCACCACCAATGGATATCGAACCCAAGACCTGTGTTGAAATTCCTCGTAGTCTACCACTGAGGCAAGGTGGACAGCATGGATTTAGAATACATACATCAAAGTGGGCCCCATGGTAAGGGCCGAACCGTCTTGGGTGAGGCCGGGACCACACCTAATCCGGCCACACCTAATCCGCTCCCTGATTTGTGCCAAGGCATGTTCATGCTCAGCCCCACCTAACAATTGGCCTGAATATCAAACACGTGTGCTATATTGGCAGGTGTGACAAGATTCCCCTCTTCTACTTCATGACACAGTCACGGTATCATTTCTCTTTTACAAGTTAAAGACCCAAAAATTTGCTTTAACGCAAAAGCTTTCGCTTACAATCGCTCTAAATTTTGATTTTTTTAATGATGATTTAGAATGTCATCTCAAAAACTTAACTTTTTATGATGAAATTAGACGCGGTGTTATAAACGTTATCATAAAAGGTTTAAATTGTTGTAGTGGTACCTTATCATGATACAAATTTATATTGGCCCAAGTAGATCACTTATGATCATAGTGGACCGATTCGATGGGAGGGTCCACATTCAATTGTAAGTGGCTCTGATATCACGGTGATCATATCAGTACAGCCATCCAAATAAAGGCCAGCAGAATGGACGGTAACCATCTTCCATGCCCTTAATTGTATCATGAGGTTACTCACTCAAGGTTTCTCTTTAACTTCATAGGTGGACCCACTTGGATCCAACATGGGAATTCCTACGGTGGGCCCCACCTCCTACCTTGTCTTTCAAGTAGAGGAATGTTGTTTGCTTCCACACGAGTGGGGAGAAAGGTGTTCACTGCCCAGACACTTGAGTTGAAAATGGGACAATTCTCAGGGGCGTGGGTTCCACCTCAACTGGCCTGACCGGCTTTTGAGGCAAGTACGAGCCACATATATTAAGTGGGCAGTGGGTTGGGTGCGGGTTTGGCCCTTGAGTTGAACCCTACCCGACTTGACCCAGCCATGTTGGTTGTCAATGGGCTGACCACACTATCCCAGCAAACCAAAGCCATGTGATGTGCGTAACGACTTATTGGCAGGTTGGTTATACCTTTAGCGCCATATTTCATTCTTAAACCTGATTTTTCTGGAGCCGATGAGGTCGGTTACAACTTATGGGCCGGACCAAGTTAGGTTTGGGCTCAATGAATTTTTAGTAGGTTGGGTTGAAATGTAGCGTTAGGGGCATGTGTCGAGTTCGGGCTGGCGTTCTTGGTAAATTTAGTAAATGGCTCGGGCAGAGGCTCACAAGACCCAAACATGAGCATATAGGGAAGTGGAATGGGTCCTGCACCTGCCGGGATGGAGTCAGTCAGGAAGGGGCTCTGTGGGGTCCACTGTGATGTATGGGTTTTATCCATGTTGTTCCTTCATTTTTTATCATTTCGGGTGTGAACTCAAAATGAAAGAGATCAAAGGCTCAAGTGGACCACACTGTTGGGGATTGAACACCCACCATTAAAAACTTCTTGGGGGCCACATAAATTTTAGCTGACATTTATTTTTTCCCTTCATTCAGGTCTATGTGACCTTATAAACAGATTGGATGGCAGATAAACATCAGAGACGCCATCATTATCACCACTGCTTCTTGTGGTGGGATCAACTTGAGCTTTGGATCTGCCTAATTTTTTGTTTATATCCTAAAATGAGCTGAAAAAATATGAACCGAAGGTATAAAACCCCTATATCACGGTGGGCCCCACAAAGCCTCCTCCCGGATTTCGGTCCAGGCCGGGGGCAGGACGCAATCCACTTCCCGTACATGGTGCATTTAGTCATTATTATTATGACATCAGGTGGGCCCAACCAGATGGACAGCTGATCTTGAATTGATTGCTGCCCGTTTAAAAATTAAGTAATCAATCCTGAACTTCTGGACTCAAGATGGCATGACTGGTGTAGGATTCTGGATCAAAGCCCAACCCAGGTGGGCTAGACCCAAAGACCCGTGGGCTGGGCTGGCCTGATCCTTTGAATAAACCCACAAGGGCCTATTGATTTGGGCACGTGTGGCCATAAGGCCCCGATCATGGACAAATCTATCAGCTCTCAATAGGCCCACGGCATTGCTATCCAATGGCCAGCTATTTGAGATAACACGTAATCTGAAATTGTATTAGGTCTGAATTGTCAAAGGAAATTCGTGGGGCCCACAATTTGGATGGACATACGTGCATGCCAATACGTACAGTGAATGTCTTCTTACCAAACAGACATCTCCACTACATCGATTTTCAATTCTCTCTTTCAAAAGAGTGTTTCTGGTTAAGTCTTGAGTCTCTATCTCAGAGTTTAAGCCGTGTGAAATTTCTCTTCATCTTGCAGTTCAAGTTCTCTTTCCCTTCAAGTAGAAATACCTACCAAACTCTTCAACCTTCTATTGATCTAGACCATTGATGGTAGGATTTGCCCAATTAAAGTGTCTCTTCATATGCATGAGTAATCAAAGGCAGGGTCATGACGCAGCGATGAATGTGATAAGATTGATCATCGTCTTCCTCAAGGATTGATATTCCTCGAATCACAAGGAAAATTAAGAAAATAGAAATAAATTATAGTAAATTTAAAATTTGATTGATTGATAATAAAAATCAATTTACAACCTTTTAAATAATAATATTAAACTTTGGAATAAGTTTCAAAATTAAGCTCCCACTCAAACTCCCTCAAATTTGTAACTCACTATAAATAATAAATTTAGTATTTATAGGGTCTTATTTGGCTTAAACACGTTATTCTCCTCATTTTTCTAAGAACTTTTAATATTCGACACAACTCCTTAAGTTCAAAGGATTGAAGAGTTACAATCAAACTAAAACTTACTATATATATAATAAAAACGGAAATAAAATGAATTTTTAACTATGGATCTGATGAAATCATGCAAATTCGGTGTGGACAACCTAGCTAGTAGCTTCTCCTATCCTAAAATCATATGTTATGTACAATAACTCATTTCAATTTGCGAGATATGTCTGTTCTAAGGTTCCAACGGTCCAAATCACCTCCACCTCCGATTGGACCTTCTTTGATCCATCTTGCACATGAAAGTGTCTGCGACCCACTCTATATCAACCCACATGTAAACACTCAAGGTTATTGCTCAAACATTTTCCATTATAATCAATCTGGACAGTTCAATTTTCCTGGCTATTTATCCAATGGTTAGAATCACCTAATCAGAGTGGTTATTAAGAGTTTTCATGAATCAAAGGTGGGGCCTTGGAGATAGATGTTTAAGATCAATCAAGAAAAGTCTTTGTGTAATCAATTTGTCTAGTCTTCTTCCCCACTGATTGGAGGATTAGAACCACTCAATCAATCATAAGTGAGGCCTCCATGGCAGGCTATACAAATAAATGACCAGACTTTTCTAGTATAATCAATCTTGACCGTCTATTTTCCTTGTCAATCGTACCATCCATTTCCTGGCCACTATATGAGATGGCTAGAATTTTGACAGGGAGAGTCATATTTAGTTTTCTAGGCATATCTTAACATCAACGATGGCTACCATTGAAACGAATGGTCGGATCTAGCACTTACTCGGTGGGACCTAATCATGAAGGTGCCGACAGGCCACAACGAACAGTTGGATTTAGCTACCATTCATTTAGTTGGATTTGATGATAAAGGGCGGAACATTTATACATGGCCGTAAGTTTGATTTCAACGGTTGGATTGCTGGTTCAAACAAGGAAAAGTTTTAGGTTTTTTTTTTTTTTTAAAAAAAATTTTAAAAGAAAACTACATGAAAAACTATATTTGTTGCGGATCCCTCGAGCTTTATATATACCAGCGTTGTTTTCTCAGTTAACATTGTAACAGGAGTTTGTGGAACAGATGCACAGTACGGATGGTACATTAGCATCACGTTAGGCTTCACATGTCCTGATGTATGACGAGGCATTGGTATATTCCTAACTGGACCAAAAGAAGGCTGCATGGAAGGGGAAGTAGTCCCTTATTAGATTCGGACTGTATACAAGGCATGATGTTCGTAACTGGGCTATAAGTCCGTCCGGTTCAAAGGAATTTCGTTCTCTCTTGAGAGAGAAATTGCCTTTTGAAGTATGAACCATAAATCTGCCGTAATTTTTGAATTGGGTATTGTTAAAGGAACGCACGTGATCTTTACTGTGACAAGCCATCCATGCCCAAGCAAGGCCGACCGTAACCCACTGGTCAAAACCACAAGGTGTGGCATGCTTGACCGTGCACCCCCATGATCGACCATAACCCACTCTCTAATGCAACATTGTCAACCGAATCTTGCCGGGCCAAAATGCTCTTTTCGGTTGACCAATTATGCACACAAGTGTTATTGAGATTTGAGCTTTCGAACTTAGGTTCTATGTACGGACGGCCAAATTTTCACTCTCGAATGCACGTGTAGACATGTAATTTAATCGAAAAACCAAAGGTAGTGCTTAATGACATCCAATATACCCAAGTTAACAAAAATCTGAAGGGTTACATGATATCATAGTGCCAAATAAGTGACTTTTACTACTTATAGCAGTAGATAAGTCACTTATTTGAAATAAGTTTAGTTTATGATCAGTTATAAGTAGCTTTTTTTAATTTAAAATTTCTTAATCACTTCAATTTAATAAGTAGAAATTAAGATAAGCTACTTAAAAAATAACATACGTAAATTATTATCCAAATGCCTCCAAAATGAAAGAGGACCACTTTCATCTATCAATCTAAAAAACAAAATTGTCCCTCATTTAAGCGTGGTATGTGCCCAAAAGCTACCTTGTTAATGCCCATTCCCCACGCAGCAGCAGACAAAATTCTCCAAAAACTACTCTCATTATATTAAGTAGAATCGAGCTTTAGTGATAAATGTTCATCAAACCAAACACTCCAAAAACAAATATCATAGTCAAAACACAATATTTAACCATTCTTTACGGAAAAGAGAGGGCATCTGGAAAAGAGAGGGCATCTATGGAAGCATGGTCTAGACAATCATGACCTAGCTAAAATGTCTTTGCTTCTTCTTGGAATATGTTGCCAGCTTTTCACATGTCGTTTTTAAAAGAAGAGACGACAAAGATCATGATGGTAGGTCTGGCTATTCCAGTATAGCATGAATTGTAAGTATGAAATAAACAAGTGTTAGAATATTTCTACCAAACCGATACAGTTGGGTTCTCCTATTTCGACAATGTATTTTGAGTTAATGTACTTCAAGGATAGAATTTCTAAATGCCTCACGTATCAATCTTCATTTTTGGTACCTCCAATAACTTTCACCACATATGTCACACTTTGAAAGTAGGAATTCTAGCATGCAACACCCATTGTATAATTCTTCTATCTGATATCCTCTTCACACTGCCTACAATAAACATGTGGTGATCAGAATTGTTGTTCTGGTGGGCCATCATCTGGATAGGTCATATCTCAAAAATAAGATGAGTGGACTGTGGTAGCCATCCAATCCAGTGGTGCACAGAAATAATGGTTAGAGCGTCACTCTGGATTTAACCATTAAAGCTAACGCCAAAATTTTCAATTATTGTTCTAGCTGCCCTTATCATGTCCATGGGGGTGGCCCACCAGATCAAAGGTTTCAATTGTTAGGTGTAATAATCCAATTATTATTTTTTTAATGCACGTGTGACCATCCACCGTACACATGTGTTTCTCCTACCCTACCATCCACCATACACGTGATCAAGGTATGTGATCACCCAGTTACCCGTTCTTTTATAACTTACATGATCAGTCAATCGAATGCATTCCAATCGTCCACCCATTTATGATATAAGTCACTAATACAACATAATTGTATACATACGTGTAGCATGAATAAATATTAGGAACATGCATTCATCATTTTCTTTTTAATTAAAGTTTATGTTATAAATATTTTTTTAATAAAACAAATGAAATAGTGTAAGTGTTAGCCAGGTGGGTGTGTGGATTTTAGAAAGTACGAGGTATATGATTAGAATCAGTAATCAGTACTCTATAAAGTCCATTATACCCGACAACCTAACTATTAGAAAATGTCCAAGTTACAAGATTAGCTAATCATCCAATCGGTAACTTAGACCAATACTATACAACTATTAAATTCATATGCAAAATCATTATTGTCCATAAAATTTCAAAATCCATCTACTACCTAAATCCATCCATCCATTTTGATCTATTTATCTGATCAATCGAGCATCGTACATTAATGATTTCATGTGTACACCCAGGTATATATACACTACACACACATGAGCACCATATACATACTTTGCTAAGCATCACAATCGTCACGTCATATACATACGAGTCCATTGTTATAACCAATAAGAGAGTAAACGCTTTGTTTACGAGAGATGTTATTTAAGGATATGTTTATGTGATTTTAAGCATGCATATATTTAAGGTGTGTTTTGGTCATTTTAAACATGTGTATGGTGGGACCTATCTATTATAAATAAGGTCATATGTGTAGTTTCGAATAGTACAACATGAAATAAAAAAGAAAATAATTTTTTTTTATATATAAAAAAAAAGATTCTTGAAGTTTTTATCAGGTAGGTGATCTCAAACTAAAGTATAAAATTTTCATCTTATTATTTATGTTATCTTATTCCAAAATTTAACAATAATACTGCTTAAATTGGTTTCGGATTACTTATATAATTATTGATGTCATTGATCATTTTTTACAATTAAGATTTATTTAGCTTAATTGTCAAAAATTTGAGATATACATTGATATAATTATTGAATTAAATTGGTTTGGTTTATAGTATAATTCTAATTTAATATTAAATTTATATATATATATATATATATATATATATATATATAAAGAAATTAAATGTTATTTAGGTTAGAATATAACATAACTCAAATAATAAATTATTTAAAGCATAATTTGATTTAAAATTTAAATTAAAAATCTGATTTTAATTATAAACTTTTTAAAATTAATAATTTAAATAAATTTTATTATTAAACTAATCAAATTCACAAGCTTCGAAATTTATTTAATAAATTTGTTAGATTATAATTTGATTGATTTAATAAATATGAATATGAATTATATCCTTAATTATAAAAATACTTAGTTTATATAAATTTGTTAAATTTTAATTTAATATCAGAACAATCAAAATTTTTATTTGTTAAGTTTATATTATAATTTAAATGAAATTTAAATTTTAGAATTTAGTGAATAAAAAAAAATTATGTTAAAATGATTTATTTATTTATTTTGAAAAATATGATTTAAGTGAAAACTTTGATTTAATTAATGTTTGAATTTAAAGTAAAAATTTCTTATACATTATTAAATCTCAATAATTTCTAAATTTAACAATAATAAATTAAAAATATTTTATATGAGAATTTTAATTATTAAAGTTTCGACGAAATTATATCTACATTATTAATTAGAAATAAAAATTTATATTGTTGATATTTTTAAGAATTCAATTAAATAATTATTGATTCTTATAATAATTTAAGAGTAGTAAAAGCCTGCGAATAAATCCATTATAGATTTATGTTTATATTTGAAATTTTTTATTGTGAAGCAATAATTCATCTTACATGCATGTCTAACATTCATTGAGTATCGATATTGATATCTTAGGCGTAATATAAATAAGTACGGCAATTGTGTCTCTTGGGTGGAAGACCCTAAAGCCAGCAAGTAAGGCACCAATTGTGTCATTCAGGTGAAAGACTCAAGAACCCACTAGATCCTTTGGAGTCTCATTTGTGTATGGTGTATGAGTATAATTGTGTGCGTGAACATATATCAGAGGTACAATTGGAGCAGTAGTTTGACCACCTAATGTATAAATAAGTCTATTACCACAAACTACTAGTATGTGGGCGTTAATGCAACGTGACCATCCACTTGGGTACGGTGTTGCAAGAGATGATGGATATTATTTATAAGAATTTATGAAAAGTATCACATGTATAACATATTTACAATTCTAATATGCTTAAATTCATATTCTTTTATTGTCTATATTATATTTTCTCTCGTGTTTATAAAAATTTGATATAATTTGAACATTTTAAAATTTGGGTAAGAAATGATCCTACTGGGTTGTTGTGCTCACCCTATTACAAAAAAAAAAAAAGAACAGGTGCGGAACTAGAATACTACAAGTAGGCGGGCCTTAACTATTATTATTATTATTATTATTATTATTATTATTTTAGCAAATTAGGTTTAGTTTGAATTTCAATTCAGTTTTGTTCATTAGGTTTAGTTTGAATTTCAATTTAGTTTTGTTCCGTAGGTTTACTTTGAATTTCAAATTTTGATGTATAAAAGAAGAAACTATCAACGGAGTTAAATTTAATAAACATTATATTTCAATAGTATTTTCCTTTTAAATGACTTTAAATATCTATTAAATTTAATGAAATTATGTGAATTGTAATGAATATTAATTTATTAAAACTCACGAACTTGAGATTCGGGTCCTACTCAGGTACCTAAATTTTGAGGCATGATAAGTTAGTATTAGAGACCATGTTTAAGATCAAAATGAGGACCTATGAGAGATTTTAACATATACACCTTAACTTAGGATGTATTCCCATAATAATATCTTAAAAAAAAAAAAAAAAAACCTTAACGTGTCATGTCTCGCTTACATGTTAGTACACTAAAGCTTATTGGTTTAAATAATTATATATAATGACAGAATTTAACTTTAATGACGAAGCCTCACCAATGACACCCACTCCCAATATTATTGAAAATGGACCACTTATTGGTGGGATTCTCATAGCTATAAGAGAACTTACAACCCTTGTAAGACATCAGGCAGGCAAAACCATGTGCAAATTTCGAACCCACAGGTGCCTGTTACTTATGAAATGATTGGAGCCTTATTAAAAAGATTCAAAAAGTAGAGGCCACGTGTATTCGAGGGTGGGCCCAATTTACACAAGGCAGAAGGGTAGAAGAAGAAAATTGAAACGATCTTTATGACTATAAAGCATGACGAATACCAGAAAGTGGAACTGGTCATTTACATGCTAGATGGGGAGGTAGACCACCTGCAGGATTCGATTGTTAGGGCGAATTTGGGAGTTGAAGTATGGACCATGTTGAGGGTTAAATATTTCATATCAGACCTTAGTTATTGCTTAGATTTACGAACATAGTACTGTTTAACGGCCCAAATTAATCGTGTTTGTGATGCAAGATGTATTTACGAGCTTGGACTGAAACAGGGTGCTAAAAGCGTGGATTTAACATTTAGGAATCACAAAGGCAAGGGATGAACTCTAGGAGACCAAGATCGACTGATTTATACGTCAAAGATCCAAGAAAATTGAGAAACTAAAGCTCAAGTAACCTGAAAATCAGACAGAATGCGAGATCACAGGGTTCTCACCATCCGTTTGGCTCGAAACTTTGCAAGCGGCCTGAGGACCATAAATTAACTGTACACATCAATTTTCAGCCATCGGATCCCTTTAAAAGTGGCCCAATGGACAGATCAGCCCATAAATCAATAAATTAGGGCCCACCTGGTATCTGGGTATACTTCAATTTTTTTCTCAATGCCTTAAATGAGCTAGAATAATGGATGGATAGAGAGGATTCCTCATATACAACAAAGGGGACTCCACGTGGGATTCGCGTGTGCACAAATTGTAAGACCCGTATCCTAGTCCGTACTGTTCCGTCAACTCCCGTGATCCTCTCGATCGAATTTCGACAACCTGAGACTGATGATCGACGTTCGCGCTCGACCTTAAGTCGTATCCTGTATATCTGAGTCGGTTCAATTCGAGACTTGTACCATTACGACCGCACCGTCGCCTCGGTTCCAACAACGCGACATGCTCACAGATCCGATACCATGGCAGGGAGATGCAGACCTACGTTCAGTTAGAGCAAAAACACCGCGCGTTGGCAATTCCAAGAGAATCTCTACAACATGTCAAATCAATCCCATCAATCACCTCTCATGTCAAGTACAAAGCACCCATGTTTCCTTTCTCCACAAGTTAAGCAAACTCAAAAGTCAACCAATCCATCACCTCACCCATCACCCATCTCCCATCACTTTTCTTACAACCACCATTCTCTCTCTCTTTCTCAACTCATTTTTTTCAAGCAAGAGAAATGGTGAACGTCCATGGTTTTTCAAGAGAGAGTGTGTGTTGTGTGTGGCCCATTCCTTTCCCAAGAACCATCATCCTAGCCATCCATTTTCAATCTCCACCATCAAAGCGAAGCACTAGGAGACCGGCTTTCCAACGGACCGAGAAGATCAAGCGGTGGGTGCTTCTATAGGTGTAGATTTCTTGTTTTGATGATGGGCCAAGTGAGGCCTACCGATCAATGGTATGCATCTCATGTTGGACCCTAAATGTGGCCAATGGCCCACTTTGATTTCAAGATCAATCCATAATGGGGCCATTCTCCATGGACCCCATCATGATGTTTAATTTCTTTATATAAATGGTCATTTAGACCGTCCATTTCAGTGGAGCAAGGATCTCCACCGTTGATTTTGACCGGTGGGCCCATATGAAATGGGACCCACTTAATGTATGTTGTAGATCATGCAACGGAGGGCCCATAGTGTCGGGGTCCCTCCATCACACGTGTCCCTCTCAATCTCTCTCTCTCTCTCTCTCTCTCTCATTATTTGTGTGTTTATGAGATGTTATAGCCTTGTGGCCCACACGGATGAACCCCACCATGAAACATGTATTTTTTTTAAACTATTTGTAGGTGGGGCCCACTTTGCATACATGTTGTACCCACACCATCCATCATTTGGTGGCCCACCTGAACAGGGCCCACCTTAGAGTATGTGTTATGCCAAGCCGTCAAGCGTCCCTGGACGCTGGACGTGCAATGTAAATAAAAAATATAAGCTTGACTTTCCAAGCATTGGAGAAGGGCCACTCATATAGGCCCCACCTTGATGTATGTATTCAATCCACTCCATTCATTCCATTCTTCAGATCATTTTAGGCATTGAGCCAAAATATGGGGCTGATCCAATCTTTTGGCGGGCCATACTTTAGGAAACAGTGATTTCCACCATTAAAGTCTTTCCTGATTTTTCTATGCACCAAAAGAATATCCAACATTGGACTCTTTGGATTTCTTACGAGCTGTGGAATCTAATGGCTGGATTGGATTTACTTGAAGTGGGCCATACATGGGAAAAATAGCGAAAAAATTGCTTTTCCAAAAAAAAAAAAAAAATCGGAAGCAGCAGGGCTGCTGCTGTCAGAGGGCAGGCTCTCGACGGCAGGCGTACGGGCAGCAACCCATGGCTCTAGCCGTGGGTCCCACATTAATGTTTATTTATCATCTAACCCGTTCATGAGGTGGGCCACCCCATGAGGTGGGCCACCCCATGAGGTGGGTCCCCTCCAAATTTCAGCCGCATCCAACTCTCAGGTGGCCCACATCAGAGGAAACAGTGTGAATTGAGTGTCTACCACTGAAGCCCTTTCATGGGCCACAGAAGCTTTAGATCAAGCTGAAATTTGTATTTCCCCTTCATCCAGGTCTGTACGACCTTGCAAACGGATTGAATGGAAAATATATGTTACGGTGGACCCCACGTGGAGCCCACAGTGATGTGTGTGTTCTATTTCCATCGTCCAGCGGACGATGGAGCCCACGGTACTGTATACGTTTTATTTCCACCGTCCAGCGGACGGTGGAGCCTGGTGTATGTGTTCTATACACACTGTGACAGTGGAGCCCACCTTAATGGACATGAACCCACACCGTCCAAAGCATGGACGGTGGTACCACCGGTACACGTGTTGTATCCTAACGTCCATTCACTTGGACTCACCTGGACGTGG
Source organism: Magnolia kwangsiensis (assembly GCA_037074715.1). Taxonomy (NCBI): domain Eukaryota; kingdom Viridiplantae; phylum Streptophyta; class Magnoliopsida; order Magnoliales; family Magnoliaceae; genus Magnolia; species Magnolia kwangsiensis. Next base: position 184,750,946 of record CM073572.1, on the reverse strand, counting down.
TTAGCTGGTACGACCAGCTACTTGCTGCTGTAGTTGCGTGTGGAGCCCACCTTAGAATATGTGTTTTATTCACCTCCAGTCACGTGGGAACCCAGCAGCATGTGGCTGCCATTAACGTTAGCATGATCTATGGGACCCGCATGATGTATGTAAGATCCACACCGTCCAGCATTCTTCAGACGGTGGGGCCCACTGACGCGTGCAACCTTCACACCGTCTAGATTATGTGGACCCCACCTGATGCATATACCTTTCATGTCATCCACCCAATTAGCTCAGCAGGTGGGGGCCTTCATTAGTAATGTGTTGTAAATACACCGTCCCTACATGGAACATCACGACCCATGCACGTGTGGACTCCACATGATGCATGTGCTCATCCCAACCGTCCATCTGTTCATCCAGCGGATGGGCATGGGCCCACCATGATACAAATGTTTTATCCACTCTACCCAGTCCCTAGACATGGACCACCACCACTCTGATATATGAGTTTCATCCTATCATTCATCTGTGGCCCACCATGACATGTGTTATATCCTAAATTGTCCATCTGGACAGTGCAGTCACGTAGCTGCTGGTTGACGCCAGCCAACTCTGTGGGATACCATGATGTATGCGCTATTTCCATGCCATCTATCTGACAGGCTATGTGGAGCACACCGTGATGCATTTGTGATCCACACCGTCCATTTATCAAGTAGACCACACTGCATAGGCAGCAGGAGATTGAATAGAAGATAAATGTTATGGTGCGCCCCGTGGATTTTAAATAGTGGAAATCGTTATCTCCACTGCTAATTAGGGTGTGGTTCAAATGATCTTTCGATATGATTCATTTTTTGGTAAATGATCTCTAATAAATGTAGGGCGTAGATAGTTCACCTAAAACGGTAGGCCCGATTGGATGTATTTGATGCCACCTATTGTGTATTGAGGCCCATTAGTGCGGCCCACCTGTTATGTGTATTAGGCCCATTTGAGCGTCCCATTGTGAGGTGTATCAGGCCCCTTTGGCGAGGCCCACATTGTTGTATATACGTGGCCCACGTAAGGAGGCCCACCGTGATGCGTTCGCGACCTTTGGTGAGGCCCATCATGATATATATATATATATATATATATATATATATATGTATATATATATATGTATATATATATATATATATATATATATATATATGTATATATATATATGTATATATATATATATATATATATATATATATATATATATATATATATATATATATATATGTATATATATTATTTTCTTGGCCCACGTGTGGCGTCTACCTGTTTGTATTGTTAGGCCCAAGTTGTGCAGCCCACTTGTTGTATACAAGGCCCACATATGAGGCCCATGGTGATGCATTTACGGCCTATGGGACGAGGTCCATTATGATATATCCGAGTCCCATGGGCGAGGCCATTGTGATGTATTCAAAGTCCGTAGGCATGACCCATTGTGATACATGTGAAGCCCTTGTATGAAGCCCAATGCTATGTATGTGAGGCCCATGAGGGAGGCCTAAGGTAATGTATGTATGGCCGTTACATTGTGTATGAATCCCTTATACAGGCCACTCCTTGGGAGCAATGTTGGTTGAATGTCCACATTAATGGACAATGATGGTTTGACGTCCACATTGTAAGGATAATGTTGGTTAAATGTCCGCATTATGAATCTCCCTAGGGCCCATTGATAGGCCCATACTTGTTATGTGTGGGCCGTCTAGGCCCATCTTCGTTGTGAGAGTAGCTCATCACCTTATAACATGCTTAGTGTAACTTCATGATTCATGCTCATACGCATCATATATATGCCTGATATGAGGATTGTTTGATCATAGCATATGCCATTGGGCAGACTATTTATGTGACTCCTTATGAGACGGAGTGCCCACATTTCGCTTAATACGCGCAGAATTGTTGCATGACTGGTTAGTGTGACTCATGCATCTCGCATATATGTGACTTGATCATTATACGTCTTAGCGACATCAGGACCGTGGCCTCCACAGGCACATCATGGATGGCCAGATGGGACACCGAAAATGCTTGGTTCTAACACTATGGGTACGTAGGATGTCCTTGGGTGAAAATTCCAGAACCTCCTTGGTACCAGGAGATGCTTCAACTTCTAGACCAAGTGGAATATGAGTGCCGGTGCCTATACCATGAGGCCGTGTCTCCCACTATGTCGTGGTCGATTGGAAGGGGGTGTGGCCTTATCCGCCCCAGTGAGGGGGCTATAAGCTAGGCTGAGTATGACCATCTCGTAAATGGGTCCGCTATCGACGTGCCGGATAGGTATTGGAAGACTGTTGGCCAGGCGGATAGTGAGGTCTCTTACACTCGCTGGGCTATGCAGCTAGGGAAGAGGCAGTCGGAGTGGAGTGTAATAGACCCCTGTGATTTCTCAGAGAGGAACCGTACTGATATGTGGATTTGATATGAGGACTGACATGATATTATGACACCCTGTCACTGTTGTATATGTGGACGGGCGCACGTGGGCGGACGCTGATGTGGGCGGGTGTAATGTGGGCGGGGCTGAGGCCTGGGTGAGCTACCACACTGGGCGAGCTACTAGCGGTTGGCAGGCTACTGTGCTGACAGGCTACTGAGTAGGAGTTGCATACTCATTCATTCATCTATTCACTATCCACTCGGGCTGGTGGTGCGCAACTATTCATTACGTGTACCTTCGCAATGGCCAGGATTTCTGTTGGGGTGCGCAACTAACCTGAGATCAGGAGTTTATCACATTGTGTTTGACTATCCAAAATTAGGTATGGGACTGGTTTGGGTAGAATTCCCTTGTGATGGACCTCGTAGCCTGCGATACTACGTACTATCATCCCGACTTCACTCCAGCTTGGTCATTTCATTCGCATCGCATATTGCATTTCATCCATGGCATATGACATTTTGGATTACTACGTTTCTACACTTATATGACTTAGAAGGACTTGACAGGATCTGCATATTGCATCGCATCTGCAGTATATAATATTTGGCTCATTATGATCTACATTGCGTACTCTGATATTATGTGACTCATGGACTTATCAGTATATTTCTGCTTACTCTGATATCGTATAATTCATGATTTTGTTAGTATTTCCATTTACCTCGATGATGTATAGACTCTATTGTATACTCGGCACTTACCTTACACACACTTACACCACCCTCTAAGCTTTTGTAAGCTTATGCACGATAGATGAGTGCAGGTGGCGTTAGGTTGCAGCAGTGTTGAGCTTGGAGTGTGAAACGGTTTTCAGGAGTTCTGATTTTGATATATGTATTTTTCCTTCAGCATTGTATTCAAGTGATTATATTAGTGGATATGTGACGATGATGTTGCCTTTATGATTTGGATAAACTTGTGGTTATGCTTATTACAAGACAAATGTGCATTAAAAAAAAAATCCTCCTTGTAGAATCCCAGGATCGAAATCTGGCGTATGTTGCGCTGGGAGCCGAGAATGGAGTACTATGGAGGCTGTCGGCACCAGATTCGGCGATCGGGATTCCCGTGAATCTGATTTCCGGGTTTGGGGCGTGACACAAATTATAGTGCATCGGTCGTGCACTATGTCAGCCAAAGTTGGTCAGCAAAGGCTGACTGACTTTAAGCCTCATCTCCACAGAAGAAACAGAACCGGACGTTGATTTGAATAATGGGCCCCACTCATTGCTCAGTTCGATGATCCGAACCGTTCACTTATCCCAAGAGGTGGCCAAGACGTTCGCTTAGGTTTCTGTATATTTCCATGTAAGCAAACATGTGAAGATCATAGTCGAACGGAAGATTGACAGTGAAATGAAAAGTGCGGTGGGCCACACCTAATCCAAGCCAAAACACCAATTCCAAATATTTTTTCTTCCTGAAACCAATGGATGGAGTGGATTTTCCACTAAGCTTCAATAAATAGGCTAATGCATGAAACAGAGTCGACTTGCGGTGACTCTATTTTGCAATATGGAGTTGTGGACGCTGATCTGTATTATAGGCCGTTTAAGGAGTATGGCGAGAATAATTGCATTCCACGAGTTAAGATGATAGTATGTGATTATTGAAATGATGATACGTATTAACTCCCGACATATGACCCGTATGATTATGATTAGTGGAAACAGAAATATTTCGAAGTTGAGTCAGTAAAACATCATAATAAAAATCCTCTTGGATCAGCCACTTTTAAATATCCACCAAAAACGATCCAAGAGGAGTCATCTCTGAATTACATAGACTATGTTACTGGCATGAAGAAATTATTAGAAGCATTTGAATCATGCCTTGATAGGCTAATGGAGACTAATTCATCACAACTGCAACTCATTGATCTTGTTGATTACTCTTTTGTATTCCCTACTTATGATGAGATAATGGAGGCTAGTTCGTCTTAGCCACAACTCCATCCAGAAACACAATACGAGGAAAGTGATCCTAATTCGCTTTTGGAGAACTTTGGAATTTAGAATAAGGAGTTAGAATCCATTAACGAGCATATGACTCAATTCCTCAATGAGTCGATCTCGATGACGATCCAGAGGAATGATTAAGGGACGTGGGTGTCTTTCAAATACAATGATTCTGACACACCTCACTTACATGACACACATGATTTTAATGATGAGGAAGAGGTTGGTTTATATGAACCTCAACCTAATCTGGGAATAGAATGTGAGGAAAGTAATCTCATCTTAAATGTGCGCTGCACTGAACTAGAATATGATGAGTATTGGGATAACAATCATGAATGTGCAGCCCCAGTTCCCTTGAAATTTATCTCAAGTTTGGTCCAGGTCAATGATCAGGAAGTATACGAAGTGAGCTGTCATAATGAGTAACTCCACTCGCCTAACATGTCTGATTTCAAAGTGGATGAGCTCCTTACAACCAACCCTTATACGTATGAGTGTACGTCGAGTTGATCGACATGGAGCGCATAAGCACTCCGCGTGGCCTAACCACTATTGAATAGCAGCGTACAACTCGGATTCCTCGAACCTACTGGTGTGGCGAAACAACCTCAGCCACTAACTCAGAAATCATTATCGATTGCCTGGACTACATCGTAGCCCCAAACACACTCCAAATAACAGTATATACATGTAGTAGCCAAAAACAGCATGTGAGAACAAAAATCAAATATAAATCTTGCTTTAAGCAATTCGACAAAACACATACTACACATGTACCGTACATAAGCATTTCATCCTTAACTCGTATAGTAGTAAGATAGGTTATATAAAGGATACTATAACCATAGATAAAGGAATTGAGAATCTCATCTCAACACCCTCATTCCATGCATTTAAACAAGCATTTTCACACTAAGACATTTTATTAAACACTTAGGCTACACATACCATATACATATAACTAAGTAGTTATAACAAGTATTATAGAAAATTCCTTTACAAGGGGTTCACCATACGTACAACAATCATATATTATTAGTCAGTAAACATGGTAAGCATAAATCATAATTTCATACTCATTCAAATATATCAACAGACACATGGAATGCATTAAAATCAACATACTCTACATATATACGTAATATAGGGAAAACCTCGCATTTACGCACATGTGAAATCAAGTCAGTCATAAATCATTACTGACATTGAAAGCCTTGAAAACCATAACCTAAACATTTATAATCCGTACCTTTTGCTGGTAGACTTGTAACGAACTCAGTTTAAACCCTAAGTCTTTGTCTACAGGGCGATGAAAACCTATAATATGAAATAGGTTAGTTATTTCAACCTTTACTCTATTTGAATATCTAAAATAGATTAGGGTTAGGATTTCTTACCTAAGAACAGAGTCGAAATTGCCAGAATCGCGATATAGATGCAGTGGTTAAGCACGAGGAGTGGCAGGGATCGAATCCCAAGAACAACTCCAACTCTCTCTCTCTCACTTACTCTCTTTCCTTCTCTTTCTTCTCTCTAAGGTTTAAAAATTCGTATGTGAAGGAAAAGAGAGGGTTTCAGGCCCTTATATAGGCCCAGAACTGATGGGAATGACCCGAGGACTATGGTATACTTAGGTTATAGCCAAAGAATGGCCGTTTTGTTCCAACGGAGCTATTCTGGAGGCCCCTTTTCTACATGTGGTCAGACTTAAGTTTCTTGACATTGGATCTAGGTCAGGTTCAGTTTTCAGTCCGATCGGGTTTGGGGATCGACCGTGGGGGACCGATTTCAGTTCATCGGTCACCGGTACTAGATCAGGGTCACAAGTACACTAACCTGTGTTTGACATTTTTCCTGATCTGAGGGTGTAATTGGGTCAAAATCTGACAGTCTGAATCCTTAGATTTGGCCTGTAAGCGAATGACTCAATTTACTTAAGTTTCAGTTCATTTCCTAAAGATATTCGCGTTTCTCACACACTTCGATCCGAGCTTAAGTTGTGCGTTCCTGGATACCTTTAAGACTTGATTTTCGAGATAGTTGTCAAGTCCAATAAGGCAGTCGTAACCGTATAGTTTTGGGGTAATCGGACTTTCAACACGTGGTCCAGGTCAGATACGGAGTTTCGTGATGCTCCCGAGAGCAACCGAGTTTTAAGATGGATCCCAAGTTTTTAGGTAATGTAGCGTTAATGGTTCTATCCAGTTTGGGTCTTACAGATCGTATTTAAAGTGATTAGTGCCAATTTCATAGATAATCTAGTTTAACACTTAGTTAATCCTTGTCTAATTTCTAAAGGATTTGACCCTTAGTGATTTCAGCCTAAGGTGGTACTCGGGTTTTTGTACGGATTCTTCTGAGACGTTACAATCTACCCCCTTAAAGAAAAATTTCTTCCTTGAAATTAGTACATTTTCGTACTCTTTAAGAATCTGAGGGTAGTTCTTTCGGACTTCGGCTTCTGTTTCTCAAGTAGCCTCCTTCTCAGTATGATGCATCCACAGTACCTTTATAAGTGGAATCACCTTACTGTGTAACACATGTTCCTTCCTATATAGAATACGGGTCGGTCGCAGTACATAAGTAGCATCTTCACTCAACTGTACCTACTCCCATCTGATAATGTGGGAAGGGTTAGGAACGTATTACTTTAACATTGACACATGAAATACGTTATGCACGCCTATGAGCGGTGTCGGCAAAGCCAGGCGGTATGCTACTACACCCACTCGGCCCAGTATCTGGAATGGGCCAATAAATCTCTGTGTGAGCTTCTCTTTCTTGCCAAAGTGAAGAACTCCCTTCATTAGGGAAACCCTAAGGAATACACGGTCCCCGACCTCGAACTCTAGCGGTCGCCGCCTTGTATCATCGTAGCTCTTCTGTCTACTCTGTGCTGCCGTAAGTCAACGCTTGATAATGTCGATCTTCTCTGAAGTTTCCTGAACTAACTCTGAGCCAATCAAGCTCTTCTCGCCAACCTCTGCCCGAAGTGCGGTGCTCGATAGGGACACCCATACAAGGCCTTATAGGGAGCCATGTCAATACTCACCTGAAAACTGTTGTTATACGCGAACTCTGCATAAGGAAGACAGTCGTCCCAACTGTCCTTGAAATCCAGCACACAAGCTCAGAACATATCTTCTAACACCTGATTTACCCATTCCATCTGCCCATCAGTCTGTGGGTGAAACGCGGTACCGAGCTTCAGTTTCGCACCCATTGCTTCCTGGATACAAGTCCATAAGATAGATGTGAATCGCGTGTCTTGATTCGACACGATCTCCATAGGAACTCCATGCAGACATATGATCTCCTTGATATACAGTCTGGCCAAATCGTCTATAGAGTTCGAAACTTTGATAAGGAGAAAATGAGCTGATTTCGTCAACCGGTCCACGATCACCCATATGGAGTCATGACCCTTCCTCGTCTTCGGTAGCCATAAGATAAAATCTATAGAAATGAAATCCCATTTCCACTCAGCTATGGGCATGGGCTGAAGCAGTCCAGGAGGTCGGCGATGTTTCACCTTGACCTGCTGGCATGTGAGATAATAGGACACATGATCTGCTATGTGGGCCTTCATGTTGTCCCACCAGTACAACCTCTTTATGTCTCGATACATCTTCATACTACCAGGATGTATCGCCATCTTCGAATTATGTGCAGCTTCTAGAACTTCTCGTCTCAAGTCGTGAAGGTTCGGGATGCATAGGCGGCCACGGTAACTTAAGTCCCCATCCATACCAACTCTCCATTTCGAGTCTTCACTGTCGCTCACTTGCTCTCTCATCTCAACCAATCGCTCATCGTCTTTCTGAGCTGTGATGATCCTATCATCAATAAGTAGCCGCACACGAACATGTGTGATGCTCTCAAATGGTTCCTCCACCGTGAGCTTCTGCTCAAAATCAAGCACAAACTCCATCATATTCCACTCCTCAATCATCAGTGGTGCCGCAAATACTATCACCTTTTTGTGGCTCAACGTATCTGCCATAAGGTTAGCTTTGCCAGGATGGTAGGAGACCTCGAACTTGAAGTCCTTTAAGGTTTCCATCCATCGGCGCTATCTCATATTCAAGTCTCATTGCATGAATATGTATCTAAGGCTCTTGTGATGGCAAAAGAGCTCCAACTCCTCTCCGTAGAGGTAATGTCTCCAGAGCTTCAATGCAAAGATGACGACCGTTAATTTTAGATCATGTGTAGGGTAGTTCTCCTCGTGTTTTCTTAACTGCCGCGATGCATAGGCAATAACCCTATCCTTCTACATCAGAACACAACCCAAACCAACGTGAGAGGCGTTGGTGTATATCGTATACTTGACCCCTTGCTCTGACAATACTAGTACAGGGACGGACATCAACTTGTCCTTCAGCTCCTGAAAAGCTGCTTCAGCCTTCTCATTCCAGGCAAACTTGAGATCCTTCCAAGTCAGCTGGGATAAGAGTTTGGTTATCTTGGAGAAGTCTCGAATGAATCGACGATAGTAGCTAGCAAGTCTCAGAAAGCTTCTTACCTCTGTAACTGAACCGAGCTACTTCCAATCCTGAACTGCGGCTACCTTAGCTAGGTCCACAGATATCCCTTCTTTGGACACCACATGTCCCACGAACTTGATTTCTTCCTTCCAGAAGTCACACTTCTTGTACTGTACAAACAACTGGTTCTTCCTAAGAGTATCAAAGACTGCTTGCAGGTGCTCCTCATGATCATCCCGACTCTTGGAGTATATTAGGATATCATCTATAAACACGATGACAAATTGGAAAAGATACGGTTAAAACGCCCTGTTTATCAAGCCCATGAACACGACCGGTACATTTGTGAGTCCAAACGACATCATAAGGAACTCATAGTGCCCAAAATTGGTCCTAAATGCTGTCTTCTGCACGTCCTCATCCCTAACGCGCAACTGATGATACCCTGACTATAGATCAATCTTTGAAAAATATTATGCTCCCTTTAACTAATTAAACAGGTCATCTATCCTGGGCAGAGGATATTTGTTCTTGACCGTCACCTGATTCAGCCTACGATAATCAATGCACAATCGCAGTGACCTGTCCTTCTTTATAAGAACACGGGTGCTCCCCAAGGAGACACACTAGGTCGCATGAAACCCGAAACCGACAAGATATCTATCTGTCTCCTTAATTCTTCCATCTCACATGGAGGCATGTGATACGTGGGTAATGAAATGGGTGTTACACTAGGCATAAGATTAATGGTAAAATCAATCTCGTGCTGAGGAGGTAGTCTAGGAATCATCTCGAACATGTCCTCAAAATCCTGAACCACTTGCGTATCCCTCAACGTCAGACCATCAATACACTCCAATAAAGAAGCGTAACAACTCAAATGGGAAGGGTGACTGACCTGAACAGGGAAAGTAAAAGCTGTGCCCTCAGATCCATGAGTTATCATCACCCTAGCCTCGCAATCGATCTCTGCTAGCATCTCAGTGAGCCAGTCCATACTAAGAATAATGTCATAATGAAATAAGGGGATGACAATCAGGTCAACTAGTACTGTCCTGATCCTTAAGTCTATCGAGCAATCCTCATAAATCTTGATAACGTCAGAAAAAGTCCCTTTGGCGGTGAGGACCCTCACTCCCTTGGTAGGAGCAGTGTACAACCCCAATCGCTTGACTGTCGTGCATGATATAATAGAGGTAGTGGATCCGGTGTCCACCAATAAGTAGATTGGAGTACCTTGGACATGATCCGTGAACTTAAAAGACATCGGTGATGTGTCTACTGTCTCGAATGCCCCCACTGTAAGTGAATGCACCCGAGCCTGCTGCTGACGGTTCGGCTGTGGTATCATAGGCCATTGAGGTGACCTGAATCAAGGTGCAGGCAACCGAAATGATGGAAGTGCAGGTGTTGATCATAGAGGTGGAGCCGCAATCATCTGAGGAAGCTGGCGGTTGATCCTCTGAGGCAGCGAGAAGCCGTTGTCCCTCATCTTAATGAAATAGTAGGTATCTGTATGGCCTGACCTCCTACAGTAAGTGCACCACAAGTCTGGTCACCTCATAGGGGCTGGTGGAGTTACGAGCCTGGGAGGCGAGTCTGATCGGGGCCTCTTGCCGAGGAACGATCGGCTCGACAGATCTGTTCGAGGCTTAGGAACCATATGCATGCGCATATGGGACAATCTATCCCCATCCTGCTTCGCTGGTAGAGACATGCCCACTAGCTCAACATAAATAGATATGCTAGCGCAGCACATCTTCGAGCGTATCTTAGGTCGCAGGCCCTCAGAAAATTACCACATCCGCATCGGCTGATTAGCTAATATCAATGGAGCATATCTAGCCAACTCCGTGAATCTGTTCTCATGCCCAGCAACTTTCATCCCTCCCTGACGGAGGCGAAGAAACTCACTCTCCTTCTCATTACGGTAAGTGAGAGGAAAATACTTCTCATGGAAGCGCGTCTCAAAGGCCTCCTAGGTTCACACATATCCTATAGGAACCATTTGTAGGATGTTGTCCTACCATAAGATGGCCTCCTTCTCAAACATATAGGTGACCAACTCCACCTGCTCTGCCTCAGTACAGTGCAGCTGCTTTAGCATCTTAGAGATGCAGTCAAGCCAATACTCGGCCTCTTTGAGTCTGTGAGTACCAGCAAAGGTAGGAGGTCGGAAGCATTGGAATTGCTTATATAAGCCACTGGTACTCATATTACCAATAGGTTGCATAAGTGGTGCAGGTGGAGCCACACCCAAGCTCTGGGCAAAGATCCCCTCCATGGTGGCCAAAAACTGTTGTTACTACTGCATCAAAAGCATCATTTTCTCTAACCTATCAGTAGGGGAAGCAGACTGAGGCATGTGTGGCGTTGAAGTATAGACATATGATTCTGCTCTAGAACTGGTGGTATAATAGGTGTTGACTCATTAGTGGGGTCAGTGGCCGGCTCAAAGTCCGAAAAAGTGTCGTGAGTAGGGCCCAAACTGGGGTCCGTCTAGCTGTCGCTCAGGGGAGGTGCCCCGTCAATCGAGTCACCGAGTTTGAGATGTGTCGTACTCCATGTGGCCTTAGGTGACATTCCCTATATACAACATAGGGTGCAACCTTGGTCAGATTCAACATGCTCACACACTTAACCACACAGCATTCACAAACAGCTTAAAGAAACTTCATGCATTTCATTTACCAAAATTGTCATAATACATGAGATGTAGTATTACATGGATCATAACAGAAGATGCATGTGAGCTAATATAAGAAAATTTTCAAACACTAAAACATACTAACCACTTTACCACACTACGGCTACACATAGTAACAAGAAAAGATAAACACACAAAACAAACTAAAAAAATGACTATATGCGTGACTACTCGTCAGAATCTGGCGATGGTGGAGGTGCACCCTTATCCTGCATACAGCACAGGATAGCCTTCAAGGTGCGAGACACCTTCTTGAATTTTTGTTTCACGAAGGCCCGGGTCTTACCAACTTCTTGTCGCAGGACAACCTGACCCTCCTCGAGTCGAGCCAAGCGAGCTTCCATAGTAGCCCGATCACTGTCACACCCCTGCATAGCAGGAGGAGGAGAGCCATCATCAGTGTCTTAGGCCTTCTCTTCCTCTCCTTCTTGCCCTTCTTATATCTCATCGCCACTCTCTTCATCAGTCTCTTCCTCTTCACCCTCCATCTCATCTTCACTCTCGTCAAGTCCGGCTCGACGCTGTCACGACCCTATCTCCATGTTGTTGAGAGTAGTGTCGTTGATGAAATGGATTAGCACCGGAACCTCTGCACCAAGTCTGTAGCTGAACTCACGTGCAAGCTTACATATGAGTTGGTCGAATGGGAGTGAAATGGCCATCCTAGTAGAGCAGGCGGTCAGGACTATGTCTCGTAGGATGAAGGTCGGTGGACATAGGTTATCTCCCTTCCAAACATGGTACAAGAAGTTCACCATCAAGCACGTACACTCGCTGCGATTACTCCACCTGGGGTACACATTGTACATGAAGATGCGGTGGAGCAGACGAAAGTCGTCGGTCATCTTAGATGCTAGGAGGCTATTGTTTGGATTCCAGTGGACTAGGTGACCATAAAGGAATCACGTACGACGGTCCCTTTCACGTTCTTCTCACTAGCATGGACATCGCTAAGCGGCATTCCCATAATTTGGGCTATCAAGCCAACATCGACTATGAGGTCTCACCTTTCCACAAGAAATTTGAACTCCAAAGGCTCCAGTGTCAGCTCCTGAATATGCACGTAGAAGGTTCAGACAGTGTTCACATTTGCCCGAGTCTTACCCTCAAATACGGGACTCCACCCAGCATCCACTAGGTGGTCCATCACCAAATACTGTCTAAAGATCCTCTCATCCACATGCGCTTCAAAAAGGACCCTATGACCTTCAAACCTTCCATGAGACAACTTCGCTAACAGAGCCCTTTCAAGGGGAGCCTGGGGATCAAGATCCCACTTTGTCCTTATCTCTCGATCGACACTCACACTTGTGGCGGTGCCTGTCTACCTCCTTAATCGAGAAGGGAAACTAGGCCTGGCTTCATCCATGGGAGCCCTCTTCTTCCCCATAAGAGAAAGAAGCGTGGAAATGGAGAAAGTGGTCATTACAATCTCGAAGAGAGCCATTAGAGCTAAATAAGGTGGAGGAATAGGATGAGTTGTTGGATTTTGAGATTTTTGAGATACAAAGGAGTGCTTGTGTACTCAAATGAGAGGGATTTAGGGAGATAGGTAGTTGTGGAAGATAGATTTGAGAAAGTAGTGGAGGTGGTACAAGAAAAGGGAAGAGAATGAGATTGGAGGGGTGATTTGAGAGGGGAAAAAGGGGTTTGTTGAGGAAAAGGAAAGGTTAGAGGTGTGTAAGAATGGAGAGGGGAGAAAACCGAAGGGATATAGGAGTCCCCACGTGATTTTATGGGCCCCACAGCGGCCCACATGTGCTGGCCCCCCAGGCCCACTACGGCCCGACAGGCCCAGGCCGGGCGATCGGCGAGGGCTTGCCAACTCGAAGATGCCATCACCAGTCCCTAGACTGTCCGGCAATGGCTCACCCCAGGGGAGGATGCCATCCCCCCCCCCCCCCCGATTTGCACTGTTTGGGCCCCCGACTCAGTTTGAGTCGTTTCGGGTCCCATTCTACGTGTTTTTACACTTTTCGGGTTGTTTGGAGGTGGGATGGGTAGAATTTTGGTCTAAACCCATCGATGGACGGTCTAACAAAGATCTAGGGTCACCACGCATAATCTTGGATGCGTATGGGCCCTGATTCCAAGGGTCAACTTTAGTCAATTCTATCGATAAGCGAAACTGAGGATCCTATGACCGTTTCTACATTATATCGCACTCTCCCAAGTCAAAATACATCAGTGTGCATCATGTGACCATAACCCAAGTCCAATTTAATCCAAATCATGCTCTGATACCAACTTGTAAGACCCTGAAAATCGGGAGTCAAGCAGGAGCCCAACTCCCGAGTTCCAACACATCACTTATGCAACATGGATAATGATGATTAAATGTTGTCCATATTAATGTCTTAAATATGAGTGAGATTATACCAAAATTGCATATCATACTCCAAAGATAGTTAAATTTTGCATGCGGAAGACTGTGATAGATATATAAAATGTATAAATTGATGTAGGTCTCCAGAGTGTGAACATGTTACCATGTTAAGAATATACATGTATACTCCAAAAATGATAAAAATGAATATACATGGGTGTTCCAAAAGTGTAAAAAAATAACAGCAAAATGGGTTCTAATCAGTATCCTTGTAACTCCGTCCATTAGATCACGGTCTACATAGACCCACCTGATAGCTGCATGTAGGAGAATTCCTTCTCATCATCGTAAAAGTCTGGCTCTGCCTCGAAAGCATCACCATCATCTGCATCTACAACAGGGTCTAGTTGGTGTTTAAAGCACTATCCCAGAATGTGGGAGTGAGTGATCAACTCAGTGAAACTATGAAGCAAAGGTTAACATGTTATTAATCTAGTCAAGCTGTAATGATAAAACAATTTAACAAGCATTCCTAAGCACTCTGGTTAATGTAAAGATGATATGTATTAATGATGCATACCCTTGCCTGCACTCCCTCTGCGAACTTCATTGTAACGTCTCGAAAAAATCTATACAAAGACCCGAGTACCACCTCAGGCTGAAATCACTGAGGGTCAAATCCTTTAGAAATTAGACGAGGATTAACTAAGTGCTAAACTAGATCATCTATGAAATTGGCACTTATCACTTTAAATACGATCTATAAGACCAAAATCTGGTAAAACTTGGGATCCATCTTAAAACCCAGTAGCTCTCGGGAGCATCACGAAACTCCGTATAGGACATAGACCGTGCGCCGAAAGTCTGATTACCTTGAAACTATATGGTTACGATCGCCTTACTGGACTTGACAACTATCTCAGAAATCAAGTCCTAAAGGTATCCAGAAACGTACAACTTGAGCTTAGAGTGAAGTGTGTGAGAAACACGAATATCTTTAGGAAATAAACTGAAACTTAAGTAAATTGAGTTATTAACTTGCAGGTCAAATTTAAGGATTCAGACCGTCATATTTTAACCTAATTACACCCTTAGATTAGAAAAAATGTCCAACACATGTCAGTGTACTTGTGACCCTGATTGAGTATTGGTGACCATTGAACTGAAACCGATCTCCTGCGGTCGATCCCCAAACCCGATCGGAATGAAAACTTAGCCTAACCTAAATCCAATTTTAGGAAGCTTAAGTCCGACCGCATGTAGAAATGAAACCTCCAGAACAGCTCTGTTGGACCAAAACAACCATTCTTTGGCTATAACCTAAGTATATCATGGCCCTGGGGCCATTCCCATTAGTTCTGGGCCTATATAAGGGCCTTAAATCCTCTCTCTTCCTTCACATATGAATTTCTAAACCCTAGAGAGAAGAAAGAGAAGGAAAGAGAGAGTAAGTGAGAGAGAGAGAGAGAGTTGGAGTTGTTCTTAGGATTCGATCCCTGCCACTCCTCGTTTTAATCACTGCGTCTGTATCACGATTCTAGCAATTTTGACTCCGTTCTTTGGTAAGAAATCCTAACCTTAATCTGTTTTAGATGTTCAAATACAGTAAAGGGTGAAATAACTAACCTATTTCATGTTATAGGTTGTCGTCGTCCTGTAGACAAAGACTTAGGGTTTAAACTGAGTTCATTATGAGTCTACGGATAAAAGGTGTGGATTATAAATGTTTAGGTTATGGTTTTCAAAGCTTTTAATGTCAGTAATGATTTATAACTGACTTGATTACTGTCACATGTGTGTAGACGCGAGGTTTTTCATATATTACGTATATATGTAGAGTATGTTGATTTTAATGCATTCAATGTGTTTGTTGATATGTTTGAATGAGTATGGAATTATGATTTATACTTACCATGTTTATTGACTAACAATACATGATTATTGTACATATGGTGAACTCCTTGTAAAGGTATTTGCTATAATACCTGTTATAACTACTTAGTTATATGTATATGGTATGTGTAGCCTAAGTGTTTGATAAAATTCCTGAGTGTGAAAATACTCATTTAAATGCATGCAATGAGGGTGTTGAGATGAGATTCTTAATTCCTCTATCTATGGTTATAGTATCCTTTACATAACCTATCTTACTACTATGCGAGTTAAGGATGAAATGCTTATGTATGGTACATGTATAGTATATGTTTTGTCAAATTGCTTAAAGTAAGATTTATATTTGGAGTGTGTTTGGGCTATGATGTAGTTCAGGCAATCGGTAATGATTTCTGAGTTAGTGGCTGAGGTCGTTTCACCACACTAGATAGGTTTGAGGAATCCGAGTTGTATGCTGCTAGTCGACAGTGGTTAGGTTATGCGGAGTACTTATGTGCTCCATGTTGATCAACTCAACATACACTCATACCATTCGAGCTTGTCAAGCAACCCGATTGACCTAATGTATGTTAATCATGTATGGACACTACTGCTTGAATCTAATATACCAAACTCACCAGTGAAAACCCGTTTTACCTTGGTACCTTAATCCGCTAAGACTCATGAGCCGGGCATGGTGGTATGGGATACCGTGGTCATGCTGTCGGCCTATGCTGCGGTGACGAGCCTCTCTGTAGTGTCCAGTGAGCAACCCAGACTCGTGAGTTGAATACGGTGGTATGAGACACTGTATTCGTGCTGTCGGCCTATGATCAGGTGATGAGCCCGTAGTGACCTCAAGTATACACTAGAAACTACGTTGAGGCGATGAGCCTTTTCATAGTAAACTAGAGTATTAAACCAGGCCTGCGCCGAGGTGACGAGCCTCTCTGTAGCAACCTAAAAACTGTCTATCGTATGTGACTCTTAGGATTGACGACCCTAGATGGATCAATGTTTTGGGTATGTGATATAAAGGGAGGTGTCTTAGCTTCCCAATCCTATTATATGAAAAGACCTAAATAAGAACTTGGTAATCACGCTTATGCACCGCATTGCATGTGCCTTTGGCGTTGGAGTTGAGCATAGAGGAAGGGGTGCATGCCGCGTTCGTGAGATATAGTTCACAGAGGGAGTGCAGGCGAGGGTATGCATCATTAATACATATCATCTTTGCATTAAACAGAGTGCTTAAGAATGCTTGTTGAATTGCTTTATCATTACTACTTAACTAGATTGATAATATGTTAACCTTTGCTTCATAGTTCTACTAGTGGAATAGTCACTCCTACGTTCTGGGACGTGCTTTAAACACCAACCAGATCCTGTTGTAGATGCAGATGATAGTGATGCTTTTGAGGCAGAGCCAGACTTTTATGATGACAAGGAAGAGTTCTCCTACATGTAGCTATCAGGCGGGTCTATGTAGACTGTGATCTGATCGACGGGGTTACAGGGATGCTAATTAGACCACATTTCACTGTTATTTTGTTGCACTTTTGGAACACCCATGTATATTCTTTTTGATCATTTTTGGAGTATACATGTATATACTTAACCTGGTAACATGTTTACACTTTGAAGACCTACATTAGTTTATACTTTTATATATCTATCACAGTCTTTTGCTTGTAAAATTTAACTATCTCTATAGTATGATATGCTGTTTTGGTATAATCTCACTCATGTTTAAGGCACTAATATGGACAACATTTAATCATTATTATCCATGTTGTATAAGTGATGTGTTGGAACTCGGGAGTTAGGCTCCTACTCGACCCCCGATTTTCAGGGCGTTACAGGACCACTCCCCTGAATTGAATGATGATAGGATTTGGGAGATGGATGAGTTTCTTGATATGATTCTGAAATTTGAAACCACCCAGTTGAGGACACCATCTGAACTATCGAGTTTTGACGATTCAATGCCTCTTCTGAATAGTATCAATGAACTAAGTCCGCACATCAATGCTTCATCCACTGACCCTCAATTTGTCTGTGCAGGGCTAGAGCAAGAGAGCATACCTACGTTTACTTTTAAAGACGATGGATTCCTTGGGCAGCACATCGCAAACTTCAATGTGAAGAATGAGTCACTCTCAGTTGAATTTTTCAACTCTTTGGATGATTACTTGGCACACTTTGTAGATTCAAACTATCCCATGATAAGAGATATAGTGAATGCCTTGCAAGACAACATCTTGGTAGTGGTCACGGACCGAGAGAACCCTTATTCTAAAACCTTTTCTTCCCCAGATCCTAAATATCTACCATTAAAGGAGGAGAAGCTGATAATGGAACTGAAGTCAGATACTTAGAAATGTGTTGAAACTACATCAACTCTTGCCAAGTTTTCTGAACTTTTTTTACTTGTAGTCTCTGATTCACCATGGGATACTAACACTGAAACTTTTTCTGTCACAGGTGAATCGTATATACTCTGGATACCTCTAGAGATTCAACGAAAACTTCTTGATGAGGTACATAAATTTCTCTGGAATTTCATACTTCGGGGCATCCAAGCCTATTGCAAAAAGGGCTTTTAGATGATCCTGTTGAGAAACTTACTGAGAAATTTATCTAGATATTGGCCGGAAGAGAAACCTTGCGACATGACTGAGTAGTTTTTCCTTGCTTTCATAGGATTAGGATAGTTTGCTTTTTGTTGTTTTAAGATAGACGGTTTTATGTCATTAGGTTAGTTTGCTTTTGTATTTTCACTCTCATGCTGACCTGCTCTCCCACTACGATCTCTTGATAAAAATCTCTCGATTCCTTCATCTTCCCATCATGTTTCGTTTACTTTCATTATCACATGTGCATTGCATGCTCATATATCTTTTTCATTGAGGACAATGTAGATTTTAGGTTGGGGGTGGGAGATTAGGTTACCTAATCAGTATTTTCTTGGTCTTAAGTAAAAAAAATTGTGAAAATTTTTAAAATTTTTAGGAATTTCTTGTGAATTCGAAGTGATTTTGACGGCCATCTAGAGCACTTAGAATTTCAAAATACGTGATGTTGGTAATTTATGACTCTTGGATTCAGTATCTATTAGATTTCACAGTTAAGTTTAAATTATTAATCCATGATTAGAAGTTTTAAACATTGATTGAGTCATAAATTCACATGATACATCTCACTTGCACATTAAAGTTTCAGTTTGATATTGAATTGTAACTTGGTGATTATTAAGCATGGAAGGAACCAACCTTGGAAAATTGTCCATCTTGTTTAATACGAAGAATATAGAAAAAAAAAATTAAATTTTTGAGGAAAAAGAAAGAATGAAAGAATGAAAGAAAAAGAATACCTAACCAAAAAATAGTTGTCATCAGGAAAGGGTTGGGTGTACGATCTTTACCATAGGTTTGCTCCCTATAGGTGTGGATTCGATTTCCCTCCCCCTCGATGGAAAAATCAAAAGCTGGAAGAATAATATAAAAAAAAGAACCGTAAGGTAAGTTCTAGTTTAGGTTTTGGTTGTCCTGAATGCTCATTCGATCATCAATGTATCATGGAAATTGACAATTGGATCTCTTAATGATGGTAAGCCGAGATTACTGTATACACCCATGAAACTTAATGTTTCAAATTTTTCTAATTGATAGATTAATACTTAAAACTTGATTATGAAGCTTACAGTGCACTTATGTGTAGAGAAAGTAATGCCCAACATTCATGAATCTTAGAATTCTAGTATTTGGATTGTTTTTCAAAAATCACTCGAGTTTATAAAAATTATCCTATAATTCTTAACTTATTTTTCACATACTTTGCTCGGGATTAGCAAGATGCTAGTTGAGGATTGTGTTAAGGGTTAAATATTGTATATCCGATCCCAGTTATTGCCTAGATTTACGAGCACGGTACTATTTAACGACCCAAATTAATCGTGTTTGTGATGTAAGGTGTATTTACAAGCTTGGACTGAAACAGGGTGCTAAAAGCATGGATTTAACATTCAAAAATCACTAAGGCAAGGGACGGACTCAAGGGGACCAAGATCGATAGATTTACACACTAGAGATCCGAAAAAATTGAGAAACTAAAGCTCAAGTGATCCGAAAATCAGCCAGAATGCGAGATCACAGGGTTCCCACCATTCGTTCGGCTCGAAACTTTACAAACAGCCTGAGGACCATAAATTAACTGTACACGATAATTTTTAGTCATCGGATCCCTCTGAAAGTGGCCCAACGGACAGATCAGCCCATAAATCAGTGAATTGGGGCCCACCTAGTATCTGGATATACTTCAATTTTGTTCTCAACACCTTAAATGAGCTGAAAAAATGAATGGACAGTGACGATTCCTCATATACAACAAAGTAGACCCCACATGAGATCCGTGTGTGCATAAATTATAGTGCATCAATCGTGCACTATGTCAGCCAAAGTCGGTTAGTGAAGGCTGACTGACTCTAAACCTCATCTCCACAGAAGAAACAGTGTCCGCAAGAACTGCACGCTGATTTGAATAGTGGGCTCCACTCATTGCCTGGTTTGATGATCTGAACCGTTCACTTGTCCCATAAGGTGGCCAAGATTCTCGCTTAGGTGTCTGTATATTTATATGCAAGCAAACATGCGAAGATCTCAGTCGAATGGAAGATTGACGGTGAAATGAAAAGTGCGGTGGGCCACACCTAATCCAAGCCAAAACACTCCACTTTCGGATGGTTTGTTGTCTTGAAACCAATGGACAGAGTGGATTTTCCACTTGGCTTCAATAAATAGGCCAAGGTACAAAACAGAGTCAACTTGCGGTGACTCTATTTCACGATAGGGAACTGTAGACGCTAATCTATATTGTGGGTCATTTGAGGAGCATGGCGACGATCGTCTTGGGCATCTAGACCGTCCAAATTACGCCCATGGGACGACTGACCACTCCCAAGATGCCTATTCGGATTAGATTTCGGAAAGGACTTCCGGTTTTTGTTTCTAATGGTTTCCACGTAAGGAAGTCACCATGGTTTTCTCCATCGACTCCAGCTGTCTACGCACATCTCTTGTGTGGAAATTCTCCACTAACTCCTGCTTTACATGCAGCCACCGACCTCCATCAACTATAAAAGAAAGAGATGTGAGAGAGAGAGGGGGCATCCAATCTTGGGTTGGACGTGAAGCATAGAATGAGGGAGAGAGAGTAGAGTTGTTTTTTTCTTTTTCTTTTTCTTTTTATTTATTTTATTTTTGTTTAAGGGATTTATCCTAATTATGTTACTAAGCTAAACCTCTTACCTAGGGCTAAGAGGTGAAGCTTGTAACGTGATTAGGAAGGTGGCTTTGCTTTGATTCATGGTTATTGAACTCTTATAGATTCTAGTTGATTATTAAGGAATACTTTTAGTTTTTAATGGTTTATTGTGACTTAAGTTATAGTAGATTTGTAATAGCTTTGAGTATGTTCTTTTCATTATGAGATTGTGAACTTAGGGGGCCTCGTTGTTCACCATTGTCTCCTGGGCATGGTTGGGTGACGGAACTCTTCCTAACTTTCAAAATTCTCTTATGATTAATTGTGAGATTGGTAAACTACTATTGTTTCCCATAGTCTCCTGGGCATAGTTTGGTGACAGAATCACTTCCAAATCTTCACCATTCTAATCCTTTGATGATTAGATCCACGAGAAGTTTAGAGATCTGACAAATCTCTTCTTACCAATTGGATAGGATAGGACTCTGATTCTAGTTGTGTCCTTGAATTATTGCAAGGTGGCTTCCCAATTGCTACAAGTGGATCCTCTGAATCCCAAGTTCCTACCTCTGATTTCTCTAAGTTTTAGATAAATATTTCACCATTATTTCCTCAATTTCATTTAATTTGAATTTCATCTTAGTCTAGTTCTAGTTCTACTTAATTTCAGATTACATATAGGTTTCAGTCCCTTGGGATTCGACCTCGGTCTCACCGAGTTTATTACTACATCATAACCCTATACTTGGAGAGTGAACAGACCAGGACTTTATTTTGTAAGGAATTCAATGAAAAATACTTTCTTCTTTACTTACGAAACCAGAAGACTGAAGAATTCATGACTTTGAAGTAAAGGAATATGACAGTGCATCAATATGATGCTAAGTTCACGGAGCTATCATGATTTGCAATTTTTCTTCTGCCTAACGAAACCCATAAAGCATAGAAGCTCGAGAGTGGTTTGATAATATCTATTCGAAGTAGATTAGCTCCTTTTAGGATTAAAAACTATGTATAAGCTTGGGAGCATGGCTTGATGGTAAAAAAAAGATATTAATGAATTTTGGAGGAATTGCAATCAAAAGAGGGATGCAAAGAGTAGTGCCAGAACCACTTTACACATGCCGCCAGTCCAGTAAGACGTAACCAAAAGGTAGAGGGTGATATCGACACTGATGACGAGACCATCCTAAGCACAATCTTCACCATAATCTTTATGAGTTTGTTATAATAGCAAACTTATAGGTCACACCTCTCATAATTGCCCCGAACCACAATGACAATACCCACAGAAATAGGGACTGCGACAATTGTCCTTCAGGCCACTGCAACATTACACGCTCGCCTTTATATCAGTGACCCTCGAAAAAAAATTTCAACTTCTCAACTACATTCGAGACCGCCTTATCTATACCCACAAAGACCTCCTCAAATACATCTGAGAGTACCTCAATAAGGGTCACCATCGGCATATCAAAGGTCACCCCATTGGCCACAACAACAACATGCATCTTCACAATTCTAGTAGTAGAAATAGGGAGGTCAAGTACATCGTCCTCAGGCTCAAGGTCGCGTTTACGCCTTAGTGCAACATAGTGATGACAAGACTAAGTCATATGATGACTCTGCTCAATGGTATAATGACCTCGCATATGGATATGATGACTTATCACAATCATATGATGACACGATGCATGAATTCAATGACCCAACACTCCCATGTGAGGATCTAGCACCGCTGACAGACTTGACCACATTACTAGACACCGAAGCTACCGGGGATGTAGTCGAAGGTATTATATTTGCATATCTAGTTACAGTATTATTTGATTATAGAATGTCGCCTTCATTTATCTTATATTGCCTCCTATACTCATTGGGCGTATCTCCTGTTTCATTAGATAAAAAGTTAATAGTTGCGACCCTCTTGGTAAATCAATAAACGTAGGTCAGATATGTAAATCCCTTCTGATTATACTTGAGAATCTAGAGTTTTCAGCCGATCTTTTAGTTATGCTGATGAGAGAATATAATATCATCTTATGAATGGATTGGTTATCTTTATATTGAACCAAAATCGATTACTTCAAGAAGCTGATAACTTTAAATGTTGTTGGGTGATTGCCACTACAGTTCTTTGGGACGTGAAGGAGGGAAGCACCAGTTAGCTTATCAACTCTTTTACAAGCAGACCTGCGGGAAAGAGTAGAACAAATCTCAGTCATTAACAAATTTTTGGAAATATTTTGAATATTCCAGGATTACCGCCACGAAGGGAAGTGGATTTTAGTATCTATCTTGTACTAGGAACCACACTAATCTTTAGAGCATCATATCGCATGGCTCCAGTCAAATCAAAGGAACTAAAGGAATAAATTTAACAACTCATGAATTAAGGTTTCATTAGGCCAAGTACATCACTGTGGGGAGTATCGGTTTTATTCGTGAAGAAAAAAGATGGTTCTATGAGGCTGTGCATCGATTATTGACAACTTGAAAAGGTGACCATTAAGAATAAGTACCCCTTAGCAAAGATAGATGACTTATTTGATTATTTGAAGAGAGCACGATATTTTTTGAAGATAGAATTACAGTCTGGATATCACCAGTTGATGATTAAAGACGAGGACATACCTAGGACCGCTTTTAGGACACGATATGGCCACTAGGAATTTTTAGTGATGCCCTTTGGTCTGACGAATGCCCTGCCAATATTTATGAATATTATGAATATGATCTTCTAATCATATTTGAATAAATTAATGATAGTACTTATAGATGACATTTTAATATATTCCAATACTTGAGAGGATCATTCTAGACACATAAGGATTGTTTTGTAGATATTAAAAGAAAATTAGTTGTACACTAAGTTGACGAAGTGTGATTTTTGGAAAGATGAAGTGAAATTATTGGGTCACGTGGTTTCCAAGAAAGGAGTCTTCGTGGATCCATCAAAGGTCGATGCAGTAATGAAATGGGAGTAACCCAAGAATGTGACTAAGTTGCGTAGCTTTCTTAGATTAGCTGGATATTATGGGAGATTTATTGAAGGATTTTCTAAAATTTCTAGACCGTTAACTCAGCTAACAAGAAATGCCATGCATTTTAAATGAAATTAAAATTGTAAATTGGCTTCGTCCAAATTGAAAAATCGATTAACTTCAGCTCCAGATCGAACCTTACCAACCAAAGGAAAACGATTTGTAGTATATAGTGATGCGTCATATAAAGGGTTGAGATGCGTTCTTATGCAAGGTGGTAAAGTAATAACATACGCGTCATGGTAGTTAAAAACTCATTAGCAAAATTATCCTACGCATGATCTGGACCTAGTAGCAATAGTATTTGCCCTAAAGATTTGGAGACATTATGTATACGGTGAGCAGTTTGAATTGTATTATGATCACAAGAGTCTAAAATATCTTTTTGACTAAAAATAATTAAATATGCGGTAGAGGAGATCAATGAAATTCTTAAAATATTATAATTTTAACCTTCGTTATGATCCGGGGAAGGCAAATCTTATAGCCAATACATTAAGTAGGAAGACGCATAAACTTATGGTATCTCTAATGATTCAAGAGTGGAAGATACTTAATAAAATAAAAGATTTTAATCTTCTACTTAAAACAGATGGTCCGCGGGCTTATCTCAACAACATAGTAGTATAACCAACTTCTGCTGCATCAAGTGATAGTAGCATAAAATGATGATGCATGGCTACAGGACAAAATAATAGAAGTGGTAGGAAATAATAACTCAGAATGGTAAGTAGGCCCCGATGATGGAATCAAACTTCGAGGAAGATTATATGTTTCGCACATTGTCGAATTGAATAAGAAAATTTTAGACGAAGCGCACCACTCGAAGTTCACATTCACCCGAGATGGATGAAAATGTATTGTAATGTTCAATGACAATATTAGTGAAACAACATGAAGAGAGAAATTTCTGACTATGTATCTAAGTATAAGGGAGAGAGAGGACTGTTATGGATGATCCGAGCACTCAATAGAGGTAAGGGCAATTCAACCAAGTGAAAGGATCGCCGAGGCGGTGCCATCCAACTTGGTAGGTAACCTCCTTGAATGGGTCGTGCACTACGTTAAGTCACAAGTCGGAGTAATTACATACTCTGATCAATAACTATGTATGCCACTTGCCACCCAAGACATCAGCTCCAAGGGTCTCAGCTTGACAAGATGTGCAAGTTGGAAGGAATGGTTTTTCGAGCCCTCTTAAACTGAGCCTTCTTATCTGAGAGATCGGCTCGGACCTGAGGGAGCGTTTATGACCAACTACAACAAAGGATGAGTTAAGCCGAGCTGAGGCGATACATAAGGGCGGATGCTTTCATCTGCTAAATACGAAAACTACTATATTCGAACGTGACCGATAACTTCGTCCACAATACGCATGATCCGCCAGATGTGCTGCACGATCCGTGGATTGCGTATAATATCTCCACGATCTTAGAATCTCACCGAATAAGTGACTCGTGCCTACAATAACGAACACAGGACACTCAATGGCCAAGTATAAAGGCATTGAGACCCCATTACTATAGGTACGCAACATCTCGCACTTTCTTCTATTCTACACTCAGACCCAAATTCCCTTGACCTGACTTAGGCATCGGAGGGTCCCCCATCTTAGCCAGGGTCACCTTTTCCTGTTCTCCTTGTGCAGGGTCAAGACGTGGAAGTGTTCCGAGTTATAGAAAACGGAGAGGAGAGTCGTCTAGATTTTGACCTCATTATTTTTTGGCACCGTCTGTGGGAAACTGTTACTAAAGGTCAGGTTCCTGTCTTTCAAATCGAATGGTGAGAAAGAAGAAAGTTGTAGTTGTGAAAATAGAGCCAAACGATCAAACTCGATCATCTTCACTACTTCATACTGAGTCAGCACCAGGGCCTTCACAGCGTTCTCGCAATCAGGCTAGTAAATATCGAGCCATGCAGAACGAGATTCAGGCCCTATGTGACGAAGTAAACAAGATTAAGCAACAAGGGGAGCCACAGCTACATCTGATTCAGGAGAATCCCATTCCCGAGCCAGTAGGTCTGTACGTGGAGACTCACTTGGCGCCGAGGAGTATGAGGCCTCAGGCACCTCAACACTCTCGGGGGCCGATCTTAGGTCAAAATCCTCCTCTGATACAAGTTAGGGGCTCAGCACGGAACACCACCACTTGGGCCCCTACCAAAAATTTTGTCACCTCGGCCCTAGCTCCAACAGATCTCCGCCACCATTTAGAGCAGAGAAAGGAAAGGAGGACTCCGAAATTAAAAAATACCACAGAGGTCGTTGCTGAGAATAAAGATCCCTGGGAAACGCGGTTTGCAGAACTCAACAACAAATTCTTAACCTTTGAAAAGAAACAGTAGATGTCGTCAGTTTTTGCCACAGTTCAAGTGATGATGGAAGAGACCGAGCCTCCCTTCACCACCACCATTATGGATGAGGTGATGCCCCAGAGGTTTTGGATACCTCCTGTCATCCAATACTCAGGGTCCGGAGACCCATCCGAGCATCTGAAAGTGTATTGATCATGGATGCAGATCCAGACGGCGACGGATGCGATGATGTGTAGGGGATTCTTTATCACGCTGACAGGGTCCGCTCGGAGTTGGTATCATCAACTTAAACCAAGCTCCATTAGTTCTTTCGCAGAGTTAAGTAGGCTATTCCTTACCTAATTTATAAGCCGTAAGAGAAGCCGAAAATACAACACTCATCTGCTCACTATCAAGCAAGGCCCGAAAGAGTCTTTGAAAGACTACATTGCTCGTTTCAACGATGAGGCATTGCAAGTCGAGGACTATGACGATAAAATGGCGCTTGCCGTTGTCTTAAGCTGTCTGAAAGATGGAAGGTTTACCTTCTCCATCGGAAAGAACCCGCCAAAAACATTAACAGACTTTATGGTGAAAGCCTAGAAATATCCCAATGCAGAGGAGATCACTAATGCCTACAAATGTGCATAAATAACTGACCTAGCAAGTAAGGGGAAGAGGCCAAGGAAAGAAGAATCTCAGCCGACCGATAAGGGGACGGACGATCGTGCCTCCCGCGATCGCTGACCTAGCCGGAGACCGGAGGAGAAATTCCGTTCCTACACCCCCCTCAATACGACTGCCAAAAAATCCTGTTAGATATCTGAGAAGATAAATGCTTGAATTGGCCTGAATATATGAAGGCCAACCCAGAGCATCGAGACAAGCAGAAGTTTTGTCGCTTCCACCAGGATCATGGCCACAACACAGATGACTGTGTGGACCTTAAGGATGAAA
This sequence comes from Magnolia kwangsiensis, assembly GCA_037074715.1. NCBI lineage: Eukaryota > Viridiplantae > Streptophyta > Magnoliopsida > Magnoliales > Magnoliaceae > Magnolia > Magnolia kwangsiensis. The sequence continues at coordinate 184,723,559 of CM073572.1, read as the reverse complement.
TTGAGTCTCTCATCCACAGGGGACACCTACATTGGTATATCAAGAAATAAAGGTATGCTCAGAAGGAAGAACGGCAACAGGATCAGCCGAATAATCCCACAGAAGAACCGGTTGAAATTCGCACGATTTTTGGGGGTTCAGCTAGAGGAGGAGATTCTAACAGAGCCCGAAAGACTTATTCCTGAAAGTCTGATTCGGAGCATTACGTCTATTTAACCGAGCGACCGAGCAAAGAACTTCAGGTCAGCCCATGCAGTTTAATGTTTATGGAAGATGATGCACACGGAATTTAACATCCCCACGATGATGCCCTGGTAGTCAAAATGACCATAGTAAATCACAAGGTGTACCGCATTCTGGTTGATACCGGGAGCTCGACTGATGTGATTTACTTTGAGGCTTTTGAAAGAATGGGAGTCCCACGATCGCGACTTAGACCTATGAAGACTACCCTACATGGCTTTACTGGAGAAAGAGTGATCTCCGAAGGAGCCATCTCCCTTCCAGTAACTACGGGAGAAGGGCAACATCAAGTTACCCTCATGGTGAATTTTCTTGTTGTTAATGTGCCTTCAGTGCACAATGTTATCCTGGGCAGAACTTCCCTCAATGCAATGAGAGCAGTCGTCTCGACTTACCATTTGATGATGAAGTTTCCAACAGAGGGCAGAATAGGTTACCTCCGAGGTGATCAGCGCGAGGTCTGGAGATGTTATGCAATAGCAGTCAAGAAAAGAGCTGTCAAGAAAACACTCACCTTCAACATCTTGGATCCTCGGCAGACAACGGGGAACTCGCTGATGGAAGATTTGAAAAAGATACCTCTCGATGAAGCCGATCCGAGCAAATATGTTTAGCTTAGATCGTCATTAAATTTCGAACAGTGTTCAACAATGCTAGCCTTTCTGAGACAACACCAAGACATCTTTGCATGGTTGCACGCAGATATGCTAGGGATCTCCCTTAATATTTTGGTCCATAGGTTGAATGTGGACCTAGATCACAAGTCGGTAAAACAAAAGTGAAAGTCATTCGACGCCGGCTCTATGAGGCCAGTACCGAGGAAGTATCCATCCTGCTCGACGCGGGCTTCATAGAGGAAGTATACTACCCCGAATGGATAGTAAATGTTGTGCTCGTCAGAAAATTTAATGGGAAGTGGCGAGTCTGTGTAGACTACTTGAATCTGAATAAAGCATGTCTTAAGGATAACTTCCCATTACCCATGATTGATTAGTTGGTGGACAGCATAGTCGGGCATGAGTTGCTCTCCTTCATGGACGCCTATTCCGGGTATAACTAGATTGCCATGCATCCCCCCAGACAGGCAGAAGACCTCATTCATCACAGACAAGGGGCTCTACTGTTACCGGGTCATGTCGTTTGACATGAAAAATACTGGGGCGACATATCAGAGGTTGGTGAACCAGATGTTCTCCAAGTAGATCAGACGCACCATGGAAGTATACGTCGATGATATGCTGGTGAAAAGTACCAAAGCATCCGATCACCTTGCAGATCTTAGAGAAACATCCCGTGTCCCCCGAGAATATCATATGAAGCTAAATCCCGCAAAGTGTGTTTTTGGAGTCGAATCAGGAAAGTTCCTTGGTTTCCAAGTTAGTCAGCGAGGCATCGAGGCCAACCCTAATAAGATCAAAGCACTCCTCAACATGAGCTTTTCGCGAACTGTGAAGGAGATACAGTGCCTCACGGGAAGAGTTGCCACACTAGGACATTTTATATCCAGAGCAACAGACAAATGCCTCCCCTTCTTTCAACAATTGAAGGGTCATAAGAAGGCAGAGTGGACACCAGAATGCGAGCAGGCCTTTCGATAGTTAATGCAGTAACTGGGTTCGCCCCCTCTCCTATCCAAGCCCGAGGAAGGAAAGCTCCTCTTTCTTTACCTTGTTGTCTGTCTCGGCAGTCAGCTTAGCCCTAGTCAGTGAAGTCGAGGGCAAACAACACCCTATTTACTATGTGAGCAAGGTGATGGTACCTGCAGAAACACGATATCCATCTCTGGAGAAGCTAACACTTTGCCTTGTCGTCTCTGCTCGGAGGCTACGACCGTACTTCCAGGCTCATTCTATCGTTGTACTGACTAACTTCCCTCTAAGGCAAGTTCTCTAGAGGCCTGAGATTTCTGGACGGATGACTAAGTGGGCTATAGAGCTCAGGGAGTTTGACGTTCAATTTCGTCCAAGGACAGCCATTAAGGGCCAAGCAGTGGTCGACTTCATCGCTGAATTCACTACTCCGAACGCAGAGGAAATCAGCGCCGAAGTAGAGATGACTTTGCCTATCCCACTATGCGATTCGAAGGCGGAATCGGACCTAGGTTGGATTCTTTATGTAGATGGATCATCCAATGCCAAAGGGGCTGGAGCTGGGATTGTCCTGGTCGCACCCGACACCACGACTATATAATATGCGTCAGACTCGGGTTCAAGGCTTCAAATAATGAGGCGGAATATGAGGCGCTATTAGCAGGACTAAGATTGGTTACAAGCCTCGACATTCAAACTCTCCAGGTCCAGTGTGACTCACAATTGGTAGTAAATCATATCTTCACGGAGTATGAAGCCAAAGAAATCAGGATGATCTTTTATCTCGATGAGGCCAGAAAACTGGTTGGGAAGTTTTGGAGTTGTACTATCCAATAAATCCTAAGAACGAAGAAGTTGTGGGTCGACGCCTTGTCAAAAATCGCTTCTGCTTCAGAAGGAAAGATCTTGCGCTTCGTTCCAGTTGAGTTTGTAGAACATTCAAGCATTGGTTAGCCGGAGAAAATTAATGCAGTGCACACTACTCCAAGTTGGATGGATCCTATCTTCGACTACCTCTTCTCTGGGAAAGTCCTCTCGGACAAGCTTGAGGCGAGATGACTTAGAGTCAGAGCGGTTCGATATGTCATCCTAGAAGGGGTATTGTATAAGAAGGGGCATTCCCAGCCCTACCTTAGATGCCTCTGACCGGACGAAGCTGATTATGTTTATGTGATCCAGAAAATTCATGAAGGGATCTGCGATAACCATTCCGGTAATCAAACTTTGGCCTTGAAGATACTCTGTCAAGGGTATTTTTGGCCGACTCTCAAACAAGATTCGAAGGACTGTCTGAAAATGTGACAAGTGCCAACGTTATGCGACGGTGCCGAGGCAACCAGTTGAAGAAATGACTCCCATTAGTGGACCCTAGCCGTTTGCCCAATGGGGATCAACATTATTAGCCATTTACGTATGGGGAAGGGACAAACCAAGTTCTCCATCGTCGCAGTCGATTACTTCACAAAGTGGGCAGAGGCCGAGCCCATAACAAAGATCACCGAGCAGAAAGTAGTCGATTTCATTTGCAAACACAACATCTTTTGATTCGAAATCCCACACACCATTGTATCTGACAATGGCTGACAGTTTAATAATGATAAATTTTGGGCTCGGCATTACAAATGCATATTCATCGCCTCGGCACCCCCAGTCCAATGGATAGGTAGAAGTGGTTAACAAGGTCATCAAGCACACCTCAAGACTAAATTGAAAAAAGTAAAAGGCAATTGGGCTGATGAACTCCCATTTGTCTTTAGTCCTATAGGACCATGGCCCAGACCTCAACCGAAGAAACCCCATTCTCACTCTCTTATAGCTAAGAAGCAATGGTGCTCATGGAGATCGGCTTACCTACTGCATGGGTAAGGAGCTATCAGATCAGAACTCTAAGCAGATTACCGTTAATCTAGATCTACTCGAAGAAGTTTGAGATATTTCAAGGCTCCGAGCTGCTACCAGGCACCAGCAGGTGATGCGTTTTTACAACTCTAAAGTCAAGTTTAGATGGTTCCGCCCTGGGGATTTAGTCCTTCATCAATTTTTCTAAAACACCACCGAGCCGGGGGCTGGGGTACTCGGGCCGAATTGGGAAGGGCCCTACAGCGTGGTCTGATCGACCAAACCGGGCTCCTACTATTTAGAAGACCTTGAAGGTAGATAGCTTCCTCACCCTTGGAACGCCGAGCATTTGAAGATCTACTACCCCTGATGTAACGACCTTTAAGGCCCCCAATAAAGAGTAACACCTCCGAGTAATTAGCCTTTAAGGCTTTCAATAAAGCTTATGATTCAACTTTTGTGCAAACCAAGTGTTATGTTAAATTGCCCCATTAGTATGGAAGCAAGCAAGACGATCCGATCCCTTAAAGAAAGGGTCAGAATATAATCATAAAAATTTGACTCGGCATTCCCTTTAAGGGATAGAGCTTAATGATGACCCAACTCTAACAGAGTGAGTGAATCATCATCTCACTAATGAATGGAGTGGAGTTCTCACCAATTGTGAGACGAGCCACCGGGGTCCGAACTCGATGATGACCTAAGGTGAAGGCTTAAAAGAAAAGAGAATATTGAATGACAATATGGGAGGAGCTGACCCTTCAAAAGGTCAGCTCGGCCATAAAATGAAGTGACATGCTGCCGAATCAGTTCGACGTTCAACAGTCAGCATCAATCATTCAAAAATTAACTCAAGATATTCCAAAAACTCTTTCCAAATAATCAAAAATTACATGTCATCCGTTCAAAAAAAATAAACAAGATAACTATGCAGGCGGAGGAGCATGGGAGTCGGGGGCTTGGTCTGGGCGGACATTCTTGGCAGGCTCTTCTCCAGCGTCATCAGGCAACAAGAGATCGAGGTTAAGGTCTGGGTACAAACCCTGGACCGCCTCAATACAGGCATTGAAGTCGCAATTATAAAACCTTGAGGCTTCAGCATCCCTCTCCTTGGAAGCCTTGAAGGCGTCAATTGCAGCAGTCATGACCGCTATCATGGAGGCCTTATCTTTAGCCCGTTGAGCCTCCATCACTTGAGAGACTGCTCAGCTTCACTCTTTTACTGCCTCGGCTCTAGTCCGCTACAGGACTTCTCCCAACCGAGCGATCTCCTTAGCCAGTGAGTCCGTATGGGCCCTGGCTCATGTCAGCTCAGTGGCAGCAGCGCCTCACTGCCGCTCTAGATCGCTCACGACCTTCTGCATCTGGAGCTTTCGACCTTTCTCGTCCTCGAGTTCCCGACGTAGCTCTCCCCGCTCCAATCGGTGAAGGGTCGCCTCATCCCTCAACACTCCCACCTCAGTCCTGAGTGCCTCCACTTCAGTGTCTATCTTTAGATGCTCGCACACCCTTTCCCAGGCTAGGAGAAGCCTCAAAATAGACTAAACAAAAATAAGAAAATGAGGAAGTGCATCTAAGAAAGCAGGGGGGAATGCGCAGGAATAGGGAATACCTTATAATAAACCGCTGCTAGATCATTCAGGAACGCGTCGTCTGATTTGGAAAGCAGACTGAAGATCTCCTCTTCTGGAGCATGCTTGGCCGCCTAGGGAGCCAAGCAAGCCATATGGAAGCTCAGCTCGTACTGTGCTCCACTTGTCCCCATATGAGCCAAACCACCCTCCTTCGTAGCCCCAATTCTACTACCGCTTGACGCCTGAACCTTGAGTTTAGGAGTGTTCCCTTCCTCAGGAGGCGATATCATGGCATCAGCCATCCGAATGGCCTCCTCCCACTTGGAAGACGAAGGGACAGGTATGCAGGGGGTTGCAGGGCGAGCCTCTGCACTAAGGGGGGCAGCGGTGGGAGTAAGGGTTGGAGTCACGGTTGCAGGAGAAGGAGTTATAGTGGCAGTAGGGGAAGGAGTTATTGTTGTTGTTGAGGCTGGAGCAATGTTCGCAGAGATTTCAGTAACTGGTGCAGCAGCAGTAGCGGTGACAGTAGAAAGTGGAGTTGTATCCGGGGCTCCAACGAGGTCCATCTCACGAGAAGGGACCTGCTTCTTCCGAACAACCTTCGCTTGAGGTTAAGCCCTCAACATCACTTCAGCTGTTGGGGTGGCTTTCCTCTTCCGAGTACTAGACGCCTCAGCCATGCCTACATGAAATGCGACAGATCAGCAAAAAAAATAACGTAGAGCTAAAAGAAATGAATGCTTACTGAAAGATGTAGGTCGAGGCTGGGATTTGCAGAGCCCCGACCAGTAAAGGTTGACTGCTATGATCAAGTCCACCCAAGAGTGGAGTTCCCCCGATCGTGCCCTGGCCTTAGCAATGCGGTTCTTTTAAGCCGAGTTGAGTAGTGGCATACCCCTCTTGAACTCTATAAAAAGGAGGGGACTTTATCCCAACTGAGGCAAATAAAAATAAAAATAAAGGGGGAAAAGAAACATTAATCAAAGTTTGACCTAGTGTAGTGAACCGGGTGGGGACCCGGGTCGACAGAGCCCCAAGCTCAGCCGCTGGAGTCTCTCACTTACCTGCTGCCCAAAACTATTTATTTTTCTAGTCCTTATTGGAGGATGGGAGGTTCATCACCAGCCTCGATCCTTTGCTACCTCGAGTTACGAAGTATTACCATGGTTCGCGACTGTCGTGCTTAACCAGGTACAAACTCATTAGCTCCTTCAAAGTCAGCTCTAGATTCTCGACTTGTCGCAGATGATGAAGGGGAAGATCAGTACCCTCCAAGCATTGGGTGTGAATTGTCCTGGTGTAAGCCCGTGATAAGCGAAAATCGCTCGGATGAAGGGATGAAGAGGGAGCCGAAGATCGCACTACAGCGCGCAGAGGAAGATCGCGACCTTCCCCTCGGCAAGCGCATTGCAGCGCTCAGGAGCCCTAATCCAAACGGAATTCAAAATCTGAATTCTAAATGGATCCATTCTATTTGAGACTCCGATAGAATGAAGCCTCCAGGAACTATCTCCGAGGCGCGCCCACCTGTAGGTTTGTCAGTAGCCCTGGTAGTAGTGGCCTGGGGGCTCGGGCGGCCTTCTTTTTACTAGGCCATTGTGTTTGAGCCCCTATTTCCTTCTGTCTTCGAGGCGGGGGGTATAAAGGCACAGCTTCGAAGGGGCCTTCAGAGGCCCCACTCTCATCACTAGAACTCCCTAGCTCAAAGTCATCGTATTCTTACACCATTTCAAGGTCAGACGACATTGTGATAGGAAGTAAAAAGAACAATGGAGGAGGCTCACTAAGTGATCACCAAAAATTATTTCCACCGAAAGAACTTAGTCGGTCAAAATCGCCTGCCGAAAGCTTCAAATCGACCGGAATCGCCCTCACCAAAAATCGCCTCCTCCGGTATAGATTCAAACTCAAAACATAAATGAAGAAAGCAGATCCAAAAACAGCGTATATAAGGCACAGGGAATCTCTGCATTAATGGCGAGTATTAATGGCAGCAGCTAAATCGTCGCGAGCCGATCCCCGAGAACACATGGCTCTCTCTCGTTGGGCAATTCTCGCCAGATGGCACAGTTCTGAATCGGGCGACCTGTTCCGATAAACGAAATGACGCATAGGCATGGGAAGTTATCGCAGACACTCCTCCTCGGGCTCACGTGGTAGCTTTTCGTAGGTCGGTAGTTATTCATAATTGTAATCGTCACCACGTGTATGCTCGAAAGAAGCCTGTGAGCATAAAATCTCGAGGTATGAGATTTCAAATTTGAAAATCATTATTGCTCCAGTGTGAGCGGGGAGTCCTTTGCAAGTTTACTCTCTGAGTCCACAAGAGAACTCGAAGAGTAGGGGGCTTCTGTTATGGATGATCCGAGCACTCAATAGAGGTAAGGGCAGTTCAACCAAGTGAAAGGATCGCCGAGGCGATGTCATACGACTTGTCGGGTAACCTCCTCGAATGGGTCGCGCACTACGTTAAGTCACAGGTCGAAGTAATTACAAACTTCGATCAGTAACTATGTATGCCACTTGCCACGCAAGCCATCAAATCCAAGGGTCTCGGCTCGGCAAGATGTGCAAGTAGAAAGGAATGGTTTTTCGAGCGCTCCTGAACTGAGCCTTCTTATCTGAGAGATCGGCTCGAATCTGAGGGAGCATTTATGACTGACTATAACAAAGGATGAGTTAAGCTGAGCCGAGGTGATACATAAGGGCGGATGCTTTCATCTGCTAAATACGAAAACTACTATATCCGAACGTGACTAATAACTTCGCCCACGATACGCGTGATCCGCCAGATGTGCTGCACGATCCGTGGATTGTGTATAATATCTCCATGATCTTAGAATCTCATCGAATAAGTGACTCGTGCCTACAATAACAGAAACAGGACACTCAATGGCTAGGTATAAAGGCATTGAGACTTTACTACTATAGGTACACAACATCTCACACTCTCCTCTTTTCTACACTCAGACCCAGATTCCCTTGACCTGACTTAGGCATTGGAGGGTCCCTCGGCTTAGCCAGGGTCACCTTTGCCTGTTCTCCTTACACAGGGTCAAGACGTGGAAGCGATTCGAGTTACAGAAGACAGAGAGGAGAGTCGTCCAGATTTTGACCTCAACAAGGACCACATCCAACCTTAACCTTCCAGCAATCACTAAAACCCAACATCACATTGCTATAGACCATTTCGATGATCTAAATTTTAATTGGTAGAGTTATGATCTAAGATTTTTTATCATCTCTTTCTCAAAGAGTGTGGGGGTCTCTTTCTTCCTCTATCATATCTCCCCAAGTATATGATTACCCCATGTAGTCCACCTATGGTTTTCTTATTGCATTTGCATTATAGTTGCAACATATCCTTTTTTATACAACCCTTGCTAAAATTCCTTTAAAAAAAAAGGTTATACAACAATTATAACGTTAGTTATAATAATTATCTTTTCATATACATCTTGCTATATACTTTCTCACACACCTCATTTCCATGATTATGATTGCTGTTGAAGTAGTTTAATTTTATCTCTTTAAAACTAAATTATACAAAAAAAAATTAAATCTATAAAGTAGAGATCTCACATTAGTGTGGGAGGAGAAGGCGACTTGCTCCTTCATTCTCTATCATCAATACATTTACTTGGAATATCAGCGCAAATCAAAGCACAAGAGTCATTGTAGTTAGGGTAATTCTGATTCCCTAACTCATTGTGATTGTGCAATATCTAATCAGTAGTAGATTCCAATCTCTAGCGGTCGTTATATGACTCCAAATCAACTAAACCCTTTTGAGTCAACATTACACCCCTCTTCTAATGACCAAGAAATAATAAGTAGCCTGGCAAGGGAATCGTAACTCGAAGCCACACACGTTGGTTTGAATATTTTCACAATGCATCAAGCATTGCATAACTCAACTTGGTCACCTATAAGTCCTCACCAAGATTCTAGTTTGTAATGTAAGACATAATGTGGAATAATAGATTATTTATGCATCAATCATGTATATTATAAACTGAATAATTGAATCTTAAACACATATCTAAATGATATCAGATTATTTGGATGTGAGTTAATGAACTTATGCTTTTAAACTTGATCCTTTGTGACTCACATCCTTTTGAAAACTTTTTCAATGGAACCTAAGTTTTCTATCCGAGATAATTTTGGATACTAAGATATGTATTGGTAAAAGAAGGCTTCAGTGTAACTTGAGCCATCACAACAACTCTTTCCCTAAATAAGGTTCACCCTTCACATTCAATTATACCGCAGATATGTAACAAGGTCCAAGTGCACTGCCCCATTACATATCTAAATATATCACAGGTGTTGTGGGACCCATAAGTATGATCAATTTAAATATTCAATGATTAGATCATCTAAACCGTTGATCACATGTAGCCCACCTAATAGATTTTTTTACATAAAAATTATGATTTTTAATAGTGTAATAGTGTAGATGGGGCTAATACACCTGGCCCCTATATTAACGGTCAATATGGGACATGGGGATGGAAGCAGATTGGCTGGTGTACCACACACCAACTATATAGCTGTTGTAGGTACGTGTCGTGCCTATAAGAACTTTATTTAGTGGGTCTCACTGATCAACGGTCTGGATTATCATACAGTTGGACTGGATGATTGAGTAGACCAGTGGGACCCACTTCAGGTGATACGCAGCGTAGTCTATCTCCGCAGCTCTGCGTACTAAGGCTGGAATGCTATAACTATCTTATACAGACAGCAGTTTGAGTTGAACTGGGATACTACAATGTGGAGCATGGGAGGGAGAGTTTTGATGGGTTTCAAACTCTCTCTCCACAGTCTCTATAAAAGTGACCTGGGTATCGAATCCTACACCATGAAAAAATTTGAGTCCCATCTATTGTATTGCAGAAAGGGTGTGAAGGAGAGGAAGATCTTAAGCTCTACAGGAATTCTAGTTTTCTTATCTGGCTTACATGGCGGCATCTTAGCTAGGTAAGCTATCTGACCCTTGATCACCATGTCCCATGCACAAACAGATCTGTGGGCCCATTCCGCATATAGATTAGTCCCATAGTTAGTATCAGAGCCATCTGTGCATAGGTATGGATGATCGCATCCAGCTATATTAGATCAACTCAGGGAGTTTGAATTCTTAAAACAGACCTGCATCAGGGATTCTCGAATTCCTAAAACAGTTGTAGTTAGGGGTTATTTTAATCCTCAATATTAGGGATTTGAATTCGAAAAACCCTAAATACAGTCATACTAATTAGGGATTTTTGGATTCAGAATCCCCAAATCGCCTATTAAGAAGTTCAGATCTGAAACCCTAAATCCAGAAAATTAGGGATTCTTCAAATCGAGATCCCCAAATCTTGACAGTGATTAGGGATTCAAATTCCCAAATTAGTGATTAGGAGTTTATGATTCCCAAATCGATATCAATCAGGGATTTGAATCCCAAATTTGGAATCGTAGGATTAGGGATTTCGATTCCCATATCAGAAATTAGGGATTATCGGAATCCAGATCCCTAATCTAGTTAATTAGGAATTTTCGATTTCGAATCCCAAATCCAGGATAGGAGATATCAGACCTCAGTTTGGGATTGGGATTGGGATTTTGCCCTTACCATGCTTTTCATAAGGAAACACTTAGATTGCAAGTCCATCGCCGGCATCCTTCGTTTACAGCCAAACACGACTGGCCGCAAAACCCATCATCAGAGATAGTAGGACCATCCTGATCAGAACCGAGGAAGATGTCAGTGGCCGTCCTTGTAGCTGACTGCTCGTGAAGCTGCAGCAACTAGAGATTTCATCTCCCTTTAGCTACTACGTGCAGCAGGTCGAGAAACTGGGCTAGATTTTTTTTTCTTCCCTCTTGTGGCGCACGTTAGGTCGAGTAACGACCTTATATTGCATCGGCTTAGTAGACCCGATTTCAGTATGTTCGGGTTTGGTCTCTATGGTTTGGACCCGCGATCGAGATCGACTTGCTCGTTTAAAACACGATCTGGGCCTGTACTGGAATTTTTCAGATCTGAATGGGCTTGATTCGTAGGCCTATACTAGATTTTCAAATCTGGAATGGGTGTGACACCAATGGGCCTCATCAGACAATTTTATCATGGATGTTCATTAGGCCCATTTAATTGGAACACGTGTTTCACATTAAATTAAGATCTCATCTGGGCCCACTGATATTGTAGGGACCTATTTGGATCTGTTAACCAGATCTAAGTTGTGAGTTTGGATTAAAATGAGCATATAATCTAGAAACATTCACTTAATGGACAAATATTAGGATAAAGAACTATCATCTAGTATTTGATCTAAAATGTCCATCTAATGAACATAAATGTCAGGATCTGACCATCAAATTTTGTGGATCGTTCAATATTATTCATTCATCATGTGATTACTATAGCCTAGACTTATTATACTCATTGATAATGACCAGATAATATAGAGTCTTGACTCAGCCTAATTGTAGGCCCACTACCCATCCTTAAGGGTCTTATATAGATCATTGGATTATAGAGAGTGAAACATATATGTACGTTTCTATCAAAAGTTTCTCTATCCCCCAATGATTAATATTGACCATCTTGTGGGCCGTATCAAACTAATTTAAGTATACATTGAGGCAGGATTATAATCGCGATCCTAAGTCAATATTTGTAGTATTGGATTCGGTTGTGTTAGCCACCATAGTGACCTCAACCGATGAAAATTTTACAGGTACAGACTTGTAACATTAGGATAAGGAGGATTACATACAGTTGCATTCACATTTTCAACGAAAACACAGACGATTACCATTTGGCAGTCAAGTGAACGGGTGAAGTAAATGGTGCTGGTAATGTAAAACTGAAAGACTCATCTCACTCACAGGTGTTGAGTGTCTCAGATATACATAACTGACATCACTTATCTTCATGTTTAGGAGGATCACTAGCATGTTATTATTACCACCCACAGGAGAAATGATGATGATGTAACGGATTCTCACCAGGATGCGATGGTTGGGCCCATCTTCATCCTAGATGATTCAGTTGATGCCTCCCTTAACAACTAAATTGATTTAATTTTCCTGATATTCTTTGTTTATAATCACGAAATTATTTCGTGAAATAATGAACTAATGTGACTATATGTGTCTCTTATATTTCAGTATCAATTTTCAATAATACACATCAAGTTCCTGCCCTAAATGGGTCTAACTATGCTCAATGGAAGAACGCCATTGAAATTGTATTGAGGTGTCTACAATTAGATCTTACCCTAATAACACCAGAACCGCCAGAACCATCTGATAATGCCACTGAAGCTGAATATAATCGATGGGTTGCATGGTTTAGGTCAAATGATACATGCCTGAAAGTCATTAAGTATTCGATTTCTGAATCTATAAAGGGCGTCATACCAGAAACAAATAAAGCCAAAGTTTTCCTGACTGAAATGAGAAAAAGATTCAAGAAATCTGATAAGTTTGAGGTGGGCATCCTTCTAAATAAGTTAACTCGCTCGTCCTACGATGGAAAAGGCAACATCCATGAATACATTGTAGAGCAGATTGAGGTTATTTCTAAGATTCGTGCTCTAGGGCTTGTACTCACTGATGATCGGCTGGTTCATTTGATCATGAATAACCTACCTCCCCAATTCGGTACGTTCCTGGTGAACTATAACTCTCTGAAGGACATGTGGACATTGGATGAACTTATCACTTAGTGTGTCCAAGAAGAAGACAGAATCAGGCAGACGGTTAAAGTTCAAAATGTTAATATGGTGACCTCAGGTCATGGGCAAGGGCAAGGAAATAAACGTAAAAAGAAAAGGAAACAAGGTTCTAATAATAGATTCTCTGGTCCTCCATTTGAAAAACCTGAGAATCAATCTGGAAATGGATCTAAATGCAAACGGGTTAAGGGTAAACCGTGCTTCTTTGGCAATAAGGTGGGTCATTTCAAGAAAGACTGTGAAGGCTTTAAGAATTGGCTCATAAAGAAAGGTAATCATTCTATTCTTGTCTGTTTTGAATCTAATCTAATTGATGTGTCAGTGGATTTCTGGTAGATAGATTTAGGAATTACTTTTCACATATGCACTTCTATGCAGGAATTACTACAGGCCAGGCCACCAACTGATGCGGAGTGCTCAGTATACGTAGGCAATGGTGTCAAGGTTGACGTGGAGACAATAGGAGTCTATAGGCTTAAGTTGAAGTCTGGTCATTTTTTAAATTTAGTAAATACATTTTGTGTGTCGTCCATAAGGTGCAATTTAGTTTCAATTTCTTATTTGGATAAGTTAGGATATTCATTCCACTTTGAAAATAAAAGTTTTAGTATTTACTTTAATTCAATTAAAGTTGGATCTGGCTTTATAGTAAATAACTTATACCAATTAGACTTGATTGCCTCTCACGTATATAACATCAATTCCTTGCATGAAAATGTAGTGGGATCCAAGCGAAGACTAGACTATGAGAATTCCTCCATGTTGTGGCACAAGCGGCTATGTCATATATCTCGTGAGAGATTAGACAGGCTTGTGCGAGAAGAAATTTTATATTCTCTAGACTTCTCTGAGTATAAATTATGCATTGATTGCATAAAAGGGAAACAGACTAGAACGAGAAAGAAAGGTGCAACCAGGAGTGTAAGTTTATTAGAGGTTATACATACAAATATCTGTGGACCATTTTCTACAACCTCATGGAGTGGCCATAAATATTTCATTACCTTTATAAATGACTACTCTCGCTTCGGGTACTTATACCTTATCAGTGAGAAATCAGATGCTCTGGATGCTTTTAAAATCTATAAGGCCGAGGTTGAAAATTAACTCGATAAGAGAATTAAAGTTGTCAGATCTGACCGTGGTGGTGAATACTATGGCAGATATGACAAATCAGGATGTAATCCAGGGTCATTCGCTAAATATCTACAGGATTGTGGCATTGTCGCTCAATACACTATGCCTGGTATTCCAGAGCAGAATGGTGTGGCTGAGAGACGTAATCACACCCTTATGGATATGGTGCGAAGCATGGTCAGCAATTCGACATTGCCAGAATCTCTATGGGGTGATGCGATCAAAACCGTAGTTCATATACTAAACAGGGTTCCTAGCAAAGCAGAAAGCAAAACTCCTTTTGAGTTGTGGAATGGGAGAAAAATAAGTCTCTGTTATTTACATGTTTAGGGTTGTCCTGCTAAGGCCAAAGTTTATAACTCGCACGAAAAGAAGCTTGACTCTAGAACCGTAAGTTGTTTCTTCATCGTATACCCAGAAAGATCAAAAGGCTATCGATTCTACTGTTCTTCCCACTCTATCAGGATTGTTGAGACTGGGAACGCCAGATTCATTGAGGACACTGAAAACAGTGGGAGCACGAACATAAGAAATTTTGTATTTGAGGAACCAAGGACTGTGACTCCTGTCATAGTCAATCCGGATCACGTGGACATTAATGATGCAGTTGATTCTGCAGTCACTGCAGAGCGCCATGTAGAACCTCATATACAAACTACTGATGAGGAAAATCAATATCAGACCCAATAAACTGAACCATTGAGAAGATCTGAAAGAGAGAGAAGGCTTGTAAATCGAGACGATTACATCGTATATTTACAGGAGCACGACTTTGACATAGGAGTGGAAAAGGATCCTGAATCCTTTATACAAGTCAAACAAAGTGCTGATCCTTCTCATTGGTTTGATGCTATGAAAGATGAGTTGAAATCCATGGAGGACAATAAAGTATGGGATCTTGTAGAGTTACCTACTGGAATAAGGTCGATTGGTTCTAAATGGATATTTAAAACCAAAAGGGACTCCAAGGGTAATGTCGAAAGGTATAAATCCTGACTTGTTGCCAAGGGTTTTAACCAACGTGAGGGTATTGACTTTAAGGAGACTTTCTCACCAGTATCCAAAAAAGACTCATTTAGGATCATAATGGCTCTTGTAGCTCATATAGATTTAGAGTTACATCAGATGGATGTAAAGACTGCATTTCTCAATGGGGATCTAAATGAGAATATATACATGTTGCAGCTCGAAGGTTTTGTAGCTACTGGCTCAGAACATTTGGTTTGTAAACTTAAGAAGTCCAAATATGGATTGAAACAGGCATCCCAACAATGGTACCTTAAGTTTCATGAAATAATTTTCTCATATGAATTTGTAGAAAATACTGCAGATGAATGCATCTACATTAAAACCAGTGGGAGTAAATTGTTATGATGATTTTGTATGTTGATGATATTCTGTTGGCTAGCAGTGATACCCAGGATGTTGAGTGACACCAAGAAATTCTTATCCCAAAGGTTTGAAATGAAAGACCTTGGTGAAACTTCTTACGTCATTGGCATTAAGATTCGCCGTGACAAAATACTTAGACTGCTCAGCCTATCACAAATGACCTATATTACTAGGGTACTCGAAAGGTATGGCATGTAAAATTATGCTTTAGGAAAGTCACTCATTGTGAAGGGCGAAAATTTGGTCTATTTCAGTGTCCAAATAATTATTTAGAAAAGAATCGAATGAAGGAATTTTCGTATGCATCAGTAGTAAGGAGCATCATATATGCTCAAGTTTGTACACACCGGACATTGCCTTTGTCACTGGAATGTTAGGAAGATATCTATCTAATCCAGGAATGCAACATTGAATAGCTGCAAAGAAAGTGTTATGGTATGTTTAAAGAACAAAAGACTTCGGACTCACATAAAGAAGATCTGATCAATTGGAGTTGGCCGGATATTCAGACGCAGATTTCGCATGCTGCTTTGATACTAAGAAGTCTACTTCAGGATACATCTTCATGATAGTGGGAGGAGCTGTGTCGTGGAAAAGTGTGAAACAGTTTACCACAGCTTCATCCACTATGGAAGCTGAATTTATTACTTATCATGAGGCATCTAATCAGGCACTATGGTTACAGAGTTTCTTCTCAAGTTTGCGGGTACTGGAGTATATCCTGAAAATATTGAGAATATTTTGGGATAATTAGGCTGTTATTTCCTTCTCTAGTAACAACAAGCATTCGTCAAGGTCGAGGTATATCGACATCAAGTACCTTGTCGTAAAGGAAATGGTTCAGAATCATCAAGTGTCCAAGGAGTTCTTCGGCACTAAGCTGATGATTGCAGATTCGCACACTAAAGGGCTCCCTATCACGCCATTTCAGGAGCATGTGACATCCATGGGAGTCATTGATCCCATAGATGTTTTCAGTTAGTGGGAGTTGAGCGTATTTTGATTTTTATAGACACTTAGAGATCTCGTTTTATTTAGTTTGTTTGGATGATTTTGATATAAAGATTTATTTCTGCTTATTTATATATATGCGTAAATTTTAAGTAGAACTCCAGTCGTGTCTCGTTGGAGACATTTAAAAGCTTTAGGACCTCTTAAGGATAGACACATATCATCACATTAAAGTATGTAATCCTTATACCACATTTCCTAGTTCGTGATCTATGTCGTTGAGATTGAAAGTATTTGTGATCACGCTTAGAATCACTTTGCCCAAATTAAATATTGTGATAACTACCGCGTTTTGATACTGACTGTCTTAATGGACCAGATTGAATAACATTACCCATATTGTCCAACTGTTTTCATTGGTTAATCATTTGGATATTTTCTTAAAAGATCAAAACTTATTTTCAAAATAATTCTATATGACTGTCATTGACGTTGCTCAATGAGGCCCAAGTGGGAGAATGTAAGAACTCAATTTACTCGGCCTCACTGATCAATTGTCTGGATTGTCATACAGTTGGACTAGATGATTGAGTAGACCAGTGGGACCCACTTCAGGTGATACATTGCGTAGTCTATCTGCGTAGCTCTTCATACTAGGGCTGGAATGTTATAGCTGTCTTACGCAGACAATAGTTTGAGTTGAACTAAGATACTACAATGTGGAGTATGGAGGGAGAGTTTTGATGGATTTCAAACTCTCTTTCCACAGTCTCTATAAAAGAGACCTGGGTCCCTGATCCAACACCACGGTAAAATTCGATTCTCAACTATTGTATTGCAAAAAGGGTGTGAAGGAGAGGAAGATCCTAAGCTCCAGAGGAATTCTGGTTTTCTTATCCGGCTTACATGGTGGCATCTCAGCTAGGTAAGCTATCCAACCCCTGATCGCCATGTATAACGTCCATAAAAAATCCATACAAAGACCCGAGTACCACCTCAGGCAGAAATCACTAAGGACTAAATCGTTTAGAAATTAAACGAGGATTAACTAGTGCTAAACTAAATTACCAGTGAAATTAGCACCAACCACTTTAAATAAGATCTGCAAGACCCAAAACTTGTAGAATTATTAACACTACATTACCCAAAAATCTAGGAGTAATCTCTAAATCCAGTTGCTCTCGGGAGCATTTGGAAACTTCGTATTGGACTTGAATCGCACGTTGAAAGTACGATTATCGTGAAACTATACGGTTGTGACCGTCTTGCTAGACTTGAAAACCACCTCGAAAATCAAATCCATATGGTATCCTACGACGATTTAATTGAGTACGGAGCAAAGTGTGTGAGAAATGTGAATATTTTAGAAATTAAATCCAAATTTAAGTAATCTGAGTCGTGTCACTTGCGGGCTGATTATAAGCATTTAGACCGTTAGAATTGGACCCAAATACACGCTCGGATCAGGGGAAATGTCCCACACATGCCAATGTACTTGTGGCCCTGATCAGTGTCGCTAACTGTTGAACTGAAACTAGTCCGCCACGGTCGATCTATAAACCCGATCAGACCGAAAACTTATCTTGACTAAGATCCAATGTCAGGGAGCTTAAGTCCGATTGTATTTCATAAAGGGACCTCCAGAAATGTTCCATTGGATCGGGACAGACCTAATTTGGCTATAACCTAAGTATACCATGGCCTTGGGGCTGTTTTCATTAGTTTTGGGCCTATATAAGGGCTTAAAAACCCCTCTCACATATTCTATATGAATTTTAAAACCCTAGCAAAGAAAGGAGAAGAAAAGGAAAGGAAAGAGAGAGAAAGGGAGAGAGTGAGTTGGAGATTCATCCTACGATTCTTCCCAGCTACACTACTTGTCAAATTCGTCCATTCGTATCATTATACGGTCGATCTTGATTCCAAACTTGGGTAAGAAAACCTAACCCTAATCCATTTTATGGCTTTGAATAGTCTAAGTGATGGTGTAGCTAACCTACTTCATGCTCTAGGTTGCTAATCCGCCATTGACAAAGACTAGACGTCTAAAAAAAATCTATTACGCGTTTACAGGCATAAGGTGTGGACTATATATGTATAGGTTATGGTTTTCAAGGCTTTTAATATTAGTTAATGATTTATTACTAACGTGGGTGTCATTTCACATGCCAAATGCGATATTTGTTTCGTTTTATGGTTATATATAAATTATGTTGTGAATGGGGTATTTCATGTGTTTGTTGAACTGTTTGTATGCGCTTGGAATCTGAATTTGTGATTGCCATGATTAACTATCATCAGTACATGGTTGTTATATATGCGACAACTCCTTGGTAAGAGGATTTGGCCTAATACGTATTATGACCAACAAACGTGATGCAAGTTGAAAGGTGTAGTATAAGTGTTTGTAAAAATGTCTAAATGAGTTAGTAGTTAGTAAAGTGTGATTTATAAGGGAATTGGGATATGAATCCCAACTCCTTAGCTATGTGTATGATTTCCTCCATGCACTGTATAGGCTTCTTATTCATGTTCAACTGTGTGTATGATTTCCTCCATGTATTGTATATTCATGTGTAAGTTATATTCCATAGCATGCTTACATGATTGTAGGATTTGACTTAAGTATTCATTACTGCTTTCTTATCTCATGTGCTTATTTGTTGTGAATGCATGCGGTTGGGGCTATATCATAGTCCAGGCAATCGGTAATAGACCTTGTTCTGGTGGCTGAGGTTATTTTTACCACACGGGATGTGTTCGATGAATCCGATCCGTACTTGGGATGTCGGCAGTGGTTAGACCACACGGAGTGCTGATGCACTTCATGTCGATCAACTCATCGTGCGCTTGTCATAGTTGAGCTCATCAATTAACCCCGATTGACCCGATGTATGTTTACCATGTTTGGACGCTACTGCATGAATCTAAGGTACCAAACTCACTAGTGAAACCCTATTAACCTTAGTACCTCGATCCGCTAAGACTCAAAAGCCGGACATGGTGGTATGGGACACCGTGGTCATGCTGTCGGCCTATGCTAGGGCGATGATCCTCCCCATAGTGACCAGTGAGCAACCCAGACTCATGGGCTGAATATGGTGGTATGGGATGAAAGTGCACCTATTAGTGCCCTGGTTTGTCAATTACAGTGTTAATTGAGTCAGTCAGACAATAGCGCCTAACAAGAAGATCAAGTCAAGTGCCTGCCTTAACTGGATATGTGGAAGCTCCTCATAGGTAAATCATAGCCTAACATCCCATGTCCCAAAACACCAGGTGATTAAAATCCTTAAAAATAAGTAAAACATCTTAGGATTTTAGGTTAAGAAAACTTTTTACCAAACAGAAAAATTTTTAAGTTTTTCTTACCCTGTCGATTATATCAATTCCATTTTCGATATGATCGACCTGCTCTATCGATGTCCTCGGTATCTCAATCGATACAATCGAGTAAGGACAAAACGTCCAGCAATCAAAACATTTATCTGGACGATTTATCGATATATTGACGGTTCAGTCGATATCATCAATACTCAAATATCGATCCTATCAGAAGAGGATCGATAATATTGACAGACAGTTTTTTGATGCCCCTATTTTTCTAAAGAAAACTTCTATGTACTTCGATATATCGATGACTGTCCGATTCAATCTGAACTCAAATACCGATCATATCGGAAGTCAGTCGATCATATCGATAGTGGGCGCATGTTTCTTCTAGCATAAATTTCAGGTTGTTTTAAATGTTGATCGGGGGGCTAGTCGATAAATCGATATTCATATCTCGATCATTTCGATACCTGGTCGATTGGATCGAGACCGGATACAAACCGTCTAGTAAGCTTATAGGTAAATCTATACGATTTATCGATCCCATCGATAAGGTCTCCGATATCATCGATATACAAATTCTGATGACATCGACTGTTCCCCAATCATATCTGTAGAACTTGAAATTCTTCAAGGTGTGTCTCTCTTATTTTCACCTGTCGATAGATCGATGTCTCTCTCGATGGAATCGGAGTTCGAAATTCAATAACATCGATGTATGTCTCGATCCCATCGACCAGTTGGTGAAAGGTTTCTAAAAAGTGAAATAACATTTGAGTTTGTATCATCGAGAGGTCAGTCAATACAATCGATAGTATACACTCGATCATATCGACCCTTTCTCGATGATATCGAACTCTGTCATAAATGTGACCGTTTTATATCCGTTTGAACCTTTTGCCTATATATAGAGAGATTAGTCTTTATTGTTGGTAGAGAAAGTAGAGAGTTCTTTTGAGTGTTTTAAACTTCATATCATTTATCTTAAGCCCTTTCTCTCATGGATTTCATCCTCCAATCCACCCTTATCATTGATATTCAAAAGAGTGGATTGGGGAATGAACTTCTGCATTCAAGGATCCTTCAACTACTACCTTAATGGCAAATCATTAAGCTGGGACACCTTGAATGCATAGATGATTGGAACCACTCTATCTTCCTTATAGGAAAATCTTTAGAGAGTGTAATTCCATCATAACCCTGACCTAACCTAAAGCCTTGTATAGGTACATCTTTGTGTTGCGGATCAAGGGAGTTGAAGACTCTTCATCAATAAGAAGGCGATCTTCATCACTACGCTAAAAGGGACTCATCAACTTATCTATAAGTATTTAGAGTCCAGAGGACATTTATGATCATTCCTTTTTAGGATTGGGTCGTAGGTGTTGCTCACCATTTGAAGTCCTCAAAGGAGGCCTCCGACGGGAGTGTACGTGCGGGATGCGTTGTGTGGACCTTTGCTCTGTGGAGAGCATAAACATCTGGGTGCGTTGTATAAACCCTTGCTCTGTGTGGGCATAAACATCCGAGTGCATTGTGTGGACCCTTGCTCTGTGTGGGTATAAACATCTGGTTAGTAGTGCGCCAGCAAAACTCCAGGGTTTGAGGTGAAACGAATAGAAACTTCTGTAAAAGTTGAAGGTGAACCTGATTTAAAACCTTAGGTTTGAGGTGAACCATGGGAAACCTCCTTAGTGAAATCCGGTCACTCAAGGGTTGAGTGTGGAAGTCGATAGTGAGTAGACAAGTAGTCGAACCACTATAAAATGACTGTGTTTGAGATTGGTATTGTCTTTTATTTATGTGCTTTCCTTACATGCCTTTATATCTATTTACCCGAATTCACATCTTATACACTCACACAGTCATATCCATCACAATCTTATCTATAAATTATTTACCTTTTTGAATAGTTTGTAATTGGATCCTCTACCAGGCTTGGAAGCCAGTAGAGTTAATTTTGAGTAATCCTAATCTGCACTCTGTGATAGGATTAGTGTGATAAGGATATTTTAATAAATCATAAAAACTTTTAAAAATCCTATTCACCCCCCTCTAGGACATATTGGCATATTCCTACTTCAACTCAAGCGGTCTTCACCACTATTTCAATTGGTATCAGAGCGGGTCTCTCTTTAAGGGCTTCACTGCCTAGAGAGTGATCTTGACTGAAGTAGAAATATGACCAAAGGAGAGGGCTCATCTGTCACTAGACCTCCAGTATTTGATGGTTCAAATTATTCTTACTGGAAGGTTAGAATGCATTACTTCCTAAGATCTTTGGATCATGAAGTTTGGGATGTAGTTGAAAAAGGATATGTGGTACAATCTGAACAAATAGTACTTGAAAATGAAACCACAATCACTAAACCTAAACCTAATGAAAAGTGGACGGCGTTTAACAAAGAACAGCGAATTGCTAAAGCAAAAGCAATGAACGTCATCTACTATGCCGTGTCCCAAGATATTTTCAATTAGATAAGTATGTGTGGGACCTCTAAAGAAGCATGGGACTTATTAGAAACAACCCATGAAGGCGCAAGCACTGTGAAGAGATCTAAATTGCAACTCTTAACTTCACAGTTTGAAAATCTCAGGATGGAAGAGCATGAGACATTTATGGTGTTTTTCACTAAATTGAATATCATTTGCAACTCCATGGGTGGATTGGGAGAGAAGGTTCCGGCACCTAAAATATTTAGGAAAATCTTACGATCCCTACCGGAACGGTTTAATCCCAAAGTAACAACGATTGAGGAGTGTAGGAATATTGATGAGATGAAACTAGAAGAACTAGTAGGTTTCCTACAAAATTTTGAACTACACTTCACACAACCCCAAAAATTCAAAAACACTGTCCTAAAAACCTCTAAGAAAACAAAACATGAGGACAGTGAGAGTGAAAAAGAAGATAAAGATGAGGAAGTGGCTCTGCTGGCACAAAGATTCAGAAGATTCTTTCAAAGGAATCGCGACCGCCCCTCTAGAGGTAGAAAGGTTGATGACAAACCTCCTACAGGCAAATTTGGTAAAAGAAACAAAGAACCACAATGTTATGCCTGTTATGAGTATGGACACCTATCTACCGAATGTCCAAACAGAAAAACCAAGGACAAGGCGATGACTGCCACATGGGATGATACGGAGGAGTCAAATTCAGAAAATAGTGACTCAAGCAGTGATGGAGATCAGAAATCATTAAAAATTCTCATGGTCTCCACTACTTCGATCATTTTAACTGAACCAGAGAAAGAACAGAAAGCCACTGAATCATTTCCATCTGACAATGAGGAATTGGAGTCTGAAGAAGAAGAAGAAGAGGAAGAAATTGAAAAGGATAAATTGCAAGATGCTTATAATCAACTATACACTCATAGCATCCATATCCTTAAAAAACTCGGCATGTCTAAAAATAAGAAGAAATTGTTGCAGAAAGACTTGGATAAAACCTTAGAAATAAACATACATTTAGCCAATGATTTGCAACAATATCACACAGACAATGATAAATTAGAATGAGAAAACCTATCCCTGAAAGTAGAATTATCAAAACTTATGAATTAGGTTGAATTGCTAAGAGATGATAATGCACAACTCAAAAATGAGAACCACTCACTTTGTATTAACTTATAAAAATCCAGGAAATTTGCTGAGATAAACTACAAATTTTCTCAGAGTAGTGAGAAATTGAAAAAATTGTTAGGGATGGGAAGACTAGAAAGAGACAGGAGTGGATTAGGATATGAGAAAAGTAAAAAGAAAACTGGAAATAAAGACCAAACACTTAAGGCTTCAAGTAGCAATATGAAAATTTCTCCTGTTTGTAATTTATGTGGTGATGTTGGTCATTATAAATTTTAATGTTTAACACCTAGAAGGACTCTATATAACTCTGATCAAAATCACATTGGAAAATTTAAGCCAATTAGAATGTTAAAAGTCCATCTAGGAGAAGCACTGAACCATCACCACCTAAAGAAAAGAACAGAATGAAGAAATCTGTCTCAAAATGGGTAGTTAAAGAAAAACTGAACTTTCTAATGATTAAATCTCATATACCCTGATATTTCAAGAAGAAAAAGGAACAAATCCAGATTATGCATCTAGATCTGGATATTTGCTGAAATGATGTAATTTTGTTGAGCCTTCAATATAACATTTAAGGTTAGAGACCTTGAATTTTTGTATATAAACATTATCATGTTTATAATTGTACAGAACTGGTACAAATTTTTGTGACATATACTGATCAAGCCAAAGAAATACCCGATAGTGTGTCAAAATTGTGAAAATTTTGAATATTATCTATCTTTGATACGTGTGTCAGCCTCCTTTCGATGTCATCGACTGAGGATTGATACAATCGACGGCTCTTCAGAATATGAAAAGCCGTAAGACTATGGATGACATCGTGGGCAGTCTCAATAACATCGATCGACAACTTCTCGATACAATCGATACATTGGCCAATATAATCGACGGATGACGCCCAATAAAAGTCAGCAGGACGAAAAAAAAGGAGGATTTTCTTCAAAAGACTTTTCGATCGTTTTCTCTGTTCGATCCTCTCAACCAATGATCAGAAGCTAAGTCGGACTAACCAAACTCTTCCACAAACCAGGTAATATTCTTCCAACATTGTCAAAACCTTCTTTTCTTGGTTTGTCGGGCAATTTTATCATTTTTCCCCAAAAACTTCAATCAGCCTATTCTTCCACATGGGAAAAGACAAAAACGTAGCATCCGGGCCCGGGGAGTCTTCGAGAGGTACTCGACAAAAAGTCCTTGCCTCAAGGGAAAGAGCAAGGATCCCGGACAGTAGGACCCCCACACGGCAAAGATCACGACGCAGTGGGTCCCAAACCGAAGTTCCTGCTCGTCTCAACCAGCACCTCCTCCTCCGACTATCCAACGACCACCAAAATACACCAATAGGAAGTTGATCTTTGAGAGAAAAGTAAACAGGGAGTGTTTAGTATCCTACAAATTAGAACCCCTGTTTGCTGCAATTGGTTGGCTGTCCATCTTAAATTTTGGTGGACCATGCCAACTTGAAAGGACACGCAACTTCCTTGCTGCATGTCATTTCCCTGTGGCTGACCCTCCTTCTTTCATGGTATCGTTGGATGGTGATGATGTATTTATCACCCCCGCCACTATAGCCCACATTCTCAATCTACAGTTGGCTCCAGAAGACCTTCCAAACTGGGATCTCAATCTTCCAGAGGTGCGCTCCAAGATAACCAAATACCTATGTCATAACAGAGATATTCCATGGCATCAAGGGAATGTCTTGAAAGCTAGGTATATGGATCCCTGGTTTAGAGTCATGCATGGGATCTTTACCACTAATTTGTACTCAAGAAGTACGAACCGATCAGATCTAACAAGTCTCATGGTGATGATAGTCTACTCCATTGTAACCGGAACAAATATCTGCCTTCCAACCTTGAATGTCAATCAGTTTGTTAATGTCATACATACTTCCAAAGATTTGCATCTGCCATATCCCTGGATTATTAGTAGAATTTGTTAAAGCATTGGCTTTCCATCTACAACTGATCCGGTATTCCCTCTCAAAGCATTCAATAAGAAGAATATTTGAAAAATGGATCTGATATTTCATGAGTACAAGGAGAAAACTGAGGAAGATATTCATGAAGAAGGGGAAAGAGGAGAAGGTGGTGATCCCATGGAAGGAGATGCAATGGCTGATGATGCACCTCATGGACCAGATGTCGCTCCGTCTACATCAACTGCTGGGTATGAAAAAAGGCTCAAACTGGACAGGATTGGAGCCATTCAGAAGGACATGCACTCAGTAAAGGAACGGCTTTCCGTCTTGGAAAGGATGGTTCAAGGAGTGCAGAGCACGGTCCAACAATTGGTGGATCTACTGACGTGCCGACGGGACGACACGATGCCATCTCATTCTGCTCCGTGAAGCCGGGTTCATGCATGCTATCCTATACACCCTACTCTTATCTTGCAAATGAACATCAGTATCTTTTTGGATGTTCTGCACTCTCAAGGGTGTGTATGACAGCTTTTTAACTATGCATTTTTTTATGTTGTTGGTTGAATATGCCCACAGTTGGGGTGAAATATTGTTTTTGAAATTTGGGTACCCTCAAATGGGCTTTATTTTTTAGCTTAACTGCTACTGTCTGGGGCAGTATTGGATATTTTTGCCAATCTTGGGCAGTTTATTTTGTCTATGGCTGAATCTAATTCTTATCTTCCTGCCATTTGAATTTATGCCTCCCTAGTTTAATGAAGTTTTGGGATTATGGATTGCATGTTTATTTTATGCCTTCAATGCTTTATTAAATCCCTACTGTCTGCTCATGATGTATGCTTTCCACTGTTTTATTTCTATACATCTATTTGACTATGGTTCTCCCATATGCTTCACGTATTCAGTCAATATCATTTGCTATATCTTTGTCAATGACTGACAAAAAAGGGGAGAAAAATTACAAACATCCCCGTAGAAATTTGGATATTTATGCTCTTCTATGTTGCACGTGTCAGGGGGAGCAACCGCAACAAGATAGGGGGAGTTTTTGAAGAACGGGGGAGAAATTACTAGTGTGTACATGTGTGATTTAGAATTTATAAAATTATGTTAATGCATGTACACACAATTTAGGATGTATCTGTCTAGATATTTTTCTAGGGTGTTTTAGATATTTTTTGTCATGTAATTGACAAAGGGGGAGATTGAAAGTGCACCTACTAGTGCCCTGATTTGTCAATTATGGTGTTAGTTGAGTCAGTCGGACAACAACGCCTAATAAGAAGATCAAGTTAAGTGCCTACCTCAACTGGATGTGTGAAAGCTCACCATAGGTAAATCATAGCCTCACATCCCATGTCCCAAAACACCAGGTGATTAAAACCCTTAAAAATAAGTAAAACATCTTAAGGTTTTAGGTTAAGAAAATTTTTTACCAAATAGAAAAATTTTTAAGTTTTTCTTACCCTGTCGATTATATCGATTCCATTTTTGATATGATTGACCTGCTCTGTCGATGTCCTCAGCATCTCAATCGATACAATCGAGTGAGGACATAAAATGTCCAGCAATCAAAACATTCATCTAGACGATTTATCAATATATCGACGGTTTAGTCGATATCATCGATATTCGAATATCGATCCTATCGGAAGAGGATTGATAATATCGACAGAAAGTTTTCCGACGCCCCTGTTTTTCTAAAGAAAACTTCTATGTGCTTCGATATATTGATGACTGTCCGATTCAATCTGAACTCAAATACCGATCATATCGGAAGTCAGTCGATCATATCAATAGTGGGCGCATGTTTCTTCCAGCATAAATTTTAAGTTATTTTAAATGTTGATCAGGGGGCCCGTCGATAAATTGATATTCATATCTCGATCATATCGATACCTAGTCGATTGGATCGAGACCGGACACAAACCGTCCAGCAAGCTTATAGGTAAATCTATACGATTTATCGATCCCATCGATAAGGTCTCCGATATCATCGATATACAAATTTTGATGACATTGACTATTCCCCGATCATATCTGTAGAATGTAAAATTCTTCAAGGCGTGTCTCTCTTATTTTCACCTGTCGATAGATCGATGTCTCTCTCGATGGAATCGAAGTTTAAAATCCGATAACATCGATGTGTGTCTCGATCCCATCGACTAGTTGACGAAAGGTTTCCAAAAAGTGAAATGACATTTGAGTTTGTATCATCGAGAGGTCAGTCGATACAATCAATAGTATACGCTCGATCATATCGACCCTTTCTCGTTGATATCAAACTCTGTCATAAATGTGACCGTTTTATATCCGTTGAAACCTTTTGCCTATATATAGAGAGAGATTAGTCTTTATTGCGCGTAGAGAAAGTAGAGAGTACTTTTGCGTGTTTTAAACTTCATATCATTTATCTTAAGCCCTTTCTTTCAGGGAGTTCATCCTCCAATCCACCCTTATCATTGATATTCAAAAGAGTGGATTGGGGAATGAACTTTTGCATTCAAGGATCCTTCAACTACTACCTTAATGACAAATCATTAAGCTGGAGCAACAAGCCTCCCCGTAGTGACCAGTGAACAACCCAGATTCGTGAGCCGAATACGGTGGTATGGGACATTGTATTCGTGTTGTCGGCCTACACTGATTGGTGACGAGCCCTTTGTAGTGACCTCGAGCATACTCTGAAACTGCATTGAGGCGACGAGCTTTTTTGTAATAACTGAGGTATAACTAATCCTGTATTGATTAGTGACGAGCCCTTTACAGCGACTTAAAACTATAACATCGTATGAGATTTACTAAGATTGACGACCCTAGAATGGATCATTGTTTGAGAACTGAAATAAGGGAGGTATCTTAGGTTTCCAATCCTGCTGTATGAAAAGGACTAATAAGAACTTGGTAATCACGTTCATGCACCGCATTGCATGTGCTTTGGCCAGGAAGGGCACTTTTGGGTGGTTGCCATGCGCCCCGTAAGATGAAGACGCTGAGGGAGTGTAGGTGAGGGCATGCATCATTATGGCATATCATTCTTGCATTAACAAGAGTATCTAGAACATGTTTGATTGTACTGCTTTATCATTACTGCTTGACTAAATTGATAACATGTTAACCTTTGCTGTATAGCTCCACTGAGTTGATCACTCACTCCCATGTTTTGAGACGGTGTTTAAACACCAATCAGACTCTGTCTTAGTTGCAGATGATGATGCGACCCATGAGGCAGAGTCGGAGTTCGAGGATAATAAGGAGGCGTTCTCTTACATGCAGTATTCAGGCGAGTTCATATGAGCCGGGTCCTGATTGACGGGGATTCAGGATTATGTTTGAAGTGGACTATTACATTCTCTTTTTAACAATTTGTATTTTGACACAACACTTATAATTATTGACCTGACAACATATATATACTTTGGGGACTTATACTAGTTTATATATTCATTTCAGTCTTCTGCCTGCATATTATAACTGTCCGTAGATTATGTTTGCTGATTGGGCTTAATCTAATTCTTGTTTTATGCACTAATACAGACAACATTCATCCATCATTAAAAAAATGTTACATAAGTGATGTTTTGGAACTCGGGAGCTGAATTATGCTCGACCCGCAATTTTCAGGGCGTTACACCATGTCCCATGCACAGACAGATCTGTGGGCCCATTTCGCATATAGATTAGTCCCATAGTGTCAAGATGAGCACTGACGCTCCTCAAGTTCAGTTGTACGGACGTTTCAAAGGAGATCATTGGCCTGTTTGGCCAGGCAGATTGGATGGGATCGGAAGGGATTGGAAGATAGATCTCGGGATTGCTCAGGCGTGCCAAACAGACACGGGATCCTGATCCCGGGATATAGCAATCCTATGGATCTTAAGACAATCCACTAACATCACCATCATTTCCTTTAAATCCCATCCAATCTACCCTAATCCCTTCAAAATTGCTTGGGACGTGTTTGACTCGGTGGATTGAAAGGGAATGGAAAGTTTGATCTTGGGATTGGTTAGGCGTGCCAAATAGACCTGATATAGCAATCCCGGGATATAGCAATCATATAGATCTTGCACCAATCTATTGATGCAGCTATCATTACCTTGAAATCCACTCTAATATCATCCAATCTGTCTGGCCAAACGGGCCCCATAGTTACATGAGCCCCACAGTGATGTATTTATTACATATACACCATTTATCTATTTTTAGAGATCATTTTAGAGCATTATCCAAAAAATGAATCATATCCAAAGTTCATTTGGACCACACCATAAATAGCTGCAGAGATAATAATTTTCACTGTTAAACAATTCGTAGGGCCCATTATAATATTTATTTTCCATCTAATTTGTTCATGAGGTCACGAAGACATGAATTAAGAGGAAAAACAAATTTTATATTGATCCAAAACTTATGTGACCCAAAAAGGGTTTCAATGGTAGACATTCAATTCCCCATTGCTTTTTGCAGTGTGGTCCACTTGATAGTTAGATTATCTTATATTTCGTCTCAAACCTTAAGACAATCTCGCCAAATGGATGGACTCGTTTGGATATAACACATGCCTCGTAATCAGCCCCACATAACTTACTAATCTGCTTCCGGTTTCCTATTAAAGCCTTTTGGGGGAAGTTCTTATGACCATGAAGCCAGGTGAGGTTAGCTGAACATTTTTTCAGAAATCTATAGCATTTTTTTATTTTTATTTTTTTATTTTTCTGACATGGACAAAAATAAGATAGATTCCAAATTCAAGTGAGCCGTATAACAGAAAACATTGAAGATTGAACGTCTACTGTTGAAACAATAACAAGGCAACAAAAGTTTCAAATTATGCTAATATTTTTGTGTTTTGATCAGTTAATCCCAATAAAAATGACCTTATGATGCGGATGGCAAATAAATATGACGGTGTGCCCAGGCGATTTCAACGGTAGGCATTTCTCTACCCACTATTTCCTCTCGTGCGGCCCACTTGAGTTTTGCATAGCGTCATTTTTTCCCCATATTTTAAAATGATAATGCAAAACGGATGGATGGAGTGGATTTCTTTCAAACATCACGATGGCCCCACATAACCTCCCGTCGCAGGGACTTCCTTGGCATCGAGACCCGACAATTCCTCCTGTAGAAAAACGGATGCTAGTGCTGTGCGGATGGACGACGGTTGTCCGTTTGTCGGCTTCGTTCAGTGCGCAATTCTCCCCTCTTTCTTTAGGAACGGCAACTGAGTGTGATCCCATCACACCGCACCTCTCTCTCCTAGAAAAATCCATCCACACCGTTTTGGTATTCGGTTCCAGTGCTATTCTTATATATCTTTTGTAAATCTCAAGGCATGAAAATCTCAATGAGGAAGATCTCCTCTTCCTCCTTTCCTCGCTGTTTCTTCATCTCTGCAGCAGAGTTCAGAAGGGAAGATGGCTCTTTCATCCTGTTATTGCCATTCACACATCTCTTCTCTCAAGGTCTCTCTCTCTCTCTCATGTCTATATTTTTTATTCGCCCCCCCCCCCCCCCCCCCCCCCCATTTCTATACTTTTATGGGCTTTTCCTCACCAAGATGTGATTTTTTATTATTATCTGTGGTGGTGTGGAAACCATGCATTCTCAATTGGGGTTCTTGTAATGCCTTGTTTCCTCACCTGGTTTATTTTTATTTTTTTTTCTTTCCTTCTTTTATCACTTTTTTTTTTAGATATTGTATTATTCATTTCAAATGATATTTTTCATATTTAATTTTCTTTTTATCTTGGTTTCTGATTTGGGTTTTGGATATTTTTGTTATTGAATTCAAATGGGTGTGGTTTTTGAACCTGGGCTTTGCATTTTCTTTTTGAAGTTGAAATCTTCTCTTTTCGATACTTTGATTTTTCATTTGGTTTTTTCTTTACTATTTCTCTTTTCAAAGTTTCCAATTTTGTTGTTTGTTCTTTTTTTCAACTGAGTATTTGGTAATTTTTTTTTTTTTTTTTTTCCACTTTGATTTCATATGGTTCTTTCCTCAATGGTTCTTTTCCCATTGATTTTCACTTGAGAATTTTGTAAGTTGTAAACACTTTCATTTGGTTATTTTCTTGTAGCTGACAGATCTTTCCTTGATATTGTCTGGGTTTTGCATATTTTAAATTGGTTATTCTATAATTCGCTAAATCTTTATTGGGTGTTTTGTGCAAAGATTTTAACTGAGGTATACTTTATTGTTCCCAGATTTTCACTTGAGTATTTTGTATATGATAGTGATTTTCACTCAATCTGGTGTATTTTACTAATTTCTACTTGCATATTTGGTTATTTTGCAGATTTATACTTGGTTATTTGGCATATATGGTTCTTAATGTTTATCATTCCTTGATTTTGCAATTGAGAAATCGTGATGATACAAACGGATCCACTACTAAACACTTCAATTCTAAGTTACTTATCAAGCATTCATCTTCATACTTATGGCACACATGCATGAGATCTAGAATGCCCATATGTTGGGCCAAGATGATCATAACTGCTGTTTAGATGAATTTTGCCCATTGATCATCGACAGTTGGTTGGACTTTGTTTCTTTCTGTTTCTAATCATTAGAAGTCCTCCAATTGATGGCTTTGATCATCTGACTGGGTTGATTTTTGAGGTTATGCCCATCAATGGCAGGGCTAGGAGATGAACTGGCTGGATCCAGCACGTGTACAGAGATAGAGTGCTCAATAACTAACTTTGATATAAGTGGTAGCATCGAGTACTTCTCCATTTGTGAATGTTCAACCCAAAGAATTAATTGTAACAACTACAAATGGAAACTGCAAGTGGCTCCTTGTTAATGATCATGGCCACCTCATTTCCCCTGCTCCATGCTTAGCCATGTACTTTTGGATCTCGATTTTCCCTCGATTGGATTATTGTAATGCAGATTATTGTTAGAGCTTCTATGTATTTCGAATCGTCTTCTGTTTTAGTTTAAAGATCTTCCTTAAGCTTAAAGGATGCCTTTCTTGTAGGTCGGTCGATCTGTGCAAGCTAGCCACCTTTTTCCTTTGCCTGCAATAGAGAGGAGATCCATCTATGCTTTAAGAGGGGCAAATGCCGATGTTTTTGGCCAACAAGTTTCTAAAATGGGAAGAACGCTTCAAAGTGAGTGGAGTTTTGTTGGAGGATCAAAATTCTTCCTCCAGCCAAAAGTGGCAAGAATCGGCTCTTATGGAAAAGGCTTCAGTCTCTCTGCCTCATGTAACAATTCTTTCACTTCCTTTTGTTTTTTTTTTTTTTTTTTGAAGGATAGTTGCTATTACTAATTTTTATCATTTACATGATGTTATCTATACTTCCAAAGTGGTACAAATAACTTCCCTGTTGTTATCTTCAGAAATTTTGACTTTGGAATTGGAATTAGAATTGGGTATTTATGCTTGTTTGGATGCATGATTGTATAATTAGTTAAATAGAAATAATTACCAAAACTGTAATTAATTAGTTTGATGGAGTGGAACTGATGAATCTCTAATTTCTTTAGTGTTCATATTGGTAGACCAAGCTCCAATTCGCAATTACATTACTTTCAAGTTGGAGTCATTATGAGTAAGGTGGTGATCACAATTTGGTTGTTTCCACTTCATTGAACTTTTTCATTATTGCAATTGAATTCAATAGTTCATCCAAAGACAGTCTGAGAACACATGCAAATAGCACTAGTTTTCTATATTATTTGAGTTTGAATTACTTATCCATCTATTCCTCAAATACAAGTACTAACTCTAGGTCTTAGTGCCTGTTGAAATGACTGGTAAATGAAGTCTTCAGTACATGTTGAATCTTTGTAGCTCTTGCTTGTTAACTTAACCATCTACTTTATAAGTCCATATGACATTCA
Organism: Magnolia kwangsiensis; assembly: GCA_037074715.1. Lineage (NCBI taxonomy): Eukaryota > Viridiplantae > Streptophyta > Magnoliopsida > Magnoliales > Magnoliaceae > Magnolia > Magnolia kwangsiensis. The sequence goes on along the minus strand of CM073572.1, from coordinate 184,690,383 downwards.
AGTGAAGCATGGGCTGCACTAGGACGATAGTTCATGGGTGTCATGTCTCATCTGCCATGCATGTGGAACACATGTAAAGTAATCGAGGCTATACAAAATGCGGGCTGCATTATATATAGAACATAGCCAGAATTCATGCGGATTGTACTCTCTTAAGTGTTAACCCTCTGATTTCACTTGCTGAAATGGGCTGCTGACTGTTTTATCTTAACTGTGAGGTTAGGATCTTTATATCACTATTATTTTCAGGCTATGCTCCATCGACAATGGGCACTGCAAGTCCAGTTAAACAGATATATATATATATATATATTCGGAAACGCTCACCTGCGAACCAGTTCGTACGTACATAGTAGTACGAACTTTTTTGAGAACCCATCATACGTGATGTGGATCCAAAATCTGAACCATTCATGTGAAGCAGCACCTCATGAAACCCCCCAGGCCCAAGTTGTACTTTGATCTAAAACTTTGATGGGCCATGAAAAATGAAAACAGTTTCCTCCCTTGATTTGCATTTCTCTTTGCTATGGCCCACCAGAATTTTAGATCGGGGTGAAAATTTGTCCCATGAGGTTTCATGGGATTCCGCATCACATGGACCGTTCAGATTAGACACCCATGGCACGTGTGCAAAGGTGCGTAGGTGTGCAGGGGAGCATGACTCTCTCTCTCTCTCTCTCTCTCTCTCTCTCTCTATATATATATATATATATATATATATATATATAAATATAAAATATTGTGTTCTATTACTTTGGCATTGTGATCGAGTTGGTAAGAGAATCAGTGACTTGTCCTTTGCATATTATTAACGGTGTCTTACTGTCTTGATCAGTCCAGGAGTCACAGTCAACTATATGTTTCATTCTTTCATGAAAGAAAGATTTGCAATGACCTGTTTGCTGGCCACATGCACCCTTACGGGTGGGCCTGTGGCACATGCAAATTTTGCTTATGTATTCCAGATCCTAGCATGAACATGGTGGGACCATCCTTGCAAATGATCTGGCATAAAAATCAAGTTGTTTCCCTCATAAGGCAGACCACACATGATGTTGATTGTCGAGCATGGGAATTTTTTTTCATCAATCACTTTACAAGGATGGCCGTCCTGATGAGTTGATCACACTAGTTCTTGTGCTATGACATCTCCATGGAGGGCCTATCTTTTCGGGGCCTAGATATGTCCAGAACATGTGTGCGTGTATGGGACTAAAAAATCTCACATACCTGGTTATTTCACCCACGTGCACTGATGGAAAATACTCGAGTCATTCAGTGGTAGCGCATCATATGTCTATAAACGCCCAACAACTTATAGGTTGGAAATAATTGTGTAACCTTCTCAAGGGTAGGAAATAACCATCTTCCCTCACTATAAATTCCTCTCACCTCTTTGGGTCTTCATTTCATGCATTTCATGCTATCCGGTTCCTGAGATCGCCCGAGAGCACTTTGGATCCTTTACAAATCTCTCTTCTTTCTCTCCACATTGATGTATGGGACAAGGTGAGTATAGTAGTCTAAGAATTTGACGCAGCGATGAACGTGATGAGGTTGATCATCGTTTTCCTCAAGGATAACTACTCCGAATCCACGGAGCTTCTTTGGACTCTTCACAGAGACTTCTTGAATCCACGAGGAAAGAAAGCAGAAAAATAGAAATAAATTCTAATAAATTTGAAATTAATTGATGAATGAATAAAAACAAGTTTACACTCCTTTAAATAAGGGAACCAAGCAATAGGAAAGAAATAAGACTCAAAAGTACAACTAAAACTCCTAGAATCCGCGACTTACTATAAATAGTAAACTTACTATTTATAGACGGTCGTGATGTCTACTAGTGCGCAAGGTTTTCGGCCAAAAATAGTAAGTGTCCTATTTGGCTTCACCAAACCGTTCTCCTAATTATTCTAAGCACTTTTCATGTTGGACACAACTCCTAAAGCCCAACGGATGAAGAGCTATAAGCAAACTAAAACTTACTATTTATAGTAAAAACGAAATTGAAACGGGGAAATGACCGTCGATCAGGGGGTTTCTCGCAAATCCGGGCTGCAGAACCTAGCGTAGCTGGGTTGGTTGGCTAAAGGAGCTCGTTCTACCCCAAAATCATATATTTTACGTCAGATAACTCATTCCGGATTGCAAGATACGTCTGATCTAAGGTCCAACGGTCCGGATCACTTATGTTGTCGACCGTGCCTTTTCTGATCCATCTTGGCCATGAAATTGTCCGCGACCCGCTCTACATCAGTCCCCTCCACTTGAAAAGAACTCGTCCTCGAGTTCTCCTCCTGCGTTGGTTCATGATACTCGGTCAGGTCCGCGACGTTGAAAGTCCGTGAGATCGCCAGGTCATCTGGAAGATCAACAACATTAGCGTTGTCATTGATCTTTCGGATGATCGGTACCGGGCCAATTTTCTTATTTTTCAACTTCTTGTACATCCCGGTTGGAAATCTCTCTTTACGCAGATGGACCATAACGCGGTCGCCCACCTCGAACACTTTTTGTCGCCGGTGCTTGTCCGCTTGTTCCTTATACTTCTCGTTCGAGGCATGTAGCTTGGCCTGCACTTTTGGATGGATGCCCATGATCTTATCTGCCATATGTTTGGCTGCAATGCTCGTGCCTGGGTGCTTGGGCAAAGGCACCAAGTCAAGTGTGTGGCGAGGCACTCGTCTGTAGATAATCTGGAATGACAATTTCCCTATCGAGCGGTTCACTATGTTGTTGAATGCAAACTCTGCTTGAGACAAGGCCAAGTCCCACTGCTTCAGCTTTTCTCCTGCAATATTGTGAAGAAGGTTTCTCAATGTGCGATTCACAACTTTAGTCTGCCCATCAGTCTGTGGGTGGTAAGCATTGCTGAATTGAAGTCGTGTATCGAATCGAGTCCACAAAGTCCGCCAAAAGTGACTAATGAACTTCGTGTCACGATCAGAAGTAATGGTCTTAGAGACCCCGTGTAGCCGTATGACCTCCCTAAAGAATAGATTCTCCACATGTGATGCATCGAGGGTCTTCTTGCATGGGATAAAGTGCGCCATCTTGGACAAATGATCGACCACCACGAACACCGAATCCATGCCGCGTTGTGTTCGTGGAAAACCAAGCACGAAGTCCATTGATAAATTCTCCTAAGGACCATCAGGCACAGGTAACGGGGTGTAGAGTCCCGTATTCCGAGATTGCCCCTTAGAAGTTTGACAAATATGACAACGTTGTACGGTTCTTCCCACATCACGTAATAATTGCGGCCAGTAATACCGTTCTTTCACAAGAGCTCGTGTCTTGTCTCGTCTAAGGTGTCCACCAAGGCCACCTCCATGTAGCTCTTGAATAATCTGTTCCCTTAGAGAACTTTGGGGGATGCATAATCGATTCCCTTTGAAGAGAAAACCGTCATGTATATGAAGGTTACTGGGGTGACCTTCTTGGCACTTTATCCAAGAATTCTTGAAATCTTCATCCTCGGCATACAGCTCCTTGAGACAGTCGAAGCCGACCACCTCGTTGCTCATCGTAACAAGTAGTGATGCACGACGGCTAAGTGCATCAGCCACCTTGTTCTGCTGTCCTGACTTGTGCTTCAGAACGAACGTAAATTTCTGTAAAAACGCAACCCATCTAGCATGCATACGATTCACGTTAGTCTGACTATTAATAAACTTTAATGCTTGATGGTTAGTGTACAGAACAAACTCCCTTTAAATCAGATAATGCCGCTAATGTCGCAGCGCCTGAACAATTGCGTACAACTCAAGCTCATAAGTTGACCACTTCTTTCGGGCTTCGCTAAGCTTCTCACTGTAGAAAGCTATCGGCCTGCCTTCCTGTGATAATACTCCTCCAATTCCGACGTATGAAGCGTCACACTCAACCTCAAACAATTTGTTGAAATTAGGAAGCACCAAGACTGGTGTTGTAGACAAACGAAGCTTGATCTCGTGAAAGCTCTTGTCAGCTTTATCGGTCCACTGGAACGGTCCCTTTTTCATGCAATCTATTATAAGAGTGACTATGGTGCTAAAGTCTCGCATAAATCGACGATAAAAAATCGCCAATCCGTGAAAACTCCTCACCTCATGAATGTTTGTCGAGATCGGCCATTCCTAATAGCTCGTATCTTTTCATTGTCCACTCGAATGCCTGTGGACGTTACAATAAATCCTAAAAACAACAGGCTGTCAGTTAAAAAGCTACACTTTTTCAAGTTGAGGTACAACTTGTTATCTTGTAGGACCTGCAGCACCTGCCTGAGATGTTTCTTGTGCTCCGCCTCATCCTGGCTATATATTAATATGTCATCAAAATATACTACCACAAATCGGCCAATAAACGGTTTTAGAACTTGATTCATCAAACACATGAAAGTACTTGATGCGTTTGATAGGCCGAAAGGCATGACCAACCACTCATACAACCCTTCCTTTGTCTTGAATGCCGTTTTCCACTCATCACCGGGTCAGATACGAATCTGATGGTACCCGTTTTTTAGATCTAGTTTAGAGAACACCTTGGCCTCTCCTAGCATATCGAGTATGTCGTCCAACCGTGGTATTGAGAACCAATATTTAATGGTAATTTTGTTGATTGCTCGGCTGTCGACACACATGCACCAGCTTCCATCTTTTTTTGGCGTTAATAATGCTGGTACAACACATGGGCTCATGCTCTCTTAATAGACCCTTACGGAGCAATTCCTCCACTTGTCCCTGAAGTATCTCACACTCCTTCGGACTCATCCGATAATGAGGTCGATTGGGTAGGCTAGCCCCAGGGATGAGGTCAATGTGATGTTGGATGTCCCTCATGGGGGCAATCCATCAGGTAAATCTTCAGGCCAAATTTTTTTTGAATTCGTTTAGTAACAATCTTAAGCTTGGAGGGATGTTTGCGGGTTCCTCTTCCTCGCCCTTTATCACTGCGGCGTATACCTCGCTGGTTTCCTTGGATTCCTCCATAAAATCCTAAATGGTCAAGAGAGAACTCCCCTCCACTTTAGAGGCTTCAGGGTGGTTATCTGGTGCCATAGGGGCAAGGATTATTTTTCGACTATCCTCGACGAATATGTATACATTGTCTAGTCCCCGATGGGTCGCATCACGGTCCGACTGCCAGGGTCGACCGAGTAGTACATGACAGGCTTCCATGTCAACCACGTCATAAAGTATCTGATCCTTATAATGTTTACCAATTGAAAACGAGATAGTGCATTGTTCAGTTACCTTGGTCTCATTCACCTTTTTTATCTAGCCAATTGAGTACAGGGAAGGATGTCTCGTCGTTGGTAGCTGCAACTTATTCACCATCACTCTTGAGTCAATGTTCTCGCTGTTACCATTGTCTATGATCACATCACAGACCTTTCCGCTGACAGTACACCGAGTACGAAATATATTGTGCCCTGTGGATGTAATTCCTTTCGCGGGGTATACAGTAGTAGCCTCACAACGAGAGATTCGGCACGAACCTCCTCTGTCACTTCACCACCACCTGCTATTTCTTTAGTGGTTTATTCATATTCATCAAAGCCATGATCTTCTTCTGCGGCCTCATCTTTAGTGCCCCCTTCGTTTATAGTCAAGTGTGTTGCCAGACGTTGAGGACAAGTGTTTGATAAGTGACTTGGTTGACCACAGCGGTAACAATTGTTCGGCCTTCGCCGAGCATAAGGATTCGGAATCCTACTCGGCCCCGCTGTTGTGGGTGCTGCCCGTTGAGGTCTGGATGGCCCGCTCCCTGTATCACGGTTCATGGGTGGAGGAGGTTGAGGACGTTCTCCTACCGGATCTTTTCCTCGAGCCAGCACTGGATCTTGTGTGAGACCTGTTATAGGGGGTCGATTTGAAGGATAGGGACGAGCAGGAGCTCTTACAAGTTGTGTTTCTGCCCTTCCTGCCAATTGAACTGCTTCATCTACAGTCCTGACTGGGTACATCTGAACTCGGTCCTGAATTGCCGGTCGCAACCCACATATAAATCGTGCCACCTTCTGTGACTCAGATTCTGACAGATCGTTTCATGTAGCCAACCGCTGAAATTCTTCAGTGTAATCTGTAACAGTTCGATTTCCTTGTCGGCAATTCTGATATTGATGGAATAAGATCTGCTCATAATCATTGGGGAGAAATCGTGATCGAAGAAGACGTCTCATCCGAGGCCATAATGCGATGAGAGTTGTAATTGTTCCCACCATGCAGAAGCACCAGATTTTAATTTAAACACTACCAATTTCACCCTCTTATGATCAGACACATCCATATAATCGAAATATCTCTCTACTTCGGCTAGCCAATCGAGGAAATCTTCGATACGTAATAAACCGTTAAAACTAGGAAGTTCAGCCTTACCTCGATAGTCTCTTTCAGCACGATCTAGACGATCGCCCCCATGGATTGGTCGTCGGTCAAAACCCTCGTTAATGTTCTCGTTGCTGGAATTAGAATCATTTGGTGTAGCCCTACGGTTTGCCACTGGTAGTGCTCTGCGATAATCGGGGTCACGTCGTACAGCAACCACGGGTGGTGGAGCGACCATAGGTGGTGGAGCACCGCCTAGGGCTCGGGGCGGAAGTAGCGCATCCGCAAGACGGTCGAGGGTTGCCTGCAGCCCTTGCATGGTCAACTGATTCTCCCGATGGAAAGTTTCCATTCTTTCCAAAAGATAACGAATCCCTGGATCACCGTCCACAGGATTTTGATTCATACTTTCGTTGTTTGCCATCGGTCCGAGGGGAAACCTCGCTCTGATACCAAATCGACGCAGCGATGAACGTGATGAGGTTGATCATCGTTTTCCTCAAGGATAACTACTCCGAATCCACGGAGCTTCTTTGGACTCTTCACAGAGACTTCTCGAATCCACGAGGAAAGAAAGCAGAAAAATAGAAATAAATTCTAATAAATTTGAAATTAATTGATGAATGAATAAAAACAAGTTTACACTCCTTTAAATAAGGGAACCAAGCAATAGGAAAGAAATCAGACTCAAAAGTACAACTAAAACTCCTAGAATCCGCGACTTACTATAAATAGTAAACTTACTATTTATAGACGGTCGTGATGTCTACTAGTGCGCAAGGTTTTCGGCCAAAAATAGTAATTGTCCTATTTGGCTTCACCAAACCGTTCTCCTAATTATTCTAAGCACTTTTCATGTTGGACACAACTCCTAAAGCCCAACGGATGAAGAGCTATAAGCAAACTAAAACTTACTATTTATAGTAAAAACGAAATTAAAACGGAGAAATGACCGTCAATCAGGGGGTTTCTCGCAAATCCGGGCTGCACAACCTGGCATAGCTGGGTTGGTTGGCTAAAGTAGCTCGTTCTACCCCAAAATCATATATTTTACGTCAGATAACTCATTCCGGATTGCAAGATACGCCCGATCTAAGGTCCAACGGTCCGGATCAATTATGTTGTCGACCGTACCTTTTCTGATCTATCTTGGCCATGAAATTGTCCGCGACCCGCTCTACATCAGAATTCATACTCATGAGACATGGCTTCACACTAGCCTTCGGACCCTAGTAGCAGCATTGCGCCAATTGTCTGAGTAGCAGGTAGTCTGGACTTGCACTAATAGTTTGAGATGCCTGAGCAATCGCCCAGAGCTGACTGTTCAGAGCCCTAGTGGTGGCTCTGCGTTAACCTTCTAGAGCCCCAAGCAATGGCTCCGTGCTGACTGTTTGGACTGATAAACAAAACCTCATTCCGGATTGCAAGATACGCCCGATCTAAGGTCCAACGGTCCGGATCAATTATGTTGTCGACCGTACCTTTTCTGATCTATCTTGGCCATGAAATTGTCCGCGACCCGCTCTACATCAGAATTCATACTCATGAGACATGGCTTCACACTAGCCTTCGGACCCTAGTAGCAGCATTGCGCCAATTGTCTGAGTAGCAGGTAGTCTGGACTTGCACTAATAGTTTGAGATGCCTGAGCAATCGCCCAGAGCTGACTGTTCAGAGCCCTAGTGGTGGCTCTGCGTTAACCTTCTAGAGCCCCAAGCAATGGCTCCGTGCTGACTGTTTGGACTGATAAACAAAACCCCTAAGTGGTCTCGTGCTAACTGTTAAGACAGTCTGCACTGACCCCTAGTTTTCTTCAATCAGTGTTGTGGTTTGAGTTTTTGGATGATATCAGCGCCATTTCCAGTCAGTGCAGAAAAGAAGTTTTCTGACGTGCTGCATGGGAACCAGTTGTCCACCAGGAAAATTTTCTTGGGGATTTCTGTCTTAATGATGTGTTAGAAAATGCAGTAGGTGGGTTGTTTCGGGTTGTCCTTATTTGGGTTGTTTCCAGATGTCTGCCAACTCATCTTGCTTCAGTTGAACCTGATAGACATATCTACATTAAATCCTATGCTGTGAGTATTTTTCCAGTTTCATACGAATCCAGTTTCTTCTAAATGTTGTTGCCATCATGGATGAAAACAATGCCTCGGAGAAGGGGATGAACTCCCTTAAGTAAGGGAGACACAGAAATGGATATATGGGATTTTGGGTGAGTGATATGGTATAAATATTAAATATCTGTACTTTTCTTCCCCTCATCTAGATAACTCTCAGGTGCTCATATGTAAATAAACGCCCTTTGGGCTATCTGTGCAACAAAGCTGCAGCATGAGTTGACCTAAATAATGTTTTCTGTATCGTTATTGTGTAAAGTATCACACCCTTGGGATACAGATACATATCAGTTACGCATGGGATATGTTGGGTGTATTGTATAATGTATCATTGTTGTTGGAAAACATTGGGAAATTGGCGAATTTTTCAATGAAACTCTAGGGATTGTTAAAAAAGACATCGATATACACTAAGAAATCAAAACATTATTAAAAAAAAAAAACAAGTGCACATAATAGGTTTCCTTTGTATGGGGTCATAATTTATACACCGTTTGATTGAAGTGATACAAGTATATTCAAAGTCTATTCATATAATTTATACATGAAGAACACATTATGGAAACACAAGCAATACATAAAATAATTTTTTTTTTTTTTAAAAAAAAAAACACTATATTAGGTTACATACATGTTTAATTTTGTGTTTGGACACAGATTGCAAACAATTTGTGAGAAATTGAATTTTTTTTTTTTTTCAATTTTTCACAACTTGTCCCATCTCTCCCAAATCTCGAAATTAAAGCTCCAAATCCATGATTTTTTATGCAAAACATGAAGAATCATGAATTTATAACCATTTGACACTGATTTAACATGATTTACGACAAAAAAATGGATCGAAATAAAAATGCTCACCAGATTGAACAGATGGGATATATAGGCACTACCTGTGCATTTCATATCGCACAGGTGGCATACAAGATATGGATATATCAGCCAATATTGCCAATACTGAAAGCATTGGACCAAAATAACACTGTTAGTGACAGGCGGTGGTTGAAACTTGATGTAGAACGTGTCACAGAGATATTCCCAGCATGGATGAGCCACAAGGAGATGGACCGTGAATTGACCATAACTTTTGATCCGGGTATCGTTACGGGGCGTACAACCTGTCAATCTTTACTGAAACGGGCCATCTGAGGTGAACTGACCCACAAAGTGGGTCACATCTGTCCGTTTCATCAGAAAACGCGCGCTTTCAACTTAAAAACGAATTTTTAGGAAAATTTTACTATTTTTAGTAATTCCGATTTTTTTAATATTTTTAGAGTTTTAGATTTTCTTTCTTTCTAGAAAGAAACTTTTAGTTATACTAGGACTCTTCTAGAGAAAGTTTATTTGTAATTTTTATTTTTAGAAATTAGACCTTAGAAGAGTTTTATTAGAATTAGGATTCTAGTTAGAGTTAGAATTTTGCTATTTTTGGTAATTACGAATTTTAGTTTATCTTTTTTCTTTATTTAATGGTGTAAGGAGACACATTAGACAATTATCAATGAATTATCAATTAATTTCAAATTATTAGAGTTTATTCCTATTCTCTTGCTTTCTTTCCTCGTGGATTCGAGAAGTCTCTGTGAGGAGTCCAGAGAAGCTCCGTGGATTTGGAGTAGTTATGCTTGAGGAAGACGGTGATCGACCTCATCACGTTCATCCCTGCGTCAAAACTTGAGTACCCAAATCCACTTGGTCGAATATGTTGATGGATTGCCTTTGTTTTGAATTCTTGAACATTCAGGACAACACAAACGAGTGGGCATGTTTTCAGTTTTTCCACTTTTCTGCACAGAAAGCACAATTTCATACATTTCAAGTACTATAAATGAATGGAATTTTAATCCAGTGGAAAAGCATTCTTCCCTCACTCAATATTGGAGTTACTTAAAAAAAATACCCTAAGGCATCTCTATTCACAAGGTTTAAAAGACTAATTACCCTGTAACTGTAGGCTTAGTGCTATTGAAATACAGTGTTTGTCAATCATATTCAAAAATGACTTATCAGGTTCTCAATGCGATGATACACAGCATACTTGGGTTTTCAGCTGGCCCATTTGGGGCCTACAATTCATTGATTCAGACCATTAGCTTGTTGGGCCCTCTGTGGATGGGTTATGCCCCAAAAATCTCGTTGATAGGACTATCATAACCTTTAAATTGTCATCCTACAAATAGACAGCTAAGGAGAGAAATACAGCAACAGTCAATATTCAACTGGAAAGGAGTCCGAGATTGATGGTTGGGATCTTCCGATATGGAAGCTTTCCAGCATGGTCTATCCACAGGTTACATAGGGCAAACAGTACAGATTGCTGACCCATACACTGCATATAATTCTTACTGTATTTGTATCTTATTCCAACACTTCTCAAATAACCACCCCACAATCTATCCCATTCCCAATTATTCCATAGACCACGCTCACACATCTATGATCTATACACCATCTCTTATTATTATTTTTCTTTTGGCATTCTACCCTGCATTTCATTTCTATGTAGTGGAACTTATCAAGCTAGTTTAATCTGAAGGCCAATACTCATGCAGGGCTCACGAGTACTCAAATTGCAAGCCATGCTTTCACCATCGGAACAGCCGCTGTTCTTCCATTTTATACTCTCATGGTTGTTGCTCCTAAAGCCGAACTGGTAAATTTTCTGACTCATTTGGTACTATCATAGAAGGTTAAGATGATTACTGTTTGCTGATACTCAGAATTCCGTGCTTTCAGTGATCCAAGTAGACTGTTGATATGAGGGGCCATACCATGGGTTCGGGATGCCCCAAAAATCTCCCATATAGGAAGATCCTAATTCTTGGATATTTAGCCTTTCATTCCATTGAGTGTGGACCACAGCTGTATTATTTTCTTAACTGTCAATTTCTTGGCCACTGATTGAAATGTTAGCATGTTCCTATCTGTGAGATGTTTGAGGCATCCTCTGTTTATGGTGGGGTCCATCAGATCAGTGGTCTGGATCACAGAAACCATGGGAGTTGGGACCTACATGTGTGGAACTGTGACCTTTCTCAAATTATACATTTGGTAAGGCTCAACACCCTATAATTCCTTGAATTTCAATCATGGAAAACAGAGCCATTGCATTAGATGTAAGCATCAGCTATTATTCGTTGCCTGGACTACAATGCGTGCCTAAGCAGCTCTGCTCACATATAGGCTTTAAGTTTCTATTTCTTGTCATATATTTAATTTGATTGAATTCCAAATGCAGACCAAGAAAACCATGGAGAGTAATATACCTTATGTCGCACTTGGGATTCTGTATGCATATCTTCTATATCTGGCATGGACACCTGACACCTTGCGGATGATGTTTGCAAGTAAATACTGGTTGCCAGAGGTCAGTTTCTATATGCAATATATGATACTAAATGGTTCCATCACACTTGCAATTTTTCTTATGATCCTTTTGAAGGTTAAGGGGGTGTTAAGATCCACCATTGAATTCAAATGTAATAATTAGTTTAATAAAGTGGAAATGACCAAGTTGTGATTTCCTTTCCTAGCATCCGTATTGAAGGATTGGCTCTGAATTGCAATTATGTCATTTTTGAGTCATACATGAAAGAAATGTAGCTGCAATTTGAAGGCTACTTCATCATTATGCATGCTAGGAAACATCACTATTTTTTTGCCATTTCATCCTGATCAGATATCCTTGGTGATTCAGTCATAAATCCAGTTGGCATTGCAATATGGGGCATGCTCATCCCTTGTATTTGCATATGAAAAGTGGGTTTTCCACCACTAATCACCATTCAAATAACTTCTAGTCCAACCAGAAATTATCTGGATGGAAATTCAGGCAAATGCGCATCCAACCCAACCCGAAAGGCAAAAACATTGAAGCATATTTGTTCAAGGTTGCTGAGGCTGACGGGATGCACTGGATCTGAAAGCTGGAATAATCCAGAAATGCTACCCAGGATAATGCGGGTTCTGTTTTCCAGCACACCGCCCCAAACATCAACGCATTTACTATGATTTGGTAGCCCTGCCTAACAACACGATTTGGTGTTATGCTCAAACTCTCCCTTGACTATTTATTTTACTTCACTACTGAATCACTGATTCATGACATGCGCAGCTACCTGGTATTGCAAAAATGTTCTCGAGCGAGATGACTCTAGCTTCTGCATGGGTTCACTTGTTGGCTGTTGATCTTTTTGCAGCAAGGTACTATTTGCACTACTAACTCTTTCTTTATTTTTTTTATTTTTTTGAAAGATAAAGGAGCTTTTATTAACCAGAAAACAGAGAGGCCCAAAGCTACCGAGATGGCGACACAGCTAAAACCCTAGAAAATCAAAATTACAACCTTTAAATAACGGAACAGAAGAAGCCTGCTTGACAAGGAACAGTCTTGCCCTTTTGGCTATAACCTCCACTGATTTTCTCTCGTTTCCAACTTTTCCTTCATGTTCTGCTTGTTCATTGAAATATCCATGATAAAACCGATGCCTATTTTGTTTAAACAATAGCTGTAGTACTTATTTGGTAGAAGGATGAGGACCGCACTTTCTACTTGGAAGGAGGTTGGATAGCCCCATTGGCAATTTTGAGGTGGCCTCCACTGTGAAGGTGACCGACCATACACGTTAGGCTGGCCTACTCAGGTGGGTCACATTTGTGTTTAATGTGAGATGTTTCTGAGCCCTTTAAACCAGCTATTGTAGGGGTGTTTCTTAGTCCCTCCCGATGAGTGGACCGGGATGATTTTTGTGTATGGTCATCTTCATGGTAGGGGCATCTTATGCACACATTTGCCAGATTGGCTTGCATGTGCGTGCGGGGCTAGCAAACTACTTGGGTAGTTCTGACCAAGGTGTGCCGTCATGGCCACCATCGTTACCGTTACAATACTGGCCTTAACAGCCGTTACTCTCTCTCTCTCTCTCTCTCTCTCTCTCTCTCTCTCTCTCTCTCTGCAAAAAAAAAACCTATGTTGGCCTCGTTATGGACCATTACAAGGCTGATACAGGTCTTTTTAAAAATAAAAATAAAATTCTCTAACGGCCATTACGACATCGTAACGCATAACAGTTGGCAATGTTACTGTTACGTAATGGCTGATATGGACCCGTAATGGCCATTACAGCACCCCACGGTTCTAACACTTATTGTTCTATCATTCAGGCAAGTATTTCATGACGGTCTAAAGAACGAGATCGAGACCCGCCATTCGGTTTCTTTGTGCCTGCTTTTCTGCCCAATCGGAATCCTCACTCATGTGATCACCAAGGTACTGACTAAAAGCGGCGACAACATGAAATGAAGTCACGCGTGGCTGTGTTGAATGATGGATTAACATTTTCTTCCATGAACAAATCAATCGATATTCAAAATTCTGAATAACATTATTCTGGTTAAATGCCTATGATGATTCCTTGAACTTTTCATTGAACTCATGTTTGCTAACAGTTTATTTTCAAGGAATAATATGATACCTGGACCCGAGGGGTGAGAATTTGCATAATGTTCTCAAACATTCAGTCTGAACAAGTAGGACCCATGGTTTGGTGATCCAGAATGTAGAGCCCATGTGCCCTAAAGTAGCTGAGCCGCATCCCTAAGGTTTCCTAGGTTTGCAGGTTGAGTGTGAACTCTCGCTGTACCTTTTTTGTAACCATCTATCTGTAGGCCACTAATCAATGGTATTGTTCCATGCGGGCATTTTTGGGGCGCAGCATCAATGGTCTGGATTGCCAAACAATGGACTACAGTTATAGAGACTGAAGGCTAAAAAATAGAATGCAAATTGCTCTGGCTGAGAATCATATAATTCCTATTTCATATGGTCTCCTGTGCTTGTAAAAGGTGGTGGGCCACTTTGATTAATAAAAGTAAATCCAATCTGATGCATTTAATTTACATCATACACTGTCAATTTCAAGTCATTGCCTTAAACCCAGAAACAAAATCACTAATCCCACCAATCTCAACCATCTTACATTGTCACAACAGCCAATGATCTCTTTACCTACAGTGTTTTTCTTCAGTACAAACACAAAAGACTAGCACTCCCACATGGAAGTTCTTATCAAGAACCTTCCTTTTGTCTACTTAAAATTGTATGGTACATATCGTATTTCTTCCTCAAGTTCAATCCCAAACTTCCGATGGACCTCTTCTTTAACATGGTTGATGAGTTTGAGCATGTCCATGGAAGTCGATCCATTGAAATTGATGAAGAAATTGGTGTGGATGTTGGATACTTTTGCACCTCCCACTTCTAAACCCTTCAATCCCGCCCTATTGATCAGCTCTCCTGCCGAAATTCCCAATCCTGATGGGTTCCGAAATATTGATCCAGCACTCCGTTCCCTTATTGGCTGAGATTTCTTCCGTCTGTAGATAAAACTGTTTCAGATCAGAATCTCCAGATGCAATGGGTGATCGTAGGTACAAAATGGTCCATTTGTGTTTTGGTTTCATTCCAATGAGAATTTCGTGGGGCCCACTGGTGCACAGATGATAAACAGAAAATGAAGTTCCCAGATATGACCATTGGGATGTATTTTCTTTCTGATTGCTCTGTGCGAGCTGATTATCAGTTCAGCTAGGATTTGCAGCATCAACCATTCACAGTAAGGCCCGCTGGATAAACAGGGTCACTTAAAGGTGGGCCCCATCCATATGGAATTCCATTCTCTTTGATGTTAGCTTTACCTTCCCAAGTACACCCGTTGCCGCTCCATCGCATTGACTGAAGCTGTTAATCCAAATGTGACTGCAGTGATCGCCGCCAAGTCTTCCATTTCTTGAAAAGGCGATCTCCGGTAACCAAACACGAGTTCACATGCATTCAACACCCTCTGTCTTCCATCCATCATAACAATCTCAATGCTGTCAACACTATCTGCTGTCTCCTGTCCATCAGCTCCCGCATTCATGTACACAGCTCCGCCAACCGTTCCTGGAATGCCA
Source organism: Magnolia kwangsiensis (assembly GCA_037074715.1). Lineage (NCBI taxonomy): Eukaryota > Viridiplantae > Streptophyta > Magnoliopsida > Magnoliales > Magnoliaceae > Magnolia > Magnolia kwangsiensis. The sequence goes on along the minus strand of CM073572.1, from coordinate 184,674,998 downwards.
CCGGCAAATTCAAGTCCCGTGAATCCATCGTTTGAGCATTGGATGCCCAATCGATTAAATGGGTAGCCGCTTCCGGCTCTGTAAATGCCAGGTCCGATCCTCTCGAGGAAATCTATTCGATTCAGTATGATACAACCGCTGAAGCCACGGTCGTCGAAGAGGCAATTCGAGCCTTTACCAATGATCAGAAACTGTATAGATCGCAATCGACAATATCTGTATGTTGAATGCTGAATTGGGTAAGGATGTGTTAAGATTTTTGAATCTGAAAACAAAGTGGGTGGTGCAATGGATGTCCGATCGATCTGCCTGCTCTCAAGAAGGTGGCGGGCCCCTCCGTTTTTTCATTGCTAGATTGTGACAGAACTCTGGATTGTGACCAAAGAGTTCTGTTGGTTGTAGGGAGTTGATCAGTGTCATGTTCTAAACACTGGAGCCGGGAAATGATCTGGTATATAACACCATTTTCCGTGGGTAAATGTTTTGATAGGACAGTGAGTGGGAGGTGGGTCCCACTTGATCCACCATTTCCAAAAATCTTAAGCAACTGTCCTAGTTCCACTAGAGCAGGGCAATGTTATGTTGAATCAGGTGGCGTGTATGAAATCCAACCCGTCCAACAGGGGCACCCCACCTTAAAAATTGGAATCCCCAAAAATCAGGCTGATTCAACCATCAGGTGAGCCACACCATAAAAATAATGAAATAAATGCACTGAAACCTATCAATTCAAGTGGTGGGGCCCACCTGACTGTTGGATTGGGTTGATTTTTGGGGCATCCCGTCACCATGGTGGGGCACACTTGATTCCTTGTTGGATATCATGGACACACTATGGTGGGCCCCACAATAGGAAACAGTAGAAGAACGCCTTTAAAACATTCAAGGACACACACACACTATGGTGGGCCCTACAAAAGGAAACAGTTGAAGAACGCCTTAAAACATACAAGTTCAAGTCGTGGGGACTGTGTCTAGCCCTACCGCTGCAAGGCTTAGCCATGTTCCCCTAAGCCCTAGCTTTCCCTAATTGAGCTAAAATGGCCCTAGGCTGGGTCCTACAGTGCTTAGCCGGACGTTGACCGACCCTTAAAAAAAAAAGATACAAATGATCAAAGGTTGGAAATGATCCAATCTAAGAAGTTTTTTGGGTACCATACATCTAAGACGAGTTCCACCGTAGTATGGAGAATGAGAGTTGGTCGCAAGTTTCATTAAACTGTCCATTATTTTATTTTTATTTGTACGATGATGGCTCACTTGATGATTGGACCAGACAACCATTAACCTGGGCCTGGCTTACCCTCATCTGGGTTTACATTTCAAGTCTAGGGTCGCCAAAGGGTAACATCTGACCGAAGCCCCAAAGGGTCTAGGAGCGTGGCCCATCACAAACCCTACCTGCCCAAAATCTCTAGAGGTTAGCTTCACATTTCTTAGTGAAACTGGCCCACTATATGTTACCCTGGGGCGAGTGCAGTTACGTACACGTATGAGATCCAAGCAACCCAACAAGGGGCTACACCAAGCATATTCGTGATAGGTTCAGTGCACATTTCATAGGCTGCCATGCAAACATAAACCGATCTGATGAACATTAGCCATTAGCCATTTGATCAGGTCTTTAATATGGACCGTGAAGATCATTTATATAAAAGTAGGCCCAACTAACAATTTCATCATCTATTTGTTTGAATAGGTCATAGAATGCTTATGATTCCGAAGAATTAATTTCATTAGTATTTACACCTAATCTGATTAGGTTAGATCTAGCCAGTCGGATGATGTCACGTGGTAATAAAATCTTAATAAAAGATAGAAAGAATATTTCTCCGCTTGTTCTTATGATCGAAAGAAATCAAAATTTATAGAGTCATGAGCAGCCCAAAATGGATAAGCCCAGCTCGCTATAGCGAAGGTACACATGTCGTGTATCTTGTTCACCTAGTAAAGCCAAGTAACTACCGCAAGGGCTTCATGATTGATGTTGGGTCTCAACCCAAAACATGGTCACGACAAGTGATGAGTTCAACTTATGTACTATGGTGTCACCAAGGGATTGCATGACCGAAATTATTTGAGGAGCAAAGCAATGACTGTGCCAAGTCTGCCTAATTTCACAGTAAATTATTCATGTTCATACTAAGCATAGAATGACTGTTACTAATATGTAACCAATCAAGAAAAATTCTCATCCACGTGATATGGGTAGAACATGTGTGTAACTAATGACCAACCCATGTTAAGCAGCCAACATACATGGTGTGGTTTGATAGGCAATGAGTGTCTTTGGAACTTAATGGTTATATTTACATTTGCATATAAGAGAAGTGGCTGCAAAGATCTCTCCATGCAACCATTTCAAAATTTTATAAATCGGAAGAAGATCAAAGGATTTTAAGCCCTCGCTAACTCAAAATATATCCAATCAAATCTAAAACACAATACTGCTTATATTTATCTTATATTTTCTTGGCGTAGCATTTATCTTATATTTTCTTGGCGTAGCATTTCTTATATTAGGACAACTCATCCATGCTGCCACAGCGGATCAACTTTAACATATGAGTGGTGTAATCCGGTTCGTTTACAGTATTACACTGGATCAACTTACATTAGGAGTAGAATAGTTCCCTTCCATTTATGCTGAGCGTGGGATTACAAGGGAGTTTTTTTTTTACCCCTTTCAGTAGTGTAATTCATTTCGTCTACACCCACGTCAATGGATTAAAGAAGATTTAGATCTAGGGCATTGCTATCTATGGATCACTGATAGATATTATTGTAAGTTTTTATTTTCATTTTAATTTAATATAATTGAATTCCTTCTACTCTCTCACATTGCACGAATTGAGTTATCTCTATTATCATTGTTGATGTCAAAATCTGGTCGGCCCCTCCTCCATGTCTCCCTCACTTCGGCGTACCACCTTTGGAACTTGTACTAAGAGAACAGACAAAGGTGACCCTGGCTAAGCCGGGGGACCCTTCGATGCCTAAGTCAGGCCAAGGGAATCGAGGTCTAAGTAGAGAGTAAAGGAGAGAGCATTCGCTATTGCGTCCCTGTAGACATGGTGTCGTGTGCTATTTATACGTGCCTGTAGAATGGTCTGGATCCGATAATCTCGGCACGATCAAGGGAATTCTCGGATCATGGAGATACTGCCCGCAATCTGCTGATCACGCAGCGTATCAGGTGAGTAATGCGTATCTGCGAGCGAAGTTATCGGCCACGTTCAGTTATGACAGTTTCCATGTTTGTCAAATAAAATATATGCCTCTGAGTATCTACTCGGCTCGGCTCGTCCAACCGCCGTCTGCCTTTGCGATTATTCGGTTGAACAAGGACGGTTCCCAGTCCGAGCGACCTTCACACCCGATCTGGCCTTATAGGTTCGAGCCAATCTTACTGGTCCGAACCGAAGAGGGAGGCTCTATTTTCCAAGGCTCTCGTCGCCTCAGACTTACATGTGCTCGGATCTTCACAAGATGCTCGTATCAGTTCGGACGGGTCGTGCCTCGGACGTCATGGCAGTGAGTCGGCTCATACTGGAGCTCGGACTGACGTTTTATCGTGGGCTCGGATCTCCTCATAACAGAAGCCCCCTACTCTTCGAGTCTGCTTGTAGACTCGGAGAGTACTCATGCAAGAGATCTCCCGCCCATACCGCGTTAATGATGATTTTTGAATTCGAAGCGTCCCATCTCGAGATCATGCGCGTGCGGATTGCTTTAGTAGATGCGTGGCGACGGTTACGATTCCGAATATCCTTCCAACTTATGAGGGGTTGCCACGCAAGTCTGAGGAGACGTGTACATGACGGCTCTCACTGCTCAGGTGTCGCTTCGCATATCGAAACGCGTTGTCCGATGTCAGAGTCATACAGTCAGTTGAGTACTCCCCCAACGAGATATGGCCACGTGTGCTTGAGGATCGACTCGTGCCGATTTGGCTGCGGCCATTATAACTTGCCATTAATGCAGAGATCCTTCGTAGCCTATATAAGGGATCCCTGAATTTTCTCCTATTACTTTGCATTGTGAATTTGGGAGCGTGCCGGAGGAAGCGATTTCCGACGAGGCGATTCCGTTCGAATTCAAAGTTTTCTATGGGCAATTCCGACCGATCACCCTTTTCCGATAGAAGGCGATTTTCGGTAGTCGTCCGGTGAGTCCCTTCTGTTGATCTTCATCCTTCTTTTCATAATGTCTTCCGACCTCGAAATGGTGCTCGAGTACGCTGAGGACTCCGAGCCGGGGAGTTCTGAAGATGGAAGTGGGGCTTCCGAAGGCCCCTTCGAAACCGTACCCCTATACCCCCCGCCTCGGAGACAAAAGAGGACGGGTGTTAAGACCGAGCAACCCAGTAAAAAGAAGGTCACCCGTGCCGGCCAAGTCAGTATTGCTGAGGCTACTGAAATACCCGCGAGTGGATGCACCACGGAAGTAGTCCCGGGAGGTTCCGTTTTATTGGAATCTTAGATAGATTGGATTCGTTCGGAGTTTCAAATTCTGAACTTCGTTCAGATAAGGGCCCCTGGGCCTATGGACATGGCTGGTACAACTGCCAAGGGGAACGTCGCAATCTTCCTCTGTGCATTGCAGTGTGGGCTTCAGCTCCCACTTCACCCCTTCGTTCGAAAGGTTGCGGCCTACCTCAGGCTGGCTCCGGGGCAATTCACTCACAACGCCTGGAGGGTGCTGATCTCGCCTTCATCATCTGGCGACAAGTCGGAAACCTTGAGCTGACCCCGAAAGAGCTGATGAGTCTGCACCTGGTCAAGCACGATAACAACGACCTATGGTACTACTTCGCGACCCGAGGCAGCAAGGGGTCGGGACTAGTGATGAATTTGTCATCCTCCAATAAGGACTGAAAAAATAAATGGTTCTGGGCGGCATGCGAATGGGAGGTGCCAGCAGCGGAGCTCGGGACCTTAACAACACGGGTTCCGACCCACTTCACAAAATCAGGTCGGACTTTAACCAGTATCTATATCGCTACCTTTGTTTCCATTCATTTCGATTGAAGTAAAGCTCTCCATTTCCTTTTGTAGCTTTCCATAAGGGACTGTCACTCCTCGACCTGACTCAGAAGAACCGCATCGCGAAAGCTAGGGCGCGATCGGAGGGGCTTCGCTCCTGGACAGACCTGATTACAGCAGACAATCTTCATTGGTCCGGGCTTTGCAAGTCACAGCCCTTGCCCACGTCTTTCAGTAAGTTGTCTCAATCTTCTGATGAGCCCAATTTCACCTGCTTAGTCGCTAATACTATCATTTATTTCGCAGGCATGCCCGAGTCATCGGGCACTCGGAAGAGGAAGGCGGCTCCGACAGCGGCGGAGTTGTTGAGGGATGCCCCCGGGTGAAGATCACTCGAAAAAAGCAGGTCCCTCCTCGTGAGGAAGAATCTACTGCCGTGCCGATCTCTGCAGCCCCCGCTTCGAGGCTCGCCGGCTTGCCTCTTGCTGTGCTTGCTCACCCACAGGAGTCAGGTGCAGCGCCGACCCCTGTGCGACCTAGTACAGTCATGGCTCCTCCGGCGGCTCCGCTTTCGGTGCTTTTCGGTCCGACCAGGGGCCCAGTGGTAGCTCCTCCCCCGGTGCTTAGCCATACGACCGTGGTCGGCACCCCAGCCGTTCCGAGCTCTATTCATTCCACCACCGTTCCCCCCACTGCAGAGGCTCCTTGAGCCCCCCATTGCTATCCCCTCTTCCTCCGAGCGGGAAGAGGCCATTAGAATGACCTACAACATGCCCCCTCTCCCCCCGAGGTCGGGGGAGGTGTCCGCACCAAGGGTCAAAAATTAGCCGGTAGTAGGGTAGGGGCGGAGGAGGCTGTAGTCTCGCCCCAGGTGGGGACGAGAGGCGAGAGGTTCGAGCCGGGTTACCATATGACCTGCTTGGCTTCGTGGGCCACCAAGCATGCCCTCGAGGAAGATATAGCTTGAAACCTCAGTAGGTCGGACGGCTTCTTTCTGAACGATTTACCTATCGTGTGTTACACGGTATGTCTCCGAGAGGACCCTCTCTTTCCTTCGTATTGTCATTGTATATGTTTGCTTAGATACTAAGTCTCGTTTTCTATTCAGGCTGTCCCGAAGTTGCTTTCGGTTCGGGAGAGAGCACATGAGCATCAGAGGAGGGAGATTGAGCTTGAGGCCCTTAAGGCTGAAATGGAGGCCTTACGAGATGAATCCGCTCTCTCGAAGTCTGAGCAGAGTGAGCTGCACCGGCAGCTTTCGGACGAGAGGGCCAGAGGGAGTCGGTTGCAGGGGGTTGTGATCGACCTAGAGGCCAGGGAGCTGCCGCTACAGGAGAAGACGAATAACCTCAAAGCCAGCAGTGATGCAACGACTACCGAGCTGACCCGCGCCAGAGCTCAAGCGGATTCCTTGGCTGTGGAGACCACTCGGTTGAGTAAGGCCTTGGAACGTACTAAGGCTGAGGCGGCTGAAGAGTGAACCCGAGCCATTGCTCAGGCTGTTGAGGCTCAGCAGGCCAAGGATGAGGTCTCTCTGGCGGCGGCAGTTGCCACCGCGATTGAAGACTTCAAGACCTCCAAGGAGAGGGACGCCGAAGCTGCGACGTTTTACAACCGCGGTTTCGATGCTTGTATCGAAGCAGTCTTGGGTTTATACCCAAACCTCGATCTTGATCCTCTTTTGCCTGAAGACCCTGAAGACGCACTAGCCGAAGTCGCCTGCTCGGATTAAGCCCCCGACGCCCAAGCGCCTCCTCCCGCGTGAAGACCTTATGTTTTATTTTTTTATTTTTAAACTGTTGATGTATTTTTTGCTCCTCCGAGGGGAATTTACTGAATGAGAAATATTTATTTGGTATTTGTCATTGCGTTGACTTGTTCTGAGCTATTGCCGAGCTGACCTCTTTAGGGTTTGGCCCTTTCATTATCGTTTAGTTGGTTCTCCGAGCCCTCTCGGCCCAAGTCTTAGTTGAGTCCAATCTTTTAGGGTACTCGGCTCGTCGCTTGTCCGGCGAGGACCTTTCGCTTCGTCATGTGATGAGCCGAGTTCTTCATTAGAGAGTCAGATCATTATTAGGCTTTCTCCCTTAAGGAAATGCCTTGTTGAACCTTTGTAGGATTAGGTTCCGACCCCTACTTAAAAGGATCGGACCATTAAGTTCATGCTCGTATCGATAAGACAATTGAGTAGACATTCGTGAAGTAGAATTGAAACTTTTATTAAAAGCCTTAAAGGTTGGTCGCTTTGAGGCGTACACTTTATTAGGAGCCTTAAAGGCTAATTCATCATGGGTAGTAGATCTTCAAGTGCTCAGCTTTCCAAGGATGAAGGAGCTGACAGCCTTCGAGGTCTTCCAAGTGATACGAGCCCGGTTTGGCAGATCTGACCACGCGATATGGTCCTTCCCAGTTAGGTCCGAGTGCTCTTGCTCTCGGTTCTGTTGTGTTCTGGAAGACCCGACGGAGGACTCAGTCCCCTAGGCGAAAACGCCTGACCTTGACCTTTGAGTTGTAGAAACGCCCTACCTGCTGATGTCGAGCCGCTACTCGGAGCTTGGAAATATCTCTTACTTCCTCAAGTAAATCCAGATTAGCAGCGATCTGCTCAAAATTTTGATTCTCTTCGAAGTTCCTCACTCGCGCCGTAGGGAGTCCGATTTCTACTGGCATCATTGCCTCCGAACCATAGGATAACGAAAATGGGATTTCACCCATTGAGGTCTGGGCTGTGGTCCTATAAGCCCATAGGACGAAGGGGAGCTCCTCGGCCCAGTTACCCTTTGCCTTTTCTAGTTTTGTTTTGAGATGGTGCTTGATGATCTTGTTGACCGCTTCCACCTGTCCATTTGACTGCGGGTGCCAAGGCGATGAATAAGCATTGATGATGCCAAGTCCCTGACACATACCACGGAACTTGTCATTATCGAATTGTCAGTCGTTATCAGATACGATGGTTCTTGGAATTCTGAACCGTCAGATGATACTTTTTCACATAAAATCAATCATTTTTTGCTCGATAATCTTCGCGACAGGCTCAGTCTCATCCTACTTGGTGAAGTAGTCGACTGCAACTATGACAAACTTGACTTGTCCCTTCCCTGTAGGCAAAGGACCGATGATGTCGATCCCCCATTGGGCGAACGACCACGGCCCGCTCATGGGAGTTCTCTTCTGCCGGTTGCCTCGACACGACTGCAAAACGTTGACATTTGTCGCACTTTCGAACAAAATCCTTCGAGTCCTGTTTAAGAGTTGGCCAGAAATACCATTGACGAAGTATCTTCATGTCTAAGGATCGACTGCGAGAGTAGTTCCCGCAGATTCCCTCGTGAGTCTCCCGAATCACGTAATCGGCCTCATCCAGTCAGAGGCATCTAAGGTAAGGCTGGGAATGCCCCTTCTTATACAACACTCCATCCAATATGATATACCGGGCCACTCTGACCCTAAGTCGCCTCGCCTCTAGCTTTTCTGAGGGGATTTCGCTGAATGATAGATAATTAAAAATCGGGTCCATCCAACTTGGAATGGACTAAACAGGATTGACCTTCTCCGACTGGCCAATGCTCGGATGCTCGATGAATTCGGGATCTTTTCTTCATAGGCCGAGGCGAGTCTTGTTAAGGCATCGGCACATGTGTTCTCAGTTCTAGGGATCTGCTGGATGGAGCAACTCCAGAATTTTTCGATTACTTTCCTCGCCTCTTTGAGGTAGACGATCATTCTGACTTCTTTGGCTTCATACTCCGAAGAGATGTGATTCACTACCAGCTGCGAATCGCAACGGACTTACAGGGTCTGAATACCCAGGCTTGCTGCCAGCCTGAGTCCAGCTAACAACACTTCATATTCCACCTCATTGTTAGAAGCTTTAAATCCAAGTTTGATTGCGTATTGGATTGTCGTTGAATCAGGTGCAACCAGGATGACACCGGCTCCTGCTCCTTTAACGTTGGACGACCCATCAACATAAAGGACCCATCCTGGATCCGACACTGCCTCTTGGTCGCTCAACGGGACGGGTAGTGTCATCTCGACTTCCTCACTAATTTGTTCATCACTCAGAGTTGTGAACTCGGCGATGAAGTCGGCTACAGCTTAACCCTTGATTGCTGCCCTACGGCGGAATTGAACGTCAAACTCCCCGAGCTCAATTACCCATTTGGTCATCCGACCCAAAAACTTCAGGTCTCTGAAGGACCTGCCTCAGAGGAGAGTCGGTCAACACAACTATGGAATGGGCCTGGAAGTACGACCGCAATCTTCTGGCCGAGACGACGAGGCAGAGCGCCAGTTTTTTCAAGGATTGGTATCTTGTTTCCGCTGGTACCATGGCTTTTCTCACATAGTATACGGGGTATTGCTTGCTTCTGACTTCTCTGGTCAGAGCCGAGCTGACAGCTGAAGCTGAAACTGCGAGGTAGAGGAACAAGAGCTCCCCTTCTTCAGGATTAGATAAGAGAGGCGGTGAACCCAAGTACTATTTCAACCACTGGAAGGCTTGCTCGCATTTCGGTGTCCACTCTCTCCTCTTGTGGCCCTTCAACTACTGGAAGAAGGGAGGGTATTTATCTGTAGCCCTGGATATGAAACGTCTAAGCGTTGCAACTCTTCACGTGAGACACTGTATTTCTTTAATGATTCGAGATGATTTCATGTCGAGGAGAGCCTTGATCTTATCCAGGTTGGCCTCGATATCTCGCTGACTAACTTGAAAATCAAGAAACTTCCTTGATTCAACTCCGAATGCACACTTAGCGGGATTCAGCTTCATCTGGTATTCTCGGAAGACGTTGAACATTTCTCCGAAGTCGGTAAGGTGGTTGGAGGCTCTGTTACTTTTCACTAGCATGTCGTCAACGTACACTTCCATGGTGCGCCCAATCTGTCTGGCGAACATCTGATTTACCAGCCTCTGATATGTTGCCCCAGCATTTTTCAGGTCGAATGACATCACCCGATAACAATAGAGTCCTCTGTCCGTGACAAAGGTAGTCTTCTGCCTGTCTGGGGGATACATAGCGATCTAGTTATACCCAGAGTAGGCGTCCAAAAACGAGAGTAGCTCATGTCCGGCCGTGTTATCCACCAGTTGATCGATCCGAGGTAACGGGAAGCTGTCTTTAGGGCATGCCTTATTCAAATTTGAGTAATCTACACAGACTCGCCACTTCCCATTGAATTTCCTGACGAGCACGACATTCGCTATCCAGTCAGGGTAAAATACCTCTTATATAAAACCCACATCGAGCAGGACGGATACCTCCTCGGCAATGGCTTCATATCGTTCGGCATTAAACGACCTTCTTTTTTGCTTCACTGGCTTATGATCCGGGTCCACATTCAATATATGAACCAACACATCAGGAGAGATCCCTGACATATCTGCATGTGACCATACAAAGACATCTCGGTGCTGCTTCAAGAAGACCAATAACGCGGTCTTTTGCTCAGAATTCAACGATGACCCGAGCTGAACAGTTTTGCTCGGGTCTGATTCATCGAGGTGGACTTTTTTCAGATTTTCGGCTGATGAGCTTCCTATCGGTCCAAGGCATCCACGACGAGCACCTGTTTGGCGGCTCCTTTTCTAACTGCTATCGCATAACACCTTCGGGCCTCGCGTTGGTCGCTTCGGAGATAACCGATCCCACCTTCAGCTGGAAACTTTATCATCAAATGGTAAGTTGAGACGACCGCTCTCATCGCGTTGAGGGAGGGTCGGCCCAGGATCACATTGTGAATAGAAGGAACATTGACAATCAAAAAGTCCATCAGAAGTGTGACTTAATGCTGCCCTTCTCCTGCTGTTACTAGGAGGGAGATGGCTCCTTCGGAGATTACTCACTCTCCAGCGAAGCCGCGTAGGGGGGTCTTCACGGGTCGGAGTCGTGACGGTGGAATTTTCATCTTTTCAAACGCTTCGGAGTACATTACATCGGCCAAACTTCCGGTGTCGACCAGAATGTGATATACCTAGTGATTTGCTATGGTCATTGTGACTACCAGCGAGTCATCGTGCGGATGTTGGATCCCATGTGCGTCATCTTTCTTGAAAGTCAGGCTGCACGGAGTGACTCAGAGTTCCTTGCTAGGACGCTCCGTCAAGTGAACGTGGCGTTCCGGCTAGGATCTCCAGGAATGGACTTTTCGAGCCCTGTTTGAATCCCCTCCCCCAGCTGAGCCCCCGAAGATGGTAGAAATTTCAGCGAGTTCTTCTGGGGGGTTGTTCAGCTGTTCTCGCGGTCGTTCCTCTCTCCGAACGGACTCCTCTTTTTTAGTGTATTGACGTAGATGTCTCTTGCGGATGAGGGACTAAATCTCATCTTTTAGGCCTACGCAATCGTCCGTGTTGTGACCATGGTCCCGGTGAAAGCGGCTGAATTTTTGCTTGTCCCGATGCTCTGGGTCAGCCCTCATGCAGACTGGCCAATTAAGTAGCTTGTCTCCTCGGATATCCAGAAGAATTTGTTCGACAGACGTATTAAGAGGAGTATAAGAACGAAATTTTTCTTCTGGCCTGCGGCTCGGTCGACGATCGTGGGAAGCGCGGTCGTTCACCCCTTTGCCGTTTGGCTGGGAGTCTTCGTTTCTAGGCCTCTTTCCTTTGTTTGTCGGGTCAGTTACTTGCATACCTTTACGAGCATTAGTGAATTCCTCGGCATTGGTATACTTCTAAGCCTTCGCCATGAAGTCCGTTAGCGTTCTCGGCGGATTCTTTCTGATGGAGAAAGCGAACTTTCCTTCCACGATCAGTAGGCTTCCAGATGTTCGGATGGCTCCCCAGATCCCGAATACTGGATGGCAGGGGGAATCTGAAACTTCTGTGGCATCACCTCAGCCATGATGACAGGGGTGAAAGGAGGCTCGGTCTCTTCCATCATCGCCTGAATCGTAGCCGGAACTGTCGATTGCTGTTGCTTTTTCTCCAACGTCAAGAACTGGTTCTTTAGTTCCGCAAATCGTGCCTCTCAAGGATCTTTATTTTTAGCGATGACTTTTGGGACGTCCTCGATCTTCGGAGTTCTTCTTTCTCTCCTCTGTTCTAATTGATGACGAAGATCCGTGGATGCCAGAGCAGAGGTGGCTGAATGGATGGTTATAGGGGCTCGAGTAGTGACATTCCGCGTAAATCCTTCAGCACGCGTCGCAGGAGGATTTTGACCCGAACGTGGCGCCCCCTAATGCTGGGGAGCTTCAAGTCTCACACTCCTCGGCACAGAGCGAGTCTCTACGAACAAACCCACCGGCTCGAGAACAGGGTCTTCCTAAATCGGGCATGACTCTAGCTCCCTCTACTGTTTCATTCTATTTATCTCGTCGCGCAGGGCCTGAATTTCGTTCTGCATGGCGCGATATTTACTCGTCCGATTGCGAGAACGTTGAGAAGGCCCTGGCGCGGATTCGGCATGAATGGGTGATGATGACCGAGTTTGTTCGTTTGGTTTCACAACCGCAGCCTTTTTTTTCCTTGCTATTGCTTAGGAGATGAGAAACGAGAACCTGAATTTTAGTCTCAGATTCTCACAGATGGCCCCAAAAAATGTTGATGTCAAAATCTAGTCGGCCCCTCCTCCACATCTCCCTCACTTCAGCGTACCACCTCTGAAACCTGCACCAAGAGAACAGACAAAGGTGACCCTGGCTAAGCCGGGGGACCCTCCGATGCCTAAGTCAAGCCAAGGAAATCGGGGTCTAAGTAGAGAGTAGAGGAAAGAGCATTCGCTATTGCGTCCATGTAGATATGGTGTCGTGTGCTATTTATACTTGCCTATAGAATGGTCTATATCCGATAATCTCGGCACGATCAAGGGAATTATCGGATCATGGAGATACTGTTCACAATTTACTGATCACGCAGCGTATCAGGCGAGGAATGCGTATCTGCAAGCGAAGTTATCGGCCACATTTAGTTATGGCAGTTTTCATGTTTGTCAAATAAAATATACGCCTCCGAGTATCTGCTCGGCTCGGCTCGTCCAACTGCCATCTGCCTTTGCGATTATTCGGTTGAACAAGGGCGGTTTCCAGTCCGAGCGACCTTCACACCCGATCTAGCCTTATAGGTCCGAGCCGATCTTACTAGTCCGAACTGAATCGGGAGGCTCTATTCTCTAAGGTTCTCGTCGCCTCGGACTTACATATGCTCGGATCTTCAAAGGATGCTCGTATCAGTTCGGATGAGTCGTGCCTCAGATGTCATGGCAGTGAGTCGGCTCATACTGGAGCTCGGACTGATATTTTATCGTGGGCTCGAATCTCCCCATAACAATCATCATGGTGAAATAAAGTCATTTCTACTCAAATGAAAAAAAAAAATATTAGAAGAATGAACCATCCCCTTCACAAATCACTTAGCTAAATAGATGGTTGAACAACCTCAATTCTCGATCATACACGATCACTTGAGGTCTTTCTGTGTATCTCCACTCTTTGGGTCATAAGTATCAAGCTCGTATCAAACTATAAAAAGCTTTGGCAATACATACCGACAACTGAATTTGGTTGGGTCATTACTCCTGCGATTCACACAAGTTTCAAGCCCAAGTCAAGGGTTCGCGTAGACCACTCCGATGTGAGTGTGTGGGTTTAGTGTGGAAGAAAAAAACGAATTTCAAGCCCAAGTCAAGGGTTCGCGTAGACCACTCCGATGTGAGTGTGTGGGTTTAGTGTGGAAGAAAAAAACGAATTTGGCCCAGCAGTTAAGCAACCCTAACCATTTTTATAACTTAATGGACAGTTTAGACCGATCAAATGGACCGTCCAAGTTAGAACTATAAGTTATAGTCTTCGAGCATTGCTGTTTTTTAAATAGAACTTTTTATTTTAAATCATGATAAATTCGGTTTGCGCCGTGATAGATAAAAACAAATAAAGAAAAAACGAGTTCTGCCTATCAATTATACGAGTATTATTTATTTATTTATTTTAATACGCGTACAGCGTAAACTCCAAAGGCCGATTCGTCTTCACACTGCCGTGCAGGGAAAATTACAAAAGTCCATCTAACCACCGTATTAGGTGGTCCTCCGTGCTCTCATCCGTGGAAAACAGAAGCCTGCCCCTCCCGTGAAATGATGGACAGACGGATCATTTCCCACTAGCAGGAGTTGGGGATCAAATACTCTGGTGATCCCGCGGACAAATAATCATCCGAGGATCATGAGAAGCGAAGAGAAGAGATTCGAGAAGGGCACATTACCTGATGGTAGAAACGAGTTGGGTCTGATCGAAAACCTCAATAAAGTACCTGCAAGGACCACCAATTCCCCAAGTACCCAACTCCTTGAGAAGCTTATTTCCCCGAACAAATCTCAATCCCAGCGCTTCTTCGTCTTTGTGGGGTTGAGAAGAAGGGAAGAGCTCTTCTGCAGCAATGCAATGTTGGGTTTTCTTGTTCGGAACGCTTGGAAGAGGGAAAGAAAGAGAGGGTTTTGTGTGGGAAGAAGGAAAGGGATGGGAAAGGAGAGAAAAAGACGAAGAAAATGTCTTTGTTTGGAACATTTGCTTGGATTTGGATTTCCCTTTTGCTGGATACCGGCATCGGGTTATTTGTTAGTCATGAGGAAAAATTTTTGTCCAGAATAAAACTGCGGGGCCCACCGTGATTTTGCATGACACACACTCTATGTATTAGTTTCTCCTGCTCATCTTATGAGATTATAAAAATGAGGTAGATCCAAACTTCCGGTGGGCTACAACGCAAGAAACAGCTGGTATTTAACACCTGTTACCAAAATTCTTGAATCAGACTTACTGATACGAGTGTTTTCCATTCGTCGCAATGGGCTCTCCTTTTTAAGTAAATGAAATGTAAATATCACCGTGGGAATAAAGATTCTACGCTTGCTATAAACAAGAAAAATCTGTTTTGATAACAGGATTTTTATGCTTGCCATGAACAAGAAAAATCTATTTATTGCAATTTTATTGGACCTGTCATTACAGACCGCCTTTAATACAACAGTGTGTTGATAATGTCAGTAACAATGTAGACCAATAATATAGAGGAAAACTGATTTGTCCTATTTACCATAAGTTGAGGATCCAAATTAATCATGGGTGACTAGAATAAAGTTTCAACAGTGGGTGTTCGATTGTTAACATGAGCAGGAGATATTGGTAAGCTCAATAGCTCAGCTCACTCTACACAATTACCCAAAAAAAAAAATAGCAAAGTTACCAAATTGATTGTACCACATACATCAACTATTAAAAAATTTACTGGGTCCACTGTAATGTTTATTTGAAATCAAATATATTGATAAGGTCATATAAACCTGAATAAGTAGAAAATAAAAATATTAGCGTAGTACAAAACTTTCAAAGCCTATAAAGTGATTTTAATGGTTAATAACTACTTTTTTGGTGGTGTTGCCTACCTAATAGTTGAATCTGCTTATTTTTTCTCCGTGCAATTGAATAATGTGTAAAAACGGATAGATAGCGTATACATTCAATGCGGCCCCATGGTCTCCGCATCGCGGGATTCGGCGTTGAGAGAACCCGTGGCCTCTTGAAATGGGCATAATTGTCATTTCATGCGGTATGCGGACACCGTCTGAGCCCTGACAGGGAAAAAAACAAACACGTTCCCAAGGCACGCGCAACAAGGAAAGTAATGCCTTAGAGGAGCGGATTAGGTGTGGATTCACCCAACGCGGTTCATCCCGGAGTGTGGGGCCTACCTTGATGTATGTATTACGTATCCACGCCGTCCATCCGCTTTTTCATCTCATTTTAATGCAGGAGTCAAAACATTGCAGTAGATCTAAATCTTATATAGACCATGCCATAGGAAACAGTGGTGCTTGACCGCCTACTGTTAAAAACTTCCTAGTGCCCATCTTAATTCCTACCGTAATGGTTATTTTACATTCAAACCGTTGATAAGGTCACACAGACCTTGATGGAGTGTTAGAAAAAAAAAAAAAACTCATATCAAGCATCAGCTTGATTGAAAACTTATGTGGCTCATAGAGAGTTTTTAATCATCAATCATCACCGTTTCATGTGATGTGGTCTACCTGAGATCTGGATGTGCTTTAATTTTGGTGTTTACGCTCTAAAATGATGTGGAAAATGGATGGACGGTGCTGATATACAATAAGTACATGAAGATGGCCACACCGTGTTGGGTGATGTCGGGCTGCACCTAATCCGCTCACTGCCTGCGTACACTGCCTGACGTATACTCGGTGGATAAGACAGGAGAGGTCGTGAGCGTTCTTTATCCTAGAAATCAGCCAATTTTAAAAAATAAAATAAAAATAAAAAATGATAGAAAACAGTGAGAGTACAGCTCGACGTGCAGTACAGTCTGGCAGAGGTAGGGCAGACTCGACTGATCTAATTTTGTAAAAGGCCTGTACCAAATCTAGCGTGCCTGACTCAAGTTGAGTCTGAGTTAAGCTGGATTAATCCGAACTAAGTTTGATCCAACAAGAAATATCAAGTTGGATCGAGTTGGCACCAAGTCAGATCGGATCACCAGGTTAGGTTATTAGGGCAATACCGCACAGGCTTGAGCTCAAACACTTGACTCAAGGGATGAGCCCAAACTTAAAAATGACACTAAGTTAGGTCGCATCGTCGAGCTAGGTTATCATGGTAAGAATGCAATGACTTGAACTCAAACACTTGACCCGAGAGTTGAGCCCAAGTTTAAAAATCTAATCTTAAGGTATCTAGACTATATTCAAAATACAAGTGTCACTTAAAAGCAATCAGATGGATCTTCTTTGTATTGCAAGTTGCAACATGTAAAAAATACAACTGTGTTAATTTTAATTTTTGCATGACTAATCTCATAACACTAAATGGGAGAGGAAATGAGAAGTGGTAGAAAAATGTAGGTTTGTTTCATACAAATGATTTTGAATATTTGATCATTGAAACATGGCAAATCCATTAGAACTGAGCATTGAGTCAAGTTGGATCGAGTTAGGGCTGACCCTACCCAATCCTGTTTTGAAATAAAGAATAAATAAACCATGTTCATAAAATGAACAAAGCAAATAAATATTGTCAAAAATCAAAAGTAAAAAAGCCATGTCCACATATAAACCAATAAACCATTTATTTATTCAATATCATCTGTATGATGAATGTCATTATAGTGTTTAACCTGAGTAACCTGGTCCATAATGGTAACCCCCTCCTCCACCTTCATCGGTAGAATCATCATTTGGTTCTCATTTTATGGCTTCAACTGCAGGAGAACTCTAGGTTGACTCTGAGCTGGATGTGTCCAAAAGATGGTTGTTTACCTCTACTGAATCGGATGGTGGAGATGCCTTTCCATCGTTCTCATTCATAGATTCGACAAGTTTTTTCAGCTTCTTTTTATGATCTGATTTGTACGGGATTCCCAACGGCTTATAGAATGTCGTGAGACTTTTAATAAACTTTGATGATTTATCGATTGACCTATGTCTCATACTCATGCCTACTTCGACATCATGTTGTATCGGAGGGGGTTGATGTTGTTGTCTGTTCTTGGATGACATTTTCAAGCTTTCTTTTATGACTTATTTATAATTTTATTCTTTTCGTTCTCTTAATAATCTCTCTTATTCTTCTCTACTAATTGTGGAGACAGTTCCTCTACTTAACCCTTTTTCAATTATAATAGTTATACTTTTATATCTTCTGTGGTTGGTTGTATTGGTTACAGGGGAAGGGACGGAGAAATTCTTTGTATTTGAGTCAAGAATGACTTGAAATGAATCCTGAACTTCTTGAGGAGCTTTGCTACATGGGGCAATGTCTTCTCCCTGACAAGCGAAATGTAATTTTAACCAATTTGTTTTGTTTACAAATTATTTTCCACACAACTTACATTGTAACTTTATCTTTCCATCCTATGAGTAGACTTGGGCTCCATAATTTTAAATATTTGCGGATGGATCATCTTCCAATGACGTATTTATAGGTGTGTATTTTGAAAGAAAAAAAAATTTGATTAAGGCAACATAAATAATTAAGGAATGAAGATAAATGGACGCAATCAGCCAACCATATGAGATTTAAGCAACATTGACTAATTTAAAAGTATAAATGAAAAAAAGAAAATATCCATCCACCCATCAAATATTACATTTTAAGTCCACAAAAAATAACTTTTAAAATTTTATTGTAAGCAAATACAAGAGAAGTAGAAAGCAGTGTCTTATCCTGTTTCATACAATTGTTGCAGGTACTGTCACATCTTTCTTGTCATTTTCCTCTTCTTCAAACTCCTTATCAACAGAGTTTCCTTTCCCCCAGATCGGATGCAGCTAAGCTTGTATACAAATGAGCGCTTCAACTGATTCCAGTGTAAGTAAGCTTCGATACTTGTTCACAACCCTACTCCTTGTACTAAAAGCAGATTCTAACATCATGGTTGAAATTGGAATTGATAATATATCTTATGCCATTAACGAGAGCACGAGGTACTTTGAATCACGACCTTTCGACTTTCACCAGTTTAAAACATCAAATTCTTTGCCTTCGTACTTTATAAGTGGCTCATTGAGATAGTGGTCAAGTTCTGTTTGGGTTATCTGCATTTGAGTATCAACTTATGCCATGAAAGACATGAAATTATAGATCGTGTTTTGTTGTTCATCAATATTATAAGTGAAACCAACTTTAGGAGTCAGACTCGCGGCTGCAGTATTATCTTTTGTGTCGACCAAAGTTTGTACATAGAAATTGTACAAATCATCAACTGCATCATGAATCTTATCGACTTCAGTGACACTCTTCTCGCTATACAACTTATTAAAGATGAATATAATCATGAACATCTTGTATCGAAGATCAAGAATGACTGCAACAATCATTACCAGACTACACTCAGACCAATACTTATCAAACTTTAACTTCATATCCATAGTGATTAATTGTTAAAAGTCTAGTCTATTACAACTTCTGTACAAAATATCTTTTACTCTCCAAAGTTTTAGTAGAAATATATTTGATGTTGGATATTTGCTTCTTGAAAATTTCTTCGTTGTGTCGTAAAAAACTGAAAGGAACTTGCGAAACTACTTCATTTCTTGTCCAATCATCATCACAAGGCAACCACTGATACACATTATCACACTCTGATGCATCTTTGAAAGCTATTGTTGAATCTAATATTTTGTAAGTTGAATTCCAATGTGTCATGACATCTAGCTTCATCGTTATCTGAGATGATAGATTTAACCATTTCACGATCTCATTTCATGTATTTAATCGTGAATGTGACCCTCATATGTACTTCACATTCTCTCTTATGTTATCGATCGTTGGCTCAATTGTTTTAAGGCTATCTTGTATAATCAAATTTAGGATGTGGGCACAACGCCTAATATGAAATATTTTTCCACCAAAATACAAGTTATCGGTGGCCCTAAACTGGTTCCGCAAATTCGTTATCATGTTATCGTTTGTAGAGGCATTGTCTAAAGTTATTGAGGAGATTTTCTTCATAATTCCCCCTCCACAAGACATCTATAGATGCAATCTGAAATTATCAATCCAGAGTGAAAAGGTGTAAGATAATGAAAGTTTATAACTCTTTTGTAGACCTCCATTTAGCATCAAAGTAGTAGGCAGTTAGTGACATATATCATCTTCATTGATTTGATGTTGTCCACAAATCTGATGTCAGGTTAATTCAGAAAACAGATTCCAATTATCCTTTCAACTTGAGTTTTTCGCTTGCATATATCTTCATGGACACTCTCTTTATTATTGTACAAGAGATTTTCTCGTATCTGGGGTTAAGGCCTTTGGCTAATTCGGTAAAAGAATGACTATCTACCATCCAAAATGGTCTTTCATTGGCAATAATAAATCTGGCCATCAACTCGTTCACATGCTCTTTGTTATACTTATAATGAACAATGTACCTTGCGACAGACCCACTAAAAATTGAGTAAATGAAAGTGTCTGTTGCCCTGAAGTTAATTTAGCTTCTTAATTTATTATGATGCTTCGAAATGTGTTTCTTTAGAGTTGCAGTCGACCCATCTACTTGTTTAGCATATTGAGCTTTATAGTATTTGCAGTGTATCTTCATCATGTCATTTTTTAGGGTTACTTTTTTAAAATCTTCCCACACTATTGTTTTTAATATTTTTTTTTTGTTATTTTGCTTTTCCTAAAATCTATGATTGTGAGGTACTAATATTAATGGACATCTTTTTGTCTTCTAGACCTAATCCTTCATCATACAAGATCATCGGTGATGTGATTGACGAACTGTCGGGGGTATTAGAAATTTCCTCACTAATCATCTACTAATTAAAAGATACTAAATCATATTAGCATTACCACTATAATCCATTAAAGGTTTATACTAAACTCTAAATTAGTCACCCACCAAGATTGGATAGATTGTAATACTTTCATATTCCCATTTAAACGCCTACGATGAAAATTTGACAACATCTCCCAATGTCCTCCAGATAAATTGATCTTCTATTACAATCTTATGGAAAATATTTTAGCGATGTAAAGATATTTGACATGAGAAATGAAAATTAAGAAACATATCTAAAGAGAAATGAAGAGATGGAGTGCAGATTAGGCATAAATATTTTAAATATGTTATATGAAAACATACTATTTATCTAACCTTGAACTGTCCAAAATGAGATAATTTGATCAATTTTTATGCCACCAAAAACATACTATATTTATGTTTAGCCACATAGAAATGCTCGAATGGGAAACTAATTATTTAATTCATAATAATAAGAAAATAAAAAAGTAATGCAATCCATACATATTAAGCTAACTATCTAATGCACAAAAATAAGCCAAGCAAAAAAGTAATGTAATTCATACATATTAAGTTAACTATCTAATGCACAATAATAAGCTAAGCAATAAGCAATGTAATCCATAATTCACAAAAATAAACCACTAATTTTTTAATTCAAATAAATAAATCACATTAGCAATTTAGGATTTAGGGTTTAGAGATTAGGTTTTACCGTTTGGTTCTTACGGTTTAGGGTTTAAGTTTTAGGATTTAGGGATTAGGGATTGAGGTTTAGGGTTAGGGTTAGGGTTAGGTTTTAGGTTTTTGGTTTAGGTTTAGGGATTTGGGTTTGGGGTTATGGTTTATAGATTAGGGATTAGGAATTATGGATTAGGGTTTAAGGTTTAGGGTTATGTTTTAATGTTTAGGGATTAGGGTTTGGGTTAGGTTTTAGATTTCAGGGATTAGGTTTTAGGGTTTAGGGTTAGGTTTTAGTGTTTAGGGTTTAGGTTTAGGGATTATGGATTAGGGTTTAGGGTTAGGGTTAGGGTTAGGTTATAGTGTTTAGGATTTAGGTTTAGAGATTAGGAATTAGGGTTTAATGTGTAGGGTTAGGGTTATAGTTAGGTTTTAGCTCGGCTGCACTCGAGCAAGCCCAGACATACCATAGAGAGCCCGTATGCACCTGAGCTAGCCCATATGCACCACAACGAGCCTGGCCGCACCCGAGCCAACCCAGACATACCATAACGAGCCCAGGCCACACCCGAGCCAGTCCAAGCATACTAGAGCCATCTTAGATGTACCCGAGCTAGCTCGTCCAAATTAACATTTAATAACTAAAAAAAAACTTAAATATTTCCTATTAATCAAGTGGGTGGGATTGTTGATTGAGTGGCTGTCACTTGTTGGGTTCTGAGCTCGAAATATGAGGGAGTGGATAAGGGGGAGAGAGAGAGAGAGAGAGAGAGAGAGAGAGAGAGAGAGAGAGAGAGAGAGAGAGAGAGAGAGAGAGAGAGAGAGAGGGTTATTGGCGGATGGGTTTTTGAATCGGGTAGGTTCTAATTGGGTTTGGGCGTGCGGCGGGTAGGGGTAGGGTAGAGAGAAGAAGATTAGATTAGTTTTTATTATATTTATATTGTTCACGCCCCATGTATAGGGTTGTGATGCAGTAATAATCTCGGTAAGACTGAGGTCGAATCCACAGGGACTGAACCTTGTACATAATCTGAAAGTAACCAGAACTAGAACTAGAATAAGATGAAATCTAATTAGGTGAATACGAGGGAATAATGATGAAATAGTAAACTAAAATATATAGAATTCAGAGGTAGGAAACTAAGGATTTAAAGGATCCACTTACAGAGATCAGGGAAATCTACCCTTGATTCAAGAACACAACTGGACTTAGAGTCTCATCTTCATCCAGTTGGAGGGTATAACATTAAAATTCAAATCTAAACTTCCTTTGATCTAGTTTTCAAGGGAAGAGAAAGATGTAAATTAGTCTCGATTTCATCACAAAACCATGCCCATGAGACAAAGCAAGCAACAGAATTTAACCAAATTACAACCAATCTGAGAGATGTATGAATGTTAGGAGGGATTTCATCATCCAACCATGTCCAAGGGGCAATGGTGAACAACAGGGCTTCCTAACTTCATAATCAAATTAATGAAAAGAAAAAACTCAAAGCTATCGCAGATCTATTGTAATTTCAGTCCCAACAAACCATTAAAAGCTTAAGGCATTCCTTAAAATCAAACCATAATTAAAATCAGTTCAGAATATAAATCAAAGTCGTAAAATTAGTCTCATCACTCCACAAGCTTAATTCACCTCTTAGTCTTAGCTAAGAGGTTAGCTAACCACAGGCATGATTAACTAATTCTCAAAAGAAAAGAAAAAAAAAACTAAAACAGAAAAACTAGAAAAAAAAACTCTCTTGCACTCACGTCCACAATTGGATCCTCTTCTCTCTCCTTTCTTCTCTCTTTATAGATGTGAAGGGTGGTAGGAAGGTTGGCTGCAAGGAACCGACGTTGCTGCCGTCGATGGAGGCTTTCGCAGAGTGATACACGGTAACAAATAATGCAGCACCAACTTGCATTTTGGAATCAAAATTGCAGCTGCACGTGCGAGATCTAAGACGTTCACTCATCTTGGCTATAGTCGGTCCCACCTTGGGAGCATTTTGGACGGTCCAGATGGTTAGACCAATCCTAACCACGACTGTAAAACGGCTCGGAATGGCCGAGTCTTTGGACGCGCGTAATGCGTAATCCTTATGCTGTTGAAGTCAGTGGGCCCCTAATCAGTGTCATATGAAAAATCTAGTCCGTCCATTGGATTCCCCTCGCAAAACCGGTCGGATATGGATGATTTTGGATCTGTTTAGGTGTGGCCCACAAAATTCTCACCCGACCGTTCGTCCTGTGTTTGAATGGCTGGAATTCCATCCTCATTATCTTTTGAGCTTCTGTCACCTAGGTCTTGGTTGTTGGCTCACTCCACTTTGAATGGACGGACCAGATCATACATCTAGGCCGATATGGTGGACCACAGAGGTCACCCACAACTCTTTGTTCGGCGTTTGCAGCGGCAAAAAAATAGGAATTTGAATTCCTTTTAGAAAGGGTTGGTCAAGAGTCGGTTTTACCGACTCTTTGTTGCCATGCACAACTAGTGCAACTTTGCACTATGTACACTCATGCTTAAGTGGGGTCCATTATGATGGGTATGAGAAATCCAATCCATCCATCCCTTTTATCAGCTAGTTTAAGGAGTTGAGCCAACATTTAGAACATATCCAGATTGCGGGTGGGCTCAGAATCAATGGTTTATGGGCTGATCTGTCAGTTGGGCCACTTTCACAGGAATCCGAGGGTTGAAATTTAACGTGTATGGTTCATTTATGGTCCTCAGGCCATATATAAAGTTCGAGCCAAATGGATGGTGGGAACCTTGTGATCTTGCATTCAGGACACTTTTCAGGCCTCTTTAGTGTGACACACATAATTTTCTCAAATCTTGACCATGTAAAATCATTGATCTCGGTCCCCTAGAGTCCATCTCTTGCCTTGGTGATTCCTGAGCGTTAAATCCATGCTTTTAGCATCGTTTCAGTCCACGCTCGCCAATTCACCTTACATTACAAACACAATTACAATTGACCGTTAAACAGTATTATGTTCGTAAATCCAAGTAATAATTGGGGTCTAATATGCAATATTTGACCCTCAACATATATATATATATATATATATATATATATATATATATACATATATATATGTATATATATATATATATATATATATATGTATGTATGTATGTATGTATACACACCCTACCCCTACTCAACTCGAACCAACTCAGCCATTCGATTTGGGTCGAGTAAGGTTTGACTGGGTCGGACGAGTCGAGTCATCCCGAGCCCAACTCTAAATGGGAATGTCTACAATGAAACCTTCCACGAGTGAAAGAGGATTGCCCGGTGTTCCTCTTAATAGGGGCATCCTTGGTTGCAAGGCACTGCAAGACCCATTGTAGCATATGTGTTTTATTCACATTGTTCATAAGTTTTACTAACCCAGATTAAGGCATGCGTCTAAAAATGAACTCGATCCAAAGCTCAAGTAGACCACACTTGATGTAGAGCAAGTTGCTGACAATTGCATGGCCAAGATGGACCATAGAAGGCCCAATCGGAGGTGGATGTGTTCCAGACTGTCAAAACCTTAAAACAGGCAAATCTCGCAAACTAGAATGAGTTATTTGATATACCATATATGATTTTGGGATAAGAGAATCTACTTTAGCCAAACCCATGCTTAATTTGTGAGATTCCATCAAATCAATGGTCGAAAGTCCTTTTTGATGGGGTTTTTTGACCCGTGCTCCACCGGTTGTGAACCCTGCACGACCAGTCGTGAGCTGGTGTATGACCAGTCGTGGAGTCGAGCCTTGTCTCGACTTAAAGTCCAGCGACTTTAAGCTATTTTTCCCCGGGGTACTCGATCGGTCGTAGGATGAGCTCGACCGGTCGTGGGTGGCGCTCAACCGGTCATGGCCTCCTCTCGACCGGTCGTGGTTATGCAGATTCTTTTTGCAATTTTATGCGAATTACGGATTTGAGTCCTTTCGCAACTGGGATGCGGAAGGGAGTTTCTTAAAACTATAAATAGGGGTCCTTAGGATTTTTTCTGGGGCATGGTGTATAGGAAAAACACAAGAGGAATGTCAAAGGTGTGAGAGAGAGAAGAAGCTTGTGGAAGGGAGGTTATGCTCGTAGAGGTGATCTACCATATCTTAGCGCTTCTACGTCCTTGTAATCGGTGAGATCTCTCTGTTTTTCTTTGTTCTCTTATTGTTTATCTGCTCCTGCGTGAGTGATGAAGGTTTTATCATAGCAAGGTGTGCTTTTGATTGGTTATAGCATTCTGCTTCATAGTGGATTGTTGATCTGGACGAGGTCCCATGGTTTTTACCTCTTTAAGGGTTTTCCATATAAACATTTCTTGTGTGGTGTGTGATTGTTGCTTTGATTTATTTCATTGCTTTATTATCCATAATTCTGGTTTGTTCTAGGAGGCTAGATCCTAAGGTTTTGTGCAAGGCCCCCAACACTTTTTAATTCTATTTTTACTATTTATAGTAAGTTTTAGTTTGATCATGACTTTTAATCCATTAAGTTTTAGGAGTTGTGTCCAACATGAAAAGTTCTTAGAAAAAATAGGAGAATAACATGGTTAAGCCAAATATGACACTTACTATTTTTGGCCGAAAACCATGAGGTCTAGTGGAATCATGGCCGTCTATAAATAATAAGTTTACTATTTATAGCGAGTCATGATTTAAGGGACTTTGAGTTGTAGTTTGATTTTGAAACTGCTTCCTAGGGTTCGTATCACTATGTAATGGATTTTAAATTCTTTTTTTTTTTTTAAATATATTTATTTTTAATCAACCAATTTGTTTTGAATTTTATTAGAATTTATTTCAATTTTCTATCATCCCTCGTGGAATTGAGGAATCTCTGTGAGGAGTCCAGAGTAGCTCTGTGTATTTGGAGTAATTATCCCCATGAGGAAGATGGTGATTGACCTCATCATGTCTATCCCTGTGTCAACACCATACGAAATAGTAGCGATTGAATGCCCACCATTAAAAACTTCTTACGAAGCCATGGAAGTTTTGGACCAAGATGGTAGTTTTGTTTTCCCATCAGCCATTCTTAGTTGGATGGCAAATAAACATGAGGGTGTGCCCTAAGATGGTTTCAATGGTCGGTGCAGCCATATCTTATCATGTAGTCCACTTGAGCTTTGGATTTACCTTAATTTTGCACTCAGGCCCTAAATAAATTGCCAAAATTAATGAACATTGTGGATATAAAATAATGTCATCATGGAAGGCCCACGATGCCTGCCAAATATTGGTTTCTTCCTAAGTCCACTAGAAAAAAAAAATCCATTTTAAAATTTTGGTTAGCCACAGGTAGCTAGATATTAATATTAGGTGTTCTATTAAAGTTATCCTACTAGCATTCACATCTTAACTGGAGCAACTGATGTATGGGACAGATGCAATGGTGACACAGCGGTGGGCAACAATGGAGATTTTTGTTGTGCATGTTCTTAGTCGAGACTACCATCTTTCTGCCCACCATTTAATTTTTTTTTTTTTTTATCATTTTTTTAAAGAGTTAATTTAGCTTAACTGTGAAGAGATTGTTAAATAATTTTGGGACAAGTTTATCCTCAGACTTTTCAAGTAATTCCCATCTTGCCCTCCTCATTAGAATCTCTCTAAGGTGGACCCACATGATGCATATGGCATATATTAAAGGTAGGTCCCACATGATGAATGGTCTACATCAAGGTGGGCCCATATCAAATTGTGGCCCTACATGATAGATGATTCACATCAAGTGAGCCCTACCTAATGGATAGTCCACATTTAAGGTGGGGCCTACATGATGGATGATGGACATTGAAGGTGGGATCACAGATGGAGGATTGACATCATAGCTAGGCCCACATGATGAACGACCATTATTGAAGGTTGGGCCCCACATGATGAATGGTTCACATCAAGGTGGGCTCACATAATGCACGGTTCATATCAAAGGTGGGTCATAAATGATGGACAACCCACATCAGAATGTATCTCTGCATGATGGACTATCCACAACAAAGGTGGGACCCACGTGATGGATGGTGGACATCAAAGGTGGGCTCGCATGATGAAGACCCATATTGAAGGTGGGGCCCCACAAGATGAATAACCCACATCAAGGTGGCCCACAATGCATGATTCACATCAAAGGCAGGCTCCGCATGATGGATAGCCCACATCAAATTGTGACCCAGCATGATGGACCATCCACATCAAGTGGGCCTCACCTGATGGATGGTCCACAACAAAGGTGGGATTGACATGA
Organism: Magnolia kwangsiensis; assembly: GCA_037074715.1. NCBI lineage: Eukaryota > Viridiplantae > Streptophyta > Magnoliopsida > Magnoliales > Magnoliaceae > Magnolia > Magnolia kwangsiensis. The sequence continues at coordinate 184,647,825 of CM073572.1, read as the reverse complement.
TGGATGGTTGCCATCAAAGGTGGGTTCACATGATGGACAGTTGACATCCAAGGTGGGCCACACGATGATCTATCACTACAAGAAATCCCACCTTTACCAACGAAAATTTTCGACGCTACAAGCCAAATTTTCCTAGTTAAAATGTTTTAGCGATGACAATTTTCGTCGCGAAAAGACCGACGTAAAAGGTTTTTATCAAAGAAAAATTTGAATCATCGGCAAAGGCAAGCTTTTTAGCGACGAATTATTTGGTCGCTAAAAAAACTTTTACCGACAAATTGTTTCGTCCCTAAAAAACTTCTACCGATGAAAATTTATTCGTAGGTAAAAATATTTACACAACTTTTAGCAACGATTGTTTTCTTCGCTAAAAATAATTATAAAATGTTTAGTGAAGAATATTTTCGTCGGTAAAAAATAAATGTTAAACTTTTAGCGACGATAGTTGTCATCGCTAAAAATAATTACAAACATTTTAGCGACGAATCTTTTCATCGGTAAAAAATAAATTTTAAACTTTTAACGACGATAGTTTTTGTCGCTAATAATTATTACAAAACTCTTAGCGACGAATATTTTCGTTGGTAAAATATAAATGTTAAACTTTTAGCGACGATAGTTGTCGTCGCTAAAAATTTTACAAAACTTTTAGCGATGAATATTGTCGTCGATAAAATATAAATGTTAAACTTTTAGTGATAATAGTTGTCGTCGCTAAAATAATTATAAAACTTTTGGCGACAAATCTTTTCATCAGTAAAATAAATAAATTTTGAACTTTTAGGGACGATATGTTTCGTCACTAAAAATTATTACAAAACTTTTAGCGACGAACATTTTCGTCGCTAATAAATACGTTAAAAACTTTTACCGACGAAAATTTTCGTAGGTAAAAATATTTATAAAACTCTTACTTACGAAAATTTTCGTAGGTAAAAGTCTCTTTTAAAAAATATATATATATATATATTTCCTCACAAAATTCCTGATATACACCTGTTATATAATATATTTCATCATATTCACATTCATCTAAACCCAAACTAGTAAATCCATCCAAACATAAACTACATTCATCTATACACAAACAATCTTATCCACATTGCATTCATTCACGCATAAATACATATAAGCTTAACATCATAAACAAAAATACAAAAAATTACAAAGATGAAGGCGGAGGTGGTGGGGCATTGGTGGGTAAGCATGTAGGGAGTGCCTAAAACATCTCCACGATCCGTTGCTCATGCTCCACCCGCATTCCTCCATCCTCCTCTCTTGCTCCTCTCTGCCTCGCCAGCTCCTCCATCATCTTCCTCTCCTACTCTTCCCTCTGCCTGTCCAACTGTTCTATGATGTCATGGACGATGACCCGTAGCTGCTGAACCTCTCTCTCTGCGATATAAGCTCAGCGTACAGTGTTGTCACCAATGACAATGGATCGGCTAGAGGCAGCTCTAGCGGGTGCTATAAGCTTGGCATCATGGCTAAGCCTACGCACATATCCAGAATGGGTGCCAAACATCTGACTTATGATCTTTGACTCACTTCGCTGAGTACCATCGAGAGTAGATTGACTACGTAAGGTGTCCATCTCCTCTTGTAATGAAACATATGAATGCTCATAATAAATCACATTATTATAATTTAATACAATTAAATTTTACAATGTAAGGATTTTTACCCAAATCTCGCTAGCTCTATGATGTACCTAAGATCCCGTCGCCTGCCGACAGTGAGTCCCTCTATAGAAGTCTACTAGTCTGGGCTCTTAGCCAGTGATAGAATCTCACTGTGTAATTGAAAGGATAATATAATTAATATAAATGCATGGAAAGAATATATAAATGTAATAATTACCAGTAATTTCTTACCATGTCATGATGAAGTTGTACAAATGACTTTGAACCAGTTACGTGGTTAACTTATAACTTTTTCCTGTTGTCAGAATTTATTTTTCTTCTCTTCTGAACACATTATTCATAATACATTGTTATTAATTATAAATTAAATTATTATGTTAAGATATCGTAAATATGTAAAGGTTGTCTGAAAAGAATCAGATGAAAACCTATCGCAGAGTATCTGCCAGACCTCATGGGTCACATGCGGCAATGTGGACAGTGCACCCTCCTCATGACTCACGCACCACTTATACCACTGGTGTACCTTATCACAGTAATCCTTGAACCGCTCCTTGATCATATCGTCAACGGCATGGGAGATGTGCGAAACACTCAAATTTATTCTGCAGTTTCGTAAATAATAGATTAAGGTAATAAACTTACTAAGAAAATAATTTAACGGTAAATGAACTTTTATGAAGTAAATTTTAATTTACTAAAATTTACCTGAAGCCACTGACGGATGAGCTACCGCACATCATATATTACGTCTACCCAATGGGGGGTGGTGGGGGGATCAAAGATCAGCATAAGACACTGACCTCTGACGTAAACAACGTGACATTGTTCCCAATAGATCTAATGTAGTCGTATGAGAACTCTACCGTCACCCTACCCTCATGCGTAAGTCGCTCTAAAAGCAACTCACGCGTGGGTCCACATCCTCGTGGCTGGTCGACAATGCTGCTGCAAAAGAAATATGTAAGTCTAAACATAAACAGAAATCATTAAAAGAAATATACGTCTAGACTTACATGCAGTACCTGGTGTATGTGCGACTGAGGGATCAGACGCCTGTGATGCAACATGTGACGGCGATGCTGTCTCCGTCGCATTACGGGTAGAAGGGGTAGATCCATTGTACAAACTACGTGCTCTCCCACCTAGTGTCATCACTAAATATGTGCGAGTTACGAACTTATTAATTTAAACAATGTTGATATAAGTGTAATATACTAAAACATTATATAAGTAATGTTGACAGTACAATGCATTTGTACTTATGCTTAGAGAGATGAGTAAAATATGATTAGACCATTACACTATAATGCAAGTAGAATATAATAAAATCGTAAACTTTAATCTATAACCCTTGAAAATTTCATTACACATTGTCATTCTATATTAAATATACATATTCAAATTGAAAAATGACATGTAAATCATGTGTACATTTAATAATTGTCGTCATCATCCGGCACAATTGGGTCAGCAAAGACTTCAGTGGCCTTAATTATATGGGTCATATCTTCACCATGATGGATCCACCAAGTGTAACAATGGTCAATCCTAACTATGAACAAATCGTCCTCTACTTTGTCTAAAGTCATATATATCATGTTCTTGCATTTTTGACATAGACACCTAATCCTATTCCCTGAATCTGCCTAATTTCGTGCAAATTCCATGAACTCTTGAACTCCTTGTTTATACTCTGGGTCAAACTTGTTTTTAGCTCGCATCCAACTCTTATCTATCTCTACAATGAAAAGACTAGAGTCAGTTTACGGAAATAACTTTAAGATTAAGCTAGGTTATAGGTTTAGGTTATGTGTTTAGGTTTAGGGAATTGAGAATAAGTATAAGTTTAGGTTTAGGTTTAGGTTAGGGAGTTGAGATTAGGATTAGGTGTAGGTTTAGGTTTAGGGATTTGAGAATACATTAAGGTTTAGGTTTAGAAAATCGGGTTCGGGTTCAGGATCAGGTTTACGTTTAGGTTTTAGGTTTAGATTATAGTTAGGTTATAAGTGTAGGTTATAAGTTTAGGTTTAGGTTGGGTTTAGGGATAAGGTTAAGGGAATTGAGTTTAGGTTATAGGTTAAGGTTTAAGGAATTGAGTTTAGGTTATAGGTTATAGATTATAGGTTAAGGTTTAGGGAATTGAATTTAGGCTATATAGGTTTTGGGAATTGAGAATAGGTTTAGGTTAAGGTTATAAGTATAGTTTAGGTTATAGGTTAAGGTTTAGGTTTTGGTTATAAGTATAGGTTTTGGAAATTGAGAATAGGTTTAGGTTAAGGTTATAAGTTTAGGTTAAGGTTTTAAGTATAAGTTTAGGTTATAGGTTAAGGTTTAGGTTTAGGTTATAAGTATATGTTTTAGGATTTGAGAATAAGTTTAGGTTATAGATTATAGGTTATATGTTATAGGTTTAGGTTTAGGGAATTGAGTTTAGGTTAAGGTTATAAGTTTAGGTATTGGTTATAGGTTTAGGTTAAAGTTATAAGTTTAGGTTTATGTCATAGGTTAAGGTTTATGTTTAGGTTATAAGTATACGTTTTGGGATTTGAGAATAGGTTTAGGTTAAGGTTATAAGTTTAGGTTAAGGTTATAAGTATATGTTATAGGTTTAGGTTAAGGTTTATGTTTAAGTTATAAGTATAGGTTTTGGGATTTGAGAATAGATTTAGGTTAAGGTTATAAGTTTAGGTTTAGGTTTAGGTTTACGTTATAAGTATATTTTTTGGGATTTGAGTATACGTTTAGGTTAAGGTTATAGGTTTAGGGATTTGAGAATACATTTAGATTTTAAGTTTAGGTTTAGGTTAAGGTTATAGGTTTAGGTTTAGGTTATAGCTTATAGCTTTAGAGAATTGAGAATAGGTTAAGATTTAGGTTTAGGAAATCGTGCTCAGGATTGGGTTTAGGTTTAGGTTTAAGCTATAGGTTGAGGTTATAGGTTATAAGTGTAGGTTTAAGTTTAGGTTTTAGGTTATAGGTTTAGGTTTAGGTTAAGGTTTAGGTTTAGGCTATAGGTTTTGGGATATGAGAATAGGTTTAGGTTATAAGTATAGGCTTAGGTTATAAGAATAGGTTTAGGTTATAAGTATAGGTTTAGGTTTAGGTTTTATGTTTAGGTCAATGTTATAGGTTTATGTTTAGGTTAGGTTATAGGTTTAGGTTTAGGGAATTGAGTATAGGTTATAGGTTTAGGTTATAAGTTAAAGTTATAGGTTAAGGTTTAGGTTATAGGTTAAGGTTTACGTTTAGGCTAAGGTTTAGGTTTAGGTTTAGGTTGTAGGTTTTGGGATTTGAGAATAGGTTTAGGTTAAGGTTATAAGGTTACGTTTAGGAAATCGGGTTTGGGTTCGGGATCGGGTTTGGGTTTAAGTTTTCAAGTTTAGGTTTAGGTTTATGTTAGGGAGTTGAGATTAAGATTAGGTGTAGGTTTAAGTTTAAGGATTTGAGAATACGTTAAGGTTTAGGTTTAGGAAATCGAGTTTGGCTTCGAGATCGGGTTTACGTTTGGGTTTTAGGTTTAGGTTTAGGCTATAAGTTTAGGTTATAGGTTTTAAGTGTGGGTTTAGGTTTAGGTTGTAAGTTATAGGTTTAGGTTATAAGTTTAGGTTTAGGTTAAGGTTTAGTTTTAGGTTTAAGTTATAGGTTTTGGGATTTGAGAATAGGTTTAGGTTATAAGAATAGGTTTAGGTTATAAGTATAAGTTTAAGTTTAGATTTTATGTTTAGGTTAAGGTTATAAGTTTAGGTTTAGGTTATAAGTGTAGGTTATAGGTTTAGGTTTAGGTTTGGTTATAGGTTAAGGTTTAGGGAATTGAGTTTAGGTTATAAGTTAAGGTTATAGGTTTTGGGATTTGAGAATAGGTTTAGGTTAAGGTTATAAGTTTAGGTTTATGAAATCGGGTTCGGGTTTAGGTATGGGTTTTCAAGTTTAGGTTTAGGTTTAGGTTAGAGATTTGAGATTAGGATTTAGTGTAGGTTTAGGTTTAGGGATTTGGGAATACGTTAAGGTTTAGGTTTAGGAAATCAGGTTCGGATTCAAGATCGGGTTTATGTTTGGATTTTAGGTCTAGCTTTAGGCTATAGGTTTAGGTTATAGGTTATAAGTGTAGGTTTAGGTTATAGGTTATAGGTTTAGGTTATAGGTTTAGGTTTAGGTTAAGGTTTAGGTTTAGGTTATAGGTTTTGGAATTTGAGAATAGGTTTAAGTTATAAGAATAGGTTTAGGTTATAAGTATAAGTTTAAGTTTAGATTTTATGTTTAGGTTTAGGTTATAAGTGTAGGTTATAGGTTTAGTTTTAGGTTAGCTTATAGGTTAAGGTTTAGTTTTAGGTTAGGTTATAAGTTAAGGTTTAGGGAATTAAGTTTAGGTTATAGGTTTAGGTTTTAAGTTAAGGTTATAGGTTAAGGTTTAGGTTTAGGTTTAGGTTATAGGTTTTGGGATTTGAGAATAGGTTTAGGTTATAAGTGTAGGTTTAGGTTAATGTTATAGGTTATAGGTTTAGGTTATAAGTTTATGTTAATGTTGTAAGTTATAGTTTTAGGTTATAGGTTTAGGTATAGGGATTTGAGAATACATTTACATTTTAGGTTTAGGTTTAGGTTAAGGTTACAGGTTTAGGTTTAGGTTTAAGTTTAAGTTATAAGTGTAGGTTATATGTTTAGGTTTAGGTTATAGGTTATAGCTTTAGGGAATTGAGAATAGGTTAAGGTTTAGGTTTAGAAAATTGGGTTCGGGTTCGGGATTGGGTTTAAGTTTGGGTTTTCAAGTTTAGGTTTAGGTTTAGGTTTGGGAGTTGAGATTATGATTAAGTGTAGTATTATCTACTATTGAACCTAGTATTATCTACTACATACTAGTAACATATAACCAATATTGGGGCAGCATACCTTAAGCTATAAGAATTTCATGTCCCCCTAAACAAGGTATCCTCCATTGATAACACACACACTCACACACACCCACACACATATATTATAAGTTCTTTATTTTCATTTACATTCGCAAATACATTCATCATCCATCCAAGAAAATTGAAACAAGTACTGTCAGTCTATGGAAAGTAACTGATCAGGAAACACCAATACATGTATGCAAAAATGTAGTATATCTGATTAATGTGTCGGGCTTTTCCCTTAAGAATAACAATGTCAAATGATCACATTAGAAGAAAAATATACAAGAAGAGAAAGAAAAGGCATTAGGCAACAATGAAGCGATAAAACTGTAAGCCCTGTATCCTAGACTGTACCATTTCGTAGGCTTACGCGATCTTTCAGGTCGAATTTTGGCAACCTTCGACTTTATCCGACGTTTGCATGTGATCCTAAGCTGAGTTCTGTCAATTCGAGTCGACTGAACCTGAGACTTGTACTCTAACGACCGTGCCATCTCCGCGGTTCTGATGTCGCATCTTGTGCGTTGAGGCGATACCAAAGTCAGGAGATGTGGGCCCGCGTTCAGTTCGAGAAAAATATCGGGCGTTACAAAATCTAAGAGAACATCACATTAAATCCCATTTATCTCATCAATCAATTACACATCACCTCACATGTCAAAGTACAACCTCATCTCCAAGCAACCCTAAAGTCAAACTTTCTCTTACACAAAGTACACCGACCACATCACTCACTCATCTCTCTCTTTCAATCTCTCCCTCCCTCTCTCATCTTCCTTATTTTTTTCTCTCAAGTAACCTCATGAGAGCACTCAACGTCCATGGCTTTCATGGAGAGCTAGTGTGGCCCACCTTCTTACTTCCCATCTCCACCATTCAATGATCATCTTCACCGTTGAAATGCGTCCCTCGGAGCTCTAGGATGCATTGATGGAAGAAGAGGACCAAGAAGATCATAAGGTGGGTGATCCACCGTCAAATTTCATTTGAGGGCCCATTTATAGGTGGGACCCATTATGATGTATGTATTTTATCTATGTCGGCCACCAGTGGGGCCCACCTTTGCCGATTTCCAACAGGTGGCGGACGGTCCAGCCCTGTTGGTACCGTCTGACAGATTTGGATTAAGAGAAAACACAAATATCATTTTCATTGAAAGCTTGGTGGGCCACACGTGTGGACCCACCTTGATGTATCTGCTTCATCCCCACCATCCAGCACTTTTGGACGGTGGGTCATTAGGCCGTTTTGAGTAGGGTCCCGCCCTGATATATCTGTTTACCCGCCGTGTGGGGCCTGCTTTGATCTGGTGCATTGCACCTGCACCGTCCATTGGTTGGACGAGGCCCCACAATGATGTATATGTTATAATTTCATACGTCCAGTAGACGAACGTGTGGGGATTGCAGACGTATGTGTTTCATTCACGCCTTCCATCTGTTGGAGCATGTGAACCCACCTGGGGCCCACAACAGCTGGAGCACTACATGCAGCAACGTAGCCGCTGTAGTTGGTGTCAACAACTTTAGTGGGACCCACACCATGATGTGTTTGTTCCATCCACACCGTCCAGATGATTTGGACGGTACAGAGGTACTGCCCTTCGTGATGCATGTGTTTCTTCAATGCTGTCTAGCGGCTGTGGGGCCCTGTATTAATGTATGGTCCTTCTACACCGTCCATTCATTTAGCTGGAACGTGTAGGAGCTTTGTGCAGTCACTTGATGTATGTAACATATCCCTACCGTCCATCCATTGTTTTTTTTTTTAGGACGGTGGGTCCCTCTGCTGGCTAGCTTCAGTAAAAAAAAAAAAAAACTGTGGCCCACGTGTGCTGAACCCCCCCCCCCTCCCCCCAACGAGTGTGATGATCTCACCGTCCAGCCCAGGACGGTGGGAAACCACCTTGATTTTATATCCACACCGTTAATCTAACACGTCCAGTGGATTAGATGCTAGACGCTGCACCCTGCACCCTGCACCCCCCTATATATAATATAATATTATATTATATATACAGATATGGTGTGTGTGTGTGTATATATATGTGTGTGCGTGTGTGTGCATGTCTGTACGTGGTGGGCCCTATGTGGGACCCACCTGTTGAATGAGCTGGCTCGTGTACCTCTCACAGCAGCTGCTGTGATTGACAGTAACAAGTTTTGTGGAACCCACCTTGCACGTGTGAGGGTGGGAACCATCTTGATGAATGTGTTGAATCCACTGTTCAGCCCATGGACGGTGGATCCCAACCTTGATGTATGTACTCTATTCTCACCATCCATTACTAGATGGTGATGTGCGGGGCCTACCGCGATGTATCTGTTTTATCTACGCAGTTCATTCATTTTCAAGATTGTGGGCCCTATGTAGCAACATCGGCAAATTCTGTGGGGCCCGCACATGATCTATGTATTTTATCCATACTGCCCAACAGCGTGGGCCCCACACACGTGTGGAACCTACCATGTTGTATGTGCTGTGTGGGGCCTATTTTGATGGACCATCCAGATCATGGACTCCATGATGTATGTGTTGTTCCACATCGTCCATCCGTCCGTCCACTTACTAGGACATGGGACCCACCTACTGACATGTTGCATGTAGCACGTGGGGACACCATGATGTATATTTTATTCACACTGTTTGTGGGATAGTGTGACCCACCCTACTGTATGCATTGTATATCTAGCTGGTGGGGCCCATTTTGTGATGCTTCAGGCCCACCTTGATGTGTGTATGGGAAGCACATAGTCCATCTATTTTTTTTGGACCATGGGGTTGACCCGTGTGACCCACTATGATGTATGTGTATCACACACGCTGTCCATTTATTTTTGGGTTGTAGGCCCCATTACCTTGAGAGGCCCGCTTGATTTGTGTGACCCATTAGTGCGGCCCAATGTGATGTTTGTGTGGCCCATTGGTGTGGTCCATTGATGCAGCCCACTTGATGTATATGCGGCTCATGTGTAGGGCCCGCATGCTGTGTATTTGAGGCCCATGTGTAGAGCCCACCTGTTACATATTTATGGCCCATTGTGATGTATTAGGGCCCATGGATTGAGGCCCATCTTGATTTAATTGTGGCCGTCCATTGAGGCCTACCTTGGCATTTATAAGGCCCATGAGATGGGGCACATATTGATGTATTTGTGGCCGTTGTGTGGCCTATCTGATATATATATAAGGCCCATGTTACGAGGCCCATTGTGATGTATTTAAGGCCCATTGTGATGTATTTGTGGTCCATGGGAAAAGCCCATTATGATGTATATTAGACCCATAATTCATGGCCCATTTGATGTATACGAGACCCATGTGCAAGGCCCACTTGTGATGTATATTAGGCCCATGTATAGGGCCCACCCATTATGTATTAGGGCACATGGGTTGTAGCCCATTAAGATGTATTTTTAGCCCAGATAGCAAGGCCCGACGTTATGTATGAGAGGCCCATGGGATGTGGCCCATTACGAAGTGTTCGGGGCCCATGGGATATGGTCCATTATAATGTACATGCGGCCCGTATATGACGACCATTATGATGTTAAATATGGCCTTGTGTGAGGACTAATGTGATGCATGTGTGGCTTATGTGATGAGGCCCAATTTGATATACTTGTGGCCCATTAGTGTGGCTCATTGATGCGACTCACTTGATGTGTATGAGGCCTATTAGTGCGGCCCATTGATGCAGCCTACCTAATGTATATGAGGCCCATGAGCGAGGCCCATGGTGATATATTCAGGCCCATGTAGTGCAGCCCATAGTGATGTGTATGTAACCCTTGTATGAGGCTCATGATATTGTATATTAGACCCTTGTGTGAGGCCATGGGCCCACTATATGTTTGGCCCTATGTAGGCCACTCTTTGGGAGCAATGTTGGTTAGATGTACACATTGATGGGCAATGATGGTTGGATGTCCACATTGTGACCTTTCCTTAGGCCTTGTTAGGCCCATTCTCATCATTCCCTTAGTGGGTTAACCCAAATAAGTGGGCCCCATTCGCCATAGATGGATAGCTCCATGTTATCGGATTTGATGTAACCACAGCTGAGTGCTGATCTTTATACTATAGTTGATCAGTTGATCATCTATGAATCCCATTTTATTTATCTGCTTATTATCGGTGTGATTGACGTGACCAATTTATCGATTCTGATTATCGATCGATTCTAATTATCATGACCGATTATTGATTCCGATCGACGTGACTGATTTACCGACTCTGATCACCGATTGCGGATTCCGATTGACGTGACTGATTTACTGATTCTTATTATTGATTGATTCTGATTATTGTGGCTGATTGCTTGATTAGCGATTGAGGCCGATTATCGTGACCGATTGCCGATTCTGAGTATTGAGGTCTATTATCGATCAATTTCGATTGTCGTGGCCGATTATTAATTCTGATTGTCGTGACCGATTTCGATTGTTGAGGCCGATTTTGATTGCCAAGGCCGATTGCCTAGACCTATATGATGTATATACGACCTGTAGTTGAGGCCCATTGTAATGTATCTGTGGTCCTTGGGCAAGGCCCACTGTGTTATATATTAGGCCTTTATGTGAGGCCGTCGGCCCATTATGTGTTTGGCCCTATGAGGGTCATTCCTTGGGGGTAATGTTGGTTAAATTTTCACATTATCGAGGCCGATTATTGATACTGATTATGAGTAGGTGACAACATAATATCATAATACATGCCCATATGTATCATCTGCATATTTGTTATGAGATGTGATTGACCATGCATATGATATAAGGCAGTTGTTCATAGGGCTTCCTGATAGGCGGAGTTACTCCACATGAGATCATGGCAGGGACAAGATTAATGCATGATTGAGCTATGTGACACATGCATCTCGCATTTGTGTGACATGACTACCGTATGCCCTAGCGACATCAGGGCCGTAGCTTTCGCAGATATTTCATGGATGGCCAGATGAGACACCAAAAATCTGTTCTACATGAGGTGCTATAGATATCCCTGGGCGAAAGTCCCTAAACCCTCTTGGTTTCAGAGGTTACTCCAACTTCTAGATCGAGTGAAAGCATGAGCGAATGAGGGCCGTATACCATTTGGCCGCATCTCCCACTGTGTCGTGATCGGTTGGAAGGGGGTGCGACCTTACCTGCCCGAGAGGAGGGGCAATACTAGGCTGAGTCTGACCAGTTCGAGGAATGGGTCCGCTATCGATGAGTCGGGCCCGATATTGGCAGACGGATAGTGAGGTCTCTTCCACTCGCCTTGTTGTGCGCGATGGGGCGTTAATCTGGTTTGGAGTGTAATAGACCTCGGTGATTTTTCAGAGAGGAACCGTACTGATATGTGGACTTATTGAGTAGGAATTGCATGCTCATTCATTCACTATCGACTCAGACTGGTAATGCGCAACTAATTGTTGTGTACCTTCGTTATGGCAAGGATTTCGGTTGGGCACGCGACTAACATGAGATCAGAAGTTTATCAAGTTGAGTCTGATTATCCAAATTTAGGTATGGGACTGGTTTGGATAAAAGTCCCTTGTGGTGGACCCCATAGCCTACGATACTATGTACTATCATCCCGATTTCACTCTAGCTTAGTCATTTCATTCGCACCGCATATTACATTACATCTGCAGTACTTAGTATTTTGGGTTGACATATTTCTGCATTGATATGGCCATTAAAACTCATATCAATGGCTGCACATGTCTGCCATGCTGGCAATTTGGTGGTGTATAGACACATATGGGCTTAGCAAATCTAGCCATTTCATCAAACAGATAGCATGCCATTTCATCCAACCATTTCATCAAACAGATAGCATGCCATTTCATCAAACAGATAGCATGCCACTTCATCCAGTCATTTCATCAAACATATAGCATGCTATTTCATCAAATAGATAGCATGTCATTTCATCCAGCTATTTCATCAAACAGATAGCATGCCATTTCATCAAACAGATAGCATGCCATTTCATCAAAGAGTTAGCATGCATCAAATCTGGAAGACAGAAAAAGACACATAAAGAGAGGAAGATATCAAACCTATGCCTCAAGGATATGAGAAGGGTTTCGAATGGCATGTGTTTCTTTAGGTAGGATCTTCATGGCTGCTGCAGTGGAGAGAGATAGAAGAGACAACCAAGATATTGGAGAGAAAGGGAGGAGAATGAGAAAGATGGAGCGGCAGGGGTAGGCAGATTTGAGGGGGGTTTATCCTCTACAACAATGGTAGTGAGATCGAGTTGGGATTACGATTTGGGTAAGTGATTTGAGCAGGGGATGCAATTTTGACAAGGAAAAGGGCTGTGATTTGGGGAGGACCTTCACGGCTTCAATGGAGAGAGAGGGAGGAGAATGAGATGGTGGCGATGCATTGAGAGAGAGGGATGAGAATGAGAGAGATGGAGCAGGTGAGGTAGGGAAAGAGGAGAATTGGGAGCAGAGATTAGGAGAGAGAGAGAGAGAGAGAGAGAGAGAGAGAGAGAGAGAGAGAGAGAGAGAGAGGTTGCCTCGGCACGGCTGCAAAACGCTGACACTTATCGCACTTTCGAACAAAGTCTTTCGAGTCCTGCTTGAGAGTTGGCCAGAAATACCCTTGACGAAGTATTTTCATAGCCAGGGCGCGACTGCCAGAATGGTTCCCGCAGATTCCCTCGTGAACCTCCCGAATCAACTTATTTCTAATATCACTATGTAGAATACCACTATGTAGATTCCATATCCAAAGAACTAGGTTAATCCACTAGTCAGGTGGGTCATAATCAATTGAACAAACGTATGGTTGTGAAAATATCAATGCAAATTTCTGACCCATCAACTTATTTCTAATATCAAGGCACATCTATTGAATAGACCACCTTTATCTTCAGTCAGAAATATCTACATGGTGAGGTCCACCTGATGGCTTGGATATTTCAACTGTCTACCACGTCTGGCTTATATGGTGGCATGTTCATAAGTTAACTTGTACATGTTTGTGGTACTAGGAAGCTTTCCAACCCTAATCCTAACTAATTGGGGTTGGCAACATGAATTTATGTTCTCTACCATTCCACTCTATTGAGGGCCTTAAACTGCAATTAGATGGTAGGTCAAAAGTCTTTTCTCAATACCTCAATGCACATATTTTTGGGCCTTTCCCTTGCTCCCGGTAAACCATTGAGTTCTTGAATTTTGTGGTCCAATCTATCATTGCCATATGCATAAACATAACCTCATGAAAACATGTTTTTTTTTTTTTTTTTTAAACAGCCACTATAAGGTAGGATGCCAAATAAACAGTACATTGGGCCTTAGGAGCATTTTTCTCTTACATGTTTGATTGCTTTTGTCACGCCCTAAACCCAGAAATCGGATTCACAGGAATCCCGATGGCTGAATCCGGTGCCGACAGCCTCCATAGTACCCCATTCTCGACTCCTAATGTCCATATGCCAGGTTCCGATCTTGGGATCCTACAAGGAGGATTTTTTGGTACATTTAACTCGTAATAAGCATAACCATAAGATTATCCAATTCACAAGGCAACATCATCATCACATATCCACTAATATAATCATTTGAGTACAATGCTGAAGGGGAAATACATAAATCAAAAATCAAGCTCCAGGAAACCACTGCACGCTCCAAGCTCAATGTTGCTGCAACCTAACGCCACCTGCACGCATTGTATGTGGTTTATCTATGCTGTTCATTAATTTTAATAATATTTTTTAGTTCATGATCTCAAATTTTAGGTAGATTGAAGGCTCAAGGGGACCACACCATTTAAAATCATGTGAAGAAATGCCTAAAACATATTAAATCACTTAGTGGGGCCCACCTGAAGTTTTGATGCATATGAAATTTGGTCTGACTCCTCATCCAAATGGGACACACATAATGGATGGGTTGGATTTATGAACCACATCTCAGTGGTCCCAACAAATGATTATGAATATTTTAATGGAGGGTAACCCCTCTCAACTTTTGTATGTGGTGTGGCCCAAAAAAGTCACGGATTGACTTGATTTTTGAGCCCCAGGACCACCATGGAATGGTGCATCTAACTGATTGGGTACATTCATTTTTACAACTCATTTTAGCAATTGAGCCCCAAACTTAAAGCTATCCACAACTTAAGTGGACTACACCATAAGAAATAGTGGGGATAACGACATTCACCATCAAAACTTTTCTAAGCCCTAAAGTGATGTTTATTTGTCATCCAACCTATTCATAAGGCTGAAAGTCAAGCGGGTTGGGTCGGGTTGGTGCTCAACCCTAGCCCAACCCAAGGTCCTTGTACCTCAACCTTAACCCAACCCAACCCAACCTTGCGTTGGGAATTCTCAACCCAAGCCCAACCCAAGCAAGTTTGGTCGGGTTGGTCGGGTGAATACATGTTAATATTTTAATGATTACATTTTTTTATTATATTTTGATACACATCTTATTTTTTATATTTATAATTTTATTAATTATGTATGTTCTTATTTATCATAAAGAACTTCATTTATTCTAAACAAACAAGCTAAAATATAGGACAACTACTCATTTAAAAGTCGTGTTGTGTAGCACACAATCTATTTGGGAGAGAGAAATCCAACAATTCTTATTAGCTTGAGTCATAAAAAATGATGTGGACTAATGAGATCTGACAACACTGGAATTTCCTATGTCTTCGACACATACGATCTACACTCAATTATAATTTATAAGTAACTTATATATTGATCGGGTTCGGGTTGGGTCGGGCAATCCAAGACCTCAACTCGAGCCCAACCCAAGATTTATCGGGTTGGTGTTTGTATAGCCCAAGCCTAAGATTGTATACAATAGATCTTGCCCAAGCCCAACCCAATGTCGGGTCGGTTGGGTTCAACCGACCCAACTTTCAGCCCTACCTATTCATAAGGTTACAGGGACATACATAAAGGGAAAACATATATATCAAACTTGATCCAAAACATTTGTATCCCTCAAGAAACTTCAACAATAAGTGTTTAATTCACACTCCTATGTTGTCGTCTACTTAATCTTTGGATATGAGCTTGTACCCTAAAAAAAAGTACTAAAATGGATGGACAACATGAATAAGACACATAATTTGCGATAGGGCTCACAAAGTTTACTTAATATGCTATAGTCACTACAAGAAAGAGGGTTTTTAGCGATGGAACTTCTTTTCGTCGCTAAAAGTGACTTTTAAAGACAAAAGAAATTTTCGTCACTAAAAGTTTACTTTTAGCGACAAAACTGTAAATTCGTAGCTAAAAGTCACCTTTACCGATGAAAATTTTCGTTGTTAAAGGCTGTAAATAATTTTTCAAAAAAATCAAAAGGTTTACTTTTCGTAGCTAAAAAATGTGGATGAGACTTTTAGTGATGAAACTTTTCATCGCTAAAGGCTGTAAACAATTTTTCAAAAAAATCGAAAGGTTTACTTTTAGCTTCGAAAATTTTCGCAGCAAAAAAACATGGATGAGACTTTTAGCGATAAATATTTTCATCGCTAAAGGCTATAAACAAATTTTTTTAAAAATCGAAAGGTTTACTTTTAGCTACGAAAATTTTCATAGCTAAAAAACGTGGATGAGACTTTTGATGATGAAAATTTTCGTCACTAAAGGCTGTAAATAATTTTTCAAAAAAATTGAAAGGTTTACTTTTAGCTACGAAAATTTTCGTAGCTAAAAAACGTGGATGAGACTTGTAGTGACGAAAATTTTCATCACTAAAGGTTGTAAACAATTTTTAAAAAAAATCGATAGGTTTACTTTTAGCTACGAAAATTTTTGTAGCTAAAAAATGTGAATGAGACTTGTAGCGATGAAAGGCTGTAAACAATTTTTCAAAAAAAAATCAATAGGTTTACTTTTAGCTACGAACATTTTCATAGCTAAAAAACGTGGATGAGATTTTTAGTGACGAAAATTTTCATCGTTAAAGGCTGTAAACAATTTTTCAAACAAATTGAAAGGTTTACTTTTAGCTATGAAAATTTTCGTAACTAAAAGACATGGATGAGACTTGTAGCGACAAAAATTTTCGTCATTAAAGGCTGTAAACAAATTTTTTAAAAAATCGATATGTTTACTTTTAGCTACGAAAAGTTTTGTAGCTAAAAAATGTGAATGAGACTTGTATCGATGAAAGGCTGTTTGTAAACAAATTTTCAAAAAAATCAATAGGTTTACATTTAGCTACAAAAATTTTCATAGCTAAAAAATGTGGATGAGACTTTTAGCAACGAAAATTTTCATCGCTAAAGGCTGTGAACAATTTTGGTTTACTTTTAGCTACGAAAATTTTCATAGCTAAAAAACGTAGATGAGACTTTTGGCGACGAAAATTTTCGTCGTTAAAGGTTGTAAACATTTTTTTTAAAAATCGATACGTTTACTTTAGCTACAAAAAGTTTCGTAGCTAAAAAACGTGGATAAGACTTTTAGCAATGGAACATTTTGTCGCTAAAGGCTAAAACAATTTTTGAAAAAGATTGAAAGGCTTACTTTTTAGCTACGACAATTTTCATAGCTAAAAACGCTGATGAGACTTTTAGCTACGAAAATTTTTGTCGCTAAAGGTTGTAAACAGTTTTTTAAAAAAATCAAAAGGTTTACTTTTCGCTCTGAAAATTTTCGTAGCTAAAAAATGTGGATGATACTTTTAACTACGAAATGATGCGTCGCTAATGGGTATAAACAATTTTATAAAAAAATTGATGGGTTTACTTTTAGCTACGGAACTTTTTGTAGCTAAAAAACATGGATGAGACTTTTAGCTACGAAATGGTTCGTCACTAAAGGCTATAAACAAATTTACAAAAAAAATCAATGGGTTTACTTTTAGCTACGAAAATTTTCATAGCTAAAAAACGTGGATGAGACTTTTAGCTACGAAAAGTTTCGTCGTTAAAGGCTGTAAACAATTTTTGAAAAAAAATCGAAAGGCTTACTTTTAGCTACGAAAATGTTCGTAGATAAAAAACATGGATGAGACTTTTAGTTATGAAAAGTTTCGTCACTAAAGGCTGTAAACAATTTTTGAAAAAAATCGAAAGGCTTACTTTTAAATATGAAAATGTTCGTAGCTAAAAAACGTGGATGAGACTTGTAATTACGAAATGTTTCGTCGCTAAAGGCTTTTTAAAAAATATTCACACTGTTAGTTACATAAATTTTTGTAGCTAAAAAACGTTAATGAGACTTTTACCTACGAAATATTTCGTAGGTAAAATTTTTTTTTTTTTTTTTTAAATAAAATAAAAAATATTCCATCTCAAATTTCCTGATATACACTTGTTAGAATATAATTCATTATATTCTTCCTGATATACACCTGTTATATAATATATTTCATTATATTCACATTCACATTCACATCCATCTAAACCCAAACTACGTAAATTCATCCAAACATAAACTACATCCATCCAAACATAAGAAATCTTATAAAAAAAAAAAATGAAAAGAGAGAGAACATATGAGAGGTGATCCAGACAGATGAAAAGAAAAAAAAACCTTAACCTAAACCTAAACCTATAACCTATTAGGTTATAGGTTTAGGTTTAGGTTTTAGGTTTAGATTAAGGTTAGGTTATAGGCTATAAGTTTAGGTTATAGGTTTAGGTTTAGGTTTTAGGTTTAGATTAAGGTTAAGTTATAGGTTATAAGTTTAGGTAATAGGTTATGGGTTATAGGTTATAGGTTATAGGTTAAGGTTATAGGTTTTGGTTTAGGTTAAGGTTATAGGTTTAGGTTTAGGTTTAGGTTTAGGTTATAGGTTATAAGTTATAGCTTTAGGGAATTGAGAATAGGTTAAGGTTTAGGTTTAAGAAATCAGGTTCTGGTTCGGGTTTGGTATCGGGTTTAGGTTTCGGTTTTCAAGTTTAGGTTTAGGTTTACGTTAGGGAGTTGAGATTAGGATTAGGTGTAGGTTTAGGTTTAAGGATTTGAGATTACATTTAGGTTTTAGGTTTAGGTTTTAGGTTTAGGTTTAGGTTATAAGTGTAGGTTATAGGTTTAGGTCAAAGTTAGGTTATAGGTTAAGGTTTAGGGAATTGAGAATAGGTTAAGGTTTAAGTTTAGGAAATCGGGTTCGGGTTCGGGTTCGGGTTTAGGTTTGGGGTTTCCATTTTAGGTTTAGGTTAAGGAGTTGAGATTAGGATTAGGTGTAGGTGTAGGTTTAGGGATTTGAGAACACATTTAGGTTTTAGGTTTAGGTTATAGGTTTGGGTTTAAGTTATAAGTGTCAGTTATAGGTTCAGGTTTAAGTTAGGTTATAGGTTATAGCTTTAGGGACTTGAGAATAGGTTAAGGTCTAGGTTTAGGAAATCGGGATTGAGTTTTGGTTTGGGTTTTCAAGTTTAGGTTAGGGGGTTGAGATTAGCATTAGGTGTAGGTTTAGGTTTGGGGATTTGAGAATACATTTAGGTTTTAGGTTTAGGTTAAGGTTATAGATTTAGGTTAGGTTTAGGTTATAGGTTATAGGTTATAGCTTTAGGGAATTGAGAATATGTTAAGGTTTAGGTTTCGGGATCGGGTTTAGGTTTGGGTTTTCAAGTTTAGGTTTAGGTTTAGGTTAGGGAGTTGAGATTAGGATTAGGTGTAGATTTAGGTTTACGAATTTGAGAATACATTTAGGTTTTAGGTTTAGGTTTAGGTTTAAGTTTTAGTTTATAGGTTTAGGTTATAGGTTTAGGTTTGGGTTTTAGGTTTAGGTTAAAGTTATAAGTTTAGGTTATTGACTTATAGGTTATAGGTTATAGGTTTTGGTTTAGGTTAAGGTTATAGGTTTTGGTTTAGGTTTAGGTTTAGGTTTAGGTTAAGGTTATAGGTTTAAGTTATATGTTTAGGTTAGGTTTAGATTTATGTTATAGGTTATAGGTTATAGGTTTAGGGAATTGAGAATAGGTTAAGGTTTAGGTTTAGGAAATCGGGTTCGGGTTCGGGTTTAGGTTTGGGTTTTGAAGTTTATGTTTAGGCTAAGGAGTTAAGATTAGGATTAGGTGTAGGTTTAGGTTTAGGGATTTGAGAATACATTTAGGTTTTAGGTTTAGGTTTAGGTTATAGGTTTAGGTTTAGGTTAAGTTTAAGGTTAGGTTAGGTTATAGGTTATAAGTTTAGGTTATAGGTTATAGGTTATAGGTTTAAGTTTAGGTTATAGGTTTTGGTTAAAGTTTAGGTTTTGGTTATAGGTTATATGTTTAGGGAATTGAGAATTATTTAAGGTTTAGGTTTTGGAAATTGGGTTTGGGTTCGAGTTTAGGTTTGGGTTTTGAAGTTTATGTTTAGGCTAAGGAGTTTAGGTTTAGGGATTTGAGAATACATTTAGGTTTTAGGTTATAAGTGTAGGTTATAGGCTTAAGTTTAAGTTAGGTTATAGGTTAAGGTTTAGGGAATTGAGAATAGGTTATGGTTTAGGATTGGGAATTTGAGAATACATTTACGTTTTAGGTTATAAGTGTACGATATTGGTTTAGGTTTAAGTTAGGTTATAGGTTAAGGTTTTGGTTTAGGGATTTGAGAATACATTTAGGTTTTAGGTTTAGGTTTAGGTTTTAGGTTTAGGTTAAGGTTATAAGTTTTGGTTATAGGTTTAGGTTTAGGTTATAGGTTATAGCTTTAGGGAATTGAGAATAGGTTAAGGTTTAGGTTTAGGTTAGGGAGTTGAGATTAGGATTAGGTGTAGGTTTATGTTTAGGGATTTGAGAATACATTTAGGTTTAAGGTTTATGTATAGGTTTTAGGTTACAGGTTTAGGTTTAGGCTGTAAGTTATAGCTTTAGGGAATTGAAAATAGGTTAAGGTTTAGGTTTTTAAAATTGGGTTTGGGTTCGGGATCGGGTTTAGGTTTAGGTTTTCAAGTTTAGGTTTAGGTTAAGGAGTTGATATTAGGATTAGGTGTAGGTTTAGGTTTAAGTTATAGGTCATAACTTTAGGAAATTGAGAATATGTTTAGGTTATAGGTTTAGGGTGTGGTTTAGGTTAAGGGTGTGGTCCTTGTAAATACAGATATAAACACGGCCTGTTCAAATGGTCAGGCCCCTCCAATGCTGACCATAGGAAATGGACAGTTTCATCACGGTCATAACAGCAGTTCTCACCTTTCAGGGACCCCACTCATTCGGATAGCTTCGACGCACATCTGGATCTGCTCCATTAATTTTGAACAAATACATAAACACGGCCTGTCCAAATGGTCAGGCCCCTCCAATGCTGTCCATAGGAAATGGATAGCTTCATCATGATCATACCAGTGGTTCTCACCTTCTAGGGACCCTCACTCATTCAGATAGCTTCGACACACATCCGGGTCTTCTCCATTAATTTTAAGCAAATACATAAACACGGCCTGTTCAAATGGTTAGGCTACTCCAATGTTGTCTATAGAAAATGGACAGTTTTATCATAGTCATAATAGCGGATCCCACCTTCCAGGGACCCCCGCTCAACATCTGAATAGCTCTGACACACATCCGGGTTTATTCCATCAATTTTGAGCAAATACATAAACACAGCCTGTCCAAATGGCCAGACCACTCCAATGCTATCTATAGGAAGGACAAGCTCTTTATACCCGATGACCTACAGCTGATGAAAATTTTTAAGTAAATTCTACGAGGTTTACAGTAATCTTAGAGTACAGAAAATTTCTAAGTATGTGCATTTCAGTCCAAGTTATTTCTATAATCACGATAGCCTTGAGAGGGTTGATACGAGAGATGGGTTAATTGCAAAAGGGCTCATTAAAACTATATTGGGTTACCTTGTCGAACATAATGATTTCATGACCAACAAGATAACCCAATATAGTTTTAATCGGCCCTTTCACAGTCAACTCATCCCTCGTATCGACCCTCCCAAGGGTATCGTGATTAGAGAAGGAACTCTGACTAAAATGCATAGACTTTATTAATTTTCTGCACTCCAAGATTACTGTAACCCTCATAAAATGTATATTTAATGATGTATATAATAAGTGTATATAACATGAAATGGTACATGAGTGAGACAAGACATCGTAATGTTTTATATAGAAGCCAGAAATTGATAGGTTAAGATTATCCTATCAAGGAGATTCTTAGGTGTAGTCCATCTGCTGTTGGGACAAATAGGCATGAGTTTGGATTATTGGACCATGGGCCCCACCTATCATTAAAAACTAAGGATTAAAATTAATGTATTGGGTATCATATCATTCACCACAGATAAGGTGGCCATTTTTTAAGTGGCAGAAAATAATTTCTTTTACATTATAACACAAATAGTGGGGTACGATGTAATTCAAGTCACAATGTACTAAATTGGACATGTGGGGAGAGAGAGAGAGAGAGAGAGAGAGAGAGAGAGAGAGAGAGAGAGAGAGAGAGAGAGAGAGAGAGAGATATTATTTAAAAGTCTCTTTACTCATATGTGAGGGGAAATGGCAAAATATAAGTTTTTTTTTTAATCTTGTCTTCTGGTGTAGACAAAAAATTAAGAGCAGCATGAGGTGTGTGTGTGTGTGTGTGTGTGTCTATATATATATATATATAAAACAAAACAATTGTACTGGCTGTGAGATTCGACCCGAGTTTGTATGTGTGCATGGGTGTGTGTGAGTGTGCATTTCATTTCTTGTGGTCCCGCAGTCCTACCGGTCTAATTTCGATAACCCGCGACCTTCGGATTGTGCTTGTCGTCATCCTTAAGTCTAGTCATCTAGACCCGACTCGGATCGAGCTGAGACCTATGCCATTGCGACCACTTCGTCGTTGCGGTTCTGACGCCGCGTCTTGTGCATCCATCCGATGTGTGGATCATAAGTTGTGTACGTTTCATTCTATGGCCCTTAATTTTAATCATGTGGCCCACCTTGGAGTGGTGCATGTGGCTCACTCCCTCTTTTGCAGAAGTTCCAACACACACTACACACACCACCTAAATCTCCATAACTCACACTACCAAGACCTCACACACCACCCACACCTAACCTACCCTAGCAACATTGCTTCTAACACCCTACTACAATGATTACTCTTCTCTATCCAAGGCAAGAGAGAGATGATTGCTTGCCTTGAAATCTCCTTCCTCTCTTTTTCCCTCTCTTTTCTCTCCCTCACTCTCTCTCTCTCCCTCTCTCTTCTCTTCCTCTCCAGCAACTTTCTTCCATTTTTCTAGTCTACTTTTCCTCATATATCCCCTCATCTAACCATTGAAATAAGATCTCAACAATAGATCCATGTAACTTGGAGCTTGAAGACCATCTTGAAGGTGTTTGCTTGAAGACCTTGTAAGTGGGTGTGCTTGTACTTAGAATCTTAGGATATTCATTCTCTCTTATTTCTCTCCTTCACCTCATGCTTGAAGCATGGGGGGCCCACCAAATGATGGTGGAGGCCCCATGTCTTCTTGGATGTGGTCATTGGCCCATCATTTTGTGCATGCATTACTCATGGGTGAGGCTATTCTCCATGGACCCCACCATATTTTCTTTTCTTAGTTTGAAGGATCCTTAGGTCATCTAGACCCTTGATCCTTGGTGGAGATGGCATCTCCACCATTAGATTTTGATTTGAAGATGCATGCAAGGGTAGATCTTGTAATCCCATCAATATAGTGAAATGTGTATGCATGAGTGATGAGGGGAAGGGCCTCAATGTGGTGGAGACCCTTCCCTTATGGCTGAATCTTTATTTTTCTTTATTAATAATCTTCTGATCATGAGTGTGTGGCCCATCTTGTGGACTAAAAATATCCAGACCATCCATGGAGGGTGGACGTCCATGACAGTCCACCCTTGGACATTGGAGCCCCTAATCCACCTATATGGGGCACATGCAAGGGGTATTTTGTAATGAGAAGTGTATGGATATTTGTGGGCCCCACTGGGGTGGACCATACCATGATTTTCTTAGATTAAATCCCCTTTTAAATAGTATTTATATTTATTTATTTTCTGTTATATGTTGCTGTCCAGAACCATCTAGACAGATTTTTGGGTCATTTAGAGGCCAGATTTATGGGCATTTGGAGGATTGTTCGGTCTCATGTAATGTATGTTTCTTTAATGTGTAGACCCCACCTATAGTCATGCCAAATTTCAGCCCCAACTGACTTTCATTGGGGTCCCAAAGGTGTGGTCCAAGTGAGGTGGACAGTCTGGATTTTCTGCACTGTTCCAGCAACATTCAACCCTGAAAAGGTTGGATTTCTAAAATTTATTAAAATATCTGTGGGTATTTAAAAATTATAAAAATTTATATAGGGGTAGCACACTCATGGTAGGACCCACCTACAAAATTTTGGGGCCAATGGACGCCTGTACACACCATGGTGGTGGCTGGACTGGCCCATTATAATATGGTGTCCAGATCAGTCCGATTTTCAGGACAGATTAATTTCTTTAAATGAATTAAAATATTTATAGAGGTATAGAAATTCTAAACTTTTTTAAGGGTATGTTCCACTCATGGTAGGACCCACCTATCTAATTTCAGGGCCAATGTACCCCTATACACACCGTGGCGAGGGCCGGACTGGCCCACCATGTTGGGACGTCCAAGTCTGTCTGATTTTCTGAACAGTATATATTTTTTTAAATTAATTAAAATAATTAGGAATATCTAATAATTTTAGAATTTTGTAGAGGTGTGACCCACCTATGGAAGTATCACTCTGTAAAATTTCAGCCTAAAATGACCCCGTTTGGGCATCCAAAAGAATGGACCAAGATGGCTGGACTCCTAAATTTTTCTGCTGTGCAGTCCAGCAAATGCCTTGATAAAAACCATAATTCAAAAATATTTTTTCTGATGGTGGGCCACCTTTTTGGGTTTCCTCTCATTGTATGCATGATGAAGGACCTTGGCCCTCAATTTTCAGAATTTTAGTGGCCTTTGACCCATTCCAATTGATTGCCCAAATTTAGGACAGCAAGATGTTATAATTATGCTTGGCCTTAGGCTGAAATTTTAAAGAGTGGGGCCCACCACATTTATGAAGGTCTTAGAGGAAATAATTTATACTTTTAGTTCTTTAAATGTTGGGTTTAGTAAATTCACTTTTGAGGCCCACCACAGTTGAATTTAATTAGGTTCATGAATGTAGATAGTTGTTGAACTCTTTAAGCCCAATTAGACTGGAACTTTCCAGATAGGCCCATTGAACTCTTGGGCCATTTTTACCATACTATTGTATTGGGTTAGTGGGCCGGATTATACAAGTAGATGGGCCCTTGGTTTTCCACCAAATCAACTTTATGCTTGGGCCGAGTTGTAGGCCCAACTTACTTGACTAAGAGCATGACATTTGCCCATGTGGTTTGAGCAATGGGCTGCCCACTAGACCACCATAATATATGAGATTAGTGGCCTTTATGTTGGGCCCTAACCTTTCCCCTATGGGTCCATAGTAGTATATATGGGTTGGTTTATATGTGTTCTCCTTGGACCCATATTTTGGGTAGGCGTCGGGCCGCCCTTTCTGAAGCCCAACATGAGTGTTTGTGGTATGATTATGGCTGCTCATTTTTTATTTCTAATGTTACATGGGCCTTGCGCCTTGATCCATGATCAATTAGTGATGAGCTACCTCTTGGGGACCAATTGTGGTTGGATATTCACATTAGTGGCCCTAAGGTAGGCCCATGGGCTTCTATGGGTGGTTAAAGGCCCACCATATACCCTTACTAGGTCGTTTCATCTATTTAGGCCCATACCATTATTCTCCTCAGCCGCGTGGGCTACCTAGGTATATGGGCCCCCCACTAGAGGTTGTATTCCTTATGAGAAATTAGTTAAGTACCTAGACCCTTCATGGTTAGGTAGAGAGTTCATCTTCACCTTATTGGCACCCTTATTCATCTTCATAGCCCACTCCCATACACAGCATATGCAAGCTTGGTTGAGGTATGATTGACCATGGTTATGCCATTGTGTACGACATGTTGGTATCTCCCTAAGAGATGGATGCTTGGGACTGATGCATGGGTGATTGTGTGATTCATGCATCTGACATTGCATAACTTGTGGATATCCGCCCTTACTTCATCAGGGCTTTGCCTCCACAGGGGTATTCATGGATGGCTGTATGTGTGGACACTGAAAATATTAGTTGAGCATACTGAGTGCATAGGATACCCATGGGTGAAATTCTCAAAACTTTCATGGTACCAAGAATATGCTCCAACGCCATGACCGGGTGGAATACATGAGCGCACAAGGGCCTTATACCGTTAGGCTATGGCTCCCATTGTCGTGTAGTCGGTTGGATAGGGTTGTGGCCTTACCTTCTCGGTGTGTAGGGAGCATTGCTAGGCTGAGTCTGACCAGCTCGTAAATGGGTCCTCTACTGTCAGGTCTTGCTGATGATTGGTTTTCCACAGGCGTGTAGTGAGGTCTTTTATGCTTGTTTGACTGTGTTGGATCTGTATAGCGATAGTCATTCAATAGTGTAATGGACCCTGGTAATTTTCTTATGATTGAAAATGTACTTAACTTATAGTTTGAATATGAGCACTGACATTACTTGCATCGCATTAGCATTGACTGTGTAAGCCCCTTCATGCATTGGCTTGGTATGGTGTCCAGTACTCATCGCATCGTATTCATGATAAGACTTAGTAAAGCTAGTGATATTCTCATTGAGCATGTTTCCCTTCTCGCATCTCCTACTATTCTTCTGTGCACCACGTCACACACTTACACCACCCTCTAAGCTTTTATAAGCTTCTGCACGATTGATGCATGCAGGAGATTCTAGGCAAGCATCATAGCAGCAGAGCGTGGAGTAGAGCTAATCATTTAAGGGCTACAGTGTTGCTGACCTTTCTCTCTTTTTCTTTTATCTCATGTATGTCCTTTTGGACCTTATGGATAGTTATAAAAGTTTAAATTTATAGTGAATTTTACGATGTGTGCCTTTGTTATTCTCAGATGTACTCACTGTGATCTTGGGTATGCTCGTATTGATAATGATTATACTGTTATGAAAATCTTCCTTATAGGATCTCAGGATTGAAACCTGCCTCAGGAGCAGAGAATGGGGTACTATGGAGGCTGTTACGGCCAGAACCATCCTCGGGTCCCTTATGATTCCGGTTATCGAGTCTGGGGCGTGACAGGAGTTGGTATCAGAGCATAGCAGGTAATTCTAGAATGACTTAGGAAAACATCACATGTCTGCCATGAACATAGGGCAAGTAGTGTCCCGAGATCCTTCCTTTCGCTCCGTATTGAACCTGTAATTGTCCTGATTCCGTGTATCGTCATTATTTTGTAGACGATGTCACGTGGTCATGGTGCCCATGGACGAGGCACCCGAGGTACGTATCCTACTCGAGCACGTCCTGCTCCAGTAGTTGAGGATCCGATTCCTGAGGTCCCGATCAGGCCTGTTCCTCTAGTTGAGCCCGTAGCGCCTGTACCTCCAGTTGCTCCGGTTCCCCCATCTATTCCTCTGTCTCAGCCTGCTATTCTGGTTACAGAGGCTCTAGTTGCTCCGGTTCCCCCACCTATTCCCCCTCCTCAGCCTGATGTTCTAGTTACTGAGGCTCCTACCCCATCAGCTACACCTGTGCCTCCGCCCGAGGCGAGTGTCGCCCCTGCCTTTCCGACAGTACGTATAGGAGCTGATCATTTTCAGCAGTTGATGCACCTTGTTGCCACCACATTGCAGACCCTTCAGCCAGCTACCGCTGAGGTTTTCGGGCAGTCTGACTTACCGCGTACTAGTGCCATAGCCCGAGAGTTCTGACAGCGTGATCCCCTGAGGTTTAGTGGTGATCCTGACCCTTCTGCAGTCGAGGCTTGGCGCACTGAGGTTGTGAGGATTTTTGACACTATACAGTGTCCTGTGGGCTAGAGAGTATCCCTTGCGACATATCTCCTTCAGGGTGAGGCCCGTCATTGATGGTCATCCATATCTACGATGGTCGGACCTCAGTTCGTTTGGACATGGGAGGAGTTCGTGACCCGTTTCGACAAGAGGTTCTTCCCTGAGCATGTTCAGATCTAGCGGGCGATCGAGTTTGAGACCCTAGTGCAGGGTGATATGACTATATCTCAGTATGAGGCCCGTTTTTTGGCCCTATCTAGATTTGCTCCTCATCTCACCAGCAATGAGAAGATGAGGGCCCGTCGTTTTGTGACTGGATTGTGTCCTTCCCTTCGTAGCCGTGTGGTAGGGAATTGTTTGGAGACGTTCAACCAGGTTGTTCATCGAGCACTGGTTTATAAGGAGGAATGGGCTACGACCCAGAGATTGAGAGACAGAGTTTTGGTGGAGACCGGAAGAGGAGTGCACCAGCTGGAAGTTCCAGGCCGCACCGTCAGAAGAGACAGGGGCAGATCAGGATTTCAGCAGCCTGCGGTTCAGATCGTAGCTTCCTCCTCATCATCAGCAGCGCCAGTCGTTTTATCTTTCGGCCCCTTTTCTAGTGTATGCTTCAGCTATGGACAGGTCGGGCATCGGAGGCGTGAGTGCCCTCTCCCCATTCAGCAGTAGAGGCCACCACAGTTGCCTCCTTCTCGTCCTCCTTAGCAGCAGTAGAGAGCTCAGCTTCCACCTGTCACTCCCAGGGCTCCTCCTCAGCAGCAGAGGCAACTAGGCAGACCTCCTCAGCAGAGACAACAGCAGCAAAGAAAACACCAGCAGCGATAGTACCAGCCGCAACACTAGTAGAGGGGATATCCATATGTTGTTCGATCCTTGTGTCCAGTTTGTATAGCAGCCCAGCAGGCTCAGACTCAGGACCCTTAGTCTTCCGATTTGATTCCCCTACCAGCTCAGGGCCATTTTTATTCTGCATAGCAGGCGCCAGGTCAGGACCCGCGGTCATCGACCGGTGGAGTCATTGAGGGTGTTCTTCTTATTTCTGCTTGCATTGCTCATATTTTTTTTTTATTCTGATGCTTCCCATTCTTTTGTGACCGAGCATTTTTGCCGATTGACTGGTATTCCGTCGGAGCCCGTGTCTGAAGCCTTGATCGTTTTGACTCACATGAGGAAGTTTATGATATTGACCCATCGCTGTCCTTCTTGTCCGGTGTTAGTGGGCGAGATGTTCCTTCCTGCTGATCTGTTCGTGATGTCGATGGCAGGATTTGATGTGATTCTGGGTATGGATTGACTTGCGGAGTATCATGCCGTCTTAGACAGTGCTGCGAGGACAGTTACATTTCATATTCCAGGCTTGCCAGTGTTCCAGTTCGTCGGCGAGCCTAGAGGAGAGCCGTTATCTAGCTTCTTGGCTTCGGTCGTTGAGGATTCTGTGGCAGAGAGTATTGAGCAGCTTCCAGTCATTTGTGAGTACTCGAATGTGTTTTAAGACATTCTGAGTTTGCCGCCGCGTCGGCAGATAGAGTTTCAAATTGATTTGGTGCCCGGTACCGCGTCTATCTCAAAGGCCCCCTACCGGATGGCACCGTTGGAGTTGAGGGAACTGCAAGAACAGTTGGATGAGCTCCGGGAGTTAGGTTTCATTTGTCCCAGTAGTTCACCTTGGAGAGCCCCGGTATTGTTTGTGAAGAAGAAGGATGGTTCGTTGCGACTCTATGTAGATTATCGTGAGCTCAACAGAGTCACCATCAAGAACCGAAACCCGCTTCCCCATATTGATGATCTGTTTGACCAGTTGCAGGGAGCGCAGTATTTTTCTAAGATAACTTGGGTTTCGGTTACCATCAGATTCGGGTCCGAGAGGAGGACATTCCGAAGACCGCTTTTTAGACACGTTATGGTCACTTCGAGTTCCTGTTCATGTCATTTGGACTGACCAACGCACTCGCCATATTCATGCAGCTGATGAACGAAGTTTTTCGACCGTTCCTCGATCAGTTCATGGTGGTATTCATTGATTATATTCTTATATATTCGAGGAGCCATGAAGACCATGCCGAGCACCTACGGATTGTACTTGAGACCCTCCGTGCTCACCAGCTGTATGCGAAGCTGGAGAAGTATGAGTTCTGACAAGAGGAGATGAAGTTCCTCAGTTATGTGGTAACGAGGGAGGGTGTCACCGTGGACCCCTCGAAGGTTGATGTAGTGCGTCAGTGGGGCCAGCCCACGAATGCGTCTGAGATTCACAGCTTCCTTGGTCTAGCGGGATATTATTGACAATTTATCGAGAGTTTCTCCCGTATTGCAGCACCGCTGACCCGGTTGACGCAAAAGGGCGTCGAGTTCATCTGGAGTGATGCTTGCGAGAAGGCATTTACAGAGTTGAAGGATCGCCTCACGTCCGCTCCTGTTCTCACTCTTCTTGATGGGAGTGAGGGTTTTGTTATCTTTATTGATGCCTCTAGAGTTGGCTTGAGTGCTGTACTGATGCAGCACAGGAAGCTAGTGGCGTATGCCTCGCTCCAGCTTAAGGTCCATGAGCTAAACTACCCCACTCATGATTTGGAACTTGCAGCAGTTGTCTTTGCACTGAAAGTGTGGAGGCATTATCTATATGGGGTCAGGTTCTAGCTCTTCTCGGATCATAAGGGCTTGAAGTATATATTTTTGTAGACCGAGTTAAACCTACGATAGAGGCGATGGATGGAGTTGTTGAAAGATTATGATTTTGACCTTCAGTACCACCCGGACAAGGCGAACATGGTGGCAGATGCGCTCAGCCGTCAGTCACGAGGCCTGGTGGCACATATGATGGTTTGACAGTGGCAGATGCTCGAGGATGTTTCAGAGTTTGACTTTGAGTTCGGTCTGCAGTCTTCCATTGTTCAGCTTTCTAGCTTGTCGATTCAACCCTCCTT
This sequence comes from Magnolia kwangsiensis, assembly GCA_037074715.1. Taxonomy (NCBI): domain Eukaryota; kingdom Viridiplantae; phylum Streptophyta; class Magnoliopsida; order Magnoliales; family Magnoliaceae; genus Magnolia; species Magnolia kwangsiensis. The sequence continues at coordinate 184,617,552 of CM073572.1, read as the reverse complement.
GGTGGCTAGGGTGATCAAGGCTCAGCAAACGGATGAGTCACTTCAGGAGTACGAAGCAGAGGCCACCTCTGTGGAGCAGTCAGATTGACATATTGGTTCCGATGGTGGGTTACACTTCAGAGGCCGGTTGTGTGTCCCGGACGTTCCAGAGTTGCGTTGTGATCTGATGACCGAAGCATACCGATCGAGACTTACTATCTACCCAGGCTCAACGAAGATGTATCGTGATATGAGGAGGCAGTACTTCTGACAGGGGATGAAGCTCCAGATTACAAGTTTTATGGCCGAGTGTGACACATGCCAGCGTGTCAACGCCGATCATCAGAGACACCCTAGTCCCTTGCAGTCGTTGAGCGTTTCAGAGTGGAAGTGGGAGCACGTATCGATGGATTTCATCGCAGGTTTGCCGAGGACTCAGCGCAGTCACGATACCATTTGGGTTATCGTCGATCGTTTGACGAAGACGGCTCATTTCATTCCGGTGCGTGCTACCTGGTCGATGGATCGTCTTGCAAAGGTGTTCATTGAGGAGATTGTGAATTGCACGGTGTCCTAGTTTCGATAGTTTCAGACTGAGACACCAAGTTTACATCTCAGTTTTGGAGGAGTTTTCAGTAGGCGCTGGGGGTTACTTTGCATCTCAGCACCGCTTATCATCCGCAGATGGATGGGCAGACCGAAAGGGTCAACCAGATCCTTGAGGATATGCTCAGGGCTTGTGTGATCAACTTCATGGGCAGTTGAGATGAGCATATGCGCCTCACCGAGTTTGCATACAACAACAGTTATCAGGCGACTATCGGCATGACTCCTTTTGAAGCACTTTATGGTAAACCGTGCAGATCTCCTAGTTGTTGGACTGAGGTTGGAGAGCGTCGTATCTTAGGTCCCGAGCTTGTGTAGGAGACGTCGGAGGCTATTGATGTTATCAGGAAGAGGATGCACACAGCTCAGAGCCGGCAAAAGAGTTATGCTGATCATCAGCGCCAACCCCTTGAGTTCGTAGTCGGGGACATGGTGTATCTCAAGGTCTCGCCTATGAAGGGCGTGGTTCACTTTGGTGTGAAGGGCAAGCTCGTCCTAAGATTTATTGGACCTTTTGAGATTACCGAGCACGTAGGCGATGTGGCCTATAGGCTTGCCTTACCTCCTGAGCTGTCCATGATCCACGACGTGTTCCATGTTTCTATGTTATGAAAATGTGGGTTGGACACTATTCCCGTGATTGATTGGCAGCCACTTGAGGTCCATGAGGATACTTCTTATATTGAGCAGCCGATTCGTATTCTTGATCGGAAGGAGCAGGTCCTCAGGACAAAGGTCATTCCCTTAGTGAAAGTGCAATGGGGTCATCATTCAGAGGCTGAGGCGTCTTGGGAACGTGAGGCCGAGATTAGAGAGCGTTATCCCTATTTGTTTGATGATTGATTGATATATGATTGTTTGTATTACCTTCCTTATATAATGATTGTTATATGATGGTGGTGTTTTATCTTTTCTTCTGTCCTGAATTAGTCAATTTTGAGGAAGAAATTTCTTTGTTGGTGGGGAGGGTTGTGAGACCCGACCTGAGTTTGCATGTGTGCATGAGTGTGTGTGAGTGTTCATTTCATTTCTTGTGGTCTAGCGGTCCTACCGGTCTAATTTTGGCAACCTTTGACCTTCGGATTGTGCTTGCGATCATCCTTGAGTCCGATCATGTAGACCCGACTCAGATAGAGCTGAGACCTATGCCATTACGACCACTTCGTCATTGCGGTTCTGACATCGCGTCTTGTGCGTCCATCCGACGTGTGGATCATAAGTTGTGTATGTTTTATTCTATGATCCTTAATTTTAATCATGTGGCCCACCTTGGAGTGGTGCAATGGCCCACACTCCCTCTTTTGCACAAGTTCCAACACACACTACACACACCACCTTAATCTCCATAACTCACACTACCAAGACCTCACATACCACCCACACCTAACCTACCCTAGCAACATTTTTTCTAAATCCCTACTACAATATTTACTCTTCTCTATTTGTAACACCCCAGATTTTTGCCAACCTGGGGTTAGATGTCCTTAGGCAATGGTTAAACTAAAACACCTGGAAAATCGCTCAGAACCCAATTCCATAGCCAAAGAAATCACTTAGGATTAATTCCTTTAGAAACTAAGCATGAGTTAGCTAGCGCAACGCTAGAGTAGCTGAGAAATCGTCCCTGATCACTTTAAATACGTTCTACAAGACCCAAAACTTATAGAATCAATGGTGCTATAATACCCTGAAACCTCGGATCAAACTCTAAACTGGTTTGCTCTTAGGAACTCTTTGAAACTTTGTATTGGATCTAGACCGCGCGTCGAAAGTCCGATACCGACAATCTTAGACCGTTATAACCGCCTATCTGGACTTGACAATCATTTCGAAAATCAAGTCCAACCGACATTCACAGGCTATTTCATTGAGCCTGGAGTGAAGAGAGTGAGAATAGGGTTACATTTGAAATTTGAAATTCAAATCTGGCACACGAATTGACGCGTTAGTATTAAGCGTTCTGACCATCAGAATTCAGCCAAATTACACCCTTGGATCAGAAAAAAATTTCTATTTCATATCATGAGACTTGTAGGCCTGATCTACGTACGGTGACCGCTGAACTGAAACTGGACCGCCACGTGCGATCTACGAACACTACTGGTCTGAAAATGGGATGTGAGCGACATCCGACATGCATGAACTTAAGTCCGATCGCGTTCGGCCAGGGGACCACCAGAAATGCCTTTTTAGACCGAAACAGCCCCGATTTGGTTGGGTATCAAGTAAACCTTGTTCCCAAGCCTATTTTAGGTGAGTTTTAGGTTATAAAAGGGGCTTAAACCCTCACTTCTCTCACCCATCCGAATTTGCTAGAAACCCTAGCAAGAGTGAGAGAGAAATGAGAGTTTGTGAGAGAAGGTGGGAGAGTTTTTTCTGCTGTTGCACTACCTGCTGCACGTGTTTAAGCCAAGCAATAAAATCACTTTCCCGGTGATTTCACCGCGATTCTAGGTAAGAAAATATCCTAAATACTTGCTGATTTGAGGTTCCGTCAATTCTATAGCGAAGTAGCTTATGGATCTTGTGTATTAGGTTGCCTATTCGCCGTAGATGAAGCGTATACGATCCGTTCGAATTAATACGCTTCTAGGAGAAAAGGTGCGGATTTTAGACGCTTTGAGTGACTGTTTCCAACGCTTTCAATGTCGTTTAATAGTAGATTATCGACGGCAACGCCGTTTGACATGTACAACCTGCTGTCCGTTTCCTGTTTCGTAAGCAGATGAAGAATATGAGATTTAGGGCATTTTAGTCATTTGTAGGAAATACTGTTTTCATCCATATTTTGCTGATGTGATTGACATGACTTCTTGTCGCATTAGGATACTAGGAATGCGTGCATAATTAGTTTGGCAACGAGATTCGCCTAAATGCGCACTTTGAGTCGACATACTATATGTAGACTTAAGGGTGTAGACTAAGTGTTTGTATAAATGTTTGTATTAGTATGTATTGAATTAAATGGTGTTATGAATTAGTTTGAGATTGAATTCTCAAATGATATGCTGATGTAAATGATTTTCTACATGTTGGCTATATGCATGATTTCATTATATGAATGAAATGCAAGTGTTAGATGATTCACTCAAGTTGTATGTTATAACATGTGTTAACATGCTCACATGGTTGTATTTCATTTCCATTACTCTTACATGATTGCTGATGTGAATTCATAAATGTTTGGGGCTATACCTAGTCCAGGCAGTCGGCAACCGAGCAAGTTCGTGGTTGGCTTATCTTTGCCACGAACGACGCGTTGATGAACGCGAGTCGTGTTTTGGAGTTGGTAGCAGTGGTTAGGCCACACGAGGTGTTTTACGCAATTCATGTTGTTCGACTTGAGATGTGCTCGTGCTAGTCGAGCCCGTCAAGTAACCCGACTGGCCATTGTATGTTCACCCTGTATGAGTCATAACTGCTTGAACCTAGGGTACTGAACTTACCATTGTAAACCCTGTCAATCATGGTACCTTGATCCATAAAGACTCATGAGCCGGGCACGGTGGTATGGAACACCGTGGTCGAGCTGTCCCAAAAACTTGTTCACTCCCCAAGTGCAGGGTTGTGATGTAGTAATAACTCGGTAAGACCGAGGTCGAATCTCAAGGGACTGAAACTTGTACGTTATCTAAAATTAACTGGAAATAGAACTAGAATGAGATGAAATCTGAATTGAATTATAAATTGAGGAATAATTGTAAACTATTAATCTAAAACTTATAAGAGAAATCAGAGGTAAGGAAACTAGGGATTCAGAGGATCCACTTGTAGAGATCAGAGAGATCTTATGTCAGCTTTAAGAATCATGGAATTTAACTGAACTGTCGTTGATATAGTTTCAAAAAGATGAGAGGTATATGAATTAGAATGGATTCCATCACCAAACCATGCCTAAGAGACTATGGCAAACAATAGAATTAAACTAATTACCAACCCATCACATGTATGCAAGTTAGGAAGGGTACCGACATCCAACCATGCCCAGGAGACTATGGTGAACAACAGGGCTTCCTGACATCATAAACATTAAAGATAACGGAAATATTCAAAGCCATTGTAGACCCATTGTAATTTCAGTCACAACAGACCATTAAAAACCTAAAACATTCCCATAATAATTAACTAAAATCAACGTCAATTCATGTATTAAAATTAAAATAAAATCAAATCTCCCATCTCACTACAAGCTTCACCTCTTAGCCCTAGCTAAGAGGTTCAGCCCGCTATGACCGGGTTAAATCTCATAATAAAAGAAAAGAAAAGAAAATACTCTCTCCCTCACGTCTGCTTCAAGTCCCTGCCCGAGCCTCCACGTCTCTCTTTTTCTTCCTTCCTAGACCTGAATGAATGCTCCCCACGTCCAAAACCTCCTTTTATAGCTGCTGGAAGGCTGGAATCAGTGACAGAGTTGTAGTAGGACACGGAGTGCAATTTTCACAGCCAAGTTCGATGCCTCGAAATACGCCACTTTTCTCGCTCAAATTTCAAAGAAACACAGTCCCATAGTACTTTCTTGGGTTCTCTACATGATAGACAGTTCAGATCTGCCATATGATCAAAGATGGTGGCCCAAAACTGCCTGAAAAAGTTAGTTTTCGTAGATGTGTGAAACCTTTCGCACCATTTCACTGTTGTGATCGGTGGACCCCACAGAAGCATTTTCTGGAAAATTCACCCCATCCATTAGATTCAGAATGAAATTTCAGTAAAGAATGGGTGGTTTTGAACGTCCATTGGCATGTCCCAGAGAAGAAATAACTAAAAGATCAGATTTGAACGCTACCGGGCAGCTTTTTTGTGGCCTCTGTATCTCCCACGTGTGCACGCATGGGTGAAAATTGTCAACATATTTTTGTAGCATTCGAGCCCCTCTACACGGTGAACGGGTCAGATTTTTCGTACGGTCAATGGGTAGGGCCCACAACCGTCCGCAAAAACAGCCAATGGCCTGCGTTACGCAGTGTGTAAATTTTATTTTTTTTTAAGAAGAAAGTCGGTCAGCGTCTTGCTGACCGACTTGACTCGTTTGGTGCACAACGAGTGCACATGTGCACTGTACACATGCTACACTGGATGGGCTCTATTATGATGTTTATAAGCAATCCAGTCCATCCATCTCGTAAATCAGATCTTTTTAACAGTTGAGACAAATTTTGAGGCATATACGGATAGTAGGTGGGCTCCAGATCGAGATTTAAGGGGCTGATCTACTCGTTAGGCTACTTCCACAATGATCCAATGGATGATTTCTGACGTGTACGGTTAATTTATGGTTCTCAGGCCACGTATGAAGTTTCGAGCCGAACGGATGGTGGGAAACATGTGATCTTACATTTTGGATGAGTTTTAAGCCACTTGAACTTCAGTTTCTTAATTTGCTCAGATTTCTGACCGTGTATATCTGTCAATCTTGGTCCCCTGGAGTGTGTCCCATGCTTTTGGTGAATTTGAAATATTAAATCCATGCATTTAGTATCCTACTTCGATCCAAGCTTGTAAAATCAACCTGCAACATAAACACGATTAAATCAGCCGTTAAACACTATTATGCTCGTAAATCCAGACAATATTTGGGGTCTTATATGCACTATTTGACCCTCAACACAACTCCCAACCAGCATTTTACTAGTCCCGAGCAAAGTATGCGAAAAATAAGTTGAGAATTATAGGAGAACTTTCTATGAAATCGAGTGAGATTTTGAACAAAATACGAGAAATTTAATATCCATGAATGTTAGAAATTATTTTCTCCTGAGCTCAAGCACACGGTAGACTTCATAATCAAGTGTAAAGCATTAATCCATCAATTAGAAAAATTTTAAACATTGAGATCCATGGATGTATAGTCTAATCTCAGCTTATCATCATTAAGAGATCCAATCGTCAGTTTCATGATATCATTGGTAACCAACAAGAAAATTCATGACAACCAAAACCTAATCCAAAACTTGCCTCATAGATTAGCCTATTAACTTGTGATTTTTCTGTTCAAAGTAATGCCAAGGGAGGGGAATCAAATCCTCACCTATAGGGAGCAAACCTATGGTGAAGATCGTACACCTGACTCTTTTTAGATATCATTCATGGGGAATTAACTCCACACCTATAGGGAGTAAACCTATGGTGAAGATTAATTATCCAACCTTTCCAATTTTTATACCATGATGGCAAGATATTTCAGGCTGGTTTCTTTCGTGCTTAGTGATTACCAAATTAACCCTTCAATGTCAGACTGAAATCTTAATGTGAAGCAAGACGTGTCCTGAAATCATGATTCAATCAATGTTTACAACTTCTAATCATGGATTAATAATTCACTTAACTATGAAATCTAACAGATACGGAATCCAAGAGTCATAAATCCACCATTATGTATCTTAAAAATCTAAATTAGGGATATCTGTCAAAATCATTTCGAATTTGTAGGAATTTTCAGAAAAATTTTTTAAAAAATTTCACAATTTTTGCTCAAGACCAAGAAAATACTGATTAGGAAACCTAATCTCTCACCCCCAACCTAAAATCTACATTGTCCTTAATGTAAAAGATATGAGCATGGAACAACAAAAGTAAAGTGATGGAAAGATAGTACCTGGATAACGAATCAAGAGAGAGACTTTCTAAGAGATCATAGCATGGAAGCTGGTTAGCATGAGAGAAAAAAGAAAAACAAAAATGACGAAAATAAAATCCTACCTATACTACTTTCGCAGGTGCTCTCGATTGCATTTAGCGTATGCAACAAGCCTTTAAACCCCTAGGTTACCCCTAGTGGACGAGTTGTAGTCTCGTGAGGGTTTGCAGTAATGTTACCCACAAACATTGAATCATCTAACTAGAAAAATGAAATGAAAAGCTAGGTTGCCTCCCAGGAGCGCTAAATTTAATGTTTTCAGCCAGACAAATAAAGCAACAATCCTAGTCCTATGAAAGCGATAACCCTACCTATACCTCCATCAAACTAGGAGATTAGTCCTGGTAAACAGGAGCAATCAGAGGCATGAACATGTCCTCTAAATCAAATGTCTCTACAAATGGCTTTAATCGATGTCCATTTACTTTAAACTCCTTGCCATTGTCGGGATCTCTTATCTCGATGGCCCCACGAGGATAAGCAGTAACAACAATGTAAGGGCCGGTCTAACGAGATCGAAGCTTACCCGAAAAGAGATATAGTCGAGAGTCATACAAGAGGACTTTCTGACCTGGCGTGAATGATTTCCGTAAAATATGTTGATCATGAAACGCCTTCAATCTGTCCTTGTAAAATTTCGAGTTTTCGTACGCATCGTTCCGAATTTCTTCAAGTTCATTTAATTGAAGTTTGCGTAGCGAGCTAGCGTTGTCCAGATTGAAATTCAGATTTTTGATCGCCCAGTATGCTTTATGTTCCAATTCCACAGGAAAATGACAAGCCTTTCCGTAGACAAGTCTAAAGGGAGATGTTCCAATAGGAGTTTTAAAAGCAGTACGGTACGCCCATAAGGCATCAGTCAATTGAATTGACCAGTCCTTACGATCAGGGTTAACCATTTTCTCTAGGATATATTTGATCTCTCTATTGGAAATCTCAGCTTGTCCACTTGTTTGTGGATGGTATGGGGTGCTCACCTTATGCGAGATACCGTATTTCTTCATTAAACTCTCGAATGGTCTATTACAGAAGTGTGAGCCCCCGTCACTAATGATGGCTCGAGGTGTTCCAAACCGCGACAGGATATTTTCTTTCAAAAATTTAATGACCGTGTGATGGTCATTTTTGCGGCACGGAATTGCTTTGACCCATTTAGTGACATAGTCTACGGCGAGCAAAATATACAGATTTTCAAGTGATTGGGGGAATGGTCCCATGAAATCAATGCCCTAATAATCAAATGCTTCTATAATAAGGATGGGATTCAAGGGCATCATATTTCGACGGGACAATGCTTCCAATTTCTGACAACGCTCACAAGCCTTGCAAAACTCATGAGTATCCCTGAACATAGTGGACCAGTAGAAGCCATACTGTAAAATCTTGGCCGTGGTCTTTTTAGCAGAAAAGTGACCACCACAGGCCTGTGAATGACAGAAGGAGATGACACTCTGATGCTCATCGTCTGGTACGCATCTCCTTAAGAGTTGGTCTGGACAATATTTAAACAAATATGGATCGTCCCAGAAAAAGTTACGCACCTTGGTAAAGAATTTCTTTTTATCTTGTGACGTCCAGTGTGTCGGTATGGCATCTGTAGCAAGATAATTAACAATATCAGCGAACCAAGGTGAATGGGAGACTTTAAACAGTTGTTCATCAGGGAATATGTCATTGATATGGGTCGCCTCAAGAGAATCAGAGGTATTAAGGCGAGAAAGATGATCGGCCACTACGTTCTCTACTCCCTTTTTGTCTTTAATTTTCAAATCAAATTCTTGGAGTAGAAGGATCCATCGTATCAGGCGAGGCTTAGAATCATTCTTAGAAAGAAGATACTTAAGTGCCGCGTGATCTGTGTAGATGATGATCTTGGATCCGATCAGGTAGGACCTAAATTTGTCCAAGGCGAACACTATGGCCAAGAGTTCCTTTTCCGTAGTCGAGTAGTTCACTTGGGCAGGATTTAGAGTCCTACTTGTGTAGTGAATAACGTAAGGCCGCTTATCTTTTCTCTGGCCTAGAACCGCTCCAAGAGCATAATCAGAGGCGTCGCACATAAGTTCAAAAGGAATACTCCAGTCGGGTGGCTGCATGATAGGTGCAGTGGTTAACATGCCCTTAAGCTTAGTGAAAGCTTCTTGGCATTGCTCAGTCCATTCGTATGGTATATCCTTTTGAAGAAGATTACATAAAGGATGAGAGAGGAGACTAAAGTCCTTTATGAATCGTCTGTAAAAGCCTGCGTGTCCTAAGAAGGATCGCACGTCTCTGATATTCTTAGGTGGAGGTAGGTTAGAGATAAGATCAATTTTTGCCTTATCTACCTCGATTCCTTTAGACGAATGATATGCCCAAGGACAATTCCCTTTTGAACCATAAAATGACACTTCTCCCAGTTAAGTACCAAGTTTTTTTCTTCACATCTTTTCAGCACACATTTAAGACTTGCTAAGCATTCGCTGAAAGATGAACCAAAAACAGAGAAGTCGTCCATGAAGACCTCTAGATATTTTCCCACCATGTCAGAAAAGATACTCGTCATGCATCGCTGAAAGGTGACAGGGGCATTACATAACCCGAATGGCATCCTTCTGTAAGCAAAGCTGCCATAGGGACATGTAAATGTGGTGTTTTCCTGATCCTCAGGGGCGATTTCAATCCGATTATAACCTGAATACCCGTCAAGGAAACAATAATAGGAATGACCAGCTAGCCTTTCCAGGATTTGATCAATGAAGGGCAAAGAAAAGTGGTCTTTTCTTGTGACGGTATTCAGCTTTCTGTAGTCAATGCACATTCTCCAACCAGTAGTAACTCTGGTCGGCACGAGTTCATTATTGGCATTGGCTACGATAGTGATCTCGGACTTCTTAGGAACCACCTGAGTTGGACTCACCCATTGACTATCGGATATGGGATAAATGATCCCCACTTCCAATAGTTTGAGAACCTCGGCCTTAACCACTTCCTTCATGTTTGGATTTAGTCTACGTTGTGATTGCCGAACAGCCTTTGCATTGTCCTCAAGATATATACGGTGAGTACAAATCTATGGGTTAATTCCCTTGAGGTCTGCTATCGTCCATCCAAGAGCTCCCTTATGCTCAATGAGAGTAGATATCAGCATACTCTCCTGTTCTTTCTCCAGATGAGTAGAGATCACCACCGGATATGTCTCATCTTGACCTAAATAGACATATTTTAAATCAGAGGGCAAAGGTTTTAGGTTAAGCTTTGGGGCTTGAGGTTAGACGGTAGAGGCACTACATCAGTTTGGGGCAATTCTTCAATTTGTGGCCTCCACCAGTTAACTTCAAGTACCGGTGCAGTATCAAGCATGGCACACGTCTCCCTAATTATATCATTATCAAGATCATGGGAGTGGGCCAGGAACGTCTCTAGAGGATCAGAGGATAAGGTGAGAGGTGTTCTATCTTTCACAAAAGAATCAATTATGTTAACATCGTGGAAATCGTCATCATCCTCTGAGTTGCTGCCGTTATTAAAAAAGATATTCGATTCTAATGTCAAATTTCCAAAGGACATAGTCATGACACCATTCCTGCAATTGATAATTGCATTTGAAGTAGACAGGAATGGGCGACCAAGAATGACGGGAATCTGAGTGCTCGTGTCATTGATGGGTTCAGTGTCCAAGATGATAAAATCAACAGGGTAGTAGAATCTATCCACCTGAACCAACACATCCTCGATGATCCCTCTTGGTATACGAACAGAATGATCAACAAGTTGTAGTGTGGTTCGAGTGAGTTTTAATTCACCCAAACCTAACTGTTGGTATACCAAATAGGGAATCAGATTGACGCTCGCTCCTAAGTCAAGAAGTGCATGATCAATTTGATAGTTCCCGATTACACATGATATGGTTGGGCAACCGGGATCTTTGAATTTTTACGGCACATCTTGTTTTAGGATGGCACTCACTTTATCAGTCAAGGAGATCTTCTTTTGAACACTTTTCCTTCGTTTGGTAGTGCATAAGTCCTTTAGAAATTTAGCATATAAAGGAATCTATTTTACAACATCAAGCAGAGGAATGTTGACTTTCACTTGTTTCAACACCTCTGGGATATCCTGAGAGTTAGATAGACGTTTTGGTTCAACCAACCGTTGGGGAAACGGAGCAACTGGCTTTTCTAGAGGTTCCGGTTTAAATTTTTGTGGGGCGCCACTAGATCCATCATTGTTGTACTCTTCTGGTTCTTGAGGCTTTTCGGGCCTCACCGGAAGGGTTTTATCAATAACCTTCCCACTCCTAAGAGTGGTGATGGATTTAGCGTGCCCCATTTGATTTGAAGAGCTGGGATCACCTGTCTCGTATTGCGGTTTCAGATTAGGGAGTGATTGTGCAGGGAGCATCCCTTTTTTCATAGCCGTCATACGTGAATCTATTTTTTGCATAAAATATGAAATTCCTTGTATTGTCCGAGCCAGCTCCTGTATGGAAATTTGAACCGATTCTTCTTGAGGTTTTCCCTGATTTGGATTTTGATTAAAGAAACCTTAAGGGGTAGCAGTTTGTCCGTTCCTCCAACTAAAATTCGAATGATTTTTTCAGCCAGGATTGTACGTATTAGAGGGTGGTCCATTGAAAGGTCTTTGATAGTTATTTACGGCATTAGATTGTTCATTCAATACTTCTCGAAAGGCGGGTATTGAAGGATAATTTTCAGTAGTATGAATGTTGCAATCAAAGATGCCGCAAAAACTTTCATTAACCTTTTCCTTCCTTCCTTCCATGGCCTCAAATTTTCTGGTGAGATTGGCCACCTTAACGTTAAGATCATTATCCTCTTTCAGGAGATATATTCCTCCTTTTTCCCTTAAATGAGTCGGCCTAGACGTAGTGTTCGTCCTTGGGTAATAGTCCCATGATTGTGTTTTTTCAGCGAGACTATCGAGGTAATCCCATACCTCGTCGACATTTTTATTTATGAATTCTCTGTTACATATTGTCTCGACCATTTGGCGCATGGAAGATGTTATCCCATCATAGAAAAAATTTATAATGCGCCATATTTCAAAGCCATGTTGTGGGCATGCATTAACCAGATCCTTGAACCTTTTCCAACATTAGAAGAATGTTTCATCTTCCTTTTGGGCAAAGTTCATGATTGCTCTCCTGAGGGTAATTGTCTTATGATGTGGGAAAAATTCCTTTATAAATTCCCTCTGCATATCATTCCATGTGCCAATGGATCTAGGACACAATGAATGTAACCAAGTCTTGACTTTCTCTTTCAAGGAAAATGGAAAGAGTTTCAGCCTCATAGTATCCTCAGATACATTAGGAAAGTATAAGGTGCCTATGATTTCATCGAACTCTTTTAGATGGAAGTATGGTTCTTCAGACTCAAGCCCATGGAACTTAGGAAGGAGTTGGATAACCCTTGGCTTGATGTCCATATGTCCTGCATTCTCAGAAAAAATCATACATGAGGGCGTACTCACCCCCATCGATTGTAAATAATCTCGTAAAGTAGGAGGCGGGGGTGCCTGATGCACCTCATTCTCATCATGTACTTCCTCAACCCTTGGTTGGGGTAGTGCTTGAGGTTGATTTTCAGCTATAACGTCCTCTAACTCAGGAGAATTCAAGTGGTGTCTAGTCCTGCGATGGACAGTCAACTCCTCAACTAATCCTCCTTCAGTCACGAGACGTCGAGTGTTGTCGTGTGCCCACTGGGGCATAAAACATACTCAACCCTCAAATTCTAACTTAGACCTAAGAGAAAGGAAATAAAAATCTAGGAAAAGGGAGGGTTGGAGAGAAGTTACCAAATCGGAGTTCCTAAGTTAAAAACCTGCAAAACAAACCAAAATAAGTTAGTTTCTAAGAGTAGAAAGTCCTAATTAAAAATAAACTAATTTCTAGAGAAAATAAGAAATTCCAAAGAGAGAAGAATTAGAAAGAGCTTACTAAATTAGAAGCTTCCTACAAAACAGAAAAATTGGGTTAGTTTCTAAACAAAAACTTATAGAAAAATTCTAAAACAAGAAACACGGTTAGGATTCCTAAAAAGAATTAGAATTAGAATCTCACTAAAAAGAAGAAATAAATCTTAATCTAAATCTATAATAGAAAGAAAGAATCTAAGACAAAATTTACTAATTTAGAAACTATCTTAGAAGCCTATAAAACAAGAAAGACAAGTTAATTTTTAAAAATTAAGAAAATCTAAACCTAATCTTAAACTAATCTTAAAACTAATTAATTTCAGAAAAACGTAACCAACAGTCCCCGGCAACGGCGCCAAAAACTTATTCACTCCCCAAGTGCAGGGTTGTGATGTAGTAATAACTCGGTAAGACCGAGGTCGAATCCCAAGGGACTGAAACTTGTACGTTATCTAAAATTAACTGGAAATAGAACTAGAATGAGATGAAATCTGAATTGAATTATAAATTGAGGAATAATTGTAAACTATTAATCTAAAACTTATAAGAGAAATCAGAGGTAAGGAAACTAGGGATTCAGAGGATCCACTTGTAGAGATCAGAGAGATCTTATGTCAGCTTTAAGAATCATGGAATTTAACTGAACTGTCGTTGATATAGTTTCAAAAAGATGAGAGGTATATGAATTAGAATGGATTCCATCACCAAACCATGCCTAAGAGACTATGGCAAACAATAGAATTAAACTAATTACCAACCCATCACATGTATGCAAGTTAGGAAGGGTACCGACATCCAACCATGCCCAGGAGACTATGGTGAACAACAGGGCTTCCTGACATCATAAACATTAAAGATAACGGAAATATTCAAAGCCATTGTAGACCCATTGTAATTTCAGTCACAACAGACCATTAAAAACCTAAAACATTCCCATAATAATTAACTAAAATCAACGTCAATTCATGTATTAAAATTAAAATAAAATCAAATCTCCCATCTCACTACAAGCTTCACCTCTTAGCCCTAGCTAAGAGGTTCAGCCCGCTATGACCGGGTTAAATCTCATAATAAAAGAAAAGAAAAGAAAATACTCTCTCCCTCACGTCTGCTTCAAATCCCTGTCCAAGCTTCCACGTCTCTCTTTTTCTTCCTTCCTAGACCTAAATGAATGCTCCCCACGTCCAAAACCTCCTTTTATAGCTGCTGGAAGGCTGGAGTCAGTGACAGAGTTGTAGCAGGACACGGAGTGTAATTTTTACAGCAAAGTTCTGTGCCTCGAAACACGCCACTTTCCTCGCTCAAATTCCAAAAAAACACCGTCCCTTAGTACTTTCTTGGGTTCTCTACATGATAGACAGTTCAGATCTGCCATATGATCAAAGATGGTGGCCCAAAACTGCTTGGAAAAGTCAGTTTTCGTGGATGTGCGAAACCTTTCGCACCATTTCGCTGTTGCAATCGGTGGGCCCCACAGAAGCATTTTCTGAAAAATGCACTCCATCCATTGGATTCAGAACGAAATTTCAGTCAAGAATGAGTGGTTTTGAACATCCATTGACGTGTCCCAGAGAAGAAATAACTAAAAGATCAGATTTGAATGCTACCGGGTAGCCCTTTTATGGCCTCTGTATCTCCCACGTGTGCACGTATGGGTGAAAAGTGTCAACATATTTTTGTAGTATTCGAGCCCCTTTACACGGTGAATGGGTCAGATTTTCCGTACAGTTAATGGGTAGGGCCCACACCATCCACAAAAACGGCCAGTGGCCTGCGTTATGCGGTGCGTAAATTTTTTTTTTTTTTTAAGAAGAAAGTCGGTCAGCGTCTTACTGACCGACTTGACTCGTTTGGTGCACAACGAGTGCACATGTGCACTGTACACATGCTACACTAGATGGGCTCTATTATGATGTTTATGAGCAATCCAGTCCATCCATCTCGTAAATCAGATCTTTTTAACAGTTGGGACAAATTTTGAGGCATATACGGATAGTAGGTGGGCTCCAGATCAAGATTTAAGGGGCTGATCTACTCGTTAGGCTACTTCCACAATGATCCAATGGATGATTTCTGACGTGTACGGTTAATTTATGGTCCTCAGGCCACGTATGAAGTTTCGAGCCGAACGGATGGTGGGAAACATGTGATCTTACATTTTGGATGAGTTTTAAGCCACTTGAACTTCAGTTTCTTAATTTTTTCAGATTTCTGACCGTGTATATCTGTCAATCTTGGTCCCCTGGAGTGTGTCCCATGCTTTTGGTGAATTTGGAGCATTAAATCCATGCATTTAGTATCCTACTTCGATCCAAGCTTGTAAAATCAACCTGCAACATAAACACGATTAAATCAACCATTAAACACTATTATGCTCGTAAATCCAGACAATATTTGGGGTCTAATATGCACTATTTGACCCTCAACAGCTGTCGGCCTACGCTGGGGCCACAAACCTCCCCGTAGTGACCAGTGAGCATCCTACTCTGATCTGATTATGGTGGTATGGGACACTATATTCTTGCTGTCGGCCTACACTGATCAGGTGACGAGCCCTTTATAGTGACCTTGAGTTTATCCTGACACCACATGAGGGCGACGAGTCTTGATGTAGTCTTAAGGATATAATAGGCCTGTATTGATAAGGTGATGGGGGAGAGGAGCAACGAGTGCGTGCAACAGCCCTGCCAGCCCTTGCAGCGACCTATAAATATAACATCGTATGAGATTACTAGGAGTGACGACCTTAGACAGGATCTGTGTTGGGATTGATATAAGGGAAGTACTTTAGTTTTCTAATCCTGCTGTTTGAATGGACTACTAAATAACTCGGTAATCATATCACCATCACATTGCATGTGCCTGGAAGATGTGGAGTACTGTGGGATGAAAGCATGGCGCAGGCGTAAGATGGTGCCGTATGAGGGATATCGTCGGTGAGGGCATCCATCATGTCACGTCATATTGCATTAATAACAGTATTAGGAATGTTCGATTTATTGCTTTACTATTATCGCATGATTAATTTGAGAACATGTTAATCTTTGCTCTATTATTCCACTGAGTTAGCTACTTACTCCCACATTACGGGATGGTGTTTCCGGATACCCACCAGTCCTTATTTTGGTTGCACATGATGGCACTGCTTGAGAAGCGGAGCTGGACTTGATGATGATGAGGAGGATCCCTCCTTTATGCGTGTTCTGATTGACGGGATTACAGGGAGGTTGATTTGTTGCCTTAACACTTGTCATTTTATATTTTTAGAGCACTCATGTATATTCTTTTTGCTTACTTTTGGAGCATACATGTATGTATATAACCTGGTAACATGTTCACACTCTGGAGACATACAACAGTTTATATATGTTATACATACTATCAAGTCTTCCCCTTGTAAATTTAACTGTCTCTGGAGTATGATATGTTGTTTTGGCTTAATCCCACTCATGTTTAATACATTAACACAGACAACATTCAATCATACACATTTATGTTGCATAAGTGATGTTCTGGAACTCAGGAGTCGAGTTTTTACTCGACCCCTGATTTTCGGGATGTTACAGATGGTATCAGAGCATGAATGAGATTATACCGGGCCTGGGTTATGGTCACGCGATGTACGCTGTCGCTTCCTTTGACTTAGGTGGGTGTGAGAAAGGTTTAGAAACACTTATAGGATCGCAGATTCGCCAATAGGCGAATTCTATTCGTATCGATCGCGCAATCGAGTCCGTAACGCATCTAGGGTTGCATGAAGCGACCTAAGTAGCTCCTAGGTTGTAGGTAGGTGGGTTGAGATATTTTTTGAATGATTCTAAACCCGTAAATGTGAATCCTTGGGCTGTGGGACAACCACAACCCTTGCATTCAATCGCTAGGGCTTAAAAACCCCGTTTCATCTAAATTCTTCAAATTTCTCCCTCTCACCACTCCACTCTTCAATTATTTCTTATTCTTTTCATGTTAGGCATTGATCCTAATGTGAAAATGATATAAAATCATACTTCGACAAAATTTTATAGTGAATAGTAGAATTTCATGAAAACTGGCCATTAGGCCATTCTAAGTTTGTAATCTTTAGCAACTAATGGGCTAGGTGGATGTATTAGCTCCTTCTATCCCAAAATCATATGTTGCATAATAGGAGATTACATTTTGGTTTGCAGATTGGCCCCGAAAATCCCCGAATGAAAGTTTGGACCTCCCTAGGTCAAATCACAATGAACAAAGGTGGGGCCCATACATATCTGGGACCTCCAGGGTAGGGGGGACCCAGCCCACCAGGCCAGACCAGCCGGATGCACCACCGATCGGTGATGCCATCGCCTATCCAGTGGTGCATCGCCAATGGATGGGCCCCACTTGCTGTGAAACTCGGGCGCACGAGTTGTTTTGGCTAGTACACCCCTCCCATGTGTGGGCCGACCATCGAAAACCCCTAAAAAGGGCACTTCCTTCACAAACAACCCCCTCCCTAGCCCCCTTGCTCGTTTTCTTGCTGCCCTATCTCAAACCGGGACCCCAAATCACTCCCAAATCCTCCCATTGCTGAAAACGACCCTATCTCATACCTCCAACATGATTAGCAACCCTCTCCCTCTCCGATCTCGTCCGTTGGAGCTCCTACAACCCCCAAAATGTGCTAAAATCGTGTGGAGCTCCATTCCCCTTTTTCTTTCTCTTTTCTTTTTGAAAATCCACCCTAAGGGAGCTTGAAGCATCCCTCTACAACACCTAGATCTCCTTTTTTTAGTTTGGGCAGCCATTTCTCTACATTTTCCATATTTTTCATGGCTTTTATTGAAGCCATTTTAGGTTTTTTCTCTCTCCACCATCCTCTCTTTGATGGGAAAGAGAAAGACCGCAGCGGATGAGGCTAGGCCTAGTCGCCCTGCACAATTCAGAAGACTGAGGTGTGGCGCCGCTAGCTCAAGCGCCGCCGCAAGTCCAAGCACAGTCCGAGAGTTCCATACAAAGCGGGATTTGGATCCCCATACTCAACTTGGGCGAGTGATATTAGCAGAGATGCCTCACGGTGAATATACTGACCGTAAGGTGTTGTTTGAGGCGGACGTGGAAGGGCGACTCTTCGGCGAATTCCTGTTATTCGAGCGCATTGAAGCTTCACATTGGGGTCCGCTATTTGAATCTCATTCTCGTGCTAATGTGAGCACCGTTCGTGCCTTCTACGCTCGTATCCAGAGTCCTACGTTGGAGCCATTGCAGTTCAAGATTCCTTTTGGTAGAGACCGGATAGCTACGATCGATGTTCGGTTGATAGCGCGACTTTTGAACGTGTCCCTTGGTGATACTCATCCCAGTGCAAAGAATTTGAGGAGTAGGCGTGAGCGAGATCGCCGTACCAGGTTCCTATGCGGTATCTGGTTCCATGACATCCTTACAATAGCCTCAAGGCGTCTCATATGTCTGATGATTTGCGCCTGTTGTACCACATTTGCACGTTCAATGTGTATCCCAGGTTGAAAAATCACATTGAATGTACGCGCCTTATGATTGAATTCTTGTATCAGGTGGCCCAGGGAGAAAATGTGTGTATGGCCACTTTCGTGTTGCGACAGATTATCCTCATAGCAAAATCAAGAAGAACGTCTGAGTCGCTTCCTTTTGACTGACTTGTATGCAAGATCGCGCTTGAGTTTGCTTACAGACTTGGGCCAGAGTTTCCAGTTCCGATTCACTGCATTGATGAGTCTACCATGGTCAAGATGAAGATCGGGTCTCAGTATCGTGAGACTCAGCTTGATGAGGATAGCGAGGGCGATTTTGATGATGAAGAGTATCCAAGTGAGGGAGAACCTGGAGCGGAAGTAGAGGAGGAAGTCCAGGAAGAGGTAGAAGAGGAGGCTCAGGATACCGATGAGAGTCCTCCTCCTGCGACTCGAGCTACTAGAGATGATCACATTGCCCGAATTGAGGAGAGTCAGGTCGCCTTGCGAAGAGAAGTCCATGAACTTCAAACCGAGGATGAGGATACTAAGGCTGTCATGAAGAAGAAATTCGGAAAGGTGACTCGCACCTTGAAGGCGATCCTGTGCTGCTTACAGGATAAGGGTGCTCCTCCTCTATCGCCTGACTCGGACTAGCGATCTAGATCCAGATATCGCGGGTTGTAGTTAGTTATTTTCTGCTTTTTATGTGTAAGCCTGATAAGGCTAGTAGTTTGCTTATGTTGCTGTAGTAGCTGACTGGCTTAGCTCCCATGCATTTCTTGTCATGGTACATGTAAGAATATGTCTCCTATATTGTGGCAATTTTGATTTAATGAAATGCATGGCATTTTTTTCTGGCTTGTTATGTGAATGTTTGTGTTGTGGTTTGGGCTTAATATAGCCGAATATAGTTAAATGGAATGCATGCTGTTTCGTTTGCTGTAAGGTATTGTCCCTAGTTTGGGTGTATCCTATGGCTTCCACAGCCATATCGAAAATCCTGGGATTAAGCCTACAAAATTAGTTTTTATCCCACCCCACCCTCCTACCAAGCATGCCACTTCCAATCCCGACATGGGACTAAGAATGCCGTTCCATTAGGCTGTAGATTACAGACTAGTTTATTAGTTACCTTAAGTAGTATAAAGCCTGTATATGCTAAGGTATAGTAGGTTAGATTTGATTGGAATGAGACTCCCTTCCTTGGATAGATCCTCATAACATCCATAGACTCCTTTAGTAACTCTCAGGAAGCTTATGTAACTAAGAACCATTCACTCTCAGGGAAGACTTATAAATCCCTTAGGTCAAACTTAGAATAAACCAACACATACCTTAGAATTGCCTTCCCCAAGGGCTTATTGCATTCGGGAACACGGAGTAAAGGAACTGCATGTAAGCGATGTATTCGCGGTTTGAATCGACTTCTTAATCCTAGTGGTTACCAATAAATCCAATGCTCTGATCAAGAAGAAGATCGGCATCGACTCAGATTAAGAATTGATACAATAAATCTTCTGTCCTAGCTAGACAGAAAGTCTATGTATCCGGCTCAGACCTACTACACAACCTTTCTTCTGTGATGGCCCAACCACCTACAACCAAACGTGATCACATTGCCTTTGGAAAATGGCGAGGACTTAAAGCCAGTAGAGAATTCGACATCTTGCCTCCAACTCATACCTGCCCCTGAACTCAACCACAATAGAGATTAGGCTCATCTCTATCACCATAGATACCAATGCTATAGAACGCATCATTAGCAAAGGAAAACCACTGTAATGAGAGGTTGTTTCCTAATTCATGTCAAGGATAGCCCCTAAGTTGCGCCTCGTTCCGATATACGGATCTATGCAAAGATTCTTGAACTTTAAGTAGAACCAAGTTTTAAGGGGGGTAGAACGTGTTGAGTCCAATCCAGTTAGGTCAGCCAAGGCAACCGTTCGATCAGAGTGGCGCAGCGGAAGTGTGGTTGGCCTCTTCCCCACTGGTCCAGGATCGAAACATTTGATTTAGGTTATACGTACGGTTAGGTCATTAAATAGGATTGACCCTTCCTTAGAATGTCAAGACTGAAGTCTTGCTAGATACTCCTTACCCTTCGCCAATTTCGGGGACGAAATTATGTTTTAAGGGGGGTAGATTGTAACACCCCGAATTTTTACCAACCTGGGGTTAGACGTCCTTAGGCAATGGTTCAATTAAAACACCTGGGATATAGCTCAGAATCCAATTCCATAGCCAAAGAAATCACTTAGGATTAATTCCTTTAGAAACTAAGCATGAGTTAGCTAGCGCAATGCTAGAGTAGCTGGGAAATAGTCCCTGATCACTTTAAATACGTTCTACAAGACCCAAAACTTGTAGAATCAATGGTGCTATAATACCCTGAAACCTCGGATCAAACTCTAAATTGGTTTGCTCTCAGGAACTCTTTAAAACTTTGTATTGGATCTAGACCGCGCGTCGAAAGTCCGATACCCACAATCTTAAACCGTTATAACCGCGTAGCTGGACTTGACAATCATTTCGAAAATCAAGTCCAACCGACATTCACAGGCTATTTCATTGAGCCTGGAGTGAAGAGAGTGAGAATAGGGTTAGATTTGGAATTTGAAATTCAAATCTGGCACACGACTTGACGCGTCATTATTAAGCGTTCTGATCGTCAGAATTCAGCCAAATTATACCCTTGGATCAGGAAAAATTTCTATTTCATATCATGAGACTTGTAGGCCTGATCTGCGTGCGGTGATCGCTGAACTGAAACTAGACCGCCATGTGTGATCTACAAACACTACTGGTCTGAAAATGGGATGTGAGCGACATCCGACATGCATGAACTTAAGTCCGATCGCGTTCGGCCAGAGGACCACCAGAAATACCTTTTTGAACCGAAACAGCCCCGATTTGGTTAGGTATCAAGTAAACCTTGTTCCCAAGCCTATTTTGGGCGAGTTTTAGGTTATAAAAGGGGCTTAAACCCTCACTTCTCTCACCCATCCGAATTTGCTAGAAACCCTAGTAAGAGTGAGAGAGAAAGTGAGAGTTTGTGAGAGAAGGTGGGAGAGTTTTTTCTGCTGTTGCACTACCTGCTGCACGTGTTTAAGCCACGCAGTCCAATCACTTTTCCGACGATTTCGCCGCGATTCTAGGTAAGCAAATACCCTAAATACTTGCTAATTTGAGGTTCCGTCAATTCCATAGTGAAGTAGCTTATGGATCTTGTGTATTAGGTTGCCTATTCACCGTAGACGAAGTGTATACGCTCCGTTCGAATTGATACGCTTCTAGGAGAAAAGGTGCGGATTTTAGACGCTTTGATTGACTATTTCCAACGCTGTCAATGTCGTTTAATAGTAGATTATCGACGGCAATGCCGTTTGACATATACAACATGCTGTCCGTTTCCTGTTTCGTAAGCAGACGAAGAATATGAGATTTAGGACATTTTAGTCATTTGTAGGAAATACTGTTTTCATCCATATTTTACTAATGTGATTGACATGAATTCTTGTCGCATTAGGATACTAGGAATGCGTGCATAATTAGTTTGGCGAAGAGATTCGCCTAACTGCGCACTTTGAGTCGACATACTATATGTAGACTTAAGGGTGCAGACTAAGTGTTTGTATAAATGTTTGTGTTAGTATGTATTGAATTAAATGGTGTTATGAATTAGTTTGAGATTGAATTCTCAAATGATATGCTGATGTAAATGATTTCCTACATGTTGGCTATATGCATGATTTCATTATATGCATGAAATGCAAGTGTTAGATGATTTACTCAAGTTGTATGTGATAACATGTGTTAACATGCTCACATGGTTGTATTTCATTTCCATTACTCTTACATGATTGCTGATGTGAATTCATAAATGTTTGGGGCTATACCTAGTCCAGGCAGTCGGCAACCGAGCAAGTTCGTGGTTGGCTTATCTTTACCACGAACGATGCGTCGATGAACGCGAGTCATGTTTTGGAGTTGGCGGCAGTGGTTAGGCCACACAAGGTGTTTTACGCACTTCATATCGTTCGACTTGAGATGCGCTCGTGCTAGTCGAGCCCATCAAGTAACCCGACTGGCCATTATATGTTCACCCTGTATGAGTCATAACTGCTTGAACCTAGGGTACTGAACTTACCATTGTAAACCTTTTCAACCATGGTACCTTGATCCATAAAGACTCATGAGCCGGGCATGGTGGTGTGGGACACCGTGGCAGAGCTGTCGGCCTACGCTGGGGCCACAAACCTCTCCGTAGTGACCAGTGAGCATCCTACTCTGAGCAGATTATGGTGGTATGGGATACTATATTCTTGCTGTCGACCTACACTGATCAGGTGACGAGCCCTTTGTAGTGACCTTGAGTTTATCCTGACACCCCATGGGGGCGACGAGTCCTGATGTAGTCTTAAGGATATAATAGGCCTATATTGATAAGGTGATGGGGGAGAGGAGCAACGAGTGCGTGCAACAGCCCTGACAGCCCTTGCAGCGACCTATAAATATAACATCGTATGAGATTACTAGGAGTGACGACCCTAGACAGGATCTGTGTTGGGATTGATATAAGGGAAGTACCTTAGTTTCTCAATCGTGCTGTTTGAATGGACTAATAATAACTCAATAATCATATCACCATTACATTGCATGTGCGTGGAAGATGTGGAGTACTGTGGGATGAAAGCATGCCGCAAGAGTAAGATGGTGCCGTATGAGGGAGATCGTCGGTGAGGGCATCCATCATGTCACGTCATATTGCATTAATAACAGTATTAGGAATGTTTGATTTATTGCTTTACTATTATCGCATGATTGATTTGAGAACATGCTAATCTTTGCTCTATTATTCCACTGAGTTAGCTACTCACTCCCACGTTACGGGATGGTGTTTCCGGACACCCACCAGTCCCTATTTTGGTTACACATGATGGCGCTGCTTGAGAAGCGGAGCTGGACTTGATGATGATGAGGAGGATCCCTCCTTTATGCGTGTTCTGATTGACGGGATTACAGGGAGGTTGATTTGTTGCCTTGACACTTGTCATTTTATATTTTTAGAGCACTCATGTATATTTTTTTTGCTTACTTTTGGAGCATATATGTATATATATAACCTGATAATATGTTCACACTCTGGAGACATACAACAGTTTATATATGTTATACATACTATCACAGTCTTTCGCTTGTAAATTTAACTGTCTCTAGAGTATGATATATTGTTTTGGCTTAATCCCACTCATGTTTAATACATTAACACAGACAACATTCAATCATACACATTTATGTTGCATAAGTGATGTTTTGAAACTCGGGAGTGAAGTTTTTACTCGACCCCTGATTTTCGGGATGTTACACTATCTAAGGCAAGAGATAGATGATTGCTTGCCTTGAAATCTCCTTCCTCTCTTTTTCCCTCTCATTTCTCTCCCTCCCTCTCTCTCTCCCTCACTCTTCTCTTCTTCCCCAGCAACTTTCTTCCATTTTTTCAGCCCACTTTTCCTCATATATCCTCTCATCTAACCATTAAAATAAGATCTCAACCATAGATCCATGTACCTTGGAGCTTGAAGACCATCTCGGAGGTGTTTGCCTGAAGACCTTGTAGGTGGGTGCGCTTGTACTTAGAACCTTAGGATCTCCATTCTCTCCTGTTATTTCTCTTCTTCACCTCATGCTTGAAGCATGTGGGGCCCACCAAATGATGGTGGAGGCCCCATGTCTTCTTGGATGTGGCCATTGGCCCATCCTTTTGTACATGCATTACTCATGGGTGGGGTCATTCTCCATGGACCCCACCATGGTTTCTTTTCTTAGTTTGAAGGATCCTTAGGACATGTAGACCCTTGATCCTTGGTGGAGATGGCATCTCCACCATTGAATTTTGATTTGAAGATGCATACATGGGTAGATCTTGTAATCCCATCAATATAATGGAATGTGTATGCATGAGTGATGAGGGGAAGGGCCTCAATGTGGCGGAGAACCTTCCCTTGTGGCCGAATATTTATTTTTCTTTGTTAATAATATTCTGATCATAAATGTGTGGCTCACCTTGTGGACCAAAAATATCCAGACTATCCATGAAGGGTGGACGTCCATGACAGTCCACCCTTGGACGTTGGAGCTCCTAATCCACCTATATGGGGCACATGTAAGGGGTATTTTGTAATAGGAAGAGTTTGGATGTTTGTGGGGCCCACTGGGGTGGACCATACCATGATTTTCTTGGATTAAATTCTCTTTTAAATAGTGTTTGTATTTATTTATTTTCTGTTATATGTTACTGTCCAGAACCATCAGGACAGATTTTTAGGTCATTTTGAGGCCAGATTTTTGGGCATTTGGAGGATTGTTTGGTCCCATGTAATGTATGTTTCTTGAATGTGTGGACCCCACCTATAATCATGCCAAATTTTAGCCCCAACTGACCTTCATTGGGGTCCCAAAGGTGTGGTCCAATTGAGGTGGACAGTCTGGATTTTCTGCACTGTTCCAGCAACATTTCACCTTGGACAGGTTGGATTTCTAAAATTTATTAAAATATACGTGGCTGTTTAAAAATTATAAAAATTTAGAGGGGGGTGGAACACTCATGTTAGGTCCCACCTACAAAATTTTGGAGCCAATGGACGCCTGTACACACCATGGTGGTGGCTGGACCGGCCCATTATAATATGGTGTCCAGATCAGTCCGATTTTCAGGACAAATTAATTTCTTTAAATGAATTAAAATATTTATAGATGTCTGAAAATTATGAAATTTTTTAGGTGTATGTTCCACTCATGGTGAGACCTACCTACCAAATTTCAAGGCCAATGGACCTCTATACACACTGTGCCAAGGGCCGGACTGGCCCACCATGTTGGGATGTCCAAGTCTGTTCGATTTTCTGGACAGTCTGTTTTTTTTAAATTAATTAAAATACTTAGAAATATCTAATAATTTTATAATTTTGTAGAGGTGTGACCCACCTATGGAAGTATCACTCTGTAAAATTTCAGCCTCAAATGACCCCGTTTGGGCATCCAAAAGAATGGACCAAGATGGCTGGACTCCCAAATTTTTCTGCTGTGCAGTTCAGCAAATGCCTTGATAAAAACCATAATTCAAAAATATTTCTTCTGATGGTGGGCCACCTTTTTGGGTTTCCTCTCATTGTATGCATGATGAAGGACCTTGGCCCTCATTTTCCAGAGTTTTAGTGGCCTTTGAACCATTCTAATCGATTGCCCAAATTTAGGACAACAAGATGTTATAATTATGCTTGGCCTTAGGCTGAAATTTTAAAGAGTGGGGCCCACCATATTTATGAAGGTCTTAGAGGAAATAATTTATACCTTTAGTTCTTTAAATGTTGGGATTAGTAAATGTACTTTTGAGGCCCACCACAGTTGAATTTAATTGGGTCTATGAATGTAGATAATTGTTGAACTCTTTAAGCCTAATTGGGCTGAAACTTTTCAGATAGGCCCATTGAACTCTTGTACCATTTTTATCATATTATTGTGTTGGGTTAGTGGGCTAGATTACATAAGTATATGGGCCCTTAGTTGCCCACCAAATCAACTTTATACTTGGGTCGGGTTGTAGGCCCAACTTACTTGACTAAGAGCATGATATTTGCCCATGTGGTTTGAGCAATGGGCTACCCACTAGGCCAACATAATATATGAGATTAGTGGCCTTTATGTTGGGCCCTAACCTTTCCCCTATGGGCCCATAGTGGTATATATGGGTTGGTTTATGTGTATTCCCCTTGGATCCATATTTTGGGTAGACCTTTCTAAAGCCCAACATGAGTGTTTGTGGTATGATTATAGCTGCTCATTTCTTATTTTTGATGTTTGTTGCATGGGCCTTAGGCCTTGATTCATGATCAATTAGAGATGAGCTACCTCTTGGGGACTAATTGTGGTTGGATGTCCACATTGGTGGCCCTAAGGTAGACCCATAGGCTTTTATGGGTGGTTAAAGGCCCACCATAGACCCTTACTAGGTCGTTTCATCTATTTAGGCCCATACCATTGTTCTCTTCGGTCTCGTGGGCTACCCCAGGTATATGGGCCCTCCACTAGAGGTTGTATTCCTTATGAGGAATTGGTTAAGTACCTAGACCCTTCATGGTTAGGTAGAGAGTTCATCTTCACCTTATTGGCACCCTTAATCATCTTCATAGCCTACTCCCATACACAGCATATGCATGCTTGGTTGAGGTATGATTGACCGTGGTTGTGCCATTGTGTACGACATGTTGGTATCTCCCTAAGAGATGGATGCTTGGGACTGATGCATGGGTGATTGTGTGATTCATGTATCTAACATTGCATAGCTTGTGGATATCCGCCCTTGCTTCATCAGGGCTTTGCCTCCATAGGGGTATTCATGAATGGCCGTATGTGTGGACATCGAAAATATTAGTTGAGCATACCGGGTGCATAGGATGCTCATGGGTGAAATTTCTAAAACTTCCATGGTACCAAGGATCTGCTCCAACGCCGTGACCGGGTGGAATACATGAGCGCACAAGGGCCTTATACTGTTAGGCTGCGGCTCTCACTGTCGTGTAGTCGGTTGGATAGGGGTGTGGCCTTACCTGCCTAGTGTGTAGGGGGCATTTTTAGGCTGAGTCTGACCAGCTCGTAAATGGGTCCGCTACCATCAGGCCTTGCTGGTGATTGGCTGTCCACAGGAGGGTAGTGAGGTCTCTTACGCTTGTTTGACTGTGCGGGGTTTGTAGAGCGACAGTCATTCAGTAGTGTAATAGACCCCAGTGATTTCCTTATGATTGGAAATGTACTTGACTTATGGTTTGGATATGAGCACTGGCATTATTTGCATCGCATTAGCATTGACTGTGTAAGCCCCTTCATGCATTGCCTTGGTATGACGTCCAGTACTTATCGCATCGTATTCATGATATGCCTTAGTAAGGCTAGTGATATTCTCATTGAGCATGTTTTCCTTCTTGAATCTCCTACTATTCTTCTGTGCACCACGTCACACACTTACACCACCCTCTAAGCTTCTATAAGCTTAAGCATGATTGATGCGTGCAGGAGATTCTAGGCAGGCGTCGTAGCAGCAGAGCATGGAGTAGAGCTGATCATTTGAGGGCTACAGTGTTGCTGACCTTTCTCTCTTTTCCTTTTATCTCATGTATGTCCTTTTGGACCTTATGGATAGTTGTAAAAGTTCAAATTTATTGTGGATTTTGCGATGTGTGCATTTATTATTCTCAGATGTACTTGCTGTAATCTTGGGTATGCTCGTATTGATAATGATTATATTGTTACGAAAATCCTCCTTGTAGGATCCCAGGATCGGAACCTGCCTCAGGAGCCGAGAATGGGGTACTATGGAGGCTGTTATGGTCAGAACCGGCCATTGGGTCCCTTGTGATTCCGGTTATCAAGTCTGGGGCATGACACTGACAGATTAGAAAGACAAAAGCTCCTCTTCCTATAATTTCATAGATTAACAATATGCCCCAGATTTGTAGAGCAGAGAAACAACACTATTAAAAAGACAATAGCCCATGTACACATCTTTAAAATGGCTAGCCAGCTACTAAGACCAAACAAAAGTAGGCCAAGCAAAGGCTTGAAAGAGGCTAATTGTGAAAAAGAGTATATTACCCTTTGAAAACAAGTAGATGTGTCTAATTTGATCAGGATATTTAAGGAAATATGATGAAGAAACAAGTTGATGTGTCTAATATGATCAAGATAACAATTTGAATAGTATAGGCATTTTTAAGTTCTTATACAATCATAACTAAGGAAATAAGATCCATGGATAATTTCTCTCCTTAGCTATAAGTAGATGTGTCTAATATGATTAGGATATTTAAGGACAATAAACCCTTATTGAGAAATATTTTCAACACAAATTAACTAAGCAAATGAATAGTGAATCCAAATAGAATAGGTGTATCATGAACCAATTTATTTGATTATTGGTTTTAGTGGAAATTTTGTTGGGAAGTTATATATATATATATATATATATATATATATATATATATATATATATATATATATATATATATATATATATATATATATATATGCAGGTCCTTGGAAATTAGTTAGAAATTGCATATGATACAAGTAATTCAAACCAACTATCCAAATTAGGATTCCAGTTTAGATGTATTGTCAACCAAATATTATGCTCATTCGATTTTCTGGTTATTTGATTGGTGGAAAGTTTGATGGATGGTTAAAATGAAAATTTCCAATGGTCCTATTTTAAAGAACAAGTGTCCATGAATCAGAGATTAGAATTCTTCAACCAATCTGATTTTGTGAATGTAACTTTGGGACAACAATTCCACAATTTAGTCCATTTGATTTGATTTAATTTAACGTATGCTACATATACAATATTTGAGTGCATGCCTATGTATCAAATGTCTTATGTACCTGCCAGAGTGTCAAATAACTCCCCTTTAGAAATTTCTTGTGACAAGACTGCCATTTACAGAGGATGGTTGGGTAACAAGAAATATGGAAATAGGGGTTCTTGGCTATCATGTGTTTGGATACACTATAGGATTGCAAAATCCTAATGTTAGAAGCCAAATGCCAAAATGTGCAAGATGTGAGCTAGTCATCATGTGGTCTTTCTCATGTCATTGCCTAAAAATGGTTGTTCTGCCTATATGTGACCCACTCTTCTACAATAAGAGAAGGGCAGTTGAAAAAGAAATGACAAAAGGTCCATCCTAAAAATACAAATGCAATAATGACCAAACTGCCCCCTTTTTTTTTCAACCAGAGCAAACTTGCCCATCCTCAACATACATAGGATGTAACCTGGACCACACACATACACATGCTAGGTATAAATATGGGCATTCATTTCAGGTCCAACATGAGTATAGATATAGGTTTTAGTACCCTTGCACCTAACTCAAATAGGTCAATTGCAATACTTTGAAATGATTAGCCTGTGGTTGGTTTGGCCCTTATAATTGAACTGGTTGGACTTTTTGGGACATTTAGTAATCAAATAATTGTAAAAAAAGGCATACATGATAAGTTCCCATTTTATGGGGGTTTAAAAGCACGTGTCATTGTAAAATATCAATGCAATAGTAACCAGAATGAGTTTATATAATATAAATGCATCCAATCCAATTATCCATCCATGCATATGTATATGTCTAACCATCTAACCATCCATCCATGTAAATCAGAAATCCCTAATTCTGATTGGATCCTCAGATCCCCAAAATCCTAAAATCCCTAATTTGTAAAATCAGAAAAACTCCAATTCGGGGTCCACATTCAAATCTATAAGCCCCAAAATTCCTAATTCCAATGGTAGATTATTCATCAGGCCATCCACACAAGAAACAATCCCCATTCTATAAGAATTCAACATCTATAAAATAAAAATTTTTAACTTAGAATACAAAATTCAAAGAAGAAGAAGAAACCACTTGAAATGTATCATAATGCATGATTAATGGTTCCATATGGCTGGAACTTGTTTTAATATTTCTGTGTGCTAATGTCATCTCGGATTTGTGGCTGACGAAATTACCAAGTCTATTTGAAACTAGCCGTGAAGGTTGATTCGGTTTGCACTGGATAAACTAGGCTTAGAAACTCAGCCAACTTGTTAATTAGATATAGAGAATTAATCAAATGAAATAACTCAGAACCAAAGAAAATGACATAAATCAAATGAAATAACTCAAACCATCCCTCCTATAATGGTGTTCCAAGAAACTAAGTTCCTTTCATGCATCTCATCGAACAACTGGTGGGCATCAATCATTATCCCACATTTTACAAGCATCAACAACATCTTCCAACATAGAACATAGGGAAAAATGATTTCCAAAAGGGATTCCGACCAGCAACATCAAAAAGAAAAAATAATAATTTCACCACCTCAAAATCGAACGAGATTCAAGTAATATTTGTAGCTAGAAGCTATTGAAAGCACAAGATCTATTTGTTTTCAAATGAAAGTAAGAACAAAATCAATCGAGATAATGTTTAGGGTTCTGAGGGGAAGGACTTACCTCAATCAAACCGAGTTCTTGTGGAGACTCCCCTGAAGGTTTTGCCTCTCCATCCCAAGCTCTCTCCTCCCCCCTCTCTATAATCTCTCTCCTCCTCCCTCCCTCCCTCCCTCTCAGCAATCTCTCTCCATCTCTGCAATCTCTCTCCCTCCCTCTTTGTAATCTCTCTCCGTCTCTGCAATCTTGGCATTGCAATTACCCCCTTTTGTCTCCTCCTCATTGATAGTTGTAGGGTTTCATCAACCCTTTTTTTGTCTTTCAAAACGGCAGTGGTTTCTCACTTATACGCACCTACGCATGTGCGCATTTTCTCACACATGTCATGGACCTCTAATCCGAACTGTCCATGTGATGCAGCATCCCATGAAACCATCAGGGACCAATTTTCAAACCTATTTAAAACTCTGGTGGGCCATATAAAAGAAAGATGCAAATTAAGGTAGGAAAATGTTTTCATTTGTCATGGCCCACCAATGTTTTAAATCAAAGCAAAAGTTGGGTCAATGGGGTTTCATGGAGTTCTGCATCACGTGGACCGTTCAGATTTCAGACTCAAGTCACACCTTGATGAATTCCTAAAAAGTTCTCAAGAACTCTTGCCTACTTGTGCGCGGCTGAGTATTTTACGGGAAGGCACTGAGTGCGTAAACTCTGTGGGATCCACCATGATATATGTATTTGATCCACACTTTCCATCCATTTTAATACTTAATTTTAAGTCTTGATCCTAAATATTAGCTATATCCAAAGATCAAGTGGACCGCACCACAGGAAATAGTGTGAATTGAGTGTATACCGTTGAAAATTTTTGGGGGGGCCACAGAAGTTATGGATTATGCTGATTTTTTTCCCTCATCCAGGTGTTTGTGATCTCATGAACATGTTGGATGATAAATAAAGATCACTATGGGTGCTAGAAAGGTTTCAACCGTCTAAATCAGTATTTCCACTGTTTCTTATGATATGGTCCACTTGAGCTTTGAGTTTTCAAGTTTTTGGCTCGACCTCTGCATGATAATGAAAAAAATGGATGGACAATGTGGATTAAAAAAAATTGATGGACAGGGTTTGGCCCCACTATGGGGATTTACAAAAATCAGCCCTATCTACTCATACAGTGAGCCACCATTGAAAACAATTTCTAGCCATTTGATAAATAGCAAAATACAGGTGTGCCCACTCGATGAGTATACGTGGAGGATTTTTGCATAAGATGACCCTCATGATCAGGCAAAATCGGGCAGATTCAAGGAATAGGATTAGGTACTGTCCATGTCGAAAATACAAGAACATGATATATAAGACTTTAGACAAAGTAAAAGACAATTTGTTCATAGTTGGGCTTGACCAGGGTTACACTTGGCGGATCTATCATAGTGAAGATATGACCCATAGAGTTGAGACCACTAAAGTCTTTGCTGACCCAATTGTGTCGGATGACGAGGATGAAGACGTTGACGAAATGCAAGATATCATAGGGGATGTGTTCAGGGGAACAACTGCGGATACTGTTTTTGCAGTGACAAACAATAGCCAAGATATTCCTCCAATGGGTGATGTCGAATCAGAAAAGTTTAGTAGGTTGCTGAGGGATGCACAACGTCCACTTTATATGGGGTGTGAGAACTTCTTCAAGTTGAATTTTCTTACAAAGTTAGTTCATTTGAAGACAATAAACCTTTGGAGTAACAAATTGTTCGATATGTTGTTTGAGTTGTTGAAAGGAGCATTACCGGACGGTGAGACATTGCCTAAATCTCATTACAAGGAAAAATCCTTAATGCAAGACTTGGGCCTTGGTTATGAACTCATACATGCATATATAAATGATTGTTTATTATATTGGAAAGAGCATGGAAAGGTTGAAGAGTGTTAAGAATGTGGAGAGTCTAGGTGGAAGTATGACAAAGCCAGGGATAAGAAAATTTCACAAAAGGTGTTAAGGTACTTCCCATTAAAACTCAGATTGCAAAGATTGTTTATGTCTCATAAAACGGCTGAAGATATAAGGTAGCATAAGGAAAAACATGTTCATGATGATAGTACACTGAGGCACCTTACGGACTCTGAAGCCTAGTAAAATTTTGACAAGCAACATGACTGGTTTGTAGAGGATTCTCGTAATATTCGACTAGGTCTTGCAAGTGATGGTTTTAATCCATTTGGTAATATAAGTAACTCGTACAGTATGTGGTCAGTGGTACTTATGCCATACAATTTACCTCCTTGGTTGTATATGAATGAGTCATTTTTCATGATGTTATTGCTTATTCCTAGACCCAAGTCACCTGAGAATGACATTGATATATATTTGTGAGCATTAGTAGATGAGTTAAACAAGTTGTGGAGTCAAGGTGTACAAACGTATGACATATTTGCAGGACAGATATTTTGATTGTATGCAGCGGTCTTGTGGATAATAAATGACTTTTCCGCATACAAAAATTTATCTGGGTGGAGCACAAAGGGAAAGTTGGCTTATCCTACATGTGGTATTGAGACTTGTTCATTGTCATTGAAGCATAGTAGAAAAACGTGTTATATGGGCTATCGTCGCTTCCTTCTGAGCAATCATAGTTAGCGCAGGAAGAATATGATCTTTGATGGCAAACAAGATCATAGGCCACCCCCGAAAGAGCTATCTGGAGAAGATGTGATGCAACAACTGAGTAACATTGGAGAAGTTAGATTTGATAAGGCATCGCACTTGAAGAAGAGGAAACTACAGTATTGGACTATAACTGGAGGAAGAAGAGCATCTTTTTTGAATTATCCTATTAGAGTGATCTAAAATTGCGACACAACTTGTATGTCATGCATATTGAGAAAATATATATGACAATGTCTTCGAAACATTGATGAACATAGAGAAGAAAATAAAAGATAGTTTCAAGGCTCGATTGGATCTACAAGAAATGGGTCTAAGGGAAGAGTTGCACTTGTAACTACATAAAAATTCATATACTATACCATCAGCCTACTACACGTTGACAAAACTAGAGAAAAAGTATTTATGTGAATGGTTGAGATCTATGAAGATTCACGATGGGTATGCGTCAAACATATCTTAGTGCGTAAATGTTAAGGACTGTAAGGTAACAGGAATGAAAAGTCATGATTGTCACGTCCTTCTGTAACGCCTACTGTCGGTTGCGATTCATGGATTCCTGAGCAAGGATATCAGTGTGGCACTGATTGAGTTGGAGATATTCTTTAAGGATTTGTATTTGAAATCGTTGAATGTAGATGTTATTAAATGACTGGAGAGGGACATTACCATAATCCTTTGTAAACTTAAAAGAATATTTTCACCTGCATTTTTTGATGTCATGGTACACCTAGCGATTCATTTATCGCTTGAGGTGAAGCTTGCAGGCCCAGTACAATATTGTTGGATGTATCCGATATAAAGGTGGTAAAACTTATTAAAATTTTTATTCATTCCATAAAATACATATATCCATGTTTTTATACGTATAACATAGTAGTTTTGTGTACAGATACCTTCACACACTCAAACGATTTGTGAGGAATAAGGCACGACCGAAGGGGTCGATAGCTGAAGCGTACATTGATAATAAGTGTCTTACATTTTACTTCATGTATCTTCGCAACATAGAGACTAGATTCAACCGAGAAGATCAGAATGTCGATGAAAGGCAGGAGCATGAACAAGGACTCATATTTGTATTTGCACATAACGTTTATCCTTTGGGATCCCCTACGTTTCAAGATATGGACCTTAGGGATCTAGTAAAGGTGCGGTTGTATGTGTTATATAATTGTGAAGAAATAGAGTCGTACTTGGAGTAAGTCTTCCATCGATTATTATTTTCTCTACATACCATGATCTTAATGTTTCTTGCTGATGACGTGTCATTTATGTGTAGCGAACACATAAACGAGATGAAGTCCAAATTCTCCACAAATTATGATCGAATGCATCAGGATCGATTTCCAGAATGGTTCGCCAAATATGTAAGATTTCACATTGTATCTCACCACACTTAGAATTTTCATTGTATTCCACATTATTTCAACCTAAGAAAATCCCTAAACAATTATATTTTGTACATGATAATAGATGAAGACGTTGTGCACGAGCAACTCTGCTGATGCGTCTAATGCACTATACTGACTGGTGTGTGGCCCTGATAAACGTGTATCTAAATATACAGGTTGTATTTTAAATAAGATTTGGTTTCACACCGAAGAACGTGAGAAGTACAGGACCACACAAAATAGTGGGGTGGTTGTGAAGTGAATAAATGAGGAGGATGAAATTAACTTTTATGGTATTTTAATAGATATTATTGAGTTATGTTATTGTATGAGAAAGCGGGTGTGCTTATTTAGATATGATTGGTGGGACATTGGAAATAATGAGTTGGGAATACAGACTGACAACTACTTTACGAGCGTAAATTTATCTCAAAAGTGGTTTAAAGACGACCTATCTGTCCTCGCCAGTCAAGCCAAACAAGTATTTTACCTCGTTGGCACCAAGTTAGGCGGCTCTTGGCTTGTGGTGTAGAAAATAAAGTCCAGGAACACATTTGATATTCCCATACTAGAAGTTAAAGATAGTGAGGACGGAAGAAATGACACATCTAGGGTTGAACAAGCATATCAAGAAGACATGTCATCTAGGGATACAAGGACTTATTCAAGTGTTGATATTGATGTGGTGCAATTAGACAAAAATGATGTGCCGCCTGATCATGTTGATGCCTCAATAATACATGACATTGTTGGAGATGATAGCGGTTTCAATGATGACGACGTTGCAAACAATGAGGAGAAAATACTGATCAGCGATAGTGATGGTGAAGAAGAAATAGCCTTAAGCGATAGTGATACAGACGACGATTATTAAATGTACGCATACATTATAGTGTATTTAATATCGAATGACATTGTTGGAGATGATAGCGGTTTCAATGATGACGACGTTGTAAACAATGAGGAGGAAATACTGATCAATGATAGTGATGGTGAAGAAGAAATAGCCCTAAGCGATAGTGATACAGACGACGATTATTAAATGTACGCATGCATTATAGTGTATTTAATATAGAATAATAATGTGTAATGAAATTTTCATTGGTTATAGATTAAAGTTTACAATTTTATTATATTCTGCTTGCGTTATAGTGTAATGGTTTAATCATATTTTAATCACCTCTCTAAGCATAAGCATAAATGCATTGTACTATCATCACTACTTGTATAATGTTTTACTATATTCCATTTGTATTGACATTGTTTAAATTTATAAGTTCATAGCTCGCACATATTCAGTAATAACACCAGGTGGGAGAGTATGTTGTTCGTGCACTAGATCTACTCCTTCTACCCATAATGCGACGGAGCCAACATCGTCGTCACATGTTGCATCGCAAGCGTCTGATCCCTCAGTTGCGCATACACCAGGCACTGCATGTAAGTCTAGACACATATTTCTTTTAATGATTTCTGTTTATGTTTAGACTTATATATTTCTTTTACAACAGCATCGTTGACCAGCCAACGAGGACGTAGACCAACTCATGGGTTACTTTTAGAGCGACTTACGCGTGAGGGTAGGGTGACAGTAGAGTTTCCACGGGACTGCATTAAACCTGTTGGGAACAATGTCATATTGTTTATGTCAGAGGTTGGTGTCTTATATCGATCTGTGATCCCCCACCACCCCCATTAAGGAGACGTGACAGATGTTGTGTGGTAGTTCATCCGTCAGCGCCTTCAGGTAAAATTTAATAAATTAAAATTTATTTTATAGAAGTTCATTTACTGTTAAATTTTTTTCTTAATAAGTTTATTGTCTTAATCTATTATTTACGAAACTGCAGAACAAATTTGACTTGAATTTGAGTATTCCGTACATCTCCCATGTCATCGATGATATGATCAAGGAGCGGTTCAAGGATTACCACAGCAAGTTACACCAGCGGTACAAGCAGTGCATGAGTCACGAGGAGGCCGTACAGTCCGCACCACCGCACGTGACCGATGAGGACTGGCGAATACTTTGCGATAGTTTTTCGTCTAATTCTTTTCAGGTAATATTTACATATTTATGATATCTTAACGTAAGAATTAAATTCATAATTAATAACAATATATTATGAATAATGTATTTAGAAGAGGAGCAAAATAAATTCTGACAACAGGGGAAAGTTAGAAGTGAACCATGTAGCTGGTTCAAAGTCATTTATACGACTTTGTCACGACATGGTAAGAAAGTACTGGTAATTATTATATTTATATATTCTTTCTATGCATTTATTTTAACTCTATTATCTTTTCGATTATGCAGCGAGATTCTGTCACTAGCCAGGAGCCCAGACCAGTAGACGTCTACAGAAGGACTCACTGTCGGCAGGCGACGGGATCTTAGGTACATCCTAGAGCCAGCGAGATTTAGATAAAAATTCTTACATTATAAAATTTAATTGTATTAAATTATAATAATGTCATTTATTATGAAAATTCATATGTTTTCATTACAGGAGGAGATGGACACCTTACGCAATCAGCACACTCCCGATGGTACTCAACAAAATGAGCAAGAGATCCTGAGTCAGGTGCTTGGCACCCATTCTGGATATGTGCGTAGGCTTGGCCATGGTGTCAAGCTCATGGCACCCACTAGAGCTGCCTCTAGCCAATCCATCGTCATTGGCGATAGCACCATACGCCGAGCTGATACCGCAGAGAGAAAGGTTCAGCAGCTACGAGTCATCGTCGATGACATCAGAGATCAGCTAGCGAGACAGAGGACGGAGCAGGAGAGGAAGATGATGGAGGAGCTGGCGAGGCAAAGGGAGGAGCAAGAGAGGAGGATGAAGGATCAGCTGACGAGGCAGAGGGAGGAGCAAGAGAGGAGGATGGAGGAGATGTGGGTGGAGCATGAGCGACAGATGATGGAGATGTTTCAGGCTCTCACTGCACGCTTACCCACCGATGCCTCACAACCTCCGCCTTCATCTTTATGATTTTTTGTATATTTGTTTATGATGTTAAGTTTATATGTATTTATGCATGAATGAATGTGAAGCGGATAAGATTGTTTGTGTTTGGATGAATGTAGTTTATGTTTGGATGAATGTGAATGTGAATATGATGAAATATATTATATAACAGGTGTATATGAAATATATTGTTAACAGGTGTATATCAGGAATTTTGTGTTGAAATATTTTTTTTTTAAAAAGAGACTTTTCCTACGAAAATTTTTGTAGGTAAAAGTTTTACGTATTTTTTAGCAATGAAAATATTCGTCGCTAAAAGGTGATCAACTATTTTTTAGTGATGAAACTTTTCGTCGCTAAAAGTTTTGTAATGATTTTTTAGCGACGAAAATTTTCTTCGCTAAAAGTTTTTTAATGATTTTTAGCCATGAAACTTTTCGTCGCTAAAAATTTTGTAATGATTTTTTAGTAATGAAAATTTTCGTCGCTATAAGTTTTGTAATGATTTTTTAGCGAAGAAAATTTTCGTCGCTAAATGTTTTGTAATGATTTTTAGCGACGAAAAGTTTCGTCGCTAAAAGTGGTTTTAGCGACGAAATAATTCGTAGCTAAAAAGCTTACCTTTGGTGACGATTCAAATTTTTCATCGATAAAAACCTTTTGTGACAGTCTTTTAGCGATGAAGTTAATGACGAAAATTTTCGTCGCCAAAGCTTTTAAGTATGAAAATTTAGCTTTTAGCAACGAAAATTTTCATCGGTAAAGGTGGGATTTCTTGTAGTGAGTGTACTAAATTACTCTATTAGGTGGTAAATAAACATGACAATAGGTTTTAGTAGTGAGTTTTATTGTAAGACCCGTATTCTTTACCGTACCGTTTCGTATTCTTCCGCGGTCCTTCCGGTCGAATTCCGGCAATCTTTGACCTGTATTCGATGTTTACGCTTGAACCTAAGTCGAGTCCCGTATATCAGAGTCGACTCGACCCGAAACCTGTACCTTAGCAACCGTGCCGTTGCCGCGGTTCTAACGCCGCGACTCGCGCACCGACTGGATACCCAGGGTAAAAGATGTAGGCCCACATTCAATTTGAAGAAACGCCGCACGTTGTGAATCACGAGGGAATCTCTACGAGATGTCCCATCAATCAATCAATCACTCATGTCAAGTACAAGTCAAGTCACTCCACACCCAAGTACAACTAACCCATGTCATGTCCATACCTTTCTCTTACACAAGCAACCCAAAGTCCACTCTCACATCACTTCATCCATCACTAAACCCATCACACATCACTCCATCACTTCTTATCAACCCATCACTTCTCTCTCTCCCTCATTTCTCAAAAAAAAAAAATTCACTCCCAAGCAACAAAAAACTCCACACGTCCAAGCATTCCCAAGCTTTTCCAAAGGCCAAGTGTGGCCCACCCTCTCATCTCTCATCCACATCATCAAAGGTCCATCATCTACTGTCTAAGGCGAAGGTAAGGAGCATTGGAGGCCAAGGGAGCAAGGAGGAGGCTTAGAGGTGGGTGATCTTTGAATTTCCACCATTGATTTGATGATTTAAGGGCTCACTTGTCATGGGACCCACTTGATGTATTCGAGGTCCATGGGTCAAGGCCCATTAGGACTTACACAAGTCCATTGAATGTAATCCGACCATGGTTCATGCGTTGGCTCTTATAGTAGGCTATGCCTTGGAAGCAATGTTGGTTTGACGTCCACATTGTAAGGATACTGTTAGTTAAATGTTCGCATTGTCACTCTCCCTAAGGCCTACTAATAGGCCCATACTTGTAGTAAGTAGGCCGTCTAGACCCATTTTCGTTATACACAGAGCCCATCCCTATATACATGTTTAGTATAGACTCATGATTCATTATCATACGCATCATATGTATGACTGATATGAGAAGCGACTGATCATAGCACATGCCTTCGGGCGAACTATTTATGGACTCCCTGATAGGCGGAGTTTCCCTACATGAGTGCATGGTACAAGTAGGACTGTTGCATGACTGGTAGTGTGACTCATGCACTTGCATTTGTGTGATTGTAATTATTATATGCCCTAGGGACATCAGGGCTATAGCCTCCATAGATGCATCGTGGGTGGCTGGATTGGATACCGAAAATGTTTGGTTCTAGCATATGGGCGCCATAGATGTCCCTGGATGAAAATCCCTAAATCCGATGGT
Organism: Magnolia kwangsiensis; assembly: GCA_037074715.1. Classification (NCBI taxonomy): domain Eukaryota; kingdom Viridiplantae; phylum Streptophyta; class Magnoliopsida; order Magnoliales; family Magnoliaceae; genus Magnolia; species Magnolia kwangsiensis. The sequence continues at coordinate 184,577,728 of CM073572.1, read as the reverse complement.
ACCAGAGGATGACTCCAACGTCGAGACCGAGTGGATACACGAGTGCGCGAGGGCCGTATACCAGTAGGACGCGTCTCCCACTGTATCATGGTCAGTTGGAAAGGGGTGTGACCTTACCCGCCTGAGTGAGGGGGAAACTTTTAGGTTGAGTTTGACCAGCTTGAGGAATTGGTCCACTATTAACAAGCCGGGCTCGATATTAGCAGGTGGATAGTGAGGTCTCTTCCTCTCTCCCAGTTGTGCATTCGGATAGGGATGACAAGCTGGTGTAGAGTGTACTAGACCCCGGTGATTATCCAAAATGAGAACTGTACTGATATATGATGAGGATTGACATGCTTGAGTTGCATCTCGCATCACATGGTCTCGATATGGCCGATAGCATTCATATCTTACACCGCATAGCCTTGGTACGACTAATTGCATTCATAATACCCATCATCATGTTTTTGCATTTACATTCCGAGCACGCTCATATTGCGCACACACTTACACTACCCTCTAAGCTTTCTATAAGCTTATGCACGATTGATGCGTGCAGGTGACGTCAGGACGCAGCCGTAGCGTAGTAGCAGCAGAAGCGTGCAGTCGAGCTTTTGGAGTTTTATTATTAGCACTATCTTGTATTTCCCTTTATACACCTTGTACTCAAGGTTTTTTATTATAGTGGATTTTGTGGTGGTGTTCTTGTGGTTATTGTTCGTGGGTTATGCTTATGTTATGCTCATTATGAATTAAATGGATATTAAAAATTCTCCTTGTAGTATCCCAGGATCGGAACCAGGTATATGGGTGCTGGAAGTCGAGAATGGGGTACTACGGAGGCTGTCGGCGCTAGATTCGGCGATCGAAAATTTTGTGAGCCCGGTTTCTGAGTTTGGGGTGTGACATTTATTATCTTCGACATTTCATGTAATTTGGCGTATTTAAGCTAACAATGAGTTAGGGTCCTTACTCTTGCTCTGGTGGTAGGTTCTAAGGAGTTTCAACACCTGGTCAAGGGTTCGTGCACCCATAGGTGATGAAATCTCATGAGTGTAGAGGAGTGTGTGTGTGTATTAATAAAAAAAAAAAAGAAAAAAGTTAACAATGAGTTGAAATGGATAACATGGATGTAAAACACATGTATAATAGAAACTCTAGTGGGACACATCTAAAAGAACAATTGGAAGGGTATGCCCAACTGCCGGAGCAAATCTAGCTTTAAGCAATTTCTCTAGCCATAAATTTTGATAAAGACTACTAAATTTTGAATTTTTCTTCAGATATTATGTGGAAGATCATAAAAATAAATATATATATAATAATAATAAATTATAAAATTATTATATATTCATCATTAAAATCCTCCTAAGGCCCAATGTACTGTTTATTTGGCATCCAATATTTTGATTAGGTCATATAGGGCCAGATGAAGGGGAAAAACAAAAATACTGATTTAGATGATGAATAAGGCTAGGATGATGAACAAAATCTACCTGAGCGAGGGAAGCAAATAAAGACAAAAACAAGGTATGACCTAAATATCATTAACTTGTAAGACCAACAATCTGGAAACGATGACTGATACACAACATGCAAAAATTACCAACCATAGAGACATCGAAAACCTTTTATGACCCACTCGTCTAGATGGATGAGGTCGGTATGGACATGAAAATGAAGGATATTGTTAGCAATGCAATGAAATTAGGAAACAAACATGCAAAAACCAATACACCGGATCCATTTTTTTCAGATCTGTTAAAAATTTGGATTGGATTCGGATAAACTCTTTTTGACCCATTTAATACAAGTCAGGTCAAGTATCTAATGTAGTACAGTACCCAATTGGTAATAAATTAGTTTTATCCATAATAATATGCATTAATCAACTAATGTCTCTAACTGGTTGAACTATAAGTTACGGTCCACCCAGTGCATAACTATGAACCTTTTTGAGTGTGTGTGACATCTACCCCATCGAATAGGTTGGCCTCATCATGAGGGTCATCTTATGCAAAAATCAGCCACGTATACTCATTAAGTGGGCAGACTTGTATTTTGCTATTTATCAAATGGCTATAAATTGTTTTCAATGGTGGCTCACCATATGAGTAGATAGGGTTGATTTTTGCAAATCCCCATGGTGGGGCTAAACCCTGTCCATCCATTTTTTGATCCACACTGTCCATCTATTTTTTTTCATCTACATGCAGAGGTCGACCATAAAATTAAGCATATCCAAAGCTCAAGTGGACCATTCCACAGGAAACAATGGAAATACTGATTTAGACTGTTGAAACCTTTCTAGAGCCCATAGTGATCTTTATTTGTCATCCAACATGTTCATGAGATCACAAACACCTAGATGAGGGAAAAAATCAGCGTGATCCATAACTTCTGTGGCCCCCCAGAAATTTTCAATGGTATACACTCAATTCACACTATTTCCCGTGGTGTGGTCCACTTGATCTTTAGATATAGCTAATATTTAGGATCAGGACTTAAAATTAAGTATTAAAATGGATGGACAGTGTGGATCAAATACATATATCATGGTGGATCCCACAGAGTTTACGCATTACTCAACACTCAATCCCTTCCCGCAGAATACTCAGCCGCGCATAGGTGGGCAAGAGTTCTCTTAGAACTTTTTGAGAATTCATCATACGTGACTTGAGTCCAAAATCTGAATGATCCACGTGATGCAGAACTCCATGAAACCCCATTGACCCAACTTTTGCTTTGATTTAAAACTTTGGTGGGCCATGATAAAAGAAAACATTTTCCTACCTTGATTTGTATCTCTCTTGTATATGGCCTACCAGAGTTTTAAATCAGTTTGAAAATTGGTCCTTAATGATTTCATGGGATGCTGCATCACATGAACCGTTCGGATTAGAGGTCCATGACATGTGTGAAAAAATGCGCACATGCGCAGGTGTGTATAAGTGAGTCCGCCTTGTTGAGTAACGTCAAACCACTGCCATTTTGAAAGAGAAAAAAAGGGTTGATGAAACCCTATGACTATCAATGACGAGGAGACGGAAGGGGGTAATTACAGTGCCGAGATTGCAGAGACAGAGAGAGATTACAAAGAGGGAGGGAGAGAGATTGCAAAGAGGGAGGAGGAGTGAGCTTGGGATGGAGAGGCAAAACCTTCAATCCCTATTGGTGCGTTTCTTTCTCTTCCACTCTTTATCTCCCCCAAACACCACCTGTAAGTGACTTCCCTGTAAGTTACTTCCCACTTACCCAACTTATAGGCATCCAAACAGGCCCTTAGGGATTTGGGGATTTAGGGTTGAATGGTAAATAAACCTTACATTGGACCCTATGAAGTTTTTAATGGTGTTCATGAACCCTACGACTATCAATGGAATGGGTCACGGTGGGGCCAATACATGTATATGCTGTGGGGCTCACTACCCCACGTAATAATGGTGTACCATAGAGTTTATTTGCCATCCAACCCATTGTTAATCTAAAATATGATGTTTGGTGAGGTTTTTTTTTTCTTGTTTATGACACTTGAGTAGAAGATCAGAATGAAAAGGGTGGGTTGCACCAGGAAGATCAACAGGATGGAAAATTGGAACAATCTCTACATCAGTTGGGTTGAACCTATCCAATTGACAGACCATCATCCTTGAAATGATTTCCAGGGTGTAGTCTTCCTGATGAATGGACCATCTGGGTTTTATCCCCTGTTAATTTATATGATGCGACCAACTTTTGCAAGGCATGGCTGTCAAAACCTTATTAGAAGTGATTTCCAGGGTTAGTTTGCCTTGATGTGTGTATTTTGCATCAACCCTGTCCATCCGTGTTTTTATATCATTTTGGGACATGATCCCAAAAATGAAGAAGATCCAATTTCCAGGTGGACCATAATTTAGGAAACAGAGATGATTGAACATCCTACCATTAAAAACTTCTTTGGGCCCACCTTAATGTTTCCATAGAATTTATTTATTTGTATCCAATCTGTTGATAAGTTGACAAAAGCCTAAATGATGGGAAAAAAACAAATATCAGCTTGATCTAAAACTTGTATGGCCCATTAATGGTCAATCACCACTATTTCTTGTGTAATGGTTCATCTGATAATTAGAACTGCTTCATTTTTTAGATAATGCCCTAAACTGATCTGAAAAGTATAATACTTTCATGAAATTTATTGAATTGATATTCTTAGTTATGTTTGGTATTACGTAGATGGGATTCATGTATAAAAAAAATAAAAAAATAAAAAAATAAAAAATAATAAAGGATATAGAGATATTAGATCAATTTTAGGAACTCTCAAATGTGGCCTATATGATGTTTATATGAAATTTACCTTAATTAGTAGATGCATCACTTCATTTTTAGTAGGGTCCATCTGATAATTGGAACTACTTCATTTTTTAGATAATGCCCTAAACTGATCTGAAAAGTATAATACTTTCATGAAATTTATTGAATTGATATTCTTAGTTATGTTTGGTATTACATAGATGGGATTCATGTATATATAAAAAAAAAATGATATAGAGATATTAGATCAATTTTATGAACTCTCAAATGTGGCCTATATGATGTTTATATGAAATTTACCTTGATTAGTAGATGCATCACTTCATTTTAGTAGGGTCCACCAATTCTGGAAGTCAAATTCAATCCATTTTTTATGCAAGTTATTGACTAAACTACATACACATTTAAAATTCTCATATGTAGCCTATCATGATGTTTATGTAAAATTCACCCTAATCATTGGGTGCATTACCCTATTTTAGCAATAAGGACTAAAAATTAGCCTGATCCATGATTTAGGTGGGCCATCCAAAATAAAATAGTAACAAATATATCCAAATTATTTCCTATTGTGTGGCTACCTAAATTAAGAACGGGTTTGATTTTTAGTCTCGATGTCTAAATTTTAGCTTGACATTTAATGGTTAAAGTGGATTTCATATAATTATCATATTTTACCTTGTCATTTATTTGAGATCCAACCTATTGGTAAGCTCACATAGACCTAGACCTGAAGAAGGAATAACACAAATCCTAGCTTGATCGAAAACTCTTGTGGCCCTAATTCGTTTCAAGGTTCACTTGAGCTTTGGATCTACCCCAAAACCTAAACCTAAACCTATAACCTATAACCTAAACCTAAACCTTAACCTTAACCTTAACCAAAACCTATAACCTTAACTTAAACCAAAACCTATAACCTAAAACCTTAACCTTGTACCTATAACCTATAACCTAAACTTATAACCTATATGCTAAACGTAAACCTTAAACCTAAACCTAAACCTATAATCTAAACCTATAACCTAAAACCTAAACCTAAACCTAAATCCTAAATGTATTCTCAAATCCCTAAACCTAAACTTACACCTAATCCTAATCTCAATTCCCTAACCTAAACCTAAACCTAAAATTTAAAACCCAAACCTAAACCCGAACCCGATTTCCTAAACCTATAACTTTGAAATCCCCTTTTCAGAAACCTCCTTTTTAGGAGGTGTATCGGAAATGGCCCTTACCAAAAGAACAAGTGGAAAGCTTTTTTATACAATCAATATTAAGAAATAAAAATAGAAATACCAATTAAGATTTAAAAGTAGTGAGTACTACAAATTAGAAATCAAATCAAATCAGAAATCAAACCTCTGTCCAACTAGCCTAAGCCACAAAGTACTAGAATATGGCGACATCCACAGTACAAGTGCCATGAATCCACGACAATTCATAAGGTCAAAATCAGTTTGAACAAGCTTTGAAGTATTGGCCGCCTTAACAGTGGTGAATGATATGATACCCAATACACTAATTTTAATCCTTGGTTTTCAATGACAGGTGGGGTCCATGGTCCAATAATCCAAACTCATGCCTGTTTGTCCTAATAGCAGATGGACTACGCCTAAGAATCTCCTCAATAGGACAATCGTAACCTATCAATTTCTGGCTTGTATATAAAAGGTTAGGTTGTCTTGTCTCACTCATGTACCATTTCATGTTATATATATTGTATTATATACATCATTGAATATACATTGTATGAGGTTTACAGTAATCTTGGAGTGAAGAAAATTTCCAAGTCTATGCATTTTAGTCCGAGTTCTTTCTCTAATCACGATAGCCTTGGGAGGGTTGATCTGAGGGATGAGTTGACTGCAAAAGGGCTGATTAAAACTATATTGGGTTATCTTGCTGGTCCTGAAATCATTATATCCTGCAAGATAACCCAATATAGTTTTAATTAGCCCTTTTGTAATTTACCCATCTCTCGTATCAACCCTCCCAAGGCTATCGTGATTAGAGAAATAACTCAGACTGAAATGCACATACTTGAAAATTTTCTGCACTCTAAGATTACTATAAACCTCATACAATTTACTTGGAAATTTCATCAGTTGTAGGTCATCTGGTAAAAGGAGTTTGTCCTTCACTACTAACCGAACATAAAACATGAACTCAATGGCAAATTTTCAGCCTATGAATCTTGTGTATATGTAAAAAAGCAATAGAAGTGGTTAATGTTTTTAATCATTTAATGTCCAACTACTATATAATTTTCAGCCTCATCTGTATAGATGAAATATTTCATTGTAGTGACTGCCTAATGAATAGTCTGGAAGATTGGTGCTCATCCACAAAAAAATAGATGGCTAGTTTGTTTTTAAATGTATTAGCTCGAAATTAATGGAGTAGACCCGGATATGCGTTGGAGCTATTCGAATGTTGAGTGGTGGTTCCTGAAAGGTGGGAACCACTGTTATGACAAGGATGAAACTGTCCATTTCTTAGGGATAGCATTGGAGTGGCCTGGCCATTTGGACAAGCCGTGTTTATGTATTTGCTTGAAATTGATAAAGCAGACCCGGATGTGCGTCAGAGCTATCCACATGTTGAGCGGGGGTGCCTGGAAGGTGGAAACTGCTGTTATGACCACGATGAAGTTGTTCATTTTCTATGGATAGCATTGGAGTGGCCTGGCCATTTGGACAGGCCATATTTATGTATTTGCTCAAAATTGATAGAGCAGACCCGGATGTTTGTCGGAGCTAGCAGGGATCCCTGAAAGGTAGGAATCGCTATTATGACCATGATAAAGCTTTCCATTTCCTATGGACAACATTGGATTGGCCTGAGCATTTGAACAGGCTGATTTTATATCTGTATTTGTAAGGACCACACCTTAAACTTATAACCTAAACCTAAACCTTAACCTAAACTTATAACCTAAACCTAACCTTAACCTGAACTTAAAACCTAAACATAAACCTATAAACTAAAACCTAAACCTAAGCCTAAAACCTAAATGTATTCTCAAATCCTTAAACCTAAACCTACACGTAATCCTAATATGAACTCCTTAGCCTAAGCCTAAACTTGAAAACCCAAACCTAAACCCGAACCCGAACCTGAACCTGATTTTCTAAACCTAAACCTTAACCTATTCTCAATTCCCTAAACCTTAACCTATAACCTAACTTAAACCTAAATCAATAACCTACACTTATAACCTAAAACTAAACCTATAACCTAAACGTAAACATAAAACCTAAATGTATTCTCAAATCCTTAAACCTAAACCTACACCTAATACTAATCTCAACTCCCTAACCTAAATCTAAACCTAAACTTGAAAACTCAAACCTAAACCCGGTCATGAACCCGAACCTGATTTCCTAAACCTAAACATTTGCCTATTCTCAATTCCGTAAAGCTATAACCTATAACCTATAACTTAAACCTAAACCTAACCTATACCTATAACCTTAACGTAAACCTAAAACCTAAATGTATTCTCAAATCCATCAACCTAAACCTACACCTAATCCTAATCTCAACTCCTTAACCTAAACCTAAACTTGAAAATCCAAACCTAACCCGAACCTGATTTCCTAAACCTAAACCTTAACCTATTCTCAATTCCCTAAAGCTATAACTTATAACCTATAACCTAAACCTAAACCTATCACCTAAACCTATAACCTTAACCTAAACCTAAAACCTATACCTAAACCTAAAACAAAACCTATAACCTTAACCTAAACCAAAACCTATAACCTAAACCTAAACCTATAACCTATAACCTAAACTTATAACCTATAATGTAACCTTAACCTAAACCTAAACATATAAATTAAAACCTAAACTTAAACTTAAAACCTAAATGTATTCTCAAATCTGTAAACCTAAACCTATACCTAATCCTAATCTCAACTCCTTAGCCTAAACCTAAACTTGAAAACCCAAACCTAAACCCGAACCCGAACCCGATTTCCTAAACCTAAACCTTAGCCTATTCTCAATTCCCTAAACCTTAACCTATACCCTAACTTAAACCTAAACCTATAACCTACACTTATAACCTAAACCTAAACCTATAACCTAAACCTAAACCTAAAACCTAAATGTATTCTCAAATCCCTAAACCTAAACCTACACCTAATCCTAATCCTAATCTCAACTCCCTAACCTAAACCTAAATCTAAACTTGAAAACCCAAACCTAAACCCGATACCGAACCCGAACCCGAACCCGATTTTCTAAACCTAAACCTTAACCTATTCTCAATTCCGTAAAGCTATAACCTATAACATAAACCTATAACCTTAACCTAAACCAAAACCTATAACCTAAACCTTAACCTATAACCTATAACTTATAATCTAAACCTAAACCTAAACCTATAACCTAAACCTATAACCTTAACCTAAATTAAAATCTATAACCTAAACCTTAACCTATAACCTATAACCTAACCTTAACCTAAACCTAAAACCTAAACCGAAACCTATAACTTAAATCTATAACCTAAAACCTAAACCTAAATCTAAAACATAAATGTATTATCAAATCCTTAAACCTAAACCTACACCTAATCCTAATCTTAACTCCCTAACCTAAACTTGAAAACTCAAACCTAAACCAGATCCCAAACCCGAACCCGATTTCCTAAACCTAAACCTTAACCTATTCTCAATTCCCTAAAGCTATAAACTATAACCTAAACCTAAACCTAAACCTAAACCTATACCTATAACCTAAACCTAAACCTATACCTATAACCTAAACCTAAAACCTTAACCTAAACCAAAACCTATAACCTTAACCTAAACCAAAACCTATAACCTATAACCTATAACCTAAAATTATAACCTATAACTTAACCTTAACCTAAACCTATAACCTAAACCTAAACCTAAACCTATAACCTAAACCTATAAACTAAAATCTAAACATAAACCTAAAACCTAAATGTATTCTCAAATCCCTAAACCTAAACCTACACCTAATCCTAATCTCAACTCCTTAGCCTAAACCTAAACTTGAAAACCCAAACCTAAACCTGAACCTAATTTCCTAAACCTAAACCTAAACCTATAACCTAAACCTATAAACTAAAACCTAAACCTAAACCTAAAACCTAAATGTATTCTCAAATCCCTAAACCTAAACCTACACCTAATCCTAATGTCAACTCCCTAACCTAAACCAAAACCTAAACTTGAAAACCGAAACCTAAACCCGATATCGAACCCGAACTCGAACCCGATTTCCTAAACCTAAACCTTAACCTATTCTCAATTCCCTAAAACTATAGCCTATAACATATAACCTATAACCTAAACCTAAACCTAAACCTAACCTAAACCTAAACCTAAACCTAAAACCTTAACCTAAACCTTAACCTATAACCTAAACCTTAACCTATAACCTAACACCTTAACCTAAACCTAAACCTATAACTTAAAACTTAAACCTAAACCTAAAACCTAAATGTATTCTAAAATCCCTAAAGCTAAACCTACACCTAATCCTAATCTCAACTCCCTAACCTAAACTTAAACCTAAACTTAAACTTGAAAACCCAAACCTAAACCCAATCCCGAACATGAACCAGATTGATGTGATAATGTATAGCCCAATCACATGGCAACAAACAAGAAAATCTTTCTTTGTTGGCAACCATACTCGAAGTTGAGCATCACAATGCATCTATTTCCATCTCCACTATCTCTTATAGTATAAATTATTTGAGATTTGGATTTATCTCATTTTTAGAGTCATGTCCTAACACAATATGATAACATTAATAAACAAGGTAGATTTGTCACCAACATTATTCCAAGACCCATATAACTTCTCCTTATAGGAAGTTGGGTAGGGCACATGCAGCTTGAATCCATCAAAGGAGATAACGATCACCTCTCATATGTTCTCTCTCTTTTCATTTGTTTTTTTCATGGGATTGTTTATTTTATGGTGTCTGCTTAAATATATGTACAACATTTTATCATGTTAATATAATTATAAGTGGCCTAATCTCATATTTCTAAAAACAACTAATAATAATTTCTACCTGATGAGAAATCACCAAGTACAATTAGGCTCAACCCAAAAGATAAATCAACATTTTCTTTCTTTCTTTCTCTTTTAACACACACTCACACACCAAAGTTGCTTATGGCCATAATGGGTACTTGAACTCGTGACCTTGTACTGAAACTATTTTGAATCTACCATGAAGGTATGAGTAAGGACCTGGGTGTGTGTGCATAGTCGGCGATGTGTTCACCACACTGAATTTTGTGAGCCCCACCAGGAAATAGGCTATGAATAATTTTTTATATTTTATTTATGATGTTAAGCTTATATGTATTTATGCATGGATGAATGTGATGTGGATAATATTGTTTGTGTTTGGAAGGATGTAATTTATGTTTAGATGAATGTAGTTTATGTTTGGATGGATTTACGTAGTTTGGGTTTAGATGAATGTGAATGTGAATATGATGAAATATATTATATAACAGGTGTATTCAGGAAGAATATGATGAAATATATTATAACAGGTGTATATCAAGAATTTTGTGCTGGAATATTTTTTTTAAAAAAAAAAAAAAGAAGAAGAGACTTTTACCTACGAAATATTTCGTAGGTAAAAGTCCCATCCATGTTTTTTACCTAGGAAATTTTTTGTCGCTAAAGGTTGCTTTTAGCTACGAAATTAATTTCATTGGTAAAAGAAAATATTTATATTTTTAATTTTTTCAAAAATTCAAGACACCCTTTAACGATGACAATTTTCGTCGGTAAAGGTGGCTTTTGGCTACGAAATTAATTTCGTCAGTAAAAGGAAACTTCTCGACTTTTTTATTTTTTCAAAAGTTGAAAACATCCTTTAGCGACGAAACTGTTCGTCGATAAAGGTGGCTTTTAGCCACAAAATTAATTTCATCGGTAAAAGGAAACTTCTCGACTTTTTTGTTTTTTCAACAGTTCAAAACACCCTTTAGTGACGACAATTTTTGTTGTAAAGGTGGCTTTTAGCTATGAAATTAATTTCGTCGGTAAAAGGAAATTTCTTGATTTTTTTTATTTTTAAAAAATTCAAAACACCCTTTAGCGATGAAAAGTTTTGTCACAAAAGGTTGCTTTTAGCTACGAAATTAATTTCGTCAATAAAAGGAAACATTTAGATTTTTTTATTTTTTCGAAACTTCAAGACGCCCTTTAGCGACGACAATTTTCATCGGTAAAGGTGGTTTTTAGCTACGAAATTAATTTTGTCGGTAAAAGGAAACTTTTTGGTTTTTTTTTTTGTTTTTTCAAAAATTCAAAACACCCTTTAGCGACGAAACGTTTCGTCGCTAAAGGTGGCCTTTAGCTACAAAATTAATTTCGTCGGTAAAAGGAAACTTCTCAACTTTTTTGTTTTTTCAAAACTTCCAAACACCCTTTAGTGATGAAATGTTTCATCGCTAAAGGTGGCTTTTAGCTGCGAAATTAATTTCGTCAGTAAAAGGAAACTTCTCAACTTTTTTGTTTTTTTGAAAACTTCAACACACCGTTTAGTGATGAAAATTTTCGTTGCTAAAGGTTGCTTTTAGCTACGAATTTAATTTCGTTGGTAAAAGGAAACATATAGATTTTTTTATTTTTTCAAAATTTCAAAACACCCTTTAGTGATGAAAATTTACGTCGCTAAAGGTTACTTTTAGCTACGAAATTACTTTCGTCGGTAAAAGGAAACATATAGATTTTTTTGTTTTTTCAAAATTTCAAAACACCCTTTAACAACGACAATTTTCGTCAGTAAAGGTGGCTTTTAGCTACGAAATTAATTTCGTCGATAAAAGGAAACTTTTCGATTTATTTATTTTTTTTAAAATTCAAAACACCCTTTAGCGACGAATATTTTCGTCACTAAAAGTATTCTCTTCTTTTTACCGACGAAAATATTCGTCGATAAAACTCTTAGCGGGAAAATTTTCAAAATAGCGGGAAAATTACTTTTACTGACGAAAATTTTCGTCGATAAAAAATTTATTCCCGATGAAAAAAAAATTCATCGGTAAAATTTATTCCCGACGAAAAAAATTTTCGTCAGTAAAAGTGTTGTTTTACTGACAAAAAAAAATTTCATCGGTAAAATTACTTTTACCGATGAAATTTTTTTTTGAAATTTTTTTTCGTCGGTAAAAATTTCGTTGCTAAAAACACTGTTTCTTGTAGTGTATATTGAAGGTGCTTCCTCACATAATGAATGGCCAACATCAAGGTGAGCCCCCATAATGCATGGAGTGGGCTTCACATGATGGATGACCCACATCAAAGTGTGGCCCCCCTGTGATGGAAAATTCATATCAAGTGGCCCCCACCAAATTGATGGTCCATATCAAGGTCTCGTATGATGGACAACCAATATCCAAAGTGGCAAAACATGATGGATGATCCACATAGAAGGTGCTCTCCACATAATGAATGATGGACATTAAAAGTGGGCCCCACATGATGGACAACCCACTTCAAAGGTGGGGCCCATGCAATGATAACATCAAATGTGGACTCTATGTGATCACGGCTTCACATAAAGGACGATTAACATTAATGGTGGGCCCAACATAGTGGATGGTCTACATAAAAGGTCAGTCCCTAATGATGAATGGTCTACATCTAAGATGGGCCTTGCATAATGGACAAGCAGATTTGAAGGTTGGCCCACATGATTGATGGTCTACATCAAAAGTGGGCTCCATATCATGGACAATCCACATCCAAAGTCGAGCATAATGGATGGCCCAAATGCCTTATAACATGAAGGTTGTAGCCATCCCATTCTTTTGCCATTTGGGGCATGTGCGGTGAGATCTATCAAAATAACTATCTTAATTGCTCTTATAATGGAGTTATTGTAATTTTTGAAAATGACAGCAACTACTCTTATAAAAAGCTCATATTTCAACAAATTAACAAACATGCTTATCTAAAATGAGGGGTTTCATTACTATTGAAAAAGTGATTTTAAGCTTATTTGCAACAAGAGCTACAACAAAACAAGCTTATTAGAGTAACTCTAATTTGAAAATCTCTCATAAGATTAGAGCAGAGATGCCGAAGAGCTCTTAAACAAACTAATAGTTCTGTAACTTTTAGGGTCTATTTGTTTCATCAATTTTTAGGGTATGGTCAAAATCATGTGTAATGATTACAAATTACTTTAACGGTCTTTAGACAATAACTGCATTTCACCATTGATTCATGTATATGGTTTATCGTTAATAAAATCAACAATGATGTTTATATATTATTTTAATGTTGAATTATCACCAAAAACATTGATTTCGCCATTTGGATTAGATATTTTTAAATGTCATGAAAAAGTACCGTGATTATAAATTTATTTATCTGTCTCTTGAATACATTAGCATTTGATTGACGATTCTTGTGTTTAATTTAGTAGTGGTAAAATCATAATGGTAACAATTATCCTTTCAATTAATGTGGTAATTGGTGAACAAATAAGCCATGTCATGTAGAATTGTGTACTAGAGGAAGCTACTACCGTCAAAGATGATAAACTTAGCTTACAATAATAGTCTAAGAATATTCTAAAAGAAAATTGCAGAATATCCCTATACATATATAGTAAAGCATTACGTTTGTGCAGGTTTGCACTCACCTTGACAAACCATTTGTAGTTCGAATGCATAAGATATATTTGTCAAATCTAGGAATGGATCGCTAGGGAGCAGTAAAAAAGGTAATATGGTATTTACATTGACGAGAATTTCGTCCACACAGGCAATTAGACCGATTGGATATACAAACTCCGACTATGTTGGATGCCTCGATAGCAGGAAGTCCTCGTCAAAATATGTTTTCATGATAGTTGGAGAAAACGCTGTCGAAGTTGAATTCATTGCCTGCTATAAACCCATGTGTTGGTCTATGTATCTTCAAAACTTTATTTCAAGGTTTTAGGTTATGGATTTAGTTCCAGAGCCATTGAAAATCTATTATGATCATACTATAGTGGTATTCTTTTCCAATTGGAGCTCGTACAATGTGGTGGTAATTAGACCTTGGAGTGCCATATCCAAAAGTGGTTCAAGCAAGGTAAAGGTGGAGACGGATTGGCTACTCCCCCCCGGCACCAGCCCCATGGCTGATGGTCGGTGCTCTGTGAGACCCACCATGATGTATTTGTTTCATCCATTCCGTTCATCCATTTTTACGGATAATTTTAATGATTTACACAAAAATTTATATAGATATTAATCTCAGGTGGACCACACCACAGGAAAACAATAATGATTGGATATCCACCATTAAAATCCCTTAGTCCCACTGTACTGTTTGTTTGACATCCAATCTGTTGATTGGATCATAAAGACCCAGATGAAGGGAAAGAATAAATATCAGCTTGATTCAAAGCTTTTATGGTCCCCAAAATGTTTTTAATGGTCAACGTTCATTCAACACTGTTTCCTCTAATGTGGTCCACTTTAGATTTCTATATATCTCATTTTTTCTCTTATAACATAAAATGATCAATAAAAATATATGGACGGCATGGATGAAATATATACATCATGGTGGGGTCCACAGAGCACCGATCATCAGCCATTGGCTGGTGGAAGGGGGAGTAGCTAATCCGTTTCCGGTAAAGTTACGGTTCTCTGTCATGACAGAGAGGAAATGGGTGCGACTCACCACTGACTAAACACTATATAAATAAAGGCTCGGTCCTTGATTCTATTTATTTGAGCCATTTTCCTGTCATCATCAACGTGTGATGAAGAGGAAGAACCATGTCCACCTCCAGTATCCTCCGTGTGTCGGCATTAATGGTAGATTGACTAGGTATGCTTCTTGCACTCCTTTCTCTTCATGTTTCAATGCACGATTATTTGAGATGGAGCTTATTGAGCAAAGTTTTCATAGAAGTCCATGAAATGTGTGATAAATCTAATGAATGGTCCAGATCAATGGATTGCACTAAGTGTTCCAATGAAACTAGGACAACTATAGCTTGTAGTCCTCTACTTCAAGAGACTTCTCTTTTAAAGGCACTGAGAGATTGTAAACCAATTTAGAGATATTTTAAAAACTTGAAAATGTGTTGTTGTCTAAGGTATGACTAAGTTTTATCCTACAAAAAGTTATTTAAGGATTGTATTGGGAAAAAATATGTTAAGTCCGGAAACTCGGATTTCGAGTAGGTCGGATCCACTGGCGCTGCCGGAAGAGTCCGAGACAATGGTCGGAGCCGAGGGAATAATGGAAAGGCCAAGAGGCATAAGCATAAGACGACTAAAGTTACTCGGTCGGAAAGTTAACTGCGTCTACGTAAGCCCACAAAAGGCCGAGCATATTATAAGTGTCACGCCCCAAACCCGAAAATCGGATTCACAGGAATCCCGATCGCCGAATCTGATGCCGACAGCCTCCATAGTACCCCATTTTAGGCTCCTAGCATTCATATGCCAGATTTTCGATCCTAAGATCCTACAAGGAGAATTTTTTTTTTCAATGTACATTTAACTAGTAATAAACATAACCACAAGTTTACCCAAATCATAAAGGCAACATCATCATCACATATCCACTAATATAATCATTTAAATACAATGCTGAAAGGGAAATATATATGTCAAAATTAAAGCTCCAGAAAATAGTTGTACGTTCCAAGCTCAATGCTCCTGCAATCTAACATCACCTGCATGCATCTATCGTGCATAAGCTTATAGAAAGCTTAGAGGATGGTGTAAGTGTATGCACGAGATAAGTGCCAAGAATTCAATACAATATCACAATCATACAATACCGGAAAGCTATTAATCCATAAACCATACATTGACTGAATAAGCAGAAACACTGATAAGATCAGGAATTATCAGCGTAAACAGAAATACTGACAAGATTATAATCATGCGATAACAGAATAAGCGGAAGTATGAACAAGTCCATAAGTTAATCAGAATACGCAATATAGGACAGCTATGCAAATGATGAGTCATAGATAATCAAATGTCGAATGACAAGGATATAATGTAATACACAATTTGAAAGAGCTAACAAATATCATCACTCTCATCTAAGTCATAGGAATACAAAAACATAACAACCCACAATGCCACACGCCGAATATGTAATAGAATATGCAGTATATGATGCTAATGGAATGACCATGCTGGAGTGTGATGTCGGGGTGATAGTACGTAGTATCGCCGGCTACGGGATCCACCACAAGGAACCTCTATCCAAACCAGTCCCATACCTAAATTTGGATAGTCTGACTCAACGTGGTAAACTCCTGATCTCAGGTTAGTCGCGCGCCCAACTGAAATCCTTGCCATAACGAAGATACACAACAATTAGTTGCGCACCACCAGCCCGAGTGAATAGTGAATGGATGAATGAATGAGTATGTAACTCCTACTCAGTAGCCTGTCAGCACAGTAGCCTGCCAATCGCTGGTAGCTCGCCCAGTGTGGTAGCTCGCACAGGCCTCAGCCCCGCCCACATCACACCCACCCACATTAGCGTCCACCCACGTGCACCCGCCCACATTCACAACAGTGACGGGGTGTCATAATATCATGTCAGTCCTTATATCAGTACGATTCCTCTCTGAAAAAATCACCGAGGTCTATTACACTTCACACCACCTACCGCCCCAATCAAGCGCTTGTAAGACCCGTATTTTGGTCCATACCTTTCCGTAGACTTTCGCGGTCTTACCGGTTGAATTTTGGCAACCTTCGACCCTTAACCGATATCGACGCGCGACCCTGATTCATATACTGACAACCCGAGACCAATACCATAGCGACTGCGCTGTCGTTGCGGTTCTGATGCCGCGACTCGTGCGCCAAGGCGATACCCTGGTCAAGTGATGTGGGCCAACGTTCGGTACGAGAAAACGCCGCGCGTTGCGAAACCCAAGAAAATCTCTACAATGTGTCACATCAATCACATCAATCCCATCAATCAATCAATCCATCAAGCCATCACATGTCAAGTACACATCATTTTATTTCCTTTTCCCAAGCAACCGCAAAAGTCTCCCAAACCCATACCTCTCTTACATAAAAAGCCACAAAAGTCTTCACCACTCATACCTCTCTTATACAAAAGCCTCAAAAGTCAAGCTTTTCTTACATAACCATCACTCACCACATCCATCCATCACTCTCTCTCTCTCCCTTTACAACTCTCTCTCTTTCTCTCTTTCTCATTTCAAATCTCCAAGCAAGATTCCAAGCTCCATACGTATGGAGTTTTCCAAACTCTCCTAAGCTCCAAGTGGCCCACCTCTTCATCCCAAAATCTCCCATCTCAACCTTCCATTCTTCATCTCATCCATTGAAGTTGAAGCTAAGGTGCCAAGGAACCCTTATGAGCGAGCAGATCGGACGGTGGGTGCTAGATCATACTTATTTTCTTATTTTTATAATGGGCCAAGTGAGGCCCACCGATCAATGGTGTGGATCTCACTTGGGACCCTAAGTTGTGGCCGATGGACCACTTTGATCATCATGATCATCCATGGTGGGGCCATTCTCCATGGACCCCATCATGATGTTTGTTTCATTGTATTTGAAGGTCATCTAGACCGATCATACCGGTGGGGAACGGATCTCCACCGTTGATTGTCAATTTCGGTGATTCCATGCATAGAGGGATCCATTGATGTATGATTCATTGCAAGGGAGGGCTCCATCACAAGATGTGTCCCACTCTCCATGTCTCTCTCTCTCTTTTATTTCTTTTATTTTATTTTATTTTATTTTATTTTATTTTTATGCAATAGGATTGCGTGGCCCACTTGAATGGATCCCACCTTGAGATTTGTTTTGTTCAAATTTTTATTCAAGTGGGGCCCACCTTAGATGTTGTACCCATGTCACCCATTAGTGGTGGCCCACTTCATTAGGGCCCACCACTCTCTAAAAAAAAAATAATAATAAAACCGTCCAGCGTCTGGGACGCTGGACGTTTCAATAGAAAAAAAAAAGAAAAGGGAAAGAAAAAGAGGAGCTTTTGGGTGGTCCCCTCGTGTAGGCCCCACCTTGATGTATATATTCGATCGAAGTCGTCCATCCTCTTACCTACGGTATTTTAGCCATTGGATAGAAGTTTGGGACTGATTGGAAGACCTGGTGGGCCATGGTGTCGAAGAACGCATCATTACCATTCAAGATCATTATCTTGTTTTATTTCACTTTCCAAGCATCAAAAAAATTCAAACTTCGGACTCATTTCGACTGTTACAGGCCACTGAACGCAATGGCCGGAGCGAATTTCATTTTAGCGGGCCCCACGCGTGAAAAACCCCAGAAAATTGGGTTTTTCATATTTTTGCAAAGGGACGTTGCCCCCTCCCTGACAACGTGTAGGTGCTGTACGCTGCTGCGTGCAGCGTCAGCGCCGGGCGGGCGTCCAGCAGGGGCCCACGGCCCTACGTGTGGGCCCCACCGTAATGTTTGTTTGCCATCCAACCGGCTCATGAGGTGGGCCCCCCTCCAAAAATGGGACAGATCCAAAACTCAGGTGGCCCACACCACGTGAAACAGTGTGAATTGAATTCTACCATTGAAAAGTTTTTAGGGCCCACAGAAGTATTGGATCAAGCTGAAATTTATGTTTTCCCTTCATCCAGGTCCGAGTGACCTAATGAACGGCTTGGATGGCAAATTGGCATTTCAGTGGCCCCCACATGGGACCCACAATGATGTATTTTTTTTAAGTCCACCGTCCAGACGGACGGTGGCACCCACCTTATGTATTGTGTGGCCTCCACCGTCCAGCGGACGGTGGGGCCCTTTGTAATGTATGTGCTCCATCCGCACTGTCCACTGGACAGTGGGACCCGCCATGGTGCATGTGATGCACCTAGACCGTCCATCCACTTGTAAAGATCATTCTAAGGCCTAGGGGTTTAGGCCCACTTTGACATGCATGCAAGGCCTATGGGTTAGGCCCATTTGGACTATTTAAGGCCTATGGGCTAGGCCCATTTTCTTTGTAAAAGGCCTATGGGTTTAGGCCCACTTGTTATGTTCTAAGTCCATAGGACTCGGCCCTTTTGAGGTATTCCAAGGCCATTGAAATTGGACCCATTTGTTGCATTTTTAAGCCCATGGATGTAGGCCCATTCGATATAAGTAAGGCATATGGGTTTAGGCCCATCTGATTTATGCAAGGCCTACGGTTTTAGGCCCATCTGATTTATGCAAGGCCTACGGTTTTAGGCCCATTTGATGTACCATAAGGCCTAGGGGTTTAGGCCATTGAACTCATATAATGCCTATGGGTTGGGGTCCATTTGATGTACATGTGGGGGCCCAATTGGTGTGGCTAATTTGTTACATATTAGACTGATGAGGCTAGGCCCAATTGGTGCAATCCAAGGCCCACAGGTTTTGACCCATTGCAATGCACTTAAGACCCATTAGTGTGGCCCATTGATGTGACCCATTGATAAATAAAAGGCCCACATGATAGAGCCCATTTGATGTATTTAAGGTCCAATGGGATGTACATAAGGTCCATTGCAATGTGTGAGCCCAACATGGATTATGTAACGATATTTGCGACGATCGTGCCTTGGGAGAAATGTTGGTTTGACGTCCACATTGCGAGTGTAATGATGGTTGGATGTCCACATTACGACTCTCCTTAGGGCCCATTACAGGGCCGTACTTGCTGTGTATAGGCCGTCTAGGCCCATCCGCGTTGTATGAACGATTCATCACTCATTTACATGTTTAGTATAGTTTCATGACTCATGATCATACACATCATATGTATGCTTGATATGAGGATTGTCTGATCATAGCATATGCCTTCGGACAGGTTGTTTATGGGCTCCTTGTTAGGCGGTGTTGCCCTACATGAGCGCACGATATGCGCAGGATTGGTTGCATGACTGGATAGCGTGATTCATGCATTTCGCATTTGTGTGACATGGTTATTGTACGCCCTAGCGACATCGGGGCCGTAGCCTCCACAGACAGATCGTGGTTGACAGGATTGGATACCGAAAATCATGTTCTACATGGGGTGTTATTGATATCCCTGGGTGAAAGTCCCTAAACCCTTATGGTACCAAGAGGTTGCTCCAACGTCTAGACCGAGTGGGTAGATGAGCTCTGAGTGCCGAATACCAGTTGGTTGTACTCTCCACTATGTCATGGTCGGTTGGAAGGGGGTGCGGCCTTACCCGCCCGAGTGTAGGGGGCAATGATAGGCTGAGTTTGACCAGCTCGAGGAATGGGTCCGCTATCGACGAGTTGCTCCCGATATTGGCAGACGGATAGTGAGGTCTCTTCCACTTACCTTATTGCGCGCGATGTGGCTACAATCTGGTTTAGAGTGTACTAGACCCCGGTGATATTCCATATTTGAGCTGTATTGATATGTGGACATACATGAGGATCTGTATGCTTGAGTTGTATTGTACATCGCATGGCCTTGGGATGGCCGATACCATTCATGTCTTGCATCGCATAAGCCTCGGTATGGCTCATGATATTATGGTTCCATCTGCATATTCCGCTTTACTCTGACATTGCATGTTCATATGACTACCTTGCGCACACACTTTCACCACCCTCTAAGCTTTCTGTAAGCTTATGCACGATCATTGCGTGCAGGTGACGTTGGATCGCAGCAGCGCTGAGGCAGGAGCACGTTGCAGAGCATTTTGAAGTTTTTGTTCTTTACCATTGTATTTTCCTTTATGCTCATTGTACTTGTAAAGTTTTTGATCATAGTGGAAATGTAATGGAGTACTTGGTTGTTGTTTGTGGGTTATGCCTTTGGTTATGCTTATTACGAATCAAACTGACATTGAAAATCCTCCTCGTAGCATCCCAGGATCGAAACCTGGCGAATGGGAGCTAGGAGTCGAGAATGGGGTTCTACGGAGGCTGTCAGCGCCGGATTCGACGATCGGGAATTTTGTGAGCCCGGTTTCTGAGTTTGGGGCGTGACAGAAGTTGGTATCAGAGCATAACTTGGGAATAACCGAGAATAACATTACATGTCTGCTATGAGTATAGAATGGCTAAGTCCCGAAGTTCGAATAGCTTCGCGACCTTTCAATACAGACCGTTAACGTGCGTACCTTCGAGAGTTTTTAAAGTTGATAGGCGCCTTCGCTCTTTCCTGTAGGACATGGCGCATGGGAGAGTTACCCGATTGACTCCCGTACCACCACCTGAGGATTCTGCTTCACCATCAGAGGCTCCAGCTTTACCGCCTGCCTCTCCCGTTCCACCCTCAGAGATCCCTGCTTCCTTCCCTGAGGATGACATTCCTCCACCTGAGGCCGATGCGGAGCCGACCGTGACTGTGAGTGCCTCTCAGTTACAGCAGATGTTACAGGCTGTGACAGGCGCACTCTAAGGACAGGGCAGATGCCCAGTTGTTTCACCAGCTCAGGTAGAGCAGGAGCGCGCGAGCGCCTTACTTCGTGAGTTCAGACGGCTTGATCCCCCACGTTTCAAGGGAGAGCCAGATTTGACTGCAGCAGAGAGATGACGCTCCGATGTGGAGAAGATCTTCGATACCATGTCATGTACGATCGAGCAGCGCGTCCGGCTATCGGTATTTCTCTTTCAGGGTGAGGCCGAGCATTGGTGGACCTCTGTTACCCGTGTTGTCGGACCTGAGTATGTCTGGACATGGGAGGACTTTGTTGACCGATTCGAGGAGCAGTACTTTTCCGACCATATCCGTCGTCAGTGAGCCTTAGAGTTCGAGACTCTGATGCAGGGAGATATGACTATGGCACAGTACGCGGCCTGTTTTGTGGCGCTATCTAGATTTGCACCATATATGGTTGATGAGGAGGGGCGAAAGGCCCACCGTTTCGAGCACGGCTTACGTTACGGCCTTCGAGGTCGTGTTATTGGGCATGAGCTCCCTACCTTCCAGGCAATAGTGCGGAGATCTCAGATTTATGAGACTGAGTAGGCCGGTTCTCAATCTGATCGTGGTCAGAGGAGAGACCGGAAGAGGAGGCTTCTTCCAGTGATTTTCAGCAGCGTTGAACACAGCAGCAGAAACGTACAGGTCGCCCAGCCTTCCGAGCGCCAGCAGCACCATCAACACCTCCACCACCACCTCAGAAGCAGTTCACCGGTACTTGCTTCAGGTGCGGTGCGACGGGACACCGTTCATGGGAGTGTCCCAGCCCCCAGCACAGCAGAGAGGTCCACAGCAGCAGAGACCTCCACCGCAGCAGCAGAGACCTCCACCGCAGCAACAGAGACCCCCACAGCAGCAGCGACAGCAACCTCCACCACCGAAGCCACCTCAGCAGCAGCATCAGCATCATCACCAGCCTCAGAGGCCACAGCAGCAGAGGCAGCAGTTTCGACCGCCTCAGCGACCCCAGCAGCATCAGCAGCACGTTCAGAGGGGACAGGAACCTCCCCAGCCATTTCAGGCTAGATTCTATGCGGCTCAGCAAGATCCGAAGTCATCCGGAGGAGTCGTTGAGGGTATACTTTCAGTCTCTGCATGTATTGCACGTGTGCTGTTTGATTCCGGTGCATCGCACTCTTTTGTGGCCGAGAGCTTCTGTCGATCGGCCGGCTTACCATTGGAGTCTGCTGGTGAGAGCCTATCAGTATCGACTCCCTTGGGGATGACTGCAGTGTTGGGATGATTTTGTTCGTCTTGCCCCGTTCTGGTTGGGGATACCTTTCTGCCTGCCGATCTGTTTGTTTTGCCGATGTCTGAGTTCGACGTCATCCTGGGCATGGATTAGCTCGCCGAGTATTATGCCATATTGGACTGTACCGCGAGGACAGTCACGTTTTGTATACCCGGCGTGCCGCAGTTCGAGTTAGTTGCAGAGCCCAGAGGAGAGCGATTGTCTTGTTTGATGTCTTGCGCCATAGAGGAGCCTGTTGCCGCTTACATCGACCATTTGTTCGTGGTTTGTAATTTTCTCGATGTTTTCCAGGAGATTCCGGGATTACCGCCTTGTCGACTCACCGAGTTTCAGATTGATCTCGTGCCCGGTACCGTGCCTATTTCAAAGGCCCCGTATCGTATAACACCGTTGGAGTTACGGGAACTGCAGAAGCAGTTGGACGAGTTGCGAGAGTTGGGTTTTATCCGTCCGAGCAGTTTGCCGTGGGTAGCGCCGGTACTCTTCGTGAAGAAGAAGGATGGCTCGTTGAGGCTCTGCGTTGACTACCGCGAGCTCAACAAAATCACGATCAAGAACAAGTACCCGCTCCCTAGGATTGATGATTTGTTAGACGAGTCGCGCCCGATATTGGTAGACGGATAGTGAGGTCTCTTCCACTTACCTTATTGCGCGCGATGTAGCTGCAATCTGGTTTAGAGTGTACTAGACCCCGGTGATATCCCATATTTGAGCTGTATTGATGTGTGGACATACATGAGGATCTGTATGCTTGAGTTGCATTGTACATCGCATAGCCTTGGGATAGCCGATACCATTCATGTCTTGCATCGCATAAGCCTCGGTACGGCTCATGATATTATGGTTCCATCTGCATATTCCGCTTTACTCTGACATTGCATGTTCATATTACTACCTTGCGCACACACTTTCACCACCCTCTAAGCTTTCTGTAAGCTTATGCACGACCGTTGCGTGCAGGTGATGTTGGATCGCAGCAGCGCTGAGGCAGGAGCACGTTGCAGAGCATTTTGGAGTTTTTATTCTTTACCATTGTATTTCCCTTTATGCTCATTGTACTTATAAAGTTTTTGATCATAGTGAAAATGTAATGGAGTACTTGGTTGTTGTTTGTGGGTTATGCCTTTGGTTATGCTTATTACGAATCAAACTGACATTGAAAATCCTCCTCGTAGCATCCCAGGATCGGAACCTGGCGAATGGGAGCTAGGAGCCGAGAATGGGGTTCTACGGAGGCTATCGGCGCCGGATTCGGCGATCAAAAATTTTGTGAGCCCGGTTTCTGAGTTTGGGGCGTGACAGCGCACAACTGGGTAAATGGAAAAGACCTCACTATCCGCCTCTCAGTAGTCTGCCAATACCTACTCCGCTCACCGATAGCGGACCCATTCCTCCAGCTGGTCAAACTCAGCCTAGCCATGCCTACTCCCTCAGGCGGATAAGGCCGCACTCCCTTCCAACCGACCACGACACAGTGGAGAGCGCAACCATCTGGTAATCGGCACTCAACGCTCATCTGCCCACTCAGTTTAGACGTTGGAGCATTCTCTGGAACCAAGAGGGTGTTTAGAAATTTTCACCCAGGGCCATCTATGGCGGCCCGATGCTCGAACAGATTTTCGATGTCTCATCTGACCATCCACGATATGCCTGTGGAGGCTACGGCCCTGATGTCACTAGGGTGTACAGTAATCACAACACAATGCAAGATGCATGAGTCATACAATCCAATCATGCATCAATCCTGCGCATGTCATGCGCTCATGTGAGATAATCTCCACCTATCAGGGAGTCTCACATCATCCTTCTCAATGACATATGCAATGGTCAATCACATCTCATAACAAACATGCAGATGATGCGAATGGGCATGTATCATGATGTTATGATGTCACATACTCATAAACGGTATCAATAACCGGCGTCGATAAAGTGGACTTTTAACCAACATTGCCCTAAAGGAATGGCTTACATAGAATCAAATATATAATGGGCACATGGCCTCACAAAAGGGCCAAATATACAAAACAGGTGGACCCTGGTCATGGGCCTAACACATATCATAATGGGCCTTGCCCGTAAGCCTCAAATACATCTGGATGGGTCGCACCCATGGGCCTCAGATATATCACAATGGGCCTCAAATATACTTCGCAGGTGAGTCACATACCTGGGTCTAATACACATCAGTATGAGCTACATCACACAGGCCTAATATACATTACTATGGCCACAACCCATGGGCTTTAAATACACAATAAGTGGGCCCTACACATGAGCCTCAAATATATACCACGGGTGAGCCTCAATGGACGGGTCACCAATACAACAGGATGGGCCTAATGACATGGACCCCATAAATATATCGAATAGGCTGCACCAATTGGTCCTTACATACATTGTAATGGGCCATGACCCATGGGCCTTGCATACATCACAATGGGCCTTGCAACATGGGCCTCATATATATTTAAGGTGGGCCTCAACAACGGGCTTCATACACATCAAGGTGGGCGTCAACGACGGGCCTTATACACATCAAGGTGGGCCTCAACAACGGGCCTCATACACATCAAGGTGGGCCTCAACAACCGGCCTCATACACATCAAGGTGGGCCTCAACAACGGGCCTCATATATGGCCTTAGCAACAAGCCACAAATATATCAAGATGGGCCTAATCAATCGTATGGGCTAAATCAATCAAATGGCCGATACGAGTAGGCCGATCAAATAGACCGATACAAATGGGTTGTGCGTCATGGAGTTATACTAAGCATGTTATAAAGTAATGCCCTATCCTTACAATGCAGCTGGCCTAGACGGCTTGCATACAACAAGTACGGGCCTACCAATGGGCCCTACGGAGAGTCGTAATGCGGACATTTAACCAACATTATACTCACAATGTGGACGTCAAACCAACATTGCTCCCAAGGCGTAGCCCATAGTGAATAACATTACGTAAACCAGGTTGGGATCACACATTGCAATGGACCTTAGGTACACCCCATTGGGCCTTAAATACATGAAATGGGCCATGTCATATGGGCCTTTTACTCATCAAATGGGCCACATCAATGGGCCGCACCAATGGGCCTTATGCGCATTGCAATGGGTCATAACTTGTGGGCCTTAGATTGCATCAAATGGTTCTCGACCCATGGGCCTTATACATATCCAATGGGCCTAATCCCATGGGCTTTAAAATACATCAAATGGGTCCAATCTCATGGACCTTAGAACACTTCAATGGGTCCACTCTATGGGCCTTAAATTACATCAAATGGGCCTAATCCCATGGGCCTTGGAACACATCAAATGGGTCCACTCTATGGGCCTTAAATAGTTCAACAACTAGCTACATTCATGGACCCAATTAAATTCAACTGTGGTGGGCCTCAAAAGTGCATTCATTAAGCCCAACATTTAAGGAACTAAAGGTATAAATCATTTCCTCTAAGATCTTTATAATATGGTGGGCCCCACTCCTCAAAATTTCAGCCTAAGGCCAGCATAATTATAACATGTTGTTATCATAAATTTGGGCACTCCATTAAAGTGGGTCCAAGGCCTCTAAAACTCTGAAAATTGAGGGCCAAGGTCTCTCATCATGCATACAATGAGAGAAACTCAAAAAGGTGGCCCACCATCAGAAGAAATATTTTTGAATTATGATTTTTTATCAAGGCATATTGCTGGACTGCACAGTAGAAAAAAATCTGGGAGTCTAACCATCTTGGCCCATTCTTTTGGATACCCAAACGGTGTCACTTGAGGCTGAAATTTCACAAAGTGATACTTCCATAGGTGGGCCACACCTACACAAAATTTCATAATTTTTATATATCTCTAAGTATTTTAATTAATTTAAAAAAAATAGACTGTCCAGAAAAATCGAACAGACCCGGACGTCCCAACGTAGTGGGCCAGTCCGGCCCTCGTCACGGTGTGTATAGGGGTCCATTGGCCCTGAAATTTTGTAGGTGGGTTCTACCATAAGTGGAACACACCCCTACAAAATTTCAGAATTTTTGGACATCTTTAAATATTTTAATTCATTTAAATAAATCAATCTGTCCTGAAAATTGGACTGATCTGGACACCATATTATAATGGGCCGGTCCAGCCACCACCATGGTGTGTACAGGAGTCCATTGGCTCCAAAATTTTGTAGGTGGGTCCTACCATGAATGGGAAACCCCCCTATAAATTTTTATAATTTTTAAACACCCATAATATTTTAATAAATTCCATAAATCCAACCTGTGCAGGGTGGAATGTTGCTGGAACAGTTGCAGAAAATCCAGACTGTCCACCTCACTTGGACCACACCTTTGGGACCCCAATGAAGGTCATTTGGGGCTGAAATTTCACGGACATCAAGATGACATCCCCACCTTTCAGAAAAGTATATTTAATAGGTATGAATAGTCCCCAAAATAGTCCCAAAATCTGGTCCAAAAACAACCAGAAACTGTCCAGAAAATTCTGGACAGCAACATGTACTTAGATAAAATTTATTATATAAGTTAAATAAAAAGGGAAATACATTAATGGAGGATGGTGTGCCCTTCCTTAATGGGCCCCACAAATTTTTATGTCATAATCTAAAGCTGATACACCTTGCATGCATCATAAAGGTAGTAAGTAGGACACCCAAAATCAAACAATGAACAGTTTGGGCATCCCACCTTGCTGAAATTTCTGGATGTCCTAGGCCCACCAAATGGGCCACACACATCAGGAAATGAAATGAGGGAAAAGAGAGATAGAAGGAAAATCCGGCCATAGAGAAAGGGCTCCGCCACTATTGAGCCCTCCCAAGATCAATCACACCCATACATCATACTTAGATCTACATTTACAACATGGATCTTGCACATGCATGACTTATAATTAAAATGCATGGTGAGGATGCCATCCCCACCATGGTTATAAGATCCAGATGACCAAAACATAATATGATATGAAATAAAACTACCATGATGGGGCCCATAGAGAAAGGCCCCATGCATGGATCATGCATGCATAAGGTAGGCCATTAGACCACAACCATGGGATTGTGTGGGATCTCCACCATTGATTGGTGGGTCCTACACTTCCCTCATGAAAGAAAGAAAACATCTAAGCTATAGAAATCAGATTTTTACATCTAAAGGAGCACCCATCGTCCGATCTTCTTGCTCCCATAGGTTCCTTAGCACCTTAGCTTCGATTTCAATGGAGGAGATGAGAAATGGATGGCTAGGATGGAAGATCATGGGGTAGAAAATGTGGGCCACACTTGGAGTTTTGAAAGAGAGGGAGAGGCTCATACGTATGGATCTTTTCTTATTTTTAGTTGCTTGAGAAAATGAGATGAGAAATGAGAAAGAGAGAGAGAGAGTTGTAAAGAGAGAAATGGGTGATGGATGGATGTGGTGAGTGATGGGTGTGTAAGAAAATCTTGACTTTTGTGGCCATTTGTGTAAGAAAGGCATGGAAGGTGTAAGAACTTTTTGACTTTAAGGGCTTTTGTTGTAAGAGAGGTATGGGCTTTGTAAGAGATTCTTGACTTTTGTGGTTGCTTGGGAATGGGTGAAAGGTGATGTGTATTTGACAAGTACTTGACATGTGATGGATTGATGGATTGATGGATAGATGTGACACCTCGTAGAGATTCCCTTGGATTTCGCAACGTGCGTCGTTTTCCTCGCACCGAACGTTGGCCTACATCTCCTGACCAGGGTATCGCCTCGGCGCGCGAGTAGCAGCATCGGAACCGCAGCGACGGCGCGATCGCTAGGATATGGGTCTTGGGTCGAGCCGATTCTGGAATACAGAATATGACTCAAGATTGTGCGCAACTGCCGATAACAGATCGCGGGTCGCCAGAATTCGACCGGGAGGACCGCGAAACCATACGGAACAGTACGGTCTAAGATACGGGGCTTCCAATAAGCCACCCGAACGATAGAATAAAACCAACTTAATGAGTTGGTTCTTTCAGCTACGGAGTAAGGAAGGATGACGGATAAACACCGAGACTATTCCGTCCGTGAGAAGGCAGAAAACTTATGCTCCTGAGCCGGCCGAGACTCTCTTAGAGTCGGTAACGACCGAGCCGAAACAAGAGAAGGTGGTGTGAATGCAAATACCGCTCTGAAAATTCAGGAATACGGGTGTCCGATCCTGAGATCCTCGGGATCGGGTGCAATCAGTAAAGAGAATTAAATCTTCAAATATGAAGGAGAGGAATCGTCGCATGATAAGGTTGATCCAGCCTTATAAATAACCATCTCCTTCACAATGAAAGGTACGGAATACAAAACTCAAAAAAACCCTTTGTCATTGATCAGAAGACTGACTTAAGCATTGGAGGTTCCCCGGCTCTAGCCAGGGTCCCCTTTATATTGTTGATTGTGCAGGTGAGATAAGATCCGACCCGGGGAGCCGTCCCATAAAAATATACCAACAGTTTGGCACCGTCTATGGGAATCGGGCAAAAAGTTATTTTCTACGATCTGTTGAATGGCAAGAAGTAGGAGGACGGACCAAGATGAAGCGAGGGAGGCCGCTGCCAGCATAGCTCAGGGAGCCCCCCCAACAGTACCTCCGATAGCACCACCTGTGACTACCAGCCGAACCGAGGGAACGCACAGTTGGATCGAGAAGTCCAAAAGATGTGTTCTGAGATGGCTGTTATGAAACACATGTTGGAACAACTGTGTAATCAACAGATGCAGCAGTGTCATGAGTCAGCGCAGGTTCTCCCGCCAGCATCTGTAGCACAACCTGCTGCTCCACGGTCGCCTCGAGAGCCGAATCAGCATCAAGGACCGAGTCAGCCAGCGTAGGCTCGCTCTGCAATGGCCGTTTTGCATCCCTCTGATTTGCAGTATAAAATAGATCAAAGGAGGCGAAGTCGGCTTCCAGTAGAAGAAACGACGGAGAGTGCGGAACCTTGGAAAGATGATATACAAGACTTCCAAAATGAGGTCCGAAAAAAGATGGAAAGAGAGATGGCAGACATGAAGCACGGTCGGAAGACAAACCCGACCAAATTCGAGACAAAAGCTTCTCCATTTGTGGACGAAGTAATATAGGCACGGTTACCGGAGAGGTTCCGCTTACCTCAGATAACTCCCTTTTCTGAAAAAATCGATCCGACAGAGTATATTGAATGCTTCAGAACCTACATGGAGTTGCATGATGCCTCGGATGCTGTTATGTGTCGAGACTTCTCTCTCACCCTAGCTGACGTAGCCAGGCTTTGGTTCAAACAATTGAAACCGAAGTCAATTAAGTTATTCGCCGAACTCAGTGACGCTTTCCTCAACAACTTCATCGGCGGAAAGAAAAAGCTAAAGCTGCCCACACATCTGAACAACATAGTTCAGAAGGAAGGAAAACTGTTGAAAGATTATATCAAGCGTTTTAACTTTGAATCTCTTCAGGTTCGGAGACACTCGGAGGAGATAGCGCTTAATGCTCTCATGCAAAGGGTGAGAGAGATAAGCCCTTTTTGGCGTCCCTGGACAAGAATCCGCCCGAGACTTTGGGTGAATTTATGGCTTGTTCGGACAAATATGCCGACGCTGAAGAGACCCGACTCCTGAGCAAGAAGGTCCAAAACACAAAACCCTCAGCTAAAGAGTGGGCCAAGAAAGAAGCCGACTCAGCCGAAGGGAAGAAGTGAAAAGATGATCGGGCATGAGACGATGGCAGGTCGGGCAAACGACTCGACAGAAGATTTTCTACATACACCCCTTTGAACAAGTCTCAGGAGCAGGTGTTGATGGAAATAAAAAATGAGGGCTTCGTCAACTGGCCTGAAAAACTCCGAGGGAACCCAAATTGATGGAATAAGAACAAGTACTGCCATTAACATCGTGACCATGGTCACAATACGAGTGATTGTTATCACTTGAAAGATGAAATCGAGTGGCTAATTAAAGAAGGCCGACTCCGAGAACATATGGAAGGATCTGGTGCTCCAGCAGGACTGACTGAAGATCGGTCCACAGAAGAAATCCGGACGATTATCGGAGGGCATCAGGGTGGTGGAGATTCCAACAATGTAAGAAAGAATCACACCAAAAGCATCAATCATCTAGAGTCCGAGATTCTTATGTTGTCCCAGCCTTCCAAAGAAAAGAAAAGAGAGAAATATTGCATCTCATTCACTGAGGAAGACGCTCGAGGCATCTATTATCCTCATGATGATGCGCTCGTAGTCACCCTCACTATCGCCAATAGAAAAGTGTTCTGAATATTAGTGGACACGGGATCATCGGCGGATGTGTTGTTCACCCAAGCATTCGACAAAATGGGCATAGGATGATCGGCCTTACGTCCGGTCGGAACCCCACTCATAGGATTCTTAAGTGGACAGGTACTTCCCGAAGGAATCGCCTCACTACCACTCACTGCCGGAACTGCACCTCACCAGGCAACTGCGGTGATCGACTTCCTGGTCGTCGACCAATCTTCGGTGTACAATGTTATACTCGATCGACCATCCCTAAGCCTCCTTCAAGCCGTGGTATCTACGTACCACCTTTCCATGAAATTTCTGACTGAGTCGGGAGTAGGAATTGTGAAAGGAGATCAACAAGATGCCCGGCGATGCTATGTGACCGCAGTTAAAGCGCCGACGGAAATATCGATGATCGAATCATTGGACCCTCGAATCGGATCTCACGAACGGGGGCAACTGATGGAAGAACTCGTCTCGGGACCCTTAACCGAGACAGACGACTCGAAAGTAGTACAAATCGGCTCGTCTCTGATTTCACCTCTTAAAGAGGAAATGATCGCCTTGCTTCGGCGGTATGCCGATATATTCGCTTGGAGCCATGAAGATATGCCCGAAATTAATCCCTCGGTCATAACGCACCGACTCAACATCGACCCGACTTACAGGCCTATCCGACAGAAGAGACGTCCTCTCGGCCTAAAAAGGTACGCTATCATTGGAGAGGAAGTCGGCAAGCTCCTTAAGGCCAAATTCGTTGAAGAGATATACTATCCAGAGTGGATAGCCAATGTTGTGCTTGTAAGAAAAGCCAATGGGAAGTGGCGTCTCTGTATAGATTATACAGAATTGAATAAAGCCTGCCCTAAGGACATCTTCCCTCTTCCCTGCATTAATCAGTTGGTGGACAGTACTGCAGGACATGAATTGCTTAGTTTTATGGATGCCTATTCAGGCTACAATCAAATTATAATGCATGAAACTGATAAATCAAAAACCACCTTTATCACCGACAAAGGCCTTTAGTGTTACCGAGTGATGCCATTTGGTTTGAAGAATGCCAGAGCAACGTATCAAAGGTTAGTGAACAAAATGTTCGCTCGGCAGATCGGCCGAACTATGGAAGTATATATAGATGATATGCTCGTCAAAAGTGTGCGCGCAACCGACCATGTGGCAGACCTAGAAGAGATGTTCCTGACTTTACGTAAGTACCAAATGAAGTGCTTTTGGTGTGAGCTTAGAAAAATTTCTCGGTTTCCTCGTTAGTCAGCGAGGAATCGAAGCGAATTCTGAGAAAATCAAAGCTTTGCTCGATATGGAGTCTCCGAAAATAATTAAAGACATCTAAAGGCTGACAGGGAGAGTAGCTGCGCTTAACCGCTTCCTGTCCCGAGCCACAGATAAATGTCTCCTGTTCTTCAAGCAATTGAAGGGACGACAGACGATGGAATGGACGGAAGAGTATGAAAAAGCATTTCAAGAACTGAAGTCTTATCTCGGATCTCCACCACTATTGTATAAACCCGATCCAGGAGAAGCTTTGTTGTTATATCTGGCTGTATCCGATGCAGCAGTCAGCTCAGTCTTAATACGAGAGAGCGAAGGGAGGCAATTACCAGTATACTATGTCAGCAAAGCCTTACTACCGGTAGAGACAAGGTATCCTCAACTCGAGAAAGTAGCCTTAACCCTGGTAGTATCCTCGCGACGACTCCTGCCATACTTTCAAGCTCACTCCATCGTCGTTATGACCGAATTACCTTTGTGCCAGATTCTTCAAAAGCTAGAGGCTTCCTGCCGACTTACAAAGTGGGCTGTCGAATTGAGCGAATTCGACATACAGTACAGGCCGAGGATAGCCATAAAAGGACAAGTTATCGCCGATTTCCTTGTTGAAGTGACCTCCAAACATAACACAATGCCTGATTCTGAAGAGGTTACTGAAGCAGCGGCTTCTTCTTCTCTCGGCCCATTACCTGACCGGGGCCGGGGTAGTATTGGAACCTCCTAATTAAACTTGTATGCAGTATGCCTTACGACTTGGATTCTAAGCGTCGAACAATACCATAGAATACGAGGCCTTATTACTCGGCCTTCGAGTCACCGTAAGTTTAGGTGCAACTCATCTCAATATTTTCAGTGACTCGTAGCTGGTCGTTAACCAAATCTCTGGTGTCTATCAAACTCGGAAAGAACAACTGAAGGCATACATGAAAAAGGCTAAAGAATTAATCAGCGAATTTAAAAAATGTGAAGTAATTCGGATACCCAGGACAGACAATGCCAAAGCTAACTTGTTAGCAAAGCTCGCCTTGGCCGACGAAGACGACATACCTCGGTCGGTTCTAATCGAATAAGTAGTTAAACCGAGTATAAGTGAGCCGATAGACTCGGCTATACTTCCTATCGACTTGGAACCTACTTGGTTCGATCCAATCGTCTGTTATCTCAACGATAGAGAACTACCGGAAGATCATACTGAGGCGCGGCGGCTAAAGGTTTGAGCGTCATGTTACACCATCTTGAATGGGGTACTATACAAGAAAGGGCTTTACGCTCCCTTACTAAGATGCGTGGACTCCCATGAAGACGACTATGTTTTACAGGAGATACACGAAGGAATATGTGGGAACTACTTAGGAGGACGTTCGCTCGCCAACAAAGTGTTAGCAGGGATATTACTAATCGACTATACAACATGATACTAAGAGGTTCGTCCAAAGATGCGACAAGTGTCAGCGATTTGCGGTTATCCCGAGGCAACCCCCCGAGGAACTGACTCCGATGTCTGGACCATGGCCCTTTGCACAGTGGGGGATCGACATCATCGGACCCTTCCCTCTGGGGAAGGGTCAGACTAAATTTGTTGTGGTTGCAGTGGATTATTTTACGAAGTGGGCTGAAGCCGAGCCATTAACAAAGATTACCGAGCAAAAAATCACAAGCTTTGTTTGGAAAAATATCGTCTGTCGGTTCGAGATACCTCGGACTATTATTACCGATAACGGAAGGCAGTTCGACAACAAACAATTCCGTGAGATGTGCAGCAATCTCGAGATTTGAAATGTGTACGCCTTGCCTCATCATCCTCAAACGAATGGATAGGTTGAGGCCGTTAACAGAATTATAAAGCAGCATCTCCGAACGAAGCTCGATAAAGCAAAGGGAGCATGGACCGAGGAACTTACAAATATATTGTGGGCGTATCGAACTACGGCTTGGACTGCCACGGGAGAAACTCCCTTCTCCCTTTGTTATGGCTCGAAAGCATTACCCCAGTTGAGATCGGTATTAGCTCGGCCCGAGTCAACACATTTAGTGAATAAGAGAATAACGAACTTCTGTCACTCGGGCTCGATTTGTTGGAAGAAAAAAGAGAAAGAGCTTGATTACGAATGATGGCTCGACAGAGGCAAGTGTCTCGGTTTTATAACAGTCGAGTCAAAGTCAGATGATTCCGAGCCGGGGATATGGTCTTTCGAAAGACG
This sequence comes from Magnolia kwangsiensis, assembly GCA_037074715.1. Lineage (NCBI taxonomy): Eukaryota > Viridiplantae > Streptophyta > Magnoliopsida > Magnoliales > Magnoliaceae > Magnolia > Magnolia kwangsiensis. Next base: position 184,543,036 of record CM073572.1, on the reverse strand, counting down.
TTTCCAAACACGAAGGAAGTTGGGGCGGACACATTGGGACCCAATTGGGAAGGTCCCTATATCGTCTTGAGCACCATCCACCCTGGAATGTATCGGCTGGAAGACCTAAATGGACAACTATTGCCTCACCCTTGGAATGCCGAACATCTGCAGATCTATTACCCGTAAGGCAGAATAAAAAGTGCTAAAGAATAATGGAAGAGGGATATAATTGAAGTCAATTCAATAAAACTAAAAGTTTCATTTTTTTCTAAGTATTTTGCGTCGGATTATAGCCAATGGTAAAACTACAAGAAAGAGGGATGACACAACTGCCGATAGAGTGAATGACCCCTCTCGGTCAGGGACCACCCCCTAGACAGTACCAGAAGGACCAGCCTCATCAGCTGCAGCGTCCACAGCAGGAGCTTCTCCATCGACGGCATCAATGTCAGTAGCCTCGGCCATAGGACTATCGGCTTCAAAAGCGGAGAGGTCAAGGTCAGGGAAGGCCGCCTTCATCTCCAAAACACAGGCCCTGTAACCACCTTGATAAAAGCGGTTAAACTTCGATGACTAGAGGAAGGCATCTACGTCTTAGTCCTGTGCCTCCTTGGCTCGGCGGGCCTCCTCTTGAGCTTCCTGAATAAGGGCTGCAGTGTCGGCGCTAGCCCGGGCGAGAGTGCTCTCGCAAGCACTGTGAACTTGAAGAAGATGCTGATACTTTTCCTCAGCCTCATTTAGGAGTGAGGTCAAATGAGCATTGTCAGCTTTGGCTCCTTCAAGAACCATCCTTGTGTCCTTGGCCGCTTTCCTAGCATCCTCGGTCGCCCTCCTGGTGATTGAAAAATCGCCAGCCATAATGCCGATGCGACCCTCGGCGATCTCTCTGCGACCTCCTGCCTCAGCCGCAACCCTCTTCGCTGTCTCTGTCTCAACAGCGAGCTTTTGATCAGCGAATAGCTTTGAGCAGGCCTTAACAACGCAGGGGGCCAACTGCGAACGGAAGACAGTAAGTTATAAGCAAGGACTCAGTCGGAAGTAACAAAGAAGAGAAAAGAAAGTATTTTACCTCAAAAAGTAGCCTAGCCGTATGCCCAAGAGTCTGCAGAGTCGGGGTATTGTAGAAGCTGGCGAAATCTCTCTCGCTCCCGTGAGCGATGGCCCAAGGGATCATCCCCGAGATGACCTTAGAAAAGGGAGAAGTCCTGTTGAGTCATCTCCCCTCTCGAGGATTCCCCGCTTGGTGCCTCTCTCGGCTTCGGGATCTCTTCTACCATGAGTCCTGGCTCAGGATCCGACTGAGAGACTGGAAGACTCGGCTCTGCTTCTTCCACCCTCTCATCAGGGTCTTAAAGCACGATTACCTGTGGGGCAGCAGGGACAGGAGCAGACGGGACAGCTGGCTCCTTGGCCTTTGCAGCGGTCTTCTGTTGCTTCGAAGGCCGAGACCCCGACAACAAAGCTGACCTTGGAGGGGCTTTGACCTTGGATATTGGCTTCAGGGACAGGCGAGATTCGGCCATGCTATCAGAAGCTAACTTGAGATATGGGCGAGCCTCGAGAAGGTCTGAAAAGAAGAATGAAGATGGGTTAGACAGGAAACCGAGAGAATGAAACAGAGCGGGAAGAATTACCTGAGACAAATGAATCTAAACCCGCGAGATGAAGACGCTCGGGTTGTATAAGCAATTTTCAAGATCGTTCTTCTGCACTTAACTTCTTCAGTTCTCTGATCCGAGCTAGAGCACCGGACCCGAGCTTCCCTCTTTTCTTCAAGATATCTGCAAAGCATCATAAAGTCAGGATCAGCACAAGACAATGAAGTAAAATAAAGGTTATCAAGCCGAGTCATCGAGTCACCTGCTTTCTGGAACGAGCGAGAGACTCGAGGTTCATAGGGCCACGAATTGGCCGACTCCCATTGTCCGCACGCTCAAAACCACCTCTCCTTCCAGTATTTGTTAGAAGTGGGTGGGTCGATAATCAGAGACCCGCCTTTACCTCTCCATGGACTCAGGAAGTATAGGCCAGGAAAATTTGGATTTGGTCTTACTTGGTACAGATAGAGGAATTCGTCAACGGTTAGTGGGGGCTGCTCTAGCTCTGCCCATAGCACAACACACCCAAATAAATTCCTTCATCCGTTTAAAACGATCTGACCAGGAGCTAGTTTGACCCGGGATAAGAAATCACGAGCAATAGGTTGGAGTGGCAAGCGCAAGCCACATTGTATCGCAACCTGAAAAATCGCGACCATCCCCGCAGGGGGATGGTTAAGCGAGTCTTCTGGATGAGGAAGACGAAGTACGACCGAGTCTGGGACATGAAACCCAGCTTAGATTCAGTTTAGGTCAAATTCAGTCAAAATCGAGGCAACGAGACCGCTCGGATCATCTTCGGCTCCTTCCCCCTTATAAGAGGATTCAGAGGCTTCCACAGTTTGGTTTACAGGATCTGGGATAGCGACCCCCTCAGTTATAATTATTTCATCTTCTCCCTCTTCCTCCTCCAATTGATCCATCCCGAGATTGGGTCTCCTTGGGCGGGTTACCAGAGACACTCTGCCACTGGAAGGACCGGCTTGAGCGGGATGCTCAACTGATGAGTTATCGGACCCCCTTACGAGCCGGAATGCGGCATCTGCGCCAACGGTGAACTCCGTCAGTAAAGGGTGGTTCCGCAACATTTCAGAAATGTTGGGACACATCCTTATCTCCGGACATCCCCTCCCGGGGGCTCTGGGAGCCACGGGTGGCCATTAACGTGTATAGGAGTGGAAGGAAAGAACTCACCGAGAAAGATAGCAGTGGATGCAAAAGGAGTTGACGGAGGAAGGAACGACAGCGGGGGAAAGGAAGAGGAAGGAAAGCTCGAAAGAGGATACAGGGGCAGGAGGAAGGAAGGCGAAAATAAAATTCGTACGTTCCTCTCGCCCGGCCTTCTTATAGCCATGCCACGTGACAGAGGCATTTAATGAAAAAGTGAAACAACGTTCGTCTCGACTCCCCCGCTCGACACGCGGCGCACATCGGCTGACAGCGGTAACGCCATTGCATGCGTCCAAATCCCATAAGAGGACGAAACGACCTGACTGTTGGCCGCGTGTGCGACCTCGGGAGTTGCACCGTCATACGTTAGGGACGACGCAAAGGGCATTAAATGTCTCATCATGACCTCGGACTCTAATACGAACCGACCTAAAAAACTCATTGCTCCTTGGTGTCGTGAACGACACAAGGAGTAAGGGGGTCTCACTGTTGGGAAAAAATATGTTAAGTCCGGAGACTCGGATTTCGAGTAGGTCGGCTCCACTGGCGCTGCTTGAAGAGTCCGAGACAACGGTCGGAGCCGAGGGAATAATGGAAAGGCTAAGAGGCATAAGCATAAGACGACTAAGTTACTCGGTCGGAGAGTTAACTGCGTCTGCGTATGCCCACAAAAGGCCGAGCATGTTATAAACCACCCGACCGATAGAATAAAACCGACCTAATGAGTTGGTTCTGTCGGCCACGGAGTAAGGAAGGATGACGGATAAATAACGAGACTATTCCGTCCGTGACAAGGCAGAAACCTATGCTCCTGAGCCGGCCGAGACTCTCCTAGAGTCGGTAACGATCGAGCTGAGACAAGAGAAGGCGGTTTGAATGCAAATACCGCTCCGAAAATCTAGAAATACGGGTGTCCGATCCCGAGATCCTCGGGATCGGACGCAATCAGTGAAGAGAATCAAATATCCAAATATGAAGGAGAGGAATCCTCGCATGATAAGGTTGATCCGGCCTTATAAACCATCTCCTTCACAATGAAAAGTACAGAATACAAAACTCAAAAAAAAACCTTTTCCATTGATCAGAAGACTGACTTAAGCATCGGAGGTTTCCCGGCTCTAGTCAGGGTCCCCTTTATATTGTTGATTGTGCAGGTGGGAGAAGATCCAACCCGGGAGAGCCGTCCCATAAAAATACACCAACAGATTGTACTTAGCAGACAGAAGACAACCCGTCTTGCCAGCGCCCTCTCTCTCTCTCTCTCTCTCTCTCTCTCTCTCTCTCTCTCTCTCTCTCTCTCTCTCTCTCTCTCTCTCTCTCTCTCTCTCTCTCCAGGTACCTTGCAATTTTTGTCTCTGTTTATACACCATAGCCTCTCTCTGTCCAGCCCACATCCTTTCCATGGGAATGAGATCTCTACCAAATTTCGTCCTCCCTTCCTCATTTTTCATCACATGTAGTACATGTCATACCCCAATATTTGTTAAAAAAATACATCAGCCTCTATTTTATTAGTTAGAACGTATTCTCTTCTCTTGGGCCAGGCAAAATGAACTTTTTGAATAAGCCTGGGCAAACAGTTCAAAATTTTGGCTGAAGCCAACACTAGCCCCAGCCATTGACAGCCCCACGTATTCTCTTCTCTCGCAGAGGTTTGTATTTCAAATCTTGCAACAACAAAATAAAAAAATAAAAAATGTCCCTCTTGAGTTACTTGGTTCAAGCCTACGGAGTGAAGGTCTAGTCAACCAAATCAGATGTTCAAGTCTAATACATTCCGAGCCTACAGGACAACTTGATCTATTATAATTAGGTCAGGCTAGAGAGAGAGAGAGAGAGAGAGAGAGAGAGAGATCATGTAAGAATTCTATAAAGTGGGCCTATTGATTAACTATCTAGATCTAACTAAAGGTTAGATAATGTGATCGGGTGCACTAGTGAGCCCCAGTAAGTTGTGATACAATCAAAATTCGCGTAAGGGGTGGTGCACTACTATATATTGTGATACGCACACAATATCTTGATATAATTGAGATTAACAATTCATGTGGAGCTGTATTGGGAGAGAAGTTTTGATGGGTTTCAAACTCCTCTACCCTCTCGAATATAAATTAGAGTTGGGTCCCAATCTAACACAAGCAACAGAAGTTCAAGCCCATTATATCTTCTCTAAAGGGTGTAAGGAAAGGAAGACCTCAACATTCGTTTTTCACAGTGATGGCATCACAGCAAAGTAAGCCATCTATTCCTTCATATCTCCATATCCCATGTACAGCGAGGTCCCTTGGCAATTCTGCATTATTAGATCTTCCAAGAGAGAAAGAGAGATCATGCCAGCACTAAATAATCATACTAAGGGACCATGTCATCATTCTAAATAAAGGAGAGGACCATGTCATCACATGTGTCTTTTCCTTTTATTATGTGGGCACCGACCATCTTGGCCCATGGTTCAACTGCCCACACTTCACCAACTAAAACCACATGATATATCAAGCGACCATAGATAATGATATTGTCGGCCATGTAAGTCTAACTGATTATTACAAACTCCGACTAATGACAGCCAAAACATCACGACCCTTGGATGAGTTCCATTGAAGTACTTCATGCGACCGCGGCCATTGGATTTCTTTGGCCACCACTTACATCGAAAATCCGGTTCAGAACAGAAGCCAACCTTACACCAGCTTGTGCAATCCTCTTTTGAACAATGGGAAGGCGTGAAAGGAAATACTCATCTGCAAGTGGTTAACGCCAATAATATATAAGAAATAACAAGAATACTAATCAATAAGTCCTTTTTTAGACTATTTGGGTGAATGCCAGTGTGTAAAGCGTGTGAAAGATCTGGGATGTTCATCAGGAGGTCCCCACTGCGTGTTTTCCCTGGCCCAAAAATGATGCCCATCAGCTCACTCGGTGGGGCAGATAAAATGGACCGATAGAATAAATCAACAAATGATTAATATTCTACGTACGAATTCAGCCCACCTAATGGCGAACGGGGACAAACACAAATGGTGGGACACACCTGATGCATGGTCCGATCACATACACGTGTGCCACATTAGCACGTGTTCTATGAGCGTTTTGCTTGGAATATATTTTTTTCCTCCTTTTGCTTACCTCCGAGAGTCGAATTGTTAGTAACATCTTTATATGCATAATCACATGCGAGTCTAACACTCTCAGATGCATACCTACAAATTACATATTCTTCAAATGTTAGACCATGTTAATAGCTAAAAATTCATCTAATCAAGCATATCAAAGACTAATAGAGCTATGATTAGATTTAGAAATGAATGGTTTTGATCGGTTAAGCTTACTTATCTGGACAAGCCACTGATTTTGGACCACATGTCTCCCATTCATGAATTTCATCCATCCATTCCTCCTAGCAAGAAAAAAGAAAACTACTGTAAAAAACTCACGATCCCCAATAGTGGACATGTTTTCAACGGTGATGATGAACTTACAGTAAGGTTCCACTGAATGGATTCCATCATGCGGTTGAGATCATTTCCATAGAAGTCACTCATGGCTGTTTGGATAATATTATCATCCCACACCTAGAATTACAAGACAACCATTATACAATGCTGAATGGGATGAAAGCGATTCCTATTTAGCTGGTGGCCACGGTGATGGGTACACCATTTGAAGATCGAAAGTATTCATCTGATGGGACCCACAAAAGGATCATGCACCAAAATGTCCCCAATTGTAAAATCTGAATCTTATGATGGATGGTTTTTTCTTCTCCGGACTATGGACCGTTAATTGGACTGGTAAAGATAATTTAATGGAGATATTTTAGGGCACGACCGGCTCATCTATAATAAGAAACACCCAATTGATGGTCTGGATCACTGGAGTTCACTGGAGAGAGAGAGAGAGAGAGAGAGAGAGAGAGAGGTACTTTGTGAAGGTTGATCATCTTTTGGTACCAGTGCACACGGATAGTGTTACCACCAAAATCCGCACGGAAGCCTACATGGAGGGGTTGGTGTATATCTCCTACGATGTGGGAGAGGAACATCAAGCTCTCTGTCAGGTTATCTGATCACAAAAAATACAAAATACAAAATGGTTCTAATCAACATAAATGTAAAAAAATAAAATCAACATAAATGTAAAAAAATAAAAATAAATAAATAAAATCATTGTAGGCTGCAAATTAAGATGGGTTGCTAATAGTTCTTACATCTATTTGATGAATCTCCATAAGTTTGAAGCTGAGCAGTGAAGTTATTGATTGCTCCTACCACACACATATCCTGCTGTCCTATCTCGTTGTAACAATCCCCTTTAGTAGCAAGACAGAAAAAAGGTAAATAAACTTGTGATTTTTGTCTCTTAAAGTGTGTTTGGATGCTCAATCAAAATGATTTCTAATAACTCATTTCATTAAAAATGACCAATGTGTGGCCTAATTAACTCCATTCATAAATAGCTTCAATTTAAGTCCAATGTAAAACACATGGAATTGCAATTAGAGGTTCGGTAGTCACTGAATTAAAATGATTTCAACCTACTTTGGTAATTCCCCTTTGTTGAAATGATTTATTGCAATTGCAATTCAATTCAATTGAGCATCCAAATGCCGAATTAACTTCAACTCTTGATATCGAAGAAATGCACCGAAAATTGAGCAATAGGTTAAAGCCAAATTCATTAAAGATTTTTTTTATTTTTTTTATTTAATTTTTTTTTTTATTGTCATTTGTCCCTCCATTTTTGCTATATATACCAGAAAAGATCCCTATCCTTTTTATTTCTGTAAATGACTACCTCCGTTTAGTTTATGGCAGCTTAAATAAGGCCACCTAAATGACTTCTTCTGCTGCTCTCAGTTAAAAGCACAACCCTATTCTATGACAAATCTCTCTCTCTCTCTCTCTCTCAAAGTAAAAAAGTAAAGATTCACTTGTGTAAAGTGATGATTTTCATCTTTCCATTATGGGCTTGCATCTGACATGCACATGAGGTGCTTTATCACTAGGTCACATCAAGGTTACATGCAATTCCTGTAACATTTTAAGAACCTAACCATTGGATGAGTATATTAGATCACCTGTTAGCTCCTATCTTTCGGCAGTCCACGTGATGAGTAGATTGGATTGCATGCCCATTTGCCGGTTCATGTTCAATGTGGGAATCAAGACACCAATGGTTTGGAAAACTGAACCATGTGCCCCACTTGATGAGTGATTTTGACAATCTGCTAGCACCTTTTCGATCGGTGGTTTTTATAATCAGCCAAAACCCTTTGGATGAGCAGTTTTGATGATTTAGCGAAGTTTTTTTTTTTAAAAAAAATAAAATTATTTTTTATTTTTTATTAGGGGTTCCGATAATCTGTTCTCATCTATAAGATGAACGGTTCAGATAGTCTAGTGTCCGCCTAAAAATGATCATCTGTTGGTAGACTTCTCTTTTCATAAGTAGAGCAAAACTGTCTTACTGAAGCATTAACAGTAGCAATTTAATTAACCCTGTCGCTATAACGTGACGAAATGCTAACTCGAGGGTATTCATGCGGATAAGGTTATAAGGAAGGGGGTCATTTCCAAACAAGCGGAGGGGGTAAATGTAAAAACCTCTGCATGAAATAACCTGGTTGGTAAGGAAAGTAATAGCAAATCAAACTATCATCAGGCAATTTAGCGTACTTGAATAGTTAAAATTGCAAACTCCCGGGATATTGACGAAATGTAGTGAGTACGACCATCGGTACTGGCGCCGCACATCATCAGCCCATTTACAAACTGATGCAAGCTGGCCCCTAGCGGATGCTGGAAGAAGATCTTGGACAGCTTTTGACGTCTTCTCCGTAAATAGGGGCTATACCAAAAAAAATAAAAAAATGTTGAAACATGCATTTGACTAAGAGCTATGATCCAATATAAAATCTTATTACCCTGATACAATGCAAATTCCCATATGGGTTTAAGTGGCCCATTTATGATCACCAAAGATAGAGGTACATGGTGCAAAAATAACCATGCTTGGATAATCAAGGGCTTGAAAAAATGGATGGTGAGAGTATATTAAAATCGGCCTTATCATTCATTTCAACGGCTGTGATCAACAGTGGACAACTTGATCATAGGTGTACCCACTTGGGGCTCACGTATAAACTCATGGACGGAGATGGGAAGGAGAATTGGTATTGGATGATGGCTTTCTAAGCTAATGGAAATGATAAAGAAGGTATTCACCTCAGCTATCTTGCATATCATGAAATGGCCTTTATCAACGCATCTGTGTATGGAGTTCCACTCAGAGCAATTAGAAATAGCTGAAACAGGAGTAAAAGGCCCATCTCCTTTTGTTTCTTCTCACTTACTCTTCTCTCCCTGCACTCATATGTATATATATTAGAAAATTCATGGTGTTGGGACCTTTTGCTTTCCAGATCTTTTTTTTTTTTTTTTTTGGCTTTGCTTAGGCAAAGTGAACAGTAATCAATGGGGGAGCGGATTAGGTGTTAACCGGATGACACTTTAGCGGATGTTACCCTTACTGTGGCCCACCTTGATGATGTGCTGTATATCCACACTGTTCATCCGTTTTTACAGCCCATTTTAAGTTGTGGTCTGAAAAATTAAGCAGATCCAGATCTCAGATGGACCCTACCAAGGAAATAGTGATGATTGAATGTCCACCGTTAAAAAAATTAGGGCCCATCGTAATGTTTATTTACCATCCAACTTGTTGATAAGGTCAATCAGACCTGGATGAAGGGAAAGTACAAATATCAGCTTGATCTAAAACTTTTAAAAAATATTTAAATTGTCATTCACCACTGTTTTTAGTGGTATGGTCCAACTGAGAATTGGATCTGCTTAATGTTTGGGATCACACCCTAAAATGAGTTGGAAAAATGGATGGACGGCATGGATGTACAGTGCATTCATAACGTTGTTACCAAACGGTCAGGGTAACACTAAGTAAGGTGTTTCCCGGGTAACACCTAATTCACTTCGGGAAAAAAAATCACGTGTTGAACTTTTTTGCACCCTGTCCCTTTACACGTGAAACACGAACTCGACTTCGGTAGTGACTCTCCAGTACCAAGCGCGGTACTGGTTGATGCTTGAAAATCTCTGCGGGTCCCACTATTATTTATGTGTCTTATCCACGCCGTCCATCCATTTTTCAGATTATTTTAGAGCATGAGCCTAAAATATGAGGCAGATATTCTAAATCTCAGGTGGACTGCCATAAGATACAATGGTGATTAAACACCTACCAATAAAAACTTCTTGGAGGCCACAAAAGTTTTGGATAAAGCAGATATTTGTATTATATCTTCATCTGGTCTTTTTTACCTAATCAACAGGTTTGATGGAAAATAAACATTACAATGGGCCTTAGGACAATTTTAATGGTGGGCTTTCAACCACCAGTATTTTCCTGTGGTGTGGTCCACTTTAGATTTGGATCTGCCTTACTTTTGGTTTCATGTTCTAAAATGATCGGGAAAAATGGATACACGGCATAGATAAAACACATACATCATGGAAGCATTAATAGGGCTAACAAACCCTCTTCCCCTGAAAACCACTACCAAGCTCTGTATTGGAGGAGTCACTACCGGGTACGAGACCGTGAACCACACGTTCAGCATCGGATGCGGATTGCTTGCGACACGGGAAGTTACTGCGGTCAGAAGTTAGATGGGCCAACCGTGCCGTTTGTGAGAAATCCACTCTGTCCATCCGCTTTTTTCAGATCATGTTATGACTTGAACAGAAAACTGAGGCAGATCCAAAACTCAAGTGGGGCACAGAAAACAGTGAGAATTGAACATCCACCGTTGAAACATTTGTGGAGCCACGGTTTGATCAGCAAAAAATTTTTAGTGTTTTCAGTTCAATAGGAACTACCTTATGAATGGTTTGGATGGCATGTAAACATCATAGTGGATCCATGGAGGTTTCAAAGTTGTGCATTTTACTATCCAGTCTTTCGTATCGTGCCTCATTTTAGCGCTCATGTCTTGACAAGATCCGGCAAAATGGATGGACGAGGTGGATTTCTCACAAACATCACGGTTGGCCACACCTAGCTTCTAACTGCAGGAACTTTGGGGTACTGGGTGTCGCAGGCAATTCTACCTGGCTGGCCACGCTCAACATAGGCTGGAGAACAGTTCCAACTACGAATGGGGACCAAACTCCAATCCTTCCCTCATGAACTACGCTGGGTCTATCCTGGGTTGGATTTCAACTTGCTTCAGCCAAGCATGGCCCAGCCTAGTTGCAATGCCTACCGTCCATTTGTTGATTACAATCACCCATCCTGCGTTTGATATTTGGGCTAAGGCCTATAGCCAGCAGGTGCATGTAGTCATTGGGCTTAGGGTGCAGGTTGCCATGATATTTGCCATTTCTCTCTGAAGCATGTTTGAAACCATAATGAGTCAACTCGGGAATCAGTAGAGTCGACTAGGAGAACCTGGACATTTCTTTGTATGATGGCTACGTACAAGAATTGCTCATGTTCAATGTGAATTTAGAGTATTCGGGCATGATTTTACAACATTCCTATGGTGTGGCCCACCTAAGTCTTGGATTGTAGTGATGTTTAGGATCTTCAGTGAACATGTGGCATTCAGCCGGTGGACGGTTCAGATTATCATTAAGCCCCCTACTTCACCATGTGGTAATGAGTGTAAGTGGAAAGTTGGAAAAGAAACCCTAGTTTTAAAAATATTTAAGAAAGAAATGACCTTAGAATGTGTAATTGGGATATTCTTCATTGCATTGTAGTAAGCATGGAGATGAAGGATGGCCGCTAGAAATGTTCATTCTCAACTACGATGGGAAAGAAAACACAGTATACATTATGGGATCTCTAGACTTACTAAATAGGTTTTTAGGATGGAAGAATTTTCTAGATCCTTACTCTTGCTCGGGTGGTAAACTCTCAGGAGTTCAGGGGTTCGAGTATCCATAGGCATGAGTGTGTGGGTGTGTGTTTTAAAAAAAAAAAAAAAAAAAAAAAAAAAAAAGAAGAAGAAGAAGAAGAGAGAAGTGTCTGGAACCAAAACCATTACTTCTTATTGGTCTACGTCATTTTTTATGAATCCAGCTCACAAAATTCAGCGCTGGTGCTTCTCATTGGTCTATGTCATTTTCGATGAATCCAGCTCACAAAATAGGCCAAATTTCTCTCTCCCCAATAGATTGCACGCTATACGATAAAACTTTTAACTGGGGAACTTTTCTGGGCCCACCATAACTTTTGTATTAGATCTACACTATCCATCAATTTTTCTAGATAATGTTAGAGCACGAGATTAAAAAAAATAATAAAATAAGATATATCCCAAGCTCAACTAGACCACACCACAAAAAGCAATGGAAACTTCACAAACTACCATTGAAACCTTCCTATGGCCAATCGTGAGGCTTATTTGCCATCTAACCTATTCATAATGTTACTCATACTTAGATGAAGGTAAAACACCAATATCAGCTTGATTAGAGACATCTATGACCTAGGAAGTTTTCAACAATAGCGTCAATTCTTACCATTTCCTAAGGCGTGGTCCACTTGAGCTTTGGATCCACCTTGTTTTCAAGCTCATATTCTAGAATGATCTAAAAAATGTATGAACAATGTAGATCTAAGAAATAAATCATTGTGGGGCCCACGTAAGCTTCACACATCAAGAAATTTCATTGCTTGCTAGAGAGAAGAAAAGGGGAAGGGTTGACATACGGAACTTTCATGGGTGCCACCATGATGTATGTATTAGATCCACACCATCCATCCATTTTATTAATAACTTTAAGGGCTCGAGACAAAAAGCGAGGCATATCCAATATTCAAATGGGCCACACTGTAGGAAACAGTGGGAATTGGGTGCTTATCGTAGATAACTTCTTGGGGTCACAGAAGCCTTTGATCAAGCCGATGTTTGTGTTTTCCCTTCATCTAAGTCTGCATAACCTTATGAAGAGGATAGATAGCAAATAAACCTCAAAGTGGACCTAAGAAGGTTTCGACGTTAGTTGTTTAATTAATTCCTGCTACCTTTTATGGTGTGGTCCACTAGAGATTTAGATGTGCCTTATTTTTGGGTTCATGCTCTAGAATAATATGGAAAAACTTAATGGGTAGTGTGGATCTAAAACATAAATCATGTTGTGGCATAGAGAAGTTTCACACAATAAAAAATGGGTTGTGCATAAGGTTGTACATCGAGTCGAGTAGAGTCGAGGTGGGCTAAGCTTGGCTTGACTCGTTCTTGTTCTCCTCGAGTTCAAGCTCGAGCTTACTATTAGAACTTGGCTTGTTTGTCAAACCTTTAGAGTCGAGCTCGAGGTGAGCTAGTGAATCGAGTTAAGGCGAGCTTACCTCGAGTCAAGTCGAGCCTGCTCCCAACCTGACCCAACCCACACCTGACTAAACCTAGCAATCCGACCCAACCCGCACCCGACTCAACTCATCCACTCGACCCAACCCCCAAATCAAATATTCAATTAATAATATATAATGTTAGATAAAGCCATACAGGTACCTTATTATTGGTACTAAGAGAGAGAGAGAGAGAGAGAGAGAGAGAGAAAGAGAGAGAGAGAGAGAAAGAGAAAGAGAAAGAGAGAGAAAGAGAGAGAGAGAGAGAGAGAGAGAGAGAGTGGCGGGTTGGATAAGGAAGAGAAAGAGTAAGAAAGGGACAGATAGGTAGGGTAAGGTTTAAGTTTTAATTTATATATATATAACATAATATATGTTTGAGTCGAGCTAAGCTCAAGCTTCGAGTCGAGCCGAGCCGTGTCGAGTCAAACTTCACTATGTTCGAACTCGGGTTGTTTTCAAAACAAGCTAGGTCATATGAAGCTTGGCTCGCCTTGAGTCATCATTCAAACCGAGTCATGACGAGCTAGATCGAGCCAAGCTGAGAGAGCATTTTGAGCTAGCTTAGCTTGTGTACAACCCTAGTTGGGCTTAGGGCACAACTTGTGCAGTATGCAATCTATTCCTTAGATAGAAAATCAGTATATTTTGTGAGTCAACGTCATTGGCAATGACATGGACCAATTAGAAATGATGGCGCTGAATTTTTTTATGCCTTTAACATAGATGATATGCACTCTATTTACAAACTTTTCTAGAAGAGAAATTTCAATTAGAGACATACTCCAGTATCCTTTATATTACAGTAGTAATGAAGTAAACAAAATTATCATGCCCCATCTTAATAAGAAAATTTAATATACTTCCTCGAAGTAGGTAAATCCAATGTGCGACCTTTGAGACTATAATATATCCTCCTTAGGGCATGACATAAGACCAAAATCTCAAGTGGACTAGAAACAATTTATTTTAATATCGTAGAGTTTGCTCTAGACGGGAGCACATATATGTACACATGTACAGATCCTATTGCTTCAATAGTGATATATACTTATTTATTTTCTATATCAAATGAATTTTATCTTTGTAAACTTGATCAATTAAAATTCTATTGAAAATATTAATGTGATAATATATAAATATTTTTTCAAAAATAATTTACAATAAAATCTAATTGTCTAGCATGCTTTTAATCTTATATATCATCACCATTATGTAAACATTTATGATCGTTCTTTAACCCATGTCCATGGCTTAATCTTGATTTTACCACTTTCTCAACATGCAAAATGACCCATTCGAATTTATGCATATAGCCTTAAGAATGCACACCAAAATAACATCACTTTATCATGACCTTATGTTCACAACCCCAAGTGTAGGGTTATGATGTAGTAATAATCTCGGTAAGACCGAGGTCGAATCCATATGGACTAATCTTGTGCATTTCTGAAATTAACTTGAAATCAAACTAGAAAATGTAAAACTAATTCTAAAGTGATTGAGAGAGTAATTGTAAATTAAGTAATTAAAACTAAGAATTCAAAAGGTGAAAATTAGGGTAGTAAGATCCACTTATAGTGATCATGGAACCCTCTTACTTAATTTAAGTAACACAATTAGAATTAGAATCTTATCTTATTCAATTATAAAATATATCAATAAAACTAAATCTGAACTTCCACTAACCTATAATTCTTAATGAATAAGAACTATGATAATTGGTAGATTCCGTCACCAAACCATGCCTAAGAGACAATGGCAAACAACACGATTTACCAATCTCATAATCTCAAAGTAGAAGAATTGTGAATATTAGGAATAATTCCATTACCCTACCATGCCCAAGAGAAGATGGTGAACAACAGAACTTACTAATTTCACAATTTCAAATCAGAAAAAGAAGATACTCAAAGCTATTGCAGATCTACTGTAATTTGAATCACAATAAACTATTAAAAACTGAAAGTATTCCTTTACTATCAAATTAGAATCTATAGAGTTAAACATAAACAAGAAGCAAAGTAATAGAAACATTCCATCATGCTATAAGCTTTACCTTTTAGCCCTAGTTAAGAGGTTTAGCCAACCATAGGCATGATTGGACCAAATTTTCTTAAGAAAAATATGAAAATAACTAAAGAAAAAGAAGAAAAACTCTTGATGATGGCTTCTCCACCCTTTTGCTTCACTCCTTAAACCCTAAAAGATGCCTAGGAACATCGTAGGGAGTCCTATTATAATTTTGAAACTTCAACTTTTGCACATAGTTGGAAAACTCTAGAAATAGTTTCAAATTTATGCAGTTTGCTAAAATAGATTCACTTTGCGCAATTTCACAAAATGATTTTGAGTTTTAGAATATACTTTTTTAAGATGATTTCAAGATTCCTTTTCTTCACTTCAAATCTTTGATTCTCTTCATTCCTTACTTGGTTTTCTTGGATCTTTGGCATGTGAATTCTTCAATGTTGGTCTTCTAAGATCCATCCCTTGTCTTGGTGATTCTTGAGCATCAAATTCATGCTTTTAGCACCCTTTTCAATCCAATCTCTTAAATTCACCTTGCAACATAAACATGAGTAAAATAGAACATTAAGTATTATTATGTTCATAAAATCAAGGTATAAATGAGGAATAATATGCAATATTTGACCCTCAACACCTTACCACATAAACGTAAAGTAATAAGGACAAAAAAGTAACCAATGATACTAGCATACTTGTAGAATGATTATACTGGAACTAATCCATTACTTGTGGGTAATTGGTTTCACAACACCTATGTCTTAATTTACACATCATCCAATCATCTCATAAATTAGGATGAGGTACATCTCACATATACATTCATTACTCTTATTATACATACTTGTACATTGGTCTACATCATGTGAAAGGCGGACCAAGCCTTTAATTAATAAATATTAGCCATATCTCATTGTGATTGCATGCCAATATAAATATTTATGTACATATATTATCATAAAATGATCACATTCATACATATAAACTTAAGATATCGAAAATAATATAACGTAATGAATAAATATGTATTCGCATTAATTAATAAGTATATGATAGGTGGCACAATGTCTAATGAAAAGCATCTACCTTATCAAAACCCCGTGAAAAGAGAGAGAGAGAGAGAGAGAGAGAGAGAGAGAGAGAGAGAGATGACTTGCTAGTTGTGTCACAATGGCTTGCTTCAAAGTGTGTCTTCTTTGTGTTTGCCAACAACTAATGGTGGAGACCAATATCTCAGATTGAAAATTTATACTTATGAGAAAATTTTATAAAACAAAAACTCACCCTCCATTTATTTGTAATCCTCTGCATTTTTTTAAAATAATATATATTTTAATTGTTGCGGAGAAGGTAAAGGGTGTTGACCTTCATTGTGATGACCATGAAAGAGTCCACCTTCTTAACCATTGAGTTGTTGTTAACCTTTGATTTATCATTCTTTTCTATCATGTCATTCATTAACTAATGTTTTAACTCCACTACAACCTTTTTAAGAATGATGGTTAATCCATCTCTTTATTCATTAAACAATTTGATGTTGGATTCCTCCTAATCTGATGGCACATGTTGATGCATATTTAGAGTAGTTAATCCACCCGTGGATCCATTAAGCAATCGAATCGTCAAGAGGCACTCCATTTATATAGGTCAACTCTTCTTCCTCCTCCTTAAGATGCACTCCATCTTTATAGGTCTAAAACCTATTTGTTCATCTTTTGATTAGCTATAAAGTATCTAACTTATTGGTTAGCCTCACCTTCATACATTTGTGGCCTATGATTAGGCATAGTTTCTTGACCACAAATTGACTGATGACGAGACTCTTTGACACTCTTGGGTTGGTTATTGGCATGACAATTTTTATTTTTTACCAACCATGACTTTAGTTAATTAAACAGTTGCTGCTTGCTAGAGTTGGGCATGTCTGATTCAATCCGGTGGATTCGACCTGAACCGACGGCCTAAATCAGTGCGAATCGAGTTGAGCCATTCAGATCTGAATGTTTTTCGATTTGAGTTTGGATCGTGGTCAATTCGGATCGATCCAATTTGAAACTCGATCCAAATGGATCCGATCTGATCTGATTCGACCCGATCATGAGCGGATAAACCACATGCATTCACGAGGACAATGATATTATACAGTCATACTATCATTTTCGATAAGAGAGAGAGAGAAAAAGCTTTCATGAGAGAGTGAGAGAGAACTATATTTAGATATTGTAGCTATAGTTATAGATACGTGTTGTGCGAAGACGGGTACTAATGCTCCTTGAGCTCTGAGTTGTACGAACGGTTCAAAGGAGATCAAAGTTATATGGGCCCCACAGTGATGTATTTATTATATCCACACTGTTCATATATTTTTAGAGATCATTATAGAGCATTATCTTAAAAATGAATAATATCCAAAGATCATCTAGACCACACCACAAACAGCAGCAGAGATAATGATTTTCACCATTAAACAATTCGTGTGGTCTACTTGATAGTTAGATCATTCTTATTTTTTGTCTCAAGCCTTAAGACGAGCTCGCCAAATGAATGAACGGTTTGGATATAACATATACCCCATGATCAGACCCACAGAACTTGCTAACGTCAATACAGCAAAGTGCACCTCAAGTCTGCACTTTCGTGTTGTGCATGTCAACAACTACGCCTATGCATCGAGCTTTGAGTTGTACGAACGACTCAAATGAGATCAAAATTACATGGGCCCCACAATGATGTATTTATTATATCCATACCGTTTATCCATTTTTCGTGATCATTTTAGAGCATTTGAAAAAAAAATAAATCACATCTAAAGCTCAAATAAACCACATTGAAAATAGCAGCAAGGATATCTAAACCTTGCCTAATCCGATCCGACTCGATTTTCCTGACCGAGCTAGACTCGAATTGAATCAAGCAATGTACAGTTCGGATTGATTCAAGTCAGGTGACTTGGACTCGGTCCTGGATCGGATCGAGTTTAGGTCAAGCCATTGAAATTTCAGATTGGATCGAGTTGGACCCAGTTTGATCCAACTCGGTCTAATGCCCATCTCAATTAAATAGTTACTGCTTGCACCTCTTGCATTGACTAGTATTGAAATGCCACAAGCTCAACCCTAGCCATTGCTTAATTCCACAAAACATTGTTATTAGGATTGTCGTTGTCAGCTCACTAATGGAAGCCATTGACCAAAGAAAAGACCTTATTATGATACTAAATAATATAGTAGTCAATGGAGAAAGAGAATAGATTATTGGCTTCTTCTCAAGCATGACCCTTAAATTTACAAGGAAAGAAGATAAAACTGATATTATAAATGTAAGTCTAAAATGTCCTTTGTTTACAAAGCCTTAGAGGTTTGTTTGGCTACTTCTTAGGTAGCCTTTTTATTATTATTATTTATAATTAATTACATAAAATAAGCTACTTAATTTTATTTTCTTTTACTCATTACAGGAAATAAGCAATCTACATCAAAGGTGATCTCCACATGATGGACATATTAAAAGTGGGCTCTACATGAATGATGACCCACATTAAGATAGGCCACATATAACACAGTCTACATCAAACATCGGCCCTAAAATGAATGGTCCGCATCTAAGGTGGGGCCCAAACGATGGACAATACACATCCAAGGCGGGCTCCACATAATGGCAATAGACATTGAAGGTGAGCCCACAAGATGGGTAATTATCATTGATGGTCAGTCCCATTTGATGGAACCCACATCAAAATGATCTCACAAAATAGATGGCCTACATCAAAAGTTGATCACTAACGATGAATGGCCAAATCCAAGGTGGGCTCCACATGATGGATGACCTACTTTAAAGGTAGGATCCACATGACAGATGACCTACTTTAAAGGTGGGGTCCACATGATGGATGGTCCACGTTAGAGGTGGGCTCCACATGATGGGTAGTGGAAATTGAAGTTGGGCCTCATATGATGGATGTTTCACAACAGGGTGGGCCTCACATAATGGACGGTCCATATCAAAGGTTAGCCCCTAATGATGAATGAGCCATATCCAAGGCAAGCCCCACTGTCGAATGAACCATATCCAAGGCAGGCCCCACATGATGGACAGTTTGAAGTTGATCCCTACATGATCGACGATCCACAGTCAATGTCCAACATAATGAATGACCACATCTAAGGTGAACCCTCATGATGGATAGCCCATATCAAAGGTGGGCCTAAGTTGGATTGTCCAAATTAAAGCCCACAAGATGGATGGCTTGCATTGAAAATAGGGTCATTATATCCCCATATAATGATAGACCTATATCAAAGGTTAGCCCACATGTTCGATGGTGGACATTAAAAGTAGACTCCATATGGATGAGTAAAAAATTACATGAATACTCAGTGAAATACATTTAAAAAGGAAAAAACAAAGAAGATAGAGAAGAATGAAATATTAATTGAATAAATTTAAAAATTATTGATGTGATGTTGGAAAACAAACATACGTTTTTACTTTTCAGCTAGGTAAGTATTTTGTTTACAAAATATATTTATTTAGTTAAAAAGTAAAAACACAAGAAGATTTCTTAAGATCCTAAATCCTAAATTAATAAATTTTTTGAAATATAAAATTTCCTAAAATAAGAAATAATTTAAAAAATTGGCTCAAACTCTTTCAAACGACTGAAATAATGACTTAATTAACATGAAGATTGTTGAATCATTAAAATACCTAAAAATAATAATATACGTAACTTATTACAAATAATAAATTTTACCTGAACATTCAAAATTAACTCTTAAAATAATATATTTTTATAATATATATAAAAAATAAAAATAAAAAAAAAATAAAAAAAACCCAAAAGACAGGTGGTTGGCATTGGCCATCACATAGTGATCACTTTTCAAGGAAATATTGTACAAGATATTTTAGGCCACTCATGAAAAATCCTTGACTTGTCCCGCCCCAAACATTTTGATATAATCCGACCGCCAACTTATCCCACCTCATCCGTATCTTTCATTATAATAACAGAAAAGATAAGATCACGTGTCAATTATTATTTCTTTGATTATATATGTCAGATGCAAATAACGGAAAAGATAAGATCACATGTCAATTATTATTTCTTTGATTATATATGTCAGATGCAAGGTATCGAAGGAAGAGTGCATTACGCCGTTCCAAAGATATATATATATATATATATATATATATATATATATATATATATATATATATATATATATATATAGTCTCAGCCTAGGCACCAACATAATAGATCGGAGCCATTCATCATGTGATACAACAATCTCAATGCCATGGCCCAAAAATCTATTCCATCAGGTGGACAATGCATATCCCGCAAAATCAGATGGTCATGTTCAGCGGTCTATATATATATCCACGGATATATTCTCCACCTGGTGAATGGAGCAGCCAATGTTCTTGATCAGTGTAGGTTCGAAATGGATTAGACACGTGAACGACCTGAGTTTCTCACACGTGTGCCAAGTTATTAAGTGGGCCTCCGAGGAAATTTTAATCACGTGCAAGCAAGTTATGGCAGCTGATTCCGGCCGCTCCTAGTCAAGCGGATTGGGTGGTGTACCACACACCACCGACCAAGCTAGTGTGTTGACGTCATCAAGTTATGTGGGTCCCATCATGAGGTGTGTCATGATGTGTGTTATATCCAAACCTTCTATCCATTTGATGAGCTCGTCCTAAGGCTTGAGATGAAAACTAAAGCAGATCCAAAGATCAAGTACTGCAGAAAGTGGGGAGGAGGGTATTGAACGTCTACCATTGAAACCTTTTTGAGGTCAAAGAAGTTTTGAATCAATATGATATTTGTTTTTCCTCTTCATCTAGGTCTGTGTGTGACCTTTCGAACAGATTTGATGGAAAATAAGCATTATGGTGGGCCCTATGAATGTTTTAATGATGAAAATTATTATCCCTGCTATTATTTTTGGTGTGGTCCAATTAAGATTTGAATATAACTTATTTTTAAGTTTATTCCCTAAAATGATCTTACCAAATGGATGAACAGTGTGGATATGATAAATACATCATCGTCGGGCCTGTATAACTTTGATCTCCTTTGAACCGGAAATGGATTGGGTACTCCTTGGCCACTAGCCAGAGCTCTGTGGTCCTCACCATGATGTATGTGTTTCATCCAAGCCGTCCATCTATTTTTCTAGATATTTTAGGTTATGTGACAAAAAATGAGGTATATCCCAATCTCAATTGGACCGCATTACAGGAAACAGTGTTGAATGCACGTCAAAGCATGGATATACTATTAAAAACAGGTATATCCATGCTAGTCTTTGTTTTTTCCCTTCATCTAGGTCTGTATGACCTAGTCAATAGATTGGATGTCAAATTTACAGTGGGCCTTAGGAGGATTCTAATGGTGGATATCTGTAAGACCCGTATCTTGGTCCGTACCTTTCCGTAGACTTCCGCAGTCTTACCGGTCGAATTCCAGCAACCTTCGACCCTTAACCGATATCGACGCGCGACCCTGATTCATATACCGACAACCCGAGTCGACTCAACCCGAGACCAATACCATAGCGACCGCGCCGTCGTTGCGGTTCCGATGCCGTGACTCGCGCGCCGAGGCGATACCCTGGTCAAGAGTTGTAGACCGACGTTCGGTGCGAGAAAACGCCGCGCGTTGCGAAAATCAAGGGAATCTCTACGATGTGTCACATCAATCACATCAATCCCATCAATCAATCAACCCATCAATCCATCACATGTCAAGTACACATCACTTTCATCCCTTTTCCCAAGCAACCACAAAAGTCTCCCAAACCCATACCTCTCTTACACAAAAGGCCACAAAACTCTTCACCACCCATCCCTCTCTTACACAAAAGGGCTACAAAAGTCAAAGATTTCTTACACCCCCATCGCCACATCCATCCATCACTCTCTTTCTCTCCCTTTACAACTCTCTCTCTTTCTCTCTTTCTCATTTCAAATCTCCAAGCAAAAATTCCAAGCTCCATACGTATGGAATTCTCCAAGCCTCCTAAGCTCCAAATGTAGCCCACTTTCCTACCCCACCATCTCCCATCTCAACCCTCCATTTCTCATCTCATCCATTGAAGTTGAAGCTAAGGTGCCAAGGAACCTCTAGGAGCAAGAAGATCGGACGGTGGGTGCCTCCATAGGGTAGTTTTTCTTATTTTTATGATGGACCAAGTGAGGCCCACCGATCAATGGTGTGGATCTCACTTGGGACCCTAAGTTGTGGCCGATGGACCACTTGGATCATCATGATCATTCCATGATGGGGCCATTCTCCATGGACCCCATCATGATATTTATTTCATTTAGAAAGGTCATTTAGACCATACATATTAGTGGGGAAAGGATCCCCACCGTTGATTTTAAGTTTTGATGGTCCCTTATGCTAAATGACCCACTTGATGTATGATTCATTTCAAGGGAGGGCCCATAATGTCGGGGTCCCTCCATCACAAGCGTGTCCCACCCCCCATGTCTCTCTCTCTCACTTTTATTTCTTTTTATTTTGTTTTGTTTTATTTTATATGATAAGGTTGTGTGGCCCACTTGAATAGACCCCACCTTGAGATTTACTTTGTTCAAATTTTTATTCAAGTGGGGCCCACCTTATCTGCTACACCCACATCAAACATCAGTGGTGGCCCACTTCATCAGGGCCCACCACAATATATTTTTAAGAGGACTACACCGTCCAGCGTCTGGGACGCTGGACGTCCCTGTACAAAAAAAGGGGAAAAAGAGAAGCTTTGGGGTGTGCCCTTGTGTAGGCCCCACCTTGATGTATGAGTGTAATCCAAGCCGCCCACCCTCTTTCCCATAACATTTTAGGCGTTGAGCCAAGAGATGAAATTAATCCGTTCATTGGGCGGGCCATACCACTCAAAACAGTGATACTCACCGTTTAAATTAAATCTTAATTTTTCTACATGCCTAGATATGCCCAATAGCGGACTCATTGGATTGGTCTTGAGCCAGGGAAGCAGGTGAGCGGAATGGATTTATGTGGTGCGGCCCCCGCACGACGAAAACCCCAGAAAAATTGAGTTTTTCCAAATTTTGCAAAGGGGCTTGCCTCCTCCCTGACAAGAGTGCAGATGCTGCACGCTGCTGCGTGCAGCGTCAGCATACGGGCGGGCGTCCAGCAGGGACCCACGGCTTCAGCCGTGGGCCCCACCGTAATGTGTGTTTGTCATCCAATCTGTTCACGAGGCGGGTCCCCTCCTCAGGTGGGCCCCCTCCAAATTTCGGCTCGATCCAGAACTCGGGTGGCCCGCACCACAGGAAACAGTGGAATGGGATATTTGCCATTGAAATCTTTTTGGGGCCCACAGAAGTGTTGGATCAAGCTGAAATTTATGTTTTCCCTTCAACCAGGCCCGAGTGACCTTATGAACGGGTTGGATGGCGTCTGAGCAGTACAGTGGGCCCCACATGGGACCCGCAGTGATGTATGTGTTCAAGACCACCGTCCAGGCGGACGATGGCACCCACCTTGCGTTTGAGCTGCCTCCACCGTCCAGTGGATGGTGGGGCCCTGTGTGATGTATGTGCATCATCCGCACTGTCCACTAGACAGTGGGACCCACCATGACGCATGTGATGCATCCAGACCGTCCATCCGCCTGGTGAAATCATTTTAAGGCATGAGTGGTTGATTGGGTGGGCCACTCATGTATGGGTTAGGCCCATTTAATTTATAATAGGCCTATGGGATAGGCCCATTTGAATTACAAAAGGCCTATGGGTTTAGGCTCATTTGAATTATAAAAAGCCCATGAGTTAGGCCCCCCTTTGATTTATAAAAGGCCCATGGGATTGGGCCCATTTTGAAACATTCTAAGGCCCATGGGATTGGGCCCATTTTGAAGCATTCTAAGGCCCATGAGATTGGGCCCATTTGGAAGTATTCCAAGGCCCTCGGGACTAGGCCCATTTAATTTAGCTAAGGCCTATGGGTTTAGGCCCACTTGATCTATATAAGGCCTATGATTTAGGCCCGATTGATGTAGTTTAAGGCCTATGAGTCGAGAGTCAATTGATGTAGTTTAAGGCCCACGGGTTATGACCCATCGCAATGCACATAAGGCCCATTAGTGTGGCCCATTCATGTGGCTCAATTGAAGAATAAAAGGCCCACATGACAAGGCCCATTTGATTTATTTAAGGTCCAATAGAGTGTACCTAAGGTTCATTGCAATGTGTGATCCCAACACGGGTTGTGTAGCGATGTTTACGAGGATCGTGCCTTGGGAGAAAATGTTGGTTTGACGTCCACATTGCGAGTGTAATGTTGGTTGGATGTCCACATTACGACTCTCCTTAGGCTTCATTGCTAGACCCGTACTTATTGTGTATAGGCCGTCCAGGCCCATCTGCATTGTAAGAATAGTTCATCTCATTATAAAATGTTTAATATAGCTTCACGACTCATGATCATACGCATCATATGTATGCTTGACATGAGAATTGACTGATCATAGCATATGCCTCCGGTCAAGTTGTTTATGGGCTCCCGGTTAGGCGATGTTGCCCTACATGAGCGCACGATATGCGCAGGATTTGTTGCATGACTAGATAGCGTGATTCATGCATTTCACATTTGTGTAACATGGTTGTTGTACGCCCTAGCGACATCAGGGCCGTAGCCTCCACAGATGCATCGTGGTTAGCAGGATTGGATACCAAAAATCTTGTTCTACATGGGGTACTATAGATATCCCTGGGTGAAAGTCTCTAAACCCCGGTGATATCCCATATTTAAGCTGTATTGATGTGTGGACATAGATGAGGATCTGTATGCTTGAGTTGCATTGCACATCGTATGGCCTTGGGATGGCCGATACCATTCATGTCTTGCATCGCATAGCCTTGGTACGGCTCCTGATATTATGGATCCATCTGCATATTCCGCATTACTCTGACATTGCATGTTCATACTACTACCTTGCGCACACACTTTCACCATCCTCTAAGCTTTCTATAAGCTTATGCACGACCGTTGCGTGCAGGTGACATTGGTTCGCAGCAGTGCTGAGGCAGGAGCACGTTGCAGATCGTTTTGGAGTTTTTGTTCTTTACCATTGTATTTCTCGTTATGCTCATTGTACTTGTAAAGTTTTTTATCATAGTGGAAATGTAATAGAGTTCTTAGTTGTTGTTTGTGCGTTATGCCATTGGTTATGCTTATTACGAATCTAACTGACGTTGAAAATCCTCCTCGTAGCATCCCAGGATCGGAACCTGGCGAATGGGCGCTAGGAGCCGAGAATGGGGTTCTACGGAGGCTGTCGGCGCCGGATTCGGCGATCAGAAATTTTGTGAGCCCAGTTTCTGAGTTTGGGGCGTGACAGAAGTTGGTATCAAAGCATAACTTGGGAATAACCGAGAACAACATTACATGTCTGCTATGAGTATAGAATGACTAAGTTCCGAAGTTCGGATAGCTTAGCGACCTTCCTATACAAACCGTTAACATGCGTACCTTCGAGAGTTTTGAAGTTGATAGGCGCCTTCGCTCTTTCCTGTAGGTCATGGCGCCTGGGAGAATTATCCGATCGATTCCCGCACCACCACCTGAGAATTCCGCTTCACCACCGAAGGTTCCAGCTTTACCACTTGCGTCTCCCGTTCCACCCTTAGAGATCCCTGCTCCCTTCCCTGAGGATAACATTCCTCCACCTGAGGCTGATGCGGAGCCGACTGTGACTATGAGTGCCTCTCAGTTACAGCAGATGTTACAGGCTGTGACAGCCGCACTCCAGGGACAGGGTAGGCGTCCAGTTGTTTCACCAGCTCAGGCAGAGCAGGAACGGGCGAGCGCCTTACTTCGTGAGTTTAGACGGCTTGATCCCCCACGTTTCCAGGGCGAGCCAGATCCAACTGCAGCAGAGAGATGGCGCTCCGATGTGGAGAAGATTTTCGATACCATGTCATGCACGACCGAGCAGCGCGTCCGGTTAGCAGTATTTCTCTTCCAGGGTAAGGCCGAGCATTGGTGGACCTCTGTTACCCGTGTTGCCGGACCTGATTATGTCTGGACATGGGAGGACTTTGTTAACTGATTCGAGGAGTAGTACTTCCCTGACCATATCCGTCGTCAGCGAGCCTTAGAGTTAGAGACTCTTGTGCAGGGAGACATGACTGTGGCACAGTACGCGGCCCGTTTCATGGCACTCTCGAGATTTGCACCGTATATAGTTGATGACGAGGGGCGGAAGGCCCGCCGTTTCGAGCACGGCTTACGTTACGGCCTTCGAGGTCGTGTTATTGGGCATGAGCTCCCTACTTTCCAGGCAGTGGTGCGGAGAGCTCAGATTTATGAGACTGAGTGGGCTGGTTCTCAGTCTGATCGTGGTCAGAGGAGAGACCGGAAGAGGCAGGATTCTTCTAGTGATTTTCAGCAGCGTCGACCACATCAGCAGAGGCGTACAGGTCGCCCAGCCTTCCGTGCACCATCAGCACCAGCAGCACCTCTACCACCACCTCAGAGATAGTTCACCGGCACTTGCTTTAGGTGCGGTGCGACGGGTCACCGTTCATGGGAGTGTCCCAGCCCCCAGCAGCAGCAGAGAGGTCCACAGCAGCAGAGACCTCCACCGCAGCATCAGAGACCCCCACAGCAGCAGCGACAGCAGCCTCCACTACCGAGGCTACCTCAGCAGCAGCATCAGCATCAGCACCAGCCTCAGAGGCCACAGCAGCAGAGGCAGTAGTTTTGACCACCTCAGTGACCCCAGCAGTAGCAGCAGCACGTTCAGAGGGGACAAGCACCTCCCCAGCCAGCTCAGGCTAAATTCTATGCGGATCAGCAGGATCCACAGTCATCTGAAGGAGTTGTTGAGGGTATACTTCCAGTTTTTGCATGTATTGCATATGTGCTGTTTGATTCCGGTGCATCGCACTCTTTTGTGGCCGAGAGCTTCTGTCGATCGGCTGGCTTACCGTTGGAGTCTGTTGGTGAGAGCCTATCAGTATCGACTCCCTTGGGGAGGACTGCATTGTTAGGACGATTTTGCTCGTCTTGCCCCGTTCTGGTTGGGGGTACCTTTCTGCCTGCTGATTTGTTTATTTTGCCGATGTCTGAGTTCGACGTCATCTTGGGCATGGATTGGCTCGCCGAGTATTATGCCATTTTGGACTGCGCCGCGAGGATAGTCACGTTTTGTATGCCCGGCGTATCGCAGTTCGAGTTCGTTGCAGAGCGCAGAGGAGAGCGATTGTCTTATTTGATGTCATGTGCCGTAGAGGAGCCTGTTGCCGCCTGCATCAACCATTTTCCCGTGGTTTGCGATTTTTTCGATGTATTCCAGGAGATTCCGGGATTACCGCCTCGCCGACTCACCGAGTTTCAGATTGATCTCGTGCCCGGTACCGTGCCTATTTCGAAGGCTCCGTATCGTATGGCACCGTTAGAGTTACGGGAACTGCAGAAGTAGTTGGACAAGTTACTTGAGTTGGGCTTTATCCGTCCGAGCAGTTCGCCGTGGGGAGCGCCGGTACTCTTCGTGATGAAGAAGGATGGCTCGTTGAGGCTCTGCGTTGACTACCGCGAGCTCAACAAAGTCAAAATCAAGAACAAGTACCCGCTCCCTAGGATTGATGATTTGTTTGACCAGCTGCAGGGTGCACAGTTCTTTTCGAAGATTAACCTGCGTTCCGGTTATCATCAGATTCGGGTCCGAGATGAGGACATTCCGAAGACGACATTTAGGACGTGTTACGGTCATTTTGAGTTTCAGGTCATATCCTTCGGACTGACCAATGCACCCGTAGTCTTCATGCAGCTGATGAACGAGGTCTTCCGCCCATATCTGGATCAGTTTGTTGTAGTCTTCATCGATGACATTCTGATCTATTCGAGGACCCATGAGAAGCACGAGCAGCATTTAGAGATTACTTTGCAGACCCTCCGTGCACACCAGCTGTATGCGAAACTGGAGAAGTGCGAGTTCTGGCAGGAAGAGGTGAAGTTCCTCGGTCACGTGGTGACGAGGGAGGGTATCGCAGTGGACCCCTCGAAGGTAGAGGCAGTGCGTCAATGGGGCCAGCCCACGACTGCGACAGAGATCCGTAGTTTCCTTGGCTTGGCGGGCTATTACCGACGTTTCATTGAGGGCTTTTCTCGTATTGCAATCCCGCTGACCAGGTTGACTCGGAAGGGCGTAGAGTTTATTTGGAGTGTCGCCTGCGAGTGGGCATTTATGGAGTTGAAGGACCGTCTGACATCCGCTCCTGTCCTCACTCTTCCCTCTGGGAGTGACGGATTTATTGTATTCATCGATGCCTCACATATCGGTTTGGGTGCTGTCCTGATGTAGCACGGGAGACCAGTGGCCTTTGCATCTCGTCAGCTCAAGGTCCATGAGCTGAACTATCCTACGCATGACTTAGAGCTGGCTGCAGTTGTCTTCGCACTGAAGGTGTGAAGGCAGTATCTTTATGGGGTTAGGTTTGAGCTCTTCTCTGATCATAAGAGCTTGAAGTATCTCTTCTCGCAGTCTGAGTTGAATATGAGACAGAGGCGCTGGATGGAGCTCTTGAAAGACTATGATTTTGATCTCCAGTACCACCCGGGCAAGGCGAACGTGGTGGCAGATGCCCTCAGCCGTCAGCCACGAGGCCTAGTGGCGCGTATGATAATTCAGGAGTGGCGGATGCTTGAAGATATTGCAGCGTATGACTTTGAGTTCGGCCTGCAGTCTTCCATCGTACAGTTATTAAGCCTGTCGATTCAACCCTCTCTTGTCGCTAGGGTGATCGAGGCTCAGCAGGATGATGAGTCGTTGCAGAGTTATATGGCTGAGGCGGCATCTGAGGGTCAGGCAGATTGGCAGATTGGTACAGACGGTGGACTTCGTTTCAGAGGTTGATTATGTGTCCCGGATATTCCAGAGTTACGCAGAGATCTTATGACCGAGGCACATCGATCGTGATTTTCTATCCACCCGGGCTCGACAAAGATATACCGTGACATGAGGCGACAGTATTTTTGGGCGGGGATGAAGCGCCAGATCGCCAGTTTTGTAGCTGAGTGTGACACGTGACAGCGTGTCAAGGCCGATCATCAGAGACCTCCTGGTCTATTACAGCCATTGAGCGTTCCGATGTGGAAGTGGGAGCACGTGTCGACTGATTTCATTATGGGTTTGCCGAGGACTCAGCGCGGTCATGACGTCATCTGGGTTGTCGTGGATCGTCTGATGAAGTCGGCACATTTTTTTACGATGCGTGCGACTTGGTCTATGGACCGGCTGACGAGATTATTCATTGGGGAGATCGTGAGACTGCATGGCGTTCCGGTCTCGATCGTTTCTGACCGAGACTCGAGATTCACGTCTCATTTTTGGGGGAGCTTTCAGCGTGCAATGGGGACTGATTTGCAGCTCAGCACCGCGTACCATCCGCAGACCGATGGCCAGACTGAGAGGGTCAACCAGATCCTTGAGGATATGCTTCGGGCTTGTGCGATTGATTTCGGGGGTAACTGGGATGAGCATCTACGATTGGCTGAGTTTGCATACAATAACAGCTATCAGACGACCATCGGCATGGTTCCTTTTGAGGCACTATATGGCAGACCATGCAGATCACCGAGTTGCTGGATCGAGGTTGGAGAGCGCCGTCTCCTAGGTCCCGAGCTTGTGCAGGAGACTTCAGAGGCTATTGACATCATCAGGCAGAGGATGCGCACAGATCAGAGCCGACAGAAGAGTTTTGATGATCGTCAGCGTCGTCCCTTTGAATTTGATGTAGGGGACCATGTGTATCTCAAGGTCTCGCCCATGAAGGGCGTAGTTCGATTTGGAGCGAAGGGCAAGCTTGCCCCGAGATTCATATGACCTTTTGAGATCACTGGGCGCATTGGCGCCGTGGCCTATCAGCTTGCCTTGCCATCACAGTTGTCTGGCATCCACGACGTTTTTCACGTCTCCATGTTGAGGAAGTGTGGGTCAGACATAGTTTCCGTTATTGATTGGCAGCCGCTGGAGGTTCGTGAGGACGCTTCTTACATTGAGCAGCCAATCCATATCCTTGATCGGAAGGAGCAGGTCCTCAGAACCAAGGTCATTCCTTTGGTCAAGGTGCAGTGGGGTCACCATTCAGTGGAGGAGGCTTCTTGGGAGCGTGAGGCTGAGATTCGAGAGCGTTATCCTCATCTCTTTGATGGTTGACCATATGTTGTATTTTGTATGTTACCTTTGATATTATATGATGATGTTATATCTCTTCTTCCTCCTGAGTTATGCCTAGTTGTGATGATTGTATAAATTTCGAGGACGAAATTTTTATTAGGAGGGGAGAGCTGTAAGACCCGTATCTTGGTCCGTACCTTTCCGTAGACTTCCGCGGTCTTACCGGTCGACTTCCTGTAACCTTCGACCCTTAACCGATATCGACGCGCAACCCTGATTCATATACCGACAACCCGAGTCGACTCAACTCGAGACCAATACCATAGCGACCGCGCCGTCGTTGCGGTTCCGATGCCGCAACTCGCGTACCGAGGTGATACCCTGGTCAAGAGTTGTAGACCGACGTTTGGTGCGAGAAAATGCCGCGTGTTGCGAAAATCAAGAAAATTTCTACGATGTGTCACATCAATCACATCATCCCATCAATCAATCAACCCATCAATCCATCACATGTCAAGTACACATCACTTTCATCCCTTTTCCCAAGCAACCACAAAAGTCTCCCAAACCCACACCTCTCTTACACAAAAGGCCACAAAAGTCTTCACCACCCATCCCTCTCTTACACAAAAGGGCCACAAAAGTCAAAGATTTCTTACACCCCCATCACCACATCCATCCATCACACTCTCTCTCTCCCTTTACAACTATCTCTCTCTCTCTTTCTCATTTCAAATCTCCAAGCAAAAATTCCAAGCTCCATACGTATGGAATTCTCCAAGCCTCCTAAGCTCCAAATGTGGCCCACTTTCCTACCCCACCATCTCCCATCTCAACCCTCCATTTCTCATCTCATTCATTGAAGTTGAAGCTAAGGTGCCAAGGAACCTCTAGGAGCAAGAAGATCGGACGGTGGGTGCCTCCATAGGGTAGTTTTTCTTATTTTTATGATGGGCCAAGTGAGGCCCACCGATCAATGGTGTGGATCTCACTTGGGACCCTAAGTTGTGGCCGATGGACCACTTGGATCATCTTGATCATTCCATGATGGGGCCATTCTCCGTGGACCCCATCATGATGTTTATTTCATTTAGAAAGGTCATCTAGACCATACGTATTGGTGGGAAAAGGATCCCCACCGTTGATTTTAAGTTTTGATGGTCCCTTATGCTAAATGACCCACTTGATGTATGATTCATTGCAAGGGAGGGCCCATAATGTCGGGGTCCCTCCATCACAAGCGTGTCCCACCCCCCATGTCTCTCTCTCTCACTTTTATTTCTTTTTATTTTGTTTTGTTTTATTTTATGTGATAAGATTGTGTGGCCCACTTGAATGGACCCCACCTTGAGATTTACTTTGTTCAAATTTTTATTCAAGTGGGGCCCACCTTATCTGCTGCACCCACATCAAACATCAGTGGTGGCCCACTTCATCAGGGCCCACCATAATATATTTTTAAGAGGATTACACCGTCCAGCGTCTGGGACGCTGGACGTCCCTGTACAAAAAAAGGGAAAAAAGAGAAGCTTTGGGGTGTGCCCTTGTGTAGGCCCCACCTTGATGTATGAGTGTAATCCAAGCCGCCCACCCTCTTTCTCATAACATTTTAGGCGTTGAGCCAAGGGATGAAATTAATCCATTCATTGGGCGGGCCATACCACTCAAAACAGTGATACTCACCGTTTAAATTAAATCTTAATTTTTCTACATGCCTAGATATGCCCAATAGCGGACTCATTGGATTGGTCTTGAGCCGGGGAAGCAGGTGAGCAGAATGGATTTACGTGATGCGGCCCCCACACGACGAAAACCACAGAAAAATCGAGTTTTTCCAAATTTTGCAGAGGGGCTTGCCTCCTCCCTGACAAGAGTGCAGATGCTGCACGCTGCTGCGTGCAGCGTCAGCATAAGGGCGGGCGTCCGGCAGGGACCCACGGCTCCAGCCGTGGGCCCCACCGTAATGTTTGTTTGTCATCCAATCTGTTCACGAGGCGGGTCCCCTCCTCAGGTGGGCCCCCTCCAAATTTCGGCTCGATCCAGAACTCGGGTAGCCCGCACCACAGGAAACAGTGGAATGGGATATTTGCCATTGAAATCTTTTTGGGGCCCACGGAAGTGTTGGATCAAGCTGAAATTTATGTTTTCCCTTCAACCAGGCCCGAGTGACCTTATGAACGGGTTGGATGGCGTCTGAGCAGTACAGTGGGCCCCACATGGGACCCACAGTGATGTATGTGTTTAAGACCACCGTCCAAGCGGACGATGGCACCCACCTTGCGTTTGAGCTGCCTCCACCATCCAGTGGACGGTGGGGCCCTGTGTGATGTATGTGCTTCATCCGCACTGTCCACTTGACAGTGGGACCCACCATGACTCATGTGATGCGTCCAGACCGTCCATCCGCCTGGTGAAATCATTTTAAGGCATGAGTGGCTGATTGGGTGGGCCACTCATGTATGGGTTAGGCCCATTTAATTTATAACAGGCATATGGGCTAGGCCCATTTGAATTACAAAAGGCCTTTGGGTTTAGGCTTATTTGAATTATAAAAAGCCCATGAGTTAGGCCCCCCTTTGATTTATAAAAGGCCCATGGGATTGGGCCCATTTTGAAACATTCTAAGGCCCATGGGATTGGGCCCATTTTGAAGCATTCTAAGGCCCATGAGATTGGGCTCATTTGGAAGTATTCCAAGGCCCTCGGGACTAAGCCCATTTGATTTAGCTAAGGCCTATGGGTTTAGGCCCACTTGATCTATATAAGGCCTATGATTTAGGCCCGATTGATGTAGTTTAAGGCCTATAAGTCGAGAGCCAATTGATGTAGTTTAAGGCCCATGGGTTATGACCCATTGTAATGCACATAAGGCCCATTGGTGTGGCCCATTCATGTGGCTCAATTGAAGAATAAAAGGCCCACATGACAAGGCCCATTTGATTTATTTAGTCCAATAGAGTGTTCCTAAGGTTCATTGCAATGTGTGATCCCAACACGAGTTGTGTAGCGATGTTTACAAGGATCGTGCCTTGGGAGTAAATGCTGGTTTGACGTCCACATTGCGAGTGTAATGTTGGTTGGATGTACACATTACGACTCTCCTTAGGGTTCATTGCTAGACCCGTACTTATTGTGTATAGGCCGTCCAGGCCCATATGCATTGTAAGAATAGTTCATCTCATTATAACATGTTTAATATAGCTTCACGACTCATGATCATATGCATCATATGTATGCTTGACATGAGAATTGACTGATCATAGCATATGCCCCCGGGCAGGTTATTTATGGGCTCCCGGTTAGGCGGTGTTACCCTACAAGAGCGCACGATATGCGAAGGATTTGTTGCATGACTGGATAGTGTGATTCATGCATTTCGCATTTGTGTAACATGGTTGTTGTACGCCCTAGCGACATCAGGGCCGTAGCCTCGACAGACGCATCGTGGTTGGCAGGATTGGATACCAGAAATCTTGTTCTATATGGGGTACTATAGATATCCCTGGGTGAAAGTCCCTAAACCCTTATGGTACCAAGAGGTTGCTCAAACGTCTAAACCGAGTGTGTAGATGAGTGTTGAGTGCCGAATACCAGTTGGCTGTGCTTTCCACTGTGTCGTGGTCGGTTGGAAAGGGGTGCGGCCTTACCCGCCCGAGAGTACGGGGCAATGCTAGGCTAAGTTTGACCAGCTCGAGGAATGGGTCGCTATAGACGAGTCGCGCCCGATATTGGCAGACGGATAATAAGGTCTCTTCCACTTACCTTATTGCGCGCGATGTGGCGACAATCTGGTTTAGAGTGTATTAGACCCCGGTGATGTCCTATATTTGAGCTGTATTGATGTGTGGACATAGATGAGGATCTGTATGCTTGAGTTGCATTGCACATCGCATGGCCTTGGGATGGTCGATACCATTCATGTCTTGCATCGCATAGCCTTGGTACGGCTCATGATATTATGGATCCATCTGCATATTCCGCATTATTCTGACATTACATGTTCATACTACTACCTTGCGCACACACTTTCACCATCCTCTAAGCTTTCTATAAGCTTATGCACGACCGTTGCTTGCAGGTGACGTTGGTTCGCAGCAGCGCTGAGGTAGGAGCTCGTTGAAGATCGTTTTGGAGTTTTTATTCTTTACCATTGTATTTCCCGTTATGCTCATTGTACTTGTAAAGTTTTTGATCATAGTGAAAATGTAATGGAGTTCTTGGTTGTTGTTTGTGGGTTATGCCATTGGTTATGCTTATTACGAATCTAACTGACGTTGAAAATCCTCCTCGCAGCATCCCAGGATCGGAACCTGGCAAATGGGCACTAGGAGCCGAGAATGGGGTTATACGGAGGCTGTCGGCGCTGGATTCGGTGATCAGGAATTTTGTGAGCCCGGTTTCTGAGTTTGGGGCGTGACAATATCTAATCACTATTGTTTTCCTATAGTGTGGTCCTGAGATTTATATCCTTTTTATTTTTCGGTTAAGCCATAAAATGATCTGTAAAAATTGATAAAAGGTATGGATAAAACACATCACAGTGGGCCCATAGAGCACCGATCACCAGCCACCGATTGGGGTAGGACCCAATCTGTTTCGAAACGAAATATTCGTACACTGCACTTGAGGAGTGTACACCTCTTCTTCGCATATGTACCTACACCGGCCGGCGGTGTGGTACACCAACAAATCCTCGGCAAGTAGATTTGCCGGTGTACCACACACACCACCGAACGTAGATTGCGTCCTACCCCCGCCCGGACGATAATCCATTCGGGCAGGCCTCTGTGGGGCCCAAAGTGATGTAATTGTTTTATGTACGCCGTTCATCACTTTTTTCAAATTATTTTAAGATATGAGATAAAAACTTAAGCAGATCCCCAGCTCTAATGGAACACATCAAAGAATCTTATTGTTGCACCATGATTTATTTTTTTTACCATCCAACCTATTAATAATGTCATGCAGACATGGATGAAGTGAAAACACAAATATCAGCTTGATTCGAAACTTCTCCAGCTCCCAAGAAGTTTTTAATAGTGGAATTTAAATCCCCACTTTGTGGTCCACTTAAGCCTTGGAGCTGCCTCATTTTTCATATCAAAAATTAAAATGATCTAGGAAAAATTATGAACTGCATGGATAAAACACTTATATCACTTTGGGCCCCACATAGGCCTGCTCGGATGGATTACGGTCCGGGTGGGGATAGGACGCAATCCGCATCCACACACCAGCTAGGCTGGTGTGGGCAGAGTGTCGCTAGAACACAATAAGCTCCTCGAGCTCAGATGAACAAAGATTCAAAGGAAATTACAGTTTCATGAGCCTTACAATGATGGATTTATTACATTCACATGGTTCATTCATTTGATGAGATTATTTTAAATCTTGATCTCAAAAATAAGAACTTGGTGACATTAACGCACTAGCCAGGTTGGTAGTGTGTGGTACACCAACGAATCCACTTCATATCGAATTGAAGTTTTTTCTTTTTTGGTTGATGCAGCAGCTTTGTCGCCGTCTATCACTGTCTCGTTCATACGGTATAATAGTCAGCACAGCCACCCTTGGGAGCGGATTGCCCAGCGTACTACGCACTACGACCTAGTTGGTGTGTTGATGTCACCGAATTCTAGGGGTCTCATAAAAAGTATGTGTTGGGGAGAAATGTGTCGGGCTCGGGTAAAGTCCCGAGATTCGTAAAAGAGTAGGTCGGCTTTGCCGACACTGCCTGAAGAAACCGAGACAACATCGATAGGACAGAAGGCCGGCCGTCAGGTGTAAGCAAAGACGAGTAAAGTCGCTCTGTCAGAGTGATAACCTCGCCTGCATCACCCCACGGAAGGCCGGGCGTGTGAAAGCCATTCAACCGATAGAGTAAAGATCCCCTCAGGGAGTTAATTCTGTCGGACACGGCTCAGAACCCGTCCTCCTGCATCGGCCGAGACTCCCCCGGTGTCGGTCATGACCTGGCCGAGACTCCCCCGGAGTCGGTCGAGATCCAACCGAGACAGGTAGTGGCGGAACGAGGACAAATGCTGATCTACGGAAATCCAGGGATACTGATAGCGGATCCCGAGATTCTCGGGATCCTGAGCGATCGCAGGAGAAGAATCCTCCGAAGATAAGGATTGACAGATTGTATAAATCTCTAAGCCTGGAACAGTAAAAGGTACGAAAATACCAACTGAGAGAAGCTCTGAGCTATAGACGAGATTACTGACTTAATCATCGGAGGTTCCCCGGCTCTAGCCAGGGTTCCCTTAACATTGTTTCTGTGCAGGTGAAGGAGGGTCCGTCGCTAAGGGAAACCGTCCCACAAAAGCACTGCAACAGTTTGGCGCCGTCTGTGGGAAACGGACAAAAAGCCGCTTTCTCCAACCATTCAAATGGCAAGAACAAGAAGGACGGAGCCAGATGAAGTAAGGGAGGCCGCCGCTAGCGTCGCTCAGGGAGCTCCCCCGGCAGCGCTACCCGCGACTACAAGCCAGCCTAACCAAGGGAACGCATACCTGGATCGTGAGATTCAAGAAATGCGTTCTGAGATGGCCACCATGAAATACATGCTGGAACAACTGTGCAACCAGCAGATGCAGCGCCAAGAGTCGACGCCAGCTCATCCACCAGCATCTGTAGCGCAGCCACCCGCGCCATTGTCTCCTAGACGACCGAGTCAGTCCCGAGAACCAAGTCACCCGGCACCTGCTCGTTCGGCAATAGCCGTTCTGCCTCCCTCTGACCTGAGGCATAGAATAGATCAGAGGAGGCGCAGTCGGCTACCTGCAGACGCTGAAGAAACGGCAGAGAGCGCCGAACCCTGGAAGGCTGACATGCAAGACTTCAAAAATGAAGTCCGAGAGAAGATGGCAAAGGAAATGGCAGATATAAAGCACGGTCGGAACTCAGATCCGACCAAACACGAAGAAAAAACCTCTCCATTCGTGGACGAGGTAATGCGGGCCCGGTTGCCGGAAAGGTTCCGCTTACCTCAGATTACTCCATTTTCTGGGAAGACCGATCCGACAGAGCATCTTGAATGCTTCAGGACTTACATGGAATTGCACGACACTTCGGATGCTGTTATGTGCCGAGCGTTTTCTCTAACCTTGATGGACGTTGTCCGACTTTGGTTTAAGCAACTGAAACCCGGGTCAATAAAGTCGTTCGCTGAACTCAGTGACGCCTTCCTCAGCAATTTCATTGGCGGAAAGAAGAAACTGAAGCCTCCCGCGCATCTGAACAACATAGTTCAGAGGGAAGGAGAGCTATTAAAAGACTACATTAAACGCTTCAATTTTGAATCCCTGCAAGTTCGAAAGCATTCTAAGAAAACAGCTCTCAACGCTCTCATGCAGGGAGTCAGAGACAAGCCTTTTTTGGCGTCACTGGACAAAAACCCGCCCGATACTCTGGGCGAGTTTATGGTTCGGTCGGACAAGTACGCCGATGCGGAGGAGACGCGACTCCTAAGAGAGAAAAACCAGAATACGAAACCATCGGCAAAAGAGTCGGCCAAAAAGGAAGCCGACTCGGCTGGAGGGAAAAAATGAAAAGACGACCGGGGCCGAGACGACAGCAGGTCAGGGAAGCGACCCGACAGGAAATTCTCTGCATATACCCCCCTGAACAAATCTCCTGAACAAGTACTGATGGAGATCAAAACCGAGGGCTTCGTCAACTGGCCTCGAAAAATGCGAGGGAATCCTGGTCGTCGGAACAAGGACAAATATTGCCACTACCATCGCGATCACGGTCACAACACGAGTGACTGCTATCATCTGAAGGACGAGATTGAGCGGCTGATTAAAGAAGGCCGGCTAAGAGAACATACGGCTGGGACCGACGCCGTCGCGGGACCGAGTGCAGAGCGGCCCCAGGAAGAAATTCGAACGATCGTCGGGGGTCATCGAGGCGGCGGGGACTCGAATAACGTCCGAAAAAACTACGCCAGAAGCCTCGACCGCCCCGAGTCCGAGGTTCTCCTGCTATCCCGGCCTCCCAAAGAGAAAAAACGAGAGAAGTATTGCATCCCATTCACTGAAGAAGATGCTCGAGGCATTCATCATCCTCACGATGATGCGCTCGTAGTCACCCTCACCATCGCGAACAGAAAGGTGTTCCGGATACTGGTGGATACAGGGTCATCAGCGGACGTCCTATTCGCTACAGCATTCGATAAAATGGACATAGGTCGGTCGGTACTACGGCCTGTCCGGACGCCGCTCATCGGTTTCTCGGGCGGACAGGTACTCCCAGAAGGAATCGTCTCGCTGCCGCTCACCGCGGGAACTGCGCCCCATCAAAGGACCGGGATGGTCGACTTCCTAGTCGTGGACCAACCTTCAGTGTACAACACCATCCTCGGCCGACCGTCTCTCAGCCTGCTTCAGGCCATAGTGTCTACCTACCACCTCTCCATGAAATTTTCTACTGAGTCGGGAGTAGGGGTAGTGAAAGGAGACCAGCAAGAGTCTAGGAAGTGCTACGCCACCGCAGTAAAAGTCCCGGCAGAAGTTTCGATGATCGAATCACTGGACCCCAGTATCGGGTTGCACGAGCGGGGAGAACTGATGGAAGAACTCATCTCGGTGCCGTTAACCGAGACGGACGTTTCAAAAGTAGTCCGAATCGGCTCATCCTTGAGCCTGCCTCTTAGAGAACGAATAATCACTTTGCTTCGGAGGTATGCCGATGTCTTCGCTTGGAGTCATGAAGACATGCCAGGGATCGATTCCTCAGTCATGACGCACCGACTCAACATCGACCCGACCTACAGGCCCATCCGGCAGAAACGTCGACCTCTCGGCCCGAAGAGGTACACTATCATAGGAGAGGAGGTCGGCAAGCTTCTTAAAGCCAAGTTTATCGAAGAGGTATACTATCCGGAATGGGTAGCTAATGTCGTACTAGTGAAGAAAGCCAATGGGAAGTGGCGAGTCTGTATAGACTATACGGACCTAAACAAAGCCTGCCCCAAGGATAGCTTCCCTCTTCCTCGTATCGATCAGTTGGTTGATAGTACGGCGGGTCATGAACTGCTCAGCTTTATGGACGCCTATTCAGGCTATAATCAAATTGTAATGCATGAAAATGATAAATCAAAAACCGCCTTTGTCACTGACAAAGGCCTTTATTGTTACCGAGTGATGCCGTTTGGATTAAAGAATGCCGGAGCGACTTATCAGCGGTTGGGGAACAAAATGTTCTCCCGGTAAATTGGCCGAACGATGGAAGTTTATATTGATGATATGCTCGTCAAAAGTAAATAGGCTTCCGACCATGAGAAGGACTTGGAAGAAATGTTTTTAATTCTGCGTAAGTATAAGATGAAGCTGAACCCTAGCAAGTGCGCGTTTGGCGTGAGCTCGGGAAAGTTTCTCGGTTTCCTCGTTAGTCAGCGAGGAATCGAAGCAAACCCAGAGAAGATCAAAGCCTTACTCGAAATGGAGTCTCCCAAAACTATCAAAGATGTTCAACGGTTAACAGGAAGAGTGGCCGCGCTCAATCGCTTCCTTTCCCGAGCCACCGACAAGTGTCTCCCGTTCTTCAAGCAATTGAAGGGACGACAGACTATGATGTGGACGGAGGAATGTGAGAGAGCATTTCGAGAATTGAAGGTTTACCTCGGATCTCCACCGCTGTTATCTAAGCCGGAGCCTGGTGAAGTGTTATTGTTGTATTTGGCCGTGTCTGAAGCCGCAGTAAGCTCAGCGTTAATACGCGAGAGCCAAGGGAAGCAGCTGCCAGTCTACTACGTTAGCAAAGCCTTGCTGCCCGCCGAGACAAGGTATCCTCAGCTTGAGAAAGTAGCCTTCACCCTAGTAGTTTCATCACGACGCCTTCGGCCATATTTTCAGGCCCACACCATCGCCGTTGTGACCGACCTACCACTCCGCCAGATTCTTCAAAAGCCGGAAGCCTCTGGCCGACTTACAAAGTGGGCAGTCGAATTAAGTGAATTTGACATACATTACCGGCCCAGGGCTGCTTTAAAAGGACAGGCCGTCGCCGATTTCCTTGTCGAAGTGGTTCCTAATCCCGATAGTCTGCCCGAACCAGAGGGAGTTAATGTACCCGAGGGTTCCTCCTCTCTCGGGCCTACACCCTGGAAGCTATTTGTCGACGGCTCATCCAACTCGAAGGCAAGCGGGGCAGGGGTAGTATTAGAAACTCCCGATCAAACTTGTATGCAGTATGCCTTGCGACTCGACTTTCAAGCGTCCAACAATACAGCAGAATACGAAGCTTTATTACTAGGCCTCAGACTCGCCGCGAGTCTGGGCGCGACCCATTTGAACGTTTTCAGCGACTCACAATTGGTTGTTAACCAAGTTTCCGGCGTCTATCAGACTCGGAAAGAACAGTTAAAGGCGTACATGGAGAAGGCTAAAGAATTGATCAGCGGATTCCAGAAGTGTGAAATAATTCGAATACCCAGAACCGACAACGCTAAAGCTGACCTACTAGCAAAGCTTGCCTCAGCAGATGAGAAAGACATCCCTCGGTCAGTTCCAATTGAACATGTCCCTGAACCCAGCGTAAACGAGCCGACGGTCTCGGTCCTGTTTCCAATTGATCCGGCGGCCGCTTGGTTCGACCCACTCGTCCGCTACCTTAACAATGGTGAACTGCCAGAAGATCGCGCCGAGGCACGACGATTAAAAACTCGAGCCTCGCGCTACACTATCCTGAATGGGATTCTGTACAAAAAAGGCTTTCATACTCCTCTACTAAGGTGCGTCGACTCCCGAGAAGCCGACTATGTCTTACGAGAGATACACGACGGAATATGTGGAAACCATTCGGGATGACGCTCGCTCGCCAACAAAGTGTTGCGGCAGGGATATTACTGGCCGACCATACAGCATGACTCCAAACG
This sequence comes from Magnolia kwangsiensis, assembly GCA_037074715.1. Classification (NCBI taxonomy): domain Eukaryota; kingdom Viridiplantae; phylum Streptophyta; class Magnoliopsida; order Magnoliales; family Magnoliaceae; genus Magnolia; species Magnolia kwangsiensis. Next base: position 184,501,838 of record CM073572.1, on the reverse strand, counting down.
ATTCGTCCAAAGGTGTGACAAGTGTCAGCGGTTCGCAGCGATCCCGAGACAACCCCCCGAGGAACTGACTCCGATGTCGGGACCCTGGCCTTTCGCGCAGTGGGGAATAGACATAATAGGGCCCTTTCCATTGGGGAAGGGCCAGACTAAATTTGCCATGGTGGCGGTGGACTACTTCACCAAGTGGGCCGAAGCAGAACCGTTGGCGAAAATTACCGAGCAAAGGGTCACGAGTTTCGTATGGAAAAATATCATATGTCGGTTCGGAATACCCCGGACGATAGTAACAGACAATGGCAGGCAGTTCGATAACAGACAATTCCGGGAGATGTGCGGTAACCTCGGGATTCTTAATGTATACGCCTCGCCTCATCACCCTCAGACGAACGGACAAGTAGAGGCGATTAACAAAATCATAAAGCAGCATCTCCGGACAAGACTTGACGAGGCAAAGGGAGCATGGGCCGAAGAACTTCCGAATATACTGTGGGCTTATCGGACCACGACACGGACCGCGACGGGAGAAACCCCCTTCTCTCTATGTTATGGCGCGGAAGCGGTCGCACCGGTCGAGATCGGTATCGGTTCGGCCCGAGTCAACTTGTATGATGAACGAGAAAACGGTGAACTCCTCTCATTCGCGCTTGATTCGTTAGAAGAAAGAAGAGAAAGTGCTCGACTGAAGGTGATGGCTCAACAAAGACAGGTGTCTCGGTTTTACAATCGTCGAGTCAAAGTCCGACGATTCCGAACCGGGGACATGGTCCTCCGAAGGACCTTCCCAAACACTAAGGAAATTGGGTCGGATACATTAGGGCCGAACTGGGAAGGCCCCTATATCGTCTCAGGTATCATCCGACCTGGAACCTACCGGGTGGAAGACTTGAACGGGCAGCTGTTGCCTCATCCTTGGAACGCCGAGAATCTTAAAGTTTATTACCCGTAAGATACAATCATTCTTACTGTAATTGAAGTCGACTCAATAAAAGCTCTATTTCATGTAAGTACCCAATGTCGGGCCAGTTACAGAAAGTCAGTTATAAAAATTTTTTTTTTTACAAAAAGAAAAATACAATCCTAGGAGGCGCCCGAGGGACCGGCCTTGTCGGCAACAGCAACGACAGCATCTCCTTCAGCGGCGTCACCCTCGGCAGCCTCGGCGGACGGACTGTCGACCTCGAAAGCGGAGAGATCGAGTTCAGGGAAGGCCGCCCTCATCTCCAGAACGCAGGCCTTGTAGTCGCCCTGGTAAAGGTGGTCCCTCTCTTCCTCAAATTCGGTAGACTCGAGGAAGGCCTCTACCGCTCGGTCTCGCTCCTCCTTGGCTCGACGCGTCTCTCCCTGGGCTTCCTGAACAAGCTCGGCAGCCTCGGCCTTCGCGCGAGCGAGGGCGCCCTCGCACTCGCCGTGAACCTGGCGAAGAAGCCGCTCCCTCTCCTCGGCCTCTTGAAGGAGCAAAGTAAGGCGAGCATTGTCGGCCTTCGTGCCTTCGAGAGCTGCACGGTCGTCAGCGGCCATCTTCCGGGCGATAGAAAGATCACCGGTCTTGATGCCGATTCGGCCCTCGGCGATCTCCCTACGGCCCTCAGCCTCGGCCGCGATCTTCTTCGCAGTCTCTGCCTCGGACGCGAGTTTATGGGAGGCGACTAGCTCCGAGCTTGCCTTAACGAGGCAAGGAGCCAGCTGCAATACAGAGACGGTGAGTTGTCTTGGAGAACCTAGACAAAAAGGGACACAAGAATGAAGAAAATTCTACCTCAAAAAGCAGCCTCGGTGCATGCCCGAGGGTCTGGGCCGTCGGAGCATTGTAGTAGTTGACGAAGTCTCTCTCGCTCCCGTGGGCAAGCGCCCAAGGCACCATCCCCGCAATAATCTTCGAGAAGGGGGACTCCGCCTGAGTCTTCTCCCTTCTCGGGGACTCTTCACGTAGGGCCTCCCTCGGCCCCGAGACCTCCACAGCGGCGGGCCCCGACTCAAGTGTCGCCTGAGTCATTGGATGGATTGGCCCTGCTTCCTCGGCCCTCTCATCAGGGTCGGAGAGGACGACCACCTGGGGAACGGCGGGCGCGGCAGCAGGTGGAGCGACCGTTTCTTTCCCCTTGCCCGCGATCTTCTGCTGCTTTGAAGGTCGGGACCCTGACAGCAGAGTCGATCTTGGGGGAGCCTTCACCTTGGAAACAGGCTTCAAGGCGGGTCGGGGCTCGGCCATGCTCTCTGGGGCAGGTCTCAAACTTGGGCGAGCTTCGGGGAGGTCTGCAACAACGAGTGTAAAGGTTAAGAGTGCAAACCAAAAACCAAGGAGACAAACATAAGGAAGAGCGAAATACCTGAGACGAACGAGTCAAAGCCAGCGAGGTGAAGACGCTCGGGTTGTAGGAGTAACTTTCAAGATCGCTCCGCCGCGCTCAGCTTCCTCAACTCTCTTATCCGAGTCAAAGCCCCGGACTCGAGCTTTCCCCTACTCTTCGAGATATCTGCGAGACACGGTAGAGTCCAGATCAGTGAAAGAGAATATATAATAGGAGAATAAGAAAAGGAAAGATTAGTGAGCCGAGGCGCCGAGTCACCTGCTCTACGGAATGTGCGGGATACTTGAGGCTCGTACGGCCACGAGTCGGCCAACTCCCATCGTCCGCACGCCCAAAACCACCTCTCCTTCCAGAACTTGTTCGAAGTAGGTGGGTCAGTTATTAGAAATCCCCCCTTGCCTCTCCACGCACTTAGAAAGTAGAGGCCAGGGAAGTTGGGGTTTGGTCGGACTTGATACAGGTAGAGGAACTCGTCGACCGTAAGAGAAAGTTGCTCTAGCTCGGACCAAAGCACGGCACACCCGAACAAGTTCCTCCATGCGTTTGGGACGATTTGGCCGGGGGCTATTTTGACTTGAGAAAGGAAGTCACGGGCAATGGGCTGAAGTGGCAGGCGCAGGCCGTACTGCATCGAGACTTGGAAAATTGCTACCATCCCTGCGGGGGGATGGTCGGGCAAATCACCCGGACGAGGGAGATGAAGGATGACCGAATCAGGTACATGGTAACCAGCCCTGATTCGGTTTAAATCGGATTCGGTGAGAGTAGAAGCTACGAGACCGCTGGACTCGTCTCCTTCTCCTTTCGAAGACGATCCAGAAGCCTCCGCAGTTCGCGTCACAGGGTATGGAACGGCCATTCCCTCACCTGTGACTAAATCGTCCTCTCCCTCTCCCTCCTCGTCCTCCATCTGGTCCGCCCACGGGTTAGGTCTCCCTGGACGAGTCACCAGGGATGTCCCACCGCTTGATGGACCTGTCTGGGCGGGATGCTCAGCCGAAGGGCTGCCGGATTCCCTGACAAGCCGAAATGCGGCGTCAGCTCCGACGGTGAACTCCGTCAACAAGGATGGTGGGTCCGTAACGTCCCAGAGGTGTTGAGACACGCCCTCATCTACTGACATTTCCTCCCGAGGGCTTTGAGAGCCGTGTGCGGCCATTAAAGCTAATTAAAGGAGAAGAGAAAGACTCACCAAAGGGATCGACGGTGATTGCAAGGAATGGTTGACGAGGAAAGAAGCGACAGCGGAGGAGAGGAAGAAGAGAGCGAAAATGCGCTCGGAATCGGACACGGACGGGAGGAAGGAGGACGAAAACAAAGTTCGAACCGTCCTCCCATCCGGGCTTTTTATAGCCTTGCCACGTAGACGGGTCATTATGGCGGAAGCGAAGCGACGTTCGCCTCGGCTCCCTCATCCGACGCTTGGCGACTGTTGATTGACTGCGCTGAAATCGTGGCTACGCGTCCGCCACTTATACGCGGACGGAGCGAGTTGACGGCTGGCCGCACGTGCGACCTTGGAAGGCGCAACGACGCACGCTAAGAACGACTCAAAGAACATTAAATGCCTCATGATTGTCTCGGATGCTAACGCCAACCGACCGATAAAATCGTGCTACTTGTTGCCATATACGGCACCAGGAGCAGGGGGGCTCACTGTTGGGGAGAAATGTGTCGGGCTCGGGTAAAGTCCCGAGATTCGTAAAAGAGTAGGTCGGCTTTGCCGACACTGCCTGAAGAAACCGAGACAACACCGACAGGACAGAAGGCCGGCCATCAGGTGTAAGCAATGACGAGTAAAGTCGCTCTGTCAGAGTGATAACCTCGCCTGCATCACCCCACGGAAGGCCGGGCGTGTGAAAGTCATTCAACCGATAGAGTAAAGATCCCCTCAGGGAGTTAATTCTGTCGGACACGGCTCAGAACCCGTCCTCCTGCATCGGCCGAGACTCCCCCGGTGTGGGTCATGACCTGGCCGAGACTCCCCCGGAGTCGGTCGAGATCCAACCGAGACAGGTAGTGGCGGAACGAGGACAAATGCTGATCTACGGAAATCCAGGGATACTGATAGCGGATCCCGAGATTCTCGGGATCCTGAGCGATCGCAGGAGAAGAATCCTCCGAAGATAAGGATTGACAGATTGTATAAATCTCTAAGCTTGGAACAGTAAAAGGTATGAAAATACCAACTGAGAGAAGCTCTGAGCTATAGACGAGATTACTGACTTAAGCATCGGAGGTTCCCCGGCTCTAGCCAGGGTTCCCTTGACATTGTTTCTGTGCAGGTGAAGGAGGGTCCGTCGCTAAGGGAAACCGTCCCACAAAAGCACTGCAACAGTATGTGTTATATCCAAACCGCCCATCCGTTTGGTAACCTGGTCGCAAGGTTTGAGCCAAAAATTAAAACGTTCAAAAATTAAGTGGACTGCATTGCAAGAAGCCGTGGGGGATTAAACGTCTACCATTGAAACCCTTTAGCAGCCACATGAGTTTTGGATGAATATGGTATATCTTTTTCCTCTTCATACATGTACGTGACCTTGTTAACAAATTAGATAAAAAGAAATAAATGTTATGGTGGGCCCACAAATGTTTTAACGGTGAGAATCATTGTCCCCACTGCTATTTGTGGAGTGGTCTACTTGATCTTTAGATATGACTCATTTTTTCGTTCATTCTCTAAAATAATCTTATCAAATGGTTTATCAGCATAGATTTAATAACTACATCATTATTGGGCTATGCATCTTTGACCTCTTTTGAATAGATTGTACAACATGAGCTTCAGTATATGACTGGAGCTTTGGATACGACTCATTTTGGGCTCATAGTCTAAAATGATCCTGCAAATGGATCGTTTGATCTCCTTTGCACCGTGCCTACAACTCCAAGCTCGAGGAGTGTCGGTGCTCTCCTCAGCATGACAATTACCCACACCAGCCAGGTAGTTGGTGTAGTACACCACCCAATCCGCGTCTTTACTCTGTCGGGTTTTAAACTGATCCAAATCACCTTTGGACCCTACCATGTAAAAAGTAGTGAATGATCATTGAAAGTTTTATAAACATTATGAATCTGTTGATCGTGGGTCTGGTTTGGTTTTTAATAATAAGAGTTCAATCAACGCTATTTCCAATGGCGTTATCTACCCGAGATTTGGACTTCTTAAATTCTGGGACCAAGTCCTAAAATGAGCCAGAAAAATTGATGAACAGTATGGATATATGACACACCAGTGTGTGTTATCTACTTGTAGGATTAGGTGCTATCCCTTTTCCTTACTATGTGGGGCCCACCTTGATGAATGTGTTATCCCGATGACCGCTTAGCAGGTACTCCCGTTACCGTGTGGGGCCACCTTGATTTTTCATATATCCACACCAGCCACATTAGGACATGATCCCAAAAATTAAGCAGATCCAAATCTCAGGTGGACCACACCACTGAAGGAGTTGCGAACAACCACTAAAAACTTTGTGGGCCACAAAAGTTTTGGATCAAGATTACCTATATATTTTGCCTCCAACCAGGTCCGGTTAACCTTCCAATTTATATTTTATTTTTAGGGTTCCATTCCTTACTTCATAGGTAGACTCTGAGGAGTTTCAACGTGAGGTCTTGGGTTGGGACCCATAGGTGGTGAAATCCCACTACGGCCTGCCTGCGTGGGTGTGTGTGTCAGGTGCATGTGTAAAAGAAAAAAAAATAAACCTCACGGTGGGCATTCAATCACATCCATTTGGACAGTGGGCCCTTGAAAAGTTTTTAATGGTGGGCATTCAATCACCACCATTTGGATCTTCTTAAAATTTTGGACTGTGTTTTAAAATACGCTAATGGACAGCATATATATATATATATATATATATATATATATATATATATATATATATATATATATATATATATATATAATCATCAAGGTGGGCCCCATGGTAATGGTAACACCCACTCAGGTGTTGCCCAGTGACACGTAATCTGCTACTATGGGAAGGTAAGCCAACTGCATGACCTCATTGGGCTCACCATGATGTAGTGTTTTATCCACGGTGCATCTATTTTGCACATCATTCTAAGGCATGACCTCAGAAAATGAGGCAGATCCAAAGCTCAAGTGGGCCAGACCACAAAGAGCAGCGGGAACAGTGACACTCACCATTAAAACCTTCCTATGGCCCACTATAATGATTATTTTCCATTCAAACTGTTGATAAGGTTGCCAGATGAAAGGAAAACAAAAATATCAGCTTGATCCAAAACTTATGTAGCCTGGGTGAAGTTTTCATCCCTACCACTTTCTATGGTGTGGTCCACTTGAGATTTGGAAATGCCTCATTTTTTGAGTCATGTTTCCTTAAACTCTACTCCTATACAATTTTCGTCTGATATCAACAACCAAACACTCCTATTTAAACCACACGAATTTCTTAAAAATATACAATTTGCACTTAAAGACTCCACAGAAGAAATGCTAGAAAAAATCACAAAAAAAAAAGCTAATATCTCTAATCTCGAACCAATCAACCATATTGACAAACATATTTCTCCTTTAGAACGAACGAACTCTGATATCAAATGTAATAAAATTAAGTATACTAACCCTTTTCCTACAACTAGAAATTATTACTCTATATCCACTTCAGTAGATCTCCAATTTAAAGAACGGAATCAGATAACTCAGAGTTCTTTTTCTAGTAGTTCTATATATGAATGGAACATAGATGGAATATCTGAATATAATATTATTAATCTAGTTCATGAAATGACCATGATTGCTACTGTTTATGAGAAAAATCGCGGCGTTGATGATTTTATTACTACTCAATTAATTGTTTCTGGCTTTACTGGTTAACTCAAAGGCTGGTAGGATAACTATCTGACCTTATAAGATCGAAACCGTTTATTATCTACTATTAAATTATAAGCCATGGGACAACCTATTTTAGACCAGGGACAACCTATTCAAGATGTCGTTAATACCCTTTTATATACCATCATTAAACTGGGCCGAAACCAAATGGCCCAGTTTGTGTGTTCTACTTAAACTTTCTCGACATTGGGTACTTTTTTTTTTTACGTTGAGTGTTCTACATAAACTTTTCTGAAATCGAGTACTTTTTTTTTTTTTTTTTTACTTTAACTTGTCTTTGATACCATTTGGTTCTGGCCCAGTTTTACTTTAAATAAAAGTTGTTATATTTTGAAACATAAACATAAACAATAAATCTCATATACTACAAGCAGAAAAATGCAAAGGAAAATACTTAAAGGAACATACAGAGGCATTGCTGAATTTTGATAACTAAAACTTCTAAAACTTCTTTTACTAAAAGATTACAGAAGGAAATACATCTTAATAAAATACTTACAAACTTGATCGAATACTACAAGCTGATGAAAATATAAGACTAGGACTATTCTGGTTTTACAAGGGTTAAGAAAGACAGGAAAGGAGAAGCTAAGGAGAAGAGAGGAGATGGTGAAGAGGATAGGTCTCTGGTCTTCGAAGTTGAAGTGTGTTCTGCGATCATGCTAGAGTTGTGGTTAAATAAGCGACGGATTTGAACAAACTTGAGATTCGGAGGCTTCGAGATCACCTCGGATTTAAGCTTGTTTAAAATCTGGACGTACAGTATTATGGATTCGAAAGACGATGAAGTCCGGAAGGTTCGTGGAAGGTGCTGACTTTGTCTTCTTGTTGCTACAGTATCCTTATCTTTTAGCTTGCTAGAGTTGTACTTTCTTGCTACAATAGTACTTGCTCTGATACTTTTGTCGAAGTCTTGTCTTCTTATGATGATGGCATTGTGAGAATAATCTTGGAAGCTCTAGAATATGATTACTGTTAATATATTATTACAATTAAGGTACCCCGTCTATCCCATAACAGTCATCTTCATTTAGTTGTAAATAATGTGTATTAGAAACATCTGAATTTTCTTCTGGCTTTAAGGCTGATGCTGTTTCGTTTAAAATAGCCATGTATTCAGCTTTGGTCTTGGTGGCCACTAACTTTGTTTGAATGGAGGACTTTGAGACTAGGAACTGCTGATCTTGTGACGAAACCTTTTCAAGCTTTGAAAGATGAGTATTTTCTTGAAAATACTTTTCGAGTGCTGGTTTTAGAAATCTAGTTTAAGTTGTTTCCACCATTTGCTTTTGAAACGTCTAACTAAATGCAAGGCTGGAGATGAAGAAACTTGTTGGATATTGTATTCCCATGTGTTAATGCATGTGATTGAGAATAATGAGAAAAACACTAAAGATTTTGATAATTGGTCTTGTTACTTAGAAAACTTATAATTGTCTAAAAAGTAAGTAAATCCTTCTTGTACTGGAGGAAGTAAAATCCTTAGATCTGGTCCAAAGTAATTCTAAAATGCATGAAATCACAAAGGAAAATATAAATTTATTTTTTGGTAAAAATGAAAAAACCATGAATGTGAAAGACTAGGATTTTGATAGAAAAATGCATATAACCACGCTTTTTGATAATCATAATATGTAAAACTGGTGGAGTAAATACTTGAGAAAACTGTCATGCTGAGTTAGGATTTGGTCCCCAATCTGAGAAAGTGAGGACTTTTAAAATTTGGCATTTTGAATAAGCAATTTTTGAGTTGTCCTATTTATTTGGTACATAAGTAAAGATGCAGGAATCAATGTCTACCAAGATAAATTCATAGTACTTTTGTATTTTGCTCCCGATGATCGCTGGCCAATGTCAGGATGAAGGAAAACATCGCTGGATAATGAAGGGGATAGGCTTGTCTTTGAATTCTGCTTCAATGGGTATTATAGGGTAGATTTCTAGTTTGTAAAAATATTGTGGTTCTAAAGGAAAAACGTCGGTAGGGGACGAAGGAGAATAAGGGATTAGTTGGAAAGAGGGATGATCTTGTAATCCTGGATTGGTATCGACTAGTTTACTTGCAAATTTTTGAAGAGTAGAAGAAGAAGAAGAGGTCAGAGAAGTTAAGGAACTAAAAGGATTTTTGAAAAGGGAAATGGTAGGTCTTAGTCTTATTCCTATAGAGGATCCTAATTGTCCTCCATAAGGACTCCCTAATCTTATTTTTGCTGGAGAATGTGTGGTTGGAGAAGGAGAGATTGGTCTTATATTCAATGGAGAAGGCATAACATAGTCTTATTTACTTATAGGTTTCGATCTATCAAACATTGTTGCCTTGTAAACACTCTCCGGATAAGAAATCTGGTAAAGAATTGGAATCACATTTAATAAATTTGATTTGGAAATCAAAACTTGATAAAATAGCTTGTCATCTGGCGAAAATCTGTATATGGGCTAGATTTTTAACATCATTTTTTAAAATATATTTTGCACTTTTGTAATCTATTCGAAGAAGAAAACATTGGTTTAAAAGATCACTTTGAAATTTTGAAATACATAATAAAATAAAGAGAATTTCCTTCTTGATCGTACTATAATTCTTTTAATTTTCATTACAGGAGCCAGAAGTAAATCTTATTAATTGTTCTGATTCATTTTTCTTTTATTTTAGGATTCCTCTATATCCTATTTTTGATGCATCAGTCTCTAAAATTTTATGGGCTAATGGATCCCTTATATATAATAATGGTAACTGTTTAATTTTGAGTTTAATAGTTTTTACTATATTGGTGTGTTATTGGGTCCATAGAGGCAGATTCTTTTTTAGTCTTTCATATAATGGTTTACATATTTTATGCAGGTCTTGATAAAAATCTCCTATATAATTAAGGCTTCGTAGGAATCATTATAATTGTGTCTTATTCTTAATTTCATTGAAAAATTTATCTGCAAATTCTAGGCTCCGTTCTGTGGGTATGATTGTACCTTGAGATATATGGTGTCCTAAAAATCTAATTTTGGTTTGAAATAATTTGATTTTTGTTGCTGAAACAACTAACCCATTTGTTTTTATAATGTTTAGAAATATTCTTAAATGTTTCCAATGTTGTTCTAAAGAATCTAAAAATACTAATACATCGTCTATATATACTATAGTGAAGTTAATATACAGATTGAAAATATCATTCATAATGTTTTGAAACTCTGATGGTGCATTTTTTAATCAAAAGGGCATGACATTCCATTCATATTGACCAAAAGATACATTAAAAACAGTTTTATACTTATCTTCTTTTGCGATTTGTATTTGCCAAAATCCTGACTTCATATCAAATTTTGAGAAAACTTTTGCTGAATATAATCTCCCTAATAAGTCTTTTTTGTTTGGTATTGGATATCATATCCATTGTAGTACTTTGTTTAGTGGTTTGTAGTTTATTACTAGTCTTAGAACTCCTCTTTCTATTTTAGCGGATTTGTTAATATAAAATACTGAACAACTCCATGGTGATTTACTATGTCTTATCAAACCCTTTTGTAATAGTTCGTCTATCTCTTTTTTATAATACTCTAATAATTCTTTTGACATTTGGATCGGTCTGGCTTTTGTAGGTATTCGTGATTCATGAAAGTCTGATTCATATGGTAATTTGACTATGTACCGTTTTCTATTTTAGAATGTTGTTAGTAGATCAGAACATATTTCTTTTTTTAATAATTCTTCAAAACTTTAGATTCGTTGATTTTAATATATTGGATTTGATTTTTAACTTGTTTAATATGTCCTTTTTTATGTATAATTAAATTTATACATTTTGTTATTAAAACTGACTTTACCTGATCTTTATCTATAATTTTTAAAAGATTGATAAATTCTAATGTTAAGTCCTGGCCTAATAAGTTAGTTTTTATTCTAAAGTTATCTATGCTAAATGGTTCGATTAATTCTAAAAATGGTGTACCTAGTATGACAGGTTGTGTTAAGTCTTTAATTAATTAAAAAAAAAGTTATTTTTAAATATATTCTTTGATTACATACATCTACTTTTGATAGTTTATAGTTAATTCGTAGTTTTGATCCACTAGTAGTTGTTAATTATTCTAAAGTTTTCTCAAAATATTTACTAGGTACTGGCCCTTCTTGGATACAATTCATATCTGCTCCAGTGTCTATTAAAGCAATTGTGTAAATATGGAATTCTTTATTTATGACAATGGTTAGGTTGACATGCCATTTTTGGTAGTTTATGTTCGTGATTGTGTTTAATGCATCTATTTGGTTATCAGTAACATTTTTTATATGATGTTCTTTATTGCATTCTAAGAAGTACACTTGTTCTTTTAAGCTATTATGGTTTTCTAGTAAGTATTTAATTTGTCTCTTTAAATCTTGTATTTCTCTTTTATTTTTTTTTACTTCTAAATATAGATCATTTAAAGTTCGTGTTCTTTCTTGGGTTGGTTGGAATCTATTTAGAATTTCTATAATATTGGATGAAGTTAATGGATTATTTAATTTTATTGGCTTAGATAGAGATTCTTGTAAGTTTTGTAATTACATTTGTTTTAAATCTGGATCATGTAAATGTTCTGCAAAATATAATAAAGTTTTCTATTCTTTTATTAGTGTGCATATGAATTTTGTTGAGCATTTTAAACATGTATCAATCTTTTCTTCTTGTTTTGATTTTTCCACTTCTTCTGAACTATAATTTGTTTATTGTTTAGAGTCTGATGTTTTTATGTTGCTTGTATTTTCATTAATATTTTGGATATTATTTTCTAATTCTTTCAAATCTGTTTGGCTAGATTCTGAGGAGTCAGAGGATGAATGCTCCTTCAAGATATTATATAACCCTTGTTTTAATTTTTTATTTATTTATAGTTCATTAATTTTATGTTTTAGGCTGCAGCTCTTTACAAAATGGTCTATTTTACCACATTTGTAGCAGGTTGATTTTTTCTGGAAGTAGGATTGAAATTGTCTTTTCTTATTAAAGTTAGGATGGTGAGCCTTCTTATTTTTATATATTTTCTTTTTAGGGGTTTGGTATTTTTATTTTCAATAATATAATTTTTTTAGAATTTTATTTGTATTTTTTCTTTCTAAAATAATTTTGTTTTAATCTCCTTTTTCTTTCAGAGGGAGCCACAATTTTTTGATATCCAAATTATTCATAGAAATTCCCTAGTTCATATCTAGTTAGTTTTCTTTCTTTTTTCATTTTAGCTTTAAGTCTAATATCTGTGCATAAGGCTAGTCCTTCATTTGTAATAAATGTTATTGGATCTCCATATGTTATTCGATCATAGGGTATATTCCCATTATAGAGTTGTCTTAATTTTTGTCGAATTGTTTCTGCATATAGTTTTGGTAATCCTGCAATAAACGTTCTTTCCAATATGACATGTTACAATCCTGTCATATCATTATTTTACTGATAAAAGTATCTTTGTACCATCTAAAGTCATCTAATGTTGGACATTGAAGATTATTTAAGATCTCACTAGTTCTTTGTCTAATATTATTCGAATCTCCTACAAAATGTTTAATGATAGTATATAAAAGGGTATTAACGGCATCTTGAATAGGTTGTCTTTGGTCTAAAATAAGTTGTCCCGTGGCTTCTAATTTAATAATAAATAATAAACAGTCTCGATCTTGAAAGGTCAGATAGTTATCCCACCAGCCTTTGAGTTGACCAGGAAAGCCAGAAACAATTAATTGAGCGGCAGTGAAATCATCAACGCCGCGATTTTGCTTATAAACAGTATCAACCATGGTCATTTCATGAACTGGATTAATAATATTATATTTAGACATTTCATCTATGTTCTATTCATATATATAACTGTTAGAATAAAAACTTTAAGTTATCTGATTCCGTTCTTCAAATTGAAAATTTACTGGAGTGGGTCTATAGTAATAATTTCTAGTTGTAGGAAAATGGGTAGTATACTTAATTTCATTACATTCGAGATCAGGAGAAGTTCGTTCTAAAGGAGATATATGTTTGTCAGTAAGGTTGATTGGTTCAGGAATGGAGATATTATCTAATTTTTTTTGTGATTTCTTTTAGCATTTCTTTTATGGAGTCTTTAAGTGCAAATTGCATATTTTTGAAAAATTCGTGTGGTTTAAATAGGAGTTTTTGGTTGTTGATGTCAGACGAAAATTGTATAAGAGTAGAGTCTAAGGAAACATTGCATAATTGTTCAGTTAAGTGTTCTATCTTATTTGTAATATTTTTTATTCGATTAGTTTGTTCTCTTATGGTTTGTAAATATTGATTTGAATAATTATTTTGGTCTATTATAGTCTTTATCCCTTTCATAATAGTATAGTTAGTTGGAGTAATTGTCACGCCCCAGACTCGGTAATCGGAATCACAAGGGACCCGATGGCCGGTTCTAGCCGTAACAGCCTCCATAGTACCCCATTCTCAGCTCCTGAGGTAGGTTCCGATCCTGGGATCGTACAAGAAGGATTTTCATAACAGTATAATCATTACCAATACAAGCATACCCAAGATCACAGTAAGTATATCTAAGAATAACAAAAGCACACATCGTAAAATCCACTATAAATTTGAACTTTTACAACTATCCATAAGGTACAAAAGGACATACATGAGATAAAAGAAAAAGAGAGAAAGGTCAGCAACACTGGAGCCCTCAAATGATCAGCTCTACTCCACGCTCTTTTGCTACGACACGTGCGTAGAATCTCCTGCACGCATCAATCGTGCATAAGCTTATAAAAGCTTGGAGGGTAGTGTAAGTGTGTGACGTAGTAGATAGAAGAATTGCAGGAGATATAAGAAGGGAAACATGCTCAATGAGAATATCACTAGCTTTACCAAGGCTTATCATGAATACGATGCGATGAGTACTGGACGCCATACCAAGGCAATGCATGAAGGGATTTACATAGTCAATGCTAATACAATGCAAGTAATGTCAGTGCTCATATCCAAACCATAAGTCAAGTACATTTTCAATTATAAGGAAATCATCGGGGTTCATTACACTGTTAAATGACTGTTGCTCTATAGACCCCGCACAGTCAAACGAGCGTAAGAGACCTCACTACCCGCCTGTGGACAGCCAATCACCAGCAAGGCTTGAAGGTAGCGGACCTATTTATGAGCTGGTCAGACTCAGCCTAGCAATGCCCCTTACACACCGGCAGGTAAGGCCACACCCCTACCAACCGACTACACGACAGTGGGAGCCGTAGCTTAACGGTATAAGGCCCTCGTGCGCTCATGTATTCCACCCGGTCACGGCGTTGGAGCAGATCCTTGGTACCATAAAAGTTTTAAAAATTTTACCCATGGGCATCCTATGCACCCTGTATGCTCAACTAATATTTTCGGTATCCACACATACGACCATCCACGAATACCCCTGTGAAGGCAAGGCCCTGATGAAGTAAGGGCGGATATCCACAAGCTATGCAATGCCAGATGCATGAATCACACAATCACCCATGCATCAATCCCAAGCATTCATCTCTAAGGGAGATACCAACATGTCCTACACAATGACACAACCATGGCCAATCATACCTCAACTAGGCATGCATATGATGTATATGAGAGTGGGCCATGAAGATGAATAGGGGTGTCAATAAGGTGAAGATGAACTCTCTACCTAACCATGAAGGGTCTAGGTACTTAACCAATTCCTCATAAGGAATACAACCTCTAGTGGGGGCCCATATACCTGGGGTAGCCCACAAGATAAAGTAGAACAATGGTATGAGCCTAAATAGTGAAACGGCTTAGCAAGGGTCTATGGTGGGCCTTTAACCACCCATAGAAATTCATAGGCCTACCTTAGAGCCACCAATGTGGACATCCAACCACAATTGGTCCCCAAGAGGTAGCCCATCTCTAATTGATCATGGATCAAGGTCTAAGACCTATGCAACATCAAAAATAAGAAATGAGCAGCCATAATTATACCACAAACACTCATGTTAGGCCTTACAAAGGGCGGCCCAAAGTCTACCCAAAATATGGGTCTAAGGGGAACACACATAACCCAACCTATATATACCACTATGGGCCCATAGAAGAAAGGTTAGGGCCCAACATAAAGGCCACTAATCTCATATATTATGGTGGCCTAGTGGGCAGCCCATTGCTTAAATCATATGGGCAAATGTCATGCTCTTAGTCAAGTGAGTTAGGCCTACAACCCCGCCCAAGTATAAAGTTGATTTGGTAGGCAACCAAGGGCCCATTTACTTATGTAATTCGGCACACTAACTCAACACAATAGTATGGTAAAAATGGCCCAAGAGTTCAATGGGCCTATTTGGAAAGTTTCAGCCCAATTGGGCTTAAAGAGTTCAACAACTAGCTACATTCATGGACCCAATTAAATTCAACTGTGGTGGGCCTCAAAAGTGCATTTATTAAGCCCAACATTAAGAAACTAATGGTATAAATTATTTCCCTTAAGATCTTTATAATGTGGTGGGCCCCACTCCTCAAAATTTCAGCCAAAGGCCAAGCATAATTATAACATGTTGCTGTCCTAAATTTGGGTACTTCATTGGAGTGGGTCCAAGGCCTCTAAAACTCCAGAAATTGAGGGCCAAGATCCCTCATCATGCATACAAAGAGAGGAAACCCAAAAAGGTGGCCCATCGTCAGAAGAAATATTCTTAAATTATGGTTTTTATCAACGCATATTGCTGGACTGTACAGCAGAAAAATTTGTGAGTCCAACCATCTTGGCGCATTCGTTTGGATACCAAAAAAGGGTCATTTGAGACTGAAATTTTACAAAGTGACACTTTCATAGGTGGGCCACATCCCACAAAATTTCAGTATTTTTAGATATATTTAAGTATTTTAATTAATTTAAACAAACAGACTGTCCAGAAAATCTGACAGACCTGGACGTCCCAGCGTGGTGGACCAGTTCGGCCCTTTTCACGGTGTGTAAAAGGGTCCATTGGCCCTGAAATTTGTTAGGTGGGTCCTACCATGAGTGGACCACACCCCTAAAAGAATTTTAGAATTTTTGAACATTTATAAATATTTTAATTCATTTAAAGAAATCAATCTGTCCTGAAAATCGGACTGATCTAGACAACATATTATAATGTGCCGGTCCAACCACCACCAAGGTGTGTACAGGCGTCCATTGGCCCCAAAATTTTGTAGGTGGGTCCTACCATGAGTAGGCCACCCCTTATAAATTTTTATAATTTTTAAACACCCACAGGTATTTTAATAAATTTTAGAAATCCAACCTGTCCAGGGTAGAATGTTACTGGAACAGTGCAGAAAATCCAGACCATCCACCTCACTTGGACCACACATTTGGGACCCTAATGAAGGTCAGTTGGGGCTGAAATTTGGCATGATTATAGGTGAGGTTTACACCTTTAAGAAACATACATTACATGGGACCAAACAATCCTCTAAATCTCCAAACATCTAGCCTCAAAATGACCTAAAAATCTGTCCAGATGGTTCTGGACAGCAACATATAACAGAAAATAAATAAATATAAATACTATTTAAAAGGGGATTTAATCTAAGAAAATCATGGTATGGACCACACCAGTGGGCAACACAAACATTCAAACCCTTTCCATTACAAAATACCTCTTGCATGTGCTCCATATAGGTGGATTAGGGGCTCCAACGTCCAAGGGTAGACTATCATGGACGTCCACCCTCCATGGATGGTTTGGATATTTTTGGTCCATAAGGTGGGCCACACATTCATGATTAGAAGATTATTAACAAAAAAAAATAAAGATTCAGCCACAAGGGAAGGGTCTCCGCCACATTGAGGCCTTTCCTCTCATCACTCATGCATACACATTCCACTATATTTATGGGATTACAAGATCTACCCATGCATGCATCTTTAAATCAAAATTCAATGGTGGAGATGTCATCTCCACTAAGGATCAAGGGTCTAGATGACCTAAGGATCCTTCAAACTAAGAAAGGAAACCATGGTGGGGTCCATAGAGAATGGCCCCACCCATAAGTAATGCATGCATAAAAGGATGAGCCAATGGCCACATCCAAGAAGACATGGGGCCTCCACCATCATTTGGTGGGCCCCACATGCTTCAAGCATGATGTGAAGAAGAGAAAAAAGAGGAGGGAATGGAGATCCTAAGGTTCTAAGTACAAGCACACCCACCTACAAGGTCTTCAAGCAAACACCTCCAAGATGGTCTTCAAGCTCCAAGGTATATGGATCTATGGTTGAGATCTTATTTCAATGGTTAGATGGGGGGATATATGAGGAAAAGTGGGCAGGAAAAATGGAAGAAAGTTGCTGGAGAAGAAGAAAAGGGAGAGGGAGAAAGAGAGAGAGAGGGAGAGAAATGAGAGGGAAAAAGAGAGGAAGGAGATTTCAAGGCAAGCAATCATCTCTCTCTTGCCTTGGATAGAGAAGAGTAATCATTATAGTAGGGAGTTAGAAACAATGTTGTTGGGTAGGTTAGGTGTGGGTAGTGTGTGAGGTCTTGGTAGTGTGAGTTATAGAGATTTAGGTGGTGTGTGTAGTGTGTGTTGGAACTTGTGCAAAAGAGGGAGTGTGGGCCACATGCACCACTCAAAGTTGGGCCACATGATTAAAATTAAGGGCCATAAAATGAAATGTACACAACTTATGATCCACACATCGAATGGATGCACAAGACACGGCGTCGGAACCGCAACGACGAAGCGGTCGCAATAGCATAGGTCTCAGCTCGATCCGAGTCGGGTCTACATGACCGGACTCAAGGATGACCGCAAGCACAATCTGAACTTCGCGGGTTGCCGAAATTCGATTGGTAGGACCGCGGGACCACAAGAAATGCAATGCACACTCACACATACTTAGCACACATGCAAACTCAGGTCAGGTCTCACAACCCTCCCCACCAATAAAGAAATTTCGTCCTCGAAATTAACCAATCCAAAATAAAATAAAAGACAAAACACCATCATCATATAGTAATCATTATATAAGAAAGGTAATACAAATAATCATATATCTATCAATCATCAAACAAATGGGGATAACGATCTCTAATCTCGGCCTCACGTTCCCAAGATGCCTCTGCCTCTGAATGATGACCTCATTACACTTTCACCAAGGGAATGACCTTGGTCCTGAGGACCTTCTCCTTCCGATCAAGAATACGAATCGACTGCTCAATGTAAGAAGCATCCTCACGAACCTCAAGTGGCTGCCAATCAATCACGAGAATAGTATCCGACCCACATTTTTGCAACGTAGAAACATGGAACACATCGTGGATCGCGGACAACTCAGGAGGTAAGGCAAGCCTATAGGCCACAACGCCTACATGCTCAGTAATCTCAAAAGGTCCAATAAATCTTAGGATGAGTTTGCCCTTCACACCAAAGCAAACCACGCCTTTCATAGGTGAGACTTTGAGATACACCATGTCCCCGACTACGAACTCGAGGGGTCGACGTCGATGATCAGCATAACTCTTCTGCCGGCTCTGAGCTGTGCGCATCCTCTGCCTAATAACATCAATAGCCTCCGACGTTTGTTGCACAAGCTCAGGACCTAAGAGATGACGCTCTGCAACCTCGGTCCAACAACTAAGAGATTTGCACGGTCTACCATAAAGTGGCTCAAAAGGAGCCATGCCGATAGTTGTCTGTTAACTGTTGTTGTATGCAAACTCGGCGAGGCGCATATGCTCATCCCAATTACCCGCAAAGTCTATCACACAAGCCCTGAGCATATCCTCAAGGATCTGGTTAACCCTTTCAGTCTGCCCATCCGTCTGCGGATGATAAGCGGTGCTGAGATGCAAAGTGACCCCCAATGCCTGCTAAAAACTCCTTCAAAATTGAGACGTAAACCTAGAGTCTCGGTCTTAAATAATCGAAACTGGGACGCCGTGCAGTCTCACTATGTCCTCAATGAACACCTTTGTAAGCCGATCCTTTGACCAGGAAGCACACACTGGAATGAAATGAGCCGACTTCGTCAGATGAATGACAATAACCCAGATGGTATCGTGACCGTGCTGAGTCCTCGGTAAACCTGTGATGAATTTCATCAATACGTGCTCCCACTTCCACTCTTGAATGCTCAACGGCTGCAAGGGACTAGGGGGTCTCTGATGATCTGCCTTGACACAATGACATGTGTCACACTCGGCCACAAAACTAGCAATCTGGCGCTTCATCCCTTGGCAGAAGTACTGCCTCCTCATATCACGATACATTTTCGTAGAGCCCGGGTGGATAGTAAGTCTCGACCGGTGTGCCTCGGTCATCAGATCACGGCGCAACTCTGGTATGTCTGGGACACACAACCTGCCTTTGAAGCGTAATCCACCATCGGAACCAATATGCCAATCTGACTGCTCCACGGAGGTGACCTCTGCTCGGTACTCCTGAAGTGACTTGTCCGTTTGCTGAGCTTCGATCACCCTAGCCACTAAAGAAGGTTGAATCGACAAGCTCGAAAGCTGAACAATGAAAGACTGTAGACCGAACTCAAAGTCAAACTCTAAAACATCCTCGAGCATTTGCCACTGTCGAATCATCTTATGCGCCACTAGGCCTCGTGGCTGACGGTTGAGCGTATCCACCACCACGTTTGCCTTGCCTTGGTGGTACTGAAGGTCAAAATCATAATCCTTTAGCAACTCCATCCATCACCTCTGCCGCAGGTTTAACTCGGACTGCGAAAATAAATACTTCAAGCTCTTATGATCTGAAAAGAGCTCGAACCTGACCCCATATAGATAATGCCTCCACACCTTCAGTGCGAAGACAACTGCTGTAAGCTCTAAATTATGAGTGGGGTAGTTCAGCTCATGGACCTTGAGCTGGCGCGAGGCATACGCTACTGACTTCCCGTGCTGCATCAGTATAATACCCAAGCCAACTCTAGAGACATCAGTAAAAATAACAAAATCCTCACTCTCATTAGGAAGAGTAAGAACAGGAGCGGACGTGAGGCGGTCCTTCAACTCTGTAAATGCCTTCTCGCATGCATCACTCCAGATGAACTCGATGCCTTTTCACGTCAACCGGGTTAGCGGTGTTATAATACGGAAGAAACCCTCGATAAATCGTCAATAATATCCCTCTAGACTAAGGAAGCTGCGAATCTCAGACGCGTTCATGGGCTGGCCCCACTAAAGCACTGCATCAACCTTCGAGGGGTCCACGACAACACCCTCCCTCGTCACCACATGACCGAGAAACTTCATCTCCTCCTGTCAAAATTCGCACTTCTCCATATTCGCATACAACTGGTGGGCACGGAGGGTCTCAAGTACAATCCGCAAGTACTCGGCATGGTCTTCACAGCTCCTTGAATAACAAGAATATCATCAATGAGTACCACCACGAACTGATCGAGGAACGGCTGAAAAACCTCGTTCATCAGCTGCATGAATACGGCGGGCGCGTTGGTCAGCTCAAACAACATGACCAGAAACTCAAAGTGACCATAACGTGTCCAAAAAGCCGTCTTCGGAATGTCCTCCTCTCAGATCCGAATTTGATGGTAACCGAAACGCAAGTCTATCTTGGAAAAATATTGTGCACCCTGCAACTGATCGAACAGATCATCAATATGGGGAAACAGGTATCGGTTCTTGATGGTGACTCTGTTGAGCTCACGATAATCTACATAGAGTCACAATGAACCATCCTTCTTCTTCACAAACAATACCGGGGCTCCCTAAGGTGAACTGCTAGGACGAATGAAACCTAACTCCTGGAGCTCATCCAACTGCTCTTGCAGTTCCCTCAACTCTAATGGTGTCATCCGGTAGAGGGCCTTTGAGATAGGCGCGATACCGGACACCAAATCAATCTTAAACTCTACCTGTCGACACGGCGACAAACTCGGAATCTCTTGAAATACATCCGGGTACTCACAAACAACTGGTAGCTGCTCAATACTCTCTGCCACAGAACCTTCAACAACCGAAGCCAAGAAGCTAGATAACGGCTCTTCTCTGGGCTCGGTGACAAACTGGAACTCTGGCAAGCCTGAAATATGAAATGTAACTGTCCTCGCAGCACAGTCTAAGACGGAACGATACTCCGCGAGCCAGTCCATACCCAAAATCACATCAAATCCTAATATCGACATCACGAACAGGTCGACGGGAAGAAATATCTCACCACCAACGCCGGGCAAGAAGGACAATAACGGGTCAATATCACAGACTTCCCCATGGGAGTCAAAACGGTCAAGGCCTCATCCACGGCCTCCGACGGGATACCGGTCAATCAGCAAAACTGCTCGGCCACAAAAGAATGGGAAGCACCAGAATCAAACAAAATATGAGCAATGCAAGCAGAAACAAGAAGAATACCCTCAACGACTCTACCGGTCAATGATTGTGGGTCCTGGCCTAGCATCTGCTGTGTAGAATAAAAACGGCCCTGAGCTGGTAGAGGAAGCAAACTGAAAGACTGAGGGTCCTGAATCTGAGCGTGCTGGGCTGCTGAGGAGGTCTACCTGGCTACCTTTACTGCTGAGGAGGAGCCCTAGGAGCGGCGGGTGGAAGCTGAGCTCTCTTCTGCTGCTGAGGAGGACGAGGAGGAGGCAACTGTGGTGGCCTCTACTGCTGAATGGGGAGAGGGCACTCACGCCTTCGATGCCCAGCCTGTCCACATCCAAGCATACACCAGAAAAGGGGCCCGATGATGAAGCGACTGGCGGTGCTGATGATGAGGAAGAAGCTACTATTTGAATCGCAGGCTGCTGAAATCTTGATCTTCCCCTCCATCTCTGCTGACGGTGCTACCTGGAACTGGCGGCTGGCGCTCTCCTCTTTCGGTCTCCACCGCAACTCTTTTCTCTCAACGTCTGGGTCATAGCCTAGTCCTCCTCATAAACCAGTGCTCGATTAACAACCTGGTGAAATGTCTCTAAATAATGCCCTACTACACGGCTACTAAGGGCAGGACGTAACCCAGTCACAAAACGACTGGCCCTCATCTTCTCATCGCTGGTGAGATGAGGAGCAAATCTAGACAGGGCCAAGAAACGGTCCTCATACTGAGATACAGTCATATCACCCCGCAATAGGGTCTCAAACTCGATCGCTCGCTGAATCTAAACATGCTCAGGGAAGAATTTCTGGTCGAAGCGGGTCACGAACTCCTCCCATGTCCAAACGAACTGAGGCCCGACCATCCTGGATACGGATGACCACCAATGACGGGCCTCACCCTGAAGGAGATAGGTCGTAAGGGATACTCTTTAACCCGCAGGACACTGTATAGTATCAAAAATTCTCGTAACCTCAGTGCTTCAAGCCTCGGGGGCAGAAGGATCAGGATCACCACTAAACCTCGAGGGATCATGCTGTCGGAACTCTCGGGCTATGGCACTAGTATGCGGTAAGTCAGACTGTCCGGAAACCTCAGTGGTAGCTGGCTAACGAGTTTGTAATGAGGTGGCAACAAGCTACATCAATTGCTGGAAATGCTCATCTCCTATAGGTACTGTCGGAAAGGCAAGGGTGGCACTCGCCTCAGGCGGAGGCATGGGTGCGGCCTACGGGACATGAGCCTCAGTAACTGAAACAGCAGGCTGAATAGGGGGAATAGGAGTAACTGTAGGTACAGGTGCTACGGGCCCAACTGGAGGAATAGGCCGGATCGGGACCTCAGGAATCGAATCCTCAACTACTGGAGCAGGACGTGCTCGAGTAGGATGGGTACCTCGGGCGCCTCATCCACGGGCACCACGACCATGGGCGCCACGAGAACGAGTGCCACGACCACGCGGCATCGTATACAAAATAATGACGACGCAAGGAATCAAGTCAATTACAGGCTCAATACGGAGCGAAAGGAAGGATCTCAGGACACAACTTGCCCCATGTTCATGACAGTCATGCGATGTTCTCCTCATTCATTTTAGAATTACTTGCTATGCTCTGATACCAACTCCTGTCACACCCCAGACTCGATAATCGGAATCACAAGGGACTCGATGCTAGTTTTGGCGGTAACAGCCTCCATAGTACTCCATTCTCGACTCCTGAGGTAGGTTCCGATTCTGGGATCATACAAGGAAGATTTTCATAACAGTATAATCATTACCAATACGAGCATACCCAAGATCACAGTAAGTACATCTGAGAATAACAAAGGCACACATCATAAAATCCACTATAAATTTGAACTTTTACAACTATCCATAAGGTCCAAAAGGTCATACATGAGATAAAAGGAAAAGAGAAAAAGGTCGACAATACTGGAGCCCTCAAATGATCAGCTCTACTCCACGCTCTGCTACTACGACGCCTGCCTAGAATCTCCTGCACGCATCAATCGTGCATAAGCTTATAGAAGCTTAGAGAGTGGTGTAAGTGTGTGATGTGGTGCACAGAAGAATAACAATAGATGCAAGAAGGGAAACATGCTCAATGAGAATATCACTAGCCTTACCAAGGCTTATCATGTATACGATGCGATGAGTACTGGACGTCATACCAAGGCAATGCATGAAGGGGCTTACACAGCCAATGCTAATGCGATGCAAGTAATGTCAGTGCTCATATCCAAACCATAAGTAAAGTACATTTTTAATCATAAGAAAATCACCGAGGTCCATTACACTGCTGAATGACTGTCACTCTACAGACCGTGCACAATCAAATGAGCATAAGAAACCTCACTACCCACCTGTGGACAGCCAATCACCAGTAACGCCTGACGGTAGTGGATCCATTTACGAGCTGGTCAGACTCAGCCTAGCAATGCCCCTTACACACCGGCAGGTAAGGCCACACCCCTATCCAACCGACTACACAATAGTGGGAGCCGCAGCATAATAGAATAAGGCCCTCGTGTGCTCATGTATTCCACTCGGTCACTGCGTTGGAGTAGATCCTTAGTACTATGAAAGTTTTAAGAATTTCACTCATGGGCATCCTATGCACCCGATATGCTCAACTAATATTTCTGATGTCCACATATACGGCCATCCATGAATACCCCTGTGGAGGCAAGGCCCTGATGAAGTAAGAGCGGATATCCATAAGCTATGCAATGCCAGATGCATGAATCACACAATCACCCATGCATCAATCCCAAGCATCTATCTCTCAGGGAGTTACCAACATGTCCTACACAATGGGACAACCATTGTCAATCATACCTCAACCAAGCATGCATATAATGTGTATGGGAGTGGGCTTTGAAGATGAATAGGGGTACCAATAAGGTGAAGATGAACTCTCTACCTAACCATGAAGGGGTCTAGGTACTTAACCAATTCCTCATAAGGAATACAACCTCTAGTGAGGGCCCATATACCTGGGGTAGCCCACGAGATTAAGCAGAACAATGGTATGAGCCTAAATAGTGAAACGGCTTAGCAAAGGTCTATGGTGGGCCTTTAACCACCCATAAAAACCTATGGGCCTACCTTAGGGCCAGCAATGAGGACATCTAACCACAATTGGTCCCAAAGAGGTAGCCCATCTCTAATTGATCATGGATCAAGGCCCATGCAACATCAGAAATAAGAAATGAACAGCCATAATTATACCACAAACACTCATGTTGGGCTTCAAAAAGGGCGGCCCAAGGTCTACCCAAAATATGGGTCTAAGGGGAACACACATAACCCAACCCATATATACCATTATGGGCCCATAGGGGAAAGGTTAGGGCCCAACATAAAGGCTACTAATCTCATATATTATGGTGGCCTAGTGGGCAGCCCATTGCTCAAACCATATGGGCAAATGTCATGCTCTTAGTCAAGTGAGTTGGGTCTACAACTCGGCCCAAGTATAAAGTTGATTTGGTGGGCAACCAAGGGCCCATTTACTTGTGTAATTCGGCCTACTAACCCAACACAATAGTATGGTAAAAATGGCCTAAGAATTCAATGGGTCTATCTGAAAAGTTCCAGCCCAATTGGGCTTAAAGAGTTCAACAACTAGCTACATTCATGGACCCAATTAAATTCAACTGTGGTGGGCCTCAAAAATGCATTTATGAAGCCTAACATTAAGGAACTAAAGGTATAAATTATTTTCTTTAAAATCTTTATAATGTGGTGGGCCCCACTCCTCAAAATTTCAGCCCAAGGTCAAGCATAATTATAACATGTTGTTATCCTAAATTTGAGTACTCCATTGGAGTGGGTCCAAGGCCTCTAAAACTCTGGAAATTGAGGGTCAAGATCCCTCATCATGCATACAAAGAGAGAAAACCCAAAAAGGTGGCCCACCATCAGAAGAAATATTCTTGAATTATGGTTTTTATCAAGGCATATTGCTGGACTGCACAGCAGAAAAATCTGTGAGTCCAACCATCTTGGCTCATTCTTTTGGATGCCCAAAAGGGGTCATTTGAGGCTAAAATTTTACAGAGTGACAATTTCATAGGTGGACCACACTCCCACAAAATTTCAGTATTTGTAGATATCTTTAAGTATTTTAATTAATTTAAGCAATCAGACTGTTCAGAAAATCGGACAGACCTAGACATCCCAGCGTGGTAGGCCAGTCCGGCCCTTTCCACGGTGTGTACAAGGGTCCATTGGCCCTGAAATTTGGTAGGTGGGTCCTACCATGAGTGGAATACACCCATAAAAATAATTTAAAATTTTTGAACATTTATAAATATTTTAATTCATTTAAAGAAATCAATCTGTCCTGAAAATCGGACTGATCTGGATACCATATTATAATGGGCCGGTCTAGCCACCACGATGGTGTGTACAGGCGTCCATTGGCCCCAAAATTTTCTAGGTGGGTCTTATCATGAGTATGACACCCACTTATAAATTTTTATAATTTTTAAACGCCCACAGGTATTTTAATAAATTTTAAAAATCCAACCTGTCCAGGGCGGAATGTTACTAGAATAGTGCAGAAAATTCAGACCGTCCACCTCACTTGGACCACACCTTTGGGACCCCAATGAAGGTCAGTTGGGGCTGAAATTTTGCATGATTATAGGTGGGGTCCACACCTTTAAGAAACATACATTACATGGGACCAAACAACCCTCCAAATCTCCAAACATATGGCCTCAAAATGACCCAAAAATCTGTCCAGATGGTTCTGGACAACAACATATAACAGAAAATAAATAAATATAAACACTATTTAAAAGGGGATTTAATCCAAAATCATGGTATGGACCACTCCAGTGGGCTCCACAAACATTCAAACCCTTCCCATTACAAAATACTCCTTGCATGTGCCCCATATAGGTGGATTATGGGCTCCAACGTCCAAGGGTGGACTATCATGGACGTCCACCCTCCATGGATGGTTTGGATATTTTGGTCCACAAGGTAGGTCACACACTCATGATCAAAAGATTATTAACAAAGAAAAATAAAGATTCATCCACAAGGGAAGGGTCTCTGTCACATTGAGGCCTTTCCCCTCATCACTCATGCATACATATTCCACTATATTGATGAGATTACAAGATCTACCCATGCATGCATCTTCAAATCAAAATTCAATGGTGGAGATTTTATCTCCACCAAGGATCAAGGGTCTAGACGACCTAAGGATCTTTCAAACTAAGAAAGGAAACCATAGTGGGGTGCATGGAGAATGGCCCCACCCATAAGTAATGCATGCACAAAAGGATGGGCAATGGCCACATCCAAGAAGACATGGGGCCTCCACCATCATTTGGTGGGCCCCACATGCTTCAAGCATGATGTGAAGAAGAGAAAAAAGAGGAGAGAATGGAGATCCTAAGGCTCTAAGTATAAGCACACCCACCTACAAGGCCTTCAAGCAAACACCTCCAAGATGGTCTTCAAGCTCCAAGGTACATGGATCTATGGTTGAGATCTTATTTCAATGGTTAGATGGGAGGATATATGAGGGAAAGTGGGCAGAAAAAATGGAAGAAAGTTGCCGGAGAAGAAGAGAAGGGAGAGAGAGAGAGACAGAGAGAGAGAGAGAGAGAGAGGGGGGGGGGGGGAGAGAAATGAGAGGAAAAAAGAGATGAAGGAGATTTCAAGGCAAGCAATCATCTCTCTCTTGCCTTGGATAGAGAAAAGTAATCATTATAGTAGGGAGTTAGAAATAATATTGTAGGGTAGGTTAGGTGTGAGTAATGTGTGAGGTCTTGGTAGTGTGAGTTATGGAGATTTAGGTGGTGTGTGTAGTGTGTGTTGGAACTTATGCAAAAGAGAGAGTGTGGACCACATGCACCACTCAAAAGTGGGCCACATGATTAAAATTAAGGGTCATAGAATGAAACGTACACAACTTATGATCCACACATCGGATGGACGCACAAGACGTGGCGTCGGAACCGCAACGACGAAGTGGTCGCAATGGCATAGGTCTCAGCTTGATCCAAGTTGGGTCTATATGACCGGACTCAAGGATGACCGCAAGAACAATTCGAAGGTCGCGGGTTACCGAAATTCGACTGGTAGGACCGCGGGACCACAAGAAATAAAATACATACTTACACATTCATTCACACATGTAAACTCAGGTCGGGTCTCACAGTAATGATGTCACTATTTTATTTGCTTCTAAAGGGTGTAACATATATTTCAGTATTTTTTATATTTAGTTGAATCGCATCAGAAGGCGGATGTATGGAAGTAACAGTTTTATTTTTGGTTGTCTTCCATTCTTAAGTTATTTTTATAGTTATATTTACTTGTCTATATTTAATTTATTTTTGCAGAATAAAATTTATTATGCCAATTAGTAAACCATTCGAAGAATGGGATATTTTCTTCGTATTGTCTACAATATTTAATGCGTAATTCTTTCATATATTCTTGTTTATATTGTTGTGGGAATATTTTGTAAAAATTTTCTCTATTTTATTTATTATAATCTTGATTAAACTCATAACTTATATTTTTCTCATTTATAATAAATTTCTTTTCTAGGACAAATATTCCTGGGTCCATTTGGGACTGTGTTGGTGATAGTGTTTCTCGATCTTCTTGATGTGTTGTATAGTATGGCTGAGTAATATTAGATTGTGTTCTAGTCCCTTATATTTGAGGTTCATCGGTAATATTAGTTCTTGTTTCATCATCTAATCGTATATTTTGTATTATGATGTCTGGTTAAATTTGTGATATTTCTACTCTAGAAAATGATGATCTTCTACTAATGTCAATATTTTGTATGTTTAGGGTAACATGTGTAGTGGGATTAAATCAGATTTCTACAAATCCATATAAGTGTTCTATTATTTGTTCTAAATTTCTATTCTCAACTTGTTGGGGAGGCTATAATTGTGTTAGATTCCAACTTTTCGATAATTGGATTTAGTTCCATGTGATTGCTTTTGGAACTACTGTATTAGCTTTGGTCATGCCTATTTGTAATAATATAGTTTGACCTTTTTGTCTTACTTTAATTGATCTTGGTTCTATGCTAGTATTCATTACTTTATAATAGATTCGGTAGACTAAAGCTAATAGTAAACTTTCATCCATTAAATGATACCCGCTTGTCTTAATGTTTAGTGTTAGGGCATGTAAGATATTAGAATCCTTTAAATTTACACTAAAATTTGGATAACAATTAAAATAAATAGGTCCATTACATAAGTTAGACTTTATGATTCCTAATACAGAGTCATGAAAATTTAAATGCCTACAGTCTCTTAAATATATTAAAGTACTAGCATTTAATCCATCTCTGATTAATGGTTTAATTACTACTTATACTAATCTTATATGTAGACAACTATATTTCTTTTTTATATATTCTATAATTACTTTTTCACTAAATGATCTTAAAGTTTTATATATTCTAAAATAATATGTAAAAATGGATGGACAGTGTAAATGAGGAATAAATACATCAACGTGGCCCATGGTAAGGGCCACACCGTATTGGGTGAGTCTGGGTCTCACCGAATCCGCCCCCATTACTTTAGGGTCAGTTTGGGCAACAAGATTAGGCAGAAATAAATGGGAGTGGGTTTCGAAATCCCACTCTTCTAGGCGTCGACTATTTGGCGACGGGAAGGCGGTGGAATTTAAGGGTTTTCTTGGATACATCGCCGGCATTGAAGAGTAGTGGTAAAAACCCGCCTCGGATTGCAAAGGATTAGAGGGATGGAAGCAAATCCCTCCCAATCTTGCCTCAAAAATCTGCCATATCTGTCTCGGGCTGATGGACGGCGTTATTCTTCCCTGGTGACGCTGGTAGTGGGTAACGGCTATAAAAATCGAGGTGGAGTAGAAGGACTTCCAAGGCATCTCATCTTCTCCGTCAGGTAACCGTTTTCCTTCTTCTATCTGATTTTATTTTTAGAACCCCTTTTCTGTCAGTGCTGACGATTCTGTTCATCTGCTGCAAGAAGAAGAGGAGTCACGAGTCATTGGATTATTACGGACATCCGCCGTCAACGCGTCTGCAAAAAAGTAATTTCTTCAATCTCTCATGCATTTTCTTTTATTTTTCTTTTTATCTAGTTGGTTGATGCATGTTATCTGCGAAATTTCTCTTGTTTTTTGGATTTGAATCAAAATTAGATAATGCCATAAAATAATGATTTTGGGTGTATGTATGGTTCTTAGAGATCGATTTTTTTTTTGTAGGAAACCTCGATCATTGCCCCATATTATAAAATCTAGATTAGACGACTATTGGGAGAAAATGGGAGTTGTTTTGAGTTGGGAAAAATGTTATTTTTCAGGGATTGAGTAGTGAAACCCACACCATCTCTGAGCAGATACAGTGAGGCTCCATGCCTAACAGGGGATCTGTAGAAATTGGCTGAGGCAGTATTCATGTACATCAATATGTCTCGGATCATCTGCAAAGCCTTGTTGTGATCTGCATTTGTTAAAATGATGAGTGATGTGGGTGTGTTTGGATGCACTATTGAATTGAATTGCAGTTATGTCAACCTAATGAAATAGAAATTAATGGCTACTTTTTAATTACCTTTAGGATCTGTTTGAATTGGTGGAAATTGAAAAGTGAAAGTTAACTATCCGTGGATATATTGCATCTTTGTATTTTAGTAGGCTGGGTTATGGTGCATCTGGCTGGAAAGAAATAAATGTTGTTTCAGGAGTAGAAAGAGGAATTTTTGAAAGTTTTCAATGGCACAAAATTTCATGTTATGGAATGGGTGAATGCTTGTAATGTTCTATGCTTAGATCAGTTCTCTGTTTTGTGGCTCAAGTTGTATTTTTTTTTTTGTTTTTTCCCTTTTCTTTATATTCTTTGGACTTGTCCTTTCTCAATGTTTATTGTTTCAAAAAAAACAAACCGTAGGAGAATAGTGTCTCTGTGTGTTTGTGTCTGGACATTTGAGAGTATGCATGTGAAATCTTATTTACGAGGGTGTCTGGGCATTTGTGTATTTCACAAGAGACACTATGTGTGTACTTCCACATAGTGTCTCTTGTATCAAAACATCTCTTCTTCTTCTCCATGTGAAACGTAACAAGAATGAAAATCCTCGGTTGAGATTATTGCAATATGTATCTCAATGCTTACTGTTGCAGCTAAATCTTTTCAATAGCTTTGAGGACTGTATACTCTCTGGTATTCTATATCTAGCTTTGTGTAATTTATTCTTCACCATTCCCTTTTTTTTGCTCTATTCACTTCAATGATTTTTTTATTTTTATTTTTTTGTTTCAAGAATTCGATGAAAAATCAATTTCCATTTTGATCGAGTTTCCAAGAAAATGGTCCTCGTCAATTAAAAAAAAAAAAAAATTCATAATTTTTTTAAAACTTGAGCACCTGATTTAACTAGTGTATTAGTAATGCATCAAAGCAATATAACAAGGATGAATGTTGAATGTGTTTTTTTTTCCCCCCTAAAATACCAACTTCAGTAAGTTTCATATTGAGAAATTATTTTTGACCTTATCAAGTTTTATGTTAAAGGTTTCCTGTAGTTGATTATTATAATTCTGTAATTAACAGTTGAAGGACAAAACTAACATTCTTTCTACTACTGTTTTGCATATTCTTAGAAAGCTTGCCTTCTAAGAATAGTCGTTGTTCTGTTCACCTTGTCTCTTAAAATCTTGGGTGTTCTCCTTCACTTATAAATCCACCTGCAGCCGACATTTCACGTTGTCAACTGACTAAAATGGCATCCATGAATTCTGTACACACTACACACGTATAAACAGTAGAGTCCATGTCTTCATTAACAAGTTCCTGATTTTTCCTATAGCCTTAGTCTACTTCATAACCTACTTTAAGAGCTCTTGTATTTCCAACTTTGGTTTGTCCTGCCCCAATCCCTTTCAATGCTGGATTCTTTTGTGTTCATTATTTAAAAATGTCTCAGAACTTTTCGGATAAGCTCTTCAATAGATGTGAGAGTACTACTTGTTCAGCTACATAATGCTTCATTTTGCATTTTAAGTTTTTAACAAAATGAAATACAGTGATTAGTACTCGAATAATAAAAAAAAAAAGTCTCTTGAACAGAGAAAATCAAATTCACTCCATGCTCATTTACTGGATCAACAACAGTCTTTGAGTTTTCCTAGCAATTTGCTACATCTTAGTAATAATTGGACCCCTGCCTCAAACGAGTTTCAGCTTGTGTTTTCAAATTTAGCAAGATATATTTATTCAATATAGAGGCTAGAAGTTTAGAGATATCACTGTCATGCAGAAGCCTTAAGAACTCCACAGCTTTATACTTGTATTGTGACGAACAGTTGTCTCCATAATCATCACTAAAACTGTTATATCCCATTAACTCCATGCTATCAGATATGCAGCAATATATTCTGCTTTTTCTTTTCTTTTTCTTTGAACATAATGTAGAGATGAATTTAACTTTTATATCTGCTGCTGCTATTGCTGACCCAAGCTTGTGGGCTTCCTTCATGCAGTTTCTACCTGGACAAGACTCAAGATATTATTCATCTACTCAGAACTTGGGAGAGTTTGACTAAGTGTAGCGAACCTAAATTCTGGATTTGAAACATATTTATAAATCATTGTTGAATTTCCGTCAACTTGTCTTGAGTTGAACTTGTTGGCTGCGAGCACAGACTGCACATGCCTTGTTAATTTTGAGCACCTAAACTGAGTAAAATGTTTCTACCTCAATGTGTTGTAATTGTGTATTGTTTATTTCCATCCGTTTTGCAGAGGATTGGGCTATTCATATTCAGAGGACATGCGTATACCAGTCGTTAATACTAGATGTTGGACCTGCATCCCATAAAAATCCAATTTGCTAATATTTCTGAATAAATGAAATGTCTATACATATGCATAAAAGTATCTAAATTTTTTTTTTCAAAATTGACATTGCAAAACTTCCATTCCAGCAACTGGTTTGTAAAATAAAATAAAATTTCAGCATAATCTTATATTTCCCTTGGAAGACCAAACAACTCTTGGGTTTGCAAAGTTTCAAACTATTTCAGTGCACTGTATATATTTATAAACATTATACTATCATCATTCATCATCACATTATCATTGTAGTGTTATCCTGAATTCTATTTTGCCAATCACATTTGAAACAAGAATATGTATAGTTGCCATCGGAAGTTCTATGGATGGCTTCCCACTGGGCATGAAGCCTGCTTGAGTTTGGGACTTCCTGGCTCATTGCTTCCTGGAAGTGATTACGAACTTGTACACCATAAAATAGGACCATTAGATATTTTAAGTTCTCAATCATCCAATAAATATCGAACAATTTGGAAGGAAAGAAAAATCAAAATTTTGTGAGTATTTGTTTGTCTGCTTCTATTGTTATTTTTAGAGTTAAACATCTTATTTTCTCATGAGCAGATATAGCAGCAGGCTTTCCTCTGCCTTTGGGGATGGCCCCTCTATTTGATCGGCCTGCTCTTGTGCTTGTTTATTTTGGCCTTTGGGCCCTTTTGCCCTAATAAAAGTCCTTATTTCCCATTAGGGGAGGGGGGTGTTGGAATAAAGGGAAACAAAGAGAAAACCATCTTACCTATCAAACAAACAAACATTCCATTACTTCACTATCAAAATTTACTTGGATTCCTACCTTATTTCTTCCAGGAAGTTCGTAAGTTACCTGAACTTTGAAAACTGCTTTTAAAATGAGCATGACTTCAATATGCCCTAGTACTAGTAGTTGCTGACTTTCCATGTATTTCTTCATAACTAAAATCTTCTTGGGGATGTCATCCAAGCAGGTGAAAAACATAGTAGCTTCTGGATGATAAGGCCCCAAAGTCTAATAGCTTCCTACATGTTTTCTTCCAGGAATTTCGTGAGTTGTTCGAACTTTGTAGAGGCCTTTAATAAATAAGTATGATTTATATGTCCCCAGAAAGCATGGTGCTCACAATATCTCCCACCAGTTAAAGATGATTGGCAGGAATCTATAAGCATTTGTGATCAGGCAGCGACGTATACAAACGTATGACCATTAAAAAGACACCTAATGGTTGACTATTAAAAAAAATGAGACGTATACAAACGTATGACCATCTAAGGATGTACGGTTGTACAAAAGCCATAGAATATTATCATGTTCTGACATAGAACTTAGAAGAACTCTTAATTAGACACATGGTCCCCACATTCCTATTGAATTATAACCAATGGCCTGGCTCGATTTGTGATCAAGCGGCACTTTGCTCACCGTGGACCCTATTTGTTGATCTGATGCTCCTACACCACCTAGTTGTTTAACTCCTCTTTTGCATGTTCATTGATGAGGCATGAAGATGGACAAAAGTGTTATTTTAAAGGTTCTAGCAAGTACCGAAATGGAAGGTTTTGTATAGCAAGGCAGGTCATTCAGTTTTTTTAGAAGAAATTAATAAGATAGAAAATCATTCTTTGTTAGGTAAACTACCATCATTATTGTAAGAAGTAACAAAATAAAAATATAAAGTGGTTGGAATAGGAAATATAAAGTGGTTGGAATAGGAAGTAACAATGAATTCATGAAATGGATAATATGAGGAAGATTGTTTCATGTTTGGTGTGAATTTTTAGGAAATGGATAACTTGAACTCGAATGAACTGCGACGTAATTTTGTGATTACTATCACGGTTTCTTGCGTCACTGCCGTTGGGGTATATTGTCGAACATATATGTTTAATCGGCCAACTCGTATAGGAGACGATGATCGGGCGAGGGTCATCAATTCTATTATTCATACCTCTGATATGGATTGTATTACATAGTCGCGGATGACGCGATTAGATTTTTTCCGGTTATGTAATGAATTACGTTAGAAGACTATTTTACTTGATACACGACATGTTAGCCTGGAAGAGTAATTGGTGATATTCCTACACACAGTGGGACATAACGTGCGTAATCGGGTAATTGGACACCGGTTTATACGTTCAGGTGAAGCTGTTAGTCGTCACTTCAACCGGGTTCTTGATGCAACTGTGCCTCTCTATCCCACATACGTTTAACAGGCAACTGCTGATATCCCTGTCAAGATTCAATCAAATCCATTTTGGTCGACATACTTTCAGGTATAAGTTTAAACTATATATCTTTGAAAATTAAATAATAGTCATTTAGTTATGTAACATTAATTAATGATATTAATTTGGACTATATAATTTTAGGATTGCATTGGGGCAATAGATGGTACCCATATTCTTGTCAATGTAGGAACGACCCACCAAGCTTGTTTCCGTAACAGAAAAGGTTTCTTATCTCAAAACGTGTTTGGTGCATGTGGATTTGATATGAAATTTATATACATTTTAGCTAGTTGGGAGGGTTCTGCTTCAGACGCACGGATGTTACATAACGCTCTCACATGATCCGATGATCCCTTAAATGTCCCAAACGGTAACCATTACACTAACGACTAAGCTCTTTTGTATATTTTTTAATGATAATTACCTTCATATACTACATTAACTATTTGTAGAAAAATACTATGTCGTGAATGTGGGATACGCACATTTTCAGGGCTTTATGGCTCCATACCGTGGTGTCAGATACCACCTCCACGAATATCGTACTAGGAAATCACCCACAAATTATAAAGAGTTATTCAACTATAAACATGCACAACTTCGAAATGTGATTGAGCGTACATTTAGAATATTAAAACGTCGTTTTCCAATATTGAAAGTGGCAGTGCAATTTTCTATGAAAACGCAAGTAAAAATTGTAGTTGCATGTGCGGTGCTCCATAACTTCATATTGGGTGAATGTGATTCAGACCAAGATATAGGTGATACTGGTATACCTATGAAAAATGTGGAAAGCAATCCAACACCATACGAGGTTTCAGCAAATGATGAGAGGCACTGGGTGGTACATATTACTCAGCAGTAAAAAGATGCGTGGTCTACACTACACGATTCAATCGCCCAACGAATGTGGGCAGACTCCCTTAACAATAGTAGGAATTGATATTTTTCTTATAACTCATATGTAAAAGCAATATAGTAGAAGTCTTTCAATTGTGCTCTATTGAAAATGAAATCTTTAATTTTGAAATGTGAAATCTATTTTGAGACTATGAATGAAATGATTAAATTTCACATTTTAAAGTATTCAGGTTAGTCGTATATCACATGTTCTCATATTTTTGGTATATTACACATAGGGCAGATGTCGGATATGTGGTCTAGTCCCACTACACTCCTACAAAATCGTCCATTAAAACTCTGACTCCTCCAACGTGATGTTCGCCTGGTGCAAAATTAGCTAGATCACTTGTTGAGCCATCTTACCGAGCTCAGAAAATAAAGTCGACCAATGCGATGGATCAAGTTATGTTCAACACATTGCTAGAGCAGATTGCCCTAGGATGCAAAGCAGACAATGGGTTTAAAAGGGAAGAATTGTAAGACCCGTGTCCTAGTCTGTACCATTCTATTGGCCTCCGCGGTCCTTTCGGTCGAAATTCAAGAATCCTCGATCCGTTTCTAATGTTTGCGCGTGATCCTAAGCTGATACCTGTATGCCAAAGTCGAGTAAATTTGAAATTTATACCTTAGCGACCGCGCCGTCACCGCGGTTCTAATGCCGTGACTCGCGCACCGACCCGATACCCAGGGTAGAAGATGTAGGCCCGCGTTCAATTCGAAGAAAATGCCGCGCGTTGCGAACTTTGAGAGAATCTCTACAACATGTCCCATCAATCAATCAATCAATCAATGTCAAGTACAAGTCACTCCATACTCAAGTACAAAAACCCATACCTATCCTTCCCTTTTCTTACACAAACTATCCAAAGTCAACTCTTACATCTCTTCACTCATCACTTTCTTACAAGCCATCACTCAACCCATCACTCCATCATCTTTCATCCATCACTTCCTTCTCTCTCTCATTCACTCTCAAACACTCTCCTAAGCTTCATATGTCTAAGCCTTCCCAAACATTCTAAGAGCAACAAGTGTGGCCCACTTTTCCCACCCTCTCATCTCTCATTCACACCATCAATATCCCATCAACCACCATCAAAAGTGAAGGCAAGAAGCATAAAAGGTTAAGGGAGCAAGAAGGAGGCCTAGAGGTGGGTGATCCATCATTTATTTCAATTTTACGGGCTCACTTTTCGTGGGACCCACTTGATGTATGTGTTGTATCAACGGAGGGCCCATAGTGGCGGGTGAAAGTGCACCTATTACTTGCCCTGGTTTGTCAATTACGTTGTATGTTGAGTCAGTCGGACGACAGCACCTATCAAGAAGATCATGACAAGCGTCTGCCTCATCTGGATGTGTGGAAGCTCACCAAAAGGTAAATCATAGCCTCACATCCCATATCCCAAAACATCAGGTGATTAAACCCTTAAAAAGAACTAGAACATCTCAGGGTTTATGTGTAAGAAAACTTTTTATTCAAAAGAAAATTTTCTAAGTTTTTCTTACACTGTCGATTATATCGATTCCCCTTTCGATATGATCGACCAGCTCTGTCGATGTCCTCGACATATCAATCGATACAATCGAGTGAGGACAAAAAGCGTCCAGCAATCAAACAATCTTCTGGACGATATATCGATATATGAACTTTCGAGTCGATATCATTGATATTCAAAAATCGATCATATCTGAAGTGGATCGATCGTATCGACAGACTGCTTTCCGGCGCCCCTATTTTTCTAAAGAAAACTATCAACTGCTTCGATATATCGATGACTGTTCGATTCAATATGAACTCAAATATCGATCATATCGGGAGTCAGTCGATCATATCGACTATGGGGCGCATGTTCTCTCCAGAATGAATTTCAGGTTGCTTTTAATGTTGATCAGGGTGCCTGTCGATAAATCAATATTCATATATCGATCATATCGAGACCAAGTCGATTGGATCGAGTCATGACATAATTCGTCCAGGAAGCTTACATGTAAAATCTATACGATTTTTTATCTCATCGAATGATCGCCGATATGATCAATGTACAAATTCCGATGATATCGACTGGTTCCCCGATCATATCTGTGATCCTGAAATTCTTCAAGACTGCTCTCTTATTTTTCAACTATTGATAGAATCGAACCATCACTCGATGGAATCGGAGTTCAAAATTCGATATCATCGATGTGTGTCTCGATCCCATCGACCAGTTGGCAGAAGATTTCCAAAAGTGAAATGACATTTGAGTTCTTATCATCGAGAGGTCGGCTGATACAATCAAGAGTATACACTCGATCATATTGATGACTGATCGATGATATCGAACTATGTCATAAATATGACCATTTATATCCATTGGAACCTTTTGCCTATAAATAGAGAGAGTTGTCCTCATTGTTGAGTGAGAGAAAAAGAAGAGAGTGCCTTAGAGTGTTTCAACCTTCCTATCATTTACCTAAGCCCTTTCTCTCGGGAAGTTCATCCTCCAATCCACCCTCATCATTGATATCTTATAGAGTGGATTGGGGAATGAACTTCTGCATTCAAGGATCCTTCAGCTACTATCTTAATGACATATCATTAAGCTGGGATGCCTTGAATGCATAGATGATGGGAACCTCTCTATCCTCCTTATAGGAAAACCTTTAGAGAGTGGTAGTCCATCATAACCTTGACCCAACCTAAGCTTAGCATATATACATCTTCATGTTGAGGATCAAGGGAGCTGAAGACTCTTAATCAACAAGTAGAAGGTTTTCATCATTGTGCTAAAAGGGACTCATCAACTTATCTGTAAGTACTAAGAGTCCAGAGGACACTTGCGATCATTCCTTTTTAGGATTGAGTTTTAAGTGTTGCTCACCATTTGAAGTCCTCGAAGGAGGCCTCCAACGGGAGTGTACGTGCGGGGTGCGTTGTGTGGACCCTTGCTCTGTGGAGGGCATAAACATCTGGTTAGGAGTACGCCAGTAAAACTTTAGGGTTAGAGGTGAACCGAGTAGAAACCTTAGGGTGCGTTGTGTGGACCCTTGTCCTGTGTGGACATAAACATCTGGTTAGGAGTACACCAGTAAAACTCCAGGGTTTGAGGTGAACAGAGTAGAAACCTCTGTAAAGGTTGAAGGTGAACCTGATTTAAAACCTTATGTTTGAGGTGAACCATGGAAAACCTCCTTAGTGAAATCCGGTCACGCAAGGGTTGAGTGTGGAAGCCGGGAGTGGAGTAAACAAGTCGAGTTTGATATTATCTTTCATTTATGTGATTTTCTTGCATGTCTTTCTATATGATCACATCCTATGCACACACAGTCATATCCATCACAATCTCATCTATACATTGTTTGTCTCTTAAATAGTTTGTGATTGGATCCTCTATCAGGCTTGGAAGCCAGTAGAGTTAAGGTTGAGTAATCCTAATCAATACTCTGTGATAGGATTAGTGTGATAAGGATATTTAATAATTTATAAAAATTTCAAAAAGTCCTATTCACCCCCCCTCTAGGATATACTGACTTATTCCTACTTCAACTAAAGCGGTCTTCACCGCAATTTCAGCGGGGTCCCTCCTCTCTATCACCGTGTATCTCTCTCTCTCTCTCTCTCTCTCTCTCTCTCTCTCTCTCTCTCTCTCTCTCCTCTCCTCTCCTCTCCTCTCCCTAGAATGAAGTGGGCCCCACTAAATCATGTTAAATCCACTCCCTTCATCAATGGTGTGGCCCACCACATTTTAAGCGAAATCCATCGTCCATTTTGGGATGGTGGGAAGTCCCATATGCTATATAATATATTATATTTATTTTATATTAATACTATATTAATATATATACATGGTGGTGGGCCACTTACATGTGGGACCCACCATGGTGCATGTGTTATAGCAACACTATCCAGGGTCCAGGGACG
Source organism: Magnolia kwangsiensis (assembly GCA_037074715.1). Taxonomy (NCBI): domain Eukaryota; kingdom Viridiplantae; phylum Streptophyta; class Magnoliopsida; order Magnoliales; family Magnoliaceae; genus Magnolia; species Magnolia kwangsiensis. Next base: position 184,462,467 of record CM073572.1, on the reverse strand, counting down.
CTGGACGTGTAGCCGTGGACAGGGGTGGCTAACGTGGAGTATGTGTACTAACATGGGTGTGTACTTACAAGCTAATAAAAAAAAAAGGAAGGAAATGGTTGGCCGCTCCAACATGGGCCCACCTTGATGTATATATTTAATCCAAGCCATCCATTCCATTCTCGGGATCATTTTAGGCGTTGAGCTAAAAGATGAGGCTGATCTGATAATCAAGCGGGCCATACCAAAGGAAATAGTGTTATAACTTACCCTGTTTCTTCTATTCGCCAAAAATACATCGCATATTGGTCTTGTTTGGCTTGTCTGGAGCCGTAGAATCCAATGGACGGGTTGGATTTTTAGATGTGGGCCCCACATGGGAAAAACCACAGAATTTGTGATTTTTTTTTAAAAAGAAAAACACAAAGGCAGCAGCAACTGCTGCTGGTACTGACACAGAGGCAGGGAGCGCCTGCGGCTCCAGGGGCGGACGAACGGACGACTGGGCCTCACGGCCCCAGCTGTGGGCCCCCACCATGATGCGTTTCGAACATCAATACTCTACATTGGGTGGGCCTTCCCCCTGGCTACGGGCCACCCAAAAATCAGTTGTATACGGATCTCAGGTGGCCCACATCATAAGAAATAGGGGGATGGACGCCTACCATTAAATCCCTTTATGGGTCACGGAAGTTTTGGATCAATATGAAATTTATTTTTCCTCCTCAATCCAGGCCCGAGTGATCTTATCAACCAGTTGGACGGCAAACAATCATCACGTGGGCCCTAGGTCCACATGGCATTATGAATAGTTTGGATTGCAAACAACACCACCATGGACCCTGGTCCTTATGACCTCTGAGCATATTGGATGTAAATAGACGTTATGGTGGGCCCCCAGTCCCTGTGACCTCTGAATAGATTGGATGTAAATAAACGTTATGGGGCCCTTGGTCCTCATGACCTCTGAACTGGTTGGACGTAAATAAATATTATGGTGGGCCCCTATTCGGGTGACCTCATCAACAGGTTGGCTGGAAAATAAACGTTATAGTGGGCCCCTTGGTCCATGTGACCATATCAATAGGTTGGCTGGAAAATAAGCATTTTGGTGGGCCCCCTATTCATGTGACCTTATCAACACATTGGATAGGAAAATAAACATTATGGCAGGCCTCACATGAGGCTCACTTTGGTAAATATGGCCCCATGTATTTAGGCCCATCTTGAGGTTTTTTTAGGCCCATTATTGAGGTCCGCTTGGGTGCATATGGACCCATGTATTTAGGCCCATCTTGGCATGTATATAGGCCCAATGTTGAGGCCCACTTTGTTATATATGGGCCCATGTGTGTAGACCATTTGATGTGTTTATAGGCTCGTTGTTGGGGCCTACCTTGATATATATAGGCCCACGTTATGAGGCCCATTTAATGTATTTATGGCCCATTGTTGAGGCCCACTTTGGTATATTAAGGCTTATGTGATTAGGCCCATTTAATACACATAAAGCTCATGTGATTGGGCTCATTTTAATGCATTCTAAAGCCCATGGGTGATGGCCCATTGCAAAGTACCTAAGGCCCATTGGTGAGGCTTATTGAGGTGGCCCACTTGATGAATATAAGGCCCATGAGATACGGCCCATTTGATGTATTTGAGGCCCAATGGGATGTACCTAAGGCACATTGCAATGTGTGATTCCGCCATGATTTATTTAATGATATTTAAGGCGAGCCGAGCCTTTGAGAGCAATGATGGTTAGATGCCCACATTGTCAGGATGATGCCGGTTAAATGTCCGCATTGTCACTCTCCCTGAGGCCCATTAGTAGGCCCATACTTGTAGTGAGTAGGCCGTCCAAGCCCATATTTGTTATACACAAAGCCCATCTTTATATACATGTTTAGTGTAAATTCATGATTCATGATCATACGCATCATATGTATGACTGATATGTGAAGTGACTGATCATAGCATATGCCTTCGATAGAATATTTATGGGCTCCCTGATAGGCGAAGTTTCCCTACATGAGTGCATGGTACACGTAGGACTGTTGCATGACTGGTAGTGTGACTCATGCACTTACATTTGTATGATTGTGATTATTGTATGCCCTAGCGACATCAGGGTCATAGCCTTCACAGACGCATCATGGGTGGCTGTGAGACCCGACCCGAGTTCGCATGTGTGCATGTGTGTGTAAGTATGCATTCCGTCCATCTTGGTTCCGCGGTCCTACCGGTCGAATCCCGGTGACCCGTGACCTTGGATAGTGTTTGCAGTCATCTATAAGTCCAGTCATGAAGACCCGACTCAGATCGAGTTGAAACATATGTCATTGCGACCGCATCGTCGTCGCGGTTCCAACGCCGCGTCTTATGCGTCCATCCGATATGTAGATCAAAAGTTGTGTACATTTCATTATATGACCATTGATCATATGGCCCACTTAGGTGGAGTGCATGTGTGGACCACCACCTCCCTTGGCACAAGTTCTAAGGTACACTACCCACACACTACATAAATATCTATAACTAACACCACTAACCAAAAACACCACCAAGAGACCTACTAAGCATAGCACTTTGTTATTGTCACCATAAGCCATTATGGTTTCTCTAACCAAGGAGAGAGAGGCCATGATTTCCTCCCTACAACTCTCTCTTTCCCTTCTCTCTCCCTCATTTTCTCTCCTTCTTTCTCCCTTGCAAAAAAATTCAGCACCTCTTCCCTCCATTCCAGCCCCTTCTCCTCCTTTTTCTTCTTAATCCCTCCATTGAAAACTCATCATAACCATTGATCCATATTGCTTGGAGCCTCTAGATGATGGTGATGTAAATTTCAAGGTTTATCTAGGTGGGTGCTTTTTTCATCAAGTAAATCTTTTCTCTCCTCATGTAATCTCTTTCCTCTCTCTCATTTGGATGTGTAGGACCCACCAATTAATGGTGGAGATCTTACACAACTATCTAGATGTGGCCATAAGGCCCACATTGTACATGCATGTCCATGCATGGGATTCTTCCCTTGATGGACCCCTTGCATGTGGATTTCTCTTATTTTTCTAAGTATGATGGGTCATGTAGGCCCTTGCATGCGGCTGGGATGGCATCCCAACCATTCATTTCAAAGATTTAAGCCATGCATCATAAGATCTACTTGTACAATGTGTTTATATTATTGTTTATGCTTGTGATTATGTGGGGACGGCTTAATAGTGGCGGAGCCCTCCCCTGATGGCCGGATGCTCTTCCTTCTCTTTCCTTAGTTAGAAATCTAATGATATTATGTGTGGTCCACTTAGTGGCCCTGGATTATCCAAAAGAAAAAGCCTAGGAAGAAAGGGACATCTATACTCAACCTACACCATGGTTTAGATGCCTTTTTTTGCCACCTTAAATGTTCTTGTAAGGGTAAAAATTTGAGGGTTTGTTTTGAAAAATTGTAGGGCCCACTAGGGTGGGCCATGAAACCCAATTTATGGGCCAATCCCTTCCTTAATAGGCCCATAAATTTATTTTATTCCATGCATGCATTGCTGTCCAGAAATTTCTGGACAGATTTTTTTGTTGGACTTGGGCTTGAAATTGGGACTGATTAGGAAATCTTTTGTACCCATCAAATATATTTTTCTAAAATTTAGAGATCTCATCTTCATGTGTCCCAAATTTCAACCCCATCCAATCTTGATAGAGGTCCCAAAAGTGTGGTCCAAGTGGGGTGGATAGTCTGGATTTTCTGCACTGTTCCAGCAACATTCCACCCTAGACAGGTTAGCAATTCAAAATTTATTAAAATATTTTTGGGTGTCTAAAAATTCTGAAAATTTACAGGGATGTGGTCCACCCTTGGTAAGAAATACCTGTAAAATTTTAGGGCCAATGGACCGCATTTGGGCATCTAAACGGGTGGTCCAACATAGTGGACTGCCAGAAACATTCTGCTGTGCAGTCCAGCAGTATAGTTCCATAAAAATAAAATTTTAAAAATATTTTCTCAGAAGGTGGGCCATATTTCTAAGCTCGAGGGACCTTGGGTCCAAATTTCAAAAATTTTGGAGGCCCAGAATCTATCCATTTGGATGGTGCAAATTTAGGACAGTTACATTCCAGTAATAGTTCACCATTTATAGATTACATTCTTAAAATTTATGAGTGTGTGGTATACCCATGGAAGGACCACCCTATAAATTTTCAGGGCCATCGGGCCTCTGTACCAACCGTGGTGTATCTTGCAATTTGAACCAATTTTGGGTCAAATACCCAGGCACACCCTTACCTTGGGTTGCTGGGCCTACATTCTAATGGCATGGCCCACTTGAAGCAAGTGTTGTATATCTCTCTTTTTTCTGGTGGGGCCCACTATGATCTATGTGGATCACCATGGGTCAATAACCCATCCAAATTAAATAAATTTCTGGACTCCTGCAGGCCCAGGAAATGGGTGGGCTAGAATTCCAACAATGGGCCTAAAATTTGCTACATGGTTGATTGTTTAGGAACTATTGTGGCACACCAGATTTGAGAGAGTGTTGCACACACTCCTTACTTTTCTTCCTTAGACATTTTAGGCTTAATGAGTATCCCCTTAAGGCCCACCTTTGTGGTGATTTTGTGGGCTAGCCTTAACCAGAATTTTTAATAGTTTTATAGGCTCAATGGGCTGGGAGATTCTTTCTTAAGTCCAAGATTGTGCAAGGGCTGACCTTATTGATTTACAAACTCAATGGGCTATCTATAAGCTGACCATGTGTATTAATGGGCCTTGATGTCCTCATGAAGTGTTTAATTATAGGCTGACTTATAAAGCCCACATAAATGCATATTGTGGAGGGCCTTGTTAAGTCTTTGTCTGATGAGGCAAGGCCCACCCTATCGGTATAGGTCTTTCCCTTGTGTATTCTTGGACTTATGGGTTATCCTTAAATCCATCATAATGAAGGAATTGGATCACTTTTGTTTTGGGCCCATTATGTAATATTGTATATGCATAGCCGCCCTTTTTGTGGTAGTGATTAGGCCTTGTGGACACAGTTCTTTTGGATAGGCCCATTGATCTTAGGCCTATACTCTCCCATCTATTGTGATGGGATTAAGGGCAATAATATGCAAGGAGTTGGGCTCTTGGCTGCCTACTAAATTGACCTTGTACTTGGGCCAAAAGTGAAGCCAACTCACTTGTGTTAAATGTAAAACTTGCTCATGTAAATGAATTATTGGGCTGCCCATGAAGCCCACCACAATATGTGGAATTATGACCTTTGTGGTTGGGCCCAAACCTTACTTGAGGGTCCACTATCTGGCCTATAAGTTGGGCTTGGTGTATGGCCCATTAGGCCATGCATGGCGTGGGCTTTAGACCTTATATTATATGAATAGTGGCGGGCTACCTCTTGGAAGCCAGTTGAGGTTGAACGTCCTCCTGGGTGATCCTAAGGTAGGCCCATGGGTTTCTTTATGGATGGTTAAGGGCCCACCATGGACCATAAGTCATTGTTTAGAGCTTAATGTGTATGAATGTGGAACCTACCTTAACGCATGTTTGGTCCAGGCCATCCAAGCCTTGGATCGCCCGATTATGGTGCACTGTCTGTCTTGGGTTACTGCTGAACTCACATTCCAGTAGCAGGCCCACTTGATCTTTTCATAATATATACGCACTCTCCATCTGGTGGGGTCCCCCAGCGAATATAGTTGGCTTTCATAAGATTATTTCCACATAGTCAACTGATTTCTAGACCTTAACGGGTCTTGGAAGTTAAACTGACCAAAAGTTTATCAAAGGGCCTCAATGTAAAATTTTATGGTTAAAACTTTATTTGGCTGCGGGGCCCACCATTTGAGAACTTGTGTACATGTTGCATGCTTATATTTTCTTATAATCTTTGGGCTTAATCAGTGTAATCTTTTGGGTCACATTTAATGATTAGATGATGACTCCATCTTAGATCAGATTTTTGGGGCATCCCATGGGCCCAGGTGGGCAGGGTCGTCCCAGATTGGTCCAACCGTATATTGGGCCGACTTTCACCATTTTGATGGACTTGTGGGCTAAGACAATGATAGTATTGGGCCCTTGGTGCCCACTTAAATTGCTAAGTTATTGGGCTGATATAGTTGGGCCCATTTCATCCAAGCTTAAACTTATTTAGTCGTATATTATGTATGCGAGCTGCCCACCAAGTCTAGCTCAATGCATGGATTCTATTGCCATTGGAAATTGAGCCTTGGGCCTTAATTCCCCTCTTGGGGCCCATATTGTTAAAAGTGATATTTTATCTTTTTATGGCTTATTACGAGGAATATATGTATGTAGTTACTTTTATTGTTATCTTAAATGTAGGCCTTGGGCCTTCTATCCATATAGTTCATGGTTGATATACATTTTTGGGAAATGGTGGTTAAATGTCCCCATTATGTACCCCTTTAGGCCCGGTTGTATCTAAATGTGATTAGATGCTCATCTTAAACTCTTGCTGACTTATTTCTGTATTACTTAGACCTATAGTTGTATACTTAGTCTCGTGGGTTACCCCAGATAAATGGGCCCCCACTAGAGGTGAGATTCCTTATGGATATTGTCTAAATACCTAGTCTTGGTCCCTTCTTGGATAGGAGTGTGCTACTTTGTATATCACCGCATAATGCGTCTAGACTCATCTTCATGGCCCATGTACATCATTGCATGCTTGGTTGACACTATGTATGTGTGGTCATATTATGTCATTGGGTATTGCATGATACTTTTCCCGAGGGACGTAGTATCCCCTATTGAGCACGTTAAATGCTTGGGATTGATGCATAGTTGATTGTGTAATTCATGCATCTGGCATTGCATAGCATATGAGCATTATCGCCCTTACTTCATCAGGGTTGTAGCCTCCACATATACATCATGGATGGCCATGTTTGGACACCGAAAATGTTACTTGAGCATACCGGGTGCATACGATGCCCATAGGTGAAATTCTCAAAACTTCCATGGTACCAAGATCTGCTCCAGCGCCGTGACCGAGTGGTATATATGAGCGTACGAGGGCCTTACACCGTTAGGCCGCGACTCCCACTGTCGTGTAGTCAGTTGGATAGGAGTGTGGCCTTACTCGCCTGATGTAAGAGGGCATTGCTAGGCTGAGTCTGACCAGCTCGTGAATGAGTCCGCTACCTTCAAGCCTTGCTGGTGATTGGTTGTCCACAGGCGGGTAGTGAGGTCTCTTATGCTCGTTTGACTGTGCGGGGTCTGTAGAGCGGCAGTCATCTAGCAGTGTAATGGACCCCGGTGATTTTCTTATGATGAAAATGTACTTGATATGTGGATTGGATATGAGCACTGGCATTACTTCGCATCATTGCACTTGCATCGGCTGTGTAAGCCTCATATTGCATCGCCTTGGCATGGCGTCCAGTACTCATTGCATTACATTACGCATTGCATTATATAGCCTTGGTATGACTTCCTACATTATCATACTACCTTGGCATAGCTTCTTGTGTTCATGATCGCCTTAGTAAGGCTAGTGGTATTAGTATTGATCGTGACTCCCTTCTACATTCTCTATCTTCTTTTGAGCACCATTGTCACACACTTTCACCACCCTCTAAGCTTTCTATAAGCTTATGCACGATTGATGCGTGCAGGAGATCGTAAGTTGGTGTCTTAGCAGCAGAGCTTGGATAGGTGTGCGAGCCGAGGTCCCAGTATTGGAGATTCTCTTCCTTCTTTCTTCTGTTATCTTATGTATGTCCTTTTAGACCTGATGTAAGCTTGTAAAAGTTTAAATTCATAGTGGATTTTGTGATGTGTGCCTTTTTTATTCTCATATTTACTTGTTGTGATCTTGAGTTTGCTCGTATTGGAAATGATTATATTGTTGTGAAAATCCTCCTTGTAGGATCCCAGGATCGGAACCTGCCTCAGGAGCCGAGAATGGGGTACTACGGAGGCTATTGCGGCCAGAACTGGTCATCGGGTTCCTTGTGAGGTCCGGTTACAGAGTCTGGGGCGTGACAGTGGCTGGATTGGATACCAAAAATGTTTGGTTCTAGCATACGGGCGCCATAGATGTCCTTGGATAAAAATTCCTAAACCCGATGGTACCAGAGGATGACTCTAACGTCGAGACTGAGTGGATACACGAGCGCGCAAGGGCCGTATACCAGTAGGTCGTGTCTCCCACTATATCGTGGTTAGTTGGAAAGGGGTGTGACCTTACCCGCCTGAGTGAGGGGGCAACTTTTAGGTTGAGTTTGACTAGCTTGAGGAATCAGTCCGCTATCGACGAGTCGGGCCCGATATTGGTAGGCGGATAGTGACGTCTCTTTTGCTCTCCCAGTTGTGCATTCGGATAGGGACGACAAGCTGGCGTAGAGTGTACTAAACCCCGGTGATTATCTAGACTGAGAACTATACTGACTTGATGCTCTAGTGAGGAGCTACATTGATATGTGGATGAGGATTGACATGCTTGACTTGCATTCTGCATTGCATGGCCTGGATGTAGCCGATCGCATTCATATCTTGCACCGCATAGCCTTCGTACGGCTGATTGCATTCATGTATTCATCATCATGATTTCACATTACTCTGACCTTGTATTCGGAGCACGCTTATATTGCGCACACACTTACACCACCCTCTAAGCTTTTTATAAGCTTATGCATGATTAATGTGTGCAGGTGACGTCAGGTCGCAGCCTTAGTCTCGCCATCGTTGAAGTGTGCAGCCTAGCTTCTGGAGTTTTTGTTATTGTCACTATCTTGTATTTCCCTTTCCTATGCATTGTACCTAAAGTTTTTGATCATAGTGAATTTTGTGATGGTGTTCTTGTAGTTATTGTTCATGGGTTATGCTCATTACGAATCAAATGGATATTAGAAATCCTCCTTATAGCATCTTAGGATCGGAACCTGGTATATGGGTACCGGAAGTCGAGAATGTGGTACTACGGAGGCTGTCGGCACCGGATTCGGCGATCGAGAATTTTTTGAGCCATGTTTTCGAGTTTAGGGTGTGACAAGAATATCAAGCTGTGGCTGAGCAGGTTTCTAATGAAACTCATGTGTGCGTGAATTGATCAAATATCGTGAACCGTATGAGATATTATAAGAAATTCTATAATGATGTGAAAGATATGCTCTCTGCTAGCAACTTCGGTTAGGATAACGAATGAAAGGTTGTAACCGCACCAGATGAAGTATGGGAAGCCTATCTCAAGGTAAGACATAATTTTGGACTGTTTGATATGTCCTTATTTAAATGTCGCCAATACTTGTATTATCCTTATTAAAATGAGAATGGTGGTTACTCATCTACCCATAATCTTTTTGCAGTCTCATCCATGAACTGAAAGACTCCGAGGAAAGCGGATTGAGTGGATGGACGATTTGGCTGTCATCGTCGGTGATGATCAGGCGACTGGTAGATACACACAAGGCAGTAGGAATTTGGCTGCATCCTCATCACATGTCCGACGAGATTTAAATCAAATATGGTCAAATGGGGATGAGGATCTGGAAGATAGTGTGGATCTATCCGTAGATAATTTAGGGGACTCGAGGACAAATTCACAATTTTCTGATAGTCAGTCCCGGAAAAATCAGGCTGGTCGAAGTACACCCAAACATACACCTGATTCTGCGAATAAAAATGGCAGTAGTATTACTTCGAAGCGGGTGCATCCTACTCGTCCTTGTGACGTACTCGGGATGTCTCTAAATCCCGTTGCCGAGGCCATGAGCAAATTTGGTCTTGGAGAAGAAGTGAACCATACCACTAAAGTACTGGACATTCTCGAAGAGGTAGAGGGGTTGACCAACGCCAAGTTTATCGAAGTTGGGCAGATCCTCTCAAGAGACAAACAACTTGCTTCTTTCTTTGTTAGTCTCCGAGTGGAACGCCGTATGAAGTGGTTAAAACAAATTCTCCACAATTCTCAGAAAAATGTTGGTGGTGCATATCAATGACTTTGGATATTTTATATATGATGCATGCTTGGTAGTCGTTTGTGCTAGTGTCTTGATAGGTACTTTTTGTGGAGATAGCTTGGAAGATGAAACATTTAAACTATTGACTTTTATACTTGGTTTGATTTTTGAAGACATGTAATAACTATAATCCTTGAAATATTTATGGTTTGGCATTATGGTGCGCATCGTGTGTGACATTTGACTCAATCTAAGATATCATTTTGAAGATGCATAATGCAATGTATATTATTTGTTCATGCACATGTCATTATTTTTTAATGCAACACGTAGGCATTATATCTTTTGCAAGTGTCCCAATTATCATCAGGGAAAGGTATGTTATTAAAATCTCAAAGAAAAGTCGGGTGCTCTAATGAATGAAATATAGCTAGTTATATGATTTATTCCAATCAATATATAGATACAAATATATATAATCATAATCAGGTTGTCATAATTATCTTGATATTTGCTCGCCTCGTGCTATTAATGTGCAAATGGCTAAGAAGGTATATGTCGTATTCATTGGTCGTAAATCCGGAATATATTATGATTGGAAAGAGTATCGTGTACAGGTGGATGGCTAATCCAGGGCACATTTCCGCGGTTACAGTTCCATTGCAGAAGCATCTATAGATTGGTCAGCTTTCTATTAGAAAAGTGGCTCTTTAAATATACCAGGAGATGAAATTCTAGACGAATGAGATAGTCTAGTGCTGAAAGGTAGTGAGCATTGCAATGAGAATCGCACTAGTCATCAACTACGTCGGTCTTCAAGACTGACCTATAGCTCACCAACCACAGGTGTCACTAACGCACACAGAGATTGTGATGAAGAAAATAGAAACGATGATGCCGCGATCATCGTAAAGTTCATATTCATAATTTTTATTTTGGTTTTTTTTATTCAGCTCATGTCACTGCGCTGAATATGCTATGGACTGTAACATAATTACTTATGGACTCTTTTTTCTTTTTTTTTTTTCCCTTTTAACAACTGTATTGGGTCCCACCTTTTCGTCGTACAGCGGTTCCCAGATTTCTCCTATCTTGGATGATCTCAACTGTTTCTGTGTTATAATCGTACCTTGAAGATTAGGTTGCAAACATGTCAGACTATCCAGGGGGATTTCAAGGATGCAGATTGACCACTGGCTAGTAGTTGATGCTTTACTGTAACATAATTACTTATGGACTCTTTTTTTTTTTTTTTTTTTTTTTTTGCTTTTAACAACTGTATTGTGTCCCACCTTTTCGTCGTACAGCGGTTCCCAGATTTCTCCTATCTTGGATGATCTCAACTGTTTCTGTGCTATAATCGTACCTTGAAGATTAGGTTGCAAACATGTCAGACTATCCAGGGGGATTTCAAGGATGCAGATTGACCACTGGCTAGTAGTTGGTGCTTTATGAGCCACATTATATGTATGTGTTTCATTCAAGCGTCCCATTCATTTTTCAAATCATTATATGGTATGATCATGTAAATGAAGTAAATCTGTGTCCAAACATCCTGTGAAATAGAAGTGGTATAAACCTCTCATCCAAATAGTAGTGAATAGATAGAATTGCATTGGGTACGGTGTCAATTTCAATTAATGGTATTTGTAGCAAAACATCTCATCCTATCATCATGCAGAATAGAAGTGATAAAAACCTTCCATCCAAATATCATGTCGAGAAGAATTTGTAAAAGCCTTTCCTTCTTATGCAAACCAAACACTATTGGAAGGGAGCGGAAGGAATAAATCACCCACGGTATCAAGACAATTTCATCCCCACCTAATCCCACTGCCCAGGCTGACCCTTAGGGCCTGTTTGCCCAGGCAGGTCTCACGATATTAGGAGGGATGAGATCGGCAATATCCTTGGATAAGCATGACCAGCCTAACAAATCCAGTGAACTTGCCGGGATATAAGCCATCCCACGGACCTTGAGACAATCCATTGACATCACTGTTATTACTTTAAAATTGGTTATATCCCTTGGTCGAATAGATTGAAAGGTAAAATCTCAGGATATGCAGGTATATCAAACAGACACAATAAATTTATTTTAAGACAATCCATTGACACCACCATCATTACCTTAAAATTATCTTATCCTTTTCAATACCATGAAATCTGCCCGGCCAAACATGCCCTTACGGTACTACCGAGCGTATCGCATGACTTCCTCTTGAAAGAAGCGGTAACGTGGTACACGTGTCTGTTGTTGTTGGAAAACTTTGGCAACTGCGTTTGATGATGAATTTGAGTGGTCAGTAAAGACCATTGATGGATTATGACAAGACAAGACAAGATTGCACAGCCCCACCGACCTGCTTGGCAGAGCGTTTACGGCTTTCCCGTTTCCCGGTAAAATTCGCATTGTTCGCGTTTCCCTCCCTATCTATGTAGATCCACATCTAGTGATGGATGCATCCGATACAGGAGCTGAATGAAAGCCGTTCTTTCTGAGAGAGGCGGATTGCGTCCAACCCTCCCGGTCGATAATCCGTCCAAGGGTTCTGTGGGGCCATCATGATGTACGGTCCATTCCTTTTTTACTTGTCATTTTACGCTAATGATCGTAAAAATGAGTTAGATCCAAGGTGAAATGGGCCCACTATAGAAAGGAGTAAAGACAATGACAACCACAATTGATCAACGTGATCCAAAACTTCTGCTGCTCTCAAAAAGCTTTTACCGGAGGGTATTCAATCCCCAATTCTTAGTCCATTTGACCATTTGATCTGCCTTATTTTTTAATAGCATACCCTAAAATGATACGGAAAATGGATGGACGGCGTAGATAAAAATGCATACATCCGGATGAGCCCTACGGTGCCCTGGACGTATTATCGTCCAGGCGTGGCAGTACACAATCCGCTTCCATTTTTTCGGTTCACACGGCCGCTCATCAGTACTCGGACCGAATTCATTGCTGCTGCAAGATTCGGGTCTCTCCGTAACTCGCTGCGGTAGTGATTTCGTTTGTATCTTCCTATCGTTTTAAAAGTGGCGGTGACTCTTCATGCGTATACGTGTACGGGAATCTTGACCGTCCAAGCCGGACTGGACCCGTCCAGTACCCAGCTCGATACTGGTCGAAGGTCTGTGGCCCCATCACGCTGTCCCCGTCCGCCCATATTACCGTATTTTACGGATTGAATGCCTATCATTGAAAACCAAAAATTTGCAATTGTACGACCCATTCACGAGAGGAAGCTCACTCATTGTACCTTGTAATGGTAAGCCCCTGCTGTACGGACGACTCGCTAAAGGTCGAAAATGCTCCTACTTTTTTCCTTCAAGCGGATCGGAAGACGAGCGCTGGCGCTCCTCGAACTTCGAAGTGTACGAACGATTCAAAATAGATCAGCGTTACATTGGCCTCACATTTGCGTATTTATTATATCCACAACGTTAATCTATATTTCGATATAATTCTCGGAGCATTATCTAAAAAAAAAATTTATCAAGTGGATCACACCATAAAGAGTAGCAGAAAATTAATTTTCACCGTTGAAACTTTTGTAAGGCCCACGTAACATTTATTTTCCATCTAATCCATTCATAAGGTCACAAAGACTTGGATGAAGAGGAAAAACAAATTTTGTAATGATTCAAAATTTTCATGACACTTGAAAGGGTTTCAACAGTAAACATTCAAAGCAGAATGATAAATTCATTTGCTACGATTAAATCTATGGCCACGGATTATGACCGTAGTCATATATACCTTAATTCGTAGCAATAAGGTTTGTCCGGAGTGGGCTCGCTGAATTAGCAGCCCCTCACGCCACTTGCTGGCTTGTCCGGCGGGGCTCCGTCGATCTGGCGAAACCACGCCCATATAGTGGCCCCTATAGCTACGAATAATAACTGTAGCTAAAATCTGTAGATATTGTTTTTTTTTTTTTTTTTTTAAAGTACATGGAGAACTTTATTGTACCTATAATTTTCTCTAACACATATTTATATAAATATGTATATATAAGCATATAATTTTTTTTTTCTCTTTTTCCATTTCTTTATTTATTTATTTAACAAGAATATCTTCTAAACTAAAATTAGTTACTTGATGTACCCTACATGATTTTGGGGTAGGAGAAGCTACTTTAACCAACCAACTTATTTATTTTCCAAGATTCCATCAGCTCAATGATAAAAAATCAACTGGACCACACCATAGAGCAGCAGAAAAAAAAAATTTATATCCAAAGATCAACTGGACCACACCACTAAGAGCAGCAAAAAATTGATTTTCACCTTTGAAACTTTTGTAGAGCCGACCATAACATTTATTTTCCATCTAATCTATTCATAAGGTCACAAAGACCTGGATGAAGAGGAAAAACAAATTTCGTAATGATCCGAAATTTCCGTGACCCTTGAAAGGGTTTCAATGGTAGACATTCAAAGCCGAATAATAAATTCATTTGCTACGGTCAGATCTATGGCTACGGATTATAACCGTAGCCATATATACCATAATCCGTAGCAATAAGGTCTGTCCGGGGTGGGCTCGCCGAATTAGCAGCCCCCCGTGCCACTTGCTAGCCTGTCCGGTGGGGTTCCGCCGATCTGGCGGAGCCATGCCTATATGGTGGCCCATATAGCTACGGATAATAATTGTAGCTAAAATTCGTAGCTATAGGTTTTTTTTTTTTTTTTTTTTTTATTATATGGAGAACTTTATTCTACTTATAATTTTCTCTAACACATATTTATATAAATATGTATATATAAACATATAAAAAAAATTTCTCTCTTTTTCCATTTCTTTCTTTATTTGTTTAATAATAATATCTTCTAAACTAAAATTAGTTACTTGATGTACCCTATATGATTTTGGGGTAGGAGAAGCTACTTTAACCAATCAACCTGTTTATTTTTCAAGATTCCATCAGGTCAATGTTAGAAAATCCATTTCATTCACTTAGCGGTCAATTTTATTCATTTCATTTACTTCGTGATCAATTCCATGCATTTCATGGTCAATCCTGAAGATTCTGTTTTGATTCACGGTCATTTCCATGCATTTCATAGTCAATTCTCTTTACTTCACGGTCATTTTTATGCATTTCACGGTCATTTCCCTATACTTCATGGTCATTTCAATGCATTTCACGGTCATTCCTAGCGATTTCTTTTTGATTCATGGTCATTTCCATGCATTTCACGGTCAATTCCCTTCACTTCACAGTCATTTCCACGCATTTCATGGTCAATTCGCTTCACTTCATGGTCATTCCCGGTGATTTCGTGTTGATTCACGGTCATTTCTGCGCATTTCACAGTCCAATCGTCTCACTTCACGGTCATTTTCATGCATATCACGGTCATTCCCATCTATTTCGTGTTGATTCATGATCATTACGGCGCATTTCACGGTCATGCCCCTTCACTTCACGATCATTTCCACGCATTTCACGGTCCAATCAGTACACTTCACCGTGAAATGCATCGAAATGACCGTGAATCAACACGGAATAGGTGGGAATGACCGTGAAATGCATGGAAATGACCATGAAGTGAAGCGAATTGACCGTGAAATGCGTGGAAATAACCATGAAGTGAAGGGGCATGACCGTGAAATGTGTCAAAATGACCGTGAATCAACACATAATAGGTAAGAATGACCGTGATATGCATGGAAATCGCGATCATTCCTGCCTATTCCATGTTGATTCACGGTCATTTCGGCGCGTTTCACGGTCAATTCCCTTCACTTCACGGTCATTTCCATGCATATCACGGTCATTCCCACATATTTTGTGTTGATTCATGGTCATTTCAACACATTTCATAGTCAATTTGCTTCACTTCAAGGTCATTTCCATGCATTTCACGGTCATTCCCGCCGATTCCGTGTTGATTCACGGTCATTTCCATGCATTTCACGGTCAATTCGCTTCACTTCACGGTCATTTCCATGCATTTCCTGGTCATTCCCACCGATTCCGTGTTGATTCACGGTCATTTTCATGCAATTCATGGTCAATTCCCTTCACTTCACGGTCATTTCAACGTATTTCGCGGTCAATTCACTTCACTTCACGGTTATTTCCATGCATTTCATCGTCATTCCCACCGATTCCGTGTTGATTCACTGTCATTTCCATGCATTTCACGGTCATTCCCACCGATTCCGTGTTGATTCACGGTCATTTCCATGCATTTCACGGTCAATTCCCTTCACTTCACAGTCATTTCCACGCATTTCACGGTCAATTTGCTTCACTTCACGATCATTTTCATGCATTTCACGATCATTCCCAGTGATTTCATGTTGATTCATGGTCATTTCCACGCATTTCATGGTCAATTCCCTTCACTTCACGGTCATTTCCACGTATTTCACCATCAATTCGCTTCACTTCACGAGAATGACCGAGAAATGCATGGAATTAGGATTAGGTGTAGGTTTAGGTTTAGGGATTTGAGAATAGGATTAGGTGTAGGTGTAGGTTTAGGTTTAGGTTTAGGGATTTAAAAAGACATTTAGGTTTTACGTTTAGGTTAAGGTTATAAGTTTAGGTTTAGGTTTAAGTCATAGGTTATAGATTTAGGAAATTGAGAATAGGTTAAGGTTTAGGTTTAGGAAATTGAGTTTGGGTTCGAGATCGGGTTTAGGTTTGGGTTTTCAAGTTTAGGTCTAGGTTTAGGTTAGGGAGTTGAGATTAGGATTAGGTGTAGGTTTAGGTTTAGGGATTTGAGAATACGTTTAGGTTTTAGGTTTAGGTTAAGGTTTAGGTTAAGGTTTAGTTTTGGGTTTGGGTTATAGGTTATAAGTTTAGGTTATAGGTTTAGGGATTTGAGAATAGGTTTAGGTTATACGTTTAGGTTTAGGTTTAGGTTTTAGGTTTAGGTTTAGGTTTAGATTATAGGTTTAGGTTAAGGTTATAGGTTTAGGTTATAGGTTATAGGTTTCGGTTTAGGGATTTGAGAATAGGTTAAGGTTTAGGTTATAGGTTAAGGTTTAGGTTTAGGTTATAGGTTTATGTTTAGGTTTTGGTTAAGGTTTAGGTTTAGGTTATAGATTTAGGAAATTGAGAATAGGTTAAGGTTTAGGTTTAGGTTATAGGTTACAGGTTATAGGTTTAGGTTTGGGTTTAGGTTATAGGTTATACGTTTAGGTTATAGGTTAAATGTTTAGGTTTAGGTTGTAGGTTAAAGGTTTAGGTTTTAGGATTTGAGAATAGGTTTAGGTTAAGGTTATAAGTTTATGTTATATGTTTATGTTTAAGCTTAGGTTATAGGTTTAGATTTGAGAATAGGTTTAGGTTATAAGTATAGGTTTAGGTTAGGTTGTAGGTTAAGGTTTAGGGAATTGAGTTTAGTTATAGGTTATAGGTTATAGGTTTAGGTTATATTTATAGGTTTTGGGATTTGAGAATAGGTTTAGGTTATAAGTATACGTTTAGGTTTAGGAATTTGGGTTCAGGTTCGGGTTTAGGCTATAGGTTTCAGTTTAGGCTATAGGTTATAGGTTTATATTAAGGTTTAGGTTTAGGTTTAGGTTATAGGTTTATGTTAAGGTTTAGGTTTAGGTTTAGGTTTAGGTTATAGGTTTTTGGATTTGAAAATGGTTTAGGTTATAAGTATAGGTTTAGGTTAGGCTGTAGGTTAAGGTTTAGGGAAATGACCGTGAATCAACACAGAATCGCCGAGAATGACCGTGAAATGCATGGAAATGACCGTGAAGTGAAGCGATTGGATCGCGAAATGCGTGGAAATGACCGTGAAGTGAAGGGGCATGACCATGAAATGCGCCGAAATGACCGTGAATCAACACAGAATAGGCGGAAATGACCGTGAATGCATGGAAATGACCGTGAAGTGAAGCGATTGGATCGCGAAATGCGCGAAAATGACCATGAAGTGAAGGGGCAAGACCGTCAAATGCATTGAAATGACCGTGAATCAACATGGAATTGCCGGGAATGACCGCGATATGCATGGAAATGATCGTGAAGTGAGGCGATTGGACCGTGAAATGCGCAGAAAAGACCGTGAAGTGAAGGGGCATGACTGTGAAATGCGCCGAAATGACCGCGAATCAACACGGAATAGGCAAGAATGACCACGATATGCATGGAAATAACCGTGAAGTGAGGCGATTGGACCGCGAAATGCACGAAAATGATGGTGAAGTGAAGGGGCAAGATCGTGAAATGCGCCAAAATGACTATGAATCAACACAGAATAGGCGGGAATGACCGTGATATGCATGGAAATGACAGTGAAGTGACGTGATTGGACCGCAAAATGTGCGAAAATGACCGTGAAGTGAAGGGGTTAGATCGTGAAATGCGGCGAAATGACCATGAATCAACACAGAATAGGCAGGAATGACCATGATATGCATGGAAATGACCTCGAAGTGAAGCGATTGGACCACGAAATGCACGAAAATGATCATGAAGTGAAGGGGCAAGACCGTGAAATGCACCGAAATGACCGTGAATCAACACGAAATAGGCGGGAATGACTGTGATTTGCATGGAAATGACCGTGAAGTGAAGCGATTGGACCGCGAAATGCACGAAAATGACCGTGAAGTGACGGGGCATGACCTTGAAATGCACCGAAATGACCGTGAATCAACATGGAATTGCTGGGAATGACCGCGATATGCATGGAAATGACCGTGAAGTGAGGCGATTGGACCGTGAAATGCGTAGAAAAGACCGTGAAGTGAAGGGGCATGACCGTGAAATGTGCCAAAATGACCGTGAATCAACACGAAATAGGCGGAAATGACCGCAATATGCATGGAAATAACTGTGAAGTGAGGCGATTGGACTACGAAATGCAGGAAAATGACGGTGAAGTGAAGGGGCAAGATCGTGAAATGCGCCAAAATGACTATGAATCAACACAGAATAGGCGGGAATGACCGTGATATGCATGGAAATGACAGTGATGTGAGGTGATTGGACCACAAAATGTGCGGAAATGACCGTGAAGTGAAGGGGTTAGATCGTGAAATATGCCGAAATGACCGTGAATCAACACAGAATAGGCAGGAATGACCTTGATATGCATGGAAATGACCTCGAAGTGAAGCGATTGGACCACGAAATGCACGAAATGACCGTGAAGTGAAGGGGTAAGACCGTGAAATGCGCCGAAATGACCGTGAATCAACACAAAATAGGCGGGAATGACCGTGATTTGCATGGAAATGATCGTGAAGTGAAGCGATTGGACCGCGAAATGCATGAAAATGACCGTGAATCAACACGGAATAGGAGGAAATGATCGTGATATGCATGGAAATGACCGTGAAGTGAGGAGATTGGACCGTGAAATGCACGAAAATGACCGTAAAGTCAAGGGGCAAGACCGTGAAATGTGTCAAAATGATCTTGAATCAACACGAAATAGGAGGGAATGACCGTGATATGCATGGAAATGACTATGAAGTGAAGTGGTTGGACCTCAAAATGCATAAAAATGACCGTGAAGTGAAAGGGCAAGACCCTGAAATCCGCCAAAATGACCGTGAGTCAACACGGAATAGGCGAGAATGACTGTGATATGCATGGAAATGGCCATGAAGCGAGGTGATTGGACCACGAAATGCGTAAAAAATGATCGTAAAGTGAAGGAAAAAGACCGTGAAATATGCAAAAATGACCGTGAAGTGAGGTGATTAGACCGCGAAATGCGCGGAAATGACCGTGAAGTGAGGGGGCAAGACCGTGAAATGTGCCAAAATGACTGTGAATCAATACGGAATAGGCGGGAATGACCATGATGTGCATGAAAATGACCGTGAAGTGAGGCGATTGGACCACGAAATGCGTGAAAATGACCGTGAAGTGAAGGGGCAAGACCTTGAAATGCACCGAATTGACCGTGAATCAATACTTCATGATCATTTCCATGCATATCACGGTCGTTCATGCCTATTCCATATTGATTCAAGGTTATTTCAACTCATTTCACGGTCTTTCCCCTTCACTTCACGGTCATTTTCGCGCATTTCGCTGTCCAATCACTTCACTTCAAGGTCATTTCCATGCATAACACGGTCATTCCCACCTATTCCGTTTTAATTCAGAGTCATTTCAGTGCATTTCACGATCTAACCCCTTCACTTTACGGTCATTTTCACGCATTTCGAGGTCCAATCGCCTCACTTCACTGTCATTTCCATGCATATCACGGTCATTCCTGCCTATTCCGTGTTGATTCACAGTCATTTTAGCGCATTTCACGGTCTTGCCCCTTCACTTCACGGTCATTTCCATGCATTTCCCGGTCCAATCGCCTCACTTCATGGTCATTTCCATGCATATTATGGTCATTCCCGCCTATTCCGTGTTGATTCATGGTCATTTCGACGCATTTCACGGTCATACCCCTTCACTTCACAGTCTTTTCCGTGAATTTCAAGGTCCAATCGCCTCACTTCACGGTCATTTTCATGCATATCGCGGTCATTCCTGGCAATTCCGTGTTGATTCATGATCATTTTGATGCATTTGACGGTCTTGCCCCTTCACTTCACAGTTATTTTCATACATTTCGCAGTCTAATCGCTGCACTTCACGGTCATTTCCATACATATCATGGTCATTCTCCCCTATTCTGTGTTGATTCACAGTCATTTTAGCGCATTTCACGGTCATGCCCCTTCACTTCACGGTCATTTTCGCGCATTTCGCTATCCAATCACTTCACTTCACAGTCATTTCCATGCATTTCACAGTCATTCCCGACAATTCCGTGTTGATTCACGGTCATTTCCCCAAACCTTAACCTACACCCTAACCTAAACTCATACTTATAACCTAAACCTATTCTCAAATCCCAAAACCTATAACCTAAACATAAACCTAAACCTTAACCTAATCTTATAACCTATAGCCCAAACTGAAACCTATAGCCTAAACCCGAACATAAACCTGAACCCGAACCCGAACCCGAATTCCTAAACCTAAACCTATACTTATAACCTAAACCTAATCTCAAATCCCATAACCTATAACTATAACCTAAACCTTAATCTAAACCTATAACCTATAACCTAAACTCAATTCCCTAAACCTTAACCTATAACCTAACCTATGGTTGGACAGTTTGCATACAACCCATGTACCATGGTGGGTCCCACAGATCCTGCTGATGTCAACAGCAGTGGGTCCCACTGTCCCTGTGGAATGGGTGGACGGCATGTATAAAACACATACCCTATAGTGGGTTCCACCATCCGTGGGCGGTGGGAATAAAACACATGTATTATTATGGGTCTCTTGTGGGGCCCACCATAATGTTTATATGCCATCTAATCTGTCCATACGGTCATAGAGACCTGGACGAAGAGTAAAAAAAAAATTCATATTGAATCCAAAACCTCTGTAATACCCCACAAATGGGTTCCAATGGAAAACATTTAATCACCGCTGTTTCCTATGATGTGGGCCACCGGAGCTTTGGATGAGACTGATTTTTGGAAGGGGCCCACCTCAGGAGGTGGCCCACCAAATGAACGATTTGGATGACAAATGAGCATCATGGTGGGGCCCACAGCTGGAGCCGTGGGTCCCTGCCCGTTTCACGGTGACGCCAGCAGTATCCTGCTGCACAGCAGCAGCAGGCGCTGCACCTTATTTGTTTTGTTTTTTTTTTGAAATCTCATTTTTTCGAGGTTTTTCGTACATGGGGCCCACATTGGAAGAATCCACCCTGCCCACTAATTTTTACAGCCCATAATAAATCCATCAAGTCAAATATTATGCATTTTTTGGCATATAGAAAAATTTAAGATGAAGTTGAATGGTAAAAATTGCTTTTGCTACGGTATGGCCCACCGGCTAGTCGATTCAGCCTCATTTTTCAGCTTAACGCCTAAAATAAAGTGGGGAAAGGAATGGACGACATGGATTAAGTCCATACATCAAGGTGGGGCCTGCTTGAGTGGCCCATGCAATAGGCTTTGAAACAAGCTCATATTTGTGTTTTCCATTCAATCGTCCAGTGTCTAAGGACGCTGGACGGTTGTGCATTTTAAGTGGGCTGCACACGTGGGCCACCAAATGATGGGTGGTGTGGATACATCGCTTATAACGTGGGCCCCACCTATAGATGACTTAGATCAAATACATGCCTTATGGTGGGGTCCATCCGGGTGGGCCACACAGCCAAATCATCAGACGAAAACATGAAAAAGATGGGGAGAGAAAGATCGAGGGACACACGTGCACGGAGGGCTCCGTCACTATGAGCCCTCCCTTCCATACATCTAATCATACATTAAGCGGGTCCCATCATTCCTTCTCCACCAAAATGGAAGGTCTAGATGACCCTTATCAACTAGAAAGTAAACATCATGATGGGGTCCATGGAGATTGGCCCCATCATGGAATGATCATGATGATCAAAGTGGGTCATCGGCCACATCTTAGGTTCCCAAGTGAGATCCAAACCATTGATTGGTTGGCCTCACTTGGCCCATCATAAAATCATAAAAATCTAGCCTATAATGCACCCACCGTTCGATCTTCTTGCTCCCTTAGCTTCCTTAGCTCCTTAGCTTCGATTCCAACGGAGGAGATGAGGTTTGGATGGTTGAGATGGGAGATGAAGGGGTAGGAAAGGTGGGCCACACTTGTAGCTTGGAAGGGAGGGAGAGGTTTGGATGTGTGGAGTTCTTTCTTGCTTGGGAATGGTTTGAAAAAATGAGAAAGAGAGTTGTAAAGAGAGAGAGAAAGAGAAAGTGATGGGTGATGGAGTGATGGATGTGGTGAGTGATGAGTGTAAGAACTTTTTGACTTTTGTGGTAAATGGTGTAAGAAAAGTATGAGCTTGTGTAAGAAACTTTTGACTTTGGGGTTGGTCGGGAATGGGTAAAAGGTGATGTGTACTTGACATGTACTTGACCCTTGATGGGATTGATTGATGGATTGAGGTGACATGTTATAGAGATTCTCTTGGATTTTGTAAAGCGCGGTATTTTTCTCACACCGAATGCTAGCCCACATCTCCTGACCAGGGTATTACCTTGATGCACGAGTCACGACATCAGAATCGTGGCGACGGCGGGGTTGCTAAGGTACACGACACAGGTTGAGTCGACGACGTGTGAATCAGGGCGTAAATACCGGTTAAGGGTCGAAGGTTACCAAAATTCGACCGGGAAGACAGCGGAAGTATACGGAATGGTACGGTATAGGATACGGGGCTTACAGCTCTCCCCTCCTAATAAAAACTTTATTCTCAAAATTTATGCAATCATTGCAACTAGACATAACTCACAAAGAAGAAGAAACATAACGTCATCATATAAAATCAGAGATATCATACAAAATACAACAAATAATAAATCATCAAAGAGATGGGGATAGGGCTCTCGAATCTTAGCCTCATGCTCCCAAGAAGCCTCCTCAATAGAATGGTGACTCCACTGAACCTTCACCAAAGGAATGACCTTAGTTCGGAGGACCTGCTCCTTTCGATCAAGGATACGAACCGGCTGCTCAATGTAGGAAGCGTCCTCCCAAACCTCTAACGGTTGCCAATCAATAACAGGAACGATGTCTGACCCACACTTCCTCAACATATAGACATGAAAAATGTTGTGGACGCCAGACAACTGAGGTGGCAAGGCAAGACGATAAGCCACGGTGCTAACGTGCCTAGTGATCTCGAAAGGTCATATGAATCTCGGGGCAAGCTTGCCCTTCGCTCCAAATCGAACTACGCCCTTCATGGGTGAGACCTTGAGATACACATGGTACCCTACATCAAACTCCAAGGGACTACGTTGACGATCAGTAAAACTCTTTTGCCGGCTCTAAACTGTGCGCATCCTCTGTCTGATGATATCAATAGCCTATAACGTCTCCTGCATAAGCTCGGGACCTAGGAGATGACGCTCTCCAACCTCGGTCCAACAACTCGGTGATCTGCATGGTCTGCCATATAGTGCCTCAAAAGGAGTCATGCTGATGGTCGCCTAATAGTTGTTACTGTACGCGAACTTAGCCAATCACAGATGCTCATCCCAGCTACCCTCAAAATCAATCGTACAAGCCTGAAGTATATCCTCAAGAATTTGGTTGACCCTCTCGGTCTGGCCATCGGTCTGCAGATGGTACGCGGTGCTGAGCTACAAATTAGTCCCCATCGCTCTCTGAAAGCTCCCCTAAAATCGAGACGTGAACCTCGAATCTCGGTTAGAAATGATCGAGACTGGAATACCATGCGGTCTCACAATCTCCTCGATAAATAACCTCGCAAGTCGGTCCATAAACCAAGTCGCACACATCGTAAGAAAATGTGCCGACTTCGTCAGATGATCCACAACAACTCAAATGGCGTCATGACTGTGCTGAGTCCTTAGTAAGCATATAATGAAATCTGTCGACACGTGCTCCCACTTCCATATCAGGACACTCAACGGCTGCAATAGACTAGGGGGTCTCTAATGAACGGCCTTGACAAGCTGGCAAGTATCACACTCAGCCACAAAACTGGCCCTTCATCCCTGCCTAAAAATACTGTTGCCTCATGTCACGTTACATCTTCGTCGAGATAAGGTGGATAGGAAATCGAGATCGATGTGCCTCGATCATAAGATCTCTGCGTAACTCATGAATATCCGAGATACATAATCGGCCCCTGAAGCGAAGTCCACCATATGTACCAATCTGTCAATCTGCTTGACTCTCAGATGTAGCCTCAGCCATATAACTCTGCAACGACTCATCAGTCTGTTAAGCCTCAATCACCCTTGCGACAAGAGAGGGTTGAATCGACAGGATCGATAACTACACGATAGAAGACTGCAGGTCAAACTCAAAATCATACTCTGTGATATCCTCAAGCATCCTCCACTCCTGTACCATCATATGCGCCACCAAGCCACGTGACTGTCGACTGAGGACATCTGCCACCACGTTCGCCTTACCCGGGTGGTACTGAAGATCAAAATCATAGTCCTTCAGGAGCTTCATCCAGCGCCTCTGCCTCATATTCAACTCAAACTACAAGAAGAGGTACTTAAAGCTCTTGTGATTGGAGAAGAGCTCGAATTTGATCCCATATAGATAGTGTCTCCACACCTTCAGTGCGAAGACAACTACAGCCAGCTCCAAATCATGCGTGGGGTAATTCACCTCATGGACCTTGAGCTGACAAGACGTGAAGGCCACTGGTCTCCTGTGCTACATCAAGACAACACCCAAACCAATATGCGAGGCATCAGTAAATACAATAAATTCGTCACTCCTAGAGGGAAGAGTAAGGACATAAGCAGATGTCAGACGGTCCTTCAACTCCATAAATGCTCACTCATAGGCGTCACTCTAAATAAACTCTGCGCCCTTCCGAGTCAACCTGATCAGCGGGGCTGCAATACAAGAGAAGCCCTCAAGAAACATCAGTAATAGCCCGCCAAACCAAGGTAACTGCGGATCTCTGACACAGTCGTGGGCTGACCCCACTGACGCACTGCCTCAACCTTCGAAGGGTCCACTACAACACACTCCCTCGTCACCACGTGACTGAGGAACTTCACATCCTCGTGTCAGAACTCACACTTCTCCAGCTTCACATATAACTGGTGTGCACGAAGGGTCTGTAAAGTAATCTCCAAATACTGCTCATGATCCTCACGGGTCCTCGAATAGATCAGAATATGGTCGATGAAGACTACAATAAACTGATCGAGATAAGGGTGGAAGACCTCATTCATCAACTGCATGAAGACCGCGGGTGCATTAGTCTGTCCGAAGGACATGACCTGGAACTCAAAATGACCATAGCGCATCCTAAAAGTTATCTTCGAAATATCCTCCTCTCGGACCTGAATCTGATAATAACCGGAACACAGGTAGATCTTCGAAAAGAACTGTGCACCCTGCAGCTGATCAAACAAATCATCAATCCTTGGGAGCGGGTACTTGTTCTTGATTGTGACTTTGTTGAGCTCGTGGTAATCTATACAGAGCCTCAACGAGCCATCATTCTTCTTCACGAAGAGTAGCAGCGCTCCCCACAGTGAACTGTTCGGACGGATAAAGCCCAACTCGTGTAACTCATCTAACTGCTTCTGCAGTTTCCGCAACTCTAATGGTGCCATACAATACGGGGCGTTCGAAATAGATGCGGTACCAGGCACGAGATCAATCTGAAACTCTGTAAGTCGACAAGGCGATAATCCCGGAATCTCCTGAAACACATCGAAAAAATTACAAAGCACAGGCAACTGGTCGATGCTCACCGCTATGGGCTTCTCTATGGCACACGACATCAAATAAGATAATGACTCTCCTCTGGGCTCTATAATGAATTGAAACTGCGGCACGCCGGGTATACAGAAGGTGATTGTCCTCGCGAAGCAGTCCAATATTACATAGTACTCGACAAGCAAATCCATGCCCAGGATAACATCGAACTCGAACATCGGTAATGCAAACAGATCGGTAGGTAAAAAGGTATCCCCAACCAGAACAGGGTAAGACGAGCAAAGTCGGCCCAACACTGCAGTCTTCTCCAAGGTAGTCGATACTAACAAACCCTCCCCAGCAGACTCCAACGACAAGCCAATATATCGACAGAAACTCTTGGTGACAAAAGAATGCGATGCACCAGAGTCAAACAACATACGTGTAGTGCATGCAGAGACTAAAAGCATACCCTCGACGAACCTTCCAGATGACCGTATTCTTCTGAGCCACGTAGAACCTAGCCTGAGTCGGCTGGGGAGGTGTCTGTCCCCTCTGAGCTTGCTGCTGCTGCTGCTGCTAGGGTCGTTGAGGCGGTCGAAACTGCTGCCTCTGCTGTTGCAGTCTCAGAGGCTGGTGTTGATGCTTCTGCTGCTGAGGTGGCCTCGATGGTGGGGGTTTCTGTTGCTGCTGTTGTGGGGGTCTCTGCTGCTGCGGTGGTGGAGGCGGCTATGGACCTCTCTGCTACTGCTGCTGGGGGCGGGGACACTCCCATACATAGTGTCCTGTCGCACCACACCCAAAATAGGTACCGGTGAATTGCCTTGGAGGTGGTGCTGGAGGTGCTGCTGGTGCTCGGAAGGCTGGGCGACCTATGTGTCTCTGTTACTGTGGTCGACGCTGATGGGGGTCATCGGAAGGAACCCGCCTCTTCCGATCTCTCCTTTGACCGCGATCAGAGTGGGAACTGGCTCACTCAACCTCAAAAATCTGGGCCTTCCGTACCACTCTCTCAAAAGTCGGGAGCTCATGCTTAATAACACAGCCTCGAAGACCGTAATGCAAGCCATCCTCGAATCGGCGGGCTCTCCGCTCCTCGTCATCTACTAGATATGGTACAAATCTGGACAGTACTACAAAGCGAGCTGCGTACTGGGCCACTGTCATATCACCCTACACTAAGGCCTTAAATTCCAATTCTCGCTATCGTCGGATGTGATCAGGAAAGTACTGTAGGTCAAAACCGATCCACAAAATCCTCCCAGGTCCACATAAAATCGGTGCCTGCTGCTCGGGAGACTGATGTCCACCAATGCTTAGCCTCACCATGGAGAAGAAATACGCTAATTGAACTCACCACTCGGTCGTGCATCCCATTGTATCAAATATCTTTTTCACATTAGAGTACCATCTCTTAGATACCGTTGGGTCTAGCTAGCCTTGGAAACGAGGGGGACGAGCCACCGAAACTCTTGAAGAAGGTCGCTCGCGCGCTCCTGCTCTGCCTGGGCCGGTGAAACAACAAGGTGCCTACCCTGCCCTTGGAGTTCAGCCATTACAGCCTATAACATCTACTGTAACTGGGTCTGGTTTGTCCTGAAAATGCGGGGGATCGAACCACTGAAACTCTCAAAGAAGGGCGCTCGCGCGCTCCTGCTCTGTCGTTGGGTCTGGCTCGCCCTAGAAACGCGGGGGATCGAGCCATTGAAACTCTTGAAGAAGGGCGCTCACGCGCTCCTGCTCTGCTTAGGCCGGTGAAATAACGGGGTGCCTACCCTACCCCTGGAGTGCAGCCGTCACAACCTGTAACATCTGCTGCAACTGGGAGGCACTCCTGGATACGGTCGGGTCCGCACCGGTCTCTGGTGGAGGAGCTGCATCCATAGGCTGGGCAGTAGGAATCTCTGGTGGTGGAGTGAGGATCGTAGGTGGTAGTGGGTGGTGAAGCGGGAGTCTCACGTGGTGGTGCGGGAGTCGATCGGGTCACTCTCCTGGGCATCTCATCCTACAGGAACGAGCGAAGGCGCCTATCAACTTTGAAAAACTCTCGAAGGCACGCACTTAAGGGTTTGTAATAGAAGATCGCTAAGCTATCCGAACTTCGGGACTTAGTCATTCTAAACTCATAGCAGACATGCAATGTTATTCTTGGTTATTCTCAAGTTATGCTCTGATACCAACTTCTGTCACGCCCCAAACTCAAAAATCAGGATCACAAAATTCTTGATCCCTGAATCTGGCGCTGACAGCCTTCGTAGAACTCCATTCTCAGCTCCCAGCGCACATTCGCTAGGTTCCGATCCTGGGATGCTACGAGGAGAATTTTCAACATCAGTTTGATTCGTGATAAGCATAACCAAAGGTATAACAACAAATAACAACCAAAAACTCCATTACATTCCATTATAATCAAAAACTTTACAAGTACAATGAGCATAAAGGGAAATACAATGATGATAGAAAAAAGCTCCAAGATAATCTAATATGCGCTCCTACCTCAGTGTTGCATGATCCAATGTCACCTGCACGCAACGCTCGTGCATAAGCTTATAGAAAGCTTAGAAGGTGTTGAAAGTGTGTGCGAAAGGTAGTAATACATATATGTAATATCAGAGTAATGCAGAACATGTTGATGAATCCATGAATACCATTAGCCATACCAAGACTATGTGATGCAAGGCATGAATGATGTTGGTCATACCAAGGCCATGCGATGCGAGATATAACTTAAGCATATGAATCCTCATCTAAGTCCACATATCAATACAGCTCAAATCTTGAATATCACCGAGGTGTAGTACAATCCAACCAGATTATCGCCCCATCGCGCGCAATAAGGTGAATGAAAAAGACCTCACTACCCGCCTGCCAATATCAGGCTCAGCTTGTCGATAGTGGACCCATTCCTCTAGCTGGTCAAACTCAGCCTAGCTTTGCCCCTACTCTCGGACGGATAAGGCCGTACCCCCTTCCAACCGACCACGATACAGTGGAAAGCGCGACCATCTGGTAATCGACACTCGACGCTCCTGTACCCACTCGGTCCAGACATTGGAGCAACCTCTTGGTACCATAAGGGTTTATAGACTTTCACCCAAGGATATCTATAGCACCCTATGTAAAATAAGATTTTTAGTATCCAATCCTGCCAACCACAATACGCCTGTGGAGGTTATGGCCCTGATGTCAATAGGGTGTACAATAACCATGTTACACAATGCAAAATGCATGGATCACATCATCCAGTCATTAAGAATCCTGCCTGTATCATACGCTCATGTGGGGCTTCACCGCCTATCCAGGAGCCCCTAAACAATCTGCCCGAAGGCATATGCTATGATCAATCACTTCTCATATCAAGCATACATAGATGCGTATGATCATGAATTATGGAACTATACTAAATATGTTATGAAGTTATGTACTATCCTTACAACGCAGATGGGCCTAAACTACCTATACACAACAAGTATGGGCCTATCAGCGGCCCTAGGGAGAGTTATAATGCGGACATTTGACCAACATTATTCTTACAATGTGGACGTCAAACCAACATTGCTCTCAAGGCACGGTCCGCCATTAATATCATTACACAAGCCATGGGGAATCACATATTGCATTGGACCTTGTATATGTATCCCATTGGGCCTTAATTACATCAAATGATCTACATCATATGGGCCTTATATTCGTTAAGTGGGCCGCATCAATGGGCCGCACCAATGGGCCTTTTGTACATTACAATGGGCCATAACCCTTGGGCCTTGAATACATCAAATGGGCCTAATCATATGGGTCTTATGTGTATCAAATGGGCCTCAACCCATAGGCCCTAATACATCTCAATGGGCCTTAACCCATGGGCCCCTAATACATCAAATGGGCCTCAACCCATGGGCCTTACATATATTAAGGTCGGCCTCATACATTCCCAAAAAGAATCATATTAAAGGATCTGGACCATTCTACAAATAGTAGTGGAGATAATGATTTTCACCGTTTATAATCCCAAGGCCCACCATCAAGTTTATTTCCCATTTAGCCTGTTAGTAAAGTCACATAGGCTTGATTGGGAAGAAAAATAAATATCACCTTAATCCAAGACTACTATCATCCAAAAAAGACTTCAATGGTGGGCATTCATCTCTCCACTTGTTTATTTGTGGTGGGGTCCACTTGAACTTTGGACCTCACTCATTTACCCCATATCATAAAATGATCTCAAAAATGGTTGGACGGTTTGGATACAACCCATGTACCATGGTGGGTCCCACAGATCCTGCTGATGTCAACAGCAGTTGTCACGCCCCAAACCCGAAAATCGGATTCACAGAAATCCCGATCGCCGAATCCGGTGCCGATAGCCTCCGTAGTATCCCATTCTCAGCTCCTAACATTCATATGCCAGATTTTCGATCTTGGGATCCTACAAGGAGGATTTTTTTTTATACATTTAACTAGTAATAAGCATAACCACAAGTTTACCCAAATCATAAAGGCAACATCATCATCACATATCCACTAATATAATCATTTGAATACAATGATGAAAGGAAAATATATATGTCAAAATCAAAGCTCCAGAAAACAGCTGCACGCTCCAAGCTCAATGCTGCTGCAACCTAACATCACCTGCACGCATCTATCGTGCATAAGCTTATAGAAAGCTTAGAGGGTGGTGTAAGTGTGTGCACGAGATAAGTGTCAAGTATTCAATACAATATC
Source organism: Magnolia kwangsiensis (assembly GCA_037074715.1). Taxonomy (NCBI): domain Eukaryota; kingdom Viridiplantae; phylum Streptophyta; class Magnoliopsida; order Magnoliales; family Magnoliaceae; genus Magnolia; species Magnolia kwangsiensis. The sequence goes on along the minus strand of CM073572.1, from coordinate 184,431,628 downwards.
ATAATCATACAATACCGGAAAGCTATTAATCCATAAACCATACAATGACTGAATAAGCAGAAACACTGATAAGATCAGGAATTATCAGCGTAAACAGAAATACTGACAAGATTATAATCATGTGATAACAGAATAAGTGGAAGTATGAACAAGTCCATAAGTTAATCAATATCAGAATACGCAATATAGGACAGTTATATAAATGATGAGTCATAGATAATCAAATGTCGAATGATAAGGATATAATGTAATACACAATTCGAAAGAGCTAACAAATATCATCACTCTCATCTAAGTCACAAGAATACAAAAACATAACAACCCACAATGCCACACGCTGAAGAAGTGATGGAATATACAGTATATGGTGCTAATGGAATGACCATGTTGGAGTGTGATGTCGGTATGATAGTACGTAGTATCGCAGGCTACGGGGTCCACCACAAGGAACCTCTATCCAAACCAGTCTCATACCTAAATTTGGATAGTCTGACTCGACGTGGTAAACTCCTGATCTCAGGTTAGTCGCGCGCCCAACCGAAATCCTTACCATAATGAAGATACACAATAATTAGTTGCGCACCACCAGCCTGAGTGGATAGTGAATGGATGAATGAATGAGTATACAACTCCTACTCAGTAGCCTGTCAGCACAGTAGCCTGCCAACCGCTAGTAGCTCACCTAGGCCTCAGCCCCGCTCACATCACACCCGCCCACATCAACGTCCGCCCACGTGCGCCCGCCCACATGCACAACAGTGACGGGGTGTCATAATATCATGTTAGTCCTCATATCAGTACGGTTCCTCTCTAGAAAAATTACCAGGGTCTATTATACTTCACACCACCTGCCGCCCCAATCAAGCACACAACTGGGTAAGAGAAAAAGACCTCACTATCCGCCTGTCAGTAGTCTGCCAATACCTACCCGGTTCGCCTTAGCGGACCCGTTCCTTGAGCTGGTCAAACTCAGCCTAGCCATGCCTACTCCCTCGGGCGGGTAAGGCCGCACCCCCTTCCAACCGACCACGATACAGTGGAGAGCGCAACCATCTGGTAATCGGCACTTAACGCTCATCTACCCACTCGGTCTATACGTTGGAGCATCCTCTGGAACCAAGAGGGTGTTTAGAAATTTTCACCCAGGGCCATATATGGCGGCCCGATGCTCGAACAGATTTTCGGTGTCCCATCTGGCCATCCACGATATGCCTGTGGAGGCTACGACCCTGATGTCACTAGGGCGTACAGTAATCACAACACAATGCAAGATGCATGAGTCATACAATCCAATCATGCATCAATCCTGCGCATGTCATGCGCTCATTTGAGATAATCTCCACCTATCAGGGAGTCTCACATCATCCTGCCCAATGACATATGCAATGGTCAATCACATCTCATAATAAATATGCAGATGATGCGAATGAGCATGTATCATGATGTTATGATGTCACATACTCATAAACGGCATCAATAACCGGCGTCGACAATGTGGACTTTTAACCAACATTGCCTCCAAGGAATGGCCCACATAGAATTAAATATATAATGGGCACATGGCCTCACACAAGGGCCAAATATACGAAACAGGTGGGCCCTAGTCATGGGCCTAACACATATCACAATGGGCCTTGCCCATAGGCTTCAAATACATCTGGATGGGTCGCACCCATGAGCCTCAGATATATCACAATGGGCCTTAAATATACTTCGCAGGTGAGTCACATACCTGGGTCTAATACACATCAGTATGGGCTACATCACATAGGCCTAATATACATCACTATGGCCACAACCCATGGGCTTTAAATACATAATAGGTGGCCCCTACACATGAGCCTCAAATATATACCACGGGTGAGCCTCAATGGATGGGTCACCAATACAATAGGATGGGCCTAATGACATGGACCCCATAAATATATCGAATAGGCCGCACCAATTGGGCCTTACATACATTGCAATGGGCCATGACCCATGGGCCTTGCATACATCACAATGGGCCTTACAGCATGAGCCTCATATATATTTAAGGTGGGCCTCAACAACGGGCCTCATACACATCAAGGTGAGCCTCAACAACGGGCCTTATATATGGCCTTAGCAACAGGCCACAAATATATCAAGATGGGCTTAATCAATCATATGGGTTAAATCAATCAAATGGCCGATACGAGATGGCCGATCAAATGGACCGATACAAATGGGTTGTACGCATGGAGTTATACTAAGCATGTTATAAAGTAACGCCCTATCCTTACAACGCAGCTGGCCTAGATGGCTTACATACAACAAGTACAGACCTACCAATGGGCCCTAGGGAGAGTCGCAATGTAGACATTTAACCAACATTATACTCGCAATGTGGACGTCAAACTAACATTGCTCCTAAGGTGTAGCCCGTAGTGAATAACATTACGTAAACCAGGTTGGGATCACACATTGCAATGAACCTTAGGTACACCCCATTGGGCCTTAAATACATCAAATGGGCCATGTCATATGGGCCTTTTACCCATCAAATGGGCCACATCAATGGGCTGCACCAATGGGCCTTATGTACATTGCAATGGGTCATAACCCGTGGGCCTTAGATTGCATCAAATGGTTCTTGACCCATGGGCCTTATACATATCAAATGGGCCTAATCCCATGGGCTTTAAAATACATCAAATGGGTCCAATCCCATGTACCTTGGAACACATCAAATGGGTCCACTCTTTGGGCCTTAAATTACATCAAATGGGCCTAATCCCATGGGCCTTGGAACATATCAAATGGGTCCACTCTATGGGCCTTAAATAGTTCAACAACTAGCTACATTCATGGACCCAATTAAATTCAACTGTGGTGGGCCTCAAAAGTGCATTCATTAAGCCCAACATTTAAGGAACTAAAGGTATAAATCATTTCCTCTAAGATCTTTATAATATGGTGGGCCCCACTCCTCAAAATTTCAGCCCAAAGCCAGCATAATTATAACATGTTGCTGTCCTAAATTTGGGTACTCCATTGGAGTGGGTCTAAGGCCTCTAAAACTCTGAAAATTGAGGGCCAAGGTCTCTCATCATGTATACAATGAGAGGAAACCCAAAAACGTGGCCCACCATCAGAAGAAATATTTTTGAATTATGATTTTTTATCAAGGAATATTGCTGGACTGCACAGCAGAAAAAAATCTAGGAGTCCAACCATCTTGGCCCATTCTTTTGGATAACCAAACGGGGTCACTTGAGGCTGAAATTTCACAGAGTGATACTTCCATAGGTGGGCCACACCCCCATAAAATTTCATAATTTTTAGATATCTCTAAGTATTTTAATTAATTTAAACAAAACATACTGTCTAGAAAAATTGGACAGACCTGGACGTCCCAACGTGGTGGGCCAGTCCGGCCCTCACCACGGTGTGTACAGGGGTCCATTGGCCCTGAAATATGGTAGGTGGGTTCTAACATAAGTGGACCACACTCTTAAAAAAATTTAAAATTTTTGGACATCTGTAAATATTTTAATTCATTTACATAAATCAATCTATCCTGAAAATCGGACTGATCTAGACACCATATTATAATGGGTCGGTCCCGCCATCACCATGGTGTGTACAGGCATTCATTGGCCCCAAAATTTTGTAGGTGGGTCCTAATATAAGTTGGCCACCCCCTTGAAAATTTTTATAATTTTTAAATATCCATAGGTATTTTAATAAATTTCAAAAATTCAACTGTCCATGGTGGAATGTTGCTGGAACATTGCAGAAAATCTAGACTGTCCACCTCACTTGGACCACACCTTTGGGATCCCAATGAAGGTCAGTTGGGGCTAAAATTTGGGGGACATCAAGATGAGATCCCTACATTTTAGAAAAGTATATTTAATAGGTATGAATAGTCCCCCAAACAGTCCCAAAATCTGGTCCAAAAACAACCAGAAACTATTCAGAAAATTCTGGACAGCAACATGTACTTAGATAAAATTTATTATATAAGTTAAATAAAAAGGGAAATACATTAATGGGCCACACACATCAGGAAATAAAATGAGAGAAAGGAGAGAGAAGGACAATCCGGCCATAGGAAAAGGGGCTCCGCCACTATTGAGCCCTCCTAAGATCAATCATACCCGCACATCATACCTAGATTTACATTTACAACATGGATCTTTCACATGCATTGCCTATAATTAAAATGCATGGTGAGGATGCGATCCCCACCATGTTTATAAGGTCTAGATGACCCAAACTTAATATGATATGAAATAAAACTACCATGATGGGGCACATAGAGAAAGGCCCCATGCATGGATCATGCATGCATAAGGTAGGCTATTAGATCACAACTATGGGATTGTGTGGGATCTCCACCATCGATTGGTGGGTCCTATACTTCCCTCATGAAAGAAAGAAAACATCTACGCTATACAAATCATATTTTTTTACATCTAGAGGAGCACCCACCGTTCGATCTTCTTGCTCCTATGAGTTCCTTAGCACCTTAGCTTTGATTCCAATGGAGGAGATGGGGAATGGATGGTTAGGATGGGAGATCATGGGGTAGGAAAGTGGGCCATACTTGAAGTTTTGAAAGAGAGGGAGAGACTTGGAGAATTCTCATACGTATGAGATTTCTCTCCTTAGATTTTTTTGAGTTTGAAAATGAGAAAGAGAGAGAGAGAGTTGTAAAGGGAGAGAGAGATGGGTGATGTATGTGGTGAGTGATGGGTGTAAGAAAATCTTAACTTTTGTGGCCATTTGTGTAAGAAAAGTATGGGTGGTGTAAGAACTTTTTGATTTTGAGGATTTTTGGTATAAGAGATGTATGGGCTTGTAAGAGATTCTTGACTTTTGTAGTTGCTTGGGAATGGGTGAAAGGTGATGTGTACTTGACATGTACTTGACATGTGATGGATTGATGGATTGATGGGATTGATGTGACACCTCGTAGAGATTCTCTTGGATTTCGTAAAGCGCGGCGTTTTCTTCGCACCGAACGTTGGCCCACATCTCTTGACCAGGATATTGCCTCGGCGCGCAAGTCGCGGTATTGGAACCGTAGCGACGGCGTGGTCGCTATGGTAAAGGTCTTGGGTTGAGTCGATACGGGTTAACGGCATACGAATCAGGATCGCACGCAAATATTGGTTAAGGGTCGAAGGTTGCCGGAATTCGACCGGTAAGACCGTGAAAGTCTATGGAACAGTACGGTCTAGGATACGGGGCTTATAGTAGTGGGTCCCACTGTCCCTGTGGAATGGATGGACGGCATGTATAAAACACATATCCCATAGTGGGTTCCACCATCCGTTGGCAGTGAGAATAAAACACATGTATTATTGTGGGTCCCATGTGGGGCCCACCACAATGTTTGTATGCCATCCAATCTGTCCATACGGTCATAGAGACCTGGACGAAGAGTAAAAGAAAATTTCATATTGAATCCAAAACCTCTGTAATACCCCCCAAATGGGTTCCAATGGCAAACATTTAATCACCGCTGTTTCCTATGATGTGGGCCCCCATAGCTTTGAATGAGGCTAATTTTTAGAGGGGGCCCACCTTAGGAGGTGGCCCACCAAATGAACGATTTGGATGACAAATGAGCATCACAGTGGGGCCCACAGCTGGAGCCATGGGTCCCTGCCCGTTTCACGGTGATGTAAGCAGCGTCTTGCTGCAAAACAGCGTCAGGTGTTGCACCTTATTTGTTTTTTTTTTTTGAAATCTTATTTTTTCGAGGTTTTTCGTACATGGAGCCCACATCGGAAGAATCCACCCCGCCCACTGATTTCTACAGTCCATAACAAATCCATGAAGTCCAATATTGGTCATTTTTCGACGTATAGAAAAATTTAAGATGAAGTTGAATGGTAAAAATCACTTTTGCTAAGGTATGACCCACCAGCTAGTCGGTTCAGACTCATTTTTTGGCTCAACACCTAAAATAAAGTGGGGAAAGGAATGGACGGTATGGATTAAGTCCATACATCAAGGTGGGGCCTGCATGAGTGGCCCACCCAATAAGCTTTGAAATAAGCTCATATTTGTGTTTTCCATTCAATAGTCCAGCATCCAGGGACACTGGACGGTTGTGCATTTCAAGTGGACTGCACACGTGAGCCACCAAATGATGGGTGGTGTAGATACATCGCTTATAATGTGGGCCCCACCTATAGATGACTTAAATCAAATACATGCCTTATGGTGAGGTCCATCTGGGTGGGCCACACGACCAAATCATCACACAAAAACATGAAAAAGATGGGGAGAGAGAGAGATCGAGGGACACACGTGCATGGAGGGCTCCGCCACTATGAGCCCTCCCTTCCATACATCCAATCATACATTAAGCGAGTCCCATTGCATGTGGGCCCACCAAATCAAAGATTATCGGTGGAGATTCCTTCTCCACCAAAATGGAAGGTATAGATGACCCTTATCAACTAGAAAGTAAACATCATGATGGGGTCCATGGAGATTGGCCCCATCATGGAATGATCATGATGATCAAAGTGGGTCATCGGCCAAATCTTCGGGTCCTAAGTGAGATCCAAACCATTGGTCGGTTGGCCTCACTTGGTGTCACGCCCCAAATGAATAGGATACGACTTACGGTCGTGCACAACGTCAACTACAGGTCGCGGATTGCCGAAATTTGACGAGAAAGATCGCAGGAAGCAACGGAATAGTACGGATTAGGATACGGGTCTTACAGCTCTCCCCACCTAATAAAAATTTTGTCCTCGAAATTTACACTATCATCGCAACTAACCATAACTCAAAAAGGAAATAGAGAATATAACATCATATATAAACAAGCACCATAATACATCATACAATCAATCATCGAAAAGATGGGGATAACGCTAGCGGATCTCTGCCTCGCGCTCCCAAGACGCCTCATCTACACTATGGTGGCCCCACTGCACTTTCACCAAGGGAATGACCTTGGTTCTGAGGACCTGCTCCTTTCGATCGAGGATACGAACTGGCTGCTCAATATAAGAAGCTTCCTCATGAACCTCTAATGGCTGCCAATCAATAACAGGAACGACGTCTGACCCACACTTCCTCAACTTAGAGACATGGAAGACGTTGTGGACGCCAGACAACTGTGATGGCAAGGCAAGCTGATAGGCCACGACGCCAATGCACCCAGTGATCTCGAAAGGTCTAATGAATCTCGGGGCAAGCTTGCCCTTCGTCCCAAAATAAACCACACCATTCATGGGTGAGACCTTGAGATACACATAGTCCCCAACGGCAAACTCCAAGGGACGACGTCGACGGTCAGCAAAACTCTTCTATCGGCTCTAAGCTGTGTGCATCCTCTGTCTGATGATGTCGATAGCCTCTGACGTCTGCAGCACAAGCTCTGGACCTAGGAGACGTCGCTCTCCAACCTCGGTCTAACAACTCGGAGATCTGCACGGTCTGTCATATAATGCCTCAAAAGGAGCCATGCCAATGGTCGCTTGATAGCTGTTGTTGTACGCGAACTCAGCCAATCGCAGGTGCTCGTCCCAACTACCCACAAAATCAATCACGCATGCCCAAAGCATATCCTCGAGGATCTGGTTGACCCTCTCGGTCTGACCATCAGTCTGCGGATGATACGCAGTGCTGAACTGCAAATCAGTGCCCATCGCTCTCTGGAAGCTCCTCCAAAACTGAGACGTGAACCTCGGATCTCGGTCTGAAACAATCGAGACGGGAACACCATGCAATCTCACGATCTCATCAATAAACATCCTGGTGAGCCGATCTGTATGCCAAGTCTCACGAATCGTAAGAAAATGTGCTGACTTCCTCAGACGGTCTACAACAACCCAGATGGCGTCATGACCGCGCTGAGTCCTCGGTAAACTCAAGACAAAATCGGTAGATATATGCTCCCACTTCCACATCGGGACGCTCAGCGGCTGCAATAGACCAGGGGATCTCTGATGTTCGGCCTTGACATGCTGGCAGGTGTCACATTCGGCCACAAAACTAGCTATCTGGTGCTTGATCCCTGACAAAAAATACTGGCGTCTCATATCGCGATACATCTTCGTCAAGCCAGGGTGGATAGAGAAACGTGATCGATGTGCCTCGGTCATAAGATCTCGGCGTAAATCAGGAATATCCGGGACACATAATCGGCTTCTGAAGCGAAGTCCACCGTCAGAACCAATCTGCCAATCCGTCTGACTCTCAGATGCTGCCTCTGCTCGGTAATCATGTAACAACTCGTCTGTCTATTGAGCCTCGATCACCCTTGCGATAAGAGAGGGTTGAATCGACAAGCTTGATAGCTGAACAATAGATGACTGCAGACCAAACTCAAAGTCGTACTCTGTTATATCCTTGAGCATCCTCCACTCCTGAATCATTATATGCGCCACCAGGCCTCGTGGCTGATGATTGAGGGCATTCGCCACCACATTCGCCTTGCCCGGGTGGTACTGAAGATCAAAATCGTAGTCCTTCAGGAGTTCCATCCAACGTCTCTGCCTCATGTTCAGCTCGGACTGAGAGAACAAATACTTTAAGCTCTTATGGTCGGAGAAGAGCTCGAATCTCACCCCATAAAGATAGTGTCTCCACACTTTCAGTGCAAAGATAACCGCTGCTAGCTCCAGATCGTGCGTAGGGTAATTCAGCTCATGGACCTTGAGCTGACGGGACGCATAAGCCACCGGCTTCCCTGCTACATCAGGACAGCACCTGAGCCAACTCGTGAGGCATCAGTAAATACAACAAATCCATCACTCCCAGAGGGAAGAGTGAGGACAGGAGCGGACGTGAGGCGGTCCTTCAACTCCATAAACGCCTGCTCACAAGCGTCGCTCCAAATGAACTCGGCACCCTTTCGGGTCAACCTGGTCAACGGGGCTGCAATGCGAGAGAATCCCTCAATAAAACGTCGGTAGTAGCCCGTCAAACCAAGAAAACTGCGGATCTCGAATGCGTTCGTGGGCTGGTCCCACTGACGCACGGCATCAATCTTCGAGGGGTTTACAGCGACACCCTGCCTCGTCACTACATGGCCGAGGAACTTCACCTCCTCCTGCCAAAACTCGCACTTCTCCAGCTTAGCGTAAAGCTGGTGTGCACGGAGGGTCTGTAATGTAATCTCAAGATGTCGCTCATGCTCCTCACGAGTCCTCGAATATATCAGGATGTCGTCAATAAACACCACGACAAACTGATCAAGATACGGACGGAAGACCTCGTTCATCAACTGCATGAATACTGTGGGCGCATTGGTCAGTCCGAAAGACATGACCTGGAACTCAAAATGACCGTATCGCGTCCTAAAGGCTGTCTTTGGGATATCCTCATCTCGAACCCGAACTTGATGATAACCGGATCGCAAGTCTATCTTTGAAAAGAACTGCGCCTCCTGCAGCTGATCAAATAAGTCATCGATCCTCGGAAGCGGGTACTTGTTCTTGATCGTGACCTTGTTGAGCTCGCGGTAGTCTACGCAAAGCCTCAACGAGCCATCCTTCTTTTTTACGAAGAGTACCGGCGCTCCCCACGGTGAACTGCTCGGAGGAATAAAGCCTAGCTCGCGCAACTCGTCCAACTGCTTCTGCAGTTCCCGTAACTTCAATGGTGCCATACGATACAGGGCCTTTGAAATAGGCGCGGTACCAGGCACAAGATCAATCTGAAACTCAGTATGCCGTCGAGGTGGTAATCCCAGAATCTCCTGGAACACATCAGGAAAACTATAAACAACCGGCAGCTGGTCGATACTCAAAGCAGCTGGCTCCTTAACGGCACATGATAACAAGTAAGAAAGCTGTCCTCCTCTGGGCTCGGCAACAAACTGAAACTCTAGCATGCCGGGTATGCAGAACGTGACTGTCATCGCAGAGCAGTCTAATATGGCGTAGTACTCAGTAAGCCAGTCCATGCCCAGGATAACATCAAAACCGGACATCGGCAATACAAATAGGTCGGCAGGCAAGAAGATATCCCCAATCAAAATAGGGCAAGACGAGCAAAATCGGCCCAACACTGCGGTCTTCCCTAATGGCGTCGATACTACCAACTCCTCACGGGCAGACTCCAATGGCAAACCGGTCAATCGGTAGAAATCATTGGTGACAAATGAATGCGATGCACCAGAATCAAATAGTACACGTGCAATGCATGCAGAAATAGGAAGAGTACCCTCGACGACCCCCCTTGATGACTGAGGGTCCTGCTGGGCGGCATAGAATCTGCCCTGAGCCTGCTGGGGAGGTGCAGGTCCCCTTTGAGGTCTCTGCTGCTGCTGTGATCGCTGTGGGGGCCTAACCTGCTGCCTCTGCTGCTGTGGGGGAGGTATAGGAGGCTGGTGCTGCGGTTGCTGCTACTGTGGTGGCTGTCGTGGAGGTGGATGCGGTGCCCTCGGTTGCTGCTGCTGCTGTGGATGGGGACACTCGTGCCTACGATGCCCTGTACGACCGCACCCAAAGCAAGAACCTGAAAACGATCCCAAAGATGGTGCTGGGGGTACTGCTGGTGCTCGTAATGCTGGGTGGGTCATGTGCCGCTGCTGTGAACGATGTTGGTGATGGGAACTACTAGAGGGTGCCTTCCTCTTCTGATCTCCCCTCTGATCGCGGGCTCTTTGCACACTGACCCAATCTGTCTCATATATCAAGGCCCTCTCTACTATCTACTCAAATGTCAGAAGCATGTGTCCGATCACACGACTCCAGAGGGCAGGACGTAAGCCGTTCTCAAAACGGCGGGCCTTCCGCCCCTCATCATCAATAAGATACGTTGCGAATCTGAATAGTGCGACGAACCGAGCCTCATACTGGGACACAGACATGTCCCCCTGGACCAAAGTCTCAAACTCTAGTACGCGCTGCTGTCGCACATGCTCGGAAAAGAACTTCCGGTCAAACCGGTCTGTAAAGTCCTCCCAAGTCCACTCAAAATCGGTGGTTACTGATCGGGCCACAGATGCCCACCAATACTGAGCCTCGCCCTGCAAAAGAAATACAGCTAATGGAACTCGCTGCTGGGTCGTACATCTCATGGTGTCGAATATCTTCTCCACCTCGGAGCACCATATCTTTGTAGCAGTAGGGTCTGCCTCACCCCGGAAACGTGGAGGATCATGCCATCGAAAATCCTTGAGAAGATCGCTCGCACGCTCCTGCTCAGCCTCGGCTGGTGTAATAGTGGGACGCCTGCTCTGCCCCTAAAGAATGGCGGTCATCGCCTGCAACATCTACTGCAGCTGAGTGGCATTCACAGGTACGGTCGGATCCGCACCGGTCTCAGGAAAATGAGTGGCATCCTCAGGCTCAAAGGCAAGAATATCTGGTGGTGGAGCAGGAGTAGCAGGTGGTAAAACAGGAGTCACAGGTGGTGGAAAGGGATTCGCTCAGGTCGTTCTTCTAGCCATAACGTCTCCTACAGGAAGGAACAATGGCCTATCAGTCTTGAGAATTCTCGAAGGCACATACATTAAGGGTCTATGTCGAAAAATCGCTAAATCATTCAGACTCGGAACCTATTTATAGTAGATACGTGATGTGATCCTTAGGTATTCCTAAGTTATGCTCTGATACCAACTTCTGTCACGCCCCAAACTGAAAAATCGGATTCACATGAATCCCGATTGCTGAATCCGGTGCCGACAGCCTCCGTAGTGCCCCATTCTCGGCTCCTGACAATCAAATGCCAGATTCCGATCTTAGGATCCTACAAGGAGGATTTTCAGAATGAATTTTTTTTTTTTGTAATGGAGCATAACCACAAGCATAACCAAGTCACAAAACAACATCACTACATATCCACTATATCAAAAATTTTAAGTACAATGCGAAAAGAGAAATACAAGGTGATCAAAAATTCCAAAAAGGTCCTGATATGCACTCTTGCCTCAGCGCTGCTGCTGTCCAACGCTACCTGCACGCAACTGTCGTGCATAAGTTTACAAAAGCTTAGAGGGTGGTGTAAGTGTGTGTGGAGGGCAAACGCTGAGTATACAAGATCAGGTAATGCGAAAGTGTGCGGTAAGTCCATGAATATACCAAAGCTATGTAATGCAAGACATGATGCGAGATATGAATGCCATCAACCACACCGATGCAATGCAAGGCCTACATAGCCAAATGTCATATGCGAAATGCAATCTAAGCAAGTCGGTACTCATCATGTATACATATCAGTACAGTTCCTCTCTGGATATCACCGGGGTCTAATACACTTCGCAGAGACTGCCACCTCCCTAGCTGCACAGCCAAGTAAGCGGAATAGACCTCACTATTCGCCTGACCAGTAGTCTGCCAATACCTACTCGGCTCGTCGATAGCAGACTCATTTGCAAGCTAGTCAAACTCAGCCTAGCTTATAGCCCCCTCACTCAGGAGGATAAGGCCACACCCCCTTCCAACCGACCACGACACAGTGAGAGACGCGGCCTACTGGTATTCGGCACTCGGGCGCTCGTGTATCCACTCGGTTTAGATGTTGGAGCACCTCCTGGTACCAAAAAGGTTTTGCGACTTTCACTCAAGGACATCCTAAGTGCCCACAATGCTAGAATAAGTATTTTCGGTATCCAATACGGCCATCCATGATATACCTGTGGAGCTACGGCCCTGACGTCGCTAGGGCATGCAGTGATCAAGTCACACATATGCGAGGTGCATGAATCACGCGGTCAAATCATGCAGAAATCCAGCGCGTACTGCGCGATCATGTGGGGCACTCCGTCTCATAACGGGCCCCATAGGTGGTCTGCCCAATGGCATATGCTATGATCAATCACTACTCAAATCAAGCATACATATGATGCGTATGGGCATGAGTCATGGGATTATACTAAGCATGTTATAAAGTAATGAATAGTAACGAGTGTGGGCCTATCAATGGGCCCTAAGGAGAGTTACAATGCGGACATTTAACCAACATTATACATACAATGTGGATGTCAAACCAACATTGTTCCTTAGGCACGACCTGCCATAAATATCATTTCATGGACCATGAGAAACGTACATTGTAATGGACCCTAAGGACATCCGTTGGTCCTCGATTCATGGGCCTTAGATATATCAAATGGGTTATATTACATGGGCCTCACATTCATCAAATGGGTTGCATTAATGGGCCTCACCAATGAGCCTTATGTACATTACAATGGTCCATGATCCACGGGCCTTGAAATACATCAAAGTGGCCTCACAACTTGGGCCTTAAATATGTCAGATGGGTCTATACACATGAGCTTTAAATATATCAACTAGGCCACTTCATTTGTGCCCCATGCACATCAAATGGGCTTGACCCCATGGGCTTTAATATGTATCAAATGGGCTTGAATCCCGTGGGCCTTATATAGAATAAATGGGCCGGATCCCATGGGCATTGCATATGTCAAATGGGCCAAAACCCATGGGCATTACATATGCCAAACGGGCTTAATCCCATGGGCATTACATATGCCAAATGAGCTTAATCCCATGGCCTTAGATGTGCACCAAGGTGGGCCTAAATGAAACATGGGCCCTATATACATACCAAAGTGGGCCCATTTGAACCATAGATCTGCCTCATTTTAGCTGATAAAATGGATGGACGGTTAGGATACAACTTAGGCACCATGGTGGGTCCCACCATCCACACCTGGATGGTGTGAATAAAACACACACATCACAGTGGGCATCCACACCGTCCGCTGGACGGTGTGAAGTGATCACATGCAGCAAGGTGGGCTCCACCATCCACAGGGCTCCACTGTCCACGGCTGTAGACGGCGTTGTAAAACACATACATCAAGGGTGGGATCCACGTGTGCGGCCCACCATTAGGTTTGCACGCCATCCAAACCGTTGGTAAAGGTCACAGGGACCTGGGTGCAGAGAAAACACAAATTTCGGCTTAATCAAAAACTTCTGTGGACCCCACAAGGATTTTAATGGTAGAATTCAATTCACACTGTTTCTAGTGGTGTGGGCCGCCTAAGTCTTGGATTTCGCTGAAATTTGGAGGGGGCCCACCTCAAGGGATGGCCCACCTCATGAACGGGCTGGATGACAATTAAACATCAAGGTGGGGTCCACGTGCAGAGCCGTGGGACCCTGCCCAGCGCCCGTCCGCCGCTGGCGCGGCCAACCCCCCTGACACAGCAGCAGTTGCTGCTATGTTGATTTTATTTTTATTTTTTAAAAAAAAAAACCCGTATCTTCGGGGTTTTTCATGTGTATGGCCCACCTAAAGAAAATCCACTACATTCAATGTATTTTCAAGCCCAAGACAAACCCATCAAGACCAATATCGGCCCATTTTCAACGTGTAAGCAAAATCTAGGTAGATTTCAATGGTAAGGGTGCAATTTTTGATGCTATGGCCCACCAGGTACTTTGATCAACCTCATTTTTCGGCTCAAAGCCTAAAATGAGTCAGGGAGTGAGGTGGATGGCTTGGATTGGATGCATGTATTAAGATGGGGCCTATAGAAGTTGCCCACCCCAATGAGCTTAAGACCAAGCTTATATTTGTGTTCCCTTTTCCAGCGTCCAGCGTCTGGACGTCTTCACCCCCTTTTTTTTTGTTTACGTGGGCCACCACAAATAGATGTATATTTAAGATGGGCCCCACTCGTGGATGGCTTGGATAAAATACATATATCATGGTGGGGCTCATTCAAGTGGGCCACATAGCCACATCCATATGAATAAAAAATGAGAGAGAGAGAGAGAGAGAGATAGAGAGAGAGAGAGCAAAAGAGTGGGACACGCATGATGGAGGGCTCCGCCATTATGAGCCCTCCCTTGCATTCAATCGTACATCGAGTGGGCCCTAATACAAGTGGGCCCACCAATTCAAAGATCAATGGTGGAGATCTTTCTCCACTAAAAAAAATGGACGGTCTAGATGACCTCTCAAGAAGAGTAAACATCATGATGGGGTCCATGGAGAATGGCCCCATCATGGAATGATCTTGATGATCAAGATGAGCCATTGGCCACATCTTAGGGTCCCAAGTGAGATCCAAACCATTGATCGGTTGGCCTCACTTGGCCCTTCTAAAAAAAATATGCAAATTTAAACTATGGAGGCACCCACCACTTGATCTTCTTGGTTCGTCGGGATGCCGGTCTCCTAAAGCTTCACTTTGATGGTGGAGATGGGAGATGGATGGCTAGGATGATGGGTTTTTGGGAGTGGGAAGTGGGCCACCAAAGATCACTTTTCTCTCATGGAAGGCCTTGGACGTGTGATGCTCTCTTGGTTGCTTGGGTTTGGTGTGAGAAAAGAGAGAGAGGGAGAAATGAGATGTAGGGAGATGTGAGGTGAGTGATGGGGTGATGGTTGATGGATGTGAGTGATGGGTGAGGTGATGTGTTAGTTGACTTGGGTGGTTGCTTGACTTGTGGAGAAAGGAAGCATGGGTGCTTGTACTTGACATAAAGTGATTGATGGGTGATTGATTGATGGGGTTGATTTGACTCTTTGTAGAGATTCTCTTAGAATTTACAACGTGCGGTGTTTTTCTTTGAACTGAACGTAGGTCCGCATCTCATTGTCTGGGTATCGGATCGATGCATGAGTTGCGGCGTTGGAACCGCGGCGACGGCGCGGTCGCAATGATACAAGTCTTGAATTAAGCCAACTCAAATGAATAAGATACGACTTACGGTCGTGCGCAACGTCAACTAAAGGTCACGGATTGTCAAAATTTAACGAAAAGGATCACAGGAAGCAACGGAACAGTACAGATTAGGATACGGGTCTTACAGCCCCGGTCACTACTTCATGTGGGCGGGCACATGTGGGCGGGCGCACATGTGGGCGGGCCCCAAACCTGCCACTGTGTGGCTGGCAGGCTACTGTGCTGGGCGAGCTACTGTTGCAGTTGACTGTAGCGTAACTTGTCCCACATCGGAAGAGTTGTCTGAAGTAATGGTGGTTATATGTGGAGTGTCACCCTATACTGTATGAGGCCTCCTTGAGGGGAACAAAACCCACCGCTGGCCTGTACAGTATAGGTGTGAAAAATATCTTGTGGGATAGGTATTGATGTGGGCGGGACCACAGGAGCACCGGGTTTGGGCGAGCTACCAATATCCTTCCCCCACATGAGGCCTTTTGGGGGGCAACCTCGAGAACAAAACTGTGCGGGCTGTGCCCAGAGCGGACAATATCATACAGTGTGGGCATGGGTTGTTACAAATGGTATCAGAGCCGAGGACGGCTCTGCCCTCGGTGGGGGATAATGTGACGCCCCGGTCACTACTTCATGTGGGCGGGCACATGTGGGCGGGCGCACATGTGGGCGGGCCCCAAAGCTGGCTGACAGGCTACTGTGTGGTTGGCAGGCTACTGTGCTGGGCGAGCTACTGTTGCAGTTGACTATAGCATAACTTGTCCCACATCGGAAGAGTTGTCTGAAGTAATGGTGGTTATATGTGGAGTGCCACCCTATACTGTATGAGGCCTCCCTGAGGGAAACAAAACCCACTGCTGTCCTGTACAGTATAGGTGTGGACAATATTTTGTAGGATAGGTATTGATGTGGGCGGGACCACTGGAGCACCGGGTCTGGGCGAGCTACCAATATCCTTCCCCCACATGAGGCCTTTTGGGGGAAACCCCGAGAACATAACCGTGCGGGCTGTGCCCAGAGTGGACAATATCATACAGTGTGGGCGTGGGTTGTTACACTTGGCCCATCATAAACACATAAAAATCTAACCTATAATGCACCCACCGTTCGAACTTCTTGCTCCCTTGGCTTCCTTAGCTCCTTAGCTTCGATTCCAACGGAGGAGATGAGGTTTGAATGGTTGAGATGGGAGATGAAGGGGTAGGAAAGGTGGGCCACACTTGTAGCTTGGAAGAGAGGGAGAGGCTTGGACATGTGGAGTTCTTTTTTGCTTGGGAATGGTTTGAAAAAAATGAGAAAGAGATTTGTAAAGAGAGAGAGAAAGAGAGAGTGATGGGTGATGGAGTGATGGATGTGGTGAGTGATGGGTGTAAGAACTTTTTGACTTTAGTGACAAATGGTGTAAGAAAAGTATGGGCTTATGTAAGAAACTTTTGACTTTGGAGTTGCATAGAAATGGGTGAAAGGTGATGTGTACTTGACATGTACTTGACCCTTGATGAGATCGATTGATGGATTGAGGTGACATGTTATAGAGATTCTCTTGGGTTTTGCAACGCGCGTCGTTTTCCTCGCACCTAATGTTGGCCCACATCAGCTGACTAGGGTATCACCTTGGCGCACGAGTCATGGCATCGGAATTACGGCAACGGCGCAGTCGCTAGGGTACATGTCACAGGTTGAGTCGACTCGGGTTAACGGCGTGTCAATCAGGGCCGCGTAAAAATACCGGTTAAGGGTCGAAGGTTGCCGAAGTTCGACCGGAAAGACAGCGGAAGTCTATGGAACGGTACGGTCTAGGATATGGGGCGTACAATATGATTAAGAATAATGAGAAAAATACTAAAGATTTTGGTAATTGGTCTTGTTGCTCAGAAAACTTGTAATTGTCTAAAAAGTAAGTAAATCCTTCTTGTACTGGAGGGGCTAAAATCCTTAAATTTGGTCCAAAGTAATTCTAAAATGCATGAAAACACAAAGAAAAATTTAAATTTATTTTTTGGTGAAAATAAAAAAACCATAAATGTGAAAGACTAGGATTTTGATAGAAAAATGAATATAACCACGCTTTTTGATAATCATAATATGTAAAACTAGGTGGACTAAATACTTGAGAAAACTGTCATGCTGAGTTGGGATTTGGTCCCCAATCTGAGAAGGTAAGGACTTTTAAAATTATACATTTTGAATAAGAAATTTTTGAGTTGTCCTGTTTATCTGGTACATGAGTAAAGATGCAGGAATTAGTGTCTACTAGGATAAATTCATAGTACTTTTGTATTTTGCTCCCGATGTTCGCTGGCCAATGCCAGGATGGAGGAAAATATCGCTGAATAATGAAGGGGATAGGCTTGTCTTTGAATTCTGCTTCAATGGGTATTATAGGGTAGATTTTTGGTTTATAAAAATATTGTGGTTCTAAAGTAAAAACGTCGGTAGGGGAAGGAGGAGAATGAGGGATTAGTTGGAAAGAGGGGTGATCTTGTAATTCTGGATTGGTATCGACTACTTTGCTTGTAAATGTTTGAGGAGTAGAAGAAGAAGAAGAGGTCAGAGAAGTTTAGGGACTAAAAGGATTTATGAAAAGGGGAATGGTAGGTCTTAGTCTTGTTCCTATAGAGGATCCTAATTGTCCTCCAAAAGGACTCCCTAATCTTATTTTTTCTAGAGAAGGTGTGGTTGGAGAAGGAGAGATTGGTCTTGTATTCAATGGAGAAGGCATAACATAGTCTTATTTACTTGTAGGCATCGATCTATCAGCTATTGTTGCCTTGTAAATACTCTCTGGATAAGAAATCTAGTAAAGAATTGGAATCACCTTTAATAAATTCGATTTGAAAATCAAAACTTGATAAAATAGCTTGCCATATGGTGAAAATCCGTTTATGGGCTAGATTTTTAACATCCTTTTATAAAATATATTTTTCACTTTTGCAATCTATTCGAAGAAGAAAATACTGGTTTAAAAGATCACTTTGAAATTTTGAAATACATAATACAATAGAGAGAATTTCCTTTTTGATCGTACTATAATTCTTTTGAGTTTTATTCCAGGAGCCAGAAGTAAATCTTATTAATTGTTCTGATTCATCTTTCTTTGGTTTTAGGATTCCTCCGTATCCTATTTCTGATGCATCAGTCTCTACAATTTTAAGGACTAATGGATTGCCTATATATAATAATGGTAACTGTTTAATTTTGAGTTATATAGTTTTTACTATATTGGTGTGTTGTTGGGTCCATGAAGGCGGATTCTTTTTTAGTCTTTCATATAATGGTTTACATATTTTATGCAGGTCTTGATAAAAATTTCCTATATAATTAAGGCTTCCTAGGAATCGTTATAATTGTGTCTTATTCTTAATTTCATTGAAAAATTTATCTGCAAATTCTAGGATTCGTTCTATGGGTATGATTGTGCCTTGAGATATATGGTGTCCTAAAAATATAATTTTAGTTTGAAATAATTTGATTTTGGTTACTGAAACAACTAAACCATTTGTTTTTATAACATTTAGAAATATTTTTAAATGTTTCCAATGTTGTTCTAAAGAATCTGAAAATACTAATACATCGTCTATATATACTATAGTGAAGTTAATATATGGATTAAAAATATCATTCATAATATTTTGAAACTCTGATGGTATATTTTTTAATCCAAAGGGCATGACATTCCATTCATATTGACCAAAAGGTACATTAAAAATAGTTTTATACTTATCTTCTTCTGCGATATGTATTTGCCAAAATCCTGACTTCATATCAAACTTTGAGAAAACTTTTGAAGAATATAATCTCCCTAATAAGTCTTTTTTGTTTGATATTGGATATTGTATCCATTGTAGTACTTTGTTTAGTGGTTTGTAGTTTATTACTAGTCTTGTAATTTTTCTTTATATTTCGGCTGATTTGTTAACATAAAATGCTGAACAACTCTATGGTGATTTACTATGTTTTATCAAACTCTTTTGTAATAGTTCGTCTATCTCTTTTTTACAATGCTCTAATAATTCTTTCAACATATGGATCGGTCTGCCTTTTGTAGGTATTCGTGATTCATGAAAGTCTGATTCATATGGTAATTTGACTATGTGCCGTTTTCTATTCCAGAATATTGTTAGTAGATCAGAACATATTTCCTTTTTTAATAATTCTTCAAAATTTTGGATTCGATTTTTTGTTTCAGATAATTTCAGGTCTTCGTTGATTTTAATATATTGAATTTGATTTTTAACTTGTTTAATATGTTCTTTTTTATGTGTAATTAAATTTATAGATTTTGCTATTAAAACTGACTTTAGCTGGTTTATATCTCTAATTTTTGGAGGACTGATAGATTCAAATGTTAGGTCTTAGACTAATAAGTTAGTTTTTATTCAAAAGTTATCTACGCTAAAAGGTTTGATTAATTTTAAAAATGGTGTGCCTAGTATGACAGGTTGTGTTTAGTCTTTAATTAATAAAAAAGTTATTTTTAAACATATTCCTTTATAATAAACTCTTCCTTTTGATAGTTTATAGTTAATTCGTAGTTTTGATCCACTGACAGTTGTTAATTGTTCTAAAGTTTTCTCAAAATATTTACTAGGTACTAGTCCTTCTTAGATACAATTCATATATGCTCCAGTGTCTATTAAAGCAATTGTATAGATATAGAATTCTTTATTTATGACAATGGTTAGGTTGACATGCCATTTTTGGTAGTCTATGTTGATAATTATGTTTAATGCATTTATTTGGTTATCAATAACATTTTCTATATGATGTTCTTTATTGGATTCTAAGAAGTACACTTGTATTTTTAAGTTATTATGGTTTTCTAGTAAATATTTAATCTGTCTATTTAAATCTTGTATTTCTATTTTATTTTCTTTTACTTATAAATATAAATCATTTAAAGTTGGTGTTTTTTCTTGGGTTGGTTAGAATCTATCTAGAATTTCTATAATATTATATGGAGTTAATGGATTATTTAATTATATTGGCTTAGATAGAGATTCTTGTAAGTTTTGTAAGTACATTCGTTTTAAATTTGGATCATGTAAGTGTTCTGTAAAATCTAATAAAGTTCTCTGTTCTTTTGATAGTGTGCATATGGATTTTGTTGAGCATTTTAAGCATGTACCAATCTTTTCTTTTTGTTCTGATTTTTTCACTTCTTGTAAACTAGAATTTGCTTCTTGTTCAGAGTCTGTTGTTTATATGTTGCTTGTATTTTCATTAATATTTTGGATATTATTTTCTAATTCTTCCGAGTCTGTTTAGCTAGATTCTAAGGAGTCAGAGGATGAATGCTCCTTTAAGATATTATATAACCCTTGTCTTAATTTTTCATTTATTTCTAGTTCATTAATTTTATGTTTTAGGCTGCAGCTCTTTGCAAAATGGTCTATTTTACCACATTTGTAGCAGGTTGGTTTTTTCTGAAAGTAGGATTGAAATTGTCTTTTCTTATTAAAGTTAGGATGGTAAGCCTTCTTATTTTTATATATTTTCTTTTTAGGAGTTTGGTATTTTTGTTTCCAATAATATAATTATTTACAATTTTGTTTGTATTTTTTCTTTCTAAAATAATTTTGTTTTAATTTCCTTTTTCTTTGAGAGGGAGCCATAATTTTTTGGTATCCAAATTGTTCACAGAAATTTCCTAGTTCATATCTAGTTAGTTTTTTTTTCTTTTTTTTCATTTTAGCTTTAAGTCTAATATCTGTGCATAAGGCTAGTCCTTCATTTACAATAAATGCTATTAGATCTTCATATGTTATTTGATTATAGGGTATATTCCCATTATAGAGTTGTCTTAATTTTTGTCAGATTACTTCTGCAAATAGTTTTGGTAATCTTGCAATAAAATGTTCTTTCCAATATGACATGTTACAGTCTTGTCGTATTATTACTTTACTAATAAAAGTATTTTTGTACCATCTAAAGTCGTCTAATGTTAGACATCGAAGATTATTTAAGATCTCTCTAGTTCTTTGTCTAATATTATTCGGATCTCCTACAAAATGTTAAATGATGGTATAAAAAAGGATATTAATGGCATCTTGAATAAGTTGTCCTTGGTCTAAAATAGTTTGTCCCGTGGCTTCTAATTTAATAGTAGATAATAAACAGTCTCGATCTTGTAAGGTCAGACAGTTATCCTACTAGCCTTTGAGTTAACCAGTAAAGCTAGAAACAATTAATTGAGCAGCAGTGAAATCATCAACGCCGCGATTTAGCTTATAAACAGTAACAACCATGGTCATTTCATGAACTAGATTAATAATATTATATTCAGACATTCCATCTATGTTCCATTCATATATAGAACTGCTAGAATAAGAACTCTGAGTTATCTGATTCCGTTCTTCAAATTGGAGATCTACTAGAGTGGGTCTAGAGTAATAATTTCTAGTTGTAGGAAAAGAGGTAGTATACTTAATTTCATTACATTTGAGATCAAGGAGAGTTCGTTCTAAAGGAAATATATGTTTGTCAGTATGGTTGATTAGTTCGGGAATTGAGATATTAGCTAATTTTTTTGTGATTTCTTCTAGCATTTCTTCTGTGGAGTCTTTAAGTGCAAATTGCATATTTTTAAAAAATTCGTGTGGTTTTGTAACATTCCGAAAATCGGGGGTCGAGCAAAAACTCCACTCCCGAGTTCCAGAACATCATTTATGCAACATTTTCAATGATGAATGAATGTTGTTCATATTAGTGCAGAAAACATGAGTGAGATTAGACCAAAACAGCATATCATACTCCAAAGATAGTTAAATTAGCAAGCGGAAGAATGTAATAGATATATAAAGTATATGAACTGTTGTGGGTCTCCAGAGTGTGAACATGTTACCAGGTTAAACATATACATGTATATGCCAAAAATGATAAAAGAATATACATGGGTGTGTAAGAAAAAGGCGAAATACCAAGTATATTAGCATCTAATCAGTAACCCTATAACCCCGTCAATCAGAACCTGCATATAGGAGGGATCTTCCTCCTCATCATCAAGTCCGGCTCTGCTTCGCAAGCATCGCCATCATCTACAATTAAAATAGGAACTGTTTATTGTACATAACACCGTCCCGTAACATGGGAGTGAGTAATTAACTCAGTGGAATCATAGAGCAAAGATTAGCATGTTCTCAAATTAATCATGCGATAATAGTAAAGAAATTAATCAAACATTCCTAGATACTGTTGTTAATGCAATATGACATGATATGATGGATGCCCTCACCGACATTTTCCCTCATACGGCACCATCTGCGTTCGCGGCATGCTTGCATACCGCTCAGTGCTCCACATCTTCCAGGCACATGCAATATGATGTTGATATGATTACCGAGTTATTATTAGTCCTTTTCATACAACAATATTGGGAAGCTAAGGTACTTTAATTATATCAATCCTAACACAGATCCTGTCTAGGGTCGTCACTCCTAGTAATCTCATACGATGATATATTTGTAGGTCACTGCAAGGGCTGTCAGGGCTGTTGCTCGCACTCGTTGCACCGCTTCCCCATCACCTTATCAATACAGGCCTAATTATCCTTAAGACTGTATCAGGACTCGTCGCCCTCATGCTGTGTCAGGATAAACTCAAGGTCACTACAAAGGGCTCGTCACCAATCAGTGTAGGCCGACAGCAAGAATATAGTGTCTCATACCACCATAATCTGCTCAGAGTAGGGTGCTCACTGGTCACTACGGGGAGGTTTGTGGCCCTAGCATAGGCCGACAACTCGACCACGGTGTCCCATACCACCATGCCCGGCTCATGAGTCTTATTAGATCAAGGTAACATGGTTAACAGGATTTTCAATGGTAAGTTCAGTACCCTAGATTCAAGTAGTTATGACTCATACATGGTGAACATACAATGGCCAGTCGAGTTACGTGACGGTCTCGACTAGCACGAGCACATCTCAAGCTGAACGATATGAAGTGCATGAAACACCTCGTGTGGCCTAACCACTGCCGCCAACCCAAAACACGACTCGCGTTCATCGACGCGTCCTTTGTGGTACCTAGAAACCAACCACGAATTTGATCCATTACCGACTGCCTGGACTAGGTTATAGCCCCAAGCATTAGTGCATCAACATCAATAAGCATAGGTGAGTAACAGAAATGAAGTACAACATTGTAAGCATGTTGATACATGTTATAACATACAACTTAAGCAAATCATCCCACACATGCATTTCATGTATATAATGAAATCAATATATATAGCCAACATGATGGAAATCATTTACATCAGCATATTACTTGAGAATTCAATCTCAAAACTCTTACACAACACCATTTACTCAATACATACTAATACAAACATTTATACAAACACTTAGACTATACACTTTAGTCTACATAGCGTATGTCGACTCAAAGTGCGCTTAAGGGAGAATCTCTTCGCCAAACCAATCATGCATGCATTCCTAATATTCTACCACGATAAATAACCATGGCAAACATTTTATCAAAATATGGACGTAAACAGTATTTCCTACAAATGACTAAAATACCCTAAATCTCATATTTACCGTACGTTTACGAAACAGAAAACGGACAGCATGTTGTACATGTCAAACGGCGTTGCCGTCGATAATGTACTATTAAATGACATTGAAAGCTTTGAAATCAGTCAATCAAAGCGTCTAAAATCCTTACCTTTTTATCCTAGATGTGTATCGTTCCGAACGAAGCGTATACGCTTCGTCTACGGCGAACAGGCGACCTAATACACAAGATGTATAAGCTACTTCGCTATTGGAATCGACGGAACCTTAAATCAGCAAGTGGTTAGGGTTTTCCTTACCTAGAAGTGCGTTGGAATCATCGGGAAAGGGATTGGAGTACGATGCTTCGATACGTGCAATAGCTGCAGCAAGTGGCAGGAGAATTTCTCCCACACTCTCTCACAATCACCCACTTTCTCTCTCTCTTTTCCTAGGGTTTCAAGCAAATTCGGATGGGAGGGTTGTGAGAGGGTTTAAAGCCCTTATATAGGCTAAAACTTCACCGTTTTAGACTTAGGAACAAAGTATACTTGGGTTATAACCAAATCTGGACTGTTTCGATCCAAAAGAGCATTTCTGGAGGTCCCCTGGCCGAATGCAATCGGACTTAAGCTCATGGATACTGGATCCTGCTCACACCCATTTTTCGGTTCGGCAGAGTTCGTAGATCGCACGTGGCGGTCCAGTTTCAGTTCAGCGGTCATCACACCTATATCAGGTCTACAAGTCTCATAATATGAAAGAGGAATTTTTCCTAATCCGAGGGTGTAATTTGGCTGAATTCTGTCGGTCAGAACGCTTAATAATAACGCGCCAAGTCACGTACCAGATTTGGATTAAAATTTCCAAATCTAACCCTATTCTCACTCTCTTCACTCCAGGCTCAATGAAATAGCCTATGAACGTCGGTTGGCCTTGATTTTCGAAACGGTTGTCAAGTCCAGCTAAGCGGTCATAACGGTCTAAGATTATAGGTATCGAACTTTCGACGCGCGGTCTAGATCTAATACAAAGTTTTAAAGGGTTCCCGAGAACAAACCAGTTTAGAGTTTCATCCTGGATTTTAGAGTATTGCAGCGTCCTTGTTTTTACAAGTTTTGGGTCTTGCAGAACGTATTTAAAGCGATCAGGGACAATTTTACAGCTACTCCAGCATAGCGCTAGCTAACTTACACTTAGTTTCTAAAGGAATTAATCCTAAGTGATTTCTTTGGCTATGGAATTGGGTTCTGAGCGGTTACCAAAGTGTTTTGGTTGACCCATTGCCTAAGGACGTCTAATCCCAAGTTGGCAAAAATTCGGGGTGTTACAGGTTTAAATAGGGATTTTTGGTTGTTGATGTCAGATGAAAATTGTATAGGAGTAGAGTCTAAGGAAACATTGTATAATTGTTCAGTTAAGTGTTCTATCTTATTTGTAATATTTTCTATTCAATTAGTTTGTTCTCCTATGGTTTGTAAATATTGATTTGAATAATTATTCTGGTCTATTATAGTCTTTATCCCTTTTATAATAGTATAGTTAGTTGGAGTAATGAGGTCATTATTTTGTATGCTTCTAAAGGGTGTAGCCTATATTTCAGTATTTTTTATATTTAGTTGAATCGCATCAGAAGGCGAATGTATGGAAGTAATAGTTTTATTTTCGGTTGTTTTCTATTCTTGAGTTATTTTTGTAATTACATTTACTTGTCTATGTTTGATTTGTGCAGAATAAAATTTATTATGCCAATTAGTAAACCATTCGAAGAACGGGATATTTTCTTTGTATTATCTGTAATATTTAATGTGTAATTCTTTCATATATTCTTATTTATATTGTTGTGGAAATATTTTGTAAAAAATTTCTCTATTTTGTTTTTTATAATCTTGATTAAACTCATAACTTATATTTTGCTCATTTATAATAAATTCCTTTTCTAGGAAAAATATTCCTAGGTTCATTTGGGACTGTGTTGGTGATGGAGTTTCTCGATCTTCTTGATGTGTTGTATAGTATGGTTGAGTAATATTAGATTATATTCTAGTGTATTGTATAGTATGGTTGAGTAATATTAGATTATATTCTAGTCCCTTGTATTCGAGGTTCATCGGTAATATTAGTTCTTGTTTTATCATCAAATCGTCTATTTCGTATTATGATGTCTGGTTGAATTTGTGGTGTTTCTACTCTAAAAAATGATGATCTTCTACTAATGTCAATATTTTGTATGTTTAGGGTAACATGTCTAGTGAGATTAAATTGGATTTCTATAGATCCATATGGGTGTTCTATTATTTGTTCTAAATTTCTATTCTCAACTTGTTGGGGAGGCTGTAATTGTGTTAGATTCCAACTTTGCGGTAATTGGATTTGGTTCCATGTGATTGCTTTTACAACTACTATATTATCTTTGGTCATGTCTGTTTGTAATAATATAGTTTGACCCTTTTGCCTTGATTTAATTGCTCATGGTTCTATGCCAATATTCATTACTTTATAATAGATTTGGTAGACTAAAGTTAATAGTAAACTTCCATTTATCAAATGATACCTGCTTGTCTTAATGTTTAGTGTTAAGGCATGTAAGATATTAGGATCCTTTAAACTTACATTAAAATTTGGATAGCAATTAAAATAAATAGGTCCATTATATATGCTGGACTCTATAATTCGTAATACAGAGTCATGAAAATTTTAATGCGTATAGTCTCTTAAACATATTAAAGTACTAGCATTTAATCCATCTTTAATTAATGGTTTAATTGGTACTTTTCTTTTTTATATGTTCTATAATTGCTTCTAGTTGTATAAATTATATGTTCTATAATTACTTCTAATTGTAAAAACTTAAAGAAACGTACAGAGGCATTGCTGAAATTTGATAACTGAAGCTTCTAAAATTTCTTTTACTAAAAGATTACAGAAGGAAATACATCTTAATAAAACACTTACAAACTTGATCGAATACTACAAGTTGATGAACATACAAGAATAAGGCTATTCTAGTTTTATAAGGGTTAAGAAAGACAAGAAAGGAGAGGCTAAGGAGAAGAGAGGAGATGGTGAAGATGATGGGTCTCAGGTCTTCGAAGTTGAATTGTGTTCCGCGATCATGCTAGAGTTGTGGTTAAATAAGCGACGAATTTGAACCAACTTGAGATCTGGAGGCTTCGAGATCCCCTCGGATTTAAGCCTGTTTGAAATTCGGATGTACAGTGTTATGGATTCGAAAGACGATGAAGTCCAAAAAGTTCGCAGAATGTGCTGACTTTGTTTTCTTGTAGCTACAGTATCCTTATCTTTTAGCTTGCTACAGTTGTACTTGCTCACTACAATAGTACTTGCTCTGATACTTTTGTCGGAGTCTTATCTTCTTGTGATGATGACATCGTGACAATAATCTTGGAAGCTCTAGAATATGATTACTGTTAATGTATTATTACAATTGAGGTACCCCGTCTATCCCATAACAGTTATCTTCATTTGGTTGTAAATAATATGTACTAGAAACATCTGAATCTTCTTCTGGCTTTAAGGTTGATACTGCTTCGCTTAAAATGACCATGTATTCGGCTTTGGTCTTGGCGGCCGCTAACTTTGCTTGAATGGAGGACTTTGAGATTAGAAACTGCTGATCTTGTGACGAAATCTTTTCAGGCTTTGAAAGATGAGGATTTTCTTGAAAATACTTTTCGAGTGCTGGTTTTAGAAATCTATATAGTTTAATTTGTTTTCACAATTTTCTTTTTAAACGTCTAACTAAATGTAAGGCTGGAGATAAAAGGGTGGTTACTACCCTTACCATGTGGGGCCACCTTGATTTTTCATATATCCACACCAGCCACATTAGGACATGATCCCAATAATTAAGCAGATCCAAATCTCAGGTGGACCACACCACTGAAGGAGTTGCGAACAACCACTAAAAACTTTGTGGGCCACAAAAGTTTTGGATCAAGATTACCTATATATTTTGCCTTTAATCAGGTCCGATTAACCTTCCAATTTATATTTTATTTTTAGGGTTCCATTCCTTGCTTCATAGGTAGACTCCGAGGAGTTTCAACGTGAGGTCTTGGGTTGGGACCCCATAGGTGGTGAAATCCCACTACGGCCTGCCCGCGTGGGTGTGTGTGTCGTGTGCATGTGTAAAAAAAATAAAAATAAACCTCACGGTGGGTATTCAATCACAACAATTTGGACAGTGGGCCCTTGAAAAGTTTTTAATGGTGGGCATTCAATCACCACAATTTGGATCTTCTTAAAATTTTGGACTGTGTTTTAAAATATGCTGATGGACAGCATGGATATACAAAAAAAAAATAAAAAAAAAATCATCAAGGTGGGCCCCATGGTAACACCCACTCAGGTGTTGCCCGGTGACACCTAATCTGCTGCTATGGGATGGTAAGCCAACTGCATGACCTCATTGGGCCCCACCATAATGTAGTGTTTTATCCACGGTGCATCTATTTTGCATATGATCATTCTAAGGCATGACCTCAGAAAATGAGGCAGATCCAAAGCTCAAGTGGGCCAGACCACAGAGAGCAGCGGGAACAGTGACACTCACCATTAAAACCTTCCTATGGCCCAGTATAATGATTATTTTCCATTCAAAATGTTGATAAGGTCGCCAGACAAAGAGAAAGCAAAAATATCAGCTTGATCCAAAACTTATGTAGCCTGGGTGAAGTTTTCATCCCTACCACTTTCTATGGTGTGGTCCACTTGAGATTCGGAAATGCCTCATTTTTTGGGCCATGCCCTAAAATGATCTCTGAAACTGGATGGACAGTGTGTATATAACACATACATCACGGTAGGGCCCACAGGCACACCGTGCAATCGGCTTCCCTTGTATTCTTGTCCCTTAGAGACGTGGAAAAGGTTCATGCTATAATCAGGACCATCTTAACTAAGGGCCCCATTGTAGATGGAGCATAGGTAAAAAATCAGACGATCTGGACAGTTTACCCTTCGGATTTTGCATGTTGAAGTGGACCACTAACCATTTTATTTTTGTCGTCTATTAAACAGGGCACCAATTGAATGTTCAGGATCTCTACTGTGATATCCAACACACTGTGCTTCCACAATGTGTCAGTACGCCTTCATTACGCCAAGAGAAATAAATTGAGTTGATCCAAAACTTTGGTGGGCCACACCATTCTAATCTGGAGACTTTTGACATGATTAGATATTGTTTCCTGTGATGTGGTCTACCCATCTATGGCTGGGTCTGGTTGTTGGCATCTGGGCCAAACGAGAGGCGAATGAATTATGGCAGTAGTTGTTATATGCACATCATGGTGGGCCTCTCACACAGCTTGACTGTACGGTAAGTAAGAGATATTTTCTCGTGGAGCACGTTCTGAGGAGAACCCACCCATGAAAACAGTTGGAGAACTCATCTTACATCATGTGTATATGCAATCCAAGTCATGCATAAGGGTGCTACATCTTGTTTGAATGAAAGGTTGGGTAAAAAATTGCATTATTTTGCAATTTAGGTGGGCCCCGGTGAAAGTCACTGGTGGAATTTCCCTTCTACTTCACCATGGCCCGCCTGATTTTTGGAGCAGGCTGACTTTTGGGTCATAGAAGTTTCTTGAGGTGACTCATGGAATGGACGGTTCAGATTTTGTACATACATCACGTGAGAATTTCTCTCATAAGCTACGACACGTAATCAGTTGCATATCATCATTCACTCATTTGTTTAGCGTCATCTGTGTTGTGAAATATGTTGGAAAAATTAAAAAATAAAAAATTAAGAAAAATTATTTCCTTTTAGCACAAGCAAAGTCACGTATAAATATATTGTCCTTAAAGCATGATTCACTCCCTTATTAATTATTGATGAGTTATAGGTGAATTACTTCGAGGATAAGAAAAGTTTATTTAGTTCCTGCGTATAGCAATCAAGAAGGGTCTACTTACGAACTTTTCAATGTAGTTGATCTTCGAGTAGGCTCGATTAATAGAAGTATTATAATATTCTTAAATGGAGATGAATTTTAGTGAAATCTAATAGTTTGGAAGAGATCTATTGGAGTTGATTGATTTTGGACCGGAATGGTCCAATTTATATAGGCAATAGGAGAGTAGACCGTTGGTAGGTGGCCATTAATGGTTCAGAACATTTAAAAAATGTTTCTGACCGTTGATAATGAATTTGTGTCGTTTCAGATCGTTGGATTGAAGAATCTGACTATTTGATCATCAAAGCCCGTCCATTTTTGGATCGTTGTAGCTTTGAAGGTTGCTAGTCGTTCTTAAAATAGCTGGCCATTTCAAATAAATAATCCGACTGTTGCCCGTAACTTATAAAACCCAGGCATAATCCAACCTTCTTTGTAGCCTATAAAACCCGAGCATGCGCGTGCGTACGCAACCCGAACATCTCAACCACCAAGACTCCAATTAAGAATACTACACACCTCCACATATAAATTACAACAGTTGTTTTCTCATTTCCGATGTATGATTGAAATTTTTGAATTGATTTGATGGGAAAGTAAAATTTTCAAATATATTTGATTTTTCAAAAACCAAATATCAACAATTTGCTCATTGCATCATGTAAGAACTATCTGCCAAAAGCTGGTGGTATTGTCGAAGCAAAGAACTTTGATACTACCGTAGGATGGGATAGATGATACACATGCACTTAAATAAGAAACTACACATGTGGCATATAAGTAATTCAAATTATGGTTCCTAATTAAAATGCATCATGAATTTACAATCTCTTGGTAGATTTCTCCTCATAGGTTCCTGCTTCACCTGCTCTTATATATATTTTCTTGCAGCTCGACTTCATCTTGTATCTCACCTTTTTTCAACTTTGACATCAATAACTGTTGATTTTCTCATTTCTTTATATTTATCCTTGTGAAATAAGGAATCCTCATCAAACTTGACATCATGGTTAATTGTATGTGATATTTCGTATGACCTGGTCATACAGCTTATATTCCTTTACACCATGACCACAACCCACAAACGTACACTTGCTCGCCCTATAGTCCAATATATCTCTCTTAACTGATAATACATGAGAGCAAGTATATCATAACCAAATATTTGCAGCCCTTAATAGTTTACATCATGATCACTCCACACTTCTTCTAAAATTTTACAATTAATCAGTGTAGACGGAGAATGATTCATTAGGTAGCTATGAGACCCGACCCGAGTTCGCATGTGTGCATGTGTGTGTGAGTATTCATTCCGTTCATCTTGGTCCCGCGGTCCTACCGGTCGAATCCCGGCGACCCGTGACCCTTGGATAGTGTTTGCGGTCATCCGTAAGTCCAGTCATGAAGACCCGACTCAGATCGAGTTGAAACGTATGTCATTGCGGCCGCATTGTCGTCGCAATTCCAACGCCTCATCTCATGCATAAATCCAACGTGTCCATCAAAAGTTATGGATTGCACCATTTTGGACCCTTAATCATGATATGGGGCCCACTTTACCCATGTGCTCATTTTCCAAGAGTGGGTCCCACCTATCTCCCTTATCCAAACAAGCTATCATACCTACCCCTAGCTTAAGTAGTAGGCTACCTTCTCTAGAAACCCATCATTAGCCTTGGGTTCTTCCCCCCATGTGGCATGTTTACAACCCTTTTCCCTAGCCTAGAAAATAAATGATTGCTTTGCTATATCCCTCTCTCTCCCTTCTCTCTCCCTCATTTTCTCTCCTTCTTTCTCCATTGTAAAAAAATCTAGCCCCTCTTCCCTCCATTTCAGCCCCTTATCCTCCTTTTTCTTCTCAATCCCTCCATTGAAAACTCATCCCAACCATTGATCCATGTTGCTTAGAGCCTCTAGATGATGGTGATGTAAATTTCAAGGTTGATCTAGATGGGTGCTTTCTTCATCAAGTAAATCTTTTCTCTCCTCATGTAATCTCTTTCCTCTCTCTCATTTGGATGTGTAGGACCCACCAATTAATGGTGGAGATCTTACACAACCATTTAGATGTGGCCATGAGGCCCACATTGTAAATGCATGTCCATGCATAGAATTCTTCCCTTGATGGACCCCTTGCATGTGAATTTCTCTTATTTTTTAAAGTATGATGAGTCATCTAAGCCCTTGCATGTGGCTGAGATGGCATTCCAACCACTCATTTCAAAGATCTAGGCCATGCATCATAAGATCTAGTTGTACAATGTGTTTATATTATTATTTATAGTTGTGATTATGTGGGGACGGCTCAATAGTGGCGGAGCCCTCCCCTAATGGCCGGATGCTCTTCCTTCTCTTTCCTTAGTTAGCAATCTAATGATATTATGTGTGGTCCACTTAGTAGGCCTGGATTGCCCAAAAGAAAAAGCCCAGGAAGAAAGGGACATCTGTACTCAACCTACACCATGGTTTAGATGCCTCTTTTTGTCACCTTAAGTGTTCTTGCAAGGGTGAAAATTTGAGAGTTTGTTCTGAAAAATTATGAGGCCCACTAGGGTGGGCCATGACACCCAATTTATGGGCCAATCCCTTCCTTAATAGGCCCATAAATTTATTTTATTCCATGCATGCATTGCTGTCTAGAAATTTCTGGACAGATTTTTTTATTGGACTTGGGCTTGAATTTGGAATTGATTAGGGGACCTTTTGTACCCATCAAATATATTTTTCTAAAATTTGGGGTTCTCATCTTGATGTTCCCCCAAATTTCAGCCCCATCTAATCTTGATAGAGGTCCCAAAAGTGTAGTCCAAGTGGGCTGGACAGTCTGGATTTTCTACACTGTTCCAGCAACATTCCACCCTGGATAGGTTGGAAATTTGAAATTTATTAAAATATTTTTGGGTGTCTAAAAATTCTAAACATTTACAGGGATATGGTCCACCCATGTTATGAACTACCTGAAAAAGTTTAGGGCCAATGGACCCTATTTGGGCATCTAAACGGGTGATCCAACATAGTGAACTGCCAGAAACATTCTGTTGTGCAGTCCAACAGTATAGTTGCATAAAAATAAAATTTTAAAAATATTTTTCTCAAAAGGTGGGCCATATTTCTGAGTTCCATGTTTATTTAGGCTTGATGAGGGACCTTGGGTCCAAATTTCAGGAATTTTGGAGGCCCAGAACCTACCCATTTGGATGACCCAAATTTGGAACAGTTACATTCCAACAATAGTTCACCCTGGACAGATTATATTCTTAAAATTTATTAAAATATTTTTGAGTGTCTAAAAATTGTAAAAATTTACAGGGATGTGTTAAAATCATGTTAGGACCTACCTGAAAAAGTTTGGAGCCATTGGACTCCTATACACACCATAGTGGTGGTTGGACCGGCCCACTATAATATAGTGTTCAGATCAGTCCGAGTTTCAGGATAGATTGTTTTATTTGAATTAATTAAAATATTTTTAAATGTTCAAAAATTATAAAATTTAATGGGGGTGTGGACTACCCATGGAAGGACCACCCTATAAATTTTCAGAGCCATCGGGCCTCTGTACCGACCGTGGTGTGGCTTGCAATTTGGACCAGTTTTGGGTAAAATACCCAGGCACACCCTTACCTTGGGTTGCTGGGCCTGCATTCTAATGGCATGACCCACTTGAAGTAAGTGTTGTATATCTCTCTTTTATCTGGTGGGGCCCACTATGATATATGTGGATCACCATGGGTCAATAACCCATCTAAATTAAATAAATTTCTGGACTCCAGCAGGCCCAGAAAATGGGTGGACTGGAATTCCAGCAATGGGCCCAAAATTTGCTACATGGTTGATTGTTTAGGAACTATTGTGGCACACCAGATTTGAGAGCGTGTTACACACACTCCTTGATTTCCTTCCTTAGACATTTTGGGCTTAATGAGTGCCCATTGAGGCCCACCTTTGTGGTGATTTTGTGGGCTAGCCTTAACTAGAATTTTTAATAGTTTTATAGGCTCAATGGGCTGAGAACTTCTTGCTTGAGCCCAAAATTGTGCAGGGGCTGACCTTATTGATTTACGAACCCAATGGGCTATCTATAAGCTGACCATGTGTATTAATGGGCCTTGATGCCCTCATGAAGTGTTTATTTATGGGCTGACTTGCAAAGCCCACATAAATGCATATTGTGAAGAGCCTTGTTAAGTCTTTGTCTGATGAGGCAAGGCCCACCCTATCGGTATAGGTCTCGTCCTTATGTATTCTTAGACTTATGGGCTGACCTCTAGTCCATCATAATGTATGAATTGGATGACTTTTATTTTGGGTCATTTCCTTAGGGCCCATGATATAATATAGTATATGCATGGCCACCCCTTTCTTGGCAGTGATTAGGCCTTTTGGACTCACTTCTTTTGGATAGGCCCATTGATCTTAGGGCTATACTCTCCTATTTATTGTGATGGGCTTAAGGGTAATAATATGCAAGAAGTTAGGCTCTTGGCTGCCTAGTAAATTGACCCTGTACTTGGGCTAAAAGTGAGGCCCAACTCACTTTTGTTAAATATAAAACTTGCTCATGTAAATGAATTACTAGGCTACCCATGAAGCCCACCACAATATGTGAAATTATGACCTTTGTAGTTGGGCCCAAACCTTACTTGAGGGTCTACTATTTGGCCCATAAGTTGGGCTTGGTGTATGGCCCAGTAGGTCATGCATTGCGTGGGCTTTAGACCTTATATTATATGAGTAATGGCAGGCTACCTCTTGGAGGCCAGTTGAGGTTGAATGTCCTCCTGAGTGATCCTAAGGTAGGCCCATGGGTTTCTCTATGGATGGTTAAAGGCCCACCATAGACCCTAGACCATTTGTTTAGGGCTTAATGTGTATGTATGTGAAACCTACCTTAATGCATATTTGGTCCAGGCCATCCAAGCCTTAGATCGCCCGATTATGCATGTATTCTCTGCCTTGAGTTACTGCTGGACTCATAATCCAGTAACAGGCTCACTTGATCTTTTCATGATATATACACACTCTCCATCTGGTGGGGTCCCCTAGCGAATATAGTTGGCTTTCATGAGATTATTTCCACATAGTTAATTGATTTCTGGACCTTAGCAGGTCTAGGAAGTTAAACTGGCCAAAAGTTTATCAAAGGGCCTTAAATGTAAAATTTTATGGTTAAAACTTTATTTGGCTTTGGGGCCCACCATATTGAGAACTTGTGTGTGTTACATGCTTATAATCTTTGGGCTTTATCAGTGCATTCTTTGGGGTCACCTTTAGTGATCAGATGAGGACCCCATCTTAGATCAAATTTTTTTGGGGCATCCCATGGGCCCAGAGTGGGCAGGGTCATCCCAGCTTGGTCTAACCATATATTGGGCCAACTTCCACCATTTTGATGGACTTGTGGGCTAAAACAATGATAGTATTGGACCCTTGGTTGCCCACTTAAATTGCTAAGATATTAGGCTGATGTAGTTGGGCCCATTTCATCCAAACTTAAACTTATTTAGTCGTATATTGTGTATGCGGGCTTTCCACCAAGTCTAACTCAATGCATGGATTCTATGGCCATTGGGAATTGAGTCTTGGGCTGTAATTTTTTCCTTGGGGCCCATGTTGTTAAAAGTGGTATTTTATCTTTTTATGGCCTATTATGAGGAATATATATATGTATATGATTGGTTACATTTATTTTTATCTTTAATGTAGGCCTTGAGCCTTCTATCCACATCATTCATGGTTGATATGCCTTTTTGGAGAATGGTGGTTAAATGTCCCCATTATGGACCCCCTCTAGGCTCGGTTGTATTTAAGAGTGATTGGATACTCATCTAAGACTTTTGTTAGTCTCATTTCTATATCGCTTAGACTCATAGTTTGTAGACTTAGTCTCGTGGGTTATCCCAGGTAAATTGGCCCCCATTAGAAGTGAGATTCCTTATGAATATCGTCTAAATACCTAGTCATGGTCTCTTCTTGGATAGGAGGAGTGTACTACTTTGTGTATTATTGCATAATGTGTCTAAACCCATCTTCATGGCCCATGTACATCATTGCATGCTTGGTTGACACTATGTGTGTGTGGTCATATTGTGTCATTGGGCATTGCATGATACTTTTCCCGAGGGACGTAGTATCCCCTCTTAAGCACGTTGGATGCTTGGAATTGATGCATGGTTGATTGCGTGATTCATGCATGTAGCATTGCATAGCATATGAGCATTATCGCCCTTGCTTCATCAGGGTTGTAGCCTCCACAGATACATCGTGGATGGCCATGTTTGGACATTGAAAATGTTACTTGAGCATACCGGGTGCATAGGATGCCCATGGGTGAAATTCTCAAAACTTTCATGGTACCAAAGATCTGCTCCAGCATCGTGACCGGGTGAAATGTATGATCGCACGAGGGCCTTATACCGTCAGGCCGCGACTCCCACTGTCGTGTAGTCGGTTGGATAGGAGTGTGACCTTACTCGCCTGATGTAAGAAGGCATTGCTAGACTGAGTCTGACCAGCTTGTGAATGGGTCCGCTACCTTTAGGCCTTGCTGGTGATTGGTTGTCCAGAGACGGGTAGTGAGGTCTCTTATGCTCGTTTGACTGTGCGGGGTCTGTAGAGCGGTTGTCATCCAGCAGTGTAATGGACTCCGGTGATTTTCTTATGATGGAAATGTACTTGATATGTGGATTGGATATAAGCACTGGCATTACTTCACATTGCATTTGCATCGGCTGTGTAAGCATCATAATGCACCACCTTAGCAAGGCGCCTAGTACTCATTGCATTACATTACTCATTGCACTATATACCCTTGGTATGGCTTCCTACATTATCATACTGCCTTGGCATAGCTTCTTATGTTCATGATCGTCTTGGTAAGGCTAGTGGTATTAGTATTGATCGTGACTCCCTTATATATTTTCTATCTTCTTCTGAGCACCATTGTCACACAGTTTCACCACCCTCTAAGCTTTCTATAAGTTTATGCACGATTGATGCGTGCAGGAGATCGTAAGATGGCGTCTTAGCAGCGGAGCTTGGATAGGTGTGCGATCTGAGGACCCAGTGTTGCAGATTCTCTTCCTTCTTTCTTCTATTATCTTATGTATGTCCTTTTGGACCTGATGTAAGCTTGTAAAAGTTCAAATTCATAGTGGATTTTCTGATGTGTGCATTTGTTATTCTCAGAATTACTTGTTGTGATCTTGGGTATGCTCGTATTGGAAATGATTATATTATTGTGAAAATCCTCCTTTTAGGATCCCAAGATCGGAACCTGCCTCAGGAGCCGAGAATGGGGTACTACGGAGGCTGTTGCGGCCAGAACCGGTCATCGGGTTCCTTGTAAGGTCCAGTTACCGAGTCTGGGGCGTGACAGTAGCATGCCGTATTAATGGCCTCAGTCCATATCTCATTGCCTAACCCAGTATTGCTTAAGATACTTTAAACTTTTTTTGAGAGAGTCTGATTCATTCATTCTACCATAACATTTACTCTGGTATGTGGTTAATTGTGTTATGTGGTACGATCCCCCCATCTTTACAAGATTGATTAAATTCCTTTGAAGTGAATTCTCCACTATTGTTTGTCTTCGTCACTTTTAATTTTTGCATTGACTGTTTTTTTACTATCGCCTTCCACATCTTAAAGGTGGTGCAAACATCGGATTTAAACTTAATAAAGTAAACCTACATATTTTCAGAGAAATTGTCGATGAATGTGACAAAAAAGATGAACATCCTTTGGAAACCACGGGTGACAACCTACATCAGAATGCATATAATCCATAACACCTTTACTTACATATTTTTCATATTTAAAAGACAATTTTAAAATCAACAATTTAAAAAATTTTAATTTTAATATATACAAGCATTAATAATTATTTACCATACTTGCATATATTAAAATCAATAATTTTAAAAGAAGAAATTAAACAACAACAAAAAAGTACCTTCGCACCACACTCGCTCATGTGGCCTAGATGCGCATGCCACAAACGTGCTAACGTGGATTCTGCTACAAATGCTACAACTTTACTCGATATGGTATTCCTGATCAACTTGTAAAGGTTACCACTCTATTGCACTTTCAACACTATAAGTACCCCTTTTGAAACATTCATGACATGATCAAATCCGATAAACTTGCACCTAAGTACAATGAGTGTTGTAAGGGATATCAAATTTTTCATCGGCTTATGAACATGTTTCACATTTGTCAGGATACACTCCATTCCATCAAATATCTTAATGTACACCGATCCGGTTTCAATATCTTACAGGCAAAGTCATTGCCCATTGTTGCGCAGCATGCCAACAATGCAGTGAGCCTAGATCCAATCTAATTAGGCCTCACCCACAAATAATAAACAGGAAGAAATATAATCTAAAAATATATCAAAGCAATTAAAATAAACCACAAGACAAGATATACGTGGAAAAATTCCAAACTAGGGTAAAAAACCACGGATGCAAACTTGCACTATGAAGAAGAACGAAAATTACAAGACAAAATATTAACCTCTCCCTTAGAAGAACATAGAAAACCCTTAGCGCATACCTTAGAATAACTTTTATCATACCTAGAAAAGCCCTAGGAACTCCTATTTATAGTTTAGGCAACTTCTCTTCCGCACCCTTTCGAAAGGTGACACCAAAATTCACAGTCCGCATCGAATTCGGAAACGAATCTGGATAACTACGACTGATCAAGCAAACTGTATGACCGGTCGAGAGAACCCCACGACTAGTCATGAATGGGTCACAACCGATCGAGCACCTCGAAACCCAAAAAATGATGCTCGCTGGACTTTGAGTCGAACTGGTCCACAACCGGTTGAGTGGGCTCCTATGACCGGTCGAGCATTAGCCCACGACCGATCGAAGACGGCCCCAGATGCGGTTCCATATCTCAACAATCTCCCACTTAGAGACACATCGCCATATATGTGAGTGTAATGCAGGCTTATAATATGATTAACAGGCTTATAATATGATTAAGAGAGCTTAAGCATTTCTAAGATGGTTTTAAAAGGAGGTAAGGATTTTCTAAAAGGTTTTGCATCAGTAAGTGATTTTATCTCTTGTAATTCATTATCCATAGTGGATTTTGCAAACGCATTCAAAATTTGAA
Source organism: Magnolia kwangsiensis (assembly GCA_037074715.1). NCBI lineage: Eukaryota > Viridiplantae > Streptophyta > Magnoliopsida > Magnoliales > Magnoliaceae > Magnolia > Magnolia kwangsiensis. Next base: position 184,392,462 of record CM073572.1, on the reverse strand, counting down.
GTGAGAGAGAGAGAAAGAGAGAGAGAGAGATGGCTTCTGGAGATATCAAGGGTTTCTACCGGCAGAGGAAGAGCGGGAAAGCATCAACAAGCAAGAAATCATCAAGATTGAAGGTTGCCAAAGCAGGCGTGAGCTTGGGTTCGGACCCAGCTCAGTCACCGGCCCTCGTCTCTCACTCCTACTATCTTTAAGGTGATTATGACAAGCACGAGGAGGTACCGCAACAGTTTGACTTGAACATGGCTTATGGGCCATGCCTTGGACTTAGTAGAATGGGACGATAGGAGCGTGGTAACAATCTTGGCTTGAACCTCCCAAAATATGTGGAAAGTCTGTTGAAAGGAGGTAATGTGGCGGTGGTGTGCCTATGGGATGGCCGCATTTAGATCAAAAAAAATAAAGAAGAAGAACAAAAAGAAAATGTCTAGAGAAGTCTGTTTCTAATGAAGGTACAGTTACCTGCTGTACTGTTGGGATGAACCTTTGTATAACGTTTTCTGGATTATAGTAGGCTTTTGTTATGGCGTTGAAAAAAAAATTAAAAAAATAGTGGATTTTGCTGTCGCTTTATGTCATGATTTTTTTCCGTAAAAATTTTTCATGTAAAATTATTTTTGTGTACATACTTTTTTGTGTTTATCTTTTGCTTCTTTGATTTGAATTTGGAGTTCGCTTTTGTGGTCCCCCGATAATTTCATCATGTGGGCCACCTTGATATGGGCATTGAGTGAGAGCTTTCTTTGACATGGACAATATTGAGAGAGAGCACCTACCATGACCACGAGAAAGAGGAAAGTAGAAATGGAGTAAATTAAAAGGCTGAAAAAATAAAAAAGTTTATCACGATACCCAACTTTTAGAACGTAAGTTACTTTTACCAAACTAACTTTAGAGTAACAAAAAGGTAGCTTATAAATTACTTGAGTTAAAAAGTAACTTATTTGGTGGTATCCAAGATGACCCGGATGACTTGACATAAGGGAAAAAAAAAAGAAAAAACAAGTTATTTGGTGGTATCCAAACAGGGCCCTAATGGCACCGGAGGCATGTTGGATGTAAAATTATTACTCCATAATCAAGACAGTCAGAATAAACTAATAAGACATTATTCGATATTTGGAGTGCACATAATACGTGGGGCAACGAAACCTGCTGAATATATGTGGTCGTGCATCAGCGGGTCCCAGATTGCATGGGCGAACCCAAGAATCACACAAATTGACTAATTCTGGCCGTCTAAGTCCCTTCTGTTATTAATTGATGGCCGTTTGATGAACCCCATGGAGCGTTCATATCTCTGCTACCGTTGGATTTCTTTTGCTGACGCTGGCATTGAAGATGTGATTGAGGAGAGCAGCCAATCTCACAGCAGCTTGTGCAATCCTCTCTTGAACAACGGGAAGCCGCGAAAGGAAATAATCATCTGTAATCAGCCATAATCTCAAAATGCTTAACACCCAATAACAAAAATGATGAAATCAGCTAATCTCATGAAGTTGTATTTTTCTTGTATTTTGGCTCGTTACCGCCTAATGTCGTTCCGTTTTCGCCTTCCTTATATGCATAATTACATGCAAGTCGAATGCTCTCTGATGCATACCTGTGAATTTTTTGTTTTTCAAAATGTTAATTTACGTTTAACTGTAAGACTTCACAACTGATCATGGTGTACCAATGCAAGTCGTTCATCTGGTGGGCCATATGAGAAATGACCCATGGTCCAAAATCCAGGCATGTCGGGTCATTAGGTGGGCTACATAATTATGGAAAAATACATTTAAAGAATAGGTTGATTGTCCAATTTTCGAATCATAAGAAGAAGATGATATGGCCCACTTGATGAACAGGCCGAATTTTATGCAAATGTGCCACATTGGCATGTTTGGCAGGTCTAGGGAGAGATTGAGATGTTATTTGAGTAGAGAAGGATTAGTGTAATCTCACGTATTTGCGCAAGTAATGCGTTTTTTATTACAAGTCTCCCATTTAGTGATTTGATCCGACCATGCATCCTGCAAACGAAAATTCTCTTAAGACGCATAGAATGTTGAGGAAAAATGATAGTTTTGGACAATGGTAACTCACAGTGATATTCTGTTGGATGTCTTCGGTCAAGAGATTGAGATCATTACTGTAGAAATCCTTCATGGCCGTCTCTATTATACTCACGTCCCACACCTTGTCACATAGCAACCACGCCACATAATTAATAGCCACCAAAGGTAGAATTGGGGTATTTAAGGGCTGTCAGTTGTATACCTTTCATATAAGTTCATCCATCATGTGGCTATTCAGAAAATGAAAATGGATAAAAAATTCATGGGCCGCTTGTCATGAATTGATGGAAACCCGCAAATATGATGTGGTCTAATGAAAAAGTGCTATATGCGTTTGTTAGATGTGAAGAGTGAAAATCTCGTTGTTTCATTTCAGGCAAAGAAACATTTAGTTTCATTACATTTTGACAAATGCAAGCAACACTTTTTCAATAGCCTTACTAGGGTTACATGCGATCTACATCTTAGGCTACCATGACATAGGCCCGAGTAGAGAACATGTGGTACTAACGCACAGTTGGTTTGAGCAAAAATCTAATTTACTGATATGGAAAGGGGCCTGTTGCAGTTCTGATCCATTTATTTGGGGCAGCAGAGCCTTACTCAGAGAGAGAGAGAGAGAGTACATGGTGAAGATTGGTCATCCTGTGGTACCATCGGACGCGTATGGTGTTACCGCCTTCATCTGCCTCATATCCTACATGTAGAGGTTGATGTACGTCTCCCACAAAATGGGCCAGGAACATCAAGCTCTCTGTCAAGTTATCTGATGCAATAGGTCCATAACAAAAGGTCCACTTCAATCAAAAGAAGAAGAGGCATTAAACAAGACCCCCACGGTTTTGGTGCATGGTCGAGTTTCTTACACTGAACTGATGAGTCTCCATAGGACTCTAATTGTGAAGTGTAGTTGTTGATTGCTCCAACCACGCACATATCATCCACTCCTTTGGAATTGTGGCAATCCCCTTTGTTTTCATGACAAAATGAAACCCAATAAATACAGGATCATGTATATATGTGTGTGTGTGTGTGTATATATATATATCTGTGTGTGTGTGTGTGTGGATATAAGGGTGGTAATGGGGCCTGGCCTGCCCTCTAGCCCAGGGCCTGTTTGGATTACCGATTACAGCTTTAATGTGTAATAATTTTGGAAGTAAATTTGAGCATTTGCCATATGCCATGAAGAAATAAAGAGAAATAGAGAGATTGTCGTAGAAATTCTGTATTTCAATGTGTATTGTATCGGAGGAAAAACACCCTCTTTATAGTATGATTACAACTTATTAAAAGTAAATATGCATAGTTGTAAGAAAGATCTTAGGTGCTAAATATAGGATATTACATAGCTAGAGAGAATATTACATAGCTGGAGATTTACAATCTAATATACCTCCTCAAACTCGAGATGATGAAGTCAACTTGAGTTTGGAGATGAGACTTCTTGAAAATATTGGCAAGTTGATCCTCGGAGGAGATGAATCGAATATGTAGTGTACCCTCCTGAAGGTGGTGCCAAATGAAGTGGCAGTCAATCTCGATATGCTTGGTCCGTTCATGAAAAATATCATTGTGAGCAATCTGAATGGCGCTCAGATTATCACAATAAAGAGGGGAACTAGTCGGCTGAAAAACACCCATGTCTGTCAAAAGTCATCATAGCTACAAAAGTTCAGTTGTAGTATCAGCAATTGCATTGTACTCAGCCTTAGTACTGGATTGGGCAACAACAGTCTGTTTCTTACTATTCTAAGAAATGAGAGAAGTACCAAGTAAGAAAAAATAACTCATAGTGGAGTGACGATTGGTAGGATCACCAGCCCAGTCAACATCAGAATAAGAGCGGAGCTCCAAAGATAAGTGCGATGAAAAGTGAAGACCATGAAACAAAGTCCCCTTGACATAGCGCAAGATACGAAGAGCGGCTGCATAGTGAGTAGAGCGTGGTGCACTCATAAACTGTCTAACCAAGTGAACAACGTACGAAATGTCTGAGTGAATAACTGTGAGATAGATGAGACTATCAACCAATTGCCTATACAGAGTAGCATCTGGAAGAGATTCACTGTCAGTAGCGAGAAGCTTAATATTATATTCAAGAGGAGAAGTGCATGTTTTGCTGTCAGTCAAGCCTACTTTTGAAAGCAAGTTAGAAGCATACTTAGCCTGAGATAGATAATAACCATGTGAACTGGAAGTTACCTTAAGACCAAGGAAGTAGTTAAGTTGCCCTAAGCCCTTCATCTCAAAATTCTGACTCAGAATGTGCTGAAGATCACGAATACTAGAGAGATCATCCCCTATAATGATCATGTCATCAACATAAAGAAGGATAAGAATAGTACTAGCACTAGTAGTCCGCAGAAACAGTGCAGAGTCATATGCACTAGGGACAAAGCCCTGTTGAGCAACAACAGAACTAAATTTGGCAAACCAGGCTCGATGGGCCTGTTTTAGACCATAAAGAGCACGATAAAGATGACAAACTTTGTGAGGAGGATGATCATAACCGGGTAGAGGATGCATATAGACTTCCTTAATAAGATTGCCATTTAAGAAGGCATTTTTGACATCCATCTGAAAAAGTTACCAATGACGCACAATAGCTACTGCAAGTAAAGATCTAATAGAGGTAAGTCGAGCAACAGGAGCAAAAGTCTCCTCATAGTCAATACCATACTCCTGAAGGAAACCCTTCGCAACAAGGTAAGCTTTGTATCGTTCCACTGATCCATCTGTCCGATTCTTAATTTTGTAAACCCACTTACAACTAACTATAGACTTTCCGGAAGACAAATCCGCCGGGTCCCAAGTATGAGTTTTGGTAAAAGCATCTAGTTTATTAAACATAGCTTTTTGCCAAAGAGGGTCAGTACTAGCCTCACGATAAGTATGTGATTCGTGAAAAGTGACAATGGCATAAAAACAATGATAGTCTTGAAGATGAGGAGGGGCTCTTATTATAGTGGAGTGGCGAAGTGCAGGTACCTGGACAGGCTCAGAGGCATTTGATGTAGCAGGAGGATCAGCAAACGTGTCAGTTGGATCATGAGCAGTCATAGAACGAACGTCTGAGGAGCTTAACATCTCTGCAAAGGGGTGAAATACTAAAGTAATAGATGGATCAGTAAAAATAGGAGTATAACTAGAAGAGGATTGTGGAAAAGGAGAAAGACTCGTAAACATCTTATGCTCCTAAAACTCCACATGACAAGAAATACGAAGACGTTTGGTTATGGGATCATAGCAACGATAACCTTTCTTAGTGAGATCATAACCAAGAAGGCAACAGAGTCTGGATCGTGGTTCTAGTTTAGTTCGTTTATGTGTAGGAAGAGTGACAAAACAAACACAATCAAAAACTCGAAGCAAGGAATAATTAGGGACTATACCATGAAGAAGCTCAAAAGGAGTTTTATTGTGGATGGTAGGTGAGGGAACACGATTGATAATGTAGACAACAGTGAGAGCAGCTTCACCTCAAAAGCGTTCTAGAAGAGAAGCAGGGATGAGAAGTGCTCTTACCACATCTAGAATATGACGATGTTTACATTCTACTCGACCATTCTTTTGAGAAGTGTATGTACAAGAATGATGAGAAACTGTTCCATTTTGTTGTAAAAGGGTAAGAAAAGATTTATCTTTATATTCCATAGCATTATCTGAACGAAAAGTTTTAATGGTACAAGAAAGTTGAGTATGTACCATTTTGTGAAAATTATGGTAAACATTTGTGAGTTCAGACCGATGTCGTAAAAGATAAATTCAAGTATAATGACTGTAATCATTTACAAAGATAACAAAATACCGAGATCCCTCCTCAGTCGGAATCGGGACGGGACTCCAAATATCAGAATGGACTAAGTCAAGAGGTGCAGAAGAAAAAGATTCACTTTTATTAAAGGACAAATGTGTTTGTTTTCCACGACGACATGAAACACAATCAAATGACTGAAAATTAACTGATCCTATATGACCCTGAGAGGCCAAGAACTGGACACGTGGAAGCAAGGCATGACCCAATCAGGCATGCCATAAACTCGAACTGACGGTGAAGAAGAGAAGCTCGAGTAGATTCAAAATCATCTTGAAGAGCCATCATAAAGTGCATAAACTTCCGTCGATTAAGCCAAGTGGCAAACGTTTGAATGTCTTTAGAAAATTCTAACTTAGGGTCTGCGGCAGATAATTGTTCCCAAAGATGATTAGGTTGAGAATAAAAATCAGCAATAAACTAACCTTGGTCTTGAAGCATCTAATAGAGTTTAGCTTCCAATTGAAACTTCAATGAAGCATCAAAAGTACAGTTGTATCTTTTTACCAGAAAGTACCAAGAAACTTTAACATTCCCAAGTCGTGGAAGAAAACTATTGATGTATGGAACGGAAGTGTTGATGGACCAAGACAGAATTTTGTAGTGAATACTGTCTCATTCTTTCCGACGAGATGCAAAGGTATCGTCTTTCTCACCGTCTCTCGGCGTAGGTTGTGGGACTGCTCCAGTAACATAACGCCATAGCCGACGTCCTTTTAAAAAGACTTCCATATTCTGAGCCTATAGACTATAATTGGATCCATCCAATATAAGATCAATAGGACGGATAATTGAATCAAGACTCGAGGCAGATAGAGACACATTGAAAGTGGCGAAAAAGAACTCCAAACAATCGCTACCTTCACACAGAGAAAGTACCGAAAATTCGTTGAAGAAAAAAGAAATAATTTTATAGGCCACAAGAGTGTAGCTCTGATACCATGAAGAAATAAAGAGAAAGAGAGAGATTGTCGTAGAAATTCTGTATTTCAATGTGTATTGTATTGGAGGAAAAACACCCTCTTTATAGTATGATTACAACCTATTGATAGTAAATATGTATAGTTGTAAGAAAGATCCTAGGTGCTAAATATAGGATATTACATAACTAGAAAGAATATTACATAACTGGAGATTTATAATCTAATATAACAAGATCACACAAAGTATGGTAACACGATCACACAATATTCTAACATGTCATATCACTCTCATAGCTCCACTTCTGATCATAGTTAGATACATGTGGATTTAAATTTTTTCTTTTGTTATACTTGTACTCACTGTCCATTTTATAATATCATTTTTGGGCATGACCCCAAAAATGAGAAAGATCCAAAGCTCAACTGGACCATAACATATAGAGAGCAGGGACAATGACGCCCACCATTGAAACTTTCCTATAGCTCACCTTAATGTTTATTCGCCATCCAACTTGTTCATAAGGCTGCATAGAATGAAGGGAAAACACAAATATCAATTTCATCCAACACTTCCATATATAAATCATAAGAAGTTTTCAATGGAAGGCATTCAATCCCCGCTGCTTTCCATGGTATGGTTCATTTCTGCTTTGTATTTTTCTTAATTTTTTTACTCATCTCATCAAATAATACTGTAAGATAGATATATGGTATGGACATAATACATACATGCATCATGGTGGTACATGCAAAACTATACCTCTTTATCAAGAGAGCCCATCTTGATGTATGTATCATGTATCCATGCTGTTCAGCCATTTTTCCTTATCATTTTAGGCATCATGCAAAAAAAAAGAAGTGGATCCAATTATCGGGTGAACTATATCATAAGAAACAATGATGATTGGCCATTAATGGGCCACAAAAGTTTTGGATCAAGCTGATATTTGTTTTCTCCCTTTATTCGGGCTTATGCGACCTTATCACCAGATTAGATGGTAAATAAACACTACATAAACATTAATGTGCACCCTAAAATGTTTTTAAAGATAGGATGGTCAATCTCTACCGTTTCTTATGGTATGGTCCACTTGATAATTGGATCTGCTTTTTTTTTTGGATAATGCCCCAGATAATATGGAAAAACAGATGGATGACATGGATGCATAATATAGACATAAAGGTGGGCCCATGGTAACCCCACGGCAAGCTATGTATGTCTGGGGTGAGGCAGGGTCCGACCTAACGTACATTGGCCAACTCGTCTGAACGATGATCATGACTAGACAACGGGCCTCTATTCAGTGAACGACATGAGTTTTCCAACGCACCAACCAAACAGGTCCTCAGCCCTAACTTTTTTCCTTCCAGGGTAAATCGCAGCCGTCCTCATTGCTGCTCTTTCTGGACTTGGGAAAGTTAGAATTACTATACGTATAAAAGGTGGAACCGTAATGAGAATGGCCCACTTAAAAACCGCTCCCGTTTTGCCATATAAATCCTTGGTACTCACTATATTTGTAAATAACCCCCTACTTTTTACATATTTGTGCAAAAAACCTTACATATAGGCTTTTTTGTGATTATTTTTTTCTTTTGGGATAAAGGTGGGAGCCTAGCTACCACTTAAAATTTCGTTGAATTGGCAAAATATCTAAACAATGCTCAGGCGCCGCTACAAAAAAACACGGTATCACATGTCCTTTGCCTCAACGGCTTTGATTGAAATGATAGAAGAGGAGGAAAACAAGGCAAGCACAACCGGTAAGACACGGAGCAAAATGGCCGGGCCCGAATCTAGACAGAAACAAAAACACCAACATCAAACGACTGACTGCATCAGAACAGAGCTCATAAGGGCAGCACGATGCATCCAACCGCAGTTAGGTTTTGACTTAACCCTGGTTGGGTTATGTGTAAAAGGTTGATTTAACCCTACTAAAGAAGTTCTGCTAACTCTAAATGCACGTGGGATCCATTTCGTACCTAAGGTACACCTCATCATACCCGGTTTGGCTACTGGTTAGTGTTTTGTGGGTCCTACCATAATGTATAATGTTTCATCCACACTAATCTATTTTTTTCAAATCATTTTATAACATGATTTTAAAAATAAGATAGATCCAAATTTCAAATGGACCATGTCATAGAAATACGCATTGATTGATTGTCCACCATTAAAAACATTTTAAGGGCCACAAAAGTTTTGTATCAGGCTGATTTTTTATTTTTTATTTTCCTTCATAGCAGTTTGTATAACCTAATCATCAAGTTGGATGTCAAATAAGCATTGCAGTGGCTTTAGAAGGTTTTTTTTTTTTTTTTTAATGGTAGACCATCAATTACAATTGTTTTCTTATCAAGGTGGTCCATTGATATTTAAAGCCACCTCATTTTTTAAATCAAGCGCTGAAATGATATGCAAGAATGAATGGATTGTATGGATAAAACACATCATGGTGGAACCCACATGACGAATGACAGCATCTCTAACCAAACTGCGTACTTCAGTATCATATCATAAACAAACAAATGGCTAGAAAATTACAATACATAAATGCCACATGGGCTTCACATTGCATCTATCTAATCATAAAAATATTATGTAGAAGGTGTGTAGGGGCAAAACAGTCATTTACACAGCTAACAACTATATCGTAAACGTCACAAACTAACGGAACCGAACCATGGTTTTCATCTGCGCAAAAATACACAAAATGTTGGGTGGTTATTTACATATACTGTAAAGGCAAGGGGTTTTATTGAATAGAAAAGATACAGGGGGTTTTATCCAAACAGCAAAAAATGACGGTCCAAAAGAAATAAAAAAGCACCAACATCCTATATTCAATGCAAAAAATGATGTCTTTGAAGAAAGAAGAAGATGAACAGTCTATATTCTACGTATGGGCCCGCCCCACCTGATGGTCAGACCTCATGGATTTTTTAAGAACGAAATGTTCAAGATGTGACCCATCTGATGAGTGGAACAGATCCCTCTGTGACATACCTACATTCAATACTCCACATACATGTGTAGCCCACCTGATCTGACTCGATCAGATCCGACTCGAACTGAACCGAACGGCGGAGTCAGGTTCAGATCGAGTAGCATATCCGAATACCGACTGAGCTGAGTTCAGGTTTCTCAGTTACTCGACTCGATCGGACTCGGCCCGATCGGAAACCTGACTCAATTTAGTATCGAGTGGTGTGTAAGGTAACTTTTTTACTTTCCATCTCTACCTTAACCGTACCCACACCTCTCCCTCTCTCTCTCTCTCACTTCCTCCCTCCACCCGTCCGACGGCAGCAATCCACCCGTCCGGCGGCAGCAATCCGCCCATTTTAGGTAAAATAAAATTATTTATTTATATATTTTTTTTTTCTGCGGTGGTCTAGGCTCGTTGTGGTGTTCCGGGCGCTGGCTGTGGTGGTCCACGCGCCTGCCATTGACCCGATCCAAATCGTAGCCAACCCAATCCAACTCGGTATCTCTGACCGAGTCGGACTTGGTTCAGGTCAGCGCAGGCCGGAACTGGTTCGGATCATGTCAGGCCTGCTGGACTCGATCTCGAGTCAAGGATCTGACAAAACCAGATCGAGTTGAGTTGGACCTAACTCGGTCCAACTCCACTCGATGCCCACCTCTAATGGCTAGACAGGCCTAAATTATAGGTTAGTAATATTCAATGTGGGACCCACCTGATGAGTGGGCCAGTTCACTCTTTGTTGCATCTTCCTGCTAAAGAAAAGCTATCTAGGTAATGTTCAATGTGGGACCCACCTGATGAGTGGGCCAGTTCACTCTCTTGTTGCATCTTCCTGTTAAAGAAAAACTATCTGGTGGAGGAATCTAAATTACAAAAGAAATCTAACGTACTCTTAGACTGAAAGGTGCAGACCCCTGGCGTATTTGCGTAGTGCAACGGACTTGACCATCGGTACCGGAACCGCACCTCGTCTGCCCATGAACACACCTCTGAAAGTTCGCCTCCTGCGGCCCCTGGAAGAAGATCGAGAACCGCTGCTGATGCATCCTCCGTCAGTCGTTGCTGCATAGATAAATGTACACATGCACCATTACCTCACAATTTTTCTAATGATGATTAATCAACCGCATGATCGCAGCATATATGTACGTCAATCTGGACCATCCAACTTATGGGGCCCATTGATATGTCCTTCTCATCAAAATAAATGATTAAAATTGACTCTGATAAGTGCGAATTTTGGGCTTTGATCAATACACAGTGGCCCCAATAATTTGGACGGTCAAGATTGTGGTAGTCACTAGTTTATAATGAAAAAGCTAATGAGATGGAAGAAAATCACCTGTGCTATCTTGCAGACCATGGAATGGCCCTCCTTACCCCAACCATCTATGAATGGAGTTGCACCGAGAGCTATCAAAAGCACTTGAAGGAATACAACCGAGCCCATATCCTCTCTCTCTCTCTCTCTCTCTCTCTCTCTCTCTCTCTCTCTCTCTCTCTCTCTCTCTCTCTCTCTCTCTCTCTCTCTCTCTCTCTCTCTCTCTTCTTCTTTACCTTGACTCTTCTCCTACCACCGATATTTATATGCTGGCGTTGAAACGTTGTACCTTCCGGTTTTAAATTTGTCCGAGTGGGCTCGTGGTTTGATGATCCAAGCCATTGATATAAACAATGGCCCCACTATTAAGATCATCTAATGCGAAAATAAGGATGGTCCATATATTCTTCAGGCAGATCACACCGTCAATTCAATGGACAGGTGTGGCCCACCTAATGAATGGATTGATTTTTAAGACAGGTTTATTGTCATGGTGGGGCCACACTTTGGATAAGTGAGATGTCTTATCCCTGCGACGCATTGGGGATGTATTTCCACTAACATAGCGGGCATAAGACGACAATTAATTCGGTGGTACTGAGAACGACTAAACTGAGACCTCATAGAAGAGAAATTTCCAACTGTACGACCACTATATGGCCCACCAACCTTTTTAAGCTTCGAAAAATAAGCCTCTGTTGTACGGACATATCTGCACATGACGAAAATGCCCCTGCACTTAAAATTTCACTACATGCAATCCCTTACACGCAAATACACGTCCGAACTCTACCTGCCATCCCTATTTCTTATTTTCACCTTTTTTTTTTTCATGAAATCTCATACAATCTCCATAGAATCCCCGTCCAATTATAACATTACATCTTCCATCATCCATTCTACTCAAAGTTAACGGCTTTTCGTTTTTGAGAGGACGTGGATGCATTGATAAATGTGAGATCCTGAACACTTTCTTTGAAAAATGTATTTTACGTCAACATACTCTTATTATTCTTCTCAAATAGGATTTTACTGGTACGGCGGCGGCCGCACGAGTTAAGGATGTTTAAATTTTTAACAAATTATGTAGAAGTTTGTAGTCAATTTCACGTGTCAATTTCATGCATTGCTAAGTCAATTTTACGTGGTTATCCAATAAACTTTAAGAAGTTTGCAGTCAATTTGACGAAGTTTTATGGTCAATTTCACTTAGCGCATGTTTGATTTTCTCAAGTAAATGTAAATGCAGTGGAAATGGGCAATAATTATTTCCCTGGATAATTACCTTCGACGAGACTGCCAAATATAACTGGAGCCCACTATGATGTAAGTGGATTATCCACATCGTCCATCCATCATGCCAACTGAATTTAGGGCATGAGCCAAAAAATGAGATAGATTCAAAGTTCAAGTGGACCACACCACAATAAAAATGTAATCAAACACTTATTGTTAAAAACTTCTTAGAGCCACTATTTACTTTAGTGTGGGCTACTTGAATATTGGATTTTTCTCATTTTTTAGCTCATGCCTCAAAATGCTATGGTAAAACGGATGAACGATGCGGATGTCATATACTTAACGGTGTGGCATATAAATTTATGCTAGTCATTTTGGACCCATTGTTCAAAGCAGGAATACGCTGCTATTTTCAAACAGGTGAAATTGTTATAATTGGTTATTTACAGGTATTTATATTCTCTTTGGAAAATCAAACAAGCCTTTAGTTCCCGGTCAATTTATTGAATTGATCGGTCAACTTCATGCACTACTTGGTCAAGTTCATGCATTTTACCTTCAAATTGTAGTGCATTTTTGTAATACGAGCGTAAAATTTGTAGTGCCTTTTTTGTAATACGACTGTGAATGTTATATATTGAATACATTTATTGCTTTCTTTAAAATTAGGAATTTCATATCACTACGATTTAAATTTCACGGTCAATAAGACATTCATTTCACGGTCAATTTTATGTACTTCACGGTCAATTCCATTCACTTCATGGTCAATTCCATGCATTTCATGTACGGTTGATTTCATGCGAGTCCTCTTCACTTCACAGTCAATTCCATGCATTTCATGGTCAATTCTCTTCACTTCACAGTCAATTCAGTGCATTTCATGGTCAATTCTCTTTACTTCACAGTCAATGCAATGCATTTCACGGTCAATTCCATGCATTTCACGGTTAATTTCATGGATTCTCCTTCACTTCACGGTCAATTCAATGCATTTCACGGTCAATTCCCTTCATTTCACGGTCAATGCAATGCATTTCATGGTCAATTCCATGCATTTCACAGTTAATTCCAAGGATTACCCTTCACTTCATGATCAATTCTATGCATTTCACAGTCAATTTCCTTCACGGTCAATTCCATGCATTTCACAGTCAATTCCCTTTACTTCACGATCAATTTCATACATTTCACGGTCATTTCCCTTCACTTCACTTAGAAAATTTGATCGATAAGTCAGTCATATTCGAGCTAGTACAATGGTGTATTTCCTACTACTTGGTCAAATCCACCTTATACATGTGAATACTAAATGAGTTATATTATTGTGTTTGTTTTCAGAAAAAGGCATCGATAATGATCTTATGCTCATATGGTGAGGAGTTATTAACTGAAAACAATTGATACACGTACAAGGGCGGATACTCGAAAACTACTGTTGTGGGCGTTGACACTACATATGATGAGCTTCTATCGAAAATGTATAGGATTGCAAAGAGTAGACCTGAGGATTATGATATTAGGTTGAAAGCATTGTATCCTTACATAAATGAATCAGTCCCTCTGATTGTAATTGAAGATGATGAAGATGTGAAAATGTTGTTGACAGCATAGTTGAAGTATTTGGATCACTATATCCCTTTATTCATCGAGACAATGGAGCACGTTAACCAGGCAATACCAGATGACCCGGTGACTTTCAGTGGTTTCGAACATGACACCCCAGCAGTAGGAAGTTTGGGTGAGGAACATATCTTAAAAGTTAAAGTAAAGGCATTACCTTCACATGTTCCTCTAAGCAACACCCCAGTCCCGAGCTGGCTCAGACATCAAACTTCATTACAAGTCAAGTGAGGGCGTCAGTTGACATGAACCTCATAAGTGAATATACAACATCACCTTCATTCACAAAAGTAAATTTGGCCTCAACATCTAACTCCATCAACGTAAGTGGAAGCGACATTCCATTACCGGAGCAGGCTAAAACATCGGACTTCACCACCGTCGTTCCTATCGTGCCTTTTGAGGATGCTGGTTTCACCAATGTAAACCTGTCATTGTATTCATATCCACTTGATGACCTGATTGATATAGCTGTTGGCTAAACATTTAAGGACAAGAACCGGTGTAAGAATGTTTTGAGTCAATTTGCAATTCGCAACAACTTTCAATACAAGGTCCTGTATTCCACATCTAAGAAATTCACCATAGTGTGTATGGAAGATAAGTGTGATTGGGGGGTACACGCATCTAGGGTGAATGATGTGGAGATTTTCATGATTAAGATGTACACGTCCACGCATACATGTGGAATGTCATACATGAAGAGTGATCATTGGCAAGCAAGCAGTAAGCTAGCCAATGAACTGGCTGTCAATCGCATTGAGCAACGGCTGGGATTAAGGCCGAAGGACATTATATTAGCACTGCAAGAAAACTATAATATTCTTATTAACTATAAGAAGGCATGACGCGCTAAAGAAATTGCAATCAATTGCGTAATGGGGTCTTATGAAGAATCTTACAAAGAACTCCCGATGTACTTGCATGAGTTGAAGATGGCGAACGCGGAGACAGTGACCGTCCTACTTGCAGATCAACAAACTGAGAGGTTTGAGAGATGTTTTGTTGCGCTCAGACAGTGCATCAGAAGTTTTCGAATATGTCTGTGAAGGGTCTTGGCTGTTGACGGGACGCATCTAAAAGGTAAGTACAAGGGTGTTCTGTTCATCGCTATGGCTTTGGATGGTGACAATCATATCTTTCCAGTCATTTTTGGTGTCTGTTGAAGGTCAAATATTACATATCAGACCCCAGTTATTTCCTACATTTACGAACATGACACTATTTAATAGCCTATTTTAATCATGTTTGTGTCGCAAGGTGACTTTAGGAGCTTGGACTGAAAAAGATGCTAAAAGTATAGATTTAACGCTTAGGAATTCACCAAGGCCATGGACGGACTCCAGGGGACCGAGATCGATGAATTTACCTGCCAGAGATTCGAGAAAACGGATAAACCAAAGTTCAAGTGGCCTGAAAATCATCTAGAATGCAAGATCACAGGGTTCCCACTATTTGTTCAGCTTAAAACTTCATACATGGCCTGAGGACCATAAATTAACCGTACACGTCGAATTTCATCCATTAGATCCATGTGGAAGTGGCCCAACAGAGAGATCAGAGGGTGTTAGCCATTAAAGCACATTTTGGCAATCCATAAGCGATCAAGGTTCAAAATTACGTGTTAGAAAGAGCGTGAAAAATAACAAGCTCTGGTGAAATTTTATTTCATTTAAACGGTGCAATCAGGAGATACGGACAACTAAAGTTATAACAAAAGAGAAGGGCAAATTTGTAAATACATGTGCATGGCATCACGTAAGCAGATTGGAATTTTAACGTTGAATGTTGTCCACACATCGGTTAAGCGTGTGGCCCACCCTGAAGTAGGATCTACTTTAAACTGGAGGCCATGGGCCAACATTAGGTACAGGAGATGATGGAGGAAGTGGATTTCTGGGACAGGCATTGCAGTGGACCCCACCTATTTTTTATACAAACCATCCAAATAGGTGACGAAAACGTCCAGTGATGGAAGTGGTCCGATTGGGTTTTGACAGTGGGCCCCACCCATCATCCCTTTTCATGATCTGGACCGTCCAATATGTCCTAGAAGGGGGGTTTGACCCTTGCCTAAGCGTCTTTTTGACCTAAACAAGTGAACTCGTGAATATCCCATCCAAATATAGGATGAACGGTAGAAGCACAAGTCCCTTGGGTCGCACTGAATCCAATCTAAAACTTTCATATCAGAATTTTTTTTCGTGCTGCATCCAATGGACGGGTTGGATTCCTCTGGAAATCTTGATCTTGGGCCCACCAACTACTACAAAGTTGAGGTTTTCATAGCAGGCGTGATCCAAAAGTAGCTGATGCAACACGGCAAGACTGCAGGCCATTCAGTGATCAAGATCCAGATCGTGGCTATGATCTGGACCGTTTAAAGCCACCCCAGGGGACCACCGTTCAAGCTCAAGGAGCCTGAATGGCTTGGATCAAGAAGGTCATGGGCCGATAGTGCTGAAAAAAATGAAAGAGAGTTGCTGCATAACTCTTTGCGTAGGCTCTTCCACCGACTCCATCTTCCGACTGTTGTTGCTGTGTAGGCAAGGTCAGTTCCTTGCAACAGACCTTCCTACTATCCCTTCCAGCTATAAAGAGAGAGAGAGAGCTAGACGTGGGGGGTTAACCATGGTTGGGGCGTCAGGAGTAGAGAGAGAGAGTAATTTAGTTGTTTTTTCTTATTTATTTAATTTTTTTATTTTTGTTTGTTTTGTTTTTAGTATACTTTTTAAGAGATTAAGCCTAATCATGTCTATGGCAGGCTGAACCTCTTATCTAGGGCTAAGAGGTGAAGCTTGTATCGTAATTATAACATCCCGAAAATCGGGGGTCGAGCATAAACTCAGCTCCCGAGTTCCAGAACATCACTTATGCAGCATTTTTTATGATGGATGAATGTTGTCAGTATTAGGGTATAAAACATGAGGTAGATTAAACCAAAACAGCATATCATACTTCAGAGACAGTTAAATTATGCGAGCGGAAGACTGTGATAGTATATATAACATATATAGATTGTTATAAGTCTCCAGAGTGTGAACATGTTACCAGGTTAAATATATACATGTATACTCCAAAAATGAACAAAAAGAAGATATATAAGTGTTTAAATAAAAGGCAAAGTACCAAGTGTATTGGCATCTAAACAATAACCCTGTAAACCCCATCGATCAGAACCTGCATATAGGAGAAATCCTCCTCATCATCATCAAGTCTGGCTTTGCTTCGCAAGAAACGTCGTCATCTGAAACTCAAATAAGGACTGGTTGGTGTGGCCAACACCGTCCCGTAACGTGGGAGTGAGTGATCAACTCAGTGGAAGCTATATACAGCAAAGGTTAACATGTTATCAATCCAATCAAGCAGTAATGATAAGGCAGTACAATCAAACAGGTCCTAGATACTCTTGTTAATGCAAGGATGATATGAAGAATGATGCATTCCCTCACCACAATCCCCTCTGCGACATCATCTAACGATCGCGACATGACTCACTTCTTCATTGCTCTATCACCAACACCGTTAGCACATGCAATGCGGTGTTATGAATATGCTTACAAAGTTCTTATTAGTCCTTTTCATACAGCAGGATTGGGAAGCTAAGGTACCTCCCTTGTAGCATTACCCAAATGGTGATCCATTCTCGGGTCGTCAGTCCGAGATAATCTCATACGATGTTACGGCTCTAGGTCACTGCAAGGGCTGTCAGGGCTGTTGTGCGCAATCGTTGCTCCTCTCCCCCATCACCTTATCAATACAGGCCTAGTTATATCCCACATACTGTAACAAGACTCGTCGTCCTTATGCACTATTAGGATATACTCGAGGTCACTATAAATGGCTCGTCACCAATCAGAGTAGGCCGACAGTAAGAATATAATGTCTCATACCACCATAATCTGCTCACGAGTATAGGTGCTCACTGGTCACTACAAAGGGCTCGTCACCAATCAATGTAGGCTGACAGCACGAATATAGTGTCCCATACCATCATAATCGGCTCATGAGTCTTAGCGGATCGAGGTACCAAGGTTAGAGGGACTTTTCACTGGTAAGTTTGGTACTTTAGGTTCAAGCAGTAGCAACCAAACATGGTGAACAAACATCGGTCAATTGGGTTAGTTGATAAGCTCAACTAGGCCAAACGCACGTTGAGTTGAACGGCATGGGATGCATAAGCACTCCGTGTGGCCTAACCACTGCCGAACACCTCAAGCACTACTCAGATTCGCTAAACTCATCCTACGTGGCGAACAACTTCAACCACCATTTGGAGTACACTTACCGATTACCTGGACTGTAGTACAGCCCCAAGCACAAACAATTTCAATAACAGGCATGTGATTCATATCCTACAATCATATAAGCGATAGAACAATTTCCTGTAGTAGAAATGGTATGAAACCATCTAGCGTATATGCTTAGACTTTAGAGTACAGCTAGTGAGTTACAGACTAGGCTACTAGTTGTGTTAAGTAGTGTAAAGCCTGTATATGCTAAGGAATAGTAGGTTAGATTTGGTTGGAGTGGAACTTCATTCCTTCGATAGATCCCTGTAATACTCAGAGGCGTCTTTAGTCACTCTTAGGAAAGCTATTTCGATTTAGAGACTATTCATGCATAGGGAAACTTGTATATTCTTCGAATTGGACTTAGGTCAAACCAGCACACCCCTTAGAATTGTCATCCTAAGGACTTATTGCAATCGGGAACGTGGAGTAAAGGAACTATATATAAGCGATGTATTCGCGGTTTGAATTGCATTCTTAATCCTAGTAGTTACCAATAGATCCAATGCTCTGATCAAGCAGAAGATCGGCATCGACTAGGATTAAGGATTGATACGATAAATTTTTTATCCTAGCTAGATAGAAAGTCTACGTATCCGGCTCAGACCCACTACACACCTTTTCTTCCGTGTTGACCTGACCACTTACAACCAAAAGTTATTACTTTGCCTTTGAGAAATGTCGAGAACTTATAGCCAGTAGAGAATTAAACATCTTGCCACCAACTCACACCTACCCCTGAACTCAACCACAATAGAGATTAGGCTTATTTTTACAACCATAGGTACCAATTCCATAGAACGCATCATTAACAAAGGAAGACCAATGTAGCGAGAGATTGCTTCCCCATTTCATGTCAAGGATTCTGACATACGGATCGAGACATAGGTTCTTAACCCTTGATAGTAGACATAAATTTTTAAGAGGGGTAGAACCTTATGAGCCCAATCAGAGTTGTGCAGTGGAAGCGTGGTTGGCCCTTTTCCCACTGGCCCAAGATCGAAAGAAATTCAGGAAAACAATTAGGGCTTAAGTGTTGAACCCATTCATATTAAATCATAGGCCTAGTAGTGGGAGCGGGCGAAGGTCAGTGTATCTATAAACCTACTCGTTAAGTACGAGCATAATAGAAGCCTTGGCCGATTCTGTACGATTAGAAGCCCCTTAGGACACTCTATTCGAGTGTTTATTAATCCCTACCTTGGACATAAATTCAGACGAGGACTCTCCTAGATAGGATGATCAAGACCCAAAGCTCAACCCTATTAATAGGGCTTTTGAACCTTTTAGTGATTGGCTTTCCCTAAGTTTTTAGAGTGATCGGATTACGGAGTTATTGAAATGCACAAATGCGAAACATTCGCGGCTTGACCCAATTCTCAATCCTGGCAGACTACCAATGGACTCACTGTTTGACCGAGCAGAAGACCAGGATCCACCAGGATTAGGAAGGGATACAAAGTTGTCTACCCTGGTCAGGCAAACATTCGACGTATCAGGATCAAGCCCACTACAACCGTCTTTCCGTATTGGTCGACCATTGAACAAGCTTTTAGGCAAAAAGGAATAATAGAACCTGTACTCATTACCCTTAGCCAATTTCGGGGATAAAATTATTTTTAAGGGGGGTAGATTGTAACACCCTAGATTTTTATCAACCTAGAGTTAAGCGTCCTTAGGCAATGGGTCAACCATAACACCTTGGTAACCTCTTAAAACTCAATTCCAAAGCCAAAGAAATCATTTAGAACCTAACTCTTTATAAATCTAACGCGAATTAGCTGGCGTTATACTAGATTTCTTGCAAAATTAGCACCAACCACTTTAAATACGATCTGTAAGACCTAAAACCTCTAGAATTGTTAACGCTACGTTACCCTGAAATATAGGATCCAACTTTAAACCCAGTTACTCCTGGGAATGCTTTGTAACTTTGTATTGGTTCTATACCGCGCATCGAGAGTCCGATAGCTATGAACTTAGACCATTATGACCGCCTAGTTGGACTTGTCAATCACCTAGAAAATTAAGCCCAAAGGATGTGCTGAGACTATTTTATTGAGTCTGGAGTAAAGAGGGTAGGAAAATGAAGATTTTTAGAAAATTAATTATATTTTTATGAAATCTGGAATGGTTCACTTGCACGTTATTTTTAAGCGTTCTGACCGTTAGAATTCAACCCAAATTCACCCTCAGATCAGGATAGGTGGCCCTTACATGTCATAGTACTTGTAGCTCTGATCCAGTTCCCGTAACCGTTGAACTGAAACTGGTCTGCCATGGTCGATCTGAAAACCTGACCAGACTGAAAACTTAGCTTAACATAGATCTGATATTAGAGAGCTTAAGTCCGACCGCATTTAGTAACAGGACCTCCAGAAGTGCTCCGTTGGATCGGAACAGACCCGATTTGGTTATAACCTAAGTATACCTTGGCCCTGGGTCTAATTTGGTGAGTTTTTAGCCTATATAAGGGCCTTAAGCCCTCACTTTCTCCTCCCATACAAATTTAGGGAAAACCCTAGGAGAGAGAAGAGAGAAAAGGGAGAGAAAGCGAGAGAGAGAGTTGGAGTTTCTCCCAAGAATTCTACCCTGCCACTCCACGCGCTTCAACACTTCTACCGTATCGTTATTACGGCGTTTATAATTCCATTTTTTGGTAAGTGAAGCTAACCCTAACTTGTTTTGAAGCTTAGAATAGTTTCGATGATATTGTAGCTAACCTGTTTCATGCCTTAGGTAGCGTATCCGCCATTGACGAAGATTTATCATCTGAATCACCTCTTATATGCATTTTCTGGTTTAAGGTGCGGACTATATACGTTTAGGTTATGGTTTTCAAGACTTTCAATGTTAAGTAATGATTTATTCTTGCTTAGGATGTTATTTCACATGTATAAAGTGTTGTCTGTTTCATTTTTCAATTATACGTTAATTATGTTGAATATATTGTATTCCTCGTATTCATAGAAAATACCGTATACGTATAGAATTTGGATTTATGCTTAACATGATTATTTGCCGTGAACATATGCTTGTTACATATGTGACAACTCCTTAGCGAAAGGACTTGCCCTAAATCACGCCACGACCAAAATACGCTTTATACATTAAAGGGTGTAGCCCACGTGTTTGGTGTTCACTCCCCAAGTGCAGGGTTGTGATGTAGTAATAACTCGGTAAGACCGAGGTCGAATCCCAAGGGACTGAAACTGTACGTAATCTAAACTAACTAGAACTAGAATAAGGTAAAATCTAAACTATTTGTGATTTGAGGACTAATTGTGGAATTATTATCTAAAGCTTAGGAAATCAGAGATAAGGAAACTAGGGATTCAGAGGATCCACTTGTAGAGATCAGGGAGATCTTATGCCTGTTTCATGAATCATAGAAATTAACTGAACTGTCATTGATCTAGTTTTCAAGAGATGAAAGGTATATGAATTAGAATGGATTCCATCACCAAACCATGCCCAAGAGACTATGGCGAACAACAGAATTAAACTAATTACCAACCAATCACATGTATGAAGGTTAGGAAGGGTACCGTCATCCAACCATGCCCAGGAGACTATGGTGAACAACAGGGCTTCCTGACGTCATAAACATAAAAAGGAACAGGAAACATTCAAAGCCATCGCAGGCCTACTGTAATTTTAGTCACAACAGACCATTAAAGACTGAAAATATTCCTATTAATCAACTATCATCAAAACCAGTTCATAAATTAAATAGAAATCATAAAATAAACTCTCGCATCTTACTACAGGCTTCACCTCTTAGCCCTAGCTAAGAGGTTTAGCCAGCCATGAATGGGCTGGATCTCAGAGAAAAAAAATAAATAAAATAAATAAACTATAACCTTAAAGGAAAAACTCTTCCTCTCTCTCTCTCTGTTCCTCTATCCACGTTTTGCTCCTTTTCCACATCTCCAGCCGTGGATTCCTCTAACTCTCTTTATAGCAACTGCCAGGCGGTGGAGAAACAACAGTGTGCGTAGGTTGTTTCCGCAGCCAAGATGCGCCACAGGTGGAGCCGTTACGCTGACGATGATGGTGGGCCTACTTCGATGCTCTTTTGACAAATCCACTCCGTCTATTAGATTCACATCGAAGTTTTGGTCGGAGAGGAACTGTTTTGAACAGTTTCTGATGTGGCCCACCTAATCTTTCATTTCGCCATCCATTTCTGCGTTTAACGAAGATTCACGTGCGTACACGTGCACGGAGCCATAAGACGAGCTTGGCGAGGGTTATCGCTACACCCTTGATGTAATGGATGGTTCGGATCATCGAACCTGAAGATGAGTGAGATCCACAGCGCTTCGTCCGCAAGTTCAATGCGAAACAGAGCTTTCGCAAAAGTCTCTGACTGTTTTGTTAGCTCATCTATTGATGCCAGATGAAAAATCTACTCCGTCCATTGGTTTCGGCTCAAAATTTCATTCAGAAAAGACTGTTTTGGCTCGGATTAAGTGTGGCCCACAGAACTTTTCATTCTACTGTCCATTCTCTGTTTGGTCACGAAAAACATGTGTGTGCGCGCATGGGAATAGAAGGCGACCTTGGCGAGGGGTGTGGCCACCCTATGGATCATATAGACGGTCCGGATCATCCATTTGGATGATGGGTGGGCCCCACTAGGATCAACCGGTGGCTGCTTGTCCGTCCCTGTTATGTAGCAGCGGAAAACAGCAATTGCTGTTTGAAGAAGAGACGGTCAAAAGCAGTTTTGACTGTCATGGAATTGTAGTACACAGCTAGTGCACTTGTGCACTGTACACACACTACTCAAGATGGGCTCTATTATGATGTTTATGAGCAATCCAGTCCATCCATCTCGTAAATCAGATCTTTTTAACAGTTGGGACAAATTTTGAGGCATATACGGGTAGTAGGTGGGCTCCAGATGGATGATTTATGGGCTAATCTGGCTGTTGGGACACTTCCACAGGGATTAAATGGATGAAATTCGACGTGTACGGTTAATTTATGGTCCTCATCACATATATGAAGTTTCAAGTCAATTGGATGGTGGGAACCATGTGATCTTGCATTATGGACCAATTTCGACCCATCTTTAACGTGAACGGCCTGATTTCCTCAGATCCTTGGCTTGTAAATCCATTGATCTCATTTCTCTAGAGTCCGTCCCTTGCTCTGGTGAATTTGGAGCGTTAAATCCATGCATTTAGTATCTTATTTCGATCCAAGCTTATAAAGACACACTGCAACATAAACATGATAAAATGGGTCATTAGACAATATTATGTTCATAAATCCAAACAATATTTAGGGTCTAATATATAATATTTGACCCTCAACACAACCCCCAACCAGCATTTTGTTAGTCCCGAGCAAAATATGCGAAAAATAAGTTGAGACTTATATGAAATTTTCTGTAAAGCCGAATGATTTTTTTGAGAAATAATCCAGGCATTAGAATTCTACGATTCATGAATGTTGGGCATTACTTGCTCTTGGACTCAAGCGCACGGTAAACTTCCTAATGAGGTTCAAAGTATTAATCCATAAATCAGACAAATTCTGAACATTATGATCCGTGAGTGTATAGTGGAATCTCAACTAATTACATTAAGATTGAATTTGTTATTTCAGGATCTCATTGGTAACCAGCAAGAGAATTCATGATAACCAAACTTGCCTCATAAATTTCATCTTTTGATCTTTTTAACTTTTTATTTTTTCATTAATAGTCATGCCAAAAAGAGGAATCAAATCCTTATCAATAGGGAGCAAACCTATGGTGAAGATTAATTATCCAACCTTTTCAATTTTTATACCATGATGGCAAGATATTTCAGGCTGGTGCCTTTCATGCTCAGTGATTACCAAGTTAATCCTTCTATATGGAACTGAAATCGAAATGTGTAGGCGAGACGTGACATATGCAATTATGACTCAATCAATGTTTACAACCTCTGATCCTGGATTAATAACTTGATCTTAACTGCGAAATTTAATAGATACTGAATCCAAGAGTCCTAAATTATCAACATCACTTATCTTGAACTTCTAAATCAAGGGTATCCATCAAAATCACTTCGAATTCATAGAAATTTTCAGAAAAATTTTAAAATTTTTTCACAATTGTTGCTCAAGACCAAGAAAATACGGATTAAGAAGCCTAATCTCCCACCCCTAACCTAAAATCTACATTGTCCTCAATGTAAAAGATATGGGCATGCAATGCACATGAAATAACGAAAATAAAGTGATGGGAAGATAGTACCTGGATAACGAATCAAGAGAGATTTTCCACGAGATCACAGTATGGAAGCTGGTTAGCACGAGAGAAAAAGAAAAATAAAAATAACGAAAATAAAATCCTACCTATACCACTTTCGCAGGTGCTCTCGATTGCATTTAACGTATGCAAGAAGCCTTTAAACTCCTAGGTTACCCCTAGTGGACGAGTTGTAGTCTCGTGAGGGTTTATAGTAATGTTACCCACAAACATTGAAATGACTAACTATAAAACAATGTAATGGAATAAAAAGCTGGTAAACAACCAGAGAAATAAAGCATCTATCCTAGTCCTATGAAAGCGATAAACCTACCTATACCTCCATCAGACTAGGAGATCAGTCCTGGTAAACAGGAGCAGTCAGAGGCATGGACATGTCCTCTGAATCAAATGTCTCGACAAATGGCTTTAATCGATGTCCGTTTACTTTAAACTCCTTGCCATTGTCGGGATCTCTTATCTCGACGGCCCCATAAGGATAAGCAGTAACAACAATGTAAGGGCCGGTCCAACGAGATCGAAGCTTACCCGAAAAGAGGTGGAGTCGAGAATCGTACAAAAGGACTTTCTGACCTGGCGTGAATGATTTTCGTAGAATATGTTGATCATGAAACGTCTTCATCTTGTCCTTGTAAATTCTCGAGTTTTCGTACGCATCATTCCGGATTTCTTCAAGTTCATTCAACTGAAGTTTGCGTAGCGAGCCAGCGTTGTCCAGATTGAAATTTAGATTTTTGATCGCCCAATATGCTTTATGTTCCAATTCCATAGGCAAGTGACAGGCCTTCCCATATACAAGTCTAAAGGGAGATGTTCTAATAGGAGTTTTAAAAGCAGTACGGTACGCCCATAAGGCATCAGTCAATCGGATTGACCAATCCTTACGATCAGGGTTAACCATTTTCTTCAGGATATGTTTGATCTCTCTATTGAAAATCCCAGCTTGTCCACTTATCTGTGGATGGTATGGGGTACTCACCTTATGAGAGATACCGTATTTCTTCATTAAACTCTCTAATGGTCTATTACAAAAGTGGGAGCCCCCGTCACTAATGATGGCTCGAGGCGTTCCGAACCGCGATAAGATATTTTCTTTCAAAAATTTAATGACCGTTCGATGGTCATTTTTATGGCACAGAATTGCTTCGACCCATTTAGTGACATAGTCTACGGCGAGCAAAATATACAGATTTTTAAATGATTGAGGGAATGGTCCCATGAAATCAATGCCCCAGCAATCAAATACTTCAATGATAAGGATGAGATTCAAAGGCATCATATTTCGACGGGACAATGCTTCCAATTTTTGACAACGCTCACAAGCTTTGCAAAACTCATGAGTGTCCCTGAACATAGTGGGCCAGTAAAAGCCACACTGTAGAATCTTGGCCGTGGTCTTTTTAGAAGAAAAGTGACCACCACAGGCCTGTGAGTGACAGAAGGAGATGACACTCTGATGCTCATCGTCTGGCACACATCTCCTTAAGATTTGGTCTGGGCAATATTTAAACAAATATGGATCATCCCAGAAAAAGTTACGCACCTTGGTAAAGAATTTCTTCTTATCTTGTGATGTCCAGTGTGTCGGTATGACACCTGTAGCAAGATAATTAGCAATATCAGCGAACCAAGGTGAATGGGAGACTCTAAACAGTAGTTCATCAGGGAACATGTCATTGATATGAGTCGCCTCAAGGGAATCAGAGGTATTAAGGCGAGAAAGGCGATCAGCTACTACGTTCTCTACTCCCTTTTTGTCTTTAATTTCTAAATCAAATTATTGGAGTAGAAGGATCCATCGTATTAGGCGGGGCTTAGAATCATTCTTGGAAAGAAGATACTTAAGTGCCGCATGATCGGTATAAATAATGATCTTGGATCCGATCAGGTAGGACCGAAATTTGTCCAAAGAGAACACTACGGCTAAGAGTTCCTTTTCCGTAGTCGAGTAGTTCACTTGGGCAGGATTTGGAGTCCTACTTGCGTAGTGAATAACGTAAGGCCGCTTATCTTTTCTCTGGCCTAGAACCGCTCCAAGAGCATAATCAGAGGCGTCACACATAAGTTCAAAAGGAAGACTCCAGTCGGGTGGCTGCATGATAGGTACAGTGGTTATCATGCCCTTAGGCTTAGTGAAAGCTTCTTGGCACTGTTCAGTCCACTCGTATGGTGTATCCTTTTGAAGAAGATTACATAAAGGACGAGAGAGGAGACTAAAGTCCTTTATGAATCGTCTGTAAAAGCCTGTGTGTCCTAAGAAGGATCGCACGTCTCTGATATTCTTGGGTGGAGGTAGGTTAGAGATAAGATCAATTTTTGCCTTATCTACCTCGATTCTTTTGGACGAGATGATATGCCCAAGGACAATTCCCTTTTGAACCATAAAATGACACTTCTCCCAGTTAAGTACCAAATTTTTTTCTTCACATCTTTTCAGCACACATTTAAGACTTGCTAAGCACTTGCTGAAAGATGAACCAAAAACAGAGAAATCGTCCATGAAGACCTCTAAATATTTTCCCACCATGTCAGAAAAGATACTCATCATGCATCGCTGAAAGGTGGCAGGGGCATTACATAACCCGAATGGCATCTTTCTGTAAGCAAAGGTGCCATAGGGACATGTAAATGTGGTCTTTTCCTGATCTTCAGGGGCGATTTCAATCTGATTATAACCTTAATACCCGTCTAGGAAACAGTAATAGGAATGACCAGCTAGCCTTTCCAAGATTTGATCAATGAAGGGCAAAGAAAAGTGGTCTTTCCTTGTGACGGTATTCAGCTTTCTGTAGTCAATGCACATTCTCCAACTAGTAGTAACTCTGATCGGCACGAGTTCATTATTGGCATTGGCTACGATGGTGATTCCGGACTTCTTAGGAACCACCTGAGTTGGACTCACCCATTGACTATCGGATATGGGGTATATGATCCCCACCTCCAATAGTTTGAGACCCTCGGCCTTAACTACTTCCTTCATGTTTGGATTTAGTCTACGTTGTGATTACCGAACAGCCTTTGCATTATCCTCAAGATATATGCAGTGAGTACAAATCGATGGGTTAATTCCCTTGAGGTCCGCTATCGTCCATCCAAGAGCTCCCTTATGCTCAATGAGAGTAGATATGAGCATACTCTCCTGTTCTTTCTCCAGGTGGGCAGAGATCACCACCGGGTATGTCTCATCTTGACCCAAATAGACATATTTTAAATCAGAGGGCAAAGCTTTTAGGTCAAGCTTCGGTGGCTTGAGGTTAGACGGTAGAGGCACTACATCAGTTTGGGGTAACTCTTCAATTTGTGGCCTCCACTGGTTAACTTCAAGTACCGGTGCAGTATCAAGCATGGCACACGTCTCCCTAATTATATCATCATTAAGATCATGGGAGTGGGTCGGGCACGTCTCCAGAAGATCAGAGGATAAGGTGAGAGGCGTTCTATCTTCCACAAAAGAATCAATCATGTTAACATCGTGGAAATCGTCATCATCCTCTGAGTTGCTGCCGTTATTGAAAAAGATATTCGATTCCAATGTCAAATTTCCAAAGGACATATTCATGACACCATTCCTGCAATTGATAATTGCATTTGAAGTGGACAGGAATGGGCGACCAAGAATGAAGGGAATCTGAGTGCTCGTGTCATTGATGGGTTCGGTGTCCAAGATGATAAAATCAACAGGGTAGTAGAATCTATCAACCTGGACCAACACATCCTTGATGATCTCTCTTGGTACACGAACAGAACGATCAGCAAGTTGTAGTGTGGTTCGAGTAGGTTTTAATTCACCCAAACCTAACTGTTGGTATACCGAATAGGGAATCAGATTGACGCTTGCTCCTAAGTCAAGAAGTGCGTGATCAATTCGATAGTTCCCGATTACACATGATATAGTTGGGCAACCGGGGTCTTTAAATTTTTACGGCACATCTTGTTTCAGGATGGCACTCACTTTATCAGTCAAGGAGATCTTCTTTTGAACACTTTTCCTTCTTTTGGTAGTGCATAAGTCCTTTAGAAATTTAGCATATAAAGGAATCTATTTTACAACATCAAGCAGAGGAATGTTGACTTTTACTTGTTTCAACACCTCTAGGATATCCTGAGAGTTAGATAGACGTTTTGGTTCAACCAACCGTTGGGAAAACGGAGTAACTGGCTTTTTTAGAGGTTCCGGTTCAAATTTTTGTGGGGCGTTACTAGATCCATCATTGTTGTCCTCTTCTGGTTCTTGAGGCTTTTCGGGCCTAACCAGAAGGGTTTTATCAATAACCTTCCCACTCCTAAGAGTGGTGATGGATTTAGCGTGCCCCATTTGATTTGAAGAGCTGAGATTACCTATCTCGTATTGCGGTTTAGGATTGGGGATTGGTTGTGCAGGAGGCATCCCCTTTTTATATAGCCGTCATACGTGAATCTATCTTTTGTATGAAATTCCGCATTATCCGCGTCAGCTCTTGCACAGAATTTTGAGCCGGTTCTTCTTGAGGTCTCCCCTGATTTGGATTTTGATTGAAGAAGCCTTGAGGGGTAGCAGTTTGTCCGTTCCTCCAACTAAAATTCGGATGATTTTTCTAGCCAGGATTGTACGTATTAGAGGGTGGTCCATTGAAAGGTCTTTGATAGTTATTTACGGCATTAGATTGTTCATTCAATACTTCTCGAAAGGCAGGTATTGAAGGACAATTTTCAGTAGTATGAATGTTGCAATCACAGATGCCGCAAACACTTTCATTAACCTTTTCCTTCCTTCCTTCCATGGCCTCAAATTTTCTGGTGAGATTGGCCACCTTAACGTTAAGATCATTGTAAGACCCGTAACCTTGACCGTATCGTTTGGTAGACTTCCGTGGTCTTCTCGGTCGAATCCCAGTAACCTCAACCCTTAACCGACATTTGCGCATGATCCTGATTCACGTGCCGTTAACCTGAGTTGACTCAATTCAAGACTTATACCCTAGCGACCGCGTTGTCGCCGCGGTTCCGATGGCGCATCTCGCACGCCGAGGCGATACCCAGCCCAGGAGATATGGGCCTGCGTTCAGTTCGAGGAAATGCCGCACGTTGCAAATACCGAGAGAATCTCAACAATATATCAAATCAATTAAGTACATGTCACATTACCCAAAAAGCAACCCAAAGTCAACTCTCTCTTACAAACCCATCCCTTATATGTCAAGTACATATCACCCATCACTCACACCCATCTCTCTCTCTCTCTACATCTCATCATCTCTCTCCCTTCCCCATTTCCAAGCAAGCAACGTCCAAGGCATGAGAGCTCCATGTGAGAGCTTTGTGTGGCCCACTTCTTACCTCCCATCTCCACCATCCAACCGTCTAATCTTCATCATTCTCCGTCAAAGTCGAAGCCGAGGAGCTTAGCTTGCCATTAATCCAAGAAGAAGCGAAAAAGGTGGGTGCTTCTTTTTCTCTCTCTTCTCCCTATCATCTTGTGTGATGATGTGGCTGTGTGACTGCCCGGATGGACCCCACCTTGATGTAGGCCTTATCCATACCATCCGGCCAATTTGGTGGCCCACCTGGATAGGGCTCACCCCTCCTTAGCACGTCAATAGTTGGGACCCACCTTGCATATATGTTGTACCCGCACCATCCACCATTTTGTGGCCTACCTGGATAGGGCCCACCTTACACGCGTGGGGTGCCCAAACCGTCCAGCGTCCCCTGGACGCTGGACGTTAAACTGAAAACACAGATATTGCTTGATTCAAAAGTTTTGGGAAGGCCACTCATGCAGGCCCCACCTTGGTATATGTTTTTGATCCAAGCCGTCCATCTCCTTTCTTACCTCATTTTAGGCGTTAAGCCGAAATTTGAAATCAATCTGAATCTTTAGTAGGTCACACTAGTGAAAACAGGAAAATTTACTATCAAAATTGTTATAGATTGTTGTGATGTTTCTATGCCTCATATATATTGAATATTGATCTTGTTGGGTATGTCATGAGGCTGGGAATTGAACTGACGGACTAGATCGTCTGGACGCGGACCCCACTTATGAAAACTACCGTTTATTTATTTTTTTATTTTTTTAAAAAAGGGGGCTGACGTTGCTTGCTACAGCATCCAGAGGACGCTGACAGCAGCAGCGTCCAGCTGTTGGTAGAAAATGGGCAGGGAGAATGGCCCCACCTCAGGTCCCCACCGTGATGCATGTGGAGCATCCACACCGTCCATTTCATAGGACCTTATGGCAGTGGGCCACCCTCCAAATTTCATCCGTATAAGTGGCTCAGGTGGCCCACATCATAAGAAAAATGGTAATTGAATGGCTTCCATTGAAACTCATTTTTAGGTTTATAGAAGTTTTGAATTAATATGAAATTTGTTTTTCCCCTTCAAACAGGTACGTGTGAACTTCTGAACGGTTTGGATGGACAATAGACATTAGGGTGGGCCCCACGTGGGACCCACAGTGATATATGTGTTTTATTACACCGTCCACTGCCGTGGACGGTGGAACCCACCTTGATGTATATATTTCTTTATCCACACCGTCCATCGCTGGACGGTGTGCTACGTGGAGCCTACTCATGATGTATGTATTCTTCCATGCCGTCCATCCAATCTAGTGGGTCCCACACGTGTGGACCCACCTGGGAAACTGATTGGCTGGTACTTCACTCGGTAGCTTGCTGCTGCAGATGGCGTCAGCAATTTCTATGGGTCCCTTTGATCCACACCGTCCATCTGCCAGGGACGGTGGGCCTCTTTGATGTTTGTATTCAATCCAGCCATCCAGCCCAGCTGGGACCGGCCATGATGCTTATGCTGTATATCTATGTTGTTCACTTGACGTGGGCCCCATCTACATGGCCCACCTTGATAACGTGTCGCATCCACCGTCCAACCCATGGATGGTGTGTCCCACCTTGATGGCACGTGCGGCCTACACTTACGTGGGGCCCACATGTGATGCATATGTCGTGTATCCAGGCCTCCTGGACGGCCTGGACGCTGATGCTGGAAGTTCCCTTTATTTTAATATAATAATATTATAATATAATATATTATATTTTATATATTAAATATGGTGGGCCACTCCCATGTGGGACCCACCTTATGCAATCTGCACCGTCCAGATCTAACTGGACGGTGGATCTGGTATGTATGTATGTGTGTGTGTGTGTGTGTGTGTGTGTGTGTGTATATAAATATTATATTACATTTAAATATATAATATATAATATTATAATATTATATAATGCAATGTCCTGCGTTGGTGGGCCATACCCACATGGAACTCACTTGCATGACGTGAGGATGGTGCGTCTCACAGCAGCTATCAAGCTGCTGTTTAACGTCACCAGGCTCTGTGGACACCCCCCTTTCAAAAATTGATAAAATATAATATTATATTATATTATATTATATATATATATGTGTGTGTGTGTGTGTGTGTCTTTGTGTGTATGTGGTGGGCCTGTGTGGGGCCCACCTGCTAGACAGATTGGCGAGTGCGCCTCACATAGTTGTTTGCTACTGTGAATGACGCCACTAAGCTTTGTGGATCCCGCATGATATATTCTCCACACCATTCAGCTTTCGGGCCCACCTTGATGATCATCGTCCACACTGTCGGTCCACCTTTGATGAATATGTTGTATATCCACGCCGTCTATCATGTGGACCACACTACAAAAATCTGTGGGGATTGAACGACTACTATTGAAACCCTTTTTGGGTCACAAAGTTTTGGATCTATATAAAAAATTATTTTCCCTCTCAATCTAGGACTTTATGACCTTATGATCAAATTGGATGGGGAATAAACTTTATGGTGGGCCCTATGATTTTCTTAACTTCTAATTGTGGTATGGTCCAGATGATTTTCCAATCATCATCTTCACCGATATTTAGGGTGTGGTGCAGATGATCTTTCGATATGATTCATTTTCAGAATGTATGAGGCCCATTGGTGCGACCCGTGTTTGTAGCCCACTTGATGTATATGAGGTCCATTGGTGCGGCCCGTGTTTGTAGCCCACTTGATGTATATGAGGCCCATTGGTGCGGCCCATACATGAGGCCCACCTTGATGTACCTATGCCCATCCATGAGGCCCACCTTTATGTAATGTTTTATATCCATGTCGTCCATCTGATTTGCTAGGACCCACCTCGAATGTATGTGATCTATTCAAGCCGTCCATCTGTTTTGCCAAGCATGGGACCACTGTAATGTATGTTTGATCCACACAGCCCATCTGTGTGGGCCGGGCCATGATGTACGTGTATTGTACACACTGTCCAGCAGTTAGACAGGTGCTGACGGTGCTAGACAATGTTTGGATAGTGTTAATTTACATGGGTAATGTTTGGGCAGTGTTGATCATCATTAAAGTGCCATAGAGCCCACCTATTGTGTATTTGAGGCCTGTATGATGGGGCCCATGTGATGTATTTAAGGCCCATGGGTGAGGCCTAATGTGACGTATATTAGGCCCTTGTGTGAGGTCGTGGGCCCACTGTATGTTTGGCCCTACGTGGGCCATTCCTTGGGAGCAATGTTGGTTAAATGTCAACATTGATGGGCAATGATGGTTGAATGTCCACATTGTGACCCTCCCTTAGGCTATGTTAGGCCACACTCATTATTTTCGATTACTGATTCCGATTATCGGGGTCAAGGCCGATTATCGTGACCAATTGCCGATTCTGTTTGTCATGGCCAGTTGATCGATTACCGATCGAGGCCAATTATCATGACCGATTACCGATCGTGGCTGATTGTCGATTGACATAACTGATTGTCAATTTCGATTGATGTGACTGATTTATCGATTTCGATTATTGCCCGATTTCGATTGCCGTGGCCGATTGCCGATTCTGTTTGTCATGGCCGATTGACCGATTACCGATCAAGGCCGATTATCGTGACCGATTACCTATTGTGACTGATCGTCAATTGACATGGCCGATTGTCGATTCCGATTGTCGTGGCTGATCGCCGATTTCGATTGTCGAAGCCCAATGTGATGTATATGCGGCCCGTTGTGATGTGTATCCAGCCCGTGTTTAAGACCCAATGTGATGTATATGAGGCTTATGTGATGAGGCCCACTGTGATGCATTTGAGAGGTAAGCGATGGAACCCATTATAATGTATGTTAAGCCCATGTGAAAGGCCCATCGTGATGTGTATTACACTATTGAGTGAGGCCCATGGTGTTGTATATTTGGCCCTTATGTGAGGCCATGAGTTGTAACACCCTGAAAATCGGGGGTCGTGTATAAACTCAACTCCCGAGTTCCAGACCGTCACTTATGCAACAAAAATGGTTATGATTCAATGTTTTCTGATTTAAAGCATCCACATGAGTAAAAGTATACCAAAACTGCAATTCATACTTCAGATCCAGTGATAAAAGCAAGCGGAAGACTAAACAATATATATCACTGTATGGAAAAAAAACAAAATACTCTCAACTGTCTCCAAAGTATGACTACATCTCTGAGTCTCATATACATGTAAATAGACAAAAAAAATAAGTTCAAAATAGTCCCACTGAAGTCCCCCTCGATCCAGGTCACATACGGGAAGCCGTCGTGGTACTGCATATAAGAGAACTCATCCTGGTCCTCGTCAATCTCCGGCTCCACGTCCTGGATCTCGTCGTCACCTGCAACTACAACAGGGTCTGGTGGGTGTTGCAAACACCATCCCGTAACGTGGGAATGAGTGATCAACTCAGTGGAATCATAGAGCAAAGATTAGCATGTTCACAATTCAATCACGCGATAATAGTAAAGCAGTAAATCAGACAAACCTAATACTGTTGTTTAATGCAAGATGATATGACATGATGTATGCCCTCACCGACGATCACCCTCATGCGGCAACATCTTACGACCGCGGCATGCCACACTCCCTAGAATGCTCCACATCTTCCAGGCACATGCAATGCTATGGTGATATGATTACCCAGTTGTTATTAGTCCATTCAAACAGCAGGATTGGGAAACTAAGGTACTTCCCTTGTATCAATCCCAACACGGATCCTGTCTAGGGTCGTCACTCCTAGTAATCTCATACGATGTACATTTCGTAGGTCACTGCAAGGGCTGCCAGGGCTGTTGCTCGCACTCGTTGCACCGCTCCCCCATCACCTTATCAATACAGGCCTACTGTACTCTACTGCACGGAAGGGTCGTCGCCTCCCGTGAACTCAGAATACGCTCGCGGTCACTACAAAGGGCTCGTCGCCTGATCAGTGTAGGCCGACAGCTAGAATATAGTGTCCCATACCACCATAATCTGCTCACGAGTTTAGGTGCTCACTGGTCACTACGGGGAGGTTTGTGGCCCCAGCGTAGGCCGACAGCTCGACCACGGTGTCCCATACCACCATGCCCGGCTCATGAGTCTTCGTGGATCAAGGTACCACGGTTAATAGGGTTTACAATGGTAAGTTCAGTACCCTAGGTTCAAGCAGTTATGATACATACAAGGTGAACAAACATCGGCCAGTCGGGTTACTTGACGGGCTCGACTAGCGCGATCGCATCTCGAATTGAACGACATGAAGTGCGTAAAACACTTCGCGTGGCCTAACCACTGCCGCCAACTCTCAACACGAATCACATTCATCGACGCGTCGTTCGTGGCTATGACCAGTCAGCCACGAATTCGCTCGGTTACCGACTGCCTGGACTAAATCAAGTCCCACACATCTATGGAATTTCATTAATACGATACAAAGGTATTGGAATTGAAATACATCATGTGAGCATGTTAGCACATGTTATAACATTCAATTTAGGCAAATCTTCAAGGCATGCTTTCCAAGCATATTCAACTTAGGCAATTCTTAAGGCATCATTTCTATGCATATGATGCAATCATGCATAAGGTCAACATATAGGAAATCATTTAGGTCAGCCTATTAATCATGAAATCAATCTCAAACTACTACATAACATCATTCAATACAATACATACTAATACAAGCATTTATACAAACACATACACTACACCCTTAAGTCCACATATAGTATGTCGACCCAAAGTGCGCAACTTGGCGAATCTCTTCGCCAAACTGATTATGCAGGCATTCCTAACTCTCTAATGCGGCGACAAATCATGTCAATCACGTCAGCAAATTATGCATGTAGACCGTACTTCCTACATATACCTAAAATGCCCTAAATCTCATATTCTTCGTTAGTTTGAGAAACAGGAAACGGAGAGCATATTGTACATGTCAAACGGCGATGCCGTCGATAATCTACTATTAAACGACATTGAAAGCGTTGTAAACCGTCAATCAAAGCGTCTAAAATCCTCACCTAATCTCTTACGGTCGCGAGAATTTGAACGGAGCGTGTAGGCTTCGTCTACGACAGTGGGAGATCCTGATTTATGGAAGACGTTAGCTAATACGTTCAGAATCTATATAAACCCTAAATCAGCAAGTTGTTGGGGTTTTTCTATACCTGAAAAGGTGTAGAAATCACCAGCCAGGTGATTGGAAGGAAGCGTTGATGCAGCAACTGTTGGCGGCTCGGAAGCGGGAAAAATCTCCTCTTCCCTTTCTCTCAAACTCTCTCTCTCTTTTCTAGGGTTTAGGGAAATTCGTATGCAAGGAAGGAATGAGGGTTTCAACCCCTTTTATAAGTTTGGAAACGCCCGAAATAGGCTCCGGGACGAAGTTTACTTATTGCCTATCCATTTCGGGGCTGTTTCGGTCCAAAAACTGATTTCTGGCGGTCCCCTGGTCGATTGCGATCAGACTTAAGCTCATGGGTACCAGATGTACCTCGTATTAAGTTTTCAGTCTGGCAGGGTTCGCAGATCGCACGTGGCGGACCAGTTTCAGTTCAGCGGTCACCGCACATAGATCAGGACTGAAAGTTCCGTGACAATAATTAGATATTTTTCCTGATCCGAGGGTGTAATCTGGATGAATTCTGACGGTCAGAACGCTTAATACTGACGCGTCAAGTCGTGTGCCAGATCTAAATTTGAAATTCCCAATTCGTCCCTATTCGCGGTCGCTTCAGTCCAGTTTCAACGAAATACTCTGTGATTATCGGTTTGACTTGATTTTCGAGATGATTGTCAAGTCCAGCTGGGCGGTTCTAACGGTCTAAGATAGGAGGTATCAGACCTTCGACGCGCGGTCTAAATCCAATACAAAAGTTCCATATGGTCCAGAGGACAAACCTGCTTAGAGTTGGATCCAAGGTTATAGAGTATTGTAGAGTTGTCTGTTCTACTCGATTTGGGTCTTGTAGAACGTATTTAAAGTGATCAGGGACTATTTCCCAGCTACTCTAGCGTTGCGTTAGCTAACTTACGTTTAGTTTCCATGGAAATTATTTATACGCGATTTCGGGTCAAATCGGTACTCGATTCCAAGTACGGATTTTTCACGGGCGTTACAATCTACCCCCCTTAACAAATAATTTCGTCCTCGAAATTTGTACCTGTTCGTACTCCTCGTGAAGCTGTGGGTAGTTCTTTCTGATCTCGGCTTCTGTCTCCCAAGTAGCCTCCTCCTCAGAGTGATGCGTCCATAGTACCTTCACAAGGGGAATCACCTTGCTACGCAGTACCTGCTCCTTCCGGTCTAAGATACGTGTCGGTCGCAGGATATAAGTAACATCCTCTCCTAACTGCACCTGCTCCCATCTGATGATGTGGGAAGGATCAGCAACGTACTTCTTCAGCATAGAAACATGAAATACGTTGTGGACGCTCGCGAGGGGCGTGGGTAAAGCCAATCGGTAAGCCACTGCTCCCACACGATCGAGGATCTGAAATGGACCAATGAAGCGCGGTGCCAGTTTCCCCTTCTTCCCGAACCGAAGGACTCCCTTCATAGGGGAAACCCACAAAAACACATGATCCCCGACTGTAAACTCTAGTGGCCTCCGTCTCGTATCGGCGTAGCTCTTCTGTCTGCTCTGCACTGTAAGAAGCCGACGTCGAATAATATCAATCTTCTCTGACGTCGCCTGCACCAACTCTGGGCCAATCAAGCTGCGCTCACCGACCTCTAACCAGCAATGCGGTGCGCGACAAGGTCGCCCATACAGCGCCTCATAAGGTGCCATGCCGATACTCGTCTGGAAGCTATTGTTGTACGCAAACTCCGCATATGCCAGACAGTCATCCCAACTGTCCTTGAAGTCCAATGCGCAAGCCCGCAACATGTCCTCCAGGATCTGGTTCACTCGCTCCGTCTGTCCGTCCGTCTGTGGGTGGAAGGCAGTACTGAACTTCAACTTCACACCCATAGCCTCCTGAATGCGAGTCCAGAAAATAGAAGTGAACCGCGTGTCTCTGTCCGACACGATCTCCAACGGAACTCCATGCAGACGCACAATCTCTCGGATATACAATCTAGCCAGCTCGTCTGCAGAGTTCGTAACTCTGATCGGTAGGAAGTGCGCCGACTTCGTCAATCGGTCCACGATCACCCAAATGGAATCATGCCCCTTCCTCGTCCTCGGCAACCCAGAAATGAAGTCCATGGAAATGAAATCCCATTTCCATTCTGCAATCGGCATAGGCTGCAAAAGTCCAGGTGGTCGGCGATGCTCTGCCTTCACCTGCTGACAAGTGAGACAACGGGACACGAACTCAGCAATGTGGGTCTTCATACCTTCCCACCAATACGTTCTCTTCACGTCACGATACATCTTTGTGCTGCCAGGATGCATCGCGAGTCTAGTAGAATGCGCAGCCTCGAGAATCTCTCGTCTCAAGTCAGGGACATCTGGGACGCATAAGCGGCCACGGTAACGTAAGCCTCCATCCATACCAACTCGCCAGTCGGCGTCAGCATCATCACTGGCCTGCTCTCGAAGCTCAGTAAGATGCGCGTCGTCCCTCTGCGCCTCGATGACACGGTCATCGATCTGGGATCGCACCTGTACATGTGCGATGAACTCAAATGGCTCCTCTACGGTGAGTTTCTGCTCAAAGTCTCGCAAAAACTCAACCATATCCCACTCGGCAACCATCAGCGGAGCCGCAAACTCTATCGCCTTCTTGCGGCTCAACGCATCAGCCACAAGGTTCGCCTTCCCAGGATGGTAAGAGACTTCAAAATTGAAGTCCTTCAGCGTCTCCATCCATCGCCGCTGCCTCATATTCAAGTCTCGCTGCGTGAATATGTACTTGAGGCTCTTGTGGTCGCAAAAGAGCTCGAACTCCTCTCCGTAGAGGTAATGTCTCCAGAGTCTCAGTACGAATATAACGGCTGCCAACTCCAGGTCGTGTGTAGGGTAATTCTCCTCGTGCTTCCTTAATTGTCTCGAGGCATACGAAATTACCCTGTCCCTCTGCATAAGGACACAACCCAAACCAACGCTAGACGCGTCAGTGTATATAGTGTATCTAACCCCCTGCTCTGGCAATACTAGCACAGGGGCGGACGTAAGTCTGTCCTTCAGCTCCTGAAAAGCTGACTCCGCCTTATCATTCCAGGCGAACTTCACGTCCTTCCGTGTCAACTGAGATAAGGGTCTTGCGATCTTCGAGAAATCCTGAATGAAACGCCGATAGTAGCCAGCGAGACCTAAGAAACTCCTCACCTCAGTGACAGAACTAGGCTGCTCCCAGTCCTGCACCGCAGCTACCTTAGACAGGTCAACTGCCATGCCATCCTTGGACACCACGTGTCCCAGAAACTTCACCTCCTGCTTCCAGAAGTCGCACTTCTTGTACTGTGCGAACAACTGGTGTCGTCTTAGCGTATCCAGAACCAAACGCAAATGCTCCTCATGCTCCTCTCGACTCCTAGAGTATACCAAAATGTCGTCGATGAAGACAACGACGAATCGATAGAGGAAAGGCCGAAAAACCCGGTTCATCAGATCCATGAACACGGCCGGTGCGTTCGTGAGACCGAACGACATCACGAGGAACTCGTAGTGACCAAAACTGGTCCTGAATGCTGTCTTCTGCACGTCCTCATCTCTGACGCGCAGCTGATGATATCCTGACTGAAGATCAATCTTCGAGAAGTACTGCGCTCCTCTCAACTGATCAAACAAGTCATCGATCCTGGGCAAAGGGTACTTGTTCTTCACCGTGAGCTGGTTCAGCCTGCGATAATCAATACACAATCGCAGCGAACCATCCTTCTTCTTTACGAACAAGACTGGTGCTCCCCAAGGAGATACGCTAGGCCGTATAAAGCCAAGCTTTAGCAGACCATCAATCTGCGTCCGCAACTCCTCCATCTCACAAGGTGCCATGCGATACGTCGGCAGTGAGACGGGTGTAGAACCAGGAATCAGATCGATAGTGAAATCGATCTCACGTCGGGGCGGCAAACCAGGGATCTTCCTAAACAGATCCCCGAACTCAGAAACAACTGGCGTCTGCTCAAGGACCTGGGCACCAGCGTCGTGCAATATAGTGGCGTAGCTAAGAATGCGGAAAGGAAGATTTACCCGCACTGAAAATGTGAAAGGCGTGCCCTCAGGCTCGTACACCGTCACCACACGAGCCTCGCAGTCAATCTCGGCTCTCGCTGCAGTCAACCAGTCCATGCCAAGAATGACGTCGAGATATACGAGCGAGGGATCGACGACCAGATCAAGAGTCATCGTCCTGCCTCCCAGATCAACTAAACAACCCTCACACATCTGGGTGACATCCGAATAATCTCCATGAGCTGCAAGGACTCGCACGCTATCCATAGTGATAGTCTGCAACCCAAGACGTCTGACTACGGCACGCGATATCAAAGAAATCGTGGAACCAGTGTCCACCATGATAAGAACGGGAGTACCTCCGATGTGGCCCGTGACCTCGAAGGCTGAATGCTGAAAAGCCGGTGTCGTAGCTGCCTCGGCGGTCAGTGCATGAACTCGTGCCTGCTGTGGCCGGTTCGGCCGCTGTGTCAAGGGCCGTGGAGGCTGTCGAATCTGCGATACCGTGGGTCTGAATGAAGGATGCGCAGGAGCTGACCGTATAGGCGGTGCTGATATCGCCTGTGGACGTACACGATCAATCTTCTGCGGCGGCGAAAACCCACTGTCCCGCATCCTGGAGAAGCAACTCTGCGCCAAATGGCCCGTCCTCCCACAGTACGTGCATGATAAATCAGGGCGCCGAAACGGTCGTACAGGCGCCGTGGTCCTGGTAGGAGGATCAATGCGAGGCCTCTTGCCCGCGAAGGGCCTATCTGGCAACTCCGGTCGCGGCCTGGAAGTAGTCGGGCCTCGAGATCGCGCCAGTCGATCCACGTCCTGCTCTGCCCGCATGGACATGTGAACCAACTCCGCATAGGAAGGAAAACTGACGCAGCACATCTTCGACCGAATATCCGGTCGCAAGCCCTCCAAAAAGCGCCGTATGCGCATCTGCTCATCAGCTAGTATCGTCGGGACGTACCTGCCCAACTCTGTAAACCGATGCTCATACTCAGTAACCGTCATCGCTGCCTGCCTGAGACGGAGAAACTCATTCTCCCTCTCGTGCCTGTAGGTCTGGGGATAATACTTCTCATGGAAGCGGAACTCGAATGCTGCCCATGTCCATACGAAATCTGCAGCAACCGTCCGCAATATACTATCCCACCACATACTGGCCTCTCTCTCAAATAGGAAGGTAGCCAGCTCTACCTGCTCTGCCTCGGTACAGTGTAACATGCGTAGAATCTTTGACACTCGGTCGAGCCAGAACTCTGCCTCCTCGGGCCGGTGAGAACCCGAAAAAGTAGGAGGCCGCAAGCGCTGAAATCGCTCCAGGAGGCCCCGCGTGTCGGCAGGATTCCCCGCAGGGAAAGCAGGCTGCGCAGGACGTGCTATGCCCTCATCCTGGGCGTAAATGTAGGCATCCTCAGCTGGATGCGCAGGCGGTGCAGGTGGGGTAGAGGTAGTCGCACCCCCACCCTGGGCTAAAGTCCCAACTATAGTGGTCAAAAGCTGCTGCTGCTGTAGCATCATGGCCATCATCTGCTCGAATCTATCAGGGGGTGGAGCAGGCTGTGGCGGATGAGGTGCGGAAGTAGATGCGCGCTGTGGCTCTCGAACTGATGGTGTAAATGGCGCTGGTCCACTTGTAGGACCAACAGCAGGCTGAGACGATCGAACCGTCTCAGGAATCGGATCCACAGCAGGGTCCGGACGAGTGCCAGAATGAGGAGTCTGATCCATCTGCTCAGACAGTGAAAGCCGAACTGCGCTCCTCGTAGTCTTAGGTGGCATTCCCTATATTCAAAATAGGGCGCAACCTTGTCAGTCTCAAGTGCACAAATACCCCACAATCATTCACTTAAAGAGTCAAAGGCATTCCATGCATTTCAATTAATCAAAATTGTCACCATACAAGGGATATATCTTTACAAGCATCAGGACTAGAATGACATGGAAATTAAGACAGTTAAGCAACAGCAACATAAGCAAAGCACTAGCCCTAATAGGCTTTACACACATAAAATAGAAAATGGCTAACTACTCATAACAACATCAAAGATCGCGTCGCTAGTCGGAGTCTGGCGACGGAGGAGGAGCACCCTTATCCTGTAAACAACACAGGATTGCCTTCAAGGTGCGAGTCACCTTGCCAAATTTCTTCTTCGTGACGGCCTTGGCATCAGCGACCTCTGCTCGAAGTTCTTGGACTTCCCTTCGCAAAGCGGTCTGACTCTCCTCCATCCGAGCAATACGATCGTCAATAGTAGTCTGCGCAGAAGGAGGAGGGCTCTCATCAGTATCCTGAGCCTCCTCTTCCGCTTCTTCCTGAGTCTCTTCCTGAACCTCTGCACTAGGTTCTCCTTCGCTTTGATCTTCCTCTTCATCAAAGTCGTCCCCACTATCCCTTTCAAGTTGATTTTCACGATATTGCGACCCAATCTTCATCTTAACCATCGTCGACTCATCGATGGTGTGAATCGATACCGGCAACTCGGGTCCAAGTCTATAGGCAAACTCAAGCGCAATCTTGCAAATGAGTCGGCCAAAGGGAAGGGATTCGGATGTTCTCCTCGACCTGGCTATGAGAACTATCTGCCGTAAGATGAAAGTGGTCATACATACGTTCTCTCCCTGGGCCACCAGAAATAAGAAATCGACCATAAGACGTGTACATTCAATGCGGTTCGTCGACCTGGGATAGACATTGAACGTGCAGATATGGTGCAGCAGGCGCAAATCCTCAGACATGTACGTCGCTTTGAGGCTATTATTAGGCTGCCATGGAACCAATTTTCCGCACAGAAACCTGGTGCGGCGATCTCGTTCACGTCTAGTCCTCAAATTCTTCTCACTTGGATGTACATCACCTAGAGGCACGTTGAGAAGTCGCGCAACCAACCGGACGTCGATCGTAGCCATCCGATCTCTGCCAAAAGGGATTTTGAACTGTAAGGGCTCCAAGGTAGGACTCTGGATGTTAGCATAGAAGGCACGAACAGTGCTCACATTAGCACGAGCGCGAGCTTCAAAGATCGGTCCCCAGTGCGCAGCTTCAATGCATTCGAACAACAGATACTCGCCGAACAATCGCCCATCTACGTCTGCCTCAAATAACACTCTACGATCAGTGTATTCACCATGAGGCATCTCTGACAGAATGGTTCGTCCAAGGTGTGCATGGGGATCCAAATCCCGCTTTGTACGGCACTCCAGGACTGCAGCTGGACCTGCGGCGGCGCTTGAACTTGCGGCACCACCCCGCGGTCTTCTCGATCGAGCAGGGCGGCTAGGCCCAGCCTCGTCTGTTGCAGTTTTCCTCTTACCCATCAAAGACAGGATGGATGAGAGTGACAAAAGACCCAAAATAGCTTCCACGAAAGCCATGGAAAACGCCGAAAATGCGGAGAAATGGCTGCCCAATCTGATAAAAGGAAATCTAGGCATCGTAGAGGGATGCTTCAAGCTTCCCAAGGCTGTACTTTCAGGGAAAAATAAGAACAAAAAGGTGGAATGGAGCTGCTCACGATTTCAGCACTATTTGGGGGATTTTGGAGCTCCAAATGGGAAAATCTTCAAGGAAAGGGGCTGCCAACACCCAATAATCGCTGAGTGGTGGTCGGTTTTGGCCAAGGAAGGGTTTAGGAGGGGTTTGGGTCGCCGGAATTTGGAATGGAGTGCTGAAAATCGAATCTAGGGTATGCAAGGGGGCTGTTTGTGAAGGAGAGGGGAGTTTTAGGGGTTTTCGTGGGATGGGAGGTAGCTAGGAGTGATGGGGGACGTATTTAAGTGGGTGCGCCCAAAGGGCAGCACCGTCCGAGGTGGCCGGCCGGCGATGCATCGCCCGGCCGGCGATGGCATCGCCGGCCAACCTTCAGGTTGGCCAGCGGGACCCCATGGGTCTGGTCCCCCATGGTCCCAGGGCCCCAAAAAAGTTGGTCCCACCCCTTGGTTCATTATATTTTGGTCCCTATGAGCCCAAACATGTTTTTGGGGCTTTCTGGGTCCACATTGCAGTCCCGAATACCAAACCATATGATGCAGCATATGGATTTGGGGTAGAAGGATCCAGTACATCTTTCTAGCTCCTTAGTTGCTAAAGAAAGTGAAGTTAGAATGGCTTTATGGCCATTTTTTATGAAATTTTACTATTCACTGTAAAATTTGGTGAATGTGCTAATTTGTGTTATTTTCACATTAGGTTTGATGCCTAACATGAAATGGATATAAAAGAACTGAAGGTTGAAGTGTTTAGAGAAGGAATTTTGAGAATTTTTGGCAAAACGGGGTTTTTAAGCCCTGGCGATTGATTACTGGAGTCGTGGTCATTCCACGGCCCAAAGATTCACTTTTGCGGTTTAAAACCGCTCATAAGACGTCTCCACCCGACTTCCTACAGCTTAGAAGTGATTCGGGTT
Source organism: Magnolia kwangsiensis (assembly GCA_037074715.1). Classification (NCBI taxonomy): domain Eukaryota; kingdom Viridiplantae; phylum Streptophyta; class Magnoliopsida; order Magnoliales; family Magnoliaceae; genus Magnolia; species Magnolia kwangsiensis. Next base: position 184,348,113 of record CM073572.1, on the reverse strand, counting down.
GCTTAACGCGACCCGAGATACGTTACAGACTCGATCTTGCGATTGATCCTTATAAACTTCGCCTATCGGCGAATCTGTGATCCTAGAAGTGTTTCTAGACCCTTCTCGCACCCACCTAAGTCAAAGGAAGCGACAGTGTACGTCGCAAGACCATAACCCAGGCCCAGTATACTCTCATTCATGCTCTGATACCAACTTGTAACACCCTGAAAATCGGGGGTCGTGTATAAACTCAACTCCCGAGTTCCAGACCGTCACTTATGCAACAAAAATGGTTATGATTCAATGTTGTCTGATTTAAAGCATCCACATGAGTAAAAGTATACCAAAACTGCAATTCATACTTCAGATCCAGTGATAAAAGCAAGCGGAAGACTAAACAATATATATCACTGTATAGAAAAAAAACAAAATACTCTCAACTGTCTCCAAAGTATGACTACATCTCTGAGTCTCATATACATGTAAATAGACAAAAAAATAAGTTCAAAATAGTCCCACTGAAGTCCCCCTCGATCCAGGTCACCTACGGGAAGCCGTCGTGGTACTGCATATAAGAGAACTCATCCTGGTCCTCGTCAATCTCCGGCTCCACGTCCTGGATCTCGTCGTCACCTGCAACTACAACAGGGTCTGGTGGGTGTTGCAAACACCATCCCGTAACGTGGGAATGAGTGATCAACTCAGTGGAATCATAGAGCAAAGATTAGCATGTTCACAATTCAATCACGCGATAATAGTAAAGCAGTAAATCAGACAAACCTAATACTGTTGTTTAATGCAAGATGATATGACATGATGTATGCCCTCACCGACGATCACCCTCATGCGGCAACATCTTACGACCGCGGCATGCCACACTCCCTAGAATGCTCCACATCTTCCAGGCACATGCAATGCTATGGTGATATGATTACCCAGTTGTTATTAGTCCATTCAAACAGCAGGATTGGGAAACTAAGGTACTTCCCTTGTATCAATCCCAACACGGATCCTGTCTAGGGTCGTCACTCCTAGTAATCTCATACGATGTACATTTCGTAGGTCACTGCAAGGGCTGCCAGGGCTGTTGCTCGTACTCGTTGCACCGCTCCCCCATCACCTTATCAATACAGGCCTACTGTACTCTACTGCACGGAAGGGTCGTCGCCTCCCGTGAACTCAGAATACGCTCGCGGTCACTACAAAGGGCTCGTCGCCTGATCAGTGTAGGCCGACAGCTAGAATATAGTGTCCCATACCACCATAATCTGCTCACGAGTTTAGGTGCTCACTGGTCACTACGGGGAGGTTTGTGGCCCCAGCGTAGGCCGACAGCTCGACCACGGTGTCCCATACCACCATGCCCGGCTCATGAGTCTTCGTGGATCAAGGTACCACGGTTAATAGGGTTTACAATGGTAAGTTCAGTACCCTAGGTTCAAGCAGTTATGATACATACAAGGTGAACAAACATCGGCCAGTCGGGTTACTTGACGGGCTCGACTAGCGCGATCGCATCTCGAATTGAACGACATGAAGTGCGTAAAACACTTCGCGTGGCCTAACCACTGCCGCCAACTCTCAACACGAATCACATTCATCGACGCGTCGTTCGTGGCTATGACCAGTCAGCCACGAATTCGCTCGGTTACCGACTGCCTGGACTAAATCAAGTCCCACACATCTATGGAATTTCATTAATACGATACAAAGGTATTGGAATTGAAATACATCATGTGAGCATGTTAGCACATGTTATAACATTCAATTTAGGCAAATCTTCAAGGCATGCTTTCCAAGCATATTCAACTTAGGCAATTCTTAAGGCATCATTTCTATGCATATGATGCAATCATGCATAAGGTCAACATATAGGAAATCATTTAGGTCAGCCTATTAATCATGAAATCAATCTCAAACTACTACATAACATCATTCAATACAATACATACTAATACAAGCATTTATACAAACACATACACTACACCCTTAAGTCCACATATAGTATGTCGACCCAAAGTGCGCAACTTGGCGAATCTCTTCGCCAAACTGATTATGCAGGCATTCCTAACTCTCTAATGCGGCGACAAATCATGTCAATCACGTCAGCAAATTATGCATGTAGACCGTACTTCCTACATATACCTAAAATGCCCTAAATCTCATATTCTTCGTTAGTTTGAGAAACAGGAAACGGAGAGCATATTGTACATGTCAAACGGCGATGCCGTCGATAATCTACTATTAAACGACATTGAAAGCGTTGTAAACCGTCAATCAAAGCGTCTAAAATCCTCACCTAATCTCTTACGGTCGCGAGAATTTGAACGGAGCGTGTAGGCTTCGTCTACGACAGTGGGAGATCCTGATTTATGGAAGACGTTAGCTAATACGTTCAGAATCTATATAAACCCTAAATCAGCAAGTTGTTGGGGTTTTTCTATACCTGAAAAGGTGTAGAAATCACCAGCCAGGTGATTGGAAGGAAGCGTTGATGCAGCAACTGTTGGCGGCTCGGAAGCGGGAAAAATCTCCTCTTCCCTTTCTCTCAAACTCTCTCTCTCTTTTCTAGGGTTTAGGGAAATTCGTATGCAAGGAAGGAATGAGGGTTTCAACCCCTTTTATAAGCTTGGAAACGCCCGAAATAGGCTCCGGGACGAAGTTTACTTATTGCCTATCCATTTCGGGGCTGTTTCGGTCCAAAAACTGATTTCTGGCGGTCCCCTGGTCGATTGCGATCAGACTTAAGCTCATGGGTACCAGATGTACCTCGTATTAAGTTTTCAGTCTGGCAGGGTTCGCAGATCGCACGTGGCGGACCAGTTTCAGTTCAGCGGTCACCGCACATAGATCAGGACTGAAAGTTCCGTGACAATAATTAGATATTTTTCCTGATCCGAGGGTGTAATCTGGATGAATTCTGACGGTCAGAACGCTTAATACTGACGCGTCAAGTCGTGTGCCAGATCTAAATTTGAAATTCCCAATTCGTCCCTATTCGCGGTCGCTTCAGTCTAGTTTCAACGAAATACTCTGTGATTATCGGTTTGACTTGATTTTCGAGATGATTGTCAAGTCCAGCTGGGCGGTTCTAACGGTCTAAGATAGGAGGTATCAGACCTTCGACGCGCGGTCTAAATCCAATACAAAAGTTCCATATGGTCCAGAGGACAAACCTGCTTAGAGTTGGATCCAAGGTTATAGAGTATTGTAGAGTTGTCTGTTCTACTCGATTTGGGTCTTGTAGAACGTATTTAAAGTGATCAGGGACTATTTCCCAGCTACTCTAGCGTTGCGTTAGCTAACTTACGTTTAGTTTCCATGGAAATTATTTATACGCGATTTCGGGTCAAATCGGTACTCGATTCCAAGTACGGATTTTTCACGGGCGTTACATGAGTCCACTATATGTTAGGCATTATGTGAGTCATTCCTTGGGGGACAATATTTGTTAAATGTCCACATGGTCGATGTCGATTGCCAATGTCTGTTATTGATACCGATTATGAGTATGTGACTGCATAACATCATGATACATGGCCATACGCATCATCTGCATGTCTGTTATGAGATATGATTGACCATTGCATATGTCATAGTGTTGGTTGTTATGAGACTCCCTGATAGGCGGTGATTGTCTCACATGAGCTCACAGTATGCGTAGGATTGATGCATGATTGGATTGTATGACTCATGCATCTCGCATTGTATGTTGTGATTGCTATATGCCCTAGCGACATCAGGGCCGTAGCCTCCACAGGCATATCGTGGATGGCCAGATGGGATACCAGAAATCTGTTCTACATGGGGTGCTATAGATATCCCTGGGTGAAAGTTCCTAAACCCTCTTGGTTCCAGAGGTTACTCCAACGTCTAGACCGAGTGGGTAGATGAGCACCGAGTGCCGGTTACCAGATGGCTGCGCTCTCCACTGTGTCGTGGTCGGTTGGAAGGGGGTGCGGCCTTAGCTACCCGAAAGGAGGGGGCAATGCTAGGCTGAGTCTGACCAGCTCGAGGAATGGGTCCGCTATTGACGAGCCGGGCCCGATATTGGCAGGCAGATAGTGAGGTCTCTTCCACTCACCTTGTTACGCGCGATGGGGTGGCAATCTGGTATGGAGTGTAATAGACCCCGATGATTTTCCAGAGAGGAACCATACTGATATGTGGACTTATTAAGTAGGAGTTGCATGCTCATTCATTCATTCATTCACTATCCACTCGGGCTAGTGGTGCGCAACTAATTATTATGTACCTTCGTTATGGTAAAGATTTCGGTTGGGTGCGCGACTAACCTGAGATCAGGAGTTTACCATGATGAGTCTGACTATCCAAATTTAGGTATGGGACTGGTTTGGATAGAAGTCCCTTGTGGTGGACCCCATAGCCTGCGATACTACGTACTATCATCCCGACTTCACACTCTAGTATGGCCATTCCATTCGCATCGTACATTGCATTACATTTGCAGGTATATGGCATTTTGATTTCCTATGTTTCTGCACTCATATGGCCTAGGCAGACTTAGCAGGATTTGCATATTGCATTGCATCCTCGGCATTGATATCTGACTCTTTATTACTCCTTATTGCATAGGTGTTCTATATTGCGTATTCTGATATTGATTGACATATAGACTTGTCCATACTTTTGCTTACTCTGATAATTCCTGCTCTTGTCAGTGTTTCTGCTTATTCAGACATTGTATGGTTTATGGATTACTAGTTTTTCGGTATTGTATGATTATGACATTGTATTGAATACTTGACACTTATCTTGTGCACACACTTACACCACCCTCTAAGCTTTTTATAAGCTTATGCACGATAGATACGTGTAGGTGATGTTAGGTTGCAGCAGTGTTGAGCTTGGAGCGTGCGGTGGTCTTCTGGAGCTTGATTCTCTATTTATGTATTTCCTTTTCAGTATTGTATTCAAATGATTATTGGTGGATATGTGATGACGATGTTGCCGTTGTGAATTGGGTAATCTTGTGGTTATGCTTATTATTAGTTAAATATATAAAAAAAATCCTCTTTGTAGGATCCCAGGATCGAAATCTGGCATATGGATGCTAGGAGCCGAGAATGGCGCACTACGGAGGCTGTCGGCAACGGATTCCGCGATCGGGATTCCTATGAATCCGATTTTTGGGTTTGGGGCGTGACAATCATTATCCTCTTTCAGGAGATATATTCCTCCTTTTTTCCTTGAATGAATCGGCCTAGACGTAGTGTTCGTCCTTGGGTAATAGTCCCATGATTGTATTTTTTCAGCAAGACTATCGAGGTAATCCCATACCTCGTCGACATTTTTATTGATGAATTCTCCGTTACACATTGTCTTGACCATTTGGCGCATGGAAGATGTTAGCCCATCATAGAAGAAATTTGTAGTGCGTCATATTTCAAAGCCATGTTGTGGGCATGCATTAACCAGATCCTTGAACCTTTTCCAACATTGGAAGAATGCTTCATCTTCCTTTTGGGCAAAGTTCATGATTGCTCTCCTGAGGGTAATTGTCTCATGATGTGGGAAAAATTTCTTTATAAATTCCCTCTGCATATCATTCCATGTGCCAATGGATCTAGGACGCAGTGAATGTAACCATGTCTTAGCTTTTTCTTTCAAGGAAAATGGAAAGAGTTTCAGCCTAATAGTATCCTCAGATACATTAGGAAAGTATAAGGTGCCTATGATTTCATCGAAATCTTTCAGATGCAAGTATGGTTCTTCAGACTCAAGCCCATGGAACTTAGGAAGGAGTTGGATAACCCCTGGCTTGATGTCCATATGTCCTGTATTCTCAGGAAAAATCATGCATGAGGGCATACTCACCCCCGCCGGTTGTAAATAATCTCATAAAGTACGAGGTGGGGGTGCCTGATGCACCTCATTCTCATCATGTACTTCCTCAACCCTTGGTTGGGGTAGTGCTTGAGGTTGATTTTCAGCCATAACGTCCTCTAACTCAGGAGAATTCAAGTGGTGTCTAGTCCTGCGATGGACAGTCAACCCCTCAACTAATCCTCCTTCAATCACGAGACGTCGAGTGTTGTCGCGTGCCCACTGGGGCATAAAACAGACTCAGCCCTCAAATTTTAACTTAAACCTAAGAGAAGGGAAGAAGAAATCTAGAAAATAAAAGGGAAAGATGGAAAGAAGTTACCAAAATTGGAGTCTTAGGTTAAGAATCTGCAAAACAAAATAAAATAAGTTAGTTTCTAGGAATAGAAAGTCCTAATTAAGAGTAAACTAATTTCTAGAGAAAAGAAGAAATTCCAAAGAAAGAAGGATTAGAAAGAGCTTACTGAATTAGAAATTTCTATCGTAAAATCCTACAAAAGAAGGGTTAATTCTAAAAATAGAAATAAAAACTTGAAACTAGTTAAACAGGACGACAGATCCTAATCTAGAAAAGGAATTACCAATTTTAGAAAGTATATATCAGAATCCTACAAAACAAGAGAAATAGATTAGTTTCTAAAAATCAGAAAAAATCTACAGTTAAAATAATCATAATCTTAAACCAATCCTAAACTAATTAATTTCAGAAAAACGTAGCTGACAGTCCCCGGCAACGGCGCCAAAAACTTGTTCACTCCCCAAGTGCAGGGTTGTGATGTAGTAATAACTCGGTAAGACCGAGGTCGAATCCCAAGGGACTGAAACTGTACGTAATCTAAACTAACTAGAACTAGAATAAGGTGAAATCTAAACTATTTGTGATTTGAGGACTAATTGTGAAATTATTATCTAAAGCTTAGGAAATCAGAGATAAGGATACTAGGGATTCAGAGGATCCACTTGTAGAGATCAGGGAGATCTTATGCCTGTTTCATGAATCATAGAAATTAATTGAACTGTCATTGATCTAGTTTTCAAGAGATGAAAGGTATATGAATTAGAATGGATTCCATCACCAAACCATGCCCAAGAGACTATGGTGAACAATAGAATTAAACTAATTACCAACCAATCACATGTATGAAGGTTAGGAAGGGTACCATCATCCAACCATACCCAGGAGACTATGGTGAACAACAGGGCTTCCTGACGTCATAAACATAAAAAGGAATAGGAAACATTCAAAGCCATCGCAGGCCTACTGTAATTTCAGTCACAACAGACCATTAAAGACTGAAAATATTCCTATTAATCAACTATCATCAAAACCAGTTCATAAATTAAATAGAAATCATAAAATAAACTCTCCCATCTTACTACAGGCTTCACCTCTTATCCCTAGCTAAGAGGTTTAGCCAGCCATGAATGGGCTGGATCTCAGAGAAAAAAAATAAATAAAATAAATAAACTAGAACCTTAAAGGAAAAACTCTTCCTCTCTCTCTCTGTTCCTCTGTCCACGTTTTGCTCCTTTTCCAGATCTCCAGCCGTGGATTCCTCTAACTCTCTTTATAGCAACTGCCAAGCGGTGGAGAAACAACAGTGTGCATAGGTTGTTTCCGCAACCAAGATGCGCCACAGGTGGAGCCGTTACGCTGACGATGATGGTGGGCCTACTTCGATGGTCTTTTGACAAATCCACTCCGTCTATTAGATTCACATCGAAGTTTTGGTCGGAGAGGAACTGTTTTGAACAGTTTCTGATGTGGCCCACCTAATCTTTCATTTCACCGTCCATTTCTGCGTTTAACAAAGATTCACGTGCGTACACGTGCACGGAGCCATAAGACGAGCTTGGCGAGGGTTGTCGCTACACCCTTGATGCAATGGATGGTTCGGATCATCGAACCTGAAGATGAGTGAGATCCACAGCGCTTCGTCCGCAAGTTCAATGCGAAACAGAGCTTTCGCAAAAGTCTCTGACTGTTTTGTTAGCTCATCTATTGACGCCAGATGAAAAATCCACTCCGTCCATTGGTTTCGGCTCAAAATTCCATCCAGAAAAGACTGTTTTGGCTCGGATTAGGTGTGGCCCACAGAACTTTTCATTCTACCATCCAGAAAAACATGTGTGTGCGCGCATGGGAATAGAAGGCGACCTTGGCGAGGGGTGTGGCCACCCTATGGATCATATAGACGGTTCGGATCATCCATTTGGATGATGGGTGGGCCCCACTAGGATCAACAGGTGGCTACTTGTCCGTCCCTGTTAGGTAGCAGCAGAAAAAAGCAATTGCTGTTTGAAGAAGAGACGGTCAAAAGCAGTTTTGACCGTCTTGGAATTGCAGTACACAGCTAGTGCACTTGTGCACTGTACACACATTACTCAAGATGGGCTCTATTATGATGTTTATGAGCAATCCAGTCCATCCATCCCATAAATCAGATCTTTTTAACAGTTGGGATAAATTTTGAGGCATATACGGATAGTAGGTGGGCTCCAGATGGATGATTTATGGGCTAATCTGGCTGTTGGGACACTTCCACAGGGATTAAATGGATGAAATTCGACGTGTACGGTTAATTTATGGTCCTCATCACATATATGAAGTTTCAAGTCAATTGGATGGTGGGAACCATGTGATCTTGCATTATGGACCAATTTCGGCCCATCTTTAACGTGAACGGCCTGATTTCCTCAGATCCTTGGCTTGTAAATCCATTGATCTCATTTCTCTGGAGTCCGTCCCTTGCTCTGGTGAATTTGGAGCGTTAAATCCATGCATTTAGTATCCTATTTCGATCCAAGCTTATAAAGACACCTTGCAACATAAACACGATAAAATGGGTCATTAGACAATATTATGTTCATAAATCCAGAAAATATTTAGGGTCTAATATACAATATTTGACCCTCAACATTTAGAAAAATGTGTAAATGAATACGGAACCCGGATTCATGCACGCCACGATTATCCTTCGTGGGTAGATGCAAGTGGTATATGGGCCAACTCCCTAGTGAATGGATTTGGCTTAATCCAAGTATAATCAAAATATACATGTATGATAATGTATGTATTCTAAGTGTTTGTAAAAATGATTGAATGAGTATGGAATTCACTTTCGTGCTCGCCATGACTAACTGTCATGGATATATGATTGTTGTATAGGCGATAACCCTTTGATGAAAGGATTTGCCCTAATACGTATGTTAATGGATACATAATATGTGTCATGTAATGTGTAGGCTAAGTGTATATAAAAGCGTCTGAATGAGTTAGTAGTTAGCAAGATGTACTTGTATGCATGTTGAGATATAAATCTCGATCACCTTAACTGGGTGTATGATTTCCATGAATTGTGTAACTTAGGTTGCTCGTCTTAACTATGTGTATAATTTCCTTCATGTAATGTATTTACATTCAAGTTATATTTTCATAACTGTCCATATGATTGTAGGATATAAATCACATGCCTGTTATTGAAATTGTTAGTGCTTGAGGCTGTACTACAGTCCAGGTAATTGGTAAGCGTACTCTAAATGGTGGTTGAGGTTGTTTACCACGTATGATGAGTTTAGCGAATCTGAGTCGTGCATGAGGTGTTCGGCAGTGGTTAGGCCAGACGGAGTGCTTATGTATCCCATACCGTTCAACTCAACGTGCGCTTGGCCTAGTTGAGCTTATTAACTAACCCGATTGACCGATGTTTGTTCACCATGTTTGGTCGCTACTGCTTGAACCTAAGGTACCAAACTTACCAGTGAAAAGCCCCTTTAACCTTGGTACCTCAATCCGCTAAGACTCATGAGCCGATTATGGTGGTATGAGACACTATATTCGTGTTGTGGTAACGAGCCCTTTGTAGTGACCAGTGAGCACCTATACTCGTGAGCAGATTATGGTGGTATGAGACATTATATTCTTACTGTCGGCCTACTCTGATTGGTGACGAGCCCTTTGTAGTAACCTCGAGTATATCCTAATAGTGCATAAGGACGACGAGTCTTGTTACAGTATGTGGGATATAACTAGGCCTGTATTGATAAGCTTATGGGAGAGAGGAGCAACGAATGCGTGCAACAACCCTGACAGCCCTTGCAGTGACCTAAAACTGTAACATCGTATGAGATTATCTCAGACTGACGTCCTGAGAATGGATCACCGTTTGGGTAATGATACAAGGGAGGTACCTTAGCTTCTCAATCCTGCTGTATGAAAAGGACTAATAAGAACTTGGTAAGCATATTCATAACACCGCATTGCATGTGCTAACGACGTTGGTGATAAAGAACTGAGGAAGTGAGTCATGCCGTGATCGTTAGATGATGTCGCAGAGGGGATTGTGGTGAGGGCATGCATCATTCTTCATATCATCCTTGCTAGGACCTGTTTGATTATACTGCCTTATCATTACTGCTTGATTGGATTGATAACATGTTAACCTTTGTTGTATATAGCTTCCACTGAGTTGATCACTCACTCCCACGCTACGGGACGGTGTTGGCCACACCAACCAGTCCTTATTTGAGTTTCAGATGATGACGTTTCTTGCGAAGCAGAGCCAGACTTGATGATGTTGAGGAGGATTTCTCCTATATGCAGGTTCTGATCGACGGGGTTTACAGGGTTATTGTTTAGATGCCAATACACTTGGTACTTTGCCTTTTATTTAAACACTTATGTATCTTCTTTTTATTCATTTTTGGAGTATACATGTATATATTTAACCTGGTAACATGTTCACACTTTGGAGACTTATAACAGTCTATATAAGTTATATATACTATCACAGTCTTCCACTTGCATAATTTAACTATCTCTGGAGTATAATATGCTATTTTGGTTTAATCTACCTCATGTTTTATGTCCTAATGCTGACAACATTCATCCATCATAAAAAATACTACATAAGTGATGTTCTGGAACTCGGGAGCTGAGTTTATGCTCGACCCCCGATTTTCGAGATGTTACAGATGGGAGACTCTATTTTATGTTTTTAAGTTAATTTTAATGTATGAATTGAATTTGATTTTGGTTTGATTATTAAGGGAATGTTTTTAGTCTTTAATGGTCTGTTGTGGCAGAAATTACAATGGGTCTGCGATGGCTTTGAGCATGTTCTTTTCCTTTTTATGTTTATGACGTCAGGAAGCCCTGTTATTCACCATCGTCTCCTGGGCATGGTCAAATGATAGTACCCTTCCTAACATTCATACAATGTTGATTGGTTGGTAATTAGTTTAATTTTGTTGTTTGCTTAGTCTCCTGGGCATGGTTTGGTGACGGAATCCATTCTAATTCATATACCTCTCATCTTTTGAAAACTATATCAATGGCAGTTCAGTTAAATTCCATGATTTTTTATGCAAGCATAAGATCTCCCTAATCTCTGCAAGTAGATCCTCTGAATCCCTAGTTTCCTTTTCTTTGAATTTCTTGAGTTTTAGATTAATTTCTCACCATTATTCATCAATTTTTATTTGATTTAGATTACATCTTAGTCTAGTTCTAGTTCTACTTAGTTTCAGATAATGTATAGGTTTCAGTCCATTGGGATTCGACCTCGGTCTTACTGAGTTTTATTACTACATCACAACCCTGCACTTGGGGAGTGAACAGTGTCAGAGAATAAGATAACAACAGTAGTTGGAACTGATTTCTTACTTACCTCAATCATTTGTTAGGCGATCTACCTGATCTTGTGATCATATCAGACCGGCATAAAGGTCTAATGAAAGAAGTTTCTCAGGTCTTCCAAGCAGTAATCCATGGCTACTGCGCCTACCATACATACCGAAACTTGGTGGACACATTCAAAGTCAAGTCATTAGAAATATACTACTGGAAAGCTATAAAGACTTGTAGGAGGGTTGAGTTCAAAAACTTGATGCATGATATCGAACTTGTCAATCCCTCGGTACATGCATGGTTGAGGGAAATAGGGTATGAAAAGTAGGCATCATCTCACTTCCCAGGAAAAGGATTCAATTTAGTTACTAAAAATATAACTGAGTGTGTTAATGCTCTATTCAAAGAAGCGCGAGAATATCCCGTGACTATGCTGATAAAGGCGATCAGATTGAAAATTCAAAAGATGTTATACAAGAGAAGAGAATCAGCATCATCATTCGTTGGACCGTTGACACTGTGAGCTGAGAAACAATTAAAAAATCTCATACCAAAGGCATGAGATGTTCCTTGTCATACCATTTCTCGGGATGAATGCTATATTATGGGAGAGTACAATAATACTGTCAAGCTTAATGAGCTTTCATGTACATGTCGTGCATTTGAAGTACAGGGATTCCCTTATTTTCATGTTCTTTCAGCATGTATAAACTACAACCTTCCTCATTATTTGTACTGCTCCCCATTGTACACAGTAAGGAATTACCAGATCATGTATGAAGATTCCGTGTACCCAGTATGAGATAAGAACCAATGAAAAATTTCATTAGCATTCAAGGATTTGCGTGTGAGTATGAAGCCACTGCTACAGAGGAGGACAACCGAAAGACCGAAGAAGGCACGAATCATTTCTCGTGGAGAGGAGCAAGTACCAAAAAATGCGAACGTTACAAACAAATAGGGCATAATCATCGGAGTTGTAAATTTTCAATACATCCGGAATAATGTAATTTTTTATGCATTTTTTGTAATACAACTATGAATGTTATATATTTTTCGTAATACGACTGTAAATGTTATACATTTTTCGTAATACAACTGTGAATGTTTTACATTTTTTTTAATACGACTATGAATGTATTACATATGTTGTTTTCTTTGAAATTGCGAATTTCTTACCAGTAGGATTCAAATTTTCAATAAGATATTCAGTTCACGGTCATTTCCATGCATTTCACGGTCAATTCGCTTCACTTCACGGTCATTTCCATGCATTTCACGGTCATTTCCAGCTATTCCGTTTAGATTCACGGTCATTTCCATGCACTTCACGGTCATTTCCACGCATTTCACGGTCAATTCCATGGATATTTTCGGCGATTTTGTTTAGATTCACAGTCATTTCCAAGCATTTCACGGTCAATTTGCTTCACTTCACGATCATTTACATGCATTTCATGGTCATTTCCAGTGATTCCGTTTAGATTCACAGTCATTTCCATGCATTTCATATATCCATATTGTTCATGGATTTGTTTAAATGATTTAATATCATGGACCCAAAAATGAAGTAGATCCAAAGCTCAAGTGGGCCACATGATAGAAAACAGTGGAGATTGAATGCTTAGAAAACATTCGGGGTCGACCATGTATTACCTGATCGACCCCAATTCTCTGGACAGTTACCTGGTCGACTGGATTATGACCCGGTTAACCCCATTTGCATACAGAACACATAAATGGGGTTGACCAGGTAACTGTCCAGAGAGTTGGGGTCAACCGAGTGTTTTTTTATTGTAGGCATTCAATCTCTACTGTTTTCTATCATGTGGCTTACTTGAGCTTCTTATTTCCATGCATACATTAATGCAGGACATATTAAAGCGCATAATTTTGTTCTACAAATCAACTGTTGAGATATGGTTTTAGACCCAATTGTTACAAAACATGAATAGAAATGAGAGCATGCACTAAAAGTATTATGAGGGAGAAGTTATTGGGTCCTTATGCATCAGTAGGTATAGTTTCCCGATGTACCGGCGCTTGCAAGTGGGCCTCATGGTTTGAATTGACCATGAAGTAAGGGGGAATTAGTGGAAAAGACTGTTAAATGAATAGAAATGATCGTGAAGTGAAGGGAATTGACTGTGAAATGGATGGAAATGACCGTGAAGTGAAGGGAATTGACCGTGAAATGCGTGGAAATGACTGTGAAGTGAAGGCATTTGACCGTGAAGTGCATGGAAATGACCAGGAATCTAAACGGAATCGCCGAAAATGACCATGAAATGCATGGAAATGATCGTGAAGTGAAGCGAATTGACCATGAAATGCGTGGAAATGACCGTGAAGTGAAGGCAATTGACCGTGAAGTGCATGGAAATGACTGTGAATCTAAACGGAATCGCCAAAAATATCTGTGAAATGCATGGAAATGACTGTGAAGTGAAGCAAATTGACCGTAAAATGCATGGAAATGACTGTGAAGTGAAGGCAATTGATCGTGAAGTGCATGGAAATGACCGTGAGTCTAAGCGGAATCGTCGGAAATGACCATGAAATGCATGGAAATGACCGTGAAGTGAAGCGAATTGACTGTGAAATGCGTGGAAATGACCGTGAAGTGAAGGCAATTGACCATGAAGTGCATGAAAATGACTGTGAATCTAAACGGAATCGCCGAAACTGACCGTGAAATGCATGAAAATGACCGTGAAGTGAAGGGGAATCCATGGAAATGACCGTGAAGTGAACGAAATTGATAGTGAAATGCATTGAATTGACCATGAAGTAAAGGGAGTTGACCGTGAAATGAAGGGGTTTTCTAAATCAGGGGCCCTACACATCAGTATAGATAAAGAAGACAAATAGGAAGTGACAAATATGAAGTTGATAGTGGAGATTGAATGCCTACATTAGAAAACAGTCAGGGTCGACCGGGTATGACCCGGTCGACCCCAACTCTCTGGACAGTTAACCAGTCGACCAGGTTATGACCCGGTCGACCCCATTTGCCTACAACACACTTAAATGGGGTCGATCGAGTCATAACCCGGTCGACCAGGTAACTATCTAGAGAGTTGGGGTTGACCGGGTCTTAACCGGTCAACTGGGTCTGGCTTTCACGTTTCCTGAGCAACCTCCTTCAAAATCCTATTTCTTTTATTTTACTTCATTTCACCCGATTCACTTCACTTCTATTTCTCCTTTCCGGCCAAAACCCTCTCCTTCTCCCATCTCTTCTTCCACAATCCTAAAACAGAATCTTTCTCTACCTCCATTGTGAAAGATTCTCAAAACCATATTTTCTTCATCATTCATATTTTCTTCCAGATTCTCAAAATCCATTTTCGTTTCTAATGGTGGCTAAGAAGCATGATGCATAGGAAGGGGATGAACAATCCCATCATGAGCGTCGCTCCAAGCGAAAGGAGGACATTGGAGCGTCAACCTCAGCGGGAGAGGCTACCCAAGATACAAGAGTGGTCTTGAGACCTCTCTCAGGTCCATCCATATCTCGGGCAGGACCGTCAATAACTCATGGTCGAGGAGTCGTGGCGTAACAAGCCATTGATTTAGGAAGATTCACTAAACATAAGATATCCTTTGAGAGGTATGAGAAGAATGACTTGTTCGTCGATACCCAAGAGTTCAAGTGACTTGCCATGATTCGGTGGAATCTCATATTCACACCCTACTACAATGCCGACGCCGAGACTGTGCACCACTTCTACGCTTCAATTCATAATCCTTGTCTACAGTCAATGACCTTCGACGTAGTAATTGGTAATTCCTTGATAATATTTAAAGTGTCTGACATTGAGAGGATTTCTGGGGTGCCATGTGGGATAGTGATTGTTCTACATAAGGATGTGAACAGGTCCAGGTACAGGGACGAGAAGACTTTTTTTGTTTATGGTGAACTTAAGCATTGGGTCACTGGTGATAACTGTTTGGAGTCAGAAAGGATGCTTCCAATTTACAGGTTCCTCCACCTTGTCTTCACGTACAATTTGTATCATAGATCGGGAAATCATACACAAGTAACACAGTATATGTTGGAGGTTTTGTATTTACTAGGTATGAGCATGAAGGTTTGTTACCCATCTATTGTAATGCGCCACATCTTGAACGCCGCCACCACCAAAACCAATCTATCCTGACCCTTCAGAGGCTTGATTTGTAAAATGGCCAAAGATTGTGGGTTTAGTTTCATCCTCAATGCGAGGCTTGAGCTGCAAAATTTCATCGACTCCAATACTATTAAAAGAATGAAATTGAATCAGCGAGAAGAGGTTGAAAGAGGAGAAGAATCTAAGGAAGAAGAAGAAGAGGAAGAGGAAGAAGAGGAGGAGGAGGAGGAAGATAATGACGAAGACATCGATGAAGATTTTGTACCCCCCCCCCCCCCCCCCCCCCCCCCCCCCGGTATACATGAGCGCTTCATTCGGGTGGAAGAGGAACTGACCTCTGTTCGGTCTAAAATAACTAATATGAGGGCTGAAATGAAGACCTAAAGGACCAAACAGGAGCAATGGAATGAGAAAATCTTTCACACCCTGAAGAATCTGTTATGTTGTGTTCAAAAGGATGGAGTAGCACCGCATCCGACTAATACACAAACTAGATGATTGAGATCCGTGATCCAGTAGACCAGTCCTTGAGATCCTTGAAGAAGCAAGGAGCTAAAGAGCATACAGATCCATCAACATCTGTTTTTGTTTTGTTTGTTTGGAGTTGTGTTAGCAATTGTGGAATACTAGTTTTTGTTTTGTTTGTTTGGATTTGAGGTTTTGCTTGACTGGTTATTTTTGTTTTATTTATCAGATTTGGTGAACAAAATGGGTTTTATCTTTCCTTTTATTTGTTCGTGAGTTTCATGTTTATTCGAGTAGCAATAGACTCAAACCCTTATGACAATGCGTGTGCCAGTGCGCGCTGCCAAATTCACAACATGCAAAATTCCCCCATCATTGTAATAAGGTTTTGCTAGGTAAGATCAAATCTGGCAGCAAGAACCAAAAATTGCGAAGGGTTGACCTACTTTGAATGGGATCTTCCTCATAGTGGAATGAAGTTCTTATAATGCACTCTTATGATCTTATCTACTCGCCACGACAGCTGGCAAGTCCACGACAGCAAAATCGTCCACCGGACCCCATCCCTAGACGAGAAGTATAGATTAGCATGAACAGTAAAAGGATGCCTGGCTCAAAGCTTTAGTTCAGATGCAAGACCGTAAATTTCCACTTCTATATAATTTTAATGGAAATTTAAGTTTTTGGATGTGTTTTTTTAGATACCCATTATAAGAAATTCCAAAGGGTGTTTGGTTTGAGTGTGTTGTATTGGAGCTTCAAAATCTCCAATGCTAAAAGTATCATTGTAGTTTTGTGCATGGAAACCTAAGAAAAGCTGGTGTTATGAAATTCATGATATTTTGTTTTATGAGGTTATTGAGAAAAAAAAAGGGGGGGGGGGGGGGGGGGGGGGGGGGGGGAAATGAATCTCCTTTCCTTTCTGCTAGTTTGGTGATATGTTAACAGAAGCCATCTTTTCATCTTCTTCTTTGTCTCATTTATGCTCTGAAAGGTTCACTTTCTTGTCTATGGGGCATTTGATATTATAATAGCTTTCATCGATCTTGGGGTGGGTTTAAGTGCATTTCAAATATTTGATATTGAATTCATCCAAAGATAGGCAAGTGCCAGATGAGGCATGCAAGATGGGATGGTGGCATGGAGTCTATTAAGGATTTCACAACCATGTTGACTGGATAAGCAATGGGATAATGCATTAATGTAAAATTTCATATGCTTGTGTTTCTTTCTTTCACAACTCTCATTGGAGTTTGTTTGTAATTTCATCACTTTCAGGCAACTGAGTTTGGGAGTTGCAGAGTTCTACTTCTCTGTCTTTTCCGCACAAAATTGGTCTCTGGATCGTTTCAAGCCCGCCTTTAAACATTTTTTCAGTTTGAATTTGGGCTGAAAAACATCCAAGCTTCAGAAGATTAGGACATTCAAACATACCCTACTGAACATTGAATTAAGTTAACTATTTTTGGCGATTGAAGTATGCTTTGAATGTAAGAGGATATTAAGACATGTGGCATACACGTATCGATCCAAACTCAAATCATGGGGCCATCTTTAGACGGGGCAGGGCCTCAAATTCATATTGTTTGGGAAGTTGTAAGTTATAACCTCTGACTAATATGATAGTCAGATTGAAAACTCTATTTTGAGTATGCTTCCCTTAAGCAATGACACATTCCCCGATAATACAAAATTATCCTTGTAATACCGATGTTTATGTATCCCAAGGGTGTCATACATGCATCGATACCGATATTGTAAGCACGAACTGTGAGAAATTCTACCAAGTTTACTAATGTCATAGTGAATCATCTGAACAAGAAAAACTGAGTTGCATTGTGTCACAATTGAAAGGGGGGACAATGAAATGACCATGAATCAACATGGAATCGCTGGGAATGACTGTGAAATGCATGAAAATGATGGTGAAGTGAAGCGAATTAACCGTGAAATGCATGGAAATGACTGTGAATCAACATGGAATTGCCGGGAATGACCGTGTAATGCATGGAAATGACGGTGAAGTGAAGCGAATTGACCGCGAAATGCGTGGAAATGACCGTGAAGTGAAGGGAATTGACCATGAATCAACACGGAATCGCTGGGAATGACTGTGAAATGCGTGGAAATGACCGTGAAGTGAAGGGAATTGACCTTGAAATGCGTGAAAATGACCGTGAATTAACACGGAATCTTCGAAAATGACTGCGAAATGCATGGAAATGCCGTGAAGCGAAGCAAATTGACAATGAAATACGTGGAAATGACCGTGAAGTGAAGGGAATTGACCGTGAAATGTGTGGAAATGACCATGAAATAGAGGGAATTGACTGTGAAATGCGTGGAAATGACCGTGAATCAACATGGAATCGCTGGGAATGACCGTGAAATGCATGAAAATGACCGTGAACTGAAGGGAATTGACCGTGAAATGCGTAGAAATGACCATGAATCAACATGGAATCGCCGGGAACGACTGCGAAATTGACCATGAAATGCAAATGACCGTGAGTTTACAGGATCAAGTGTAAGCGAATTGAGTTTACAGGATCATGTTGACTTATATGTATTGTGGAATGATGGTTAAAATTCAAAATATCCTTTTTTTCTGGTTTACACGATCAAATGTCGCTTTTCCAACGTGATTATACATTCAAGGAAGGTAGCAATAACATAAATTATTAAAAGATCCTTGTATATCTTTTACAAGAAATTTCTTGAAAGATAAAAAGATAAGAAAAGATAAGAATCATTTAAAACTATCATGACATGGTATTTTTTGTGCATATTGATGGAAAAAGGATGATTGACGAGTTTTAATATATTTTTTTCTGATTTATTTAGATTTTTCATATTTTTTTCAATTTTAAAATCATATAAAATCTGACAATTTACAATACGATATGCGATTCGATTCAACATTCATTACAATTTACAATATTATAATGATTTTGACAAATTTGTCTAGCTTAGCTAATTGTGCTAGAAATATTTGCCCACACATGTAAAGTCCCCAAAATTAATGTTTTCAAGGATGACAACATAATTAGGAAAAAAAATGGCAACACCAGAAATAATACAACAGGAAACAGAAAAAGAAAAAAACTAGCAAAATGTCATGAGACTAAGAATTATCTCATTTATGTGATCTAACTTCCAATCACCAATAATTTACAACAGAGGGCAGATAAACCAAATGAAAATAATTATGCAACAGGCCGAGAATTCAGACAGAAAACAATAGAAGGCAGCAATTATTATTGCATCAGTTTATTGGACTTGCTGAAGAAGATGGCTACTGATTATAGACATGCAACCAGTAAAAAAGGTTCTAATCTATATTACCTTCGCACTCCAAAAGTAGTGACACATCATGAGTTGATACATTTAGACTCACAGAAACCTCTCTAACACTCTTCCAATGTGGCAAATATATCGGAAAATCTGCAGTCATGCACAACTTTTTTCTTCTTCTTTTTTTTTTTTTTCTTCTTTTTGCCTGGGACATATCTTGAATTCAAGATGGATGAACGGCCAGCAGTTAAGAGCCATTCCATCAGAAGACTTAATCAAGACCCTATGGTGCCTCGTTTTATTACCTATCATTTGGTTGGTTTGGTAATAATATAACAATCGGATTTCTAGTGAGGCCTTCCAGAAAGCAGAGTGGTTAATTTTAGAGTGGGCCAGTGGCTTTAGAAGCCTTCTGTATTAAAGAGAAGATTTTGATCAATCAATCAACCCCGAAAGAAGGTCCATTTGTTGCATTTTCAAGAGCATTGAAGTTGAAACGAAAGACAAAATCGGATTTCCTCCTCACATTCGCATGGCTACAAAGCTCAAATATCCATTTTTTTTTATTGATCGAATCCCTTCTTCAGCTTGATAGAGGTATGTTCTTGCCCCTGAATATCTGTTAAATTAGTTCTTTTTCATTTTGGATGAAGATTTATACTTCTTTGGGATTTTTCTTGTATTTTTTTGTTTTAGGAGGCCGGTTGGTGTATCCACACGGCCATCAAACTTTGGTAGTTGGTATTCTTTTTTTATTTTTAATGAAACCAGGTATTTTGTTGCTAGGAATAAACATTTTACTTTCCTTATCTATGGGGTGACAGGGATTGCAACAGACTTCATTTCTGTAGGGCCCGTTTGGACATAACTCCCACTGAAAGGTGTTTTCCACCACAGTTTTGTCATTTAACTAGCCAAAAACCAATCCAATTGTTTTTCTGTTAGTGGGCTTTTTAGCAATTACTTCGTTAAGCAGGGAAAAGATGATGGTTTGAGGAAGTACTTCCAAATGCACAAACAAACTAAGGTTTGGCTTAAAAAACATAAAATGCACCTTTCAAATGTGTGTCCAAACAGGCCCTTGTTTTTCTGTTAGTGGGAAGATGATAGTTTGAGGAAGTACTTCCAAATGCACAAACAAACTAAGGTTTGGCTTAAAAAACGTAAAATGCACCTTTCAAATGTACGTCCAAAATGCACCCCCACTGCTTTGATTATTAAAGAAACAGCAGTAATAGAAATAATATACAAATTCAAATATATCTTAGCTTTTAGAAATTGATAACCGCTAACAAATATCGACCACGCAATATCAATGTACACAAAACAACCTTATACAGTAAACAGAATTTGTGCTCAAAAGCTCAATAGTACTAACCAAATCGAGCTCACACACAATGCCATGCTCTTTCAAAGCACGTTTCACCATAGGCCACGCTTCCTGCAGGTATTTTTCTGAAAGAGGCAAAAAACCAAAAACAAAGGCAAATTCTGAGAAACTAGCATATAGTTTTCGATGTATGATGATGAGACAGACGCATTTCAGAACTTGTCCGTACAAGGTTATAGTTCTCATCTCATTATCTTCCAATCTACATTTTTTATTTGGTCCATCAGATCAACGATCAGGATCACCAATTAAAGCAGCCCTAGCAAACATCCCAATAAATCTAATGCGTTTATTCGGATGTCCAGAAAAAGTTGCAGGGGAGTTGGAAGCTATTCAGTGAATTCCACTTCTGCTGAGGAGATCGAGATGGAGGCTATCACAGGTATTACACGCAACTTGCGTCCATTTACAGCCTACGATCGAGATGGAGCTTCTCTCTGTTGTGAAAGAAAGAGAAACAAACGGGGAGATTGTACGTGCCTCTGTACTGGGGAAAAAGAACATCAAAGAAGGAGGTTTCAAGCATCCCTCCTTCATTCCAGGACGGATCGAATTTATCTGTCTTCCAGTGGTCGATGCTCGGGTCGTCCCATGGCTTGGGTTTGTCGTGCTTCCCTTTGTGCTTCTTCGGCTTCTGCTGCTCGAACGCATTCTCTGCATCTCAGGAAATGACCGTGAATCTAAACGGAATCGCCGAAAATATCCATGAAATGCATGGAAATGACCGTGAAGTGAAGCAAATTGACCATGAAATGCATAGAATTGACCGTGAAGTGCATGGAAATGACCGTGGATCTAAACGGAATTGCCGGAAATATCCATGGAATGCATGGAAATGATCGTGAAGTGAAGTGAATTGACCGTGAAATGCGTGGCAATGACCATGAAGTGAAGGCAATTGACCATGAAATGCATGGAAATGACCGTGAATCTAAACGGAATCGCCGGAAATGACTGTGAAATGCGTGGAAATGACCATGAAGTGAAGGCAATTGACCGTGAAGTGAAGGCAATTGACCGTGAAGTGCATGAAAATGACCGTGAATCTAAACGGAATCACCGAAAATATCTGTGAAATGCATGGAAATGACTGTGAAGTGAAGTGAATTGACCGTGAAGTGAAGGAAATTGACCGTGAAGTGTATGGAAATGCACATGAAGTGAAGGGAATTGACCGTGAAATGCATGGAATTGACCATGAAGTGAAGCGGAATCGATGGACTTGACCGCGAAATGAATGGAAATGAGTGTGGAGTGAAGGGAACTGACCCTGAAATGAGTGGAATTGAACATGAAGTGAAGAGAATTGACCGTGACATGCATGGAAATGACCGTAAAGTGAAGCAAATTGACCGTGAAATGAGTGGAAATGACCGTGAAGTGAAGGCAATTGGCTGTGAAGTGCTAGGAAATGACCATGAATTTAAACGGAAACGCCGAAAATATCTGTGAAATGCATGGAAATAACCGTGAAGTGAAGCGAATTGACCGTGAAATGCGTGGAAATAACCGTGAAGTGAAGGCAATTGACTGTGAAGTGCATGGAAATGATCGTGAAGTGAAGGGAATTGACCGTGAAATGCATGGAATTGACCATGAAGTGATGCGGAATCGGTGGACTTGACCGCGAAATGAATGGAAATGAGCGTGGAGTGAAGAGAATTGACCGTGAAATGAGTGGAATTGAATATGAAGTGAATTGAATTGATAGCAATATGCACGGAAATGACCGTGAAGTGAAGCGAATTGACTGTTAAATGCATCGAATTGATCTTGATGTAAGGGGAATTGAGCGGGGAGTAAATGAAATTATATAATACACAAACAAATCACAATTCAAACTGAAATCACTATTATGAATACATCATTTACTACAAAATTATGACAATATATATAAGACATCATTTAACCTTAAATGTTTTACAAGACATCATTTACAACAATTTATAGCTGCCACAAAATTGACATCATGCCTAATACAACTATATCAAATTTTGTGGTCACTCAGGAAGTCATAGGCTATAGAGTTTCTAAAGCTGAGAGTGAATTACTGCAAGTCTCTTCCTGACAAAATTTCATCGCTGTACAAAATGTCCATATATTTCATGACAAAAATGTCACAATCATATCCGTTCGACTGCTTTGGTACGGAAGTATCTTCTCTAACCCTCTAAGATTTTCTATCCAACACAGACATATCTCCTGTAGCATAGAATAATATAGGCAAGGCCTCCTTCATCAGCTCGATACGTTGCATGTGTCGACTGAGTGCCCTTGAATACAAACTGTCAAGTATAACGATTTCTCGATCTCGAGGGTGGATGACCATCAGGTACCAATGATGTTGGCGTGGTTAACAGTACGTACAACTGTCCATGTTTGACAAGATAAGATATCATTATAGACATCATAGAAATGGGTACACATAACGTTAATAACTTGTAACGACACCATTACCTGTTCATACTGCCACATGACCTTTTGCCCATCACAATGTTTAACAATACCATATACTGTGAGTTTCTCCACTTCTACAAGTGAACACATATCGTCACCTCTAATATCCCAATACATTTTCAATGCTAACATGGACATGTCGATACATAGCTATTACAAACAACATACCGAATTAGAACATATATCATATAATGAAATAACATAATAACCATGATCCAATTCATACAGTTATCAGAAAAAATGTGGAGCAGAACTTGCAGTCCTTTGTATATGTAGTAGGAAATGAACTGTGCCTTCTCTCTAGGAAATCAACGTACTTGTCAATAGCCTAATCAATAAATATGGCGAATTAAGCTCTAGTTTAATATAATTGTTGAATAATCATAGATGTATGTGTATGAATTACTTATAACACTATCAACCCATGCATTTTTCTCCCATATGGTCCTGAACCAAACAAATTCTTTTATTTCTTTATTTGCATTAGTCCAACTATCCAATTCATGCAATTTATCCTCCGATATTATCCTAAATGGATCAATCTTGACCTGGAAGGGTATCGGAGAAGTATACAATTCTTTCAGTTTCTCAGTGTCGGCGGCGTTGCTTGGAGTTGTTTAAATGGCAGAGATAGAAGTGAATGGAGAAGGTTTGTATACAAACGGCTTCACCACCCTCTTAGTTCTCGTCTTATATACTACAATAGAAGGCACTAATTTCTCACATATATCAACGTCTAAGGCATCTGAGTGTTAAACATCCACCTCTCTGTTCCCCTAATCCCTACATTCCAATTCTTCATCCTCCTTCTCAAAATCTTCCTTCTCTCTCTAACTCCTCCTTCCAAAACTGCATCTTCTCTAAAAGGAATGCTTATCTGCTTCTTCAACTCCATCTTACCTTCCTCTAACTCTTCTTTCTCCTTCTTCAATACATCATTTTTTATCCTCAGTCTTTCCTTCTCCCTCATTAACATTTCTCTCTCCATCTTCAAAAGTGTCATCTCATTCAACTCTTCCTTCTATAACGTCAAGGCTTCCATCACTTTTAGCATTAATTCTACCTCCTTGCATACTACTTCTCTCTCCCTCTCTATCGATTCTTCTCTCTCTTTTAGCATGCGTTCCTGCCGCTTCAATTCTTCCCTATCTATCTCTAACTGAATCATCTCCCCCTCCAGCTCCTCCCTATCCTCCCTCGACTCCGCAGTTAGTTGCAACTTCGCTCCCTCTCCCTCATCGCCACTCTCTTTCTCCCCCCCTTCTTCTCCCTTTCCCTCATCACCACTCTCTTCCTCTCCCCCTTCTTCTCCCTCTCCCTCATCCCTACTCTCTTCTTCTCGCCCTTCTTCTCCCTCTCCCTGTCCCAATCTCCCTTCCATATCTTCATCATCTTCATCTTTAATGCCCTACAAAAATGAAGTAATGTATGTATCAATTATATAACATGTCAAAGTAAATATAACATATCAACATAAAAGAATACTTTTCTGACATCTTACATCAAATCTATCACAAACCAAATGAATGGCCTCCGTCTCCAGCTCCTCAATGGTAGGCTCTAAGATAAAAACTATCTCAGTTTGTAAGAGAACATCTTCATTTTTCATATAAAGAAACATATATATATATATATATATATATATATATATATATATATATATATATATATATATATATATATATATATATATATATATATATAGTTCAATAAGTGATCACTTAACTTCATAGAAATTGACTTTCATCTTTACTTTTTAGTATTTGATGAATCTTCTTATGCCTTCAACCCTTCCATCCTCAATATTGTGTAAATCTTGGAATTTGGGAGGGAACGTATGAAATGATACATTGTCAGAGAGTCGATACTCTCTCAAGGGCCCATATCTGTTACAATGAAATGACAAGATGATGTTAAATACATATAGTTTCGTATAAATTATAAATTAAAATAGATAAGGAAAGAATCCTTAATTGTATGGGAAATATACAACCGGTAACATTGTAATGAAGCCCATGTGATGTCATCAAGGCACCATTGATCCCTTCAGTCATCCTCTGGAAGGCCACACTACCCCAAGGGTAGATATTAAAGTCTTCCAATGAGTCAACAAGGTCGATAAAGTCGGTACAACATATAACATTTGTGTCGGTTCCCCTAACAAACTACTCTACACATAATATTAGGGCTACCTTCAGATATCTTCATACTTATTGTTATCAACTATCCTATTGAACACCTCCTATACATGTTTCTTTAGGATAGGATATTCATTGAAGTATTTTTCCCTTATTGACTTCTTCAAACGAGGGATATTAGGTATGGAGAGGTCAACAGTCTTCAGCCTTGTTATTAAGGTGAAGTTCATCTCGAAAAATTTTACACGGTTCCCCTGTATCTCGAATACAAGATTACCTATATATCTTGTAAGGCCCGTATCCTAGACCGTACCATTATATAGGCTTCTGCGATCTTTCCGGTAGAATTTTGGTAACTTTCGACCCATATCCGATGTTTGTACATAATCCTAAGCCGAGTCCTGTGAATCAGAGTCAACTCAACCCGAGACTTGTACC
Organism: Magnolia kwangsiensis; assembly: GCA_037074715.1. NCBI lineage: Eukaryota > Viridiplantae > Streptophyta > Magnoliopsida > Magnoliales > Magnoliaceae > Magnolia > Magnolia kwangsiensis. The sequence goes on along the minus strand of CM073572.1, from coordinate 184,322,340 downwards.
CTAGCGACCGCATCGTCATCACGGTTCTGATACCGTGTCTTGCGTGCCGAGGCAATATCCAGGCCAGGAGATGTGAGCCAATGTTCAATTCGAGAAAAACGCCGCGCGTTGCAAAACCTAAGAGATCTTTACTTAATGTCACATCCATCAATCAATCAATCTCATCATGGGTCAAGTACACCATCACCACACACCCATCCCCAAGCAACCCCTAAAGTTAACAAACTCTTACACCACCCATCCCTCTCTCTCTCATCCATCACTCCATCCCATCTTCTCTCTCTCTTATTTCTCCCTTCTTTTCCAAGCAACCTAAACCACAAGAAAAAAAAATCATCCCACGTCCGAGCATTTTCTAACCTCCAAGAGAACTTTGTGTGTGGCCCACTTCCCACTCTCTCATCTCCCATCTCAACCATCAAAATTTCATCTCCTCCGTTAGGATCGAAGCTAAGGAGCAAAGGAAGCCAAGAGAGTAAGAAGAAAATGATGGGTGATCCTGAATCTCCATTTCTTTATTTTTTTATGATGCAAGAGCCCACTTATGGTGGGACCCACCTTGATGTAGGCTTTATATCAAAGAGGGGCCCATAGTGGCGGAACCTCTCCATCCTCACTGATGTCTCTCTCTCTCTCTCATATATAGTGAACCCCACTATGATGTATGATCCATGTCGTCCCATCCGTAGGGCCCACCTTGTTGACCGTCTATGGGTGGGCCTGGATGTAAGAGGAACACAAATATCAAATTGATCCAAATCTAGTGGGCCATGTCCATGTGGGGCCCACCTTGATGCCTATGTTGTATCCACAATCCAGCGTCTAGGGACGCTGGACGTGCACCTCAGTGAAGTATGGCTGACAATGGGAGGGGCTGACAGTGGGAGTAGCTAACATTGAAGTGTGTACAGATAGTGGGGTCCATGGGACCCATCCACGCCCTCCACCCCACGTGTGGGGCCACACCATCATGCAAGTGTTTATCCGACCGTCCACCACCCCTGGACGGTGGGACCCACGTCCGTGTGGGGCCCTCCTTGATATGTTATCCACACCAAATCCATAGCTCTAGTGGTGAGCTGAGTGAAAGATACCTCCTTTCAACGCTGAGGTCTTGGCATTGATGCCTTGTACAGTGGCTAACAGTGTAGTGTGGACTGGCAATGGGATCCATGGGACCCACCCACATTGTCCATCCATGGGCCACACCATAGGGTATGCATTTTATCCAAGCCGTCCACCGTCCCTGGACGGTGGGACCCACCCCACGTATGGGGACACCATAATATATGTGTATGTCCAGGCCATCCAGGGCCTGGACATTGTATATATTATATATTATATATAATATTAATATATTATATTATATTATATTAACATATAATATAATATATTATATATTATATTATAGTATAATATTATGTATATATATCATAGATATATATGAGGGGGGGCCCTATGTAGGACCCACCTCTGCTCTCTTTAAAGTAGCTGTAGCTGCAATGTACAACAGCTATATAGTTGTTGTGTACGTCCAGCATGGGATGTGGACCACACCATAATACATGTGTTGTATCCACCGTCCATCAGGATGGGACAGTGGGACCCAACAGCAGGAGAGCGGGTTGGCTGGGGTATCTCATACCAGCTACATGGCTGGCGAGTCGACGTCAGCAAGTTTTGTAGCCCCCCATGATGCATATGTTTTATCTACACCATCCACTGTTTGGATGGTGGGGCTCATCATGATGCATGTGTTTTATCCATACCATCCCACCATTTTGAGATATCATTTTATGGTATGAGGCAAAGGATGAGTCAGAACTAAAATTCAAATGGGCCCCACCATTGAAATAGTGCGTGGTGACATCCACCGTTTGAAAGGGCCATGGTAGTTTCCAATTAAGTAGATATTTGTTTTCATTTCATATATCTCTGTGTTAACTTATGAATAGGTCGGATCTCAAATACATAAGGGTGGGCCTGATTTGATATACATTTGGCTCATTTGACTAGGCCCAATGTGATGTACTTGGGGCCCAGTTGGTTAGGCCAATGTGATATATGAGGCCCGTTGTTGAGGCCCACCTTAATATATATGAGGCCCATCTTAAAGTAGTTATGACTCATCCATTGAGGCCAACCCAATATACATAAGGCCCATGTTAGGCGACCCATTTGTTGTATCTAAGGCCCATGGGTCGATGCCCAATTTGATGTATACAAGTCCATTACAATGTGTGACTCTACCATGGTTTGTGTAATGATGTTTGAGACGGTCATGCCTTGGGAGAAATTTTAGTTTGACGTCCACATTATAAGAATAATGTTGGTTAAATGTCTGCATTATAATTCTCCTTAGGGCCCATTGTTAGGCCCATACTTGTATACTGTTTAGGCCCATCTTTGTTATAAATGACATCTATCACTATATAATATGTTTAGTATAGTTCCATGATTCATGATCATATGCATCATATGTATGCTTGATATGAGAAGTGACTGATCATAGCATATGGCTTTAGGTAGATTGTTTAAGGGCTCTCGGATAGGCAATGTTGCCCAACATGAGCGCATGATATGCGCAGGATTGCTGCATGACTAGATAGTGTGATTTATGCCTTCGCATTGAGTGATATGGTTACTGTACGCCCTAGCGACATCAGGGTCGTAGCCTCCACAGGCGTATCGTGGTTGATAGGATTGGATACCGAAAATCTTGTCCTATATGAGGTGTTATAGATATCCCTAGGTGAAAGTCCCTAAACCCTTATGGTACCAAGAGATTACTTCAATGTCTAGACCGAGTGGGTGCATGAGCGCCGAGTGCCGATTACTAAAAGACCACGCTTTCCACTGTGTCGTGTAGATTAGAAGGGGGTGCGGCCTTACCCACCCAAGTGGAGGGGACAAAGCTAAGCTGAGTTTGACTATCTCGAGAAATGAGTCCGTTATCGAAGAGCCGAGTCCAATATTGGTAGGCGGATAGTGAGGTTTTTTCCACTCTCCTTATTACGCGCGATGGGGCGATAATTTGGTTGGAGTATGCTAGACCCCGATGATATTCCAGAGTTAAGCTATATTGATATGTGGACTCATATGGGGATTTGTATACTTAAGTTGCATTTTGCATCGCATGACCTTGGTACGACTAATAGTATTCCTGGATTCACCAGTATATTCTGCATTACTCTGATACTGTATAATTATATTATTACCTTGCGCACACACTTTCACCACCCTCTAAGCTTTTCATAAGCTTATGCATGATCGTTGTATACAGGTGACGCTGGATCGCAGCAGCGTTAAGGCTAGAGCGCGTGGCAGATCATCTTAGAGCTTTTGTCTATCATCATTGTATTTTTCCTTTTTGTGCTTCGTACTTGTAAATTTTAATCATAGTGAAAATGTGATGGAGTTTTTGGTTGTTGTTTGTGGGTTATGCCTTTGGTTATGCTTATTACAAATCAAATTGTTGTTGAGAATCCTCATCATAATATCCCAGGATCGGAACCTGGTGAATGGGCGCTAAGAGCCGAGAATGGGGTATTACGAAGGCTGTCGGTGCCAAATTCGGTGATCGAGAATTTTATGAGCCCTATTTTCGAGTTTGGGGCGTGACAAAAGTTGGTATTAGAGCATAACTTGGGAATGACCGAGAATAACATTACATGTCTACTATGAGTTTAGAATGACTAAGTCCCGAAGTTCGGATAGCGTAGCAATCTTTCATTATAGGCCTTTAACGTGCATGCCTTCGAGAGTTTTCAAAGTTGATAAGCACCTTCGTTCTTTCCTGTAGGACATGCCGCGCAGGAGAGTGACCCGATCGACTCCCGCTTCACCACCTGAGACTCTCGCTCCACCACCTGTGGCTCCCGCCCTACCACCTACGATCCCACTCTACCACCAGAGGTTCCTACCGCCCATCCTGAGGATGCTGCTCCTCCACCAGAGATCGGTGCAGATCTGACCGTATCTGTGAGTGCTTTCCAGTTACAGTAGATGTTGCAGGCTGTGACCGCCGCCCTTCAGGGGCAGGGCAGGCACCCCGTCATTTCTCCAGACTAGGTAGAGCAGGAGCACGCGAGCACGCTTCTTCGAGAGTTTCGACGACTAGATCCCTCACATTTTCAGGGTGAGCCAGACTCGACAACAGCTAAGAGATGGCGCTCTGATGTGAAGAAGATATTTGATACAATAGGATGTATGACCCAGCGGTGAGTCTGATTAGTAGTATTTCTTCTCCATGGTAAGGCTGAGCACTAGTAGACATTAATCTCCCGAGCAGCAGACACCAATTTTATATGGACCTGGGAGGATTTTGTGGATCAGTTTGACCAACAGTATTTTCTTGATCATATCTGACGACAGCGAGCAATAGAGTTCGAGGCCCTGGTGTTGGGTGATATGACAGTAGATCAGTACGCAGCTTGCTTTATAGCGCTGTCTAGATTTGCATCGTACCTGGTAGATAATGAGGAGTGGAGAGCCCACCGATTTGAGGACGGCTTGCATTACAGTCTTTGAGGTCGTGTTATTGGGCATGAGCTCTCGACTTTTGAGGGGGTGGTACGAAAGGCCCAGATTTTTTAAGCTAAGTGGGCCGGTTCTCAGTCTGATTGCAGTCAGAGGAGAAATCGGAAGAGGTGGGTTCCTTCCGATGACTCCCAGTAGCGTCGACCACATCAGCAAAGGCGCACAGGTCACCCAGCCTTCCGAGGCTAGCAGCACCTCCAGTACCACCTCCGAGGCAGTTCACCGGTACCTGTTTTAGGTGTGGTGCAGCAGGGCACCGTATGTGAGTGTCCCAGCCCCTAGCAGCAATAGCAGCAGAGAGGTTCACAGTAGCCTCCACTACAACAGCAGCAGATACCCCCACAGCAGCAGTGATAGCAGTTGTTAGGCCTGTATCCTAAACCATACCGTTCCGTAGACTCCCGCGATCCTTCCAATCGAATTCAGGCGACCCGCGATCTATTATCGGCATTTGCACATGATCCTGAGACGCGTCCTGTATATCAGAGTAGGCACGACCCGAGACTTGTACCAGTGCGACCGCGCCGTCGCCGTGTATTACGTACCAAGGAGATACCTGAGCCAAAAGATGTGGGTCCATGTTCAATTCGAGAAAACACCACACGTTGCAAAGACCAAGAGAATCTCTACAATATGTCAAATTAATTAAGTATACATCACCCTCCATCACTCACCCATCCCCAAGCACACCCACATTTCCTTTAAAGTTAACTCTTTCTTACATAAAGTACTCTCTCTTAATAAGTACACATCACTCATTCACACCCATCTCTCTCTCTTACACCTCTCTCTCTCTCATTCTCAAGAACAATCCCAAGAGCTCCAACTTTCATGGCTTCCATGGAAGAGCTTGGCGTGGCCCACTCTCTACCACCCAATTCCACTCTCCAAAATCAATCTTCACCGTTCAAATGCATCCCTTGGAGCTCTAAGATACGTCGATGGAAGAAGAAATTCAAGAAGATAAAAGGTGGGTGCTTCTTTTTTTTTCTCTCTCTCTTTCAATATGTTGGTGTGATGATGTGGCCGTGTGGCCCACCCGAATGTACCTCACCTTGATGTATGTGATGTCCAAGCTGTCCATCAAATGGACCCCATGGTTGTCCAAGCCATGTGGGCCTTACTTAACGATGATGGGAAAACACAGATCAATTAATCAAGTGGGCCACGACCACGTGGGACCCATCTTGAAGAACATTCCATTTGTCCAGATGTTGGACATATTTTGTGGAGTGTGAACGGAAGTTAGGTGTACTCACGTTGATTTTTTTTTTTTTGCTTTTGGGTGGGCCACTCATACAGGCCCTACCTTGAGGTATGGAGCTAATCCATGCCGTCCATTCCATTCCCCAGCTTATTTTAGGCGTTGAGCCAAAAAATGAGCCAGATCCGATTTTCTAGTGGGCCATAGTATAGAAAACAGTAGTTTTCACCATTACAATGCACTCTGATCTTCCTACACACCAAAACATACTCAAATATTGGGCTCGTTCGGACTATCTTGAGTCATAGAATGCAATGGATGGAGTGGATTTAACTGATGCGGATCCTACATATGAAAAACCCTAAAAATATGTGATTTCAAATATATATATATATATATATATATATATATATATATATATATATATATATATATATATATATATATATATATATATATATATAAACAGCAGCAGCATCTGCTGCTGCTGACAAATGACGTCAGCGGCATCTGCACTGAGGATGGATGTGGCCAGGGACGGCGGGTCCCAACCGTGGGCCCCACCGCGATGGGTGTTGATATCCACACCGTGCATTTTCATGGGCCCTTAGGGTAGTGGGCCCCAAAAAAATCAGTCACGTGTGGGACTCAGGTGGCTCACACGGCAGGAAACAGTGTAATTGAACATCTACCATTGAAACCCTTTTTGGGTTTTCGATCTCTATGAAATTTATTTTTTTCCTCTTATTTGGGACCTTGTGATGTGTGTGTTTCATTTACAGCCGTCCATCTGAATGGACGTCAGCAAGTGGGCCTCCACCATGAGGGACGTGTTATATCCCAACCGTCCAGCGAGCAGCTCGAGCTACTGTATCCAAGTCAGTAAGTCCCGTGGGATGGTGGGACCCCTGACGTACAACTGCCGTACATGTAGCAGTTGTGTGTGGTGGCCACACGTGGGACATGACCCACCTTGATGATGCATTCCATCTACACCATCCAATGCAAAGGCCTGGACGGTGAGATCCACCTTAATGTGTCTTCCACTCACCGTCCATCCATTGCATCCATGCCTTTGACAGGCCACATCATGATATGTGTATTTTTTTATGTTGTACAGCAGCACATGTGGCCCAATGGATGTGGGGCCCACCTTGAAGACACGTGCATCCAGCACACGGACCCCATCTTAATATACCTATCCTAAATCTAAACCATTCGTCCAGCGTCCAAAAGGTCTGGATGCTGGACCCTTTTCAAATAATAAAATAAAATATTATATAATCTCATATTGTATATGATATATATATATATATATATATATATATATATATATATATATATATATATATATATATATACACGTGTTTGTGGTGGGCCCTATGTGGGACCCACCTACTGGATGATCGCCTGGTGTACTCACTCCAGCTTTATAGCTACTACTCTGACGGCAGCAAGTTCTGTGGGTCCCACAGCCGGACGCTGCTGGGTTAAAGACAGTAAGTTCTGCGGGCCTGATAATAGGCATGTGTTATATCCAACCGTTCATCTATGGACAAGCTGCACTTCAGTTACTGCATCACGTCAACAAGTTATGTGGGTCCCGTTTGATGTATGTATTATATTCCATACTGTCTACCTATTTTTCCATGTGAGCCCTATCGTGATTTATTAATAGCCTAAGGGCAAGGCTCACTGTGATATCTATTAAGCCCATGATGTGTGGCCCACTTAATGTATTCGAGTCCCAGGTGCGTGGCCCATTTGATGTATATGAGACCCATGTGTAGGGCCCGCATGCTATGTATTTTAGGCACATGTGTAGGGCCCACCTGTTGTGTATTTGAGGCCCATGTGCAGGGCCCACCTATTGTGTATTTGAGGCCCATGTGCAGTGTCCACCTGTGATGTATATTAGGCCCATGTGTAGGGCCCACCCATTGTGTATTAAGGACTATGGGTTGTGGTCCATTGTGATGTATTTTCGGCCCAGATGGCAAGGCCCGATGTTATGTATGAGAGGCCCATGGGGTGTCCCATTATGATGTATTCGGGGCCCATGGGATATGGTCCATTGTAATGTACATGCGGCCCATTGATGCGACTCACTTGATGTGTATGAGGACCATTAGTGCGGCTCATTGATGCGACTCACTTGATGTGTATAAGGCCCATTAGTGCGGCCAATTGATGTGATTTCCTTAATGTATATGAAGCTCATTAGTTTAGCCTATTGATGCAACTCACTTGATGTGTATGAGGCCCATTAGTGCGACCCATTGATGCAGCTCACCTATTGTATATGAGCCTGTTGAGGGTCAAATATTGCATATCAGACCCCATTTATTGCCTATATTTACAAACATGATACTGTTTAATGCTCAGTTTTAACCGTGTTTTTGTTGCAGGGTGTAATTAGGAGCGTTGACTGAAAAAAGAGTATTAAACGTATTGATTTGATGCTCCAGAGGCATCAGAGTAAGGGACGGACTCCAGAAGAATGAGATCAATGGATTTACATGGTAGGGATCTGATGAAATCAGACTGTTCACGTTAAAGATGGCCCGAAATTGGTCCCTAATGCAAGATCACATGGTTTTCACCATCCGATTGACTCGAAACTTCATACATGTGATGGGGGGCATAAATTAACTGTACATATTAAATTTCATCTATTGAAGATCTCGAAAAGTGGGCCAACGGATAGATCGGCCCATTAATCTTCAATTTGGGGCCCACCTGATATCTGGAACTGCCTCAATTTTAGTCCCAATGGTTTAAATAATGTGAGAAAAAGGATGGACGGATCAGATTTCTTGAAAGCATCACAGTGGGGCCCATATGTATAGCGTGTGTACATAGTGTACACACGCCCGAAGTGCACAAGACCCACTGGCGCACTGACCCGTGACCGCCCCGACCAACTTATGAAAAACGGAAATTTCCATTTTTTTTCATTGCAGCGAACGGACGTCCCTGGTCCATTTTTCGGACGATTGTGGGCCCTACACATGCCCTTTACGTCTGATCCACACCGTCCATCTTATAGAGGGCATCAAATACTATAAAACCATGATGAATTTTTACATCCATGCATGCACACGTGTGCGGTACAAAGATCACAAAAGGATTGCCCTGAGACGTTCAAAATTAATTTTATTATAATTTCTTCTCTGGGCCACGTCAATGGACATTCAAAACCACCCATTTTTTACTGAAATTTTATCCTGAATCCAATGGACAGGGTGGATTTCTCTGAAAACACCTCTGTGGGGCCCACTGAACAAGCCAGTGCAAGTTCATGCGCAAGACAGCGTACGGACGTTGCCGACCTCTGTGGGGCGTTCTGTGATCATGATCATGGTCGGATGGGTGATCCAGACCATTCAATCTCTTCCACTGTGTCCCACAGCCATAACCATGGAGTCCAAATTGGTCTCTTAGACATCTTTCGGTGGGAAACTCTTTCCAAACGCAAGTGGAGTTGCGTTTTTTGTTGCTGCGCACGTGAAGCTCTCCACCGACTCCAGCTGTTCTAGCCGACCAACACACCTATAAAACAGAGAGGGAGAGAACGTGAAAGTAAAAAAAAAAACCATTCTTTGGACGTGAGCACAAGGAGAGAGTTGTTGGTTTACAATTTTTCTTTCTTCTTGTTTTCTTTATGTTCCTGTTTTCTTTATTAGATTTTGAGTGTTTTAGTCTAATCATGGTTAGCTAAACCCCCTAGCTAGGGCTAGGAGGTGAAGCTTGTGGCATGATGGGAGATTTTTACGGCTTGAATTTGTGACTGAATGGATTTTTATGCTAGTTTTATATAAGGAATGTTTTTTAGTTTTTCATGTTTTTTTGTGACTGACATTACAATAGATCTGCAATGGCTTGAGTATTTCCTTTTTCCTTATCGTGATTATGAAGCCAGGACGCCCTATTATTCACTATCGCCCCTTGGACATGGTGGAATGATGGAACTCTTCCTGACATTCGTATATCACTCAGATTGGCTGTGAATTGGTTAATTGTGTTGTTTGCTTTGTCTCATGGGCATGGTTTGGTGATGGAATCCATTCCAATTTACACCTGTTTGATTTCTTGAAAACTAGATTAAATGAAGTTCAGAATTGATTTTCAGGTTATATCCTCCAACTGGATGAAGATGGGACTCGAAGTCCAGTTGAGTTCATGAATCAACCGTAGATCTCCCTGATCTCTACAAGTGGATCCTCTGAATCCCTAGTTTCCTACTCTTTAATTCTGAAAATTTTAGTTTCCTATTTCACAATTATTCCTTCATATTCACCTAATTAGATCTCATCTTAGGCTACTTCTAGTTCTAGTGATTTTCAGATAACGTACAGGTTTCCGTCTCTGTGGATTCGACCTCGGTCTCACCGAGTTTTATTACTACATCACGACCCTGCACTTGGGGAGTGAACAAGCTTTTGGCGCCGTTGCTGGGGATTGACGGCTACGTTGTTTGAGTTTAACTAGTTTTGGGATTAGTTTAAGATTAAGTTTTTTTTTATTTTTTTTTTATTTTTAGGGTTTAATTGTAGGAATTTTCTATTTTCTTTCAAGTAACTTTCTATTTTCTTTAGTTTTGGATAGTTTTTCCTTTTTTAGAAACTAACCCAACTTTCTTATTTTGTAGGATTCTAAGATAGGTTTATAATTTGATAATATCTTTTCTTAAATTTCTTCTTTGCTATTTCTAAATTAGGATTTATCTTCCTTTTTAGCAAGTTTCTAATTTTAACTCTTTTAGAATCGAATTTTTTTTCCTATTTTATTTTTTTGAAATTTTCTATTTGTAAACTCTTGTTTAGAAACCAACTTTCCTGTTTTGTAGGCTTTTAAGATAGAAATTTCTAATTCGGTAAGCTCTTTCCAATTTCTACTTACTATTTTTCAGATTTTTTTTAACTTACTCTCTAGTTTAGGACTTTCCTAATTCGTTTTAGAAATATTTCTTCTTTCTCTTTTAGGAATTTTCTAACTTTAGACTTACTATTTTTAGAAACTGTTTTTTTTTGTTTTGTAGGTTTTTTTTAAATTTAGAGACTCCAATTTGATAACTTCTTTCCAACCCTCTCTTTCTTTCTAGATTTTTATTTCCTTTCTTAGGATAAGGTTTAGAATTTGATTGAGGACTGCGAGTGTTTCATGCCCAAGTGGGCTCGTGATAACACTTGACGTCTCTTAACTGAAGGAGGATTAGTTGAGGGGTTAACTGTCCATCATAGGACTAGACACCGCTCAAAATCCCCTGAGTTAATTGAGGATATGGCTGAAAACCAACCTCTTCTACCCCAACCTAGGGTAGAGGACATTCAGGATGAGAATGAGGTGCATCAAGCACCCCCGCCTCGTACTTTACAAAATTATTTACAACCGGCGGGGGTGAGTACGCCCTCATGCATGGTTTTTCCTGAGAATGCAGGACACATGGATATCAAGCCTGGGGTGATCCAACTTCTTCCTAAATTTCATGGGCTTGAATCAGAAAATTCATATTTGCATCTAAAAGAGTTTGATGAGATTATAGCTACCTTATACTTTCCTAACGTGTCTGATGACACGGTCAGGTTGAAACTCTTTCCCTTTTCTTTGAAAGAGAAAGCCAAGACGTGATTACATTCACTACGTCCTCGATCTATTGGCAGATGGAATGACATGACAAGGGAGTTTATCAAGAAATTTTTTCCATACCATAAGACGAACACCCTTAGAAAGTCGATCATGAACTTCGCCCAAAGGGAAGATGAAACATTCTTCCAATGTTGGAAGTGGTTCAAAGATCTTGTCAGTTCATGCCCACAACATGGTTTTGAAACGTGGCGCATCACGAACTTTTTCTATGATGGACTGACATCCCCCATGCGCCAATTAGTCGAGACGATGTGTAATGGGGAGTTTATGAATAAAGGCGTCGATGAGGTGTGGGACTACTTTGATAAACTTGCTGAGAACACATAATCATGGGACATCTCCCCTAGACAAAATACTACATCTAGGTTAACTCATTCCAAGGAAAGAGGTGGAATGTATCTCCTGAAAGAAGATGATGATATTAATGCTAAAGTGGTTAATCTCACTAGAAAACTCGAGGCCATGGAATTAAAGAAGGATAAGACTAAGGAAACTGTTTGCAGTATTTGTGGTTGCAACATTCATACAACTGAAAATTGTCCAACTATATCTGCCTTTCAAGAGGTATTGAATGAGCAATCCAATGTCGTGAGCAATTACCAAAGCCCTTTCAGTGGGCCCACCTCTAACACATATAATCCTGGCTGGAGAAATCATCCCAACTTCAGTTGGAGGAATGGATAAACCGCTACACCTCAGGGTTTCCTAAATCAAATTCCATCTTAAGAGAAACCGCAAGAGGATTTGGTTCTAAAACACTTTCAAAATCAAGAGCTTTTCAATCAGGGTATGCTACAAGCCTTTCAAGACCTTACAAAAGCGATACAAGGACTTAAGGATGCAAGTGCGATTGGGAACAAGGGAAGTTTTTCAGCTCAACCTCTTCCTAATCCTAAACCACAATATTAAGTTAGCGACCCAAGCTCTTCAAATCAGATGGAGCAAGCTAAATCCATCACCACTCTTAGGAGTGGAAAGATCATTGACAAAACCATTTCGGTTATGGCTGAAAAGCCTAAAGACCCGAAAGTGGATAAAGAAGATGGATCTAGCCATGCCCCACCAGAGTTAGAACCGGAACCTCAAGGGAAGCCGGTTGCTCCATTTCTCCAACGGTTTGTTGCACCAAAACCTCTCTCTAACTCTCAGGATATTCTAGAGGTGTTGAAACAAGTGAAAGTCAACATTCTTCTACTTGATGCCGTGAAACAAATACCTTCATATGCCAAATTCTTAAAAGACCTATGTACGACTAAAAGGCGACAGAATATTCAAAAGAAAATCTTCCTGACTGAGAAAGTGAGTGTCATCCTAAAGCAAGATGTGCCGCAAAAATTCAAAGATCCCGGTAGCCCAACCATATCATGTGTAATCGGCAACTATCAAATTGAGCACGCACTTCTTGACTTAGGAGCAAGCGTTAATCTTATCCCCTACTCGGTATAAAACAGTTGGGTTTAAGTGAATTAAAACCCACCCTGACCACACTGCAACTTGCTGATCGCTCTGTTCATGTACCAAGAGGGATAATTGAGGATGTGTTGGTCCAGGTTGATCGATTTTACTACCCAGTAGATTTCATCTTCCTGGATACTGAACCCATCGAGAACATGAGCACTCAGATTCCTGTTATTCTTGGTCGACCATTCCTTGCCACCTCAAACGCAATTATTAATTGCAGGAATGGTGTCATGAGTATGTCTTTTAGGAATATGACATTAGAAATGAATATCTTTTTCAACACAGGTAGACGATTAGAGGATGATGACGATGCCCACAACATTAACATGATTGACACTTTCGTGGAAGATAGGACACCCTTTACCTTATCCTCTGATCCTCTTGAGACGTGTCTGGCTCACTCCCATGATATTGATGATGACATGATTAGGGAGATGTGTGCCATGCTTGATGCTGCACCAGTACTTGAAGTTAACCGGTGGAGGCCACAATTTAAAAAGTTACCCCAAACTGATGAAGTGCCTCTACCGTCTAACCTTAAGCCACCGAAGCTTGACCTAAAACCTTTGCCCTCTGATTTGAAATATGCATATTTAGGTCAAGATGAGACATACCCGGTGGTGATTTTTGCCCACCTTGAGAAAGAACAAGAGAGTATGCTTATATCTACTCTCCTTGAGCATAAGGGAGCTCTTGGATGGACGATTGCGGACCTCAAGGGAATAGACCCTTCAATTTGTACTCACCGCATTTATCTTGAGGATAATGCAAAGGCCGCTTGACAATCACAACGTAGATTAAATCCAAACATAAAGGAAGTGGTTAAGGTCGAGGTTCTTAAACTATTGGATGTGGGTATCATATACCCTATATCCGATAGTCAATGGGTGAGTCTAACTCAAGTGGTTCCTAAGAAGTCCGGGATCACCATCGTAGCCAATGCCAATAACGAACTCGTGCCAACTAGAGTTACTACTGATTGGAGAATGTGCATTGACTACAGGAAGTTAAATACCGTCACAAGGAAAGACCACTTTCCTTTACCCTTCATTGACCAGATCTTGGAAAGGTTAGCTGGTCATTCCTATTATTGTTTCCTTGACGGGTATTCAGGCTATAATCAGATAGAGATCGCCCCTGAAGATCAAGAAAAGACTACGTTTACATGTCCCTACGGCCCGTTTACTTACCGAAGGATGTCATTCGGACTATGTAATGCCCCTGCCACTTTTCAGCGGTGTATGATGAGTATTTTTTCTGACATGGTGGGGCAATATCTAGAGGTCTTCATGGTTGATTTTTCTGTCTTTGGTTCATCTTTCAGCGAGTGCTTGGAAAGTCTTAAATGTGTGCTGAAAAGATGTGAAGAAAAGAATTTGGTACTTAATTGGGAGAAGTGTCATTTCATGGTTCATAAGGGAATTGTCCTAGGACATATTATCTCGTCCAAAGGAATCGAAATGGATAAGGCAAAAATTGATCTTATCTCTAATCTACCTCCACCCAAGAACATACGGGACGTGCGATCCTTCTTAGGACACGCTGGGTTTTACAGAAGATTTATAAAGGACTTTAGTCTTATCTCTCATCCTCTATGTAACCTACTTCAAAAGGATGCACCATACGAGTGGACTGAGCCATGTCAGGAAGCTTTCATTAAGCTTAAGGGCATATTGACCAGTGCACCCATCATACAGCCACCTGACTGGAGCATTCCTTTTGAACTTATGTGCGACGCGTCTGATTATGCTCTTGGGGCAGTTTTAGGTCAAAGAAAAGATAAGAAACCATATGTTATTCATTATGCAAGTAAAACTCTATATCCTGCCCAAGTGAACTACTCGACTACGGAAAAGGAACTCTTGGCCGTAGTGTTCGCTTTGGATAAATTTAGATCCTACTTGATCCGATCTAAGATCATTATTTACATTGATCATGCGGCGCTCAAGTATCTTTTGTCTAAGAATGATGCTAAGCCCCTTCTGATACGATGGATCCTCCTACTCCAGGAATTTGACCTACAAATAAAATATAAAAAAGGAGTAGAAAACGTAGTGGCTGATCACCTTTCTCGCCTTAATCCCTCTATTCCCTTGAGACAACACATATCAATGAAATGTTCCCTGATGAACAGTTGTTCAGAATCTCTCATTCACCTTGGTTCGCTGATATCGTCAATTATCTTGCCACAGGTTCCATACCGACATATTAGACTGCGCAGGATAAGAAGAAATTTTTCACCGAGGTGCGCAACTTTTTCTGGGACGATCCATATTTGTTTAAATATTGCCCAGACCAAATCTTTAGGAGATGTGTGCCAGACGATGAACATCAGAGTGTCATCTCCTTCTGTCACTCACAGGCCTATGGTGGTCACTTTTCTGCTAAAAATACCACGGCCAAGATTCTGCAGTGTGGCTTCTACTGGCCCACTATGTTCAAGGACACTCATGAGTTTTGCAAAGCTTGTGAGCGTTGTCAGAAATTGGGAGCATTGTCCCGTCGAAATATGATGCCCTTGAATCCCATTCTTATCATAGAGGCATTTGATTGCCGGGGCATCGATTTCATGGGACCATTCCCCCAATCTTTTAGAAATTTATACATTTTTCTTGTCGTACACTATGTCACTAAATGGGTCAAAGCGATTCCGTGTCGGACTAATGACCATCGCACCCCATTAGTGCGGCCCATTGATGCAGCCCACCTATTGTATATGAGGCTCATGAGTGAGGCCCATCATGATGTATTCATGGCCTATGTGATGCATCCCATAGTGATGTGTATATAACCTTGTTTGAGGCCCATGATATTGTATATTAGACCCTTGTATGAGGCCATGGGCTCACTATATGTTTGGCTCTATGTGGGCCAGTCCTTGGGAGCAATGTTGGTTAGATGTCCACACTGATGGGCAATGATGGTTGGATGTCCACATTATGACATTCCCTTAGGCCTTGTTCAACCCATTTTCATAATCTTCTTGTGGGTTAACCTAGATAAGTGGGCCCCATTCGCCATAGACAGATGATTTCATACTATCGGATTTGATATAACCATGGCCGAGGGCCGATCTTTATATTATGGGTGATCGGTTGTTCATCTATGGATCCCGCCTTATTTATATGCTGATTATGGGTGTCAATTATTGATGCTGATTTTCGGTGCCGATTGTCGATGTTAATCATTAGTGTTGATTGTGTAGGCCGATTTCGATTGTCGAGGCCAAGTATCGTGGCGAATTCTAATTGTCGAGGCCAAGTATCGTGGCGGATTCCAATTGTTGAGGCCAAGTATCGTAGTCGATTTTGATTTATCGAGGCCGATTGTATAGGCCGATTTTGATTGTCGAGGCCAAGTATCGAGGCTGATTCCGATTTGTCGAGGCCAATTTTGATTGTCGAAGCTAAGTATCGATTTCAATTTCGATTGTTGAGGCCCATTATGATGTGTATTAAGCTTTTGAGTGAGGCCCATGGTGTTATATATTTAGCCGTTGTATGAGGTCATGGGTTTGTTATATGTTAGGATCTATGTGGGCCATTCTTTGGAGACAATGTTGGGTACATGTCCACATTGTTGAGTTCGATTGTCGATGTCGGTTATTGATACCGATTATAAGTATGTGATAGCATAGCATCATCATACATGCCCATACGCATTATCTGTATGTTTGTCATGAGATGTGGTTGATCATTGCATGTCATTGAGCATGTTATTATGAGACTCCCTGATAGGCGGAGGTTATCTCACACGAGCGCATGGTATGCGCAGGATTGATGCATGACTGAATTGTATGACTCATGCATCTTGCATTATGATTATATATACCCTAGCGATATCAGGGTCGTAGCCTCCACAGGCATATCGTGGATGGGCAGATGGGCCACCGAAAATATTTGGTTCTAACATATGGGGGCCATAGATGTCCCTGGGTGAAAATCTCTAAACCTCCGTAGCCAGGAGACACCCTAACGTAGAGACCAAGTGAATATATATGAGCGCATGAGGGTCGTATACCAGTAGGCCGTATCTCTCACTGTGTCATGGTCAGTTGGAAAGGGGTGTGACCTTACCCGCCTGAGTGAGGAGGCAATATCTAGGTTGAGTTTGACCAACTTGAGGATGGGTCCACTATCAACGAGTCGGGCCCAATATTAGTAAGCGGATAGTGAGATCTCTTCCACTTACCCAGTTGTGTGCTTGGATAGGGGTGGCAAGCTGGCGTATAGTGTAATAGTCCCCGGTGATGATCCCAAAAGAGGAACTGTAATGATATGTGGACTTATTGAGTAGGAGTTACATAATCATTCATTCATTTATTCACTATCCACTCGGGCTAGTGGTGCGTAGCTATTTGTTACGTATACTTTCGTAATGGCCAGGATTTCGATTGGGGCGCACGACTAACCTGAGATCAGGAGTTTACCACATTGAGTCTGACTATCCAAATTTAGGTATGGGACTGGTTTTAATAGAAGTCTCTTGTGATGGATCCCATAGCTTGCGATACTATGTACTATCATCCCAACTTCACACTCCAGCATGGTCATTCCATTCGCACCGTATATTGTATTACATCTACGGCATATGACATTTTGGGTTACTAACTTCTGTATTTATATGGTCTAGATACGGCTGACGCTATTCGTAAACTCATCAGGAATTACATATTGCGTCGTATTCTCAGCATTTGATATTTGGCTCTTTACGAATCCTCATTTGCATAGCTATTCTATATTGTGTATTTTGATATTGATTGACTCATAATCTTGTCTGTATTTCTGCTTACTCTGATAATTCATGATCTTGTCAGTATTTCTGTTTATTTTTTATAATGTACAATTTATGGATTACCATTATTTTCGGTATTGTATGATGATGGCATTGTATTGAATACTTGACACTTACCTTGTGCACACACTTACACCACCCTCTAGGCTTTCTATAAGCTTATGCACGATAGATGCGTGCATGTGATGTTAGGTTGTAGAAGTGTTGAGCTTGGAGCGTGCAGGGGTCTTCTAAAGCTTGATTTTCGATTTATGTATTTCCCTTTCAGTATTGTACTCAATGATTATATTAGTGGATATGTGATGATGATGTTGCCTTTATAAATTGGGTAATCTTGTGGTTATGCTTATTACGAGTTAAATATACATTGAAAAAAAAAATCCTCCTTGTACGATCCCATGATCAGAATCTGGCGTATGGATGTTAGGAGCCGAGAATGGGGTATACGAAAGCTGTCACCATCGGATTCGGCAATCGGAATTCTTATGAATCCAATTTTCAGGTTTGGGACATGACAAAAGTTGGTATTAGAGCATAACTTGAAAATACCTGAAGATAACATCACATATCAACTGATAACTACCCTACACTCTATGATTGTTGAGAACTTAGAAAGGTTAAATCTCCAAGTTCGAATAACTTAGAGATTTTCTGATATAGCTCTCTACCGTTAAAATTGTGAGGCTACATAATATTCCATTTTTGATCATTTCTAATCCAAGATCTGAAGATTAGTAGGGTCACTATAGTATTGATAATGTATCTCGAGAAAGCGAGGTTGAGATTAGAGAGTGTTATCTTCATCCTTTGCTAAATTAATTGTGCCTTGACTTATATACTTGGATGTTTCTTCCTCCCTTATCTATTTTGTAAATTTTGAGAAAGAAATTTTATTTGGTAGGGAGAGCTGTTAGGCCTGTATCCTAGACCGTACCGTTCCGTAGGCTCCAGCGATCCTCCCAGTCAAATTTCGGTGACCCGCGATTTGTTATCGGCGTTTGCGCGCGATCCTGAGACGTGTCTTGTATATCAGAGTTGGCTCAACCCGAGACTTATACCAGTGCTACCGCGTAGTCACCGCGGTTCCGATGCCACGTATTACGCGCCAAGGAGATACCTGAGCCAGAAGATGTGGGCCCGCGTTCAGTTTGAGAAAATACCGCGTTGCAAATACCAAGAGAATCTCTACAATATGTCAAATAAATCAAGTACACATCACCCTCTATCACTCACCCATCCTCAAGTACAACCACCTTTCCTTTAAAGTCAACTCTTTCTTACATAAAGTACTCTCTCTTACACAATACACATCACTCATTCACATCCATCACACCCATCTCTCTCTCTTACACCTCTTTATCTCATCTCTCTCTCATTCTAAAAAACAATCCTAAGAACTCCAACGTCCATGGCTTCCATGGAGGAGCTTAGTGTGGCCCACTCTCCAAAATCAATCTCCACAATTCAAATCCATCCCTTGGAGCTCTAAGATACGTTGATGGAAGAAGAAATCTAAGAAGATAAAAGGTGGGTGTCTCTCTCTCTCTCTCTCTCTCTCTCTCTCTCTCTCTCTCTCTCTCTATCTCTCTCTCTCTCTCTCTTTCAATATGTTGGTGTGATGATGTGGCCGTGTGGCCCACCCGGATGTACCTCACCTTGATGTATGTGATGTCCAAGCCGTCCATCAAATGGACCCCACGGCCATCCAAGCCATGTAGGCCCTACTTAACGGTGATGGGAAAACACAAATCAATTGATCGAGTGGGCCACGACCATGTGGAACCCATCTTGAAGAACATTCCATCTATCCCGACGCTGGACGTATTTTGTGGAGTGTAACGGAAGTTAGGTGTACTCACGTTGATTTATTTTTTTTTTTTTGCTTTTGGGTGGGCCACTCATACAGGCCCTACCTTGATGTATGAACCAATCCACGCCGTCCATTTCATTCCTTAGCTTATTTTAGGCATTGAGCAGAAAAATGAGGCAGATCCGATTTTCTGGCAGAGCATGGCATAGAAAACAGAGGTTTTCACCGTTAAAATGCACTCTGATCTTCCTACACACCAAAACATACCCAAATATTAAGCTTGTTCGGACTGTTTTGAGCCATAGAATGCAATGGATGGAGTGGATTTAACTGATTCGAGCCCCACATATGAAAAACCCTAAAAATACGTGATTTCATATATATATATATATATATATATATATATATATATATATAAACAGTAGCAGCGTCTGCTGCTATTGACAGATGACGCAAGCAGCATCTGCGCTGAGGATGGATGCGGCCAGGGACGGTGGGTCCCAGCCGTGGGCCCCACCGCGATGGGTGTTGATATCCACACTATGCATTTTGATGGGGCCCTTAGGGTAGTGGGCCCCTAAAAAAATCAGCCACTTGTGGGACTCAGGTGGCCAACATAGCAGGAAACAGTGTAATTGAATGTCTACCATTGAAACCCTTTTTGGGTTTTCGATCTCTATGAAATTTATTTATTTTTCCTCTTATTTGGGACCTTGTGATGTGTGTGTTTCATTTACAGTCGTCCATCTGTATGGACATCAGCAAGTGGGCCTCCACCATGAGGGATGTGTTATATCCCAACTATCCAAGTCAGCAAGTCCCGTGGGACAGTGGGACCCCTGACATACAACTACCGTATATGTAGCAGCTGTGTGTGGTGGCCACACGTGGGACATGACCTACCTTGATGATGTATTCCATCTGCACCGTCCCATGCAAAGGCCTGGACGGTGAGATCCACCTTGATGTGTCTTCCACTCACGGTCCATCCATTGCATCCATGCCTCTGACAGGCCACACCATGATGTGTATTTTTTTATGCTGTACAGCAGCACATGTGGCCCATTGGATGTGGGGCCCACCTTGAAGACACGTGCATCCAGCACGCGGACCCCACCTTAATATACCTGTCCTAAATCTAAACCGTCCATCCAGCGTCCAAAAGGTCCAGACGCGGGACCCTTTTCAAACAATAAAATAAAATATTATATAATCTCATATTATATATGATATATATACGTGTTTTTGGTGGGCTCCATGTGGGACCCACCTGCTAGACGATCGCCTGGTGTACTCACTCCAGCTTTATAGCTGCTACTCTGACGGCTGCAAGTTCCATGGGTCCCACAGCTGGACGCTGCTGGGTTGAAGACAATAAGTTCTACGGGCCTGATAATAGGCATTTGTTATATCCAACTGTCCATCTCTGGACAAGTTGCACTTCAATTGCTACATTACGTCAACAAGTTATGTGGGTCCCATTTGATCTATGTATTATATTCCACACCGTCTACCTATTTTGCCATGTGAGCCCCATCATGATTTATTAATAGCCTAAGGGCAAGGCCCACTGTGATATCTATTAAGCCCATGATGTGTGGCCCACTTAATATATTCGAGTCCCAGGTGCGTGGCCCATTCGATGTATATGAGACCCATGTGTAGGGCCCACATGCTATGTATTTGAGGCACATGTGTAGGGCCCACCTGTTGTGTATTTGAGGCCCATGTGCAGGGCCCACCTATTGTGTATTTGACGCCCATGTGCAGTGCCCACCTGTGATGTATATTAGGCCCATGTGTAGGGCCCACCCATTGTGTATTTAGGACCATGGGTTGTGGCCCATTGTGATGTATTTTCGGCCCAGATGGCAAGGCCCGATGTTATGTATGAGAGGCCCATGGAGTGTGGCCCATTACGATGTGTTTCGGGCCATGGGATATGATCCATTGTAATGTACATGCGGCCCATTGATGCGACTCACTTGATGTGTATGAGGCCCATTAGTGCGGCTCATTGATGCGACTCACTTGATGTGTATGAGGCCCATTAGTGCAGCCCATTGAAGCGACTCACTTGATGTCTATGAGGCCCATTAGTTCGACTCGTTGATGTGACTCACTTGATGTGTATGAGGCCCATTAGTGCGGCTCATTGATGCGACTTACTTGATGTGTATGAGGCTCATTAGTGCGGCTCATTGATGCGACTCACTTGATGTGTATGAGGCCCATTAGTGTGGCCCATTATGCGACTCACTTGATATGTATGAGGCCCATTAGTGCGGTCCATTGATGCAACTCACTTGATGTGTATGAGGCCCATTAGTGCGGCCCATTGATGCAGCCCATCTATTGCATGTGATGCCCACGAGTGAGGTTCATCATGATGTATTCGTAGCCCATGTGATGCAGCCCATAGTGAGGTGTATATAACCTTGTATGAGGCCCTTGATATTGTATATTAGACCCTTGTATGAGGCCATGGGCCCACTATATGTTTGGCTCTACATGGGCCACTCCCTGGGAGCAATGTTGGTTAGATGTCCATATTGATGGGCAATGGTGGTTGGATGTCTACATTATGACATTTCCTTAGGCTTTGTTAGGCCCATTTTCATAATCCTCTTGTGGGTTAACCCAGATAAGTGGGCTCCATTTGCCATACACAGATGGTTCTACGCTATCAGATTTGATATAACCACGGCTGAGGGCCGATCTTTATATTATGGGTGATCGGTTGTTCATCTATTGATCCTGCCTTATTTATATACTGATAATCGGTACCTATTATCGATGTTGATTTTCGGTGCCTATTGTTGATGCTAATCATTGGTGTTGATTGTGTAGGCCGATTTCGATTGTCGAGGCCAAGTATCCTGGCCGATTCCGATTATCGAGGCCAAGTATCGTGGCCGATTTTAATTTTTTAAGGCCTATTGTATAAGCTGATTCTGATTGTCGAGGCCGAGTATCGAGGCTGATTCTAATTTGTCGAGGCCGATTTCGATTGTCGAGGCCGAGTATCAATTCCAAATTCGATTGTTGAGGCCCATCGTGATGTGTATTAAGCTTTTGAGTGAGGCCCATGGTGTTGTATATTTGGCCGTTATGTGAGGTCATGGGTTTGTTATATGTTAGGATCTATGTGGACCATTCCTTGGGGATAATGTTGGTTAAATGTCCACATTGTCGAGGTAGATTGTCGATGCCGGTTATTGATACCGATTATGAGTATGTGACAGCATAGCATCATCATACATGCCCATACACATCATCTGCATGTTTGTTATAAGATGTGATTGATCATTGCATATGTCATTGAGCATGTTGTTATGAGACTCCCTGATAGGCGGAGGTTATCTCACATGAGTGCACAATATGCGCAGGATTGATGCATGACTGAATTGTGACTCATGCATCTTACATTTTGATTACTGTACGCCCTAGAGACATTAGGGTCGAAGCCTCCACAGGCATATCGTGGATGGTCAGATGGGACACCGAAAATATTTGATTCTAGCATACAGGCGCCATAGATGTCCCTGGGTGAAAATTCTCAAACCTCCTTGGCCAAGAGATGCCCTAACGTCAAGACTGAGTAGATATATATGAGTGCATGAGGGTCGTATACTAGTAGGCTGTGTCTCCCACTGTGTCGTGGTCGATTGGGAAGGGGTGTGACCTTACCTGCCTAGGTGAAGGGGCAATATCTAGGTTAAGTTTGACCAACTTGAGAAATGGGTCCGCTATCGACGAGTCGGGGCGATATTGGCAGGCGGATAGTGAGGTCTCTTCCACTTACCCAGTTATGCGCTTAGATAGAGGCGGCAAGCTGGCCTAGAGTGTAATAGACCCCAGTGATGATCTCAAAAGAGAAACTGTACTGATATGTGGACTTATTGAGCAGGAGTTGCCTACTCATTCATTCATTCATTCACTATCCACTAGGGCTGGTGGTGTGTAGCTATTTGTTACGTGTACTTTCGCAATGGCCAAGATTTCAGTTGGGGCGCGCGACTAATCTGAGATCAGGAGTTTACCACATCGAGTCTGACTATCCAAATTTAGGTATTAGATTGGTTTGGATGGAAGTCCCTTATGATGGACCCCATAACCTGCGATACTATGTATTATCATCCCAACTTCACACTCCAGCATGGTCATTCCATTCGCACATCATATTGCATTACATCCGCGGCATATGACATTTTGGATTACTAGCTTCTGCATTTATATGGTCTAGATACGGCTAACGCAATTCGTGAACTCATTAGGAATTGCATATTGCGTCGTATTCTCGGCATTTGATATTTGGCTCTTTACAACTCCTCATTTGCATAGCTATTTTATATTGCGCATTCTGATATTGATTGACTCATAATCTTGTCCGTATTTCTGCTTACTCTGATAATTCATGTCTTGTCAGTATTTTTCTTTATTTTTTATAATGTACAATTTATGGATTACTAGTATTTTCAGTATTGTATGATGATGGCATTGTATTGAATACTTGACACTTACCTTGTGTACACACTTACACCACCCTCTAAGCTTTCTATAAGCTTATGCACGATAGATGCGTGCAGGTGATGTTAGGTTGTAGCAGTGTTGAGCTTGAAGCGTGCAGGGGTCTTCTAAAGCTTGATTTTCGATTTATGTATTTCCCTTTCAGTATTGTACTCAATGATTATATTAGTGGATATGTGATGATGATGTTTCCTTTGTGAATTGGGTAATCTTGTGGTTATGCTTATTATGAGTTAAATGTACATTGAAAAAAAAATTTCTACTTGTAGGATCCTAGGATCGAAATCTGGCATATGGACGCTAGGAGCCGAGAATGGGATACTACGGAGGCTGTCAGGACCGGATTCGATGATCGGGATTCTTGTGAATCCGATTTTTTAGTTTGGGATGTGACAGCAGCCCCCACCACCGAGGCCACTTCAACAGCAGCATAACACCAACCTCCGAGTTCGTAGTAGCAGAGGCAACAGTTTCGACCACCTCAGCAACCCCAGCAGCAGCAACACGCTCAGAGGGGACAGGTACCTCCCCTGTCGGCTCAAGCTAGGTTCTATACAGCTCAACAGGACCCGTAGTCATCCAGAGAAGTTGTCGAGGGTATACTTTTAGTCTCTGCATGCATTGCACGTGTGTTGTTTAATTCTAGTGCATCGCACTCTTTTGTGGCTGAGAGTTTCTGCCGATCGACTGGCTTGCCATTGGAGTTTACTCGTGAGGGCTTGTCAGTATCGACTCCCTTAGGGAAGATTACGGTGTTGGGTCGATTTTGCTCGTCTTGTCCCATTCTAGTTGGGGATACCTTTTTACCTACTGACATTTTTACATTGCCAATGTCCGAATTCGATGTCATCTTGGGTATGAATTGGCTTGCCAAGTACTACGTCATATTGGACTGCTCCATGAGGACAGTCACGTTCTATATACCAAGTTTACCGTAATTTCAGTTCATTGTAGAGCCCAGAGGAGAGCCGTTGTCTTGTATGATGTCGTGTGCCATAGAGGAACCCATAATGGTGAGCATCGACCAATTATTTGTGGTTTGTGATTTTCCCAATGTGTTCCAGGAGATTCCGAGATTACCGCCTCGTAGAATCACCGAGTTTCAGATTGATCTCGTGCCCGGTACCGCACTTATTTCGAAGGCCCCGTATCGTATGACACAGTTAGATTTGCAAAAGCTGTAGAAGAAGTTGGACGAGTTACGTGAGTTAGGATTTATCCGTCCGATCAGTTCGCCATTGGGAGCGCCGGTACTCTTCTTGAAGAAGGATGGGTAGTTAAGGCTCTGTGTGGATTACCGCGAGCTCAATAAAGTCACGATAAAAAATAAGTACCCGCTCTAGAGGATCGACGATTTATTTGATTAGCTGCAGGGTGCACAGTTCTTTTCGAAGATTGACCTGCGTTTCGGTTGTCATCAAATTTAGGTCCGAGAGGAGGACATCTCGAAGACGGCATTCAGGACACGTTACAGTCATTTTGAGTTCCAGGTCATGTCCTTCGAACTGAATAATGCACCCATGGTATTCATGCAGTTGATAAACGAGGCCTTCCACCCATATCTCGATCAGTTTGTTGTAGTCTTCATCGCTGACATTCTGATCTATTCGAGGACCCGTGAGTAGCACGAGCAGCACCTAGAGATTACCTTACAGATCCTCCTTACACACCAGTTATATGCAAAGCTAGAGAAGTGCGAGTTCTGGTAGGAGGAGATGAAGTTCCTTAGTCACGTGATGACGAGGGAGGGCATCGCAGTGGACCTCTCGAAGGTCGAGACAGTGCATCAGTGGGACCAGCCCACGACTGCGTCCGAGATCCACAGTCTCCTTGGCTTGGCGGGTTACTACCGGTGTTTCATCGAGGGCTTCTCTCGTATTGTAACCCCGCTGACCAGGTTGAATCAGAAGGGCGCAGACTTTATTTGGAGCGACGCCTGCGAGCGAGCATTTATGGAGTTGAAGGACAGTCTCACATCCGCTCTTGTCCTCACTCTTCCCTCTGAGAGTGATGGATTTATTATATTTACCGATGCCTCATATATTGGTTTGGGGGCTGTCCTGATGCGGTATGGGAGACCAGTGGTCTTCGCTTCTCGTCAGCTCAAGGTCCATGAGCTGAACTACCCTGCGCATGATTTAGAGTTTTCTACAGTTGTCTTCGTACTGAAGCTGTAGAGGTACTATCTTTGTAGGATTATGTTCAAGCTCTTCTCTGACCATAAGAGCTTGAAGTACCCGTTCGCTCAGTTCGAGTTGAACATGAGGCAGAGGCATTGGATGGAGTTCCTGAAGGAATATGACTTTGATCTTCAGTATCACCAAGGCAAGGCGAACGTGGTGGCAGATGCCCTCAGCCATCAGTCACATGGCCTGCTAGCGCATATGATGATCCGGGAGCGGAGGATGCTCAAGGATATCACAGAATATGATTTTGATTTGGCCTGCGGTCTTCTATCATGCAGTTATCGAGCCTGTCGATTCAACCCTCTCTTGTCGCAAGGGTGATCGAGGCTCAGCAAGTTGATGAGTCATTACAGATTTATATGGTTGAGGCGGCATCCGAGAGTCAGGTAGAATGGCAGATCGGTTCAGACGGTGGACTTCGCTTCAGAGGCCGATTATGTATCCCGGACATTCCTGAGTTGTGCAGAGATCTTATGACCGAGGCACATCAATCGCGGTTTTCTATCCACCCTAGCTCAACGAAGATGTACCATGACATGAGGCGACAGTATTTTTAGACGGGGATGAAGCACCAGATCACCAGATTTGTGGCTGAATGTGACACGTGCCAGCATGTTAAGTCCGATCATCAGAGACCCCCTGGTCTATTACAGTCGCTGAGTGTCCCAATGTGGAAGTGGGAGCACATATCAACAGATTTTATTATGGGCTTGCCGAGGACTCAGCGCAGTCATGACGCCATCTGAGTTGTTGTTGATCGTCTAATGAAGTCGGCACATTTCCTTGCGATGCGTGCTATTTGCTCTATGGACCGGCTTATGAGGTTATTTATCGAGGAGATCGTGAGACTGCATTACGAGGTTATTTATCGAGGAGATTGTGAGACTGCATGGCGTTCCAGTCACGATCGTTTCTAACTAAGACCTAAGGTTCACATCACAGTTTTGTGGGAGCTTCCACAGAGCGATGGGGACTGATTTGCAGCCGGCACCACGTACCATCCGCAGACCAATGGTCAAACCGAGAGGGTCAACCAGATCCTTGAGGATATGCTTCGGGCCTACGCGATTGATTTCGGGGGTAGCTGAGATGAGCATTTGCGATTGGCTGAGTTCGCATACAACAACAACTATCAAGCGACCATCAGCATGGCTCCTTTTGAGGCACTATATGGCAGACCATACAGATCACCGAGTTGTTGGACCGAGGTTAAAGAGCACCGTCTCCTAGGTGCCGAGCTTGTGCTGCAGACATCAGATGCTATCGATATCATCAGGTAAAGGATGCGCACAGCTTAGAGCCGACAGAAGAGTTTTTATGATTGCTGGCGTCATCCCTTGGAGTTTCATATAAAGGACCATGTGTATCTCAAGGTCTCACCCATGAAGGGCATTAGTTCGATTTGGAGCGAAGGGCAAGCTTGCCCTGAGATTCACAGGACCTTTCAAGATCACTGGGCGCATTGGCGCCGTGGCCTATAAGCTTGCCTTGCCATCTCAGTTGTCTGACGTCCACAATATTTTTCATGTCCCTATGTTAAGGAAGTGTGGGTCAGACATCATTCCTATTATTGATTAGCAACCGTTAGAGGTTCGTGAGAACACTTCCTATATTGAGCAGCCGGTTCGTATCCTTGATCGGAAGGAGCAAGTCCTCTGGACTAAGGTCATTCTGTTGGTGAAGGTTCAGTGGGGTCACCATTCTGTTAAGGAGGCTTCTTGGGAGCGCGAGACTGAGATTCGAGAACGTTATCCCCATCTCTTTGATGATTGATTGTGTTGTATTGTGTGTGTTGTTTATTCACTCCCCAAGTGCAGGGTTGTGATGTAGTAATAAACTCGGTAAGACCGAGGTCGAATCCCGAGGGACTGAAACTTGTACATTATCTGAAACTAAGTAGAACTAGAACTAGAACTAGACTAAGAGGTAATCTAAATCAAAATAAAATTTAAGGAGTAATTCTGAAATAATTATCTAAAACTTTAAAGAATTCAGAGGTAGGGAACTAGGGATTTAGAGGATCCACTTGTAAAGATCAGAGAGATCTTACGCCTGCTTCAAGAATCATGGAAATTAACTGAACTGTCGTTAATATAGTTTTCAAGAGATGAAAGGTATATGAATTAAAATGGATTCCATCACCAAACCATACCTAGGAGATAAAGCAAACAACAGAATTAAACTAATTACCAACCATTTAACATGATATGAAGGTTAGGAAGGGTACCGTCATCCAACCATGCCCAAGAGACGATGGTGAACAACAGGGCTTCCTGACGTCATAAACATTAAAAGGAAAAGAACATGCTCAAAGTAATTGTAGACCCATTGTAATTTCAGTCACAACAGACCATTAAAAACTAAAAAAATTCCCTTAATTAACTAATAATCAATATTAATTCAGTCTTAAACAAAAGGCATAATCAAAGGACTCTCCCATCCCGCTTCAAGCTTCACCTCTTAGCCCTAGCTAAGAGGTTCAGCCCAACATGAATGGGCAAAAAGCTCTAAACAAATTCATAAGAAAAGGAAGAAAGTACAGAAGAAGAAAGAAATTTGGAGCCGTCTACACCTTCTTCTCTCTTTCTTGTACTCTCTCACGTGCCAATCCCTGCTCCCCAGATGCCTCCACGGCCGCTCATCGGTTCCCAGATTCGATCTGGTCTCCTCCTTCTTTCTTGTCTCCTTTAATAGATAAGAGATGTCAGTGGCCAAAGTCGGACGAACCGACTTCCTTACGCAGAGCAATTCGCATGGAACCTATTTCCAACCGCCTGTTTTGACGCAAGAAGACGTATAACCGTTGGGGCCCATTCTTGAGCTCTGACAGGAGATCCACTCCAATCACTCGCTTCCCTTCGAAATTTTGACTGGAGATAGCTAGTTTTGGAATGTTATTGATACGACCAAAGGTGGTAATCACATTGCAATCGGTGAAGGGCTGTCCGTTTGTGATCGTTGAAACCAGCACATGTGCATGCATGAATGCACAAAGTCAACATGGTTTTGACTAGATCGAGACCCTCTGCACGATGGATAGTTCCGAGTTACTCTACGGATGATGAGTGGGGCCCACAGCAATCAACTGCAACCTCTGTTGTGAAAATAGAGGTTCGGCGTCCATACTGTGCTGTTTGGTGGACCCCACAGTAATTTTTTTGATAAAATCCAGTCCGTTCATTGAAATCACGCCGAAAAACCAATCGGTAAGGGACTGTTTTGGATAGGCTTTGGTGTGGCCCATGGAATCTTCCTTGCCGTCATCCGTCCTGCGTTTAAACGTGATTTACGTGTTTACACGTTCATGGAAGAAAAAGGTCAGCATGGCTAGGGGCGTGGCCATCCTCTGGAAACGTTAGACGGTTCAGATTGACCTGAAGGGTGATGATAGTGGCCCACTATGCAAAAACAGAGAAGCAGCGTTCATCGCTGGACGTTTCTTGAATTTTGAGAAGAAGAGTCGGTCAGCTTGCGCTGACCGACTTTTGATGTAATGGTGCATATCCGGTGCACTTGTGCACCATGCACATGCACTATACGTGTGGGTCCCAAGGAGATGTTTGTGAGAAATTCGATCTGTCTATCATTTTTCTCGTCTCATTTTAGGCGTTGGGTCCAAAATTGAAGCATATCCAGAGATCAGGTGGGCCCCACTTAAGGATTAAAAGTGTTGATCTGTCTGTTGGGCCACTTCTGCAGGGATCCAAGGGTTGAAAATTGACATGTACGGATCATTTATGGTCCTCAAGCCACGTATGGAGTTTCAAGTTGAACGGATGGTGAAAACCCTGTGATCTTGCATTCTGGACATCTTTCACGCTTGTTTGAAGTGAGTGGCTAAAATTTCTCTGATCTCTGGTATATAAATCCGTCGATCTTGGTCTTCTGGAGTCTGTTCCTTGCCTTTGGTGCCATCAGAGCGTTAAATCCATGCTTTAAGCACCATTTTTCAGTCTATGCTTGTAAATCCACCTTGCAACAAAAACACGATTAAATCAGGCCATTAAATGGTATCATACTTGTAAATCCATGTAATAACTAGGTCTGATATGCAATATTTGACCCTCAACACTGTCTCAGATTTTATATGAGTTATATCTAGTTGCGATGATTATGTAAATTTCGAGGATGAAATTTTTATTAGGAGGGAAGAGTTGTAAGGCCCGTATCCTAGACCGTACCGTTCTGTAGGCTTCCACGATCTTTTCGGACGAATTTTGACAACTTTTGACCCATAGCTGACGTTTGCCCGCAATCCTAAGTTGAGTCCTGCGAACCCGAGTCAACTCAACCAGAGACTTGTACCCTAGCGACCGCATCGTCGCCACAGTTCCGATGTCGTGTCTCGCGTGCCAAGGTTATATCCAGGCCAAGAAATGTGAGCCTGCGTTTAGTTCGAGGAAAACGTCGCGCGTTGCAAAACCCAAGAGAATCTCTACCGAATGTCACATCCATCAATCAATCAATCCCATCAAGGGTTGAGTACATGTCAAGTACACTATCACCTCACACTCATCCCCAAGCAACCCCTAAAGTCAAAAGTTCTTACACAAGCCCATATCCTTTCTTACACAACCTACCCCTAAAGTCAATAAACTCTTACACCACCCATCCCTCTTTCTCCCATCCATCACTCCATCCCATCTTCTCTCTCTCTTATTTCTCCCTTCTTTTCCAAGCAACCCAAACCACAAGGAAAAAAAAAAAAAAAAACTATCCCACATCCAAGCATTTTCTAACCTCCAAGAGAACTTTGTGTGTAGCCCACTTCCCACTCTCTCACCTCCCATCTCTATCATCAAAACTTCATCTCCTCCATTAGGATCAAAGCTAAAGAGCAAAGAAAGCCAAGTGAGCAAGAAGAAAATGGTAGGTGATCTTGGATCTCCATTTTTTTATTTTTTTTTGTGATGTAAGGGCCCACTTATGGTGGGACCCACCTTGATGTAGGCTTTGTATCAAATAGGGACCCATAGTGGGAGGCCCCTCCATCCTCGTCGATGTGTCTCTCT
This sequence comes from Magnolia kwangsiensis, assembly GCA_037074715.1. Classification (NCBI taxonomy): domain Eukaryota; kingdom Viridiplantae; phylum Streptophyta; class Magnoliopsida; order Magnoliales; family Magnoliaceae; genus Magnolia; species Magnolia kwangsiensis. The sequence continues at coordinate 184,291,155 of CM073572.1, read as the reverse complement.
GTCTCTCATGTATTGTGAACCCCACTATAATGTATGATCCATGTCATCCCATCCGTAGGGCACACCTTACTAACCATCTATGGGTGGGTCTGGATGTAGGAGGAACACAAATATCAAATTGATCCAAATCTGGTGGGCCACGTCTATGTGGGGCCCACCATAATGCCTGTGTTGTATCCATAATCCAGCGTCCAAGGACGCTGGGCGTGCACCTCAGTGAAGTATGGCTAACAGTGGGAGGGGCTGACAGTGGGAGTAGTTCACAGTGAAGTGTGTACGGACAATGGGGTCCATGGGACCCATCCACGCCCTCCACCCCACGTGTGGGGCCACACCATCGTGCAGGTGTTTTATCTAACCGTCCACCGCCCCTGGACGGTGGGACCCACGTCCGTGTGGGGCCCTCCTTAATATGTTATCCATGCCAGATCCATAGCTCCAGTGGTGGGCTTAGTGAAAGATACCTCCTTTCAACGCTGAGGTCGTAGAATTGATGCCTTGTATGGTGGCCAACAATGTAGTGTGGATTGGGGGTGGGGTCTATGGGACCCACCCACGTTGTCCATCCATGGACCACACCATAGGGTATGCATTTTATCCAAACCATCCACCATCCCTGGACAGTGGGACCCACCCCACGTATGGGGACACCATGATATATGTGTATGTCCAGGCCATCCAGGGCCTGGACATTGTGTATATTATATATAATATTAATATATTATATTATATTATATTAACATATAATTAATATATTATATATTATATTATATATAATATTATGTATATATATCATAGATATATATATGAGGGTGGGCCCTACATGGGACCCACCTCTATTCTCTTTAAAGTAGTTGTAGCTGCAACGTGCAGCAGCTATATAGTTGTTGTGTCCGTCCAGCATGGGACGTGCACCACACCATAATACATGTGTTGTATCCACCGTCCATCAGGATGGGACGGTGGGACCCAACAGCTGGAGAGCGGGTTGGCTGGGGTACCTCACACCAACTACATGGCTGGCAAGTCAACGTCAGCAAGTTCTGTAGCCCCCCATGATGCATATATTTTATTTGCACCGTCCACTGTTTAGATGGTGGGGCTCATCACTATGCATATGTTTTATCCATACCATCCCACCATTTTGAGATATCATTTTATGGTATGAGGCAAAGGATGAGTCGGAACTAAAATTCAAATGGGCCCCACCATTGAAATAGTGGGCGGTGACATCCACCGTTCGAAAGGGCCATAGTAGTTTCCAATTAAGTTGATATTTGTTTTCATTTCATATATCTCTATGTTAACTTATGAATCGGTCGGATCTCAAATACATAAGGGTGGGCGCGATTTGATATACATTTGGCCCATTTGACTCGGCCCATTTAAATTAGCCCATTTGACTAGGCCCGATGTGATGTACTTGGGGCCCACCATTATGAAGGGGATTGTCCATGGAATGCATGGAATTGATAGTGAAGTGAAGGGGAGTCATCGGAAATGACCATGAAATGCATGGAATTGACTGTGAAATGCATGGAATTGTCCGTGAAGTGAAGGGAATTGACCATGAAATGAATGGAATTAACCATGAAGTGAAGGGGATTAACCATGAAATGCATGGAATTGACCATGAAGTGAAGGGGATTGACCGTGAAATGCATGGAATTGACCATGAAGTGAAGGGGATTGACAGTGAAATGCATGGTATTGACCGTGAAGTGAAGGGGAGTCACCGGAAAGGACCATGAAATTCATGGAAATGACCGTGAAGTGAAGGGGATTGACCGTGAAATGCATAGAATTGACCGTGAAGTGAAGGGGATTGACGGTGAAATGCATGGAATTGACCGTGAAGTGAAGGGGAGTCACCGGAAATGACTGTGAAATGCATGGCATTGACCATGAAGTGAAGGGGGTTGACCATGAAGTGAAGGGGATTGACCGTGAAATGCATGGAAATGACTGTGAAGTGAAGGGGATTGACCGTGAAGTGAAGGGGATTGACCATGAAATGAAGGGAATTGACCGTGAAGTTAGTTATATGTTTCTTGCAGTTGTGAGTCGAATTTCACTTAGCACTCAGTCAATTCTATTCACTTTGTGGTCATTTTAAGTCAGTTCATGGTAATTTTAACTCAGTTCATAGTCATTTTAGGTTAGTTCACGGTCCTCATCAATAACTCAATGGGTCCTCAGTCTATTAACTCAGTCGATGCTCGTCAGTCTTCATTTACTTTCACATCTCATTTCGTTCTTTGTTTCAAAAACCCACATTGTGGGCCATTTAAGCATTAACTTTTGCCCATTTATCAAGACATGCCATACCATTCAATGTTTAAAATAACATAGGGTTGTACACAAGTCAAGCTAGCTCGAAAATCTCGCTCGAGAGATCTAGAGTCAGCTTGGATTGACTCGGCTTGAAAGGCTAACTCGAGGCGAGTAAAGTTGAGTTCAAGCCAAGTTCGACCATGGTGTATTTCAACTCGACTTAACTCGAACTCGACTTGACTCAGCATGGATGAGTCAAGCCGAGCTTGGCCCACCTCAACTCGACTCAGCTCGATGTATGACACTAATATTAAATGGTAAATGGATTGTGGACCGTGAGCATATGACCGTGTGCATATATAGTATAATATATAGTGAGGTCCACAAAAAGTGAGGGATTTGAATATACCCGTCGTTCAAAGCTTCTTAGATGGGGGGACCTTTTTCGTCCTTTCTTAGGTTCACAAAAGTCGAAAATAACGTGCGTGGGGTCTGTATTTTAAACCAGACAAAGGGGAAAGAAAAAATGAAGAAAAGGGAGGGTTTAACTGGAAGGTGGATAGTCACAGAGAGGGAGAAGTAATCATGGAATCAGATTCGGTCGGCTAGGATAAAGGAGCAGGGAGAGGTAAGAAGAAAAAATCAGATTTTCGGTGGAGATGGGGTTGGTAGCATTCGAAGGGGTGTCTATTTTAGAGCAGGGGCATTTTCGTCATGTGCAAGGGCGACCGTATGCCTGGGGAGTATTCTTGGGAACTAAAAAGAAATGGGCTTAAGAAGGTTATAGGCCATATACTGGTCGTACAGTTGGAAATTTCTCTTTGAAAAATTTCCTACTATACGACCCATTTATGGCCACGAAACTTTTTAAGCCCACTTGTTTTAGCTTCCAAGAATAAGCCCTGGTTGTATGAACGCACATTTATTGGACCAAAATCCCATGCTTTTTCATGAGCTAGGGTTCCCTGTGGCTACGGATTATAACCGTAGCCATAATCATAGAGTCAAAGAATGTGTACATTTTTTTTTTTACATGGAGAACTTTTTTCTACCTATATTTTTCTCTAATATATATTTATATAAATATGTATATATAAGCATATAAAATTTTTTCTCTCTCTTTTTTTTCATTTTTTTCTTTATTCATTTAACAAGAATATCTTCTAAACCAAAATTATTTACTTGACGTATCCCATATGCTTTTGGGGTAGGAGAAGTTACTTTAGACAATCAGCCTGGTTATTTTCCAAGATTTCATCAAGTCAATGGTTGAAAATCTATTTCATTCACTTTGCGGTCAATTTCAATCAGTTTGCAGTCAATTTCAATCAGTTCGTGGTGAATTTCATTAACTTTGCAATCAATTTCATTCACTTCGTGGTCAATTTCAATAACTTCACAATTAATTCTCTTCATTTTAAGGTCAATTCCCTTCACTTCACGGTCAATTTAATTCATTTCACAGTCAATTCCCTTCACTTCACGGTCAATTACATGCATTTCACAGTCAATTCCGATGATTCCCCTTCATTTCATGGTCAATTCAATTCATTTCACGGTCAATTCCCTTCACTTCATAGCCAATTCAATTCATTTCATGGTTAATTCCCATCATTTCACAGTCAATTCCATGCATTTCATGGTCAATTCCCGCGATTCCCCTTCACTTCACGGTCAATTCAATTCATTTCACGGTCAATTCCCTTCACATCATGGTCAATTACATGCATGTCACGGTCAATTCCCTTCACATCATGGTCAATTACATGCATGTCACGGTCAATTCCCTTCACTTCACGGTCAATTCCATGCATTTTACGGTCAATTCTGGCAATTCCCCTTCACTTCATGATCAACTCAATTCATTTCACAGTCAATTCCCTTCACTTCATGGTGAATTCCATGCATTTCGCGGTCAATTCCCTTCACTTCACGGTCAATTCCATGCATTTCAAGGTCAATTCTGGCGATTCCCCTTCATTTCATGGTCAATTCAATTCATTTCATAGTTAATTCCCTTCACTTCACGATCAATTTTGTGCATTTCACGGTCAATTCGCTTCACTTCATGGTCAATTCCATGCATTTCAAGGTCAATTCCGGTGATTCCCCTTCACTTCACAGTCAATTCCATGCATTTCATGGTCAAGTCTCTTTACTTTACGGTCAATTGAATGCATTTCACGGTAAATTCCCTTCACTTCATGGTCAATTCCATGCATTTCACGGTTAATTCCCTTCATTTCACAGTCATTTCCATTAATTTCACAGTCAATTCCAGTAATTCCCCTTCACTTCACGGTCAATTCCATGCATTTCACTGTCAATTCCCTTCACTTCACGGTCATTTCCATTCATTTCACAATCAATTTCCCTTCACTTCACGGTTAATTCCATGCATTTCACAGTCAATTCTCTTAACTTCATGGTCATTTTCATTCATTTCACAGTCAATTCTAGCAATTCCCCTTCACTTCACAGTCAATTCCATGCATTTCAAGGTCAATTCCCTTCACTTCACGGTCATTTCCATTCATTTCACGATCAATTCCCTTCACTTCACGGTTAAATCCATGCATTTCACGTTCATTTTCATCGATTTCCCTTCAGTTCACAGTCAATTCGATGCATTTCACGGTCAATCTCCTTCACTTCACGGTCATTTCCATTCATTTCACGATCAATTCCCTTCAGTTCATGGTCATTTCCATTCATTTCATGGTTAATTCCAGGGATTCCCCTTCACTTCACAGTTAATTCCATGCATTTTAGGGTCAATTCCCTTCACTTCACGGTCATTTTCATTCATTTCACAATCAATTCCCTTCACTTCATGGTCAATTCAGTGCATTTCACGGTCAATTCACTTCACTTCACGGTCAATTCCATGCATTTCACAGTCAAGTCCAGCGATTCCCTTTCACTTCACGATCAATTCCCTTTACTTCACAGTTAATTCCATGCATTTCATGGTCATTTTTGTCGATTCCCCTTCACTTCACGGTCAATTCCATGCACTTCACGGTCAATCTCCTTCACGGTCATTTCCATTCATTTCACAGTCAATTCCCTTCAGTTCACTGTTAATTCCATGCATTTCACGGTCAAGTTCACTCACTTCGCGGTGAATTTCAATCACTTCACGGTCAATTTCACTCACATCTCGATTAAGTTCACTCACTTCGCGGTCAATTTCACTTACTTAGCGATCAATTTCAATCATTTCATGGTCAATTTCAGTCACTTCACGATCAAATTCAACAAGCGTAATGTGAAATTTAATGAGCTTAACATAAAAATCAATAATGAGCCTAACATGAAATACAACGAGCCAAACATGAAATTCAACAAGCCGAACATGAAATTCAACTAGCCTAACGTGAAATTCAATGAGCCTAACATGAAATTCACTAGGCAGAACATGAAATTCACAATATTAACATCTTCTATAGTGATTAACTATATATGTTTAAAGTTTTCAAGTTTGAGTTGAGAAGAATGTCGGGGTAGCCTAATTAAACTAAAACTTAATATCTATTGTAAAAGCAAAAATAAAATGAGCTTCCGTCCATCGATCTGATGGAATCTCGTAAATCTACTTGGTTTGTTGGTTCAATTAGCTTCTCCTACCCCAAAATCATATATGATATGTCGAAAAAATCATTCCAGTTTGCAACATATGGCAGTTTTAAGGTTGAACAGAAAGGCGGCTAGTCGGGGTCGACCCCAACTTGCTGTCTGTCTATCAAACCTTAAAATAGTTGTATGTTGCAAACCAGAATGAGTTTTTCGACATATTATATATGATTTTGGGGTAGGAGAAGCTGATTTAGCCAACCAACCTAGCAGATTTATGAAATTCAATCAGATCGATGGTTGAAAGCCTATTTTATTTTCATTTTTACTATAGATATTTAGTTTTGGTTCGATTAGGCTGCCCCGACATTCTTCTCAACTCAAACTTGAAAACTTTAAACCCATGTAGTTAATCACTATAGAAGATGTTAATATTGTGAATTTTATATTCGACTCGGTGAATTTCATGTTAGGCTCATTGAATTTCACGTTAGGCTCGTTGATTTTCACTTTAGGCTCGCTCAATTTCACATTAGCCTCGTTGAATTTCATGTTAGGCTCATTGAATTTCACGTTAAGCTCATTGAATTTCACGTTAGGCTCACTGAATTGTAGTGACAGATGCAAAAGGCTATGAAATTATTACAAAAGAAAGTGAGGACAACAAAAAATTTCAAAAGCCAACTAGGGTGGGACAGCGAGTCAAGGTTGACCCCGAATTGCTGCCAATAAAACGGGGTCAACCGGGTCCAAATGGGGTCGACCCGGTTCCCCCTCAAAGCTCTTTGGTCCATACCTGAGTCATAGATTTATCCAGTGATTTTGGTTTCCACCCAAACTTGTTGAGGAAACTATATGTAACGCCCCGTGTTTTCAGGACCCGAGTATATAACTCGTTTCCCAAAAAACTTGAGTGTTAGCCTATAAAATTCAGTGTAAATTTGAACCGTTTGTCATTAATCAAAGTTAACAATTCTAAATGTGGCACCCATAAAGGACTTATGCAATCCCAAATACAAAGTTCATTAATAACAAAAACCAGAAACCTATCATATAATGGTGGAACTCAATATGGGCTACAAGGATCCTGCCTAGTTCCCCAGATAACCAATCTGCTCTAGAGACCCAGTGAACGTCATCGACTCGCCCTACACCTGCATTAACTATTACAGTTTGATAGCATCAATGGCTATCACAGTGAGGAGCACCCTCTAAGATTATGCACTTATTATTCATAATCCAATATATATTGCAGGTTATAAAATTTTAATATATTAAACAGGGCATTGCATGATCATACTCATATACTCAAAAATTAAACCAATCAATAGAATTTCATCATAAATAAATTATAATAGCAATCATAATGCAAGGAAATATGTCCAGATAACCAAACAATCAACCATACGACTTTTTATTACACCTGAGAATCGCATTTGTACGTGAACTCCGCAAGATGGTTAGAAAATCGATAAGCGAACTTCAGCTCCACCTGAAAATCATAGTACAAGTGAAATTCAGGAGGTGAATAGAAAATCAACCTTCAAATCTCTTCTTCATCCAGAGATCATGGTGTATGTGAACTCCGCAAGATGGCTAGAAAATCAATAAGCGAACTTCAGCTCCACCCGAAAATCATGGTATGACTGAACACTGCAGATGAAGAGATAAACAACATACAAACTCTAAACCACCCGAAAATCATATCGTACGTGAACACCGCAAGATGGCTAGAAAATCGATAAGCAAACTTCAACTCTATCCGAAAATTATGGTACGACTGAACACCGTAAGATGACTAGGAAAAATAACATAGAACCCTCTACTTTATCCGGAAATCATATCGTATGTGGACATCGCGAGGTGACTAGAAAATCGATAAGCGAACTTCAGCTCCACCCAAAAATCACCATACAACTGAACACCACAAGATGAAAAGAGTACCAATAAGGGAATTTCAGCGTCATTCGAAAAATCGTATGACTCCGCAAGATAGTTAGAAAATCGACAGGCGAACTTCAGCTCCCCCTAGAAATCATAACAAACTCCGCTTAATGACCCGAAAATCATCAAGATGTGCAAATATAACCAATAAGTCACGAAGAGCAACAATAACTGATCCAAGCCGTGTAAGGAAAATGTGGATCACAGGATGATAAGTCCAAGGTAGGTTCCACTCAATTCATTATTTAGGTACAAGTGGTAGCATATAGTTAATTATTACAGGTACAACAAAAGATAGCATGTTATCATCAAATCATCTATGCATATTAGAATTAAAGATATGTCTATCGTTTAACATATAAATTAATTGTATAAATCAGTTAGCATATTCAATAGTAAAGTAAGTAACTCAGTCAGAAGAATTATGCCATAGCGTATATCTAGATTGATGAAATTAAGTGGGAAGCTCAAAGGATGAGTCCTCACCTTATATTTGAACCGCCTGCACCATTATTAAGAAATGTGTGCTTCCTTAGAATCAATTCCTACCATCAACTGTAAGGTTGTACAATTAGACCTAAGCTTACACACTATTTAAGGTTAGAGTCTTAACCTAGGGTTTGGATTACCTAGGTTTAGGATTTTGAACCCTAGTTGGTGTGCTATTAATTATGATGTAAATTTAATAATTACAAAGTAACTATTAGTATTATTGTTATTATTTTTATTGGCTAACGTTATGATGATAATTAATGTTATAACCTACTATTAATAATAACATTTGAGAGTAGCAAAACAAGGCACTAGGATTTAATAATGACATCATGATTATTATTATTATTATTATTATTATTATATGTCCATAATAACTATTATTAGTATAGATAATTACTAATGGTCATGCACTTTATTATGAATGCTTGAGATTGTAAGGGCCCATAGACATGGAAATTGGGCCCACATCAAGGTGGTCAGGCCCATCAATCGTGGTCCAACAGGGTGGCCTGGACCGGACCTGAAATTGCCCATTACTAAGGCCCAAACTGGGCCTGGTTCGGCCCAACCTGGTGTCACGAGGGTGGCCGAAAGTTCGACCAGGCCCACCAGATTTATGGTGAGGCCCATAGCACTTTTAAATGAGGTGTGGCCCACATGTTTTGAGTGTGGTGCGGCCCACCCATTTTTGGACGTGCGGCCCACCAGATTTACATACGGTGCGGCCCATAACACCATCCAATGTAGGGCTTGTTTGGGGCCTAACCTTAACCAACATCAAGGCCCATTATTGGTTGATTCTGGGCCCATTCCAGAGGCCATTTTTCTGGGCCGTTTTAGGCCCTGTTTCAGCCTGTTGTAGGTACGGCCGAAGGATATTTTCAGCTGAGAACATGGCCCATTTTTCACCTCATTTTAAGGCCTATCTCAGGGCTGTTTTCAGCTTGGATTTATGGGCATTTTCAGCATGATATTGACCCAACCAGCCGCCTGGTTTCAGCCTAGCTTGGAGGCCCAGCTGAAGGCCATTTTCAACTTGAATCACACTCTTTTTGGAGGCCATTTTCAGTCCAAACAAAGGCCTTACTGAGGGATGGTTTTAACTTTGTTTGGGACCCAAGGAGATGGAGGTAAGGGATTACCTGACTCGGTCGGGCCTGACTCAAGCTCGGTCGAGCGGAGTCGCGCTGGTGCGGCAACAACTCGACCCCATCCACTCGTCATCTCTTCTTCTCTCTTTCTTTTCTCTCTTTCTATCCTTTTCCTTCTTTCTTCCTTTGTCAAAGACATCCGGAACCGAGTGCAACCAGGGTCGAACCACGTCGACTCAGTGCAACAGAACAATGGGATAGATGACACCCATTAATGAAATTTTTGAAAACACCACTTCTTCCGTCAATCTGCTTCCTTCAGACAGACCACATGGGTCCTCGAAAGCTTATGGATGGGATCTTTTGAAGCTCTAAGAGGGTTTGGATGGTGGGTTAGGATTTGGGAGGAAGGAGTGGCGGTTTTGGTTTTTGTTGTGGAGAAAAGAAGACCTAAGTCACTAGTTGGAATGGATAGTTGAAAAGGCTCTGTTTGGGACGGCCTGAATGAGCTCTTGCTTGCTCATGCGGATCGCTGAGCTGGAAGAAAACAAAGCTTTTCATTTTTGGAAAGAGAAGAAATGCGGCCCTATTGCGCCTGTGATCATGGTCACACGTGTGCGATACAGTTAGTGAAACTGGGCATACTATTAAATTCGTACCTCACCAACCCCAACTTATTATCATCTCTTAATTTCTTCATTCATTGTGGTCCACCTGCTAAGTAGGTCAGCCTCATATTCAAGCCATCTAACCACCTAGTGGGAGAAGCCTATTGCCACACCTTCTAGGTGTGAATGCACCCGAGTTTTCAACACAACATTAGCAAACAAGCAAATATTGTGTGTGTGGCTTTTAAGTATTGTCTATCTAAACCGTTCATTTATTCATGCAATTAGGAGCAATCCATGGTGCAAAATTCACGCCACAAGATGGGGTGATGGCAAGGAGAGTTGCTCCCAATAATCCAAAATGACGAACAATAGTGTGGAAATGGATAGCTAAGATTGAGTGGAGGAACAAAATAAGTCTAGTCATCATCTTGAAACAACTATTCCATAGATCCGATTGCATATTGCTTATGATTCCAAAGTAGTACTTTGTTTTGATTATTCTAAACATGTGACCTTTGGCTTGTAAATAATGGACAGTTGTAATAAATTAACCCCATCCAAAAATCATCTGATCAGCGTGATTCCTGCTCCACAAATGTGACTTGTTTTAGTAATGGGTTGAGCTTGGGTTGAACCTACTCATATAGTTTCCAACCGGTGGGGCCATACACCCTGATCCATAGCTCAAGTGGTAGACCAAGTGAAAGATACCTTGTTTCAACCCTGAGGTCATGGCATTGATTCCCTAGTGGGGGTGGCTAACAGTGAAGTGTGAACTGACAGTGGAGTGTACCAACAAGCTAACCAAAAAAAAACCAGTGGGGCCATATTATCTGCTTGACCTAATCTAATTGCCCAACTTAAACAATATGAATAGACAATGAGTAGATACATCTGGTGTACCTACGTTTTTGTATGTATCCCATAATTGGATCAAGCCGATGGACCTTCAATCATATATACTCAATTTATCACCAACATTCTTTACTGTTTAAGTTTTAGATATCTCTTATATTGCCAATGTATCCATATTGTCAATATTTTCGATTGTGTAATTTTAGGCGTCACTTATATTGTTAGTATATCAACAATAATATCATCGATGTATTGATATAGCCAAAACATTATTTATTTAAAATAAAATAAAAAAATCTATTTTGAGTTTTTTTCATGAGCACATTGTTGGGGGCCTTGCATAAAATCTTAGGATCTAACCTCTCGAACAAACTAGAATTATGGGATAATAGTTGTAATGAAAACAATCAAAGCAACAATCACACACCACATAAGAGATTTTTACGTGAAAATTCCTCAAAGAGGTAAAAACCACGGGACCCCGTGCAAATCAACAATCCACTATGAAGTAGAACGTTACAACCTTCGTCACTCACGCAGGAGTGGATGAACAATAAGAGAATAAATAAAATAGAGGGATCTCACCGATCACGAGGACGTAGAGCGCTGAGACGATGGCTCCCTTCCATAAGCTTCCTCTCTCTTTTTTCTCTCTCCCTCTCCCTCTCTCACCTTAAACCCTTTAGCAAAACTCTTGCAAAGCCTTTAGGAAATCCTCTTGTGATTTTTCTATATATGAAAAATCCTAGAAAACCCCAATTTATAGTTTTTGGAAACTCCCTTCCACATCCCGGTTGCGAAAGGACTTACGACACGAAATCCGTGCAAAATTGCAGAACGAATCTACGTAGGTTCGACTAGTCGTGGACCTCGTACGACCGGTTGAGCACCTCCTTCGACCGGTCGAGCACCCTAAAAAGAAATATCCTAAACTCGTTGGAGTTTGAGTCGTGTAACCCACGACCAGTCGAACAAGACCCACGACCAGTCGAAGACAGGTCAAAAAACTTATCAAATCTTCTCCTTTTTAACCCAGGAGGGATCCACCTTCTTCAAGCTAGCCTGGTTTCTACAAACCTCAAACTTTCCCTTGAGCAAGGCCTTAGTCATCATATCTGACCCATTATCGTCCGTATAGACTTTCTCAAGCTGTAACATTTATTGTTCCAAAGTATCCCCGATCCAGTGATACTGAATCTCTATGTGCTTCGACTTGGAATGCTGACTTGGATTCTTGCTCAAGTGTATAGCACTCTGACTATCGCAATAGACCAGGTGCTGCTCCTGCTTCAGGCTAAGTTCCAGTAGGAACCTCTTTATCCAAAGCATTTCTTTATATGCCTCGGTGACTACAATGTACTCGGCCTCTATCGTCGACAATGTTACGACCCTTTATAGTTTGCTCTGCCAAGAAACCGCTCCCCTTGCAAACGTAAACATGAAGCCCGATGTACACTTTCTGGAGTCTATGTCGTCCGTCATATCTGCATCTGTGTAGGTTTACCGTCACCATAGCATAGGCTCAACTTGGATGAGCCTCTTAGATACTACAATATTCACTTCACCGCTGCCCAATGTTCTTTGCCAGGATTGGCAAGATACTGGCTGACAACACCAACCGCATATGCTATGTCTGGGCATGTACACACCATAGCATACATCAAGCTTCCTACAGGTGACGCGTAGGGTATCTTCTGCATCTCTTCCACCTCTGCCTTTATCTTAAGACACTGTCTGTCGCTCAATCTGAAGTGACCATCCAGGGGAGTACTGACCGGCTTCGCTGCATTCATATTAAACCACTCTAGGACTTTCTCAATATACCGCTCTTGTGACAGCCAAAGCTTTTTGTTGCTTCTGTCACGGGTTATCTCCATTCCTAGGATCTGTTTAGCCGGGCCCAAGTCTTTTATCGCAAATGACTTGCCCAGCTCCTGTTTCAGCCTGTCGATCTTCTTGATGTCTTTTTCCATTATGAGCATGTCATCAACGTATAAGAGCAGATCTATAAAATCACCATCTGAGAACTTGCGCATGAACACACAGTGGTCCGACTCCATTTTGTCATACCCATGCTGTAACATGAACGAATCAAACTTCTTATACCATTATCGTGGAGCTTGTTTTAGCCCATACAAGCTTTTCCTCAGCCTACACACCATATGCTCCTTGCCCTTGACTTCGAACCCCTCTGGTTGGTGCATGTAGATCTCTTCTTCCAAGTCACCGTGAAGGAAAGCAGTTTTAACATCCAACTGCTCTATCTCCATATCCATGCTAGCTGCCAACCCAAGCAATACCCGTATGGATGTCATCTTCACCACTAGTGAGAATATCTCCTCGAAGTCTATGTCTTTCCTCTAACCGAACCCTTTTACCACAAGTCTGGCCTTGAACCTCGTCTGTGAATTCTTCTGCTCAACCTTCTTTCTGAACATCCACTTGTTGCTCAAAGCTTTCTTGCCCTTAGGCAGTTTCACCATGTCATAGGTGTGGTTCTTATACAAGGATTCTTTACATAGCTTTCAACCGCTCCTCTTTATGCTTATCGGCTAGGGCCTCAGAATAATCTTCTGGCTCTCCCTCATCAATCAGTATAATGTACTCATACGGTGAGTACCTCTTGGATGGCTGTCTGTCCCTAGATGACCTTCTTACCTATGGCTCAATAGGTGGATCAAGTGGGGGCTGCTCCCCCGGTCCATCTTCTGTAAGAACCCCCTCGTCCTCTATACCTTGTTGTACTCCCCCGTCATCAAGCACCACGGGAGGAATAACCGGATCCATGTCCTTTGGCTCACCTGAACTAGGCTGGTTCTTTTCTAGCTTACCAATGTCTTCTATATACTGATCTTTAAAGAAAACCACATCTCTGCTCTTGACGAGCTTCTTCTCGTTCAGATCCCACAATCTGTACCTAAACTTTTCATCACTGTATTCAAGGAACACAAACTGTCTGATCTTCATGTCGAGCTTGGACCTCTCGTCCCTTGGTACGTGAACGGATGTCCTGCATCCAAACACCCTGAGATGACTGTACGATGGATCCTGTCCAGTCCATATCTTCTCAGGTACTTCTCCATTCAATGGGGCTGATGGAGACCTGTTTATCAGATACACCGCCGTGTGCATTGCTTCTCCCCAAAACGTCTTGGGCAACTTCGCATGAGATATCATGCATCTGATTCTCTCAACAATAGTGCGATTCATTCGCTCAGCTGCACCATTATGTTGGGGGGTCTTGAGAACTGTCTGTTCATGCCGTATACCCAGGGACTTGCAGTACTCATGAAAGTAACCGATGTATTCACCACCATTATCAATGCGGATGCATTTCAATGATCTACCTGTCTCTCTCTCGACCATAGCATGAAACAACTTAAACACACCAAAGACCTTGTCTTTGGATTTCAATGCATAAGCCTAAACCCTCATAGATGCATCATCTATAAAAGTAACAAAATACAATGCCCCACCCAAGATTTTTGTCCTCATAGGACCACACACATCAGAATAAACCAAATCTAATGCATGCATTTTATTAACATGAGAAGCAGATTTAACAAATGAAACTCTATATTGTTTCCCTGATAAACAATCAAGATAGGTTTTGAGAGGTGTACCTGTCACGTCTGGAAGGAGCCGCTTCCTCGTTAGTAGTTGAAGCCCTTTTTCACTCATGTGGCCTAGACGCCTATGTCACATGTCAATAGCTGAATCTTCTGCTGCATTCAACCCACCCTTACATACACTGACACTTGCCTTATATAGGGTACAACACTTCTTTCCTCTGGCTGCGATCAACAAACCCTTGATGAGCTTCCAGCACCTACCAGCAAACCGGCTTTCATAGTCATCATCATCCAACCTTCCCGTCGACATCAAGTTGAGGCGAAGGTTTGGGATATGCCTCACATCCCTGAGAACCAATGTGCAGCCCACATCGGTCTTCACACAAATATCACCGACCCCTACGATCTTCGATACGCCAGAATTTTTCATCTTCACGGTCCCATAGTCACCTGACTTGTAGTTTGTGAAGAAATCCCTGCATGGAGTCGCATGAAAAGCTTCTAAGTCAATCACCCAGTCGGTGTCCTGACTCATAGCCGTGAGACATACATCGTAATCTGCTGAAAGAATAATAACAATGTCACCATCTGAAGCGACCGCAGTAGAATCAAATTCATCTTCCTTCTCCTTTCCTTTTCCTTTCTTGTCATTTTTAGCTTTACGACATTCATGCTTATAATGGCCCTTCTTGTCACAATTCCAGCATTCAACATCTTTTCTATTACTCGACTTGCCTCTTGATTTATCTCGGGCCTTCCCGCCCTTCCTGTTCTTTCCTCTCCTTCGTTCCTGTGTCACAAGTGCCTCTTGCTGAGTAGACCCCTGAGACTTCCTCCTTGTTTCTTCATTGAAGAGACAGCTAGTAACCTGTTCCATGGATATATTTCCGTCTGGCACGGAGTTACTTAGAGACGCCACTAATGTCTCCCAACTGTCAGGCAACGAACTAAGTAATAGTAAAGCCTGCAATTTATCATCCAGGACCATCTTCATAGAAGAGAGTTGGTTCACTATATTGCTGACCTTATTCATGTGCTCGGCCACAGAACCACCATCCTTGAACTTGAGATTCACAAGTCGCCTTATCAGAATAATTTTATTACCAGCTGTCTTCCTCTCATACAGCCCTTGTAGTTTCAACCATAGGCTAGCGGCTGAGGATTCCGTAGACACATGGTGGAATACAGAATCATCCGGTCATTGTCTAATAAACTCCACCGCCTTCCGATCCAACTTCTTCCAATCATCATCAGACATATCCTTGGATTTTGCTGATATGCCTAAAATTGGAGAATATAGATCCCTGCAATAGAGTAAGTCTTCCATCTTAGCCTTCCATATGGTTCAGTTAGAACCATTGAGGCTGATCATCCTTGATGAACCACCTTCCATAATTCCAAACCGATCTTACTCGTTCAATGAACTTGGCACTCTGATACCACTTTGTTGGGGGCCTTGCATAAAACCTTAGGATCTAGCCTCCCGAACAAACCAGAATTATGGGATAATAATTGCAATGAAAACAATCAAAGCAACAATCACACACCACAAGAGATTTTTACGTAGAAATCCCTCAAAGAGGTAAAAACCACGGGACCCCGTCCAAATCAACAATCCACTATGAAGTAGAACGTTACAACCTTCGTCACTCACGCAGGAGTGGATGAATAATAAAAGAATAAAGAAAACAAAGGGATCTCACCGATCACGAGGATGTATAAGCGCTGAGACGACGGCTCCCTTTCACAAGCTTCTTCTCTCTCTTTTCTCTCTCTCTCCCACCCTAAACCCTTTAGCAAAACCCTTGCAAAGCCTTTAGGAAACCCTCTTGTGATTTTTCTATATATGAAAAATCCTAAAAAACTCCAATTTATAGTTTTTGAAAACTCCCTTCCGCATCTCAGTTACGAAAGGACTTGCGACACGAAATCCGCACAAAATCGCAGAACGAATCTGTGTAGGTTCGACCGGTCGTGAACCTCCTACGACCGGTCGAGCACCTCCTTCGACCGGTCAAGCACCCTGAAAAGAAATATCCTAAACTCGCTGGAGTTTGAGTCATGTAACCCACGACTAGTCGAACATGACCCCCGACCGGTCGAGCAAGGCTCTCGACCGATCAAAGACGGGTCAAAAAACCCATCACACATGGTTATATGTGTTGATTGGGTGTCGTTGGATTTTTTTTCTTATTCTTATTCTTTTTCTGGCAATAGGGTTAATTTAGACTTCTTGGCTTATGGGATTATAAATACTCCTTAATGCGATTAAGGCTTAGTGTTTCTTTTTCTTCTTTTTTAGAGTCTCCAAGAAAGAGTTAGGGTTTTTTGTTGTAAGTTCTCTCCATCCCTATAATCTCCTCTGAATAGTAAATTGATCATCACTTTGTGTTATGATTTTATTTTATTTTTTTCCCACAAAGGTTTTCCATATAAAACTCGTGTATTCTCCATGTGGTTGCTTGAATTTTTATATTCTCTTGTTTATTTCAATACAGATTAAGGTGCTTCTGCATGGCCGATTCTACAAGTGATATCAAAGAGAGAATAGTTTTAATTTGAGAAATGGCGTCAAGGGGATCAAGTGTGAAGTTCGAGACAAATAAATTCACGGGTTAAAACAACTTTGAAATAAGGAGATTGAAGATAAAATCCCTCCTAGTTCAATAAGGGTTGTAGTATGTACTCCTTACAAAAATGCGTCATACAAAATCTCTGAAGGAAGAAGATTGGGATGAACTTGATCAAAGGGCAATTAGTACAATTCAATTGTACTTGGCCGATGAAGTCATTTACAATATCATAAATGAGACAACTACTTCAGACTTATGGGCAAAATTGGAGAGTATTTACATAATGAAATCTCTTACCAATCGTCTATTTCTAAAGAGACAGTTTTATACTCTAAAAATGGTGAAAGGGTCAGATTTATCTAAACATATTAACACGTTCAACAAAGTCTTTTGTAAGTTAACAAGTGTTGATGTAAAGATCGAGGAGGAAGAGAAAGTCATATTTTTATTGACATTTATCCCCAAGTCGTTCAAGTATCTAGTTGATACTCTTTGTCATAGTAAGGATACTTTAGACATCGAAACCATTATCGCCACCATTCAGTCGAAGTATTTGTGACACCAAAGCAGCGGTGAATGTACCTCTATAGATGTGTTGTTTAGTCGAGGAAGATTGTCTGAGCGAGAGAAGGAAAAACAGTAATCTAAGTCCAAGTCAAGAGGTAAAGAAAAGTTAAAAGTGTTGGAATTGTCAAAGAATGTGACATTTAAAAAAGAAATGTCAAAAGATGATCTGCCGAAGGAAGCTAATTCAATTTAATTTAGTGAAGGCTCAGATGGTTGTGATGTATAGTGGGTGACTAAGACCTTTAATTTCTATCAAGAATGGATCTTGGATAAGCAGGCATTGTACCATATGTGTCATCATCAGAGTAGATTTACCACATATAATAAGTATAAGGTAGGCTGATTCTTTTGGGCAATGATCATGTTTGTAAGATGATTAGAATCAATATAATTAAGTTCACATCAGGATGTTTGATATGATGGAGCATACTCTAACAGATGTGAGGCACGTTCCAAACTTAAAGAAGAACCTAATCTCTCTAGGAGCTATAAGTGCAATTGGTTGCAAGTTTGCCGATTATGATGGTGTACTGAAGGTTTTAAATGAGGCTTTTACAATAATAAAGGCATAATGGCGTTTTAATTTTTACTGGTTGGTCAAAAATACTATATTTGGTGGAGCCGCAACGTTTGTAGCGAATTTCACGTCGACACATTTGTGGCATGCACGCCAAGGCCACATAAGTGAGAAGGATATGAAGGTACTTGATTGTAAGTTAATTTCTAGTTTTAAAAGCTTTGATTTGAATGTATGTGAGCATTACATATATGAGAAATAGTCGGGGCTACATTTTAACATTAGGAAACATGTCAATAAATGGCAGATTGATTATGTGCATTTTAATGTGTGGGGGGTCGTCACCTTTATTTTTGGAGAATGATCATCTTACTTTGTCACATTTACAAATGAATTCTCTATAAAGGTTTGAGTTTATATTTTGAAAAATAAATTTGATGTGCTTGCCATTTTCAAGATGTATAAATTGATTATTGAAAAACAGATAGGCCGAAAAGTAAATATTCTAATGACAGATAACGATGAAAAATTTACTTCATAAGAATTTGATCAGTATTGTAAGAATGAGGAAATAGTCAGGAACAATACAATGAGGCATATGTCAAAGAAAAATGGTGTGACAGAACATATGAATCAGACTCTTTTGAAAAGAACTTAAAGTATGTTAAACAATTTTGGGTTGGGCAAAGATGTTTAGGCTAAAGCTATTTTTACATATTGTTATATGGTGAATATGTCTTCCTCTACATTTATTGATTGTAAAATTCCTAAGGAAGCATGGAGTGGTTAAGCAATTGATTACTTGGATTTGAGGATGTTTTGTTGTGATGCTTACTCTCATATACCGTTTGTTAAAAGAGATGAGCAGGACAAATGAGCAAAAAAATACACCTTTGTTGGCTATGGTGATGGAGTGAAAGGTTACAAGTTATTAGATCGTGCTTCACAGAAGATCATTATTAGTTGAGACGTAAATTTTGATAATGACTCCTTGCTTCAAAAAGATGAGCAAAAGGAAACAAAAAATTCAATTGTTAATATGGAATTAGACAATGATGAAACACTTGAGAAACCTGAGCCACAAGTTGAAATATAGGAAGAGATGGAGTTGTCACCTATCAAGGGAAATCTGCCAAGGAATCATGGATTACTGTTGAGATACAAGGATGATTGTAATATTGCATTTTCTTTCATTACAAATTAAGGTGATCCATACTTTCCAAGAAGCTTTTTAAGGTAAAGATGCAGAAAAGTAAATGGTGGCTATACATGAATAGATGAATTCTTTGTATAAAAATCAAATGTGAGAGCTAGTTAAGTTGCCCATTAGGAAGAAGGCAATCGAGTGCAAATGGATATTTCAGAAGAAATTAGTAGTCTTATGTATGTCATGGTATATACGAGACCGAATATTACACATGCAGTTAGTGTTGTAAGCAGATACATGTCAAACCCCAACAAGCAACATTAGAAAGTAGTGAAATGGTTACTTCAGTATATATGAGGTACGAAGGACTACATCTTGTGTTTTAAAAGTTCATAAGAGAAACTCGTAGGTATGTTAATTCGGATTATAAAGGTAATGTAGACAATAGAATGTCTATTTCTAGTTACTCGTTTATACTAGCAGGTAGAGGTATCAATTGGATGTCTAAGCTTTAATATGTGATCACACTTTCCACTACTGAAGCTGAATACATAATAGTAACAGAAGCATTCAAGGAAATTGTTTAGTTGAAAGAGATGCTAAATGAGTTAGGACTTCAAGAAGAAGTCATAGATGTGTATTGTGACAGTGAGAGAGTAATTAATTTGACGAATAACTTGGTATATCATTTCCAAATTAAGCATATTGATATTCATCATCACTTTATCTGACAGATGTTATAAGGAGATGTTACTCTTGAGAAGATTTATATAAGTGAGAATTTGGCGAACATGCTTATGAATATTGTTCTGGTAGAGTAGTTAAAGTTTGCTTGACTTCTCTAGGCTTGACAAGAAAGGATGAAGATGGAGTATGCACGAAGCAACGATGGTAATGCTTAGAAGAAGATGGGTCAGGATGGGGGATGAAATTAGAGCTAGTGTGGACAATGGAGATGGAGGTTACGGTATATCTTTAAAGGTGGCCACAAAATTTAAGCCACGGTGGAGATTGTTAACTGAATGCCTTGAATTTTGTTCAATTTCTTTTTACAACAGAGTTAATTTAGTAAAAATGCCTTGAATTTTGTTCAATTTCTTTTTACAACAGAGTTAATTTAGTAATTTTACTTACGAAAGTATAAATACTCGTTAATATAATTAGGGCTTAGTTGTTTTTATTTATTTATTTATTTTTATTTTTAAAGGATCTCTAAGAGAAAGAGTTTGGGTTTTTTGCCGTAAATTCTCTCAATCCATGTAATCTTCTCTGAATAATAGATTGATTGTCGCTTTGTGCTGTGGTTTTTCCTACTAAGGTTTTCCATATAAAAATCATGTCTCTATGGGGTTGCTTTGATTTTTGTTCTCTTGTTTGTTTCAATTTAGATTAAGGTGCTTCTGTAGGGTTGATTCTACAATAGCATGCAACTTCAAATTGTCAACGATACTATCAATCATATTGCGATATTATTATTATCACAACATGAGCGATATCGAGACCTCAGTTTTTTATTTCATTTTTTATTTTCAATTATTTTTCAACAAAGTATCATATGTTGTTAATATTTTGAAATATCGATAAATATTTGGATGAATGGATAGGAGGGTTGGACTGATTTTTTTATGACATCACATGCTTTTAGGCCCTATTAATATGTATTGCATTCTTTTTATAATTTTTTGTTCTGAAATATGCAAATACCTGTATTTTAGCATTTTCTAAAGTTTTACTAAAAAATCCCAGTGTTATTTCCTAAAGTTTTACTAAAAAATTTCAGTGCTTCCCCTATATTTTCTTACATTGTCGCTTTTCAACAGGAACAATATTGTTTATATATCCCTAACCAGCGAAACTTGTAGCGATACCGATACTTCGACCACTATTCGTCACCATCTAAACTTGAGATGGTGGGAAGTTGGACCTGATTTAACTTCTACGATACTTTTAATTTGGTGGTAGGGACTTTTGATAATATAAACAACAGAGCTT
The DNA here is from genome assembly GCA_037074715.1 of Magnolia kwangsiensis. NCBI lineage: Eukaryota > Viridiplantae > Streptophyta > Magnoliopsida > Magnoliales > Magnoliaceae > Magnolia > Magnolia kwangsiensis. The sequence continues at coordinate 184,269,941 of CM073572.1, read as the reverse complement.
CTCTTTATAATCAAGTTAAATGCGTCAGCCTGTTTGGATAAAGAAAATTCAAAGCATGGAGATGGAAAACTCCTATAGATTCCTCAACAAATGGCAAACGGTCGAATCCAACAATGATTCCGTTGCTTGGTTTGGTTTGGAGTGCAGTTGTCCATAGAAATTTTTTAAGGCCGGGAGCTCTCTTATGACCTTAGAAATCCATATTTGACAAAAAAAAAAAAAAAAAAACCCTGGAAATGGTTTTACTCATATATTTTGAGGAAAAGGAAAATGATTTCCCTCTCTTTTGGTTTCTCAAACAGAGAAAACTGTCATATCAATGAAAATCCTATTCTTTTACATGGTCTTCCACCTTTACCAAATAGTATTATGATTTTCATTATCGAAATTACAACACAACATAAATTGATATGAAAAAATTGCCATGTGCATCATCATCAAAGGAAAATGAATTCTTCTTTCAAAGCCATTTTATATTAACCATGATAATATTAGAATTCTGTGCATCTACAGCTTGATTGCCGATTCAATGGTGCGCAGCCATCAAGGTGGCAATGGGCGGGATGCGATCAGTCCGAACCCAGCACTTTTATTTCCCGGAAGACAGCAGCCCCGGCAGTGGATTTAAATGAAACCTCAAGCCCTGATTCGGTAAGACATGTCACAAGATCTTAGGAGATCATGAAGCTTCATGGCTAGGTATTTCCTGAAAAGAGCTTGCTTTGACCACATGTGCCCATTCGGATTTCAAGTTTGGCATTCAACCACTGCATCAGGTGAGCCCCCCGTGCAGATGATCCACCTAAAAGTTAGGGCAGTCCACTCATCAGGTGGGCCACACCAAAAATCAATGGACAATTAGACAATGAAAGAACTTGCCTATTGTCCACATTCCACGTGCACATGGTCCACATTGTGATTGCTGGGCTTATTTTATTTTTTATTTTTTTTACTAGGCATGCAGCGTCAGCATGATCAGAGGTGCATTTTGGCCTTGGAAAGCCTCCACAAGGAAATGGTAGCGATCTTTTTAAATGAACTATAGACATTCATTAAGCAGCCCTTGATCAAGTGCATATCTTCTTCCAGACTGGCAGACATTGTATAACTGCAGCCTATGGTTGGGTGATCCAAACCATCTGATGGCTCCTAGCTTGGATGGCCTATGCACAAACCACCTCTTCACTGAGACAATTCTAACCCTTCATGGTCGCCTGAAAGTAGACAGTCATGGAAGGAACAACAGAAAAAGACGACCCACCATTAACTGAAAAAGGGCCAACATTTAGATGGCTAGGATTTCAGATCTGGAGAATTTTTGGTATGGGACATCTAAGGTGGGGGCATCATTTCAGTAACCTGGATCACAGACAATGAAAGAACTTGCCTATTGTCCACATTCCACGTGCACATGGTCCACATTGTGATTGCTGGGCTTATTTTATTTTTTATTTTTTTTACTAGGCATGTAGCGTCAGCATGATCAGAGGTGCATTTTGGCCTTGGAAAGCCTCCACATGGAACTGGTAGCGATCTTTTTAAATGAACTATAGACATTCATTAAGCAGCCCTTGATCAAGTGCATATCTTCTTCCAGACTGGCAGACATTGTATAACTGCAGCCTATGGTTGGGTGATCCAAACCATCTGATGGCTCCTAGCTTGGATGGCCTATGTACAAACCACCTCTTCACTGAGACAATTCTAACCCTTCATGGTCGCCTGAAAGTAGACAGTCATGGAAGGAACAACAGAAAAAGACCCACCATTAACTGAAAAAAGGGCCAACATTTAGATGGCTAGGATTTCAGATCTGGAGAATTTTTGGTATGGTACATCTAAGGTGGGGGCATCATTTCAGTAACCTGGATCACAGACCATCCTGGGCTGAAGATCATATAATTATTATTTTTTATTTGTATCACTCTTTGGTTGAACTAATTCTAGAATGGATAATGGGCTGGGCCGGTCAGGGCTGAAGCATGCCCAATTCAAGCCATGTGTTAAGGATTTTCAGTCCAGGTCCAGCCCAGATCATGATCCAAAGAATCGAGTCCACAACTGACTATATCACCTAAGGAAACTGGGTTTACCGAAAGCTCACCATGTAATGAAATCAGTTGGACTCCTCACATCGAAGAAACTGAACCAACTTTGATCTGATTTCAGACGGAATGCGGATGGGCCGGTAATCCCTGTCAAGAAAAACAGCTGTTGCCTTTGCTTCTAAAATGGGCTGAAACAAGAATAGACAATCATCAAGACAAATAACTAAGATTATGTAGTCAAAGGTAAAAGAGAAGGTAATTATGACCTCTTCATTCGGTAGCTTGCAGATGAGATGCTCAAAGAACAAGCGGGCCGCAGAGGACCCAGAGACCCTCACCTTCACAACAAACCTATCACCACTCTGGCCATGCAAGACACACTATTAGAACAGTTACAGTTCCAAGAGAAATCTGATGGCTACTAGTGAGGATAGGATTCCACATCTTACATTTCCCACGCAGGCATGATCAGTTGTTCTGGTATCGCCAACTGTCAACTGTGTGTCTGCTGTGGACCAAAAATAAAGCTGCGTTGGTCATCAGGTGGGCCACATGTATGGCCGGTAAAACAACTCAATCAATAGGCTACAATCATGGTAAATGTGCAACCCAGCTGATGACAACCAACCTGGTCATCAGGCCACTGCACACACACACAAGGTGGGGTCGCCTATTGAATTGCGTAGATCTCACACAAATTGGCACATGTGGAGAGAGTAGGATTTCTGAGTCTTATTCTAGTAGCCATAGCAAGCTCAACAGCTCAACGTCAGTCCACTTTGTTTCACAACTACAAATAAGCCAAGCACCATAATGTGGTTTGAACAATAGATCAAAGAAATTAAGCAACCAAGGTTTAAAAATTCGTCAAATATGAATCACTATCATCATATCAGTTTTAGTCCGAAATGATATGAGTCACCAGACTGGGACTAAAACCGACCGAAACATTCTGATATACACTGACAAAGGATGAGTTGTACTATTTTCATCCCCTAGCGCATTACACTCCAAAACAGATATTTAGAAGCATGGAAGCAAAATGGCTAGGGGTTCAAATGGGTTGGATCAACTGGATGGGTCATCGGACACTTGCAGACAATTTTTTATTGAAATAGGCAGATAATAAATGGGTTGAGATTGGAAATTGGAACCACTGGGTCCAGTCAATGACCAAAACATCGCACCAATTATCAAATGGGTTGGGTTTGGAACCTCTTAAAGCTGACCCAACCTAACATGCTCCTATCAGACTGTGTAGCCCATCAGATAGTTATTGACACATGTACATATTTATTTATTGGATTATATTAAGAATTTCCAATGTTTAAGTTTATATATATGAATATGACCGTTTCATGATGATGCATGCATATAAATATTCAGATTGACCTTCACAATGAGGTGTAGCCAACATTCGTCAATTAAAGGCCCGGTCCGCTTCTCACATGGCACAGACCATTATATAGGTCTGCACAACAAGAGTAATGAATATTGAGAAGCATGTATATATGAGTTGTTACCTCCACCTAGATTTATGAGATGATCGGAATGAGATTTCATAGAGATTTGCACAATCAGCTACATGCCCTGTCAAATCGTGTAAGCCTACATTGCAGCGGTGATGGGTCATTGGTTGATTGAATGGATCCTATGTGATGATCACATAAACAACGAACGCTTGATCATTCATGATGTGTGTATTAAACCACTCGTGGAGCAAGACCAACTACTTACAAGCAATGATCCAGCCTAGTTGTCGTGCGAGTATGCGAGTCCCATCGATGCCTCTTAAATGGTGTGCCGTAACGGCTGTTATAGGACCATAAAGGCCATTATGTAAAGGTAATGATGTCAATCATTATATGTTGTGGGGTCATATCAGACATTATGGAAAAATGACCCATAACCACCGTTACAACCCTCGTAACGACTTGTTCTGCCCCTCGTAAAGGCCATAACAGTTCCTTACAAGGTAGATATAGATTTTTCGGGGTTTTTTTTTTTTCTTTTTTTTCTTTTTTTAAAGGAGACTGTAATGACCGTTACAGGGGTTGTGAGTTGTAACGACCATTATAGCCAATATCGCAAAGGTAATGGTGGTGGCTGTTACAACCACCATTACCTCTTGGGTCCTTTTTTTTTTTTTTTTTTTACGGATAATTCTTTTTTCTTTTTTTTTCATTCATAAGGTGGACAGAGCCACAATTCCATTAATTACAGAAAATTACAGATCTTCGGGTGGGACCCAACAAAAAGAAACAGGTCCCACCTATCATAAAAGCCTAAGGAAGATTCACAAAATGTACAGGGGGTGAACTGGGCTGCGGGCCATCATCCCAGGAAGAAAACAAGCAGAAATCGATCCTGGGGATACTACTTGCCCCCCTGGGATCTCCTAACTGTCCCAAGACCAACCTTATCTAAAAAAATGAGGCCATGAATCGTCTGAGGAAGGCTGTCCAGCCTATCAATCACCGAGTCTTCTTGAATGTTACTTCCTTGACAAGCCATCCAGTCAGCTGGGCCATTTCCTTCCCTTGGAATGAGCGTGAGCGAGGAGGAACAGTCCTACCTCAACTTGTTGATTCGAATAGCCCAATAACTCCAGAACCAGTGGGAGCGGGACTTGCCCGAGAGGAGATCGGCAGCGAAATTCGAGTCAGTTTCGATCTCGATCTTGTCAAATCCCTTCTGTAAACACAAATTGAGACCATCAAAGATGGCTCGAAGCTCTGCTCTGTTCTGTTATTCATCCCCGTTCCATACCCGGACGAAAATGTAAAGATGAAGGAACCGTTATCGCCTCTGCAAATACCTCCCCCACTCGATAACCCCGAGTTTCCTTTCGCCAACCCGTCGATGTTCAACTTAACCCAACCACACGCAGGTCTGGCCCATCTGATAATTTTGGAGTCAAGTCTGCTGAGGAGGGGTTGAGGAAGGCATTCCAGTGTTGGTTGGATCCCGAAGAGGAGGAGGAATATGTCTGCCTTGTAAGATCTGATGGCTCCACCAAGAAACACGGGCAATGGAGTTGGAAGCTGACATGGGGCTCAAACCGAATCTAGCTTCGTTTCTGGATCGCCATAGTTCCCATAGGATAAGGATAGGGAAGATCTGATGGGAAAGGGCTGACGCACAACCAGGTGCCGAAGCTCTGCACCAATGGGACAGTCTACCCTCAATGGAGCGGTGAGACAGGGGAGAAATACCACAAAAGATGCTGAAGTGATGCCAGATCCTATTGGCTTGGCGACCAAAGAGAAAGAGGTGATGTATAGATTCCTGCGCCGGTGCTGAAACCGTGTCTTCCTCACAACAATTGCATTTAGAGGCGAAGGAAACTCCTCTGGACTGAACTCTAATATCCACCGGGATCGCACGATGGATTAGTCTCCACAGTAAGACCGACATCTTGGGCGGGACCGAATTATGCCAGAGCCATTTTGACCGAGGTGCCGGCGACGGAATTCTGCTGATTTTCCAAGCAGACTTGATGGTGAAGCAGCCGGAAGGGTCATGTGGCAAGAAACGTTCTGGAGCAATGTCTGAAGTGGCAAAGCCTCCCTAGACGATGAACTGAAGGACTTCTTGAGGAAGGATGGAAGAAACCAGCGAATGGGGGAAAGGGCCACCCGGCCCAAGAAAATCTTTCACCTGAAGAAAGCGCAGGGTCTCAGGAATGGGGCTACCAACCGAATGCAAGAGGGGGCCTAACTCGGTCCAATTGTCATGCCATAAGTTAAGATCCCCTGAGCCGACCTTTCACTAAACCTTAGAGGCGAGAAAAGGGAGGAGAGCCTGATTTTCTTCCATAAAGGCGAGGCGTTGCTGGACTCCGCTCCTGATGCATCGGTCTCCAAGTCACTAGAATATTTTGCTCTCATAAGGGCCACCCAAGGTCCCACCGATTCACCTAGCTTGACATCCCAGGCCATTTTCAGATGCAAGGCTGACATGACTTCTTTTAGACTTCTAATCCCCAGCCCGCCTTCGTCAGTGGGCCTGACAATCTTTTTCCAAGCAATCCAATGGCACTTTTGACGTCCCTCAGACCACCCCCAAAAGAATTGGGAGAAAATGTGATCCAAATCCTCGAGAACCAGGGTGGGGACATTAGTGGCTGCCATGACATGCAGGGGTGTGGAACTGAGAATGTGTCTGATAAGTGTCAGCCTTCCTGCTTGAGACAGATATCTGGCTCTCCAACCGTTGACTTTGCTAATAACCTTATCAATCAGAAATTGAAACTTAGCCCGTTTAACTCTGCCCGTGGAGAGGGGAGCGCCGAGATATAAGACATCATTACGAGCTCTGCAAAAGCCTAGGAGTTGTTCAATAATTCTAATTCTGTTGGGCGACAAATTGTTGGAGCATAGGAAGGAACTTTTGTTGTTGTTAATTTTCTACCCCGACGCTTCCTGATAAGAGTGGAGAAATTTCTTGACTGTTGCGAGGGCCTTCCTACTACCATTGACAAAAAGTAAGGTGTCGTCAGCAAATAATAGGTGTGTAAACAGTGGGCTACCTCGATATAGCTTGAAAGGATGGCACCATCCTCTGGCGATCAAAAGCTTGAAACTTTTAGAGAACGCCTTTGCCGCGAGAATGAACAACGCAGGGGAGAGGGGCTCACCTTGCCTCAGACCGCGAGTAGATTTAAAGAACCCCGTTGCTTCACCATTGATGAGAACGGAAAACCAGTTGTTGCCCCAGCAGGCTTCCATAACGGCAACCCAGCGATCACTGAAACCAAACTTAAGCAAGACCTTTCGTAAGAAATTCCAGTCCACTCTGTCATAGGCTTCTCTAGGTCCAACTTGATAATGAGATTACCCCCTCGGACTTTTCTATTGATCTCACGCAATGCCTCTTGAGCTAAAGCAATGTTCCCCGTGATCGACCGGCCCCGAACGAAGGCACCTTGCTCGCTGGAAATTAGTTTGGGCAGCAGGTTTGACATTCTATTTGCCAGAACCTTTGCAAGGATTTTGTAGATTACGTTGCATAGACTGATGGGACGGAAGTGTGAATTCTACATGACAAAGCTACATTGACGTGACATTACTTTGGTGTGAATTCTCAAACCCATGCACACAAATTCAGCTGAGTTAGAAGCACGCTGGGAAAGTGGTCAAATCAGGATCAAGTCATGAAGATGAATTAGAGGAAGATCGCAGATGATTGTACAGTAGAGTTAATACACAAGAGACTTATCTAAGGCACCAGATTGAATGAACTGTCAAATTTTATTGTGAACTATTATATATATATATATATATATATAATTTATTTATTTATATTTATATATTATTATATTAATATTTTCAACATTCTTTAATCGATCAAATTTATGAAGATAAAATTCATTCGATCTCAAAAGAAGACAAGCATGCATCATGATCGGAGCATTGAGATTTGTACGCATGCACTGATGGAACCAAACATGCTTGATTGAGTGTAATCAAATTAACGGTCTAAGACAAACAATTGGAAATCGGAAGAAATCATTTCTAGTCTACTTTTGGATTTTGTGCGATATCATTCCCCCAAGGAGAATTATAGTCTTAGCGTCTCACATTAGATCTACTTGATTAGAATGAATAAATTAGGTGTTCTTATTGTGAAGGGGTGAGGTAATTCAGTACAACTCATCGCCACCATAACTTAAGAAATGTTGAAGTAAATTTCTATTTGAGATTCCTTTAGGATGGAGGTCTATAAATATAGGTATAGTGATTTGAGACACCCCTCTCCCTTCTCCAGCCCTAACTCTAGAGAAATCTCCTCTTCCAAAAAACCGTCCACCAAATCTAAAGATCCTATAGTGTGTATAGTATTATCTTCCCTCGTAATTAAGGTTCCACATTTTTTGTGGGATTTCCTTTGTTTCCATGCATGTTTCCGTGTGGTGGAGAAGACATTCATGGTTACGGATTTGAGGTAATTCCATTCCTGAAAAATTTTAAATTAGCATATTTTCAGCATTTCCACTTACGGTCCCCCCATACTTGCTTTTAAAAGTGTCCAAACCAGGACCCGACTACTAAACAAGTATGGTCTGGAAGTCCCCTCAACCCATTTGTACCTCTAAACAAATCAATAGAGCTAGTTCTGTACGAGTCATGGAATGTTGGTGCATTTGGGTGTAGAAATGGAAAATATATGTACCCTTAAAGGTGCGAGAAATTTGAGAGACAATTCCGACAGTGCGAGTGCATCACCAGTGCGAGCAACTGCATCTGCGCTCAACCCAATCCTTTCAAGGAGTTCATGACGACCTGTCAAAATCAAGAAACTACTCTTAAAGGTTTTAGAATGCACTAATCCATTGTTCTGAAGGAGATGAAATAGAGATGGATCATCGAGAAATCAGTGGTTTAATAATGTAGTTTGATGATGGATTCAGCTCACAAAGGAATTCTTCTGCAATTGTTGATAATCTGAACTCTTGATCTGGTGGGCTCCATCACAGGATGGTCGATGCCCTAAAATCTCCCCTATTAGATGATCCTAACCAAATAATGAAATGAACAACTATGATCAATGGTCTGCATTTAATAAGGTCCTCATCGGATGTTTGCAATTTAAAGCATCTCCCATCCCAGAAAGGTAAGCCCTATATGCAGAGGTTGAGCAAATGCCAGTCACTCAATGTATAATGGTGATGATTAGAAGATGCCTAGACGGATAAAACAAATTGTGGATAACAGGGAAATGCTACTTTTGGTTTCATTGAAAAGTTACAACTGATTCAATACCAAAATGGCCAAAATAACATTTCTTCAAGAACATTGAAACTGGATATGAATTTGAAATTGGGATGAGCAGAGAGTTCCAGAACAAACACCCAAGACCATGAAAACCAAACTTTTCTTGCATGGGTTTAAAAACATGAAAACAGATACTGAAATCAAGTAGAGTTTAAAGAACTGCCCAAAGAAGATGTAATCCAACTAATCAATGATACTCATGTATGGTGAACAGCTTTAGGGCATGTTTGGTAGTCACTATATTTTCATCAAGTGGAGTGGCCATTGGCTGAAATGAAAGATAAGCTCCACTCTTCAATCAAACCATTTGGAACTGGCTTGATGGACTTCTCCATTCTATTCAATTTGAAATGGGGTCTCTGACTTCCCAAACACTGCTATTTTAAATATAAAATGGGGGTCATTTTGATAGGGAGCAATTTCCATTGACGCCCTTTCCAAACAGCACCTCAGGTCCTCAACCACAAATCAATTGAAAATAAAACTCACCATGCTGGCAGTAACTTGCATAGACGGCATTGTTGACAACACCATACTGATCGAGTTCATAGTCGCGGACTTTAAGCTCAACATCAAAGAAACCACTCATCCTAGCAATAGATAAATAGACAGAAGGAATTAGACTTGTAGAGCACTGATTTCAGGCAATCAAACCTGAACCATGAAAAGAAATCAGTAAGGGGGTGTTTGGAACTCTTGAATGCATAACTGAATTCAATCACAAACATTGATGATTCAATTTTAATGAGGACTTTCTCATGAAGTAGCCTTCAAATTGCAACTACATTCCTTTCAAGTCCAGATTGAAAGTAATGTGATGGTGATTCGGATCCTAGTCCCTGAATAAGAATTGCCACTTTCTTTATGGTTGTGTTTGGACGCGCTACTGAATTGACTAGCAATAATTAGTTTGATGAAGGAAACTGACCATATCATGTTAAGGTTAGTATTCATACCGAGGAGCTAGTTTCCAAGTTGCAATTGTTATGCTTTTGAGCTGGACAAATGTAACTACAAACTGAAGGCCTCTTTCAGAATTCATTCTAGTTGTGAATCCAAACACGCCCTAAACTAATAATTGCAATTTAGATCAATTATGCACCCAAACACTCCATAAAATAAGGAACTACTAAGTCATAATAATTAGGGTTATATTTTGTAGAAGTGTGGCCCAAGGTTCATCGATCTAGACCATTGGCCTTGCCGTAGCCACACCACAAACAAGAATGACCCAAAACTCCTCTAGACCAGAAGATCCCAGACATCAACATTTTGGCCTTCTTATGGACTGTTATTGTGTTTTTCTCTAAACCATCTATTTTAACCCCTAACCGAATTATTAGTAACTTTTGAATCTAGGAGGTTTCAGTGAATCCCCTATCCGTAGTAAGTCCCATAAGATCAAAGGTTTGAATCACAAAAGGATGGGCCCCACTTGCACTGCAATTCTATTGTTTGGTTATGGGTGTGGTTTTCAATGAAAATGTTAAAAGGTCAAGTGATGCAAGACACGTGATTTAATGCTAGCATGCAACGTGGAAATTATGAAAGAGTCCATAAAGTAATTCAATTAATAAAAGATACTAATCCACCAAGTAATTATGAGTAAACAATAGGCAATAAAATCTGATTTAACCTAAATCACATACCCGCATGCTAAGGAATCACATAAATCAATTAAAACTAGGCCCGATGGAAGGATAGAACTTCCAATTTAACATAGGCATGTTCCACGCTCAAGGGACAGATTTGTAGGTTTTAGGGTTAGTGTTATGAACGGAAAAATCTGAAATATGAAAAATTAGAATTCACGGGAATTGTGAATTTTAGAATTAGAGTTTTTTAAAATTGGGAGAAATAGGAAATTGGGGATATAGGGTTTAGGGTAGGGTTATGGATGGGAAATCAATGGATTTTTATGTTAGAAGCAAAGAGAAATCAAAGGATTAAGCGGTTGTCCATGCTGTCAGCCTAGGGGCATATATGTGTGGGTCGTTGGCTAAGCTTTTTGGGTCCTCAATGGTTGATTTTGGTTGGGGTAGAAGTTGAATGATGAGAAGTTGAATATATATATATATATATGATTTGGATGGTCTTGGATAAGAAGGGAATAAAAGAGATGAAGTTTTTGAAAAAATACCTCTTTTGGATAGAAAGGAAGAGAAAATGAATATGATAAATAGAGACTTCACGCCTTCGTTGAATGGGGAATGGAATCACATCACGCCCAAGCTCCAAATCACATGGAGTATTCTCCAAAGCACATGAAGAAAAGAAAACACAGAGCTTTTTTTTTTCAAAAAAAATTGCATTAGGGCTTCACACACCTTTCTCTCAAAAAAGACCTTTTACAAAAAGACGCTCAGCTAAGATTCTCAACATAAAGACGTTTAATAAATTAAAAGTTGTTCCTAACTCCCTAATCTCAACACAAATATAAGGAATACCAAAAATAATGAAGCATGTAAACAATCTAAACAACTAAACTATTTCGTGGCCCATGGGGGTCCGCGATCAAGATGTGATCAAGATGCCCGATGATGATGATCCAATGGTCTGTTCATCGTGTCCACCCAATCCAACGGTCCGATGTGTCTATCAAGCTCCCATATGCAGCCCACATGCATCTTCCCAGTGTAGGGTCTTCAAAGATGCATGAACATGCACTTAGGGTCTTCAACATGGCTAGAAATGTGAATTGGGTCAAGTGGGCTCCATATAATGACCGTCTAACTATAAGGAGACTGGCTTAGCCCTCCTCCTCTGGCATGGTGCTTGGATGTACTCATCATCAAGAGTCAAATAATGAGAGCTCTCTTATAACAGTGAAATATATATTCAACAGTTTTTTTTTTTTTTTTTTTTTTCAAAGAAAATGATTCTATTTGTTTCTTAAGGAAAAGCTAGTAAAAGAATTGAATTTCCTTCATTTTTATTTCTCGAATAGAAGGGATTTTCATGTTAGGGGAAATCCTATTATTTTCCACAACTCTCTCTAAACGAAAATGGCCATAATATATAAACTCAGCATTCAGCGAATTCCATTATTTCTGGATGCGTCAGACAGTGCTCCAGCTTTATGTTTGTAGGTGGGGCCCATGTTTCTGTGACTCAAAACATTGGGTATGACAGACCTCACCATGGATGATCCATGCACCACAAACTTCTCAGATTGAAAGATCTGAGAAATGGATGTTTAGTCTTTTCTTGAACTAATGTGAACCATTTTTGTGTTCTCTCTTAACTGTCAATTTCGTGGACATCTAAAAGGGTTAGTACCTTTTTCCAATGGGGGAAATCTTTGGTGCATAGGCATCATCATGAGGCCCACCAACTGAAAGCCCAAATCTCCGCCCGAGTATAGTTCTTTCCTGTTTCATGCTTGTACAAGTGCAGCCTATCATTCAGTGATCCAAACAGTTAGTATGATGGGACTTAACCAGATAGCCCATGCACACCAGATTGGAAGATCTCAGCTGCATAGTGTCTGGCTTTTCTTATGCTAAATGTGAACTGTTGCATCATTCTCTTTCTAGATTGTCTGTTTCTCTAGGCCAGCTATTGAAGGGTTAAGATTTTCCTTCTGTGCGGATTTTTCATTCAGGCCATTCATAGTGGGGGCCATCATGTCAATGTTTTGGATAACGAACAAGTGGGCCCCACTTGTCCAAACTAAAAGCCCAAACAGAAAGGAAATGGGTTGAACACGGAACCTTGTAAATCTCTGAATTACCCTTCAAACTTCTACCTAAAAAAAATAATAATAATAATAATAATTAATAAATAAATAAATATATAATTATAAAATCCCATAAATTCAGTAATTAAGGATACTAGTATGTCCCAACTTTAAGAGCCCGTCCAACATAAAGCTCTGCAGGGTCTTCCCACCACGATGTGTGTTACATTCCCTTGTCCCACCTATTCATGTCGTACATGAGCCCATAAGTCAGGCAGATCCAAAACTTGACCGGGCCATGCCACATTCAAGTCTGGGGATGACCATGCCCGCCATTGAAACCTTCTTGAGGAGGCCCTCTATGATGTTTATATGCCATCCAACCCGTTCATAAGGTGATTCTCACCTATGATGAAAGGAAAAACTAAATATCGGCCCGATCCAAAACTTTGGTGGGCCCCAATAAAGTTTCAAAAGTAGGCATCCTTGTCCCCACTGTTTCCTCTGGTGTGACCCACTTGAATTTTTGATCCGCCTGATTTTTGGGCTCATGAACTCACATGAGCTGGCACGAATAAGGACGTTCATTGCTTGTAAACTTGAGCATTGTGGTGCCTAGTGCCCACCATGATGTTTGTGTTATTTCCACTACATCCATCCAATTTGCCAGCTCATTTAAGGACATAGCCCAAACAGGAGGGAGATCCAACACTCGACTAGGCCACACCATAGGAAACAGTGAGGGTGGAAATGCCCACCGTTAAAACCTTTCTACAGCCCACCTTGAATGTTTATATGCCATCCAAAGCATTCGTATGGTGATTCCCACCTGGATGAAGGGAAAACACAAATATCAGCCTTATCCAAAACTTCTATGGCCCCTACGAGGTTTCAATGGTGGGCATTTGATCCCCACTATTTCCTATGGTGTGACACACTTGTGTTTTGGATCTCTGCCCTGTTTGTACTCATTTCCTAAGGGCCTATTTGGATGCCTGTAAGTTGGGTAAAATGTAAGTGATTTATAGGGAAGTCACTTATAGGTTGTGTTTGTGGGTGGAAATTCACTTGTAAGTCACCACCGGTAAGTCACTTACAGGAAAATCTTCCTAAAAACTGCAGAGGGCCAAGGGTGGGAAGTCACTTTCCTGTAGGTTATTTATACGCCCAACGGTCTGATTTTTTTAAAAGGGGGAAATGCACCAACCTACCAACCACCATTAACAGCCATGAAGCTCTAGCTGTTGAAGAAGCTCCAGCAAACCTTGCAACAATGCAACCAATGTTAAATTAGAAAAGCATAGAAAGGAGATTTGGCGAATGAACCTCCTGGCGGTCTCGTGTTCCGTGTGGGAAGAAAGGAATGGGAGGTGCTTCAGGGATATCTCAAACTCAACGGAGTCTTTAGTTCTCAAAGTGAAGCACATGTTAGTTGAGTGGGCTTCTAATGTTGATTTCCTAAAAGGATGTAATTTGCTTTTCTTAGGTGAGTAATCTTCCCACTATCTCAGTGGGCTGACTTTCCCCTGCCGTTTGCTCTTTCTTTTCTAATGAAGTAATTGCTATCTTTCAAAAATAAAAATAAAAATGCAACCAATCCAGATCCTACAACATCTCTCTCTCTCTCTCTCTCTCTCTCTCTCTCTCTCTCTCTCTCTCTCGGGCTTGGGATGAAATGAAGGGGGAAAGGGGTATTTATAACCCAAAACAATTTTGCAACTTAATGAGAGCTTTTGGTCAGATTGACAACAATGTCGATCGGACCGACAGATGCCAACTCTATCCTGATTTTGGGCTACTCAAGCTAGTTGATCCGACGGAACCCGATTCATCCTGAATCGGCCTAGACTACTATAACCCAGGGTATTAAGGGTTGAGCAAGGCAGCCAGCCATTAGTTTTGGTACCCAAGGTACTGGCCTAAGGCTACCCACGCGAAGAATACAATGGACCGGACGGTGGGGATTGATAAAATGTATCGAGCAGTCCAACCATCGAGTTGGATATTCAATTTACCTGGCTGGACATTAGGGTCCACTGAACGGGGATCCAGGTCGCACTACTGGCCCTACACTGCCGGCAAGCTATGCGCTAACTACGCTTGAGTTCGAGCTCCTAGGTTTGGGATCATGCTAAATTCTCCTACGTGTCAGGCTCGTGCATGTGCGTGCACACGCAAACACTGTGCTAGATCGAAAGGTTTTCCAGGTAACACCCAGGGACATCTGAAAGCCAAGTATCGGAGGGTTAGGGTGTTACACATAGGAAGTTTTTAATGGTGATGTTCAATCACCACTTATTCTTGTGGTGTGGCCCACATGAGATTTGGATCAACTTCATTTTTGGGCCCAAACCCTAAAATGAGCTGGCAAAACTGATGGACGGCGTGGATATACCATTCAAAATGTTAAGATGGGCCCTGCTATCACAGCCACAAAAGAAATCAGGGCCTGATCCCAGTTTCCAAGCAATAAAAAAGGGGACTTACGGAAGCCAAAAAGAAAAATGGTTGATCAATGGTGGTTGTTGGTGCGGAAAATGGAACTATGTTGCTAATGTTTTATAAGATTTGGATTGGGTACGTTGTTGCAAAGTCCACTAGAACTTCTTTGTTGGCATTCATGGCTGTTAATAATGGTTGAGTCCTGGCTGTTAATAATGGTTGATAGACTGTGCATTTCCTCCTCTTCCCCTCTCTTACAAAAATAAATTAAATTAATTTTAAAAAAAAAATAATTATAAAAATTATAAAAAATAAAATAAACAAAACAAAACAAAACATACCATTGGGCTTGGCTTGTAACTTACAGGTAAGTGACTTCTCACCCCAGCGCCTGCAGTTTTTTTGGAAGAGTTGACTGTAAATAACTTACAGGAGAATTTCCTCCCCCAAACACCACCTATAAGTGACTTTCTATAAGTCACTTACATTTTACCCAACTTACAACATCCAAACAGGCCCTATAGGCATCCAAACAGACCCTTAAAATGAGCTCACAAATTGGATGGACAGAGTGGATATACCACAAACATCACGGTGGGACCCACAGAGCTTGGGGTTGCAGAAATCTCCCACAACCCCCAATTGCAGGCATTTCCGGCAATTCCCAGTTGCAGGCAATCCGCGTCCCGCAAATGATGGACAAAATGGATGTCTCACACACACATCACGATGGGCCCATAGCGCTTTTGTTGCACAGGCTCCCTGCAACAACTTAATTCACTTCCCCACTCTGATGATGACTGTCATTCACTGCCTCATCTTTCTCTAGAAATGAAATCAGGTGAGTGTTACATTTATGAGAAAAAACGGACGGTCAGTATTCAACCTACGCACGTGGCCCATTCGATGAACGGACCGTCCTGATCGCCGGACCACGGGAGTGTTCACGGTGGGCCCCACCAAACAAGTAGCCAGGATCTCGCAACGTGCGCCCTCTAGGGACATATGCCATGAATCCGCTCTTCAATCTATCTCGGGTGCCCAATTGCTTTGGCATTCCTCATGTCTGAATTACTCTTTTATTAGGAGCGTCATATCAAATTTTGGGGGCCGGAAATATCATTTTCCCTGAATTGTTTTAAATATATATATATATATATATATATATATATATATATATATATATATATATATAAAAGAAGAGAAGAGATGAGAGAGGTGTACATACCCTTTGCCTGCTTGGAAATCAAATGCTCCGTGCATGCTTCTTACTGGAGGAAGCCACCGGACACGTGGCAAAGAGATCGACTTCCATCGATTGGATGGCCTGGAGATGGGAGGACAGATTGCAACGGTGTGATGGGCGGCAGGGGATGAAGTGTTGGCACGTGCCGAGGCAGAGACGGCTGCGCGTCCCTGAGAGGCTAGAGTTTGCATTGTATCTCTGCTCTGCTCGACGTTAGGGAGGCAGAGACGTATTTTAGTTTGAGAATGCCAGCGGCGTGAGAACCAACAAGGGTTTAGAGGTGCGCCGGACTAGCATAAACTGTAGTCCGCAGTTCCGCCACGGGTGAGAATGGTACGGACCGGGGGCCTCATTTAAACAGGGCGTGGAGTTATTTTGGCCCATGAGCCGGGGTTAGGCCATGCATGTAAGGCCTAGAGCCTTACTTCGTATTACGTTATTTGGCCAGGCAGCTCACCATCTTGGTTTGGACTGATGGTCTCATTCTACTATCCTTCGTGCATGTGGGGCCCACTTGAACAACAAATAGACTACGATCATTAAAGTGGAAAGGCTTGGCCCAACCAATTTGAGGCTTGGCCCGAGGTCGCCCCGTCGCTAGGTGGACCTCGGGCCATATAGGGGTGAGGCTTAACCATTTGCTGGTCCAGGCCCGTGCTTGGACCAAGCTACCTTTGGGCAGGTTCCAGTGCAACTGGCGCCTTCATGGCATAAACATTGGTGTGGTTCAGGCCCATATTACTCGATGTGTTTTTAGACCTAGTCCATTTTGGGCCTATTCACGACCCATATCATGTACAGTAAGTGGCACATGTATGATCATTCAAACCATGCATCCAATGAGCTCCAAATAGGTTAATCACCAAATCCTGTTGGTAAAATCAATGTAATGCAGGGGCATTTGGCTCAAATAGAGTGGCAGGTGGGATGCGGAGGCACTCTCAGGGTGGACGGGCGGGCCGTGTGAGACGATCCCCACCCGTGTGAGCCGGAACCATAAAGGATTTGATTCACCACGCTCTATCATTTCGAGCTTTTAGAGCAAGTGATTACATGTTCTTATTCAGGGTCCATGCAATACACAATTAAGTCCCAACATGCGACCCATGGAACAATCAGGCAACGATTCTGAGAAGAGCAGGAAATTCTAGAGCTGAAAATTTTAACTCAATCGATATCTAGTAACAGTCGAAGCAAGTGTGGCCCACTTCCGATCAATCAAGATCGTGTTCAATGATAAGGTTCACCCACAGCCAACACCGATCCCGCTCTTTCCCTCACTATCATGACCGGACTAACACAGGTAGCAACCAACAATTTTACTCATCAGATTTTAATTAAAAAATATAATGATTTGATTTCCTAAATGGTTGATTGGTGGATTGCCATACGAAATTGGACAATGGTCCAAATTCAACAAATAAATACTTATTAAATGGAGCTAAGAGAGATCAAATGAATATGAAATTTGGAAACCAACGTATATCTAATGTGATTTCCATAACCTGAATGGTTTGGCTGACTATTGCATGCAAACAGTTCGAAAATACCTAAGAGTATCAACCTTCATATCAAATGACTCCATTTTACAACCCACTAGTTGATGATGAAGAGAAATCTTTGGACAGAAAATACAAAAGAAAATGAGAGAATGGCCAAATTTGCAGCACTTTGGTCGAGGTTGGCCATATTTAAATCATTCAATCTTCCAAACCAGATGAACGGCCGTGACCAATGAAAGGGGACCACATGCATCAGGAGAGCATCCCATTTGCTTGTGGCCATCTTCCATTGATCCGGACCATTCATATAGCAATTCATATGTTTTCCTGCAGATAGATCATTACAAACAAAATATAGAGAACTGTCCACGCAGGGGGATGACCAGGATTGTTTCCTGTTGTGGTTTTTTTTTTCCGAACGACATGGATCGCCTTACTTCTAGAGAGAGAGAGAGAGAGAGAGAGAGAGAGGTTCCAAATCTAACAGAGATTTTACAAAAAGTGATGTAATCAGTCATTCCAAGATGGGGTTTTGGCTTTGTTACTATACATACAATCAGAGCAATGGCTCTAACAAATCATTTACTGCAATTTCTATGTCAAAAAGAGAAGAAAGAAAAGGAATGAGATGTTAGTCAGGCTATTCGAACTGGAAGATATCAGCCAAACCTCCACTCTTTTGATAAACTGATTGTTCTGCATGGGACAATGATTCCTCTCCTGCCACCACTGACGCAAAAAGAACTGGAAAAAGAAAAATAGAATCAGTTGATAAGTCATTCATCGAGATGGGATGATTAAAGCCGAGGATCATTCATGAATGAGAAATGCCATTTTTCCAAGCATGTCATGTATGTTCTATGCAGCCCCTTACTGCAAACATGTATGGTGATCAGGACTGTTAGTCTGGTGGGCCACAAAAAGATTGGACAATTCTGACCGCACATGTGATTGATCTGGCATTCCTGTTAAATGCAGACCATTAAAAACACAACTGAAAAGAAAGCTACTGCGGTCCAATCTTTCATGATCTTTGGATATGGCCCATCAACATGGTGGCCCACCAAACAAACAGTCCTAGTCACCATATTCAATTGCGTGTCCAGTAGATGTTTTGGTGCATGCATCTTAGAACTCCTCAAAGCATGTATGTCACATTAGCATTCTTTTCCATGCATCACAGATGCATTGCACTTTTACAAGCAAAAAGTGAGAATGAAAAGTTCGGAGGAATAACCAGTCTCGGATTCAGAATATTGCGACATGGAAAAAATTACTGCTAGCAAGCCATTTCAAAGAAATAGATGAACAGTAAATAGATCATAGTATATTACATAAGGCTTCAGAAGCTCATGTGTAACCAAATGTGCTGACCTGGCACATGTACAGAGCCAAACATCAGGTAGGACCCACCTTCTAAATGGCCTTGCCCAAAACTCGGGTTCGTCAATTCATCAGGTGAGCAACATGCAGTTTAAATGAAGTTGCCAACAGTCCACATTCAAAAAGATGCATGTAGCCTGCCTGACGGATGGACACTCTTGGCTTTTGTTGAAGTCCTCTACAAGGCAGGGCCCACCTGACATGGTTCGAACATCTCAACCACGTGCCAAAATTGGTGCATGTGGCCTCTGCAAAGCTCTATGTTAGACTTCATTCACCTAGTTTAGTAAATTTCACAAGCACAGTAAGTAATGCACCATCATGGCTTTTCTCAGCTGTCACACTTAACCATCTTAGATGGATGAAGTTCGTTTCACATCAAAAGGAATTTTCCATGTCCAAATCTCAACCATTCCTAGGATTGGATAGTGGCAAAGAGTGACGGATGGACACTCTTGGCTTTCTTTGAAGTCCTCTACAAGGCAGGGCCTACCTGACACGGTTCGAACATCTCAACCACGTGCCAAAATTGGTGCATGTGGTCTCTGCAAAGCTCTATGTTAGACGTCATTCGCCTAGTTTAGTAAATTTCACAAGCACAGTAAGTAATGCACCATCATGGCTTTTCTCAGCTGTCACACTTCAACCATCTTAGATGGATGAAGTTCGTTTCACATCAAAAGGAAATTTCCATGTCCAAATCTCAACCATTCCTCGGATTGGATAGTGGCGAAGATTATAAGTCTTTTTGTCTCTCTTTTTTTGGTATTTCTGTACATTCCAGTAGCAAAATCTCCTACTTTTCACTCTACAAATTCCCAATTTTCAGCAGATGTTGGCATTCGACCACTGAATGCTATATTAAAACATTCCATAAGAAATCACAATAAGGTTTTTGCTCAGAATTGGAAGCGTCTATCTGTAACTTCTCAATATAAGGATCAATGGTGTTTGGATTTATGTTAACAAATCATGTCACTGACGAGGAAGGTTAACTACAATCTTATGAAAGTATTGAGTTAAATTGCAGGTATCATACACCACTGTCCATATCTCATGTCAGCAAGGTACTATCTAGCACCTAAATCTAGGAAGTATTATACAATGCTCAAGCTTAAGGGTTGCCCAATACCATTCAGGTTTTCAGTGTGCGTAAGTGGGCTCCACAGTTCAGCAATTCAAACAATTGATAGGACAGGCCTCATTGTAATGGCCCATGCACCCTAAGTCCCCTAAATTGGAAGATCCTAGCTATACGCTGTGGCCTTTTCTTCAGTGGAATGTGAACTGTTGCTGTGTTTCTTTCTTTGCCATCTATCTGTTGGCTGCCCCTCAAAAGGGTTAGGATTCTTCCAAGTCGAGATTTGGTTCAATGGCCATCCAGTGGGACCCATAATATTATTTCTTTGGATGAATGAACCATGGGCCCACTTGCCAAACCTGTATAAACTCAAAACCTGTGGTACTGCACATCCCAAGGAATTATGCAACAATATTGGTCAAAATACATTACAGCCCGTATAGGCCAATATGGCCCTGTAATGGCTTTTTTTTTGGCGGGGGGGGGGGGGGGGGGGGGGAGGAGGGGGGGAGATATCTCAGAAAGTATAGGTAAGATTATAAAAAATGTGAGGATCCCAAATATGTATTCTTTGTAAGAATGTTGTCTATCAAGTAGTGTCTGCTTGACCTGATAAAAGTTGACCAAATAGACCCTAATTGAATACAAATCAAGCATAATTTAATGGATTTGGGCCCATTACATATAAATACAACAAAAAGAAGATGAATTTTTCTTCAAGTGATGGTTTATCCCTTGTTCCGTTATTTCCCAAAATGGTGCAATCCGCTTCAATTAATCTAATTCTACTCAAATTTAGTGTTTTGATCATCAAAATTGGCCCATATCTAGTTCAAAATTAGTTTATAAGCTTCCTTCATGGTTGAAATGAAGAAAGAAATGGGAAAATGAGAAAAAAATCCACCCGCTCTACTGAAGAATATGGGGTCTACGGTCTACCTGCCCTGTATTGGCTGATACGGGCCGATGTGGCCCTTTTTTCATAACGGATAAATTCACCCATGGATTGCGTAATGGGGGTGACGTTTCCTGTATTGGCTGATACAGCTGATTCATGATCGTTTTCTAATATCATGGCAAAACCTTTTGGCCAAGATTTGTATTGTACCTCTAAATCTAGAATCCAAACACCGGTTGCATTTCTGGTTTCCAAAAAGAAAATGTTAACATTTTAATTAGTTAAGTACTGTTTGTGTGCACCCTTGATCATAATCAGGTCGGATACCGTTGTGATGTAGATAAACATCCAAACAGAACGTGTTTGGGTTGGGTGCATTTGAAGCCCATCTGACATGTTTCCACCACTAAATCAGTATCTGGGTTGCTTCACGCCAAACTTGATGTTATACAGACGGAGATTTTCGTAAGGTGGGGGCACTCAACAGACAAGATAGAAAGAAAATGCATAAACCTACTAATATGCATTTCAATTCGGGCAACAGCTAAAGGGGGTTTATATGTTCTTGAATACAGTCAGCAGAAGTACATAAGCCTAGTAATCAAGATGATACTACTTCATAAGTTGATTGTTCCAATATACCGAAGATTTCGGTTTCTCCTTTTATTTCATCTTCCAACTAATTGCCATCAGCTGCCAGGCAGAAAGAACTGCCCACCAGATTTTATACCAAACAGATGGGTTCACATCCATCATGCAGGCTAAGCCCATCTAATATTCAATTACTGCACCGTTGCTCTTCAATGCTGGTTTCTCAACAATGTTTGTTGAATCATCAAAAATTTAAATTAGTCCCATCTTGTCAACTCCAAGGGTCGAAAATTTCTAGGCTATTGTTGATGAGAGAAACATCATCTTCCACTTCCAAATCTCAATGACAGCAATTGGTAGAATGAGGCATGTCTGAAGGAACACCAGAAAAACTATTGATCTTGGAACTTTGGTAAATAGAAGGGTACATCTGCTAGACTCGAGATTCAAAAACAACGGAATGGGTGTGAAGCATTGAGAAAATGGTAAGCCTTCCCGATAACCTCTTCTGAAACCTCAACAATAGAATATAATCTAAAGGAAGAAAACCCAAATCGTGCCACATGGCTTCAGCTTGGACCAGCTTTTAAAAGAATATGCACATGTGAAGTGCACCTCCAAGATATACTAATACTACAATGCGCATGTTTTCCTATTGATGCCCACAAAAAAAGAGAAAGTAGAGCATTACTGGGCCAAGGTTGACCCAAGCACATCCCTTTTATATTCCAGCCCTAGAAGTTAGTTCCAAGCCCAGCCCATGGAAGCCCTAGACAAGCCTGCACTCATGCGCAGGCCAGAACTCGGTAGAAAATAGTGTTAACTCTAAGCCCTGCATGCAACAAGCTCGGACCCAGCACCCAGCTGGGCATGTGTAGAGATGGGTCCAGCAGCTCAGCAGCCAGACCGACCCATTGATTGCCCTAGAGAAAGGTTACCTTGAGGGTATGCCTCAAGGCATACACATATCCATTGAAGTATGCCTCGAGGCCTATTAGTCTAAGAAAATGTATACTAAAAACTGTCCAATCATAAGTATTCATGTATATGTTATGCATCTCTCCCATAGGCAACAAATTTCCAGTTATATGCATACATGTGCCACAATCAAACCCCACAAAAAGACTCTTTTAGATCAAAATGCCTTTAATTCTTTGATTTCTACAAAGTACACAATGTAATTGGCCACCTAAATTAATTTCTAATATAAATGAGGAAAAGTGGAATAATTCCCAAGTGTACACACTTGCATGAGATAGACCTGGGCCTTGGAAGCTCACCTGCTAAAAAGGCACATGAGCGAGATCCAATCCATTCATCAGGTAGGACGCTCTGTGAGCATGCGCAGGCAAACAAATCAATCTGGTCTGCTCAACAGGCGAGCCATACTTATGGGAAAATGGGCAGTTAGGAAAAAAGTGACCAACCTTCCATATTCAACATACAGGTGGTGCCTGCCTGATGAGTGAACCAGCCTGAGTTTTGATCTAGTGCATGCTAAAAGTGTTTGCTACATGATGAATAGCTTGGACCTAGCACGTGGCCACAAAGGCCCTATTTCGATCTCACATGAGCTTGTACATTAAGCATTCGGCACAAGGAAAAATATGTTACACTGCATTTAGGAGGTGGAGAACAATAAATTTTTTATTTTAGAAATTCCAGTTTGTGTTGTATAGAACAGAAAGAGCTCTTCTTTTTGTTTTTGTTTTTGTTTTGTTTTTTTTTTTTTTTTTTTTTTTGGGGGGGGGGGGGGGGGGGGGGGGGGCGCAGAAAGAGCTCATTCTTGTAAGCACAAGCCAAGTGAGCCTAAATCTTCATTGAAGTACAAGGGTCACTATAGTTTGAGAAAATACAACTCCAAATGAAACATATCAGTGTTTGAGTCGGTGTTATTAAAAAAGAGATGATGCTTTTACTCTTAATGTTTGAACCATTTCAAGATAGTCATTCCCTAATATCAGAAGGCATGTCTTTTGCAGGACACTAGATTTGTCTTCTTGCTTAATCGATCAAGCTCTAGAGATCAATGAGGAACCCCTCACAAGAAACCCTGACAATACGAGGGAAACAAATTTGCTAGTGGATTGCTTTGAAAACTGTTCTGCACAACAGGGACTTTGCGTGGTAGACGATGGGTGAGGAGGATGTAGGTGATGTAACTCAATATCAACGAGCGAGGGACGAAGACGATCTGGATGACGCGATTCAACAACAATGATCGATGGACGATAATGTAGTGGTGAATCAACAGAGATGAGGGTTGGATTCAGAATTGTCGAATCAGCTAAGAAGAATGGTGAACTCAGGTGAATGGAACGAAGTTGTGCATAGAAAGAGGAAACGGACAGATTCAGATAGGAAGGTTGCAAACTATCCAACCTTATTCGTCAGAGGATACCCAGAAGGATGGCTTCCTATCAATCTATCCAGAGTATTTGGCCAGGCGGGAGTAGTTATGGATGTCGTCATGCCAAGGGATAGAGTAAATGGTCAATATAGAGGGTTTGCGCTCGTCAGGATGAGTTCAGAGGAAGAACTATCCAGAGCAGTTTTCATGCTTCATGGTGAACGTTTCGGTGAGGTTCCGATGTTGGTTCAGAGAGCGAGGTTTGGTGTAGATCGGAAAGCTAGGATGGATAAACCCCCTCCAGTTAAGGTTCGTAAGGAGGTTTAGATGGATGTTTCCCAAGTTCGTCCCCCTCGAAGCAATGGCTTCTCGTTTAAAGACGTCCTACTTAATCCAGTAGGAGCTTCGAGTTCGGTCCAGTCTCAAAACCTCAGCCATCTGAAAAGTATAGAGGAAGGAAGGAAAAAGATAGAAGAAAGGAAGGCTTTGAATGGAAAAGGTATAGATCAAGTGCTGTGAATCAATCCAGATCAATTGGATCTGTCGAAAAAGGAGTTGCTGGATACAGAAGTGATCAGCACGAGAGAGGGGGCCTCCATCTCTCAAGTCAGGAACTGGATCGATAGTTGTACCAAAATCCGACCTGAGCAATATACGATCAAATCCATTGGATTCAATGAGTTGTGGATTAAGGTGTGTCCGAGCCTAAATCCAGATATCCTGATCATGGCAGGAGCGATACACACAGATGGTCCGGTTATCGAGTGCAGAGATGGGATGAGTTCTCCTTATTCGGTATGGAAGAAGTGTGGTTCCTCATCTGGGGGATTCCCCTTGAACTCTGGTATGATAAGTTCTTCACTTTTGCGGCAACCCTATTAAGGTCCTTCATTGAATTAGATCCCAAGACCAAGAATGGTGAGGAGAGGCTATAGCAAGAATTCGTGTTCGTAGAAAAAAAGGGGATCCTTTTCTAAATCACCTCCAGGTTTCAGTTGAAGATAGAATGATTATTCTTACCCTGCAGAGAGAAGAAAAGAATGAGCCGTTTCCAAGGTGGGGCGATCTCCGGAGAGCAAAAGAGTCCAATCTTCTAACTGCGGTAGCCAAGGCAAAGGGATTCGAACATGATGGAGCACGATCCTTGTGCTCTCGGGGAGCACCGGAATTTACTCCAGCCTTTTCACCTACCGCACTCGATGAGGGTGTCAAGAGCCAGTCTCATCATCAGATGCGTGGCATGGAAGAAACGACCCTTATCCCAAATCCCAATGTGTGTTGCACGGGTGGCATCGAGATAAGCAAATGGTCGGAGGATATTTGGCCACGTCACCACAAGTCTTCATCCTTCTCGAGGGTGTCAGCGAGCCGCTATAGCTGTCAGTTACAAGGGACGCGTGGCGGGTCTACAAGTCTTAATTCGGGACCCAAACCCATTTCAGTGTCCGAAGCTTTCAAGTCAGGTCTCGACAGTTTCAGGTCTGCTATGACGGATTTAAATATTTCGGGTTCAGCCTCTCTTAATCTCAACCTCTCATTACATCCAGACCCGAGTTCCAACCGAGGTTTGGTGCCTCATCACTGCATGCAGATAGATCCCTCCTTTCCTATCTCAGTTTCATCAAGTAAAATCCCGTCTCTAGACTTCATAGGGCCGATCCGAATGATTCCTTCTATGGCTCTAGGGAATCAGTTGGGGAAGTCGATGTTGCTCCAGACAAACAGCAAGATCAGCCATGGTCTCCCGCATCATCTTGCCTTTCGAAAGTATATGGGTGACGTTGGAATCAAATTTGATCAGGCCTCTTTGCAGTCAGACGATCCGCCTTCCCCAGTGTCTCTCCTATCTTCCCCCCTCCTCAGATGCTGAATGGGCAGACCACAGTCTCCTCACTCTGTTCTAGAAGGACTCTCAAGTCAAAGTTATAAAAGCTGAGCCGTTGCAGATTCGAGCCGGTTCTGTATCGGTCCAAGGGGAAGTTGGTGACAAGAAGATAGCAGACGATAGCAACAGAGCAAATTTGGTAGAGATCATTCAAAGAAAGAAATGGATCAGAGATGCAGTTGGTCACGTCAGCAAATCCTTAGGCCTATCCTTTGGAGACTGTTCTAAGGATTACATAGACTTATTTCAATGTGTGGATTCACGTGGAAGACCTCTTTCAATTTCTAAATCCCCTAAAAGTCATCTTTCTAAATCCTGCAGTAACAGAAAATTACATCGTCTTAAGTCGTATCCAGATCTACTGAAGAATCTCAATATCAATCCTGGGAATCAAGAATTCCAAGGTAGTTCAGTTCGTCTATGAAGATAATCTCTTGGAACGGGGTGGGGTCTAAGGGCCTGTTTAGATATGCGTTTTGGGATGTATTGTATCGTGTTAGAAGTTATGATTCGACGTTTACTGTGTTTGGATTGGAGTGAATAGGAGTTGAATCCCATGCGTGCGAATACAAACTCCAGCCAAATTTTCGAACCGATGGTAGAGTATTGTCAGTGGGTTCTGTTGTCGTCAATACTTCGTATTCATTGCACTGTATTCGGCAGCGGATGAAAGTTTGAAATTTGTACGATTACAAGATATCTGGTACCTATGCAATGTAAGATCGGGACCATTCATTTGGTACATTTCAACATGAAAATCATCTGGGCTAGAAATCAGAAAGTTCCATGCGTCAAACAGGCCACGGATGTACGTTGAATGTAAACGGTTTGCGAACGGTGGTTCAGGTTGAATGGAGGTTTGTGAACGGTGGTGAGTTTGGACAATTGGCGAGCATATCGAAGCAATGAAGATGGCAACAGTAACGGTCAGAGACGATGTACAACATCCCTCCCTATTGAGAGTGCTTGAATAGACATGGCATCTGATAGATCACTGATGTTGCGGAGATCAGCAACGGGTTCAGCGCACCAGTTCTTGAATGTCTACGTTGGATCTGATCTAGGGTTTCTATGGAGATGGGGCCTGCGACGAGTGATAGTGCTCTCAAATCTGAAGATGGTAATGGCTATGGCGGTGGTTACTCTAATCTGAGGTGCTAAGCGGCGAATGGTGGTGGTTGTGCTATGTTTGCAACATGCAATCTATTCCTGCGTGGACTGTGGCGGGTGCAAATGGAGAAGAGGGCAACCCTAGATCTCTTAGATTCAGACCTAACGCCCAAATTTGGAGATGGACGTGCTGGGTTGCAGATGGGCAACTGGATGCCTATGAGAACAGTGAGTCTTCATCTCAGTAGCATCAGAAGAGGGAGGTGGTGATTGAATAAGCATGTATATCAGAAACGTAGCTTTGATACCATGTTAGAATTAGGGACAACATTTTGGAGATTTGTATTGTTATGTTTCATTAAGATGAGAATCATAGTATTAGGGACAACATTAAGATTGTACAATACGCAGACATAATATGTCCTATCCAAACATTGATCTGTATAACGTATTGTATACTATGCCAAACAATACCTCCTATCCAAACATTGATTAGTATCTGATTGATTTGGATGTATTCTGAAAACCGTCCAATGTATCCATGAACAATACCTGAATACAATACAATACATCCTAATACGTGAATCCAAACAGGCCCTAAGCAAAAAAAGAATCCTAATAAAGATACTTGTGACAGACACAATCCAAATGTTATTTGCTTGTAGGAAACCAAGGTTAGTCAGTTTGACGATAGGCTAATGGGTACACTGTGGAAGGCCAGAGACGCTAAACGGGTGGTCCTAGTCTCCTAGATTCCATAGGTGCTAGAGGTGTATTGTTGGCATGGAAATCATCTCAATGGGTGTTGCAGAACAGCTGGGTCGGATCCTTCTAGGTATTGGTTATTTTGCATCAGAAATCCTCTGGATTTAGATGTCTCATTTCCTAAGTCTACGGCCCTACTCAAGATGCCAGTAGAAAAGATTTCTGGGATGAATTAAGTCTTTTTAGACGGAATTTCATAGGCCCTTGTTGCATTGTAGGGGATTTTGATATCATTAGATATGTCGAAGAAAAATCTCATGGGCACAGGGTGTCTCCATCGATGGCTTCCTTTTCAAGTTGGATAGAGGACCAGGAGTTAGTGGATCTTCCATTGCTAGGGTCCAGATTTACATGGATCAATGGAAGAGCTACTCCCATTTTGTCTAGATTAGACAGATTTCTAGTTTCTCCTGACTGGCTGGAGTCATTCCCTTCTACATTCCAATCAGTTCTTACTAGAACTATGTCCGATCACTGTCCAATTATTCTTTCGATTGAGGATCATAACTGGGGTCCTAAACCTTTTAAGTTGGACTCCTCTTGGCTCAAGATAGAAGGCTTTCGTCAGATGATTTCCAATTGGTGGGCGGAGTTTCAGGTGGAAGGTTTTGCAGGTTTTAGGCTTAGCTCCAAACTAAAATAGTTGAAAGATCATCTGAAGCAGTGGTATCAGAAGGAATTCCGAATGAGGGAAATGGAAACAGAGTCGATTTTATCAGAATTGCAAAGGATTGATGTAGAAGCTGAAGACGCTCCAATAGCTATTGTCACTCAAGCCAGGAGAATCCAACTCATTAAATCTCTTTCAGTGAGCCCTTGAAAAGGAAATCCCTTGGAAACAAAAATCTAGGGCGAAATGGATAAAGGAGGGAGACAAAAACACTAGATACTTTCATAGTATAGCTAGTATGCATGCCAGGATCAACAAAATCAACAGTATTGTTGTGAATGGAATCAGGATAGAAGATAAAGACCGTATAGCGGATGAGGCTATAGCGTATTTCAGCTCTCTCCTAAAGGGAGAAGACTGGTGTAGGCCCTGACTGGATCTTCTTGAAGTGGAGAGTATATCGTTTGAAGATGTTATTCTGCTTGAATCCCCCTTTTCAATTGATGAAGTGAGGCAGGCGATAGATGATATCGGTGGTGATAAGGCTCCTGGCCCAGATGGCTATCCCATTATCTTCTTTCAATACTTTTCGAACATTATTCATAAAGATGTGATGGATTTCCTCAATGAATTCCATGGTAGAAGAATATTATCTAAAAGTTTTGGAGCCTCCTTTATAGCTCTTATTCCTAAAATATCGGGGGCGGCTACTCTTAAAGATTTCAGACCGATTAGTTTGCTTGGGGGCCCCTACAAAATTCTAGCCAAAGTCTTGGCGTCCCGATTAAAGACGGTCATAGGGAAGATCATCTCAGCAAATCAAAGTGCATTTATATCAGGAAGACAGATTGTTGATTGTGCCTTAATCGCTAATGAATGTTTGGATTCTAGCCATAGGTCCAGATTGAAGAGTGTCATTTGCAAGTTGGACATTGAGAAGGCCTATGATCATGTGGATTGGGGTTTCTTGCAATATATGTTGAAGCGGATGGGGTTCGAGGATAAATGGAGAGCATGGATGGAGGAATGCATCAGTCCGACTCACTTCTCCATTCTTCTCAATGGGTCCCCGAAAGGTTTCTTCAAGAGTTCGAGAGGATTGAGGCAAGGAGATCCTCTATCTCCATTCCTTTTTTTCATTGTGAGAGAGGCTGTCCAGAATGTTACACAAAGGTCAAAGTGAAGGTATTCTAAGTGGTATCAAAATGAATTGTATGCCGAGTTCGATCTCGCATATTCAATTTCTGGATGACACTTTGATTTTCTCTGAAGCTATTCCAAATAAGGTGAAAAATTTACACACAACGATTCGATGCTTTGAGGCTATTTCAGGGTTGAGAGTCAATATGGCGAAATCCAAGATGTTCGAGGTCAATATGGAGAGAGAAGAGATTGATTTTTTTTGCAGATATTTTCGATTGTTCTTCGGCTTCTCTACCATTTTCTTTTGTTGGGCTTCCTTTATGCATAGGTTTGCCTCCAAAGAGAGCTTGGGAGAAGGTTATTTCCAGGTTTGAGAAGTATCTTGCCAAATGAAAATGTCGGTATTTATCTCTGGGAGGTCAGCTCACTCTCATTAAGGCGGCTCTCTCCAATCTCCCGTTGTACTTTATGCCATTATTCAAATGTCCAGGCTCGGTTTTGGCTATCCTTGAAAAACTAAGACGTGATTTTCTATGGCATGGGAAGGAGGATAAGCAGAAATTTCATCTTCTTCATTGGAAGGAGGTGTGTAAGCATATAGCTGAAGGTGGAGCAGGGGTTAAAGATTTAAAGGTGATGAACCGGGCCCTCCTCAAGAAATGGATTTGGGGATTAGGATCAGAAGATGGGAACCTCTGGAACAACATTATCAAATGCAAATATGGGAGATCGGTGGGAGGGTTGTTGACTAAAGATTCTTCATCCTATAGGGCGTCGGCTATGTGAAGGGGTATTTCAAATATGAAAGATGAGGTTCTCAAAGGTATTGGGTTTGATCTCAGTAATGGGATTAACATTAGATTTTGGGAAGATAATTGGGTAGGGGATGTTCCGCTTAAAGTTAGATTCCCAAACATCTATCTCCTTGCCCCCAACAAAGGAATTTCGGTAGCTGATTGCTATTCTGTTTCAGAAGGTAAGATAATGTGGAATTTGTTTTGCAGAAGAAATCTCCAAGATTGGGAGATCAGCAAGTTTGTGGATCTTATGGAATGCATTTATTCGGTTAATCCAATTCAGTCTGGTTCAGATAGCTTAATTTGGAGACTGGTAAAGTCCAGCAGGTTCTCAGTCAAATCTCTTTATAATCTGCTCCACAGCAACCTGGGCTCTAAAGATCTTCAGCAGTCTTCTCATTTCTGGAAATATTTGGCTCCCCCTAAATTTGTGGTCTTCGGTTGGCCAGTTGGCAAGAACAGAATCCTCACAGTTGATAACTTGAGGAAAAAAGGGGATGGTTCTTACAAACATTTGTTTATGTTGTATGCGGGAAGAAGAATCAGTCGACCATCTTCTAGTTCATTGTCCCTTTATCACTTCAATTTGGTCTGATTTTTGCTCTCGGTTTAATATCAGTTGGTG
This sequence comes from Magnolia kwangsiensis, assembly GCA_037074715.1. Taxonomy (NCBI): domain Eukaryota; kingdom Viridiplantae; phylum Streptophyta; class Magnoliopsida; order Magnoliales; family Magnoliaceae; genus Magnolia; species Magnolia kwangsiensis. Next base: position 184,239,010 of record CM073572.1, on the reverse strand, counting down.
CGTTCCTGGTGTGGTTAATCTTCTCCATCATGCTTGGCATGGGGTTAACATTGGCAAAGTTAGGACGAGGCTGTGGAGAATGGCCATTCTAGCTGTGTGGTGGTTGGTTTGGGAAGAAAGATATGGTAGATGCTTTAGGAATATTTCGAATTCTGTAGAGGCTGTTGCCTTCAAGACAAAACGGCTAATGATAGAATGGGCTATTCATGTAGAATCTTTGAATGGGTGTGATTTTCTTTTTTGGGAGTCTAGTTGAGTCTGCTTTCTCAGCAGACTATCTCTCCTTTTTCTATAATCATTTTGCTTCTTAATACAATATTGTCATCTTTCAAAAAAAAAAAAGCTCATCAATGAAAAAATCTAGACTCATTTTTATCAAGAATTACCAGTAATAATGCACAAAGCCATAAAGCTCTCATTTGTTATTGCAATTTGCAAAAATATTGAAGCTAAAACTGAATGTCATCTCTAGTAAATAAGCAAAGAGAAAGATAGATAACTATGGAATGGAAGTAAATGAAACAAGACATGCTACTGGCGATCTGCATGAGGAGAGATTGAAGAGAGTGATCACGACGTGTGTTGTAGCAAAAGCATGAATCCAAGTTAAACATTAGGTGGTGGCTACTGTAAAGATGACCTGGACTACATAAGGCTAATCCACTGATCAAGTGGATCACACTTGTAGAGGAAAATGGGCAGTTAGAAAGAGTTACTGAAGGCCAACAATATTCAACCTACATGCATAGTCCATGTGATGAGTTGACCAGCCTAGCCTTCAGAACAGAGTATCTTCACATTGAGCACACTAGTACATATCCAGGATCTTGCATGTGTCAGTTGGAATCTCTCCCCTCTTTTCCTGGGCTAGTCACTTTAGCATTTCTCAGATGACATAAAAGAAAATAAAATAACCTTAAACACTTACAAGGTACATACTTCAAGTTGGAAGTGGTGGCATCTGCATTTGATTCTCAAAAGTACCATCTGCTATGTCCGGAAGGTGATGAGACTCTTTCTTCATGCGTTCCAAAGAAGTTGCTTGCATTATTCCTGGAAAATTCGAGCAAATGTATCAGATATTGATCTTTCAGAAAAACAAAATAATGCTAATGAAGAAACACACATCGAAACCAACATGAATGCTCCTCATGTTTAGTCACTTGTAGACCACAATAATACCAATTAAAAGTATCCAGTAACAGAAGAACGGTTGACCATTTTATAGTAACAATAGGAACAGGTTTGCTAATCCATCACGCATTTATAGCTGAACCCATCTATGTGGTAGCATACATAACAAGATCACAAATGCATGACAACCATACCATCCATCAAGTGGTCCTCATCACGTAGATTTCCTACCACAAAAATCAGGCTAGTCCACCCATAACATCAGGTGTACCACGGTATATAAAAACAAATAGATGGTGAAAATACATCCATTTATTGCAGACATTGTGGCCCACATGAGTGTGGGGAGGTGCTTCTTTCAAAATGTTAGAAAGTATAAACGTCTAGGAAGTGGGAGCATGAGTCCGAGGCATGATTTGAAGCAGAAGCGTGAGCCTCAAAGCATGATTCGACGTGGGAATGGCACCCAGGTAGAAGGTTTGTAGAACTAAGATTTGGCCAGTAAAAAGCAGGAAAATGGAATCCCACTCATCTCCAAATGCAAAGCAGATTGGTTCCACTCAGATCTCAGAACCACCTCCCAAATTTGATGATACTTCTAAATGGGTACTTGAAGTTGCAAAGCAAAGCATACCATTGATAGGGAAATTTTAGATACGAACGAAAAGGGAGCATCAACAAAGCCAAGTTTCCAATACATACCAAAGCCCAAAATTGAGGAGCAAATCAGAAAACCAAGTAGAGAAAAGTCCATTTTGTATGCAATTTCCATGACAATGATGCATCCTCCAGCTACCATTAAATGCTTTGGAGAAGAGAAAACTAGATGCAATCTGCACAGAAAGACAGAAGCAACTATTCATACCAAAGGAGATCCCACCTGAGGTGAGACCCTCAATGATAAATGATTCGGAAAACATATAAGAGAAAACTATGTGCAATTTACACAAACAAAAAAGCTGCATCATTTATTCATATGCCAGCAAGAAGATCATATCTATAAAGAGCCTCCAGAAAAGTAAAGTGTCTGAGAAAATAAGGGATAAGACTTAATGAGAAAATTATGTGATTGTCAACCCAAGGATATGCACAGTATATTGGGGCAAGTAGGACCCATGGTTTCCTGATCATGGCCATTGGTCTAAAGAAACTCCTGTGGATAGACTATGCTAACAAAATATCCCAGATTGGAATATGCCATCCACCTATGTTGAGACTTATCTCAGTTCAATATGGATTTCTTTTCCCTGATCAGTAGTTGAATATGAATTGTTGTTGTATCTTTCTTAACCAGCTATTTGCAGGCCACTAATCCAAAGGATAGGATAGTCCTCTTTGTGATTTTTCAGGGCGTGGTCCATCCTTGGTGGGGCCAACAGACCAATGGTCTGGATCTGTGAACTATGGCCTTCACTTCAACAAATTGAAAACACAAGGATATTGCCGCGTAAGGATCAAATGATTCCTCAAAACTTTCATGGCATAAAACAGATTCAGCAAGCATCTCTGAAACTAATGAAATGGCTAACATTCTATAAGAGTAATAGACAAAGATCTTCAAAAAGACATGATTCCTCAAAACTTTCATGGCATAAAACAGATTCAACAAGCAACTCTGACACTAAGGATATGGCTAGCATTCTATAAGAGTAATAGATAAAGATCTTCAAAAAGACGAGCTTGAGGAAAACAGTTTTTTTATTTTTTAAATTACTTGATATAAACAGCTAATCTATGAAAGTATAAATGGATGTCCCATAGATATAATATAAGCCACAGAACTAAACAAAAATTCTCCCTCATGACTGGCAAGAGGGAGAGAAGCACAAATAAAAGAAAAATGCAAAGAACTAAACTTTTTAAGTTCAAAAATACGACAGCCATGTCTATGGAAAGGGGAGCTAAGATTCATTTGGGATGTGCATTTTTTTCGTGCTTTTTTCCTCTTCTTTGATGAATAACCAAGGATAACTTGCACAAAAGGCGAATGATCCTCCCGAAGATGCCTCCTCTGTAAAAACAATGCTGAATCGGTGAATCGCCTTTTCATCCTTTGCCATTTGCTAGAAGCCTATGCGACAGTATTTTGAATTTCTTCAATATTCCTTGCATGATGCCGTGTACGATGGAAGGGTTGTTTGTTTCTTGGCATGAAGGAATGCCAATCAGAACGGGAAAAGGCAGGTGGAAGAAGGCCTTGCTTGCTGGTCTTTGGACCATTTGGGGTGAGAGAAATGCATTCCCTCCCTCCCTCCCTCCAGCTCAGTTGGCTTGGTTTCAAGAAAATCTAGGAATTGGACCATGCCTATCTCCAAGTTTAGCACCTTGGATTTTATTTTTATTTTTATTTTTTTTGAAGCCCAATCTAAGCCCATGTTGTGTCTATTTTTTGGGCCTTATGGGCCTAATTTTCATCTTGTGGGCTCGATCAGACCCAAACATCAAATCCAAAGAAAGAATCATTGATTGGCGAACGATAGGGTGATCGGGACTATTAATCTGGTTGGTAACAGTCCCCGATCACCCCCACCAATTCCCAATCTAGTGGGCCTCACTTGTACAAAAGAAATGTACGGCTAAAACCCACCAGATTAACAATCTCGACCCCCACCGAGAGAGAGAGAGAGGTTAGGGTTTTGAGGAGAGGGAATTTGCTTTTTTTTTTTTTTTTTTTTTTTAAAGCAATGCGGGGAATTCATTAAAAGGGAAACAGATACAGAAGAAAAAAGGGAGGACTGCTGAGATACCAGACGACTCCTAACTACCTAAACAGAAAAGATCAGCCCTATTTAAATCCTTTACATTGACTGCCCATTCTAGGACCAACGATTTGGCCCTGCCCATTCTAGGAACAACGATTTGGCCCTACATTGACTGAGGGAATTTGCTATTAAGGATTAGCTTTAACTAAGCATTATGCTGTCACTTTTTCCAAAACGTTTGGCAAACCTAACCATTGTTAGTTTTTCCATCCTAGAGATTATTGGCAAGGTAGTTTACACTAACAATGAAAACTTCAAGATGTTATTTGGTAATGCGCCTGAGAAAGGGTGTTTACTACCTTTGGGCCAAAAGAGAGGGTGCTACATGTAAAAATTTCTTTTATAAAAGCAAAGAGAACTGCACGCTAAGGGGCAATATCTCCCAGAATCCAATGATGAGGAATCACAAAACCCGATCCAAGAAAGTTCCTTCACCTACAATTTTTTTGATGTGATCATGATTACGCCTAGAAAAAGATTTTAACTCCAACCAACTGATGCCAAATCTTTCCACCAATTGGCCGAAACTTTCAACTAATTGGAAAGTTTCTATACGCAAGTCTGACTTGCTGTTGAATGCCATATTGCCGTGCCCACAGCAGATTGACCACCAGCAACGAGCAAAGTTAGCCATTGCAATATTTTCCTCCTTTTCCCAAAGCAGCCCCCATGCCTTGGGTAATGGATTTACCAAGGTCAGACCACCAGATCATCTAAATTGATGATTTGACCAATGGCATAATAACCAAGCAAAAATAGCATTACAAACTACAAAAATGAATGCATTTTGCTGGATAGCAGCAATGGATAAAATTCTCATCTCAATCACCTTAAAAACAGAGGCTACTTGCTTCCTAGTCTCTGCATTATGTGTTGTGTGCAGGAAGAATCAGTCCTGCATATTTTACTTCATTGTTCTTTTGCATGGTAATATGGAATATACAATCAGATGTGTTTATGCGTTTTGGTATTGAGTGGGTACTTCCCAAGTCTATGGTGGATCCATTTGAAGGCTGGTGGAATACTGTGTTTTCTACCATTGGCCAACTGCTGTGGAAAATGGTGATATAGGCATCTCTTTGGGGCATACGGTTGGAAAACAAACAAACAAACAAAAAACAATTGTATATTTTGGTGGAAACGTCATAGCATGAATTTAGTTACTGAAGAAATCTGGGGGCTGGTTATTGATTGGTGCAGAGCCAACAAAAAGTTGATTGGCATCTCCAGGCTATGCTAAGGTCTAATAGGAATGGAGTGATTAAATGTAGGCTGAAGTCTTTGAAGATTTAAGGAAAGATGGTACCCCCATCCTGAAGAATGGTTCAAATTAAATTTTGATGGCTGTTTTTTGGGAAATCCAGGTCTGGCAGGAATAGGATGCAGTGGGATTGTTTGTGATCACAGCAGCAAATCGTCCATTCTCAAGTTTTCTGGTCCCATGTGGATTCATGATTCAAATTACGAGAGGCTGCTATGCTTCTTCAAGGTGATACATTAGTGGTGCTCAATAATCTGAATACCATTATCATCGAAGGTGATTTGAACAATGCAATTAAGTGGGGCAAAAGCGGTTGTCGCCTTTGGGGTTGGCAAATCTCTTGGAGGAAGACATTGACCAGTGCACCTCTATTACAGTATCATTCTCCCATGTCTATCATGATGTGAACTCCCAAAGCCGACACCCTTGCAAAGGATGGGACCACAAGAGTTTCTATGATTACTGTGGATAGGAGCAGATTTTTCTGTTAGCATGTTTGTTTTGGTTTTTCCTTGTATCTGGCTTGTTGAAAAAATTTTGCATCTTTTATCTTTTCATTCTTTTTCAATGAACTAGCTGATAATCCATAAAATGACATACAACACATAGAAACCATGTAAAAGACAGAAATCAGTTGATTTAGTACTCACGGGTAAAAGAAAATTCTAGGCAGCCTAACTTGAAAGTACATCTTACACCTCATTTATGTGTAGATATGTTCATGCATGCACACAAACAGATACCTTAGGAAGGCACACACACATGTGCATGGGTGCAAGCAAAACCACACACAATGGCAATCATCAACAAGTAGCTAATGGTTGCTTTGTGGAAAAGGAGAGGCAAAGGTTAAAAGGCTTGGGATAAGAGATTATTAGACCAAGATACCTCTCTTCAGCAATATTGTCAACATAGAATACTAAGATGATCCCAAAAAGGATGGTGCTCAGATATGCCCATGTTGGAGAAGGCATCTCTGTGCTGCTATCAGATGTTGATCCCTGCAGTTACACCAAATAGAGTACAAGTGGAAACAACCATCAATCAATATCACTTTGGAGAATTCACATATCAGCTCCCTAAGGGTTGGGTGCATTTGGATGTTCAGTTGAATTGAACAGCGAATAGTTCAATCCATAATGGTTAAATCCAATAAGGCTAGCCTCATACCCTTCATAACAAGAGATGAGCCCCAAACTTGCAATTTCTAAATTTTCTATTGTTCTGAAGCACAGAATTGCAATTGGGGGTTTCATTGTCACTATGAATTAGAATGGTGTAATCCTAACTTGTTAATTTCTCCAAGACAAACTAAGCATATTACTTTCAGTTCAATTCACCATCCAAAAGCAACCCTAATGGATACAGCTGCTCCTAATGCAAAGGTTTTTCTTGAGAACAGGATTTTGAACGTCTCCCTGTGAGAGATATCCAGGTTGTCAGGTGGGTCCCAATGGGTATGTAATGAGGCCTGAAAACCAGGCTACACTGGTTGTCACATGGACTATATATGTATGAAAAGATGGACAGTAAAAAATGATTGATTCAATGGTCCACATGTGACCTTCAAGTGTGGTCCACCTGATAACCAGATTGGCCTGATTTTCAGGATGCAGCACATACATGGTGGTTTCACCCGATGAACAGCATAGATCTCACATGTGCCACATGCAGATTGCAGGATTCAGAATGCTACTATAGTAAGTAACCTTAATAGGATTCCCTAAAATGACCTAAGTGAAACTGAAAATAAAAGCTACGAAACTAAACTTACTAATATCGTATCCCACATGGCGAATGGAAAGAGAAAGCATGTAGCAGAAACAATGGTTATTGCATGAAGTCGCCTTTTTAGTTGATTCTGAGAGCAGATACCAGTCACAATGAGATACCATCCACAATAAATAATTTTTCATGCATGGGATGACTCCTCATAATGGACCAAAGATACCTTGAGTGACACTCGCCGTGCAATCACCCTTCTCAAAGCTGAAAAGATTCCGGCAGCAATGGGAACAGCCACTGCTTTAAACCCCAAAGCCTCCTCTCTCTTAACAGGCAGCTCTGTATCAAAGCTATCCTTGAAAGGTGTTTCTTGGTCAAGGTCAAACAGGTGAATATACAAGACACTTAACAAACTGTTGTAGAAAGGTTATTCAGGAAATAATAATTTTTATTCGGAATCAGAAAAGAAAAATGATTTCTAAGGTGCATTTGGATGTACTATCAAAATGAATTGCAATGGGAACGCTCAGTATAATAAAGTGGAATTGGAGATGACCAAATTGTAGTAGACTTAGCATTAGTATTAAGAAGCTGGGTTTCAAATTGCAATTGCAGTGGGTCCTTATCTTTGCCTCAGCGGTAGACTCCCTGGAGTTTCAACATGAGGTCTGGGGTTCGAGTACTCATAGGTGGTGAAATCCCACTATGGCGTGAGTGCAGGGGTGTGTGTGCGTGAGTGGGTGTGTAAAAAAAAATTGCAATTGCAGTGCTTTCTAGTTGGACTTGAAAGGAATGTGTTTGCAATTTGAGAGCTACTTCCTCATTACTGATACTAGGAAACAATTGCACATCATTGGTTTTTTCCATCTCCTCTTGATTAAACTGAATGTTTAAGAATCCAATTCACTTGTGCAGCCTAACACAGTCCAAGTTGGCTAAATGACTTTTTAACATAGAAAAGTACCGATAGTTTCAATATTTTATAGGATATAGAATGGTGAGAATGTCGCCATGGCCCACCCTTGAGATAAGAAGTAGAATGATGCCATCATTGCAATGAGTCCAGCCACCTAGAAAAGCCAAATCCATAAGACCTTTTTGCTTCACAATAGCAATACATTGCCTTCTCAGATCATTTAGATAAAAACAAAGAAGATGTTCAATGATTACTTAGTATATAACCTGCTCTAGGTGTATTGAGAAGCATTACATTACCAGCAAGGGAAAGGATCCAATGCTAAAGATAATTAAGTTGCCTATCAAGCATCTAATCTCAGTATATTTGGCACAAATATAAGACATCTGGACCATTCATCTGTTGGGAACTGTTGGGGATGGACCAAATCAAAAAAATCATAGGTGTAAGGTGTGGCCCTTTGCTAAGGGGTAGGATGTGCACGTGTGAGTGCTGGGAAGTGTCACAAGAGGAAAAGGGGGGAAAAGGAAAGAAATTGAAAGCACACGCACGCGCACTCTAATGAACACCCATGTCTCCTGGGCAGGTTATTATATGTGGTAGGGCCTGTTGTATCTGCGCCCATGTCTAAACCTGCAAGCACCATACAGGACGTGGCTTGGTCGGCCTCGGACAAAATAGATATAGCAAAGACAAATGAGAGGATGTAGGAGCTCATAGGCTCAACTACAATACCTCCATGTATACAAAGAAAAACAAGCACAGATGAGTATCGCACACACACAGGCGACGATTGGATCCTCACATACAAGAAGAGCAAGTGAGTTCCATGCACATGTAGGCGACAGAGACCCCCTAAGCACAAAGAAAAGAAAGTGCAGCAAGAGTGAGTGTCGAGATGCAGAACTACCCCAAGCAATGTGCGGAGCGAGCAGGAGGCGGGGAGCTATTGCACGGCTTCCACCTGCTGCAAAGCCCACTCCACCCTCCAAACTCTCTTTTTTTCTTTTTTTTTTTAGAAATTCTCTTCTATCTGCTTAGCTCTCTTCTAAATATTCCTTAGAATGAACCATATTTTTTGGGTGGCAGGTAACAGTAGTTAGCCAATGGCCAATTCGTGCTTGACACAGCGTCTGGAAGCCTATGAGGAGGCAACATGTGGTAGTCATAAATGAGGTGCCACCAAAGGGTGAGGTGGCCCAATGAGATATAAGTGGCATGGGGTCCCACAACTGATGAGGTATATCTATCAGTATGAGGGGCCCAACCGAGGTGGCTCCAAGCTCCATAAGATTTCTAACATGCATGCACCCACACAACGAACCTCCAAGCTGCATCAACTGCTCTGTAAGTGCTTGTGTGCGAGAATGCAGAGTCGCACTAGAAGGGTAGAGATGTAGCGGATCATGGGGCCAAGCAGGTAGCACTATGTACTCTGAGCATCCGGATTACGAACAATCATGGTCACAAGAGCTTGCTGGAACAATAGAAACAGCAACAAACCACAGGGCCAGAAGGGAAGAGATTGCACCACTCGGGGCATCCAATGAGGCTCGCATAAACGAAAGGGTCATCAGGCATGGAGGACAGCAACCTCAACTTAAGAGTCACCACTATGATCACCTGGCACTCAAAAAAGGTAGTGATGCCTCATCAAGACTTTACAAGAATCACAGGGCTAGGAGGGTGATGACCACAACCAACGAAGATCCTGGAGTCCAGGAATGTAAACAACTCAAGCGGCAATGTAAACAACCTCTGACGCACGCACCGTGGGAGCGTGACAACCTCCACAACGACCTCTACATGACAAACCTTAGTGCAAGTGACGTTTGCGAGCCTCAGGGAGCGCAGATTTCGTGAACATCAGTGTAGACAAGCTCCATGTACCTCCACACAAACAACCCTAGCATGCCTCAACGCAAATTGGCTTCACGCATGCAACCTCAAACAGCTCTGCGCAAATAGCTGCAACGCACTTCTACACAAACAAGCATAAAGCACTTCAGCACAAACAGGTTCTGCGCATGCAAGTGAAGATAGCTCAGGGCACCTCTACGCAAAGAGGCTCCATGCACCTCAGCAAAGATAACTCTGTGCATGTAACCACAACAACTCTGGCCCACAGCCACATATAGGCACAATGTGCAACCACAAACAACTCCAACGCGAAACCAAAAACAGCTCCAACATGCGACCACACAACTCCGCGCACTTTTGCAAAATACAGGCAAGTGCAGGCAACTGCAAACAACTCCAATGCGTGACCATGAATGGATACAACACACACAACCACAGATAGCTCCAAGAACCTCAATGTAGACAGGCTCACCCATAGAAAACTTTGCGCAAGCAACATTTGCAAATCTGGGCACGAGGCTTCCTCATAAAATCAACTTGCATTCTCATGAGGGGGTAAGTGCCTGCGGCAGTGAAACACCGAGCTGGGCGGTTACAAACACATTCATACAATTGGTAAGAGTCTTAGAGACAAATTGGAGGACTCTGTGCTCATTGAATGTCAACCGTCAATGGGACTTTTCTTTTATAAGCACCTAATCATAATCATTAAGATGTATAATCAATGGCTAGGATAACCAACCAGTGTAACTTTGAGAGGTCACCCCATTGATAGTAGGCCCCAACAAATGAATGGTCTAGATCCAGAATATGTGTGCCACGTAGATGGATTCGGTACTTGATGACTAACTTTAACGCTAGCACTTAGCATATTTTCTATAGAAACATTACCTTTTTCCAAATGTGGCCCCTCCGTCCATATAGCAGTGCTGATAAAACTCCAAGAACAGCACCTGAATACTCCGCCATTATAGCTCTAAAGTTTTAATGATAAACTTAGTCAATCACAATTAAGTGCGTGAATCTAAAATTACAAACAACAAAGGAAAGAAAAAGATGAAGTGTCTAAGGGGTGTCGATTTCTAAAAGTGGGTATACTAACAAAATGCTTGCCTCTTCTCAGTAGGGGTTGTGAAAAGACAAAAAAAAAAAAAAAAAAAAAAAAAAACATTCAAAAGAATCAAGACACCATTTTTTCTCTTGTCAGAAGTCATAACCATTACTAACAAAATTCATGAAAAGAACTAACCGTGCTTTAGCACATGAAGCTTTTTGAGTTTATTACAAACTACCATTCAAAGATTATTATTATTTTCAACGAAAATCATTGAAGTTTGATGTTATAACTTAAATAAAATATAATCTGAAGTTGATATTAAATCATTTGGCTAAAACTTTCAAAAAAGACCAAAGAGGGTTTTAAGAATTTTCTCTCCTCTTGAAAGCATAAATTTCAAGGAAGCTTTCATTATCAATATTTTTATCGTCTCTTGTCAACATGACAAGCAAGCATTAAACTTTCAAATCAAACCAGAATTCTGCTGATACTCTCTGTTTTGACCATCATGTCTACCTCTTTTTGGTAAGACAGACTGATACATTACAAGCGAAGTTTTTATCAGTATGGTTCACCCATTTCCTTTCCAGTAACTCTGTGCCACTGGTTGGAGCAACATTAATGCAAATTAGTATCAAAAGGAACCAATTTGCAGGAATTTCAGATATAAGTAGCAGTTTTTGTCATCCAAAGAAACACCAATGACCAGGACAAATCCACATGCAGGGACAAGAGCAAAGAAACAGATAACAGCTTGCCCACACAAAAATAAATAATAAAGAAATAAAAACTGCTTCTGTGGCCATGAGAAAAGGAACATCTCTGCAGTTTTCCTTACTCAAATATCATCATAGTACGTCCACACATATGAAATAGACCTGTACATAAAGTTGTGTGTACAAGATTTCCTTTTCAAATTCAAACTATTAACTAGCTTAATGCAATATGGATGTTTGGACATTCTAAAGTAACAAAAGGGAAAGGAATCTCACTGATTATAATTATAATATTCTAAAGACCTGTACACTCATGAATACATTGGATTTTTATTTTATTTTTTTTCGATCAGTAAACTAGTGTACAGTTATTTCACTGATTATAATTATAATATTCGCTGCACAACAAGAAATCTCCTTTTAAATAAAGTCTATGTAATTTAAGAGGAATCTGTGGACTACCAACTACAGAGTGCATCAAAATAATCATATGCATTTTTCAAAAAGGTAGGATGAAGCTTACCGAAGAGGACCGCATGATTTGAGGCCCTTTCCCCACAATATAAAGTACAATGCTGTTATACCCCCATTTATTACAGAAGGTATCACCTGAAACACTATCACTGTTTCAAAAAGAACGTGTGATTCCAAATTATAGTACACACTGATGAAATAATACAAAACCACATGTGGGAGTACTTTTTTTACATGGGAGAAAAGGCAAGAGTCTTTATTAACCTGTGAATTAGAGAGGGGCCTCCCTTTCCAGGGTGTTTGTAAGGCAAGAAAGATTATGGATGATGGAACCAAACAAGTAAAGATGAAAACTACAGCTGAAGCTCCTTGCTGAGATAAGTAGTGATACATGGAATAAACCGACCAAATTCTCATGAAGTTGCCAATAACATGGATTATCTGCAAGGGAGTGTGCCTACAAAAAGAAAAAGAAAAAGAGAGCGGATTTTTTACTCGTCTCATGAAGTATTAGTTTGAAAGATCCCAGACGAAAATGACTTATGGTAGCAAAGTTTGAGGTGTGTATTAAATTAGTTCAAATTCAGCTCAAGCAAGCTGTTTAGCTTCTCATTTGTCCTTTCTCTACATTTTAGTTTTTTATTTTCTTTTTGATGTAGGAAAATTAACCGCTTGCTCTAAAAGCTCGAACTGTTAGAGTATGGAGAATTAATCCCTTTATCTCATTGCCCAGGCCCCACGTCTCATGGGTTATGCCCTCAGTCGAACCCCCCTCGTGGGCCCCAAATCACATGGGTACCGCCTCACACGAGCCACCTGAGTCACACGAGTGGGGCCCGCATCTCACAAGCCACCTGCATCACACAGGTCGCCCACCCCGAGTGTGCCCCTGCATCTCACAAACCACCCCACTCGAGCCCGGTGTGAAAATGCCCCTGCGTTAATCACCGCCGGTGAGGAGTCTCGAACACGAGACCTCCCGCTCTGATACCAATTTGATGTAGGACAATTAACCACTTGCTCTAAAAGCTCGAACTGTTAGAGTATGGAGAATTAATCCCTTTATCTCATTGCCCAGGCCCCACGTCTCATGGGTTAGGCCCAGTGTTCAAGTTGTCGGTATCGCTACAAGTTTCACTGGCCAGAGATAAAGATATAATATCGTTATCGCCGATAATATCGCCAATAACCGAAAATGCAGGAAAAAATGGAGAAACATGGAGAAAATGGTGGAATTTTTCAATGAAACTTTAGGACATACATAAATACACATATTTACATATTCAGGAATAAAAAATTTACAAAAAAAAAAAAAAAATCATATAATAAGTTTTCATTTAATGGTACAAAAAAAAAACGCGATGCCATAAAAAATTACTTAAATAACAACCAAAATGAGTTTATATATTACAAATGCAGCTGTCATACAGTAATTAAGACATGTAAAAGTGAATGAACTCAAAGATACCAAATCAAGGATGGATTGGATTATCCAATCAGTGTGGTTTTTTGCATGATAGAGATGTACATCACAAATCCACTCCTACCATCTGTTTTGAAAGGCCACAATAGGATAATGTTCTAAAAGTTAGGCAGATCCAAAATTTTGGTGGTGGGCCATACCACTGTTTTTAATGGTGGGCATTTAATCACCACCGTTTCCCTTAGTGTGGTCCACCTGAGATGCAAATCTGTCTCATTTTGGACTCATGCCTTGAAATTATCTATTAAAATAAATGGACAACTTTGATAAAATATTTATCATTATGATGACCTCACAGAGCATGACTCATCAATCCAAAGATACAAACAAGTGACACATGCGCACTGTATAAATCAGTATGCTTAACGTACTGAGTCAACTATGTGGGGCCCATTGTGATTTATGTATTTTATCTACCCCATCCATCCAGTTTACAATATAATTTTAAGGCTTGATCCCAAAGATGAAGCATATCCAATGCTCAAATGGACCACACCACAGAAAACAATGTGAATTGAACATGCCTACCATTGAAAAATCATCAGGGGCCACAAAAGTTTTGGATCCATGTCATTTTTGTATTTTAACTTCATCCATCTCTGTGTGATCTTATGAACAACTTGGATAACAAATAAGTATCAATGTGGGCCATAGCTCCTAGGAAGGTTTCAACTTGGATGACAAATAAACCTCCCTGGTCCACCGTAATGTTTATATACATTCAAACAGTTCATGGTCCATTCCTGCTGGGATTGAAAATAATAATAAAAAAAATAAAATAAAAAATAAAAAATAGCCCCTGACTCCCACCCACTTGGTGCTGGGAGTAGAGTGGATAACGTGTAACATTAGCCTTATGATGGGGCCAGCTGGTGTACTAGGTAGGTGTATTGACGATAGAAAGTTTTGTGGGTCCCATCATGAGGTATGTGTTATATTCAAACTGTCCATTCATTTTATGAGCTCGTATTAAGGCTTGAGCTGAAAAATAAGACAGATATAAAGATCAAGTGGACCACATGGCCAAAAGCAGTGGAGATTGAACGTATACCATTGAAACCCTTTTGGGGTCACATAAGTTTTGGATCAATATTATATGTGTTTTTCCTCTTAATCCAAGTATTTTTGACCTTATGATCAGATTGAATTGAAAATAAACTTTATGGTGGGCCCTACGAATGTTTTAACGGTGCAAAATATTACCTACTGCTATTTCTAGTGTGGTCCATTTGAGCTTTGGCTATGATTTATTTTTTGACTCATACTCTAAAATGATTTTGAAAAATGGATGAACCGTATGGATGTAATAAATACATCATTTTTGGGCCCATTTAACTCTAATCTCACCGTTCGTACAACTCGGAGCTCGAGGAGCTTCAGCGCTCGTCATCGCACGACACGTACCCGTAGCCCGCTTCTAAAGTAGCGAGACTCGCTACTAAAGTAACGTCACCAAGTTACGTGGGCCCCACCTTGATGTATATTTTATATCCACACCTTCCATCCATTTGGAGAGATCATTTTAGGGTAAGATCCAAAGAATGAGTTCAATCCAAAGCTCCAGTGGACCCCAACACAGAAAACAGTGGGATAATGATGCCCACCATTAAAAACTTCTAGAGGCCACAAAAGTTTTAGATCAGGCTGATATTTGTGTTTTCCCTTATTTTATGTCTTTTTTAACTTTTCAACAGGTTGGATTTCAAATAAACATTATGGTGGGCCTTAGGATAGATTTAACGGTGGGAATCACTCTCCCCACTGTTTTCTGTGGTGGGGTCCACTAAAGATTTTTATCTACTTAATTCTTTGGCTCAAGCTCTAAAATGATATCTCAAAATGGATGGACGGTGCGGATACAACACATACATCACAGTGGGGCCCACATAACTTGGTGACGTCACTTCAGTAGCGGACTCGCTACTCAACCCGATAGTATCTAATCCGCGTCCCCTTTCGTCTCATTTTCTCCGAAAAACCCTGATCATTTTTTCCGCGTAAAAAAAAAAATCCCGAATATCTTTCCCCCAAATTTCTTTCTTTTTCGAATCCCAACCCAAATCCCCTTCAACCTCGCCGAAAATGGGTTTCTTTCAAACCTATTCTTTTCAAAGGAAAAAAAAAAAAAGGGAGATTTCTTACCTCTAAAAATCCGGCGCTATCGACCGTGATTGGCTCACCAAATCCATCTGAAAGCCACTCCAACGGGCAGATTTTGAGAAAAAATGGTAAGAGATTTTTTTTTTCTATATCTATTTTGTTTTTTTTAATAATAGGGAGAGTTGTCGCTGATAATTATTTTTTCCCCGATAAAATCGAAAATATCACCGATATTTCGTCGACATTAGGAAGAGAAACGAATTTTTGGTGTTTCGGTATCGCCAGTCCAGCGACACCGATAATATCGGCGATATTATCGATTTTTCGTCGACAATGGAAACACTGGTTAGGCCCTCGGTCGAACCCCCCTCGTGGGCCCCAAATCACATGGGTACCGCCTCACACGAGCCACCCGAGTCACACGGGTGGGGCCCACATCTCACGAGCCACCTGCATCACACAGGTCGCCCACCCCGAGTGTGCCTCTGCATCTCACAGGCCACCCCACTCGAGCCCGGTGTGAAAATGCCCCTGCATTACTTTTCTTTTCTTTTCTTGTATCTACACTTTAATAATTTGGAAAGGGCATTATTCCATACTCTTGCAGAGTGTGATGGTTGATATGCATGCACTCATACATTATACATGTGGCATACTTTAACTAGTAGTAAACCTTCCAGGCTTCCAGCAGGAGCCATGGTAGACAGGTTAATGTGCAGAAGTTAGATCGATTAAACGATCCTAACCTCTGATTAATGGCCAATTGTTTGTAGAATTCAGGCTGCTGGCTATTTTCATCTCCACCATCAATTAAATGTCCACAATCAGTCATTTAGTAATCACATCAGTGTAATGCTCAGATCATGAGCCATCTAGATTGGAACCCATGATTTATACAGTTCAATTAAGTTACTTGTATGCCACATATGCTATGTTTTAGCACCAGAGTATCCAACTCTTTATCAATTTGGAAAATCATTTCAATAAAAATCTTGATTTGTGAATAAAAACATACACCGAACCTATCAGCCTAACAAGTAAATACAAACTCAATTTTCGATTTCAGTTGCATTCTTATTAGACCACTAAAAACGTTCAAACCCCAAGAATCTAGAGTTATAATTGTGGGTTTTATTAGCTTATATCAATCTGGATGCCATCATGGGTGGGCCAATTTCTGGATGTCACACTGGTTGGACAATCCAAATCATCCAATTGGCAGGTTTTTCCCAGACAGTGCTGACTCAGCAAATATTTATTTTCCACCATTCATTCATCACTGATTGGATGGTCAAGACCATCTGATTGATGAAAGCTTTCTACCATTGATCACTAAGGAGGACCCCACCAGATAAATGATTCTATCAACAACATCAAAAATTAAATTTATTTACTGTAAATTTCCAGAAGAAGGGGGGGAACAATGTATAAAACTTCGACAAGATTGATATAACTATAAATCCAAAATCAACTAAAACATATCATACAGAGGAACCATAAATTGCTCCAAATGGGTGTTTGTAAAGCATGCTCAGGTTCCATTTGTATAAGTCGGGTCCATTGTTTATTGATCAAAACCGTTGAAATGATGAGCCTCACCACAGATAACCCATGAACCAAAAATTCCCAAGATTGGAAAATCTCAGCCATCCAATAAGTTGAATATGCATTCATGGTGTATTTTCTTTCTTAACCGTCTACTTGCTGGCCACCAGTTGAAGGGTTTAGCATTTTTCCGATCAGGGTGAGTTGGGGTCCATCTGTCATTCACAGTGGGGCCGATAATATCAACGCTTTGGATCACTCAAACATGTGCCCACTTGAACAATTTGATTGTTCAAAAAGGAAAAACAAGATCTTAAAAACCAACTTCCAACGATTTGGGTTCTGGGATTTTGAATCTAAGAAGAAGAATTCGAGAACCCAAATGAGAAAGAGATCAAACTCAAGAAGATTTTCCAGAAAAAACACAAAAGAAAAGGGGAAATGGAATTGAAGGAATTGGGGAAAATGTCAGCAATAAGAAAAGATATTTGAACTTGAAATTCGAGAAGATAGAGAATGAGATGTGGGTTATTGCCTGAGTGAAGTAGAGCGATAAATCCGATCTTCCGAAATCTGATTTGGAGACATCATCTTGGAAATCCCGCCGGAGAAGAAATGGCATCAGGCCTTTCTTTTCCTTCTTCTTTCGAGTTCCGGACAACAGGGTACAGAAATGAAACACTCAACGCACGTGATCATCACGTGAGCTAAGAAATTGTGGACCCCACGGGGGCTTAGAAGGGAATCTTTGTGGGGATCAAAAGATTGTATATATAAAATCCACTCCGTCCATCAGGTTTTATCTCATATTTTAAGCCATCGATGAAAAATTCAGCGAGATCCAAAAATCAAGTGGGCCACATCACATGAAAAAGTGGGAATGATATGCCAACATAGGTTTTCTGTGGGCCCACCATAGTGTATATTACATCAAACCAGTTAATCAGGTGTATCTCACCATTAAATTAAGAAAAAAATTTAACCTGATCCAAAACTCAAGTGGGCCAC
Source organism: Magnolia kwangsiensis (assembly GCA_037074715.1). Taxonomy (NCBI): domain Eukaryota; kingdom Viridiplantae; phylum Streptophyta; class Magnoliopsida; order Magnoliales; family Magnoliaceae; genus Magnolia; species Magnolia kwangsiensis. The sequence goes on along the minus strand of CM073572.1, from coordinate 184,220,969 downwards.
GCCATACGACATCAGAAGTTTTAGTAGCAATTTTACACATTTCATTTTTCTGTGGGCCATCGGAGTTTTCTATTCAGGATAACATTTTGAACTAAAGTTTCAAATGAGGTTTCCCACCTTATGGATGGAGTGGATTAGCATATAAGACATGGTGGACCCCACAAAGCTAGGCTGTTTTACGCCGGGCCTAAAACAGGTATTATAGACCATTCCAGTCCAAATGGACAAGGCCCGATAGGCCCGGTTAGCATTGGACTGGGCTTGGTGGCTATTTGCTTGGACCATATGCCAACCCAACCCCAATCTACAGTGTCCTAGGTCTATCCATGTGCTGGGCTAGGGCTTGGGTCGAAGGTGGCCCTAACCTAGCCCTATTCCCTTAAGCCCGAGCTATGATCAGGCCTTGGCCCTAGACTTACAGAGCTGGGTCACCTTATAAAATAAAGAGTTAGGTGGAGGGTCAGTTCAGACCCTAATCAAAGGTTTAAAATAAATCCAATCTTTCTTTCTATTTTCATTGTATCTTCTGTCTTTTATAAATCCGTCATATAAATGATTTGGACTGCTAAAACACGTCCTCAAAATTAAATGGCCATCTTTAAACTGCAAATGATATTAAAAACGAACCACTAAAAAGTGCAGAGGCCATTTAATAATTGGATCGAGCCAATGGACGAGTTGGGCCATTATCATTGACCATCGCCCGATGGGGGTTGGCCGGAGCGAGCATGCATTGGGCCAAATTTTAGGTCCGGGCCCGGACTTTAGGCTAAGCTTAGGGACCAAGCCATAGCTGTAAAGGGCAGTTGACATAAAAAATAAGGACAATGATAACTTGTGAAGTTTATATGGGGCCATTGTGAAGTCTGTCATACATCCAATCCTTAAATAAGAGGCAAACCATCACGAAAATGGGACAGAAAAATCCAAAACTTAAGTGAGCCACACCATCTGGAACATTTTAAAATCATGCATAAAACTTCTAAATCGTGTGGTGTGGCACACCTAAGTTTTAGAAAGGCACGACTTCTATGGAAGTCTGCATAGGTTAGTTGGAAGTCCTGTTGTGTGGCTCACGTACGCATATTTGGGCCTGACTTCCAATCCCTTGGGTGAAATCAATGGGCCATATCTGGTGGACAAAACGGATGCCATGATCACATTGCGATGGGGCCCACAGATGTCAAATTCACGGTTGTACGGACACTGTGATAAGGACCATAAAATAAAATTGTAAAGTTCACAAAATGAAATCTAAGCCGTCCAGGAGGTGATCGCGGTCCACTCATCAGGTTGGTTGCACTCGTATATTGAATGATATTCTCCCCAAATCTGAATTAAACTCCACAAGGTGGTTTTATACACACACACACACATTCACGTAAGCCTAATTTTAATTAACTAAATATTTAAAATATTTCAGGATAATAAACATGTGTAATTTTTTACATAATCATTGAATTAAGCCCATCAAAACATACATTTTGGATAAAAATTGAAGTATTTAGAAGCTTTAGGTGGGCCACAACAGTGATCCCACCAATTTTAAACAAATGTATAAAATACTTACATATAATAGATAACATATAAAATTTATTCCAATGTATTTGGCTATGATCCAAATTTACAAAAATCATTATTGCTAACTAATTTTTAAAAGAAGTATACAAATAATTATAAAATAATTACTCATCGCAATCATTTATTTTGATTTGCAAATTAAGTTAAGGTTTTTAATTATTTTATTCCTATTTTATGAAGGCCGTAAAAGTTTGCTTGGCTTCAAGTAAAGAAGTAAATGATTTATATTTATTTTAGGTAAATTTATTTATATCTTTATAGCAAGAGCAGTGGCCCACAAATATCATGTAATATTTGTTACATGGCATTAAATGACCATAAAATATATGCCAAACATAATTTAGAATGCATTAAAAATATTATTTAAAACTTATAATACTTAAATAAAGCATGTATGCTAATAAAAATACCATATGGTTATTATTATATATGTCGAATTATGTAAGAAATTTATAAAAGTAAACATGAGGATAATATGATGTTCTCAATCTATTGATTTATGCAAGAATTGACAAAACAAATATAAGGACAATTTAATGTCCTTAATCTCTCATAATATTTGTCAAAAATCTATATTTTAATTTAAAAGTCATTCGAATAGAGAGCTTCACTAATTCCTTATATGTTACAAGATGCTTCAGTGCTCTCCACCTATACCCTTTGTCAATGTTTATCATGCTCAATAGGCTTTCCTTTATGTATTGCTCATGTCATGCCACAAACTCCGAAATCGAGCTCACAAAATTTTCGATCATCGAATTCGGCACCGACAACCTCCGTAGTACCCCATTCTCCGCTCCGAGCACTCATATATCAGGTTCCGATCCTGGGATCCTATAAAGAGAATTTTTTAGCATGAATTTATTCCGTAATAATAAGCATAACCTCAAACATAACCCACGAACAATAACCAAAACACCATCACAAAATCTACTAAGAACAAAAACTTTGAGATACAGTGCGCATAAAGGGAAATACAATGATAATAATAATACAACTTTAAAAGCTCTGCAGCACGCTCCTGCTCCTGCTCAGCTACAGCTTAGCGTCACATGTACGCATCAATCATGTATAAGCTTATAAAAATCTTAGAAGGTGGTGAAAGTGTGTGCGCAATATAAGCGTACTCAGAATGCAATATTAAAGTAATGCATAATAAACTAGTAAGTCCATGAATGCAATCAAACCAAGGCTATGCGATGCAAGGCATGAATGCTATCGGCCATACCAAGGCTATGCAATGTAAGGCATGAATACTATCGGACGCACCAAGGCCATACAATGCAAGGCCTACATAGCCAATGTCATGTGCAAGATGCAGCTCAAGCATACCAATCTATCTATCAATCCAGTTCATCTTTGGAGCATCATATATCAATACGGTTCTCTCTAAATAATCACTGAGGTCTAATATACTATATACCATATTGTCGTCCTACACTAGATACACAACCGTGCAAACGGAAGAGACCTCACTATCCGTCTGACCAATAATCAGTCAATATTAATCCGACACGTCAATAGTGGATCCATTTACTAGTTGGTCATACTCAATATAACAATTATCTTCTCCCTTTAGGCGGGTAAGGCCACACTCCCTTTCAACGGACCACGACACAGTGGGAGACACGACCTCCTAGTATTCAGCCCTCGTGCGCTTATACATCCACTCAGTCTCGATGTTGGAACATTTTTCGGTATCATCAGTTTTAAGAACTTTCACTCAGGGGCATCCTTCGTGCCCCATGTAAAGAGAAGGTTTCTGATGTTCAAACCTGTCATCCATGATATCCCTGTGAAGGCTATGGCCCTGATGTCGCTAGGGCGTACAACAATCACAACACACAATGCAAGATGCATGAGTCACACAGTGCAATCATGCACTAATCCTACGCATACCGTGCGCTCATGTGCGACAACTCCGCCTATCAGGGAGTCCCATAAATAACCTGCCCTATGACATATGCAATGGTCAACCATATCTCATAACAAACATGCAAATGATGCGTATGGGCATGTATCATGATATTATGTTGTCACATACTCATAATCGGTATCGATAATCGGCTTATATATAAGGCGGGGTCCATAGATGAACAGCTGATATAAACCATAATATAAAGATCGGCCCTCGACTGTGGATATACCAAATCCGATAGCATAGATCCCTACGTCTACGACGATGATGAACTCTCCTCATATCAAGGTTGGGCCTAGGTGGCCTACCTATAATCATAAGGATCCAAAAAGGGTTCCTTTTCCATACTATTGTAGAGCCCGCTAGATGCCCTAGGGGGTCTAAATGAGTCTTAAATGGACTCCAAGATTAAAAAGAAATAGTCCTGTAAGCAACCAATGGGGGCCCAACATCTTGGGTTAACCCAATATGAATAAATGGACCGTGAAAACATCAATGGGGCCCACGTAAAGCCTAATATATAGTGGGCTTATAGCCTTACATAAGGGCCTAATACACATCCCATTGAGCCTCACACACAAAGGCCTCATCATATGGGCCATATATACATCACATCGGGCCGCACATATGGGCCATACATACATCGTATTGGGCCTCACTCATTGGCCACATACACATCATGATAGGCCTCATCAAATGGGCCGCATATACATCACATCGGGGCCTGATATATTGGCCTCAAATACATCACAATGGGCCTCTCACTTGACCTCAAATACATCTCAATGGGCCTCATGCTTAGGCCCTAATTACATCACATCAGGCCTCATCAAATGGGCCACATATACAGCACATCAAGGTGGGCCCCATCAGATGGACAGTTTGGGTCAAACATGTACGTCTCATGGGGCCCACGTCCCATGTGGACGGTGTGGATATACATTATATAGGCCTCGAGGATACACGGTGTGGATTTAATGCATAAATCATGGTGGGCCACAGATAGACAGCGTGTATATAAAAATACATATATCAAGGTGGACCACACATAAATGGATGGCGTGGTAAACAACACATCATCAAGTTAGGGGTCCACACAGTTCAAAACGAACGGACAGCGTGGCTATAAGCCACATACATCATGATAGGGCTCCACACGGCCCGTCCAGATGGACGGTGTGGATACAAACACATACATCAAGGTGCACCCCACTCAGTATACTATCCAGATGGACGATGTGGATACAAAATACATAAATCAAGGTGGGTCCCACCTGCCCACACGTGTCATACGTGTGAGGTGGGCCGACACCTTAAATAGATGGGCGGCGTGTATAAAATACATACGTGGTGGTAGCCCACAGAGCTTGCTGACGTCAACCAGCAATGGGACCCACCGTCCTAACATTGGACGATGTGGATATAGAATTCATACATCAAGGTGGGCCCACCCCACACATGTGGCACGTGTGGGTGGGTCTCACGTCCTAAAAGGATGGACGGTCTAGATATAATCATACCTCATGGTGGGACCACAGAACTTGCTGACACCAGTGAGCACCAGCTACATTGTTGCTAGAGCTAGGCATCGAACCGAATCGGATTGGATTGGGTCCAACTCGACTTAATCCAGATTCTACATGGCCCAATCCAAATTCAAATCGATCCAAGACTGAGTCCGGGTCATCTAACTCGGATCAACCTAAACCCCTGCTGGCCTGAACCGAACCGAGTCTGACTTAGTCAGGAAAACTGAGTTGGATTGGATTGGGCAAGGATCAGATTGGTCTTCTATTTTATTTTTTATTTTTTAAAAATTTTAAAAAAATTAAAAAATATGGACGGCATGGATGAAACACATACATCATGGTGGGGCCGCACCGATCATCCACCATTGGCTGGTGGTAGGGGGAGTAGCTGATCCGTTTCTAAATCGGAGTTGGGAGAGGAATAGGCAGGATAGAAGAAGACTACTTGACAGAGACTCTAGGAGCGGCGGAATTTTGGTAGAGGAGAGGGAAGCGGATTTGTACTATACTAAGAATACTAGGTAAACTATGTGGGGCCCAACATGATGTGTTTGTTTTATCTACTTCATCCATACATTTTGTAATTTAATTTTAATAAATGGGATAAAAAATAAAGCATATCCAAAGCTTAAGTGGACCACACCACAGGGAATAGTGTGAAGTGAACATCTACCGTTAAAAAATTCTTTAGGTGGATAGACATTTTAGATTAAGGTGATATTTGTTTTTCTTCGCTTCATCCATGTTCTTGTGATCTTATGAACATGTAGGATGACAAATAAACGTTAATGTGCACCCTAAGAAGGTTTCAACGGTGGAAATCATTATTCCCACTGTTTTGTGTGGTATAGCTCACTTGAGCTTTGGATATGTTTCAATTTTTGGCCAAACGGTTAAAATGAGATAAAAAACGGATGGGCGGTGCGGATAAACCACATGAATTCAAGGTGGGCCATAGGAGTTTACTCAGTGTGATAAAAGCATACTGAGTAACAAAGTATGCAATCCGATTTAAGAGGAGAGAGCAGTGGAGTAATTACCCTTGACGAAAGCTGGGTGTCTACTACCCAACATAAGCCTCATGCGCCACCACTGCCCTCATGTTACCTTTTCTTGGGAATTGATTTTACCCATCTTTTTATTTCTCATATGACCGGATCGAATCAGATCCATACGGATCGACTTTCAGATCGGTCTGGTCCGAGTTGACGTAGACCCGAACCCAATTCGATTAACGGTCGGATCTGCCTAATCCAGTTCAAACCTGAGCAATCCAACTCGGAGAGGAAGTTGCTGGATTTTTTGTGTTTTTCATGGCTCTTGATAGAGAGAAATGAAGAAGAAAGAGGGAGGGAGAGAGATAAGAGGGAGAGAGAGATGATTGCATTGTAAGGCAATCATAACTAGTGTAAGGCATGTTCTCATGGGGAAGAAAAAAAGTAATTATGTGCTAGAGACTAGGGTGGCTAGGGTGGTAAGGTATGATAGGTAGATAGGTTAGGGTGATGATTGCTTGATAGAGAATAATCATATCTGGGATAGGTGAGTCCCACGATCACACAATCAATGGCTGGAATCATGAACGACTCACATTTTATGATCTAGATGTTAGATTGGTGCACGAGATGCGACATTGGAACCACGACGATGGCGCGGTCGTAATGGCGCAGGTATCGGGCTGAGTTGACTCGGATTTACAGGATATGACTTAGGGTCATGCGTAAATGTAATGTACGGGTTGTGGGTTGTCAGAATTCGACCGGGAGGACCGCCGGATCATACGAAATTGAATGATACTAGGACACAGGCTTGACAGCTTGAATTCACTTTTCTTGTTCACTTGTGCATTTGTATGAAATTATTAAGAGTGTCTTAAATTCGATTCATTGTCTTTGTGGAGCCTCTCACCATCAAGGTTGAATCTTTCATCTTCTTTACTACCTTATTAGAAACTTTGGCATTCTTTTTCTTCTTTTGTAGCTTAGATGAGAATGACTCAGCTAGTGGAGTGTTAGTTGTTCTAAATACAAGCAATATAACTAGGAATATTTCAAGTTGTGTATCTGTATCGGAGAAATTAGATGAAGCTATCTGATAAGAGATATTTTTATATGGTTTTAAGTCAAATGCATCCCATGTGAGGTATTTAGGAATGTCAAGTCGCTCAGAATGTACTTGTGATCTAAAGCCAGTAACACGATCGATCCCAAATATTTTTATCATGTTATCATAATAAGAAAATGGGTTTAACGAAAATCTCTCACTTTATAATTATGTGAATATTAAAATAGAAGAAATTATTATATAATTTGCATTTAGAAGCCATATTTATTAAGAAACCACATAAAAATTAATTTCAATAATTTACCTCAATATAGGTATCTCATTCAAATCCACTTGTCTTGCATAGAATTTTAGCAATATAAAATTTTTTCTTTAATGCTTTGATTTAGCTTTTACAGTGCTTGTTGGTTAGCTTGATGTACAATTTATTATGGATAGAACTACTTCTTATATTACATGTTTTTGGTTAAAATATCTCGTTATAGCCTAAGTTAATATGTTTTAATAACACCTCAATCATTATGTTATCTCCATTGCCATATTCCATTTAATGATTCCCCCACAAGCTGAAGAAGATTCATTTTGTGTCGACATTCCTAATAAAATGTAATTGAACATGTAAAAAGTTAGGCACAAGAAAGAAAGAAGTAATTCTTCAAATACAAAAACATATTTATTAGTGAACATTTAACAATTACAAAATATATATTCCAATATTAGAATTAAAATTTTCATCCATAGTTTATACAAGTCTATCATGAAATTAGTTTTAAGCAATTCTCTCCATTTTATTTGGTTCATTTGACCCAAAGCCATCTCTTTTTCAATTCTAATTGCTCAATTATCAGTTTTATTAGTGTATTAAAGGTCTTTGTCATTTAAATTTTCATCATTGCTTATATTATTGTCTTCATTGTGAAGCACGTCATTCGTTTTGTTAACAATATGATTATGAATGATAAAATATGTTATTATAATCTTCACCTGTGTCTCTATCGGATATAATATGACGTACCTCAATATTAGAGACTTTGATTTTTATGCCCTAAATGCTCATTTTATAGCATATATTAATGATGAATGATAAAAATAAAATAACTCTTTCTTATTTCTTGGCATGCAATATTACTAAAATTCCTTAAAATGGTAATGAATGCCTCTAGAAGTAGTTATTTTCTTTAAAAAATTGATTAAGAGATAATAAAATAGAAGAAATATATAAGAGATTAGATAAACGAAAGTTGTTGAATTGAATTTGAATGAAGATATTACCAGTGTTATGTATTGTTAAACCTTGACTATTTTCAATAGTGAGCTTACTGCTTTATTGATACTCTAATCAAAGACATAAGTTGGATAGATGAATAATGACTTGATTTGATACTCTAGTGTCATTGCACCAAGCTTGATTTATAGTAAAATTTTAGTAACAATTATGACAACGAGTTTCTAAGGTGGTATGCGTCCTTAGTAGTCATAGTTCATTTAATTGTGGTAATTAGTGACTGCATGACCTATTCTATGACAGATTTGATATGTTGATGTATGGAAGATGTGTGATAATTGGAGTTGCTTTGATGTTAATGTAGATAGTGCAGTAAGGAGAGGTATGATTGTTGGGTACAAAAACAACCTTAGATAAGAATCAAACAAGCAATAGAGAATTAAAATTTTAAGCAAAAATGAATTATATACAAGTTTTTTTTATATATATATATATATATATATATATATATATATATAAACCCTTGTAAGAAAAAACTATGGCGCACAAAATGACAATCAATTCACTATAATCAAAAGAAGGTTATAAGAGATGGAACAACTTACAGTAGAAACCCTAGCTTTCCCCTCAAAACCCTTGGATATTCGTACTAGGCTCCTCTCTACGTACATTCATAATCTCATCACAATTAGTAGGGTACTTAAAAACTTCCGTACATGATTAGGAAATATATCATGAACTTACTTAGACTTATAAGTTATGTCTGTTGGACTAATAGGACCTTTACTCGGACTGATAGGAATTGACTCATATCCATCAATCAAAACGAAGATGTGCAAAAAGTCACATTATGCAATCTAAGAATGCATCCACTAATTCGATCGAATTGATGAGACCTCAGTCAAACTGACAATGGTCTTCTCTGCACTAGGATTAAAGGCACCCGATGAATAATCCCCACCATGACTTTAATCTCCTAACTTTGTTGCTCAAAGTTGTTACTGCCATCTTTAATCATCTTTAATATAACATTATCATCACTTCATGCACACTCTTTCTTTAATTCTTCTTTACTAAGCTCAGAGAAGTTAAATGAAACTTGAACTTCTTTGCATGAATAACCTTCATAAGCTTGTTTGTCAGATTCTCACTGGTGAGAATCTTCTTAGGAGCGATATTTTCTTCCTCTAGTATATATTAGATAAAGTGATGACGGACATCAATATATTTAGTTCAGGAGTGATGCACTAAGTTCTTTATCAAATTGGTTGCACTCTCACTGTCCCAATGCACATGCATAACTTTCTACCAAAGTCCTCACTCATCCATCATCCTTTTCGATAAAATAACTTCTTTGAATGCTTCCGTCACTAGCATGTATTCAGCTTCGGTTGTGAAAAGTGCAACCACAAATTAAAGCTTCGACATCTAACTCCATTCATTAACACAAACATCATCCCTTTCAATAAAATAACTTCTTTGAATGCTTCCGTCATCAGCATGTATTCAGCTTCGGTCGTGAAAAGTGCAACCACAAATTAAAGCTTCGAAATATAACTCCATTCATTAACACAAACAAGTAACTGAAAGTCAACTTTTTTATTATTCACATTTTATGCACAATTCGCATCCATATAACCTACGAGTTTCTCCTCATAATTTTTAAAAATCAAGACGTAGTCTATGACATCTTGTATATAACGAAGTAACAATTTCACTATTTTTTAATCTTGTTTACTAGGATTTGACATACATCTGCTCATAACACTAAATACATGTGAAATATCAGATCTTGTATAAATCATGATATAGATAAGATTGTCAATTGCGTAAGAGTATAGCATACGAAATATATATCGATTTTCTTCATTTAACATATAACATAACTCTGAAAAAGGCCAAAAGTTAGCAGCATGGGGAGTCTTAACTGGTTTTGCCTTGTCAAGTCCAAACTTGACTAAAACGTTCTCAAAATATTCCGCATAAGACAACCATAATCAGCTCCTTTCCTAGCCTCTGTGTATATCAATGCTGAGAATTTTCTTTATAGCTGCTCGATCTTTTATCTCAAATGTCCATGATAATTGAGTCTTCGATATGTTAATTTCAGATATGCTAAAACTGATAATAAACATATCATCAACATACAATATACGAATAAAGAATTCTTTGTCACTCAGTGCTCTAACATAAACACAATGATTAAATTCACTTTTAATAAACCGCTAACTTAATATAAAAGAATCAAATTTTTTATACCACTGCCTAGATGACTAGTTTACACCATACACTAATGTAACACTCCGTACCTCTGGTACATGGGCGTTACCTCTTAAAACGAAATTAATGGAAGCTGGGATTGACCGGCTAAGTGACATAAGAAAATCATGTGCAGGATAAAACCACCCATCAGCACTGATGCTACCCACTATGACCCTTGGAAGCTCAGGCTACACTTCACATCAGCCAAGGAGGTAAGCATAATCGAATGACTTAAGTCCAATAAATTTCTAAATCAATCTCTGAATTTAATGATTTTTATATTTCATTCCTAGTCAGTATACGATAGTAGTTCCTTAATATTGAGAATTGATTGGACATGTGTTGATGAATTCTATACACATTCTAAGACAATATCCTCATGAGTCGAGGATGATGGTATGTGACCTATGCCCAAGCCATCGGCCTACGCTGGTGTTAAGCACCCATAGTAACCTTGAGCTTACTCAAAATGACTGATTATAAACAGATTAATAATAGTTGGCTAATTATGCATACATGGTATAGACCAATATCTATTGTTATCATACGTAATATACGTATTTGTTCGAATAGATAATTTTCTCAGGTCGATGATTGCATGGGTGACGAGCCTAACTTTCGTACAGATGTGTATTCTCAGGGTGACGATTGCATTCATGTATCCATGCATGTAATAAGACTATATTTACTATGTTTTAGATTGCCTATATATTTTATGTTATTCTTTGTCTTGGGCGGCGTTGTGTATTCTTGAGGGGAGATTACACTGAGCTGGCCACTCATTTATCAATGTTTAATCGTACAAATGAGACAGACATAGGTGCTAAAAAATACGGGGCAATCTTGAAATATGCTACTGCTGAGGAGTACAACGACGAGGAGTCGCAACAGGAGGCGGCTTCTTACTTCAGTTTAAACCAATAGTTTAGTTATCATGATTATTTTTTTAACAATTATATTTTTAGAATTTTGTATATGACCTCAGCTGAGTGGCCCTGAATATTCATTTGAGTTGGGATATATCTATGCTACACTTATTTCTACAAATTACACTTTGATAAATTGTCTATTTTGATCACTAATTAACACCGAGGACGGGTCAAGTACCCGGGTTTTCGAAAATCAGTACGTTACAACCTTCTTAATCTATAAACTAAATTCTTATTTATCTGCACCTCGAGCCTTTCAGGTCACTTCACATAGATCTGCTCTTATAGTTCTCCATGTAGAAATATAGTCTCCATAGCTAACTGGTAAAGTTTCATATTGTATTGGGCAACCAAAGGAAATATAAATTTGATAGATACTTATTTTACCACTAACGCGATAATCTTACTGAAGTCGATACCCTCCTTCTGAGAACAATCATTCACCATTAATATGACCTTATAAGCATCCATTTTTTTTTAAAAAATAAATCTTCCAACAATCGATCACTTTTTGCTTAATAAGAAGCTCTATTAGTTCTCACATTTCATTTTTATACAGAGAATCCATTTCAGTATACATCACTATCATCTACTTATTTATATATTTATCTTCTAGTACTTCCTGAAAAGTAGACGGATTTTCTTCATTTGTAATGAGACTAAATATAATGTTTGAGTTATCTTTATATCTTAATAGTAACTTACTATCCTTGGTAGATTTCTTCCGACAGATGGCTGCTCCACCTCTTCCTGTACTTGTACATACGGCTCAACTTCTTCAAGTGTTTCATCCTTATATGTTTTAATATCAATAACTATTTTTTTTCCATTTTTCTTATGTTTATCTTTTCGAAACAAGGAACTTTCATTAAACTTGATGTCTTAGCTAAATATGATTTTTTGTGAAACCTAATCATATAATCTATAACCTTTTACCCATTACCATATCCGACAAAAGTATACTTTTTATGATTTGGTCTAATTTATCTCTCTCAATTGATGGTACATGAGAGTAAGCATCAAAACCAAATGTCTGCAGCCCTAAGTAATCAACTACCTGACTACTCTATACTTCTTTTAAAAATTTGCAATCAATCGTTGTAGAGGCGGCTTCAACCCATAGCTCTTTGCCTAACCTAAAATTACTCAACATACTTTGGGCCTTTTTTTAGAAAGTTTAGTTCATATGTTTAGCCACATCATTATACTCTAGTGTATGTCTTACTATCCCTTCATTCTTGCAATATTGATTAAATTCTCTTGAAGAAAATGCACAACCATTATCTATCCTCATAATTTTTACTTTTTCCACTCTGTCTGATTTTCAGTCATTAACTTTTAGGTTTTGAAAGTAGAGAAAATATCAGATTTATGATTTAGAATGTTAACTCAAATCTTCATAGAGAAGTCATCAATGAATGTACACAAAGAATGACAACCCTCATTTAGAAACGACAGATGATGACCCCCATAAATCAGAATGTATATAATTCAACTGACCTTTACTAGCATGCTTCTTAGTTTTAAAGCGTAACCTTGATTGTTTCTCTCATATATATATATATATCCAAATCAAAACTTTTAAAACTAGAAATTAAATGACGATCAAGTACCTTCGTTTCTCATTCGCCCATATGGTTTAGGTGTGCATGTCATAAATGTGTTGACATGGACTTCACTATGGACGCTGCAACTTCACTCGATATAGTATTCTCGATTAACTTATAAAAATTTTTATTCCTCTATACTTTCATAACTATAAGGGTCCATTTTGAAACATTCAGGATATCTTTATAATTGACAAACTTGCACCAAAGTGTATTTAGAGCTTTTAGAGAGATTAGATTTCTCTTCAAATTCGAAATGTGCCTTATATCAGTTAGAGTATGCTCCACTCCATCAAACATCTTGATGTGAACAGAACCAATTTCGACTTTCTAAGAACTGGGCCACCTTCATATTCGCTAAATGTGGTGAATAAACTCCAATGAGAACACAATGGTATGATGCTCCCTATATAAAATCTACTCATGATATGAGTAATCGATCCTAGACACCGGCAATACGTTACAACCATCTAATCCTTTACCAGATGTTGTTGAATTGGCTTCCTTTGGTAAATCATCTGATGTCTTCTCCTTTCGAGTTTTAGGATATTGACAATCATTCTTCATATGTTTCATCCTCTGATAATTTTAACATTTTAATTTACTTTTTACCTTTTGACTTAGATTTAGATTACAACTTCTTCTTCTCTCACTCAGACGATCTTTCTAAGCAAACAATGCATCCGTAGAATTATCTTCGTCTCCGCTCTTCCTTCTCAACTGCTTTAACTGAAAGGATGAGATAACGTTAAAATGTCCGAGGTATCACTACCATAACAGAGAATACTAACCTCATATCAAAATCAAACAAGTAATAGAGAATGAAAAATCCAAGCAAACACAGAAAACACATGAGTTTTTATATGAAAAACCCTTGTATAAAAAATCATGATACAAAGTGACGAACAATCTACTATAATTAGAAGAATGTTACAAGAGATTAAACAATTTATAGTATAAACCTCAACTTTTCCCTAAAATACCTTGAATATCCATGCTAGGCTCCTCTTTACATTCATAATCTTAATCATAATTAGGAGGGTATTTATACACTCCCGTATATGATTTGGAAATATATCCTGCAGTTAAACTTATGTGTTCCATCTGTTAGACTGATGAGACCTTTAATTGAACCGACATGAATCGACTCATATCCATCAATCGAACCGAAAATGTGTAAAAGGTTACAACATGTAATATAAGAATGCACCCATATTTATTCAGTTGAATCGATAGGACCTCAGTCAAATTAACAATGGTCTTCTTTGCACTATGATTAAAGGCACTCGATCAACAATGATGACATTGGTGTAGATGATGGTGTTGGAGATTTTTGCAAGATCCAACATGGACAAGGATTGCTCGAGGATTATTTTTTTTTCAATGGAGATGGGCATGACGGGTTGGCCAGAGATGCGTTAGCATCGAGATTGAAAGGATGTATGGTCATTGTAATAGTGCAGGAGCTCTCGGGGATCACCCAGATCATCGATCAATCAAGGTACCAGATTAACCTATCTCTGATACCATAAAGAACAACTTGACTGAATGGAAAATTTTCTTCTCTGTCAATTTTTAGTTTAATATATTCCAAATTTATAAAATTACGTGGATGGATTTTACAATTAATAAGATATGATTTTGCCATATCTTTTACAATCTTCTTGTTATTCATTATTAAGATTTGCTTAAGCTATGAGATGGATGAATCTTCCATGTAGAAGATGGTCTAATATGCTTGCTCTGTTTTCTCTCCTCTCAACTCTTATTAAAGGATTGATTAAAGATTGATATTTTAAGAGAGTAGAACTTTCTTAGGACCCGTTTAATTTGTTATAATTATCATGAATTGCAAGTAAATTTATAATTTATTTTAGATGTATTGGAAAGAAGCCACATAAAAAACGTGGCTTAGTTGCTAACAAATTTGTTGTTTCCAAGATAAAATTTCATTAATTTATTTAGATTATTTCAGAGCATGATTCAAAAAATGAGGCTAATCTAAAGCTCAAGCATATCACACTACATAAATCAGTGGGGATTGAACGCCTACCATTGAAAACTTCTTGGGGCGTACAGAAGTATTGAATCAAGGTGACATTTGTGCTTCCCTTCATCCATTTCCATGTGACCTCATGAATTGGTTGGGTCTCACGTAATGGTGGGCCCTATGTAGCTTTCAACAGCGGGTGTCATTATTTCCACTATTGTGTGGTCTACTTGAACTTTGGATCTACCTCCTTTTTTGGCTCATGCCCTAAAATGATCAGGCAAAATGGATGGAAGGTGTGGATAAAACAAATACATCTTGGCTGACCCCACAGTGTACACACAGTAAACCTTATTTTTTTAGTCAGAACCTTCCAAAGATGTCATCATCTAACATGTGACTTCCCACCAATTTCACCGTTATAAATAATAAATGCTAATTTCAGTCAAATCACAACTACTTACTGCGAATCAAATAGGCCCTTGGTAAGAGAAGTTTGGTGAGGGGATAAGGATGAGGCTTTATCCCTTATCTACATGGGAAAGGGAACATATGGCCGGCTGCCCGCAAGTGATGAAAGTGAGAAAGTGAGAGAAACCCAATGACTAGAATTCTCTTATTATTATGGTATATCATGAGCAATGGGCCATCTAAGGCACGCCCCTCATAATTTCAGTACGTTGGGGCTTTTAGTCATTGGCGTTGCCCACCTGCTTTCTAGAACAACAGGAATCAAGAAGGTACGTGGCTTCCTCATTCCAATGGACCGTGAGGGCCCGTTTGGATACCACCAAATAAGTTACTTTTTCTACTCACAGTGGTAGAGGAGTAACTTATTTAAGATAAGTAAGTTTAATTTAAGATCAATTATAAGTCACTTTTTTACTTAAAAAATATTTAATCACTTCAACTTAATAAGTAGAAACCAAGATAAGCTACTTGAGGCATAAGTATCTTATTTTAAGTAACTTAAGATCCAAACGGTGCCTAAATAACCCATAAGCAAAGCTTTCAAAGGTACATAGTTGAAGTGTTTGGGGCCCAAATTTTGAACCGGTGGGCCCATTCAAAATTTTCTTTTCCTCAGTCTAGGTCCAAGAATGACCCATTAACGGCCTTACCAATAGGGTTGGAAGTGGGATGATTTTGGGCCATGTCAGTGGTGCTCAAGCCCGAACCAATTATTAATCGGGCCACAAGTTGAACCCAGTTTCAGCCCATTTAGTAATTGGGCTCTCGAATTCAAGACCAATCTAGCCCATTAATATCATAAATGGGCATTCGAAACCTATGGGAGGGCCCAACTTGCTTATTAATTGGACCTCGATAGGTCCATAGAAGCCCAATAAATTAGGCCAGTTCCAATCCAATGGCCATCATCAATCCAATTTCCTTGAAATGGGCTAATTAAAATCTATGAAGATGGTCAAATCACCACCCTACCAAAATCTTTAATAGGATCATCTCATATAAAAATATTGGCCAAAATGTCCAAAATTCCCCTTTCAATGACAAAAATACCCTAATATTTATTATATGTTGCCATTTAGATCATGCCCCCATTGAACTTAGGGTCCTTGAACATGCCCACAGTAGTTCTTCTTTCTAGAGATGTACATGAG
Organism: Magnolia kwangsiensis; assembly: GCA_037074715.1. Classification (NCBI taxonomy): domain Eukaryota; kingdom Viridiplantae; phylum Streptophyta; class Magnoliopsida; order Magnoliales; family Magnoliaceae; genus Magnolia; species Magnolia kwangsiensis. The sequence goes on along the minus strand of CM073572.1, from coordinate 184,204,242 downwards.
CAGCAAAAGCTCGGTAACTCGCTCGACTCGACTCGACTCGGATCAAAGCTAAGTTCGAACCGAGTTCGCTCGAAATGAGTTCGAGACGAGTTTGATCTTGCCCCAGCTCCACTTGGTTCGACTCGAATACTACTCGAACTCGGTTCGACCCGAATACTACTCGACTTGGTACAGAGTATATATACCATTCTAAAAAGAAAAAAAGAAAAAACCCTACCCCATGCACAAGGGCGTGTATCAAACAAAACACTCCATCTAAGCATGTAAGCTATTTACCCGTAAGCTGAATTCTCTCCTTTGTTGCAGGAAAAACAAGTGGGGCAAAAGCTGCAAAGACTTTACAGCCCTTTTCATCTTTCTAGCAGCGTTTTAAAGATACGACTATTCGAATCCCAAATGCTTATTCAAGCACTGTAACACGAGTTTCACAGACCATAGGAAGAAGAAGACGAAGAAGAAGGAGAACTAACATGCTTATAATCTGGAGTCGTCCTTTTCACAACACGGGTCGAGCTTATAACGTCGACGAGATCCTCTTCTTTTCAAACCACACATGGGTTCTCCTTCCGGGCCTTTTCACAAACACAGAGAAGGCAGAAATGAGAATTGCAAGATGAGTTCACAGTAAGCAAGAACGAAGAACACAAATCCTTCTGTTCTCTTCCATTCTCTTCTGCCGCAATTCCTCCATTCTCCTCTTGTTCTCTTCCATTTTCTTTCTCCCCACTCTCTCCCTCAGCCTTCCTTACTCGCACGGCCGCACCCGAACTCTGCTCCAACTCGGACGAGCCGAGCACGAGCTGCTTTTCCTAGCTCGAAGGCCGAGCCGAGCTCGAGCAGTCCAAGTCGAGCACAAGGTGGGCAAAGCTCGGCTCGGCTCAACTCGTGTACACCTCTACTTCTTTCAGCTTCACTCACCAAACAAAAATCTTAAATTTGCGACCTTGGCCCACCCATTGATTAGGTGGGCCATGAGATTTTCCTTGTGCATGCATGCTCTGAGAAAGGAAAATGGTCAAAAGGGTTTCACACACGTTAACAGGCCTTATCATTTGCACGGTGAATTTTACCAACAAGCCTGGAGGAACAACTTCCCGTGGGCTACACGTGCTAACCTGGCATGTATATGGGGCATCCAAGCAGGTCATCAGGTGAGCCCCATCATGAAGATGAGCTGATTTAAAAATCAGGCCCATCCACTTTCCACCCAGGCCACAAATGTATATTGAATCTGGACCGTCAGCAAGATTTCCAAACAGTACATTAATCTCCCACGTGTGTAGCCCAACTGATGAGTTGATGGGTCGTACTAATTGGGCCCACTTGGCACGTGACTCAGATGCCCCAACCATGTGCCATGTTGGCACGTGTGGACGCGCGTGGTTTTAGCAATGATCTTTGCTTGATTTGGAGGTACCATATTGCCCAGTCATCTTGGAGGCATGGTGTGGCCCACCGAAGCTGTGCATCTCCAAAGGCAGCTAAGCTTTTCTACATGAAAATCTATGGATGCAATGCATCTGACAATCCCTTTTCATTGTCAAAAAAAAATCAATCTACAACTTCCTCGTCTCAATCATTCACTCGATGAATTGGCCACATCGCTTAGATCTTGTGGCACTGAATGTGTGTGGCACCGTTCTGGATGTTTTGTCTTTTGTCGTTTGAACGAACAATCCACGTGTGTGGTACCCGGGCGGACGGGCTTGCGTACTACCCCCGCCCGTCCCTAGCTCCGAACGGACAGTTCTGTGGGTGGGCTTACCGTGATGTATCTACACATCCAAATTGTCTATCCTTTTTCTGAGATTATTTTAAGCCATCGAGACAAAAATGAGGCAGATTCAACGATCAAATGTATCACACCACAGATAACTCTTGCATTTAATGCGACTGCCCTTTAATGTTTTTTGCATTTTAACGCAACCAAGCTTATTATTTGGTGTGGTCTGATTGATCGTTGAATCTATCTTATTTTTGTTTTTCTGCCTTAAAATAATCTAATAAAAGGAATAGACGGCTTGGATGTACAGATACATCACGATGGACCTGCCCACAGAACTGCTGGTTGGAGCTAGGGACGGGCGGGGGTAGTACGCAGTCCGCGTCGGGAGGGGAACATTTCCTATCTGCTCTGTCGACGTGACACGTGTGCATCTTGTGGCGCCGTTACGTGACGTTGGTAAAGACGTGTTTAGGTTGAGCACGGTAACCCTCAGGGATAACCACTCCGAATTTACAGGAGCTTCTCTAGGCTACTCGCTAAGGCCTCGAATCGACGTAGATAATAAGAAGCTAGAAATAATTATAAAAAGTTTGAAATACATTAATTGCTATTAAAAAACGAATTTATAACCTTTTAAATAATGTTACTGGGGAATAGATTTGGACTCAAGCTGCAATTAAAACTCTCAAAAACCATGACTTACTACAAATAATAAACTTACTATTTATGAACTGTCATGATTTCCAACAGTGCTCAAGATTTTCTGCCAAAAATTGTAACGGTCCTATTTAGCTCAATCATGTTATTCTCTTAAAAGTTACAATCAAAATAAGATTTAATAAAAATAGTAAAAATAAAATTAAAATAAAAATTTGACCATCAATATAATGGAATCTTGAAAATTTTGCATGGCAACCCGGCATAGTGGGTTGGGTGGTTAAAGTAGCTTCTCCAACTCAAAATCATATATTGCACATTAAATAACTCGTTTTAATTTTTGACGGTCCGGATTACTTTCACCGTTGATCAGACCTTCTCTAGTCCATCCTGACCATAAAATTCTCCGTGATGTGCTCTACATCATCATGTTTTTTTTGCCACAAATTTGGGCCGTTGGGTTACTTTTGTAATAAAAATGGATAGCTGAATGGTACCACTTATCCACCGTTCACGTAGGCTTATGTACTTATTGCGTTTACACCCTTTTATGAAAAACCCATCCAAAATGGATGATCATAGTGGATATAGCATATCTTAAAGATTACCATGACCAGATAATTTTAACTACGTGATATCAACCGTTGATTTTGGACCACTGATGACCAGTAACTGATGGTTAGGATCCTTCTAGAAGTATGAATTTTCGGATATGCTCCATTGTATATTGGACCCATGATCTGGTTTATCGGTATGCCTCATGCATGGATGAGTCACCATCAAGAGGTGGTGAAGAACGCACATTCTCACCATAACCAGGCGATCTTAACCATCCAATGACAGCTATTGCGTCTGATGCATTAGTATCAAGTCTCGTACTCCACCAGAGTATCAAATAACTCCCTACTTTAGGGTTGCTTTTCTGTGGGGGCCACCGTGACGTACGTATGTATTTTATCCATGCCGTGGATCTGTTTTTCTGGATCATTTTATCGATATCCAAAGCTTAAGTGGACCACACAACTAGAGCTGAGCATCAAGCCGAGTCGGACCAAGTTCAAGTTGACCCGGCTCGATCTTGTTTTGAAATAGGCTTGACTTGAACTCAGCTTGACTCGATCGGTACGAATCCAGCATGCCTAACTTGATCCAAGTCTGACTTTGGCTTGGACTAATCCGGACCAAGTCCAACTCAATCACAAGTACCAAGTCACGTTCAGTCGGCACCGAGTGATGTAAGGTGCAATGAGTATGCACGGTTGAAATCATGACTCAAAACTTAAATTCACTTGCTAGAATCGTAGCCTCTCCATCATCAACTATATGGCATCTTATGTCTGAAGCATTGTATTTGAGTTTTTTTAGTATATATGTATGAGTCAAGTTATGAAACAAGTCAAGTCAATTGGATTTCGATTTAGCCAAGTTGAGTAACTAGGTGACTTGAACTCAAATCAATTTTAAGTTTGGATTGGACAAAGTCAACTCAATTCTGATTGACTCACCAACTCAATCCGAACTGAGTCCGATCTAACGAGTTGGGCGAGTCAAGTCATCTCACACTGAGCTCTACACACAAAAGGAAATAGTTGAGATAGTGATGCCGACCATTGAAACCTTCATAAGGCTCACAGTGATGTTTATTTGTCATCCAACTTATTAATAAGATCACACAAACATGGTTCAAGGGAAACATAAGTATCAGTTTGATCCAAACCTTCTGTGAGCCTTAAGAAGATTTCAACAGTAAGCATTCAATTCACACTGTTTCCTGTGGTGTGGCCTATTTGAACTTTGGATATGCTTCAATTCTGGATTTATACCCTAAAATAAGCTAGAGAAACAGATGAACGGCTAGGATAAGACACACACATAATAGTGGCCCCACAGAGTTTACTCAGTAAGCTACGTCTTGCAGACTGTTTTCCTCCCTTCACATGCATTGCATGTGCCATCTCTCAAACCAATGATTGAACTTTTAGCCCTCTAATTTCCAAATACCAGTGGGAGGTCATGAAAGTAAAGTTGATAGAATCGGAGCAGTGTAAAGCCAATCTCTCCACAGTTCATGCAGCAGGGTCATGATGTCAGCGTCGTCCATTTAGTCGGCCAATCACGATGTCTTATGTTTTAAAATCAGTGTTTGGATTTTCCAATTCACCATCTTCCTTCATTACATCTTTACTGGATGTTTTACCACTAAAAGGTTTTGTTTCTACTTTGAAGGCCACTGATTAGACGACTAGAACCATTCAATCTACATGCACTTTCAATCATTTGCTATCTGCAGTTGGAAAAAAGATAACCCAACCACTCATGATATGAAGAGGTGGCCCTACGTATGCTGGTGTTGTGGGTCCTGTCGTATCATGTCGTTTCTTTATTCTATGAATATAAATAATTATCATGATTAAAGGTGGTGAGAATCTCTGATATTTATACTAGAGCATGAAGAAAATTAGGTAAGGATAAGATCATTATCTTCTTCCATTATGATAAGTCTTGAAAATTAATGTTTAATTGATATGGCTTATATAAGCAAGCTTATTTAAATAATAAATATGTCTAAGTTGACCTAAATTTATTATCCGCACAACTCAAGTAAAGATTTTATGTTAATAATGAACTCTTCAAATTCTAAACTATAAAAAAATTCAAAACTTATTAAAAATACTGTACTTTAATTTAGAATCAAAGTTTTAAAGACAATAATCTTTTAAATATTTTTTTTTTTTTTTTTTTTTTTTGTTTTTAATTTTTAACACACCCACACACTCACGCTGTAGTGGCATTTCACCACCTATGAGTACTTGAACCCTTGGTGTTAAAAGTGTTGTATACTTTAAAAACAATTTTCATTTTCTTCTTCTTCCTTTTAGTAAAATTTAATAGGCAGTAAACTCTATTAATTTGAAAATTGTAGGGGATCATCAAGAGCTTTCTAATGATATCTTACAGTAGCAATTAAGTAATCGATCGTTAGAGCTGGGCATTGGACAGCTCGACTCATTCGACTCGTTTAAACCCGACTTGACTCGAATCGAATGAGTGAATCAATTCGAACCGAGTAGGCTTCGCCCAATCCGAACTCAAACCGAGTTGAGTTCGAGTTATCCAGTAACTCGTCTTGACTCGAACTGAAACTCGATTTGGTCAGACCTGACTCGATCCGAAACCGACTCGACTCGGATTTGTGTGTGTGTGTGTGTGTAAAATTCTAATTTCTAAGTATCTCTAACCCTATACGCCGACCCCGAACCCACCCCACCTCGATCTTAATCTCTCTCTCGCCCTCCCTCATCCTCCTCTTCCAAGCCTAGTAACCACCCACCACCATCACTACCCTCTCTCTCTCTCTACCACCATCACTACCCTCTCTCTCTCTCCCCCCCCCCCTCCCAAACACGGCAGCCACCCACCGCCATCACCACCCTCTCTCTCTCTCTCTCTCTCTCTCTCCATCTGAATTGGTGCCAACTCAAACCGACTCGGTACTTTTGACCGAGTCGGACTCAGTCTGAATTAGTCCATGCCAGACCTGAACTCGAATCGGTTCAAGCGTGCTGGACTCGCTACCAAGTCGAGTCGAGTTTAGGTCAGGCCTATTTTAAAACCGGATCGAGTCAGGTCAACTCTAACTCAGTTTGACTTGACTTGATGCCCAACCAGTTGATCACAAGCTATAGTTGTCAAGAGCCATAGTATGCATTAGGTAGTTTTTACACTAATTCAACTGCTCTTTCTGGATTTCTTTTGCTTGTTTCTACATCACTAACCATGTCAAAATAGCCCTCCTCACCATCCCAAGTATGCCCCTTGACCCATTTTTTGATCATATACACATGCTATAAGCTAGTTTTGAGAAACCACATCTTCTTTCCTAACCAACGGGTCACTTCTTAGGACATCCTAGCCATGCAAAAGAGGGCCCACTCAACGATTATATCACTTGTGAACAAAATGAGGTTGATTCACGTATTGGACAGCCACGCGGTCGAACTTAATAGCCATCCCTCAACAATCAGAAGCATGACTAAATGAACGGATTTACTTGATTTTCACACGAGATGATCATCATGGCATGGCCCATATTCTGCACAAAATAGATGTTTTTCGCATGTGAAACAATGGATGAAAAGCTGGGGCTGATGTGAAAGTTCCCATCCAATGCTCGAATGTGCTTATTTTCCATTAACAATAGGACACAAGTTAACAAGGTAGATAACATGTGACCGAGTCCCATGTTACTGCCAAGGGATCTCCATATGTTGATTCTCATTGATTAGAATCGTTCATTCCATGGGCCCGATATAAATGTCTACAACGATGATTGGACTACTATATGGCCTATATGGGAAAAATATAGAAACCAATGGTCCATATTTAACGATCGTGCACTAAATGATGGACAAATAGGCTTGCCCTAGCAATGAAATGTGCCAACCCTAGATTCAAGACAAGTTATGCATGGACATGACCAAGAATATAAGGTTGGGTCACCAACACATGTACATGACCATTAACATGAATTTCCTATCATTATAAATATATAAGATTTTGTCCCTAGTTCAGTTTACATGGGGAACACGTCTTCTTTGTACATGTATCACATATGAAATTGCTCAAGTTCAAGCATCCTGCATATGCACATGTGCTAGCATTATTTTTTAAGTACTACATGAGGCATATTTATCAGTGAGCATATGTGCCAAAAATGTCACATTTGTCACCATCCATGTGAAGTTCTCTGCATATACTACAAACCAACATTGCACCGATTCTATGATATCGTTTGACAACCTGTGAGAGAATAACCAATCTCAACAAAATAACTTTAAAAGCCTACGTTAATACAATTAATATTGATAACTTGTCTCAACATAACTATGATTGAATTGCTTGAATCGACACTGGCCATTTGGATTTTTTGATCAAGTTATGTTTGATATTCGTTGAACTCTATAGAATATGGAGTAAAATTAGACAATGGCACATGTGGCGACGGTGATATAGATTATGGAATATTTGACACTTATAGCTTAGGTACATATGGACAATGTGTATGTAAGGTATTTAAGATTAATGATGGGACAAGTAATGCAGATAGTGGAACATTTAGGGTGTGTTTGATTTTCAAAACCATCGGTAAATACATTGCAAATGAGTAATAATGATTTCTTTCAGTGATTACAGTATTGTTACTAATGTTTGATTTGACACTTACTTTTTTTTGAAGCAGCAATACGGATAAATTGCTAAATATATGCAGGCCCCATCCTGATATATGTGGCTTATTGAGTATAGTGCTTTGACAAAAAAATGAGGTTGATCCAAAGCACAAGTGGACCACACCATAGGATTTAGAGAATCAAACATGTACCATTAAAAACTTATTGGAGCCGCTGTTTGCTTTGGTGTGGGTCACTGGAGTGTTGGATCTACTTCAATTTTTGGCTCATGCCTCAAAATTTTAGGCTAAAATGGATGGACGAGATAGATACATCATATATATCACGATGGGCCCCACAAATTTAAGTAATTCATTTTGGACCAATTTTCAAAACAAAAATAAAAGTGCATTTTCAAACAGGATGGATTAGTAATAATTAATTATTCACATGAGATTTACATAGAGCCCTTGATGGGTGATCCTTTTGCATAGAATATTATATCTTTATATGCATCAAACTTAAGGTAAGCTTTCCTCAATTTATTTCACTTTTTAAAGACATGCCACCATGCCTAGGGCTATCAACAGCCCAAGCCTGGTCTGGACTTTGAACTCCTTCAGGCTCTGCCTATTCTAAATTTTGATCTTTCGCCCCCATCCTAGTCCATTGATGCCCCCCTGTTCATGCCTGTTCCAATTTGAAAGACGGTAACTTGTTTTCTTCTTGTTCTTGTTCTTGTACCTTTTTATTATTATTATGATTATTTAAAAGAAATTATTATTATTATTATTATTTTTCTTTTCTGTTTTCTACTGTGTTACACAAACCTAATTTGTTCCCGTACACCCTATATTGTACAAAGTTTTCTTCCATGAAAGTCCATTAATGGGGAACGCGGCCGGATTGCCTGTGACACTGACATTACCGGCTGCAACTCATTGATTTGCTACTTGACAGTGCTCTATGGGCCCATCATGATGCTTGTGTTTTATCCACACCATCCACCCATTTTTTTTAACTTATTTTAAGGAATAAGCCTAATAATAAGGTAGACCAAAATTTCAGGTGTCCCGTGCCACAGGAAAGAGTGGTGATTGAATGCCCACCGTTAAAACTTCTTAGGCAAAAGAAAGTTTTGGATCGAGGTGATATTTGTGTTTTCCCTTGATCTAGGCCTTTGTGATCTACTCAACATGTCGGATAGAAAATAAATATTACATTGTGCCCTAGGAAGTTATTAATGGTGGGCATCCAATCACTGTTGTTTTTCTGTGGTGTGGTCCAACTGAGATTCATATGATCTGCCTCATTTTTTGGTTCATACCCTAAAATAATGATCCAAAATAGATGGATGACATGGATAAAACACGTACATCATTGTAGGACCCACATAGTACGATCCACATACATCATTGTAGGACCCACATTGCACCGTGCCACCGGCAGTGTCAGTACGCAATTCTCGTCCATAAATGTGATCTCATGCACGGGAGCAGATTCGGTGTTACCGTGTGGGAACTATATTAATGAATATGTTTCAAATCCATGCCACCCATCTGTATTTACAGATCATTTTAGGACATTTTAAAAAAACAGTAGGCATATCCAAGTCTCCTGTGGAACACACCACTGGAAAAAGTGGTGAATGGCCATTAAAAACTTTCGGTAGGATACAAAGGTTTTGGATCAAGATGATCTTTGTATTTTCTATTCATCCGTGTATGTTTGACCTTGTCAACAGGCTGGATGGCAAATAAACCTTAAATATCTGCTTACATTGGCCCCGAGAAGTTTTTAACGGTGATCGTTCAATCAACACTGCTCTCTCAGGTGTGGTCCACATAAGATTTAGATCTGCATAATGTTTTGGATCAGTTACTAAAATGTGCTGGAAAAACGGATGGACGGAGTGGATGTACAATACATCGTCAAGGTGGCCCCCGCCGTATGGACTATTTTTGGGCAGTACTACATGCTACTGATCCTATTAATAGTATTGCTTTTGTTCCTTTTATATATCATTATCCCAGCCCAAGTGGCCCCTAAATCATATCTAAATCTCTCTCAACTGTGCCGCCAGCCGTTGATTGTGATACACGCATCATAACGAAAAGCTAGTCCAATGGATTCAGTCCACTCCTAATGATGGCATTCTTCTCCATTCCGACATGCCACATCCATACACTCTTTGTTCTCTCCCCACCAAGAGATATTAAGAAATCAGCAATGTAAGTGAGAGCAATGCCCTTTATTTAACTTATAGCCCCTCACACGTGTGGGACATACATGTCTGCTACTTACGTGTGCCACGTATGACACGAGGGAGGCAGATTTGACATTGAGGGAAGAGTAGGGCATGTGGATGTGAGTTAAGGGCCTAAAGTAAAGTCAATGAGGAAATGCTTGGTGTAACCTAGCTGAGTCCCCAACGGCCCTATTCTTCTCTCACCGACCAACATGGCACACGTGTTCGAAATATGGGCCGGTCATTACTTGGGCCGACTGTGAAAAAAAGCTATGTCCCATCATTAGCCGGATTCACTCATCAGGTGGGCCACACTGTTACTAGTAAAATAGATCGTAACAACAAAAATTACCAAAATGCCCTTCTGCCTCAGGGCATCTAGGGATAGGGTGGAGAGGTACTTTAGTGATTCCATTCCAGTTTTCATGCATCAAGAAGGTCCACTGGCGCTCACACGTGCTTTTGCTTCACACGTATATGGTGATGGGTTCACACCATCTAACCCATCCATCAGATACGCCACCTCAAAAATCCTTCAAGACCTAAATTTCAGCCGATCAAAACTGAATTGGGCCACAGAAAGGGAACAAGCTGGGAGGGAACCACCACCCTTTAATTTGACAGGTGGACATCTGCCTCTAAAAACAGCCTAAATTTGGCCTGACTCTTCATGTGGCGAGGATGAAAGGTCTGAATGGCCTGGATTGTATATATACAACACAATAGGCCCCACTCCAATGAACAGTTGGTCTCCCTATAAACATGCTCCATGCGCCATGGTCCACTTGAGTTTTCGATCAGGCTGGTTTTTTGGGGTTGTGGTTTTTGAGGTGATGCATCCAATAGACGGGTTGGATTCAGTTGATACATATCACTGGACCCCACATCTGTCTGCCAGTACCAGTAGAGCGGGTCCTCTATCCACTAGAGCTGTACTCTTCATAGGTCAACCACCCAACATATGCAAACGTAGTAGACAGAGCCATGCAACATAAAGAGTTCCATCTCATGCATTGATTTGTTGGGCGCCCATCGCATAAATGCACATTCATATTTGTACAATTGTAGCATAGTCACCCAAGCGTTACACGTATATCATATGAAAACAATGCTCAAAGTTACAAAAGTACAACCTTTGTTTTTTGTAATGACATGAAAAATCTCATTATCTGTAATCGGATTTAGAGAGTGGATGTTTGGAATGGGAACATCTGTGGTGTTTGAATAGATTCTATATCCAAGCTGAAGTCATAGAAAGAAGTGGCTGCTGAAAGCTTCATGGAAAGAAACTGTCAAAAAAAAAAAAAAAGAACATTAAAATTTAAATATGATAAGTTTTCATTCATCCAAAATTAGCGGTACAAAATTCAAACTCACCTCGACTTGATTTTGTAATGACTGCACGTAATTAATTATCTCATCCAACATTACTGCCATTCCCATATGCTATAAATCCATGAAATCCAATTAGAAAATGAATAGAGGAATCATTTAACTATAATTAAAAAATAAATTAACAAATATATAAAAATGAGAAATCATCTGAGTTAATGGTATAATAGGGATTTTTCTTGGCTTGTTTGGATGGAGAGAATCCAAAACACGGACATGGAAAAACCCTTGAATGGAAAACTATAGAAGGATGAGAGTCTCTATAGATACGTTGAAAGGTCAAAAGTCAAAGGATGAGAGTCTCTAATAACCTTTAAAATCTATACTGTATGTTTTTTTTCTTTTCGGAAGAGATTAATGTCCACAAAATATAAATAATACTTTGGAAAAGGAAATTGAATTCATTATACCATACAACATTATTTGTGATCTTCTCTTTATTATAGTGACTAAAGATAATGTGTTATTCTTACCTTGTAGCAACCAGGAACTAGGTCTTGCAAACACCTCATTCTCTGATTGATTTTCTCTCTTCTTACCTGTCACACATATCAGAAACATACAGCCCAATCACATGATCTTTGAAATTTCTCTGTCACTAATACAACAAACAACTATATTACCAGAATAAACCAAAGAACTTGTCATCAAATACTCAAGAATGTACAAGTGAAGCGTTGTAGCACTGCCCCAAAAGAAAAAATATGAGATGGAACAATAACCACCCATGTGTCATTTGATTAAGGGCAGTTTTGTCATTTCACTTAGCCTTTATTTGCGTGTAAAATTACTAAATTACCCTTTCAGCTAGGCTGTGACTATCAGTAGCTTGGCCTCTCCTTGCTCTCACATGGACCACCTCCTTTGGTTTCTCCTCTTGTTTCTCATTGCATTTACCTCTCTTGCTTCTCCCGAGCCTCTGAAAATTATATATTAAAAACCCACAAAATCAGTCCCTATAAAAACAAGTGAATGATATTTACACCCTACTTTTTTTTATGCATACACCCTGCAAACGTGTCTACTTTTGGTAGAAAAAAGGGGTGTGTGCATCAAAAAATGGGAAGTAAAAATTACCCCCTTGATACAAAGATCAAATAAAAAATACCCACAAGAAAACTGAAATCAAAACACATAAAATCATACGGTTTTTCTTGTAGTTTTATCTCCTTCCTCAAACCCACTATTGGAAACTTGAATAGAAGAACAGCTACCGGAGCTGGTTTTTGAAACCGGTCTGGCCTTCCTCTTCTTACACTCCTGTTTTCCATCTCCCATGCAAGCCATGGACTGAGAAACAAGCATAGAATTCGGATCATGGGATGCGAAAAAACCCGAAAGGTTGTCGCTGCAAGGCGTTGGGAATTCAGGTTGGTGTGGGAACAAAATGTCATTGGAGAAGCCCATCATTGCATGTAGATTGAATGTGGGAGTGTTCGTGACATGGGGATTGAGATCTTCAAATTGGCCTATGCAATCCATGGTTGAATCCATACAAAGGAAAGGGAGAGATAAGGGCTTGAGGAAATCATCTGAGAATTCAGCCATTGATTTTCTTTTGAATTGCAAAGCTTCAAGAAAGCTTATGGGTGTGTTTATATAATGCAAAAGGGGCGTGTTAGCTTCGAAGATCATGTATAGTTGGTTTGGTATAAGGTCTTTGTATTTGTATTTTGGTTCGGTCGGCACCAGTTTGGTAGTCTGCAGGAGTATAAGAGATCTTCGTCTGGGACATGGCCCGGGAATGGCCACTTGATGTAGAGTGGGTTGTGGACAATTTCATGGCCAAGATGGTCTAAAAAAGTCTTGATCGGAGACAGAAGTGATCCAGACCATCAAAACCTTTAAAATGGCATTATCTTGTAAATCGGAATGAATTATCTGGCATGCTATGTATAATTTTAGGGTAGGAAAAGCTACTTTAGCCAACCAATCTTGCCAAACCGGGTTGCCTATGTTAAATTTGTCGGTCAAAAATTCAATTTATTTTTATTTTTACTATTTTTAGTAAATTTTAGTTTAATTGTAACTCTTCCTCCATTGAGCTTTAAGAGTTGGGTCTAACACTTAAAGTGCTTAAAAGAATTAGCAGAACAACATGGTTAAGCCAAATATGATACTTATTATTTTTCACCGAAAACCATGAAGTATAGTAGAAATCATGACCGTCCATAAAATAGTAAGTTACCATTTTAAGAACCTTTAGTTGTAGTTTGATTCCGAAACTACCGCCCCTCCCAGGATTGGCCTTTTATTTCGACCGTCCACTTTAAAGGTTATAAGATGGATCAATGGATCAGCCATTTGGTGGTAACTCTCATCACTGTGTCCCACCAAATGAACGGTTCTGATTACCAACAATGGGCTCATGTAGGATAGATGGATCCTGCAGACTACAATTTCGGATGGTCCCACCAACGTTCTGTTCTCTCCCTTAAAGAACATGTAAGAGGGCCACGTGGCAGTTCCAGCTTCTTTGGCTGTGCTCCCTCTGTGGGCCCCTTGCATGCAAATATATCCAGGAAGATGGCCCCATCAGAGTTTTTGGACTGACTCTGAATTTATAGGTGTCAGATACATTAGGTGAATTCATAGAAAGTTTGCAAGATGGAAATGTTCATGAAAGTGAAAGGCTCGTCAGTATTAGAGAGTCTGCACCACAAGTCTAGAGGCCAGATTCATACAACACTGTTGGAGAGGCTATGCAATAAAAAGCTGTGTGGCCCACCCCTGATGTGCGTGTGGCATCCAGTCCGTTCATTCCAGCCAGCTTATGTCATTGCGTAAGCCCAAAAATCAAGCCAACCAAAAACTCAAGAGAAAAGTGGAATGGGAGGACGACCACCATTGAAACCTTCCCTGGTCCACTGGATATGCTGATGAAGAAATTACAAGAATATATAATGGCTTGAAAACATAGAGTCCATGGGCGTTTTACAAATTTTCTCCTATATATACTCGGCTAGAAACACGGAAATGTACTGACACAGGGTTTTTTCTTAATAAAAACATGTACATATAGCTTCCTCCTCCCTATATAGGAGGCCTTTTACGTATACTCCGATAGGAATCAATCAATAAAGTGTAGTCAATTAAAAAAATACCATAGACCTATTTCAAACAATAGGAATTAACTTGCTAAACTAACAACCAAATGAAATTCAATTCCTCTCTACTATGCATTTGTATACTCTGGTCACAATTATATACATGCTTAGAAAATTGTTCATGACTTAGTTATATGGTATTGGATGGCATGTGCCCTGTGTTAATTCCAAACCTTTGTAGAGTCATACATATCTACATGTAAATATTAAACATGTGTGTAAGATTCAAGCTCTCCATGAGTTTTTCGTTTTTTTTTAAAGCTCTCCATAAGGTTGGAATATAATGCTTAGATGTATGCTTTAAAAATCAAAGAATTTCACTCTTAAGGTCAACCACGACAAAATAAGTTGGCAATTAATTATTATTATTATTATTTTTACTACCCAAATCATTTGTTTTAGTACGTTGGGGACCACTTGAGGAGAAGAATGGTCTGATTTTTGATACCCAATTCACATTGTGACGCATTCACTTACGTGTGAAAAGTGTGGCTTCATATGTAGAGATGAAACCTCTTTTTCAACATGGTAATGAAAAATGGACCGAAATCTTCTACACCCTAGTTCTGGGCCCACCAGTTGTAGATGTAAAATCTCTTATGTCTAAAAGTTCTATTCTTGAGTCTAGACCTTAGGTAAAAATCAGCCAAATCCACTACTTAGGTGGGCTACATGACAGGAAAAATTGAAAAAAAAAAAGAGAGAATGCTAAGAATAGGTTTGTGTGGGGCCTTCATTGTATATCATTCATCAAACTCATTAATTATGTATAACTAACCGAGGTGAAGTGAAGATGCAAAAATCAACCTGACCCATAAATTAGGTAGACCACATCACATGAACTTGGAGGATTTACCGATAATCTTATGTTGTTTTCATTGGTGTGGCTATCAGAGTTTTTTGCTGGCTTGATCTTTTGCATGCACAACTCATATAAGGGTGTTGCAGTGTTTTTATGGGACGGTTTCTTTGAGATGGACCCTCCTTCACCTGCACAGAAAACAATGTCAAGAGAACTCTGGCTAGAGCCGGGGAACCTCCGATGCTTAAGTGAGTTATCAGGTCAATAGCCAAGAGCTTGTCTCGGTTAGTATTGCGTACCTTCTTCTGTTCTAAGCTTCGAGATTTATACAGTTTGCCAATCCTTATCCTCAGAGGATTCTTCTCCTAAGATTGCTCAGGATCCCGAGAATCTCGGGATCCGCTACTCGTATCCCTGGATTTCCGTAAATCAGCATCTGTCCTCATTCCGCCACTCTCCGTCTCGGCTAGATCTCGACCGACTCTGGGGAATCTCGGCCAGGTCGTGACCGACCCTGGGGGAGTCTCGGCCGATACAGGTGGACGGGTTCCTGGCCCTTCCACGGACGGAATAATCTCAATTTCTATCGGTCATTCCTTGGTCCGTGACCGACAGAATAGTGGATCTTATTCTGTTGGTTGAATGACTTTAACACGCTCGACTTTTAGTGGGTTTATGCAGGCGAGGTTATCACTCTGACAAAGCGACTTTAATCGTCCTTGCTTACGCCTCCCGGCCTATCCTCTGTTCTGTCGGTGTTGTCTCGAATTCTTCAGGCAGTGTCAGCGAAGCCGACCTACTCTCATCCGAGTCTCAGAACTTGACCCGAACTTGACACATTTTTTCCCAACAGTGAGCCCCCCTTACTCCTTGTGTCGTCTATGGCAACAAGGAGTACAATTTTATCAGTCGGTTCGCATTAGCATCCGAGACAATGATGAGGCATTTAATGTTCTTTGAGTCATCCCTGGCATGCGACGTTGCGCCTCCCAAGGTCGCACGTGCGGCCAGCCGTCAATTCGCTCCGTCCGCGTATGAAAGGCGGACGCGTGGCCACAATTTCACCGCAGTCAATCAGCGGTCGCCACGTGTCGAACGGGGGAGCCGAGGCGAATGTCGATTCGCTTCTGCCATAATGGCCCGGCCACGTGGCGCGGCTATAAAAGGCCCGGGCGGGAGGACGGTGCGAACTTTGTTTTCGCCCTCCTTCCTTCCGTCTGTGTCTGATTCCGATCGCATTTTCACTTGTTCTTCTCCTCCTCCTCCGCTGTCGCCTCTTTCTCCGTCAATCTTTCCTCGTAGTCTTCGTCGATTCCTTGATGAGTCCTTTCCTCCTTCCTTTATCAGCTTTAATGGCCGCACACGGTTCTCAAAGCCCTCGGGAGGAAATGTCCGTAGATGAGGGTGTGTCCCAACACCTTTGGGACGTTGCAGACCCACCTTCCCTGTTGACGGAGTTCGCCGTCGGAGCTGACGCCGCATTTCGGCTTGTCAGAGAATCTGGTAACCCATCGGCTGAGCGTCCTGCCCAGACCGGTCCATCCAGCGGTGAGACATCTCTGGTGACTCGTCCAGGGAGGCCTAACCCTTGGGTGGATCAGATGGAGGAAGAGGATGGAGAGAGAGAGGATGACTTAATCACGGGCGAAGGAACGGCCGTTCCATACCCCGTGAACCGAACTGCGGAGGCTTCTGGGTCGTCTTCGAGAGGGGAAGGAGACGAGCCCAGCGGTCTCGTTGCCTCCATTCTCAATGAATCTGATTTAAACCGGATCAGGGCTGGTTACCATGTCCCTGATTCGGTCGTCCTTCATCTCCCTCGTCCGGGTGATTTGCCCGACCATCCCCTTGCAAGGATGGTCAATTTTTCAAGTCTCGATGCAGTGTGGCTTGTGCCTGCCACTCCAGCCCATTACCCGTGACTTTCTCTCTCGAGTCAAAATAGCCTCCGGCCAAATTATCCCAAATGCGTGGAGAAACTTATTCGGGTGTACCATGCTTTGGTCTGAGTTAGAGCAACCTTCCCTCACGGTCGACGAGTTCCTCTATCTGTACCAAGTCCGACCAAATCCTAACTTCCCTGGCCTCTACTTTCTGAGCGCGTGAAGAGGCAAGGGGGGATCTCTAATAACCGACCCACCTACTTCGAATAAGTTCTGGAAGGAGAGGTGGTTTTGGGTGTGCGTTCGGTGGGAGTCGGCCGACTCGTGGCCGTACGAGCCTCGAGTATCACGCACGTTCCGTAAAGCAGGTGACTCGGCGCCTCGGCTCGTTGATCTTTCCTTTTCTTACTCTTCGTCTTTATATCCTCTTCCGCTGACCTCGACTCCACAATGTCTTGCAGATATCTCGAAGAGGAGAGGGAAGCTCGAGTCCGGGGCTCTGACTCGGATAAGGGAGCTGAGGAAGCTAGGCGCGACAGAGCGTTCTTGGAAGTTGCTTCTGCAACCTGAGCGTCTTCACCTCGTAGGCTTAGACTCGTTCGTCTCAGGTATTTCGCCTTCCTTATATTTGTCTTTTTAGTTTTCTATTTGCTCTCTCAATCTTATTACTCGTCCTTGCAGACCTCCCTGAAGCTCGCCCTATTCTGAGACCTGCGCTCGAGAGCATGGCCGAGCCTCGCCCCGCCTTGAAGCCTCTTTCCAAAGTGAAGGCCCCCCCAAGATCGGCTCTGTTGTCCGGGTCTCGACCCTCAAAGCAGCAGAAGACCACGGGCAAGGGGAAGGAAACGGTCACTCCATCTGCTGTTGCGCCCGCCGTTCCCCAGGTGGTCGTCCTTTCCGACCCTGACGAGAGGGCCGAGGAAGCGGAGCCGACCCATCCAATGACTCAGGTGACACCTGAGTCGGGGCCTGTTGCTGAGGAGGTCTCAGGGCCGAGGGAGGCCCCGCGCGAAGAATCCCCGAGAAGGGAGATGACTCAACAGGAGTCCCCCTTCACGAAGATCATTGCGGGGATGGTCCCTTGGGCGCTTGCCCACGGGAGCGAGAGAGACTTTGCCAACTATTACAACGCCCCGACGGCTCAGACCCTCGGGCATGCAGCGAGGCTGTTTTTTGAGGTAAACTTTTCTCCAATCTTGTGTCACTCTCTGGCTAAATTTTTCAGCACAGCTCACCGTCTCTCTATTGCAGCTGGCTCCTTGTCTCGTTAAAACAAGCTCGGAGCTGACCGCCTCCCAGAAGCTCGCATCCGAGGCGGAGACTGCGAAGAAGGTCGCGGCCGAGGCTGAGGGCCGTAGAGAGATTGCTGAGAGCCGGATTGGCATCATGACCGGCGATCTTTCTATCGCTCGGAAGATGGCCGCGGACACCCGTGCAGCTCTCGAAGGAGTCAAGGCCGACTATGCTCGTTTGACTTCGCTCCTTCAAGAGGCCGAGGAGAGGGAGCGACGTCTTCTCCGAGTTCACGGCGAGTGCGAGGGTGCCCTTGCTCGCGCGAAGGCCGAGGCCGCCGGCCTTGTTCGAGAAGCTCAGGAAGAAACGCGCCGAGCCAAAGAGGAGCGAGATCGAGCCGTGGACGCCTTCCTCGAATCTACCGAGTTTGAGGAGGAGAGGGACCATCTTTATCAAGGTGGTTACAAAGCCTGCGTCTTGGAGATGAGGGCGGCCTTCCCTGATCTCGATCTCTCCGCCTTCGAAGTCGACAGTCCGACCGCCGAGGCTGCCGAGGGCGAGGCCGCTGAAGGAGATGCTGCTGCTGACGAAGCCGGTCCTTCGGGCGTCGCATAGGATTCGAATTCTGACTGAACGGGATAGTCAGACAATGTACTTTTCTCTTTGTGATTTTTTTTTGTTACTGACCCGACATTGGGTTCTTATATGAAATAGAACTTTTATTGAGTCGACTTCAATTACAGCATTTTTAGTTCTATCTTACGGGTAATAAGTCTTGAGATGCTCGGCGTTCCAAGGATGAGGCAACTGCTGCCCGTTCAGGTCTTCCAGCCGGTAGGTTCCTGGTCGGATGGTGCATGAGACGACATAGGGGCCTTCCCAATTCGGCCCTAATGTACCCGACCCAATTTTCTTAGTGTTTGGGAAGGTCCTTCGGAGGACCATGTCCCCGGTTTGGAATCGTCGGACTTTAACTCGGCGATTGTAAAACCGAGATACCTGTCTTTGTCGGGCCATCATCTTTAATCGAGCACTTTCTCTTCTTTCTTCCAACGAATCAAGTGCGAATGAGAGGAGTTCACCATTTTCTTGTCCATTATACAAGTTGACTCGGGCTGAACCAATACCGATCTCAACCGGTGCGACTGCTTTCGCACCGTAACATAGAGAAAAGGGGGTTTCTCCCGTCGCGGTCCGTGCTTAGTCCGATAGGCCCACAGTATATTCAAAAATTCTTCGGCCCACGCTCCCTTTGCTTCGTCGAGTCTCGCCCGGAGATGCTGCTTTATGACTTTGTTGACCGTCTCGACTTGTCCGTTCGTCTGAGGGTGATGAGGCGAGGCGTACACGTTACGAATCCCGAGGTTACTACACATCTCTCGAAATTATTTATTGTCAAACTGCCTTCCATTGTCGGTCACTATCGTCCGAGGTATCCCGAACCGACATATAATATTCTTCCAAACGAAACTCGTGACCCTTTGCTCGGTAATTTTCGCCAATGGTTCTTCTTCAGCCCACTTCGTGAAATAGTCCACCGCAACCACGATAAATTTAGTCTGACCCTTCCCCAATGGAAAGGGCCCGATTATGTCTATCCCCCACTGTGCGAAGGGCCATGGTCCCGACATCGGAGTCAGCTCCTCGGGGGGTTGTCTCGGGATCACTGTGAACCGCTGACACTTGTCGCATCTTTGGACGAATCGTTTGGAGTCATGCTGTATAGTCGGCCAGTAATATCCCTGCCGCAACACTTTGTTGGCGAGCGAGCGTCCTCCTGAATGATTTCCACATATCCCTTCGTGTATCTCTCGTAAGATATAGTCGGCTTCTTGGGAGTCGACGCAGCTTAGTAGAGGAGCATGAAAGCCTTTTTTTATACAGAATCCCATTCAAGATAGTGTAACGTGAGGCTCAAACTTTTAACCGCCGTGCCTCGGCGCGATCTTCTGGCAGTTCACCATTGTTTAGGTAGCGGACGAGTGGGTTGAACCAAGCAGTCGCTGGATCGATGAAAAATAGGGCCGAGACTGTCGGCTCATTCGGCTCATTTACGCTTGGTTTAGAGACATGTTCAATCGGAACCGACCGAGGTATGTCTTTCTCATCTGCTGAGGCAAGCTTTGCTAATAGGTCGGCTTTGGCGTTGTCGTTTCTGGGTATTCGAATTACTTCACACTTCTGGAATCCGCCGATCAATTCTTTAGCCTTTTCCATGTACGCCTTTAGCTGCTCTTTTCGAGTTTGATAAATACCGGAAACTTGGTTAATAACCAATTATGAGTCGCTGAAGACGTTCAAATAGGTCACGCCCAGACTTGCGGCGAGTTTAAGGCCTAATAATAAGGCTTCGTATTCTGCTGTATTGTTGGACGCTTGGAAGCCGAGTCACAAGGCATATTGCATACAGGTTTGGTCGGGAGTTTCTAGCACTACTCCTGCCCCGCTTGCCTTCGAGTTGGATGATCCGTCGACAAATAGCTTCCAGGGTGTCGGCCCGAGAGAGGAGGAAGCTTCAGGTACATTAATTCCCTCTGGTTCGGGCATACTATCGGGATTAGGAACCACTTCGACAAGGAAGTCGGCGACGGCCTGCCCTTTTAAAGCCGCCCTGGGCCCATAATGTATGTCAAATTCGCTTAATTCGACTGCCCACTTTGTAAGTGGGCCAGAGGCTTCCGGCTTTTGAAGAATCTGGCGGAGTGGTAAGTCGGTCACAACGACAATGGTGTGGGCCTGAAAGTATGGCCGAAGGCATCGTGATGAAACGACAAGAGTGAAGGCTACTTTCTCAAGCTAAGGATACCTCGTCTCTACTGGTAGCAAGGCTTTGCTAACGTAGTAGACTGGCAGTTGTTTCCCTTGATTCTATCGTATTAATGCTGAGCTTACTGCGGCTTCAGATACGGCCAAATACAATAACAACACTTCACCAGGCTCGGGCTTAGATAGCAGCGGTGGGGATCCGAGGTAAACCTTTAGATCTTGAAACGCTTTCTCACATTCGTCCGTCCACTCCATTGTCTGTCGTCCCTTCAATTACTTGAAGAACGGGAGACACTTGTCTGTGGCTCGGGAAAGGAAGCGATTGAGCGCGGCCACTCTTCCTGTTAACCTTTGAACATCTTTGATTGTTTTAGGAGATTCCATTTCGAGTAAGGCTTTGATTTTCTCGGGATTCGCTTCGATTCCTCACTGACTAACGAGGAAACCGAGGAATTTTCCCGAGCTCACGCCAAATGCGCACTTGCTAGGGTTCAGCTTCATTTTATATTTACGCAGAGTCAAAAACATTTCTTCCAAGTCCTTCTCGTGGTCGGACGCCCGTTTACTTTTGACGAGCATATCATCAATATAAACTTTCATCGTTCGGCCTATTTGCCAAGCGAACATTTTGTTCACTAACCGCTGATATGTTGCTCCGGCATTCTTTAACCCAAACGGCATCACTCGGTAACAGTAAAGGCCTTTGTCGGTGACAAAGGCGGTTTTCGATTTATCATTCTCGTGCATTACAATTTGATTATAGCCTGAATAGGCATCCTTAAAGCTTAGCAGTTCATGACCCGCGGTACTATCAACCAGCTGATCGATGCGAGGAAGAGGGAAGCTATCTTTGGGGCAGGCTTTGTTTAGATCCATATAGTCTATACAGACTCGCCACTTCCCATTGGCTTTCTTTACGAGTACGACACTAGCTATCCATTCCGGATAGTATATCTCTTCGATGACTTTGGCTTTAAGAAGCATGCCGACTTCCTCTCCAATGATAGCGTACCTTTCCGGGCCGAGAGGGCGACGTTTCTGTCGGATGGGCCTGTAGGTTGGGTCGATGTTGAGTCGGTGTGTTATGACCGAGGAATCGATCCCAAGCATGTCTTCATGACTCCAGGCGAAGATATCGGCATACCGTCGAAGCAAAGTGATTATCCGTTCTCTAAGAGGCTGGCTCAAGGATGAGTTGATTCAGACTACTTTTGAAACGTTCGTCTCGGTTAATGGCACCGAGATGAGTTCTTCCATCGGTTCTCCCCGCTCGTGCGATCCGATACGGGGGTCCAGTGATTCAATCATCGAAATCTCAGCCGCGACCTTTACCGCGATGGCGTAGCACTTCCGAGACTCTTGCTGATCTCCTTTCACTATTCCTACTCCCGACTCGGTCGGGAATTTCATGGAAAGGTGGTAGGTAAACACCACAGTTTGAAGGAGGCTGAGGGACAGTCGGCCGAGGATGGCGTTATACACTGATGGTCGGTCCACGACCAGGAAGTCGACCATCACGGTCCTTTGATGGGGCGCGGTTCCCGCGGTGAGCGGCAACGAGACGATTCCCTCTAGGAGTACCTGTCCGCCCGAGAACCCGATGAGCGGGGTTCAGACAGGTCGTAGTAATGACCGACCTATCCCCATTTTATCGAATGCTTGGGCGAATAGGACGTCCGCTGATGATCCTGTATCCACCAGTATTCGGAACACTTTTCTATTCGCGATGGTGAGGGTGACTACGAGCGCATCATCGTGAGGATGATGAATGCCTCGAGCATCTTCTTCAATGAACGAGATACAATATTTCTCTCATTTTTTCTCCTTGGGAGCCCGAGATAGCAGGAGAGCCTCGGACTCGGGGTGATCGAGGCTTCTAGCGTGGTTCCTTCGGGTGTTATTTGAGTCCCCGCCGCCTTGATGACCCCCGACGATTGTTCGAATTTCTTCTTGGGGCCGCTCTTCACTCGGTCCCGCGGCGACGCCGGTCCCTACTGTATGTTCTCTTAGCCGGCCCCCTTTAATCAGCCGCTCAATCTCGTCCTTCAAGTGATAACAGTCACTCGTGTTGTGACCGTGGTCACGATGGTAGTGGCAATATTTGTTCTTGTTCCAACGATCAAGATTCCCTCGCATTTTTCGAGGCCAGTTGACGAAGCCTTCGGTCCTGATCTCTATTAGTACTTGTTCAGGAGATTTGTTCAGGGGGTGTATGTAGAGAATTTTCTGTCTAGTCGCTTTCCTGGCCTGCTGTCGTCTCGCCCCCGGTCGTCTTTTCGCTTTTTTCCTCCGGCCGAGTCGGCTTCTTTTTTGGCCGACTCTTTTGCCGATGGTTTCGTATTCTGAATTTTCTCTCTTAGGAGTCGCGTTTCTTCCGCATCGGCGTATTTGTCCGACCGAACCATAAACTCGCCCAGAGTATCAGGCAGGTTTTTGTCCAGTGACGCCAAGAAAGGCTTGCCTCTAACTCCCTGCATGAGAGCGTTTAAAGCTGTCTCCTCAGAATGCTTTCGAACTTACAGGGACTCGAAATTGAAGCATTTAATGTAGTCTTTTAGTAGTTCTCCTTCCCTCTGAACTATGTTGTTCAGATGCGCGGGAGGCTTCAGTTTCTTTTTCCCGCCAATGAAATTGCTGAAGAAGGCGTCACTGAGTTCAGCGAACGACTTTATCGACCTGGGTTTCAATTGCTTAAACCAAAGTCGGCCTACGTCCGTCATGGTCAGAGAAAACGCTCGGCACATAACAGCGTCCGAGGCGTCGTGCAATTACATGTAAGTCCTGAAGCATTCAAGATGCTCTGTCGGATCGGTCTTTCCGAAAAAAGGAGTTATCTGGGATAAGCGGAACCTTTCTGACAACCGGGCCCGCATTACCTCATCCACGAATGGAGAAGCTTTTTCTTCGTGTTTGGTCGGATCTGAGTTCCGACCGTACTTTATATCCGCCATTTTCTTTGCCATCTTCTCTCGGACCTCATTCTTGAAGTCTTGTATGTCAGCCTTCCAGGGTTCGGCGCTCTCTGCCGTTTCTTCAGCGTCTGCACGTAGCCGACTGCGCCTCCTCTGATCTATTCTATGCCTCAGATCAGAGGGAGGAAAAATGACTGTTGTTGAACGGGCAGGCGCTGGATGACTTGGTTCTCGAGGCTGACTCGGTCGTCTAGGCGACTGTGGCGCGGGAGGCTGCGCCACAGACGCTGGTGGATGAGCTTGTGCCGACTTCTGGCGCTGCATCTGCTGGTTGCACAGTTGTTCCAGCATATGTTTCATGACAGCCATCTCGGAACGCATTTCTTGAACCTCGCGATCCAGGTATACGTTCCCTTGATTGGGCTGGCTTGCAGTCGCAGGCGGTGCTGCCGGGGGAGCTCCCTGAGGTAGGCTAGCAGCGGCCTCCCCAGCTTCATCTGGGTCCGTCCTTCTTGTTCTTGCCATTCGAATGGTTGGAGAAAATGGCTTTTTGTCTGGTTCCCACAGACGGCGCCAAACTGTTACAGTGTTTTTATGGGACGGTTTCTTTGAGACGGACCCTCCTTCACCTGCACAGAAAACAATGTCAAGGGAACCCTGGCTAGAGCCGGGGAACCTCCGATGCTTAAGTGAGTTATCGGGTCAATAGCCAAGAGCTTGTCTCGGTTAGTATTGCGTACCTTCTTCTGTTCCAAGCTTCGAGATTTATACAGTTTGCCAATCCTTATCCTCAGAGGATTCTTCTCCTGGGATTGCTCAGGATCTTGAGAATCTCGGGATCCGCTACCCGTATCCCTGGATTTCCGTAAATCAGCATCTGTCCTCATTCCGCCACTCTCCGTCTCGGCTAGATCTCGACCGACTCTGGAGAATCTCGGCCAGGTCGTGACCGACCCTGGGGGAGTCTCGGCCAACACAGGAGGACGGGTTCTTGGCCCTTCCACGGACGGAATAATCTCGGTTTCTATCGTTCATTCCTTGGTCCGTGACCGACAGAATCAACTCCTCGAGTGGACCTTATTCTGTCGGTTGAATGGCTTTAACACGCTCGGCTTTTAGTGGGTTTATACAGGCGAGGTTATCACTCTGACAGAGCGACTTTAATCGTCCTTGCTTACGCCTCTCGGCTTATCCTCTGTTCTGTCGGTGTTGTCTCGGATTCTTCAGGCAGTGTCAGCGAAGCCGACCTACTCTCATCTGAGTCTCAGAACTTGACCCGAGCTTGACACATTTTTCCCCAACAAAGGGTATGATCACCTGGTGGATAGGGTTATTCACATATACAACATGGGGGGCCCCATATAGCATCGGTGGTTCAAATACTTCCCCATGAAATTGCACATGAAGGAGAAGGGGGAAAAAAAAAATCATGAGAGGTTTTGGTGGGGGAGAGAGATAACGGTAGGGCGAGAAATGATGCTTTTTTTTTGGGGGGGGGGGGGGGGGGGGAAGATGATTGTATTTCATAAAAGAGAAATTTACAGGGCCTTCATGCGGGCCTCACAAAAAGGATGATGCCTCACCTATCATATAGGGAGCATGAGCTAAATTCCTCTCAAGTATCCTAAGCCTACTCTATCCAAAAAGAGAAGGCCTCTAGCAATATCCGGGAGATTGGACTCGGCTAAAAATGTGGAAGTGGCTTGCAAGGCATTGCCTCTCTTAGCCAGATGGTCGGCTACCACATTCACCTCCCTAGGAGGATGTGAAAATGAAATGTGTAAGCAACCACATAAAGCTCTCACCCTCGCGTGCCAATATCGCAGGTACCACGCTCCATTAGAGTTAGCAGACATGATCTGAATAGTTGATTTGGAGTCGCTCTCCACCTCGATCCTAGAAAAACCCAAATCAGTACATCTCGACAGACCTTCCAAAATGGCCCGAAGCTCGGCTCGAGAGCTTGAGCCATTGCCATAATTCGACGAGAAGGCAAAAATAAATTTGCCTGCCCAGTCTCTACCAAGTCCACCTCCGCCCGATGACCCTGGGTTACCTAGCGTTGACCCGTCGATGTTGATCTTGATCCAGCCTCTCCTGGGCCTCAGCCATTTAACCACATGAGGGGAGGGAAGCATGGAAGGAGTGATAATACGTAGCTACACGAGGAGCGAAGAAGAGAGCCGATTGAGGGACGAATGGAGGGGGAGCGAAGGGCCGATTATCTCAATCCAGCGGCGGATCCTAGAGATAACCAAATTAGAAGAGAACACGGTGTCGTGAAACTTTGTCCTATTCCTCTCCACCCAAATCTCCTAAAAAATGAATGGAGGAAGGAAGACGTGCAGCGGAAGCAGACGATCATGCGAAGAGGTGGGGCCTTACCACGAGATAGCTCTCCCCAAAGCTGACCTCTGGGAGGTGGTGACGAGCATGAAGAAGGGGTGGAAATGACCCCAAACATGTCTAGCTGCAGTCCCCTCTGAGAAGAGATGGTCCAGTGACTTGGCGTTGGGTTTATGGGGTGCTGGGCAACAGACGCACTTGGATACGATGGTGATGCCCTTAGCTTGGATCTTAACGTCCACTGAAACTGCCTTATGAATGATTTTCCAACAGAAAAGTGAGATTTTGGGAGGAATTTGGGGGTGCCATTGTAACGCCCTGAAAATCAGAGGTTGCGCATACGCTCAACTCCCGAGTTTCCGAGAGTCACTTATAACCGATTTCATTATTAAGCATTTAATCTGGTTTAATTGTGCAATGTGGAATTTTTAAAAATCATGGAACACAACAACAGGTCCGCAGAAATGAAAGAGATCTAACATACGTATATGTATATGTCCAAAAGAATAAGGAGATTGCACATGGCGTCACCCATCAAAATCATAAAAGAATGTATATGTCCAAAAAAAATATAAGGCTGAGCCCAAACTCAGCGATCCAAACCCGCCACTCAAGCTGGCGGAGAACCATCCATCAGATGGAAATATGACAGCTCCTCGTCTTCGAGAGTAGCATCGCCATGCTCCCCCTGCTCCGCATCCTCTGCATATATGAGAGAGTCTGGTTGGTGTTTTAAAACACCATCCCAGAGTGGGAGTGAGTGATCAACTCAGTGGGTGCTATTAGTCTTAAGTTACAACAGACATCAATTATAATATGAATTTAATGAAATACAGTCAATCATCAATTCCTAGCAACTCTTATTTAAATGCATATATACGGAATGATATGACGCATGCCCTACCTCGACGCTCCCTCGAGCGACTCCATCTAACGATCGCATATGTCAACACTCCCTTAGAGCGACCTCAACTTTCGAGTCGCCATCCTAACTAATGCGATGCAATACGATCGTATTAGCGGAGTTATTAAACAAGTCCAGTCATCCAGTAGATTTGGAGAGTTTGATACACCTCACAAATCAAATGCCCTGAACTAGTTGCGAGGCCATAACCGCCCAACGTGTGAGGCCAAGACGCCGTGATCCTTGATCCCGTCGGGTTCCCCATCCCCTACTTCAAGCACATAGGGAGTGCTGAGAACTGGAATCGCTCGCGGTCACTACGGGGAGGTGTGTCACCCCAGTGTAAGCCGACAGCTCGGACACAGTGTCCCATTCCACCATGCCCGGCTCACGAGGCAGTGGATCGACTTCAAGTGGTTATTGGGGGGCTGCAACGGTGGTAGAGTGTTCCAGGTTCCAAACATGTGTGAGAAAATATGGTTAACAATCAGGATTGGTAGTAAGTAAGCCAGACGGCATGAGTCAGGTGAGCACGTGACGAGCGACATCGGGTACAAGAGACCCATGTAGTCGAACTACTGCCGTCCATACGCACCCCCCCAATTCGCAGGTTTAGCCTTAGGATAGTCCAACAGTGGGACTACCGTCTCATCTTGAGTTCCTGCTCAATCAAAGGTTGATGATAATTCATAGCATGCCAACATCAAGGTTATCAACTAGTCTACGGTAGCATGTTGCATACATTCTATCATACAGTTCAAACATTCCTAACAAACATGTTACATTAGCATGAGCAAGGTATGTGTAAGTCATATGGATTAGTGAGGAAGTGAAACACTTCCTACATTTCAAGGAATGAAAGTGCACAAGGGTAAAGCATCATACATGTCATAAGCAACAACATATGTGAAGATCATGCAACACATGAGTATGCAATCATCCATTACAACTTAAGCATGTGAGCGGCACAAATAACATCATAAGAATAATACACAACATACAATTTCATCCATCTCCAAACAAAGATTTTATAAGTGTCTCACCCAAGCAAGCAAAATCATTAGATTCATGGTATAAGTGGTGCTAGGCCACCTAAGATTAATAGTCCTCACCCTCAGGTTCGATGGGGGCTTGGAAGCGACCTAGAAATGGGGGTTTCGAGTGTTGACCTGCCAGAATTCCTAAAATAAGATTTTGCATGTAAGGGATCCATGCCATTTCCTCTTCATAACAAGGGTTTCAAGAGGAGAAGAGTAAGAGAACTCACCTAGATGGCCCACGGACGAATTTGGGGTTGCGTAGAGAGTTTCCTTCGGAGAAGGGGTAAGAAGTTGAAAGGGTTGATGCCCTTGGCCCCACCTTGATTGAGAGTCCACCTTGCTCACTTTCACCCCTCCCTTTCTCTCTTTACTCTTCTCGGTTGTTGGAGAATGGTGGGAGCTACAAAAAGGGAGAGCTTATCGTTAGAAGGTGGTGAAAGTTATGGGAGAGAGAGAGAGAGAGAGAGAGAGAGAGAGAGAGAGAGAGAGAGAGAGAGATGGGTTGTTGTTAGAGAATGAGGATTATGAGAAAGAGCTAGGGTTTATTCTCTAGAGTTAGGCCCCTTGGCCTTATGTTTCCATAATTTCGTGGTGGCCCCAACATTCCTATGGCCACCAAAATTGGGTGTGTATGTGTCTCATGGCCTAACAAGGGTTCATACAAAGTTTGGGATCTAACGGATAAACGACTATGAGATTTGATCAGACGGTCCCGATCTCTAAGCGACCCAGTGGAGCCTATCCCGGTGATTGAAGAGGTTCTGGTGGTCCCCTGGCCATGAAATTTGTAGGGTAGGTGATCCATGGCCCGATGAAGGATCATGAAAATTTTGAGAGCGATCGGATATGGGGTTTGGTCACACGGGTCTGATTTGTGATCAACGGTCATCGCGACACGATCTGGACCCAGATTTTGTGGACGAGTGAAGGACACCACATTAGACCTTCACCGAAAATTTGGAAGGAATCCGACGGCTAATACGCGTGGAATCCCCACTCCCTTGACAAGTGCCAGATTTCTAATATGGCCTTTTGTGGGTTGACCAATGTTGTAGGAACGGCTTGGATAATTAGTTTCTGGGTGTCTAATGAGTCTGTGGTCCGCGATGGACTACAAGCCCAGTGAGATCTAGTGTTCCCTAAAGTTTTGTAATTTTCTGACCTTCCTGCGTCGCGGTATGGCCCGCACGGGCTGTTGCTAAGTATAAACGATCATCTGCCTTGGCGGCCCGCATTAGGTCCTAACATGACCCGTTTGGTCTACTCTGTTGTATTAATCCTAGATTAATTTACGGGTGGTACCTCACCACAAGTAATCTAAACGAATGGTCTTACGACAAATCCTACGTAGACACCCTAGGACATTGTGCTGGTTATATGAGACGTTACAATCTACCCCCCTTACAAATGAATTTCGTCCTCAAAATTTGTACCTGTTCGTATTGCTGAAGTAGGGTTAGGTAATGTTTGCAGACTTCAGCTTCTGTCTCCCAAGTGGCCTCTTCTTCATCGTGATGTGTCCATAGTACCTTGACCAATGGGATGACCTTGTTGCGTAGGACCTGCTCCTTCCTATCTAGTATTTTTGTGGGTCAGAGAATGTACGTGGCATTTTCTTTGAGCTTCACGTTCTCCCACTTAATGATATGCGAAGGATCGTGTCACGCCCCAAACTCGAAAATCGGGCTCACAAAATTCTCGATCGCCGAATTCGGTGCCGACAGCCTCCGTAGAACCCCATTCTCGGCTCCTAGCTCCCATTTGCCAGGTTCCGATCCTGGGATGCTAGAGGAGGATTTTAAATGTCAGTTTGATTCGTAATAAGCATAACCAAAGGCATAATCCACAAACAACAACCAAGTACTCCATTACATTTCCACTATGATAAAAAACTTTACAAGTACAATGAACATAAAGGGAAATACAACGATAAAGAATAAAAACTCCAAAACGCTCTACAACGTGCTCCTGCCTCAGCGCTGCTGCGATCCAACGTCACTTACATGCAACGGTCGTGCATAAGCTTACAGAAAGCTTAGAGGGTGGTGAAAGTGTGTGCGCAAGGTAGTAATATGATTAGGAAATGTCAGAATAATGCGGAATATGCAGATGGAACGATAAGATCATGAGCCGTACCAAGGCTATGCAATGCAAGACATGAATGGTACCGGCCATCCCAAGGCCATGCTATATGTAATGCAACTCAAGCATACAGATCCTCATCTATGTCTATACATCAATATAGCTCAAATATGGGATATCACCGGGGTCTAGTACACTCTAAACCAGACTGCCGCCACATCGCGCGTAATGAGGTAAGTGGAAGAGACCTCACTATCCGTCTGCCAATATTGGGCGCGACTCGTCGATAGCGGACCCATTCCTCGAGCTGGTCAAACTCAGCATAGCATTGCCCCCTACACTCGGACGGGTAAGGCCGTACCCCCTTCCAACCGACCACAACATAGTGGAGAGTATAACCGTCTGGTAATCGGTACTCAACTCTCATCTACCCACTCGATCTAGACGTTGGAGCAACCTCTTGGTACCATAAGGGTTTAGGAACTTTCACCCAAGGAAATCTATAGTACCCCATGTAGAACAAGATTTTCGATATCCAATCCTGCCAACCACGATGCGTCTGTGGAAGCTACGGCCCTTATGTCGCTAGGGCATACAATATCCATGTCACACAAATGCGAAATACATGATTCACGCTATCCAGTTATGTAACAAATCCTGCGCATATCGTGCGCTCATGTAGGGCAACACTGCCTAACCAGGAGCCCATAAACAACCTGCCCGAAGGCATATGCTATGATCAGTCAATCCTCATATCAAGCATGCATATGATGCGTATGATCATGAGTCATGAAACTATACTAAACATGTATATGAGTGATGAACCATTCTTACAATGCAGATGGGCCTGGACGGCCTATACACAATAAGTACGGCCCAGTAATGGGCCCTAAGGAGAGTCGTAATGTGGACATCCAACCAGCATCACACTCGCAATGTGGACGTCAAACCAACATTGCCCTTAAGGCACGATCGCCGTAAACATTGCTAGTTAGTCTGTATGGAAATTACACATTGAAATGGACCGTAGGTTCCTCCCATTGGGCCTTACATGTATATCAAATGGGTCATATCTTATGAGCCTTTTATTTATCAGATGGGCCACATAAATGGGTCACACCAATGGGTCTTATGTGCATTGCAATGGGTCAAAACCCGTGGGCCTTGGATTGCATCAAATGAGCTTAACTCATGGGTCGAATGGGTCCCACCAATTGAATCCCATATGAACGCCAAATGGGCCTCAACCCTTAGGCATTATATGAGTTCAATGGGCCTAAACCCCTAGGCCTTATGGTACATCAAATGGGCCTAAACCCGTAGGCCTTGTATAAACCAGATGGGCCTAAATCCATAGGCCTTACATAAATCAGATGGGCCTAAACCCATAGGCCTTAAACAAATCAAATGGGCTTGATCCCATGGGCTCTAAATTACCTCAAATGGGTCCAATCCCATGAGCTTTGGAACACATCAAATTGGTCCAATCCCATGGGACTTGGGATATATCAAATGGGCCTAGTCCCATGGTCTTGAAACGTATTTAGTATGCCTAAACCCGTAGGCCTTAGATATCAAGTGGGCCTAAGCCCATAGGCCTTATATCCATCAAATGGGCCTAACCCATAGGCCTTTCATGAATCAAATGGGTCTGGACCCAAGGGCCTTGGGATATATCAAATAGTCCAATCCCATGGGTCTTACGTCCACATCAAAGTGGGCCCCAAATAAATGTCACAAATACATTAAGATGAGCCTCAAATCATGCTAAGATGGGGTCCACTTGGACTGTGGATCTGGCTCATACTTTGACTCACTCCATAAAATGATCTTTAAAGTGGACGGCCAGATTAGATGTAGCACCTGTATCAATGGTGGGGGCCCACATGAAGACCCACCATCATGTATGTAACATGAAATCTACAAATGTTATATATATATATATATATATATATATATATATATATATATATATATATATATATATATATATATATATATACACCCACTGCATGCACTCATGCTGCACGCGACACGCACACCACACTCACGTTGTATGCACACACGCATGCACGCTCACACGCACGCACGCCCAAAGGCTCCACAAACTTCACCCTGGGCTCCACCGTCCGCTGGACGGTGGAGATAAAACGCATACATCATTGTGGGTCCCATGTGGGGCCCACTGAAATGTCTATTCTCCATCCAAGCCGTTCATAAGATCACTCGGGCGTGGTTGAAGGGAAAACATAAATTCCAGCTTGATCCAACATGTTTGTAGGCCCCAGAAAGAGCTTCAAGGGTAGATGTTCATTCACACTGTTTCCTATGGTGTGGGCCACCTGACTATTGGATGGGGCTGGAATTCAGAGGGGACCCACTACTAGGGGTGGCCCACCTCGTGGGCGGCTTAGATAGCAAATAAGCATCACGGTGGGGCTCACATGCAGGGCCGTGGGCCCCTCACGCTCGCCCGCTTAACGCGGCCGTGCGCTGCTGCACGTCGCTGCACATGTCAGATAGAGGCAAAGCCTCTAGTTTTAGCAAAACTTGGGAAAACTAAATTTTTGAGATTTTTCGCGCATAGGACCCACATTTCATAGATCCACTCCGTCCATTATGATCAGTGGCTCAAAACAGACCTAATGAGTCAAGAGTTTGAATTTTTTTGTGATTAGAAAATGAAATAAAATCAGAAAAGGATCCTTGGAGGGTAATGATGCATTCTTCGATGCTATGGCCTGCCAGATCTTCCAATCAGCCCCAAACTCCTACCCAACGGCTAAAATACCATAGGTAAGAGGATGGACGGCTTGGATTGCCTAAATACATCACAGTGGGGCCTAAGCAAGTGGACCACCAAAGTCCACCTTTACCTCCTTCCTTTTCTTCTTTCCTTTGAAACGTCCAGCGTCCCAGACGCTGGACGGTTTATTATTATTATTTTTTTTGATAATGGTGGGCCCTGATGAAGTGGGCCACCACTGATGGGTGGCATGGGAACAACGTCTAAGGTGGGCCCCACTTGAATGAAAATAAATACCTCAAGGTGGGATCCATTCAAGTGGGCCACACAATCCT
The DNA here is from genome assembly GCA_037074715.1 of Magnolia kwangsiensis. Lineage (NCBI taxonomy): Eukaryota > Viridiplantae > Streptophyta > Magnoliopsida > Magnoliales > Magnoliaceae > Magnolia > Magnolia kwangsiensis. The sequence goes on along the minus strand of CM073572.1, from coordinate 184,170,895 downwards.
ATTGCATGAAAATAAAATAAAACAAAATAAAATAAAATAAAAGAAATAAAAGAGAGAGAGAGACATGGAGAGTGTGACATGGCTTGTGATGGAGGGACCCCGACATTATGGGCCCTCCCTTGCAATGAATCATACAATAAACGGATCCCTTTGAACATGGGACCATTAAAAATATAAATCAACGGTGGAGATCCATTCCCCACCGATATGGACGGCTAGATGACCTTTTGTAATGAAATAAACATCATGATGGGGTCCATGGAGAATGGCCCCATCATGGAATGATCATGATGATCCAAGTGGTCCATCGGCCACATTTTAGGGTTCCAAGTGAGATCCACACCATTGATCGGTGGGCCTCACTTGGCCCATCATAAAAATAAGAAAAACTAGTATGATCTAGCACCCATCGTCTGATCTTCTCGCTCCTAGGGGTTCCTTGGCGCCTTAGCTTCAACTTTAATGGATGAGATGAAGAATGGAGGGTTGAGATGAGAGATCTTGGGATAGGAAAGTGAGCCACTTGGAGCTTAGGAGGCTTGGAGGAATTCCATACGTATGGGCTCTTTGTTACTTGGGATTGAGATGAGAAAATGAGAAAGAGAGAGAGTGATGTAGAGAGAGATGGATGGATGGATGAATGATGGTTGTGTAAGAAAGTATTGACTTTTGAGGCTTTTGTGTAAGAGAGGTATGGGTGGTGAAGACTTTTGTGGCTTTTAGTGTAAGAGAGGTATGGGTTTGAGAGACTTTTGTGGTTCTTGGGAAAAGGAATGAAAGTGATGTGTACTTGACATGTGATGGCTTGATGGATTGATTGATTGATGGGATTGATGTGATTGATGTGACACATCGTAGAGATTTCCTTGAGTTTCGCAACGCGCGGCGTTTTCTCACACTGAACGTTGGCCCACATATCTTGACCAGAGTATCGCCTCGGCATGCGAGTCGCGGCATTGGAACCGCAACGACGGCGCGGTCGCTATGGTATTGGTCTCGGGTTGAGTCGACTCGGGTTGTCGATACATGAATCAAGGTCGCGCGTCGATATCGGTTAATGGTCGAAGGTTGGCGGAATTCGACTGGTAAGACCGCGGAAGTCTACTGAAAGGTACGGACCAAGATACGGGTCTTACAGATCGGGGACGTACTTCTTTAACATGGATACATGGAAGACATTATGAACTCCAGCAAACGGCGTAGGTAGGGCTAAACGATAGGCAACTGCACTTACCCGGTCTAAGATATGGAAGGGCCCGATGAATCGTGGCGTGAGCTTTCTCTTCTTGTCGAAGCATAAAATGCCCTTCATTGGGAAGATCTTAAGAAATACGTGATCCCCTACTTCAAATTTCAAGTCTCGCCGCCTTGTATCGGCATAGCTCTTCTGTCTGCTTTGAGCTGTCAAGAGGCGGCGCTGAATAACTCCAATCTTCTCGGTAGTGATCCGCAACAAATTCGGCCATAACAAGCTTTTCTCGCCAATTTCTTCCCAACAATGCGGGGCTCGGCATGGATGTCCATACAGAGCCTTGTAAGGTTCCATGCCGATGCTAGCCTGGAAGCTATTGTTGTAAGCGAACTCGGCATGTGGGAGACAATCGTCCCAACTCTCCTGAAAGTCTAGAACACAAGCCCGCAACATGTCCTCCAATATCTGATTCACCCACTCAGTTTGCCCTTCTGTTTGAGGGTGGAAGGTGGTGATAAATTTTAACTTCACTCCCATGGCTTCTTGAATGTGGGTCCAAAAGATCGACGTGAATTGAGTATCCCGATCCGACACAATTTTCAACGGGATGCCATGGAGCCGCACGATCTCCTTGATGTACAACTTGCCCAAATCATCAGCGGAGCTAGTAGTCTTGATTGGCAGGAAATGGGCTGATTTGGTTAGCCTGTCCACAATCACCCATATTGAATTATGCCACTTCCTGGTCTTGGGCAAGTCGGAAATGAAATCCATGGATATGAAGTCCCACTTCCATTCTGCTATGGGCATTGGTTGCAAAAGGCCCGGTGGTCATTGGTGTTCGGCCTTGACTTGTTGATAGGTGAGGCATTGGGACACATACTCCGCTATCTCCTTCTTCATGTTGTCCCACCAATAATTTCACTTCAAATCCTGGTACATTTTGGTGCTACCAAGGTGCATTTCCAGCTTGGAGTTATGAGCGGCTTGCAAGACTTCTTCTCGTAGTCCTTGATGGTTTGGGACACAAAGGCGGCCTCGGTACTGTAATCCCCCATCGGTGCAGACTCTCCACTCGGACTTCCCATTACTCCTTGCTCTTTCCTTCATCTTCTTTAATAGCTCATCTCCCTCCTGGACTTCAATAATTTTACTATTGACTAGTGGTTGGGCCTGTATATGGGCTATGAACTCGTACGGTTCCTCCACGGTTAGTTTCGTGTCGAAATCTCGTATGAATTTCACCATATCCCACTCTCTCACCATTTGCGGTGCCGCGAATTCAATTGTCTTTTTTTCACTCAAGGTGTCCGCTACCAAATTGGCCTTGCCAGGGTGATATGAGACATCAAATTTGAAGTCCTTCAACGTTTCCATCTAACGACGCTGTCTCATATTCAGGTCCTTCTGGGTGAAGATGTATTTAAGGCTCTTATGGTTGGAAAAGAGCTCAAACTCATCACCATAAAGGTAGTGTCTCCATATCTTCAAAGCAAAAACTACTGCTGTAGGCTCGAGATCATGGGTAGGGTAGTTCTCCTCATGTTTCCTCAACTGCCGAGACGCATAAGCAATTACCCTGTCCTTCTGCATAAGCACACAACCCAAACCCACGTCAGAGGCGTCGTATAGATGGTACACTTGACCCCCTTCTCAGGTAGTACGAGTACAGGTACCGAGGTCAGTTTGTCTTTCAACTCTTGGAAGGCCGCCTCCACCTTCTCATTACATGCAAACTTGAGGTCCTTCCTAGTCAGCTAGGATAGCGGGCGAGCTATCTTTGAAAAGTCTTTAATTAACCTTTGATAGTAGCCGGCGAGACCAAGAAAACTTCTCACTTCCGTGACCGACTTCGGTTGTTTCCAATCTTACATGGCTGCCACCTTGGCGAGATCCACAGATACGCCCTCCTTGGACACTACATGTCCTAGAAATTTGACCTCCTCCTTTCAGAACGCGCACTTCCTACATTGTGCGTACAATCGATTTTTCTTAAGGATTTCAAGGACCGCCCTTAGGTGTTCTTCATGCTCTTTATGGCTCTTTGAATAAATCAATATGTCGTCGATGAACACGATGACGAACTTATATAAGAATGGTCTAAAGACTCTGTTTATGAGGTCCATGAATACCGTTGAGGCATTGGTGAGCCTGACCGACATAACCAGGAACTCATAGTGGCCAAAACAAGTCCTGAAGGCTGTCTTCTAAATATCCTCGTCCTTGACCCGCAGCTGATGGTACCCTGATTGTAGATCGATCTTTGAGAAGTATTGAGCACCCCTCAACTGGTCGAATAAATCGTCAATTCTGGACAATGGGTATTTGTTCTGAATCGTCACTTGGTTCAGTCTTCTGTAATCCACGCACAGTCGTAATGAGTTGTCCTTCTTCTTTACAAATAAAACTGGGGCTCCCCATGGTGACACACTGGGTCGAATGAAGCCCTTCTTTAGCAATTGGTCAATTTGAGACCTGAGTTCTTCCATTTTGCACGGGGGCATACGGTAAGTGGGCAAGGAAATGGGTTTGACGCTCGGAGTCAAGTCAATCGTAAAATCTATCTCACGACGAGGCGGAAGTCCTGGTATGGCTTTAAACACATCATCAAAATCTTAGATTACGGGAGTGCATGTTAGTGAAGGCCCATCATACCCGTCCTCCAATGAAGCAAAACACAAAATCCTGCGGTCATAGCTAACTTGGACTGGGAGTGTCACAGTCTATCTCGGCCTTCATCATGGTTAACCAATCCATGCCTAAGCACTACAAGAAAAACGGGCAAAGGCTATGACCAAAAACCGTGGCAAAAGGGCTTTTGCTACGGATATGATCCATAGCACGTCCGTTGCTATTGGTGGTGTAGCTAAAGGTGTATCTACGGATAATATCCGTGGCAATAGATACCAATAGCTACGGACTATATCCGTAGCAATAGATACCAATAGCTACGGACTATATCCGTAGCAATAGATACCAATAGCTACGGACTATCTCTGTAGCAATAGATACCAATAGCTACGGATTATGTCCATAACAATATCTTTAGCTACTCCACTAATAGCGACGGATGTGCTACAGCTTATATCCGTAGCAAAAGGGATTTTATCCGTAGCAAAAACTACCAATAACACTAATAATATCCGTAGCAATAGATACCAATAGCTACGAACGAAAGCCGTAGCCATAACTACGATTATATTCATAGCTGTCTTTTAAAAAAATTGTAATAATACGACCTATTTTTATTGCAAGAACTTGTTGTGATTGATAACTCACCTAAGCTTAATGTTGATAGAAATAATACATAAAATGCAATCAGAAAAAGAAAAAGATGCATTTATTACAAATAGCAATCAAATCACACAATGCATCCTACATTCACATTTCTAAATACACAGTATGATCTAGACTCAACTTATCATAAGTGTTGAGGGCCAAATATTGCATATCTGACCCCAGTTATTGCCTAGATGTACAAACCTGATACTATTTAAATTGCTTATTTTAATCGTGTTTGTGTTGCAAGGTAGATTTACAAACGTGGACTGAAAAGGGTGCTAAAAGCTTGGATTTAATGCTCTGATGATCACTAAGGCAAGGGACGGACCCAAAGAGACCACGATCGACGAATGCACATGCCAGAGATCTGTGAAAATCAAGAAACTGAAGCGTAAGTGGCCCAAAATTGGTCCAGAACGCAAGATTGCAGAGTTCCCACCATCTGATCGACTCCGAATTTTATACATCGCCTGAGGACCACAAATGACCCATACACATCAAATTTCAACTCCTGGATCCATACAGAAGTGGGCCAACAGACAAATCAGCCCTCAGAATCATGATTTTGGGCCCACCTGCTGTTCGGATATGCTTCATCTTCGGTACTTACGGTTTAAATGAGATGACAAAACAGATGGACGACACGGATTTCTCGTGAACATCACAGTGGACCCCACATGAGGGTGTGCGTGCATTCAGTGCACGTACACACGAGCCGCACCGAAATCACCTAACGCAGTCAGCAGCGCTGACCCGCGCCATCTCCCTCATGGAAACAGCGGATGGACAGCGCTGTCCGTTTTTGTGTTGTGGACCCCACACATTCTATGTATTGATGATCTGAACCGTTCAATGGTCTCAGGAGGTGAGTATTACCCTCACCTAGGCGTAAGTTCTACTCCATGCAGGCGATTGAAAGATCCTAACCGTTAAACTCAGATCGGACGGTGGAAGAAGATCTCTGGTGGACCACACTCAAATCAACCCAATCTTGGCATGATCGAATGGTTTTTCAGCCTGATGCCAAGGAATGGACTGGATTTTACAGTTGACAGCGATCATGGGCCCCACGAGCTGCACAGCGGAAGGAAATCATTATTTTTCTTATTTACGCAAGAACAGAGCTTGCGGTCCGTTGTTGTGGGCCACTATTAGGACTCGAAGGTCCAATCCGGACCGTCTAATAGACCAACATGGTCCTTTTTACCACTGCCTAGGTGGAATTATCTCAAATGACAGCGAAGATCGGACCTTTGACCGTCCAACAGAAGTTGGATGGTAGCGAGAAAACTGCTATGGGCCACACCAAATCAGAACCCAAGTTCGTCATTTCCACATAGTTTTTCGAGCTGCAACGAGTAGACGGATTGAATTTCTCATCACATCATGATAATGGGCCCCGCCATCATCTCAACGCAAGAGTAGAAGCTCTGTACGCGCGTCTGCGGAATCCGGCAGCTGTGGGCCCCACTGCATTCGGGATCATGATCAGATCGATGATCTGATCCGTCTAAAAGATGGAAAGGAGGGTTTCTACCCTTTCTATGCAGTCGAAGATCACAAAATGGGAGATCAGTTGTCTCAGATTCAGCTCAAAAATAAGATTGTTCACGTCCAGTTACGCAGGGAGTGCGTAAATGTATCACCCCGGATTTTGGCCAATCTGGGATTTGACGTCCTTAGGCAGTGGGTTAATTAAAACACCTGAAAAATCGCTCAGAACCCAATTCCATAGCCAAAGAAACCACTTAGGATTAATTCCTTTAGAAACTAAGCATAAGTTAGCTAGGGCAACGCTGGAGTAGCTGGGAAATAGTCCCTGATCACTTTAAATACGTTCTACAAGACCCAAATCGAGTAGAACCAATGACTCTATAATACTCTATAACCTCGGACCAAACTCTAAGCAGGTTTGTTCTCTGGACCACTTTGAATCTTTGTATTGGATCTAGAACGCGCGTCGAAAGTCCGATACCTCCTATCTTAGACCGTTAGAACCGCCTAGCTGGACTTGACACTCATTCCGAAAATCAAGTCAAACCGATAATCACAGGCTATTTCATTAAGCCCGGACCGAAGAGAGTGCGAATAGGGATAGTTGGAATTTCAAATTCAAATCTGGCACACGACTTGACGCGTCAGTATTGAGCGTTCTGACCGTCAGAATTCATCCAGATTACATCCTCGGATCAGGAGAAATTTCTATTTTATATCATGAGACTTTCAGCCCTGATCTACGTGCGGTGACCACTGAACTGAAACTGGCCCGCCACGTGTGATCTGCAAACCCTGCTGGACTGAAAACTTGATGTATGCTAGATCCAGTATGCATGAGCTTAAGTTCGATCGCATTCGGTCAGGGGACCACCAGAAAGCATCTTTTGGACCGAAACAGCCCCGATTTGGATATGCACCAAGTAAACATTGTTCCGGAGCCTATTTTGGGCAAGTTTGGGCTTATAAAAGGGGTTGAAACCCTCACTCCTCTCTCCCATCCGAATTTGTAAAAATTTCTAGATTGGGAGAGAGAAAAGGTGAGAGTTTGTGAGAGAAGGTGAGAGAGTTCTTCCTGCCACTTGTGCTACGTGTTGCACGTGCTTAAGCAACGCATCTCTATCGCTTTCCCGACGATTCCTCCGCTTTTTCAGGTATGAAATAATCCTAGAAAGTTGCTGATTTGAGGTTTACTAGGATTCATAGCTTGTTAGCTGACGTAACTCGTGAATTAGGTTCTCTTATCGCTGTAGACGAAGCGTATACGCTCCGTTCGAATTTACACATCTATAAGAGACAAGGTACGGATATTAGACGCTTTGATTGACTATTTCCAAAGCTTTCAATGTCGTTTAATAGTAAATTATTGACGGCAACGCCGTTTGACATGTGCAACATGCCGTCCATTTCCTGTTTCGTAAATCAACGAAGAATATGAGATTTAGGGCATTTTAGTCATTTGTAGGAAGTACTGTTTTCATTCATATTTTGCTGATGTGATTGACATGAATTGTTGTCGCATTAGAATGTTAGGAATGCGTGCGTAATTAGTTTGACGAAGAGATTCGCCTAAATGCGCACTTCGGGTCAACATACTATATGTAGACTTAAGTGTGTAGTGTAAGTGTTTGTATAAATGTTTGTATTAGAATGTATTGAATTAAATGGTGTTATGATTTAGTTTGAGATTGAATTCTCAATTAATATGCTGATGGAAATGATTTCCTATATGTTGGCGATATGCATAATTTCACTATATGTATGAAAGGCATGTGTCAGATGATTTACTTAAGTTGTACGATATAACATGTGTTAACATGCTCACATGATTACTGATGTGGATTCATATGTGTTTGGGACTATACTTAGTCCAGGCAGTCGGTAACAGAGAAAATTCGTGGCTAGCTGGTATTTTTCACGAATGACGCGTCGATGAACGCGAGTCGTGTTTTGGAGTTGGCGGCAGTGGTTAGGCCACGCGAAGTGTTTTACGTACTTCATGTCATTCGACTTGAGATGCGATCTCGCTAGTCGAGCCCGTCAAGTAACCCGACTGGCCGTTGTATGTTCACCCTGCATGAGTCATAACTGCTTGAACCTAGGGTACTGAACTTACCATTGTAAACCCTGTTAACCATGGTACCTTGATCCACGAAGACTCATGAGCCGGGCATGATGGTATGGGACACCGTGGTCGAGCTGTCGGCCTACGTTGAGGCCACAAACCTCTCCGTAGTGACCAGTGAGCACCTAGTCTCGTGAGCAGATTATGGTAGTATGGGACACTATATTCTTGCTGTTGGCCTACACTGATCAGGCGATGAGTCCTTTATAGTGACCGCGAGCGTATTCTGAGTCTACGGGAGGCGACGACCCTTCAGTAGCAGTAGAGTACAGTAGGCCTGTATTGATAAGGTGATGGGGGAGCGGTGCAACGAGTGCGAGCAACAGCCCTGGCAGCCCTTGCAGCGACCTACAAAATATACATCGTATGAGATTACTAGGAGTGACGACCCTAGACAGGATCTGTGTTGGGATTGATATAAGGGAGGTACCTTAGTTTTCCAATACTGCCGTTTGAATGGACTAATAACAACTCAGAAATCATATCACCATAACATTGCATGTGCGTGGAAGATGTGGAGTACTATAGGGAGTGTGGCATGCCGCGGTCGTAAGATGTTGCCGTATGAGGGAGATCGTCGGTGAGGGCATACATTACGTCATGTCATAATTGCATTAACAACAGTATTAGGAATGTTTGAATTACTGCTTTACTATTATCGCATGATTGATTTGATAACATGTTAATCTTTGCTCTATTATTCCACTGAGTTAGCTACTCACTCCCATATTACGGGATGGTGTTCCTGGACACCCACCAGACCTTTTTATGGTTGTAGATGATGGCGCGGCCTGTGAGGCGGAGCTGGACTTGATGATGATGAGGAGGATTCCTCCTATATGCGTGTTCTGATTGACGGGATTATAGGGAGGTTGATTAGATACTTTGACACTTGTCATTTTATATTTTTAGCGCACTCATGTATATTCATTTTGTCTACTTTTGGAGTATACATGTATGTATATAACCTGGTAACATGTTCACACTTTGGAGACATACAACAGTTTATATATGTTATACATACTATCACAGTCTTCTGCTTGTTAATTTAACTGTCTCTGGAGTATGATATGTTGTTCTAGCTTAATCTCACTCATGTTTAATACGTTATCACAGACAACATTCAATCATACATATCTATGTTGCATAAATAACATTTTAAAACTCGGGAGTTGGGTTTTTGCTCGACCCCCCGATTTTCGGGATGTTACAGTAAATCTTCCGCAGCCGACTCTATCTCTGACTCTTTGTCACAGTAGCATGCGGCCAACCGACCTTTGATAGTTATAAAAGAGAGAGAGAACGTGGGGAGGAAAAATTCTCATCTGGATGGGAAGTAGAGGCAGATTGACGGCTGGGGCTTCAACGTGAACAGAGAGAGAGAGGAAGAGTTTTTTTCAAGGTTTTATTTTAATTTTTTTGTGAGACCTGAGTGTAGCCCACTCATGTGTGGCTAAACCTCCTAGCTAGGGCTAAGAGGTGAAGCTTGTAGTGAGATGGGAGATTATATGCTTTTCATTTAATTTTAATTTTTGAATTGAAGTTGGTTTTAGTTTGATTTTAAGGGAATATTTTTTGGTCTTTAATGGTCTGTTGTAACTGAAATTACAATGGATCTGCAATGACCTTGAATATTTCCTTTCCTTCTAATGTGTATGACGTCAGGAAGCCCCGTTGTTCACCATAATCTCCTGGGCATGGTCGGATGACGGTACCCTTCCTGACTTTCATACATGTGATTGGGTGGTAATTAGTTTAATTCTGTTGTTTGCCATAGTCTGTTGGGCATGGTTTGGTGATGGAATCCATTCTAATTCATATACCTTTCATCTCTTAAAAACTATATCAATGACAGTTCAGTTAAATTTCATAATTCTTGAAGCAGGCATTAGATCTCCTTGATCTCTACAAGTAGATCCTCTGAATCCCTAGTTCCCTTCCTTTGATTTTTCTTAAGTTTTAGAACAATTATTCCACCATTATTCCTTAGATTCTATTGGATTTAGATTTCATCTTAACCTAGTTCTAGTTTTGGTTAGTTTTAGATAACGTATAAGTTTCAGTCCCTTGGGATTCGACCTCGGTCTTACCGAGTTATTACTACATCACAACCCTGCACTTGGGGAGTGAACAAGTTTTTGGCGCCATTGCCGGGGATTGACGGATATGCTTTTCTAAAATTAATTAGTTTCAGGATTAGGTTAAGATTAGATTTTCTTTTTAGAATTTTCTAATTCTAGGTTTAGAAGCTTAGTTATTTTTCTTGTTAGAAATTTTTCCTAACTTTAGAAACTTGCTATTCTTCATTCTATTTGATTTTTATAACTAACCCAATTTTTCTGTTTTGTTGGAAACTTCTAATTTAGTAAGCTCTTTCTAATTTTTCTTTCTTTAGAATTTCTTCTTTTCTCTAGAAATTAGTTTACTTTTAATTAGAACTTTTTATTCTTAGAAACTAACTTGTTTTGTTTATTCTGCAGGTTCTTAACTTGGGACTTCAAATTTGGTAATTTCTTTCCATTTCTCCCCTTTATTTTTTAGATTTTTACATCTTCCTTTCTCTTAGGTTTAAGTTAGAATTTGAGGGCTGAGTGTGTTTTATGCCCCAGTGGGCACGCGACAACACTTGACGTCTCGTGACTGAAGGAGGATTAGTTGAGGGGTTGACTGTCCATCGCATGACTAGACACCACTTGAATTCTCCTGAGTTAGAGGAGGTTATGGCTGAAAATCAACCTCAAGCACTACCCTAACCAAGGGTTGAGGAAGTACATGATGAGAATGAGGTGCATCAGGCACCCCCGCCTCGTACTTTACGAGATTATTTACAACCGGCGGGGGTGAGTACGCCCTCATACATGATTTTTCCTGAGAATACAGGATATATGGACATCAAGCCAGGGGTTATCCAACTCCTTCCTAAGTTCCATGGGCTTGAGTCTGAAGAACCATACTTGCATCTGAAAGAGTTCGATTAAATCATAGGCACCTTATACTTTCCTAATGTATCTGAGGATACTATTAGGCTGAAAGTCTTTCAATTTTTCTTGAAAGAAAAAGCCAAGACGTGGTTACATTTACTGCGTCCTAGATCCATTGGCACATGGAATGATATGCAGAGGGAATTTATAAAGAAATTTTTTTCACATCATAAGACAATTACCCTCAAGAGAGCAATCAATTACCCTCAAGAGAGCAATCATGAACTTTGCCCAAAAGGAAGATGAAACATTCTTCCAATGTTGGGAAAGGTTCAAGGATCTGGTTAATGCATGCCCACAACATGGCTTTGAAATATGACGCATTACGAGTTTTTTCTATGATGGGTTAACATCTTCCATGCGCCAAATGGTCGAGACAATGTGTAATGGAGAATTCATCAATAAAAATGTTGACGAGGTATGAGATTACCTCGATAGTCTCGCTGAAAAAACACAATCATGAGACTATTACCCAAGGATGAACACTACGTCTAGGCCGACTCATTCAAGGAAAAAAGGAGGAATATATCTCCTGAAAGAGGATAATGATCTTAACGCTAAGGTGGCCAATCTCACCAGAAAATTTGAGGCCATGGAAGGAAGGAAAGAAAAGGTTAATGAAAGTGTTTGCGGCATCTGTGATTGCAACATTCATACTACTGAGAATTGTCCTTCAATACCTGCCTTTCGAGAAGTATTGAATGAACAATCTAATGCCGTAAATAACTATCAAAGACCTTTCAATGGACCACCCTCTAATACGTACAATCCTGGCTAGAAAAATCATCCGAATTTTAGTTGGAGGAACGGACAAACTGCTACCCCTCAAGGTTTCTTCAATCAAAATCTAAATCAGGGGAGACCTCAAGAAGAATCGGCTCAAAATTCTGTGCAAGAGCTGACGCAGATAATGTGGGATTTTATACGAAAGATATATTCACGTATGATGACTATAAAAAAGGGGATGCTTCCTGCATAACCAATCCCCAATCCTAAATCGCAATACGAGACAGGTAATCCCAGCTTTTCAAATCAAATGGGGCATGCTAAATCTATCACCACTCTTAGGAGTGGGAAGGTTATTGATAAAACCCTTCCAGTTAGGCCCGAAAAGCCTCAAGAACCAGAAGAGGACAACAATGATGGATCTAGTGGCGCCCCACAAAAATTTGAACCGGAACCTCCAGAAAAGTCAGTTGCTCTGTTTCCCCAATGGTTGGTTGAACCAAAACGTCTCTCTAACTCTCAAGATATCCTAGAGGTGTTGAAACAAGTGAAAGTCAACATTCCTCTGCTTGATGTTGTAAAACAGATTCCTTTATATGCTAAATTTCTAAAGGACTTATACACTACCAAACGACGGAAAAGTGTTCAAAAGAAGATCTCCTTGACTGAGAAAGTGAGTGCCATCCTAAAACAAGATGTGCCGAAAAAATTCAAAGATCCCGGTTGCTCAACCATATCATGTATAATCGGGAACTATCGAATTGATCACGCACTTCTTGACTTAGGAGCAAGCGTCAATCTAATTCCCAATTCGGTATACCAACAGTTAGGTTTGGGTGACTTAAAACCCACCCGAACCACACTATAACTTGCTGATCGTTCTGTTCGTGTACCAAGAAGGATCATCGAGGATGTGTTGGTCCGGGTTAATAGATTCTACTACCCTGTTGATTTTATCATCTTGGACACCGAACCCATCAATGACACGAGCACTCAGATTCCCGTCATTCTTGGTCGCCCATTCCTGTCCACTTCAAATGCAATTATCAACTGCAGGAATGGTGTCATGACTATGTCTTTTAGAAATTTGATATTGGAATCGAATATCTTTTTCAATAACGGCAGCAACTCAGAAGATGATGATGATTTTCACGATGTTAACATGATTGATTCTTTTGTGAAAGATAGAACACCTCTCACCTTATCCTCTGATCCTCTAGAGACGTGCCTGACTCACTCCCATGATCTTGATGATGATATAATAAGGGAGACGTGTGCCATGATTGATACTGCACCGGTACTTGAAGTTAACCGGTGGAGGCCACAAATTAAAGAGTTGCCCCAAACTGATGTAGTGCCTCTACCGTCTAACCTCAAGCTACCGAAGCTTGACCTAAAACCATTGCCCTCTGATTTAAAATATGTTTATTTAGGTCAAGATGAGACATACCCCAAATTGAAGAGTTGCGCCAAATTGAAGAGTTGCCCCAAATTGAAGATAGAGTTTCTTCTTTTCTGAAAACTGCAGAATTTTCTTCCTTCAGACGGTCAATTTCAGCAAATGCAGAAGATAGAGTTTCTTCTTTTCTGAAAACTGCAGATGTAACTTTTATGAACTTCGACACAGGATCACTTTCAAGTTCTTAAACCCTTCCCTTGAGAAAATGAATTTCATCCTCTACTGACTTCTTTAACTTGTCAGCCTGTATAAAATAGCATTTATAGACACAATCAAATAAGCATGCCTTTGTACACATCTCAAAAGGAAGAAAGACAAAAAAATACTTATGAAGAAATAAAAAATGTACCTACAAATCTTCTAAACAATGCAAAATCCAACATGAGTAATGTGTTAAGATGAACTTTTAAACTCAAAACCTAGATTTAGGTTAAGGTTATAGGTTTAGGTTAGGTTTAGGTTATAGGTTATAGCTTTAGGGAATTAAAAGTAGGTTAAGGTTTAGGTTTAGGAAATCTGGTTCGGGTTCGGGATTAGGTTTAGGTTTGGGTTTTCAAGTTTAGATTTAGGTTTAGGTTAGGGATTTGAGATTAGGATTAGGTGTAGGTTTAGGTTTAGGTTAGAGAGTTGAGATTAGGATTAGGAGTAGGTTTAGGTTTAGGTTAGGGAGTTAAGATTAGGATTAGGTGTAGGTTTAAGTTTAAGGATTTGAGAATACATTTAGGTTTTAGGTTTAGGTTAAGGTTAGGTTATAGGTTATAAGTTTAGGTTATAGGTTATAGGTTAAGGTTTAGGTTATAAGTTTTGGTTTATCTTAAGGTTATACGTTTAGGTTTAGGAAATTGGGTTCGGGTTTGAGATCAGGTTTAGTTTGGGTTTTCAAGTTTAGGTTTACGTTAAGGAGTTGAGGTTAGGATTAGGTGTAGGTTTAGGTTTAAGGATTTGAGAATACATTTAGGTTTTAGTTTAGGTTTAGGTTATAGGTTTAGGTTAGGTTTAGATGTAGGTTGTAGGTTATAAGTTAAAGGTTTAGGGAATTGAGAATAGGTTAAAGTTTAGGTTTAAGAAATCAGGTTCGGGTTCGGGATCGGGTTTAGGTTTGGGTTTTCAAGTTTAGGTTAGGGAGTTGAGATTAGGATTAGGTATAGGTTTAAGTTTAGGGATTTAAGAATACATTTAGGTTTTAGGTTTATTTTTAGGTTTTAGGTTATGGTTTTGGGTTTAGTTTTAGGTTTATGTTAAGGTTAAGTTATTGGTTATAAGTTTAGGTTATAGGTTATAGGTTAAGGTTTAGTTTATAGGTTTTAGTTTAGGTTAAAGTTATAGGTTTAGGTTTAGGTTTAGGTTATAGGTTTACGTTAAGGTTTAGGTCTAGGTTATAGGTTTACGTTAAGGTTTAGGTATAGGTTATAGGTTATAGCTTTAAGGAATCAAGAATAGGTTAAGGTTTAGGTTTAGAAAATCGGGTTTAGGTTTGGGTTTTCAAGTTTAAGTTTAGGTTAAGTAGTTGAGATTAGGATTAGGTATAGGTTTAGGTTTAGGAATTTGAGATTACATTTAGGTTTTAGGTTTAGGTTTAGGTTTTAGGTTTACGTTTAGATTATAGTTTATAAGTATAGGTTTATATTTAGGTTAAGATCTAGGTTTAATTTATAGGTATAAGTTTTAAGATTTGAGAATAGGTTTAGGTTAAGGGATTTGAGAATACATTTAGGTTTTAGGTTTAGGTTTATGTTTTAAGTTTAGGTTAAGGTTATAGGTTTAGGTTAGGTTTAGGTTTTAGGTTATAGGTTATAGCTTTAGGGAATTGAGAATAGGTTAAGGTTTAGGTTTAGGAAATCGAGTTCGGGATCGGGATCGGGTTTAGGTTTGGGTTTTCAAGTCTAGGTTTAGGTTTAGTTGAGATTAGGATTATGTGTAGGTTTATGTTTAGAAATTTGAAAATACATTTAGGTTTTAGGTTTAGGTTATAGGTTTATCTTAGGTTTAGGTAATAAGTTATAGGTTATAGCTTTAGGGAATTGAGAATAGGTTATGGTTTAGGTTTAGGAAATCGGGTTAGGGTTCGAGATTGGGTTTAGGTTTAAGATTTCAAGTTTAGGTTTAAGTTAAGTAGTTGAGATTAGGATTAGGTTATAGGTTTTGGTTTTGGTTTAGGTTATAGGTTTTGGTTTTGGTTTATGTTATAGGTTTTGGTTAAGGTTATAGGTTCTAGGTTTTGGAATTTGAGAATAGTTTTAGGTTATAAGTATAGGTTTATGTTAGGTTATAGGTTTTGAGATTTGAGAATGGGTTCGGGTTTAGGTTATAGGTTTTGGTTTTGGTTTAGGTTATAGGTTTTGGTTAAGGTTATAGGTTATAGGTTTAGGTTTAGGTTATAGGTTTTGGGATTTGGGAATAGTTTTGGGTTATAAGTATTAGTTTAGGTTAGGTTATAGGTTTTGGGATTTGAGAATGGGTTCGGGTTTAGGTTATAGGTTTTAGTTTTGGTTTAGGTTATAGGTTTTGGTTAAGGTTATAGGTTATAGGTTTAGGTTTAGGTTAAGGTTATGTTTAGGGAATAGGTTTTGGGATTTGGGAATAGTTTTAGGTTATAAGTATAGGTTTATGTTAGGTTATAGGTTTTGGGATTTGATAATGGGTTCGGGTTTAGGTTATAGGTATAGGATAAGGTTTAGGTTTAGGTTTAGGTTATAGGTTTTGAGATTTGAGAATGGGTTCGGGTTTAGGTTATAGGTTTTGGTTTTGGTCTAGGTTATAGGTTTTGGGATTTGATAATGGGTTCGGGTTTAGGTTATAGGTTTTGATTTTGGTTTAGGTTATAGGTTTTGGTTTTGGTTTAGGTTATAGGTTTTGGGATTTGATAATAGGTTCGGGTTTAGGTTATAGGTTTTGGTTTTGGTTTAGGTTATAGGTTTTGGTTAAGGTTATAGGTTATAGGTTTAGGTTTAGGTTAAGGTTAAGTTTAGGTTATAGGTTTTGGGATTTGGGAATAGTTTTAGGTTATAAGTATAGGTTTAGGTTAGGTTATAGGTTTTGGGATTTGATAATGGGTTCGGGTTTAGGTTATAGGTTTTGGTTTTGGTTTAGGTTATAGGTTTTGGTTTAGGTTATAGGTTATAGGTTTAGGATAAGGTCTAGGTTTAGGTTTAGGTTATAGGTTTTGGGATTTGAGAATGGGTTCGGGTTTAGGTTATAGGTTTTGGTTTTGGTTTAGGTTATAGGTTTTGAGATTTAGGAATGAGTTCGGGTTTAGGTTATAGGTTTTGAGGTTTGGGAATGGGTTCGGATTTAGGTTATAGGTTTTGGTATTTGAGAATGGGTTCGGGTTTAGGTTATAGGTTTTAGTTTTGGTTTTGGTTATAGGTTTTAGTTTAGGTTATAGGTTATAGGTTTAGGTTTAGGTTAAGGTTAGGTTTAGGTTATAGGTTTTGGGATTTAGGAATAGTTTTAGGTTATAAGTATAAGTTTAGGTTAGGTTATAGGTTTTGAGATTTGATAATGGGTTCGGGCTTAGGTTATAGATTTTGGTTTCGATTTAGGTAATAGGTTTTGGTTTAGGTTATAGGTTATAGGTTTAGGATAGTTTAGGTTTAGGTTTAGGTTTAGGTTTACGTTATAAGTTATAGGTTTTGGAATTTGAGAATGGGTTCGGGTTTAGGTTATAGGTTTTGGTTAAGGTTAGGTTTATGTTATAGGTTTTGGGATTTGGGAATAGTTTTAGGTTATAAGTATAGGTTTAGGTTAGGTTATAGGTTTTGGGATTTGATAATGGGTTCGGGCTTAGGTGTATAGGTTTTGGTTTCGATTTAGGTAATAGGTTTTGGTTTAGGTTATAGGTTATAGGTTTAGGATAAGGTTTAGGTTTAGGTTTAGGTTTAGGTTATAGGTTTTGGGATTTGAGAATGGGTCCAGGTTTAGGTTATAGGTTTTGGTTTTGGTTTTGGTTATAGGTTTTGGGATTTGGGAATGGGTTCGGGTTTAGGGATTTGGGAATGGGTTCGGGTTTAGGTTATAGGTTTTGGTATTTGAGAATGGGTTTGGGTTTAGGTTATAGGTTTTGGTTAAGGTTATAGGTTATATGTTTAGGTTTAGGTTATAGGTTTTGGGATTTGGGAATAGTTTTAGGTTATAAGTATAGGTTTAGGTTAGGTTATAGATTTTGAAATTTGATAATGGGTTTGGGTTTAGGTTATAGGTTTTGGTTTTGGTTTAGGTTATAGGTTATAGGTTTAGGATAAGGTTTAAGTTTAGGTTTAGGTTTAGGTTATAGGTTTTGGGATTTGAGAATGGGTTCGGGTTTAGGTCATAGGTTTTGGTTTTGGTTTAGGTTATAGGTTTTGGTTTTGCGAATGAGTTTGGGTTTAGGTTATAGGTTTTGGTATTTGAGAATGGGTTCGGGTTTAGGTTATAGGTTTTGGTTTTGGTTTAGGTTATAGGTTTTGGTTAAGGTTATAGGTTATAGGTTAGGTTTAAGTTATAAGTTTTAGGATTTGGGAATAGTTTTAGGTTATAAGTTTTGGGATTTGGGAATAGTTTTAGGTTATAAGTATAAGTTTAGGTTAGGTTATGGGTTTTGGGATCTGATAATGGGTTCGGGTTTAGGTTATAGGTTTTGGTTTTGGTTTAGGTTAAAGGTTTGGTTTTGGTTATAGGTTTAGGATAAGGTTTTGGTTTAAGTTTAGGTTATAGGTTTTGGGATTTAAGAATGGGTTCGGGTTTAGGTTATAGGTTTTGGTTTTGGTTTTGGTTTAGGTTATAGGTTTTGGGATTTGAGAATGGGTTCGGGTTTAGGTTATAGGTTTTGGTTTTGGTTTAGGTTATAGGTTTTGAGATTTGAGAATGGGTTCGGGTTTAGATTATAGGTTTTAATTTTGGTTTAAGTTATAGGTTTTGGTTTTGGTTTTGGTTATAGGTTTTGGTTAAGGTTATAGGTTATAGGTTTAGGGATTTGGGAATAGTTTTAGGTTATAAGTATAGGTTTAGGTTAGGTTATAGGTTTTGGGATTTGATAATGGGTTCGGGTTTATGTTATAGGTTTAGGTTATAGGTTTTGGAATTTGAGAATGGGTTCGGGTTTAGGTTATAGGTTTTGATTTTGGTTTAGGTTATAGGTTTTGGTTAAGGTTATCGGTTATAGGTTTGGGTTTAGGTTAAGGTTAGGTTTAGGTTATAGGTTTTGGGATTTGGGAATAGTTTTAGGTTATAAGTATAGGTTTATGTTAGGTTATAGGTTAAGGTTTAGGGATAGGTTATAGGTTTTGGGATTTGAGAATGGGATCGAGTTTAGGTCATGGGTTTTGGGATTGGTTTAGGTTATAGGTTTTGAGATTTGAGAATGGGTTTGGGTTTAGGTTATAGGTTTTGCTTTTGGTTTAGGTTATAGGTTTTGGTTTAGGTTATAGGTTTAGGTTTAGGTTAAGGTTAGGTTTAGGTTATCGGTTTTGGGATTTGAGAATAGGTTTTGGTTTAGGTTATAGGTTTTGGTTTTAGTTTAGTTTATAGGATTTTGGATTTGAGAATCGGTTCGGGTTTAGGTTAAGGGTGTAGTCCCTGCAAATACAAATATAAACATGGCTGTCCAAATGGACAGGCCCTTCCAATGCCGTCCATAGAAAATGGACAGCTTCATCATGGTCATAACAACGGTTTTCACTTTCCAGGGACCCCCGCTCTTCTGGATAGCTTCGACCCACATCCGGGTCTGCTCCATTAATTTCGAGCAAATATATAAACACGGCCTGTCCAAATGACCAGGCCCCTCTAATGCCGTCCATTGGAAATAGACAGCTTTATCATAGTCATAATAGCGATTCCCACCTTCCAGGGACCCTTGCTTTTCTGGATAGCTCCGACGCACATCTGGGTCTGCTCCATTAATTTCGAGCAAATACATAAATACGGCCTGTTTAAATGGCTAGGCCCCTCCAATCATGTGCATTCTTGAGTTAAGAGACGTACCAAATGCTTGAATCTGAAATATGCATTTATTGTCCATGACGACCATACTGTTAAGATCAATCCTCATATTTGCGCTCCCCTAGGTGTGGATTTTGAATCTGATTGCGTTCATATGCTACTTCATAGATCATATTCCGAGATAAAAGGTGTCAATTATATAAAAAATTATAATTCAAAAATAGATAATAAAAGGCACAAATTCTTATTATAAAGATGATATTTAGAGTTAAGCTTACCGTCATTGTCATATTGAAACTATTCCTTGAATACAAGGACGTCTCTTATTGATCTAAAACAGTTAAAGAGAATTAAAATTAAAAGAAAGAAAGAAAAAGAAAAGAAAAGAAGGCAAGCAGGTAATTAAATACTCAAATGCAACCAAAAAGAAAAATATAAATGAGATAGTGAACATATGAAGGGATTGGTCTAGAAAGATTGCAATTCCTCAATATCCTGCAAAATAGAATCAAACATTTATGTAATTTGGTAACACTGGAATGTTAGCTTCATAAAGAAGACAAAGATAGAGCAAAAATAAAGGCCTTTTTGCTCTCTATGTAAGACTTTCCAACAATGCAGTCACAAATTCCAAGCATTGCACAATCAAAATACAAGAGAATACTTGAGAAAGAAGCAAATTTAAAAAGATCCAGAAACTGAAAACACATATAAATAAGGGTCTAATGATCTCTTTATAAAACCTTTAGTACAATGTGATAGGCAAATAACCAAAATACATAAAAATTCAATAGCAAGGTTTGCCAATGTTAGCACATGAGACAAAGAAATACACAAAATATTACCGACTTGCTATGTGAAACTGCAAACAGATTCTCGTAACAGATACAACAGTAAAACCCATAACAGACACAAGAATATATTCATGACAGATGCACCAATAGATTTACTATTTTTCACAACAATGGTCCTAAACCGTGGGCCCCACGTGTTGAGTGAAAATGAATGTACTGTTGTGGAAAACTAGAGTGAAATTTTCAAAGCTATCAAAAAATTTCATTAAATCTAGAACACATTTCTAGGGCTACAATGTAAAAATAAGACTGATTGGATTATCAAATCCATCTAGATTTGTCCTTATTTCTATCAGCTGTCCTTTTTCCAACTCATGGATGGGATTGTTAGAATTGCCTAACAGAAATGATTCTTAAGAATCATAAGCAATCCATGATGGGATCTATCAAAAAGATGGATTGAATTGTTGGTTAGTCCTATTTTTGTATAAATGATCTTGAGGCATTTGATTATATGGTTAAGAATCAAGTTCCAAATCTCATTTTTCTTCAAATATACCAAGAGCAAGACATTGAAAGCTATCAAGAAAGTAAGTTTTTCATACCACATGCCAAACACATAAGTTATAATAGCTAAATAGTTCTTTCGTGGTAGTATATGACAGTTAAAAATTAGAAGTCACAAAGTAGAACAAGTATCAATTCATTCACAATGGCATCATCTCAAAACAAAAAGTAGATGGTTTTCTTTTTCTTTTTCTTCTTCTTCTTCTTCTTCTTCTTTTTTTTTTTGGACTGGCTTCAGTGCCTGAGACATTAGTTGAAAGAAAAACCAAATAACCAACTAATGGTAGGTTTTACATTAACATGGGAAGAGTAGACATAAGCAACAGAGAAATAACAATGAAAACTGGCACTATAGGCTTATCATAGGAATATAATGAAGATATGGAGGAGAAAATAACTGCAAACAAAATAATGTAAGCCAAAGCAAGAGGTATGGTAACACCGCATTTAATTACAACTTGTAGTGGTACCCATGTTGATAATGAATTAGATATAACATCCATGTTCTTGTTCATACCAAACATGAACAAATATTAGATAATGAATTATTCCATATTATCATTTAAGCATGTGCTCAGTCTGCCAGTCCATATCATGCATACATGTCCAACCTACACAGGTAACCAAAAGTTAGCTCATGTTGTTGCTCCGCTTAATCTTTAGGGGACATTTGGGCACTTGAGCAATGAGCATTTTATCCGTCAATTTATCATGTGGAATTTGTTTACTACCAGTTGAAGAAGGGAAGTATTCACCTCAAAAATATGCCAAGTGGGGGAAAAAAGAAGAAGAAGAAGAAGAAGAAAGAAATCAAATAGCTAAACATACATATACAAATAAGGATTGGTCCAAAAACTACAAGAGAAGGCATGTTGAATTTTGAATATTGATGCAACAACTGTGAAGGCATTGGCATTTCAATCTACATGGAAGAAATTGATTAAATGAGTCCATAGGTAGAAAACCAAATTGAGCAACAAAGCCATTAAAATCATTATCTTTAAAGAAGAAATGGATGGTATAATAATAACAAGTCCCAATCACTGCAAATTACCACCATTTACTTGACAAGGATCACATAAAAGATCATATGTAACAAAAAACAATAGAAAACTTACATCAGTTTGGGATTGTTGGACTATTTGGATTCTATTCCGCTTACCGAATCTCCTTGGACAAGAACATTTCTAAGCTCATGGATGCCTGTTGACACACACCTCTACTTGCAGCCATGTGCGCTGAACTGGCAGTTTGGGATCCAATGGCCAGATTGAAAATTAGGCAGCCCTGTTCATCTCTTCCACATGATTTTGCTAGCCCGAGTGAGAGGTGTGAACCATTTGTTAGATGTAATTGCAGCAGGTCTATCAGTGGAGTGTCTCAAATGGCTGGTTGCCTATTGCTGACTGTGGTCACTGGTGTCCCTTCTTGTGAGAATGTGCTGTTTATCATTTATCGTATGCATGTGTGTATTTCTAGACTCTTAAAAAAAAGTGTATTTCCTAGTCTCATGGTATTTCCCATATGTGTTCTTGATCCCTACATGTGGATTCAAAATGGATAAAAGTTCAGAATAGATAAGAGGGTGTTTGGTCGTTTCAACATTAGTCATTAACCGCTAATGACAAACACTACTTACCTTCGGCATGAAAATTACAACAGGGTTAGGCATATCAGGGTCAAACTCTGCACTGTTTGCTCTTTCCAAACCCAAAACTTGACCAAGTTTCATGGAAAAGAAAAATCAGACACTAAGGCCAGCATGCAGAACTCTGGAAACAAGCAGAAATCTGCATTTTTTACCCTAAGAGTCTCCTAGGCAGTAGCATGCGCTTGTGGTGTCTGTATGAGAAAACCGTGGCTCAGTATAAGGCATTTTCTGCATGAAAGAATGATTCCATGACCTAAAAAGCACATACCAGTTTTGCAGTCTCATCTTCAAGGTCGGAAGCTGCAATCCATTCAACTAATGGCTTCAAAGAACATGCGATGCAGGCATGAAGAAGTGCCTACAACACAAACAGCAACTTTCAGTACATGGATGTTGCTATTAAACAACAACTTTCAGTACATGGATGTTGCTATTAAACAACAACTTCTATGGGCATGATGTATGTGTACATCTTTATATCTAGCCGATGACTTTGTCCATGGAATTGGCTGTCAAACTCCCATAGAAACCTCAAAAGAACAAA
Organism: Magnolia kwangsiensis; assembly: GCA_037074715.1. Classification (NCBI taxonomy): domain Eukaryota; kingdom Viridiplantae; phylum Streptophyta; class Magnoliopsida; order Magnoliales; family Magnoliaceae; genus Magnolia; species Magnolia kwangsiensis. The sequence continues at coordinate 184,148,161 of CM073572.1, read as the reverse complement.
CTCCTCATCATTTCAAGCCAATCCAAACAAGCATATATAATTTCTTATTAAACCTATGTCAAGACGATCGTAGCAAACAGATAATGCGTAAAGGGAGTTAAAAATAAAAAATAAGATAACCCAACTTACCTTCAAAGTTTATGATAGAAGGAGAAGGTTTGCGTTGGAGCTTTCCATCCATACCAAAATAAGAAAAGTTAGTTCTCAAAATCGGAAATCTCTCCTTCCCATCCTTTCTTCCACTTTGAAAATCTCTTACCCTCTTCTCATTGTCAAAGATAATATACCAAAACCATCATAACCCAAAAGCTAGTAATTTCCACATGAAATTCCATACACAAAACCAACGCAAATACAAAAGTAAAAGCCGAATGAGAAATAATTTTAACTCGACAAGAAAATCTCCCAACTAAAATTCTCACACTAGAACCACCATTTTCACCATAAATAAAACAAAAAACAAGAGATTTTTAGCTTATTCATTTAAAAAACCCAATAAAAAACAACTTAGCAAAAACTCAGCTGTAAATTTATTTTATTTTTTTTTTTTAAACACCCCACTGAAATTCCACCCTAATCAGACCACCATTTCACCACCAATTTTAAGATTCAAATTTCCCACCTTTTTTTTTCCATTCAAAATCCTCTTGAGAACAAAACCCACATGTAGAATCATGAAATCTCACCCCACCAAATTACAAAAGTCTCACCTTTATCATACAAGCATCCTCAAAATTCTCCCAAAAACAAAACCCAAAATGCCAAATTCAATCCTCCAAGCAAACAAAATTCAAAATGCCAAATTCTTTCCCCAAAAGCAAACAATCTTGAGAAATCATGTCCTTAAAGCTACAATCAGCACAAGGAAGTGAGGAGAAAATATATTTTTTCAAATTACCTGATTTTATCTTCTCATCAAGAGCCCAATTGGATGTCCTTTGAGCTAGTTCAGTCAAGGGTGAATGCTCAAGACTGAAATAGTGCATGCCTGATTTTCCAAGTAACTTGACACATTCCTCTCATAATTTGAAAAGAGTAATTCCATTAGCATTTAAAGACTTAGACGTGATCCACTGGTTCCTACAAACAAAACATATAAAAAATAGTAAAAAAAGAAAGGGATGTTATTAAGTGTTAGTTGAGAAACAATATTAACATCTTTTTTTTTTAAAAATAAAAATAGATAAAGACTGGATCATCACCTTTCACCCAAGCGGGTCATCGCACTGTTCCTCTACCAAGCTGCCACTCCCCATAGTTTAGACAACTTAGTTAAGTTTTAGACAAATGTGGATTAATACAATCACCAAACAATCCTAACCATCTGATTTGTCACCTGCAAACAGGGAAATGGTCCACAGCCAAGTCCTCCAATTGTAATTAACATGGTGGGTCATGACCAACTCCTGATGATGCCTCTTATAGTACCATTCCCCATTGAAAAGACATCCTCAAGGGATGCTGTGAAGAGCACTCATTCAATTAAACCCTCCCAAAGGGATGCCTTTTCAGGGGATACCTTATTTAATGTGGTCTTTAGCTCTCCTAATTCCTTGTGCTTCTCTTGAATCTCCCTCCCTAGAAGCTTCCATATCCACAATATACAAGAAGCTGCTAGTTGTGCGTGCATGCCTTTATCTTCGAAATCATTATCAGAAACACTTAAGCAAGAAAGTAGGAGTTGTAGCTCATTGTTTAGGAAAGAATCCAAGTAGTAGTTTTTTGAATGCTGGCAAAGTGCACTTTGATCAACCATGAAATGGTTAATCCAACATTGAGAGAGGAACCGACAATGTACCCATGGAGCCTCTCTTCCTATATAACGTTTTATCAACAGCTCATCTCAGTTGAGCTCCTCCTTCCACACCATAAAAAGTTCCAACTTGAAAACAAATGATGGGTAATATAAATGAACAAATGATGGGTACATCTCTATTTTGTAGTTGCATGTACATCTCTATTTTTTTGTTGCATGTGCAGATTGATTAAATTGTTTGCACGGGGAAAGATTACCGCGCGGATTCATCTGATTTTTGTGATTGTTTACTTCTAAGTGTGAACTTAGTCAGCGTGGATGTTTAAAGTGATTTTTAGGCACTCTTTTAGGGAACTACTAACATGAAGAAATGCTAAAAAATAAATAAATGTGGTGCTGAATGTCTTAGACTTTCAGTTTGAGATTGTGAAAAACTGGCATCATAGCAGCCAAATAACTGTTTTGGGACATCTTCTTTTCCTGTCCAAATGGTTTGGAGGCCATTCAGGGTGGTGAATGTAGTTCTTGAAAGAAATACCAAGCAAGAGGAAATTTCACTTGGTTTGTTAAAATTTAAAAAAGAGAAAACCAGAAAATGTAAGGTTGGAGTGCCGATTCTTGTTCGGAACATGAAAAGTTGCACATGATGTCTATATGAAGTTCCCACCTTTCATTTTTCTTCCATAACCAAATGGAATAACTTTAAATGGTCATCTTGCTGTCATCTTGAGCGTTTCATAAAGGTAAAAAGAAGTTCCTTGCTCAAAACCCGATTCTTATAGCATCGTGTACCTTGAGCATATGCCGCAAGACCCCCAACCATCTATTTTTTTCCCATACAAGTTAGGTAGGCCCACCTGATTAGCGCACTAGTCTGATTTATTGGCCAGGGAATGATCACAGTGCACCCAAACCGATGAATATAACATATCTCTTACAGGTGTGCCATGTTGGATTCTTTGCAGAGAGATCCATTCATCATAATGCAAACTGTTCATTGACAAACAATAACAATTCATGCATAGCCTGGCAGATAATATGCTTTAACAGAATTACATAAAAGTCAGGTGCCATAATTTATGTGGGTTTCCTAGCCCCACATGCTACACTTGCCAACCTGGAATGCGTGTGGGATAGTTGAGCCATTAATAAGGTCGCCCACACCATGATGACAGGCCACAAGTGTCCAAAATAAGTGGACAGTTCTAAAGAACTTGCCAGCATTGCACATTCAAAATAAACAAAGCACCCACAGATATGCGCATTAGCCTGATTTTTATGGTAGATCTGGATGATGGGCCCCAACTTATTCATGTCTCAGATGTTCCAGACAAACCAGATTGGCATGTGTTCCGCACGTACAAGCAAGTATAGAGAGGGCACATGTGGAGCTGGCTAACCTCATATTATCTGTTAGTTTTAAGTTGGCACAAATGAAAACTAAAAACTGGTCCAGAGATTGATATTCATGGAACAACATGACAAACCAAAATATTTATGAACAACTTGTGAATATCTAATTAAATGATTCTTCCAAGTAACAATAGTTTTCCAAAGAAACAACACGAATATTTGTCATTTTTTAAAAAAAGTATTTTTTTGTTCCATCAATTCCATCAAAAAGATAGGCACCCGTATTCTAAATATTTCAAAAGTAACAAAACACCTAAAACCAACCAACTTCAGGAACAAGTTTACCACTTTTGAAATGAAGACTAAAACTTATAATTGGATTGGAGGCTAGAGAAGCATAAAAAATGGTTTAACACCACAAGATAGCATGCCATTTCAACAAGATAGCATGCCATTTCAACAAAATAGCACCACAAGATAGCATGCCATTTCAGCCCTATAAAAATCTCATCCAGCCATTTCAACAAACAGATGGCATGCCATTTCATCAAATAGTTAGCGTATATCAAAATGGTATTTGTTTGGTGTGCATACCTTCCTTGCCACTAGCCGACACTTCATCGAGTCATTTCATCAAACACTTGGTGAGCAATATCAATATCAAAATAACCGAGTCATCGAACTTCAAAGAAGAAATCCCGAAAATAAAAAAGAAAGAGAATTTCGTTTCATGAATTTAGCACTATCAAACAATCATGAATATATTAAAGTTGAGAAGATCAAAAGAATATCACCTTTCAGAAGTGGAAACCCTAATTCGTTGGATTTGTATGCCAATGAGGTGTGGTTGGAGCACCGTTACAATGTCGTTGTAGGGCAGCTGGGTTGCGGTGGAACAGAGCTACGACAGGGGGAGAGATTGCACGAGAGAAAGAGATAGGGGGAGAGAGTGCGAGAGAGAGAGAGAGATAGGGAGAGAGTGCGAGAGAGAGAGGGAGAGAGAGAGAGAGAGAGAGAGAGAGAGAGAGAGAGAGTGCACCAGAGAGAGACAGGAGATAGAGAGTGCGCGCGAGAGAAAGAGAGACAGGGAGAGATAGTGTATGCGAGAGAGAGAGAGAGAGACAGGGAGAGAGTGCGCGCGAGAGAGAAAGGGAGTGAAAGTGCATGAGGGTGTGTTTGGGCGCGACTCTTTTTGAGCGCGCCCCCAAAAATTGGGGCTCTTCAGACGGACGGACTGATTGGGGATTCCGTGTGGCCCACCATGATGTATTTAGTTAATCTATTTCTTTCTATAATTTTAATAAATTATTTTACTTTAGGAAACTAAATTTCATATATATCTAAGACCTAATTAGACCACACCATAAGAAGCAACTGTAATTTAATATCAATGTTTCCTACCGTGTGGTCCACTTGAGCCTTCGATCTAGCTGATTATTTTTTTAAAAGTCTAAAGTAATATTTAAAAATATATAGATGGCTTAGATATAACATATACTTTATTTAGGCCTCATAGAGCCCCTTACAACACTAATAATTATTAATGGCGTATTAACTTTTTAGCTACAGATTAAAACTGTAGCAAGTGTAGCTAAGGTTTATATCCGTAGCAAAAAAGCAACGTAGTCTAAATCCTTTGCTCCTTTTTTTGGTAGTGAAGATGACGTCATAATGAAAGATCTTGGTCACTATCAGAATCACCAGGGCCACTTTGCATCCCAAGTCAATGGGACAATCACGACATATCTTTGTCGCTTCTAAGACAGTACCGACGGTGGCAATAGTCTTCACCCCATCAAAGGGGGTAGCATGCAGTTCTAGACGCTTGACAGTAGCATGCTTTATGAGAGAAGTAGTGGATCCCGTGTCCACCAACAAAAAGATGGGCATACCTTCTATATAGGTCGTCACCTCGAAGACCGTAGGTGTGGGGATGGTAGCATCTTGGCCCTCGGTCGCCAAGGCATATACTCGGGCCTGCTGTGAGAAATTTGGTTGTTGCATGGGCCGTTGAGGTGGCCTAACTTGAGGTGCAGGAGGACGGTGGAACTGTTGGCTAGGCCCCATCATCCGTAAGGGCGAAATCTGTAATGCATGTTGTGGGGGCCTGTAGTTGTGTTGAGGTGGCGTGAAACCAAGATCCCTCATCCTTTTGAAACAGTAAGGCTCAGAGTGACCAGCCCGCCTACAATAACTGCATATCTGTGTAGGTCGTGTAGAGGGTGCTAGTGTGACCGCTGGTCTGGGCAAAGAGTTTGGGCGTGACCTCTTACCAGTATAAGAAGAGGATGACCCTTCCATCCTATTGCGTAGCCCTAACTGTGAACGGGCCCGTGAGACACGCTCCTCATCCTGCTCAGCCCGTATGGACATCTCAACGAGTTTGGCATAGGTCCGGATGCTCGTACAACACATCTTGGAGCAGATGTCCCTCCTCAGCCCCGTTGTGAATCGCCTCATCTTAATGGCTTCGTTGGCGATCATCTCAGATGCGTAGCGCGATAGTTTCGTAAACCGGTTCTCATATTGCGTCACACTCATTCCTCCTTGTTGGAGGCAAAGAAATTCATTTTTCCTCTCATGTTGGTACGATTGAGGGATGTACTTTTTATTGAAGCGGGCCTCAAACGCCTCCCACGTCCATATGTGGTCCTCGGGGATGGACCGAAGGACACTCTCCCACCATAAGTCCGCCTCCTTCTCAAAGAGGTAGGAGACGAGCTCAACGTTTTCCACCTCAGAGCAGTGGAGAGGCCGGAGTAGCTTAGTGACCCGGTTGAGCCAGTATTTGGCTTCCTCTGGGCGGTGAGTGGCAGCAAAAGTAGGCGGCCTATGCCTCTGGAACCGCTCAAATATGTTACTTGTGTTGGTCGCGTGCTCGGCCACAGCGGGAGGTTCCGGCTGCCGAAAGCGAAAATTCAGGGCCATGGCAGGAGGTTCTGGTTGCTGAAAACTAAAATTTTGAGCCATGGCCCCCATCATGGTGGCCATCATCTGTTGTTGTTGCTGCATAGTAGCGGTCATCATTTGTTGCTGTTGTTGCGTAAAGTGCCACATTTGGCCCATTTGCTCCATGGCCAGTGTCGGGGGTGGTGTTGGGGCTACGGCTTGTGGTGGCGGTGCATTTGGGGCCGCCTCTTGGGGACCTTGATGATTATTAGGAACATGGTTCCCATCAACTATGCCGTCATGGGGTAAACGAACATATCGACCCTTCGGTCGCGGGGGAATTTCCTAGAAAAATTACTTAAGAGTATTAGTCACTTAGAGCATTGTCGCACGCTAGGCAAGTTAGATCTATAGCCTGTAATTCATGACCATAATTACAACACAGACAAGACACTCTTCAAGTAAAAATGATTTAAAGCCGATCCATATATTAGCATTAATTTAAAAATGCCATGAACATGGCCAGTTACATGCTACAACATGGATTACAAACACTACTAGATATGATAAACGAAAGAAAAATGCAAGCTACATAAGCAAAAGCCGTAACTATTTTAATACATGGAATTAAACCTAAACAACTCAAGCAAACTACTAATCAATAGATGACTCGTGGTGCTACTCGTCTGAGTTGGGCGAAAGCGGAGGTGCTTCCTCTCCTTTGCTACAACAGATCAGGGCCTTTATAGCTCGATAAATCTTCTTATTCTACTTATGTTGCTCAGCATGGTGTCTCACATGGCTCTCTTCGATCCTGGTCATCCTAGCGTCGAGCGCATCTAGGAGCTCACGCACGTCAAGAGCAGCGGGCGTTTCATCGCCAACTTCTCCGATTTCCTGAGCTTGCCCGACTCCCTCGGCCCCATCCACATTTTCATCCTCATTCTCGTCTTCGCCCTCTTCACCCTCATCGCTTCCCTCTCCTTCTTCGGCAGGGTCCCCATATTGGTCAATATGAGCCTGTCGCTGCTTGGGACCTGCCCTCAACTGTTCAGCATCTCTTCTCCCAGCAACTGTGTCGGCACAGGATTCCCATCTGACCCACGTATCCCATACTCCTCGGCCATCTTATAAATCAGGCGGCCGAATGGAAGGCATACATTCTTTCTTGTGGATCGGGCAGCCCGCACAATCTAGTAAAGTATCATGCTGGGGAGGCACACATCTGCTCCACGCCCCACCTGATATAAAAACTCCACCATATAACGGGAGCACTCACTGCAGTTAATCAGTCTGGGGTACACATTATGAGTGCAGATGCGGTGAAGTATCCGATACTTAGGGGTCAAGTGAGCCGCACTCAGACCTTACCCCCGTTCCCCTCACTTCCATGGGGCTACCCGACCGCACAGAAAATGGGTGCGCACATCACGGGCTTAGCTCGTATCTAGATTTCCCTTATCTATCTGTATGTCGCCCTGTTACACCCCGAGCACGTCAGCAATGTCCGCCAATACAACGGGGGTACTCTCGTTCCCCACAATAAGGTCAAAGCCCAAGGGCTCGAATCGAGGATTCCTGATCCGCATATAGAAGGCCCTAGATAGCCCTACATTCGCTTGATAGTTCCCATAGAAGGCTGGACCCCACTCCTTATCCATAAGCTGGCCGAGTACATCATACTCGTTAAAGAGGTGCTCCTCCACGGAGGCTTCGAACGCGACATTATGGATGTGAAAATTTTTCATATCCTCCACGGGCGGTTGGGAAGCGACCCCTTTTTGGGAAACATTTCGACCCTTGGATCGAGCTCCCGCAACCGCCTTCCCTTTCAGATCAGCTTTCTGCTTGCTCCGCCTTTCCTGGCTCGGTCCTGGCTCTGCGGTTGCCGGTCTTTTCTTTTCCATGAGTGAAAGAATCACCGAGATGGAGGAGAAGGAGGCAATGGTGGAAAGGATGGCCATTTCCCTTGACTAAGATGGGTTTGAAGAAAGATATTAGAAAAGGGGCTTGGATAATAGGGGTTAATAAATGTATGGAATGAGATTGGATGAATGGGTTTGAAATAGATTGTTGTAGGAGTTTTGGGGGTAGACTTGAGAATGGGATAAGTTTTGGAAGGGACGAAGTGGAAAATGGGTTGGAGGTGATGTTGAGAAAGGTGGATATGGATTTTAGGATGGGTTTGTTGGGGTTTGGGAATGGGAAGATGAAAATGGAAATTGGAGAAGGATGGGTTTGGGTGGAAGTGATGGAGGAAGAAATGGGGTTTAGGGAATAGGAAGATGTGAAGAAGAAGAAGAAGAAGACTTGAGGAAGACCTAGTGTGGGAGAATGAGAGAGGAAGGAAGTGGGTGTTTGGGTTTTTTTTTTTTTTTTGAGAGAGAGAGTTTAGAAGGAGTGGGAGGTAATGAAAATGGAGAGAATGGGGTCTAAACACCCCCAAATAGCAAACAAAGTGGGCCCCACACGTGTGAGCATGAGAGAGGGGGAAAAAACCCCATTTTCGGGCGCCGGCACCGGCGGCGCTGGTCGGGCACTACGGTGCTGGAGCCAGGCGCTATGGCGCCTGCCCTCTGGACGTCTGGTGCTGGCGGCGTTGGGGCCGAGCGCTGCAGCGCCAACTCTCTAGACGTCGGGCGCCGGAGGCATCAGGGCTGGGCACTGGCAACGCCGACCCACTGTCTCCTGGCCTTGCTTTGGCCATAATTCCTCGACCGGAAGGAGTTAATCTACGTGTCATACATGAAATTGAGGTAGGAGAAGCCGTTCTACGCAATGAGATGATTAATTTAACAAGATTCCTCTCGGTTAGGGGCCAAAATCTCCTTATTTTACATTTCTATAGTCTTAATAAATTTCCCTTCACCCTTGAGGCTTTGTCTTGAAATGGATCGAAATTATCAATATTGGCTCGGTATGGACTTGTTCAGCCTGGAATGATGGCTTCGACCAGCAAGTCCCTTGGTTTCTAACTCATCCTAACGTTGCACTGGCAAATTCAAGAATAAGGTAATGTTAGGTGAACATTCAAGGAGAAATGTTGGAAGAAGGGATTAGACTTAGGCCTATCTGGCTAAGGGCATCTAGTTGTATTGAATGAGGTTGCGTTGCTACCCTCTACTTGCGGATTGGAAATAACTTATTTAGAATGGGCACGGAACAGAATTGAAGACTTGTTCCTCGGGTTTTGTAGAATGAGTCTTGTGTGGGAGAGTGAGATATGGGACTGCCAAGGCCCATGTCATTGGAATCCCAAGCGTAATTGGAAGGAAATCCCGCGATTTACCTTCGGTTGCATGCATCCCAAACCTGGCATTGGAGAACATAGGATTCAGACTAAGTACAACACCTTACACCTGTATTCATCACTATCCTTACGATTCCATTAACCCAATCCCGACTGATGCGGTTGGCCCAACGGGCTCTTAGGGATTAGGTGGAGTGGACTACCTAAACTCCCTAGTTGGTCAGTCAGTCTTGCCGCTAAGTTCCAAAATTTTACCTGGGAATGGGCTGAAATGAGTCGTGAGGCTCCCAGGTCTAATTCTAATATTGTTAAGCTCTCTCTTCTCAGTCTAAGCCCTTCGTAAGACCCTCAGACCTATTTCCTAGCATTACTACTTATTCTCGCTACCCTACCCCAGTCATCTAGAAGTCTTACCCCTCGTCTATGATTATTGGTTCAGGGTCTAGGGAGATTCCTAGCATTCTAAGTCCCTGTTGCGTTACCTAATATGTATTCTGTTGCGTCGACGGACGCGTTAGTGAGTTCATGACCCATGGCCCAAGGGGTTTCAAATTATCGCTCTGATTCCAACTTGTAACGCCCTGGAAATCGGAGGTCGCGTATACGCTCAACTCCCGAGTTCTCAAGAGTCACTTATAACTGATTTCATTATTAAGCATTTAATCAGGTTTAATTGCGCAACGTGAAATTTTCTGAAATCATGGAACACAACAACAAGTCTGCAGAAATGAAAGAGATCTAACATACGTATATGTACATGTCCAAAAGAATAAGGGGATCGTACTTATCATAATCATAAAAGAATGTATATGTCCAACAAAAATATAAGGCTGAGCCCACACTTAGCGATCCAAACCCGCCACTCAAGCTGGCGGAGAACCATCCATCAGCTGAAAATATGATAGCTCCTCCTCCTCGTCGAGAGTAGCATCGCCATGCTCACCTTGCTCCGCATCCCTTGCATCTATGAGAGAGTCTGGTTGGTGTTTTAAAACACCGTCCCAGAGTGGGAGTGAGTGATCAACTCAGTGGGTGCTATTAGTCTTAAGTTATAACATGCATCAATTATAATATGAATTTAATGAAATACATTCAATCATCAATTCCTGGTAACTCTTGTTTAAATACATGTATGCAGAATGATATGATGCATGTCCTCGCCTCGATGCTCCCTCCAGTGACTCCATCTAACGATCGCGTATGTCAACACTCCCTCAGAGCGACCTCGACTTCCGAGTCGCCACCCTAACTAATGCGATGTAATGCGATCGTGTTAGCCGAGTTATTAAACAACTCCAGTCATCTAGCAGATTTAGTGAATCTGATACACCCCACAAATCAAATGTCTTGAACTAGTTGCGAGGCCATGACCCCCCAACGTGTGAGGCGAAGACCTCACGATCCTTGATCCCGTCGGGTTCCCCATCCCCGACTTCAAGCACATGGGGAGTGCTGAGAACTGTGATCACTAGCGGTCACTATGGGGAGGCGCATCACCCCAGCGTAAGCTGACAGTTCGGACACAGTGTCCCATTCCACCATGCCCGGCTCACGAGGCAATGGATCGACTTCAAGTGGTTATCAGTGGGCTGCTGTAAGACCCGTATCTTAGTCCGTACCGTTCCATAGACTTCCGTGGTCTTACCGGTCAAATTTCGGCAGCCTTTGACCCTTAACCGATAGTCACGCGTAACCCTGATTCATACGCCATCAACCCGAGTCCACTCAACCCGAGACCCGTACCATAGCGACCGCGTCATCGCTGCGGTTTAGATGTCGTGACTCGCGCGCCGAGGCGATACCCTGGTCAAGAGTTGTAAGCCGACATTCGGTGCGAGGAAACGCCACGCGTTGAAAAATCCAAGAGAATCTCTACGATGTGTCACATTAATCCCATCAATCCATAAATCAATCAATCCATCACATGTCAAGTACACATCACCTTTCACCCATTCCCAAACAACCACAAAAGTTAAGCTTTCCTTATAAAGCCCATACCTCTCTTACACAAAAAGCCTCAAAAGTCAAGGATTTCTTACACCTCCCATACCTCTCTTACACAAATGGTCACAAAAGTCAAGGTCTTCTTACACAACCATCACTCACCACATCCATCCATCACCCTCTTTCTCTTCCTTTACAACTCTCTCTCTTTCTCTCTTTCTCATTTCAAATCTCCAAGCAAAAAGAGATCCCACGTATGGAATTCTCCCTCTCCTTCTAAAGCTCCAAGTGGCCCACTTTCCTACCCCATCATCTTCCATCCTAACCATCCATTCCTCATCTCATCCATTGAAGTTGAAGCAAAGGTGCTAAGGAACCCCTAGGAGCAAGAAGATCGGACGGTGGGTGCATGATCATAGTAGTTTTTTCTATTTTTGAGATGGGCCAAGTGAGGCCAATCGATCAATAGTTTGGATCTCATTTGGGACCCTAAGATGTGGCCGATGGCCCACTGGATCATCATGATCATTCCATGATGGGGCCATTCTCCATGGACCCCATCATGATGTTTATTTCTTAGAAAAGGTCATCTAGACCATCCATATTGGTGGGGAAAGGATCCCCACTGTTGATTCTAAATTTTGATGGTCTCATGTGTTAAAGGATCCACTTGATTGTATGATTCATTGCAAGGGAGGGCCCATAGTATCGGGGTCCCTCCATCAAGCGTGTCCAACCCTCTCTCTCTCTCTCTTTTTATTTCTTTTTATTTTATTTTATGTTATTTTATGTAATAGAGTTATGTGGCCCACTTGAATGGACCCCACCTTGAGGTATTTATTTGGTTCAAGTGTTCCTCAAGTGGGGCCCACCTTACATGTTGTACCCACAACATTCATCTGTAGTGGCCCACTTCAACAGGGCCCACCATAATGTTATTTTTTAAAAGCCAAACCGGTCCAGCGTCTGAGACGCTGGACGTCCCTGTAAGAAAGAAAAAAAAAAAGAAGAAAGAAAGAAGCTTTTGGGGTGGTCCCCTTATGTAGGCCCCACCTTGATGTAAGTATGAAATCCAAGCCGTCCATCCCCTTACCCATCTCGTTTTAGGCGTTGAGCCAAGTGATGGGGCTGGTTGGAAGGTCGGGTGGGCCATAACATTGGAGATTTGCTCCTCTACCATTCAAATACCTTTTTTTTTTTAAATTTTATTTTCTAAACACAAAAACTACTCTACATTAGACTCATTAGATTCGTTTTGGGCCAAGGAAGCCAATGGCCGGGGTGGATTTTTGTAAAGCCGGCCCCACGTGCGAAAAACCCCAGAAAAATTAGGTTTTTTCCAATTTTTGCAAGAAGCGCTGCCTCTGCCTCTGACACGAGCAGTAGCTGCACGCTGCTGCGTGCAGCGATTGGGGCGGGCGGGCGGTCAGCGAGCCACCCACGGCAGCCATGATGTATATGTTAGATCCACACTGTTCATGAGGTGGGTCCCCTCTTCAGGTGGGCCCCCTCCAAATTTCAGCTCGATCTAGAACTCAGGTGGCCCACACCACAGGAAACAGTGGAATTGAATATCTACTATTGAAATCTTTTTGGGGCCCACAAAAGTTTTGGATCAAGCTGAAATTTATATTTTTCCCTTCATCCAGGTCTGAGTGACCTTATGAACGGCTTGGATGGCATTGAAACATTATGGTGGGCCACGTTTGTGGGACCCACAGTAATGTATGTATTTTATTCACGCCGTCCACCTTCCGTAGATGGTGACACCCCCCATGATATTTTTGTTTTACCTCCACCATCCAGCAGACGGTGGAGCCCACCTTGCGCACGTGTTGATCACGCCACCCCCCTCCCCTGGCTGTACTACAAATAAATATTGCAGTGGGCCTTCCCCTGGCCCACACGTTGGATGACAATTAAATATTATTGTGGGCCCTTGCCATGTTGGACAGAAAATAAATATTTCAGTGGGCCTCTGGGCCCATGGGTTGAGGCCCATTTGATGGAAATATGGGGCCCAATTGGCGTAGCCCATTTGATGCAATCTAAGGCCTGTGGGTTAGGCCCACTTGATTTGTAAAAGGGCTATGAGTTAGGCCCATCTGATTTACAAAAGGCCTATGGGTTAGGCCCATTTGATTTATTTAAGGCCTACGAGATTAGGCCCATTTGATTTGAAAAAGGCCTATGGATTTAGGCTCATTTGATTTATATAAAGGCCTACAGGATTAAACCCACTTGGTATGTACAAGGCCCACGAGATTAGGCCCATTTATTTGTAAAAGGCTTATGGGTTTAGGCCCATTCAAAACACATAGGGCCCATGTGATTAGGCCCATTTTGATATACTCTGAGGCCCATGGATTGTGACCCATTGCAATGTACCTAAGGCCCATTGGTGAAGCCCAGTAATGCGGCCCATTTGATAAACGTAAGGCCCACTAATGTAGCCCATTTGATGTAATAAAGGCCCAATAGGATGTACCTACGATCCATTGCAATGTATGATCCCAACCTGATTTATATAAGGATTTTCTCTATGGACTATGCCTTAGGAGCAATGTTGGTTTGATGTCCACATTGCGAGTGTAATGTTGGTTGGATGTCCACATTATGACTCTTCTTAGGGCCCATTATTAGGCCCGTACTTATTGTGTATAGGCTGTCCAGGCCCATTTGCATTGTAAGAATAGTTCATTTCATTATATCATGTTTAGTATAGTTCCATGACTCATGATCATACGCATCATATGTGTGCTTGATATGAGACTTGACTGATCATAGCATAAGCCTTCGGGCAGGTTGTTTATGGGCTCCCGGTTAGGCGGTGTTGCCCTACATGAGCGCACGATATGTGCAGGATTTGTTGCATGACTGGATAGCGTGATTCATGCATTTCGTATTTGTGTGACATGATGATTGTACGCCCTAGTGACATCGGGGCAGTAGCCTCCACAGGCGTATCGTGGTTGGCAGGATTGGATACCGAAAATTTTGTTCTACATGGGGTGCTATAAATATCCCTGGGTGAAAGTCCCTAAACCCTTATGGTACCAGGAGGTTGCTCCAACGTCTAGACCGAGTGGGTAGATGAGCGTTGAGTGCCGATTACCAAACGGTTGCGCTCTCCACTGTGTCGTGGTCGGTTGGAAGGGGATGCGACCTTACCCGCCCGAGTATAGGGGGCAATGCTAGGATGAGTTTGACCAGCTCGAGGAATGGGTCCGCTATCGACGAGTCGCGCCCGATATGGGCAGACGGATAGTGAGGTCTCTTCCACTTACCTTATTGCGCGCGATGTGGTGGAAATCTAGTTTAGAGTATACTAGACCCCGGTGATATCCCATATTTGAGCTGTATTGATGTGTGGACATAGATGAGGATCTGTATGCTTGAGTTGCATTGCACATCGCATGGCCTTGGGATGACCGATACCATTCATGTCTTGCATCGCATAACCTTGGTACGGCTCATGATATTATGGATACATCTACATATTCCGCATTAGTTTGACATTGCATGTTCATATTACTACCTTGCGCACACACTTTCACCACCCTCTAAGCTTTCTATAAGCTTATGCACGACCGTTGCGTGCAGGTGATGTTGGGGCGCAGCAGCGCTGAGGCAAGAGCACGTTGCAGATCATTTGGAGATTTTGTTCTTTACCATTGTATTTTCCTTTATGCTCATTGTACTTATAAAGTTTTGGATCATAATGGAATGTAATGGAGTTCTTGGTTGTTGTTTGTGGGTTATGCCTTTGGTTATGCTTATTACGAATCAAACTGACGTTAAAAATTCTCCTCGTAGCATCCCAGGATCGGAACCTGGCGAATGAGAGATAGGAGCCGAGAATGGGGTTCTACGGAGGCTGTTGGCGCCGAATTCGGTGATCTGAAATTTTGTGAGCCCAGTTTTCGAGTTTGGGGCGTGACAGCTGCAACGGTGGTAGAGTGTTACAGGTTCCAAACATGTGTGAACAAACATGGTTAACAATCAGGATTGGCAGTAAGTAAGCTAGACTGCATAAGAATGACATCGGGTACAAGAGACGCATGTAGTCAAACTACTGCCGTCCATACGCACACGCCCAATTCGCGGGTTTAGCCTTGGGATAGTCTAACCAGTGGGACTACCGTCTCATCTTGAGTTCTTGCTCAATCAAGGGTTGATGATAATTCATAGAGTGCCAACATTAAGGTTATCAACTAGTCTACGGTAGCATGTTGTATACATTCTATCATACAGTTCAAACATTCATAACAAACATGTTACATTAACATGAGCAAGGTGTGTGTGAGTCGTGTGGATTAGTGATGAAGTGAAACACTTCCTACATTTCAAGGAATGAAAGTGCACAAGAGCAAAGCATCATACATGTCATAAGCAACAACATATGTGAAGATCATGCAACACATGAGTATGCAATCATCCACTATAACTTAAGCATGTGAGCGGCATAAATAACATCATAAGAATAATACACAACATACAATTTCATCCATCTCCAAACAAATCACCCAAATCCTAGGGTCTCTCTAGATTTTACAAGTGTGTCACCCAAGCAAGGAAAATCATTAGATTCATGGTATAAGTGGTGCTAGGCCACCTAAGATTAATAGTCCTCACCTTCGGGTTCGATGGGGGCTTGGAAGTGACCTAGAAATAGGGGTTTCGAGTGTTGACCGGCCGAAATTCCTAAAACAAGATTTTTCATGTAAGGAATCCATGCCATTTCCTCTTCATAACAAGGGTTTCAAGAGGAGAAGAGTTAGAGAACTCACCTAGATGGCCCACGGACGAATTTGGGGTTGCGGTAGAGAGTTTCCTTCGGAGAAGGGGTAAGGAGTTGAAAGGGTTGATGCCCTTGATCCCTCACCCTCCCTTTCTCTCTTTACTCTCCTCGGTTGTTGGAGAATGGTGAGAGCTACGAAAAGGGAGAGCTTATCATTGGAAGATGGTGAAAATTATGGGGGAGAGAGAGAGATGGGTTGTTGTTAGAGAATGGGGGTTATGAGAAAGAGCTAGGGTTTATTCTCTAGAGTTGGGCCCCTTGGCCTTATGTTTCCATAATTTTCCAAAATAGCCTCTTAGGACTCACTATTGTTGTTGTGGTGGCCCTAACACTCCTATGGCCACCAAAATTGGGTGTGTAGGTGTCTCATGGCCTAACAAGTGTTCATGCAAAGTTTGAGATCTAATGGATAAACGACTATGGGATTTGATCAGACGGTCCCGATCTCTAAGCGACCCAGCGGTGTCTATCTCGGTGATTGGACAGGTTGTGGTAGCCCCTGGCCGTTAAATTTATAGGGTAGGTGATCCATGGCCCGATAAAGGATCATGCAAATTTTGGGAGGGATCGGATATGGGTTTGGTCGCACGGGTCCGATTTGCGATCAACGGTCATCGCGACACGATCTAGACCCAGATTTTGTGGACGGATGAAGGACACCACATTAGACCTTCACTGAAAATTTGGAAGGAATTCGACGGCTAATACGCCTGGAATCCCCGCTCCCTTAACAAGTGCCAGATTTCCAATATGGCCTTTTGTGAGTTGACCAGTGTTGTAGGAACGGCTTGGATAATTAGTTTCTGGGTGTCCAATGAGTCCGTGGTCCGTGATGGACCACAAGCCCAGTGAGATCTAGTGTTTCCTAAAGTTTTGTAATTTTCTGACCTTCCTGCGTCGCGGTATGGCCCGCACGGGCTGTTGCTACGTATAAACGGTCATCTGCCTTGGCGGCTCGCATTAGGTCCTAACATGACCCGTCTGGTCTACTCTGTTGGACTAATCCTAGATTAATTTACGTGTGATACCCCACCACAAGTAGTCTAAACGAACGGTCCTACGACAAATCTTACGTAGACGCCCTAGGACACTGTGCTGTTTAGACGGGACGTTACAACCATACTCATTTGTATTAGGGATATCTTACACCTGGCGCTCGGAGGAGCTCCTAAGCGGAATCGACTTTGATCTGCTTAAAGCTGAGGGGGTCTAAATTCTTGTGTCTTCACCAACAGGAGATGTGCAGATACCTTCCCTAGTAATATGATCCACTATATCCACAGATAGGAGTGATCAGGCATGATTGGGATAGAAATGATGCTGGAATGTGAGTGTGTGGTACCATACAAAGTACTTTTATCTTGAAAATGTCATTTAATGTATTACCATGTCATAAACACCCTCACTTTTCCAAGGCAAATCAGCTGAGTCTCTTCATACAAATCAAACATGTCAGGACTCCGCTAGGTGCACCGAAATTAAGTATCACCTATTCACCGCCTATATATATATATATATATATATATATATATATATATATATATATATATATATATATATATATATATAAAGCAGATATGATGAATGGGCCAACCATTGATTGATGCTTGGATCATGGATCAGGCCAACTCGTTAGGTGTATCGGATTAACCAAAGATAGATGAATAGGGTGTACTTGATCTTGTTTGGAGAGACTATTTTAGGGCATGAGCCAAAGATTAAGGCAGATCCAAAGCTCAAGTGGACCCACCACAGAAAACAGTGGATCACAGAAAACAGTGGGGATTGAAAGCACACAATTAAAAACTTCTTGGGGCCACAAAAGTTTTCAATCAAGCTCATATTTGTGTTTTCCATTGGCACATGTCTTTGTTGACTCATCCGACTCTCCAAATGGTTGGACGGTGTGGATGCAACACACACATCATGGTGGGCCCCACAAAACCTGGTGACGTCACTTCATTAGCCGATCCGCGTCCACCGACCTCCCCAGATATCAGTGATATGTGCTACATTTATGGTTGTGCCACTGTCTGGCTAATCTGAAGAGAAAGATATATAGAGATTGAAGATACATGGTAGCAAAGTTGACAGATAGATGGATGATGATCCGCCCTGTCCACATCTGGCCCTAGATTGAATGGGCCACGTGATGGAAACTGAAAATTTCAGACGGTCCATGTGTCCCAATGGTGGACATTTTCCTATGAATGTGGAATATGGCTCCCATGTCCCTAACCACCCATTTGTATGCTACCAAACGGACAGGTTGATTGTTCGATCAGTGGAAATTTTCCATGTACGTCGGTTCATGTTGGGCCAATCACATGGACGGTACGGATTGCTGGAGACGTGCTTATTTGAATTTTGTCCAGGTGCAGGAGCCCATATTAAATTGTGGAGATCAGCTTCTTTCCCTACCATTTTTATCCTCTGCTGTATATATACAAGGTAATGTGTCGCAATGATCTGGACCATTGGATGGGTCCCACGGTAGATGGACCACTTTCTTAAGAGAAATTAAACGGTCCTACTCTTTGGGCCATCGATCGAAGGGTAGATATCTTCTAATTTGAAATACTTCCAACGAAATTCCCATCTAAGATGTCCCATCAGATCAACGGTTTGAATTACGGCCCCACCTGTACCGTTGACTAATGAGGACCCATAATTCTTTGTCCCTGAAAGTCTAACAGATTGAATAATGCTGTCTGATTAGTGGAAATTTTCACTTTCAATTAACATTGACGAATATCTTTTCCACTGTCCATTTGTGGGAACCTAAGATCATCTGACCACTTAAAATTTTCTATTACGGCCCATTCATGATGTGGTAAGAAGATGAATGGTTCCGATCCGATTATGGTGCCATAGATTAGAGAATGGATGAAAGTTCCTCTACAGCGTTTGTAGACTAAGCTTATATTATAACGTTGTGTGTGGGCCCCACAATGATGTGCGAACGACATCCACTTCACCTATCATGTGTGCCCCTTCATGTTCTAGTAAAATCCCAAAAATCAGGATGATCCAAAACTCAGGTGGGCCCACTATGTAAAATCATGCCTGAAACCTCTAAGATCATGTGGTGTTGGCCACATGAATTTTCGAATGGTCTCATTTTTAGGCTGTACATTCAAACTACTGGGGCCCATATTATCAATGGCTCGGATGGAATATAGAAAAAAATGGTCCCCACAAACAATCCGGAGAGTTTTAATGCTGAGCCTCCCCATCCCAACAGTTCATGTGGTGTGACCGGCCGCCTTCCCCTTGGATGAATCTGAGTTGTGGAATGAAGGGTGAACAAGAAGGGGTAAAGTTATGGACGGCGTGGATTTGGGCCTTACATCAAGGTGGGTGCCACACTCAACATTATAGAATAAACATCTTTAACCAACTTTGTAGAATAAGAACAAGCAATTCCTACAATGGTTTGTAGAGCAACCAGGCCAAAAGGTCCACTCCAGTAGTAGTTCACCACCATTTTGAAAATGGTAGTGGCTAGTCTCCTTGCATGTGGCACATGTGTACTACTATCCAGACCATCCAATTTGAGGGGAAGTTGTAGATGAACCATAGCTTAAAAAATCAACCTGATCGGGCAATCCTAACCATCCTATTTGTGGCTATAAATGGATGGTTAAAAGTAAAACGTTAACTGGTCAAAAATCATCTGGCAAAGTTATGATTACTGCCATCCTCAATGTGATTTTGGGTTATTCTGCACCTACGAGTCAGCCGTCTGGACGGTCTGGATTGAAATACAAACATGTCATGTTTTGGCCGAATGAATCACCTCCATTTTCAAACTGGTGGTGAACCATCGTGTCAAGCTCATGAACTTGTACACGTAAAGCGACGGAAGGCCAGCTCAGGATCATCGACCCACAGAATAGTCTTGGTTCATTGTATTTCCACCACACATGTTGCTCTACTGTCGGTGAATCCCTTCAATTTTGTGGGCCTATCTATATATCCTGTGGTAGAAAATTCACATGGATAAGAAACATCCTAGCCATTCTATCCCCTATCCTTGAAATGGATGGTCAGATAAAAAGTTCCATAGCCCACAAAAGAAAGTCAACTAAAAGCCAACGATCAGAAGCGTCGTCCACTTGGGGTAGATGTTTTAGACATGGCCCAGCGGATAGATGGTCCAGATTGACTGACCAGTGGATCACATAATCAAGTATGCTCTGTGATGGACCTGAATCCTCTACCACACCTATTGCATGCAGTGGGTAAAAACCTGATCTTTGTGAGTCTTACCGTGTTGTGCGTTTGACATCCACTTCGTCCATCAGGTGAGGCTTCTCTTATTAACCCTACATCTCAGAAAATCTGATCAATTGAAAACTCAGGTGGGCCACACCACGAGGAGCAATGTAAAGTCTCTCATAAAACCTCTAATATGTCTTGCCCGCTCTAGCTTTCGATCAGGCTAATTTGTGGAGATTGTTCACCATGGCGAGGGGCACCTGATGAATGGATCCAGTGGAATATACAAGCCTTAGTAGGCCCCACACAAAACCCTATACTTTACCTCTCCTCTCTATTATTTCTTGTTACGAGGACCACCTGAGTTGTGGACAGGGCTGATTTTTTTTTTATCCCAGCCACTAATATAGAGAGATGCCCGTAATGGATAGAGTTATTTATTTATTTATTTATTTTTAAGTGATGGTGCCACTAGTATATCTTAATCTGAAAACTTGTACAGACTTTCGGAAGGGTCCAAACAAAAGAAAACGGTCCACTTCTATCATGTACACCTATATAGACATAACACAAAGAGGGACAACCGGCAGCCTGCAAAAAGGAAAAAAACAAACAGCCCATTCTCAAGAGGACTAGTGTCTACGCAGGGAGCCTTGAAATGTTGGCATGTTATCACCTCAGGGTTCAATAGCCTAACCTTTTCTGTCAATCTTATAGATTGCGTAGTGTTTGTTAAATTTTTAATTAACAATTGTTATCAGCGCCAACAACATTATATTATATTTCAGTCTAAGAAGGAGAGCCTGTGAAAAAGGAAACATAAAAGCAGATATGACATAAAATGGGTGACCTGTGAAAAAGGCATCTCGAAAGCCGACACCAGGTGCAGAGGGCTACCCAAAAAAAGAGACCAAAGTTAGTGCTTCCACAGGTTGAGGGACTGCAGATGTAGATGTTGGCTATTGAGTGTGATGGAATGTTACCATTTCAAGAGTTCAATGGTATAACTTAACGTGCTGGGTTCGAAGCTTTTGGCCCATTGGCTAGGTTCCTAACAGCGGTTGGTGAGGCATTCATAGAATCCACGTACTCTATCAGATGTCACATCAAAAAGCGACCACCGTCCATAACCATCCCAACCCAAATAGCTATATCACATGTTTCTACGTTAAGAATCAGAATATGGATCCTATGTAAGCCACAAGCAGAAAAAATTCTATTTTCCTGAAATCTGATTGATCCAAATCATCATTGATGTTGTCAGCATTGTTACATTAAATACGTGTATGATGATGTATGATGATGTGGTCCAATTTGATTACAATAAGTAAGATTTTTTTGCCTATGAAAAGCAAAGAATTCAAATTATGAGAATAAACACATGATGTGGCTCACGGTGTGTGTGTGTAAAATCAAGTCTGTTCAAACACTTCATCCAGGCCAAAAGTAAGGTGTTCTACAACTCAGGTTAATTTGCCCTTGTGAAATTCAAGGTTGGGCATTTCCACCATGCTTGTTCCCTTTTTTGTGGCCCACTTCAGCTTTGGATCAGGATGTGTGGTGGGCCTTGGGGGTTTTCTAATGTGAGTCATCTAGTAGATGGGTTGGATGGTGTGAATACTTCGGTACGTATTACTTGAGCGTTTCCATGTGTGATAAGTGGCAATGGACACAGACCAATCCGTCTCGACAAACCATTGGCCTTTCCAACCGGCATTTACCAAGTTGAAGTGGAAAGAAACAAGTAATGAGGATCCACATATGAATGTCCAAACTTCAAGAGATTGTAACAGTGCCCTTTTAAGGGGAGGAATGAAAGTTTGGGACTTTGTGTTGCTTTAAATTCCATTTCCAAATGGGCCAATATCTCTGACCGAAAATCTAGACCGTAGAAAAAGAGAATGATTTGATCAGATGGGTTCTAAAATCTACGGTTTACTTCTCATTTTAAGTTTCCACACCCTTACATTTAGATTGCGTGGATTTGGTTTGACATTTTCATGAGGAGAATTTGGGATGTTCTTTAATGCTTTTGGGGAAACTTGAAAACTGTTGAGATCCATTCACGTGAAGAAAGATCGATGAGGTGATTCTCATGACACGTGTGTGATATCACGGCGGTCCATCATGCGAGGTCCACTGACAACATTCTATGGACTCGAAATTAGGCTGGTACGCTCATCAAGTGAGCCACACATGTAGATAAAGACTAACGGTGTTATTTTGATGCACGTGTGTAGCCGACTTGATGTGAGGACCAGAATGTTTTCCAGGTCAGAGCGATTTCAAAGTGGGCCCTATCTGTTGAGTGGAAAGGATCTTGCATACTTGAGCCATATCAACACGCCGGCCAGCTCTCAATCTTTTCACGCGCCACTCACCTTAGAAATTATCTTTTTCCACGTTTTGATGTTTTCCATTTTATAACCAAACATCTTAAAACCCTAGTTAACAATTTAGGTAAACTAATTGAGCTGGAAAACATTCTAATTCCGACTAAAAGGCTTTGAACCTCTAGAAGGTGGTGGGTATTCCTTTCAATGCACGTGTAAAATACAACATACGTGTGCTTAAAGTAGATTACACCCGTGCTAGGTGATTTAGGCATCGATTCCCGAGTAGGGGTGGCTACCTTTGAAGTGTGAACTGACAGTGGGTGTTCTAACAAGTTAACAAACTACAAAAAAAAAACGAAAAAAAAGAAAGAACAAAAAAAGTGATTTAAGGAATCATACGGCATGGTTTTCTAGTTAATTGGACGTGGGACCATGGTTTGATGATCCAAACTGTTGATGTTCCTACCTGTATATTTGCATTGGAAATCAATGTTTTTAACCTCTGCGACACGCTTTACACCTGGCCAATTAATCATGGCTAGATTAGATGGCCTGAATGATGTCACGTGATGGTCATAAACAATGTAGTGTGGAAGAACTTCAAAGGAAATGAGCTTAGGAATTGAGCTTTTATATATATATATATATATATATATATATATATATATATATATATATATATATAAAGCTGATCTTAGGATTAAGGAGAATTACTTAAAATATCTCACACTGCTGAACGCTATGCATAGGCACTACTTTTCCAAAACTATAAAAGCGTTACTCGAAAATGAGCTCAGTGCCATTTACTGGATGGTTATGTGTTTTGGAATGCTTAGGTTATTTGAAGTGATGCATTTGGGTTGACCTTTAAAAATACTTGGTTATTTAGAGTGATACAACCATTCGTATTACTGCTGGCTCTTTTTAAGTGATCCAAACCCTTTATATAAATTGAGCTATTTTATTGATCAACTCCGTTCGTATCATTGAAGTTGTTTTCACTGATTCAAATTAATTGATAAGCTTCGGCTAATGTTTCAACAATCCAATCAAGGTGATCCAAATCCTTCATATAATTTGAGCCGTTTTAGAGATAAAAACCACACACACACACACACACATATATATATTATAATCAACCAATGATTGAACTGGTGCATGTTTCACCCATTTAACATCCATCAAGACAACAATATATATTAGAGATAAAAACCCTATATATATATATATATATATATATATATATATATATATATATATATATATATATATATATATATAGTACTGTGACCCATTTTGTTTGACCCAAACTAATTGATATTCTAAGACTCATGTTCAACAATCCAAGCAAATGTTTGATAGCCTGTGTTGGTAGAATTGATATGCCACTAATGTTAACAATGAAGATGTTGAGGCTTATGCTTAGTGATCAAAATAGTTAGACATAACCCTTGGTGGATCTGAAATTGCATTTTCACCTATTTGAGACAATTAAGTGCATGAGCCATGTACAATGGGTGCATTTTCAATTATCTAATCCATTAATATCTATTGTTATGATTTTATTAGCAGGAGCCTTTTTTATGATTGGGTCCTTGTATTGACACAAGCTATTTATATAACTTAGCCGTTTTGGATCTATAATTGTGTTTAAATCCGTCCGAGACTATTGAGTGCATGAGCTATGCACAATGCACCCATTTTCAATTATCCTAACAATTAATATCTTTTGTTCTGTTGTTATTGGTAGAAACTATCTATGGTCGTGTTCCTTTATTGTGACCCAAATCGTTAATCACTCAACACACTTCTATTGGTGTGCAGAATTTATAGCAATGGCCCTAGTTTTGTTAATCAAATCATTTATTCGATTGACCTACTTTATTATTATTATTATTTAAAATCTTGGCCCATCTGAAGTGATCAATTGGTTAATCTTTTGAAATGCTTAGGTTGTTTGGAGTGATTCATATATTTCATATTACTAGCTCTTTTTAAGTGGTAAAAACCATTTATATGATTTGGGCCATTTTATTGATCCATACACTCCATATTATTGAGGTTGTTTTTAGTTATACATATGGGCCCATTTTCAATTATCCAACAATTAATATCTCGTGTTCTGATTTTATTGGTAGAAACTGTCCTTATGGTTGGGTCCATTTATAATGACTTAAGACGTAAATCACTCAGCTTGCTTCTAGTGATGCAAACCATTTATTGGAACGGTCCCCACTTGGACTCCCTGCTTTGGCAGGCAACATCCTCCAAGTGTGTGGAGGATCTATTGTGAGGGTTGCTACTTTGAAGTTTTGACCATTTCTTCGATTGAGCTTGCTTTTAGGCTTGGGTTTGGGTTTAAATAAGTGAGTTGACTAGGTTGTTGGGTTGGGTAGGCCGACTGGGTGAGTTGACTATCTAAGTTAACTCAAGGCTCTAGGATTTTGGGTTCCTAGGGTTTAGAATTAGGTTGACTGGGTTGATTGGGTTGAATGGGCTGGGTTAAGGGTTCATGACTGGGATTCCTAGTAGGGGTGCACACGGGTCGGTTCGGTCCAATTCTAGGGTGAAATCAGAACCAAACTATTCCTAATGGTTCCAGGAAAATCGAAATTGGAACCGGACCGTTACCACCCTATAATTGAACTAGAATTGGACCGTTAAAACCGGTTTGGTTCTACGGTTCTCGATTGCATGTTTTTTTTTTATAATCCAACCCATGTCGCAGGACACAAGCTCACAACGATCAAGAGAGAGGAGCATCGGGCGGTGGTCGCCTGGTCGGAGGGCTGAAGGCGTTTGTCTAGTGGGTGAGAGAGAGAGAGAGAGAGAGAGAGAGAGAGAGAGAGAGAGAGAGAGAGAGAGAGAGAGAGAGAGGAATGGATGGGGGCAGCCACAACACTGCAGCAAGAGCGGCAACGCGTTAAGACTGAAGGGAGAATGAATAGTTTAGTTTAGTTTAGTTTAGTTTTTTAAAAAAATATATGTTTTGAAATATATGGTCTAGTCTTGGTTCGGTTCTAAGTTCGGTTCCAGGTAACCGTTCTATGGTTCAAATCCACAGTTCGGATCTACAGTTCAGTACAGTTTTACATACCCCTAAACTGAGAATTGAACAACACTAATTGGTTCTTTAATTTTTAGAACTGGAACTAGAACTAGTGCACTTAAGAACCGGACCAAACCATACGGTTCGGTAAGTTCTGATCCGGTTTACCGGTTCTACTGGTTCCATGTACACTCCTAATTCCTAGGTTTTAGGCTTATAGGGTTAGGGTTTAGGATTGGAGTTCGATTGTCCATCCATCCATTTAAACTCTGTCAACTTAGCAACCTAGGGTGGGGTGTCTACTGTCTCATATTAGGCATAAAGACAAAAAATCAGATTGACTTCTAATTCTCATGGGCCACACTAAAGGAAATGGTTGGGAGAAAGATGTATTCCCTTGATTTTTAAAGGGTCCACCATGATACTTATATGAAATCCACTTCAACCACTAGATAGCACATACACAAAAAAAAAAGGACTTAGGCCCATGCCCTAAAAATTGTAACTGGACATGAATCACTTAAGCCACACTAATGGAAATAGTTTAGTAGGCCTTGTACACTATGTCCAAGTCAACGTGAATCATAAATGGAACTGATTTTTGGGCCCATGGCCTAACATGGGGGGAAAAATTTAGTGGCTGGGGTTTATTTTACATAAATATCATAGTGGGGCCCACCCCGAGCCACAATTAACATTACTCTTGTAGGTGGCTATAAGGGGCGATACTTAGATTGCCTAGGGTAGCATGCACCATGGACGGTTGTGTGTTATTGAAAAATCTTTGTAGGCCCCACCATGGATGGTTTTTAAGCAAGTTCTAATTCGCTTTAGGTTCTCCTCCAAGTGGATTTGGATTGTTGAGAACTGTTGGGATAGCAGTTGGATGTCTGTGCTGGTCAACGGTGAAGTTGCAGGTTTCTTCAAGCCCTCAAGAGGTCTGAGGCAAGGGGACCCACTCTCTCTAAACCTTTTTATTGTTTGTGTGGATGTCCTAAGAAGAGGTCTTAATCGGTTAATATCACAAGGAATTTGTTTACCTTAAAACGTCAAGAGAGGCTGCCCTACTGTTTCTCACCTCCTCTATGCAGACAACACACTACTTTTTCTTAATGGAGGAATCGCTTCACTGAGAAAAATCATGGCATTAATGGAAGATTACCAAAGAGCATCTGGGCAAAGCATAAACCGTACAAAAAGCTCCTTTTACTGCTCAGACAAGATATTGGCATCCAGAATCAGGTCCATCTCAAACCTGCTAGGTATTAACAGGGCTGGTAGCTCTTTCTGTTATCTTGGGGTCCCGCTGACAGTAGGCAGGCTGAAAGGAAGCGCTTTTAAACCACTGATAGAAAAAGTTGAAGGCCGCATCAGGGGTTGGAAAAACAGGTTCTTATTTGAAGCTGAGAGAGCGGTTCTCATCAAGCATGTGTTGGGAAGCATCCCCATTCATTCCATGGCAGCTACTGCTATTCCAAAGAGGGTAGTCACAAGCTAGAGAGCCAATTTTCTTCCTTTTTCTGGGGTTAGTGTGATGGTAAAAGGAAGTTGCATTGGAGGAGTTGGAAATTCATAGCCAGGCCGAAGGAGGAAGGTGGACTCGGAATTCAAAAATTATCGAAAGTTATGCATGCGTTTCAGATCAAAATGGCCTAGATCTTGAAATTTCAGAGGGAAACTAGCTTATGGGCCTCGTTCATGGCTGCAAAGTATGGTCTGAGGCAGGAATTATCGACTTCAAGAATCAACGATGAATATGCTCCCCAACCTGGAAAAGGATGAGAAATCTCCTACCGTTTTTAAATGAAAAGGTACAATGGAGTATAGGTGAGGGAGAATGCAAGTGTTGGTAAGAAAATTGGACCGGTCTTGGACCCCTTCAAAACTACGTAACAGGAGACATTCCAGCTGAGATAAGGACGTTGAAGGTGAATCAGATTTTAGGCCCAGTTGGTCCTCTCCCTCAGTCTGTGGTCTTTTTAATGCTTCCTCAACAGATTGTAGAAAATAATTTTTCAAGGGGGTTACTACTTATCAGAGGGTCCTGACTCTCTTGTGTGGCTGTTCACTCCATCGGGTAAATTAATAGTCAAATCATCATGGGAAGTAACCAGACCACAGTCACCCAAGAAAGGTTGGGTGAGGTGGGTTTGGCATGGGAAGCTGCCACCAAAAATTTCTCTTTTTGTGCAGAAACTCCTTTACAATTTGGTTCTAGTGGAAATGGTTATTCAATCTAAGGGCATTCAGTTAGCATCAAAATGTGTCTGTTGCAAACTCGGATTGGATCAGGGCCCAGCCGATGAGTCTCTGTCTCACCTTTTTCTGGATGGTGAGTTAGCTGCGTCAGTTTGGGAACATTTTGGGAGGTCTTTCAGCATCAACATTTTGCAGGTCTCCATGGTAGAAGCTAGGTTTACGCTATGGAGGAGGGCTTATTCGGTTAGTAATGCGCGCCACACCAACATGCAATTAGTTCCAACTTTCATTTGGTGGGAATTGTGGAAAGCAGGAAACATGTCAGTTTTTAAGAGCAAACCCCTGCAGCGGGTCCAGTGATAGCTCTAGCCTCCTGGTGGTTATCCACAATGGGAAACAAAGAAGTAGGAAATTGGTCAGGTTCTGTCCCTATCAATCTTCCTCAACGAGTAATTGGCCCAGGCGGGGGGAGGAAGGATTGTCACTCTATTGTTACCTGGCATAAACCACCTATGGGATGGGTCAAAGTGAATGTGGATGGCTCTTCTAGAGGCAACCCGGGCCTGGCAGGGGGTGGCGGTGTATGTAGAAATGACAAAGGTCAATTCATTTTCGCTTTCTCTCTTGGATATGGGGTACTATCTAACATTGGGGCCGAGGTGCGTGCGGTTCACGAAGGCCTAGCAATGTGTATAGAGAAAGGCTTTTCGAAGGTGGTAGTAGAATCAGATTCAGAATTGGTGATCAAGGTGCTTACAAAAAATTTCAGCCTTGGGTGGAAATGGAAAGGCTGGACGGCAAGAATGGAGAAGTTTCGCCTTCTTGGACAGATAGAGTTTTAGCACATCTTCAGAGAAGGCAATGCCCCAGCTGATGTGCTAGCCCGCGATGGGAGTATGTCCCAAGCTTAGTTTTCTAGCAGTTCATGGATGAAGCTTCTCGAGCAGGTGCATGGTCTTATTTTCTTAGACAGGGTGGGTCTAGGAAACATTAGGGAGAGGTAGTGTTATTCAAGCTCCTTTTAGGTGTTTGCCTGATTTTATTGGTTTTTCAGTTGTTACGATAGGTCTTCTTCAAGTCCTTTTTTCCTGAGAAGATCCGAAAATTGTAAGTTTGTGATCAGAATGAAATATACGATTACCGATTTTTTTGGAAAAAAAAATGTGTATTATTAATGTTGTCCATCCATTTCTATGGATCGTTTTAGTGCATGAGCACAAAATTAAATTAAATCACCACAAGAAACTGGTGATTGGACCCCCACCATACAAAATTTTTTTAGTGGCTACGAAAGTTTTGGATTAAGCTTATATTTGTATATTCTCTTCATCCATGTCTCTGTGACCAGGTTGGATGGAAAATAAACATTATAGTGGGTCTTAGGAAGTTTTTAATGGTGAGCTTTCAATTACTATTGTTTCAGTGTGATCCACTTGAGATTTGGATCTACCTCATTTTTAGTCTCATGCCCTAAAAAATGAATGGACAACATGGATAAGATACATCTGTCATGATGGGCTCATGGAGATTATTTAGTAGCACATAATACCGACATGGGTGCTACTTGCTATACTATGCAATCTAGTCTTGAAAAAGTAATGCAGCTTTGTTGCAATCCCAGATCCTAAAATGTGAGTGGGATGTAACTATGAATCACACTTTGATGTATGCATTGTATATCTATACTGTCTATTTATTTTGCCCGATCATTTTAGGGAATGGAAAAAAAATAAAATTGAAACAGATGCAAATCTCAGCTTAACCACACCATAGGATATATTAGTCATTGATGAGTATAATTTTCTGTGGGCTACAAAGGTTCTGAATTTAGTTGATGTTTGTATTTTCCATTCATTTGGACACTAGGAAGTTTTCCATGGTGGCCGTTTGGTGACCATTGTTTCCTGTGGTGTGGTCCACCTGAAATTTGTATCTACTTCATTTTTGGAAATATGAATGTGGAAAAACAAATGGAGGTTGCAGATATATAAAGCATACATTGAGGGTGTAGATATATAAAGCCACAGTCAGGTCCCATGGGCATCACCAGATCCTGGGTCGCAGCTATGCATCCTTGCATCAAGTGCCGGAAACGTAACATTTCTTGTTAATCAAGTAGTATTTTGTAAACAGTTTTTTTTCATTAAAGTGCTATGTTGGCGTGAGCACAAATGGAATGGACCAATTGATCAATTCCAGGACATGGGAAGCCTCGATGCGTTGAAAACAGACTGTTGGGGGCCTTACATAAAACCTTAGGATCTAGCCTCCCGAACAAACCAGAATTATGGATAATAAATCAATGAAATAAATCAAAGCAACAATCATACACTACACAAGAGATTTTTATGTGAAAAACCCTCAAAGAGATAAAAACTATGGGACCTCGTCCAGATCAACAATCCACTATAAAACAGAATGTTACAACCGATCACAAGCACACCTTGCTATGATCAAACCTTCGTCACTCGCATAGGAGTGAATAAACAGTAAGAAAAATAAAGAAAACAGAGAGATCTCACCAATTACGAGGACGTAGAAGCGTTGAGATATTGATTACATAATAGATCACTTCCACGAGCATAACCTCCCTTCTACAAGCTTCCTTTATCTCTTTCTCTCTCTCTCTCTCACATCTTTGATAGCCCTATTGTGTTTTTCTTGTACACATCATCATACCTTAGAAAAACTCTATAAACCCCTTTTTATAATTTTAGAAAACTCCTTTCCGCATCCTAGTTACGAAAGGACTTGTGAAACAAAATTCGCGCAAAATTGCGGAACGAATCTGCATAACCACGTTCGGTCAAGATGAACCCATAACCGGTCGTGAACCACCCATGACCGGTCGAGCACCCCGGAGAAAAATAATCTATACTCGCTGGACTTTGAGTCGAGATAGGGCTCGACTCCATGACTAGTCATACATCAGCCCACGACCGGTCGACGACGGGTCAAAAACTCCATTAAATATCCCCCCTTTTGACCCAGGAGGGATTTGATTTTTTGAAGTCAACTTAGTTTCTGCAAAACTTAAACTTGCCCTTGAGCAAAGCCTTAGTCATCATGTCTGACCTATTATCATTTGTGTGGACCTTCTCAAGTTGTAACACCTTCTGTTCCAAAGTATCCCTGACCTAGTGATACCGAATCTCTATGTGCTTCGACTTAGAATACTGACTTGGATTCTTGTTCAAGTGTATAGCATTCTGACTATCAAATAGACCATGTGCTATTACTGCTTCAGGCTAAGTTCTTGTAGGAACCTCTTCATCCAAAGCATCTCTCTACATACCTCTGTAACTGTAATGTACTCGGCCTCTGTCATCGACAATGGTACGACCTTCTGTAGCTTTCTTTGCCAAGAAACCGCTCCCCCTGCAAATGTGAACATGAACCTCGATGTAGACTTCCTAGAGTCTATGTTACCTGCCATATCTACATTTGTGTAGCCCTCTAACATAAGTTTACCGTCACCATAGCATAAACTTAACTTGGATAAGCCTTTTAGATACTGTAGTATCCAATTCACTGCTGCCCAATGCTCTTTGCCAGGATTGGCAAGATACTGACTGACAACACCAACCGCATATGCTATGTCTAGGCGTGTACACATCATAGCATACATCAAACTTCCTACAGCAGACGTGTAGGGTATCTTTTGCATCTCTTCCATCTTAGCCTTCGTCTTGGGACACTGCCTGTCGCTCAATCTAAAGTGACCATCCAGTAGAGTACTGACTGGCTTCGCTGCATACATATTGAACCGCTCTAGGACTTTCTCAATATACCGCTCTTGTGACAGCCAAAGCTTCCTGCTGCTTCTGTCAAGTGTTATCTTCATTCCTATGATCTATTTAGCCAGGTCCAAGTCTTTTATCCCAAACGACTTGCCCAGCTCCTATTTCAGCCTATCGATCTTCTTGATGTCTTTTTTCATGATGAGCATGTCATCAACGTATCACTGCAGAACGAAGAAATTACCATCTGAGAACTTACGCGTGAATATACAGTGGTCCGACTCCGTTCTGTTATACCCATGCTATAACATGAATGAATCAAACTTCTTGTACCATTACCGTGGAACTTGTTTCAGCCCATATAAGCTTTTCGTCAGCCTACACACCATATGCTCTTTACCCTTGACTTTAAACCCCTCCGGTTGGTGCATGTAGATCTCTTCTTTTAGGTCATCATGGAGGAAAGTAGTTTTAACGTCCAACTACTCTATCTCCAGATCCATGTTAGCCGTCAATCTAAGCAACACTCGTATAGATGTCATCTTCACTATTGGTGAGAATATCTCTTCGAAGTCTATACCTTTTCTCTAACTGAACCCTTTTACCACAAGTTTGGCCTTAAACCTCGTCTGTGAATTTTTCTGCTCAACCTTCTTTCTGAACACTCACTTGTTGCTCAAAGCTTTCTTGCCCTTAGACAGTTTCACCATATCATAGGTGTGATTCTTATGCAAGGATTTCATCTCCTCTTACATACTTTCAACCACTCTTCCTTATGCTCGTCAGCTAGGGCATCAGAATAATCTTCTGGCTCTTCCCCATTAGTCAGCATAATATAATCATGCGGTGAGTACCTCTTGAACGGTTGTCTGTTCCTAGATGACCTCTTCATCTTTGGGTCAATAGGTGGATCAAGTGGGGGCTGCTCCCCTAGTCCATCTTCTGAAGGAACTCCCTCATCTTTTACACCTTGTTGTACTCCTCCGTCATCAGGCATCACGGGAGGAATAATCTGTAACGTCTTAAAAAAAATCCGTACTTAGACCCGAGTACTACCTCCAGTAAAAATCATTTAGAACCAAATCCCTTAGAAATTTAATGTGTATTAGCTAGCGCTAAACTAGATTACATATGAAATTAGCACCAATAACTTTCAATACAATCTGTAAGACCTAAAACCTATAAAATCATTGACGCTATATTGTCCTGAAATCTATGATCCAACTCTAAACCCAGTTACTCCCGGGAATACTTTGTAACTTCGTATTAGACCTAGATTGCACGTCGAAAGTCTGATATTGATGAACTTAGACCATTATAACTGCCTAGTTGGACTTGACTATCACCTCAAAAATCAATCCCAAACGATGTCCTGAGACCATTTTCTTGAGTCCGGAGTGAAGAGAGTGAGAAAATGAAGATTTTTAGAAAATTAAATATGATTTTAAGTAATCTGAGACGTGTTACTTACGCGATATTTTTAAGCATTTCGACCGTTAGATTTTGACCCAAATTCACCCTCGGATCAGGATAGGTGGCCCATATATGTCAAAGTACTTGTGGCCCTGATTGAATTTCGGTAACCGTTGAATTGAAACTGGTCCACCACGGACGATTTGAAAACCCGATTGGACTGAAAACTTAACTTGCTTAAGATCCAATACTGAGCTTAAGTCCGACCTCATTTGATAAGAGGACCTCCAGAAGTGCTCCGTTGGATCAGAAAGAGCTCGATTTGGTTATAACCTAAGTATACCTTGGCCCTAAGGCTATTTTCGTCGACTTTAGGCTTATAAAAATGCCTTAAACCCTCATTCCCAAATCCCATACAAATTTCCTAAACCCTAGCTATTTAAGAGAGAGTTAAGAGAGAGAAAGTGAGAGAGAACCAGTTGATTCTCCGTGGGATTCTTCCCAGTTCATCTACGTATCGAATCTGCGTATCTGAATCGTTATTTCAGCGTTTCTGATTCCGTTCTTGGGTAAGTTAAGCCAACCCTAACCTGTTTTGAAGCTTAGAATAGCTATCGTGAAGTTATAGCTAACCTGTTTCATGTCTTAGGTAGCGTATCCGCCGTTGATGAAGACTTATCATTTGAATCACATCTAATACACATTTTTTGATTTAAGGTGCGGACTATATACGTTTAGGTTATGGTTTTCAAGGCTTTCAATGTTAGCTAATGATTTATTCATGACGTGAATGCTATTATACATGCCAAATGCGCTATCTATTTCGATTTACGTATATGTATAAGTTATGTTATAAATAGAGTATTTCATGTATATGATAGAATACCTGTATACGTATGGAATATGCTGTTGTGATTGTCATGATTATTTGTTGTAGACATATGCATGATATGTATGCGGTAACTCCTTGGCGAAAGGACTTGCCCTAATATGTAATGGAATCGACATACGTGATGTATGTTGAATAGTGTAGTCTAAGTGTCTGTATAAATGCTTGAATGAGTTAGTAGTTAGTAAAGTGTGATTGTTAAGGTTGTTGAGATATGAATCTCAATCATGTTATCTATGTGTATGATTTCCTCCATGAATCGTGTAGCTTAAATTATTCATGTTAACTATGTGTATGATTTCCTCCATGTACTGTACTTAAGTTCAAGTTATATTTCATGAATGTTCATATGAATGTAGGATATAAATCATATGCCTGTTATTGAGCTTGTACATGATTGGGGCTGTACTGCAGTCCAGGTAATCGGTAACTGTACTTCAAATGGTGGTTGACATCATCTTCGCCATGCAGGATGAGTTTAACGAATCCGAGTCGTGCTTGGGATGTTCGACAGTGGTTAGGCCATATGGAGTGCTTATGCATTCCATGTCGTTCAACTCAACGTGCGCTTGGCCTAGTTGGGCTTATCAACTACCCCAATTGACCGATGTTCGTTCACCATGTTTGGTCGCTACTGTTTGAATCCAAGACACCGAACTCACTAGTGAAACTCCCGTTAACCTTGGTACCGTGATCTCCTAAGACTCATGAGCCGGACATGGTGGTATGAGACACCGTGGTTGAGCGTCGGCCTACGCTGGGGCGACGAGCCTCCCCGTAGTGAGCAGTGAGCACCCTACTCTTGTGAGTCGATTATGGTGTTATGGGACACTATATTCGTATTGTCGGCCTACATTGATTGGTGACAAGCCCTCTGTAGTGACCTCGAGCATATCCTGATAATGCATAAAGGCGACGAGTCTTGTTGCAGTATTTGGGATATAACTAGACCTGTATTGATTGGTGACGAGCCTTTTACAAGTGATCTAAAACCATACATCGTATGAGATTTCATAGGACTGACAACCCTATAATGGATCAATGTTTGGAAATTGGTATAAGGGAGGTGTCTTAACTTTCCAATCCTGCTGTATGAAAAGGACTAATAAGAACTTGATAATCATACTCATATCATTGCACTGCATGTGCTATCGGTGTTGGTGTAAGAGTACTGAAGAAGTGACTGACATGCGCGACCGTAAGATGAAGATCACTGAGGGAGTTTGTGGTGAGGGCATGCATCATTATCTCATTCATTCTCGTATTAACAAGAATATTTAGGATATGTTTGATTGTACTGCTTTATCATTACTACTTGATTAAATTGATAACATGTTAACCTTTACGGTATAGCTCTACTGAGTTGATCACTCACTCCCACGTTCTGGGATGGTGCTTAAACACCAACCAGACTCTAACTTAGTTACAGGAGATGGCGATGCTTGCGAGGCGGAGCCAGAGTTCGACGAGGATGAGGAAGCTTTCTCGGTCATGCAGTTCTCAGGCGGGTTCATGTGAGCCTTGTCCTAACTGGCGGAGATTTTAGGATATGTATATATTGGTTTTACACAGTTTGATACATGTATTTTGATACACAATTATACTTATTACCCTGGGCAGAGCACACATCTTTTGGGGATTATTTTTGAATTATATATGTACTTAAGTTTTCCGCTTGCATTTTCTATCTATCCTTGAATTATGTCCGCTGATCTAGCTTAATCTACTTCATGTTTTATGCGCTAATACAGACAACATACATCCATCATTATTTATGTTGCATAAGTGATGTTTTAGAACTCGGGAGCTAAGTTATGCTCGACCCCCGAATTTCAAGGCGTTACATAATCGGATCCATGTCCTCTAGCTCACCTGAACTATGCTGATTTTTCTCTAGCTTACTAATATCTCTTATACACTGATCTTCAAAGAAAACCACATCTCTACTCTTGACAAGCTTCTTCTCGGTCGGATCCCACAATCTATGACCGAACTTTTCATCACTGTACCCTAAGAACACACATTGCCTGCTTGGACCTCTCGTCCTTTGGTAAGTGAACGGATGTCGTGAATCCAAACACCCTGAGATGACTGTACGATGGATCCTGTCTAGTCCACACCTTTTCAGGTACTTCTCCATTCAACGGGGCTGATGGAGACCTGTTTATCAAATACACCGCCGTGTGCATTGCTTCTCCTCAGAACGTCTTGGACAACTTCGCATGGGATAACATGCATCTAATTTTCTCAACAATGGTGCAATTCATTCGCTCAGCTACACCATTATGCTAGGGGGTCTTGGGATCCGTCTGTTCATGCCGTATACCCAAGGACTTGTAGTACTCGTGAAAGTCGTCAACGTATTCACCACCATTGTCAATGCAGATGCACTTCATTAATCTACATGTCTCTCTCTCAACCATAGCATAAAATAATTTAAACACACCAAAGACCTCATCCTTGGATTTCAAAGCATAAACCCAAACCCTCCTAGATGCATCATTTATAAAAGTAACAAAATACAATGCCCCACCCAAGGTTTTTATCCTTATAGGACCACAAATATCAAAATAAACTAAATTTAATACATGCACTTTATTAACATGAAAAGTAAATTTAACAAATGAAACTCTATGCTGTTTCCCTAATAAACAATCAAGACAGGTTTTGAGAGGTGTACCGGTCATGTCTGGAAGGAGCCGCTTCCTCGCTAGTAGCTAAAGCCTTTTTTCACTCATGTGGCTTAGACGCATGTGCATGTCAATAGCTGAATCTTTCGCTGCGTTCAACCCACCTTTGCATACACTGACACTTACCTTGTGCAGGGTGTAATACTTCTTTCTTCTGGTTGCGATCAACAAACCCTTGATAAGCTTCCAGCGCCCACCAGCAAACCGACTTTCATAGCCATCATCATCCAACCTTCTCGTCGACATCAAGTTGAGGCGAAGGTCTGGAATATGCTTCACATCCCTGAGAACCAATGTGTAGCCCACATCGGTCTTTCACAGATATCACCAACCCCTACAATATTCGATATTCTAGAATTTCACATCTTCACGGTCCTATAGTCGCCTGACTTATAGCTTGTGAAGAAGTCCCTGTCTGGAATCACGTGAAAAGAAGCTCCTGAGTCAATCACCCAGTCGGTGTCTTGACTCGTAGCCGTGAGACGTATATCATGATCTACTGAAAGAATAACTACAACGTCGCCATCTGAAGCTACCGTAGTGAAATCTGATTCGTCTTCTTTCTCCTTTCCTTTTTCCTTTCTTGTCATTCTTAACTTTACAACATTCATGCTTATAGTGGCTCTTCTTGCCATAATTTCAACATTTAACATCTTTTTTGTTACTCGACTTACCTTTTGATTTATCTTGAGCTTTCCCGCCCTTCTTGTTCTTTCCTCTCCCCTGTACCTGTGTCACAAGAGCCTCTTACTGAGTAGACCCCTGAGACTTCCTCCCTTTCTCCTCATTGAAGAGACAGTTAATCACATATTCCATGAATATCTTTTCGTCTGACGCGGAGTTACTTAGAAACACCACCAATGTCTTCCAACTGTCAGGCAATGAACTAATTAATAGTAAAGCCTACAATTCATCATCCAGGATCATCTTCATAGAGGAGAGTTAGTTCACTATATTGCTGACCTCATTCATGTGCTCGGCCACAGAACCACCATCCTTGAACTTGAGATTCACAAGTTGCCTTATCAGAAAAATCTTATTATCGGCTGTCTGCCTCTCATTCAGCCCTTCTAATTTCAGCCATAGGCTAGTGGCTGAGATTTCCATAGACACATGGTGGAACACAGAATCATCCAACCATTGTCCAATAAACCCCACCGTCTTCTGGTCCATCTTCTTTCAATCATCATCAGACATATCCTTGAATTTTGTTGATATGCCTAAAATTGGAGAATATACGTCCTTATAATAAAGCAAGTCCTCCATCTTAGCCTTTCATATGGTCTAGTTAGAACCATCGAGGCTGATCATCCTTGATGAGCCACCTTCCATAATTCTAAACCGATCCTAACCGTTCAATGAACTTAAGCTATGATACCACTTTGTGGGGGCCCTTACACAAAACCTTAGGATCTAGCCTCCCGAACAAACCAAAATTATGGATAATAAAGAAATGAAATAAATTAAAGCAACAATCACACACTACATAAGAGATTTTTAAGTGAAAAACCCTCAAAGAGGTAAAAATCACGGGACCTCATCCAGATCAATTATCCACTATAAAGCAGAACGTTACAACCGATCACAAGCACACCTTGGTATGATCAAACCTTCGTCACTTACACAAGAGTCGATAAACAGTAAGAGAAATAAAGAAAACAGAGAGATCTCACGATTATAAGGACGTAGAAGCGATGAGATATTGATTACACAGTAGATCCCCTCCACGAACATAACTTTCCTTCTACAAGCTTCCTCTCTCTCTTTCTCTCTCTCTCACACCTTTGATAGCCCTCTTGTGTTTTTCTTGTACCATTATCATACCCTAAAAAAATCCTAGAAACCCTTTTTTATTGTTTTAGGAAAGTCCCTTCCGCATCCCAGTTGCGAAAAGACTTGTGAAATGAAATCTTCGCAAAATCGTTGAACGAATTTGCGTAACCACGACCGGTCTAGACGAACCCAGGACTGGTCGAGCACCACCCACGACCGGTCGAGCACCTCGAAGGAAAATAGTCCATACTCGCTAGACTTTGAGTCAAGACAGGGCTCGACTCTACGACTGGTCGTACATCAACCCACGACCGATCGAGCAGGGGTCACGACCGGTTAACGACGGGTTAAAAACTCCATCAAGACTATCCACACTCGTGATAAATGCCTACTTTTCATATGTTTGGATATAATTCTTAAATCTCCTGCTTATGTCCGTTACACTCTTCATGTAGGCCACGATGTAGAAATAAATGGGGGCGCGGATTGCATACTGACACTAACAATAACGACTCCTTACTTTGTGGGGCACACATTGATGTATGTGTTTTATCCATGCTGTCCCTCCATTTTGCAAGATCATTTTTAGTCATGAACTCAAAAATGAGGCAAATCCAAATCTCAGGTAGATTACACTGTCAGGAATAATAGTGATTGAACACCCTCCATATTAAAAACTTCCTGGAGGGCACGAAGGTTAATTTTATATCAAATTGATACTAATCTCTTCCCTTCATTCAAGTATGTGTGACCTATTCAATAGATTGGATGGCAAATAAACATGATAGGGTTCCTGCCCTTAAGTAATGATCCAAATGGGATGTGCCACATGGATTAAAACACACACATCATGTTGGGCCTACAAAGCACTGTCCTCCAAGGCTATCCCTATTGGCAGTGTCACTATCCAATCCAAACACAACGAATTGCATAGTGACCCAAATACCAGACTATGGGGCCCACCGTCATGTATGTGTTTTATCCATGCTATCCATTAGGTTGTACGCGAACCGAGTTATCTTGGTTAACACGCTCGACTTAACTTGAAAAAGCTTCACTAGACTTGACTTGAAACTAAGTTCAAAAGCTGAGTCTGAGCTAGACTGAGTTCGGCTCGACTCGAAACTTAACTCGGTTCGAATCAATTCGATTAGGATCGAGTTCACTTAATATAAATATTTTTAAAATATTTATATATTTAAATAAATTATATATTATTATTATTATTATTATTATTATTAAAAATCCTAAAACCTAAACTCAGACTCAACTTGTAACGTCCAACTCAAACTCGGCTCGAGCTGGCCTGAGCCGAGCCGGCCAATCATAATCGAAGACCAAGTTGAGCCGAGTTCAAGTTAGGGTAGCCTGCCGGCCAAGCCAAGCTGAGTTAGGCCAAGCTCCACTCCATTCAACCCGTGTACAACTCTTCTATCCATTCGTTTTGCAATTAAGTTCATTTCAAGGCTGATGAGCTTAAATTAAAGTATATCCAAAGTTTTTTAAAAAAAAAAGGAAGAAGAAGAAGCATATCAAAAGTTCAAGTGGACCACACGACAGGGATCAGTCTTTTTATAACCGTATTTGTAGTACTATGACTGACCTGAGCTGGTTAGAGCTCATAATTATGAGCACATCGTGTTCCACATTGTCACCTGTGTCGTGTATGGATGGGCAGCGGCCTTCAGACGCACATGGAATCCGCAACCTCAGTAAACCTTATTTTCACGTCAACGAACGACAAATGCACATGCCTAGGATGCGTGTGAAACATGTTTGCAAGGACGAGATTGCGACTCGGACTTCCATACTAACTTGTTTGCTGAATACTCATAAAAAGGCCCACCTAAATGAACCGTCGTGATTGAATGATTTATAAAACAACGTTTAAGGTGGTTAGTAGCAATGAATCAAGATCTGTTAATTGGGGTGGATATAAAACAAAGGGCATCTGGTGAGGCTAAACATTCGGGGCCGAGTCTGACTCGGAACTCGTTTGAGTCAGGGTGAATTATCTACGTGACTTTCAAGCACTCTACCTGCACCATATGCTTCAAATGTCAACGTGCAGGATCATTGCATGTCTCATCTTCTCTTCAAGCAACTACATTTGCTACCATCCATCTACATGAAGCTACACTTGTGTGTTAGTTCCACTGATAAAAAAATTAATGGTGAGTTGGGTGACTCTACAAATGTACACATGGCATAGTTATACTGTAATCCTGACCGTCAAAATTGCTGATCTAGCTGGGGATGGAGCATTAGTGAAAAATAGTAAATTGTCTACTTTTATTTTTAACCATCAATTTGATGTATAGCCACTAAATGGATGGTTATGAATATGATTGATTCACAATGAGAACTACAATTTGGACTGTGTAGATAGGGCCCATCAGTGCAACATGAGACAAGGATAAGTCACTCCTACCTTTTAAAACGTAGCAAAACTATCCCTATCCATCTATAAACGGCATTGTATAATATGACTTATAAGTGTACGTCTGAGGATCCATCTATGAGTGGCAATGTACAATTGGACTATAAGCGCGTCTGAGTATTCTTTTTCAAAGCGTTTGACAAACAACGTTATGGAAAAGTGTCCAAGTTGGACATCCAGCTTGTTGCCACTTTCAAGCTTATGGAAATGTTAGTCCCAAAGTTATTATTATTATTATTATTATTATTTTACACATGCACTCGTACCATAGTTGGATTTCCTCACAATGGGTACTCGAACCCATGACCTAGTCTACCACTGATGCACAAGTAATTAAAGACCCATTTAGTCTAAAGCTAAGCCTGTTTACTTGGGGCTTATTTGGAACGTGAGATTAGGTAGATATAAATTCTATTTGGCATTTGAAATGGATAGGAAGGATTAGGTAGATTTATGTATCTGACCTCCTGGTAGTAATAATAGGAAATACAACAAGATCTACTGGGCACCACATTGATGTATGTGTTTTATCCACGTCATCCATCCATATGTGCCTTTTACATGTGACACTTAAGTTTCATATAAGTATAGGTGATCAACATTGTTCCATTGATTACAATTTTGATGTCCAACAAACACTAGTTTCACATAATACATTGCTCTTCCTTGAAGGAACATTTTAATCTCAAAAGTTGCATTAGATGTTCAAAATACCATAGTATTCAAGGACATATAATCATTGTGCACTAATGGCGACCCAACTTCAAACTAGCATATCCA
Organism: Magnolia kwangsiensis; assembly: GCA_037074715.1. Taxonomy (NCBI): domain Eukaryota; kingdom Viridiplantae; phylum Streptophyta; class Magnoliopsida; order Magnoliales; family Magnoliaceae; genus Magnolia; species Magnolia kwangsiensis. The sequence goes on along the minus strand of CM073572.1, from coordinate 184,106,638 downwards.
ACTGAAGCATCCAATATTCAACCCTAATGCAAGTTTTACTTAGAAATGAAATGTGCTTCAAATTTGGGTTAATCCGAACTGTCCATTGAGTCCAGAATGTATAGGTATTAATAATAATACAAAAGTGTAATCAGATGATTTGATCCATCCTTCATTTGGCTTTGTTTTCCATAGCTGTCAATTTCTTAAAGAAAGTGTTGCTACCTCGAATTCATAATTCTGTCACGTGTGATATTTATGGGCATACTAGGACCAATTGTGCAGCTTAATTCCAACTGAACAACTTTGATGCCAAGTACTGAGATAGGTATATACATTAGAATTGACAATATATGATCGAGATCAAAAAAGACCGGTCATGTATTCAACCATTCGCAATATGTTGTTTAAAATAATCAGTCAATTATCCTAAACAAAAATGAAACCATTAATACAGTAGACTTCTAAGAGTAACTACAAAAGCACACTTCTAAAAGAGGAACCACTTATATTGCAATGGAAATTCATCTAATATATGACTATATACTTGGATTATAGTTACCAGATTACTACTACTAATGTAAAATTGGGTTGTTGGTTACACTAAGGTACGTAAAGGATTGATTAGGCTAAGGAACATAAATGATGTTGAGAAAAAAGTCTTCACCGCCTTCAACTGGTCGTAGGGACTGCACAACCGATTGAAGGGGTCCTTCGACCAGTTATAGGGATTGTTTGACCAGTCGTATTACGACTAGTTGTAACTCTCCTTCGACCAGTCGTTGGTTACGCGGATTCGTTACGCAATTTTGCGGATTGCGAAAATCTGTGTCCTTTTGCAACTGGAATGCGGAAGGGAAGTTGCCTAAACTATAAAAAGGTGTTCCTAGGATTTTTTAGGGTATGAGAAAGCTTTCTAAAGGGGTTCTAGGAAATTAAAAGGGTGTAACAAGGGTGAGATTCGAGGTTGTTCGAATCGGGTATGTCCTCTCTCTTTGTAATTTCTGTTTTCATAGTGGAGATCTGTCGCTTTGTGCCGTGGTTTTTTCCCGTAATGATTTTTCATGTTAAATCTGAGTTCTCTTGTGTGTGCTTGGTATCATTGAATTGCTATCCTAGATCTAGTTCTGTGTGATTCCGCAAGCCAAAATCCCCAACAACTGGTATTAGAGCTATCGTTGGGGCACAGATCTGAATCTGAGGGACTAGTAATAATGGCGAGCACTAAGTATGAGATTGAGAAGTACTCAGGAAAAAATAATTTTGAGTTATGAAAAATCAAGATAATAAGTTCCTTAATCAAGCAAGGCGAAAATGGTGCTCTTGAGGACCGGAAGTCTACTATGATTGATGCTGATTGGAATACTCTTGATAAGAAGGCTTTATCATCAATCCGTTTGTCTCACGGATGAGGTTCTCTACAACGTCATGAGGGAGAAAACTATGGCTAAGTTATGGGCGAAGTTAAAGGATGTTTATGCAAAAAAATTCTCTGAAAATCGCCTGCACTTGAAGCGGTAGTGGTTTAACTTCAAGATGACAGAGGGTGAAGATTTGGAGGCTCACATCAGCATCTTTAATAAATTAGTTTACAAATTGCTAGATATGAAAGAAGTAATAAAAGATGAAGAACAAGCATGTATGTTGCTAAATTCTCTTCCGACGTCTTATGACTCATTCAAGAACACTATGTGAAGCATGAATAAAACTCTGAGTGTCGACACCGTTATCTCAGCCCTTCAAGGGAAGGCTATGAGACAACTGAACAGCGACATGGAGACATCTTCTGATGCACTGTTTACAATAGGTAGGAATTCTGGACAAGGTACAGGTTCTTCAGGTTCTAGATCTAAATCTAAGGGCAAGAGCAAAGAAAATGTAAAGTGGTGGAATTGTGGGAAGGAATGACATGTGAAGAAGGATTGTGAAAATCCTAGATCAAAGAGGGAAGATTCTGAGGCTTCATGCAGGGAGGTCAACGTTGCCACATCAGATGAATGTGATGGTGATGTTTTATCTATGTCTTCACTCTGATGGTCATACGATGATCGTAAGGACGAGTGGATGGTAGACACAGGAGCATCTTTTCACATGACTCTTCATCGGAGTTGGTTCACCAACTACAAGGAGTGCGATGGTGGATAGGTATTTATGGGCAATGACATTGCTCGTAATGTTGTGGCTGTTGGTTTTGTGCGCATCAGGATGTTTGATAAGGTGGAGCGTACGTTGACAGATGTTAGGTATGTTCCTGATTTGAAGCGAAATCTGATTTCTCTTGGTGTGCTTGAGGCAAAAGGATGCAAGTACACAAGTATTAATGGTGCTCTTAAAGTATCTAAGGGGGCACGGGTAATCATAAAAGCGCAACGATTCAGTAACTTGTATAGGTTGATCGAGAGCACTTCAAAAGGTGGAGCTGCAGTGGATGTAGCGGATTCCACCTCTGCATGTGTGTGACACGTTAGGCATGGCCACATGAGCAAGCAGGGCAGGAAGGCTGAGACGCGCGGACAGGGATACAAAGCAGGTGGAGTAGCCACCTGTGATAAGAATCACATGGCATGATCGCAGGATATCGGCGAGGTACATGGACGACTTCAATATCACAGGAGGATTCATCTTCTATTCAGATGACTCTAGGTGAGCTTGGTGCTGAGAAGTGAAAGGTGACTATGGGCGATGTGATGGATTTATTGTACCAGACCAACATATGGGAGTGGGTGGAGCTTTTAATTGGCCAAAAAGTAATTGGGTGCATGTGGATCTTCAGGAGGATACAACATAGATACGGGATGAGGTTGGTAGCGAAGGGTTATGCTCAGAGAGAAGGGATTGACTTCTCAGAGATATTCGCGCCGACGGTATAACAGGTGTTTATTAGATCCGTGATTGGCGCTGGTTGGCCAATGTGATCTTGAGCTGGAAGGATGGATGTGGAGTCTGCACTTCTGTAAAGAAAAGTGAAGAGCATATTTACATGAAGCAACTAGAACGGTTCGAAGTTAAAGTGACTGAAAAAAGACTTTGCAGGAGGTCGTGGTTCGACCTGTCACCTAGGCAGTAGTTTTGATTCCTTCATGGTGAGTCAGGAATTGATGACATGTATATCGTTAATTATGACATGTCTGAAATCAATGTACTGAAAACTCGGTTAAGTCGGACATTCAGGATGAAGGATTGGGGGGCTGCAAATATGGTTCTTGACATTGAGACTGAAGGAGGAGTAGTCTTTGATAATCAAAGGAGAAATACCTTGTGTGTAGGTATTGATCAAGGATGTGATGGGCCGGGTAAAACCAGAGAGCGTTCCCTACGTATCTCTCTTCAAGTTTTCCTCAGGATATGTCCCAAAACATATGAGGAAAAATAAGATATCTCATGAGCCTTATTCAAATACGGTTGGAAGTGTATGCTAGGGTCTGGATTAAACCAGTTATTTCATAGGCTATCAGTGTTGTGAGCAAGTATCACGGTAAAAAATATTGGGTAGCGGTGAGATGGTAAGAAGATTACGTCTTTCTTTGTGAGAAGACAGGAGCAAAGATGGTTGATCACGTGGATTCTGATCTGACGGACATGCTTTCCTAGATCATTCCTATAGAGAAGTTCAAGTTCTGTGTAATTTCTCTGGGCTTGGCGATTGCGTAAAAGGAACACGGAGTATGTAAGAGAAGCTATGATGTGATACAGAAATAAGAGAAGAGGTCAAGGTGTTACATAGTTGAAGGGTGAAGACTTGGTAAAGATTGTTGAGAAAAAAGTCTTTACCACCTTCAACCGGTCGTAGGGACTGCACAATCGGTCAAAGGGATCCTTCGACCAGTTGTAGGGATTGTTCGACCAGTCGTAGCTCTCCTTCTACCAGTCGTAGGTTACACAGATTCGTTCCGCAATTTTACAGATTGTGAAAATCTGTGTCCTTTCACAAATGGGATGCAGAAGGGAAGTTGCCTAAACTATAAATATATGTTGCTAGGATTTTTTAGGGTATGAGAAAGCTTTCTAAAGGGGATCTAGAGAAATTAAAAGGGTGTAGCAAGGGTGAGATTCGAGGTTGTTCAAATCGGGTAAGTCCTCTCTCTTTGTAATTTCTGTTTTCATAGTGGAGATCTGTCGCTTTGTGCCGTGATTTTTTCTTACAAGGGTTTTCCACATTAAATCTGAGTTCTCTTATGTGTGCTTGGTATCATTGAATTGCTATCCTAGATCTAGTTCTATGTGATTCCGCAGGCCAAAATCCCCAACAAATGATAGTTAAAAGATAGATTTGATTTGTTTGATTAGGTTGGTATGAGATTTTGCTTCCTTGAAATCATTTATTATTTATAAATCTCCTTGTGGTAGTTATCTAGATAATTATTTCTCATGTTCAGTTGATGATAGCAATCACATTGGCACCACTTTGGCCTTCCAAACTCTTCTAGATACCTGTCTTAGTAACCGCCCTAGCACCATTTTTCTCTCAATCGCATCTTTTATTTGAGCTTCTCGGCCATGTTATGTTTATTGATAACGTGTAACACTCTAGAAGCATTAGCTATAATTCCGCAACATGCACTCGAAATATCCTCAAATATCTTAGATGCGCTTTATACTTTCATGCCATAACATGCATCTTTTCTTAATTGGTTGTTCCAAGAACTCTATAAAATATACTATAAAAGAAAGAAAAATAAATAAATAAACAAATAAATAAAGCTCTTAAATTGATATATTTCTTCTCTTTGATCTTTCCTTTGAATAAGGAGTCTCTTAAATAATCAAAAGCCTTAAACATTAAAATTTTAAAGTTCTTTGCAGTATAACCCATCAGTATAACCCATCATTTAAACAGTTTTGATCTTTGAGAAAGACCACCTATCTATGGCTAAAGTCACAACTTACCCTGTGACAATACGTTGGGATGTATTCTAGCAAACCTAATGAATAATGATTGAGGTCCAAGAAAGTTGAAGACGTGTGTGAGAGTAGAGGTGGGTATCAAGTCGAGTTGGATTGGATTATGTCTAATTTGACTCGATATTGGTTTTTGCAAGTACTTGACATGAACTCGATCCAATTCAGAACTGATTCCAATAGGGTTGACTCGATCTGAACCGATTCCTTGTTGGCCTAACCCAAACCGAGTCTGAATCGGTCAAGGAAATCGAGTAAGATCGAGTTGAGTCCATCTGTTTGATTTGAACTGAGTTGAGTCAAGCAGAGCTGGAGACTCTGGTGCTAGGAAGGAAACAAGAGGAAAATTGGGAGAGAAAGAGGTACAGAAAGGAGGAGAGAAAGAAGGAGAGGAGGGAAATCGGGAGAGAAACAGGGAGAGAAAAGAGGAGGGAAATGAGGGAAGGAGAGGAAGTCAGTTCGAGTGGGGTTAGGGTTCGGGTAGAAGAAGGGTAAAGGTAAAAAAAAAGAAGTAAAATCAGACTTTATATTACCCAATTCCAGTCTGGATCGTATTGGATCGGACTAGATTGGATCGGATCGACTTGTTACATGACCCGAACTCGACTCGATTTGGCGTGAGGTCAGATCCTGCCCACCTCTATGTGGTAGAGATGTGGGCTTTTCATCTACTTGAGATAGAATTAGGATCCTTTATTTGCCACAAATAGGCAAAAAATATTTATTCTTACAATATGCTTGAGCCATATCATCACAAACTATATTTAATGTAGCAGTGCTGACAACGTCAATGATGATGTGGACCAATCACAGTGTACAGAAATAGAATACCTGTTTATGACAAGCAAAAGATCCAAATTCTTTGAAATAAGGTTATAAGTCTTCTGCTTATGACTGTCTACTCTTTGGGTGGGCCACACCGTAAAAACATGTGAACGTGAATTACGTGGTGAGCCAACAGGGAACTCTATGAGGCCCACCATGATGTATGTGCTTTATCCCTTATGTTCGTTCATTTTGTCAGCATGAGCTAAAAATTGAAGTATATCCAAAGCTCAAGCGGACAACACCACGTGGAATAATTTTTATAGCTCATTTGTTTGTGCACGGTGGCCCACCTGAGCTAGTAATAGGGTATTATTACCGTGCACGTGTTCCACATTGGCATCTGTGTTGTGCTTGGATGGCCAGCTGTCTCTTCGAGCCGTGGAATCAGCAACCTCCTTGTAAACTTTGTTTTTTTTTTTTTGGCATCAATGGTTGCAAATACGGACGCGGATTGGGCACACCCCTCAGCTGTCAGCAGGACCTATCTTGAGATGAACGGTTTGGTTAGGGGCTATGTGGGGCCCACCTTAATGTATATGTTTTATTCCATCCATTCACAAAGCATTTATTTATGCACAGATCGAAGCTTTATGTGGACCACACCATAGGAAGAAGTGGCCATTGAAAGTCTACAGTTGAAAACTTCTTTTTGGGGTGACAGAAGTTTCAAGCTGATATTTATGTTTTCCCTTCATCAAGGATAATCTGACCTTAAGAACACGTTGGATGGAAAATAGGCATCACGATGGGCCCTAGTAAGTTTTCAATTGTAGGAGTTCAATCTCCACTAGTTCCTGCTGTGTGGTCTACTTGAGTCTTCAATATACCTCCTTTTTTAACTAGCTTCATAAAATGATCCATCAAAATAGATAGAAGGTGTGGATAAATTATGTACATCATAGCGCTAGCTGGCAGAGACCCTGACAGGACCGTCCTATTTCTACAGTTAGAAGTGAGATTGCCTACCAGCTAAGTAAACTCATTTGGCCCACCTTGAATGTATGTGGTTTATTTGTACGGTAGTTATCAGTTTTTACTGCTCATTTTAGAATTGCGCCTAAAATTTAAGTATATTCAAAGCTCGGTTGGACCACACCAAAGGAAAAAGTGGGAGTAATGATTTCTGCATTGCAACCTTCGTGGGGCTCACAATAATATATATTTGTCATATTCATAAGATGAGACATACATGAACCAAGGTAAAATACAAATATAAGCTTGTTGCAAAACTTCCATGGCTCCAGAGAATTTTTCAACAGCAAACATTCAATTCACACTGTTTCTTATGATGTGATCCACTTAAGCCTTGGATATGCTTCATTTTGGGGCTAATTCCCTAAAATCACTGATAAAATGTATGGACGGAATGGATAAAATACATAAATCACGGTGGGCCCCACGGAGCCTAATCGACTTCCCCTAGTTAGTTCGTGGCGGGGCCAATCATTGCGACCAGGACTTCCATGCTTACTTGTTCTACCCGCTACTCTGCTAAAAAATCACCTGCTCATAAAAAGGCCCACCTAAATGAACAGTTGTGATTCACCGATTTGTACAACAACTTTATGGTGGTTAGTAAAACTGAATCAGGATCTGCTGACTGGGTTGGATCACGAAGGGATGCGGATTGTGCAGTGAGGAGTTTGTCACGTGAATTATCTTTGAACGCACTGTAATCTATGTGTTTTTATCCTCATCATCCATCCGTTTTTCCAGCTCATTTTAGGGGATTCAGAGCTGCCCCCAAAATTGAAGAATATCCTTAAGCTTAAGTGGACCACACCAGACAAAATAATGGAGTCAATGACATCCACCATTGAAACCTTTCTAAAGCCCACATTCATGTTTATTTGTCATCTAACCTATTTATAAAGCCACGCTGACCTAGATCAAGTGAAAACACAAATATCATTCTGATCCAAAATTTCTATAAGTTTTGGGTCATAGGCATTCAATTCTCACCATTTCCTATGGTATGATCTATTTGTGCACTGAATATACTTCAATTTACGTCATACCTTAAAATGAGCTAGAAAAATAGATGGATCAGGTTGATAAAACACGTGCATCATGGTAAGGGTCCCATAGAGTAACTAACAAGCTGGGAGACGCTAACAGGTAGCCTGGGTTGGGACGAACGTATATATATTGCTAGCAAGACTTAACACACCCTGTAAAATGAGGGCCTGTTTGGATGTACACAAAGTACTGTCTTGTATAAGCTTTTTGTTTATTCTTTTTCTACTAAACATGTGCCACCGTCCACCTTTAAACATTCTACATGTGGGTTAACGTATCAAAGAACACATTTATTGCACGTCCCATCTTCTTTTCTTGAACTTACATATGTTACCATTGGAAACGGATTGGCTACTTTCTCTGCACCAGCTAACGGCTGGTGGTCGGTGCTCTATGGGCCCGACCATGATGTATGTGTTTCACCCATTCTGCTCATCTATTTTTACGGATAATTTTAGTATTTGATTCTAAAAATGAGAGGGATATAAATCTCAGGTGGACCACACCACAGGAAAACAATAGTGATTGGATATACACTATTAAAATCCTCCTGAGGCTCACTGTACTGTTTGTTTAACATCCAATCTGTTGATTAGGTCATACAAACCCAGGTGAAGGGAAAAAACGTCCAAAACTTTTATGGCCCCAATTTTTTTTTAAATGGTTGACGTTCATTCAACACTGTTTTTGAGATTGGGATATACCTCATTTTTATACTCATACCATAAAATGATGTAGAAAAATAAATAGACAGCATGGATGAAACATATAAACCGGGCTGGTGGTAGGGGGAGTAGCCAATCCGTTTCCGCTACCATCTGTCTAGGGGTGTACATAAACTGGGCTAGCCCGGTTAGCTCGCTCGACCAGACCCGAAAAAGCCTGACTCGGCTTGACCCGAAACTGAGTTCGGGTCAGGACGGGCCAATTTTCTTAGCTTGAAACTGAGTTCAGGCCGAGTTCGGATACCTCCCAGTTCGGCCCGACTCGCCTCGGCCCGGCCCGACCCGAGTGCGTGTATATATATATATATATATATATATATATATATATATATATATATATATATATATATATATATATTTCTAACCTAACCCTACCCGTCCCTTTCCCCTTTCACTTTCTGAGATCGCCCGACCCCACGAAACCCTTCTCCTCTCTCCCTGTCCGACGGCCTGACCCGACCCAAATCTCTCTAATCTTTATCTCTCTCTCTCTCTGTCTCTCTCTCTCTCTCTCTCCTCTCTCTCTTATCTCTAATCTCTCTCTCTCTCTCGTCCGACCAGTGGGCGGACGCTGTCCGACCACAGTCCAACGCCCTCACTCTCTAATCTCTCTCTCTCTCTCTCTCTCTCTCTCTCTCTCTCTCTCTCTCTCTCTCTCTCTTGTCTGACCAGCGGGCGGACGCTGTCCGACTAGGCGACCACAGTCCGACGCCCTACTCGACGCTCTCACGGTCTCACCTCTCTAATATCACACTCTCTCTCTCTCGTCCGACCAAGGTATGATCTCTCTCTCTCTCTCTCTCTCTCTCTCTCTGTCTTAAATGGATACAAATTTCTCTCTTTTTTTTTTGAATGGATTTTGTGCAATGTTTCAATTTAAATTAATTATGTGTCGAATATACAATGTCTCAGTGCCTGTGTATCATCCATCACACTATACTAGAGTATGAAACTTTCATCTTCTTAGATTTATTTAATACTCCAGCTGCATAACACTTGATAATCAGGCATTTTAATATGTAGCTATGAGTTATATTAACTGGAATTAAACTAAATAAGCTGTCGATATCACTGTACCCGAGTTACATTCCAAAAATAAGGTTGGTTTTACGATCCTATTTTCTGATTTGTGGCCACTTGTTTGTGGAAATAAACCAGTAGATGTTTGTCATTATTAACCGTCCAATAAATGTTAAAAAATCTGATAGTAAGTTAATCAAATAAGAGTTATTTATTGGTTTATGATACATCTGAAACTGAATAAATAAATTGGACAAGTAATTTGAATTATTTGTATGCCATGTAATGTAATTTCTGGGTAACTTATAAGTGTTGAATATCATTCATCACACGCTGCAATAAAAACAACTGTTGATTCCAACATTAAAAAAAAAATCTAAATTCGAAAGTAGTGAGTAGTGTATGACCGTATTCAGTTTGTATAAAATATTTTATTTTATGCTTTGTCAAATGTATGTAAATGTAGTAAAATTATAATATATCCTCTCTCTCTCATGAACTTGTAAATTGTAATGGGATACGGATCACCTGCTAAAGCTCTTCCCATAAACTTGCTGTAAGGTTTGAAACTGGCTCGAACTCAGGTTCGAAACTGGCCCGAAATCGGCCCGAACTCGCCCAAGTTCGACTCAGCCGGGTTCGGGCTGGAGATGTTGGCCCGGTGACCAAGCTCGGTCCGGTTCGGGCCTGGTGCGACTGTTGAACGGGCCTGGACGGGCTGAGGCAAGTTCGACTCGGCCCGACCCCTGTACACCCCTACATCTGTCCACATGGGCTACACTGGTATGTTAGTTTGGAATGGATAAAAAATAATGGTGAGTCAGGTGACTCATTAAATGTACACACGGAATAGTTGAACTTTGATCCTGACCGTCAAAATTGCTGATCCAATTGGGGATGGATATTACTGATCTGCGTTGAGTTGAAAATAGCAACCTTTTTACTTTTTTCCTCTGAATTTGGACCGGTCGCTATTTTACTTTTTTACCATCTATTGACGTAGCCAGTAATTCGGTGGTAATGAACATGCTTCTTCCACAATGAGAACGGCACTTTAGACCATGTAGATAGTGCCACATCTGTGCAGCATGTGACAAGGATAAATCATCGTTGCCTTTTTAAATGCGACAAACCATCCTTATTTATTTATACGCTCATAGGTGCTAACACGTTTAATGTATACAGAGAATACCGTGTCAGAAAATTCTTTTCTTATTTAAAAGTGTCTGACAAACAATATAAAGTGGGCCTCCCGATGTATAGTTGACATCTATCTTGCCACCATATTCAACCTTTAAGGCCCGTTTAGCTGGTCGGATTGGAAGGGATTGGATGGTACTAGAAGGGATTGGAAGTTGAATCCCGAAAATGGCTGCGCGACTCAAACGGAATAGGTGATCGGATCCCAATCCCATATATCTCAAGACAATCCATTGACAACACTATCATTACCTTTAAATCTCATCCAATCCACCCTAATCCGTTCAAAGTTTCTTAGGACGTGTTTAGTTCGTGGGATTGGAAGGGATGAGAAGGTTTAATCCCCGAATTGGCTGGGCGTGCCAAACGGTATGCATATAGCAATCCAGGGATGTAGCAATCCCATGGATCTGAAGACCATCCACTGACAACATTATTACCTAGAAATCCACGCCATCCACCCCAATACCATTTAATCCCTTCCAATCCACCTAGCCAAACGGGCCTTAGGAAATGTTAATCCCAAGCTAAGCCTATTTACTTAGGGCTTATCTGGATTGCCATTCACCATGGTAAAAAAAAATAATGTAAAAGACTAATATTATAAATTTACAACGTTTATTTAAACATATAAGTTGATAATCAATAGTAATTGAATAATCAATCATTACAAATTTTACATTATATTTTATTTGAAATCTTTAATCCAAATAGAAGAATAAATATTATATTTCCCTATTGATATGACATTTTAATAATTTAAAAGTGCAATTATTATAATTACACTATTTATATCCAAGCATATGAAAAGTCAGTAAAAATATTCTTCACCCATAGTAGGAACCACAATTTGGACCGTGTAGTGCTAATGTGCTAATGTACGCATGGAACACATGTTAGAGGATCATTTCTTATTTCAAAATATTTGACAAATAACATGTACAACTATTGCTACATTCAACCTTTAGGAAATGTTACTCCCAAGCTAAGTTTATTTGCTTAGGGTTTGTTTGGAGCCATTTACTGCAGTAAAAGAATATAAAAGAGGAATGATCCAATTATTGATGTAGAAGAAGAGATGCAAATGAATGAGCAATCATTACAAATTTTACATTGTATATATTAAAAATCTCTTATCTAAATAAAAGAATAAGCATGTTTTCTTATTGATGTGACATCTAAATAATTTAAAAGTGTAATTATTATATGTTACTATTTATATAAAAAAATGAAAAGTCAAAATACCATAGTTTACCATAGATGAGATTTGATATTTATAATCATTACAACTTTACTGCCTTTACTATTGTAAATGGCCACCCGAACATGCCCTTAGCGGGCTAAAAAATAGACATCATTATGATGAAGCTCACCAACGAGCTAGTTAAAGACTAATCCAACCTTAAACTTGAGTAAAACATATTTATCTAATACTAAACCCTAATGCAACTGAGATTGATTTCTTATAAGAAGCTATGATGAATGACATGTAGTCCTAATGCATGTGACATGTATAATCAAGGTAACACTTGACAAGGTTATAAAAGACTCATCGAGACATAGATTGTCTCACGCTGAAATTCGAAACCCGAGTATGATGACCTTGATCCCTAGTTCGTATTTATATATCAAAATCTCATTTAATCTATCACACATTCAAATCAAACTATAATTAAATAATCCAAACAATAATGTTAGAATTTAAACCTTTAAACTGACTTCATGAAGTCCACAATCTAACCTCTCTACTATTACAAAATCTTTTTCATAATTTTCTATTTCATGTCCATTACAAACTCTCAAATAAAAGCAAATAACTTAAAATCTAAAGTCTAGGAGTAGTCTCCATCTAGGTAACATTCATCTTCAAATCCTCTCTCATCTTGTAAACATACAACTGTTATTTATTTGGTGAACTAGAAGCGTAGTGAGATCATATATACTAAGACACAACTTGACTCATATCAATGAAAGATGTAAGGATATAATGAATTTGAAATAGACAGCATAAAGACAAGTAAAACATATAAGAAGATACTATGCCATGATTAAAAAAATTCAAGATAAATATGATGTCATGATTTATGAGTTATGCTTGTAATGTAAGTCATCCTGGATATGATTTCATAGGATACCCCTACTTAATAATCCCAAAGCGAATCATCATCCATACTATAAAGGCCAAGGGAACCCCGCTTAATAATTTTACCGCAATCAATCAATCATTATTTCTATAAAAGCCAAGGGAGCCTCTGCTCGATAATCCCACCACAGTCAATCAATCATCATTGCCATATGGGGCAAGAAAACTCACTGTCAATAATCCCACCGTAAACAATCATTCATACCATATAGGCCAAGGGAACCCTCGCTTGATATATCAACCCACCACAATCAATATAATTCAAATTCAATTTTCATGCGTTCCATGGTGAGATAGGCAATGCAATCATCAAACACTCCATATTTTCAGTGCAATTCAAGAAAATTCAATTATACAAGTTCAAGCACTCATAATCATGATGTATGCAAACAAAAGAATTAATATACAATGAACGGTACACATATTAGAATACATTAATATTCTAATATACAAGATAAATTCAATAAAATTCAACAGTATAAATTAAGATTCAATAAAGATGACATGTGTACAGGGAAGCGGATTAGGTTTTACCCTTATCGTGTGGGACCCACCTTGATGAATGTGTTGTATATCCACACCACCTATCCATTTTTTAGCTCATTTTAAGGCGTTATACCAAAACTTAAACCGATCCAAATCCAAAACTCCGGTGGACCACACCACTGGAAAAGTGGTGAATGACCATTAAAAACTTTTTTTTATAGACCATAAGTTTTGGATTAAGCGGATCCTTACTATCCCTTCATCAATATCTGGTTCACCTTAACAATGGGTTGGGTGACAAATAAACATTAAGGATCTGATTATGGTGTACCCTACTAAGTTTTTAATGGTGAGCATTTAATCACCACTGTTTCATGTGGCAAGGTCCACCTGAGATTTGGATCATTAATTTTTGGCACCACCTCCTAAAATAGGCTAGAAAAATGGATGAATGGCCTGCATGCACAACACATCATCAATTTGGCTCCACAGTAATTCTGCTCATACGTGGTAGAGATACGAAAGCGAATTGCATCCAAACCGGTCAGACCTTTAAGCATCAGATCTTATGGGTCCAATGTGATGTATCTGTTTATACACATTGTTCATCACTTTTCCTAGATTATGTTAAGGTATGGGACGAAAAATGAGGCAGATCTAACACTGTAGTGGACCGAAATAGATATGACTCTTGCATTTAATGCCTTGTGTATTTAATGCAACCAAACTTAGTATTTGGTGTGGTCCACCAGAGCATTTGATCTGCTTCACTCTTAAAACCATACATTAAAATGATCTTAGAAAAGGGATGCATGACGTGGATAAAAAGATACATCATGGTTTGGACACTTAAAAATCCAATAGGGGTCAAACGGAATCCACTTTTCAACTGTTTGGAGATAATGCTTAGATCTTTTGCTCACGGCTGTTTCACTGTGCAAGTGAGCAACAACGCATAAACAAACGTATGCAAATTGCGTGGTTACCCAACACCAGACTCTACGGGCCCCACCATCATGTATGAATTTTATCCACAACATCCATCCATTTTTCCTGCTCATCTTAGGGGATGAGCCCAAAATTGAAGAGTATCTGGAGATCAAGTGGACCACACCATAGGGAGCAATCATTTTACAGCTCATTTATTTGTGTACTGTGGCCCACCTGAGCTAGTTATAGCCATAATTATCGCGCACGCGTTCTCGGACGCGGATTGGGTACTACGTAGGGCTGAAAGTCAGGCGAGTTCAACCTGACCGACCGGTGGCCGACCTGACATTGGGTTGGGCTCGAGCAGGATGTATGTTCACACCCCAAGTATAAGGTTGTGATGTAGTAATAATCTTGGTAAGACCGAGGTCGAATCCACAAGGATTGAACCTTGTACGTATTCTGAAAGTAACTAGAACTAAAACTAGATGAAAATGTAATCTAAATTAGAGAAAATTAAGAGAATAATTATGAATAGATTAATTAAAAACTAATAAAAATAAAGGTAAGAATTAGGGAGCTAAGGATCCACTTGTAGCAATTAGGGAGATGTATGTTTGATTCATGAACTCAACTGGACTTTGAGTCCCATCTTTATCCAATTAGAAGATATATTACTAAAACTCAATCTGAACTTTCTTTGATCTAGTTTTCAAAAGATAAGAAGTATGAGAATTAGACTTGATTCCATCATAAAATCATACCAAGGAGACAAAGTAAACAACAGAATTTAACCAATCCACATTCAATCTGAGAGAATTATGAACATAGGGAAGGGTTCCATCATCCAACCATGCCCGTGAGACGATGGTAAACAACAGGGCTCCTACGACCATAGCCTTTATACATGTATAGAAAATAGTCAAAGCTATCACAGATCCATTGTAATTTAAGTCACAATAAAGTATTAAAAACTATGAATATTCTATATAATCAAACTATAATCAAAGAGAGTCCCTAAAACATGAATCAAAGTTGTAGAAATCATCTCATCACGCTACAAGCTTCACCTCTTAGCCCTAACTAAGAGGTTTAGCCTGACATAATCACGCTAAAGCCCAAAAAAATAATAATAAAAGGAAGAAGAAATCGAAGATGAGAAGGCGAAGAAGAAGGATGCCGACCCACGCTCCACAGCTGCCCACCACGTTCACAAGCTTCAACGGCCCCAATCTAAGCTCTCTCTCTGTCTCTCTCTCTCTCTCTCTCTCTCTCTCCTCCTTTTATAACAAATATGGTTAGTGGAGTGGGCGCCGGTGAGATTTTACATAGCAGAGTATGTTTATGCAAGGAGAAAAGCCATCTTGCATTTGATGCTTGGTGAGGCCCATATTTTGTGTTTGCTGAAGAATTAGGTCTGTCCATTAGTTTGGTAGCGTCGATTTAAGCCACTCTTCCAAGATTGAAGTGGATTTGAGTTCTAGGTGTACCACACCACTAACCGACGTGGTGGCTTTTCCTTACCACTGCATTCTTGAATGTTTACATGGGTCCACATGCTTGGCATGGGTTTGTTTAGTTTCATCATATGAACTCATTGGACGGACCAGATCATCCATTCGAAATGATCTTGGTGGCCCACTACAATCCGTCTGTAGCCTTATTTTTACGTTCTCTGGAAATTGTGTAACCCATGGGGTTCACACTTCCTGTTAGTTGAGAAATCCATGTCGTCCATTAAATTCCCCTCGAAAAATCGGTCAGGTATGATCGCTTTGGATAGGTTTCGGTGTGGCCCATAAGGTTTTCATACTATCATTTGTCCTACGTTTGGATGGTCGAATTCTGATATACATTGTCTCCTAAAATTCTGTCACCTAGGCTTTGGTAAGACAAACCTTGGGGTTCTAATGGACGGTCCGGATCAGAACGTCAGATTGCGATGGTGGCCTACAACAGAGAAACGGACGGACAACATCTTTAAAAAAAGGTTCTTATGCAAAAGGGAGAGAAGACGCGGGTCAGCCGCGTTTGACTGGGCTGGATGGTATGGTGCGGTGCAATCATGTACATGCTGTGTACATGCACTGCGTATGTGGGTCCTATGTTGATGTATTCGCAAAATCTACTCCATCCATCTTCTTTGTCATCTAATTTAAGGGGTTGCGACCGAAATTGAAGCATATCCAGATATCAAGTGGGCCTCAAATCAGGATTTTAGGGGCCGATATGTACGTTGGGATACTTACACAAGGATCCAATCGCTGAAATTTAACTTGTACAGTTAATTTATGGTCCTCAGGGCATATATGAAGTTTTGAATTGAACGGATGGTGGAAACCCAGTGATCTTTCATTCTGGAGAATTTTAGGCCTGTTTAACGTGAGTGACCTGATTTTCTCAGATTTCTCGCATATAATTTCTTCGATCTCGGTCTTATGGGATCTGTCCCTTATCTTGTTGATTTATGAGCGTTAAATCCATGCTTCTAGTGGCCTTTTCAATCTCGGCTCCTAAATACACCTTGTAACATAAACACGATTAAAATAGGTCGCTAAACAGTATCATGTTCGTAAATTTAAGTAAAAACTGGAGTTTAATATACAATATTTGACCCTCAACAATGTATCGGGTTTAGTCTTAGGTTTAAGCTATACAAAACACCAACCCGATAAAATTTAGGTCGAGCTCAAGGTGAGGTCTTGGGTTGCTTGACTCAACCCAAACCCGATCGATATATAAATTACTTATAAATTATAATTGAGTGTGGATCGTCATGTTGAAAGCACATGAAATTTCAGTACTATCGGGTCTCATTGGTCCAAGTCATTTTTAATGACTCAATCTAACAAGATACGTTGAACCTCTCTCTCTCTCTCTCTCTCTCTCAAATTGATTGCATGCTATACAACATAACTCTTAAAGGAGTAGTTGTCCTATAATTTAGCTTGTTTGTTAAGAAAGAGTAAAATTCTTTACAATAAATAATTACATATAATTAGTAAAATTATAGGTAAAAAAATAAGACATATTGAAGTATAATAGATTAATGTAATAACGTAAATGTTAGCATATACTTATCTTACGGATAATTACTAACCCAAGGTTGAGTTGGGTTGGTTAAGGTATGAGAACCTTTGGTTGAGTTTGGATCGAGTGCTAACCCCACCTAACCCACCCGACTTCCAGGCCTGGTATTTTCTCGGCAGGACCGAGGGGCTTTGTGGGACTCACTGAGATGTACATGGTTTAGCTACGCCTTTCATTCATTTTGACAAATTATTTTAGGTATGAAGAGCGAAGAAGAGAGCAGATTGAAGGCTCAGGTGGACCACATCACATGAATGAGCGGGGATTGAAATCCTAACTTGGATAAACATCACGGTGGGCCTTAGGAGGTTTTCAGTGGTAAGAGTTCAATATCCACTGCTTCATGTTGTGTGGCCCACTTGAGCCTTCAATTTTCTGGCTAATGCCTTAAAATGATCCGTCGAAATAGATGAACGCGTAGATGAAACACCTACATCACGGTAGGCCCCACAGAGCCGCTGATATGACCGGTCTTGTCTAGATTGGACCAGGAGGGGAAAGTACTCAATCCGCGTCCTGCGCGTACGGGATTGCGACTCGGACTTCCATGCTAACTTTTTCTGCCCGGTAGTCCGCTGAAGAGTCTCCTTCTCATAAAAAGGCCCACCTATATGAACAGTTATGATTGACTGGCTAGTAGAAATGAGCCGGGCGGATTGGCTGGTGTACCACACGCCAGCTATATAGCTGATGTAGGTACGTGTCGCTCGAAGACGAGCGCTTACGCTCCTCGAGCTCGTTCCAAGGATATCAAAGTTACATGGCCTCGCGATGATTTATTTATTATATCCACACCGTTCATCCATTTTTTGAGATCATTTTAGAATACGACGCAAAAAATGGATCATATTCAAATATTAAATGGACCACACCACAATCAGCAGCGGAGATAATGATTTTCACTGTTGAAAATTTCATAGGGTCGACCATAATGTTTATTTTCCATCCAATCTGTTCATAAGGTCAAAAAGACTTGGATGAAGAGAAAAAACAAATTTCGTATTGATTCAAAACTTCTGTAAAACTCAAAAGGGTTTCAATGGTAGATGTTCAATCCCCCACTGCTTTTTTCAGTGTGGTCCACTTGATCATTAGATCTATCTTATTTTTCGTCTCAGGCCTTGCAACTAGCTCGAAAAATAGATGGAGGGTTTGGATATAACATATACCTCATGATGGGACCCACATAACTTGCTGGCCTCAATACATCAGTTATATAGCTGGTGTGTGGTACACCAGCCAATCCGCTTCCAAATGAACCAGGATCTGTTGACTGGGGCGGATCACAAAGGGACGAGGAGTGTAGTAGGAGCTCGCCTTCCTACAGGGTGGTGTGGATTCTCTGTGGGACATACTGTGATGTTTCTTCATGGATGCTATCCATCCATTTTGCCTGTTCATTGAGGGCATTAGTTCAAAAATTAAAAAACATTCAAAACTCAAGTGAACCACAGAATAGAAAACAGTGGGGACATTGAAACCTTTATAGAGCCCACATTGATGTTTATTTTCAAACTCTATCATAAGTTCAGATTGACTTAAATGAAGGATAAACAAAAATATTAATTTGATCAAAAACTTCTGTGACTCCCAATATGCTTTCAATGGCTGGTGCTCAATTCCCATTGATTCCTATGGTATGGTCCACTTGAACTTTGGATATGCCTTAATTTGGGTCTATGTGTAAAATTTTATGCCAAATTGAATTTGGATTATGTCTACTACATTATGCAAAATTGAGAAGGATTGTTTTATACATGAGTACGGAGATCAAATAAGATGTATAAAAATTGTATTTGATTGAGAAGCCATAGTTGTTAAGTTGATTGCCGCAGTCTTCCTCACCTAACACCCTCAAGGGAAGCATTGAGAATGGATGAAAAGCTTGTGATGTGTGTAGGCTTAGGATCTATCCCTGTTTATATAATTTAAGAGTTGAGGAGTTTATAACCTTAACTAAAACATTGTGCGTGTGATACAATTGTAGTGCACCAC
This sequence comes from Magnolia kwangsiensis, assembly GCA_037074715.1. Lineage (NCBI taxonomy): Eukaryota > Viridiplantae > Streptophyta > Magnoliopsida > Magnoliales > Magnoliaceae > Magnolia > Magnolia kwangsiensis. Next base: position 184,087,324 of record CM073572.1, on the reverse strand, counting down.
CTCTTATATAATTTTAGATTAATCAGTGTAGTCCATCAGTATGCCCGATCATATCATTCAACCTTTAGGATAATACAGACCTTTGATCAATAAGACCAACCTTATAGAATTCTTACATCATGCCCCTAAAATCAGCTGAAAAAATGAAAGAACTATGTTGATAAAATACATACATCATGGTGGCCTCCACAGAGAATCCACACCACTCTATAGCGCAGTGAGCTCCTCACTACACAATCCGTGTCCATCACAAAGGACCTCTAATGAGGCTAAACATAAGGGGATCCTGGCTGAAAAAGACTCAGCAACTCATGAGTACAGATTCGTTGGCTCTTGTGTCTGAGATGGGACTCAGCCAAGTCAGGTTGTATTATCTAGGTGACTGGTGGTCATGAAACCCATTCGTCTTGACCGAGTCGAAGTAACTAACGAGTCTTAAAACCATATGGGGGACGCTAACAGGGGCTGGGTCGAACCCATTGCCAGCAAGCATGAAAACCCAGGTCTGCAAGGGCCTGTTTGGATGCAGACAAAGTTCTGTGTTGGTAAGCTTTTCCAAACAACAATGCCAATGTATTGTTTGTTGGATAAAATGTTGAATTAAATAGACTATAAAAATCGAGAACCAAAAAAGGAAAATAAATTTAGAGAAAGAAAAACTTATTGAATTGAGTCGAGGCGTGACTGAGTCACTCGGCTTGAAATCGAATTTGCTCCCCTTGGACAGCGTCCCAAGTGCAACAGGTTTCCAGAGCAATCGACCTCCAGGATACAACGACTATGACCCGGTCCCAGCGGTGCACTCACTGTACACGGGCTCGAACCACTTGCAGTTTAATCCGAAAGTGCTGAGTTGACTCAGCAATGAACTCAGTAACAAAACCGTATCAGAGAGAGTTTTATAAGGCAGGGAATTTTTCGTATGTTGAAACTGGAATCGGAAGTCTTTATATAGACTCCGAAATGATGCATAAGCACCCTTTACAAAAGGTTAGGTCCGTTGGGTTTAAACCCAACAGGGGCGACCAACCGGAAGGGAAGCATCTCTCTGGTTTAAAAACGAAAAGACGCAAGTGCGAGTACACTCTCGCACATACAATCCTGCGAGTACCCATACACACACACACACCCACGCGAGTACACTTACACCGCACCCGCACCCGCGCCCAGCCCAGCCCGTCCCGTCCCGTCGCGTCGCGGACGCGGACGCGGACGTGGACTCGGACTCGGCTCGGCTCGGCACGGCACGGCTCGGCTCGGCGCGCGCGCGCACGTGTGTGGTTAATGGCATAGATTAGAGCTATTGGCATAGCCCCCCCCCACAGGACCAAATTCACATGCCCCCTGAAAGGGGCTCAAGCCCTAGGCAAAAAGTCTATCATATAAACAAGAGAATTTCTCTTGTCAAATCCGATGTGGGACAAAACCAACACCTCAAAAACACCAAAATTCAAATGTGGAGGGAAAACACCGAAATTTGAAAATTTAAATTTTTAATATTATTTTAAAACAAATACAACAATCCCCCACATGTTTTAAAATAAAATGCTTTCGGATTAAAGCGAAATAGTTGTGCAATGGTGCCGGTGTCACCATAGACTTGAACCGACATTAGAGTAAACAAGACAGGTCTACAGGAAGCAGGTGACACCATAGTCTTGAACCTGAATCCTTTTAATGTAGATCGCAAGTACATGCCACTCACACAACTCTTCCTCTGCAAGTGATTCTGTGGTTCGGTGCGTTTCGGCCATACACCATTACCTGGATTTCATGAGTGCTCTAGAGAATTCGCCTAGATTCTCATAGGAAGCGGCCTCCACCTCCACACCCATATAGGTGAATTCCATCAAGTGTATGCAGCAACTGTATACACCACCAAATATATGGCTATGGATCCATTAAGAGTTCTAAAAACTCATCCTTCTGCGTTGCTGCTCGCACTGTACACCATAGAAGGGGCTCATATAACTCAGTGCAATCGTCTACCTCGTGTCTTGTTGTTTACCCATTGAACCTATCTCATGGGATCTCCACTTGTATAGGTTGGGTTACCGACACTGGCAGCTCATATATTAGGCTCAGCCCCATTCCCTTCGATGCATCATTGACTAACTTTTTGGATAGTCCTTTAGTCAGAGGATCTGCTAGATTCTTTTCTGACCTCACAAAGTCAATAGATATGACTCCATCACGCAATATATGTTTCACTATATTGTGTCTGAGTCTAATATGCCTGCTTTTTCCATTATATATTTTACTTTTTGCTTTCGCTATAGCTGCTTGACAGTCACAATGAATAGATACGGCCGATACAGGCTTTGGCCACAATGGTATATCAGCTAAGAGATTTCTAAGCCATTCAGCTTCTGATCCAGCCTTTTCTAAGGCAATAAACTCAGATTCCATAGTCGACCGAGCAATACATGTCTGCTTGGTGGACTTCCAAGAGACTGCTCCTCCACCCAAAGTGAAGACATATCCACTAGTGGATTTTGTCTCATCTGAATCACTGATCCAGTTAGCATCACTATATCCTTCTAATACAGTAGGATAACCATTATAATGTAAACCATATGTCATATTACCTTTTAGGTATCGCAAAATTCTAGACAATGCATTCCAATGTTCTTTTCCAGGGTTATGTGTATATCTACTTAGCCTTCCTACTGCAAAAGCTATGTCAGGTCTAGTGCAGTTTGTTAGATACATGAGACTACCAATTATTCTGGAATATTCTAATTGAGACACACTATTTTCTGTATTCTTCATGAGAGTCACACTATAATCATAAGGAGTACTGACAGGTAAACAATCAAAATGGTTAAACTTTCTCAATATCTTCTCAATGTAATGAGATTGTGATAATATAATAACACCATTTTTCCTGGTTACTTCAATACCCAATATTATACTTGCCTCTCCTAAGTCTTTCATGTCAAACTTAGATGACAAGAATTTCTTAGTTGCATTAACTAATTTAATATTAGTTCCAAAAATAAGCATGTCATCAACATAAAGACATATGATAACATAATCATTTCCAGAAATTTTACTATATATCTATCTACATCATTTATATGATAACCATTTGATTTTAAAACACCATCAAATTTTTCATGCCATTGTTTAGGAGCCTGTTTTAAACCATATAGTGATTTAATTAGTCTACATACTTTATTTTCTTTACCTAATATCTTATAACCCTCAGGTTGCTCCATATATATTTCTTCTTCTAAGTCTCCATTTAGGAAAGCAGTCTTAACATCCATCTGGTGTACCTCTAGTTTATATATGGAGGCTATCGCTATTAAGACTCTAATAGTTGTAATCCTAGTTACAGGGGAATATGTATCAAAATAATCTATTCCTTCCTTTTGTTTAAAGCCTTTCGCTACCAACCTAGCCTTAAACTTATCGATAGTTCCATCTGGTTTTAGTTTCTTTCTAAACACCCATTTGCAGCCTATTGGTTTGTTACCAGGTGGTAGGTCTACAAGTTCCCAAGTATTATTTGATATAATAGATTCTAACTCATCATTTATTGCTTCCTTCCAAAAGGTTGCATCTGGAGAGTTAATAGCTTCTATATAAGTTGTAGGATCATCTTCTACTAAGAATGTGAAAAAACCATCTCCTAGGTTAGTTTCTTTTCTAACTCTAATACTTTTTCTTGGTTGTATCTCTTCTACTACTTTCTCGTAAGCATTTTTACTAGTAGACGCAATATCTGATTCATTAACTTTTTCTATTCCTATAGATTTAGATTTCATAGGGAATACGTTCTCAAAGAACTCTGCATCCCTAGCTTCTATAATTGTATTGGGATCTAGAATATTATCCTTAGTTTTTAAAACTAGAAACCTATAGGCCGCACTGTTTTGTGCATACCCTATAAATACACAATCGGTCGTTTTAGGACCTAATTTTCTTTTCTTAGTTTCAGGCAATCCTACTTTAGCAAGACACCCCCACACTTTAATATATTTATAACTAGGAATATGATTCTTCCAAAGTTCATATGGTGTTTGTTCAGAAGATTTAGATGGAATCCTGTTTAGGATATAACAAGCAGACAGAATTGCTTCTCCCCACATATTTGAGGGTAAGCCTGAACTATTTAACATGGCATTCATCATTTCTTTTAGAGTTCTGTTCTTACGTTCTGCTATTCCATTTTGTTCTGGTGTATAAGGAGCTGTAGTTTCGTGAATTATTCCATTCTTTTCACATAATTCTCTAAATTGAGAAGATTCATATTTACCTCCTCTATCTGTTCTAAGTCTTTTAATTTTTATATTTAATTGATTTTCAACTTCAATTTTGTATTTAGAAAAAGCATCTAAAGCTTCATCTTTGTTCCTTAATAGATATACTCTAGTGAACCTAGAGTAGTCATCTACAAAAGTTATATAATATCTTTTTCCTCCTCTAGACATGTGATTTCTAAAATCACCTAAATCACTATGTATCAACTCTAATAGAACAGATGATCTTTCTATTTGTTTAAAGGGTTTTCTAATAAATTTTGATTCTACACATGTTTCACATTTTTCAAACTCTTCATTAGATATATTAGGTAATAAACCTAATCTTTTCATTTTCTTTAAAGATGCCACATTCACATGACCTAATCTATTATGCCATAGATAAAAAGGTTCAACGATATAAACAGAACTAGATGTTTTCTTATTATCATTGAATACATTTACAATGAATAAACCATCGCTACAGTACCTCTTACCAACAAAGGTTCCATTTTTAGTCATTACAAGCTTATCTGAATCAAATACTAATTTGACACCAGCCTTATTGAGGAGCGAACCAGAGATCAAGTTTCTTCTAATGTCAGGCACATGGAGGACATCATTTAACATTAGAGTCTTTCCAGAAGTGAGTTTCAGAAGTACTTTCCCTTTCCCTACAACTGGAGACGTTCTAGCATTTCCCATGAACACCTGTTCATCATCTCCTGATACTTGGTAGGAGGTAAACATGCTACGATCCTTGCACACGTGTCTAGTTGCACCAGTATCTAGCACCCACTCCAAGTTGTTTACAAGGAAGACTTCTGACACTACAGCCACTACTATGTCAGACTCATTGCCTGTTTCTGTAAGATTAGCTTGCGGCTTATCTTTATTTTTCTTAAGCCTGCAGGTTTTAACATGATGCCCAGGCTTTCCACAGTTGTAGCAGTTTCCCTTTTTCTTGAATTGATTGTTTGCATTCTTCTTTTTGAGCCTGCATTCATTTGCATAATGTCCAGGTTTGCCACAGTTATGACAGTTGCCCTTTTTCTTATTATTTGTCCGACTTGATTCCACAAGATTCGCTTTTGAATCTATCTCATTTTTATTTCCTTTTTGGTCCCTGATTCTATTGGCCTCCTCTATTCGTATGTGTACGATAGTGGTTTCCAAAGAAACACCGTTCTTCTTATGTTTCATTCTATTTTTATATTCTTTCCAGGAGGGCGGTAACTTTTCTATTAACACTCCTGACAGAAACACCTCATCCAACTTAATTCCTTCTGTCGATAGTTCGTGAATTAGACTTTGAAAGTCGTGAATCTGATTTGTGACAGATTTATCGTCTGTCATTTCATAGTGAAGGAAATTAGCAATTGCATGTTTCTTAGCGCCTGCATCTTCTAATATGTATTTCTTTTCTAAAGCAATCCATATATCTTTAGCAGAGGCGTAAGAAGCATACACATCATATAATTCGTTGGATAAAGAGTTTAGAATATAATTTTTGCAATTATTTTCATCTGTTACTTCATTTTGATTTGCTGGATCTATAGTAAATGATTCAGATAAAATGTATGAAACTTTCAGGGTGGTAAGAGCGAACATCAATTTCTGTTTCCACCGTTTAAAGGATTGTCCAGCGAACGGTTCGATTTTGGCTAACTCAGTAGAAGCATTTACTGTTACTGTAGCCATAATCTATGTAATTCAACACAAATTTCGATTTCAAGATTGTTGGATAAAATGTTGAATTAAATAGACTATAAAAATCGAGAACCAAAAAAGGAAAATAAATTTAGAGAAAGAAAAACTTATTGAATTGAGTCGAGGCGTGACTGAGTCACTCGGCTTGAAATCGAATTTGCTCCCCTTGGACAGCGTCCCAAGTGCAACAGGTTTCCAGAGCAATCGACCTCCAGGATACAACGACTATGACCCGGTCCCAGCGGTGCACTCACTGTACACGGGCTCGAACCACTTGCAGTTTAATCCGAAAGTGCTGAGTTGACTCAGCAATGAACTCAGTAACAAAACCGTATCAGAGAGAGTTTTATAAGGCAGGGAATTTTTCGTATGTTGAAACTGGAATCGGAAGTCTTTATATAGACTCCGAAATGATGCATAAGCACCCTTTACAAAAGGTTAGGTCCGTTGGGTTTAAACCCAACAGGGGCGACCAACCGGAAGGGAAGCATCTCTCTGGTTTAAAAACGAAAAGACGCAAGTGCGAATACACTCTCGCACATACAATCCTGCGAGTACCCATACACACACACACACCCACGCGAGTACACTTACACCGCACCCGCACCCGCGCCCAGCCCAGCCCGTCCCGTCCCGTCGCGTCGCGGACGCGGACGCGGACGTGGACTCGGACTCGGCTCGGCTCGGCACGGCACGGCTCGGCTCGGCGCGCGCGCGCACGTGTGTGGTTAATGGCATAGATTAGAGCTATTGGCATAGCCCCCCCCCACAGGACCAAATTCACATGCCCCCTGAAAGGGGCTCAAGCCCTAGGCAAAAAGTCTATCATATAAACAAGAGAATTTCTCTTGTCAAATCCGATGTGGGACAAAACCAACACCTCAAAAACACCAAAATTCAAATGTGGAGGGAAAACACCGAAATTTGAAAATTTAAATTTTTAATATTATTTTAAAACAAATACAACAATCCCCCACATGTTTTAAAATAAAATGCTTTCGGATTAAAGCGAAATAGTTGTGCAATGGTGCCGGTGTCACCATAGACTTGAACCGACATTAGAGTAAACAAGACAGGTCTACAGGAAGCAGGTGACACCATAGTCTTGAACCTGAATCCTTTTAATGTAGATCGCAAGTACATGCCACTCACACAACTCTTCCTCTGCAAGTGATTCTGTGGTTCGGTGCGTTTCGGCCATACACCATTACCTGGATTTCATGAGTGCTCTAGAGAATTCGCCTAGATTCTCATAGGAAGCGGCCTCCACCTCCACACCCATATAGGTGAATTCCATCAAGTGTATGCAGCAACTGTATACACCACCAAATATATGGCTATGGATCCATTAAGAGTTCTAAAAACTCATCCTTCTGCGTTGCTGCTCGCACTGTACACCATAGAAGGGGCTCATATAACTCAGTGCAATCGTCTACCTCGTGTCTTGTTGTTTACCCATTGAACCTATCTCATGGGATCTCCACTTGTATAGGTTGGGTTACCGACACTGGCAGCTCATATATTAGGCTCAGCCCCATTCCCTTCGATGCATCATTGACTAACTTTTTGGATAGTCCTTTAGTCAGAGGATCTGCTAGATTCTTTTCTGACCTCACAAAGTCAATAGATATGACTCCATCACGCAATATATGTTTCACTATATTGTGTCTGAGTCTAATATGCCTGCTTTTTCCATTATATATTTTACTTTTTGCTTTCGCTATAGCTGCTTGACAGTCACAATGAATAGATACGGCCGATACAGGCTTTGGCCACAATGGTATATCAGCTAAGAGATTTCTAAGCCATTCAGCTTCTGATCCAGCCTTTTCTAAGGCAATAAACTCAGATTCCATAGTCGACCGAGCAATACATGTCTGCTTGGTGGACTTCCAAGAGACTGCTCCTCCACCCAAAGTGAAGACATATCCACTAGTGGATTTTGTCTCATCTGAATCACTGATCCAGTTAGCATCACTATATCCTTCTAATACAGTAGGATAACCATTATAATGTAAACCATATGTCATATTACCTTTTAGGTATCGCAAAATTCTAGACAATGCATTCCAATGTTCTTTTCCAGGGTTATGTGTATATCTACTTAGCCTTCCTACTGCAAAAGCTATGTCAGGTCTAGTGCAGTTTGTTAGATACATGAGACTACCAATTATTCTGGAATATTCTAATTGAGACACACTATTTTCTGTATTCTTCATGAGAGTCACACTATAATCATAAGGAGTACTGACAGGTAAACAATCAAAATGGTTAAACTTTCTCAATATCTTCTCAATGTAATGAGATTGTGATAATATAATAACACCATTTTTCCTGGTTACTTCAATACCCAATATTATACTTGCCTCTCCTAAGTCTTTCATGTCAAACTTAGATGACAAGAATTTCTTAGTTGCATTAACTAATTTAATATTAGTTCCAAAAATAAGCATGTCATCAACATAAAGACATATGATAACATAATCATTTCCAGAAATTTTACTATATATCTATCTACATCATTTATATGATAACCATTTGATTTTAAAACACCATCAAATTTTTCATGCCATTGTTTAGGAGCCTGTTTTAAACCATATAGTGATTTAATTAGTCTACATACTTTATTTTCTTTACCTAATATCTTATAACCCTCAGGTTGCTCCATATATATTTCTTCTTCTAAGTCTCCATTTAGGAAAGCAGTCTTAACATCCATCTGGTGTACCTCTAGTTTATATATGGAGGCTATCGCTATTAAGACTCTAATAGTTGTAATCCTAGTTACAGGGGAATATGTATCAAAATAATCTATTCCTTCCTTTTGTTTAAAGCCTTTCGCTACCAACCTAGCCTTAAACTTATCGATAGTTCCATCTGGTTTTAGTTTCTTTCTAAACACCCATTTGCAGCCTATTGGTTTGTTACCAGGTGGTAGGTCTACAAGTTCCCAAGTATTATTTGATATAATAGATTCTAACTCATCATTTATTGCTTCCTTCCAAAAGGTTGCATCTGGAGAGTTAATAGCTTCTATATAAGTTGTAGGATCATCTTCTACTAAGAATGTGAAAAAACCATCTCCTAGGTTAGTTTCTTTTCTAACTCTAATACTTTTTCTTGGTTGTATCTCTTCTACTACTTTCTCGTAAGCATTTTTACTAGTAGACGCAATATCTGATTCATTAACTTTTTCTATTCCTATAGATTTAGATTTCATAGGGAATACGTTCTCAAAGAACTCTGCATCCCTAGCTTCTATAATTGTATTGGGATCTAGAATATTATCCTTAGTTTTTAAAACTAGAAACCTATAGGCCGCACTGTTTTGTGCATACCCTATAAATACACAATCGGTCGTTTTAGGACCTAATTTTCTTTTCTTAGTTTCAGGCAATCCTACTTTAGCAAGACACCCCCACACTTTAATATATTTATAACTAGGAATATGATTCTTCCAAAGTTCATATGGTGTTTGTTCAGAAGATTTAGATGGAATCCTGTTTAGGATATAACAAGCAGACAGAATTGCTTCTCCCCACATATTTGAGGGTAAGCCTGAACTATTTAACATGGCATTCATCATTTCTTTTAGAGTTCTGTTCTTACGTTCTGCTATTCCATTTTGTTCTGGTGTATAAGGAGCTGTAGTTTCGTGAATTATTCCATTCTTTTCACATAATTCTCTAAATTGAGAAGATTCATATTTACCTCCTCTATCTGTTCTAAGTCTTTTAATTTTTATATTTAATTGATTTTCAACTTCAATTTTGTATTTAGAAAAAGCATCTAAAGCTTCATCTTTGTTCCTTAATAGATATACTCTAGTGAACCTAGAGTAGTCATCTACAAAAGTTATATAATATCTTTTTCCTCCTCTAGACATGTGATTTCTAAAATCACCTAAATCACTATGTATCAACTCTAATAGAACAGATGATCTTTCTATTTGTTTAAAGGGTTTTCTAATAAATTTTGATTCTACACATGTTTCACATTTTTCAAACTCTTCATTAGATATATTAGGTAATAAACCTAATCTTTTCATTTTCTTTAAAGATGCCACATTCACATGACCTAATCTATTATGCCATAGATAAAAAGGTTCAACGATATAAACAGAACTAGATGTTTTCTTATTATCATTGAATACATTTACAATGAATAAACCATCGCTACAGTACCTCTTACCAACAAAGGTTCCATTTTTAGTCATTACAAGCTTATCTGAATCAAATACTAATTTGACACCAGCCTTATTGAGGAGCGAACCAGAGATCAAGTTTCTTCTAATGTCAGGCACATGGAGGACATCATTTAACATTAGAGTCTTTCCAGAAGTGAGTTTCAGAAGTACTTTCCCTTTCCCTACAACTGGAGACGTTCTAGCATTTCCCATGAACACCTGTTCATCATCTCCTGATACTTGGTAGGAGGTAAACATGCTACGATCCTTGCACACGTGTCTAGTTGCACCAGTATCTAGCACCCACTCCAAGTTGTTTACAAGGAAGACTTCTGACACTACAGCCACTACTATGTCAGACTCATTGCCTGTTTCTGTAAGATTAGCTTGCGGCTTATCTTTATTTTTCTTAAGCCTGCAGGTTTTAACATGATGCCCAGGCTTTCCACAGTTGTAGCAGTTTCCCTTTTTCTTGAATTGATTGTTTGCATTCTTCTTTTTGAGCCTGCATTCATTTGCATAATGTCCAGGTTTGCCACAGTTATGACAGTTGCCCTTTTTCTTATTATTTGTCCGACTTGATTCCACAAGATTCGCTTTTGAATCTATCTCATTTTTATTTCCTTTTTGGTCCCTGATTCTATTGGCCTCCTCTATTCGTATGTGTACGATAGTGGTTTCCAAAGAAACACCGTTCTTCTTATGTTTCATTCTATTTTTATATTCTTTCCAGGAGGGCGGTAACTTTTCTATTAACACTCCTGACAGAAACACCTCATCCAACTTAATTCCTTCTGTCGATAGTTCGTGAATTAGACTTTGAAAGTCGTGAATCTGATTTGTGACAGATTTATCGTCTGTCATTTCATAGTGAAGGAAATTAGCAATTGCATGTTTCTTAGCGCCTGCATCTTCTAATATGTATTTCTTTTCTAAAGCAATCCATATATCTTTAGCAGAGGCGTAAGAAGCATACACATCATATAATTCGTTGGATAAAGAGTTTAGAATATAATTTTTGCAATTATTTTCATCTGTTACTTCATTTTGATTTGCTGGATCTATAGTAAATGATTCAGATAAAATGTATGAAACTTTCAGGGTGGTAAGAGCGAACATCAATTTCTGTTTCCACCGTTTAAAGGATTGTCCAGCGAACGGTTCGATTTTGGCTAACTCAGTAGAAGCATTTACTGTTACTGTAGCCATAATCTATGTAATTCAACACAAATTTCGATTTCAAGATTGTTGGATAAAATGTTGAATTAAATAGACTATAAAAATCGAGAACCAAAAAAGGAAAATAAATTTAGAGAAAGAAAAACTTATTGAATTGAGTCGAGGCGTGACTGAGTCACTCGGCTTGAAATCGAATTTGCTCCCCTTGGACAGCGTCCCAAGTGCAACAGGTTTCCAGAGCAATCGACCTCCAGGATACAACGACTATGACCCGGTCCCAGCGGTGCACTCACTGTACACGGGCTCGAACCACTTGCAGTTTAATCCGAAAGTGCTGAGTTGACTCAGCAATGAACTCAGTAACAAAACCGTATCAGAGAGAGTTTTATAAGGCAGAGAATTTTTCGTATGTTGAAACTGGAATCGGAAGTCTTTATATAGACTCCGAAATGATGCATAAGCACCCTTTACAAAAGGTTAGGTCCGTTGGGTTTAAACCCAACAGGGGCGACCAACCGGAAGGGAAGCATCTCTCTGGTTTAAAAACGAAAAGACGCAAGTGCGAGTACACTCTCGCACATACAATCCTGCGAGTACCCATACACACACACACACCCACGCGAGTACACTTACACCGCACCCGCACCCGCGCCCAGCCCAGCCCGTCCCGTCCCGTCGCGTCGCGGACGCGGACGCGGACGTGGACTCGGACTCGGCGCGCGCGCGCACGTGTGTGGTTAATGGCATAGATTAGAGCTATTGGCATAGCCCCCCCACAGGACCAAATTCACATGCCCCCTGAAAGGGGCTCAAGCCCTAGGCAAAAAGTCTATCATATAAACAAGAGAATTTCTCTTGTCAAATCCGATGTGGGACAAAAAAACACCAAAATTCAAATGTGGAGGGAAAACACCGAAATTTGAAAATTTAAATTTTTAATATTATTTTAAAACAAATACAACATTGTTTTTATCCAGGAAACGTGTTTCACCGTCCACCTTCAAGCTTCAAGTACTTTATACGTGCCACATGCGTCAATGTGTCAACATTCACATTAATTGCATGTGTCATCTTCTCTTCAAGCACTTATATTGGTTACCATCCATCTGCAGGGGCCTACACTTGTGCTAGTTTTGCACAGATTAAACAAAAATAAAATGGTGAGTCGGGTGATTCTTCAAATGTACACATGACAGTTGTACTATGCTCCTGACCGTTGAAATTGCTGATCCAACTGGGGATGAAGCATTACTGAAAAATTGCATTGAGTTGAAAATAGCAACCTTTTGCTTTTTTCCATTGAATTTGGACCGCTCACTATTTTATTTTTAGTCATCGATTTAACCTGGGCATTAAATGGTTTGTTATGAATATTCTTCCTCCACAATGAAAACCACAATTTGGACTGTAGATAGTGACGCATCGATGTAACATGTGAATAAGTCACCATTGCCTTTTTAAACGCGGTAAAACCATCGTCATCCATTTATAATTCCGCGTCTATTAATGTATCAATGTACACATAAGACACATGTGAGAGAATCCTTTCAGAGTGTTTAACAAACAACATGTACAATAGTGTCTAAGCTAGTGGGCCATCCAAGGTATAGTTGACATATAGACATCTTATCGCCACATTCATCCTTGAGGAAATGATAGCCCCAAGCTAGGCCTGTTTACTTAGGGGCCATTTGGATTGCCATATACTAAGGCAAAAACTGTAAACGTGCAATCATTACTAATTTATAATATTTGTTAAAATATGTAAATAGATATATAATTCGATAGTCAATTAAAGTAGATGTAAAATGAGATGAACAATCATATTTCATAGAAAAATCTCTTGTCCAAATATGTGAATAAATGAATTTTTCTTGACGTGACATTTCAATAATTTAAAAGTGTAATTATTACAATGGTATCATTTATATTCAAACATATAAAAAGTTGGTCAAAATATTATAGTTTATATAAGATGAGATTTAATATTTATAATCGTTATAACTTTACATACTTTTACTGTTGCAAATGACTATCCAAACATGTCCTCATAGGCTAAAAAATAAGCATAGTTATGAGTGAACTTACAAAGAAGCTAATTAAAGACTGACCCAACCTCAAACTTGAGCGAAGCTGAAGTGTCCAATACTCAACCCCAATGTAACTTGGGTTAGTTTGAGTAGCACAACACATGTTTATACATAGAAATGAAATTCTCTTGAGAGTACTATAAGTTATAGTGCTTCAACTTGCATCAATTCACTTGGACAAGCTATTGGTCAAATTGAATTGTCCATTAAATCTAGAGTGCTTTTAATAGATATAATACAAAGGAGAATTTGATGATCTAATCAATCTTTCATTTGGCCTTGTTTTGGACTACCATCCATTTTTTGAAGAATAATTGATGGGATGGTTGCCTAACAAAAGTGATTCTTTAAATTCACAAGCAATCCTAATTCTCACATGTAATAGGTATTTTTACGAAAATATTCTCGGGGAATTCTTAGTTGACCTAATAAAGGCTAAGGTTATAACTTTTCTTGGGTAGTGCTTTGTAAAGAGGTGAAATTATCAAAATACCTTTAATTATTTTTGAAGTGGTAAAGTTGAGAATGGTGGGGCTCATATAGTATGCTAATAACCTCATACTATATGTCTCTAGTTTTAAATTTTTTTTTTGGAAAGAAAATCTATATTTCATATGGATGTGAGTGATGGGATTTTCTTCTTTAGTTCAGAGGAGAGATGGTGCAGTAGTTGAAATTTCGGAGGGTTTCATCGCGCTACTCGACCGGTCTTGGGAGGCGCTTGACCGGTCGTAGGTTCGAGCCTTGACACGAGTCAAAGTCCAGCGAGTTGTTGCTAATTTTCTCCGCGGTATACGACCAGTCGTGGGTGAGCTACGACCAGTCGTAGGTAGTCTACGACCAGTCATAGGCGGCTAGGACCAGTCCTGAAATTTTTAGGACCAGTCCTAGGTTACGCAGTTTTTGCGCGAAATTGCGGATTTGAGTCCTTTCGTAACAGGGATGTGGAAAGGAGTTTCCTAAAACTATAAAAAGGGGTTCCTAGAGTTTTTTAGGGGATTATGTTGTGTGAAGAAAAGTACAAGAGGGTTTCCTAAAAGGGCTTAGGGTTTGAGAGAGAGAGGGAGAGAAAAGAGAGAGAGGAAGCTTGTGAAAGGGAGCCGTCGTCTCAACGCTTCTACGTCCTCGTGATCGGTGAGATCTCTCAGTTTTCTTTTTATTCTCTTATTGTTTATCCGCTCCTGCGAGAGTGAAGAAGGTTATAACGTTCTACTTCATAGTGGATTGTTGATCTGGACGAGGTCCCGTGGTTTTTACCTCTTTGAGAGTTTTCCACGTAAAAATCTCTTGTGTGGTGTGTGATTGTTGCTTTGATTTATTTCACTGCATTATTATTCCATAATTCTGGTTTGTTCGGGCGGCTAGATCCTAAGGTTTTGTGTAAGGCCCCCAACAAAGTGGTATCAGAGCGCTAAGTTCATTGAACGGGTAGGATCAGTTTGGAATTATGGAAGCTGTCTCATCAAGGATGATCAGCCTCAATGGTTCTAATTAGACCATATGGAAGGCTAAGATGGAGGATTTGCTTTATTGTAAGGATCTATATTCTCCAATTTTAGGCATATCATCAAAATCCAAGGATATGTCTGATGATGATTGGAAAAAGTTGGACAGAAAAGCGGTGGAGTTTATTAGACAATGGCTGGATGATTTTGTATTTCACCATGTGTCTACGGAAACCTCAGCCGCTAGCTTATGACTGAAACTATAAGGGCTGTATGAGATGAAGACAACCGGTAATAAGATTTTTCTGATAAGGCGACTTGTGAATCTCAAGTTCAAGAATAGTGGTTCTGTGGCCGAGCACATGAATGAGGTCAGCAATATAGTGAACCAACTCTCCTCTATGAAGATGGTCTTGAATGATGAATTGCAGGCTTTACTATTGCTTAGATCGTTGCCTGACAGTTGGGAGACATTGGTGGTGTCTCTAAGTAACTCTACGCCTGGCGAAAAGATATCCATGAAACAGGTTACTAGCTGTCTCTTCAATGAAGAGATAAGGAGGATGTCTCAGGGGTCTACTCAGCAAGAGGCACTTGTGACACAGGAATGAGGGAGAGGAAAGAACAGGAAGGGCGGGAAGGCCCGAGATAAATCAAGAGGCAAGTCAAGTAATAGAAAAGATGTTGAATATTGAAATTGTGGCAAGAAGGGCCACTATAAGCATGAATGTCGTAAGACTAAAAACGACAAGAAAGGAAAAGGAAAGGAGAAGGAAGATGAATCAGATTCAACTGCGGTCGCTTTAGATGGCGACGTTGTTATTATTCTTTCCACATATCACGATTTATGTCTCACAGCTACGAGTTAGGACACCGACTGGGTGATTGACTCAGGAGCTTCTTTTCACGTGACTCCATGAAGGGACTTCTTCACAAGCTACAAGTCTGGTGACTATGAGACCATGAAGATAGAAAATTCTGACGTATCGAAGATCGTAAGGGTCGGTGATATTTATGTGAAAACTGATGTGGAATGCACATTGGTTCTCAGGGATGTGAGACATATCCTAGACCTTCGCTTCAACTTGATGTCGACGGGAAGGCTGGATGATGATGGCTATGAAAGCCGGTTTGCTGGTGGGCGCTGGAAGCTCATCAAGGGTTCGTTGATCGCAGCCAGAGAAAAGAAGTGTTGTACCCTATACAAGGCAAGTGTTAGTGTATGCAAGGGTGGGTTGAACGCAGCGGAAGATTCAGTTATAAACATGTGACACAGACGTTTAGGCCACATGAGTGAAAAAGGGCTTCAGCTACTAGTGAGGAAGTGACTCCTTCCAAACGTGACATGTATACCTTTCAAAATCTGTCTTGATTGTTTATCAAGAAAACAACATAGAGTTTCATTCGTTAAAACTGCTTCTCATGTTAATAAAGTGCATGCATTAGATTTGATTTATTCTAATGTTTGTGGTCCTATGAGGACAAAAACCTTGGGTGGGGCATTGTATTTTGTTACTTTTATAGATGATGCATCTAGGAGGGTTTGAGTTTATGTATTGAAATCCAAAGATGAGGTCTTTGGTGTATTTAAGTTGTTTCATGCTATGGTCGAGAGAAAGACAAGTAAATCATTGAAGTGCATTCGCACTGATAATGGTGGTGAATACATCGGTGACTTTCATGAGTACTGTAAGTCTCTGGGTATACGGCATGAACAGACGGTTTCCAAGACCCCCCAGCAAAATGGTGTAGCTGAGCGAATGAATCGCACAATTGTTGAGAGAATCAGATGTATGTTATTCCATGCGAAATTGTTTAAGACGTTTTGGGTAGAAACAATACACATGGTGGTGTATCTGATAAATAGGTTTCCATCAGCCCCATTGAATGGAGAAGTATCTGAGAAGGTGTGGACTAGACAGGATCCATCGTACAGTCATCTCAGGATGTTTGGATGCAGGGCATTCATTCACGTACCAAGAGACAAGAGGTCCAAGCTCGATATGAAGATCAGGCAGTGTGTGTTCCTAGGGTATGGTGATGAAAAGTTCGGTTACAGATTGTGGGATCCGACCGAGAGGAAGCTCGTAAGGAGAAGAGATATGGTTTTCTTTGAAGATCAGTGTATTGAAGACATTGGTAAGCCAGAGAAGAACCAGCCTAGTTCAGGTGAGCTAGAGGACATGGATCCGGTTATTCATCCCGTGGTGCTTGATGACGGGGGAGTACAGCGAGGTACAGAGGACGAGGGGGTTCCTACAGAAGATGGACCGGGGGAGCAGTCCCCACTTGATCCACCTTTTGAGTCACAAGTGAGGAGGTCATCTAGGAACAGACAGCCGTCTAAGAGGTACTCACCGCATGAGTTCATTATACTGACTGATGGGGGAGAGCCAGAAGATTATTCTGAGGCCGTAGCCGATAAGCATAAGGAGGAGTGGTTGAAAGCTATGCAAGAAGAGATGAAATCCTTTTATAAAAACCACACCTATGATATGGTGAAACTGCCTAAGGGCAAGAAGCTTTAAGCAACAACTGGGTGTCTAGAAAGAAAGTTGAGCAGAAGAATTCATAGACGAGGTTCAAGGCCAGATTTGTGGTAAAAAGGGTTTGGTCAGAAGAAAGGCATAGACTTCGAGCAGATATTCTCACCAGTGGTGAAGATGACATCCATACGGGTGTTGCTTGAGTTGACAGCTAGCATGGATCTAGAGATAGAACAGTTGGACGTTAAAACTGCTTTTCTCCATGGTGACCTGGAAGAAGAGATCTATATGCACCAACCAGAGGGGTTCAAAGTCAAGGACAAGGAACATATGATGTGTAGGCTGAGGAAGAGCTTATATGGGCTGAAACAAGCTCCACGGCAATGGTACAAGAAGTTCGATTCGTTCGCATTACAGCATGGGTATGGCAGAACGGAGTCGGACCACTGTGTGTTCACGCGCAAGTTCTCAGATGGTGATTTCTTAGTTCTGCTCTTATATGTTGATGACATGCTCATCATGGGAAAAGACATCAAGAAGATCGACAGGCTGAAACAGGAGTTGGATAAGTCGTTTGCGATGAAAGACTTGGGCCCGGCTAAACAGATCCTAGGAATGGAGATAACCCGTGATAGAAGCAGTAGGAAACTTTGGCTGTCATAAGAACGGTATATTGAGAAAGTCCTAGAGCGGTTTAATATGAATGCATCGAAGCCGGTCAGTACTCCACTGGATGGTCACTTCAGATTGAGCGACATGCAGTGTCCCAAGACGAAGGCGGAGGTGGAAGAGATGCAGAAGATACCCTACGCGTCAGCTGTAGGAAGTTTGATTTATGCTATGGTGTGTACACACCCAGACATAGCATATGTGTTTGGTGTGGTCAGCCGGTATCTTGTCAATCCTAACAAAGAACATTGGGCAGCGATGAAGTGGATAGTGCGGTATCTAAGAGGCTCATCCAGGTTGAGCCTATGTTATGTGACTGTAAAAATGTGATAGAGGGCTACATAGATGCAGTTATGGCAGGCGACATAGACTCTATGAAGTCTACATCGGGGT
The DNA here is from genome assembly GCA_037074715.1 of Magnolia kwangsiensis. Classification (NCBI taxonomy): domain Eukaryota; kingdom Viridiplantae; phylum Streptophyta; class Magnoliopsida; order Magnoliales; family Magnoliaceae; genus Magnolia; species Magnolia kwangsiensis. The sequence continues at coordinate 184,068,919 of CM073572.1, read as the reverse complement.
TCATGTTCACGTTTACAGGGGGAGCGGTTTCTTGGCAGAGCAAGCTACAAAAGGTCGTAGCATTGTCGACTACAGAGGCCGAGTACATTGCCGTCACTGAGGCATATAAAGAGATGTTTTAGATGAAGAGGTTCCTACAGGAACTTAGCCTGAAGTAGGAGGAGCACGTGGTCTATTGCGATAGTCAAAGTGCTATACACTTGAGCAAGAATACAAGTCAACACTCCAAGTTGAAACACATAGAGGTTCAGTATCACTGGATAAGGGATACTTTAGAATAAAAGGTATTACAGCATGAGAACGATAATGGGTCAGATATGATAACCAAGGCTTTGCTCAAGGGCAAGTTTGAGGTTTGTAGAAACATGGCTAGCTTGAAGAAGGTGAATTCCTCCTGAGTCGGAAAGGGAGAGATTTGATGAGATTTTTCTTCTCAGTTCAAAGGAGAGACGGTTTAGTGGTTGAAATTTCGGAGGGTTTCATCGCGCTGCTCGATCGGTCGTGGGAGGCGCTCGACTGGTCGTAGGTTCGAGCCCTACCACGACTCAAAGTCCAGCGAGTTGTTGCTAATTTTCTCCGTGGTCTACAACCAGTCGTGGGTGAGCTACGACCAGTCGTAAATAAGCTACGACCATTCGTAGGAGGCTAGGACCAGTCCTGAAATTTCTAAGACCAGTCTTAGGTTACACAGTTTTTGCACAAAATTACGGATTTGAGTCCTTTCGCAACAGGGATGCGGAAAAAAGTTTTCTAAAATTATAAAAAGGGGTTCCTAGGGTTTTCTAGGGGATTATGTTGTGTGAAGAAAAACACAAGAAGGTTTCTTAAAAGGGCTTAGGGTATGAGAGAGAGAGAGAGAAAAGAGAGAGAGGAAGCTTGTGGAAGGGAGCCGTCGTCTCAGCGCTTCTACGTCATCGTGATCGGTGAGATCTCTCAGTTTTCTTTTTATTCTCTTATTGTTTATCCGCTCCTGCGAGAGTGAAGAAATTTGTAACGTTCTACTTCATAGTGGATTGTTGATCTGGACGAGGTCCCGTGGTTTTTACCTCTTTGAGAGTTTTTCACGTAAAAATCTTTTGTGTGGTGTGTGATTGTTGCTTTGATTTATTTCATTGTATTATTATCCCATAATTCTCGTTTGTTCGGGCGGCTAGATCCTAAGGTTTTGTGCAAGGCTCCCAACAGTGAGCACAAAGGCTGTACAATGTTAAATTCAGGTAGGGCCAACGACAAAAGGGTATCGACCCACCTATCATGTACGACAAAATGAAAAGGAAATAAGAGATCAGAATATGCCTAATCCTATTCTGTCTAGGAACAAATGGCCCCTAATGGTGGATGGGAAGGACTCTAGAGATTAGAAGGTTATGCTTGCTTGGCCAACACTACCCAGGCACGCCATTCTATCAGCAACAACATTAGCTTCCCTTGCATACAATACTTGAGGGATTCAATCCTCTTCCTCCTACATCATATTATATGACTGACATCCAACATATGCACCACACATATCCAACATTTGCACCACACCATATTAATGATTAGGCAAACTGAAATTCTAGCCCATCAAATCTTCAGCTACATGTGAATTTGGATGTCTTGGGGTAGTTTATTTATTTATTTTTTAAAATTTCTTGGCTCACATTATGATTGTAGGACCCAGATTTGCATTTTCTGTTATCATCAAAGTGCATTAATGCATTTGTTGGATGGACTAGATGTCATATGCATACCATGTGAGCTTCATAATTTTCCACCATACCACTTCTTTCAAGAAAAATGAAAAAGCCATTTTGGTCATCCCTCTCTTTGAAAAGTGCATAAGAATAATTTTGATTGTGGCGTTATTAATTTGGTAAAATCAGAGTGAGGAATTTGAGTAGGAAAGATCCTTATACGATTAGGGCTTGGCAACTGCATTAACCTAAGTTTAGGGTAGTACCGGAAATATGTGGGCCCCACATAGTGTATATATGTATGGCATCCTACTCATCCATCAGATGAATCCCCTGGGTTACTCCTAGGCCTTGAAATGAGCTCGATTCAAAACTCTGGTAGCCTACAGCACAGAGAGCAAGGTGGAAACGCATGCCACCCTTAATTCTCACCGTGGCCCACTAGAGTTGCAGCACAGCGCCATTAGACAAACACACCAGGTGCATGTATACCGGACATGGATTAGGTGGTGTTGCAATACCACCCCAGAGTTGTTGTGTTGATGTGCTGGGCACCGGGGCCGAAAGTGATACATGTATTTTATATCCACACCGTGCATCTGTTCTCACCATGGGCCCCACTGCACGTAACACATCAACACACCACCTGCGGGGGTGGTGTTGGCAACACCACCTAATCTGCGTCCATGTATGCCTATGCTTTTATGAATAAGAAATCCTCTTCGTTTTACAAAAAAAAATAAAATAAAACATGTCACTTTTATTTATTTATTTATTTTATAGTTTGCATGAGAGATATTGAGGTGAACTGTGGCACACGCATGCATTGAATCAGGCCAACATACTCATCATCAGAACCAGGCATGCACATAATATGAACCATGGGTCATCTTTATCTAACCATCCATTATTTTCCAGTCTAGCTGAAGAAATTAGTGGATGGGCCTGGTTTTTAGGCCAACGAATGTATACTGTAGATCCCACTTGATAGATGGTCTGGATCTCACACGCATGCCTCTTACACGTGTTCCACGAATCAGCTCTTCAATATCTCAGGCAAATAGCCTATCCAACTCTACATCAATGCAAAGATAATGGCATCGGTATGAGTAGGTTGCAAATGGGTTGGTTGTAGGGGTGGCAATGGGCCAGGCCAGGTGAAGCCCCGGTCCGACAGGCACTTATGACTTGAAGAGGGAGCCCAGCCCAATGGTTAGCTCTTTAGGCCTAAGTCGGAATCCAAAATTTGGGACTGGGCCTGACCCACCTGGCTCGGCTCAAAATTGATAAATCTGCATTTCCCACTTAGGGGTTGTTTGGGAGCTTGTAAATAAGGAAATGGTATTCATTTAACATTTATTTTCATTTCATGTGTAAATAACTTAGTTGTGTTTGGATGTAGGGCTGTGTATGAGTCAAGTTTGGCACAGCTCAGCTCAGCTCAGCCAACAACCAACCTCAGCTTAAACTCAGCTTAAATTGGTCCTCAAGCTTGACCGTCTTGCTTGGCTCGGTTTGGTCAGCAACTCAGGTCAACTCAAGCTTGAGCCGAGTTCGAGTTTATGCTTTCGAGATGATTTTGAGTTCAATCTATTGAGTCAAGTTTGAACTTGAGTTCGAGGTTAAACATAAAACCAAGTACATAAAATATGTATTATATATAGTCATTAATTAAAAATTAAAAGTAAAACCGATTAGGCTCCCAGCCATGGAAAATGGCCGGCCGGGCAGGGGGCAGAGAGAGAGAGAGAGGGCTCGAGCTCGGTGCTCTTCGGATCAGAGGCATTAGCCGGAACTTCAGACAGAGAGAGGGAGAGAGAAATGTGTGGGGTGGTGGGTTAGGGTCCGGCCCCTGGCTGGGTGTTGGGAAGAGATGATAAAGAGGGGACCAGGTATTTATACCCAGTCAAACGAGTCGAACCAAATTGGGTTCAAGGCAACAACCGAGTTGGGTCAAGTTCAGTTCAACTTGAATTCGGCTCAAAATTTTTTGAGCTCTTAAAAATTAATTTGACTAAGCCTGAACCCAGTTTCCAATTAAGTAAAGTGGATGAATTGAAATGCATTGGAATTCTTCAATATATTGAAAAGAACATACATGGTATCCTAAATCAGCTTTAATATTTCAAATTAATGTAGATATGTAATATTTGACCGCCCATTGAAATATATGCCTCAGGTGGGCCACAAATGTAAGGATCGTAAACATGCAATTTGCCAGGTTTCTTAATCATCCATTCAGATAGCTAACATTCGGACTGTCATTCTATTGTTTGGTAGTACCATCTGCCATGTGTACGGACACATGTGTAGCCAGACCTTTGTTTGCTCATCTCCCTATCTAAGGGAGCGCAAAAAGACATTTCAAATCAGCCCATGCACTCCCAATTCCATTACTTCCATTCACGCATGTCCAAATGCACCTCTTACCCCGTTTCCTCTCAATCCCTTCTACCCTCAAATGTTTCTCTCTCTCTATTGATCAAGTAGGCTACTAATGTACTTAAAGATAGGCATTTTAGATGAACGACACCCATTTTATACATTCAAGATGGATTGCCTAACTGATGATTGGAAAGGCATACTAGTGGCATATAACACAGGCGTGTGTTGGCCAGGGCTGAGCTGTTTCGGGCTAAAATGACTTGAGCCCAAGCTTGGATCTGAAAATTGATTGGGCCATGCTTGTGAGGACCAAGCGTAGATGTGAGGCCCAAGCCCGGCCTATAGGTCAAGCTGGTTTGTCTAAGGCAGGCCTAATGTTAGGTGGGGCAAGCTCCATGCTGGCCCATTGGCACCCTTAAGATTGTTTTGCCAATGATACATAATTCAGAGTTTTGTGAGGCCCCACATATCTACAAAGCCCACACGTGCCACTGGGCACGACCTGTGTGACATTTGAGTCATGCATCAGTTGGGCTCCGCATCCATATGATAGGTCACAGATGTATATTAAGTGTACATGTATTTTTGGGCTCATGCCCTACAATGATCTGAAAAAAACAGATTGCATGGATATAGAATACATAAATCTCACCGTACATAAAGCCTTACGGGAGGCCCATGTCTTACCACCGATGATAGTTTTGGGCCATTCTATGATAGAAATCTCACCGTACAAAGACAGAAACAACGAAGCATTTAGCTACTGAAGAGATGGGCATGGCACAGTCAACCCCAACTAGGCCGGACCGACACGTTAGGGCTCTAGTAAAAATCTCATGCCCCACCTGGTTAAAACCTCAGCCCATCCATGTTTAATAGAATGTTTGGGTTCAAGAAAAGTTGTAAGAACAAACATTCAAAACTAGTTATGTCGGAAGGTCGGTTCTTTATTTGTAAAAATCTAAAAACATAAAGAAATGATGAATTATGACACGTGGAGAGCTTAATATGAACCCTGACACATTGACACATGTGATTAGATGTTAGGCATTTGAAGATTGAACACGGCACATTTGGATGCTTGAACTTGGATGGTTGCACACGTGTCACATTTGAAATAGGTAATGCATATGAATGGAAGAAAGTTTACCTCATATGCACTAACCTAGGGACAAAGTACTTTACCTCTTTTTCAAAGACAACAAATCCTCACTCATCCAATCAGTCATCCGTTTTCATTTACTTAGATTTATGTGCATAAATAAGGATGAAAAATCTTGTGTCAGGATAATTTGCGTATACAATTTTACTTGAATCTTAAAGACTTTGTGGGCCAGACCATCATTAAGGGCTTGTTTGGTCCGTAGGATTAAATGGTATAGAATTATATTATATAGGACTAACACCATTATTGCACTATGATTGCATATATAAAAATACCATGGTATTTGGGCATCCACTCTCATGTTTGTGATAAAATTCTGGCTAAAAAAAAACTAGATTAAGCAAAATCCTGTTTGGTGGACCATTGAATTGTAATCAATGAACGAAATTCATAAGGGATGTGGGTTACTTGTACACTTATATAATTAGAATGTCAAGTGTAAAAGGCATATATGGATGGACGGCATAGATAAAACACATGCATCAATGTGGGGCCCCCATGTGTAGTGGAATTCAAAATCCACTAGGACTCCCGCATGGGACCAAATACAATTCCATCCCACTTAATCTCAACCCTTTCTATCATCCCCAAACACTGGATGAAATTTTGTACGAGACTAAATGTAACACCCCGTACTTTTCAGTACTCGAGTGTTACCGTATAACCAATATTTAAGATAAATGCAAACCTAGCTTAGTGAACATGCACGTACAACCTAGTGTAAATCTAACCATCGAAGGCGATCCCTATTCACATATCAAACCACCCAGTAGTCAAATAATATATATCTATTTAGTATATTATAACTTTTACACAAGCATGGATCAAAAGATTATAGATGTATCTTGATAAATTACTCATCATATAGAAGTATATGAAAATATATTATAATAAGAGTAATATATATATATATATATATATATATATATATATATATATATATATATATATATATATACACACACGTAAAATATTATGAAAATAATATTATATTGACTAAACATAATGAATAATAGTTTTACAATATATAATTGAATTATAAATATTAATGTAGTATTGAATATTTTTATAAACATGTATACCAAAAATTATTAGATATTTGAATAAAATTTTATATTATTTAACGATGTGATTTTAAATAAGACATTGTGCAAATTGCAATTCACTTACATGTATAATATGAGGCTGTATATTATGAATTATATATTAATAAATTGGAGATTAATGGGATGCACATAGTACTACGTTAATATTAAAATTACATGAATATATGTGTATGAGATTTTAATTATTTTAATTATAATAAATATATAATAGTAAAGAAATCTATATTAATATTCGTATTGGTTAGTAGTATGTGATGAAAGTTGTACAAATAGATCATTAGGACTTTTTAGCCGTTGACATTCAATTTCGGGGGGATCCGACACTTAGATCGACAGGGATCCCCAAGTAGGATACTAGTTTCATTAGTATGTACCACCTAAGCCTCAGGTCTGCCTCGTCCTAGACTTAAGGTCCTAACAGGACCCATAGAACTCGACGAACGGTTTGGATCTGTCAAGATCTGTCATGTGGGCCTTATTTAATGGGGCGTGTATGCACCATGGGAGGTGTACTCGTGGTGCACTGGGCCAAAGGACCCAGTCAACTGGCGCTGGCCCGAAACCTCCTCAAACAGAGAGGTTTCTCTCTGCTTTTGCTTTACAGCGAACAGACGAGCGTCCGTGATTTTAATCAGTGGCCCACTGTGAGGATTCTGTGGGATGATCTGAACCGTCCATCCGATCAAAGAGGTAGTGCTAACAAAAACCTAGTCCATTTCGCATGTTAGGATGCGTGTGCATGCGCACAATCCTTGACGCATATAGACCCTACAAACACTCGTTTCCAAAAATGGAAACTGTTTTCCGTGCGCCAGCAAGGCGATCCGCGTCTGCCCTTATCCTCCAATCCCAGCCTTCTGTTTAAGAGGCTCTCAGTCGTTCGATGCTAGTGATTTAGGGCTTGCAAACAAAATCACGACCGGGTTTTTCCTACCCATGGTATTCAAAGGCGGTTTCGCCCACAGAAGATCCGAACCGTTCGCTATTGATCCAATGGTCTAGGAAGGGTTAGGAGATGCATAAAAGAGTGCAAGGATCGAGAGATAGGGCACTCCTCCATTTTCGCAGCCACACCCCAAAAATCGGCCGAGAGCTTCTCCATGCGAACCCTCCGTCAAACTCTCCTAAAGCTTTAAAGAAGCTTATCCATAGGCTTCTTAAGGTCCGTGTGAATCGTCCCACATTGTCAGATTGGTAGGAGAAGCCGTGGCTGGGAGTCTGCCATTGGAGTCAGGTCTTCTTCCCCGACATGTTGCTGCACTAAGGCAGGCTCGACTCGATATGCTATTGGGCTAGTCCGGTGAGAATGAAGAAGAACAGAGAGAGAAAAAGAGAAAGAAAGAAAGAAAGAAAGAAAGAAGAATTAGAGAGTGGGAGAGGGTTCCCTGTTCGGCAACTGCTCGAACCGGGCGAAGTTGGGACGCACCAGCTCGCTGAGCTGATCTAGCACTAGCAAGTTACTGGTCGGGTAGAGGCAGGAAGAAGGAAGAAAGGATGCATAGAGAGAGAGAGAGAGAGAGAGAGAGAGAGAGAGAGAGAGAGTGAGAGAGAGAGAGGAAGAAGAGAAGAGGGAGTGGGTGCGAGCATGAGCCACACTACAGTTGCTGTCGAGTCTTCAGGTAGCTCACACGGGCTGGCTGAGTTGAGTTTGGGTTCAGGTCTGCTAGACATTCTAGCAGGGATGAAAGGGGGAAAAGAGAAGCAGAAAGAGAGAAGAAAGAAGAAGAAAAACATGAGGAGTAGGAGAGAAATGAAGAGGAAAGGAGGGAGTGTGCGTGTGTGCAGCAACAACCCGACACGACTAGGTCGCTGGTGTAACTTGCCCGACTCACTGGGTCAGGCCGTACTGGCTTGGTTGGGCCCATTTCATATTAGGAAAATAGTAGGAAAAAAAAAATGAAAAGAAAAGGGGAGTTTGTGAGAGAGGAGAAGAAGAAGGGTAGAGAATGTAGGGGTGATGGTTGTGTTGGGCCGAGTCAACTCGACTCGAACTAAGTCCACTAGGTGAGCCGTATTTTCTGTCCAGATTGGTATTATTTCAATTGTCATGGTTACTATTATTATCATTTTTGGGGTTTCTAAGTTAGCTATGATTAACCATCAGTAATTGTCCATACTTATATTAATTGATATATATACATATATAAATTGTTAAGTATCATTAAAATATTATTATTTTATTCGCCATTCATAAAATATTATTATTGACATTAGAACTTACTATTTTTGTTCATCGCAATGATTATCAGGGTCGCGTTAACTAATATTAAGTACATTATTAATGTTAATAATTGTCTTGAAAAGTATTATTATTCATAGTGGGCGTCAACATGATGATTATTTTGCTACACTAACTAATATTAATTGTAACACACTAATGTTAATAATTATTTTTTTTATTTATTAAATTAACATTGTTACCATTTTCATCATTATTAGAATTGTTAAATATTATGATACATGACCATTAGTAAATTATCTATCCTAATGAAAGTTATTACATACAAAGAATTAAAATGATATCATTATTAAATGCTAGTGTATTGTTTTTATCATAAGTAATATATCATAATATGAATTATCATCATAATGATTATTAACTAATATTTATAACACTAATGTTAGTAAATGTTTTATAATTATTAAATCAACATTCTTAAGCTATTACACATCAACTACAATTTAAACCTTAGAGTTAAGATTACAACTAAGCTCTAGGATAAAATCCTAATTCTACATTAAAAATCCTAAGCCATGATCTTAAACCTAGGTAGTACATGGAACTTGGATCTAATGGTACAAGTTCATGAATTGTGTTAGGATTCAATTCTAAAGGCGCAAGCACTTTAAGACACTAGTAGGCGATTCAAAGTATAAGGTGATGATTCTTCCCCTTAAGCTTTCCATCTTCTCATTAGCTTAAGTTATAGTTTTTATTTAGAATTATAATTGATATCTCTCTTATAGTCACATGTGTTAGCTGGTAGAGGTTGAATTGTTATATTGCCTGCTTACTGTTCATCCTGTATACTTGTTCATGCTTGTGGATTATTTATGTATTGCTTATGGACTTTAAACTGGTACATCAGTGAAAAATCCTCACCTATAAATGTACGCCCATACTTGGAATGTAACCCGACTGGTTGTGATTAAAATAGACCTTCGACTTAGTGGTTATTGAGTGGTAGTCTAATGGATCATTGATGTGGGCCTACCATCCAGGGTTGTTGCGTCCAATGGTTTTTAAGGATGGTCTTTTATCGCATGATTTTGATACTCGTCCTATGAGGCCTATTTTGTAATTACCCTATATGGTTTGTTTGATATCACCCTACGTGGCTTTGTTCTGGTATTTTCTCTATATGGGTTCGATATTTTATACCGTGCAACCATGCGATGGTAAGCCTCATATGTTGTAATATGATTGACCACTAGTCGACAGGGTTCCATTAAACATCCTAATGTGGTAGTCTCATGAGCTGAGGATTGTGGTATGAGACTTATGCCTGAGCTGTTGTCCTACGCTGGGCCATGTGCTCCCCGTAGTGACCTTTGAGCTTATCTAAATTGGCTGGTTGTAAATGGACTAATAATGACTTGACTAATCATGCATACATGGCACGTATTGTTCCGACTGGATGATGTTTTCCAGGTTCGATGATTGCATGGGCGGTGGCCCTGTCTACACGAGTAAACATCCCCGGGGCGTGAACGCATTGCATGGGCGGCGGTCCTATCTGCATGGGTAAACATCCCCGGAGCGTGAACGCATTGCATGAGCGGAAGCCCTGTCCGCATGGATGAGCATCCTCGGGGTGTGAACGCATTTCATGCATCCATGCATTTAATAAGACTGCATTTACTATGTTTTGGTTGTCTAGATGTTTCATACTATTTCCTACCTAATGCAGCGGTGTGTAATCTTGGAGGAATTCAAACTGAGTTGGCCACTCATCCATCAAATATGTAACCGTATAGGTAGTACAGGTGGCCCAGATGATGTTCACCTTCATATACATTGGTGAGGAGCAGGCTATGATTGACAAGGGTACATGATTATATTTGCTAAGGGCTGCTAAAGGATTTTACAATTCAAGATTATTTCAAATTTACTTGTTTCACATGTAATGTTATTTCATTTTGTATTCGTAAGAATAGAGACATTAGTTTGTATAAGTCATTATGGGCACTCTCTTGAATATTCTAAATGAGATTTGAAATTTTTCTTTATGCTGATTTGTCTACTTTACGCTCATCTGCTTACTCTGATAAAAGAAAAATATTATATCTGATCATCCTTTAAGGTTAACACTCAGGTTTTTGAAACACGGGTCATGTACTCGGGTCCGGAAACTTGAAGCGCTACGCTAAATGTAATTCCATCCCATTTAATCCCAACCCTTTCCATCCTCCCCAACCACAGGATGGAATTTGTTTGGAACTAAATGCAACTCCATCCCACTTAATCTCATCTAAGCCCACATACCATACAAGTTCAAACGAGTTCCTACAAATTTACTTAGTGGGCCTGAAAATTAGAGTCATCGGAAAATTTAATGCATGTTAGGTGGGTCCAATTGGGTCATCTTGCCCAACCAATTGATAAAATATACATATATGGGTGGGTAGGGTTAAAACCAAATAGGACCCATTTAATTAAATGGGCTACATGTCTAGCCCAAGCTCCACCCACTAGCCATTTTCTCTAGATCTTATTTCCTAGGATCATTGAGATTCACATCATAGTTAGAAGATGGCGGCTCGGACCGGCTAGTCAGTTCTCTAGTCTTGCCATGAATTAGCGGAGTCGGAGGTGAATCGGCCTGACTCATGAGTCGAGTCGAAGCGTATCGGCCGCACTTGGCCCATCGAGTTTGACTTGCAGTGTGAACCCGATTGGGACCGACTCAGTGCAATTATTGGATTATGACCGTTGACAATGGGGCAAACAATTTGGACGGTTTGACTTGTGTAATCGTGTGTGTGTGTGTGTGTGTGTGTGTGTGTGTGTGTGTGTGTGTGTGTGTGTGTGTGTGTGTGTGTGTGTGTGTGTATATATATATATATATATATATATATATATATATATAGAGAGAGAGAGAGAGAGAGAGAGAGAGAGAGAGAGAGAGTAATCACGAAAATTTTATTCTTGCCTTGAATATTAATTTATAGGAGAAAAATACAAACTAAAAAAAGGATATTGTACACATTGTAAAATGACAAAAATAAATAAATCCAATGGTGGTCCCCAGGACTACTAATGCACACTAACAGCTTGCAGTATTGTATTTACTCCAATTGTACTAGGCCTGCATTCATGAGTATGGTCCCCGCACATTGTAGCCGCTTATTCATAAGTTGGAAATTAACTTTGAAAATGCAATGAGCTACTGATTTTCTGCAGCGTATGAAGTCTTAGAACTAGATTATTCTACTAAACACTGCTTGTGGGGCCCATTATGTTTTTGTCACATATCCGCTGATCCATCTATCAGGTGGGCTAACATGCTCGGTTGGACGGCATACCCACAACACAACACGGCATGGGAAGTTGAATAACATTTACTAGTGGGTGGATAGGATGCAGGCTAGGGCTGAAAGTTGGGTGCGTGGGTTGGGTCGGGTTGGTGCTCAACCCTAGCCCAACTTAAGGTTACTGTACCTCAACCCTAATCCTACCCAACCTGAGGTTGGAAATTCTCAACCCAAGCCTAACCTAAACATAACCCAAGCGGGCTTAGGTGGGTTGGTCCTGTTGGGTGGAGATATATATATATATATATGTCGTAAGGAGCTTTATTTTTTCTAAACAAACAAGTTAAAATATATATTTGAGAGAGAGAGAAATCCGGCATATCTTGTTAGCTTGAGTCATCTAAAATGGCGTAGACCAATGAGGCCCAACCGCATTAGAATTTCATATGCCTTCAAGACAGGCGATCCACACTCAATTATAGTTTATAATTTATATATATCCATCGGATTCGGGGTGGGTTAGGCAACTCGAGACCTTAGCCCAAGCCCAACCCAACTTTTATCAGGTTAGTAAGCTTGAGATGAAACTCGATACATCATGCCTAAGCCCAACCCAATATCGGGTCAATCACAAGTAGTTCGGGTTGAACCCGCCCTACTTTCAGCCCTAATCCACGCCTCTTGATAGCTTTGACATTAGTGTTGAGATGACCTTGTTGCTAAAGCAAAGCTACTTATTAGTTATTGAATTCTGTACACGTGGCATGTATGTACTGATGCAGTTTTTTAGTTAGCTTTTTCTAGACTTTCGTGTACCTACAAAATGAACGGATAAAGGAGACTCTTGCTAGTACATGGGATCCTTCGATGCCTAAGTCAAGTAAGGAATCTGGGTTTGGTTGTAAATAAGATTTTAGGTTATAGATTGTTAGTACCTTTTACTAATGGAGGTGCTCCTATTTATAGGTGGAGAGAGGCAGTAGTGTAGACGAGATCTCCTTATTTAGTAGGGGCATGTCGTATTAGGATTCGGATCCCGAGTGCGGGAGAATCTTCTGAAATCCTCGACAAACATTTTGGGATCCTGAACATGTCATGGATGTCTTCTGAGATCTTCAATGAATATTTTTGGAGGATCTTTGTTAGATATGATCTGATTATTCGGTGTGTAGGAGGCTGAGGCCATGGTAGTCTTCACTGATCTGAGCTAGGGATAATACGCCGACCTGATTCCTTCGATGAGTGGTCGAGCTTCCTTTTGACGTCAGGCATATTACCGACTTGCTTATAGGAGACTGAGCTCGATCTCATTTCTTGCTCAGTCTAGGGTCGAAGGTCGGATTCTCAGTCATATTTATCTTGTCTGACCTGGCAAGGTACACAAAATTCTGACCTAACCTTTATCATTGTTTGGCCCATTTTTCCCATAACAAAAACTATTGAATTTCATTTGGAGGATGTTTGAGAAAATAAAAAAATAAAAAATTAACTGATCTTCCATTTTTAATCCTACAAAATCTATCAGCTAGAGGTTTTTGGCTGTCCAAATCAGTATGATAATGGCCCATGTCCCAGCCAAAGTAAGTCCCACTATATCAATGGCTCGGACCGTCACGCACATGCACACGTATGTATGACGATGGATTCACTGATTTTTTCAGTAGAAAAAGGGGCAGGCATTCTTGCTTTTCTCCACTAATTTTCCACACATGCATACCGTGTCGCCCATCTACATGCAAGCACAAGCACGCGTGTGAGATCCCAGCTTTATATCAGGTGGGTCATGCTGTTGATTTCTCCTTACCCAACCTAAAAAGCCAAACCACCTATTTTTCAAGCTAGAAGATCTAAAATGCGTACCCATGCAAAGCCCAGATATTGGATCGTTTCAGCTACATTGGCAGACTGAGTGAAAGATACCTGGTTTTAACACGGAGGTCTTGGTATCAATTCTCTAATGGGGGTGGCTAATAGTGTAGTGTAAACTGACAATGGGAGTGTACTAACAAGCTAACAAAAAAAATAGCTACAGTAGCACAATCGTGGCTTCGGTGAAGCCCTGGAACAACTGAGGTCAGGGATCCTAATTGTGGGGCCCACCTTGATAAATGTGCCTTACATCCATGCCGTCCATCTGTTTTGTCAGATCATTTTATTGCATGAACATGAGAAAAAAATAAATAAATTCAAATCTCAGGTAGCTAGAACATACCACAGGAAACAGTTGTATAAATAAATTCAAATCTCAGGTAGCTAGAACATACCACAGGAAACAGTTGTGATTGGTCATTAAAAACTTCTTGTGGGCCATAAAAGTTTTAGATGAAGCTGATAAACATTCCGACTGCCCCCAAGAAGTTTTAATGGTGGATATTCCACCACAATTGTTTCCTATGGCTTCGTCCACTTAAGATATGGATTTGCATTATTTTTGACATCATGTCCTAAAATGAGCCTTCGAAAGGGATGGCCAGTGTGTATTTAATATACACACATTACGGTGGGCCCCACAGTAAGTGATGGACTGAAGCCGCGTGTGTTGCGTGTTAACGCGTTATGCTCAACACACTAGTCGGCTTAGCAAGCTTTGACTAACTAATCACAGTCTTCACTATAATTTTCTATCTAATCCTATCTCAGGTGCTTTGTCACTATGTTTACTGCAACCAATCATACGGTTATTTGGACTAAGTCAAGAGATAACCCTTTGTCTTATACTACTAATCTATGATTAAAAAATAGTAATTAATAGTAGTTCAAGGGTTTAGTAGGTGGGATTGGTATGACTTCCATCACTTCGGAAGAATGGGGAAGGCCACTTTGATTGGAATGGCTACCATCCCTTCAATTGTTTAGTGGCTCATCAACCTTGCACGTGCTATAAATATATGTCGATCCAAGTCATCTAATTTGCATGGCCCACCCTAGATAAACGAAGACACTAAAACCACACTAATTGAATTATTTAGACTATCTAGCTAATCGGGGAGCGGATTAAGTGCCGCACTTACGGTGGGGCCACCTTGATGTATGTATTTGATGTTTATGCTGTCCATTCATTTTTTCAGACCATTCTATGCATGCCCAAATTTGAGGTAGATCCAAATCTCTGGTGGACAGAAACAATGGTGATTGAATGTCCCACCATTAAAAACTTCTTATGGCCCACCACAAGCCATCAAGATCAAATGGACATGGATTAATAGAAAAATAAATATTGGTTCAATCTAAAACTTTTGTGGCCCACAAAAAACTTTTAATGGTCAATCACCACTATTTCCTTGGTATGGTTCACCTTAGATTTGGATGCTTCACTTTTGAGCTCATTTAAAAAAATGATAGGGTAGAATAGATGAATGACATGAATATAAAATACATATATTAAAAAAGGGCCGTTGTAAGGATGAATCCTTACTCTTGCTAGGGTGGTAGGCTCTCATGAGTTTCAACACCAGTATACATAGGTGGTGAAAATCCACCAGCGTGATTGCGTGGGCTATGTATGCGTGCACAGTATTGGGTGAGGCCATGACCTTACATTTGGCTATCAATTTTGAATGATCTAAACCATTGAATTCAACAGATAAAATTAGATAAATTGGATTGTCCAATTAGCATAAATTATTTTTTGTATAGTTCACATCCGACAATGGATCATGATTTGTACGGTCTAGATTAGACCACGAAGAGTAGTAAATAGATAACCACACTTTACGAAAATGAAGTGCGAATCGTTAGTGCAATGTAGCCCAAAAGATGGAGAAAACAAAACCCACATGCATGTTTCTAGAAGAATATATAATTACATATTAGAAGGCAAAGACACTTAGATTAGTCTTTGATAATGAGACTTTTCCAATCCTAGTAGAAATCTATGACTAAACCCAAGCGTATGTTTTCCACACAGAAATTTGAATGATTCTCGTGTGAGGTTTGCTAGTTCCACAAGCGTGTAGATCAGGATACATTCACGTGCAGTCACACGTGCAAATATAAAACATGTGAATGAGATCTGGATTTTGGAAATAATGATTAAATCTTCTGCCCAAAAATCAGAGAATTTCACTCTTCATGTAGGCAGCAAGGTGCACAGAAAATTAGTGGTTAACTTTTTTCTAGCCATTCATTTGTTTTTCGTACGTTGTGGCCCACCTAAAGTGTGAAATTCTGATTTTTATGATGGAAGATCTAAACAGTGTAGACCAATTGATGGAAAGCTCAGATTCCACACGTGTCACAATATGACATATTCACCTGTGTGGATGTATACGGTTCCACACGCGTGTGGAATCAGCTAACCTTGTCTTATGCATCGTGATTAGGACATAAGGTAGCCTTCGTGCCACATTGGCCCACCACCAAGATAAAGTAAGGTTATGCTGCGTGTATCTTGCCTCGGATTTTGAAGTTTGAGCCCTCTTTAAGATTCCCCAACCCTATGCAAGTAGCATTAGAATACTAGTCACGGGCACAGGTGCCTGCCTATCCTGCACTTGTGAGATCTGGGCCATCCATCAGGCAGGCCTCACCATGCACGTACCCTACCCTCTAGATCAGCCCATCAACTCATCAGGTAAGCCTCACGTAAATGAAAGGAATGGATGGCTGTTCCAATGGCAAAGTGTGACTCACTTGATGAGTGGACTGTCTTGACTTTTGTCCAGGAGCACATACATGGTGACATCGGTATGATGAACGGCCCAGATATTTCTCATGGGTTTTAAGCTAGTAGGGATGCCCGCTAGTGGATTCTAGACGTGGCTTTGCATTTCTCTTTAAGGATTAAATGACTAGGAAAAGACTACGGTCTCTTTTGCAAGGATGGAAAGCAAGCTTATGTGACTAAGACTACCATAATAGAAAAAAAAAAACACACGTTATTTGGAATAAGCCATTTGATCGAAACGTTCAAGGTACAAAATCAAAAGAAAGCATAGCGATGATCATGTTGTTGTATGCAACAAAGGCCACGTTTGGATGTACAAGTAAATTGAATTGTCAAAAGTGAAAATGTCTTTACATGTTGCTGTAGGATATTTTTGGACTATAACTGTTGGATCGGGGTCATATTTAGTGATCCAAACCGTTGATCTGACAAAATACAACGATGAAGTTTTCTGCCTCAAAAATTTTCAACGTTGGAAAATTCTATGCACCACAAAGAAGTAGTCAAGGAGACAGTCGATATTCAAACGGAAAGAAGTTAAAGAATAGAAGCTAAATTACTTCAATTGGGAGTTTCATCATTTGGGGTCCACCACTGACATGAGACTCATCTAATAAACGGTTTGGATCACTGACTATAACCTAGATCCAACGGCTATACTCCGGATGTATCCTATAGTAATAGGAATGATACCTATTCTAGCAAAGCCTCGAATAATGTGGTTTGGACTTTTGACAGGTTAAGTGCGCCCGTACGATGGTATGAAAAGGGCAATTGCTTCTACAGGATGCTATTGACAACATAACGGTTTGGATCAATCAAAGGATGTAATCTAGGTGGGGTGCTTCCTCCTTTCTTGAAAGAAAAAAAATAAATAAAATAAAAGACTCATGATGCAGCCCTCAAAAGTTGAAACTGAAACAATACAAGTTGGAGAACATAACCTCATTAATAATGCTGATTTGGTTATTTCCATTTTTTTTAATACTAATAAATGCAATCCAAATGGATAGTGCATCCAAACGGACCACTGACTAGTTATCGTTTCATAACTTGTAATTAACAAAGCTTGGCGGTCATACACTCGAATTTCTTAAATGATATAATATATGCCTTTGAAGAGAAACTTCAAATCCGAAGTATTTCTTCTCCTCCATTCATTTGTGAAACCATCTCATTGCTCATCATTGGTGTTGGTTGAAGCCGCGGTTTTCGGTTGACGTTGATATCTTTTAAAAGTAAATGAACTAGGTTCAATGTCGATAGAACTACAAAAAAAGACGTGGGAGACTACATGCGTAGGATCCACGTAACCCACATATGATTGCATGTGAAGATGAACACACGCATATGAGTTAACAGAGTTAACATGCGCATGTGTGGACTAAAGCATGTGAGATCACGTATGTGCACGTGTGCATGATCATGAAGTCACGACATCCCGCATGCATGCTCATTGTCGCACGTGTTGCACTTTAGGTGTTTTTGCTACTTATAAATGAATGCTTTTTCTACACTGAAACTATTATTTTAGTCATGCTAGTGGCGTGACTTGTGTGAATGTGGGATCTCTTCCATATTTGAAATTCTTGTGAGAAAGCTGTAAGAAAGGCTTGTTTCCTAGAAATAGATCAAGAAAAAGGTTGGTTGGAGTTGAATGGCCCAAGATGCCGAAAGCAATCTTCAACATAGAACATTAAAAAAAGGAAAAAAGAAAAAGAAAGAAAAGAGAACCCTCCATAAAGTCTACCACATGCTTTTAAGTCTACCACATGCATTTCCACATTTTCTTAGATGATTTTGACACATCCACTATGGGACAAGTACAAGTTAATCAAAATGGTGGGTTTGATCTTGGACTGACTAATTTGGTCAATCTTAACCATTGGATCCGGATGTTGAATTTTGACAGCTTCTCATTTTCTCCATGTGACTTTTAGGTCGATGGTTAATATCATCTGCTATATGTGATACTTTGGATGTGATCATATTACAGAAGGCCTAAAAGAACATAAATGGAGATATATAAGAAAAAATTTGATAGAGCAGAACAATATAATAAGATCTATACATCTGACTCAATTAATTGGGATACGGCTTAGATGATGATGATGTTCCATCTATGATGAGCCCACGATTTCTACCGTCTAGGTCGACTTGCATGATTCCAAATGTATGATGGATGAGTCAGCACCCCACATGGCATTAATAGTCTAGCCCTCTTTGAATAATTTGTATGGAATGTCCTCACAAGAGAGTGGGTCAAGAAGCATTAGATTCCAAGTGGCCGAAATTTCTTCATCATCCCACCATCTTTTTAATCTTTTGAAAATGCAGTCAATAACAAAGGAAGATTTCCACGACTTAAAACTTACAATCTCCAAATGAGCTTTGCTAAGAGCATACACGTGTTCAATAAACCTCATGTACCCCGTCACACATGTGCCATCATGGCACATAAGTGTTAGACCCAATCCATTCATGATGGGGGTCTGATCTTTTACATGTTTACCCAAAAACAAATCTTGCCCACTTAGCAGTGGGCCCTAATATTGTAAATAGGTGGATGAGTTAGAGAACTTCAGCCAAGTTTTCCAGAACCGTACATTTGTTTTGCAAACTGTGGCCCATCAATATAGTGGAGTCTTCCTGATGGATGGACTGGATATTGGACCTATCCTGCCATGGTGGCACTTGTGTGGCGTGTACATGCGTATGGGCTTGGTAGAGATCTTCCAACATTATCCAACCTTGCCATATAAAAAAACAAAAAAAAAAAAGAAAAAAGAAAAAGAAAAAGGAGAAAATCCATGAAACTCCCACTAACTTCTTGTTGGGTCATTATCAAACAAGCCTCTGGATGCCCCTACCTAAGCTTTCTGAACTGCGACCACTCATCCATGGTCCATAGACTATCTCCCATGTCACCAACCCAATCAATCTCAGCCGTTGAACAATCATAGATTGGACAGTTGAAGCCTGCTGCTGATGTGGAAGGTGGGTTTAAGGCCTCCAAACCATAGATGTTGTCAACATAGTAACCCTTTGAAAATAGGTTGTGGTCAAGATTGCCCAAGTCATGAGGACTTGCTGGGAATTCTGAAATTTGAGTGAGGGAGTAAATGTTCATGGAATCTGAAGAGATGCTTGGGCTGCAATCCTCAGAGAAGGATTCCTCATTGCAGGCATTGCTTAGTGCAACTTGGTAACTTGTGCTTTGGAATTCTGGTGGTGATGCCTGATGGACTGTGTTGAGTAGAGTGGAAGGTGAATTTAGAGTTTCCATGGATGAAGCAGATTCCATTTTTTGAAGCAATCTTGGCATCCAGAAGCAGCGGATTGTGTCCCGAAACCTGGAGCTGTTGGCATCGATCTTCAGTTGGCGTGCTTGTTTTTGCACCCTTGTTCGCCAAAAATTCTTGATTTCATTGTCTGTTCTTCCAGGGAGATGTTGTGCAATCTTAGACCACCTAGAAAGTGGGGGAAATGATGAAGTTACTATACCTTGACAGCGATAATTGCTTTAGTTATGAAAATTTTCATGTGATGAGATCTAACAAATCATGGCCATTACTTTTACAACAATGAAAGTATCACGTGTGACATACATACGGCAAATATAAGAAAATTAATGTAGATTTCGGCTTTGATACCATGTTGAATGTTATAAGACACGATTGGGCTCTACAAGAAATTGATTGGTTCACGTGATTAATTCGATTTCATTCTAATATTGTGGATCTTGCTCTCTTTGGTAGTTACTCTTGAGGTTTGGTGGACTCCTACCAGCAAGTACAAACAAGATATGCACAGAAGACCTTTTTTTTTTTTTTTTTTTTGGAATTTACTATGTTGCCTGTCCTCATCAATCTAATAAATTGCACTGAAGTATAAGCCATTTATCTCTTCATCTCTGAGTGGATGTTGGGGTCTGCCTAACCTAAGTAAGCTACCCCAAATTTAAAATAAAAATAAAAATCATAGGGTGAGATGTGGACAATTAAATAAATTAATGATATTGAATTAGTAGATTGCTTATTGTGTCACGAATTGTTAAAGTCATTGAGGTTCGATGGAATACATCTCAACTATCCTGTAACACACTAGTTTGGGACTCTAGCTTTTTTTTTTTTTTGGGTCTGGACTCTAGCTTTCTAACCTGGATCATCTTCCAATGATCAAAACTGTTTATACGAGAAGTCTCACTTCATATTGTAGACAGACAACAAATAAAAGCTCTCAATTGAATTATTTCAACCCTTTGATAAGTTGGTTATTTTGCTTTTGAACATGAACAGTCACCTTGATTTTTCTATGATCACGGGGTTGAAATATACAATTGAAGAGTGTTTTTTTTTTTTTTTTTCCTTTTCCCGCATACCTCATCCAAGGGAAGCCCTATCAAATAAACGGTTTGTTTCCTTGAAAAAGGCTCAAATCCAAAGGCCAGTCCAGACATATCCGATTGTAATATGTCGAGATGTATTCCATCAAATCTCTAAATGGGATTACCTTTTGATTAAGGTATTTGTGGAGAATTACTTTTCACTAACACCACACTCATAGAGATTGATTTGTAATCACACACCTTCACTAGACAAGATGAAATTGTAACCCACTTGTGACAACAACCACTAACATAACATTCAAACATCACATAGAAATAAAACAACACGTAAAGTCGATTCCGTAAAATCTCAACTCAACGTCGTTATCAGAACAGAAAATCAATTGATTATGACAATTTTTTTTTTAATTTTTTTTTGTTTTTTTTTTTTTTGGTGTGGTTCCAAATGTCACAGCAAATGTAAATTACCTTTCATTGATGGCTAAGCTAGCGAAAATTATTCATTATAGAGGAACCCAAATCCTGAAATTCCCATTTACCTACATGAAATTACCTGTTTCCCCACTTGGAATGGAGTTCAAGAATCAAGAGCTGTTCTTCGGGGCTAAGGTTCCCTCGCTTCACATCAGGTTTCAAGTAATTCAACCATCTCAATCTACAACTCTTACCAGTTCTCTTCAATCCTGCAAAAAAGAATAAAAAAGAAAATTGAAAATCAGGCCCCATGAAAGAGGAGGATGATAGTAATGGAAATCACTCACTCATCTTTTGAAATTTCACCACCCCATCCAAAGGGTGGATTGGATTTACCTGCACATTTGGCTAATAGATTCCAACGACCTTCACCATGACATGCAATGTAGTGTATGAGGAGATTGTCTTCTTCAATTGTCCATGGTCCTCTTCTTAGCTCAATGTCCTCTCCTTCTTTGCACCCTCTCTTAGTAATAGTAGTAGACATGGGCACTACACAAAAGCCTAAAAAGGGAAGCTTTTCAGAACACTATATGTTGCAGTTGAAGTTGTAGTGAGACTAACATCCCAACATTTATATAGACTCCAGTGAGGAAAACCCACATAAGATAAATGCTCCGGTGCTCTTTAGTTCTCCTGGTTGCATTTAGTTGAATTGGACACTTGGATTATCCAATCCATTGATCTAGAGCGTTCATTATGTCCAACCCACATTTCATGGGCACCATGAAAAAATCTCACCCATTCGACAAATATTAACCATTTGTTTAATGGTCTTTAATATGAACGGTGAAGATCATTTACAATAAAAAAGAGTCCAACTAACAATCTGATCCTTCTAGTTATTAGAGACTAGAATGGATTGCTTATGATTCTAAAGAAATACTCTAGTTAGCGCAATTGTAGCCATCCCAACCATGGCTTAGGAAAGGGATGGCTATAAAAATGAGGACAAATAAATGAATGCACTGCATCATCTGATCAGTACTATTTTTGTATGATATCAAGAGAAATGTGTTTTGGGCTTAATGGACAGTTCAGATTGATTGATTGGACTTTTTAACTGGACTTATGCAACAAGGAGTACTATAACTTATAGTGCTCTGAGAGAGCAGTGGAGCATTTCTCCCCACCTAATACTTCCATGAATTTGACAAAGGAGATTAAAAGAATACTTAGCTGGAGTTTCCATTTATTCTGTTCACTATTTTAATCTTTAAATAAATCAAGATGGAATTTTCTACAGTTAATCTCATGGACCCAAAAGGTGAATATTTAGGTAGTCTGCAGGGTTACTCGAAACTGTAGACTCAAGAACTTCTGACTTGCATCGGTCTCTCCTTATCGTAATCAGAACTGATCATTCAATGGACCTCGTTTTCAATGGAGATGGCTTAAGATCTCTCCAGTTGGATGATTCGATGGGCCCTGTCATGGACTACAAATGGGTGGAATAAAATGGCTAACGGCTCACAATTAGATGCGCTTAAGTCCATTAAATGGACAGTTATGATTGTATGATCGGTTCTATTCTAGCACTGCGGGCCATTTGTAGTTGATCCACGTACCTAGATGAAACATTGGTCACCCCAGGTGGTGGGCCATGGAGGTTCCATTAATTGAACTGTTATGATTGTTCAATACGATCTTTTCCTTGTGGGCCATCTATATTTGGCCCTTCAGATGAAAAGGTGGTCCGTGTATGATTTAGGCCCTCAGGTCTACATTATTTTTGTCGTCCCATGGACCATTATACCAAGAGAGAGGTTCTTGAAGCAAAAACTTTGATACTCTGCAGGGCGTGATGGATGAAACGCCGACTTAGAAATTCTATACGGGGCATAAAATTCAATCAAATTAAGCTGTCCAAATTATTTTTAATAGTTTGAACGTATCATTAACCCCAAAATTATGCTGATTTGATAATCTTACTATCAGATTGGTGGACATGTAATGGACGGTTGAAGATGAAAAAATCCAACAGTCTTATTTTAACAAGCAACTCTCCACAAATCAGAATTTAAGCTTAGAGATAGTGCGTGAAAAAGTTCAAACGATTTAGCAACAGTTTTAACTTGAGTCATTGCATGCCACGTGTGCAATTACGAAGTGCCTGTGTATCAAGAGTCATACTCAGCCTGAGTATGGTATAACTCCCCTTCTTGAAAATGCAGTCCGGGTTTTATGGGAAATGGGACCATAGAGTTCCTGGGTTTCTAGATTCTCTTTATATGAAACGTGTTTGACTGAAAAAAAACATCACATTATAATAACGTGTGAAAGCTACAATGTGCTTCTGCTACAGTTTACTAAACTGTGACATTTCAACCACAACTAGGGGTGCAACCTGGGTGTGTTGACCGAGCCCAACCCGACCTCACAAAGACCCAACCTAACCTGAATTCCAAGCCAAGGTTCCCAGTTCGTACACAGATACATGTGATTATTGCCAACCTAACCTAACCCAATTGAAATCTCCTCAACCTCAACCCGACCCACCTGATTTCAAATCAGGTTGGCATTTCTATATCCCAAACCCAGATCAAGGACCTCACACAATCTGACCCCAACTCAGATCGGATCTATTGGGTTCGGGTTGACCAGAACCCAAGTTGCAGCCTAGCCACAACTCTTTCATTTTATGGGACATGGACACTGATTCAGAGTATCCAAATTAGATCAATACCTGTAATCAGGCCTGTTGCCGTCCAGTTGGCAGCCATTGAATATGGAAAAAAGGAAAAGGGTTTGTGGTGTTAATCCATCAACCTAAATCTAATGGTTAAGATCATCTGATAAGAGCCAATTTCAGACTATTTGGACGGTCCAGATTGGCACACACGAGTCACCACAGTTTTCATGAAATTGCAGTGAACGTACATCGTAGACAAGCTGTAAAACAATAGACATTTATTTTCCTGGTTTACCTAATATGGCGGCATTTCAACATTAAAAAACTACTGAGAACACAAATCGCTTTGATTCATTGTCAAAGGATGTCCGCCACACACAAACAACAGTGTATTTCCCATACAAACCTGTTTCACCACAGCCATCTGATTTAGAGACAGGGACAGCAAAGTTTTGAATAATCTACCAGTTTAAGTGCTTGGATTTGTCAGTGCAGCTATTTTTGACCCCAACCTTCTGTTGCTTTTGCACACTGTTTCTCCATATGGGATCTGAAAAATGTTATCTTTTCATGAGGCCTAGCACTTTAAGGAAACATGGATGATGTTTGTTTGCTTTTACGGCTACGCTGTGCTGTGTGTTTGGTACAATTTGTTGAGCGGTCACTGGCATACATGATCATTGATCCAGACCGTCGAAATTACTCGGCCCATTGTGGATGATGTGGAACTCAAAATCACACCAATGGTCCAATCTTAATGACCTGATTTGTATATTGTCTTTTCAAAACTTCTACCCTGAGCACATGCAATGATGCTGTAGATAGTCGAAAGTGAAATCCAAGATTGTATGTCTTGTGGCCATCAAATGGATGGTTTAGATCATTTAATTTTTTTTTATACTTGTGCAATAGAGAGAGCCATTGAATTCAACCGAGCCCAGACTCTCGCAGACTATATATGTTTGGTCTCAAACATGCGATAACTCATGAACTGCTCTTAGATTCCATGAGGGCTAGACTTATAGAATCTATATCTAGTCTACGTATTGGATGATTATCAATATCTGATTTAAACTATTAGAGTTTTGACTATTGTTTTAAACCTTATATTCAGAAGGCTGAGAGATGATTCATCAGAAACATGGAATCAATGGTCAGAGAAGAATACATCGGATTCTTTATATATATTGAAATTAGTTTTGATCTTCGTTAGTTGAGGTTTGCCACCGTATGAGATCGAATGAGAGATACTGCACGTAGCAATCATGGGCTCATTTTATGTAACCCTAGAGGTGTGGACCCCACATACTTGCATGGCCAAATTCCTATGTGGAACCATACAAGTTTTCTTTCTTAGATGAGTGCATGTAGCCCTCTGAGAGAGAAGTGTATGCAAGTGACCCCATCGCCTGCTGGCCCACTCTCACATGAAATGTTGTGATCATATCTCTTCATCAAAACTTAAATAAGAATAATGATGGGAATGGAAGGTTTTAAAATGCTTGGCTATATCTGAACTTTTGAACGGCTCAGGTAGGGCGATTGATATATCAGAATAAGTTTTCTTAGGTTTGATAATATTTGCTATGCAGTCATCATAAATAAGATTTTATTATTATTATTTTTTAAAATTTTTTTATTTGTAACACATAATACCATTTTTCAGTGGAGAGCTAGATTGAAAATGTCATCTTTAAGCCTTGATTAGACATGGCTGCGGCTGTTTGTTTTAGCCACTAAGCTATGGTGTGTGTTTTCGTTGCAGGCTAGTAACTTGTTGCAATTCATCTCCAACATCGGGCTTACATATAAGTGAATTCCGATTGCTCAAATTAATGGCCCCAAATTGCATATGGAGCATAGGTTAAAAATCTCACGATTAGACAATCTTGACCATTTAATTCCTCTTAATGGATCTGCCCTTCTGACCTTTTTATTTTCCTGTCGTCCTTGATTTGCCACCAGCTGGATGGTTAGGATAATCTAATAGGGTGTTCTCCTTTGTTGAGAGTAATGGCTCGTCACTTTAGCTATAAACGATGGACATTTTTCTAGTGGTACAATAGTAAATTTGGTATGTTAATGACATCATTTGAAGGATATATTGACCTTCTTAACTGTATCTTTGAGTTAGGACATTGTAAGTGACGTAGGAAATAGTATGATGAGGACAATCACGGCCTTTAGTTATTTATTATTTATTCTATATTTTTAATATTTTTTTAGAGCATATCGTAGGAGCTTTAAACACCTGTATATAACTTGCCCTGCAGCCAAATGTAACAACCAGCCCCTGCATAAAATCCCCGAAACTACCACCTCAAGCATTCCCTCCCACAAAAGCCACAACTTGGCCATTACAATCACCGGGCAACATATACTACTAAAAAACACCTTGCTTGAACGATTAACACTTAAATTCACAAGGCTCTCTTGAATGCGTGAGAAAAGTTTCTTAAATCCACAAAAAAGATAAAGAAAATTTGAGAATTTTTATTAAAAATTGTCTAAAATAAATGAGTTTACATGCTTAAATATTCTTAAATAAACCCTAAGATGCAATTAGAAAAAAAATCTAAATAAATAAGAAAGCAAAAATTTAAAAATGCACGAATTTTCGCATTTCATCAATCGGATTGTCAATCAATCGATCGATTAGAATGGCGCAAAAACGCCCAAAGACTACAACCCATAAAATTGTCTTTGTTTTGATCGATCAACCTGATCGGTTAATCAATTGATCTGAGTAGAAATTATCCAGCAAGCTTTCACCTAAATTTGAATTTTCATCGATCGACTCAATCGGTCTGCTCAAATGATTTCGATTGATCGAAGTATGTTGAAATTTTATTGATTTTCCTTTAAAATTCTTCTGGTCCATTTGTGATATGAACGAGCTTGCTTGATGTAGAACGTGTCACAGAGATATTCCCAGCATGGTTGAGCCACAAGGAAATGGACCGTGAATTGTCCATAACTTTTGATCCGGGTATTGTTACGGGGCATACAACCTATCAATCTTTACTGAAACGGGCCATTTGAGGTGAACCGACCCACACAGTGGGTCGCATCTGTCCGTTTCATCAGAAAACGCGCACTTTCATATCAAAAATGAATATTTAGGAAATTTTTACTATTTTTAGTAATTTCAATTTTTTAATATTTTTAGAGTTTTAGATTTTCTTTCCTTTTAGAAATGACTTTTAGTTATACTAGGACTCTTCTAAAGAAAGTTTATTTGTAATTTTTATTTTTAGAAATTAAGCCTTAGAAGAGTTTTATTAGAATTAGGATTTGTGTTAGAGTTAGAATTTTACTATTTTTGGTAATTACGAATTTTAGTTTATTTATTTTTTCTATATTAATGGTATAAGGAGACACATTAGAGAATTATCAATTATTCATCAATTAATTTCAAATTTATTTCTATTTTCCTGCTTTCTTTCCTCGTAGATTTGAGAAGTCTCTGTGAGGAGTCCAGAGAAGCTCCGTGGATTCGGAGTAGTTATCCTTGAGGAAGACGGTGATCGACCTCATCACGTTCATCCCTGTGTCAATTTGGTATCAGAGCGAGGTTTTTCCTCGGGCCGATGACAAATAATGAAGGTATGAATCAAAATCCTGTGGACGGTGATCCAGAAATTCGTTATCTTTTGGAAAGAATGGAAGCTTTCCACCGGGAGAGTTAGTTGACCATGTAAGGGCTACAGGCAACCCTCAACCGTATTGCGGATGCGCTAATTTCACCCCGAGCTCAAAGTGGTGCTCAACCACTTATGACCGCTGTATGACACAATTCCAATTTCTGCAAGGCACCATCAGATGATGGTAAATCACAGGCCACCATTTTGATTATGAGGAAGCCGTTATATATGGCAAAGGTAGAGATAGAATTACAGAGAGACAACATCTTTCGAACAAGGTACACTGCATACAGAAAAGTCTGTAATGTGATCATCGATGTAAGGAGCGATAAGAATTTCGTGTCAAAAATAATGGTGGAAAAGCTACAACTGAAAACAGAAAGACACCCATCTCCATACACGATTGGATGGATCAAGGAGATCAACAAAACAAAGGTAACTGAATGATATCGTATATCTTTTTTCATTGGTAAATATTATAAGGATGAAGTAATGTGTGACGTGGTCGACATGGAAGCTTGTCACATGTTACTTGGTTAACCCTGACAAAATAATATTAATGCTGCACATAGAGATCAGGATAACTTATTTATCTTCTTTATTAAAGATGACAAAAAGATTATCCTCGCCCCTATGGGAAGGGAGAACCAACCCAAGACTTCTAAAGTTGAGGAACAGTCTCTCACAACTGAACAAGCTTTTGTTAAACAATCTGAGGAAATAAAAAATATATATCCATTAGTTGAAAAGAAAGAATATATAGAGCCTGTGAATATCTCAAAAGATTTGAAGCCGATGTTGCAGGAGTTCAAGGAGATTGTGCTCGATGAACCCTCCAATGAATTGCCTCCCATACGAGATATACAAAATCACGTTGATCCCGTCTCAGGTGCAAGTCTGCCTAATTGCCCATATTATCAGAAAAAATATGAGATCTTAAAGACGGATATGAAGGAACTGACCAATATTAGTCAAATTAAGGAAAGCATGAGTACATGTATTGTGTCAAATGTGAAGGAACTGATCAATATTAGTCAAGTCAAGAAAAGCATGAGTACATGTATTGTGTCAGCTCAAGAGCTTAATATCAAGTACAAAAAAAGGGCTAATGAGCATCGACGTCAGAAGTTATCTCAGACTCATGTGCCAAGTCTCTTGCGTAACTCGAGGACGAGTTTTTTTCAAGTGGAGGGGTTTGATGTAGAATGTGTCACAGATATATTCCCAGCATAGTTGAGCCACGAGGAGATGGACCGTGAATTGACCATAACTTTTGATCCGCGTATCGTTACGGGGCGTACAACCTAATAATTTTTAGTGAAACGGGCCATCTGAGGTGAACCGACCCACAAAGTGGGTCACGTCTGTCCGTTTCATCAGAAAACGCGCTCTTTCATCTCAAAAATAAATTTTTAGGAAATTTTTATTATTTTTAGTAATTTCAATTTTTTAATATTTTTAGAGTTTTAGATTTTCTTTCCTTTTAGAAATAACTTTTAGTTATACTAGGACTCTTCTAGAGAAAGTTTATTTATAATTTTTATTTTTAGAAATTAGGCCTTAGAAGAGTTTTATTAGAATTAGGATTTGTGTTAGAGTTAGAATTTTACTATTTTTGGTAATTACAAATTTTAGTTTTTTTTTTTCTATATTAATGGTGTAAGGAGAAACATTAGAGAATTATCAATTATTCATCAATTAATTTCAAATTTATTTCTATTTTCCTGCTTTCTTTCCTCGTAGATTCAAGAAGTCTCTGTGAGGAGTCCAGAGAAGCTCCGTGGATTCGGATTAGTTATCCTTGAGGAAGACGGTGATCGACCTCATCACGTTCATCCCTGCGTCATTGCTCCACATCCTACATAAGATCCCCTCCACTTCATAAAAAACCCGTCCTTTAGTTTTCCTCCTTCTTCGATTCATGAATTCGTACAAGTCCACTACATTTTATTTTATTATTATTTATTTTTTCAAAAAGGAGCTTTGTATTGAAAAACCGACCTTTACAGTACAAGATCTTCGGGCACCCCTGGAACAAAATAGGGGCACCGACACCTATCATAAGGACGGCCACATACAACCACCCAAAGAAAAGAAATCAAGAAAGAAAAAGAACTTTACAACTTCATATGGTTAGTTCTAACAGAGTCTAACTCGACCCTATTTAAGAATAGAAGCCTGCATACAGGTCCTCTACATTTAACATGTGTGAGATCTCTATGTATTTAGGAGCATCAATAACATAGGCGTTGTTATTGATCTTACAGATTATAGGCACTGGTCTGATATTCTTATTCTTCAACTTGTTATATGTTCTGGTTAGAAATCTCTCATTGCACAGGTGAACTATAATGTTGTCGTTCACATTGAACACCTTCAAGCGTCGATGTGTGTCAGCCCTTTCCTTGTAATTGTTGTTGGATACTTGTAACTTAGCCTAAACATCAGTGTGTACACTTATGATTTGGTCCACTATATGTTCTACAGCAATGGTCACACTTGACAACTCAGGTAATGAAACTAAATCAAGAGTATACTTAGGTACTCGTTCGTACACAACTTCAAATGGGGACTTATTGGTGGAATAGTTTTTCATATTGTTGAATACAAATTATGCTTGAACTAAGGCAAAATCTCATTATTTGGGCTTATCACCAGAGATGCATCGTATAAGGTTCCCGAATGTACAATTCACCAGCTTGATGATATGCATTGATGAGCTGTAGCTTAGTGTCAAATCACCTCCATAAAGTCCCTCAAAAGTGACTGAGGAACTTAGTGTCACAATATGAGGTGATAAATTTTGGTATACTATGTAGTCGTACAACCTCTTGGTAGAATAAATTTGCTACATGTGTAGCGTTGATAGTCTTCATGTACGGTATGAAATGAGCCATCTTGGAAAATCTATCGACCACAACAAATACTGAGTCTATTCCATGTTGGGTCCATGGAAGACTTAGCACAAAGTACATGGACAAATCCTCTCATGGGCCCTTAAGTATCGACAATGGAGTGTATAGGCCCGTGTTCTGTGATCTTCCCTTGAAGGCACGTATGGCATCGTTGCACCACTTTTCCAAAATCTCATTTTTGATGTGGCAAATAGCAACACTCCCCTAAGAGAGCAATTGTCTTATCTCGCCCTAGGTCACCTTCATGTTGCTCTTATATGACACATTCTCGGAAGGAATTCCATGGAATGCAAAACCGATTTTCATTAAAAAGAAAACCATTTTGGATATGGACGTCGCTGGACTCACGCTCCTAACATTGAATCCACACATCCTTGAAGTCGTTGTCATCGACATATTAGTATTTAAGGTATTTGAACCCGAAAACCTCATTGCTCATGTGGTGACTAATAAGGTTATACGCTGGCTAGGCACATTAGCTACCTTATTCTGCTGTTTGGCCTTATGCATCGGCACAAATGTGAATTCCTGTATGAAAGAAATCTACCTAGTATGCATGTGGTTAACATTAACTTGACTGTTAATAAACTTGAGGGCTTGATGGTCCATACAAAGTACAAATTTCCGTTGAATCAAATAATGCTTCCAATGCCGCAATGCATGAATTACTGCGTACAATTCTAGCTCATATGCCGACAATCTCTTCTAAGCATCACTAAGTTTCTCGTTGTATAAGGCAACTGGTAGGCCCTTTGGAGACAACTCCCCCCAATGCCAACATACAAAGCATCACATTCAACTGTAAGAATAAATTTTCAAAGCTAGAGAGTACGAGGACCGAAGTAGTAGACAACTTTTGCTTAATTTCAGCAAAACTTTTGCCTGCCTCATCAATCCACTGAAAATGTTCGTTCTTCATGTAGTTGATGATCAATGTTATGATGATACTAAAGTTCCTTACAAATCGACGATGGAACATCCTCAACCCATGAAGACTTCACACTTCATGAATGTCTGTTGGAACTGGTCATTTTTTATGGCTTTCACATTCTCTTCGTTCACACGGATACTCGTGGATGTCATAACAATGCCTAAAAATAATAAGTTCCCTGTCCAAAAGCTGCAGTTCTTTAGATTGAAGTACAACTTAATCTCAGTGATCACTTGATGCACCTGTCTTATTATTATTATTATTATTATTATTTTATTACAACCGTTCCACAGGCAATCTCCTTTCTTTTTTTTTAATAACTCAAAACGATACTATATTCATTCTAAAATGGACTTTACAGGAACTGGACAGACTTTCGGGCTCCCACAAGGAAAAAAAAAAACAAGGGACCCTATCATATGAGTACGCAAACAAGCTATCCCACCAACCAACCCTTATGGTTTTCCCCTAACAGCCCCTAAACCTGTTTTATCTAGCAAGATTAATGTAACACCCCAGTTTTCGGAACCCGAGTATACAACTTGTTCCCTGAAAACCCAGGTGTTAATGATCAAATCAATGGTAATAATAGTAAAATCAAAGCGCGATAACAAAACTAAGCATGGATAAAGCCATGAAACCAAATAATAATATCTTTGTCCACTCAGCTGGGCACCCAAATACAAAACTAATAAGTTCAACTATGCCAACAAATAAAATCCACCACAATAACTACTGATTTAATCCAAAATATTCCGCCGCCTCCAGATGCGGCTCCTCCTTGTTGAACTCTTCCTCCACTACGGCTGCATTGACTCCAAAAATTCGTGCCATAGTCGTCCCTGCTCACACCTGCATTCTCTGTACGGTCGAACATTAGATGAACGAGTGGCCAGCTCAGTATGAATTCCCCTCAAGATTACACACTGCTGCCTTAGACAAGTATAACATGAAAGCAATAAGGCATACAAAACATAACAAGGTACAGTCTTATTATATGCATGGATACATAATGCATCATCGACTGGGGATGCTCATCCAGTCAGACTTGGGCTCATCACCCATGCAAAAATGCTGGTCATCAGCGCAATACATCACGTGCAGACATTACGTACTACATAATGACCAAGCCATTGTACATCACGTACGTAGGTTGATAGTTGGTGGTCTGACAGCTAGCGAAACGATACCACAATAAACCTAAGGGCACGTGCTACAACATCCAAAAATAACTACTCGTGAACACCAATATGCCATGTATGCATGATTAGCTAGGCCATTATTAGTCTAATTACAATCAGCCAGTATAATGAAGCCCAAGGTCACTACAGGGGACTTGTCACCCAGTGTAGGCTGACAAATCGGGCATAGTGTCCCATACCACCATCCCCGGCCCATGAGTATACTACCTTAGGGTGTTAATAGAACCCGTTAACATGTGGCCAATCAATTCTCAATATATAGGGTAGCTACCATCGTATGTTGAGTGGAAATGAAATGTCAAAGATACTAAATTACATGAATAAAATGAGTTGGTATGTATGCTATAAATACGAATAAGTAACGGCGATAAAAACGTTAAATAGTTCATCCCATAGTCAGGTAGGTGGAATCACCCCATAGATGGTAAATTCGATGAATAATTTGCCGCTAAATTAACCTCCATGTTGAGGGTCTATTCTCAGCACAACCAGTCTTATTACACCCTAAGTACGGACTCTCTTTCATAGATAGAGGTTCTCCCCTTTGCCTAGAGAGATTTTGATTCCATATGTGTCTTGAAAACAATTCAATAGCATGTGAGAATGACATAGAGATTAAGTAACGAACCATCTTAAGTGACAAAGGTATCATTATAATAATTAAACTAAAACTTAAGTACACAAGAAAATATAATTCAAGAGTCACTTAATAGATCAAAGTCTACCATTTGCATTTGATATTCATGATCATGGATTATCAATTCTCAAACATATATTGGGGTAAGCTAATTAAATGATTAATCAAACTCTAAGACATCATTTATAATCAACATAAAAGCTATCATTGATCTAATTTAGAGATGGAAAGCCCAAGGGAAGAAGTCATCACCTTTCGTGTTGGATTCCCTTATGTAGTTCCTTCTTTTTAGTGATCAATCCCTAATTCAATATCACCCGATTGAACACCTAGGGCCATTCCTAACAAGAGATTAATAATAGAATTCAACAGGTGATTTTGAAAACTCACAGGCCTGATTTAACTTGGGTTTTCTTCCATGCGATGATAATGATGCCCGCCTCCATGTTTCTTGGCCCCCACAAATAGGTGGGACTTATTGGGCTTGATCCAAACCCTGAGGACTAGGCCTAACCCATCGGCCCAACATCCACGGCCCAAATGAAGCTGGACTAACCGGCCTAGCCCATCTGTTCAGCCCACTAGGCTTTGCTCAGGTGCGACCCACAGCTGTGGCTAGGCTCAGCCAGATTTATGGCTGGTTTGTTCCAGCCTTTGGCCTAGGTCGGTAGCTGGGCTTGGCCCATCTATTGTTGCTAGAAGCCTGGTCCAACACCACTGAGCAGCTCGTGTGTCGAGCTGGGCCGGACCGTCTGCCAAACCAAGGGCAATTGAGAATGACGACTTAGCTAGTATTTTATGCTGAGTTCGGACTTGACTTGGCCCAGCATTTCTCCTAATTCATGAGTTGGATGAGGATTGAGTTGGGTTGTGGAGTTGGCAACACGATGACTGTTCAGGAGTACTTGAACTGTCCTGTGCGTCAGCTAAGTCGGCTTAGTGACTCACATGGTTCCGGCAAGTACTCGTTTGATGCTCATGCTGGTAGTTTTTGTGACACCGTCAGTCTGGGACAGTTGTTGGGATGCTCTCCTACCACTCTCCTCACTCGACCCTTCCCGTAGACCTCTCTTCTTTCAGAGTTGTTACCGGTCTGCATTGGTTCAACTCAATCCGACCAGACCGGGTCGACATAGTATGACACCTAGCTTGCACCTAATCCTTCTCTCTTCTCACTGGCTCTCTTCTTCTTTTTTTTTTCTTGCCTTTTTTTCTCTCTTTCTTCCTATGTATTGTAGTGCTATTGGTCTGCACTGACCTAACTCAATCTGAGTTAAACGGGTTGAGTTGGTGCAGTGCAGCACCAAGCTCACGTGCTTGCACAGCCTCACCCTAAAATCTCTCATATTTTCGCTCCAACTCTCTCTCTCTCTCTTACTTCATGATTTTCTGGGTGGGGATCCCAAGGCGGACGTTCCTATTTATAGGCATGGGGTGAGCTCGAACGGCCCATCCGACGGCCAGGATTTGGTGGCCGCACACACATGCTTTCCTCTGATCTCCTATGCATGAGTCCCATCCGACACCAAGGACGTGCTTCTGCTGCTAGGGCCCACCGAAAAAGCAAACTTTTATTTGTTATGGGGCCCACCCCATCATGGTGGTTCTCTTGACCTAACCTGGAGGATGATGGGCCGATCTTGACATATTTTTATTTGCGGAGTATTTTGGTGATCAAGACCATTTAGATGGCTCGGATAGGACCTTTGATCACCGCAAGGGCCACGAACTTGGCCATTCATCATCGTCTCACACCTCTCGCAAGATTTTCCTTGCCTCCATGGTTTTCTCGTGAGATGGGAGGCCTTACAGAGAGAGCCGTTATAACCCTACAACGGATGGTAGAGATCACTCCGCGAGGCTCAGGGAGAGGCTTGGATCCTGCTAGCGCCTCTCACCCAAAATGGAAATGTCTACCATGCCATTCCTTTGCTACAGACGGTTGCCTGCCCATTTTTGGCAGTGGATGGAAAGCGTGGATTGAAGCTCGGAAGAATAACTAGGATGGGGGGAGAGTGGTTGACGCGGATCGCCCACATGAAAGCCTCTACAATCACCCAATTTTCAGAGAACATTGCTGCCCGCCCATGACTGCTGACAGCATGTGCACTTGCACGTTTGCATGGGTTGGGACGGTCATCATGGGGTTGGTTGCCTGGGGCTTCCCTACCTAATGGACGGTTTAGATCACCTGGACAGATGTCCAAAATGGGCCACAACTCTTCCAAATGGACGTCCCTCTGTCCATTGCATTGTAGTGGAAAAACGGGAGAGAATTCGTGCTTTTTTTGAACTTCATCGGGTCAGCACTGTTTTGACCCGCTAGATGGTCTGGTGCTAGCGTGCACACCATCTGTAGTGCACGTCCACCCTAGTGTGGTCCCCAACACAACTAGGTCATGCAATCCACACCGTTTGTCTTCCTACAGGTCTTTATCTGAGGCATCAGACCGACAATCAGCATGATCCAATGCTCGTGTGGCCTGTAAGTTGTGATTGGAGAACTTATTTGTGGTTTTCTACCAATCTGAGGGCCAGATCGCTTTAGGTTCAAGTATTAACGACCCTAAAAGGGTTTCCTGAGTCATGAATGGGCCTAGGTCCAGCCACTTTGCTTGATTGGCACTCCTAGTAACGTTACCCTTTCCTTATATTTTCCATACGCTGTTACTATGTGTGCACAACAAGATGACCTCTATCCATTTGCTCGTCCATTTATGGGGCTCACCCCTGGTCAGGACTTTCAATTTGTCTGACCAGGTGTTGATGAGGGATCTCGACGAACGGTTGAAGAGTATTCTTACCATCTTGGTTCGTTTATAAA
Source organism: Magnolia kwangsiensis (assembly GCA_037074715.1). Taxonomy (NCBI): domain Eukaryota; kingdom Viridiplantae; phylum Streptophyta; class Magnoliopsida; order Magnoliales; family Magnoliaceae; genus Magnolia; species Magnolia kwangsiensis. The sequence continues at coordinate 184,032,839 of CM073572.1, read as the reverse complement.
TTATCGATTATACTAGCAAGGGTCTCGATGGTAACACCCATGTACCCATGGTGTGGGGTGTTAGAGTCTACCCCCTTAAAAATAAAAATTCACCCTTAAAATTACCTGTGGTGCATCATCGAATAAGTGAGGGTACTTCTCCTTAACTTCTGTTTCCTGCTCCCAAGTCGCCTCTTCTTCTCTGTGATGTGACCAGAGGACCTTCACCAGCGATATCATTTTTATTCGCAGAACCTGCTCTTTGTGATCCAGGTTGAGGATAGGCTTCTCTGTGTAAGAAGTACCATCTATAAGCTCAATCTATTCCCAACTGATGATATGCGACTCATCGAGCGTGTACTTCTTCAACATAAATATATGAAAGACGTTGTGGATGTTATCCGGCATAGTAGGTAGTGCTAAGTGGTAGGCTACAGCTCCCACATGATCCAAAATCTCAAATGGCCCAATGAAATGAGGTGCTAGCTTTCCCTTCTGCCCAAATCTCATCAAGCCCTTCATTGGCGAAACCTTCAGTAATACGTGATCACCCATCACAAACTCTAAGTCATGACGACGATTATCTACATATATCTTCTTCCTGCTTTGAGTGGCGTGCGGTCATTTCCGAACCACATTATTGATCACCTGAGTAGTAGCTTGGACATGCACAGGCCCTAGTAGACTCCTTTCTCTGACTTCTGCCTAGCACTAGGGAGCTCGGCAAGGGCGGCCATAGAGAGCCTCGTAAGGTGCCATGCCTATACTGGACTGGAAACTGTTGTTGTATGCATACTCTACCAGAACTAAATGATCGTCCCAATTACCCTAGAAGTCCAGAATGTAAGGTCACAATTTATCTTCTAGAATCTGGTTTACCCTCTCAATTAGCCCCTTTATCTAAGGATGGAAGGTCGTGTTAAGCTTGAGCTCTGTGCCCATCTCTTCCTACAACCTCTTCTAACAAGTGAAAGTACACCTGAAGTCTCAGTTCGATATGATTTCCTATGAGACTCTGTAGGACCGCACGACTTCCCAAATGTATAACCTTGCCAGACTATCAGTCGAATCTGTCATACGAATTGGAAGGAACCGGGCAGACTTTGTCAGCCTGTCAACGATAACACAAATCAAGTCATGCTTCCTCTGCATTCTAGAAAGGCTAGATATAAAGTCCATGGAGATGCTGTCCCACTTCCATTCAGCTAGCAACAGTGGTTGAAGGAGGCTAGTGGGATTGTGATGCTCGGCCTTGATTTTCTGACATACCATACATTTCGCCACAAGGCCTGCTATGTCTCTCTTCATGTTATTTCACCAATACTGCCTCTTGACATCGTTATAAATCTCAATGCTACCTGGGTGGAATGATGAGCTTCTACCATTACCTCCCTTTTCAAGTCGGCATTGTCAGGTACACATACTCACCCATGGTACCGAAGACTTCCATCACCACCAATCCTCCAATCGGGCATTTCCTTGCTCATACACCTCTCTTTCATCTTGTTAAGCCATTTGTCCTAGTCTTGGGTAGAAATTACATGGAGAACCAGGGTCAGCTCCGCAGTCAAAAGAGCCATGTAAGCATCTGGTTTGTCGAGGGTAAGCTAGATATCGAAGTCCTAAACGAACTCCATCATCTTCCACTCCTTGATCATCAAGGTGGCTATTAGCTCTTGTTTCTTCTTTCGGCTCAGAGCGTCAGCCATGGAGTTTGCCTTACCGAGGTGGTAGGATATGTCGAAGTGGAAGTCTTTGAGTGTCTCCATCCACCAACGCTGGTGCATGTTCAAGTTCTTCTGCATGAATATATATTTTAAACTTTTGTGTTCACAGAACAACTGAAATTATTCCCCATAGAGATAGTTCTTCTATATCTTTAGGGCGAAGACCACTGCTACCAATTCCAAATCGTGTGTCGAGTAATTCTCCTCATGCTTCTTCAACGGTCTCAAAGCATAATCAATCACTTTATCATTCTGCACCAGCACACATCCCAACCCCAACTTCGATGCATTGCTATACACCATGAACTTCTCTCCCTCCTGTGGAAGAGTGAGTACTGGTGTGGAAGTCAGTCTCATCTTTAACTCCCGGAAGGCTGCTTCCACATTCTCATCCCACGTGAATCGATTGTTTTTCTTTGTCAGTTGGGTGAGTGGCCGCATAATCCTGGAAAATTCCTTGATGAAGCATCTATAATACCTTGCCATGCCCAGAAAACTCCGAACCTTAGTGACTGTGGTGGGCCGTTCCCATTTAGACACTACTTCCACCTTGGTGGGATCAATTGATATGCCTTCTACTTTCACTACATGTCCTAGGAACTTCACTTCCTCTTCCCAGAACTCACACTTGGTCAGCTTGACATTCAACCAATTTTCTTTCAGGGTGCTCAAGACCGTGCGCAAGTGTTGTTTGTGCTCTTCCCAGCTCTTCGAGTAGACCAAGATATCTTCGATGAACATGATTACAAACCGATCTAGGTATGACATGAATATCCAGTTCATTGGTCCATAAATACTGTCGGGGAATTGGTGAGGCCGAAAGACATTACCAAGAACTCGTAGTGCCCATAACGAGTACCCTAATCATACATTGATCTTAAAGAAATATCTGGTACCCTTAAGCCGATCAAACAAGTTATTGATGTGCGGTAGAGGGTACTTGTTCTTTATCATCACTTCATTCAGTCTTCAGTAATCGATACAGAGACGCATCGACCTGTCCTTCTTCTTCACAAAAAGGATTGGCGCCTTCCATGCAGAAATGCTGGGGCGGATGAACCCTTGGGCTAGTAACTCATTTATCGGGCTCCTCAGCTTCTCCATCTCACAAGGAGTCATGTGAAATGGAGGTAGCGATATGGGGACGGTCCCTGGATTGAGGTCTATACATAAGTCTACCGCTCACCTAGGGGGCATTCTGGGTATTTCTTGAAACACCTCGGGGAAGTCTCACACTACTGGTACCAGACTGATGGTGGCTTCAACTGTCTCTGGTTCGCCTAAGGCCTGCAAACTTTCAAACATCTCGCGCTTACCCCTCCCCTTCAGGGTGAAGGAGGTCTGTCCGAGAACGGATATAATGACTGTCTTGTAGCGACAGTCCATGACTGCTCATACCAATGTCAGCCAATCCATCCCAAGGATGACATCAAACTGTCTGACCGACATGATGATCAGGTCCACAGTTACTTCATGATTTGCGAGAGTTATGAGACATGATTTGCATACTTTTTTTATTTCCACAAATTTACCCATAGGGGATGCTACGACTAGGGGGTATGCATTCGAGTTGTGTTCAATTCTAGCCTAGTTGCAATAGCAGAATCGATGTAAGATGAAGTTACACCAGAATCAAATAAGGGGAGTACAGGTGTACCGCTGATGTGAGTGTCGAGGGTCAAATATTACATATTAGACCCCAAATATTGTCTGGATTTACGAACATAATACCGTTTAACGTCCGGTTTTAATCGTGTTACGTCGCAGGGTGTGATTAGGAGGGTTGATTGAAAAAGAGTATTAAAAGCATGGATTTAACGCTCTGAGGACACCAAAGGCAAGGGACGGGAAGCACAGTGGAGAGAGAGAGAGAGCAGAGTGGATTCTCTTTTCCTTTGTTAATTTAATTTAATTTATTTTGTTTAAGATGATTAGCCCATTCATGTCTGGCTAAACCTCTTAGCTAGGGCTAAGAGGTGAAGCCTGTAGCATGATGGGAGACCTTTAGCTGATGCTCTTTATTTATTCTGAATTGATGTGGATTATAGTTTAATTAATGGAATGTTTCTAGTCTTTAATGGTCTGTTGTGACTGAAATTACAATGGGTCTGCAATGACTTGGAGCATGTTCTTTTTCCTTTTATGTTTATGATGTCAGGAAGCCCTGTTGTTCACCATCGTCTCCTGGGCATGGTCAGATGACGGTACCCTTCCTAACTTCCATAGCATTGATTGGTTGGTAATTAGTTTAATTCTGTTGTTTGCCATAGTCTCATGGGCATGGTTTGGTGATGAAATCCATTCTAATTCATATACCTTTCATCTCTTGAAAACTAGATCAATGACAGTTCAGTTAATTTCTATAAAACAGGCATAAGACCTCCCTGATCTCTACAAGTGGATCCTCTGAATCCCTAGTTTTCTTTCCTTTGATTTCTATAAATTTTAGATTAATATTTTCACCATTATCCTTCAAATTACATTCAGTTTAGATTTTATCTTAGCCTAGTTCTAGTTTTAGTTAGTTTTAGATAACGTACAAGTTTCAGTCCTTTGGGATTCGACCTCAGTCTTACCGAGTTATTACTACATCACAACCCTGTACTTGGGGAGTGAACAAGTTTTTGGCGTCGTTGCCGGGGACTGTTGGCTACGATTTTCTGAAATTATTTAGTTTCAGAATTAGTTTAAGATTAGGATTTTGCTAACTTTAGTTTTAATTTTTTCTTTTTATTTTTAGAACTAACCTTTCTTTTGTAGGCTTTATGACAGGAACTTCTAATTCGGTAAGATCTTTTTAATTCTTACTTTCTATTTTTCATATCTCTTTTATTACTTTCTAGTTAAGACTTTCCTAATTCGTTTTAGAAACTTTCTACCTTCTTTGGAATTTCTTCTTTTCTTAGAAATTAGTTCACTTTTAATTAGGAATTTTATAATTTTAGACTTTCTATTCTTAGAAACTAACTTGTTTTGGTTTGTTTTGCAGGTTTTTAACTTAGGAACTCCGATCTGGTAACTTCTTTCCAAATCCTCTTTTTCTTTCTAGATTTTTATTTCATTTATCTTTTTTAGGTCTAAGTTTAGAATCAAAATTGAGGTTATGGCTGAAAATCAACCTCAAGTACTACCACAACCCAGGGTTGAGGAAGTACAAGCTGAAAATGAGGTGTATCAAGCACCCCCGCCTCGTACTTTATGAGATTATTTACAATCGGTGGGGGTGAGTACGCCCTCATGTATGATTTTTCCTGAGAATACAGGACAGATGGACATCAAGCCAGGGGTTATCTAACTCCTTCCTAAGTTCCATGGGCTCGAGTCTGAAGAACCGTATCTACATCTGAAAGAGTTCGATGAGATTATAACCACCTTATACTTTTCTAATGTATCTGAGGATACTATTAGGCCGAAACTTTTTCCATTTTCCTTGAAAGAGAAGGCCAAGACGTGGTTTCACTCAGTGCGTCCTAGATCCATTGGCACATGGAATGATATGCAGAGGGAATTTATGAAGAAAATTTTTCCACATAATAAAATAATTACCCTCAGAAAAGCAATCATGAACTTTGCCCAAAAGGAAGATGAAACATTCTTCCAATGTTGGGAAAGGTTCAAGGATTTGGTCAGTTCATGCCCACAACACGGCTTTGAAACGTGGCGCATTACAAATTTTTTCTACGATGGACTGACATCTTCCATGTACCAAATGGTCGAGACAATGTGTAATGGAGAATTCATTAATAAAAATGTTGACGAGGTATGGGATTATCTCGATAGTCTTGCTGAAAAAACACAATCATGGGACTATTACCCAAATACAAACACTACATCTAGGCCGACTCATTCAAAGGAAAAGGGCAGAATATATCTCCTGAAAGAGGATGGTGATCTTAACACTAAGGTGGCTAATCTCACCAGAAAATTTGAGGCCATAGAAGGAAAGAAGGAAAAGGTTAATGAAAGTGTTTGTGGCATCTGTGATTGCAACATTCATACTACTGAAAATTGTCTTACAATACCTGCCTTTCGAGAAGTATTGAATAAACAATCCAATGCCGTAAATAACTATCAAAGACCTTTCAATGGACCACCCTCTAATACGTACAATCCTGGCTGAAAAAATCATCCTAATTTCAGTTGGAGGAATGGACAAACTGCTACCCCTCAAGGTTTCTTCAATCAAAATCCAAATCAGGGGAAACCTCAAGAAGAATTAGTTCAAATTTCCATACAAGAGCTAGCTCGGGCAATGCAAGGAATTTCAGATTTTATGCAAAAAATAGATTCACGTATGACGGCTATGGAAAAAGGGATGCTCCCTGCACAATCACTCCCCAATCCTAAATCGTAATACGAGACAGGTGATCCCAGCTCTTTAAATCAAATGGGGCACGCTAAATCCATCACCACTCTTAGGAGTGGGAAGGTTATTGATAAAATCCTTCCGGTTAGGCCCGAAAAGCCTCAAGAACCAGAAAAGGACAACAACGATGGATCTAGTGATGCCCCATAAAAATTTGAACCGGAACCTCTAGAGAAGCCAGTTGCTCCGTTCCCCCAACGGTTGGTTGCACCAAAACGTCTCTCTCACTCTCAGGATATCCTAGAGGTGTTGAAACAAGTGAAAGTCAACATTCCTCTACTCGATGTCGTAAAACAGATACCTTCATATGCCAAATTCCTAAAGGACTTATGCACGACCAAACGACGGCAAGGTGTTCAAAAGAAGATTTCCTTAACCAAGAAAGTGAGTGTCATCCTAAAACAAGATGTGCCGTAAAAATTCAAAGACCCCGGTTGCCCAACCATATCATGCGTAATCGGAAACTATCGAATCGATCACGCACTTCTTGACTTAGGAGCGAGCGTCAATTTGATTCCTTACTCGGTATACCAACAGTTAGGTTTGGGTGAATTAAAATCCACCCGGACCATTCTACAACTTGCTGACCGCTCTGTTCATGTACCAAGAGGGATAATCGAGGATGTGTTGGTCCTATCATCTTGGATACCGAACCCATCAATGACACGAGCACTCAGATTCCAGTCATTCTTGGTCGCCCATTCCTGTCCACTTCAAATGCAATTACCAATTGTAGGAATGGTGTCATGACTATGTCTTTTGGAAATTTGACATTGGAATCGAATATCTTTTTCAATAACGGCAGCAACTCAGAGGATGATGACGATTTTCACGATATTAACATTATTGATTCTTTTGTAGAAGATAGAACGCCTCTCACCTTATCCTCTGATCCTCTAGAGACGTGCCTGGCCCACTCCCATGATCTTGATGATGATATAATTAGGGAGATGTGTTCCATGCTTGATACTACACCGGTACTTGAAGTTAACCGATGCAGGCCATAATTTGAAGAGTTGCCCCAAACTGATGTAGTGCCTCTACCGCCTAACCTCAAGCCACTGAAGCTTGACCTAAAATCTTTGCCCTCTGATTTAAAATATGTCTATTTAGGTAAAGATGAGACATACCCGGTGGTGATTTCTGTCCACCTGGAGGAAGAGCAGGAGAGTATGCTGATATCTACTCTCATTGAGCATAAGGGAGCTCTTGGATGGACGATAGCGGACCTCAAAGGAATTAACCCATCGATTTGTACTCACCACATATATCTTGAGGATAATGCAAAGGTTGTTCGGCAATCACAACGTAGACTAAATCCAAATAAGAAGGAAGTGGTTAAGGCCGAGGTTCTCAAACTATTGGATGTGGGCATCATATATCCCATATCCGATAGTCAATGGGTGAGTCTAACTCAGGTGGTTCCTAAGAAGTCTGGGATCACCATCGTAGCCAATGTCAATAATGAACTCGTGCCAACCAGAGTTACTACTGGTTGGAGAATGTGCATTGACTACAGAAAGCTGAATATCATCACAAGAAAATACCACTTTCCTTTGCCCTTCATTGATCAAATCTTGGAAAGGCTAGCTGGTTATTCCTATTACTGTTTCCTTGACGGGTATTCAGGTTATAATCGTATTGAAATCGCCCCTGCGGACCAGGAAAAGACTACTTTTACATGTCCTTACGACACCTTTGCTTACAGAAGGATGCCGTTCGGGCTATGTAATGCCCCTGCCACCTTTCAGCGATGCATGATGAGTATCTTTTCAGACATGGTGGGGAAATATCTAGAGGTCTTCATGGACGATTTCTCTGTTTTCGGTTCATCTTTCAGCGAGTTCTTAGAGAGGCTTAAATGTGTGCTGAAAAGATGTGAAGAAAAGAAATTGGTACTTAATTGGGAGAAGTGTCATTTCATAGTTCAAAAGGGAATTGTCCTTGGGCATATCTTCTCGTCCAAAGGAATCGAGGTAGATAAGGCAAAAATTGATCTTATCTCTAACCTACCTCCACCCAAGAACATCAGAGATGTGCGATCCTTTTTAGGACACGCAGGATTTTACAGGCGATTCATAAAGGACTTTAGTCTCGTCTCTCGTTCTTTATGTAATCTTCTTCAAAAGGATGCACCATACGAGTGGACTGAGCAATGTCAAGAAGCTTTCACTAAGCTTAAGGGCATGTTAACTATTGCACCTATCATGCAGCCACCCGATTGGAGCCTGCCTTTTGAGCTTATGTGCGACGCCTCTGATTATGCTCTTAGAGCGGTTCTAGGCTAGAGAAAGGATAAGCGGCCTTACGTCATTTATTATGCAAGTAGGACTCTAAATCCTACTCAAATGAATTACTCGACTATGGAAAAGGAACTCTTAGCCGTAGTGTTCGCTTTGGATAAATTTAGATCCTACCTGATCGGATCCAAAATCATTATCTACACAGATCATACGGCACTTAAGTATCTTCTTTCTAAGAATGATTCTAAGCCCCGCCTGATATGATGGATCCTTCTACTTCAAGAATTTGATTTGAAAATTAAAGATAAAAAGGGAGTAGAGAATGTAGTGGCCGATCATCTCTTTTGCCTTAATACCTTTGATTCCCTTGAGACGAACCATATTAACGACATGTTCCCTGATGAACAATTGTTCAGAGTCTCCCATTCACCTTGGTTCGCTGATATTGCTAATTATCTTGCTACAGGTTCTATACCGACACACTGGACGTCACAAGATAAGAAGAAATTCTTTACTAAGGTGCGTAACTTTTTCTGAAATGATCCATATTTATTTAAATATTGCCCAGACCAAATCCTAAGGAGATGTGTGCCAAACGATGAGCATCAGAGTGTCATCTCCTTCTGTCACTCACAGGCCTGTAGTGGTCACTTTTCTGCTAAAAAGACCATGTCCAAAATTCTACAGTGTGGCTTTTACTGGCCTACTATGTTCAGGAACACTCATGAGTTTTATAAGGCTTGTGAACGTTGTCAAAAATTGGGAGCATTGTCCCATCGAAATATGATGCCTTTGAATCCCATCCTTATCATTGAAGCATTTGATTGCTGGGGCATCGATTTCATGGGACCATTTCCCCAATCCTTTGAAAATCTGTATATTTTGCTCGCGGTCGATTATGTCACTAAATGGGTCGAAGCGATTCCATGCCGCAACAATGACCATAGCATGATTATTAAATTTTTAAAAGAAAACATCCTTTCGCGGTTCGGGACAGCTCGAGCCATCAATAGTGACGGGGGCTCACACTTTTGTAATAGACCATTTGAGAGCTTAATGAAGAAATACGGTATCTCTCATAAGGTGAGCACCCCATACCATCCACAAATAAGTGGACAAGCTGTGATTTTTAATAGGGAGATCAAACATATCTTGGAGAAAATGGTTAACCCTAACCATAAGGATTGGTCTATCCGATTGACCGATGCCTTATGGGCGTACCGTACTGCTTTTAAAAATCCTATTGGAACATCTCCCTTTAGACTTGTCTATAGAAAGGCTTGTCATTTGCCTATGGAATTGGAACATAAAGCATACTGGGCGATCAAAAATCTAAATTTTAATCTGGACAACGCTGGCTCGCTACGCAAACTTCAGTTGAATGAACTTGAAGAAATTCGGAACGATGCGTACGAAAACTCGAGAATTTACAAGGACAAGATGAAGGCGTTTCATGATCAACATATTTTACAAAAATCATTCATGCCAGGTCAGAAAGTTCTTTTGTATGACTCTCGATTACATCTCTTTCCGGGTAAGCTTCGATCTCGTTGGACCGGCCCTTACATTGTTGTCACTGCTTATTCTCATGGGGCCATCGAGATAAGAGATCCCGACAATGGTAAGGAGTTTAAAGTAAATGGACATCGATTAAAGCCATTTGTCGAGGCATTTGATTTAGAGGACATGTTCATGCCTCTGATTGCTTCTGTTTACCAGGACTGATCTCCTAGTCTGATGGAGGTATAGGTAGGTTTATCGCTTTCATAGGACTAGGGTAGTTTGCCTTATTTGTCTGGCTGAAGACGGTAAACTTAGCGCTCTTGAGAGGCAACCCAGCTTTTTATTCCTTTTCATTCTTTAGTAGATAATTCAATATTTGTGGGTAACATTACTGTAAACCCTCACGAGACTACAACTCGTCCACTAGGGGTAACCTAAGGGTTTAAAGGCTTGTTGCATATGCTAAATGCAATCAAGAGCACCTACGAAAGTGGTATAGGTATGATTTTATTTTTTGTTATTTTTGTTGCTTTCTCTCTCGTACTAACCTACTCTCCTAGTGATCTCTTGAAAAACCTCTCTCGATACGTTATCCAGGTACTATCTTCCCATCACTTCTCATTTACTTTCGTTGTCCCATGTGCATTACATGCTCATATCTTTTACATTGAGGACAATGTAGATTTTAGGTTGGGGGTGGGAGATTAGGTTTCTTAATCAGTGTTTTCTTGGTCTTGAGCAAAAATTGTGAAAATTTTTAAATTTTGTTTGAAAAGTCTTATAAATTCGAAGTGATTTTCAATGCCTATCTTGGATTTAGAATTACAAGATAAGTGATGTTGGTAATTTATGATTCTTGGATTCAGTATTTGTTAGATTTCACAGTTAAGTTTGGACTGTTAATCCAGAATTAGAAGTTGTAAACCATCTCGTTTTCACATTAAGGTTTCAGTCTGATATTGAAGGGTTAACTTGGTAATCACTAAGCATGTAAGGAAACCGTTTGAAATTTGCCCGTCATGATCCATTAAAGAAAAAAAATATAGATACCTTAGGAAGGGTTGGGAGAATAATCTTCACCATTGGTTTGCTCCCTATAGGTGAGGATTTGATTCCTCATGAATGATATGTGAAAAGAATTGGGTATACAATCTTTGCTATAGGTTTGCTCCCTATAGGTAAGGAGTTAATTCCCAGTCTTGGCATTTCTTTTAATAGAAAAATTAAAAGATGATCTTTGAAGTAAGTTTTGAGTTTTTATGAATTCTCTTGTTGATTACCAATGATAGCCTGAAATAGAGAAGTGTATTTTAATGATGATAAGTCGAGATTACACTATACACTTATGAAACTCAATGTTTAGAATTTTTCTGATGATGAGTTAATACCTTGAACTTGACTATGAAGTTTACTATGCGCTGGAGTACAAGAGAAAGTAATATCCAACATTCATGAATCTTAGAATTCTAGGATCTGGATTATTTTCCAAAAATCACTCGGGTTTACAGAAATTTTACTATAATTTTCAACGTATTTTTCGCGTACTTTGCTCGGGACTAGCAAGATGCTGGTTGGGGGTTGTGTTGAGGGTCAAATATTGCATATTAGACCCCAAATATTGTCTGGATTTATGAACATAATGCCGTTTAACGCCCGATTTTAATCGTGTTACGTTGCAAGGTGTGATTAGGAGGGTTGACTGAAAAAGAGTATTAAAAGCATGGATTTAACGCTCTAAGGACACCAAGGGCAAGGGACGGGAAGCACAGTGGAGAGAGAGAGAGAGTAGAGTGAGTTCTCTTTTCCTTTGTTAATTTAATTTAATTTATTTTGTTTAAGATGATTAGCCCATTCATGTCTGGCTAAACCTCTTAGCTAGGGCTAAGAGGTGAAGCCTGTAGCATGATGGGAGACCTTTAGTTGATGCTCTTTATTTATTCTGAATTGATGTGGATTATAGTTTAATTAATGGAATGTTTCTAGTCTTTAATGGTCTGTTGTGATTGAAATTACAATGGGTCTGCAATGACTTGGAGCATGTTCTTTTTCCTTTTATGTTTATGATGTCAGGAAGCCCTGTTGTTCACCATCGTCTCCTGGGCATGGTCAGATGACGGTACCCTTCCTAACTTTCATAGCATGTGATTGGTTGGTAATTAGTTTAATTCTGTTATTTGCCATAGTCTCCTGGGTATGGTTTGGTGATGGAATCCATTCTAATTCATATACCTTTCATCTCTTGAAAACTAGATCAATGATAGTTCAGTTAATTTCTATAAAACAGGCATAAGACCTCCCTGATCTCTACAAGTGAATACTCTGAATCCCTAGTTTCCTTTCCTCTGATTTCTATAAATTTTATATTAATATTTTCACCATTATCCTTCAAATTACATTCAGTTTAGATTTTATCTTAGCCTAGTTCTAGTTCTAGTTAGTTTTAGATAACGTACAAGTTTCAGTCCTTTGGGATTCGACCTCGGTCTTACCGAGTTATTACTACATCACAACCCTGCACTTGGGGAGTGAATAGTGAGTGGTATCCTGAATGGTCTGGAGAGGATCCTCTTTGACCTCCATAGTGGCGACTGGATACATACATGTTGGGGGACTCCTCTGCTGAGCTGGAGGTCTCTATGAATTTTTCAGGGGCCCTAAGTATATGGTTTCTATGTTTTCCTATCCTAACTGTCTTTAGGGGAATTTTCCTAGGTGCTAAGTTTTAACATATTTACTCCTTATGAATTTTGTTTTAGATACTGATCCCATAGCCTAGCCATCTCGAAATCTGCTTTGATTCCAACTTGTAACGCCTCAGTTTTCAGAACCTGAGTATACAACTCGTTCGCTGAAAATTCAAGTGTTAATGATCAAATCAGTGGCAATAATAGTAAAATCAAAGCGCGATAACGAAACTAAGCATGGATAAAGCCATGAAACCAAATAAAAATATCTTGGTCCACTTACCTGGGCACCCAAATACAAAACCAATAAGTCCAACTGTGCCAACAAATAAAATCCATTACAATAACTACTGATTTAATCCAAAATATTCCGTCGCCTCCAGATGCGGCTCCTCCTTGTTGAACTCTTCCTCCACTGCGGCTGCATCGACTCTAAAAATTCGTGTCGTAGTCATCCCTGCTCACACCCGCATTCTCTGTACGGTTGAACATTGGATGAATGAGTGACCAGCTCAGTGTGAATATTCCTCAAGATTACACACCACCGCCTTAGACAAGTATAACATGAAAAGCAATAAGGCATACAAGATATAACAAGATGCAGTCTTATTATATGCATGGATGTGTGAATGTATCATCGACCTGAGGATGCTCATCCAGTCGGGCATGGGCTTGTCACCCATGCAAAAAGGCTGGTCATCAGCTCAACACATCAAGTGCGTACATCATGTACCGTATAATGACCAAGCCATCGTACATCACGTATGTAAGTCGATAGTCAGTGGTTTGAAAGCTAGTGAGACGATACCCCAATAAGCCTAAGGGCATGTTCTACAACATTTAGAAATAGCCACTCTTCATCACCAATATGCCAATTTGCATGATTAGCGAGATCATTATTAGTCCAATTACAATCGACCGATTTAATAAAGCTAAAGGTCACTACGGGGGGCTCATCACTCAGCGTAGGCCGACAACTCAGGCATAGTGTCCCATAGTACCATCCCCGTCCCATGAGTCTACCGCCTTAGGGTGTTAATATAACACGTCAACATGTGGCCTATCAATTCTTAATATATAGGGTAACTACCATCGTATGTTGAGTGGAATTGAAATGTCAAAGATACTAAATTATATGAATAAAATGAGTTGGTATGTATGTGATGAGGGTCAAATATTGCATATCAGACCCCGACTATTACCAGATTTTACCAACAAGATAATGTTTAATGCCATATTTTAATTATATTTTGATTGCAGGAGGAAATCAAGAGCGTGGATTAAAAAGTGATATTAACAACGTGGATTTGATGTTACAAAGTCACCAGAGCAAGGGACGCACTCCATAGGACCAAGATCAACGGATTTACATGCCATGGATCCAAGAAAATAAAGCCGTTCACCGTTAAAAAGGCCCGAACCTGATCCAAAATGCAAGATCACAGGGTTCCCACCATCCGATTGACCTGAAAATTCATACAAGGGATGAGGGCCATAAATTAACCGTACATGTTAAATTTCAGCCATTAAAGATCTCGGGAAGTGGGCCAACAGATAGATCAGCCCATTAATCTTCAATTTGGGACCCACCTGATATCTGGAACTGCCTCAACTTTAGTACTGACGGTTGAAATAATATGATAAAAAAGATAGACGGTGCAGATTTTGCACAAACACTACAGATGGCCCATATGTATAACGTGTATACATGGTGTACACACGTGCCTAGCGTGCACCAGACAAGACGCTTGGTCCAAGCCAGCGCTGACCCGACCCTCTCCTTAAAAAAAAAATAGAAATTTCTATTTCCAGCTTGACGCACGACCGGCGTCCGTTTTGCGGACGGTAGTGGGCCCCACCCATTGCTCGTACGGCCGATCTGATCCGTCCATCTTGTGGAGGGCTTTGAGAGTTACAAAACCATGCTAACCTTTCGTACCCATGCGCACACATGTGTGCGATACAGAGGCCACAAAAGGGCTGCCCTATTTCGTTCAAATCTGATCTTTTAGTTATTTCTTCTCTGAGACATGCCAATGGACATTCAAAATCACCCATTCTTGACTGAAATTTCGTTCTGAATCCAATGAACGGAGTGAATTTTTCAGAAAATTCTTCTGTGGGGCCCACCGATCACAATAGCGAAATGGTGCGAAAGGTTTCGCACATCTGCGAAAACTGACTTTTTCAGGCGATTTTGGCCCACCATCTTTGATCATATGGCAGATCTGAACCGTTTATCATGTAGAGGACCCAAGAAAGTCCTAAGGGATGGTGTTTCTTTAAAATTTGAGCGAGGAAAGTGGCGTGTTTTGAGGCACCGAACTTGGCTGCGAAAAGGCTTTCGCTGCGCATGCGTAGCTTTCCAAATCCGATTCAAATCCGATTTTCACCACTCCAGCAACTATATAAGGAAGTTTTGGACGTGGGGAGGAGTCATTCAGAGCTAGGAAGGAAGATCCAGAGCCAGGGGAGAGCAGACTAGAAGAAGAAAGAGGAAAGAAAAAGAAAGAGAAGAAAGAGAGAGGAAGGAAGAAGGGATGTTTTTCATGCTTCAATCTTATTTTTCTTTCTTTCTCATTAATATTATGAATTGCTAATCTCTTAACTAGGGCTGAGATGAAGCCCCTAATTTGAATAATGCTTGTTATGTGTTGATTTTATTTGGTTTAGATTGATTTGTTTCTTTCGCTAGTGTGCTCAACTGTAATTTTCATATTCATCCATTCTATAAGCTCGACCAAAGTCTAGATATGGATGTTGTTTAGAATATTACTCTAGGTGCTTGTGTCTGACCATGAACAGGTTTCCTATAGAGGAAGAAACAGGATTTACATCTCTCCATGCCTGACCATGGATGGAAAGTTGTGATCCATATGCTTTAAAAGATTATACATTCTGTGTGCCCGACCAAGGACATAGGATGTGCTTTATTTATTAAATTTATATCAATCTGAATTAGAATAAATCAACAGGTAAAACAAAGGTTAGGATAATTAGGGGTGGATTCGAAAGTCCTAGTCTTTTCCTGGATTGAATTTTTCTCATAGTTCTCAGTTATTTTTCATAGATTTGTGTTAGTTTACTTATTAGTTTGCTAAAATATTTGTTGGATTAGTTAAGAAGAGTCTTAAGTTTCAAATTGTGACAACCAGTCCTCGTGGGAACGATCTCGTAATACGTACCATATTTACATCTGATTCGTATACTTGCGAGTTAAAATCATTTAAATCAAATTGGTTTAAATTAAAACATCAAGTTTTTGGCGCCGTTGCCGGGGAACGATTGGACAAAATACCTCATGTCATTTATTATGCTAGTAGGACTCTAAATGATGCTCAACTGAACTACTCTACCACTGAAAAAGAGTTGTTGGCAGTGGTATTTGCTCTAGACAAATTCAGGTCATATCTCATTGAATCGAAGGTTATAGTGTTTTCAGATCATGCAGCATTGAAATATCTTCTTTCTAAAAAAGATGCTAAATCTCGATTGATTCGTTGGATTCTCTTGCTACAATAATTTGACATTGAAATTCGGGATAAAAAAGGTTCCGAAAATGTAGTAGCCGACCATTTGTCTAGACTTGTCTTGGAGCCCACAGTGGATCTTGTGCCAATGAACGAGTCTTTCCCTGATGAACAACTTTTAGTTATTTCTCAATTACCTTGGTATGCGGATATTGTAAATTATCTTGTTACAAGTCAGATTCCTTCTCATTGGACTAAACAGGATAAATCCAAATTTCTTGCTGAGGTTAAACATTTCTTCTGGGATGATCCATACCTATTCAAACTCTGTCCTGACCAGGTCATTAGGAGATGTATACCTGAGAGTGAGTTTCATAGTATAATCTCCTTTTGTCACGACCATGCATGTGGTGGTCATTTTGGTTCAAAGAAAACAGCTGTAAAAGTTTTACAAAGTGAATTTTATTGGCCTACACTTTTTCGAGACACACATGCCTTTTGTTCTACATGTGATCGATGCCAACGTATGGGTAATATTTTCCGTAGAAACATGATGCCACTTACCAATATTCTCATTGTTGAGATATTTGATGTTTGGGGTATTGACTTCATGGGTCCGTTTCCCGCATCATTCGGTTATATGTATATCCTTGTGGCTGTCGATTATGTCTCTAAGTGGGTGGAAGCAGTGCCATGTAAAACGAATGATCACAAAGTTGTGGTTCGCTTCTTGAAAGAAAATATCTTTTCTCGTTTTGGTACTCCTCGGGCAATCATAAGTGATGGTGGTACTCATTTTTGCAATAAACCGTTTGAATCTTTAATGAAGAAATATTCTATCACCCATAAAGTTGCAACTCCATACCATCCACAAACAAGTGGTCAAGTAGAAGTTTCGAATCGGAAGATTAAACAAATTTTAGAGAAAACAGTTTGCCCTGATCGTAAGGATTGGTCGCAACGTTTGAATGATGCTCTTTGGGCGTATCGTACGACTTTCAAAACCCCGATTGGAATGTCTCCCTATAGGCTTGTCTTTGGAAAAACATGTCACTTACCTGTGGAATTAGAACATCATGCTTATTGGGCCATCAAAACCTTTAATTTTGATTTGAACAAGGCTGGATCGCACTGTAAACTTCAACTCAATGAGTTAGAAGAAATTCGAAATGAGGCATATGAGAATACAAAAATTTACAAAGAAGGAACGAAATTTTTTCATGACCAGTCAATTCTTCGCAAGACATTTGAACCAGGTCAGAAAGTCTTATTGTATAATTCTAGGTTACGCCTCTTTCCTGAAAAACTACGTTCGCGATGGTATGGTCCTTATCAGGTAGTAACAGTATTTCCTATGGAGCAGTCGAGATTAAAAATCTTAAGGACGGAAATATTTTCAAAGTGAATGGTCAACGACTGAAACCTTATTTGGAGGATTTGGTTAATCAAGATGTTGAGGAAGTTAATTTGGAGGACCCAGATTTTCAAGATTGATTAATTCATGGTCTATTTTTGTCTACCTGAAGACGTTAAACTTAGCGCTCTTGGGAGGCAACCCAGCTTTTCTTTTTATTTCTTTTTCCTAGTTAGTTATTTCAATGTTTGTGGGTAACATTGCTGCAAACCCTCACGAGACTACAACTCGTCCACTAGGGGTAACCTAGGGGTTTAAAGGCTTGTTGCATTACGCTAAATGCAATCGAGAGCACCTGCGAAAATGGTATAGGTAGGCTTTTCTTTTGTGATTTTATTTTAGTTTTATTGTTTTTATTGGTTTCTCTCTTGTGTTGACTCGCTTTTAAGTTGCTATTTTTGGAAATGCCTCTTAAATTTTCCGTCCAGGTACTATCTTTTCATCACTCATCTTTTAATTTCATTGTCCTATGTGCATTGCATGCTTATTTCTTTTACATTGAGGACAATGTAGATTTTAGGTTGGGGGTGGGAGATTAGGTAACCTAATCAGTATTTTCTTGGTCTTGAGCAAAAAGTGTGAAATTTTTAAATTTTTTGAATTTGAAGTGACTTTGAAGGATAGTTGTGATTTTAAAGTTAAAAGATACGTGATGTTGGTAATTTATGACTCTTGGATTCAGTTGTCTGTTAGATTTCACATTTAAGTTTCAATTGTTAACCCGTGATTAGAAGTTGTAAACATTGATTGAGTCATGATTTCGCATATCACATCTCGCTTACACATTAAGGTTCCGGTTCGATATTAAATGATTAACTTGGTAATCTCTAAGCATGAATGGAATCAGCTTGAAAAAAAATATTTTGTTCAGTAAAAGAAGAATTAAAAGGGTAAGTCGCATAATCTTTACCATAGGTTTGCTCCCTATAGGTGTAGATTCAATGGTTGATAGTTAGAAAAAAATAAAATAAAATTAGGTGACAAGTTTTCACCTTAGGTTTGCTCCCTATAGGTGAGGATTTGATTCCCCTCTTTGGCGTTACTGTTTATGAACAAAATCAAAGGTTGGTATAATGAAAAGTTAACCTGTCAGGCAAGTGTTGGTTTTAGTTGTCATGCATTCCATTGTTACTTACCAATGATATCATGAAAATGACAATTGGATCTCTTAACAGTAGTAAGCTGAGATTACACTATATACTTATGGAACTAAATGTTTGGAATGTTCTAATAAATAGATTAATACTTTGAACTTGATTATGAAGTTTACCATGAGCTTGATTCCTGAAAAAAAATTCTACACACCATGCATGAATCTTAGAATTTTTACATTTTAACTATCTGTTCACAAGTCACTTGAGTTTACAGGAATTGTCTCTTATTTCTGAAATTATTTTTTCGCATGTTTTTCTCGGGACTAGCAAAATGCTGGTTGGGGGTTGTGATGAGGGTCAAATATTGCATATCAGACCCCGACTATTACCAGATTTTACCAACAAGATAATGTTTAATGCCATATTTTAATTATATTTTGATTGCAGGAGGAAATCAAGAGCGTGGATTAAAAAGTGATATTAACAACGTGGATTTGACATTACAAAGTCACCAGAGCAAGGGACGCACTCCATAGGACCAAGATCAACGGATTTACATGCCATGGATCCAAGAAAATAAAGCAGTTCACAGTTAAAAAGGCCCGAATCTGATCCAAAATGCAAGATCATAGGGTTCCCACCATCCGATTGACCTGAAAATTCATACAAGGGATGAGGGCCATAAATTAACCGTACATGTTAAATTTCAGCCATTAAAAATCTCAAGAAGTGGGCCAACGGATAGATCAGCCCATTAATCTTCAATTTGGGACCCACCTGATATCTGGAACTGCCTCAACTTTGGTACTGACGGTTAAAATAATATGATAAAAAAGATGGATGGTGCAGATTTTGCACAAACACTACAGATGGCCCATATGTATAACGTGTATACATGATGTACACACGTGCCTAGCGTGCACCGGACCAGATGCTTGGTCCAAGCCAGCACTGACCCGACCCTCTCCTTAGAAAAAAAATGGAAATTTCTATTTCCAGCTTGACGCACGACCGGCATCCATTTTGCGGACGGTAGTGGGCCCCACCCATTGCTTGTACGGCCGATCTGATCCGTCCATCTTGTAGAGGGCTTCGAGAGCTATAAAACCATGCTAACCTTTTGTACCCATGCGCACACATGTATGCGTTACAGAGGCCACAAAAGGGCTGCCCTGTTTCGTTCAAATCTGATCTTTTAGTTATTTCTTCTCTGAGACATGCCAATGGACATTCAAAACCACCCATTCTTGACTGAAATTTCGTTCTGAATCCAATGGATGGAGTGGATTTTTCAGAAAATTTTTCTGTGGGGCCCACCGATCACAATAGCAAAATTGTGCGAAAGGTTTCGCACATCCGTAAAAATTGACTTTTTCAGGCAGTTTTGGCCCACCATCTTTGATCATATGGCAGATTTGAACCGTCTATTATGTAGAGGACCCAAGAAAGTCCTAAGGGATAGTGTTTCTTTGAAATTTGAGCGAGGAAAGTGGCGTGTTTCGAGGCACCGAACTTGGCTGCGAAAAGGCTTTCGCTGCGCATGCATAGCTTTCCAAATCCGATTCAAATCCGATTTTCACCACTCTAACAACTATATAAGGAAGTTTTGGACGTGGGGAGGAGTCATTCAGAGCTAGGAAGGAAGATCCAGAGTCAGGGGAGAGCAGACTAGAAGAAGAAAGAGGAAAGAAAAAGAAAGAGAAGAAAGAGAGAGGAAGGAAGAAGGGATGTTTTTCATGCTTCAATCTTATTTTTCTTTCTTTCTCATTAACATTATGAATTGCTAATCTCTTAACTAGGGCTGAGATGAAGCTCCTAATTTGAATAATGCTTGTTATATGTTGATTTTATTTGGTTTAGATTGATTTGTTTCTTTCGCTAGTGTGCTCAACTGTAATTTTCATATTCATCCATTTTATGAGCTCGACCAAAGTCTAGATATGGATGTTGTTTAGAATATTACTCTAGGTGCTTGTGTCTGACCATGAACAGGTTTTCTATAGTGGAAGAAACAGGATTTACATCTTTCCATGCCTGACCATGGATGGAAAGATGTGATCCATATGCTTTAAAAGATTATACATTCTGTGTGCCCGACCAAGGACATAGGATGTTCTTTGTTTATTAAATTTATATCAATCTGAATTAGAATAAATTAACAGGTAAAATAAGGGTTAGGATAATTAGGGGTGGATTCGAAAGTCCTAGTCTTTTTCTGGATTGAATTTTTCTCATAGTTCTCAGTTATTTTTCATAGATTTGTGTTAGTTTACTTATTAGTTTGCTAAAATATTTGTTGGATTAGTTAAGAAGAGTCTTAAGTTTCAAATTGTGACAACCAGTCCTCGTGGGAACGATCTTGTAATACGTACCATATTTATATCTGATTCGTATACTTGCGAGTTAAAATTATTTAAATCAAATTGGTTTAAATTAAAACATCAGTATGCTACAAATGCGAATAAGGAACGGTGATAAAAATGTTAAATGGTTCATCCCATAGGATCAGGTAGGTGGAATCACCCCATAGATGGTAAATTCCATGAATAATTTGCCGCTAACTTAACCTCTATGCTAAGAGTCTATTCTCAGCACAACCAGTCTTATTACACCCTAAGTGCGAACTCTCTTTCATAGATAGAGGTTCCCCCCTTTGCCTAAAGAGATTTTAATTCCAAATGTGTCTTGCAAACAATCCAATAGCATGTGAGAATGACAAAGTGATCAAGTAACAAACCATCTTAAGTAACTAAGGTATCATTTTAATAATTAAAGTAAAACTTAAGTACAAATGCAAATATAATTCAAGAGTCACTTAATGGATCAAGGTCTAGCATTTGCATTTGATATTTATGATCATGGATTATCAATTCTCAAACATATATTCAGGTAAGCTAATCAAATGATTAATCAAACTCTAAGACATCATTTATAATCAATATAAAAGTTATCCTTAATATAGTTTAAAGATGGAAAGCCCAAGGGGAGAAGTCATCACCTTTCGTGTTGGATTCCCTTACGCAGTTCTTCCTTTTTAATGATCAATCCCTGATTCAATGTCACCCGATTGAACACCTAGGGCCATTCCCAACAAGAGATTAATAATAGAATTCAACAGGTGATTTTGAAAACCTACAGGCCTGATTTAACTTGGGTTTTCGTCCATGCAATGATAATGGGGATCACCTCCATTTTTCTTGGCCCCCACAAATAGGTGGGGCTTATTGGGCTTTACCCAAACCCATCAGGCCAATAGTCCATTGCCCAAATGAGGTTGGGCTGATCGGCCTGGCCCATCTGTGCGGCCCACTAGGCTTTACTCAAGTGCGGCCCACAGTTGTGGTTGGGCTCAGCCCAGATCTATGGCTGGTTTGTTCCAGCCTTTGGCCTAGGTTGGTAGTTGGGCTTAGCCCATTATTATTGTTGGAAGCTCGATCTAACACCACTAAGGAGCTCGTGTGTTGAGCTGGGTTGGACCATGTGCCAGATAGGCAGTTGAGAATGACTACTTAGATGGTTTTTTATGCTGACTTCAGACTCGACTCGGCCCAACATTTCTCCTAGTTCATGAGTTGGATGAAGACTGAGTTGGGTTGCGTAGTTGGCAACACGGTGGCTATTCAGGAGTACCTGAACTATCCCATGCGTTAGCTGAGTCAGCTCAGTGACTCATGTGGTTCCGGAAGGTACTCGGTTGATACTCCAGCTGGGAGTTTTTGTGACACTGCCAGTCTAGGACAGTCGTTAGGCTACTCTCCTACCACTATCCTCACTCGGCCTTTCCCGTAGACCTCTCTTCCTTCAAAGGTGTTACTAGTCTGTACTGGTTCAACTCAATCCAATTAGATCGGGTCGACATAGTGTGGCACCTAGCTTGCACCTGATCCTTCTCTCTTCTCCCTGGCTCTCTTCTTTTTTTCTCACCTTTTCTCTCTCTTTCTTCCTATGTATTGTAGTGCTACTGGTCTGCACTGACCTAGCTCAATCCAAGTTAAACTGGTTGAGTTGGTGCAGTGTGGCACCAAGCTCACGTGGTCACACAGCCTCACCCTAAAATCTCTCCCATTTTCGCTCCTACTCTCTCTCTTACTTCCTAATTTTCTAGGTGGGGATCTTGAGGCAGACGGTCCTATTTATAGGCATGGGGTGAGCGCGAACGACCCATCCGATGGCCATGATTTGGTGGCCGTACATGCATGCTTTCCTCTGATCTTTGTATGCATGGGTCCCATCTGATGCCAGGGACGTGCTTTTGCTGCTAGGGCCCACCGGAAAAGCAATCTTTCATTTGTTATGGGGCACACCCCATCATGGTGGTTCTTTTGACCTAACAAGGAGGAGGATGGCCCGATCATGGAAAATTTTTATCTGCAGAGTATTTCAGTGATTAGGACCATTTGGATGGCTCGGATAGGACCTTTGATCACCACAAGGGCCACTAACTTGGTCATTCATCATCGTTTCACACATGTCGCGAGATTTTTCACGCCTCCATAGTTTTCTCATGAGACGGGAGGCCTTTCAGAGAGAGCCTTTATAACCCTACAATGGACGACAGAGATCACCCGAAATGAAAATGCCTCCCACGCCATTCCTTTGCTACAGACGGTTGCCTACCCATTTTTTACAGTGGATTGACGCTTGGAAGAATGGCTAGGATGGGGGGAGAGTAGTTGATGTGAATCTCCCACGCGAAAGCCTTTGCAATTGCCCAATTTTTAGAGAACGTTGCTACCCGCCCATGACTGCTTACCGCATGTGCACTTGCATGTTTGCATGGCTCGGGACGATCATCATGGGGTTGGTCGCCCAGGGCTTCCCTACCTAATGGATGGTTCAGATCACCCGGACAGTTGTCCAAAATGGGCCACAACCCTTCCAAATGGATGTCCCTCTGTCATCACGTTGTAGTGGGAAAACAGGAGGGAATTCTATTTTTTTATTTTTATTTTTATAACTTCATCGGGTCAGCGCTGTTTTGACCAGCTAGATAGTCTGGTGCACAGCGTGCACACCGTCTCTAGTGCACGTCCACCCCAGTGTGGGCGCTAACACAACTAGATCATGCAATCCACACCGTTCATCTTCCTAGGGGGTCTTTATCTGAGGTGTCGGACTGATGATCAGCATGATCCAATGCTCGTGTGGCCTGTAAGTTGTGATCGGAGCACTTATTTGTGGTTTTCTACTAATCTGAGGGCCAGATCACTTTAGGTTCGAGTATCAACGACCCCAAAATGGTTTCCTAAGTCATGAATGGGCTCAGGTCCGCCCACTTTTCCTGATGGTCACTCCTAGTAACGTTACCCCTACCTTATATTTTTTATACGCCGTTACTATGTGTGCACAACAAGACATCTAGACCTTTATCCATTTGCTCTTCCATTTATAGGGCCCACCCCTAGTCAGGACCTTCAATTTGTCTGACCAGGTGTTGATGAGCGATCTTGATGAATGGTTGAAGATTATTTTTATTATCTTGGTTCGTTTATAAATTATCAATTATACCAACAAGGGTCTTGATAGTAACACCCGTGTACCCGAGGTGTGGGGTGTTACAATTAACCCTTTGATTTCTCTTGGGAAATTGGACAAGACAATAAACTGAGTTACCTTGAGAGCCACTACCTAACTGAGCCAAGCCATCTGCCGGGCCATTTACCTCCTTAGGAATATGATTAAAGGAAAAGGAGCTATTGTTTTTAAGATCCTCAATCCTCTTACGCCAATGATTCCAATCCCAACTTGGATGCGAGCCTCTATTCACGAGGTCAACCACAAATCTCGAATTAGATTCCACCATAACCTTGGAGAGCCCCAGGCTCCTACACATGAA
This sequence comes from Magnolia kwangsiensis, assembly GCA_037074715.1. NCBI lineage: Eukaryota > Viridiplantae > Streptophyta > Magnoliopsida > Magnoliales > Magnoliaceae > Magnolia > Magnolia kwangsiensis. The sequence continues at coordinate 184,008,523 of CM073572.1, read as the reverse complement.
GAGGCTATTCCAAACAGTGCGTAATTCTGCTCTGTTGCTGGAACCAACCCCAAACCCCACCAAGAAGGTAAAGATGAGGTTCTCGCTTGAGTTCCTACAAATCCCACCACCATTGGAAGGGGCCGAGTTGCCTCTCGCCAACCCATCAATATTCAACTTGGCCCAATCAACCTGTGATCTGATCCACCTTACCACCTCGTACCCTTTTCTCTATGAACACTGGGCCTTGTCTGAGCAAAGAGAGTCCAGCCACCATTTCACCCTGACGATGGTGGTTGCACTGGAGACAGCCTTCCCCCCCATCCTCATGGAGTTTCTAATCTCCAAATCTCCCAAATTATGAGGTTGGGCGTCATCTTTCTATACTCAACATTGCTATTACCTCCCAACTCAACTAGCCACCACTGTTTAAGCCTAGCTTCAATCGAATGGGCCAAAAGGGCTGGGATCCCAAACATGTCACCGAAGAACTTCCAAAACTTAGAAGTGAGCACTTAGTGGAGGAAAAGATGGATTAGATCTTCGACGTGAGGACAACGACTGGGCTCTTCAGCGTAACAGACGCACATCGACGCTAGTTTCACACCTTTAGATTAGATTCGCTCATCCACCGCTATAGCTCCATGAACTAATCTCCAAAGGAAAGTTGTTATCTTAGGGGGGAGCTTGCCTTGCCAAACTCCATTCGCTCAGCTCCTTTTCTGAGCCCTAGTTCTGCAAAGATCCCACACAGACTTCATTGAGAAACAACTAGACGGATCCCGCGACCAGAAACATTGGTCCGGCTCTTAAGAAGTTGTAAAACCCCCATCAAAGATGAAGTCAATCGACTGTTGAGGAAGAAACAAGAACACAGAAGTAGGAGGCAGGGGACCATCGCTCTTGAGCAGATTCCTGAACTTAAGCTGGCACAAGTAATCTGGGATCTAAACCTCAGCTTGTTGGGAGAATGGCCCCACTTGATGCACCTGTCTGAGATGCCCTACATGGTTTGCCTGACTCTAACTGTATATCAATATATCATCGAGATAAACCACTAAAAATCACCTAATGAATGGTTTTAGAACATAATTCATCAACCTCATAAACATATTAGGTGTATTTAAAAGTTTGAAGGGCATGACCAATCATTCATACAAACCTTCCTTGGTCTTAAATGCTATCTTCCACTCATCACTTGGTCGAATACGGATCTAATGGTTACCGTTCTTCGAATCTAGTTTGGAAAATAGTTTTGCCCCCTCTAGAATGTCCAATATATTGTCTATCCGTGGTATGAAAAAGCTAACTTTTATGGTTATTTTGTTTATTGCTCGGCTGTTGATACACATGTGCCAACTCCAATCCTTCTTAGTTATCAATAGAGCTATTACGGCACAGGCTCATGCTCTATCGCAATAGACCTTTACAGATCAATTATTCCATTTGTCTTTATAAAATATTGCACTCTTTTAGACTCATCTAATGATGAGGGCAATTAGTTAAGCTAGATCTTGAGACAATGTAGATATATTGTTGTATATCCCGCATAGGAAGTAACCCATCAGGAAGGTCATTAGGCCAGATTGCCTTAAATTTTTGCAACAACGATTTCTATTTATAGGGAATAATCATGGGCTCTACCTCTTCACTTTTCTTAACCAATGCATGAACTTGTCCCATTTTATTGGATTTCTCCACAAAGTCCCATATGGATAGGAGAGAATGCTCCTCCACTTTAGAAGCTCAGGTTGCTCATCGAAGTCTATAGGGGTGAGTATGGTTTTTCGACCATTTTTAACGAAGATGTATACATTATCTCATCCTCTACGAGTGGTGTCATGATCTGATTTCCACGGCCGACCGAGTAATATATGACAAGCCTCCATATGAACTATATATCACATACTATTTGGTCTTTATAATATTTACCAATTGAGAAAGATATAATGCATTGTTCAACTACCTTCATGTCGCTTTCTTAATCCGTTCAATTATGTATGGGGAATGATGTCTTTTTATTTTCTGCTGTAACTTCTCCACCATGACATTGGAGATAATATTCTTGATGATCCCACTATCGATGATCACATCACAGAATTTTCAATGACCATACACCTTGTTCGAAAGCTGTTATGTCATTGTGGTTATATCTCCTTCTTTGGTGTATATAATAGCCACCTCACTATTATAGATTCATTGTAATCTTGCGGAATCTAATATTCGTTGTCTGCTTGATCATTCATGGTGGATTCTACTTCATCAATCTCCGAGGCTTCCTTTGTATTTTCAGTGTTTCCATCATTAATAATGAGGTTAGTCACTTGCCGCTAAGGAAATACGCTTGATAGGTGACCCAGTTGCCATATCGGTAACAATGGTCTAGCATTGGACGACCGTAGGGGTTCGAGATCTTGCTTGGATTAGTAATAGTGGTCGCTGCTCTTTGGGGTCTCGCTTATTTACACCCCAACTCTTTGTTCGCAGGTGTAGAAGGTTGAGGACGACCCTTATAAGTTCTTCCCCCTTAGTCAGTGGTGGTCCCTGTGAAGAATCCATAGTGGCTACCCTATTAACATCATAGGCCCATATGTTGGATTGCTTAAGCTGTACTTCCGCTCGAGTGGCCAACTTAATTGCTTCATTTATTGTCTAAACGGGCTACATTTGAACCTGATCCTAGATCGCAACATGCAAATCATTATTGAATTGGATAAGTTGTTGTGATTCAGTCCCAATTAAATCATTTCATGTTACCAAATCATACAATTTCTCTACGTAATTCCTCATGATCAACTATTCTACCGACAATTTTAGTATTGTTTGAACAAAACCTGAAATCACTAAGGAGGAATTGTGCGCACATTTGTTGTTTAAGAGACTAAAACTCATAAAATCATATTTGTTCCGATCAATTGACCGGATCGGTTGAACCAAGCTAAAATTGTCCCGAAAGCTTTCACCTAAATCCAAATTTCCATTGATTGATCGATCCAATCGATTGACTTGATTAGTCTGCTCAGTTGACTTCTATTGATCGAACTGTGTTGAAATTATGTTAATTTTCCTTTAGATTTCTTATAGTCCATTTGTGATAGGAATGTGCTTGCTCCATTCCCCACATCATTAAGTAAGAGAGAGAAGATATTTTTTTCTTTGGATTTTTCTTTGGAGTCTACAAGGATTATCCCTTGTACTATCAAGAGGAAAAAGGAGAGAAGATTGTTTCTTTCAAGGGGAGAGGTACTTCTCCAAATTGAAAAAGTGAAGAGAAAAGGTAGGATGGTTTTTTAATGGTCCTTTAAGTGCATGATGAAGGGAGCTTAGAAATGTTTATTGTTTGTTCATTGTATGTGAGCCAAACTTATTTATTTATTTATTGTAATCTTTTAATTTCCTCATCTTGTCAATAAATGACTTGCCGTTCTTCTCGGTGGATATGGCCAATATATTACAAATCACTTGTATCTCATGGTTTTTTTTTTTCACTCATTTATGTATAACAAAATCAATAGTGATGTTTATTTCACGTTGAAGTTAGGTGATGTTGAGCTCTTGGACTGGGCAACAACATCTTCTTTGCTCTACGATAAATTCACATTGGAAATGCAGATTTAAGGTCTGGATTTACGTTTGTACATGTAACATATCTGCTGGATGATTCGACTTTTGTTCAATACCATTTACTATGGTGCCAACTCGTACAATTTGTCACGCCCCAAAAATTAGATAAAGAGTGTGCACCCTCATCCCCACTTATGGTCCGTAACTCGTACACCAAGTGCACATAATTCTACTCATCACTCATCTATTTGGAGGCATAATTTAATGCATTCTAAGTTTATACCAAATTAACATCGATACATTCACACAATCAGATACTTTTCCATTTCTAAGCCCATCACATTCACAGCCTTATAATTAAATTTCAAAATTTAACTACGTCCATCCATTTGGAACTTTATTCAACTATAATATTGAAGACCATTCAATATAATCATCTTCATAAACAAATTCAAAATCAAATCTAAACAACAGTAGCTATGATAGAGAAACTAAATCTCCTAACTGTCAACTGTATAAATAATTCATCCATCCAACGTAGTGAGTTCATCTTCCACTAGATATGACTATTGGTTATGTGTTTCATCCGCCAACTGAGCCTTATTCTCTGACACTTAATTTGGATTCTTTGTCTCATTCGCCTCTTTACAGTTGTCATTCCACAACGTTATTTGGTGAGGTTAGTGAGTGAACCTATCATGGTTCATACATAGCACAATATAAAATACCATAAGCAATAATCAGTTATGTATGTAGGAATGAGTATGTATGCTAAGATGTTATGAAATGCATCTCAAGTGAGATGATCGTCCACTTACTTGAGTTGGATATCTGTCACCCACTTATGTACTTGATAAACTTCTAGCGTAGGTAGGCATGGGCAAGGCCCACATCTACTCTATGAGTAGGCTTCGACTATCATGAGCATATGACAATGAATCTACGAGGAGACCATCCAGGGAAATTCCCAAGGAATCTAGGCATGAGGTATGCATAAAGTCATTTAGAGTAGACCTTTAAGAATCAATGCAAGAATGTTATGGATGCATATGATGCATGCTCGATGGTATATGCATGGATGTACGCAGTTAGTATATACATGTCTTGGTATGAGAGGAAACAACGAATTTATGATTGTAATGATTTACATGTCCGCATATTTGATTTACATTAATAATTGTTCAGAGCATGAATTATATAACACAGATCATCTTAACATGATAACACAACATCAGAGCAATTAATAGTTGTAACAATCATAGTATTCATATCATCTATGTTAATCGTCCAGGTCTGAGACACGTTGGGATTCACTCACCTATTCTTAATAGAGCTAAATCCACAGAACAACTATACGCTTTGAAATTTAGAATATGAATCCATATTAAGATAGTTTAAACGATCACGAATTTACTTCAAATATTTCATCCACTGGGGCTCACCTTTGATTAATTCAATATGACCAACTTATTAGCTTATTAACTAGTAATTATATCCAAGAGATTACATGTGTTATGGTATGATTAATCCCATTATCTTATTTTAGAAATCAAAATATGGGATTGTCGATTAATGCGGTCGATCAATCAAGCTAGCTCGAAGAGCCTCAATTGATTCTCCGATCAATCGATCATGAATCGAGAAAATTTGGATTTTACAAATCAAGTCTCTGAACACTTTTGGTTACCTTCGATCGATCGATCGATCGAGAGAGGTTGAAAATAAATCAATTTGGTTGCTTGAAAATTTTTTCTATGCTCGACCAATGTACCCTTGATTGATCGAGATCGCTTGAGGAATCCCTCGATCGATCAAACTTAAGCAACGTTAAATCAATCCACGTTACGAATTTCTATCTTTGGTTGTTGGACAAAAATTGAATTGTTTGATTGATCGATCGATTGAAGTCGGTTGGGCTCTGTTACATGATTCGATTTTTCGAAAACTTTAGGTTTTTTCCTATATCTCTTTAACCTTTAATGGATTCAATCAATTCGCAGATTATGTCCCAACCATCTTATGATTTTTCCCATTTCACAATTGAAAAGAAGAAGAAGAAGAGGATCACTCAAATCCAAATTATCGAGAACTTAGAATCGATAATTGAAATTATTCTCTACTGTTGTCTATTGTCATTAATACCATCCATATATCACTTTGGGCAATCCAATAGTCAGATCGCTCTGGAATTTAAGGTCCTGATTTGATTTGGCCTTTAGAAGTATCTGATTTGAATTGATTTAACTGGCATAGCTGGATTGATCGAAGTTGATCCCTATGACATGAGATCTGGCGCAAAAGTCGTCTTCTCATTTTGAAATCCTCCCATAAATCAAAACAATGGATGTATGGTCGATCCACCTCATTCATCATGTAAATTTAGATTTACAATCCGATTATTTTTTTTTAAAATAGTAATTTTCAGGTAAAGTTAAATTGTCATGATGTTGGGAATTGATCCTCTAACTTTACCTTCCATCGATATTACTTCCACCAATTTTGTTTATGTGTTTGGTTTTTTGTTATTAATTACAAAATTAAATTATTAATTTTAATTAGTTCAAATTTTATATGGCTTGAAATTCAAGATCGTTACACAATTGATAAGATTGGAAAATTTGTACAGTTGTAAACAGTGTGTATTGAAACTTACTTGGGAGTACCAACTTTTGAACGGCTAAAGCGAGAATCCAAACGTTTAATCCTTCTGGGTTTTAGTCGAGCTCATTTCTGGCCTGAATGCACCAATTTATAGTCCCAGAATCTGGCAGGCCAAGCACACATCTGACCAGCCATTTGATTGCATGCCACCAATTGGACAGCTATCAGCCGGTTCGTCGGTTTATGCTCTATCCACACGAGGTCCGTGATTTTAGGGCCGAGATTGGGGTAGTATCCAGTGATTTTAGGGCGGGCTTGTCTTCTTAGACAAGGTTGGATTAGGTTCCATCAGATCTTCCCGTGTGAAGCTGTAGAGCCTTTTTGTATTTGTTTTTCCTTTTGGTGGTCGCCTTGGTTGCTCTTATGATAGGCGCCCTGTTTTTTTGGTTACAGAGGACGCCCGAAGGCCCTACAGGATGTACAGCTTTTTTTTTTGGGAATGAAGTAGTTGAGCTTTTCTAAAAAAAAAAGTTGGGACAATTTATGAATAGGGCTGAATGGAGTGTGTCCAAATAGCATTTATGACAACCCTATAATTGATAACAACGGAAAGTTCATCCACCAATCTAAACAGTACAGTGGATAGGCCACGTGAAGCATGGTCATTGGCTTCTGTTTCCAGCAAGATTATCAAGAACAGTTGTTAGGAACTTCTCTTGAATATCAGGATTTTTTATTATTATTATTTTTAAATATGGATTGGATAGCTACTTCTAATAGGCACTCTTTTGGCCAATGATTCCAGAGGTGGCCCACTAATGGAAAGTCAAGATCCATTCCTAAAGTACACCAATCAAGGGTTTAGAGGGTTGATAAAATATACTAATTAAATATACACAAGTAAACCATGTTTCACCATATGTACCCATCTTAGCTATCTTTCAAGGGCAAAATGTTCCACTCTTCCCTTAGCCGCTGCTTAAATACAACAATTATTTATTTATTTATTTTTTTCCTTTTTATAAGGGTTAAAAAAAAAAAGAAGACAATAATTAAAATTAATAATAATAAAGAGTCTTTTCTTGCTTACTTTCCTGGGAAAAATAATAATGATTAATAGTTCGCTCTATACTATTTCTTACCCTAATTTCAGATACAGACGTTAATATGGAGCAACTTCGAATTCTATTTGAAAATTAATTTGATTTTCTGGAATTGAGATTAGATATACAATCCGACATCTACCAAGTGTTCACGAATCTGATCATTAAAATTTCATTCGACTGTTTTATGTTTTATTATTAACTAGGGGCCAATCCTTTAAAGGGTTTATTCTTAAGTTACATATTTCTCATGTCTCCAACTTTGTCGATGAATAAATTATGGGCATTCAAGTGGGAAATAGAGTTTTTATCACTTTTTGCGCTGGTTGGGGCGTCCTCTAATAATTTTTTCTTGGCTTGGACTTCCACTAAGCTCAGGGTATATAAGGGACTGTTTAGATTATAAGTTACTTATGCCTCAGGCAGCTTATCCTATTTCTACTTATTAAACCGAAGTGATAAAGTAACTTTTAATTAAAAAAACTACTTATAATTAATCATAAACTAAACTTATCTCAAATAAGTTACTTATCTAGTGTTGTAAGTAGAAAAAAAAAAGGTAGAAAAAGCAACTTAATTGGTGGTATCCAAACGGGCCCTAAATGTTTGGCGGCATAGGTCCAGTCCAGTCATGATCCATTGCCACCCATTGTTGTGTGTTTAGCAGGGAAAGAGAGATATATATGAAAGGTTTAAAAGAAAAGTCACCGTTGGGGATTTTAAAAATAACCAATTCGAAGGCTTTTTTATTTTATTTTATTTTTTTATTTTAGTTAAACCATTAATTAGAGAAGAAGTTTTTCATTTTTCATTTCTTGGGCAAAAATGGTTAAAAAAGAGTTAACCCTCCTTTTTAAAAAAAAAGAATTAAAATTTTAAATTTTTTTATTTTTTATTTTCATTTTTTAACTTAACCAATTAGTGGTGAATCCAAACAGCCGCTTAAACTGAAAAAGAATATCAAGTGATGATTGTGGCATGAAAAACCACCACGAGCACGAGTGGACGTTATTAGATCATTATCCAGGAGACCATCTTAATCGGAGCTGCTTGAGGTGGAGATCTCTGGTAATCCCACGCTGGCTTCTTAATCAAGCTTCTAATCTATTTGGTTTTATATTAATATTACTATTAATGTCATTCTTTTTCCATACTCATTTGAACAGTTTAAATCATGGTTAAGAAGAGAATTAATGTTTCCCAAATGAGGGCTATTTCACCTGGTAGAGTTGAGAATCCAATCACCACTACATCAGTGGATGAGAGTCTACATAAGGGGATTATCAACCCCATTGCAAGGTACACGAGAAAACACAACAAAATTCAACCTACGGTCAGGAAGAGCACTCTCCCATTGTAATCACTAGTCTCATGCCGCTCCCCTTTTCATTTGGGCAATGTTGGAAAACCCAATATAACTATTTCACACATTTGGAAAACTTTCCTTATTGGGGGCCGTTGCACAAAACCTTAGGATATAACCTCTCAAAAAATATCAGAATTATGGGATAATAAAGCAATGAAATAAATTAAAGAACAAACCACACGACACAAGAAATTTTTATGTGGAAAATTTTAAAAGAGGTAAAAATTACAGGACATAGTCCAAGTTAACAATCCACTATGAAGTAGAATGACCGATCACAAGCAGACCTCGCTTGGATCAAACCTTCTTCACTCATGCAAGAGCGGATGAATAATAAAAGAATAAAAGAAAAATGAAAAGATCTCACCGATCATGTGGACGTAGAAGCGCTGAGACGTCAACTGCATGTGAATTCTCTCTTCCACAAGCTTCCTCTCTCTCTCTCTCTCTCTCTCTCTCTCTCTCTCTCTCTCACCTTGGTCGTGAAAACCCTTAGAATACCCTTTCTCAATACCGTAGAAAAGCCCTAGGAACCCTTATTTATAGTTTAGGCAACTTCTCTTTCTCACTTCTGCGAAATTGCCTCTAATTTACGCCGTTCGCACAAAATCCACGCAAATCTGCGTAACCTTCGACTAGTCACTTGACTTGTAGCTTGTGAAGAAGTCCTTGCGTGGAGTCGCATGAAACGAGGCTCTCGAGTCTATCACCCAGTCGATGTCCTGATTCATAGCCATGAGACAAACATCGTGATTTGCTGAAAGAATAACTACAATGTCGCCATCTGAAGAGATTGCAGTGGAATCTGATTCATCTTTATTCTCCTTTCTTTTTTTCTTTTCTTGTCATTCTTCTTATGATATTCATACTTGTAGTGGCCCTTCTTGCCACAATTTCAGCATTCAACATCCTTCTTGGTACTCAACTTACCTCTTGATTTATCTCGGGCCTTCCTGCCCTTTCTGTTCCTTCCTCTCCTTTGATCTTATATCATAAGGGCCTCCTGCTGAGTAGACCCCTGAGACTTCCTCCTTGTCTTCTCGTTGAAGAGATAATTAGTTACCTGTTACATAGACACCTTTCCGTCTGACACGAAGTTACTCAGAGACACCACCAATGTCTCTTAACTATCAGGCAATGAGCTAAGCAATAGTAAAGCCTGTAATTCATCGTCCAGGACCATCTTCATAACGGAGAGCTGGTTCAATATATTGCTGACTTCATTCATATGCTCGGCCACAGAACCACTATCTTTAAACTTAAGATTCACAAATCGTCTTATCAGAAAATTTTTATTTTCGACTATCTTCCTCTCATACAGCCCTTGCAATTTTAGTTATAGGCCAGCGGCTGAAGTCTCCGTAGACACATGGTGGAATATGAAATCGTCCAACCATTATTTAATAAAGTCCACCGCCTTCCGGTCTAACTTCTTTCAATCATCATTTGTCATATCCTTTGTCTTTACTGATATGCCAAGGATTGAAGCATACAAGTCCTTGTAATAAAGTAAGTCTTCCATCTTAGCCTTCCATATGATCTAGTTAGAACCATTGAGACTGATCATCCTTGATGAGCCACCTTTCATAATTCAAACCGATCCCACTCCGTTTAATAAACCAATAGCTTTGATCACTTTGTTGGGGGTCATTGCACAAAACCTTATGATCTAGCCTCCCAAAAAATACCAGAATTATGAGATAAAAAAGTAATGAAATAAATCGAAACACAAACCACATGACACAAGAGATTTTTACATAGAAAACTCTCAAAGAGGTAAAAATCATAAGACTTACTCCAGAGCAACAATCCACTATAAAGTAGAACGTTACAATCGATCATAAACACACCTCTCTTGGATCAAACCTTCTTAACTCACGCAGGAGCGGATGAACAATAAGAGAATAAAAGAAAAACAGAAAGATCTCACCGATCACGAGGATGTAGAAGCGCTGATACATTGACTGCGAATTCTCCCTTCCACAAGCTTTCTCTCTCACACACTCTCTCTCTCTCACCTTGGTTGTGAAAACCCTTAGAATACCCTTTTCAATATCCTAGAAAAGCCCTAGGGACCCCTATTTATAGTTTATACAACTTCCCTTTCGCACCTCTGAGAAACTGCCTCTAATTTACATAGTCCGCACGAAATCCGCACAAATCTGCGTAACCCTCGACTGGTCGAGCCAAGCCCTCGACTGGTGGAGGCCAGAATATTGAGCTCGCTAGACTTTGGGTCGAGTAACCCTCGACTGGTCGAGCGACTCCCTCGACTGGTAGAGCAACGTGGTGAAATACTTCGATTTTCAACCGGCTGCACTATTTATCATCTGAACTGAGGAGGAAAACCCCACCACTCTTCAACACATGTCAATGTGGCATGTGTACGTGATTCATCACGTGGCTCGTTTGGTCATACGAAGATGCATGCATGTTGAACGTGGACCATCATATTTTACACACCCATATGGCCCACCTGATCGTCAAACCAACCTGAATTTCATGTGACTACCCATACAAGGTGGGTTCCTTGCTAGATGAGCAGCCTTCATCTTATAGGACTGGTGATGAAAAGTAAGAATATGACATGCAATTATTGAAGTAGGGGTTGTACTTTTGTTCTATTGACAAAGGAGAGGGGAGTTCCGTTTTGAGTTAGAAGGCCTATCTTTCATGGGATGAGGCTTTTGTCTATACCTGATTTGAGGTTTGAAATTTGTACCCTCTTCTCTGTAAGCGAGTGAACCATGGCTACGTTTATTCACGGTCTACACTTCAATAATTGTGATGACGATGATGTGACAGCTGTGACAGAGATGACGATGACGACGCCGAAGATATGACATGATAATTAAGATAGATTCTCTCCATTTTGTTTTCACATGTATGCATCTGTTTGTATATGTGACTTCCCATAAGGCACATGAAACTTGGAAGGTGATATATCTATACGCCCCTAGATTGATAACGACACCCTTTGTTCTACTTTTGGTAAAACAATGATACAGCTTTGTACTGGGTAGGGGTTGGTTGATCTAGACTATTCTTGTGTTGTGCTATTTCTTGGGCAGGCCATTGCAAAAACCCATATGTTCTTTTTCAAATGATTCTGAGCTTCTGATGAATGGGACTTCTTTTGCTTATCAGTACGTAACTTTTAGGGCATGGCCCAGTAAGTGGATGGCTTGAATTAATTTGAAAATTCAATCATTTCATGATAGGGATGATTTAATTATCAACTTTAAAGGCACGAGTTATTACAAGATAATTTATTTTTTATGACGATGGCGACAGCCGTGACAACAACGGCATCGACGATGAGATCCATTTCTGTATCAGTGACTGATAAAGAAGGGGCTTCGGATCCATTGAGGTCCCTTACTGTGGGACCCACTATGATATATGTGTCTTATCCATGCCGTCCATCCATTTTGTTTGATCATTTTAGGGTGTGAACCCAAAAATTGCAGCAGATTCAAATCTCAGGTGGACCACACCACAGGAAACCGTGGTGACTGACCATTAAAAGAGTTGGGGGGGTTACAATAGTTTTGGATCAAGCTGATATTTATGTGGTCCTTTCATCCAGGTCTTTGTGACCTTATCAACCGGTTATGTGTTCAATTACCATTATTTCCTGTGGTGTGGTCCACCTGAGATTTGGTTCTGATGCATTTTTGGGCTCATACACTACATTGATCGGAAAAAATGGATGGACAGCATGGATATAAGACAATACATCAAGGTGGGCCCCACAGTCAAGGATCCACCGAAGCCGCGTCAATAAAGAACGTTGCTGTTGAACATAAAGTCGGTCCGGGTGGGACCATGGTTAGGTTATTCAAGTCGTTGGTTTGATGACTCCTGTTATGGATAGGCCATGCTCCCGAACCACTCAAAATATGGAAGATCTAAATCCACCCAATCTGTCCTTTTTCCATCAGACGTGGATTCTCGTATATTTCTTCTTATTCATCCATTTGTACGCTCAAAATTAATGAAATGTGCGATTTATGAAATTCCATGCGCACGTGCCACAAGCTCAATGGTCTAGATCACCAAGCTATAACCCTACTTGTACAAACTATGGACGCAGCTTCGGTGGATCCGGGGATCAACCGAGGTGGGTGGATCCCTGACTGTGGGCCCACATTGATGTACTTGTCTTATATCCACGACGTCCATCCGTTTCTCCAGCTCCTTTCGGGAAATCAGCCCATAACTGAAGGAGATCCAAATCTTAGGTGGACCACACCATAGGGAACACTGGTGATTGAACGACCACCATTAAAAAAATTCCTGGGGGCCACGAAAGTTTTGGATCAAGATGATATTTATTTGGTCCCTTCATCCAGGTATGTATGACCTTATCAACATGTTGGATGGAAAAGAAACAATACAATGGCCCCTATGAATTTGGGCATTCAATAACCACTGTTTACTGTGGTGTGGTCCACCTGAGATTTGGATCCATTTAATTTTTAATATTATGTTCTAAGATGTTATATCAAAACGGATGGAAGGCATAGATATAAGAAAAATACATCAAGGTAGGCCCCACAGTCAGTGAACCACTGTAGTTCGCATCCCAAACAATGCACCATGGAGAAGCTTCCAGCTTCCTGTTAATCACTGATAGAGAACTTGGACTCAAAATAGTAATAGTAACAAAGTTGCTATAACAATACAAATACATCACCATCGTCCTAATCATCATCGTCATTGTCACGACCATTGGCTTTTCTCACCTTCTCCTAGCAATCTGTCGTCGACCTTTGAATAGAAGGTAACCACCACACGCATGTGTGTATAGTTCTTTTAGCCTCTTAGCCAGTTTACACTATGAATTCTCATGAAAAGACATGTATATAGACGTGTGCCCACACATATCATGTATCATTAGTGGCCCACATAACGCATCAAGACTATTTCATGCGACGTCATTGGTGGAAAAATGACAAATGGTCAAGAACCCCTCCTTGAATGTTTAGTTGTTAAGCTGTACACTTCAGAAATGTGGACCAAATGCAAGAGCGACGGAGTCACACGCAATGACATGGTAGGAACGATGATCTCATAACAATGTTCACATACAACGATGTCTGATGGAGGTTGGTCTCGACAAAGCAATGAAATAGGAGAAATTGTTGATATTTCAAATAAGAAGACAATTAAACAAAACCTAACATTTTGATCTTCCTCTTTGTTTCTTTGGATGGTGAAATGGCCCCATGACTACTATATCAAATAAAAGTAATTAAAATTTCCATTGCTTGAATTCTTTTTTAATTCAAATTCTACTAATCAATTAAACCATATGGATTTTTTTATATTTATTTTTTATTTTTTAACCAAAAAGGTTTTTCCATTCCAAAAAGAAGTTATATACATTCGGGCCACCCTTGACATAAATTAGGGGGCCTATCATAAGAAACACGAAAAATTGCACAATTGCACCAAAAAGGACTTATATGATCCTTATTGATCCCAATCCGACTTTATCAAGAAAAATAATTCCTCTAACCTGTTTTGGAAGCTCAGAATGGTTACCAAGCCACGAGTTCGCTTGAGACGCCCTTCCCTTAGAACATGCTCAAATTGAATTAAACCTTTCCTCTTTAGTTGATTTATCCTTGAAATCCAAGTCTTCCATTTCCACCCAGGCTTTACAACTCCCTTTATCATGTCTACCACTAACCTTGAATCAGATTCTATTATGATTCTCGTGATACCCCTTTGAAGGCAAAAAAGAAGCCCGTCATGCACTGCCCTAAGTTCTGCAACGGTGTTAAAATTGACACCATAACTGGCGGCAAAAGCAAAGATGAGCTCCCCCTTATCACCTCTACAAATACTACCCCCACCTGCTCTCCCTGGGTTTCCTCTGGCCGAACCATCCACATTAATTTTAACCTAACCTGCTGCTGGCCTCTCCCATCTAATCACAAAGGCTCAACCAAAATCTCTTATATTTGGATTGAAGCCACCCACCCTAGTTTGTCCACCCGACCATACCTCATCGAAAGAGTCATTGATCTGAGCCATTCAACACCCGATCCTAGCAGTTATTCTAGATCTGGATATGGGCTTACCTTAAAAAATCGATGCATTATAAGCTCTCCAAATTTCCCATATAATAATACATGGGGTAATCATGTGTTTCACTAATTTCCCATGCTTAGCACTTACGGCCGCCCACCATTGATTTAATCTGGCCTCTACTGACATTGCCGCCATAACATTGATCTCACACCATCTTCCAACCATACACCACACCTGCTGTGCTAACCTGGTAGCAACAAGCAAATGATACAGCATTTCTTGGGCATAAACTTGAGAATCCCAAAGAACACAACAAACACATCTTGAAGCTAAGTGAACTCCTTGGGCTTGAACTGCACTATCCACTGGAACAACATTATGTAGGACTTTCCAAACAAAAAGAGAAATTTTGGGCGGGAGTTTAGCATGCCATACCCATTTGGACCAACTTCTACTCTGGTTTGGGACCCTGCATAGCTTCTAGGTCGACTTAACTGAAAACTCCCCAGATGATGTATGCGGCCAAAAATGGGCATCCACCTCCTCACATATACAATACCCAGTTTGAAACACATAATCAATCACAGACTGCGGTAGAGAACTCCACACTGGGGAGGGGGGAAGGGGACCCAATGAACTAAGAACCTGGCGCACCTACATTTCCTTCAAACTCTCTGACACCTAAATTTCCACTAAGTGGATTAGAGGACCTAACCCTATCCAATTATCATTTCAGAAGATACACTTTCCCGCTTCAACCTGCCATTGAGCACCGGATTCCACCATAAGAATGAGGGCCCTAATTTTCTTTCAAATTGGAGATGAGAGCCCTCTCGATCTGGCCCCTGGCCCTAGAAAAAAGTCATAATTATACTTAGCCCTCATGTACGATCTACAAACATTCCCGTCTTTCCCAAACTTAATCGTCCATGTTATCTTAAGATGAAAGGCTTTCATTATATCTCCAAACTCTCTTACTCCTATACCTCCCTCATCTTTTGGCAACATAATGACACTCCACTTATTCTAATGACATTTCTGATTCCTGTCATACTAGCCTTAGAAAAAATTAGTCATTTGCTTCTCCTCTAGCTTCAACACCTGCATAGGAAGAAGGACCGTCGCCATTGTATGGACCGAGATGCTTGACAATACATTCTTCACCAGAACTACTCGCCCTGCCTGTAATAAAATACGGGCCTTCCACCCATTGATGCGCCCCATGACACTATCTATCAGAGGATTAAAAACGTTGGCTTTAAGTGTACCTTCCACCAATGGAACACCCAAGTATGATAACGGAACCGAAGACTTCCCAAAGCTAAGAATAGTCTCCATTTCCCTTACTCTCGCTCTTTGCACCTTCGTAGCACAGAAAAAGAAGCATTTTCTTAAATTTTTACATTGCCCAGATATAGCTTGGTAAGAGTTCAAAAATTTCTTCATTGCTTTAAGGGATATTTTACTTCCATTCGTGAAGATTAAGGTTTCACCGCATATAGTAAGTGCGGAATATGTGGACATCCCCTAGTGACTGCAAATGGCCTATAAACCTTAAGATTGATCATGTTTCTTAATCCCTTGCTCATAACTTCATCTGAAAGAATAAATAGACTAGGAGAAATTGGGTCTCATTGCCTTAAACCCCCTGAGGACTTAAAAAAACCAGCCATCTCTCCATTTACCAACACTGAAAACTAACTATTAGCCCAACACTTCTCTACCAACCGAATTCACTCCCTGCTAAAACTAAATCAAGCTAGCACCTGAATAAGATAGTCCCAATTGACCCTATCATAAGCTTTATCCATGTCTAACATTAAAACAATATTCCCACCACGAACCGGCCTCTTCAATTCCCTAAAAAGCTCATGGGCCAAGGCAATATTCTCAGCTATTACTCAGCCTTGAACAAATGCGCCTTGTTTTGGTGATATCAACCTTGGGAGAATCTGGCTAAGCCTTATAGCCACAATCTTGGAGAAAATCTTATATAAACAGTTATATAAACTTATAGGATGAAAATCTAAAAACTTTTTTGGAGACGTTGATTTTGGGATTAAGCAAATAATGGATGCAATTACTGACCTGGGGATCTTCCCTCCTTAGAAGAAGAAGGAGACAACGCTTAGAATGTCAAGGCCAACCACATCCTAGCATGCTTGGAAAAAATTGGCTGAAAAGCCATCTGGCTCCGTCGCACTATCAAACGACATGGATTGGACTGCCGAGTGAACCTCTTGCTGCGTGGGAATCTCCATTAACTTCTCATTCGGGACCTGAGTGACAGTCGAGTAGATAGATTGTAGCAACTCCTGATCAGCATGACACGAAACTACACTGAAATATGTTTAAAATGAGCCACAACAGCATCTTTTAGATCCTCATGACCATCCACAATTACCCCTGACTCAAGCTCCACCTGACGAATGGTAGCCCTCCTTTGCCTCTCTATAGCCGTAGCATGAAAAAACTTCATATTTCTGTCCCCTTCCATCAGCCAATCAACCCTCGACTTCTGCTTCTAGAAAATTTCCTGCATTAGCTCTAGAGACTCTAACTTGTTGGAAGTATCCCTGATTTGCTTTTGTAAAAGCCCAGATTGCTCAACCGAATCTGAATTATCTTGCATTTGATTCTCCAGATCTTTCATAAGACTCTCCGCCATCTTGATCTGCTCAAAAATATTCCAAACACATCCCTATTCCAAATTTTCAGATCCTGCTTGACTTGCTTGAGTTTGGAGAGCACATTATATACCGGGTGAGAAGATTCTACCTTATTCCAACCTTCCTTTACTACACCTAAGAAGGTATCATGTTTAGTCCATATTTGTTGAAACCGGAAAGGTTTCGGCCCACCATAAGACTGATCTGGAGAGCTGAGAAGAAGCGGAGCATGATCCGATTGGATGTACGGCAAGTGGATGACACTAAACCATAAGAACCTCGATGCCCGGCTAGCATTGATAAGAACCCAATTAAGCCTTGCCCATACTCTAGAAGATCCCACCTAATTATTGATCCGTGTAAACCTGTTCCTAGAAAAACCTGCGTTTTGGAGGCCTGTCGAATTAATAACATCCACAAATTCAATAGACAAAGCCTTATCCCCAGCCCTTCCATTCCTTCTCTTCGATTCATCAACAATTGCATTAAAATCCCCACATACATCCCAAGGGCCATTCATCGAAGTTGATAGAAAAGCCAAGTCCGCCCATAACACTCTCCTCAAAGCCCTTACACACCTAGCATAAACAAAAGTCATATGGATTGGGGAGGAGCCGCTCTGCACGATTGCCTCGATCGATAAACATTGGTCAGTTTGAAACACCATGGAACACTAGGTAAGAGCCTTGTAAAAGACCCAGATTTTGCCTCCCTCATCACAATTCAAATAGGATGCATGAAAACCCATCGATAGCCCAGTACTAACTCTCTTTTCGTCACCAATCATTAGTTCGAGCAACGCCACTATCGAAGGATCATACTTCCTAATAATCCTCTTCACTGTCCTAATGGCCCGTTTATTGCCAATTCCATGGACATTCCACATTATGACCTTATCCATCCATCACATATCCAGTATTCATGACCTTTCTCTTTAACCTTCGAAGTCTTGATCCACAGTCCCCTTTGGCATATAGAATTCTTTATCTTCTTATATACTTCATTGCTCTCTTCTTTTCTATCATTATTAGCCTTTCCTTAGTCCCTTGTATAGTCTTGTCCTGATTCCATTTGCTCCACTCTGAACCTTCACCCTAAACATCATCCTGGCTCTGCTCCTGTTCTTCTCCCTGATTAGCTATCGGGTTGTCATCATCACTGTCCAAATTATCCTCAGTGTCATATTCCTTTCTGCTGACTGATGTATAGTAAGGTGAGAGATCAACCTCCAGGTTTGCTCTCTCCATCCCACAGAACCCACCGTCAACCAACATACTCTAGGCTAAGTTCGTTCCACACCTATGCTCTACACTTATATCATCCTTGCAAAATAGCTGAGTTCTAGAATTGTTGAACACATCAACATCATCCAGTTTGGTTTCCTCTCTATTGCCATCCTCCCCAAACACATCAGATCTTCTATTTCCATTCCCAGTAACTACTTCCCAGCAATGATCGTTTCTATGGACATCAGTCCTATTGTGAATAGAACCTGACCAGAACGCAGGGTATCGATTCTCATTCCCTCTAATATCCCTTAGTTCCCTTCAAAATACACTGCTAAACTCTCCTTCCCAGATCCCATCTGCTCATTTCCAAGAGAAACAGATCACATGCTACGCACCTGCAGACGGGCCGTCCCCTCAGAGTTAGTTTCCTCAAAGAAAGTATGAAACATATCTCCTTGAATCTCCTTTAACTGCATATTCTGATGGGGTTGGTTGTATGAAAGTATCCCATCTAATAGCTCTGCCTCACCATTGTTCAGACCCAGTTAATCTATACTCAACACAACTTGAAGAGGCCGCACACTAGCTGTGTATAAATAGTTCGTGTTAGGACTCAGAACTTCACCCCGCATCTGCTGACTACTCCATGTCTGATCCTCACATTGGTCCTCAGAGACCTGTCTATTTTCCTGGGGGATCAACACCAAACACACCTGATAGCCCTCCCTAAAACTACCTGATTGCATCTAACCTTGAACCCCTCTTGAAGAACTATCACTTGAGGATGCCAATATAAGCTGATTTGCTACCCTCTCCACCTCAAATCTATGAATTGCACTTGTGCATTGAGCGTCCCCGGCTACCCTATTCTCCATTTTGTCTTAATTGCCCCCATCCACAATACATTGCTGATCCCCACATGTGATTGCCCCCATATCTTCCTTAACATTATCCCTATCCTTATCCCCTAATGAATCATTGTGAATATCTGCCACTCCTTCAGAGACCTTACCACAAGTATCTACCGGAACCCTTTAAGGGCGATGAAAATGCCTGATAACCCACTCCCTAGTGCTCTCTTTAGTAGAATTAGAAATGGATGGAGAGCATCCATAGTTGAATAAAGGTTCCAATTTTGCTATTATAGGATAACTCTTCCCCAAAACCAACAATCCCAACACTTGGCTAAAGCTAACACCCGGACGAGGAAGAATCTTTGTTCTTGCAAAAGCCTGAAAATATCCAAATCTAGAATTAGAATCAATTTAAATAATCTTACCAAAAAGTCGGCCAGATCAATAAGGACCGATTCAATCCAGGCCTGCGCCAGAATCCTAAATAGCTGTATCCAAACTCTATCTCCCCCAATAACCTCTTCTTACGTCCACTACTCCACCAACTACAGCCCCATCTCCTGTGCAAATCACCATTATCATGAAAATCCTCCATTTCCCCTTTCCTCTTAAATATCAACAAAAATTTCATAGAAGACATCCTCTTAACCTCCACTACTGCTGCTCTAAATGAAGACGACCACAATCCATCTTGAATCTTGCGTATCGGGACATCCTGGTCCGCTGCCATACCCACCAAGGAAAACCTCAGCAATCACAGTCTATTTTCAACAGCCCTTGGGTCTGCAATGGCAAACTCCCTAAAGCTTCCAAACATAGTAGGGTTAGGCCCCTTTAATGGCTTAAAAATCACCTCCACATATGCACTATCTGGAGCCCCCTCCTCTGCTTGATTATGAGAGGGAGGATGGGATGCCTCAACTTCGTTCATCCCAGATCACTTTCTTGCCCAATCTGTATGCACCGAAGGAGGATGGGATGCCTCATTCATCCCAGATTGCCTTCTCACCCAATCTATGTGCACCACCCTTCCATCTATTCTTCTCTCACGAAGACAGTGAATAGTATTCAAAGCGTCCTGTTCCTAGAAAAATCGTATGCATGCAAAGCAACGAGACCGATTGAGGGTTCGATTCCATAGGATAAACAAAACAACAAGCTTGCCAAAATGCCCAAATATACGATGAAGACCGTCTGATGTTGTGTCGAAAGTTAGGTTAGCCGTAAAGACAGAGAACTTGGATCTAGAAGAATGCGATTTCCTAGGAGACACCCTCTCCCACCGACTCTTCCTTTGCCTTTCCTCCATCACCCCCTGTCTAATACATTAAACCATATGGATTGCATTGTGAACCATTGTCCAAATCTTTATTGTGAACCATTGTCCAAATCTTTCTCATGGCATGTTTGGATGTCCACCTGATTTTCCACTACAGGAAGATGTATGATTTTATCAGTTAGAATGTCAAAAGAATAAGAAGAAAAGGTTCTGCTCCTAAGTAAAAGCTCCATTGTTTCAATGCCTTCTAAGAATGATGAACTTGTGATTTTGTTATTAAGCATCTGCTGAATTGGGTGTTTAGGGCTTGGTTGGATGGTAAGTTACTTTATATAAGCTAATTATACCTCGTGTAGCATGTCTTGCTTTCTAATTATTAGATAAATATGTTCATTACCCCAAAAGTAGAAAAGTATGTTTGGTTTCTAATATCATGTAAATATTTATGCCTCAATTTGTTTGGTCCACCCTTCATATCTAAGGTCCATCGTGTGGGGCTAACGTACCTTTGATGTGGTCTATTCATTATGTTGAGCCCATCTTAGCCCTATCTTCAATGTGAACTACCCATTGTGTGAGGCCTACCCTTCATGTGAACAATCCACCTTCTAGGCCCACCTTTGATGTCTATCTATCATGCAGGGCCCACCTTGGATATAGGTTGTCCATCATTTTAGACATTGGATGTGGGTCGTCCATTATGCAAGGCCCAACTTTGAAGTGGGCCATCTATTATGAGGGCCCACCTTGGATGTGGATCATTCATCATTAGGGTGACTGTTGATGGGAACCATACTCATGTGGGGTCCTCCTTGATTTGAATCATCTGTCATGTGGGGTCCATCATCAATATTATTGTCCATCACGTGGAGCCCACCTTTAATGTTTGATGTTGACCATCCATTCACTACGTGAAAAATGGAAAAAAAATGAGCTTTAGAGACGGCCGTAAACCATCTCTAAACTTTTAAACAGCCATTGACCGTCCTTAATATTGTCTTAAAAATTTAAACGCCGACAAATCATTTAAGACGGTTAAAAACCGTCATTAATTGTAGATAAAAGATGGCCATTGACCGTCTGGAATAAGAGATGGTCTCTGACTATCTTATATGCTGCCGTTTGAGATGATCAAAGATCGTCCATATTAGAGACGATCATTGGCCGTCTCTTACTGTTAATCCGAGACAGTCAAAGACCATCTCAATTAGAGACGGTCATTAGTCATCTTTTCCTATAATCTGAGACTGTAAAAAATAGTCTGTATTATGGACGGTCCTTAGCTGTCTACATTTGAAACTATCAAAGACCGTCTCTATTAGAGACAGTCTTTGACTGTCTCATATGTGGTCATTTGAGACGATCAAAGACCGTCCGTATTGGCTGTCTTTTATTATGGAAAAAATATATTTTTAAAAAAAGAAAACTAAATTTTGTATTTTGACAAGAAAAATTGAAAAGTTTGATAATAAAAGTGAGATTTTGATGATGTGTTGTATATCCTTGGTGCCCCTATGTTTCTACAACTCATTTTTGGGTCGGGTATAAAAAATTGTGTAGATTTAAATCTTAAGTGGACCACACCATTGGAAAGAATGATAATATAGTACCTCACCATTAAAAATTATAAAGAGCCCATCATAAGATTTTAGTAATGTTTATTTGCAATCCAACTTGTTGATAATGTAAAGAAGATCTAGATGAAGGTAAACCACAAAGATCAAATTGATCCAAAACTTTTGTGGCCTTCAAAAGGTTTTTAATAGTTATTCATCATTGTTTTGATTGGTATGACCCGCCTAAGATTATTGAGTTCTTATGATTTGAAATCACATTCTAAAATATGATGGAAAAATATATGAATGGTGTTGATATACATAAAATATATTAAGGTGGGCCCTACACAGTTAGAGTAACACCCATGAGGGCCCATTTAGCTAGGCGGATTAGAAGGGATTGGATGGTATTGGAAGGGATTGGAAGTTAAATCCTGGGATTGGCCGGGCATGCCAAACAGGCTGGGTGACCTGATCGCAGGATATAGCAATCCCATGGATCTTAAGACAATCCACTGACAACACCATCATTGCCTTTAAATCCCATCCAATCCACCCTAATATGTTCAAATTTTCCTATGACGTGTTTGGTTAGAGGGATTGGAAGGGATGGGAAGGTTTAATCCCGAGATTGGCTGAGCATGCCAAACAGACTCGATATAGCAATCCCGGGATATAGCAATTCAAGACAATCCACTGACAACACCATCATTATTCATTACCTTGAAATCCATGCCATCCACCCTAATACCATTCAATCCCTTCCAATCCACCCGGCCAAATGAGCCTTGAAGGAGTTACCTAAATAGTGAAATGGTACTATAAGGTCACCTCATGGGAACTTCCCATGAGGTTAATCTGTGTGCGCCCCACCATGATTAGGGCTGTTCACGAGTCAAGCTAGCTCGAAAAACTCGCTCGACTCAGCTCGGGTCAGCTCAGATTGACTTGACTTGAATGGACGATTTGGGCTGAGTCAAGCTAATTATTTAAAGCTCGAGTTGAGTTCGACCAGGGAGCATTTCAACTTGACTTGACTCGAAGCTCGAACTCAGCTCGACTCAGCTCGATTAATAAATATATTAAAGTTATGGGGAATGTGAAGAAAGTTGAAGTGGGATCTCTTTGCTTTCACCCCAACAGCGAAGAGTTTGATGTTAGTGTTGATGATCTCTTGAATCCAAAATTGTAAATTGTATGGAGCACTCACATGAATAGACATATCCTTCCTAAATATGTTGTGAGCTACAAGTCTTCAAATCATTTGCAAGGTAACAGAGGCAACGCTTTTGTCTGAGCAATAACAATACATGTGGATCCCACTTTTTTGTGGTCCCAAGTCTATTCAAAATCCTATCCATTGGAAAGTATGGCCTTGATGATGGGTAATTCAGAACATACAATTGAGGATGCTTGTGGCCCATGGTTCTTCTATCATAGGGCCTACACAGATGGATTTTCTGGACTGTTGAAAGATGGACTACACCCTGTTTTGGTTGCCAGGCCAAACCAAAAATGAATTTCACTAAGTGGAGAGTCATATAAAATGCATCTTTAAAATTTTTCTATTTAGCTTCTCTTCTGAATTAATGGAGGAGGATCAAGAACAAAATCCATTGCTCTCACACCCAACAAGCTCGAGCTCGACTCGAACTACTAGCTCGACTCGAACTCGACTCGACAGCTTTGGCAAACAAGCCAAGCTTCAATGTTGAGTCGAGGCCAAGCTCGAGCTCGAGCTCGAACTCAAGTATAGCATGGATAAGACAAGCCGAGCTTGGCCCACCTCAACTCGACTCGGCTCGATGCCCACCCCTAACCATGATGTATATAGAACATCAACACCATGCATTTGATGTGTCCCCTTCAAGTCCAAAAATCAGTCGTATACGAAAACTCAGGTGGGCCATAACATCTAAAACTATGTGAAGACATCCCTAAAATATATAAAAATATTTAATTGGTGGGGCCCACATGAGTTTTGGATGTGTATGAAACTTGGGCTAACTCCTCATCCAAGTGGGACACACATAATGAATGGGCTGGATCTATGAACCACATCTAGGTGGGCCCAATAAATGATTATGAATGTTTTAATAGTATGTGGTGTGGCCCACCCAAGTCAAGGATTGACTTTATTTTCAAGTTCGTGGCCCAAAGTCATGGTTTATCCACACCGTCAATCCATTTTTCCAGATCATTTTAGTGGTTGAGTCCATAATTAAAGCATATTTAAAGCTCAAGTGGACCATACCACATGAAACAGTGGGAATAATGATTTCCACCGTTGAAATCTTCCTATGGCCTACAGTGATTTTTATTTGTCATCCAACCTGTTCAATAGATCACAAATACATGGATGAAGGGAAAACTAAAATATCAACTTGATCCAAAACTTCAGTGGCCTCACAAAATTTTTCAATGGTAGACGTTCATTTTATACTGTTTCCTATGATGTGGTCCACTTCATATTTTTATAAGCTTCAATTTTTAGCTCATGTAATAAAATTATATGTTAAAATGGATGGATGGAGTGGATAAAATGAATAAATCATGGTGGGTCCCACAGGATTTACTCAGTACGCTTAGAAACAGATTGACTACCCCGACACCAGCCAATGGCTGGTGGTCAGTGCTCTATGGCCCCCACCATGATGTATGTGTTTCATCTATGCCATCCATATATTTTTATAGATAATTTTACAATATGAGACCAAAAATGAGATATATCCAAATCTGAAGTGGACCACATTACAGGAAACAATGTTGAATGAGCATCGACCATTAAAAACATTTTGGTAGCCACAAAAGTTTTGGATCAAGCTGATTTTTGTTTTTTCCCTTCATCTGGTCCTGTGTGACCAAATTAACAGATTGGATGTCAAATAAACAATACCGTGGGCCTTAGGAGGATTTTAATGGTGGATATCCAATCACTGTTGTTCTCATGTGGTGTGGACCACCTGAGATTTATATGCCTCTAATTTTTTACTTAAAGCTCTAAAATGATCTTTAAAAATGGATGAACGGAATGGATGAAACACATACATCATGGTAGGGCCCACATAGCACCGTCCATGACCACCCAAAATTGGGCACGCGCTCAAAACAGAGTCGCGCCCCCAATCCCTCTGCCCTCTCTCTCTCTCTCTCACCCCTACCCTGTACCCTCTCTCGCCGCCCTCCCTCTGCCCTCTCTCTCTCTCTCTCTCTCTCTCTCTCTCTCTCTCTCTCTCTCTCTCCCTCTCTTCCTCTCCATCTCCCTCTCCCTCTCCGCTCGCTCTCCCTCTCCGCTCGCTCTCGTATGGAGGTGGGAAATAGAGATAATGACGGCAACGATGGCAAAGGGCTAGTGGAGATGATAACAGCGGGAGGTGGTTTGGTGACGAGAAAGGGGTTAGGGATTTGGGGCTTGCAACGAGAAAAAGGGTTAGGGATTTGGGGCTTGCGATAAGAAAAGGGGTTAGGGATTTGGGGCTTGTGAGCAGGAGTGGTTTCTCTGGCAGGATTCCAACCAGCATTGGTAATCTATTAAATCTAAGGGTGCTGGATTTGAGTGGTCAAAATCTGTCTGGCGAGCCACCAATGGAGCTATCTGGGTTGCCAAATCTGCAGGTTCTCGAGCTAGCTGATAACTCATTTTCTGACAATGTCCCAGAAGGTTCAGCAGTTAGTTGAGCTTACAGGTCCTGAATCTGACATCTAATGCCTTCTCCGGCAGCATTCCAATGACATACGGGTTTCTCCAATCGTTGGCGATTCTCTCCCTATCAGGCAACAACATATCAGGCGGGATTCCAGCAGAGCTTGGTAACTGTTCCAATCTTGAAGTATTACAGCTTCACTCAAACCATTTAACTGGTCAGATTCCTACTCCATGAATCACCATTCCAAGTTGCCCTGATTTTTATCTCTTTTTTTAAAAAAAGAAAAATAAATAAATCTATTTTAATATTACTTTCATCCATGGTATACAACTATAGATCACTTCATGGAGCTTTGTTAAGACTCACACGTGGAATAAAACTCATGTACATGCCACTCATGTGCCACCATGGTGCGATAGATCTGAGATCCAAGCCATTCATTGGAATGGTGCTATTATGTTAATGCCCTAACCCAAGAATCTGGTTGACCCACCGGTCGGGTGGGAGACAATTTGCAAAACCAATGTACAGCTCTGAAAAGCTTGGTTGAAGTTTTCTAACCCGTCTTTCAGGGTGACAAATCTGGGTGATTAGCTAATATACTTTGGGTCAATAGTAGATCCTGTTAAATGGTCCACCCAGTTGTTAAATGGGTACCCTCTTGTTTTTCTTAGGAGTTGATAACTTCACCCACTATTCAAGCCTTTCTTATGCTATCTTCAGTGAATTCGCTGACATGATTTGGTGCCAATGTTCTCTGAATTTAATACACAAGAATGCTATTGTTAGTTGGATTAAGAAGAAAATAGGACCTGGTATTCACAATGTAACCATAACTGAGGACGCTGAAAAGATATTAACTGCTGAGAGTAAATTGGTCCTGGGATTCCTTGACTCATTGGTGGTACTTTCTTAAACCCTGGATTAGTAAGGCATAATTTTTAGAGGGTTGCACTTATAGTGCTATTAAGAGTGCAAGGATAAGTGATATGATTAATGGCAGATTGGCAGTGTTACTCAACGAACTTGTAGAGTTTACTTGATCAAGACTCTGGTCACATTGGGTAATTTAGTTGTTTTCTTTAACTAAGAATAGTTGGAAATGATCATGTTCTTGAAAGTCTTGATTGTGTACTTGACAAAGAGTTTGATCGAATATATGAACAAGTTTTGTTCCTTGAGTCAATTTGAGTTATTATATTTTAAACCTTGATTTATAGGTTAACACCCTAGAACACTTTAGTTTCTTTTCTTCTTTCTTTTTTCTTTGACTGTTGTTCCATGCTTTCAATTTTTGTGGGAGCTTAGAATAAAGTGGCTTGTCCGCTCTTTTACTTGCCATTGTGCTCCCACAGGAATTTGACATGTGGCACCCCAGTGCTGTAATCCAGACCATTCAATTTGTATGGCTAAGTGAATTTGTGTAAACATGGAAAGTAGTGTCTATTTTAACACCTATGAAGCTAAGATGTTCCCTTGAACAACCAAAGCTTGTCAACTAACATAAAGATATCTGTAACTTGATTATTTGAATGAATAAATTTAGTGATGATTCTCCAGGGATAACCTTCTCTTCTGATTAATCAATAATGGTTCTTGCTTATATGTGCATTTGGGAGGAGCACACTAGAAATACTTGCTGAATTGAAGGTTAAATAATGGTTGGAAGTAGCATGTTGTCAAGTTAGGTGACAAAAGTTGAGATGGTATGAGAGTAGGCATATTTCAAGAATGTACAGGCATTACATGTCCTCTAACAGTTGTATGCTATTTTTTCTTTTTCTTTTTGTTATTTAAAAATGATTGTTTTTGTTTTGCAGGAAGATTTATTAAAAATGATTGTTTCTGTTTTGCAGGAAGATTTATGGCAAGCTGCATTTTTGATTAGCACAAAGGTTTGTTTCAATTCTTTTTTCTTCTTCAATTAGTACATCTGCTTTTCAATGTTATATCAAACATTGCTAGAGTAGTTTATGTCAATGGAGTGAGCAGTAAACTATTCAATTCATGCCAGACATACTACCACAACTTAGACTTTACATGGTTTCTAGTTGTTTCCTTAAAAAGCTGTATATAATTTTGTATCTTTTGAGTTTAGATCCATATTTTACACTCGGATTGATACATAATGGCTTCTGTAATATGTCTTTTATCTTCATTATTTATTTTTTATATTTGGCTTTGGATGGTGCTATTATAAGAAGCTGATACAAATCATGTGCATTCATATGCTTTATATCAAAATTGAAATATTTTTGGATTACTAGTTTTTCCTATTATTTACTCATGTTCTTGTTTTTCTGTTATTGTGGCTCAATTGGTTTTCTCAAAAAATGGTGAAGGAAAAGTGATATGCATCCCTGTTGTGGTGGCTATATGTTCACTCATTGGTGTTATCTTTTGTATTACATCTCTCAAACTAATATAAGGCATCTTAAATTGATTGTCAAATTCACATGCTAAATCAAATGATTAAGTTTGAAAATTGATTTGGCTAGATGGTTCGGTTCATGCTTAAGTGCTGAACTGCAACTGAATTTTCTGTATTCATTCGTTTATAACTTGGACTCAAACAATTGCATGGGTGCTAGGTGTGGATGCAATGATGTGTGCTTTGGTATGACACTACTAAAGGCGTATGAATAACTAGTAAAGTAAGCAATTTATGTAGTTTTTCCTTCTTTTAAAAAGTAATTGATTTGTGTCCAACACAAGCATTTGATAACCTTTTTAAGAATGTAGAGTTGGCAGTCTTTAGTCACGAATCGCTTGTTATCTAGTTGAATCATGCAATACACATTACTCATTCATCCTTTGATGTGCCAATGACGAACTATAAGAGACGAGCTTTATCCTCCTTGCTGAAACCTTGGACTACCTCCCAAAACCATAAGATAACAGAAGATACAGCAGTGTAGCCAAAATACTCAGTGTTCGCCCTCATATCATCCACTGCAAGGCGGTCAAACATTGAAATATGTATGAAACTACATATCATACCACAACATTAATGAGGTTCTTTTCATCTCTCATACTTGATTCATGAAAATAGGCTATGAGGATTTCAGTTATTGTCTGCATAGTTGCATGGCTATGACGATTTTGGTGTAGTGTATTTAAGGATTTTGTGCCTTGTGAAGTTTTTTCACACAAACTTCTTTTCTGACTATCCTTTGTTTATTGTAATTAAGGAGTATCTAAGTAATCCTGTGCAAGTAAAGGTGGGAAAAGTAAGTAGCCATACAACAAACGTATCTCGGATTTTGGAGAAGGTTACTGAAAGTGAGAAGGTTAGCTTATTTAGAAACTTATGTGAAAAGTAACATAAGCTTGAAATTTTATTTTTTGAATTAGTGCTTGAATATTGATAATTGTATTTGTAAGTTAGATGATTAGTTGCTCGTTTGATGATGATGAATGTTTTAATTTCTTGGATGGATAATGAATGTATTTGTGAATGTAAATGAAAATAAATAACTTAATATATATATATATATATATATATATATATATATATATATATATGTTATCAATGGAGGATACCTTGTTTAGTGGGACATGAAATTCTTGTAGCTTATGGTATGGTGCCCCAATGTTGGTTGTAGTTTACTAGTATGTAGTAGATAATACTAGTTTCAATAGTAAATAATACTAGAGAATACCTAAACTCGATCCGAACCCGAAACCGAACCTGATTCCCTAAACCTAGACCTAAACCTAAACCTAAACCTAAACCTAAACCTAAACCTTAACCTAAACATATAACCTAACCTAAACCTATACTTATAACTTAAACCTATTCTAAAATTCCAAAACCTATAACTATAACCTAAACCTTAACCAAAAACCTATAACCTATAACCTAAACCTATAACCTAAACTCAATTCCCTAAACCTTAACTTACACCCTAACCTAAACCTATACTTATAACCTAAACCTATTCTCAAATCCCAAAACCTATAACCTAAACCTAAACCTTAACCTAAACCTATAACCTTAACCTAAACCAAAATCTAAGACCTAAACTTTAACCTATAACCTATAACCTGAACTTATAACCTATAACCTAACCTTAACCTTAACCTAAACCTAAAACCTTAACCTAAAACCTAAACCTAAACCTAAAACCTAAAACCTACACCTAAACCTATAACTTAAATGTATTCTCAAATCCTTAAACCTAGCCTACACCTAATCCTAATCTCAACTCCCTAACCTAAACCTAAACCTAAACTTGAAAACCCAAACCTAAACCCGATCCCGAACCCGATTTCCTAAACCTAAACCTTAACCTATTCTCAATTCCCTAAAGCTATAATCTATAACCTAAACCTAAACCTAAAACTATAACCTTAACCTAGACCAAAACTTAGGACCTAAACCTTAACCTATAACCTATAACCTGAACTTATAACCTATAACCTAACCTTAACCTTAACCTCAACTTAAAACCTTAACCTATAACCTAAAACCTTATCCTAAACCTAAAACCTAAATGTATTCTCAAATCCCTAAACCCAGACCTACACCTAATCCTAATCTCAACTCCCTAATCTAAAAAGGGTATTGCTATTACCTATTTCCTTTTCATAGGACATAATATTTTATCCGTTTAAGGGTCTGGATGGTTATTCAATTCAAACTAAATTGATCTTCATAGGACCTCTTGCTAGTGGCTATTCTTTGGTGTGTGTGGGTGGAAAGGAATAACTGCTGCTTCGGAAATGTTTGTAGGGTTAACTTATGTTTGATGGATTGCTTGCCTTAATGGCTATTGTAATTTTCTTTTTCTGGTTGTTTCTATTATATTTCTTTTCCTTCTTTGTTTGTTTGTTTGTTTGTTTATTTTTCCGTTTCTTTAATTTTGGCCTCTTGGCCTTGAATAAATCAGTATCTTAAATTGATGGAAGATCTGGATATTTCACCATTTCCTTTATTTCATTAGTTTTTTCTAAATCATAATGCTGCTTTCGTCGGGTTTGATGTAGAAATCGTCGCCAACTTCACAGAAAGACAAATAACATCAGTGGCCACAGATTGCAACCTGGATTTAAATAAGGTTCGAGGTGCTGCCAACAATGCTAACAGAATCCTCCAGGTCAGATTGTTAATTGGACCTGATTTTATTTAAATGATCTTGATAATCTATTTTATTTAAATGAGCAGACCCAGATGTGCGTCGGAGTTATCCAAATGTTGAGCGGGGGTCCTTGGAAGGTAGAAACCCCTGTTATGACCATGAAGCTGTCCATTTTCTATGGACAACATTGGAGGGGCCTGACCATTTGGACAGGTCGTGTTTATGTATTTGTTCGAAATTAATGGAGCAGACCAGGATGTGCGTCGGAGCTATCCGGATGAGCGGGGGTCCCTGGAAGGTGGGAACCGCTATTATGACCATGATGAAGTTATCCATTTTCTATAGACAACATTGGAGGGGCCTAACCATTTGGACAAGCCGTGTTTATGTATTTGCTCAAAATTAATGGAGCAGACTCGGATGTGCGTCGGAGCTATCCGGATGAGCAGGGGTCCCTGGAAGATGGGAACTGCTGTTATGACCATGATGAAGCTGTCCATTTTCTATGGATATCATTGGAGGGGCCTGGCCATTTGGACAGGCCATGTTTATATCTGTATTTGCAGGGACCACACCCTTAACCTAAACCATACCCTAAACCTATAACGTAAACCTATTCTCAATTCCCTAAAGCTATAACCTATAACCTATAACTTAAACGTATTTTTAAATTCCAAAAGCTATACTTATAACCTAAACCTAAACCTAAACCTTAACATATAACCTAAACATATACTTCTAACCTTAACCTAAACTTATAACCTTAACCTAAACTTACTCTCAAATCCCAAAATCTGTACTTATAACCTAAACCTAAACCTTAACCTAAACCTAAACCAAAACCTATGACCTAAAACCTTAACCTATAACCTAACCCAAACCTATACTTATAACCTAAAACTATTCTCAAATCCTAAAACCTATAACCTAAACCTAACCTTTTCCTAAACCTATAACCTACACTTATATCCTAAATCTAAATCTATAACCTAAACCCAACCTAAACCTAAACTTATAACCTAAACTTATTCTCAAATCTCAAAACCTATAAGCTAAACCTAAACTTATAGCTTATAACCTATAACCTAAACCAAAACCAAAATGTATAACCTAAACCCGAACCCATTCTCAAATCCTAAAACCTATAACCTAAACCTAAACCTTAACCTATAACCTAAACCAAAACCAAAACCTATAACCTAAACCCGAACCGAAATCCAAACCCAAACCTGAACCCAAATTCCTAAACCTTAACCTAAACATATAACCTATAACCTATAACTTAAGCCTATACCTAAACCTAAAACCTTACTTATAACCAAACTATTCTCAAATCCTTAAACCTTAATTATAACCTAACATAAACCTATACTTATAACTTAAAACTATTTCCAAATGCCAAAACCTATAACCTTAACCTAACCTTTCCCTAAACCTATAACCTAAACTCAATTCCCTAAACCTAAACCTATAACCTTAACTCAAATTCGTAAACCTATAACCCAACCTAAACCTATACTTATAACCTAAAACTAGTCTCAAATCCTAAAACCTATAACCTAAACCCGAATCCAAACCCGAACCCGAACCCGAATTCCTAAACCTTAACCTAAACATATAACCTATACCTATAACCTAAGCCTATAACTTAAACCTATAACCTAATCCTAAACCTATAACCTAAACTCAAATCCCTAAACCTTAACTTAAACTTAAAACCTAAACTTAAACCTATAACCTTAACCTAAATCCGTAAACCTTAACCTATAACCCAACCTAAACCTATACTTATAACCTAAAACTATTCTCAAATCCCAAAACCTATTACCTAAACCCGAATCCAAAACCGAACCCGAACTCGAATTCTTAAACCTTAACCTATAACCTAAGCCTAAACCTAAACCTAAAACCAAAAGCTAAACCTACACATATAAATTAAACCTAAACTCAAATCCCTAAACCTACAACCTAAACCTAAACATATTCTCAAATCCCAAAACCTCAAACCTAAACCTAAACCTTAACCTCTAACCTAAACCTATAACCTAAACTCATAACTAAACCTTAACCTATAACCTAACCTAAACCTAAACCTAAACCTATAACCTTAACCTAAACATAAAACCTAAACCTAAACCTAAACCCATTCTTATAACCTAAACCTATTCTCAAATCCCAAAACCTATAACCTAAACCTAAACCTTAACCTAAAACTAAACTTATAACCTAAACCTAAAACCTAAACCTAAACCTATAACCTAAACCTAAACCTAAAACCCAAACGTAAACCCAATCTCGAACCCGAACCCGATTTCTTAAACCTAAACCTTAACTTATTCTCAATTTTCTAAACTTATAGCTTATAACATAAACCTAAACCTAAACCTTAACCTTAATATAAACCTATAACCTATATAACCTAAACCTAAAACCTAAATATACTCTCAAATCCCTAAACCTAAACCTACACCTAATCCTAATCTCAACTCCCTAACCTATACCTAAACCTAAACTTAAAAACTCAAACCTAAACCCAATCTCGAACCTGAACCCATTTTCCTAAACCTAAACCTTAACCTTTTCTCAATTCCCTAAACCTATAGCTTATAACCTAAACCTAAACCTAAACCTAAACTTATAACCTTAACCCAAACCAAAACCTATGACCTAAAACCTTAACCTATAACCTATAACCTTAACTTATAACCTATAACCTAACCTTAACCTAAACCTAAAACTAAACCTAAAACCTAAACCTAAAACCTAAATGTATTCTTAAATCCTTAACCTAAACCTACACCTAATCCTAATCTCAACTCCCTAACCTAAACCTAAACCTAAACTTGAAAACCCAAACCTAAACCCGATCTCGGACCCGAACCCGATTTCCTAAACCTAAACCTTAACCTATTCTCAATTCTCTAAACTTTAACCTATTCTCAATTCCCTAAACCTTAACCTATAACCTAACCTAAACCTATAACCTGCACTTATAACCTAAACCTAAGCTTAAAACTTAAACCTAAACCTAAAACAGAAATGTATTCTCAAATCCTTAAACCTAAACCTACACCTGATCCTAATCTCAACTCCTTAACCTAAACTTAAACCTAAACTTGAAAACCCAAACTTAAATGTTTACTCCCCAAGTGCAGGGTTGTGATGTAGTAATAACTCGGTAAGACCGAGGTCGAATCCCAAGGGACTGAAACTTGCACGCTATCTGAAACTAACTAGAACTAAAACTAGAATGAGATGAAATCTAATTTGATTTGTAATTTGAAGAATAATTATGAAATATTAATCTAAAAATTAAGAGAAATCAAAGAAGAGAAACTAGGGATTCAGAGGATCCACTTGTAGAGATCAGGGAGATCTTATGCCTGTTCAAAAATTATGAAAATTAACCAAACTATCATTGATATAGTTTTCAAGGGATGAAAGGTATATGAATTAGAATGGATTCCATCACCAAACCATGCCCAGGAGATAAAGCAAACAATAGAATTAAACTAATTACCAACCAATCAACATGCCATAAAGGTTAGGAAGGGTACCG
This sequence comes from Magnolia kwangsiensis, assembly GCA_037074715.1. Classification (NCBI taxonomy): domain Eukaryota; kingdom Viridiplantae; phylum Streptophyta; class Magnoliopsida; order Magnoliales; family Magnoliaceae; genus Magnolia; species Magnolia kwangsiensis. Next base: position 183,973,994 of record CM073572.1, on the reverse strand, counting down.
ACATCCGACCATGCCCAGGAGACTATGGTGAATAATAGGGCTTCCTAACATCATAAACATAAAAGAATAGGAATATGCTCAAAGCCATAGCAGACCCATTGTAATTTTAGTCACAACAGACCATTAAAAACTAAAAAAATTCCCTTTAATAAAACTATAATCAACATCAGATCAGTCTTAAACAAAAGGCACAAGCAACAAAACCCCCATCACGCTACAAGCTTCACCTCTTAGCCCTAGCTAAGAGGTTTAGCCCACCATGATGGCCTAGATCTCATAAAATTAAAAAGAAAAAAAAAAGAAAAAGTAAAAGAAAAGAACAAAAAAATACAAACTCTCCCTGTTTCTCTCTCTACCTCTGATCCACGTCCAAACCGAGCCTTCCAAGTCCTCCCTAAAGATCCCCTGGATGCTCTCTCCACGTCTCATTTTATAGCGGCTGAGAGTTGGTTTGGATGCGAGAGAAAGCAGGTCAGTCGCCGACCCTGTTTACGCAACAACAGTCCTGCGTGCACAAGAAGATGTAACCAGCTTGCGTTTGGAGGCGTTTTGGAACGGATGGCCATCCCACCTTCGTTTTGGCCTTCTTGGTTGAGGTAAAGACCCACTTTTCATGAGTTTGGACGATTGGATCACTGATTCGACGATGAGTGCGAGCACACAGCGGGCCACGGGAGTCGATTTCACGGACGCAGAGCTGCTCACGACTCTTGCGCTGTGCTGACGGTGGGCTCATTTCTTGGTATCAGTTGAAAACTCAACTCCGACCATTGGGTTCTACTCGAAATTTCGGTTGGAAAAGGGTATTTTTAGCCATCCCTTGATGCGGCCCACGGAATCTGTAAAGCCACCGTTCATCTTCCGTTTGAACGGCTGGAATCCCATCCTTTTTATTTCTTCAAATTTTGTCAGCTAGGCATGGGTTGTGGCTGCCCCAGGAAACGAATGGACGGTTTGGATTGTCCGTTTCGACAATGTATGGGGCCCACAACTGCGAACCGAGCATCCGTTTCACGGTCTTTGTTTAAAGAAAATGGAAATTTCTGTTTTTGCTAAAATCGGTCGGTCAAACCGACTTTGACTGAGCTAGGTGGTCTCGTGCACGTGGAGTGCATTGTACACGATGCACTGACGTTGTTAGTGGAGTCCCGTTCCACTGTTTAGGAGAAATCTACACTGTCCATCCTCTTTCTCATGTTATTTAAGCCGTCAAAGACAATTTTGAAGCATATCCACATAACATGTGGGCCCCACTTAATGAATTAAGGGGCTGATCTGTCCGTTGGCCCACTTCCCGAGATCTTCAATAGCTAAAATTTAATATTTACGGTTAATTTATGGCCCACATCCCATGTATAAAGTCTCGTGTCAATTGGATGGCGGTAACCCTGTGATCTTGCATTTTGGACCAGTTTCAGACCATTTTCAACGTGAACGACTTGATTTTCTCGGATCCCTGGCATGTAAATTTGTTAATCTTGGTCCTCTGGAGTCCGTCCCTTATCTTGGTGTATTCAGACCGTCAAATCCACGCTTTTAGTACCCTTTTTCAGTCCAAGCTCCTAAATACATCTTGCATCAAAAACACGATTAAAGCAGGGCGTTAAACGATATCATGCTCTTAAATCTAGGTAATAACTGGGGTCTAGTATGTAATATTTGACCCTCAACACAACCTCCAACCAGTATCTTGCTAGTCTCGAGCAAGGTATGCAAAAAATAAGTTGAGACCTACAGGAGAATTTCTCGAGTGATTTTGAAAAACTATCCACATCCTAGAATTCTAAGGTTCATGAATGTTGGGCCTTACTTTCTCTTGGAATCAAGCGCACGATAAATTCCATAATTAGGTTCAAAATATTAATCCATCAATTAGAAGAATTTTAAAAAGTGAGTTTCATGGGTGTATAGTGTAACATCAACTTATCATCATTAACATTCACTTCTCTAATTTAGGATATCATTGGTAACCAGCAAAGAAATTCATGACAACCAGCTTAAACCAAATCTTGCTTCACAGATCGTCTTTTCATTCCTTCAGCTTTTGATTTTTCCAATAAAAGTAATGCCAAGAAGGGTAATCAAATCCTTACCTACAGGGAACAAACCTATGATGAAGATTCTATACCCAACCCTTTTCACATATCATCCATGAGGAATTAAATCCACACCTATAGGGAGCAAACCTATGGTGAAGATTATTCGCCCAACCCCATACAAAGGTTTTTTTTTTTTTTTCAATTGATCATGATAGGCAAATTTTCGAGCCGGTTCCTTACATGCTTAGTGATTACCAAGTTATCCTTCAATATTAAACTGAAACCTTAATGTGAAAGTGAGATGTGACATGTGAAATCATGACTTAATCAATGTTTACAACTTCTAATTCTGGATTAACAAGTCAACTTAACTGTGAAATCTAACCGATACTGAATCCAAGAGTCCTAAATTACCAACATCACTTGTCTTGTAATTCTAAGTTAAGGATATCCGTCAAAATCACTTTAAATTCACAAGAAATTCCAGAAAAATTTAAAAATTTTCACAATTTTTGCTCAAGACCAAGAAAATGTTGATTAGGTGAAAACACTGATTAGGTAACCTAATCTCCCTAACCCCCAACCAAAAATCTACATTGTCCTTAATGTAAAAGAAATGAGTATGCAATGCACATGAAATAACGAAAGTAAATGAGAAGTGATGGGAAGATAGTACCTGAATAACGAATCAAGAGAGTTTTCAAAAATATCTACGTAAGAGCGAGTTAGCACAAGAGAGAATCCAACAGAAGTAAAAAAAAAATAACAAAAATAAAATCATACCTATACCACTTTCACAGGTGCTGTCGATTGCATTTACCATATGCAACAAGCCTTTAAACCCCTAGGTTACCCCTAGTGGACGAGTTATAGTCTCGTGAGGGTTTGCAGAAATGTTACCCACAAACATTGAATCGATCATGCCGCAAGGTTCTCCTTCAGGCCAATATCTTGATAAGTTTCTCAGTAAGTTCCTCAATAGGATCATCCAAAAGCCCTTTTTGTGATAGGCTTGGGTGCCCTGGAGCATGTCTTTCTAGAGAGACTTATGTACCTCATAAGAAATCTTTCATTGAATTGCTTGAGATATCCATAATATATACGATTCACCTATGACAGAAGAAGTTTCAACGTTAGTATCGCATGATGAATCAGAGACTACAAATAAATAAAGTTTAGAAAACTTCCTAAGAAGTGATGTAGTCTCAATACATTCCGAAACTCCAAACTTCGGTTCAATTTTCACCTCCTCTTCCTTTACTGATAGATGTTTAGGATCAGGGGAAGAGAGGGTTTTAGAATAAGGGGTCTCTCGGTCAATGATGACTACCGAGATGTTATCTCGCAAGGCATCTGCTTTGTCTGTTAACATGGGATCGTTTGAAACTACAAAGTGTGCCAAACAATCCCAAGAGTTAGGAAGTTCAGTTGAGTGTGACTTATTATGGCTTGTGATGATCTACGCAAAGAATCCATCGTCCTTGAAAGTGGATGGAGGTACGCTCTCTTGCTCTAGTCCTGCACAAACAGATTGAAAATCAGTGAGGCATTGATGTGATCACTCTGTTCATTGAAATTACTCAATTGAGGTGTTGAATTGTCAAACGTGTGTAACTCAGATGATGGCCTCAATCAAGTGGTTTCAAATTCCAGGGTCATAGTGAGCAACTTGTCCTTCTCTTGAATCACATCATCATTTGATTCAGAGGAGTGGTCCAAACATGTTTCACAAGAGTTAGAAGGGTCGGTTGTAAGGGGCTCCTTCTCCACCTTTAAATCAGACATATTAGGTGAGGAGAGTGGCTCATTATGACTAACCACTTCGTGTATATCTTGATCATTGACCTGGACCACACTTGAAATGGATTCCAGGGGAACTGTGGCTACACATTCAAGATCATCATCCCAATACGCATCATCATCTAGTTCCGTGCAGTGCACAGTTGGGATGGGATCGCCTTCCTCACATTCTATTCCTAAATTCAATTAAAGTTTGAATAAACTAACCTCCTCATCATTGAAATCATGTGTGTCATGTAAGGAAGGTGTGTCATCATCAATGTATTTAAAAGACACCCATGTATCTTCACCATTCTTTCGAACAGTCATCGAGATTGACTCATCGAAAAATTGAACCACATGCTCATTAATGGAATCCAACTCCTCATTCCAAATTCCAGATTCTTTCAAAAGTGAATGTTGATCACTTTTCTTGCATCGTATTTCTGGATTGAGTTGTGGTTGAGATGAGTAAGCCTCCTCTATCTTTTCAAGGCACGAATTGAGTGTTTCCATTATTTCTTGAATTTTCTTAAGACAGGCCATGTCAAGCTGATATGAATCCTCTTAGATCATTTCTGGTTGGATTTCAAAGGTAGGGGATCCAAGAGAATAATCATTATAACATGTTGTTGGTTCATTTCCTCAATTTTGATGTTTTCACTGATTGTAGTCATACAGATCATAGGTGGGAGAATCTGATGGTTGGTAATACTTATTATCACTCATGATATAATCACGTATTGTTTTCTTATTATCAGCTGGGTGATAATAATTCTCACAACCATAGTTGTGATAATCCCAACACTCACGTACTGTTTTGTTAATCCGTGGGGTGTAATTGTTCTCCTGTATATAATCATGTAAAGACTTCTTAGCCGGTGGATCTTTATATTCTGATCGGTTCTTAATGATAGTTTCAGAAAAGTTTTGAGACATAAGTTGATTTATCTCATCATTATCCCAAAATAGGTTATTCTTCTCAGCATACTGGCGTTGCCACTCGTGCATATACATGATGAAACCCTTAACTTGAATTTAATCCTATGAAAAATAAAAGAAAAGGTCTTACAGAAAAGTGAAAAGTAAGAGGAGAAGAAGTTAGAAAGAATGTACCAAATGAGCAGTTCCTATGTTGAGATCTTGAAAAAGAAAAAAAAAAAAATTAGTTTCTAAAAATAGAAAACTTAAAGTTAGAAAGTTCTAAATTAGAAATCCTAAGATAAAAAATAATGTTAGTTTCTAAAAAGGAAAAAATTTTAAATTTCTAAAACTAAAAGCCTTATTCTAAAAATAAAAAAAGCAAAGAAATTAGAAAGGGATTACCAAATTAGAACTTATGTCAAGATCCTACAAAACAGAAAAAAATTTTAGTTTCTAAAAATAGAAAAAGAATTCTAACTTAAAATTAGAAAATCCTAATCTTAAAGTAATCTTAAAACTAGTTAATCTCAGACAAACGTAGCCATCAGTCCCCGGCAATAACACCAAAAACTTGTTCACTCCCCAAGTGCAGAGTTGTGATGTAGTAATAACTCGGTAAGACCGAGGTCGAATCCCAAGGGACTGAAACTTGCACGCTATCTGAAACTAACTAGAACTAGAAATAGAATGAGATGAAATCTAATTTGATTTGTAATTTGAAGAATAATTATGAAATATTATCTAAAAATTAAGAGAAATCAGAGAAGAGAAACTAGGGATTCAGAGGATCCACTTGTAGAGATCAGGGAGATCTTATGCCTGTTCAAAAATTATGAAAATTAACCGAACTGTCATTGATATAGTTTTCAAGGGATGAAAGGTATATGAATTAGAATGGATTCCATCACCAAATCATGCCCAGGAGATAAAGCAAACAACAGAATTAAACTAATTACTAACCAATCAACATGCCATAAAGGTTAGGAAGGGTACCGACATCCGACCATACCCAGGAGACGATGGTGAACAACAGGGCTTCCTGACATCATAAACATAAAAGAATAGGAATTTGCTCAAAGCCATTACAAATCCATTATAATTTTAGTCACAACAGACCATTAAAAACTAGAAACATTCCCTTTAATCAAACTATAATCAACATTAGATCAGTCTTAAACAAAAGGCACAAGCAACAAAACTCCCATCACGCTACAAGCTTCACCTCTTAGCCCTAGTTAAGAGGTTTAACCCACCATGATGGCCTAGATCTCATAAAATTAAAAAGAAAAAAAAGTAAAAGTAAAAGAAAAGAATAAAAAAATACAAACTCTCCCTGTCTCTCTCTCTCCCTCTGATCCACGTCCAAACCGAGCCTTCCAAGTCCTCCCTAAAGATCCCCTGGATGCTCTCTCCACGTCTCATTTTATAGTGGCTGAGAGTTGGTTTGGATGCGAGAGAAAGCAGGTCAGTCGCCGACCCTGTTTACGTAGCAACAGTCCTGCGTGCGCAAGAAGACATAACCAGCTTGTGTTTGGAGGTGTGGGTTGTGGCTGCCCCAGGATATGAATGGACGGTTTGGATTGTCCGTTTCGACAATGTCTGGGGCCCACAACTGTGAACCGAGCATCCGTTTCACGGTCTCTGTTTAAAGAAAACGGAAATTTCTATTTTTGCTGAAATTGGTCGGTCAAACCGACTTTGACCGAGCCAGGTGGTCTCGTGCACGTGGAGTGCATTGTACACGATGCACTAACGTTGTCAGTGGAGTCCCGTTCCACTGTTTAGGAGAAATCTACACCGTCCATCCTCTTTCTCATGTTATTTAAGCCGTCAAAGGCAATTTTGAAGCATATCCAGATAACATATGGGCCCCACTTAATGAATTAAGGGGTGATCTGTTTGTTGGCCTACTTCCTGAGATCTTCAATAGCTGAAATTTAATATTTACGGTTAATTTATGGTCCACATCCCATGTATGAAGTCTCGTGTCAATCGGATGGCGGTAACCCTGTGATCTTACATTTTGGACCAGTTTCGGGCCATTTTCAACGTGAACGACTTGATTTTCTCGGATCCCTAGCGTGTAAATTTTTTGATCTTGGTCCTTTGGAGTCCGTCCCTTGCCTTTGTGTATTCAGACTGTCAAATCCATGCTTTTAGTACCCTTTTCCAGTCCAAGCTCCTAAATACGTCTTGCATCAAAAACACGATTAAAGCAGGGCGTTAAACGATATCATGCTCGTAAATCTAAGCAATAACTAGGGTCTAGTATGCTATATTTGACCCTTAACACAAATCTCACTCCTGACCCCATACTTAATTTCTTAAACCTAAACCTTAACCTTTAACCTATTCTCAATTCCCTAAAGCTATAAGCTATATACTATAACCTATAGCCTAAACCTAAACCTTAACCTAAACTTAGAACCTAAACCTAAACCTTAACCTAAACCTAAACCAAAACCTATAACCTAAACCTTAACCTATAACCTATAACCTAAACTTATAGCCTATTACCTAACCTTAACCTAAACCTAAAACCTAAACCTAAACCTAAACCTATAACGTAAAACTTAAACCTAAACCTAAAACCCAAATGTATTCTCAAATTTCTAAACCTAGACCTTCACCTAATCCTAATCTCAACTCCCTAACCTAAACCTAAACCTAAACTTGAAAACCCAAACCTAAACCCGATCCCGAACCTGAACCCGATTACTTTAATAATGTAGCCCAATCACATGGCAACAAACAAAAATGTATCCCTTTTAACACATGCCCCTTTTTACAAAGCTTTAATTTTTGTTGTTGTTTCTATTAACTTGAATTAAAATACTTTTTTACATTATTTACTTGCATTAGTTTTATTTAAATGATTAGTTTTATTTTAAAAAAGTGCCCACTTTTTTAGAAGAAGTTTATGCAATTCTTCATGATTCTGAATTATAATGTTTTGTTGGTTGAATATTTTTTTATTAGATGAAAGACGCAAAAAGAAAATTGTTACTGATTTTTTTTCTTTTTTTATTTATAATGTTAAACTTACATGTATTTATGCGTGGATGAATGTAATGTGGATGAGATTGTGTGTTTGGATGGATGTAGTTTATGTTTGGGTGAATGTAGTTTATGTTCGGATGGATTTACGTAGTTTGGGTTTAGATGGATGTGAATGTGATATGAATGTGATGAAATATATTATATAATAGGTGTATATTAGGAAGAATACGATGAAATATATTGTAACGGGTGTATATTGACTGTCTCAAATTTGAAAATGTCCTTTTAAGGGTCATAAGAGACGGTTGGTAGTAGTCCTTTTTAAACCATTCTTTTAAAGGACAGTCCATGACCATCATTTGAAGGCTCATAAGAGAGACCATAGCAGTCCTTTTTAAGGACGGTCTATGACTGTCCTTTTAAAGGATGGTCTTTGAAGGCTCATAAGAGATGGTCCATGATAGTCCTTTTTAAGGACGGTCCATGACCGTCCTTTGAAGGCTCATAAGAGACAGTCCATGACAGTCCTTTTTAAAGACGGTCTATGACCATCCTTTGAAGGCTCATAAGAGACGGTCCATGATAGTCCTTTTTAAGGACGGTCCATGGCCGTCCTTCGAAGGCTCATAAGAGACGGTCTATGACCGTCCTTTTTTGTTAATACGAATGACGGTTTTCAACCATCCTATAAGTAGTACGACACGTCAAAATTTGACGGCTTATGTGACAGTCCATGACCGTCCTTTTTGGTCATTTGAGACGATTTTGGACCATCCTTTTTTCACTGTTTTGGCGTAGTGATTGTGTGGGCCCCCACCATCGATGGGGGTCATTTATCATGTTGGGAACACTTTCAATATCCACCACCCATCATGTGAGGCCCACCTTCGATATGAACCATCCATCTTGTGGGCCAAACCTTTGATGTGGCTCGTCCATCATGCGAGGCCCACTTTGGATGTAGGCCTTCATCATCAAGGACTGACCTTTCATGTTGACTATCCATTATGTGGGGCCCACCTTGATGTGGGTTATCCATCATGTGGGGCCCACCTTGATGTGGGTCATCCATTATGTGGGGTCCATCTTCAATGTCCACTGCCCATTTTGTGGAGCCCTCCTTTAATGTGGATTATCCATCATGTGGGCTCCACCAATGTGTGTAATCTATCATGTGGGGCTCACCTTGGCTAACTTTTGATTATGTGGGGCCTACCTTTATGTGGGCCCATCGTTATTGTTAATTGGCCATCATGTGGGGCTTACCTTTTGATATGTACCATCTATCGTGTGGGCACTACCTTTGATATGGACTATCCATGGGAGAGAGAGAGAGAGAGAGAGAGAGAGAGAGAGAGAGAGAGAGAGAGAGAGAGAGAGAGAGAGAGAGAGAGAGAGATGGCTAGAAACAACTCTAAAGTGTTTACTAACTTTTGAAAAAGTGCTTACCAAACTAATTCAAGCAAGTAATACTTTTTAGTGTCATAAGTAAAAAAAATTTTATTTAAAATTTTTTTTTTTAAAAAAACCAATTTATGAAAGTGTAGCTAAACAAGCCCTTAAAGGCCACAAAATGCTAAATCCTAAAATTAGAATCACCTAAACTAATGATTTAAATAAGGAATCTTAAAATACTAAATATAGGAGGGGTGCTAATGGGTTGAGTTGGGTCAAACTATGGTTGGCCCTAGTCCATCCTTAATTCCCTAAGCCATTGGTCATGATTGGGCTAAAAATGCCTCAGTTCTGTCCTTGACCCTATAAGGCTGGCTTTCTAAAGAAAAGATTTAAATCATCAAAAAATTCAAATGCTTTGGTAAAAGATCTTTTGGATGCATGCGACAACACTACTGAGACCTAACAACTATCTTTACACCACACGTTATTGTTAATGGGAACAAATCATAAGTTTCATTTAACCTTTCATTATTATTATTATTATTATTTTGTATAACAATGACCTGCTTGATGATTGATCAACTGGATTAATGGGCTCATAGCATCCCTTATCTGTTTGGTGCCCAAGATACTAAACCCTTCATCATTCATAGACTTCCAGCCTATCAGCCTTTGCAATTGCATCTACAAAATCCTTGCCAAGATTATCGCCTCCAGGCTCAATCTTGTGCTGCCTAAGATCATATCCCCTGAATAAGGGGTGTTCATTAGGGCCGAGCCATCTTGAAAAATATTGCTCTAGCCCAAGAGATCTTTAGGGAGATTAATAAAAAATTCTGAAGGGAGAACATTGCTCTCAAGTTAGATATGAAAAATGCTAATGATAGAGTGGATTGGAACTGCCTCAAGAAAATCTTTTTGTGGTTTGACTTTGACGATAGGTGGTTATGGATGGTGGAGAAATGTTGGAACAATAGATGGTTTTCTGTCCTGATTAACAGTGAAGCTCAAGGATTTTTCAAGTCCTCCAGAGGTCTATAGTTGGGTGAACTGTTCTTGTTGCGCAATATGCCAACAACGCACTGAACCGAGATCCAATCTCCGGTATCACCCACAAATAATAAATAGAAAGAAATATAAACTAGAAAAAGAATTAAAGCATTCCAAACAAACCACGAGACAAGCTATACGTGAAAAAATCCTAACAAGGGTAAAAAATCACTGATGTAAACTTTCACTATGAAGAAAAATGAAGATTACAAGGCAATATACTAACCTCTCCCTCAGAAGTACAGAGAAAACCCTTTGCCCACACCTTAGAATTATTTCTCATACCCTAGAAAAGTTCCAGGGACACCTATTTATAGTTTAGGCAACTTCCCTTTCACACATCTGTGAAAATTGACTCAAAAATTCGCAGTCCACAACAAATCTAGAAATGAATCTGCGTAACCTCGACTGGTCGAGCGGACCCTCGACCAGTTGAGCATGGGCCACAACTGGTCAAGTACCTTGAAACCCAAAACCTGGTACTTGTTGGACTTTGAGTCAAGCCAATTCTCAACTGGTCAAGTGGGCCACTCGACCAGTCGAGCGGACCCCAGATGTGGCTCCACATCTCAACAATCTCCAACTTGGAGATATACCACCATAAACCTTCGTCTTCTACATCCAGAGTGCACCACCTCCCCGTCTTCAAGCCTAAAAACTAATTAAAGCTGAACAGAGCTTCAGCTTCTCCCGTGTGATCGCTTTGGTTAGCATATCCACAGGATTCTCACTTATATGAATCTTCTCCAGAGAAATCGATCTATCTTCCAGTAACGAACGTATGAAGTGATATATGATGACAATATACTTGGTCATTGAATAAAAGGATAAATTCTTAGCCTAGTGTATTACACTCTGGTTGTCACTGTGCAGCTTACAATCTTCTTGTTTCTTACCCAATTCTTTAATGAAACCTTACATCCACACTATCTCCTTACACGCTTCTGTAGCCACAACATATTCTACTCCATCGTACTAATAGATACTATCTTCTGTAATTGAGAGACCCAACTGGCTGCAGTACTACCCAGAGAAAAAATATAACCTGTAGTGCTTCTTTTGTTGTCAATATTTTCTGCCAAATCTGAATCCACGTAGCCTTATAGCTTGATTTTCAATCCTTCATAACACAGCCATACATCCTTAATATCCACCAAGTATCTGAGGATCCACTTCACAGCTTCTTAATGTTCCTTCCCGGGATTGTTCATGAACCTGCTAACAAGTCTCACTGCTTGAGCAATGTCTAGCCTCGTGCTCACCATAACATACATAAGACTCCTAATAGCTGACGCGTATGAGACTTTAGCCATGTAGTCCCGTTCCTACTACATCTTTGCCCCTTACTCCTTAGATAGCTTGAAGTGGTTGGCTAATGGAGTGCTAACCGGCTTAACACCTCCCATATTGAATTGATTAAGTTCCTTGGCTATGTACTTTGCATGTGACAGAACTAATTTCTTACGGTTGGGTAGAGTGATAAGCTCCCATGTATGATTTGACTCAAGAGAGTCCATCTCATCATCCATGGCCTGCTCCCACTTAACCCGTGTATCTGACTGTAATGCCTCTTTAAAATAATCTGGTTCACCATTATCTGTCAGCAGCAGATAATGTAAGGAGGATGAGTATCAGGCTGTGGGTCTCCTCTCCCGAGTAGACTTTCTCACAACCGGTGTATGCAGCTCTGCCTCATAATGCTCCTGTGCATGATTATCCCGTGACTCTGCAACACCCGTGTCCATTAACTCTTTCAACTCTACGAATTCTTTCTCCTCGGGCTTATTTTCCTATACATTGTCCTTATGCATCACTTTTTCATTGAAGACTACATCCTTACTTCTAATGATTTTTCTATTTTATGCATCCTAAAACCTATAGCCAAAATCATGCTACCCTTAACCTATAAACGTGCACCTCCTGGACTTCGCATCTAGTTTATTTCTGTGCTCTACATCAATGTGAACATATGAAATACAACTGAACACTCTGAGATGTGTAAGGTTTACTTCTTTTTCAGTCCACATTTCTTCTGGTAGCCCACCATCCAATGGTACTGAGGGACTTCTATTGATGAGATATGTGGTAGTATTCATAGTTTCTGCTAAAAGGTCTTGGACAACCTTATATGTAACCTCATGCTCCTGGTGCGCTCAAGGATGGTCCTATTAATACGCTCAGCCACACCATTCTGCTGCGGTGTCCCTGGAATCATTTTTTGATGTTTGATTCCATTTGCTGCATAATACTTCTCAAATCTCTTATTATGGTATTCTCCCCCATTATTAGATCTAAGACATTTTACTATTTTATATGTCTCATTTTCTACCATTATTTTTCACTTCTTAAATACATCAAATAAATTAATTTATACTTTAAGAAATAAATTCACAGTTTTCTACTAGCATCATCAATAAAGGAAACAAAATAACGTGAACTATCAAGAGATGATACATATGTTGGTCACCACACATTAGTGTGCACAAGCTCAAACAAATGCATCTTTGGAGCACATCCTGTCTTCTTGAAACTTACCATCTTCTGCTTGCCATACACGCAGTCATCGTAGAATTTTAAGTCAATAGAATTCAGCCTTGGTAGCTTCCCTTTTGACAATAGCACTTTCATCCCCTTCTCACTCATATGTCCTAACCGATGATGTCATAACTGCTCACTCACTCCAGTTGATGTGACTACGAGTGAACTATACGATCTTGAAGTCACGTACAAAGTACCATCCTTCTTGCCTCGAGATATCACCACGACACCTTTTGTGATTTTTCAGGAATCACTGGTGAATGTCGTCACATAACCGGTATCGGCCAGCTACCCCACTGAGATCAAGTTTCGTTTTAAATTCAGTACATGTCTAATATCCTTCAATTTGAAAGTCATTTCGTCTTTCTGATTTATATGAACGTCTTCCTTTCCAACAATATTACATGGCTCATCATCACCCAGGTAAACTCTCCCAAAGTCACTTGATACATAATTACGCGGAACTTCCTTATATGAAGTGGCATGAAACGAAGCACCCGAGTTTATTACCCAAGACTCATTCCTTGCATTAAGAGACAAGATTCACGCCTCTGTGTCACTCTCCTCAGATAGATTCACTGAATCCTTCTCACCTTGAGAGCTTCCTTCTTATTTCTTGAGCGCCCTGCAATCACGTTTCATGTGCCTCTTCTTTCCGCAATGTCAACACTCGTCTTTATCTTTCAGCCCTTTAGATTTTTTTCTCAACTTAGAACATCCGTATTTATTGCCTCCTTTATTCAGTGATGTTCCTCTTCCTTCAATGTTTAGAGCATTTCCTGAATCCCTTGAAACTCCTGATGCCTTTCTTCTCGATTCTTCGTTGAGAATTAGACCGGCTACATCATTAAATTTTAGCTTTATCGACCTTGAAGAATTGCTCACAGCAATGACCAAACCATTTTAACTATCTAGCAGACTGGATAAGATCAATAATGCCCTGACCTCATCATCAAAAATAATGCCAACGGATTCCAACTAGCTCGTAACTGTATTGAACTCGTTTAGATGTTTAACCACGCTCCCACCATCTGACATCTTCATGTTGAATAGTTGTTTCATAAGTTGAACCTTATTAGACGCTGAGGGTTTTTCATATATGGTGGCTAGGGCTTCCATTAATTCTTTTATAGTTTTCATTTTGGATACGTTAAAGTTGACGCTATTAGACAAAGAGAGTCAGATCGTTCCTTAAGCTTTTCGATCCAGTAAAAATCATTCATCATCTGTCATCTTTTCTTGTTTATTCTCTTTTCCTCCTAAAGGAATATAGAAGTCATTCTAATACAGATAACCCTCCATCTGCATCTTCTAGAAGGAAAAGTTTGAACCATCAAAATTCTCAATTCCAGTCTTCCCTTCTTCCATTATCACTCCCAATAGAACTAAACCAATAGCTTTGATACCAGTTGTTACGTAGCACGCCAACAACGCAGTGAACCGAGATCCAATCTCCAGTCTTACCTACAAATGATAAACAGAAAGAAATATAAACTAGAAAAAGAATCAAAGTATTCCAAAAAAATTACAAGACAAGATATACGTGGAAAAACCCCAACAAGGGTAAAAAACCACGGATGCAAACTTCTACTATGAAAAAAAATGAAGATTACATGACAATATACTAACTTCTCTCTCGAAAGTACAAAGAAAACCTTTGCCCACACCTTAGAATTATTTCTCATACCCTAGAAAAGCCCTAGGGACACTTATTTATAGTTTAGGCAACTTTCCTTTCGCAGCTATGAAAAAACTGACTTAAAAATCCACAGTTCGCATCAAATCCGAAAATGAATTTGCGTAACCTCAATTGGTCGAGCAGGCTACTCGACTGGTCAAGCGGACCCTCGACTGGTCGAGCATGGGCCACGACCGGTCAAGTACCTTGAAACCCAAAACCTGATGCTTGCTGGACTTTGAGTTGAGCCAGTCCTCGACTGGTTGAGTGGGCCACTCAACCGGTCGAGCAGGGCACTCAATTAGTCGAGTGGTCCCGAGATGTGGGTCCACATCTCAACAGCTCCCCCCCCAACCTATTTATCTTGGCAGTTGATCTATTTAATAGGGGTTTCAAAGAATTGATCGGATGAGACCTCTGTCAGCCGTTCAAGTTGAAACTTGGAAGCCTGCCCATCTCGCACCTGCTATATGCTGATGACACCTTGCTTTTCCTAAATGGTAGTTGTACTTCCCTCATAGCTTTTAATTCCTTCCTGACAGCCTTCCAAATTGTATCAGGCCAAAAGGTAAACACCTTGAAAAGTTCATTCTTTTGCTCATCTAAACTTCCCCCAGGCAGGGTCAGATCCATTGCAAGTTCATTAGGTATTCTTGTAGCAGCGGTTGGTGCGCTCTACTTGGGAGTCCCAATTATCAGAGGAAGGGCTAGTAGAATTGCTTTGCAGTTCATGTTTGAGAAGATGGTGGCGAAAATTAATGGTTGGAATGTAAGGTGCCTATCTTAGGCTGGCTGGGCAGTGATGATCAACCATGTATTAGGTGGCATTCTGATACATACGATGGTAGCATTCCTTCTCCCTGCTCGCTTGGTTGTGGATATGGAAAAGTTATTCGCCAGTTTTTTCTGGGGTTGGGCTAATGGAAAACCAAAAATGTACTGGGTTAAATGGAAATCAGTTGCCTCTCCTTAAATGGAAGGAGGATTGGGTATCTAAAGTCTCAAATATGTAATGAAAGCTCTTCGTGTGAAAATGGACTAGGTTGTTGATTTTGGCAACGACAATAGCCTTTGGGCTTCTTTCATAAGGGCCACGTATGAGGCCTCCAACCCATCCATTTCAATCTCCTTTGCTTCCCCTCTCTGGAAGAGCATCCAGGCCCTGCTTCCTCTTATTAAGGCCAATGCTTAGTGGTTGATTAGATCAAGGAATCTTAACCTGTGGACAGAAAATTTGACATGGTTGGGGCCGTTGGAATGCCTCGCCGTCAAACCTATTCCAAATAGTTTGAGGTCTCTTAGAGTCAAGGACTTTTTGGGGCATCAGGGCCTGCCCCTGCCTTCGGTGATTCCTGAGTATCTCCCGTAAGAGGTGCTTCTCCATATCTTTAAAGGAGGTTTCTACATCTCAGTAGGTGATGATTTCTGTTTTTGGGTGCTTAACTCTTCGAGCTCCTTCTCGGCAAAAGCGGCTTGGGAATTCTGTAGAGTGAACAATCCTCGTAGGATGTGGACCAAGTGGGTGTGGCATTCCAAAATGCCCCCACAAATCTCAACATTTATTTGGAGACTGATGCTAGGGGTTATCCCAATGGAAGAAAGAATCTAGGCTAAGGGGATCTCCCACTACGCTAAAATAGCAAAAAAAGGACGGTCCAAAACCGTCTCAAATGATCAAAAAGGACGGTCATGGACCATTAAATTTTGACGTGTCGTATTACATAAAGGATGGTTTTGAACCGTTATTCTTATTGACGAAAAAAGGACGGTCATGGACCGTCCTTAAAAAGGACTGTCATGGACCGTCTCTTATGAGCCTTCAAAAGACGGCCATAGATCGTCCTTAAAAAGGACTGTCATGGACTGTCCTAAAAAGGACTGTCATGGACCGCCTCTTATGAGCCTTCAAAGGACGGTCATGGACCGTCCTTAAAAAGGACTGTCATGGACCGTCCCATATGAGCCTTCAAAGGACGGTAATGGACCGTCCTTAAAAAAGGACTGTCATCAACCATCCCTTATGAGCCTTCAAAGGACGGCCACGGACCGTCCTTTTAAAGGATGGTCATGGACTCTCCTTAAAAAGGACTGTTATAGACCGTCTCTTATGAGCCTTCAAAGGATGGTCATGGACCGTCTCTTCTTACCCTTGAGGGTAAATTTGACCTGTTATACACCTGTTATACAATATTCACATTCACACCTGATATACACCTGTTATACAATATTCACATTCACATTCACATTCATACACCTGTTATACAATATTTCATCGTATTCTTCCTGATATACACCTGTTATACAATATTCACATTCACACATATTATACAATATTTCATCGTATTCTTCCTGATATACACCTGTTATACAATATTCACATTCACCTATTATACAATATTTCATCGTATTCTTCCTGATATACACCTGTTATACAATATTCACTTTCATCATATTCACATTCACATCCATCTAAACCTAAACTACGTAAATCCATCCAAACATAAACTATACATCCATCCAAACACAAATAACTTATCTACATTACATTCATCCACGCCTAATACATATAAGTTTAACATCATAAGTAAAAAAAAAAAAAGGAAAAAAATCAACAACAATTTTCTTTTTTTGTCTTTCATCTAATAAAAAAAATATTCAATCAACAAAACATTATTAACTCAAAATCATGAAGAATTGTAAAAACTTCTTCCAAGAAAGTGGGCACTTTTTTAAAATAAAACTGGTCATTAAAATAAAACTAATACAAGCAAATAATGTAAAAAAGTGTTTCAATTAATAGAAACAACAACAAAAATTAAAGCTTTGTAAAAAGGGGCATGTGTTAAAAGGGATACATTCTTGTTTGTTGCCATGTGATTGGGTTACATTATTACCGGAATCGGATTCGGGTTCAGGATCGAGTTTAGGTTTGGGTTTTCAATTTTAGGTTTAGGTTAGGGAGTTGAGATTAGGATTAGGTGTAGGTCTAAGTTTAGGGATTTGATAATACATTTAGGTTTTAGGTTTATGTTTAGGTTTAGGTTTTAGGTTTAGGTTAAGGTTAGGTAATAGGTTATAAGTTTAGGTTATAGGTTAAGGTTTAGGTTATAGGTTTAGGTTTAGGTTTAGGTTAAGGTTAAGGTATAGGTTATAGGTTTTGGTGTTAGGGAGTTGAGATTAGGATTAGGCTTTCAAGTTTAGGTTTAGGTTTAGGTTAGGGAGTTGAGATTAGGATTAGGTGTAGGTTTAGGTTTAGAGATTTGATAATACATTTAGGTTTTAGGTCATAGGTTTCGGTTTTGGTCTAGGTTAAGGTTATAGGTTTAGGTTAAGGTTAAGGTTTAGGTTTAAGTTTAGGTTATAAGCTATAAGTTTAGGGAATTGAGAATAAGTTAAGGTTTAGGTTTAGGAAATCGAGTTTGGGTTCGGGATCGGGTTTAGGTTTGGGTTTTCAAGTTTAGGTTTAGGTTTAGGTTAAGGAGTCGAGATTATGATTAGGTGTAGGTTTAGGTTTAGGGATTTGAGAATACATTTAGGTTTTAGGTCATAGGTAGGTTTTAGGCTTAGGTTTAGGTTATACGTTTAGGTTTAGGTTATAAGAGTAAGTTATAGGTTTAGCTTTAAATTAGGTTATAGGTTAAGGTTTAGGTATAGGAAATCGGGTTCATGTTCGGGATCGGGTTTAGGTTTGGATTTTCAAGTTAGGTTTAGGTTTAGGTTAGGGAGTTGAGATTAGGATTAGGTGATGGTTTAGGTTTACGGATTTGAGAATATGTTAAGGTTTAAGTTTAGGAATTCAGGTTTAGATTCGGGATCGGGTTTAGGTTTGGGTTTCTAAGTTTAGGATTAGGTTTAGGTTAGGGAGTTTAGATTAGGATTAGGTGTAGGTTTAGGTTTAGGGAATTGAGAATAAGTTAAGGTTTAGGTTTAGGAAATTGGGTTCGGGTTCGGGATCGGGTTTAGGTGTGGGTTTTCAACATTAGGTTTAGGTTTAGGTTAGGGAGTTGAGATTAGGTTTAGGTTTAGAGATTTGAGAATATATTTCGGTTTCAGGTCATAGGTTTTAGTTTAGGCTAAGGTTATAGGTTTAGGTTTAGGTTATAAGCTACATGTTTATGGAATTGAGAATAGGTTAAGGTTTAGGTTTAAGAAATCGGGTTCGGGTTCGGGATCGGGTTTAGGTTTGGGTTTTCAAGTTTAGTTTTAGGTTTAGGTTAAGGAGTTGGGATTAGGATTAGGTGTAGGTTTAGGTTTATAGATTTGAGAATACATTTAGGTTTTAGGTCATAGGTTTTGGTTTAGGTTAAGGTTATAGGTTTAGGTTAAGGTTTACGTTTAGGTTTAAGTTATAAGAAATAGGTTTAGGGAATTGAGAATAGGTTAAGGTTTAGGTTTAGGAAATCGGGTTCGCGTTCGGGATCGGGTTTAAGTTTAGGTTTTCAAGTTTAGGTTTAGGTTTAGGTTAGGAAGTTGAGATTAGCATTAGGTGTAGGTTTCAGTTTTGAGATTTGAGAATACATTTAGGTGTTAGGTCATAGGTTTTGGTTTTGGTTTTGGTTAAGGTTATAGGTTTAGGTTAAGGTTAAGGTTTAGGTTTAGGTTATAAGCTATAGGTTTAGGGAATTGAGAATAGGTTAAGGTTTAGGTTTAGGAAATCAGGTTCGGGTTCGGGATCGGGTTTAAGTTTGAATTTTCAAGTTTAGTTTTAGGTTTAGGTTAAGGAGTTGAGATTTGTATTAAGTGTAGGTTTAAGTTTAGAGATTTGAGAATACATTTAGGTTTTAGTTCATAGGTTTTGGTTTAGGTAAAGGTTATAGGTTTAGGTTAAGGTTTAAGTTTAGGTTTTGGTTATAAGCTATACGTTTAGGGAATTGAGAATGGGTTAAGGTTTAGGTTTAGGAAATCGGGTTCGTGTTCGGGATCGGGTTTAGGTTTGGGTTTTCAAGTTTAGGTTTAGGTTTAGGCTAGGGAGTTGGGATTAGGATTAGGTGTAGGTTTAGGTTTAGAGATTTGAGAATACATTTAGGTTTTATGTCATAGGTTTTGGTTTAGGTAAAGGTTATAGGTTTAGGTTAAGGTTTAGGTTTAGGTTTAGGTTATAAGCTATAGGTTTAGGGAATTGAGAATAGGTTAAGGTTTAGGTTTATGAAATTGGGTTCGGGTTTATGTTTGGGTTTTCAAATTTAGGTTTATGTTTAGGTTAGGGAGTTGAGATTAGGATTAGGTGTAGGTTTAGGTTTAGAGATTTGAGAATACATTTAGGTTTTAGGTCATAGATTTTGGTTTAGTTAAAGGTTATAGGTTTAGGTTAAGGTTTAGGTTTAGGTTTAGGGAATTGAGAATGGGTTAAGGTTTAGGTTTAGGAAATCGAGTTCGGGTTCGGGATCGGGTTTAGGTTTGGGTTTTCAAGTTTAGGTTTAGGTTTAGGTTTGGGAGTTGAGATTAGGATTAGGTTTAGGTTTAGGTTTAGAGATTTGAGAATACATTTAGGTTTTATGTCATAGGTTTTGGTTTCTGTAAAGGTTAAAGGTTTTGGTTAAGGTTTAGGTTTAGGTTTTGGTTATAAGCTATAGGTTTAGGGAATTGAGAATGGGTTAAGGTTTAGGTTTAGGAAATAGAGTTCGGGTTCGGGATCGGGTTTAGGTTTGAGTTTTCAAGTTTAGGTTTAGGTTTAGGTTAGGGAGTTGGGATTAGGATTAGGTGTTGGTTTATGTTTAGAGATTTGAGAATACATTAAGGTTTTTGGTCATAGGTTTTGGTTTAGGTTAAGGTTATAAGCTACAGGTTTTGGAAATTGAGAAGAGGTTAAGGTTTAGGTTTAGGAAATCGGGTTCGGGTTCGGGATCGGGTTTTGGTTTGGGTTTTCAAGTTTAGGTTTAGGTTTAGGTAAGGGAATTGAGATTAGGATTATGTGCAGGTTTAGGTTTAGAGATTTGAGAATACATTTAGGTTTTAGGTCATAGGTTTTGGTTTTGGTTAAGGTTATAGGTTTAGGTTAAGGTTTAGGTTTAGGTTTAAGTTATAAGCTATAGGTTTAGGGTATTGAGAATAGTTTAAGCTTTAGGTTTAGGAAATTAGGTTCGGTTTCGAGATCGGGTTTGGGTTTGGGTTTTCAAATTTAGGTTTAGGTTTAGGTTAGGGAGTTGAGATTAACGTAAGGTGTAGGTTTAGGTTTAGAGATTTTGAGAATACATTTAGGTGTTAGGTCAAACGTTTTGATTTAGGTTAAGGTTAAGGTTAAGGTTAAGGTTTAGGTTTAAGTTATAAGCTATAGGTTTAGGGAATTGAGAATAGGTTAGGGTTTAGGTTTAGAAAATCGGGTTCAGGTTCGGGATCGGGTTTAAGTTTGGGTTTTCAAGTTTAGGTTTAGGTTTAGGTTAGGGAGTTGAGATTAGGATTAGGTGTAGGTTTAGGTTTAGAGATTTGAGAATACATTTAGGTTTTATGTCATAGGTTTTGGTAAAGGTAAAGGTTATAGGTTTCGGTTAAGGTTTAGGTTTAGGTTTTAGATATAAGCTATAGGTTTAGGGAATTGAGAATGAGTTTAGGTTTAGGTTTAGGAAATCGGGTTCGAGTTCGGGATTGGGTTTAGGTTTGGATTTTCAAGTTTAGGTTTAGGTTTAGGTTAGGGAGTTAGCATTAGGATTAGGTGTAGGTTTAGGTTTAGAGATTTGAGAATACATTTAGGTTTTAGGACATAGGTTTTGGTTTAGGTTAAGGTTATAGGTTTAGGTTTAGGTTTAGGTTTAGGTTATAAGCTACAGGTTTAGGGAATTGAGAATAGGTTAAGGTTTAGGTTTAGAAAATTGGGTTCGGGTTCGGGATTAGGTTTAGGTTTGGGTTTTCAAGTTTAGGTTTAGGTTTAGGTTAGGGAGTTGAGATTAGGATTATGTGTAGGTCTAGGTTTAGAGATTTGAGAATATATTTAGGTTTTAGGTCATATGTTTTGGTTTAGGTTAAGGTTATAGTTTTAGGTTTAGGTTTAAGTTATAAGCAATTGGTTTAGGGAATTGAGAATAGGTTAAGGTTTAGGTTTGGGAAATCGGGTTAGGGTTCGGGATCGGGTTTAGGTTTAGGTTTTCAAGTTTAGGTTTAGGTTTAGGTTAGGGAGTTTAGATTAGCATTAGGTTTAGGTTTCGGTTTTTGAGATTTGAGAATACATTTAGGTGTTAGGTCATAGGTTTTGGTATTGGTTAAGGTTGTAGGTTTAGGTTAAGGTTAATGTTTAGGTTTAGGTTATAAGCTATAGGTTTAGGGAATTGAGAATAGGTTAAGGTTTAGGTTTAGGAAATCGGGTACGGGTTCGGGATCGGGTTTAAGTTTGGGTTTGAAACTTTAGGTATAGGTTTAGGTTAGGGAGTTGAGATTTGTATTAGGTGTAGGTTTAGGTTTAGAGATTTGAAAATACATTTAGGTTTTGGTTTAGGTTAAGGTTATAGGTTTAGGTTAACGTTTAGATATAGGTTTAGGTTTTAAATTATAGGTTTAGGGAATTGAGAATAGGTTAAGGTTTAGGTTTAGGACATCAGGTTCGGGATCGGGTTTTGGTTTGGGTTTTCAAGTTTAGGTTTAGGTTTAGGTTAGGGAGTTGAGATTAAGATTAGGTGCAGGTTTAGGTTTAGAGATTTTAGAATATATTTAGGTTTTAGGTCGTAGGTTTTGGTTTAGGTTAAGGTTATATGTTTAGGTTAACGTTTAGGTTTAAATTATAAACTAGAGGTTTAGGGAATTGAGAATAGGTTAAGGTTTAGGTTCAGGAAATCGGGTTCTGGATCGGGTTTAGGTTTGGATTTTCAAGTTTACGTTTAGGTTTATGTTAGGGAGTTGAGATTAGGATTAGGTGTAAGTTTAGGTTTAGAGATTTGAGAATACATTTAGGTTTTAGGTCATAAGTTTTGGTTTAGGTTAAGGTTATAAGTTTAGGTTTAGGTTTAGGTTTACGTTTAAGTTATAAGCTATAGGTTTAGGAAATTGAGAATGGGTTAAGGTTCAGGTTTAGGAAATCGGGTTCGGGTTCGAGATCGGGTTTAGGTTTGGGTTTTCAAATTTAGGTTTAGGTTTAAGTTAGGGAGTTGAGATTAGCATTAGGTGTAGGTTTAGGTTTAGATATTTGAGAATACATTTAGGTGTTAAGTCATAGGTTTTGATTTAGGTTAAGGTTACAGGTTTAGGTTAAGGTTAAGGTTTAGGTTTAGGTTATAAGCTATAGGTTTAGGGAATTGAGAATAGGTTAAGGTTTAGGTTTAGGAAATCGGGTACGGGTTCGAGATCGGGTTTAAGTTTGGGTTTGAAACTTTAGGTATAGGTTTAGGTTAGGGAGTTGAGATTTGTATTAGGTGTAGGTTTAGGTTTAGAGATTTGAGAATACATTTAGGTTTTAGGTCATAGGTTTTGGTTTAGGTTAAGGTTATAGGTTTAGTTTAACGTTTAGGTATAGGTTTAGGTTTTAAATTATAGGTTTAGGGAATTGAGAATAGTTTAAGGTTTAGGTTTAGGAAATCAGGTTCGGGATCGGGTTTAGGTTTGGGTTTTCAAGTTTAGGTTTAGGTTTAGGTTAGGGAGTTGAGATTAAGATTAGGTGTAGGTTTAGGTTTAGAGATTTAAGAATATATTTAGGTTTTAGGTCATAGGTTTTGGTTTAGGTTAAGGTTATATGTTTAGGTTAAGGTTTTGGTTTAAGTTATAAACTATAGGTTTAGGGAATTGAGAATAGGTTAAGGTTTAGGTTCAGGAAATCGGGTTCTGGATCGGGTTTAGGTTTGAATTTTCAAGTTTAGGTTTAGGTTTAGGTTAGGGAGTTGAGATTAGGATTAGGTGTAAGTTTAGGTTTAGAGATTTAAGAATACATTTAGGTTTTAGGTCATAGGTTTTGGTTTAGGTTTAGGTTATAGGTTTAGGTTTAGGTTTAAGTTATAAGCTATAGGTTTAGGGAATTGAGAATGGGTTAAGGTTCAGGTTTAGGAAATCGGGTTCGGGTTCGAGATCGGGTTTAGGTTTGCGTTTTCAAATTTAGGTTTAGGTTTAAGTTTGGGAGTTGAGATTAGCATTAGGTGTAGGTTTAGGTTTAGATATTTGAGAATACATTTAGGTGTTAAGTCATAGGTTTTGGTTTAGGTTAAGGTTACAGGTTTAGGTTAAGGTTAAGGTTTAGGTTTAGGTTATAAGCTATAGGTTTAGGGAAGTGAGAATAGGTGAAGGTCTAGGTTTAGGAAATCGGGTTCGGGTTCGGAATCGGGTTTAAGTTTGAGTTTTCAAGTTTTGGTTTAGGTTTAGGTTAGGGAGTTGAGATTAAGATTAGGTGTAGGTTTAGGTTTAGAGATTTGATAATACATTTAGATTTTAGGTCATAGGTTTTGGTTTAGGTTTAGATTATAGGTTTAGGTATAGGTTTAGATTTAGGTTATAAGCTACAGGTTTAGGGAATTGAGAATAGGTTAAGGTTTAGGTTTAGGAAATCGGGTTCGGGTTCGGGTTCGGGTTTAGGTTTTGGTTTTCAAGTTTAGGTTTAGGTTTAGGTTAGGGAGTTGAGATTAGGATTAGGTGTAGGTTTAGGTTTAGAGATTTGAGAATACATTTAGGTTTTAGGTCATAGGTTTTGGTTAAGGTTAAGATTATAGATTTTGGTTAAGGTTTAGGTTTAGGTTTTGGTTATAAGCTATAGGTTTAAGGAATTGAGAATGGATTAATGTTTAGGTTTAGGAAATCGGGTTCAGGGTCGGGATCGGGTTTAGGTTTGGGTTTTCAAGTTTAGGTTTAGGTTTAGGTTAGGGTGTTCGGATTAGGATTAGGTGTAGGTTTATGTTTAGAGATTTGAGAATACATTTAGGTTTTAGGTCATAGGTTTTGGATTAGGTTAAGGTTAATGTTTTAGGTTATATGCTACAGGTTTATAGAATTGAGAAGAGATTAAGGTTTAGGTTTAAGAAATCGAGTTCGGGTTCGGGATTGGGTTTAGGTTTGGGTTTTCAAGTTTAGGTTTAGGTTTAGGTTAGGGAGTTGAGATTAGGATTAGGTGTAGGTTTATGTTTAGATATTTGAGAATACATTTAGGTTTTAGGTCATAGGTTTTAGTTTTGGTTAAGGTTATAGGTTTAGGTTAAGGTTTAGGTTTAGGTTTAAGTTATAAGCTTTAGGTTTAGGAAATCAGGTTCGGGTTCGAGATCGGATTTAGGTTTGGTTTTTCAAATTTAGGTTTAGGTTTAGGTTAGGGAGTTGAGAGCAGCATTAGGTGTTGGTTTGTGTTTAGAGATTTGAGACTAGATTTAGGTGTTAGGTCATAAGTTTTAGTTTGGGTTAAGGTTATAGGTTTAGGTTAAGGTTAGGGTTTAAGTTTAGTTTATAAGCTATAGGTTTAGGAAATTGAGAATAGGTTAAGGTTTAGGTTTAGGATATCGGGTTTGGGTTCGGGATCGGGTTTAAGTTTAGGTTTTCAAGTTTAGGTTTAGGTTTAGGTTAGGGAGTTGAGATTAGGATTTGGTGTAGGTTTAGGTTTAGAGATTTAAGAATTCATTTAGGTTCAAGGTCATAGGTTTTGGTTTAGATAAAGGTTATAGGTTTAGGTTAAGGTTTTGGTTTAGGTTTTGGTTATAAGCTATAGGTTTAGGGAATTGAGAATGGGTTTAGGTTTAGGTTTTGGAAATCGGGTTCGGGTTCAGGATCGGGTTTAGGTTTGGTTTTTCAAGTTTAGTTTTAGGTTTAGGTTATGGTGTTGGGATTAGGATTAGGTGTAGGTTTAGGTTTAGAGATTTGAGAATACATTTAGGTTTTAGGTCATATGTATTGGTTTAGGTTAAGGTTATAGGTTTAGGTTAAGGTTATAGGTTTAGGTTAAGGTTTTGGTTTAGGTTTAGGTTATAAGCTATAGGTTTAGGGAATTGAGAATAGGTTAAGGTTTAGGTTTAGGAAATCGGGTTCGCGTTCGGGATCGGGTTTAAGTTTAGGTTTTCAAGTTTAGGTTTAGGTTTAGGTTAGGGAGTTGAGATTTGGATTTGGTGAGGGTTTAGGTTTAGAGATTTGAGAATTCATTTAGGTTCAAGGTCATAGGTGTTGGTTTAGGTTAAGGTTTTGGTTTAGGTTTTGGTTATAAGCTATAGGTTTAGGGAATTGAGAATGGGTTTAGGTTTAGGTTTAGGAAATCGCGTTCGGGTTCAGGATCGGGTTTAGGTTTTATTTTTCAAGTTTAGTTTTAGGTTTAGGTTATGGTGTTGGGATTATGATTAGGTCTAGGTTTAGGTTTAGAGATTTGAGAATACATTTAGGTTTTACGTCATATGTTTTGGTTTAGGTTAAGGTTATAGGTTTAGGTTAAGGTTTTGGTTTAGGTTTAGGTTATAAGCTATAGGTTTAGGGAATTGAGAATAGGTTAAGGTTTTGGTTTAGGAAATTGGGTTTGGGTTCGGGATCGGGTTTAGGTTTGGGTTTTCAAGTTTAAGTTTAGGTTTAGGTTAGGGAGTTGAGATTAGGATTAGGTGTCGGTTTAGGTTTAGGTTTAGGTTAGGGAGTTGAGATTAGGATTAGGTGTAGGTTTAGGTTTAGGTTATGGAGTTGAGATTAGGATTAGGTGTAGGTTTTGGTTTAAAGATTTGATAATACATTTAGGTTTTAGGTCATAGGTTTTGGTTTATGTTAGGGTTATAGGTTTAGGTTAAGGTTTAAGTTTAGGTTTAGGTTTAGGTTATAAACTATAGGTTTAGGGAATTGAGAATAGGTTAAGGTTTAGGTTTAGGAAATCGGGTTTGGGTTCAGGATCGGGTTTTGGTTTGGGTTTTCAAGTTTAGGTTTAGGCTTTCGTTAGGGAGTTGAGATTAGGATTAAGTGTAGGTTTAGCTTTATAAATTTGAGAATACATTTAGGTTTTAGGTCATAGGTTTTGGTTTAGGTTAAGGTTATAGGTTTATGTTAAGGTTTAGGTTTAGGTTAAGGTTAAGGTTTAGGTTTAGGTTATAAGCTATAGGTTTAGGGAATTGAGAATGGGTTAAGGTTTAGGAAATCGGGTTCGGGTTCGGGATCGGGTTTAGGTTTGGGTTTTTAAGTTTAGGTTTAGGTTTAGGTTAGGGAGTTAGGATTAGGATTAGGTGTAGGTTTAGGTTTAGAGATTTGAGAATACATTTAGGTTTTAGGTCATAGGTTTTGTTTTAGGTTAGGGTTATAGGTTTAGGTTAAGGTTTTCGTTTATGTTTAGGTTATAAGCCATAGGTTTAGGGAATTGAGAATAGGTTAAGGTTTAAGTTTAGGAAATCAAGTTCGGGTTTAGGATCAGGTTTAGGTTTGGGATTTCAAGTTTAGGTTTAGGTTTAGGTTAGGGTGTTGAGATTAGGATTATGTGTAGCTTAAGGTTTAAAGATTTGAGAATACATTTAGGTTTTAGGTCATAAGTTTTGGTTTAGGTTAAGGTTATAGGTTTAGCTTAAAGTTTAGGTTATAAGCTATAGGTTTAGGGAATTGAGAATAGGTGAAGGTTTAGGTTTAGGAAATCGGGTTCGGGTTCGGGATCGGGTTTAGGTTTGGGTTTTGAAGTTTAGGTTTATGTTTAGGTTAGGGAGTTGAGATTAGGATTAGGTGTAGGTTTAGGTTTAGAGATTTGAGAATACATTTAGTTTTTAGGTCATAGGTCTTGGTTTAGGTAAAGGTTATAGGTTTAGGTTAAGGTTAAGGTTTAGGTTTAGGGAATTGAGAATGGGTTAAGGTTTAGGTTTAGGAAATCGACTTCGGGTTCGGGATCGGGTTTAGGTTTGAGTTTTCAAGTTTAGGTTTAGGTTTAGGTTAGGGAGTTGAGATTAGGATTAGGTGTAGGTTTAGGTTTAGAGATTTGATAATACATTTAGGTTTTATGTCATAGGTTTTGGTTTTGGTAAAGGTTATAGGCTTTGGTTAAGGTTTAGTTTTAGGTTCTGGTTATAAGTTATAGGTTTAGGGAATTGAGAATGGGTTAAGGTTTAGGTTTAGGAAATCGGGTTCGGGTTCGGGATCGGGTTCAGGTTTGTGTTATAAAGTTTAGGTTTAGGATTAGGTTAGGGAGTTGTGATTAGGATTAGGTGTAGGTTTATGTTTAGAGATTTGAGAATATATTTAGATTTTAGGTCATAGATTTTTGTTTAGGTTAAGGTTAAAGGTTTAGGTTATAAGCTACGGGTTTAGGCAATTGAGAAGAGGTTAAGGTTTAGGTTAAGAAAATCAGGTTCGGGTTCGGGATCGGGTTTAGTTTTGAGTTTTTAAGTTTAGGTTAGGGAGTTGAGATTAGGATTAGGTGTAGGTTTAGGTTTAGATATTTGAGAATACATTTATGTTTTACGTCATAGGTTTTGATTTTGGTTAAGGTTATCGGTTTTGGTTAAGGTTTAGGTTTATGTTTAAGT
Source organism: Magnolia kwangsiensis (assembly GCA_037074715.1). Lineage (NCBI taxonomy): Eukaryota > Viridiplantae > Streptophyta > Magnoliopsida > Magnoliales > Magnoliaceae > Magnolia > Magnolia kwangsiensis. Next base: position 183,946,233 of record CM073572.1, on the reverse strand, counting down.
TATAAGCTATAGGTTTAGGGAATTGAGAATAGGTTAAGCTTTAGGTTTAGGAAATCAGGTTCGGGTTCGAGATCGGATTTAGGTTTGGGTTTTCAAATTTAGGTTTAGGTTTTGTTTAGGGAGTTGAGATTAGCATTAGGTGTAGGTTTAGGTTTAGGTTTAGAGATTTGAGAAAACATTTAGGTGTTAGGTCATAGGTTTTGGTTTAGGTTAAGGTTATAGGTTTAAGTTAAGGTTAAGGTTTAGGTTTAGGTTATAAGCTATAGGTTTAGGGAATTGAGAATAGGCTAAGGTTTAGGTTTAGGAAATCGGGTTCAGGTTCGGGATCGGGTTTAAGTTTGGGTTTTCAAGTTTAGGTTTAGGTTTAGGTTAGGGAGTTGATATTAGGATTAGGTGTAGGTTTAGGTTTAGAGATTTGAGAATACATTTTTGTTTTAGGTCATAGGTTTTGGTTTAGGTAAAGGTTATAGGTTTAGGTTAAGGTTTAGGTTTAGGTTTAGGTTTTGGTTTTGGTTATAAGCTATAGGTTTAGGGAATTGAGCATGGGTTTAGGTTTAGGTTTAGGAAATCGGGCGGGTTCGGGATCGGGTTTAGGTTTGGGTTTTCAAGTTTAGGTTTAGGTTTAAGTTAGGGAGTTGGGATTAGGATTAGGTGTATGTTTAGGTTTAGAGATTTGAGAATACATTTATGTTTTAGGTCATAGGTTTTGGTTTAGGTTAAGGTTATAGGTTTAGGTTAAGATTTTAGTTTAGGTTAAGGTTATAGGTTTAGGTTAAGGTTTTGGTTTAGGTTTAGGTTATAAGCTATACGTTTTGGGAATTGAGAATAGGTTAAGGTTTTGATTTAGGAAATCGGGTTCGGGTTCGGGATCGGGTTTAGGTTTGGGTTTTCAAGTTTAGGTTTAGGTTTAGGTTAGGGAGTAGAGATTAGGATTAGGTGTAGGTTTAGGTTTAGGTTAGGGGGTTGAGATTAGGATTAGGTGTTGGTTTTGGTTTAAGTTATGAAGTTGAGATTAGGATTAGGTGTAGGTTTAGGTTTAGAGATTTGATAATACATTTAGGTTTTAGGTCATAGGTTTTGGTTTAGGTAAAGGTTATAGGTTTAGGTTATAAACTATAGGTTTCGGGAATTAAGAATAGGTTAAGGTTTAGGTTCCGAAAATCGGGTTCGGGTTCGGGATCAGGTTTAGGTTTGGGTTGTCAAGTTTAGGTTTAGGTTTAGGTTAGGGAGTTGAGATTAGGATTAGGTGTAGGATTAGGCTTAGAGAATTGAGAATACATTTAAGTTTTAAGTCATAGGTTTTGGTTTAGGTAAACGTTTAGGTTTAGGTTTATGTTATTAACTATAGGTTTAGGGAATTGAGAATAGGTTAAGGTTTAGGTTTTGGAAATCGGGTTCGGGTTCGGGTTTGGGTTTAGGTTTGGGTTTTTAAGCTTAGGTTTAGGTTTAGGTTAGGGAGTTGAGATTAGGATTAGGTGTCAGTTTAGGTTTAAAGATTTGAGAATATATTTAGGTTTTAGGTCATAGGTTTTGGTTTAGGTTAAGGTTATATGTTTAGGTTAAGGTTTAGGTTTAGGTTATAAACTATAGGTTTTGGGAATTGAGAATAGGTTAAGGTTTAAGTTTAGGAAATCGGGTTTGGGATCGGGTTTAGGTTTGGGTTTTCAAGTTTAGGTTTAGGTTTAGGTTAGGGTGTTGAGATTAAGATTAGGTGTAGGTTTAGGTTTAAAGATTTGAGAATACATTTAGGTTTTAGGTCATAGGCTTTGGTTTAGGTTAAGGTTATAGGTTTAGGTTAAGGTTTAGGTTTAGGTTTAGGTTTAGGGTATAAACTATAGGTTTAGGGAACTGAGAATAGGTTGAGGTTTAGGTTCCGAAATTTGAGTTCGGGTTTGGGATCGGGTTTTGGTTTGGGTTTTCAAGTTTAGGTTTAGGTTTAGGTTAGGGAGTTGAGATTAGGATTAGGTGTAGGTTTAGGTTTAGAGATTCGAGAATACATTTAGGTTTTAAGTCATAGGTTTTGGTTTAGGTAAACGTTTAGGTTTAGGTTTTTTATTATTAACTATAAGTTTAGGGAATTGAGAATAGGTTAAGGTTTAGGTTTTAAAAATCGGGTTCGGGTTCGGAATCGGGTTTACGTTTGGGTTTTCAAGCTTAGGTTTAGGTTTAGGTTAGGGAGTTTTGATTAGGATTAGGTGTAGGTTTGGGTTTAAAGATTTGAGAATATATTTAGGCTTTAGGTCATAGGTTTTAGTTTAGGTTAAGGTTATAGGTTTAGGTTAAGGTTTAGGTTTAGTTTATAAACTATAGGTTTTGGGAATTGGGAATAGGTTAAGGTTTAGGTTCAAGAAATCGGGTTCGGGATCGGGTTTATGTTTGGGTGTTTAAGTTTAGGTTTAGGTTTAGGTTAGGGAGTTGAGATAAGGATTAGTTGTAGGTTTAGGTTTAGAGATTTGAGAATACATTTAGGTTTCAGGTCATAGGTTTTGGTTTAGGTTTAAGTTATAGGTTTAGGTTAAGGTTTAGGTTTAGGTTATAAACTATAGTTTTAGGGAATTGAGAATTGGTTAAGGTTTAGGTTTCGGAAATCGGATTTGGGTTCGGGATTGGGTTTCGGTTTGGGTTTTCAAGTTTAGGTTTAGGTTTTGGTTAGGGAGTTGAGATTAGGATTAGGTGTAGGTTTAGGTTTATAAATTTGAGAATACATTTAGGTTTTAGGTCATAGCTTTTAGTTTAGGTTATGGTTATGGGTTTAGGTTAAGGTTGAGGTTTAGGTTTAGGTTAAGGTTTAGGTTTAGGTTATAAGCTATAGGTTTAGGGAATTAAGAATGGGTTAAGGTTTAGATTTAGGAAATCGGGTACGGGTTTAGGTTTGGGTTTTCAAGTTTAGGTTTAGGTTTAGGTTAGGGAGTTGGGATTAGGATTAGGTGTAGGTTTAGGTTTAGAGATTTGAGAATACATTTAGGTTTTAGGTCATAGGTTTTGGTTAAGGTTAGGGTTATAGGTTTAAGTTAAGGTTTTTGTTTAGGTTTAGGTTATAAGCTATAAGTTTAGGGAATTGAGAATAGGTTAAGGTTTAAGTTTAGGAAATCGGGCTCGGGTTTGGGATTAGGTTTAGGTTTGGGATTTCAATTTTAGGTTTAGGTTTAGGTTTAGGTTAGGGAGTTGAGATTAGGATTAAGTGTAGCTTAAGGTTTAGAGATTTGAGAATACATTTAGATTTTTGTTCATAGGTTTTAGTTTAGGTTAAGGTTATAGGTTTAGGTTAAGGTTTAGGTTATAGGCTCTAGGTTTTGGGAATTGAGAATAGGTTTAGGTTTAGGTTTAGGAAATCGGGTTTGGGTTAGGGATCGGGTTTAGGTTCGGGTTTTCAAGTTTAGGTTTATATTTAGGTTAGGGAGTTGAGATTAGGATTAGGTATAGGTTTATGTTTAGAGATTTGAGAATACATTTAGGTTTTAGGTCATAGGTTTTGGTTTAGGTAAAGGATATAGGTTTAGGTTAAGGTTTAGGTTTAGGTTTAGCAAATTGAGAATGGGTTAAGGTTTAGGTCTAGGAAATCGGGTTTGAGTTCGGGATCGGGTTTAGGTTTGAGTTTTCAAGTTTAGGTTTAGGTTTAGGTTAGGGAGTTGAGATTAGGATTAGGTGTAGGTTTAGGTTTAGAGATTTGAGAATATATTTAGGTTTTAGGTCATAGGTTTTGGTTTAGGTAAAGGTTATAGGTTTTGGTTAAGGTTTAGGTTTAGGTTTTGGTTATAAGCTATAGGTTTAGGAAATTGAGAATGGGTTAAGGTTTAGGTTTAGGAAATCGGGTTCGAGTTCGGAATCGGGTTTGGGTTTGGTTTTTCAAGTTTAGGTTTAGGTTTAGGTTAGGGAGTTGAGATTAGGATTTGGTGTAGGTTTATGTTTAGAGATTTGTGAATATATTTAGATTTTAGGTCATAGGTTTTGGTTTTGGTTAAGGTTTAAGGTTTAGGTTATAAGCTACAGGTTTAGGGAATTGAGAAGAGGTTAAGGTTTAGGTTAAGGAAATCGGGTTCGGGTTAGGGATCGGGTATAGTTTTGAGTTTTTAAGTTTAGGTTAGGGCGTTGAGATTAAGATTAGGTGTAGGTCTAGGTTTAGATATTTGAGAATACATTTAGGTTTTAGGTCATAGGTTTTGGTTTAGGTAAAGGTTATAGGTTTTGGTTAAGGTTTAGGTTTAGGTTTTGGTTGTAAGCTATAGGTTTAGGAAATTGAGAATGGGTTAAGGTTTAGGTTTAGGAAATCGGGTTCGGGTTCAGAATCGGGTTTGGGTTTGGTTTTTCAAGTTTAGGTTTAGGTTTAGGTTAGGGAGTTGAGATTAGGATTTGGTGTAGGTTTATGTTTAGAGATTTGAGAATATATTTAGATTTTAGGTCATAGGTTTTGGTTTTGGTAAAGGTTTAAGGTTTAGGTTATAAGCTACAGGTTTAGGGAATTGAGAAGAGGTTAAGGTTTAGGTTAAGGAAATCGGGTTCGGGTTAGGGATCGGGTTTAGTTTTGAGTTTTTAAGTTTAGGTTTGGGCGTTGAGATTAAGATTAGGTGTAGGTCTAGGTTTAGATATTTGAGAATACATTTAGGTTTTAGGTCATAGGTTTTGGTTTAGGTTAAGGTTATAGGTTTAGGTTAAGGTTTAGGTTTAGGTTTAAGTTATAATCTATAGGTTTAGGGAATTGAGAATAGGTTAAGCTTTAGGTTTAGAAAATTAGGTTCGGGTTCGAGATTGGGTTTAGGTTTGGGTTTTCAAATTTAGGTTTAGGTTTAGGTTAGGGAGTTGAGATTAGCATCAGGTGTAGGTTTAGGTTTAGAGATTTAAGAATACATTTAGGTGTTGGGCCATAGGTTTTGGTTTAGGTTAAGGTTATAGGTTTAGTTTTAGGTTTAGGTTTAGGTTATAAGCTATAGGTTTAGAGAATTGAGAATAGGTTAAGGTTTAGGTTTAGGAAATCGGGTTCGGGTTTAAGTTTGGGTTTTCAAGTTTAGGGTTAGGTTTAGGTTAGGGAGTTGAGATTAGGATTAGGTGTAGGTTGAGATTAGGTTAGGGAGTTGAGATTAGGTTTAGAGATTTGAGAATACATTTATGTTTTAGATCATAGGTTTTGGTTTAGGTAAAGGTTATAGGTTTAGGTTAAGGTTAAGGTTTAGGTTTAGGTTTTGGTTATAAGCTATAGGTTTAGGGAATTGAGAATGGGTATAGGTTTAGGTTTAGGAAATCGGGTTCGGGTTCGGGATCGGGTTTAGGTTTGGGTTTTCAAGTTTAGGTTTAGCTTTAGGTTAGGGAGTTAGGATTAGGATTAGGTATAGGTTTAGTTTTAGAGATTTGAGAATACGTTTAGGTTTTTAGTCATAGGTTTTGGTTTAGGTTTAGGTTAAGGTTTTGGTTTAGGTTTTGGTTATAAGCTATAGGTTTAGGGAATTGAGAATAGGTTAAGATTTTGGTTTAGGAAATCAGGTTCGAGTTCGGGATCGGGTTTAGGTTTGAGTTTTTAAGTTTAGGTTTAGGTTTAGGTTAGGGAGTTGAGATTAGGATTAGGTGTAGGTTTAGGTTTAGGTTAGGGAGTTGAGATTATGATTAGGTGTAGGTTTAGATTTAGGTTATGGAGATGTGATTAGGTGTAGGTTTAGGTTTAGAGATTTGAGAATACATTTAGGTTTTAGGTCATAGGTTTTGGTTTAGGTTAAGGTTATAGGTTTAGGTTAAGGTTTAGGTTTAGGTTTAGGTTTAGGTTATAAACTATAAGTTTAGGGAATTGAGAATAGGTTAAGGTTTAGGTTCAGGAAATCGGGTTCGGATTCGGGATCGGGTTTAGTTTTGGGTTTTCAAGTTTAGGTTTAGGTTTAGGTTAGGGAGTTGAGATTGAGATTAGGTGTAGGTTTAAGTTTAGAGATTTGAGAATACATTTAGGTTTTAAGTCATAGGTTTTGGTTTAGGTTAACGTTTAGGTTTACGTTTATGTTATAAACTATAGGTTTAGGGAATTGAGAATAGGTTAGGGTTTAGGTTTTGAAAATCGGGTTTTGGTTCGGGATCGAGTTTAGGTTTGGGTTTTCAAGTTTAGGTTTAGGTTTTGGTTCGGGAGTTGAGATTAGGATTAGGTATAGGTTTAGGTTTCGAGATTTGAGAATATATTTAGGTTTTAGGTCATAGGTTTTGGTTTAGGTTAAGATTATAGGTTTAGGTTTAGGTTATAAACTATAGATTTTGGAAATTGAGAAAAGGTTATGGTTTAGGTTCAGGAAATTGGGTTCGGGATCGAGTTTAGGTTTGGGTTTTCAAGTTTAGGTTTAGGTTTAGGTTAGGGAGTTGAGATTAGGATTAGGTGTAGGTTTAGGTTTAGAGATTTGAGAATACATTTAGGTTTTAGGTCATAGGTTTTGGTTTAGGTTAAGGTTATAGGTTAAGGTTAAGGTTTCGGTTTCGGTTTAGGTTTAGGTTTAGGTTATAAACTATAGGTTTAGGGAATTGAGAATAGGTTAAGGTTTAGGTTTAGGAAATCGGGTTTAGGTTCGGGATCGGGTTTAGGTTTGGGTTTTCAAGTTTAGGTTTAGGTTAGGGAGTTGAGATTAGGATTTGGTGTAGGTTTAGGTTTATAAATTTGAGAATACATTTAGGTTTTAGGTCATAGGTTTTGGTTTAGGTTAAGGTTATAGGTTTAGGTTAAGGTTTAGGTTTAGGTTAAGGTTTAAATTATAAGTTATAGGTTTAGTGAATTGAGAATGGGTTAAGGTTTAGGTTTAGGAAATCGGGTTAGGGTTCGGGATCGGGTTTAGGTGTGGGTTTTCAAGTTTAGGTTTAGGTTTAGGTTAGGGAGTTGGGATTAGGATTAGGTGTAGGTTTAGGTTTAGAGATTTGAGAATACATTTAGGTTTTGGTTTAGGTTAAGGTTTTGGTTTAGGTTTAGGTCATAAGCTATTGGTTTAGGGAATTCAGAATAGGTTAAGGTTTAAGTTTAGGAAATTGGGTTCGGGTTCGGGATCGGGTTTATGTTTGGGTTTTCAAGTTTAGGTTTAGGTTTAGGTTATGGATTTAAGATTAGGATTGAGTGTAGGTTAAGGTTTAGAGATTTGAGAATACATTTAGGTTTTAGGTCATAGGTTTTGGTTTAGGTTAGGGTTATAGGTTTAGGTTAAGGTTTTGGTTTAGGTTATAAGCTATATTTTTATGGAATTGAGAATAGGTTAAGGTTTAGGTTTAGGAAATCGGGTTCGGATTCGGGATCGGGTTTAGGTTTGGGTTTTCAAGTTTAGGTTTATATTTAGGTTAGGGAGTTGAGATTAGGATTAGGTTTAGGTTTAGGTTTAGAGATTTGGGAATACATTTAGGTTTTAGGTCCTAGGTTTTGGTTTAGGTGAAGGTTTAGGTTTTGGTTTAGGGAATTGAGAATGGGTTAAGGTTTAGGTTTAAGAAATCGGGTTCGGGATCAGCTTTAGGTTTGGGTTTTCAAGTTTAGGTTTAGGTTTAGGTTAGGGAGTTGAGATTAGGATTAGTTGTAGGTTTGGGTTTAGAGATTTGAGATTACATTTAGGTTTTAGGTCATAGGTTTTGGTTTAAGTTAAGGTTAAAGGTTTAGGTTAAGGTTTAGGTTATAAGCTATAGGTTTAGGGAATTGAGAATAGGTTAAGGTTTAGGTTTAGGAAATCAGGTTCGTGTTCGGGATCAGGTTTAGGTTTGGGTTTTCAAGTTTAGGTTTAGGTTTAAGTTAGGGAGTTTAGATTAGGATTAGGTGTATGTTTAAGTTTAGGGATTTGAGAATACATTTAGGTTTTAGGTCATAAGTTTAGGTTTTAGGCTTAGGTTTACGTTTAGGTTTTAAGTGGAGGTTATAGGTTTAGGTTTAGGTTTTAAGTGTAGGTTATAGGTTTAGGTTTAGGTTAGGGAGTTGAGATTAGGATTAGGTGTAGGTTTAAGTTTAGGAATTTGAGAATACATATATTTAGGTTTTAGGTCATAGGTTTAGGTTATAGGTTATGAGTGTAGGTTATAGGTTTAGTTTTAGGATATAAGTATTGGTTATAGGTTTAGGGATTTGAGAATACGTCTAGGTTTTATGTTTAGGTTTAGGTTTTAGGTTATTGGTTAAGGTTTAGGTTAAGGTTAGGTTATACGTTATAAGTTTAGGTTATAGGTTATATGTTAAGGTTTAGGTTTAAGGATTTGAGAATAGTTTTAGGTTATAAGTAAGGTTATAAGTTTAGGTATAGGCTTAAGTTATAGGTTATAGGTTATATGTTTAGGTTAAAGTTTAGGAATTTGGGTTCGGGTTCGGGTTTGGATTCGACTTTAGGTTATAGGTTTTGGGATTTGAGAATAGTTTTAGGTTATAAATACGTTTAGGTTGGGTTATAGGTTAAGGTTTACAGATTTAAGTTAAGGTTATAGGTTTAGGTTAAGGTCTAGGGATTTGAGTTTCGGTTATAGGTTTAGGATTAGGTTATAGGTTTAGGTTTAGGTTTAAGTTATAGGCTTAGGTTATATGTTTAGGTAAAGGTTTAGGAATTCGGGTTCGGGTTCAGGTTTGGATTCGGGTTTAGGTTATAGGTTTTGGGATTTGAGAATAGTTTTAGGTTATGAGTATAGGTTTAGGTTGGGTTATAGGTTAAGGTTTAGGGATTTGAGTTAAGCTTATAGGTTTACGTTTATGGAATTGAGTTTAGGTTATAGGTTTAGGGAAAGATTAGGTTAAGGTTATAGGTTTTGGGATTTGGGAATAGTTTTAGGTTATAAGTATAGGTTTAGGTTAGGTTATAGGTTAAGGTTTAAGGATTTGAGAATAGTTTTAGGTTATAAGTAAGGTTTTAGGTTTGGGTATAGGCTTAAGTTATAAGTTATAGGTTAAGGTTTAGGAATTCAGGTTCGGGTTCGGGTTTGGGTTTGGGTTAAGGTTATAGGTTTTGATTTTGGTTTAGGTTATAGGTTATAGGTTAAGGTTTAGGTTTAGGTTTAGGTTATAAGTATAGGTTTAGGTTTGGATTCGGGTTAAGGAGTAGATTAGGATTAGGTGTAGGTTTAAGTTTAGGGATTCTCTAGTATTATCTACTATTGAACCTAGTATTATCTACTACATACTAGTAACATACAACCAATATGGGGCACCATACCATAAGCTACAAGAATTTCATGTCCCCCTAAACAAGGTATCCTCCATTGATAACATATATATATACATACATATATATATATATATATATATATATATATATTATAAGTTTTTTATTTTCATTTACATTCCCAAATACATTCATCATCCATTCAAGAAAATTAAAACAAGTACTATCAATCTATGACTAACAATTGAAAAGAAAAATCATGCATCTTATCTTGTCGACCACCTTATGTTTCTTTTCACCTTTGTAACTCTCATATTTGTTGCAGCTGCTAGTTCACCATCAGTAGTCTCCCTAACCAAATCTTTGTGCAGTCCCTCCATTTGAAGTAGTGACTGAAGTTACAAGAAGTAAGGTTAGGTTATAGGTTAAGGTTTACGGATTCGAGAATAGTTTTAGGTTATAAGTAAGTTTTTAGGTTTAGGTTATATATATATATATATATATATATATATATATATATATATATATATATATATATATATATATATATATATATATATATATATATATATATATATATATCATCTCCAAGAATACAAGAAATGCCCCACCATTTGTCCTCTTCAACAACTGGTTATTCTACTATCAGGTCTTCATTGCTTTTTTTTCAACCAAAATGCCCAAAGGTCAGCCAAAGATTAGGCTTGATGGCCACCAACACAGCATGAACACACTTTTAAGAATGAAATATGTAGAAAAAGATATGCACAACCCTACCTAATTAGTGGATGCATAAATAATCATCTATCTTGGTTAAAGGGAGGAATTTGCTTCTGACTCGGGCACTTGACTTCGAATGCTGAAATCTTTTATATGCTGCCTTGTCCCAGAATGCACCCAGGAAATCTCTGTTCTTGGGAGAGTCTTACAAATTTGATAAAAAGCATGGTAAGGGAATGTCAAGAGAGGAAAAATGAAGAAGACAAGTACAAACATTGACACAAAATTATAAACTAACTAGATCTCACCAAACCAAGGAAATCATTTTCTTTTGTTAAACATACAATGCAATGGCAATACATAAGTGAGCTTATCCATTAAGAATCCATTTTCATCTTTCAAAAAGAAAAACAAAAAAAATAGTTCAACAATCCATACTCAAGGCCTCTAGAGTTCTTTGCTTGATGTGCACACAGGTCTCTATGAGTAAAAAAAGATAAATCGGATTCAGTCGCATAAGCTTATGTGAAAAGGATTAAAAGGATTAACATGATGCTGATTGAGTAAAACAAGATAAGGCTACCCTATTTTTCTTCACATTACAAACTGCTATAAATCTTATTACCAGGAAACTTCTAAATCGAAATATCAAAATATTGATGGTTGATGTTATTAGGTTTAGGATGAATAATTTTTTACAGCTATTGGAACACAATGTATTTTTTAAAGTTAAACATCCCATTTTAGGCCACTTATCAGATGCTAGGAACAGTCTGATTACATTGCCTTTTGGAACATGGCCTTTGCACGTATGGTCATATATAAGAGTTCCATGTGCAATAAAGATGTTTTTATGCACATTTATTGGACTCCATGAAGTGTGGTAGGAATCCCCTAGCTAAAATCCATTGTTATGATCTATCAACAATATAATCAACACTGCGTCTTGCTAACATAACACGCATCTGTGCATGCATGCATTTGGGTATTTTGCATGGGTTTTGCTTTTGCCAACTGATTCTCTTGAACCTCAACCTGATTTTCTCTTGAACCTCAACCTGATTTTCTTGGACATGGTAACCAAAAAATAGCAAGAGACTAGCATGAAAATGCTCATGACATCTTACAGAGCATCTTCCATTTTCATATGCTAACCCAACTAGGACGATCGACTATTCCGCCCATGTGATATTAGTATTACAGCAATGCAAACAACTAATTGCAGGGAAAATTAAGTAAAAACCACTAGAAATTTCAGATGATGCAAGGATAATACACCTGTGTCATCTAACACCTCCAACTACGATCAGAATCCTGAAGTTCTGACATCCGAAAAAGAATGCTTTAACAGAACTACACCTGTTTATACAATTGAAACCCACCACTCATCAAATGAGCCGCATGCATATGTAAAGTGAGATGTGCTCATATATGTAAGAAAAAAAAAACATGTACAGTCTAAGGTCAACCCATATAGAAAAGAAAAGGAAAAAAAAAAACTGACCAAAAACAGGTTCTTTGATCCATTTTAGAAATATATAAATCATTCCACGAAACATGCAATAATGTCATAAGTAGATACACAACAAGAAGTAAATGCAAACTAGTGAACAAATCAAATGGCTAAAGGAAGCATATAAAATATGTTAGTCCAATTAAAATTGAAAGGTAGAAAGTCGTCAAATAGAACATCTACCGATTATTTGCTCATCCCACCTGCATGTTGATAAGCTAGGGAGGAGGGGCACCATATGGCATACCAAGAGCTTCTTTTAGTTCCTGTGACAAGACACCTGGCTTCATCTCCCTAATCTTCACCTGTAAAACCAAAAAAGACAGTACTATGAATTGCTAATGATTCCAAGCTTGCAATTAGCATTTCCCAACCAGAATAAAGCTATTATCTACATTAGCATACTAAGATTTCACATGTTGCTGATACTGAAGGCAGAGAAAATACTAAAACCAGAGGAAGTGAATTTTTAAGGCCCCTCTTGAAACTAACAATGTGCTGACAATATATTAGAAATGCACATCCTACAATCATATCCCATAAAAATTAAAATTAAAATTAAAATTTTAAAAAAATAAAAAAATAAAAAAAAGGGAACATATTAGAGATAATCTGCCACCAACGTGTGATTTTCAAGAAGCATCTTTCATTTCTTCTTTACACAATGGGCAATGCAGGCCATGTGATTTTCAGCTTCAAAATGAATGGTCAAAAGTGTAACAGCTAATAGTCCATATACAATTGGAATATGTTCACCGACTGTATGGGACTAGATGGAGAAGTGTTTGGATGCACAATCAAATTGAATTGAAATAATTAGTTCAATAGAGTAGAAATTAACAAAATTGTAATTGTTTAAGGTAGTCTTCAAATTGTGATTACAAGTATTACAAAAAATTACACCAAATCGATACTCTGTCCCTGTTTTGTGGATGATACACATGCATTGAGAACTTGTACGCATGGCATACAATTAATTCAAACTAAACTAGCCAAATTATGGCTCCAAGTTTAGATGTATTGTGAACTAAAAATTGTATTTAATTGTTTAAAACATTAGATTGGTGCACATCTAGCAACGGTTGAAATGAAAACTAAAAAATAAAATGAAAAACAAAAAATAAAATTCTAACAGTCCTGTTTCAGCAAAGAAGCATCCACTAATATTGTTCAATCAATTTTATTTTTTGGTATTTAGAGTTAGTTACATTAGGTTTCATAATTTAAGCTGTTTAATTTAAGTTCATGTATGCTTGATGTATGCCACATTGTAACACCCTAAAAATCGGGGGTCGTGTATAAACTCAACTCCCGAGTTCCAGACCGTCACTTATGCAACAAAAATGATTATGGTTCAATGTTGTCTGAGTTAAAGCATTCACATGAGTAAAAGTATACCAAAACTGCAATTCATACTTCAGATCCAGTGATAAAAGCAAGCGGAAGACTAAAGAGTATATATATCACTGTATGAAAAAATAAAGTAGATCTCAACTGTCAATAAAGTATGAATACATCTCTGAGTCTCATATACATGTAAATAAATAAATCAAAATGCTAAAATAGTCCCACTGAGGTCCCGTCAACCCAGGTCACCTAAGCAAAGCCATCATGGTACTGCATGTACGAGAACTCGTCCTGATCCTCGTCAAAGTCTGGCTCTGCCTCCTGGATCTCAGCATCACCTGCATCTACAACAGGGTCTGGTGGGTGTTGCAAACACCATCCCGAAATGTGGAAATGAGTAGCTAACTCAGTGGAATAATAGAGCAAGGATTTACATGTTCTCAAATCAATCATGCGATAATAGTAAAGCAGTAAATCAGACAATCCTAATACTATTGTTAATGTAATATGACATGACATGATGTATGCCCACACCGACGATCTCACTCATAAGGCACCATCTTACGACCGCGGCATGCAATCGTCCCTCAAGTGATCCACATCTTCCAGGCACATGCAATGTTATGGTGATATGATTTTCGAGTTGTTATTAGTCCATTCAAACAGCAGGATTGGGAAACTAAGGTACTTCCTTTGTATCAATCCCAACACAGATCCTGTCTAGGGTCGTCACTCCTAGTAATCTCATACGATGTATATTTTGTAGGTCGTTGCAAGGGCTGTCAGGGCTGTTGTTCGCACTCGTTGCACCGCTCCCCCATCACCTTATCAATACAGGCCTACTGTACTCTACTGCTACTGAAGGGTCGTCGCCTCCCATAGACTCAGAATACGCTTGCGGTTACTACAAAGGACTCGTCGCCTGATCAGTGTAGGCCGACAGCAAGAATATAGTGTCTCATACCACCATAATCTGCTCACGAGACTAGGTGCTCACTGGTCACTACGGGGAGGATTGTGGCCCCAGCATAGGCCGACAGCTCGACCACGGTATCTCATACCACCATGCCCGGCTCATGAGTCTTCGTGGATCAAGGTACCATGGTTAAAAGGGTTTACAATGGTAAGTTCAATACCTTAGATTCAAGCAGTTATGACTCATGCAGGGTGAACATACAACGGCCAGTCAGGTTACTTGACGGGCTCGACTAGCGTGATCGCATCTCAAGTCGAACGACATGAAGTGCGTAAAACACTTCGTGTGGCCTAACCACTGCCACCAACTCCAGAACACGGCTCGCGTTCATCGACGCGTCGTTCGTGGCCAAGAAAAGCTAACCACGAATTCACTCAGTTACCGACTGCCTGGACTAAGCATAGTCCCAAACAATTATGGAATCACATCAGCAAATCATATGAGAGTATTGAAATTGAAATATAACCATGTGAGCATGTTAATACATGTTACAACATACAACTTAAGTAAATCATCAAGCACATACATTTCATGCATATAATGAAATCATGCATATAGTCAACATGTAGCAAATCATTTACGTCAGTATATTAATTGAGAAATCCATCTCAAACTAATTCATAACATCATTTAATTCAATACATACTAATACAAATATTTATACAAATACTTACACTACACACTTAAGTCTACATATAGTATGTCGATCCGAAGTGCGCATTTAGGCGAATCTCTTCGCCAAACTAATTATGCACGCATTCCTAACATTCTAATGCGACAATAAATCATGTCAATCACATCAGCAAAATATGAATGAAATCTGTACTTCCTACAAATGACTAAAATGCCCTAAATCTCATATTCTTCGTTGATTTACAAAACAGGAAACGGACAGCATGTTGTACATGTCAAACGGCGTTGCCGTCGATAATCTACTATTAAACGACATTGAAAGCTTTGGAAACAGTCAATCAAAGCATCTAAAATCCGCACCTTGTCTCTTATAGATGTGTAAATTCAAACGGAGCGTATACGCTTCGTCTACGGCTACTAGAGGACCTGTTTTACAAGATCTATTAACTATCAAGCTATGGAACGAAAGAAACATCAAATCAGAAACTTTCTAGGGTTATTTCTTACTTGAAAACACGGAGAAATCACCGGCTGAGTGGTAGAAGTGTGTTGCTTAGGCACTTGCAACAGGTGGTGCAAAGGCGGGAAAATTCTCCTCCAATCTCTCTCACAAACTCTCACTTTTTCTCTCTCTCAATCTAGGGTTTCTCTCAAATTTGGATGGGAGAGAGGAGTGAGGGTTTCAACCCCTTTTATAAGCTTAAAAATGCCCAAAATAGGCTCAGGAACAAAGTTTACTTAGGGTATATCCAAATCGGGGCTGTTTCGGTCCAAAAGTACATTTCTGGTGGTCCCCTGGCCGAATGCGATCGGACTTAAGCTCATGCGTACCAGATCTAGCACGCATCAAGTTTTCAGTCCTGCAGGGTTCGCAGATCGCACGTGACGGACCAGTTTCAGCTCAGCGGTCACCACACGTAGATCAGGGCTGCAAGTCTCATGATATGAAATAGAAATTTTTTCTTATCCGAGGGTGTAATCTGGCTGAATTCTGACGGTTAGAACGCTTAATACTGACATGTCAAGTCGTGTGCCAGATTTGAATTTTAAATTCCAAATCTGTCCTTATTCGCACTCTCTTTAGTCCGGGCTCAATGAAATAGCCTGTGATTATCGGTTGGACTTGATTTTCAAAATGATTGTCAAGTCCAACAAGGCGGTTCTAACGGTCTAAGATAGGAGGTATCGGACTTTCGACGCGCGGTCTAGATCCAATACAAAGTTTCAAAGTGGTCCAGAGAATAAACCTGCTTAGAGTTTGATCCGAGGTTATAGAGTATTATAGAGTCATTGGTTCTACTCGATTTGGGTCTTGTAGAACGTATTTAAAGTGATCAGGGACTATTTCTCAGCTACTCTAGCGTTGCGCTAGCTAACTTACGCTTAATTTCCATAGGAATTAATCCTAAGTGGTTTCTTTGGCTATGGAATTGGGTTCTGAGCGATTTTTCAGGTGTTTTAGTTGACCCAATGCCTAAGGACGTCAAATTCCAGATTGGTCAAAATTCGGGGTATTACACACATGTACAATTTCCACTTGCCCGAAAAAAAAAACCCATGAATTGGAATATCTAATTTTCAGCTACAGACCTGTAAATGAAAAGCTTCGAGATTCTCTCTTGGATTTTATTTGATTCTGTAGAAAAACCATTTTCCTGCTATGGAAATCGCTGCTGGTGGAAGATTTCAAGGATTTGAATTGCAGAGAAGGGAACCCAACAACAGATGAAGATTTCTTAGAATTTTACAGTCCCAGGTACAAAACTTTGGTATAATCACACAGGTAAAATGGGTAGCATTTTCCGTGAGGAACACCTACATTTAGAGCATTCCCATCATATATAGAAATTATTTTTTCAAGGTGTCATCATAGAGAAATCTTCTCATCAAAAATATTAAAACATGCATCTAGGGGTGAGAATATTAAACCAAAAAGCAAAGGAATGAGAAGAATTAAGAAAGCAAGTGAAAATTACAACTTACGATAAGGGATCTGAGAGACTTCTTCTCAGTGATGGTTCCCTATTCAAATTATTCCGAGGTTCCTGGTTCCAAAAGCCATAATGATTGTTACATAGATGAATGTGTGACTCCAAAAAAAAAATCATTGTCACAACAAAGGAAAGAGAATAGAATAAACCATACAAGGAAAAAAAGCAAATCAGATGGAATTTTTTAGCACAAAAAATAATAATAATAATAATCAATGGATAGGCTCAACAACCATATCAATATGAAAGACAACTCAATATAAAGTTACATAGGTTCCACCGAAAATAGTAAGACTTTTAGATGAGAATAGAGAGAGAGAGAGAGAGAGAGAGAGAGAGAGAGAGAGAGAGCCAGTTGAACATTAGAAATGCCCCATACCATTCCACATGTTATTCTAGAAAAAGATAACCACAGAACAAGCCTAAAGTCAATAGATTTCTTTAGCAGGTCTAACTTCATCCATTTATTCTATAGTTATTTATCTCCTTTATACCATATAACAATGACTCTCCTAGATTATTCTAAAGTATCATATAAAACTGTCCAGATCTATCTACATAGGTCATTGCCTTTTTTTTTTTTTTCTAAACCTGTGTAAACAAACAAACCCAGACACTTCTAGAGACTTGGTGTATCGTGTCAGACACAAGATGACTACACTAGTACAAACAATCATACAATATTGATAGGATATAGTTTTACTTTTAACAGAATCCTGATAATTTCCTTACATTATTATCATAATATAGAATCATCATAGCCTTGTCCTAGTTATTTCAGTCAGCTTCCCATCATGGCACGTACACACGCACAAATTTTGCATGCTAGAAAGAATTTATGTGGTGTATGTGTGTGGTGTGTTTGTGTGAGTGTGACTTATTCAATAAATTAGAAGTTAATCGAATGGAATATCCAAAAGAATAAAATAGAATAGGTCAAATATTTCAACATCACAAATACCAATATGAATAGCATGTTATAAATGGGAAGCCCACATCTGTATCCATGTCTTGAATTTTGAGAAATGGTAGACCATAAGTAGTGCATTCCTATAACATTAGTCCCAACTCAGTAGGCCCCACCTTAAACCCTAAATCCCTCAACCCCCAAATCCCTAAATCCACAAATCCCTAAATCCCCAAATCCTCAAATTCCTAAATCTACAAATCCCTAAATCCCTAAATCCCCAAATCCCCAAATCCCTAAATTGGTATTGAGATTGAGAGAGATTAAGAGAGAGAGAGAGAGAGAGAGAGAGAGAGATACCTCACTGTCGTGAATGACCTTCAACCGAGCTTCAGAGAGAGAGAGAGAGGGCGTGCGTGGGTAGGGCGTTCAGCAACGGACCACAAGAGAGATCAGAGAGAGGGAAGAGAGAGACAGAGAGAGAGATAGGAGGGAGAGGATGAGAGAGAGACAGAGAGGAGATGGTGGAGAGATCAGAGAGAGGAAGAGAGAGATAGAAAGCGAGAGGATGGAGAGGGTGCGAGACAGAGAGTGAGAGTGAGAGAGGGAGAGGGTGCGCGGCTTAAGGTTGAGTAGCGAGTTGGCTACTGAAGTGACGTCACCAACTTCTGTGGGCCCCACTATGATGTATATGTTGTATCCATACCGTCCTTCCCTTTTGAGATATTATTTTATGGAATGAGCCAAAGAATGGGGCAGATAAAAAGATGTAGTGGACCACACCACAAAAAATAGTGGGGAGAGTGATTCCCACCATTGAAACTATCCTAAGGCCCACCATAATTTGTATGGCTTATCCACACCACCCATTCATTATGCCAAATGAATTGAAGGCATGAGCCGAAAAATTAGGCAAATCCAAAGCTCGAATGGACCACACCACACAAAATTGTGAGAATTGAATGCCTACCAATAAAAACTTGTTGAGGCCCTTGGAAGTTTTACATCAGGCTTATATTTATATTTTTTCCTTATCCATGTCTATGTGACCCTATGAACGGGTTAGATGGTGAATAAACCTCAATGCGGGCCCAGTAATAATTTTAAAATTTTTGGTATTATATATTTTATATATATATATATATATATAATATTATATTTAAGTTAAATTTTTATTTTTTTAAAAAAAAAACCCCAATGTGCCGCCCATTCTGAGCTTTGCTAAGCCCACACGCATGTGCAATACAGCGCCATATATTTGTCAGCATAGCACAATAGATCTTAGATCCAGTCCATCCATCAGAATAGAAACACAATAATAATAACTTAATTCAAGAATCTGATTGGTCCACGTGTTATGTGGGCCACAATTTGTTTTAAAAAAAGTACGGCTCTAAAAAACCTGGTTGAAGTTTTCTAACCCATCCGCTGTTTCCAAATTGAGGTCCACATACTCATTGGACCAGATTTTATTTTGAATAAAAAAACATATACAGAGTAGGACCAACCTAATGGAGCGATGAGATCTAGCATGTATGTGTCATGCTGGCATATGTGTGGCATGTACACGAGTTTAATTGCACACGTGTGTGCGCTTAACAAAGCTCTACGATTTGCTATCATTTTCTACTGTCAATATAGAATTTCAGAAGATGCAAATCATACCAAACTCAAATGAATAATTTTAGAAGCTTTTCACCGTCTGATTGAAATTATCATATGAATAATTTTGGAACCTCAATCAGGCTACATATGAGAAAGATATTGGGCATACAAGATTGATCAACAATTTCAGTGAAATTTGATTTAAACATCTAAAGTTATTTACTCTTCAATTTAAATTGATTAGATTGTCCAAAAATGATTAAAGGTTCAATTAGTGGATGTGCCTAATAATTTAGTAATTTTATTTTTCACAAATAAATTTCAATTTCCTTTTAAAAATAACATTTTTTTTTCAAAACGTATATTTTTCTTACTCTTTTAACCAAATGTCATTTTTATTATAAAATATTTCAAAAATATTTAAAATATAAATTTTGAATTTTTATTTTCAAAATTTCAAAAATTTTCTCATATTTTAATATTTTCTCAAGTTTCAAAATGCCAATTTTTTTCTTCAAAAGCATTATTTTGTTCTCAAAATTTTTCTTAAACATAGTTAAAATTTCTAAACTTTTCAATATTCTTTTTTATGTGATATTACAAATCATTTAAAAATTACCATTTAATTATATATATATATATATATATATATATATATATATATATATATATATATATATATATCCCCAAATCTATGCATACATACATACATAAACACATGCATGATGATCCATTCATCCATGATCTAACAATCCATCCATCCATGCATGCATAAATGATCCATCCATGAATTGGGTTTGTTGGCTTTTTAAATATTAAATTGGATTTGGATTTCATTTTTTGGTAAAGGAGTCCAAATTGATTTTGATTTTGAATTTGTGGGTAATTATCAGATCGTTTGTTTTTGTAATTTTTTCATGAAAGATAATTGGAAGGTTGTTAGGAATAATGGGCCAATTTGAATTCAAACTATTATTAAAAAATAAAATAAAATAATCTATGGTTCAACTCACAAATGGCATCTGCTTTCATTGAGAAGCTTTCAATCATCCATGGAAAGGGAATAAGTAACTGGATACTTTTTTATATTTTAAATGAGTATTTTTTTTAGGATTTGTGGGACCCACCATGATTTATTCATTTTAAAAACTTCTTGTGATTGAGCCAAAGTATGAGGCAGATTCAAAGTTCGAGTGGACCCTATCACAAAAAGCAGTGGGGATTGAATGCCTACTATTAAAACCTTTATTTGGGCGTAGAAGTTTTCAATCAAGCTATAATATATATGTTTTCCATTATTCCATGTATGTATTAACTTATAAACAGGTTGGATCTCAAATAAACATCGCGGCGGGCCCTAAAAAGGTTTCAATAGTGGGTGTCACTATCCCACTCTTTTCTATGGTGGGTCCACTTGAACTTTGGATCTGCCCCGTCAGTTAGATGCACCATTCCATGGTGGGTCACGGGCTTAAACATAAAGTCAATCCATGACTTGGGTGGGCCACACCACATACTATAGTTGAGAGGGTTACCCTCCCATTAAAACATTCATAATCATTTATTGGGCCAGCCTAGATGTGGTTCATAGATCCAGCCCATTCATTATGTGTGTCCCACTTGGATGAGGAGTCAGACCACGTTTCATACACATCTAAGACTCATGTGGGCCCTACCAAATGCTTTTATATGTTTTAGGGATGTCTTCACATAGTTTTAGATGCTATGGCCCACCTGAGTTTCGTATATGACTGATTTTTGGACTTAAAGGGGACACATCAAATGCATGGTGTTAATGTTCTACACACATCATGGTGGAGCGTACACAGATTAACCTCATGGGAAGTTCCCATGAGGTGAACTTATAGTACCATTTCACTATTTAGGTAACTCTTTCATGGGTGTTACTCTAACCGTGTAGGGCCCACCTTAATATATTTTATGTATATCGACACTGTCCATATATTTTTCCATTATATTATAGGATGTGATTTCAAATCATAAGAACTCAATAATCTCAGGCGGGTCGTACCAATCAAAACAATGATGAATAACTATTAAAAACCTTTTGAAGGCCACAAAAGTTTTGGATCAATTTGATCTTTGTGGTTTACCTTCATCTAAATCTTCTTTACATTATCAACAAGTTGGATTGCAAATAAACATTACTAAAACCTTACGATGGGCTCTTTATAATTTTTAATGGTGAGGTACTATATTATCATTCTTTCCAGAGGATGTGGTCCACTTAAGATTTAAATCTACACAATTTTTTATACCTGGCCCAAAAATGGGTTGGAGAAACATAGGGGCAATAAGGATATACAACACATCATCAAAATCTCACTTTTGTTATCTAACTTTTCAATTTTTCTTGTCAAAATACAAAATTTAGTTTTCTTTTTAAAAAAATATATATTTTTACAATTTGTCAATTTTTTCACAATTTTGTTTTATTTTTTAAATTTTCTTTTTCAAAATATCATTTTTTTAAAATCTCACTTTTGTTATATAAATTTTTAAGTTTTCTGGTCAAAATACAAAATCTAGTTTTCTTTTTTAAAAAATATATTTTTTTACAATTTGTCAATTTTTTCACAATTTTATTTAATTTTTAAAATTTTCTTTTTCAAAATATCATTTTTTAAATCTCACTTTTGTTATATAACTTTTTAATTTTTTTTTTATCAAAATACAAAATCTAGTTTTCTTTTTTTAAAAAAATATATATTTTTTTTTATAATTTGTCAATTTTTTTACAATTTTGTTTAATTTTTTTATATTTTATTTTTCAAAATATCATTTTTTTTATTGAAATCTTTTTTTTTTTCAAAGTCATCAACATTATTCAAAGTTCTTAATTTTTTTTTTCAAAATGTAGATTTTTATAAAATCACAGTTTTTTTTTTTAAAAAAAAACATTGTAAATTATTTTCTGTAAGCTCCTTAACTATTTTCTATTGCAGGTCGTACCTGAGCATTAGAGACGGTTAAGGACCATCTCTAATACAGACGGTCTTCCACGGTCCTAGAAGACAGCTAAGGACTGTCTCTAATAGAGACGGTCAGTAACAGTCTCTGATAGAGACGGTCATTGACAGTCTCTAATAGAGACGGTTTATGTCAGTCTCTAATAGAGACGATCTTTGACAGTCTCTAATAGAGACGGTTTTTGACAAGGCAATAAGACGGCTAAGGACCGTCTCTAATAGAGACGGTCAGTAACAGTCTCTAATAGAGACGGTCAGTAACAGTCTCTAATAGAGATGGTCATTGACAGTCTCTAATAAAGACGGTTTATGACAGTCTCTAATAGAGACGGTTTTTGACAGGGCAATAAGACGGCTAAGGACCGTCTCTAATAGAGACGGTCTTTAACAGTCTCAGATTACAGGTAAAAGATGGCCAATGACTCTCTCTAATACGGACGGCCAGTGACCGTCTCAGATAACCGCATATAAGACCGTCTCTAATGCGGACGGTCTTTGACCGTCTCAGATGAGGTATATAAGACAGTCAAAGACCGTCTTAAATTATTTGCGGACACAAAACATTTAAAGACAATATTAGAGATGGTTAGGAGCCGTCTCTAATTTTAGAGACAGTTTACGGCCGTCTCTAAAGCGTCTTTAAACCAAGCAATTTTAGAGACGGTCAAGAACCGTCTCTAAATCCGTCATTTTTTTTTTTCCATTTTTCACAATGTCCCTCGCTTCGAGTTGTGTTTGCTACTCACACACAACTATCCATAAACCTGCTGCAAAATCTTTGGAGCACCTGTTCATTAACGGGTAAATGGCAGTGGCAGTTTGTAATCATTTCAGTCTTCTTTTCGACTCGATCTTTGTCCTGACAAACTCGATTCTTCAATTTTTTACGACATTGGTGGTTGGTTAGACCCCTGAATTCGAACATTGTTGGGTTAAGAGGAATCACCCCATGTTTCATCCCATGGGAGTTGTGTGGAAGGCTGGAAACGATGCCAAATTCGAAGGGAAACAAGTTTGGATTATGTCAATCCTATCCAAAGTGAAATGGTGGTTAAGCTGGATATGCAAAGGGGAATCTTACTCTGCCCCTACCTTGTGGAGTGATCGGCTATCCCTAAGGATTTTCGGGATGGCTTCATCTTCCACCTCTTCTAGGGGATTTCAAGTTGTGGAGTGGCTTAAAACCAAGAGAAGGTTGAGTGAAGCTGAATGTTGATGGGTTGGCCAGAAGAAACTGAGGTTTGTCCAACGGAGGTCTTTGCAAAGGTCCCCATGGTAACCTCATCTTTGCCTTTTCTAATGGATATGGGGTAGGTTCTAACAACATTGCCAAGGTGCGTACAATGTTAGATGGCGCTCCTCTGTTTCAACTACGAGTTGTGTTTGGTGGAGGTTGAATCGGACTCTAAGCTAGTGATTGACTCCATCATAGGAAGGTCTAAGCCATCGTGAAGATGGGCCTACTGGATGGCTCACATAACCAGCCTTACGAAATCGGGTAACATCCAGTTCACTCACATTTTTCAGGAAGCTATCAGTCCAGCGGATGGTCTGGCCTGAGAAGGCAGCTCTATCCAAGGGAGTAATCTATACACGGCCAGAGACCACTGATCTCCCTCCCCCTATACGGAGAATGATTCTGCTAAATAGGGGTAGGGCTGGGTGCAATCAGGGAACTTTAATTCTGTATAGGATTTACGATAGGTGTCCCCGTGGGCCTTTTTTCGCTCCATGGGAAACCCGAATGTCCATATTTTGTACATCTTTTCTCATGATATGAAGATCCTTTAATAAAAAAAAAAAAAAAAAAAAAAAAAAAAAAAACCTGGATTAATGGGCTGGGTTTAGGCTGGGCCATTCATCATTGGCCTAGGTCCAAACACTGGGTGAAGATTTCATGCCCGTACCCGGCCGTCGGCCAAGTTCAGGGTCCTAATAATCTCTGGCAATATCTTAACTAAGCATTGGTTTTCATTGGAATTACATAGTTCCTTTGGAAATTTTGTTTTTTCGTGTTCCAAGTAGACGTGCCTTCCACACAGTTGCACTGGCTAATGCAGTACAGTACATCATTTCAATGTACTTTGCGTATATATCTGTGTAGTTAAATGCATTTGCTTCTATCATCAGGTGAACTGATCTTCAACCATGTAAGGCCATGTCTTGGTTAAAATAGAAACTTCAAAATCCTCATATGAAACCCATGAAAAGAAGGAAAGATAACAATCAAAATACAATTTAAACATAAATTACCAGCTGCCTTGATTAAGATTTGGAACCCATAGTTGTTAGGAATTATTGCTAACTCAGCTTAATTGCTAATAACTTCAATACGTGGTATCAGATAAGTAAGTGATACATCTAAAATTCTGTGATTCACCAGGGTCATTGGGTGATAAAACAAGGGAAATATCATCTTTCCTAATATTAGAAAACTCAATGGTCAATGTGATTTGGTCTAGAATAGAAAAGATTCATCTAGCTGACATGCTCAAATTAATGTGGCGTGAGATGAGACGCTTGATTTAATGGGTTAGTAAAAGTTGAAAATGAGTCCCATATTTCAAACTCAATAAACCTATTTGATTGGAAGAAATTACATGTAGTCAATTGTAAATAAGTTGGACAAAAAAGTATTGCATTGGGTACCATGCTATGTGTAAATTTTGTGGGCCCTACCATAATTTGTGTTTCATCCGCACTGTCCATTCATTTTGCCAGATCATTTTAGGGCATGAGCACAAAAATGAGGCAGATCCAAAGCTCAAGCGACTCAAAATGGGAATAATTACGTCCATGATAGAACCAACTATATTCTGTAGTGTGGTCCACTTAATCTTTGGATTCGCCTCATTTTTGGGCTCATGTCCTAAAATGAATTGAAAAGATAAATGATTGATGTGGATATTACACATGCATACATCATGGAGGGGCTCACATAGTTTTACTTTAAAAAGATATTGAAATTTGCACCGTTTTCCAAGTGCAATTTGGTCTCCTCAAAACAGATGGTAAAAATCATCATTATGCTTTTAATGAGTCAAGGAGAATGAAGATTAGGACACTGCTAATTCTACACGCATGTAGAGCCACACAGCCACATGCAGGCCCTTTTGCAAATATGAAAGAGATCCGAGGAGTAAGCTCAGATCTTTTTGCCTAAAAAATGTACAATGTCACTCTCCAGGTGGGACACAATGTACAAACTAAATATACAGTTAAAATGATTTTTTTTCAACCCATTTATTTGTTTTGATACAATGTGGCCCACCTGAGGTGTGAAATGACCATGACCTGATTTTTTATGCCAGAAGCTAGCATGTAATGCTTACTCATGCGTATAAAATTAACAAACCTTCAAGATTAACCGAGTCTTTGAGTTGACCTGACCTGGCTGGAGATAGTGTCCGGTAGGTTTTTGAGTCTTCAAACTATGGGGGTAGATGATGTGGTAGAAACTTAAACTGTAGGGTGTTCTTTTGTGTCAGAAGAAATGTTTACTTGGTACAAGTTCATTGTATCTACACAAAAAAGGTACCTACTTGTAGCACGTCATTAATTTCCATGTACTGAAAGGGTGCGTCGGATTCAAACCAATTAATATAATTCATTCCAACGGTCTACAGATCAATCCACATTTTTCATGAGTTTCATGACCAAAGGCACTTATTTTCATATTTGTTATTCCTTACCTTAATCATCTACAAAGACTTATAATTTCACTGATGAGCAATATAAAACACCCAAGCTCTGCAGGCCGCACATGTAAATCTACTTTGTCTATTAGCTGAAACTCGTATTTGATCCGTACATTGGAATATCAGCGTAATGAGAAAAACAAATTTCTGATGGCCCACATCAATTACCCCTAAAACATCTAAATTCATGTCATCTGGTGACCCCACACACAAATATATGGCTGGCATCCTATTTCCATTTTTCCCCCTAGTGACCCACTTGAGCTACAGAGCTAATTCATTTTTTCCCACCAAGAATTAGAATAGAGTACAAAATGCAATGTACTAAGTTGAGTTTACATATACAGCTAGTGGGCCCCATACATGTTGGGTGTTTTATGGACTATTGTAGACAAATCCAGTACACATTGAATACAGTAGAAAATTTTGTACCATAATGTTATTGCCAAAATGGGTCTGCCGGCTATTTTATTTGGAGACTATTTTAAGGTATTCTTTATCATTAAACGTGTGCAGACATTCTAAATGCCAAAATTATATATGGGCAATATTTGAATTCTTGCCCTTTTGTTCTATTTAAGTGAAATGATAGGTACATGCATCATTATAACTTGTTGGGTTCTTACTCATAAATGGATGGTAGGCTCACAATAGTTTCAACATAAGTTCCTCGGTTCAAGTACACATTGTGTTGAAATCCATTGTGGTGTGAGTGTCTGTGTTAAAAAATTAATTAAAAAAAATAAAATAAAATAAAATAAAAAGAAGAAGAAGAAAAGAAATCTAAATGAGATGAGTTATTAACCTAAGAGATTCTGGAAATTTTGTTTAAATATTAAGAAGATCATTAGGATTTGGTTAAATTTATTCACATTTTGGAGAGAGACTGTGAAGGTTTATCCAAAATTATATCCCATCTACTCAGCATGTGTCCCTGAATATTGGAAGCAGGTGAATGGGTTAGACCAATTCAGCCAAGTTTTATTTTTTATGTTTCCAGAGCCAAACATTTGTTTTTACTAATTACTGTGGCCGACCTGACCAGCATCAATATAATCAATATAACGCTATGGACTAGATCTCGATATCGGACCTATTGTACCATTCTGACACATCTGTGGCGTGTACCTGTGATTTATTGCACGTGTGTGGGCCTTTTTCCTTGTACGTATCTCTCTCTCTCAGATATTCCCCCTCTCAGGTTCAGAGTGTTTTACCCCCTTTCAAGTGACAGTTATAAGACCTTATATGTCATATTTGGCCCAAATGAGTTGATTAACTTCATGGATGCTTTAATGCAATTTAAGCAAAGGTTTGATATCAAACCTAAGTAAAAAAAAAATAAAAATGATTCATATATATATATATATATATGTGTGTGTGTGTGTGTGTGTGTGTGTGTGTGTGTGTGTGATCCACTCCTAAAATTTCCATATATATATATATATATATATATATATATATATGTATATATATATGGAAATTTTAGGATTTTCATCCTTGACTTTTCACAGGAGTGTATGTGTGATCCACTCTTACCATTAGACATATTATTCCACGTCAAGCCTTGACTAGAAAATGAGCTGATCTATGGTTTAGGTGGGCCACACCAAAGGAAATATTCGGGGAGAAACATCGGCTCCTTAATTTATACGGGCCCAACATATTGATTATATGAAATTCATTTCAACCATTAGAAGTCACAGCAAAATTTAAGCTTAAGGCCCAAAACCAGGCCCATCCATGTTTCAGGTGGGCCACACCCAGGGAAACAATGTGGAGGGTGAGTTGCCCTATATATTGATTCCAATCAAATCAATTGATTGACGTGAATCACAGATTGGGTTGATTTTTGGATCAAATGGTATGAAACACCTGGTGTTTGGAGTGGATTTCACATAACAGTGGGGCCAACCTAGAAGACAATCCATTTGCTCGTACTAAATCTAATTAAATGTACTAAGACAATAACGAATGAAGTAGCTTTTTAAAAACTTTTTTGGAAAATATACTAAAAATACGTGACTTCTATATCAATGTGAACTCATCCCAAGGACTCTTATGGGTGACTCCAAAATGTAATGTCTTGCCAAATACTGTGGGGCTTCTCTACTGATGGACTCATCTCTTGAATTTGGATCACTAACAAATTAGGTTTGATAATTTCAAACCTTTGCTTAAATTGCATTAAAACATAGCCCAAGAATCATGTTAATCAACTGGTCATGTCGGCCTCAGCTAGTAGAATCAAATGTACGGCTCTGAACAAACTTGGCTGAGTTTGTCTCAACCATTTATGTATTTCCAATATTGGGGACCATATGCCGAGTAAAGCGGATGTGTTTTTGGGAAAACATGTAGAAGGTTACGTTAGACCAACCTGATATATGGGTCAGATCTCCCACCTACATGCCATGCTGGCACATGTGGCATGTACATGAGCTTCATTGCACATGCTTATGCAAGCTAATGGAAATCTACTTTCCTTTCATTGTTGTGTATGACTTTTACATCCCTCTTATTTATATTCTCTCGTGCGTAGTGTCGTTGGGAGAAGGATTCCTTCTTGACCACATACATTGCAATATCAAATTCAAAAGAAAATAGAGAAAAAAAAATGTAAACAACAGTACACAAATTTATGTAGTTCTCTTTTAGCACATCCATGAGTTCACATTGATCCATTATTCCGAAAGGTAAAAGGTAAAAAAATATAAAGCCACTCTCAATCGAAGCATGGCTCTCTCTCTCTCTCTCTCTCTCTCTCTCTCATAGCATAATATATATTACCTTAAATAAATTAGGATTTACATAAAACTCTATATAAAATTATGAAATTATCCTTTGACTTGATAAACATATCGGATCATCAAGCTCGAGATATCCTAACAAACATTTTAGTGAAATCTAAATAAATCAATCTAAATCCTAATGATCTTCCTAATTTTAGAATGAATTTTTTGTGTAGAGCGGGTCGCAGACACTTTTATATCCAAGATGGATCAGAGAAGGCCTAATTGGAGGCAGAAGTCATCACTATATTCTATATGTAAAATCCACTCCAATCATTAGATGTTTAATCTCATTTTAGGCCTGAGGACAAAAAATCAAATTGACTAGTGTTTCCGGTTAGCCACACCAAATGAAACAGTTGAAAGAGATGCATACACTGGATTTTTTCCAGGCTCACCTTGATGATTTTACCAAATCTAATCCTACCATTCAATGTCATATAAAAATTTAGGCCCGGGCCCAAAAACAAGCCCATATTTGGTTCCAACGGGTCACACTAGGGAAATAGTTTTAAGAGTATGAGTGCTACCCCATGCATTGTTTCCAATTCTTTTGTCCATCTGAATCATTCGGATGAGTTGATATTTAGACCTTGGCCCTAACATGGGGTGAAGCATCTGGTGGTCAGGGTGGATTTCACATAAACATTATTATGGGGCCTACTGAAGCTGTCAACATATTTGACCAACCGAACAGGCCTTAATAAATGTAAGGTAGTAGCTAGGATGATAATTAGGTAGATTAAGATGAGGTAAAATCATTTTTGAGAAAGATACCAGAATGTAAATTCTATATATTATTTAAGTAGTGTTTTTTTTATTATAAAATTTTCTAATGATAACAAAGAACGAGACAATGCTAACCGTACTCTTTGGCTTGGATATGGATAATTGTAACATAAAGGCCCAAAATTCGAATTAGGATAATCGGAATAGAGGAAAGTTTGTCTCATGGGCTATGAAGAATGGACTGGATTGAATAGACAGTTATGATTGATGATTGGATTCCGGGTGTGCCCAAACGCAACGAGCTGAACTATAGACTAATTTGCCTTTGAACTTCCCATTCAAAAGAAGTACTCATGGGATGAAGGACACAATTTCGAATACGGCTGCAACTTGGGAGGGGACGGTCAGAATTCAACTGGTCTGACGGGAGTTCCATCAGGTTTCGTCACGTTGTCAGGGTCCTTAGATCAGGTTATGGTTGGAAAACTCCGACCGGTTTGAAATCAAGTTGTGTTTGTCTTGAGCAAATTAGGGCAAGGTTTGGAATAATCACATGTACGTGGGTCAGGTTGAGCCAGGTTGAGTATAGAGGAATTCAGGTCAGGTTGCAGGTCACATCATCTTGAGGCTGAGTTAAGCTGTGGTTGAAAGTGTGGGCAACAAAAGTGATAAATTCCTACATTACATTTCACTTGAAAATGGACCATGATTGTCTCTCTCTTCTTAATCTATTTGTTGCCCATAAATCATAAATCATCAATCAAAGGGTGAGGGTTGTCTCCAACAAGGACTTTAGAGCATGGCCTAATCAAGGTCGGGCTAACATGCAAATGCTTTGAATGGCTGAAATACATTCATGTGTGTCTGAATTGGAATACAAGCTTCTCTAATTTTCCATTCAAATAAAGATAGGCAAAAGTTTGTTGTCAATGTCTTAAATCTATTTGTATCAAAGTCTATCGATGTCATCAATAGACTACTCAATTCTATCGAGCAGATGTCAATGTCATCGACATATGTGAAATAATATTGATTGCTAGACAATTTTGGAGATTACTACTCAATGGCATCAAGGGATCTTTGATGTCATTGGCTAGTCCTCAATAGCTATCGATGCCATCGAACATCTAATCAAAGGTGCAAGACTATGTAAGTATGTGATTTATTTCGTTTATATATATATATATATATAGAGAGAGAGAGAGAGAGAGAGAGAGAGAGAGAGAGAGAGTTATGCTCCACTGCGCACCTCCGCATGTGCGCACCTTTGCACACGTGCCATGGGTGTCTAATCTGAACGGTCCATGTGATGCAGAATCCCATGAAACCCCATGTGATAAATTTTTACCCCGATGTGGGCCATAGCAAAGAGAAATGCAAATTAAGGGAGAAAATTATTTTCATTTTTCATGGCCCATTAAAGTTTTAGATCAAAGTAAAACTTGGGCCTGAGGGGTTTCACGAGGTGCTGCTTCGCATGAACGGTTCAAATTTTGGATCCACATCACGTATGATAGGTTCTCAAAAAAGTTCATACGTAATACGTACGAACTGGTTCACAGGTGAGCGTTTTTGTGTGTGTGTGTGTGTGTGTGTGTATATATATATATATGAGTCATGCTTCCCTGCGCACCTATGCACGTGTGCACCTTTGCACATATGTCATGGGTGTCTAATCTGAATGGTTCATGTGATGCGGAATCCCATGAAACCTCATGTGATAAATTTTCGCCCCAATATAAAATTCTAGTAGGCCATAGCAAAGATAAATGCAAATCAAGGGAGAAAACTATTTTCATTTTTCATGGCCCATCAAGTTTTAGATCAAAGTAAAACTTCGGCCTGAGGGGTTTCACGAGGTGCTGCTTCACATGAATGGTTCAGATTTTGGATCCACATCACCTATGATGGGTTCTCAAAAAAGTTCGTACGTAGTACGTACGAACTGGTTCGCAGGTGAGCGTTCCGCTACACACACACACACGGAAACGCTCACCTACGAACCAGTTCGTACGTACTATGTACGAACTTTTTTGAGAACCCATTATCCGTGATGTGGATCCAAAATCTGAACTGTTCATGTGAAGCAGCACCTCGTGAAACCCTCAAGGCCGAAGTTTTACTTTGATCTAAAACTTTGATGGGCCATGAAAAATGAAAATAGTTTCCTCCCTTGATTTGCATTTCTCTTTGCTATGGCCCACCAGAATTTTAGATCGAGGTGAAAATTTGTTACATAGGGTTTCATCGGATTCCACATAACATGGACCATTAAGATTAGACACTCATGTCACGTGTGCAAAGGTGCACATGTGCGTAGGTGCGCAGAGGAGCATCTCTCTCTCTCTCTCTCTCTCTCTCTCTCTCTCTCTCTCTCTCTCTCTCTCTCTCTCTCTCTCTCTATATATATATATATATATATATATATATATATTGGGTGTAATTGGGATTAGAGAAAGGATTATAGTCCTCTAAGAATTCTTAAAAGTGCATGAGCATTGCTATAGTTTTTAAGGAGGTTTTTGGGTTTGTTCAAATCGATAAGCCCATTCATCTTTTGTAATACTACTTTCATTATAGATTGTTTATCCCTTTGTGCCGTGGTATTTTTTTCTAAAGATGGCAATGTAAAACTTGTGTTTCTCTGTGCATTTTGATTTCATCTTGTTATTTGGAATTCAGATTTGCTTCTGTCTGTACCCCCAACAAAGTCGGCCAAAGGATTGAGCCCGACCCTAGCATGGTGGATCCACGGAGATTGGGTACTTCGCGCACTGAGCAAATCAGATGTTTTAGACAATTCCAGTCCACAGAAAACTAAGAACAGCAAATTCATAAGATGGGATGCATGTACACATGAAGCCTAGCTGGCCAGGTCAGGTTGGCTAAAATGACAGGAGCCCCTGCCCTGTCCAAAAATTGATTGGTCCCTTAGCCGCACCCTTGGGCCGAGTTGATTGGTCCATGCCTAGTCCGAAGCTAGTTCAGCCCGCTGGCTGGGAAGCCCGTTTCAACTTCTCTTTAAAGAAAGCATATCCCACTCCCTCTTTTCAAGTGCCAAGCATCCAATTTACTATCCCAAAACATCTAAAGTTTACATGGTCTGCCCACCTGAATTTTGCATCAGGCTGATTTTTCTCTTCACTTCATGCTTGATGAGTTACACCTGATTAACAAGTTTGACTAAAGATACATATCATGGTGACCCCACATACAATCCTATGTCTAGCATCCTATTTCTAGTCCACATTCACTGTGGTAGAAAATTTCGTACCATATGTTATTGCCAAAATGGGTCGGCCGACTTTTTTATTTTAATGAGAATATTTTAAGGTATTCGTTTCTTGGGTCACGTATCATGAAATGTGTGCATACATTCAAAGTGCTAAAATTGTAAATGAGCAACATTTGAATCATTGCTCTTTTACTTTATTTGAATCCTTGCCTCTTATTTATTTTATTTTATTTTATTTACATACTTTCCCTCACACCCACATACACCACATTGGTACTCCATCGAACCCATGACCCATGTTGAAACCCACGGGGTCTACCACTGAGCCATGAGCAGGCACCCTTGAATCCTAGCTTTTTATTTAACTGAAATGATTAGGTACATGTATCATAATAACTTGTTATGAATGTTAATATTTTCAACCAATGGGTAACTTGTTTAAGACATTCATACTATGCAAATGGTGGACCTGAGCATGAAGTACTTGACACGGTTAATATTCTAAATAAAGTACAAGTTCAAGTGAGAAAAACTCTAAATAAGGTGAGTTATTGACTTGAGATATTTTTTAATTTTTGTTGACTATGATCTTGCTAGAATTATTTAAAATTTGAAGGAATATTATGCATGAGAGACTACAAACAGGAGTTGTTAAAGTCATACAAATTCATGAATGAAGAACAGATTTTTCTAAGTGCACACAAGCGTAGCTAATGTACCTGCCACACGTGCCAGCATGGAATATAGATGTGAGACCTAATCTATCCATTAGGTTAGGCTGAATTTCTACATGTTTTTTACAAAATTATATCTAGTCTAGCTATTCAACATGTGGGCCCTAACACTAGACACATGTTCATGGATTAGAAACACCCTGATCCATAGGTCAACTGGTAGATGAGTGGAGATACCTCGTTTCAACACTTGAGGTCTTGGTATCGATCCCTAGTGGGGTTGGCTAACAGTGTAGTGTGTACTGATAGTGTTTGTGTACTAACAAACTAACAACAACAACAACAAAAAGGTTCATGGATTAGAAAAATTCAGCCAAGTTTTATTTAGAGCCATACAATTGTTTTATCTAATTGTGGCTGACCTGACCAGTGGATCAACATATATGATTCTTGGGCTAATTATCAATTTAATGGTGTGGATTAGATCTTGGACCTATTATGCCATTGTACGTGGGCGTGGACCTAGGAAAGCTCCCCAGAATAACTCTTTTTCCTTAGTGCCTGTCTCTCTTTCTTTGGAAGATATTTCCCCATCTCTTGTTTAGAGAGCTTTGTCCCTTTGTAGCAGGGACGGGCATAAAGCTTCGTATGCCATATTTGGACCAAATGATTTGACTTTATGGACACTTTAATATAATTTAAGCAATGGTTTGAAATTATGATAGCTAATTTGTTAGTGGTACAAATTCAAGAAATAAGAGTCCACTGACCAGAAAAGCCCTTACCTGATATTCTTAATACTTACGGTGCCATTATGTGAAATCTACCCCAACCATTAAGTGCTGTTGAGAATGTGGAGCCATATCTGGGCCGCCTTTGACCGGTCGTAGGACATGCTCGACCGGTCGTAGGGGCCTGCTCGAGCTGTTCGACTAGTCGTAGTACGACCAGTCGTAGCTCCCCTTCGACCAGTCGTAGGTTACGCAGATTCATTTCCGAATCTGATGCGGACTGCGGACTTTGGTGTCGCCTTTCGCAAGGGTGCGGAAGGGAAGTTACGTAAACTATAAATAGGGGTTCCTAGAATTTTTCTAGGTAAAATAAAAGTTATTCTAAGGTGTGGGCTAAGGGTTTTGTATGTGCTTCCAAGGGAGAAGTTAGTATTTTGTCTTCTAATCTTTATTTTTCTTCATAGTGAAAGTTTGCATCCGTGGTTTTTTGTCCTAGTTTGGAGTTTTTCCATGTATATCTTGTCTTGTGGTTTGTTTGTATTGCTTTGATCTGTTTCTAGTTTATATTTCTTTCTATTTATCGTTTGTGGGTGAGTCCACTGCATTGTTGACGTGCTACGCAACAACTGGTATCAGAGCTATTGGTTTAGTTCTATTGGGAGTAATGGCGGAAGATGAAAAAACTAGAATTGAGCAGTTTGATGGTTCAAACTTTACCTTCTGGAAGATGCAGATGGAGAATTATCTGTATCAGAAGGACCTCTACATTCCTTTAGGAGGAAAAGAGAATAAACTAAAAAAGATGACAGATGATGAATAGTTTTTACTGGATAGGAAGGCTTTAGGAACGATTCGACTCTCTTTGTCTAAGAACGTCGCCTTCAACATATCAAAAATGAAAACTACAAAAGAATTAATGGAAGCTCTAGCCACCATGTATGAAAAACTCTCAGCATTCAATAAGATTCATCTTATGAAACAACTATTCAACATGAAGATGTCAAATAGTGGGAGCGTGGCTGAACATTTAAACAAGTTCAATACAGTCACGAGTCAGTTGGAATCCGTTAACAATATTTTTGAGGATGAGGTTAAGGCGCTATTGATCTTATCCAGTCTGCCAGACAGCTGGGATGGTTTAGTGATTGTTATAAGCAATTTTTCAGGGTCGACAAATCTGAAATTTGATGATGTGGCCGGTCTAATTCTCAGCGAAGAATTTAGAAGGAAGGCATCAAGAGTTTCAGGAGATTCAAGAAATGTTCTAAACGTTAAAGGAAGAGGAAGATCGCTAAACAAAGGAGGCAATAAACACGGGCGTTTTAAGTCGAGGAAGAAGTCTACGGGACCAAAAGATAAAGATAGGTATTTGTATTGCGGCAAGAAGGGGCATATGAAACGTGGTTGTAGGGCGCTCAAGAAACAAGAAGTCTCTGAATCAAACTCAAACTCTATAAACTTCGTTATATCACACTTTGAAAGAAGTCTCTAAATCAAACTCAAACTCCCTAAACTTCGTAATTTACTATAAATAGAAAACTTACTATTTATAACTGGTCATAATTGCTACTAGACTTTATGAGTTTTAGCCAAAAATAATAAGTGTGTCCAATTTGGCCTAAGCACTTTATTCTCCTAAATTTTCTAAACCCTTCTCATGTTGGGCACAACTCCTAAAGCTCAACATATCAAGAGTATGATAGAATTAGAACTTACCATAAATAGTAAAAACAAAATTAAAAAGTATTTTCGATTGTCGATCATGGAATCTTGCAAATTCAGCATGGGCAACCGCAAAGCGGGGTTTGGTGGCTAAAGTAGCTTCTCCTACCCAAAATTATGTATGATACGTTGAATAACTCATTTTGATTTGCAAGATATGCCTATTTTAATTTTCTGACGGACAATGAACACTTCCACCTCTAATCAAGCCTTCTCTAGTTTACCTTAGGCATGAAAGTATCCACGACTCGCTCTACATCATAAATGGGCACACGGAGTTAAAAGTGGAATGTTCTTCTTCCTCTTGTTTTTTTAGTCCAAACTTATTTGTCGATAATGGTCACAAACATTCAAATCTATAAAAGCTCCTGCGTGGTTTAGACTGTAATGCTTCTATGTAATCCAACCCGTCCATCAGATGTCAGATGTCCCCTGCTTCCAAAATCATCTATGATCCTGGAAATCAACCCTAATCCAAGACTAAATTACACCACGACACATAAACAACATAAAGCAAAGGGAGCAAAGAGACGTGCACCATAGAAACTTTCAGATTGTGTTTGAGACACACCATGACATTTATATCCCATCCAAGCCGGTCATCCCATGAGACCCAGCATGGAATATCAATTTAGGTGGGCAACACCATGTGAAAATATATATATATTCCCATGCGAGCTGTGTGGGCCCCACCGTGATGCGTTTCAAACATCTACCCCATCAGTCAGATGCACCATTCCATCGTGTGTCTAGGTCTCAAAAATCAAGTCAATCCGTGACTTGTATGGGCCACACCACATACAGAAGTGGAGAGGGGTTGTGCACCATTAAAACATTCATAATCATTTTTGGGGCCCACAAAAGATGTGGTTTGCAAATCCAGCCCATCTATTATGTGTGTCCCACTTGTATGAGGGTTCAGACCAAGTTTCAGCAGCATTCAAAACTCAGTGGGCCCCACCAAGTGCTTTTATATGTTTTAACGGTGTTTCACATGATTTTAGATGGTATGGCCCACCTGAGTTCCATATTCGGCTGATTTTTGGGATATCCCATAATTTAAAGGGGAGCCATCAAATGCACGGTGTTGATGGTCAACACGCATCACGGTGGGCCCCACACAGCTTGACCTCATGTTTGCTTATTGTGAAGTCGAGCGCATAGTACCTTTTCCCTATATATATATATATATATATATATATATATATATATATATGGACCTGATTTTTTCGACCGTATATATGATGGGCATGATAATGAGTAGGGTTGCCAATGGATCAGGTTCAGGTCAGATCTAGGTCAGCCCAAGCCCAACCCATTTATTACACGGGCCATGAATTCCAGCCCAAACCCAACTCATGACCCATCACCAATGTGGTCTGACCCCAACCCACTAAAAATTCATCATGCCCAGGCACAACCTAACCCAACCCATTCAATTGTAACCTTTTCCGGCTTATAAAACCCGTCCCAACCCAGCAAAGACTATACTTGGTTTTAAGTATGGAATATGGGGCTAAAGGTATGCACAACCAAGCCAAATTAGTAAATACATATAAACATACATCATGTGTTTGTATATATGCATCGATGTGATGTATGCATTTAGACTCGCTGCCAATTATTATTTTTTTTGGCTTGTAGGGCTGGTCAGGTCATCTAGGGCAACCCATTGATAAGGTACTACATGGGCCAGTTTGGTTGGCCAGGGTTTCGACCCAAGCCGGTTACCTTAAAAAGGCCATATTTCTAACCCAAGCCCAACCCAGTATGCTTTAACTTGGCCCAAACCTGCCTCAAAAGCGGGTTAGGCCATTTGACCTAGGGCTCGTTAGCAAGGGAATGCATTCTTTTTTATAAAGGAGGAACCCAGAAGATAGGGTTTATCCCTATTACACCTGACCTCTTGTCATATTGCAATCATCTCTCATTTAAATTTGAATGATGAGAGAGGAAGACACACATACTAGTTGTCCTCAAGTGGGTCCCATTGGCTTATATGCAACATCACCACTCAATCACATTGTGGAAGGGGCTCAACTAAAATCGAAAAGGCTGTTGTTGATATAGAATGTGTCACTCGTTAAAATGTTTATACACACATTAATTAAATGGAGCTCTTACGCCTATCAACATCAATTCCGGATGCTTAACACTTAAAACCTTTTTTTATGCCTACACTCTATAGAGAGATCCTTCAACAAAGCATCCATGCCACGCGCAATGCACCTAACGCACTCTGCTAAGGTACAAGTGCTTGATACTTAGCCTCCTCTTAGCAAGCACCAATTTGAATGATTCTCAAGATAACATAATTCATCTCTTCTCTTTCAATGAGATGTTAACACGTCCATAACTATATAACAAATATTTGTAAGGAAATAGCAACAATCCTATGGCCTATAAACACCTCCTAGCGCATCATTTGATGGGTTCTTACTTTGACTCTCTTTAATTTACATTGAAGCCCTTCAAGTGAGCTCGGTGGTTTAAAAACTCCCACTCCTACTAGAAGGATCTTGTCACACGATAGACCTCCCATGGGAAGCCTTGATGTCAGGCGTTAAGCTCCCAAGAGATAGGGCTTTGCACCCAAGCACAGACCTACACACACACACATTTGTGACCTGGTCATTATTTAAAGACAATGTAAACCAATTTCTCTCACCCAAACCCCATGCACAAGGCGCACTCCTTAGTATCGAGTATTAATAGATGGCAGGTTCTAACACACAGTTTGAGGTATTTTCTTCATCATCTCTAGCATGTGAGACCCTTGGTAATCTTAGAATGATGCACGCTTGTTTATGAGTCTTAACACAGATAATGCAATAGGTTTGCATCCATGCACATAGCCTTGTCTCTCGAGAGCTTAGCACCTAGTGCTAAGGCTTCACCTAGAAGGTCTAGTGCTTGTCGCAGAGCCTTCCCGATAGGAGTGTGACCTCACTAGAACGAGCATCGGTACTGAAGCCCCAAAGTTGAATAGAGTCAAAGTGAGAACCCCATAAATGATGTGTTTGTAGGTATTTAAATTCCTTGGAGTCTTCATTCTTCTCCATAAGTTTGTTACATAATTATGGACATGTGTCAACATTTTATCAAATATGAGAAGAGGCTGAGTTTGTAGCTCTAACATTATTATTGAAACCCACTCAGGAATCATTGCAGAAACTGTTGCCAATCCCCAAGCTGTGCGCCTTGGAGCATCTGGTATTAGTTGGGAGCCATTCAACCTTTTCGTGAATCTCTAAATTAACTTTAGGGTATCTCGTATCCCGAGAGAAAGAAATGGAGTTGTGGATGTTCCAGAGAGATTGGGCAGTAGGGGTTGGCCAAATAATACTTATTATAACAATCAGAGCTTCCCACCCCTGTCAGGGGCCTCATCACTCTGGACAATGAAAGTTTGGGATAGAAAGGATAAATCCAGGTTTTTTTTTTAATCTTTCCTTCTTGGGCTCTTTTTTTTTTTTTTTTTTTTTTTTTTTTTTTTTTTTTGAGTTGTTGTTTCTTTGTTGGGCTTAAGAGCCTCCTTGGGTATATGATTGGTGTGGTCGCTATCTTTTTTGTGGCGCTCACTCAAAGTGTATTTCTGTTCATATCTTTTAATAAGCCTTTTCTTTAAAATAAAAAATAAAAAAATAGTATGTCATATGCCCAACCTTTAAAAAAAAAAAAATGGATTGGGGAACATTCTGTTCTTCTCCATTTGTTCTTCTTCTTTTTTTTTTTTTCCCAAAAACGAGTGTCATGTATTTCATACTGGAAAAAATTACATTCGGGACTTGGAAAAAAAGCCCTATGGAAGACCTCATAAGAAAGCCGGGGCATCTATGCCCAAAGGTAAAAACCGAAATGGAAAAAACTCCAAATACTCTAAAAACTTAGGTATTCCTCTCCCTGATCGCTCCTAGTCCAACATTGTCCAGGAAAAGGAGACCTCTCACCTGTTGAGGCAGCTCAGCCCTGCTGGAGCTGTAAAAAAGAGATTGGGACAAACTTCCCTCATGAGCTAGAGCCTCAGCCATTGCGTTTCCCTTCCTGAAAACGTGCTTGAATTGCACCATAGCTAGGAGGCAGAGCCTGTCCATTAAAGCTTTCCAGCCTTTCCATCTCTAACCAATGTTAGCACCCTCGTTAAAAACCTTTATCACCAACTCAGAATCTGACTCCACCACCACTTTGGAAAAGCCTTTCTCAACACACAGAAGAAGCCCATCATGAGCTGCCCGAATCTTGGCTCCTATGTTCGACATCACTCCATAACCAAATGCGAAATCATAAAGGAAATCACCCTTATCGTTTCTGCAAACTCTGCCGCCCCTTGCAAAACCCGAGTTCCCTCTAGAGGACCCAGCAACATTAACCTTCACCCAACCGGCAGGTGGTTTCTGCCATGAGACCACAGACTGACGAGTTGACTTTGAGCCATGTGAACCACCATTTAACGAATTAGCAAAAGTTGGATAGAACTGCACATTCCTTTTACTTATAATATCTCCTCTTATGCTGTGTAGCCAATAGGAAACTCTCACAATGACAGGCTGGGTCGCTGGAACTTTATCGTCGAAAACTGCCCCATTCCTATATTTCCATAACTCCCAAAATATATAAGCCGGCACCAGGAGCTGGTTGTCCAATTGGCCTCTTTTGTCCGAGCACGCCCTTCTCCATTACCTAATTCTCGCTTCCACCATCGCCACCTGCATAATAGATATCCCGAACTGCACACCTAAATAACCCCGAACTGCACACCTAAATAACCCCGAACCGATAAAGCAAGGACGCATAATGTAATGTGGTGTGGTGTCTTTTTGATCGGGTACTTTTGATTTTCTCTACATATGTTTTATCTTACTCATGCACATGAAGGCAAAGAGTCATTGTATACCTTCCTAATAATTAATAAGCCAGCGTGCATTTATTATGCCGCTCACATGCATCTCAAGCTATAATGGCTAGCTACCTACTTTTACTTTATAAAGACAAACCATTTTCAAAATTTATCTGGTAATATTCTATTCTCTAGTTTTTTTTTTTTTTTTTTTTCTTCTTTCTAGACGAATTAATTTGAGCATTCTTGGGTTCATGTGGCTTTAATTGTAAGTACTTTTAGTTTAAGTTGTTCATCTTAGAGAAGAGTTGTTATATTCCGAACGCAGACTTGTTAAAACTCAATGATCAAGAATGGTCTTCCTGTAGCGGTAAATTTGTCTTTAAGACAACGACAATAACATGCCTCAACTCTCCAGATTCTTCCTTTATTCTTTTTTATTTATATTTTTGAATTTTATGTAATATCTTTCTATTTTAAAATCAACACAATTTGCAAGCTATGGTGGCACCAGCCATCATCCCTTAATATCCAAGGTAGGTCCTTCCAATCAGCGGTTCAAGTAATGAATGGGACTCAGCACAGTTCATCATGAGACTACAATCTAGGTAAGATATGAAAGTTGCCTCTGGGTAAGATATGAAAGTTGCCTCACTGGTATAGCGAGATTTAGTAAGGGTGGGGAGCTGATATTTATACCCAATCAGTTTGGTTGATGCACTTTTATTCTCACAGTTCATCATGAGACTACAATCTGGGTAAGATATGAAAGTTGCCTCACTGGTATAGCGAGATTTAGTAAGGGTGGGGAGCTGATATTTATACCCAATCAGTTTGGAAGATGCACTTTTATTCCCTGCATTTAGTGACACAACACTGTAGAAGTTGCACATCTAGTCATACAACAATGTCCACGATAAACACGCCCTGGCCTTGAAAGTCAAGACAATCCGCTTACCAAAATGTGCCACGCTAATGCAATATTGATTGGTGACCCTGGCCAAAGTTTCGAACCGTCAAAATCTCTCATGCACACGGTGGCCCGCTTGTTGAATTACCGGTTTGATTTTTGGACTAAGGAATGCTTCTAAGATGTCCCACCCAATGAATGGTCCAGATCATAGCATGTGTATTGCAAATAGCCTTCAGTACATACTCCCCGTAAATTGCAGTAGTATTTCTCACCCCTAATATTATAAATAGGGGCATGATCCTCTCATATTAACTGCATTGAGATCATAGGAAAATGGGTACAAAGGCCTTTTTTGTTTTGTCCATACTCTTTATCTCCTTTCTTCCTATCCCTTCAAAGATAGCAGCTGCCAGGGAAATAGTTCTTCCTATCCCTCCAAAGATAGCAGCTTCCAGGGAAATAGGTGAGAATTCTCCAACTCCTAAGTATAGTGTGGTCTATGCGCTCTTCTTAGCTGCAATCAATGGTCAGGATCATCCATCCGTTGTGATTTTTGAAGATGTGGCAAGATGAAAAGACAACTGTATATCTATACTACATGTGTGCAAATACATGCCCAACATCATGTCACATAGTACATGTTTGTTTTAAAGAGAACCAATTGGAAAAGAATGTCATTCTCTATGATGTTGAAGCCTATCTGTGTATACAACCCTACTCATGTACACATCATTGCACGTGCCAACATGGTTGATGTGTGGATTATTAGAGGAAAAAAAGGGGAAAAAAATTATGTGAAGATCTTACACACTAGTTGTAGATTGAACTAGCTGAAGTGTCAGGCTTACGTACCATGATGTATATATGGCATCTAACTAGTTTAACATGGTTGTCTTATAATGAAAATGGGATGCCCTAGAAATCATATGGATCCAACAAGCGGGGCATCTGGTGACTTCAAGGTTTGTGAGTGATTGTCCATTGTTTTTCTATCATGTGGCCCATGTTTATTAGATCAGCATGATTTTTGGTCACCTTATTTTTGTGATAGGGCAACCTGTTCAATGGAATCATAAACCATGTTGGTCCCACATGCATCCAGTTGCGCATTTTTCTATCTACATCTACGGCATCTGGTCCCTTGCATTAACTGCACTCCAAAATCCTTGGATTTATCATTTGATCTCGAAAGTGTGAATTTTTAGGCAAATATAAATCCAGTGCCAATTCATGAATTTGACAAGTAAATAGATTTTCCAAACTCAAATTCTTTGTTCCTTGATCCCAAGTAGAGCGTTTACATATGTAAATGCTTTAAATGGTAAAATATTTTACTAGGAATTCATTTACAATATAAACTGTTTACCATGTAGCAATTTACCACACTTGTGATTTTAGTCGAAATTACATAGGTAAGGCACTTTCCTATATGTTTGTCTATGTACTATTTATAAGTGTGGCAATTTATTTATTTTCAAATTATGCTAAAACTAGATATAATTCATTTAAAAATCCATCATGTAAGTCATCCATCATGTGGGGTGACACCTTTTTTATCCCGTCAAGGAAAAACAAGGAATCCTTAGAAATTTTCACCAACAGATGAGATAGGAACTTGAGTAAAAATTTCGATATAAGATTTTCTGTTGCTATGACCTTTCAGGCTGAGGGTTTTAGTCATGAACAGGCCATCTAGGGTGAGGCCCATCATTTCAGGAGTTTCAATCATTGTAACATAAGCCCACTTCTACAGTTTCTAAACTCAAGCCCCGGTTTTTCTTCAGCCCAAATTTTGAACTGGTTGGGTTGCCATGTTGGGTTGGGTCTATTCTAAATTTCATTTTTTGCTTGGCTAGGAACGGCGGCCCATCAGCAGCAGTACAACTTAGTTTTTTCTTTTTTTTCATATTGATAATGATCTTCTTCTTCTTTTTTTAACCATATGGTTGAGGTAGGAGACAGGCCAATCAACCGAGGATCGATCCTCGATCCTGAACGACACATCTATGGAAAACCTGAACTAATCTGTCCACATAGATGCAGCGGACCCTACGAAGCACACGATGGAACCTTCGAATGCTGTTGCAGAACATATCCCTACAGAAAGGTGGTCTCAGCTCCGCCACCTAAGCAAGCGTGTACACCAACGCCTGCATGATGGTACAAATAACATGTTGTTAATGATGGTAAAATAACATGTTGTTAATGATGGTAATAAGAATAATAATAATTTGAATACATGCTGAGACCAAGTTAGTGAATATAAGACTAAGTTCTCTATGGTTTTGGCCCATCCAGTGGGCCTACAATAGCAAGATGCCATTTCTGTTGTAATATTTGTAAGGGAATGAAGTTACATATGGTTTTCTTAAAGTCGTGATGAGTGAACTATTGTGTCTATTGATTGGTGGCATTCATAGATGTCTGTACAAAATCAAAAGGTGGCGTACTGTTCACATTCGGTGGGAGAAAATTATGGTTGGGTTTTACCTATCCAACATTATTATTATTATTATTATTTTTTTTTAAATGGCGATGGCCATGGGTTCCATTGATCATCAGAAATTTACAGCCATTCGGGCGGCCCAACCAAAAAAAGAATTG
The DNA here is from genome assembly GCA_037074715.1 of Magnolia kwangsiensis. Classification (NCBI taxonomy): domain Eukaryota; kingdom Viridiplantae; phylum Streptophyta; class Magnoliopsida; order Magnoliales; family Magnoliaceae; genus Magnolia; species Magnolia kwangsiensis. The sequence goes on along the minus strand of CM073572.1, from coordinate 183,902,545 downwards.
CAGCCTCACCTATCATGTGACAGAAAATGAACAAAAGACTCTACAAGAGGAACAAAAGCAAAAGGAATTAGGACCTTGATCCCCGACATCTAATGGCTCCAATCCCTACGTTATCCAAAAGAAGGGCACCTCTAACTAACCTCGGGAATTGAGATCGGCGCAAGTAGGTCCTATCTAGGCAACCCTCGCTAGCCAACCTAGCTAAAGCATCCACCACTGAGTTACCTTCTCTAAAGGTGTGATTGATTACCAGATTTAGGCTTTGAATCTTGTCCTTAATGATCCCCAAATAGTACCATAAATTCTAGAGGATGGGCAAGTTAGGGTCCACCAAAGCACCCGCAATGATTTTTGAATCAGTTTCAACAATAATATTCACAAGCCCCATATCTGAGTAGATGTTAATCTCGTCTAGCATGGCTCGGGCTTCGGCGCTATTATTGGTGAAAGAACCATAATATCTGTGAAAAGCAAAAACTAGCGACCATAATGATCATGACACACATGACCTCCACCGCCGCTCTCTCCCGGGTTGCCTCTTGAAGTGTAACGCCCCGCATTTTTCAAGACCCGAGTATACAGCCCGTTTCCCGAAAACCCGGGCATTAACTTATAAAGAGCCAGAATCCGCATGTTTTTTTTTTTCTTCAAACTATCAGAGTAAGCAGATCAGCGTAGTATGGACAAATCAAACATAAAGGAGAGTTTGCATTTTTATTTAAATATACAAGAGCTGCCCATAATGACTTATACAACCAATGTCTTAGTATAAGAAATACAAGAACTTCATAACTTAATACATGAGAAAATATTAAAATGCGTATAAACAAAAGTCGCAAGACCGCGCAGCTCCTCTTAGCAATATAGCCGTACATCCTTGGCAGTTGTACTCGGCTCGTCATCAATCTGAACCTGAAAATCATTTGAGCCACCTGTGCTACCTATACGGTTATATATTTGATGAATGAATAGCCAACTCAGTGTGAATTCTCTTCAAGATTATACACCGCCACATTAAGTAAGCATAGTTATGAAAACATGCAAGGCATACAAAACAATACATGATTTAGTCTTATTAAATGCATAGATATATAAGTACACATCAACTGGGGATGCTCATCCAGTTGGCTTTTGGGCAAAGCCCATATAATATGGTTGGTCACCAGTGAAAGTACATAGTACATGCGTAGTGCCAAACTCATCAAAAGTGAGTTGATAGTCGATGGTCTGTGAGCTAGTGAAATGATACCCAAACTAAATCCTACTGGGCACGTGCTACAGTATTCAGAACTAGCCACCCGTCATCGCCCGAATGCTATGAATGCATGATTAACCCATTCGTTATTATTCCATTTACAACCAACTAGTTTAATAAGCTCAAAGGTCACTACGGGGAGCTCAAAGCCCAGCATTGGCCGATAGCTCGGGCATAGTTTCCCATGACCACCCTCTCCGTCTCATGAGACTACCATCTTAGGATGTTTAATAGAGACCTGTCGACTAGTGGCCATTCATATTCCAGTACATGTGGTTTACCATCATATAGTTGTACGATATAAAACCTCGAACCCATATAAGAAAAATACCAAAACAAAGTCACCCAGGGTGATATCAAAACAAGACACTTAGAGCAAATATTGAAATAAGCCACGTAGGGCGAGTATCAAAACCATGCGATAAAAGACCATCCTTGAAAACCACTTAGACACAACAACCCTGGATGGCAAACCCACATTAATGATCTATCTAGACCACAACTCAATAACCACTAAGCCAAAAGTCCATTACATTTACAACCAGTTGTTGAGGGTCAAATATTGTATATTAAACCCTAATTACTACCTAGATTTACGAACATGATACTGTTTAACGGTCTATTTTAATCGTGTTTGTGGTGCAAGGTGAAGTTAGGAGCATGGAACGGAAAGAATGCTAAAAGCCTGGATTTAATGGTCTGATGTCACCAAGGAATGGACTCCAGGGGACTAAGATCAATGGATTCATATGCCAGAGATCCGAGAAAATTGTGGAATTGAAGCTCAAGCAGCATGAAAGACGTCTAGAATGCAAGATCAAAAGGTTCCCATCATCCGTTTGGTGCGAAACTTGATATCTGGCCTGATGACCATAAATTAATTGTACACGTCAAATTTCAGCCGATGAAATTGCGTGGAAGTGGCCCAACGGATAGAACAGTCCATAAAACTTTGATTTGGGGCCCACTTGATAGCTGGATATACTTCAATTTTAGTTTCAACCCCTTAAATTGGGTGTCAAATCAGATTGACGGAGCGAATTTCTCACAAACATCACGAAGGACCCCACATGGGGATCTGCACGTGTCCATTACATGTGCATTGGACGTGCACTGGATTGAGACCCAGTCAAATATCGGGTAGACCCGATCCTCGCCGGTTGATCATAGTTGGCCACATCCATCGCCCAAAAGGATGATCCGAACCATTCATTTGCTCCATAGGGTGGCCAAGACCTTGTCCGATGTCTTCTTTTGTTCCCATGCGCACACACACACGTAACTCATGATCAAACGCAAGACGGACGACTAAAAGATCTGGTACCATGGGCCACATCAAACTCGAGACAAATCAGCCTATCTTGAACGGTTTTTTGAGGAGAACATAATGGATGAGGTGGTTCTCCCATCTAACACTGATTCTGGGCCCCACGAACGTCACAGCACGAGTCGCACAGGCTCTGTTTCGCAAACAGAGCCTGCGGATGAATCTTGTGGGCCACCACTGTACTTTAACAGTCTGATCTGGACCGTCCATCAGAAGCCCACTCTTCCTATAATCCAAGCCTAGATGAATGAATCACAGGAAGTAATGAAGATCAGTTTTCAACCATCTAAAAGAAAGACGAACGTGCAAGAAGAACTCTGTGGACCACACCGAAATCAGTCAAGAACCGTCCACTACCAAAGGGTTTTTCGAGCTGAATACAGTGGACGAACTAGATTTTCCATATAGCACTGATCAGGGGCCCACTGACTTCAATAGCATAAGAATCGGGTAGGCTTACGCACGTCCGAGACGCGCCTAAAATATTCGGGCATTTTTGGGCCACAAGCCTTGATCGGATTGGTAATCCAGACCATTCATCATGTAGTCCATTCAAAATGTCCCAGGGGACGTTGTCATTTTGGAAAGAAAGCAAGGAAGAGTAAGGTTTGAACGTTGCCATCTTGGCTGCGTAAAAACCTTTTGTAGAGGAATACGTAAGCTTCACCGACACCTTCTATGCACGCCAGCCCTTTTCTCCAGATCAGTCGGTTCTCTAAATGAACCCTCCAGTCGACCTTCACAGCTATAAAAAGAAGAGAGAGTGAGAGGGAAATTCATTATATTTTCCAGAGCTAGTGGTGGACGGGAGATCAAGAGAGAGTTTGTTTTCTTGTCTTTATTTTAGTTTTTTTCTTATAAGAGATTAGCCTAATCATGTCTTCTCTAGGCTAAACCTCTTAGCTAGGGCTAAGAGGTGAAGCTTGTAGCGTGATGGAGGACTTTTTGCTCGTGCTTTTTATTTACACTGAACTAATGTTGATTTTAGTTTAATTAAGGGAATGTTTTTAGTTTTTAATGGTCTGTTGTGACTAAAATTACAATGAGTCTGTGATGGCTTTGAGTATTTCCTTTTTCTTTTTATGTTTATGATGTCAGGAAGCCCTGTTGTTCACCATCGTCTCCTGGGTATGGTCGGATGACGGTACCCTTCCTAACCTTCATATCATGTTGATTGGTTGTTAATTAGTTTAATTCTATTATTTACTATGTCTCCTGGGCATGGTTTGGTGATGGAATCCATTCTAATTCATACACCTTTCATCTCTTAAAAACTATATCAAAGAAAGTTCAGTTTAATTTTCATAGTTACACCCTTCAACTAGATGAAGATGGGACTCTAAGTCCAGTTGAGTTCTTAAAGCAGACATAAGATCTCCCTGGTCTCTACAAGTGGATCCTCTGAATCCCTAGTATCCTACCTCTGAATTCCTTAAGTTTTAGGTTAGTATTTCACCATTATTCCTCAAAATCATTCGATTTAGATTTCATCGATCTTAGTCTAGTTTTAATTTTAGTTAGTTTCAGATTAAGTACAGGTTTCAGTCCCTGTGGATTCGACCTCAGTCTTACTGAGTTTATTACTACATCACAACCCTATACTTGGGGAGTGAACACCAGTCAGGTTACATCCCAAGTATGGGTATACATTTATAGGTGGGGGTTTCCCCCTGATGTACCAATTTAAGTTTCAGAAACAATCCACAAGTAATCCAATAGCATGAATAAAATATATAGGATAAACATTAAGCATGTGATGTAGCAACTCAATTCCAACAATTAACACATGTGATTATAGAATGGAGATATGATTTATAAATTAAAATAAAACTATAACTTAAGTTAATGGAAAAATGGAAAGCTCAAGGGGAAGAATCATCACCTTATGTCTTGAACCGCCTACATAATCGCTAGGAGGTGCGTGCATCCTTAGAATTGAGTCCTACCATGAATTGTGAAGTTGTACGTGAGATACATGTCTTACCAAGCATCTATGGTTAAGACCGTTATATACTGGGGTTTGGATTTCTTGTTTTTAGGGCTTAGGGTTTTATCTTAAAGCCTAGTTGTAGCCTTAACTCTAGGGTTTGAATTGTACTTGATGTGTAATAGTTTACAAACTCTAATTTAATAGTTACGAAATATTTACTAACATTAGTATTATAGTTAATATTAGTTAATAATTGTTATGATGATAATTAATATTATGATATACTATTTGTGACATGACAATGCATTAGCATTTAATATTGATATCATTTTAATTTCTTTTATATAATAACTATTACTAGATCGAATAGATAATTTACTAATGGTCATGCATCCTAATATTTAACAATCCTATTAATAATGGAAATTATGGTAACAACGTTAATCTAATAATTAGAGAATAATTGTTAACATTAGTGTTACAATTAATATTAGTTAATGTAGCAAGGTAGTCATTATGGCCACACCGATGACCATCCAAAATGAATATTTAAGAATAATAAACAGGATACTACTATTTAATAATTGTAATTTTTTTATAATAACCATTTTAGCATATTGATCTACTAATGGCTAATCTTTGCTAATATTAATAATCCTAATAATAACAATGGCATTAATACGTAAAAATGGGTCTAGTGTGGGTTTGAAGGGTCCCATGGATGAGGTTATTTAGGCCTGCACTAGAGTGACTAGGCCCACCAGATCTTGTCCATCAAAAGGCTCCAATTTGGGCCCAAAATTATTCCTAGCCAAGGGCTGAAATGGGCGTTAATTTAGCCCAGTTGTTGGGTCCAATTCGAGCCCAAAAATGGGGCTATGTTAGCCTGTCCTTGGCCCAACAAGTGGACCACCCAGCTAAGCCCATGGGCCAGCTCATATTGAAGGCCCAGTTGAGGCCTGTTTTCCCGCCTGATTCAAAGCCTAGCTGGGGACATTTTCAGCTCCATTCATGGCCCAAAACGTGGCTGGGCTTGGTCACATATTTTGACTGTGGCCCACCGCTTGGGCAGGGTGCGGCCCACTGCATTATGCATGGGTGTGGCCCACTGCATCTGGACGGAAGTGTGGCCCACTCAAGGCTTGATCTCAGCCCCTTTTTCAGCCCATAGTATGACTGAGCTTGGGGCAGAATTTGGACAAATCCGAACTCAGTTGGACATTCACCCCGTGGATTCTCTAACGAGTTAGGTGCAAGATCGGTTTGAGAGGAATGTGGTTTTCTGGCAATACCTGGACAGAGACTGGCTCGATCTGATAGCATGGAGGAGATCGGGGAACAACTCGTACTGAACCTGACCGAGTTGGTTTGTGAGCGTGACTCGGACAGACTTCGGCCCGGTACGCTGAGCCGCGACCCGGCCCGACTCAAACTCCCATTTCTCTCCCTCATTCCTCACCTGTTCTCACTCTCTCTCTAACTTCTTTCTTCCTTAACTTCTTCCTTCTTGTTTGGGAGTTCAAGAAGGTCTGAACGGACCTAGATTCGGACAGCGGAAGGTGTGGTGCGTCCTAGCTCCAACGAGGAAGAAGCCTCGGGCAGCAATGGTGGACGTCTCCCCATTGCTTCTTTCTGCATTCCGGTGACATGGAAGGGTTCTTAAGAGTGTCATGGAGCTCAGTGACGTGTTGGACCAAAGGTTTGAAGGGTTTTTTTGGGGGTGGGTTCGGACTTAAGGAGAAACAGCTCTTTTCTCCCTCTCATTCTCTCTCTTTTTTTTCTTTTTTTTTCACAGCTGGATCAGCTGGCATTGGACGGCCAGGATCCTCTTCCCATGGACGGCTGAGATCCGAGGATGAGGGCGTACGCGGATTGCTTAGCTGGCAATGGACAGTTTCCTTTTTTGGAAACTTTGTGTTTCTCAGTCCTGTTTTCGCCGGCGTTTGTGTGCCCCCACGTTCTCATTTTTTTATGCATGGAATGGCCAGGGTTTTGGTCAGCCCCTATATGTGCACGATATGGACGGATCAGATCAGCTGTCTAATCATATATGGTGGGCCATAGTGCGTCCCAAACGGACGCTTCCGTCGCCCGCTGGAAAACAGAGAGAGAGAGAGAGAGAGAGAGAGCGCAAAGCTCTCTGTTTTGGGAGAAACACGGGTCGGCCCGTGCTGACCGGTCTCCCAGGGCCCGTGCACGGCGAGTGCACCACCCATGGTGCACACACAACGTTTTTGTGGGGTCCACAGTGATGTTTTTGGGAAATCTACTCCGTACATCCTTCTAAGGAGCTCTTCCAAGGGATATTGGGCCCTTGATCAGGCCGACCTAAGGTCTAGGTGGGGCTCACAACTCTATTTGGGTCATATTGGTGGATTCCTGTTGATCTACTGGTTGGATCATTCCAAAATTGAATGTCAATGGTTAAAAGAGTCCTAAGAATTTAGTTAGATGACTGGGACCCCTGTTTTATGAATTTAGAACATTAAATATTTTTTTTAGAATAATTTTAACATTTATCTTTATTATTATGATTGTTACTATTATCATTAATTTTGGATTTAAATTTGTAGGGCCTCATTTTAAGGTGGTCATGTAGACATGTGGGTCGTAAAAGGATTTAATTAAAATCCTTAATAGTTGATTTCACGTCTTTGAAATCCTATGGTTTGTTGGCCCATATAAATCAAATGGTTGGATTGACCCTTATCCAACTATCAATGATCTTAGGATTTTCTAAATCATGTGACCACTTGATGGATTCCATCTAATGATATGTTATGGGCCTAATCGGCTGATCGGATCTTCTTCTTGATCAATGAAAGTGTAACATGGGTGTGATGGACACGATGAATGTGGATCTCGATCTCTAACTTACTTCATATGATTTATTTATACTAAATTGGCATACGCTAAAATATCCTCATGATCAGGGTTCTAAAAATAGGATTTTTATTTATTTACTTATTTATTTAAGTACAGGGTTAGTGAAATCTTGCTGCGATGGCCAAATGGACAAATCGATATCAAGTCTTATTATTGCGTCATAAGTTTTCATAATCCAAAATTGAATATTTGAAGGGCCATTAGGGATCCAAGATAGATTGAACGTAGATCTTACAGGTCTGGTTGTCATAGTCAAAGTCAACGGTTAAGATATATTAAGGGCGACTGTTCAAGTAAGCTAGGTTGGCGCTCATACTAAGTTAGGTTATACGGTAACACCCGAGTACAGAAAGTACAGGGTGTTACACGAAGAGCCATCAGTATTTAGTTTCAACCATTGTTGTGGAGGATGAGCCCATCTCACTATCTGTGGTCTAGAAGCTGGGATATCGAGGGCAGGGTGGATCCTTAAAATCTGGGAAATTATGTCATCAGACATGGAACTTCTGCCCTACATTTGAATCAGATTACCAGTCTCACATAGCCATCGACTAACTTTGAAAATGATGGTAGCTGTGGACATACTCTGGCCCTCATGACGTGCTGCATTACGACTCAATTATAGCTCCTAGATAAGAAAATAGGGTAAAAACCTAGTGAACATTTTGATTCTGAAATTGTCACTGGCTACTGTAGTCCAGTGGTTAATCCGTTGAAGAATGGAGGGCTTGTTTATCATTGGAATGTCAAAAAGCGAGCTGAAATAGTCCCAAACCTAAATTGTTGTCCCCCAAGTGCTGAAGAGATGGTCCAGCGTCTCAATTGCCCCCTGCGGATGGTGCAACTGAGGCCGCCACGATGCAACCCTCTGTTCTACTAGGCTATTGTAGATCGACAGCCACGCTGAATGGAAGAAGAAGTCAAGCGGGTTCCTAACCAACTGACGAACAACACACTGGCTTGCTTGTGAAGTCTGCAACACTTGCATGCCAAGGCCAGGGGAATGCCACAATGCTGTAGCGTTGAGTCAATAAGAACAGTAGCCTGAGCAGTTCTCCAGCAAAATACTGCCAACTTTGTGAGAATGTATTTGTTCCATATCCACTTGGACCAGGGACGCTTCGGACTGTGATCTCTAATGATGTTCCAGGAAGATTTTAGAGAAAAGGACCCTTTGGACGTTAAGTCCTAGATGAATCAATCTTTTCTGTTGGACAACCCCACTCTTGAGGAAGAAATAGAATGCATGGCAGCTAGCGTGATGATATCTTGAATTTCTTCAAGCTTCCATCTTCCTGATAAGGGGTTGAAATCGCATACCTTTGCGTTCCTCAATTGTTCAAGTATCGTTCTAACCAGAGCTCCTAAAAGGATTCCTCCACCGGACCGGTTTTGGTACTAGAAATTGATCTTGCCCTCCCCAACAAGCCATCTAAAATGCTTTAAAACTTGCGGCAACACTTTGAGAAGGTCCTTCTAGCTGGGGGAAGTAAACGAACCAATCTTCCCCTAGTTGGAGATCAGCTTCGAAAGGTGTTTTGCCATTATAAAATGGACCCAAAGAGAATTTCCTTTCAGCAGATTCTATCCCATCTTGACTCTGAAGGCTAGCATGACATCTTCGATGTGTCTTATTCCTAAACCTCCCTCCTGAAGAGGAGCACAAATCTTAACCCATTTGACCCAATGTCTTTTAAGCCCGACTTCTGAGCTTCCTCAGAAGAAATTGGTTAAAGCTCTCTCCAAGGATCTGCACACCATCTTAGGAATGTTAATGGCCGATAAAACACTACCAAAAAAATGAGCAAAGGCTACGGACTATGTAGACTTTTAGTTACGGATATAAACTGTAGCTATATTACTACAGATTTAATCCATAGCTAAAACCTACATAATCTGTAGCTAAAACATTCCTCCCCATCAGACCTTATTAGAGACTGACGATGCTTAAGGGGCTCCACGGGGCCCATTTCAATATATGTATTTTATCTAAGCCGTCCATAAATTTTGAAATATTATTTCAGTGAATGAGCCCAAAAAGTAGAAAGATTAAAAGTCTAAGTGGACCACACCATAAGAAATAATGAAAAATAAATTTATAATGTTAGTATGTGATGTTTTCCACCTACAGCTTCGATCTGACTCATTTTTTGGATTAACCCTAAAAATGAGCCGTTAAAATTAATGGACGGAGTGGATAATTAACATACACAATAGTGGACCCCAGAAGTCCTAAAATAAATCAAGATGGTGATGTCCATCACCCCAAAAACACAATCCTACCCGTGCTCCTCTCCCGCGCACACCCGATTTTCCAAAACCAAAACCCCCCCTCTCTCTCTCTCTTGCCCGCACACTCACCCTCCCTCGCCCTCTCATCTCTCTCTCTCTCGCCCACGCACTCACCCTCTCTCTCTCTCTCTCTCTCTCTCTCTCTCTCTCTCTCTCTCTCTCTCTCTCTGTCTCTCTCTCTCTCTCAGTCTCTCCCTTTCCCTCACCCTGTCTCGATCTCCCGCACTTCCTCACCCTCTCTGTCTCTCAGCCCCATTTTTCTCTCTCTATTTCTCAACCTCTCTCTCTCTCGCTAGGGTTTTTAAAACCTCCTTTCACTACAAACTCACCATTGATCTGTGAACACATCCTATGCTAGGGTTTTCGAAACCCCTTTCATCCAACCCTAGTCACTGCCTCGACTCATCCACCAGCCGCAGCCCCCGTGACCATAGTCTTCGTCCGCAGCCACCGCCCCTGTTCGTGTCTGCTTGATCCTCCAAGGAGTCCCAGCTAGTTAAAAGTTTCAGGCATTTAATAATCATCTGATTGCAATTTCTTCTTTGCTCAGGTGTGTGATGATAGATCTATTTTTATTTTTATTTTAATTTCTTTGCAAGGAAAAAAATATCAACAACTTCCCTCCATTTGCATGCCAAATACTTGTCAAAATGCCAATCCCAAGGAAGGGAGTATTCAGGTAGCCCAATTCCAAGTTGATGCAGATGCAACGACCCACACAAAATTTGTAAATAGTTAAATCAAGTCAATTACATAGAAATCAATTGTAATATATTTAGATAAGCATGCCATTAAAAAAGTAAACTATTTAGGTAAGCAAAAATTAGATTTACCTATGTTGTTTTCTTGTTTTAAGAATCTGGACGTGCAGACTGTATTCCAGAAACTAGGTCATTATATTTGTTTTCAGATTAAAAAAAGTTAGATCTATTTACTTGCCTTAACTCCATAGAAAAATCATCCTTTTGACAATCCCATTCTAATTCTATTACCTCTTAGTGCATAGCGGAATGATGGCATTGCTACAAAATTGTAGTTCATTTTTGTTTATTTTTCTCTATCTTTTATCTAAATGTAGTTTGTTGTTGGATCATAATTTCCTTTTCACTTCTAAGGATGAAAGGGCCTTTTGATGCTTTTGAACATGTTGGTTTCAAAATGTTCTTAGGGGTCACTGTTTTTGTAATGAATTGGGATGCTGATGGAACAAGTTACAGTCTTGCTTTGGAGGACAACCCTCTGGTAGACTTTGTTGAGCTTCCTGATACATGCCAAGGCCTATATTATCGCAACATCTTGAGTGGAGTTATCAGAGGGGCACTAAAAATGGTGAGAATTTCATCTCTATCTCTCTATCTATCTATCTATCCATCTACATCTAGCTACCTACCTACTTACCTACTAATGGGTTTAAACATGCCATAGCTCGTTAGAAATTTTGTATGGAAATAAACTATCTGGTATGGAGCAATACATTTGTTACTATTATGCTTGTGCATTCTGTTGCTTACCTTGGGTTTTGTTTGCACCAAATATTATGATTTTTCATGATTAATCAGTTTAAATTGGTGCAAAGTATCTAGAAATTTCACGATTTTGGTGCATGCATGAATTATGGAATTGTGGGCATTTCTTGACTTAAAGGAGTGTTAGTTCTCTTCAATATGTTTGTTTGTGGATGCCTAATCAAAGCTTTTGCATGTCTTTGGATAATAATATGTTTACCTCTAGGTACTCTATCAGTTTTTTGCAACGTGAGTTGTTCTGATTCTATTTCTATGAATTTTCTATACTTTCCTTCACTTGAATGTCATAAAAAGATGGTTTTGGTTTGCCTGGGAGTCCAATTAGTGACGACCAAAGTTTCCAGACTTGGGAATCTTTAATTTTGTTTTACAAATGGGTTGCATTTCTCTACTGCTTTGTTACAATTTGCAAGAATTCTGCTACTTTATTCATTTATTTGACTATAAAGTATATTTTCCCTATAAATATGAATTGTGTTCATTTCTCTTTTATATGTTTCTACCATTTCATTTCTCTAGTATTGTCATGCCAGAAGTGGCAATTTTTTGAGTCTAGAATGGAATAAAAGTTCATTTTTCAGTAAATTCACTACACCAAAAACGTCATTTAGGAATGGTTTTAAATTACTTAGGAACAGTTTTAAACAGTTCCTAAAAGAGGTGTCGTAAATAATCTGGAACGGTTCAATGCCGTATCAAGTACCATTTCAAAATTTAAGAACAGACTCTTAGGAACGGTTTTAAACCGTTCCCTGAGGTCGCAAACACAGCTCGAATTAATAGGAACAAAATTTTAGGAACGGTTGTAAACCGTTCTGTTGCCAATGGTCAAATTTTTAATTTTTGGAACGGTATTTTTCATTATTTCGATTGGATAATAAAAGGTGTACATTTGCTTTTATATTTAAAAACCAAAGAATATTATATACAATTAAAAATTAATATTGAACAAATATGGTACAACTTTATAATAAAAATTATATATATTTACAACAATAAGTTTACAATTGCATGAATACAATAAAAATAAATAAAAAAATCCTCCATAATGTGCTCCACTCCTAAAGAAAACACATGGTCCTTTATGGTTCCACCGTGACTTGCAATGACACTCTGGAAGAGGAACTTGTCTTTGCATTACATATCAGGCAGAACTTTTGGGCTTGCATTGTAACTATTAAAATCAAATAAAGACCGTAAGCAATTTGATTAGCCAAAAAACAACAAAAAGATTCAAAAACTAAACACACAAGAGTGACTATTCAACAACTAAAACTAGAGGATCACCTGTAATGTTGCATATCGTCCCAGGCAAAACAATGCCTGTGTTAGGATGCACATTGAGGATCCAAGCACTTAACGCACACTTAATGCAGAGTACGGAGATGATTCATTGGGTACTATACAAGAACACATGCTATAATCCATACCTTGACAAAAAACTAAATAATCATCACCAAAAGGATCTAGAAAGAGCTGTGTAACTTTTTTAGCTTCTTCCAACAAAATATGATGTTATGATCCTAAGAAACAACTGGGGCAGAAACAACATTGGCATATCTTCAATGAGCAGAGGAGTCTTATGGAAGTCATAGAATAAGTGGTGGGAGAATTGCACTAACCTTATTAGGATATGGGAGATCGTCAATGTATATAAAATAATCCTCCATAGGTGATGCTATAGCCAAATCACTACACAAAAAACAAACATGTTGTCAAGGATTTTTGGATTTGAGGACAACCCATGGGGTTGGCTTGGAATGGAGTATCCCAACTCAATGGCCTTTCATTCAATGATCCAAACAAGAAAAATAAAACACCAACGTAGTGAAAGCAACTTGCCAACACACTATTGCAAAGGAAAGTCCCTTTAAGCAGCTCTAAAAGCTTATTTAATAAGGCCACTTTCCAACACACTGCTACAGATATCCTGCATTCTGCTACAACTCTAAAAGCTTATTTTATGGTATTATTTAGATTATCTGGCATGGACATACTAGGCATGGTTTATCCCATTTCTATCAGAGGCTTAGGTTGCAAAAAGGTGGGCTCTTGTACCAATTTTTGGTTGAAGAAAATAAATATTGCTTCCTTTGATTGTGCATCAAGTACATTCAAGACAAGAACATGATTGGTTGTATGTATGGCTACAATATGATAAAACTAAAAGAGGAAAGATTCTACTAGCTATGCTGTGAAACACAGCAGCCCCTGATTAGCATCTCATAGATGGGTTTATCCAAGTGCCATGTCAATCAGGCCAGCTACATCTCCTCACATGTTTCGTTTCTTTAAATATGATCACCTACAATAGGTTACTGAGTCAGATATAAGGCAAGCTAGCCGGTGCTTTTTATTTTTCTAGGCCCACCATCTGGTAATGTAAACCATTCGTCTAGAAGAACCCGTCATGGATGAGCCATGGTAAAAATTACCTCCATCAGACAACCCTTTCCATCTGATTGGTGGCTCACAAAATGGATGGTTACAATTAACAACTCACACTAAAAGAGAAAAACATGGGCCCAATTGATCTGTTACAAGTTCGAATCATCCAACATTGGAGATTTTCATAGCATGCCCCATCCACATGAGGCCCACCAGACTGTTCTGCGTAGCCAAACATTGTATATTGTTTTCTTCAAAATGTATCATGTTTCCATCAATCAAAATTGGGAAATTGACAACCATCTACAAAATCTTTTCAAATTTCAGCTGTAAATTCTATATTATATTTCAAAGTCACTAAAGACCATAAGTACATGCTATATGATGCAAAACCATACTGAATTGTGAAAATTCAATTATATGAAGAGGAAATATGACCAATTATATGAAAATTCAATTATATGAAGAGGAAATATGATGCAAAACCATAGTGGTTTTTCACCACAACGGGTACTCGAACCCTTGACCCTGTGTTGAAACTCTTGTTAATTAAAACGAAGACCATAAGCAATTTGATTAGCCAAAAAACAATATAAAGATTCAAAAACTAAACACGCAAAAGAGTGACTATTCAACAACAAAAGCTAGAGGAACACCCATAATGTTGCATGTCTTCCCAGCAAAACAATGCCTATGTTAGGATGCACAGAGTGTTTCTTTGGATTGATTATTTTAACCAGAAAATAATAAGGCACAAAAATAAAAAAATAAAAAATAGCATGGCCCAGTCCATGATGGGTAATATCAAATTAAGAGGCAGGCCCACCAGTACCATTACAAGGTCAAACAAAAAAAAGTCAAGCCTTTTGATCAAAGCATCACATGATACCTCAAAAATAAAACATTCAGGAAATCAACTAGCATATAGATTTCTTCTTTTGCTCCAGCAAGAAATCCCATTCAGTACTTGAAATGTGAACTACTCATGCATGACCTGACTATCATTGCATTGACCCTCTTCCATTGTAGGAAAAACAGTTAAAACACCAACAATAAGAAATCTTTGAGAAACAATATCTAGAAGAAGTAAATTCCTAAGTCCCTTATTGCAATCAGTCAAAGACACTAAGCTTACAAAATATGTGCAAGCCTGTCTCATACCAGTCTCCATCATCATCCTTCCATGCAGCCACCTGTAAGAACAAGATGAAAGGTAAAGTTTTATTGCTCAGAGAATATCATTCACATCATGCATCATCCAAGGATCATTATAGTAAGAACATTGTATGAGATGTTAGAAGAACACAGAAAATCAAATTAACCAACAGGAGCGTAAGTGTTGAAACTTCGGATTGTCTAGACTGTAGGAATCATATAAATGAATAAATTAGTTTCCAAAATAAGGCGCCATTGGTACATTCCATAAATAAGGTCCAAACTCATATATGTATTGGACTCCCTATTCATCACAAAAAAAAAAAAAGAAAAAAGACTCCTATATACTTACAAATTACAATCTGCCTTCATTTACTAGAGCATGCATCTAGACTGTAAGACAGCTTCAGCTCATTATAATTGCCAAGAAAAATCATCACCAGAGGTTACAACAACTAAATAAACATGGTTCATGAAGGATACGTCATATCTACATATTCCTAAAGTAGGATATGGTATTATCTGTAGACTATCATAATAAGCATCACCTTGTTATTCCTTGGGGATATACGGCCAAGGTTCCCTGAAAGTACGAAAAAAGCATCGTTTTTCAAAATATTATTATTATTTTTTAAAAAAAATTCTAAATAAATCCAAGTTACTATGGTAGCCCAAAAATAGCACCTTTTAAAAAAATTATATTTAGAGAGAGAGGGTAAAAAGGGAATTGAAAAAATAGGCTCAGCTTCGCCTTCTTTCAGACATGCATTTGGGTGCAACCTCTACCATGGCTGCATGTATTGGTTGCCTGAAATCACAAAGAACAGACCCTCCAAACATGCCCTGCCATGAAATGCAGAGAATGCATTTCAATAAATTTCTGAGTATCAAGAGAAATTTCGAGAATCATCACTACTTGTATAATACACCCAAGGTTTCTTGGGACCCCAAAATAGGGAAAAATCCCTCATGGAGAAGAGGAGAAGCAGAAAAGGAAGAAGAAGAAGAAGAGAAAGAAGGGCTATTTTTTAAATTTATTTTTATTATTTAAAAAGAGAGAGAGAGAGAGAGAGAGAGAGAGAGAGAGAGAGAGAGAGAGAGAGAGAAAGAGAGATAAAGAATCAAAGGCTGAGATTGGAGGGAGAGGTGGCACAACCCGTGAAGCCATTCCCTCTCTCTGATCTCTAGAAGCCTCTTGATGATCGAGAATAACGAATGGACGGCGTGGATATAAAATACATGTAGAAAGAGCTGCTACTGCTCTTGTCCCTTATAGCATTTTATGCCTGTCAAGAAACACATCTCCAACAGTTATATACCCTTCCACATGTAGAAAGAGAGAAACTAACTAGATTATGAGAGACAATTATTTTCCTTTATAAGAAGAGCATAAAACCCAATTTCCTAAAAGAAAGAATGAAAAGCTCCAACATAATTGCAGCTATGTTACTGAAATCTTGCTACTTGAACCACTTATATTATTTCCATCTCTGCTAACATACTTCGAATAGACCCCTACACAAACCAAGAATAAAAGAATAAAAAGCATGATCAAAATCTCAGAGCATATGCAGAAACTAGATTATGAAGAGATTTACACCCAGAAACTAGATCATAGATGTTCTCTCAGAGCATATGCAGAAGACTACTACTGTTAAACTTCCCAGAGTCCATCCTCCTCATGAAAACACCCTGTGATTAAGCTAACAATACCTAGCATGCACTACAAAATTCTAAGACACATTTACAATAATGAAGTATAAGCTCAAGGTTCTCTAAATGGAGCAACACTCGCTTGAAATCAGATCCACTTCTTGGTTATAAAACCTCTGGAGCCATCCTACACATGGAAAAATAATTGAAATTTCAAGGCATGTAAGCCATAAATTCCATTTACATGAAAAACACCATCAAATAAAATACATGAGCTATTGGAAAATAAAATATAGTTGTGGAAAAAGGTCACGTCCCACCAACATGGAGTTCCTACAACAGGATTTCTTAAATGTTGGATTTTGGTCATTTTGGAGTTCTATTGCAGAAAAGATAGGCAATATATAAGAAGAAAAAAAAAGGAAAAAAGAAAAACTCTTACCATGCATGTGCTCTTTTGCAAGGTCAAAAATCAAACTTTGCAAATTTTGACAGTAATGAGCCAACGTATAGTTGTAGTCAAATCTATCAAAAATCAAGTTATACTACATCATAAGTAAATACTGATAGAAGAAAAAATATGTACTTAGACATTTACAAAGAGAATGTATGCTACTAACATAAAATAGTTGTGATTTGCAAGAAGAAGATTGAGGGCTTCAAAATACCTATTGTCCCTAATCGGTGAACTCAGTAAAGCAAGAATGCCATGCAACAAATGAGACAATTCCAACTTTGCCTAAAGTCTAATGATATCCATCTGGCTCGGGCAATTCGACGTCTCCTTTAATAATGATATCAATGGCAACCTTGTAAAACTCTTCCTGAAGAGGTTTTCCATGAATCATTTGGGGCCCATCTGCCAAAAGGACTCGCCCTTGAGCAATGAGCCCTTTAGGCCAAGAGTACAAATTGCATGGCCATATTCTCTCTACACATTGACGACTCCCAACTGAAGGTCCACCAATCGATTGTAGATTCTCCCGTTGAACTGAATCCATGTGTTGCTGTTGAAATAAAGTTCCACACGCACCATGTGTTATATACGATAATTGAAAAAAGATTATTACTATTTAAATTTTAAAAAGAAGGATTTCAATGAAAATTAACTCGAAGTATCTCTTTGATACCCCAAACTTGGTCCGTAAGAACATCTATTTTAGAAGATAGCTCTTGAATTTTGAACGATTTCTCTTGAATTATGGACGATTGCTCTTCTACTTTTCCTTTATACATAGAGATTTTTTCAAGAGCTGCAGCAGACCCCCTGATTTGTGATTAGGAAACATTGGTCCCAACACCTCGAACACAACCCCTTGTATCAAGACCAAACACTCGAGTCAATGGATCCTTGAGGATGTCGTGGGAATTACTTTCTTCGCTAGAAAGTAACTCTTTGATTTTTTTTTCCTACAATATTATACAATTACATAAGTAATATTGACACTGAATTTGAATTCTAAAAACTTGAAGTTTAAGACAAGGAGGTTACCACATGTGAAGCCACATTACTGTGAATAGAACCGTCCTTTCTTGTATGAGTTTTAATCCATACTTCAGTCCTACTAATCGGGGTGTCTCCATCTTTTTTTTGGTGTGACTATATTTAGATGAATTTCATATTATTAGCTATTAAGAACACAAAGCAACTAAAAAATTTAAGTTACGTATAACTATCAATACTTACCATTTCTTCCACTATTCTCGCATGGCCATGCTTGCCACTTGTATGGTAAATCTTTAGCTTTTTTCTATTCTCAGCATTTTGTTTCCTTTGTTTTATAGTTTTGGGATCTGAATTATGTTCAATGAACATTTCCCAATCTTCAAGCCTAACTCTTGGTGGATGGTTGTTTAATTTGGAATCATGATTTGAATGAGGATCGAGATACTTAATCCTTAATTTACTCTTGTACTTCCTAAACACATCAGACATGCTTTTAAAGCATAGCTTTTGGTAAGACTAAGGAATAACAAACTCGTCCTACAAGAAAAATTGAGATTGAATTTAGTTGAAGAAGAAAAAGAATAATGGTTAATTTATATCATAAGAAAATTTTTTGTATCTTACCTGTAAGAGCTTCCAAAGTTCTTCTTTCTTATTCTTTGGCACTATACGCCAATTCTTAAAGGCAATAGAGACATGGGTGTGAACCAGCTCCCCACTTCTTGTAGCTAACCTGTGTGATTGTTCACCCACGGGTAGTCCAAGTGCATTTAAGGTGATGACAGATTTATTTTTTTAACGACAATGAAGTTCCTAACACATACAAAACTTACGTCGTATTTACCTGCATTATTTAAAACAATGTGTTAATGATAAGGTAATGAAGGAATTGTATTTACCTATATTTTTTAATGCGTATGCTTGTAAAGTTGACATGTTCTTCTTTGCTATTGACATGTCCAAGCTCACCTATAGACACAAATTTATATAAGAAGAAATCATCATACAAATATAAATTCATTTATCAAGATATTTTTTACATCAGATAAAATGTCAAATGAATCAACACAAAATATGATAGCAAAAAAATTACCTAAAACTCATAGCCAATTTCCTTTATAATTTTTTCTAAATTTGTATTCTCGCCCCCAGAAGAGGAAAACAGAGTCGGATCTTCAAGTGTGTCCACGTCTTTCGTCAATCTTTTTGGTGACATTAAAACAACATACCATCCAGGCCTTGTTTGATCCTTGGAGTAGAATACTTGACTTGCTTGGGATGCAAGTATGAATGGTTCATCTCCTTCCATCTCATGTCCTTTCAATTTCTCCATATTTACCATTATCAAATTTGACTCGGGATCAACAATGCATCCATTGGTCTTATCTTCCACTTTGACCCAATCACAATAAAATACCGTTTGACGGAAGACAGTGTAATCCAACTCGATTATCTGTTTTACTACTCCATAATAGGTAGCCTCATCTTCTTTGTAATTCTTATCTTTAGCACTTTCCCTATATTTAGTGATGGCTTTCATGGACACCCCACTATTTAGAGTTGACTTAGTAGTCTCGTATTTACTTGGAGAGAATATAAAACCATTCACACGATACTAATAGGTAGCCTCATCTTCTTTGTAATTCTTATCTTTAGCACTTTCCCTATATTTAGTGATGGCTTTCATGGACACCCCACTATTTAGAGTTGACTTAGTAGTCTCGTATTTACTTGGAGAGAATATAAAACCATTCACACGATACTTGTTATAGCATTTTGACTTAAATGTAGGGCCATCTACTAATCGTTTCAATGTCAACTCGCCCTCAACAAACTCCAACTACAAATAAGAAAAAAGTAATAACTATATATGAATAAATATATCAATTAAATGAATATTTAGAAAAATACCTCCTTTCGTAACCAATTGATGAAATCATGTTCATTGTTCTTCAACACACTGTCCTTTCTTCTTTGCCCCTTTGATGTGGTCATTCCTAAATATATTTCATACTTCCTATATGAAATATATGTACGTATTTATCTAATTACTACATGTGATTCAATATTTTAGAAAATTTATCTACTTACCTTTTCCATTCATAAATTCCATCGTAGCAGTGTAAAACTCATCTACGTACTTGTTGATGTTGTATGTTAGTTAAGTATATATTCTTGCCATTATTCAACGGATCTTCATCACACACACTATCCTCGTCTAGGAACCTTTGATGCGTATGCTTATGACTTCCTCTCTCACTGTTTGACATGTACTCCATACAATATAAAATAGATTCTTCTACAATGTAACGTTTTGTAATACACCCTTCAGGATGTGCTGTATTCTTTATGTATCCTTTATAAATCTTCATTAACCTGATGGAGGCATCCAATTAATAATATATTGTCAATATATGATGACGATGAAGTCTAAATGAATCACATCAAGGTTAGATATTTACCGTTCAAAAGGATACATCCACCGAAATCTAATTGGACCGCAAGCTAATGCTTCATCAGCTAGATGTACCATAAGGTGAATGCTAATAACAAAGTATGGAGGAAAAAACTTCTCCAAAACACACATTGCCACAACAATACTTTGTTTGACGGCAATGATGTTATCTGCACTAATTGTCTTCGAGCACATGACATTAAAGAAGTAACATATGTGTTGAATAGTAGTTCGCAACGTCTTATGCTCTGAGAAAGCATGTTGTAGCAACACGGGTAGTAACTGACACATAATGTCGTGATAATCATGCAATTTTAGTACTTTTATCTCGAGAGTTTGTCAGTTCATAAGATGTTTAAATCTGGAATTATACCCTGTTGGAACCTTTAAGTCACCCAATGTTTGACAGAACAATTCTTCTCCTTGCGACTTAAAGTAAATGGTGTCTTTGGTTTAATAGTTTTTTCATCTGCTTCTTTCAGCCATAAGTCTTTCATTATGTTCATTTTTTTCAAATCTTCACGTGCACTTATATCATCCTTAGTTTTATCTTTGACTTCTAGAATCGTCGATAGAAGATGGTCACTAACATTCTTTACAACATGCATTACATCCAAGCTATGCCAAATTGGTAACTCCTTGAAAAACATAATTATGATGGAATGTTAAGTTTTTATTCACTGTCATACATGTAAATGAAAGTAACAAGTTAAGGAAATCACCTTCCAATATGGAAAGTCGAATAGGATTGATCTTTTGTACCAAGCAGTTATATTCTCAGTCAAATCATCACCATAACTTTTTCGTTTCTTCCCCTTCAATTTACCAATATCCATTTGAATATCGATTACCTTTGCTTCAACCTCTGAACCACTTAATCGATGAGAAGGTCTTCCTTCTTCTACTTTATTATTGAACGCCGCTTTCTGGGTCCTAAAAACATGATTAATAAGAAGAAATCTTCGATGGCCCTGATAGGAATACTTCTTGCCACTCTTAAGTTGTTCAGTGACAGTTCCCTCGGCACAAACAGGGCAAGCATATTGTGCATGTGTAACAAATCCTGATAAACTCCTATATGCAGGAAAATCATGAATTTTCCACATTAAAATGGCTTTCAAATTAAAAATTATCTTTGAATGAGAATCATATGTTGACACTCCATTAAGCCACAAATTCTTCAACTCGTCAATCAACGGTTGTAGGTAGACATCAATGTCCTTACTCGGTCCTTTTGGACCTGGTATCAATACCGTTAACATTGAAAATTCTCTTTTCATACACATCGAAGGGGGTAGATTATATGGAACTATGATGACATGCCAACAACTGTAAACACTACTAAGATGTCCAAATGGGTTAAATCCATCAGTTGCAAGCCCTAAACGCACATTACGGAATTTTTCAGCAAAACTTGGCCACTTGTTATTTATTACCATCCAACTTGATGAATCAGATGGATACCGCATAACACCACTATTTTCATTCGGTTGAGAATGCCAAGTCATTCGCTCTGCTATCCATGGTACACTAGAAATAAAGTTTTTTAAAAAAAGATTACTAATTAATTTTTTAACAAAGGGTATATAGGATAATATTAAAATTATATTTAACATTGAATGCACACCTGTATAGCCTCTGTAGCCTTGCTGTCAGAGGAAAATATCTCAAAACCTTTGATGGAACTCTAACGCCTTTTTTCTTTGCCAAGTAATCTGACCTCCATCTCGACATATGACATGTTAGACAATTTTGTCTATCTTTATACTCTTTCCAATAGATAATACAATCATTGGGACATGCATGTATAGTCTCATAAGTCATTCCCAATGAATTGATCATCTTTTCCGCTTGATATGTGCTCACTGGCAACATGTTTTCTACTGGTAACAACTTCTTAACCAATTGAAGAAGATCATTAAAGCTATTATCCGACCAACCATTACATGCCTTTAAACTATACAATTCAACA
This sequence comes from Magnolia kwangsiensis, assembly GCA_037074715.1. Lineage (NCBI taxonomy): Eukaryota > Viridiplantae > Streptophyta > Magnoliopsida > Magnoliales > Magnoliaceae > Magnolia > Magnolia kwangsiensis. The sequence goes on along the minus strand of CM073572.1, from coordinate 183,880,259 downwards.
GTAACCGATAATTTTGTGAGTTCTCTAGGGCAAGAAGGGTACAAAGATTGTCTTGCATCATCAAATAAAGCCTTATATCTTTCTGCATCAAGGTCTTCATGACAATTTTCATTTCTTCTAAGATCATCCATAAGAGTATCAGCATGTTCTTCAATATTTCTAACTGCATCGTTAACAAGTTCCTCCATTCTAAGATACTCATCATCAGATTGATCATCAAACGTCGATGATGATGGTTTCTCATTACTTTTCGCAAGACTTTCACCATGAAAAATCCAATGTGTGTATGACTTATCAATATCGTTAAGGAGCAAATGCTCATGAATCTCTCCAAGAGTGATCATCCCACTCCCATTTCTACATTTCGTACAAGGACACGAATAATGATCAAATCCATCACCGTTGTTCTTTGTAAACTCAATAAAATGCACAAGTCCCTCCAAATATTCTAGACTTAACCTATGTTTGTCCATCCATACTTTGTTACTTAATGACGATATTCTGCAACAAATGAGATAATCAAGTCAATTTTGATGTTAAGATGATGGTTGGACCCTATTGACTAAATGTGTTTAAAGTGAATAAATAAATTCTGATGCATGCTTTAGTGAAATAAAACAAGTTTTTTATTTCCATTTTCAATCGCAAGTATGATGACAAACAAATTTATTTATTTTTTAAAAAAAATACTCTCTTTTTTTAAAAAATAAAAATAAAAAAATACTATCTATCTTTCAATTCAACCAATATCAAAATAAAACAGATATATGGTTCATTTAATTAAAGAGGCATTTACACCATATTATGAATTTAGCATAAAGGTCTAATCCTAACATAAAGGTCTAGTCTTGACATAGCCACAAATAGGAACGTATTTGCAACCCATTTTCATTTCACCCTTATTAATTTGAAGCACCTCATAATATAAACTGAAGGGAAGTAGATTCAGTTTGCTACCTTGTTATTTCTGTACAAGTGACTTGCATGGATGAGATCAAAACCATTTAGTTTGGACCATCCTAACCTTTCATTTGGCAGCATACAAATGTAAACGGTATCTTCCATTCAGGGAGGAAAGGTCCATTTATTAGATGATTAAGCATCTGTATGTGCATGTGTTCTCAATATGTTGTTTAGAAAGTAGTAGCTTATTTCTATGTATATCACCAACACTTTTGGACAATTTTACCCTGATAATTAGTTTTTAAGAGAGTCCTCAACCTAAAGATTTGGAAGGATGTATGAGGGATTTGGGGCATCATCAATTGAGGTTATTTTCCTTATTTTAAAAAGGCCTTCGGCTCCTACTTAACCTCTTCCTGATTTACATAGCACTTGCTGCTCAAAGAAAGAAAGAATGTCTTTATCACTCAACATGCTAAATTATACATCCCGACTGCCCATTTCATGTTTATAGGTCAAGAAAGCTATGCATGATCTTGTGCAGGTTCCAAGGGTATGGTTTGAATTGTTATACCATATGCTTGAAGATGATGGGTGCAACTTTGTTGGGTGGTTTGGAACTTCAGATATGGGTGTCACGTATGGGTATGGGCCTAGATGTAGGACACCCTTTTACTCCCAAATTTTACGATACAGGGATATGGCTATATCTGTTATACTTTTATTATCAAAATATTTTGAACATTCCTTCTATTAATTTCCAAATATGTTTGTATTCTATAATGACTTTTTGATATAAACTATTTGGGCAAGGCTGAGTCATATTTGCACCAATATGGGTCCTGTACCCATATAACTGTTATGTCACAAAAAATATGGATCCCTCAGGGATTTGAAAGATCTAGGTGTCATGGGGTGCAAGCTTCTATCTACCTGTATTTACTTGTTAAGAAAAATAAAACATAGCTATGATATGAACTACTACCCTACTTGTAGCAGGCCTGATCTAGTTATAGGTGTGAGCCCACATTCAGATGGCAGTTCTAGAACCATTCTTCTGCAAGATGATGAAATTGTTGGACTCCAAATTCAGCATCAGGGTCATTGGGTTCCTGTCAAACTAGTTCCAAATGCATTAGTAGTGAACATTGGAGATGTTATGGAGGTATTAAGACTCAACCATCCCTATTTATTTCTTTAATACAGAAATTGGAACACGCATCGTTAGTTTTGTAACCTCAATAATCACTAATCGTCGTAGATCTGAACCAAAGTCACATCAAGATTGGCACTAAAAAAAATAACTCTAGCAAGTGATAAAAACAACTCTAGACATTGGAATTTCATGTATTTTTGTAGAATCCTTCTAGATAATCTAGAGATCCCCTTGATAAACATTAGAATATTCTTATAGATTTAAGAGGACACTCTCCCAGATAGAATCCTAACAATGTGATAGGTGAAGCTAATAACAATGTGACAGGTGAAGCCAATAACAGAATACAAACGAAATCATCACCCTTAGTACTGCATGTAGGAACCTTCAGAACTTTCAAATCAAAGAGTCAAAACCTAATGATAAGATAAATGGCTTCAACCCCATTAAATGAATAGATTTCACATCATAACAGAACAAAATCACTCGATTTCTACAAGAATAAGCTTAAAACCTTCAAAGCCAAGAATCGAAATGGTAAATCAAGCTAAACAGAAGACTGGATGAATAAGATCAATGCATTGTAGTCGAATTCAAGAATCTTCAATCGACTTACTCTAAAAACTTCAAACGTTGAGCAAAAACCTTTAAATCAAGCACCGAAATCTTCTAAATCCACTCACTTCAACTGCATTTCCAACGTTTCACTGATGAAACTCGATTTTTGCAAGGGAAAGCACTAAAACGCATCAAATCCAGTAGATTACTTACATTCATTCCATACCTACACAAAAGTATAACTCGTTTTTGAGAAATTACCAAAATTGCCCAAACGAGCAGCTACCAAAGAAAAATGAGATCCACACATGTCACCAAGTTCTTTAGATCGAGATCGAGAGAGAGGGTTGAGATCGGGAGAGGGAGATCAAGGGAGAGGGTTGAGATCGAGAGAGGGAGATCAAAAGAGAGGGAGAGGGAGATAAGAGAGGGAGACGGAGGCGCGGTCTACGAAATGGAGGTTTTAGGGCTATTGGCGTAAGAAAATAGGTAAAATCAATTGGTAGTCTGCGGTACATATAGAGCAATGTACCTCTTGGGCCTTGTGGGGTCCACTGAGAGGTATCTAACTGAATCCATTCCATTCATCTGTTTTAAAATAAAACAATAAAACAACATCATAAAAACTAAGAATATCTGATCCTCAATTGAGACACACCAACAAAACAGTGAAAGTAACCACTTAAAATAGAATACAATTCAGAATTTGAGTATGGTTCAGAACCGTTTGCGATCAGAAACGGCTTAAAGCCGTTTTTAAACCAAAACTGTACGTGTTCCAGTTCACCGATTTTGGTGTAATGATTGTTTCCTAAATTCTTTTCTTATAGGAAGATCTGGAATTACCAATAGGCATGCAACATTTTCCTTTAGAAGGGCACATGTTTTGTAAGAGGCATATGTCTAGCTGCCAAATAATTTGTTTCTTAAAGTTTACCAATGTCAAAGTTAGCCTTAAATGTTGAGGGTCAAATATTGCATATTAGACCCCAGATATTGTCTGGATTTATGAATATAATGCTGTCTAATGGCTCGTTTTCTCATTCTTGTGTTGCAAGGTGATTTTATGAGCATGGATGGAAAAAGGATGTTAAAAGTTGAGATTTAACGATCTTATGACACCAAAGGTAAGGGACACACTCCAGGGGACCAAGATTGATAGATATATACGGTCAAAAATCTGAGAAAACTAAGAAATTGAAGCTCAAGTGGCTTGAAATGCATCCAGAATGCAAGATCACGGGGTTTCCAATATCGGTTCGGCTCGAAACTTCATACGGGGCCTGAGGACCATAAATTAACCGTACACGTCAAAAATCATCCATTGGATCATTGCGGAAGTAGCCTAACGGGCAGATCAGCCCATCAATCTTCAATTTGGGGCCCACCCGCCAGCTGGATATGCTTAAAAAATGGCATCAACGGTTTAAATATGATGAAAAAAATTATGGACGGATTGGATTTCTGAAAATCATTATATTGGACCATGTATGCATGGCGTGTACACCCTACATGCATTTGCCAGCGCTACACCAAATCCACCCAATGCAGTCAGCGGGTGCTGACTCGTGCCCGCCCGCAATAGCCTCCAAAACGGAAACTCCGTTTTCATGCAGCGTTGCTGCGTATCGCGAACGGACGGCGAGAGTCCGTTTTGCAGAAGCTTGTGGGCCCCGCCCATGGCCCTTACGGCCAATCTGATCCATTCACCATGTAGAGGGGCTCGAATACTGTAAAAACATATTGACCTTTTTCATCCATGCGTACACACGTGTGCGATACAGGGGCCACAAAAGGGCTGCCCTGCAACGTTCAAAACTGATCCTTTTGTGATTTATTCTCTGGACCACGTCAATGGACGTTCAAAACCATCCATTCTTGACTGAAATTTTATTCTGAATCCAATGGACGGGGTGGATTTTCCTTAAAATGCTTCTGTGGGGCCCACCGATCACAACAGCGAAATGGTGCGAAAGGTTTCGCATATCCACGAAAATTGACTTTTTCAGGCGGGTTTGGCCCACCATCTTTGATCATATGGCAGATCTGAACCGTCTATCATGTAGAGAACCCAAGAAAGTACTAAGGGACAGTGTTTCTTTGGAATTTGAGCGAGAAAAGTGGCGTGTTTCGAGGCACTTAACTTAGCTGCGAAAATTGCACTCCGTGTCCTGCTACAACTCTGTCACTGACTCCAGCCTTCCAGCAGCTATAAAAGGAGGTTTTGGACGTGGGGAGCATTCATTCAGGTCTTGAAAGGAGATCAGGAGGTGGACAGCTTGAGGCTTGGGCTGAAAACAAGGGCAGAAGGAGTAGAGTAATTTTGTTATTTTTATTTTTTCCTTCTTCATATTTTCTTTTAACATGTCCAGCTTCATCATGTCTGTGATGGGCTGAACCTCTTAGCTAGGGCTAAGAGGTGAAGCTTGTGGTGAGATGGGAGATTTTATTTTATGTCTTTAATTTAATTTTAGTTCTTGAATTAACATTGATGTTATTTGATTATTAATGACATGTTTTATTTAGTCTTTAATGGTCTGTTATGACTAAAATTACAATGGGTCTGCAATGGCTTGGAGCATGTCCTTTTCTCCTTTATGTTTATGACGTCAGGAAGCCCTGTTGTTCACCATAGTCTCCTGGGTATGGTTGGATGACGGTACCCTTCCTAACTTGCATACATGTGATTGGGTGGTAATTAGTTTGATTCTGTTGTTTGCCATAGTCTTTAGGCATGGTTTGGTGATGGAATCCATTCTAATTCATCTTCCTTTCATCTCTTTGAAAACTAGATCAATGGCAGTTCAGTAAATTCCATGATTCATGAAATAGGCATAAGATCTCCCTGATCTCTACAAGTGGATCCTCTGAATCCCTAGTTTCCTTACCTCTGATTTCTCGTATAAGTTTTAGATTAATAGTTTACAATTATTCCTCAATTTATAATTCAATTCAGATTTTATCTCATTCTAGTTCTATTTCCAGTTAATTTTAGATAACGTACAAGTTTCAGTCCCTTGGGATTCGACCTCGGTCTTACCGAGTTATTACTACATCACAACCCTGCACTTGGAGAGTGAACATTAAAGTGACTCTAATATTATAGTTGTGAACATAATGATTTGAAGGAGAAATGTTATGCATATTTTCTCACATAAAGTCGAGGGTTATCTCTGCGGTAGATGTATGCATGACAGGGCTATTCATCAGGTGGGCCTCACCATCAACATGCCTTACCCTAAAAACCAGTTTTTTCCACTTATTGGTCAGGCCATCAACAGAGAGAGTTTCTCTTAACCCAGTGAAGTCAAGGCTATGTGAGGTTCAGAGTTCGGGGACAAATCCAGAATTGGATATATCAAACTAACGTCATTTGGGTATCCACTCAGAGAATTCAAGCTCTCCTTTAGGTATCATTTGGTTCATAAGTAAATATATTGGTAGTTAAAATGTAGTTTGCTTTGTTTATAGATTTCTATGTCTGTTACGAGTAGAGGCGTGGCAAAGGGAAAATGTTTAAGCTAACTTCATTCATTTCTAATTCTAGGTTGTAACAAAGTCCATTGTCAATTAACTGCATTTTAGTTTTCATTTTACCTATTAAAACTTGTATTACAACCTGCATACTCAGGATAAGGTGGATTTGAATGATATTTAGATTCGCCAATTTCCATGTAATATGTTCTAAAAGAGAATTTTCCATGTAGAGAAGGTGAAAATAAAACTATTGTTATCCCTTCTACATATGCCTCCCACACCAGATAATCCCAGGTTACCTCTCGCCAAACCATCCACATTTAACTTTATCCAATCTCTAGCCAGTTTCTTCGACTTGATGATTCTGAATGATACCTCGATGATGAGAGGAAGGGATCCCCAACCCATCCATGATCTGAACTCAAGAGGGCTGAATTCGGTCTCTCCGTCGAGTATCATTTTGGCCCACCATTTGATGCGGGCAATGGAGAACCTGACCTTCATGGGTTTGTGATCATATTTGGTTTCGTTCCTAGCACGCCAAACTTCCTAAAGAATAAGGTTTGGAAGCAATTTACGGTTTGGGGCTGGAGCGCATCCTGGAGTCGAAGGTCTGTGCCATTGCAACATTCTCCCTTCAATTGATTGGTGAAGTAGAGGCGATATCCCAAAAAGGGAGCTAAAATGGTTCCAAATTGTGACTGCCTACTTCCGTAGAGGAAGAGGTGAGTAATGGATTCTATCTTAGGCCTGGAAATGGATGCGTCTTCACAACAAAAGCATTTGGAGGCCAACACAATTCCCTTGGACTGGATTCTGTCATCCACCGGGGTAGCCCCCTATAACAATCTCTAGAGGAAAACAGATATTTTGGGAGGAAGCTTGATGTGCTATACCCAGTTAGACCACCTCGTAGCCGGGACTGTGACTCTGCTCAACTTCCAAGCCGACGTGAGATAGAAAGAGCCTGAGGGATCATGTGGCCAGAAGCACTCAGATCTATCCTCCGAGGTAGCAAAGCCACCATGAAAGATGGAATTAAGGACCTCTTGAGGCAAAAGAGAAAGAACGGATGATGGAGGAAGGGGGCCAGCTGCACCAAGAAAATCACTGACCTTCAATGATCTAACGGTGTCTGGAATGGGGCTAATAGCAAACTGTTGTAGGGGACCCAGCCCAATCCACTTAGCAGCCCATAGATTGTGCTCCCCCTTTCCCACCTGCCATTACACATTATCTGTAAAGAAAGGGATGAAAGCTCTGATTTTCTTCCAAATTGGAGAGGAATGGGTCAATGTGCTTCCCGCATCCTCCTTCTTGAGGTCTTTGTGATGCTTGGGTGGGGGCCACACCGATTGGGTGGGGGTCATGCCCCACGTTGTCTGTCCAGGCGGTGGCCACGCCGACCGAGCGAGGGCCACGCGCCTGACTGCCTTGTGTGTAATGCCCCCCGGGACGTGCCATATATGAATTTGGGGTAGGAAAGTCCATTCTACCCAATGAGCCTAGTCATTTCACAATATTTCTCCTAGTTAATGGTCAAAAATTCAATTTACTTATATTTTCACTATTTATAGTAAATTTTGACTAACCATAGTTCTTCATCCTCGGATGATTGGGAGTATCAAGTTTAGCCTGGCATTGGCTCACTTGGTCTAAGATAATGATCTCTGAGGGACAGACTGAATGGGCAGATTCTGTCTAACGTTAGCCTCCTTGCCAATGGTGGGGGATTGCTGGAGAGCAAGGATGACAGTCATACGGCGTCTACCCAGAAATCATCTATTGAGCATCTCCATTGCTGCTTTTGCCTCATCCTGTTTCTTGAATCTAACAAATGCAAATCCCTTACTTCTGCCAAAGGAGAAGCAAGGGATATAGACATCTGTGATGGGGCCAAATTGCCCTAACTTGGTGCCAACATCTTCTTTTGAAATCAAGAATGGGAGATTTCCAACAAATAAGTTGCAGCCCTCCTTTCGCTGGCGATTTGTCACAGTTTGCCATCCGCCATGAGTACCTCCCTTGTTATTCTAAGTAGGGTCTCCCATCCTCTCCAGGGAACTTTACGTGATCTCAAAAAATGCCCTTACTTTGAGTACGTGGGAAGTACCTACAAATACATATTGGATTAAAAAAAAATAGATAATATCCTACTTCATGGTCTATTTGAATCACCATAATAGTGGTCATAGAAATTTATGTGGTTCGGCAATATGCATATATTTACAAGACAACAATATATAGAGTTTTCTTCTTCACTAAAATATGTGAAAAAAATCAAGAAATAGAAGTCAAAATCAAGAAATAGAAGTCTTGCATTCTTTCCCACCACCGTATAAGAATATTTCATCAATGAATTATAAAAAGATCATCTCCATATTTATGTTCTCTTACATGGACAAAACACCCCATGAAGGGTTCAATTGAGCCTTTAAAAAGAGGAATTCATCCCTGTCTCCTCTGCAAACACCTCCGCCACCAGATGAACCCGAGTTACTTTTGGAAGACCCATTCACTGCTTGGTTTGATCCACTTCGATGGGTTTAGCTCTTTGCATTCTCGACAGGTTATGGTGTTGGTTCCAACACATATGTGAAGCTTCGATCGGTTCATGATGGGCTCCTATTTTGTCTCTCGAGGGGCTTCTCAAACATCATTATTGAGTCTAACTCGCAGCAGGTGAAGTTTTTGAATGGAAACATTCAATCGAGTTGGAAGTGGAGATACTAGATCTACAGGATCGACGGGCTGAACTGGAGAGGTCAAATTGTTTTTACACATATTTTTAAGGAAGGGAATGCCCCAGTGGATGCCTTGGCTCACTTGGGTAGCGAAAACCAAGCCTCCATTTTCTTTGGATTTTTTTCAGATCTCCCTCCTCATGTTAGAGGTCTCCTATTCCTTGATAAGGTGGGCTTGGGGGTAATCAGGGAATCTTAGTGGATGCAGTTTTTCTAGTTTCCACATGCTACTGGTCCTATGTTTCAACTGGGCTAGTCTCCGATAGTTTTGGCTACCCTCCTACTGCTCCTCTCGCAACTTCAGTCGTGCCTTATCTAGTTTGTAAGCACACGCCGATATCCATGGCTAATGCATCATTACTCTCAAGATCTAGCCGTTGAGGGGTCATTTTTTTAGCTGTCTGATGCTACCATTTCTGGGTGGATCTCATTCATTTCCAGACAGGCGTCGGACAACATTGCTTCATTGTCTATATTGTTTAGCCTTTAGCTTCCCTTTGCATATGATAGGTGTGGTCCAATCCATTTTGTTCGGACCTGCCTGCGTGGCTGTATATTTTGTTGATTCAATGAAATCTTGGTGGAGTCCTTCCGCCTTTTTTTTATATATAAAAAAAGCTACAATAATAATGAATAAGAAATGAGAGAGAAAATTAGTGTTTTATTTGGAAGTGTCACGATGGGTATGATGGCGTTTCATGAAGTGGAGCAAAAAAATCCATCATACAGATTATCGCGCACTTAAATAATGGAACAAAAGATTTTTAAGGCAGAAGATCCATCCATTCACTGGATCTCATCTGATCCAGAGCTCCAGCCTGGCACATGTGCACCATATCATTTAAATGAGCTTGCATGCAGGTGGGCTTGGTGTGGAATGAATCACTGGACGTGACTTTTATTTGGTGACCTTCCTAGTGTGTTTTGACCCTAATGGACAGTGATCCTGATGAATAGTTTGGACTATCCAAGTGTCCAAATACAACGAGAGCACTGTAATCTTAAGTGCCAGTAGCATGGTATCATTCCTCATTTATGTAACTAGGTTCTTAGTATTACAAGATAGCCATGTTCTAAGAATGCTTGCGTCATATGGAAAAAGATGGTGAAGAAGAAAAGAATTAATAAAACCATAGTGGTGGAGCACGAAAATTTCAGAAATAATTAAAAAATAAATAAATGAGTGGTAGTCTGCATGACCTCGCTGAACAGCTTTTGTTAATTCAACCATCCAAGTAATACCAAAGTTTGAAAACTCAAAGAACTCACTCGAAAATATGCTCGAGTCAGAATAACTTAGCTTCAAATTCTAAATAGTTGTTTGAACTGGGTTGTTCTAAAAGGGTTGGACTGGGTCCTAATGTGGTGTGTGTAAGGCATCAATCATGTCAAGAAGAATCGCTCAACTATGAAAATTGGATGCCTTAAAAATCAGGCCAATCTAGCGCTCATGCAGGTCATCAAGTGAATTTGGTTGTCAAGTGAAAATTAGATGCCTAAAAATCAGGCCAATCTAACCCTAAAAATTGAAATGCATTCAGTCATCTTAGAGTCTCACTTGATGCACTGATTGGATGTAATGCACACAACGCAGTGGCAAGCCCTACGCAGGGATAAGCAGGTGAACAGGTGAATAGGCAAGTTGAAAAATCATGTGAATAAAACTTCTACACTCACATATGTGAATAACTCCTGCATTCAATTCAATAACTTTTCACTGGAAGCAGGATCTAACGATCTGTGCGTTGTTTTCAGCGGGCCGCGAGTGTGGATCCACTAGCTGATGGGTTTCGGTTTTACAACCCCTAGTTGCTGAGTGCAAAGCGTCCTCAGTCAAGGGATTTTCGGCTCAGTCAGGGCAGCTCCTTCCCCATTCCAGTTTGGGCAGCGTGATCAGCTCTGTCTGGGGGTTTCCAGCATCCCGGGGAAAGTGCAATTCTTCGCGGAAATGGGGAAGTCCAAGTCCAGCAATCTGTTTTATAGAGAGTTTTACAGGCAGGATAGGGCAACTCTTTTGCTCTGTTTTCCTCTATTTTTGTCCGTTTTTCTATTTTTCATTGATATGATAGGTGAGGCTCAATTATTTTTGGTGTGGAGCCCACCCGAAATCTAGCTTGTACATCGTCTGATCGTCAATATCAAAGATATAGGGGCATGGGGTCCTTACTCTTGCTCCGGTGGTAGACTCTCAGGAGTTTCAACACCTGCTCAAGGGTTCAAGTAATCATATGTGGTGAAATTCCACTACGGTGTGAGTCTGTGGTGGTGTGTGTGCATGTGTAAAAAAATTAAACAAAAACAAAAAAAAAAAAAAAAAAACACTGATATATGGGCATGGCCCTTCTTTTGAAAAAAATAATTTTAAATTAAATAACTTTTCACATAAGGTGAATGAGGTGTATAAGAAGTTTATTCAATGAGGAATGGTAGAGGAATTGACCCTGTTTTGTTCTAGATATACGATGCCTTTGTTATTTTCTCTGTACTTCTGAGGGAGAGGTTAGTATATTGCCTTGTAATCTTTATTTTTCTTTATAGTGGAAGTTTGTATTTGTAGTTTTTTATCCTTGTTGGGGTTTGATTAGAATGCTTTGATTCTTTTTCTAGTTTGTATTTCTTTGTGTTTATCGTTTATGGGTGAGACCGGAGATTGGAACTCTGTTCACTGCGTTGTTAGCGTGCTGCGCAACAACTGATATCAGCGTCAGGTTTTAGTTCTATTGGAAGCGATGACGAAAGAAGAGAATACTAGAATTAAGAAGTTTGATGGTTCAAACTTTACCTTCTGGAAGATGCAGATGGAGGATTATTTGTATCAGAAGGACCTCTATATTTCTCTAGGAGAAAAAGAGAAGAAACCAGAAAAGATGACAGATGATGAATGGTGTTTATTGGATTAGAATACTTTAGGAACAATCCGACTTTCTTTGTCTAAGAGCGTCGCCTTTAATATATTCAAGATGAAAACTACAAAAGAATTAATGGAAGCTTTATCCACCATGTATAAAAAATCCTTAGAATCTAACAAGGTTCATCTTATGAAACAACTATTCAACATGAAAATATCAGATGGTGGGAGTGTGACTGAATATCTAAACAAGTTCAATACAGTCATGAGCTATTTAGAATCCATTGGCATTATTTTTGAGGAAGAGGTCAGGGCGTTATTGATCTTATTCAGTTTGTCAAATAGTTGGGATGGTTTGATGATTGCTGTGAGCAATTCTTCAAGGTCAACAAAGTTAAAATTTGATGATGTGGCTAGTCTAATTCTCAGCAAAGAATATAAAAGAAAAGCATCAGGAGTTTCAGGAGATTCAGGGCATGTTCTAAACGTTAAAAGAAGATGAAGATTGTTGAACAAATGAGGCATTAAACATGAACGTTCTAAGTCGAGGAAGAAGTCCAAGGGACCGAAAGACAAAGACGAGTGTTGGCATTGCGGCAAGAAGAGGTACATGAAACGTGATATCAGAGCGCTTAAGAAATAAGAAGGAATCTCTCAAGGTAAGAAGGATTCAGTGAATCTATATGAGGAGAGTGACACAGAGGTGTTGATCTTGTCTCTTGATGTGAGGAATGAGTCTTGGGTTATACACTCAGGTGTTTCGTTTTATGCCACTTCATGTAAGAAAGTTCTACGTGATTATGTGTCAGGTAACTTTGGGAGAGTCTACCTGGTTGATGATGAGCTGTGCAGTATCGTTAGAAAGGGAGACGTTCATATAAATCAGAAAGACGAAACGACTTTGAAATTGAAGGATGTCAGACATGTACCAAGTTTGAGACGGAACTTGATCTCAGTGGGGCAGTTGGCCGATACCGGTTATATGAAGACATTTACCAGTGATTCTTGAAAGATCACAAAAGGTGTCTTGGTGATATCTCGAGACAAAAAGGAAGGTACTTTATATGTGACTTCAGTATCGTATAGTTCACTCGCAGTCGCATCAACTGGAGTGAATGGCCAGTTATGGCATCAGAGGTTAGGACGTATGAGTGAGAAGGGGATGAAAGTATTATTTCCAAAAGGAAAACTACCAGAGCTGAAGTCTATTGACTTGGAATTCTACGAGGACTTCGTATATGGTAAGTAGAATAGGGTAAGTTTCAAGAAGACAGGACGCACTCCAAATATGAATCTGTTAAAGATTGTACACATTGATGTGTGGGGACCAGCACAGGTATTATCTCTTGATGGCTCATGTTACTTTGTTTATTTTATTGATGATGCTAGTAAAAAACTGTGAGTCTATTTTTTAAAGTATAAATCTGATGTATTTGATGTATTTAAGAAGTGAAAAGTTATGGTAGAAAATGAGACATGTAAAACAGTAAAATGTCTCAGATCTGATAATGGGGGAGAGTACTGTGATAAGAGGTTTGAGGAATATTTTGCAGCAAATGGAATTAAATATCAAAAAATAATTCTAGGAACACCACAGTAGAATGGTGTGGCTGAGCGCATTAACAAGACCATCCTTGAGCGCGCCAGGAGCATGAGGTTACATGTAGGGTTGCCCAAGACCTTTTGAGAAGATGTTGTGAATACTGTCACATATCTCATCAATAGAAGTCCCTCAGCACCATTGGATGGTGGGCTACCAGAAGAAACGTGGACTGTGAAAGAAGTGAACCTTGCACATCTCAGAGTGTTCGGTTGTACTTCATATGTTCATATTGATGCAGAGCACAGAAACAAACTGGATTCAAAGTCCAAGAGGTGCACGTTTATAGGCTATAGGCAGTATAATTTTGGCTATAGGTTTTGAGATGCAGAAAATAGAAAAATTATTAAAAGGAAGGACGTAGTCTTCAATGAAAAGGTAATACATAAGGGCAGTATGCAGGACAATAAGGCCGAGGAGAAAGAATTCATAGAGTTGGAAGAGTACCGGACATGGGTGTTATGGAGGCACAAGATGATCATGCACAGGAGCATTATGAGGCAGTCGCATACACTAGTTGTGAGGAGGTCTACTCGAGATGGAAGACCCACGGTCCGATACTCACCCTCCTTATATTGTCTACTGCTGACAGATAATGGTGAACAAGAGTGTTTTGAAGAGGCATTATAGTCGGATACACGAATTAAGTGGGAGAAGACCATGGATGATGAAATGGACTCTCTTGAGTCTAATTGTGATGGGAACTAGTCACTCTACCCAAGGGTAAGAAAGCTCTTCATAACAAGTGGGTTTACAGACTGAAGGAGGGCACGATGGTTCAAAATGGCACAAGGCTAGACTGGTTGTGAAAAGGTTTCAACAAAAGCCGAGTATCGATTTCACTGAAATATTTTCACCCGTAGTGAAAATGTCTACGATTTGCATGGTCTTGAGTATAGTGGCTACAGATGACTTACATCTAAAGCAACTAAATGTTAAGACAACTGTTCTTCATGGGGACCTTGAAGAAGAGATATATATGCATTAGTCGACAGGATACGTGGCACCAGGAAAGGAGAACAAGGTATGCAGACTGAAGAAGAGTTTATATGGCCTAAAGTAGGCCCCGTGGCAGTGGTACAAGAAGTTCGACAGTTTCATGTTGAAAAATAGTCTTAGGAGATGTTATGCAGACCACTGTTACTATTTGAAGAAGTTTGATACGTCGTACATCATCTTTCTTCTATACGTTCATGATATTATAACATCTTAGATTTTTGCCAACTTGGAGTTAGACGTCCTTAGGTAATGGGTCGATCCTAACACCTTATTAACTTCTCAAAACTCAATCTCAAAGTCTCAAATATCTTTTCAACTCATTTCCTTTAAAGTCCAACCTTTCACCACCTTATTCTTCCAAAATTTTCAAGTACTTTCATATTAGACACTAATTCTAAAGTTCAAATGATGAAGAACAATAATGAAAATAAAATTTACTATAAATAGTGAATATATAAATAAATTAGATTTTTTACCATTAACCTTTTGAAATCTCACTAAATAAATAAGTTATTTGGATAGAGTATCTTTTCCTATCCCAAAATCATATATTGCATATTAAATAACTCACTCCAGTTTGCAAGATATGCTCATTTCAAAATTCACATGGCAGAATCACCACTAGACAGAACAGCAACCGGCGATGCCATCGCCATCCAGCGGGCCGAGCGGCCCGTTTTCTATCCCATTTTTTACAATTTTTATCCAACTTAAAAAAGTCATATCTCCCTCGTTATAAATCGGATTTAGGTGATTCAATAGCCAGATTAAATAAGTGAAAATATAATAAATAAGTGAAAATATAATAAAAATTGTAATATAATTAAATATAGGTCATTAGGACAACAGTCTGAAAATCATATATTTGGTCAGCTGTTACTTCTAGCATTTTTCTACATCACAAAATCTCATGAAATTTGGTGGAGATGAAGTCAACTTGATGATGAACTACTAAAAAAATAATTAAAATAATATACTAACTAAAAGTACCAAAAGGGGGTATAGAACTACCCTAAGACCTTATTCTATCGTAATTATAGTAGAATTTGGTTAAGTACTAAACTAAACAATCAATGGATTTGGCTTGAACCACTTTTTATACAAACTAGAAGATCCAAAACTATTAAAATTACTAACTCAATATTACTTAAAAACCTGAGAGCAATCTCAAAATCCAATTATTCTCGGGAGTACATTGAAACTCTTTATCGGACCTGAACCACGCATCGAAAGTCCGATTAACTCGAAACTATACGGTTATGACCGCCTTACTGGGCTTGACAAACAGCTTGAAAAGTAAGTACAAATAGAATCCTGAAATGCATAACTTGAGGCCAGAGCGAAGTGTGTGAGAAACGCGAATATCTTTAGAAAATGAACTCAGATTTAAGTAAATTGTGTCGTTCGCTTGTAGGTCGAATTTAAGGATTCAGACCGTCAGATTCTGACCCAACTAAACCCTTAGATCAAAAAAATTTTTCT
The DNA here is from genome assembly GCA_037074715.1 of Magnolia kwangsiensis. NCBI lineage: Eukaryota > Viridiplantae > Streptophyta > Magnoliopsida > Magnoliales > Magnoliaceae > Magnolia > Magnolia kwangsiensis. Next base: position 183,864,492 of record CM073572.1, on the reverse strand, counting down.
ACTCATGTTAGTATACTTGTGGCCCTGATTGAGTGACGATGACTGTTGAATTGAAACTGACCCTTTAGGGTCGATCCACTAATCCGATCGAACCGAAATCTTAACCTTCCATAGATCCATTATCAGGAAACTTTCTCTAGACTGTGTGTAGAAAAGGGACCTCCAGATGAACTCGTTTGCTCGAAACAGTCGACTTTTGACTATAGCCTAAGTATATCATGGCCCTGGGGCCATTGCCATCAGTTATGGGCCTATGTAGTGGCCTAAACCCAACCCATTTCTATTTCATACGATTTTCTCCAAACCCTAGAAGAGAAAAGATAGAAAAGGGGAGAAATGAGTGGAGATCCAAGCGAGGTCCTTAAAGTTTGTTGTCGTAGTTACTTCCTGCTACTCCACGTGTTGAATCGCTTCTACATCTAGTTACACCGTCGAATCCAACTTTGATTTGAGTAAGAAATCCTAACCCTAATCTTGTTTTAGGAATCCAAATAGAGGAATCAGTGAAATAGCTAACCTATTTCATGATTTAGGTAGCCGTTGTGCTGTAGATGGTTACGTAGTGTACGAACCGATTTCATAATGAGCAAACCAATAAAAGGTGCAAACTATAAACGTTTAGGTTATGATTTTCAAGGCTTTCAATGTCAGTTAATGATTTATGTTTGACTTGATCGCTACCATATGATCTTAGGTATGATACTTTTCATATATTATACATGTATGCAAACTATGTGAATATATAATGCATTTCATGTGTTTGTTGGAATGTTCGAATGAATATGAAATCATGATTTGTACGTGACATGATTATTAATCTCGATTACATGTTTGTTGTATGTATGACAACTCCTTTGTGAAAGAATTTGCCATAATATATGCTATAATTACTTCAGTTCATGTATGTAGTAATATGTAGGCTAAGTGTTTGATAAAATGTCTGAATGAGAAATTGTCCGATGAATTATATTTATTAAGGGTGTTGAGATAAGATTCTCAACTACCTTATCTAGATATATAATTTCCTTTATATAGCTTTAATTCTAACTATGTGATTTATGTATAAAATTCATATATATAATAACATGTTCTGTGTGTTTAATAAAATGCCTGAATGAGTAATTGTTTGATGAATTGTATTTATTAAGGGTGTTAAGATGGAATCCTCAACTACCTTATCTATACGTATGAATTCGTTCATATAACCTAAATTGTTACCACGTGATTTATGTATGAAATACATATGTATGATAGCATGTTCAGTACGTTTGTTAAAATGTTCAAATGAGATTTAGTTTTGAAATGTTCGTTAAATGCTTATATAATTATCACATGTATACATATGCTACATTTGAGTATGATTAGGACTACTACGTAATCCAAGCAATTGGTAACAATTCCTGTTTGAGTGACCGAATTAGTCTCGCTACACTTGATGTGTTCGGTGAATCCGAGTCATACAATAATTGTCGACAGTAGTACCATGTTGATTAATTCAGCATACGCTCGTACCAGTCGAACTTGTCTACTAAACTGATTGGCTTATTGTATGTTTATTATGTATGGGCGTCACTGCTTGAATCTAAGGTATCACTTACCAATGTAAAATTCGCTTCAACCTTGGTACCATGATCTGCTAAGACTCATGAGCCAAGCATGGTGGTAAGGGACCCCGTGGTTGAGCTATCGGCCTATGCTGGGGCGACGAGCCTCCCCGTAGTGACCAGTGAGCAACCCAAACTCGTGAGCCGAATACGATGGTATTGGACACTGTATTCGAGTTGTTGGCCTACACCGACACAGCCTAACTGTAGTCCCCAGTCGGGTTGGTGACGAGCCTTCGAACATAAACTGTCAGTTGGTAGGGCATTGATGGAGTGACCTCGAGTATACAATATGACTATGCTAAGGTGAGAAGCCTTTCCGTAGTGACCTCGAGTATAAATTAGGCCTGTGCTGACGTAACGAGCCTCTTCATAGTGACTTGGGACTACTCATCGTATGTGATTAACTAGGATTGATGACCCTAGATGGATCATTGTTTGGGTAAATGATATAAAGGGAGGTACCTTAGCTTCGCAAACCTATTATATAAATAGGTCTAATTAAGAACTTGGCTAATCACGCACATGCACCGCATTGCATGTGCCTTTAGCGTTGGAGTTGAGCACAGCAGGAGTGTTGCATGTGCGACCATGAGATGATGTCATAGAGGGAGTGCAAGCGAGGGCATATATCATTATAGCATATCATTCCTGCATTAACAAGAGTACTTAAGACATGATTATTGTACTACTTTATCACTACTGCTTGACTGAATTGATAACATGTTAACCTTTGCTTTATAGTTCTACTGAATTAGCTACTCATTTCTACCTGGGATGGTGTTTTAAAACACCAACCAGACTCTAATTTATATGCAGGTTCTGGCGATATCTGCACGACGGAACTAGTCTTCATAGACGAGGAGGAGGATTTCTCCTACGTACAGCTCTCAGGCAGGTCTACGTAGACCTCATGTTACTTCAATGAGATTACAGGGATAATGGATTAGTTGAACATTTATATTTTTAACATTTTATAAGTTTGAAACAACACTTGTATATATATTCAGCCCAGCTACATGATCATACTCTAGAGGTTATGAAACACGTACCTTTACTTTTTATATTAAATTCAGTCTTCTGCTTGCTTAATTACATTAACTCGGGAGTATGATACGTGATTTTGGTGTAATCTCACTCATGCTTAATGCACTAATATGGGCAACATTTAATCATCATTATCTATGTTGCATAAGTGATGCATTAGAACGCGGGAGCTGAGCTTTTGCTTGACCTCCGATTTTCAGGGTGTTACGGATATGCTTGTAGTTGGTTTAAGCATGAAGGACATCTCATATCTCAAAAGACAACTGTCAAGAGAATTTTCCATGAAGGATTTAAGAACTGCAAAAAAATCCTAGGCATGAAGATAAAGCGTGACAGGAAAAATAAGAAACTAGTTTTGTTACAGGCAAAGTACATAGCCAAAGCAAAGTACATAGTACTCCATTAGCCAACTACTTCAAGCTATCTAAAGAGCAAGGGTCAAAGACGCAGGAGGAACAAGACTACATGGCTAAAGTCCATATGCGTCAGCTATTGGGAGTCTCATGCATCCTATGGTGAGCACGAGGTCAGACATTACTCAAACAATGAGAGTTGTTAGCAGGTTTATGAATAATCCCGGGAAGGAACATTGGGAAGCTGTGAAGTGGATCCTCAGATACCTGGTACGTACTAAGGATATAGGGCTGTGTTATGGAGGAATTGAAATCAAGCTACGTGGCTACATGGATTCAGATTTAGCAGAAGATATCGACAGCAAAAGAAGCACCACAGGTTATATTTTTTCTCTGAGTAGTGTTGTAGTTAGTTGGGTCTCTTAGTTACAGAAGATAGTATCCATCAGTACAATAGAAGCAGAACATGTTACGGCTACAGAAGCATGCAAGGAGATGGTATGAATGCAAGGTTTCATTAAAGAGTTAGATAAGAAGCAAGAAGATTGTAAGTTGTACAGTGACAGTCAGAGTACAATACACTTGGCTAAGAATTTAGCCTTTCATTCAAGGATCAAGCATATTGTCATCAGATATTGCTTCATACGTTCGTGACTGGAAGATAGATCGATTGATCTGGAGAAGATTCATACAAGTAAGAATCCTGCGGATATGCTGACCAAAGCGGTCACACGGGAGAAGCTGAAGCTCTGTTAAGCTTTAATTGGTCTTCAGGCTTGAAGACGAGGAGATTGTGCACTCTGAATGTAGAAGACGAATTAAGGTTTATAACAATGTGTCTTCAAGTGGGAGATTATTAAGATGTGGAGCCACATCTGGGGGCCGCTCGACCAGTCGAGTGCCCTGCTCAATTGGTCGAGTGGCCCACTCGACCAGTTGAGAATTGACTCGACTCAAAGTCCAGCGAGCATAGGTTTTTGGTTCTGTGGTACTCGACCGGTCAAGGCCCATGCTCGACCAGTCGAGGTTACGCAGATTCGTTTTCAGATTCTACATGGACTGCAGATTTTTGAGTTGGTTTTTGCAAGGATGCAAAATGGAAGTTGCCTGAACTAAAAATAGGTGTCCCTAGGGCTTTTCTAGGGTATGAGAAATAATTCTAATGTGTAGGAAAAGAGTTTTCTCTGTACTTCTGATGGAGAGGTTAATATATTGCCTTGTAATTTTCATTTTTCTTCATAGTGAAAGTTTGCATCCGTGGTTTTTTACTCTTGTTGGGGTTTTTCCACATATATCTTATCTTGTGGTTTGTTTGGAATGCTTTGATTCTTTTTATAGTTTCTATTTCTCTCTACTTATCATTTGTGGGTGAGACCGGAGATTGGATCTCGGTTCACTGTATTGTTAGCGTGTTGCGTAACAAAAAGTCTCATTTAAATTGGGCTCTACGAAGTCTATCTGACCTATAAAGCCATGTGTTGGGGTCACTATGAAGATTTCAAGACATCCAATCTATCTATCATGTGCTTCGCCTCATGTTGTCCATGGTTGTTGAAAATTAGCACAACCTAAAATTCATGTTCGCCACACCATAACGAATAGTTGGGTGGGATGGCCACCATTAAAAACCTTCAGAAACTGTCCAACAGGTGCATCCACCATAATATACATAAAAACCAATAATTAGGCTGATCTAACAATCGGATGGGCCACACGTAAATTTGGATGGTAAACTTCTTCTTCTTTTTGTTTGACTTGCCTGATATTTCATTTGGTACGATGAAATGGTGGAATGAACTTAGTTGGACTGGCAGGATGTCATACACATGGCTCATGGTGCCTCAACTCTAAAACTTCTTTAATAAAAACAAAAGATGAGGCATTTCAATCATTTTGCTCAACTAAAATCACCCTACTGTATTTTATATATATATCAATGAAATATGAGCAAGTTCGTTGGACGTGCTGAGTTCTTTTCTTTTTAATTTTAAGGAGGGTGAACCCCCTGGATCTTTGATAACAAGAACAGAGGATGTACAGGGGAACAGAGAACAGATGACGTGGCTGAGTTGAGTCGGAGCTTTTTCAACTTTGGGTCTTTACTCATGGCATAGTGATAGATGTTCTATGAGTTTCAACAGCGAGGTCATAGGTTCTAGTACCCATTGTGGGGTGTGCCGATGTGAATGGGTGTGTTATAAAAATAAAAAATAAAAAAGCTTTTTCAAGTCTGAAAACATAGACTCATGTAACATGTGATTCCCATTGGATGTTGTCAACTTTCATTTTTAGCCGTTGGTTTCCAAGTCACGGTGGGACCAGCCATCATCCACTAATTGATCAGTGCTATGTATGCATACTCTAAACCATCTAAGATGGGTCTATCCAATCAACGGTTCAAGTAGCGTCGGGGCTCATGCACAGTAGTCTTGAAACTACATTAATCTTGGTAACAAATGGAAGTCGGCTCACTCAAATAGCCAGTTTTATTAACGGCAGGAAATTAATATTAAGACCCAATCAGTTTGGTAGATGCACCTCCATTCCCTGCATTTAGTAATAAAACACTGTAAAAGGTGCACTATCTAGTCATATAACAATGTCCACGATAAACACACCTACCCTTAAAAGTCAAGACAATCCACTTACCAAAATGCGCCACACTAATACATCGATTGGTGACCGTGGCCACAGTTTCCAACCATTCAATTCTCTCGTACATATGGTGGCCCACAGCTTGTTGAATTACCAGCTTGATTTTTGGACCAAGGTATGTTCATATGATGCCCCACCTAATGAGTGGTCCACATCATGGCATGTGTACTGCAAATAGCCTTCGGTACATACTCTCCGTAAATTGCAGTAGTATTTCTCACCCCTACTATTATAAATATGGGCATGATCCTCTCGTATTCACTGCATTGAGACATAGGAAAATGGGTACAAAGGCCTTTCTTGTTTGGTCCATGCTCTTTATGTCCCTTCTTTCAATTCCTTCCAAGATAGCTGCCAGGGAAATAAGTAAGAATTCTCCAATTCGCCTGTGTAGTATGGTCTAACCGCTCTACTTTTAGCTGCAATCAATGGTTAAGATCATCCACCGTTTTGAGATTTGAGGATGTGACTCATCTGTGGCAAGACTAAAAGACAATTATATATCTGTATTTCATATATGCAGATACATGCCCAGATTATATTCAGTAGTTCATGTGTTTTTTTTTTTTTTTTAATTATTTTTTTTATAACATGCACTCACACACACTCCAAAGGATGCTTGAACCCATGACCTCTATTGAAACTTTTGCGAGTCTACCACCAAGCCTTGAACAAGGACCCATCCAGTAGTTGATCATGTTTGTTTTAGGAAAGGGGAAAAAAAAACTGTTTTATTTTAAACAGAAAACTGTGGAAAAGAATGCCATTCCTTGTGATGTTGAAGCTCATTTGTGGATACAGCCCTGCTCATGTACACGTGCATGGCATTACAGGTGCCAATAACATGGCTGATGCATGGTGTATTAGAAATTAAAAAAAAAAAAAAAAAAAAACTTCCTATAAGATGGGTGACGTTTCTTAGACCATGTTGTGCAGAACTCTTTTCCAATTCTTAGTCCTGATACGTTGAAGGTCTAAATGCTTTTTTTCTGGCCATCCATTATTTGTTTTGCTTCGGATGATCTATACCGTCTAGCACACATGACGGAAAGCTAACATCTCTTGCACATGTGCCATGTGATTTTATGTAGATCAGCATGGTTGTAAATGCATGTGGGATTAGCCACATCCTCCAAAAGTATCTTCATATTTCCATTATTAATTATCATGATAATATCCTTGTATAAAATAAATTTCTAATTTGCCGTTCTTTAATATTATCATTTTCTTTTATTTACTTTTTTTTTTTCTTCGTATTAGGGATATCAATTGCCTGATATAAGGCTAGGAAAAATCAAATTTTTAAATAGACACGTGCCAACCTAGGCCCGGACGCGGATTGCGTCCTACCCCGCGTCGCCTAGATCTCTCCAAAGTAAGGATTAAATGCATGCCAAGCCTCAAATTTTGGGGCGCCGATTAGAGGAGCGAGACTTGCTACTGAAGTGACGTCACCAGGTCCCGTGGGCCCACCATGATATATGTTTTGTATCCACGCCGTCCATCCATTTGGAGAGATCACTTTAGAGCAAGATCCAAAGAATGAGTTAAATCCGAAGCTCTAGTGGACCCCAGCACAGAAAACTGTGGGGACAGTGACGCCCACCGTTAAAAACTTTTAAAGGACAGAAAAGTTTTCGATCAAGCGGATATTTGTGTTTTCCCTTCTTTCATGTCTTTTTAACTTTTCAACAGGTTGGATTTCAAATAAACATCATGGTGGGCTTTAGGATAGTTTCAACGGTGGAAATTACTCTTCCCACTGTTTTCTGTGGTGGGGTCGACTACGGATTTTTTTTCTGCCTCATTCTTTGGTTCATACCCTGAAATGATATCTCAAAATGGATGGACGGAGTGGATACAACACCTACATCATAGTGGGGCCCACATAACTTGGTGATGTCACTTCAGTAGCGAGTCTCGCTGCTCAACCTGCCGGTAGCTAATCCGCGTCACAATTATGAGTTTTGCCACTTGAAAGATTATCTGGATAGAAGCATTTCTTTGGAAAACATCTCAGGCACAAAAAACCATATTTTTTCATATAACATGGCAGGTAGGTACTGCTATCTCTAGTAACCACAGTGTTTTTTTTTTTTTTTTTTTTTTTTTTCACACCCTATTTACCTTTGAACCATGGGTTGGAACCCTGACGGGTTATTTGGCGAGGGGCATTTGGGGCAAGGTTTTGTGTTAATCATGTACTCCAATATCTTCTTCTTGTTTATTTCTTGTTGGAAATTTTCTAAGTCTGTAAATCTTCCTAATACATGCCTCTATATTAATTTAGGGCAAATCCATAAACATAAAGACCTGGCAATTTCAAAATAAGAGGCTATTTAAAAATAAAAATACAAATAAAAAGAGTTATGTGAAAATCAATCTTACACATTAGTTGTATACTAGCTGCAGTGTCAGTCTCACCATGATGTATGTATGCCATCCAACTGGTTTAACATGGTTATTGTATAATGAAAATGGAATGCCCTAAAAATCATATGAATCCAACCATCAAGAGGAGCATCCGGTGACTTCAAGGTTTGTGAGGGATTGTCCACTGCTTTCTATTACGTGGCCCACATGATCATTAGATGAGCATGATGTTTGGGCCACCTAATTAATTCTCATGATAGGGCAACCGGTTCGATGGATTAGACGCCATATATAAACAATAGTTGGCCCCACATGCATCTAGTTGCAACTAGTTGTACGTTTCTCCTTCTGCAACCAGTTGCATGTGAGACCATACTAAATGGTTTTTCCTTGCATTAATTGCTCTCCAAAATCCTTGGATTTATGATTTGATCTCCAAATCGTGGGTATTTTTACCAAATATAAAACCTATGCAAATTCATGAATTTGACAAGTTTATGAATTTTCCAAATTTAAATTCTCTGTGATTTTAGTCGAAATCACATAGGTAGAGCACTTTCCTATGTTTGTCTACGGATGACAAGGGAACTCGGGTAACAATTTCGATACAAGTCCAGGTATTCAGTTCCCAGGACATTCCAGGTTGGGGCTTCTAGTGAATAGACTATCCAGGATGAGGCCCATCATTTCAGTAGTTTGAATCAATGAACCATGGGCTCACTTCTACGGTGTCTACGCCCAAGCCTAGGATTTGCTTCAGCCCAAATTTTGAACAGGTTGGGATGGGCCTGCAGGGCTGGGCAGGGCTGGGCGTGCTCAAAATTTTATTTTTGCTTGGCCTAGAGTCGGCCTATCAGCTGCAGTACAACTAGTCTTTTCAATAATGATAATGATTTTTTTAAAACCTCAATGGTTGCAGGAGACGACATGCTAGTCCACCGCGAACGACCGTTCGATCCTGACCTACCCTTCTATCCCATACGAAATTGTCCTTATAGATGCAGTGGACCCTATGAACGCCGCAGATGCAGAACATATACTTGCACAAAGGTGGTGTCAGCTCCGCCACCTGAGCAAACGGGCACACCACCACCCGTATGATGCGACCAATAACATATGGTTAGTTTGCATGTAATCAGATATTAATAATGATAATAATAATAGTAAGTTTCTTACATGCAGAAATGAATGTGGTGAATATATAGACTTAAGTTCTCTAAGGTTTTGGCCTATCCAGTGGACCTACAATAACAAGTTGTCGCTGCTGTTGTAATATTTGTATGGGAATGAAGTTACATGGTTTTATTTTTGGAGTTGGGAAGCCTATCAATACGGACAATGTTTCTCCCCAACCTTAATTAATCTAATGATAAATTACACCACACCACGCATGAGCAACGGGGAGCAAGGGGAAGGGGGATGCACATCATAGAAACTTTCTAGATTGTGTAGTGTATATCCCATCCAATCTAATCATCCACTGAGACCTACCAGGATGGAAAAAAATAATAATAATAAAATTATCATATTACATAATTTAGGTGGGCCGCACCATGTCAATTAAGGTTTTTTTAAGGTTTGATTTTACAGTTTTAATCTGTGGGGTGGCGATCGAACTTGAGTTTCCGATCGGCAGCTTGTGTTTTTTGGCTGTATAGTGAGCACGAGTAATGAGTAGGGTTGACAATAGTTAGGTTTATCATATGGGGAAGAGCGTGGAATAACCATGATGAAGATCACTATCTTCCTCAACTAATAAAAGGCCTTGAATTCATAAGGTGGTTTCTTGAATTCATAAAAAGAAAAAAAAATTTAAAAAAAATTAAAAATTTTTAAATTAATAATGATAAGTTTTCAATTACATCATTTATAAAGAAAAAAACCGAATTAAGAGTCCTAATTCGACTAAACTAAAATTTATATGAAATAGTAAATTTTACTTAAAAATAATAATAAGTCCTAATTTAATTATGTCAGATGATTCCTGGCATAATTAGAATATATTCCTAAGAATTAAAAATCTAAAATGAAGGAGATACATCCAAATTAAAACTTATTAAAATAGTATGTTTTTTTTTTTTTTTTAATTGTAATTTTGAATTAGAATGAAGCGTTTTCTTATAGCAGTCTGACTTTTGAGCTTCAAATATTACATATTTCCCCCTAATTATTCCTTAGTTTTATGAACATTGTAATGTTTAATCAATCTATTTTTTCTTGTTTTCTCTCACAAGGTGATTTCGAGAGCTTTCGAGAAAAGGATGTTAAAAGCGGTAAATTAATGTTCAAAAGATTATTAAAATAAGGCTTAGAGATTTGGAAGTCATTAATAAAGAATTTACATGTCAAAGATCTAAGAAAACCAAGTATAAAGGATGGAGAAAAGAATGGCAAGAGCACAAGTCAAATGGAAGAAAAAAACAGATAGTTCGGTCCGACCTGAGCCAACTTTGGTCTGACCGAAATTGCACAAAACAGTCTATTAAGAAATCAAGATTTTCAAGCTTAATTCGGTCTGACCTGAGCCAACTTCGGTCCAACCTAAGCCAACTTCGGTCCCACCTAAGTACTATACACATAAATTTCAGATACGATTTCAGTGCGACCGAAGCATATCTTTTTTACATAAATACAAGGTCGGTTTGTAGAATTTCAAAGTCAATGCAAAAGTTGGAGTTCCACAACTATAAATAAGAGTCTTTAGGACGTTCTAAAACATCTTCTAAGGCTTGAAAATGGAGAGAAGGCGAACGCGGAGCACCGACAATGTTCTTCCATTTTGATTTCTTCAGAGCTTCTAGTTGATCTTTTTATTTTTCTTCTAGGATGTTGTCTTCCTAAGCTAATACTTAACTAAGGTTAAGGGATGACACCTATAGTTTGTTTTAAGGTTTAGTTTGCTTTGATTCAAGTATATGTTGAACTTCTATTGAGTTTTAGTTTGAATTAAGATATATTTTCAGTTTTCTATAGTTTATTGTGACTAAAATTACAGTAGACACTATAAGAAATTGACCTTTTACCAACGAATTTATTTTTAACGAAATCAATTTCGTCGGTAAACATGACTTTCCTCGACGAAATCATATTTCGTTGGTAAAAGATTCCCACCACGACTAAATATGTTCCCACCACCATTTACAATGATGACCTAGAAACTTTTCCCGACGACACTATGTATCATCAGTGAAAACTATTTTCCCGACGTTTATTTCGTCGGTAAATGTAATTTTTCCTGACGAACCAAATAGTTCGTCAGCAAAAAATCCCTTGGTATCCTTTCTAATGACGGAGAGACTATTTTTACCAACATTATATAATATCATTGGTAAAGAAAATTTTTATCGACGTAAAAATCATCGGTAAAAGAGCTTTTTACCGACGAAATAAATACATCGTCGAACAAAATGAACGGTGGACATATTATTTCAATTTGTGTGGTTAATCATGAATGTTGAGTTATAATTTTTATTTTTAGTATAACTAATAAGTATATTTAAAAACATATGTACGGAGTGGATGGGCTGATAGAGCACGGGTGGGCCAAAATATTTTTTAATCCTTTTACTGACGAATTGTGAAAACTATTAACGATGAAAATTTTCGTCGATAATAATGATATGTTTTAAGTCGAAAATATTTTTTACCCTTTCCTCTTCTTACCCTACCCCCCCTCTCCCGCCCAAACGAGCGCTGCTACCTACTCGATGCCCCTATTCTGGTCACCCTAAACCCTAACTAGTTGCTACCTGCCCGACACCCGATTGTCTCCTTATTCGTTTCTCTATTCTCAAATCTCTCTTACGTTGGTTGAACAGGTAATCTGTATATTTTTTCTCTCATTGATTTCTTCTCTTTCACTTTTTTTCTAACTCCACTTTCTACAGATTCGATCTATTCTGTATAGATTACAATCATTGGATGGATATCTATTGTGCATTTTCCTATTTTTGTCTTTCGATTTGATGATCGATAGAAGTTTCTAGGGCTTAGATAATATTTTATTTCGTTCTTATGATTCTAGTCTTTTTGAAATGGGGGTAAATCAATTTTCGTTTGGATGCCCGTAAATGGTTTAAGTGGTAATTAATCATTTATAGCATGTCCTGTTTTGACTACAAGGTGTAAATGATTGTCTATCTTCAGATAGCCTGTAAATTTTTTAAGTCCTGTAAATGGAGAGTCAATCTTTCCATTTGGAGAGCCTGTAAATGAAATGGGGGTAAATGCTTTACTCACAACACATGTCAAAAGTTTTTACAAAATTCCCATCTTATGAGAGCATTTTGGTATATATGTGTGTGCCCAGGGATACACACACATTAGTGGCATCCCCTCCCATGTTTAGTGTTAAACGGATTTTTGGCCTCTGTTGAATAGGGATGGAGCAACTGAAAGGGGCTTTCAGGAGCCCATGTGACACAATGCTTGGTTGGGCTCATCACAATGTCCTTATAACATCCATTCCATCCATTAGTTTCTTCAGCTCACATTTATCCCATGCACGGGGCAGATCTAATACTCAGGTGGACCCCACCACAAGAAATAACAAATATTAAATGCTTGGGGCTAGCAAAAGTTTTGGATCTTGCTGATATCTCGTTTTCCCTTCATCCTGGTGGAAATCACCGAAACTCAAATCCTTAAACCTAAACCTACACCTAATCCTAATCTCAACTCCCTAACCTAAACCTAAACCTAAACCGAAACTCGATAACCTAAAACTAAATCCAAACCCGAACCCGAATTCCTAAACCTAAACTTAAACCTAATCTCAAATCCCTAAACCTAAACCTACACATAAACCTAGGTCCTGAACTGTATATAAGGTCTCGGGCTTTTGATTTCAAGGGTTCGATCCAAGCCAAATAGGTCGGGCTATAAATTAAGTGAAATACTTATTTCCCACTTGAATTATCCAAATGATCTATTCATTGATCAAGTGGGCTTTACAATGTGTTATATATTCATGTCTCTATTTTCCAGCCCATTTTAGGAACATGACCTACAATGAGCTGTTGAAACGGGCATGGATGTAAGGAAAATACATCATGGTGGGTCCCACACTTAATTGTTCACAATATAGTCTCTTAAGTTTACAAACATCTAATTAGGTAAGCGATTAGACTTGATTCATGATCTTGAAGATTCTTCCATTTTCATGTGCTTGTATATTTGGAATTGTTATAGCAAACTCGGATGTGTGTCGGAGCTATCCGTGGTTGATTTCTGTGGATGTATGTGGCTTATTATTAATAGTTATTTTTTATCCACGAATGGTAGTATAATACAATCAGTTAGCCCATTTGGAGATTATTATACTATCGAGCATAGATAAAGTGTATTTTGGAGGTATAGAAATGTGTCAAATTGTCCTGTTAGACAGTCCAAGGTTCGATAGATTGGAATGTTTTCGTTGTTTGTGATTTACATGCTCTATCATTAGTTTCGTGCGACATCTCCCCTATTCTCTCTGGAGATGTTTCTTATGTTTATTTCCATTGTCTATAATCCACACAATGTGTGGATACTTAACGTGCAAAATTAAATGTAAGATAAATATATCTGGAGAGATAGGGGGCGATGCTGCCGAAATTTAGGCTTGGGCATTTAAATGGAAATAATGAAAGCATTTCAATCTATTCATGCTTGGATGGGCGACTGATTGTATTATATTATCATTTAGTGGCAAACTAGATGATGAACATGATACTTGTGATTAAGAGCGGTTGATCCAAACGGATGTTGAGCGGGGGTCCCTGGAAGGTGAAAACCGTTGTTATGACCATAATGAAGTTGTCCATTTCCTATGGACAACCATATGGGTGGCTCGGCCATTTGGACAGGCCCGTGTTTATGTATTAGCTCAGAATTGATGGAGTAGATCAAGATGTGCGTCGGATCTATCTGGATGTTGAGCGGGGGTCCTTAGAAGGTGGGAACCGCTATTATGATCATGGCGAAGCTGTCTATTTCCTATGAACAACAATATGGGTGGCCTGACCATTTGGATTAGCCCATGTTTGTATGGAGCAGACCCAGAAGTACGTCGGAGCTATCCGTGAGTTGGTTGAGTCTCCAAGACCTAAACCCTAAACCCTAAACCTTAATTCTAAACCATAAACCTAAAACAAAACATCATGGTGGGGACACTGCCCCCGACCATTGATTCCTTCCTGGGACCCACCATGATGGTTATTTGAGATCCAACTTGTTGGTAAGTTTACATAGACCTAGACCAGAAGAAGGGATAACACAAATATCAGCTTGATCGAAAAATTTTGTGGCCTCAATTAGTTTCGAGGTCCACTTGAGCTTTGGATCTACCTCATTCTTCAGTTCATGCCCTAAAATGATCTCTCCAAATGGATGGACAGTTCGATACAACATATACATCATGGTGGGATCCAAATCTCAGGTGGACCATAATACAGTAAACAATGGTCCATTATGATTTATGTATTTCATCCACTTCGTTCATCCATTTTAACAGATAATTTTATGTCTTGAGACAATAAATGAAGTATATATATATAAATCTTAAATGGACCACACGTACAGGAAAGAATGTGAATTGAACTTGTTCCGTTCAAAAATTCTTAGGGGGCCGCGAAAATTTTAGATCAAGATGATATTTATTTTTTCCCTTCATCAATGTCTGTGTGATCTTGTGAACAGGTTGGATGATAAATAAACATCACTACAAGCCCTAGAAAGGTTTCAATGATGGAAATCATTATACCCACTGTTTCTTGTGGTACGGTCCACCTGAGTTTTGGACATGATTCAATTTTGGTTTCAACCCCTTCAATGATCTGGAAAAGTAGATGTACGGTGTAGATAAACTACATATATTTACAATGGGCCCAACTGAGTGTACTGAGTAACTCAGGATGCAATCTGAATTTAGACGTAACTAGCTTAGTGGGTTAGGCCTTGATTGTGGGACCAACTTGATTTATGTGTTGTACATCTACGTCATCCATCTGCATTTGCAGCAGCTCATTTTAGAGGATGTCCCAAATTGAGACACATCCAAAGATCAAGTGTGGATCACACCACAGGAAAACAAAGTTAATTGAATGCCCAGCATTAAAAACTTCATAGGGCCCACTATAATGTTTATTTGGCATCAAACACGTTGATAAGGTCAAACAGATCCTAAACCTATAACCGTTACCTAAACCTATAATCCTAAACATGTTGGTGAGGTTAAACATGTTGTATCCACACTGTTCACATAGACATGGAAGAAGGGAAAACACAAATATCTGATTGATTGAAAACTTTTGTGGCCCTAAGAAGTTTTTAATGGTAAGAGATCAATCCACACTATTTTCTTTGGTGAAGTCCACTTGAGCTTTAGATCTATCTCATGTTGAGGGTCAAATATTGCATATCAAGACCCAATTATTACCTAGATTTATGAACATGATACTATTTAATGCCCAGTTTTAACCGTGCTTATAATGCAGGGTGTATTTGAGAGTATGGATTGCAAAAAGGTACTAAAAGCATGAAATTAATGCTTTGATGATGCCAAGACAAGGGACAGACCCAGGGGACTAAGATCAATAGATATACATGCCAAAAATCTGAGAAAACTGAGAAACTGAAGCTCAAGTGGCCTGAAAGTCGGCCAGAATGAAAGATCACGGGGTTTCCATCATCTGTTCAGCCCGAAACTTCATACGTGGAATGAGGACTATAAATTAATCGTACACACCAAATTTGAGCCATTGGATCCTTGTGGAAGTGGCCTGATGGACAGTTCAGCCCCTAAAATCATGATTTGGGGCCCGCCTGAAATTTGGATATACTTAAGTTTTAGTATCAACCCCTTAAATGAGGTTATAAAACATATGGATGGAGAGGATTTCCTAAACTCATCATGAGTGGACCCCACTAGCAATTGTCAGTGCATAGTCAACAAGTGCACTCTCGGTGTACCGGACCAAGAGAATCTGGTCAAAGGTCTTTGACCGACCTTTCTTCCCAAAACAAAGAAGCACAATAGCGTCTGCACCGTGCGGATGCTGGATTCAGTTGTGGGGCCCATATCTCACTCAGTTGAAAGATCTGAACCATCCATTCGTCATGAAGGTTAGCCAAAATCTATGCCTAGGTGTCCTTTCTCCACCATGAAAGCATACGTGTGAAGATCTCAGCCACGTGCAATATGAACGGTAGAATAGAAGATCTCATGGGCCACCACATTTGGGATCCAAAAATAAGCAATATTGGACGTTTTTTCGTCCTGACGCCAATCTAAACCGTCCAAGTAAAGTACCAGCCAGGGCTGACCCTAGTCATGGTGGCAGATGCAATGATCGGAACGAACAGTGTCCTGATCGTCGTTCCAAATGCAACCCTTTATGCGTTTCTCGCTGTGAGAAACAAAGCTAGCTGTTTGCGTTAGATCCAACTTCTGTCGACTTCCTATCCTTATAAAAGGAAAGAAGTGAGAGTCAAGGAAGAATAATCAGGTGAGCAGCCGTGAAGGTCAGCAAGAGAGGCAAGGAGCATGGACGTGGAGCAGCTTCTAAAAGAGTTTTTCTCTCTTTTAATTTTATTTATTTATGTTGTTTTTATTTAGAGATTAGCCTCATCATGTCCATGAGTGGCTGAACCTCTAGGATAGGGCTAAGAGGTGAAGCTTGTACTTAGATGGGAGATTCTATTTTATACCTTTTGTTTATACTGAATTAATATTGATTTTAGTTTAATTAAGGGAATATTTTTAGTTTTTAATAGTCTGTTGTGATTAAAATTACAATGGGTCTGTGATGGCTTTAAGAATATTCCTTTCCTTTTTATGTGTATGACGTCAGGAAGCCCTGTTGTTCACCATAGTCTTCTGGGCATGGTCGGATGTCGGTACCCTTCCTAACCTTCATGCATTGTTGATTAGTTGGTAATTAGTTTAATTCTGTTGTTTACTTTGTCCCCTGAGCATGGTTTGGTGATGGAATCCATTCTAATTCATATACCTTTCATCTCTTGAAAACTATATCAAAGGAAATTCAGTTGATTTTCATGGTTACGCCCTTCAACTAGATGACTCAAAGTCCAGTTGAGTTTTTGATGCAGGCATAAGATCTCCCTGATCTCTACAAGTAAATCCTCTGAATCTCTAGTTTCCTTTCCCTAAATTCTCTTAATTTTAGATTAATACTTTCACTATTATTCCTCAATTATTTAGATTTCATCTTAATATAATTCTAGTTTTACTTAGTTTCAGATTACGTACAGGTTCCAGTCCCTTGGGATTCGACCTCAGTCTTACCAAGTTTATTACTACATCACAACCCTGCACTTGGGGAGTGAATAAGTTTTTGGCGCCGTTGTAGGGGACTAAAGGTTACGATTTTCTGAAATTAATTGGTTTTAGAATTAGATTAAGATTAGGATTTTTACTAACTTAAGTTTTAGGATTTTTGTTTTAATTGATTTTTAGAAACTAACTTACTTTTCTGCTTTATAGGATTTTGTTAGATCTTCTTAATTGGTAACTTCGTCCTAATTTCTTTATTTCCTCTATTTTTTATATTGGATTTTATCTTTTAGTAACTAATTTCTTTTGTTTTCTTTTGCAGGATCTTAACATAGGAACTTCTAATGTGGTAACATCCTTCTAACTTCTCCTCTTACTTTTTGTACTACTATCGAAATTTTTCGTTTATTTTCTTTAGGATTAGATTTAGAGTTAAGGTTTCACCATATATCTAAATGAGTGGGCACGTCTGTATGTTGAGATAGCTTATGGAAAATAGCCTATGCCTCAAAATTTTTCTGAAAATACCTTCGAGAATCAATAGGAATATGATGCCCCACCAATTAAGAAGTCTTTCGGTGATTATTTACAGGAGAATAATTACGTTCAACGAGTTAAGAAAACAGTACGTGATTCTTGGAATAATGACACGTATCAACTCCCGACAGATGACCCATATGATTTTGATCAGTTAAAAATGAAATATTTCGAAGTTAAGTCAGTAAAACATCACAGTAATAACCCCCGTGGATCAGCCACATGTGAATATCCACTAGAAAAAATTTAAGAGGAGTTATCTTTAAGTTACACAGACTATATTACTTACATGAATCACGCCTTAATAGGCTAATGGAGGCTAGTTTGTCTTAGCCCCAACCCAATCAAGAAATACAATGTGAGGAAAGTGATCATCACTCTCTTTTGAACGACTCTGAAATTTGGAATGAAGAGTTGAATTACGTTAACGAGCATGTGGTTTAATTTCTCAATGAGTCGATCTCAATGACTGTTCAAAAGAATGAGGAAGAGACATGGCTGTCTTTCAAATACAATGATGATGACACACCTTCCTTACATGACACATAGGATTCCAATGATGAGGTAGAGGTTAGTTTATTCGAACCTTAACCGAAGTTAAGTATAGAATGTGAGGAAGGTGATCCCATCCCAAGTGTGCACTGCACAAAATTAGATGATGATGCGTATTGGGATGATGATCATGAATGTTCAGCCCAAATTCTCCTAGAATCAATCTCGAGTATGGTCCAGGTCAGTGATCAAAAAGTACATGAAGTGATCGGTCAGAAGGATCTACTCCACTCATCTGACATGCCTAATTTAAATGTGGAGGATGAGCCCCTTACAACCGACCCTTCTAACTATTGTGAAACATGTTTGGACGACTTCCCTGAATTGAATGATGATAAGATTTGGGAGATGGACGAGTTACTCGATATGACTCTAAAATTTGAAACCACCTAGTTGATGCCACTATCTGAACTCTTGATTATTGATGATTCAATGCCTCTTCTGAGTAGTCTTAATGAACAGAATCCGCACATCGATGCTTCGTCTACTGACCCTCAATCTGTTTGTGTAGGGCTGGAGCAAGAGAGCACACCTCCATTTACCTCTAAAGAAGATGGATTCCGTGGGCAGATCATCACAAGCTCTAATGTGGAACATAAGTTACGCTCAGTTGAAGTTTCCAACTCTTTGGATGATTGCTTGGCACACTTTACAGATTCAAACAATCTCATGATAAGAGACATAGTGAATGCCTTGTAAGATAACATCTCGGTAGTTGTCACGGATCGAAAGGACCCCTACTCTGAAGCTCCTCTCTCCCCAGACTCTCAATGTCTACCATTAAAGGAGGAGGAGCTGACAATGAAACCGAAGAGTGAAACGTCGGCGTGTGTTGAGACTACACCTCTTACTACAAATTTTTCTGAATTTGATCTACTTGTAGTCTTTGATTCACCATGGGATACTAACTTTGAAACTTTTTCTGACACAGGTGAATCATATATACTTTGGATACCTCAGGCGAATTAACGGAAAATTTTTAATGAGGTACATAAGTTTCTTTGGAAAGTCATGCTCCAGGGCGCCCATGCCTACTGTAAAAAGGGCTTTTGGATGATCTTGTTGAGGAACTTACTGAGAAACTTATCACGATATTGGCCGAAAGAGGAACCTTGCAGCATGATTGAGTAGTTTTTCTCTGCTTTTATAGGACTAGGGTAGTTTGCTTTTTATTATTCTAGGTTATATGGTTTTATGTCATTAAGTTATTTTTCTTCCTGCATTGTTCTAGGATATTTTGCTTTCATGTCTTCACTCTCGTGCTGATCGGCTTTCATACTACTATCTCTTGAAAAATTTCTCTCTCTCGTCGTTATCCAAGTACTATCTTCCCATCACTTTTCCTTTACTTTCGTTGTCTCATGTGCATTACATGTTTATATCTCTTACATTGAGGACAATGTAGATTTTAGGTTGGGGGTAGGAGATTAGGTTACCTAATCAGTGTTTTCTTGGTCTTGAGTAGAAATTTGTGAAAATTTTTTAAAAAATTTTCTGAAATTTTTGTAAATTCGAAGTGATTTTGACGACCATCTTGGATTTAGAATTACAAGATAAGTGATGTTGGTGATTCATGACTCTTGGATTCAGTTATTTATTAGATTTCACAGTTAAGTTTGAAGTGTTAATCCAGAATTAGAAGATTATAAACATTGATTGAATCTTGATTTCACATGTCATATCTCGCTTTCACATTAAAGTTTCAGTTTGATATTGAAGGGTTAACTTGGTAATTACTAAGCATGCAAGGAACCAGCTAGGGAAATTCGCTCGTCATGATCAATTGAAAAAAAAATAGATACCTTTGGAAAGGGTTGGGCAAATAATCTTCACCATAGGTTTGTGTTCACTCCCCAAGTGCAGGGTTGTGATGTAGTAATAACTCGGTAAGACCGAGGTCGAATCCCAAGGGACTGAAACTTGTACGTTATCTAAAATTATCTAGAACTAGAACTAGGCTAAGATGAAATCTAATCTGATTGAATTTGAAGGAATACTGGTGAAATAATTATCTAAACTTGAGAGAAATCAGGAAAAGGGAACTAGGGATTTAGAGGATCCACTTGTAGAGATCAGGGAGATCTTATGCATGTTTCATGAAAATTAACTGAACTGTCATTGATCTAATTTTCAAGAGATGAAAGGTTTATGAATTAGAATGGATTCCATCACCAAACCATGCCCAAAAGACTATAGCAAACAACAGAATTAAACTAATTACCACCCAATCACATGTATGAAAGTTAGGAAGGGTACCGTCATCCAACCATGCCCAGGAGACTATGGTGAACAACAGGATGTCCTGACGTCATAAACATAAAAGTAGAAGGACATGATCAAAGTCATTGCAGACCCATTGTAATTTTAGTCACAACAGACCATTAAAGACTAAAACATGCCATTAATTAAACTAGCATCAACATTAATTCAATTCATAAATTAAATAAAAAATTCATAAATTAAACTCTCCCATCTCACTACAAGCTTCACCTCCTAGCCCTAGCTAGGAGGTTTAGCCCAACATGAATAGGCTAGATATCTCAAAATAAAATAAAATAAAAATAAAAGAAATAAACAAACTCAACTCTCTCTCTTGCAGACGTCCGACCTGAGCCTTCCTTCCCAGCTCTGAATCTTCCTCCCAAGACCTGAATCTCTCCTCCCCACGTCCAAAACCTCCTTATATAGCTGCCGGAGTGGTGAAAATCAGATTTGAATCGGATTTGGAAAGCTATGCATGCCCATTGAAAGCTTTTTTCGTAGCCAAGTTCGGTGCCTTGAAACACGCCACTTTTCTCGCTTAAATTCCAAAGAAACACCGTCCCTTAGGACTTTCTTGGGTCCTCTACATGATAGACGGTTCAGATCTGCCATATGATCAAAGATGGTGGGCCAAAACTACCTGGAAAAGTTAAATTTCGCGGATGTGCGAAACCTTTCGCACCATTTCGCTGTTGTGATCGGTGGGCCCATAGAAGCATTTTTCTAAAAAATTCACCCCGTCCATTGGATTCAGGATGAAATTTCAGTCAAGAATGGGTAGTTTTGAACGTCCATTGACGAAGCCCAGAGAAGAAATCACTAAAAGATCAATTTTGAACGTCCCAGGGTAGCCCTTTTGTGGCCTCTGTAACGCACACGTGTGTATGCATGGCTGAAAAATATCACCTAGGTTTTGTAGTATTCACAGCCGTCTACAAGATGGACGGTTTAGATCGTCCGTACAGGACATGAATGGGGCCCACTATCGATCGAAAAACGGACCAGAGCCGTCCGTTCGCTGGCTGCCTTACGCAGAGACGGCGAAGGAGACAGGTCTCCTTCTTTGGTTTTAATTCTTGGTCCAGTGCACGTCACATGCACTTATGTATTGTGCACTGGCGCTGCCAGTGAGGTCCACTCATGATGTATATATAAAATCCAATCCGCCCATTCTGTTCCTCATATTATTTTACCCGTTGAGAACAATTATCAAGCATATCCAGCTGGCGGGTGGGCCCCAAATTGAAGATTGATGGGCTGATCTGCCCTTTAGGCCACTTCCGCAATGATCCAATGGATGATTTTTGACGTGTACGGTTAATTTATGGTCCTCAGGCCACGTATGAAGTTTCAAGCCGAACCGATATTGGGAACCCCGTGATCTTTCGTTCTGGATGCATTTCAAGCCACTTGAGCTTCAGTTTCTTAGTATTCTCGAATTTCTGACCGTGTATATCTGTCAATTTTGGTCCCCTGGAGTGTGTCCCATGCTTTGGTGAATTTGGAGCATTAAATCCATGCATTTAGTATCCTATTTCGATCCAAGCTTGTAAAATCAACCTGCAACATAAACACGATTAAATCAGCCGTTAAACACTATTATGCTCATAAATTCGGACAATATTTGGGGTCTAATATGCACTATTTGACCCTCAACAGTTTGCTCCCTATAGGTGTATATTTAATTCCCAATGGATAAAAATGTGAAAAAGGCTTGGGTGTACGGTCTTCACCATAGGTTTGCTCCCTGTAGGTGAGGATTTGAATCCCCTTCTTGGCATTGCTTTTAATTGAAAAATCAAAAGCTGAAGGAATGAAAAGATTATCTATGAGGCAAATTTTAGTTATCATGAATTCTCTTGTTGGGTACCAATGATATCCTAAAATCTTGTTGGTTACCAATGATATCCTGAAATAGAGAAGTGAATTTTAATGATGATAAGCCAAGATTAGACTATACACTTATGGAACTCAATGTTTAGAATTGTTCTAATTGATAGACTAATACCTTTGAACTTGATTATAAAGTCTACATGCATTTGCGTCCAAGAGAAATTTATGTTCAACACTCATGAATCGTAGAATTCTAGTATCTAGATTGTTTTTCAAAAGTCACTCGAGTTCATAGAAAATGTCCTATAATTCTTAACTTATTTTTCGTAAATTTTTCTCGGGACTAGCAAGATGCTGGTTGGGGGTTGTGTTGAGGATCAAATATTACATATCAGGCCCCAATTATTGCCTAGATTTACGAACATGATACTGTTTAATGTCCAGTTTTAACCGTGCTTGTGATGCAGGGTGTATTTGAGAGTATGGATTGCAAAAAGGTACTAAAAGCATGGAATTAATGCTCTGATGATGCCAAAGAAAGGGACAGACCCCAAGGGACTAAGATCAATGGATATACATGCCGAAAATCTGAGAAAACCGAGAAACTGAAGCTCAAGTGGCCTGAAAGTCAGCCATAATGAAAGATCACGGGGTTTCCATCATCTGTTCAGGCCGAAACTTCATACGTGGATTGAGGACTATGAATTAACCGTACACGTCAAATTTAAGCCATTGGATCCTTGTGGAAGTGGCCTGACGGACAGTTCAACCCCTAAAATCATGATTTGGGGCCCGCCTGAAATCTGGATATACTTCAGTTTTAGTATCAGCCCCTTAAATGAGGTTATAAAAATATGGACGAAGCGGATTTCCTACACACATCATTAGTGAACCCCGCTGGCAGTTGCCAGTGCACAGTACACAAGTGTACTCTCGGTGTACCGGACCAAGAGAATCTAGTCAAAGGTCTTAGACCGACCTTTCTTCCCAAAATAGAGAAGCTCAACAACGTCTGCACCGTGCAGACGCTGAATTCAGTTGTGGGGCCCATCTCTCACTCGGTTGAAAGATCTGAGCCGCCCATTCGTCACAAAGGTTAGCCAAAATCTACGCCTAGGTATCCTTTCTCCACCATGCAAGCATACGTGTGAAGATCACAGTTGCACGCAAGATGAGCGGTAGAACAGAAGATCTCATGGGCCACCACGTTTGGGATCCAAAAACAAGTAATATTGGACAATTTTTTGTCCTAACGCCAATGGACGGTGTGAATTTCCCAACCGATGTTAATCATGGGCCCCGCCAACAGCACAGTGGAAGAAATTCGCTTTTCTCTTTGTTTACGCAAGAACCGAATGCTGATTTGAATAGTGGGCCCCACTTATCGTCTTGTTCTATGAACCAAGCTGTTATTTTTCTCCAGTAGGTGGCCAAGACCTTCGCCTAGGTGGCAAAATTGCAAAAGACAGTATAGATTGGATCTAAACTGATCAAATGTAGGATGAATGGTAGAAGTACAAGTCCTATGGGCCACACTGAATTTGAGCCAAAATAGACCATCATTGACTAGTTTTTCAAAGGGGATTCAATGAACGGACCTGATTCCTCAAAAACTTAGGCATGTGGGCCCCATAGCAAACACAAAGCCGATTTTTAAGGGATTTACGTAGGCGTCCGTCAGGAGAAAATCAGAATTTTTGGGTTTTTATGCATCCATCAGGAGGATCGGATAGCCAATCCGAACCGTCCAAGTGAAGTACCAACCAGGGCTGACCCTAGCCATGTGTAACATCCCGACAATCGGGAGGTCGAGCAAAAACCCAACTCCCGAGTTCCAAAATGTTATTTATGCAACATAGATATGTATGATTGAATGTTGTCTGTGATAACGCATTAAACATGAGTGAGATTAAGCTAGAACAGCATATCATACTCCAGAGACGGTTAAATTAACAAGCGGAAGATTGCGATAGTATGTATAACATATATAAACTGTTGTATGTCTCCAGAGTGTGAACATGTTACTAGGTTACATACATACATGTATACTTCAAAAGTAAGTAAAAGAATATACATGAGTGCTCTAAAAATATAAAATGACAAGTGTCAAGGCATCTAATCAACCTCCCTGTAATCCCATCGATCAGAACATGCATAAAGGAGGGATCCTCCTCATCATCATCAAGTCCGGCTCCGCCTCACAGGCCGCGCCATCATCTGCAATCACAAAAAAGGTCTGGTGGGTGTCCAGGAACACCGTCCCGTAACGTGGGAGTGAGTAGCTAACTCAGTGGAATAATAGAGCAAAGATTAACATGTTATCAAATCAATCATGCGATAATAGTAAAGCAGTAATTCAAACATTCCTAATACTGTTATTAATGCAATTATGACATGACGTGATGTATGCCCTCACCGACGATCACCCTCATGCGGCAACATCTTACGACCGCGGCATGCCACACTCCCTAGAGTGCTCCACATCTTCCAGGCACATGCAATGCTATGGTGATATGAATTTCGAGTTGTTATTAGTCCATTCAAACAGCAGGATTGGGAAACTAAGGTACTTCCCTTGTATCAATCCCAACACAGATCCTGTCTAGGGTCGTCACTCCTAGTAATCTCATACGATGTATATTTCGTAGGTCACTGCAAGGGCTGTCAGGGCTGTTGCTCGCACTCGTTGCACCGCTCCCCCATCACCTTATCAATACAGGCCTACCGTACTCTACTGCAACGGAAGGGTCGTCGCCTCCCGTGGACTCAGAATACGCTCGCGGTCACTACAAAGGGCTCGTCGCCTGATCAGTGTAGGCCGACAGCTAGAATATAGTGTCCGATACCACCATAATCTGCTCACGAGTCTAGGTGCTCACTGGTCACTACGGGGAGGTTTGTGGCCCCAGCGTAGGCCGACAGCTCGACCACGGTGTCCCATACCACCATGCCCGGCTCATGAGTCTTCGTGGATCAAGGTACCATGGTTAACAGGGTTTACAATGGTACGTTCAGTACCCTAGGTTCAAGCAGTTATGACACATACAAGGTGAACATACATCGGCCAGTCGGGTTACTTGACGGGCTCGACTAGCGCGATCGCATCTCAAGTCGAACGACATGAAGTGCGTAAAACACTTCGCGTGGCCTAACTACTGCCGCCAACTCTAAACACGAATCACGTTCATCGACGCGTCGTTCGTGGCTATGACCAGTCAGCCACGAATTCGCTCGGTTACCGACTGCCTGGACTAAATCTAGTCCCACACATCTATGAAATCACATTAACAATATATGCAAAGGTATTAGAATTGAAATACAATCATGTGAGCATGCTAACACATGTTATAACATTCAACTTAAGCAAATCTTCAAGGCATACTTTCCATGCATGTAATGCAATCATGCATAAGGTCAACATGTAGGAAATCATTTAGGTCAGCATATTAATCAAGAAATCAATCTCAAACTACTACATAACATCATTTAATTCAATACATACTAATACAAGCATTTATACAAACACATACACTACACACTTAAGTCTACATATAGTATGTCGACCCAAAGTGCGCAACTAGGCGAATCTCTTCGCCAAACTGATTATGCAAGCATTCGTAACTCCCTAATGCGGCAACAAACCATGTCCATCACGTCAGCAAAATATGCATGTAGACCGTACTTCCTACAAATGACTAAAATGCCCTAAATCTCATATTCTTCGTTAATTTACGAAACAGGAAACGGAGAGCATGTTGTACATGTCAAACGGCGTTGCCGTCGAGAATCTACTATTAAACGACATTGAAAGCTTTGGAAACAGTCAATCAAAGCGTCTAAAATCCGCACCTTTTTCCTTATAGGTGAAGTGATTCGAACGGAGCGTATACGCTTCGTCTACGGTGAATAGAGAACCTGATTTACGAGATTTATCAACTAACAAGCTATGGAACTAAAGAAGCATCAAATCAGCAACTTTCTAGGGTTATTTCTTACCTAGAAACACGGAGAAATCACCGGCAAAGTGATTGGAATACGCCGCTTAAGCATGTGCAGCAGCAGCAGGAAAAGCTCTCCCACCTTCTCTCACAAACTCTCACTTTCTCTCTCACTCTAGCTAGGGTTTCTAGCAAATTCGGATGGGTGAGAGAAGTGAGGGTTTCAACCCCTTTTATAAGCTCAAATGTGCCCAAAACAGGCTTGGGAACAAAGTATACTTGAGGTATATCCAAATCGGGGCTGTTTCGGTCCAAAAGGGCATTTCTGGTGGTCCCCTGGTCGAATGCGATCGGACTTAAGCTCATGCGTACCAGATCTAGCGCGCATTAAGTTTTCAGTCCGACAGGGTTCGCAGATCGCACGTGGCGGACCAGTTTCAGTTCAGCGGTCACCGCACGTAGATCAGGGCTGAAAGTCTCATAATAATAAATAGAAATTTTTCCTGATCCGAGGGTGTAATCTGGATGAATTCTGACGGTCAGAACGCTTAATACTGACGTGTCAAGTCGTGTGCCAGATTTGAATTTGAAATTCCAATTCTGTCCCTATTCGCGGTCTCTTCAGTCCAGGCTCAATGAAATAGTCTGTGATTATCGGTTTGACTTGATTTTCGAAATGATTGTCAAGTCCAGCTGGGCGGTTCTAATGGTCTAAGATAGGAAGTAACGGACTTTCGACGCACGGTCTAAATCCAATACAAGAATTCAAAGTGGTCCAGAGAACAAACCCGCTTAGAGTTTGATCCGAGGTTATAGAGTATTATGGAGTCATACGTTCTACTCGATTTGGGTCTTGTAGAACGTATTTAAAGTGATCAGGGACTGTTTCCCAGCTACTCCAGCGTTGCGCTAGCTAACTTATGCTTAGTTTCTAAAGGAATTAACCCTAAGTGATTTCTTTAGCTATGAAATCGGGTTCTAAGTGATTTTTCAGGTGTTTTAATTGACCCACTGTCTAAGGACGTCAAATCCCAGATTGGCCAAAATCCGGGATGTTACACCATGGTGGCAGACACAATGATCGAAACGAACAGCGTCCTGATCGTCATTCCAAACGCAACCCTTTATGCGTTTCTCGCTGCGAGAAATAGAGCTAGCTATTTTTGTTAGATCTAGCTTCTGCCGATTTCCTATCCCTATAAAAGGAAAGAAGACAGAGTCAAGGAAGAATAATCAGGTGAACAGCTGTGAAGGCCAGTAAGAGAGGCAGTGAGCATGGACATGGAACAACTTCTAACAGAGTTTTTCTCTCTTTTGATTTTATTTATTTATGTTGTTTTTATTTAGAGATTAGCCTCATCATGTCCATGAGTGGCTGAACCTTTTGGCTAGGGCTAAGAGGTGAAGCTTGTACTTAAATGGGAGACTTTATTTTATGCCTTTTGTTTATACTAAATGGATATTGATTTTAGTTTAATTAAGGAAATGTTTTTAGTTTTTAATGGTCTGTTGTGACTAAAATTACAATGGGTCTGCGATGGCTTTGAGCATGTTCCTTTCCTTTTTATGTGTATGACGTCAGGAAGCCTTATTGTTCACCATAGTCTCCAGGGCATGGTCAGATGTTGGTACCCTTCCTAACCTTCTGCATTGTTAATTGGTTGGTAATTAGTTTAATTTTGTTATTTACTTTGTCTCCTGGGTATGGTTTGGTGATGGAATCCATTTTAATTCATATACCTTTCATCTCTTGAAAACTATATCAAAGGAAGTTCAGTTGATTTTCATGGTTACACCCTTCAACTGGATGACTCTAAGTCCAGTTGAGTTTTTGATGCAGGCATAAGATCTCCTTGAACTCTACAAGTGGATCCTCTGAATCCCTAGTTTCCTTTCCCTAAATTCTCTTAATTTTAAATTAATACTTTCACCATTATTCCTCAATTATTTAGATTTCATCTTAATATAATTCTAGTTATACTTAGTTTCAGATTACGTACAGGTTCCAATCCCTTGGGATTCGACCTCGGTCTTACTGAGTTTATTACATCACAACCCTGCACTTGGGGAGTGAACATCTCATTCTTTAGCTCATGCCTTAATATGATCTCTCCAAATGGATGGACGGTGTGGATACAACACATACATCACAATGGGGCCCAAATAAGTTGGTGACGTCACATCAATAGCCAATAGCTAGTCAACTTGTCAGTAGTTAATCTCTGACCTACACCTTATCCTAACCTTAAACCTACAATTTAACCTAACCCTAAACCTACACCTTAACTTAAACCTGTAACCCTATTCTCAAATCCCTAAACATAAACCTATAACCCTAACCTAAACCTAAACCTAAACCTATACTCGAAAACCTAAACCTAAACCTGATCCCAAACCCGAACCCAAATTCCTAAACCTAAACGTAAACCAGAACTCAAATCCCTAAACCTAAACCTACACCTAATCCTAAACCTATAACTCTAACCTAAACCTAAACCCTAACCCGAATTCCTAAACCTAAACCTAATCTCAAATCCTTAAACCTAAACCTATAACCCTAACCTAAACCTAAACCTAAACTTGAAAACCCAAACCTAAACCTGATCCCAAACCCGAATCCGAATCCCTAAACTCTAAGCTTAAACCTAAACCTATTCTCAAATCCCTAATCCTAAACTTACACCTAAACCTAAACCTATAACCTAAACCTAAACCTAAACTCGAAAACCTAAACCTATTCTCAAATCCCTAATCCTAAACTTACACCTAAACCTAAACCTAAACTCGAAAACCTAAACCTAAACCCGATCTCGAACCCGAATTCCTAAACCTAGACCTAAACCTAATCTCAAATCCTTAAACCTAAACCTACATCTAAACCTAAACCTATAACCCAAACCTAAACCTAAACCTAAACTTGAAAATCTAAACCAAAACCCGAACCCGAATCCGAATCCCTAAACCCTAAGCCTAAACCTAAACCTAAACCTATTCTCAAATCCCTAAACCTAAACCTACACCTAAACCTAAACCTATAACCTAAGCCTAAACTTAAACTCGAAAACCTAAGCCTAAACTCGACCCCGAACCCGAACCTGAACCCGAATTCCTAAACTTAAACCTAAACCTAATTTCAAATCCCTAAACCTATAAGTACACCTAAACCTAAACCTATAACCCTAACCTAAACCTAAACCTAAACTTGAAAACCTAAACCTAAACCTAAACCCGATCCCAAACCCAAACGTGAATTCGAATCCCTAAACCCTAAGCCTAAACCTAGACCTAAACCTATTCTCAAATCCTTAAACCTAAACCTATACCTAAACCTAAACTTATAACCCTAACCTAAATCTAAACCTAAACCTAAACTCGAAAACCTAAACCTAAACCTGATCCCGTAGCCGAACCCAAACCCAAACCCGAATTCCTAAACCCTAAGCCTAAACCTAAACTTAAACATATTCTTAAATCCCTAAACCTATAACCCTAACCTAATCCTAAACCTAAACTCGAAAACCTAAGCCAAAACCCAATCCCAAACCCAAACCCTAATCCAAATCCCTAAACCCTAAAACTAAACCTAAACCTAAACCTAAACCTATTCTCAAATCCCTAAACCTAAACCTAAACCTAAACTTAATTCACTTAACTAAAACCTACACCTAAACCCTGTCATGCCCTGAAATCTGGCACTTGGGTATATCCAATTCCGATTCCGTACCTGAAGGCATCACTTATGTTTTGTATGTTTACACTTCATAATCCACATATATTTTGACAAAATGATCTCATTCGTAAAATGTAATCATTCAAAATTTTAATAATTGAACATTTATTTAAAGAAGAATAAAATGTCCTTCTTATGATTATTCAAGATTACCATCAAACACATGTCATCATAATGTTGTCGTACTAAATGTTCATTACACTTATTTAGAAAATGGTAAAGAAACAAAAATAAATAAAAGAAAATCTCTTTAAGCTCCTTCATGAGATTACGATCCTGAAATTTTAAAATCCCAACAGGATAAGCTGCAAAGCCTAGTGAGTAATCTTAACACAGGATTTAAAATAACCTCATATAACATGAATAAAAGTATTAAAAGATAAAATACCTATTTAGGTAAAATAACAAATGAGGAGATTTAACAAACATAAATTTTCAATGTAAATTCAAAGAAATATGAATGAAACATATGTTATACTCCATAATAACATGTGTGGTTTATTCCTTTTTAACACCAGGGCCAGTTTACACCGGTTGGCCAACACACGTGCCAATACAACACCTAGCCTAACAATGGAAACCTCCGGCATGACATGCTCACCCATCTAAAGGGCACTTGGTGAGGGACCAATTTGTACGTTAGCTGGTCAAACTACTACCCTACAAAACCTGGCAGTGAGAACCTTTTACAATCCTAACATGCTCATCTACTCAAAGGGTACGGTAGAGGTTCCAAAAGGTACCAGTTGGGTTTCTGGGACTTTCAACCCAAGGGTCTTGACCACCCCACCTATTTACACTTTAGGGATTTTCAACCCAGATGACTTGATCACCTCACCTATTTTCTGGCGTTTCATAACTATTCTAATAATGCATGACTTTAATATTAGATGAATCAAATATTTTCAATAATGCATGACTTTAATATTGGATGAATCAAATATTTCTAAAAACATTTAACGACTGCTATTGATCAATTCATAATACGTGATGTGTACAATTTATTAAATTTAAAACAAAATTGTTAATCAATGTAAATTGCATATACATGATTAAAGTTCTACAAAATAAATAAATAAATAAATCAATAAACATGCAATATAATCTATTTGATTTAAGAATTCAAAATTTATAAACTTAAGATTTTTAAAATTATATATATATATATATATATAAAGCCAAACAATCTCATTTTTTTTTCTAAGCAGAAATACTAATAAGCGAATATTTATTTAAATAAATGAATAATTAAATTAAAAAAAATATTATTTTTTTATATCAAGTGAGAGAAAAACTCACCTCTTTCTTAAAAAGTATTTTCTTTTCTTTTTCTTTTTTCTTTTCTTTTCTTCTTCTCTCTTCCTTTTTCTCTCTCCTCTTTTCGTTCTTCCTTTTTCTCTCTTCTCTCTCTCCCTCTCTTTCCAATGTGAATGTCCAGCAATACTCTCTCTCTCTCTCTCTCTCTCTCTCTCTCTCTCTCTCTCTCTCTTTCTCTCTCTCCCTTCCTCCCTCCTTAATTACTACCTCACCTCACCTCACCTCACGTTTCACAACCTACCACCTCACATAACAACTCCTCTTATCCTATTTATCGTGATTCATTTCACTAGCTATTACACACGTGGGAAGAAGGCAACGGTTATTGCTTAGGTTTTCATCTCATTTTGGTCACTTTTTTTTCTTTAGATATAAACAACATGCACCATTAATGTAGTGTAAGGTGTCATGCATTACATGCATGTCACGTGTGTGGCACATGCGTGTGCCACATGTGTTTGGTCCATATATGTGAGGTGTGGTTATGATGAGTGTGCTTAGTGTATAGTTTATGATGCATGCATGGGCCACTTGTGTGTGCATGAGAATTATGTATGTGATGTGTTTGGTGCATGTGTTTGGTTATGATGTACTCAACGGTGCATAAATGGTTGACGTACATGGATGGATGGATCAATGTATAATAGATGGACGGATGGATGTATGGATAAATGGATGGATGCGCATGATGTGTTTGGTGCATGTGTGTGGTTGTGATGTATTTAATGGTACATGGATGATGTAGATGGATGGTTGGACTAATGTATGCATAAATGGACGGATAGATATATGCAGATGAGTTGTTGTACGATCGATGGCTAGACTCCAAGGTGTACCTGTGGATGGACAGGTAGGATTTAGATGCAAAGGTAAGTGTTCCGATGATTTTCAACGTATGGACGATTAGATGGTTATATCATTGGATGGATGGTTAAATGTATGGTTGGATTCATTAGTTAATGGACAGTTGGATTTGATATGTCCAAGTCAATGGTTGAGATTGAACCAGTAGATCTTGTAGATCGACGGTCCTATCAGACTAATTGGATATGTTGATCAATGGTTAAAATTAGAGGTTAAAATTTATTTGGGTTATTACATTTTACCCTCCTTAATAAAAATTTCCTCCTCAAAATTTACATACCTATAATGCGAACAAGTGAGGGTATTTCTCTTGGATCTCGGCCTTTCGTTCCCAAGAAGCTTCTTCCTCGGTATGGTGACTCCACTGAACCTTGACTAACGATATAACTCTGGATCGAAGCACTTGGTCTTTCCGGTCAAGAATACGTGCTAGTTGTTCAATATATGAAGCGTCTTCTTGGATCTCTAATGCTTGCCAGTCTATAACATGAGAAACATCCCGCTCATATTTCCTTAACATCGATACATGGAAAACATCATGAATACCAAACAATTGATGTGGTAAAGCAAGCCTATATGCGACAACACCAACCCTCTCTAGAATCTTAAACGGACCTATATACCTTGGAGCCAACTTTTCCTTTTTACCAAACCTCATAACGCCCTTCATAGGAGAAATCTTTAAGAAGACATGATCTCCAACTGCAAACTCTAAATATCTTCTGCGATTGTCTACATAACTCTTCTGATGAATTTGGGCTGCGCGCAAATGGATTCGAATGATAAAAATCTTCTTTGTTGTCTCTTGCACAATCTCTGGTCCAAGCAAACTACCTTCTCCAACTTTTGTCCAACAATATGGAGATCTACAAGGCCTCCTGTAAAAAGCCTCATATGGTGTCATGCCGATACTCGTCTGGTAGTTATTATTATAAGAGAACTCGATCAATGGTAAATGATCATCCCAAATCCCTTTGAAATCAAGCACACAAGTTCAGAGCATGTCTTTAAGGATCTGATTCACTCGTTCAGTCTACCCGTCAGTCTGAGGGTGAAAAGCGGTGCTAAAATCAAGAGTAGTTCCCAGTGCCTTTTGTAAACTTCTCCAAAAACAAGACATAAACCTGGAATCCCGATCGGATACGATAAATACAGGCATTGCGTTCACTCTAACTATTTCTTTAATATAGAGTTTACATAATTCCTCTAAGGGATAGGTAACACGTATAGGAAGAAAATGTGCGGACTTAGTTAACTGGTCGATGATGACCCAAACTGCATCATGATTATTACGTGTTCGTGGCAATCCCATAATGAAATCCAAGGATATGTGCTCCCACTTCCCCTCAGAAATCAGTAGTGGTTGTAACATCCCTAATGACTTCTGATGCTTTTCTTTCACCTATTAACACGTGAGACATTTGGCTACAAAATCAATGATCTCTCTCTTCATATTATTCCACCAATATTGCCTACGCATATCATGATACATCTTCGTACCTCCAAGGTGGAGTGTGAACTTCGTGCGGTGTGCCTTGTCCATAATATCCTTCTTTAATTCAGCCACATTTAGTATACATAATCTTCTATGGAACTTTAATCCACCATCGATGCGAACTTTCCATTCCAACTAACCACCTTTTTTAGGTTCTATTACATTAGCTTGCAGCCATGCGTCTTGTTGTTGAGCTTCTATAACCTTACTAATTAAGGAAGGTTGAACGACTAGGTTAAAGAGATGAGCTACAAATGTTTGCGGATTCAATTGAACGTTAAAAGTCTTCACCGTATCTAACATCGTCCACCGTTGAATCATTAAGTGAGCGATTACTCCATGTGGCTTACGACTTAAAGCATTTACTAGGGTGCTTAATAGTGTGGTTGTCAAGGCGGTCATATATAAAAACAAGCAGAGCAACCCTCCATTCTGCAGTTATAGCATTTACCTGTAAATTTGTTCGTTGGTTGAGCAAGAGTTGAGGTATTTGTTACCGTCATCTTCGGCTTCGTGGAAGCATCACCATATGCTTAAAATGTATTCGATGCAATCATAGCATTGATCTTCACTTCTCTCTTCTGGTTGTGACTTTTTCAAAATTCTTCATTGTCTCACTCTATCATTAGAGCCGATTCTACTATATAGGCATACAAGCTAAGCTTAAGTGGAGTCAGCTTGTTACGAATTGACCCTCTTAGACCTCACTCAAACTTCTTAGCTTTGCGAGCTTCATCTTGAATCATATATGGGGCAAAACGGGATAGTTTAATAAATTTGGACTCATATTGGCCTACGGTCATCTCCTTTGTTCTAAGCTTATGAATTCTTCCACTTTCTGCTCCCGTATGCACTCAGGAAAGTATTTCTCATTGAACTTCTCACAAAACATATCCGATGTCCATGTGGTCTCTTCTTCAATTGTTCTAGCAATTGTCTCCCACCAGTGGTCGGCCTCTCCCTCTAACATGAAAATCGCAAGTGTAACCTTCTGCTCCTCATCACATAACAGTGAATATCTTCTCTATTTACTTTTTCCACTTTTCTACCTCCATAGGGTCTGACAAACCCTCAAAAGCAGGCGGCTTCAACCTCTTAAATTTCTTTATTAAGCCCCCAATTGCATCTTGCACAACCTGAGTGACTCCTCTTTTATCACGACGAATGTGTTATCCAAGAATGGTAGTCATGTCGCCTAAAGCACGAAAAACCCCATCAAGTGATTAGCCACTTTCAGTGGTCCCCGGTGTGGCCACCACAGGACTGGCTCTACCTCTACCTCTATCTCCACGCTGGTTCACAGACATGTTCTAAATCATACAATAAGCTTTAGATATCACATAAGGATGTATCACTAAAAGATAATACTACAAGTTAAGTTTTGATCACAACAACACTAGCAGGGGATATATCCTAATTTTTAAAGTGACTACGTTTTCAAGTAAAACCCTAGGTTCTCAATGATTCTAAACATTATAAGCTTTGATTCCAATCTGTCACGCCACGAAATCTGTCACCAGGGCATATCCAACCCCGATTCCGTACTCGAAGGCATGACTTATGTTTTGTATGTTTACACTTCATAATCCACATGTATATTGATAAAATGATCTCATCGTAAAATATAACAATTCAAAATTTTAATAATTGAACATTTATTTAAAGAAGAATAAAATGTCCATGTTTTGATTATTCAAGATTACCATCAAACACATGTCATTATAATGTTGTCATACTAAATGTTCATTACAGTTTTTTAGAAAAATGGTAAAGAAACAAAAATAAATAAAATAAAATCTCTTTAAGCTCCCCCATGAGATCTCGATCCTAAAATTTTAAAATCCCAACGGGGTACGCTGCAAAGCCTAGTGAGTAATCTTAACACAGGATTCAAAATAATCTCATATAACATGAATAAAAGTACTAAATATACAATACCTATTTAGGTAAAATAACAAATGAGGAGATTTAATAAACATGAATTTTCAATATAAATTCAAAGAAATATGAATGAAACATATGCTATACTCCATAATAACATGTGTGGTTTATTCTTTTTAACACTGGGCCAGTTTACACTGGTTAGCCAACACCCGCACTAATACAATACCTAGCCTGGCAATGAGAACATCTTGTATGACATGCTCACCCATCCATAGGGCACTTGGTGAGGGATCCATTTGTACATTAGCTGGTCAAACTACTACCCTACCGAACCTGGCAGTGAGAACCTTTTACAATCCTAACATGCTCACCCACTCAAAGGGTATGGTAGAGGTTCCAAAAGGTACTAGTTGGGTTTTTAGGACTTTCAAACCAAAGGTCTTTGTCATGCCCCAAACTCAGAAATCGGATTCACAGGAACCCCGATCACCGAGTCCGGTGTCGACAGCCTCTGTAGTGCCCCATTCTCTGCTCCTGGTGTTCATACACCAGATTTTGATCCTGGGATCCTACAAGAAGGATTTTCAGAATTATTATTTTTTTTTGTAATGGAGCATAACCACAAGTATACCCAATTCACAAGGGAAACATCATCATCACATATCTACTAATATAATCAATTGAATACAATGTTGAAAGAGAAATACATATATCAAAGCTCCAGAAGATAACTGCACACTCCAGGCTCAACGCTACTGCAACCTAACACCACCTGTATGCATCTATTATGCATAAGCTTATAGAAAGCTAAGAGGGTAGTGAAAGTGTGTGTGTGTAAGGTAAGTGTTAAGTATACAATAAAGCCCATAAATCATACATCATCGGGATAAGCAGAAATACTGATAAGATCAGGAATCATACAATATCAGAATAAGTGAAAATATACTGGTAAGTCCATGAATCATTCAATAACAGCATACGCAATGCGGATCGGCTATGCAAATGTGGAAGGCAAATATCAGATGTCGATGATGCAATACAATATGAAAGTTCTACTAAGTCTGTCTAGGCCATATAAGTATAAAAATATAGTTACCCAAAATGTTAAGTACTGCGGATGCAATGTAATATGCGGTGTGAATGAAATGACCATGCTGGAATATGAAGTCGAGATGATAGTATGTAGTATCATAGGCTATGGGGTCCACCATAAGAGAATTCTATCGAAACCAATCCCATACCTAATTTTGGATAATTAGACTCAATGTGAAAAACTCCTGATCTGAGGTTAGTCGTGCGCCCAACCGAAATCCTGGCCATGCGATGGTAAACGTAACAAATAGTTACGCATCACTAGCCCGAGTGGATATGAATGAATGAAGGAATGGATATGCAATTCGTGCTCAATAAGTTCACATAACAATACGGTTGCTCTCTGGAGAAATTACTGGGGTCTATTACACTCCACACCGACTGCTGCCTCCCTAGCCGCACAACCCAGCGAGTAAAAGAGACCTCACTATCCACCTAGCTAGCAGTCTGCCAATATGTACTCGGCTCGTCGATAGCGGATCCATTTACGAACTGGTCATACTCAACCTAGCTTGTAGCCCCCTCAGTTGGGCGGATAAGGCCACACCCCCTCCCAACTGACTACGACACAGTGGGAGACGCCGTCTATTGGTATTCGACACTCGGGCACTCATGTTCCACTCAGTCTAGACGTTGGGGCACCTCCTGGCCTTAGAGATTCTAGGATTTTCACCCAAGGACATCCTAAGTGCTCATAGTGTTAGAACCAAGTATTTTCGGTGTCTCATTTAGCCATCTACGATATGCCCGTGGAGGCCATGGCCCTGATATCATTGGGGCGTATAATAATCAAGTCACACATATGCAAGATGCATGAGTCACATTATCTAGTTATGCAGTAATCATGTGCGTACTATGCGCTCATGTGGATAACTCCTATCACTGAGTCTCATAAATAATCTGCTCAATGACATATGCTATGATCGGTCACTCCTCATATCAAACATACATATGATGCGTATGGGCATGAATTATGGAGTTACAGTAAGCATGTTATAAGGTGATGAACTACTCTCACAACGAAGATAGGCCTAGACGGCCTACACACAACAAGTATGGGCCTATCAATGGGCCCTAAGGAGAGTCATAATATGGACATTTAACCAACATTATTCTTACAATGTGGACGTCAAACCAACATTGCTCCCATGGCACGACCCGCCATAAACATCATTACCTGTATTATAGTGAAATCAAACATTACATCGGGTGCACATCCTCACATTGACCCACATGTACACCACATCGAGCCTAGCCATGTGGGCCACAAATATTTCAAGATGGGCCTCATCACATAGGCTGAAAATATATCACAATGGGCCACAACATATAACCCAGAAACATATCACAATGGGCCTTAACCCATGGGCTCCAAATACATCACAATGGGCCTCAAACCATGGGCCCTAATACATCACAATGGGTCTTAACCCATGGGCCCCAAATACATCACAATGGGCCTCAACCCATGGGCTCTAATACATTACAATGGGCCTCAACCCATGGGCTCTAAATACATCACAATGAGCCATGTGCTTATCAAATGGGCTACGCCAATGGGCCCCATGTATATCAAATGGGTCATACCCAAATATAAGTAGTGAAAATGATTTCTACCATTAAAATTCCTAAGGCCCTTATTTCCTATCCAATCTATTCATATGGTTACAAGGACCTGGATTTAGAGGAAAAATAAATATCATAATGGTCCAACCTTGTAATCCAAGGTTTTAATGGTGGACGTTCAATCCAACACTATTTCTATAGTGTGGTCCTCGTGATCCTAGATCTATCTTATTCTTTAGCTCATGCCATAATGAGCTTTCAAAATGGTTAGATAGATTGGATACAACACATGCATCATGGTGGGTCCCTTAAGGATAGACGGTGTGGAGAGAACGCATACATCATTGGGGTCCCACCGTCTAGTGATGTGGACGGTGCGGGCAAAACACATACACTATGGTGGGTTCCGCCGTCCACTGCCATGGACGGTGTGAGTAAAACACATACATCATTGTGGGTCCCATGTGGGGCCCACCATAACATTTTTTTCCATCCAATCTGTTGATAAGGTCGTGCAGACCCGGATGAATAGGAAAAATAAATTTCATAATAATCCAAAACTTCTGGTCACCCAAAAGAGTTTCAATTGCAGGCATTCAATCCCACTGTCTCCTACTGTGTGGGCCACCTGAGTCCCAAATATGGCTGATTTTTGGGGTGGCCCACAACCCTCAGGGGGGCTACCAAATGCACGGTGCTAATTTTCAAAACACATAACGTTGGGGCCCACGGTCCTTAGCCGACCGTCCTAGCGCAGCAGGACGTGCACGTCCTCTGTACAGTGAGTGGCAGCAGCAGGCGTTGCTGCTCTCTCTTTTATATATATATATATATATATATATATATATATATATATATATATATATATATATATATATATATTTATTTATTTATTTATTTATTTATTTAAAATTAGTTTTTCCATATTTTTTCACACGTGGGATCCGCATCAGGTGAATCCTACCCAACCGTTGGATTCTATGGCTCAAGATAGTCTGAATGAGCCTAATATTCGAGGTATTTTGGTGGATAAAAACATCAGGTGGATTTTTAACGATAAAAATCCCAGCTTTCTGTGCTGTGGCCCACCTGGATCAGCTTCATTTTTCAGCTTAACACCTAAAATGAGTTGGGGAAAAGGATGGACGGCTGGATTTGATCCTTGCATCAAGGTAAGGCCTGTAAGAGTGGCCCTTCCCAAAAAGCTTTGAATCTAGCTAATATTTGTATCTTCATTCCACGTCCAGCGTCCCTGGATGCTGGACGGTCTGGGCCTAACACATGCACAAGGTGGGCCTGGCTCAGGTGGGCCACTAAATGCATGGTTGGTGTGGATAAGACATACACCAAGGTGGGGTCCATCCGAGTAGGCTACACAATCACATCATCACACACAAAATAAATGAAAAGGAGAGGGAGAGAGAGAAAGAAAGAGGGACACGTGTGATAAAAGGCTCCGCCACTATGAGCCATCCCTTGCATTCAATCATACAACAAGTGGGTCTCATTACACATGGGCCCATCAAATCGAAAATCAATGGTGGAGATCCGTTCTCCACCAAAATGTAAGGTCTAGATGACCCTATTCATGAAAGGAGAATAAACATCATGATGGGGTCCATGGAGAATGGCCCCATCATGGAATGGTCATGAGGATCAAGGTGGGCCATCGGCCACACCTAGGATCCAAAGTGAGATCCATACCATCAATTGGTAGGCCCCACTTGGCCCATCATCTAAAACAATAAAATCTAAGCCTATAGAAACACTCACCGTTCGATCTTCTTGGTCCATTAGAAAGTCAATCTCCTTGTGTCTCACTTTGATGGTAGAAGATGAGAAAAGAATGGCTATGATGAAGAATTTTGGGAGAGAAAGTGGGCCACACACAACTCTTTCTCCTTAGAAATGCAAGGGTGTGTACTCCTTTTGGTTGCTTGGAATTTTATGTTGAGAAAGAGAGAGAGAAGGGGTTATAAGGAGAGAGAGAGAGAGAGAGGGATGGGTGATGGATGTGAGGTGATAGTGTACTTGACTTAAGAGTTGACTTATGGTGGTTGCTTGATTTGTGGAGAAAGAAAGGATGGGTTACTCTTGTACTTGACATGATGTGATTGATTAATTAATTTAAGTAATTGATTGATGGGATATGTTGTAGAGATTCTCTTAAGATTGTAAATGCGCGGTGTTTTCTTTAAAATAAACGTCGGCCCAGATCTCTCTGCCAGGGTATCAGATAGGTGAGCGACTTGCGGCGTTGGAACCGCGGCGACGATGCGGTCGCAATGATACAAGTCTTGAATTAAGACGACTTAAATCTATAGGATAAAACTTAAGGTCACACATAAACATCAATTATAGGTCGCGGATTGTCGGACTTCGATGGGAAGGATCGCGGGAGTCGATGGAACAATACGGACTAGGATACAGGTCTTATGGTCTTGATCACCCCGCCTATTTACGCTTTAGAGATTTTTAACCCAGAGGACTTGATCGCCTCACATATTTTCTAACATTTCATAACTATTTCAATGATGCATGACTTTAATATTGGATGAATCAAATATTTCTAAAAACATTTAACGACTGCTATTGATCAATTCATAATACGTGATGTGCACAATTTATACAATTTAAAAAAAAATTGTTAATCAATGTAAATTGCATATACATGATTAAAGTTCTACAAATAAATAAATAAATATGCAATATAAACTATTTGATTTAAGAATCCAAAATTTATAAACACAAGATTTTTGAAATTATATATATATATATATATATATATATATATATATATATATATATATATATATATATATATATATATATATATAAAGCCAAACAATCTTGTTTTTTTTTTCCTAAGCAGAATTACTAATAAGTGAATATTTAAGTCAAATTAAGGTATGTCAATTAAAATAAAGACAACCGAATGACAAAATTAAAATGACATGTTTAAAACTATAGTAAGCAATTAAAACAAATAATAAAAATTAAACAAAACAACATAACATATAAGATGGGCAAGTAAGATCTAATTATTTGAATAAATGAATAATTAAATAATAAAAAAACATTATTTTTTCATATCAAGTGAGAGAAAAGCTCACCTCTTTCTTAAAAAGTATTTTCTTTTCTTTTTCTTTTTTCTTTACTTTTCTTCCTCTCTCTTCCTTTTTCTCTCTCCTCTTTTCTTTCTACCTTTTTCTCTCTCTTCTCTCTCCCCCTCTCTTTCCAACGTGAATGTCCAACAATACTCTCTCTCTCTCTCTCTCTCTCTCTCTCTCTCTCTCTCTCTCTCTCTCTCTCTCTCTCTCTCTCTCTCTCTCTCTCTCTCCCTCCCTCCCTCCTTACTTCCTCACCTCACCTCACCTCACGTTTCACAACCTACCATCTCACATAACAACTCCTCTTATCCTATTTATAGTGATTCATTTCACTAGCTATTACACACGTGGGGAGAAGGCAACGGTTGTTGCTTCGGTTTTCATCTCATTTGGTCACGTTTTTTTTCTTTAGATTTAAACAATGTGCACCATTAATGTAGTGTAAGGTGTCATGCATTACATGCATGTCACGTGTGTGGCACATGCATGTGCCACATGTGTTTGGTCCATATATGTGAGGTGTGGTTATGATGAGTGTGCTTAGTGTATAGTTTATGATGCATGCATGGGCCACTTGTGTGTGCATGAGAATTATGTATGTGATGTGTTTGGTGCATGTGTTTGGTTATGATGTACTCAATGGTGCATAAATGGTTGATGTACATGGATGGATGGATCAATGTATAATAGATGGACGGATGGATGTATGGATAGATGGATGGATGTGCATGATGTGTTTGATGCATGTGTGTGGTTGTGATGCATTTGATGGTACATGGATAATGTAGATGGATGGTCGGACTAATGTATGCATAAATGGACGGATAGATATATGCAGATTAGTTGTTGTACGATCGATGGCTAGACTCTAAGGTGTACCTGTGGATGGACGGGTAGGATTCAAATGCAAATGCAAGTGTTCCGATGATTTTCAACATATGGACGGTTAGATGGTTGTATTGTTGGATGGATGGTTAAATGTATGGTTGGATTCATTAGTTAATGGACAGTTGGATTGGATATGTCCAAGTCAATGGTTGAGATTGAACCAGTAGATCTTGTAGATCGACGGTCATATCGGACTAATTGGATACATTGATTAATGGTTAAAATTAGACGAGTAAAATTTATTTGGGTTATTACAAACCTAAACCTATAACCTTAACCTTAACCTAAACCTAAACTTGAAAACCTAAACCTAAACCCGATCTCGAACCGGAAACTAAAACCAAATTCTTAAACATAAATTTAAACCTAAACCTAAACTCAAATCTCTAAACCTAAACCTAAACCTAAGCCTAAACTTAATTCACTTAACTAAAACCTACACCTAAATCCAAACCTATAACCCTAACCTAAACCTAAACATAAACTTGAAAACCTAAACCTGATCTCGAACTCGAAACCGAACCCGAATTCCTAAACCTAAATTTAAAACAAAACCTAAACTCAAATCTCTAAACCTAAACCTACACCTAATCCTAAACCTATAACCCTAACCTAAACCTAAGCCTAATCCTAAACCCAATCCCGAACCCAAAACCGAACCTGAATCCCTAAACCTAAACTTAAACCTAAACCTAAACCTACACCTAATCTTAAACCTATAATCCTAACCTAATCTTCAACCTATTTTTGTAAACTGACTCTAATATTTTTATTGTAGAGATGGATAAGAGTTGGATGTGAGCTAAGAACAGGTTCACCCAAAGTATAAACAAGGGGTTCAAGAGTTGTAAGCCTTTTATCCTAGACTGTACCGTTCCGTAGACTTCCGCGGTCTTCCCGATCGAATTCCAGTAACCTTCGACCCTTAACCGGTATTTGCACGCGACCCTAATTCACATGCCATCAACCTAAGTTGACTCAACCCGAGACTTGTACCCTAGCGACCGCACCATCACCACGATTCTGATGCCGTGACTAGCGCGACGAGGCGATACCTTAGTCACGAGATGTGGGCCAGCGTTCGGTGCGAGGAAAATGTCACGTGTTGCGAAATCCAAGAGAATCTCTACGACTTATCACATCAATCAATTCCATCAAGGGTCAAGTACATGTCAAGTACACATCACCTCACACCCATCTCCAAGCAACCTCCAAAGTCAAAAGTTTTCTTACACCACCCATACCTTTCTTACCCCAAAAATCCCAAAAGTCAAAAAGGCTCTTACACACCCATCCCTCTCTCTCCCATCCATCACTCTATCACATCTCTCTTTACAGCCCCTTCTCTCTCTCTCTCATTTCCCAACACAACTCCAAGAAACTAAGAGATGCTCACGTCCAAGCCCTCCCATGGAGAGAAAAATGCATGTGTGAGGCCCACCTTTTCATCCCAAGATCTCCCATCCTAGCCATCCATTTCT
This sequence comes from Magnolia kwangsiensis, assembly GCA_037074715.1. Classification (NCBI taxonomy): domain Eukaryota; kingdom Viridiplantae; phylum Streptophyta; class Magnoliopsida; order Magnoliales; family Magnoliaceae; genus Magnolia; species Magnolia kwangsiensis. Next base: position 183,820,637 of record CM073572.1, on the reverse strand, counting down.
CATCTTCCTCCATCAAAAGAAAGCACAAGGAAATCGATAAGCCAAGGGAGCAAGAAGATTAAGCGGTAGGTGCTTTGATAGAGTAGTTTTAATATTTTTTTAAGATGGGCCAAGTGAGGCCAACCGATCAATGGTTTGGATCTCACTTGGGACCCTAAGATGTGGTTGATGGCCCACCTTGATCGTCATGATCATTCCATGATGGGGCCATTCTCCATGGACCTCATCATGATATTTATTTTTCTTATATACCTAGGGTCATCTAGACCATTTATTTTAGTGGAGAAGGGATCTCCACCGTTGGATTTTGATTTAATGGGCCCACGTGTAATGGGACCCACTTGATGTATGATTGGTTGCAAGGGAGGGCCCATAGTGTCGGGGTCCCTCCATCACACGTGTCCCACTCTCTATCTCTCTCTCTCCCTCTCTATTTCATTTTCTTTTATGAGATCATGATATGGTTGTGTGGCCCACTTGAATGGACCCCACCATGAGGCATGTATTCTATCCAAACCATCTACAAGTGGGCCCACTTTGTGTGTGTTGTATCTACACCATCCTCCATGAGGTGGCCCACCTAAGCAGGGCCCACCTCTAATGTATTTGTTACATGCAACGTCCAGCGTCCAGGGACGCTGGACGTGTTTTGGAAAATACAAATATCAGCTTGTTTCCAAGCTTATGGGTGGCCCACTCATGTAGGCCCCACCTTGATGTATGGACTTAATCCACGCCGTCCATTCCTTTCTCCACTTTATTTTAGGCGTTGAGCCAAAAAATGAGGTTGATCCGAGTATCTAGTGGGCCATAGCATTAAAAATAATGATTTTCACCTTTTAAATTTGGACTTGTCATAGTTTGTAGAGACCAACAACTAGGGTGGATTTACTTAACACAGGCCCCATATATAAAAAACCCTAAAAAACTGGGTTTCAAATAAAAAATAAAAATTTCGATACATAAGGGGGCAGCGCCTGCTGCCCCTGATAACAGCAGCAGCACGATGCTGCGTATGGGCGGAAGGGCCAGGGGCCACGACCCTACATGTGGGCCCCACCATGATGTATATTTTACATCCACACCGTTCACAAGGTGGGCCACTCCCAGCAGTGGGCCCCCTCCAAATTTCAGCCACATCCAAGACTCAGGTGGCCCACATCATGGGAAACATTGGGATTGAACACATACCATTGAAACCCATTTTTGGGTATTACAGAAGTTGTTGGTCAATATGAAATTTGCTTTTCCTGTGCGTCCAGGTCTGCGTGACCTTGTGGACAGATTAGATTGCAAAAATATGTTATGGTGGGCCCCACGTGGGACCCACAATGATATATGTGCTCTATTCCCACCGTCCAGGGGGACGGTGGAGTCCACAGTGATGTATGTGTTTTACCATGCCGTCCAGCCATTTTTTAAGCTGTTGGACGGCTGGTGGGACCCATCATGATGCATGTGTTGCATCCAGTCTGTCCACCCATTTTGAAAGCTCATTTTATAACATGAGCTAAAGAATGAGTCAGATCCTTAACTCATGTGGACCCCGTCATGATGCATGTGTTGCATCCAAACCATCTATCCATTTTAAAAGCTCATCTTATTACATGAGCTAAGGGAATGAGTCAGATTCAAAGGTCAAGTGGACCCCACCATTCTAAGTAGTGGACAATGATGTCCACCGTTCAAAAAATTTCTAAGGGCCCAAAATACTCTCCCGTTAAGTTGATATTGTTTCCACCTCATCTATCAATATGTAATTTATGAAAAGGTTGGATGGGAAATATATTTCATGTTGGGCCTTAGGAATTTAATGGTGGAAATCATTCCCATCACTTATGTTTGGGAGTAGGCCCATTCGATATATATATATATATATATATATATATATATAAGGCCAATGGGATTACACCCATTTTGATATATCCCAAGGCCCATTGTGATGTATTTGGAGCCCATGGGTTAAGGCCCATTGTGATGAATTATGGCCCATGGGTTGAGGCCCATTGTGATGTATAAAGGCCCATTATTGAGGCCCACCTTGGTATGTGTATGAGGCTCATCTTGATTTATTTGGGGTCGTTGTTGAGGCCCACCTTGATATGAATAGAAGGCCCATGTGATATGACCCATTTGATGTATTTAAGGCCCAATGGGATGTGCCTAAGGTCCATTACAATGTGTGATCTCAACATAGTTTATGTAATGATGTTTACGATGGGCTATGCCTTAGGAGCAATGATAGTTTGACGTCCACATTACAAGAATAATGTTGGTTAAATGTCCACATTACAACTCTCCCTAGGGCCCATTGATAGGCCCGTACTTGTTGTGTGTAGGCCGTCTAGGCCATCTGCATTGTAAGGATAGTGCATTACTTTATAACATGTATAGTATAGTTCCATAACTCATGATCATACGCATCATATGTATGCTTGATATGAGAAGTGACTGATCATAGCATCTGCCTTCGGATAAATTGTTTAAGGGCTCCCGGGTAGGCAGTGTTGCCCTACATGAGTGCACGTTATGCCCAGGATTTCTGCATGACTGGATAGTGTAATTCATGCATTCGCATTGTGTGTCATTGTTACCGTACGCCCTAGCGACATCAGGGCCATAGCCTCCATGGGCGTATTGTGGTTGGTAGGATTGGATACTGGAAATTTTGTTCTACATGGGGTGCTATAGATATCCTTGGATGAAAGTCTCTAAATCCTTATGGTACCAAGAGGTTACTTCAACATCTAAACCGAGTGGGTACAGGAGCGCTGAGTGCCGATTACCAGGAGGCCTAGCTTTCCACTGTGTCGTGGTCTATTGGAAGGAGGTGTGGCCTTACCCACCCGAGAGTAGGGGGCAAAGCTAGGCTGAGTCTGACTAGCTTGAGGAATAGGTCTGCTATCGACGATCCGAGCCCGATATTGGTAGACGGATAGTGAGGTCTCTTCCACTTATCTTATTGCGCGCGATGAGGCGACGATCTAGTTTAGAGTGTCATAGACCCTGGTGATATCCCAGATTTGAGCCATATTGACATGTGGACTTAGATGAGGATTCGTATGCTTAATTTGCACCTCGCACCACATGACCTTTATATGGCCGACATCATTCATGCCTTGCATGGCATGGCCTTGGTATTGCCAATAGTATTCATGGATCCATCAGCGTATTCCGTATTACTCTGATATTGCATGATCATATTACTACCCTGCGCACACACTTTCACCACCCTCTAAGCGTTTCATAAGCTTATGCATGAACTTTGCATGCATGTGACGTTGGGGCGTAGCAGCGCAGAGGCAGGAGCGCTTTGCAGATCATCTTGAAGCTTTTGTTCATCATCATTGTATTTTCCTTTTATACTTATTGTACTCGTAAAGTTTTTTATCATAGTGAAAATGTAATAGAGTTTTTGGTTATTGTTTATGGGTTATGCCTTTGGTTATGCTTATCACGATTCAAACTGATGTTGAAAATCCTCCTTGTAGCATCCCAGGATCGGAACCTGGCGAATGGGCGTTGGGAGCCAAGAATGGGGATCTACGAAGGCTGTCGGTGCCAGATTCGGTGATCGAGAATTTTGTGAGCCCAGTTTCTGAGTTTGGGGCGTGACAAGAGTTAATAAAATTTGCGTGATATCGGGTAGATTCAGGCAATAGGATTAGGTGTCCATGTCGAAAATGTAAGAACATGGTTTATAAGAATTTAGACAAAGTAGAAGATGATTTATTTATAATTAGGATTGACCAGGGTTACACTTAGTGGATCCATCATGGTGAAGACTTCCACTAAAGAGTTAAGGCCACTGAAGTCCTTGCTGACCCAATTATGTCAGATGACGAGGATGGAGACGTTAACGAAATGCAAGATATTATAGGGGATGTGTTCAAGGGAATTATTACGAATACTGATTTTACAGCGATATGTAGTAACAAAGATATTCTTGTCACACCCCAAACTCGGAAACCGAGCTCACAAAATTTCCGATCGCCGAATCTGGTACCGACAGCCTCCGTAGTACCCCATTCTCGGCTCCCAGGGCCCATAAGCCAGATTCCGATCCTAAGATCCTACAAGGAGGATTTTCTAACGTACATTTATCTCGTAAGAAGCATAACCACAAGTTTACCCAAATCATAAAGGCAACATCATCATCACATATCCACTAATATAATCATTTGAATACAATGCTGAAAGGGAAATACATATGTCAAAATCAAAGCTCCAGAAAATAGCTGCACGCTCCAAGCTTAATGCTGCTGCAACCTAACATCGCCTGCATGCATCTATCGTGCATAAGCTTATAGAAAGCTTAGAGGGTGGTGTAAGTGTGTGCACAAGGTAAGTGCCAAGTATTCAATACAAAGCCATAATCATACAATACCGAAAATACTGGTAATCTATAAATGGTATAATGTTGGAATAAGAAGAAATACTGACAAGATCATAAATCATATGATAACAGAGTAAGCGAAAATACAGACAAGTCCAAGAGTCAATCAATATCAGAATACGCATTATAGAACAACTATGCAAATGAAGAGTCATAAAGAGCTAAATGTCAGATGCCGAAGATGCGATGCAGTACGTAATTCCTAATGAGTTCACGAATAGCGTCAGCCGTATCTAGACCATATAAATGCAGGAACATAGTAACCCAAAATGCTATATGCTGCGAATGTAATGTAATATGTGGTGCGAATGGAATGACCATGCTAGAGTGTGAAGTCGGGATGATAGTACGTAGTATCGTAGGCTATGGGGTCCATCACAAGAGACTTCTATCCAAACCAGTTCCATACCTAAATTTGGATAGTCAGACTCGATGTGGTAAACTCCTGATCTCAGGTTGGTCGCGCGCCCAACCGAAATTCTTGCCATAACGAAGGTACACAATAATTAATTACGCACCACCAGCCCAAGTGGATAATGAATGAATAAATGAATGGATATGCAATTCCTGCTCAATAAGTCCACATATTAGTACGGTTACTCTCTAGAGAAATTATCGGGGTCTATTACACTCCAAATGGCACCGCCGCTCTCCCTAGCCCCACGGTCCAAGTGAGCGTAAGAAACCTCACTATCCGCCTGACCAATAGTCTGCCAATACCTATCTGGCACGTCGATAACGGACCCATTCCTCGAGCTGGTCAAACTCAGCCTAGTAATGCCCCCTGCGCTCGGGCGGGTAAGGCCACACCCCCTCCTAACTGATCACGGCACAGTGAGAGACGCGGACTCCTGGTATTGGCACTCGAGCGCTCATATATCCACTAGGTCTCGACGTTGGGGCATCCTCTGGTACCAAGAGGGTGTTTAGGGATTTTCACCTAGGGCCATCTATGGCAGCCAGATGCTCAAACAGATTTTCGGTGTCCCATCTGGCCATCCACGATATGCCTGTGGAGGCCACGACCCTGATGTCACTCGAGCGTACAATAATTACAACACACAATGTAAGATGTATGAATCATACAATCCAGTCATGCATCAATCCTGTGCATACTATGCGCTCATGTGAGATAACCTCCGCCTATCAGGGAGTCTCATAATAACCTACCTAATGACATATGCAATGGTCAATCACGTCTCATAATAAACATGCAGATGATGCATATGGGCATGTATCATGATGCTATGCTGTCATATACTCATAATCGGTAACCTCAATCGGCCTTGACAATGTGGACATCTAACCAACATTGCCTCAAGGAATGGCCCACATTGAACGAAACACATAATGGCCCACAGCCTCACACAAAGGCCTAATGTACAACACAGTGGGGCTTAACTAAGGATCACATATACACAACAGGTGGGCCTTACTCATGGGCCTTAAATACATGACATGTGAGCCCTAGACATGGGTCTCGAATACATCAAATGGATCATGCATCATGAGCCTAATACATATCACAACGAGCCTTGCCCATAGGCCACGAATACATCATGACAGGATCCTACTACGGGTCGCACATACCTCATATAGGTTTCGACAATCGGTCTCAGCTTCGACAATCGGAATCGGCCTCGATTCTCAGTCTCGACAGTCAGAATCGGCCTATACAATCGAAATTAGCAATCGATCACGATAATCGGCCTAACAAGGCCTAAGGAAAGGTCACAAGGTGGACATTTAACCAACATTGTCCCAAAGGAGTGGCCCACATAGGGCCAAACATACACTGGACCCATGGCCTCATACAAGGGTTTGATATACGTCACAATGTGCTCTATACAAGGGCTACATACACAACAGGTGGGCCCTTCATAAGCAGCAAGTGGGTCTACTCATAACATACCCGTCTAGATGGGTCACAAGTATATCAAAGTGGGCCTCATAACATGGGCCTCATATATGGCCTCAATAATAGGCCGCAAATACATCAAGATGGGCCTAATCAATCATATGGGCTAAATCAACCAAATGGGCCAATACAAGCAGGCCGATCAAATAGACCGATACAAATGGTTGAATCAAATGAGCTAAGTCAAATGGGCCCCCAAATACATCGAATCGGGCTTCATTAAGTGGGCCCCAAATACATCAAATGGACTACGCGTCATGGAGTTATACTAAGTATGTTATAAGGTGATGCACTATCCCTACAACACAGGTGGCCTAGACGGTAGACACATAACAAGTACAGTCTATCAATGGGCCCTAGGGAGAGTCGTAATGTGGACATTCAACCAACATTATACTCGCAATGTGGACGTCAAACCAACATTGCTCCCAAGGCACGACCGTCATAAACATTATTACATAATCCCCGCTGGAATCACACATTTCAATGGACCTTAAGTACATCCCATTGGCCCTTAAATACATCAAATGGGCCATATCATATGGGCCTCTTATTCATCAAATGGGCCACATCAATGGGCCGCACCAATGGGCCTTATGTGCATTGAATGGGTCATAACCCGTGGGCCTTAGAATGCATCAAATGGGCTTAAACTCATAGGTCTTATATGTGACAAATGGGCCACACCAATTGGGCCCGCCTCAACCCATAAGCCCTAGTACATCTCAATGGGCCTTAACCCATAGGCCCCTAAAACATCAAGTGGGCCTAATCCCATGGACCTTAGAATACATCAAAATGGGTCTAATCCCATAGGCCTTAGAATACATTAAACGGGTCTAATCCCTTGTGCCTTAGAATACATTAAATGGGCCTCGACCTATGGGCCTTACATATATATCAAAGTGGGCCTCAACCACAGGCCACAAATACGTTAAGATGGGTCTCATGCACATCAAATGGACCATACCCAAACATAAGTGGTGGTAATGATTGCCACCATTAAAATTCCCTAAGGCCCACCATAACACATATTTCCCATCCACCTGATGATTAACATAGTAATGGATGCAGTGGATGCAAATATCAATTTAGTAGAAAGCTACTATGGCCCCTAGAAAGTTTTGAATGGTGGACATCAGTGACCACAACATTGAATGGTGGGGTCCACTTGAACTTTAGATCTGACTCTTTCTTTAGCTTAAGCCATAAAATGAGCTTACAAAGTGAATGGACGGATTGGATGCAGCACATGCATCATGGAGGGCCCCACTGTCACTGGACAGTGTAAATAAAACACATGCACCAGGACCCCACCGTTCGCTAGACGGTGGGAATTAAACACATATATCAGGTGGGTTCCACCATCCGCCTGGACGGTGGGAATAAAACCCATATATCACCGTGGGTCCCAAGTGAGGCCCACCACAATGTTTACATGCCATCCAACCCATTGACGAGGTCATACGGACCTGAGTGAAGGAAAAACACAAATTTCATCTTGATCCAAAACTTTTGTGGCCCATAGAAGGGTTCTAATGGTAGACATTCAATCACATTATTTCCTATGATGTGGGCCACCTGAGTGTTGGATGTGGTTCATTTTTGGAGGGGACCCACCTGAGGAGGGGGTCCACCGAATGAACGGATTAGATGTTAAATACACATCAAGGTGGGGCCCACGGCTGGAGACCGTGGGTCCCTCTCATCCGCCCGCTCGCCTGACAACAGTGCAGGCGCTGCCTGCGCTGCCTGACACAAACAGCGGCTACATGCTGCTTCCTTTCTTCTTCTCTTTTTTTTTTGGTTTTCCTGAGAAATTTCACATGTGGGGGCCACTCCTTAAAAATCTACTCCGTCTAATGGATTCTAGGGCTCACAATACATTGAACAAGTCCAATGTTCGGTATTTTAGCCCGTAGATACAATAAGATGGGTCCTAATAGCTTTGAATGGTAAGAAACACAGTTTTCTATGGTATGGCCCGCCTGATTAACAGATCAGCCTCATTTTTCAGCTCAACGCCTAAAATGAGTTGGAAAAAGGGATGAACGGCATGGATTGAACACATATATCAAGGTGGGGCCTGCATGAGCCGGCCCACCAAAACCTTTCTTCTTCTTTTTTTTTTTTTTACTTCTGACGTGAATACGCCCACGTCAGTACACATACTCCATATTAGCCACCACCAGGGATCGATGCAAAGACCTCCAGTGAAGAAACGAGGCATCTTCACTCGGCCTCCCACGTGAATTATGGAGGTGGGGCCCACGTCAGATTACACTTCACTAGTGGCCACAGCCCACTATTAGCCACAACAAGGTGGCCCCCCTATGGACGGTTGGGATGGCATATAAATATCATGGTGTCCCACATAAATGGGGTCCACCAGTAGATGGCATAGATGAAATACACTCATCATAAGTGGGCCATGATCATAGAAAGAGAGAGAGAGAGAGAGAGAGAGAGAGAGAGACATCGGCAAGAATGGAGGGACCGCACCACTATGGGCCCCTCTTTGATACAAGGCCTACATCAAGGTGGGTCCCACGACATGTGGCCCTTAAAACAAACAAATGAATGAAAATAAAATTTCTAATAATCACTCACCGTTCCTTCTTGCTCCTTAGGCTTCCTTTGCTCCTTAGCTTCGATTCCAACGGAGGAGATGAGAAATGGATGGTTAGGATAGGAGATCTTGGGATGGAAAGGTGGACCACACTTATGGCTCTCTTGGAAGAGAGGGAGAGGCTCATACGTATGGAGTTTCTCTTCCTTGAATTTGAGTTTGAAAATGAGAGAGAGAGTTGTAAAGAGAGAGGTAGATAGATGGGTGATGGAGTGATGGATGTGGTGGTGATGGGTGTAAGAACTTTTTGACTTTGGAGGCATTTTGTGTAAGAAAGGTATGGGCTTGCAAGAACTTTTGGACTTTTGTGGCTTGCTTGGGAAAGGGTGAAAAGTGATGTGTACTTAACATGAGATGTGATGAGATTTGATTGATTGATGGGATTGATGTGACAAGTCATAAAGATTCCCTTAAGTTTCGCAACACGCGGCGTTTTTCTCGCATCGAACGCTGACCCACATCTCCTGACCAGGGTATCGTCTTAGCCCGAGAGTCACGGCATTGGAACCGCGGGGACGATGCGGTCGCTATGGTAAAGGTCTTGGGTTAAGTCAATACAGGTTGACGGCATGCGAATCAGGGTCACGCGCAAATATCGGTTAAGGGTTGAAGATTTCCGAAATTTGACCGGTAAGACCGTAGAAGTCTATGAAACAGTACGGTCTAGGATACGGGGATTACAATTCCTCCTATGGGTGATGTCGAATTCGAAAAGCTTACTAGGTAGTTAAGGGATGCACAACGTCCACTTTATCCGGGGTGTGAGAACTTCTTTAACTTGAATATTCTTACAAGGTTACTTCATTTGAAGATAATAATTCGTTCGACATGTTACTTGACTTATTGAAAGATGCACTACCAAACAGTGAGACATTGACTAATTCTCATTATGAGGCAAAATTCTCGATGCAAGACTTTGACATTGGTTACATCCCCAGACATGCATATATAAATGACTGTATATTATATTTGAAAGAACATGAAAATGTTGAAGAATGTCTAGAATGTGGAGAGTCTAAGTGGAAGTATGACAAAGCCAAGCATAAGAAAATCTTCAAAAAGTGTTAAGGTACTTCCCATTGAAATCTAAATTAAAAAGATTGTTTATGTCTCGCAAGACGGCTAAAGATATAAGGCGTTCATGATGATAGTACACTGAGGCACCCTGCGGACTCTGAAGCTAAGTAAAATTTTGACAAACAATATTACTAGTTTGCAGAGGATTCTCACAATGTTTGACTAGGTCTTACAAGTGATGATTTTAATCCATTTGGTATATGAGTAGCTCGTACAGTATGTGGTCAGTGGTACTTATGCCCTACAATTTACCTCCTTGGTTGTGTATGAAGGAGTCATTTTTCATTATGTTATTGCTTATTAATAGACCCAGGTCACCCAGGAATGACATTGATGTATATTTACGACCATTTGTAAATGAGTTAAACGAGTTGTAAAGGCAAGATATACAAACATATAATACATTTGCAGGATAGATATTTCGATTACATGCAGTGGTCTTGTGAACAATAAATGATTTTTCCACGTATAGAAATTTGTCTGAGTGGAGCACGAAGGGAAAGTTGGCTTGTCCTACATGTAGTATTGAGACTTATTCATCGTCATTGAAGCATAGTAAAAAAAACGTGTTATATGGGCAATCATCGCTTCCTTTCGAGCGATTATAGTTAGCGTAGGAAGAAGATGATCTTTGATAGCAAACAAGATCATAGGCTACCACCGAAAGAACTATCTGGAGAATATGTGATACAATAACTGAGTAACATTGGAGAAGTTGGATTTGGTAAGGCACCGCACTTGAAGAAGAGGAAACGTACAGTATTGGAGTATAACTGAAGGAAAAAGAATATTTTTTTTAGTTGCTCTATTTGAGTGATCTGAAATTGCGACACAACTTGGATGTCATGCATATTGAAAAGAATATATGTGACAATGCCTTCGGAACATTGATAAATATAGAAAATAAAACCAAAGACAGTTTTAAGGCTCGATTGGATCTACAAGCAATGGGTTTAAGAAAAGAATTACACTTGCAACTATATAGAAATTTATATACTATACTAGTATCCTGCTACACATTAACAAAACTATAGAAAAAATATTTAGATGAATGGTTGAGATCGGTGAAGTTTCCCAATGGGTATGCGTCAAGTATCTCTCTGTGCATAAATATTACGGACTGTAAGGTAAAAGGAATGAAAAGTCATGATTGTCTACCAGTTGGGATTCGTGAATTTCTGACCAAGGATATCAATGCAGCGCTAATTGAGTTGGAGATATTCTTTAAGAATTTGTGTTTAAAATCATTGAACGTAGAGATTATTAAATGATTGGAGAGAGATATTGTCGTAATCCTTTGCAAAATTGAAAGAATATTTTCACGTGCATTTTTCGATGTCATGATACACCTAAGATTCGCTTACTACACGAGGTGAAGGGTTGGATGTATCTGATCGAAAGTGGTAGAATCTATTAAAATTTTTATTCATTTTATAAACTACATATATCCATGTTTTCATATTTCATCGAGAAAAGCCTTTAGCCATGGTCTTATTGCGACGATCTTATCGACGACGGATTTCGTCGGTAATGTAATAATCATTACCGACGAAAAAAGATAAAATAATGACAAATTATGTTGTCAGTAAAAGAGCAATTTCTAGTAGTGATGTTTAAACTTACATATTTCTTTTGTTACAGTCTCTTCGACCAGTCGACGAGGACACGGACCGATGCATAGATTAGTTTTAGAGCGACTTACACATGAGGATAGGGTGACTGTAGAGTTCCCACCTATTGAGGATAATGTCAGGTTGTTTACGTCAGAGATTAGTGTCCTATGCTGATCTCTGATCCCCACCACCACCCCCGTTGGGCAGACGTGACAGATGATGTGCAGAAGCTCATCCGTCAGCGCCTTCAGGTAAATTTTAGTAAATTAAATTTTCTTTTATAAAAGTTCATTTACAGTTAAGTTATTTTCTTAATAAGTTTATTGCCTTAATCTATTATTTATGAAACTACAGGATAAATTTGTCTTAGATTTGAGTGTGCCTTACATTTTTCATGTCGTCAACGACATGGTCAAGGAGTGGTTCAAGGAATACCGCGGAGAGTTATACCAGCGGTATAAGCGGTGTAAGACCCACGATGAGGCCGTACTATTTACATCGCCGCACGTGCCTATAAACGACTGGCGAATACTCTGCGAGATATTTTCTTTTGAGACTTTTTAGGTAATATTTACATATTTGTGAAATCTAAAGGTAACAATTAAATTCACAATTAATAATAATGTATTATGAATAATGTATTCAGAAGAAGAGCAGAATAAATTCTGCGAATAGGGAAAAGTTATAAGTGAACCATGTTAGTTCAAAGTCATTTGTACGATATCGTTACGACATGGTAAGAAATTACTGGTAATTATTAAGTTGATATATTCTTTTCATGCATTTATATTAACTTTATTGTCCTTTCAATTGTGCAGCGAGATTCCATCATCGGCCAGGAGCCTAGATCAGTAAACCTCTAGAGAGAGACTCATTGTTAGCAGGCAACGCGATCTTGGGTTCATCTTAGAACCAGTGAGAATTGTGTAAAATTCTTGCATTGTAAAATTTAATTACATTGAATTATAATAATGTCATTCATTATGAAAATTCATATATTTTCATTACAAGCGGCGATGGACACCATACGCAGTCAGCCCACTCCTGATGATAGTCAGTGGAGTGAGCCAAATATCCTGACCGAGGTACTTGGCACCCGTTCTAGATATGTGCGTGGGCTTAGCTATGGTTCCAAGCTCATGGCACCCGCTAAAACTGCCTCTAGCCTATCCGTCGTTGGGGAGAGCGCCCTACGATGAGATGATATCGTAGAGAGAGAGGTTCAACAGTTACGGGTCATTGTCGATGAGATCAAAGAGCAGCTAAAGAGGCAACGGAAGGATTAAGAGAGGAGAATCGAGGAGAAGCTGGTGGAGCATAAACGACGGATGTAGGAAATGTTTCAGTCTCCTGCTGCACGCTTTGCCACTAATGCCCCACCACCTCCGCCTTCATCTTCATGATCTTTTTATTTTATTTATGATTTATTTTATATACGAATGTTAAACTTATATGTATTTGTGTGTAGATGAATATTGTGGGTTATATGTAAATGTGGATAGGATTTTTTATTTTTTTATGATTTATTTTATATACAAATGTTAAACTTATATGTATTTGTGCGTGGATGTAGTTTGTATATGGATAGATGTGGTTTGTGTTTGGATGGATGTAGTTTGTGTTTGGATGGATGTAAATGTGAATATGATGAAAATGTATTGTAACAGGTGTATATCAGGAATTTTTTCCTGAATTTTGAAAATAAATGAAACCAAGAAGAAACAGATTATTATCGACAAAATATTTCGTTAGTAATAATAGGTTGAAAACTTATACTGACAAAATATTTCGTAAGTACAAATTAATACAAAAATTTATACCAACGATCTATGTGTGAGATATACCAATGAATTATTTTGTCGGTAATAGCGAGCTTATGTCGACGAACATACTCGTCGGTATTATTATTTTACCAACGAACGTACTCATCAGTAATATTGTTTATCCAGGATTTTGCTGACGAACATACTCGTCGAAATTATTGGTTTACCAACGAACGTACTCATCGGTAATGGTTTTACCGACGAAGATATTAGTCGGTATAAGCTGTGTTAATCGATGAAATATATTATTTTTTCTACCAAAAGTAACATGTTTGGCCGATGATTTTAGTTATCGGTATTTGTTTTATCATTCCGACGAAATCATATTTCGTCGGGAAAAGCCTTCAGCCAGTCTTATTTCAACAATCTTAGCAATGACATATTTCATCGATAATAATCATTACGGATGAAAAAAGATAAAATAACAATGAATTATGTTTTCAGTAAAAGAATAATTTCCTGTAGTGAGATGTTGTGAAAACTTTAGTTATGATCTTATTGACTTTGGAATTGTGTGATGCGTAGAAGTCATTGTTCACCATCATCTCCTGAGCATGATAGGATGATTGAATTTCATACCATCATTGTAATTAGACAGATATTTAGGAGTTAAACTCATGAAAGTTTAGATTTTGTTTTAACCAATCCATCATCCGATTAGAAAAGTTAGTACACTGATTCCAATTGAGTTATCATTGAATCAAGTAGATTGAATATTGAGATTGCAATAAGTGGATTCCTAGATCTTTAGTCTTTTATTTTTATTATTCAAAATTTTTTTATCTCACTGGATTAAAACCCATACACCAATTTAGATTTAAATTAGTTTTAAATTGTGTTCCTTATTCTCTATGGATTCGACCTCATTCTTACCAAGTTATTACTACATCGCGACCTTGCACTTGGGGTTGTGAACACTGACATGACCTCCTTACATGGGTCAGTTAACCCCGAATGGCCTACTTAAATAAAACTTTATAGGTCCTGCATCCCTTAACGATACTTTGATAAAAAGTTGTTGATTTACGATTCACACTTCGAATGACAATTTCTCCCTATTTGGAATGAATTTCTTCGATTGAGATGTGCATGGGACCTACTTATATTATGCTCTACGTAGGATTGGGCTTGGATCAGATGGACTACTTCCACTTCCATTCAGACTTCTTTCAGTCCAGCTGTGCCAAGAATATTTCTATTACCCACTCTGCATCAATTCAAGTTGATTTTGGGTGGGTAGCTAGATGGATGGGTAGCTGGTTCTCGATTCTTATAAATGGCAAAGCTTTTAGATTTTTCCCTTCTTCCAGAGGCTTAAGACAAGGGGACCCGCTCTCTCCCTCATTGTTCATCCTGGTAGCGGAAGTCTTCAGTTGGGGAATTTGTAACTTGTTCCGATTGGGAGCGTGTCAGCCATTTAAACTCCATTAAAACTGCCCCATGCTAACTCACACGATCCCGACCAGAAGGATTGCTCGAGGTCGGATAATTATAATACAATAACGAAGATCTGGTCTCCCTTTCACTGGATGATCTAGGAGCTTTTCGCTCTTTCACTCTGGAACAAGGTAGTTCTTTTAAGCCCTACTGTTGACGAAAGTCACAGCCCTAGTTCAAAGTCCCACCTTTGACCTCTTATTTTTTGCAAATGATGTGATATTATTCTTGAACGCCAGGCAAGCGATAGTTCGATCCCTGCTTCTTTTTGTTAGGGATTACGAAGAAGCGTCAGGCCAAATGGTGAATGCCAGTAAAACTAATTCCTTCATCCTTCCAAAGAAAGCGTCGTCCATCAAAGCTCGGAGAATCAAAGGCATGACAGGGTTCAAGCAGGCCACCCTTGCTTGCACTTACCTGGGTATTCCTCTTACCAAGGGCAAAGTTTGGGCCCCTCATTTGATGTCGCTAGTCCAGAAGGTTAAGGGCAAGATTGAGGGCTGGAAAGCAAGATTTCTCAACCCTGTTGCCAGACTAATCCTCATTAAACATGTCATATCAAGCATCCAAATACATATCTTGTCAACCGTCAATATTCCAAAAGCAACATGTAGATTACTTAAATCGGGCTTCACTAACTTTTTCTGGGGGAGCGCAGACTGTAAAAAGAAGAAACATTAGGTGTCGTGGGTGAAGATTTGCTTTCCTATGTCCAAGGGCAGGCTAGGTATCAGAACTATGATTGATATGATGCCAGCATGCAAAATTAAAATGGGAAGAAGCATCCTAGAAGGGAGGTCTCTTTGGGCAAGGCTTATGACGGTAAAATATATTAATAAATTCACCCTTTCTTCTGGTATGAATTCTGCTGTAAACTCTACAGCCTAGAAGGACATCTCCAAATCTCTCCCTTTTGTGATCTTTCACTCCAAATGGCTTGTTGGTGAAGGGAGAGTTAATTTTTGGTCTCAAAACTGGTTAGGTGAAGGTTTTCTCGCTTCGGTTGTGGCAGGCCCTATTCCCCCTCAGCTTAGGGATGCAATGGTCAAAGATACATTTGCTCAATCTGGTAGCTCGTGCTGGCATCTCATTCAGGAAATCCTCCCCTTGTCTACCATTCAGTCCTTAGAGGATAATCCAGTTCCGTTGTCCAAAAGGGATGATGTGCTGGCGTGGGACTTGACAGCATCTGGCAGATTCTCTTTGAAGTCGACCTGGTATGGCATTTGGCAACGGCGGCATAAGGCCCGTTGGACATAGTGGGCATGGAATGAAGTGCTTCCCCCCAAAATAGGAATTTTTCTATGGAAAATCATGCATGTCGCTATCCCAGTGGATGCTGCTATGCAGAAATCAGGTGTCTCTCTCGCTTCCAGGTGTGAATGTTGTAGAGGTGTGTATGGGCCTATGATGGCCAGCTGCACATTCATGAATGGAAATGATCAGGGGCTCCAAACCCCTCAAATTTAAGGCAATTTGCAGTAGTAAATCTTCCAATCAGGTAACTCGGGATATTTTTGCTCCCCTTAGCTATCGACGAGCAATCATCCTATAGTCCAGCCTTCTGTTGGCCCGCAGCAGCACCTTCTCTCCCCTCTAACCCATGATGTGGAGAGCTTGGACCATATCCTCTGTCACGGGATCATAGTAACCGAGGTCTGGACCTATTTTTACAAGATTTTTTATGTTCCAGTCATCTTTGAGTAGACCATTCAGCAGAAGATCATTTTTTGGGCTTTGAGGGCTTCCTCCTCCTCTCGTCTCAAGCGGCTCTTGAGCCTGGCTTTGACACTTATCTCCTGGGAACTATGGCTGAGTCACAACGCTTCGCGCTATGAAAGGTTCAAGATGTCAGGTTGCATGGTAATAACCCGGGTGTCAAGATGGATGTGGGAAATTTACAATCCTTTGCCAGACAACAGTTATTTGTCCTTTAAGGATTCGGTCTCCATTCTTGCTCTTCATTTGGATAGTGGCAGGGGATCTCCTAGTGTTGCTCCTTAGATTGTCAAATGGATAAAACTGCTTCTCAGCTAGGTTAAGCTGAACGTTGATGGATCCTCTCGTGGGAATCTGGGCGAGAGAGGTGGATGTGGGGTTCTTAGAGACCTCCATGGCTAGGTCATTTTCTCTTTCCATAGGTACTACAGCCAAGCTTCGAACACGATTGCGGAGGCCTAGGCTATGCTTGATGGAATTACTTTATGTAGTAAATTGGGCTTCTCCAAAATCATTGTGGAATCCAACTCTAAAGTTGTGGTGCTGACCCCTCGGCTCATTGTCCTTAGAACATCTAGTATAGACTGGGATCCATTCAGTGCCTTAGCCACTACCTCAACCTATGCTTTAGGCACATTGACTGTGAGGGAAACTCAGTAGCAGACGCGCTGTTGAGAGTCAAATATTACATATTAGACCCCAGTTATTACATGGATTTACGTACATGATAAGGCTTAACGACATATTTTAATTGTATTTTGTTGCAGGATAAAATAAGGAGCGTTGATTGAAAAAGGATATTAAAAGCATGGATTTGATGCTCCGAAGTCACTAGAGCAAGGGACGCACTCCATAGAATCAAGATCAATGGATTTACATGAGAGGGATAAGAGGAAATCAAGTCATTCACATTAAAGAGGCCCGAAATTGGTCCCAAATGCAAGATCACAGGGTTCCCACCATCCGATTAGCTTGAAACTTCATACATGGCCTGAGGACCATAAATGAACCGTACACGTCAAATTTCAGCTCCCGGATCCCTGTGGAAGTACCCAAACTGAAAAATCAGCCTATAAAATTTGGATTTAGGGGCCCGCCTGATATCTGGATATACTTCAATTTCACTGTCAACGTCTTAAATTGGATTGGGAAAAGGATGGTCGGTACGGATTTCTCATAAACATCACAGTGGACCCCACCTGAGTGGTGTGTGCGCCGTTCACTGCAAACTAAAGTCGGTTGGACCGACTTTAACCCGACCGATTTAGAAAAAAATCTCCAACGTCCGCTAGGTGCGGATGCTGAGGTGATAAGGGGGGTCACTACCTTTGATCATATGATCAATCTGGACCGTCCAATCACTCCAGGAGGCCAAATAGAATACATGATGTTATTTTGGATTTACACACATGTACACTGGGAAATCTCGTCAACTACGTCTAATGGACAATAAAAGTAATTTCCATGGGCCATACCGAATTTGATCCAAACTGGCCATGTCCGAATGATTTTTCGAGATGAATCCAATGGATGGACTGGATTTTGTATTCGTCGCCAATCATGGACCCCACCAATCACTAGCGCAACGTTTGCGCGAGCTCTGTTTTGCAGCAGAGCTTGCGGGTGAGCTTTGTGGGGCCCACTCATCATCCGTATAGGTAATCAGATCCATCCATCATGTAGAGGGGCTCGAAATAGTCAAAACCATGTTGACCGTTGTCAGCCATGCAAGCACACGTGTTAGCTACAGAAGTTATAAAAGGACTATCTGCTATCGTTGCAGCAGGATTACTTCCCTGGTCTGCATCATCGAACAACCAAAACCGTCCATTTCTTATTAGAATTTCAAGAGGAATTCGGTGGACGGAGTGGATCTATCAAATGACAATGTAAGTGGGCCCCACTAAGAGTCCAGTGCTGGTCCATCTGCAGGCTTTGTTTACGCATAACGAAAAAGTCGCCCGATGCGGGCCACTTTGCAAGCATGGACAAAATCGGTTAGTCCATCAAGACCGTCCACATTAATCCCCAGGTGTGGCCGACTAGAGCCAAGAGGATTGAATGGTTTAGATAATCTGTTTGGTCTGTTCTGAGTGCAAAAACGCAGGTTGAGTTCACATGCAAGCCGTTCAAGCTTCCGGCTGAGAACTGTCTTCTGGCTGCATAAAGTCTCCAGCAAAGTCGATTCTCAAAACTGACTCCCTCTTCACAGCCGACCTCCAGTAACTTTAAAAGAGAGAGACGTGAAGAGAGAATTCATTGAATCTTTGAGCGTGGATGAAGAGAGAGACAGAGAGTGTTTTTGCTTTTATTTAATTGCGTATTTTACTGTTCTTTTTTATATTTTTGAGAGATCTAGTCCATCCATGTCGGGCTAAACCTCTTAGCTAGGGCTAAGAGGTGAAGCTTGTAGTGAGATGGGGGAATTTATACTTGTGCCTTTTGTATAGACTGAATGGATTTTGATTTAATTTTATTATGGGAATATTTTTAGTTTTTAATGGTCTGTTGTGACTGAAATTACAATGGGTCTGCGATGGCTTTAAGTATTTCTTTTTCCTTTATGTTTATGACGTCAGGAAGCTCTGTTGTTCACCATAGTCTCCTAGGCATGGTCGAATGACGGTACCCTTCTTAACCCTCATAGCATGTTGATTGGTTGGTAATTAGTTTAATTCTCTTGTTTATTTTGTCTCCTAGGCATCGTTTGGTGATGGAATCCATTCTAATTCATATACCTTTCATCTCTTTGAAACTATATCTACTAAGTTCAGTTTCAATATCCATGATTCTTAAAGCAGGCGTAAGATCTCTCTAATCTCTACTAGTGGATCCTCTGAATCCCTAGTTTCCTATCTCTAATTTCTCTTAAGTTTTAGATAATTATTTCACCATTATTCCTCAAATTTCATTCACTTTAGATTTTATCTTAGTCTAGTCTGAGTTTTTCTTAGTTTCAGATAACGTACAGTTTTAGTCCCTTGGGATTCGACCTCGATCTTACCAAGTTATTACTACATCACAACCCTGCACTTGGGGAGTGAACACGCGCCAGCCAGGATGACTTTTGAAGGTTGCGCTATTTCTCTTTATCGATCTCCGTCAGATTTGACAAGGAGGATTAGGGGCCTTTTGGTTCTTGATAAGGCAGGGCTGGGTAATCTGCGAGTTTAGATCCTTGTTTGGTTTTATGTAGTTTTCGGATCTTTAGTCTGGGCCCAGAGGGGGTCTTTTTGTATAGCCCCCTGGCTCGGCCCTTTGTTGAGCGTCCTATATAGTGTGGGCGAGTCAATATATGATAGGTGTGGCTCCTTTTCTTTTTGTTGGAGCCAGCCCGAAGGGTTGTATATCTTTCCACTTTATTTAATAAATATTCATAGTTTCTTTTAAAAAAAAAATTAAAAAAAAGTTGAGTTTGGGTCAGCCCTAACTCAACTCATTTACTAAATAGACCAAGAATTGTAGCCCAAACCCAACCCATGACCCATCACAAATGATGTCATGGTTGCTACTAGCAGCAAAAACAAAAGGAGAGGGGTGGGGGAGCATTCTCACTAACAGAACTATGGTGGTCGATAATGGTTGCAACTACCGTCTACCTTTTTATTATTTCTTTGTGGTTGGCTCTTTTTGCTCATTGGCAATCTTAGACACCTCCGTCAAATTAATAATTAGTTAGGTTCTAATTTAAAAAAATGGGTAGACAATGAGGATTGATATACAAAAATAACAAGCATTAATTAATTAAATTTTATACCATGATACTTACCTAGTAGTATATATGGTTCCATGCAAATAAGAGATCCATCCAAGACACCTTGATACCATAGGATCTAATGGCATCTACACAATTTTAAAGACCTTAACATAAGTCTAAAGATAGATACATACTCTCGTTCAACCATTCACCTACCTACTATAAGAGTAGAGAGGAGAGAATCATACCTCTAATTCTATAGTTAAGATGATCACTAAATGCGATCATCGATTTATATAGTCTAGGAGAAACTTAATGGATAATTAAGTATTCTTTTCTCTTGGTTTTCTCTCTGGGGAGTTACTTTTTTTTTATTAAAAGAAAAGTGGAGTGGGATTTTATTTCAACAAACTGATCAAAATATACCACCTAATCACTTTCGAGTAGGGGCCCTACAAGTTAAAAAAGTGGGGCCCACCGATCATATACCTATTATCCACAATATATTCCCATTCTTTCTCTCAAACTACAAACTCCCACTCTATCCAAAAAGTGACTCGCTCTAATGCGAGGAGGTAAGTTAGACAACAACCGAATGAGTCGATTGGCCCGCGAGTCACTACCATCTCGCCAGGCCATCCACCACTTTATTTGCCTCTCTCGACACTACATCAACTCTAATATTGATTCGCATCCTGATCAAATTTACCTAGAACCACCAATACCACATCTTCCACATGGATGGCAACATACTATTGATTCATATCTACTACTAGAGAAGAATGGCTTTCCACATCCACTTTCGAATAGCCCTGAGTAGAGCTGGGCATTGAGTCAAGTCGAACCAAGTTAGGATTGATCGACTCAACCCGGTTTTAAAACAAACCTGACTTGAACTCGACCCGACTCGGTACCAAGTCCAGCATACTTGACCCGATACGAATCCCGATTTGGCCCGAACTAATTTGGACCGAATCCGACCTGATCATAGGTAGAGAGTTGGGTCAAGTCAGCATCGAGTCGGGTCACGTGTGATGGGTATCCATGGGCTGAAATCACAAATCAGAACCTAGGTGCACCTCCCGAAATTGTAGCCTCTACATCATTTACATTACATCTCATCTTTGAGACATCAAATCTGGTTTTTCTTTTTATATGTATGAGTCAGGTTTCGGATCAAGTCGAGTCAATACCAAGTCATATTTCGGGTCGAGTTACTAGATTAGCGAACTCAACTCGGTTTGAGTTTGGATTGGATGAAGTCTACTCAATTCAGATCGACTCACCCACTTGATTCGGGTTGAGTCAGACTTGAATGAGTCAAACAAGTCGAGTTTGTCGTTTCAAGTCATCCTGTGCCCAGCTCTAGCCACGGGTTACTCTAATAGATAGCTGCTCCACCAATGCTTTGATTTCAACCCAGTTATTAGAGCCGAACCCGTATTCTAAGGAAAACATGAATAAAAATCTACACTCTTGATATTTGCAAACACCCCCTCCCATGAGAACCATGGATTGCCCCGAGAGGATCCTGAAAGTGCCCTTGCAAGTGCCCTGGTTTGTCAATTAGCATGTGTGTCAAGTCAGTTAGACTCAAGAGCCTCACAGGAAGATTAATTCAAGCGTCTGCCTCATCCGGATGTTAGAAGATCGTCATAGGTAAATCTAAGCCTCACATCCCATGTCTCAAAACACCAGGTGAATAAAACCCTTAAAACAAGATAGACATCATAGGATTTTTGAGTGAGAAAACTTCTTTCAAAAATCTGAAAATCTCTAAGTTTTCTTTCTCTGTCGATTGTATCGATACACATGTCGACATGATTAACCTGCACTGTCAATGTCCTCAAAATACAATCAATAAAATTGAATGAGGACTTAATGTGTCCAACAACCACATACATATCTGGACAGAATTATCGATGTATAGACACACGTATCGATATCATCAATACACATACATATCTGGATGGAATATCTTCTCCACATCGGCGTGCCACCTCTCAGCTACTGTTGGGTTTGGCTCACCCTGAAAACGCGGTGGATCGAGCCGTCAAAACTCATGAAGGAGGGCGCTTGCAAGCTCCTGCTCTGCCTGGGCCGGTGAAACAACTAGGTTTCTGCACTGTCCCTGAAGTGCAGTCGTCACAGCCTGTAACATCTGCTGCAACTGAGAGGCACTCATGGATACGGTCGGGTCCACACCGGTCTCTGGTGGAGGAGCAACACCCATAGGCTGGGCAGTAGGAATCTCTGGTGGTGGGGCGGGCATCGTAGGTGGTAAAGTGAGAGCCGCAAGTGGTGGAGCAGGATCCTCAGGTGGTGGTGCGGGAGTCGATTGGGTCACTCTCCCATGCGCCATGCCCTACAGGGAAGAGTGAAGGCGCTTATCAACTTTTGAAATCTCTCGAAGGCACGTACGTTAAGGGTCGATAATAAAAGATCGTTAGGCTATCCGATCTTCGGAACTTGGTCATTCTAAACTAATGGCAGACATGTAATATTGTTCTTAGTTATTCCCAAGTTATGCGTTGATACTAACTTTTGTCACGCCATAAACTCAGAAACCGGAATCACAAAATTTTCGATTGCCTAATCTGGCGCTGACAGCCTCCGTTGAACCCCATTCTCGGCTCCAAGCTCCCATTCTCTAGGTTCTGATCCTATGATGCTACGAGGAGGATTTTCAAGATCAGTTTGAATCGTGATAATCATAACCAAAGGCATAACCCACAAACAACAACCAAAAACTCCATTACATTTTCACTATGATAAAAAACTTAACAAGTACAATGAGCATAAAGGGAAATGCAATGATGATGAACAAAACTCAGCCTAGCTTTGCCTCCTACTCTCGGGCCAATAAGGTCGCACCCCCTTTCAACCGACCATGACACAGTGGAAAGCACAACCGTCTGGTAATCGACACTCGATGCTCCTGAACTCACTCGGTCTAGACGTTGGAGCAACTTCTTGGTACCATAAGGGTTTAGGGACTTTCACCTAGGGATATTTATAGCACCCCATGTAGAACAAGAATTCTGGTATCCAATCCTACCATCCACGATATGCTTATGGAGGCTACAGTCCTGATGTCGCTAGGACGTAAAGTAACTATATCACACCATGCGAAATACATGAATCACGATATCCAGTCATGCAACAAATCCTGCATGTATCGTGCGCTCATGTAGGGCAACACCACCTAATCGGGAGCCCATAAACAACCTGTCCGAAGGCATATGTTATGATCAGTCACCTCTCATATCAAGCATACATATGATGTGTATGATCATGAGTCATGGAACTATACTAAACATGTACTAAAGTAATGAACTATCCTTACAATGCAGGTGGCTTAGACGGCCGACACATAACAAGTACTGCCTATCAATGGGCCCTAGGGAGAGTCGTAATGTGGACATCCAACCAACATTATACTCGCAATGTGGACGCCAAACTAACATTACTCCTAAGGCGCTGTTGAGGAGAAGCATTCAATCTTCAAGTTTTCATGTTGCTCGACCAGTCGTGGGAGGTGCTCGATCGCTCGTAGGTTCGAGCCCTGGCACGACTCGAAGTCTAGTGAGTTGTGCTATTTTTTTCCCAGTTTAGGACCAGTCCTGAAATTTTCAAGACCAGTCTTAGGGGTTTAGGACCGGTAGTAGGAGGGCTACGACCGGTCATAGGAGGGCTACGACCGGTCGTAGGATAGCTAAGACCGGTCGTAGGTTACGCAGTTTGTTCCACGATTTTGCTTGAAACTGCGGATTTGAGTCCTTTCGCAACTGGGATGCGGAAGGAAAGTTGCCAAAACTATAAATAGGTGTTCCTAGGACTTTTCTAGGTATGACAAAAGCTTTTTAAAGGAGTTTCAGGGTTTCTAAAGGGTGTAGCAAGGGTGAGATTCGAGGTTATTCGAATTAGGTAAGTCATTTCTCTTTGTAATTGATGCTTTCATAGTGGAGATCTGTCGCTTTGTGCCGTGGTTTTTTTTCGAAAGGGTTTTTCACGTTAAATTTGTGTTCTCTTGTGTGCTTGGTGCCATTGAATTACTATCCCAGATCTAGATCTGTGTGATTCCGCAGGTCCAAAATCCCCAACAGGCGCGATCGTCGTGAACATCATTACATAATCCATGTTGGGATCACACATTGTAATAAACGTTAGGTACATCCCATTGGGCCTTAAATATAACAAATGGGCCACATCATATGGGCCTTATATTCATCAAGTGGGCCACATCAATGGGCCCCACCAATGGGCCTTAAGTGCAATTCCCATTGAGCCTTAAATATATCAAATGGGCCACATCCTATGGGCCTTATATTCATCAAGTGGGCCTCATCAATGGGCCGCACCAATGGGCCTTAAGTGCATTGCAATGGGTCATAACCCGTGGGCCTTAGATTGTATCAAATGGGCCTAATATCGTGGGTCTTATATGTAACAAATGGGCCCCACCAATTGGGCCCCATATGTACATTAAATGGGCCTCAACCCATAGGCCCTACTACATCTCAATGGGCCTTAATCCATGGGCCCCTAAAATATCAAATGGGCCTAATCCCATGGACCTTAGAATACATCAAATGGCCTAATGACATGGGCCTTACATCCATATCAAAGTGAGCCCCCAATGAACTACTACTACTACATTAAGATGGGCCTCAAAACAGGCCAAGGTGGGGTCCGCTTGGACTATGGATCTGGCTCATCTTAGCCTCAAGTTATGAGCTTTAAAATGGATAGACGGTTTGGATTCAACACATGTATCACGGTGGGGTCCACATGAGCTAAGGATCTGACTCATTCTTTTAGCTCAAGCCATAAAACGAGCTCCTAAAATGAGTGGATGGACAGGATGCAACACATGTATCATGGTGGGCCCCACTGTTAATGGACAGTGTGTATAAAACACGTGCATCAGGGGTCCACCGTCCAGGCGAATGGTGTGAATAAAACCCATGTATTATGGTGGGTTCCACCGTCCACGCTAATGGACGGTGGGCAAACACAAGCATCACCGTGGGTCCCACGTGTGTGGCCCACCATAATGTTTATTTTCCATCCAAGACGTTGGTAAGGTCGCACGGACCTGGATGAGGAGGAAAAAAAAATTCATCTTGATCCAAAACTTCTGTGGCCCATAAAAGGTAATTCAATGGTAGAGTTCAATCACCACTGTTTTTTGTGGTGTGGGCCACCTGAGATCTGGATCAACCTGAGTTTTGGAGGGGATCCACCTCAGGGGGTGGTCCACCTCATGGATGGTGTGGATACAAAATATACATTATGGTTGTCACACCCCAAACTCAAAAATCGGGCTCACAAAATTCTCGGTCGCCGAATCCGGCGCCAACAGCCTCCATTGAACCCCATTCTCGGCTCCCAGCTCTCATTCCCCAGGTTCTGATCCTGGGATGCTACGAGGAGGATTTTCAACGTCAGTTTGATTCATAATAAGCATAACCAAAGGCATAACCCACAAACAACAACCAAGAACTCCATTATATTTCCATTATGATAAAAAACTTTACAAGTACAATGAGCATAAAGGGAAATACAATGATGAAGAATAAAAACTCCGAAATGATCTGTAAAGCGCTCCTGCCTCAGCGCTGATGTGTCCCAACGTCACCTGCACGCAACGGTCGTGCATAAGCTTATAGAAAGCTTAGAGGGTGGTGAAAGTGTATGCGCAAGGTAGTAATATGATCATGCAATATCGGAGTAATGCGGAATATGCAGATGGATCCATAATACCGTGAGGCGTACCAAGGTTATGCGATGCAAGATGCAAGTCAAGCATACAATCCTCATCTAAGCCCACATGTCAATACAGCTCAACTCTGGGATATCACCGGGGTCTAGTACACTCTAAACCAGATCGCCGCCACATCGCGCGCAATAAGGTAAGTGAAAGAGACCTCACTATCCATTAGCCAATATCGGGCTCGACTCATCGATAGCAGACCCATTCCTCGAGCTGGTCGAACTCAGCCTAGCATTGCCCCCTACACTCGGGCGGGTAAGGCCGCACCTCCTTCCAACCTACCACGACACAGTGGAGAGCGCAGCCATCTGGTAATCGGCACTCGATGCTCATCTGCCCACTTGGTCTAGACGTTAGAGCAACCTCTTGGTACCATAAGGGTTTAGAGACTTTCACCTAGGGATATCTATAGCACCCCATGTAGAACAAGATTTTCGGTATCCAAACCTGTCAACCACGATACGCCTGTGGAGGTTACGGCCCTGATGTCGCTAGGGCGTACAATAACCATGTCACATAAATGAGAAATGCATGAATCACGCTATCCAGTCATGCAACAAATCCTGCGCATATCGTGCGCTCATGTAGGGCAACACCGGGAGCCCATAAATAACCTGCCCGAAGGCATATGCTATGATCAGTCAATTCTCATATCAAGCATACATATGATGCATATAATCATGAGTCATGAAACTATACTAAACAAGTAAATAAGTGATGAACCATTCTTACAACACAGATGGGCCTAGACGGCCTATACTCAACAAGTACTGTCTATCAAAGGGGCCCTAAGGAGAGTCGTAATGTGGACATCCAACCAACATTATACTTACAATATGGACGTCAAACCAACATTGCTCCCAAGGCACGATTGTCGTAAAACATCATTACATAATCGGTGTTGGGGTCACACATTGCAATGGACCTTAGGTACTTCCCATTGGGCCTTAAATACATCAAATGGGCCACATAAATGGACTGCACCAATGGGCCTTAGGTATATTGCAATAGGTCATAACCCATGAGCCTCAGAGTACATCATAATGGGTCAAATCACATGGGCCTTGTATGTCTTAAATGGGCCTAATCCCATGGGTTTCATACATATCAAATGGGCCCATTCCTATAGGCCTTATCTATCAAGTAGGCATACATCCATAGGCCTTATATATCGAATGGGCCTAAATCCATAAGCCTTATATGAATCAAATGGGCCTAAACCGACCCATAGACCTTGGAATATATCAAATGTCCAATCCTAAGGGACTTATAATATGCCAAATAGACCTAATCCCATGGGCCTTGGAATATATCAAATGTCCAATCCCATGGGCCTTATAACATGCTAAGATGGGGTCCACACGGACTATGGATCTGGCCCATTCTTAAACTCATTTCACAAAATGAGCTGTTAAAATGGATGGGCAGATTGGATGCAACACCTGCATTAAGGGTGGGGCCCATAAGGCCCACCATCATGTCATTTACAAAATATAATATAATATATATATGTACATAGTATATACAATAATATATATGTATATATACATATATATATATATATACAATATAATATATATATTTATACGCACACGCATAACGCCATACGTACACACACACCCACACGCATGCACACGTACACAAGCCCACATGCATGCACACGTACACACACACCCACACACATGCACACGTACACACGCCCACACGCATGCACACATACCCACACCAGCGGGCTCCACCTCCCACTGGATGGTGGATGCAAAACACATGCATCATGGAGGGTACCACCATCCAGGCGGACGGTGGATACAAACACATACATCACTGTGGGTCCCATGTGGGGCCCGCTGAAATGTTTATTTTAAAATCCAACCCGTTGATAAGATCACACAGCCCTGGATGAAAGGGGATAACAAATTTCATCTTGATCCAAAACTTCTATGGCCTATAAAATGAATTTTAATGGTGGAGGTTCAATCCCACTGTTTCGTATGGTTTGGACCACCTGAGTTTTGGAATTGGTTGAAACTTGGAGGGGGCCCACCTGAGGAGGGGGCCCACCTCATGAACAGTTTGGATTTCAAAACAAACATCATGGTGGGGCCCACGGCAGCAGCCGTGGGTGGCTGGTTGCCCGCCCAGCATCAGCGCTGCAGGCAGCGCCTGCTGTCTTTCTGACACAAGTAGCAAGCTCCTTTCTCTCTCTCCTCTATTTTCATTTTTATAAGAAACATCACATGTGGGTCCCGCTACCAGGGAATCCACTCCGGCCATAGAATTCTATGGCTCGAAACAGACGAAATGAGTTCGAAGTTCGAGATTTTTGGGTGCATAGAATCATCAGGAAATGTTTTTAAGGGTAACCACTAAAGTTCCCTATGTTATGGCCCACCAGATGCTCAGATCAGGCCCATTCTTCTACTCAACGCTAAAATGAGGCCGGTAAGAGGATGGAAGGCTTGGATTGTACCCATACATCAAGGTGGGGCCTATGAGAGGACCACCCCAAAAGCATCCTTCTCTTTTCTTTTTTTTTTCTTTTTATGAGGACGTCCAGCGTCCCAGACGCTAGGCGGTTTGGTCCTTAAAAAAAAACATTGTGGTGGGCCCTGATTAGGTGGGCCACCTCATGGAGAACAGTGTGGCCCCATCACATACAAAGTGGGCCACACTTGATGATTTGTACAGAAAATGAGCCTCATGGTGGGGTCCATACAAATAGGCCACACAAGCCTATATAATGTCAAAAAAAATAAATAAAATAAACAAATAAAAATGAAATAAGAAGGGAGAGAGAGATGAAAAGTGGGACACGCTTGTGATGGAGGGCTCCGCCACTATGAGCCCTCCCTTGTAAGAGATCATACAATAAAATGGATCCTTCTACACATAGAACTAACAAAAAAATTGGATTCAACAGTGGAGATCCTTTCTCTACCAATATGGACGGTCTAGATGACCTTTAAATGTAATGAAATAGACATCATGATGGGGTCCATAGAGAATAGCCCCATCATGGATGATCATGATGATCAAAGTGGTCCATCGGTCACAATTTAGGATCCCAAGTGAGATCTAAACCATTGATCTGTTGGCCTCACTTGGCCCATCTCAAAAATATGAAAAACTAATATTATTAAGCACCCACCGTCCGATCTTCTTGCTCCTATGGGTCCCTTAGCTCCTTAGCTTCAACTTCAATGGATGAGATGAGGAATGGATGGTTAGGATGGGAGATGATGGGGTAGGAAAGTGGGCCACACTTGGAGCTTGAAAATGCTTGGAGAGCTCTCATACGTATGGAATTTCTCTTCCTTAGAGATTTGAAAATGAGAAAGAGAGAAAGAGTTGTAAAGGGAGAGAGAGTGAGTGATGGATGGATGTGGTGATGGGTGTGTAGGACACCTTTGTTGACTTTGGTGGCCTTTTGTGTAAGAAAGGCATGTCTTGTGTAAGGATTTCTTAACTTTTGAGGCATTTTATGTAAGAAAAGTATGGGCATGGAAGAACTTTTAGACTTTTGTGGTTGCTTGGGTATGGGTGAAAGGTGATGTGTACTTGACATGTTGATGGATTGATGGATTGATTGATTGATGGGATTGATATGACACATCGTAGAGATTCTCTTGGGTTTCATAATTCGCGGCGTTTTTCTCGCACCGAACGTTAGCCCACATCTCTTGACCAGGGTATCGCCTCGGCTCGCAAGTCGCAGCATCGGAACTGCAGCGATGGCGCGGTCGCTATGGTAATGGTCTTGGGTTGAGTCGATACGGGTTGACAGCATTCGAATCAGAGTCGCACGTAAATATTGGTTAAGGGTCGAAGGTTGCCGGAATTCGACCGATAAGACCGCGGAAGTCAACGAAATGGTACGGACTAAGATACGGGTCTTACAATGGTGGGGTCCACATGTGGGGCCGTGGGCCCCTGGCGTCCGCCCGCCCAAATGCAGCAAGGTGCTGCTGTTGTCGGGGGGCAGCACGCACTGCCCCTTATGCATGCTTATTATTTTTTTAAAAAAAATCATAATTCCTATGGGTTTTCACAGGTGGGGCCCTCATCAAGTAAATCCAACCCGTCCATCACATTCTGTGGCTCAAAACAAGCCCAATGAGTCTAATATTGGACATTTTTCAGCTTATAGAAAAAATTCGGGGAACTTTAGATGGTGGAGATCACTATTTACTAAGTTATGGCCCACCAGATGCTCCGATCAATCTCATTTTCTGGCTCAACGCCTAAAATGAGTTGGTGCATAGGATTTACGGTGTGGATTTAATACATACATCAAGGTAGGGTATTTATGAGTGGGTTATCTCACAAGCTTGTAAGTAAGCTAATATTTGTGTTTTCACAGAGACGTCCAACGTCCCTGGACGCTGGACGGTCCTCACCACAAAGGTGGGCTACATTCAAGTGGGCCACCACATGATGAATGGTAAGGGTACAACACATAAGGTGGACCCCACTCATAGACAGCTTGGGTAAAATACTTACCCCATGATGGGTTCCATTCAAGTGGGCCACACGGCCAAATCATCACACAAAAATATATAAAAAGGAAAAGAAGAGAGAGAGAGAGAGAGAGAGAGAGAGAGAGAGAGATAGGGAGTGGGACATACTTATGATGGAGGACTCCGCCACTATGAGCCCTCCCTTATAAGTAATCATACATCAAATGGATCCCTTTACACATGGGACCACCGAAATCTAAAATCAACGGTGGAGATCCTTTCTCCACCAATACGGACTATCTAGATGTCCTTTTTAAAGCAAGGAAATCAATATCATGATGGGGTCCATGGAGAATGGCCCCATCATGGAATGATCATGATGATCCTAGTGGGCCATCGGCCACATCTTAGGGTCCCAAGTGAGATCCAAATCATTGATCGGTTGGCCTCACTTGGCCCATCTTAAAAACATGAAAAACTACTCTTATCAAGCACCCCACCGTTCGATCTTCTTGCTCTTATGGGTTCCTTAGCTCCTTAACTTCAATTCCAATGGAGGAGATGAGGAATGGTTGGCTAGGATGGGAGATCTTGGGATGGAAAGGTGGGCCACACTTAGAGTTTGGAAGAGAGGGAGAGGCTCATACGTATGGAGGTTCTCTTGCTTGGGAATGGTTTGAAAAAAAAAATGAGAAAGAGAGTTGTAAAGAGAGAGGAGTGATGGGTGATGGAATGATGGATGTGGTGGTGATGGGTGTAAGAGCCTCTTTTTGACTTTTGTGGCCATTTGTGTAAGAAAAGTATGGCTTGTGTAAGAACTTTTTGACTTTGAAAGCATTTTGTGTAAGAAAGGTATGGGCTTATAAGAACTTTTTAACTTTTGTGGCTTGTTTGGGAAAGGGTGTGAGGTGATATGTACTTGACATGTACTTGACATGTTGAGATTGATTGATTAATGGATTGATAGATTGATTTGACAAGTCGTAGAGATTCTCTTAGGTCTCGCAATGGGCGTCATTTTTCTCGCACCGAACGCTGGCCCATATCTCCTGACCAGGGTATCGCCTCGGCGCGCTAGTCGCGGCATCGAAACCGCAGTGACGGTGCGGTCGCTATGGTAAAGGTCTTGTGTTGAGTCGATGACGACATACGAATCAGGATCGCATGCAAATATCGGTTAAGGGTTGAAGGTTGCTGAAATTCGACCGGTAAGACCGCAGAAGTCTATGAAACGGTACAGTCTAGAATATAGGGCTCACAGCTCTCCCCTCCTAATAAAAATTTTATCCTCAAAATCTACACAATCATCGTAACTAGGCATAACTCATGAGGAAGAAGAGACATAACATCATCATATAGAATTCGAGACAGCATACAAAATACAATACATGATCAATCATCAAAGAGATGAGGATAACGCTCTCGAATCTCAGCCTCGCGCTCCCAAGAATCCTCCTCTACAGAATGGTGACCCCACTGAACCTTCATCAATGGAATGACCTTGGTTCTAAGAACCTGCTCCTTCCGATCAAGGATACGAACTGGCTGCTCAATGTAAGAAGCGTCCTCACGAACCTCCAGTGGCTGCCAATCAATAATGAAAACTATGTCTGACTCACACTTCCTCAACATAGAGACATGGAAAATGTTGTGGACACCAGACAACTGAGAGGGTAAGGCAAGCCGTTAGGCCACCGCGCCAACGCGCCCAGTGATCTCAAAAGGTCCTATGAATCTCGGGACAAGCTTGCCCTTCGCTCCAAATTGAACTACGCCCTTCATGGGCGAGACCTTGAGGTACACATGGTCCCCTACATCAAACTCTAAGGGACGACGTTGTCGATCAACAAAACTCTTCTGTCGACTCTGAGCTATGCGCATCCTCTGCCTGATGATATCTATAGCCTCTGACATCTCCTGCACAAGCTCGGGACCTAGGAGACGACGCTCTCCAACCTCGGTCCAGTAACTTGGTGATCTGCATGGTCTATCATATAATGCCTCAAAAGGAGTCATGCCGATGGTCGCCTGATAGCTGTTATTGTACGCGAACTCAAACAATCGCAGATGATCATCCCAGCTACTCCCGAAATCAATCGTGCAGGCCCGAAGCATATCCTCAAGGATCTGGTTGACCCTCTCGGTCTGGCCATCGGTCTGTGGATGGTACGCGGTGTTGAACCGTAAATCAGTCCCTATCGCTCTCTAGAAGCTTCCCCAAAACTGAGACATGAACCTCGAAACGATCGAGACTAAAACGCCATGCAGTCTCACAACCTCCTCGATGAATAACCTCGCAAGCTGGTTCATAGACCAAGTCGCACGCATCACAAAAAAATGTGCCGACTTCATCAGATGATCCACAACAACTCAAATGGTGTCATGACCGCGCTGAGTCCTCGGCAAGCCTATAATGAAATCTGTCGACACGTGCTCCCACTTCCACATCGGGACGCTCAACGGCTGCAATAGACCAGGGGGTCTCTGATGATCGACCTTGACACGCTGGCACGTGTCACACTCCGCCACAATACTGACGATCCGGCGCTTCATCCCCGCCCAAAAATACTTTCGCATCATGTCACGATACATTTTCGTCGAGCCTGGGTGGATAGAAAATCACGATCGATGTGCCTCGGTTATAAGATCTCTTCGTAACTCATGAATATTTGGGACACATAATCAGCCTCTGAAGTGAAGTCTACCATCTACACCAATCTGTCAATCTACCTGACTCTCAGATGCTGCCTCACCCATTTAACTCTACAACGACTCATCAGCCTATTGAGCCTCAATCACCCTTGTGACAAGAGAGGGTTGAATCGACAAGCTCGATAACTGCATGATAGAAGACTGCAGGCTGAACTCAAAATCATGCTCTGCTACATCCTCAAGCATCCGCCACTCCTGAATCATCATATGCGCCACTAGGCCTCTTGGCTGACGGCTGAGGGCATCTGCTACCACATTCGCCTTGCCCGGGTGGTACTGAAGATCGAAATCATAGTCTTTCAGGAGTTCCATCCAGCGCCTCTGCCTTATATTCAACTCAGACTGCGAGAAGAGGTACTTCAAGCTCTTGTGATCCGAGAAGAGCTCAAACCTGACCCCATAAAGATAGTACCTCCATACCTTCAGTGCGAAGACAACTGCGGCCAGCTCTAAGTCATGCGTGGGATAATTCAACTTATGGATCTTGAGCTGACGAGACGCGAAGGCCACTGGTATCCCATATTACATCAGGACAACACCCAAACTAATATACAATGCATCAGTAAATACGATAAATCCATCACTCTCAAAGGGAAGAGTGAGGACAGGAGCGGACGTTAGACGGTCCTTCAACTCCATAAATGCTCGCTCGCAGGGGTCACTCCAAATAAACTCTGCACCTTTCCAAGTCAACCTGGTCAGAGGGACTGCAATACGAGAAAAGTCCTCAATGAAACGCTGGTAATAGCCCGCCAAACCAAGGAAACTACGGATCTCTGTCGCAGTCGTGGGCTGGCCCCACTGACGTACTACCTCGACCTTCGAGGGGTCCACTGCGACACTCTCCCTCATCACCACGTGACCAAGGAACTTCACCTCCTCCTGCCAGAACTTGCACTTCTCCAGCTTCACATACAGCTGGTGTGCGCGGAGGGTCAGCAAAGTAATCTCCAAATGCTACTCATGCTCCTCACGGGTCCTCGAATAGATCAGAATGTCGTCGATGAATACTACAACAAACTGATCGAGATATGGACGGAAGACCTCGTTCATCAGCTGTATGAAGATCGCGGATGCATTGGTCAGTCCGAAGGACATGACCTGGAACTCAAAATGACCGTAACGTGTCCTGAATGCTGTCTTTGGAATGTCCTCTTCTCAGACCCAAATCTGATGATAACCGGAACCCAGGTCGA
Source organism: Magnolia kwangsiensis (assembly GCA_037074715.1). Lineage (NCBI taxonomy): Eukaryota > Viridiplantae > Streptophyta > Magnoliopsida > Magnoliales > Magnoliaceae > Magnolia > Magnolia kwangsiensis. The sequence goes on along the minus strand of CM073572.1, from coordinate 183,786,187 downwards.
TCTTCGAGAAGAACTGTGCACCCTGCAGCTGATCGGACAAATCATCAATCCTCGGGACCGAGTACTTGTTCTTGATCGTGACTTTGTTGAGCTCGCGAAAATCCACGCAGAGCCTCAATGAACCATCCTTCTTCTTCACGAAGAGTACCGGCGCTCCCCATGGAGAACTGCTCGGACGGATAAAGCCCAACTCGCGTAACTCGTCCAACTGTTTCTGCAGTTCCCGCAACTCCAACGGTTTCATGCGATACGGGGCCTTCGAAATAGGCGCGGTACCGGGCACGATATCAATCTAAAACTCGGTGAGTCGACGAGGCGGTAATCCCGAAATCTCCTGGAACACATTGGAAAAATTGTAAACCACGGGCAAATGGTAAATACAAGCGGCAACAAGCTCCTCAACGGCGCAGGACATCAAACAAGACGACGGCTCTCCTCTAGGCTTTGTAATGAACTGAAACTGCGGCACGCCGGGTATACAGAACGTGACTGTCCTCGCGGAGCAGTCCAATATGGCATAATACTCGGCAAGCCAATCCCTGCCTAGGATAACGTCAAAATTTGACATCGGCAGTACGTATAAGTCGGCGGGCAAGAAAGTCTCTCCTACTAACACTGGGCAAGACGGACAGAAGTGACCTAATACTGTAGTCTTCCTCAAGGGTATCGATACGGTCAACCCCTCTCAAGCAGACTCTGTCGAATGACTGTAGTCTTCCCCAAGGGCGCATAGGTCGAACGACAGAATTCCTCAGACATAAACGAGTGCGAAACACCGGAATCAAATAAAACTCAAGCGATGCATGCAGAGACTGGAAGTATACCGTCAACAACTCCTTCAGATGACTGCAGATCTTGCTGAGCTGCATAGAACCTAGCCTGAGCTGGCTAGGAGGTGCCTGTCCCCTCTAAGAGTGCTGCTACTGCTGCTGGGGTCATTGAGGCGGTCGAAACTGCTGCCTCTACTGCTGCGGCCTATGAGGCTGATGTTGATGCTGCTACTGAGGTGGCCTTGGTGGTGGGGGTTGATGCCGCTGCTGCTGTGGGGGTCTCTGCTGCGGCTATGCTGGAGGCTGCTGTGGACCTCTCTACTACTGATGGGGGCTAGGACACTCTCACATATGGTGTCCTGTCGCACCGCACCTAAAACAGGTACCGGTGAACTGCCTCGAAGGTGGTGCTGGAGGTGTTGCTGGTGCTCGGAAGGCTAGGTGACCTGTGCGCCTCTGCTGTGGTCGACGCTGTTGGGAACATTGGAAGGAGCCTGCCTCTTTCGATCTCTCTTCTGACCACGATCAGACTAAGAACCGGCCCACTCAGCCTCAAAAATATGGGCCTTCCGTACCACTTCCTTAAAAGTCGGGAGCTTATGCCCAATAACACGGCCGCGAATACGGTAACGCAAGTCATCCTCGAATCGACGGGCTCTCTTCTCCTCATCATCTACCTGATAGGGTACAAATCTAGACAGTGCTACAAAGCGAGCCGCATACTGAGCCACTGTCATATCGCCCTGTACCAGGGCCTCAAACTCCAACGCTCGTTGTCACCGGATGTGATCAAAAAAGTACTGTCAGTCAAACCGATCCACAAAATCCTCCCAAGTCCACACAAAATCAGTGCCTGCTGCTCGAGAGACTGATGCCAACCAGTGCTTAGCCACACCATGGAGAAGAAATACGGCTAGTCGAACTCGCCGCTCAGTCGTACATCTCATCGTCTCGAATATCTTCTCTACATTGGTGTGCCACCTCTCAGCTACTGTCGGGTCTGGCTCACCCTAAAAACATGGGGGATTGAGCCGTCGAAACTCACGAAGGAGGGCGCTCATGCGCTCCTGCTCTGCCTGGGCCAGTGAAACAACTGGGTGCCTGCCCTGTCCCTGAAGTGCCTGTAACATCTGCTGCAACTGAGAGGCACTCACGAATATGGTCGGGTCCGCACCAGTCTCTGGTGGAGGAGCAGCACCCATAGGCTGGGCAGTAAGAATCTCTGGTGGTGGGGTGGGCATCGTAGGTAGTAGGGCGAGAGCCACAAGTGGTGGAGCGGGATCCTCAGGTGGTGGTGCAGGAGTCGATCGAGTCACTCTCCCACGCGCCATGTCATACAGGGAAGAGTGAAGGCGCTTATCAACTTTTGAAAGCTCTCAAAGGCACGTACGTTAAGGGTCGATAATAAAATATCGCTAGGCTATCCGATCTTCGGAACTTGTTCATTCTAAACTCATGGCAGACATGTAATGTTGTTCTCGGTTATTCCCAAGTTATGCTTTGATACTAACTTCTGTCACACCCCAAACTCGAAAATCGGGCTCACAAAATTCTCGATCACTGAATCTGGCACCGACAGCCTCCGTAGAACCTCATTCTCGGCTCTCGGCTCCCAGTCACCAGGTTCCGATCGTGGGATGCTACGAGGAGGATTTTCAAGATCAGTTTGAATTGTAATAAGCATAACCAAAGGTATAACCCACAAACAACAACCAAAAACTCCATTACATTTCCACTATGATAAAAAACTTAACAAGTACAATGAGCATAAAGAGAAATACAATGATGATGAACAAAAGCTCCAAGATGATCTGCAAAGCGCTCCTGCCTCAGCGCTACTACGCACCAACGTCACCTGCATGCAACGGTCGTGCATAAGCTTATAGAAAGCTTAGAGGGTGGTGAAAGTGTGTGCGCAAGTGGTAATGCAGTTATACAGTATCAGAGTAATACAAAACATAATGATGAAAACTAAGAATACCATTAGCCATACCAAGGTCATGCGGTGCAAAGCATGAATGATGTCGGCCATACCAAGGCCATGCGATGCGAAATGCAACTCAAGCATACAAATCTTCATCTAAGTTCACATATCAATACAGCTCAACTCTGCGATATCACTGGGGTCTAGTACACTCTAAACCAGATCGTCGGCCCACGCGCAATAAGGTAAGTGGAAGAGACCTCATTATCCATCTGCCAATATTGGGCTCGACTCGTCTATAGTGGACCCATTCCTCGAGCAGGTCAAACTCAGCCTAGCATTGCCCCCTACTCTCAGGTGGGTAAGGCCAAACTCCCTTCCAACAGACCACGACACAGTGGAAAATGAGACCGTCTGATAATTGGCACTTGGCGCTCCTGAACCCACTCGGTCTAGACGTTGGAGTAACCTCTTGGTACCATAAGAGTTTAGGGACTTTCACCTAGGGATATTTATAGCACCCCATGTAAAACAAGATTTCTGATATCCAATCCTGCCATCCACGATACACCTGTGGAGGCTACAGCCTTGATGTTGCTAGGGCGTAAAGTAACTATATCACACCATGCAAAATGCATGAATCACGTTATCCAGTCATACAGCAAATCCCACGCGTATCGTGCGCTCATGTAGGGCAACACCACCCAACCCGGGAGCCCATAAACAACCTGTCCGAAGGCATATGCTATGATCAGTCACCTTACATATCAAGCATACATATGATGTGTATGATCATGAGTCATGGAACTATACTAAACATGTAATAAAGTAATGAACTATCCTTACAACGCAGGTGGCCTAGACGGCCGACACACAACAAGTACTGCCTATCAATGGGCCCTAGGGAGAGTCGTAATGTGGACATCCAACCAACATTATATTCGCAATGTGGATGTCAAACCAACATTGCTCCTAAGGCGCAATCGTCGTGAACATCATTACATAATCCGTGTTAGGATCACACATTGCAATAAACCTTAGGTACATCCCATTCGGCCTTAAATATAATAAATGAGCCACATCCTATGGGCCTTATATTCATCAAGTGGGCCACATCAATGGCCGCACCAATGGGCCTTAAGTGCAATTCCCATTGGGCCTTAAATATATCGAATGGGCCACATCCTATGGGCCTTATATTCATCAAGTGGGCCTCATCAATGGGCCGCACCAATGGGCCTTAAGTGCATTGCAATGGGTCATAACCCATGGGCCTTAGATTGCATCAAATGGGCCTAATCTCGTGGGTCTTATATGTAACAAATGGGCGCCACCAATTGGGCCCCATATGTACATTAAATGGGCCTCAACCCATAGGCCCTACTACATCTCAATGGGCCTTAATCCATGGGCCCCTAAAACATCAAATGGGCCTAATCCCATGGGCCTTTGAATACATTAAATGGCCTAATGACATGGGCCTTACATCCACATCAAAGTGGGCCCCCAAAGAACTACTACAACTACATTAAGATGGGCCTCAAAACAGGCCAAGGTGGGGTCCGCTTGGACTATGGATCTAGATCATCTTAGCCTCAAGTTATGAGCTTTTAAAATGGATAGACGGTTTGGATTCAACACATGTATCACGGTGGGGTCCACATGAGCGAAGGATCTGACTCATTCTTTTAACTCAAGCCATAAAATGAGTGGATGGACATGATGCAACACATGTATTGTGGTGGGCCCCACTGTTAATGGACAGTGTGTACAAAACACGTGCATCAGGGGTCCTCCTTCCAGGCGGACAGTGTGAATAAAACCCATGTATTATGGTGGGTTCCACCATCCACGCCAGTGGACGGTGTGGCAAACACAAGCATCACCGTGGGTCCCACGTGTGTGGCCCACCTTAATGTTTATTTTCGATCCAAGACATTGGTAAGGTCACATGGACCTGGATGAGTAGGAAAAATAAATTTCATCTTGATCCAAAACTTCTGTGGCCCATAAAAGGTATTTCAATGGTAGAGTTCAATCATCGCTGTTTCTTGTCGTGTGGGCCACCTGAGATCTGGATCAACCTGAGCTTTGGAGGGGACCCACCTCAGGGGGTGGTCCACCTCATGGATGGTGTGGATATAAAATATACATTATGGTGGGGTCCACATGTGGGGCCATGGGCCCCTGGCGTCCACCCACCCAAACGCAGCAAGCTGCTGCTGTTGTTTGGGGGCAGCAGGCACTGCCCCTTATGCATGCTTATTATTTTTTAAAAAAAAATCATAATTCCTATGGGTTTTCACAGGTGGGGCCCTCATCAAGTAAATCCAACCTGTCCATCACATTCTATGGCTCAAAACAAGCCCAATTAGTCCAATATTGGACATTTTTCAGCTTATAGAAAAAATTTGGGAAACTTTAGATGGTGGAGATCACTATTTACTAAGTTATGGCCCACCAGATGCTCCGATCAATCTCATTTTCTGGATCAACGCCTAAAATGAGTTGGTGCATAGGATTTACGATGTGGATTTAATACATACATCAAGGTAGGGTATGTATGAGTGAGTTATCTCACAAGCTTGTAACCAAGCTAATATTTGTGTTTTCACAGAGACGTCCAGCGTCCCTGGACGCTGGACGGTCCTCACCACAAAGGTGGGCTACATTCAAGTGGGCCACCACATGATGAATGGTAAGGGTACAACACACATAAGGTGGACCCCACTCATAGACGGCTTGGGTAAAATACCTACCCCATGATGGGTTCCATTCAAGTGGGCCACACGGCCAAATCATCACACAAAAATATATAAAAAAGAAAAGAAGAGAGAGAGAGAGAGAGAGAGAGAAAGAGAGAAATAGGGAGTGGGACACACTTGTGATGGAGGACTCTGCCACTATGAGCCCTCCCTTGTAAGCAATCATACATCAAATGGATCCCTTTACACATGGGACCACCAAAATCTAAAATCAACGGTGGAGATCCTTTCCCCATCAATATGGATGGTCTAAATGACCTTTCTAAAGTAAGAAAATAAACATCATAATGGGGTCCATGGAGAATGGCCCCATCATGGAATGATTATGATGCTCCTAGTGGGCCATCGGCCACATCTTAGGGCCCTAGTGAGATCCAAACCATTGATCGGTTGGCCTCACTTGGCCCATCTTAAAAACATGAAAAACTACTTTTATCAAGCACCCACCATTCGATCTTCTTGCTCCTATGGGTTCCTTAGCTCCTTAGCTTCGATTCTAATGGAGGAGATGAGGAATGGATGGCTAGGATGGGAGATCTTTGGATAGAAAGGTGGGCCACACTTGGAGTTTGGAAGAGAGGGAGAGGCTTATACGTATGGAGGTTCTCTTGCTTGGGAATGGTTTGAAAAAAAAATGAAAAAGAGAGTTGTAAAGAGAGAGGAGTGATGGGTGATGGAGTGATGGATGTGGTGGTGATGGGTGTAAGAGCCTCTTTTTGACTTTTGTGGCCATTTGTGTAAGAAAAGTATAGCTTGTGTAAGAACTTTTTGACTTTGGAGGCATTTTGTGTAAGAAAGGTATGGGCTTGTAAGAACTTTTTGACTTTTGTAGCTTGTTTGGGAAAGGGTGTGAGGTGATGTGTACTTGACATGTTGAGATTGATTGATTAATGGATTGATGGATTGATTTGATAAGTCGTAAAGATTCTCTTGGGTCTCGCAACGCACGACATTTTTCTCGTACCGAACGCTGCCCCATATCTCCTGACCAAGGTATCGCCTCGGCGTGCGAGTCGCGGCATCGAAACGGCATCGACGGCGCAGTCGCTATGGTAAAGGTCTTGGGTTGAGTCGATACAGGGTGACGGCATACAAATCAGGGTCGCGCACAAATATCGGTTAAGGGTCGAAGGTTGCCAAAATTCGACCGGTAAGACCGCGGAAGTCTATGAAACGGTATGGTCTAGGATATGGGGCTTACAGCGAAGTTGTCCAACAATATTTTTCAAGTAGTTTTCAACTCTGATCGGGGGTCACTTGATAGAATCGATATTCTAATATCAATGATATCGGAGCCGGATCGATTACATTGAGAATGGATAAAACTATCCAGTAAGCTCATTGATAAAATTTTTAAATTTATCGATGCATCGACATGACTTTCGATATCATTGACATTTAAATTTTGATGATATTGAGTATCCCCCGATTATATATAATGACCTAAAAATTTTCAAACAAGTCTCTCTCATTTTCAAATGTCAAGGACTCGATCCTTATATCGATAATATCAGAGTTTGAAATCTGATGGCATCGACATAAGTATCGATTCCCTCAACCAGATGGCAAGAGGTTGTTCAAAAGCGTATGATATTGAGTTTGTGTCATCGAGTGGACCATCGATACGATCGAGTGTATACGCTCGATGTTATCGAACTTGCTCGATGATATCGAACTCTGTCATAAATGTGACCGTTTTATATCTGTTGGAACCTTTTTTCTATATAAAGAGTACTTGTCTTTAATTGCTGGTAGAGAAAGAAGAGAGTGCTTTTGTGTGTTTAACCTTATATCATATACCCAAAGCCCTTTCTCTCATGGGAGTTCTTCCTCCAATCCACCCTCATCATTGATATTCAATAGAGTGGATTGGGGAATGAACTTCCACATTCAAGGATCCTCCAGCTACTACCATAATGGTAAATCATTAAGTTGAGATGCCTTGAATGCAAAGGTGATTGGAATCACTCTACCTTCCTGATAGGAAAATATTTAGAAAGTAGAATTCCATCATAACCTTGACCCAACCTGTTGCCACATATTGGTACATCATTTGTATTGTGTATCAAGGGAGCTGAAGACTCTTCATTAACAAGGAGGAGATCTTTGCCAATGTGCTAAACGGGACTCATCAACTTATCTGTAAGTATCTAGAGTTTAGAAGACCCTTTAATCATTCCTTTGTAGGATTGGGTCTAAGGTGTTTCTCATCCTTTGAAGTCCTCTGGGAGGCCTCTGGTGGGTGTGTACGTGGTGGGTGCATTGTGTGGACCCTTGCTCTGTGGAGAGCATAAACACCTCAAACGCATAAACATCTGGTTTGAGGTGAACCGTGTGAAACCTCAGGTTTGAGGTGAACCATGTAGAGACCTCCGTTAGGGTCTTATGGAAGATCCTTGGCCAGTGTACCTAAAAGTGGGCACGTTGTGTTGACCCTTGCTCATAAGAGCATAAACAGTCAGCCTCAGTGTAGGTCGTAAAGGTTGAAGGTGAACTTAATTTAAAACCTTAGGTTTGAGGTGAACCGCTATGAAACCTCCTTAATGAAATCCGATACACTCAAGGGTTGAGTGTGATAATCGAGAGTGAAGTAGACAAGTAGTTGAACCACTTTAAAATGATTGTGTTTATGATTGCTACTCTTTTATGTGTGATTTATTTCAATACTTTCACATCTGTATACCTGAGATCACACCTTACACACATACACAGTCATGTCCACATAAACTAGGTTATATACTATTATCTCTTGAATAGTTTGTGATTGGATCCTTTACCGGGCTTGGAAGCCAGTAGGGTTATTTTTGAGTAATCCTGATAAATGCATAATTGATAGGATTAGTGTAATAGGATTTTTAAATAAATTGTAAAAACTTTAAAAAGTCCTATTCACCCCCCTCTAGGACATATTGGCATATTCCTACTTCATCTAAAGTGGTCTTCACCACTATTTCAATTGGTATCAGAGTGGGTCTCTCTTCAAGGGTTTCACCGCCTAGAGAGTGATCTTGACTGAAGTTTGGAATATGGCCAAAGGAAATGGCTCATCAGTCACTAGGCCTCCAGTATTTGATGGTTCAAATTATGCATACTGGAAGGCTAGGATGCATTACTTTCTGAGATCTTTAGATCATGAGGTCTGGAAAATTATTGCAAATGGATATGTGCCACCATCTGAACAAATCGTACTTAAGAGTGGCACAACCATCACAAAACACAAACCCAAAGAAAAGTGAACGACGTTCAACAAAGAAAAATAAACTGTTTAAGTAAAAGCTATGAACACCATCTATTGTGCCGTATCTCAGGATATATTCAATCAAATAAGTATGTGTGAGACATCCAAGGAAGCATGAAATTTATTGAAAACAACCCATGAAGGCACAAGCACTGTGAAGAGGTCCAAACTCCAACTCTTGACCTCACAGTTCGAAAGTCTCAAAATGGAAGAGCATGAGACATTTATAGAGTTTTTCACCAAGTTGAATATCATTTGCAACTCCATGGGTGGATTGGAAGAGAAAGTTCTGGTACCAAAAATTTGTAAAAAAATTCTAAGATCACTACCGAAATTATTTAATCCCAAAGTAACAATAATTGAGGAGTGTAGGAATATTGATGAAATGAAAGTAGAAGAACAAGTAGGTTCCCTACAAACTTTTGAACTACACTTCAAACAATCTCAAAAATCCAAAAATACTATTCTAAAAACCTCTAAGAAAACAATATATGAGGACAACGGAAGTGAAAAGGAAGATGAAGATGAGGAAGTGGCCTTACTGGTACAAAGATTCAGAAGATTCTTTCAGAAGAATCGTGGTCGTCCCTACAAAGGAAGAAAGGTGAACTACAAACCTTGTGGAAGCAAATTTGGTAAAAGGACCAAAAAACCACAATGTTAAGCTTGTCAGGAGTATGAACACCTATCTACTAAATGCTCAAACAGAAAAACTAAGGGCAAGAAATTGCCGCCACCTGGGATAATACAGAAGAGTCAAATTCAGAATCCAGTGACTCAGAGAGTGATGGAGATCAGAAATCATTGAAAATCCTTATGGTCTTCACTACTCCAATCATTCCTAGTGAATCTGAGAACGAGAAAGGACAGTAAGCTACCGAATCATTTCGGTCTAATAATGAGGAGACTGGAGGAGAAGAAGAAGAGATAGAAAAGAATAAATTGCAAGATGCTTATAATCAACTTTACATCCATAGCATTAAAGTGGTTAAAAGACTTGGAAATCTGAGAATAAAAAGGAATTGCTACAAAAAGATTTGGATAAAACTCTAAAAATTAATACACATCTAATCAATGATTTACAGCAACATCACTCAGATAATGATAGACTTAAGAGAATTAACTCCTTCCTTAAATCCGAATCCGAAAAACTAAACAAATAGGTTGAGCAGTTAAAAGACAAAAATATGATCCTTCAAAATGAAAATCATACACTCCTGTTTGATCTAGAAGAGTCTAAAAAAATTGTCAAGCTAAACTGCAAGTTTTTCCAGAGTTGTGAGAAGTTAGAAAAACTTTTAGGTATGGGAAAATCTGGAAATGACAAAAATGGCTTAGGATATGAGAAAGTTAGAGCTAGGTATGGAACACAAATATGTGAAAAATCTGATGCCTCCATTAGCAACACAGAAAATAATCAAAGAGTTGAATCAAATAAAACTAAAAGTAAGAATCCTATCACAAGATGGGTAATTAAAGAAAAGAGAAATTGTCTTACTACTCACTCAAATCATTTAACAAGTAATGACACTAAGTGGTACCTAAACAATGGTTGCTCAAGACATGTCACAGGTGACAAGTCCCTACTGTCAAACTATCAGAATCTATACAATAGGATAGTCACCTACGGAGATGGAACCACTGCTAAAGTAATTGGACAATGAATCATAAAAGGGATTAATCTGCTTAAAAATGAGAATGCTTTTTGCATAAAAGGTTTGGCACATAATTTTCTAAGCATATCTCAAATCTGTGATAATGGGTATGTGGTCAAATTCAACAAACAAGAATGAAAAATCCTAAATCAATCAAGAAAATCAGTAATGAAGGGTCATCGCACAAACAACCACTACTACATTATCAAAGGCAAAGAAGGGACTGATGCTTATAAGTACTGAGCATAGAAAAACAAGTCTAAATTATGCATCTAGATCTGGATATTTGCTGGAATGATGCAATTTTTGCTGAGCTTCAAATGATATATCTTAGGTTCCTGACCTCAATCTTTTGTAGATAAACATTCAAATGTTTATACTTTTGTTGTGTACAGTAATTGTACATAAATTTCGCTAAGTATACTATTGACTCATAGAAATACTAAAAGTATACTTGAAGGGTCATCTGGATGTTGAAACTGTAAAATCATTTACCTTCGATATGACTATCAATAGGTTGTTCTCGATTAAATGATCAAGGGTCGATATAATCGTCGATTTTTTAAAATATGAAGGCCATATGATTGAGAATGATATCGAAGAGGGGATCGAAAAAATCGATCAGGGCTTCTTGATATAATCAATAAAAGGACGTTGATATCGACAGATGACGCCTGATAAAAAGCGGTCGAGCAGAAAAAGTTACTTTTCTGAATAAGACTTTTTATTTTCTCTGCTCAAACCCTCGGCCGCAAGATCATCAGTGGGTCCCGGAGTCACCTCGAACTGGTATTATCCTTCCCCTCCTTCCATTCCAGATTTTATCCTTTTAGTCGGGTAGTTTCAATTTTCTTAAAAAGAGGGATTTTGTCCATTCTTCCCAAATCTATCGGTATGGGAAAAGACAAAGAAGCAGTATCGGGTCCTAGAGAGTCGTCCAAAGCTTCTAGAGGAAAGACTCTTGCCCTGGAATGTCACTACGCCAAAACAGCGAAAAAAGGATGGTCGAAAACCATCTCAAAAGGCCAAAAAGGACAGTCCTGGACCGTCGCAACGGCCGTTAAATTTTGACGTGTCGTATTTTTTAAAGGACGGCCATAAACCGTCTTTAAAGAAGGATGGTCATAGACCGTCTATAATGATACATAATTAGTGGATTATGAAGCTGAAAAGGACGGTCTATGACCGTCTGTAAAAAGGACGGTCCTAGACCGTCTGTAAAAAGGATGGCCCATGACCGTTAATAAAAAGGACGGTTATAGACCATCTCATATGACCTGCAAAAAGATGGTCATAGACTGTCTCATATGACCTACAAAAAGACGGTCATAGACCGTCTCTTATGAACTGGAAAAGGACGGTCATGAACCGTCTCTTATGAGTCTGAAAAGGACGGTCATGGACCATCTCTTATGAACCTGAAAAGGACGGTCATAGACCTTCTTTTAAAAGGACGGTCTTCAACCATCTCATATTTCCATATACACCTGTTATAACATCGTATTCTTCCTGATATACACCTGTTATATAATATATTTCATCATTCACATTCACATCCATCTAAAACCCAAACTACATAAATCCATCCGAATATAAACTACATTCTTCCAAACATAAACTACATCCATCCAAATACAAACAATCTTATCCACATTACATTCATCCACGCATAAATACACTCACACCAATCCTGCAAAACTCCAAATCATGAGTCAAAATACCAAACAGTTTCTCATATAATAAAAACCAAAACTAAATCATAATATCCATACTCTATAAAGACTACCAAGGTGAAGAATTACCTATGGGATATGATGCAATGAGGCTTCTATTCCGTTGCTTGCCTGAATGCAATTAGTTGTTCTCTGCCAAATACCATAGATATTCTTTAAACACTGAATTCAAACACTTGCACCAAAGATCATACAAAAACAGAGGAAAAAAAGACTTACCGGATCATCCCTTTGTTCATAGAACCTCTCTGAGAATCCTGCACAACTTGAAAAAGATCTCTTATCAGCTCTTGCCGGTGCATTAAGGTTAAGGTTAAGGTTATAGGTTATAGTATATAGATTTAGGTTTAGGTTTAGGTTATAGGTTATAGTATATAGGTTATAGCTTTAGGGAATTGAGAATAGGTTAAGGTTTAGGTTTAGAAAATCGGGTTTGGGTTCGGGATGGGGTTTAGGTTTGGGTTTTCAAGTTTAGGTTTAAGTTTAGGTTAGGGAATTGAGATTAGGATTAGGTGTAGGTATAGGTTTAAGGATTTGAGAATACATTTCGATTTTAGGTTGAAGTTTAGGTTTTAGGCTTTGGTTTAGGTTATAGGTTTAGGTTGTAAGTGCAGGTTATAGGTTTAGGTTTAGGTTTAGGTTAGGTTATAGGTTAAGGTTTAGGTTTAGGAAATCGGATTCAGGTTCGGGATCGGGTTTAGGTTTGGGTTTTCAAGTTTAGGTTTAGGTTTAGGTTAGGGAGTTGAGATTAGGAATAGGTGTACGTCTAGGTTTAGGGATTTGAGAATACATTTAAGTTTTAGGTTTAGGAAATCGGGTTCGAGTTCGGGATCGGGTTTTAGGTTTGAGTTTTCAAGTTTAGGTTTAGGTTTAGGTTAGGGAGTTGAGATTAGGATTAGGTGTAGGTTTAGGTTTAGAGATTTGAGAATACATTTAGGTTATAGGTCATAGGTTTTGGTTTAGGTTAGGGTTATAGGTTTAGGTTAAGGTTTAGGTTTAGGTTTAGGTTATAAGCTATAGGTTTAGGGAATTGAGAATAGGTTAAGGTTTAGGTTTAGAAAATCGGGTTCAGGTTCGGGATCGGGTTTAGTTCTGGGTTTTCAAGTTTAGGTTTAGGTTTAGGTTAGGGAGTTGAGATTAGGATTAGGTGTAGGTCTAGGTTTAGGTATTTGAGAATACATTTAAATTTTAGGTTTAGGAAATCGGGTTCGGGTTTGGGATCGGGTTTTAGGTTTAGGTTAGGGAGTTGAGATTAGGATTAGGTTTATGTTTAAGTTTAGAGATTTGAGGATACATTTAAGTTTTAGGTCATAGGTTTTGGTTTAGGTTAAGGTTATAGGTTTAGGTTAAGGTTTAGGTTTAGGTTTAGGTTTAGGTTATAAGCTATAGGTATAGGGAATTGAGAATAGGTTAAGGTTTAGGTTTAGAAAATCGGGTTCAGGTTCGGGATCGGGTTTAGTTCTGAGTTTTCAAGTTTAGGTTTAGGTTTAGGTTAGGGAGTTGAGATTAGGATTAGGTGTAGGTTTAGGTTTAGGGAGTTGAGAATACATTTAGGTTTTAGGTTTAGGTTTAGGGTTTTGGTTATAGGTTAAGGTTTAGGTTTTATGTTTAGGTAAAGGTTAGATTATAGGTTATAGGTTAAGGTTTTAGGTCATAGGTTTTGGTTTAGGTTAAGTTTATAGGTTTAGGTTTAGGTTTAGGTTAAGGTTTAGGTTTAGGTTATAAGCTATAGGTTTAGGGAATTGAGAATATGTTAAGGTTTAGGTTTAGGAAGTCGGGTTCAGGTTCGGGATTGGGTTTAGGTTTAGGTTTTCAAGTTTAGGTTTAGGTTTAGGTTAGGGAGTTGAGATTAGGATTAGGTGTAGGTTTAGGTTTAGGAATTTAAGAATACATTTAGGATTTAGGTTTAGGTTTAGGTTATAGGTTAAGGTTTAGGTTTAGGTTTAAGTTTCAATTATAAGTTATAGGTTAGGGAATTGAGAATAGGCTAAGGTTTAGGTTTAGAAAATTGGGTTCGAGTTCGGGTTCGGGATCGGGTTTAGGTTCGGGTTTTCAAGTTTAGGTTAGGGAGTTGAGATTAGGATTAGGTGTGGGTTTAGGTTTAGGGATTTGAGAATACATTTAGGTTTTAGGTTTAGGTTTAGGTTAGAAGTTAAGGATTAGGTTTAGGTTTGGGTTTCGATTATAAGCTATAGGTTTTGGGAATTAAGAATAGGTTAAAGTGTAGGTTTAGGAAATCAGATTCGGGTTTCGGATCGGGTTTAGGTTTGGGTTTTTAAGTTTAGGTTTAGGTTTAGGTTAGGGAGTTGAGATTAGGATTAGGTGTAGGTTTAGGTTTAGGGATTTGAGAATACATTTAGGATTTAGGTTTAGGTTTAGGTTATAGGTTAAGGTTTAGGTTTCAGTTATAAGCTATAGGTTAGGGAATTGAGAATAGGCTAAGGTTTAGGTTTAGGAAATCGGGTTCAGGTTCAGGATCAGGTTTAGGTTCGGGTTTACAAGTTTAGGTATAGGTTTAGGTTAGGGAGTTGAGATTAGGATTAGGTGTAGGTTTAGGTTTAGGGATTTGAGAATACATTTAGGTTTTAGGTTTAGGTTTAGGTTATAGGTTAAGGATTAGGTTTAGGTTTAGGTTTAGGTTTCGGTTATAAGCTATCGGTTTAGGGAATTGAGAATAGGTTAAAGTGTAGGTTTAGGAAATCGGGTTCGGGTTCCGGATCAGGTTTAGTTTTGGTTTTCAAGTTTAGGTTTAGGTTTAGGTTAGGTAGTTGAGATTAGGATTAGGTGTAGGTTTAGGTTTAGGGATTTGAGAATACATGTTTTAGGTCATAGGTTTAGGTTTTAGGCTTAGGTTTAGGTTATAGGTTTAGGTTCAGGTTATAAGTGTAGGTTCTAGGTTTAGGTTTAGGTTAGGTTATAGGTTTATGTTTAGGGAGTTGAGAATACATTTAGGTTTTAGGTTTTAGGTTAAGGTTTAGGTTTTATGTTTAGGTTAAGGTTAAGTTATAGGTTATAGGTTAAGGTTTTAGGTCATAGGTTTTGGTTTAGGTTAAGTTTATAGGTTTAGGTTTAGGTTATAAGCTATAGGTTTAGGGAATTGAAAATAGGTTAAGGTTTAGGTTTAGGAAATTGAGTTCGGGTTCGGGATCGGGTTTAGGTTTGGGTTTTCAAGTTTAGGTTTAGGTTTAGGTTAGGGAGTTGAGATTAGGATTAGGTGTAGGTTTAGGTTTAGGGATTTGAGAATACATTTAGGTTTTAGGTCATAGGTTTAGGTTTTGGGCTTAGGTTTAGGTTATAGGTTTAGGTTTAGGTTATAAATGTAAGTTCTAGGTTTAGATTTAGGTTAGGTTATAGGTTTATGTTTTGGGAGTTGAGAATACATTTAGGTTTTAGGTTTAGGTTTAAGTTTTAGGTTATATGTTAAGGTTTAGGTTTTATATTTAGGTTAAGATTAGGTTATAGGTTATAGGTTAAGGTTTTAGGTCATAAGTTTCGGTTTAGGTTAATTTTATAGGTTTAGGTTTAGGTTATAAGCTATAGGTTTAGGGAATTGAAAATAGGTTAAGGTTTAGGTTTAGGAAATCGGGTTCGAGTTTGGGATCGGGTTTAGGTTTGGGTTTTCAAGTTTAGATTTAGGTTTAGGTTAGGGAGTTGAGATTAGGATTAGGTGTAGGTTTAGGTTTAGAGATTTGAGAATACATTTAAATTTTAGGTCATAGGTTTTGGTTTAGTTTAAGGTTATAGGTTTAGGTTTAGGTTATAAGCTATAGGTTTTGGGAATTGAGAATAGGTTAAGGTTTAGGTTTAGAAAATCGGGTTCGGGTTCGGGATCGGGTTTAGGTTTAGGTTTTCAAGTTTAGGTTTAGGTTTAGGTTAGGGAGTTGAGATTAGGAGGGATTTGAGAATAGGTTATGGTTTAGGTTTAGGAAATCGAGTTCGGGTTCGGGTTTAGGTTTGGGTTTTCAAGTTTAGGTTTAGGTTTAGGTTAGGGAGTTGAGATTAGGATTAGGTTATTGGTTAAGGTTTAGGTTTTAGGTTATTGGTTAAGGTTAGGTTATAGGTTATAAGTTTAGGTTATAGGTTAAGGTTTTGGTTTAAGGATTTGAGAATAGTTTTAGGTCATAAGTAAGGTTTTAGGTTTAGGTATAGGCTTAAGTTATAGGTTATAGGTTATATGTTTAGGTTAAGGTTTAAAAATTCGAGTTCGGGTTTGGGTTTGGATTCGACTTTAGGTTATAGGTTTTGATATTTGAGAATAGTTTTAGGTTATAAATAGGTTTAGGTTGGGTTAAAGGTTAAGGTTTACAGATTTGAGTTAAGGTTATAGGTTTAGGTTTAGGTTTTAGGTTTAGGTTAAGGTCTAGGTATTTGAGTTTAGGTTATAGGTTTAGGTTTAGGTTTAAGTTATAGGCTTATGTTATAGGTTATAGGTTATATATTTAGGTTAAGGTTTAGGAATTCAGGTTCGGGTTTGGATTCGGGGTTTAGGTTATAGGTTTTGGGATTTGAGAATAGTTTTAGGTTATAAGTATAGGTTTAGGTTAGGTTATAGGTTAAAGTTTAAGGATTTGAGAATAGTTTTTGGTTATAGGTAAGGTTTTGGGTTTGGGTATAGGCTTAAGTTATAAGTTCTAGGTTATATGTTTAGGTTAAGGTTTAAGAATTCAGGTTCGGGTTCGGGTTTGAGTTTGGGTTAATGTTATAGGTTTTGATTTTGGTTTAGGTTATAGGTTTTGGTTTAGGTTATAGGTTAAGGTTTAGGTTATAGGTTTTAGAATTTGAGAATGGGTTCGGGTTTAGGTTATAGGTTTTGGTTTTAGTTTTGGTTATAGGTTATAGGATTAGGTTAAGGTTTAGGTTTAGGTTATAGGTTTTAGGATTTGAGAATAGGTTTAGGTTAAGGTCATACGTTTAGGTTTAGGAAATCGGGATCGGGTTCGAGTTCGGGTTTAGTTTTTAGTTTTCAAGTTTTGGTTTAGGTTTAGGTTAGGGAGTTATGATTAGGATTAGGTGTAGGTTTAGGTTTAGGGATTTGAGAATACGTTAAGGTTTAGGTTTAGGAAATCAGGTTCAAGTTCGAGATCGGGTTTACGTTTGGTTTTAGGTTTAGGTTTAGGTTTAGGTTATAGGTTATAAGTGTAGGTTTAGGTTTAGGTTTTAGGTTTAGGTTATAGGTTAAGGTTTAGATTTAGGTTTTAGGTTTTGGGATTTGAGAATAGGTTTAGGTTATAAGTATAGGTTTAGGTTTAGGTTTAGGTTAAGGTTATAGGTTTAGGTTAGGTTATAGGTTAGGGTTTAGGGAATTGAGTATAGGTTATAGGTTTAGGTTAGGGTTTAGGTTTAAGGATTTGAGAATAGTTTTAGGTTATAAGTAAGGCTTTAGGTTTAGGTATAGGCTTAAGTTATAGGTTATAGGTTATATGTTTCGGTTAAGGTTTAGGAATTTGAGTTCAGGTTTGGGTTTGGATTCGACGTTGGGTTATAGGTTTTGGGATTTAAAAATAGTTTGAGGTTATAAATAGGTTTAGGTTGGGTTATAGGTTAAGGTTTAGGGATTCTCTAGTATTATCTACTATTGAACCTAGTATTATCTACTACATACTAGTAACATACAACCAATATGGGGCACCATACCATAAGCTACAAGAATTTCATGTCCCCCTAAACAAGGTATCCTCCATTGATAATATATATATATATATATATATATATATATATATATATATATATATATATATATATATATATATATATATATATATATATATATATATTATAAGTTTTTTAATTTCATTTACATTCCCAAATACATTCATCATTCATCCAAGAAAATTGAAATAAGTACTGTCAATCTATGACTAACAATTGAAAAGGAAAATCATGCATCTTATCTTACCTTCCACCTTATGTTTCTTTTCACCTTTGTAACTCTCATATTTGTTGCAACTGCGAGCTCACCATCAGTAGTCTACCTAACCAAATCTTTGTGCGGTCCCTCCATTTGAAGCAGTGGTTGAAGTTACAATAACAAACAAAATAAAAAGAAAGCCAATGATAAACCCATATAAATAGCCATTATAGTTTAAAATAAACCTCTCAAAAGAACCACAAGATTATATTTACTTTGGATGATTAGACTGTCAAGGCTCCGATGCACATCTGAGTCTGCTCATTTAAATAAAATGGATTATCAAGATCATTTAAATAAAATCAGGTCCAATCAACAATCTGACCTGGAGGATTCTGTTAGTATTGTTGACGGCACCTCGAATTTAAATCCAGGTTATAATCTGTGGCCCCAGGGAGTAGATTGATCAGATTGAACGGGCTACTTCATTGCTTCTTTTTCATCAACATCTGCACCTAGACATTCATTGCTTCCTTTTCATTAGAAATAGTTCTTACCAAATGGAGGAAATCATACACATCTGTTACGACATCTACATTTGATGTCACCTAGCAAAAAGAAGAAAGAAGGTGATTCATATTTATGATTATGAAACAAAGTCTAATAGTTTACACAGCTACGTTATTAAACTAATAAATTCTAAGAAAAATAGCAAGTGTCAAGACCTATGGCATAAAAAAATAATCATTGCATGGATTAACAATCAAACCACAATGGTAAAGGGAAGAAAACTAACTTTTTCTTGCTCCACATAATCTGGAAAGGGAAGAAAACTAATCCCAATACCAACTATTGGTGGTGTGGGCTTTACCGGTCTAAAAATTCATAAAATCCCTACTTTCCACTTGAATGTTTTTAATCCATCTAATTGATTAAGTGAACCTCACATGCACAAGAAATTGATATTTTAGAGGAATGGAGCCAGCAGTCTACATTCAAGATGGATGGGTTGCTCTAGAAAAAGAATTCTATAGATGAACTTGACTTCCATTTATACAACAGACACATTCATAAATTGCAAAAGTATCAAGATCAGTGAAATAATTTCCTGGAAGTTTGTTAATTCAACATCCATGTATAGCCTAGTTTCTCTATACACTTGAACACATGCCAATCTGGCATACATGTGAGAGATCCAATACCCACCATATAGATTCCTGGGCACAAAAGTTAATACAGTAAAAACTCAAGAGTAGGGCATATAGTATGAGACAAGTAGATGGAAACCATCCATTTATTTCACACATTGCAGCTCACCTAATGAGTGGATGGTCTCATTTTTGGGCCAGGGTCCAGAAAAATCTACATGACGAAGTCCACATCATAAGCCCATATGTTTACCACATGGTACCAACTTAACATGTGTGCTAGCAGGTAGAGGCGCTGCATTGTCTTGCCAAAGTTCCCTCAAATTCATTCATTTCTAATTGATGGCTATCAAGTAGATGGTCAAAAGTAAATAGTGAGTAGTCCAAATTTGAATATCCAAAGTTCCCTCAAATTCATTCATTTCTAATTTTATCATTGTCTTGCCACTCATCCATCTGAATATCCTTATTTCAGCTACACTCATCCTATGAATGCGTTCTTCCTTGGCTGCCCAACATTCAATCCCATAAAGCATGGCTGGTCTTATAGCTATCCTATAAAATTTCAGCCCACTACTACTGTTACAAGCAATATGAAAGATTGTGTTGTGTTCACAAGCACATGATTGTGTGTTGTGTTCACAAGATAAGGAAATGAAAATTTAAAACAGGGGCTGACTTCTCCTAATTCTTGTTCATAGTAATTACAATAAGAAAGAGGAAATGAAAAATTGGCATTTACCTTATCTTCATTGAAGTGCAAGTCAAGCCAATTCCCTTTTGAAGCTTTAGGCAGTGTGACAATGACTTGGTTGTGCTTAACCACCACCTAAAAAAGAAATAGATAATGACCAGACAATAGATAGTTTTCAATGTACCTAAAAAAGAAATAGATAATGACCAGACAATGTTCTATCAAGTATTAACCACAATGCCAGAAACCCACTTACTTGTACTCGAGGATTTTAGGAATCATCCATAGCTGAGGCTAATTCATGCAACACCCATTGATGATACTAAACTTGAAGGTTTGGCCCCAAATCTGTAGATAATTTCCCATTAGCATTAATAGCAACCTAGTGCACACGGGGGTGGGGATCTTAGAACAAGTTCAAAACCATACATGCTAACGGGTGTGACGCATCCTTTTCCCCATATGTGGGTTGGATTAGCATTCATCCAATTGTGTATTTTCCAATATACAGGAAATAAGCCATCTTCGAAGGGACATTGGTGGAATAAGGAGAGTCTACCTTCCGAGTTCCATCGGATGCTCTGAGAATATCCTTCACTGATAATGCCTTAAATTCAACAGCTTCGCTCAACATTTTTCTGAAATCTTTGTTTAAACCTACAAACAGTAAACACAATTGCAATCTCCAATTTATTATTGATAATAACACTTAGCAAAACAAACTGGGTGTTAGATGTATAACGAATCAAATCATTGGTGAAACATCCCAATAACAAATTCTTTAAACTTTGTTCACCCTAGACAAAATGAAATGGCATCATAATCTGCTGTAAGACACTTACTGTTGAGGGTCAAATATTGCATATCAGACCCCAATTATTTCCTGGATTTACGAGCATGATATTGTTTAATGGTTCGTTTTATCATGTTTATGTTGGAAGGTGATTTTTCGAGCATGAACTGTAAAAAGGTATTAAAAGCATGGATTGGACACTTTGAAGACACCAAAGCATTGTACGAGACTCCATAGGACCAAGATCGAGGATTTACACGCCGGAGATCAGAGAAATTTCAGCCGTTCACCTTCAAATGACCCGAAATTGGTGTAGAATGCAAGATCACAGGGTTCCCACTATCCGTTCGACTCAAAACTCTATACAGGGCCTGAGGACTCTAAATGAACCATACATGTTGAAATTCATCCGTCGGATCATCACGAAAGTGGCCCAACGGATAGATCAGCCCATGAATTATCAATTTGGGGCCCGCCTGTCATCTGGAAATAATTAAACTTTGGTATTAACCCTTTAAAAGGGATGAAACACTGAATGGACGGTTTGGATTTATTGAAACAACACCTTAGGGGGTCCCATTTGCAGTGTGTGCACCCCATCCACGTTCACCCGCTGTGCACTGTGAACAGTAAAGACGATCACCCGTCTTTGACCGACTCCAAGCAGGAATTGCCATTGCGTCAGCGAACAGGGGTGTCGGTTGATGATTAGTGGGCCCCACCTATAAAGTATTTTGCAATCCAAGCCGTCCATCATGTAGATGGATTCGTTCTAGACAGAACCATGTTGTCCATTATCATCCATGCATGCACATGTGCCGATCACAGCACGCAGAAGACACTCGTCCGCAGTCGTTGGAGCATGATACATTAAGTGGGTCACATCAACGGACGATGAAAACCGTCCATCCCAGGTCAAAATTTCGAAGAGAAGATTATGGACGGCGTGGATCTCGAAAAATCCATAGAAAGTGTGCCCCACCAACACAACAGCGGAAGGAGATTCGCATGCTCTGTTTCGCAAACCGACCTACAGACGATCTTGATGGGCCATCAAACACTGATTAGAGGTCCAATCCGGACCGTCCATCAGCTCCTTATGGAGCTTCTTATCACTGCCTAAGTTTCAGAACTCCAAAAGATCACGAGGAGTGAAATTCAGCCTCGGAAGATAAACGGTGACTTTCCAGATTACATGGGCCACATCAGGGGCGATCCAAAACCGTCCATATCTGAACGGTTTTTCGAGGACAACTCAATAGACTGTATGGATCCTTCAACCGACGCTGATAATAGGCCCCACCATCAGTCAGCGTAAGAGACTTCACAGCCTCTGTTTTCTGCGTCCGATAAACGCGGTCGCTGTAGGCCATTTTTCTGATCATGGTCAGGATCGGACTGATGATTCGAACCGTCCATCTTGAAGTACAGCTAAAACCGTCCAAAGAGACGTTATCTTAACCCTTTTGAAGGATGCTAGGAGGATCAGTGGGAGCAGTTTCTCAGGTTATCAGCGTAACTGCATAATTTTTTTTAGAAGCGAAAACGGCTGCTGCGAATTGTACTGCGAAAGTCTCCACCGACTGCAGCAGATAAGGAAAGTTCTTTCCATCAGCCTATAAAAGGGAGAAAGCATCCACGGCTGAGGGGATTATCTACGACTGGGGAGCTTAGCTTGGACGTGGGTAGAGAGACAGAGAAGTGGAATCTATTTTTTCTTTTTTTTCTTCTTATTTTTATTTTATTTCTATTTAAGGGACCCATCCATTCATGTTGGGTTGATCCTCTTAGCTAGGGCTAAGAGGTGAAGCTTGTAGCATGATGGGAGACGTTTGATTATGCATTTTTATTTAATATTGAACTGATTTTGATTTAATTGACTTTGAGAATATTTTTTACTCTTTAATGGTCTGTTGTGACTGAAATTACAGTGGGTCTGCAATGGCTTTGAATATTTCATTTTCCTTTTTATGTTTATGACATCAGGAAGCCCTGTTGTTCACCATCGTCTCCTGGGCATGGTCGGATGTCAGTACCCTTCCTAACTTTCATAGCATGTGATTGGTGATGGAATTCATTCTAATTCATATATCTTTCATCTCTTTGAAACTAGATCAACGGCAGTTCAGTAAATTCCATAATTCTTGAAGCAGGCATAAGATCTCCCTGATCTCTACAAGTGGATCCTCTGAATCCCTAGTTCCCTTCCTTTGATTTTTCTTAAGTTTTAGAACAATTATTCCACCATTATTCCTTAAATTCTATTGGATTTAGATTTCATCTTAATCTAGTTCTAGTTCTAGTTAGTTTCAGATAACGTACAAGTTTCAGTCCCTTAGGATTCGACCTCGGTCTTACCGAGTTATTACTACATCACAACCCTGCACTTGGGGAGTGAACACTTACATCCTTCTTTTACCACTTGAAGTTGAGAGTAGATTAGTTTTCTTCTTTTTTCTTTTCATGTGTGACCAAACCCACCAACTGGGTTCTTCAATATCAACATTGACCAAGGTTTCCACTGAATGTAAATCTACTCCTATTCCAACAACAAAAGACCAAGAGAAAGAAACATTAACACAGCAAATTGAAAATTTGGCTTTATCAGCTGTAATTTTTTCAGAATAATTGAGAGAACTTGTGGCTTCTTTGAAAGGAAAATCATGGCTTGGCATAACTGTGGATGCCTTTTGGAGTGATTTAAGTCGGGTTAAGAAGTTTGAAGAATCCACTATATATAGCAGGAAGTTCCAATGAAAAGCTCCCCTCCTATAAAAACCATTCCAATATATATATATATACATATATATATATATATATATATATATATATATATATATATATATATATATATATATATATATATATATATATATATATATATATATATATATTGCTACAAAGGAGGGCATCATCATACAGGAAACATAACTTGTATATCATCAACATGACTTGATGATTTTGAAAAGAGAAGAAGCAAAAACCATACCTGGGATAGCAATTACATAGGCAACTCCTTCGATTAGACTCCCGATATTGAGTCGGGTTTTAGGTTTAGGTTTAGGTTTAAGTTATAGGTTTAGGTTTAGGTTTTGGGTTAAAGTTAAGGTTTAGGTTTAGGTTTAGGCTTAGATTTAGGTTAAGGTTTAGGTTATAAGCTATAGGTTTAGGGAATTGAGAATAGGTTAAGGTTTAGGTTTAGGAAATCGGGTTCGGGTTCGGGATCGAGTTTAGGTTTGGGTTTTCAAGTTTAGGTTTAGGTTTAGGTTAGGGAGTTGAGATTAGGATTAGGTGTAGGTTTAGGTTTAGGGATTTGAAAATGCATTTAGGTTTTAGGTTTAGGTTTAGGTTTAGGTTATAGGTTCAGGTTTAGGTTTTAGGATTAGGTTAAGGTTAGGTTATAGGTTATAAGTTTAGGTTATAGGTTATAGGTTAAGGTTTTAGGTCATAGGTTTTCGTTGAGGTTAAGCTTATAGGTTTAGGTTAAGGTTTAGGTTTAGGTTATAAGCTATAGGTTCAGGGAATTGAGAATAGGTTAAGGTTTAGGTTTAGGAAATCGGGTTCGGGATCACATGCATATAAATTAGTTCATATAAGACCTGAGGACACCACATGCATATAAATACAATCATTAAAATCTGAAAAACATTACAGTCAATCAACGTGCATCAGATAACTAGAAAAAACCCCTAATTACCTTAGTTCCAATCAAAACACCTAAAAATAAGTACCCGGCATCCTGAACTCCCATTGATTTTCATCAAATAAACACAAACTTCAAAAACTAATAAACAGAAAAGTATCTACATGACCACTCCATTTTTTAGATAATCCAAGTATGAAAAACACCTGGTTCAATACATATGCATCAAATTGCTTGAGAAAATCGATAGTTCCCTTTATTTTGGTCCCAAAAAAAAAACCCCGGAAACAAGTACCATCATCCTAAATTCCCATCAATTAATTTAACGTGATCACATAAACTTCAAAAACTACCAAATGCAAAAGTACCCACATGAGCTTCGCTTACATGTAACATAAATGATGTGTATAACACTCCATTAATTATGCCAAGTCCAAATAACACTAAAATCAATCAACTAGCATCAAATAACTTGAAAGTCTCTCAAATTCCATTGGTTTCCATCCAAGAACACCCAAAAGAAACTACTAATCATCAAAAACTCCCATTGATTCACATCAAGTAATCCCAGAAATTTTAAGAATTGATAAATGCAAAAGCACCCACACGAGATTCCATCATCTAAACCATAAAAAATTATAATAAATCTGCATAACACTTCATTTTTCAACCAATATGCATCAAATTGCTTAAGAACATCCCAAATTTCATTGGTTTTTCATCCCAAAACAATTGAAAAAAGCCCACACATCATCCTAAAGTCACATTGATTTTCACCCAATCGAAGAAAGTTCAAAAGGAGAGATACCCATATGAGATTTCCTTCTTGACAATAGAAAAATTATTACAGTAGAATCCAAATGGATTCACATCAAATGATTCCACAGACTTGAAGAACTGATAAATGCAAAAGCACTCAAATGAGATTCTGTCACATATAATAGAAAAAACCCACATAATACTCCTTTTTTAAACTAATCCAAATTTGATGAACATTGATATCGAAAAATATGCATAAAATTGCTTCAAAACATCCCAAATTTCACTGATTTTCCAAAAAGAAAAAAAAAAAAAAAAAAAAAAAACAACTACACCTCTACTAAAATCAAATTGATTTTCACCAAAAAAAAAAATCAAAAAAACTTCAAAAACAGAGATACCCATGTGAGTTTCCCTTCTGTAAATAGAAAATTAATTGCAACAGAATCTAAACAGATTCGCATGGGTGTAAAAAAATTTATATATATAAAAAAAAAAATCCAGCCAGACCATACTAAATCCTCATTGATTTTCACCAAATAATAAATAAATTTTAAAAAGAGGCACGCCCATATGAGAGTATAAGAGAAAAATAATCTGCAATAGAATCCAAACCGATTCAAATCTAAATTACTCCAATGCCTCCACGTAGGCTTCCTCCACGTGGTGGTACCCCGGAACAACAGTCCATGTCGCTGTGTTTGTCACATCTTACTAAAAGCAGGGAACTGTATAGAACTTTTATGCGATCTGTATTTTAGCATTTACTAAAAGCAGGAAATGTTAACATTGGGGTCTATTGAAAAATGAGGTTTCGATGGCAGGTTCTAATCTTGTATTTTATCAAAATTGAATACTTGACAATGGTGCTACTCATCATGTGTCATCATAGATTGTGGTTTAACACATGTGAATCACATAAGGATGGTGTTGTATTGATAGAAAATGACTCAACTACCACAATGGTTGGGGTTAGTTTGGTTGCACGAAAACTGAATGAAGGCTTTGCATGATAACTGAATCCAAAGCCCAAGGTACAAACCTTGATTTCTTGATTTTGAGTAATATTTCTTTCTATCCAGAACAAAATGTAAGGAAAATAGGGAAAGTTAAGAAGAGAATTGATCACCTACAGCGAATGTATGTTAACTTAGCTTGCAGTCTCGCCATTCCCACTTACACAGAACATGTCATCCATGTAAACGGCAGGGCCCACAATGAAAGATCACCTGGTGTAAAAACCAGGCTCATCCACTCATCAGGCAGACTACACCATTGAAATCCATGGATACCAATGTTCTGTCTCAGTGTACAGATCTTCATGGTGGGCCTATTTGTTTACATGGTCTGCATTCTCTAAGCAAGCATGTTGGATTTCTTTAATAGATTGTCCAAAGAGCTTTGGTTTTTCCTTAGGTTATCCATGTAGCCCATTTAAGATGGATGCAAATTGCGTCCAGCAGGGCATGCGTGCTTCACATGTGGAGCTTCATAAAGTAATAAAATCCCTAAAATCTGTAAGCCCTAAAATCTCCAAATCTATAAGCCCTAAAATCTCCAAATTTGTAAGCCCTAAAATCCCTAAAATCTGTAAGCCCTAAAATCCCCAAATATGTAAGCTCTAAAATCCCCAAATATGTAAGCCCTAAAATCCCCAAATCTGTGAGATCTAAAATCCCCAAATCAAAAGGGGAAGTGAGATAGACAGAGATGAAGGAAGAGAGATTAAGAGAGAGTACCTTCGATTTGACGGTAGCTGTTGTTGATGGAGGTTGGGCGGCCATGCATTGGGACTTGATCCGCTACTACCGCCAATGGGGAAGACTATGGACATCGTTGGTGGATGATGGGTTAGGGTTTAGAGTAGAAAGAGGAGGGCGAGAGAGAGAGAGAGAGAGGAGAGGGGGACGCGGATAAGCTACTGACAAGTTGAGAGAGGGGGACACAGATTAGCTACTGATAGGTTGAGAGAGAGAGAGAGGGAGGGAGAAGAGGAGGGAGAGAGAGAGAGGAGAGGATGGACGCGGATTAGCTACCGGCGAGAGAGAGAGAGAGAGAGAGAGAGAGAGAAAGAGAAAGAGCGGATTGCAGAGAGAGAGAGAGGGCGAGCGGATTGCAGAGAGGGAGAGAAAGAGAGAGAGAGGGATTTGGGGTCGTGGGCGCGCGCGGGATAGATTTTGGGGTGAAACGGATTGGCTACACCCCCTCAAAATAAGCCCCGTGGCTGGTGTTCAGTGGTCTGTGGGCCCCACCATGATGTATGTGTTTCATCCAATCCGTTCATCCATTTTTAAAGATCATTTTAAGCCTTTGTCCTAAAAATAAGAGGGACATAAATCTTAGATGGACCACACCACAAGAAAACAATAGTGATTGGATATCTATCATTTAAATCCTCCTAAGGCCCACTGTACTGTTTATCTGACATCCAATCTGTTGATTTGGTCATAAAGGCCCAGATGAAGGGAAAAAACAAAGATCAGCTTGATCCAATACTTTTATGGCACCCAAAAAGTTTTTAATGGTCGACATTCATTCAACACTTTTTCTTGTAATGTGGTCCACTCGAGATTGGGATATAACTCATTTTTTTTGTAATATCATAAAATGATCTATAAAAATAGATGGACGGCATGGATGAAACACATACATCACGGTGGGGTGCACAAACCACCGAACACAAAAGTTGAGAGGGGTTACCCTCCATTAAAACATTCATAATTATTTTTTGGGCTCACAGAGATGTGATTCACAAATCTAGCCTATCCATTATGTGTGTGCCACTTGGATGAGGGGTCATACCAAGTTTCAGATGCATCCAAATTTAGCTAATTTTTGGGATATCCCATAATTTAAAGGGGACCCATCAAATACATGGTGTTGATTTTTGACACGTGTCAGGGTGGGGCCCACACAGCTCAACCTCATGGGGAGTTCCCATGAGCTCGACTGATAAAACCTTTTCTATATATATAATATTTAAAAAATATAAAAAATTACGATGTATTTGTTATATCCACACCGTCCATCCATTTTGAGATATCATTTTAAGTCACGAGCCAAAGAATGAGACATAAAAATCTGTAGTAGACCCCACCATAGAAAACAACAGGAGGCTGATTCCCACCGTTGAAACTATCCTAAGGCCCATCGCAATGTTTATTTGAAATCCAACTGGTTCAAAAGTTTTTTAAAAAAATGGTCGTAGGGCCAAACATCATGGTGGGGCCCACAGCACCAACCACCAGCCATTGGACGGTGTAGGGGGAGTAGAAATCTGTTCCCCTTATTTGTGGTGTGGTCCATTTAATTTTTGAATATGATTCATTTTTTAGATAATTCTATAAAATGATCTCGAAAAATGGATGAACGGTGTGTGTTAATTAATCCCAAATTTTTGGTAAATCTAAAATTCAAGTGGACCATGCCACACAAAACAGTGTGGAATAATGATTTCCACCGTTGATACCTTCCTTGGGTCCACAGTAATGTTTGCCATCCAACATGTTCATAATATCAAAAAGATATGAATGAAGAGAAAACACAAACATCAGCTTGATCCAAAACTTCTATCAAATGCATAGTATTGATGTTCGACACACATCATGATGGGCCCTACAAAACTTACTAACATTAATTCTTAGAGTCTCACTGTACTGTTTATTTGACATTAATTCTTGGATATCCACTATTAAAATCCTCCTAAGGCCCACTGTACTGTTTATTTGACATCAAATCTGTTGATTTGGTCATACAAGACCAGATGAAGGAAAAAAACAAAAATTAGATTGAGATTTTGGCTACCAAAATGTTTTTAATGGTCGACACTCATTCAACATTGTTTCCTGTAATGTGGTCCACTTGAGATTTGCATATATCTCATATTTGGTCTCATATTGTAAAATTATCTATAAAAATATATGAACTGCATAGATGAAACACATACATCATGGTGGGAGCCATAGAGCACTGACCACCAGTTATTGGCTGGTAGGGGTGTACACAAACTAAACTAGCTCGATTAGCTCGCTCGACTCGGCCTGAAAAGGCTCGAGCCGAGCTCGGATAGGGCCCAATTCGGCCCGACTCGGTTCGAAACTCGACTCAACCTGACCCGGCTGGAACTTAATTCAAATTATTTGTGTGTCACATGTGCAATTTCTTATACCTACCTATCATCCGTTCCACTACCAGAGTCTCAAAGTATTTATTATTCCATATGTTAGTTATAAACAACTTTAAAAAATGGGAAAGATTCTTTAACTCTACACATGGTGTAGTTGTACAACAACTCAAATTATATAAATAATTTAGCATAAACCAACAATCTGATTTTTCCTTTTGAATTTGGACCAAGTGCTACTTTACTTTTAAGCACCCATTTGTCAGCCATTAATTGAATGGTTACAATTGATTGATCAGTGCTATTTTAGAGATACAATCTATCTGCAATGGAACTCACAATTTGGATGATTTGGATAGCTGAACATCGATGCCACAATGAAAAGGATAAGTCACTATCATTGCAGAGTACCACACATCATGATGGGCATCCATTCACTCTATTTTATTGATCATTACCCTCAATTTGACTAGTTACTCGCCTCGATCATACTACATATGAGAAAGATATTGGGCAAACAAGATTGATCAACAATTTGATTGAATTTTGATTTAAACATCTGAAGTTATTTACTCTTCATGTTCGGACTGATCAGATTGTCCAAAAATAGTTAAAGGTTGTTCATAATATCAAAAATATATAAATGAATAGAAAACACAAACATCAGCTAGCTTGATCTAAAACTTTTATGGCCTCTAAGAAATTTTAAATGGTAGAGGTTCAATCACACTATTTCCTGTGGTGTGGTCCACTTGAGCTTTGGATATGCTTCCTTTTTGTTCTTTAGACATCAAATTATTTATTAACATGGATGAATGGAGTGGATAAAATAAATAAATAACGGTGAACCCCACAGAGTTTACTCTGGTAAAGGTAACGAGTAACTCACTTAAATGTAGTGGAGAAAGGTTTCCTTAAAACATTCATAATCATATATTGGGCGTGCCTAAATGTGATTCACATATCTAACCCACTCATTATGTGTGTCCCACTTGGATGAGGGGTCAGACCAAGTTTCAACCGCATCCAAAACTCATGTGGGCTGTCCCACTTGGATGAGGGGTTAGACCAAGTGCTTTTATATTTTTTAGGATGTTTTCACATAGTTTTAAATGGTATGGCCCACTTGAGTTTCGTTTACCAATGATTTTTGAGATATCTCATAACCTAAAGGGGACACATCAAATCCGCGGTGTTGATGTTCAACACACATCATGATGGGGCCCACAAAACTTAATAACATCAATTCTTAGGTTCTCACAAGGTCAGTAATTAGTTGGGTCACAATTTTAACCAGAATATTTGGCCCATTTTACATGTCTAGTCCATTCACTCTATTTTACTATCAATACTCTCAATTTGACTAGTTATTCACCCCAATCAGGCAACATATGAGAAAGATATTGGGCATACAATTGATCAACAATTTCAGTGAAATTTGATTTAAACATCTGAAGTTATTTACTCTTCAATTTGAACTGATTAGATTGTCCAAAAATGATTAAAAGTTCAATTAGTGGATGTGCCTAATAATTTAGTAATTTTATTTTTTCACAAATAAATTTAACATTTTTTTTTCAAAACGTATATTTTTTTTACTCTTTTAACTAAATATCATTTTTATTATAAATAAATTTAACATTTTTTTACAAAATTCAGTTTTCTTTTTTTAAATATATATTTTTTTACAATTTGTCAATTTTTTCACAATTTTGTTTAATTTTTTAAATTTTCTTTTTCAAAATATCATTTTTTTATCAATTTTTTTTTCAAAATTATCAACATTATTCAAAGTTCTTAATTTTTTTTTTCAAAATCTAGATTTTTATAAAATTACAGGTTTGTTTTTCCAAAATTTAAATTTTTCTAAGCTTCTCGACTATTTTTTTTGTGAAATTCATAGTTTTTTGGAGCGTTTTAATTTTTGACCTGAACATTAAAGACGGCTTATGACCGTCTCTAATAGAGACGGTCTCTAAAAGAGATGGTCTTTGACAGTCCCTAATAGAGAGGGTCTTTCACAGGGTTATAAGACGGTTTAGGACCGTCTTGACAATCTCTAATAGAGGCGGTCTTTCACAGGGTTATAAGACGGTCCTTGACAGTCTCTAATAAAGACGGTAAAGGACCATCTCTATTAGAGACGGTCCTAAACCGTTTCTAATATAGACGGTCATTAACAGTATCTAATAGAGACGGTCTTTGGCAAGGCTATAAGACGGCTAAGGACCGTCTCTAATAGAGACGGTCTTTGACAGTCTTAGATTACAAGTAAAAGATGGCCAATGACCGTCTCTAATTTAGACTGCCAATGACCGTCTCAGATGGCCGCATATAAGACGGTCAACGACCGTCCTAAACGATTCGTGGACGCTGAAATTTTTAAGACAATATTAAGGACGGTTAGGGGCTGTCTATAATGTTAGAGACGGTTTATGACCGTCTCTAAAGCGTCTTTAAACCAAACAATTTTAGAGACGGTCCAGGGCCATCTCAAAATCCGTCCTTTTTTTTCATTTTTCACGTAGTGTGTGGGACCCTCACTAGGCAACACACAAGACAACATGGGCCCCAATCTAAGACACAGGCGTCCCTGCCGGCACCTTCTCCAACTAGAGCAACTTCACGTCCTCCCAAATATATGGGTAGCAAGCTCATTCACGAGAGAAAAGTAGACAGGGAATGTCTAAGGCCATACAATCTGGAACCTCTGCATGCTGCAATCGACTGGTTGCCTGTTCTAGATTTTGGTGGGCCATGCCAACTCGAATGTACACGCAACTTCCTTGCCGTGTAATACTCACCTGTGTCTGATCCTCCATCTTTTGTGGTCTCGTTGGATGGTGATGATGTACTAATCACGCCTACTATAAAGGCTAATATTCTCAATTTGACCATAGCCCCGGAAGGTATCCCTGATATGGACCTTGACGATATGGAAATTCGGTCCATGGTAACTAAGTACCTTTGTCATGATAAAGACATCCCTTGGTATCAAGGGAATGCGTTAAAAGCTAAGTACATGGAACCAAGTTTCGGGTTGTGCATGGTATTTTCGCCACAAATATATATCCCAGAAGTACCAATCGGTCTGATCTCACCGGCTTTATAACCATGCTAGTGTACTCAGTTGCCAAAGGGATAAAGATCTGTCTTCCAACTCTACTTGTCTATCAGTTGGTGAATGTCATTCATACATCCAGGGACCTTCATCTGCCATATCCCTAGATCATCAACATGATATGCAATGTCATTGGCTTCCCAACGACCATTGATCCGGTACACCCTCTTCACGTCCTCAACAAGAACAACATTCGCAAAATGGATTTGAAATTTCATAAGTACCCTAAGGATCCGGAGAAGGATATTCAAGCAAAAGAAGTTGGAGGTGAAAGTGGCGTTCCCATGGAAGAGACTGAAATGGCCAGAGATGCACCTCCTAGACCTGATTCAGCACCATCAACGTCAACACCCGGGTATGCCAAGTGGTTCAAGGTGGATAAGGTTGGTGCAATTCAGAGAGACATTCACTCAGTGCAAGAAAGGCTTACTGTCCTAGAACGGTTGGTCCAAGGCATGTAGTAGATTGTCCAACAACTGGTAGATCTGATGACTTATCGTAAGGACAACACGACGCCATCTCACTCTGCTCTATGATGTTAGTCCTTGAATGCTATCACAACACCTCACTTCTATTTCCGCATACGAACATTAGTATCTTTTTGGATGTTCTACGCTCTCATGAGTGTATGTGATAGCTCCTTCTCTCTAACCTGCATAGTTTTTTTTTGGGTTATATATGCCCCAACTGGGCTGATGCTGATGGTTATTGTTAAGTGCCCATGCATGGGCTTGAAGTTTTTTTTTAAAATAACTGAGAATCCATTACTGTCTGGGGCAGTATGAATGTTTAGATATTTTGTTAAATATGGCTGAATATAATTCTCACTTTTCTTGCCACACTATCATATGTTCTCTCCTGGTTTATCTCCTGCCTGATATGGAATGCATGTTTTTTTCATGATTATCTTATCTGGTTGTGTCAATGCCTTCTTTAACATGCATTCATACTGTCTGAAAATGATGTATGGTTTACACTAATTTTCTCTTTCTACATCTATATCTGATTGGTTCTCCCACGTCTTTAAACTTCAGTCAATATCTGTAGAACTGCTATGCCTTTGCCAATGACTAACAAAAAGGGGGAGAACGTTTCAAACACCCTGAATGTTAAATTGTATATCTACTTAAATGGTGTTGCAGGTGTTAGGGGGAGCAGTTGCACCGAGAACGGGGGAGTTTTAGAGTAAGGGGGAGCAGATATTGGGTTGTGTACATGGGTTCTTTAGAAATTGTATAATTGTGTAAAATGCATGTACACACAATTTAGGATGTGTCTGTCTAGATACTGTCTTAGGGTGTTTTGGGTATTTTATCACATAATTGATAAAGGGGGAGATTAAAAGTACCCTTGCAAGTGCACCGGTTTGTCAATTAGCATGTGTGTTGAGTCAGTTAGACTGCAGAGCCTTACAGGAAGATCAATTCAAGCGTCTTCCTCATCTAGATGTGTGGAAGCTCACCATAGGTAAATCTAAGCCTCATATCCCATGTCCCGAAACACCAAGTGAATAAAACCCTTAAAATAAGATAGACATCATATGATTTTTAAGTGAGAAAACTTCTTTCAAAAATCTAAAAATCTCTAAGTTTTCTTGCTCTGTTGATTATATCGATACACATCTCGATATGATCGACCTACACTGTCGATTTCCTTGAAATACAATAAATAAAATTGAATGAGGACTTAATGTGTCCAGCAACCACATACATATCTGGATGGAATTATCGATGTATCGACACACGTACCGATGTCATCGATATTTGAATCTCGAGCCCATCGAAAGTAGCTCGATAATATCGACAGGTAGATCCGGTGCCCCTATTTTTTCTTAAGAATATCATATATGCTTCGATATATCAAAGTCATCATCGATACCATCGGAGTTCAAATCTCAATGATATCGGTTGGCTCTCGATGATATCAGTCATGGGTGCGAAGTTCTCTAGCAACATTTTTCAAGTGGTTTTCAACTCTGATCGGGGGTCACTCGATATAATCGATATTCTAATATCGATGATATCAGAGTCGGATCGATTGCATCGAGAATGGACAAAACTGTCCAGCAAGCTCACTAATAAAATCTTTGAATTTATCGATGCATCGACATGACTTTCGATATCATCAACATTCAAATTTCGATGATATCAAATATCCCCCGATCATATCTAATGACCTGAAAATTTTCATGCAAGTCTCTCTCATTTTTGAATGTTGAGGACTCGATCCTTTTATCGATAATATTGGAGTTCAAAATCTGATGGCATCGATATGAGTATCGATTCCCTCGACCAGCTAGCAAAAGGTTTTCCAAAAGCGTATGACATTGAGTTTGTGTCATCAAGTGGACCATTAGTACGATCGAGAGTATACACTCGATGTTATCGAACTTGCTCGATGATATCGAACTCTGTCATAAATGTGACCATTTTATATCTGTTGAAACCTTTTGCCTATATAAAGAGTACTTATCTTTAGTTACTGGTAGAGAAAGAAGAGAGTGCTTTTGTGTGTTTAACCTTATATCATATACCCAAATCCCTTTCTCTCACGAGAGTTCATCCTCCAATCCACCCTCATCATTGATATTCAATAGTGGATTAGGGAATGAACTTCCACATTTAAGGATCTTCCAGTTACTACCACAATGACAAATCATTAAGCTGGGATGCCTTGAATGCATAGATGATTGGAATCGCTCTACTTCCTTATAGGAAAACATTTAGAGAGTAGGATTCCATCAAAACCTTAACTTAACCTGTCACCACATATTGGTACATCATTTGTGTTGCGGATCAAGGGAGCTGAAGACTCTTCATCAACAAGGAGAAGATCTTCGCCAACGTGCTAAATGGAATTCATCAACTTATCTGTAAGTATTTAGAGTCTAGAGGACCATTTGATCATTCCTTTATAGGATTGGGTTTAAGGTGTTTCTCACCCTTTGAAGTCCTCTAGGAGGCCTCCGGTGGGTGTGTTGTGTGGACCCTTGCTCTGTGGAGAGCATAAACATCTAGTTAAAGGTGAACCAGTCAAAAACTCAGGTTTGAGGTGAACCGTGTGAAACCTCAGGTTTGAGGTGAACCATGTAGAGACCTCCGTTAGGGTCTTATGGAAGATCCTTAGCCAGTGTACCTAAAAGTGGGTGCGTTGTGTTGACCCTTGCTCGTAAGAGCATAAACAGTTAACCTCGGTGTAGGTTATAAAGGTTGAAGGTGAACCTAATTTAAAACCTTAGGTTTGAGGTGAACCACTATGAAACCTCCTTAATGAAATCCGATACACTCAAGGGTTGAGTTCGGTAACTGACAGTGGTGTTGACAAGTAGTTGAACCACTATAAAAATGACTGTGTTTGCGATTGCTACTATTTTATGTGTGATTTATTTCAATACTTTCACATCTGTATACCTGAGATCACACCTTACACATATACACAGTCATGTCCATCATAAACTAGGTTATATACTGTTATCTCTTGAATAGTTTGTGATTAGATCCTCTACCGGGCTTGGAAACCAGTAGAGTTATTTTTGAGTAATCCTGATAAATGCGTAATTGATAGGATTAGTGTAATACGATTTTTAAATAAATTGTAAAAACTTTAAAAAGTCCTATTCACTCTCCTCTAGGACATATTGGCATATTCCTACTTCATCTAAAGCGGTCTTCACTGCTATTTCAGATCTGTCAACATTAATCTGCACTCAACCCTCACGGGGCCTCTTCCACTCGACAATCATCAAGGTGCATTTAATTTGGAGACCGAGAACAATCATTTAGGTGCATCTAGTTTAGGTTGTTACTTGAATGAATACTTTTACCAAGGAAATGCCTTCCTTTTCACAAGGGGAGGAACCAAGAGAAATAAGAAGAGTTAAAATGGTATATTCAATCCATCACATTTGAAAAGTGGGAGCAAGGTATGCCTTTGAATCTTTATTAAAGAGTAGCAGCGGCTTTGCCAACCAAAGAGAACGAACTAGCTTTGGACTAGGTTTGACATATCAACTTTGCCAACTTGTGTAGACCAAATCATTTTTTAATGCTTTGGACTCACATCATTTTACCTGGACCCAACTTGGCCGAGCCTGTAGGTTTCATGTGTATGTGGGTTTTATCTTACAAATTTATTATTCCATACATCAGTTAGGCAACCCATGCAAGATAGCTTCTTAGCTTTCCATGGACTTGAATTGTCTAAAACACATGTTTTTTGCAGTGTGCAAAACACATAATTAAGCTCCATGGGATCCTCCATGCAAGGATCAAGCTCAAACCTTGGGCCATTAGGGGGCATTTGGATGGTAACCACTAAAATCATATTTGCAAGCCACAGAAGTTTTGGATCAAACTAATATTAATTTATTTCCCCCTTCATCCAATTCTTTGTGATATTTAATAGAATGCAAGGAATGCATAACATATAAGGATGCATGCAATATGACTATCCTATGATAGTCTTGGATGCATTTGTGTGATCCATAGCTTGAGCCATGTGGCCACCTCTCATGATGAAATATCAGGGTAAGGAACTTTTTGATGTTCCCTACATGAATCAATGATAATAGAGTGGATTTGGGATAAGGAAATGTATACCTGTTGGGTATTGACCTCTTAGATAGGAAGTGTATCACTGTCTATATTGAAGAACGCATTGTATTTTTTATTTATTTATTTATTATTTTTTTTGAATTGGAATTCAATTTCATCTATGGGGAAAAGCTAAATAGCCTATACACATTCGGGCTGGACCCCCTTTACAAAAGAGGGAGGGGCCAGCCTATCATAACGACCTTTTTGCAACAGAAAGTAAGAAAAGGTAAATTGGGAAAAGGAATGGGCACTTAGGATTCCCTAATTGAGCCAAGGCCTGCCCTATCCATAACTAACTCCCCTCTCGAAAGGAGAGGAAGATTAGAGGTGGATGTGAAGATCCTATTCGATAGATAGGATTGAAGAACGCACTGCATGCATGTTAAAGGAATAGTTGTAATGCCCCAGATTTCATAACTCGAGTTTTGTGCTCATTTTCCAAAATCTTGAGAGTTAACCTACAAGGATAGCCCACATTTTACAATAATAATTTTTTTTTATTTTTTATAAGTATGAGTGAGCAATCGCAATAGAAGCAAAATAAACCACACATGAAGGAAATGTCCAATATATATCCCAACTTATACAATTGGTTGCCCATAGGGCTTATACAAACCAATTACTCAAACTCAAATGAAATAACTAAATAATAATAATAATAATAATAATAATAGAAACTTTAGAATAAAAAGTCATGGGAATATCCAGTTCTTTGTGCTCCACATTAAAGTTAACCTGTACGTCATTTACATAACCTACGCCAACTGAATACAGTTTGATAGCGTCAATGGCTATCCTAGTGAGGTATACCCTCTAAGATTACCAAGCATTACAATAGTCAAGAATGGAATTCAAATAACTCAGGAGAATACAGTATCTAATGTAATGTTCATAAGTAAAATACAAAAACATACAATTTATGTTTCTCAAGTGACATATAGGATGATACCACATGACATATAGGATGATACCACATGTACATAAGAAAAAAATACAATTTATAAGTACAATCCAAGGAACTATAAAATCTAAGTTATATTTCACAATTCACAAGGATAACACCAACTTCTTATCCACACAAAGTTCAAAGTATAATGTGTAGAGATACAGTCCATGCCTCACAAATATAACTCAAACAGTTATAGCATTCAAACTTCAGTTTAATATATAATATAGGAAGATATAATCCATTTCATAAACAAATTCAGTCACCAACTTAATCTTGATTAATGAATGAATGCATAAATGTAATCAGCCTGGGGATGCACATCCAGCTGAACAATTGAATGGACCTTTCAAACAGTCGGCCCATTTATACAAGATATCGGGTCCTTCAAACAGTCAACTCATTCAAAATGCAAAAAAGGTCGTTCGAACGTACCATGTATGCATGATTAACCCAACCGTTATTAGTCCAATTTATAAACAAAATATCAGAGAAACTCAAAGGTCACTATGGGAGGTGCGCGTAACCCAGCATAGGCCCACAGCTTGGGCATAGTGTCCCATTTCACCATCCCCAGCCCATGAGACTTAAACAAGTAAAATTCTAAGACACTCAAATAACTATAAGTAGCGATGGAAAGATAAGGAATTCAAGACATTTCATTTACAAGAATCTCTATAACTAGTAGCCACTTATAATATAACACGTAGACATTACCATCACAAGTTTATATATATTTTCAACAATGAGTTCTCCCAAAAAGCCACATGGGCATCAAGTCCTTCAATGACACCACCAAATAATACAACCTATAAGCCACAAGAACACAAATTATCCATGAGATGATAAGTCTATAACCACATAACATTTGATTCATTCATGACCGGCCACTAGCTCAAGAAAAGTCTAAATGTACATATCCATTTATATATAGCATTAGAACTCCAATACAATCCCTTAACACAAACAAATGACCAACTAAATCACAATTAACTCCATTTTCTAATTCCAAGCAATTATCGTTTACATCAACATACAAATGTATCAACATTATGCAAATAAAATTGTTTGCTTAACTAAATTAGAGAGTCAATTTCTACACTAAGAAGTATCTTAATTCTACCATGTAGACAATAATTTGAATCTTATTCTATAATTATTTTAAATAATTTGTAGAATTAAATAAAACTAAATCATTCATATAAACTAAACATGAATGATAAGTCAAGCATAAAAGATACGTGAAAGTAAACCAATCTAACCATTGAAATGGAGGAAAGCTTGAAGGGTGAATCCTCACCTTAAGGTGTGACTTTGCTTCTTGCTTAACCTAAGATTGCTACTGAAGTCAAAGCACCTGTTCCTACTAATTTGAGTAGCCTAAATGTGCTCCCGATCTCGAATCTGATTTTACTTGGTAAAAGTCAATCTAACTCTACATAAATCTAATTTGATCTGAATTTGAACTTTTGATAGATGTGAACATAGAATAATTCAAATTTAATAAATCAATTAGACATAGCTCTATATAAAAAATCTAACAAAATTTTTTATAATCAACTTACTTAAAATGCTTGGCTAGATGTGACTCGACACAACCCAATATAACTCAGACTCATTCGAACAAATGACTAGAAAGGTGTTGTAGCAACTCAAGCTTAACTGAACCTAACCTGACTCGCTACAGACCAGCAGATTGACTCAGTGAGTCAACTCGCTGGATGGATCATCTCCTCTTCATTTCCTTTTTCTTTTCTTCTTTTTACTTCCGTTATGGAGTTCCAGCAAGATCTGGACCCGATCAGATAGTGAGTCAGAGATCCGGCTCGATTTGAACTGGTCGACTCAGTGATTCACCCCACTTCCTCTTCATTTCTTTATTTTCTTCCTCCATCATTTTCTTCTTTTCTTCCTTCTTGCTTCCCTCAACCCAGCTATGATCAGATGATTGCTGGACCCAATTGACTCATAGGATCAGCGAGTCATCGATTCCTTCAACTCAGTGAAGACTCGACTCATCCCAATACAGTGACTCGACAACCATGGAGGATGACAGCTCTCTTTCACATTTCTCTCCTTTTTCATTCTTCTTCTCTCAGAAATGTCTAGTAAGGTAGTTGGACTCATCTTAAACCCTAACTCGGTCTTGACTTGAACCTGAGTTTACAACAAATCTCTGACTCAGTTCGTCTCAGATTCTTCCATCTTCCTCACTTTCTAATCTTTTTCTTCTTTCCTGCTCTCATTTCTTCCTTCTTCCTCTTTGGTTTTAGCAAGAGCAGTTCCAACTCGACCAAATCTCACCCCGACTCAAGGCAACTCGGTGCAGCTTGGACAGGAAGAAGAAGCTCAACTCTAATGGCAGATTGCAAACGGAGCTTCATTTCATTAAAACCTCTACATTGGACGGTCTGGATATGTCTATGGAAGCTTGTGGATGCGAGATTTTGAAGCTCTAGATCCATTTAGGTGGTGGTTTTGAAGGGAGAAGGAAACGACGTTTTCTCTTGGCGCCGTAAGAAATGGAGAAGGTATCAATCCTTACGACTAGGGTTTTGAGATTTTCATGAATAAAATATCCTCATCTGGATGGTTTGGATTAATTCGGAGTTGTTTCTAGAAGCCCATGAACGGCCATGATTCATTTTGGGGCAACAACTGTCTAACCGAAAAGATTCTATTATTCCCTTTATTATTTAGGCAAACCCCACTTTGGATGGCTAAGATTGCTCAAAATTAAGTGCTTAGGATTGAAAGAAAACTACGCACGTGTAGCTAGGAGCATTTTTCATTTTCGACAAAATGCCACATGTGTAACTCTACTTATACGAATACCTGTGAAAATAGTCAGGGTTTCGTTGATTTTGTCCCGATTACAAGATAGATGATTCAGATTTCTCGAATAAATGTCAATGGTGGGCCATCACTTGATCGAACGGACGAGTGTCCGTTAGAAGAGTCTTTGGAAGGAATCCTTAAAAAGGAGAGAAATCTCCTTTCTTTTTTTGAAAATATCGGGTTAGCGCCCAATATAACTGAAACTTGGTTCGGTGCATTTTAGTTGTGCACACGAGTGTACATGTGTGGCCTAAAGTGGAGTTCACATGGATTGTTTGTAAAATCCACACCGACCATCAATCTTTAATGGTCTAGACAAGCAATTAACACTATCTTGAGGTAAATTTGAAGTTTAGGTGGGCCACAACAATGAATTTTATTTCATTTGTTGATTTATATACATCCAATGGTTAGATTACTTCTAATCCAAATATCAACGGCTATTAACTCTCGATGATTGAAAATACTGGGTGTTACAATAGTGTTAGAGTATTGTGTTGGAT
Source organism: Magnolia kwangsiensis (assembly GCA_037074715.1). Taxonomy (NCBI): domain Eukaryota; kingdom Viridiplantae; phylum Streptophyta; class Magnoliopsida; order Magnoliales; family Magnoliaceae; genus Magnolia; species Magnolia kwangsiensis. The sequence goes on along the minus strand of CM073572.1, from coordinate 183,745,091 downwards.
ATAGTACGTGGGAAGTACCTACAAATACATGTTGGATTAAAGAAAAAAAATTTTTTAAAAAAATAGATAATATCCCACTTCATGGCCTATTTGAATCACCATAATAGTGGCTATAGAAATTTATTTGATTCAACAATATGCCTATATTCACGAGACACTAATATGAAATTTTCTTCTTCACTAAAATATGTGAAAATTTCCAAAAATAGAAGGCTTGCCTCCTTTCCCAATCTTAGAAGGCTTGCCTCCTTTCCCAATCTTCCACCGCATAAGAATATTTCACCAATGAATTATAAAAAGATTATCTCCCTATATATATATTCTCTTACATGGACAACACACCCCATGAAGGATAATTGAGCCTTTAAAAGAAGGCCACAATGATAATAAATAAGAAAGGAGAGCAAATTAGTGTTTTATTTGGAAATGTCACTATGCTTATGATGGTGTTTAATGAAGTGGAGCAAAAAATCCATCATGCACATTATGGCGCACTTAAATAATGGAACAAAAGATTTTTATGGCAGAAGATCCATTCACTAGATCTCATCTGATTCAGTCTGGCACATGTGCACCATACCATTTAAATGAGCTTGCATGCAAGTGGGCTTGGTGTGGAATGAATCATCGGATGTGACTTTTATTGGGTGACCTTCCCTTAGTGTGTTTTGAACCTAATGGACAGTCCTGATGAATAGTTTGAGCTATCAAGTTTCCAAATACAACCAGGAGCACTGTAATCTTAAGTGCCATAGTATCATTCCTCATTTATGTCACTCAGGTTCAAACTGGGTGGGCCGTGATGCATTTCGAACATCTACCCCATCAGTCAGATGCACCATTCCATCGTGGGTTAGGTCTAAAAAATCAAGTCAATCCCTTACTTTTGTGGGCCACACCACATACAGAAGTGGAGAGGGGTCGTGCACCATTAAAACATTCATAATCATTTTTTGGGTCCACCGAGATGTGGTTTACAAATCCAGCCCATCCATTATGTGTGTCCCACTTGAATGAGGGTTCAGACCAAGTTTCAAATGCATACAAGTTTCGTATGGGCTCCACCAAGTGATTTTATATGTTTTAACGGTCTCTTCACATGATTTTAGATGGTATGGCCCACCTGAGTTCTGTATATGTCTGATTTTTTGGATGTCCCATAATTTAAAGGGGACCTATCAAATTCACGGTGTTGATGGTCGACAAGCATCACAGTGGGGCCCACACAGCTCCACCTCATGGGAGCTTATCGTGAGGTCGAGCGCATAGTACCTTTTCCCATATATAAAAGCAAAGTTGTAGTCTGCATGACCTCGCTGTTCAGCTTTTGTTAATTCAACTGTCCAAGTAATACCAAAGTTTGAAAACTCGAAGAACTCACTTCAAAATTAAATCTGCTTGAGTCAGAATAACTTAGTTTCAAATTCTAAACGCCAGGCTCAATGGATTATTCTAAAAGGGTTGGACTGGGTCCTAATGTGGTGTGTGTATGGCATCTATCATGTCAAGAAGAGTCGCCCAACAATGAAAATTAGATAACCTAAAATCCAGGCCAATCTAGCGCTCTCGCATGTCATCACGTGAATTTGGTTATCACGTGAAAGTTAGATGCCCTAAAAATCAGGCTGATTTAGCCCTTGTGCAGGTCATCACGTGGAGTATTAGTCAATTTTTTTGTTGTGGTGCGTCCCACCAAATATAATTGGAATGCATCCAAACATCATGGAGTCTCACTTGATGCACTGATTTGATGTAATACACACAACACCGAGGCAGGCACCACACGGGGAAAAGTAGTTGAATAGGTAAATAGGCAAGTTGAACAAGTATGTGAATAAATCTGCTACACTCAAATATGTGAATAACTCTTACACTCAGTTGAATAACTTTTCGTTTCTTGTAAAAGAAGCTTTTTAAAAAAATAAAAAATAAAAAATAAAAAAGAAGCTTATTCAATGAGGAATGGTAGAGGAACTGACCCTCTCTTTTTCTAAATATACGATGCCTATATTAGAAGTCTCATGTAAATTGGGATCTGCAAAGTCTATCTAACCTAGAAAGCCATGTGCTGGGGTCAGTGTGATGATTCCATGATATTCAATCTGCCCATCATGTGCTTCGCCTCATGTTCTCCATAGTTTTTAAAATTAGCACAATCCAAAACTCGTGTTGGCCACACCATAAGGAACAGTTTGCTAAGGATGGCCACCATTAAAAACCTTCAGAACTGTCCAACCGGTGCATCCACCATGATATTCATAAAAAACAATAATCACGTTGATCTAATAATCAGATGGGCCACACATAAATTTGGAGGATTTGAATGGTATACATTTTTTTTCATTTTTGTTGTGTGGCTCATATGATGGTTTGACTTGCCTGATATTTCATTTGTATGATGAGATGGTGGAATGCACTTGTTGGACTGGTAGGATGTCATACACATGGGCTCACGGTGCCTCTACTACGACAGTACTTCTTTAATAAAACAAAAGATGAGGTATTTTAGTCATTTCACCCTAGTGTACTTTTATTGTAAATCTCTCACTCCATGAACGGCGTGGCTGACTTGAGTCGAGCTATTTCAAGTTTGGTTCTTTACTCATGGCTTAGTCGTAGATGTTCTATGAGTTTCAACAGTGAAGTCATAAGTTCTAGTGCACATTTTGAGGTGTGTGGTGTGAAGAAGTATGTTAAAATTAATTAATTAATTAATTTGTTTAAAAAAAAAAAAAGAAGAAGAAGAGAGAGAGAGAGAGCTTCTACAAGTTTGAAAATAAAGATTAATATAACATGTGATCCCCAATGGATGTTGTCAAGTGTCATTTTTAGTTGTTGCGACCAGCCATCTGATGGGGTTTTCCTCCTCAGTTCAAGGGAGAGAGTGCAGCAAGTTGAAAATTCGGAGTGTTTCACTGTGTTGCTTGACCGGTCGAGCAGACCACTCGACCGGTCATGGGTGGCACTTTACCAGTCGAGTAGAGCTCAACTCAAAGTCAAGGGGCCATTTGATTATTTTCTCCGAGGCACTCGACCAGTCGAGGGAGGTGCTCGACCGGTCGAGGATTCGGTTCGACCAGTTGAGCTTACGCAGATTCGTTCCACAATTTTGTGGATGAGAGGTCCGAACTTAATATGAAGATCAGGCAGTGTGTGTTTTTGGGGTATAATGATGAAAGTTCGGTTACAGATTGTGGGATCCGACCAAGAGAAAGCTTGTCAAGAGTAGAGATGTGGTTTTCTTTTAAGATCAATATATAGAAGACATTGGTAAGCCAAAGAAGAACCAGCCTAGTTCAAGTGAGCTAGAGGATATGGATCAAATTATTTCTCCCGTGGTGCCTGATGATGGGGGAGTACAGTAAGGTGCAGAGAACGAGGGAGTTCCTACAGAAAATGATCTGGGGCAGCAACCCTCACTTGATCCACCTGTTGAGTTGTAGGTGAGGAGGTCATCTAGGGATAGACAGTCATCCAAGAGGTACTTGGTGCATGAGTACATTATGCTCACTGATGGGGAAGAGCCAAAAGACTATTCTGAGGTCCTAGTCGACGAGCATAAGGAGGAGTGGTTGAAAGCTATGAAAGAGGAAATAGAATCCTTGCATAAGAACCACACCTATGATATAGTGAAACTGCCTAAGGGCAAAAAAGCGCTGAGAAATAAGTGGGTATTAAAAAAGAAGCTTGAGCAGAAGAATTCACAGACGAGGTTCAAGGCTAGACTTGTAGTGAAAGGGTTTGGTCAGAGAAAAGGCATACACTTCGAGGAGATAATCTCACCAGTAGTGAAGATAGCATCCATATGGGTGTTGCTTAGGTTGATGGTTAGCATGGATTTAGAGATAGAGTAGTTAGACATTAAAACTGTCTTCCTCCATGGTGACTTAGAAGAAGAGATCTGCATGTACCAACCAGAGGGGTTCGAATTCAAGGGTAAAGAGCATATGGTGTGTAGGCTGAGGAAGAGCTTGTATGAGCTGAAACAAGCTTCACGGAAATGGTATAAAAAGTTTGACCCGTTTATGTTAAAGCATGGGTATGACAGAATGGAGTTGGACCACTGTGTGTTCAAGTGCAAGTTTTAAGATGGTGATTTCTTAGTTCTACTCTTATATGTTGATGACATGATCATCATGAGAAAAGACATCAAGAAGATCGACAGGCTGAAACAAGAGTTGGGTAAGTCGTTTGTGATGAAAGACTTGGGCCCAGCTAAACAAATCCTAAGAATGGAGATAACCTGTGATAGAAGCAGCAGGAAGCTTTGGCTGTCATAAGAACGGTATATTAAAAAAATTCTAAAGCGGTTTAATATGAATGCAGCAAAGCTGGTCAATACTCTACTAGATGGTCACTTCAGATTGAGAGACAGGCAATGTCCCAAAACGAAGGAAGAGGTGGAAGAGATGTAGAAGATATCATACGCGTCAGCTGTAGAAAATTTGATGTATGTTATGGTGTGTACACGCCCAGACATAGCATATGCAGTTGGTATTATCAGCCCGTATCTTTTCAATCCTAACAAAGAGCATTAGGCAGTAGTGAAATGGATACTGCGGTATCTAAGAGGCTCATCCAGGTTAAGTCTATGCTATGGTGACGAAAAACATGTGTTAGAGGGCTACACAGATACAAATATGGCAGGTGACATAGACTTTAGAAAGTCTACATCGGGGTTCATGTTCACATTTGTAAGGAGAGCAGTTTCTTAGCAGAGCAAGCAACAGTGGGTCATAGCATTATCGACGATGAAAGCCGACTACATTGCACTCACAGAGGCATGTAAAGAGATAATTTGGATGAAGAGGTTCCTACAGGAACTTAGCCTGAAGCAGGAAGAGCACGTGGTCTATTATGATAGTTAGAGTGTTGTAGACTTGAGCTAGAATCCAAGTCAGCATTCCAAGTCGAAGCACATAGAGATTCGGTATCACTGGATCAGGGATACTTTAGAATAGAAAGTGTTACAGCTTAAGAAGGTCCACATGGATGATAATGGGTCAGACACGATGACTAAGGCTTTGCTCAATGGCAAGTTTGAGGTTTGCAGAAACTGGACTTACTTGAAGAAAGTGAATCCCTCATAAGTCGGAAAGGGGGAGATTTGATGGGGTTTTCCTTCTCAGTTCAGGGGAGAGATAGTGCAGCGGGTTGAAAATTCAGAGTATTTCACCACGCTGCTTGACCGATCGAGTAGTCTGCTCGACTGGTCATGGGTGGCGCTTGACCAGTCGAGTGGAGTCGAGTAGGGCTCGACTTAAAGTCCAGCGACCATCTGATTGTTTTCTCCAAGGTGCTCGACCAGTTGAGGGAGGTGCTCAACCAGTTGAGCTTACGCAGATTCATTCCGTGATTTTATGCGGATTGCAAAAATCTGAGTCCTTTAACAATAAGGTACGTAAGGGAGTTTTCTAAACTATAAATAGGGATCCGTAAGACTTTTCTAGGGTATGAAAATGGAATACAAAATGGTTTCATAAAGCTTTGCAAGGGTTTGCTAAAGGATTTAGGGTTATCAAAGGTGAGAGAGTGAGAGAAAAGAGAGAAAGGAAGCTTGTAGAAGAGAGTCGACGTCTCATCACTTACACGTCCTCGTGATCGGTGAGATCTCTCCATTTTTCTTTTATTCTCTTATTGTTTTATCCGCTCCTACATGAGTGAAGAAATTTGTAACGTTCTACTTCATAGTAGATTGTTGATCTGGATGAGGTCCAGTGGTTTTTACCTCTTTGAGGGCTTTCCACGTAAAAATCTCTTGTGTGGTGTGGTTTATACTTTAATTTATTTCATTGCTTTATTATCCCATAATTCTAGTTTGTTTTAGGAGGCTAGATCTTAAGGTTTTGTGCAAGGCCCCCAACACCATCATCCAGTAATTGATCTATATATGCGTACTGATAAACCATCCAAGATGGGTCTATTCAATCAGCGGTTTAAGTAGCAATGGGACTCATGCACAGTAGTCTTGAAACTACAATCTTAGTAACATATGGAAGTTGCCTCAGTCAAATACCGAGTTTTATTAACGATGGGGAATTAATATTTAGAGAAATTTCCAACTGTACGACCGCTATATGGCCCATTCCCGAGACGAAGCCCACCCCATTTTAAGTTCCAATAATACTCCCCGGGTGTACAGACGCCTTGCAAAAGGTCAAAAATGCCCCTACTTTTTCCTTCAAGCGTTGATGCTCCTCAAACTCCCAGTTGTACGAACGGTTCAAAGGAGATCAACGTTACATGGGCCCATCAGTTATGTATTTGTTATATCCACAAAGTTCATCCATATTTTAAGATCATTTCAGAGCATTATCCAAAATATATATATATATATATATATATATATATATATATATATATATATATATATATATATATATATATATATCTAAAGATCAACTGGACCACACCACAAAGAGCAACAGAAAATTGATTTTCACCGTTAAAACTTTTGTAGGGCCCACCATAACATTTATTTTCCATCCAATCTATTCATAAGGTCACAAAGACCTGGATGAATAGGAAAAACAAATTTTGTAATGATCCAAAACTTCTGTGACCCCTGAAAGGGTTTCAACGGTAGACGTTCAAAGCAGAATGGTAATGTCATTTGCTACGGTCAGACCTATGGCTACGGATAATAACCGTAGCCATAGATACCATAATCCGTAGCAATAGGATCCATCTAGGGTGGGCGCGCCGATCTAGCGGCCCCCCGCGCTACTTGTTGGCCTGTCCGGTGCAGCCACGTCCATAAGGTGGTCCTTATGGCTATGGATAATAACCGTAGCTAAAATCTGTAGCAATAGATTCTTTTTTTTTTATCTTTTTTTTGTGATTTTTTTTTAATGGCGAAAACTTTTTCTCCCTTACATTTTTCTCAAATACATAATTATGTAAATATGTATATATAAGTATATAAAAATATTTTTCTATCTCTTAATTCATTTCTTTTTCTATTTATTTAACAAGCATATCACCTAAACTAGAATGAGTTACATAACTTACCATATATGATTTTGGGGTTGGAGAAGCTAATTTAGTGTAAGACCTGTATCTTAGTCCGTACCGTTTCGTAAACTTCCGCGGTCTTATCAGTCGAATTCCAACAACCTTCGATCCTTAACCGATATTCACACACGACCTTGATTCGTATGCCGTCAACCCAAGTCAACTCAACCTAAGACCATTACCATAGCGACCTCCCGTCGTTGCGGTTCCGATGCCGCAACTCGCGCACCGAGGCGATACCCTGGTCAAGAGATGTGGGCCAACGTTCGGTGCGAGAAAAACCCGCGAGTTACGAACCCAAGAGAATCTCTACGATGTGTCACATCAATCCCATTAATCCATCAATCCATCACATGTCAAGTACACATCACTTTCACCCTTTCCCAAGCAAGCCACAAAAGTCCTTCATGCCCATACTTTTCTTACACAAATGCCTCAAAAGTCGAGAATCTCTTACACCTCCCAGGCCTTTTCTTACACAAAAGGCTACAAAAGTCAAGGATTTCTTACACACCCATCTCTCTCCCATCCATCACTCCATTACTCATCACACTCTCTCTCCCTTTACAACTTCTCTCTTTCTCATTTTCAAAAAAAAAAAATCTAAGCAAGAACCCCCCATACGTATGAGCATTCTTCAAGCCTGTCCCTCTCTTTCAAAAAAAAACTCTAAGTGTGGCCCACCTCTCCATCCCAAGATCTTTCATCCTAACCATCCATTTCTCATCTCCTCCATTAGGATTGAAGCTAAGGTGCTAAGGAACCCATAGGAGCAAGAAGATCGGATGGTGGGTGCCTCTATAGGTTAGTTTTCTTATTTTTATGATGGGCCAAGTGAGGCCCACCGATCCATGGTGTGGATCTTACTTGGGACCCTAAGTTGTGGCCGATGGACCACTTTGATCATCATGATCATCCATGATGGGGCCATTCTCCATGGACCCCATCATGATGTTTATTTCATTACATTTAAAGGTCATCTAGACCGTCCATATTGGTGAAAAAATGATCTCCACCTTTGATTTTGATTTTGGTGGTCCCATGTGCTAGAGGATCCATTTGATGTATGATTTGTTTTACAAGGGAGGGCTCATAGTGGCGGAGCCCTCCATCACAAGCGTGTCCCACTCTCTATCTCTCTCTCTCTCTCTCTCTCTCTCTCTCTCTCTCTCTCTCTCTCTCTCTCTCTCTCTCTCTTCTTTACTTTTTCTTTCTTTTGTGATGATGTAGCCTAATGGCCCACTTGGATGGACCCCACTTGAGGTATGTATTTTTTTTTCCATGCCCTCCAACCCCTTTTGGTGGCCAACATCTATAGGTGGGGCCCACCTCAACATGCTTGTTATGGTCCAGGGACACTGGACGTTCCCTAGACGCTGGCTGGAAATAAAAAAGAAAAAGGGGAAAATGAGCCTTTTGGGGGGTGGGCCACTTGTATAGGCCCCACCTTAGGGTAAGCATTCAATCCAAGCCGTCCATCCTCTTACCCATCTCATTTTAGGCGTTGAGCTAAAATGTGAAGCTGATCCGACTTTCAGGCGGGCCATACCTTAGAAAATAGTGATCTCCACCGTTTAAAGTCCCCTAGATTTCTTCTACACGCCGAATCAGGCCCAAGTTTGGACTCTGTTTGTCGGTATCGAGCCAGTGAATACAATGGACGGGGTGGATCCAGTTGATGCGGGCCCCAAATGCCAAAAACCCAAAAAAAAAGGGTTTTTAATTATTTTTAAAAACACCAAAGAGGCAGAGCCTCTGTGTCTCTGACAAGCAGCAACGGCTGCACGTTGCTGCGTGCAGCCGAACGGCGGGCGGGCGGGCGGTTGAGCCAGGGACCACGGCTGCTGCCGTGGGCCCCACCATGATGTATATGTTAATCCATGTCGTTCATGAGGTGGGTCCCCTCGTCAGGTGGGCCCCTTCCAAGTTTCAGCCGGGTCCAAAACTCAGGTGGCCCACACCACACGAAACAGCGGGATTGGACTTTTACCATTGAAAATCATTTTGGGCCCACATAAGTTTTGGATCATGATGAAATTTGGTCCAAGTGACCTTATGAACAGTTTGGATGGAATTTAAATATGATGGTGGGCCCCACATGGACCCACAATGATGTATGTGTCCTATTTCCACCGTCCAACGGACGGTGGAGCCCACGATGACGCTCGTGCTCCCTGCCGTCCATCTGTTTTGACGGTGGGGCCCTCTGTCCCCTAGTAACGGCTGTTCTGTGGGTCCCACCATTATATATATTCATATATTATATCTTATATAGTTTATATTGCATATTTTATAATATGAATATAGTGGTGGGCCCTACGTGGGACCCACCTCTGTTCCACTTTAAATGCTTAAAGAGCTGCAGCAGCAGCTATATATATATATTTTTTTTATATATACATACATGCCCTTAATGTATGAGTTGTTGTTGCAGTTATAATGCATGTATATTGCTATACATATTACATATGTGGGCCCAAGGTCCATATGACCTCTTGAACATAATGGATTGCAAACAAATATTACAGTGGGCCCTAGGCCATGTGTCCCTATGAATAGTTTGGATGGAAATAAATATTTTGTAAGGCCCATAGGTCGGGGCCCATTTGATATATTTAAAGGCCCATGGGATTAAATTAGAACGATGTATCCCAAGGATCATGAGATTAGGCTCATTTGATATTTTGGAGGCCCATCGATTAAGGCCCATTGAGATGTAGTAGGACTTATGGGTTGAGGCCCATTTAGTGTACGTATGAGACCCATTGGTGTGGTCCATTTATGTGGCCCATTTGATGAATAAAAGGCCCATATGATATGGCCTATTTGATGCATTTAAGGCCCAATGGGACGTACCTAAAGTCCATTGCAATTGTGATTCCAATACGGATTATATAACGATGTTTACGGCGATCGTGCCTTGGGAGCAAATGTTGGTTTGACATCCACATTACGAGTATGATGCTGGTTGGATGTCCACATTACGACTCTCCCTTGGGCCCATTGATAGGCAGTACTTATTGTATATAGGTCGTTCAGGCCCATCTGCATTGTAAAGATAGTTCATTTCATTATAACATGTTTAGTATAGTTTCATGACTCATGATCATACGCATCATATGTATGCTTGATATGAGAATTGACTGATCATAGCTTATGCCTTCGGGCAGATTGTTTATGGGCTCCCGGTTAGGCGGTGTTGCCCTACATGAGCGCACGATATGCGCAGAATTTGTTGCATGACTGAATAGCGTGATTCATGCATTTCATATTTGTGTGACATGGTTATTGTACACCCTAGTGACATCGGAGCCGTAGCCTCCACAGGCGTATCATGGTTGGCAGGATTGGATACCAGAAATCTTATTCTACATGAGGTGCTACAGATATCCCTTGGTGAAAGTCCCTAAACCCTTATGGTACCAAGAGGTTGCTTCAACGTCTAAACCGAGTGGGTAGATAAGCGCTGAGTGCCGATTACCAGATGGTTGTGCTCTCCACTATGTCGTGGTCGGTTGGAAGGGGGTGCAGCCTTACCTGCCCGAGTGTAGGGGATAATGTTAGGCTGAGTCTGACCAGCTCGAGGAATGGATCCGCTATTGACGAGTCGAGCTCGATATTGGCAGACGGATAGTGAGGTCTCTTCCACTTACCTTATTGTGCGCGATGAGGCGACGATCTAGTTTAGAGTGTACTAGACCCAGGTGATATCCCAGATTTGAGCTGTATTGATGTGTGGACATAGATGAGGATTTGTATACTTGAGTTGCATTTCACATCGCATGGCCTTGGGATGGCCGATATCATTCATGTCTTGTATCGCATAGCTTTGGTACAGCTAATGGTTTTCATGGATCCATCTGCATATTCTGCATTAATCTGATACTGCATGTTCATATTACTACCTTGCGCACACACTTTCACCACCCTCTAAGCTTTCTATAAGCTTATGCACGACCGTTGCGTGCAGGTGACGTTGGGGCGCAGCAGCGCTGAGGCTGGAGCACTTGCAGATCATTATTGAAGTTTTTGTTCCTTACCATTGTATTTCCCTTTATGCTCATTGTACTTGTAAAGTTTTTTATCATAGTGAAAATATAATGGAGTTCTTGATTATTGTTTGTGGGTTATGCCTTTAGTTATGCTTATTACAAATCAAACTGACATTGAAAATTCTCCTCGTAGCATCCCAGGATCGGAACCTGGCGAATGCGAGCTGGGAGTCGAGAATGGGGTTCTATGGAGGCTGTCGGCGCCGGATTCGACGACCAAAAATTTTGTGAACCCATTTTTCGAGTTTGAGGCGTGACATTTAGCCAACTAACATAGTAATTTTACAAGATTCCACCGGGTCGATGGTTAAAAATACACTTAACGGTCAATTCATTTCACTTCATGGCCATTTTCACGCACTTCGCGGTCAATTCACTTCACTTCATCGTCATTTTCATGCATTTCACAGTCATTCCCAGCAATTCTGTGTTCATTCACAGTCAATTCGATGCACTTCACGGCCATTTCCACACACTTCGTGGTCATTTCACTTCACTTCACTGTCATTTCCATGCATTTCACAGTCATTCCTAGTGATTCCGTGTTCATTCACGGTCAATACGACACACTTCATGGTCAATTCACTTCACGACCATTTCCACGCACTTCGCGGTCAATTCACTTCACTTCACCGTCATTTTCATGCATTTCACGATCATTCCTAGCGATTCTGTGTTCATTCACTGTCAATTCGACACGCTTCACGGTCAATTCACTTCACTTCACCGCCATTTCCACGCACTTTGCGGTCATTTCACTTCACTTCACCATCATTTCCATGCATTTCATGGTCATTCCTAGCATTCCGTGTTCATTCACGGTCAATTCGATGCACTTCACGGTCAATTCACTTCACTTCACGGCCATTTTCATGCACTTCGCAGTCAATTCACTTCACTTCACCGTCATTTCCATGCATTTCACGGTCATTCCTAGCGATTCCGTGTTCATTCACGGTCAATTCGACGCACTTCATGGTCAATTCACTTCACTTCATGGCTATTTTCATGCACTTTGTGGTCATTTCACTTCACTTCACCGTCATTTCCATGCATTTCACGGTCATTCCTAGCAATTCTGTGTTCATTCACGGTCAATTCGATGCACTTCACGGTCAACTCACTTCACTTCACGGCCATTTCCACGCACTTCATGGTCATTTCACTTCACTTCACCGTCATTTCCATGCATTTCACGGTCATTCCTAATGATTACGTGTTCATTCAAGGTCAATTCGACGCACTTCACAGTCAATTCACTTCACTTCATGACCATTTCCATGCACTTCACGATCATTTCACTTCACTTCACCGTCATTTCCATACATTTCATGGTCATTCCTAGCGATTCCGTGTTCATTCACGGTCAATTCGACGCACTTCATGGTCAATTCACTTCACTTCATGGCCATTTCCACGCACTTCGCGGTGATTTCACTTCACTTCACTGTCATTTCCATGTATTTCACGGTCATTCCTAGCGATTTCGTGTTCATTCACGGTCAATTCGACGCACTTCACGGTCAATTCACTTCACTTCACGGCCATTTCCACGCACTTCACGGTCAATTCACTTCACTTCACCGTCATTTTCATGCATTTCACGGTCATTCCTAGTGATTCCATGTTCATTCACGGTCAATTCGACACACTTCACTGTCAATTCACTTCACTTTACTGCCATTTCCATGCACTTCGCGGTCATTTCACCTCACTTCACCGTCATTTCCATGCATTTCACGGTCATTCCTAGCGATTCCGTGTTCATTCACTTTCAATTCGACGCACTTCATAGTCAATTCACTTCACTTCACGGACATTTCCATGCACTTCGCGGTCAATTCACTTCACTTCACCGTCATTTCCATGCATTTCACGGTCATTCCTAGCGATTCCGTGTTCATTCACAGTCAATTCGACACACTTAATGGTCAATTCACTTCACTTCACGGCCATTTCCATGCACTTCGCGATCATTTTACTTCACTTCACCGTCATTTTCATGCATTTCATGGTCATTCCTAGCGATTCCGTGTTCATTCACAGTCAATTTGACACACTTAATGGTCAATTCACTTCACTTCATGGCCATTTCCATGCACTTCGCGGTCATTTCACTTCACTTCACCATCATTTCCATGCATTTCACGGTCATTCCTAGTGATTCCATGTTCATTCACAGTCAATTCGACGCACTTCACAGTCAATTCACTTCACTTCACGGCCATTTCCACGCACTTCGTGGTCATTTCACTTCACTTCACCGTCATTTCCATGCATTTCACGGTCATTCCTAATGATTTTGTGTTCATTCACGGTTAATTCGACGCACTTCATGGTCAATTCACTTCACTTCATGGCCATTTCCATGCACTTCGTCGTCATTTCACTTCACTTCACCGTCATTTCCATGTATTTCACGGTCATTCCTAGCGATTCCGTGTTCATTCACGGTCATTTCGACGCACTTCATGGTCAATTCACTTCACTTCACGGCCATTTCCACGCACTTCACGGTCAATTCACTTCACTTCACCATCATTTTCATGCATTTCACAGTCATTCCTAGTGATTCCGTATTCATTCACGGTCAATTCGACACACTTCACTGTCAATTCACTTCACTTTACTTCCATTTCTACGCACTTCGCGGTCATTTCACTTCACTTCACCGTCATTTTCATGCATTTCATGGTCATTTCTAGCGATTCTGTGTTCATTCACTTTCAATTCGACGCACTTCACAGTCAATTCACTTCACTTCACGGCCATTTCCATGCACTTCGCGGTCATTTCACTTCACTTCACCGTCATTTCCATGCATTTCACGATCATTCCTAGCGATTTCGTGTTCATTCACGGTCAATTCGACGCCCTTCATGGTCAATTCACTTCACTTCACGGCCATTTCCACGCACTTCGCGGTCAATTCACTTCACTTCACCTCATTTCCATATATTTCACGATCATTCCTAGCAATTTCATGTTCATTCACGGTCAATTCGACACACTTCACGGTCAATTCACTTCACTTCACAGCCATTTCCACGCACTTCGTGGTCATTTCACTTCACTTCACCGTCATTTCCAATGCATTTCACAGTCATTCTCGACGATTCCGTGTTCATTCACGATCAATTTAACGCACTTCGCGGTTAATTCACTTCACTTCACGGCCATTTCCAAGCACTTCGCAGTCAATTTACTTAACTTCACCATCATTTCTATGCATTTCACAATCATTCCCTGCGATTTCGTGTTCATTCATGGTCAATTTGACGCACTTCATGGTCAATTCACTTCACTTCACGGCCATTTCCACGCACTTCGTGGTCATTTCACTTCACTTCACCGTCATTTCCATGCATTTCATGGTCATTCCTAGCAATTCCATGTTAATTTCATGGTTTAGGTTTTGGGATTTGAGAATGGGTTAGGGTTTAGGTTATAGGTTTTGGTTTTGAGAATGGGTTAGGGTTTAGGCTATAGGTTTTAGTTTTAGTTTAGGTTCTAGGTTTTGGTTTAGGTTATAGGTTTTAGGATTTGAGAATGGGTTCGGGTTTAGGTTATAGGTTTTGGTTTTGAGAATGGGTTCGGGTTTAGGATATAGGTTTTAGTTTTAGTTTAGGTTATAGGTTTTGGGATTTGAGAATGGGTTCGGGTTTAGGCTATAGGTTTTGGTTTTGAGAATGGGTTCGGGTTTAGGCTATAGGTTTTGGTTTTATTTTAGGTTATAGGTTTTGGGATTTGAGAATGGGTTTAGGTTTAGGTTATAGGATTTGGTTTTGAGAATGGGTTCGGGTTTAAGCTATAGGTTTTGGTTTTAGTTTAGGTTATAGGTTTTGGTTTAGGTTATAGGTTTTGGAATTTGTTAATGGGTTCGGGTTTAGGTTACAAGTTTTGGTTTTGAGAATGGCTTCGGGTTTAGGCTATAGGTTTTGATTTTGGTTTAGGTTATAGGTTATAGGTTTAGGTTAAGGTTTTGGTTTGGGTTTAGGTTATAGGTTTTGAGATTTGAGAATGGGTTCGGGTTTAGGTTATAGGTTTTGGTTTTGGTTTAGGTTAAGGTTTAAGTTTAGGTTATAGGTTTTGGTTTAGGTTATAGGTTATAGGTTTAGGTTAAGGTTTTGGTTTAGGTTTAGGTTATAGGTTTTGAGATTTGAGAATGGGTTCGGGTTTAGGTTATAGGTTTTGGTTATAAGCTATAGGTTTAGGTTAAGGTTTTGGTTTCGGTTTAGGTTATAGGTTTTGAGATTTGAGAATGGGATCGGGTTAGGTTATAGGTTTTGGTTTTGGTTTAGGTTATAGGTTTTGGTTTAGGTTAGAGGTTTTGGGATTTGAGAATGGGTTCGGGTTTAGGTTATAGGTTTTGGTTTTGGTTTAGGTTATAGGTTTTGGGATTTGATAATGGGTTCGGGTTTAGGTTATAGGTTTTGGTTTTAGTTTTGGTTTAGGTTATACCTTTTTTGATTTAAGAATGGGTTATGATTTAGGTTTAGGAAATCGGGTTCAGGTTCGGGATTGGGTTTAAGTTTGGGTTTTCAAGTTTAGGTTTAGGTTTGGGTTTTAAGTTTGGGTTTAAGATTGGGCCCCACAGTTATGTATTTATTATATCCACAACGTTCATCCATATTTCGAGATCATTTCGGAGCATTATCCAAAAAAAAAAAAAAATCATATCCAAAGATCAACTAGACCACACCACAAAGAGCAGCAGAAAATTGATTTTCACCATTGAAACTTTTGTATGGCCCACCATAACATTTATTTTCCATCCAATCTATTCATAAGGTCACAAAGACCTAGATGAAGTGGTTTATTCTCCACTGCCTTTTAAAGTGTGGTCCACTTGATAGTTAGATCTGTCTTATTTTTCGTCTCATGCCTTAATATGAGCAGGCCAAATAGATGCACGGTTTGGATATAACATAGACCTCATGATGGGACCAAAAAAAAAAAAAAGATTCGACATTAAAAAAATAAAATAGATTTTTATTTTATTGGATACAAAGTGATTTGCTACGGATTATAACCGTATCTATATCCAGAAAAATCCGTAGCCAAAGGTGCCTATCCGAGGTGGGCGCGCCGAACTGGCTCGCCCGCCCCACTCGCTGACATATCCGGCGGGGGCGCATCGATCTGGCGTGGCCACGCCCACCTGGCGACTCCTATAGCTACGGATTATAACCGTAGCCATAACTGTAGTCTATGCCCTTCTATAAATTTTTATTTTTTTTTATTTTTTTTTTTACATGGAGAATTTCATTCTACTTACAATTTTCTCTAATACATATTTATATAAATATGTATATATAAGCATATAAAAAAAAATCTCTCTTTTTTTTTCATTTCTTTCTTTTTTCATTTAATAAGAATATCTTCTAAACCAAAATTAGTTACTTGACATACCCTATATGATTTTGGGGTAGGAGAAGCTACTTTAGCCAACCAACCTGGTTATTTTTCAAGATTCAATCAGGTCGATGCTCGAAAATCCATTTCATTCACTTCATGGTCAATTTCAATCAGTTCGCGATCAATTTCGCTCATTTCATTTACTTCACGATCAATTCCATGCATTTCACGGTCAATCAGACGATTCTGTTTTGATTCACGGTCATTTCCATGCATTTCACGGTCAATTCCCTTCACTTTATGGTCATTTCCATGCATTTCACGGCCAATTCACTTCACTTCACGGTCATTTTCATGCATTTCACAGTCAATCCCAGCGATTCCATTTTGATTCACGGTCATTTCCATGCATTTCACGGTCAATTTCCTTCACTTCACGGTAATTTTCATGCATTTCATAGTCATTTCGCTTCACTTCACGGTCATTTCCATGCATTTCATAGTCATTCCCGCCTATTCCGTGTTGATTCACGGTCATTTCGATGCATTTCATAGTGAAGTGTAGCAATTGGACCGTAAAATGCGCAGAAATGACCGTGAAATGAAGAGGCATAACCGTGAAATGCGCCGAAATGACCGTGAATCAACACGGAATAGGCGGGAATGACCGTGAAATACATGAAAATGACCGTGAAGTGAAGCGAATTAACCATGAAATGCATGCAAAACCTTAACCTAAACCTAAACCAAAACCTTAACCTAAACCTATAACCTATAACCTAAACCAAAACCAAAACCTATAAACTAAACCTGAACCCATTCTCAAATCCCAAAACCTATAGCCTAAACCCGAACTCATTCTCAAATCCAAAAACCTATAACCTAAACCTAAACCATTAACCTATAACCTAAACCAAAACTAAAACCTATAACCTAAACCCGAACCCATTATCAAATCCCAAAACTTATAACCTAAACCGAAACCAAAACCTATAACCTAAACCCGAACCCATTATCAAATCCCAAAACCTATAACCTAAACCGAAACTAAAACCTATAACCTAAACCTGAACCCATTCTCAAATCCCAAAACTCAAACCCAAACCTAAACCTAAACGTAAAACCTAAAACCTAAACCTAAGCCTATAACCTAAACTCAAATCCCTAAACCTAAACCTAATCCTATAACCTAAACTCAAATCCCTAAATCTTAACATATAACCTAATTTAAACTTATACTTATAACCTAAAACTATTCTCAAATCTCAAAACCTATAACTTAAACCTAACCTTTTCCTAAACCTATAACCTAAACTCAATTCCCTATACCTAAACCTTAGCCTAAACCTTAGCCTAAACCTAAACTCAAATCCCTAAACCTTAACCTATAACCTAACTTAAACCTATACTTATAACCTAAACCCGAACCCATTCTCAAATCCTAAAAGCTATAACCTAAACCAAAACCTATAACCTAAACCAAAATCAAAACCTATAGACTAAACCCGAACCCATTCTCAAATCCCAAAACCTATAACCTAAACTAAAACCAAAACCTATAGCCTAAACCCGAACCCATTGTCAAATCCAAAAACCTATAACCTAAACCTAAACTTTAACCTAAACCACTAACCTATAACTTAAACCAAAACCAAAACTTATAACCTAAACCCAAACCCATTCTCAAATCCCAAAACCTAAACATAAACCTATAACCTATAACCTAAACTAAAACCTATAACCTTTGGGATTTGAGAATAGGTTTAGGTCATAGGTTATAGGTTATAGGTTAAGGTTAGGGTGTAGGTTAAGGTCATTTGCTATAGGTTATAGGTTTACGTTAAAGTTTAGGTTTAGGTTTAAGTTATAGGTTTTGGGATTTGACAATAGGTTTAGGTTAGGGTGTAGGTTAAGGTTTAGGGAAATGACCGTGAATCAACACGAAATTGCTAGGAATGACCATGAAATGCATGGAAATGACCATGAAGTGAAACGATTGGACCGCAAAATGCGTAGAAATGACCGTGAAATGCATGCAAATGACCGTGAAGTGAAGGAGTTTGACCGTGAAATGCCTCGAAATGACCGTGAATCAACACGAAAATGTTTGGAATGACCGTGAAATGCATGGAAGTGATCATGAATTGAAGCGAAATGACCGTGAAAAGCATGCAAATAACCGTGAAGTGAAGGAGTTTGACCGTGAAATGCTTCGAAATGACCATGAATCAACACGAAATTGTTACGGACGACCGTGAAATGCATGGAAGTGATCATGAATTGAAGCGAAATGACCGTGAAATGCATGTAAATGACCATGAAGTGAAGGAGTTTGACCGTGAAATGCCTCGAAATGACTATGAATCAACACGATTTGTGTCAAACAACCGTGAAATGCATAGAAGTGATCATGAATTGAAGCGAAATGATCGTGAAATGCATACAAATGACCGTGAAGTGAAGGAGTTTGATTATGAAATGCCTCGAAATGACCATGAATCAACACAGAATTGTTTCGGATGACCGTGAAATGCATGGAAGTGATCATGAAGTGAAGCGAAATGACCGTGAAATGCATGCAAATGACCGTGAAGTCAAGGAGTTTGACCGTGAAATGCCTCAAAATGACCGTGAATCTATACGGAATTGTTTCGGATGACCGTGAAATGCATGGAAGTGATGATGAATTGAAGCAAAATGACCATGAAATGCATGCAAATGACCATGAAGTGAAGGAGTTTGACTGTGAAATGCCTCGAAATGACCGTGAATCAACACGGAATTGTTTTGGATGACCGTGAAATGCATAGAAGTGATCATGAATTGAAGCGAAATGACCGTGAAATGCATGCAAATGACCGTGAAGTGAAGGAGTTTGACCGTGAAATGCCTCAAAATGACCATGAATTAACACAGACTTGTTTCGGATGACCGTGAAATGCATGGAAGTGATCATGAATTGAAGCAAAATGACCATGAAATGCATGCAAATGATCGTGAAGTGAAGGAGTTTGACCGTGAAATGCCTCAAAATGACCGTGAATCAACACGGAATTGTTTCGGATGATTGTGAAATCCATGGAAGTGATCATGAATTGAAGCGAAATGATTGTGAAATGCATGCAAATGACCGTAAAGTGAAGGAGTTTGACCGTGAAATGCCTCGAAATGACCGTGAATCAACACGAAATTATTTTGGATGACCGTGAAATGCATAAAAGTGATCATGAATTGAAGTGAATTGACCGTGAAATGCATGTAAATGATCGTGAAGTGAAGGAGTTTGACCGTGAAATGCCTCGAAATGACCATGAATCAACACGGAAATGTTTCGGATGACCATAAAATGCATGGAAGTGATCATGAATTGAAGCGAAATGACCGTGAAATGCATGCGAATGACCGTGAAGTGAAGGAGTTTGACTGTGAAATGCCTCGAAATGACCGTGAATCAACACGAAATTGTTTCGGAAGACCGTGAAATGCATAGAAGTGATCATGAATTGAAGCGAATTGACCGTGAAATGCATGCAAATGACCTTGAAGTGAAGGAGTTTGACCGTGAAATGCCTAAAAATGACCGTGAATTAACACGGAATTGTTTCGGATGATCGTGAAATGCGTGGAAGTGATCATGAATTGAAGCGAAATGACCGTGAAATGCATGCAAATGATCGTGAAGTGAAGGAGTTAGACCGTGAAATGCCTCAAAATGACCGTGAATCAAAATGAAAATATTTCGGATGACCATGAAATGCATGGAAGTGATCATGAATTGAAGCGAAATGACCATGAAATGCATGCAAATGAATGTGAAGTGAAGGAGTTTGACCGTGAAATGCCTCAAAATGACCGTAAATCAACACGAAAATGTTTCGGATGACCATGAAATGCATGGAAGTGATCATGAATTGAAGCGAAATGATCGTGAAATGCATGCAAATGAAATGAACGAAATTGAACGCTAAGTGAATGAAATGGATTTTCGATCATCGAGTTGATGAAAAATAACCAGATTGGTTGGTTAAAGTAGCTTCTCCTACCCCAAAATCATATAGGTTACATCAAGTAACTAATTTTAGTTTAGAAGATATTCTTGTTAAATGAATAAAGAAAGAAATGAAAAAAAAGAAAAAAAAAAAATTATATGCTTATATATACATATTTATATAAATATGTGTTAGAGAAAATTATAAGTAGAATAAAGTTCTCCATATACAAAAAAAAAAAAAAAAAAAAAAAAAAAAAAAAAAAACACAAAAAAATAAAGAATCTATTGCTATGAATTTTAACTATGGTTAGCGTGGCCCCGCCGGACAGGCCAGCAAGTGAGGCGGCGGGCCACTTGTTCGGCGCGTCCACCCCAGATGGAACCTATTACTACGGATTATGATATCTATGGCTATGGTTATAATTCGTAGTCATAGATATGAGCGTAGCAAATGACATTGTTATCCTACTTTGAACGTCTATCGTTGAAACCCTTTAAGGGGTCACGGAAGTTTTGGATCATTATGAAATTTATTTTTCCTATTCATTCAGGTCTTTGTAACGTCATGAATAGATTGGATGGAAAATAAATGTTATGGTGGGCCCTACAAAAGTTTCAACGGTGAAAATCAATTTTCTGCTACTCTTTGTGGTGTGGTCCAGTTAATCTTTGGATATTATTTTTTTTTTTTTTGGAATAATGCTCCGAAATGATCTCGAAACATGGATGAACGTTGTGGATATAATAAATACATAACTGTGGGGCCCATGTAACGTTGATCTCTTTTGAACCGTTCGTATAACTTGGAGTTCGATGAGCGTTTTCGACTGATCTGCTTGAAGGAAAAAGCAGGGGCATTTTCAACCTTTGGAAAGGCGTCCGTGCACCTGGGGAGTATTCTTGGAAAGTAAATTGGGGTGGGCTTCCTCTCGGGAATGAGCCATATGCTGGTCGTACAGTTGGAAATTTTTCTAATATTTACACCCAATCAGTTGGGTAGACGCACCTATTCCGTGCATTTATGCATACAACACTGTAGAAGTTGCACTATCTAGTCATACAATATTGTCCACGATAAACACACCTAGCCTTAAAAGTCAAGACAATCCACTTACCAAAATGCACCGCACCAGTACATTGATTGGTGACTGTGGCCACAGTTTCCAACCATCGAATTCTCTCATACATATGGTGGCCCACAGCTTGCTGAGTTACCACTTGATTTTTGGACTAAGGCATGTTCATATGATGCCCCACCTAATGAGTGGTACAGATCATGGCACGTGTACTGCAAACAGCCTCCCGTACATACACTTCCGTAAATTGCAGTCGCATTTCTCACCCCTACTTTTATAAATACGGGCATGATACTCTCGTATTCACTGCATCGAGACATCGGAAAATGGGTACAAAGGCCTTTCTTGTTTTATACATGCTATTTATGTCCCTTCTTTCCATCCCTTCCAAGATAGCTGCCGGGGAAATGAGTAAGAATTCTTTCCATCCCTTCCCAGTAGTATGGTCTACATGCTCTACTTTTAGCTGCAATCAATGGTCAAGATCATCCAACCGTTGTGAGTTTTGAGGATGTAGCCCATATGTGGCAAGGCCAAAAGGCAATTGTATATTTGTACTTCATGTGTGCAGGTACATGCCCAGATTCTATTCACTAGTTCAGGTGTTTTTTTTAACATACACAGAACAGGTACCTGAACCCATGACCTTTGTTGAAACTCTTGCGAGCCAACCACCGAGCCATGAACAAGGTCCCATCCAGTCGTTGATCATGATTTTTTTTATTTTTTTTATCAGGAAACGTATTTCCAGTGATAATATAAACAGAGGATTTACAGCCTAACTCCCCAGAGTGCATAAAAAAAAAAGACCAAACTAGCAACAAACATGAACTAAATCTCTCAAAATAAAACCCCATGGCACCTGGATCCTCCCCAAGAGAGACCCAGACCTAAGAAGGAAAAAACTATTCTATTGACATTCGCCAGGGAGGAATAAATAAAAAATAAAAAGACCCAAAAGAAGCCTATCTTAAGGCCCACGGGGCAGGAAAGGACGAAAAGACTACCTAAAAGTAGTTGATCATAATTGTTTTAGAGAAAAAACTGTGGAAAATAATGCCATTCTCTATGATGTTGAAGCTCATTTGTGTATACAACCCTGCTCATGTACACATACACGGCATTACACGTGCCAACATGACTGATGGATGAAGTATTAGAGCTTTCTATGAGATTAGACCATGTTCTCCAAGACTCTTTTCCAATTCTTAGTCCAGAGAGACTGAAGGTCCAAATGCTATTTTTCTAGCCATCCATTTGTTTTGGGTCGTATGATCTATACCGCGTAGCACACATGATGGAAAGTTCACATCTCTTGCACATGTGCCATGTGATTGTATGTAGATGAGCACGGTTGTAACTTGTAAATGCATGCGGGCCGGGCTTAGCCACATCCCGCATAAGTATCTTCAAATTGTCATTATTACTATGCTAATATCCTTGTATTGAAAAAACAAATTCCAATTTTCCATTGTTTAATATTATCATTTTCTTTAATTTATTTTGGTTTTTGTTTTCTTCCCGTTAGGGCTATCAATTGTCTGAGATAAGGCCAGGAAAAATCAAATTTTTAAATAGACACGTGCCAAGCTAGGCCCGGGCAGTTGACAGCTGTACCTGTCATCTTTCCTAAGCGCATGCCAAGCCTCGAATTTTGGGTTTTGTCACTTGCCAGATTATCTAGATGGAAGCATTTCTTTGGAAACATCTTGCACAAAGAACCATATTTTTTCACATAAAACATCACCGAGGGTTTTTTTTTTTTTTTTTTTTTCATGGTTTTTTTTAGCAACCGCAGAAGCATGGTTTTTTTTTTTTGTTCACACACACCATAGGTACTCGAACCCATGAACTCAGTCTTGAAACACACTCTATCTAGCATCGAACCATGGGTTGGAACATAAGGGATTATTTGGCCAGGGGGATTTGGGGCATGGATTTGTACTACTCACGTAGTTGATCAATGTCTTCTTCTTTCTTCTCGTGTTGGAAATTTTCTAAATCTGTAAATTTTTCAAATCCATGCCTCTATATTAATTTAGGGTAAATCCATATTTTGAAAGTTCTAAAAAAATTTATTTTTTAAAAAAAGAAAAGTTATGTGAAAATCTTACACGCACTAGCTGTAGATGCTGGAGTGTCAGGCTCACCATAGTGAAAATACGGCATCCAACTGATTTATTTAATATGGTTGTCCTATAATGAAAATGGGATGCCCTGGAAATCATATGAATCCAACCATCAAGCCGGGCATCCGGTGACTTCAAGGTTTGTGAGAGATTTTTCATTGTTTTCTATGTTGTGGCCCACATGATTATATAGGATTAGCATGACTTTTGGGCCACCTTATTTTCAGAATAGGGCAACTGGTTTGATGGATTAGACGCCATACATAAACAATGGTTGGCCCCACATGCATCTAGTTGTAGCATTTGTAACAAATTGCATGTGAGACCATTTACTAAAAGGTTTTTCCTTGCATTAATTGCTCTCCAAAATCCTTGGATTTATGATTTGAGATCAGATATTCTGTTGCTAGGGCCCTCCAGGTTGGGGCTTCTAGTAATTAGACTATCTAGGGTGAGGCCCGGCCATCTGTCTCTACGCCCAACTGGTTGGGATGGCCCTGCTGGGCTGGGCTGGGCATACTCAAAATTTTATTTTTACTTGGCCTAGGACTGGCCTATCAGCAGTAGTACAACCTAGTCTTTTCAATAACGATAATGATTTATTTTTTTTTAACCTCTCTGGTTGCAGGAGAACACTATCCATTCGATCCTGACCCACCCTTCTATAGACATAGACTGTGTCCTTATAGATGCGAACCCAGCCGCGGATGCAGAAGAAATCCTTGCATAAAGGTGGTTTCACCACCGCCACCTGAGAAATCACCTCCGCCCCCTGAGAAAACTTGCACACCACCGCCCGTATGATGCCACGGATAACATATGGTTAGTTTGCATGTAATCAGATGCTAATAATGGTAATAATAATAAGTTGATTACATGCAGAGATGAAGGTTGTGAATATAAAGGCTTAAGTTCTCTATGGTTTCGGCCCATCCAGTGGACCTAAAATAACAAGTTGTTGTTACTGTTGTAATATTTGTATGGGAATAAAGTTACATGGTTTTGTTTTTGGAGTTTGGGGAGCCTACCAGTACGTGTGTGGCAATGTTTCTCCCCAACCTTAATCCAACGCTAAATTGCGCCGCACCACATAAACAGCATGGAGCAAGGGATAGGGGATGCACATCATAGAAACTTCCGGATTGTGATATGTACATCCCATCCAATCCAGTCATCCCATGAGACCCATCAGGAGGGGAAAAAAAAAAGTTATCGTATGTATTACATAATTTATGTGGGCCACACCACGTCAATTAAGGTTTTTTTAAGGTGTGATTTTACAATTTTTTCCATGGGGTGGCGAACCTGAGTTTCCAATGGGCCTGTTTTTTTGGCAGTGTAGTGAGCCTGAGTACCAAGTAGGGTTGGTAATATATTAGGTTCATGATTAGAGCTGTACACGAGTAGAGTTAATTAGCTCAGTCAGCTCGCTCAACTTGCCTCAGAGAAGTTCGACTTACCTCAGCTCGAAATTGGATTCAGAGTGAGTCAAGCTGAATTTTGGAGCTCAAAAAAATTTTGAGCCAAGTTTAAGCTTGCCCAAGCTCGACTCGACTCAGATTGAACATTTTTCTTTTTCAAAAAGATTTTATCTCATTTGGCAAGTATGCTATACAGCCAAGCAGGAGTAACAAACGGAGACCCCGCAGTAGTATAAAAAACTGCGGGATCTAAATGAGAAACAAACAAGAATACAAGACTCCTATACAAAGCCTACCGACCCTCCTTGGACACCCTAATGGAGCCCAACCCCACTCTGTCGAGGAAGACCAACCCATGGATGTGGGTTGGGAGATCTCTAACATTCTTAAAAAGGTGAGGGGACTGCAACTCGCTGCCCATACGAGCCAAACCGTCAACCGGACCGCTCCCATCTCGCTTGATGAGGTGGAAAGAGATAGAAATACCAACCGAGAGCTTATGAATCCAACTCATCCAAGGCTTCCACTTCGAAGTCACGAGAGAGTTCCCCAAGAGCATATCAATGACAAATTTTGAATTCGATTCAATCACAAGCCGAGACATCTCTTTCTGCAGCGCCAACAAGAGCCCATCATGCATCGTTCTCAACTCCATCGTATTGTTGGCACCAAGCCCGTACCCCGCCACAAAAGCAAACAAAAGATCGCCCCTGGAGTCACGCACTATACCACCACCCCCAAACTTCCCTAGGTTGCCCCTAGCCGAGACGTTCGTATTGATTTTAAACCAGTTGTGGGCGGGTTTGATTTTAAACTAGTTGTGGACGGGTTTGATCGAACCTTAATTCAACTCAACTCGGATCGAATCGGTTTAGTAACTCGATTATTTTGATATTGATGATGCTCACCGAATGTTTAATGAAATGACTCAACGAAAATTTGTTTCAGGTGCATACATTCTCCGCAGGATTGGCTAGTGATGAGGAATGAATGGATACGAAACAAATCATTACAAATATATATATATATTACATTATAAGGCTGCCTTCATATCTTGATTTTGATGTTACTTGTCGAGTGTTTGATGAAATACTAATAAAATATTATTACTATTTTATATTCTATAAGAAATTAAATATTTATATTATTATTTTTTTCTGAAGAAGTAGATCTTTCTATTCATTCACAAAAGAACCTAGTTACATTCGGGCATGCCCAGAAAAATGAACTGGGCAAACCTATCCCAATCCGGGCCAGAGCATCGGCCGGGAAGTTGTCCTCCCTGAAAATGTGAGCAATGCGTGTTTGCCCCGGCATCCTAAAATTTTTTATCCTCCTGAGCCAATAGGTCCACTTCCATCCCGGACATGAGTTGCCGTTCATAATGTCAGCTGTAAGCTGCAAGTCGGATTCAATCTCCACCTTATAGAAGCCCCGTTGAAGATAAAGGGATAGGCCGTCGAGAATGGTGCGAATCTCAGCGGACGTGTTTGTACCTCGCCCATACGCAGCAGAGAAGACAAAAATAAAGTCTCCTTGATCGCCTCTGTAAATCCCCCCACCGCCTGAGAGGCCTGGGTTACCCCTACATGAACTGTCGACATTAATCTTGACCCACTCACAGCGAGGCTTGAGCCAACGCACAACATTCGTCTGAGAATGCAACTGAGAAGTAGAGACCGACCCTGAATTCCTGCGCATGGCTGACGAGATCGACTCCTGCGCCGACCTGACTCCACTTCGGTCTGAAATATACCTCAGCCACCAATCAACCTTAGCAAACAGGGCAGGAATGGAAGCCATTTTGCTGTCAAATTCCTCGCAGCATTGCGAGCTTTCCACACCACCCAGCAGATTAAGAAAGGGGCCACTCTCTGCAATCTAATCATTTCGTACCTGAAGCAGAGTATGCGCTCTTCCACTGCGCAATCCGTGTGCTGAAGGAATGAGCGAGCATGATTTGGATGTAGAAGATGTCACCCACGTGACGCCAGAGGGCCTGCGCAATGCGACTACGAAGAAATAGATGAGAGACGGTCTCGACAGATTTGTGGTCCCAATCCTCGAACCCGCACCAAACGCAAGCAGAAGCTAACTGCATGCCCCGGGACTGTACCGCGCCATCAACTCGGACTGCATCCTGTAGGATCTTCCATGCTAGCATTGAGATCTTAGGCGGCAGCACACCGTTCCACAAATATCTGGACCAATCCATAGGCGGAGAAGGAGACCTGCAAATGTTCCTAACCCATCTAACAGTAATCTTGCCTGACGGAGCCAGCAGCCAGAAATTCATATCGGGGCGTCCTAACTGATCTAACAGTAATCTTGCCTGATGGAGCCAGCAGCCAGAAATTCATATCGAGGCGTCCGATAAGCAGAAACCACCTTGGAATATACACTCTATGTGTTGCGACATTTTCATTTTTAGCCCTCAGTTTGCAAGTCATGGTGGGACCAGCCATCATCCAATAATTGATCAGTGCGATGTATGCATCGTAAACCATCCAAGGTGGGTCCATCCAATCAACGATATCAATGGGACTCATGCACAGTAGTCTTGAGACTACAATCTTGGCAACATATGAAAGTTACCTTACTCGAATTGCAAACGGCAGGGAATTGATCATATTTACACCCATTCAGCTCTATTTCCTGCATTTAATCATACAACGCTGTACAAGTTGCACTATCTAGTCATACAACAACATCCACTGTAAATGCTCTATCCTTGAAAGGTCAAGACAATCCAAATCCACTCACAAAAATGCGCCTCATTTGTACGTTGATTGGTGACCGTGGGCACAATTTCCGACCGTCGAATTCTCTCTGCCCGACCAAGCCAGATTGGGCTCTATTAGGATGTTAAAAAGGTCCCAAGTGTACAGGATATGATAGGCGGGCCGGCCTTTGTCTCTGGTCCCGCCCGAACATCCACATTGTAATTTTGCCACTTCAATGAAATCTTTGTTTGAAAAAAAAAAAATGGTGGTCCACTTGTTGAGTTACTATCTTGATTTTTGGACCAAGGCATATATATATGATGCCCCACCTAATGAATGGCCCAGATCATGGCATGTCTACTGCAAATAGCCTACAGTGCATACTCCCCGCAAATTGCAGTAGTATTTCTGATGTAGAGCGGGTCGCGGACAATTTCATGGCTAAGATGGATCAGAAAAGGCACGGTCGGCGACAGAAGTGATCCGGACCATCGGACCTTAGATCGGGCGTATCTCACAATCCGGAATGAGTTATCCGACGTAAAATATATGATTTTGGGGTAGAACGAGCTACTTTAGCCAACCAACCCCGCTATGCCGGGTTGCGCAGCCCGGATTTGCGAAAAACCCCCTGATCGATGGTCGTTTCCTCGTTTTAATTTTGTTTTTACTATAAATAGTAAGTTTTAGTTTGAGTATAACTTTTCATCCGTTGGGCTTTAGGAGTTGTGTCCAACATGAAAAGTGCTTAGGATAATTAGGAGAACGGTTTGTTGAAGCCAAATAGGACACTTACTATTTTTGGCCGAAAACCTTGCGCACTAGTAGACATCGTGACCGTCTATAAATAGTAAGTTTACTATTTATAGTAAGTTGCGAATTCTAGGAGTTTTAGTTGTAGTATGAGTCTGATTTCTTTCATGTTGCTTGGTTCCCTTATTTAAAGGGGTGTAAACTCGTTTTTAATTATTCATCAATCAATTTCGAATTTATTAGAATTATTTCTATTTTCCTGCTTTCTTTCCTCGTGGATTCGAGAAGTCTCTGTGAGGAGTCCAGAGAAGCTCCGTGGATTCGGAGTAGTTATCCTTGAGGAAGACGGTGATCGACCTCATCACGTTCATCCCTGCGTCAATTTGGTATCAGAGCGAGGTCTTCCCTCGGGCCGATGGCAAACAACGAAGGTATGAATCAAAATCCTGTGGACGATGATCCAGGGATTCGTTATCTTTCGGAAAGAATGGAAGCTTTCCATCAGGAGAGTCAGTTGACCATGCAAGGGCTGCAGGCAACCCTCGACCGTCTTGCGGATGCGCTACTTCCGCCCCGAGCCCTAGGCGGTGCTCCACCACCTATGGTCGCTCCACCACCCGTGGTTGCTGTACGACGAGACCCTGATTATCGCAGAGCACTACCAGCGGTAAATCGTAGGGCTACACCAGATGATTCTAGTTCCAGCGACGAGGACATTAATGAGGGTTTTGATCGACGACCAATCCATGGAGGTGATCGTCTAGATCGTGCTGAAAGAGACTATCGAGGTAAGGCTGAACTTCCCAGTTTTAACGGTTTATTACGTATCGAAGATTTTCTCGATTGGCTAGCCGAAGTAGAGAGATATTTCGATTATATGGATGTGCCAGACCATAAAAGGGTGAAGTTGGTAGCGTTTAAATTAAAATCTGGTGCTTCTGCATGGTGGGAACAATTGCAACTCTCACGAGCCCGCCAAAACAAGGCGCCCATAGCATCATGGCCTCGAATGAGACGTCTTCTTCGTTCACGATTTCTCCCTAGTGATTATGAGCAGATATTATTCCAGCAATACCAGAATTGCCGACAAGGAAATCGAACCGTTACAGATTACACTGAAGAATTCCAGCGGTTGGCTACACGAAACGATTTGTCAGAATCTGAGTCACAGAAAGTGGCACGATTTATAGGTAGGTTGCGACCGGTAATTCAGGATCGAGTTCAGATGTACCCAGTCGGGACAGTAGATGAAGCAGTTCAATTGGCAGGAAGGGCAGAAACACAGCTTGCAAGAGCTCCTGCTCGTCCCTATCCTTCAAATCGACCCCCTATGACAGGTCCCACACAGGATCCAGTGCTGGTTCGAGGAAAAGATCCGGTAGGAGAACGTCCTCAACCTCCTCCACCCGCGAACCGTGATATGGGGAGCTGAACATCTAGACCTCAACGGGCAGCACCCACAACAGCGGGCCCGAGTAGGATTCCGAATCCTTATGCTCGGCCAAGGCCGAACAATTGTTACCGCTGTGGCCAACCAGGCCACTTATCAAACACTTGTCCTCAACGTCCGGCAGCGCACTTGACTATAAACGAAGGGGGCACTGAAGATGAGGCCGTGGAAGAGGATCATGGCTTTGATGAATATGAACAAACCACTGAAGAAATAGCAGGTGGCGATGAAGTGACAGGCGAAGATCGTGGTGAATCTCTCGTTGTGAGGCGACTACTGTATACCCCACGAAAGGAATTACATCCACAGCGACACAATATATTTCGTACTTGGTGCACTGTCAGCGGAAAAGTCTGTGATGTGATCATAGACAGTGGTAGCAGCGAGAACATCGTCTCAAGAGTGATGGTGGATAAGTTACAGCTACCAACGACGAAACATCCTTCCCCGTACTCAATAGGCTAGATAAAAAAAGTGAACGAGACCAAGGTAACTGAACAATGCACCATCTCGTTTTCAATTGGTAAACATTATAAGGATCAGATACTTTGTGACGTGGTTGACATGGAAGCCTGCCATATGCTACTCGGTCGACCCTGACAGTCGGACCGTGATGCGACCCATCGGGGGCGAGACAATGTCTACATATTCGTCAAGGATAGTCGAAAAATAATCCTTGCCCCTATGGCACCAGAGAACCACCCTGAAGCCTCTAAAGTGGAGGGGAGTTCTCTCTTGACCATTCGGGATTTCATAGAAGAGTCCAAGGAAACCGGCGAGGTATATGTCGTAGTGGTGAAGGGCGAGAAGGAGGAACCCTCAAACATCCCTCCAAGCTTAAGACTGTTACTAAACGAATTCAAACAAGTCTGGCCTGAAGATTTACCTGATGGATTGCCCCCCATGAGAGACATTCAATATCACATAGACCTCGTCCCTGGGGCTAGCCTGCTCAATCGCCCTCATTATCGAATGAGTCTGAAGGAGTGTGAGATACTTCAGGAGCAAGTGGAGGAATTGATCCGTAAGGGTCTATTGAGAGAGAGCATGAGCCCATGTGCTGTACCAGCATTATTAACGCCAAAAAAAGATGAAAGCTGGCGCATGTGTGTCGACAGCCGAGCAATTAACAAAATTACGATTAAATATCGGTTTCCAATACCACGGTTGGACGACATGCTCGATATGTTAGAAGGGGCTAAAGTATTCTCTAAACTCGATCTAAAGAGTGGGTACCATCAGATTCGTATTCGACCCGGCGATGAATGGAAAACGGCATTCAAGACAAAGGAAGGGTTATATGAGTGGCTAGTCATGCCTTTCGGCCTATCGAACGCACCAAGTACTTTTATGCGTTTGATGAATCAAGTTCTAAAACCGTTCACTGGCCGATTTGTGGTAGTATATTTTGATGACATATTGATATATAGGCAGGATGAGGCGGAGCATAAGAAACATCTCAGGCAGGTGCTGCAGGTCCTACAAGATAACAAGTTGTACCTCAACTTGAAAAAGTGTAGTTTTTTAACTAACAGCCTGTTGTTTTTAGGATTTGTTGTAACGTCCACAGGAATTCGGGTGGACGATGAAAAGGTGCGAGCTATTAGGGAATGGCCGATCCCGACAAACATTCATGAGGTGAAGAGTTTTCACGGATTGGCGACTTTCTATCGTCGATTTGTGCGAGATTTTAGCACCATAGTCGCGCCAATAACGGACTGCATGAAAAAAGGGCCGTTCCAGTGGACCGATAAAGCTGATAAGAGCTTTCATGAGATCAAGCATCGTTTGTCTACAACACCGATCTTGGTGCATCCTAATTTTGATAAATTATTTGAGGTGGAGTGTGACGTTTCATATGTCGGAATAGGAGGAGTATTATCACAGGAAGGCAGGCCGGTAGCCTTCTATAGCGAGAAGCTCAGTGAAGCCCGAAAGAAGTGGTCGACTTACGAGCTTGAGTTATACGCAGTTGTTCAGGCGCTGCGACATTGGCGGCATTATCTGATTCAGAGGGA
Source organism: Magnolia kwangsiensis (assembly GCA_037074715.1). Lineage (NCBI taxonomy): Eukaryota > Viridiplantae > Streptophyta > Magnoliopsida > Magnoliales > Magnoliaceae > Magnolia > Magnolia kwangsiensis. Next base: position 183,713,106 of record CM073572.1, on the reverse strand, counting down.
GTTTGTTCTGTACACCGACCATCAGGCATTAAAGTTTATTAATAGTCAGACTAACGTGAATCGTGTGCATGCTAGATGGTTACGTTTTTACAGGAATTTACGTTTGTTCTGAAGCATAAGTCAGGTCAGCAGAATAAGGTGGCTGATGCACTTAGCCGTCGTGTGTCACTACTTGTTACGGTGAGCAATGAGGTGGTCGGCTTTGACTGTCTCAAGGAGCTATATGCCGAGGATGAAGACTTCAAAGATTCCTGGCTGAAGTGCCAAGAAGGTCACCCCAGTGACTTTCATATACAGGATGGTTTTCTCTTCAAAGGGAATCGATTGTGCATCCCCCAAAGTTCTCTAAGGGAGCAGATTATTCAGGAACTACATGGAGGTGGCCTCGGTGGACACCTTGGGCGAGACCAGACGCGAGCTCTTGTGGAAGAGCGGTATTACTGGCCGCAATTAGTACGTGATGTGGGAAGAGCCGTACAACGTTGTCATACTTGTCAGACCTCCAAAGGACAATCTCAGAATACGGGCCTCTACACCCCGTTACCTGTGCCTGACGGTCCTTGGGAGGATTTATCAATGGACTTCGTACTTGGTCTTCCACGAACTCAACGCGGCATGGATTCGGTGTTCGTAGTGGTCGATCGTTTCTCCAAGATGGCGCACTTTATCCCATGCAAGAAGACCCTTGATGCAACACATGTGGCGAATTTATTCTTCAGGGAGGTCGTACGCCTACACGGGGTCCCTAAGACCATTACTTCTGATCGTGACACGAAGTTCATTAGCCACTTTTGGCGAACTTTGTGGACTCGATTCGATACACGACTTCAATTCAGCAGTGCTTACCACTCACAGACTGATGGGCAGACCGAAGTTGTGAATCGTACTTTGGGAAGCCTCCTTCGATGTATTTCAGGAGAGAAACCGAAGCAGTGGGATTTGGCATTGTCTCAAGCAGAGTTTGCATTCAACAACATGGTGAACCGCTCGACAGGGAAATCTCCGTTCCAGGTTATTTACGGACGAGTACCTCGCCACACACTAGACTTGGTCCCTCTGCCCAAGCTCCCAGGCATGAGTATTGCAGCAGAACATATGGCAGACAGGATCATGGGTATTCATGCGGAGGTGCAGACTAAGCTACATGCCTCGAACGAAAAGTACAAGGAACAAGCGGACAAGTATCGTCGACAAAAGGTGTTCGAGGTGGGCGACCAGGTAATGGTCCATTTGCGAAAAGAAAGATTTCCGACCAGGATGTATAACAAGCTGAAGAATAAGAAGATTGGACCGGTACCGATCATCCGAAAGATCAATGACAATGCTTATGTTGTTGATCTTCCAGATGACATGGCGATCTCACGGACTTTCAACGTTGCGGACCTGACCGAGTATCATGAACCAGCGCAAGAGGAGAACTCGAGGACGAGTTCTTTTCAAGTGGAGGGGACTGATGTAGAGCGGGTCGCGGACAATTTCATGGCTAAGATGGATCAGAAAAGGCACGGTCGGCGACAGAAGTGATCCGGACCATCGGACCTTAGATCGGGCGTATCTCACAATCCGGAATGAGTTATCCGACGTAAAATATATGATTTTGGGGTAGAACGAGCTACTTTAGCCAACCAACCCCGCTATGCCGGGTTGCGCAGCCCGGATTTGCGAAAAACCCCCTGATCGACGGTCGTTTCCTCGTTTTAATTTTGTTTTTACTATAAATAGTAAGTTTTAGTTTGAGTATAACTTTTCATCCGTTGGGCTTTAGGAGTTGTGTCCAACATGAAAAGTGCTTAGGATAATTAGGAGAACGGTTTGTTGAAGCCAAATAGGACACTTACTATTTTTGGCCGAAAACCTTGCGCACTAGTAAACATCGTGACCGTCTATAAATAGTAAGTTTACTATTTATAGTAAGTTGCGAATTCTAGGAGTTTTAGTTGTAGTATGAGTCTGATTTCTTTCATGTTGCTTGGTTCCCTTATTTAAAGGGGTGTAAACTCGTTTTTAATTATTCATCAATCAATTTCAAATTTATTAGAATTATTTCTATTTTCCTGCTTTCTTTCCTCGTGGATTCGAGAAGTCTCTGTGAGGAGTCCAGAGAAGCTCCGTGGATTCGGAATAGTTATCCTTGAGGAAGACGGTGATCGACCTCATCACGTTCATCCCTGCGTCAATTTCTCACCCATAAGATTATAAATAGGCCATGATCCTCTCAAACTCACAGCATTGAGACAAAATGAGTACAAAGGCCTTTCTTGTTTCATCCATGTTCTTTATCTCCCTTCTTCCCATCCCTTCCAAGACAGCTGCCAGGGAAACATTACAGAATTCTCAAACTCGTGAGTGTAGTATGGTCCACACGCTCTTTTTTTAGTTGTTTGGATCTTGCAAATCAATGGGCAGGATCATCCAACCGTTTTGAGTTTTAAGGATGGGCCATCTGTGGCAAAGCTAAAATACAACTGTATATCTCTACTACATGTATGGAGATACATGCCCACAATTACATTGCATAGTTTATGCTTTTTTAGAGAAAAACTGTTGAAATTTTCTTATGTACATATCATTGCACGTGCTAACATAGCTCATGTCTAGAATATTAGAGTTTTTCATGAGATGGGCCATGCTTCTTACATCATGTTGTCCAAAACTCTAAGGTGATCCAGACCTTAGTCCAGGGAGATTGAAGGTCTAAATGCTATATTTTCCAGTCATCCATTTGTTTTGGGTTGGAATATGATCTGGACGGCTTAGCACATATCATGGAAAGCTCACATCTCCTACGCATATGCGTGTGATTTTATGTAGATGAGCATGATTGGCGTTAGCAACATCCTCCAAAAATATCTTTAAATTTCCATTATTGCCATGATAAGATCCTTGTAAAAAAAATCGTAATTTACCATTCTTTAATATTAACATTTTCTTTTTTCTATTTCATTTTTTTCCTCCCTTTAGGGCTGTCATTTGGCCGATATAAGGCTAGGTGAAATCAAAATTTTGAGTAGGCCCAGACCATTGACAGCCATACCTCAAGTCTTTTCTGAGCAGGCGCCAAACTTCAAAATTTTGGGTTTTGTCACTTTGGAAAACATCTAATTTTTGAGATAATACATCATGGAGTAACTAGTATCTTTAACAAGTATCGAGACAGCTTCTTAGGGTTTTTTTTTTCTTTCTCTCTTTCTTCGTGAGGGATTTGGGGAAAGGATTTGTTGAACTCGTGGAATTCAAATATCTTCTTTTTTTCTTTTGTTTAGAATTTTTTAAATGAATAGATTTTCCAAATCCATACCTCCATAAATTAATTTATTTGGAGCAAATTGAGAGACATAAAACCCTAGCAATCTCAAAATGAGAAACTATTTTAAATTAAAGTAAACAAAGCTATGTGAAAATCATACACACTAGACCATGGTGTATACATGGCATCCAACAGATTTAACATGGATGTCTTACAATGAAAACAAGATGCCCTAGAAATCACATGGATCCAACCATCAAGTGGCACATCAGGTGATTTTAAGGTTTGTGAGTGATTGTCCATATTGTTTTCTATCATGTGGCCCACATGATTATTGGAACTTTGTGATTTTGGACCACTTTATTTTCATGATGGATCAACTTGCTGGATGGATTGGATGCCATACATAAACCAGAGTTGGCCACATATGCATCTAGTTGTACGTTTTTTCCTTCGATCTACAACTAGTTGCATGTAAGACTGCTAAAAGGTGTTTCCTTCCAATAAATGCTCTCTAAATTTTATGGATTTATGATTTAATCTTGAAATTGTGGACTTTTTGTCAAATACAAGTTCAATATAGATTCATGAATTTGACAATTGTTCAAGGATTTACCAAATTTAAATTCTCAGTTCATTTACATATGTAATTTGTTTGCTCATCCATCATGTAAGGCCACACCCTTTTATCCTGTCAAGGAAAAACAAGGTGTCCTTAGAAATTTGATGAGAAAGAAACTCAACTAACAATTCCTATAGAAGTCCAGATATTCTGTTGCTAGGACCTTCCAGGCTGGGGTTTCTAGTGAATAGGCCATCCAAGGTAAGGCCATCATTTCAGCAGCTCGAATCATTGAACCATGGGCCATTTCTACTGTCTCTACGCCCAAACCTAGGGTTTGCTTCAGCCCAAATTTTGAATTGGTTGGGATGGGCTTATTCAAAATTTTATATTTGCTTGGCCCAGGACCAGCGCATCGACAACAGTACAACCTAGTCTTTTTTACAATGATAATGATTTTTTTTTCTTACCTATGTGGTTGCAGTAGAAGACACCCGAATCAACCGTTCGTTCCTTGAACCTGACCGACGCATCTATGGCAGTCCTGGACGACTGTTCCTTGAACCTGACCTACCGATTTATGGCGGTCCTGGACGATCCTGTCCATATAGGTGCGGCAGACCCTACTTACGCCCCGGATGCAGAACATATCCTTGCAGACAGGTGGTCTCAGCTCCGCCACCTGAGCAAACGGGCACACCACCGCCGGAATGATGCTACGAATAACATATGGTTTGTTTTCATGTAATCAGATGTTAATAATAGTAATAATAATAATAATAAGTTGATTAGATGGAGAGGTGAAGGTAGTGAATATAAAGACTTAGTTCTGCATGGTTTTTGCCCTCCAAGGGGGGCTACAATAACAAGTTGTCGTTGCTGTTGTAATATTTGTATGGGAATGAAGTTACATGGTTTTCTTTTTAAAAAAAATCCATGGTTTTATTTTTGGAGTTAGCAAGCCTACCATTACGTGTGTGGGTCGGCCATGTGCAGAGCCACTACAAAGATGGTTGAGACTGTCCATCTTTTGGGAACTATCATGGACGGAGCACTATCCAAAACTTATGATGATTGGACTACTCTTCTTGATAGGTCTTGGTGGATAGGGGCTCTCTTGGGTGTAGCTTGTCTGAGTTTGGCGGTCCTCTTTTTATCCTTTCTGGATTTCCTTCCGTGTGAGTTGTGTAATATTTGGTATTTCCTATATGATAGGTGAGGCCTGTTATTTTTTGTGGAGCCCATCCAAAATACGTCGCTGTATATTTCCTTTTGGCAATAAAATCCAGGTGGGGTAATTCAACCTGTTTCTTAAATAAATAAATAAATAAAAACAAAGCCAAAAAAAGAAGAAGAAGAAGAAGAAAACTATTGTGCCTATTGATTGGTGGCATTCATAGATGATAGTAGAAATCACAAGGTGACCATATAATCGAGGCGGGTGGTCAACAAGATGTGATCGGATTGATATGATTAACTAAATAAGAACTTAATTGATCATGATCCTACAACTTAAGGTTGGGGATATTTACTCTACTCTTAAAGTACTAAAGCGGGAGCCACTATGCAGTAGCAATCAATGAGGCTAGATTAAGGAAATATAAATGTAAAGTAAATAGATGTGTTTGGTGTGGGGCCTCGATATTTTCTTCGTGTGCTTCTTTTATAGCTTGACGAGGCGACGAAACCCCTTCTTAGGCTTCCTTGTTGCTTTTGTTTCCTTTGCGCTTATGTTGCAATTCTAAATATAGAAATCTCTTTGAATGATCTAGAGTTGTTGGCTTCCATTGGGAAGAAATGACTCCAGCCAGATCCGAAGTTGTTGGCTTCTTACATCTTCTTCTCATAACTAATACTTCACGAAGATGTTTGTAGCCCACTAAAGATCAAGCTTGGAACCCTCCAAAGTTTCTCTAATGAAGACAACCAAACCAAGATCTGAAAACCTCAAGTGTTAGATTTTAACCGATCATGGGCAGACTCAACATCTCTGCTAATGGCCCACCTTGTCAACTTCAAGTTGTTGGATAGTTCAAATCAAACCACCTCCTACATTTTCATTATTCACTACAAGATGGTTTAAAGTGCTAGTGGGGATAGATCGACAAGATCCATCACATCCAGATCTCATGAACTCTTAATCTCAATCAAACCACGACGTCTTACCAGGATATTCAATCTCTCCCATTCTTTTATTCCAATTAACTAACAGAGAGGGACCTAATCTAGCCAATGTGTATGTTTCTCCTAACTTAGGTCCCAATTAAGATCGAATTGGCTTAGATATTTGTCAAATCTCCTAATATTCAAAATCTACTTTAGTATTGTTGGCTCTTCTAACGCCTTTGGGAAGATATCTCATTTTTGAAGGATTTTGAAAAACTGCATCACAGAGAATATCATAGCTAGATATGTGATCGGATCCATTCTCTTGGCGGATCTTTTTATAATTGCGTGTACACTGCCTCATAATTGGACATGTTAATCATGGTTATGTGACATGTGACATGCAATTCGTCCCCATGAAGGCATGCATAAGGGTGTGTGTCTGTTCACCACCCCAAGTATAGGGTCAAGATGTAGTAATAATCTCGGTAAGACCAAGGTCGAATTCACAGGGACTGAACTTTGTACGTAATCTGAAAGTAACTAGAACTAGAATTAGAAGAAGATGTTATCTAAACTAGAAAAATTTAAGAGAATAAAGATGAATTATGAAACTAAAACTTGTAAAATTCAAAGGTGAAAAACTAGGGTTTCCAAGGATCCACTTGTAGAGATCGGGGATATCTATGCTTGATTCATAAACACAACTAGATTTAGAGTCTCATCTTCATCCAGTTGGAAGATGTGTCATTAAAATCCAAATCTGAACTTTCTTCGATCCATTTTTCAATAAACTAGAGGTAAGAGAATTAGAATTGATTTCATCACAAAACCATGCCCATGAGACAAAGCAAACAACAGAATTTAGCCAATCCACAACCAATCTAAGAGAGTTATAAACGTAGAGAAGGATTCCATCATTCAACCATGTCCATGAGATGATAATGAACAACACGGTTCCTACAACCATAACCTGTATACATTCATGGAAAATACTCAAAGATATTGCAGATCCATTGTAATTTAAGTCACAACAAACCATTAAAAATGTTCACTACCCCAAGTATAGGGTTGTAATGTAGTAATAATCTCAGTAAGACCGATGTCGAATCCACAGGGACTGAACCTTGTACGTAATCTGAAAGTAACTCGAACTAGAACTAGGTGAAAATGTAATCTAAAACAGAAAATTTTAAGGGAATAATGGTGAAATATTAGACTAAAACTTGTAAAATTCAAAAGTGAAAAACTAGGGTGCCAAGGATCCACTTGTAGAGATCGGGGAGATCTATGCTTGATTCAAGAACACAACTGGAATCAGAGTCCCATCTTCATCCAATTGGAAGATAATTCATTTAAAACCAAATTTGAACTTCCTTTGATCCAGTTTTTAATAGCAGATAGGTATGAGAATTAGAATTGATTCCATCATAAAATCATGCCCATAAGACAAAGTAAACAACAGAATTTAACCAATCCACTACCAATCTAAGAGAGTTATGAATGTTATGAAGGATGCCATCATCTAATCATGCCCAGGAGATGATGGTGAATAAGAGGGTCTCATAGATTCACAATCTCATAATGAAAAGAACATACTCAAAGCTATTGCAGATCTACTGTAATTTGAGTCACAATAAACCATTAAAACCTGATAGTATATCTTATAATCAAACTAGTATCAAAGAGAGTTTATCGCATGAATCAAAGCCATAGAAACTCACCCATCACACTACAATCATAGGCATAATTAGGCTAAAAATCTCTTAGAAAATAATAAAGGAAGGAAAAAGAAAAACAAGGAGAAAGAACAAAAAAACTCACAGCTGCTGGTCGTCCACCCTCTCTCTTTACGTCCTTAAATTGCCTCCATGGCTGCCCACATCCAAGATATCATTCCAAATCTCTCTCTCACATCTCCTTTTATAGCAACAAGGAGCAAGGTTGGTTTGGAGTTGAACAAACTGATTTTTCTTAAGCACGAGGGCTGCGCTGAGCTCTCGGTGGGACCCACAGTGATGTTTTCAGTGAAACCCACCCCGTCCATTGAATTCCTGGCAAAAAACCAGTCAAGAAGGAGTAGTTTTAATCGAGTTTTGGTGGTCCACTATATAAAATCAATTCACTATTTATCCTATATTTTCTGACGATCCACATGCGTTAGAACAAAAGGAAAGCATGACTGAGGTCATCTCTACCCCCTGAATCGACTGAACGGGTCAGATCATCCAATGAAATGATGGGTGAGGCCCACTTCTAATGATATTCTTAGAGATCTACTCCGCTCATCATCTTCTTAGAAACGTGTAAGCACATGGGTCAAAGTATGAAGTAAATCCGAACTCTATCTGGACCACACCATCCACTTGTGATCAGGCACTACCCACCGTTGAAGCAAACCTCTATTCTCCTCTCCCTTACGTGCATGCATATGGAGTTTGTTGAATTACAAATTTGTCACTCTCCCTTCTAGGAACTTTTATGGTTCATATTTACTGGCTACACCGTGTAAATGAGACAAAATTTTATCAATATTTGTTATTTTTCACGCTCTTTCTAACGCCTAAGTTGAGTCTTGATCACTTATGAACTACCAAGATGCTCTTTAATAGCTAGCGCCCTCTGATCTCTCGATTGGGCCACTTCCACAAAGATTCAATGGCTGAAATTCAACGTGTATGCTTAATTTATAGTTCTCAGGTCATATATGAAGTTTTGAGCTGAACAAATGATGGGAACCCTATGATCTTACATTCTGAACGATTTTAAGGCCCGTTTAATGTGAATGGCTTAATTTTCTCAGATCTCTGGTGTATTAATTCTTCGATCTCAGTCCCCTGAGGTCAGTCCCTCACCTTGGTGATTTATGAGCATTAACTCCATGCTTTCAGTACCCTTTTTTAGTCTAGGCTCTTAAATACAACTTGCATCACAAACACGATTAAAATAGACCATTAAACAGTATCATGTTCATAAAATTAGGTAATAATTGGAGTCTAATATATAATATTTGACCCTCAACACAATCCCTAACCAGCATTTTGCTAGTCCCAAGTAAAGTATGCGAAAAATAATTTAAGAATTACGGGACAATTTCTATAAATCCGAGTGGTTTTTGAAAAACAATCCAATCAATAGAATTCTAAGATTCATGAATGTTGGGCATTTCTTTCTCCTAGAATCAAGTGCACGGTAAACTTCATAGTCAAGTTCAAAGTATTAATCTATCCATTAGAAAAAGTTTAAACATTGAGTTCTATGGGTGTATCGTGCAACCTTGACTTATCACAATTAAAGGTCCAATCGTTAATTTTTATGATAACATTGATAACCAAAAGGAACACTCCGGATAACCGAACTTAAACCAAAACTTGCCTTACAGTTCAAAAAAAAAATTTCTATTAGCGGTTTTCACGCCGTGTCAACCTTGAGGAATCAAATCCTCAACTATAAGGAGCAAACCTATGGTGAAGACTGTTCGCCCAACCCTTTCATGGGAATCGAATCCTCACGCGCAGTAGAAGGCTTAAGATCCAATATTCAAAAGGTTCATAGGAATCAAGATTAAAGAGATTAAAAAGAAGGGCCGTTAATATAGGATGTGTGACTGATGGATAAATTTCTTGTGTGGAATGCTCAAGGGATAAGCAATGTTCGCACTATCAAAACAACAAAGAGACTCATAAGAAAGTTCAACCCCCTTATCGTCGTCATCCTAGAACCAATGATTGGTGAAGATACGAGAGTGAGAACTGGTCTCTTTCTTAGATTCCATTGCACCTTCTCAAATGGCACAAACGGAGGAAAAGTTTGGGTCTTTTACAAGAACCATCTCTCCCTCTCAGTTACTATCTCAACTAATCAATCGATCTCTTTTGCAGCTATTATTCCAAACTTTCAGCAGATGATTTATCTAACAGTGGTGTATGCTAACTGCGATAGGATCCAAAGGAGAAATCTATGGAACTCTTTGGCCAACATCTCTACTTCAGTTCAAGGGCCTTAGGCTGCTTGTGGCGATTTCAATGCGACGGCAACTGCAGATGAAAGAAGAAGTCGCGGGCTAGTAGACAGGGCTAGTGTGAGGGAATTCTCAGATGCCATTAATGTTGTCGGTCTGATTAATGCAGGCTTTTCAAGAAATTTTTTCACGTGGTCCAACAACCAAGGAGGGCAGGCACGTGTCTGGGCTAGACTAGACAGGGTGCTTCTCGATGCAGATTAGTCCTCTGCATTTTCCAATTTCCATGTCAGCCATCTTCCCCAAGTGAACTCGGACCACGTGCCTCTCTTGCTGGAATTCCCTTCTAGACTGTTTGGTGGTCTTTTCACTTTCAACGTATGTGGCTACTGCATGGTTCATTCCAGTAGGTGATTAAGGAAGCCTGGAATGCAGCGACCTCAGCCCACCCGTTATTTAATGTTCTGCTCAAACTCAAAAGTGTTAAGGAGGCGCTGAAAAAGTGGAACAAAGAGGTTTTTGGTAACATCACCTTACAAGTAGCCCAGGCTGAAAGGGAGCTAGCTGAAATAGAAAATAGAATGCAAGGCTAGCAAGTTGACGCTGAGTCAGAGAGTGAATTACAGTCGAATTTTAGGCTTATCTCTTCCAAGCTTAGCCAATTAGAGATTATAGAAGAGACATTCTGGAAGCAAAAATTTAGGGCCAGTTGGGTGGATGTGGGAGATAGGAACACGCGTTTCGTTCATGTTGTCGCTATAGAGAAGCAGAGAAGGGCCGAGATCAGAAGTATTAAGCTGCAATCCGGGGACACTATTACAGATCCAAAGAGCATCAAATGTGCTACAATGGAGCACATCGCTGAGCAGCTTTCAACAATTTCTGGCGCTGATTGGCCCTTGCTGATGGAGGTCATCCCGCCATTAATTTTGCGATGATGGCCGCCCCCACCATGTAGGAAGTTCACCAAGCTGTGTTTTCCATCCCCTTGGATGGGGTAGCAAGGCCTGATAGTTTCTCAGGCGCATTCTTCATGAGGTGCTAGAATATCATCGCCCAGGATATCTTCAAAGCAGCAACCTATGTTTTCCAAGGTGGGGCAATTCCGCGTGCAATAAATGCATCTCTCATCTGCCTTATTCCAAAGTCAGCTGCTCCTAGGAGTTTCTCCGACATCAGGTTGATAAGTCTGTACAACTGTCTCTATAAGATCATCGCCAAAATCATTGCATCCAGGTTGAGCACTATCTTACCCTCCCTGATTTCTCCAGAACAAGGGGCTTTCATCCAAGGTCGTCCCATAACAGAACATATTGTGTTGGTCCAGGAGCTATTCAGAGACACTAATAGGAAAATTCGGGGAGGAAATCTAGTGATGAAAATGGACATGAAAAAGGCATACGATAAGGTGAATTGGAGCTTCCTCAAGAAAGTGTTGCTTCAGTTCAGTTTCAGCCAAGAGTGGGTAGGTTTGGAGAAAAACTGTCGGGCGAGCGTCTGGTTCTCAGTCCTGATTAACGAGGAGGTGACAGGATTCTTCAAGTCTTCCAGGGGCCCTCGGCAAGGAGGCCCATTATCCCCTACCCTCTTCATCCTAGCAGCTGAAGTCCTTAACCGCGGGATAAAAACTTTGATCCCCCAAGAGACAATCCTTCCTTTCAAGTTGAGAAGAGGATGCCCAATTATTTCTCATCTTCTCTATACAGATGATACGCTTCTTTTCCTTAATGGCAGCTTAGCATCAATAAGGGCCAATAAGTCTTTCCTTGATGATTACCAGGAGGCCTCCAGTCAATCCATCAACCTTTCCAAAAGCTCCTTTGACTATGCAAGCTCTCTTTCTCGCTAGCTAGAATCAGAACAATTGAAAGAGCCAGTGGGATTTCCAAGTCAACCCTCTCATTCACTTATCTCGGGGTCCCCCTGACGATCAGTAGGCTAAAAGCCTCAACCTTTCAACTGCTCGTTGATAAAGTAGAGGCCAAAATTTTGGGGTGGCAGGCCAGGTTTCTCTCTTAAGCTGGTAGACGGTGTTGATCCAACACGTTCTAGGTAGAATTCCTATCCACTCCCTAGCAACAGTGCATCTTCTAATGCAAGTGCTATCCTCCCTGGAACAGCGATTAGAGAATTTTCTCTAGGGATGGTCAGAGGGCAGACGCAAATACCATTGGCGAAGTTGGAAGCATATATCACATCCCAAAGAGGAAGGTGGCCTGGGGGTAAGGAAGTTAGTAGATATAAGGAAGGCGTTCCCATGATGGCCTATGCCATCAAAATCCAGAATACTCACAGCCTGTGGAGCACCTTCATGTTGGCAAAATACAGCCATAGCCACAGTCCACACAGCCAGCTAGCCCCGCCAGCCTTCGCCTCTCCTATCTGGAAAAAAAAAATCCTGCAACTAGTGCCTTTGTTGGAAGCGTCCACATAGCAGCACATTGGCTTGGGAGATAGTAATTTATGGAGCTCAAACTGGACATGTCTGGGTCCCCTTCTCCAGATAGAAGGTATCCAAATTCCTCCTGACTGCATCAACTAAAGATCAACCAATTCCTAGGCAAGACCGGTCCTCTGCCCCCATCGACAGTCCTCAGGATCCTCCTCCAAGATGTGATTGACTTAGTTTTTCTAGCAAATTTTTGCCAAATTTTAGGTCCTAATCAGCCTTTTTAGCCATTCACTCCCTCTGGGGAGTTTTCAATTCATTCGGCTTGGGATCTTTGTAGAGCGGGCCAATCGCGCAAGCAGTGGGCCAGATGGATCTGACACTCATCCCTTCCTCCAAAAATTTTCATTCTGGTATGGAAAATCCTAGTGAAGGCGGTCCCCGTCAAGGTCGAGATTCAAGCTAAAGGCATTCAGATGGCACTCAAATGTGTTAGTTGTGATTACAATTTGCCTCAAAGCCAGACTGACCAAGGCAGCGAGTCCATCCCCCACTTGTTCCTCGATGGTATCTTGGCGAGAGCGGCATGGGAATTCATCATAACAAGTTTCGGTATCTCTATCCAGGGAGCCACATCGATGGGACAACAGTTATCTCAATGGTGGTCAGCGCTGGCAACCGGCAGGCACAACTCTGGGATGCACAAGCTAGGCCCCTGCGTCCTTCTTTGGGAGATATGGAAGATGAGAAATGCAGCGATGTTTTCTAGGATCAAGCCCTCCAAGCATAGGCTGATAATGTGCATTGGCTAGTGGATCAATTTCATCAGGGAAAGCCCCGATGCGCATGCTCCAACAGCGACCCTTCACCATCATCATCACTCAGATGGTAGGCCTTTCCATCAGAGAGTTGTGCAGATGCAAGGGCCAGCATAGTCCTCGCCCCAGGCTCGTTTCCGTCCCCCACTCTTGGTAGTGAAATGGAAGTAGCCTCCCAACGGATGGATCAAGATCAATGTGGACGGGTCGTCCCTTGGGAACCCAGGTTCGTCAGGTGGTGGGGGAATTTGCAGAGGAGAATCAGGTGATTTTTTGTTCGCTTTTGCTCACGGTTATCGAATGGGTTCTAACATCCATGCAAAACTCAAGGCCATCCATGATGGATTGCGATTAGGATTGAGCATGGGCCTTAATCAGATTATTGTTGAATCTGACTCTGAGCTAGTAGTTAACTTCCTGATTGAATCATCCTCCCCTGGCTAGAAATGGCACCCTTGGTTCTCTAGAATTCGCGGCATGCTCTCTTCTGGTCAAGTGATCTTCTCCCACATTCTGAGGGAAGGAAATGCCTCTGTGGATGCCATGGCAAGGATGGGGAGTGGGACCCAAGTTTCTTTCTTCTCTAACAGCATGGCGGATATTCCTCCTCACATAAGAGGCCTCATCTTCTTGGACAAGGTGGGCCTAGGATCAATTAGAACCATGTAGTTTTTCTTCCTTTGTTTTGTGGCCCTGCCCTCGAGGTATTGGGTCGTCCCTCTTTTTTCGTTCTTTCACGATAGGTTCCCCCAGATTCTTTTCATTCTGGGCAACCCGAAAAATTGTAAATGTTGATCATTTGATCATTATATATGAAGATCGTCCCTTTTTTGTAAAAAAACAAAAAACAAAAACAAAAAACAAAAAACAAAACAAAAAAAAAAACAAAACAAAAAAAAGCAAAACAAAACAAAACAAAACAAAACAAAACAAAACAAAAAAATAAAAATAAAAAAACAAAAAACAAAAAACAATATATATATATATATATCTTAGCTAAGGCTAAGGGGTAAATTTTGTAGTTAATTATGATGTTCTAGTTCGTTTTGACTCATACGTTTAATTTCAATGGTGAATATTTAATTGAAATTGGTTTGAATTTGCTTTAAAGTCCATCTACACTACATGTAGCACAACTACCACTAGGGCTAAAAGTTGGGCGGGTTCAACCCAATTAACCTGTGACTGACCTGACATTGGGTTAGGCTCGGGCAGGATACATTGGGTTCGATCTTGGGCTTGGGCTATACAAACACCAACCTGATAAAACTTGGGTCGAGCTCGGGTTGAGGTCTCTGGTTGCCCGACCCAACCCGAACCTAATCGATATATAAGTTACGTATAAATTATAATTGAGTACTGTGGATCGTCTGTGCTGAAGTCACATGAAATTCCAGTGTTGTTGGGTCTCAGTGGTCCACGTCATTTCTGATGACTCAAGCTAATAAGATACGCTGGACTTCTCTCTCCCAAATAGATTGGGTGCTACACAACATGACTTTTGAATGAGTAATTGTCCTATATTTTAGCTTGCTTGTTTAGAAAAAATAAAGCTCTTTATGATAAATAACTACATACATAATTAATAAAACATAGGTATAAAAAATAAGGCATGTATTGAAGTATAATAGATTAATGTAATAATTAACGAAAATATTAGCATGTATCCACCCTACCAACCCCATGGAGCCCGCTTGGGTTGGACTGGGTTTGAGAATTCCTAACCCGAGGTTGGGTTGGGTTGGGTTGGATTAGGGTTGAGGTATAGGAACCCTGGGTTGGGCTAGGGTTGAGCACCAACCCAATCCAACCTAACCTGCCCGACTTTCAACCTACCTTCTAGACTATTCAATCTAATCTTGATTGGCCTAGGTGTAAACAACTACAATTACTCAAGCATATCGCCAATTAAGGCCCTCCTCCAAACTCTAGCAAAAGCTCCTTCAGCCTCAGGAGCGAAACTGACAGTCTCCAACATATATATTATAAGCACAACAACCATTAATCAAATAGTCTTTGAACCATATGTTATAAAAAATCACATGCGTGCAAGTGATTGAAGCAAAGAAAAATCACCAAAAAAAAAAAAAAGACGAAGTAAAAAGATTTACATGATTTGACAATATACCTATATATGTCTATGATACAACGTTAGAAAGTTTTCTTCTTCACTGAAACATGGAAAAAAAATTTATAAATACAAGGCTTACCTTCTATCCCACTCCTCCATGGTATAAGAATATCTCACTGATGAATACCAAAATGATGCCTTCTCTTTCTACATATATTCTCTTACATAGACAACACACTCTCCATAGAGACATTTAAAACCTAAAAACCAGGCCACATGAGCAAGAGAGGAGAGAAAAGGATTTAGTGCTCTGTCTGGAAACGTCATCATGCATATGATGATATTTAATATGGTGGGGCAGAAGATCCATTATCTACATTACCGCGCACCCAAATAATGAAACAAAAGATTTTTAAGACAGAAGATTCCATTCACCGCATCCCATCTGATTCAGAGCTCCAGTCTATTACATGTGCACCATATCATTTAGATGAGGTGGGCATGGGTAGACATTGTTATGGACTCACAATCATCATATGTGACTTTTATTCGGCGGCCTCCCTAATGCGTGTTGAACCTAATAAACAGTCCTAAGAAATAGTTTGGACTGTACAAGTGTCCAAATGCAACCAGAAGCACTCTAATCTGTAAGTGCCAGTAGAGAGTATCATTCCTCATTTATATCACTCATATTCTCAGTAATACAAGATAGCTATGTAAGAAACGCTCGCGTCACATGGAAAAAGAGGATGATGAAGAAAAGAACATAACCATGGTGGTGGAGAATAAAAAATTGAGAAAAAGAAAATGAAAAGCATAGGTATTTTCCAAAAAGATGTGACTATCCAAAGTGGTTGAGATCCACCAAAACAATCGGAAGGTTCATTCCATGTGTCCTAGAGTGGATGTGGCACAGTGCATGATACTGTATGATTTGGTCAGTTTAACTGTCCAATTAATACCAAAGTTTCGTACTCAAAGAACTTGGCTCAAAAATCCGCATGAATCAAGTTGAGTAACTTAGTCAGCTTCAAATTCTAAACACCCGACTCGACAGACGTAATATTCATTCTAAAAGAGTTGGACACGGTTCCAGTGTGCTGTGTTTATGGCATCTATTAATTATGTTGGGAAGAGTTGCCCATCTATGAAAACCGGATGTCCAAAAAATCAAGCTGATCTAGCTATCATGTAGGTCACCATATGAATTTAATGGTTTTCAATATTTGTCAATTTTTTTCTATGTTGCAGCTTAACTAATACTTGAAATGCACTCAATCATCATACATTCTCGATTGATGCACCAATTGAGGATGATGCACAACATAATGGCTCCACACAGATATAAGCAAGTGAATAGGTGAATCGGCAAGGGAGAATAAGTATCTGAGTGACTCTTGCACTCGCATATGTAAATAACCTTTGCACTAAGTTGAATAACTTTTTACGCACTTTACAGGTAATTGATTGTTAGAAGTCTCATGTAAATTGGGCATTCCAGATCAATGAAATATGATCAAGTTATTTCAACCTGGCTTATTTGAAAACATACATTAATACAACATGTGCTCCTGATGCAGGGAGGGATGTGATGAGGCCGATCACCATCTTCCTCGGGGGATAACAACTCCAAATCCATGGAGCTCTCTGGCCTTCTCATAGAGCTACCTTAAATCTACGAGGAATATATAAAAGAATAAATAATTCCTAATAAATTTGAAATAATTTGATTGATGATTAAAAATTGAAATTACAACTTTTTAAATAATGAACTCAAATCTAAGATGGAATTTTAGACTTAGACTCCAACTCAAACACCCTAAAAATGTGACTTACAATAAATAGTAAACTTACTATTAATAGTTGACCTCTATTCTTACTAGACTTCATGGTTTTAGACTAAAAATATTAAGTTTCCAATTTGGCCCATCTACATTATTCTCCTAATTTTTCTAAGAGATCTTTCATGTACATGACTTCTACAACTTAAAAGGAACAAAAGTTATATTCAAACTAAAACTTTCTATTTATATTACAAATGAAACTAAACTGGATTTTTAACCGTCAATCAATGGAATCTCACAAATCCAGCGTGTGCAACGAGGCCGAGTAGGATTGATTGGCTTAAGTACATTTTCTTATCCAAAATCATATATGATACGTCAAAAAACTCATGATCCCAATTTGTGAGATACGGCTGATTTAAAGTTCTGACAATCTGAATCATTTCCACCTTTGATCGGGCCTTCTCTACTCCATCTTTGCCATGAAAGTGTCTGTGACTCGCACTACATCAGCTCCTCCAATGGCCGCTGTCAATTTTCATTTTTAGCCTTCAGTTTGTAAGTCATGGTGGGACCAGCCATCATTCAATAATTGATCAGTGCTATCCTTACTCTTGATCCGGTGGTAGACTCTCAGGAGTTTCAACACTCGGTCAAGGGTTCAAGTATCCATAGGTGGTGAAAACCCACTACCGCGTGAGTGTGAGGGGGTTTGTGTGCGGGTGTAAAAAAAAAAAATGCATGCACTATAAACCATCCAAGGTGGGTCCATCCAATCAACGATTCAAGTAGCGTTGGGATTAATGAACAGCAGTCTTGAGACTACAATCTTGGTAGTACATATGGAAATTACCTTACCCGAACTGTGGTAGGACATATGGAAGTTACCTTATTAGAATTGTGAGTTTTATTAACAGCAGGAAATTCATATTTATATACTCAATCAGTTTCGTAGATGCACCTCTATTCCCTGCATTTAGTCATACCACACTGTAAAAGTTGCACTATCTAGTCATACAACAATATCCATTATAAATGTGCCCTATCTTTAAAAAATTCAGACAATCCAAATCCACTCACCAAAATGCGCCTCATTTGTACATTGATTGGTGACCGTGGCCACAGTTTCCAACCGTCAAATTCTCTCATGCGCATGGTGGTCCACTTGTTGAGTTACCACCTTGATTTTTGGACCAATGCATATTTATATGATGCCCCACCTAATGAATGGTCCAGATCATGGCATGTCTACTGCAAATACCCTTCAATACTTACTCCCCACAAATTGCAGTAGTATTTCTCTCCCATAAGATTATAAATGAGAAATTTACGACTGTTCGAGCCATTTATGGCCCATTTACGAGACGAAGCCCACCTCATTTTCCCATGTAAGAATAAGCCCCAGCTGTACGGACACCTTCCCAAAGGCCACTGCTCGAAGACGAGCGCTGACGCTCCTCGATCATGCCCTGCTTTTTCCTTCAAGCGGATCGGCCGCTGCTCGAAGACGAGCGCCGACGCTCCTCCAACTCCGAGTTATACGAACGGTTCAAAAGAGATCAACATTACATGGGCCCCACAGTTATGTATATATTATATCCACAACGTTCATCCATATTTCGAGATCATTTCGGAGCATTATCCAGAAAAAAAAAAAATCATATCCAAAGATCAACTGGGCCACACCACAAAGAGCAGCAAAAAATTAATTTTCACCGTTGAAACTACAGTTGTGTTCCATCCGATCTATTCATGAGGTCACAAAGACCTGGATGAATAGGAAAAACAAATTGCGTAATGATCCAAAACTTTCGTGACCTCTGAAAGGGTTTCAACGGTAGACGTTCAAAGTATAATGGTAAATTTATTTGCTACGGTCAGACCTATGGCTACGGATTATAACCATAGCCATAGATACACCAATCCGTAGTAATAGGCTCCATTCCGGGTGGGCGCGCCGAACTAGCAGCCCCCTGCGTCACTTGCTGGCCTATTCGGATGACCCACGCCCATAAGGTGGTCCCTATGGCTACGAATAATACCCGTAGTTAAAATCCGTAGCTATAGGTTTTATTTTTATTTTTTTATTTTTTTTTTTGTACATGGAGAACTTTATTCTTCCTATAATTTTCTCTAACACATATTTATATAAATATGTAAATATAAGCATTTAAAATTTTTTTCCATTTCTTTCTTTATTCATTTAACAAGAATATCTTCTAAACTAAAATTAGTTACTTGATGTACCCTATATGATTTTGGGGTAGGAGAAGCTACTTTAACCAACTTGGCTATTTTTCAAGATTCCATCAGGTCGATGATCGAAAATTCATTTCATTCACTTAGCGGTCAATTTTGTTCATTTCATTTACTTCGTGATCAATTCCATGCATTTCACGGTCAATCCCGATGATTCCATTTTGACTCACGGTCATTTCCATGCATTTCACGGTCATTCTCTTCACTTCACGGTCATTTTTATTCATTTCACAGTCATTTTCCTACACTTCACGGTCATTTCCATGCATTTCACGGTCATTCCCAGCGATTCTGTTTTGATTCACGGTCATTTTCATACATTTCACGGTCAATTCCCTTCACTTCACAGTCATTTCCACGCATTTCACGGTCAATTCGCTTCACTTCGTGATCATTTCCATGCATTTCATGGTCATTCCCGGCGATTCCGTGTTGATTCATGGTCATTTCTGTGCATTTCACAGTCTAATCGTAGCACTTCACGGTCATTTCCATGCATATCACAGTCATTCCTACCTATTTCATGTTGATCCACAGTCATTTCAGCGCATTTCACGGTCATGCCTCTTCACTTCACGGTCATTTTCATGCATTTTCACAATCCAAAAGCTACACTTCACCGTGAAATGCATCGAAATGACCGTGAATCAACACGGAATAGGCGGAAATGACCGTAAAATGCATGGAAATGACCATAAAGTGAAGTGAATTGATCGTGAAATGCGCAGAAATGACCGTGAAGTGAAGGAACATGACCATGAAATGCGTCGAAATAACCATGAATCAACACGGAATAGGCGGGAATGACCGTGATATGCATGTAAATAATGGTCATTCCCGTCTATTCCACTTTAATTCACGGTCATTTCGACACATTTCACGGTCAATTCCCTTCACTTCATGGTCGTTTCCATGCATTTCACGATCAATTCACTTCACTTCACGGTCATTTCCATGCATTTCACAGTCATTCTCGCCTATTCCGTGTTGATTCACGGTCATTTCGGCGCATTTCACGGTCATGCCCCTTCACTTCACGATCATTTTCGTGCATTTAACGATCCAAACGCTACGCTTCACTGTGAAATGCGTCGAAATGACTGTGAATCAACACGGAATATGCGGGAATGATCGTGAAATGCATGGAAATGATCGTGAAGTGAAGCGAATTGACCGTGAAATGCATGGAAATTATCGTGAAGTGAAGGGGCATGATCGTGAAATGCGTCAAAATGACCATGAATCAACACGGAATATGCGGGAATGACTATGATATGCATGGAAATGACAGTCATTCCCGTCTATTCCGTGTTAATTCACGGTCATTTCGACGCATTTCGCGGTCAATTCCTTTCACTTCATAGTCATTTCCATGCATTTCACGATCAATTCGCTTCACTTCATGGTCATTTCCATGCATTTCACGGTCATTCCCCCTATTCCGTGTTGATTCACAGTCATTTCGACGCATTTCATGGTCATTTCCCCTTATTCCGTGTTGATTCACAGTCATTTTCACGCATTTCACAGTCTAAACGTTATACTTCACTGTGAAATGCATCGAAATGACCGTGAATCAACACGAAATATGCAGGAATGACCATGAAATGCATGAAAATGATTATGAAGTGAAGCGAATTGACCGTGAAATATGCGGAAATGACCGTGAAGTGAAGGGGCATGACCGTGAAATGCGTCGAAATGACTGTGAATCAACACGGAATATGCGAGAATGACCATGATATGCATGGAAATGACGGTCATTCCTATCTATTCTGTGTTAATTCACGATCATTTCGACACATTTCGCGGTCAATTCCCTTCACTTCATGGTCATTTCATTTCACGATCAATTCGCTTCACTTCACGGTGATTTCCATGCATTTCACGATCATTCCCGCATATTCCATGTTGATTCACGGTCATTTCGATGCATTTCACAGTCATGCCCCTTCACTTCACAGTCATTTTCGTGCATTTCATAGTCAATTCGCTTCACTTTACGATTATTTCCATGCATTTCACGGTCATTCCTGCATATTCCATGTTAATTCACGGTCATTTCGACGCATTTCACGGTAAAGTGTAGCGATTGGACCATGAAATGCGCGAAAATGACCGTGAAGGGGCATGACCATGAAATGCTCCGAAATGGCCGTGAATCAACACGGAATAGGCGGGAATGACCGTGAAATGCATGAAAATGACCGTGAAGTGAAGCAAATTGATTGTGAAATGCATGGAAATGACTATGAAGTTAAGGGAATTGATCGCGAAATGCGTCGAAATGACTGTGAATTAACACGAAATAGACGGGAATGACCGTCATTGCCATGCATATCACGATCATTCCCGCATATTCCGTGTTGATTCACGGTCATTTCAATGCATTTCACGGTCATGCCCCTTCACTTCATGGTCATTTTCACGTATTTCACGGTCAATTTGCTTCACTTCATGATCATTTCCATACATTTCACGGTCATTCCCGCATATTCTGTGTTAATTTACGGTCATTTCCACGCATTTCACGGTCATGCCCCTTCACTTCACAGTCATTTTCGCGTATTTCACGGTCAATTTGTTTCACTTCACAATCATTTTCATGCATATCACGGTCATTCCTTCCTATTCCGTGTTGATTCACGGTCATTTCAACGCATTTCATGGTCATGGTCCTTCACTTCACGGTCATTTTTGCGCAGTTCACAGTCAATTCGCTTCACTTCACGGTCATTTCCATGCATTTCACGGTCATTTCTACCTATTCCGTGTTGATTCACGGTCATTTCGATGCATTTCACGGTGAAGTGTGGCGTTTGGACCATGAAAATGCGTGAAAATGACCGTGAAGTGAAGGGGCATGACCATGAAATACGTCAAAATGACTGTGAATCAACACGAAATAGGCAAGAATGACTGTGATATGCATGGAAATGACCATGAAGTGAGGCGATTGGACCGTGAAATGCACGAAAATAACCGTGAATCAACACGAAATCGCCGGGAATGACCATGAAATGCATGGAAATAATCGTGAAGTGGAGCGAATTGACCGTGAAATGCATGGAAATGACTGTGAAGTGAAGGGAATTGACCGTGAAATGTATGGAAATGACCGTGAATCAAAACGGAATCGTCGGGAATGACCGTGAAATGCATGGAAATGACCGTGAAGTGTTGGGAAATGTCTGTGAAATGCATAAAATGACCGTGAAGTGAAAGGAATTGACCGTGAAATGCATGGAAATGACCGTGAATCAAAACGAAATCGTCGGTATTGACCGTGAAATGCATGGAATTGATTACGAAGTAAATGAAATGAATGAAATTGACCACTAAGTGCATGAAATGGATTTTCGATCATCGACCTGATGGAATCTTAGAAAATAACCAAGTTGGTTGGTTAAAGTAGCTTCTCCTACCCCAAAATCATATAGGGTACATTAAGTAACTAATTTTAGTTTAGAAGATATTCTTGTTAAATGAATAAAGAAGTAAATGGAAAAAGAAAGAAAAAAATTTTAAATGCTTATATTTACATATTTATATAAATATGTGTTAGAGAAAATTATAGGTAGAATAAAGTTCTCCATGTACAAATAAAAATAAAAAAATAAAACCTACAGGTATGGATTTTAGCTACAGGTATTATCCGTAGCCATAGGGATCACCCTACGGGTGTGGCCTCGTCGGACAGGTCAGCAAGCGGCGCGGGGGGCCACTAGTTCGGCGTGCCCACCCCGGATGGAGCCTATTGCTACGGATAGGTGTATCTATGGCTACGATTATAATCAGTAGCCATAGGTCTAACCGTAGCAAATGGTTTTACCATTCTGCTTTGAACGTCTACCGCTGAAACCCTTTTAGGGGTCACGGTAGTTTTGAATCATTACGAAGTTTGTTTTTCCTCTTCATCCAAGTCTTTGTGACCTTCTGAATAGTTTGGATCAAAAATAAATGTTATGGTGGGCCTTACAAAAGTTTCAAAGGTGAAAATCAATTTTCTGATGCTCCATGTTGTGGTCCAGTTGATCTTTGGATATGATATTTTTTTTTGGATAATGCCCAGAAATGATCTCGAAATATGGATGAACGTTGTGGATATAATAAATACATAACTATGGGGCCGTGAAACGTTGATCCATGTTGAACCGTTCTTGAAGTTCGAGGAGCGTCAGCGCTCGTCTTCCGATCCGCTTGAAGGAAAAAGCAGGGGGCATATTTAACCTTTGGCAAGTCATCCGTACAGCCGGCTTAGTTTTGCTTCATCTCGTAAATGGGCCGTATAAACGGGTCGTACAGTCGCAAATTTTTCATTATAAATGGTACATGATCCTCTCGTACTCACCGCATTAAGACAAAATGGAACAAAGGCCTTTCTTGTTTTATATCCCCTCGCTGCCAAGATAGCTGCCAAGGAAACATTCCATAATTCTCAAACTCGTGAGTGTGGTATCGTCTATACGCTCTTTATTTTAGCTGTTTGGTTCTTTTAGTTAATGGGCAAGATCATCCACCCGTTGTGAGTTTTAAGGATGTGGCTCATCGATGGCAATACAGAAGGAAAATATATGTACTACATGTATGGTGACACATACCAGCCATTATATTCCGTAGTTTATGTTTTCTTTTAATGAAAATCAAGGAAAAAAATGCCAATCCGAGTGATGACAAATGTGTGGAGCATATTAAAGCTTTTCATGAGATGGGTCACACTTCTTAGACCATGTTGTCCAAAATTGATGTAGAGCGGGTCGCAGAACTTTAATGGCCAAGATAGATAAGAATATGCCCGATCAGAGACAGAGATAAACCGGACCATCATAACTTAAAACAGACGTATCTCACAAATCAGAATGAGCTATTGGACAAACCATATATGATTTTGGGGTAGTATGAGATACTTTAGCTAGGCTGCGCATGCCGAATTTGTAAAATACCATCAAATCTACAGTTGAATTCTTGTTTTAATTTCATTTTTACTATTTATAGTGAGTTTTAGTTTGAGTATAACTCTTCATCCATTGGACTTTAGGAGTTGCGCCAACATGAAAAGTGCTTAGAGTAATTAAGAGAATAGCATGGTTGAGCGAAATAGGACACTTATTAATTTTGGCCGAAAACCATGAGGTCTAGTGGAAATCGCAATGGCCTATAAATAGTAAGTTTACAATTTATAGTAAGTCACGATTTCTAAGAGTTTTAGTTATAGTATGAGTCTGAAACTTCTTCCTAGGGCTTATGTTATTATTTAAGAGCTTGTAAGCTTGTTTTTCATCATCAATCAATTTATTATAAATTTTCTAGAATTATTTTCTTTTCGTATTTTCCTCATAGATTTGAGGTTTCTCTGTGAGGAGTCTAGGAGAAGTTATATATATTCAGAATAGTTATCCCTCCCTAGGAAGATTGTGCTCGACCTCTCGTACTTCCCTGCGACAAAAAGTCTAAGTGTTCTGGTCCTTAATCCAAGGAAATTGAAGGTCTAAATACTATTTTTCCAGTCGTTCATTTGCATGTGATTTTATGCACACGAGCATGGTTATAAACGTATTTAGGCTTAGCAATATCCTCCAAAAGTATCTTCAAATTGCCATTATTGCCATGATAATATCTTTATATTAAAAAATAATAATAATAATAATAATAAATAAATAAATCTCACTCTTTAATATTAACATTTTCTCTTTCTGTTTCTTTTTTTCCTTTTCTTTTTTCTTTTCCTCCCGTTAGGGCTGTCATTTGGCCAAGATAGGGCCAGGTAAAATCAAAATTTTGAATAAGCCCAACCCAAATAGATTAAAATTCAAGCTGAAGCCAACCCAAGCCTAAGCCATTGACAACCATACCTCTAGTCTTTCTTAAGCACATGCATTCCAAACCTCAAAATTTTAGGATTTCTCACCTCTTGGATGATTTAAAAACATTTCTTAAGAAAACAACTTGTGTAGAAGAACTAAATTTTTTGACATAATACATAGTGGAATAGAAAACATCTTGTGTAGAAGAACAAAATTTTTTGACATGAAACATAGTGGAATTGGCGATATCTTTAGTAAGAGTCAAGACAGTTTCTTTGGGGTTTTTAGGCATGAATAGTTTGGGGCAAGGATTTGTGAAACTCATGGACTTCGAATATCTCCTTTTTTATGTAGATTTTCCTAATTCACACCTCCATAAATTAATTTATCTGGGCAAATCCATAAACATAAAAGCCTAGCAATCTCAAAATGAGAGACTATTTTAAAAGTTTTTTTAAAAAAAATTATATTAAAATATTACACACTAGTTATAAATGCAACTAGCCACAATGTCGGGTGTTGGAAGCGATGCACAAAAATCTTAGGATCTCGCCTCCCAAAACACTAGAATTATGAGATATAATATAGCAATGAAATAAATCAAAGCACAAATCACACGACACAAGAGATTTTATATGAAAAACCCTCGAAAAGGTAAAAATCATGGGACCTAGTCCAGAGCAACAATTCACTATGAAGTAGAACGTTACAACTGATTACAAGCACACACCGCTTAAATCAAACCTTCTTCACTTACGTATGAGTGGATGAACAATATGAGAATAATGAAAAACAGAGAGATCTCACTAATTACGAGAACGTATAAGCGATGAGACGTTGTGATGTAGGACATGGAAAATTAAATATGATATGCGAGATTTCAGGCTTAAGATCACGTTAGTTCAGAAATAATTACACAAATTTCATATCCCACATAAAAATCCAAACATTCAATTAAGGGAAATCTATGTAGGTCTAGGCCTATACATGGTAAGGCTGGATCAATAAGAATTATGAACCAAACGATACTCAAAGATAAGAAATAATCACCCACACATGCATAATAATCAGCCCCTAATTCAAGAGATTCAGAAATTTCAATTCGTGGAACCCTAGGGTAAGAAAATTGGCAAATAACTTAAGAAAAATGTAATCTAGGACTAGGATTCATGAAAAAATAGCTATGAGAGGATAAAAAAAGATAAAAACCTGAACCAAAAAGATGATCCCGAGTGTGGACAGCAACAATGGCCCAGACGCACATGAGTGTGATCACGGCCGCACGTGTGTGGAGCCCACTATTCAGAAAAAGGCCACCTTGGCCCTGGTCGGCTAGGGATGGGCTCCAAAACTTTCAAATATCAGCTCGATCCGATGTCCGGTTTGTGCATGGTGCTCCACCAAAGTTTCAGCTCGCCGGCGGGTCGAAATCTGAAAATCTGTTGTAATGAAGAAATTTGATACAACAAAAGGGACAAATTCGAAGTATGGATGGTGGTGAAAGATGAAAAAAAAGATGATGGAGGATGGGGGTGAATCGGGGTCGATGTGGCTTTGTACTACGGTAGTTAGCCCTTCGAAAAGGAAGGGCTTCGCACCCACTTTTGAATTCTTCCACAACTCACAAAGAGAGCAGAAAAATAAAGCAGAAATTTTTTTATTAACTTCAATGAATCAAAAGAACTACAAGGGGTGCCTATTTATAGGAAAAATTCTATACTCCAAAACTCGCACCATGTGCGCAACCTATTACTTGGCGACGAAGTAAACTAAAATAAAAACTAAACAGAGAAATCTAAAGCATTCACAATATTCTAAATAATAACAATAAGCAAAATCTAAAATATGAAATCAATCCAACGAGTGGGCCACGATCATGAGATCCCATGATGGCTTTTCTTGACTATCGGGCCCACTTTTTTTGAACCAAAACTTGTCTTCTACCTAGGAGACCCTCCATGGACGTCATCATCGAGCCAGATCGATGGTGGGGTCCTCCTTCTACGTACGTAAGTGCGTAGGGGTGGTGGTGTGCGGGCGTGCGTGTGCATGATGTCCTCATCAACTCTCCCCGGCTGCGAAGATTTCACCACTGGCGAAATAAAACTCCTGAACTGCTCTAGGATGTCGGGATTAAGTCTCTAAAGCTCCTCCTCAGTGAGTCACGTGCTGTCTGAAACTGGGTGTGACTTCCATTTAACTAGGTATTTCTGAAACCCGCCATCCGACGTGGAAATTATCTCATGGTCCAGGATATCCTCGATTTCCTCTCTGGGTGTGTGAAGGCTAGGTATGGGAAGCAAAGGTTGAGATAAAAGGTCAAGAAGAGGCCATGGATCAAAGAATAAGTTTGGGGAATCAGGATGGGTGGCCGAAGGGTCGGACAATGTATTAGTGGGTCCCTGAAAAGCAACTAGATCCTCCACATTGAATGTGAAACTAATTCCCATGGAAGGTGGAAGATCTACCTCATATGTATTGAGACCGTTTCGCTTTATAATTTTGAAGAGCCCAGCGCTACACGTGTGTAACTTACGAACAGCTCCTGGAGGGTACCGTTCGGGCCTGATGCGGACCATCACAGAGGCCCCAATATTGAATTCTTTGAAACGTTTATGTTGGTCTGCAGAAATTTTGTAATGTTCATTGCGAGTAGTGATCTTTCGCCTGATTTCTTGATGCAATGAATGTATGTAATGCACAAAAAACTCTGCAGACTCCGATGGCCTATGAGACAATGACATGGGGATAAGATCAATAGGCTTCCTAGGTTTGTAACCAGTAACGACTTTAAAAGGACTTAGACCTGTGGACCTATTGACAGAACTATTGTATGCAAACTCGGCTATGGGTAGTACGGCATCCCATGTCCTGGTATGCTCCCCCACTAAACATCGAAGTAAATTTTCTAAGCTCCTATTAACCACCTCAGTCTGTCCATCGGTCTGAGGGTGGTAGGCAGAAGAAAATTGGAGCCTAGTATTCATCATGTGTCATAGTGTCTTCCAAAAGTAACTCATGAATCTCATATCACGGTCAGACACTATAGTTTTTGGTAACCCATGCAATTTTGACGATCTCACTAAAGAACAGCTTGGCAACATGAGAGGCGTCGGAGGTCTTAGAACAAGGAATGAAGTGGGCCATTTTAGAGAAACGGTCCACGACAATAAATATGGAGTCATTCTTTCGAATAGTCTTGGGAAGTCCAAGCACAAAGTCCATAATGATGTCCTACCAAGGAATGAATGGGACTGGCAAAGGTGTATATAATCGTATATTCTGTTTCATCTGCTTTGCAAGTTGACAAGTACGGCATTGCCCTATAATTTTGGTCACGTCCCACTTGAGGCTTGGCCAATGAAATCTATCCTCCACTAGGGCGATGGTCTAATCACGACCGAAATGACCTGCGACCCCCCCTGAATGTAACTCCCAGACAAGAAAATCGCGAAGGGAGGTGCGTGGTATGCATAAGCGGTCACTCCTAAACAAATATTCGTCCAAAATTAAATACTTATTATTAGCTCCTGACGGACCCTCTAATAAAGACGTATACACAACCTCAAAATATGGGCACTCAGAATACTCTTCTTTGATACGCTCAAGGCCCATAACTTCAACGCTCATGGAGTTGAGTAATGCGACTCGACGACTCAACGCGTCGGCAGGCTTATTCTCTACACCAGCCTTGTGCTTAAGTACAAAAGTGTACTCTTGAAGAAATTGAACCCACTTAACGTGCCTGGGCCTTAATTTCTTTTGAGAGTTTAAGTATCTCAAGGCCTCGTGATTTGAGAACAAGACGAATTCTTGCGGTAACAAGTAATGTCGCCAATGGCGTAGTGATTGCACTACCGCGTAGAATTCCTTATCGTAGGTGGAATATCTTTGCTTAGCCTCATTTAGTTTCTCACTAAAAAAGGTGACAGGGTGCCCTCCCTGTCTAAGTACTCCTCCTATGCCTACTCCTGATGCATCACATGCGACTTCAAAAGCTTTTGAAAAATCTAGAAGTCACGTGACTGGAGCTTCAGTCATCTTGATCTTTATTTCCTTAAAGGCCTTCGAGGTAGCCTTTGTCCATTGAAACTCTCCTTTTTTATGCAGTACGTGATGGGAGCCACAATAGAACTGAAGCTTCGAATGAACCGCCTATAAAAAGTGGCTAAGCCATGAAAGCTGCGCACCTCATGAATATTACGGGGTTCAGGCCAATTAACGATGGCCTTGACCTTCTCGGGATCCACCGATACGCCCTCAGCTGACACAATAAAATCTAAGAAGATCACACTACTAAACAAGAACGCACACTTCTTTAAGTTGGCGTACAACTTCTCGGCCCTAAGGATCCCACAAACCTGCCTTAAATGGTTGAGGTGTTGCTCCTTAGTCATGCTATAAATTAAGATATCATCAAAGTACACGACCAGGAACTTTCCCATGAAGGGTCTCAACACTTGGGTCATCACACGCATGAAAGTGCTTGGGGCATTAGTTAGCCCAAAAGGCATAACTAACCACTCATATAGCTCATCCTTCGTCTTGAAGACCGTCTTCCACTCATCATCAGGGCGTATACGGATTTGGTGATACCCACTTTTGAGGTCAATTTTTGAGAAGATAGTAGCATTGGCCATCATATCTAGCATGTCATCAAGACGTGGTATGGGAAACCAATACTTGATCGTGATTTTATTGATGGCCCTACTATCAACACATATCCTCCATGTGCCATCCTTCTTAGGTGTAAGAAGGGCGGGCATAGTACACGGACTCATGCTCTCTCGAATGAAACCGTTCTCTAGGAGTTCATCAATCTGCCTCTTCAACTCAGCGTGCTCCTTTGGGTTCATTCTGTAATGCGGGAGGTTTGGTAGAGTTGCCCTAGGGATTAAATCAATGACATGTTGTATATCCCTCATAGGGGGAAGCTCATTAGGTAAATCATCAGGAAAGATATCACGAAACTCATGTACTACCTGAATGGCCTTAGTGGGTAACTCTACGCTATTCTCTGGTACACTCTCCCTAGCCACAAGGGCGTATATCATCGAGTTCGCCTCCGTCTCTCGCTCAAAGTCTTTGGCATTCAAAATATGTAGCGGTTTGGACTTGGACTTCGACTCCTTCGCTTCTTTTGGGCCGCTCACACCACTCTGTGTGGTAAGCTCTTTTCCAGTTGTATTCTTGGGTGACAGAGAATTTAGCTTGACCTTCTTACCCTCGAACCAGAATATACACACATTTGAGTGACCAAATATGGTAACATCCCTGTCATAGAGCCATGGCCTACCCAGAATGATATGGCTCACATTCATAGGAACAACATCACACCAAATTGTGTCTTTATATGATCCGAACTGAATAGGGACAAGACAGCGGTGTGAAACTGGGATGGATGTTTCATCAACCCAGGAGACTCTATAGGGCTGAGGATGGGCTTCCAACTTCAAGCCCAAGCGACTCACAGTGATAGTCGATGCCACGTTGGCACAACCACCACTATCCACGATCATCTTACAGCTCTTCTCCCCACATTTTGCATAAGTGTAAGAGATCGTGTTGCGACGCCAGTCATCAGTGTTCTTGGCTTGAGCCAGGGCGCAACGCACAATTGTGAGAGTCACAGACTCTTGTGCTCCCTCTTCCTCATCACTAGGGGTTTCGACTGGCTCATATTCCTCTTCCTCACTATCACTATCTGGGGGCACTACTTCTACTTGCCCATCAATAAGGAGTACTTTGGTGCCCTCTCTCGTGCCGCACTGGTGAGCAAAATGACCAAACCCCTGACACCTAAAACACCTAGTGGCTCCACTTCCACGTGAACTAGACCCGACAATCTCTTTACCCTTATCATCTTTAGGTCCGGGCTGAACATTAGGGAAAGGTTTGTTTTGGACTTCCGTGTTAGGTCTAGCCCCAGAGGGATTGGCCTTAGCACTAGAATCGTAAAAATTAAACCGCCTTCCCACTGACGCTTTGAGATACTGCTCGACGTCCAACACTACTTGATACAACTGTTCGATAGTGTCTATGTCTTTGGTGAGTAATTCTCTCCTAATGTCAGGACGAAGGCCCGTTTTAAAACGAGCAAGGGTGAGTACGAGTTCCTCATCAACCTCACAGCAGGTCAAGTACTCTTCGAATTTCTCAATATAGTCAGCAACACTCATGAAACCCTGTCGAAGAGACTGCCACTCCTCAATCAACCGCAGTCGATAAGAGAAAGGGAGGTACTTCTCTTTCAACGTTTCTTTCATTTCTTCCCAATGAACTATTGGGAGTTCCCTCGCTCTTTCTTTTTTTCGCTCAACCGTCGCCCAAAACCTCTTTGCTTGACCCACAAGCTTCATCTTAGCGAATCAGACTCGTCGAGCATCTGACATGTCATACCACTCAAAATAGTGGTCCATATCCGCCAGCCAATCTAGGAAGGCTTTAGGGTCTAAGTGGTCATCAAATGTAGGGGCATATACCCTAACTCCCTTGAGGAGTTGTGCATCTGGGTCATATTGATCATGATGTCCCTCACGGGGTGGGTGCACAGGTATGCGCCCATGACCAACTCCTTAGCCGCCTCCATTCCTTGGTCAAACCTCCTGACCAACTGCCTGAGATTGAGCATCCTCCCCAGTGGTGAGGTTTGCCCTGAAGGAGGCCTTTATTTCTTCGAGGCATTTATCTATGTGTTGTTCCAAATGCTTATTCAATGACTCAACTTACTGAGCTAACTTGGCCACTGTTTCTTGTAGTTGCTCCATATTTAGTGTGGGGTGCAAACCAAAGCCGCGACCCGTACATGTGGGCATACACTGAATTGATCAACCTAAGGACCTACTATGACAACTATATGCGTCTAAAAACTAAATGACCCTACGAGACTCTATATGAAAGAGACTACACTCATATTAAAATTCAGCAAAATATGATGGACTGAATGCATGAAAGACTCAAACAAACTAAACCTTAAATATGTGGTGAATTCTCCTACAAGAACCCTAGGCTCTGATACCAAATTTGATGCAGGACATGGAAAATTAAATATAATATGCGAGATTTCAAGCTTAAGATCACGTTAGTTAAGAAATAATTACAAAAATTTAATATCCCACATAAAAATCCAAACATTCAATTAAGGAGAATCTATGAGGGTCCAGGCCTATAAATGATAAGGCTGGATCAATAAGAATTATAAACCAAACGATACTCAAAGATAAGAAATAATCACCCAAACATGCATAGTAATCAGCCCCTAATCCAAGAGATTCAGAAATTCCAATTCGGGGAACCCTAGGGTAAGAAATTGGTAAATAGCTTAGGAAAAACGTAATCGAGGGATAGGATTCATGAAAAAATAGCTAGGAGAGGATAAAAGAAGATAAAAACCTAAACCAAAAAGACGATCCCGCGTGTGGACAACAACAATGGCCCAGACGCACGTGTGTGTGATCACGGCCGCACGTATGTGGGGCCCACTATTCATAAAAAACCACCTTAGCCCTAGTCGGCCAGGGATAGGCTCCAAAACTCCCAAATATCAGCTCGATCCAATGTCCGGTTTGTGCGTGGTGCTCCGCCAAAGTTTCAGCTCGCCGGCGGGTCGAAATCTGAAAATCTGTTGTAATGAAGAAATTTAATGCAACAAAAGGGACGAATTCGAAGTATGAATAGTGGTGAAAGATGAAAAAGAAGATGATGGAGGATGGGGGTGAATCAGGGTCGATGTGGCTTCGCACCACGGTAGTTAGCCCTTCGAAAAGGGAGGGCTTCATACCCATTTTTGAATTCTTCCACAACTCACGAAGAGAGCAGAAAAATAAAGCAGGAATTTTTTTATTAACTTCAATGAATCAAAAGAACTACAAGGGGTGCCTATTTATAGGAAAAATCGTATACCCCAAAACTCGCACCATATACGCAACCTATTACTTGGTGACGAAGTAAACTAAAATAAAAACCAAACAGAGAAATCTAAAGCGTTCACAATGTTCTAAATAATAACAATAAGTAAAATCTAAAATATGAAATTAATCCGATGAGTGGACCACGATCATGAGATCCCATGATGGCTTTTCTTGACTATCGGGCCCACTTTTTTTGAACCAAAACTTGTCTTCTACTTAGGAGACCCTCCCTGGACGTCGTCATCGAGCCAAATCGATGGTGGGGTCCTCCTTCTGCGTACGTACTTGTATAAAGGTGGTGGTGTGCCGGCGTGCATGTGCACGATGTCCTCATCAACTAAAATTTGATGTAGGACTTGAAAAATTAAATATGATATGCGAGATTTCAGACTTAAGATCACGTTAGTTCAGAAATAATTACACAAATTTTATATCCCACATAAAAATCTAAACATTCAATTAATGGAAATCTATGCGGGTCTAGGCCTATACATGATAAGGCTGGATCAATAAGAATTATGAACGAAACGATACTCAAAGATAAGAAATAACCACCCACACATGCATAGTAATCAGCCTCCAATCCAAGGGATTTAGAAATTTCAATTCGGGAAATCCTAGGGTAAGAAAAATGGCAAATAGCTTACGAAAAACGTAATCTAGGGCTAGGATTCATGAAAAAATAGCTATGAGAGGATAAAAGAAGATAAAAACCTGAACCAAAAAGACGATCCCGCATGTGGACAGCAACAATGGCCTATATGCACGTGCATGTGATCACGCCCGCACGTGTGCAGGGCCCACTATTCAGAAAAAGGCCACCTTGGCCCTGATCGGCTAGGGATGCGCTCCAAAACCCCCAAATATCAACTCGATCTGATGTCCGATTTGTACGTGGTGCTCCACCAAAGTTTCAGCTCGCCGGCAGGTCGAAATCTGAAAATCTGCTGTAATGAAGAAATTTGATGCAACGAATTCGAAGTATAGATGGTGATGGAAGATGGAAAAGAAGATGATGGAGGATGGGGGTGAATCAGGGTCGATGTGGCTTCGCACCACGGTAGTTAGCCCTTCGAAAAGGGAGGGCTTCACACCCACTTTTGAATTCTTCCACAACTCACGAAGAGAGCAGAAAAATAAAGCAGGACTTTTTTTATTAACTTCAATGAATCAAAAGAACTACAAGGGGTGCCTATTTATAGAAAAAATCCTATACTCCAAAACTCACACCATGTGCGCAACCTATTACTTGGCGACGAAGTAAACTAAAATAAAAATCAAACAGAGAAATCTAAAGTGTTCACAATATTCTAAATAATAACAATAAGCAAAATCTAAAATATAAAATCAATCCAACGAGTGGGCCATGATCATGAGATCCCATGATGGCTTTTCTTGACTATTGGGCCCACCTTTTTTGAACAAAAACTTGTCTTCTACCTAGGAGACCCTCCCTGGACGTCGTCATCGAGCCAGATCGATGGTAGGGTCCTCCTTCTGCTTACGTACGTGTGTAGGGGTGGTGGTGTGCGGGCGTGCGTGTGCACGATGTCCTCATCACGTCGACTGTGCAGTAGATCACCTCTAAGAGCAGATTCTCCCTTCCACAAGCTTCTTCTCTCTCCATTTTCCCTCTCTCTCTCACCTTGGTCGTGAAAGTACCTTAGCATACCCTAGAATAGCCCTAGGGACCCCTGTTTATA
Source organism: Magnolia kwangsiensis (assembly GCA_037074715.1). Taxonomy (NCBI): domain Eukaryota; kingdom Viridiplantae; phylum Streptophyta; class Magnoliopsida; order Magnoliales; family Magnoliaceae; genus Magnolia; species Magnolia kwangsiensis. The sequence goes on along the minus strand of CM073572.1, from coordinate 183,678,492 downwards.
GTTTAGGCAACTCCTCTTCCGTACCTCTGCGAGATCACCTCAAATTTACACAGTCCGCATAAAATTTACACAAAATCTGCGTAACACTCGACTAGTCGAGCCAGGTCCTCGACTGGTCGAAGGACCCCTTCGAACGGTTAAGCCTGACCCTCGACTAGTCGAGGCCAAAAAATACTACTCACTGGACTTTGGGTCGAGTGAGCCTCGACTGGTCTAGCAGCACAGTAATGCCAAGATTTAAGACATCTGATCTACACTACCTCTCCTCTGAGATGAGGAGGAAAACTCCATCAAATCTCTCCCTTTCTGACTCAGGAGGAATTTACCTTCTTCAAGCCAGTCAGATTTTTACAAACCTCAAACTTGCCCTTGAGCAATGTCTTGTTTATCATGTCTGACCCATTATCGTCCGTGTGGACCTTCTCAAGCTGTAATACCTTTTGTTCCAAAATATCTCTGATCCAGTGATACCGAATCTCTACGTGCTTCAACTTGGAATGCTGACTTGGATTCTTACTCAAGTGTATAGCACTTTGACTATCGCAATAGACCACGTGCTGTTCTTACTTCAAGCTAAGTTCTTGTAGGAACTTCTTTATCTAAAGTATCTCTTTACATGCCTTTGTGACCGCAATGTACTCGGCCACTGTCATCGACAATATTACGACCTTCTGTAGCTTATTCTGCTAAGAGACCACTCCCCCTATAAACGTGAATATGAACCCCGATGTAGACTTCTTGGAGGCTATGTCACCTGCCATATCTTCATCTGTGTAGCCTTCTAACACAGGTTTTTCGTCACCATAGCATAGGCTCAACCTGAATGAGCCTCTTAGATACTGCAGTATCCATTTCACTACTGCCCAATATTCTTTACCAGGATTGGCAAGATACCGGCTTACAACACCAACCGCATATGATATGTATAGGCGCGTACACACCATAACATACATCAAACTTCTTACCACTGACGCATAGGGTATCTTCCTCATCTCATCCACCTTCGTTCAACCAACCTGAACTCTCTGATACCACTTTGTTGAGAGTGATGCACAAAAACCTTAGGATCTCGCCTCTCAAAATACTAGAATTATAGGATATGATATAGCAATACAATAAATCAAAGCACAAACCACATGACACAAGAGATTTTACGTGAAAAACCCTGGAAGAGGTAAAAACCACAGGACCTAGTCCAGAGTAACAATTCACTATGAAGTAGAACGTTACAACCGATCACAAGCACATACCACTTGGATCAAACCTTCTTCACTCACGTACAAGTGGATAAACAATAAGAGAATAATGAAAAACAGAGAGATGTGACCGATCATGAAGACGTAAAAGCGCCGAGACGTTGACTACGCAATAGATCACCTCTACGAGAAGAATCCTCCCTTCCACAAGGTTCCTCTCTCTCCCTTTTCTCTCTCTCACATTGGTCGTGAAAACACCTTAGCATACCCTAGAATAGCCCTAGGGATCCCTATTTATAGTTTAAGCAACTCTTCTTTTGCACCTTTGCGAAACCGCCTCAAATTTATGCAATCCGCACAAAATCCCCCAGAATTTGCGTAACCCTCGACTGGTTGAAGGACCCCTTCGACCAGTCGAGCCCAGTCCTCAACTGGTAGAGGCGAAAAAATATTGCTTGCTGGACTTTGAGTCCAGCGAGCCTTGACTGGTCAAGCAGAGCGGTAATGCCAAGATTTAAGACATCTGATCTGCATTACCTCTCCTTTGAACTGAGGAGGAAAACCCCATCATCAGGCTCACTATACTGTATACATGGCATCTAACTCGTTTAACATGGTTGCCTTATAATGAAAATGGGATGCCCTAGAAATCAGATGGATCCAACCATCAAGTGATTCATCAGGTGATTTCAAGGTTTGTAAGTGATTGTCCATTATTTTCTATCATGTGGGGCAACTTGTTGGATGGATTGGATGCCATACATAAACATGGTTGGCCCCATATGCATCTTTTTTTTTTGTTTTTTTAAAAAAAAAAAAAAAAAAACTGCTGCAAAGGCATCTCATTAACCAAAGAGAAAAATCAGATACAATTTCAGGGGACCCCCAGGAATAAAGCTCCTAGGGGGCACCTATCATATAGAAGTAAAAAAAAAAAAAAAAAAAAAAAAAAAAAAAAAAAAAAAAAAAAAGGTATGTACAAAAACCAAGACCGGGGATAACGGGCTGTACACCTAACTAGTTCTCCCCCGCTCAGTCCAAAAACCTTCCCTAATCGAACCTAGGCCCACCTTGTCCAATAAAAGGAGACCTCGAACCTGGACCTAGAGATTAGACAGGGGAGAAGAGAAAAAATGAACTTGATCTCTGCTTACCGCCCGGGCCATCACATCCACCACCGTATTTCCTTCCCTGAATATGTGCCGAAATTGAAAGATTCCTCTACTTCTAAGACAGTTGATTCTTATGATCCAGTATCCCCATTTCTAACAGGGATAAGAGGAACCCAGGAGGAAACTAAGAGCCAGTTGAGAATCTGATTCCACAATCACCTAGCGATATCCTCCACACAGGTAGAAGTTTGTGCCATCATAGATAGCCCAAAGCTCAACATAAACATTTGATCCCACCCCATATCCAGTAGAAAAAGGCAAAACAAAAGGACCCCCTGTCATCTCTACAAATAGCCCCACCTCCAAAATTATCTGGGTTTCATATCGTTGATCCATCCACATTAATCTTAATCCACCCAGGAAGAGGTCTTTCCCACTTAACCAACCACTGGACAGGCTTTTGGATCAAGGATTTTCCCCTACTGAGATTTGCACGCATGAAGGAATGACCGTGGAATGGGTATGCGGCTGACTTGTAGCTGATCCTATGTTCTAACTGGTACCAACAGTCGCTACTGCCTCAGAGACTTTCCCCTTGATTAAAGAAGCCACCATATGGCCCTCTCAATCACCTCGGGATTATAAGAGTTTTACCATCAAAGATCATTGCATTTTGACTCTTCCAAATGGTCCAGAAAATGATGCAGGGGGCAACCTTTTGTGACAAAGAAATGGATGGGCTGGCAGCCGCAGCGCCCCACCATTAAGATAGTCTGGACTTAATCGACTTTGTTTGTAAAACATGAATACTAAAAGCGTTGCCAAAAAAAGACCAGATGGCCAAAGCTAGCGAGCAACTCAGGAAAAGGTGAGAGACTGATTCAAATGAAGGACCGTGAGTTGCACTAACTGCACAACTGGCGCACTTGGAAGCCAAAGAAATACCACGAGCTTGAACCGCATCATCAACTGCTATTGCTCTCATAATCAATCGCCATGTAAAAAGAGCAATTCTTGGGAGAAGTTTGTAGTGCCAGACCTTATTTGCCCAGTTTCTGAACGGTAGAGCCTCACAACATCTGTCTCAGGCTGAAGGGATGGTGAGATTCCACTGCTTAGAAAAAGGCCAAAAAGGAGTATCGACGCCATACGAAAGACAGAAGCCGCAGCGAAAAAAGAAATTCAGGATCCATTATGGAAGGAAGGAGAAGGCTGTCAAAGGCGGCAGAGGACCATTCATGCAACATCATCCACCCGCAGCTGAAGTAAAGATAACGGAATGATGGGAGAAGCAATCCCGTGAAGATTGCCAAGGCCCGACCAGTTGTCGAACCAAAAATTACTCTTTTCGTCCCCCAACTTCCACTAAATATGAGAGTCGACCATTGGGATCAATGCCAAAATCCTCTTCCATAGAGGAGATACAAAGGACGAATGAAGAGAAGCATCAGAAGAAGATAGGTCTTAGGCATATTTGGCAGACATAAAAACACACTAGAGGCTTTTGATGGACTCGAATCTGATGGCCCAAGCCATTTTCAACCGAAAACCCTTCATCATATCCTTGAGCCTACGAATCCCCAGCCCCCCTTCCTCCTTTGTAGTGGCAATAGATTTTCAGCTCCTCCAATGACATTTTTTTTTCCCGTCTTTCCATCCCCAGAAGAATGCCGCAAATTTCTTTTCAAGAGATTACAACACTGAAGACGGGATGTGCGTAGCCACCAAGGAATGGATGGGAAGGCTACTCAAAACGTGCCGCACGAGAATGGCCCTGCCTGCCTGGGATAGGAATCTCGCTTGCCATCCCTTAATTCTCCTTTCAACTTTGTCAATAATAGGTTGGAAAGCTGCTGATTTCAGCCTGCCCATAACCAAAGGAACACCCAAGTAAGAAAACCCTGCGGACGCCACGGCGATCCCCAGAAGAGATTCAATCACCCTAACTCTGGATTCATGCATCTTATGGGAATAAAAAAATGAGTTTTTTCAAAGATTCACCTTTTGCCTCGAGGTGGCTTGATACGCAACTAAGAAAGACTTAAGGACCCTTAAAGAGATCAGGCTCCCGTTCGAGAATAAGAGCGAATCATCCATGTATAACAAGTGTGAAACAATCGGGCAACCCATTGTAAGACATGTATCCTTGCCTGTACTGTTCCATCAACTCTCGCGATCCTTTCTGTCAATTTCCTGCAATCTGCGACCTATGATCGACGTTTGCGCACGACCCTAAGTCGTATCCTGTAGATTTGAGTTGACTTAATCTGAGACATGTACCATTGCGACCGCACCATCGTCGTGGTTCCAATGCCATAACTCACGCACTACCCAGGTCAAAAGATGTGGGCCCACATTTATTTTGAGAAAACACCACGCGTTTACAATCCCAAGAGAATCTCGACAACATGTCTCATCAATCAATCACTCATATCAATCAATCAATCACCTCATATCAAGTACAAGAGCAACCCATGCTTTCTTTCTCCACAAGTCAAGCAACTCCCAAAAGTCAATAAATCTCTCACCTCACCCATCACTCACCTCATATCCATCACCCATCACTCTCTCTCCTTACAACTACCTATTCTCTCTCTTTCTCTTCACAATTTTCCAAGCTAAGGAAGTGGTGGACGTCCAAGCCATTCTAAGAGAGAAAAGTGAGTTTGTGTGGCCCACCTTCCCATCCCAAAATCCTTCATCCTAGCCATTCAACTATCATCACCCTTCATCAAAGTGAAGCACAAGGAGACCGGTGTTCCATCGGACTGAGAAGATCGAATGGTGGATGCTTCTATAGGCTTAGATTTCATTTTTTTAGATGAAGGGTCAAGTGAGGCCTACCGATTGATGGTATGGATCTCATTTTGAACCTTAGGTGTGGCCGATGGCCCACCTTGTTCTCATGATCATTCCATGATGGGGTCATTCTCCATTGACCCCATCATGATGTTTATTTTTCTTGCATGAAGAAAGGTCATCTAGGCCGTCCATTTTGGGTGGAGGAGGAATCTCCACCATTGATCTTTGATTTGGGGGGCCCACATGTATTGGGACTCACTTGATGTATGATTGAATGCAAGGGAGGACTCATAGTGGCGGAGCCCTCCATCACATGTGTCCCACTCTCTCTTTCTCTCTCTCTCTCTTCCTATCTTTTTCATTTTTTTATGTGATGAGGTGGCTGTGTGGCCCACTCGGATGGACCCCACCTTGGTGTATATCTTATCCACACCATCCATGCATATGGTGGCCCACCTGGAAAAAACATCTGAAGGTGGGGCCCACCTTAATATGTGTTATATCCAAAACCGTCCAGCGCCCCTGGACGCTAGATGTCAGTGAAGGGTGCATTGACCGAAAAGAAATATAATAATATATATTTATTTATATAAGGCTTTTGGGTGGGCTACTCTTACAGGCCCCACCTTGATATATCAATCCAATCCATGCCATCCATTCCATTCCCCATGTCATTCTAGGTGTTGAGCCAAAAAATGAAGTTAATCTGACTATCTGGCGGGCCATATCTTAGAAAACAGTGGTTTTCACTGTTAAAAAATGTACTCTGATCTTTTTACACCCCAAAACATATTGAATATTGGGCTTGTTTAGTCTGTCTTGATACATGAAATGCAATGGCTAGGTTGGATTCACTTGATGCAGGCCCCACATACCAAAAACCCCATAAATTCCATTTTTCAAAGAAAAGAAAAAAATAATAATTATAGGCAGTGCCTGCTGCTGCTGACATTGCAGCAGGACGCTGCTGCATTTGAGCCAGGGACCATGGGCCCCACCATGATGTGGTAGAACATCCACACCGTGCATCTTGATGGGCCCCTTAGGACGGTAGACCCCCAAGAAAAATCAGTTGTCTGTGGTGCTCAGGTGGCCCACATCATAGTAAACAGTGGAATGGAACGTCTGCCATTGAAACCTTTCTTGGGATCAGAAGTTTTGGATCATTACATAATTTATTTTTACACAGCATCTAGGTCTGCGTGACCTTATAAACCAATTGGATGGCAAATAAACATTATAGTGGGCCCAACGTGGGACCCACTGATGTAAATGTTTTAACCACACCGTCCCACGTGTGGAGTGGGACGGCTGGTGTACTCCACTCCAGCTATGTGCTGCTGTAGTGGCGTCACTAAGTTCTGTGGACCCCACCTTCTTCGTCCACGCTGTCCATCTATATGAGACTATGGCTTGAGGCCAAAAGAAGACAGATTTATTTATCTGGTGGGCCACTAATAAACATCTACCATTGAAACTCTGTTGGCCCAAAGGTTTTGAATAAGCATAAAATTTATTATTTTTATTAGGTCTGTGTGAGCTTATCAACTGTTGATGGAAAAATAAACTTTATGGTGGGCCTTGAGGATTTTATAGGTGGAAATCATTTTCACGGCTTATATATTTGGGTGTGGCTCATTTGATAAACGTGGGGCCCAATTGGTGTGACCCATTTGATATACATATGGCCCATGTGATGTGGCCCACTTATCATATTTATGGCCCATTGTTGAGGCCCACCTTGATGAGTATGAAGCCGTTGTTGAGGCCCACCTTGATATAAATGTAAGGCCTATATTATAAGGCCCATTGTGATGTATTTTAAGGCCCACGTGATTAGGCCCATTGTGATGTATTAGGGCCCATGGGTTGAGGCCCATTGTGATGTATAAGGGCCCGTGGGTTGAGGCTCATTGTGTTGTATTTGGAGCCCATGGGTTGAGGCCCATTGTGATGTATTAGGGCCCGTGGGTTGAGGCCCATGAGTCGAGGCCCAATGGGATATATACAAGGTCTATTGAATTGTGTGATTCCACCATGGGTTATGTAATGACATTTATGGCGGGCCATGCCTTGGGAGAAATGTTGGTTTAACGTCCACATTGTAAGAATAATGTTGGTTAAATGTCCACATTATAACTCTCTCTAGAGCCCATTGATAGGCCCATACTTGTTGTGTGTAGGCCATCAAGGCTCATCTTCGTTGTGAGGATAGTTCATCACCATATAAAATGCTTAGTATAACTCCATGATTCATGCCCATACACGTCATATATATGTCTGATATAAGGAATGTTTGATCATAGCATACGCCATTGGGTAAACTATTTATAGGACTCCTTATGAGATGAAGTGCCCACATTATCGCGTCGTACATGTACGATTATTGCATGACTGGATAGTGTTACTCATGCATCTCGCATACATGTGACCTGATCATTGTACGCCCTAGCGACAACAGGGTCGTAGCCTCCACAGGCACATCATGGATGGCTAAATGGGATACCGAAAATACTTGCTTCTAGCACTGTGGACACTTAGGATGTCCTTGGGTGAAAGTCTCAGAATCTCTGAGGCCAAGAGGTGCCCCAACGTCTGACCGAGTGGAACATGAGCGTCCGAGTGTCGAATACCAGTAGGCCATGTTTCTCACTGTGTCATGGTCAGTTGGGAGGGGGCGTGACCTTATCCACCCAAGTGAGGGGGCTATAAGCTAGGATGAGTATGACTAGCTCGTAAATAGGTCTGCTATCGACGAGCCGAGTAGGTATTGGCATACTACTGGCTAGGCGGATAGTGAGGTCTCTTCCACTCGCTGGACTGTACAACTAAGGAGGAGGAAGTCGTGTGGAGTGTAATAGACCCCGGTGATTTTTTTAGAGAGCAACCGTACTGATATGTGGACTTATTGAGCAGAAATTGCATATCCATTCATTTATTCATTCACTATCCACTCGGGATGGTTGTGCATAACTATTTGTTACGTGTACCTTCGCATGGCCAGGATTTCGGTTGGGCGCGCAACTAACCTGAGATCAAGAGTTTACCATATTGAGTCGGATTCCAAATTTATGTATGAGACTGGTCTAGATAGAAGTCCCTTATGGTGGACCCCATAGCCTGCGATATTACGTACTATCACCCTGACATGACATTCCAGTATGGTCATTTCATTCACACTGCATATTGCATTGCATCCTTAACATCTGTTATTATCTTACTATGTTTTACATCGCATAACCTTTGTACGGCTAATAACACTCATGAACTAACCAGCATATTTTTGGTTACTTTGATATTGTATGATTCATGTTCTTATCAGTATTTTCGCTTATTCCGATGATGTATGATTTATGAATTTTATGGTATACTTGGAACTTATCTTGTGCACACACTTTCACCACCCTCTAAGCTTTTATAAGCTTATGCACGATAGATGTGTGCAGGTGGCGTTAGGTTATAGTAGCATTGAGCTTGGAGCGTGCAGCTGTCCTCTGGAGCTTTGATTTCGATATATGTATTTCCCTTTCAGCATTGTATTCAAATGATTATATTAGTGGATATGTGATGATGATGTTGCCTTTATGATTTGGGTATACTTTTGATTATACTTCTTATGAGACTAATGTATGTTGAAAAATCCTCCTTGTAGGATCCAGGATCGGAACCTGGCGTATGTACACTGGGGGCCTAGAATGGGGTACTACAGAGGCTGTTGGCACCGGGTTCGACGATCGGGATTCCTGTGAATCCAATTTTCAGGTTTAGGGCGTGACACCCGTCCTGCTCTTAAAAGGCTAAAAATGGCCCTTGTCACCCGAAGCCTTAAGGCTCTTACTCAACACTTCCGCTGCAATGATGAAAAGACTAGGGGAGACAAGATCCCCCTGTCACAATCCTCTGAAGGATTTTAAAAAAAAAACCGAGCTTTCCCCATTAATAAGAACCGAAAACTAGTTGTTTACCCAAAACTTTTCGACGAGTTCAATCCAAGGGAGGCTAAAACCGAATCTCTGCAAAACCATCTTCAAGAATGACCAATCTGGCCTGTCATAGGCTTTTTCCATATTAAGCTTCAGGACAATATTGTCTCCCCTCACTTTTCTATTCATGTATCTAAATAGTTCCTGCGACAACGCAATATTTTCTGCAATTGACCTACCCTTTACAAAAGCCCCTTGCTCAGCTGAAATGATAAACGCGAGCACTTGGTTGAGTCTGGTTGTGATTACTTTAGAGAAGATCTTATACAGGCTGTTGCATAGGCTAATTGGCCTATAATCAGAAAATTTCTTGGGTGCATTTGATTTAGGGATCAAACAAATCAAAGACACAGATACAGATCTAGGGAGGGGGCCACCTTGGAATAAGAAAGAGATAGCTTTATGGAGATCCGGTCCTACGATGTCCCAACAGGCTGCATAAAAATCCCCTGAAAAACAGTCTGGACCGACCACACTCTCAGCTAGGATGGACGTAATGGCTTGATGAACTTCATCAATGGACAGAGTAGCCATCAACATGACATTCTAATCAGAAGAAACACTGGCCGGGATTACCTCCAGTAGCTCGTTATCAAGGATGCAGGGAGCCACGCCGAGCTGCTGAGCAAAATGATCGATAGTCGCGCTCCTAATCTGCTCGTTATCTACCACTGTCTAACCTGTCTCTAGCTCGACACTGCTAATTACCGCTCTTCTCCTCTTCTCAGATGTTGTGGAGTGGAAGAAACGTGTGTTCTTATCACCCACCTCCAACCAGTTAATGCGGGATCTTTGTTTCCAGAAATGTTCTTCCATTAGTTGAATACGGGCTAGGTTTGCAGACGCCTCCCCAAGCTTATTAAGCATAACTGTAGTCTCACTTGCAGGCAGCTCAGCGTCTTACAAAAGAGACTCACAATACTCCACTTCTTTCTTTGTTAATGATAACTAGGTGAAGATGTTACCAAAAACATCTTTGTTCCATGCCTTCAAGGCCTGTTTGACTGATTTTAGCTTGAGCAAAACGTTGAAGATCGGATGGGCAAACTCAGTCGAATCTCACTCATTCCTAACCACCTACTGGAAATAGTCGTGATCGATCCACATATTCTGGAATCTGAAAGGCTTCACTGTCGAGGCTAATAGCAGGGGGGTTGCCAGAAGGAGCGAGGCATGGTCTAATTTGATATGAGGAAGAAGAGTGACTTGGAAAGTTAGAAATTTGGCCGACCAAGTAGCATTAATAAGGTCCTTGTCGAGCCTAGATCACACTCTAGCTGCATCACCTTGGTTGTTGCTCCAAGTGCATTGATTGCCAAAGAAACCAGCATCTAACAGCCCAGCATTGTCGATAACATCCGCAAATTCAAGAGAACTGTTTCTATCAACCGCTCTCTAATTTCTTCTCTCGTCGGCCTCGATTAAAGCATTAAAATCCCCACACACCACCTAAGGGATGTGGATAGCTGAAGACATCGCTGCGAGATCACCCCATGGACTTCTTCTTTGGATCCGGTCACAGCATGCATAAATGAAAGTCAGCAATATCGGCGTAGGAACTGCCTGCACGGTGCATGCAATGGATAAAAATTGGTTAGATTTATTGGTGAGAGTCATGAAAATCTAGCTTCTAAAAAAAACCCAGATTTTCCCCCTTCATCAGAGTTGGAGAGCGATTGGTGAAAACCCAGGGATAGCCCTATCCCCACTCTCTTAGCATCAGGAAGCATTGGCTCTAATAAAGCCAGAATTTACGGGTCATACTTCTTAATAAGCCTTTTTGTTCTCAAAACTGATTGCCGATTACCGATACCTTGGATGTTCCACACTAAGATATTATCCGTCAGTCATAAAGCTCGAATTAACAGCCCGTCTCGTTAGCCTTCACAACCTGGATTCCCAATCACCTTTGGAATACAACACCTTTGTCCTTTTGAGGAGTTTTGATTTCCTGAATTCTGTTTGTGCTCTTTATGTGGACCTTGGAGCTGAAATCTAGTTGCATTGGGTAGTGGCCTCATCAGCACTGCCCGAGGAAATATCCAACATATCTCCCTGCAAAACCTAATGCGTGGTACCCCTAGCCTGACCAGTATCTTCCACCAAAGGAAGATTTTCCTGGCCATTCGACCTTTCCGTTGTCATTAAGAAGGGCGACAGGTCAATAGTAAAACCTTCATTGTCGAGGGCCTGTCGAGTGCCTACAATTCTCGTGGCTCCATTCCTGCTGAAATTTACCTCTATAGCCTAACCAATTGGAAGGGGACCTAGAGGGGCAGGCTAGTTTCTGCGAGGATCTGGGGTGACCATCAAATAGTCTATTATTAGTCTTGAACACTACCCTTCCTTGACCCACCCTGGATGAGGCTAGGGGGAGTTACCTACTAATCTGGATAGGGGGAGAGGTCTCTTGCTCTGAAAATTTTAAAGAAGGGCGTCCTCAACTTGGAGGGGCATGTGGACCTGAGGGGCTTTACCGATAATCCGGAGCTCTTGATGGGCCGAATTCTAATCGTTCGACACATTAGCCCCTTTTATGGGGAGATAATTTATGGCTGGCTTTATTACTGGGTGGGTGTTGTTCGAGACAGCGAGTTGTGCTGAATATGGAGAGGTCTGCTGGGGGATTTTGTAACTGGGGCATTTTGACAAACATTAAGGAGCTGGTCCTGGGAATGGATAGGAATGAGCCTTTCCTGCCCTAGTGTAGGCCTCAGCACCTGTAGATAGATGGCCTGGTTGTTTACCACTGGATGTTCTTCCTATACTTCCCTGTCTCCTCCCTGGGGTCGATTTTGATCTTGCTCTTACCAGGAGTGGAAGGTTCTTTCCACCCAGTCTTTGGTGCTAACTTGAATAGGTCCATGAGTAACTTGTGAAATCTGACCTCCCAGGAGAGTACTCGATTCCATTAATCCAAAAATTGGAAAAACTCTATCCTGGACTTTCAAATTGAGCACTCTATTCAGTTCCGTCCCCGGGTGGAGTATCACCTTGATTCGGGCAAACCCTTGGAATATGCCATGTTTAGCATTACCATTCATTTGTATAACTCTGTCGAAGGAATTTTTAAGGTCCAGTAACACTGCTTTAAACTAGGCATGTGCTAGAATACCATAGAGCCTGATCCAAACTCCTTCCTTCATTGCCAAATTCTTAGACCAAGGGAAAATTGATTTTATGCCCATCTCGGCATGTATGGAGACATCTTCCTATAAATCTCTAAATTCCGCTTTAGATTTGAAAATGAATAGGAAGGTTCGGGCTGCTAATCTGGAGATTTCAATCACTGCAGATGCATATTTAGAAGTTCTAATGGTTCCAATAAGTTTCAGAATGAAAATGAATGGATGAGTCACCTTCGCTACCATACCTAGTTAAAGTTGCAAGAGTTTTTGTTGCACTGTTTGGGGTCTGTTACAGTTGGGTTTTCCTCCACTAGTTGTATCGTAGGTCCTCTGCTAAGCCTTTGTGCCTGAACTACTCCCACATAAGATTGCCTATTGAAAATTGCGGGAGGGGGAGCTAGATTGTTGGATTACTGAGGGATATGACCCGCCGAGATGGGGCCTCTCCTTTCCATCGGGATCCCTTTCTTCCTCTATTTCTCCTAGTTGTGGTGATGATATGCTCGTCAATCCACCTCTCTCTTAGGACTTGAATCGCCACCATTGCATCTTGCTCATATTGGAACCGAACACAAGCATAACCCCAAGGTTTCGAGGTGTCCGGACGCAAGGGGATGTAAACATCGAGCAGTTTACCATACTTGTTTAATATTCTCCATAAATCTTTACTAGATGTGTCGAAGGTGATGTTCCCCACATAAAGACTATAGTCAGATTTTTGGAGGGTAGTTGTACCGGTTCTTGCTGATGAAGACTTCCTTCAATTCTCAAATGTATGAGTTGAGGGCGATTCGCCAAAAGCGTTAGAAGGTCGTCTACGTGATGGTGGTATTCCCCTGATTTTGCAGGAGGGGAATCTCCCCCGCATGGGGCCTAGGATACTCAAACCCTAGACGCAAGCCCTAGGAGAGACGAGTCTCAGGCAGGAATCCTTCACCTTTGCCCCACATGCATCTAGTTGTATGTTATTCCTTCTATAACTAGTTGCATATGAGACCATGCTAAAAATTATTTCCTTGCAATAAATGCTCTCTAAAAATTATGAATTTATCATTTAATATTATAATTATGGACTTTTTGCTAAATACAAATCCAATGCAAATTCATGAATTTGATTAGTTCATAAATTTACCAAAATTAAATAGCCACTTCATTTACATGTGTATATACTTTATATGGTAAAATATAATTCATTTACACATCCACCATGTAAGTCGTCCATCATGTGGGGCAACGCCTTTCTAATCTTGTCAAGGAAAAACAAGGCTTCCTTAGAAATTTTCACCAACAGATGAGAAAGGAACTCCAGTAACAATTCCAATAAAGTCTAGATATTATGTTGCTAGAAAGGTGAGGCCCAACATTTCAGTAGTTTGAATCATTAAACCATAGGCCATTTCTATAGTCTCTATGCCCAAGCCCATGGTTCGCTTCAGCCCAAATTTTGAACTGGTTGGGATGGACATGCTGGGCTGGGTGTTGAGATGTGGAGCCACATCTGGACAAGGCCGCTCAACCAGTCGAGTGCCTGCTCGACCGATCAAGTGACCCGCTCGACCAATCGAGGGCTGGCTCGACTCAAAGTCCAGCGAGCTATGTTTTTTGGGGTCCGAGGTGCTCGACCGATCGAGGTCCCTACTCAACCAGTCGAGGGTCCACTCAACTAGTCGAGGTTACGCAGATTCATTTCTGGATTTGATGCAGACTACGAATTTTTGAGTTGATTTTTTTGTAAGGGTGCGAAAGGAAAGTTGTGTAAACTATAAATAGGGGTCCCTAGGACTTTTCTAGGGATTATGAGAGCTAGTCTAAAGTATGGGCAAAGGGTTTTCTCTGTACTTCCAAGGGAGAGGTTAGTATATTGCCTTGTAATCTTCATTTTTCTTCATAGTGAAAGTTTGCATCCGTGGTTTTTACCCTTATTTAGGGTTTTTCCACGTATATCTTATCTTGTGGTTTATTTGGAATACTTTATTCTTCTTCTAGTTTATATTTCTTCTTGTTTATTGTTTGTGGGTGAAACCGGCGATTGGATCTCAGTTCACTGCGTTGTTGGCGTGCTGCGCAACAACTAGTATCAAAGTTATTGGTTTAGTTCTATTGGGAGCAATGACGGAAGAAGAAAAGACTAGAATTGAAAAGTTTGATGGTTCAAACTTTTCCTTATAGAAGATGCAGATGGAGGATTATCTGCATCAGAATGACCTCTATATTCCTCTAGGAGGAAAAGAGAATAAACCAAAAAAGATGACAGATGATAAATAGTTTTTATTGGATCGGAAGGCTCTAGGAACGATCCGACTCTCTTTGTTTAAGAGCGTCGCCTTCAATATATCTAAGGTGAAAATCACAAAAGAATTAATGGAAGTCCTAGCCACCATGTATGAAAAACCTTCAGCGTCCAACAAGGTTCATCTTATGAAACAGCTATTCAACATGGCGATGTCAGATGGTGGGAACATGACTGAACATCTAAACGAGTTCAATACAGTCACGAGTTAGTTGGAATCTGTTGGCATTATTTTTGAGGATGAGGTCAGGGCATTATTGATCTTGTTCAGTTTGTCAGACAGTTAGGATGGATTGGTCATTGCTGTAAGCAATTCTTCAGGATCGACAAAGTTGAAATTTGATGATGTAGTCAGTCTAATTCTCAGTGAAGAATCTATAAGAAAGGCATCAGGAGTTTCAGGGGATTCAGGGAATGCTCTAAACATGAAGGAAGAGGAAAATCGCTGAACAAATGAGGCAATAAACATGGACATTCTAAATCGAAGAAGAAGTCCAAGAGATCGAAAGACAAAGACTAGTGTTGGCATTGCGGGAAGACGGGGCACATGAAACGTGATTGCAGGGCGCTCAAGAAACAAGAAGGAAGCTCTAAAGGCGGGAATGATTCAGTGAATCTATCTGAGGAGAGTAACACAGAGATATTGATATTGTCTCTTGATGCGATGAATAAGTCTTAAGTCATAGACTCAAGTGCTTCGTTTCATGTCACTTCATGTAAAGAAGTTCTGCGTGATTATGTATCAGGTGACTTCGGAAGAGTCTACCTGGGTGATGATGAGTCGTGCAGTATTATTGAAAAGGAAGACATTCATATAAATCAGAAAGATGGAATGACTTTGAAATTGAAGAATGTCAGACAGGTACCGAGTTTAAGACGGAACTTGATCTCAGTGGGGGCAGTTGGCCGATACCAGTTATGTGACGACATTCACCAATGATTCTTAAAAGATCACAAAAGGTGCCTTGGTGATATCTCGAGGTAAGAAGGAAGGTACTTTATACGTGACTTTGGGATCGTATAGTTCACTTGTAGTTGTATCAACTGGAGTGAATGGGCAGTTATGGCATCAGAGGTTGGGACATATGAGTGGAAAAGGGATGAAAGTGTTATTATTAAAAAGGAAGCTACTAGGACTGAAGTCTATTGACTTGAAATTCCATGAGGACTGCGTGTATGGCAAGTAAAAGATGGTAAGTTTCAAGAAAACAGGACACGCTCTAAAGACACATCTGTTGGAGCTTGTACACACTGATGTGTGGGGACCAACACAGATATTATCTCTTGGTGGCTCACGTTATTTTGTTTCTTTTATTGATGATGCTAGTAGAAAACTATGGATTTATTTCTTAAAGCACAAATATGATATATTTAATGTATTTAATAAGTGAAAAGTAATAGTAGAAAATGAGATAGGTATAATAATAAAATGTCTCAGATCTGATAATGGGGAAGAGTACTATGATAAGAGGTTTGAAGAGTATTGTGCAGTAAATGGAATCAAACATCAGAAAATGATTCTAAGGACACCGCAACAAAATAATATAGCTAAACGCATTAACAGGACCATCCTTGAGCGTGCCAAGAGCATGAGGTTACATGTACGGTTGCCCAATACCTTTTGGGCAGATGCTGTGAATACTACTGCATATCTCATCAATAGAAGTCCCTCAGTACCATTGGATGGTGGGCTACAAAAAGAAACGTGGACTGAAAAAGAAGTGAACCTTGCACATCTTAGAGTGTTTGATTGCACTTTATACGTTCACATTGATGCAGAGCACAAAAACAAACTAGATGCGAAGTCTAGGAGGTGCATGTTTATAGGCTACAGATAGCATGTTTTGGCTACAGGTTTTGGGATGCAGAAAATAGAAAAATCATCAGAAGCAAGAATGTAGTCTTCAATGAAAAGTGATGCATAAGGACAGTGTGCATGAAAATAAGGCCGAGGAGAAAGAATTCGTAGAGTTTGAAGAGTACCAGACACAGGTGTTACAGCGCCACAGGATGATCATGCACATAAGCATTATGAGGTAGAGCCGCATACACCGGTTGCGAGGAGGTCTACTTGGGAGAGGAGACCCACGGTCCGATACTCACCCTCCTTACATTATCTACTACTGACAAATAATGGTGAACCAGAGTATTTTGAAGAGGCATTACAGTCAGATACACAGGTTAAGTGGAAGCAGGCCATAAATAATGAGGTGGACTCTCTTGAGTCTAATCATACATGGGAACTAGTCACTCTACCCAAGGGTAAGAAAGCTCTTCATAACAAGTGAGTTTACAAACTGAAAGAGCACGATGGTTCGAAACGGTACAAGGTCAGATTGTTTATGAAAGAGTTTCAACAAAAGATAAGTATCAATTTTACTGAAATATTTTCACCGGTAGTAAAAATATCTATGATTCGTATGGTCTTAAGTATAGTGGCTATAGAAGACTTACATCTAAAGCAGCTAGATGTTAAAATAATCTTTTTTTATGGTGACTATGAAGAAGAGATATATATGCATCACCCGACAAGATACGTGGCATCAGGAAAGAAGAATAAGGTGTGTAAACTGAAAAAGAGTTATATGGCCTGAAGCAGGCCATGAGGCAGTGGTAAAAGAAGTTCGACAGTTTCATATTGAGAAACGGTTACAAGAGATGTCATGCAGACCACTGTTGCTATTTGAATAAGTTTGATACATCATACATAATCCTTCTTCTGTACGTTGATGATATGCTTGTGGCCGGATCAAGCATGAAGGACATCTTAGATCTCAAAAGACAACTGTCTAAAGAATTTGCCATGAAGGATTTAAGAGCTGCAAAACAAATCATAGGCATGAAGATAAATCGCGACAAGAAAAACAAGAAACTGGTTTTATCATAGGCAGAGTACATAGCCAAGGTACTTAATCAATTCAATATGGGACGTGCTAAGCCGGTTAGCACTCCATTAGCTAATCACTTCAAGCTTTCTAAGGAGCGAGGTGCAAAGACACAGGAAGAACAGGACTACATGGCTAAAGTCTCATACGCATCAACTATTGGGAGTGTCATGTATGTTATGGAGAACACGAGGCCAGACATTGCTTAAGTAGTGAGAGTTGTTAGGAGGTTCATGAACAACCCTAGGAATGAACATTGGGAAGCTGTAAAGTGGATCCTCAGATACCTGATAGGTACTGTGGATATAAGGTTGTGCTATGGTGGATCGAAAATCAAGCTATAAGGCTACATAGACTCAGATTTGGCAGGAGATATCAACAGCAGAAGAAGCACTACAGGTTATGTTTTACTCTAGGTAGTGCTGCAATCAGTTGGGTCTCTTAGTTACAGAAGATAGTATCTATCAGTACGATAGAAGCAGAATATATTGCAGCTACAGAAGCGTGCAAGGAGATGGTGTGGATGCAAGGTTTCATGGAAGAATTAGGTAAGAAGTAAGCAAATTGCAAGTTGTACAGTGACAGTCAGAGTGCAATACACTTGGCTAAGAATTCAGCCTTTCATTCAAGGACCAAGCATATTAACATCAGATATCACTTCATACGTTCGTTACTGGAAGATGGATCGATTGCTCTAGAGAAGATTCATACAAGTGAGAATCCTGCAGATATGCTGACCAAGGTAGTCACACAGGAGAATCTGAAGTTTTGTTCAGCTTTGATTGGTCTTCAAGCTTGAAGACGGGAAGGTGGTGCACTCCATATATATAAGATAAAGGTTTATGGTGATGTGTCTCCAAGTGGGAGATTGTTGAGATGTGAAGCCACATCTAAACAGAGCCTCTCGACCAGTCGATTGCCCTACTCGACCAGTCGAGGGCTGGCTCGACTCAAAGTCCAACGAGTTATGCTTTTTAGGATCCGAGGTGCTCAACCGGTCGAGGCCCTTGCTCAACCGGTCGAGGTTATGCAGATTTATTTCTAGATTTGATGCGGATTGTAGATTTTTGAGTCGATTTTCATAAGGGTGCGAAAGAGAAGTTGCCTAAACTATAAATAGGGATCCCTAAGGCTTTTTTAGGAATTATGGGAGTTATTCTAAAATGTGGGCAAATGGTTTTCTTTCTACTTCCAGGGGAGAGATTAGTATATTGTCTTGTAATCTTCGTTTTTCTTCATAGTAGAAGTTTACATCCGTGGTTTTTTACCCTTGTTTAAGGTTTTTCCACGTATATCTTATCTTGTGGTTCTTTTGAAATGTTTTGATTCTTCTTCTAGTTTATATTTCTTCTTGTTTATTGTTTGTGGATGAAACCGGCAATTGGATCTCGGTTCACTGCGTTATTGACGTGCTGCGTAGCACTGGGCGTATTCGATTTTTTTTATTTTTACTTAGACCAGGACCGGCACATCAATACAACCTAGTCTTTTTTAAAATGAAAATGATTTTTTCTTCTTACCTATGCGGTTGCAGCAATAGACTAAGATCCTGGATATTCGTACCATAGACCTATCAACCGATACATTTATGGTGGTCGTGGACGAACCTATCCAGATATATGCAGCAGACCCTACGAACCCCTCAGATGCAAAACATCTCCCTGAAGAAAGGTGGTCTCAGCTCCGTCAACCAAACAAACGGGTGGGCCACCGCCCAAACAAACGAGTGCACCACCGCCCGCATGATGCGACGAATAACATATGGTTAGTTTGCTTGTAATCAGATGTTAATAATGATAATAATAATGATAAGTCGATTACATGCAGAGATGAAGGTAGTGAATATAAAGACTTAGTTCTTTATTTTTTCCTACGACAACGGTTGTTGTCGTTGTTGTTGTAATAAGTACGGGAATGAAGTAATTACATGGTTTTCCTGAAAGAAAATATTTAAAATTTCCTGGGTTTAATTTTATTTTTGGAGTTGGCCAGCCTAACTGTATGTGTGTAGAGTCGGCCACATGTACAGCTATAGACGGAGATTTTTATTTTTATTTTTTTATTTTTTGAAAATTGTGTGACTCTTGCATTCATAGGGAGAAATTTACATTTTTTTCAGGTGGAAAACACACAAAAGACTAAAAGCCTCACCTGTCATGCAGCTCTACCATTAAACTACAAGAAACTATTCTAACTACTGCCTCAATCCTCAGCCCAACCTAACTGCACCTAACCCCACCCTGTCGAAGAAAAAGGAGCCTCAGGCATGAGAGGGGAGGTCCGCTACTGTCTAGTAGAGCGTCCTACCTTGGACTTCACTCTCAACTTTGGCCAGCCCGTCGGCCACACCATTGGCCTCTCTTGGCATGAAGGAGAACCTCAAAGTGGCCCTCTGCCTTAGACATGATATAATGGCCCATGTGTACCAAAGGGTCCATCCCGAGTAGCTATCCTTGTTGAGTAGGTCCACCAAGCTCTTAGAATCTCTTTCCATGATGAGAGATGGTTGAGAGCATATATCTTTCCGGAATTATCATGTATGGGGCACTGTCCAAAACTCATGATGAGTGGACTACATTGTGTCTAATATTGATTAGTGGGATTCATAGATGACGCAAGGAAGGACGTGTAAAGGTTGAGCATTGTCTTCCTCAAGGGGATAATTATTCCAAATTCACGGAACTTTTCTAAACTCTTCACAGAGATGCCTTGAATTCATGAGGAAAATAAGAAAATAAAAATAATTTTAGAAATTCATAATAAATTGATTGATGATGAAAAACAAGCTTACAACCTCTTAAATAATAACATAACCTTTAGGAAGAAGTTTCGGAATTAAACTATAACTAAAACTTGAACTTATTATAAATAGTAAACTTACTATTCATAAATGGTCGTGATTTCTACTAGTGCGCATGGTTTTCGGCCAAAAATAGTAAGAGTCCTATTTGACCGAACCATGATGTTCCCCTAACTATTCAAAGCACCTTTTATGCTGGTCACAATTCCTAAAGCCCAATGGATGAAAAGTTATACTCAAACTAAAACTTATTATAAATAGTAAAAATGAAATTGAAACAGGAATAAATTCGGCGTGCGCAACCCGGTGTTGGGTGGCTAAAGTAGCTCATCCTATACCAAAAATCATATATGGCACGTGCAATGACTCATTCTGGTTTGCGAGATATGTCCGTTTTAGGTTCTGACGTTCCAGATCACCTCCCACTCTAATCGGGCCTTTGCTAGTCCATCTTAGCCATGAAATTATCCGCAACCCGTTCTACATCAATAGATGATAGTAGAAAATCAAAATGTGACGGTTCAGATTCGGTGGGAGAAAATTTATGGTTGGGTTTATCCATTCAGTGTGGTTTTTAGTCATTGCCATATATATGATTGTGTCCAACAGATGGGCCTCACCTGAGGGCACGTACTAGACGGGCTGGTGGAACTAAGAAGAACCAACTGTTGTTATTGTTGAACCCAAACTTGTGTGTTGAGAATGATCACATACGTTTGAATGCATGCAAAAGTCCCATGTGTCTGAGCGGTGTCGGACCCAATGCAATGTTTCTATGCAATCCAAGCTGTCCATCAGATGACCCCGGCTTCCAAAGTTGTCCATGATCCCAGAAATCAACCTTAATCTAGTCATTCCATCAGACCCATCATGATGGGGAAAACATTGTCGCAGTTCATAATTTAAGTGGGCCACACCATGTGAATTTGGATTTTAATTTTGTAAGTGTTAAAATTAAAATTTTAAAAAATAAAAATAAAAAATCCCTGTGACAGGGTGCACCTTAGTTTACAATCCCCCTTTGCTCGTATAGTGAGCATGAGTAGGATTGGCAGTGGATTGGGTTGAGGTTGGGTCACGTTCAGCCCAAGCCTAACTCATTTGGTAAATGGGTCAAGAATTTTAGCCCAAACCCAACCCATGACCCATTAGTGGTCCAAGCCAACCCACCTAAAATTCATCAAGCCCAATCATAATCCAACCTGGTTCATTTAATTGTAACCTTTCCAAGCTCAAATGACTCGGCCCAACCCAAAAAATCTATACTTGGGTTTAAGAATGGAATTAGGAGCCAAAGGCATGCACAACCCAGAAAAATTAGTTAATACATGCAAATTCATACATCATATGTTTATATCCATATTTATACAATATATATATATATATAACACACTTGTTGTCAATTAATTTTTTGGATTACAGGTTCAAACCAGGCTAGTTAAGGTAGGGTTTCAAACCAGGCTAGGCCAAATTGTGTGCTTAGTTACTCAGTGCACTCTTATAGTACTGAATAAACTCAGTTGGGCTTACCTTGAATGTATGTGATTTATACGACGTCCAATCAGTTTTTTCAACTGATTTAAGAGGTTGAGCCAAAAATTGAAGCAATATACAGAGATGATATGGATGGTACCACTGGAAGTAGTGGGGATAATGATTTCCACTGTTGAAACCTTTTTAATCCCTACAGTAATATTTATTTGTCATTCAATCTGTTCATGAGATTAAAAAGTTAAAGATGATCGGAAAATAAAAATATAAGCTTGATCATAAACTTTTGTGGCCCTAAGAAATTTTCAGCTGTAGAAGTTTAAGTCAACTTTTCCTGTGGTGTGGTCCATTTGAAAATTGTATATGCTTCATTTTTGTAATTAAGCCCTAAAATTATATGAAAAAATAGATGGACAAAGCGGATAAAATACATGAATCATGGTGGACCTTGCGGAGTTTACTCACTACGCAAACTGCTTCCGTTGGATGGCAAATAAATATTTCAGTGACCCGTGATGTTTTTAATGGTAGGAGTTTAGTTAAGATTGTTTCTTGTGATGCGGTACAATTGAGATTATTATTTATTTTTCTTAATATATACTAAAATGAGCTTTTAATGCGGATGGACGGTGTGGATGTAAGGAAAGTACATTACTGTGGGCCCGCAGTTAGGCATCCGAAACCGCCCCTGCCAAACAGCGCCGTTCCTCACTCACGCAAAAGTATAAAGTGAAGGAGAGGACATAAGAGAAAAAAAAAAACGAATTAGGGTTAGAGCTTAACTTGCCAGAGCAGAGAGAGGCAAGGAGGCGCTGAGAGAGGGAGAGAGGGAGAGAAGGAAGGAGACGCTGAGAGAGGGAGAAGGAGACGTCGGGTCAGAGCAGGTAAGGTATACTTTCAATGCAGCTGCGTTTTCACCTTCCTCTCCGAAATTCGAAACGGATAGCCGTTGCCTGTAACAAAATAACCTGTGACTTGAAAAACACGTAATTCCTCTGTTACATTTCTTGCAATCTTACCTGATAGAAAGTTACAGGTTGAGACTTTGTTACCTCTAACATTTCTCCCCAAACACAAACTATAAGAAAGTGACCTGTAACTTTCTTACATTTTACACAAGTTACAGGCATCCAAACGGCATCTTGATCGATGGGTTCGATGTGATTCATTCACCATGTGGGCCCCACATCTGCCTCGTATCACCATAAGCTTATGGTGGTACTGGCGTCACTGAAGTGTGTGAACATTTCATGAATGCAACATTTTTCCCGCCAATGTCTGATATGTGTAGGACATCTGAACTGTGCAAATGGTGGACCCCTCCATGAAGGTTGTCTGATGTAAAAATTAGGCTGCACCAATTATCAGATGGGCCACACTGGTGAATGTAAAAATGGCTGATGATCTGAGCCAGTATGCCTCTGGCAGGCCTGTTTTGTAGATTAGTGTTTTTTTTTTTTTTTGTACCAGGTGATCTCTCTGGACAGCCAATGTCCTATGCATGTGATTGCAGGAGAAATAAGGATTTAAACAGGGGTTTCAGAGTCAGACAATCTGACTTGCCTCAGTCTGAAACCAATACACTGGATCCATTAGTTTTGTTCTTGCTTTCGCTCCCTTATCGATCTGATGACTTGTTTCACTGCGGACTGAAACTGATACAACTTAGACAATATTGGGTCATACTGGTTGATGCCAAGTAGTTGCGGGCCAAAATTGAAATGTGACTTGAATGATACCGAATTGCGTCAGGTGGTATTCAAAACCATGGGGAGAAAATGTGTAGCGTGGTAATTTTAGCATGCTATGGGTTGTGTAATCATTTTTGTACTGGGACATCTGTTATACTTTTTCTTGTTTTGTATTTCATATTTTAAGCATTTCTATTATACGATTCGATAGAAAGCTAGATGTGTCGCATCTGATGTTAATTTTTTTTGTTCGTATTTTACAGTTTATATTTGTGTTTAAGCGGGATTAATTAGGGTTTCACACCAAATACATGCTGCCAAATGCATCTACTTTTTGTGATTCACACCGATTGCCACCAGATACACGCTGTGAACGACCCTGACAGCATGGATTTGGTGGTAATCAGTGGCACTAGCAAAAACTATTTGCATTTGGGATGGTGTATGTTGATGGTAAATAGAATCCATTTACCGCTGATTCATGTGCTTTGAAATCCCTGGGTTAAGGCATGATTTCAAGTCCAATTTCCATCGATAGCATCGGACATGAAAGTCACCGAATTTGACTTCAACAATTAGTGGCCCTCACCATGATGTTTAAGTGAAATCCATCCCGATCACCAGGTGTGTCGCCCCATTTTATGCATAGGGCCCAAAAATCAGCCTGAACTATTATTCAGGTGGGCCATACAAAAGGAAACAGTTGAGAAAGGGACACCTCATATATTGTTTCCAATCATGATGTGCCGTAAAGGCCATCATAAGGCCGCAAAGGCCGTTACGTAAAGGTAACAATGGCAACTGTTACACGTTATGAGGTCGTAATGGCCGTTATGGAAAAAATGACACATAAATGACGTTAGAACCCCCGTAAAGGCCATAAAGGTACCGTAACGGTCCATTATGGGGCTGATACAGGTTTTTCGGATTTTTTTTCTATATATATATATATAAGAGACCGTTACAGCCACCGTTACCGTTACGGAATACCTTGTTTCCAATTGTATGGTCCACCTACGGCTAAAATGGAGTGATGCACATGGTGATTGGGGTGGATTTCACATAAACATCACAATGGGCCACGTGTGAGAATTCATAGAATTCATCTTATGCATGCACAAAAACTGACTTGACGTGCTAGACATATTTTTTTTAATTCACATGGATTCTATATGTATGTCAAATACAACTGAGGATTCCAATTTACATGGATTCCACGATAATTGTGATTTGGATTCCAATTCATAACGAATCCATGCTGCCAAATGACCCCTTATTTTCCTTGTTTGTCTTCAACCAGATTTGCCTAGAATATAGGATCAAAGTTTTCTTGGAAAAAATTCTAGGTAGTCACTAGCATGTACCAGATTAGCACGTGGGATGCTTGAAGATATTCTAGCATATGTGGCATGTGTGAGTACTTGGAAGTTGAATTGTGGCATATGTGGTACATGTGATGTGCTTGAAGCGTAATGGTGGCACGTGTGGTGCAAGACACGCATTGACACATTTGACATGTAGACACTAGAAGCTAGATGGCAGTACTCCTGTGCACCAATGGCTCATTTGGCATAATTGGAAGAGTTTGAAGATGGACGATAACATATTGGCACATGTGGAGTGCTTTGCACATGTAGGGTGCAAGAGAAAATGGATGGGAGCACATATGGGACATTGGCACATGTGGATGCAAGAAAGATGGATGGTTGCACATTTTGATTCGGGCCCACGGCCAACCTAGGGCCCAACAATGACATAGACCCACAATCCACCGTAGGGCCTAACATGTGTTGATTGTTGGATTGTTTAGATTTGGGGGCCTAAATTAAGGATTATAATTTACTATTTTTTGGAAGATATAAGGCTGATTTAAAGATGTGATTGAAGATACAAAGGGGATGTGATTGAAGATAGCTGATTTAGAGATGCAATTAGGATTATTTTGTATATTTGCTTTTTCTATAATTAGGCTTTTACCATCTTAGGTAGATTAGATTGATTTGAAATCAATCTCCTAGTTGGGTGGAATTCTCATTAGAGATCCACTTAAGAGGTTGGGAAAAGGGTGGGTGGTGTAGGAAGTAGTCATTCTAGGTTTTTCTAAGTGTGAGTTTTCTTAAGTTTTGTATGAAGCTTGATATCAAGTTATTTCTCCCTCTCTATTCAAATATTCTTGTGAGTGTAATTTTTGTCCACTTCTTTGCGATTTGGGTGTCAAAATTTAATTGATTCGATAATCAGGTTGCATCACATTGTAATGTGGCACAGTGGAATGTGTGGGGCATGAACGAAGATGGTCAATGACTCATTGGCACATCAATTGAAGGTGGATGGTGGCTAGCCCTTGATAGACCCATTTTCCTTTCATCGTGGGAAAATGCCTTTCTTAGGGCGGAGGTAGGAAAATAAATTTGTTTTTTTTCAAACAAAGAAAGTGGGAAATGGTGTTCCCACAAATTTCATCTCCCCCTTTCCATGAATCCAAACAGGCACGGCCATAAGGAAATAAAGAGATTCGATCTTTTGTGGTGCTTGCTTGGGAAGAGGAAGAGAGGGGGAATCATGTGAACTGTAATTTAGACTAGAGGGCTGTGGGATCTTCCCACGACCATTGTTTCTTGATTCTAGATTTCTTTCTTAGGTTCTTATTCTTGATTCCATGGCCCTTCCTAAGGGGATTGTGTTAGCCGGTAGGCATTCTAGAGTCCTGGCCTTTTTTATTTGGATGCCCAAGTATTTCAAGGACCAGGCAATTATAACCTATATATGTATATCTGTGATAAGTTTTGAAGCTTCATTTAGTTTGAATAAAATCTTTTGCGATTTCAATTAATAAATAGATCTGTAATTATTTTGACCTATTATACCTGGGTTTAAGTTATCAATTCAGATACATATATGGGCAAGTTCAAAAGCTGATGGGGATTGATACATATTGAATTATACATATCATCTCCATCTTTACTGATGGGTGTTTTGATCTCCTTTACTGAGGATTAACATATCTCTCTGAGAGCATGCATTGACCAGCTCCATAGTCGACATTTTGGACAATACCATATCATCTGCACTCCATTTTAATGTAAATTCGATCCATTTTAGAGCTTTACCTGCAATACGGACTGAAAGTACATCATGCTAGTTGGTAATAAAACAATTACATATCAGATATATAATATGTTTGGATGATAATTTTAATCCGTGCCTTCTCATGTTGAGTATGTGTCTGTACTGAGCAATTATTTTGATCTTTAGTCAAATGTACACTGGCACTCTGCCCTTATTGTAGGCATTTTTACGAAGTCATTGAGATTTTGATAATTTTGCGATATGGTCATGTAAAATTCATTGAGGACCTGTTTGGTTTTCCAATTTCCTATGAAATGCGAAGTAAATGAGCCATCATTATCATTTCCAGGTATTTGTTTAAACATGAATTATGGCTTGTAAATCGAGAGTCAAATACAATTGTAATGGAAGTAGGTAAAGTAAATTGTAATCATTACATTTTCACACTATAAAACCACCATTTTTACAGTGATATCTGGGTGAAACAAACAATGTAGCAAAATCATCATCGTAGTCAAATGTATGTGATGTCACCACACAATTACAAAAGTAAGGAATCCATTACACATTTACAGCCATTTACGGTTGTAATTGGAAAAACAAACAGGCCCCAAATGATACTATCTCAAGAATACCTCTGGACATCCAAAATCTTGACAGTTATGAATTTTTGGGATTTTAACAAAATAAATTATTAAAAAAATTATTGTCATTGATTGTCGCTAAAAAACTAAAACAAAATTATTTAAAAGTTTAAATTATTTAAATTTGGTCAGTATTTTAAAATTTTAAAATTGTCATTAATTTATTAGTTAATATTTTATTTTCCGCTAGATTTGCCTGATAATATTGCAGAGAAACTTAAAATTCTGAAAATGTCCCAAGAAATTTTCATGCCGGGAAATTGCTTAGAGCAAGATTTGTCACTATAGTTATGTACATAGATCTGAATATCAGTATCGTATCAGCTGTATCGTATCTGTATTAGCACAAGACAATATTCGATACGGGGCCGTATCAGCCCGGTATGAAAAAATTGACCCATATCAGCCAATACAGGCTGATACAAGCCGATATGCCTTTAAAAGCTTTATTTATTTATTTATTTTCAAATTTTCACTCATGTCTCATCTTTTTTTTCATTTAACTGATGGAGGAAGCTTAAAAACTCATTTTAGGTTAGATCTAAACCTATTTTAGTTTGAAAACAAACGATTTGAATGGGATTCGACAAATTGAAGTGGACCATTATGGGAAATTTCAGAAAGAAGGGTAAACCTTAACTTTCTTTTTGATATTTTCATCTTAATTTTGTTGTATTTCAATGTAATGGTCCCCATTTAGTTGACCTTCAATTAAATGTTTGACATTATTTATGGCTGAACTTTTGATCACTGCTTTTAATTTGACATTACTCTGGTTGCTGGAGCAGTCAAAATGTTTACATCAAGGCAGAAAATCCAGAAAGAGAAGGATGTTGAACCTACAGAGTTCGAGGAGTCGGTCGCACAGGTGAAATTTTATAATCTAATTTTCACAATCCATCTGCATTTACTCTCATTCTTATCACCACCCGTTGTGTCTCGACAGTCATTTTTCGACTTGGAGAACACCAACCAGGAGCTTAAAAGTGACTTGAAGGACCTTTATATAAACTCAGCAGTGTAAGGGCAACCTAAATGCTTACAGCACTTGTTTGATTAATACTTTAATGCCATAGGTGTGAGCTTTTTCTTCGTGCTATTTGTCTAATAATGCAGGCAAATGGATGTTTCTGGAAATCGGAGGGCTGTTGTTATCCATGTTCCTCATAGGTTGAGGAAAGCTTATCGAAAAATTCATGTTAGGCTTGTGAGAGAGCTAGAGAAGAAGTTCAGTGGGAAGGTGAGATAGAATAATTCCCTTACCCTGTCATTTTTTCATGTGAAATTTTTGCAGAAGTAACCTAATCTGGCTTGCAACGCTTGAACAGTTGACTTTTTAACAATAATGACGTTTACTGTGCTTGTTGAAACAGATGAGGAATATGGTACTTGAGATTTTTAGTGTGCGTGAATAAGCTGATCCTTCATAAGACACAATTAGCCACTTCTTCAAACATAACATTCATGCCTACATTGAAAAAAGAATGACTGGCAGCTTTTGAAAAGGAACATAAGCAGTATATTCTTTAGTGTGTTGATTGTTCTTCGAGCTATAAAGATATAGGTTGGAAGGTCCTGACTGATTGGTTTTGAAAGCTCAGTTTTGATTGTAGTCTTTTTGGAGAATCAGTGGCCATTTGGCATTGATGGGCTTCTATGAAATGATTAAGTGGAGATTCCCTTGAAAACCATCATTTAGGCTCCTGCTTTTGTGTCATTTTTGGAATTGTTGCTGCTTTAATTAAGTTTAAAATGTATGACACAGGACAGCCCTAATTATGATGCATGCTCATGAACATAATTAAACAGCGGAAATAAAAGGAATAAATGATCTAAAATTCTAGCAGTAATCATCATAACTGAGAAAATCATAAAGGAAACATGCAATGGAGCAGGCCATCATCACAACCGTGGAGTATAAGATTCAATTAATACTTAGGTTGGATCCAGCGAGGGATGAGACCTCCCGATCTTGCATGGTCACACCTAATCGATCAATGAAGATCACTAGTCCGAAGAACCAAGAAGTTTCTCGAATTAGGGATTTGAGAATTTGAGGGTTTAGGGTTTAGATTGGTTCTCAAGATTTTGATCAAAAAAGGATTAGCCAAAACTGAAAAATAGAAAGAAGAAAATAATTACCTTGAAGAAGTTGGAGGAGCATAAGAAGAAATTAGAAGAATAAGATCAAGGGAAGATAAGAAGCACCGTTAGAGAGAAGAGAGGAAGAGGCAACCAAATGGCTTGCTTTTCATTAATCATTAGTTAAAATTCGTGTTTAGGGCTTCAGCCCACTTAAATAAGCAAATAAAGACATAAAATTACTAAAATACTCCTAAAATAAGCAAATAAAGACATATAATTACTAAAATACCCTAAACTAAGCAAAAACATGCAAATAACATAAGTACGGGAAAGTTCGGGCGCCCGGTCTTCTTTCTCCAATCTTCCTTCATATGTGTCTTCCCTAAATGGGGTCTTCTATATGTCCAATCACATGTGAAAGGTCTTCAGCTCATCAATAGTCGCCTATCCACAAGGACGGCACTTGTGATTGGTGCTTTCTTCGTTGGTACACCTTGAATGCGCTTGTGTCCACATCAATTCCCCGCGGGTGAGAAAAACTCGACTCCGAGGAGTTGAAACTTTTGTAACGCTCTAGTAGATCTAGATCAATACCCTGCAATGCGTCGCTCGACAGCCACGTAGATTCAGACGACGGTTTGTTCTTCCACTTGACAAGATACTTTTGGAAACCTCCATCTCTCGTGGATACTATCTCATCATCCAAGATTTTCTCAATTTCTTCTGTATGGGTAATGGGTGGAGGAGGGGGTGGAAGGGGTTGGGTAGCAAACTCAGAAAAAGGCCATGAAAGGAACGATGTATCAACAATGGGAGTATGGGCACAGACTAGATCTTCCACATTAAAAGTTGGATTAATGCTCATTGCAGGTGGAAGGTCAATCCGATACGCGTTGGACCCAACCTTTTGTAATATCCTGAATGGTCCAGCACTTCGCGCTTGTAATTTTTTAGCAGATCCTTGAGAAAATCGCTCTGGCCTTATTCGCACCATTACATAGTCTCCTTCTTGAAATTCTTGTACTCTACGATGAGAATCAGCTGAAACTTTATAATCATCATTGCTCTTATTTAACCGCTGTCTAATATGTTTATGCAAATCATGAATATGGCGTGCAAATGCATCGGCTGACTTAGAAGACCTTTGGGTAACAGCCATAGGTAAGAGATCTATGAGCATTCTAGGCTTATAACCACTTACAATTTCAAAAGGACTCAACCCTGTAGATCTATTAACTGACCCATTATAAGCAAGTTCAACAGTTGGTAAAATTAGGTCCCAAGTCTTAACATGTTCACCCACTAGACAACGTAGAAGATTTCCAAGGCTACGGTTTACCACTTCAGTTTGATCATCTGTTTGTGGGTGGTAAGCAGTAGAAAATTGCAAACGAGTTCCCATAATGTGTCACAGTGTCTTCCAAAAATAGCTAGTAAATCGAGCATCCCGATCAAACACTATGGTTTTAGGTAACCCATGGAGACGCACCACACCATCAAAAAAGAGGCGAGCAACATGAGACGTCGGAAGACGCATCCGACGTCTTCGAACATGGGAGGAAATGCGTCATTTTAGAAAAAACGGTCCACAACGACAAAAATGGAATCGTACTTTTTTATAGTCTTGGGAAGCCCAAGCACGAAATCCATACTAATGTCCTGCCACGGAGCATGGGGCACTGGTAATGGCGTGTATAGCCCGGTATTTTGCTTTCTTTGCTTTGTCAGCTGACATGTTCGACACTGTCTTCAAACTTTGGCTACGTCTCGCTTGAGACTTGGCTAATAGAAACGATCTTCCACAAAGGCAATGGTCTTATCATGACCAAAATGGTCAGCTATCTCTCCTGAATAAAGCTCCCAGATGAGAAATACAAAGTCTGTCTCCCTTGAAAAGGAAACCGTCTTTAAGAACATATTCACCCATAATATGCTGGTCACTAGAGAGCGACGCGCAAGTACCCCCAAAATCAGGACATATGGGGTATTCATCTTTCAGTTGCTCAAATCCGACTACCTCTACACTCAAAGAGTCGAGCAACACCACTCTCCTACTAAGGGCATCCACTGGTTTGTTTTCAACCCCGGCCTTGTGTTTCAAAACAAACGAATATTCCTGAAGAAACGCTACCCACTTGGCATGCCTTGGGTTCAACTCTGCATGCTCTGCAGGGTTCATCCTTTTACAGGGTTCATTACTTGGCTCATGTTACTAGGACCGGCACCAAGAACCCCTTTGCCCTTGTCCTCCCTAGGCTTAGGCGGGATGGTCGCCTGTGCCCTAGGTTGACTACCGATATTAGGTCTAGTTCCCTGGAAACTAGATCTAGCACTGGAGTCTCGGCACTCAAAACGACAAACGACAGGGGCTGTTTGATACACCTTAAGATATTGCTCTAACTCCTGCACGACAGGGGCTGTTTGGTTTCTGGTTTCTTATTTCTTAGCTAAGCAATTTTGATAGAACCATATACTTCTTCCATTGATGGCCATTTCGTAAGCATTTGATTATCCACCTCCGATACAATATCAGGGATGCTTTCGACAAAGGCCTTCATCCAGAACAATATTACCTTCCGTCAACATGCACTTGAAAAACTTTGCTGCTTCTAGGCTAATTAGGGCTTGACCTTCCGTCATCATGCTCTTGAAAAACTTTGCTGCTTTGGGCCAACTAGTTTTTATGAAAAAAGAAGTAGATTGGTTGGTGCCTTTTGTTCTGTTTTTACATTCCCCAAGAATTCCATCCATTTAGCTTTCCACCAAAATAATAATAAGAAGAAGAAGAAACAGAATTTTAGACTTTTCCCTCGTTTCCCCAGAAAACCCAGTGTTTCAATTTGAACAAAGTTTAATCATGCTGCAAGAAATACTGGGCCAAGTCTAACATTCCTTAGGAAACATAAAAACCTGGAATGAATTCCCCAACAGCCAAACAAGTCATTAATTATGTATCTGGTGAGGGGAATGCCTTTGTGGATTTTCTTGCCAAGGTGTCCATAGAGAGTGGCTTCACGTGGGGAAATGCCTGTTGGTACCTCTCTATGTTATCATCTTTTTATTTTCCTTTCATTTTCTATGTTTTATGTTTTTCTTTTTCAAACCTTGATTCTTCATCAACAAACTGTGAACGACTAGAAAACACAATCTATGCTAAAAGAAATGTCTGCTCAAAACTCTTAGATGATTGATTCAGGTGGTTTTTTTGTCATTTTCTATTTTGAGAATTGTTTTCATGATGATACCTTAGCGATTCCAAGTCGTCCATATCATGTGTAGGATGTGATCCTGATTGCATCCCGAAGGATTATGAGGCCACCAAAGAAAGGTTCTGCTGCTGTGCGTCCTCGCAGCCGCACACTCACTGCTGTGCATGAAGCCATGCTAGAGGATGTTGTATATCCAGCTGAAATTGTTGGGAAACGCATTAGATACAGGCTCGATGGATCAAAGATCATCAAGGTGGACTGATTGCACAATGCTCTTGGAATGGAGCTTTAAACTTCACACTCATATCATATTCAGTTAGCTCAAGATTTACACTTTACACTCCTATAATATTCAGTTAGGCTGCATTTGGTTACACCATTGATTGAATTGCAATGTGGTTCAGTAGAAAGTTGCCTTAGAATCCCATATTGAGGGACTGTCCCACAAATTTCAATTTCAGAATTTCCAGTTTGAGGGGCAGTTCCCCATTATTGATAAAATACAACTTGGCCTTTTCCAGATTCCACCCGATGGAACTCACGGCTGTGATTCAATTCGATAGTGCATCCAAACGTAACCCAAAGCCATTCAAACCTTGACTCTTGTTATTGTCATTCTCTCATGGCAGATTTATCTAGATCCGAAGGAGCAGAACAACACTGAATACAAGCTGGAGACTTTTGCAGGTGTCTACAGGAAGCTTTCAGGGAAGGATGTGGCGTTCGAGTATCCAATCATGGAAGGCTAAAATTGCATTACTATGGACGAATTTGATTCGTTCCTCTTCTTTTTTGAAATTATTCTTTCCCTCATTCCCAATTGCCATTTTTGAGTTCTTTGAATTTTGACTCTTAGGCTCATCATTAGAGATTTAAGGTTTAGAAGTTTCGAGGGCTTGGATATTTAAGCTTTGCAAGTTTTGAGGGCTTTTATTAGGAAGCATGCAATGCGGAGCTTTGGACTTCTCCCTACTAAAATGATAAAGTGTTGAATTTAATCAGATGTTTTGATCAGAAGCGTAATTGAATTTCTATGCCTTGAATGGCCCTGAGTAGCTTTCATTCTTGCTGAATGGTGCAGCCAGAAGGTTTCATAACTAGAGTGGGCCTACTGATTTTACTAGAAGGGACTTGAATGTTGCAGCCTGAATGATTTATCATTGTATCAGCTGCCTGAACTGGTGAGCACCACCTTTGTACCTGGTTTTCACCCATTTGAGTGGCCTGACTATGTATAATGCCCTTATTGTTGGGTCTTTAGTCTACAAATGTAGCGGAATATAATACAATACAATTGTATCACAGGACTAATCGTTATTTTCTACTAATCATACTTGTATGCAATGTGTACATAAATGTGTACAAAAGATATGTTTGTAATGCCAATCTCATGACCCAAGGAGTATGTTAGTTATCTCAATTATGGAGAATCGAGATAGTCCAATGTCGAATATTCTTTCGAGTGTTGAGGAAGATGACGTATATCATTAAGGAGAATGGAGTAGATCTCCACTTTTTCACGTTCTCTTTTTCATCATATTCACGTCCAGGATTAGCTCTGCATCTCTAGGATTGGATTGTATAAATAAAGAATTATAAATGACGAGTTAGAATTTTAGAGGTGTACCTAGTATGGTGTTTCGCCATCATACAGACTTTGATGTAACCTATTTTAAAGGAAACTTGTCAATCCACTTCATTCATATATATACTCATGAATTAATTCCTTCATTGCTATGACTTATTCACCGATGATCATATCTTATGCTAATTAAAAGTAGACTATCATATTTGGGCTATCTAGTTATTATCAAGTGCGTTTAAAATAATTTTAACAATTAAAACAAAACTTTAACTATTAAAAACATTTGAAAGATCGATAAAAATATTAAGAGTATTTGGCCCAACAGAAAAATTACTTAATGAGTTCTTGATATATCTAGATCAAAGATATAAACATGTTCTTAAGCAAACAAGTGAATCCCTTGTTGGTTCGTTATAGAATCAACGACTCTTAGAACTTTATTAGCCCCTGCATGGATAAGGGTCAACTTGATCTTAATCTACCAACGTGAGTGATCAAAGGTTTGAATATGAATCATTTGTTCATGACACACTCACTCTTGTGTAGAGTAAGGGCAAGGCATAAACTAACACCAAGTCGGCTTTCAGCAGTGGAGACTTGCAAGATGACTGTACATATCATGAACTAATGTACACAAGTATATCTCACGCACATGTGGCGATTATGGTCTAACAGGATACTAAGATTTATAGACCATGACTCTCTCATGTCAATAACCATTATGTTCAATTTCAAATTTCCAAGGACCACAAGAGGAATTACTCGTCAACAAACTCAATGAATGAGAGCAATACTAAATGTATATAAAGTATATCATATGTCCAATCTAGAAGTCATGGTCACCACAATAAACAATGTGGGTAGAAACAATTAGGAAAACATGGCTAGGGCCTAGCCAGCAACCCTATTATTAAAGCTTCATGCTAGCCAATGGCTTGCCGGCCGGCTAGTCCTATTAGGTCACCCCAATCTCATTTGTCTCTACCATAGTTTTAAAACTTGACTTTGACGAGATTTTACCATGACTCTAGACTAATCGCAACTCAGCTAAGCCTGGAGAAGAGCAGGACAAAACACTGCAAGACTCAAGTCTGGATCTTCTTTCAACACTTCCAAGCAAGACGCAGCCTTAAAATTCAAATGGTTTTGTCGCTCTTAGTAGACAGATTACATATTATTTCGGGTCCATTTGTGGGCATACACATGACTAGGTCTCCGATCTGGACCGATTTACAGGTCCCTCCTGGGTCGACTGTAGCCAAGCAGGACCAAAGTTGCAACTGGGCTACGTGAGGTCTAGCTTCGTTTGGGCCCTGACAAGTCTCTTAGCTAATGTTCTAGATCCAGGGACCCCATTAGATAAGTACTGCACCTGCATTGTTCACCTTAACCAGATGTAAACCAAAGGTTCAGGTCCTTATCCAGACCCGACGCCCATATGCTCATATGGAAATGAGCTCAAAGTGAGCTGTCCCCACCTAGTTGCATCTGTAGAAACAATCCTAGCCCTCCGATGACGGCCAACAATGGACAGTTTTTTATATAATTTTTTTTTTTTTTTTTTTTTAAAAAAAAGGACAATTGATCATTATTGATTTATTTGATAGTAAGATCCACTGGTCCGACTCAATTTTTGGGTTGGGCCCATCCATGAGGAGTCGAACCTTTTTGGACTCGACTGGTCTGGTGTGACCTGTCCAAATTGACTCAGTTAGACCTAATCCGGTTCCATGAACTGAGTCACACCTGAGTTGTGAGTCAAGCCAATTCACCCCGACTTGACTCGGGACTGAACGTCTTTATCCATTTGGTTGAGTCGTTTAACCATGGCATATAGTGCCAAATGCTAGTGCTGCAGACAACGTGAAATTCTAAGCATCTGAAGGGTCAAAATTTCCATAATGTCATATCATTCCAAGTTCTACCATTTATTGCAGTCATGGTTTACCAAACGATTATCAAAACAGAAATCTAATGGTGAAAGTAGTTGGAGATGGCGACTCATAGGTAGGAGTTCCCTTGAAATGAGGAGAAAAAATACTGCACAAGGAAAGCTCTCTTATTTCTTCACCTTCAATCAATAGAAGGAATGAAACAATTTTGAATCTTTCTTATGCTTTGCAGCCTAGGAGGTGTCATGACTGTATGACCTCATAACGGTAGATTGGAAAATACTGTTTCTGGCTTTTGTAAATAAAATTTAAAAATAAAATAAAATAAAAATTGAGGGAAAAAATAGAAAATGAAATTGGTCAGCCTTCATTATAAATAAATAAAAATAAAAGCAAAAAACTCATTTAACACAAGGATATCCTTGTCCAAGGAGCATGAATTGCATTTAGATGCATTATTCATTTAAGATAAGCTATTCAAATTGAATCATATGATGTCCAAGGGTGGAGGCTGGGATGTAACTATTGAAGACAAAAATGTCCAAAAAAGTTCTCTACTTTACAATCTTAATTTCAACCATACTCTTGTAAATGCAACGGAATAGAATTCATGCACTGCAGAAGCAAAGCAAGATTGAACAAGATCTACTTCTAGGCATGTATGTTGTAAGACCCTTTTGCTCCTTCTCGTGATTGCTACAACCAACGTACTAGAAGTCTATGCCAAGGAAACTCTCTTGGGTATGGAATTGATGGGTTTTTTAGATCACTCACCTTATTAATAAACTCATAGTTTATTGCTGCGTTGTTTTTTTTTTTTTTTTTCCTCCTTAAATGGGTCTTTCTAGATTACTCTTTAGGTTACTTCAACTACAAGTAACACCCACGATGCACTTGCCAACCATGAAAGGCTTTTGACCAAGTCAAGTCTTTCAGGACAACCAATCAAACTTTGACATTTTTTCTCATACAATATCATGTATGGACGTAGGCAACAACCCAGCATGTTGGACTTGTGCCTAGAAAGTCAATGTAAATCTTATCCATTGATAATATATGGATGGTATCTAGTGATATTGAGAATATTGATCATATATCATGATGTATAGGTTTGAGATGGACATGTTATAATGCCATAGATAATATGGGGGGCACCTTAAATATAAATGAATATGGATTAAAAGAAATGGATTCATATAGTTGTCCTTGAAAAATATAGACTGGAGACCACAATTATCGACTAAGCCAAAGTTGTAGACTGTGTCTCAATATGCCGTTGTGTCATAGATTGGTGTGCTCATGCCCCTCCCCGTTAAGAGTGTGAGTCTCCATAGGATTAGGCTTTTAGTTTTGGACTGGTAGGATAATTACATTAAAAGATTGAGTTCCAGCTTCTACAACAAGAGACCTATTATACTTCAATTATAATCAACTTGAGGATGTACTGGATTTTATTAGTTTTTAAACCTAGGGGCATTCGAGAAGTTTAGATCTTGATTACATTTGCTTTTGCTCACTTTATGAGTTTATCATGCCGTCAACAAAAGTGAGTGAAGTTGAATGCATCCATTCAAGTTCAGTTGAAGCTCACATAATCCAACAAAGTTCAGTTGAAGCTCACATAGTTCACCCAGACCCATGGCTCAGCTGGCAGATTGTGTGGAGATACCTTGTTTCAACACTTGAGGTCTTGGTATCGATCCCTAGCGGGGGTGGCTAATATGGAGTGTGTGTACTAACATGGGTGTGTACTAACAAGCTAATCCAAAAAATATTTTTTTTTTTTTAAAAAAAAAAAAAAAAAAAAACAACAACAAAGTATCTACTATTTTTCTAGGAACTTAGAGCTTAGATCTTGAGGATTAGATGTTCATCAAGGATTTATTTTTTTTTCACTCATTGGGCTCAAAATTTAAAAGGTTTTAAAAAGTTTTACAAATATTTTCAACTATAAAGCTTTTATTTCAAGTTTTAAAAATACTTAGATTGTACTTAATAACAATTTGGTAGTTTAGATATGTGTTCCACCACTTTATCTGCATGGGCATTGAGTCCATGGTAAATGGTCATGACATTACAGGGATTAAATCAGGTATAAATATATGGTTAAGACAAGATCATGAGATTTCAATGTAATATAAGCATATAAAAGACTATAAGGTGGTAGAATATTATAAATAATGCCTTTCTATAAAGCTTTCATAGCTAATCTATCGAGCTTAGCCTCTCTTTTTTTCTTCTTTTTTTTTAAAGTTAAAATTGGCCCAACTCGAGCTTAGCCTACTTTGGGTTGGACTACATAGGGCTGAGTTGGGCCGAAAAGTGAAGTCCATTTATTAATTGGGTTAGGCTTGGGTTCTGTATAAAGGCCCATCAGCTAAGCTTGTTTATGATTTCCAAAAGTATATTCGCAGTACCTTTTTTTTAAAATACTTAATGACTTATTTAGATTAAACAACTTATTAATAACTATTAATATTTTCTTAGATGATCATTTAATTCTAATAGCAATTAAAATTCTCCTAAATAACTATTAATAATAATTAATATTTTTCTAGATAACTAATTCAATTTCAGATGTGGTAAATAAGTTCAGACTCGGGGTTGAGCCTAGCTCAAGTCGGGCCAATTTTTAACTTAAAAGGCTAGGCCTATACATTTTGGCTCATCATAGCTTGAGCTAGGTTTAGGCTAAGTCCTACTATGCAGACTAGGCTTCGACTAACATTGGCTTGATCTGAACTTAGCCCGTTGACAATCATAGTTCCTAAAATCCTAGAATCCTTATATATAAATCATATCCAATAAGCGGTATTGACATAAAAAACCTTGGATGTTCCTATCCTAGGGGTGTCACCTTTGTAGATAGATGAGAGAGAGAGAGAGAGAGAGAGAGAGAGAGAGATCCCTCATCTCCCTCCATCCTCATTACACGTTTCCTTTAGCCATGTTCTAAGGGTTAACGTGTTGGCTCCTAACCTCTCATTCATCTAAGATAGATTGAAATAGATCTTAAGGTTTGAAGAAACGACATTAACAAAATCAATGGTTGCAGCTTGATCAAGTGAATGTTTGCCATAAGATACATGTTTTTTCTTTTCTAGAAATTTGTGAATATTTAATTAGGGATTTATAGGGATGCAAAATCTAAAACTTCAAATTTTAAAACTTTTATTTTTCACTATGTTTCGAAATTTCTAACACCATATCATACTATTATAAAAATATCCTAGGGCCTATTGTCCTAAGCCTCACTATCTCAAACAGTCTTAAGGTCTATTGTCATCCCACCAAATCAAAACCATCAGGTTAATGCATAAGTTGAATTCGAAATCAATTGCTTAAGAAAATTAATTTTCAAAAGCTGAATTTGGCCAGCCATATATTTATTTATTATTATGATGCTTAATATAAGATTAAACCCACATGGATCAAGAATCATTAGTTGAGAATCTTAATTCCCATAATAGTGTGATTGACCATCCAACTCACCATAATACATCTAAAATGTGCACCTATTGATAAATCAAAGTAATCAATCAAGTCCCATTGAAACTTTATGTCCTTTCAAAGTTATCTAAACCTCCTAAATCTAGTTAACATGTACCCATCTACTCCCCTACACGTGTGGTACAATGTCCCATGGTAGAGACTCATCATACATTTAGCAGTCACACCATGTATAGTGGCCCACACCATGTATAGTGGCCCATAGATAAATTATCTCAATTTATCCGGTAGTTATTACAATGTTCTAGGCCTACAAGGATCCTTACTCTTGCTCGGTGGTAGACTCTCAGGAATTTCAACACCCGGTCAAGGGTTTGAGTATCCATAAATCATAATTTATGAACTATACAAGGTACATCCAAACATCCTAAAAATACACTGATTAGGTATGGAAATCTTTTTTTTAGTGGGTTGTCCACGCGTCCAAAAAACCCTTGTGAATACATCCGCACTTACAGAACAAGAAATCAGGTGAGATTGAAAAAGAAAAAAAATGCCAAGGAGACTCAACCCATATACCTACTACAATATGATTTGAACCATTCATCCAGAAGGTCCCACCAAATGTGGACAAGAAACTCTCTCTGATACGAAATCTTTGAAATTTGAACGATTTAAGCCGTTATATCTCTACTTAGATTTTGCCACGTGGAACAAAATGGATCACCCAATGGTGAGGTAGGTGCGGGGTCCTCTTCAGAGAAACGCTCTCCATCTCCTTCACCTTAAAAGTGAAGGAAGAGTTTTTTTTTTTTTTTTTTTTCTACCAAGATGGGTATTGATCTGGACCGTCCATACTGCTGTGGACCATAATTTGAATGGTCCACCTCGTAGAAGTCTCGTTATCGTTTGTACATTTAAATGGCACTCTTTTCTCAATCGCATGTGCTTACCTTGGGGATGATCACATGGTTTCTGCATTTTTGTAGTGTCCACCTTTGTGGGCCCCACCATGATGTGTGCATGAAATTCGAGCCGTCCATTATGTTTGCCCCTAATTTTGAGCCCAGAGCCCAAAATTCAGCTTATCCACAGCTCTCACGTGAACCACAGTGCTACACCAACATTCGTTTTTTTTTTGTGTGGGGCCCACCAGGTTATTTATATGCCATCCAGTCCTTTCATCGTGTGGCCCCACATGGATGACGAACCACACAAAAAATAGGCTCTTCCAAACACCATGTGCTTCAGAGGTTTAATGCATGATTTTACATTCTCCATCATGGTGTGGCCCCCCTGACTTTTGCATCTTGAGGATTTCTGGGAGAGTCCATTTCCTGGACGGGTTTCCTCTGATTCACGGTTTGGATCTATGACTCAAGTTATGGTGGGCCCTACCAAATTGATTCTATTTACCATCCATTTGTATTCACCGATTTGACATGCTTGCTGTGAGGTGGCTAATCCATGGTGGGGACCATTAGATGGACGGTCTCTGTCTCGGATTAGAGAAAAACTTTGATACTCTGGCAAAGTGTAATAGATGATGCACAGGCACTTAGAAATTATTTATAAATTGCATATGTGGCATGCAAGTAATTCAAATTTTAACTGTCCATCAGATCGGTGGACCTTTATTGGACGGTTAAAAATAAAAAAATCCAATGGTCCAATTTTAATTTTCAATAAACAAGTGTTCAGAGAGTTTAGGACCGTTCAACCAATCTGACTCTGGGACTGGGACTCACCAATGGGGTTTCCACAATTTTTAAGTTAACTTGATGTAAGCCACGTGTACAATTTTGGATGGCCTGTTTATCAAGCGCCATTCTCTACCAGAGTATCAAATAACCCCTCTTGGACTATTCTACCATAAAAACGTGTGTATCAATCACTTTCCAACCGATTAAATAAATGAAAGATAAGCAATGCTATAATCAGTCACGGTGCAGGTCACGCTTCCAACGTGCTCCCCAACAGTTAGAAGAGGACTTGCATTAACATTCGTGGCAGAGCATGATGGATTATACTCATCAAAAGGCCCACCATACATATATCAATCCACAATTTGGATTTGGATCCTCTTTTAAAGGATCATAGCCTAACACCCCTAAATATCTAATTGGTCAACATAAAATAAATAAATAAAATAACATCAACGGTTCAAATTTAATGGGCGGCGGTTATATGGATGTCTAGGATTATCTAATCAGTTTAGATTTTGGCCAATGCTCATCCTTGATGGGCCACACAATTTGAAAGGTTTGGATTGATGTACTGCTTGTCTATTTGTAAATGGATTCATGCATGAGTACAATTCACCCTCCTCTTCTAGTTCTTCAAGCTTTAAAAAAGAGCAGATTAGACAGAGCAAGTGACCAAAACCCATTATCATACGTTCAATAATCAGACAAAATCAAAGAATCTAATCACCCACTAAGATGGACGAATGCGACCGTCCAGAGGACCCAAGTCCCTCTACAGTCACTGTTTTACCCAATGCGTACAACAAGTAGGGCCCACCATGTTATTTGCATGAGAAATCCATTCCGTCCATCATGTATGCTCCTAAATTTCAGTTCTGGGGCTGTAAATTAGATAAATATAAAATTCATGTGGGCCACACAACAGGGAACAATGGGGATGGGATACCATCCATAGGTTTGTCTGTGGGGTCACCAAGATATTTATTTTTCATCAAACCCGTTAATCAGAAATGGCTCCCCAGGATGAAGGAAAGATACAAAAACCAGCCTAATCCAGATCTTAAGTGGACCACACCGTATGAGCTTAGAAGTTCTACGAACAATTTACATTGTTCCAATTTGTGTGGCCATATAAGCTTTTTCATTTGGTTGCTATTCTGCTTGTACGATG
This sequence comes from Magnolia kwangsiensis, assembly GCA_037074715.1. NCBI lineage: Eukaryota > Viridiplantae > Streptophyta > Magnoliopsida > Magnoliales > Magnoliaceae > Magnolia > Magnolia kwangsiensis. The sequence goes on along the minus strand of CM073572.1, from coordinate 183,636,303 downwards.
AATATAAGGCTTCTCACCTAATGGACGGACACGATTTCACATTACAACATGGTGAGGCCCACAGAGCTGGCGTGTTGTAAGCGCTGGGTAAACAGGTGTTGCATACGATAGCCGTCCAAGTCGAGACGCGTAAGCGTCACAAGCAAACTCTCCGGAAATGCCAAATTGGCAAATGCGTTTTCGACCGTTAACCAGACGTTCCCTGGCTGTATTTGCACATTGAATGAATCCACTTGGGCGAGGCTATGGTTGGCCCTGGTCCGCCAATCATGTCAATGGCCCACCTGAGCTCTGCGAGAAGATTTAAATCATCAAAGGTCTAAAATGATCCAATATAAAAGAATTCGCTAATGTTCATCTAAGGTGAGCTTTAACATATAAACAAATAGAATCATTTGAAGTTTGATGAGCAAACACTTCAATATGTATATAGGTTTGAAATGGTCCGATATAAAAGTTTTTGCGTATGTTCATCGAACGGTAAGTTTCATCAAATAAACAAACAGAATTCTTTGAAGCATTATGAGCAGGCCCTATATATATATATATATATATATATATATATATATATATATATATATATATATATATATATATATATATATTCAAAGCCTATGATTGGTTTTTTGAGTTATAATCTAAAAGTCAGATTGGTTAAACAATTGTGACCTTTGATTTATGGACAACTCATTTTAAATGAAATCCTTGGATATTTTTCTTTTTAGCCATCCAATAAATGTCCATCAATTCTATTAAATTGGTATTAAGTCTAATCTTGATTTTTATTTTTTTAGCAGGGGATTTTATTACCTATGCAGGAAAAGCCTAGAAGATTATAAATGGGCCTAAACTCTATACAAACCTTGAGAGAATGCTAAAAACTCTTAAAAAAGGGTTAACCCTTAGGGGTGTTTGGCGCATGGTATTAGGAAGGATTAGGTGGGATGGAAAAAATGTAATTACTATATAGATAGGGATTGTCCCCTGTTACCATGTGATAAGCCTAATTCCATATTATATATGTAATACAGTGGGATTCATTCTTTGGTTTGTTATACATTGAATATATATACTTACCATCATTTGAAGCTATTAAGAATAACACGTGTTGTATCCAAACCATTCAACTGTTTTGTAACCTCATTCTATGGGATGAGCCAAAAAATTAGACAAATTCAAAACTTATGTGTCCCAAAAGAAGTTTTCAACGGTAGGTGTTCAATCCCTGCTGCTTTCTGTGATGGGGTCTACTTGAGCTTTAGATCTATCCGATTTTTGGGCCCATGCTCTAAAATGATCTTGAAAATTGGGTAAATGGTGTGGATATATCCCACACATCATAGTAGGACCTACACAACTTACTAACATTGAGTGGAATTGGCACAGGACCAAATGCAATTCCATCTAATCTAATTCCAAGCTTTTCCGTTCTTTCCAAACATTGAATAAAATTAGCACGAGACCAAATGCAATTCCATCTTATCTAATCTCATCTAATACCATGCACCAAATGCCCCTTAAAAGATCATATTCCTATTCCAGGTCACAACACTTGATGCTAGCACATGTGGCATATTCGGAGCAATCAAAGATAGATGATGGCACATATGGTGCATTGGAGCATGTAAAGTGCTTTGCAAATGTGGAGTACAAAAGAAGATAGATAGTGTCCATGTGGGACACATAACATGTGGGGATGGATGATGATACATGTGGTACCACATTGGTACATGTGGTGTATTGGCAGGTGTGAGGCATAATTGATATTGCACAATATCTCATTTGTCGCATGGGCACAAGTGACATATGTGAAGGGATTGAAGATTGATGGTGATACTTGCGCTTAACTCTCGAGAAACTCATTATTCTTCTGTAATGAAAAAATGTCTTTTCAGGAATCAAGATGGGAAAATAAATATAACTTTTAATAAATATATAAAGTAAAAAAAAAAATGATGTTTTGACAAATTCTCGTAAAGAAAGTCCTAACAAACAATGAAAACAAAGTTTCATGGAAAATAATGTTATCTTTTCTTTCTATATGAGGATTTATATATAGGCATACTCGCCTATGCACCTATGCATGTGCGCACCTTTACACACGTGTCATGGGTGTAGAATCCGAACGGTCCATAAAATGCGGAATCCCATAAAACCTCGGGAGGTGGAGTTTCACCCTGATCTAAGATTCTGGTGGGCCATAGAAAATAGAAATTCAAATCAAAGGAAGAAACTGTTTGCATTTTTCATGGCTCACAGAAGTTTTGGTTCAGAGTAAAAATTAGTACTAGGAGGTTTCATGAGGTTCTGCTTCATGTGGACCATTTAGATATTCAAGACTCATCAGATATAATGAGTTCTCAAAAAAGTTCGTATGTAATCCGTTTGAACTGGTTTATGGATGAGCGTTCCACTATATATAGGCCATAATCGCATTTATGTGGAAAATATCATTAGCTTTTACATGGCACATTTGGTGATGAGGGATAGGGCTGGCCAAAATTAAGATTAGAAATCTCAAGAGATTTTTACAAGAAAACTCTTCATAAATGTCAAATTTATCAAAGATTTTTTTGCAATTCAAAATAAGTCATTCGGCAGCCTGGATTTAAGTGTATTTAAATGCATTCGAAATCTAAAAATCATTTGATAGCTAATTGGGAGGTATTTGAAATACACAATTTTACTGTATTTTGAAATCTCTCCATTTTGGTGCGAATTAAGATCACATGCATTTTTAGCTTTTCTTTGAAGATAAACAAGTTGCAAACTAGTAATACCTTAGAATAACAAATTATTGGCTGCATTATTAAAATTACACCAGTGGAATGATTCAAACAATCTAGACAATGACAATGTAAATGGATAGTTTTAAAAAGAAAAAAAAAAAAAAAAAAAAAAAAAACAATGTTGAAGAGTCCTCATTTGTGATCTTATATCACCTAAAGTTCAAAATTTCATCATTTTTTAACCAAAGTATATATTTTAATAGGTTTATTAAAATTATTTTATCAAATATTGCATATGTACACTAATAAGAATATTAAAGTTCGTACAATAATTGTATTAAATTTTTTATAAATATATTACAAAATTTCAATAATTTTTTTCTTTTAAATTCAGTGCATTTCAATCACAAGTGACCGAACACAATTAAGGATTGAAAACCTCCTTGATTTATGATATGGAATCTAATGAAGGCCAAATACATGCTCCCAAACACTCCTAAGTGTTTTTGAGAAGGAACGCTATCATAGTAAGCATATATTATTTCTCTAAAAGTTGTAAAGTTGGAAAATTGGTATCCACATGTGACATCCAACCCTTTCCAACATATCCAACCATAATAATCACACTAATTAAAAGCCTTCTCATCAAACACCATATGAACTCCAAGTACATGATGTTTTAAGAAATGTATATTATTATTTTTTTGGTGTGCCTCACCTTCCTGGATCTTTCTTTCTTCTTCTTTTTTTTTTTTTTTTTCTTTTCTCCTTTCAAACATCATAGCAGATTATTGAATCAGTTGGATATCATACAAATATTATGCATCCATCATTCACTTATCTCTACGAAAAGAAAATATATAATTAAAAATTATTTTAATTTTGCTAGCGATGGTAAATGCATTATTTAGTAAATTTCTAATTTATAATATCAATAATGCAACATCTCCTTGCCAAACAGACCTTTAAACGTCCAATCCATTCTTTTTTTAGCACTAGTGTACTTTATGATTGATTGGGCCAATAGGCAGAACCCCGGGCATTTATCATCCACCGAGGCCTACAATTAGACATAGATTTCAAGCCTGGGCTTGCCTTCAGGCCATGTTTAGGGGCCAAACCGCCGGGCCTATTGCCACCTCTAGTTGTCATGTTCATAGCCATCCATTTCCCGTACGTGTGGCCCACCAAATAAACGGACATGCCTGTTTTAGGGTCAAAGAACTTCCACTGTGGGACCCATCAACATGTCTAATCTTGTAACGTGTGCCACGTGCGCATGTATGGGCATTTGTGTATGGCATGCAAAGGCGTCAGAGCAGCACTAGCATTCCTCCGTTAGATAAATCACAACTGTAAAGGCTACACCCACAAAAGTAGAACCTAACCCTACTCACCGTAGCACGTCCGAGAGATCTGGACCGTTCATGATACACTTCCTGTCTATATATTTATCAGCCCTGTTCATTCATCAGGTGGGCCACACCTGGATACTGAATATACGGACCTTGATCTTTTTCATATGTATTCCCAACCTGATCTTCTGACCAAGACAAATACATGGTGGAGCCCATCTATCAGGCAGCCTGGTTACACTTGCACGTGCCATACAAGACACGTGAGTACACAAAACTAGCAATGTCAAATAGAAAATTTCAAATTAGCAACCTAGTCATTTTTTTACATACAAACCAACCCGCTTTGTTTTTAATATTTCATACAAAAAGAGCAAAAAATTCCAATTTTTTAACAAAATACCACCTAAGAGAAACCGAAGTAAATTCCAAAACATGGAAGGAATCAAGACAGCCATGAATTCCAAGATACCTTTCCTTCTCTTGTCTCCCAATCCATAGACATTTCGATAAGCTCCAAACACATTGCAATCTTTCACCACAATCCAATCTTCCTCTGTAAATCTGGAATTCACTTCAATCGTAATTCTTCGAATTCTGATTTCGATTTCTCTTCATTGAGCATTCACAGGTGAAAATGGTTTCTTCTTGTTCTTTCCCTCTTTCCCATTACAGAAGAAATACCCAAATCCAAACAGAGTCGTCGTTCCTTTGGAAATGTATGGAGGTGGAACATTCAAAACAGGATTGATTCTGATTGAATTTCCATAAGACCCGTATTGGGTTCGCCCAAAGGAGCCGTTTTTCTTCATCGGCGGCCTTTTTGGTGGAGATGATCTTGGGTTTGAATTCAAATTCGGCGACGGTTTCTGTAATGGCTTTTGGGTGTCTTTCGAAACTGCGCGGTTCGGATTCTGATCTGTCGAACCGGTCGATTTGCTTCTCGATAGAAGCGGCAATGACCAGATTGAGCTAGTTTTGTGGGTGTTTCCGACGTTGAGGCTGCTGCTCCTTTTGAACCGCCAGAATGGTTTCGATGCCGTCGATTTCTCCTCCGCATCGGCAACGGCCATGATCTCTCTCAAGCTCTCTTTCTTTTGATCTTTCGGGATAGGCGGCCGCTGCGGTGACGGAGGCAGAGGAGAAGGTGGAAGCGATGTTGATTTGTGATGCTGAATTCCCACCTCTGGATTCGAAGAAGCGGCAGATTTCTTGAATTGGTGCGGAATGATCTTTCCATCGGAAAAGAGCTCATCGGCAGAAGTCGACTCCGGTTCGGATCTTCCCGTAATGAAGAAATCGAAGTCGGGAGAGGGGTCCAAAAGAAAGGAATCTGATCGGCTGCGTTCCATCGGAATGCCACCGCCGTCCGATTGGTTTAGATCGTAAGAAAATGAGATTCTTGGACTTGTTGCCCACCCTGAATTATCCATACAGAGCTCGACCGCCATCGATGGTTGAAATTGAATAAAAGTTCACTTCTTTTTCCTCATTTTTCTTTCATTTTTCCTTTGAATTCAAGATTGGAAGAAGGGTTCTTTGAAATGAACTAAAATAAGAAATCCCAACAAACATAGATACGAGAAAGCATAAAAACTGAAAGGTGGAAGAAATTGAAGAAAAGAAGGAAATTAAAGTAGCAAGATTTGAATACTTAGAAAAAGAGAGAGAAAAAGAGAATTAAAGAAGAGCTTTGAAGATTCTAAAAGATTTTCACCGAAAGGAGAGATGGAAATTCAAAGATTTCTATGAAAGGAAGGATCCAAAGCTCGATAATTTGGATTCAAGAGGAAGAAAGGAAATGCAGAAAATAAGAGACAAGAAAAAGATGGGATTGAATGGATGAAAAAAGAGAGTAGGAAGCGGTTTAAGAAAGGAAGAGGAGGAAAGAGGGAAGGAAAGACAATACTTCTATGTTAGTTTTACACCATTTATGAAATGGCGGAGACTTTTCTAACGTACACATTACGCATTGTGCCGTAATCCAGACCGCTAAATCATTGTCCCCACTGTCATGGATCATAGCTTAATTTTTTCATTGAGAAGATCTCCTTATCTCATAATCATCCATCTTATAGACATTAAATGGAAGGTTAGGGTTTTTTTTTTGATCGATGTGATTTTAGATACATAGTCCATCCAAAACGGCCCTCACAATTTGGATGGTCTGGATGGTTGTACATCAATGTGAAATATGAAGAAAAAGTACTCACCACCATTTATTGAATGGTGTAAAACTAGCATATTAGTTTACAGAAACCGGAAAAGAGGTGGATGGACGTTATTTTAACGGCGGTTAAAGGAAAGCGAGACGGTCCACCGCGAGAAATGTTGACATATACAACGCTTACTTTCCCACTGACGTATCACGTGTTAAAAAAAAATCCTATCCGTTCAGAAGGTGGGTCTCACATGAAGGGAAACCCATGATGGTCTGCCAATATGACAAGCTATACTATCTAAAGAAATTGATGTCGATGGCAGCACAACCTAATCAGTAGACCGCTACGATTTTTTATTGTGAGGCCCACCTTTTGCATGGCTCAGATGTTCTACACAAGTGACAAACTGACAGGGTAGAGTTTCACTTTCAGCGCTTGGTAAAATCCGGACGTTTATGTAGAACCGACTGTGATCTGGACCGTTGGTCAGTTTTTTGTTTTTCAGAGCGGATCCCATGTCGGACGGGCGCGGATTGGGTACTACCCCACCACGAACTGGCTAGAGATGGACGACACTGATTAGGGACTGTGGGGTCCACCGTTATGTATATCCTTTATCCACACCATCCATCCATTTTTACATATCATTTTAGGGCCTGAGCCGAAAAAGGAGAAAGATTGAATACTCAAGTGAACTACACCTCAGGTGGACCATGCATCGCCAAATATCAGGGATTAAATGACCACCATTGGAAACTTTTTTGGGGACACATAAGTTTTGGATCAGGACGATATTTGTTCCTATAGCTTATCCAAGTGTTAATAACCTTATGAACGGTTGGATGGCATATAAACATCGTGGTCTGCTCCAGGATTTTCAATGGTTCCTGTAGTTTGTCCCCTATTTCTTTTATTCTTGTCCCACCTGGCACTTTAGAAACTGATGGATGGAGTGGATTTCTCACGGAAATATCTGTGGACCCCACATAGTGTGTGGCCGGTGGCACATGATGCCTATGATTTTTGCATACGTGGTATACATGGATTGATCCAAACGGTTCATTCGGTAGGCCCAATATAAATGTTCCATAGTAAAAAAAAAAAAAAAAAAAATCAGACCGTTTCGATGACTGCAACCCTTTAATCAGATGTGCGCACATAAGACGCTAAAAGACAAAAATTGGCAACGTCTTTTAGAGGGAAAAGGTATTTACTAAATGGTTAAGATAGTCGAATCAAAGGAACTTTTGTTAGTGGGTCATCAATACCGGAAGTAAATTCCCTACACCAGTTGTTACAACGGGCCTGTGCAACACAAAGCATTTTGGGGCTATTTTAACGTGTGTTTGTAAAATCCACTCCGTCTATCATTTCTTATAGACCATTTTAGGACATTAGCCCAAAATTCGAGCAGATCGAACACTTAAATAGACCACAACACATGAAAAATTCGAGGAAGGCCACCCGTTGAAACCTACTTGGGACCCACCGAAGTTATGGATCAAGCTGGTAACTGGTTTTTACCTTCATCCGTGCGAGAATCACCTTATGAACTGGTTGGATGGCGGGCAAACATCTCGGTGGACCCAGGAAAGTTTCCATGGTATGGGCGTCTCCATCAGACTTTTCCCTGTGGTATGGCCCACTTGAATTTTGGAGTGCCCCGATTTCTGGTCGATGTCCTCACATGAGGTGACTAACATGATGGACGGGGGTGAATGTCACACCAACACTAGGATGGGCCCCACAACTTTTTGTTGCACGGGCTTCCTACAATAGTTATGGGGAACTCGATGTCTGGTCCCAATCACAATACACATCTACCACTTGAGTGGTAGATAAGGAATCTACCCAGTGGGACGCATATGACGAGCGGCTTGGATCTCACCAACGACTGCCGTGTAACAGAGGCGAGTACAAGAAATGCTCATGTGTTCGAGTGTACTTAGCAGGCATCTATATGGCCAGTAGTCTGTTCACACGTGTGTGAGATCAAGGAGCTCAGCAGGAAGGGCCCACCGGGTAGATGCATGGCACAAACTCAGGTCGGAGCGCTGATTAAGTGGGCCACGGGTCTATTAGATAAATTGATGAACGGTCCGGAACGAAGTAAATCGGGTGGACCAGCCTTTAACGGAGCATATACACTTCGGTGGTGGAGCCTGCTTAATGGATGCTCGAATCTCTCGTGGGTCCCACGCTGGAATAGCTTTGGCTGCCTACACGAGGGTCATCCTTGTTTGCAGGGACGCAGCTTAGTCGGTGAGGCCCTGACTGTGGGGCCTACCTAGAAATATTTGTTGGATATCCACGCCGTCCATCCGTTTTGTCACCTAATTTTATTACATTTTCTCAAAAATGAGGAATATCCAAATCTCAGGTGGACCACAATCTAGGGATTGAATTCTTACCATTAAAAGCTTATTAGGGTTTACAAAAGTTTATGGATCAATCTTTTATTTGTGTTTTCGCTTCATTGGATGGAAAATAAACATTACAGTGGGTCGAAGGGAGTTTTTAATGGTGTGCATTTAATTACTATTATTTTCCTATGCTATGCTCCAAGAGAGATTTGGATCCCCTTAAGTTTTAGAGCCTTGCTCTAAAATAAGCCGGCAATCTGAAGGGGGTTTTTTTTTTTTTGGGGGTCAAGAGGAAGGACCCTCAATCTGAAGGACCTAGTTATACAGCAGATACCACGACTCGGAACCACGGTCTGGGCCTTACCCACCAAGCTGTTACTCAGCTCAATCTTCTACGTTTGTACGCAAGTCCATTCAAGTCGAACATGGCACAACTTGATTAGGCTGTGCCACTAGCAAACCTCCAGCATGAGCCTAACTGGCTAGCTCGACTTAATTTGGTCAACAACTCAGGCCAATTTAAGCCAAATTCAAGTCAAGATTACACATGTGCAGTATTTTCTCAAACACACAATGCATAGAGTAGTCCATTAGGTTCTCACTGTATGTAAAACAGCTGCAAAAGTTTATAAGTATTTCATCAAACACTCAATAGATCACATCAAAATTAAGATACAAGAGTATTTGTTTCATATCCATACCTTCCTTGCCACCAGCCTACACTTCATTAAGTCATTTAATCAAACACTTAGTGAAAAACATCAACATCAAAATAACCGAGTCAACAAACTAATTCGATCCAAGTTTGATTTGAGTTGGAGTTCAATCCAAGCTGATTTGATCTCGGACAAGCTCGAACTTCACTCGAAATTTGTTTGAGGTCTAAAAATCACCTCATCACCGATCGAACTCATTTTGGGACCAAGTTAAATTGAGCTTTTTCGAGTCCAGTCAGGTCGGGTCTACCGCTCTAACCGAGCTAACTCGGTTCGCATGCGGCTCTAGACTCTCATCTAATCCGCCTCTGTTTGCAGTGGGAGGATTTTCTTCTCTTTCCTCAGGAACTAAATCTCATCCCTGGTGGACCCATGTGCTCCATCATCGGATAATCCAGACCGTCCATATGGTGAGATCTACTTAGGTTAACTACCTTCTAAAACTGATCTACCATGGTATCGGCGGGGCCATCAAAAAGGACAGTGAATAAGCAACAAACGGTCAATTGTAGGCTACAATGGTTCCATTTGCAAAAATCCGACCGTTAGGTGTTTGGACCGTTCAGTCAATCCGTTGTTTGGACCATACATCCATCATTTGATGGGCCCACCTGAAAGGACCTGATCGTCCAACCCACGAAGGATTGACCAAAAGAGTGGACGGCCAAGATCAATACCTGATACCGTCCCATAACACCAGCCGTCCAGACGGCTTTCTTCACCCGCTGATGGAGCCGTTTGGTTTGTTTTTATTTATTAATAATATTATTATTTATAAAAATTAAGATTTATATAATTACCAAAGCACAAAATAAATAGTATCTGAAAAGTACCTTGGAACTTCCCTTCCATTATTTTTTTTTAAGAATGAAAAATACAGCGTATGTATCATCATCAGCTGTCGTACAGCCATTTTTTTTCTTAGCCATCGTGTCACTTATATATTATATCCTATACGTACGAAATGTATCCTGTACCATTTTTATTATCTGTTACCAAAATAAGATCCATCCATTCATTGGTGGGCCACACCAGTATACTAAGTTATACCATCGGCTGTCAATTGATCTTGATGTTAATCCGCCTTATGTGTGGATCAGCCTGATTTTCATATCTTCTAATCATCTGGGATAACTCTCCTTGTCTACGGATAGGATTTACTACATATGTGACTTATTAGCAGAAAAAAGACGTATGTACCATATCCTCGATACATCCGTTGTATCTGATAATTTCTATATATTTTTTTCTCTGTGATGACTGATGTATCTTTCTGTTATTTTTCTTGATTTTATAGGCATTATATTATAAGTTTTAAAATAAAATACGTACGGATACTTCATTATCTTAAGCTTTAACAAAGATTTTCAGTTATCCACATGGGACATATTCTAATATGAAAGTGAGTCACTGTGTCCACGTGTACATGATCCAGACCATCCATCCAAATGACAGCCAGAAATTTGGTGGACCACAGTCGTAAATATCACATCAATGAAATGATCCCTATCATTAACACGTTGACTGTGGACCGTTTCTCATCAGTAATTTAATTCTCAATTTGCAGGCGACAACTGATAAGACACCAAAGTATGTAATCTCTGGGTAGACTAATTCATGGTGGGGCCCACCTGATGATCAAACCAGATCATCGGCCTGCATATCTACACTCACATGACATGAGACAGAAGTATGGATACTCCAGCAGAGTATAATCATCCATACAATTGCATATGGCCATTACATATACAGCAAGGATATACAACAATCTAAAACGTCCAAATTGTGGGCTTGGGACATCCTCAAAATTTGACTGATTGAACAATCCTAGCCCTTGGCTAATGAAATTTATTTGTGGAATCTGGACCGTTGGCATGTTTCTTTTTAACTGTCTATTTAATGGCCACCGATTGGGATGTTTCTTTTTATTTGTGGAATCTGGACCGTTGCCATCAAACATGCCCTTAAATTATAGGTGCCCCACGATTTGGACGGTTGGATTGAGGTAAATGCATACCAGATGTACGGTGGCTTCGGGACTGTGGATGCACTGCCAGCGCAGCAAATAACTCCTCAGTCAGACATTTGAAATACTATATGGTTCGCAACTATTTTGACTTGCCTCGCAGACCCATGCTACAGCTGTGTGGCAATCAAGACCATTCAAAGCGCTGACCCGATCCAAAGCGCTGACCCGATTGTGGTGTAAGCGGATTACATGTTACCCGGATAACAGCTTCGTTGGCGTTATCCTTATCGTGTGGGACCCATCTTAATGATTTTTTTCATATCCACGCAGCCCATCCGTTTTTTCTACTCAATTAAGGAAGTTATAGCAAAACTTGAGTAGATCCAAATCTCTGGTGGACCACGTCAATGGAATAAGTGGTAAATGACCATTAAAAGCCTTTTGTAGGCCAAAAAAAGATTTGGATGAAACTAATATTTGTATTTTCCCTTGAGAAATTTAGGACCGTGGACCCCACCTTTTAGCCAGCTTTTTTTTAATGAGAGAATACAAACTTTGTTTTGCATCTTAGACCTGCTCGTACGGACAGAAAATTTGAGGACGAAAACACCCTCCCTTTCGAAGACGAGCGCTGACGCTCCTCCAGCCGAGAGTTGTACGAACGGCTCAAAAGAGATCAAATTAACGTGGCCCCACAGCTATGTATTTATTATATCCACAACGTTCATCCATTTTGAGATCATTTTTGAACATTATCCAAAAAAAAAAAAAAAATCATATCCAAAGATCAACTGGACCACACGACAAAGAGCTGCAGGAAAATGATTTTCCGTTAAAAATTTTGTAGGGCCCACCATAACATTTACTTTACATCCAATCTATTCATGAGGTCACAAAGGCCTGGATGAAGATGGAAAAAAAGTTTTCATAATGATCCAAAACTTTCGTAACCCATAAAAGGGTTTCAACGATAGATGTTCAATTCCTGCCTTTTACAGTGTGGTTCACTTGATAGTTAGATCTATCTTATTTTTCATCCTAAACCTTAATATGAGCTCTTCAAATAGATGGATGGTTTAGATATAACATAGACATCATAATGAGACCCATAAAAGCAACATAACCAAAAAAAAAAAAAAAGAGCTGCGGCAGTGCCTGTCCACTACAGTAATAGCTACGGTTATAATCCGTAGCTAAAGTGTATCAAAAATTCTAAATTTTTAAGGCAAACTCACTGGACAGTTTTGAACTTTTTTGATATATTGACGAAAGATCGTCGATATATCAACGCAATTATAGCTACGGTTATAATCCGTAGCTAAAGTGTATCAAAAATTGTTATCTATGACTAACGTCGATATATCGATGATATGTAAATAATATCGACAACTTATGTCGATTATATCGATGATATGTAGATAATATCGACAACTTATGTTGATAATATCGAGGATATGTTGATAATATCGACATTTGCATCTTTTGTAAATATATATATATATATATATATATATATATATATATATATATATATATATATATATATATATATTGTTTTCGTTTAGGTTATAGGTTTAGGTTTGGGTTATAGTTTTTTATTTAGGTTATAGGTTAACGGTTTAGGTTTAGGTTATAGGTTTTTGGATTTGAGAATGGGTTTGGGTTTAAGTTATAAGTTTTGGTTTTGGTTTTGGGATTTAAGAATGGGTTCGAGTCTAGGTAATAGGTTTTGGTTTTGGTTTAGGTTATAGGTTTTGGTTTAGGTTATAGGTTATAGGTTTAGGTTATAGGTTTTGGGATTTGAGAATGGGCTCAGGTTTATGTTATTGGTTTTGGTTTTGGTTTTGGTTATAAGTTTTGGGTTTTGGTTTTGGTTTAGGTTTAGGTTATAGGTTATAGGATTTGAGAATGGGTTCAAGTTTAGGTTATAAGTTTTGGTTTTTATTTAGGCTATAGGTTTTGATTTAAGCTATAGGTTAACGGTTTAGGTTATAGGTTTTTGGATTTGAGAATGGGTTTGGGTTTAGGTTATAGGTTTTGGTTTTGGTTTTGGTTATAGATTTTATGATTTGAGAATGAGTTCGGGTTTAGGTTATAGGTTTTGGGATTTGAGAATGGGCTCGGGTTTAGGTTATAGGTTTTGGTTATAGGTTTTGGTTTAGGTTATAGGTTATAGGTTTTGGTTTAGATTTAGGTTTAGGTTATAGGTTATAGGATTTGAGAATGGTTCAAGTTTAGGTTATAGGTTTTGATTTTGATTTAGGTTATAGGTTTTGATTTAGGTTATAGGTTATAGGTTTAGGTTAAAGTTTAGGTTTATGTTTTAGTAATGTTTTCTCTTGAGTTTTCAAGTTTAGGTTTAAGTTAAGGAGTTGATATTAGAATTAGGTGTAGGTTTACGTTTAGAGATTTGAGAATACATTTAGGTTTTGGGTTTAGGTTATAGATTTAGATTTAGGTTATAAGTGTCGGTTATATGTTAAGGTTTAAAGAACTGAGAATAGGTTAAGGTTTAGGTTTAGGAAATCGGGTTCGGGACCAGGTTTATGTTTGAGTTTTCAAGTTTAGGTTTAGGTTAAAGAGTTGATATTAGGATTAGGTGTAGGGTTAGGTTTAGGGATTTGAGAATACATTTAGGTTATAGGTTTAGGTTTAGGTTATAAGTGTCGGTTATATGTTAAGGTTTAGGGAACTGAGAATAGGTTAGGGATTAGGTTTAGGAAATCGGGTTCAGGACCGGGTTTAGGTTTGGGTTTTCAAGTTTAGGTTTAGGTTAAGGAGTTGATATTAGGATTAGATATAGGTTTAGGTTTAAGGATTTGATCGGGGCAAACTAGAAATTGAGCGGGGCAAACTAAAAATTGAGCGGGGCAAACTAGAAATTGAGCGGGGCAAACTGAATTTATTTATTTTTGCTATGTTGCTTTTGTGGGTCCTATTATGATGTATGTGTCATATCCAAACCGTCCATATATGAGCGGGGCAAACTGAAAATTGAGCGGGAAAAACTAGAAATTGAGCAGGGCAAACTGAAAATTGAGCGGGGCAAACTAGAAATTGAGCGGGGCAAACTGAAAATTGAGCGGGACAAACTGAAAATTGAGCGGGACAAACTGAAAATTGAGCGGGGTAAATTAGAAATTGAGCGGGGTAAACTGAAAATTGAGTGGGGCAAACTAGAAATTGAGCGGGGCAAACTGAATTTTATTTTTTTTGCTATGTTGCTTTTGTGGGTCCCATTATGATGTATGTATTATATCCAAACCGTCCATATATGAGCGGGGCAAACTGAAAATTGAGCGAGGCAAACTAGAGATTGAGCGGGGCAAACTGAAAATTGAGGGGGGCAAACTGATTTTATTTTTTTTTTGCTATGTTGCTTTTGTGGGTCCCATTATGATGTATGTGTTATATCCAAATCGTCCATATATGAGCGGGGCAATTGAAAATTGAGCGGGGCAAACTGAAAATTGAGCAGGGCAAACTGAAAATTAAGCAGGGCTAACTGAAAATTGAGCGGGGCAAACTGAAAATTGAGCGGGGCAAACTGAATTATTATTTTTTTGCTATGTTGCTTTTGTGGGTCCTATTATGATGTATGTGTTAAATCCAAACCGTCCATATATGAGTGGGGTAAACTAAAAATTGAGCGAGGCAAACTGAAAATTAAGCGGGACAAACTAGTAATTGAGCAGGGCAAACTAATTTATTTTTTTTTGGGATTTGATAATGAGTTCGGGTTTAGGTTATAGGTTTAGGTTTAGGTTTTGGTTTAAGTTATAGGTTATAGGTTTTGAGATTTGAGAATGGGCTCGGGTTTAGGTTATAGGTTTTGGTATTGGTTTAGGTTATAGGTTTTGGTTAAGGTTATAGGTTATAGGTTTTGGTTTAGGTTAAGGTTAGGTTTAGGTTATAGGTTTTGGGATTTGATAATGGGTTTGGGTTTAGGTTATAGGTTTTGGTTTTGGTTTAGGTTATAGGTTATAGGTTTAGGATAAGGTGTAGGTTTAGGTTTAGGTTATAGGTTTTAGGATTTGAGAATGGGTTTGGGTTTAGGTCATAGGTTTTGGTTTTGGTTTAGGTTATAGCTTTTGGGATTTGGGAATGGATTCAGGTTTAGGTTATAGGTTTTGATTTTGGTTTTAATTTTGGTTTTGGTTAAGGTTATAGGTTATAGGTTTAGATTTAAGTTTAGGTTAGGTTTAGGTTATAAATTTTGAGATTTGGAAATAGTTTTAAATTATAAGTATAGAACTCCCAATTTTCTAACAAATATGACCCTTTTGATCATTTCTTCACATGTACACTTCCGAAAAAGACATTATGTAGACTAGATTAGAAGGATCAGTCATCCTAAATTAGGATGCATTTTTTGTTTCAAATATTCACTTGTAGCGTACCATATCTCAACGGATTGACATAACTTTTTTTACCGTGTGTACATTACCATAGTGATGGTGCCTTTTTAAAATCAAACTTCGTTGTTCAACATTTATTTCATAACCATTTTTGCTAGGGACCACATGTTCTTCACCTACCTCTGCTTCACATTTTGTCACTTGAAGCACGAATGAGAAGAAGTCTACAAGCAGAAGTAGAGAACAGCCACAACTCTACTTTCATTTGACGATGATGGTAAGGAAAGAGGGGAGGAGGGATTATGTTCCTCGTTCAATTTTTAGTTTGTCCCGTTCAATTTCTAGTTTGTCCCGCTCAATTTTCAGTTTGCCACGCTCAATTTTCAGTTTTCTCCGCTCATATATGGACGGTTTGGATATAACACATACATCATGATGGGACCCACAAAAGTAATATAGCAAAAAAAAAATTCAATTTGCCCCGCTCAATTTCTAGTTTGCCCTGCTCAATTTCCAGTTTGTCCCGCTCAATTTTCAGTTTGTCCCGCTCAATTTTCAGTTTGCCCTGCTCAATATCTAGTTTTCCCCGCTCAATTTCGAGTTTGCTCCGCTCAATTTCCAGTTTGCCCCGCTCAATTTCTAGTTTGCCCAAACTAGAAATTGAGCGGGGCAAACTAAAATTATTTTTTTTTACTTTTGTGGGTCCTATCATGATGTATGTGTTATATCCAAACCGTCCATATATTTTACGAGCTCATATTAAGGCTTGAGATGAAAAATAAGATAGATCTAACTATCAAGTGGACCACACTGTAAAAGGCAGTGGGGAATTAAATGTCTACCATTGAAACCCTTTTAGGGGTTACAGAAGTTTTGGATCATTATGATTTTTTTTTCCTCTTCATCCAGGTCTTTTTGACCCTATGAATGAACTTAGATGGGGAGGATTTCTCACAAACATCACAATGGGCCCCCTAAAGGTTTTTAATGGTTGACGCTCATTCAACACTGTTTCATGTAATGTGGTACACTTGAGATTTGGATATATCTCATTTTTGGTCTCATACCATAAAATGATTTCGAAAAATATATGGACGGCATGGATGAAAAGCACACATCAAGGTAGGGCCCACGTATGGACGGCTGGTGGCAGGCAGAGTACCCAATCCGTTTCCTTGAAAGGAGGGGTATTTTCGTTGAAAGGAAGGGTATTTTCGTCCTGAAATTCTCAATCCGCACGTGCGGGTCTAAGTTGCAAAACAAAGTTTGTCTTCTTTCATAAAAAAAGCTGGCTAAAAGGTGGGGTCCACAGTCCTAAATTTCTCTTTTCCCTTCATCCAGTTTAAGTTGACTTTATCAACGGGTTGAATGGAAAATAAACATTACGGATCTTCTTACACTAGGCCTTGAGAATTTTTTAATGGTGAGCGATAAATCATCACTATTTCTTGTGGTGTGGTCCACCTGAGTTTTGGATATGCTTAAATTTTGGGGCCTTTCCTAAAATGGGCCGTAAAATGGATGCATGGAGGGGATATCCAACATATGATCAATGTGGGCCCTACGGCCCATTGTGGATGGAGCATTACCTGTAAATCAACCTTAGAAGATGATCCTAGTGGCACAATTTTTATTTTTTTTTAATTTGGCTGCTCGCCATTTTACTTACAGCCATCCCTTCAATAGCCATCAATTGAATGGTTAGCATCGCTGGGATATCGGCACATGAGTGCAACTTGGGTGAGGATGGCAATGAACTATAACTAGCAGGGATGTACATGGGTTGAACCGAGTCGCTTGGCTTTGCTCAATCCTCGAGCTTGATTGGCCAGCCTAGCTCGCTACGGTCACCTTCTTGGGCCAATTTGAGCTGAGATTGAGCATTTGCGGCACTTTCTCAAACACATGGAGTACACCTTCAACCTCTCATGATATGTAAAATAGTAGCTGCGAAAGTTTAGGTACTTCACCAGATACTTTGTAGTCAACATCAAAATCAAAATATAATAGTATTTGTTTCGTATCCATACCTTGACCATCATCAACCAACATTCCGTTGAGTCATTTCATCAAATACTTGGTGAGCAACATCAATATCAAAATATTCAGGTCATTGAATTGGTATGATATGAGTTTGATTTTAGTTGGGGTTCAATCGAAGTCAAGGCGAGATCAGGCAAACTTGAGCTCAACTCGAAATTTTTGAGCTCAAAAAATCGGCTCAACTTAGTTCGAACCCAGTTTTGAGCCGAACTTATCCAAGTCGAGCTAGCTAACTGAGATAAACCCGGTTCATGTACAGCTCTAAATTAACCAGGGGGTGTCAATGGGCAATTTTAAAATATCCGGCGTCACGACCGGGCCCTTTGACAGCCCTAACTATCAGAGGAATCGTAGCCTGGGAAACTAAACTGGCCGTTGATCAATCGGGTAGTGCTATCTCCTCATGGACACGTGGCAGGTTGATATTGATTGGATCCACCCATACACCGTCACTAGAATAGAACAGATTGCATGGATTTAAAAAAAAAAGACACATCAGACCATCCTATCCATTACTTTCGATACACTTTACTCCAACTCATTCTTGACCGTCAGTTGCTTTTCTTTTCCACAATCAGAGGCAACTGATCGGTTGGATGGGATTGTCCCTTCGGATGGACTTTTCTACTTAAACCATCCATGCATACTTGCGTACCTGATTTCCCAGGGGTCTGCAGATGAAATGGAAAAATGGATGTACGGTGTTGATAAACTCGGAAGCGGATTGGCTGGTGTACCACACACCAGCTATATAGCTGATGTAGATACGTGTCGGGCGAAGACGAGCGCCGACGCTCCTCGAGATCGGAGTTGCACGAACGGTTCAAAGGAGATCAAAGTTACATGGGCTCACAATGATGTATTTATTATATCCACACCGTTCATTCATTTTTCGAGATCATTTTAGAGCATTAGCCAAAAAATGAATCATATCCAAAGCTCAAACGAACCACACCAAACATAACAGGGGATAATGATTTTCACAGTTAGAAAATTCGTAGAGCCCACCGTAACGTTTATTTTCCATCCAATCTCTTCATGAGGTCAAAAATACCTGGATGAACAGAAAAAACAAATTTCATACTGATCTAAAACTTTTAGACGTTCAATCCCCCACTACTTTTTGCAGTGTGGTCCACTTGATTTTTATACCTGCCTTATTTTTCGTTTTAATCTTAATATGAGCTCGCAAAATGGATGGACGGTTAGCTCATTGTGCGACCCATATAACTTGCTGACGTCGATACACAAGCTATACAGCTGTTGCGTGCTACACCAGCCAATCCGCTTCCGATGAACTCATACATCACGGTGGGCCCCTCGGAACAACACGTGTGATTTGCTAGGGAATTCACATGTGTTTGGCTCGAAATTCGGCATGTGTGTATAAATTCAAATGTGGGCATGTTTGCATGACATTAGGTGTGTGAAAGCTCTATCTGAACCGAACACATGTAAGCATTGGGATTAATATAAAGATATCAAGCGATTGTCTATGAATCAATCTAATTATTTATTCAAGCGGTTGTAAAAGAGATTAGATTATCCATGAATGAGGGTTTTTCTCTTCTTTTAATCGAAAAAAAAAAAGTCTTTTAATCAAAAAAACAACTTTTTTTTCCCACTGTAATAGTAGAAGTAATTTGATCAGCGTATCCTGATAATAGAAGGGACTTGATTGCATTAAGTGAAATGAAAATAAAAACTTATATAAGTATTATTGATGATCCAACGTATATGATCGATGACCAAGGTATCTAAGTCTTCTTTGGTCCAAAAACTTAAGCTGGGCAAAGAAAATTATACTAATAAAAAAAAAAAAAAAAAAAGACCATATTGTAATTCAACGTTTGCCATAGATAAAAGGAAATTAAACTACTCTTAATCTAAACCAATCCAACCTATTCGTACCAGCATATATGGATGAAATTATCGCAATCCAATCAGACATGAGGCACATGTGTTAACGAATGGCTCGTATTCAATCAAGCATATACGTTTAAGATAGTACCGGGTGTGTCAGAGTTAAACTCGACTTAAGTTTAATTAAACACTTGCAACCCTAGCATCAAATCAACCGTAGGATTAGAAGTATGAAGATTGACCTAACTATCCAACCACTAATATACCACAATTAGACGATTTTGAAGGGTAGGGTCAGTCCTTTAATCAGATTGTTTTTTCTTAAGCTAAAGACTTTTCTTTCAATAATCATCATAACCCAAATTTTCTCAATATTGCAATAATGGGCAAATAGAATTTAAAATAAAGACTAGATCATCGATTTTATTAATTTGGAATTAAAATCAGTACAATCAATGACAATAAAATAAAATAAGCAAAGAAAATAAAAGATAATTGCCTACAATTGTCCATGTGAACAAACAATCGAGGTAAATGGTCCGGAGGATGTGACCGGCATGATCTTCCAAAGATGGACTTGGTTTATTAGAGATCCAACGACAAAGGTTGTGGATATTTGATATACTCGTAGGGTATATTGCAACGATGGCACTAGACACTAGCACATCTAAGTGTGAATGCTGGAAATCGGCACCCACGCTTTTTATCTTTTATTTGATATTGTACAAGCTGATTTTGATCGATGATGTTGTGAATTTGGAGTAGCAACTAGCCAATTAGCTCAAAATCCTGCAGTCGATTAGAACCCGTAAAATCTATAAAAGCCAGGGAATTCAGAGACTCTATTACTTTAAGTTGACTTCTGACCTACGATTTGAGATTCTGAGTAAGGGACCTCAATTACAAAGAGGAAAGGTGTTAAGTACCCTCTCTGCCCATATGGGTGTACTGTCACTACTTCGTGTGATAAGTTAATCTTAGAAGATAAAATGATAGGGTGTAAACTATTAAAATAAGACTAGGCAGACTTGGATTTATAATGTGGCATGGTCCGAAATTACAGCAAGCTACAAAGCATACATGCAGAGAAATTTCAGAAATAGGATTTACAAAAAGATTTGATAATACTAGAATATTATGAAAGATGCCTAGGCTATCATGAGTTTCTGATGTGAAAGGATTCGGTGTTCCGGCAAGTCACAGAGCATACGGTCAATGGAAACCTAGAGGAGTAAGGAGGTTAAGAAGGGGAGTAATGATGTGAATGATGAAGTATGAATGCTAATGATGACGTCACGATCTTTGGCTTGCACTTGAAATAGCTTGGAGGTTTGGGTGCACCATGGTTGGAAGGGTTGACCTGAGTGGGACTAATAAGCTAAGTGAGGGTTGAAGGAGGCTAGAGGGGGCTGAAAAAAATGAGAGCTTGAGAACTTAAACACTCCCTCTCACACACTCTATCTATCTCTCTCTCCATATATCTATCTCACTCCCCTTCTCTTGGTGAAGCTTGCTTCTTCGGGTTTTTTTTTATTGGTATAATGAAGAGAGGATGGGGCATATTTATAGTCCATTGGGATAGTCTTTTGGTAAGTTTAGGGACTATGAAGGGTAAATGATGATGTGGTAGCCTAGGATTAGTGGAGGGAAAGGAGATTCCACATGACACTTCCTTATGGGTTAAAGGGCTTAGTGAAATGGAAAATATGAGAAATTATAGGGTTAAGTAGGTCTTAGCAAAGTTGACATTCAGGGCAGCAACAAATGTAGCTTATGGTACATTTTTCAATAGGAGGCGATAATCTGATTACCGCCGCTTACCGTTCACTTCCGCAATTTAGCTAATTGACTTATCTGGGCCTGGAGAGTGGCTAAAGGCTTAGGTTTGAGGATTTTGCTTGGAAACAGATCAGGTATGGCTCGACTTAGGTAGTGACTTTGGTATGGCTTGGCTTAATGGATTGGGTTCAACTAGGGTCTAGCTTATGCTTAGAAATGGCTAAGATTTCAGATATAGTGTAGGATTTAAGTTTAGTTCCTAAGGATCATTCATGCTTCATCAAGTTACTAGCTTGGGTGAGATGTCTATAGATGCCCCTCTTTGCAAGAGGTTATATGCAACTGAATGCCAAAGCAAGTGGACACCCCACCCCTCTGGTAAAAAAATATTATGGTATGGACCAATTGCTTATCTTAGTATCATTGTTAGCTTACTATCTAGAAAAGAGATAACTTTGTACATATCTCGAGGGTTTAAAGAAAACGTTATAATTATCCATATGCTTTTTGCGGCATTACAGGTCACGAATCAAACCCATTCACATCACATCGGTAATAGCATTGGAGGGTAAATTTGAAAAGTCGCTTTGCGGCCTTACAGGGATCCCTTTATTGTCTGAATATATGGTGTCCATTTACTACATAATCACCCTAGGAGTACTTATTCCATTGGATCATGAAAGTGGTTAGCTGCCCTACGCTTTCTGCGGCCTTATAGGAAACTTACTACGTGGACTTGAACTTGACCATACTTTCCAATCATTCTGAACTAGGTATGTGCGGGCGACCATTTTTCCATGCAGTCTTCTGATTTTAATACAACGGTTACAACTGATCTTTCTCACTATTTTAAAATGGTTACTTTGATCAGTGTTGGATCGAGTTCACCATCACTTGCATTGAACTTCATTGTTGCAAGACCGTCCTAACATTGAAATCCAACCCATCCATGTTTATGTCGCATGTGGATTCGACAACTCCTGGGGAAAACAGAAGTGGTCAAATCTTATTTTGTTATTGCGCTGGATGTCACTAAGAGGTGTAGAAGACCTCCTGGTGCCTTGGATACTGAGCGCTATTTTTTTATTTCATATATATATATATATATATATATATATATATATATATATATATATATATATATATATATATATATATAAAACTATCCCCCATGAAGAGCTATACTCACTTTTGTGACATAAAAATGTATTCTTTATTTTTATAACTTAAAAATGAAGAAAAAAATCTATTTACTTTTAAAAAATTAATTAAGTTGTTTAATTAATCAATTATATATTCTCTATGTATGCATGTCTGTATGGATGGAGCATTCATATATCCATGTTTGTATGTATGCATCATGTGCATGCGTATATTGATGGATGATACATGGATGTGGACATATGTATTTTATGTGTGTGTGTGTGTGTGAATGTATTTTATGGATGGATAACGTATGCATGCATGCATGGATGTATGCATCATGCATGCATGAATGGATGCATGGATGGGTGATGTATGCATGATGTATGTATGGATGGATGGATGTACGCATGGATGGATGACACACGTACGTATGCATGGATGAATGGATGCATGATGGATGATACGTGGTTGGATATATGGATAAATAGAATAGATTCACGCATGGATCATGTATACATGTGAATGGATGAATTAAAGTCATTTTGGATAGTTTGGATGGATGAATTAAAGTCATCTTGGATATAGTTGCACATTTTTTTTTCTTCATAACATATTGTTGAGGTCCCTATAAAATGAAAACTTATCATACATAGTTATTTTTTTATAATATTTTAATTTCAAAATATATAAACATGTATTTTTTAACATTTCATAAAGTTCTACGAATTAACTTACCTTTTCCTAGCGTATTTGTAACACCCCGGATTTTTGTGGGTCGAGCAACACTCGACTCTCAAGTTTCTGCGTGTCACTTATATCTTATGTGTTAGTAATTTCGGGTATAAATCAAACGAAATGATCAATAGAGGGATCAAATGGATCATAAACCACAAACCACAGCTAAACTACTGAAATAAAATACAGCTAAGTAAGTGCAGATCCAACAAGGAAATATCATACAGGACGCACGAGGTGACGCTGGGAAAAATATACAAAATGTAAAGTCCAAAGATGGTATGCAACTATCCTCTCGCCCCAACGGCCCATCGCTAATCCTGTGTGGTTTATGGGGATTCGCCCAAAAGCTGAAAGTAGGAAAACTCTTCTTCCTCATCTATGCTCACTTCGTCCAGCGCATTGAGCTTCACGACACCTGCATCTAAAAAAGGGTTTGGTTGGTGTTTTAAAACACCGTCCCAGAGTGGGAGCAGGTGATAAACTCAGTGAGTGTCATTAGTAATGAGTTACATAAAATATCCATTTCAAAAGTGAGATTAATGAAAAGCATACAAACCCTAATACCTAACTACTCTTGCTAGTGCATATGCATGTATTATAGAATGATGCATGCCCTAATCAACAACACTTCCTCAAGCGATTCCATCTTACGATCGCAAATGACAAACACTCCCTAAATATGACCTTAACTGTCGATTCACCAACCTAATTAATGCAATGCGTGAATATTCATCTTAGATGAGTTTTAATTAAGTTCGTTCATCCAACAAGATTGAAGAAGCTGAAACACCTCCATTTAATCAATGTCCTTACCCAGATCACTTAGCTCAGGGCGGCCATAGCAGCTCTAAGCCTGCGATCCTTGATCCAAATTTGGGTATCATCCCTTTGTCTCACAAATTAATAATTCTAAAGGTAAGGCATGATACCTAAAAGTTTGAGGATCAACTCGGTATGGGTTGTCACCCAAACACCGAGTATGATCACTCAGTTTCAAGGTGCGGGCTTACCAAATCACCATAAGGGAAAGGGCTCTTCACCTAATTTCATTCATGCTTGGGTCGTTTGAACAATACTCTGGTATAGAATCATCAGCCAAGTAATTTAACGGGGGCCGTTTAAACAAGAACATATCACCTCCTATGCTCACTGGTCACACAGGGAGGCTCGTCACCCCAGCGTAGGCCGACAGTACGGATACAGTGTCTTATTCCACCATGCCCAGCTCCCGAGACTTAGTTGCTCACTAGTCACTACGGGAAGGCTCGTCACCCCAGCGTAGGCTAACAGCTCGGACACGGTATCCAATTCTACCATGTCCGGCTCATAAGTCTTGAGGATCCTATCATAACGGCTAATAATGACCTCTCAAAGGTATGGAGTGCTTTAGATTCAGGCAGGTGTGACCATACATGGTGAACATACATGGTTGGCCAACTGGTGGACTAATTCAGCTGACTCAGGTGAAGTACAACACAACCGACACTGGGTGCAAGCATCCCGCGTAGTCCAACTACTGTCGGTTATCCGTCTTCTGCCTGGATCGGTCAAATTGGCCCAAGGTAGCCGATCCAATAGGGCTACCCTTGCGAATCTTTCTGATTTTGCTAGGCAACCCAATTAACTAAATAGTCCTAGTCAATTAATAATATTAATAAATCAGCTATGCATCTATAGGAACAAATATATGCAACAAATCAGAAAAATTCTAATCTATTGGGCAATTTAGCAAACATGCAAGCTGCATTACAACTAACATAACAATTCATAAGAGGTAAGGCATATTAAGTGCATAGGAAGGTGAGTAATAAGAAGCATGCATTTAATCATGGCATATATAGTTTGCAAGGTACCAAAAAGGAAATGCGAACTACTCCTAATGGCAGTAACTAGACATGCATGCATGTATACAAGGTTAGATTTCCTAATAATAAAGAAAGGATCACATGTTACTCTTATTTGTAGGAAATTCGGTCATGCATGCAACAAAGAGCGAACATTCGAGTAAAATTTGATGCATAAACAAACATACAGCATAATTTTTAAGTTCAATCAAATTTAGAGATGATCCAACTTCAATCATTCATGAAAAGAAAGAAAATTAAGGGACGAAGGCAATATTCAATTCAGCCTAGTCTATTTAACTTGAAATTGAGCATTGATTTTCCTATGCATGTTTAGGCAAACTATAAGGAGAATTCATTAACGAAATTCCTACAAATCACACATGCGCAGCAATTTCAACAACTACAATCATTAACTTCATCCTAGGATTGATAATTGGTCACCTAAACATAATGGTCCTTACTTATAGTCAACTGGAAGTCCACCCGTAACACCCTAGATTTTAGGGGCCGAGTAGATACTCGACTCTCGATATCCCGAGTGCCACTTATGCTTTACGGAAGCAGTGTTCTTATAATTCATTTTACCTGGGCTTTGAGCAATTTCTGGAATTAAAAAAGACTATGCAATGGCCGCCCCATCAAGCGCATCAGGATCTATAGTTCCTGCATCCAATATGAGGTCTGGTTGGTGTTTTAAAACACCATCCCAGAGTAGGAGCAAGTGATCAACTCAGTGGATACTATTAACAATAAGTTACACATGTTATCATGTGCAGGAATAAATTTAGTAAAAGGCATACATTCAAAGAATCATAAATACTCTTGTTAATGCAAATGTATGGTATAATAACATAATGCATGCCCTCTCCAACAATACTCCCTCGAGCGACAACATCTAACGATCGCATATGAAAAATACTCCCTCAGTGCGAACTCGACTGCCAAATCGTCAAAAATAAATAATGTAATGTAATGTAAAATGTTAGTCAAGTTGATTAATTATGTTCATTCATCCAACAATTTGGAGAAATCAAGACATCCCAACAAATCAATGCCCTAATCCAATCGGGCGGCTCTGATGGTTATGACCATATGGCTCTCGCGACCCTTGGCCCATGTGGGTTTGTCATTCCCATAACTTAATATCATATGAAGGTGCTTAAGACATAAAGTCTTACTCGTGGTCACTACAGGGAGTCTCATCACCCCAGCATAGGCCGACAACTCGGGCATAGTGTCTCATACCACCATCCCTGGCTTACAAGTTATAGTGCTCACTAGTCACTACGGGGAGGCTCGTCACCCCAGTATAGGCTGACAGTTCAGGCATAATATCTCATAACACCATCCACGGCTCATGAATCTTGTGGGCCGTAACTTGTGGTTGTCAGTGGGTACAAAGGTTATAGGGTGCCTCAGGTTCCAGCGTACTACAAACATGATTAACATACAAGGATGGCGAATCAGTGGACCAATCTGTCCCCACAAGATGAACCACGGGCTGTACGACCTGAGAGCAACGTTTGGCGTAGTCCAACTATAGCCAACAGCTCACGGTTTGGCTAGTCGAGACAAACTCGCCCGTGGGCTTACCCAACAGAAAGATTGCCCAAGAAAATCTCAGTTGACTGATCGATTCGAAAAGGGCATAACGTGTAAATACAAGACTAACAAGTAGAAGTCGATCTACTTGTAGTTGTGAGGGGAATAAAATGAGTGTAATTATAGTCCACATTCGAAATCAGGCCACAAAACATAGTTGTGCATAATTTACGAAATCCCTAGTGATACATTTACGTGGATCTAGGTTTTAAGGGATCGCGATGTGGGAATGGACACCGCAGCTTGCTATAGGGAGGATTTAACTTACGTGGTGGGGTGTGGATAGTAAATTCTCCTATTTCGGGTCTACGAGAGGTATATGTACTAGACCATAGTGTACATTTAGCAATTTCAGAGACATTTCTAGCTAGGAGTTTCACAAATTTTAGCAATTCGACAGTACAAACAGCGATAGACCAAATATACACATGTAAGTTGCATGCAACAGGATCTAACTTATGAAATCAGCAAGATTGGGGATAATGCACATGAAACTTCACAATTTGACAGACAATTCAACAATGCATACATCGAGGAAATTAGAATTGAAATTTCCTTTCCTAATTTAGGGAAATTTGAGGCATAAGTTCTAAATCAGTAATTTCATACTAAAATAGCAACATGCAAGCAAATTTTTCACACAAAATCACTAGACTTTTCTCTAGGCATGATGACAAGCCACCTAGAGGTAATGGTCCACACTTATCATAGATTGGAGGTCCTTGGAGATGCTCTAGTGGTGCCAGGTCAGTAAATTTGATGTGTCGGGGCCTAGTGCCAGAGGGATTACATGTTAGGATACATGCAAGTGGCCCAAGCTAAGGAAAATGAAGGAGAGATAGAATGGTTACTTTTGGTCAGCTACACTTCGCCTCTACAACGGTAGGGCCGCGGTTTCCGGCGAATAGCAGTGGTAGGAGAGTGGAATTTCTAAATTCCTAGCTCCCTTCCCTCTCACAACCCACTTTCTCTCTCACTCTCTCTCTTCTCTCTCCTCTCTCTCGCTCTCACTTTTGCTAGAAATTGTTGTGTGAGTAAGGGAGAGAGAGATTTGAGGGCTTTTATAGCCTGGACTTTTGTCCAATTGGCCCTGGGTGCCAATAACTTCCTCAAGTGACCCTTTGGGGTCCACTTATGGCTTTCAGGGTTACCCTGATGGGCCTCTGGCCCATCTGAGTTATGGGATGGATGTCCTATGGTCTGATGAGGGGTACTTGTCCAAGTTTGACGGCAAACGGATGTGGAGATTTATCGCAAGGGTCTAATTTGTGATCAACAATCACCATTCCTCGATCAAGGATCAGATTTGGTGGATGAGTGTAAGGAAATATCTTCAAGCTACGATACAAATTTGGGTGAAATCTAATGGTCGGAATGTCATAATTTATTGTCCTAAGTGGCAGGGCTAATTGTTTTAACAATTCAGATTTTAAGCTATTACTTAGGAGAGTTGTGTCTGACAAGTACCGGCCTGATGGTACAAACTGTTCATTTCAAGGCGTCATTTGAGTCCATTATCTACGATGGACCACAAGCCAAGTGAGATAGACATTACTCTATAATTTCAGAGCTAGTAGCCCATTAACGAGTAGTGTAGAGCTTATTCGAGTAATCAAAATATTTCTAAAATAAATTGGGTAGGGAGATTTCTTGCTCGCAGTTTTTAAGGTCTGAATTAATTAAGTTCACAGTATGGTATATTCAAAAATAGTGATTCGGTCATGATCATTCTAAACCGTCGGTTTTAAGCTAAAAGAGTAATTAAGTTGATTTAGTTCATTAGTTAAGATCCGACCCATAGCTGACTCGACTTTGAGTAGATCTTTAATTTAGTTATGGTTATTTAATTAGTCAATAGTAGGTTGGTTAGATTTTAAGCCTTATGTGAACAAATTATGGAGATAAACTTCATGTTTTAGTGATCGGTTGAGTTCATTGATTTTTTTTATGGTCGATCAATCTTATTTGTACGGTTCTTTATCGGTACCAACTGTGCATAAGCGCACCTCGAACGTCAAGGGTCAGTAAGTGACGATGTGGCCAGTTATATATATATATATATATATATATATATATATATATATATATATATATATATATATATATATATATATATATATATAAAGATTTTTAGTAATCCAAAATAACGAAAATTCGGGGTGTTACAGTATTTCTCTATTAGCCGTAATATCTTCTTTTTTTTTGGGGAAAATTGATTTTTCTAAGCATGTTTTATGCCATGATCAGTACAAATTTTCTTTAATCCCTTGTTCTTGCTCATCATATATGACTGCCACATATTTTCCATAGTATCATTGATAATATCATAGACATCAATCAATGCATTTTTTTACATCATCGATACATGTAACAATACTGTTACTCTGAAAACTAGTCTCAAATTGAGATACAACTCGGGTGTTTAGGGTTGAATTCGCCCAACTGAGAATGACTCGTCCACATTGAACTAGATGATAAAGTCCAATCTAGTCCGAGTTGACTCAGGCTAGTTGGGCGACATGGTTAGATCCCATTAACACACATCATCCTTCAGAGGTAATTACTATGAACTATTTTCCTTGTGTCTGTTTTGTAAAAAATTGGACCATTGAAAGGGTTGGTGGGCCTCATCCTAGGGATCGGCTAGGGATAAAACCAGAATATATAGTTCATTTAGCAGGCATGCTACACCATTAAAAACATGGACAACTAATGATCTGACTCAATGTACATGTAGGCCCACTTAATACGCAAATTGTTCTATTTTTCACTCCACGTGATCTTTATGGTGTGGCCCACTCTTTTAACGGCTAAGATTTTTCACAAGAATAACAAATTAATTAGAAAAAGTGAAAGTACAAATACAACCATGTCTGTAAACCAATTATTATTATTATTATTATTATTATTATTGTCTAGTTTCGGCTATGTGACTCGTTTGTTTGTCCATCAAAACCAACATGACTCAGTGAGATTGACTCGATCTCAAGTGATATTTAGGCCATCCATCCATTTTTCCATGATGCATTTGTTTTATCCACACCATCCATCCACTTTTGCAAGATCATTTTAGGGCATGAGCCCAAATATGAAGCAGATATGAATCTCATGTGGACCACACCATAAGAAATAGTGGTGATTGAATGCCCACCATTGAAAACTTCATCAGCCTCACTTTAATGTTTATTTGCCATCCATCCTATTAATTAGGTCACACAAACCTGATCCATGCTATTCAGATATATGGTTGTACCATTAATCGGCCCATCTTCTCATTGGTCTCAACTAAGATCCCGAGGCTTTAAAGGCATTCACATGATATAAAAGAGAATCAGATTGGATGAGTAGCATATAAAGATGTTTGACCATTTGAATATTCCTATGGATAATAATAGGATGGAAGGTTGGTCCAAGCATAAGATGTGCCTGTAGTGAAGTGCGGAAGTATGAGTCCTCAAGATCTGACAGTCTACACGATATGGAATGCTCACAAAGCAGAATTTTAACGCTCCAACAGCCCACTTATCTACTACTGGAGCAAATGGATCTATTCACACCTCTGATCTTACGGTATAGATGACCCCGAATCACGATCTATGCATTAAATCATCCCAAGGACAAGCCAAAATGGATAAATTATTGTGTACACTATATCTCTCTGTATACTCTCGGTATTTCTTATGATTGATGTTTTTTATGAGAGAAAAGATCATCCTTTTTATAGGAAAAGAAGGAGATGGGATGAGACCAGCCTAAACTTATGGGACCCACCCACTAGTGATTGCTCACCAGTGGGCCCCACTGGCCTACGTCCAACAGTGCCTCATCTATTTTGATAAAGATAGTGAAGATGTTGTCATTGATGACCTCAAGAAATAAAACATCTAACTCTTTTATGAAGTCTTCCTAAAAAACACAAATATCAACTCGATCCAAAACTTTTGTGACCACCAAAAAGTTTTTAATGGTGAGCGATTCAATCACCACTGCTTCTTGTGATGAGGTCCACCTAAGATTTGGATTGCTTCATTCTTGTTCCCATGCTCTAAAATGATCTGTCAAAATGGATGGATGGTGTGGATAAAACACACGAATCTCAGTGCATTAGAAACAAACTCCCATCATCAATCCAAACCTAAAGGGAAGCTAGTTGATATTCCATCAGACTCTGATGATTGGCACGATATTCCATCAGACTTTGACGATTGACACATAGGCACTTAAGTTTTGTACACGTACCATATGTTAACTCTTTTACACGAACCTGGTTCGACTATGACATTAGGATGATCCTCTTCTACAACACATCCAATTGCGAATGAAAGTTATTCCACTGCATGTAGAATCTATTCTACTATTTTTACTACGTTGTTCAACTACGTATAAAGGTTGTTTAACTGCCCATGTGGAGCACACCTTGTATTGTATATGTTATCTCCCATCAAGTGAGCCTTGCAATGATAGTAGCATGAAAGGAAACATTAGGCCTATCTAATTATCAAGTGGACCATGCAGTAGAAAACAATGAAAAACCACCTAAAATTTAGGTCTTCGCCCAAGTGATGGTTAGAGAAAATACTTATGGAGGTCTCCCTTTCGTGATGGGAGACCCTTGGGCCTATTTGGAATGTGGGATTAAGTGGTGTGGAATTGCAGTTGGTCCAATGTAAATTTCATTTCACCATCTGGAAAAGATGGTAAGAATTGGATTAATCGTGTTATCATATCATCCAATCCTAAGAAGATATATTGTGAGATTTATGGTGGATTTCAAAATCTATTATAATTATTACACATGACAATCGAGTTGCATGTGCATTTAGGTGACCGGCAGCAGTTTTGAAATATGGTCGGTCGGTTACAATTCCATGGTCCACCAAACACAAGTTTCACTTAATATAGTGTTTTCCTCCAAAGAAAATTTTTATCCCTAACACAAGATTGGATGGTTTAAATATCACAATATTTCCATACATATAATTATTATTAAATAATGGTGCTAATTTCTCCTAATTCACTTCAATACCATTTAATCTTGCATTCCAAAATGGCTATAAAGGGCAATTACATGTTAGATGCGCACAATGACATGCCCCACAACTAATGTAAACCGGGTTGCGGACTCATTCATGGCTTAGATGGACTGAAGAAAAGAAGCCAAGAAAGATCAAACACACTCAGCAGAGTTTAATTGGTCGATAAATCTGGTCGACAAGTGGAAATTCTGTCAGAAATTCTAGACTACTTATTGTCTAATTTTTGCCAGTTTGGACAAGTTGATAGATCTTATTGATATGTCAAAATCCAGTTCGACAGGTCGACAGATTGGGTTGACAGGTTAAAAATCACAGAATTTCTAGTTTAAGTCTCTAGATATTTTTATTTTTATTTTTTTGGTTTTGAGCTGCTAACGACAGGTCGACAGATACAGAAAATTTGCACGGTTTTCTCAATTTGCTTCCAAGTTTGATTAGAACTTTTTTATTACAATTTTAGAGTTTGTTTAGGATTATTTAAAGGGTGTTAAACTCATTTTTAGGGATCATTAATTTATTCAATAAATCAATTCCTTAGAAGTTTTCTTCGTTCTTCTCATGGATTCGAGATTTTTTATTTATTTTTGTGGTGGACTCAAGAGAGCCTTGTGGATTCAATTGAGGAAGATGGTGATCGACCTCATCAAATCCTTCCCTACATCAACAAGCATAAGTATTTTCAACATAAATTTGGATTTGAATCATAGTTCTTAAACTTGGTGACTCGACTATAAACTACATTGATTCAACTTAAAACCATTGGAATTTTTAACTAAGTCACGAAGAAATTCTTTCTTAAGAGTAGGGCTGTTCACAAGTCGAGCTAGCTCGAATAACTCGCTCGACTCGGCTCGAGTCAGCTCGGATTGACTCAGCTTGAATGGACGACTCGATCCGAGTCAAGCTAATTTTTTATAGCTCAAGTTGAGTTCGAGTCGAGTTTGACCAGGGGGCATTTTAACTCGGCTCGACTCGACTTGGCTTGATTAGTAATAACTGTATTAAAATTTAAATATTATATATATATATATATATATATATATATATATATATATATATATATATATATATATATATATATATTAGTATAAACCCTACGGCTAGCCCACCTGCACATCCTTTCCCTTTCTCCCTTTCCCTTTCTTCTCTTTCTCTACCTCACACAACTGCTACCCGCCGCACGCCCGCCTGACCAGCAACAACAATCCACCGAACCATCACCACCACCAGGACCAGCACGCTGCCTGCACAGCTAGCACTCTACTAGACCACCACCACCCAATCTCGCCAAGAGAAGCAGAGCGGTCGCACCCAATCCCGACAAGGTGAGTGCCCAAATTTGTTTCTTCTTCTTCTTTTTCTTGTATGTTCAATCCGTGGACAACCCCTAGTGGAACCCGAACGGCGAGACCAACCATGTTACCCCTTGTTCCATGGGATGAGCCATGCTGCTCATACCCGCTCCCTCCCTCCCTTTGTAAATGTTGACAGAAAGCAAAAAAACGATAGAAAGGAGAGAAAGGAGAGGGGAAAAGACAAAGGTGAGAAAAGAAAAAAGGAGGAAGAAGAGGAGGTAAAGAGGTGGGGCCTTGTTCCTTAAGGACGTCAATCTGGCCATCAAACCGCACTATCCACTATCCTTGTCAAATCAGGGAACGAAGAGGATCAAGTTTTTGGTTTGTACTCTCGACCTTTTACTCGAATCATTAGGTGGGCCACACCTGTATGTTCAATCAGACGACTGTCCATCGATTCCAATGGTGTAGGCCATTTGATGAGTGAAAAAATGCGAATCAATTTCAAAAGTTATCGTGTAGGTGGTTGTCAGTGACCAATTCTCAATGCAACACTTTACCATGTAGCCAAAGCTATGTCGGGCCCAGATAGATCTCAAGATCGAATCCTCCCCATCTGTCAATTTTTCCAAGCTCATCTTAGGACATGAATCAACAAAAAATGTTGATCAAAACTTAGGTGGGGGCCATAGTAAATAGTGAGGATTAAACGCATAATATTTCTAATTGTGTGGTCCACCTAAATATGACAAACTTGGTGGTTAGGGTGGATTTCACATAACATATGATGATATGAAGAAGCTCGAGCTCGACTCGAGGTAAACTTGACTCGAGTCGAACCACTATCTCGACTCGACAGCTTTGGCAAACAAGCCAAGCTTCAATGTTAAGCGTGAACTCGAGTACAGCATGGATGAGCCGAGCCGAGCTTGGCCCACCTCGACTCGACTTGGCTCGATGCCCACCTCTACTTGAGAATGACTCAATCTTGACTCAGAACAACTCATTAAGTCAACTCTCTTACTGGTTTGACTCGAGATGATTCAAACTGATTCATTTAGATTAGAAAACTATCTTTGTGAAAAATTAGGATAGGATTTAGACCTCTTAAGTTGTTGGGGGGAGAAGACGCCGCCAACATCCAGAACCTCGCTCCAAAGACTCGTTGAAGTCTTTGAGTCAACCCAAACCACGCATTGAGTTGTGACAAGCATCGGGCTATTGAACTATTGCTTGCATCCTCAAAATTCTAGATTTTATTAAATTGAAAATTATCTTTGCAAGGATAATAAAATCCTTTTATGGCGGGTTCCTCTAATGCTTGATCTTGAATTATTAGCCAATTTTAATATCTGAACAAGAACAAGTTCAGGTCCTAGACTCTCCTATAGTTCTAACCAGCTATTCGTTCACTAAAAATCTTTCATTTGGACATGAGGCCTGTCTAGAAAAAAGTATTTGTCCATTGTTTGTCAATAATTATTATTTGAACATGTCACTAATTTAAATAAAATCATACATTGGTATAATTATTTTATAATATAAAAAAGTATTGTTATTATTGATTGTACAAGCCCAATATATAATAATTGGTTTTAGCTCTTTTTAAATAGAAATCTTTTGCATACGCGCATGACACATGTGCCACATTTGTCATATAAGCCATACATATGAATGAGTCCGGTGAGATTACTTATATTCAAGAACCCCAACTGCACCATACAGTGCATGGGCCACATGCTAATAATATGCATTTTCAAAAAATTGATATATGTTATCATTCATCTTCAAGTATTCATATAAGTATTATGTATTTTGTATCAATCTATACATGCACTATATGTCTACACCTGTCAGTGTACCAAATACATACAAGAACTACATATATATATCCTGAGTATTTGACAAATAAACAGACAAACGATATAGTTATTTCACACAAGTATATTCAAACACCATTGGGTTCGGTAGACGCGTTTAAAAGGCTTTTATCCCCAGGCAACTTTGATAATAACCAAATGGACCCTAAGACTCTAGTACAATGAAAGAAACCCGTTTGGCCGGGTGGATTGGAAGGGATTGAATGGTATTAGGGTGGATGGCATATATTTCAAGGTAATGATGGTGTTGTCAGTGGATTGTCTTAAGATCCATGGGATTGTTTTATCCAGGGATTGTTATATCCTGTTTGGTATGCCCGGCCAATCCTGGGATTAATCTTCCCATCCCTTCCAATCCCACGAACCAAACACGTCCTAAGTAAATTTGAACGAATTAAGGTGGATTGGATGGGATTTAAAGATAATGATGGTGTTGTCAATGGATCCATGGGATTGTCTTAAGATCCATGGGATTGTTATATCTCAGGATCAGATCACCCAATCTGTTTGGCACGCCCAGCCAATCTCGGGATTTAACTTCCAATCCCTTCCAATACCATCCAATCCCTTCCAATCCACCCATGCCAAACGGGCCCTAAAGAATAGTGGAGAAACAAAGTACTTGTAAGGTGTTTTTATGTATTAGATGTCTTGCATGTCCTAAAATTGATGAGTTGTTGCTCTTCTTTAATCGTTCTCCTTTCTACGGGCAAAGGAAGTGGTTGGAAGCGATTATTGGGCCGTTCTCCATTTCAGGCGACAGTTGTAAGTAGGAAGCAGATGGGCTGGTGTACCTCACGTCAGCTATATTGCTGCTTTATCTATGTTAGCAAGTTCTGTGGGCCTTATCACAAGGTATGTGTTATATTTAAACCATACATTCATTTTCGGAACTCGTATAAAGGCTTGAGAAGAAAAATAAGACACATCTAACTATTAACTGGACCACACTGCAAAAAGCAGTGGGGGATTGAACGTCTACCATTGAAACCCTTTTTGGGGTAACAGAAATTTTGGATCAATATGAAATTTATTTTTCCTCTTTATTCAGGTTTTTTTGACCTTATGAACAGATTGGATGGAAAATAAACGTTATGGTGGGCTCTACAAATTTTTTAATGGTGAAAATTATTATCTCCGCTTCTATTTATGGTGTGGTCCAGGTGATCTTTGGATATGATTCATTTTTTTGATAATGCTCTAAAATGATCTCTATAAATAGATGAACGGTGTAGATATAATAAATACACCATTGTGGGGCCCATAAAACTTTGATCCCCTTTTAATCGTTCGTACAACTTGGAGCTGGAGGAGCGTCAGTGCTTGCCTTCGCACGACACATGCATACAGAAGCTATATAGCTGGTGTGTGGTACACTAGCCAAACCGCTTACCAGATGTAATTATATTATAGGACATGTTGCAGGCTAATCATGGGCGCGGATTGCATCCTACCCCCGCCCGGATAGTAATCCATCGAGGCAGGGATCTGTGGGGCCTACTGTGATGTAAGTGTTTTATCCAAGCCGTTAATCGCTTTTCACAGATCATTTTAAGGTATAAAATAAAAACTGAGCACGTTATAGGATTTAAGTAAACCACAAAGTGGGGATTTAATTTCCACCATTAAAAACTTCTTGGGAGCTGGAGAAGTGTCGGATCAAGCTAATATTTATTTTTTCACTTCATCCATGTCTACATGACCTTATTAATAGGTTAGATGATAATAAAAAAAACATCACGGTGGCCATTAGAAAGGTTTCAACGGTGAGTGTCATTATCACTGCAACTTCCTCTGGTGTGGTCCAAGAGCTGTGGACTTGCTTCACTTTTATGTACGTACTTTAAAATGATATGAGAAAATCGATTAACAGCTTGGATAAAACACTTACATCACAGTGGGCCCCATAGATCCCTGCCCGGACGGACAGATTACCGTCTGGACGGGGTAGGACGCAATCCGCGTTAGGCTAATCATAGCTAGATAGGGACCCCCCCCCCCCCCCCCCCCAAACTCCGAACGGGTAGTTTTACAGGCGGGCCCACCATGATGCATCTGTACATCTAAACCGTCTATCCATTTTCTCAGATTATTTTAAGGCATCAAAACAAGAATGAGGCAGATCCAACGATCAAATAGACCACACCACATATAACTCTTGTGTTTAATGCAACCGACATTCAATGCTTTTGTGCATTTTAATGCAATCAAGATTTTTATTTTGTGTGGTCTACTTAAGCATTGGATATGAATTATTTTTGTGTTTATGCCTTAAAAATAATATGAGAAAAGGGATTAACGGTTTGGATGTACAGAGACATCACGGCGGCCCAGCCCATAGACTTGCCCGTTGAGAGCTAGGGACATGCAGGGGTAGTACGCAATCCACGTCCACTAGTAACACGCCCTATTGCGATGGGTCGTACCTTGCCGGCCTTGAAATCGGATTGAGTTCTGAGTTACTGGTACGCTCTTATCGTGAGGAGTAAACTTAGTTGGGCCCACCTTGAATGTATGTAGTCTATCCACACCGTCTATTCGTTTCTTGTAAGACCCGTGTCTTAGTCCATACTATTCCGTAGGCTTCCGCGGTCTTTCCGGTTAAATTTTTGATAACCTTCGACCCTTAACCGGCACTTTCACGCAACCCTGCGTCACACGCCGTCGACCCGAGTCGACTCAACCCAAGACTTGTACCCTAGCGACCGCGCTGTCGCCACGGTTCCAATGCAGCGACTCGCGCGTCGATCCGATACTCTGGTCAGGAGATGCGGGCCAGCATTCGGTGCAAGAAAAATGCCGCGCATTGCAAAACCCAAGAGAATCTCTACAACATGTCACATCAATCTATCAATCCATCAATCTTAACATGTCAAGTATACATCACCTCACACTCTTCCCCAAGCAACCCCTAAAGTCAACACTCTCTTACACAAAGTACACCCATCACTCACTTCACCCATCACCCCATCATTCACCCATCCCTCTCTCTCTTACAACCACTCTCTCTCATCCCTCTCTCCCTCATTCTCCAAGCAACTCACATCCAAGCTCCATGAGAAAAGTCATGTGTGGCCCACCTTCATACCTCTCATCTCCAACATCAAAGCCTCATCTCAACCGTTAGATCACGATCTTTGGAGCTATAAAACGCGTTGATGGATGAAGGACGAAGAGATCCAAGGTGGGTGCTCCTCTCTCTCTCTCCTTCTCTATTTGTGACCCACCCGATATATGAGTTTATCCACGTTATCCGTAAGTGGGACAGCCTTGTCGTCCATCTGCATGGCCCAGATCTGATGATGGGTGGGTTGCACCATGGCAACAGCAGCAGGACTGTCCACCTGCTTGGACGGGCCTGTTTGCAAGAAACGCAAACATCAGCAAGATCTCTAGCTTGCAGTCATCGTGTAGACCCCACCTTGATGGGACCCACCATGGTGCATGTGTTGTATCCAAACCGTCCAACCATCTGGGAGATCATTTTTGGACATGGGATAAATGGGTGTGATCTAAAGTTCAAGTGGACCCCACCATTTGCAATAGTAATGGGGTACGGTGGCACTCATCGTTTAAAACTTCTTAGGAGCAACAGTGGTTCCCACCCAAGCTGATATTTGATTTTTCCTTCATCTATCTCTATGCTAACTTATGTATGGGTCGGATCTTAAAATACAAGTGAGACTCGGCCAAGTGATTCAACTTATTTGACTCGGCGAAGTGAGACTCGGCCAAGTGACTTAACTTATTTGACTCAGCCAAGTGAGACTCGGCCAAGTGATTCAAATTATTTGACTCGGCCAAGTGATTTAGCCTATTTGACTTAGCCAAGTGAGACTCGGCCAAGTGATTTAACTTATTTGACTCGGCCAAGTGAGACTCGGCCAAATGATTCAACTTATTTGACTCAGCCAAGTGAGACTCGGCCAAGTGACTTAACTTATTTGACTCGGCCAAGTGAGACTCGGCCAAGTGATTTAACTTATTTGACTCGGCCAAGTGAGACTCGGCCAAGTGATTTAACTTATTTGACTCGGCCAAGTGAGACTCGGCCAAGTGACTTAACTTATTTGACTCGGTCAAGTGAGACTCGGCCAAGTGATTCAACTTATTTGACTCAGCCAAGTGAGACTCGGCCAAGTGAGACTCGGCCAAGTGATTTAACCTATTTGACTCGGCCAAGTGATTCAACTTATTTGACTCGGCCAAGTGAGACTCGGCCAAGTGATTTATCCCATTTGACTCGGCCAAGTACTTCAACCTATTTGTCTCGGCCAGTTGACTCGGCCCATTTGACTCGGCCATTACATAAGGGTCGACCAATTGATTCGGCCCATTTGAGTCGGTCTAATTGCCTTGGCCTGTTTGACTCGGCCTGTTGACTCGGCTTGTTTGACTCGGCCTGTTGACTCGGCCCATTGACTCATCCTTTTTTACTCGGCCTGTTGACTTGGCCCATTGACTCGTCTTGTTTGACTCGATCTGTTGACTCGGTCCATTGACTCGTCCTGTTTGACTCATCCTGTTGACTCGGCCCATTGACTCGTCTTGTTTGACTCGGCCTGTTGACTCGGCCTGTTGACTTGGCCTGTTTGACTAGGCCTGTTGACTCGGCCCATTGACTCGTCATGTTTGACTCGGCCTATTGACTCGGCCCATTGACTCGTCTTGTTTAACTCGGCTTGTTGACTCGACCCATTGACTCGTCCTATCGGCTCGGCCTGTTGACTCGTCCTTTTTGACTCGGCCTGTTGACTCATCTTGTTTGACTCGGCCTGTTGACTCGGCCCATTAACTCGTCTTGTTTGACTCGGCCTATTGACTCGGCCCATTGACTCGTCCTGTTGACTCGTCTTGTTTGACTCGGCCTATTAGACTCGTCCCATTGACTCGTCCTGTTTGACTCAGCCTGTTGACTCAGCCCATTGACTCATCCTGTTTGACTCGACCTGTTGACTCGGCCCATTGACTCATCCTATTTGACTCGGCCTGTTTGACTAGGCCAATTGCTTCGGCCTATTGGTTGAGGCCCAATTGGATGTATACAAGTCCATTACAATGTGAGACTCTACCATGGTTTGTGTAATGATGTTTATGACGACCGTACCTTAAGAGCAATGTTGGTTTGACATCCACATTATAAGATTAATGTTGGTTAAATGTCTGCATTGTCACTCTCCCTGGGGCCCATTGGTAGGCCCAACTTGTTGTGTATGAGGCCCATGTGCAGGGCCCACCTGTGATGTATATTAGGCTCATGTGTAAGGCCCACCTATTGTGTATTTAAAGCCCATGGGTTGTAGCCCATTGTGATATGTTTAAGACCCATGGGACGTAGCCCAATGTGATGTATTCGAGGCCCATGGGATGTGGCCCATTACAACATTTTCGGGGCTCATGGGATATGATCCAGTGTAATGTACATGTGGCCCGTATATGGGGACCATTATGATATTACATATGACCTTGTGTGAGGACTAACGTGACGCATGTAAGGCTTATGTGATAAGGTCCATTTTGAGATACTTGAGGCCCATTAGTGCGGCCCATTGATGCAGCCCACCTGTTGTATATGAGGCCATGAGTGAGGCCCATCGTGATGTATTTGAGGCCCATGAGACGTGGCCCATTGTGATATATATTTTCGGCCCGTATGATGAGGCCCGACTTGATGTATATTAGGCCCGTGGGAGCGGCTCATTGTGATGTATATTAGACCCGTAAGATGCGACCGACTTGATGTATATGTGGCTCATGAGTGAGGCCCATCGTGATGCATATAAAGCTCTTGAGTGAGACCTATGGTGTTGTATATTTGGCCCCTGTGTGAGGTCATGAGTTCACTGTATGTTAGGCTCTATATGGGCCATTTTTCTTTTGGGGGATAATGTTGGTTAAATGTCCACATTGTCGATGTTGATTGTCGATGCCAGTTATTGATACCGATTATGAGTATGTGACTGCACAGCATCATGGTACATGCCCATACGCATTATCTGCATATTTGTTATGAGATGTGATTGATCATTGCATATGTTATTGGGCAGGATGATATGAGACTCCCTGATAGGTGGAGGTTCTCCCACATGAGCGCACGGCATGCGCAGGATTGATGCATGATTAGATTGTATGACTCATGCATCTTGCATTGTGTTGTGATTACTATACGCCCTAGTGACATCAGGGTCGTAGCCTCCACAGTCGTATCGTGGATGGCCAGATAGGACACCAAAAATCTGTTCGAGCATCGGGCTGCTATAGATGGCCTTGGGTGAAAATTCCTAAACACCCTCTTGGTACCAGAGGATGCTCCAACGTCTAGACCGAGTGGGTAGATGAGCGTTGAGTACCGATTTTCAGACGGTTGCGCTCTCCACTGTGTCGTAGTTGGTTGGAAGGGGGTGTGGCCTTACCCGCCCGTGCGCAGGGAGCAAAGCTAGGCTAAGTTTGACCAGCTCACGGAATGGGTCCGCTATCGACGTGCCGGATAAGTATTGGCAGACTATTGGCCAGGCGCATAGTGAGGTTTCTTACGCTCACTTGGACTGTGTGGCTAGGAAGAGTGGCAGTTCCATTTGGAGTGTAATAGACCCCGGTGATTTTCTAGAGAGAAACCATACTGATATGTGGACTTATTGAGCAGAAATTATATACTCATTCATTCATTCATTCACTATCCACTCGGGCTGGTTGTGCGCAATTATTTATTATGTGTACCTTCGCATGGCAAGGATTTCGGTTGGGCGCGCGACTAACCTGAGATCAGGAGTTTATTACGTTGAGTATGACTATCCAAATTTAGGTATGAGACTGGTTTGGATAGAAATCCCTCATGATGAACCCCGTAGCCTGCGATATTACGTACTATCATCCCGACTTCACACTTCAGCTTGGTCATTTCATTCACATCACATATTGCATTACATCCGCACGCATATGACATTTTGGGTTACTATATTTCTGCATTTATACGACCTAGATAAGACTGACGGTATTTGTGGACTCATCAGGATTTGTATATTACATTGCATCATCGGCATCTGATAGTTAGCTTGTTGTCTTCGTATTGCATATTCGATCTACATTGCTTCATCAGTATATGATATTGTTTTTATTATATTTTGCATCGCAGAGACTGGGTGAGACTGATGGTATTTATGGGCCTATCACCATGTTTTCATATTACTCTGATTTCGTATGATTTATGATCTTGTCAGTGTTTCTGATATCGTACGATTATGGGTTTACTAGTATTTCCGCTTACTCTGATTACTCTGATATTGCTTACTTGGCACTTACCTCGTGCACACACTTTCACCACCCACTAAGCTTTCTATAAGCTTATGCACGATAGATGCGTGCAGGTGGCATTAGGTTGCAGCAGCGTTGAGCTTGGAGCATGTAGTGGACCTCTAGAGCTTGATTTTATATATATATATATATAAAGGGATGTATTTCCCTTTTTGCATTGTATTCAAACGATTATTAGTGGATATATGATGATGATGTTTCCTTTATGATTTGGGTAATCTTGTGGTTATGCTCATTATGAGATAAATGTACACTGAAAAATCCTCCTTTTATGATCCTACGATCGGAATCTGGCATATGTACGCCGGGAGCCGAGAATGGGGTACTACGGAAGCTGTCAGCACCGGATTCAGCGATCGGGATTCCTGTGAATCCGATTTCTGAGTTTGGGGCGTGACATTTCTCCATCTAATTTAAGGGGTTGAGCCCAAAATTAAAGCATATCCAAAGATCAAGTGGATCATACCACAGGAAACAGTGGAGATAATGCTTTCCACAGTTGAAACCTTGATAGGCCCCACAGTGATGTTTACTTGTCATCCAAACTGTTCGTAAGATCATACAGACATGGATGAAGGGAAAAAACAAATATAAGCTTGATCCAAAACTTCCATGGCCCTGAAGAATTGTTCAACGGTAGACATTCAATTCAAGTATTTCCAGTGGTGTGGTCCATTTGAACATTATATATGCTTCAATTTTAGTCTCAAGTCTAACATTATCTGTTAAAATGGATGGAAGGAGTGGATAAAATAAATAATTCATGATGGACCTCACAGAGTTTATTAAGTACACTAAGATGTTTGATTTTGTGCTCTTTTTCCTTCTTTTACTTATATTTGATATGAGGACATCTCCAATGTATTATTGAAAGATGGATTAACCTCATGGAGGGTGTAGCAAATAGTAGATTTGTGCTTCAGAGGGTGTCGATAGTGAACCGTTGGATTGACCACATGAGTGGCACAGGACTAGGATCCGTTGATCTTACTCTAAAACTTGATTTGGTACTATAAGAGTACTTGCAAGTAATTTAAGATGATTTGGACACTTTTAAAAGCCTGGATGAATAACCTAAAATCTTCGTCATTGCCTTTATACAAATGCCAAGAGAGGGAGGGAAAAGAAAATTAAAGCAAAAAAAATGATAATAGCCCATTTTGGAACCACAGGCTTAAGTGTAATATATACACGCACATGCACGCGCGCGCACACACATACGGATATAATGTAGGTAAGAGTGTAAAACAAGAAAGAAGAAGAATATTGTCTTCTTTAGGTAATCAAGACCACGAATCTACAAGGTAAGTTCTTGAATCTCTAAGAAGTCAGGTAAAAAATTTAAATATTTTATTATATAATAATTTTAAATTATTTGATTACATCACTTATATGAGACCCAAAATTGTACATAGATTACAAATTATCCAAAATAGTAAAACCTCTCTACTTGACTAAATTTGTAAAAATATAGAAATGACAATAAGACTTTATTAAAGCATTCCCCGCATTCTTACGAGCAACTTCTAAAAAAGATGAACATACTAAAAACAAAAAATTAGAAATATCTGCACAAATACAAAAATTACCAAAAATATTAAAATTTTACTAAAATTTTAATTTTAATACCGAAGAATGTGTTTTCTCGCTAAACAGGCATCTCTGGTCGACATAGCGGGTCAGTTGACCCGAAACGTGTTGTTACATAAATATTAATAGGACGTACATTTCATGACTATGTCAGGATCAAAAGTTACAGTTATTTAGATCCCTACTCTTGCTTCGGTGGTAGACTCTCACGAGTTTCAACCCCTGATCAAGGGTTCTTATCCATAGGTGGTGAAATTCCACTACAGTGTGAGTGTGTGACGGTGTTTATGCACGTGTAAAAAAAGAAAAAAAAACATTACAATTATTTTACAACCAATACTATGAATGACAATTTAGACGTGTGCCAAATGAATATCTTTAAAATAAACATGCTTGGACTAATTACGTCATATCTTACCTAGAATTGAGTCCAACTTTGATGGAC
Source organism: Magnolia kwangsiensis (assembly GCA_037074715.1). Lineage (NCBI taxonomy): Eukaryota > Viridiplantae > Streptophyta > Magnoliopsida > Magnoliales > Magnoliaceae > Magnolia > Magnolia kwangsiensis. The sequence goes on along the minus strand of CM073572.1, from coordinate 183,592,076 downwards.
AACTTCCACTTTGGTTGAAGCTTCTTTTGGTCCAACTTTGATGGACAACTTCCACTTTGATTGAAGCTTATTTTAATCTAGGGTGCAGATTAGGCACTTCTCATTTCTATTCGGAGCTCGGAACAAGCAGAGGCCCCAAGGGTTACTGAGTGGCTATCGTGAAGTATGACTTTTATCCATGCTATCGTGAAAACTTTAATATTATTTTAAAATATTGGACCAAAAATAAGATATATCCAAGTCTAAGTAGACCACACCACAAGAAGCAGCAATGCTGAGGACGCCCACCATAGAAACCTTAGTAGGGCAGGCTGTATCATTTATTTTTCATCTGACCTGTTGATATGGTCATATACACCTATATGAAGTGAAAAAACAAATATCATATTGATCCAAAACTTTTTTAGTCCTCAAGAATTTTTCAATGGTACGAACTTAATCCCAAATGTGTGGTCCATTTGAGTTTTGGATCTGCTTTATTTTTGGTACGATGCTTTGGAATGATATGAAAAAATGAATGGCCAGTGTGGATAAAAATCATACATCACAGTGGTACTCCGAGTATTTTAATTTATTATTTTATTTTTAAAGTTGATACCAGTGGGCCACAAGAATGGCGATTTTGCTACATGACACGTGATAGGGTTATCTTTCATTTGGGCAATGACCCATATTAATGGATGGATAATGATTCAAGAGACGCATGGATCGGATGATACTATCCATCTAAATAGCCTTCAAGTCAATGGCCACCATTAAGTGCTGGATAGTACAGAAAAGTGATGGCTATGATCTTCTGATAAGTTCCCCACTGGTTGGACGGTTCAGATTGATGGATAACCCGGGCAGGTATAGTGTCTGGAGATGGCTCTTCCATATTCCGGCTCTTCTAGCTTGCGTGCTTGAGCAAAAGCAACCTGCCCACTCAATCAAGGACGAGATCCATCAATGATCAAAGTGGCCCACAGCTACGTGATTAGGTGGGTCCCTTGAGGAATCATATTACCCAAATTACATGTACCGTATGTGGGGCCCACCTTGATGTCTGCGTGACATCAGATCCATCCATTAATTTCACCAGCTAATGTTACTATATGGGTCCAAAAAAGGAAGTAGATCCAAAAATCAAGTGGGACACACTACCTGAAACAGTAGGGATTGAACGGCCACCGTTGAAACCTTCATGAACGGTTTAGATGAGAATAACATTTCTGTTTTCAGTTCACCTATGTGATAACCTTATATGAACGGTTTAGATGCATGTAAACATAATGGTGGGCCATGAGAAGGTGTCAATGGTCCATCCATACTGTTACCTGTCGTGTGGCCCACTTGAGTTTCGGATCTGATTATCCTAACGTAAGCTGGCGAAATGACGGACAGAAATTCTCACGGACATAGCAGTGGGCCCCACATAGCTCCTCCGTACAGTAAGATCCTGTGGGCGGGGGCCGCAGGAAAGTCGCATCCGAATTATAGCGAACAGGCGACCCGAGGTTTTGCACGGGTTTTCTGTTCTGACAATGGGGTCCATGGTTTGGTGATCATGACCACGCCCCATTAATCCCATATTAGATGATCCTGGCCATTGATCTTTTGACTTTTTCCATTTGAATTATGAATGTGGACCTTTGCCATATTTCTCTTGTCGACATGGACCGTCCATGATTAGAGGCAACATTTCAACAGTTTGGATAAACCGAACCATGGGCCCCACTTGCCTGAACTGTAAAAAGCCCGGTGTATGCTATGCAATCCTTCCTCTTAGGTGGGCCAACCAGTTGGATTGGTTTTCAAAAGTGGTGGGCCCATCCTCGCCATGTGCACAACCTCTGACATTTCTGTTAGCAATCGTCGGATCTACGGCAGCCGTCCACGTGGCCCACTTATTGAGAGACATACTCCCACATGAGGGTAATGCTATAATGTTGGCTGTTTATGATACTGTGGCAGGACCAGAGCCTTACATTGTCTGTGGGGCCCACCTGGCGACGTATGAAAGGGCAACTATTATGTCGAGGGGAAGTTTTTTTATACTCCTTCAGAGTATGACACTTGATACGCTGGCATTCAAAATTGCATACGTGGCATGTATTAACTCAAATTGAACATACTAAATTGTGTAATCCCCCGTCGCTAAATCAGAACCGCTGATTTATAGATACTTGTTTATTGAAACAGGACCATTGGATCATTTTCATTTTAACCGTCCAATAAATGTCCACCAAACCGATAGTCAGGTAATCAAATAAGCATAGTTTTTGATTCCTGATACATCTAAACTGGTCCATTTAATTTGGACCGTTTAATTTGAATTACTTGTATGCCACGGGGAATTTCTCAGTAGCTTTTAATGCTTGCATATCATCCATCACACTCTGGCAGAGTATCGTAGGTTTCGTCTGCTTCAAGGACGGAGTACCAAAAGCCAAAAGAAAAGGTTCTGTTAGAAGAGAGATACTCGCGCACGCCTCCACCGTACACTGATCCAACGATCCTGGCGGTTCGGACTTTCTGACAGAATTTTATGAATTATCAACTATTTTAAACGGTCCGTTTGATGGCCACAAATCAGACAGGAGAGCGTATCACATGCAACTAGTGGTGGTGGAAAGGTCCGTTCGATGATTTATGTTTGGGGCCCACAGCAGAGTGTGTATGACATCCAAGCCGTCCAGTAGGGTCTATCCATAATGAAAATTGGACCCAACAGAAATCATGATGATACAACCATCAGGTGGGCCACACCAAGAAAAACATAGAGAACAGCCCAAGAATCTCATATCCACTTCGGGCCCGTATGATGATTGGGTCGACCAAATGTTTGAAGTGTCCCGTTCTCAGGTTGGGATGACTCTTTTGGACGGGTTGGATGCCATATACACGCCATGGTAGGCCCTACACGCAGCTAGTTGCCTGAAATTCCATCTAAACTCGTGTGTAAAATGTTCTCATCGGACATATAAAAAAATAAATAATAAAATAATAAAAAAGGAGCTTCCGATCAGATGGAGGGGGGCACTATTTGGACGGTCTAGATTGGAGTTCGTATATTCCTTGTTTTTGAAGACAAGCATGTATGGTATGGTCAAAATGGGATTCTAAAGATGAGGCCGGATCCATTACAAAGCCTCGTAGGTTGAGCTTTTGTAGAACAGAAGGTGTGGGTCCCACCGTGATGAATGCATGAAATACATTCCGTCCCTCACGGGCCACACCACATGGATCAGTTGATAGGGGGACATTGAAAAGCAACCAGATGCTGTTTGGGGCCCACCTTGGATTGTATATGCCATCCAATCCGTTCAGATGAGAGCCGCTGGGATGAACGGACACCCCAAGGTGCAGTTCATTCAAAATAATAGGTGGGCCACAGCACGCAATTATAACCTTTTTAGACTTGATTTCAAATGGTGTGGCCCACTTGAGTTTTGTATCTGGCTGATTTCTGATTTTCCGGGAGAAAATGAAAAGATTCACACGAAGGACGGATTGGATGTCATTCACAAAGCACTGTGGACCCCACACACCACGTTCTAGCTTGAGGTGAACCCACAAAAGGTTTTAAGTGGATCCGGCCACCCCAAAGATCCCATTTTGAAATGAGAGTCGGGATTCCCGCCAAAAGCTTGTTTGGACGGTTGAACATACGCTACTCACACAATCTCTTTCATATGAGAGAGAGGGAGAGAGAGATACTGTGATATCTCTTACCACAGGCACGTAGTTAAAGCTCCTTTCAGAGAGATGCCTTGTCCCATGCAAATGTACAACAGTAGATTCTCTGTGAAGCTTTTTCAATGGTAAAGAGAGGGGACAAGGTGGGCCACTTTGTTCCTTCTACAGTGCCAATCCACCCAAAAGGAGGTTTCTTGAAATTCGAGAGATAGAGAGAAAGGTGGGCCCTTTGATAGTTTCATCTTTACCTACCGTTGCTTTCAGGTTTACTCATCACCCTGCGCTATTATGCCTACCCAGACTCTACACGTGACCCGAATCCATATTGCAAGATTTTGAGTCCCTACTGCGGATGGAGTAAGGCCTGAAAGTCACGTTGATTGTTGGCCGTAAAATAGAAATTGAAAAGAAAAAAAAAATCAACGGTCTGAATTCCATGTGTAAGAAGTCAGGATCGTACCCCATGATGCGATTTTCCTGAGTTATATTCCATTTCAACATCGTCATCCACGATTCGGACGGTCTCGATCGATTTGGAAATACACGACGTGTACGGTGTATACGTGCGTGAGCATGATTGAGCGTAGTTTGTCAGAGTATATGAAATTTCTTTTCGTAATTACCATAGTGACTTCACCGACCTCCATGAGTACCCTAGAGATATCATAGGCCATATGACGAGAAAACGAGCCGTTTGTAGATTGAGCTTAATCTACAACGCGGTCTATGGGTCCCTCCATGATGTACGGGACGCATCCAATCCGTCAATAAGGTGGGCCCTTTCAAGTTCAACATGTTTCCCGAAAATCAGGTGTATCACGTGGGTCACACTCCAGGGAACAGTTGGGATAGGGTCACCAACCGTTAAAACAGTCTAGATTGTGTGTGGGGACCAAATTGTTCTTTACATGCTATCCAATCCATTCAGAAGATTGCCCCCACCAAGATGAATGGAAAATTAGAACCATTAAATAACCAATTTGGGCCACCCTAAGGTACTTTAGAGGTTTTCGGCATTATTTTATCCTGTGGTCCATCTGAGTTTTAGATCGACCAAAATTTTGGTCTACAAGGAGAAAACGAGGGGGCTCACACGGTTGATGGATTGGATGTACTGCAAAAATCACGGTGAGCCGCACACACCGAATTGTAGGAGAGGGTTCTTCTACAAACGATGCAGAGGAACCAGCCCCTAGAACGAGGAGGCCCATGTCCAAAGCATCATCGAAAGTTGTTCTCTTCGTGGATTCGCTCCAAAAGGAACGGTGATCCTGCCTTTATTTCTAGGGATTGGAGTGACTTTGATTTCACTCTTTCTTTTCTTCGAGTTCCACTCAGTTTTTCAAAGATGGAACCGAGTGGTCATACTTCATAACACGAAATCATCACATACATTGCACTGTATACGAACATTCACTCACGGCCCCCTCTTCCCCAACACGAGCCATGCGTGTGAGACAAGTGAACCGTCCAAGAGATGAGCCCCACCATGAAGATTAGCTTTCTGGGATATCAAGATGATCAGCTCATTTAGTGGGCCATACCATTGTGTTGAGTAAGACCACCGGCTGTTGCTTGATTTCGAGAGCTATGCAAAACGAGTATCGTAAAAGACGCAGTCACCTTTAAATGATCAGATACAGCTGGTTGTATTAGAAATTTTGAAGAAGCCATTTTACCCCGCCAACATGTCAATATCCAATAGGTGGGCTGTACAATGGGAATAGCCTGATGTGAAAACCAAGCAGATTCACTCAATTGGGTGCCACTCCAGTGCACTGAGTCATACCATTAGCTGTCCATTGATTACTCTGACGTGTTGATTGACCTGATTTTCATATCAGGCGATGATTGTAGCGTGGCCCACCTTTTCAACGGAATGGATGTTCTATTCATGCCACATGTTAGCATGAAAAATTGATGGAATGCACCTAATCATCTCTCTTTAGATAAGACCCACCAACTTAGCACGCCCACAATGAATAACCACTTTGGGCCCACCACACTTCATGAATCGTACAATTAGAAACCTACCAACGGACAGATGGGAAGAATATTTGCAGTGGTAAGCATTGAACGTAGGTCCAGTAAGGAAGCAGCATTGTCAGGTAGGATCACCTATCTGCGCAATTTACGTATAGTGGACCATCCATCATTGAGAAGATAATGCCTGATCACAGCATGAAGATGGTCAATTTGCCTAACTCGTCTAAACCACATAAGCCGATTTCATCTAAATGCCTCTATTTGAGTCGGTTTGTTTCCACAAGCATAGACGGGTCTCTGAATAACCATCTTTGACTTTTGGATTTATGGTGTTTCTTTCCAATCTCCCATCCACTCGTTTCTCCCCCACTGTAGTTTTCTCGCTGCTAATACACAGCAAAAACCATCACTTTTTAATAGAATCGCGAACCATGTCCATCATTATCCCCTGCGGTGCTTTAATAATCTCCTTTTATGCAATAGGAGCCATGCCTGAGATCAGGGAGTGCCTATGGTTTGGGTCCTTGCCAGGGTATGCCCAAGATTGAGCTTATAGCCCATTCATTCGTCTGGCCTAAAATTCAATCATTCATCCATTTCACTGCTGGATACAGGACGATCTGTCCCCATATTGCTGGTGAACGACGTGACATGCACAAACAGATTTTTAAACCATAACTCAAAACGAGCCCACTTGTTGTTTCAATTAAACGGGCCCAAACAATCATTGATAAAATGGGAACCGGGCCCAGGCGGGTGCTATGGCCGGAAGCTAGACTGGCCAACCCAGTTCATTGAAGTAACTAACCAGCACTGTAAACAGGGTAACTGAAATGGAGAAACTGAAGTCAAATCGATATATCCTTTTACTAATTTCCGACTTGGAAATTTCTCAAGCTTTGGGCGGGCACAGGTCTGATTAGCCCATGGAAGATGTAAAGAATGCACTGGTGAAACTGTTTAGGCTTTTTAATTTTTACAAAACCAGTTTACTACATAACAAGAAGGCTGTAGAGACTTTATCATGATGATACACAATCAATGAATAGATTGAGAGATTGTACCCCCAAATGAGAATCATTCATTCTTACCGGAGATCGATGACGTCGAATTTCAGGCTTGGGTTCATATAAACATCTGAACAGCTGTCATAGATGGGACCACCGCCGGGCGGTTCTTCGTGATGATGAAAACCACGTTGAGGGCATTGCCTTATGACTGACATGCCACCTGGAGTCGTGAGTCGGAAGATGCCATGTTTTCTGAATACATGGGACTAACAGTCAGTTGGCAGGCAAATGCCACCTGCAGATATGAATCTGAAAGCACTGACACAAGTACCACACACGCTGACACATCATACGTGTGCAAGATCCATGCTGGTCATTGAGCAGTACCCACAGCAAATGCTTCCTATAGCCCAAAACACAGGCTTGTCAGCTTAATGGGCTGGCAACTCATGTTCATTGTCATCCCTTTTCGACTGTTCTTTTGGGCTATGGGAAAATATAATGATGGGCCCACGCAATTGACGGCCTGGATCTGACTCGTGTTGTTCTATGGACACATGTTGTATATATGTTGATAAGCATCTCCATGTAGGATTCCCCTAGGCTACTGTTGTCAATGGATACCTGGATCCATGGATGCCCAAACTATCCAATCCAATTTAGCCAGACTCAGATTCGGCTCTCCAACAATCAGGGCATGTTTCTAGCATGGATGATGGATCTGAATCCAAATCCAGATCCAACCTAAAATCTAGACCAAAATCTGATTCTGGCTCCAAACCCCATTCCCAAATCCTAATTCATGCTTGGAACAGATCCCAACAGGAAAGCACGAGTTGTTGAATTCAATCGGATTTAGGATTAGCATCTGGTACCTCAAATAAGGTACCCGTATCCAAGCGGAACAGGACCAAATCAAGTCCCTTGGGAGTTCAGATACATGTCTATTATCTGAGCCATTGACAACACTATTCCAATCACACAATTTCAATCACAAAATTTGTAGTACATGAAGATACATTCAGGGGCAAAAGGGAGATTCTGACCTTGATGAATCCGTCGGAGCCATAACAATTGCGATTGCTTCAGGTAACATAATCTGATTATTGTGCATTTTGTTTTCAAACAGAAAAAAGAAAAAAGAAAACCATTGTATCTGGTGAATGGGGCTAAAGTTGAAGATAAAATCAAGCAGTAATCAATGAGTAAGTAACAAAGAGAAAAGTAAGGACATAACCACTCATTGTTTCAAGTATCGACAATATTATCAATAATATCGCCAATATTATTGGCATTGCCAGCTCGACGATACCGATAACACTGGTAGTATCAGAGATTCCAAGTATCAGCGATATATCGCCAATACATCGTTGAGTATTGCCAATGTATAGATATCGTCAATGTCTTCGACTGTGAATTTCAGGTGTCGGCGACATTTCGATAATATAACCAGCGTATCGTCAATGTATATCTCCAAAAATCCGTTTAATAGAAAAAATTTCACTTAAATTTTTTTATGGGTGCATGGTTGTGTGTATATGTACATGCAGGGATGGATGGATGTATGCATGCAAGGACGGATGGATGGGTGGATGTATGTGTGTGCGCGCGCACATGCATGCATGGATGGGTGGATGTATGTGTGTGTGTGCGCGCGCGCATGCATGGATCATGCATGTGTCTATATGTGTGTGTCAATATATGTATGTATGAATGTAAGCATGGATGGTTGGATGGATGGATATGCATGTGTTTGTATGTATGTATATGCATGCGTGGGTGGATGGTTAGATGGATGGATCTACCATTTTCTCCATGTTTCCCTGAGTCAATGGTAGATGCTTTTAGGCCCCCATTAAAGGGAAACTTATTATTTGATTCTTAAATATGCAAATATGCATCTTTTTTGCTATTATTTGATTCTTAAATATTTGCATGCATGCGTGGGTGGATGGTTAGATGGATGGATCTACCATTTTCTCCATGTTTCCCTGAGTCAATGGTAGATGCTTTTAGGCCCCCATTAAAGGGAAACTTATTATTTGATTCCTAAATATGCAAATATGCATCTTTTTTGCTATTATTTGATTCTTAAATATGCAAATATTTAAGAATCAAATATTTGATTCTTAAATATGCAAATATCCCCATGTTACCCCAATGTTTTCCTACGTCAAGTTACATGCCTTTAGCCCCCTATTAAAGGGAAACTACGTATTTTCTTTTTTGGAATTACTTGATTCCTAAATATGCAAATACTTGTATTTTAGCATCTCTTGTAGTTTCATTGAGAAATTCTACTATTTCCCCCTCAATCAGCAATACATTTCTGGGCATCCGCAAATCGATAAAAGTTTCCGTATCCCCCTGCCAGCAATACATGACGATAAACGATACTACAAATAATGTAACCCCCTGAATGTGAAATGGGTATTAGTAATTATGAATGACATGGTAAGTGGGCGCACCTGATATGAATAATGAGTATGCACGTCGATCGATGACATGAAACAAGATTGAGAAGGATGCGTCTGTACATTGAACAAAATGAGATGTTGAACAGTTGTACAATATACAATAATACAGGTCATCATAGTAGTGGAAGATCACTCCCTAATATCTTGGACAAGGGTATGATGACAGTGATAACGATGACATTGATGAAGACAATGACAAAATGAAAAATCATTCCGGCCGAATTTTGCATCATGGTGATGATGAGGTTCAAGGTTCTACATTGCTGTAGATCCAGACCCTCCACACGTAGCTACATGCCAGCATGGAACTGACACACAGGTGCAAGATTATCAGACATAAGTAAGCCACATGAGAATAATTGAGGTTTGTGAGTTGCATGTGCATAATGTACTCAGTCCCTCTCCATATGGACATACATGCCAATGTGGCCAAACTGTCCATTAGAGAAGCCTACTGTGTATGTGCCTGACCCAAAAATCAGCCCAGTTGACTCATCAGGTGGACCACCTTACAAAGATGGCAGTTAAAGATAGGTCACAAAAAACTCACATTCGAAAGTTCTCATGTGCCCACCTAATCAGTGAACTTGCCTAAATTTTGGGTTGGGAGTTGGGACGCCCATGCAATGGGGTCCAACTAATGGATGGCTTTGTGGACCTTTGCCACACGTTGGCATGTGTAGAAGCCTAGAGGGGTGATATCCAAATCTGCAATGACAATGATCAGAGAGAAAAAGGTAGGTGCAGCAAATGTTTATATAACAGCCCACACGTGAACAGGATTCAACTGAGAAACACAAGCTTCTTCAAATGCCCATTGACACAGTAAGAAAGCAATCTCACCAAAAAATTAAAAATAATAATAATAATAAAAGAAAAGAAAGAAAGAAAGATCTGTATCTAATTTCTTTCAAACTCAAAACATGCATTAGGAGCAATATCCATGAAGAAAGAAAAAAGAGCTGTCAACTCATACTTCAATCGTCAAGGGCAACTCCTCAAACACTATCAGGTGGGCTTGTTCAAATGGAATTTTCTCATGGAGATTGGGTAGTGGATACAGGAAATTATGAAGTTAAGGAACATTTTCTCAGTGTGATTTGCTGATGTTTGAAGGGAACTTTGTAGCTGACGATGTTTCCAAAAGAGGGTCTCCTTTCCAACATTTTTCTTTTGTCTCAGAATACTCTCCCTTTGTAATTTCTATTTAGTTTTTTAAACAAACCCCTTCTTACACTTCAAAATTAAATAAATTTAGAAAAAAAAAAAAAAAAAAAAAAGAACAGAAAAATGGGGGGAAAAAAAAATCCAAATAACTTGATCCCCACACTCATTTCATGAATCTATATGCCCTTCTAAGCTTCACATGCCTGCACGTAAACCAGCACATAAACACAATCATTCAACCTTCTTTAGTTGAACAATGACAATTTGCTACTTCTTTCCAAACAAAAAGGTTTCTACTTTATGTTGTTGACTGCCTACTTGCAGGTAGGGTTGCAAAAGGGTCAGGTTTGATCTGCTCTAGTGGATTCTTGGGCCCCACTGATTTAATAATCAGGTCTGTTTTTTGGGCCCAGATCCAACCTGCTAAAAATCTGGGTCACGTCCAAGTGAAAAATAAGCCATTTATTTAAGGTATACCCCTCTGTTAGAGAGGTTAAAGGAATTTGTACTAAATGACAAAAATTCCCTCTTTTTGATGAGTTTGTTTTCCATGCATGTGGGAATCGCTGTTATGTATAAATGGCATCTAACACAGCCACAAGGGTCACTTCATAAAAATTCAATGCCAAAAATACAGGTTATCCAATCATAAGGTGGGTGGAACATGCCATAGAAAACAATCCCAAAAACCTCTGAATTCTCATGGTGGACCACCTGATGGTTGAATCAGTTTGATTTTTGGGGTGTTCCATTTTCATGGTGGGGCACCATACTGAAGGGTTAGGTGTAAGGTGTTCCATAATGTAACAGTGGCTGTAACAGCTACCACCGTTACCATTACGATACAGGCCGTAACAGCCGTTATGGCATTTTTTATTTTTTTGAAAAAAAACCTGTTTCGTGACCGTTACGGGGCCATTACAGGCAATTTTTCCTGTAACAGCCATTACAGCCACATAATGCGTAACGGTTATGGCCTTTACCGGCTGTTACGTAACCATTTTTGCATATCTTGCTTAGAAGACATGCACACTTTTGGGGGGCCGCCCAGGTACAACTAGTTGCATATGATAGGGGTAAAACATTCAACTGCTTAAAAGATAAAAGCGTCACTTCGTTGCATGGGAATCTAATAGGAATCTTCGAAAAAAAGGGGAGGTATGTGTAATAATCCAAAACAGTAGGGAGGTGTTTATAATTATCATAAAAAGGAGGGAAGGAGTTTACAATTATCATCATCGCCCTACATCATACAAGTTTCATCCCAACTAATTGACAATTCGGCATCAGCAACAGAAATCTTGTTCTGCCATTCCACTCTATCAAGGACCATATCCTTAGCTGAACCATAGCATCAAGTCTTTTCTTAGTACCTTCACCCATGTCCTTATGGGCCTTCCCCTTGCCCCTTCTAGAGCCTTCAACTTGAACCACCTCTCTCCTAACCAATGAAGTTCTGTCTCCATTGCACATGGTCAAACCATCAGAAGTCCAATCCTCGTCTTACAGCCCATTGGTGCTACTCAGTTCACTCAAATGCATTTGTGTCTAATTTGATCATTCCTTGTCTCTTTCATCTTCATCTTCTTCTTCTTCTTTTGGTAGGGCAAACAAAATTCTTATTAATAAACTGCTCAACTAAGCAGAAAAAAAAAAAAAAAATGCAACCCACTATCATTACAAACTGAACAAGGACAACAATGCATCAACATTTACATTTTTTCCCCTGGATAACCATTCTAACACATCTCTTTTGGATTTCCAAACTGCCTCCTCGCATAATCCTTGCTTGCTAAGAAAGCACCGCCTATTACGTTTGCCCTATATTATTCCATAAGACTGCCATTTTGACCAAGTGCCATCCCACTGACCATCCTTGTAGATAGCTTGCTGCCGTGCCAGGCCCTAAATAAGTCTTTGATTACTTGTGGCATAACCCAGTCCACTCCAAAGCATGCTAGAAAAGTGGACCAAACTTGCCTCACAAAGGAGCAATGAATGAAGAGGTGATCTATCGATTCCGCATCACTCATACACAAGGCAAAAATTGGGAAGAATCATAGCACTTTTCTGAAGGTTTTCAATAGTTAGTTAACATTCACTTTCTCCCCACCAACCAATCAAAAGTAGCACCTTAGAAGGGGACCTCTGTAAAACTAGAAACTGAGAAAGAATTTGTCTGAAAGATATTGAGGATTTCTGAATCAGCTCGTAGGACCAAACTGAGAATTTTCCCAATGGACCAACATTCCATACCAAGGAATCCTTTGAATCGAGGCATGGGTGAAAATTATGGAGACGTTTCAACAACTTTGCAAAATTGGCCACCTCTTCTTCTGTGAGATCTACACAACACAGAGGACACCAAACACTGCTCTCCCGACTGAATGAGAAACAACTAGTTACCGGTGTTGAAACTCATCCATCTCAACGTTCTCATTTCAGCTACATGCTCATCCAATGAACATGTGGTTCCTTAATTGCCCAACATTCTGTCCCATAAAGCATAGTTGGTCTGGTAGCTATCCTACAAAAAATTTCACCTTCATGGGTCCAGATTCGCCCTAGGGTCCCAGTCTGTCCCATAAGATCCGAGCCAGGTGTGGGCCAGGCCAAGGCATTCCCATAGTGATCCCTATGTGATTGATGGCCCAGATCCCGTACAAGCGTGCACTGGGGAAATGTATGTTGTGAAAGTCCCTGTTCAATGAAAAACTAGGCCCACCAATAACATTCCTCGCAGCAGTCTTCTTTCCCTTTTCTTCTGGCACATTCAGTGGATAGATGAGAAATGGTCATATAAAACGGTTGTAGGCCAAATTTTCACATATTTTTATTTCTTTTCCGCCAATGTGTTACATGCCTAAACATTCGATCCGGCCAATTTTACATCCACCCACTAATTACTATTTATAATTTTTCAATTACCACTTTCTCTAGTTAGTGTCAAATAATAATCAATAGCTTCCTAATTCCCACTTCCCCTAAACTAGTGATTAACTATTTTCCTGAGCCTAGTCCAGATCTATATCGGATCTGATGCAAGACATGAAATTCAAGTATGATGTGCAAGATTCTCAGGCTTTAGATCACAGTAATTCAGAAACAGTTACACAAAAATTCCACATCCCACACAAAAGTTCAAGCACTCAAACAAGGGAAATCTATGTAGGCCCAGGCCTACACAAGTTAGGGTTGGATCAATCAAAATTATAGACCAAACAATAATCAAAAGAGGATAAATTCATCCACACATGCACAGAAATAATTCTTCAATCCAAGGGATTCACAGATTTCAATTCGAGGAACCCTACAGTTGAAGAAATGGCATAAAATTGGGGATTAGAGTAATTTAGGGTTAGGGTTAAGGATTTGGGGTGAAAGAGAAGAGAAAGACTAATCAGAGAAGCGTCATACACGTAGACAGGGGTGAAGGCCTGGCCGCACGTGCGTTGAAAGTGTCCCGCACGTGTGTGGGGCCCACCAATCAAAAAACAGCTAACTTGGCCCTAGTCGTTCAGGGGAGGACCATAAAACCTCTAAATTTCAGTCCGATCCAATGCACGATCATTGCGTGGTGCTCCGCCAAAGTTTCAACCCTCCTGCAGGGCCAGATTTTGAAAATCTCCTATAGAGAGAAACTGTTGCAATAGAGGAAGAGAAATATGGACAGTGGGGACGAATCGGGATAAGTGTGGCTTCGCACCACGATAGTCAGCCCTTCGAAGAAGGGAAGGTTTCACACTCAATTGAATCTCCACAACTCAGAAATTTAGAGCAGCAGAAAAATGCAGAAATTTTATTAATCTTCAATGAGAAAAAAAGACTACAAGGGGTGCCAATTTATAATAAAAACCTATACTCCAAAACTCGCGCCATGTGCGCAACTTATTACTTAGAGATGAAGTAATCGAAAATAACAACTAATCGAAACAATCTAAACCGTTCATGATATTCCTAATAACAATAATAAGCAAAACCCAAAGTGCTAGATTAATTAGAATAGTGGGTCACGATCATGAGAACCCATGATGGGATTCACATGACTATCGGGTCCACTCCAACGAATCAAAACGCAGTCCTCTAACTAGGAGGCCCTCCCTGGACGTCGTCATCAATCCAGATCGATGGTGGGGCCCTCCTCCTCCTTGGGTACGTGCATAGGGAAGCGTACGTATGCGCGTGATGTCCCCATCAACTCTCCCCGGCTGCGAAGATTTCGTCACTAGTGAAACAAAACTCCTGAACCGCTCCAAGATATCAGGATCAGGTCTCTGAAGCTCCAAGATGTCAGGATGAGTAAGTCACGTACTGTCTGAAGCTGTGCATGACTTCCACTTAACCAGGTACTTCTAACACCCGACGTCCAACGTGGATATTATCTGATAGTCCAGAATATTCTCTATCTCCTCTCTGGGTATGAGAAGGGTAAGTATAAGAAATAGAGGCTAGAAAAATGAGTCGAAAATGGTAGATATGGGAAGTAGAGGCTGGGACGATGGGTCGAAAAGGGTAAGTATGGGAGATAGAGGCTGGGAAGATGGGTCGGGAAAGGGCCATGGATCAAAGGAAAAGTCTACAGAATCAAGATGGTTAGGCGAAAGGCTGGACAATGTATCATTGGCCCCCTAAAATGCAACTAGATTCTCCACATTGAATGTGGAACTAATACCCATGGAGGGTGGAAGATCTACCCACATACACATTAAGACTGTTTCGTTTTATAATTTTCAATGGTCCAGCGCTACACGCATGTAATTTACGAACGGCTCCCTGAGGGTACTGCTTTGGCCTGATGTGGACCATCACAGAGTCCCTTACATTGAATTCCTTGAAACGTTTATGTTGGTCTGCAGAAAGTGTATAATGTTCATTACTAGTCATGATCTTCTGCCTGATTTCTTGATGCCATGAATGAATATAATGCACAAAGGACTCTGCAAACTCTGATGACCTATGGGATAGTGACATAGGGACAAGATCGATAGGCTTACTAGGAACAACATTACACCAAAATGTAGCTTTATATGACTCAAACTGAATAGGAACAAAACAACAGCGCCAACTATCGGTATTATTCAGGGTGTTAGAAAACGGTTACGTTTCAACCGTAACGGCCGGATATGTAACGGTAACGGTCGTGACCGTTACGCGTTACGGGGTTGTAACAACCACCCCCTCTTAAGAAAATTATTTTTTTATTCTTTCTTTCCTTCTTCTCCTTCTTCTTCTCCTTTTTTCTTCTCGGGCTGCGGCTGCGGCCCTGCTGCGGCTGCCCCTCTCATTTTCTCCTTCTTCTCCTTCCTCTTCTCAGGCTGCAGCTGCAGCTGCCCCTCTCATTTTCTCCTTCTCTCTCGTTTTCTTCTTCTCTCTCATTTTCCCTTTCTTTCCCTCTCACTTTTTCTTTTTCCCTCTCTTTTCTCTCTCCCTCTCTCTCGATCTGGAAAAAAAATGAACGAGTAAATGCCTGTAAAACAGCCATGCACCTTTTTTTTTAAGTGGTTTGCGGTGCACGCCGCTTAGTGCACTTGCACTGTTTGAGTGCATGCAGCCCACCTTGATTTATGTATTGTATTATATATCCATGCCACCAATCAATTTTTCCTAATCATTTCAAGGTATGGTCCCTAAAATGAAGCAGATCCAGATCTCAAGTGGACCGCATGGTAGGGTTGAATGCCCACTGTGCACTTGCATTGTTTTAGTGCATGTGGCCCACCTTGATTTATGTGGTGTATTATATATCCATGCCACCCATCAGTTTTTCCTGATCATTTCAAGGCATGGTCCCTAAAATGAAGCAGATCCAGATCTCAAGTGGACCGCACAATAGGATTGAATGCTCACTATGCACTTGCATTGTTTTAGTGCATGCGGCCCACCTTGATTTATGTGTTGTATCATGTATCCGTGCTACCCATCAGTTTTTCCTGATCATTTCAATGCATGGTCCCTAAAATGATACAGATCCAGATCTCAAGTGGACCGCACAGTAGGATTGAATGCCCACTGTTAAAAACTTATTATGGCCTACTGTAATGTTTATTTACCATCGAAACTACTAATAAGGTTGAATGGACCTGGATCAAGGAAAACAAAAGTTGCAGCTTAAAAATAAATAAAATAATAATAATAATAATAATAATAATAAAAGTTTAAATTGTGGAAATTCAATCCCTACTGTGTGGTCCACCAAAGATTTGGATTTGCCTCATTTTTTGGACCATGCCCTAAAATGAGTTAGCAAAAAGGATGGACAGCATGGATATACAACCAATGCATCAAGGATTCAAGGTGAGTCCTATGTTCAGGGAGTCATTCACTAGCGGTCCACCTAAGGTTTAAATCCGCCTGCTTTTTTGGATCATGCTTTAAAATGAGCTGGCAAAATAGATTGACAACACGAATATACAAATAAATTAAGGTGGACCCCAATTTCAAGGCCTCACCCACTAGTGGTCCACCTTAGATATGGATCTACCTCATTTTTAGACCATGCCTTAAAATGATTTGATAAAACGGATGGATGTCATTGATATACAATACATACATCGTGGTGGGCCCTATGTACATGGCCGTAAAAATTGTCCATGAGGCATACATTAACTCAAAATTAATAAATTAAATTATGGCGCTATCGTTGCCATGTCACAATTCCAAAATTAAATTATTTAAATGATTTTCACCGTTAATTTGCAAACACTTGTTTTTCTGAAATAGGATCATTTGATTTTTTCATTCTTCACAGTTCAATAAATATCCACCACTCCATTAGTGAGATAAGTGTCAATAGATTGCATGAATTTAACGTTGATTTGGGGCATCAAATGGTCCACCAAATCAGCTCTAAATCGACAACACTATTTACTTGAATATAATTTCAAATTTTTCTTAAGATTTATAGGGAAAATTATATTAATTTGTTAGATATATGAATTATATAATTGGACATAAAAGTCCCTAAATTGCATGTTGAAATAAAATGTACAAAAGTCACAAGGAATGTAACACCAATACTTACAAATATGAGATATTTTGGTATTAGATTCATTCTATTTAATTCATATTGATATTATATAGTTAGTTAATTAAATATAAAAGATCTATAGCCAATACTAGGTTATCAGGTTCATAAATTCATTAGGCAGTCCGATACAACTTCTCACCAAAGAGTGGACCGTTACACCGCCATAAACATGTTCCAAATTATAAATGAATGCATATTTGGAATATTTAGAATATTCCGAATTTAATGGACATTTTTCCATCATTTTTTGACGAAAAAAATTGCACCATTACAGCCCCGTATCGGTCGATACATGGCGTATCTATATAGGTAACTGTGGGCACCGTTACGCCCACCGATACCGATATGGAAGACATTGGTATTATTTGCTTGTGTAAAGGCACGACACACAACTACAAGGGTCGCAGACTCTTGCGCTCCCTCTTCTTCATCACTAAGGGTTTCTACTGTTTTATATTCTTCCTCCTCACCGTCACTTTTTGGGTGCACTACTTCTGCTTCCCCATTAATAAGAAACACCTTGGTGCCCTCTCTCATGCCACACTGGTGGGCAAAGTGACCAAATCCTTAACACCTAAAACACCTAGTTGCTCCACTCTTACGCGAGCTACACCCGATAACCTCTTTTACCCTTATCATCCTTGGGCCTGGACAAAAAACTGCTGGAAGGTTTGTCTTGATATCCAATGCTAGGCTTAGCCCCAGAAGGGTTGGCCTTAGTACTAGAATCGTGAAAATCAAATTGCCTTCCCACAAGTGTTTTGAGGTATTATTTGACCTCTAACACTACTTGATACAACTGTTCAATAGTGTCTATGCCTTTTGCGAGCAATTCTCTCATAATGTCAGAGTACAGAGGCCAGTTTTAAATCGAGCAATGGCGAGTACGAGATCCTCATCAACTTCACACTTGGTCAAGTACTCTTCGAACTTCTCAATATATTCTACCACACTCATAGAACCTTGTCGAAGAGACTATCATTCCTTAATCAACCGTAAGCGATAAGAGAAAGGGAGGTACTTCTCCTCAAGTGTTTCTTCCATTTCTCCCCAATGGACTATTAGGAGCTCCCTTGCTCTTTCTTTCTTTCGCTCTATAATAGCTCAAAACCTCTTTGCTTGGCCCACAAGCTTCATCTTGACGAATCGGACTCAACGAGCATCCGACATGTCATACCACTCAAAATAGTGGTCCATATCCGTCAGGCAGTCTAAAAAGGCTTTAAGGTCCAAGTGGCCATCAAACGTAGGGGCATCTACTCTAACTCTCTTAAAGAGTTGCGCATCTGGGTCATATTGTTCATGATGTCCCTCGTGGGGTGGGTGCACGAGTGCGTGCCCATGACCAATTCCTTGGCCACCTCCATTCCTTGGTCTAACCTTCTAATCACCTGCCCGAAATTGGGCATCTTCCCCAATGGTGGGGTTTGCCCAGGCGAAGGTCTCTAGTTGGATAACGCGCACATTAAATTGCTCAAAGCGTTGGTCCATACGTTGTTCCAAGTGCTTACACAAAGACTCAAACTGCTGGGTCAGCTTGTTCATTAACTCTTACAATTGCTCCATGTTTAGTGTAAGGTGCAAGCCAAAACCATGACTCGTACGTGTGGGCATACAACTTTTAACTCAATCTAAGGACCTTCTACTACGACTATATGCGCCTAGATAGGACTAAATGCTCTTATAGGACTCTATATGGAGAAAATGACACAATACTACTCAATTTTCAGCAACCTATCTGTCCAAAAAATCTGTCAACAGAAAATCCAGCAAATGGATATGCGGATTTTCTGATAGCAAAAAATTCAGCAGCTTATATCAGAAATTATGGACCTCTAAATGACTTTATATGATGATACTTAATGCATAATGAACACAAATAAACTAAACCCTAAACATGTAATGCATTCCCCTATAAAAACCTTGTGCTTTGATACCAAATTTGATGCAGGACATGAAATTCAAGTATGATGTGCAAGATTTTCAGGCTTTAGATCACACTAATTCAGAAACAGTTACACAATTCCACATCCCACACAAAAGTTCAAACACTCAATCAAGGGGAATCTATGCAGGCCCAGGCATACACAAGCCTAGGGTTGGATCAATCATAATTATAGACCAAACAATAATCAAAAGAGGGTAAATTCATCCACATTTGCACTGAAATAATTCTCCAATCCAAGGGGTTCACATATTTCAATTCGGAGAACCCTAAGGTTGAAGAAATGGCATAAAATTAGGGATTTGAGTAATTTAGGGTTAGGGTTAGGTGTTTGGGGTGAAAGAGAGATGAAAGAAAGGAGAGAGACGAACTAGAGAAGCGTCACACGCCTGGATGGGAGTGAAGGCCCAGCTGCACGTGCGCTGGAGGTGTCTCACACGTGTGTGGGGCCCACCAATCAGAAAACAGCCAGCTTGGCTAATGCGGGGGCATTTTCACACCGGGCTCGAGTGGGGTGGCCAGTGAGATGTAGGGGCACACTCGGGGTGGGCGGCTTGTGTGATGCAGGTGGCTCGTGAGATGCGGGCCCTACCCGTGTGACTTGGGTGGCTCGTGTGAGGCGATACCCATGTGATTTGGGGCCCACGAGGAAGGTTCGACCGAGGGCCTAACCCATGAGACGTGGGGCCTGGGCAATGAGATAAAGGGATTAATTCTCCATACTCTAACAGTTCAAGCTTTTAGAGCAAGTGGTTAATTGTCATGCATCAAATTGGTATCAGAGCAGGAGGTCTCGTGTTCGAGACTCCTCACCGGGGGTGATTAATGCAGGGGCATTTTCACACCGGGCTCGAGTGGAGTGGCCTGTGAGATGCAGGGGCACACTCGGGGTGGGCGGCTTGTGTGATGCAGGTGGCTCGTGAGATGCGTGCCCCACCCGTGTGACTCGGGTGGCTCGTGTGAGGCAGTACCCATGTGATTTAGGGCCCACGAGGAGGGTTCGACCGAGGGCCTAACCCATGAGACGTGGGGCCTGGGCAATGAGATAAAGGGATTAATTCTCCATACTCTAACAGTTCGAGCTTTTAGAGCAAGTGGTTAATTGTCCTGCATCATTGGCCCTAGTCGACTAGGGGAGGACCACAAAACCTCCAAATTTCAGCCTGATCCGATGCACGATCTATGCGTGGTGGTCCGCCGAAGTTTCAACCCTCCTGCAGAACCAGATTCTGAAAATCTACTGTAGAAAGAAAAACTACTGCAATAGAGGATTGATTTGAAGCGTAGATGATTGTAGAATGAGAAATATGGATGGTTGAAGGTAAGGGAGAATCGGGATATGTGTTGGCTTCGCACCACGGTAGTTAGCCCTTCGAGGAAGAGAGGGTTTCATACCCAATTGAATCTCCACAACTCAGAAATTTAGAGGAGCAGAAAAATGCAAAAATTTTATTAATCTTCAATGAGAAAAAAGACTACAGGGGGTGCCTATTTATAATAAAACCCTATACCCCAAAACTCGCACCATGTGCGCAACCTATTACTTGGAGACGAAGTAATCAAAAATAACAACTAATCAAAGCAATCTAAACCGTCCATAATATTCCTAATAACAATAATAAGCAAAACTCAAAGTACCAGATTAATTAGAATACTGGGCCACGATCATGAGAACCCATGATGGGATTCACATGACTATCGGGTCCACTCCAACGAACCAAAACGCAGTCCTCTAACTAGGAGACCCTCCCTAGATGTCGCCATCGATCCAGATCGATGGTGGAGCCCTCCTCCTCCTTGCATAAGTGCGTAGGGGGAGTGCGTGTGCGCGTGATGTCCCCATCAAGATCCATTTTAGGATGGCCCAAATTGGTAATTTAAAAATCGAGCCCATGTCAGGTCAGGTCAGGTTGATTTTGGGAGGTCCCAGACTCAACGCATTTGGTACTCGCGTCAAACTTTCAAATCCAACTTAACCCATTTAGTACTTAGGTCAAACTTAAGGACCTGGACGTTCTCTAATTTTCGACCCAAAGCTGTTTAATTTCAGGTTGGGTCCAATAACCCATCCCTATGACCCAACCCATTTGCACCTCTATTTGCAAGCCACAATTTGAAAGGTTAAGGTTTTCTAGTTGCACATATTTTCAGCCATGGACCATCCAATTCCATGGTAAGGACCAACACCAACGGTCCATATCACTGAACCATGGGCCCTACTCGTACAAACTGAAAATCCAAGAACATTGTGCAAATACTTGGGTCAAGGATCATATAAACTCCTTTTAAGAAAAATCCTATTGAAACACTATTGTTGTTCACCAAGGTCATGCTTAGATATTCCATATTTAACCTATGAACTATGAGTGGTTTATTCCGTCTGCAAACCAAGAGAAGAAATCCAGTAAGCAGTTAACAATATTATTGAGAAGTGCAATTATGATTCACATTCCACAGTTCTATGAAGTGCATGCATGATGATCATGACCATGTATGGGCCATAGGCTGCCGCTGAAAATAGAGTGATTGGACAATTCTGATTATCCAATTATTATGGGTTTTGACTGTTGAATGTGGATCATTGCCAACTATTTGAATTAATGGTGGCTGTTTCAAGCCACTAATCAAATGGCTACCCCACAAAATTACTACTCCTGATCAATGTTCTCAAAATTGTTATCGTATCGCAAATCGTAATAGGGGGTTGAATCATATTGAATCGCAAATCGTATAGTAAATTGTAAAAAATTTTATAAGCTTCTTAAAAATATAAATAAAATCAGAAAAAATAAAATAAAAACTCAGCAATCATCCTTTGCCATCAATATGCACCAAGTAATACCATGTCATGATAGTGTTAAAGGATTCTTATCTTTCAAGTCTTTCAAGAAATTTGCCTCAAAAACAAAAAAGGATCCTTCAATAATTTATGTTCTTGTTAACTTTCTTGAATGTAAAATCACATTGGAAAAGTAGCATTTGACTCTGTAGACCAACGAAAAAAGATATTTTGATTTCTAACCATCATTCCACAATACATATAAGTCAACATGATCGTAACCATCCATAAAAACATTCCAGATAAGTCGTACATCAATTTGGTGTTTTGGGTAGTTTACCTTTTCTAAACGATTCTTTTTTTTCATTTTAAAGGTCCTTTTTTTTCTAAATGACTCTTGAAGCCCCCACCAATTCAAAAACATGAAATGAAAGCCCAGAGAAACTTAAAATAGAAGAGAACAAATATAATTTGATTCGTAAATCGTACGATTCGAATCATAAAATCGTAAATTTCATGTAAAAAGAGAATCAATAAAATAGAAGAGAATAAGTATAATTTGAGTAGTAAATCGGGATTTGAATCATAAATCATAGGGATTCAAATCATAAAATCGCACGAGTCATGTAAAAAGGGATTCAAAGGTGGGATTCAAATCGTTTTGCTTAAGATTCGACTCAAATTGTAAATAGTAAATTGTGAATTGTAGAATTTTAACAACACTGCTCCTGATCATCGTCCATAAATAGCATATGTACAGTAGAATGAACATGAAGACTGCCACAAACTAAAACAAGGGTAAGATCATGCCAAAACATTTAATACTCACATGAATCCACCCCAGGGGGAAAAGAGATTGCTTATCCTGTACCTCGAATATTTCCTCTTCATTCGTAGTCTGACACTGATCAGGCAATAACAAATAGCAACCTCAATACAAGAATGGCAAGGTTGCTTTCAACACAACAGAAAGAAAGTACCTCAGAATGGCATGAGATAACAATATCATACCGAATCAGAGGTTGACTCCTGCTTTGGGATAACGAGGGCCGTTACGAAGAATTTTCTGTTTTTCTACAACAGCAGAAAAGCAAGAATTGTTGATTATACGAAAAGGACTTCGAGGTCGAACAAAGTAATGCTGAAAATTTTTTGCTCTTACAAGTGAACCTGCAAGAACACCACAGGTTTCTAAATTCCTATCTGTATTTGACTTAGCCATCTTCATGAAGCTGTCCATCATTTTAGTTGACTGCAAAGATAATACAAGAATAGTGGTGGAAAAAGACCAAAGTGAACATCTTCAAAGTTGTTGCCAATATAAAAATAAAATAGAAAGAACATTCGGAAACACATCAGAAACTTCTCACTGGAAAAAGCATCCTGGAACAAGAGGTATGATGAAGTACCCAGGCCTGGAGTTTGTGCTTGGATTTGCAGTTTCTACAATTGGGGGCATATATTGCCCATAGAGTTCAAGTAGGATGGAAGAAATGGAGATGTACCTCTGGAGTTTTATCTGATCATCATGTACCACTCGAACTAAAAGGAAAACTTTATGGGATGGCTATAAGACCACCCATGCTTTATGGGATAGAATGTTGGGCAGTTAAGGAACAATATGCCCATAGGATGATTGTAGCTGAAATGATTGAGATGGATGAGTGGCAAGACAAGGATAGAATTAGCAATGAACGCATTCAAGGGAATTTAGTAGTAGCACCAATAGGTAATAAAAAGAGGGAAGTAGATTTGGATGGTTTGATCATGTTCGACAGATACCAAGAACTGTCCATTAGGAGTCGGTACATGTTGAAGGCCCTAAATGACAAGGGGAAGGCCCAAAAGGATACGGGTGGAAGTAGTAAGAAAAGACTTGATGACCTATGGTCTTAACAGAAGTTATAGCCCATGATAGAATCGAATGGCAAAAAAGGATTCATGTAGCCGACCCCAAATAGTTGGGATAAGGCTTAGATGATGATGATGACAAGTAGGGTGCATATGTCAATGATCCCAATCATTTATATTACAGACCCAACAATGGATGGCTAGTGCACCAAAAATCTACGTGGCAAAATTTTAAACTTTCACTTGGTGACCAGAAGCAGAGGGTTAAGAAGGAAAATACATATGGTCCACACTCAATCAGAAAAAGCCAAATATTCGATGGCTACAATCGTTTGATCTGGAAGACTTTTGTTACATGGATGGACCATCCAATGTGAACCCCATCTTGTCAACAGTTTGGATCACTGAAATGCTGGCCCTAAGCATGACCCTACTTGTGGAAACAGAAAACCCAAGCATACCATGCAAATTCTGAGCTCTAGCGTTTTATATACCTCCTAGAATAGTTCTGGCAGAGACAGTGTAGTGTGTGTGAGCGATCCAGGGTTAAATCCATGGTAGTGTAACCTTCCCAAAAAAAAAATTAGTACACTTATAAACTGGAATATACAGAATAATACAATGTGCACTTGCAGAGGAGATTCGGAGTGGGCAAGCTCATCCTGCAGGCATTTTGCAGGTTCCGATCTTGAATCAGTAACCTGGGATGAATCGATGGGTATCAGATCTTGTACATCTGCAAGAACAGGTGGAGGCGAAGGTTGTCTGATAATATCAATTTGAATAGGAGCCTCTATTGTGTCTGAGGTAGTCGTTTTACAAGGTTCCTCAGCAGGAAGAGACCATCTACCGTCATTCAGTGAAAGGACTGATTCAAGGGTAGATCTTTCAGATTCTGAATCACCACTATCTTTTACAGCCATGACCCCATCTTCAGCAGGCTGAATCAAGCTGTTTGCAATGAAAACACAGGATAAACTGGAAATGTCACCATGACTTCAAAGATAATAAGCATAGCAACAGAAGGATTAGCTGCAAAGATGGCCCCCTTTGAAGTGACATCAACAAAAGTTCAATGTAATAAAAACATGACAGTTGTAAGGGATATCTTTAGTGTTACGTTCCCTTCTTCAGCTTTAAGCCCAAACAGAAAGCGAAAAACTACTGAATGTGGCGTACTTAGGAAAAAAATAAAACATTTAGAACTCTAACCTTGGCATCTCGATTGGAGTTAAGTCTAAGTTGCTTGGATATTGGACCTGCATCCACAAGAGAGAAGTCAAGACAATTTACAGCACATATGAAATAAATGTATTAGACAGATTAGACTATACCCCTCTATCAGTGGAAGGTGGCTGCCACTGACCACGAAGCCCATTTGGACCTAAGATAGAGTGTCTTGATAGTGTCTCCTCCTTTGGACGTGGGACACTTAAAGATCTGTAAAAGAGCATTAGAAGAGCATGGATGAATATAAAAAGGGATAACACAAGAATATAGTATGAGAATAAATTGATGTAACTCGATAACTTTTGTCAAATGCCTACCATTTTATGTTATAAACAAACTGCATAAAGGAACATATTAATTGAACATTTTAAACTGAGTCTTGGAGTACGACTCTCCAAGGAACCAAAATACTAAAGACTAGTCAGAACCAGTGTTTGAAATATCGGTATCGAGTAAAGTATCGCACCCTTGGGATACTGATATGTATCGGTTATCGCATGAGAAGGGATATATCGGTTGTATCGTGTAATGTATCACGGTTGTTGGAAACATGGGGAAACATTGGAAAATTGGTCGAATTTTTCAATGAAACTTCAGTGATTGTTAAAAAAGTCATCAACACACTTATAAATCAAAACATTACAAAAAAAAACAAGTGCACATAATAGGTTTTCTTTGTATGGGGTCC
This sequence comes from Magnolia kwangsiensis, assembly GCA_037074715.1. NCBI lineage: Eukaryota > Viridiplantae > Streptophyta > Magnoliopsida > Magnoliales > Magnoliaceae > Magnolia > Magnolia kwangsiensis. The sequence continues at coordinate 183,566,238 of CM073572.1, read as the reverse complement.
TAAACTATGCGTTGTTTAACTGAATTGATGCAAGTATATATAAAGTCCATTCACATAATTTATAAATGTAAGAAAACTTGAGGAAACACAAGCAATACATTCAAAAGCAAAAGAAGAATCACTAGATCAGGTAACATGCATGTTTGATTTTATGTTTGGATACAAAGATTACAACGATTTGCGAGAAATTGAGATTTATTTTTTTTTCAATTTTCCGCAGCTCGGCCCATCTCCTCCAAATCTCAAAATCGAATCTCCCAAATCCCAATCCATAATTTTTCATGCAAAACATAAAAAATCATGGATTTGTAACAATTTGACACTGATTTAACATGATTTATAGAAAGGGAAAAAAAAAGGATCAAAAGTCAAAAATGCTGACCAAATCGAACATGTGCATTTCGTATCGCACAGGTTAGATACAAGATATATCGTGGGATATATCAGCCGATATTGTCAAATACTTAAAACACTGGTCAAAATCATTGATCCAAATATGGGCGATATTATCAGTATCACTAGGTCAGCGATGCCGAAACTGCTGGCAGCTTAAAATTTTCCAAATATCATTGATATTTTCAATAATACTGGCAATATAATTAACATCAGTGGTATTTTGGGAAGAATCGCATATAAAGGTTCCCCAGTATTGGCGATACCATGAATAATATCCTCGATACCAACAATAATATCCTTGGTACCAAGGAAGCATCAATAAATAGGAAAATTTTGATGAAAATTGAATTTTTATTTTTTTTTCAAAAACCTAAAAATCTCCATTTGGGGGGGGGGGGAGGACACGCTTTGAAGTGACATCAACAAAAGTTCAATTTAATAGAAACATGACAGTTGTAAGGAATATCTTTAGTGTTACGTTCCCTTCTTCAGCTAAGCCCAAACTGAAAGCGAAAAACTTCTGAATGTAGCATACTTAGGAGAAAAATAAACCAATTAGAACTCTAACCTTGGGATCTCGACTGGTGTTAAGGCTAAGTTGCTTGGATATTGGACCTGCATCCACAAGAGAGAAGTCATGACAGTTTACAGCACATATGAAATAAATGTATTAGACAGATTAGACTATACCCCTCTATCAGTGGAAGGTGGCGGCCACTGACCACCAAGCCCATTTGGACCCAAGATAGAGTGTCTTGACAGTGTCTCCTCCTTTGGACGTGGGACACTTAAAGATCTGTAAAAGAGCATCAGAAAAGCATGGATGAATATAAAAAAGGATAACACAAGAATATAGTATGAGAATAAATTGATGTAACTCAATGACTTTTGTCAAATGCCTACTATTTTATGTTATAAACAAACTGCATAAAGGGACATATTAATTGAACGTTTTAAACTCGGTCTCAGAGTATGACTCTCCAAGGAACCAAAACACTAAAGACTGGTCAAAACCATTGATCCAAATATCCGTGATAATAATCACTAGGTCAACGATACCGAAACTGCTGGCAACTTAAAATTTTTCAAATATCGTTGATATTTTCGATAACACTGGCAATATAATTGATATTAGTGATTTTTTAGAAGAATCCCTTATAAAAGTTCCCTGGTATCAGCGATACCATCAATAATATCCCGATACCAAGGTGATTTCGATCCCTCTTGGTTTTTATTAAATCAAAGTTTGGATTTGGGGCGAAATCTCAACTTAAAACAATGATAGGCCGAAACTCAAAGGTATTGAAAAATCCATAGAAACTTCTTTTTTTCCCAAATGTTACAGTGATCGTAATGGAAATCCATGTCTATACATGATTCCCATGCATTGACATGGATTAGTGGCAAACAAGAATTAACATTTGAATGAAAAACGGGGGAAATTAGTGAAATCTTTTTTTTTCTTTTTTATATTAGAAAAATATGTACTTCTCACTATCAATTAATGTGAAAATTTTATATATTAATGAGTGTTGGCTGATTATTAATTGGCTATGAATTTTATATGTTTATCGCATATTGACTTTTTCGACAACACATGGTTAGGCCCCTATAGAATAGAAACTTATTATGTATAGTTGTTTTTTGCAATATTTTAATTCCTACATTTTTTCTTTTCAAAGATAACGAGAGAATATATTAAAAAAGAAGTGAGGAAAAAACAGAGAGCAGCTGCTGAGATAGCAGAAGCGCAAAATTACAAGCCTAGAAAGAGGAAATTAAAGTCCCTAAGACATGAAACATTCGCGGCCCATTCAATAATTAATTTTTTTGCCTGAGAACCCACAACTTGAGGGGTAGAAAGAGAGTTGTTGAAACATTTGTCGTTCCTTTCTTTCAAAATCGCCCACCAAATAGACAAAATTGCCATTTTCCACACCTTGGATTTAACCTTGCCCAACCTGAATCCGTGCCAATAAGCCAACATAGAATAGGCAGAAGCAGGAACGCAACTGCTGACGTTGAACCGGGAGAAAAAGTCCTGACGAATTTGCGTGATTCGTCAGGAGCAGGAACACAACCTTTGTATAGTTGTTTTTTGCAATATTTTAATTCCAACATGTGTAGACGAGTTTTTTAAAATCTCTTGTAAGTTCCACTGAAAAAATTCTACCTTTGTCCCAACGTTTCCCCAATGTTTCCCTTAGACGGCAATATTTTTTCGAGTATCAACCACCATATTGGCAATTCCAGTACATGTTTCCGTATCCCCAGTCATCGATACATGTAATGATACCGACACTGTGAACACTAGTCATAACCGGTGTTTTAAGTATTGATGATATCGGCCGATATACACAACAATATATCTTGTATCCCACCTATGCGATACAAAATACACAAGTAGTGTTTGATCCGTTGAGCATTTTCGATTTTCAATCCTTTTTCTGTAAATCATGTTAAATCAGTGTCAAATTGTTAGAATGAGAGCTTCGATTTTGAGATCTGGAGATGAGTTGAGTTGCGAAAATTTGAAAAAAAAAAAATCAAAATTTTCCAATTTCTCGCAAATCGGTTGCAACCTTTGTCTAAACATAAAATCAAACATGTATATAATCTAATCTAGTGATTCTTCTTTTGCTTTTGAATGTATTGTTTGTGTTTCCACACTTCTTACATCTATAAATTATATGAATAGACTTTGAATATACTTGCATCAATTCAGTTAGACATCGCATAAATTAGGACCCCATACAAAGAAAACTTATTATGTATGCTTGTTTTTTGTAATGTTTTGATTTATAAGTGTGTATTCATCTCTTTTTTAACAATAAATGAAGTTTCATTGAAAAATTCAACCAATTTCCCAAGGTTTCCCCGTGTTTCCAACAACAATGATACATTACGCAATACAACCGATATATCCCATGCGATAACCGTTACATATCCGTATCCCAGTGTTTCAAATAGCGCCCATAGCCTAGCAGTAGCATACGCTACGTAACATAGCGTGGCCGTAGCGCTACGTAGCGTCCCAAATAGCATAAATCCCCTGTAGCGTACGCTACAACTACGTAGTGTGTAGCGTCCATAGCGTAAGCTACAATGTATTTTTTTACTATTTAATTTTTTTATTATTTTTTTCACGTTTTCTTTGTTGTTAATGTTGAGGAATATGACGCTTGTACTATACTTGATACTTTTAACCTATGGGATTTTTATTTCTTTTCATAAATATGACTTGTGGTTTCAATTAGACATTATTAATTAAAGTCGTTTGCTTAGAAAGTTGTTGATGTGATAATTATTTGATTTGACTTATATATGTGGATTGGCTTTTGATAAATAACAACTAATAACTTTTTTGAACATGCTTATAATTGATAAAATAAATCATCTTTTAGACATTTTTATATTTTTTTCCCTTGTTTTTCACTATTTATTATATTTGTCCTATTTTTAAATTAAAAAATAGAGGTATCGTGTAGCTTACGCTACACGCTACGTATTTACGCTACACGCTATTGAGGGCTGAGCGCTACGCATCTCGTTACCGCTATTTAAAACACTGTCATATCCTAAGAGTGCGATAAGTAACGCAATGCCGATATTTCGAACACTAGTCATCCAATATGGATGTTTCGGGGGACTAACTTGAATAGTGACGAACAAAACCAACTGACATGGATTTAGTAAGTTTCAATTCCCGCTCATGGACCCAATTTTCTATGCATCGATACCATTGGTATTGGTATCATGCATGACCAAAAAGTCACCTATGTGGACCGAAATATCACATGTATCGTGCGATATATTGTGATGTGTTAGAATCTTGATATATCATATAGGACCCTTTATAAAATGCACCGGATCAACGATGCATACCGAAAATTCTGCAAAATTACAAGAAAATCAGAAAAAAAAAATTACAAAAAATCCAAAAAACCACCTTTTTTCTTCAATTTCTTTGGTGGAATGTGTGTATTTTGACAACTCCACTTGATGGAGTCAAATTAAAACATAATTTTGATGAGGAAATCACAATCCTAGAGCGGAAACAAGCCCACACCCACTATATGAGGAAAGTTAGATTAAGTACATTTAAATTCATTTCTTTAGCATAGATCAAGAAGAAACAATTGGCAAATCCAGGATTTATATGGCATGGAGGTGTCGACCAATAGCTGCAGACACAACCAAGCGTCATAATTAAGGTGTCTACATACCATCCACTCATGGGCATATAGGTGCAATTTGGAGAGGATGAGTACAAGAGATATGTCACAAAGTAAGCTCCAAGAACAATATTGTCATTATGCAGAGCAAAAAGGATTATGGTCACTACAATGGAGATAAAAATTTCTAGCCGCCTCATAAGTCGGAATTCCGTGTGGATATGAGGTATGAAGTATATTTTTGCTTCTTTTTTATTTTTGGATGTATTATTTGTGTTTTATTACTTGCATTGGATGTGATTTAAATGATATGAACTCCTTTTGGATATAATTACTTCATTTTTGTCACACAAAGCTTAGTTTGAGCCCTATACAATGAAAACCTACTAAGCATAGTTGTTTTTCGTAATTTTTTAAGTTCTAAGTGTATAATTATGAATTTTAGTAATTCCTAAAGTTTCATTTCCATCATTTTCCCAAGGCTTCCCAACATTTCTCTCAAACCGTGATATTAATATTTCCCATGAGACCTCTCTCTCTCTCTCTCTCTCTCTCTCTCTCTCTCTCTCTCTCTCTCTCTCAATTATTTTCTGGACTTGGTGGTCAACTTATCCAGCCGGTTTTGGGGACTTGTGGTCAACTGGCCTGGTCGATTTTGGTAGGACTCAGGCCCAGCCTTCTGTAGGTCCATACGAGGCTCAGGCCTTGGCCTCATAATGTGGTCTGGCCGGACCTGGACTGGGCTGGCTCAAACCCATCTAGTTGCCACCCCTACTTAATTCAAGAAGTTGAACAGTAACTAACTGGCTCAGGAAAAATGAATTGCCACGAACTGCGATTGGAAGGAATTTTGACCATGTTCCAAGCTTTTTGTGATGGTTAAGATGACTTCCAAGCTAAATTCTTTTAGCATCAAACTCATTTTTTTAGTATAGGAGACAGCTTAATTCAAGATGTTGAGCTGCAACTGATCGGCTTGGCGATAATGAATTGCAATGAACTGTGATTCAAGGAAGTTTGACCATGTTCCAATCTTTTTGTGGGACTAGAGCAACGGCACTTCACTTTTGTTCTCCAATGGGTTTAGAATAATGAATTCACCTTTGCAAGCACAATTCACTTGTTTACTAATTGATACCACAAACTCATGGCATACATCATATGACGAGAATTAATAACCATAGTTATTACATCATCTCTAAATGTCATATAAATCTATTGGACATGGTTAATGTTGTTTCATGTATTTTATTGCCCTGTATACACTTTTCTATGCTTTCTTTGCCCATCAAGTTTTCAAATCATTCTTTTTTCCTTGTTGCAGCAAAGGAGGGGAGGTGAGTTTCCTATGCAAGGATTGCCATTCCTATACCTATGGGAAAGGTGCGGGCCATTTCATTGGTCTTTTTACCAACATAGGCAAGGAAATATTTAGACTACAAACTACATGAAACTTGTCAAAGACAGAAAGCTTGAGTGCACATCATCTGCTGCCTAAGAAATTATGTTACTAGAATCTCATTGATGATTAAGTTCCTGCAAAAAGAGTTGGAGAAATCCTCAATCCTTCTTTAAGAGCCTTGGCTTACATTTAGTTAAATCTTATCAGTCCAGAAAAAGTCACTTTGCAATAATCTTGGCTCTCCTCTTTGCCATCTGCAAATGATTTTCACTCTCTTAATAAATCTGACACTTCTACCCAATTTTGAAATGCAGTTTATCTCTTTCCATGAACCCAAAATAGAGCCATCAAGAGGATACAACATAGGATCTTCCCTCTATCTTTGCTAGGTCCTTTGTGGATAGATCATCAACCCATAATCAAACTTCCAAGACAATCTTAACAGTCTGACTTCACCTCTTGAATTTGAAGCATGACTGTTTTCTCATAAAATATCTACTGATGGATAGCAATTGTATGGTTAAAATCATTGGACCAGTATGCGTCTTTTCAGCTATATCCGGTCATGATTGGGTCCATGATTTGGACAATCAGGATTGAAACAGATGCATGCCGCATGGATTGCTGAGTAGCTAATACAGCACACTCCTCTTCAAATATTTGACCATAGCTCAACAGCAAGAGTGCACTGGTTGCCAAGGGAGAGATTAGTCTGGATTCTCAATTACCCATTACAAGAACACTTACAATACTCGGATCTGCCCTTCCATTGATGGAGAATGTGAGAACTTATCCACCTGACCCCATGAACCCTGAGATGTGACATCTCGCCCAACAGGTCGCTGTACCTGCAAGAAGAACGTGGTACTGTATGAGCCTAGAGATGCGAAAGAGGGATGCTGATGAGTCCATGACCAAAAATACAGGAAAACCGTAACTATGTTAACTACAAAATCCAATTATCAACCACAAGTTACAATAACACACAAAAACTATCTTTTTACCTGCCTGATCTCATAATTCGTCTGAATATGCTTTTTGACAGCAGGCCACTCCAAGGAAGACCCATTAGAAAAAATTTGGTGAACCTGATCTGACTTAGCTACTTTTTTCATGCGTTTTCTGTTTAGTTCCTCAATCAGACTTAGAACAGTAGGTTTCAGCATCTCTAGTTCACTCAGCGCATTCAATAATTTCTGCATGAAAGTATTTCAAAATCAAATGAATGGATGCTACTCACGATTAAGATTTTCGGATAAAGGTATGGAAAAGGCATTGTAAAAAAATACCTTCTTAAAAGAAAGCCTCTCTCTTTTTAAAGACACCTGGTAATCCCGATGGCATGGAATAGTTTCAGAGATTAAACTGTAGCAGGCAGACAATAACTCCATTACTCTAACAGTACTTAGATACCATCAGAAAGAAAGAAAATACAACATCTTTGATCAAATAATAGTAGTCATGAGTCCGATTTCCAGATCTAATACCAGAAGTGTATGATAAGGTCCTGATGCATTAGAAAGTGAATAGTTTCATGATGCATGCCAGTTCATGCATGTACAGACTACAGCTCATGGATCACAGCCAGTGATCTAACAGATGCATGAAAGATCTGTAATGCCTAAAAATCTCCTAGAACAGAAGATTCTAAACCTTTCAAATGGAGGCCAATAAATTGACAGTTAATAAGTTACTAGCTCTCAGATGAAATTCAGCAGTTTGGGCTTCCAACATCACAAAACATTGATTAAAAACCAAAACCGAGTTAATAAAGAAATCAAGTTTGGGGCGGTGCTCCTCCTGGAATTCCCATCTACAAATTCCAGGGCAAACAAGGGATGTGACAGAGAAAATGTGAAGGGAGGGGGGCAGGCCATCATAGTTCCAAATCATGCCTGGATTGATACTCTCCCATAACAGATTTTTTAGACTAACAAGAAGATGCAACATATATATGTATTGCCAATATGGCACTAAATTGAGGAAAGTTCACATGCATATCATTTAAGGAGTCATTTGATGCATGCACCAATACATTGATTTTAGAACATGCATGAGTTCATTTGGTTAGGTGGGAAAAGGTTCATTCTCCAAAGCAAGAAATAGGTTTAGACTCTAGGGTTGGAAGTCTGTCTCCAACAGAAACAGTTGCTAGGTATTGGAGTATTTACAGGTAGCTCAGGTTGCATCATCCTGGAAGTTTCAGGACTAGCTGGGTATTGCAACTCCACAGTTGCTCAAGTGACTGCTCTAATGCAGCAGCTAAGGATCGCAGCAGCGCATCGAATGTCTCCATAATTATAAAAGGGCACTTGATTCTCGTCATAAACTGGATGAGGAATGGCCCTTCCCGTAGAGGCTCTTCCAATGTTTGCTTTTTGCATTTATGTATTATGGATATTTTGTCAATCACTTTTCTTTTTCTTTTTCTTTTCTTTTTACTTTCTTCTTCTTCTTCTTTTCTTTTTTGGAAGGCAACTCACTTCATGTGGATCCCATTTGCTCTAGAAGTTTACCAATCTTCTAAGAGGGATCCATGATTTGAAGTTACAGCCATTTGATCATCCAAAATACTACAATTCTCAGACATGCATTCCTCACAACATTTGAAAATAACATCTTAATTAAGAAAGATGAAACAAGAAGTGGTAATAATACGAACCTTTAATTAGTTGGGATCAATGTTCGAAATATCGGTATCGCTACAAGTTTCATTGGCCAGGATACAAAAACATCATCGATATTGCCGATAACCGGAAATAAAGGGAAACATTGGAGAAACTGTGGAAATTTTTAGTGAAACTTTAGGAGATGCTAAAACACATATTTGCATATTTATGAATCAAAAAATTGGAAAAATATAATAATAAAATAAAATATTGCATACACAATAAGTTTCCATTTAACGGGAGCTTAAAAGCATGTGTTGTCATAAAAAAGCAATCCAACCATTCCATTCATCCCATCTATCCATCCAACCATACCATCTATCCATCCGAACATCCATCGATATTTAAAGATCTCGACAACACGCGATATTTCGCAGAAAAATTGTCAACAACTGAAAAGGAAATGAAAGATTGTGGTCTCCATATCGCCCATGTTGCAATAACGATAATATCGCATTACGATCGATATTATTTTTGACAATTTCAATACTAAATAAACCATGTGCCCATAAAGAAAATTTTGAAATGATTTTTTTTTAATAAACAGTTGATACATTGGCCATATTATCGAAATATCACCAATACACTGGCAATACAGGTGACACCTGGATTTTACACAATCGAAAACATTGGCAATACAAGCGACACTTGAAATTTACATAGTCAAAAATATTGGCGAAACATTGGCAATACTTAGCTATACATCGCCGATACGTGGAATTTCTAAGACTACCGGTGTTATTGGTATCGCCAAGTTGGAGATACAGATAATGTCAGGGATCTTTCAATAATATTGAGGATACTCAAAACAATGGTTGGGATAAGGCTTTGATGATGATGTGATGATGAAACAAGAAGTGGTAATTATGCAGGATTTAGCACTGGAACAACGAGATAATGTGGTATTTTAGTCCTTAGCTCAAGGATAAACATCTTAACATTTTTATTTTTATTTTTTTGTGGAAGGAAGATACCTCGTGGTATCCCACCTTCCACTAAGCACACCCCTATATAGCTGTATTTCATCATTTACAAAAGGTTGCAAATAAAGCAACAAACTTGCTTGCTAGAAATGGAGTATTTGGATTGTCCATTTCTCCTTTCTAGCTTTTCTAACAAATTGTTACTTATCGAAAGGAAAAGGAATGACAAGAAAATAGAACAAAAGACAATTTCAGCCAGCCATGTTCTTTTCCAACCTTGAAAACCTCATAAGCATAATATACAGATCAATTATGTTCTTCTCCTCTCTGTAGACGTCCGCCTGCACAGTCAAAATTTCAGCCAACAAAAAATTAGAAGCCTATGGAAAACCAAAGCTTCCACAAACTCATTAAAACCTTTCAAAACTAAGGTATGAAAGGCACAATCATGAACATCAGCACACAATGGGAAAAAAAACAAAAGCACGGGAAGACAAGCACAAGAAGACATCCAAACAACAACTGATAGGTTTAGGACTACTGAGCTAGGCCAATCAGAACAACAGTTTGCAGACTTTTTTGAAATTTACACACTGAAAACACAGGCCGGTTGATGCAAGTGACCATTCAGTCTAAGCATACAAGAAGCCCAACAAAAATAATGGAGCACAAAACCATGTCTATTCATCATACAGTCCATATCATGAGGGACAATCATATAGAGCAGATCACACAGGCGGATCCTGTGGTCCAGATTGCGTGGGCCGTATGGTCCACTAAATCAAGTTGAACGGTCCAATCTAAATACAACTTGGCTCCACGGCCACACGCATGGTTATTATACAATTTATTTTGGTCTTTTAATTCTTAGGTTTGCAAGGTCACTTGGTAAGTAAATTTACCATGGTTACTTGGTCTAGTTAGTAGCTTTGGTTATTTTGGAACACTCTTTCTATACAAGGAGCGATTGTAGAGAGTTTTTAAGTAGTTTTTTGTATTGTCTAGAAAAGCTAGAGTTTTCCCTTTCTTTTATTGATATTACAGAAATGGTTTGTTAAGAGTGAGTATATCTCTCTTGAATTTGAGGATGTGGCTGTACTCCAGGAAGTTTGCAAGAATATCCATCGGGTCCTCTGCTGTCAACCTCATGTGGCAGCATCATTTCTCTTACTACCATCGAAGTTCTATTCATTGATGCCATGCAAATCTGACACCAGTAGTAGTGAGTTCTAGACAATAATAACAAAGTACAAGATCACCCAAAACCCATTTCCTTCAATTCAAAACTTACCAATGATTTACCAAGCACAAGAACGCATACAAATGGAACCTAATTTTCTTGAAATCACCTCAACTGATACAGAACAACCTTGATTAGGTGGCAATAATATTTTTTTTCTGCCAGACAGTAACATGTTTGGCTATTGTCTGCTGGCTGAATTCATATCCCCTCCATGTTGCCATATGAAACTTTGTTTTTGGGCCTGTTTGGGCACCCTTTTTGGAAGGATTGAAGTTAGGGATAGTTTAATCTTTTTCTATTGCATAGTTAGTTACGGACTGGATGCTTAGGTCGGTTATGATTAGCTGAGGGTTAGTTGTGACTAGCACATAGTCACCAAGATTAGTTGCAAAGTAGTATAAATACCCTTTTTTTGTAATTTTAATAGCTTTGGAAATGGATTTTGAGAATCGAGAGAATTTGAGAAGAAATTTGTTTAAGCTCTTGCCTTGCCTTCTTAGGTGGCTTTTGGGAGTGTGCTTGGATAACCCATCTCCTTGAATTCCGTTTTTCCCTTTCCCTCCTTCCTCTTTCACTTGGGGGATTGTTTGGATGGGTTTCTTTTAACAATTTAAGCAATCTGGATCTATATCATTAACTAAGAGGAACACCATCATGATCATTGAACTTTTTCATTAAGAACCACACATAATCTCTCCCCACTGTTCGTAAAAATCAAAATGAATATCCAACACACGCACAACCACACATAATCTCTCCCCACTGTTCGCAAAAATCAAACACACACACACACAGAAAAAAGTGAGTAAAGATTGAATTGTTCAGGTCATCCAATAACTACAGTTTTTGGGCCATGGCACATCTCTGTGATGACCAAAAAACCCATTGGTCTCAGTCACTTTAAATGTGTCCCATTTATGCAGGGGGAACACACTTAATGAAGTTCCATGAAGTGCATCACATAGCATTTAATCTTACACCTAGAGAGATGGACAATCAAGCATCCGCTTTCCCTTCTAAAAATGGAATCGAGAGCTTCATCCACCCCAATTTATTGGCGTGCACCTGCTTTCCATTTGGGAATTGAAAAGTATACAATTAAAAATAGTACAAAGGTGTATTATTTTGATTCCCAGATGAAAAACAAAAAGGTACACGCAAATCAAAAGTATGGTGTGCAAATAGAGATAGCAAGCAGGCATGTGCAAACAATATCGCACCGAGAGTCAGTGTGCAGATTATCTTCCATCATTAAAAGATGGATGACAAGAATACAGCAAGCATTTCAAAATGCAAACTTTCAAATGCCCATTTCGAAATGGGTGCCAAGATTCTTCCCAACATTATTGGATAGTAGGAGATGTCGGTGCACACCTGCACTTGATGCACACACAATGTTTTCAAATATATTATGTATAATCAACTCAAAAAAAATTACGGAATTGACGAAAGATCATTGATCAATCCAAACATAAGGTATGGACAATGTAACACATATCAATAACACAAATTTCACTGCAATTTACATTCCATAACAATTGAATATTCAAATTTCCCATTTCAATTCAGTAAAGCATCAGAATTCCCAGAAAATGAAAACAGAGCGAAATGCCAATATCAAACAGAATCGCCAAAGAAAAGCACGAACAGAGAGATTTTTTTTCTGAAATTTAAAAACAAAATACCTGTCTGAGAAGATTATCAGCAATCCGATAGTAGTATCTTAGAGCAATCCGATTGTCGACATCGACCTTCTGCGCATTCGCAGAGATGCTGAACGCTCCTGAAGAAGATCTCATCTTTTTCTAGGGTTTTTCCTTTTTTTTTTTTCTCTTTTCTTTTTTTTTTATCCTTTTTCAGGAAGAGAATCGCATTTTTTTTTTTTCCTTCTTACCACGCCCTGAGAATGGAACCCCTGACCCCAATTTATAGGGTTGGAGCTCCGAGCGGAATCGTGGAGAGAGGGAGAGACCTATAGGTTCTGAGGCGACGCGCGCGAGTGAGATGGAGAAAGGGCTTTTCTTGAAGTGCGTGCAAGATCAGATCATCCATAAGGCGGGACCCACCGTGGAGATGCCTGAAGAAATGGCCAGGACAATCTACTGAAATTTGGGATCCATGATAAAATGAACGTTTTCTAAAAAGGACAAACGGTCCATATTAAACATATTTTAATAGCTGAACTGATGAGAGGACCAATATTCTCTTCACTTCAGAATATTCAAAAAAAAATTTACAATATCTTAACGGTTTAGATCTTGCGTTTGTATATCTTTACGACATATTCAGCGAGACTACTTCTCTATCTTACCCGCGCGAGTACCGTCTAAATTCCCATACGTGCCTCTCTCTTGGAGACTGGAGTTTTGGATCCGGCTGTTTCGTGTGGTGTGGCCCTCATAAGTTTTGGCTCTACCTGATTTTACGAATCCTGTCCTTTTGTAATCTTGAAAGACTGATGGACGGAGTGGATTTGTGAAATTCATATATGTGGGCCCCACGTAGCCTCCGACAACTGTAACTTCCGCGTCCCTGCAGAGTCAAGAGGAAGAATTATGGTCTTGTTTTGTTTGGCACGCGAGCGGACCGTTTGCGGCCCGGCCTCACCAACGACGGTGCGGCCCTCATCTTGAATCCCACCTTGATGTATTTATGCTGCATCCATTCCGTCCATCCGTTTTTCCAAATGATTTTATGGCATGATACAAAAGTATAAGAAGATCCAAGTTTCAGGTAGACCATACTATAGGAAACAGCGCTGATTGAACGACTTATTATTAAAAACTTCCTATGGCCCACCGTAATGTCTCGGTAATGTTTATTTTCCATTCAACCCATTAGTAAGGTTACATAAATATGGATGAAAGAAAAAAAAAAAACAAATATCAACTTGATCCAAAACTTTTATGGCCCATTAATGGACAGTTACCCTCCTTCATATTGTATGGCCCACCTGAGCATTGGATCTCCTTCCTTTTTTGGATTATGGCTAAAAATGATATGAAAAAACAGATGGACGGTGTGGATATAACATAATACATGAAGGTGAGAACCAAGATAAGGGCTGCATCATACTGGGTGTGGCCGGGACTGAACCTGTCAACGGGCCTGGTCTGAGGTGGGTTTGGCCCGGATTTTGAAGTTTTTTGCCGGTCAATGAGCCGGGCGGGCCTATTCAAATATTAATTTTTTGGCCCGAGCCCGGCCCATTGACATCCCCGTTAGCACACCGGGTGAAAATATACCGCCGGCAATATCCGAAGATGTTAGAGCTATCTCTTCAAAGTACATGTGGCTGAGTGATCTATAAATCAGATCCATTCATCTACTGGAACCATACACAGATAGATTATTTGCAAATAATCGCACCCATTAGACAATCTTATCCATCTGATCAGTGACCATCAAATCGATGGTGGAAACTAAAAATAGTTAACTCTCAAATATTCATCTGGTTAAATTGGAAAAAAAAAAAAAAAGGATGATGGATTTAATTAATTGCCTAATAGCTTTCTGCATCATAAGCCATCCATACTGGGGCCCGCCAGATCGATGCACTTTGCCATCCGTGGTATGGTTGCGCTGCAATGATCTGTTTTATATAGATAGTTTCCACGGATCATATTTACCGCTTGGCTTATCTAGTATGTTGGAATTTTGAAACATGAACCATCCATCATAGGGCCCACAGGATGTGTTGTTGTAACTGATGCATCACCGTCCGATTGGACCATCGAGAGATGGCTAGACCGTATTACGGTTTCTTGTTTTGTAGTTCTTTATTTTCCCAGGTCACCACACGAGAAGTTAGTCTACGATCCCAAGTCAGCACATGAGAAGTTTCTCTACAACTAGGGTGGTTGTTGACCGGTGCCCGGCCTTGGGCTGTGTTTGGACGCATTAGCTAAGCCCGTGGGCTTGGACTGAGGCCCTGCATGTGAGGCCTACTCAATTTTTTAGTTGGACCAGGTCGGGCTTGAATCATTTTCGTCCGAAGATATCCAAACATTTCTTCTTCTTTTTCGGAAATTTTATAAAAAGAAACAACTTAATAAATATGAAATTTACATTTTGATACCTCTTGAATAATTTTTTTAAAAATTATCTCATTAGTTGATATAATTATCATTCCACTACTATCAATTGCGGCCACTATGGGATCAAATGAGTTGGTGGTTTAGGTGGGCCACATTGTTATGCTTATGTAAAATCCATCCAGACTACCACGCACTTCACATCATATGCAGCCAAGGGCCAGAAAATAAGCTCCACCTATTATTCAGGTGGATCCCACGTTTGGAAAGAGTATATATATATATTAATGCTCATACTCTAAACTACTTCCATTATGTGCCTATGTTAGTCATAGATGGGTATGATTTTTGGGCAAAATGTCAAATTTTTTATTTCAAATCTAACACGTTGGGTGATTTCATATAATTATTAGTGGGCTTGTAATATATATATATATATATATATATATATATATATATATAGGGAAAAGGTACTATGCTCTCGACCTCACGATAAGCTCCTGTGAAGTCGAGCTGTGTAGGCCCCACTGTGATGCGTGTCGACCATCAACACCGTGCATTTGATGGGTCCCCTTTAAATTATGGGATATCCCAAAAATCAACCGTATACAAAACTCAGGTGGGCCATACCATCTGAAATCATGTGAAGACACCGTTAAAATATATAAAAGCACTTGATGGGGCCCACCTGAAATTTGCATGCATCTGAAACTTGGTATGAACCCTCATCCAAGTGGGACACACATAATGGATGGACTGGATTTGCAAACCACATATCTATGGGCCCAAAAAATGATTATGAATGTTTTAATGGTGCACGGCCCCTCTCCACTTCTGTTTGTGGTGTGGCCCACACAAGTCAGGATTGACTTGATTTTTGAGACCTAGGCCCACGATGGAATGATGCATCTGACTGATGGGGTAGATGTTCAAAATGCATCACGGTGGGGTCCACACAGCTTGACCTCATGGGACGGACTCGTAAGGTCGAGCGTATAGTACCTTTTCCCATATATATATATATATATATATATATATATATATATATATATATATATATATAGAGAGAGAGAGAGAGAGAGAGAGAGAGAGAGAGAGAGAGAGGGAAAGATTGTGTGTCATGCTTACCTGCACACCTACACACATGCACACCTTTGCACACATGTCATGGATGTCTAATTCGAACAGTCTATGTGATGTGAAATCCCATGAAACCTCAATGGACATATTTTCACCATAATCTGAAGTTCTGGTGGGCCATAGTAAAGAGAAATGTAAATCAATGGAGGAAACTATTTTCATTTTTCATGGCCCACCAATATTTTGGATTAAAGTAAAAATTGGGCCTGGGAGGTTTCATGAGGTGTTGCTTCACATGGGTTGTTCAGATTTTGGAATCATCACGTATGATGACTTCTCAAAAAAGTTCCCACGAGTTTTGTGCAAGCTAGTGGGCAGTTGAGCATTTGGATATATATGTCTCTGTTTCAATGTGTATGATCACATGATTGGGAAGATGTAACACCCTGGTTCCTAAAACTCGAGTACACTACTCATTTTCTAAAAACTCGAGTGTTAACCTTTAATGGTGGCTCAAATTTCACGTACATTTTTTTTTAATTCTTTATCGGAGTTAAAAATATAACAGAATAGAAACAAATCAACTACAAGAGGGAGTTTAAATATACGTAACCAAATATTTGAGTGATTGTCCGAAAACCTATACAAATCAATGTCTTAAGTTTTTAGGTTACGTGATGATATAAATTAAATACAAATGTGTAAGACCCGTATCTTAGTCTGTACCGTTCCGTAAACTTCCGCGGTCTTTCCATTCGAATTTCGGTAACCTTCGACCCTTAACAGGTAATTGCGCACGATCCTAAGACTCACGCCGTTAACCCGAGTCGACTCAACCCAAGACCTTTACCGTAGCGACCGCGTCATCGCCACGGTTTCGATGCCGTGACTCGCGCACCGAGGCGATACCCTAATCAGAAGATGTGGGCCAACGTTCGGTGCGAGGTAAACGCCGTGCGTTGCGAAACCCAAGAGAATCTGTATGAGTTGTCACATCAATCCATCAATCCATCAATCTCAACATGTCAAGTACATGTCAAGTACACATCACTTTTCACCATTTCCCAAGCAAGCCCCAAAAGTCAAAAAGTTCTTACACCACCCATACTTTTCTTACACAAAAGTCAAAAAGTATCTTACACCCATCACCACCACATTCATCACTCTATCACCCATCTATTTATCTCTCTCTTTACAACTCTCTCTCTCATTTTTAAACTCATTCTAAGCAACCAAAACTTCAAACGTATGAGCCTCTCCCTCTCTTCTAAAACTCCAAGTGTGGCTCACCTTTCCATCCCAAGATCTCTCATCCTAGTCATCCATTCCTCATCTCCTCCATTGGAATCAAAGCTAAGGAGCTAAGGAACCCATAGGAGCAAGAAGATCAAACGGTGGGTGCTTGATAAGAGTAGTTTTTCATATTTTTGAGATGGGTCAAGTGAAGCCAACCGATCAATGGTTTGGATCTCACTTAGGACCCTAAGATGCGGCCGATGGCCCACCTTGATCATCAAGATCATTGTTCACTCCCCAAGTGCAGGGTTGTGATGTAGTAATAACTCGGTAAGACCGAGGTCGAATCCCAAGGGACTGAAACTGTACGTAATCTAAAATTATCTAGAACTAGAACTAGTCTAAGATGAAATCTAATCTGATTGAATTTGAAGGAATATTGGTGAAATAATTATCTAAACTTGAGAGAAATCAGGAGAAGGGAACTAGGGATTCAGAGGATCCACTTGTAGAGATCAGGGAGATCTTATGCATATTTCATGAAAATTAACTGAACTGTCATTGATCTAGTTTTCAAGAGATGAAAGGTATATGAATTAGAATGGATTCCATCACCAAACCATGCCCAAAAGACTATGGCAAACAACAGAATTAAACTAATTACCACCCAATCACATGTATGAAAGTTAGGAAGTGTACCGTCATCCAATCATGCCCAGGAGACTATGGTGAACAACAGGGTTTCCTGACATCATAAACATTAAAAAGAACGGAAATATTCAAAGCCATTGCAGACCCATTGTAATTTCAGTCACAATAGACCATTAAAAACCTAAAACATTCCCATAATAATTAACTAAAATCAACGTCAATTCATGAATTAAAATTAAAATAAAATCAAATCTCCCATCTCACTACAAGCTTCACCTCTTAGCCCTAGCTAAGAGGTTTAGCCAAACATGGATGGCTAAATCTCTACAATTGAAATAAAATAAAAAGAAAATACTCTTTTTTTCTGCTTCACGTCCCTGCCCGAGCCTCTACGTCTCTCTTTTTCTTCCTTCCTAGACCTGAATGAATGCTCCCCACGTCCAAAACCTCCTTTTATATCTGCTGGAAGGCTGGAGTCAGTGACAGAGTTGTAGTAGGACACGGAGTGTAATTTTCGCAGTCAAGTTCGGTGCCTCGAAACACGCCACTTTTCTCGCTCAAATTCTAAAGAAATACCGTCCCTTAGTACTTTCTTGGGTCCTTTACATGACAGACGGTTCAGATCTGCCATATGATCAAAGATGGTGGGCCAAAACCGCCTGAAAAAGTCAGTTTTCGCGGATGTGCGAAACCTTTCGCACCATTTCGCTGTTGTGATCGGTGGGCCCCACAGAAGCATTTTCTGGAAAATTCACCCCCTCCATTGGATTCAGAACGAAATTTCAGTCAAGAATGGGTGGTTTTGAACGTCCATTGACGTAGCCCAGAGAAGAAATCACTAAAAGATCAATTTTGAACGTCCCAGGTAGCCCTTTTGTGGCCTCTATAACGCACACGTGTGTACGCATGGATGCAAAAGGTCAGCATGGTTTTGTAGTATTCACATCCGTCTACAAGATGGACGGTTTGGATTGAGCTTACAGGGCACGTGTGGGGCTCACTATCTTCCGCAAAACGGCCAGCGGCCGTGCATTACGCGGACGCGAAAACGAAGAATTCTTCCGCTGTGGCTCTTGTGGGGCCCATTTCGTTAGACACTTGAGAAATCCAATCCATCCACCGAATTCCTCTCGAAATTTCAGTAAGAAATGACTGGTTTCAGATTGATTTTGGCTTGGCCCACGGAATATTCTGTTTCACCGTCCATCTGACGTTTGACGGTGGCAATCGCATGATAACATGCATGGGGTGAGAAGATCAACATGGATAGGGGTGTGGCCACCCCCTAGACACAATGAATGGGTTGAATCATGCATTTGGGTGATGGGTGGGGCCCACAGTAAGAAACTGGCGGACTCTGATGCGTCCGCTGGTTTTTTTTTTTTTTTTCCTTGAGAAGAAGCTCGGGTCAGTGCACGCTGACCCGTTCTTGTATCTTGGTGCACGGCCGGTGCGTGTACACTATGTACACATACTATGTACATAGGGCCCATGGTGATGTCCTTTTAGAAATCTGATCCATCCACCCTTGTTATCATCTCATTTAAACCGTCCAGACCGATTTTAAAGCATATCCAAATAGCAGGTGGGCCCCAAAATTGAGAATTTATGGGCTGATTTGACCGTTGGGCCACTTCTAGAGAGATCTAATGGCTGAAATTTGACATGTACGGTTAATTTATGGTCTTTAGGCCATGTACGAAGTTTCGAGCCGAACGGATGGTGGGAACCTCGTGATCTTGCATTCTGGACGTCCTTCAGGCCACTTGAGTTTCAATTTCTTACTTTTCTCAGATTTCTGACCGTGTATATTTGTCAATCTTGGTCCCCTAGAGTGTGTCCCTTGCCTTTGGCGTCATCAGATCGTTAAATCTCAACCTTTAACGTCCTTTTTCCATCCATACTCATAAAATCACCTTGCAACACAAGAATGAGAAAACAAGCCATTAGATAGCATTATATTCGTAAATCCAGATAATATCTGGAGTCTAATATGTAATATTTGACCCTCAACACAACCTCCAACCAGCATTTTGCTAGTCCCGAGCAAAATATGTGAAAAATAAGTTGAGAATTATAGGAGAACTTTCTATGAAATCGAGTGAGATTTTGAACAAAATACGAGAAATTTAATATCCATAAATGTTAGAAATTGTTTTCTCCTGAGCTCAAGCGCACGGTAGACTTCATAATCAAGTGTAAAGTATTAATCCATCAATTAGAAAAATTTTAAACATTGAGAGCCATGGATGTATAGTCTAATCTCGGCTTATCATCATTAAGAGATCCAATCGTCAATTTCATGATATCATTGGTAACCAACAAGAAAATTCATGACAACCAAAACCTAATCCAAAACTTGCCTCATAGATTAACCTATTAACTTGTGATTTTTCTATTCAAAGTAATGCCAAGGAAGGAGAATCAAATCCTTATCTATAGGGAGCAAACCTATGGTGAAGATCGTGCACCTGACTCTTTTTCACATATCATTCATGGGGAATTAACTCTACACCTATAGGGAGCAAACCTATGGTGAAGATTAATTATCCAACCTTTTTAATTTTTATACCATGATGGCAAGATATTTCAGACTGGTTCCTTTTGTGCTTAGTGATTACCAAGTTAATCCTTCAATATGGAACTGAAATCTTAATGTGTAAGCAATACGTGTCCTGAAATCATGATTCAATCAATGTTTACAACTTCTAATCATGGATTAATAATTCACTTAACTATGAAATCTAACAGATACGGAATCCAAGAGTCATAAATCCACCATTATGTACCTTGAAAATCTAAATTAGGGATATCTGTCAAAATCACTTCGAATTTGTAAAAATTTTCAAAAAAATTTTTTAAAAAAAATTTCACAATTTTTGCTCAAGACCAAGAAAATACTGATTAGGAAACCTAATCTCCCACCCCCAACCTAAAATCTACATTGTCCTCAATGTAAAAGATATGAGCATGCAATGCACATGGGACAACGAAAGTAAATGAGAAGTGATGGGAAGATAGTACCTGAATAACGAATCAAGAGAGTTTCCAATAGATCACGGCATGGAAGCTTGTCAGCATGAGAGAGAAAGCAGAACGAAAATAACAAAAATAAAATCCTACCTATACCACTTTCGCAGGCGCTCTCGATTGCATTTAGCGTATGCAACAAGCCTTTAAACCCCTAGGTTACCCCTAGTGGACGAGTTGTAGTCTCGTGAGGGTTTGCAGTAATGTTACCCACAAACATTGAACTAACCTATGAAAGCGACTATCCTAAACCTATGAAAGCGATAAACCTACCCATACCTCCATCAGGCTAGGAGATCAGTCCTGGTAAACAGGAGCAATCAGAGGCATGGACATGTCCTCTGAATCAAATGTCTCAACAAATGGCTTTAATCGATGTCCATTTACTTTAAACTCCTTGCCATTGTCGGGATCTCTTATCTCGACGGCCCAATGAGGATAAGCAGTGACAACAATGTAAGGGCCGGTCCAACAAGATCGAAGCTTACCCGGAAAGAGATGTAGTCGAGAGTCATACAAGAGGACTTTCTGACCAGGCGTGAATGATTTTCGTAGAATATGTTGATCATGAAACGCCTTCATCCTGTCCTTGTAAATTCTCGAGTTCTCATATGCATCGTTCCGGATTTCTTCAAGTTCATTCAACTGAAGTTTGCGTAGCGAGCCAGCGTTGTCCAGATTGAAATTCAGATTTTTGATCGTCCAGTATGCTTTATGTTCTAATTCCACAGGCAAGTGACAGGCTTTCCCATAGACAAGTCTAAAGGGAGATGTTCCAATAGGAGTTTTGAAAGCAGTACGGTACGCCCATAAGGCATCGGTCAATCGGATTGACCAGTCATTACGATCAGGGTTAACCGTTTTCTCTAGGATATGTTTGATCTCTCTATTGGAATCTCAGCTTGTCCACTTGTTTGTAGATGGTATGGGGTGCTCACCTTATGCGAGATACCGTATTTCTTCATTAAACTCTCGAATGGTCTATTGCAGAAATGTGAGCCCCCGTCACTAATGATGGCTCGAGGTGTTCCGAACCGCGACAGGATATTTTCTTTCAAAAAATTAATGACCGTGCGATGGTCATTTTTGTGGCACGGAATTGCTTCGACCCATTTAGTGACATAGTCTATGGCGAGCAAAATATACAGATTTCCAAATGATTGGGGGAATAGTCCCATGAAATCAATGCCCCAACAATCAAATGCTTATATAATAAGGATGAGATTCAAGGGCATCATATTTCGACGGGACAATGCTCCTAATTTCTGACAACGCTCACAAGCCTTGCAAAACTCATGAGTGTCCCTGAACATAGTGGGCCAGTAGAAGCCACACTGTAAAATCTTGGCCGTGGTCTTTTTAGCAGAAAAGTGACCACCACAGGCCTGTGAGTGACAGAAGGAGATGACACTCTGATGCTCATCGTCTGGTACGCATCTCCTTAAGATTTGGTCTGGGCAATATTTAAACAAATATGGATCGTCCCAGAAAAAGTTACGCACCTTGGTAAAGAATTTCTTCTTATCTTGTGATGTCCAGTGTGTTGGTATGGCACCTGTAGCAAGATAATTAGCAATATCAGCGAACCAAGGTGAATGGGAGACTCTAAACAGTTGTTCATCAGGGAACATGTCATTGATATGGGTCGCCTCAAGGGAATCAGAGGTATTAAGGCGAGAAAGGTGATCGGCCACTACGTTCTCTACTCCCTTTTTGTCTTTAATTTTCAAATCAAATTCTTGGAGTAGAAGAATCCATCGTATCAGGCGGGGCTTAGAATCATTCTTAGAAAGAAGATACTTAAGTGCCGCGTGATCTGTGTAGATGATGATCTTGGATCCGATCAGGTAGGACCTAAATTTGTCCAAAGCGAACACTACGGCCAAGAGTTCCTTTTCCGTAGTCGAGTAGTTCACTTGGGCAGGATTTAGAGTCCTACTTGCGTAGTTAATAACGTAAGGTCGCTTATCTTTTCTCTGGCCTAGAACCCCTCCAAGAGCATAATTAGAGGCGTCGCACATAAGTTCAAAAGGAAGACTCCAGTCGGGTGGCTGCATGATAGGTGCAGTGGTTAACATGCCCTTAAGCTTAGTGAAAGCTTCTTGGCACTGCTTAGTCCACTCGTATGGTGTGTCCTTTTGAAGAAGATTATATAAAGGACGAGAGAGGAGACTAAAGTCCTTTATGAATCGTCTGTAAAAGCCTGCGTGTCCTAAGAAGGATCGCACGTCCCTGATATTCTTGGGTGGAGGTAGGTTAGAGATAAGATCAATTTTTGCCTTATCTACCTCGATTCCTTTGAACGAGATGATATGCCCAAGGACAATTTCCTTTTGAACCATAAAATGACACTTCTCCCAGTTAAGTACCAAATTTTTTTCTTCACATCTTTTCAGCACACATTTAAGACTTGCTAAGCACTCGCTGAAAGATGAACCGAAAACAGAGAAATCGTCCATGAAGACCTCTAGATATTTTCCCACCATGTCAGAAA
This sequence comes from Magnolia kwangsiensis, assembly GCA_037074715.1. Classification (NCBI taxonomy): domain Eukaryota; kingdom Viridiplantae; phylum Streptophyta; class Magnoliopsida; order Magnoliales; family Magnoliaceae; genus Magnolia; species Magnolia kwangsiensis. The sequence goes on along the minus strand of CM073572.1, from coordinate 183,542,905 downwards.
AGATACTCGTCATGCATCGCTGAAAGGTGGCAGGGGCATTACATAGCTCGAATGGCATCCTTCTATAAGCAAAGGTGCCATAGGGACATGTAAATGTGGTCTTTTCCTGATCCTCAGGGGTGATTTCAATCTGATTATAACCTGAATACCCGTTAAGAAAACAATAATAGGAATGACCAGCTAGCCTTTCCAGGATTTGATCAATGAAGGGCAAAGGAAAGTGGTCTTTCCTTGTGACGGTATTCAGCTTTCTGTAGTCAATGCACATTCTCCAACCAGTGATAACTCTGGTCGGCACGAGTTCATTATTGGCATTGGCTACGATGGTGATCCCGAACTTCTTAGGAACCACACCTGAGTTGGACTCACCCATTGACTATCGGATATGGGGTAAATGATCCCCACTTCCAATAGTTTGAGAACCTCGGCCTTAACCACTTCCTTCATGTTTGGATTTAGTATACGTTGTGATTGCCGAACAGCCTTTGCATTGTCCTCAAGATATATACGGTGAGTACAAATCGATGGGTTAATTCTCTTGAGGTCCGCTATCGTCCATCCAAGAGCTCCCTTATGCTCAATGAGAGTAGATATGAGCATACTCTCCTGTTCTTTCTCCAGGTGGGCAGAGATCACCACCGGGTATGTCTCATCTTGACCTAAATAGACATATTTTAAATCAGAGGGCAAAGGTTTTAGGTCAAGCTTCGGTGGCTTGAGGTTAGACGGTAGAGGCACTACATCAGTTTGGGGCAATTCTTCAATGTGTGGCCTCCACCAGTTAACTTCAAGTACCGGTGCAGTATCAAGCATGACACACGTCTCCCTAATTATATCATCATCAAGATCATGGGAGTGGGTCAGGCACGTCTCTAGAGGATCAGAGGATAAGGTGAGAGGTGTTCTATCTTCCACAAAAGAATCAATCATGTTAACATCGTGGAAATCGTCATCATCCTCTGAGTTGCTGCAGTTATTGAAAAAGATATTCGATTCCAATGTCAAATTTCCAAAAGACATAGTCATGACACCATTCCTGCAATTGATAATTGCATTTGAAGTGGACAGGAATGGGCGACCAAGAATGACGGGAATCTGAGTGCTCGTGTCATTAATGGGTTCGGTGTCTAAGATGATAAAATCAACAGGGCAGTAAAATTTATCCACCTGGACCAACACATCCTCGATGATCCCTCTTGGTATACGAACAGAACGATCAGCAAGTTGTAGAGTGGTTCGAGTGGGTCTTAATTCACCCAAACCTAACTGTTGGTATACCGAGTAGGGAATCAGATTGACGCTTGCTCCTAAGTCAATAAGTGCGTGGTCAATTCGATAGTTCCCGATTACGCATGATATGGTTGGGCAACCGGGATCTTTGAATTTTTGCGGCACATCTTGTTTCAGGATAGCACTCACTTTCTCAATCAAGGAGATCTTCTTTTGAACACTTTTCCGTCGTTTGGTAGTGCATAAATCCTTTAGAAATTTAGCATATGAAGGAATCTGTTTTACAACATCAAGCAGAGGAATGTTGACTTTCACTTGTTTCAACACCTCTAGGATATCCTGAGAGTTAGAGAGACGTTTTGGTTCAACCAACCGTTGGGGAAACGGAGCAACTGGCTTCTCTAGAGGTTCCGGTTCAAATTTTTATGGGGCGTCACCAGATCCATCATTGTTGTCCTCTTCTGGTTCTTGAGGCTTTTCGGGCCTAACCGGAAGGGTTTTATCAATAACCTCCCCACTCTTAAGAGTGGTGATGGATTTAACGTGCCCCATTTGATTTGAAGAGCTGGGATCACTAACTCCATAATGCGGTTTAGGATTGGGAAGAGGTTGAGCTGGGAAGCTCCCCTTGTTTCCAATCGTATTTTTAGCCTTAAGTTCATGTATTACTTTCGTAAGGTCTTAAAAGGCTTGCATCATACCCTGATTGAAAAGCTCTTGCTTTTGAAAATGTTTTAGAACCAAATCCTCTTAAGGTTTCTCTTGAGTTGGATTTTGGTTTAGGAAACCTTGAGGTGTAGCCGTTGGTCCATTCCTCCAACTGAAATTTGGATGATTTTTCCAACCAAGATTGTATGTATTAGAAGGTGGTCCATTGAAAGGTCTTTGATAGTTATTTACGGCATTAGATTGTTCATTCAATACTTCTCGAAAGGCAGGTATTGAAGGATAATTTTCAGTAGTATGAATGTTGCAATCACAGATACCGCAAACACTTTCATTAACCTTTTCCTTCCTTCCTTCCATGGCCTCAAATTTTCGGGTGAGATTGGCTACCTTAGCGTTAAGATCATTATCCTCTTTCAGGAGACATATTCCTCCTTTTTTCCTTGAATGAGTCGGCCTAGACGTAGTATTCGTCCTTGGGTAATAGTCCCATGATTGTGTTTTTTCAGCGAGACTATCGAGGTAATCCCATACATCGTCGATATTTTTATTGATGAATTCTCCGTTACACATTATCTTGACCATTTGGCGCATGGAAGATGTTAGCCCATCATAGAAAAAATTTGTAATGCGCCATATTTCAAAGCCATGTTGTGGGCATGCATTAACCAGATCCTTGAACCTTTCCCAACATTGGAAGAATGTTTCATCTTCCTTTTGGGCAAAGTTCATGATTGCTCTCCTGAGGGTAATTGTCTTATGATGTGGGAAAAATTTCTTTATAAATTCCCTCTGCAAATCATTCCATGTGCCAATGGATCTAGGACGCAGTGAATGTAACCACGTCTTGGCTTTTTCTTTCAAGGGAAATGGAAAGAGTTTCAGCCTAATAGTATCCTCAGATACATTAGGAAAGTATAAGGTGCCTATGATTTCATCGAACTCTTTTAGATGCAAATATGGTTCTTCAGACTCAAGCCCATGGAACTTAGGAAGGAGTTGGATAACCCCTGGCTTGATGTCCATATGTCCTGTATTCTCAGGAAAAATCATGCATGGGGGCGTACTCACCCCCGCCGGTTGTAAATAATCTCATAAAGTACGAGGCGGGGGTACCTAATGCACCTCATTCTCATCATGTACTTCCTCAACCCTTGGTTGGGGTAGTGCTTAAGGTTAATTTTCAGCCATAACGTCTTCTAACTCAGGAGAATTCAAGTGGTGTCTAGTCCTGCGATGGACAGTCAACCCCTCAACTAATCCTCCTTCAGTTACGAGACGTCGAGTGTTGTCGCGTGCCCAATGGGGCATAAAACACACTCAACCCTAAAATTCTAACTTAAACCTAAAAAAGAAAATAAAAATCTAGGAAAAGGGAGGGTTGGAGAGAAGTTACCAAATCGGAGTTCCTAAGTTAGAAAACCTGCAAAACAAACCAAAATAAATTAGTTTATAAGAGTAGAAAGTCCTAATTAAAAATAAACTAATTTCTAGAGAAAATAAGAAATTTCAAAGAGAGAAGAATTAGGAAGAGCTTACTAAATTAGAAGTTTCCTACAAAACAGAAAAATTGGGTTAGTTCCTAAACAAAAACTTATAGAAAAATTCTAAAACAAGAAACAGGGTTAGGATTCCTAAAAAGAATTAGAATTAGAATCTCACTAAAAAGAAGAAATAAATCTTAATCTAAATCTAGAATAGAAAGGAAGAATTTAAGAAAAATTTTACTAATTTAGAAACTATCTTAGAAGCCTATAAAATAAGAAAGACAAGTTAATTTCTAAAAATTAAGAAAATCTAAACCTAATCTTAAACTAATCTTAAAACTAATTAATTTCAGAAAAACGTAACCGACAGTCCCCGGCAACGGCGCCAAAAACTTGTTCACTCCCCAAGTACAGGGTTGTGATGTAGTAATAACTCGGTAAGACCGAGGTCGAATCCTAAGGGACTGAAACTGTACGTAATCTAAAATTATCTAGAACTAGAACTAGGCTAAGATGAAATCTAATCTGATTGAATTTGAAGCAATACTGGTGAAATAATTATCTAAACTTGAGAGAAATCAGGAGAAGGGAACTAGGGATTCAGAGGATCCACTTGTAGAGATCAGGGAGATCTTATGCATGTTTCATGAAAATTAACTGAACTGTCATTGATCTAGTTTTCAAGAGATGAAAGGTATATGAATTAGAATGGATTCCATCACCAAACCATGCCCAAAAGACTATGGCAAACAACAGAATTAAACTAATTACCACCCAATCACATGTATGAAAGTTAGGAAGTGTACCGTCATCCAACCATGCCCAGGAGACTATGGTGAACAACAGGGCTTCCTGACATCATAAACATTAAAAAGAACGAAAATATTCAAAGCCATTGCAGACCCATTGTAATTTCAGTCACAATAGACCATTAAAAACCTAAAACATTCCCATAATAATTAACTAAAATCAACGTCAATTCATGAATTAAAATTAAAATAAAATCAAATCTCCCATCTCACTACAAGCTTCACCTCTTAGCCCTAGCTAAGAGGTTTAGCCAGACATGTATGGCTAAATCTCTACAATTGAAATAAAATAAAAAGAAAATACTCTTTTTTTCTGCTTCACGTCCCTGCCCGAGCCTCCACGTCTCTCTTTTTCTTCCTTTGTAGACCTGAATGAATGCTCCCCACGTCCAAAACCTCCTTTTATAGCTGCTGGAAGGCTGGAGTCAGTGACAGAGTTGTAGTAGGACACAGAGTGTAATTTTCGCAGTCAAGTTCGGTGCCTCGAAACACGCCACTTTTCTCGCTCAAATTCTAAAGAAATACCGTCCCTTAGTACTTTCTTGGGTCCTTTACATGACAGACGGTTCAGATCTGCCATATGATCAAAGATGGTGGGCCAAAACCGCCTGAAAAAGTCAGTTTTCGCGGATGTGCGAAACCTTTCGCACCATTTCGCTGTTGTGATCGGTGGGCCCCACAGAAGCATTTTCTGGAAAATCCACCCCCTCCATTGGATTCAGAACGAAATTTCAGTCAAGAATGGGTGGTTTTGAACGTCCATTGACATAGCCCAGAGAAGAAATCACTAAAAGATCAATTTTGAACGTCCCAGGTAGCCCTTTTGTGGCCTCTATAACGCACACGTGTGTACGCATGAATGCAAAAGGTCAGCATGGTTTTGTAGTATTCACATTCGTCTACAAGATGGACGGTTTGGATTGAGCTTACAGGGCACGTGTGGGGCCCACTATCTTCCGCAAAACGGCCAGCGGCCATGCATTACGCGGACGCGAAAACGGAGAATTCTTCCGTTGTGGCTCTTGTGGGGCCCATTTCGTTAGACACTTGAGAAATCCAATCCATCCACCGAATTCCTCTCGAAATTTCAGTAAGAAATGACTGATTTCAGATTGATTTTGGCTTGGCCCACGGAATATTCTGTTTCGCCGTCCATCTGATGTTTGACAGTGGCAATCGCATGATAGCATGCATGGGGTGAGAAGGTCAACATGGATAGGGGCATGACCACCCCCTAGACACAATGAATGGGTTGGATCATGCATTTGGGCGATGGGTGGGGCCCACAGTAAGAAATTGGCGGACGCTGGTGCGTCCGCTGGTTTTTTTTTTTTTCCTTGAGAAGAAGCTCGGGTCAGCGCACGCTGACCCGTTCTTGTATCTTGGTGCACGGCCAGTGCGTGTACACTATGTACACGCACTATGTACATAGGGCCCATGGTGATGTCCTTTTAGAAATCTGATCTATCCACCCTTATTATCATCTCATTTAAACCGTCCAGACCGATTTTAAAGCATATCCGAATAGCAGGTGGGCCCCAAAATTGAGAATTTATGGGCTGATTTGACCGTTGGGCCACTTCTAGAGAGATCTAACGGCTGCAATTTGACGTGTACGGTTAATTTATGGTCTTTAGGCCATGTACGAAGTTTCGAGCCGAACGGATGGTGGAAACCTCGTGATCTTGCATTCTGGACGTCCTTCAGGCCACTTGAGCTTCAATTTCTTACTTTTCTCAGATTTCTGACCATGTATATTTGTCTATCTTGGTCCCCTGGAGTGTGTCCCTTGCCTTTGGCGTCATCAGATCGTTAAATCTCAACTTTTAACGTCATTTTTCCATCCATGCTCATAAAATCACCTTGCAACACAAGAATGAGAAAACAAGCCATTAGATAGCATTATATTCGTAAATCCAAATAATATCTGGGGTCTAATATGCAATATTTGACCCTCAACAATCATTCCATGATGGGGCCATTCTCCATGGACCCCATCATGATATTTATTTTCTTATATACCTAGGGTCATCTAGACCGTCTATTTTCGTGGAGAAGGGATCTCCACCGTTGGATTTTGATTTAATGGGCCCATGTGTAATGGGACCCACCTGATGTATGTTTGGTTGCAAGGGAGGGCCCATAGTGTCAAGGTCCCTCCATCACGCGTGTCTCACCATCTATCTCCCTCTCTCTCTCATTTTCTTTTATGAAATCATAATATGCTTGTGTGGTCCACTTGAATGGATCCCACCATGAGGCATGTATTTTATCCAAACCACCTTCAAATGGGGCCCACTTTGTGTGTTGTATCGACACCACCCTCCATGAGGTGGCCCACATAAGCAAGGCCCACCTCTAATACATTTACGTGCAACGTCCAGCGCCTGGACGCTGGACGTGGTTTTGGAAAACACATATATTGGCTTGTTTCCAAGCTCATGGGTGGCCCATTCATGTAGGCCCCACCTTCATGTATGTTGCTAATCCAAGCCGTTTATTCCCTTCCACAACTCATTTTAGGCGTTGAGCCAAAAAATGAAGCTAATCCGTTCATTGGGCGGGTCATACCTCTCAAAACAGTGACTCTCACCGTTTAAATTTATTTTAATTTTGCTACAGGCTTAAATGTGTTCAATATTAGACTCATTGGGCTTGTCTTGAGCCAGGGAAGCTAGTGGACGGGGTGAATTTATATGATGCGGGCCGCACATCTAAAAAATTGCAAGAATAGAGATTATATATATATATATATATATATATATATATATATATATATATATATATATATATATATATATATATATATATATATATATATATGTACCTTTTGTATCCGCATCATCCATGAGGTGGACCACCCCCTGAGGTGGGTCCCCTCCAAATTTCAGCCCCATCCATGGCTTGGGTGGCCCACGCTACAGAAAACAGTGAGATTGAACCTCTACCATTGGAACTCCTTTCCCGGGCCATAAAAGTTTTAGATCAAGTTAAAATTTGTTTTTCCTCTTCATCCAGGTCCGTACGACCTTATCAATGGAGTGGATGACATATAAACATAGTGGTGGGCCCCACGTGGGACCCACAGTGATGCTTGTGTTTTATTCCCACCGTCAGCGTGACGGTAGAGCCCACAGTGTTACATGTGTTTATCCACACCGTCCACACTGGGCGGTGGGAGCCACCCCACGTGTGGGACGGTGTGTGCGCACGCGTGTGTGTGCAGAGTGTGCGTGTGCAACGTGTGTGTGTGTGTGTGTGTGTGTATATATATATGTATATATATATATATATTATATTATATATAATATTGTATATACTATATATATATATATATATTAGATGTAGTTTATATATTATAATTTATATATAATATACATGATGGTGGGCCTTCATGTGGACCCCCACCCCCCACCGTGATACATGTGTTGAATCCAAACTGTTTATCCATTTTAAAAGCTCATAACTTGAGGCTAAGATAAGCCAGATCCATAGTCCAAGTGGACCCCACCTTGGCCAGTTTTGAGGCCCATCTTAATGTAGTTGTAATAGTTCATTGGGGCCCACTTTGATGTGGATGTAAGGCCCATGGAATTAGGTCATTTGATGTATTCTAAGGCCCATGGGATTAGGCCCATTTGATGCTTTAGGGGCCCATGGGTTAAGACCCATTGAGATGTACTAGGGCCTATGGGTTGAGGCCCATTTGATGTACATATGGGGCCCAATTGGTGTGGCCCATTTGTTATATATAAGACCTATAAGATTAGGCCCATTTGATGCAATCTAAGGCCCACTGGTTATGACCCATTGCAATGCACATAAGGCCCATTGGTGCAGCCCATTTATGTGGCCCATTTGATGAATAAAAGGCCCATATGATATGACCCATTTGATGTATTTAAGGCCCAATGAGATGTACTTAAGGTCCATTGCAATGTGTGATCCCAACACGGATTATGTAACGCCATTTACGACGATCGTGCCTTGGGAGCAATGTTGGTTTGAAGTCCACATTACGAGTGTAATATTGGTTGGATGTCTACATTATGACTCTCCTCAGGGCCCATTGTCAGGCCCGTACTCATTGTGTATAGGCCATCTAGGCCCACCTGCCTTGTAAGGATAGTGCATTACTTTATAACATGACTCATGATCATACGCATCATATGTATGTTTGGTATGAGAAATGATTGATCATATCATATACCTTCGGACAGATTGTTTATGGGACCCCGATCAGGCGGTGTTGCCCTACATGAGCGCACGATACGTGCAGAATTTACTGCATGATTGGATAGTGTGATTCATGCATTTCGCATTGTGTGATATGGTTATTATACGCCCTAGCGACATCGGGGCCGTAGCCTTCACAGACGCATCGTGGTTGGCAGGATTAGATACCAAAAATTTTATTCTACATGGGGTGATATAGATATCACTGAGTGAAAGTCTCTAAACTCTTATGGTACCAAGAGGTTGCTCCAATGTCTAGACCGAGTGGGTACAAGAGCGTCGAGTGCTGATTACCATACGGTTGCGCTTTCCAATGTGTCGTGGTCAGTTGGAAGGGAGTGCGGCCTTACCCCTCCGAGTGTAGGGGGCAATGCTAGGCTGAGTCTGACCAGCTCGAGGAATGGATCCGCTATTGACGAGTTGAGCTCGATATTGGCAGACGGATAGTGAGGTCTTTTCCACTTACCTTATTGCGCGCGATGAGGCGGCGATCTGGTTTAGAATGTACTAGACCCCGGTGATATCCCATATTTGAGCTGTATTGATATGTGGACTTAGATGAGGATTGTATGCTAGACTTGCATCTTGCATCGCATAGCCCTGATATGGCCGACATCATTCATGCTTTGCATCGCATAGCCTTGGTAAGGCTAACGATATTTATGGATCCATCAGTATATTCCGCATTACTCTGATATTGCATGATCATATTACTACCTTGCGCACACACTTTCACCACCCTCTAAGCTTTTTATAGGCTTATGCACGACCGTTGCGTGCAGGTGACGTTGGATCGCAGCAGCGCTGAGGCTTGAGCACGTTACAGATTATTTTGAAGCTTTTGGTCTATTATCATTGTATTTCCCATTATGCTCATTGTGCTTATAAAGTTTTTTATCATAGTAGAAATGCAATGGAGTTTTTAGTTATTGTTTGTGGGTTATGCCTTTGGTTATGCTTATTACGAATCATACTGACGTTGAAAATTCTCCTCGTAGCATCCCAGGATCGGAACCTAGTAAATAGGCGCAGTCGAGAATGGGGTTCTACGGAGGCTGTCGGTGCCAGATTCGGAGATCAAGAATTTTGTGAGCCCGATTTTCGAGTTTGGGGCATGACAAAATGAAATCAGAAATAGAGAGTCGCAAAATTATCTGACTCCTATTCCACATGAAAATCAGCATGTGCATCATTTGCGTTTTCCAGACACTGAATACGGTTTGATAGCATCAATGACTATCCAAGTGAGGTATAACCTCTAAGATTTAATAAACATCACCTGTAACGCCCTGAAAATCAGAGGTCAAGCAGGAGCCCAACTCCTGAGTTTCAAAACATTATTTATGCAACATATATGATGATTGCATGTTGTCTGCAATAGTACATTAAACATGAGTGAGAGTACACAAAAATAGCATATTATACTCCAGAGGCAGTTAAATAGCGCAAGCAGAAGACTGAGAGATGTATATGAGCATATATAGAACGTATGGTCCATAGTCGGTCTCCAGAGTATGAATACATTACCACGTCGTATTAGTCTACAGATGATATGCCCTGTATCCCCCGTCGATCAGGACAGTCTAAGTGAATCCGCCTGAGAACTGTATATACGAGAATTTCTCCTCGTCGTCAAAGAAGTCAGGCTCTGGCTCACACGTCACGTCACCATCTTCAGCTAAGACAGAGTCTGGTTGGTGTGTAAAACACCGTCACGTAACGTGGGAGTGAGTGATTAACTCAGTGGAACAATAAAGCAAAGGTTAACATGTTATCAATTCAGTCAAGAAGTAATGATAAAGCAGTACAACAATCATATCCTAAATACTCTTGTTGATGCAAGAATGTTATGCGATAATGATGCATGCCCTCGCCTACACTCCCTCAGTGTCTTCATCTCACGGCGCGCATGACATCCTCCCGAAAGTACTCTTCCTCGTCAAAGCACATGCAGTACGGTGCATGCACATGATTAACCAGGTTCTTACTTAGATTTTTTCATACAGCAGGATTGGGAAGCTAAGGTACCTCCCTTATATCAATTCTCAAACAATGATCCATTTTAGGGTCGTCAGTTCTAGTAAATCTCATACGATGTTGTGATTCTAGGTCACTATAAAGGCCTCGTCACCTGATCAATGTATACCTAGTTTATACTCTAGTTGCTACGGAAAGACTCGTCGCCTCAACGCAGTCTCAGAGTATGCTTTAGGTCACTACAAAGGGCTCGTCACCTGATTAGTGTAGGCCGACAGCTCGAATAAAGTGTCTCATACCACCGTATTCAGCTCACAAGTCTATGTTGCTCAGTGGTCACTACGGGGAGGCTCGTCACCCCAGCGTAGGCCGACAGCTCGACCACGGTGTCCCATATCACCATGTTCGGCTCATGAGTCTTAGCGGATCGAGGTACCAAGGTTAAACGAGTTTTCAATATGTAGCGACACGGTCAACTTCGCTCCAGGCTCAAGTTGTGCATTTTTTGGTACTATTAGTACTTAATTTCTATGGTGGTTGTCAGGTTCAGTAAGACGGTCATAACCGTATAGTTTCGTAGTAATCGGATTTTTGACGTGCGGTTCAGGTCCGATACGAAGTTTCAAGATGCTCCCGAGAGCAACTGGATTTAGAGATTGATCTTAGGTTTCTAGGTAACGTAGAATTAGTGGTTCTACTCGTCTTGGGTTTTACAGATCATATTTAAAGTGGTTCAAGCTAAATCCATCGATCGTTTAGTTCAGTACTTAACCAAATTCCGCCCTAATTATGATAGAATAAGGTCCTAGGGCCATTCTATGCTCTTTTTTGACACTTCTAGTTAGTATATTATTTTAATTATTTTTTTACTAGTTCATCATCAAGTTTTCTTCATCTCCACTAAATTTTATGTTGTAAAAAAATTATAAAAATTTCAGAAGCAGCAGCTGTCCAACAAATGATATTCGGATAGTTGTCACAACAACCTGTCTTATTTTTACTATATTTTATTATATTTTTTTTACTTATTTTTATATGAAACTAGACTCATTTAGCTTCAATTTAGCTTTTAAATCACTTAAATCAGAGTTATAACGAGGAAGATATGACTTTTTGAAGTTGGACCCAGCCTGCTGCGACCCGTCAGGCCTGCCAGGCGGCGAGGCATCGCGGAATCGGCGAGGTCCTCGCTGACCGCTGGACCTTAGGGTAATGCCATCTCCCCCCCTCACCCGAGGGTGCCGGGAATGTATGGGACCCACCTCGGGTCCTCCCAATTTGCGTCGTTTGGACCCCCAAGTTCGTTTGACGTGGTTTCACCAATCCGATATTTGAAACGGGTGTATTTTGCAAAATGGAATGATTCGTTCAATATGCAATATATAATTTTGGAGTAGGAGAAGCTAATATATCCAAATAACTTATTTATATCATGAGATTAAAAAATTTTAATGGTCAAAAACCCAATTTAGTTATATATTCAATATTTAGAGTAAATTTTAATTTCGTTATTATTCTTCATCATTTAAACTTTAGGATTAGTGTCTAATATGAAATTACTTGGAAAAAAAATTTAAAAAAGAAGGTGGTAAAAGGTGAGATTTTGAAGAAAATGAATTAAAAGGAGATTTAAGGCTTTAAGATTGAGTTCTGAGAAGTCAATTAAGGTGTTATGATCGACTCATTGTCTAAGGACGTCTAAATCTAGGTTGGTAAAAATCCGGGGTGTTACATCACGGTAGTTAAACATAGTTGTCAAGAACAGTATAATAAATATTTCACAATGATTATCATAGTAATTAGATACGCATTCATTAAATAAAATTTTTAAAGATAATATTGTTTAAATGCATAGATGCATGCACGTGCTCACAGACCTAGAGATGCACGTCCAGCGGTAAAAAGTCGCCCAATGAGAACTAGCAACCAGGAAAAGTACTTAAAGATACCCCAAGGAGGGCTAACCACCCGAAAAAGACTATACAATAAGGACACATAAGGTGAATAAGTCTATCGAAGAAGTACACAATGGGTATGCCCTATAGAGGACTAAACACCCAGAAAAGTCCATGTGAAAAGGACAACCCATAATAGTCGAATGCACATGACGATAACTTAGGATCATTTAATAAAGTATTCTACAATATATCCCATTGTGACCCAATAAACCCCCGCGTCTTATATCAACAATTTGGTAAAGTCCGCATGCCATGAAATGTATAATTAACATACTCATTATTATTATTGAAATAACAATCAGTCAATTTATGAAAGTTTAAAGGTTTTTTTTTAACTTTTTTTTTTTACACACACCTACACACTCACGCTAGTGGAATTTCACCACCTATGGATACTCGAACCCCTTGACCAGGTGTTGAAACTCCTAAGAGTCTACCACCCGAGCAAGAGTAAGGATCTCAACACAGGCTAACAACTCGGCATAATATTTTACGTCAACATCCTCAACTCATGGGAATCTAACAAATATAATGTTTTAAAGGTGACCTCGTCAACTAGTGGTCAATCGTTATTTAATAAGCAGAACTTACTATTGCAAGATTATACGAATAAAATCCATAATAACCACAAAGGCTGATTATTTCGTAAAAGCCGCAACGCACAAACATGCAATTCAAGCATACGTTAGGAAAGAGTTTTTCTTAAAAGCCACATAAGCACATGGTTCCACAAGATGGTAAGTCCACGCCGAAATTTTCATTTAATCTATTAAACAAAATGGCCAATAATTTAAGGGCCTCCAAAAGCATCACCAAGTAATTGCAGGTGGTAAAACAAGCCATGTACAATGTCAATAGCAGTTACACATATGAAGTAATCTTTCAAAACTAGATTGAGGGTATTTGGAATTAAGAACACATTCAGATGCTTGAACTTAAATCCAACCATCAATCATTTATAAAGAATCACATAAATAAGACCAACATTTATTATCATCTTCAATAGATATTAAAATATGAAATTGATAAAACAAATCAACTAAGATAACTATCACGATGTAATAAAGCTTAAAGGATGATCCTCACCTTTCAGGAGTCGAATTGGTTTCCTATGTTGTTGGAATTGTTTACACATGTTCATGAATCCAATTTCAACTACACTTTGAATCGTTTGACTAGTTAGATCACAACACCAATCCTTAATTATGTGAGTTGTAATGCGACTCAACATTGAATCAAACCCAATTGAACCCTCCAACTTAACCCTGACTCACCTCTACTTAGATTCGACTCAAGCTCGGGTAAATAGACATAAAGTAGTGTTATGAAAATTTGATATTTACACAAGTGATCAATAATCTAGATAAATTTAACTAAATACTGATAAAATGTCTATAGAGAGTCGACTCACCTAGTTGTGCAACTTGAATCGATTTGACTCAGTTCCTCACCGAGTCAAAGCAAAACTCAAATCGGCAAAATCTGATAAAAGTTAAAGCTTCAAATATCCCATTCAAATAGCCGTAGCTGAACAACCAGCTGGACCATGTGCCTGACTTAACATCTAGATGAGTTAACACGTTACAACTCGCTAGTCAGCGAGTCAAACTCCGCCAACTGACTCGAGAGCAACTCTCCTCTTTGATCTTCTTCTTCTTCTTTAGCTTCTCTTTTCTTTCTATTGCTCTCTCTTTCCACCTGTTGGAACTCTAGCCGAGCATAGACCCAATCCCAACACGACTCATATTGTACGGATGACCTTGGCTCAGCAGCGAGTCAGCCATGGCTAACTGACTCATCCCAAACTCAATCGGGAGTGTAGCACCACCCTCCACCTGATGATCCACATTGTTTAGATGGTTTGTATGAGTCCACATATCGTTGTGGGACCCATCAAACGCTATTACATCATTGCTTATCAATGAGGTCCTGATTTTTTTGTCGCGAGTGGATTTCTCACAATAGGATGAGTTTCTCGTGAGATCTATTCATTCCACAAGATAAGGCATTGCTCGCCCTAAAAACAAACGCTCCTGATGCATTCAGAGCGCCTTATAGAAGTGTCCCGACGGTTGGAACCAGTTCTTCCCTTTTATGAAAAAGATGCTTTCTGCCATTTTTTATAGTTAAGGAAAAGAACCCTAAAAGGAAACAAATGAAAATCTAAGATTTTCGGTTGAGATGATGTAAAGAATGATTGCCAGCGTGGCAGTAACGAAGAATTTCTGTTTTTAAAAACATGTCGTACGCAACTTGATTGTGCATGTCTTTATATATAGAAGCACATCTAGAACACATGCGGACAGTCAAACTTGATTGGATTTTCGTCCTCTGTGAGATGGACGGTTTAGATACCATATGGGACCCACTTGATTGATCAGACACACCATGTCCGTTTAAACAAAGCTTTGGTGGGAATAAGGGAGAAAAGAGAAGAAAATCTCTCCTTTTTTTTTGAATCCAATCAACACAATTGAACGTGTTAACTGGTTTGGTGCACAACAGGTGTACATGCGCTACACACACCCACTATCCAAAAGTGGGGTCCATTGGAATGCTTAGTGACATTTACTCCATCAATTTTTTTCTACTTGTTTGGATAAGCTATTTGTCCAGCGCTGTGAGAGATTCAGCGGTCTAATGATGATTTTTTTTATTTTTTTTTTATATAACCCAGCAGTCAAATCTATTCCAAATCTGATCCACATGGAAACATAGAGTTTCTCGACTTGTTTGAAGCTAGTTAGTGGTAAGTTTAATTATTAGATGATTTAATTAAGATGGTCGATGTTGGACCCCTACATTGAGTGTTGTTAGCCTAACAATAAGTGAAACTAATGATTAAAGCTACCAAAATTTATGAAGAATGTTTAATTACATTCGTTCAAGGGTCCTTATGGTGCGAAAATTTGGTTTTAAGTAGTGATGGTATGCGATCAAACCATTGGACTGCTTCACGATTTGATTATCAATAGTGGAGTTTTCTAGTTTAATCTGGGTTGAGTTTTGCAGTTGATTTAGAATCAAATGGTTTACTTACATAAATGACGATCAAGTGTGATTTATAACTCTCAAGTGCTGTGACCTAATGATTGGCATGTTAGATGATCTAGGGTTCAACATTAATGGTAGTGAACAACATAGTTTAGGTGCAAACCTTCACATAATTATGCTTATTTATATTATCATAGTAATACCCGAGTACTGAAAAGTATGAGGTATTATAGAAGAGTATATGGATCAATGCTCATTTTTTAAACAATTTTCATTATGTGCATAAGTTAATTATAAATAGGTATGATTTTTTAGCCACCAGTTTAATTTTTTGTTTCAAATCTAATAGCTGGAATGATTTCATATATAAGGCCTAATATGAGATTACCTATCTAATGGTGGGATTGGACCTTTTATAAATATCACGGTGGCCCCCCTTAAAATTAGGAGCGATGTCCCATAAAATTTCCTTTCTTTTAATAATTTCTTTGTACAGTCAATTTAAACTCACAATTAAAAAATTAGACAACCCTATAATTCAAATAGGCCACACCAAAGAGAACAGTTATGAGAGAGACAATCACTCTTTATTTTTATAGGCCCACCATGGTGATCATTTGAAATCTACTCCACCATTAGATGTCATGTCAAAATTCAGGTTGTAAGGCTCGCCTAAGCAGCTTATTCATTTGCTTGCATGCCCACCCAGTTAACATTAGATAAATGTAATATATTAATGTGTTATAATGATAGTTAATGAGTTCAATTTTTTAATACTTTTTTGAAAAAGGTATTAAAAATATAAATTCTATTTTAATTATTTAAGCCTCTTTTCTTAGCGATAATGACCAAAAACACCTTTATTCTTGCTTTTGGTCAAACTCGCCTTTAATTTATTTCAAGCCTAACCCTTGTGTTTATTAGATAACCATCATTTATCCCTTACATGTATAAGTAAAATAAAATAAAAAAGAACTAATTTCATTGCCAAAAATATTTTACCATGATAATAAATGACTTTCAAATATTTATAGTTTAATACTAAAATAGCGAATTCGAAATTCGCAAGATTCAAATCTAATGTAAATCTCTGAATTTATAAATTGGTTGAAGCTCATAAATTTACTAAAAGTGTCATTGACATCAAGACTATAACAGTTAGACTTGAATCATGTTCAATGGATCACAAAGCAATGGTTAATGTCAAAGTCAGATGATCAAAAACGTTGAAATATTTAACTTTGATAATTTTGTTTTGGTTATCCCCTGTCCATCATGAATATCACATAAATGTGACAAAAATCCAACAATTCATCCTAACATGAAAATATTAATACATGTGGATTTGTAATGACAAATATCCTTATATTTTATTTTGTAAAGTTCTGCCAACCCGAACACATAACATTTTTCATGCAAGATTATGTACAACCATAAGTAACAATTTGACACACACACACACACACACACACACACACACATATTAACATGATCTAATAGGTTTTGCATGTTATGATAGATGTTTTGTGTTTTATAGGCACAATGTAAGGAAAATTATATATAAATACCCCAGTGGAGGAGGGAGCTTGGCCATAAAATTATATAAATTTTGATTTAAGACATAATTTGAATGCCCAATTTGACCAAATATAATATTTTGGATATTTTTATGCGAGGGATATAAATATTCTTTATGAGAGTTAGATTATGGTTACATGATAAAAAATTAAATTTTTAGGTGTTATAAAATTTTAGGACTATAATAATTTTTAATAAAAATGATTTTGATAGGGACTCATCCATGGAATAGACACATTGAACTACATAAATTTGTTGTGTCTTACATGTATGGTCTTATTTATTACGTCGATTCATTTCTTATATACTTATAAATGCTATAATATTAACTAATTATTAAAATATACTTTAAATCATATGGTCTACACATACAAAATACAATTAATGGTTTAAAATTGATTGTCAATGGTCCACACTTTACACAAATGTGTTACATGCATGGTGTGCTAATCAGAATGCTTTATGGATTAGGTAAACTACATTATTTATTGCTCCCTACACTTCGGATATGGAGTGTGCACCCTCAAACTTGAGTTACGGTGCATGATTCGTACACTAAGTGTACATGAATTCTCTCATTATACAATTATTAAGAAGCACAATTTATATATATTTTGTAATGTCACCACATTAACATTCATGCAACCAACTGTTTTCACTACATTTATTAACACTCCATCTATAACATTCTTCATTTATAAAATAATTATCAAAATTGGTTTTAAGTTCACCCATATAGGACTCTATTTAACTAAAATAATCAATTATTGCTTAACAAGGTTATGATTATAAACATATTTCAAATTTAATCGAATCATCGACAATTAAAATAAATAAAAACTAAAACTATTATAATAAATTATATAATCAATTCGATCTTCTAATGCAGCGAGCTCGTTTTCCGTTAAATACAGTCATCGGTATTGAGTTCCATCCACCAACCTGGCCTCATTTTTCGACACCTAATTAAATCATCTTATATTCTCCGCCTCTATACAATTGTTAATTCACAACATTAGCTGACTAGGCTAGTAAGTGAACCCAATATAGTTCATACATATCACAATATAAGATAACTTAACATAATAGAAATAATATATATAAAGTATGAACACGAATGTAGAAATGTCATAAGATGCATGTCAAGTAAGATGATCATCTGCTTACTTAGGCTTGATATCTATTAATCTGAAAACTATACCCTTCGGACATCCACTATAGGTAGGTAAGGCCAATATGTACCTATCAGACATCCACCTAAGTAAGTATGAGTAATCATACATATACTCCGTGAGTAGCCTTCCACTATCGTGAACATCTGTTAATGAATCTACTAGGCATAATCATCCGACGAGATCCGTCAGGAACTCAGGCACAATGTGTGCATGCAATCATGATGGATACATGTCATGTGTGTTCAATGTTTGTGTGTAGTTATGTATATTTAACAAATACATCTCTTTCTAAGATAAATAACGAACTTAAAATATAAATGATTGACATATTTACATGTTCAATATGTATATATCAAATTTCTTTTAGATAATATGTCATATACTAGGGATCACGTTATCACAACCATACAAAAGTCACACATAAATCATATCATGCACATTAATCACAACAATCGCATATTTTATCTTAACCGCACAAGTATAAGATACATTAGGATTCACTCACATATTTATGATAGAGTCGAATCCTTCGAATAATTAAACACATTGAAAACTATACTTCAAATTCCTATTAAGATAATTTAATATACCACAATTCAATCATATTATTTCAACAAGTGGGGTCTATATTTGATTCAAGTAAGATGCCCCAATATTAATTCTTAAATTTAAAAATTAGAAAATAATAGGAGTTGTCGATCAATGTAGTCAATCGATCGAGATAGCTCGAGGGTATTCAATCGATCCATTATGGATCAATAAAATTCAAATTTAGTTCCTTAAGTCTCTGGAAACTTTTGGTCATTTTCAATCGATAGAATCTATACATCAATCAATAAAAACTAAACATGATTTTTTCAACTTTAATCACTGAATACAAATTGACTTGTTTAACCAATCAAACATTGATTAAATGGATCAACCGAAGCTGAACATGTTTTATCAAACGATCCGATTTTTGATTTTTTTTTTTTTTTTGATTTCTTCTATTTTTCCTTAGCTTTTATGAAACTGTGGATTCATGGATTAAGTCTAACTCATCTAATGGTTTTTCTCATTGTCAAATTCGAAATATCCAAATGATTGCTTGGTTCTAAAATATATGGAATCTATACTAAAAAATAAAAAATTATCTTTTGGAATTAAGTAACTTGATCCATACTATTTGTATATTACTATGAAAATTTTCTCAGTTAAATCACCCCAGTATTAAAAGTTCTGACCTAATTTGGCTTTAAGATTCTTTAATTCAAATATTATAAACTAATATGACTGGAATTCTTAAAGCTAACCTTCCAATATACAGAGTTTGCACAGAAACCATTTTCTTCTCTATAAATCTCTTCTATAGATTCAAGCAATGGGCGTACAGTTAATTACTCACGCTCATTGGCTAAATATGGAGTTTTTCGATAGAAATTTATGAAAAATAAAGTATGAATAGATAAAAACTTACCAGCGGAGTCTCTTCTTTTACAGGGCTTTTCTGTTTGTCCACTCTCAGGTTTAAGGTTTTTTGCAGGAATTTCTTACAAATCTTTCCTTTAAATAGAGGAAGAGCCTTAATTATAAAAGATTCCACTAGGGTTTTAAGAATTTTGCTAAAAAAATATAGCACTTACAATGTGGGTAATCAATCCATTAACCTATTTATATACTAAAAGTGCTCTTATTAAATGGGTAGAGCTTAGTTTCTTTAATAAAGAAAAAAAATAAATTAATAATATATATATTTTTATTAAGGGTCTTAAGTGAGTCACAAAAACCAAGGTTGTTACACTATTTACATCCTTTAAGTCAAATGACTCAATCACATGATAGGTTGTAACGTGTGATTGTGCTTCCTTGAAAAATAAAAAATAAAAATCTATCATATTTCCTTTATGTGAAAAAACTAGTTTAAGCATGCACTTAGCAAAGTATTATTTGCCTAAATGTAGTAGCCCAAAGGTGTGATGTGAGATTCTATGGATATAAACTGTAAATTAAGAGGCAGTTTAAATACACATACTATTGCACGTGAACAATATGTAACAACTTGTCAAGAACTTGTTTACACACAAAAAGAGAAGAATTAAAGAAAAAGTTATTAACTTGAATGTTGGTTAGATTGGAGAAAGATAGAGAGAGATGAGGACATAGGTTTGACCAATAATATAAAAAATGATAATTTTTACATGCTGTGTAAATTATTAAATTGTCATTGCAAATGAGCCAGCCAACACTATTTTACATGATCCAAATCCAACCTAATTGAGAAATAGGCTTGTATTTTAAACTTGATATCGACCTTCGGGCCTGATACTCTATGCCAAACCCGAACCAAGGCAAGATAGGCCTGAAAGCCTAATGAGCCAGCCCAACCCATTGATATCTTCAACTTGAGTCCCGTCTAGTGTATATAAGAACTTAATGCTTTATCCACATGACTCATAAGTCCCAAATGTTTTGCAGGTATAATTATCATTGTTCAAACACCCACATATGCCACACATGCTACCATCAGCCCTCATGCTCCTCACATATACTACATGTTTCCATTAATGCGCACATATGTCATAATATCATATGTGTTACCAACATCTTAAGCTTTCCACAATGTTCCAACATATGTCCCAAGTGCTTGACAAACAAGGTACATTTAAGGTAATCTTGCATGGCATGTGCAAGACAAAATACTCGGGATAACATGTGTGATATATGACTTTGCATTGCATCATAATGCCCATAAATTCCAAATGTAATGGGTCTCATATGTGTCCTTTTCTTGCACAATTTTCAAATGCTAAATGATGAAGGGACTATGGCTCTCTCATCAATACATGAAACCAAAGATGAACCCCAAATGATGGAAGATTATATAAATATAGAAACACTTCTAATATAGCTAATATGAACTATCCATTTTATAAACTATTGATATGATGGTCAAGATCACCCAATTAAAATTATTTTTTAGTTGGACAGCAAAGGCGAATGTACATGTTTGATGATTCATATTAAATTTTGGGTCTTGTCTTGTATATTCTAATATGAATCATCCATTTTCCTAATCATTAGGGGGGGTTATGCTCATTTGAACTATTAGATCGTATGGGCTTTCGGGCTTACAATGTATGGTTCTTTGCAAAAAAAAACTTGTGTTTTTCATTTTTATTTTTAATTTTTTTAAAAATCTCTTTATTGAAGTGTATAGATGAAAAAGGAAAAAAAAAAAAAAAAAAACTCTTTAATCACATTTTCCTACAAAATAATATAAAATTAAAAATAAAGAGGAGAAAATCTAAGTTTCTTTGGACCATAGCATATCATATATAATCAAATTGATTCTTAATAGTAATGGGAAATTGAAGATAGGCTCCATATGATGGATAGTCCAAAATAATGATTGAACCATACAGTCTAATTAACCATCCATTTTCCCAACCACTGGTCAACTGGTTAGGATCATGTGGTCTTAAGTGATTTTTGAGAGGGATGGGGCAATCAAAGGTGTGACACACATCTTGGATGGTCCAAACCAATGTTTAGATCTAGTGTAAACAACATGGACCAGCTATTTTCTAACCATTAATTAGATGGTCAACGTAATTTAATTAAAGTGATTATTAGACCTTTTTCACACTAAATAGTATATATCACCCATTTCTCATACATTTATCCTGTTATCCATATCATCCAAAATGGATAGTCCAAAATAATGATTGAACCATACAGTCTAATTAACCATTCATTTTCCCAAACACTAGTCAAGTGGTTAGGATCACGTGATCTAAGTGATTTTTGAGAGGGATGGGGCAATCAAAGGTGTGATATGGATAGTCCAAAATAATGATTGAACCATACCGTCTAATTAACCATCCAATTTCCCAACCACTAGTCAAGTGGTTAGGGTCATGTGGTCTAAGTGATTTTTGAGAGGGATGGGGCAATCAAATGTGTGACACACATCTTGGATGGTCCAAACCAATGTTTGGATCTAGTGTAAACAGTATGGACCATCTATTTTCTAACCATTAATTAGATGGTCAAGGTAATTTAATTAAAGTGATTATTAGACTTTTTTCATACTAAATAGTATATATCACCCATTTCCCATACATTTATCCTGTTATCCATATCATCCTATCAAAGTGATTCTTCAAAGAGATGGATACTCGAAATTAGGCCCCACAGGATGGTCAATTTAGATTAGTGATAAACCATTTCTATAGTATAATCAATATGGACCATTCATTTTCTAAGCCAGCAACACCATAGTTAGGATTGTTTATCAAAGCCAAACATACCCTTAAAATCATCCATATTTTGCAATCCGGACCAGTCATAATCACATGCCCATTTGGTAGTCGGAAAAGTGGTGCTACATTGGCGTTGCAATTGGGAGCCAGCCCAAGTTATGTACTAGAACATGTAGATTGGGGAGCCTTCTTGATGAGTGGTCCAGATTCGGTGGATACAGGAGTCCACATGCATTGCTTCGCTCCCCAAGCAGATTAGCACACATACTCCTTGACGCTACTACCATGGTTTTAAGACTTGTCTAAGTTAGATGTGACTCATTCGGGTAAACTCGGACTCGGTGGCACTTGACCAGTTTGATACCATGAGTCATGAAATGAGAGGGGTGGCTCTGGTAGACTAAGCATGACTCATATGAGTCAGTTGAGACTCTTGCAAGACAGATGAGTTGACTCAGTCCAATTCATCTCTTCCTTCCTCTCTCTAAATGACTGGAATGGGAGGTATTTCGTATTCCACATGGAGTTCGATATGCAAACACTTGAAATTTGTAACTCAAGTTAAATCAACTAAATTGTAAAAAAATATCATCTTTTTGATTACAATTCTTAAATAAGATTAGTTGAACAATCCAAATCTTAGATTCATGGACGTGTTTGTTGAAATAGAGCTATTATATATCTTTCATTTTAACCATCAAATAAATGTCTCCCAATATGATATAGATAAGTAAATAAGCCTAACTTTTGTTCAGGGCCATTTAAATTGGGACCCAAGATTATTGCATTTTAGTTTGATTTTCAAGCAATTTCAAGTAATTACTAAATGCATGCATATCATCTTTCACATCGTTAAAGTATCAATTATTTATTTATTTATTTTTTCAAATTGTAAATTTAAATCAACCAAGCCAGGTTTAGCAGATGGCGTTAGCTCTACACATGCAAATTTCCTACAATCCTAGGACTTGTCATGATGTTTATGTGGCATCTACTCTGTCTATATCTACAACTCAAGTAGGCTGCATAACAAAAAAAAGTAGGAATAGAAATGCTCATTGTTGAAACTTTCCTAGAGCCCACTGTGATAGATTATGGCTATTCCCACCCGGGTGAAAGAAAGCACTGATATCAACTCAATCCAAATTTTCCCAAGTCCCCATGAGCTTTTCAATGGCAAGTGTTTAATTACCATTGTTCTTGTGCCGTGTCCTACTCAAGTATGGGATTTGTCTCATTTTTTAGATGATGTCCTAGCATACTTGCATAATGGATGGATGGATGAGTGGATGTCATAGGAACATCATGGTGGGCCCTAGGATTAGAAATAGGGAGCAACTTGCTCATCAACTCATTCTATATGACTTTGGGACCAAATTAGCCAATCCAAGCTAAGAAGTCTTTTAATCACGAGACCGGATCCTTAGCTTATCACAAACAAGAAATTCCTATTTTCAATAGACCAAACAGGATGCAGGAAAACAAAAAACAGAAAATTACAGTTTAAGCAAGCAAACGATCCGAATTCTTTAATCATAGCTAGAGCTACTAGCAAGAGTTAGATTAGTAGTTCCATCTTGCTCACGTGTACGAGAGTGTGACATGCGTGTGAAGATGAAGCCGTCTTCCTAGTGGAGTCTTTTTATACTCCATTTTCTTACTCACTTCCAGCACATTGAAGTTTGATTGGGCCCAAGACCAGTCACTGAAAATACACAATGGGCCCCACCAGATGGGCAAAATTTTATGGGATGTGGACTCTTGTGCAGACAACAGGAAAGCCGTTGGGTCTACGGTTGAAACACAGTCCATCAATCATGTGTGCCAACTTCCTTAGGATGCGATAAAAGAATAAATGAATACTTGAGATGGGACACCTAGCACAAAAACTTTTCACGCTTACAGAAATTTTGAATGGGGTGATACTTGAGATGGGACACCTAACTAAATGAGCAGGATGAATGAAATATAGATGTTTTAGTGGTATTTAGGGGTGTACACGAATTAAGTTAGATTGGTTAGCTTATTCGATTCGGCTCGAAAAAGTCCGATTCGAAACTGAGTTTGAGTTGAGCCAAGTTGATTTTTTTAGCTCAAAAAATTTTCAAACCAAGTTCGAGCTTGCCTGAGCTTGACTCAACTCAGGTCAAACTCCAACTCGAATCGAACTCAAATCAAACCAATTTAGTGACTCAGTTACTTTGATATTGATGTTGCTCACCAAATGTTTGATGAAATGATTCAACAAAGTGTCTGCTAGCGGTAAAGAAAGTTTGTATATGAAACAAATACTCTATTATTTATTTATTTTGATGTTGCCTATAAAGTGTTTGATAAAATACATTTAAATAATTGTTGTTATTTTACATATAGTGAGAAATTTAAATTGTACTTCATGTGTTTGTGAAAATGTTGCACACACTTAACTTGACTTGAACTTGCCCGAGTTACTGATCAAATTGAGCTGAGCTGGCTAGTCAAGCTTGACGATTGAGCCGAGCTTGAGGATCGAATCGAGTTGAGTTCAAGTTGGGATCAGCTAGTCGCCAAGACGAGTCAAGCTCTGCCAAGTTCAACTTAGTTCAACTGGTGTACACTTATAGTGGTATTCCCACTAGGCAAATCTGCACTACTAGGCCAATATACTTCTTTTGAGCTGCCATCCTAGTAAACTGTCATGGGTGTTGGAATATTGATGCAAATTTGCCCAGTGACGTGCTTATATAACACCTCTCATAGTAGCGTCGAAACTCTATGGGACCACTGTAATGTATGTGATTTAAACACGTGCCATTCATTTTTCCAGCTTATGTTAGGGCATTGCTTCAAGCATATTCAACGCTCAAGTGGGCCACATTGCATAATGAAACCTGTTCATAAGGTCACTTATACCCGGATGAAGCGATTCAAAAAATATCTGTGACCTAAATAAATTTTCAACAATAGGCGTTCAATTCTCACTGTTTCTTATTGTGTGGTCCACTTGGACTCTGGACATACTTCAAATTTGGTCCAGTGACTTAAAATGAACCGGAAAAACAGTTGGACAGTGTGGATAAAGCCCGTACATCATGGTGCCCTACAGAGTATTCACACCAAGGCAAAGGGTGGTGAGTGCTTCACTACACAATACGCATACCATGAATGCTGGCCTTCGAGTACACGCGAGGATGAAAATGGCTAGTGGTCAACATTCAATATGGAGATCTGACGGTCGGTGTGATTTTCAAACAAGGGAAATCCGAGGACAGAACCCCCTAGATGAACGGTCTGTGTCTATACGTCGCACCTGCCATCAGCTACAGAGCAACGAACAGCCATTTCTGATCCAGCCCGCCGGATCAGAGCCGCCCGATTGCCAGCCGCGGCAAAAAGCACGGCCCGGTGGTAACCTAGAACTCCACCGCATTATATGATACGCGACGAAGAACTCCGAACACTACACGCGGTTTTCTATTCTAATAGATTCAGTCACACTGTCCGTTGGTTCCCATCTTTGATGGACAGTTCACTCAAAATATACTCAACAGGACAATCTTGGCCTTCCAATCTATGGCCTATAGATAAACCGTTAAGAAGAGAAGCACAACGGTCCATATTAAATAGAAGAAATTCGCAAGATTATTCCTTGTAATCTATGATTTCTTTGAGGAAAAATCAATCCACAGTGGGTATCCATATATTAACGGTCTAGATGATCAATCATGGACCACAGTAATCAGAAATGAAAACCCGCGTATACTGACGCTGGTCGCGTACACAAATTTCCATTATAAATAATGCCCAAAACCATTCCCGAACGTTAAAACCGCTCGTATTTCCTCCCTTCGCTCTCGTTCCCGGCGATTTACAGCTCTCCCCCCTCTCTCTCCCGCTGATACGATCCGATACTCGGAAACCGATACAACCGTCTCTCTTTCTCTCATGGTCTTTTCGGTCGCGTCCAAGACCGAAACGCTACCGATACAGACCATGCCCTCGACGTCAAAACCACACCCTCCGCTCCACAACTTCTCCCTCCCGTTCTTGAAATGGGGCAACCAACGCCTCCTACGCTGCATGAAATCCAATCCCAATCGTCCAATACCTGTCGTATCTCCCGACCGCAGATCGCCGCCCTCTGATGCTGAATCCGTCGATCACACATCTCCGAACCGTTCCAGCAGCTTCCACAAACCTTCCACCCCTTCTGCTCACGAGAAATTACGAGATCTCCCAACCGACGACGGGATCGAAGAGATCAGAGCAAAGCTCATGGATCATCTACGGACGGCGGCCGACCGGATCAGGTACAAGGTGCCGGAAGATGGAGAAGAGGAATCGACGTCGGCGGCGGCGGCGGCGGCGGCAGCGGCGTCGGCAGCGGCGCTCCGGCCGTGGAATCTGAGGACAAGGAGGGCGGCTTGCAAGGCTCCAGTGGAGATCGGCAGCCGCAGTGGAGGTTCCCTGCGGTTGAGAAGTTTGGCGACGGCGGGTGCAGTGCAGGATGTAGAGAAGAAGAAGGAAAAGGAGAGGAGGAAGTTCTCGATCTCACTGTCTAGAGACGAGATCGAAGAGGATTTCTTTGTTATAACAGGTTCCAAGCCAGCGCGGAGGCCGAAGAAGAGAGCTAAGATCGTACAGCGGCAACTTGATGTAAGAACTGTTTTGATTTACCCGATTTTCGGTCGTGCCGATCTCTTTTTGTTGGATTTTTCTTTTCTGAAATCTGATGCAATTTTTGTGATTTTTGCAGGGGGTTTTCCCTGGTTTTTGGTTGTCAGAGATCACGGCAGACACGTATAGAGTCCCTGATTTGCATGAACCTGGGCAGGTAATTCCTTTCTAGGTGATTTTTGTGACCCTTGGGTGAAGGTCATGGTTTTCATCTTCAGGCACTCAGGCGTCTGGTCTGGACATCCGTACAGTTGGAAACCACCATCATTTGGTGCTCTAGACAATTGACCTGACGAGAACCACTGCGAATTGAGGATGCAAGCCGACTGCAGTTTGATTGACCGCTGACCGCTGCAAGTGGGGTTGGAGAAAACATAGCCATGGTCCATTTTTAACAGAAAATGCCAAAGATTGGTTGCTGGTATCTCCAAATCTGAGAATCCTCTCGGGCATGGTCACTCCATGGTGAGGTCTGTCAGATCTACGAAGGCCATCAAACAAACCATGGGCTCCACCCGTGAGGAGTCGGTGCCTGAAGATGTGCCATGCTGGCTGGATTTTAATTCTTCTACTCTTGCACCGCCAATTTTCTTTATTTTCCCAATTTGTTTGAATCTCATCATTTAATTATTTCTTTGTGTTTTTTTTTCCAGATACAAACATGATGCCAACGGCGACTCTTGAAATTGTGAGATTTTTCTGCGGGCTGTCTATTACAGCAGTGTTTGACCTCAATCCGCGAGGTATAATACAACTGCTCCATTGATCTGTAAAATGGAAAAGGAATAAGATGTGTTGAATTTTCTGCTTATTCGTGCAAGTCTAGGTGCTTAAAATGCTAATTTGATTAATTTTTATCTAGTTTTTTTTTTTTTTTTTTTTTTTTTTTTTTTTTTTTTTTTTTTTAATTTTTATTTTATGTTGTTGTTGTTTTTTTTATTTTAATTATTTAATCTAGTTCGTAGAAATTTTGTATGGTTTAGGATAGGCCACTTTCAATGCTTGGAAATTGGAAAGTGAAAAAGGAATGTGGATATGAGTTGGGTTTTCTGAGAATTGTAATATGAACTCATTTAGATGAAGGAATACAATTTGTGGATTATGTTCTGGTGGAATTAGCATTGAAATATGAAGCATGGAAATACATGGTTTTGTTGCATTAGTGATTTTATTCTAGGGATTCTTGATTTATTTTGTTTATTTTTTTTAAAAAAATCTTTATTTCCAGATGTCCCGTTGATTCATGTTGTCTAGGGGCAGGGCAGACATATTTCGTTAGTCAAATGTTCATGATGATAGATAAAAAAGAATCGATGATATTACTTCTAACCAGGCTGTTATTGTCATGAATGCTAAAATCTCTCTGTATGTTATGCAAGGAGCCAAGGAAATTTTGGCCAATGCATTTACTTCTAGGACAGTGGTTGCCTTTGAGATTCTACATGACATTAGATGAGATTATACATATAGATTAGTAGTATTTTTGAAATTTTGAATATTTGTGTGCTTAAAGCCAGACGGCTTGGATTTTAGGTGTGTCAATGTGTATTTTACTCGCTCCTTTTTCGCGATGCAAGTAGGCTGCAAACCACCTCTCTTCACGTTGGGGCCACTGTGATATGATTGTGTAACATCCATTTGCACTCATTTGTTGTGCCACTTCTGTTAGGACATCATACCAAACAAAAGCCACATCTAAAACTCAAATAAGCCACAAAACAGGAAAAAAAAGTGTGGATTGGTAGCCCACCATCGTGGTCTAGCTTCTCTCTCTGTACTTGTAGCCGCATCCTTTCCTTCCCCTCTTCATTCCCCCTCTGAAAGTATGTCTCCCCCATATCTCTCCCTCTCTCTCCACATGCATTGGACGTGCTAATTCCCCTAGTGAATTAAAACACAATGTCAGTTTCTCTCGTATTCCTTTGAATGATTTTAATGTCGATCTCATAGATGTGTCATATAGTGCAGCTAGAAATTTCTTGCAGAAAAAGGCAGGAAAATGCTTAGCACAAGATCGGAATAAAAAATACCAAGCTAAGAGAGCATACAAAACAATTTGGTCTTACATGGTTTTCTTCTTATCTGGTGGTCGATGTGTCTGATGTCCTTATGCCATTGTAGAGCAGGAATAAACTTGCAAGACATTGCAAGAGAGAGGGAGGGACATGTTTTCCATGCCCACCATGGGCAACCTCAGCATATTAGCATGAAATAGCTGCTAGCTTCACTGAGTATATATTACCGCTAACTGATGCTGGTCTCTACCGCATGTCGTAACTGTTTATTGGAAATTATGGTAACTCCTGTGGATGAAACTCTTTAGGTGCATGTATCTGCTCTTATGTTCATTTAGATCAGCCTATTGCATACACACATATGCTTCTATATAGAGCAGAGATCTGATGTGATATTCCAGCCATTGTCTCCATTTTGCACTTGGGTTTTCAGTTTGTGATTGGAAGATTCTTACTGTGGAACCTTTGCCCTCATTTTGGTTTATTCCTAACCATTCTTTTTTCTGACTGCAAATCCATGGATTAGGATTTTTCCTATCTGGAGGTTTTTTGGTGCATGGACCATCCAGAGAGAACCAATCATTACCAGTGGCGCAGTCAGCTGAACCATGGCCCCAACCATACACACTAAAATCCTGAGGTCTTGTACTGAGCATTGAAAAATCTAGGAGCTGGGGCTGCAGTGGTGTTTGAATGGGATTGATACCAAGGGTTAGAAACAGATGTAAACCCATACAAGGTCCTGTTTGGTGGATGCCTAAGGGATCAGATCATTGGTTATAAAGATTATTTATGTAGAAATCAGGATCGGTGGTTATCAAGGTAATTTTTAAATCCTTGCCAAAACGAAATATGATCACTGATACATAATTACAATTAGATAAAATGAGATGAATTCATTTTTAGGCGTTTACCAAACATGCCCAGGGCGGTTTTATCTTCTTACAAATTTGCCAGCCAAACGGTGTTTGCGCAAATTTCAAATGGCATGTCAAAAGCTAATTCTTCTATTTTTATTTGCTGGTACAGAGGAAGATTGTTGGGCTTCTTCGGCTCAGCATCAGGTTAAAATCTTTCGATCAGAGGCAGCTTCTTTCTCTTAACATTATATGGCTGCAAACGTTTCAATCATGAGAAGTTATATGCATCCATGTAGTGTAGTACAGGTGTGGGGTCCCCCTGTTAGTCTGGTGGGCCACACTGTGGATAGACCATGTCCAAACATGGAGATGGTGATCCAATCTTTTTGGCAGTTTTCTATTGGATGGTGGGCTGTTTTATGCTTGTTTTCTTCTTAACCGTCGATTTGCAGGTCACACATCGAATATAGATTAATCTTGGCCTTGCAATTTGTAGCCTGCAAAAGATTGTTAAGAATAGGAATATAAGCATCGCCACTGGTCGACAATCAATTGAACAAAAAAAATTGGCGGCTAGGATCTTCTGATCTGGGTGATCTTCGGGACCCAGATCACTAAGTGTCAGCCCAACTCGACACTTTAGT
Organism: Magnolia kwangsiensis; assembly: GCA_037074715.1. Classification (NCBI taxonomy): domain Eukaryota; kingdom Viridiplantae; phylum Streptophyta; class Magnoliopsida; order Magnoliales; family Magnoliaceae; genus Magnolia; species Magnolia kwangsiensis. The sequence continues at coordinate 183,512,379 of CM073572.1, read as the reverse complement.
TATCCTGGGAGAAAAACTCTACTAAAATTACACTGCACAGATCATGTTTCCCTTTCTAGAAGTTTTACTTGTTTGACTTTGTTTGATTATCTGACTATCAGAATGGTGGACATTTATTTGAATGGTTAAAAATGAAAAATATCCAATGATTTTGAGTTAAAAATATTACGCCTTTAAATTTTCTGAGTGGCTGCGTATGAAGCATCATAAGCTGCCTGAGTATCAAACTTCCCCCTTTTTGGTGGAAGAATTATACGGTCCTAGCGCTGCTGAGGACCTGCATAATGCATGCTATGTAGTGGTTGCATTAACAGTTATTGGATGGCCATGATTGTCCAGTCATTAATTTAAAAAAAATTCGTTATCTACGGTGAGATAGATGGTTGGGATCAAACATACCTGTCGCATGTTTCACTAGCAAAGTGGACTAGAAGGCCAGTTTTCTTTATCGCCAACCAAAATGATGCGAGATTGGGATTGCTTTTTCGCTCTTGAAAACAGTTTACGCGGAACCATTCCACAGGAAATGGATTGCCTGGTGACCCTGGCACCAGGGATATCTCTCGCGGCAGGCGCTGTGGGGCCTATTGATATGTATGTGTTTTCGTGAGCGGATTAGCCGTTAGCCGGGTGACAGCTTAGTGAGTGTTACCCGTACCGCGTGGGGCCTACCTCGATGTTCATCTGTTTTTAAATCTCATTTTAGGTCGTCATCCCACACCTTAAGAAAATCCAAATATCAGATGGACAAACTACCTCAGATACAGTTACACATGACCATTAAAATCTTTTTTGGGGGGCCACAAAAGTTTTGGACCGGGCTAATCTTTGTATTTTACATTTATTCAGGTCCGCTTGACATTATCCACAGGTTGGAAGGAAAATAAACATTACTAAAATCTTTAAAACCTTATGACGGGCCCTTTAGAATTTTTAATGGTGAGGCACTCAATAATCACCGCTGTTTCCTATGGTGTGGTCTACGTGAGATTTGGATCTGTTTGAATTTTAGTATCACGTCCTAAAATGCGCTGAAGAAACAGATGTACGTGTGGATATACATTACATCATCAATGCAGGCCCCATGGTAAGGGTAACACCTAATCCACTCCCTGTGTTTTATAGAAGCGGATTATGTACGGAGTAAATTCTATGGGCCACCCTGATTTATGTATTTTATCTACTACATCCATCCATTTTTACCATATAATTTTAGGACTTGCCCAAATATGAAGCATATTTGTAATCTTATGAATAGGTTGGATGACAAATAAACATCATAGTGGAACCTTCTCCCATTGTTTTGTGTCACAGAGGTTTACTTGCGCTTAGGATATGCTTTGATTTTTAATTTTGGGCTCAACTCCTAAAATTAGCTGAAAAAATGGATAGACAAGGGAGATAGACGACGTATATTCACAGTAGACCTAGCAGAGTTTCATCAGTGGTGCTTTTTTAGTCTATTTTAGGGCATGAGCCCAAAATTGAAGTAGATTTGGAGCTCAAGTGGACTACACCATAGGAAACTGTGGTGATTAAATGCACACCATTAAATAAAATTTTTTTTGGGGGCATGAGAGTTTGGGATCAAGCTGAAATTTATATTTTCTACCTTCTAGTTTGTGTGACCTTATGAGCTGAGCTGGTTGCATGGCAAATGAACTCTGTAACCTTACCAATGGTCGGTGTCATCATCCCCACTGTTTTCAGTGGTGTGATCCACTTAAGCTTTGGATCTACTTCATTTTTATATGCAGTTTGGCTGGTCACCCCAACACCAGCCAGCTATGGCCGTGCCCAGTGTCCGACTGTGCAGCCGCCATAGTCAACATCAGAATAGCTTCCATCTTCCACATTAACGTCCAAGCTTTTGCAGATTGACGCTTCCATGCTCATCAAGCCATATTATCGTCAAAGCTTTCAATTTTATTTTTATTTTTTTCGCAAATTTATTTCGTTTTTAACTAATAAATATCTAAAAGTTGAAGTTGATTCATTTTTATACACTTCTAAAATTTTAAAGCTATTTATTAATTCCTAAAAGGTATTTTTAATGTTTTACTTCCATTTTTTTGAAAAAATGAGAGTTAAAATCTCACGAGAGAATTCCATAATGAGAAATTTCCGAGAATGAGATTTGTCACTGTGGGTATTTCTCCACATTTACAACGTGACACTAAGGTTGTGAGATGGGGTCATTGGGTGGGCCCCACTTATAACTGCCATGGTCTGAAAATCAGTCTGGTACGCGCATATGGTTTGCCAAGAGCTTTTATAAACTAATCAAACTATCCAGGTATGTGGCGCACGCATTGTCCAGATGTTGACTCTGCCAGCGTTGTTTTTCGGCCACACAACATGCATGGCGGGGGGGCTTTTTATTTTGACGGTCCAGATCTCGTGGATGCTGCATCAGCACGTGACCCCAGGAAGGTTTTCAGCTTGTGCAACTGGCGCCCATGGTACAATGACCGACGTCAACGTAGATAGGCCGTTCTTTAAGATCTCTCTGAATTGGAAGATCCAAGCCACTAATCTTTGGCTTTCTGCAGTCCAACGTAGACTGTTACTTTGTTTTTTTATTCTTAGCCGTCTGCTTTTGATCTGATCAAGATGATCTTCTGAGCATGGTCCATCCACGGTGGGGCCCAGTAGTCCACTGGTCTGGATTACCGAACCATATGCTCAATTTTCACATCACATTTTCTTCTTGAGAGGTTTGTTGATTCCGCGCACGTGAGAGGCGTAGACATCCACGCGTGGACTCATGTGTCATCAGGTGACACGTGTGAGATCGCAAAGACTTTCCATGTGGTGAAATACCTGTTTGCCGCGCGGATTGGGTACTAACCCCCGCCAAGACTTGGCTACAAACGGACGGTCCTCTCAAGGGTACCGTGAGGCCCACCGTGATGTGTCTTATCCACACCGTCCATCTATTTTGACAAATCATTTAGATCGAATTCTCAAGTGGACCACCCCACAGTTAACGGTGAGGATTGAATGCCCACCGTTGAAAACCTCTTGGGGCCGCTCTAGTTCAATATGATATTTATCTTTTCCCTTCGTTCAGATCTACGTGACCTTATAAAGAAGCTTGGATGGCAAATAAATGTTACGGTGGGGTCCTAGGAAGATTTCAACGGTGGAGTCATTGTCACCATAGCTTCCTGTGGTGTGGTCCCCTCAATCTTTCAATCTACCTACCTTTTGACCTCGTTCTCTAGAATGACCTCTCAAAATGGATAGACGGCTTAGATAAAACACATCTATCACGTTGGTCCCACAGAACCCTGACCGGACCATCTGTACGTAGCTGGGTCCTGGTGGGTGGAGTACCCAACCCGCGTCTTCGTGTTTGGATCTTCTGACAAAAAGGTCAGACTTCATGCCCCATATGGACCTCATCATATTAAAACAAATGAATGTCTAGAAAAAAAAAATTCTATCCATGAAATTTACTTTTTATGCTGGAGCCCGCCTACTTTTTAGGCAAACGATCTAAGTAGCATTATTTCCAACCTCACAGCGAGTTAAGATCTCACACACGTGTTTCATATTTGCACGTGTGCCGACATGTGAATTCGCAAACCTCGGCTCTTAATTGAGGAATGAGGATCATTCATTCCGCATAACGGGTCAACGTGAAAGTTACTAGATTCCTTTTTGTATCCGGACTAATAGCTAGTTAGCGACAAGTTCGAGTTCTACCGGGACTCCGCCATTAGAAAGTTCGAATTCTGCCGGGACTCAGGTCATTATACCGGTATCTTGGAACTTCAAGTGGGCCCTACACGAAGATGGAAGACGATACACCAGTTGTCCACATTTAACAGGTGGAGTTCTATTCACCGCACTGTTAGGATAGTCAAGCACGGAAGCGGATTGTGGGGTGACCCAAACACTGCCGATATCCTCCCCCTGTTGGGCACACCATGTTGTATGTGTTTTTATCCTAGCTGTATATGATCTGTTTTGCATGACCCTAGAATCAAAGCATATAAAAATCTCCTGTATACCACATCACAGGAAATATTGAGAATAATGACATCCACCGTTGAAACTTTTCCAGGGCCCATCGTAATGTTTATTTGCTATCTAACTTATTTATAATGTCACTCTGATACGATGAAGGAAAACACAAATACCCACTTGATTTAAAACTCGAGTACCTTTGATTTGTTTTTTTTTTTTTTTTTTTGAAGAATAAAAAATTATTTTTAAAGCGTGCCCTAAAATGATAAGACAAAATGAATAGACAGAAAGAAAAAAAAAATATTAACTTTTGCTGATGTCCTAAACCATCCGATTGTGGGCCCTAAGTCAGAAATTTAGGTTACTCGGCAAATCGTATTAACCGGAGTTTGGTTATTAAATTTAAATTACTAATTAATTAATTTACATTTACACTATCCATTTGGTGGCCAAGAATTGGAAGACTTTGTCAATGGTCCATCTATAACATCCCCCATGACTTCTACCATGTGTGCACCTGTGCATGCAAAAACCAATCTGGACCACCTTGTATTTCTCATATTAAAAATCAATATGGTCCACTCATCAGGTGGGCCAAACTTGTACATCCAAGGTGGATTATTGTCAAAGTCGCAGGCACAAAAAAAAAGAAAAAAGGTCAGCTGATGAAAGAATGATAGCGCACATGTGCCTTGGACCCAACGTAATCAGTACGGAAACCCTTGCTTTCAAAACTCTCTTGGGTTTGGTACGGCCGTGTCCGTGGGGCTCATCTCGATACATCTGTTGTATATCACACGGTCCATCCGTTCTTCCAACTAGTTTCAGGACGTGGGCTAAAACTGAAGTAGATCCAAATCTCAGGTGGACCACACCACAAGAACGGTGGTTATTGAACGTTTACAATTACAAACTTCCTAATGTTCACCACCATGTTTATTTGCTATCCAATCCATTGGTAAGGTAAAAAAGACCTGAATGAAAAGAAAACACAAATATCAATTTGGTTTAGAACTTTTGTGGCCTACAAGAAATTTTTATTAGTCAATTATTGTTAATTCATGTGGCTGGTCCACCTAAGATTTGGATCTGCATCAGTTTTGAGCCCATGGCCTAAAATAGATGGAAAAATAAATAGACGGCGTGGATATACAACACATACATCAAGCTGCCCTGATCTGTCTGAATTAAGCCCTGCAATGGCGCCATTTCCTTCCAATTTCCAGACCTCCAGGTATCTCAGAAAATTTCCACACCCATCTCTCTGCTCAAAATCCCAATCCATACTCTCTGAGAGCCACTCAAACCAAAGGCCTCTCTGTACGTCCATCATCCTCTCTCCGTTATACCCCTCCTCGCCCCCCGAAATTACAAAACCCACCTTGGCTTTTTTCCGTTGAATACATGAGAAAAGAGAACCGGACCTGGACCTGTTTGTCTGCCTTGAATATCTCCTATCCCTCTGTTCATCTATTTTGCCAGATCATTTTAAGGAATGAGCCCAAAAATGAGGCAGATCCAAGGCTGAAGTGGACCACAACTGGCGATTGAATGCATTGCATTAAACACTCGAGAGGGATTGGGGGCTGATATTTGTCTTTAACCTTCAACTTATCTATGTTGTTGTTGAAGTGCCTTTAATCTCTTCAGTGGAGTTCCGTCGACTGAATTCCAGTAAGGTCAGTTGAACCTTCCCGTAATGTTCTCGGTCGATTGAGGTTGGATTCTAGTTGGCCAGGAGTCCCTGTGATGATTTCGGTAGACTGAATGTCAGGTGGGATCGACGAAACAGAATGTGCAAGAGTGCTGCATAAGTGCCAGTTTTGTTTCTATTTTCGTGTGGAAGTCTATATAAGCCTTCCCAATATGGAATTAGGATTAATCTATAGATTGTAAAGAGAATCCACACGATTTCTAAGGTTTTACAAGGGAAAAAAACATGTTCTTTCAAATTTATAAGTTATCAATCTCTTGCAACTTTCTGATTACAATGAATTATTTGCCACTTGGTGTCATAGTTTTTTTCGAAAGGTTTTTTTTTTTTTTTTTAAATTATTTATATATATAAAAAATTAAAACGTAAATTCTTAATGTTTCTTGGTGATTACTTGATTTTCATTTTTCTATTTGCATGTTTGATTTGTTCTAAGATTTTGGCTGCATACAATAAGTGGTATCAGAAAGCATGCTTTATGTTGGGAGTTCAAATTGAATCTAAAACATGGGAACAAAGAGATATAATGTGAAGTTCAAGACAAGAAAGTTTGCAAGTAAAAATATCTTTCATTTATGGATGTTGAAGATGAAAGTCCTTCTAATTCAGTATGGGATGTCACATGCTCTCATTGACAAAGTGAGACGTCTAGAAACTATGAAGGAATGAGATTAGGATGACTCATATCAGAGGGCAATTAATGCAATTCAATTGTGCTTAGTTGATTATATTATTTGCAATGTTATTAGCGAGACAACTATCACAAGCTTATGGGCGAGGTTGGAGAGCATTTGCATGACAAAACTGCTCTCCAATTGCATATATCTGATGAGACAACTATACACTCTAAAGATAATAGAATGGTAAGATCTTTCTAAACACATCAGCGATTTCAATAAGCTAGTTTGTAAACTGATAAGTGTGGAGGTGAAGATCAATAAAGAAGACAAAATCTAATATTGTTGACGTCTCTTCCAAATTCTTACGAGAATCTGGTAGATACTTTGTGCAATGGTAGGGATACCTTAGACCTCGATATTGTTATCTCTACCCTTTAGTCAACGAGAAGAGAATGAAAAACGGTGGAAATGATACTTTTGTAGGAGCATTGGTTGCGAGGGGGAGATTGTCTAAACGAGAAAATGATAAGTCGTAATCATGATCTTAATCGAAGAGCAAAGAAAAATTGAAGTGCTGGAATTGTGGTAGGACATGACACATGAAGAAGGACTGCACGTAAAATTCAGAAAGATGATAATTGAGATAATTCACTGAAAGATATGCCAATTCAACGGAATCCGACGAGGAGACGAGTGTCTGCGATGTATTGTTTGTTTCCAAGGTTGAACACTTGTATAATAAGTTGATTTTGAATACGGGTGCATCGTATCACATGCGTCCTCATTGGAGTTAGTTCGCCATGTACAACGAGTGTAATGGTAGCCTGGTTCTTATGGGCAACGATCATGCCTGTAAGATCATTGAAATTGGATTAATTCGTATAAAAATGTTTGATGAGGTGGAGCGTACTTTAACGAATGTGAAGCACATTCTACACCTGAAGAAGATTTTATTTATTATTTTTTATACCTATTAATTATTTTCTATAATTCATGTGGCCCATCTAAGAACTGTATAAGCATGATTTATAGGGAATCCATCGTCATGGTGGGCCGCATGTAACGCATAGGTTGGATGAAAAGTAAAAGAGATACCTCATATACACTTGGGTGGGCCACGTGCAAGAGTTGTAGCAAAAGCTTAAGTGTGCATACCCAGGTAACACCTTAGTCGATGTTTCCCTTACTGTGTAGGCCACCTTAAGGATTTTTTGTATATCCACGCCGTCCACCTAGTTTTCTAGCCCCATTTAAGGACATGTTACTTGAAGGAAACAGTGGTAGGGGTGTACATTGAGTCGAACTGAGTTGAGCTGGCCTACTCAACTCGGCTCGGCCACTAGCTGACCTCAGCTCGAACTCAGCTCAGCTCGGTCCTCGAGCCTGACCGGCTAGCTCAGCTCGGTTCGGTCAGCAACTCGGGCCAGTTCGAGCCGAGTTCACCTGTGCAACATTTACACAAATACCTGGATTGCACCTTTAAAATCCCATTGTATGGGAAACAATAGCAGTGGTTTTATTGGTATTTTCTCAAACACCTTCTAAGCAACATAAAAACCAAGAAAAAAAGGTTATTTGTTTCATTTACATACCTTCCTTACCACCAGCCACACTTCGTTGAGTCATTTCATCAAACACTTGGTGAGCAACATCAATATCAAAGTAACCGAGTCATTGAATTGGTTCGATCCAAGTTCGTTTTCAACTAGATTCAATCCAAGTCGAGTCAAGCTGGGGCCAGCTCAAACTAATTTTTGAGCTCAAAAAATCAGCTCGGCTCGGCTCGAACTCAACTTCGAACAAAGTCAAATCGAGCTTTTTCGAGTTGAGTCGAGCGAGCTAACCGAGCTAGCTCGGTTCGTGTACACCCCTAAATAGGGGTGACTGAACGCCTACCATTAAAAACTTCCTATAGCCCATGGTAATTCCCAGCATTTTATATATATATATATATATATATATATATATATATATATATATATATATATATATATATATATATATATATATATATAGGGAAATGGTACTATGAGGTTGACATGTGTGGTCCCACTGAGATGCGAGTCGAACATCAACCCCATCAATCAAATGTACCATTCCATGGTGGGCCACAGGCTTAAAAATCAAGTCAATCCATGACTTGGGTGGGCCACACCACATGCAAAAGTTGAGAGGGGTTACCCTCCCATTAAAACATTTATAATCATTTGTTGGACTCACCAAGTTGTGGTTCACAAATCCAGCCCATCCATTATGTGTGTCCCACTTGGATGAGGGGCAGACCATGTTTTAGATGCATCCAAATTTTAGGTGGGCCCCATCAAGTGCTTTTATATGTTTTAGGCATGTATTTATAATATTTTAATGGTATGGTCCACCTGAGTTCCGTATATGGCTGATTTTTGGGATATCCCATAATTTAAAGGGGACCCATTAAATGCACGGTGTTGATGTTCAACACACATCATGGTGGGATCCACATAGCTTGACCTCATGGGAAGTTTCCATGAGGTCGACCTCATAGAACCATTTCCTATATATATATATATATATATAGAGAGAGAGAGAGAGAGAGAGAGAGAGAGAGAGAGAGAGAGAGAGAGAGAGAGAGAGAGAGAGAGAGAGAGAGAGATATGCTCACACACAACTAGCTGGACTGTCCAACTAGTTCTAATTAATTAATGCTAGTTAACGTGGAAAGAGAAATTGGACTTTGTTTGATGTTAGCTTTCAAAATGATCATTGACTTGAGTGGGACCTTTTGTGCTGTTAATGTAAAATCCACCCCCATCATGTGAGTCACATCATATTAAACTTATGTACTGAAAATAAACTCCATTGGTAGTTCGGATGGAACACACAATTAAAAACAGTATGCTAAAAAAGCTCAACCTCTAAAACAATTGTTTGATGAGGCCAACTTGAATAACGTATGGATATGATTTTTAAGTCCCATCAAAAGCGTGGCATAAAACTCAAAAATCAGGCCCATACTTGATTTAAGTGTATCTATATATATATATATATATATATATATATATATATATATATATATATATATATATATAGACACACACACACATCAAATCTGAATGATGGAAAGATATAAGGATAATCTTGATCCAAAACTTTTATAGCTCACAGATAGCTTTTAAGGGTCATTCATCACTTTTGGTGGTATAGGCTACCTGAGATTTGCATTGGCTTAAATTTTGAGATCACTTTTAAAATGACGTTGGAGAAAAGGATGGACAGTGTGTATATGCCAACAAAAATAAATAAATAAATAAATAAATAATCAAGGTAGGCCCCACAAGGGAAACACCCACTAAGGTGTTACAAATCCGGTTCTCTTCTCAATTTAGGAATTTTAATTTCTCAGCACGTAATCATCGAATACGCAAATTTCAGTTACTAAGACCCTGAAAGCAGCAGGAGTCGCACAACCAAACAAACAGAATTTATATGATACTCACGCAGCGTATTACTCTTGACATACTGCCACTTAGAAATTGTACACGTGGCATATATAAATTAAACAGCTAAGTAAGTCACAGTTCCAAAATCAGATTGTTTGAAAGATCCTAACTTCTGATTGGTGGACACTCGTTTGTTGAAACAGGATCATTGTATTTCTCATTTTCAAGCGTCCAATAAATGATCAATCTGTCATAACCATTCAATGCAACCATTGTATGGTAGTTTTAAAAGAAAATGATCAGGTCCAAAATCAATGTGTAAATCAGATGGCTAAGATCAGGTAAACAATATAATTTCTCAGATATGGTCCACCTATAATGGGGCCCTTTAAATGAACAGCCTGGATGGTGCCACTCAGACACGTGTACTGTGGATAGCATGCAACATGCCAGGAGGGGAATCGTGGAGTGTAAATGGGCTATCCTGGGCCTGAGCCCGCCCAATAGTATAATATAAGGGGAAGCAGGTTGCATACTGAGTAAAATTTGTGGGCCCCACCGTGATATATTTGTTTTATCCACACCATCCATCCATTTTAAAATATAATTTAATGCCTTGAAACCAAAAATGAAATATATCCAAATCTCAAATGGACCACACCACAGGAAACAATGTGAATTGAAAGTCCACCATTGAAAATTTCTAAGGGGTCACTCAAGTATTGGATCAAGCTGATATTTGTGTTTTCCCTTCATACATGTATGTGTGATGTTATGAACAGTTTGGATGACAAATAAATATCACTGTGGGCTGCAGGAAGGTTTCAATGGTGAAAATTATTATTGTACTGTTTCCTGTGGTGTGGTCCACTTGAGCTTTGGATATGAATAAATTTTAGGTTTAACCCATAAAATGAGTTGGAAAAACAGATGGATGGCATGGATAAACCACATACAATCAAGGTGGGCCCAATGGAGTTGAGTACAATAAGCAATCGGATTTCAATTGGTGGAGCAGCTGGGTAGGGGTGGCCATGGGCAAGGTGGCGGGGCCTGGTCCTGTAGGGCCAGTTCTTGAGCCTCTAAACTCTAGGCCAATGATGAATGGCTGACCTTGGACCCCTGGCCAAGTCCAATTATTAAGTGGTCCTGTCATAATGGATTCAAAAGCACTTATAATGGTTACCATTTGATGCAGATGTATAAGAATAATGGGATACCACCGAATAAGTTACTTGAAAAAAAAAAAAAAAAAAAAACTTATAGCAGTAGATAAGTATTATATCTAAGATAAATAAGTTTGATTTAATAAAGACGTTAGCATGTTTATGTCCCTTGCTAAACATTGATACGTCATCTTCTTACCGAGCTTTTAAAGCAAGTGAATATATGACATAATATCATAGCAGAAATATTTATCTAACAATTCTAGTTTTGTTAGCTTATATAAGTGTGCCCTTGATCAGTTAAAGCAGTGTACACAAACTGAGTTAGCTCAGTTAGCTTGCTCAACTCAACTCCAAAAAGCTCGATTTGCCTTTGTTCAAAGGTGAGTTCAAGTTGAGTCGAGCTATTTCTTTGAGGTTGAAAAATATTTGAACCGAGTAGATTGCCTGAGCTTGACTCGAGATCGAACTCCAACTCGAATCGAACTCAGATCGAACTAGTTCGGTAACTCGGTTACTTTGATATTGATATTGCTCACTGAGTGTTTGATAAAATGACTCAACGAAGTGTCGTCTAGTTACAAAGAAGGTATGTATATGAATAAAATTTCATTTTCTTTATTTTGATGTTGCCTATAAGGTGTTTGATGAAATACTTGTAAACAGCTACTGATATTTTACATACAGATAGAAATTAAAAGTGAAATACATGTGTTTGTGAAAATGCTGCAGAGGCGTGATTTTAACTTGAACTCGGCTCAAACTAGCCCAAGCTGCTAACTGAACTAAGCCGAGCTGGCCAATCAAGCTCATGGACTGAGCCGAGCCGAGTTCAAGCTGGGTCAGCTAGTGGCTGAGCCAAGTCGAGGTAAGGCCAACTCGACTCAGTTCAACTCAGTATACACCCCTAATCAGTTAACTATTTGCCCCAGAGATTAGGGCCCAGCTAGGGTTAACAACAACTTCATATTAGGTCAACCCATTGCCACCTTAGCTCTGGCCATGCCATCAGTTTCAGAGTTTTTCCATGAGAAAGCCCAGGTTTATCTTTTTAGTTGATGGGCCGACATGCTCACTCTCGAGCCCAGGTAAACAGCCCAAGTTGCATGGGACAGAATCATCTCGCATAGCCCAACCCACTTCACCCCTACCAGCATCCGAGGATAGTTATGATCATTCGACCAGTTGTCTACATTTAACGGCCAGAATCTATTCACTGGAAGTTTAGGATAATCCACTACGGTAATAACTTCTATAGATGGACCATCTAAAGTAGGCCTAACTAGATATACGGTACAGATCTGTCAAACGTACGGTAAAAGTAGACCAGATTCGAGGGTTGTATCACACGTATCTTGTAGCTTATTCCAATTTACCTACACTCCTCCAACCCTCCATCAGATTGTGCACCATTAATTAAATGGCCACCGGTTAAAGGTTCTACCAGTCAATCCAAACCGTCTAAATTGTTGTCCCCATCTTACATGAAAACTTCATTGGAAGCTACATTGGTTGGAAAATCTTAAAAATAACTGTTGATCAAAATTCATTCATTTTAACCGTTCATTTGATGGCCATCAATTGAAAGGTCTGATCGACGGTAAGATCAGGCTATGTCTATCTATAATAGCGACCATGAGTGCGGAGTCAGGACATGCAACGCCCAAGTGCCAGAGATCCTGAACCGTTCATTCGTTGGTGGGCCAGACTGTTTATTTCCTACACCCAAAAATCAATCCGAACCGCTCATCAGGTGCGCCAAACCTGTATATCAAACATGGATTTTAGTCAATATTTTCCAAGCGGTTCATTTTCTCTCGGATACCATGGTGCCCATTTGATAAACGGATCTCGCATATGTGACCCGGACCCGACAGAAACCCCTTCCCAACGGCTAATAAAACCAGTCTCAGTCCTCTTGTCTCTCTCTCTCTCTTCAATGGCGCCATTTCCTTCAATTCCCAAAGCTCCAAGATCCCAGAGATTTTCCACTCCCATTCCTTCTCAGAAAATTTCCACCCCAATTCCCGAATTGCCCCTCCCTCCCCAAAATCCATTTTCCCACTTACCCATCAAGAAAAGACCCTTCCCATGCCTCCAAAACCTCCAATCTCCATCATCCTCTTCCCATTCTACCCCTCCTCACCACCAGAAATTACAAAACCCACCTTCTTCCCATCCCCACGCCATTCACCACCCCAACTCGGGCCTGACCCTTCCTTTTTCTCAATCACACACATACGAGAAAAGACAACCGGACTACGGTCGGGTAGAGGGGTCTTCTGACAAGGAATTGAGAGCGGAGAAAAATGAAGGGAGCAGAAGAAATCCTGTCCGTCTATCTCGGCCACAAGCAGAGAGTTTGATTATATCAAAGAAGTTGATCCGATTGGCGCCACGGCAAAACAAGGAAAAGAAAGAGCTGTCGATCAGGACATCACTGTCGAAGAAAGAGATAGAAGCTGATTTTTTGAAGATGGGATTGAAGATGCCCCGGCATCCGAAGAAGAGGCCCAAGAAAGTACAGAAGATCTTGGATGTAAGGGCTTTCTTTGTTTCTTTCTTTCTTTTTATGCTTATGAAGAACTCCACACCTGTTATTAAGATCTTTGTAGGTAGCACGATCGTATGAGCGCTGGATCGTTGCCCTTTTATGCTTAGAACCCACACCTTACACTTGTTATTCAGATCTTTGTAGGTAGCATGATCGGATGAGCATTGGCTCAATGTGCATATGTGTCGCTAACTTTGAGATAGTCCGCCGGGTTAATGCACTTTTATGCTTAGGAACCCTACACCCCACATTTACGTGCCCTGAGTCGATGCGCGTAAGTGTCATTATCTTTGAGATAGTCTACACTCACTCCTTGGTGCAAAAGGTTGCCAAGACTGTTATCTCCTGGTATACAACTCTCCAACAATGTTTCCATATATCGTATATGCCCACCGTATACATAAGAGCTTGGGCATAGATCAACACACTTGATACGAGTATGTTAAGCAAAGATAAAGATATATATATATATATATATATATATATATATATATATATAAAAGTTATTTTTCTTTTCTCATTCTATCCATTAAAAAAAATAACATAAAGACAAAAACTAAATCAATATTATGGTTCTTTAAATGAACTCATGAGTTTATTGAAATATAACAATGAGCTATGATCGCGTGAGTCCCACTAGCTATGGATCAATCCCCGCAAAATGCAAGTTGTGGGTGAGGTCTCTTGGGTCGTTTTGAAACATTTTCTTTCTCGTCTTTCTAATATGTTCCATCACGTGTACGGCCAGATGCATGCTAACTAGACATGCGTACTCATCTTTCCCACCAACTTGCCATTGATTCACGACATGCGTGCCATGCAAACTGTAGGGCCCACCAAGAAGATCATTTGGTTTAAAAATTAAAATTTTTCACTCATCATCTCGGCCGTGCCTTTGGAATCAAGATGGTGTGGCCCAAATGATGATTTAATCAGTCTGAGATTTGATATCGTTGATCTTTATCGTGGGGACTATCATCTACACGGTATGGATGTGTACATAAGTACCTTTGGGGGAAATGAATCTAGAGGTCAAACTAGCAGGCATCAAACAATAGGGGATCATTTCTTTTGTGGATTTTTCTCACCGTCCGTTAACAAAATCACCTTCCAAACGGTTAAGATCATCCAATCAGCAAAGCTTTCCACCATTGCTGATCCACAACAGGACCCACCCCACCCGATAAGCAGTCCTGATCATGTACAATCATGCCAAGTATACTGTTTTTGTACCGATTCCACCTTATTTTAAATGAAACTAATACAAAAATTGCAATTTCTTCAGGCACTATATCCAGGTACGGGGCTGGCCAACATAACTCTGGATTCATACAATTTTCCCGTCGATCCAGACAGGTATATGAATAATGCGTTTGGTTGTCTCAATTTTCGTGATTGGTTCAAATTGTATTTTGTTATTCATGGAGCTAACCATCTCAATCATGCTTCAGGCAGAAGTAGATACGGTTACGATTGAATGGGCCACCATCAGAACTGCTAAAGATTGTTATTTTATACAAGAATGATCTAGTAGGCCGCCATCAGGATGGCTAATGATTGTTATTTTATATAATTATGATCGAATGGGCCACCATCGAAACTGCTACAGGATGTCTATTGCATTATGGTTGGTTTTTTTATTCTTTTATTCCAAGATGTCTATTGTTTATATCAAACAGAGTAAAATCCCACATCAATATTTCTATTTATATCTGAATAATTTTAGTTTAAGGGGTTGCTGCATGCAAGTACTGTGAAAGAGCCTTGGCCCACAGATTGGTTAGCCATGGTCAAATTTAAATATTACATAATAATCAAATCATCCATGCATTAATAATGGAGATTATAGTTTAATCTTAAAGGAGTACTTAATTCAAAAGACATTTCCATTATCGTGATTTCGCTGATAACGATTCGAAAGACATTCCCATTATCATGATTTTGCCGATGATGGATTTTTGTCTTCCGCACCTTACATTATTAAAGGACTATTCTCTCATGTGAGGGTAAGCAGACCAAAATATGTATTTATATGAAAGAGGGTTAGAGTCTTACCATTCATATTTCTCTTTTCTCAAGTCTTCACACTGCAGGTTTCTATATCTAGCTTAATAGTTATATACAAGGACCGCAATTTAAGCATACAAATTCAAAACTATATATAATGATCACAGCTGTAATGAGATCCACTGTATCGCTTAATTTGAATATAATTCAATGATGAGATCAAAACTAGTGATCATGTGTGACCCACCTAATGAAATCTTACACATGGTAGTACAAAGAAAATGAACAGTCAGAAAGAGAATCACCAAGGGCATGTGTTTCAATTGCACATGTCAACCACTTGATGAATAGACCAGGATGGCCTTTTGGACAGGATCTCTACCCAACCCTTAGGTTTGACTGATGTTGGGATTTGGCCTGGTCCATGTCTAGATCTTGAAGGCTTGGTTAGACCCAGATTTGATTGGTTTTGGGGTTCTGGTCGGGCACCCATAGGGTCGCTGAATTGAGGTTTGAATTGGTTTCAGAACGGATAAGATCATCTTAATTAAATGGTTGGGCCCACCCCATGAGTGGATCTCACACACCTGGGTCTATAATAAAGTATTCTTTTAAGTGTGTGGCTTAAGAAACTTCATTTCCTTGGATACAATATTTAATATATACTTTTACCATTAAAACTAACTGGACCTGGCTCGAATTTACTATAACTAGTTCCACCACACGAATCTAACTTGAACCCGGCTATACCCGATTTTAACTCTAAAAGCTTATATCAAAACCTTACTCATAAGTGAGACTTAGATTCGATTTAGTTGTCGGGAGAAAGATAATTTCCCAATCACACATATACAATAATATCTTAATCAAAAGAAAGAAAGAAAAGCAAACTACAATATAGGGATTTACTTAATTTCTTTTAAGTACATTCATGGATTCACCTAAATCCATTATGCCCAAAAGCCAAAAACAAAAAAGAAAAAAGGCTCTCAATATAATGAATCTCAGAGGAGGATAGAATACATATTATCCCATATGAACTAAAGTTTATGTATTTATATATTGTTTTTTAAAACTCATGCCGTATTGGCATTTGACCAACCTATGGGTGCTTGAATCCTTAACCGGGTATTAAAACTCTTGAGAGTCTACCACCAATGCAAGAGTAAGAATTCAAAAAAAAAAAAAAAAAAAAAAAAAACCTTCATATAAAATTACAAAATTGCCAACTAAATTAGGGTCATCCTTTCTATTGTACCATTTCAAGGTATGTGCATAAATATGAGACAAATCGAATCCTTAAGTGACCCACACCAAATAATAACTTGGGTTATATTAAATGCACAAAGTATTAAATATAAGTTTCATTAAATGCAATAATTATCTATGGTATGGTCCACTTGAGCATTAGATCCAACTCATTTTTTTGCATATTTCTTAAAATGATCTAAGAGAAAGGATGGACGGTGTAGATAAACAGGTATATCAAGGTCGGCCCAGCAACATAACTGCCCATTTGTGGCTAAAGACGGGCGGGTGTAGGACGCAATCCGCATCCTAACATCAGTCACTCACTGGTGTACCAGCGGGTCCAGGTGCCGATTGATAGCCCTACCTCTTTGAGTGTGTTGTCCAGATCGTGGGCCTGATCATATATAGATGGTCATGACCCAGCAATCCACGATCATGACTGGTTGATTAAGTAGACATCAAACGGATGGTCAAAACAGAAAATTACCCAGTCAAAAATCAACTAATAGATGTCCATTAATAGGAGATCAGAACCGTTTAAGCAATCTTTTTTTGGGTCTATGTACTATTTTCAGTGGGCCCCACTATTTGGGTAAATTCAATTTGAACCAATAAATTTGCTGCAGTACAATTCCTTTGTGCATGCGCGTGGAGAATCACGTCCGCCAGAGTATCTAATAACTCCTCCATACAAAGTTATAGGTATCTCCCCATACGTGCAAACGACGGGTGAGATTATAGGCTTTCAGCTATAAAATGAGCTAGAAAAATAGATGCATGTTTCATTTAACATATGGATCTGAATCATGTACTGGATCATGTTATAAAATGAGCTGGAAAAATGGACGAACGGCATGGATGAAACAAATACACCAGGATAGGCTGACAGAACACTTTCAGCCAATGAGGCTTGGCACACGGGCACTTTCAAATTATACACGTGCCATACATGGCCCCACCGTGATGTTTGTGAGAAATTCATCCATCCATTGGTTTTGTCATATCATTTTTATCATTTGAGAACATGCGCTAAACAATCATGTAGATCGAAAACTCAAGGAAACCTATTAGTGAGCTGTATTTGTGTGGTTTCATCTCATCCTAATAGGAATGAACGGTTTGGATAGCATATGAGCACCATGGTGGACAAAGGAAGATTTCAACGGTAGTTATTTTCCCACGCACTTTTTTCCGACTGTGACCTACTCGAGTGTTTGATCTGAAAATGATATGAAAAAATGATACGAAAAAAACGAACCATGGGATAGATTTCACACAAATATTATAGTAGCCCAGTATAGCTTCCCTGGACAGGAACCATAGTCTGTCGCAGGAAGAAACGGATTGGTTACTCCCCTGCCACCAGCCTGGTGACTGATGGTCGGTGCTCTGTGGCCTCACGATGATGTATATGTTTCATCCTTTCTGTTCATCTATTATTAAAGATCACTTTAGGGCTTGATCCCAAAAATGAGATGGATATAAATATCAGGTGGAACACACCACATGAAAATAATAGTGATTGGATATCTACCATTAAAATCCTCTTAAGGCCCACTGAACTGTTTATTTGACATCCAATCTGTTTATTAGGTCGTATAGATCCAGATGAAGGGAAAGAACAAAGATCAGCTTGATCGGAATTTTTTATGGCCGCCAAATTTTTTTAATGGTCAACGTTTATTCAACACTGTTTTATGTAATGTGGTCCACTTGAGATTGGAATATACCTCATTTTTGGTTTCATATTATAAAATGATTTTTTTAAAAAAATATGGACAGCATGGATGAAAAATATAGATCATGGTAGATGAACAATATAGATCATGGTAGTCCAACTGAGCACCTACGACCAGCCATAGGCTGGTGGCAGAGGGAGTAGCCAATCCGTTTCGGTTGCGGGAATCCGCCTCTCGCCGCGATTATGAGGGAGCGGTAGGATTTCCTGCGTTGGGATTATAGGTGGGCTCACCGTGATGTTTGTGAGAAATCCACACCGTTCATACGTTTTGACAGATCATTTTAGTACATTATAAGAAAAACGCGGTGGATTCAAAATTCAAGTGGGCCGCAGGAGAGGAAACAGTTGGGATTTAGTGACCACCATTTGAAATATTCGTACGGCCACAAAGTTTCATATCAGACTAAGGTTTGTTTTTCACTTCATCCTAGTGGGAATGACCTTGTAAACGGTTTGGATGGCACATAAACATCAACGTAGATCCCAAAGGTTTTAACGATGCGAAACGCATTCCTGGGTTTTCCCTATCTTATGACACACTTAAGTATTGGATCAAGCTAATTTTTGGTAACCTGAATTAAAATGATCTCTTAAAACAGATGGACGGTGTAGATTTCTCACAAACATTACATTGGCCCACATAGCATCCCAGCGCAGGACCTTACTGCGAAATGTTTACAGGAAATCCGCGTCCTTTGCCGATTAGGTGTTACTGGGGAAAACCTCAGCGGGTGTTTCCTTTACCGTGTGGGGCCCACTTTATGATTATATTGTGTATCTACGCTGTCTATACGTTTTATAATATCATTTTAGATCTTGGTTCCAAAAATTTACTAGATCCAAATCTCATGTGGACCACACAACTAGAAACAGTGATAAAAGACCATTAAAAAAAACTGGGCCAGAAAAGTTTTAGATCAAGATTATATATGTATTTTACCTTCATCCAGGTCTGCTTGACCTTACTAACAGGTTAGATGACAAATAAAAGTTACGGTGAGCCCTACCAAGTTCTCAATGGTAAACGTTCATCACCACTATTTCTTGTTGTGTGGTCTACCTGAGATTTATTTTTTAATAATTTTGGAAAAAAAGATCTAAAATTTCCTGAAAAAAAGGATGGACGGCATGGATATATATCAAATCATCAATATGGACCACACGGTAAGGGTAACACATGTTACCCGGTAACACGTAATCCGCTATCGGTAATCTCAGCCAACGACAGTTGCACGCTATAACTTATAAATTGCAATTCACCGTCCAAACATCAACTTAACCTCTCTCTCTCTCTACGATGGAGAGATTACATACTCCAATTCCAAAAGCTCCAAGAACACAGAGAACTTGCATCCACTTTCCCAATCTACCCCTTCCACGTACTCAAAATCTCCAATCTCCATCTTCCTATCCCCATTCTACCCCTCCTCTCCACCAAAAACTACAAAACTCACCATCTCCATCTTCTCATCACCACACCATCCATGACCCTACCTCCAATCTAGTCATCCGTCTTTCTCAATTACACACATGCGAGAAAAAAGAACAGAACTCGGGTCCGAGCCCGGGCCCGTTTAAGTCTCCGTCGTATCGGGTAGAGAGCTCTTCTGATAAAGAACTGGGAGGTGAGAAGAATGAAGGGAGCATGAGAGATCTTGTCCGTCCGTCTCCGCCACAAGCAGAGAGTTTGATCAGATCAAGGCAGTCGAAACGATTGGCTCCGCCGCAAAAGAAGGCAAGGAAGGAGCTGTCGATATCGATCTCACTCTCCAGGGAAGAGATAGAATCTGATTTTTTGGAGATGGGAATAAAGCTGCCTCGGCAACCGAAGAAGAGGCCTAAGAACGTGCAGAAGAGCTTGGATGTAAGACCTTTAATTCTTTCTTGTTTCTTCTTTTTTGTTGGGTGGGCTGCATTAATTCGAATCGGCAGTGTTGTGTGATAGGCTATGATCGGACTGTTTATCGATTGGGTTCCACTGGCTATGGATCAATCCCTGCAAATTACTAGTTGTGGGGTGGAGTCTTTTGGGTAGTTTTATAACGTTTTCTTTTTCACGTAAACAGCCGTATGCATGCTAACTTGACATGCAGCCTCATGTTTCTGACTAATATGTCATTGCTTCATGACATCTGCACCATTCAAATGGTTGGCTCATCACAAACATCAGGTATGACTCTTATTAAGTGGGCCACACATGATCATTATTTTAAATTTGACTACTGGATTATTCAGATTAAGCAAGTTAACAGGCCCCAAACCCTAAACCCTAAATAGGCACAGGGTGGGATGCTTGAACCGTGGTTCCTGTACACCCTATACACGTGAAAATCTACAGTGTTGTATAAGAGAAAAGTGTAATGAGTAAACTTCTCTAACCCTTCTTATTGTAAATATATGTCTTGTTCTCCTTACCTACATAATAATGAAAACCCTAATTTTTAGGAGAGGTTGCTTTCCTTACCAACTTACTCCTTTTTGCATCAAGTTGCTCTTATTGCGGCAGCAGACAGGACCCACGTTGGCTTTTGAGTGGGTGGGATAGCAATGCTTCTCCTAGAGGTTATGAGGCATTGAAGATTAAGATCTATTCTCTTCTCCGTATATCGTGACTTTAAAAGTATCTTTCTAATCAAGTAAACCTTTAAAATTGACATATTAAAATTAAGATGATATGATTTAACATGTTAGTGTGGCTCAACTAATGATTTGATCGATCTGATTTTTGAGAGGGTTGACTTTTGTAGTCAATCTAGCTTGCATCAAACGGTAGGTGAACACTTCTCCGGTGGATTTTTACCTGTCCATTAACACAGAACACCTTCCAAACGGTTAAGATTATCCAGCCAGTGAATTTTCCACCATTCACGACAAGGCCCACCTGATAAACAGTCCTGATCTTATAGACAGCCCTCGTTTGCATAATTCCACCTTGTTTTTTTAATGAAACTAATACGTTTTTCGTGATTTCCTCAGAGACTATATCCGGGCACGGGGCTGTTCAACATAACTCCAGATTCATACGATATTCCCCGTTGATCTTGATAGGTCCATGAATAATGCGTTTGGTTGTCTTAATTTTCGTGATTAGTTCAAATCGTGTTTTGTTATTCATGGAGCTAACCATCTCAATCATGCTTCTCGCAGAAGTAGATACGGTTACGATCGAACGGGCCATCATCAGAACTGCTGATGATTGTTATTTTATATAAGTAGGATTCAATGGGCCACCATCAGAACAGCTAATGATTGCTATTTTATATGAGTACGATTCAATGGGCCACCATCAGAACAGCTAATGATTGTTATTTTTTATAATTACGATCGAATGGACCACCATAGGAGCTGCTACAGAATGTTTATTGCACGCTTTATCTTATTGCATTATGGTTGATTTTTTCTTTTCTATCATTATTTTATTCAAGTATTGTTTATATCATGTGGGAAAAAGGTACTATGAGTTCGACTTTTGTGAGCCCCACCATGTTTTGACTAAAATCCATACCGTTTATCAGATGCATTCTTCCATGCTGAGCCATGGGCCTAAAAATCAGGCCAATCCATAAATTAGATGGGCCACACCATAGACAAAAGTTGAGAGTGGATGTTGCACATTGAAACCTTCCTGATTGTATATAGAGCCCAGTGACGTGTTTAAGACATCCATCCCATCCATTGTGTGTATCCTACTTGGATAAGGGGTTACACCAAATTTTAGGACATTTAAAACTCTAGTAGGCCCCACCAAGTGCTTTTTATATATTTTAGACATGACTTCTCATAGTTTTAGATGGTGCGGCCCACCTGAGTTCGGGATATGGTTGATTTTTGGCATGTCCAGGGACCTACCGATTGCACGGCATGGATGTCGATCACACATCACAGTGGGACCCACAGAGCTCAACCTAATGGGTCAACATGGTAGTACCATGCATTTCCCATCAAATATTAATATTTATATTTATAGGTAAATTATTTTAGCTTGAGGAATTCTACTACAAGTGGGTGTACGTGGCTCACAGATTGGCTGGCCATGGTGGTACAAAGAAAATGGTTGGTTGAAATTAAAAGTAAATGATCGAGGATTTAATGGAGCTATGCAAGTGGGTGTACGTGGCCCACTAATACAACTTACAAGGAATTGTGGAAGAACCGGTCTTTTCTCATGTCAACAATAACGGATTTAACGTGAAATTCGCTGAAGTTTTAAATGGATTAGGAAGCCGACACAATTCAAATTCCGTCAGGACTCCTCTGAATGAGTGCACATAGCCAATGACGCCTGGTGCGCTGGCACGTATGAATGTGCTTCATATCCACGCCGTCGATTCGTTTTTTCAGCTCATTTACGATGTTATTCCAAAACTTAAGAGTATCAAAATCTCAGGTGGACCACACTACTGGAAAAGTGGTGAATAACCATTAAAACCTTCTTTAGGCCACATGTTTTGGATCAAGATAATCCTTGTATTTTAACTTCATCCAGTTCTTCTTGAGTTTATCAACGGGTTGGATGGGAAATAAACATTGCGGATCTTCTTACAGTGGGCCTTTGGAAGTTTTTAATGGTGAGCGTTCAATCATCACTGTTTCTTGTGGTGTGGTCCAACTGAGATTTGGATATCTTAATGTTTGGGACTATGTCATAAAATGGACTGGAAAAAAGATGGACGGAGTGGATATACAACATACCATCATGGTGGGCCCTATGATAAGGGTAACACCCACTCATCCGTTACCCGGTACATCTAATCCGCGCCGGACGGGGATTTCCTGCGAAAGCCATTCGCAGGAAGTTCCTGCGCTGGATACCTATGTGGGGCCACCGTGATGTGTATGAGAAATCTACGCCGTATATTCGTTTTGTGAGCTCATTTTCGAACTTTAATAAAAAAATGAGATTTATCCAGGAGTCAAGCCGGCCGCACTAAAAGAAAAGGTGGGCAGTGAAATTCGTACCGTTGAAATCTACCTGGGTCGACAGTGATGTTTACATACCATCCACACCGTTAATAATATCATTACTACTGAGATAAACTGAAAACACAAATATTGACTTGATACAAAACTTATGTGACCGCACGAATATTTCAACCGTGGACGTTCAATCTACGTTTTCGGCACACTTGAGTATTGGATGTCTCATTTTTGTCCCCATGTCCTAAAATGATCTCAAAAAACCCATCGACGGTGTGTATTTTTAACAAACATCACAATGAGCCCCACCTAGGTTTCTAGGGAACTTCCTGCTTCGGCAGAAACTGCGCCCCGTATAAATTATACACGTGGCATATACTACTTGGACTTTGGAGCGGGTAGTGTAAGCGTTACAGCCTGAAAATCTCTGTACTAGTTAGAGTGGATTCACCGAACTATTTGAAATTAGCGAATTTAGGACACCTGTTACCTAATCACCCCCCACAAACACCCTCCCCTGCCAAAAAAAAAAAAAAAAAAAAAACCATAACCACGTAGGGCCACAAACGAAGATAGATTAAATTATCAACCTACACCTAAGATAAACATCAAGGACCAAATTCCTCCTGAGGGTGACCCGATATACTGTTTCGATTATAAGACGAGTATCACTGGCCAAAGGGCATATGCCTTGGCGAGCTTGACGCCCATGACGTATATTATGTCAGGATGGTGCTCAGAAATTACTCAACTTGGGCCCATCGGCTAAGTGTATAACAAGCGTAAATAGCCAACATAATAAATCAAATCTTAGAGAAGGATCAACACTTCATTCGATTATGGAATCGAGGAGTTCAGACCATTGGATGTTGGCCAAATTTGAAACACCCATCGGGAATATTGCCTTGGCTAGATCTGTAAAAATTGGGGTCCAACTGGCAATGGGACACCGTTAAATCGCAAACAGGGCCCTCAAGGTCCACCTATATGCCTAATCACTGGTCCATAATGTCTTGTGGCTTATCCACTAGCGGGACGCTTATCCTTATGCACGAATTACCCTATGTGCCTTCCCTCATAACCCTACTGACCTAAATGGACCCCTATAGGGTTAGTATGAGAGACCAAGTGCCATTGGGGTCATTTGCACCCAAACTGGCACTATAAGAACCCCATTTTCTCACACCCCTCCCCCTTACAAGAATTGTTGTTTGACCTTAAGGGGTTTATAAGAGAAGAAGCAAAGGAAAGAGAATGGAAGGTAGGGAAAGCGAGGGGCTATCCGAGGAGAACTGATTTCCTCTTCTTTGGGAGTACTCTATGCCGCAACCGGGAGCTCTTTTGGGTTCCCTATAATCACAAAAAGGTGAGATCCAACCCTTGACCCAAACCCTAGGTTAATCGGGTTTTCTCTTTCCAAATTTCCTTATACACTTTGTATGTTAGATAGGTTCTGACGCCCTCCGTTGAACTCTATCTTTGAAAATGCCAAGGGAAGAAGACTCGTCGCGAATGTACGGACTATTGATTTTTGGTTACCTTTTATCGACCCCTGAGGGTCCAGATAGTGATCGTGGGTCGTAAGCTACCCATATAAATTATCTTCACTATCTTACCTTTAAACGAGTTGCCATTTGTTTATTTCGATTAATCTATTGTAGTTCACATGTTTGATAAAACGCCTCATGATTTTTATTTAAATTTTTGTTGTTGGTTACATGTTTAATGAAATGCCTAAGTATAGTCATGACAATAAATGCTATTTATATGTTAAATTTGATGATTATATAAATGTGTAAACCCACTGATGTTCATATGTTCGACGAAATACTTGTGTGGGTTTGACAATAACATTATGCTAGAGTATCGTAGCGATTATCAAGTTACAGAGACATGATTTCTTCCCTCCTCGGGAACATCAACTAATCGCCTGAATTAAAGAACGGCTTGATCCGAGCCAACCACATTTGACTTGTTCGATCGACTTGGGTTGAACTTAGACGGTCGACTGTAGTCGGACTATGCGGAACTCTTGTAGCAATATTGGTCGAGCTGAAGTGCCCCAAGTCAACCGAATAAGCTTAAAAGTCGACGAATTTGGTCGAAAATCTTGGATTGAAATAACTTCGAATAGAACCTAGAGTACCCACGTTACTACTAAATGAGTCTACTTTAAATCGTAACAAGAAAGAATACGCAAGACTCATGAGCCGAGCATGATGGTATGAGACATCGTGTTTAAGCTGTCGGCCTATGCTAGGGCGACGAGCCTCCCCATAGTAACCAATGATCAGCAAATCAAGGAAGCTGTGAATAAGACATTTCAAATCACAACGACGGCACGACCGTCTCATGGGTGCGCATGAGTGATGACTCTTACGTAAACCGAGAACGCCCTCCACTCGTCAATGAGCCCCCTAACCCTGTGCGTCCGGACTGTGTCATCCGGGTCCGTAGTGATTTGTCGGGCCTGTTGGTTGGGCCAGTGTTAGCCTCTTATCGATGGGCGAACTGTCGCACGGGTCATGAACCCGATGCTGAATTTTGAGACGCATGTAAGGAGTGTTTTCTGTCACTCCAAGCTCGCAAACTAATTGAGACCAATATAAGATGAGGGTACTTTAGTTTCCCCCAAACCACGAGGTGAATAAAATTAATTAAATACTTGGCTAATGATTCGAATTCATTGCATTGCACTAGTTAGGAGTATACTCATGTTATGACTTCACGTTCCGTAATTGTTAAGAATTATTAAAAAATGTTGCTTTCTCTGAATATCCTTACCTGTACTGCTTGGATTGATAACATGCGTAACTCATTGTTAATAATACCACTGAGTTGATCACTCATTCCCACTCTGGGACGGTGTTTTAAAACACCAGCCAGACAATTCCATAGATGCAGGTACCACTGAGGCAGATGCACTCGAAGACGCACATACGGACCATGAGTCAAAATTCTCATCCTTCTAGATTTCTAAAGGGCCGACTTAGACGTCATATTACTTAATTTTGGGCATTTATATTTGAACCTGGATGCCCCATTCTTTTGGACATATTTTTGAGAGCTTTAGATGTATATTCGGCTTAGTTGTAGGCTCGTATCCCAACTCGATGTATAAGACATAATTAGTATACTTTCTTTTCTTTAACTATGATCATTTTGTAATCCATTACTTATTTATGTGTAATCAATTAGATGCTTGATCCTTATATGATGAGTACCCAAATGAACTTCCTGCCCAAAGGGGCAAGATTAACGTCCAGGATCTTGGGAGTCGAGTACTACACGACTCTTGAAATTTTGGGACATTACAGTTGGTATCAGAGCATAGTTTAGGATTAAATAGGGCCGTGGACTAAAGACTCACTATAATACGTCTGTTGATATTGTTAGGTCGCTGAAACATAGCGACGTCGGAACCCTTAGACCAAGCTCTAAATTAGATCGAGCTATCAATTCTTAGTTTGGGAACTAAACCTAGAAGGGAGTAAGTTGAGCTAAAATAGTTATTGTAATGCGGGAGGCAGGGCATTAGAACTCCGAGAGGTGTTTCGGCCAACCTTTGAGCAAGAACTCACGAATCAAGTATCGTGACCTGTCATAAAGGGATTAGATGTCTTGAGTAGGTCATCCTACCCCAAAATCATGTATAGTACATCCAAAAATTCATTTCGGTTAGAGAGATATGCCTAATCTAAGTTCCAATGGTCTAGATCATTTTCACCCTTAATCCGGCCTTTATCTGGCTCGCCCTGATCACGGAATAGACAAAATGGAATCGAATTTGGAGAAAGAGAGGGAAGAACAGGTCAAGAAGAACCTAATTTCACCACGGATCAGCCCTCCTTTGGCCAAATGGGTCACCTCCGAATCAAATAAGGATGATTTGGGGATTCAGACAGGCAAAGATGGTCCGGAAGAAGTGGAATAGGAGTGAGAATGAGGTGGAGTGCAACACTGATGAGATGGCATCGCACGGCGACCCACTTGGGTCAGAAAATCGCGGCCCACCGCCCTGGTGGACAGACACCCACGGGGGACCATGGGAACGACGATCCACCGCGGTCCTAGGCCACCTCGACTGGCACGCTACCGTCGCCGCCGAAGGCAGCAGGCCGCGATAGCTCGCCACCAGACCTTTGTGTGGGGTAGTGCACATGTGGGTAGGGTGCTCTAGACACCCTAAACCCCTTGCATTCTATCATTTCCTTCTCTCTCTCTCTCTTAGTTTCCTCATCTCTCTCAAGCCCTAAACCACTACAACCCACCTCCCTCTTCACATTTCTCCTTCCTCTCCATCTTCTTCCCAAGATCTCAAATCTTCATCCTCTCAAGGAGAATAGTCACCTCCAAATCCTAACTCCCATCTCTTCTCTCAAAACCCATCCTAGCAAACTCCTCTTCAAAACACAAATCTCTACAAAACCCAAAATCTCAAATCTCCATCTTCCTAGCACCATTCTTGGAAAAACCCATCTATATACCTTCTTAAAAACCTATTCTATCAACCTTCATCTTCTCAAATTTCAAATTCTCAAAGTTTCTACAAACTTATCTTTATTCAAAATCTCACAATTTAGATCTTTCACCCCCTAAGGTTAGTAGAGAATAGCCCTTCTTGGAGCTATCTCATTCTCTTTCTCTATCTCCTTAATCTTTTCCTCATGGGAAGAGGAGGGCAACTCCCGATGAGGCGGAGCCAAGCCGTGGTAGACGGGCAAGAAAAGGGAGTGAGCTGCAACTGGCGATAACTCCTACCGAGGCGGGGCCAAGCCGCCCGAGGCACTAGAAACAGAGTCATGATGAACAAGCAATAGAGGTTCCTTCCACGCGGCCCGAAATGAACCTATGAAGATTCTGAAATCGGAAGGTCGTATTTGAGGTCTCCGACGAAGACAAGCTCTTTGACGAGTCCGTGTTGCTCGATCGCCTCTTGCACAACAATTGACGCACATATTTGAGGGTACTTACCGCTCCGATGCGGGTTTGGTAAGGTCATTCTACGCCCTAATTCCTAAGCCAAGTACTGACCCCTTAGGATTCGACATCCCTTTCGATAGACAATCAGTCCGTATTAGCGTAGAAATCATCTCAAAAATTCTTGACATGCCCCTAGGGAAAATATATATTGATGTGAAGAATATGAAGAAGAAGCGGAATCGAGATGAGTGTGTCATGCACTTGTGTGGAAAGCTTGTTGAGTGAAGACATGGCAGCAGTATGTCTTCTTTAGACTTGATCACCCCGTACCAGTTACTCCATCACATTTGTACGTACAACGTATACCCACGGACGAGCAATCATATAGAGTGCAACCGTTACATGATTAAGCTCATTTATCAAGTGAGCCAGGGAGCACAAGTATGCCTGCCAACCATCATACTTACCCAAATTGTGAAGGCAACGACATCATCTCAGGCAAATGCAGGGCTTCCCTTTGGTCGTTGTTTTGTAGGATCGCTCGCAAATACGAGGTCAGAGGATCCAATGGGGACCCAAACTGGTGAAAGTCATTGATGAAAACACACTCAACCACATGAAGATGAGCCCAAAGCAAAAGATGGTTAGGCTTGAAAAATTTGGGGATAAAGTTGATGAGGAAGAAGAGGAGGAGAGTGAGGAAGAAGACGGAAGCGAAGAGGAAGCTAAAGCCGAGAAGGAAGGAATAGGCGAAGAACCCTTTGCCCCACAAGAGATCTGAGAACTCCTAATAATGCGCTTGAAGCCAGGATTAAGGGGCAAGAGAAATTAAGTAAGAAGCTCTACCGCATAATGAAAGCAATCCTGTATTGCGTACAGAAGGAAGGAACGCCCCCTCCTTTGCCTGACTCTGAGGACCAGTAGATCCTCACACCTCTTTTTATGACCCAATTCGTAAAATGATGTCTTTCTTTTCCTATTGGGAGTTTGCGATTTGTACTAAGTAGGTTTAGTTTTCTGTTCTACATTGTAGTATGACTAATTCCTCTAATGTGTTAGCTACAGAGGATATATGTATCTGAAGAATTTTCCTTTATGAATGAAATGTGTGTTTGGTTTCTCGATTGTGTTATCTGGAGAAGAAATCTCCATTTTTATTATGTATGAATTGTACTAATTGTTAGTACTTCTAGATAAATTTTGATTTCAATTGGTCATTGCGGAACCATATGATTGCGCATTACTCTGTAATAGTATTTGATGCCCTTCTATGACTAAAACACAGGAAATACCTCCCAAGCGTAGTTGGAACATGATCTTCCTTCCACATGGTGGGTTGATCGACGAATCTCCCCTTTCTCCTAGTGAGCAACAAGGCCCCGACTCGGGTCTGGAGTCTAATGCGATCCCAGATTTGCACCAAGCGGCCAATGCGGGCCCCAGCCTGGTAACAAATTCGTCGACCTTTGATCAAAGTCATGCATCATCCTCAGTCAGACCTCAAGTCACTCCGACCCTCGATATGATGGGTCACATGCTACTCTTGATGCAACAATAATAGTAGACCTTGGCCACACTAGTGGGTACTATGGCTCAAAACCCAAGTGCTACTCCACCAACCCACGCAGTTGTCGTAGCGGGAGTTATGTTTGAGCGATTCCAAAGGCTCCGACCGCCCACTTTCGCAGGCACCCACAGACCTGAAGAGGCTGAATATTGGCTTAATCGGGTCTCCAAGATGATTCGGCCACTTCATTGCTCTGAACCTGAACGAGTTGAACTCGTGACATACGGGTTTGAGAAAGAAGTAGGCATATGGTGGGACAGTGTACTGAGGACGGTCCCAGCCGGATTCGTGTGGACTTAGGCTGAGTTCGAGACACGTTTCTTTCAAAAATATTATCCCTTTACTCTCTTTTTTAACACATGCACACACACACCCCCACACACTCACGCCTTGGTGGGTTTTCACCACCAATGGATACTCGAACCCTTGACCGAGTGTTAAAACTCCTGAGAGTCTACCACCAGAGCAAGAGTAAGGATCCATATCATCCCTTTACCTACCGTCATGAGAAAGAGAGTGAATTCCTCCGCCTCCAACAAGGGGGGATGTCAGTAGCAGAGTATGAGAACCGCTTTACGGAACTGTCTAGGTACACTCCATGAATCATAGCAGATGAGCCTACGAAGATGCAATGATTTTCCAAGGGCCTACGGGCGGGCATTCATACCAAAATGTGTTGTACCACCATTCTTACATACGCGGAATTGGTAGAAATGTCCTCGTGGTCAGAGAAAGATGGGGAGAGAATCTCTGAAGCTCGTCTGCAGTTGGGCCCAAGGCCTAGGCCTGAGCCTCAGCTCCCGCAAGTTGCCAACAAGAGATTCCAGGTGGAATCGCCACCGAGGCGTCCCATCATGTCGGCCCCTCAACCGAGATTTGATCGTGTTTGCACCTAATGTGGAAAAGGGGGTCATATAGAACCATCTTTCTTCATGAAAATGAGGGACAATGGCTACACTCTGCCCCAGCAGATCAATCGCCCACCTCAACAAGCCATTTCAATCCCTCCACTGCAAGCAGCACGCCCCCAACAGCCATTTGAGCGTTTACCAAATTATTAGAGCAGGCCACCACAATGGCCGAATGCATGCAACTGCCCTCAACTAAGCTCAACAGTCACGAGTACATGCGTTGATGGCTGAGGACCCCGCCATAGTCGACCCAGTGCCCCTGGCCTTTAAAGTTACAGGGCAGATTCAAGGTACTCCTGTGTTTGTTTTAGTAAACACTGGCTTCACTACCTTATTCATATCATGCTCAGTTATGAAGCGCGTGGGTCTGAACTCCACCCCTATACGGGGGATACAAGTTATTGCGGCCGCAGAGACTTTCGCTGAGGCTACCAAGCTTTGTCAGAAATGCCCCATCAACTTAGGAGGCAGAGAGATATGTATTGATTTAGTACTAATGACGATCTTCCACTATGACGTTACACTTGGTATGGATTGGTTAATTGACGTGAGAGCAGAGATAGATTGTGAAACCCGTCAAGTTACCATCCACGAAAGGCTCCATTCACATTCCTAGCTTAGGTTAGTTATCCGTATAGATTGCGCTGCTATGTTTCTCGAATGGTTAAGAATAATGTTCCAACGTTACATGGGGTACTCGTAGTACAAGATTATTCAAATGTGTTTAGGACGATTCCCGGGCTTCCGCCCCAACGTGAGAGCGATTTTACTATCAACCTCACGCCAAGCGCCACGCCTATTTCCTTGCCCAATTACCTAATGCCCCCATGTGAAATGGAGGAGTTACAAACGCAGATCGATGACTTGCTGCTCTCAGGTTTTATACAACCAAGTGTGTCGCCTTAGGGAGCCCCTGTCTTATTCGTGAAAAAGAAAGATAGGTTGTTACGATTGTGTATTGACTATCACAGACTGAATCAGGTTACAGTAAAGAACAAATATCTATTGCCAAGGATAGATGACTTCTTTGACCAGTTGAAGGGCGTCCAATACTTCACTAATATTGACCTCCAGTCCGGGTACCATGAGTTTCGAGTCAAGAAGGAAGACGTGCAGAAGACTACCTTTATGACTAACTTTGGTCACTATGAATTCCTAGTGATGCCATTTGGCCTTACAAACACCTCGACAATGTTTATAGACCTCATGAACAGGGTATTCAGGCCTTACTTGTTTAGATTCGTCATCGTATTCATTGATGACATTCTAATTTACTCGAAGAGCTAGACAGAACACGAAAAACACTTGCGAGTGATTTTTGATACACTCAGGCAAAACCAGCTATTTGCCCAGTATCGAAAGTGTGACTTTTGGAAGAAAGAGGTAAAATTCCTGAGATATGTGGTGTCGAAACAAGGCATAGCTGTGGACCTCACCAAAGTAGCGGCAATGCAAGACTGAACGCAACCCAGTTCGATTACAGAGGCGAGGAGTTTCCTAGGGCTTGTGGGATACTACCGCAGGCTTATTAAGGACTTCTCCAAAATATCCCGGCCACTATCCCAATTCACATGCAAGGACATCAAGTTTGCTTGGAATAAGAGAGCGACAACAGCAGTGGAGATAATGAGGCACACCACGACGTTTATCTGCCATCCAACCTGTTCATAGGATCACATGGCTGAAAGGAAAACACAAATATCAGCTGAATCCAAAACTTCCATGGCGCAGCAAGTTTTCAATGGTAGCCATTCAATCCCAACTGCTTCCTATGGTGTGGTCCAATTGAGCTTTGGATCTGTCTCATTTTTTGGATCATACCATACAATGATCTGGCAAAATGAAAGGACGGTGTGGATAATGCTAATGTATCATGATGAGACAGTTATAAAATCAGATTGGACGAACTTGTACGTCTAATATGGATTGTTAATCAATATCATTCACATAATTCATTCTCTTATACGGTGGTCAACGTGCAAATACCACCAGAGAGGAAAACGCTAACAGCGGCTGATAAAACCTCTCTCTCGTCCGTCGACAATTTGATCCGTTTATTCATTCATAAAATAAAGAAAAAGCCAGGGTGCAAAAGTCGAAATCGGATTGCGTACTGAGTTACTCAGTACGCTCTTATCGTAATGAGTAAACTCTGTACGGCCCATTGTGAATGTATGTGGTTTATCCCCACCGTCCATCCATTTTTCAGCTCATTTTCGGGGTTGATCTAAAACTTGAACCTTATCCAAAGCTCAAGTGTGCCATACCACAGGATACAGTGGAAATAATGGTTTCCACCGTTGAAACCTTGCTAGGCCCTGCAGTGATGTTTATTTGTTATCTAACCTTCTCATAAGATCACACAAACATGGATGAATGTAAAAAAAACAAATATAAGGTTGATCCAAAACTTCTATGGCCCTCACGAAATTGTCAACGGTAGACATTCAAATCACACTGTTTCCTGTGGTGTGGTCCATTTTAGTTTTTTATATGCGTCAGTTTTGGGATGAGGCCCTAAAATCATCTGGTAAAATGTATGAATGGATTGGATAAAATATATAAATCATAGCGGACCCCACAGAGTTTACTCAGTACGCAATCCGCCTCGCAAAAGTCATGGCAATCGAATGAACCTGGACGTCCGATCAATAGCACGGAAAATGGATGGTCAAGATTAATTGAATAAACAAAGTAAGTCCAATCATCAACTTGAAACATCAACTCAATATATCCATCCACCTTTGTACGGCTTACGATTCAATAGTACTTTAGTTTGATGCTTATGACCTATACCTCATGAATAATGGACGGTTGTAACAAAATGGCCCTATTCAGAGGGTTAAAACTTAGAATTATCTAATCTAAATCATTCTTACACGTCTATTCAATAGATCCAACTATGTAAGGCTTATGATTCCAAAGTAAAACTTTAGTCTAATGCTTATGACCTGTATCTCAAAAACAATGAACGGTTATAACAAAATAGCCCTATTTAGAGGGTTAGAACTTAGAATTTACTATGGAACAAGTGGTCCGTAGATGTAGATGATCAAGTATCCTATTTGTCATTCATAAGCTTCGAGGAGTTTGGTAGCTTCCATGAAGGTGGGGACATCTGTAAAACCACACCCAACCCACCTTCGTGGAGATGCTAGTTACATCCCCAAAGCTTTTAATTGACACGTGAAATGCTTAATTATCAATTTGAACCATCGAATTCTTTCATTCAACTAGGGACAAACCGTGGTGCAAAATCACACCCATCAAATGATCCCAAATATATGATTGATGGCATGGAAAATGGACACTAGAGATTATTAAAAAAAACAAAAAAACAAAAAAAATAAAAATAAAAAAGGTTAAATCATCAATCTTGAATCATTTATCCGCTAGATCCCACGTTGTATTGCTTATGATTCAAAAGTAACACTTTGGACGGTGATCTAACCTTGAGATCTATGGCTCATAAAAAAACAGATGATTGGAACAAATTGGCCTCATTTATAGGGCTAGCATCATCCGATCAACCTAATTCTTGCACCATGATTTGCTCTCAATGGTACTATCAAGTGAACCATTCTGATTGATAATTCTGCATCCCATGTGTTATTTAGAAGTTTTGGAACATTTCTATTGTTCCCATGCCCACCAGAAGGTGAGGATGGTAGTAAAACCATACACACGCATGCATGTGTGTAGGAATGCTCACATGCACACTAGTTCTCACGGCAACTCGTGAGAAAATCTTGAGATCTCATCTCCCATGATACGAGTGCAAGATCTGAACTGTCCATGTGATGCAGCACCCCATGAAACTCCAGGGCCCAACTTGTACCCCAGGGACACTGTTTATAGAGGGGGTTGGGTGCCCATGTATCAATGATAAGGACCTAGGGCTGAACTTAGGTTCAAGTCAACCTGAACCCAACTGCCCTGGGTCAGTTCAGATTGTCAAGGTCCTCAGGTTAGGTTCAGATTGAAAAACACCAACCCAAATTGATTTCAGGTTGGGTTCAGGTTCAGTAAGTGGGGTTGAAATTTGGGTCAGGTTGGGTCCTCTTGAGGTCAGGTTGGCTCAGGTTTAACCCTCAACCCAACCCACCCATGTTGCACCCCTACAAGGAACTTCCAATCAATGGGCCCAACATAGATGGGTATGCAGTAATTTTCCATCCACATTCAACACAAAAAAAATGGCCAACTATTGAGTAGCTAGGATATTTTGATTGTGGTGACTTTGGTTCATCCCATATGTGGAGTGTGGCCCATTAGACAAATGGTCTGAATTAACAGCCCAAGTTCCCCTGAATTAGTGAAAAATCATCTATGAATACAATACCCAAACAATGCAAGCTCGAAGCATTGAGAAACATCTCTAGATTCAAAGTTCATAATGAAAATCTGTACAAGTGTAGATGGGTTAGTAGTTCAAAATGCTCACCCATTCCATCCCGCAAATGCCTTCAGAAGATCCACATAATTAAACGTTTGATGCATTAGCGAAGACTCCGACAAGTATGTTCTGCTGAAGATTGACTGTCGATTTAGTTGTTGGTCTTGTAAAAACTCTTCACCTCCTACCTTTCACAGAAGCAAGACTCAGAAGGATCTTCTTCCGCGGGCCCTGAGGAAACATCTCATTGTATCAGAGCAATGAGAACGTGTGTGCAAATGCACATCAAGGAGAGGGAATGTCGACTGCATGTATGAATGTTGACCATGTGCGACTCTACACATACATGGGCCCATCCATGACATCCAAGCTAGTCATCCGGTTGACCCTGATGTGTAGATCCCGTGGCCCAAAAATCATGCTGGTCCAGTCATCATGAGGGCACTTAGGCACTATCTTTTAACCATATGATGTCTCCGTACACATGGCCCACCTGACAAGTGGACCAACCAGATCTCTGAGCCAAGGTATACACATGATACACCAGCTTGGTGAGTGGCTCTGATCTCATACAAGCAACACTGATTGCAACATGGCCCTGTGTGTGGGGACTGGAGCGGTGCAACTGGGGCTTAACAGAACTCTGAAAAACCGAAGCAAAATCTTGAAATTTGTAAGGAGCGGAGAATGAGTGTTTGGCAAGAGTACCATGGGCAACCCAATTGCCTTGAGATCATCGTCATTCATGTGTTTCAAAGCAAACATGTCAACCTGTAGATGCAATACGCGACAGAAACTTTGACCACATCAGCTTCTCTCCAAAATGGGGGCATAAACGAATACAGAAAGACTTAAAAGATAGGTATTGATGAAGATATACCTCTTCAGCTTGAAAGGCAATGGCATATTTGCTCAGGCCCAAGCTTTGGAGAAGCGAAGCAACCGTCATCTCATCAGCCTGTTTGGTGAATGGCAGAACAAAGTGATTTTGCAAGCCGGTGGTGAATCATAATTGGAGAAATCCAACGGCTACTTGTGAGTGTAGTATTCTCAATCCAACTCATGCCAGGTGCCAATGCATCACATATGTTGTCTCCAGGCATTTTTATCAGGTAGGCCCCATCATGCCATGGCCTATAAGTGATGCTGGTCCATTCACTAGGTTGGCAATGCATGCAAGGAAATGGTAAGATGTAAAGAGGAAAAACAACGGCGCACAATCAATATACACAAGGCTTCTACCAAGACTGAACCAGCCTGATTTATGGGCCACAACACATGGCGGGGCCATAACTGATAACAATCAGCGTCTCGCACCCACAAGTAGCATCCTACTCTAGCATGTATCCTTTGGGCCTGTTTGGTAGACTCCTAAAAATGAGTTTGTCTTATTTCAGTTAACTGCAATTATGTATTAGAGTTCATATTTCTTTTTACAAGTATTAAAAGTAATGTTGATAAACAACAATTATGATCTCTAATACATATTTTCGATCAACTTAAATAAGATGTACTCATTTTTAGGAGTGTACCAAATGGGCAGCATGTTCATAATCAGTTTTCTTTTTCTTTTGGGGGGATGGCATCTAGTGGCTCTAAATCAAAAGTCAACAATCTAAGTAACCGGAAGGACAAAAGGCAAAAACCAAGTTATAAAACAGAGGTTCCATGGCCCCTCATAAAACATTACATGCAGCACATGTGCCAACCCGGTAAATGTGTGAGAGATTATAATGTGGTACCCGCTGTGAAGATGACCATGCACAAAAACCAGCTTGGTCTGCTCATCAGAAGGGGCACATATGTGCATCAAATAGGAACCATGGGTAAGTCATTTTAAACTGTCCCTTCTTCAATAACCAGCCTGATTCTTGCATATGGCCATCTTCATGGTAGGGGCCACCTTATGCACGACTCAGATGTCCCACTTTCCAGGTTGGCATATGTCGAGAGAATTAGTGGTTTTCTAGAAGACCTCTATAAATTAAAAGGGGCATAGACAAGTTGAGATGTAGCAATTTTACCACACCCTGCTTTTTCTGTCCCACAATGCTCGGTGTAGCTGTGGCCTGGGCAGCAGGCTTCTTTGCTGAAACTAGTTCTGCACCAGACCTGCCCTTAACATTTGACAGACAAGACGGGCTGCCATTTGGTTGCTGAGACTTGACCGTCCGTAACATTTTCTCGTTCACCTTGCTTAAACCGCCTTGAACAGCATTCTTAGAGATTCCAGGGATGATATTATCTTGCAAGACTGTCACTCTCAGGTTTTCTGGAACAGCTCTTTTAACTGCAGATTCCAATAAGCATCGTAACAACAAAAGAAAGATCACAAAAGCAACAACATGGAAGTGAATTCGGAGATTTTCTATTGGGTGAGTGGCATGAAAGAGTCACACTTGGATGTTTTGTCTCAGCAGAAAGATCATGATCCCGTTTGATATCATCTTGGCGCTGCCTGGAGGGAAGGCCCAAACAGTAAATCAAAAACATATACTGAGGTCCAAATAAAAGCACAAGTGAAAAACAAGTCACTAACAATATAAGTACATCCTCAGGTTAAGACGATCAGACTTCAGATTCAGCATCTCAATCAAGTTTCATCAGTACAGATTGGGTTTTTGGTATATAAAACTATGGTCCATGGTTCAGTGATCATTGATATTATGGGCCCATTGTTTATGGCCCATGAACCAAAATCTCCATGATGGAAACATCCTAACCTTTCAACAGGAAGCTAGCAAATAAATGGTTATGAAAGAAAATACAGCAACCAAATAGTATACAGTCAGGATTTTTCCCCATATGCGGGAATTTTGGCACATGGGCCATCAGTTTTGAGGCATATCACATCAAAGGCTTGGATTATCATTGTTGCATAAACCACCTAGTGACGTGAAAACTGATTCAAGTGAGGAAACGGGAAGTGTCTATTCCAAATGTTAGGGGTCGTTTGGATGCCTGTAAAGTCCTCCAGGTGTAAAGGGATTACAGGTAATCTGATTGCAGAGGCTGTTTGGATGCATGTATTTGCCTGTAAAGGCTTTACAGGTTGTAAACAGATTACAGCTTTTAGCTGTAATCTGAAACCTGGTAAAAAGCCATGTTTCAGATTACAGGTAAAGTTTTTACAGCTAAAAAGGCATTATACATGTTAGAACACAATGGTTAATATACCCTCATGATATGTGGGGCCCACCTAATGTGTATGGTACATCCAATCTATCCATCATGTACTTCCCTTGATGCTCTCCTATGGCCCTAAAAAACAGCTCATCCATTATCAAATGGACCACACGAGGGAAGGATGGGACGTCCACCATTAAAAACTTCTAGATTGCATTTGGGGCCCACTGTGATGGATGGAAGACATCCAATCCGTTTAGTGTGTGCATGCTTTAATGCCCTCTTAGGGCCGTAAAAAAATCAAGTCTTTCTTATGTGATTTTTGCAGATTTTGGAAGGTTCACCACCCAATGTCTCTGGTATGAATACCTACTTTATCCATTGTAAATACTTCACAGGCTAGCCAAACACACAATCTGTTTACCTGTAAACAGATTACCACTTAAAAGCCAAACAGAATAGCATGTAAACAGATTACACCTGAAACTCTTTTCAGGTGTAATGTGTGTTTACAGCTAAAAAAAATTACAGGCATCCAAACGACCCCTCAGAGGTATAAACAGCTAGTAAGCAGGAACAGGAAAGCAAATCCAAAGCATAATTCGAAGAGGGAGTGGTACCTGGTCAAAAGGATCGTGCAACTAAGATTTGGATCACAAAAACCATAGAGCCCCACTTGTACAAAATGGAAACATGAACATACTGTACAAAACCTCAATTCGAGCATTGTGTAATGCCTATTTCATGGCTATTTCATCATCATGCAAGTCAAGACGAAGATTTGAATGGAATCAGCAGATTATGACAGTTTTGGACAAGACACAGAGTCATTTAACCACATAGACATCCCATTTTTCAAGGGTTACTGAGATCTACTTGACAAGAAGCTAAAGTAAGACTTTGTAATGAACTCGTTCCCTAAGCACCTTAATGAAGATTCGTAAAAATAATTATTTCACACAAGCAAATGTTTAGGAGCCTCACATTCCAAAACCCAACTACAGACAAAAGGACACTACCCATTGACAAGGGACACCACAAAGCATCACAAAATTATAGAAACCCTAGTTGTCTTAAAAATTTGGATGGACATAATTTGCAAGCAATTTAAATGAAAAAAAAAAAAAAAAAATAGAAATTGGAAAACACCACAATTTTGATCCATCAAATAATAATAATAATAATAACGAATTTTGTTATCAAATAAAAAACATTAGAAAACAATTTAAACAATCATACAAAAAACATATATCAATTCCAACACTTGCCTACCAGAATATAACTAAAACATTAAAATGTGTCTAGAAACTGAACCAGAAGGAACATGACAATTCCAATTATGGCTCATTCAAGTAAGGCATGTAGATGCCAAATTTTGGACCACACTTTACATTTGGACTGGCCACGTAGCTATCCACTTGAGGCAATGATGATAATGTTCAGTTATGTTGATGTGTGGTTATTATGATGATGATGATGGTTGTGATTTTATAGTTCATTCGGCCCATTTGGCATGTTGTAATATAATAATTATGCATATAGTTAATTATCAATTGTTTATTGAGCCTTGGGAGAGCCCATTTGCCTATTGGGCCTTCGGAAAGCCCACTTTTCCATGGGCTTTGTGATAGCCCACTTGTCCACTTGCTTACAAGTTTTGTGAAAGCCCACTAATGAAATTGGGCCTTGCCATAAGCCCACTATATATATGATGTGCAATGAATTGAAGCCCAAAGGACTTGGGCCCATAATCCATTGCATGAATGATAGATATAATTTGCTAATTATAGGATAGTACGTGCTTTTCGCATACATCCGGCATTAACATAGAGTATTCATGCATACATCCCGAGAAGTGGACGACCGGACGTTGGCCCTCATATTGGTCAAAGGAAATATTAGGCCCTCATGTTGGGCAAGTGAAATATGTGACATGATATTAGGCCCTCATATTGGCCAAGTGAAATACGTGACATGATATTAGGCCCTCATATTGGCTAAGCGAAATATGTGATGTAATATTACGCCCTCGTGCTAGCCAGGTGAAATATGTGACATGATATTAGGCCCTCTTGTTGGCCAAGCGAAATACGTGATGTGATATTAGGCCATCGTGTTGGCCAAGCAAAGTATGTAATGTGATATTAGGCCATCGTGTTGGCCAAGCAAAATATGTAATGTGATATTAGGCCATCATGTTGGCCAAGAAAAATATGTGATGTGATATTACACCATCGTGTCGGCCAAGAAAAATATGTGATGTGACATTAGGCCCCTATGTTGGCCAAGTAAAATATGTGATTTGATGTTAGGCCCCCATATTGGCCAAGCGTATATGTGATATGATATCAGGCCCTCATACTGGCCATGTGCCATCGTGTTGGCCAAGTGTATATGTGATATGATATTAGGCCCTCGTATTGTCCATGTGTCATCGTGTTGGCCAAGCGTATATGTGATATGATATTAGGCCCTCGTATTGTCCATGTGAAGTATGTGATATAATATTAGGCCCACGTATTGGCCAAATGAAATATGTGACATGATATTAGGCTCTCGTATTGGCGAAGTGAAGCATGTGATATGATATTGGGCCATCGTGTTGGCCAAGTGAAACATGTGATATGATATTGGGCCCTCGTGTGGCTGAGTGGATTATACGTTGCATTTTATGATTGTCAGGAAACCCGGGCCCAAGGGGATGGTCTGCCCAAGATTGATTCCTAAAAGGTCAAGCAACCCATCTGTGTGATGAGGTAACAAGGCCCGAGGGGATGCTCTGCCCAAGATTGATTCCTAAAAGGTCGAGCAGCCCATCTATGTGATGAGGTAACAAGGCCCGAGGGGATGCTCTACCCAGGATTGAATCCTAAAAGGCCAGGCAGCCCACCATATGTGGTGCAATGACGGGACCCGATGACTGTGTTGTATTGTTGGGCGGCACATCGTATTCCCCCAATGTAGTGATGAGACTAGAGGAGTAGTATGGATACTTGGTGACGGCCCACGTGTTGTAATAACCAAATTCGTGGATGGTTCAATCTAAACTTAGAACCATACGAACGCCTTGGGACGTAGGAGTAACCTTCTTTTGTGTGAAAAAACCTCACTATCTAACTTAGAGAGGCAAATGGTCCCTAAGGTACGATACTCTACAATTACCCCAATTGGCGAACATACCCTAGGAGAACGGTGAATTGCGTTCGTCCCCCGATTCTATCAAGAGGGATGTGAGGTTGTCCTTGATGTTATTATTTGGAGTATTTAGAGTATTTAGAGAGACTATGAACCGCATGGCATTTGCACGCATGTTACATTCTATATGTATCCATTCATACATTACTCACTCGTGTTGGTAGATGTGCAACTTCACTATCAAGTGCTTATTCATAGTGGCTAAGACTTCGGTTAGGTATGGGACTAACCTAACATCGGGGGTTTACCACCTTAAAACTCACTATCCAAATTATGTATGGAACTAGCTTGGATAGAAGTTTTTTGTGCTGGACCCTGCAGTTCACTAAACTACACACTACTATCCTGACCAGACCATGTTTTGGTTATATCCTCTACTTGTTGTAACATGATAATAACATGCTTAGTTATTCACAACCTATGTGGTTTTCTGCACTTTACTTTGTTTAGTTGCAAACGCTACTTGATTACGATATAACATAACCTAGCAATGTTATGCCTTTGATTTGGTTGTGCTACGCCTCATGATAGAACTATTCACTACGCTCTCATAGCTCATCCTGTTACTTCCTCTTATAATTACAAGGAGGACTCGTCGGTGGAGAAATGTAGGCACAACTTCTTTTGGTTTTCAATTTTCACCAGTGTATTTTGAAACATCGAAGAATGTACTTTATATTGGACATTTATATTTATGGGTTTCTGTTCTTTGATTATTGCCAATGTCTTGCTTGGATACCATTCCAAACATTCAAAAACTAATAATAATTTACAGTCGGCACCGGATTCAGAGTTCGGGAAGTTAGAGAGCTCGTTCACCGAGTTTGGGGCATGACAGAGATTGCATGCCATCAATGTTTGGTCAGTTTATCAATGCAAAGGGAAAGCCCCAAATATGTTGAAAGAAATTTCCAAATCTAGATCC
Source organism: Magnolia kwangsiensis (assembly GCA_037074715.1). NCBI lineage: Eukaryota > Viridiplantae > Streptophyta > Magnoliopsida > Magnoliales > Magnoliaceae > Magnolia > Magnolia kwangsiensis. Next base: position 183,469,972 of record CM073572.1, on the reverse strand, counting down.
GAAATGTGAGCACACACCTCAGCTTCCTCTATTTGCATTCCCAACACCAGGATTTCATTATTGGCTGGATTTATCCATAGCCCCAACACGTCTTCAAAGCATCTTCGGATCTTTCGAAAATTAGCCTCTTGACTTCTATATGCTTCACAAAATAAATTTGTCTCATCTACAAATTAGAGACAAGTTATTTAAAGATTGGCCCAGCCAACAGCGAAGCCTTTGATTAAACCTAGCTCACTCCCCTTGGATAGTAAGGCATCCGCCATCATAGCAAAGAGAAAAGGAGATAAGCAGATCGCCGAAGACCCCTATTACTTTTGAAGCATCATATCAAAGACCCGACCAAAACAGAGAAATGAGATAAGCTAAAACATTTCCATATCCATCTCCTCCATTTGGTGCCAAAACCCATCCGGCTCATCATATAACAAAAGAAGTGCCAGTCAACCATGTCATATGCTTTTTCTATGTCTAACTTGCAAACTATTCCAACATCTACTGACTTGTATTATAAGTAGATGCATTCATGTGCTATTGGGGCCCCAGTGAGGATTTGCCTACCAAATACAAACACTCCTTGCTTCTTTGAAATATTCCAGCATCTCTTGACCTGTATTATGAGTTGATGCATTCATGTGCTATTGGGGCCCCATTGAGGATTTGCCTTCCAATACAAACACTCCTTGATTCTTTGAAATATTCTAGCATCTCTTGACTTGTATTATGAGTTGATGCATTCATGTGCTATTGAGGCCCCATTGAGGATTTGCCTGCCAAATACAAACTCCTTGATTCTTCGAAATAATGCCACCTAACAACTTCTTCAATCTAGATGCAAGAACCTTAGCAACGGGCATTTCTATTAGCCCGCTTACAAGTTATGATCAAAGTTTCCAAGGAAACTATAGTATTTAGCGAAAAAATTTAGTTGCCTACGAGATGCAATAAAAGTAAAAACACCCTCGTATGTCCTACGTAACTCAAAAACCATCTTATGCCAACCAGGCAATGGGCAGACCTCAGCCCAAGATCAGGCCTATTAAAAGTTAAAACATGTTGATTTTTAGCCCATTGCAAGCCTTCTATTATGTCATAGAAATGCCACCTCAGCCCAATATCTTTTGACTATCTTTGACCACATCCTATCTATCCTTTACAAAGGGACCAAAAGTGCCATCAATAAAAGTGAAATCACAACTTTAACCTCAGACCTCAGCTACTGCAACTAGGACCTCACACCCGCTAAAATTTCACCTGTCTTATATACCCCTGCCTATACACACTGAAACACAACTCAAAAGTCTTTCATAAACTAATGAAAACCAGACACTTAAAAAATCTAACCTACTTACACCTTTATGAATAATCAATCAAAAATCCTCTTAACCATTGGAAACACGTCATGAATGAAAGCTCACAAACTCATTCCTGCCTTTTATAGAATGACACATCATCTCCAATATCCCACTAAATGTCTATGTACAACTCTCAGCACTAAGAACAAAATGATTCCTTTATCCTATTGCCATCCTAACCAGAACATTAAAAGAACACTCTCTTGCATCCCCACAATACATAGATCATTTTCCTCCTCTTTGTGGGGATATTTCCATTTCTTTCAAGCCTCAACACTTGGAACTACTTCCCCAGTAGTTTTGAGAATTTAGAAGAAACAAATATTCGGCTTTCACAAAACAAACAAAACCAATAAAATATGGGGGTTGTACACAAGATGTTTCTAGAGAAAAAAAAAGTATGAAGATGATTTTTCTGGATGTACTTGTTGCTGGTTTTAAGCCACTACAAATTGACCAAAATCTTTGTAGTAGAGTTACTAGTGTCATAGATAAGATTAGATTGGAGTTACTAGTGTCATAGATAAGATTAGATTGATTTTAAATCAATCTAATAGTTGAAAATTCTTAATTAAAGATTCACACGGATTTTAGGTTGTCTTTTACGGTCTATAGAAGGGATTTTTATAGGAGGTAGTAGGCATTATGTTTTGTAAGGTTTTATTTTAAGTATTTGTAAGAAGAAGTTTCAATTTCAACTTATGTCTATCCCCATCTATTCGGATGTTCTTATGGTTGTGTTCTTCGTCTAACTTCCAATTAGGGTATTGAAATCTCTCTGATCCAATAATTGGATTGCATGGTCTTGTGATGCTTTATAGGTCCTAAGCCAAAGAATAGTATCCAACATCTAAAGACAAGATTCTGAATATATCAATCAATCTTTTGCAGGCAGCACATTATTTTTTTTTGTTTTTTTTTTTTTTTTGAAAGATGATTTGCAGGCGACACATCGTCAAACCTTTGCCACACAAATCAGATTCTTTTTTTGAATCTTGGTTATTACCAAGACATGATTTCTAATGCCAAATGCCCCAAATAGTTGGGATGCGCCAATGCTGATGATGTTTTGGGCTCCTAAGTGTGGTTCACATTGTGGGAATTCTTGAAAATCTTCTCCAAAGGTGCAAAAAACAGGTTTCCTTGACTGTGAGCCCATGACAAGACCTATTGTTATTATACTCGACAAAAACTACAACTCAAAGGTGGAGATCATGAGAAGTAATCAACCAGCAAAAGGTTAAGCCACAGCTCCACATAAGTCCAAATTTTCATCATTACTGCACCCAGCAAAAGCTCTTAAGTATGCAACCCAAGCAACCACTTCTCTTCGGTCTGTCAGAAAAACCTTTTTTGGCAACTCAAGCTTGATATTAAATGTCCTGTTATTGCTTTCCTTCCATATTGTCACAGCCACACCAACAAAGCTAATTTCCACAATGTCCTCCAAATGTCAAGATTCCCCCATTTCACACTTCAAAAAAGGCCGCAATCATCCTCAACATCACTTGGACCAACCCAACAAGATTAAAGCACCACCATGAACCAGCCATCATACAATATGATGATTCATAAAAATAAAATAATAATAATAATAATAGTAATAAAAGAAGAAAGGAAGAAAGAAAGATCTGCCTACTCCACAATTCATGACAAAAGGAGCCCACATTTATCATGGCCATTTCTCTGCTCCCCAAATCATTAACCATTCGAACCTTTTCCTTTCCAACTAGCAAACAGTAATTATTTGTTTGGGCAGATGGCCAACCGAAATTATCACCCTTGGGGAACCCTGGTATGACCCAGTTGATGCTGAAACCACCTTCCTCCCACTGTCTTTCCCCAATAATGATGCAAAGAACAACTTCAGTGAAAATTCCCCAACCTCTTGAGATTGCACTCCCAAGTCCCAATTGTCCCTTTTGCCTAGGCTTGTTATAAACCTATTCAGATGCTCCATGAGGCTTAATGTTCTTGATTTTCATCTTCTCTTAAATCCATCTGAAATGTCAACATCCATACCACCAGACCACATATGAAAGTGCAGGATTGAGAAAGATCACCCTATACAAAAAGTAAACAAGTATAATCTTGGTCTAAAGGATTATCGCCACACCAAATATCCTCCCAAAATTACATTTGACAACCATTCCCCAATGCAGAAGACAACCCCTTTATTGAAATGCTTTTCCAACCTAAACACAACTTTCCACAGGCTCAACACCCCATATTAAGAAATGATCTTGCTGTCCCTGCCCTGCCCCAACAATGGCTAAGCCCCATGTTGGAAAGCATACAATCAGTATACGTCCAGTCAACATAGACAAACCTTTTCCATATTAAGTTATCATACTTGAATACCCCTACAGTGCCTAAGTCAAGGCATCCGTGAATAACAAGGGTGGCATCAAGGATCTGTCAAGCCCTCACAAAGGCCCTTCTGAACGAGACATGATAGGATCCATAACAAACTCACTATGAAAACATTATCCCGATAAAGCAATGATTTCATAAATACCACCAACACAGTTGGTCCGCTACCAAAGCATCCTATCAATAAAGCAAATGGTCTTGTAAATACTACAAATCATGTTAGTGAACCTAAAGTCGCTCAAGCAATTCCTTAGATATCAGGATGATATAAATTAAAGAAAGTGGAATTCATGCTTTCAATGATTCTTGCTCTGCTATGAAATTCCAGAAGGCCCTCGATCAAGATGTCCTTGACAACATTGTAAAACAAGATTGGAAGAAAAGAAAAGGGGAAAATTGCCATACCAAAGAGCTCTATTAACCAAAGTTAGCAAACCTAGGACTCAAATTCGACTCAGTCCACCTAGAAAACTTGACCCACGCAAAACAACCCAGTGACTTGAGCGAGTGATGTCTTGTAGAATTGGGGCCCATAGTCCCCTGTTTGTTGATCTATACTATCGATATGATGTCTGTTGTCACACCATTGATATAATGGTCTCATTGTGATAGCCCAATTACAAATACCCCAAGATTGAAATACCCTGTAACCATCGCCCCTCCCTCCAGGAGAGAGTGATGCATGCAGGAACTAAAGAATTTAACACATTACACATGGCATACAAGTAACTTAAATTAAAAAGTAATGTGCCCTCCTATTTAGATGGAACGCAATTAAAATTTACACTGACTTGATTTTTTTAACTGGTTGCATGTTGGACATTAAGGGGACCTTGAATGAAAAACAAACTTCACCAAGAAATCTCCATTAATCAACGGTTACAATGGTTAAATGATGCACTGCCAAGAGTAGCAGATAAATCCTAATTTTGAGGAATAGGCTACTACAGTTGTTCGCCGCCAATTTAAAATGGCACCACTATGGCAGTGAATCTTCCACCCTCCACATGGCATGCTTGTATGAAAATTCCAACTGTCCAAATCATTAACCCATTTGTAATAAAGCATAACCCTACACAGAGCAAATGATAGCAACCATCTGATTTTTCACTTGGAATTTGGACCCCTCAATATTTTACATTTAACCACCCACTTGATAACCATCAATTGGAAGGTTAGGATTGCTTGATTAGTGTGATTTAAGAGACATGTTCCATCCACAATGCACCCTACTATTTGGATGGTATGCATAGACCTACATGAATGCCACAAGTGAGGATGAGTCACCAGCAGTAGCAAATGGTGGTGAACTATCACGGGATTCTACCCTTGATGAGTTATTTGATACTCTAGCAAAGTGTGATGGTCGATATGTAGTTACTCAAAAACTGCATGCGGGCATATGCTAACTCAAATTAAATTGTCCAAAATGTGGCCCCACTGTAGATAATTCATCAGCTCAAAATTAGATTGAAGGATCATAACATTTGATTAATGAACATGTTTGTTGAATTCAGACCATCAACAAATTTTCATTTCAGCCGTCCTTTAAACATCCACCAATTAGCAAGCGAGGAAATTAAATCGGGGTAAATTGCATATGTACTCCATCTAAATAGGAGTCCATATTTTGGACGGTTTAATTTGAGTTTGTCATGTGCCACGTGTATAATTTCATAATGTATATGCATGTATATCAAATATTAAACTTTTCCAGAGTTATCTTGTTTTTAGGGTTAAATGTGAACCGTGGCATCTATAAAGCAGCAGCTACACTGAAAGACAAAGAAGAAGAAGAAGAAGAATGAAGAACAAGGAGAAGGGAGGAGGAGGATGACAAAGAATAAGAAATAAGGAGAGCACATGACTTGCCCAAGTTTGGAGACTCATCCAAGTCATTGAGTAATGAGACCACTTGTGAAGACTTGCCTGATTCATGCAAATTTTCACCCCCACCGAGTCTGCATCATTGTTTACTCAGTGGGCACAAAAACTGAGTGACTCAATCAGGCCCCAAGTCAAATCACTGAGTCAGTCAACCTTGCTATAAACCAAGGACAAACATCAGCTTCCTAACATCCCCTCACTCAAAAATCATTTCCAACTTTGCCACCAGGTCCAAGGGAACTTCTTCAAATTCTAGCACATCAAGTGTCTGTCTCATAGGATTTGTGCAATACAGCTAATGGAAGGAGTCAACTAGACTCTCCAAATTCTAACAATAAAAAGACAACTATGCTCTCCAAAAATATTTGATCGCTAGGTCGAGAGGCCTAAAAAAGTATCTCTCACCCTCTCCTTGTAACTTTATAGGAAGCACTGAATTATAAACCTTTTTTTGCTCAAGCAATAATGTTCAATTATAATATATAAAATTAGTAAGTCCCCACTATTCAAAAGAGAAACAAGTTCCATTGCACATGTTATTATGGCGGGATCCGAACGAAACCAAAAAATAAAATAACATATCTAAAGCAACTACCATCTGAAAGCAGAAATATTCCATTTCCATCCAATGTTGTCAAAAATGATCGCATAAACGCATAATGCAATCCACATGGCATATGTGATGGTTGCATATGCCATATGGATGGTATGTGATCACATATCACATAAAACGATCACATATGTGATTATGTGATCGCATAATGGCATATGCGATCACATACGTTCCATCTTCATGCAAGACTCATAGAATTTCAAACGTTTAAAACAATGTTACGTAAATCACCAACCCCCTACATTTTCCATTTTGAATCATGTGACCTAGATTATGGGTCATTTGTGAGCAGGGTCACAACTTTTAGCAACCCTTACTATTGATTAAGTTACAAACTTACAATGCAAATTTATATTTACAATGCAGAGATTTATACTTAACTTATTCAATAGCATGCATATAATGTAATACTATGCATGCAAGGTCTAACTCTAAGATAATAAGATTCATCATTTCACATATAAAAAAATTGCATACACTTGGCATATGTATTAGAGAAAACCATGATATAGGTAACCTTGGTCTAGAATATTCGAGTACATCATCAAAATATAACAAAGAAAAAAAGCCACCTGCAATGCAAGAGCTTCATGTTGAGGCACGTTTCCTTACAACACAGTGCACTTGGGTTTTCAGTTTCTACAAATAACACCCATGTGTCAGTGATGGCTTCATGCCCCTTTCTTAACTGTCTATTTTATGTGGACAATTGGCGCATTCACATTTCTTAACTGTCTAGTTCTAACAACCAATTGAAAGTTAGGATTGTCACATTGATAAAATTGGTGAATGGACAAACCAGATTGGGGCCCATCAAATCAACTGTCTACATCACTGAACCATGGGCCCCACTTGTAGAAACTATAAACCGATACTAGGCACATACACAAGTTGAGGATCATAAAACGCCTCTTTGTGTTTCGCTTTGCAGTTTTGCCAAGTAGGTCATGCTTTATCATGTGACACCCACTACTTGTAAATTCCCTATCATTTAGGTTCACAGTCAGCACAAAACAGTCCAGATTGGACAGCAACGGCCATCCGATGATTGAGATTCCGAGGGGCAGCCTATGGCAGTGTGCCCCATATGAACAGTCTGGATCACCAGATCACTGGGCCCACCTATGCTGTTTGTGGTCTCAATGAAGATTGATTTTGCCAGGCCCAGCAATTGTGTAATTCCTCAAAATCATTCAGTACGTTGCTCATTGATTGTCCATTGCAAACTTTCAATCAAATAGTTCATGCAATTCAAGAGATTCAAAGATGGTCACAACACAAAACCTAATCTACCAAGCAACCAAAAATCAAAGCTAAAAAATATACACTGCATAGCCCAGATTAATGACACCTTCATTCGAGACAGAACTCCATGAAGGTGTGGGCCAACTTTTCCGTGATCTAGGCCATTCATCTGGCGGGCAACATTATGGATGGCCAATGCTGCACTGAAGTCCACCATTGGACAATCCTGTCCATCCAATAACGGCCCTGCAAACGAACGGTTAAGAAAGGATATGCGTAGCTAGTGGTCAGCATGCAACCGCCAAAACTCGCCCAGCCGAGCTGCTAGTTTTGTTAAGAGGAGTAGATTTTCCACCCTCTACAAGCTTGTGGTGTGGCCTACTGGATGAACGGTCTGGATCACTCAGAGGTGGGCCTCATCTGTACGGGATCCTGAAAATCCTTGTAATCCAGACCAAGCATCTTATAATGATGATTATGATATCCGATCGAAAACTCAAAGCAAGAGAGAAAATATTGAAAAGCGAAGGATTTAGATGGAATGGTATTGCTACCGCTTGAGAACTGCTTGATGGTGGTGGTGGTGATCTTGGCCAGACACCGAACGGCTGAGATTGCTGCTGCCGAGGCGATCTTTGATGGATGATCTGCTGCTGCCAAGGCGATCTTTGATGGATATTCTGTTGTTGCCTAGGCGATCTTTGATGGATATTTCGCTGCGCCCGGAATCCGCAGTTCGATCGGCGTACATTTCTGCTCCTGAGTAACCGAAAACCAGTGCGACTTGGGAGAGACGAAATGGGAAAAACGGAGAAAGGCGCGCCCTAGGAAGGTGGTATGATCACCTACGACCGCTTGTATGATAACTTGTGATGCAGCACCATATTTACCACCAGAATTCCATTTATATGGAAAATCCATACCATTAAAAGTTCTTACATCATTTGAAGATCATCTGGTAGAATAATTGTGGTTTATGATAGTTATATGAGCCACAATATTTTAATCAGTATGAAACCATTGATCTTGCTCAGATATATGTGTGGCCCATCCAATGAAAGATCCAATATTATTTTGGAGCATACCGTTATATATGGTAGGATCTACTGTTTTCATGGTAGGGATATTATTAAAAAATGGCACTTTTGGGCAGTCAAGATTGGCATGCATACTGATTTGCTACAAGCGGGTGTATGATAACTTGTCATAAAGATAAATCCCCATCTCTCCCGCGCGACTTGCCCGTAAACTGGGGTTACGAGATTTCCCTGTAACCAGGCCCACCGTGATGTTTGTGCTATATCCATTCCGTTCATTCGTTTAAACAGATAATTTTAGAGAGTAAACCCGAAAAATATATAGATCAGAAACTCCAATGGGCCACACCACATGAAAGAATGGGTTGGAAACGGCTACCGTTGAACCATACTGGTCCCAGCGTGATGTTTATACGCCATCCAACCCGTTCATAAGGTGACTTATACCTGAATGGATGGGAAACACAAATATCAGCCTTACTGTGGCCTCGAGAAGGTTTCATTTGTGGGAGCTCAATATTTACTTTTTATTGTGATGTGGCTCACTTGAATTTTGGATCTCCCTTGTATTTAAGCTACTATCCTAAAATAAGTCAATGGAAATGATGGACGGAGTGGATGTCATAGAGACACCACGTTGTGTCCCACAGAGTTTATGGTTTGGGGTTAGAGACTTAAGAGGGGTTCGCGGGTCACATGGAAGTCGCTTTCGCTGGTAACATGCCACCCCGTGAGACGCGGATGAGCTACTGGCAGGTTGAGTAGCGAAACTGGCTACTGTGAAGTGACGTCACTAAGTTCTGTGGGTCCCACCATGACGTATGTTTTGTATCCACACCGTCCATCCATTTGGAGAGACCATTTTATGGGATAATACAAAGAATGAATCAGATTCAAAGTTCCAATGGACCCCACCAAAGAAAGCAGGGGAGAGAGTGACACCCAACATTAAAAACTTATAAGTGCTAAAAAGTTTTCGATCAAGCTGATATTTGTTTTTTTCCCTTTGTTAATGTATTTTTTAACTTATGAACGGGTTGGATCTCAAAGAAACATCACGGTAAACCTTAGGAAGGTCTCAACGGTGGATGTCACTCTCTCCACTGTTTTCTGTAGCGGGGTCCACTACAGCTTTGTATCTGCCTCATTCTTTTACTTATGCCCTAAAATGGTCTCTCCAAATAGATGAACGGTATGGATACAAAACATATATTATCGATGGGATCCACATAACTTGGTGACGTCACTTCAGTAGCTAGTTTAGCTACTCAACCCGTCAGTAGCTAATCCGCGTCCCCTGTTGGGAAACCGAGTGGCATGCAAAGGTCCCTTCACGGGATCACCGTTACAGAAACCAGGCTAGCCCGATCATGGGAAACGGATTGGCTAATCCCCTTGCCACCGGCCGTGGCTGGTGGTCGGTGCTCTGTAGTCCCCACCATGATGTATGTGTTTCATTCACTGCGTTCATCCATTTTTAAATATCATTTTAGGGCTTGATACCAAAAATGAGAGGGATTAAAATCTCAGGTGGACCACACCACACTAAAATAATAGTGATTGGATATCCACCATTAAAATCCTCCTAAGGCCTGCTGTACTGTTTATTTGACATCAAATCCGTTAATTAGATCACGCAGACCAAGATGAAGGGAAAAAGCAAATATAAGCTTGATCCAAAACTTTTACGGCCCCAAAAAAGTTTTTAATGGTCGACGTTCATTCAACGCTATTTCCTGTAATGTGATCCACTTGAGATTGCGATATACCTCATTTTTAGTCTTATATCATAAAATTATATTGAAAAATAGATGGACAGCTTGGATGAAACAAATACATCATGGTGGAGCCCACATAGCACTTACCATCAGCCAAGCCATTGGCTGGTGCCAGGGGGAGTAGCCAATCCGTTTCCCGATCATGAGGTGCCCCGGGATGTTTGCCTCAATGGACAAACGATGGTCTGACCCAACATTGACGTCTGGCCCACCTCATGAGTGAGTGAGTATAATTTCAGCTATGGATTAACCAATGGTGAAATTCAATCAAACACTATGCCACATAGGTTAACAAGGGCTCCATACGATTTACTCGTGTTAGTGTAGGCATGCTAAAGTTGTGCTCGGCTTAATGTTGCATAAAACAGTGATAGCCCCACTGGCATCGATCAATTAAAACTATATTTTAAGATTTTTGCCATCCTGTCGACCGCCGTTACAATGGCAATAAGGCGACTTGCATAAAGATAAAAGTTAGTTCTTTGTGATGGATTCTTTGTTTTATGTTTGGGACTTTAATTTCATCAATAATTATTGCTAATGTACTTCTCAAAGAAATAAAGATGAATAAATAAAATAAAAAGAAACTAAAACGATATCGATTTTATTGATTTGCAAATAACACTCATTACAATCGAGACAGTGTCGGATAAATTAGAAAATTAAATAAAACTAGAGATAAATCTATGATATGTACATATGAATAGATGATCCAAGCAAATGATCAATAGGATGTGATTGGAGGGTTTGATCTTTTAAGTAACAATTTATCGAAATCCGACGATGGAAGGTCATAGACATTTATTCTACTCCTATGATAATGCAGCGATGGCGTTGGCATTGGACAATAGCGATCTAATCTATGGCTAGACTAAGTCATGCTGGGATTTTTATTAAAAAAATAAATAAATATGTAAAGATAAAGACTATCGATAGATTGCGTTTGGCATGGGCCTGAAGCACTTCATCACATTCTCCTTTTATAGATTACGGAGGTGAAAAAATAAAAAATCCTCTTTAGGTTTACTTATTGGTATAAGATTATATCTCTTACAAGCATGGCTATAATGATTTCTATATATCAAAAATCATTTTTAGGGATATATTGCATCAATCATGGTTCAATCAGAGCCATTTTTAGAGACCCTTATTGTAACATTAAATATTCGTGTAACCGGTGGAATCGGTCCCACCATATCCCGATTGAGCCTCAATTCATCTGTTTAATCTACTCGTATATTGGTCTAATTTTCAGATATTTAGTATAGTTGTAATTGTTATAAGAGCTCCAAACGCATCTAGAAAAATCTCGCATTTCAAAAGGATTGTGAGATATGGCCTTACCGAGCATATCTAAATTTGTGATGGGATCCTTACCTCGATGGGTCTTTTTATAGACGTATTGGATACGCTTCCTTAGTCACGTGCTATATGAATTAATGTTACATGTCATTCAATGCTTCGTTTCTTTAAAGGCATCCATATAGTTCTATACCACAATATTTTTATGACGAGAGGTGTATTGCCGAAGGAAAAGTGGCAAGAGATATTATCGGGTGCGCGTATGATATTACACATAGTAATGACATGGGGCAACTTCTTCTTAGACCATGTGGTGTATCAGAAATGGGTGTAAAGACATTGTTTGCTTATTCCCTTCAAATCATTTGGGTCGGATGATTGTAACATTCCAATTAATGGTTACAGAATAGACAATGAATAACAATTTTAAGAAAAAATGGCTAATGACTGATAAGGGTCATCGACCCCCTTGGTTGTACGTGTCTCTTAACAATCACATTAAATCCTATCCAAGTCAAGAACATAGATGGTGCAAATTTATTGTTTTTTTTTCAAAGGCCTGGTCATCAATTTGGACTAATTGATTTATCATGTTATATAAAATAACAGACATATTGTCAATTGGCAACATTCATCATTTGGGGACCACTATACTGATTGTTGATACTGAAATTGCGTAAATTGTCTACCACAACACGCGGAATCTTGATAAAGCTTAGAATTATGACTAAGTCCTATAATGGAATGAATAGGACCACTTGAAAATTCATTGCTTAATTAACTAATTTATCAATTCAAATCAACAAAGTAAATAACATTTAAGCTTTCAAGTCAAGCGGGTTCAATCACATAAACAACAAATGATACAATAATGTTACCAACTAGTTTAAAAATGAGAAAAATCTTGTGTATGTGTGATCAGTTAGATGCCTAACATTCAATTCATTCAAGCATTCATATAATTCAACTAATCAAACTCATAAGTATAAATAAAAATGTGCCCAAATGGCAATCACAAACATAAGCATATATAGTGGTTTGGCTACTTGCCCACTCCACTCTCGATGGACGCATTCTCCTTAAGTATACTGGAATTTCACTATCTTAGGTTTTAAATAAGATTCACTTATAACCTTTACAACGATTTTTTCCAAGCTAACCACTAACTTACATATACACTCTCGTGTCAGATGAACATGTTTTTACCCGTGTTGGTGGCTCCCTACGAAGACTTGGTTAGTTTTTTGTCAATTAACCGACAACCACTAACAATCTTAATCGAAGGCCATACATACACTCCCGTTGGACGCTCCCCATATAGACTAACATGTATACACTCGTATTTAGTGAAGGCAGTCCTAATCCAAAGCCCTATGTACACTCTCGTCGGAGGCCCCCATGGAGACTAACACACATGCAACCATGCTAGGTGAATTTAACCTTACACAATAGCCTAGGTCTTAAATAATGAACTATTCAAGTTTGGGTGACAAATTTCACACTCAATCCTACATAAGTAAATAGTGTGTGAACTCTACAATTGACAACTTATTTGTCAGATTGAGCCCATTTGTAGTGCTTTTTTGAGACATTTCTTCAATGTTCTCTCATACTTGAATTAGCTTCTCAATTGCTCCCACGGTCATTGAAGTCGAATAGTTCAACTACAGGATCAAACACATTGCACGCGATGCTCCAATAATGTAACTAAGGTGATGGCAGTTGGGTTGAATCTTCTACAACTAAAGACTATACTTGGTTCTTGGTAGGGATTCACCTATATGGGTGTTCTAAATGACTTAGATAATGATATGCCTATAGGTTTGTGTCTAATTTATAAAAAAAAGTAAAAATGAAGTTCGTATTCCTAATAGAGGCTGAAATCCTCATTAGATTGATAAGGCTAAAAAAGATAACTTGAATCTCATAAGTTTATAGGCTTAGGACAGGGAATATGAGTAGGGAATTACTTAAGCTATAATTTCACAAAAAAACTCATCAAAATATCCATGGTCTGAGTGCCCCTTGTAAATTAATTAAATTCTGATGGTTTTTTTTTTTTTTTAAAAAAAGAGGGTAAAATAACGGTACTTTCTATCGATCAAACATTTTTCGATTTTGGTCAAAAACGTTGCTAGACTGTTTTAGGCATTCTTAATCGATCGATCGATCGACCGAACTCCTCCTATAGTCTATTGTTTTGGGTTCTTTGGTTTACAGTAGCTTTAAACCTCTTTTAGTCTATTTTATCATGTTTCAGTTGAGCTCCTAAGGTTAAACGATGATCAAATGAGGATTTACCTATTAAGGAATTGATAATCTAAAGGTTATGTTATTTTGGGTATAAGGTTATGTAAGACCCGTATCTTAGTCCGTACCGTTCCGTAAACTTCCGCGGTCTTACCGGTTGAATTTCGGCAACTTTCGACCCTTAACCGATATCGACGCGCGACCCTGATTCTTATGCCGACAACCCAGTCGACTCAACCCAAGACCAATACCATAGCGACCACGCCGTCGTTGCGGTTCCGATGCCGCGACTCGCACGCCGAGGCGATACCCTGGTCAAGAGTTGTAGACCGATGTTCGGTGAGAGGAAACGCTGCGCGTTGCGAAACTCAAGGGAATCTCTACGATGTGTCATATCAATCACATCAATCCCATCAATCAATCACTCATCAATCCATCACATGTCAAGTACATGTCAAGTACACATCACTCTCACCCCTTTTCCCAAGCAAGCCACAAAAGTCTTCCATGACCATACATTTCTTACACAAAGACCACAAAAGTCTTCCAAACTCATACCTCTCTTACACAAAAGGCCATAAAGTCAAGGATTTCTTATACCCCATCTCTCTCCCATCCATCACCCCATCACCCATCACACACTCTCTCTCCCTTTACAACTCTCTCTCTTTTTCTCTTTCTCATTTCAAACTCAAAAAAAAAACCCAAGCAAGCTCCATACGTATGAGGATTTCTCCAAACATTCCGAAGCTCCAAGTGTGGCCCACTCTCCTACCCCACCATCTCCCATCTCAACCCTCCATTTCTCATCTCCTCCATTGAAATCTAAGCTAAGGTGCCAAGGAACCCCTAGGAGAAAGAAGATGGGACGGTGGGTGTTTAATCATACGAGTTTTTCATGTTTTTGGGATGGGCCAAGTGAGGCCAACCGATCAATGGTTTGGATATCACTTGGGACCTTAAGTTGTGGCCGATGGACCACTTGGATCATCATGATCATTCCATGATGGGGCCATTCACTCCATGATGGGGCCATTCTCCATGGACCCCATCATGATGTTTATTTCTTTAGAAAGGTCATCTAGACCATCCATATTGGTGGGGAAAGGATCCCCACCGTTGATTTTAAGTTTTGATGGTCTCATGTGCTAAATGACCCACTTGATGTATGATTCATTGCAAGGGAGGGCCCATAGTGTCGGAGTCCTCCATCTCAAGCGTGTCCCACTCTCAAATCTCTCTCTCTCTCTCTCTCTCTCTCTCTCTCTCTCTCTCTCTCTCTCTCTCTCTCTCTCCTCTCTCTTTTTACTTCATTCTTCTTTCATATGGTAATATGATTTTGTGGCCCACTTGATGGGTTGTGGGACATCTCAACCATTCATCCAAAGGGACCTCACCTTGATGTGGGTCTCATGTACCCCACCCATCATTTAGGGGCCCACACCACTCACTATTTGGAGCCCACGAGGGTAGCCCACTTGAATTAGTCCAACCGTCCAGCGTCCAGGGACGCTGGACGTCAAGTGAAAAACACAAATGCAAGCTTGGTTCCAAGCTTTGGGGGTGGGCCCTTGTGTAGGCCCCACCTTGATATATGAGTATAATCCAAGCCGCCCACCCTCTTTCCCATAACATTTTAGGCATTGAACCAAGGGATGAAGTTAATCAGTTCATTGGGCGGGCCATACCACTCAAAATAGTGACACTCACCATTTAAATTAAATCTTAATTTTTCTACATGCCTAGATATGCTCAATAGCGGATTCATTGGATTTGTCTTGAGCCGGGGAAGCTAGTGAGCGGAGTGGATTTACGTGATATGGGCCCCAGACGTGAAAAACCCCAAAAATCAGATTTTTTCAAGATAAAAAAAATTTTGGAGGCAGAGCCTCTGACGTGCTGCAGCAGCAGCACGCTGCTTGTGCAGCGAGCGGGCAGCGGGCGGTCGAGCACATCTCACGGCTGCTGCCGTGGGCCTCAACATGATGTTTTTTTTTGAAATCCAATCCGTCCATGAGGTGGGTCCCCTCCTCAGGTGAGCCCCCTCCAAGTTTCAGCCGGTTCCAAATCTCAAGTGGCCCACACCACAGGAAACAGTGGATGGAACCTCTGCCATTGAAATTCTGTTGGGGGGCCACAGAAGTTTTAGATCAAGATGAAATTTGTGTTTTCACTCCATTCAGGTCTAAGTGACCTTATGAACGGGTTGGATGGCGTCTAAACATTACAGTGGGCCCCACATGGGACCCACAATGATGTATGTGTTTTAAGTCCACCGTCCAGTGGACGGTGGCGCCCACCTTGACGTTGTATTGACTCTACCGTCCAGCAGACGGTGGAGCCCTCCGTGATGCATGTGATATCCCCACTGTTCAGCGCAGTGGGACCCGCCATGATGCATGTGATGCATCCAGACCGTCCATCCACTTGGTAAGATCATTTTTGGCTTGAGTGATGATTGGGTGGGCCACCTACGTTTGGGAAAGGCCCATTTAATTTATTTAAAGGCCTATGGGTTAAACCCATTTAATTTATTTAAAGCTTATGGTTTAGGCTCATTTGATTTATACAAGGCTTACGGGTTTAGGCCCATTTGATGTACTATAAGGCCTATGGGTTTAGGTCCATTGGGTTCATATAAGGCCTAGGGGTTTAGGCCCATTTGACTCATACAAAGCCTATGGGTTGAGGCCCATTTGATGTACATGTGGGGGCCCAATTGGTGTGGCCAATTTGTTACATATTAGACTTATGAGACTAGGCCCAATTGATGCAATCCAAGGCCCACGGGTTTTGACCCATTGCAATGCACTTAAGGCCCATTGGTGTGGCCCATTGATGTGACCCATTGATGAATAAAAGGCCCATATGATAGAGCCCATTTGATGTATTTAAGGCTCAATGGGATGTACTTAAGGTCCATTGCAATGTGTGAGTCCAACATGGATTATGTAACGATATTTACGACGATCGTGCCTTGGGAGCAATGTTAGTTTGACGTCCACATTGCAACTGTAATGTTGGTTAGATGTCCACATTACTTAGGGCCCCTTGCTAGGCCCGTACTTATTGTGTATAGGCTGTCCAGGCCCATCTCCATTGTAAGGATAGTTCATCTCACTATAATATGTTTAGTATAGTTTCATGACTCATGATCATACGCATCATATGTATGCTTGATATGAGAAGTGACTGATCATAGCATATGCCCTCGGGCAGATTGTTTATGGGACCCCAATTAGGCGGTGTTGCCCTACATGAGCGCACGATACACGCAGGATTTACTGCATGATTGGATAGTGTGATTCATGCATTTCACATTGTGTGACATGGTTATTGTACGCCCTAGTGACATCGAAGTCGTAGCCACCACAGACGCATCGTGGTTGGCAGGATCGGATATCGGAAATCTTATTTTACATGGGGTGCTATAGATATCCCTGAGTGAAAGTCCCTAAACCCTTATGGTACCAAGAGGTTGCTCCAACGTCTAAACCAAGTGGGTAGATGAGCGTTGAGTGCCGATTACCAGATGGTTACACTCTCCACTTTGTCGTGGTCGGTTGGAAGGGGGTGCGGCCTTACCCGCCCGAGTGTAAGGGGCAATGCTAGGCTGAGTCTGACCAGCTCGAGGAATGGGTCCGCTATCGACGAGTCGCGCCTGATATTGGCAGACGGATAGTGAGGTCTCTTCCACTTACCTTATTGCGCACGATGTGGCAGCAATCTGGTTTAGAGTGTACTAGACCCCAGTGATATCCTATATTTGAGCTGTATTGATGTGTGGACATAGATGAGGATCTGTATGCTTGAGTTGCATTGCACATCGCATGGCCTTGGGATGGCCGATACCATTCATGTCTTGCATCGCATAGCCTTGGTACGACTCATGATATTATGGATCCATCTGCATATTCCGCACTATTCTGACATTGCATGATCATATTACTACCTTACGCACACACTTTCACCACCCTCTAAGCTTTCTATAAGCTTATGCACGACTGTTGCGTGCAGGTGACGTTGGTTCGCAGTAGCGCTAAGGCAGGAGCACGTTGCAGATCGTTTGAGAGTTTTTGTTCTTTACTATTGTATTTCCCTTTATGCTCATTGTACTTGTAAAGTTTTTAATCATAGTGGAAATGTAATGGAGTTCTTGGTTGTTGTTTGTGGGTTATGCCTTTGGTTATGCTTATTACGAATCAAACTGACGTTGAAAATCCTCCTCGTAGCATCACAGGATCGGAACCTAGCGAATGGGCGATAGGAGCCGAGAATGGGGTTCTACGAAAGCTGTCGGCGCCGGATTCGGCGATCGGGAATTTTGTGAGCCCGGTTTTCGAGTTTGGGGCGTGACAGGTTAGGATTACCAAGGCACTTAAGTTTATCTATTTCTTCAGTCCTTGATGTTTCATGTCTTCATGTGTCTTCGGTCTTCAACTTCTATGGTTTCAACCGACTCGATGACACACGAACTCATGAGATTGACAAATAGGTGCACAAACAAGTGCACTAACAAATACACCTCTAATTTTAGAACGTGAATTCCCTACAATTGATAGGAAAGGCATGAAGCTTGGTGGGGGCCACCATGATGTTTGTGAGGAGTTCACCTTGTGCATTTGTTTTCCCAGCTCATGCTAGGATATAAACCCAAAAACGAAGCATAACTAAGATGCAAGTAGGCCACATGACATGAAAAAGTGGAGAGGGAAATACCCACCGTTGATACCTTCCCAAGGTCCACCACGATGTTTATATGCCATCCAAACGGTTCATAAGGTTATTAGCATAGGGATGAACCGAAAACGCAAATATAAACCAGACTCAAAATCCATGGCCCCCTAGACACCCCACCTAGGGGTTGACAAATTGATTGGAGTACTCAGTCCAACCTAGCCAACTCAATCCAACCCAGTCAATCCAATTAACCGATCGGCCCAAAACTAAGCCAAAATTTATGCCCAAGTCCAAGCCCATGCCTAGGCCCATTAGCACATGGGACCACAATAACGTAAAACCAAGAGAATCAGAGGAGATAGACCACCCTAGGTGTCACGCCCCAAATTCAAAAATCGGATTCACATGAATCCCGATTGCCGAATCCGGTGCCGACAGCCTCCCTAGTGCCCCATTCTCGGCTCCTGACAATCAAATGCCAGATTCTGATCCTGGGATCCTGCAAGGAGGATTTTTAGAATGAATTTTTTTTTTTGTAATGGAGCATAACCAAGTCACAAAACAACATCACCACATATCCACTATATCAAAATCTTAAGTACAATGCGGAAAGGGAAATACAAGGTGATCAAAAGCTCCAAAAGGTCCTGATATGCATTCCTGTCTCAGCGCTGCTGCCGTCCAACGCTACCTGCACGCAACTATCGTGCATAAGCTTACAAAAGCTTAGAGGGTGGTGTAAGTGTGTGCGGAGGGCAAACGCCGAGTGTACAAGATCAGGTAATGCGGAAGTATGCGGTAAGTCCATGAATATACCTAGGCTATGTAATGCAAGGCGTGATGCGAGATATGAATGCCATCGGCCACACCGATGCAATGCAAGGCCTACATAGCCAAATGTCATATGCGAAATGCAATCCAAGCAAGTCGGTACTCCTCAAGTACGTATATCAGTACAGTTCCTCTCTGGATATCACCGGGGTCTAATACACTTCGCAGAGACTGTCACCTCCCTAGCTGCACAGTCAAGCAAGCGGATAAGACCTCACTACCTGCCTGACCAGTAGTATGCCAATACCTACCCGGCTCGTCGATAGCGGACTCATTTGCGAGCTAGTCAAACTCAGCCTAGCTTATAGCCCTCTCACTCAGGCGGATAAGGCCACACCCCCTTCCAACCGACCACGACACAGTGGGAGACGCGGCCTACTGGTATTCGGCACTCGGGCGCTCGTGTATCCACTCGGTCTAGACGTTGGAGCATCTCCTGGTACCAAAAAAGTTCTGAGACTTTCACCCAAGGACATCCTAAGTGCCCACAGTGCTAGAATAAGTATTTCCTGTAATTCAATACGGTCATCTACGATGTACCTGTGGAGCCACGGCCCTGATGTCGCTAGGACGTGTAGTGATCAAATCACATATATGCGAGATGCATGAATCACGCCATCAAATCATGCGGAAATTCAGCGCGTACTACGCGATCATGTGGAGCACTCCATCTCATAACGGGTCCCATAGGTGGTCTGCCCAATGGCATATGCTATGATCAGTCACTACTCAAATCAAGCATACATATGATGCGTATGGGCATGAGTCATGAGATTATACTAAGTATGTTATAAGGCAATGAATAACAACGGGTATGGACCTATCAATGGGCCCTAAGGAGAGTTACAATGCGGACATTTAACCAACATTGTACATACAATGTGGACGTTAAACCAACATTGTTTCCTAGGCACGACTGGCCATAAATATCATTTCACGGACCATGAGAAACGTACATTGCAATGGACCCTAAGGACATCCGTTGGGCCTCGATCCCTGGGCCTTGGATATATCAAATGAGTCGTATTACATGGGCCTCACATTCACCAAATGGGTCGCATTAATGGGCATCACCAATGAGCCTTATGTACATTACAATGGTCCATGATCCATGGGCCTTGAAATACATCAAAGTGGCCTTACAACTTGGGCCTTAAATATGTTAGATGGGCCCATACACATGAGCCTTAAATATATCAACTAGGCCACTCCATTTGTGCCCCATGCACATCAAATGGGCTTGATCCCATGGGCTTTAATATGTATTTCATGGGCTTGAATCCCGTGGGCCTTATATAGAATAAGTGGGTCGGATCTCATGGGCATTGTATATATCAAATGGGTCGAAACCCATGGGCTTTAGATATGCCAAATGGGCTTAATCCCATGGACATTACATATGCCAAATGGGATTAATCCCATGGCCTTAGATGTGCACCAAGGTGAGCCTAAATGAATGGCCATAAATGGATCAACATGGGCCCTATACACATACCATGGTGGCCCATTTGAACCATAGATCTGGTTCATTTTGGCTCAAGCCATAAAATAATTTTACAACAACAAATAAATGGACGGTTTAGATGCAACACATGCATCATGGCGGGGGTCACATGAAGGCCCACCATCATTATAATATACTATATAATTTATATACAGTATATATCTATATATGTATACATATACACATACACATGCACACGCACATGTGCACTCACACATGCATGCACACACACGCACACACACGCACTCACACACATGCATACACACACGTGCACTCACACGCACTCACACACACTCACACACCGTCCCCTGGACGGTGTGGATATAACATACATACAGTGGGCTCCACCGTCCATGCGGACGGTGGAGTCAGGCACGTACATCACTGTGGGTCCCATGGGGGACCCACCATAATGTTTACTTTCCATCCAGCCTGTTGGTAAGGTCACAAAGGCCTGGATGAAGGGAAGAAAAACAAATATCATCGTGATCCAAAACTCCTATAGCCACCAAAAAGTTTCAATGGTAAGTACTCAATCAATACTGTTTCTTATGGTGTGGGCCACCTGAGCGTCAGCTCAGCCTGATATTTGGAGGGGGGCACGTCAGGGGGGTGGCCCACCTACTGAATGGGTTAGATGGCATATTTACATCATGGTGGGGCCCACGGCTGGAGCCGTGGGTCCTGCCCAACCGTCCGCCCGCCGCTGGCTTCTGACACAGCAGCAGTTGCTGCTGTGTAGCCTTGGTTTTGGTTTTTTTTTTTTTTCTGAAAACCGAAATTCCTGCGGTTTTTCAGGTGTGGGGCTCGCGTGTGATGAATCCACTCCAGCCATTGGATTGCATGGCTCAATACGAACCAAATGAGTCCAATATCGAGCCTCTTTCATCGTGTAAACAGAAGTCTGGAAGGATTTCAATGGTATTGATGGTATTTTCAATACCATGGCCCACCAGATATCCGGATCTTCCTCATCTTTCGGTTCAACGCCTAAAATATGTTGGGGAAGAGGATGGACGGCACGGATTGTGTACATACATCAAGGTGGGTCCCGTACAAGTGGCCCACCCCATTGGCCTTCATTTATTTCTTTTTTTTTGTTTTCTCCAGTGACGTCCAGTCTTCTTTTTTTTTTTTTTTTTTTGTTTTGGGTTGTATGAAATACATTCAAGGTGGGCCACCCCAAATGGATGTACATTTAAGGTGGGCCCCACCCGTGGATGGTTTGGATAAAATACATATTTCATGGTGGGGCTAATTCAAGTGGGCCGCATAGCTACATTAACATACAAGAAAAATAAATAAAGAAGAGAGGTAGAGAGATATAGAGTGAGACACGCGTGATGGAGGGACCCCGGCACTATGGGCCCTCTATTTCAATCATCCAATCATACATCAAAGGTCCCCTTGCATATGGACCATCAACAAAAGATCAACGGTGGAGATCCCACTCCACTAGAAATGGACGGTTTAGATGACATCCTCAATACAAGGAAAGTAAACATCATGATGGGGTCCATGGAGAATGGCCCCATCATGGAATGATCTTGATGATCAAGATGAGCAATTGACCACATCTTAGGGTCCCAAGTGAGATCCAAACCATTGATCGGTTGACCTCACTTGGCCCATCTTAAAAATATAAAAAAAGTAGTCTAAAGAAACACCCACCACTTGATCTTCTTGGTCCGTTGAGATGCCGGTCTCCTAAAGCTTCACTTTGATGGTGGAGATGGGAAATGGATGGCTAAGATGATGGGATTTGGAGATGGGAAGTGGGCCACCAAAATGTACATTTTCTCTCCATGGAAGGCTTGGACGTGGGAGAGCTTTCTTGCTTGGGTTTGGAGTGTTGAGAAATGAGAGGGAGAGAGATGTGATTAATGAGAGATGGAGTGATGTGAGGTGAGTGATGGGTGAGGTGAGTGATGGGTGAAGTGAGAGGTTAGTTGACTTAGGTAGTTGCTTGACTTGTGGAGAAAGGAAGCATGGGTGGGTGTACTTGACATGAGAGGTGATTGATGGGATTGATGGGACATATCGTAGAGATTCCTTGGGATTTGCAACGCGCGGTATTTTTGCTCGAACTGAACGTGGTCCGTATCTCATCATCTGGGTATCGGATCGGTGCGTGAGTTGCGGCGTTGGAACCGCGGCGACGATGCGGTCGCAACGATACAAGTCTCGGATTAAGCCGGCTCAAATGAATAGGATACGACTTACGGTTGTGCGCAACGTCAACTATAAGTCGCGGATTGCCAGAATTTGACGAGAAGGGTCGAGGGAAACAACGGAACAGTGCGGATTAGGATACGGGTCTTACACTAGGAGATCACCTATGAAAAATGGAAAAGTTCTACATGGTGGGTGACACGATATGTGCCGCCTTCCACGTGGCAGTTTTCTAACTTTTGCAAGGGAGTTAGGCGAGGTAGTGACGTCAACTATACTCTTCGGTAAAAATACTGATAATGAAAAAGATGGTGTTGCCCTCAACCCTAGCTAAAATTACACACATTGTCATCGATCCAATCGTATGGAATACACCATGTGACAATATAAAACCTCAACCCTTAAAGCATCATTTTCCCTTGGAGTTCCAAATATTTATCAAAGTGCAATCCCAAAAGCCTATAAATAGCCCATTTCCTTTCATTCCAAACCACCTTTGATATCTTACCTATCATATTTTAACATCTTAACCTTCCAACCTGTTGAGGGTCAAATATTGCATATTATCCCTCATTTATATCTTAGTTTTATGAACATGATAGTGTTTAATGTTATATTTTAATCATGTTTATGTTGTAGGGTGAATTTAAGAGCTTGGATTGAAAATGGTGCTAAAAGTATAGATTTAATGCTCAAGAATCACCAAGGCAGTGGATAGATCTGAGGAGACCAAGATTGAAAAATTCACATGCTAAAGATCCAAGAAAATCAAGTGAGGAATGAAGAGAATTAAAGATTTAAAGTGAAGAAAATGAATCCTGAAATCATCCTGAAAAAATATATTCTAAAACTCTGAGTCATTTTATGATATTGCGCAGAGTGAAGTTTATTTTATGAAACTGCGCAGAGTGAAGTTTATTTTAGAAAATTACATAAATTTGAGGCGGTCTCTAGGGTTTTCCGACTAAGTGCCAAAGTTGGAGTTTCACAACTATAAATAGGAATCCCTAGTATGTTTCTAAGTATTTTTTTGGGTTTAAGGAGTGGAGCAAAAGGGTGGAGAAGCCGTCGCCAATAATTTTTTTCTTCTTCGTTAGTTGTTTTTATGCTTTCTTCTAGGATTTTAGGTCCAATCATGTCCATGGTTGGTTAAATCTCTTAGATAGGGCTAAGAGGTGAAGCTTGTAGTATAATGAGATGTTTTTATTGCTCTAATTCATGTTTATGTTGAACTCCATGTATTCTAATTTGATATTTAAGGAATACTTTAAGTTTTTAATGGTTTATTGTGACTCAAATTACAGTAGATATGCAATAGCTTTGAGTATAATCTTTTTCTGATTTGAGATTATGAGATTGGTAAATCTTGTTGTTTGTCATTGTCTCCTGGACTTGGTTTAGTGATGAAATCTCTACCAATTATCATAGTTCTCATTTATTGAGAATTAGTTCAATGGAAGTTCAGACTTGTTTTTATTAATATATTTTTCAATTGGATAGGATATGACTCCAATTCTAATTGTGCTACTTGAATCAAGTAAGAGGGCTCCTTGATCACTACAAGTGGATCCATGACACTTTAGTTCTTACATTTAAATTCTTAGTTTTAATTACTCTATTCACAATTACTCTCTCAAATACTTCAGAATTATTTTCACATATTCTTTTAGTTCTACTTCTAGTTAATTTCAAAAACGTACAAGTTTCAGTCCCTGTGGATTCGACCTCAGTCTTATAGATATTATTACTACATCGCGACCCTACACTTAGGGTTGTGAACAAGTTTTTGGCACTGTTGCTAGGGATTGACGGTTGCGTTTTCTGGATTTGATTAATTTTGGAATTAGGTTAATATTAGAAATTTTCTACTTTCTATTTTTAGGTTAGATTTTTTTAAAATTATTTTAGAAACTAACTTAGCTTTCTATTTCTAGGTTTAAAAACTTTTCTTTTTTATTTTTAGAAACTAATTTACTTTCTAATTATATGATATAAGCTTTCCTAATTTGTTTTTAAAAACTATTTTTTATTTTTTAGAAACTTTCCTAACCCGTTTTTATATACTAATTTCCTTTGTCTCTCTCTCTCTCTCTCTCTCTCTCTCTCTCTCTGTTTTTTTTTTTAAAAAATTTTAGAAACTAATTTTCTATTTTTAGAAACTTTCCTTTTTCTTTTTTTAGAAACTAGGTTGCTTTCTTAGTTCTTTTTTAAAAACTAATCAACTTTTTTTTTTTTTTCCCACAGGATCCCAAAATAGAAACTTTCTTAATTTTTTTAGAAACTAATTTTTCTTTTCTATTTCTAGAATTAGAAACTGACTTTTCTTTTTATTTTCTAGTTTTAGAAACATTATTATTATTTTTTTCTAGAAACTAACTTTCTATTTATAGATTTAAAAACTTTCTTAATTTTTTTAGAAACTAACTTTCTATTTATAGATTTAGAAACTTTCTTCTTATTATTATTATTATTTTAAAAGTAATTTTTTTTTTCTATTTTTAGATTTAGAAAGTAACTTTTCTTTCTATTTTTAGATTTAGAACCTTTTTAATTTGTTTTTAGGACTAATTTTTTGTTTTGTTTTTAGGTTAGGATTTTTTTAAATTTTTTTTAGGGACTGACTTTGTTTTCTGTTTTGTAGGATCCTAACATAAAACTCTCTAAATCGGTAAACTCTTTCTAACTTCTGCTCTATTTACTTTCCATATTCCTGTAGGATTTTTTATTTTTTTTTAAACGTTAGGATTAGGTTCAAGATTAGGGTTTTACCATGTATATGCAAGAGTGAGAACGTAAATATGTTGAATTAGTTTTAGAGAATGCGAGAAATTGTGAAGGGCTATCAGATGATTATATTAGAAAATAACCTACGCCTCAAAATTTTTCTGAAAACATTATCGAGAACCAAACAAAATACAATGCTCCACCGGTTAAGAAACCCTTACGCGATCATATGCGAGAGAATAATTACACCCCATGGATTAAGAAAACAGTATGTGAGTGTTGGGGTTATCATAACTATGGGAGTGAGAATTATTATCACCCATCAGACAAGAAAAAATAATGAGAGATTATATTATGGGTGATAATATGTATCAACAACCATCATATTCTTCCACCTATGACCCATATGATTATAATCAGTGGAAACATCAATATTGGAAAGATGAACCAGTAATACGTCATAGTGACAATTCTCTTGAGTCTTCTACCTTTGAAATCCAACAAGAAACGATCCAAGAAGATTCACTTCAGGGTTACACTGACAATTTTTCTAGCATTAGAAAAACGATAGAAGTACTTGCATCGCGCCTCGATAAGCTAATGGAAGCTAGTTCACCCCAGCCTAAAAAAATCCAATTATTCATTCTCAACTCTCTACTTATGATCAGTGGAAACATCAAGATTGGGAAGTTGAATCAACAATGCATCATAGTGACAATTCTCTTGGGTCTTATACCTCTAAGATCCAACATGAAACGATCTAAGAGAATTCACTTCAGAATTCCACACAATCTCTAGAGGTCATCCAGTAAAACACACTCTAAAGATTATAAGAACTTATAAAAAATTGTAATACCCCGAATTTTGAGGGTTGAGCAGAGATCTACTCCCGAGATACAGAACATCACTTATGCATTGTGGATGATGATATTCGGATTTATTCCATATTTATGAATTAAGCATGTATGAGATTATACCAAATAACTCATTATACTCTGGATATAATTAAGTTAAGCAAGTGGAAGTCTAAAACATATCTATTTAAGTATACAGGTGTTTCACAAAAATTCCTCCAGAGTATGAGTATATAATTAGGTTCAATATATACATGTATTGTTTCAAAATAAACAAAATGTGAAAATGTAGATGTGTCCAACTAAGCCTAGATATAACATCCTAGATTTTCACTGTTTTGGATTCTTAAAAATCCTTGAATTTTTTTTTATAAAATAACTTATAATATCACTTAAATGACCATTAACACTCAATGTTAGTGTCACGCCCCAAACTCGGAAACTGGGCTCACAAAATTCTTGATCGCCGAATCTGGAACCGACAGCCTCCGTAGAACCCCATTCTCGGCTCCCAACTCTCATTCGCTAGGTTCCGATCCTGGGATGCTACGAGGAGAATTTTCAAAATCAATTTGATTCGTGATAAATATAACCAAAGACATAATCCACAAACAACAACCAAAAACTCCATTACATTTCCACTATGATAAAAAACTTTACAAGTACAATGAGTATAACAGGAAATACAATGATGATAAACCAAAAGCTACAAGATAATCTGCCATGTGCTCAAGCCTCAGCGCTACTGCAATCCAACGTTACCTGCACGCAACGGTCGCGCATAAGCTTATAGAAAGCTTAGAGGGTGGTGAAAGTATGTGCGCAAGGTAGTAATATGAACATACAATATCAGAGTAATGCATAATATGCAGATGGATCCATGAAAACCATTAGCCGTACCAAAGCTATGCGATGCAAGACATGAATGATATCGGCCATCCCGAAGCCATGTGATGTGAAATATAACTCAAGCATATAAATCCTCATCTATGTCCACACATCAATACAGCTCAAATCCATGATATCACCGGGGTCTAGTACACTCTAAACCTGATCGTCGCCTCATCACGTGCAATAAGGTAAGTGAAAGAGACCTCACTATCCGTCTGCCAATATCAGGCTCGACTCGTCGATAGCGGACCCATTCCTCGAGCTGGTCAAACTCAGCCTAGCATTGCCCCCTACACTCGGGCGGGTAAGGCCACACCCCCTTCCAACTGACCACGACACAGTAGAGAGCGCAACCATCTGATAATCGATACTCGACGCTCATATACCCACTCGGTCTACAAGTTGGAGCAACCTCTTAGTACCATAAGGGTTTAGAGACTTTCACCCAGGGATATCTATAGCACCCCATGTAGAACAAGATTTTCGGTATCCAATCCTGCCAACCACGATACGTCTGTGGAGGCTACAACCCTGATGTCGCTAGGGCGTACAACAATCATATCACACAATGCGAAATGCATGAATCACACTATCCAATCATGCAACAATCCTGCGCTCATGTAGGGTAACACCGCCTAATCGGGGTCCCATAAATAATCTACCCAAAGGCATATGTGTCACGCCCCAAATCTGAAAATTGAATTCACAGGAATCCCGATCGCCGACAGCCTCCGTAGTACCCCATTCTTTACTCCTAGCATTCATATGCAAGATTTTCGATCCTGGGATCCTACAAGGAAGATTTTTTTTTATATATTTAACTAGTAATAAGCATAACCACAAGTTTACCCAAATCATAAAGGCAACATCATCATCACATATCCACGAATATAATCATTTGAATACAATGCTGAAAGAAAAATATATATGTCAAAATCAAAGCTCCAGAAAATAGCTGCACGCTCCAAGCTTAATGCTGCTGCAACCTAACATCACCTGCACGCATCTATCGTGCATAAGCTTATAGAAAGCTTAGAGTGTGGTGTAAGTGTGTGCACGAGATAAGTGCCAAGTATTCAATACAATATCATAATCATACAATACCGAAAAACTATTAATCTATAAATCATACAATGACTGAATAAGCAGAAATACTGATAAGAGCAGGAATTATCAGCTTAAACAGAAATACTGACAAGATTATAATCATGCGATAACAGAATAAGCAGAAGTATGAAAAAGTCCATAAGTTAATCAATATCAGAATACGCAATATAGGACAGCTATACAAATGATGAGTCATAGATAATCAAATGTCGAATGACAAAGATATAATGTAATACACAATTCGAAAGAGCTAACAAATATCATCACTCTCATCTAAGTCAAAGGAATACAGAAACATAACAACCCACAATGCCACACGCCGAAGATGTAATGAAATATGCAGTATATGGTGATAATGGAATGACCATGCTGGAGGATGATAGTAAGTAGTATCACAGGCTACGGGGTCCACCACAAGGAACCTCTATCCAAACCAGTCCCATACCTAAATTTGGATAGTTTGACTCAACGTGGTAAACTCCTGATCTCAGGTTAGTGCGTGCCCAACCGAAATCCTTGCCATAACGAATATACACAACAATTAGTTGCGCACCACCAGCCCGAGTGGATAGTGAATGGATGAATGAATGAGTATGCAACTCCTACTCAGTAGCCTGTCAGCACAGTAGCCTGCCAACCGCTGGTAGCTCACCCAGGCCTCAGCCCCGCCCACATCAGCAACCACCTACGTGGGTCCGCCTACATGCACAACAGTGACGGGGTGTCATAATATCATGTCAGTCCTCATATCAGTACGGTTCCTCTCTGAAAAAATCACCGGGGTCTGTTACACTTCACACCACCTGCCGCCCCAATCAAGCGCACAACTGGGTAAGTGGAAAAGACCTCACTCTATCAATACCTACCCAGTTCGCCGATAGAGGACCCATTCCTAGAGCTGGTCAAACTCAGCCTAGCCATGCCTACTCCCTCGAGCGGGTAAGGCCGCACCCCCTTTCAACCGACCACGACATAGTGGAGAGCACAACCATCTGGTAATCGACACTCAACGCTCATCTACCCACTCGGTCTAGACGTTAGAGTATCCTCTGGAACCAAGAGGGTGTTTAGAGATTTTCACCCAGGGCCATATATGGCGGCCCGATGCTCGAACAGATTTTTGGTGTCCGATCTGGCCATCCACGATATGCTTGTGGAGGCTACGGCCCTGATGTCACTAGGGTGTACAGTAATCATAACACAATGCAAGATGCATGAGTCATACAATCCAATCATGCATCAATCCTGCGCATGTCATGTGCTCATGTGAGATAATCTTCACCTATCAGGGAGTCTCACATCATCCTACTCAATGACATATGCAATGGTCAATCACATCTCATAACAAACATGCAGATGATGCGAATGGGCATGTATCATGATGTTATGATGTCACATACTCATAAACGGTATCAATAACCGGCGTCGACAATGTGGACTTTTAACCAACATTGCCTCTAAGGAATGACCCACATATAATCAAATATATAATGGGCACATGGCCTCACACAAGGGCCAAATATATGAAATAGGTGGGTCCTGGTCATGGGCCTAACACATATCACAATGGGCCTTGCCCATAGGCCTCAAATACATCTGGATGGGTCGCACCCATGGGCCTCAGATATATCACAATGGGCCTCAAATATACTACGCAGGTGAGTCACATACCTGAGTCTAATACACATCAGTATGGGATACATCACATAGGCCTAATATACATCACTATGGCCATAACCCATGGGCTTTAAATACGCAATAGGTGGGCCCTACACATGGGCCTCAAATATATACCACGGGCGAGCCTCAATGGACGGGTCACCAATACAACAGGATGGGCCAATGACATGGACCCCATAAATATATCGAATAGGCCGCACCAATTGGGCCTTGCATACATTGCAATGGGCCATGACCCATGGGCCTTACATACATCACAATGGGCCTTACAACATGGGCCTCATATATATTTAAGGTGGGCCTCAACAACGAGCCTCATACACATCAAGATGGGCCTCAACAACGGGCCTCATACACATCAAGGTGGGCCTCAACAACGGGTCTCATACACATCAAGGTGGGCCTCAACAACGGGCTTCATATACATCAAGGTGGGCCTCAACAACAGGCCTCATACACATCAAGGTGGGCCTCAACAACGGGCCTCATACACATCAAGGTGGTCCTCAACAACGGGCCTCATATATGGCCTTAGCAACAGGCCACAAATATATCAAGCTGGGCCTAATCAATCATATGGGCTAAATCAATCAAATGGCCGATACGAGCGGGCTGATCAAATGGACCGATACAAATGGGTTGTGCGTCATGGAGTTATACTAAGTATGTTATAAAGTAATGCCCTATCCTTACAACGCAGCTGGCCTAGACGGCTTGCATACAACAAGTATGTTCACTCCCCAAGTGTAGGGTTGTGATGTAGTAATAACTCGGTAAGACCGAGGTCGAATCCCAAGGGACTGAAACTTGTACGTTATCTAAAATTAACTAGAACTAGAACTAGGCTAAGATGAATTCTAAATCAATTAGCAATGGTGGAATACTTGTAGAATAATTAATCTAAATCTTAGGAAAAAAATCAGAGATAGGAACTAGGGATTCAGAGGATCCACTTGTAAAGATCAGGGAGAACTTATGCTTGCATAAAAAATCATAAAAATTACTGAACTGCCATTGATCTAGTTTTCAAAGAGATGAAAGGTGTATGAATTAGAATGGATTCCATCACATGTATGAAAGTTAGGAAGGGTACCGACATCCAACCATGCCCAGGAGACTATGGTGAACAACAGGGCTTCCTGACATCATAAACATTAAAGAGAACGGAAATATTCAAAGCCATTGCAGACCCATTGTAATTTCAGTCACAACAGACCATTAAAAACCTAAAACATTCCCATATTAATTAACTAAAATCAACGTCAATTCATGCATTAAAATTTAAATAAAATCAAATCTCCCATCTCACTACAGGCTTCACCTCTTAGCCTTAGCTAGGAGGATTTAGCCTGTCATGGATGGGCTCAATCCAAATAAATAAAGAGAAAAAGAAAAGGAAAAGAAAAGGGAAAGAAAAAAACCAAGCTCATCTCTCTCTCCTCTGCCCACGTTGAAACCCAAGCTCGAGCCCTCTGTTCTTCCTCCCAAGACCCTGAATAAATGCTCCCCACGTCCAAAAACCTTCTTTTATAGCTGCTGGAAGGCTGGAGTCAGTGATAGAGTTGTAGCAGGACACGGAGTGTAATTTTCGCAGCCAAGTTCGGTACCATGAAACACGCTACTTTCCTCGCTCAAATTCTAAAGAAACACCGTCCCTTAGTACTTTCTTGGGTCCTCTACATGATAGACGGTTTAGATCTGCCATATGGTCAAAGATGGTGGGCCAAAATTGTCCGAAAAAGTCGATTTTCACGGATGTGTGAAACCTTTCACACCATTTCGCTGTTGTGGTCGGTGGGCCCCACAGAAGCATTTTCTGGAAAATCCACCCGTCCATTGGATTCAGAACGTAATTTCAGTCAAGAATGGGTGGTTTTGAACGTCCATTGACTTGTCCCAGAGAAGAAATAACTAAAAGATCAGATTTGAACGCTACCGGGCAGCCCTTTTGTGGCCTTTGTATCTCACACGTGTGCACGCATGGGTGAAAAGTGACAACATGGTTTTATAGCTCTCGAAGCCCTCTACAAGATGGACGGCTTGGATCAGACGTACAGAGCTTGCGTGGGGCCCAATAATGTCCGTGAAAACGGCCAGCGGCCGTGCGTCTGCTGCCAACGTAAACTTTTTTTTTTTTTTTTTACGCTTGCCATGCACGGCGAGTGCACATGTGCATTGTACATACTCATCTCATATGGGGTCCATTGCACTGTTTTGGAGAAATCTGCACCGTCCATCTGTTTTGACTCCTCATTTAAGGCGTCAATAATAATTTTGAGACAGTTCCAGATATCAGGTGGGCCCAGAATCAACGGTTTATGGGCTGATCTGTCAGTTGGGGCACTTCCCGAGATCTTCAATGGCTGAAATTTTATATGTACGGTTAATTTATGGTCCTCAGGCGACGTATGAAGTTTCGAGCCGAACGGATGGTGGGAACCTCGTGATCTTGCATTCTGGACGTCCTTCAGGCCACTTAAGC
Source organism: Magnolia kwangsiensis (assembly GCA_037074715.1). Taxonomy (NCBI): domain Eukaryota; kingdom Viridiplantae; phylum Streptophyta; class Magnoliopsida; order Magnoliales; family Magnoliaceae; genus Magnolia; species Magnolia kwangsiensis. The sequence continues at coordinate 183,437,207 of CM073572.1, read as the reverse complement.
TTCAATTTCTAACTTTTCTCGGATTTCTGACCGTGTATATTTGTCAATCTTGTTCCCTTGGAGTGTGTCCCTTGCCTTTGGCGTCATCAGATCGTTAAATCTCAACTTTTAACGTCCTTTTTCCATCCATGCTCATAAAATCACTTTGCCACACAAAAATGAGAAAACGAGCCATTAGACAGCATTATATTCGTAAATCCAAACAATATCTGGGGTCTAATATGCAATATTTGACCCTCAACACAACCCCCAACCAGCATTTTGCTAGTCCCGAGCAAAGTATGCGAAAAATAAGTTGAGAATTATAGGAGAACTTTTTATGAAATCGAGTGAGATTTTGAACAAAATATGAGAAATTTAATATTCATGAATGTTAGAAAATGTATTCTCCTGAGCTCAAGCGCACCGTAGACTTCATAATTAAGTGTAAAGCATTAATCCATCAATTAGAAAAATTTTAAACATTGAGATCCATGGATGTATAGTGTAATCTCAGCTAATCACATTAAGATTGAATTTGTTATTTCAGGATCTTATTGGTAACCAGCAAGAGAATTCATGATAACCAAACTTAATCCAAAACTTGCCTCATAGATTAGCCTATTAACTTGTGATTTTTCTATTCAAAGTAATGCCAAGGAAGGAAAATCAAATCCTCACCTATGGGGAGCAAACCTATGGTGAAGATCATACACCTGACTCTTTTTAGATATCATTCATGGGGAATTAACTCCACACCTATAGGGAGCAAACCTATGGTGAAGATTAATTATCCACCTTTCCAATTTTTATACCATGATGGCAAGATATTTCAGGCTGGTTCCTTTCGTGCTTAGTGATTACCAAATTAACCCTTCAATATCAGACTGAAGTCTTAACGTGAAAGCGAGATGTGACATGTGAAATCCTGATGCGATCAATGTTTAAAACTTCTAATCATGGCTTAACAACTCGATCTTAACTATGAAATCTAACAGATACGGAATCCAAGAGTCATAAATCCACCATTATGTACCTTGAAAATCTAAATTAGGGATATCTGTCAAAATCACTTCGAATTTGTAGAAATTTTCAGAAAATTTTTTTAAAAAAATTTCACAATTTTTGCTCAAGACCAAGAAAATACTGATTAGGAAACCTAATCTCCCACCCCCAACCTAAAATCTACATCGTCCTCAATGTAAAAGATATGAGCATGCAATGCACATGGGACAATGAAAGTAAATGAGAATGATGGGAAGATAGTACCTGAATAACGAATCAAGAGAGTTTCCAATAGATCACGGCATGGAAGCTTGTCAGCATGAGAGAGAAAGCAGAACAAAAATAACGAAAATAAAATCCTACCTATACCACTTTCACAGGTGCTCTCGATTGCATTTAGCGTATGCAACAAGCCTTTAAACCCCTAGGTTACCCCTAGTGGACGAGTTGTAGTCTCGTAAGGGTTTGCAGTAATGTTACCCACAAACATTGAACTAACTAACCTATGAAAGCGACTATCCTAAACCTATGAAAGCGATAAACCTACCTATACCTCCATCAGACTAGGAGATTAGTCCTGGTAAACAGGAGCAATCAGAGGCATGGACATGTCCTCTGAATCAAATGTCTCAACAAATGGCTTTAATCGATGTCCATTAACTTTAAACTCCTTGCCATTGTCGGGATCTCTTATCTTGACGGCCCTATGAGGATAAGCAGTAACAACAATGTAAGGGCCGGTCCAACGAGATCGAAGCTTACCCGGAAAGAGATGTAGTCGAGAGTCATACAAGAGGACTTTCTGACCTGGCGTGAATGATTTCCGTAGAATATGTTGATCATGAAACGCCTTCATCCTGTCCTTGTAAATTCTCAAGTTTTCGTACGCATCGTTCCGGATTTCTTCAAGTTCATTTAACTGAAGTTTGCGTAGCGAGCCAGCGTTGTCCAGATTGAAATTCAAATTTTTGATCGCCCAGTATGCTTTATGTTCCAATTCCACAGGCAAGTGACAAGCTTTTCCATAGACAAGTCTAAAGGGAGATGTTCCAATAGGAGTTTTGAAAGCAGTACGGTACGCCCATAAGGCATCGGTCAATCGGATTGACCAGTCCTTACGATCAGGATTAACCATTTTCTCTAGGATATGTTTGATCTCCCTATTGGAAATCTCAGCTTGTCCACTTGTCTGTGGATGGTATGGGGTGCTCACCTTATGAGAGATACCGTATTTCTTCATTAAGCTCTCAAATGGTCTATTGCAGAAGTGTGAGCCCCCGTCACTAATGATGGCTCGAGGTGTTCCGAACCGCGACAGGATATTTTCTTTCAAAAATTTAATGACCGTACGATGGTCATTTTTGCGGCACGGAATTGCTTCGACCCATTTAGTGACATAGTCTACGACGAGCAAAATATACAGATTTCCAAATGATTGGGAGAATGGTCCCATAAAATCAATGCCCCAACAATCAAATGCTTCTATAATAAGGATGGGATTCAAGGGCATCATATTTCGACGGGACAATGCTCCCAATTTCTGACAACGCTCACAAGCCTTGCAAAACTCATGAGTGTCCCTGAACATAGTGGGCCAGTAGAAGCCACACTGTAAAATCTTGGCCATGGTCTTTTTAGCAGAAAAGTGACCACCACAGGCCTGTGAGTGACAGAAGGAGATGACACTCTGATGCTCATCGTCTGGTACGCATCTCCTTAAGATTTGGTCTGGGCAATATTTAAACAAATATGGATCATTCCAGAAAAAGTTACGCACCTTGGTAAAGAATTTCTTCTTATCTTGTGACGTCCAGTGTGTCGGTATGGCACCTGTAGCAAGATAATTAGCAATATCAGCGAACCAAGGTGAATGGGAGACTCTAAACAGTTGTTCATCAGGGAACATGTCATTGATATGGGTTGCCTCAAGGGAATCAGAGGTATTAAGGCGAGAAAGATGATCGGCCACTACGTTCTCTACTCCCTTTTTATCTTTAATTTCCAAATCAAATTCTTGGAGTAGAAGGATCCATCGTATCAGGCGGGGCTTAGAATCATTCTTAGAAAGAAGATACTTAAGTGCCGCGTGATCTGTGTAGATGATGATCTTGGATCCGATCAGGTAGGACCTAAATTTGTCCAAAGCGAACACTACGGCTAAGAGTTCCTTTTCCGTAGTCGAGTAGTTCACTTGGGCAGGATTTAGAGTCCTACTTGCGTAGTGAATAACGTAAGGCCGCTTATCTTTTCTCTGGCCTAGAACCGCTCCAAGAGCATAATCAGAGGCGTCGCACAAAGTTCAAAAGGAAGACTCCAGTCGGGTGGCTGCATGATAGGTGCAGTGGTTAACATGCCCTTAAGCTTAATAAAAGCTTCTTGGCACTGCTCAGTCCACTCGTATGGTGTATCCTTTTGAAGAAGATTACATAAAGGACGAGAGAGGAGACTAAAGTCCTTTATGAATCGTCTGTAAAAGCCTGCGTGTCCTAAGAAGGATTGCACGTCCCTGATATTCTTGGGTGGAGGTAGGTTAGAGATAAGATCAATTTTTACCTTATCTACCTTGATTCCTTTGGACGAGATTATATGCCCAAGGACAATTCCCTTTTGAACCATAAAATGACACTTCTCCTAGTTAAGTACCAAATTTTTTTCTTCACATCTTTTCAGCACACATTTAAGACTTGCTAAGCACTCGCTGAAAGATGAACCGAAAACAGAGAAATCGTCCATGAAGACCTCTAGATATTTCTCCACCATGTCAGAAAAGATACTCGTCATGCATCGCTGAAAGGTGGCAGGGGCATTACATAGCCCGAATGACATCCTTCTGTAAGCAAAGGTGTCATAGGGACATGTAAATGTGATCTTTTCCTGATCCTCAGGGGCGATTTCAATCTGATTATAACCTGAATACCCGTCAAGGAAACAATAATAGGAATGACCAGCTAGCTTTTCCAGGATTTGATCAATGAAGGGCAAAGGAAAGTGGTCTTTCCTTGTGACGGTATTCAGCTTTCTGTAGTCAATGCACATTCTCCAACCAGTAGTAACTCTGGTCGGCACGAGTTCATTATTGGCATTGGCTACGATGGTGATCCCGGACTTCTTAGGAACTACCTGAGTTGGACTCACCCATTGACTATCGGATATGGGGTAAATGATCCCCACTTCCAATAGTTTGAGAACCTCGGCCTTAACCACTTCCTTCATATTTGGATTTAGTCTACGTTGTGATCGCCGAACAGCCTTTGCATTATCCTCAAGATATATACGGTAAGTACAAATCGATGGGTTAATTCCCTTGAGGTCCGCTATCGTCCATCCAAGAGCTCCCTTATGCTCAATGAGAGTAGATATCAGCATACTCTCCTGTTCTTTCTCCAGGTGGGCAGAGATCACCACCGGGTATGTCTCATCCTGACCTAAATAGACATATTTTAAATCAGAGGGCAAAGGTTTTAGGTCAAGCTTCGGTGGCTTGAGGTTAGACGGTAGAGGCACTACATAAGTTTGGGGCAATTCTTCATTGTGTGGCCTCCACCGGTTAACTTCAAGTACCGGTGCAGTATCAAGCATGACACACGTCTCCCTAATTATATCATCATCAAGATCATGGGAGTGGGCTAGGCACGTCTCTAGAAGATCAGAGGATAAGGTGAGAGGCGTTCTATCTTCCACAAAAGAATCAATCATGTTAACATCGTGGAAATCGTCATCATCCTCTGAGTTGCTGCCGTTATTGAAAAAGATATTCGATTCCAATGTCAAATTTCGAAAGGACATAGTCATGACACCATTCCTACAATTGATAATTACATTTGAAGTGGACAGGAATGGGCGACCAAGGATGATGGGAATCTGAGTGCTCGTGTCATTGATGGGTTCGGTGTCCAAGATGATAAAATCAACAGGGTAGTAGAATCTATCCACCTAGACCAACACATCCTCGATGATCCCTCTTGGTATACGAACAGAACGATCAGCAAGTTGTAGTGTGGTTCGAGTGGGTTTTAATTCACCCAAACCTAACTGTTGGTATACCGAATAGGGAATCAGATTGACGCTCGCTCCTAAGTCAAGAAGTGCGTGATCAATTCGATAGTTCCCGATTACACATGATATGGTTGGGCAACCGGGATCTTTGAATTTTTGCGGCACATCTTGTTTCAGGATGACACTCACTTTCTCAGTCAAGGAGATCTTCTTTTGAACATTTTTCCGTCGTTTGGTAGTGCATAAATCCTTTAGAAATTTAGCATATGAAGGAATCTGTTTTACAACGTCAAGCAGAGGAATGTTGACTTTCACTTGTTTCAACACCTCTAGGATATTCTGAGAGTTAGATAGACGTTTTGGTTCAACCAACCGTTGGGGAAACGGAGCAACTGGCTTTTCTAGAGGTTTCGGTTCAAATTTTTGTGGGGCGCCACTAGATCCATCATTGTTGTCCTCTTCTGGTTCTTGAGGCTTTTCAGGCCTAACCGGAAGGTTTTTATCAATAACTTTCCCACTCCTAAGAGTGGTGATGGATTTAGCGTGCCCCATTTGATTTGAAGAGCTGGGATCACCTATCTCGTATTGCGGTTTCGGATTAGGGAGTGATTGTGCAGGGAGCATCCCTTTTTCCATAGCCGTCATACGTGAATCTATTTTTTGCATAAAATCTGAAATTCCTTACATTGTCCGCACCAGCTCTTGTATGGAAATTTGAACCGATTCTTCTTGAGGTTTCCCCTGATTTGGATTTTGATTGAAGAAACCTTGAGGGGTAGCAGTTTGTCCGTTCCTCCAACTAAAATTCGGGTGATTTTTTCAGCCAGGATTGTAAGTATTAGAGGGTGGTCCATTGAAAGGTCTTTAATAGTTATTTACGGCATTAGATTGTTCATTCAATACATCTCGAAAGGCAGGTATTGAAGGATAATTTTTAGTAGTTTGAATGTTGCAATCACAGATGCCGCAAACACTTTCATTAACCTTTTCCTTCCTTCCTTCCATGGCCTCAAATTTTCTGGTGAGATTGGCCACCTTAGCGTTAAGATCATTATCCTCTTTCAGGAGATATATTCCTCCTTTTTCCCTTGAATGAGTCGGCCTAGACGTAGTGTTCGTCCTTGGGTAATAGTCCCATGATTGTGTTTTTTCAGCGAGACTATCGAGGTAATCCCATACCTCGTCGACATTTTTATTTATGAATTCTCCGTTACGCATTGTCTCGACCATTTGGCGCATGGAAGATGTTTGCCCATCATAGAGAAAATTTGTAATGCGCCATATTTCAAAGCCATGTTGTGGGCATGCATTAACCAGATCCTTGAACCTTTCCCAACATTGGAAGAATGTTTCATCTTCCTTTTGGGCAAAGTTCATGATTGCTCTCCTGAGGGTAATTGTCTTATGATGTGGGAAAAATTTCTTTATAAATTGCCTCTGCATATCATTCCATGTGTCAATGGATCTAGGACGCAGTGAATGTAACCACGTCTTGGCTTTTTCTTTCAAGGAAAATGGAAAGAGTTTCAGCCTAATAGTATCTTCAGATACATTAGGAAAGTATAAGGTGCCTATGATTTCATCGAACTCTTTCAGATGCAAGTATGGTTCTTCAGACTCAAGCCCATTGAACTTATGAAGGAGTTGGATAACCCCTGGCTTGATGTCCATATGTCCTGTATTTTTAGAAAAAATCATGCATGAGGGTGTACTTACCCCCGCCGGTTGTAAATAATCCCGTAAAGTACGAGGCGGGGGTGCCTGATGCACCTCATTCTCATCATGTACTTCCTCAACCCTTGGTTGGGGTAGTGCTTGAGGTTGATTTTCAGCCATAACGTCTTCTAACTCAGGAGAATTCAAGTGGTGTCTAGTCCTGCGATGGACAGTCAACCCCTCAACTAATCCTCCTTCAGTCACGAGACGTCGAGTGTTGTCGCGTCCCCAATGGGGCATAAAACACACTTAGCCCTCAAATTCTAACTTAAACCTAAAAAAGAAAATAAAAATCTAGAAAAGGGGAGGGTTGGAAAGAAGTTACCAAATAGGAGTTCCTAAGTTAAAAAACCTGCAAAACATACCAAAATAAGTTAGTTTTTAAGAGTAGAAAGTCCTAATTAAAAGTAAACTAATTTCTAGGGAAAAGAAGAAATTCCAAAGAAAGAAGAATTAGAAAGAGCTTACTAAATTAGAAGCTTCCTACAAAACAGAAAAATTGAGTTAGTTCTAAAAATCAGATAGAAGGAAGAATAGAAAGTTTCTAAAGTTATGAAAATTTTCTAATAAGGAAAATAACTAAGATTCTAAACCTAGAATTAAAAATTTCTAAAAAGAAAATCTAATCCTAAAACTAATTAATTTCAGAAAAACGTAGCCGACAGTCCCCGGCAACGGCGCCAAAAACTTGTTCACTCCCCAAGTGCAGGGTTGTGATGTAGTAATAACTCGGTAAGACCGAGGTCGAATCCCAAGGGACTGAAACTTGTACGTTATCTAAAATTAACTAGAACTAGAACTAGGATAAGATGAATTCTAAATCAATTAGCAATGGTGGAATACTTGTAGAATAATTAATCTAAATCTTAGGAAAAAAATCAGAGATAGGAACTAGGGATTCAGAGGATCTACTTGTAAAGATTAGGGAGAACTTATGCTTGCATCAAAAATCATAAAAATTACTGAACTGCCGTTGATCTAGTTTTCAAAGAGATGAAAGGTGTATAAATTAGAATGGATTCCATCACATGTATGAAAGTTAGGAAGGATACCGACATCCAACCATGCCCAGGAGACTATGGTGAACAACAGGGCTTCCCGACATCATAAACATTAAAGAGAACGGAAATATTCAAAGCCATTGCAGACCCATTGTAATTTCAGTCACAACAGACCATTAAAAACCTAAAACATTCCCATATTAATTAACTAAAATCAACGTCAATTCATGCATTAAAATTTAAATAAAATCAAATCTCCCATCTCACTACAGGCTTCACCTCTTAGCCCTAGCTAGGAGGATTTAGCCTGCCATGGATGGGCTCAATCCAAATAAATAAAGAGAAAAAGAAAAGGAAAAGAAAAGGGAAAGAAAAAAACCAAGCTCCTCTCTCTCTCCTCTGCCCACGTTGAAACCCAAGCTCGAGCCCTCTGTTCTTCCTCCCAAGACCCTGAATGAATGCTCCCCACGTCCAAAAACCTTCTTTTATAGCTGCTGGAAGGCTGGAATCAGTGATAGAGTTGTAGCAGGACACGGAGTGTAATTTTCGCAGCCAAGTTCGGTACCATGAAACATGCTACTTTCCTAGCTCAAATTCTAAAGAAACACCGTCCCTTAGTACTTTCTTGGGTCCTCTACATGATAGACGGTTCAGATCTGCCATATGATCAAAGATGGTGGGCCAAAACTGTCCGGAAAAGTCAGTTTTCGCGGATGTGCGAAACCTTTCGCACCATTTCGCTGTTGTGGTCGGTGGGCCCCACAGAAGCATTTTCTGGAAAATTCACCCGTCTATTAGATTCAGAACGAAATTTCAGTCAAGAATGGGTGGTTTTGAACGTCCATTGACGTGTCCCAGAGAAGAAATAACTAAAAGATCAGATTTGAACGCTACCGGGCAGCCCTTTTGTGGCCTTTGTATCTCACACGTGTGTACGCATGGGTGAAAAGTGTTAACATGATTTTATAGCTCTCAAAGTCCTCTACGAGATGGACGGCTTGGATCAGACGTACAGAGCTTGTGTGGGGCCCAATAATGTCCGTGAAAACGGCCAGCGGCCGTACGTCCGCTGCCAACGAAAACTTTTTTTTTTTTTTTTTTTTTCGGTCAGAGACAGTCAAGCCGTCTCTGACACTTGCCATGCACGGCGAGTGCACATGTGCACTGTACACACTCATCTCATATGGGGTCCATTGCACTGTTTTGGAGAAATCTGCACCGTCCATCTGTTTTGACTCCTCATTTAAGGCGTCAATAATAATTTTGAGACAGTTCCAAATATCAGGTGGGCCCAGAATCAACGGTTTATGGGCTGATCTGTCAGTTGGGGCACTTCCCGAGATCTTCAATGGCTGAAATTTTATATGTACGGTTAATTTATGGTCCTCAGGCGACGTATGAAGTTTCGAGCCGAACGGATGGTGGGAACCTCGTGATCTTGCATTGTGGACGTCCTTCAGGCCACTTGAGCTTCAATTTCTAACTTTTCTCAGATTTCTGACCGTGTATATTTGTCAATCTTGGTCCCTTGGAGTGTGTCCCTTGCCTTTGGCGTCATCAGATCGTTAAATCTCAACTTTTAACGTCCTTTTTCCATCCATGCTCATAAAATCACTTTGCCACACAAAAATGAGAAAACGAGCCATTAGACAGCATTATATTCGTAAATCCAGATAATATCTGGGGTCTAATATGCAATATTTGACCCTCAACAAAGTACGGGCCTACTAATGGGCCCTAGGGAGAGTCGCAATGCGAACATTTAACCAACATTATACTCGTAATGTGGACGTCAAACCAACATTGCTCCCAAGGTGTAGCCCGTAGTGAATAACATTATGTAAGGCAGGTTGGAATCACACATTGTAATGGACCTTAGGTACACCTCATTGGGCCTTAAATACATCAAATGGGCCATGTCATATGGGCCTTTTACTCATCAAATGGGCCACATTAATGGGCCGCACCATTGGGCCTTATGTGCATTGCAATGGGTCATAACCCGTGGGCCTTAGATTGCATCAAATGGTTCTCGACCCATGGGCCTTATACATATCAAAATGGGCCTAATCCCATAGGCTTTAAAATGCATCAAATGGGTCCAATCCCATGGACCTTGGAACACATCAAATGGGTCCACTCTATGGGCCTTAAATTACATCAAATGGGCCTAATCTCATGGGCCTTGGAACACATCAAATGGGTCCACTCTATGGGCCTTAAATAGTTCAACAACTAGCTACATTTATGGACCCAATTAAATTCAACTGTGGTGGGCCTCAAAAGTGCATTCATTAAGCTCAACATTTAAGGAACTAAAGGTACAAATTATTTCCTCTAAGATCTTTATAATATGGTGGGCCCCACTCCTCAAAATTTCAGTCCAAGGCCAGCATAATTATAACATGTTGCTGTCCTAAATTTGGGCACTCCATTGGAGTGGGTCCAAGGCCTCTAAAACTCTAAAAATTGAGGGCCAAGGTCCCTCATCATGTATACAATGAGAGGAAACCCAAAAAGGTGGCCCACCATCAGAAGAAATATTTTTGAATTATGGTTTTTTTTATTAAGGCATATTGCTGGACTGCATAGCAGAAAAAATCTGGGAGTCCAACCATTTTGGTCCATTCTTTTGGATACCTAAAAAGGGTCACTTGAGGCTAAAATTTCACAGAGTGATACTTTCATAGGTGGGCCACATCCCCACAAAATTTCATAATTTTTAAATATCTCTAAGTATTTTAATTAATTTAAACAAGACAGATTGTCCAGAAAAAATCGGACAGACCTGGACGTCCCAACGTGGTGGGCCAGTCCGGCCCTCACCACGGTGTGTACAGGGGTCCGTTGGCCCTGAAATTTGGTAGGTGGGTTATAACATAAGTGGACCATACTTCTAAAAAATTTCATAATTTTTAGACATCTATAAATATTTTAATTCATTTACATAAATCAATCTGTCCTGAAAATCGGACTGATCTGGACACCATATTATAATAGGCCGGTCCCGCCATCACCATGGTGTGTACAGGCATCCATTGGCCCCAAAATTTTGTAAATGGGTCCTACTATAAGTAGGAAACCCCCCTGAAAATTTTTATAATTTTTAAACACCCATAGTTATTTTAATAAATTTTAAAAATCTAACTGTCCATGGTGGAATGTTGCTGGAACAGTGCATAAAATCCAGACTGTCCACCTCACTTGGACCACACCTTTGGGACCCCAATGAAGGTTAGTTGGGGCTAAAATTTGGGGGACATCAAGATGAGATCCTCACCTTTCAGAAAAGTATATTTAATAGGTATGAATAGTCCCCTAAACAGTCCTAAAATCTGGTCAAAAAACAATCAGAAACTGTCCAGAAATTTCTAGACAGCAACATGTATTTAGATAAAATTTATTATATAAGTTAAAGAAAAAGAGAAAAACATTAATGGGCCACACACATCAGGAATTAAAATAAGGAAAAAGAGAGATAGAAGGACAATCCGGTCATAGAAAAATGGGCTCCGCCACTATTGAGCCCTCCCAAGATCAATCACACCCGCACATCATACCTAGATCTACATTTACAACATGGATCTTGCACATGCATGACATATAATTAAAATGCATGGTGAGGATTCCATCCCCACCATGGTTATAAGGTCTAGATGACTCAAACATAATATGATATGAAATAAAACTACCATGATGGGGTCCATAGGGAAAGGCCCCATGCATGGATCATGCATGCATAAGGTAGGCCATTAGGCCACAACCATGGGATTGTGTGGGATCTTCACCATTGATTGGTGGGTCCTACACTTCCCTCATGAAAGAAAGAAAATATCTAGGCTATAGAAATCAAATTTTTTACATCTAGAGGAGCTCCCACCGTTTGATATTCTTGCTCCTATGAGTTCCTTAGCACCTTAGCTTTGATTCCAATGGAGGAGATGGGGAATGGATGGTTAGGATGAGAGATTATGGGGTAGGAAAGTGGGCCATACTTGAAGTTTTGAAAGAGAGGGAAAGGCTTGAAGAATTCTCATACGTATGAGATTTCTCTCCTTAGATTTTTTTGAGTTTGAAAATGAGAAAGAGAGAGAGAGAGAGAGAGAGAGAGAGAGAGAGAGAGAGAGAGAGAGAGAGAGTTGTAAAGGGAGAGAGATGGGTGATGGATGTGGTGAGTGATGGGTGTAAGAAAATCTTGACTTTTGTGGCCATTTGTGTAAGAAAAACATGGGTGGTGTAAGAACTTTTTGACTTTGAGGGCTTTTGGTATAAGAGAGGTATGGGCTTGTAAGAGATTCTTGACTTTTGTAGTTGCTTGGGAATGGGTGAAAGGTGATGTATACTTGACATGTACTTGACATGTGATGGATTGATGGGATTGATATGACACCTCGTAGAGATTCTCTTGGGTTTCACAATGCGCGGCGTTTTCTTCGCATCGAACGTTGGCCCACATCTCTTGACCAGGGTATCACCTCGGCGTGCAAGTCACGGCATCGGAACCGCAACGACGGCGCGGTCGTTATGGTAAAGGTCTTGGATTGAGTCGATACGGGTTGACGACATACGAATCGGGGTCGCACGTAAATATTGGTTAAGGGTCGAAGGTTACCGGAATTTGACCGGTAAGATCGCGGAAGTCTATGGAATAGTACGGTCTAGGATATGGGGCTCACAATATGCTATGATCAGTCACTTCTCATATCAAGTATACATATGATGCGTATGATCATGAGTCATGGAACTATACTAAACATGTGATAAAGTAATGCACTGTCCTTATAAAGCAGATGAGTTACAGCATATACGCAATAAGTATGGGCCTATTAATAGGCCCTAGGGAGAGTCGTAATGCGGACATTTAACCAACATTAAACTTGTAATGTGGACGTCAAACCAACATTACTCCCAAGGCGTAGCCTGTAGTGAATATCATTACATGAACTAAGTTGGGATCACACATTGCAATGGGCCTTAGGTATAACCTATTGGGTCTTAAATACATCAAATGGGCCATATCATATGGGCCTTTCATTCGTCAAGTGGGCCACATCAATGGGTCGCACCAATGGACCTTATGCGCATTACAATGGGTCAGAATCCGTTGGGCCTTGAATGCATCAATTGGGCCTATTCTCATGGGTCTTATATGTAACAAATGGACCACACTAGTTGGGCCCCATATGTACTTTAAATGGTCCTCATCCTATAGGCCCTAGTACATCTCAATGGGCCTTAGCCCATGGGCCTCAGAGTACATCATAATAGGCCTAACCACATGGGCCTTATGTGTCTTAAATGGGCCTAATCTCATGGGCTTTATACATATTAATGGGCCTAATCCTATAGGCCTTATATAAATCAAATGGGCCTAAACCCATAGGCCTTATAATCATATCAGATGGGCCACTCCAATGGCCATAAATACCACAATATGAGCTCCATCTCATGGGCTTTATGAATGCCAAGGTGGGCCTCAATGGACACCACAATTAAATCAAGATGGGCCCAATCCCAAGGGCCTTGGAATGCAAATACCGCAAGTGGATGGACGGTTTGGATGCTGCACACGCACCATGATGGGTCCATTGTGGTTGGACGGTGTGAAATAGTGCACGGGCATCACCGTGGGCCCCAGCCCCACCATCCGCTGGACGGTAAAAACACAAATATTATGGTGGGACGGTGGATCTAAAACACATACATCACTGTGGGTCCCACCTCAATGCTTACATACCATCCAATCCATTCATAAGGTCACTCAGACCTGGATGAAGTGAAAACACAAATTTCAGATTGATTTGAAACTTAGGTGGGCCCAATAATGGGTTTTAATGGTAGAGGTTTAACCTCACTGTTTCCTGCAATGTCGGCCACTCGAGTTTTGGATTCAGTTGAAACTTTGAGGGGACCCACCTGAGGAGGGGGCCCACCTCATGAATGGCATGGATAAGACATATACATCTTGGTGGGGCCCACGGCAGCAGCCGTGGGACTGGTCGCTCGCCCGCCCCCCCGCTCGCTGCACAAAGCAGCGTGCTGCTGCTGCAGCACGTCAGAGCAGAGCCTCTGTTATATACATTTTTAAAAATTTGAAAAACCCATTTTTCAGGGGTTTTTCGCGTCTGGGGTCCGCATCACACAAATCCACCCCGTTCACTAACTTCCTCGGCTCAAGACAAGTCCAATGAGTCTGCTATTGAACATATTTAGGCCTGTAGAAAAATTAAAATTAATTTAAATAGTGAGAGTCACTGTTTTGAGAGGTATGACCCGCCCAATGAACGGATTAACTTCATTCCTTAGCTCAACGCCTAAAGTGATATGGGGAAGAGGGTGGACGGCTTGGATTGAATGCTCACACTAAGGTGGGGCCTATACAAGTGGGCCACCCCAAAAAGCTCTCCTTTTCACCTTTTTTTTTTACCAGCGTCCAAGGAACATCCAGCGTCCCTGGACACAATAAGAACGTTGAGGTGGGCCCCACCTATAGATGAGGGCCACCAAGGAAGGGTTGGAGGGCATGGCGAAATGCGTGTATTAAGTGGGGTCCATCCAAGTAGGCCACACGGCCACACATCACCCACAAATAATAAATAATAATAAAAAAGGGAAAGAAAAAGAGAAAGGAAGACCGGATGATGGAGGGATCCTGATACTATGGGTCCTCCCTTTCATACTCTCCAACATACATCAAGTGGGTCCCATTACCATGGGCTCATTAGATCCAAAATCCAACGGTGGAGATCCCTTCTCCACTAAAATAGACGGTCTAGATGACCCCAAGTATGCAAGTAATCAAACATCATGATGGGGTCCATGGAGAATGGCCCCATCATGGAATGATCATGATGATCAAAGTGGGCCACCAGTCACAACTTAGGGTCCCAAGTGAGATCCAAACCATTGATCGGTTGGCCTCACTTGGCCCATCTCAAAAATATGAAAAACTAACATCATCAAGCACCCATCGTTCGATCTTCTTGCTCTTATGGGTTCCTTAGCACCTTAGCTTCGATTTCAATGGAGGAGATGAGAAATAGATGGCTAGGATGGGAGATCTTGGGATGGAGAGGTGGGCCACACTTAGAGTTTTTGGAAGAGAGGGAGTGGCTCATACGTGGGATTTTTTATTACTTCGAATGGTTTGAAAAAAAATGAGAAAGAGAGTAGTAAAGAGAGAGGAGTGATGGATGATGGATGTGGTGGTGATGGGTGTGTAAGATACCTTTTTGACTTTGGTGGCATTTGTGTAAGAAAGGTATGGCTTGTGTAAGGATTTCTTGACTTTTGAGGTATTTTGTTTAAGAAAATCTTGACTTTTGTGGTTGTTTGAGAATGAGTGAAAGTTGGTGTGTACTTGACATGTGATGTGATGAGATTGATTGATTGATGGGATTGATGTGACATCTCGTAGAGATTCTCTTGGGTTTCGCAATGCGCGGCGTTTTTCTCGCACTGAACGTTGGTCTACATCTCTTGACCAGGGTATCGCCTCGACGCGCAAGTCATGGCATCAGAACAACAGCGATGGCGCAGTCGCTATGGTAATGGTCTTGGGTTGAGTCAACTCGGGTTGACGACATACGAATCAAGGTCGCGCGTAATTATCGATCAAGGGTTGAAGGTTACCGGAATTCGACCGGTAAGACCGCGGAAGTCTACGAAACGGTACGGACTAAGATACAGGTCTTACAGTTAGTTTATAAAAGGGTGGTACTAGTAAAGAACCCCACAAGTCCAATTAATCAACCGTAGGAAACTACCGAATCCGCCTGATCACTTAAATATCAGGTGTAGCCCCATGATTTACTCACATAAGATTCAAATCTAAGCGATCCGTCGCTAACTAATCAAGACGAGCATAACTAAATTAAAAATTTAACTGAAACCGAGTCAGATAAGGCTCAGATCTTAACAATAGAACAAATCAACCCTTGTAACATCCCGTCTAACCAGCATAGTGTCCTGGGGCGTCCACATAGGATTTGTAGCAGGACCATTCGTTTAAGCCACTCATAGTGGGGTACTACAAGTTAATTAACTTAGGATTAGCCCATTAGAGTAGACCAGATAGGTCATGATAGGGCCTAGTGCGGGCCGCCAAGCCAGATGACCCTTTACACTTAGCATAAGCCCGTACGGGCTATACTGCAGCGCAAAAAGGTCAAAAAATTATAAAAATTTAAGAAAACATATATCTCACTGGGCTTGTGGTCCATCACGGACCACAAACTCATTGGACACCCAAAAGTTAATTATTCGAGCCATTACTACAGCACATGTCAACCTACCCAAGGTCAAAGTTGAAATCTGGCATGGGATAATGAAACTAAGACTCCGAACTTTTTAGCCATCGGATTCCTTCTAAATTTACGGTGAAGGTCTAATGTAGTGTCCTACACCCATCCACAAAATCTGAGACCCGATCATGGCATGACGACCGTTGATCGCAAATCAGACCCGTACGACCCAACCTCATATCCGTCGTTCCCAAATTTTGCATGGCCCTTCATCGGACCATGGACCACCTACCCTATAAGTTTCATAGCCAGGGGGCCACCAGAACTACCTCAAATTTCTAAACAAGCTCTAAACCACTCGTTGGCAGCCCACTAGTTTCAGAACTATAGAGAAATGTCCGTCTTAATGAGCTTGACGTCCGTCGCGGGAGTCGGAACTGAGTACTACTCAGAACTACTCAACTTGAGCTAAAGGACGAGTGCATGAGAAGTACAAATACCCTAAAGTAAGGAGCTGAAACTTAAGTGAATTGAGTCGTCCACTCTTATACAAAGTTGAGGATTTTGGAACGTCGGTTTATGACTAAACTTCTCACGTAGAGTAAGGATATTTTCCTGCTCATATCCATATAGCCGCGGCCCCGATCGACTATTGATGACCATTAAACAGACTTCTAATCGTATCTATCGATAGGCGCATCCAAATGGCGAGCTGATCGTATCTATACGTAGATCATCATTAGGGCTAACTATCCTATGGTGTATATTGACTTGTACACCCCATAGTGGGCCCTAGAGCTTAGAAAGACCCTCCCATAGGTCTAGTATAGTGAAAACTTAGCCCTTGGGGCCATTTACACCAAATCTGATAGTATAAAAGGGCCTCATTTGGGCACCCTCTCTCCTCATACGATTTTTCCCTAGAGTAAAGAAAGAGGGAAAGAGAGAAAGAGAGGAGAGAAAAGAGAGAAAGAAGAAGGAAGAAGAGAGGAGGGGAGAGTGAAGGGAGAGGAAGTGGGTCATAGCTAAAGTGGAGCCCAAGGGAGTTTAATCTCGCGAGTCCCTACCTCTTCTTCAAGAAAACCTCCACCAAATCCACCCATGCCAAGAAGTAGAGAGAAAAATGGTATATTTTTTCTTCAATAGAGCAACATAGTGTAGATTTCTAGGCATTAATGTTGTCCTTCTTATTTTTGATTTAGGAAATGATGATTTTACCTAAATCTCCAAATCCTAAGATCTCAAAGAATGAAAATCTCCTCTTAAGGTGCGGACTATTGCTCTTAGGTGGCCTACCACCAATTCTATTACGAGTTTAATGATTTTGATTGATTATATGTCATCGTTGGAAGAACCTAGAGAATCCCTATGAATTGCATGTTTATTGAAAATTTTATGAAATGGTATATTTGATTCTCATGACATTGTCCTCATTTCTCACATGAGTTGGTGATTAAATGATTTATGCTCATGTCTTGATGATTTTTTTTCAAGAATTGCTGCTTCATAGTATGTATGACTTCATTACTCTTATGTATGTAAATTCTTGAGATGGAGGAAGTTCTTATCTTCCTCACCCACACACGCTCACATACACTTGTTTCTTGATATGGTTAGTCTAGCATGTTATGAAAATATATTATATGTTGTTATGTGTGAGAACATAAGTTTGTTCATGCTAGCCATACATTGTTAGTCGGCAAGCTATGAATTACTATTCGTACCCTTGTGTTGGCCAGAATCATGAGTAGAGCGAAGGTGGTCCCGATGGTAGGACCGCCTCGAGACTAAACCTATGGATTGGGTGGGTGTGTTCGGGTGGCTGTAGTTCGACTACATAGGTCTCTTGTACCCGATATCACTCGTCTCATGCTCTCCTGACTCTTGTGGTTTAGTCTACTGTCTGACCAACCTTGATCGTTAACCTTGATTGCTCACACATGTATGGAACCTGAACCACCTTGCAACCGTTGTAGCCTATCAATAACCTATTCAAAACTGGTCCACAGCCTCGTGAGCCGGGCATGGTAGAATGAGACACTGTGTTCGAGCTGTCAACGTACGCTGGGGTGCCGTGCCTCCTCATAGTGACCCTGAGCGATCCCTTTCTCTTGGCACTCCTCATGTGCTTGAAGTCGGGGATGAGGAACCCGATGGGATCACGGACCGCAAGGTCTCCGCCTCACGCATTGGGGGGTCTTGGCCTCGCAACCGGCTTAGGGCATTGATATGTAGGATGCATCAGATTTCCTAACCTGTTGGATGAATGAACTTAATTAATAACTTGGTTAACACGATCGCATTGCATCGCATTAGTTAGGGTGGTGACTCGGAAGTCGAGGTCGCTCTGAGGGAGTACTTACATACGCAATCGTTAGATGTAGTCGCTCGAGAGAGTGTTATGGCGAGGGCATGCATCATATCATTTCGCATCCATGCATTTTAATAAGAGTTACTAGGTGTTGATGATTGGCTGTGTTTCATTAAATTCATATTATAATTGATGCCTGTTATAACTTAAAACCAATAACACCCACTGAGTTGATCACTTACTTCCACTCTGGGACGATGTTTTAAAACACCAACTACACTCTTCCATAGCTGTAGGTGACGAGGAGTTCGAGGAGCCTGTCGACGCGAACTTAGACGAGGAGTACAAGCTGTCCTACTTTCAGTTGATGGGTGGCTCTCCATCGGCTTGACGGGTGGAAGTTAGATCGTTGAGTCATGGACTCAGTCGTATATTCTTTTTGGACATAACATTCTTTTTGTGATGTTGTTGGGCGACACCCTGTGCGACCCATAGTTATAAATTTTCTTTTGGACTGGTAAACATTTAACCTTTTCCATTGCAGTAGACTAGTTGTGAATTGTGATTCATGTTTTAAGTAATTCTATACTGCGCATTTAATCCTGATTAATGCAAAATAGTAAAATTGGATATAAGTGACACCCGGGAACTTGGGAGTCAAGTGGGTGCACGACCCCCCGATTTCCAGAGCGTTACACTAGATATCCCAGTGGTCCCTACACATTGGCAAGAGGTTTACATTGGCCTACCCGAGAGTTGGAAGTAGGAGAATTCTTCCTCCTCGTCCAAGAAGTCCTGCTCCATAACATAGATGTCATCTACACCTGCATCTATATCAGAGTATGATTGATATTTTAAAATACCGTCCCAGAGTGGGAGTGAGTGATCAACTTAGTGGTTCTATAAGGCAAAAGTTACATATATTATCAAATCAATCAAAGCAGTAATGATAAAGTAATCATAATAGTCATTTTCTAACTACTCTTTTTAATGCAGGAATGAAGTGCAAGTAATAATGCATGCCCTCACACCAAAGCTCCCTCACATGCGGCTCTGACAACCTATGTTACATATGACAACACTTCCTTAAAATGATGCAACTCCAATGCTTTTTAAGCACATCCTAATTAATGCAGTGCGATGCATGGTTGTGTTTGCCAAGTAATTAATTAAGCTTATTCATACAACAAGTTTGGGAAGCTAGGGTACCTCCCTTTATATCATTGACCCGAATTGAAGGATCCATCTAAGTTCCTCACCCGTAGTTAAATACATACGATAGGCAAGCTGTAGGGTTGTCACTCCTAATTAAACATATACGATAGGCAAGTGAAAAGAAATTATACTCGCGGTCACTACGGGGAGGCTCGTCACCCCAGCGTAGGCCGACAACACGAACACGGTGTCTTATACCACCATGCCCGGCTCACAAGTCTTAGTTGCTTATTGGTCACTACGGGGAGGCCCGTCACCCCAGCGTAGGCCCGTCACACGGTGTCCCGTACCACCATGCCCGGCTCATAAGTCTTAGTGGATCGTGGTACCTGTTGAGGGTCAAATAGTGCATATTAGACCCCATTTATTACTTAGATTTACGAGCATAATACCATTTAACGCCCGGTTTTAATCGTGTTTTGTTGCAGGGTGTGATTAGGAGAGTTGATTGAAAAAAGATGCCAAAAGCTTAGATTTAACGTTCTGATAATCACCAGGGCAAGGGAAGGACTCCAGGGACTAAAATCGACAAATATACACGCCAAGGACCCGAGAAATTCCAGCCGTTCACTTGCAAATGGCTTGAAATTGATGTAGAATGCAAGATCACATGGTTCCCGCTATCCGATTGACTTAAAAATTTATACACGTGATGAGGGCCATAAATTAACCATACATATAAAATTTCAGTCATTGAAGATCTCAGAAAGTGGGCCAACAGATAGATCAGCCCATTAATATTCAATTTGGGGCCCACCGGATATCTGGAACTGCCTTAACTTTGGTATTGACGGCTTAAATAATATGAGAAGATGAATGACTGGATCAGATTTCAGAAACACATCATCATGGACCCCACATATACAGAATGTGCATAGTGCATATATGCACTAGCCGTGCACGGCAAGCGTCAGAGACGGTTTGACCGTCTCTGACCGAAAGAAAAAATAAAACGTTCACTTACGTGCCGCGTAACCGACCGATGGCCATTTTTACGATCAACTGTGGGCCCCACACATGCCTCATAAGCTCAATCCAAACCATCCACCGTGTAGACAGCCGCGAGCACTATAAAACCATGTTTAAACTTTTCACTCATGTGAATACACGTGTGAGATACAGGGGCCAAGAAAGGGCTGCCCTGGGACGTTCAAAATTAATCTTTTAGTGATTTTTTCTCTGAGACATGTCAATGGACATTAAAAATCACTCATTCTTGACTGAAATTTCGTCCTGAATCCAATGGACGGGGTGGATTTCTCAAAAAATACCTTTGTGGGGCCCACCGATCACAACAGCAAAATGGTGTGAAAGGTTTCGCACATCCGCGAAAACTGACTTTTTCAGGCGGTTGTGGCTCACCATCTTCGATCATATGGCAGATCTGAACCGTCTGTCATGTAGAGGACCCAAGAAAGTCCTAAGGGACGGTGTTTCTTTGAAATTTGAGCAAGGAAAGTGGCAATTTTTGAAGCCCCAAACTTGATTGCGAAAAAGCTTTCGCTGGGCGTGCGACAGCTTTCCGAATCCGATTCAAATTCGATTTTCACGACTCCAACAGCTATATAAGGAGGTTTTGGACGTGGGGAGCATTCATTCAGGTCTGGGGAGGAAGATCAGAGCTTGGAGGCTGGGACGTGGAGTGTGAGAGAAGAAAGAGAGAGATTAGAGAAGTTTTCTTTTCTTGTTTATTTATTTTTCCTGACTATGGAGAGATCTAGCCCATCCATGTCGGGCTAAACCTCTTAGCTAGGGCTAAGAGGTGAAGCTTGTAGTGAGATGGGAGATTCCATGCTTTTAATTTAATTTTAATATATGAATTGACGTTGATTTTAGTTTGATTAGTATAGAAATATTTTTAGTCTTTAATGGTCTGTTGTGACTGAAATTACAATGGGTCTGCAATGGCTTTTAGTATTCCTTCTTCTTCTTTATGTTTATGACGTTAGGAAGCCCTGTTGTTCACCATCGTCTTCTGGGCATGGTCGGATGATGGTACCCTTCCTAGCCTTCATACATGTGATTGGTTGGTAATTAGTTTAATTCTGTTATTTGCCATAATCTCTTGGGCATGGTTTGGTTATGGAATCCATTCTAATTCATTTACCTTTCATGTCTTTGAAAACTAGATCAATGGCAGTTCAGTAATTTTCATGATTTCTGATGTGAGTATAAGATCTCCCTGATCTCTACAAGTGGATCCTCTGAATCCCTAGTTTCCTTACCTCTGATTTATCCTATAAGTTTTAGATTAATAGTTTACAATTATTCCTCAATTTATAATTCAATTCAGATTTCATCTCATTCTAGTTCTATTTTCAGTTAATTTTAGATAACGTACAAGTTTCAGTCCCTTGGGATTCGACCTCGGTCTTACCGAGTTATTACTACATCACAACCCTGCACTTGGGGAATGAACAGTACCATGGTAAAAGTGGATCTTTACATTGGTGAGGGGTACCTTAGATTCAAGCAGTCACGTCCATACATGGTAAACACACAATAGGTCAATTGGGTTATTAGGTAAGCTCGATTGGTACTGGCACACGCTGACTTAATCGACATGGAGCGCATAAGCACCCCTCGTGGCCTAACCACTGTCGACAATCGTTGTGCGACCCGGATTCATCGAGTTTACCTAATGTGGTGAGACTAATTCGACCACCCAAACAAGGACTATTACTGATTGCTTAGGCTACAATGTAGCCTCAATCCTACTAATATGCAGCTAATAAACACATGTGATATTCATCTCAACATTTAACAAACAATTCAAGTAGATTCCTCATTTGGGCATTTCATCAAACACGTCAATCATGTTACCAAACACTTACATTTTATCAATTAATTACATAGAAAAATATGATTACATAAAAGAAATTATACATGTGCATAAGGAAATAAAGAATCCTATCTTAATACTCGTAGTAAATATAAATGATTAACAATTTCTTATTCAAACAATTCATCAAACACATAGACTAGGTTAGTTACAACATATGTTTTATCAATTCCTTATACAAAGAGATCAACATGCATATGACAATGATGAAGCGTAGATCAGTAATCATGGTAGCACAAATCATTTTTAAATGCTCATTCAAACATTTCAACAAACACATGGGATGCATCTTTTACTCATCATAGTTCATAGGTGTATATCACACAGAAATCAACGTATCTAAGACAATACAGTAGTAATTAAGTCAGACATAAATCATTAACTGACATGAAAGCATTGATCAACTGTAACCTAAGCGTTTATAGTCAACACCTATCGTCAGAATGCTCGACTCAGACTCGGTCCAAACTCTACATTTCCAAAAATGGAACGTCGGGCACCTAAATGGTCAAATTGGTTTGCTAGGTTGACAAACAATTATCATTGATCTCTACAACGATATTAGGGTTAGTATTTCTTACCCAAAATCGTAGCCGAACAAGATTTGGTAGCGCAACAGAGGGTGATTTGGTTTGTAAATTCGTGGGAGAAGGTTTCAACAGCAATCTCCCAACGTATCCCTTCTCTGTTTCCTCTTTTCTCTTCTTTTCTCCTCTCTCCCTTAGGGTTTTTGCAAAATTCGTATATGGGAGTGAGAGAGAGAAATAATGGCTATTTATAAGCCTAGTAGTGATGCAAATGGCTCCAGGGCCACTTTATACATTGTTTATACCCTTTGGGTGGTTATTTTTTTACGAACAGAGCTCATAGGAAGGCCCACGACCCATCTACGTCATAGGATACATTCTCTAATAATGGATCCATGTTAGGACATAATTTCGGTGTGATTGGATAAGCTGATCGAACGTGGAGAGCCTGTGTCAGATCAACGATCATACTTACTCAATCGGGGCCACGGTTATACGGATATGTGCAGGGAAATTTCTTCTCCCCATGGGTGAAGTTTGGTCACAAACTAACGGTCCGAATTCTTAAATTTCGAGCGGGAGTAAATGGGTGAATTCACTTAAGTTTTAGTTCATTTTATAAACATATTCGCATTTTTCACGCACTTCACTCATGGTTCAAGTTGGACATTTCTGGACACTATCTGGGCTTGATTCCAATGATGGTTGTTAAGCCTCGAAGGACAAACATAGTTGTATAATGTCGCGGTCATCGGACCCTCGACGTGCGGTCTAGGTCCATTAATGAGTTTTAATGTACTCCCAAGAGCGACTGACCCTTGGGATTTCTCCTAGGTCTTTAGGTGGCATTGAGTCAGTGGTACTCATGGTTTTAAGCCTTCTCAAATATGAAAATGGTGTCCCAAGTTTAATCCATAGATTATTTAGTACTTAACTAATTCCTATCTAATTTATACGACAGGATGCGGTCCTTGAGTAGTTCTGCTAGAGGTGGTACTCGGGTCTTTGCACGGATTTTTTCAGGATGTTACAATGATATTCAATAGTTAGGTTAACGTGATGCAATTACGAAGAATACTGAAATTGAGAATGAGGAGTTGGATTCTGTTAATGATCATATGGTTTAATTTCCCAGAGAGTCGACCTCGATGACTGTCCAAAGTAAAGATTAAGAGACATGAGTATCTTTCAAATATAATGATACCGACACACTTCACTCACATGATACACTTGGCTTCAATGAGGAGGAAGAGGCTAGTTTATTCGAGCCTCAACCTAACCTAGAAACAGAATGAGGAAAACGATCTCATCCAACTAGTAAACTACATTGAATTGGAAGATGATAAGTATTGGGATGAGAATCATGAGTTTATAGCCCAAGATTCACTGGAATTGATTTCAATTATGGTTCAGGAAAGTGATCATGAGGTATAAGAAGTTGTCGACCATAATGATCTACTCCACCTGTCACGCCCCAAACTTGGAAACCGGGCTCACAAAATTTCCGATCGCCGAATCCGGCGCCGACAGCCTCCGTAGAACCCCATTCTCGGCTTCTAGCTCCCATTCGCCAGGTTCCGATCCTGGGATGCTACGTGGAGGATTTTAAATACCAGTTTGTTTCGTAATAAGCATAACCAAAGGCATAACCCACAAACAACAACCAAGAAATCCATTACATTTCCACTATGATCAAAAACTTTACAAGTACAATGGGCATAAAGGGAAATACAAGGGTAAATAACAGAAAAACTCCAAAAGGATCAGCAACGTGCTCCTGCCTCAACGCTGCTGCGATCCAACGTCACCTGCACGCAACGGTCGTGCATAAGCTTACAGAAAGCTTAGAGGGTGGTGAAGGTGTGTGCTCAAGGTAGTAATATGTACATGCAATGTCAGAGTGATGCGGAATTTACAAATGGAAACATAATATCATGAGCCGTACCAAGGCTTATGCGATGCAAGACATGAATGGTATCGGCCATCCCAAGGCCATGCAATGTATAATGCAACTCAAGCATACGGATACTCATCAATGTCCACACATCAATACAGCTCAAAGTATGGAATATCACCGGGGTCTAGTACACTCTACACCAGATTGCCGCCACATCGCGCGCAATAAGGTAAGTGGAAGAGACCACACTATCCGTCTGCTAATATCGGGCGCGACTCGTCGATAGCGGACCCATTCCTCGAGCTGGTCAAACTCAGCCTAGTATTGCCCCCTACACTCGGGCGGGTAAGGCCGCACCCCCTTCCAACCGACCACGACACAGTGGAGAGCACAGCCAACTGGTATTCGACACTCAGTACTCATCTACCCACTCGGTCTAGACGTTGGAGCAACCTCTTGGTACCATAAGGGTTTAGGGACTTTCACCCAGGGATATCTATAGTACCCCATGTAGGTCAAGATTTTCGGTGTCCAATCCTGCCAACCACGATGCGTTTGTGGAGGCTACGGCCCTGATGTCACTAGGGTGTATAATAACCATGTCACACAAATGCGGAATGCATGAATCACGCTATCCAGTCATGCAACCAATCCTGCGCATACCGTGCGCTCATGTAGGGCAACACCGCCTAACCGGGAGCCTATAAACAACCTGCCCGAAGGCAAATGCTATGATCAGTCATTACTCATATCAAGCATACATATGATGCGTATGATCATGGGCCATGAAACTATACTAAACATGTTATAATAAAAGGAATTATCTTACGATGCAGATGGGCCTGGACGGTCAATACACAGCAAGTACGGCCTGGTGATGGGCCCTAAGGAGAGTCGTAATGTGGACATCCAACCAACATTACGCTCGCAAAGTGGACGTCAAACCATCATTGCCCCCAAGGTACGTTCGTTGTGAACATCGTACTTAGTCTATAATGGATTTACACATTGCAATGGACCGTAGGTTGTCCCCATTGGATCTTACATATATATCAAATGGGCCATATCCTATGGGCTTTTATTCATCAGATGGGCCACATAAATGGGCCACACCAATGGGTCTTATGTGCATTGCAATGGGTAAAAACCCGTGGGCCTTGGATTACATCAAATGCTTAGTCTCATGGGTCTTAGATATGACCAATGGGCCACACCAATTGGTCCCTATATGTAGATCGAGTGGGCCTCAGCCCATAGACCTAATCATAAATTCAAATGGGCCTAAACCCGTAGGCCTTACATGTATCAAATGGTCTACCTCCATGGGCTTTAAATTTCAACAAAAAGGGGAGTCCAATTACCTGGGCCTAGAAGTACATCAAATGAGCCTAGTCCCATGGACTTGAGACATATCAAGTGGGCCTAAACCCATAGACCTTTTTCAAAGCGAATGGGCCTAGCCCATAGGCTTTAAATAGTCCAAATGGGCCTAACCCATAGACCTTGCATGCATATCAAAGTGGGCCTAAGCTCTTAGGCCTTGTATAAATCAGATAGGCCTAGTCCCATGGACTTGCAACACATCAATGGGCCCAAAGGCCTACTAAAAGGTTATTTTAAAGCCCAGCCAGGGGAGGGGGTGGTGTGGTTAATACATGTGCAAGGTGGGCTCCACCGTCTACTGGACGGTGGAGGGGAAACATGGAGAGAAAGCCACCGTCCACGGCCTGTGGACGGTGTGAATAAATGTATACATTACTGTGGGTCCCACAGATGTGGTCCACCATGATGCATAAATGTCATCTGGGCCATTCATAAGGTCACTCGGACCTGGATGAAGGGAAAACATAAATTTCAGCTTGATCCGAAACTCCAGTGGGCCCCAAACAGATTTTTAATGGTAGACGTTCATTCACACTGTTTCACATGGTGTGGGCCACCAGAGTTTTGGATCTGTTTCATCATTGGAGGGGGGCCCACCACTAGGGTGGCCCACCTCATAAATGGTTTCGATGGCATATAAACATCAAGGTGGGGCCCACGGCTGGTGGCCGTGGGACTGCACCGTCCGCCCGCCCGCATGGAACAGCGCAGGCGCTGCCTGCGCTGGCCTGACAACAGCGGCAGCCCCTTGCTGCTTCACCTCCTCTCTCTCCTTAAATTTGGATTTCTTGCCAAAATAATGCGTGGGGCCCACATCCTGGAAATCCAATCCAGCCATAGAGTTCTACAGCTCGTAACAGACAAAAAGAGTCCAAAGTTTGAATTTTTTTGGTGCATAGTAGTGAAATAAAATAAAAATTAGTATTTGAATGGTGGAAATGCAATACTTGGCGCTACGGCCCACCAGGTGCTTGGATCAGCTCCAATCCCCTACTCAACGGTTAAAATACCGTGAGTAAGAAGATGGACGGCTTGGATCGGACTTAAACGTCAAGGTGGAGCCTATGCAAGGGGACCACCCAAAATCCTTTCCTTTTCCTTCCTTTTTCTTCTTTCTATTGTAAACGTCCAGCGTCTGGACGGTTTAAAAATTTCATTGTTTTTAAGATGGAGGGCCCTGATGAAGTGGGCCCCACTGATGGGTGGCATGGGAGTAACAGCCAAGGCGGGCCCCACTTGAATAACATAAAATATCTCAAGTGGGATCCATTCAAGTGGGCCACACCCTTCCATTGCAATAAAATATAATAAAATAAAATAAAATAAAATAAAATAAAAGAGAGAGAGAGAGGGAGAGATGGAGAGTGGGACACGGCTTGTGATGGAGGGACCCCGTCATTATGGGCCCTCCCTTGCAATGAAACATACATCCATGGGTCATTTGCACATATGACCATCAAAACTCAAGATCAACGGTGGGAATCCTTTCCCCACCGATATGGATGGTCTAGATGACCCTTCTCAAATGAAAATAAGGATCATGATGGGGTCCATGGAGAATGGCCCCATCATGGAATGATCATGGCGATCCAAGTGGTCCATCGGCCACAAATAAGGGTCCCAAGTGAGATCCACACCATTGATCGGTGGGCCTCACTTGGTCCACTATAAAAATAAGAAAATCTACCCTATAGAAGCACCCACCGTCCGATCTTCTCGCTCCTAGGGGTTCCTTGGCACCTTGTCTTCAACTTCAATGGCTAAGATGAAGAATGAAGGGTTGAGATGGGAGATTTTGGGGTAGGAAGGTGGGCCACTTGGAGCTTAGAAAGGTTGGAAAATTTCCATACGTGGGAGCCCTTGCAATTTTTTGTTGTTTGGAAATTTTGGAATGAGAAAGAGAGAAAGAGAGAGAGTGATGTAAAGGGAGAGAGAGAGAGTGATGGATGGATGGGTGAGTGATGGTTGTGTAAGAAAAGTATGGGTTAGGAAGACTTTTGTGGCTTTTTGTGTAAGAAAGGTATGGGTTGAGAAGACTTTGTTGGCTTTTGTGTAAGAGAGGTATGGGTTTGGGAGACTTTTGTGGTTGCTTGGGAAAATGGGTGAGAGTGATGTGTACTTGACATGTGATGGGTTGATGGGTGATTGATTGATGGGATTTATGTGATTGATGTGACACATCGTTGAGATTCCCTTGGTTTTCGCAACGCGCGGCGTTTTCTCGCACCGAACGTTGGCCCATATCTCTTGATCAGGGTATCGCCTTGGCGCGCAGTCGCGGTATTGGAACCGCAACGACGGCGCGGTCGCTAAGGTATTGGTCTCGGGTTGAGTCGACTCGGGTTGTCGGTACATGAATCAAGGTCGCGCGTCGATATTGTTTAAGGGTCGAAAGTTGTCGGAATTCGACCGGTACGACCGCGGGAGTGTACGGAAAGGTACGGACCAAGATACGGGTCTTACAGCACCCATCTAACTAATGTAGTGCAATGCATGGTTTGATGTCCACATTTTAAAAGCAATGATGGTTAAATGTTCACATTGTAATTCTCCCTAGGGCCCATTGTTAAGCCCATACTTGTTATGTTTAGGCCGTCTAGGCCCATCTTGTTATGAATAAAGTCCATCACCATATAACAATTTTAGTTTAGCTCCATGATTCATGCCCATATGCATCATATGTATGCTTGATATGAGGAGTGACCGATTATAGCATATGCCTTCGAGCAGATTGTTTATGGGGCTCCCTAATAGGCGGAGTTGTCCCATATAAGCGCGCGGTATGCCCAGGATTGCTACATGACTGATAGCGTTGATTCATGCACCTCGCATTTGTATGACATGATTACTGTACGCCCTAGCGACATCAGGGTTGTGGCCTCCACAGGCATATCGTGGATGGTAGGATCGGACACTGAAAATACTGTTACTAGCATCGGGGAGTTATAGATGTTCCTGGGTGAAAATCTCTAAATCCAATGGTATCAGAGGATGACTCCAACATCGAGACCGAGTGGATACATGAGCGCATGAGAGCCGTATACCATTAGGCCGCATCTCCCACTGTGTTGTGGTTTGTTGGAAAGGGGTGTGACCTTACCCACCTGAGTGAGCGGGCAATAACTAGGTTGAGTTTGATCAGCTTGAGGAATAGGTCTGATATCTACGAGCCGGGTTCAATATTGACAGGTGGATAGTGATGTCTCTTCCACTTACCCAGTTGTGTGCTCGGATAGGGGCAACAAGCTGAGATAGAGTGAACTAAACCCCGATGATTACCCAGAGTAAGAACTGTACTGATATTTGATGCTCTAGTGATGAGCTGCATTGATATGAGGATTGATATGCTTGAGTTGCAGCCCGCATTGCATGACCTTGATATGGCCAATAGCATTCATGTCTTACATCGCATGGCTTTGATATGACCAATAGCATTCATGTCTTGCATCGCATAGCCTTGGTATGACTGATAGCATTCATGGATTCACCAGTATATTCCGCATTACTCTGATATTGCATAATTGTATTTCTACCTTATACACACACTTTCACCACCTTCTACACTTTTCATAAGCTTGTCCATGACCGTTACATGTAAGTGACATTAGATCGCAGCAGCGCGTAGCATATCATCTTGGAGCGTGCAGTGGACTTTTGGAGTTTTTGATTTTATTATTGTATTTT
The DNA here is from genome assembly GCA_037074715.1 of Magnolia kwangsiensis. Classification (NCBI taxonomy): domain Eukaryota; kingdom Viridiplantae; phylum Streptophyta; class Magnoliopsida; order Magnoliales; family Magnoliaceae; genus Magnolia; species Magnolia kwangsiensis. The sequence goes on along the minus strand of CM073572.1, from coordinate 183,407,408 downwards.
TCCTTAATGAGCACTGTACCTTAAAGTTTTTTATCATAGTAGATTTTATAATGGTGTCTTGGTTATTTTTCATGGGTTATGTTTATGGTTATACCTGTTACGGAATAAATTCATATCGAAAATCCTCCTTGTAGGATCTCAGGATCGAAACCTGGTATATGGGTGCCGGGATCCGAGAACGGGGTACTACAGAGGCTGTCGGCACCGGATTTGGAGATCAAAAATTCTGTGAGCTCGGTTTCTGAGTTTGAGGTATGACACTTATTGTTTGCTCATGCCTTGACATGAGTTGATAATGGATGGACACGGTGGATTCCTTCCAAACATCATAGTGTGCCCTTAGCTTCCGATTGTAGGAACCTTGAAATAGGGTGGTAGGCAATTTGAATCCCTAGATTTACTTTGCAATGTGACGATTAGAGTTTATTTAAGGGTATTACCAATCCATCTATTGGATTTGAGGGTATTCTAGATCAAGGGGATCACCTATCCTCACTTTTGACTAGTTTTACAATCCCTCTCTTTTAATTCGATTACCAATTCTTTCTCTTCTTTTTTTTTTTTTTTTGGCTTGTTTTTAAAGGTACAAGAGTCACGTGTAACATATGTGTCAATAGACTATTAATCTATCGTAAACATGTCTTATTAAATATATCTTAAAACAATTAAATCATCACTAAAATTACAACAATAGAATGATCTAAGCTGTCCAAACATTACCCAAGTAAATTAACAATTAAAAAGTGTTAATTAGCTACATAGTTGTAATCACATGCTCGTTGTCCATCTAAGGCTTGAAATTATTTTTTTACCAAAGTATATATTTTTATGGGCTTATCAAAATCTTTACGCTAGACATGACATATGTGCCATCGTTAAGGATATTAAAGTTGATATAGTAATTCACGTGATTTAAATACATAGCTATTTTTGCACAACAATGCATTTGGATTACCCAACACAACCGAAATATTCCAAATTTAAGATATTTCTAATCCAATCATTCCCAATCCAGGTGCCAAACAAGGCCTTACAAGGATGGCTGGTCCTTAATAAGATGTGCAATGATGCTTACCTTTCAATTCATAGATACATTTGATCCACGATGCGAATGAATCTCAGGTAAACCATTTTAAGGCAGTTTATTTTAAGACATGGTCCAAAAATAAAGGCAGATCCAAATATCAAATAGACCACACCACATCAAACCATGGTGATCGAAGGCCCACCATTAAAAACTTCCTAGGGCCCACTTCCATGTTTTTTTTGTCATCCAATCAGTTGATAATGCCACACACGGCTGGATGAATGGAAAACACAATTAGTAACTTGATCCGGAACTTTTGTGACCCCTGAGAAATTTTTAACGGTGAGAATTCAATCTCTATTGTGTGGTCCACCTGAGACTTGGATCTGCCTCATTTTTTGGACCATGCCGGCCTAAAATGATCTCTCAGAACAGATGTACGGTTTGGATATATAACAACACATAAATTAAAGTGGTCCCACGGTCAGGGTCTCACACACTAAGCTGTGACCGCTACCTCACCTAGTCCGCGCCGGAAACGAATTGGCTACACCCCCCCCCCCCCCCCCCCCCCCGCCACCAGCCAATGGCTGGTGGTTGGTGCTCTGTGGGCCCCACTATGATGTATGTGTTTCATCCATGCCGTCCATATATTTTTTTAGATCATTTTAGGTAGGAATAAAAAAATGAGGTACGTCAAAATCTTACGTGGACCACATTACAGGAAACAGTGTTGAATGAGTGTTGACCATTAAAAACTTTCTGGGGCCATAAAAGTTTTGGAACAAGCTGATCTTTGTTTTTTTTCCATTCATCCAGGTCTTTATGATCTAATCAACATGCTGGATCTCAAATAAACAGTACAGTGGACCTTAGGAGGATTTTAATGGTGGATATCCAATCACTATTGTTTTCCTGTGGTGTGGTCCACCTGAGATTTATATGCTTCTCATTTATGGAATCAAGCCATAAAATGATCGGTAAAAATATATGAACAGCATGGATGACAACCATACATCATGGTGGGGCCACAGAACACCGACCATCAGCCACCGGGCTCTAGCCAATCCGTTTTCGCGCCCCCGTCAGTGATCGGACGCTGCCAAAGGCTTTCGCATGAATTTCCTGCACTGGGAACCTATGTGGGCCCACCACGATGTTTTTTTATAAATCTACAGTGTCCATCCGTTTTGTGAGTTCATTTTAGAACAAAAATCCAAAAATAAGCCAGACCCAATACTCAAGTGGGCCGCAGTAAAGGAAAAGGTGGGTAGAGTAATTCCTACCGTTGAAACCTCCCTAGGGTCGACCGTGATGCTCATATGCCATCCATACTGTTCATAACATCATTCCTACTGAGACGAACTAAAGCAAAAATACTAGCCATATTCAAAATTTCTATGGCCCCACAGATATTTTAACTGTAGACGTTTAATTCTCACGTTTTTGGCCGACTTAAGTATTGGATCTGGCTCTCCTAAAATGAGCTCCCAAAACGAATGGACGCGGTAGATTTATCAAAAACACAGGGCACGGATTAGGTACTTCCTCGCAGAGTTCGGGATAGGGGGAGGCTCTGACAATCACTGAGGGTTCAGTGTAATGTTTTCATTTTAACCCATCCTTCCATCCATTTTTCCATTTTAACCCATCCTTAGAGTATTGAATCAAAATTAAGACGGGGCCAACGCTCAATTGGACCACCAGCAATGCAAAGGATGCCCACCATTGAAACCTTCTTAGTGTCCAATGTTTTTTATTTGCCATCCAACCTGTTGATACGATCATATACACTTGGGTGAATTGAAAAAACAAATATCATGTTGATGCAAAACTTATACGGTCCTGAAAATTTTTCAACGGTGGGAATCTATTCCCCACCTTGTGGTCCATTTAAGCTTTTTATGTTCTCCATTTTTAATTCTATACTTTAAAATGATATGAAAAAAATGGATGGGCGGTTTGAATAAAATGAAACCATCAAGGTAGACAGTCAGTGGCCGTCAGAGCCTCCGCCTGTCCCAGCTCCGAATAGGCGGGGAAGTGCATAATCCGCGCTCTAAAACATCATGGTACGCCCACATAGGTTTCCACCACCGCAGGAGCTGCCTGCAGAAGCCTTTCGCAGGATATCCGCGACCATAACTCACTTCCAAGGAAAGGAATCGGGTTGGCCACTCCCCGGCCAACAGCCCCGTGGCTGGTGGTTGGTGCTCTGTGAGCCCCACCATGATGTATGTGTTTCATCCATGCCATCTATCCATTTTTAAAGATAAATTTATGGTTTGATCCCAAAAATTAGAGGGATATAAATCTCATGTGAACCACACTATAGGAAAACAATAGTGATTGGATATCTACCATTAAAATCCTCCTATGGCACACTGTACTGTTTATTTGAAATCTCCGTTGATTAGGTCATATTGACCTAGATGAAGGGAAAAAATGAATATCAGCTTGATCCAAAACTTTTATGCCCCTAAAAAGTTTTTAATGGTTGACTCTCATTCAATACTACTTCCTGTAATGTGGTATATTTGAAAATGGGATATACCTAATTTTTGGTCTCATAATCTAAAATAATCTATAAAAATAAATAGAAGGCATGGATTAAACACATACATCATGGTGGGGACCACATATAACCGACCATCAGCCATTTGCTGGTGGCAGGCGGCGTAGTCAACCCGTTTCCCAAGCGGATTGGCTGGTGTACCACGCACCGGCTGTATATCTGCTGTAGTTACGTGATCTCAGAGTTGTACGAACGGTTCAAAGGAGATCAAAGTTACATGGCCTTATAGTGATGTGTTTATTATATCTACACTGTTAATTTATTTTTAAAAATCATTTTAGAGTATTATACAAAAATTAAATCGTATCCAAAAAAAACATTTAAACCATATCACAAATAACTGCGGAGATAATGATTTTCACCGTTAAAGAAATTTATACAGTCCACTATTATGTTTATTTTCCATCCAATCTGTTCATAAGGTCACAAAGACCTGAATTAATAAAACAAATAATTTCATATTGATCCAAAACTTTTATAACACCAAAAAGAGTTTCAATGGTAAACGTTCAATTCCCCACTGTTTTTCACAATGTAGCCTATTTGATAGTTAAATCTGCATTATTTTTCATCTCAAGTCGCCAAATAGATGAACCATTTGGATATAACAAGTTACTCATGATTAGACCCACTGAACTCGCTTTCACTTTCAAGAGGAGTGGTTGTGACATTAGCATTTGGAAATCTTGGGTTCCAAGCTAATTGCCAGGTTCACTGGTCAAGCGATAGGACGCAGATTGCGTCCGGGAAGGGCTCTGTGGTGCCCACCGTGATGTAAGTTTTTTATACACACCGTTCATCACTTTTATAATATTATTTTAAGCTTTTATTCTAAAAATTAGATAGGTCCACAGCTCTGATCTTATGAATAGGTTGGATGATAAATAAAAATTAATTTGGACCCTAGGAAGATTTCCTCGACCCTATTTTCGACCGACCGTAGCCCAACTGTCACTGAGATGATGAAGGAGGCGGTGTGCCATGGGCCCATGGCCACCATCTTCCACGCGGCTTCGATAGAGAAAATGATAGACGCCGAAAGTCGCTGTGATACACGAAGCAGATTGGGTGGTGTCCCCAAAACCACTCAGTTAGGTGGTGTTGGGTGCTGTGGCGTCTACATGATGTATGTGTTTTATCCACTCCGTCCATGAGCCCAAAAATGACGTAGATCAAAGTTTCATGTGGACCACAAAAGCAGCAGTGATGGAATGCTCACCTTAAAAAATTTTCAAAGAGTCACAAAAGTTTTCGCTCAAGCTGATATTTCTTTTATCCTTTCATATTAGGTCTGTGTTACCTAATCATCAGGTTAGATGGAAAATTTACAGTCGGCTTTAAGAATTTTTAATGTGAGTCGTTCAATCACTGATGTCTCCCTATTGTGGGGTTCACCTGAGATTTAGCTCTTTTATTTTTATTTTTTCATTTTTTTAAACTCATACCCCTGAAATGAGCTGGCAGAGTTAGCAAAATGTACAGACGCGTGGATAAAATACTATGGTGAGACACATGGCACCGACAAGTAGCGACTTCGATATTAGCAGGGTACGCCGCTTCTGCCTCCCGAGTCACGGTCAAAAGTCATCGACTTCATTAAACAAGAGAATTAGAGCTAGCCTTTTAGAGAAAAATTACACCAATCAAATAATTTATCCTATGAAAAGCATGATCAGATGATATATCCATGTTAAGGGGTGAGCATACTCTATCATGAAATCTATGCCATGTCCATGTAACCTTGTTATCTGATGGAGTATTTTAAGGGTGTAGTCTCCATTCATGACTGAGATTTGGACCCGTAACTAACCTAGGAAGGGACATTGAGGTCCATCACAGCCTTTGTTGGGGATATCTTCTCTGGATCTACGGGGCTTTATGAACTTTTCATAGAGTTTCATCAAATCCACGGAAGGTAAAAGTATAAATAATTTTTAATAAATGCTTTCTAAACTTTTCACATAACTTCCTCAAATCCACTAAATCTAAAAGTAGAAATAATTTATAATAAATTTGAAATAACTTAATTGATAATAAAAATCAAAATTACAACTCTTTAAATAACTCATACCTAGGATGGGATTTTAGACTCAAACTCCCTAAAGGTGACTTACTATTAAACTTATTATTTATAGATGTCCTTAATTTCTACTAGACTTCTTAGTTTTCAGCCAAAAATAGTGTCTAATTTAGTCTAACCACATTATTCTCCTAACTTTTCTAAGCTATTTTCATGTTGGGCATGATTCCTACAATTGAAAGAATATCAAAAGTTATATTCAAATTAAAACTAACTATTTATCGTAAAAATAAAATTAAATGAGAATTTTAACAATCAATCTTATGGAATCTCGCAAATCCTTCATGGGTAACCAAGCGTAGCGGGATTGGTTGACTTAAGTAGCTTCTCCTACCCCAAAATGATATAAAATATGTCAAAAAACTCATCCCGATTTGTGAGATACGATTGATTTAAGGTCCCGATGGTCTGGATCATTTCCACCTCTGATCGGGCCTTCTCTGGTCTATTTTTGCCATGAAAGTTTCTACGACCCTCTCTACATCAGTCCCCTCTACTTTAAAGGAACTCAACCTCATGTTCTCATCTAACTTTGGTTCATGATACTTGGTCAACTCTACAACATTGAAAGTATACGAGACCTCCATGTCATCCGGAAGATCAACAACATAAGTGTTGTCATTGATCTTTCAAAGGATCAATATCGGGCCAATCTTCTTGTTCTTTAATTTGTTGTAAGTCTCGGTCAGAGATATCTCATTACGTAGATACACCATAACATGATCACCCACTTCGAACACATTTTGCCGTCGATGTTCGGCGCTTGCTCCTTGTACTTGTTGTTCGAAGCTTGCAACTTGCCTTGCGCATTCGCACGAATGGCTATGATATAGTCCGTTATATGTTCTGATACAATATTAATGCCCGAGAGCTTGAGCAAATGAATCAAGTTAAGTGTGTGGCGTGACACTTAACCATAAATAATCTGGAACGGTGACTTCCCTGTCAAGCGGTTCACCATATTGTTGAATGCAAACTCTGCTTGAGACAAAGTTAAATCCCACTACTTTGGTTTGTCACCTAAAAGATATCAGAGAATGTTTTTTAATGTGTAATTCACAACTTTAGTTTGCCCATCGGTTTGCAAGTGGTAGGCAATACTGAATCGAAGTCACGTACTGAACTGATTCTATAAAGTCCACTAGAATTGGCTAATGAACTTCGTGTTATGATCAGAAGTAATGGACTTGAAAACTCCGTCGATGGGGGCCTACTGTCTGTAAGGTTGCATAGCACAAAGACATACTTCATAGTGGGGCCCGCGGAGCACCGACCACTAGCCATTGGGCTAGTGGCAAGGAGAGTAGCCAATCCGCGTTGGTTTCGAGAACGGATTAGCTACTCCCCTGTCACTAGCCATGATGTATGTGTTTCATCCATGTCGTCCATCTATTTTTTAGATTATTTTATGGTATGAGCCCAAAAATGAGATATATACCAATCTTAAGTGGACCACATTATAGGAAAAAGTTATAATTGAACGTCAACCATTAATAAAAAATTTTTGGGGGCCATAAAAGTTTTGGATCAAGTTGATCTTTGTATTTTCCCTTCATCTAGATCTGTATGACCTAATCAATAGATTGAATTTCAAATAAATAGTATAGTGGACCTTAGAAGGATTTTAATGGTGAATATCCAATCACTATTGTTTTCTTGTCGTGTAGTCTACCCGAGATTTATATCCCTCTCAATTTTTTAGGAACAAGCCTTAAACTGATATGTAAAAATGGATGAATGACATGGATAAAAGACATACTTCATAATGGGGCCAGCAGAGCACCGACAACTAGCCACTAGGATAGTGGCATGGGGAGTAGCCAATATGCACCGGTTTCGTGAAAGGATTGGCTACTCTCCTTACCACTAGCCAATGGCGAGTGGTCGATGCTCTATGGGCCTCACCATGATGTATGTGTTTCATCCATGCTGTCAATATATTTTTCTAGATCATTTTATGGTATGAGCCCAAAAATGAGATATATATCAATCTCAGGTGGACCACATTATAGGAAAAATTATCGATTGAACGTCGACCATTAAAAACTTTTTTGGGGGCTATAAAAGTTTTGGATCAAGATGATCTTTGTTTTTTCCCTTCATAACTAGGTTTGTATGACCTAATCAACAAATTGGATCAAGATGATCTTTGAATATTCATGCTTTTAATTGGGTTGTGTAATGGCATAGTCAAGCTTTTGAGGGGATAGAGGAGCTGGAAAGATTTAGCATGTGTAACTTCAAGTTGATGATGGTGTGCCAGCTTCAACTTAGCTCAGCATGACTGCGGTCGGCCTTAGAACTTCGCCAGCAGCCTCTCTGCTTTCCCTTCTCATGGCCGTCTCTCCATATTATTTTATTTTGTTCCTCCCCTGGCTCATTTGCAGTTAACTCCCGTAAATAGGCAATGGAAATCCTGATATAGTTGCCCTTCAAGGGTTGTTTTTAGGTGTCTTTTCTGTAGCTTGCTAGCTGCACTGCTAAAGGAATCAGGAGGTGTAACCACTTTAGGGAAAATCATAAGTGAGATGTGGCCACACTTATAACGTTCCTCCCTGGGCCGTTATCACCCAAAACGTTCCCCTTGATTGTTATCACCCCACAACGGTCCATGTAGGGCTGTTTTCGGGTGAAGATGCTTTTTACCTATTTCAAAAATCAACACTGGTTCGGTGTTCTATCGGTATTTTGCCCTATTACCGATCTACCACTACAAGAAAGTAGGCCTTTAGCCTCAATTTTTTAGCCTTGGTTCAAAAAAAGGAGGCTAAATATGATTTTTAGCCTTGGCTGTAAAGGAACTGTGGTTAAAAATTCACTTTTTGCCTCGGTTGATGAGAAACTGAGGCTAAATCTCTATCCTATTGCCTCGGTTGGTGAGAAACTGAGGCCAAAAGTCTACTCTTTTGCCTCGGTTGGTGGGCAACTGAAGCTAAAAGTCTCCCCTTTTGCCTCGCTTGGTGAGCAATTGAGGTTAAAAGTCTCCCCTTTTACCTCGGTTGTTGAGAACTAAGGCCAAAAGTCTGCCCTTTTGTCTCGGTTGGTGGGTAATTGAGGCCAAAAGTCTACCCTTTTGCCTCGGTTGGTGAGCAACTGAGGCTAAAAGTCTGTCCTTTTGCCTTGGTTGTTGAGAACTGAGGTCAAAAGTCTGCCATTTTATCTCGGTTGGTGAGCAATTGAGGCCAAAAGTCTGCCCTTTTGCCTCGATTGGTGAGCAACTGAGGCTAAAAGTCTGCCCTTTTGCCTCGGTTGATGAGAAATTAAGGCCAAAAGTCTATCCTTTTGCCTCGGTTAGTGAACAACTGAGGCTAAAAGTCTTCCCTTTTGCCTTGGTTGATGAGCAACTAAGGCTAAAAGTCTGCCTTTTTGCCTCAGTTGTTGAGAAACTCAGGCTAAAAGTCTGCCCTTTTGCCTCAGTTGGTGAGAAACCGAGGCCAAAAGTCTGCCCTTTTGCCTCGGTTGGAAAATGGAGGATAAATGTGTCTTTTAGCCTCGGTTACTAAGGAAGTGAGGCTAAAAGTTTATCTTTCGCCTTAGTTGTACAGGAACCGAGGCGAAAAGCCTGGCGAAAAGTTTATTTTTTAGCCTCAATTGCATAGGAACCGAGGCAAAAAGTCTACCTTTTAGCCTCAGTTGCATAGGAACCGCGGCGAAAAATTTATTTTTTAGCCTCAGTTGCATAGGATATGAGGCAAAAAGTCTACCTTTTAGCCTCAGTTGCATAGGAACCGAGGCGAAAAGTCTATTTTTTAGCCTCAATTGCATAGGAACCAAGGCAAAAAGTCTACCATTTAGCCTCAGTTGCATAGGAACTGAGGCGAAAAGTCCACCTTTCAACCTCAGTTGCATAGGAACCGAGGCGAAAAGTCTATTTTTTAACCTCGGTTGCATAGGAACCGAGGCGAAAAGTCTACCTTTTAGTCTCAGTTGCATAGGAACCGAGGTGAAAAGTTTATTTTTTAGCCTTAGTTGCATAGGAACCGAGGCAAAAAGTATGCCTTTTAGCCTCTGTTGCATAGGAACTGAGGCGAAAAGTCTACTTTTTAGCCTCAGTTGCATAGGAATCGAGGCGAAAAGTCACCTTTTAGCCTTAGTTGTATAGGAAATGAAGCGAAAAGTCCACCTTTTAGCCTCAGTTGCATAGGAACCGAGGCAAAAAGTTGTATAGGAAACGAGGCGAAAAGTTTACCTTTTAGCCTGAGTTGCATAGGAATCGAGGCGAAAAGTCTATTTTTTAGCCTCTGTTGCATTAGAATTGAGGCGAAAAGTCTACCTTTTAACCTCAGTTGCAGAGGAACTGAGGCGAAAAGTTTACCTTTTAGCCTCACTTGCATAGGAACCAAGGTAGAAAGTCTACCTTTGATACTCTGGTAGAATGTGATGGATGATACGCAGGCACTTAGAAATTGTATAAATGGTATGCCTGTAATTCAAATTAATTGGTGTATGGTGATATTTGATTATTTTACTAGATTGGTGGACATTTATTGGATGGTTAAAATGAAAAATATCCAATGGTCCTACTTCAACAATCAAGTGTCCATGAATACAAACACACCATACGTGCTAACATGATACGCGTGAGAGATCTCATATGTTTATAAGATGGCTTGCACTTTTCGCTTGTAGCTTCATGAAATCACGAATGCTCACCGATTATGAAATCCAAGCTTGTGGATTTCTCAATTTGAGTCAAACCAAAAGTCTACTTTTTAGCCTCAGTTGCATAGGCTGAGGCTAAAAGTCTACTTTTTAGACCCAGTTGTATAGGAACCGAGGCCAAAAGTTTACTTTTTAGCCTCAATTGTATAAAAACCGAGGCTAAAAGTCTACATTTAAGAATATTGAAGAAAATTGAGAATCTTGAAAGAATTAATAAATTTTAAAATTTTTGACAATTATGAAAAAATTGAGAATTTTGAAAAAAAAAATGAGAGTTTTGAAGAGATTTGAATTTTGAATTTTCTAAGAACTAAGAATTTTTAAAAATTTTGAGAACTTTTAAAAAATTAAGAATAAAAAAACGATAATTATGAAAAAGTATGATTTTTTTTAAAAAAATTGAGAATTTTTTTAAAAATTAAGAATTTTTAAAATTTTTGAAAAAAGAAAAAGAGTTTTAAAATTGAAAATCTTGAAAAAAATTGGAAAATTTTAAAAAAATTTAGAAATTTCAAATAATTGAAAATTCTGAAAAAAAATTAAGAATTTCTAAAACTATTAAGAATTGATTTTTTTTTTTAATTATTATTTTTAGATAATTTTGAAAAACTGAGAATTTTAATTTTTTTTGATAAATTTCAACAAATTTATAATCTTAAAAAAATTTAGAATTAAAAAAAAATAAATTAAGAATCTTGATTTTTTTTTTCTTTTTGATAATTTTTATAAAATTAATAAAATTAAGAATTAATTTTAGTACAGGAACCCAAAAATGAAATAATCCAAATTTCATTTTGGGCCCAGCAAAATGAACGGACTCGATTTCCGCATTGCCTGCCACGTGTCCTATAGAGAGATGAGTATTCCGTGTTTCTTACGGATCGAATATCATCAACAACATCACCGTGGCTTTTATTCATTTTGGAATTTGGAAGCTCGAAGCAGAGCTCTCTCTCAAAATCCGTAAGCTCTGAAAGGAAAACAGCGCGAAATTGTGTTTTACTTTTACAAATCTATCCGTCAAAATCCCTAAGCTCTGAAAGGAAAACAGATCGAAATCGCGTTTAACTTCTGCAATTGGAAAATGTGCATCTTGAGCAGACTTTGTTGAGAAATTTATACAGATTAATGTAGTTTCTGTATAATATGGAAACCGAAAATAATATGGACAGGCTGAAGCACGTCTGAAAACGCTGTCCTTAAAGCGTTATTTGCCCCAACTCAAGTAAATTGAGTATGCTGATAGGTTACAGGCAAATTGCTTATAGGATACGACGAGCCTGATGTGGGTCTGCGTTCAGCAAACACGAAGGCCCACCAAATGGAACTCAATTTCACTATTTCTGGCAGTATTACAATATAAAGGAAAAAATTTCAAAAGAAGAAAAGAAGAAAATAGAAAATTGGTTTAGAATTCTGCTCAATTAGGTTCTAATTTTCAGCCGCTGGTTCGGTTGAACCGTCCTAGACCACACCGCTGGTCTATCCTTCAAGCTAAGGTTGACACCTTGCTGTGTTGCTGGATAATACTTAGAATGTATGAGTGGAGAGGCTGTTTTTCTAGAATTCGTATGGAGTTGCTGGAGTGAGTTGAGATGGTTTTGAAACCCATCCAGGCCCTCCTTTTATAGGCTATGGTGGCTGGGGGTTATGGTCCAGGGAAATAAATCCTATGACCGTTTTCTTGCTGTTGAGAAAACTATCCGTTTTATGGCCGTTTTCTGACTGTTGTGCATGGGCCATTAAGCTGCTGCATGCTGACTGTTGTGAGACAGCAGCTAGCCGTTTTAAAGCTGTTGGGGCTAGCCATGCAGCAGTTTCATCTGAACCCTGCACTTATTTCACAGCTGTTACAGATTTTCTGCAACAGCTCTTTTTCCAGCCATCTATATATTCTGAGGGACTCTCATTCAGTCCTTTAATTTTTTCGTCTAACCAACCATCTGCCTTAGCCACTAGTCGCACCGCGACTTGCACACGTCTCGCTCCAGTTCGCGAAGGGAGGACCCTCTGCGACACGATGCGCACGTGCGAAGTGTAAAGTGCGCCACTAGCGCCTCTACAGCCACACTGCCTCACATGCCCACCCCCTCGCACCGAGCCCGTGCCCGAGACCGAGACCGAGACCGTGACCGTGACCGAGACCGAGACTGAGCGTGAGCGCTTGCGCGTGCACCTGCCCATGGTCCACGGACTAGGTAGGCAAATATTATGGTACTCCACTATTATCATTTAAACCACTTTTCTTTCTCTTCTCTTTCCAATGTGGGATTATTCCCAAAGCCCCAAAAGTTTTTTTCGAAAACAACTTTTCATATATTTTATTATTAAAATATTTTTTTATTAAAATCAATATTTTACAACAATCCCCCACTTGATTTTTTATAAAAATATTTTCTCGGTTAAACATACTGCCAGAATAATTAGCTTATATGCATAAAGAAAGATATCTTTCGATTTTAATCTTCCCTTAGTGTAAGTATCTCAAAACTCTATCGAAATGACTGGTAGCCGCAGCTTTGAACCAGTTATTTCTAGATAATAGAGTTGGAGAAACCACACACATATTCGCTATGTGTTGTTAGAGTTCCCACAATCTTGCTCAGCACAATTAATGGCTATGTGCTTATCCTAATTCGTGAACGATCCCGAGAGAAAACTCTTTAACTCTCATGAGAGACAGCACCATCTCTACGTTTATATAGGTGAAATCCTTCCAGTGTCTCCGTTACTATAAGACACTTGTCGTAGAGACTGGAATTCATTAAGAGTTCTAAGACTCAACCCTCTTTCGTAACACTCAGCACTTATCTATTATGGATGAGGTTATATAATTTAGTGCTGAAAACTTTCCACTTATCAGTGACTTGTTCTTACCCATTAAACCCAAGATTTAGAGATTTTTTGATTTTAGGTTGGGTTACCATCACTGGTGGAACTTTGGTTGAAGAGTTTCAACCCCATCCCTCTAGATGTGGCCTTTACTACCTCTCTCGATAGAGGTTTAGTGAAAGGATCTGCCCGGTTATTGCTTGATTTCACATAGGAAATAGCAATGATTCCATCTTGAATCAATTGTCTGACATAATCATGTCGAAGACTAATATGTCTAGACTTACCATTATAAGTGCCACTATAAGCTCTAGCTAATGTGGCTTCACTATCACAATGTAGTGATACAGCCGATATAGGCTTTAAACAAAAAGGAATTTCTAATAGAAGATCCCTTAGCCACTCAGCCTCTTTGCCTGTTGCAACTAGGGCTATAAATTCAGACTCCATAGTCGAGTGCGTTATGCAAGTTTGTTTCTTGGATCCCCAAGATACAGCAGCACCTCCTAGGGTGAATACCCACCCTGTAGTAGACTTGTTGTCCCCTGCACTCGATATCCAGCTCGCATCGGTATATCCTTCCAATACGGCAGGAAACTCTGAATAAAATAGTCCTAAGTCTTTGGTTGCTTTTAAGTAACCAAGGACTCTGCTGATTGCATTCCAGTGTTCATTACTGGGGTTACTAGTAAACCTACTAAGTTTACTTACAGCATTTGCGATATCAGGTCTAGTGCATTGCATAACATACATAAGACTTCCTATAGCACTCGCATATTCTAATTGTGCAACTGTTCTTCCAGTATTTTCTTTTAGTTTGATACTTGGATCAAATGGGGTTTTTGCTTCCTTTATATTTAGATGGTTAAACTTGTTTAGTATCTTCTCAATATAATGAGATTGACACAAAGCATAACCCCCACAATATTTTTTAACTTTGACACCTAAGATGGTATCAACTTGTCCAAGATCCTTCATTTTAAATACGGAAGAAATAAACTTCTTTGTTTCAGTCACACCTTCCATTTTATTACTTATTATTAACATATCATCAACATATAGACAGATAATAATGATATAACTACCATCTTTTTTAGAATATATGCATTTATCAGCTACATTATACATGAAACCATGAGATAGTATTTTGAAATCAAACTTCTCATGCCATTGTTTAGGTGCTTGTTTTAATCCATACAACGATTTGACTAATCTACATACTTTATTTTCATTTCCTGGTAGAACGAAACCTTCAGGTTGTTCCATGTATACCTCCTCATTGAGGTCACCGTTCAGGAAAGCAGTCTTTACATCCATTTGGTGGATGTGAAGATGATGTATGGAAGCTAGTGCAAATAATATCCTAATGGATGTTATCCTAGCTACAGGTGAGTATGTGTCAAAGTAGTCTATCCCTTCTTTTTGTCTAAAACCCTTAGCTACTAGTCGAGCTTTAAAGGTTTGGATAGTCCCATCAGTGTGATATTTCTTCCTAAATATCCATTTGCAACCTATGGGTCTAGAACCTGGAGGTAAGTTTACTAGTTCCCATGTTTGATTTGATAGTATAGATTCCATTTCATCATTTATAGCTTCTTTCCAAAAAGCTGAGTCTCTAGAGGATACAGCTTCCTTATATGTTTTAGGATCATCTTCTATAGTCATTACTATAGGTATTTGTCTTATAACATTTTCTCTATCTGCTTCTACCAGATGGAAAATGATGCGTTGTGAGTCTATGTAGTCATCTCCAAAACTCTTCTCTATTCTAGTTCTTTGACTCATACGAGGTTCAGTGGGAGCTTCCATTATATGTGGAGCTGTGCTATTTGATTCTCTATTAGGAGTTTGAATTTCATTATCCTTTGACTCCAAGGATAGTGAGTTCTCAAAGAATTCAACGTCTCTTGATTCTATAATTGTATTAGACTCCATGTCTAGAAGTCTGTAGGCTTTACTATTTTGTGCATACCCTACGAAGGCGCACTTAATAACTCTTGGTCCTAACTTGGTTCTTTTTGGGTCAGGGGTTCTGCAGTATGCAAGACACCCTCACACTTTAAGATATCCTAAGTTAGGTTTTCTACCTTTCCATGTTTCATATGGAGATACTTTATATTTTTTAGACGGAAGTCTGTTTATTATATGGCATGCTGCAAGCAGTGCCTCACCCCACAGACTTAGTGGCAACTTTGCTTTTATTAGCATTGAGTTGACCATTTCTGCTAATGTTCTATTCTTCCTTTCAGATATTCCGTTTTGTTGAGGTGTGTATGGAGCTGTACATTGATGTATCAGTCCATGTTCTTCACAGAAGTAATCGAATTCATTCGAGAAGTATTCTCCTCCTCTATCGCTACGGAGAATTTTTATCTTCTTACTTAGTTGATTTTCTACTTCTACTTTATATATCTTAAACACGTTCAATGCTTCATCTTTGCTCTTTAATAGATAAACATACACATATCTAGAGCAATCATCTATAAAGGTTAAGAAGTACTGTTTACCTCCACGAGTAAGAATGTCGTTTAACTCACAGATATCACTGTGCACAAGATCCAAAATTTGAGACGATTTTTCAACACTTGGAAAAGGTTTTTTCGTCATTTTGGATCGTATGCACACTTCACATTTATCAGTTTCATTATCTGTGTATGAGATTAAACCATTCTTAGCCATGAACTTTAAAGTACTATACCCTATATGGGCTAGTCTATCATGTCACAGTCCAGCAGATTCAACCATATACGCAGAAGTGCTACTTTCATTCATAGAAAACTTAACCATCCCGTTACACGCATAACCCTTTCCAACAAAATTTCCATTGTTGGATAGAATCAGTTTTCCTGACTCGTATACTACCCTTATACCTGGTTTTCCCAGAAGATCCCCAGAAACTAAGTTTCGCCTCATGTCTGGGACGTGCAGTACATTAGTCAGAATCACTTTCTTTCCAGAAGTGAATATCAGTTCGACAGTTCCTTTGCCGACGACCTTCGATCGGACTTCATTACCCATTTGGACTTCTTGACCATCGGTCAATTCCTCATAGGTTTTGAAGGCTGATTTGTCGTAGTACACATGTACTGTAGCGGCAGTATCATACCACCAGCCTGGAACTTTGCCTTGGATGGTATTCACTTCAGTGATCATAGCCACGATATCGCCTTCTTCTACTGCACTTGCCTCGTTTTTAGATTTGCGATATCGGCATACTCGAGCATAGTGCCCGATTTTTCCACAGACATGGCATGGGCCTTTGAACTTTCCGTTCTTCTTTTGGGCATTTTTCTTGAATTTTTCTTTATTGGGTTTTAGGGAATCGTCCTTCTCAGGATTCTTGTTATTGGTATTTTCTACTGCATGTACCTTGGACGAGGCATTCCCGTTATCATTCTTTTTATCGCGGTTACGGAATTCTTCCTCAATCCTTAGGTGTTTCTAGATTTGTTCCAGTGTGTAGTCCTCGGTTTTATGCAGCAACTTCTTTCTATAGTCTTTCCACATCGGTGACAATTTAGCGATTATAGCCCCGACTTGGAATGATTCAGGAAGATCAATTTTGATCGCTTTGATTTTGTTTACTATTAGCTGCAGTTCTTAGATTTGGGGCAGCATCGGTTTATTATCTACCATGGTGAAGTCAAAATACCTGGCGATGAGAAATTTGTTGGTCCCTTCTTCTTCAGCCTTGTACTTGAATTCCAGTGCTGCCCAGATCTCCTTTGCTGATGATGTTTGTTGGTACAGATCGTACAGGCGGTCGGAGAGTGCGTTCAGAATGTGTCCACGATACAAGAGTTCGTCTTCGGCTCTTTTAGCGCGGGCAGCCACCTGCTCAGGTGTGTCTTTGTCGGTTGCTTCAGGCACTGCTTGCAGATTTGGATCTAGTATGTAGTAGATCTTCAGCGCCGTTAGGAGAAATTTCAGCTTGTCTTGCCATCTTGTAAAATTGGTTCCATCGAACCGATCAAGATGTATCAAGTCCTGATTCATCAACTTAATAGATGAAACGCTATCGGCTTCCATTTTAGGAAATAACGCTTTAAGTTTGTTGGGAAATTTATACAGATTAATGTAGTTTCTGTATAATATGAAAATCGAAAATAATATGAACAGGCTGAAGCACGTCTGAAAACGCTGTCCTTAAAGCGTTATTTGCCCCAACTCAAGTAAATTGAGTATGCTGATAGGTTACAGGAAAATTGCTTATAGGATACGACGAGCCTGATGTGGGTCTGCCTTCAGCAAACACGAAGGCCCACCAAATGGAACTCAATTTCACTATTTCTGGCAGTATTACAATATAAAGGAAAAATTCCAAAAGAAGAAAAGAAGAAAATAGAAAAGTGGTTTAGAATTCTGCTCAATTAGGTTCTAATCTTCAGTCGCTGGTTCGGTTGAACCGTCCTAGACCACACCGCTGGTCTATCCTTTAAGCTAAGGTTGACACCTTGCTGTGTTGCTGGATAATACTTAGAATGTATGAGTGGAGAGGCTGTTTTTCTAGAATTCGTATGGAGTTGCTGGAGTGAGTTGAGATGGTTTTGAAACCCATCCAGGCCCTCCTTTTATAGGCTATGGTGGCTGGGGGTTATGGTCCAGGGAAATAAATCCCATGACCGTTTTCTGGCTGTTGAGAAAACTAGCCGTTTTATGGCCGTTTTCTGACTGTTGTGCATGGGCCATTAAGCTGCTGCATGCTGACTGTTGTGAGACAGCAGCTAGCCTTTTTATAGCTGTTGGGGCTAGCCATGCAGCAGTTTCAGCTGGACCCTGCACTTATTGCACAGCTGTTACAGATTTTCTGAAACAGCTCTTTTTCCAGCCCTCTATATATTCTGAGGGACTCTCATTCAGTCCTTCAATTTTTTCGTCCAACCAACCATCTGCCTTAGCCACTAGTCGCACCGCGACTCGCACACGTCTCGCTCCGGTTCGCGAAGGGAGCGACTCTCTGCGACACGATGCGCACGTGCGAAGTGGGCCACTAGCGCCTCTACAGCCACACTGCCTCACATGCCCACGCCCTCGCACCGAGCCCAAGCCCGTGCCCGAGCCCGTGCCCGACCGCGAGCGCGAGCGCGGTGTTCCAGTGCTTGGCACTGGAACATGCAAGTCCCATGGTCCACGGACTAGGTAGGCAAATATTATGGTACTCCACTATTATCATTTAAACCACTTTTCTTTCTCTTCTCTTTCACATGTGGGACTATTCCCAAAGCCTCAAAAGTTTTTTTCAAAAACAACTTTTCATATATTTTATTATTAAAATATTTTTTTATTAAAATCAATATTTTACAACAGACTCTAGACATTTGCCGTTTATACGAACTCAACAACATCAGCTTAAGCATTATGAAGGTATTTCCAGACTCAAAAGCGGGTTCACTTGATTCTTTCACTTTGTAGAGAAGACAAACAAGCTCTCCCAGATCTCCTTTCAATTTCATTTTATTATACATGAAATTCGAAAGTTTCTTTTGACTGCTTGATTGATTGATGCGGAGAAAGCTGGCAAGAATGTGCTTTATTTACAAATGATGTTCCTATTCAAGTGCCAGTATTTCATTGAATAGATAGCTTCAATGCATCACTGGAAACATGGTAGGAAAGTGGCTGGAGTTTTCTGGCTCAAGCAAGCTCAGGATGAAGTTCGGCTCATTAGAATCGCTCAACAGCTGTTCGAGTTTGTCGTAAAGTCAGTTTCTGATGATAGTTTCAAGGTAAGTTTTATATGGAATTGGGTTGGTCTGAAAGTTTTGGTTCTATGAGTTAAACAGAGGATGGCACCGTAGGAAGGTTTATATGCAATGATGCTCCAATATGTCACAAAAGGTCACATAGTTTGGATTTTGGATGGTGTCTACTTCATGGCTGATTGAATTCTTGGCTTTTGGATGGCATCTTTTTTTCTCTGCTCTTTACAACAGCAATGGGAAGGATTGATTGAATTAATGGGTTCAGAAGCCAGGACTGCTGGTGGCCTTGAGTTTCTTCACAAATACTTCTCTATCTTCTCTTCTCATGCTCAATTTATGTATCTAGTCACAGTAAATTATGGATATATGGTGGACGAGTTATTATCTTCAGTTTTCAATTCTTCTTTCACCACCTCTAACCTTTGATACGACTATTAGGTATAGGGACTTTAAGAAATCCCTTCAGAAGGTTCAAGATAAAAAGGCTTCTGATGCTGCTCGACAAGCTATAGAGTCTCTTATATTGGTATGCACAATGGTGACTTTCTCATACAATGAAACCTATAATTTCATGCTTTTATCTTTCTTGTAGGAATATAGTATTGGATATGGACACATTTTCATGTCTAAAAGCTCTAGCATGAGTACTATCTAACACTAGATGGCCTTGATAAAATTTTGCAACTAAAAGATTCTGCAGTTACCAGCAATAGAATTTTCAAGGCTGTCCAAATTTCTTCAGAACCACTGATTGAGAAAATCAAAGGGTCAATCATAGAATGGGCGTCACTGTCTTCGAAATTTTGTGGGATGTCTATATCTGAGATAGGAAATGAATTGTCGAATCTGGTTGACTACTGCTTAGGTCTCTTTCTTAGGTTAAACATTTCGCTTATCCTGTGGAGATTGTTGTCTGCCCTGTTACCGGTGCATATGGGCCTCGTGTTCAGCATTGTATTTTGGTTATTCAGTTCATTCTTCTTAGTAATACATTTTCAACATTGTATTTTGGTTTGTCATAGAGAGATTTTGAGGAGTTTGTAAGTCCCCTTCTTCAAAGGGAGAAGCTCTCTTGGATCTTGCATTTGTCTGGTGATGGAGGAGTTTGAGGTCATTGCCTTGATATGAATGCAATCCTTAAAAAGCTGCATTGATGGCAATTCCTTTGTGTTATTGTTTGCAGCTCATGAAGAACCCATCAACCCCAGAGCGTTTCTGGCTGCCTCTTCTTCATGATTCGGTGAGTTGTGACATAGCATTCCTGAGCCTTTTGTTAAAAGATCATTTGTCTTAGTCCTGCCTATAGCTATAAAATACTAGATAAAATGCTCAGGGTAATTAAATATTAAATGAAGATGAGGGATTCCTTGCTTTATCTTTTTTTTTTTTTTCATGAATATTGGTAATCATCATTTTTTCCCCTCAGCATAACCTTTCTTATGATCACCACTTCAATGCACACAGTGGACGCTGAGAGTGATGGAAAAAGTACTCCTAGTGCTCATTACAAATGATAAATTTGAGTTAGTGAGAGGGATGGAAAAAGCTAAAGGGAGAGTTCTTTCATGGGCTTTAGTGCGCAAAGATTTTACAGGAGTTAATTAGGAGGATCTTTGTAGAGATTGGTTTTGAAAGTTCTACTACAAGGAGTGCTATGTATCACTAAATGTGTGCATTATTCTTTGATTCTCTCTCTTTCTGTTACTAATAATCAATTTGCATTTCAAAAAGGGAAGTAATATCCAATTGATTCTTCTTCTTCTTCTTCTTCTTTTTGTTCTTTTTTTTTTTTCTCAGGTGCTTCTTTCACCTCGCATTGCGTCCATTCTCCAACAGTTCTACTAGTGTATGTTTATGATGCTCATGCTGATTGTGCCAAAAATGTCAGGTATGTCAAGATTGGTATTCTACATGTGATTGTGTATGCCTGCTTGTGAGGAATTTTAGGTTTATATTTTGAATCATGCAGTGTGCTATGGTACAAGTTCCAATTTCATCAAGTCTGATACTTTAAATTAGCTTGCCTTTTATGTGGGTGGTATGAAAAGGAATGATGAAAATGTTCTATTTTGATGCTAAATTGTCAAAGCATTGCTCTAGGAGTTTTTGCTTGTTTACTTTAATTTGTAACAAGTAGTGATCACATTGTCATTTTGGTATCTACCTCCTTTCGTAGAGGCTAGCATACTTGCTTGCTGCATTACAATTAAAAAAACAAGGTGTATATGCTGCATTACACTTTGGGAACCACATGATTTGATATCTAATTTTCCATGTGTTTTGTAGGGTCCTTATAGAAATCAGTCAACTGTTTGCAAGGCCCAGGTTAATGAAGTATGTTACTGGAAGCAATTCATTATTGTCATCATTATTTTTTATTTGAAATGTTGCTTTTGGCCTTTACTGTGCTTGTTTTCTACATCAAAAGTTGTTGTGGAGAAATCATCAAATTCCACCTCAATCCTCCAAATCAAGTTGGAAGTCCCGTCATCTGATAGTAAAGATGTTGAGCTAGCAACTGAACCAAGTCTTGCTGATGTCTCCATCTCTGCATTCACGACTGAAGTGGCAAGCCTAGTTAAGTAAGCACATCACTTTTGTTGAACTGCATTTGGTTACCGGTTGTTCTTTAGAGGCGTTGAATTGTTTAGCTTAGTTTATGAATTAAAGTTGATGTTGAAAATTCTTTAATTTATGGTTCAAACCCTACAATGATTTGGATCTCATAGGAAAATCACTCACAAATGATTTGAAGTTCTTTAGGGAATCTTCATAATTTCGACCATCGAAAGGCACTTCGTGGGTATTTCGAGTCACGGAGGCTTTATTTGGCAAAATCCAAAATTCTGAGGAATTTCGTGGTAAAATTCCCTCTTTTTTTTAGTGTCAACAGAATAATTTGCTTGTAGTATGTCACATACTGTTTTCTATTCACTTATAATTACTGGTTGTTCTGGATGCAGGAGAGATGTTAGTTGGACCAGCGAAAGCTCTCTTCATGGATGAGATATCAACTGGACTGGACAGTCCCACCACCTTCCATATTGTCAAGTTCATGAGAAATATATAGGGGAATTTAGCCTTCAAAGGGAGAGACCCCACCCAAGCTTCTTTCAGAAAACAAATTCTCTCTCCATTCCCAACAGCAAAGCTAACACATTTAAGGACCCACTCGTTGGAAGATGTAGTTATAACCACTTAAACTAAGTACCCAGAACAAAGATTTCCTTGTAGATGAGGAGGAGAATTAGTTTCGCTAATATCACGTGTTTGTGCATTCTGCTGCTTTTTCGCACTCCCCCTTGACCCAATTTTCAGCTGGTGAGTTACTTCGAACTATGTACCAGGGCGTTGTTCCATATCTGTAGTTTAAACACATTTCTATGTTTTCAAGGTAAGGAAGCTATCGAAAATGACAGAGAAGTTGAGCCAAAGCCTGCTTAACAGAGTCAAGTTAGTCACTAGATCTGTGACTGCACAACTGCTCCGATCAAAATCTGGCAAGGAATTTCAGGCCGTGGTCCCAAGGGAGGTTCTGGTCGCTTTATTGGATGCTTTCGGTAAGTAAACATTGCCCTGCGCAAGCTTACTGAAAACCCATCTTGGCTAATAAAATGTTTTAAGAGTGTCAGAATGTAAGTAGCATATGCAGGCTGCTGAAAAAGAGGCTTTCACTGCCACCTCAGGCACAGCAACAACAATCGTTTCTGAAAGTTAAAGATCACATTGGAAATTTGGGTCCCAATACTGCCTCAGATGCTTGTATTTAAAACCTTATAGGAGTCCGGGAGATTTTAATCATTTGACAACTTTTTCTCCAAAATTCACCTGGTAATTATCTTTTCCTGAATTGAAGGTTTGGAGAGAGTGAAGGGGAGGTTACAGAAGATGCATTTGCTACTACAGGGCATGTCATTGGCACGACTTGGAACATTTTCAAGATCAGAAAGGTCATCAATCAGGCATCGTTTCTCCCTTCAGCGATAGTGAAGACTGCACCAAAGAAGAAACCTTGAGCCTATCAACTGTACCTTTATCTAACCATCCATTGTAAGTTTAGTCCCTATGCACTTTCAAAAATTGGATTTTCCATTTTTTAATGTGTATATGGATTCAACCCTGCTGCCAATGGATGGCAGGAGATATGTGCATACAACTTCTATACTTCGGGTAATTACAACATGTTGCGGAAGAATTAAGAAACAAGAAACAAGCTTTAAATATTGTATTGCATTGTAGGACAAGAAACAAGCTTTAAATATTGTAAGGTGCAGACAAGGGCTGATAGCTTCTGTGGGTTTTCTTGTTCAAATATTCCCTGTGGTAGTGATGTGTGGCTAGTGGCTCTTGCCTGTTGTGGGAACTAAGTGAGTTATGTAGCATCGGCTGGCTACGGGTGTTGTAGGAGGCCAAAAGCAGAGTCATGCTGGTTGTGTTGGTTGGAGAAGGATGTGTGGTGATCCGGGTTGCTGCATTTGCCGTCACAAACACGGTGTCTGCATAAAGGTTTGACTTACTTAATCATTTGTTTTCTTCTTTAAAATTCTGTAGGTTTGACCCCAAAAATGAGAGGTAGACTTTATGCTGTTTGCTTTGCTTCACGCTACCTTCAACTGTCTTGCAGTGTAATCATGATGACTGTCAAACTGCATTTCATCCTACTTGTGCTAAACGTGTTGGCCTACACATGGATTTGAAGACTTGTGGAGGCAAGGTTTTTTTTTTTTTTTTTTTTTGGGGTCTGGGATTTTGGTAAATCCCTATTGTCAGGATATGATTGCATGTGAGGTGTGGATTATGTAGCTCGACTGTAGAGCTAGATGCTTTCTGGGGTTAAGGTAGCTAGGAATTCATTTGAGCTCTTTTGTTTATTCAGGGATGTTGAGTCTGAGAAGTGGGGTTTTGTAGTGTTGCTGAAAATTCATTTTCTCTGATGTTGTTTCTGAGATTCATCTACAGGTTCAAGCAATATTTTGTTATGTGCCTCATTACTTGGTTGATTCATGCATGCAGTCTTGTTCAAAAATGATTCAGTACTCATGAGCTTTTATCTTAGCCCCACCTTGAATGGACTATGCTTAAGAATCTCATAAATCCGGACATCCTTCTTATCCAGCAAAAATGCGTGTTTTCCCTTCATTCGGCCTGGATGAAGGCTCTGGAAAAAACTCAAGTGATTTCGCAGATTAGGTGGGCCCTAGTGAAAATCAAGGGTGGGCATCCCCTATCTCGGTCCCTCTGCTGCGATGCACCTAAGTTTTGGATGAAGCTGAATTTTGGGTTAGGGGTTGTTGAGGTGACACATCTAATGAAAGTGTTGGATGTGGTATTCTGGCTTTCATGATTGATTGTTTCATGAGTGGATTGAATGAATGGATTAGTAGTTTAAATAAATATTTAAAAAAAAAAAAACATTTTTAGCCCCAAATTGTAACTGAGGTTTGAATTTAGCCTCGGTTGTTGATAACCAAGGCTGAAATTCCCGTGGCTAACGGCTTTAGCCTCGGTTGTTGAGAACCGAGGTTAAAAATAGATTTAGCTCGGTTGGAGGCAATTGAAGCTAAAATTTAGATTTAGTCTCAGTTGAAAACAATAGAGGCTACAATTTTGATTTAGCCTCATTTCTAGAAACTTAAAGTTAAAAGGATTTTTAGCCTCATTTGAAGAACCGAAGCTATAAAAGTCATTTTAACCTCAGTTGCTAAAACTGAGGCTAAAGCCTTTAGCCACGGGGGTTTCAACCTTGGTTTGAATAACTAGGCAAAACTGAGGCTAAAGGCTTTAGCCTTAGTTTTTAACCTTTTTAGCCACAGTTTTGAAGTAAGGCTAAAACTCCATTTTCTTGCAATGTAGTTTGATTATGAAACTTTTACTATAACTTAATATCCCTATTTAAAGGTTGTAAACTAGTTTATTTCAATGATCGATCGAATTACAAAATTTTTAGAATTTATTTCTATTTTCTTTTACTGTTTGGATTCAAGGTTTATCTGTGTAGAGTCTAGAAAAATTACGGAGATTCGGAACAGTTATCCCCCTGTGGAAGATGGTGATTGACCCCACGTACTTCCGAGCCTCATGTCCTCAGCCGTCCACTAGTACGACCTTCGATTCAACTCTCTTTGATTATACCACTGAAGATCTCAACCTCACCTTTTACCACAGCGGCCCATATATATCCACTCCCTGCTGAAATCCCCAACTCGAACCTTTAAATCCTAATGGTGGAAGTCTTTCTTAATTACTTTGTTAATCGGGTCCGGCACACCTTGTTTGACCTTAACGTCCTGGAAGGACGCAGATATTGCTTTCGCAGAAAATTCGTGGAACCGTGATATTTGTGAGGAATCACACCGCCCTTCCATTTTTCCATATCATCTGACGACATGGTCCCACAAATGCCGCAAATTCAAAACTCAAGTGGGCCGGACGACAGGAAAATGTGGGTAGGAAAATGCCTGTCATTGAAACCTCTGTAGCGTCGACATTGATATTTGTATTTCATCCATGCCGTTCATAAAGTCATTCCTGTACTATGATGAACTGAAAACACAAAAATATTATCCTGATCCAAAACTTCTATTGCCCCATGAATGTTTCAACGGTGGACATTCAATCC
This sequence comes from Magnolia kwangsiensis, assembly GCA_037074715.1. Classification (NCBI taxonomy): domain Eukaryota; kingdom Viridiplantae; phylum Streptophyta; class Magnoliopsida; order Magnoliales; family Magnoliaceae; genus Magnolia; species Magnolia kwangsiensis. The sequence continues at coordinate 183,381,911 of CM073572.1, read as the reverse complement.
TCACTATTTCCTTCATGCAGTCCCCTAAAGTTTTGGATCTGCCTCATTTTTGGTATCATGTCCTAAGATGATCTGGGAAAACTGATGAACGGGGTAGATTTCTCACAAATATCACAGTGGGCCCCACCTAGTTTCCTGTAGTTTCTGCCAAAGGGTTTCCCAGGCAATCCGCGTCCTTTACTGGGAACAATATAAAATTGCCCCTAAAATCTTTAGCTGGGAAGTTTCACGCGGTTTTGATGAAAGATACACATCATGGTATCTCATGCACCAACCTATGGATGGCATCCTATTCCCATTGTTCACGTGGTGTGGCCCACTTGACATGTGGATCTGGCTGGTTTTCTTGTCCGGGTCCTCAAATTAAGGACAACCTGATCCGATGTTATGGATGTGGATTGCGTACCGGCATTACCAGTAGCAACCCGGCTACTGAACTATATGCTATGTGGGCCTCACCATAATGTACTTGTTTTAATTTATCGGCACTGTCCATCCATTTCGAACCATTATTTAGGACATGAACCTAAAAAAATTAATCCAATGGTATCAATTAAATGCTTACCATTAAAAACTTTGTAGGGCCCACTATAATGTTTATTTGCTATCCAACCTCTTGATTAGGTCACACATAATCAACCTCTTAATTAGGTCACACATTCCTGAAAGAAGGGAAAACACAAATATTATCCACCTTTCTAGATCATTTTATAGTATGAGCCCAAAAATGAGACCAATCTTAGGTTCAAGTGGGCCAAGCAGTGGGTATTGAATGCCCGCGGTCAAAAACTTATTAGCAACCAGAGAAGCTTTCATCAAGCAGATATTTGTGTTTTCCCTTCGTCCAGCTCTACGTGACATAATAGACAGGTTGGATGGCTAATAAACATCAGTGGCCACTAAGAAGGTTTCAACAGTGGGTGTCATTATCACCGCTACTTTCTGGTGTGGTCCGCTTGAACCTTGGGATTGGCTTATTTTTTATGGCCTGTTTGGCCGGCTGGATTAGATGGGCTTAGGTGGGATGGAGTTGCATCTGTTCGTGTGCCAAACCCACTCCATGTTTGGGAAGAGTGGAAAAGCTTGGAAGTAGGTTAGATGGAATTGTATTGGTCCGTGCTAATTTTACTTAATGTTAGCAAGTTGTGTAGGTCCCACCATAATGTGTGGGCTATATCCACACCGTCCACCCATTTTTTGAGATCATTTTAGGGCATGGGCCAAAAAATAGGTAGATCCAAAGCTCAAGTGGACCCCACCATAGAAAGCAACGGGGATTGAATACTTACCCTTGAAAACTTCTTTGGGGCCACATAAGTTTTGGATCTGCCTCATTTTTAGGCCCATGCCATAAAATGAGGTTACAAAACAAATGAACAGTTTAGATATAACACATGTATGTTATTCTCAATAGTTTCAAATGATGGTGGGCATATCCTTTCAATGTACTACTATATTAAAAACAAAGCAGGGAATTAAGTTTATCCCATGGCAACGGGGAACAATTACTGCCATGGATAATAATTATGTTTATTTTTGAATCTTGTCCCACCTAATCCTGTCCAATGCAAATTGCCAAACTGGCCCTTAGGCTCACACACCCTAAAATAAGATGGAAAAATAACGGATGGCATGGATAAAATTTATAGAGCCTGGACGAGTCCATCCATGCAAGGAGAGGAGGCAATCCCCTTCCCACACTACTATGTTCCTTTGTGATCATATCTTTAATGGTGGTGACAGATCCACCCACATGCCACTTGTAAGGAATAAGTCGAAGACTCAAACAGTGCCCACATCATGGATGGAGCATAGCCAAAGTGTCACTGAGATGTCGAAGGAGACTGGGCCATGATCACCATCTTCCACGCGGCTTTGATACAGAAAATGATAGGAGTGGAAAGTCCGGTTTTGATAAAGAAAATGACAGACGCAGAAAGTCGGGCAAAGAAAGTCGAGCTCGAGTCGTGCTACTAAGCTCGGTTCAGCTTGGCCTCATCATGAGCTAAGCTCAAAGCTGATTGACTTAGTTTTTGGGTTCATTTCCCAAGCTTGCTGATTCGAATAGAGTTGAGCTAGGATTGAGTCATGTCGAGTTATATGAATTTTATAAATATTATTTTAAAATAGTAATAAATTTATTAAAATGATATGATCAAGATTGTTAGAACAGAAATATGTGCAATGATAGTGCGTAACAAATTATTACAAGTTAATAAATAACAACATGAGAATGTTATTACAAAACCTTAAACTCACTTAACATTTATCAACAACTTGTTAATATGATACATATGAGGAGCGTCTTTCTGTCCGTCAGATAAGAGAGTTATCACCTTCATCTAAACTTGATCCATCAACATCGTTTTCATTGTCTCATCCACTTGATGCATTTCTAGTTTCATCGATGAGATGAGATATGTTTGCAAATTCGGAGATGCTATCTTCTCTTCGATAATTGTTTACTTCTTCTAAATTAGAAGGTGGTGAAACTTTATCATTATATTTTTGTATATATTTAGATAACTTTTTCAAGCATTCTTTATGAGTCGATATACGAGTTCTCGACATCTTATAGAATGAGGAGAGCCTAAAGAGAAACTTTGTTGTTTTATAACTCTTCTTACTTCCCATGCTTAGCTCTACCTCAGTGTCATGTTATTTTTGAGGACATCGATATCTAGATACCTCTATAAGGAAAATTTCAATTATTCTTCTTTTAGAGCTTTTAAGCTGGCATTTTCCTTTTCTTCTTCCCTACTAATTTGTTGCACTCTCTCTATTTTGAATTTTCATCTATCATAATAATCTCGTTATTATATTTTTGTGGCTAGTTAAATTTGTTATGGAGGGGGTTGACTTTTTCTTATTTGAGTCCAAGAGAACCTGGAATAGAATTTGTACTTCCTGTGAGGCATCAGTTACAGTAAAAGGAAAAAAGGAAGAGGCAATTTTTAAAGGGGGCGTGGATGGGTCGGATATTTTAGGTTTTAACTTTTTTTTTTTTTTACTTTCAATATATTATCATATATATAATATAAATAAAATATATAAAATTCGAGTGAGTCGGGTTTGAGTTTGGTTTCGAGTCAAGTCAATTCGAGCTTGACCTACCTCGAACTCGAACTCAATTTCTTTTCAAGCTGCGGGTTTAGGCACTCGGAATGACCCGAACTAGTCTGCAAGTCGAGTTAGATCAAGCTCAATCGAGTCGGTTTGAGCGAGTTTTTAAAGCTAGCTCGACTCATGTTCAATTCTAGTCGAGCGTATGATACCGAAAAATGAGTGGTACATTTTTATCCACTTCGTCCATCTGAATAAAGCAGATCAAAAGCTCAAGTGGACCAGTAATGATTGAATGCTTACTATTAAAAACTTCTCGAGGGTCATGAAAGTTTTGGATCAAGCTAATATTTCTGTTATCCCTTTATCCAGGTCTGTGTGATCTAATCAACAGGTTTGATAGAAAATAAACATTACAGTTGGCCCTAGGAAAATTTTAATGGTGGTTGTTCAATCACCATTGTTTTACTTTGGTGTGGTCTGCTTGAGATTTGGATTTACCTCATTTTTGGGCTCATGCCCTAAATGAGTAGGCAAAAATGGATGGAAGGCATAGATAAAACATTTGTGGGGTCGATAGAGAATAGATAAGTATCTACTTTGGTAATGTCAGGGTAATCTGTGTCCGTCTCCCGAGTCATCGACCACCCTAAACAAATAAGAGAATTAATGATAGCCTTTCAGGAAAAAAAAAAATGCTTTTTTCTTTTGTTAATGTAGTTGTAATTCAACATGTTTTTCCATCCTTTTTTTAAAGACCTTCATTTCATGAGAAAAGATGTACACAATCTGGACATTCGAGTTTCCCATGGAGTGAAAAAAGGCACCTGAATTCAATATGTTTTTTAACATGTTTTTCCATCATGTGTTACTTTTGTGAACAATAACATTGCAATTTCTTTTACTTTCTACTCCTTGAACCTTCATCTTGTTGGGGATCACATGGAATTAACCCGAATTCAATCAAATAAGATGAAATCAAATGCAACACAAATACATAGAGATCACACGATTTTATATGAAAAAAACCACGACACAAAGCGACAATAAATCCAATATAAAAGAAAAATTACAAGATATGAATGAATTTACTGATTCGTGCAACCTCAAAATCTCTTCGTAAAATTCTATCCTCTCTCTCTCTCTCTCTCTCTCTCTCTCTCTCTCTCTCTCTCTCTCTTGCTCTAGAAGTCCCTTGAGCTTGATTCACTCTAATTCTCCCCTTTACAACCCCTTATATATAGTTACAACTAAATTAGGAAACAAAGTATGCACTTTTGCAAAATTGCATGCCTTTGTTAATAGGACCTTCTATAGGATCAACAACCATCGAGGGTTTGTCGATCGGATCGAAGCTACATTCAATGGGATCGTGTAGCACTTTAAAAACTATCTAGCAAGTAATTGAAAATTTTCTAAAATTTCTCGATAGAATCGAGTGGACTGTAGATGAGATTGTCATATACTCGATGGGATCGAGTGGTATGTTGATGCATTGATAGACCCTATTTCAAATAGATTGAAGACATATGACAACAATCTCCACCATGGATTTAATCTTCATGCTCCATTGCTCCACCATGTCATCACCATCTCTAATTGCCTTTCATCATAGCCTCATCATCGCTTCTCGTGCACATTCCGTTTTCATTTAGCCTTCGCTAAGTCCAAAGAAGTCACACAGAACTTGAACTTCTCTATAGGAACCACCTTCATAAGCATGTCCGCCTAGTCCATGCTTGTATGGATCTTCTCTAGAGTCACACTGCCTTCATCAAGCACTTGTCAGCTAAAATAATGAAGAACATTAATACATTTAGCACATGAGTGATAAACAAAGTTATTCGCTGAATTAATCGTGCTTTCACTATCACAATTAACCAGTACAACCTCCTGCTGAAGCCCAATATGATTTATCATTCCTCTCAACTAAACACCTTCTTTGAACACCTCCTTCACCACCACATACATAGCTTTGGTTGTGAAAGAATAATCATGACTGAAGTTTTGACATCCAATTGATTGCCCCACCCACTAACATAAATGAGTAGCTAAAAAGTAGACATTCTATTGTCCATATTTTTAGCATAATCGGCATTTACATAGCTTACCAATTTATCCTTTGACTTTTCAAACATCAAGACGTAGTCCACAGTACCTCATATATACCGAAATAATCATTTTAGTGCTTTCTAGTGTTGCTTGTTGGGGTTAGCCATGTATTTGCTCATAACACCCAGTGCATATGAAACATCCAGTCCTGTAGAAACTATGACATATATTAGACTGCTAATAACGCTCGATGAGGCACATAAGACATCACTTGCTTTTCTTCATCTATAGTACGACATTGTTTAAAAGAAAGCCTAAAGTAAAAAGCACGAGGTGTGCTAACCATTTTGCTTTATCCATGCTGAACTTTATCAATATCTTTTTAAGGTATTTTGCCTATGATAATTGTAGCCTACTCCTGTGTCTGTCTCTGTGAATATCTATGCTGAGATTCTTCTTTGTAACCACTAGATTTTTCATTTCGAATGTTCCTGATAACTGAGTCTTCAACATACGAATCTCAGACATGATATGGTTGACAATAAGGATGTCATCTACATATAATACTAGTACAATGAATTATCCATCATGCATTCAGTGTCCTATAATAAACACAATGAACGCATTTGCCTATGGTAAATTGTTGACCCATCACGAAGGTGTCAATCTTTTTGTACCACTTCCTAGGTGACTATTTTAGGTCATATAACGTCCTATTTAATCTATAAACTTTATTTTCTAACATCTTTATTTTAAACCCTTCGGGTTGCTTCATGTAAATTTATTCTTTCAATTTTTCAGCTTAGAAAATAATCTTCACATTCATTTATTCTAATTTTAGATTGTATTAAGCAACCAGTGCCAATAAAAATTAGATAAACACCTGTTTGACCACAGGTATGAAATTTTTACTGAAGTCGACTCCCTTATTTTGCGCATATATTTTTGTGAATAATCTCTCCTTGTATCTATCCTGCTTCTTCTTATAAATCCACTTACAACTGATTTCTTTACGTCATATGAAAGCTCTACCAATTCCCATGTCTCATTCTTATATGAGAGTTCATCTCGTGATGCGTGGATGTCATCCACTTCTTAATATTAGGATCATCTAATACTTCTTGGAAGGTAAACGAATCTTCCTCATTTATAATAAGGGAGAATGCAATGTTCAAGTCATCTTTATATCTGATCGGTAATTTGCGATCTCTTGACAAATTCCTTATGCGAGGTGGCTGCTTCACCTGTCCTATACCTGATCTGCTTGCAGTTCAAGCTCTACTTATGTATTAACTCTTTCAATCTCAACATCATCGATCACTGATTTCTTTGGTTTCTTGTTTCATCCTTACGGAATAAGGAATTTTCATTAAACTTGATATCTTAGCTAATTATGATTTTTCGAGTGACTCGGTTATACCTTGTATTACTTCACTCCATCACCATAGCCTATAAAAGTACACTTCTTTGCCCTTTGGTGTAACTTTTATCTTTCATTTGATGGTACATGAGAGTAAGCATCACAATAAAAAACTCGCAACTATGAGTAGTCGACATCATCACCACTCCACACTTCTTTTGAAATCTTATACTCTATCAGTGTAGAGAGGGATTGATTCACAAGGCAATAAGTCGTGTTAAAGGCCTTAGGCCATTACTCCTTGTCAAATACAACATTGCTTAACATACTTCAGGCTCACCCTATGAGAGTCTAATTCATTCGTTTTGCTATACCATTTTGCTCAAGTGTGTTTCTCACTGCATTTTACCTCATAATCCTCTCATATTTATAGAACTGATGGAATTCCTATAAAGTAAATTTACCGTCATTGTTTGTCCTTAGAACTTTCAGTTTATATCTTGTCCGCTTCTCAATCATTTCCTTCCTCACTTTAAATGTGGGGAACATATCGGAATTATTTTTTAGAAAAGAAATTTCCTTGAGTAGTCATTATAAATGAGACAAAAACCGATGACCTCCCAATGGAAACAAAGGGCGACGAACCCCATACATCTAAATGCACATACTCTAATATACCCTTACAAACATGCTTTCCAATCTTAAAAGTTAGCAGTGATTATTTACCATATATATAATGCTCACATATATTAAAATTAAGGCTTTTAAATATAGGAATCGAATAACAATTAGAAAGTACCTTCATACCACGTTTGCTCATCTGACCTAAGAGTACATGCCATAAACATGCCGATTTAACTCCGTTATAGATGCTGCAGAGCCACCCAATACGGTATTCCCTGTCAACTTGTAAATGTTTCTATTCCTTTACGAATTTGTTACTATCAGTGCTCCTCTAGAAACTTTAAAGACTTGATCAAAACTTGTGAACTTACACTGAAGTGCCTCAAATGCCCCAAGAGAGATCAAATTCTTCTCGAGATCCAGAATGTGTAGCACATTTGTCAGAATACGCTTCACCCCATCGAACATCTTGATGCATACCGAACTGATGCTAATCACCTTACAGGCAATGTTATTGACCATAAAAACTTTTTCACCATCACGCTTGTTGTAACTGGTGAACCAATTTCACTGAAAAGTCATGAGGCCTCTATATTCAAAACTCACTCATTGCTAGATACCCAGATTTAGATGCGGTTAGAACATCACCACCATCAACTTCCTCACTGGATTCCATAGTGTTGACTTCCTTTGGCATGTTATCAGATTTCTCTCTCTTATGTAACAAAAGATTCCGACAATCATTCTTCATATGCCTTGTCATTCCAAAATTCCAACACATCATCTTGCCCTTCCCTTTTAATTTGGATCTAGACTAAAAATTTTCTTTCTCTTGTTCAGAATTCCTTCCCCTAACAACTAACACATTTGTCGAGGTATCCTCGCCATTGTCTTTCCTTCTCAAATGCTTCTTATTAAGGGCTGAGATGTCAATTTTAGCATCGATGGTATCCCTACCTGTTCACAACCCCAAGTGTAGGGTTGCGATGTAGTAATAATCTCAGTAAGACCGAGGTCGAATCCACAAGGACTGAACCTTGTATGTATTCTGAAAGTAACTAAAACAAGAACTAGAAGAAGATGTAATCTAAATCTGAAGAATGTAGGAGAATAATGATGAATTATTAAACTAAAACTTGTAAAATTCAAAGGTGGGAAACTATGGTGCCAAGGATAGAGATCAGGGAGATCTACGCTTGATTCACGAACACAACTGGATTTAGAGTCTCATCTTCATCCAGTTGGAGGATATAAGATTAAAAATCAAATATGAACTTCCTTTGATCCAGTTTTCAAGAGATGAGAGGTATGAGGATTAGAATTGATTCCATCACAAAACCATGCCCATGAGACAAAACAAACAACAGAATTGAACCAATCTACATCCAATCTGAGAGAGTTATGAACATTAGGAAGGCTTCCATCATCCAACCATGCCCATGAGACGATGGTGAACAATAGGGCTCATACGCTCATAATCCCTGTAATGCAAAGAACATATCTAAAGCTATCGCAGATCCATTGTAATTTAAGTTACAACAAAGTATTAAAAACTAAAGGCATTCCTTATAATCAAACTAAATCAAAATCAGTTCAACATGAATCAAAGGCATAAAGAAAAGTCACCCATCTCACTACAAGCTTCACCTCTTAACCCTAGCTAAGACATTTAGCCTGTCATCACCATGATCAAACTAAGCTCTTAAAGAAAAGAAATAAACAGAACCATGAAGGAAGCAGGAAGAAGCTTGCCGACTCCACGTCTCTCTCTATCTATGCTTCTCACGTCCAAGCTCCTAGGATTGCCTCCATGATTGCACTCAATATACTCTCTCCATGTTTTCTCTCCCTTTTATAGACAGCAGGGGATAGTGCTGGAGTCGGTGGAGGTGTGTGTAAGGAGAGGCGATGGGATTTACGTAGTAACAGCGTGCACAGCGATAAAAAAATGCAAACAAGTTTTTGGTCTTCATGGTTGGGGTCGCGGCCCCCTTTGGATCTTCTTAATGGTCCTGATTGTGCATTCGATCACCGCCATGGATGCACAATCGCCCACAGCATGCAACGACTTTTGGACACACGTCCGTGCATAAAGCTTACGAAAATCTAATTCTACGGCGTCAGTGGGGCCCATGTTCAACGTCAATGGAGAAATCCACTCCGTCCATTAGATTCTCCTCGAAAACCAGTCGGGAATGGGTACTTTTGCTTGAGTTTGGTGTGGCTCATTGTATCAAATCATGCGTCATTCATCCTGTGTTTTTTTGGTAATCCACGTGTGTACATGTGCGTGGGGCCAAAAGGTCACCATGGCTAGGGGCGTGGCCACCCCCTGAGTTAAGTGCACGGTCCCGATCATCCATGGGATGATGGGTGGGGCTCATTGTGATCATCCGGTAGACGCACGTCTGCCCATTGGAGTTCCTGCGTGAGAAGGGTCGGGTCAGCTTGACTTTGATTGGGCTGCCCGACAGGTGTGGCACGAGGTGCACCACCTGTGCACTCCCACCTTATCATATGGGGTCCACTGTGATGCGTGTAGGAAATTTGCTCTGTCCATTCATTTTTTCACCTCATTTAAGGGGTTGAGACCAAAATCGAAGCATATCCAGATATCAGGTGGGCCCTAAATCAGTGTTTTATGAGTTGATCTATCCGTTGGGCTACTTCCACAAAGATCCAATGGCTGAAATTTGACATGTATGGTTAATTTAGGGTCCTCGAGCCAAATATAAAGTTTCGATCCAAACAGATGGTGGGAACCCTGTGATCTTGCATTCTGCATGATTTTTAGACCTCTTTAGCGTGAATTGCTTGATTTTCTCGGATCTCTAGCGTGTAAATTCTTCGATCTCGGTCCCCTGGGGTCCATCCCTTACTTTTGTGACTTTCGAGCGTTAAATCCATACTTTTAGTACCCTTTTAAGTCCAAGCTCCTAAATTCACCTTGCAACAAAAAACATGATTAAAATAAGATGTTAAGCATTATCATGTATGTAAAACTAAGTAATAACTGGGGTCTAATATTAAATATTTGACCCTCAAAACTACCGTATATTAGAGTATTTATGAGATGCTTGTATGACAGTGGAAGCGAATTCAAAAGAATTTTCTTGATCTTTTTCTTCAACCTTAACCTCCATATTCATCAGTTTATAGAGTAATTGCTTGAATGTGCTCATGTGTTCATTGATATTATACCCATCTATCATCTTAAGATTATATAATTATTTCTTAAGATATGGACGACTCTCAAGGGATTTCTTCATGTACAAACTATGTAGTTTCGTCCATATCCCTGTGACAATCTTTTGATCTAGGACATTATAGAGAATGTTGTCCGCTAGACATAATTAAATCGAGGTTCTAGCCTTCTCATCAAGTTAATTCTACTCTTCATCACTCATAGATGCAGGGCGCTTTACCTTACCAAGGAGAGCATGTTACAATCATTGTTGAACTAGAAAGCCTCTCATTTTAACCTTCCATACTTTCAAGTTGTTTCTACCTGTGACTTTCTCTGTTTCATATTTCATGTTAGACCCTTTCGTCAATGTGTTTTAATTTAGAACTTGAAACCTAAATGTTTACCCTGATATCACTTGTTAGGGATCGCACGAAAGCAAACTTGAATTCAATAATTTTTTTTTTTAAAGATTAAATTAAACGCAATACAAATATATGAAGATCACACAATTTTTGCATGGAAAAACCCTTGTGGGAAAAAAATGCATAGCACGAAGCAATAACAAATCCACTATGACAGCATAATACAATAAATGGATGGACTTATTAGTGCAAGTTTATGGGGTCTTATTGGTGCTAAAAGTGAGATGGAAAGTGGTCTATGTTATATGTAGTGGATGGATAGGGGGATTGTGCTAAGTATGCATTGGCCAAGGTGGAAGAAATCTAAACATGCATTTGCTAGTGGATGAATAATGATTGTGTGTCGTAGGTGATGCATGATGATGAGGTGGAGTAGTTCAATTGGTTGTTTGAAGTGATGTGGTACAAAACAAGACATGCATTTGATGCATGTGTACAGGATGAGGTGGACATGGGCCATGATTAGTTGCTGAGGAATGTGGAGAGAGCTAAGATGAATTTTGGGGTATAACTCATTGTCGTCTTATAGTGCATTATTTCATATATGCTAGATATTCATTTTTCATATAGTAATTGTCCCATCTTATGATAATTTTCATGTTCTATAAAGTGGGATTTATGCCCACATGGGCTCATGTCCAATAGGCCTAACACAATAAAGGTTACTTATGTTACAAGATACGTAATTTAGGTTGAGGATTCAATAGGTCTTATCTCACTAATAGATGGAGTGTCGGATTCACACATGATCTTCACCATTGCGATCGTAGCGGTGATGCGATCCACATGACAGAGGTTTTAAGGTCATCTAATATAGATCACTTGGGTGGGGTTGTTGGGTGCATGAGTAAGGCATGGTCTTGTTTGACTAGTGGGGAGAGAAACATGAGTGATGGATGACTTGATTGATGGATTGATTGATTGGACAACCTTAGGATTCGTGCAAGTGGAGCTTGCGTGCATTGCTTCGCCCACCTTGGATCGTGCCAAAATTGAAACTTCTAATCTAGGGATCACAATGGGGTATGCCGCACAACATTAGAATCGTAGAGCCCGCACTGTTACTAGGGTATGAGTCTTGGGGTATTGCGGTACTAAAGTAGGGTTGTGTGCGAAACTCGTTGATCTAGTCTACCAGGAACACACCGGTGCCAAAGTTGAAGTGTACGATTGGTCTCATGGTGTTACAAGTCTTAAATTAAAGGCCTAGCAATGAGTTTTTACTGCCTTAAGAAACATATAAAAGGAGCACATGAGGAAGAGCTTGAGGCCCCATGCCTAACACATCTATCTACATGTTTACTTTAAATTCATGCCTAATTTATATTTCCTAGACTAGTTCACTATTGCCCAACAGTTCCCGTTGCAATATGTTTATATTAAAAGTAGATTAAATATCAGCAACCTTAAATTGCTAGATCCACGTGTCCATCTGAGTTTCGATTTAGTTGTTCATACCCCGATCACATCCTATTGACCATCTGCCTCGATCGTTTGTCTCGATAGGCATATCATATATTTATTTTATTTCTCTCTTCAATTAGATTGTAAAGCACAACAATTGTAATAGGGCCAATATGTTAATAATTAAAGATCAATCATGCTCATGTTAGTCTTTATTTTGTTTTGTGTGAATATTTTACCTTAATTGAGGAATACCACATTAAAGCACTGATAAAATAGAAAGTACTTGAACTGATCGATTTCATAATTATTGGTACAAGGCTAAAAATGTGTAGTTGTCTACTTTAACTTCAAAAGAATTTACATTGCATTCCTTAGTATAATTTCAATAAGTCAGTGATCAAGAAGACTTTAAGTTCCGATCTAGTCTCCAATTTGTCCTTCACAACACAAGGGTACCGACTAATTCAATCAATATCCTTACGTCAAGTACACTCTAGCACACCCATGCAATCATACATGAACACATACTTCCTATCTAGGCCCTCTGTCACACAAGTAGCCTTGACTAGCTGAATTGAGTGCAACATAAACAAAGTTTAGGTAGACCACACTACAGAAAATGGTGGTCATTGAACACCTACCATTAAAAACTTCCTAAGGTCCTGTTGATATGTTGAAAGTGGCATGTATGAAAGGAACAAATATAAGCTTTTTTTTGTTAGCTTGTTAGTACACTCACTGTCAGTTCACACTTCACTGTTAGCTACCCCCACTAGGGAATCAATACTAAGATCTCAGTGTTGAAATGAGGTATCTTTCACTCAGTCTACCACTTGAGCTATAGATCAGGGTGTAGATCAAATATAAGATTGACCAAACACTTATTTGACCCACAAAAGGTCTTTAATGGCCAATAACAATGGCTTATTATAGTCTAATCCACCTGAAATTTGTATCTGCTTCATTTTCGAGACTATGCTACAAAATAAATTGAAAAAGTAGATGGACGACATGAATGTGTTGATTGATGTCTTAAATTTATAAATCAACATATATGTCGATGATAGTTCGATGTCATCCAACAAACTTCAATGCCATCGAAGTTCTGCTCGATGCCATCGTAAAAATCCAAAATTTCCCCTGTTGGTTGCTGGACACTTTGAGAGTCTTGTTCGATGCCATCGAGTGAGGTTCGATGCCATCGAAGCCCTGTTCAATGTCATTATAAAAACTTAAATTTTTTATGTGTAGTTATTGTAACGTTTTGATGTTAGTTTGATACCATCGAAGACTGTTTGATGCCATCGAAGGTGCCATCGAATGATCACACAGAAGTTACGCAAAACTACGTATTTGTGAGATTTGCTTCCGATTTCGATTGTGATTCTCCTAGAGGTTATAAACATGGGTGTAATTGAGATTTTGAGGTATTCTAAGAGCTTTATAATTCATTCCTAGGGTTTAAAGGGCTTGTAAAGGGAGATTCGATGCTTGTTCGAATCGTGTATTCTCTCTATCTCTTGTAATTTCTACTTTCATAGTGATATCTGTTGCTTTAGGTTGTGGTTTATTCCTTAAATACTTTTTTTACGTTAAATTTGGAGTGTTTGTGGTTGCCCTTGCTTGTTGCAATCGGAGTACTTTGTTTAATTTATGTTTGTGTGCTTCTATGGTCCCCCAATATGATATCCAATGGATACATGTAGGTGGGCCCTATGGTTAGGTCAAGGATCCATGGCTAGCTGTGCGTCTCATTCAAGCCGTGCTCATATGAAACAAAGATAGTTTGGCTAGTATGCTACCACCAACGAGGTGGCTACAGGTCATTGCTTTGTAAGTTGCATCACATAGTATGAGTTTTAACCCCGCTAGCTGGCCATCTACCTTCCCATATCATTTTTAGGGTTTGATCTCAAAGATTTGGGAGATCTAAATCTCAGGTGGACCACACCACCATACAGCAGTAGTGAATGAATGTCCACTTTTAAAAACCATCTAGAGCCCACTATAATATTTATTTGACATATAAGCTATTGATTAGGTTATACAGAATTAGATGAAGGGAAAAAATAAATATATGCCTAATTGAAAACTTTTGTGTCCCTTAGAGAAGGTTTTAATTGTGAGTGTTCAGTCAAAGGAAACAGATTGACTACTCCCCCCGCCACCCGCCAATGGCTGGTGGTAGGGGTCTGTGGGCCCCACCATGATGTATTTGTTTCATCCATGCGGTCCATATATTTTTCCAGATCAGTTTATGGTATGAGACCAAAAATGAGATATATCCAAATCTCAAGTGGACCACATTACAGGAAACAGTGTTGAATGAGAGTCCACCATTAAAAACCTTTTAAGGGCCATAAAAGTCTTGGATCAAGCTGATTTTTGTTTTTTCCCTTTATCTGAGCCTGTATGACGTAATCAACAGATTAGATGTCAAATAAACAGTACAGTGGGCCTTAGGAGAATTTTAATTTTGGATATCCAACAATATTGTTTTCCTGTGGTGTGGTCCACTTGAGATTTATATCCCTCTCATTTTTTGGAACAAGCCCTAAAATGATATGTAAAAATGGATGAACGAAATGGATGAAACACATACATCATGGTGGGGCTCATAGAGCACCGACCACCAGCCATGGGGCTGGTGCAGGCAGAGTAGCCAATCCGGTTCCCAATACAAACTTTTTCACTGAGGGCCCATTTGGATAGATGTATTCAAGTGGAGTAGGTTGTAATGGGGTGGAGTGCACAGAAAATGAGGCCATTTATTGCCTGTCAGTGGTGTAACGTCCTGGATTTTCACTATTTTGGATTTCTAAAAATCCTTGAATTTTTTTTTATAATTAAGTTATATTATCACTTACTGGCCATTAATACTCAATGTTAGTTTATACACGGGTGGTGCCAGTAAAGAACCGCACAAGTTCGATTAATCAACCGTTGGAAGCCAACGAATCCGCTCGATCACTTAAACACCGAATTTAGCAACATGATTTGCTCACACAGCTCCTAGATCTAATTGACCTACCACTGATTAATCAAGACAATCGTAACTAAATTAAAGGATCTACTCAAAGCTGAGTTAGATAAAGCCCGGATCTTGACTAATAGACTAAATCAATCCCGTTACTCTTTTAGCATAAAATCGACGGTTTAGAGTAATCATGACCAAATTTTCACTTTCACTAGTTAAAATAAGCCACACTATGAACATAATTAATCCAAACCTTAATAATTGCCACAAGAAATTTCAATACTTAATTCATTCCAGAAATGTCCCGATTTTTCGAACAAGCTCTATACCGTTCGTCAGTAGGCCATTAGTTCCAAAACTATAGAATAATGTCCGTCTTACTGGGCTCAACGTCCATCGCGGGAGTCAGACCTGAGTAGTGTCCAAAACTACTCAACTTAAGTTGAAGGACGAGTGCATGAGAAGTGCAAATACCTTAAAGGAAGAAACTGAAACTTAAGTGAATTGGGTTGTCCACTCTTATGTAAAGTTGAGAATTTCGGACCGTCGGTTTACGACCAAACTTTACACGTAGAGTAAGAATATTCCCCTGCTCATATCCATATACCTGCGACCCCGATCGACCATCTGTGACCATTGAACAGACTTCTAATCATATCTATCGATCGGCGCATCCAAATGGTGGACCGATCATGTCCATACGTAGATCATCATTAGGGCTAACTATCCTACGGTGTATGTAACGCCCTGAAAATCGGGGGTCATGTATACACTTGACTCCCGAGTCCTCGAGTGTCACTTTTATCAATTTTATGATTTTATGATTAATCATGTTAATTGCACAACTTCGAATTTTCTGAAATATGACACATAACCACATAATCCACTGAAATGAAAGCAACTCAAGTATATATATATATATATATATATATATATATATATATATATAAAAGAATAGAAGGGTCGCACACAGTGACACTTAATAAAATTAAAAAAATAAGATGTCCAAAAGAATAGAGCTGAGCCCACTGCTCAGCAATCCAATCTTTCCTATCAAGCTAGCGGAGAACCATCCATCAACTGGAAGTATGACAGCTCCTCCTCCTCGTCAAGAGTAGCATTGTCATGCTCCCCCTGCTCCACATCCCTTGCATCTATGAGACAGTCTGGTTAGTGTTTTAAAACACCGTCCCAAAGTGAGAGTGAATGATCAACTCAGTGGGTACTATTAGTCTTAATTTCTAACAGGCATTAATTACAATATGAACTTAATAAAAAATAGATAATCATTAACACCTAGCAACTCTTATTTAAAATGCATGCATGATGGATGATATGATGCATGCCCTCGCCACAACGCTCCCTCGAGCGACTCCATCTTACGATTGTATATGACAACACTCCCTCAGAGCGACCTCGACTTCCGAGTCACCACCCTAACTAGTGCGATGCAATGCGATCGTGTTATCTGGGTTATTAGTTAAGTCCAGTCATCCAGCAGGTTTGAGAATCTGATGCACCCACGTATCAATGCCCTAAGCCGATTTCCAGGCCAGGACCCCCCAATGTGTGAGGCCAAGACCTCGCAGTCCATGATCCCGTCGAGTTCCTCATCCCCGACTTCAAGCATATGAGGAGTGCCGAGAGAAAGGGATCTCTCGTGGTCACTACGGGGAGGCACGACACCCCAGCATAGGCCGATAGCTCAGACACAGTGTCCCATTCCACCATGCCCGGCTCACGAGGTTGTGAACCAGTTTTCAAGTGGATTATTGATGGGCTACAATGGTTGTAAGGTGGTTTAGGTTCCATACATAGGTGAGCAAACATACATTAAGGTGGTGGGGTCCACGTCCTCAAACGGACGGACGGACGGTGTGCATACAGAATATGTATAACAAGGTGGGTTACCCACCATCTAATCCATTGTACGGTGGATGAGAGGGGTGAAACACTACATCTGGTGGGTCCCACCAGCTATACATATATGCATGTGTATATATTATATAATATTATTATATTATTATTTAAATGAAAATGTCTGGGTGCTGGGGTTATCATGCTCCACTAAAGATTTGAAGCAGCCTTGGATGGACGGTTGATCGAAACATGTACATCACGTGGGACCCACAACCTGCTAATGTATCACAGCAGTGGGTCCCACCTGTTTAATCGGTTAGGATATAATACATACCTAATGGTCAGACCCATAAAACATTAAGGACGTTTGCACAATAGCTGCTGCTGCTGCTCGTCTAATGGACGGTTAGATGAAGCACACGCCTTATGTGGGTCCCACCAGTGCTTGCTGACGTCAAACGCAGCAGTAGCAAGGACTGCTGGTGAGGTACGCCTTCCATTCACGTCCTTGGATTGGACGACATGGATAAAACACATGCTCCACGTACACTGTCCAGAAATGTACGATGTAAAAACAAATACATACATCCCTGTGGGCCCCACACGTGTGCCATGGTGGGGTCCACGTCCTCCAATGGATGGATAGTTTAGATGTATTACATACATCATGGAAGGGCCCACTAGAGATTTGAATCTGCTTTATTTATTATTTATTTTTATTATTTATTTTTTTTAACTCAAGCATTAAGAAGGGCTCGCCATTGGGTGGACGGTTTGGATGTAACACATACATCGTATGGTGGGGCCCACATTGCAGCATCCAACTGCTGGACTGTTGAGCTGCTGGCCCAGCGTCCAACAGATGGACGGCTTAGATATATCATGATGGGCCACACACCTGCTGAGTACAGCAGCTATGTGCTGGCTACCATATACATCCATGTATATATATATATATATATATATATATATATATATATATATATATATATATATATATATATATATATTACACACATATATAAATAAAATATATTATAATATTATATTAGAACTAAGGAGTCCAGCGTCCGGACTCTCTGGACGCTCAGGACTGACGGTGTGGATTTAAACCACATACACGTAGGTGGACCCCACCCTCACACGAACCACACGTGTGAGGTGGCCACGTCCATGGAAAATGGACGGAAAGTGTGGAAATACACATACATCACGCTGGAGGGCCACAACACCGTCCAGAATGGTGTCCAACACTGTTCAAATCTGTGGATGGTGTGGATCTCTCACGTATACCAAGGTGGACTCCACCATGACGGATGCCCGCATCTCCACCACACATCAGGTGAGCCATTAAACAACTACAGGAGAGAGAGAGAGAGAGAGAGAGAGAGAAGCACCCACAATCATCTTCTCCTTCTTCTTCTACCCATGAGTTCATAAGCCTTCTAGGACCCCTTCCAATGGTGGAGATGGGCTTCTAAGAGTTAGATTAGGAGGGATCTATAGGTAAGAGGGCTGGAAATGGAGCTTGCTTGGGACGTCCATGGCTAGCAATGAAAGTGAAGAAGAAGAGAGAGAGAAAGAGAGATGAGAGAGAAAGTGAAAGGATGGGTTGTAATGGCTTGTAATAATGAGTTTTGAAAAAAAAGAAAGCATTTATGGGGTAGGCTAGGTAAGGGGGTAGGTTAGGTTGTAGAATAGGGTGATGTCATCCCTAGGATGACATCATCCTCATTATGATTATGAGAAAACATGTACACCATGGCCCACAACGTGCGGTCCACTGCTATGATCGTGCACGGGTCATATCTTGGGATCTAGACATCGGATTGACGCACGAGACGCGACATCGGAATCGTAGCGATGACATGGTTGCAATGGCATAGGTCTCGGGTCGAACCAACTAAGGTGTATTGGGTGTGACTCAGGGTCGAGCACAAATGAAATCTACAGGTTGCGGGTCGCCAGAATTCGACCGCGAGGACTGCGAATATATACGGAGCGGTAGGGGTTAGGATACGGGGCTTACAGCTCTCCCCTCTTAAAAAAATTTCATCCTCAAAATTTAAACCACAACACGACCACTACAGAGCTTACCAAGGGAGTGAAATCCTATTCGAATGCAACATGCCATCATAATCAAACGCCTAAGAGATATGAACAACGCCTGTGAATCTCAGCCTTCTACTCCTAAAACGCCTCATCAACACTACGATAATCCAACTGGACGTCGAATCTTGGATCAGAAACGATTGAAACTGAAATACTATACAACCTCACAATCTTAATGGTAGGGAGCTATATCAGAAAATCTCTAAGTTATTCGAACTCGGGGATCTAACCATTCTAGGTTCTCAACGATTAGAGAGTGCAGGGTAGCTATCAACAGATATGTGATGTTATCTTCAGGTATTCTCAAGTTATGCTCTGATACCAACTTTTGTCACGTCCCAAACCCGAAAATCGAATTCACAGGAATCTCGATCACTGAATCTAGTGCCAACAGCTTCCGTAGTACCCCATTCTCGGCTCCTAGCATCCATATGCCAAATTCTAATCCTGAGATCCTACAAGGAGGATTTTTATTTTTTTTACATTTATCTCGTAAAGCATAACCACAAGATTACCCAATTCACAAAGGCAACATCATCATCACATATCTACTAATATAAACATTTGAGTACAATGTTGAAAGGAAAATACATAAATCGAAAATTAAGCTCTAGAAGACCACTGAACGCTTCAAGCTCAACACTGCTGCAACCTAACATCACCTGCACGCATTTATCATGTATAAGCTTATATAAAGCTTAGAGGGTGGTATAAGTGTGTGCACAAAGTAAGTGCCAAGTATTCAGTACAATGTCATAATCATACAATACCAGAAATACTGGTAATTCATAAATCGTCCAGTGTCGGAATAAGTAGAAATGCTGATAAGATCATGAATTATTAGAGTAAACAGAAATACTGACAAGATCAAAAATTATCCGAGTAAATAGAAGTACTAACAAAGTCATGAATCACACGATAAAAGAGTAAGCAGAGATACTGACAAATGCATGAGTCATATAATATTAAAATACATAATAAAAATCAGCTATGCAAATGAGGAGTCATAGAGAGCCAAATAGCAGATGCAGAGGATGCAATGCAATATACATTCCAGATGAGTAACACAAACAACGTTAGTCGTACCATATGCCGTGGATGTAATGTAACATGCAGTGCAAATGGAATGACTATGCTGGAGTGTGAAGTCGAGATGATAGTACGTAATATCGCAGGCTATGGGGTCCATCATAAGGGACTTCTAT